>CM040091.1:14166335-19166335 GCA_022496805.1 Pohlia nutans | reverse complement strand
CCTCATTGAACCGAAACAATGATTTTTTGTTGCTAATTTTAGCCAAATCGCTACATAAAATTTGAGCTGGCTAATTGATACAAAGGATTTTGAAAAAAAAGGGGGGAATAATAGCCAGATTTCCTACATGGAGTCAAGATGTGTAGCCTCTTTAAACCTAGGTACCACCCAGGTATTGCCTAGGTAGCACGTGTATTACCCTGATATTACCTATATATTAATATGAAAAGAGCATCCAAGGAGCCTGGATAGCTCTTCAAGCCATCATGGCCAAAGAGCATCCAAGTAGAAAAAATGCTAAACTGTCTCCTGACAAAAAAGAATCACTGAACCGAAGGACATTTCTAATATATATTAGCCTTTTACAAGGGTGCTACCAGCGGAGCATCTGGTGTAATTTATGATTAGAGTGTGAAATTTTACGTACCGAGAGTTGATCAGATCGAGAGTGCACACCACCATCACTCAACAGGCCCATAAAGTGCACTGTGTTTTTGGCGAACGCCGAACTGATGTACTTGAACCCTGCCCCATCATACAGCTTCCCACTCGCTAGGGCTTGGTCCACAAGACCTGCCCTGTTCCGAACATCAGGTCTCCATGAATCAACATAAGCCTCGTCTCACTGACTTCAATAAGAAAAAACCGAACCTACTATAACACCCTAACTCCAGATTTACTAAAAGAACTGTCTCACTCTAACCTGAAGTCTCTCCAGCAAAACGTTAGCCATGAATAAGAAAAGAATGGAGTGAATATAACCCAGTGGCAAAATAGCTACCAAACCACACCCATCTAAGTACATAACGCACCCTTGTGTGAATATACGTCCAGCACCAAGAGCGTTGTGGCCAACCTCACTATTTCCCATGTCTTCATCGCTGGGGAGGCCAACTGAAAGGCCATGTGCTCGCACTAGCCGCCACCGGTCCGGTGCCGTCTACAAAATGAAATCACAATTTATTGGCACTAAATTGAGATAATCTAAACTACTGGTGGTATAACCTCACAATATAGAGCAGCTGTAGGCTTATCAATTGGAAAAATGTAGCTTATCCTACATAGCCTTGGACATAGCAATGTTAAGCTACCCACTTCCACTTCACAGCACTGACCAAACCTCACAGTCACGGTAGTCTTAGAAGCAGTAGAAAAACTACCTTTCTGAGCTCGTCCATTGTGGGCGTAGGGGCGACATTGATGCCGTTGAACTCGTCAGCAATCTGCTCGCCCCATCCGTCCAAAATGATAATCATAACCTTCTTGCCTCTTCTTAAAACAGGATGGTGTCTCAATCTCCATCTATGAGGATGCTCAAAAATGATCTTTTTCCCTTGTACCTCAAAGTTCATTCCCTTGATTAACGAAAGGAATTTGAGTTATGCAGGATTCAAGACCTCTATCACATATGCAACCTGGCCAGAAAAAGCCAAAGAAAACCTTGCTTGACATTAGATGGCATACGAACAGAAACTCTTTCTTGAGTTCAAGGTTCAAATGGCGCCTTCATCCTTCACTAGCAAAGCATGTGGATATGAAGGGCGAAGTATATCAAAATTACCTTGAAGACACAAATAGAACACGCTCATGGAATGGAATGGCGCCTCCGCAAAAAGATGTTCTAAGAGAGTTTCTCTTCGCCTCATGAACCGTTGCGGACCCAATAGGCGTATTATTCCAACCCTTCACAAACTGCGAACCGCCAATAATACTCGATCCCTGTGTCAATAGGAAGAGCATTAAATCATCAAGACTGTGTGGGAAGTGAAAGAAAAAATAGTGCACCTGCGAGGTGCAGCATAGAGCAGGATCGGCTGCACAATGTACATAAACGGGCTACGGGTGTGCCTCATAAAAAACTGGGTTACTTCATCCACATTAATAAACAAATCACATGTCTCTTCGCCTCCAATAATGTCACCTTAACAGACGATTGAACTCGCAGCTGAAATATCCAACTCATCAATATGGATATAGAACTCGTACCTGAAATCTTCAGGTTATCCCCGAAAAGTCACGAGGCCAGAAAAGTCTTATGAAATTAGCGTTCATTGCAGCAGCTTGAAAGCACTAATATAATCATCTTCACAAATAAAACTTCAGGGTATCATACGTCTAGACGACTCCGCCAGGGCCAGAGCGACATTTTTCATATTGTATCTAGAACTTTTCAGCTAGAAAAGAAAAACTGGAACAATCTCAAAAACACAACCCTGAAATAGAGAAAGCCTATCCTATCACTGCTCAATGATTGAGTCATCGGCAGGCATCCTGAACGCAGTAATCATCAATTTTGCAACTGGCACATGATTTTTCGCTTGCACAATCTCATGGAAACCCCACTGGACTAGAGGAGGTTCCGATCCACAAAAAGTCAATTTCTGATCTGTGTCATAATAGCAGGAAGACACTCAAACAGCGTCAATTCGGATGTTCTTTTATTTTTCCAACAAGCTGCAACACCAAAACGTTAGTTTGATGAGCGCAAGGACGACAGAGTGTACCAAATGTTCGACAAGAACATAATTTATAAAAGTAAAAAGTATCACTGATATTAAATCACTACATTCTTCTGTTACAACCTGAAGCAGAACTAGTCGCATATTTTACTCAATGCACCCTAAACCTCTAAAACTCATTCCTATCATACATACAATGTGTCTACGCTAAGACCCCGTCGGCCAATTGGCTTCAGGTGGTACGAATTTACTATTTAGCAACCAACCACTGGTTGAGCAATCCAGGGGTTTAATAAAAAGACATGCCATAACGACATTCAGCCTCTTTGAGGTCGGGGCTTGTACAGGTACTTGAGGCTATCAGGAAACGTACTTGGACTAAAAAGCATCGGTCAGGTCAAGAAGAGTAAAGAGCAGCTTTACGGCAAGACCTGCGACAATATCATAGTATCGTGATTAGTATGTCACAGGGTGACCATAGCTATAAGCGAACGGAAGAAAACAGAACAGCACAGTGAGCTGATTCGGAGAGGATTCACAAGAGTCAGTAAAAATCTGGACAACAAGAATTCAATAAGAAACCAAAGATCGAAACTCCAGATTAAAAGAAAGAAAATTCAGAAAGCCTAAACCCTAACCTTACAATGGCAGCATAAGCACAACAGTATGCAAAGACGTCAAACAGTCCTTGAAAGTTGACTGGATTTACCAGATGCGTCGTGAAGATAAGTTTAACATCCGCCCTTCGCGCCCTTCATTGGTGTAAAAGATCACCTTCGCAAGGTCGTTGAGATTTTCTGAACAGGCCTACTTCTTGAAGTTGCACTGCTTTCAGGAACAGATGCCCTACGAGGACGACCTTTTTTTGGAGGTGCCAGGTGAAGTTTGAGTGAAGGTCCCAGATCTGAAAGTTGTTTTCCCTGTTGCAGCTGCTTCAGCAGAGCCAGCTGAAGCAAATCGAGAAATTCAGTATACCTAGATCAATCTGTGAACAGGAGAGGATGTGCAACATGTGCGTAACTAAATTGACGAGTAAAGAAGTACAATGTACCTTACGTACGAGTCAGATTCGTAAATAATTAAGAAAAAATTGAAGCATGCCCAAATTTTGATAAACTCGTAGACCAAAATCCGAAAACATAGAAAAATTGTTTGAATGTCTTTAGTTCATTCTGAAATCTGAAACGCCATAATTAGTGAATTTTCCAAAATTTGAAAATTCATGGCATTACGTATAGTCTGAAATCTAAAATTAAATTATTTCGACACACTAGTGTTGAAACTGTAAGAAGATACGGTGTAAAGAGAGCTCATACCCGGGAGATCTCTGGAGCATGGCGATAGCTCTTGACAGCAGTGCCTACCGAATAAGCTGCAACTGTGTCGAGACCTGTACTTATAGAACCTATGTTGGCTTCATCCCCTCCTTTCCCGGTAGCCTTCTTCGACGAGGTGCTTGATTTCACTTTTAGTGAACAAACAGGGCACCCTAGAAAACCCTTATCTTCTTTATCGGAAACCCCATCAGCTATGCAAGCAATGTGAGCAGCATGCCCACAGGAAAAAATACTGAATCCGTTTGAGCCACGTGAAGCAGCCCTAGACGTTGAACCATTTGAATTTTCCTTAGTATTCCTTTTGTGACCTTGCATGGTATCGTCCTCCAATCCAAGTCCACAAATGCAGCAGACGGAAGAAGCAACACCATATCCATGTGTATAGGCTTGACGAAGAGCATTGATATTGTAGAAAGTGTCCTCCTCTATAAGATGCTTTGCAGTCCTCTGCACCTCATCCAAAAACAGTATCCATTAGTAGAAGCATTCTTCGGTCAAGAACGCAGTGAAGACTACACACAAAGTACGAAAGTTCCAAAGAAGGTATTAGATAGTATACCAGTATAGTCCGTTCGTAGCCATACGCACTGAGCATGTTCAAAATTGTGGGACGAAAGTCTCCAAATGGGTGGCTCCCATGATCTGCCAGTATTTTCTCCATTATAACATGCAGAGGGATGTAGCCCATCATTCCGTCTATGATATCCTCCATGATCGACACAAGTACTTTCTTCAAAAGCTTGCCTGTGAGCAAATAAACATCACAAAGCCACTCATGAATCATTGCACATAAACATTTCTTACCATACCGGTAATCAATGTAGCTATGCCAGGACGTCACAGTTCAAATAAGCCAACAAATGAGACAACACAATCAACTAAAAACTGATCAGCAACTTTCAAATTTGTGTACAAGGCTTTTAATTGTACCCAGTTGAGTAATTGAGAAATCAGACCTTTTGCCTGTTCTTTGGCTAACTTCCGCTGAGCTTTTGACATTCCTCGTACCTCGCCTCTTCCGGAATCCGCCAATTCTTTCTTTTCAGAACTTCTATGAAATTCTGAACTCGAATTCTTGCTTTCATGAATTCCACCAGGATCTGATGCACCTTTAGGTGGTTCCACAGTGCTGCAAAGCGATTAACAAGGTATTAAAATTCATAAACCTAAGAACAACTAAAGCATGAAGCAGGAATTTTGCCTGCTTCACTTCCATTAATTAACATGTGAAGAGAGATAAGACTATACCTGTCAAGGAGGCGAAACCAGAGCATAGTTGATTCTTGAGGGTTAAGCCGCTGGGTGTTACGTTGGCACAAGGCCAGAGCCGCAGCAACGGCCGCTTTTAGTGCTACTACCTGCAAATTTTGCGAAACAGTAATGATTAGCGTTGAAGATTCCTATCCCGGAAAACAGAGAAAATTTAGGACTTGGCATAAGGTATTGCAGAACTTGACTTTCTTTAGGCTTGAACCCCAAGAGGTTAAACTAGACAGAGATTACTGCCATGAACGGCTCCAAAGGAAATGGACAAAAACAAAAGTTTACAATCATGACTTCTAGGGCGGTAGGTTTAAGTTTCAATAACAAACCTCAGGAACATTGAACAATAACTTGTCGTCCTTGTGAAAAGCTTGTAACGAGGTGCTTGAAAAGGTGGAGACAGAAAGCTCCAAGCTATCTCTACAACCCTCCAGATCCTTGAGCACAAGATTCAGAGCGCTTGCAACATCGCCCACACGCTCTAGGAGAAATATTGCTGCATCTGTAATGCCATACTCCTGACACAATTTGAGGCAATGCTCCAAACGATAATTTTCATAGCTTTCCAGGAATTGCAGGACAGCATGTGGTTCGAATTGGCATAACAGCTGCATATTCAGCAAGTTGTCAGAAAGATCATATTGCATGAGCATGTACACCCAATTAAAATGATCCTTACCGTCATAGGCATTGAATCAAGAAGTATAATCGGACAAAACACCAATCCAAGTTCGACTGCCCCAAAATTCAAGCAACACAAGTACGTATCAAGACAAGAGAGCATTTGAACTTGGTTTATGTCAACGATCGCTATAGCTGAGTCCCAAAAGATTATTCTGTGATGACTAACACCTCGTTAAGTATCAAAAATTCACTGAACTCATAAAGGCAGCGTCGTCAAAACTCTGAAGAAGTAGGTCTAACTCGTGTTGCAAGAGCGATGTAACAACTGATCTACATAATCACTTAGCACCAGCTGAAACACTCAAGCAAATCCAACATTAAAAAGTCTAATGCAAACAATTGATGATGAATTTGGTAAAGTTTTCCACCAGAAAAATATGAAATTTAGGTTGTTGTTATCAAAATTGGATCATAATTAAGAGAGTATGCCAGATTTACCTCCACATAAAGTTCTGCCATATCGTCTGTGAAGACTACATCAGATCGTCGTAGTAAATCCCTAATGTCTACATTTGGGTCCCATTCAACTCTGCCTGATGTAGATTTCTGACGATTCGGCAGGCGATCTTTGTGTTTGCCGAATGACAACTTAACTGCATTCTCCAACCCAGAGAGATTGTTACCTCCGGGGCGAGCATCCATGATGCCCTTCAGATAGGCAAACAGAAGCTTTGGATGAGATGCAAGCTTCTCCATGACTTTCTGATTATCGCTGCTGAAATGCTTCAAAACGATCCATAGTGTGCCTTTGCTGATACATGAACGATCCTCAAAAGTATTAGTACTATTCGAACCCATCATCTCAGCTACTACAAAAAACCCAATTCAACAACTACGTTAGAATCTTCACTGCTGTTCCCGATTGAGTTTCTGCGGTAGGAATGACTAGAATAAAGTACACAGGCACAATGAATCTTACCTGCTGTGTTGCACAAGTTCTGGAATGTGCAAGAGAATACACTCCCGGAATTTAATCAAGTCTGAGCCTTTTAACCCCTTCTGGTCAAGCATTTGCATGACATACAAAAAAGGTTGTGCAGTCCGGGTTTTGTCGCTTAAATAGTCATCCAGTGCTGCTTCATAATCACCCATGCGTGTATGAAGCAAGCCACTTACCTGCGCCAGAGACCAAAAGCCAACACCCCGTTTCCATTACTCTTGCATACTTGAAGACAAGCATTAAACTTCAGGAACAGAAATAATTTAAAAATGGACCGGCTTATAGGAAATGGGTGTAAACCAAACCAACACATATCGTTCACTGAGTTTCGAAAGTTTACCTGCCAAAAATTGTTTGTTTGTGCTAGTTGAAGAGTACGAGACAAATCCAAGTTTGAATCAGGAACAGCACTCAGTAGCCTCACCATTAAATCCTCTTTAGCCCGTGCAACGTCACTTCCAAGTGTAGGTGATGCCACATACTCTAAAATCCTCATAAAGGTAGAACTTGATACAACAGCATGTCTGGACGCCACAAAATGTGCCACAAAATCGAGAAGATATCCAACATCTTCTTCTGAAGGCCAATGTATAACAGAATCTCTACCAACGTCTTCTTTTGAAGGCCAGTGTATAACAGAATCTGCACCAGCCTCCTCTGAATCACTTGTGTCTTTATGAGATGTTTTCGAAATTTCAATCAAAGCATTTACAGTCGCCTGTACATACCTCACTCCGTCATGAACATCCTCAGAAGCTGAAAGAACTAAACCTTCATCATCAACACTGGTAAGGTACGCAAAACCCTGCTTCCCAATACCCAAGGGGCCATGTTCAGGAAATGCCAACCTCAAGACTAGGAGGGTTGCTTGTATGTCAACATGCAACAGAAACCACAGTCGAGGGTATACTCTAGCCTCTTCCGCCTTGAAGCTCACAAGTGATCTACCTCTGATAGAGCCTTCTTGATCAAGAAAAAACTGCAATATTTCAGCTCGTAACCCTGGCAAACGCGTGGCTGGAAGAGAGCCATGGCCTGTGGCAAGGTAAGGTTAATTTTCTAACGTCAGCTGAGAAAAAATCTTATCAACATTACAAGCCTAGAAGAGAACCATAACCATGACCCTATTTCATGCACTACAGATACATCGGACCAATAGTCTTTCCTTCATTGGAAAAACGATACATTCTAACACATAAAGTGCAACGATTATCCAGGTTTAGTTTCCAGAGACAAGTTCGGATTTGGTATACATACCAGGTGGAAAGGCGAGACCAGAGAAGCAATACTTCAAGTACACCAAAAGCTTGTACCTGTTTAAGTCCAAGAACATTTTATATGCAAATGATAAGGGCATGTTCCATTCGCATCCACAACTCAGAAACTGAGAACCACGTTGGGACACCCCAAAGTGGACCAATGGGACTGAGTAAAACCATCAACATTAATGTCTTACATGAAGTAAAAACTGCAGAAAATATGATCAGTAGGAGAGGCATAGAGAAGAAACAAACCCAATTAGTTGAGTCTGAGACGGGTTGGAAGCCTGGTCTGCAACAGTTAGAAGTTCTTCCAATGGAGACCTGAAGTCGTCCAAGCCCCTATTGAACAGATAAATAAGTGCACTGTACAGACCATGCTCTCTACATAATCTCACCACCTGCAGCCACCCAAACCAGAGAAGACAACGATGTCAAAACTTTACCACAGCCAGAATGCATTCAAAAGCACGTTGAGAACCTTGTTCATGATTCAACTTCCCCTCCAGATGGCACAGATTGTTAATTAACTTGATATAGTGCATCACCTATCACGGGAGACCAAACTTCAGGTTGACCTAGTTGCCAAATTACGAGTGGAGGTAAAGAATTGCCTGGTTAAAATCCAAAGAGCCAATATCCATATGTAGCACACATTGCTCCACTCTTTCCAACCATCCATGGTAGCTGTAGTGCTCAACGAGTGCTTGCATGACCTGGAAAATTGATAAAAGACAGTTATTACTTTCCTCGCCAGTCAGTAGCTAGAGAGCAGATCCAAAAGAATCTATTTCTGAGATAAATGCAGTTGAAGTCCCACAACAGTACCATCTGTCTGCAAAGCAACTTACAGCTACACTGCCAGATATATGAGACCCTACCTCAGGAGCAAGGCCACCAAGCATGTCTTTTAGAATGTAGGGCTCCAGAAGCTCCAAAAATGTACCTGTACACCAGTGTGGACAATTTCATATATCCTTCAAGATGCATCGTATGTCATCCGTTACAACTTCAGGTGGGGGAACGCCTGCAAACAGATGGGGGAACACACTAGTACACAGCAAACAGATGGGACCAAATAAGAGAAAGAGCAGAAGCAGGGAGATCTGGACACACCTCTTTGCCCAACAGCCACAAACTTGCTGAAAACATTCTCAAACAAGACGTCCTGTTTGCCAATGTGTACACAAAACTCAATGGCCACACCACCAACTCTTGCATACTGTTCTCGTGCCTCCTGCAGATCGTGACCCAAGCCCTCTGAACCTTGTCGATCAGCAGTTTGAGATGCCACCGACAAGTATTCAAAGGCCATGTCTATATAGGCAGACAAAAGTGCCAGCAAAGTACTCATAATAGCCTCCCGCATTGCATCTAATCCCCTTGGGAGGCCAGTCACCCCTCTGGCTCGCCCATCATAGAGCTCCATTGCAATGTGAAACGCACCCATCCAGTCGCCAGCATCTTCTAGTGCTTTGATGCGCTCCCGCCAAGGCAGCAAACGAGCACGCCATAGCTGTTGAGGACCCATTAAATACAGAGCAGCTCCACGTACAGATAGCGAGCTATGATAGGCTTTCTCTGGATTACCAAGAGCGTTCATAATGTGTGTATGGTAGATAAGAGATCCCACACCTTCTTGTTCTCCCCTTATTGACCCACGCTCTAATTCAGCTCCTTCTTTCGTAAACAAGCAGAGTTCGTCCTTGGCTGTCACAACAACCAGCATCTGTATGCACCTTTACACTTCAGAACATTCCACAGACCCTTAAGGAAATCCAGAACATGGTATCTCATATTCATACTTCAACAGCTCACTATTCTTACAAAGTTGCAGCGAAAAACATCACTCGAATATCAAAAGGGTCTAACTGATGGACTAAAGACCTCACAACGAACGACAACTTGATCTTAATCCAATCACCACGGTAATCTGCTGAACATGCAACTCTCTTTCAGAAAGGTATTTTGTAATACTGACCTGCTCCTCCAGCCAGGCAAGTCCAACAGCAGGACTGTCAAGTTCCCATTCTCTCACTTTTCTTAGATTTGAGTGCGTCAGTTGCCATATGAACATCTTAGTATCCCAACCCATAGCTAGCATTGGCAAGCTGTCGTCATCTTCATTGTCACCTTCATCCTTCTTCGCGTCAGTAACAACCCCATTCACATTACTCCCAGTTGAGACATGGGAGTTTGTGTTTCCACGACTAGGAACAACGGACGATCCCGGCTTAGAACGAAAACGCCTCCACGCTGTGTACGCAATAGCACCATCTCTAATTCCCATGGGTCTACTCAACTTTGACATAACTTCTAAAGCAGGCTGGCGCACCTGCATATCAGCGGCCAGACGCACCTGCAACACAGGTTCAACTCCACGTTGGTCAGAAATTACTCACAAAATTAACACGCATCAGAAGACTATTCCTTAACTCCCAACATTATAAGCAAGTGCGGAATAAAAAGATGCTCACCACAAGAACAGTGTGGTGCGTGACCAAGACAAACATTGGCCTTGGGCCTTCATTAGATGGAGTTGCTCCATCATAGAGGAACTTGCGACCAACATCCATACCACCCACACTGCCAACCATTCCACCAACCACGCTCCCCATACCGCCCATTACACTCCCAAGAGTGGGTGGATGGGAGGTTCGGCCTTGAGAAGAGGAGTTTAATCCATTCATAAGTTGTAGACCTTCGTCTGGTAGCAAAGGTGAAACAGATAGAACAGGACCTGTCTTGTCGCCCTCAAGAAGACACTGTCCTTGCACAATACCAACAGGAATCGTCAGCGTCTCCTCAGGTGCACTGTGAAAGACTCATCTCGTGGGACCAAGTAATTGATGTGCACAACAGTCATCAAAAACAGCCATTTTCACAGCCAGATCTTTAGAGGACACAAGAACTTCAGTAGTATGAGTGAGATTGCAAAAATTGCTTCCGCAAATAATAAGGTAGACGATCAGAAATGGCTCCTACTTGAGAACAAGTACCTGAGTTTCCACAGAAAATCGGCGAAGCAAAGGCATTATCTGTTGAGAAAAAGCATGAAGGAGAAGCCTCCCTTTACAGTCACCACTAATCACTCTTAGGCTCCGTGCACCTGGAGCATCTTGTCCTAAGAATAGAGTATGCACAATGGCCTCTGAGTGCTCAGTACTCATCACTTTTGACATTGACCTTCTTGAGACATCCCACAACCGTAGAGTTCCATTTGCGTAGCCGACTAACAAGAGGTCACCTTGATGGCTGAAGCAAAGAGAACTAACAGGTTCTTTCGTTTCAATGCCCCCTCCTAAGAAAAAGGCCTGCAAGATGTAAAATGTTCGGAGCCGTAAATTTTTCTGAGGCGTACAAAACTAAACCCTAAACTACATCTTCTTTTTCGCTCATTTGAACACGTACATGCATTGCCTCAATCATGATAGATGTAAGAATTCATGAGGTAAAAGTATCTGCATTGAACGTGAGCGAATCTGAAACAAATTCATCCCATTACATCTTTGTGCAGACATAGAAACCGAATAACAATGTACCATGATCACTTCAAGCACTGAAAAAAACCCTAAACCCTAAACGATGCTACAATATCTTGACAAAGAAGGGGCAGGCAGGTAGACCTTTTGAGATTCCAGCTCATCAGCACTGCGAGTAGCTGAATACTTGCTAGGAGTAACAAGAACAGCTCCTTTGGACAATCCAACAGCAATAAAATTCGCATGAACTGTGAGCGCTTGTGGAAAACCATAATCCCGCCTTACTTGTGGTAGGGCTAACGCATGGGAGAGGGAGCCATAAGCGTCAAGCTGCAATAGACCAATCGCTGGTGGACCTCTCTCGATGCCTTCCAACCTCATTGGTTGCGCCACTGCACCTACCTCCCAATGCAAGCCCGAAGTAGCATTTCGCATCTCTATCTCTTCTGCCAACTGAAACGCTGTAGTAGATGGCCGCGTTGACTCCTCATCTTTTTGTTCCATATTCACAGATTGGAGCTTACACAAAGCTCTGAGAATCAGACCAAATAAGAACTCCGGTGCCGCACAATACGAGGCGAAATTCACCGAACCTCCCAAACCCTAAAATCAAGAAAAGTGTCAACGACTATCACCGTGACGATGAATCGATCGGGACGCGATCGGGATAGAAGTCATGAGGCAGCAATACGGGCGGCGTCTTCTCAGGGAACGAATCCGCGGTAATGAGCGAGGATTTGCCTGTGCCTTGATCGCTCACCACCACGAATTGGCAGCGGATCCTCGACTCAAACGACATGACTGATGCTGTTGTTGTACAATCCCTTGTACAATAATAAGAATTATGGAGCAACAGAGAGTGCGACCCTAATCTTCGTGTGACAGCAGTAGCGGCAATCGCTGATGTCCATTTACCCCGTCATTCAGAATTCAGGGTAATCTCGATGCGTCAATTCCACTCGTCCGCTCTCCAATTCTGCACCTGGCCTAGCTCCAACGCTACACCGACAAATTCGATCTCCAATCAATCTCTGAACGTACATGCCCGATCGATTCACGAAATCCGTGATGAACACGCAATCAATCTACTCACGATGATCGATGGAGTGAGGAGCTCCCCACCCGGCCAAAACTCCCCGGAAACCTAAAACCCCGGCTCACGATGAAAATAGATTCAATCTGTAATCAAGCAGAGCAGAACGAAGGTGTGAGAGGAAACAAACGCATCGTGATTGTGACCAACTGTGCCCGCAATTTCGAGGCGACCCGGCAATTGACTGGAGCTCCGTTGAATCCCGAACCGATCCCTACAAGGAAATTACCTGCGCCTGTATCCCCAAAAGTTCATCTCGTCACAGCGTGCTCATCATCTTCCCAGTTTCCAGAATCCAGTTCCCAGAATCCAGTTCCCCGTTCCCCGTTCCCCGTTCCCCGTTCCCCGTTCCGTTCCCAGAGCGATGGTGAGCGACGCTTTTCTTCCGTTTTCACGAGATAAACTTTTTGGGATAATAGAGTTATTTGTAAAGTCCCCCAAATCCCTTCTTTTTGACCTATAAAATGGAAAGGAGAGGATCGGCATGATCTTACTGTAGACCCAAAATAGAACACTGGAAGGATTGAAATTTTTATTCATAAAAATTTGGAGGGAGGGAGAAGAATTGGGTAGTGGGGTGGGACCATGAGGAGAAGTGGTGTCAGAATGCTCTGGTACTAGCTCTGGTCCATGAAAAAAGCAGGACAGAAGACCGGATGCCTTTACAAATAACTCTAATAGAGTTATTTGTAAAATCCCTTAAAACCCTTCTTTTAGACCTGTAATTTGGAAAGGACAGGATCGGCATGATCTCACTGTAGACCCAGAATAGAACACTGGAGAGATTGAAATTTCTATTCATAAAAATTTGGAGGGAGGGAGAAGAATTGGGTAGTGGGGATTCTATGGAGCCAAAAAAATGCACTCCAAATGGCTAATTTTAGTTGACTAAGTCCAACATTCTACCTGTGATTGGTTTGTTGACTACTTTTCGTGCTTGAGGCTCGTGTATGGGGGGGAGGGAGAACCAACCCCCACACTGGGACCTGTCATTTTTCTGATTTTCTCATTTTGGGGGTTTGGGTGATTTTTTTGGAAATTTTAATTCTATATTTGGGGTCTGTGACCTCAAGTTAGTCTAGGATGACCCACCATGTTCAAAAATAGGGGCAAGCTTTTTCTTTTGCTTATTATCTTTGGTCCCAATGTGGGGGTTGGTTCTCCCAATTCGTGTATGGGTGAGTGGAAGCTCTCTGACTCCACAAACGTAAGTTAGATGAATAATTTTAGTATGTCACTGAGTTGGAGAACCGGTGGGAATGCTCTTACGCCATTTGAACCAGGGTTATTTTTTTCAATATTGCAGAATGCGTATTCAGCAACTCTAGTGAAAATGTTAGAGTGAAAATGGCAACTTTTGCCATGATATTTTTTCTATTTTTTCCCTCCAAGAAAAGTGCAATGAGGCAAATTGTAGTTTATATTGCATAGTATTAAGTAATATGTACCTTTTTCTAGCACCTTTTTCTACCATCACATGGGAAATGTTTGTGTCTTGGCAACCTGTGACTTTAACTTGGGGTAACTTTGGCAATTCGATGCCCATTTACAACTTATTTTTCCCATAGGCTTGTTACACGAAATTATTTTTCGTTACAATCTTGCCACTAGCAGCCGGAAAAAATAACCTTGATTTCAACCATCCCTCGTCGCATAAGCTCCTTGTCTTCCATGAACATGGCTAGTGCCCCCGTTCACTGTTGTTGAAATTAGTGTAACCTGCATGTCACCAACAAGTGCGCAACACTTGTGTTGAAAAGGAATCGATAGAATTTTATGATAATTATAATAATCTGAAGAAGCTTCCTTCTTTAAGAAAGCACGTATCATTTCACAGTGCATTCTTGAGATTTGGCTACGGTATAAACCAAGCTTCCATATTCTAGATGATGAATGACAAATTTTAGTAAGAGTTCACTCATCAAGCCACTTATATGGAAAGTCCAAAAAATACTACATAATTCTATGGCAAGATAGCTTTATGCATGTGTGAACTTTGTGGAGAAGAGAGGATTTGTGAAATTCACATGCGTCATTTCATATTGAAAGGATTCATCAAAACTCTCTAAAATCTTAGTTCAAAATTGCTCTTGAAAAACGATCCCATAAAATTAAGGAAACTGAAAATCTCTAAAAATCACTATACTTAGAGTGTTACATTTCAACCCATCACAACAAATTTCATTCACACATTGTCAAAATTTATTCATAATTATTTTTTTGTTTCAAATTTAATTTAGAGTTTCAAATTTAAAATATATATATATATATATATTGGTGATATCAATTATAGGTCTAGTTGTATGCATATAGATAGAATCTAAATATTTTCTTTTACTGATGGCTTTATATTTAATAACTTATACTAGAATAAAGCGAAAAAAGTTGGTATTTTCCCAATCGGCCAACTCATCACAAAAGTAGGTCATCTAAATTCTCATCCTTGCAGTTTTCATATATTATACGACCTTCAAAAATCAAACTTTTTCATAGTAAATTATGGAGGATCTAAGGACAAACCACTTCAATAGATATTGTCAATCAAAATCTTTTATAAGAAGGAATTTAAGCTCAAACTAAGTGGGGGGACATGGGATACGCTTTATTGGCATACAAGGGCCAAAACTTACTCTGTATTGCACTTACCCCCCTAAAGAACCGCAAGGACACATTGTGTTTAAGAATAATTTCACATTGGTTAGGGAGGTTGATGACTTGGAGGATGTTTTCACACTGGGTCGTCAAATTTGTCCAAAACAAAAGTGTACAATATATAAAACATTTTCCATTACTACATCATTAATACTATATAATAATTACAGAAAAACTCTAAATATATTTTAATGGAATACTTATAGAATATTTGAAAACTTTTCTACACGCTTTGAAATATTTTGGAATATTCCAAAATTCAAATTTTTTGAAATCTTCACACATTTTATACAATATAACAATTAACCCTTGAATGGCCTCAAAGCCCCGATTCAAGCTAATATTCACGTTTGACATGGTTTTATCTCCTATGGGTTTAAGATCAAAAGTGAAGTTACGAATTTGCGTCGACGTGATTTTCATGAGCTATTGGGAACTCAATTTGAAACTTTCAAATTACAACAAATATCAAATATATGCCAATGGATATACTATCCGCATCAGCCCTTTTAACCCTTTGACACGCTAGCGTCCATATTCTAGACGTTGAATGATTTCTGATGCGTCCCTTTACCACATACTATGATGTTTTTCATCCATCCAAAATTCTCTTGATACTTGTGCTATTTGACTACCGTTTGTACGGTATGGATCTTCAAAATAGGGTAATGTGAATTTTTGAAAAAATAACAAAAGTGGTTTATGTCAAGTTTCATTCTTAGTTCAAAAAGTGAGACCTTCAACATGATTTTCCATAATAAGTAGAATCAAATAATGAAAACCATATCATCTTGTGGTGCATGTTATTTCAATTTCAAAAAATTATTTTCTTATTTTCTCGTGTTAATTTTGGATTTTAACCCCTAAAGGCCCAAGGTGTTTTGGGACCTCCAAAACCAAAAACTGCGATTTTTGAGCACCTTGTGGAAGTTAATGTATGTTTCAATATGTTTTAACTTTTTTTGTACTTCCAACCGTAAGATCTTCAACCCAACTACTTGCACTAACACCATGTTAAATTTCAACCGTTGGATCTTTACCATTTGTGAGTTTATAACATTCAAAGTTGATTCAAAAGTTTTTTTGGGCTTTACCCAAAAGGCATAGTCTAAATGGTGCAAAGGGGGACTTGATGATTATTACCCCAAACATTTTGCTCATATTTTTTTCCATGTAGGTAACTAAGTTAGGCACCTCCATGCAAAATTTTAGAGACTCATTATGCTTTTTTGGCCTTCATGCAAATTATTTTCCAGAAGAAGGTTCAAAAACCACAATATGGTAAAACTTGAATAACGTTAAAGGTTTTTGGTTTAGTAAAAAAGTGAACGGTGAAAAGTTACATCTATGAGTTTGTGAATTTAAAAAAAAAAAAATCGAAAAATTCCTAAATCTCAAATTTTGACAATTTTTGAAAGAAAAAAATGTAAAATTACAAAAAACTTTGAAGCTTGCTCTTGTAAATTTTGAAGGCTGCCCATGTAAAATTGTTAAAACTTTCAACTTGGATTTTTTTAAATGTGTGTAGTAGTATTATTATAAACATATTTCCAAATTTTTTTTTTCAAAAAAACAGTAATTTTTTTTTTTGCTGCCCCAGTTGGGCTTGAAAACAAAATTTTGCATAATAAAATTCTAAAACTTGAATTTGGCTGCCCAAATTTTACCACATATAGTATGTATGTATTACCACACCCACACCAAAGTTTAACCCAAAATACTAAAGTTAAACCCGTCATCTAGGCTGCCCAAAACAGCAAAAAGCCATTTTGGCTTTTAACCCCTAAATGACGGAGGGGGTAAGGGCAAAACATAAATGTGTTATAAAAAATTACTTCTTCAACTTTGATGAAGTTTGGTCCAAAAGAGAAAATGAGGAGCTTGATGTTTAGTAGTTTTCCGTACGGTCAAGTATCAAAAAATAGCTTTTTATCATCTCATAATGAATTTAGAAGCATTTAACTTCAAATATTTATAAGAATCACAAATTTTATTTTTAGAATTTGAAATTTTGTATAATTTGTTAAAACTAGACATTCTATTCTAAAATCAAAAATTACAGTTTTTTCAACGGAGAGAACATCATTACTTTCCCCAAATAGTAAGTTTTCTAACACTAAACAATGTAGAAGTGTTTTTCTTTGAAAATTTCTCCCAGGTGGAGTTTAACTCGGATTGACATGATTCAAATTGGGTTGGAAAGTAGACTTGATTACCTATTTAAAAATATTTTTTATTTTCTATAAAAATGTTTTTTCTATTTCGGGCAGCCCATAAAAAAAGGGCAGAGACCATAAAATGGTTGATCCGTCACTTAGGGGTTAAGGGCCTTTAGGGGTTAAATTGAATTTCAAGAGAAAGCGTTGCAAAATTAATTAGAAAGTAGTAATAATAAATGTGATGAATTTAACCATACAAACTTCTACAACTTTTCTTTGTACATCAACTCCATTTTTATTTTTCATCAATCATTTTATATCGAATCTTTGAAAACAGTGTTCAATTGGGAAGTTTAAGGGTTAAGGGTTAATTCGTGCGGGCCTAGCGGTGTGAAAAGGCCCTCCCCTCAACAATGAAAAGAAACCATGGAGCCAACGCAGCAGCTGAGGTGGCACGACCACACTGCCAAGTCCACTGACGCGGGAAAACAACCGGATGACGTGCCAATCACCAACGAACGAGAAACCCCCGGTCTCGACGTCCATCATCCCTCCGTCGCCTGATCCGCCCGGCTCTAGCTTGCTTTTTTCCACTCTCGCGATCACCATCATCGATAATCCATTCCTTCCGATTCATCAGTCCATCGATCATCGCAAGTGGACTAACTTACCTGACGAGGAAGCTCACTGGTGGGGTCGATCCATCCGGGCATTGTCCATGTTTTCTTTTCTATTCAGCCTCGGACAGGCTAGATCGGGCTAGATCCTAGTGAGCTACCCCGAAACCTGCAAGGAAACCGGCTCACCAGCTTTTGCTCTATTTTTCCTCGGAGCTAGCTGCGGCGATGGCGGACTGCCTGGGCGGGCCAGTACTGAAACGTAACAGAACGTAACAAACGCCCTGAAGAATCAGCTTTGTAAGTTGTTGTTGTTGTTGCTGCAAGTCCACTACAGCCTCCGCGTGGTTGAACAGACATGTGGGCGGCATGCAGCCATCAGTCTTTTTCCACAGACGCGTGATCGGAATCTCCGAATGCATACCATTCATTCAAGCTTTTGTCTGTGTTCGGTGGATTACATCGGTCAGTCAGTCAGTCAGTCAGCGCCTGCAAGGAACTCGCTCGTTGACGAGCCGTCTTTGAGCTGAGCGTAGTAATTACAGTTCGATTCCGTAAGTATCGGTAGCCAGAGTTCCAGGTGAGTACGTCTAGATTGTCTAATTGTTCGATTTCAGTAAGCATTGGTAGCCAGAGTTTCAGGTGAGTTATACATCTAGATTGTCTGCCGAGCGTGTGCGAACAACTAGCTAGCTGGATGCTCGTCGGCCCGGGCTTTTGATGTGACCAGTTGTCACAGTGCCGAAGTTTGGGGTGCCACCCTAAAGTGCTGACAAAAGGCGGGATTTTTCTAATGTAGTTGGGCGAATTTGGGGTGTGGATCCGCTTTTCAAGGCGGAGAGATCGGAGTCGTGTGCCAGTTTCCGCACAACTGCAAGATCTGTAGTCACCTGGGATTCCAAGCGACGTCTGGCTAGTTCTTGCTTTCCAGGCCTGTTGCTTTTGTAGGTTTCGCTCCGTGTTTGTGTGTTTCTAGACTGCAATCCATTTTTCTTGTGAAAACCACGTTATATACGGGTCTTCGTTACAGGTGGGAGGGAACTCACTTCGACCCCGTGGAATCGCCATGAATGGAACCAATTGGACTGAGGTTTGGTGAGGGATATTATAGTGCTGACAATTCATCAATGGGCGCCAAAACTTGAAGGTGGAGGGTTCCGGTATCAATAGTGTAGAGCTAGAAGAGCATGATTTGGGGAGTTTAAGATGGGTAGTTGTTGTACCAAGAGTCCTGTGGAAGAGGAGCCGCCAGTTCGGAAACATCATCATCATCATCATCACCATCAAGTAGATGAAGGACTGCGGGCGAAGCAAGCGCGAGCGTCGAAGCAACAGCAAGGGATTAGTACAGTGCCACAAAAGCATCCGTCAAATGGCGGTCCAATTCCGGTTAATCCGAAGCATCAGGCTCGCAGCCGGGAGCAGACGCCGGCGCAGAGCCACCGTCGGCCCAGGTCGATAGTGGAGAACACTCCTGTGGATCAGGTGAAGATTCCGGAACCGGCGACCAAGAGGCCGCCGGCTCCACAGGCTGCGAAGAAGCCCACGGCGCGCGTGGGCAGCAACATCAAGGACAACAAGGAGACCATTCCGCTGGGGAAACGCACCAACTTTGGCTATGAGCGCGATTTCAAGCAGCGGTACACGCTGGGCAAGCTGCTTGGCCATGGCCAATTCGGGTACACGTATGTGGCCATTGAGAAAGCCACCGGGGAGAAGATGGCGGTGAAAACAATCGAAAAAAAGCAGGTAAACATCACCCTCTGCTGCCTCACGTTTTTTACTCTGAATCCATGCTTTTATGACGCAGTTGTCCCTCTTTATTATGACATTTTGAGAAGCCCTAACTTCAAGGTGGCAGGCATGGATTAGTCACAGAAATGACTTGTCATTTGTGTATTGTTTGAAACTATAATACCGTCATATTATGAATTGTCATTGTATGGAAGGTAGATGCTTTTATGGCGCAATTCTCCCTCTTTATTATGGCATTTTGGGAAGCTCTTTATTATGTCATTTTGGGAAGCCCTAACTTCAAGGTGGCAGGCATGGATTAGTCACAGAAATGACTTGTTATTTGTGTATTGTTTGAAACTATAATACCGTCATATTATGGAGTGTCATTGTATGGAGGCTAGATGGCATTTGTGGACTGAGATTGCATGTAACTTCTATGGCAGATGACTCTCCCAATATCGGTGGAGGATGTGAAACGAGAAGTGAAAATTCTGAGAACTCTCTCAGGACACGAGAATGTCGTGCAGTTTTACGCGTCCTTCGAAGACGACGACCTCGTTTACATTGTCATGGAGTACGTCTCCGTCAAACCCTAGTTTAGTTTGGAGAATTTGGGTAGGGTTTAGGGTTTTTAGAGCGCTGACTTGTTTTTCTCTTTTTCTGATTTGTGATTTTGGTTTTTCAGATTATGTGAAGGTGGCGAGCTTCTTGATCGAATTCTCGCCAAGTAAGTATACTGTTTGAATTTTGGGTTTTACAGTAATGCTTGCTTGGAGAGGAGGCCTTGCATTGACAAAAATCTATTTCTGCACTGAATGTGAGGAAGTTTGTGTAGGTTGCAAAACAAGCTTCTTGTAACATTTGTAGCTGCTTGTTTGAGTGTTCATAATGGTGCTGGTTGCCTACCCTTTTGACAGTAAACTATAATAGTTGTGAAAGCGTGAGTACCAATGTAATTCTAGGATTTGTGCCAAAGGAAGAAGATGTGAGGCAATTGAATTCTTTGAGGCGATCTTTTCTACATGTGTACTCTCAATGAGCGTAAGTGCAGTTGGGAATGACGGGTGGCATGTACAAGTAAAAAATAGGTGCAAGTTTACACGCACTTGGAAAGTACATATGTAGAACTGATATTCTTTTATTCTTCCATGAATTAGCAGTTGGGCCCAAGGGGTTTGAAGCTCCTTTGAAAACAGTAGAATCATTGAACTGATGAATGATCTAATAATATTACAGGAAAGACAGCCGATACAGCGAGAAGGATGCTGCAAGAATTGTCAGACAAATGCTGAACGTTGCAGCTCGGTGTCATCTGAATGGTGTAGTGCACCGTGATATGAAACCCGAGGTGATAATTCTTTCTGATAAATTAATTTCAATTCTCTCTGATAAATCATTTTCTGACATTCTTGGTTAGTACTTTCACAATGAGGCTGATTGGGGTTTTACTCTTTCCTCTCTCCAGAACTTTTTGTTCAAGTCACCGAAGGAGGACTCGCCTCTGAAAGCCACTGATTTTGGGTTGTCCGATTACATCAAGCCTGGTATGCTCTCCTTCCTCTTTTAAACCCTAGATGTTGCTTTTTTAAAGTAAGATACCGGTAGAGGATACTATCTGCACCACATTCAGCATTTTAACACATGTAGAATTGTGATTATTGGGAGATTACTAGAGAGTTGTGAAAAGATCACTTTGGATACGAGAGCCAAATCTGATTTTTGTCACTATGTATGAATTTCTTATGCAAGTGGGGTCTTAAGGAATATTACACAACTTTATTTTTATTTAAATATTTGTGGTAACAAAGATTTAGTGAAGTCATGCTTACCCCCACTTGCTAATGGTAGGTCAATCAAGTGTATGAATAGATTGAGTTGATAACAAGGTTCAATATAAGTTAAACCATCCTATTTGTGCCATGTGACTATTTATACCACTTTGTGATCATTGTCTTACATTTTTAAATGTACACAATTGGTACATAGTGGCACAAATGGGGTGGCTTTCCATTGGAGATGGGATAAGGTTACCTTAGTGGTTTTGGTATCCTCTACCTTAATAGCAGTTTTAATCATTTTTCTCTATATGGAGGAGCTGCTTTATACTCACACTGGAGCATATTGTTGTATGCAGGAAAACGGTTTCAGGACGTTGTGGGAAGCGCATACTATGTGGCTCCGGAAGTTTTGAAGAGAAAATCAGGTCCTGAATCTGATGTGTGGAGTATTGGTGTCATTACGTATATCCTGCTGTGTGGGAGACGACCCTTCTGGGACAAAACGGAACAGGGTATATTCAATGAGGTACGTGCTTTAAATATATATATCTACCTTTGGCAATGTGAGGATATTTCGTACAATAATCGCACTAAATATAAATGGTGTCACGCTCAACCTGTTTTGGTGTCATGGTCATATTCAATGCTATCTTCTCCAGGAAAGTTCTAGTTTGTAAGGGAATTGGAGGTAAACTTTAAGCATTCATCAATGTATCATTGTCTGCTTTTCAGGTACTGAAAAAGAAGCCGGACTTTCGAGAGAAGCCATGGCCAACCATTAGTCTTAGTGCCAAGGACTTTGTGAAGAAGTTGCTGGTCAAAGATGCCGCCGTTAGACTGACAGCAGCTCAAGCATTATGTAAGTAGTCATTGTCTTTCTTCCCTTTCACAACATAACCTCAAAGCCACATGACAGCACAGGAATCAAGGTGGATTCACTACACCAAAATGGTTATTTAGTATGGTCTAAAGTGTTTATAGCAAGGACATACCATTCAACATCACTTGTAACGATGATAATATAGCATTTGTGATGTGCAGTGGTGGATTTGCCAGATTGGACATAATACTAATCACCCATACTAAATAACCATTTTGGTGTATTAGAAAACCCCCCAAATTCATGATTGAAATGGGGGAAGTCATAATTCAGATGGGAAAAACCTAACGATGTTAAACCTTGTCAATTGTAACGTCATTGAAGGCAGTTTTTAGGGTAAATCCTGCTAATTGTAATGTGGCTAGGTTCTCAAGAATATCTTTGGAAAGTGGGTTTTCTACTAGTGATAATATGTTGTCCTGTGCTGACGTCTGGCACGACCATTCCGGTGGCAGAATTGTCGTGGAGAGCGTGATATATTACATACCATGAGCTGATTTGGTTGTCTTCTACGTCTGCAGCTCACCCCTGGGCCAAAGAGGGAGGCGATGCTTCGGACATTCCTTTGGATATTTCGGTGTTGTCCAACATGCGGGAGTTTGTGAAGTACAGTCGCCTGAAGCAGCTTGCTCTTACGGTATGGGTTCACAGACTCATTGCAATTACCTCAAAACTGATGTAACAGAATTAGGACTCGAACCATGAGTCCCTTGGTCCTTTAGGGGTTAACATTATGCCATTGCTTTTACCTGCAGGCTCTGGCGGGCACAATGGACAACTCGGAAATCTCTGACTTGCGAGATCAGTTCAATGCCATTGACATCGACCGGAATGGCACCATAACCCTGGAGGAGATGCGAGAGGCGCTTCAGAAAGATCGACCCTGGGCGATGAAGGAGTCCCGCATTGTGGATATTCTGCAAGCTGTGAGTGCACTCTTAGCCCTAAAATGGGCCTCATGTTTTTTTTTTAGTATTTTTGGAGCATGGGGGTGGGGGGCGCAATTCATATAATGGAGCCAGCCCTGCAGGAATAATGGGTTCAGACTTCCAAGAAATGTACAGTCGGGTACAAGTTGCTTACATACTTTTTGACTCCTCCCTTATAAAAACAGAGTTCCTTCTCTAAATTGTAATGTGCTCAATATGGCACCTTTGGACCTACAAATTGAAAGGGACATTCCTAGTCTTCTACTGGTATGAATTTTTTCTCACTATATTTAAAATCGTCAGAATCAATGCGGCCACTTAATATATGATCTACCTACTTTCATTGCTTACGAAAAAATTTGTAAGCATGTTGCACCTGACTGTACTGCAAGTCAGCCAAAACTCTGAACCGGCTCAAGATCACGGGTTCTCTCTATATAAATCGCGGATCCCCCACGAAGCCCCCGTACTAGGATTGTGCCATCTTGCTTTTGTTTGATTCTATTGATTTCTTGACCAACATGTGCAATGTTCTTTACTGATTTTGGTGATCAACAAAATTTGGCCCCATTTGAATTACGACTTTGACAATGTCATTGGCGATACCTGTAAAAGGTCTCTCTCACACGGTTTCCTTGTTCTTGCAGATGGATAGCAATAGAGACGGCATCGTGGACTTCAATGAATTTGTTGCTGCCACTCTGCATGTACACCAACTGGAGGAGACCGACTCGGAGAAATGGCAGAAGCGCTCCAAAGCGGCTTTCAGTAAATTCGATTTCGATGGCGATGGTTACATCACTACGGAGGAGCTCAGAATTGTAAGTCCTAATAGCGACTAATTAACCAAGGATTCATAGTTTTAAAATAACGAATACAATCCGTTATATTGTGAAAAATATGATTCAGAATTCAACCAAATTTTATATCACTGGAATCAGTGAAGAACATTGCATGTGTTGGTCGAACAACAAATAAATTTGAACGAAGGGAAGTCCAAATAGGGCCTATTCAAAACTGCTAAGCCCGATTTGAGCTTCTTGGTCCTGTAGGGGTTAATGAAGTCGTTGATGGCCTTCGGGAAACCCTAAAGTTGCTTATTGAATGAGCCTTTATGATGTCTTACTCATCAGAAAGCTCTAGGGTTAGGACATTCGATCGTTTCTAAGGTTAGGATATTTGAAAGTTTCTAACATATTTGAGTTACCTTAAAGTCATCTTGAGTTTGATGAATCTACAAAGAATTTTTCATTACTATATTCTTATTTGTTCACTCTAAATAGTTAAAAGGTGTGTAACATTTTGGTGGTCTATCATTATTAGGTGTGTAAGAGATGTGTAAGAGCTTGGTGGTCTTCAAAAGTTTTTAGCTCATTTCTTGGTGCTAAGAAACTTTTGAAGATCACCAAGCTCTTACACACCTCTTACACACCTAATAATGATAAACCACCAAGATCTTCCACACCTAACTATTTGAAGTGAAGAAATAAGAGTATAATAAAAAAAATTCATGGTATCTTCTTCAAAGTTTGATGGACTTTAAGGATAACTCCATTGGCGCATTAGATACGAATCTTTGTAACGGAGATTAATAATGTTGGATTGCAGTTTTTGTGAGGGGTCAACAATTTTGCCACTTTTACTATTGCGATTGAGTTACATTGCTTTTCGACATGATCTCTGACACCGTGATTGCTCTCTTCCACAGGCCACAGGATTGAAGGGATCGATGGACACATTACTAGACGAAGCAGACATGGACGGCGACGGAAGGATCAGTTTACCGGAGTTCCAGAAGCTGTTGCGGCAAGCGAGCCTGGGATCCCGGAACAACAGTGAGCATGTATCGCCTCGCCCCGTCGCCAATGCCAGGAGACGGCAGGAAATCCTAATTCCTGCTTCCTGACGAGCCAGGCGGCTAACTACTGCAGGCTACTAACCTAATAACCCTAATTTTCAACCTCGGTTGGCGTGAGTTAGTTTCTCAGTCTAATTTTCCTAGTGAGGTATAGCCACACCGACAGCGGTGACGAGCGTCTGGCAATGCGAGAACAGGCCGTGGTGCTGGATCAATATACCTTTTGTATCATGGCTCATTCATTGCATTCCCTTATTGTTGGAGTGTGAAGAAGAAGACACAGTATATCGCAGTACCGTCGACTATGCTGCATGTCTGTTGAAATAGGTAGGACGATTTTTTCCACTTGTGGCCTCTTCATCATCATCGGCTTCAGTGTATTTGGTGAATTTCTGCATGAATTCCGGTGTTTTCTCAAACATCTTTCAAATCATTCGCATGTCTCCGAGATCCATTGAATAGATTGGTGCATCCACTATTACATCTGGCTACTACGAAGTGGTGACAGTTAAATCATCATGAAATATGAGTTACTGCACATTGTGGCAAGGATGTGTACAGATCAATCACTACAGTAGATTGCCGCTTTATTCTATTAGATAGAGTACTCCATAGAGTACTCCAGAGGCTCTGCTATGGCATGTAGTGGGTGCCTGTCATCTCTGGTTGCATGCTATCTCTGGGTTGCGAAGTGATGTGGTGGTAGCATGCACCCACTACCGGAAGTGACGAGCTACCATAACACCATAGCAGGTTCGCCACCTGGCGAACGAATATTTATTTTTTTTTGAAAAAATAAGGTTCACCTCTCGAAAACTGAATTTCTCAATTTTCGTTTTTTTGCAAAAAATCAGTGAAAATGACCTTAAATAGCTAAGGAATAACAAAATATTTCTAAAACTAATTTATTCTGTTTTGGTTTTTCTGTCTTCAAAATTTTCTAATTTTTATGTTTTTAATTTTTAGAATTATTTTAGGACGAACCTGCTATGGTACTACAGTAATGGAGTCAGTGCTCAGAATTGAAGTCTTCAGTGCCCTTCAAATGGGTTTTGAGGCTTCAAAAAATACCTCAAGGAAAACAACCCTTCAAAACATAATCCTCATGTCTAAGTGCTCCTGTCACTTGAAGGGTTGGATGAATAGTACCCTTCAAGTACTGTTCATCATCTCAAGTAGCTCATGATGACATTTGTTTGACTATGCAACTAAGACTCTGACTCTTTAAGAGTTGAATTGGACTGGAAAGGAGCTTACAAGCGATATTTTCAAACTCGTGGAGACTACAGAGTTGAATTTTCATGCCAGTCTCGTCAGACGTCAGTGAAGACGTAGACTCTGGGCCTCTGGCTGTTTGAGCACTGCTGGCTGTCAGGCTTCGAGAGTTCGAGAGTCGAGATCCAGATGAGAAGTTCAAATTTCAAAAGTTGGGAAATGGGAATGATTTAGCTTCCGGTGGTTTGAAGCTTCCAATCAATTAGAGATTAGACATGGAGTAACTCTAATTAGCATAGTCTACAACATGTCACACATTAGTAGAGTCTTATTTTGAGTAAGGTAGAAGCACCCAATTGTGACAATCACCTTATTGTAATAGATTCTAGGAATGGTCTTCATTTCAGAACACTTTTCTATGTGAGTCATAGATCACGAATTTCAGGATGAAGTGTCATAATTAGGTGCTTTTACCTTACACTATGGAGAGTTGAGAATAGAAAGAATGGAAGATGAGGAGTTCTCTACAAAGATTTTAAATACACTATAAATATTGTGTACATAGGAGACTACATTACGGGTTGTGATTGCACTGCTTGGAATCAACGTGAAGCTGCCACAACTAGTCCTGATTTCTTGGAGCAGGCTATGGATACTCATGACATCCAGGGATCCATTGAACAGAACGGTGTATGCAGATATCCACGATTCCAGAATGGATTGGGTCTGAGGAATCTCTTTTTTTCCAGATGCAATGTTCTTCACTGATATAAAATTTTGGCCCCATCTGAATTATTGATTTTTCACAATTGTTGTCATTTCATAACCACGAATCCTTGGTCTTTGAGGGGATAACTTTACTTTGCCGGGTTGTTTGTGTCGGTCATTATGTTGCTCATGGCATTGGCATGTACTTATGGGAGCATCCAGAAATAACGCAATCGTTATGACAGTCAAATTGTCATGAAATAAGTCCCATCTGTTATTGTTGCTATTCAAACCTATGCAATACTAGACCACGAAGCATGAATAAGTAACCGTACATAAGTTGAAAACAACCTGAAAGTTTGATTGTTTTGAAGGGTATTCTTTAATGAAATCCCAGTTTGTGTTGGTCATTATGTTGCTCATGGCATTGGCATGTACTTATGGGAGCATCCAGAAACAATGCAATCGTTATGACAGTCAAATCGTCATGAAATAAGTCACATCTGTTATTGTTGCTATTCAGACCTATGCAATACTAGACCAGCAAGGATGAACAGGAAACCGCACATAAGTTGAAAGCAGCCTGAAAGTTTGATCGTTTTGAAGGTATTCTTTAATGAATCCCAGTTTGTGTTGGTCATTGGCATTGACATGTACTTATAGGAGCATCCAGAAACAATGCAATCGTTATGACAGTCAAATCATCATGAAATAAGTCACAGCAGTTATTGTTGCTATTCAAACCTATGCAATACTAGACCAGCAAGGATGAATAGGAAACCGCACATAAGTTGAATGCCACCTGAAAGTTTGATCGTTCCGAAAGTATTCTTTAATGAAACCCCAGATTCTTGATCTTCCTATCCATAAATCAGCTACAACTCAGCCATCGGCCCTTTCAAACTTTTCAAAATCGACATTTTCCCCTGTCTTCATACATAAATTATATTCAAAATTCTGCGTCAACGAGTTTGTTGCAACGGAGTACAGAACGAGTCAAAATCTTCCAGGGGATCAAAAGATGTGCAAAGACCCTCCAAATCTGCTGAGAGAGGCATTGGCACTTGTGAAAAGAGTCCATCACTACTGCAAACAGAACATGCGGCCTGGGCTTGAATGTAGTATCGGGAACCTCTCGTGTATTATTCCCTGTAGAATGTAGCTAGGGGTACATTTGCCGAGGTGAGGTTCCCGATACTACATGTGTCCCTGCGGCATGTATGAGAGAGTGAAGTATTAACTTTTAAAGAATCAAGGATTTCATAGTTTTTAAATGACAAATTCAATTGATCATATTGTGAAAAATATAATTCAGATAAGACCATATTCTATATCACTGGAATCAATGAAGAATATTGCATGTGTTGATCAACAGCCAAATAAATTGGAAAAAAGGGAAGTCCCCTTGAAACTGCTAAAAAAAATTACATGAGGCCAAATTTGGGCTTCTTGGTCCTTTAGGGGTTACATGCTGTGGATCAAGGCAAGGAAGATGATGAGGATGATGAGGAAGAAGAAGCAGGTGACGACGTGGAGTTGGAAGTGGTGGTAGTGGTGGTGGAGCAGGATGAAGCAGAGCAGCAGGAGGAGGAAAAAAATGTTAAGGAGCAGCAGAATGAACAGCGACGCCAGCCTGATCAATCACTTCAGCTATCAACTCACAAGAACTACATCCGATCCATCCAAAGCTTGAGAAAAACTGATCAAGCGTCGCCAACAACCGAAACTGCTGCGAGCAAATGCTTACCATCCAACGTAACCCTAACCCTAATTTCCTTTGTCTTTGTCTTGTGCACGTTTCGCAACAACCACCCGCTTTCACATGTATCACCGCGACCTCTTTAATATCACCTTCCCTAATATCATATTCTAAGGGCCAAGTTTCACTAAAAAATACTGTCCCATAAAAAGATTATGAAAACTATTGTAGTTTATGGATTGGTTCGGCATAAAATAATTCTAAAAATAGATGCCTAAAATTTCGGGAATTTTTTTTCAAAATTTTTTGTATGGGAAAAAATTAATTTTGAAGAATTTTCGTTTGGCATAAATTTATTTTAAAAAATAATTAAATATTTGGCAGAAAGGTGCCTAACCTGCTAGTAAACTACGGTACTTTACACTAGAGTAGTTTTCATGATTTTTTAATGGACAAAGGAAGTAAGTTTCTTAGGGCTTTCATTGGGGGATCAAGTTACACATTTTAAGTGAGCTTTGAGAAAATAGTAGAGGAGAAGCTGTCATGAAGTATGGAGAGTTCTTGAGCCCAAGACTTCATAGCAACTTCTCCTTAACCAATCAAATTTCTTTATGTTTCACCTCACCCAATCAAATTTGCTCTTGTTTCACTCCAAGCAGGTACATGGAACATGCACAACTTTCTGCTCAGGTATGAGTTAAATTTAAGTTCTACATTTCCCCTCCTCTTGCCTACTTCGCACTTGGCCTTTGCAAAGACCGTGGATAAAAATTCAACACCCCCACAATTTTGGGAAAAATACCTTCTTTGTAGGAAAGGTGTCATCAATGAGGTTTGGAAAGGTGTTAGCAATAGTAGGGGGATTACATAATGGCCCCTCAAGTGCCACATTAGCTAAGACCATTCTTTAGTGTCCAAAACTAGGGAATATTTCCTATTTTGGTGCTCCCTTAACAATTGCCTACTATTGCTCAAATATTTTTTGTCCTCCTAAATGTTAGCTAATACCCATTCTTAAAAGTGTGCCATGTGTACATCCATGTAGGATTGGTAATTACTAAAGAATGTAGGTGGGAACACACACTTTTTTAAGGATGTAAGACCCCCTTGTAAGACCACCTCTAAGGCCAGGTGCGAACATACCTTAACCCTCTCCATCGTTTGGTACAGTTTTATCCCTACCTGTCTCGACGTCCATATTTAGGACATTTTTGGGAGTACATTCACCTTCAAAGAGCTGTTACTTTTGCAAAAAGTGTTTGATTTTGATGAAATTTTGAAGAAGCTCCCTTCATGATGTATGGAATGAGTGGTAAAAATTTCAGATCAATCCAAGATGAACTGAATTTTTGGTGATCATTTGAAAGTAGGGGTTTTTATTTGGACAATTTTTGTGCATTTTGATGGCTGCAACTTTGGGGGACTTGTATCACCTTCATCCCATGTTCGTTTTCAATAAACATTGTTGGGTTAGATTCCCCTTAAAGTCTAGTTATCATGATAAAATTTTCATGTCAATCCGTGTTGTTCTGAGTGTTTACGAGTCATTTTAGTGCACGGGTCTAGTCTGAACACTTTTTGCTTTTTGGGTCAAATCGGTCACTTTTTGGGCTACTTCTTGACAGTGCAAGGCCATTTTAGGGCATATTAAAAAAAATCATGAGTTGTTTTTGGTACCAATGTCTTTATATGATGATTTTGAACTACTTCATGGTTCAAAGCTTTTTCATTTGAGTCATTTTGAAAACAAATTTCACCTCTAACTGTGTGATAAGGAAAATTTCAGCATTCGTTTTTTATGTTAAAACACTATGATCTTGCAATCTATATGACCAAATGACTCTAAATTTGATCCACATGATTTAAAACATGTATACTAGAAGATTATACAGTTGAGATTCCTATACCTCACTAGGATATGAGTACGAACTTGGGTCCAAAGGTCCTAAGGACCTTTGGTGCAGTGATTTTTTTGGTTTTTAATTTTAACCAAATTGCTACATAAAATTTGGGTTGGGTCGTTGATACAATGGAATTTTGAAAAAGCGAGAGAGAAACAATAGCTAGATTTCCTACGTGAAGTCAAGATGTATTGCCTAGATATTGTCCTAGGTATCACCTATGTAGCACATGCATATTACCCCGATATTACCTATATATATTAATATGAAAAGAGCATCCAAAAAGCCTGAAGCGCTAGTGGAAAAAGTAGCAAAAATGCTAAACTGTATCTTGACAAAATAAATCTTACTGCTTCGGTGATGAGAACTGGCTGGGAATGTCAAGGAAGGATTCATGTGCAACTTGCTCAAAGGAAAAGGAAAAAGGTAGCTTTGGACGCTTGGTGTTTCAAAAAGACTGGCCAGTGCCGGTGAGAGCCCAGTGCCGGTGAGAGAGCCCTTTCTTCTTCTTTTTTTGCCGGTGATTCCCGTTTACTCCGTTTGATTTTTGAGGTTTTGATTTTTGATTTTTTTAAAATTTAAAATTTAAAATTTTTGTGACACAAATATAGGGAACCCTTTACTGCTAGAAAAGAGAGTCTAGGAACAATCATACAAACCAGCCCTGCCAATCTGCCATGTTTGGTGAGATTGGTAGAATGATACTTAGACCTTGCTAATCGAGCTAAATCTAAGACTTCTAATATGCCAACAAGGTTGAATGCCATTCCACTTGGTGTATAACTTCTTCTTGCACCAAGAGCTTTGAATTGGGTTAAGAGCTGGGCTGCTTTCTCAGCATGTATGCTTGGATCTTGGTTCACGCCATCATGTTGTAGTCTACCATCTCCAGTGACATTTCTCCAAATTTGACAATCTTGCAAAGATGCATATGAAATGCAACTAAGAGGGATATTTTAAACTTGAAGTATGAATAAAAGCTTTACATTATTAATTTTAGATTCTATCCATACAGTTAGATGACTTCAATTTGCGATTGCTATTACTGTAAAATTTGAAATTTGAAATTATTTGTAGCTATTATTACGAATAAGATATTGAAAATATGTGGATGAAATTTGTTATGATGGATTGAAATGTAATACTCTAAGTGTAGTGATTTTTTGAGATGTTTTGGTTGCTTAATTTTATGAGTCTGTTTTTAAGAGCACATTTAGGCTAATGAATCTTTGAATTTTTTTGTGAATCACTGACTCACTGCTACATGAAATGAGGCATAAATTTTCACAAATCATCCCCTTTCTAATCGGGTCACACATGCATGAAGCTATCTTATCATAAAATAGCTTCAAATTTCATTCCTTGCAAAAAATGCATGATGGATGAAATTTGCACATCGTTCAAAATATGGACAATTGGGCAATTGCCATTCAAATTACATTTGATAAGTAAAAAATATTCTCTACCCTCTTTAGCTTGGATCGATTACGAGGACGTTTTGGTGTGTTCGTGATTTATTTGGACTGTCTATATCCCTGCAAATGTGTATGATCTCCTTGCAAAATGTGCCATTTGATTAGGCCAAAATTTAGTCACTGTAGATTTCGCACTTTCACTGAAGTGATCTTAATTTGCACTTGTGGATCGAAAACAAATTATGCAACTTCTTCAAGAAACTATGTAGAGTATGAGGAAGTAATGAAAACATCTTGCAAAAAACACCAATATATCATAACATTCTCGAGCTACCTTAGCTTGGTCTCTTTCCTAATTCCTATGCTGCTACCATAGAAACCCCATTCTCCAACAACATAACTGATGTCTCTATAGTAGAATTATAAAAAGGCCGTATTTGTTAAACTAAGAAAAAATGAACATTTTGAGACTTTAGCTTTATTATTTGAGACCTCTATTCTAACAAATTTAAAATTTATGAACATATCGTCCTTTATAGAATCAAAGATTTATGAGTGCATTAACATATTGAAATCTCAATTCGCCAAGAAAATTCAATATCAAACACTAATTATCATCAAAATGTAAAGTCAAAGATAATATGAGAGTACATATTGTCTCAGTTTAACAAACAAATATGGTCAATAAACCTTCAATTCAAGAATGTTACAACTGTGGCCTTCAAAAAGATGATTTTTCTTTAATAAACTGGTAAATTGCATCAGCCAAAATGTAGAACACTGCATACCCTATTTCATGGTCAGTGTTGATATGAATCGATTCTCTTTGATTCTTAAGCACTGACGTGTCAGATTTTGATTGGTTTAGGGCGACATGGACCCCTCAAATCCGACGTGGACAATCAGCTAGTTTCGGCACTGGGCTGTCTGAATCTGACCTTCACGTACGGTATGATCTCTGTACTCTGCATCACACAGTGAAGTTAAATTGGTCCACTCCGCATACCTAACACGTGCGGCATTGCAGCCAGTATTGCTCTCACATGGGACTCAAGGTCAGCATGCACCAGATTGACATGTACACCGATCAGAAGCTAGCTAGCTGCATAAAATCTAGATTCACAGTGGCAGGTTAATTTATGTATTGTCAGGATGGCACGAACGCCAGACCACATCGTTCAGAACACGTTTAAATCGATCTCCGATGACCATTGCAATACAGCCCATGTAGAAGAGCGTTCTTAAACGAGTAGTCAGAAAAACAGATGACATCAGTGTCATGACGATGCAGCTTATATGGCCTCCTGGAGGTAATACCACTATCTTGCACTAACTGCAAGCCTAACAGTCACTATTAGTGGTCTTAAACACACCACTATCTAACTCCTAATTACCTAGCTAGCTTAACTGATTGATCTAGTACCCGGTACCATGGGATACGGTTAGCCGGTACTGTCAGATGTACAGAGATTGACACAAGATCTCGTACGTCAACAGTCCACAATAGCAAAACTTGCAACTAGCTTAACCCCTAAAGGATGATGCTGGTTTGAGTATAGACCTAAGCTGGAGCGTATTTTCAGGGTGTGGGGTATACCGGACCCGTTTGCTACTGCTGTAGAAGTGTTGGAGGAGCGTTGATTTTTAGTGTAACCTCGATGCAGTCTTGAAGGGGTTTCCAAGTTGCGATGAAACTCTGAGATCTGATGCGTGTAAGAGAAAATGGGGAGTGTGAGAAGTAGAGTCAATACACATAACCTGTATTGCAAACCGTAGGCCATTTTGGCTTGAGCAATCCTGAAGGGGTTAACTAAAACAGAAATTAAAACGAAGCAGCTGAAGGAATACTAGGCGGGATACTAGGCTCACTCATGCACGAGGAATTATCTTAATCTCGATCACGTACGCCGCTGTTATATATATAATTAAAAAAGAGAGAATGAAAACTGATCGATCACCAGAGCCGGGGCACCATATCTAGATTCATAGTTGCAGGATTATATATTACTTGTCAGGATGGCACGAAACGCCAGACCACATCATTCAGAACGCGTTTACATCGATCTCCGATGATCGTTGCAATACGGTCCACAATAGCAAAACTTGCAACTAGCTTAAATAAAACACAAAAAAGAAGCAGCCCAAGAAATACAAGGCCACGAGAAATTAACGTAATATTTCTCGATCACGTATGCCGCTGTCATATTACTAAAAAAATAGAATGAATACTGATCGATCACCAGAGCCGGGGCTCGTCATCGTCACTGTCGTCATCGCTGTCGTCGTCGTCGTACTGCGTGGGCGGAGCGGATCCTTGCAATCCGGGTCGTCGTAGGGCGACCAATTGTTGCCGCCGGGCCAGGAGGGCTGAGGTCCGGCAGCTTCGGCTTCGTCGTACGTGATGTCTTCCACGTCGTCGTCGTCGTCGTCGTCCGAGGAGCTGTCGTCCGCCGAGGGTGACATGAAGTTGCTGTAGGAGAACGGGCGACCCGCGTACTGCGCTGCGGCCGCGGCTGCCGCCGCTTGAATCTCCCGGATGCTGTAGCGCCCCGGCGTTCCTGCCGGTAGCCTGTAGTTGTAGTTCGAGAAATTCAGGTTGGCTGCCGTGCGTCCGCGGCAGCACAGCAGCGCTGCGTCGTATGCGTGCGCCTGGAATCAGTTGAACCATACCTTTATTCAGCTACATTATTTATTCTCCCTCCGTCCCATAATAGAAGATGCTTTTGAGAGAAATTTGTCCCAAATTAGTTCAACGTACATGCAAATCATCGGCACACATGTAGTATCTGGAACCTCACCTCGGCAAATGTACCCGCTGGCTACATTCTACATGAGATAAATACACGGGAGGTTTCAATTTAAAGTTGTTATACAGATTCTAAGAGAGAAAAATCACGACTTGACAGATACAGGAAGAGCTTTGTCTGTGAAGCTTGTCTATGCTCATCTGTGGAACCCTGTAATCTACTTTCATAGTTTCTACCTTGCAATGTTGAAAACTCAAGAAAACAGTTAACAAACATCGAGCATCATGCTATTCTTTGTTATGGAGTATTTGTTATCTAGTTAGTAGAACCTCCCCCGATTGCAACAACTCTGGCTGTAAGCACTGGGAGAATTGCGACAGTTACACTACTAGATCATGCACTGTGTACGACGTTTGTTAGTAACGTAAGGGAGCACCTCAAGCTTATCCACAGGGAGAAGGGGAGCTAGGGTGATACCGGGGTAGCCTGGAGGTCAATGTAGATTTACCCCCAAACTTTCTAAACAAGCAGGTCGAGGGGTAAATCTACATTGGCCTCCAGGCTACCCCGGTATCACCCTCCCGTTCTTCCTGTGATCATTAACATTTCGGAACCATGACGTTGTTATAGACTAATAGCTACTCCCTAACATTGCTAACAAACGTAGCAATCAGTCTATGAATGATCGAACGACTTAACTTGAGTTAATCTTAGAGTTAGTGAGAAGTCTGGTAAGAGGGACTGAAAATTTTCACAGTAGTCCCATTAGCACAGTCGCACAGGATTCTCAGCTGTTCTCGGCTAAAATCCATGCCATTATCCTCCTAATGAAAGTCCACGTTACTCTCTGAAATGATGGATTTCAGTAAAATTGACACAGTTTGAGTGGAAGCTCAGGTCTGCACTTTGTTAACGTCTCAATATAACTTATAGCTCTGATTGAATCAGTGAGATCGACTGGCGGGATTAACTTACTACCTGGCAGAATGTTCATATATAAATCCAAGTGTCAGAAATATATATAATTAATTTTGGGGTGGAAGAAATATATGCACTAGTACCGCTTCTTCGGCCGATCGAAAGGAGCCGAGCCAGATTCGGTTGGTACGTGCGTCAGCTCGTCGATGCGGGTCTCGAATCTCCGACACCCACTTGCCCCATTTCCGCCTCCGGACTCCTTTATACCGTGACGATCCACTTCCTGACATTTTCGATTCTCACTCACGTACTCTTAGAGTCGATCAGGAGCTATCGATCGCTGACGACGAATCAAGTCTGATGACTGCACAGTCAACGTCAAATGTATGAGTATTGATTCTGTGAGCGGTAATATTAATTACTTCCAGTACTAACGTTGAATCGAATTCTACACAATCAAAGTATTAGTTATTTATCATTTAGAAAAGTCCTTGGTGAGTCAATATAACCACTGATTGCAGAGCTATTCTAGTGCTTTTGATAGCTAATTGTTTACAATATTGCTTTCATCTTTTACTATGTGTTTTATATACATGTTGGAAACATTGACATATTACTTTCCTCTCTGATTACAATTGAAATCAAACATCACATTGAAAATGCCTTGAAAAATGCACTGATGACAACTTAGGTGGTACGTTTTTCGGAGAATGGACCCAGAACTCAAATTTTGAGTACACGTACTCCTGTGACTGAATTATTGATACAGTCGACGATTACACAGTTTGACAGATCAAACTCATGATGACACCATCGAAGTGCTTTCACCGACAACCGGCTGCGCGCAGTAAGTTAGTACTTAGAGAACATGACTGAGGTACACTAGATGAATTAACAACGACTTAGTCATTTATTTAATGGACTAAAGGACTTGGCATTATGTCTGCAGCGGGAGATCGACATAATGCCAAGTTCTTCTAAAGTTCTAATGTCCATTTGATATACATTTCGGGTTCCCATTCAACAGCAGCGCTACCATAATCTATCCTCAACCAGATTGAACAATGCAGAGCTGCTAGCTTCATAATATATCACTTTAGCAAATAACATGACACTGAATTTGTTAAGGTCTTGTTAAGGACTTGTTAAGGACTTAAGGTTAAATAAATTTTTTTTTGGTTAAATTGGGGTTTTAAGATACTAACATGGATGAGTCGATCGATCACTAATTCCAGCTGCTAGGACACAATTCTAGTGGATTTCATCACTGACGGGATCCTGATGGGTTAAAAACTGGAGGACTAATTCACGAAACGGAATAATGTACTAATTCACGAAAACGGACTAATGTACTAATTCATTTAGCCCAAATTAGTAAGAATACTCACGTGAGAAATAATTAAGAAGAATACTTCAGCAGTCCTAGATATGTATATGAAGCTGAACCGAGTAAATATATAGAAGTGAGCTGACCTGTTGAAATACAAACTTTTGTATGCAGTCACTCCAGCACATAGATCGGTAACTTACCCACAATATATGTGATTCGAAGGTGCAAAAAAAGAGCTGATTGCTGGGTTTTATAAGTTAACCATTGAATGTGTGTTCAGTCTTGGGGAGCCGCATGCATGATGGGTTTTTAGTGGTGGGTTTCCAGGTCCTTTCCGAAACCACCGGCGTCAAACGCCGTCAAAGTGGCATGGACTTCAAAAATGTACCATATTGATGTCGTTTCGATTTGTGCCAAAATGAATATAAAAAACAATGTACCATATATTTGGCTCTATTCAGGTTGCATGTTCCCACAAAACTTACGTGTGCACGTGTGTCTTGCTAGCCCGGAATACCGGCAACTCCAGTCTCCTTTCCATGGGAACATCATTGGTTAGTTGTGCACCGTAAGTTTATCCAGCGACCTGCGAACCCCATGCCAGTTTTTTTATTTTTATTTTTAAATTTTTATTTTTTATCTTTTTTTTAAATTTTAAATTTTTTTTTTTACACAAATTGAAATTTTCAATTGCAAAAAAAAGTAAGAGACAAAAGGAGCGGCCGAGATCGGCCACAGCCTGAGGACCAATGAACTAGTGTACAGAGAGTAAGTAATCAGAGGTGGGACCGGTAAGTTTCCAAGAAATCTTACTGTTGGTCTCATCAATGGTGCAGATAACACCATAAGTGCACCACCGCCTAGTGAAACGATCTAAGAGCAACTGAGCCTCTCTAGGATTTTTCTTGGTTTCTCTGTTGAGAGAGTCCCAAGCTACTCTCCCATAGTCGATGATTCCTAACCAAATCTTTTGGTTAACTTTCTGCTGAGTCCACTTGATGCCATTAAAGACAAGGTCATTTCTCTCCAGCCAAAGAGTCCACAGTACCACGCCTCTGATCAAGCTCCAAATGCCCAAAATCATGCGGAACCTCCAAGGGATTCTCCCACAAAATAGAATTTGTTTCTAGTGAAACGTTCTCCACGGAGTGAGGTCGATGCCGGTGGTCGTAAGCTTGTTGAGAACATGAATGGCCCATCTCCAAGCATCCCTTGCAACTTCACATTCCCAAAATCGATGCAGAACTGTCTCTCTGAGACCGGTGTCGCACATGGGGCAAGCCCAATCCACTGTCCCGTTGATCCGGCCTCCCCAGTCGTTGAGAGCGCAGCTCTTCTGCCACATCGACCACATCAGCTGGGCTTCTTTCCTCACCCGGGTCTTTGTCCAGACTGTAGACCACTGAAATCCGTGGTGAGTCGGGAGGACCCCGACCCACTTCTTGGAGAGGTTCGGCAGTTGGTGGTGTTTCTTGAGAATCTCTCTCCCTTTGTTCGTAGTATACTGCATAAATCCCACGCCGTCTTGGAATTTGATCCTAGCTGGGTTGAAATCCAGTCGATCGATACGACCGTAGAAGAGGTGGGATTGCAGCTTCCGTTGCCCTCGTGTGGCTCTTACTACACGTACCCTGTGGGTTGCTCCTATGATCTGTGATCCAGGCAGGCCGTCGGAGCTGATCTGTCCGCAGACTTCTCTCACATCAGGCTCCAACGGGATCAGAGTTTGAGACTGTGGGTTGACGCGATAACACGCCTTGGTTAACGAAACCCAACAGACTTTTGGTATCTGACTGATCGGAATGTGTGTCTCATCCTGCATCTCGAGCACATAGAACGGAAGCCGTTCCCATGGCTCGGCATACCAGCCAATCCAGTCATACTGTTTCGCGAAGGGAGGGGATCCGTGCATCATCCCTGACCACTGATTCGCGATCCTGGTTAAGATGCTGCGAATGGCGCCGAATTCGGCTTCCTATAGACCATGTCTGATCGCTACCTCCTCTGGATGGAGGAATCTAACCTCCCTGTCATGCCACACGTCTCAGACATAAAGCAAACCGTTGCGATGTAGTTGACCCGCTCTCTCTCTCTCGAATCCTGGATCTATGGCTGGGAGATAGGGATTCCACCCAAAACTTGATAATAAAAGCTCTTCAAAACACTGTGGTTCTATAAACGAAATCTCCGGGAGGAGTTTTGCCCAGGCTACACAGATCTGGTTCCACACTCTCGACCCATGTTTGGCTTCGTGGCCAGGTAGTTGGAAAAACTCCATGCTAGGGGCCCAAGTACCTCATATTAGCATATTGTAGGATGTATCGTCAACATATTGCAGGATTATCTGTTGACGATTACAAGGCAATTGAATGCCTCTGATAAGTCCCAAGTCAGCCTGTTTCTTCACTAATGCATTAAGACAATCCGCTATGACAAGGAATAAATAGGGAGCGAGGGGGCAACCTTGCCGGACCCCTCGCTCGATGGGAAAAGTATGCGAAAGCTTGCCATTGACGTTCACTTGAGCAGCCGCGCCTACAAACAGCAATCGCACCATCTCTAGAAAGTCCTCCGGGAATCCCAATTTGGCCAAAGCGCAGAACAAAAAGTCCCAATCTACTGTATCATACGCTTTTGAAAAATCAAGTTTGAGGAAGATTAGCGGTTGTCCCGAGAATTTGGCCCAGTCAAGAATTTCATGAGTTATGAATATGTTGTCTAAGATGAATGTGGAGGGCAAAAACACCGATTGATCCTCACTGATCAAGGAATTAAGCACTGGTTGTAGTCTTAGTTGTAGTGCTTTCGCAAACAACTTATAGGCCACATTGAGTAACGCGATTGGCTGCCAATTCGTCAACTTTTGCCGTGGTCCTCCCTTGTGAAGAAGCGTGACTGCGTGAGAACCCCCGTGATCATACTAGGTGGGAACCGTCCATTGACTAAGGAGGATCTGATCATCTATAGATAGTCTTCCTTGACCAGATTCCAGTATAGCTTGAAGAATTCGACCACCACCCCATCCCTTCCGTGGGAATTTACTCGAGGCAGTGAGGGCAGCTTCGAGCTCCTCGAGCTGTATAGGTCTGCTGAGGCTTTGACGGGTTTCTTCTGGAATTCGACTGGTCACTGCCTCTAGAACCTCAGCTTTGGCAGCTGCCGAGGCTTCGTCTCTTACTTCCTGCCTATACAGTCTAGCATAGTAGTCGATACAAATGTTTTCGATTTCTTCTCGTTCTTGGTACGGACGTACGGTTACCCTTGATCGTCTTCTAGCAATCTAGAGTCGTGATCAGAGACGCACCTGAGTGCTCTTTATGGGCTCGGAAGAAATCTTTGCTGGCAGCATCTCCGCATTGCATCCATTTAATTCGACTTTTGACCCGTTGTCCATTCAGTTTGTGGTCGACAAACGATTGCAATTTCTCCGTACTACTGCTAAAGGCTTTTTGCCTGGCCAGGTCTAGAGGATTGGATTGGAGCTCGTCCATGCATGGCCGAGGTAAGCTCTTGTCTGGCCTGAGTTTCTGCTCTCCTCCATAAATTGGCCCGGTCCTTGCAGAACTGTTTGTAGTACTTGATACTCCTTCTCAGTTTGCCACAGAAGTTCAGGTTGGATTCTGCGTCCTAATTCTATTGAAGGCTTCTTTGACAAGAGGGTCTTCTAACAGGGAGGCATTCATCTTGTAGAGAGATGGCCTCGCAATTTCTGGTTTCAATTGGAAGGAGCATTTGATCGGTAGGTGGTCCGACAAATTTGAGTCTCCCACAATCTTGTATTCTTGGATCAGGGAGATCCCGTCCACTGGAGTGAATGCATACATACGGTCTAGCCGTGCTAAGACCCGGTCTCTCCCGTGTCTTTTGTTGTCCCAGGTATAGCGAAGACCGGAGCCTGGGTCAAAGCTATCAGTGACGTTGAGGGTCAGAAGCACTTCATTGAAACTGATGTGCTCACTGCCTGCTAAAATACTCCCATTCGAATTGGACTTGTCTCGGCCCAACTGAACCATGTTCCAGTCGCCGATAAGGATCCACCAACAATCGGGAGGTAAGAATGCTGCTAATTCATCCCACAAAAAATGGCGTTCCCTAGCTAAGTTGAAAGCATACACATTCAAGATAGCCAAATCTTAGCCAAGGATGTTACTGAGTCTAATCCACTGCGCTCTTCCACATCTCGAATACATGTCCCATTGCTACAACCAAGTGCTTCATCTTGGGGTGGATCAAAGTACATATACCCCCCGATCCAGCCCCTTTTGTATTTGCCTGGTTGCCATAACCTGGAAGGGCTTCAATGCTATAAATGCCCACATAGGGCCAGAAGGAAGCTTTGAAATTCTCAAGTTTCTCTCCTCGTAATTTTGTTTCTTGGAAATAGAGGACGTCTAAGTTGGAAAAAATCGGTCTATAATAGTCTCGAATCTTCGTGACAAATGCAGGGTCATTGAGTTCTTGCAAATTTTGAGACATGATGGTGAGCTTCATGGTTCAAAAATTGGAGAAAGATTCACAGCCCTTCTCGGGGCGTCTACCGAAGAGGATCTCCGTGGCACTTGGTCATTTTTCTTGGATTGAATGGTCAACATTCTTTGTCTAAGGGATGATTCCATGTGGATTCCCTCCTGTTTTCACCGAAGCGTGTGTTGTTAGCACGGCGTCTATGTTGCGGGGGAAAAAAAACTGCGTTCTGATAGACTAAATTCCTTTCCTGTAGATAGTCATAGAAGAGCGGAACTAGCATGTCTGAATCAAGATTGGGGGTTCTGGGGGTAGACGAGGCTGAGCCTAAGAATTCTCCATTCCATTCCTGGAGGTTGTGTTGTCCGAAGACGAATGAGTCACCGGGTTCAAAGACGCCATGCGTCTCTAGCATGGAGTTCGAGATAGATGATCTGGTTCGGATGTTAAGATCGAAGTTCGCTATCTGTTGAAGGTCGGTCTCCACTGGGACTGTAGGAGCAGGCGCTGGAGGTTGGAGGATCGGGATGTCTGGGTTCATGACCTCCTGGTCTCCACGCCTGCCTCTCATGTGGAATCCCCTTGCAGGATAGGCGGTTCAATTCCCATCTGTGTCTCTAGTATGATGTCGTTCTCTGTGCCACTGGCGGGTTCGTGATCCTGTTGCATCGGATTTGAGACTTCTCTGTCTCCCTATGGTAAGTCGCCGCAGTCCTGGGCCGCTTCCGAGGTTGGAATAGCTGGGGCTGCTGGTCCTGTGTCCTGGGCTTGGTCCACCGAGATCGACATTTCTGTTGTCACAGAGGGTGGAAGTCAACTAAGTCCGTTACCATGGTTTGCCCTATCTTCTTCTTAACTTTCTTCCATTTTGTTGGTCTTTGGTAATCTTCAAAAGGTTGTTCAGTCGTTGGCGATGGATCCCCCTGATTTTGTGTCGTCGGCTCATCAGCTTGCTGATTGGGTCCTATAGGTGGTAGGTCCTTGCTTTGGGTCGATGAGGCTGCCCCTGACTCGGTGGGTCCTCCTGTTGATTTGTCTCCTTTGCCCTTGCCAATTGCTGATGGTGGGGCTTGGGAGACCGTCTTCGCATTGTGTGAGCTAAGGTCCTTGCTCACTTGGTTGCAGTTGGTCTCCTTGTTTTTACCCTTTGCCGGCTGTGAGGATCCTCTGTGATCCTTGGGAGTGGAGGTTGAATGATTTTCTCGGGTTTTAGCCGATTGCTCATCACTTCCTTGGTCAAAGCCTGAGACCTTCTTGGCTGTACTAGGAACTGAGCCCTCTGGGGGTTGCGGTAACGTAGTGCTGGAAGATTTGGAGCCTGCTACCGGGGCAGCGGGTTTTCCATTAGGTGCTTTCTCCTTAAAAAGGATTGGGCAGTCCGTAACCTTATGCTCTATGCTAAAGCAAAACCGACAACAGATGGACAAGCTAGTGTATTCCACGATAATTGTGGAGGATTCTCCCGATCGCGAGTTTTCTACAGTTACTGAAGGGATCCAACCCTTCCCAGTAGGCAAGGCTACATAGAATCTCTGATCTGTGAGCGTGGAATTTTGCATATCCCCACCTAGGACTCTGCCTAGTCCCTGGGCAATCTGGAACGCTACACACTGGAATTCATCGGGAACTCTGCGAAGCGTGATCCATGTTGGCACTAGGATGCCCTTCGGGTTTGTGGCATCAAAGTTAGGTATCCAACCTTGCATCACACACGTACCCCACCTAGACTTGAATGGGGAAAGCATGAGCAGTTTTTGTTAACCTGGGTCTTAAACATGTAGTTGGAAAAAACCTCGCCCTAGATTTCTGCCCACTGAAGTCCACCCTCCAATTTGTCGTTAGAGCGCTGCTACCCACTGGTCAAGTTGAAAGGATGCCGGTCTGCCCCCCACGAAATAAGCCAGAAGGCCCAGAAGCACATGCTGTTGAAGATATGCTTCTTCTTTCTGGACCGCCGCTTGGTCCACAGTGATCACTATTTGCTTGTTATTCAATAGAAACCCTCCATAGCTCCTTGTCAAACCTTCTGGTAAAACTTCACCCTCCACCGCTTTGGTCGGGTGGATTGCTGCTAAATTCCCAAAAAGTTCTAAAGCATTAACAAAGACCGGATCTGTAGATTCCGCATGCACTGTTGCTGATGGTGGGGCAACTCCCCCCCCCCATCCCGCGTTGTCGCACCGTACGAGCCTATCTTTCATGCATACATTGGGAATCGCGCAATTCTAGTAAAATCCTAAAAAACCACTAACCTTAGTCTGCGACTGTTAATCAGATCCTCCCTTAATCAGATCCCCTATTACCTAGACGGATTCGAGAGATACAAGACTTCTATCAAGCCTACTGAATCAAGAAATGAAATTGTAAATCAAAACGCAGGATGGATCATAGATCTGGCTTCTAACGTAGAAATCTACACATCGGCAGCTCTCCGGAGCCTCTCATCGCAGCGTCCCCTTTCCGTCTTTATTTTATTTTTCAGATTATGGCCTGCTGAAGCTAAAGCAGCCTACCCCTCCCCCAGAAGTTCGGAGCGGTAGAGGTCAAGCTAAAGTGTGAATAGTGATTTAGCCCTATTTATTTTTTCTAGAAACCAGATTCTGGTTTTCTTTTCATATTTTTTAACCCTAAAACGTTTGAACGTGCCTTTGCGGCTAGTAGAATACGTTGTATTTTGGTTGTATTTGGAATGAATCCACACCTTCATTGAGTTTGAGTTCAAAAGAGATTGAAGTTGAAATTTAAATCGATGCGGTTCTATCGAGCTACAAAAATCTTAATTTAGAGTTTCTTGTCAAATAGCAAATCCCAAATATACGACAACGTTTATACTATGCCCATGGACGTTTAGGAGTCAAACTCCTAAAAGACCCCCTAAAGGACCAAGAAGCCCGAATAGCTTCATAGCCCAAATTCTTCAGTGATACAAAATTTGGTCCCATTTGAATTATAATTTTCACAATATGATAGATTGAATTTTTCATTTTAAAATCATGAACTCTTGGTCCTTTAGGGTTAAGATAACAACCGTACATGACAATCACAATTTGAAATTGAATTTCTATGTCGGATTTTGAAAGGTTCAACTCACCATTAAACCAATCACAAGAGGACAAGTGGCATTTTTAATGAAAAAATTACAAAAACAAATTAATTTATGTCCAAATTGACCAACACGTAGAGCATCTAGTTTCTTGAAAAATTAGGGGTTCAAGATAGTTTTTCTTGGAAAGCTGCACCTACATGATGAACTTACATATTTTTATGGCATCCTCTAGTTTTAATCTTGCCTTTTGGCGACAACCATTTATGAACTATATGGGATTTTCAATGTGAAAAATGTACACATATTAGAGTTATCTATAAAGTTCCTCAAAGTTTGAAAAAGATATCACAAATTTTGTTTTACCATACTCTTATTTGTTTACTCCAAAATAATTAAAAGGTATGAAAGATCTTCAATTGATGGTCTATCATTAACAGGTGTGTAAGAGCATGTACAGCAGCTCCAGACCAAATATGTCTGCCAAATATTAAATTGAGGGTCATTTTTAACTTAGCCAGAAGTGTTAAACAAGAAGTAGCCTAGCAACACTCATTGTGCGAACATCAAGGTAATTTATAAAAAGAAGATTTTATAAAAAGTAACTTTAATGACCTTGAAGCACGGACCGGTGAATAGTCTTCAAGCTCGTTATTTAATTGTTGATTTAGCAAACTAAGATGCTTGCACGGTGTGAGAAATTTGCTTGTGCCAAAGCTTTTGTAGATGGTGGAAAAACTTCAAACTTTGGCTCCAAAAACTAATTTTTAGTGTTAGTGGATATTTGCTGGGTGAAAATTCAAAGTAGAGATGACAACACCAAATCTTGGCGTTGGTCCCTCGAAAACACGTGATGCTCTAAGAGGTGTGTAAGAGCTTGGTGGTCTTAAAAAAAAACTAGCTTCTTTCTTGATGTCAAAAATCATTTGAAGACCACAAAGCTCTCAGTATGCATCTCTTACCCATTTAATAATGATAAACCACCAAGATCTTCTATACCTTTAAACTATTTGGAGTGAACAAATAAGAGTATAATAAAGCAAAATTCTTTGAAGATTTTTTAAATTCAAATGATTTTACGGATAACTCTATTAACTGTTTATATGGTTCCACATTTGAGCAAATTCACAAAATATTGTTCTCAAATCTTACGGCCTCTTTACGTGAGTAACCGCGAGGAGAGAAATTTAAGCCAATGAGAAATTGATCTTCTCGGTTTCTAGGCCTCCCATTGGCTGAAATCTCTCTTCGCACCTTCTCGCCTCCGGTGTAAAGAGGCCCTTAAGTTGTTCAACCCCAATAGGAACCATCATATCCAGTCAAAGGGCACATCCAATGATCCAAATCCGTCCAAACATGAAACCCCGAAAAAAGTGTATTTAAAACCAACATCCATTTCTGGTAATGGAAGTATGGAACCGAAAGTTGCTCAAGAATGTAATCATGAAATAGATGAAACTATCCCAACGGAATTCACTGTTGTCTCCCAAACATAAAAGTAGCAAACACTGCAAACAGAACTTGCAAAGGATCAAGTAACTTAGATGCCAGATTTCCAGCAGGTGGTGGAATGCATAGGAGAATTGAGATCCAAAAGTTCCAGCAGTAAAGAGTTTCAATCTCCGTGAATCCTTGAAGGCAGTGAATGATTCTTCTGGGAGTTCGAACAATGTGTGCTAGCTATCTCACTTTCTGAGCGGCATGGAAGAAGTGAAGAACTCCAGGAATTAATGCAATAACAGTAAAAGAGTGCCATGCACATGGGTTGTGTTAGTGCTGGTGAGTGGTTTTGGTCACAAGAAGACAGAAATATAGGTACAATATTATGTCACTGTTCACTGTTTCCACAAAGTGGGGAATGAAAAATGACAGATCTGCTACTAGTGGGTCACCGTTCACTACTACCGCCGCAAGGGGTCACCGTTCACAACACTATTCCGAATCTTCCCATTGTCACCGAATTCCCAATCATTAGCAGGCGCCGTCAGTCTGACTTGGATTCTGTGACTCTCATGCTGTTTTTGTTTTTTTTCTGTTTTTTTCTGTGTTTTTTTATGTTAGAAATGGAACGAATTCCGTTGCTCTGCAGACTCAAATCTCATGCTGTTTGAAATACCACCTCTTTTTTATAAAAGAATTGTTGTAATTTAAAATTTTGACAAAAAGGAGCCAGGTGGCCAAAAGCGATGAGTACGATCTAACTCTGCAGCCTGAGCTCCCGGTGGATCTGTCTAAATCCCCCCATCGAGCGTGGCTCGGAGGCCAGGTTCGGTGGAGGGTGGCAGGGGTGGGGTAAAACCTGCCCCCTATTTGAAGTTGAATGGGGTCTTACTTGACCTCACCGCGGGCTTCCAAGGGTAAATTGGGCCCGCAGGCCCCAAATTTAGCAAAAAAAAAAACCAAAAAAAGTCCCCAAGGGGCCAAAACGGGGACGGCCAGTCGGCCAGAGAAATGAACCCCACCGAGCCTGGCATCCGAGCCACGCTCAATGGGGAGAAATAAAGAGACCCGCTCCCAGTGGCTTATACGGAAATCCGTGAGGAACCCACAAATCAAATTGTAGACTTCTACACTACACTTAAAATTTTGAAGATTTCAGTGCAAAAGTGCTAATAAAAAAGTCAACTCATAAAATCAAACAACCAAAATATCTACAAAGATCATTATATTTAGAGTATTACATTGCAACCAATCACAACGAATTCCATGTACAAATTGTCAATATCTTATCCGTAATCAAATTACAAAAGATTTTTGAATTTCAAGTTTCAAATTGTATAAAAAATATTAGTGATTGCAAGGGCAGATCTAATCGTATGGTTAGAATCTAAAAATCAAGTTCAAAATATTCCTCTAGGTTGCATGCTATGATGGATCTTTGTGGTTAATGTTATATGATTTTTCTTGAGGTTTGGGACCCTGGTTTAGTAATGGACACAACTCTCTTTTCAAAATTAATTCTTAATAGGGTAAGGTTGGAGTTTGATTTTGAGATTGTTTAAAATATGCTTTGAAAATTCAAAGAACCCTTTTTCGTTTTTTTGGGGTCTACTTGGAGCTTACGAGGTTTTTTAGTTCATACTTTACAAATACATTTTGGGTGCCAACTTGAGAATGCCAAGGAAGAGGTCTAAGGGTGTAGGTCTTGGATGTAGAGGGTTCTCTAAAAAAAATTGTATCTCCTACGTTGATTTATATTTAGAGTAATATTGGATGATTATAAGTCATTTGGTTTTTGGACGTTATTGAATATAGAATTTGGTTATAGAATTATGGTTATAAGATTATAATTTAAAATATTCTAAATGATGCCGAGATTCTTAAAATTGTATAAATATTTTATAAGAATCTCTTTTCACCAAAGAAAATAAATTCTTTTGAAAAAAATAATCCCAAAAAATATGGGCTTCTCTTTTTATAATTAATTATGCGGACCTTGACATTTGAGCACAATAATATTCTTCTTGATACGACTGACATAACAACTCAACAAAGCCCCAAGTCATGACAAATCATAGATATGATTGAAATTGACCCAGATAGTTCAAAATGCACGTTGTGTGCACCGTACACCTCAACTTTAATGGATGTTGAAATTCACAAGCACTTCACTTTATGGTTAACCTTTAACCCTTTAGTGCCCAGTTGACCACATTATGGTCACTGCAACGTCCGAAATGCAAATAGCAGAGAATCCGTGAAGTATTGGAACTTCAGTTTTGAAGTTCAGATTATGCTACATACATTATACATCTTCCAGAAAAAGAAATTTTCAATTTGGAATTGTACAACTATCAAAATACCTATCAACAAAGCCCAAAAATACTGCAAATACTTGAAAATATAGTGAATACTTACAAATACAACACATGTATTATGAAGTATTTCTTGTGTTTGGAAGTTTGTTATCTTGTTTTGTTTTTTGGTATTGTGTTCTCTTTTCTATCTTCCATTAGTGTGTGTAATCCGATCTTGACTAATGTACCCACTCCTGTCAATTTTCAACGTATAAAATTTTGCCTAAACTGTATATGGATAAGTCACTTTCACTTATAAAATTCACAAAAATTATGTGTGAGTCTATTTTTGATATGAAAGATTGCAACGGAGAGGTGTTGGCGTAGGGCATAGCTGAACTTCTTTACTTTCATTTTTGAAAATTTAACTCACATTCTATTTAACTCTGAAGTCACACACCCCCCAAAATCTCATTTTTGAGCGTGCATTATACAATTCAAATACATACTATAATCTTCCAATCCCACCGTTGGATGATTCTCAAATTTTAATAAAATGTGTGCTCTTGAGTTGGGAATAGAATTGTACGGCTACTTTCTAATTTGATATATTCTATTTCTGGTAATCTCAATCACAGTGGAAAAACCCACTAAAATTGAGAGCTCCCATCTACAATACCCTGGGCACTAAAGGGTTAAACGTCAAGAGGGTCCTAAACGAGCAGTCAAAAAGAATAAAAATATTTTAGAGAGTTGTCCCCAATAATCGCCCGTTAAGTAACGTAAACAACCAATGAAAATCTCTCAAATCCTCTATGAGTAGTGAACGGGGTGAATAATGTCATTCCAATTATTTTTTTTAAATTAATGAAATTCCAACTCTGCAGTGGGCTCTGCATTTTTGAATTAAAATTTACATTAAAAATTTATTGAACAATTTTGGCATGTGCTTCAAACTCTAGTATGCATCAAGGTCTCAAGCAGCCCAACTCACTCCCCTTACTCTTCACCAATTCTTTTTTCAATTAACTTGAAATGTATAATTTACCAAAACATGCATATTTGCAAAATTTAGCCTTGCTTTTTCATCACCTTTTCAAAGCATCAATCTATTTCAAGTTTGGTTAAGAAAATCTACTTTTTTCTTCATTATTCTCTCAAAACAAGTCTATGGGGCCTGCTTCGACGTTTAAAGGTTAAGGGACCTTGACGTATAGTAAATATGCCATTCAGTGCACACAACAAGGGTCCTGATAGCATAAGTAAGAGTAGGGCCACCCATGCCCTCTCAGAGTCTCTCACACTCAAGAAGTAAATGACTTTTGCTAAAGGCCCTTCAAAAATACCTCTTGACTCTCAATCCTAGCGTGTTAGAAATTCGGCCTTCAAATCACTATTTAGTTGACTATATCCTCACATTCTAGTTGTGATTGGTCCATTGACTATTTGATGTGCACATTTGATATGTGAGGGGCATGCAAGGGTGAAGGAGTGTGAGTGCAAGGGCCCTGCAAATGAGGTTGGATAACCTATTACCACCAACTCAAGCAATCTGGCCTCTTTTTGGCAGTGCTAATTCCAAAAAAAAAAATGACCGCATTCAAAATAGGTTTTGATGAGGATTGCAAAAATTTGCAACATCTAATTTGCATTTGTCAATTTTATACAAAATTCCAATGTAAAAAGTAACCTCTGACCCAAATCAAACCTCTAGGTTTCCCCATGTCCACACCATGTGGTACTAACTTTCACTCATAATGATACCCAAAACCACCAACTATTTCTTCGCAATGCTTGGCATGCCATTGGTCTACTTGAATAGTGAATTGGTGGTTTTGAGTCTCAACTCTTGTGGCCCCAAGAAAGGTCTACATGTTATAATTGAGGGAGGTGGTGATAATAGGTTATCCAACCCTATACATGAATAATTTCAGAGTGTTAGTCCTAGCGTGCATGGGTGGGAATGCTCTAACCCATTTAAGATTGAAATCTGCATATTCATTGAAAGTCAAACTCGTTTCTTTTACAATAAAGGATGAAATAGTTCAATTTTTTATAAATCAAGCAGTTGCTATGGTTTTTGTATGTGGTGGATAACATATGTGGTGAAGATATAAAGTAGAGACACCTATTCATAAGAATAAGAGATGTGGTACCTTGGGAGTGCAGACAACATGGAATGAAATCATGAATGTCTTAGCAAATCTAGGAGGAAGTGTTGGGCCTTGGAATTAAATTTTTTGGAAGCATGAGCAATTTTACACGAATTTTTGAAGCAAGGGTGTTGTAGACACCTATTCTAAGTTGTAGACTTACCCAAAAGAAATAAAGGACAAACTGTGAAGCAATATTGAATTGGACCAATTGTGAAGCAACAAGTGGGAAGTTGCCGGCAACTTTCAAAGTTATCAGTGTTCATTTATGGTTCAAAAGTAGGTGGCGACAATGGGTAGCTGTTTGTTTTAGGTGCTGCTACCTTATGTGGTGAAGAGCAGAGTTTTTTTTGGAACAATAACCACTTCTCTGTCCTCCCCTTATTGGAGAATATTTTGAAGGACGTGGCTACATAGGTTCAAATTTGTGAGAGACTACACTAAGCATGATTAATGTGTTTATGTGTCTATGCTTGCCTTTGATTACGATAATCTTTAAGTAATGTGATGTTCCATTGCAGTCATGTATTTTTGCTAATAAACATGTGATTGCTGCCATATGTCACTAAACCAATGTATTTGGATACATCCTTGTACTTGAGTATACACCATATTTGAGTACATCATCATATTAAATTCTAAAAATTCATGATAAAACTCAATTGAACCCACTATACATTTTCTTGTATCATCCATCTCATATATTTAGAATTGTAACTCATAAAATTTCCAGAATTCAAATCAATTCAAATATTATGAGTTTGAATTCTAAATTTTTGACTTTTCATAATTCAAATGGGTTTTGTCATAAAAAGAATTCCCAACAAAGAGTCCTTCTTTCAACGGATCTTGTACACCTTAAGTTTCAAGTGTTGAGACATTTTTTATTTATTTATTTATTTATTATTATTATTATTATTATTATTATTATTACCAAAGCAACATTGAAACTTTTTTTAACCCCTAAAGGACCGGGGGTGTTTTTAGCTTAGCTCTTGTTTTCTAGACTAGCTCTTATAACAACTCAATTCCTCATTGGTGTGGGATAATTTTGACAATCGGCACCGTTGAAATCAAAGAAGACTTACATAGCTTTTGTATGAAAAAAAGATCAACAAAATCACACAATTTTTGAAAAAATGCCACCGTTGAGAAGATTGATGGAACTTGTTTAGGGTATCTTGTACACATGCTGAAATCGGATTGATCAAAAGTGCTCCAAAAAATCTGAAATTTTTACTGTGAGTAGAAATCATCATTTTAAAAATGTCGAAAAATTTCAAGTGATTTGGAGGTTCGAGGAAGAAGATGTGAGGGTCTGAAGTAACGCCTAAATACCCACCATGCAACTCAAAAAATCACCAAAAATTGCACACTTCATGAAATTTCGATCAAGAAGTACTCACGGGTTCAGCTCTTAAAAAGAACTAGGGTCTCTTTATTGCTCACTTTACAATTCACGGTACAACAACTCGAAATTCCTTACTTTTTAGTTCCAGAAGCCACGTGGTGGCCTCGTGGTCCTTTAGGGGTTAAACCCCTAAGTGACCAATCGATCGTTTTTTAGTTGCAACCTAAATAACAGTGAATGCCAATGATCAGGAAATGACGTTTTTGGAGTTCTGATTTTTTGTCAAAATTGGGGGTAAAGACCATGTTTTGGTGTTGTTTGATACTATCATTTGCATATTGAGATTCACTAAGGAATTTTTCAAAGACAAGCACCTCAACATTGTCCTAGTGTTATAAAATTTACTATTTTGGGAAACTAATGATCTCTCATTTGGAAATTTTTCTTTTTAAAATTTTAGATTAGAATGTCTAGTTGTAACCAATCATACCAAAATTCAAATTCTAAAAATAAAATTTATAATTTTGATGAATATTCAGTGATAAATGCTTCTAAATTCATTAAATGAGTATCTAAAACTATTTTCAAAAATTTGATGGCATAGATAAATACTAAACACCATACTTCTCACCTTCTCTTTTGAATCAAACTTCATCAAAGCTGCAAAAGTAACATTTTATAACACATCTAGGTTTTGCCCCGACCCCTTTGTCATTGAGGGATTAACCCCTAAAGGACCACGATTTTTCCTGTTTTTGAGCATCATTTTCACCTCTTTTTGTTCATTTCTTGTGAATATTTTTTTCCTCTTGATGGAAAATACCAAATCAAACATTTAAATAAAATTTAAGGATTTTTTTAACCAATTTAACAATTTTTCCCATGTCTTCAAAGACGGTCAAAAAATATCCAAACGACTACAGTTTCCTCTTTTTCACTTCAAACGCTATAATCTTGCAATCTGTACGGTCAAATTCTATGAAAATTTTACCATGCACTATCTTGATAATCTTTAATAAGATCCTACGATTAAAGTTTAAAAAAAATAATTTTTGAGGTTTATTTTGAGCCCTGCCCGCACTGCCCATTCTCCCCAAAAAAAACCCCTTTTGTTCCATAACTTCCATTTAAAAAGTCGGAATCAAAAATAATAATTAGATCCCCATTTTTGTATTGACATACCAAATTCACATGATTTATTTCACAAATAAAAATAAAAAATTGACGCCATAGGAACCTACCCGAACATTGAAATGTCCTAGTTACGACACTTGGTCCTTTAGGGGTTAAAATAGGATAATTAATTCTGGGCAAAGGGAGTAAAAAATACATGTCTTGAGAGGGCTTGTGGGACTTTTACGAGTTAAACAACTTCACTCCAAATCTGCAATGTGAACCCATGGCCCATTCACATATACCAGTGTTGCCGCATGCATGCGTGTGTCAAGTAACTTTGAGGGAATCTGTTGGCAACCAAGAAACATAAAATATGAAATTAGAAATTAGCCCAACGCGTGACAAGAAGGAACGCAACACCAAAAAGGAGCATGGCTTTACTTGCGACACTGTAATGCAGTTGCACAATAGTTACAGCAAGAAAAGACAAGACTTTGAATATTTTTTTGTTTCTGGATTTTACCTTCCTCCATTTCGGGAACGCAGATGCAAATGCAGCAGTGGCTTGGTGTGAATGGACTTGACTCAAACAGATTTTTGACGGGATTTGTTACAGTGGTCACTCGTTCCATACCATCGTTTACCACATTGACCCATGTGGAATCCTTATCAGAAGACGTATCAGGAAAAACCGACAAGGTATTGAAAACTCCTTCGGGAAACTTGATGATTTGGTGGTAGCATGACAACTGAAAAATTGCACCTCATTGCCCATGTGAAATGGGAGGGCTCTGGTCAAGGAATCATTAATTCCCAACCGTTCTTTTGAAGGTTGTACAACCTGATCACATGATCTGCGTCCGGCACTTTCTACACCAGGGCATTTTCTTTGCCAAATAGTGCCAGATTGCATCAGATAGTGTCAGATTTTCAGTGGGCAAAATAGTTCCAGATTGCATAAAATAATAAAAAAATCTGGCTAAAATTGGCCAAAAATTCATGAAGTTTTTTTTGCCATAAATTTTCAAATTAAAAAAGAAAAGAAAAAGAAAAATGAAATCGTGAGATTGTGGATAATAATGTGATATCCTCTATCCAATATGTGGATGTATGTTGAAATATAGAGCACCACTATAATATTTTATATCGCCACTTTGGCACTTCAACCCATGTCTACTACATAAATAGGCAACCTAAACCTTGGACTTTAAAAATTCAAAACTTATTCAATATAACTCCAAAAATTATAATTCGACTTTGAATAGATTCAAAATCAATTTGCTAATCCGTTCAAAGTATCACAATGTACCTCAGATTATTGCAAATAGGCGCAGTGCTAAAAAGTGTCAGTTTATGGTCCACTCACCTTATATATACAGCTAATGGTGGGCAAATTCCAATTGGCCTTGCATAACATTCAATGAACAAGATTGACCAAACAAAATAGACACTTAACCAGTTGAATTTCAAAACCTTATAAAAATATCCCATTAATTTTTTATGAAAATTGACACGTGTCATATCTTAATTAGTTGGGACCTTGAAAACAATCAATAACCAACACATTTAGAGTCAATGATTTGAATGACTTCAAAATAGAGGGAGTATTGCTAATTCTTCCCTAAATCCTAACAACATTCTTAAAACTTACCTCAACATCCTTAGAATATTCCCTTAAATTAAATTCTTTTTGTACACAATCTTGAACCCATGATCTTTATATTGAAGAAAGGTGAGTAGTTCCAACCACTTTAGAATTCTAGGTTTATTTTAATCATTTGGGGTTCCAAAAAGAAGACTGACGGTTTGAATGTGTGACAAATGCATTTGCAACCAATGATAGTGTGCCGAGTTTGCAATATATTAGTGAATGTCACTTTAGGGACAATCATATAAAAAAAAAGCCTAAACATGATTCATTTAGTAAATAAAACAAATTCTAACGTACTTTTGAAGCTACTATGAATCAAGATTTTGTTTGTTTTAAATCTTTATTAGCATATGTTCACAAGACAATGATAAAAGTATCAAGGGTCAAAGTTTTAAGGCATCTCAAGTTCACAAGAATAGTGTTAGGGGTCTAGGAGCTCTTAGATGAAACGTAATTTGTTCACAGGTTTATTTTGATCTTTATTACCTGCCCCCCACATGAAGGATAGCACTTGCTTTTTAGATCCTCAAACACACTAAAATCATGTTCACCTTAGGGCTATGATTATTCTCTTAAAAAAATTTCTTGCTGATTTTGAAAAGGAATTTTGTAGCAAAATATAATTCTTTTTCCAGAGCTGGACCTGGAGTCACAAAAATTTGACATGTGAGCCACCGGAATTGAACTCACTCATGAACGAAGCTGAAGAAACATGTGCTTCAAAAGGCGGACTTCTTGAGACACACAGGGGTCTCCTGATGAGTTTGCATTTATGTTGTTCAGAGCCACAACGTTGCAACTTTGGTACACCAAGTTGGAAGTTTGTGTTGGTATTTTTTTCCCAATCACCTCAGTCTGGTCAAGAAAGTTGTCAATGTCGGCAAGTGTGGTGTCCTTTAACTGTACAAAACACAAACAGGCACATCATCAGCTTTTTTCACAGTCAGAAAAGTAGGTTCTCATAACCAATTTTGAAGTATGATATTTGCACTCTGTAGGTATGTACTAGTAATAGTTTATACAAAAGAAAAGAAAATCTTAACTACTTTGAAACGATTTGTTTCAGTCAGTGATGATGCTCATTATTGCAGCACAATCAAATGAACTCACAAACGAATGATAAGATTTTAGGGTACTCTACCACAACCATTTGTTTTGCTAGGTTGTCAATGAGGGCAAGGAAACACCGTTTGGCATAAAACCATGTATCAGTCTCAATCTTCTCACTGCAAGGCTCCAAACTCTTGATGACGCGACCAATACCAAATTCAAAGTTTTGTTTCACGCAATACAGGGTCCCTATTACCAAGTTTACTATACAAAGGTGGAGATTCTGCTTAGTCGCATCCTGCAGATAAAAAAGAGCCCATTGGCAATGCCTAAGGTTCAATTGATTTCCAACTGCATAAACAAAACAAATCATAGGGTTCACCTAGATAAATTAGAGTAAATTCTGCAATACAAGAGGCCCACTCAGAACCTTTCAGATATAATTTACTGTTGGGAACAACTTACATCGTAACGTGCCCATTCTTCTGCCTTCTCAATTTTGCGCATCAAGTCTTCTGCTTCTTCATTCTTTTCAAAACACAATTTTCTGAATGCTAGTTCAATCCAGAGTTTGTATTTCCTGACTTATAAATATCATAATTCAAGTGGTCAAAAGAAAAAGTGATGCATGATAAGCGACTTGGAGCAAAGTCAATATGTTTGTCTGTGTGCATACCTGGCTTGACATAATATATGAGACACAGAGGTTGGCAAGAACAATCGCTGTGACTGAGAGCACATTATCGTCAACTTCTTTCACAATGGGTTCATAGTATTGTATGGCTTCAGTGTACTTGTTTTCCTAAAGTTAAGTCCCAAAAAAACAGTCAGTTTACATACAACTTGATTCGCAAAAGAAACTAGGTTGATTCTTAGACCAATATTATGTGCTTGTTCTGATCACTCTTGTAGACATCAGCAAATAAGGTATTTCAAATGATGTCTCTTGAATGGAGAGAGGGAGACCTGCATGAAGAAAGTGTGGGCAATATTGAGCTTCCATAAGTCATGGTCAGAGCACAGATCGGCCGATTGATGAAAAATGCGTTCCACTTGCACATAGTCTTCCTTGTCCCACCATATCTTTGCCATTGCCATCAACACAGGCACATACTTCTGCAACACCAGTTTACACAAAACTCAATATTCGTCAATTACATGCTGAAATTCAGGTTTCATTTAGATTCTAAAGAGTTTTCTCAGGCAGCTCAGACTCGGTGCATGAAACCCCAATTTATTAACAAACGACGCTATGTAATGCAAAATTTAAGATCTAAAGATATCGATCTATTTCAGATAGTTACATCAAGAGCTTCTTCATAATCAGAAACAGCCTGCTTGTATGCCTCCTGTTCTTGTGACACACGAGTGTCTTGGATGACTTTGCAAGTCGCTGCAGCACTTCGCCGTGGTGGTTTGCAAGCTTGCTGAATTTTGTGTATGCTTCCTAGTACACAACTTGTAGTCAGTGGCCAGTTCATTATCAAGGCAGGTATAGGACAATAGCTAAATAAATCAAGTATACATATATCAAATTACGTAGATCTAGTGCCTTTGTTAAGGAGTTGGTACTGGTATTTAGTAGGTTGCAATGATAGTAAGCTCTCAAATGGGTTGGTTCAAAACCTCAGCATCTGTTTGTACCAGTATTGATGCGTCCAAAAAATCATATAATTCCTTCAAGATCACATCGCAAATAACTCAGTCCATAATTATCACTTGGTTTTTAGCCATTTGCATCAACATAGCAAACACTATCATTTTTGAGTTACTGCTAACTGCAGGCTTTATCAATGTAGTCTCATATATTAGCAGCTAAAATTGAGAAAGAATGTATGCGAACCTGAGTGAGATGTTTGAATGTAAGATCTGCATTTTCTGCCATCACGTCAGCTGCTAGGTCATAAAAACCATGTACTGGTTTACAGTAAAGTAGTAACAAGTTCCCAAATGTTTCTTGAGGGAAACACTGGTTCTGCACCAATTTGCGACATTGTGATTCCATTATTCGCCAACAGTTGGATGATTAAACCCACAAGAACCGAAATATCTCTACAATCAAACAGTCCTGAAATTTGAAGGAAATACAATGCCCTCAATGCGCTTCAATTCTTCCAAAATTTGGAGATTATTGACACCGAAGCCCCAAGGACACTGTACACTGTACTCGAATTCAAATTACTGGACCCGCTTCAACTTTGATTAAAACCAAGGGTATAGCTACAAATCTATGAAATAAATACCAAAAAAAAACAGACCAACTATGAGAGACAGTAATGATATATGGCACATGGCTTAGACCTGCAAAAGGAAGTTCAGTTTCCGGAAGCCGGCTGTGGGATCGGTATCCATGTTGACGAGGGCCTGGTTATGAAGTGTCACCTGACTCACAAATTTGCAATCAAGCAACATAATTAGAGCCATTGTCATGAAAAATAGGTTCTTTTCAGATTATCAAGCAAAGCACTTTCGTTAGTGAATTACTCTGGAATCAAACTTGGTAGTAATAGAATAAGGAAAAACCAAGCTATAGAACATTGAAGACATTTTGAGTTAGCACTACCAACAGAATCAAGCTCTTCTTCAGCTCGTGGAGGCATATCATCCAAAGCTTCCTTTGCAGCATTAACGTCACCATTTGTATATAATATAGCAGCCTACACTCCATTCAACTTGGACACTAGTTTCAAGTCGTTGTGAACAATAGTAATCTATTGTAAGTAGAGGCAGGGCAGAAATTAGACACCTCTCAATAAAATATACCATAAACATATCCTCAAGATGTGAGTTGATTAAAGAACTAGATCGAGTGATCCAATTTTCCATCTGGCAAGCTTTAATATTACCTTGAGATTGAATGCTTCAACTAGTGCTGATTCCCTTAAAACGTGGCTATTACCAACACTCCGGAGTTCCATTCCTTCTACATAACTGCCAATTTCCAAGGGTTAGCCACTTATTGATGTCATGTAAACAAGCTACACCCTACATCAGTAGATGCCTCAATTGAAGCCTCGAACTCGTCAAACTGTATTTCCTCTGCGAAACGTCAATTTCAGTAACATGTACATATTCAGGTTCGAAATACCTGCCAATGCCAAGTTCTGGGTACTCCTTCACTCCGTGATCGAAAATTTCTGTCAATGCCTTCAATGCTGAAAATTCCGGAATATATTAGACAAAAGAGTATCCATGTTGTCTTTAATAACCTAATTTTGGAACTAAAAATGAAAATTTACATAATACAAAAAAAAAAGGAGGCGTAAAAATTTAACAATGTAACTGCAGAATGCCCAAAGGTAATGGGTTGATTACCTTGAGGAAATTGCTTGAGCCGGAACATACACAAAGCTCTCATGTAAGTTAAACCTGGCTGCCAATATCACATCGATAATTGTCAGGCTCGATAAAATGGACAAGACTGTCTGAATCAACAACCCTTGCACAAACCACTCGAATCAAACTTGATACATATAGATTATCAAATTGACCGAGTGTAATCTACTTCTGAAATGAGCTATGGGTTCAATTTGGAAGTTCACTACACGCAAATGGGTTGCATCAAAATATTCCAAGCATAATGCAGAAATCTTCAATTACGAAACTTATAAATTCGAGCGTATGAAACAGAACGATTCCGGAAAGTGACCTTGAACCCGGCAATTTTCACGGCGGTGGTAAACTTGGTGCAAGCTCCTTCGAAGTCCCCTTCCTGAAAATGGAGGAGATCGGATTCCCATTCATCTCTCATTAAAGGAGATTATTGTAGCTTATGATAATCACTTGCTGTAACGGCATTTGACTCTCGATACAAACATGCAAAAGATTGAGCAAGAGATGGAACATTGAGGAGATGCAAAATTTCTTCACCTTGTATAAGCAACAGCCCAAATTCACAAGAGCATCTACATTGTCGTCGGCGATCTGCTCAAGCAATACCATACTGCCTGGCACCAAAACCCAACATTGACCTAATGAGCGACACATTACCTTTTGTAGAATAGCCTTTCATGTTTTTCAGCAGCAAAGGCGAAATTGACCTGATGAGCAGGCGCTTCGCCTTCACTTTAATGTAGCCTTGCAGAAATTTTTATGTTCGACTTCAATAGAAAGAATCCATGAAGTAAATCCATTGCCAACAAGTATAGATGCTCATACCAGTAATGTCGCCTTTTTCGTATAAAATACACGCCTGCAAATTGATAGCACGCTCTTTCTGGCCTTCGACATTCAGACAAGCCTTGGCTGCTTCATCCAGCATCTCCGCCTGTTCAAAATAAAACAAACCTCGGGGTAAGGCAGTTCGTGAACAACTTGCAGTTACAATACACAGCTTGAGCTACCCAAGGAAATCAAGTCCACTACCCTGCTGACAAAGAACGCATTCAAGAGACTTCAAATCGTTGTGCCAGGAGCCCTGACGCCATCATGCTACTATGTTGAGGGCTGGCGTGGAGAATGGTAGTACCTTGTACAGAGCTTGTGCATGATACAAGCGATACTTTTCTTCTGCCGGGTGTAGACGAATGAGTTGTTCATACCTGAATAGTTCTCTACTGGTTACAGCCACATTTTGACAGTTTTCGAGACTAAAGTTTCTTTACTGAGGCTTATTCTGAATTAGGGTTTTAGGAGTGGTGGTTTGAAATCGGATGGAAACAATTCTTCTTAAGCGATACAGCTTTTGAGTAAAAAAGACATTGGGACGGGATATCAAATTACATTGACGTCGCTGCATGGTAGTCACCGTTCATGTAATGGCAGTAACCCAGCAGTGATGTTGCTGCTTGACTCTCAGGGAAAATGCGGATCTGCTCTTCCAACACCCTGCAATGTGGGGTTATCTACACATTCAACAACAGAGGTTTGCTCTTCGTAGCTGCTGAATATTCTTATCACCAAGTACGCTTCTTCTGTGCAAAATTGTGAAGTGAGAAGCATTATTATCCAAAAAAATGGAAGCTAAAGAAGGAATGGTACTTGATTGCTTGGCTGTACTTCGCGTCTCGAATGAGTCCATAAATTGCGGCCGTAACTTGTCCCCACGTCATTCTCCGAGTCTTTCCCTCATCAGGATGTACAACGGACACCAGCCTACTTGAGAGGAATTTCCGACTACAGTGGCTGATTTATGCAGTATGGGATTACAGGAACAGTATGATAATGTCAACAGGGCAAAGGACAGTGGCAAAGGTACCTTCAAGGTTTATTCAATTCAATTACATTGGCGTGTAAACACAACATTCACTTTACAAATGTGGAAGAGCAGGAGTTAAGCAGTTGTTAAGGATATCTCTGAGACAATCCTTCGCAAACATGACAATTAAATTCGAACAGAGTGTTTAGAGCCCAAATTTCGAATAGGGCATCACTGCACAAAACTGACGGCAGCCATTTTATGCGTCACATCCCTCAAGACTTTTACAGACGACCCTGTAATGGCAATAAGGAAGAGCGCTAAAATCCTGTGGGCAGACATGCAAGGGTCGCCAAAATGTTCTTCAGCGTTGGTAGGCGTGGCAATATTGAAGTCGCAATCGACCGATGATACCTGAAAAAGTAGAACAGAATATCCGAGTGTTAATGCAAAGGAAAAGACAACAAGTGTGCGTGTGCCACTCTAAGTTGCTGGAGAGGCCAAATATCCATTATGAAGAAAATTCTCACGGCATTTTTTTGATAATTTCTATAATACGCCAGCGTGAGTTCAGTGAGAACAATGGCCAAACGAGGGTTACCAACTTACCATTACCAAAGCTGATAACCGTTGTTCTCGTACATCTACATAAATACTAAGACAATAGTCCTCATTCCACTACACCACACGTATGCTCGGTATCCTACATAAACCTATGATAACTCGCAGAGAGCTCTCAGTGCAAGTGATCCAGAATAATAACATATCAGCTGGAGAAACAAAAATCTCAAAAAAAACAAAAATCCATCAGCGGCTAAGAAACATAAAATGTAAAGATCCCTAGACTCTGCTTGCATTTAACCCTTAAACGTCAGAAGAACTGAGAAAACTCTTTTGGTGTATTTCAGGCACCCTCTGACGTTTAAGAGTTAAGAACACATCAGCCTAGAATGATGTGAAATTTTTCAAAAAACCAAAGATACTAGACATGATATCCGCAAATACAAGCAGCTGCCAACGCTGTAAAGCCAATGAAGATAGACCTGGATGCGAGCAAGAAGACTTCAAGAAGATGAAGCAGCAGGTGCTGCTTTCGGTGATTTCGGTGATTTCGGTGATTTCGGTGCTTTCGGTTCTTTCAGTTCTTTCGGTGCCTTAGGCGCCCTAGGAGTCTTCGCAACCTTCGGAGCCTTCGGAAAGTGATCGCTCAGAAGTTTTGCAATCTCCAGGAATCCAACCTTGTCCTTGCCCCCTAGCACTGGCTTTAAATGCTCATCACAGAAGACCTCTTTCTTGTTCTGCGGATTCTGAACAGATGAAAAGACTCATTAATTTCTCGATTGAAGGAGCAGCTCAAATCTTGTAAGACATCAAAATCAATATAGACTAACAACAACAGAATGACAGATAGTAAGTACACCATTGACGCCCGGAACACTTGACAAGTATATTCCTTAAAATAAATTGTAAGGATTAGATTCAACATTTGTATCCCCTCTTCATTAGAAAGCAGCTACACAAAAATTAAAAATGAGCCGGGTCGACGACACGCACCAAGATCTTGCTGCAGCAACAAATGCGAGAGAAACAGACTTGTTAATCGGATTGAATATTTCCAATAAGCGCAAAACAAACGTCGCCTACATCTGTCAATCCAAATAGCACCAGAAAAACATACCTGAAGCTTCTGATCCTTGATATAATCCCAGACGCGCTTCATGGACTCGGGGCGCGAGCATTCGCCAACTCCAAGAAATTTCTTGAGCGCAGGCGACACTTGCACTGCTCGGCTCAGGCCACCCGTGGCCGCCTTCGCTGCCGCTCCGGTAGGCATTGTTTCTCCCTCTCTGATTCCGGCAGACGTTTCAACAGTTCTTCCCCCTTCGTAACCCTCGAATCGCTGATCCAATGGTAGACTGTGAAAAAAAACGCCACGTTGATCCAAATTTCGGCCGGAGAATTTCAAAAAAGACTAAGAATCACATCCAGTGGAATTCCAAATCTGCAGGAATCACTGATCGCCAGAATTGATAAACAAAATGACGAATAACTTAAGATCACGGGGCGCCCTGCCTTCGTCATCACGGTGAAACGGCATTTTCCACGGTCTTAGAGTGGGACTTCCCTTTCCCGCCCGCGGCAATAGGCCGGAATATGACGGTATATAACCCCGGTATCGTTAATCTAAGCCTCTCCAAGATTTAGAAACCTGTCCACTGAACCCGGAAATGCAAAATCTTAAATAGTGTAGATTTAAGATACCCTTACTTACCGGAATATCTACCTGTGTGAACGCAAATAACCGGTTACGCCGATCACATCCATCTGAATGGGGCATTTCACTTCGTTGTTCAGCCAGACTCTGTTCGTAGAGTGTCAAAGACGATCTCGAAATTAGAGATCTGCGCAAGGAATTTGCAGTGATTTCGAGTGTATTTTCGTATCCAGCTATGGAGGCGATGAGAGGGGCGCTGAAGGCATTGGTGATACGGGGAGTTTTTTGCATCATGTTGATGTGCTCTTTTCACGGATTGTTGCTGGCTGCTGACCTCCCGAATTGCTCATTTCCTGCTGTCTATACGTTCGGAGACTCTTTATCAGATAACGGGAACGCAAACGCGGCGTTTCCAGAGCAGTTCATGGATGCTGTGAATTGGCCAAATGGCGTTTTGGCGCCTCGTTATCCCTCTGGTCGTTATTGCGACGGGTGGCTTCTGACAGACTATATAGGTGAAATGATAGATTTCTCAAAAAAAAAATTGAAGAAATAGTGAAGGGAATTTTAAGGCACTTTAATTACGATGAGGATTCTGCTGATGTTAAGAACGATAAGACCAATTGACGATATTTCATGTCTGCTGCAGCCTTTGGTGTGGGAGCGAGGCCGAACTCTCCGATTCTTGAAAGTATCGCAGGGAACTTCACATATGGAGTCAATTTTGCTATGGCAGGGGCGACAGCACGCAACAACTCCGAGTGGACGCATAATTCTGGTTTCAACACCCCGTTCTCCTTGAACATTCAGGTTTCCTGGCTACTACGCTACAAAGTTCGAATGCAATTTGCCGCCGAACGAAATTGTAAGTATTCCTCCTGCTTCCAGTTAAATTTATCAAATAGAAATGGACTCGCTACATTAACTATGTAACTGGTGCTTTTGGCCGAATTGATTCTAAGCTTGAAGATTTCTTTGCAGATAGCCAGCCGTTGCCAACAGTCGAGTCCCTCAATTCGTCCCTGTATGTAGTGAATGCCGGATTTCAAGACTACATTTCTTGTTTAAACAACCGAACGTTGACTCCGTCAGAAGCGCACGACCGGGCGCTCGAAATTGTGCCGTCCGTCGTGAACGCAATCATCGAAGCTGTGCAGGTTTTGACTGCTTGCTTATTTGCTTGCCGTTCTTCGTACGTGTGTTTCTAATATGATCTATCAGAAACGTGTCTCAGGTTTGTCAGTAATCGCGTGATTTGTATACTTCGCAGCGCATTTACGAATTTGGTGCCAAGCACATCTTGATTATAAACCTCCCGCCTCTTGGTTGCGCGCCGTCTCTGCTAACAACATACTACCAGGATTCAGCTAGCTCCTATGATGGCTATGGTTGCATGAAGACTACCAACAGAATCAGCAAGTATCATAACACGTTGCTTGAAGACAGCGTGAATGACCTGCGTGACGCAATGAGGGATGCGAAATTATATTTCGCAGACATATATCGGGTGCACAGAGAGGTGTTGAGGATGCCGTCTGACTATGGTATTCATTTCACTTTCGGATCCCTCAGTGTTATTCGTCAGGTTGTGTATCACGACCGTCGTCCCTAAAGCTCTCGCAGTCATCCTTAATCCTCGTGCTCCTTCACTTTAAATCAACTTTGAGTATGGAATCGTAACGCACTCTGCGAAAATATTCAGGCATCGCAAACCCTCTGAGAGCATGCTGCGGGTATGGCGGTCCTTACAATTACAACAACCAGACAACCTGCGGGCACATCGGACCCTATAACGGCATCACAATCAACTTGAGAAGGCCCTGCCTTTTCCCGACAGCGTTTGCAAACTGGGATGGCATTCATCCTTCAGCGCGAATGAACTTGGCTGCAGCGACTGCATTATTTTCCGGAAAGCACATAAAACCGAAGGGCGGCTTCCAGTGCGTGCCTGACAAGAGCAACTGGTATAAACTTGACGAGACTCTCAAAATTGATGCACGTTATAATATTCTCTTCTCGTCAATCTGCTTCTCTGCTATTGTAGAGCGGCTCTAACTTGTTTCTCTGCTAATTTAAATAGCTAAAAAATGGCCTGTGGCTGCAGGAATTTAACCAACTGGTGGTTATAAAGAGGGAGAGCAAATGGATTCAGTTTCGCATTTTGCGGCAGATGACAGGATTCAGTTTGTAACTGGTTACATGATGCGTGAATAGATGATTCCATTTGAATCGAAAACGAGCAGAAGCGCACCTGGCAAAAGCTTTAGACACTGATAATAGAGAGATCATACAGTTGACGCGAATTGACTAAGAAAGCTAGGTGGGACGCAGCTAGATGATGACGTTGTACAAAGCTAGGTGATACCGTTGTCTAACTGTAGAATGATGCCACAGCTTGCTGCTGGCTCTGCTAGGTAGATCCATCTGCACTTCAGATTTTTAGTTCCGTAAACTAGGTGGGACTACTCAGAACTCCCTAACAACCGCAGAACGGATACATTCACCGTGATGATTGACTCTTAACTCCTGAAACATGGACACAGAGAAATTGGCAAATGCTGTTTCAATTGATGACAGTCTGCATGCATTTGTGCTCATTCTTATGTTGACAATTTCAGGGAAGAGAATGCAGAAGGAGCGAGAAGATGGTCAAGAGCATACATTCCCTCTCGGTTAGATAATATTGTTGGTGATATTAATGTCTGCTATCATAATGAAATTCAGATCAATTCGCACTTCCAATCAACTTGCGTTGGCGACATCTACCTATCATCTTCTGACTCTACTCTCCGTGCAGGTTGAAAAACTCTCATATCACTACGGAAGGTCTAAAGAGATTCCCAGCACGGCTGGCTTTAGCTCCGAGTATTACCGCTGCTGCTGCTATTATGATAGCTACAAGTTTCTTCAAGCAATTACGTACAAGTAAGTATGATAGGTCTTCACAGGTTTCGGGGCATTACTGATCTCCATATGGTACTTAGTCCATATTATAGTTGTGATCTTAGGGACCCCAGACCTCCTTCAGAAGCTGATAGCGAGTAGTGTACAATTGAGGCTCGTCTACGGACTGCATCTCCATTGCATCAGGGACAGTAGAGTTCCTTGTGTTGGGACTCTCCTTAAGCCATGCAAGCGGGGTTTGAAAATGGTTGAGTTCGTCGTCGCTTCCATAGCCCTTCCGGAGAAGAGATGAGGGTGTTTTGCCCCACTCGTTTGTCCCCGGAGGTTCGCCGATCCATAGCCTGACAAATGCAGAGGAGGGTGGAATGTAAATACAAACGGGCACTGGGGCAACGCTGATATCCTCAATATCGCCCTCGCCTCCCAACATCTGCCTCTCCAGAGCCACCTGCAACATGACGTGTTTGAGTTCAGTTGAAGAAGGCCCATATATATTGACACTGACACACTGATTAAATCTTAATGGAGCCCATCTCTGTGGAGGTGGCAACCAAGCATTGGATATGGAGAGCATTTTTATTTTTAGCGTTATGTTGTCCTTCTTTGAGATCCTTACTTGATTGAGCATGATTGAACGAAATCCAAGCACTGAGGTTATCAGTCACACAATGGAGTGATTTTGGCATTGAGAGATTTCGGAGTGAGATTATTTTATGGCATAACACTAGTAGGAAATGTGTCGTTTTTCACTTACTGTAAATGAAAAAGGAATGAAACGGCGCCATGCACATGGGTTTTGTTAGTGCTGGTGAGTGGTTTTGGTCACAAGAAAACAAAAATATAGGTACAATATTTTGTCACTGTTCATTGTATCCACAAAGTGGGGAATGAAAAACGACAGATCTGCTACTAGTGTAAGCAAGCTTGGCAAAAGAGGTTACCTCAGTATTGATGGCAGCCACAAGTGATGGAGATATGGGATCTGGAGCAAATTCGTCAGGAACAAAATTGCATAATATGCGACGGATTAGAGGGAGTTTCAATTGCGGGCAAACCTGCGCGACGATGCAGAGACATCCATTTCAGTATTAAGTGGGATCACGGGGTTATTAATTTGAACATTGTTGTATTATGTATATATACAATAAACATATTTAGAGCTGAAAATATTGACGTATACTTATATTAAACATATATTTAGGATAAAATATATCTATATAAAAAGGTTTTTAGACATATAATCTTTCGTATACATGGGTTTTTTTTAAAGGGTCATGAACGCGCGTGATTCACAAACATAATGTAGAGTGCACCTCCCAGGACTAAAAGGGATTAATGAGGGAAAAAACGGGTTAACGAGGAAAGTTTAAGTCCGCCCTCTTACTCTTATTTTGAAGGCTAATTGCCACAATCCTCCACTGTTTTAAATCTAAGCATAAGTGAAGGATAGTTTCCACTCCATAATATAAAACAAGGAGACAATTCAAGCTTGGTAAATAATGCTATAGTAGAGGTATACCTCTTTCCGCACAGACTTGTCCATAAGCATATCCTTGGGTAGCATCAAGAGGTCACCAGCTGCTCTAAGTAAAACAAAATAAGGACTAGCTTTCTCGGCTTCTTTTTTGGCTGCCTGGAATGAATGTCCACCTTTCAGACACAAACTTATGTCATGGTCTCAACAGGCATGGTGGAGACTGCTGACTATGTAAATCAAATTCAAGAAAAGCTTAACCTCTAAAGAACTAAGAAGCCCAAATTGTGCCTCTCTGGGCAAATCCTATGTGGACTTCTTTTTGTTCAAATTCATTTCTTTCACCAATGCATGCAATGTTCTTTAGTGATATAATATTTGGTCCTGTGTGAATTCTAATTCACATAACATGGTCAATTCAATTTTTCATTTTAAAACCTTGATCCTTTAGGGGTTAATTAATTACAAAGAATAGAAGCTTTATTTGGTAGAGAAAGTTACATCTCTTCTCATGGCCATGTCGATCATATCTTTGGGAAGCATCAACAGCTCGCTCGTGGCTTTCAGAAGACTGAACTTTCTCTGCCTCTGAACTTCTTCTGCGCTCTCCGACTGCTCTTCTTTATTGTTAATGGATTCAGGGTCTTTGACACTGAGCAATGTTGATAGCCATGTTGACCACGTCACCACCTGCAAAATCAATTCAGGCACGATTATTATTTTTTAAATTATTATTGTTATAATAATAACTTTGGTCTAAGAGACCATCGTGAATGAAGAGTGTGTTGGGGTAATTCGTCTATCTTTGCCTCGAGAGCATGGGTAGTGAGGTTTACCTTTGGTGCCTCATCTCAATGGTAGTCTCTATAGTTGGAACAATAGCATTATTTTTGATGATTCAGTTTTGGAAGAGAGTTACAAGCAATAGACTTACTTACACTAGAAGAAAAGAGGGACTTGTTCACTCAGCCTGGAGTGGGATTCTGAGTGAATTTGTCCACATTTGAGTGAACATGCTCAGTGTACAAGTCCCTCTTTTCTTCTAGTGTTATTTTGTCACTCCATGACTCTTGTAACTCTCCTCCATAATAGGGTTATCAAGTACGTTGAGTTATTGAATTCTATAAATCTTACAATTAAAAGGGGCCACAAAAAAACACTATCACAAGAGAAACAAGGAGAGACATTGATGTAAGACACGGTGCAAGTGTTCCAGGTCCAACTAATGTCCAGCATTGTGGTTAATGTCCCAGGTCCTTGTAAGAAAATTGAACTAGTTTAAACCTAGCATTATCCATTGTAACCAAGTTGTCATGTTTGGCACTTTATTTCAACTTGACGTCATATTAAACGTTTGACATCAGTTGTTTAATTTGGAAAATGTCATATATGTTAAACAATTTGGATGAAATATTCCCAAATATTCAAGAATATTGTGGAATATTTCATTTACACTCTAAGAATACACTTGTTTGATATATGAGGAGGTCTACTAGCTAGATGTCTTTGAGGTTGTGTTTGATACTTTGTTTAGTGGTTGAGTAGAACAACCCGTCCACAACAAGATACTTGCACCATGTCCCACAGTGGGACAGGTAGTTTTTACTCATGCATTCTATGAAGCCAATGCAATCCATAAAAAGCTTCAGAGCACAGAACAAGATTGAAGCAGGCTAATTGATAGCCTACCGCATTTTTCAGCTGAGAGCCAGCTCCAAAAGTCAAGGCACCAGCAACAATTGGAAGGACTGAGAGATCAGTAACAGGGTCCGCAAGCGGATCCGTAGGAGAATCTTCAAGTTCGGGGTTTCGCATGATTCCATTAAACATGGCAACGTCGAGCCTATCCACGCATTCTGCAATCACCTGCAATACAAAATCGCTAGAACCAAACTTTGCGGGTTTAGGGTTTAGGGACCAAAACGTCCATGCGTAATTGATCCCCTTCATCATATGTCAAAAAGTCCCCCTAATCAAAATTTATGGCAGCAATGCACATAATCAAATTTCCACGTCAGATTTTGACAGGTCCACGTCACTCCAAAACCAATGACAAGATGACATGCATCAGGGATTTAGGATCCCACGGATTTTAAACGATTTCCGTGCGACATCCAATATTTTATGGGTTCATACATTTTTCGCACGGATTCCGCACGGATTTTGCGCTAATTGTGCACTGACTTCGCACGGCTTCTACATTCACTCTTTTTGTTATCAACAAAGTGCGGAATCCATGCGGAATTAGCGCGAAATTTGTGCAAAATCCATGCGAAAAATGTACGATCCCATGAAATGTCGGATATCGCATGGAAATCGTTTAAAATCCGTGGGATCCTAAATTCCTGATGTGTGGCACAGGTAGAGTTACCTGTCTGCTCAAAACGGGCAAGCAGCCGCACTCGGCCTCATGCCCCTGCAGAGGGCACAAGCGTTTCAAGGCGTCGGTGAAGGCATTCTTCCATATCTCAATGGAGAGGGTGCCTTGGCGAGCGTCGCCCAGCTGCGACAGGCTGCCGTCCTGGCCTCGCTCCTTGGTGAAGAACTCCTTCACGTCGCCGGCGAATTTGTTGAGCTCGCCCAACCCGCCTTTCACTTTCATGGCAAACCGGTTTAGTTCGTCCCGCACATTGATGAACGTCGCACCCAGCGCACCCGGCTGCAGCCGCGCTGTCGTATCGCTACCACCCACTTGCATCGGAGGCGCCATTGCCTGAACATTAACACTTCATCAATACAATACCTTTGCAAGCAACTAACCATTGTATCCAATTGAACACGAAAGTAGAGTAAAGACTCATTATGAAAGTAGTATAATGGATTAAAGCAAAGGTTTGTTATGAGAAATAAAATGTTCAGTCATGAAAGTTACAATAAAGCAATGGAATAGTAACATCAAAGTAGACACTCATAACATGACTATCAAGTTTCACCAATGGGTAACATGAATGTAGAGGCTCATTATAAAAAAAAACCATGACAAGTTCAAAAGTTTTGGTAGTGAAATGGACTAGGTAACATGAACATAGAGACTCATTATGAGAATAACATGAAAATTGCAGTAGTGTAAATGGACTAAGTGACATGAAAGAAGAGGCTCGTTATTGAACATATGCTTAAAACTTGAATCATGTTGTTCAATCCGGGGTCTAAAGTGACACTCTCATGCTAAAGAAAGACAAGATTATGAGGTATAACAATATAATTATTATTTTTATATCCATTTCTAAATGCTACTGAACCTCCCATCAGATGCAAAGGTATGAGAAAGAGAAAGAGATGAATCAACAGGAATTCGTGAATTTTCCTTCAGATGCAAAGCTACGAGAGAGGGAATTGAAAGAGACGAAGCGACTCACGAGAGGTGGAGTGGTTGTTATAGAATTACCTGCCACCACACACACTCGAGAATTCTTCCGTGTATCCATGTCTCCACTTTCAGCAGAGCAACGACGTAAGTATTGCAGTCCTGCCAATCGTTGTTGAAGCTCTTGAAGCCTAAAATCTCGCCGGTGCTGCCTTGTCTGTTGTTTCTTTTCCGAAGCTCTTGAGACCGCTTCGCACGTTCCGCAAAGCTGTTGTTACTACTGTCGCTGCCGCTCGTTGTGACACCGTCGGACTCGGGCGCAGGCTCTACGTTGCAAGCCTGCATGATCGATTCTCGGAGGACCACGATATTCGACCACCAGTATGTCAACCTGTAGGTAACAATTAATCGCATCTTAAGGTCAGTGTATTCTCGTTCTCACAAATCTTCAATTGCATTTTTTATTGCCGTATTTCTTCTCTGTTTTTAAGCTGTAAGTACGCACAAAGATTGAAAAACGTTTGGTCCTGCATAGTCAGAGTTACCGGAAAACGGAATATTGTCGTTCTTTCAATTTTTCACTTGCACTTTTTAATTGTATTGAGTTGCGTTTTTTCTCGATTCTGCTTTTAAAGACTCTATTCTTAAGTTGTTAGTGTACACATAACGTTTGAGAAATGTTAAGAAACATTCAAATTGTTTTTGATTTTGAAAACGGCGATCGAGAATATTCCGTTTTCCCGTTTCTTCGTTGAGGGCAAATGTGTGGCGATTAGGTTTTCTCTCTTATCATTTCAAGAGTGGGAGGGATTGATGTTAGAAATTTGAATTTCCTTCTGTCGTTCAAGAATGGGAGAGATTGATTTTAGAAAAGTTGAAATCGGAAGGAGGCGCACCTTGGAACATCGTTTCCGCAGGCGCGGACTGCCACGACGAGGCCCTGAATGGAGTTTCTGGCACAGCTTGCACGTCTTTCCACGCTCCAATTTTTGAACGCGTACACGTAGAGTCGTGCGAGGCGGCGAGCGGGAGTGTGCACTTTATGAGCGGAGCTTGTATGCTCAGCGGTGACAGAGTACAGGGCAACTTCAATAGCGGCGGTGTCTCTTAATTCATCTTCATGTTTGAGGATTTTCTCCTTCAAACGGAGGGCTATTTCCTTCCCTTTTTCCTGGTACGCAACGGCCTTCGCTTCAGCAGCTGCAACTTTCGACCTTAATTCCTCTATGGCCCGTTTCTCAACCATGGCCATTTTGGCCCTCGCATCTCCGAGCACGCTTCTGTTTTGATCATCTGCATTCGGCTTTTCCGAATCTGCCTTCGCAACGGCGGCCGGTGAAGAGCTTGCAGCCACTCCAGAGCTTCCAGTATCAGGAAGTGAGGAGCTTCTATGTGGCGGCAATTCTGAAGCCCGGCTTTCGGGTGGTCGATCATCCTTTGCCTTCTTTGCTGCATAGGCGGCAGCAGCTGCAACTGCTGGCGACATGCCTAGCTCAGCAGAGGCCTTGGCTGCTGCGGTAAGTACAGATTTTCCAAGGGCCTCAACCGTCTTTGCAGCTGATGCTGCTACCTCAGCCGTCTTTGTTCCAGCTGATACTGCCACTGCTTCAAGGTTTTTCCCTGTAGGAGTATTTCTCACTGCGTCAACGTTCTTTTCAGCTGATATCCTTGCTTCCTCCACACTTTTCTTTGCCGCTTCGAGAGTTTTTGCAGCTGCTGCTGCAGCTTTTCTTGGAGGTTCCGGCAAACCTTTTCTTGGAGGTTCCGGCAAACCTAGCAACTTTTCCCGCATTTCCTCCTCTGACAATCTCGGTATTTCCACTTTGCTCTTCGTTGTTTCCCCAATAGCCTAGAGTGAACACATCAAATTAAGAATGTAGCGAAAAATCCATTGCTGACGTATAGTTACCGTAAAGAATGTCGTTGCATTATATGCAGATGGAAGCACGGTGTCAGTTTATAGCAAGGATTCTGGGGTCAGCTGATAGTGTTCCTATATTGATGTATAAGATTACCGAATGTCTATACCTTTGCGCCAGAGGAACTGCCAGAACTCTGACCATAGGATGACCTTGCAGGAGGTGAGGTAGGCCTGGATCGCGCTATGGCGGGATTCGGGGACATCAATTTGGATGTATTCGATGGAGGAGCTGTGTTTGCAGAAAGTAGCTTCTGTCGATCGACAGCTGCTTTTGTTCCAGCATTCCTTGATTCGTCATCTGACGATCGAGGAGAGTCTTCGTCATCAGTGAACGAGTCGATTGATTCGTTTTCATCGTCCGAATCGTCACTCTCAGGCAATAAGTAGCTCGTTCTTTGAGGAGGACCTCCGGTAACTGAGGAGGACCTTCTCGAAAATATTGAGGAAGATGAAGGAAGTCTCCCGCTAGAAGAGACCCTTAAGGACAAGGTGGGATCTCCTTCGGCGTGAGTTCCTGCCAGTCCAATGTTCAATGGGATGCTAGTACTTTGTGGTTCAGTGGCATTCCCAAACTGGGATAAGTCGAGCTCTCCAACAGCAAGTTGTCTCGAAATCTTTACCACTTTTGCGCTCTCGTCCTCAAGTAACGCAAAATTCACACTCTTCTTCAGAAACTCCCCAGGTTTCCTTTCAAACAAAGTGGCTGGAAGTATGAAACTCTCATTGAAAACAACTCTGCCTCCATCTGAACCCCCAATCGAAGGCATTGCACTCTTCGTTGTGCCAGAGCGGTTTTTGCCTCGACGCCAAGCCAGCAGCAAGGGGATGGGTGCGCCATCACTTTGCGCCTGAGCTGAAGTCCAGGGCTTGATATCCTCTACAAAAATGTCGAACTCAAACTTCACAGGTGAACCCTTCTGGCCTCTGAAAAACATGGTTGTGGACACTCCTCACAGCACGCTCATTCTCAACCCATGAAGAACAAAACCAGGCAGTATTTCATGAAAATTGTGTCGATCCTGCAAGAGCTTGTCATGAAGGTCTTCGTCAACGTCGGGCCATCCAGGGTGTGGAGCAATCTTCAAGTGCAAGATTCTCTGTGAACAGCACAGGCCACATCCAACCGAAGGCAAGTATAATCTGTCGAACAATTATTTCGAGTTTTGTCTGCTTTTGTTTCCGCTTAATCCAAATTCTTTCCCTGATCCTGATGTGGTTCTGATATATAACCATGAACATTGTCCCAATGCCATGTTCAAAAACCTCACCTCCACAATGCTAATCCTTCAATCTAGACTCTACATTTAAATTGCTCTGGCATTTCCACTGTATCCTTTCAATCTCCGACAGAGAATATGCATGATATTAATTTCTTGCACCATACTTCATAATGTGAACAAATCGAATAGCTTATAACATGAATTTTTTTTTATCTTCATGTAAGAAGACAATGCGAGCAAGCGAAGAGACCACTCATTGGAGCCGAAGCGTCTCGACTCCACATTCTATTACGACGGTATCTTTGGTAAACCTCTCAAAGCGTTGTTGCAGACACCCAAACGAACTTGTGATGAGCAGAAGACATATTAGTGAAGGCGTTTCAGTTTGAAAGGTTTTACCCGCGTATCAATTCGCTCCAGTTCTGGATGTGAATAAGAAATCACCAGACCTCTTTAATATCACATTATATCATCTGTTCTCCACGAAATGAATGAACTAAATTCACTACCATACTCTAATTCACTTTTATTATCATGTTACAAGAAGTTGCAAACAACTCTGAAACTAAGGAGATGGACAAGTGTGAAAATAGTTGTAGACCATCTTCATAAATCTCACAATTGCAAGGGAGCTACATCTTCAATGTCAATTTTCTATGCAATACTAGAGAATTCCAAATTACTTCACTTTTGGGTGCCTAGGCTAAAAGAGGTGTGGATTTTACTATACTTTATGTTGATTTTTGAGTGCACATGTTAGGAGCATCTACACCCTAGCTTTCATGTTTAAACTCACACATTAAAATCACACATTTATATTTGAAGAGCACTTAAATTTAAAGTTCCCCATCCTTACACAACAAATGAGTACAACAAAGAGTCACTGGACCAATTACAAGTAGAATGTAGGATATAAGGTAGAATTACTTATTACCATTCATTTAAGCATTCTAACATCTTGGAGAATATATTATCACAATTTTTTTAGAGAAATATAAATGTAGAATTGATTCAAGTGAAATCAAAGATAAATGTTTGTATACTTGAATCCAAGTGAAATTTTATTTTTCTAATAATATTTGTAATGTCTGAATTTTCAATGTGGTTTGTCCTATAAATACAAAGCCATTCCTAGATGCTCGCCTAGATGGAGGCCATGAGCATCCCAAAAATGCTCTGTAATCATTCAAAGCCAACCTGTGCTTGAAAGAACAGTTAAAAAGTAACCATGTGCATCCAAATCCACTCAATGAATCTATTTGATTGCTCATGTTAAATTGCTTCTTCACTCCCTTAATTACTTAACTCCTAAACGTATCCACCTTTTGAATAGAAGTAGATGCTAGCCTCAAAAATAGATATTAGCATGTCTCAAATGTACATGAGGTGTACATGAGAGGATCATTGCAAGCATAAAATCTACCCAACATATTTGACATACTTGTAGTTGGAGGCCTCTCCAATATTATCAACAGCTCCCCATGACAATTGATTTATTGTAATGGGTAGAGAATTTAATAGGTTTACAAAGGTGATTTGAATGAAAGTCATCCAAAGTTGTATGAAAAAGTTGCAAGGCTTTGAATCTGTTCGTGATCTCACTTTGTGGTCTCATCTTCATTCACTCAAGTACTTAAAATTGCCCCATTTGCAACCAGTTACACCTATTACTTCCTACATTTAGTGCTCAATTAAACGAGGTGGAATTGAATTAAATCTAGAATGAAATTGGGGATTAATGACAGGGTGTGGAATTGAAAGGACTTAGGCTTTTAATACTAGGCGGGCCTTTGCCAGCATCCAACCCAACAAGACAGTTCCAATTGCAAATTTGTCGTGGGGAGTGTGTGCACCACTATGCATTATATAATAAACTAGGTGGGCATGTGATGACGTGACTTTGGCACAACCGTTTTGACAAAAAAAAAATTCATAAGGAGTGTGTGTGCATGCACCATCCTACATTATATAATAAACTAGTTGACATGTGTTGGACTCTAGCACACTCATTCCCCGTTCCGAATGTAAACCATGCAAGAGAGCGTGCATGTGCATGTACCACCCTACTTTACATAATAAATTGCTGCAACATTGAAAAAGTATATATCATATACACTCAAAACTCTTTTATATCACCCTTTGGTAAACAATGTACATGAGTTCTGAAGTTGACATGTGGCAAGTGTCCAATCACACGTGTGCAATTTAATTTTCTCTATACTCAGGTACTCTATGATATTCGAGAGTGATAAATAATGAGTGCAGAGTGTACTTTTGATGCAATATTGTAAATAAGCAAGATGTCTTTTGTACTGATTCAAGCCCTTGTATTGTATCTGCATCATATGTCAGTAAAGTTTCAATTTTTCTATATGGAAAATGTACACGTAGACACTGAATTGCTTTCAGTACACTCTGAACTTGTTATTGTCACTTGCAGAGAATATTTGCTATTTGTAAGCTCATGTAATTGGACACTTTCCACATGCCAATTCTGACTCATTTACAAAAGGGTGATATAAAAGAGTTTTGAGTGTATTGCTTTCAGTATTGAACATTTTCAATTATATTTTCCTGACGATTGCTTCCCCGGCACATACCCCCACCTAGGTCGCAGAAACTTTGCAAGAATATGCTCAAATAATCTTCCATATTGTTCCCATGCATCCTGACCAGATATTGGAACAAGATCTATAGGATCCATCTACTTCCACCTAATTAGTATTTAGGTATGTTTCCACTTGATGTTCAAAGGAATGATTGTAGCAAAGTGAATCTAGTACAAAAGTGCGTCTAAATTCATTCTCAAGACTCCTCAATGAATCTAGTCCAAAAGTGCATCTAAATCCATTCTGAAGACCCCTCAATGAATCTAGTCCAAAAGCACGTCTAAATTCATTCTTACAATCCGTATTAGATGACAAATTAAATTGATCATATTGTGAAAAATATAATCCACGTGGGACCAAATCTTATATGACCAGAACTAGTGAAAATCATTACATGTGTTGATAAAAATTAAAAATTAAAAATTAAAAAATAGAACAAGAGAAAGTCCAAATAGAACATATTCAAAATGTTAAAAAAAAACATGGAGCCCAATTTGGGTTTCTCGGTCCTTTAGGGATTAAGATATATCTGTTAATTTCTAAACTAGTCCAAAAGTGCGTTTAAATTCATTCTTACGATTCGTATTAAATGACAAATTAATTTGATCATCATCATAAAAGTTGGGCTTAAATATTTTGGTGCCATTTTGACACCAAAGGCAGCATATAGGTCATTTTAGTGTCATTTTAGTGTTATTGTATCCATACTAGGTTGCTATGGAGGTTGGCGCCAAATTATCTTAATTGCGTTTCAATGCACCATCATAACACCATGTTCACATGCCTTGAAGTTCATGATGATGTTGTGAAAAATAGAGTCCAGGTGGGACCAAATTTTACATGACCGGAATTAGTGAAGATCATTACATGTATTGATAAAAAAATAAAAAATAAAAATAGAACAATAGAAAGTCCAAATAGAACATATTCAAATTATTTTTTAAAAAACATGAAGCCCTATTTTGGGTTTCTTGGTCCTTTAGGGGTTAATAAGATATACCGGTATCTGTTAATTTCTACACCAGGAACGTTTGAGGTGCATCTGGAACGGTGCTTCAATCGGTTCTAGACAAGCAGCTAGCACTTCCATGCATTGAAGTACGTTCCTTACGCAGCCATGCATTTCCCAGAATGATCTTCTCTAGGGACCCTCTCAAGTTTCGGCAAGTGGAAGATTGCATGAAGCCCATGACTAGTGATTAGACCGACCGTGAGACGTGAGTCACTCCATCAAGTCAGAAAGTAATTTGCGAGTCCATTCTAGCTCATCTGTAACTACAGTAGTGCGATCCAAAATCACTATATAAGGCTACACTCATTGCATTCTCTTCATTCAATTCAGTCACCAAGTACTTGTTCATATTCCTGCCTGTCGATCTGTTTCTGCGATACAACAGTGAGTGAGAGTGCATTTTGAAGCATCCGAAGATGGCGGACAACAACGGCTACGGCGATGACATTGGCCACGGCTACCACAAAAGCTCCCTGCGAAAGGAAGATGTGAGTTCTGCTTGCACTCAAAATCTTTGCAATTGCCAGTATAATCGTTTGATGCACTGAATTTTAGTGTATGAATTCAAAAGTATGCAGGACGTGCTTTCTGTGTCATAGTGAACGATGATGTTTCAGTCTGTCAATTGCGAGATGAGTATTTGAGTGCATGTGTTATGACACTTGTAGCAGATCTGTCGTTTTTCATTCCCCATTTTGTGAAAACAGTGAACAGTGACAGAATATATTGTGCCTATATTTATGTCTTCTTGTGATCAAAACCACTCACCAACATTAACACAACCCATGTGTATGGTGCCGTTTCATTCCTTTTTCATTTATAGTAAGTGAAAAACGACACATTTCCTGACACATTTCCTACTAGTGATGTGTTATGATGAATAATAACGTGTCTGTTTGCAGGTGGAGAATCTGGCCAACCGCACCGACATCTCCGACGAGGAGAAGCAGAGGCGCAAGAAGAAACTGGAGGAGGAGATTGCCGCCGGGGTTGTGGGTGGCGGCATCTTGGGCTATGCCGGGTACCATCACCATGAGAAAGAGGAGCTGAAAGAGGCTTAGGGCAAGAAGCATCACCACTTCGGTCTGTAAATACCGCTGAAAATGCCGTGGACTGTACCGTGTGCACAGACTCTAGATATAAGTGTGTGATCGTGATGTACCTTGACTCACAGTTTGGGACTTGTATCTAGAGTGACATGTTTGTATATGATCTGCGATGTACTGGACCTTGAGATATATGTGATTACCATATTTAATAGTGTGAGCTTTTGAGGACATGGAGCACTTGGTGTATGCAATTTTTCTGTGCCGTTACAATGTTTTGAAATTTTAGTCCTCGAGGGCAAGACAAGCAAGTGAACATGCTTTAAACTAATTGAGTTCAAATTCAGTTTTGAAATCTAGGTGATAGGGATTGTGATACAGGGCAATTGGGTGTCAATGATTGTGATGAGTTGAGGTCTTGTCCTAACTTGGTCAATTTAGAAGCTTCATGGCTCCTGTAGTAAGATGTTTTGGGAATAGAGCGCACTCCCCATTACTCACATCATGCAACTCTTTGAATGATGGGTTCTCCCTATTGAACATTCCAATCCATTGAAATTATCTCCCTCCAAGCTTCTCTCAAACTTGAGGACACTCTGCAATGTACATCTGTCCCATCAACATCATGATTTTGCTCATTTCATTCTTCCAATAAATTTGACGTTATCCTCATCTACTAAATTTGGAAATTGTCAAATAAATCCTCTTTTAGATAAAGCCCAGCTACCCAGCTACCGTACGTTGTGATCGATTTTGGACATAAGGTGTTAAAATTCAATTTCCACATCAGTTAAAGGTCCATGTCACCTTTAACCAATCTCAAGATAACATGTGGCACTTCGGGACAAACAGTAATTAATTAATGTTGAAACCGACCACGACATAGGGTAGTGTCTTCTTTTTTCACTAATGTTATGTTTATAAATGGTAGTCAAAATGCCAGTCTTGTGACTACAGTTGCCACCATATTTTAAAGACGGTCTTGGTCGAAATTAGATGTGTCCACCTTCAACTCAACTTATTTTCAAAATGACAATCTTAAAAAAAAAGCGAGCTTATTTGAGATTTTGATATTTATTTTCAAAGAACAATGCGACATGAAATTGGGAATTGGGCAGAATGCTCTAAAACTGAACCCAATCGAAAATCAACCCCTAGAATTCAACACAAACAGAATACAAGGGTTGCTAATGAATATTCAAAGCAGTACCGGTATCACATTCATACATATTTTTGGGTGCACTTTTAGAAAAGTATTGACTTCGAACTCTGGTTAACCATGACTAACTGTACTGTACAAGCAACCAAAGTGCTGCAGTTTCTCTTCCCACCAAACAAATCACTTCAAATATTCTGACCAGTAAATCAGATTGCACCCCTCCAGAGAGCATCCTATCTCAAGAGCACTTCCTTTCTGTAAATCAGTCAAGATAATCCATCCATCAAATTCAATAGACTGATGCGTACTCGAATACATTTAACCAAACAATCACAGAAAATCGAGCACGCAGACAAAATACCTCCGAACTCCAAATCAAACGGTATTACACAAATTAGACCACACTAACAATAAATCACACTAGAAAATACACCACACTACCAATGAACATCTGCACTCGAAAATCAGAAAGGTAAACAAAAACTAAAAAGCTCCTTCTCGGTGACAAACAAACCAATATCCAAGGACGAAACAAAATCCAGGGGTGATGAGTAAAACCCTAACGATTGGCACACAAAAAGCGAGACCCTTTCGTTGGTTCCAAAAAGCATAAGCTGTAAGATCCACTGCCCTCACTCACAAAGATTACGTGCATCACAGAACATTCTTTAACGTCAAACCACGCAACAATTCCGCATACACAGCCTCAACAACTTGCCATTGCCTTCAGAATCACACCACGAGAAACAAACCCAACTTCACACTCTCAACACAGACGGCCTGCACAAACCTCAAAGGCAGACCTAAACCTCTAACCAAAATCCAACAGAACCAGCAGGGGTGATTGTTCTTCAAATAAAACTTACTCCCTCCGTCCCAAAGTTATTGAGCAACTTGTTTGCTTGGTATTTCTTTGAGCCAATTTCATTGATCATATTGTACGAAACACGATTAAAAAAGGTTCCAAATTATGTCACTAGAATGATTGAAGAACATTGCATGTGTTCATTGCAACCTAAATAAAATTAGCCACAAGGAAGTATTTTTTTTTGACCTACTTAACCCCTAAACGTCCCAGAATCTAGAAACTGGATCACGAACAGATTCGAAGCCTTCAAACATGACTTTCAAATATGACAATAACTTTGGGACGGAGGGAGTACAAGCATAAGAACTCACACGACCTCCTCAGCAAGAACGCCAAAATCTTTTTCTGTGAAGAAAAATGCCCGCAAAAAAAATGCGAGCGGACTTTGATGATATTCAGTCACATCACAATACAACCTTGAAAAGCCCAACCCTAAAGCGCCGGCATCAGTAGAATTCTACTGGCTCTTGACGTACTCCCGCACGACGTTCAGTCCCTCGGTCTCCTCGCCGTAGTCCTTCACCACCACGCACGAGCATCCCACCACCTTGCGCGCCTTGCCCTCCGAGTCGATCTTGCACAGACCCGCCCACTCGCCCAGCTTCTTCGCGCTCGGGACCGAGATCAGGTTCACGTTGTGCTCCTGGCACAGCGCCTGCACCAGCTTCGTGTAGTCGGGCTGGTTGCAATCCTCCGCCAGCACGCACAGCTGCGCCGCGTGCTTCTCGATGGCCTTGGCGCTCTCGTGCAGGCCCTTGGCCAGCCCGTCGTGGGCCAGCGCCTTCTTCAGCACCATCTGCAGCCCCGTCAGGATGTCCATGGGCTCCCCGGGAGCCGGCTCCGCCTCCGCCACGGCCGGCGCTTCGGCCTCCACCATCACCTCCTCCTTGTCGGCCATCGTCACAGGTGCTGAGAAAACAATCAAAGTGCTGGGACAGGGAACTAGGGTTGCGGCAACCTCTCTTTTCCTCAAGGTTGCAGAAGAGCTCGAACTGTCCTTGAGAATTCAATATGAAGGAGGAACCTTGGGGTGGCGTAAGTTAGGGTTAGGGTTTGGCTACGATTACCGGACCTACCGGTCACCTCACAGGACGGTTTTAGAACTATTAACCCTTTAACGTCCCGATTCAACACTATTTTCAAAGATTCTTTATAAAATGTTTGATGAAAAACAAAAATGCAGAAATCTAAGTTGTATATATAAAAGCTAAGTTGTATATATCAATGATAAGTTGTATATATCAAAGCTAAGTTGTATATATCAAAGCTAAGTTGTATTTTTATTAATATTTTTTAATTAATTTTGCAAAACTGACTTTGTGATAGACGAACATAAAGGAAACTCGTGAATAGTGTAAACTACCTTTGGGGGAGCTTTATGTTACATTAAAGTTAACCAAAATGAGTTAACCGAAAAGAGTGTCTCAAAGTGGAAATAAACCTTAAACTCACCTTAGACTCGTTTTCAGTTCCAAAAAAAACCGAAAAACTAGTTTATGGTGAATTGGAGAAAAATCTACGGTAAGGCCCTATGCCACCATGGGGTATGGAATTTGTGACCTCCCAAAGGTTAAAAGAGAGTTCCCACAAGTTCCTCCAAGCCTGAGGGGCTATTCATAAAGGGACCAATTGAAGGGACTATTCATGAGAAATTTCTAAAAGAAATTAGTAATATTAGGTCTGCGACTCCGCGTAGACTTAAAATCCCACTTTGTTTGTTTTCAGTTACCTCAAATGCCGTAGTATCTTGTCCTAGATCGTCCTCATGTCAAAACTCTTGTGGAATAACTATGGATTTGGAGCTTGAGTGGAAGGTGTAGGAACTATAATAAGGTATGAAAAATAGAGACAAAGCTTTGTTTTAAATTGTCTCCCAACTTGTCATAGATTAGTTTTTAGTTCGTTTCTATTTCAATATCAGTTCAACATGAATTTGTACAAAATTTTCTTTTATAGGCTAACTTTTCATATAATTCTATTGGAGCTATCATGATGAAAATGAGCTTTAATACAATTAGTCTTGTTTTAGCATGTTTTCAAAAGCAACATAGAACTAGTTTTACTAACTTTTGAGAGTAAAGAGGGGATGTGCAAGAAAATACCCTAAGTTTTCAATTTTTTTCCTCTTTGGGCTGACTTTGCGGATAATTCTTCCATCTTTGTCTCTGTATGAAAGAAAAATATCTCAATGATTTGTAACTTCAACAATTTCTACTCCATCAAACTCCAACATTTTCTAGAATAAAAACCTTATTTTATTGGTTATGGGTATTTCTACCATATTTAAAGGTTACCATTTTATTTATGATATTTGACAAATTTCTAATTAATTCTAAAATCAATGACAATCCTTCTTTTCCATAAAAGATCCACAATCACTCTTTGCACAAAAATATAAACCAATTTTAGCCCTTGTTTTAGATTAGAGAACAAATGCTAGAGCAATAGGACATGCTTGGAATATTCTAACTAAGGCTACTATTTTTTACAGACCCGCTCTCATTTTTATGAAATAGGAAATTTCAACAATGCCCCAATTGCCTATTGTCTACAAGAGCGAGGCCGAATGATTCATGGAGAACAACTCTTATGTAGGTACATTATGCATTTAGAGTCCCAACTTCCAAGTGAATGAAAGAGCCATTACAAACAAAAGTTGAAGTTAATAAATAGATTGAATTTATTGTTCAATATTGATAGGGGTTTTTTTATTTTGGACTTTCACAGACAATTTGCTACATAAATCCACTAAGAGAATGACCATGTGGGAACAAAATGAGAAAAATGTTACCTCATGTAGCCACCAAGGCAATGGATTGTACGAGTTGCAAGCCAAGCAATGACATTGTGTGCAATACACAAAGGGTTTTGCGAAAGGGCGATATATTGGATGAAAAAGATAGGATATATGAAAAAATAGAACTCTATCACTGAGTTTTTCAAATAAAAATATAAAAAGTAAATGATTAGAAAGCCACCTCATTCACTTGCATAAGAGCATGCGCACCCTTCCGCAAGATGAGAGGCTCGCCATAGGAGGTTTTCAGGGCTCGTCAAGGAAGAAGAGACTCGTGATAATCTGAGTCCCTCACCGTGCATCATTAAATCGCCACTCGCCAGTCAGGATTTGAGGGCTTGAGACCTTCACAATCAAGAAAATGACGTTGACCTCCCCAAATTAGTTGACGCCACGTACTCGGGCGACACGATGGCCATGGATGGATTATGGAGTACGATGGCCATGGATGGATTATGGAGTGCTTAGGTGGTTGGGATACTTGGCCGGCTAGATCGAGGCGTTGCCCACGGCCCACATACAAGCTACAAATAGCACAAAATCTGGCAAAGATTTCCGGTGAAAAGGGCGCGTTCAAAAACTACAAGCATTTGGGAGAATGGCGAGCCATCACTCTTTTTGGACGAGCCCGCGACCAAAAAAGCTGTTGAGCGCATTCCGGAGGGGGATATTAAACTGCCCGAGCACGCCAAAAAGGTGCGCGGCCTCATGTAGCGCGGAACGGTGTAGATGCTCTGATTTACTTGCATAACAAAAAAAAACTTGATAGATAGGTCAAACCTTGCAGGCATCCTTACTACAATCTAAGCTCGATAATGTCACTGTCGAAAATGGAACACCTTGATATTGTCACCTAAAACTTCGAAACTGAATTGCGTAGTATAAAACTCTCTTTATTATTCCTATCAACCTTGATAATGTCAGTATTTTTTTCGAAATCTGTAGTGTAAGTGTAATATTATGATGAAAAAAAGGCCGGATGGATGACGTTGGCATCACCACCCGCTTTAATGCCTGTATCTTCTTTTGCCTCCAGCGTACACAAGGTTCCAAAACGTATACACGGTTTGAATTTGATTTTATACTTAATAATATTGAATTCTCATCTTTGTTATTTGCTTTTTCGTCTTTGTTATATTGTTTTGTACATTGTAATTTATATTTGATTTTCTACTTTTTTATTTTTATTTTTATAATATCACATTATGCACAAATCTTCCAAATGTGACATTGTCAAAAATGTCACACCTTATTTATATCACACTTTTCGGTCAAACGGATGGTGTGACGTTATCAAGGTTACACTGTACACAATCAATAGAAAAATCTATTCGTCGTTACGATCTCAAATCAGCAAGCCGCAGCGTGGATGGCACATAAGCTTCAATGAAAGCAGCTCTCGGAACCCATATCAGAACCTCCTCCCTTTCCCAGTCATACCACGACAAACTGCAATACATTTATACCTTGGACAATACTAATAACCACTAACCTTCTCAGACAGACAAAGCATAAGCTACAAGCTCCACTCACATAGGTTGCAGATATCACAAAGCAAATCCCTGTGTATCGAATCACGAAACAATTCAGCTGCCTTCGAAATCACACCACCACAACACACAGCATGCCCAAACCTCGACAACTATCCTCACACACAGACCTAAAACTCTCAGACAAAACCAACACAACAAACGGGGATGATTCTACTATAACACCTTCCAAAAATTCCACGAACTCCTCAGCAAAAAAAGCCAATTCTACTCACAATCCTTTACATGAAGGAATGTGCCAAAAAGTGTAAACTGTGAACATATTTTAATGATAGTCAGTCACAAAACAAAAGCCGCTACAGGTAGCCTTCCCAGACAAGCTCCACTCACAAAGTTTGCAAACATCACAGCACATTCCTGCATGTCAATTCACGCAGCAATTCCTCATACTCCCTCCGTCCCAAAGTTATTGTCATGTTTGAAAATCATGTTTGAAAGTGCTTTTTTCAGTAGGTAAAAAAAATACTTCCTTGTGGCTAATTTTATTTAGGTTGCAATGAACACATGCAATGTCCTTCAATCATTCTAGTGACATAATTTGGAACCTTTTTTAATCGTGTTTCTTACAATATGATCAATGAAATTTTCTCAAAGAAATACCAAGCAAACAAGTTGGACAATAACTTTGGGACGGAGGGAGTACATAATCTCAACAACTTGCCATCGCCTTCAGCATCATACCACCACAACACACAGGATGCCCGAAACTCAACAACTAACCTGAAACAGAGACCTAAACCTAACATAGTAGACGGGGATGATCACACTGTAAACGCTTCCAAAAGTTCCAAAACTCACCAACTCCTCAGCAAGAACGCTAATTGAACTCACGATCCTTTTTACTGAAGGAACGTGCCAAAAAAGAAAGAAAAATGCAAGCAGATTAAATTTTAATGATAGTCAATCACAACACAATACAATCTCGAGAGACCTGTAAAGCCGGCGCTAACCCTAAACCGCCGCCACCGCTTCTACTGGCTCTTGACGTACTCCCGCACGACGTTCAAACCCTCGGTCTCCTCGCCGTAGTCCTTCACCACCACGCACGAGCATCCCACCACCTTGCGCGCCTTGCCCTCCGAGTCGATCTTGCACAGACCCGCCCACTCGCCCAGCTTCTTCGCGCTCGGGACCGAGATCAGGTTCACGTTGTGCTCCTGGCACAGCGCCTGCACCAGCTTCGTGTAGTCGGGCTGGTTGCAATCCTCCGCCAGCACGCACAGCTGCGCCGCGTGCTTCTCGATGGCCTTGGCGCTCTCGTGCAGGCCCTTGGCCAGCCCGTCGTGCGCCAGCGCCTTCTTCAGCACCATCTGCAGCCCTGTCAGGATGTCCATGGGCTCCCCGGGAGCGGGCTCCGCCTCCGCCACGGCCGGCGCCTCGGCCTCCACCATCACCTCCTCCTTGTCGGCCATCGTCGCACAATCACAGAGATGAAGGCAACCTCTCTTTTCCTCAAGGTTGACGCGCAATGAGAGCTGCAGGCAACCTCTCTTCTCCTCAAGGTTGACGTTCGAAGTGACCCGATGAAGCTCTTCAAGTTTCCATATGTACAAGCAACAATATTAGGGTTAGGGTTTCTCCTCACAGTTCCCGTAACTAACTGGTAAACTGAAATGGTTACTTGGCATGGAGGAGCCAACTCAGCCAACTTTACGGTCAACACTCAAACACTACTTAGGCACACTTTATACTTGGGACCGGATTGAGGGCCGGCCCGAACTCTTTAAATTTCAACTAATTTCAACCGATAGGATTGCTCGATTTTTTCAAATCGAGCCCGAGGGCTTTATACTAGGGCTGGCCCGAAAGGAGTAATTCTTCCTATGTGGTGTTCTATGTGGCATGATTTTGGTGCCAAATCTTTGGGATCATTTGATGAAATCGGGACAAGGTTTGCCATGGCCCGAACTTCAAACTTGAATCGGGCCAGATTGAATCGGGCTGGCCTTTCATCCAGCCCCAACCTATGTATAAAGTAAGCCTTAATGAGGGCTCACAACATTTAGTACACCAAAATCACCGTATACTATGGCCCATCGTATTTACGAGACGCTTTACTAATAATTATTATTTTTAAATATTGCGGTAAAATTCATCCAAATTGGATGAAGCATTGTAGAATGGATGAGAATTTGTCCAAGTGGATTTATGTATCCGCCATTCATCCACCCACAATATACAGTGATTTGATGTAGATTGCAGTGGCTCTGCCTAGCCCCACAATCAAGCTTGCATTTTCACAAAGTTTTAACCGGTCTCCTGTCCAAAAGCCTCCGTTGACATGGAAAAAAAATTGAAGCAGTCCCAAAACTGATTGTTTGAAATATCAACACGTCCACCGATTGGTGAAAGAAAACAAGTCCCAAATCTAAATTTAAAAAAATGATTTGTTCTGATAAAGAAAATAAAAGAGTTCGGGTTGAGAAGGAAAAAAGAAAAAAAGAAAAAAAAAGAAGGAAGACCGAGTTTTTTGTGAAGATTTAGGCTACAAATAGAGACCAACATCAATGTTAGATGGAGTGTTAGGAGATGGTAGAGACGATGAGGGGAATGATTGGCATGCCAAATAATTGTTTGAGGCTTGGTTGTTCCAAATCATTGTTTGAGGCATACGAGTTCACAAGTAGAACTCCAAAGTGGTCATATGAGAACGAGGTTGAAGTTGGTGACTTTGGATGCTCTAACGTACATTTTGTGTGCAAACATTCCAGTGGAAAACATTAATTGGAATTTTGTGATGGTTGTTTTGAGATGTAAGAAAGACATGAGAATCCATACTGTTAAAATAGTAACACAAAACTTTGGTGTCTTTTTCAATATGTATGTATCAAATTTTGACAATATGTATGTATCAATATGTATGTATGTATGAATCAGGGATTCTTCATTTGATATCATGGTTGTACATTAGTAGCTTTGTAGTTTGTAGGTATTATATTAAGGAGACTCAGGTACCTGAAGATCACAATTTGGAATGGAGATTTTTTTGTTTGAATTTATGTTGCTTGTCATAGATATGTCATGTGACATATTTGAGTGGAATTTGTACTGTTTTTTACTTAATTAAAATAGATTTTGAATACAATTTTGGAACATGACCAAAATTGTTCTAACATGTTCAAAAAATAATATTTTTTTAAGAAGAAATTGTCCATAGGATATAAATTTTTCAAAAGGCATGTCTCGGGAGTCCTTGTGGAAAATCAACATTGCCCATAGTAGATGGTGCAGCATATTCCACACCCAACAAGACCAAATCATTCAGTAGTTAAGTAAACACGTTAAGTACTAAGATGATGGTAGGCGAAGGTGTTTGGACTTCATCATTCAATTATGACTTGCATGGCATGGATGCTTCATAGTTACTCCATGTGTCCCATAATAAACTTTCTAGTTGCTCAAACTATTTGTCCCATAATAAGCTTCATGTTCGCTCACACTATTTGTCGTATAATAAGCTTCATGTTTGCTCAAACTATTTGTGCCATAATTAGCTTTTTGTTTGCTCAAACTAATACTCACCTACTTGCTCAAGGTCCACACCATTGAATTACATTGAATTTGACTAATAGTCAAGGTGAGTTTTTAGCAAGTGTTCCTGAAATGTGTCCTTGGACCTTGTATTGTGTGTCAGTTTGCAATGAGTTGTTGTTCCTAGTGTAAACAAATGATTGGGTGTAAATTTTGGCTTTTGAAATTAGTCTCACACAAACTATTAGCCAAAAACAATGTAATTAATTCTTCTATTTTGTATGGAGAAGTCACTCTATGTATTTTTTATGTACCACCTATGATAATTGGGTATTTAACCCTTAACTGCCCAACCATGCATATTTTATATGATGCACAGAATCAAACTCCGATTTCTCATCCATCATGCACTTTTTGCAGTAAAAGTTTTTTAGTGAATTTTTTTATGGAAGTTAACTTTGTGCACATGTGATCCGATTAGAAAGGGGATGATTCGTGAAACTTTATGCCTCATGTTGTGTTGTATTGTTTCACCAAAAAATTGAAGATTTTAATCTAAAAGTGCTCTTGAAAAAAAAAACCTCATAAAATTAAGCAATTAAATTTTTTCCAAAAATCACTACACTTAAATTATTACATTCTAACCCATCACAACAAATTTCATTCACAAATTGTCAATATCATATTCGTAATCAAATTACAAAATAATTTTGAATTTTATATTCTAAATTTATAAAAAATATTGGTGAAAGCAATCGTAGATCTAATCATATGGATAGAATCTAAAATTCATAGTGTACAAATTTTATTCATACATCAAGTTGAGAATATTCATCTTAGTTATTTTTTTGGATTCATATTTTCAAATTGTCCAAACTGGACAAAGGTGAGGACATTTAGAGGTTAAAAGTAATGTATAGAATAAAAGTAATTCTTATTGTAATTAGTAATATTTCAAAAACATTCTCATTTTTATTCTTGTAATCAATTTTGAGCATCTTAAATTAATGCAATTTAGTTATGAACATTACCTTCAACGATTTATTTAGATCCTATAAAAAAAATTACGCCACGTATAATTTTTTTAGAAGTGACTTCCCTGAGCTATTTTGAGGGTTGGGGAAGCTTAATTATTATGGGACAGAGGAGTATTCAAGAGAGATAAAATTAGCCTCATGGCATGGACTTTATAGAAGATTCGAGCAACCTAATAGAATTAACCGAAAAGAAGGCCATGGAACCTCCCTTTTCAACCTCCTTCTAACCTCTCTTTTGAGCTCTTTTGAGCTATGTTTGGGTTGAATAGTGTCGTGTCATAACTTGTCCCCTTGTGGGCCATGGGCTTGGAGCTTTGGTAGGAGGTGTGGAAGTCATTGTGAGGTGTGGAGAATAATGACAGTGGTTTGCTTTAGATTGTCTCCCAACTCATCTTGAACTAGTTTTCGTTCTATTTATATTTCAATATGAGTTCAAGAGGAGTTCAAGAGGAATTTGCTAAAACTTTCCTCTTTGAGCTGACTTTTTGGTTAACCCTAATTATTCAAGGTTAGTATGACGAGTCCTCATGGTTTCCGCACTGTTTCTCCAAACTTCTTGCTCGCACAACAAAAACTCAGCAATCTCAAAAAGTACCAACATGGCGCCTTCGTAGACATTGCCCACAGGGAGAATTTTCTTGTGACTATAATCTCAATGCAGTTTCTTCTTGTCATTGTTTCAAGATACCATTGGATTAAAAGGAGACAGATTATGCTAGAGAGCATTAACTCTTCACCAAGAAGCAAACCCACTTACTCTTTGGACTCTACATACGTGCTCGACTTCATTTTATTTTTTTGTGTTTTTATTCAACTACCACATTGATCTTGAAATCCAATGGCTCGCAGTGGCTTGCATTGAGATTATGTCTGGTGATTCAAAAGTAAGAAAGACTACGGGAGACAATCGTAGGCCAATACCTCCACTACAAGGAAAAGGCGTCGCTTTTCACTCTTGTGAGTCGAACGCCGCTACTTCGCACTCACCAACTTTTTGGTTGGACTTGGTGAGTGCGATTTGTCATGTAGAACAAGCATGTACAATAAAAAACGACAATGAATAGAAACCTGTAGAGTGAGAAACAACGCCTTTATTTGTGGTGCTCCCTTACCAGTGCCGTGGCTCAGTAGGTCCTAACCTGCACTTATACCCTGTAGTCTTGTCTACTTTTGAATTACCTTTACCTGTCCGAGACTGACAATTGGAACCATTCGCAACTTTGTCGTCAGGCATAGTTTGTGCCACTACGACTATTGCGCCTGCTTGACACGGAACCGATTTAATTCAGAAGGTTTAGGGTTTAGGGTTTTAGGATTTAGGGTTTAGGGGAGTTACATCTAGACTCAAGGTGAATATGGAGCAATTAGAGTCCTCGTGACATTTTGGTAAATAATCCTCGGTAGAATTACAAGAACAAAATAGTAGCTTAAAAATGTCCGTGACCTCTCAAATCACCATTTCAGTGTAGTTTTAAGATTCCTAGACATTTAAGGGTTGAAAGGAGAAGCATCTCTCCAAGTGTTATTCCTTTTGTCCTGCTGAAAGATCATGATATCAATTTAAATTTTGTCACAAAATAAAACCACGATTTCCAACTGTACTCTTTCTGTTATTAAGCTTCCTACACACTTGAAAACTGCTTGCATGTCATAGTTTAAATCATGAATTTTGATCATGTTGATCATGGATTTTGATCATATAGATCATGAATTATTTTCATAGATTTTGATTATGTATACAATTTCTAGCAGTCAAATACTCCCTCTGTACTCACTTAATCCATGAATTTTCTCGTGGTCGTTACAAGCGCGTCAACATTACTGAACGACCCCAGCCCAGCGCTTGCGTTGAAAAGGTCACCCTCACAATTGGAGGGTATGTCTCCCAAACAACTTGGGCGTTTAACCCTAAACGGTACAAGCCCATAGTGAACGCACGCATCATGAGGCCCTCCCTTCCTACTCCACGCAGCACGATTCACCGCTATTCCACAGCAAGCAATTCTTCTGTCTTTCATGTACTGTAAGGCGAACAAGCACTAGTAGCAGAAATGTCGTTTTTCATTCCCCACTTTGTGGAAACAGTGAACAATGGCGAAATATTATACCTAGATTTTTGTCTTCTTGGGACCAAAACCACTTACCAGCATCGACGCAACCCATGTGCCTGGCACGATTTCATTCCTTTTTCATTTTTAGTAAGTGAAAAACGACACATTTCCTACTAGTGAAGCAATATAATTTCCTCAAAAATCACAGACACAACAACTATTTCCTTCATTAATTCTCTCATTAGGGGTGTCACACCTCTTTCTTCCCCAATATCAATCTTCAGAGAATGTGTAGGTGGCACTTTCTCTAAAGGACCCATTCTCTGAAGATTAAGAAGTTTCATTCTTCTCCTCCAAAGGTGAAGAATGGGCGTGAAGATTGAGAAACCGTTACGAAGATTGAGAAACTGTGGAGAAGATTAAAAAGCCGTGTCCATTCTCAATCTTCACACAGGTAGTGAGAAGGGGAGTCACACCCTCTTCATCATGGAGAATGGCCACAATTGGCTCCACGTTTCTCTCCAAAGAATCAAACTTCTCAGAAAAGGTGTGACAACCCCTATTAATTTCTTAACTGCATATCCGATTCTGCACAGCTGATTCAGCCATTCACAAGTTGAGAATCAAAACAAGGACAGTCTATTCAAATCAGAGGGAATGTAATTCAAAACCATGCAATTTGAAACCCTAGATTGAACCTAATTCTATCAGCTGGTCGGCTATATTCTCTCAGATAGTGAGTGCTATCGATCTACCTGAACCAGAGTCAATCAATCCACGAAAATGCTCAAAGCTAAGGATTCAAGCAAACCCTAAACTCCATCGCGTGCGACGCTTGAGTCTAGCAAATCAGCAAACCATCACTCAATGGCAACAAAACCCCCGCGAATATCTCATCAATTGCCAATCCAGAAGTAGCACTGCAAACACTGCAAATAAACCGAGAGACTCAAGTGTCGTCTTGTTTCTCCTCGACCAAAAAGAAAGATACAGTAGAGTTATCCGCAAAGTGCTCTAGAGTGGGGTGACTCGACCACAGTTTGTGAAAAGAGAGGATGAGAACACAATAGAGTTTTTCGTAAACTCACATGGATTTAGCCTTAGTTTGACAAACTTCTTGGGATACGAAAATTGGCCTCAAAATTTACAGGATCATAAAGTATAGATGAGTTCCCGGTTGGTGTCGGCTGTCAGTTACTATTTCAGTGAATGAGCTTTCAAAAGCTTTGATTTTTTTTAAATAGATCCACGGAAGACCCACTCCATGTGACAGAGCATCCATGAGAATAGAAACTGAGGTTGGGAAATTTTTGGACACCGTTTTTGGTGCCTTGAAACTTCAGACCTCTAATTTATTTACAGCATCTGACATGTCTACTTTTATTACAGTTATCCGCAAAGTGCTCTAGAGTGGGGTGACTAGACCACAGTTTGTGAAAAGAGAGGTCGAGAACACAATAAAAGTAGACATGTCAAATGCTGTAAATAAACTAGAGGTCTGAAGTTTTAAGGCACCAAAACGGTGCCCAAAATTTTCCCAACCTCAGTTTCTATTCTCATAAATGCTCTGTCATATGGAGTGGGTCTTCCATGGATCTATTTTTTTTAAATCAAAGCTTTTGAAAGCTCATTCATTGAAATAGTAACTGACAACCCCCACCAACCGGGAACTCATCTATACTTTATGGTCCTGTAAATTCTTAGGCCAATTTTCATATCCCAAGAAGTTTGCCAAACTAAGGCTCAATCCCCCTGTGAGTTTGCGAAAAGCTCTAGTAAAAACAGACGGAGGCCACAAACCATCCGTCATCATAAACAATAAAATTGGTGACCAGCCGGCGGGCTCGTCGTGCTTGGCTGTTGTACTTACTCTTTGCAGTGGAATAAATACTGATCCATTTGTACCACAAGAAAAAACTATAAACAACAAACTAAAATTAGCCGAAACTTCAGTGCAGAAATTGTTCAGGTGCAAGAAAATCACAACAAGCTGGAATCTCATCAATTGAGTCACAATTTCCACACGCGCTCTCCTCAAACAGACGCTAGAACAGCAAAGAAATGCCGCAAAAATATGAAGAGACTACTCCAGCATGCTAACCCTGGTAGTGAAGCAAAGCCACTGCGGATGAATTTCGCGATTTCATTCATCCGAGTTCAAGAGAACTCATCCGGCCATCGTACATGTAGTACGTTTCACACCGTACTTGTTCTATATACAACATACAGAGAACTCCGAGCCTGGGGGCCGTGAATAGTGTCTGTTCGTCCCACCCTTGATACAATGCCCTCGGACCTGAAACTTGTTCTATACATCACGTCTATAATAGAGTTAACCGAAAAAAAGAAAAACCACATGTTAGGTGAGGTGAGTTTGACCCGTATCTAAGGCAGCCAAGCAAACTGGCATGGCTTCCAAAGAATTCATAATAGAAAGGAGTGTGAACTAGTTTTACCGTCACAAAGGAGGCAAAACTGAGATTAACCCCTAAAGGACCGGGGGTGTTTTAGCTTAGCTCCTGTTTTCTTGATTAGCTCTTGTAGCAAGCTCAATTTCTTATTAGTGTGGGGTAATTTTCATGATCGGCACCGTTGAAACTAAAGAAGACTTACATAGCTTGTTTATGAAAAAGAGATCAACAAGATCGCACAATTTTTGAGAAAATGCCACCGTTGAGAAGATTGATGGAAATTGTTACGGCAGGGGGTACTTCGTACTTATGCTGAAATCGGATTGCTTAGAAGTGCTCCAAAACATCTGAAATTTTTACCACATGTAAAGAACATCATGACCCTCATGTGGAATTTTTTTCGTCAAATTCTGAGGTGTGGAAAAAAAGATATGGGACTCTGAAGTCTCCAAACAATGAGATATCATAGCGTATGATAAAGTGAAACCTCGACGCTAGTCTCAAAGAATGCTCTTCTCAAAGAATTCGCCAAAAATTTAATTCTTCATCATTTTCCGATCGGGAAAAACCATTGGATCCATCTCGCAAAAACAGCTAGGGTCCTCTCCCCGCAAATTTGGGCTTCTTTGGAACAATCTCATCCAATTTTCACTTTTCTACATTCAAAAGCCCCCTTGGGGCCTTACGGTCCTTTAGGGGTTAAGGTGAGTTCAAAGAGAGCCAAGACTTGGAGGCGATAGCCCGCATCCACTTGAGATATAATTAGGTGATTGAATTGATTAGTTGGCTCTGACAACTTAGAGCTCGTGTCTAAAATTGAAGATAGAGGGTATGTTTTTCCCTATTTGTTGTGATTTCAATTACACTAAAAGAAGGCATAGACTCTGACTTCGTGATATTTTGGGGGTCAGAACATGTTCTGATTTTGGTTAACTCAAATATCAATGTAACATCAATGTAACATTGTTGCACTATGGTCCTGTCATAGCATAATAGAAAAGTGCAATGGAGCACCCCTAAAGTTGGTTTGACAGAGAATCTTCACTTTCATCCATTTTTTTACGTAATGACGCAATGCCATTTGTATTCCACGAATTTTGGGACTATCGTGTCATTCCCACAAACTTAGTTTATAATTGTAACTAGATTGTTGGCTCCCATTGCTCTATTCCACTATTAGTGCCAACCACACGTCAAACATAAGAGATAATCATTACGGTTTTAGTATCACCACTAATTCATGGGAAATTGTAGAAATCCAGACATAAATTAATTCCAAAAGAAGTGCCACATCATCTTGTGATTGGATTAGGGTGACGTGAACGTTCCAAAATCTGACGTGGAAATTCAAGGACTGACTCTCACAGTACCCTGCAATATCTGAAGCTTCCTGTTTTGACGCCGGACTCCTGGCTGCAGTAGCTTAAGCTCAAAAGCTCAAAAGCGATAATCAGAAGCTTAAAGCTGAAAACATATATGTGATTAGAAGATTCAATAGACACAATGAGACTGTAGGGATGTCTGGGATGAATCAATTCTAAAGGGAAAAAACCAAGATGTTGTGAGAATCGTTGCCAATTATGGCCTCACGTAGCCATAGTCGCTCATGGTAATATAATGAAGTGGCGAGCTGGCAAGATGAGGGCTTTAAACCTAAAAAAACCTCTCAGTGGACCGAACACTCCACTGTGAGAACACTAGATAATTTGTTCAGGCCCCACAACCGACATCTGGAACCCTCTAAATAAAAGTGAGGGATGAGCCAACCCTTTCCCAGATGACTAACTTTTTACCATACACTCCTAAATCCAATTAGCCAGGCTATCAGGAAAGATCACCTAGCCCAGAGAATGAGAAATATTCACACCCCAAAACTATGCATGATCTATTTGTAAGCACCATGCCGAAATCTGAACCCGTCTACCTCACCAGAAAGATCCCAAGGTAGCAGGCTCTTAATTTAATCTGCATTTTTGTTTGCTGAAATACGATCATCCATAACCTCTTCCAGATCCTCTGATCCTCCCATCCGGCCTGCTTGCTCCTTCCAGAACGTGATTTGCTTCTTCAGTCGCAGTATCTCTTTCGTTGTTGTGTTTTTGCTGGCTTCGTTGATGATAGACCTCACCCTAGTTGCATAGCTGCCAGTACACCAAAATGGAGGTCAAGCACGGTAACCGGCATAAATCGTCCTCTAACAAACTCACATTGAACACTGAAATATCTCAACCAAAGCACATATGGGTTGAAAACTTGAAACGAGGAGAATCTTGTCAAGTTTACATACCAGAGTGAATTGTGGGTCTCGTCCAGATTGGATTCTGCTGGTGAGATGTTTACAAACATGAGAGTTTTTGCGTTTCCACCCAGAGAATCACTCATCAACATTGTAAGCTTGTGGTTACGGTAAGGAATGTGCTGCTCCTCAGTGGCAAGAGCGCTGATGACATCACCAAGTGCTGATAAAGACTTGTTAATGCTTTGTGCCTCCTTCAGCTGTTCACCGCTAGATCCAGATTTTTTCACCCGTTCCGAGCCCGCAAGATCCACAAAGCTCAACTGCTCAGAAATGACCCAAAAAATCAGCATACGATAATGACATTGAACATCTCAAAGATCCTGAAAGCTACCATGCAGTTTCAGTTGCATACATTGCCCATTCTACAAGATGTAATTCCACATAAACAACCATCAGTTCAGGGAGAGCACACACCTTGCCCTTCACGAGAACTTGAGACTGCCGGTTGGTGCTCTCAACGATTACTGATAGAATCAGGTGCGACCGGGAACTCTCAGCGTTCATTTGAGTGCCTGATGTATGTCGCCTTTCCAGACCCTTGTGTACAATGGCTTCCAGCTCCTCATGCGATGATATCGGCAACAATGTGGCACCATCCACTACCACCATCCCCTGTCAAAACGCACAAAGGTGTGAGCTATATAGAACCTCACGCTATCTGAAAAGTTCCCCTCTGTCTCGCCTGTTCAACGTAACCAGGAAATCTCAATACATAATGTCAAGAAAATTGGTTATGCCTTGTGTTGCAAAACATACGACCACCTTATTGCCTATAGCACATTTCAAAACTCGTGTGAGCTCAAAAGATGCTGAACGCGAGGAGAATCATACGCAAATAAATGAGACATACTTGAAAGCAATGAGTATGTATTACCTTAGAGTCTTTCTTTATCTCAAGCTTTCGTTGCTTTCCAGCATTCTTTGGCAAAAGCAGGTCAATGAGAGAATCTTGATATATTTCTAGCATGTAAACCTGCACCCATACAACAACTTGACACATCAGATTCAAGGCTTTCCAGCGTTCAGGGGACTTATGCGGTCTATAAGACAAAATGATGGTGTGTACACACACAATCACAAAGCTGATTGATACATGGATCTAAAAGCAAGACGAAATACCTTCAGAGCAAACGAAAACTTATTGGCATCCCGCTTAAGGTAGCTGAAAAGCTCTTTTGTAGCTCGTGGTGTAAGTCCTGGGTTATTTTCCGATCCATAAATTGTAAATGTTTTTCCTGAACCAGTTTGTCCGTATGCAAATATACATACATTATAACCATCGATCGCTGATTGGACCAAATACTGCACACAATACATTCATATAAGATGCAAAACATTGACAGAAACCTTCAAAGAATGTCATTACAAAAAAAGAAAAGTTAGATGCAAACCTTGGAACACACGGTGCAATCAATATTTCTATATCGGTTTCCGGTGTTCCAGAGTTCAGCACGTACAAGCAAAATAACATCCCATGATAAATTTGCATTAGTTGAATCCTTTCTTATAAGATGTAAGACAAGTACCTTCGTATCCTCAAAGACTTCTTCTTGCGTAGCGTGATGATCAAAAACGTGATCAAACTGATGTTGCTTGGGTTTGTCATCTTTCCACGGATGTTCAATAGTGAATTCATCGGGTGCTATCAATACATTTTGTTGCCGCTCTCTGACTTCCTTGCTACTCAGAGGTCTCCACCGAGCATACACCCTAATCTTACCCTTCATGTCTGAAATTTCCCACAAGTCCAATAAGTTTGATTTCGCCACCAAACTCCAGGTTACGAGGTTGCTGACCAAATTAGCTCCAGGTTCTTACATTGTGATACATAAATTTTGAAGAAATCGGGCATAAAGTGCATACGTCAAACAAAAAAACAAAAAGGGACATGTAAATAGAGTATGACCTTCCATCATGTTGAAGTAACGTTTTCGGAGAACTTGTTCCTCTCTGTATAGGGATTCTAGTTCAGTTATCTGATCTGCTTGTCGCTTCAAAATTGCTGCTGTCTGCTCATTCTTTCTGTCAATATCCTGCAGACAGAAGAGAAGCAAATGTCAATTGAGGTAAAAGTCAATAGAAGTGATCATACACATGCAAATATGCATGACGCATCAGCAGGTCCAATAAGAAACCCATTTAAGTCCATGTCCACAACCGCTTCAGATTCATCAACATCCATAATGTGTTCCTACCTCCTTCATTTCCCGAAGTTCGTTAAGCTCCATGAGATTGCCTTGCAGTGACTCATATTCACTATCACGGGTTGCCAGCGTGGTCTCTGCAAGACTCAAATCCTGTGTCCGCTCTGCTAACTTCTTCTCCAGAACTACAAGCCGCCCCCTCAGATCATCTCTTTCAAACTCGAACTTCTCCTCCATAAGACGAGTCTGAATTCAGACAACATGAAACTGTGAGAATGTTCACAAGGCCCAAAGTGGACAAATGCTTGGACTCAGCAGTCTCATCCTAAATAGAAGCATGAACTGTTCAAAATTGGTTTAGAGTCATATTACAAATTGACACCACAAAAATTCTGGTAGACTCAGAAACCTTCCAGAATTAACGGCACTAAGACTTTTAAGCACATCATAGAGAAGTTTTTCAACCACCACAAACAATATACTATACCTCCTCAGTCTTGTTTCTCTCCAGACGAGATACTTTTTGCTCGAGAAGCTGTTTCTCTCTTGTCAGGTTCTTGACCCTTTCTTCCTTGTTGCGTAACTCCTCTGTTTTAACTCTCAACTCGTTGCGCAATTCCTTAACCTGGAATGTATCAAAAAAAAATGTCACAGAAGCTCATAAGGTTCAATTCAGAAAGGACACTCAAGGCCTTCGACTGACATGTGTGACAGGCCAAAATGAAAAACTAGACCTCCAGAGGAAGAAAACACTGACTTCAACAAGGAGGGTAATTTTGTAAAGCAAGCATCAAAGACATGCACAGGTAAGCATGTCAAAAAGCTAAACATAATATCCAATACAAATTGCATTGTTCTGGGTGTGCACCAGCATACAAGGTACATCAGCATATAAGGTGCATCCATGAAACATACCTGATTCTCTAAATTTCGGACTTGTTCGTTGTACTTCTCTCTCTGTCCAGGGGGTGGCAAGTCACGCTCCCTTCGAACTCCTCGAGGAGTTCCTACTCTTCTGGGTGTATCCACATCTGTACCAATATCGGATATTGTGTCTTCACTAGCCTGGCTGCTTGAACCTGATGCCAAAATTGCCTTTTCAGCTAGCGCTGCCTGTCATCCAAGGTCCGTCATTGTTACCTTATCAGAGTGTATCCCTACAAGAAATTCCATACTGAAACTCTTGTTCAATATGAGGTATCATTTAAAGCTAAAAAAAATTAACGATATCACTGAAAAGAGTAGAACCTGCAGAGCTGCTTCCAAATCCCCAAGCTGCTTAGACAGGCGCTCTCTCTCCTCAGAGAGCTCTGATCTTGTTTGCTCCTCTGAGCGCAATGAGTCACGCAGTCCTGCTAGTTCCTCCATCACCTGTGTCTCTCTCTTCTCTTTTAAACGAAGCTCTTCCGCAAGCTGCAAGTGGGAACCACAAGAATATCATAAGTACATAGCAATACATATTTTTAGCCATAAGGGATTAGCGATAGACCTAATGGTCTGAAACAAAATCATATCCTAACCCATCAAGACAAAACTGCCAAAACCTCAAGATTAGTTAGGATGTATAAGAAGACTTGGTATGAAGTAGATTGCCTGATCAATTTTTTTCTGAGATTCTTCTAGTAACTTGGACATTTCCTGCACGTGCTTCTCGTACACTTCAATGCCTGGAGGCTTTGGAGCTGGGGCGGCAGCCGTCTCTGTTCCTTGCGCCTGCCCATTGGGCACATTTCGTGTTCTTGAATATCTCCGCAACATTACATCATTTATATGTGTTTGCAACGCGACACATATGTCCTCCCCCTGTTTGAAGGCAGTTCCCACACGACAAAAATTACTAACAGCACACCTAACAGCCAGGTTGACTCCATAAGAGACTCCAAATCTAATTTAGTTCAAAATCATGTGTTGAAATTGGGTAATAGACTTTTTGTAGAAACTAGGAGATAACCATGAGAATTGACAGATCAGAAGAATACCTGCTTTGTCTCAAACTGAAAAATGTGAAGGACTCCCGCCACTCTCATTTTGAAAAAGACCGCAGTATTACTACTGCCAAATTGCATAATATCGCGGAGCTCAGCAGAGTGCAAATACTCCTTTGGCACTGGCCTGAAAAAGTGCACCTGTAAAACGATGAAGACACATTAATTTACAGATAAAGTTCAGGACATCAAAATTCTCAACAAACTGGATTACTAATGCAACAAATTACAATAGAATGTGAAGAATCTTGAGTACTCTACTTGATATGATAACAAACATCCATAACCACAGAATGTGGAGAGCTCATTACACGACCAGAAATGTGGAGCCTGAGAGAAGCTAGGCTACTGAGATGACGGACAACAAAACTTACCCCTCGCTTATTAATTCCGAGAATAATCCTCCCTGGCAACAGTCCGATAGGGTCTTCAATCCTCCGCACACTAAAAAAGACTGAATTACCATATGGCAGTGACCGCAAGATGCGAAGAAGTTGCTGTTTGGCGTCATCCGTGGAAAAATGTGCCTGTTCCTCAGAATCACAATTAACAACGTGCCATTTATTAGATACCTGCTTCACCTATCTCCGGATCATTGTGCAACCCACTTCAAGTTGGCAACATGATAGATTCTGACCTATCGTTGTATCAATTACGCATAGATACAGAAGCTGAAAGGTGGAGTGCCGTGTCCAAAAAAAAAAAAACAGGTGGAGTGCTTACTAGTGCCCGATATCGGCTCAGTATGTCCTGGTCCCAATCTCGTTTATTACGTTGCACTGCAACCTGCTTTGGCAGACAGCGATCTAACATTGCATTCCACTCCCTACAAAGGTAAAAAATCCTATAACTTCAGTACAATGTATGTACAACCTACAAACACATAAGAAGCTTTCACCCCAGAAGAAAAGAAATTAAAAATTAAAATCAAAGTACACTTGAGAACTACGAAAAGCCCTCCGAACACTTTGATCCTTTCGGATTCTTCCGTTAACAACAATTGCCACATATCTCTAGGCGACAGCATCCACATGTATAACACATCCTCTTCTGCTCAATTCTGATGCTCATTCTAACGGATGTCAATACTTACGTGCTTGTTTCAGGATTGGGTATGGATCCAAGGTCTGCGATAATCTGCAATGCAGCCAATTGTGCTGCATCTTCCCTACCAACAGGATAATTTCCTAGAAGATAATCATGTTGAGACTGCAGCAAACCAATCAATTCATAAGAAACTTGATCTTGCAACACCAAATGAGACATTGCTACATGAAACTCAAGGCATCAAGGCTTACCTGAATGTAGGACAACTGAACGAACATGGGCTCAGTGATGGCCTCGTCAGATTCTCGAAACAATCGTTTTTTGAACAACAGCTTACTCTGGAAGAGCTCACCCTTGCTACGATCTCGAGACAATTTGAATTCAGCCACGATGTCTCCTATGTACTTGTTATCATCCAACCCTACATGTTCCTCTGAAAGTAATTGACCAGATAAAAATCAAGTTAGAAGTAGTCCATGGCACAACTGCTTTGCATCTTTCATACTGGTATAAAACAGAAATCCATGTTAACTCCAGCAAGAACTCCTTAAGGATGCCTACAGTTCAGACTCATCTAGAATGTTGACAGACTGGAGTCAAAATCACACAAAACATCTACCGGTACTGACCACTAACAGGAGATTACAGATACATACCAATCGTAGCATCGAGAGATCTCGACCCATTCAAATTTTTCCGGCACTCAAAAAGACTGAAAGTATTGAAAGAGGATAACTTGATGATGCTCGCCAATTCCTGTGAAAAGAATATTCCACTCAAAGTCAAGCATATATGAAAATCGAGAGCCGCAGCCATACCCTATCTACGATTATGACTATGATACATAGAAAAAGAGAAACGAGTTTCAAATGCTGTTGTCGGTGGACACCCAAGAACTTTTCATTAGTAAACCACGACTTTCGTATGTACGAATAGCTACATGATATGAATCAAAGGACTACGCTTTGAGAAACCACAGATAAATGGATCCGTAAGAAGGGGGACAAACATTTTTAAATGAGTAAGGCTACCTCAACAGCATCTGAAACAGTTGTTGTCATGTCATACGTAATGTCTTCGAATGTCTCATCCAAGAAGAAGGCTATGGTGGTAAGTTTTCGTCCTTCTAATAATGCTTCTATCTCTTCCTGAGCTGGATCCACCCGCCGAGGCCCTCCTTTGACAGACCGCTTTAATGCATTCCATGTGTTCAGAGCAAGCATTTGCAAAGAAGCATCAACCGAAGGTGAGTTGGCCACCTCATGCACATATTCTGACAAATATGTGCCAAATTCTTTACCGGGAGGCATTGCTGAAGAGCACATGTACAAAAGTTCCCATGTCTTCAACAGGCTTGTCCTATCACAATGTAAAAGGTCTTCATCAACAGGATATCCACATACACATGAATTGTGATGACATCCAGGTCACACAAAGACCTACACTCATGGAAATTTCCATTCAAAAAGATACGACCTAATCCTTTACGGATTGAATAGGAACTTCTATCGTACCCAAAACCCTCTCGATCATTAATCACACCCCACCTGTCTGAATTGTTCCGTGTCTGTTTCGCCAACTGTGCAAATAGTTCATCACGAAGCTCCGTTCTTTTCAACGTGTGCTTGTATAGCTTCCGAAGGAGGTCGATCTGCTCTTGTCCGGTAGGTGGATTTGAAGGTCCTACATCGGCTATACCAGTGTATTTGAGAACCACCTGCGAAGCATGAAACAAAGTCAACACGAGAGCTGCAGCTCTAGAGAAGATGAGTGAAAAATGAATGTCGTCCGGTAGTGCATCCGAATTAGAAGGCAGAATTTGTAGTCTAGGAAAAATTACCTGAAAAAGCTTCATGGCACGACTCATTAGGTCTGCATTTATGCGCAAGAGAGATGTGGGAATCGGTTCCTGAAACCACCATCTTTTCGTTAGTACGTCATGTAGGAGATGGCGAAACTAACAGCAAGTACTGATGTGCATAGTGAACAGATAATGTACCCGCTGGAAACATAACATGTCTTCAACTGTGTACTTGTCACGCCCTTGAGGAGTAACAGCCCTCTTTCCAAAGAATGACCTCTTCCCTCCGTTTTGCAACTGCCTGTGCATTGCTTTAAGGAAAGGTTCCACCTGCACGAAGTCAAAAATTATCAACTTCCGAAAGTGTGGCACTGAAACCTTACATTACTGTATAAAAGTGCAAATTTGCAAGGTGACTCACAACATTATTGCAACTTGATTAGCACAATGGACCTGCATTATACAAAACAGCAAACAAAGAAAGGCAAGAAAGGCAATCTAATACCTGGTACTTTTCTAGAATCTGCGAAGCGCCTGCCAACTCCGGAACCAATGATGTTGACAAGGCACCAGGCCTGATCACACGTCAAACCATCTCGTGAGACAAAGCCGAACAACCACAAAAATTGACGCCGAATCCAATTCAAAGAATAGTTAATCAAATGAAACGAATGTCGTCAATGACAAATAATGCAATATTTCAGGCATGATGCAAGCCAAAAAAATTAACCGCTAAACCGATCTAAACACCGCAAGCGTAAAACGGTTAATCCTAATGCGCCTCCCGGTTCACTGAAGGGAGAGAGATAAAACGCCAAAAATCCGCCAATTCAAATGTTCCAGGTCGATATCAAATAATGCCACATAATAAACCCTAATCAAATCGAGCAATGCCGACCCAACGACATCAAATCTTCGACTCCACCTTGCAAGTGAAGCTCCCCTGCCGCACAACGATTTTAAGCCACATTGTCGCAAAAATTGCAAACAGAATTACAGAAGCGTAGGTTCAAAAAATATACGCCGCGTTTCCATGCAATTACGCCATATTGTGACAGCAGCATTTAGAGAGGGAAACACTCATACGAGGTATTCTCATTCAAAAACTACAGAGTGAGCTACAAAACAGCATTTTAAGTTACCTACGCTTTGTACACAAGGGACTCAGGGAGCGGCATTAATCAAGGGAGTGCTGGAAGATTGTGCAAGAGAACTAAGTTACCCTCCATTGGCTTGAACCTGTTGCTGAGTAACATCTCCAGTGAGGGGGTTTGAGGAAGTGCTTCTATAATTGGTACTGCCACCGAAACAAGATTGTCCTCAGCGCAATTCCAAGACGTGAATTCGTTGCAGATTAGATGCACTGTTCAAAAAACTAAAGGAAAAAAAATTTAAAAATAGATACGTACGAGCCATTGTCGCTGTCCAAGTCAATGTCATCGGCATTCGGTGGCGCCCTAATAGGAGTCCCGTTGAGAGAGCTGGGAGGCCGCCTGCTCCTTATATACTCCACTCTCACATCGTTCGAGTCCGAGGCCATTGTATCCTCCGCCACGACCACCCTAATTCCTATTCTCCTTCCTAAAAGCCAACGTCATATAACAAATTCTGAATCTTCCTACTCCACCGCTGCCCTAAACAAACCTCTACAAACCAATGCCAGGATCCGGCACACGCGCATTATTCCAGACCTGCCTGCGCTAATCACCACGACATCAATCATGGCCTCAAAAACATCACAACATCAAGATCCATGATCTCAGCCGCCTCCGGATCCACGCCCGATCCAAAAATCCACCTCGATCTACTTCCGGTCATTCTGCACACAATGCGCCTCCCTCTCTGCCCCTCCTCATCCTCCAAGGATCTCACCCGCGTCTCTCTCGCGCAATCAACACCACAACGAGCGAGCGGCACCGCACCTCGGCAATGAAGCTGTGCACAAAAATATGCGCACAAAAGTGGATTTGTTGTCAGCAAGAGGGAGAGCTTAGTTCAATGAAATCAGTATCGACGACAGGCATCATCACCTTCTTCATCTTCTTCGTCTTCTTCTTCGTGCCGGGACAGAGGGCCCCTCCCCCGCGCTTGCGACGGAGAGCTTTGCTTTGCAACGAGAGAAGAAGCAGAGGTGAGAGCTTTGTGTGACCAAGGGCAGCGGCGAAGAAGACGGGCGTTTCTGATGCCCGTCCTAAAGTGACGCCCTCGTAAAGTAACTTTTCGCGCGCCGTAACTTTTTGTCGACTTTTCGTCCGGAAAAAGTTACTTTTTCATTACTGACTTCAGTCGCCAAGTTCACGAGATCCCGGGGAAATTCACCGCAGCCAATACCATCGCGAAATTACCACCGCAGTAAAACTGAAGCTGAGGGCAGCGAGGGCAGTCAACCAATTCAAATTTAAAGTAGAATAATTTAGGAAATAAATCTACACTAACTTAAATATCATAACATACTCAAGAAATGCAGATAGATAGATAGAAACTCCGGTCCCTTTTTAGCAAGGGGCCGGCGTGAATAAAGTGTCCATTCGTAATGTCAATGACCCCGTGCCCACCAAGAAATGCACAATACATGTGTCACTAGATCAGTGGCCTCAAACTCTTTAACAACTTCTTGATTTCTTTTTTGACTCCCACTTTCTCCCCATGTAAGTGTTGCATCATACAACTTCTTAGTTTTTTGATTCCAAAGTGTTAGTTCTATGTCAAAAGTTATGTTCCATAACCGGCTTGGCACTATCGTCCCGCTTGTTCAGTTATGTAGTCCATAACTATTGTGTAATGCGAATAGGCATGAGCTGTGAGTTGAGTTCATTGGCTCTAAAGTTATCATTATGGAAGTCTAATACTTTGGAAGTGAATATTGGTGCATAGTTATGTGATGTGTAAATTAAATTTAGTTGCACAAGATTATTACCCACAATTAAAAATGATTAAAAAAATTGATTACCTTTTTTAGCACTTTAAAAATATTTGAAATGGAATATACTTAAAGAAGACATCAAGTTGTGGTATAGTATAGATTAATTTTACTCGTGCCAATCATGGATCCAAAAGTAGTAGAAAGAGTAGTCTCTTTATATGAGTGACTAAAACGGAATAGGAGGGATATTTTTATTACCTTTTTAAAAATATACTTATACATTTTTTTATTGACGTATGTATGTATCAGTGTAATCATCAAGACGATTCCATGTAAAATTCATATTTATTTTTAGTCTTTCACTTTGATATATTAAAAAATCTCTTTTGTAAATATAATGTTTTTTAATAGTGATGTATATATTATAGTAATAGTTCCACATAGAATCTATATTTAGGTTTAGTCTTTTATTTAAAATAAAACTATTAAAAAGTCAGTCAACTAAAAAGTTAAAAAGTTATATATAATAAAAGTGCATTAACTACATGAAAAGTGTGTTAGCTATAAGAAAAACAAATTAATAATGATAAGAAATGAATTATTACTAAATTGAGTGTAAGTTAACTATCAAAAAGCTATGCTAATTATGATAAAAACAAAAAATAGCTCTAAAAACAACAGATTTTCATAATTCAAATAGTCAAACATTTTTTATAACACATTCAACGATCTCTAATGCTTTGATTTTGAAAAATCTCTATTGAAGTAGTAGAAACATTGCATCATCATAAAAGTAATGTCAACTTTACACTTTGGATCCAACAAAGAATTGACTCAATTCACAAGAATACATAGGCCTCGCAAGCAGATTAACATTTGCGTTCCCAAGTATAAAGTCATGGGATCCAAGTTATTCAGGTGCAATTTCACAATTACTATATGCACTACCATATTCTTGAGGCAAGTTAAATAACAACAAAACCTTAAAATAGATACTAAATCACAGAGATATTTTTCAAAAATAATTTATAAGGAAATTTGTTTTGCCGAAATATATGTTTTGCTGAAATTTGTTGAAAAGTAAATAAATTATTTGGCAGAAGGGCGTCACTACTTCTAGGATACAATATATGTACTTTACGTAGAATCTCTTATTTATATTTATATATATATATATATATATATATATATATATATATATATATATATATATATATATATATAAACACACACTCACTACTATAGTGTCTATTATGCAGGACCCAACTATGTGCTCATTGGGGGGCAACTGGCAATGGCTAAGGCCAAGGCCTTTAAAAGGTCAAATGTGAAATTATAGAAAAAAAAAAAAAAAAAAAAAAAAAAAAAAAAAACACGCAAACCTTGTTTTGTGATACATCTTGAAAATTCTTCTTTCATCTCTCCGGAAACCGCTATCAACATTTCAACCTTGTAATTAATCTCGCCACTTCCAGGTGAATCCTTTTTCTTCCGAGCTTGAACCAGTCAAATCCACCACTTCCTTTGTTGCCTTCTTTGTTGTCTTTTATGATTTCTTCTAATTTGTTGAAGCACCTTTTTTTCTTCCTTTTCATGGTTGTCCTCTCTTCTTTGTTGTAAGTACATTTTCACCATTTAGCGCCTTTGTTGCAGCAAGATCTACTTCCTCCTTCTTCACATCCACTAAAGCGTTCTTCATATTTTCACTCGGTTTCATATCCTCACTTGATGGTTGCAAATCTGAACCACTACAACGAGGCATTCCAAGAGGCAAAAAAAATCTAGCACTAACAACACCAAAACGTTCAAAATTCGAAACATGCATTTGAAGAGAAATGGGTTGAAATTGAGGTTGAGATAGGTCATCTAAGGTGAATTTTGACTCCATCCTTGTTCTTGAAATTGAAAGAACTTCCCGTCTTGAGAGTAGCCTTCCATTGCAATGAAAAAAAGGCAAAAAATATTTGGGAAAAAAACCTCAAAAAACAAGCAAAATTGTACCACTTCTTAGTTACACATGAAGAAGAAGAAAAGAATGATTTTGAATGATCAATGTGTTGTTTTTAAAGAGGAAAATTGGTGATGAATAGTAACAGCTCTTGGGTAGAAAACGAGTAAAAACTTTGGCCGTTAGTAAAAGTGGACATTCTGAAATATTCAATATTTAAAAAATAAAAAATGATTGCTTAAGAAAATTTTGGCCAAACTACCTCCCGGATTTTGTGTTAGGCCCACCTCTCAAAGTGAGTTTGTCGCAAAATCTAGGGGCCTTGAAAAATGTGCAGTTTTGCTGCCACGAAGGACAAAAGTGTTGTCCATGTCATTTTCTCCTCCTTCCGTCCCTTGGGCTGAAAATTTCAGTGTACAATGACATTCTTTGGTCTTCTCGGTTTCTAACCCTTCCATTCGCTGAAATTTCTCTCCTCACGGCTTCTCACCTCTAGTGTGAAGAGGCCCTAATTTTCGACAATTCTCAATTTCTCATAAATTTTACATCTTTCAATTTCACAGTTGAATTGATTTTTTTGTCATTTCCACCATTTCACATAACATTTAGTCGCATGCATTGTCTTTGCCTTGGCTCTAAAGATGGTGTGGAATATTTCACACCCAAGAGTACTTCATCAATAGCTAAGTGGACAAGTAGAGGCTCAAGGTGATGAACAAAGTGCATGAGGAAAGGTAGTGGACACGAAGACTACTAAATGTTATGTACTTTGTTTTGTATCTACCATCAATTCTTTTGCATGAAGGACCTTGGAAGAGGGAAGAGGCAACAATAAAAATAAATTGCAGAGAACAATTTGGCCAATGATTTAATCCCTAAACAACAGAGGGGCATTGAACACAATGTTATATGTATATATGTGTTAAAGGCACCACGGGCCTTGGCTTGGTGGTTGGGGCTCATGGCCCCCATTGAGGAGGTTGTGTGTTCTATTCCCCATGATGGCGTGGTGCTCACCACTATAGCCACCCAACTATGATGGGGGGTCCTTGGACCTTGTTGTATGGGTACCTCAAAGCCCTTTGGGGGGATACCATGTCCGGTATCTTCAAGGCACTAGTGGCTAGCTAGGTAGTAGCTTAGTGTGTCACTATAGTGTCCATCCTCGAAAGGGGAGAGTAGTATTGTCCCAATTTCCCTTTGTCCGGTGGGCATTGGATCATTGGCATTAGGAACGGACACTTCATTCACGCCGGCCCCTGAAGGGACCGGAGTTTCTATCATCTATCATCATATATATGTGTGTTATAATATATGACCACTTTATTTTGTATTTATTTATAAAAACATATTTTTCCATCTTGGGCAGCTCGTTAAAAGGGCAGCAATCATTTTATGGTCGTTTGGTCACTTAGGGGTTAAAGAAAACATTACATTGACATCCATGATCCAGAAATAATGGTAGTTCCTGGATTCTTGGTGGAGTAAAGTACAGCTTCATGTGAGTTCATGATGCATAATATGAGGATGAGTTAAAATATTCTCTGTATAACTACAGTACAATTGTGCAGTTCCCCCAACTCCGCTTTGCATTCAGTTTTTGTCAAACTTTTGTCATAGCAGTACTGCGGCCCTCTTTACTTTAGAGCATCTCCACCAGCACTCTGGATAACTCTTTGGCTTTGGAAAAATGAATGTGCAATTGTGCATGGGTTGACTAACAATTTATTTGGAGGGAGACACTGAGAGCATCAGCACCCTACCACTTGAAGCAGGAGATTCTATGAAAACTAGATGAAAAGTGCTTGGATTTAATGTTGAAAATTCAAAGCGGATGAAAGAGTCATGGAATATGATCACGATATAGTGATCTTTGAATACGTCCCTCTATAGCAAATTTAAAAAAGGGCTTGGTATCCTATATTAATAAACAATAATGATTACCCATGTATAGTGATCGTGATCAATTGGTTCACCGACTATGTAGAGGAATATATAGCGGTACAAGGGTGTGAAGGCGATAGCTTGTGACACAAAATTTTGAATGTGATTGTAATGGTCAGGGGGTGAATTGAAGAATACAAAAGCCGAGCTCATGGCCCTCAAAACGACTCAATTTAGTGTATCTTCTCTTCTTAATTGCACATCATGATTGCACAATCCATGTGTGGTGATTTGTGAGTGACTTATTTGCCCTTTACATAGTCTAATTGAGTGATGTTGGTGGCGAACTACATAGTGAGGTCTCAATGTTTTGATGACCTTCAGTGTGAAATTTATAATTGTTGGTAGAGATGCTCTTACACTAAAGGCAAGAAGTTGTCGAGTGCAAATTTTCATCCATTGAGGGTTTCAAAATTGAAAAAACCATGGGATGCACCTTTACACTTGACATTTCAATTCAAGAGGTGGTAATAAGAGATAATGATTTGGAAAATACTCGTGTCCCTCAACACTAGGCATCCAAATGCCACAAATTTTGAATCCCTTAGAATTCTCTTCACGCCAACAAAAGAGGTGGGTCTTACGTTAATTTTCAAGGTCCTTCTTAAATTAATTAATTTTTGGTCGTGTAAAAACATCCAAGTTATGAGCTGCCGTACATAAAAATAATGTCTTAAAAGGGTGTTTTCATAGTACGGTGGTCAATATATGTAGTTGTAAGTTAGATTTGTCGTATTTTTTTCATTCCGTAAATTCTGGTGGTCATTAAAATGCATATAAAAATAATTCTTGAAATTTGAATTATAGCAATTTGGGAAACTTTTGATAGAAATTATTTCAAAACAATTATTCATAGCATTCGGATCCAAGTGTGTAAAAAGAGGTGCATTGTTACACCTTAGATGTGTAAAGAGGATTTTAGAAATATTCCAAAAGATTCCAAAAATGATAAATATTCAAAGTATTCCATATTCAATTTCATATCCATATCCACTAAACACTTTTTGTAATTATTGGATATAAATAATGATACAGTATTGTAATGACAAACGCTTGATATATTGTACATTTGCCTCTTGTGCAAAATCATTGCCCTACTGTGAAAATATCCAAAAATGTTAGTAGTCAACTTTTATGGCCCCTTCTCGTTTCACACTATTCACATTCATCAATTTTGACATCCAAAGAACAACCTTTGGAACACAAGCCATAGTTTTATTTTTAAGATATTTTTTTCATGACCTCTGTCAAGTACCAGAGGGAGTACATTAGATATTCTATGAGGTATAGTTGATACTTTGAGAAGTATAGTAGAGTTGATATCATGAGGAATAGTAGAGTCGATACTATGTGGGGTATAGTTTATACTTTAAGGGGTATAGTAGAATTGGTATCCTAAGAGATAAAGTCAATATTCTAAAGGATAGATCTTCATTGTACTCTGTGGGGTATAGTTGATACTTTGAGGAGTATAGTAGAGTTGATATCATGAAGGATGTAGTTGATACCATGTGGGACATAGTAGATTTGATGTTGAAAGATGTAATTGATACCGTGAGGGCTATAGTTGATACCATGTGGAATATGGTGGAGTTGATATGTTGAGGGATATAATTGATACCCTGAAGGGTAGAATTGAGATCCTAAGAGATAAAGTTGATACTAAGGTCGAGGCACCTAAAATCGATAACTTAAGCTATCTACACTATTTTTGGACCAGCCATTAATAGGGTGATATTTTTCCCGGGTGGGAAGTTAGTTTTCTCGGAGAATGCAAATTTTTCCATGAATTATTTCCCAATATTAAAATTTGTACAATTTTTCAAAGTGAAAAGTACTTCAGGACCCAAAACCGATCACATGCTCTAATGTACAAATGAGGTACATCTTCCCTTTCAAAATCTAGAAATTAGGCCAGATCGGTTTTGGGTACCTGGTCGGTTTTCGGTGCCTCGACCTTATAAGGGGTAGACTTGATATCATCAGGAATATAGTTAAAATCCTACAATGATGAAAGCACTAACTATAAGGGAGGATGGTTAATGTGTAAGCAAAGATGAAGTCAAGATAGACAGTTCAAAGTGAATGAGTTATGCTTAGGGGCAATGATCTCAAAACTGGCTAAAATTAGCTGGATTTCTACCAACAAATGGAGTTGCTAAACATACAAAGGAAGAAAACGAAAAAAATGAAATGTAGCGAGAATGCTCAACATGATATAAATATGTAGCAACTTCATGAGGTGATATCCGCGGATATCATCATGGTATCACCTTACTATATCAAGGCTATTGCCGGATATTACAGAGGTATCGTGAGTATTGTATGCATTGGGTAGCAAAAGTAGATACCATCTATGTGGGAGGTCGCATAATGTTCTAAATGTCATAAAGTGGTTTTGGGATCACTGCTTAGAGGTAGGATAGCTTCAATTGAAAGGATGGGTTGAATAATTCTAAGTTAAAGAATTGTACAATGGAGTTAAACATCTCCATCTACATGATAAATACACTAGAGTGAGACAACCCCAAGATCAAGAAGAGTGCACTTGAAATTAAAAAAACTATAAGCGGGTTATATTTGAGATAAAGATAGATAGCAATCTCAAAAGAATGAATACCAAGACTTAGATTGATTAGTACTACTACTTTAGAGATGAACTTTAGATGGAATCAAAAACAGAACTCCAAAAGTAGTAGTAAAGTATTAGACTATTTTGATAGTCATCTTTGCTATAAGATCAAACTCGAGGGAGATGAGAGGACTCTCTTTGGTTGGAGTCTCTCGTCTATGGTCGGATGGTTGAACTATTGTATTGCTCCTAGAGCTTATACATGTATTTTAATTTATCATTGTTTTGATAGGAGGTTTGTTGCAACCTCTCCACCTAAGTGTAAAGATAGCGTTAAGGAATTATTCAAAATACAACAATTGTGAACACTGACCCCAAGACCATTGTGAATAAAGAGTCTATTGAAGGTGGTTCATCTATCTATGTATCACGTGTATAGATAGCAATGTCTACCCTCAATACCTCATATTGGAATTAGACTTTGGCTTAAATGCCAGGAAACTTAAGTCCGAAGAACATCTCTTCCAGGTTAGCACGTGGGTTAGCATGATGCATAATTCAGCTCATGCATGTCTTCCTGATAGATTCGTATGTCAAACTAGTGAACCGCCTTACAAAGCTGTGGTGGTGCTTGGATTTTAATTCAGCCTTGACGGACAACTTCCAAGAGTATATCGAGTTGGCTTAAATTGCTACATATAGTACAAGTATTAGGTTCGGTAGAGGATGAACGTACTTTCTCGTCTTTGTCCTTTTTAAAGGACAAACTTAGAAACAAGCTTAATCATTCTCATTTGGCACTCGTTGTAGGTATGTGCGCAAGATGTGTATACAGTAGAAGATTTTCCTTATGATGATTGTTTCAAGCAATGGGTTCATTCTGCCAAATGGGCTTGCTATGGAATCACAACTTAAAGTCCAAGTTTGTGGTGATAGAGTGCAACTATCCATGTGAACCCAACCCTTTTAGTAGTTTGTTTCTTTTGTTTCCATCACCAATATAGTTATGTATTTGAGGACTTGTTCAAACTTATGTAATCGGAATTTATATGCTTTCTATTTGATTTATGATGTTAATTTGCTTCATATAATGTTCATTTTGCATTTCAATTGCGAATGTTTCATTTGCTATGTTATTATGAATACTAGCTATTTGTACATATCACGACTCACGAGAATCATTTCTCATTGATGCATTGGAGTGCTGGTGTTTGTTTTGCAGGTGGAGACTCAAGACCCACCCCCTTTTTTAACGTGCTTTTCTTGTATTTTGTTGACAATTGAAGACTTAAAGTTTTCATTGCATTGAGGCCCTTTGTCTTTGCTGTTTTTTAATTTGTGGTATGTTTCTTGAGGCGGAGCCTAATTTGTGACATGGAGCTTACTTGTGAAGTGAGATTGTGTTTGGCATTTTTTTTGTATCTCCATGAAGAAGCCTAATGTCCACTAAATTTTCTTTGCTAAGGCCAAATGAGCACATTCTAGATTATGTGCATTGTCATATAAGAATCTCACAAAAAACACTTGTCGCCAATTGTTCCAATCCTTGATAGAAATTGTTGTTTTGTAGCTAAGATTTAAAAAAATAAGAATTACAATTTACAAAATATGAAGCCCCAACTCTAAATCCCCCTCTTGTCGTTAATGTAAGAAATATTCACCCATAGGCCTCATTTTCTAAAATTTCCATTTTCGGCACCTTAACATTTGTCTATTTTTGACAATTTGTTTTGCAAAATTGAGACTTACGGCCACAAATTGGTATAGGAGGACCCCTTGGAATTTTTAAATCTTTAGAAGAGGATATTATTTTTTAAGGTGGGCCCCTACATGCACAAAATAGGGGGTAAGTTTTGTCCTCTTGCATTAACGTCGAGGGGGGTTTAGAGCCTCTTTACACTACATGCGAGAAGATGTGAGGAAAGAAATTTCAGTCAATGAAAAATTGGTCTTCTCGGTTTATAAACTTCCCATTGACTGAAATTTCTCTCCTCGCGACTTCTCACCTCTAGTATAAAGAGTGGGAGAAAATGAGCCAGATCATGTACACAGCTGACACATGAAATGCCAGTCCAGAACATCCTGAAAACCAAACAAATATCCCTGATTGTTAGAGTTAAGTTAATGAGACTTGGAATGACCATCCAAAGTTTCAACACCAACACGGTGTCCAGACAAATGATTGGGTTGCAACTGTTCTCCAATCTGAAAATGTCCTCACTGGAGCAGAAAATGTTGTCTTGACAGTAAGGTACTGTTCTGTTGGCAGAGTCGGGTGGAAAACAAATTTTGAATAAAAATGCCAAAATATTTGGGAAATTGATTTTTCAAAGAATGTTTATTTGGGTGGTGAAGAAGAGAATCTTGAAGAGTACATGCAATAATTCCATATATCGTAGTCGGTAATCAGGATCGGCAAAAACTAATTATAAGAAAGAAAGCCCAAATATTTAGGAAATTATTTTTTCAAAATAAATAAATTTTAAGTACGGTGAAGAAGAGAATCTTGAAAGAATTTGGCATTTGTTGAAAATAAATCTTTCAAAAATCAATATTTGATTGGTATTCGCAAGTACTTATTAAAATTCTCCTTTCCATTATACAATAAATCTTTTTTGAAAAAATAATTTCCCAAATCTTTCGACTTTTATTCACTATTAGAAACACCACCCATGTAGACTAAAGAAGTATTCCCAAGATGGCCCACAACAAGTTTAGTTCGTCATGTGGGGTCTTCTCAAGGGTCTTATTGCTAGTCTATGCAACCGATGTTTTCAATTCCGACGATCAAGTACAATAGCTTGAAATATTGGGAAAAAAAAACCTTGTCTTCTTCCATATATCGGTCATCAGTGTTGAAAAGGTGGAACCTTGCCGATTCACCCTTGAAATGGGTGAAGTGTGGTGGAGTGATGAGTATATTTCCCATTTCAATTGAAATGAGTGGACAATTGGTGCTTCTCGGGAGTCCCAAGAATTACTTTTTAGGCATTTAAATGCCAAAAAACACCAAAAATTAATTGGCGTGCACCAAGCCTTAACCCCTAAAGGACCATGCCCATTTCTAAAATTTTATCACTTTTTGTGATGCTTTCAAAAAGGCAATTGTATCACTTGATTGGTATTCATGTAGAAAACTTCACAGTTGAAGCTCAAAGAGGACTTAGTCACGAGACAGTACATCAATTTTCAGAACAATCTACCGTATATATTACGTGATTATAAGGTTTGATCATAAATTGATTTATGAAATTTCTGAACAAAACCAACAGGTCATTCATTGCAAACTTTCTCATAAATTCAAAAACCATGATTAGCATTTGAAATTTTAAGAGCATACAAAGATGTACTATATCTAGGTGCTCACAAAAAATGGTGTTCTAAAACTAAATACAACAACGATGATTGATTCTCAAAGATTTATGTTTAGATGAAGTGACTTGTTGGTGACTCGTTGAGCCGGTGTTTGTGATCGTTGTTAATTTTTACATTGCAAAAATGTTTTAAAGAATTCATATATATATATATATGGAATATTCCAAAACATTCCAAAATATGTAGAAAATATTCCATTTATTTTGAACAGATTCCATTTTAAATATATTTAAACATTTTTTGTAATTATTATATAGTGTCAAAGATGCAATAATGGCAAATATTTTACATATTGTATACTTTTTTTTTAACGAATGTGACGTCCAAGTGTGAAAACGCCCTCCAAGTCATCAACCACCCTAACTACCATGTCCTAAGTTCACCTACGTTTGACGTTTTAGTTTTTTCCTGATGAATTAATTAACATAATTGCAAATCTTGAAGGATTTTTGTGTTCTTGTAACGAACATTTTCAATTCTCTTGTTAACATTGAGTCAAAATTATGAAATCCAAACAAGTTATTAAAGTAATGAAATTATTTTTGAACACAATGTGTCCACCCGGTCCTTTAGGGGTTAAAGGAAAAATTTGAAGAAAAAATGAATGAAGATACCAAATTGTTTCAATTTTTGATAATAAATCGGATGAAATTTACAGTTTTATCGAAAGTCATCCGAGCATGTGGAAGAAAATAATTCTATCCAAAATATAGATGAATATGAATTTTTTTGGTTTATTTCTTGTCACCAAAAAAATGTTTGATTTATTTCCTTGAAGAAATGCTTTATCTCCAAAAAAAACTTGCTCGAAACCTCACTTCTTGTCTTTTAGTGTTTTCCACCCGCCTGAAGCTCACATGGAAGCCTGCCCTGAGCCCCTGACTGACTGAGCTGAGAGACTGAAAGACTCCGTCAAATCCAAGACCATTTATTGAAGAAATTCTCACAACACATGATGAGACAGGGTTGAATTGATGGGAAGGCCGGACGGAGTGTGTAAAATGGATCTGAGAACTGGCCTCATAAATTATCCCGCCTGGGCGATCAATGCAAGGTACACAGAAAACGCGGTGCCGACATCTGGATAAACCCTACAATCGTAAAAGTAAAAGTAAACGTTGAAGTCCACCTGGACCTTTAAAGCAAAAGTTGAAGTCCCTGTTTCGGTATATCCCATAATTTGGCGGGGTGAAGTCCCCTAGGCGGGAAATTATTCAAATGGTGAAGACTCAAGTAACGAATAGTGAGTTCGGAATAGTGAGAATGGTGATAGTCGCGAGTTCTATGGAGTATTTGGATTGCTCTGTATGAAAATGCTTAGGAGTTTGAATTTTCCTTGCACATTGAGAGCAGTGTTTTCAATTGGTCTTGTGGTGAGCGTGATGGAAAAGGCAATATTCTCTTTTTATGATTTGGAATTCCGTAATAATTTGAATTTTTTTAATGTTTTTCAATTTTAAAATAGGAACGGAAGAAATGAAATTAAAGACGCAATTGAAAAATGTGAGAGTACGAGTTTTCAGTTGGAGGTTAGGAGGTGTGGATGAGCTATGAAGGTCGGCTGATCATTGAATTGGCGGAGGACGTGGAGTCATGTATCTGATAATATTCAGCATTCGAGAGTCAGTGGATTCGGAGGAAATTAATATTATATTCAGAAGCTGATTAGATGTACAGTACAAGGACTTCGAGTTGCAGCGGATTGAAGGGAGGACTTGTTTACTTTGTTGCGCATGATTTCGATTTTCAACTTTTTAAGGTGGGCTGTACGCCGGACATAGAACCACTGATGGCAAGCGCCTCACCAAATTTATGCTGCTTATTTTGAAGTGCAGCTTTGCTAGATCTTGGTAAAAATTTATGTTTCTTAGCTGAGAGAAAGAGAACAATTTACAGATTCTCCTTGCTTGTGAGTGAAGCTCTGAAAACGTAGTGCTATAAGAGCAAAGCTTTCAAGGTGTATGTAGGATCCTAGGTCATGAGATTGCGTAGTTGAGATTGCAATGTCTGATGGATGTTTCTACTTCAATTTTAGTTGTTTCATGACTTCCATGGTCGGCATTGTCTATATTCCAGGATTCTCGGCGAAGTATAGTAGAAAACATTGTCAAAAGGTATTTTTTCAGGGTGGTACTGAGAATCACGAAATAGTGGAGCTCAAACTATCGCCGTGTTTTAGCACGCTTCATTCCTGGATTATTGAAAGGAGATGCTGTTAAGTGTGAACTGGGCAATGACTAAAAATGCACCTCTTAATTAGCCAACAAACATCATCTCATAACAACCTTTTCTGTGCAGACTTCTCTTTACTGACTGACAAAGAGCCTGATGTAAACTTACCAGAGGCTTGAGCAGTTCATGGAGTAACTCACGCGGATGTATAAGTTGCATATCAATAACATTAGCTGGAAGCTCTGCCTCGACCAACACATGCAAAGGCTCGTTCAAATGCTTGAAACCAGGTTTATCCCTCATTTGTCTTCCTACTAACGTAGATGAGAAAAAACTCAAGAAGTTCAAGTGTATCTACCAATACGAAGGTGCCATTCATAGGCCAACTCACTGGAAGCAGAAGTGACGCTTCTGACTGACTGAAAATCAGGAAAAGTGTCACTTTTATTTGTCTGTTGTGACGAACCCGACTGACAAGCACCACTTTTATTTGTCTGTTGTGACGAACCGGACTGATGAGCACCTCTAACGGCAGTCAAAAGCAACACATTTCCTACAAGTGACTACTTTTCAAAACCTAACAGTAGACCGCAGCACTTGGTGTCGGTAATGACACTTCATAGACTAGAAGGAGAAGCATCTCACACAGTAGGCCCCCGCACATCGACCTCAACCACCGGCTGCAGCCGCGGCACTGGTATAAGCGACACAATGTTCTCGTTGCAAGATTGGCGAGATCCTACAAGATGCCGCTGCGCTCCCAAATGGTCAAAAATCTTGCAGCCGTTTGCAATCACTGTTCACGGCTGTTACAGCCCTAGTTGAACTTCTAAGACAATATTCAATCCCTTTCCGAAAATAGCGACCATTCTTAACCTTGAACCATGTGTAACTTCATCAACGAAGGCTGCAGCTTGCAGCTTCATGTGCGGGAGACTAGTGCCCCACAATGAACTGCCAAAAATATGACCAGAATATGAGATTTGTTTCGTACATTAGGGTACTTATCTACAGGAACATCGAAGTAGAAACAATTTCCTTATTACTCATGAAATCGTACATGTCCTGTGTGCATTGCTGTCGATACTGGAGAATGATGCTGCTACATAATTTAGAGGGCAACATCCCAGATCCACCAGTGCCTATTTCTCAGCATTATTCTGGTCACGAAGAACATTTTCTCACCTGATGCCTCTATGCAGCATCACTGGTAGGAAATGTGTTGTTTTTCACTTACTATAAATGAAAAAGGAATGAAATTGCGCTTGGCAGATGGGTTGTTTGGTTACAAGAATACAAAAATATAATCACAATATTCCGCCATTGTTCATTGTTTCCACAAAGTCAGAAATGAAAAACAACAAATCTGCTACTAGTGCATGAATCCGTTGTTGTGCAACCACATATGACAACCAAATTTGATTTAACAACCGCCGTGAAAGAAGTACTCAAAAAAGTAGGGAGATTAAAATGACTGGAAATGCACACAGGACATGTACGATTTCATGAGTAATAAGGAAAGCCACCCTATCACCCAATATGGGGACACATGTAGTATCGGGAACCTCACCTCCGCAAATGTACCTTCTGGCTACATTCTATGTCAGGGATAATACACGGGAGGTTCCTCATACTACATTCAAGCCCCCAATATGTGCCACTATGTACTAGTACCATACATATCGGTATAAGAATTCTAAATGTGAACTATTAAACATAGTATCTACAAAGTGGTACAAATAGGGTGGTTTATCTAAACATTAACCCCTAAATTTTTAGAGTCTCCAAATTCTGTAGTTTTGTAAAGATGCATTATAAAATGTAATTAAGATGAATATTTTGAATTGGATGTATGAATAAAAGTTGTACATTATGAATTTCGGATTCTATCCATATGATTAGATTTATGATTGCTATCACCAATATTTTTGTATAAAATTTGAAACGTGAAATTCAAAGTTCTTTTGTAATTCAATTACAAATAAGATATTGATAATCGGTGGATGAAATTTGTTGTGATTGGTTGAAATATAATATTCTAATTGTAGTGATTTTTGGAGATTCTTTGGTTGCTTAATTTTATGAGTTGACTTTTTTAAGAGCACTTTTACTCTAAAATCTTCGAAATTTTGGGTGAATCATTACAACATGGAATGAGGCATAAAAATTTCAAAAATCATACCCTTTCTAATTGGATCACATGTGCATGAAGCTAACTACCCATAGAATCTACAGGTAAAAATTCCACATTGCAAAAAGTGCATGACGGATGAGAAATTATGGATGAAATATGTACATCGTTCAAAAAATGAACGCTCAGGGGTTAAAACAATATGATATCTTTACTACAACAACCTAAATGGAAACTATACAATAATCGTACAAGTGTCATATAGAGACTATATGGATTCCGAGCAAATGAATTAGTTAAATGAGACTAGAAGTAATGAATTTAGTAAAAAAAACTATGTTTATACAAAATTTCAGTACATATATTGTATTGACAAAGTGATATGGGTACTATACAATATCAATATGATGTATTGGTTTTAAACTGAATGTATACAAGTATGACAAAAGTGCGGTAATAGAGTTAACCAAAAGGACAAACTCATGTTATATAAGGTGAGTTAAGGGCAACTGAATTGATTGGCAGGGTTGCCACAAATTCCAAGATAAAATACGTGTTGAACTTGTTTTGTAGTAAAAAAGACGGAAAAACTAATTCTAAGAGGAGTTTGGTGTGAAATGCATGCATTGGCTAACTTGCAAGCTTCTTTCTTGGCCATCCACTTTTTCCGCCAGCTACATAATTTTGCCTATTATAGGATTACAACAACCCCGAAGTCCAAGAAAAAGTGAAGCTTTCAATTTCGGCTACACTCGAGGAGAGCATAGACTTCCATTCCTTGAAATTTTGGGGGTGAAAGTGAGGTTTTTGATTTCAGTTACCTCAAATGTTACTATACAGTTTCTATCAAGTACGCCAACACAAGGACTCTCCTAATGATTAGTTGAGCTCTTGACTTTATAAAGCATCATTAGTAGCAGGCTTGTTATTTTTCATTCCCCACTTCGTGGAAACAGTGAATACCGTAGTGGTTGAATATTATGTTTATAAGGTGGTTACCCCATTCCCAACTGAATAAGAAATATGGATATGAGGCATTGATGTTATTTAGTATTATTATTTTTTAGAGGTAGGAAAGAAGAAATAGATTCCAACACAAGTTCAAACATCATTTTTGAATGAAGAATGAATTAGTTATAAATTTTCAAAGTTGAAGTATGACACATCCCATTCACGTCATGTAGGTAGAGTTGTTTCCGTCCAAAGAAGATTTGTATTGCACACACTAAAGATGCTTAAACCAACATCAACGAATCCATAACCACACTTACATATACTAAAACCAACAAAAGAGAACCCATTACCAAGTGTAACTCATGCTACAACCAACATCATTGCAACATTGATTGCGGATAATGTCCCTAGCTATTGGTGAAAGGAGCCAGTTGGGAATGGGCCGGGGTAAAGGCATCCTCAGTCTTGCCTCGGCAAGGTGGCCCGCCACCCGCGTTTGGAGGGCATGTTTTGGAAAGAAATTTATAAATTTCTTTTTGGCAGTTGCACCCGCCCCAATCCAGCCGGCACCCAGGCCTGGAACTGTGGTCTATTCTGACAGAAAGTGCACTTCGATTTATGACCAGGGCCTCAAACTGCTGTGAATATCCCTTCTTCCTCCTTGACCTGGCCTTGCCTTAACCCTTTAGTGCCTAGCAAGCCAGATTATGGTCACTGCAACGTCGGAAATGCAAATAACAAAGAATCCGTGAAGAATTGGAACTTCAGTTCTGAAGTTCAGATTTGCGCACATACATTACGCACCTTCCAGAAAAAGAAAATTTCAATTTGGAATTGTACAACTATCAAAATACCTATCAACAGAACGCAAAAATACTGCAAATACTTGAAAATACAGTAAATACTTACAAATACAACATATGTATTGTGTAGTATTTCTTGTGTTTGGAAGTTTGTTATCTTGTTTTATTTTTTTGGATTGTGTTCTCTTCTTCATCTTCCATTAGTGTGTGTAATCCGATCTTGACTAATGTATCCACTTCTGTCAATTTTCAACGTATAAAATTTTGTCCTAAACCGTACATGGAAAAGTCACTTTCACTTATAAATCTCACAATAATTATGTGTGAGTCTATTTTTGATATGAAAGATTGCAACGGAGAGGTGTTGACATAGGGCATAGCTGAATGTCTTTGCTTTTATTTTTGAAAATTTACCTCAAATTCTATTTAACTTTGAAGTCACACACCCCCCAAAATCTCGTTTTTGAGCGTGCATTATACAGTTCAAATACATACTATAATCTTCCGATCCCACCATCGGATGATTCTCAAATTTTAATAAAATGTGTGCTCTCGAGTTGAGAATAGAATTGTACGGTTACTTTCTAATTTAACCCATTCTATTTTTGGTAGTCTCAACCACAATGGAAAAACCCACTGAAATCCAGAGCTGTCTGCTACAGTACCCTAGGCACTAAAGGGTTAATAGATCAGCTCTTGCTCCAATGCGTATCCCTCTTTGACCTCCTTGTACCGTGGAGAAACCTGACCCGGGAAAGAGGACGAAAATACCGGCCCATGAGGTCTGATTGCCGGGGCCGTGAACATATTGTTGCCTTTTACAGCTGGATTGGGGCACGTAGCAATTGTTGCTCCGGAATAGTGCCGTTGGCGGGCCTCTTTACTGTGAAGATTGAGGATGCCCTAACCACCTTACTTTTGCCTTCTTGTGACCAAAACTACTCACCAGCACTGACACAGTCCATGTGCATGGCGCGGTTCCATTCCTTTTTCGTTTATAGTAAGTGAAAAACGACACATTTCCTACTAGTGCATGCTTGGAAAATGGTGCAGCCGGTTTGAAAAATTAGAGCTTGTCATACAATCCACTTCTTCCATGTACAGATTTCAACAGAAATCCCGGTTCTACCTGACTAAGAAAGCTTCATGAAGTATCCTGATTCTTGCAGACATTTCGAACCTCCAATTCGGTGAACTTCGGCGCACCGAATTGAAGGTTTCCACTTGGTCGGTGCGCCATGACTATCGCCGTGATTTTCCTAACAACGAGGATCACTCTTGTCTGTTTTAAGTAAGCTTCGACTGTGAAGACTTCGACTTCGCCATATATGACGTAAAGCCGTGGATGACATGTGGCAGCATCTTCTTCTCATCGTTGACCAAAGCTCGATTGACGCGCTCTCGCGGTATGGAAAAAGATGCAGAGATATCTGAAGCCAGATATTCAATGGACCGACCTCCTTCGCATGAACCTTCCGCAATTGGTAAATTCTTGATTCGATCTTCAACACGTGAACGAGTAATCCTGAACTCTCCATCAGTTTAAGCTGTTGAGCTTTCGAGCAGGCCTTGGTCGACGGTGTTCAATTTATTTTTTTGAGCGTGATGTCTCAATCGGGAGCCAAGGAGCGTCGGAGCTCGCTGATACCGCAATTACATGTCGTGGTAATAGCTCTGCTTCTCTTAATTGCACCTCTCAGCTCCGTGTCGCAATTCACAGAAGAGTACGATCCAGTCCAGTGTAAGTAAAACCTCTTTTCATGCTACTGTCGACCGAGAACCGAAAACTATTTGGTGCGGCCGGCATGGCCATTGAAAGTTTAGAGCTGCTGCAAAGTCAATTTTATTGGACAGTCTAACTTACACTGTTTGTGTGTGTGTTTTTGTTACTTGCCAGTGGCTGCTCTGCAAGCCATTTATAGAGCATGGAATGCCACTCCCGACATTGAGAACAATTTAGCAGGCTGGAGCACTACTCAAGAGTTTCCTTGCAAGCAGGCCATTAGTATTGATCCTGCACCTAATTATCGTGGAGTTCAGTGTCTACCGCACATCAATTGCAAGCTCAATACTACAGACAGTCGGTCTTACTGCTCTGCTTTCATCACCGGCTTGTAAGAACTCAATCCGCTGATTCTTTGAACAATTATGAGTGTTTTTCTTGTGGAACCAGCTACACTTCTTTTGAGGTTTTCTTACTTTTATGGTGGAGTGAGCGACAGGACGCTTAACAACGCATCAATTAAAGGAGAGTTGCCAGCGGATATCGGAAATATCGGCACACTGTCGACGTTGTGAGTCGATCCTGAACTACTCAGTCATGTTTTTGCGGAGAGGTTTCTGTAATTGAACAGTTTTCGAAACCCTAAAATAGAAACCCTAATTTCTTGTGCTTGCTTCAGAGAGCTCACTGGAAACCCTCAACTGACTGGACTTCTTCCTTCACACATTCAGGACACGTACCTCTACATTTTGTAAGACTCTGAGGATGAAATGACATGATTTCTGCGGATGATTCGTGCATGAAAGTAAAATTCTGTAATCTGCTTTCTGTTGCAACGCTGAAAGTTTTTTCATAGTACTGCAGGGTTTGTCATGTAGATTGATATTTCAATGAGGCTTATTCATTTGTTGTGACTGGTTGGCAGTGATATTCATGACAATGATTTTTATGGCAACCTTCCAGACCTGGACAGACTTGTCTGGCCCTTGAAACTGTAAGGTTTTTTCTTCATATTTCCCTGGAGCTCTTGTTTCTATGTTAATCTTCAGTGTCATTTTCTTGGGGTGATAACTAGCTCTAATGTGATCACTGCGCAGCAAAACGCAGTTATGATTATGACCATGAGTTTCTAATGTTATGCTATGGCTTTTTTACAGGGACCTGAGTGGCAACCGGTTCAATGGGTCCTTTCCAAATGGTACTCAAATTGGTCAAATGACATACCTGCAGACACTAATTCTAGCCAGAAACCAGTTTGAGGGAGAGATTCCTCAAAACGCCTTTGTGGCTATGACACAGTTGGACTATCTGTAAGAATCTGGATGCCATTCGTAGACATATTTTCTGGAATTTGTGTTTTTCTTTAAATGGATGTACCAGCGTCTGGAAGATTTTCAAATGCAAAAATTGCCAATGCGAAACAAGTCTGGAATGTCTAAGTTTTGGATTTTTTTGGATGCAGGGATTTATCCAACAACAGCTTCACTGGACCTTTACCGACTCTCACTACCATCAATAACTTACAGGTTTTGTAAGTAGTCCAGTACCATGCGATTTCTAGAGCTTTCTACACTCCTTACAGCCATTAGGTTGCCCCACCCTAAACCCTAAAATCTTGGGTACATATAGATTTTAGAGTATACTGTGGGGCAACCTAATGGCTGTAAAGGGTGTAGTTTTTCCCATTCAAACAAGCACCTAAGAAATCAGTGCGCTCAAGAAATTAGGGCACTGATTGAGTGGAGATGATGTTGTGGTATTGGACAGGGATATGTCACATAACAAGTTCAACGGATCGCTTCCAGATCTTACAAATATTTCCTCCTTACGATCTGTGTAAGTCTCGGTGGCTCTGAGAACCATGTCTAAACTTTTGGTTTTAAGTGAAATTGTAGCTCAAAATCGGATCTAATGGAAGCTGCTTTGTTGTTGCAGGAATTTAAGTAGGAATGAGTTTACAGGATCATTCTCACTCTCATCTATATTCAACAGTCGTCTCTCAAACTCTCTTTCTATGTTAGACTTATCTCACAATCTGTTGAGAGGCTCTCTTACCAATTGGAACGTCTCACAACTTGGATCACTTGAAGAACTGTAAGTTGCACAATTCTCTTTTGTCATCACAGGATTTTGAATGGAGCAATCATACTGTGTAGTCAGTAGTTAGTTTTAAAGTTTGAACATGAAATTGTGAATTATACATCATTTCATTGTTGTTACAAATTAGTAGTACATTTTGGAAGAGTACATTTGATCAACTGTAAACATGTGTTATAAATTTACATGGGACTTCTAAAAATTGCAGGTACTTAGACAACAATGCCATTGATGGAATACTTGACATCAACCAATTATTTGCGTATGGCCTTCTTCAAATGAAATCTGCTAGCACATCAGGATCGCTTAAAACTTTGTCACTGATGAACAACAACATCACCGATGTGCTTTACAATGCGGGAATCGATATTTTAGACATGGCAACAATCATTAGGTAAGGAAATTATTGGAACTAATTGAGACCTTTGTCTAGTTGAGAAAAGTAGTTTTGACAACTAGAAACAAATCTGTTTTGTGCATACCACATGTCCATAATTTTTCTGACGTGTTCACCATGTTTACGATGTGGTATTGTACAGGTTTCAAGGCAATCCATATTGTAGCAATCCGGGAGGCTATGATGATGTACATCGATGTTTTTGTCAGCAAATTTGTCTCAACTCAGGAAGTAAATATCTGACCCAACTTATGTGTGATGCTTATGCTTAGATGTTTTTTCAAAATTTTCAAGTAATTTGTGAGTGAAGAGCAAACATTTGGACATTGTCAGTTTCATAAATTACTCACTTTGGGGGTTTATTTAACACAACCATTCAAAGATTCACTTACAATATTTCAATATATACTCACCATTGATCTAATTTAAATTGTATTAGTTGGAAATGTTGCATATTTCTTGAGAGCAGTTTGTGACGTCCTCTTTCTGTGTCTATTTGATCTACTTTGGATTAATGTGTCCAAATAACTTCCAACCTTTTCGAATATGAACAATGGGAAGATCTCTTCGACCAGGTGCTACGGAAGCTAATCGGAAGGTAGTCAGAATTTCCATTGTGACCAGTGTTCTATCAGTACTTCTCCTACTTACGATTGGATTTGCTACTATCCTTTATCGAAACAAAAGATACAAGCGATATCTCTTACTTCAGGTTCAACAAAGTAAGTATGTCATTTTCTACATTTTCTTCTTTGAAGAACATTTTCACTTGGTTACTCTGAGAGTTCATTTCATAAATTATTCTATTGTTCTATTTGTATCCTTAAAATTTTATTCTAGAAGGATTAAGTGTTGTCCATGCTTGGAATGTGCAGAGTTTGAGGAATTTGATGTGAAGCCTACAATTTTTACATATAACGAGCTTCGAGTTGCTACAAGAGACTTTCATCCTGACATGAAGTTGGGCCAAGGGAGCTATGGGGCAGTTTATAAGGTAGAACTTTTGACGCTTTATATGAACCATGTCATAAGAATTTTGAACTGTATTGCTTATGAGTTTATATCGTCAAATTAATGTTATTGCTTAAATTATGCAGGGTGTGTTGTCAAATGGAAGTGTAGTGGCTGTAAAGCAATTAATTGCTGAAAGCACTCAAAGTTCTGATGACTTCTTGAACGAGATTGTTCTAATCACTGGAATGAGGCACCGGAATCTCGTGAATTTGAAAGGCTGTTGCCTTCGTGAACGTCAAAAGCTATTGGTCTACGAGTATGTGGACAACCATGATATTGACCAAGTTCTTTTAAGTGAGTGAATTCCTCGCTAAGATTGTTCTTGTTGATTGATTATTTTGACGCAATCCCATATAACAATTGAACTACTTGCCATGAGAAAAACTAAATCACATACATTCATCATACTATTATAGATTCTTAGCAACTTTATGGTTTAACATATTTTTTCTTATGCAGCTGGTTCAAATACAATGCTTGTGGATTGGCATGCTCGATTGAAGATTTGTTTGGGAGTAGCTCGTGGCTTGCACTACTTACATGCACTGGCTCAACCAAGAATTATACATCGAGATATCAAAGCTAGCAATGTCTTATTGGACAAGGATTTTGAAGCCAAAATTGCAGATTTTGGTTTGGCGTTGCTATTTCCAGACAATCAAAGTCATATTATGACTGTCCATGTTGCTGGAACCAAGTAAGTTCATTTTGTAATTTAATCCTTGATTTTTGGTTCTCAAAACTTTTCCAATTCTATCACTGCTTTTAGGTGGTCATGACATCTTCACAAAAAATCTTTCATGAGATAATAGTGCTCATAAATGACTGACTTTGTAATTGTAGTTCATTACCGGGTGATGTGCAGTAACCATAAAATTTGGATGTATGTTTTGCAGGGGATATTTAGCACCAGAGTATGCATTGTTTGGTCAACTCAGCGACAAAGTTGACGTTTTTAGCTTTGGAGTTCTTTGTTTGGAGGTTGTAACTGGTCGAAGGAACATTGATGAGAAACTACCTGTAGAGGAAATGTATCTTTCTAAATGGGTAAGCGATTTGTTTTTTCCAAGATAAGACTCTATTTCGTGTACTGATGAATTATGGCTATGGTTTCAATCATGCTCTTATACTGCGTGTTTTTAATTGCTACTTTTTGGTTGTAATGTAATAATGCTACATTTCAGGCTTGGTTTCGTGTACTGACACTAGTAGGAAATGTGTCGCTTTTCACTTCCTATAAATGAAAACGATATGAAACCGCGCCATGCATATGGGTTGTGTCAATGTTGGTGGGTAATTTTGGTCACAAGAAGACAGAAATATAAGTATAATATTCCAGTTTTGTTCACTGTTTCCATAAAGTGGGGAATGAAAAACGACAGGTTTGTTACTAGTGTGATGAATATGGCTATGATTTCAATCATGCTCTTATACTGCTTGTTTCCGATTGCATCTTTTTGGTTGTAATGTAATAATGCTGCATTTCAGGCGTGGAAGCTGCATGGAGAAGGCAATTTGATGCACTTGGTTGACCCAACACTTGACTTACAAGATGATCAAAAGTTGCAAGTGCAACGGCTGATCAACATAGCCCTTCTTTGCCTGCAAAACAACGATGAGCAGCGGCCGACCATGGCTCGTGTGGTAGCCATGTTGCAAGGAGACACAGCAGCCGAGGTAGCAGTGGTAAACAGTGGAGTTGAAGACCAGACCAAGGATAGTGAAAGCTTGTTGCATGCATTTGGAAGGGCTGGTCTTGGTACTGTAGAAGAGGAAGGTGAATCATCGTTTATGAATTCATCAAGACGACAACCAGATAGTTCAGAAGGGAATTCAATGATAAGTCATACAATGATTGAGCTGGGTCACCTACGAGGCAGATGAGAGATGCCATGGGTGACTGTTTAGTTAGCTATTTTGATTGCTGAGACACTACCAGAATTTACAATGTTTAGGTAGCAACTGATGATTAAATACACTCACTTATAGGAGGTCAAAGGAAAATCACAACTTGAAAAGTAGAGTTTAGGGATTTAAAGGATATCATAGCTTTAGATCAACTGTATAGTACAGGAAATTTGTTTCCTTTCTATAGGAATTCATCACACTTTTGACATGCATAACATTCAGTAGCCTCCGCGACTGCTGCCTTCTCCCAACAAAATGATGTGGAATATCCCACATCATTCCATCCCCTTAATGAAATGATGTGGGATATTCCACATCACATGAGTAGCTATGTAGGCAGGTGGCATTAAGCAAGAGCAATCAACCACGGTTGTATTTATTTGTTTGATTCAATAGTCCATTCAATTACAAATCATTGGTCACTACATATATAAAGATGAAACTAAAAGGCGCCTCTTGGGAGGCTACTGAATGTTATGTGGGCACAATCGAGTCGTGGCGAACTGCTGCAACTTTCTTTGCTGAGAGCATCTCCACTCATACACTCTAATGATGACTTGCTGCTATTATTCATTTACACTTGAAGAGCCCTTGCACTTACACTTCTCCACCCTTGCATGCCCCTCACACATCAAAAGTGCACATCAGATAGTCAATGGACCAATCACAAGTAGAATGTGGGGATATAGTCAAGAAAATAGTGCTTTGAAGGGCCATTTTTTAACACGCTAGGATTGAGAGTCAAGAGGCATTTTTGAAGAGCCCTTGGCACTTTTCATTTAGTTTTGGAGTGTGAGAGACTCTGAGAGGGCAAGAGTGGAGCTGTTTTGAGTCCCAACTATTGATGAGCAGCAGTCATGTCATGACTTTGGACTGTCATTTTAGTTTCATAAATTTTTTGTAGTACATAGAACTCAACCACTTTCAAAAAAATCTATGAACTTTCATAGATGCTTATAATAATATTTTAAAAACAACTTATAATTTCACTAAAATATAACTAAATATATAAATATCTTACACGACAATTAAGTCCATACAAGTACAAGCCTATTTAAAGCTTAGAGATCTTAATATGTGAAAAAATATATTGTGCCAAAAAAATCTATTTTCATGCTTCAATGGATATTAGAAATAACACCTTTTTCTTTTACTACCAAAAAGTTCATAAGTACATGCCGTTAGGTTATGTGCTATTCTATAAAAGTTCATTTTTGAGTTTCTCATCATTTGGCACATCAAATGCTGACTCAATAACAAACATTTACATTAATCTTTATTAAGGAAAAAAACTCATTCGTCAAATGTTGACAATTTGTGATAGTCATTATTTTATAATTAAAAAATCCCTCATTATTTTTTATTATGATGCCATTTCCAAGAGAAAAATGTTCAAATACGCGAATATCAAGGCAAAAACATGTACACAAATTCTCATGCCAAAATTCTTCATATTTTATATTTTATTAATGATTTAATGAAGGCACCATAAAGAATTATCCTTTGTGACATCAAAAGTGACCCACTCAACCATGCATCCACCCAAAGAAGTATTTAAGACTTTATTTTCACCAAAAAAAACTTAGCCATTCCCTTGAACAATTGATTGTTCTTCCTTAGTTTCAACACATGTGAAAAGAAAAAGCAGTGCATCGCAACAAGAATCAACCCCTAAAGGACTAAGCGTCCATATTCTAAATGACAAATGATAAATATCATTGAAATTTCATTCATCAAGCCACTATTTGCAAGTCAAAATAATACTACAAAATTCTATGGCAAGATAGCTTCATGCATGTGTGAACTTTGTGGAAAAAAGATGATTTATGATTTGTTTATGCCTCTTTTCATGTAGAAGTGATTCATTAAAAATTTCTGAGATCTCAATTCAAAAGTGCTCTTGAAAAAACCAACTCATAAAATTAAGCAACCAAAATATCTCCAAATATCACTTAGAGTATTACATTTCAACCCATCACAACAAATTTTATCCAGAGATTGTCAATACTTTGTTTGTAATCATACTAAAGAAGAGTTTCGAAATTGGTTTACAAATTTTATACAAAAATATTGGTGACGGTTGTCATAGATTTAACCGTATGGATAAAATCCAAAATTTACAATGTACAACTTTCATTCATACATCAAGCTCCTCCTAAGTGTATTTTATAATGGATCTTTGCAATTCTCAAAAATTGAAGAGCTCACGAAAAGCTTGCACCCTCAAGCCTCGTGAAAACCCTACAAAAAGGTGGTAAAAAAATTTGGGTTTGTGAGGTCTCACTCAGACTAATTTGAGATGTATGAATTGAAATTAGTGTGAAGATTGGCATAAAACCTTATACTAATTATGTGACTCACCGATAGTAAAGACAATAATTGGTGTAGTCATCTCAGGAGTGTACTAGACTTCATTGACCCCGTTAACTAACCCGAGATTAACTAGTTAAGGGTTAACTAACCCAAGGTTGACTACCTAGAGGTTAACTAACTAGAGGTTGACTAGCCAGAAGTTAACTATCAAGAGGTTAATCATGCAGAGTTTAACAAACCAGAGGTTAGCTATATATTACTAAAGGTATGTTCGCACTTGGTGTTTGGCAGCGATAAGAGTGTCGTTCTTACAGCAGTATCTTATCGCGTGTTCACACCCACGGTGGTTGTGGAATGCCAAACCTACGTGGAGGACGATGTGGCAGGGAGATAGGAGCGGCTTTTGCCAAAAAGTAGTTTTGACAATTGAGAAAATTTCGGCACTAGTGGCAGCTTTTACGTAATTGCAAATCTTCTGATTTCATAGATTCATCGCATGTAGTTGCGATGCTACGTAATCGGCCTCGCCGTGGCACATTACGAAAGATCGCAGCTAGATAAGACCCTACAAATCCTGCTACTTCGGAGCGAGTTCCTAAAGTTTTGCAACGCACACTTCAGCGCTCCGAGCACAGCAAGCGGATGCAAGTTCCAAGCGATCAATATAAATGGAGGTGTTCAGAAACGTACCTCCGCAGTTTACAAGCAGTCGATTTTGTTGTAGCGGCGCTCGCACTTTAGGTACGGATTTGCACTGCCGATCAAAAAATGGTCAGCGGTTCTTCGACATGCACGTTTTTTTCGATTGCCCATGCAGCTGTGTGTACTACAACCGTATTTGCGCTAACAGAGAATCAGAACTATTCCTTGGAAATCGATTGTTGCACTCATGTAATCAGCATTGCAATTCAGTCTCATGCATCATCACTTTACAGAGCGGTTTTTTTTTTTTTTTTTTTTTTTTTTTTTTCTGCAAACTCATACTATTGTAACATTGGGCGGAATTTGCAGTGCAGAAACTTATCAGTAGTTCTCAAACCGTCGGCACTTCTGTATCGGCGGTCGCAATCCAGGTACGTTGCTGCATTCCATGAAAAACATTGATGAGAGGTGTCCAATTTTTGTTTTTTAAGGACTTCCTGATTCACTGATAACGTTGTCTCCTCTCAACTATTAACCATTGGAACAGTGGAGAGTACAACATAAACGAGTTGTTCATGCTGAACTCATGCAATCTACTGCATGTTTAGGGTTTGAGTAATATTCGTGCATGCATGATCCAGGATCATATCTCTAGCATTATCTCCATTTTGTTATGAAAAGAAAAAAAATTGACCCCAAACTGTAATTACTGCGTGATTCTTTAAGTTCCTCCCTTTCAGCCCTAATTTATTCCATTCATAGTCATGTCTATGATAGACGGCCTTGTTTCCGTTCACAAAAAAATTCCAAAGCATTCATCATGATTCCATAGAAGTTTCACTGTGACATTCAAATGTAACCCTAACTGTATGTCCTCCTTTGTTTGCTAGGTGCCGGAAACTTATCTGTGCCATGGACAATCGCATGGACCCGCACTTGTACTCTGGCCCCATACGTCCCATTGCTTTCTCTGCTGATGGTACGTTTTGAACACCTCCTTGTTTTTAATAGAAATGACTTTGAGAATGAAAAATTAGTTTCGTTGTTGAAATGGGACATGCACAGCACAAAACAACTCTCCGATGCTTCAATAAGTATTGTTTCAAAAAAATTGTCATTCTAACATATACATGTCATTACAGGTTCCACTATGCACACTAGTTTCACACCGACACGGCCTATGGCTCGGGGGATTGGATTGTCTGCACTCCCGCGTGCCCCGCCACCAGTCATGCTAGTTCCTACAGGCCCAAGTCCAACAAAGCGTGCGCGCAAGGATCGCGGTCCCAACTGGCTTTCGCAAGAAATAGCGGCTCTAATTGCGGCAAAGCGCGAAATGTACCTACAAGAGCTTAACACGGTTGATGGTAAGGATCTCATGACTCCAGATACTAGAAAATGGATCCAGATTTCTCACTTCGTGAAGAGTGCAAGTTTTTCCCCCATACTACGTGATGGCTCGGCGTGCAAGACTAAGTGGAATCAGATCGTTCCTGACTACAAACGAATCGACGACTATCTGAGTAGAACGGGGCGCAACGTACTAGATTACTCGGACCTCAGTCCAGCTGAGAGGAAGGCCAAAGGTCTCCCGAAAATCTTTGCACAAGACACGTATGAGGCCATTCACGAATGGTATGGCAATCCGGGTGGCAATCGCCCGATGATTCAGCCCCCCCATGTGACGGACATGTTAGCACCAAATGACAGCAATTACAGAGCACCACAATCGTAATCACAACATGAGTTTGATGGAGACAGTGAGCCGGATACCAAGGATCTGATGGACTACCCTCCACCGGACCATGTGCAGGCAACTGATGATTCTACACCGCCTCGCTCGCCACGACCGACGTCGTCCACACCATCGCGCGTTGCCGGTCCAAGTGAACATGCCGCCACTTCAAACTCTAGGCCATACAGCGGCCTCCCCCCAGGTATCACACCACACTACATTAGCTCTTCTAAAACCTCACACTTTGGTGTTCAACGTCGCTCAAGAAATACAGCAGTGAAACGAAAGAGTGTGTTGGGGCATGCGATTATAGCTGATGCTACAAAAGCCACAGGAGCAGCAATGACACAGCAAATGAATGACATAGCGGAAGCTACACGTGAACTAGAGAGATCGAGAGAGAGATCTAAGATTGAAGTTCAATTAAAGCTTTTCAGTGAACAATTGTCGTACCAGCGCAAAAAGGATAGGAGACTTTATGAGAATGCAGCCATTGCGAATGATAATGCCCGATTGAGCATTCTAAAGCAAGGAGAAATGGTCTCCTGCTTGGCACAACTTTCAAATGTTTTGAGCAGCTCTTTATCAAACAACAGAGATTTTATGTACCCATCAGTGCCACTATCAACACCTCGGGCGCAGAATACAAATGTTGTGGACCTCAATGCTGCCGGCCAGCAACCACTACAGCCAGCCCACAGAGCAAGCGGCCAACTCAATCTTGCTGCCAGCTTTCCTGGACATCCCAGCCACTTTCCACACAGTACCAGCGGCTTGCTCCATGAATGCCATACCTGTAGAGAATTTAGTAGATTGTGTTAGACATAGAATTGCATTGAATGTAATTGTATGTCTACAATGCAAACTAATACAAAGCATGCACATTCTACAAAACACTATGACTATGCAAGCGTGAGTTTATTATTTCAACTTCCATTTAGAATTCAATGAATGCACGATTTTGGTAGAATGCTCACCGAGTATGTTCATGGGACTTACTGTCGTTGCATGCTCAGGTAGAGGCCCAATTCTCTTCGGATCTCGGTACCCCTAGCCAACACCCGGTCATCTGCATTTGTATTAGGAGAATTGTCCGCCCCTCCGTCCTCATCAATGACCTCCCCGTCCAAGCCTTCGAGGCGTAGAACTTCTAGTAGTTGCTCCACCTCCTCATGGGACTGCCCAAGAAGGACGTTATGGAGAATCGCACAACACATAATCACATGTGGAAGAAATGTGATATGCAACTGGGACTTGACTAACAACTCTCTAAAAGTCTGTTTAAGAATGCCTTTGGCATTCTCCACTACACACCTACCCCTCCTCAACCGTCTATTGAAGAGTTGTTTGGCCATACTCAATTGACCAGGCCCACGATGTGGTACCATCAGCCACGGTAGCAATGGGTAGCCCGAGTCTCCAATCAGGAAAGGAGAGAAGCCATCCACTCCAACATGTCTATCGAACAAATTGTTATGCATTCCTTAATAATGCAAAAAAGACCTCCTCAACATACAAGAATTGTTGGTGGAACCGGGCATGCCAAGGAACAAGTCTAGGAAGCGTTTGTTGCTATCTACAACAGCCTGACAGTTAATAGTGTACCCACCCAATTTGAAATAGTAATAATCTGCGGTTTCGAGATGCACACATGAGTGCCATCTATGGCTCCAACAACAGCAGGAAGACCACACAAACGCTTGAAATCCGTTTGACATTGCCTAAGCCTCTCACCGGATGGCCACGTTATCTCATGGCGCATACTATCGTTTATAGCATGTACTACTTCGCGCAACACAATTGACACGGTACTCTTGCCTATTGCAAACATCTCACTACATATGACGAGGCTAGCACCGTGTGTTAACTTAAACAATGTGCAGGCAACCCGTATCAAGACAGGGATAGCAATCCGGTATCTTGTATCATGGCGTTGGAAATGTGGCTTCAACAACCCCGACAAAGCAATGACTGAATTTTTCGACATTCTAAACATCTGGATCCAACGTTGATCATCGTACAGTTCAAGAAGGAATCTTGAAAACCATGTGGTTGAGCGAGGTCTCACCCAAAACCTGAGGTCTTCATCAAACGTGCTCACCAGTGTGCATAAGCGGTAATTGTAAAGCCCCTCCCTGAAAAGAGAGTTTGCATCATGCAAAGGCTCCATTAGGGAACCAACAAACCCTACAAAGGGATCTTCAGTGTCCTCCTCTGGTTCACGAGAATTGGACCCAAGTGCCGCACAGTGAGGCTCCTGAAGAAGTTGCAAGAGAATCCAGGCCGTCATAGTGAACAATGATCCCGGCTACATTACAGTGTCCATTATGCCGCCTAAACAAGCACATGTACAAGAAGTAACTGCATTTTAGAAATTGAACCAGTACATTCAATGCAAAGTGTTCGAAGTTTAAACAGTAACACGCAAAACATGACTTTTGTATCATACAACGTAATCTGCCGTAATCCTAAAAATAAGTACCCATGATAAGTACCCTGTCATACTCGGATCCCATGATAAGTACGCTGTCATACTCGGACATGTGAAAGCACCGTAGAAGTGAAATAAAAATTACAAATCTAACACACAATTGAAGAGTAGAGAAAGAATGACGGAAATTCTCACCTTTGATTATGTCGAATATGAACGTAGTCCCTGATTAAAACTTCCGAAGCACTAGATAGCTGGGTGTTGACACTGAGGAGTCTGTTACTCCAAGCGTACACACTAGATCACAGCACCAATAGCCTGCGGTTAAAGCAGTCGACGTTGGCGGATGAAAGAAAATAAGATCTTCAAAAATGAACTGAAGTAAACAAAAACAGAAGAAGACGGGCCCAAAAAAAATTTTAACGAAAATTTACCTGTGATACGATGCGCCACAGTGCGGGGAGGACAATAGCTCTACAGAATCGCTTTTTGCAATTGCACAAGCGCACCGTCAATCAATATTGCTGCAACGAGTACAGACCGTAAAACCTGAAGGAAACTCATGCAAATGCATTACGGATTGTTTAGATCAGCGGAGCGCATGGCGACTTAAAAAACCCTAAACCCTACAGAACACCCCTCTTTTCCGACTCAAACTCCCAGACTACAAGGCGCAAACGATCGGACAGATACACCCTCTACAAGCAGCGACTTCCCGTAAAGGAAAAACAAGAAAAACAGCGGAAGAACAATTTAAAAACACAAAGACCGACATACCTCCGCAAATGACACCGACGCGCCCACAAAACCTCCAAAGTCTACAAAAAGCTTTGCGATCACAAGTGCGCAAGAAATAATAGCCGGACGCACAGCGATTCAGTACATAAGCGGCAACATCTCCCTCTCGAAGCACCGAATCCTCCGACTAAACCGCGGCCAACAGCGCAGAAATTTTGCGAGGACAGAGGGACGACATAGCGAAGGGAGCGCTGAACTACAAATGCAGCAAACTCCTCTGCTGATTCGTATGCGCGCAAGAAACTCGAGAGGAAGACGATGGAACATTTCAGCGAGACAAGAAAGGGAGGAGCTGATAAGACAAAAAGTTTTGCTAAACATCCCCTATGCTGGTGTGACCGCTCACTACGCAGCAACGGGATAAATCATCGACGTGGCAGACAAAATACAGAAATGACAATCATATTAGACATCAAATACGTATTTCACTCGGATTTGTATAAAAGCCTGAACCACACACAGCTGCAGTGTGAACATAATAGGCTCGACTGAGTAGGACTGCTCTTATCTTTTAAGCACAGAACTTACATAAGGCCAGGTGCAAACTTGCCTTAATTAGAGGTCAAGCAACTAGAAGTTAACAACTCGCCTCTGTCTTTCTTTTTCCTGCTACTCCTCTATGGAATGCCAAAAAGGCTAGAAATTGACATTTTTTTGGTACCCCATGGAAGATGTTCTGCATCCTAGGTAACATTCTCTATATCCTGGAAAAGATGCTTAAGATGCTTTGCGCCTTGGATAACATTCTCTATACCTTGAAAAAGATGCTTTATATCCCGGGGAAGATGCTATATACCATGGAAAAATGCTATGTACCCCGGGAAAGATTTGATGAACCCTGGGAAAATTATATCCAACAAGTGGATATCGGGTGGTTAGTATATTTCAATGGGGTATCAACTTGTATTCGTATGCATACATTTTTTAAAATTTGAGCCAAAATACATCCCATCTACCCGACAATCCATCTATACTGTCTATGTGAGTTCATCGTCTTTGTCCATCTGTTTCATGTGAGGGCAACACCTCAAACCCTAAGCTTTGACTACACTCTTTGTTCTCTTACCGCATTCCTTATTTTTTGAATTGCATGCTGTGGCAGTAGACATGAGTTGCGTCTACACCTCCATCTTTCTATATTGGATGCGTTCTTATTGTTGTCGGTCTTAACCCTAGCGTGCTCTCTCTCTCTCTGTGTGCGCGATTTTTGCTCCAATGCATAGTGAAGTTGGATTGGTGGAGCTAGCTTTGAAAGATCTGTTGGAGTTTCTTTAATTCACTTATTAGAAGCTTTGCATTTTTTTTACGAGAAGAAGTAAGCTATGATTTTTCTTTGAAGTCGTGTCGGCTTGTACTATTGCCACATTTGAAATCTGTGCAGAGCTCTTTCAATAGATGCTTAAGGCAGTTGGGACTGGCAAGGCATCAGTTGAATGGAAGTTGACTCATTTGGTTAACCCCTAAAGGACCGTAAGGCACCCAAGCGGCTTTTGGAATTAGAAAGTGGGGAAATTCATTTTCTTTGGCTTTGAATTGTAAGATGAGCAACAAAGAGACCTTGGCTCTTTTTTAGAGCCAAATGTGTAGGTACTTCTTGATTGGAAATTCATCAAGTGAGCGATTTTTGGTGATTTTTTTGAGTTGCACAGTGGATGTTTTGGCGTCACTTCAGACCCTCATATCTTCTTTTTCACACCTCCAAATTACTTGAAATTTTTCCCACATGTTCAAAATAATGAATTTTATTCACAATCAAAATTTCAAAAATTTTGGAGCACTTTTGAACAATCCAATTTCAGTATGTGTACAAAATACACCAAATAAGTTCCATCAATCTTCTCAATGGTGGCATTTTCTCAAAAGTTATGCGATTTTGTTGATCTTTTTTCATAAAAAACCTACGTAAGTCTTCTTTAGTTTCAACACTGCCAATCGTCAAATTTACTCCGATTGTCAAATTGAGCTTACTACAAGAGCTAGTCAAGAAAACAAGAGCTAAGTTCAACACCCTCTAATCCTTTAGGGGTTAATTTGCCGAAGTATGCTTTGCTTCCACTCTTGAAAACTCAACTAGTAATCTGTGTTTTTCAAATTTTGGAAGAAAGCCATGGAAGTACTGAGCTATTAGATGTCTCATCAAAACTTCACAATCTTAAACGTCGACGAGGCCTTATTTCTAGGCTGGTTGGTTATAATATTCAGCTTTGATATCTCTTCTATGTAATTTCATATATATTTTTAGTTTCAAAACTAGAATCAAATTCAGTATTCTATGAAGAATGAATACAAAACTTAAAATTTTAATTTTCATAGAATTCTCATATAATCTTAATGAGATTTTCTCATAGAATTCTAACCAGATTTTAATCAAATAAAAAAATATTCTCATATAAATCTAATCAAATTTTCAAATAAAGCCATGATTTTGTTCTCAAATTCACTTGAAAACTAAATATAAGCATAAAAAATATATGTTTATCATATTTACCGTTAAAAAAATTACTCTTTTATGTAATTATTCTAAATTTTGAACAATTTTTCACTTACAATATTTCATATATGTCAATAAAATTCATAATATATATATGTATATATATAATTTTAAAATATTATTTTATTTTATTTTTCTAAAATCTATACATTAAAAAGTATAAGACTTAATCTAATGAGGTCATAAATCTCAATCTTATATAATCAAAGAATTTTAAACATGTTTATTAAATTTAATTAATTTTTATAACATTGAAAGAAAGTCACATGGGTGATAACATAAAAAGTAGTTTTTTTTATAATATTGATAAAAAAATATAAAAAGTTTATGCATTGTGTTTGGGTTTCGATGGACTTGATTGTGAGTTAGGACTCATTGGGTGGTCGATTTGCAAAAAACGAGTGAAACATAAAAGACTTATGCATCATGAGAGTTATATATTGTCATTATTTTCACATTGAAATAAGCAATGTATGTTTTGCGTTAATAATAATAAATGTTAGTGGTTTAAAGTTATGTATGTGCATTTTGTTATTACATTATTTCATTTAAAAATAAAATTAATCATAAATGTTGTTTTGTGTAACAAAACACATTTTTTTTAAAGGACACATAATATATGATCATAGGGCTTTTTGGTGCTCTTCTTTGGTACTAGCGTCTCGTCGACATGGTGATATCTCCAATAATCTTTGATAAGGGTAATAGTCCTAACCGTAAGGCCCCATGACATGCAACTTTAATTTTCTTCCACTTCTTCTCAAATTCTTTAAATCCTTGTTTGAAAACCTTTTTTTTCAATTGGTTTAGATCTTGACAATTTCAATTTTTTTGAGGTTATCAACTTTTTTAAAGTATTTTACTTCCTTTGAGCTTATCTAAAGGATAAAATCAAGTATTCAAGAAAATATGTGTGAACAATATAATAGCATTTTAAATGCTACTAAGTACAGAGATAAGAAGGTAGCAATTGTATTGTTTTTGAAAGATATATTTTTTTGGCGGCTAAAGAATTATTATAGATTGTTAGGAATGCGGACAATGAAGTATTGATTCTATAGATGCATTTCTTAATTGTTTACCTCCCGGTTGCTTGGATACTCGAAAATCTTGTTGTAATTATGTTCGTAGCACATTTTGCACATAATACTCCGCACTTGTTTTGTTCAAATCTTCTTGATTGTGCAAGGTTTTAGAAAAATGCCTTAAACCTCAATATTCATGAATGATTCTTTGAACCTAAAAAATATTCCCTGGACTATGGGAAATATTTTCTCAATAATAAGAATTATTTCCTAAATCTAAAATATCATATTCTAAAACTCAGAAATACATACTACAAATTCAGTTGATAGGTGTTTTTTTAAAGGCATAAGCTTTAGTGAAATCATGTGACAAAAACTCTTGCATTGCTAAATTAATCCACATTAATTGTTTGCTTCTCTCCAATCCTCCTCTTGTGAACAAATTTGATTTTTACATTGTAGCACGCTATATTCTTTCATACTACATCATTTCATTTCTCACAGAATGCCTTGTATACTTTTCTTTAATGCAGCTGAATTCAAATAGAAATATTGTCTGGAGAGTTGTCTTTAACATATCATCTTTTTTAATTGTTGACATTAATTTTTCTAAGTGATTTTAAATTTACCTTAATAATTTCTTCATGCACCAAGGATGAAGAGTTGCAAAAAATTTGCTGGAAAAAAACATTGTTTTTCTTAATGTGGTATGTATAAAATGTTAGAAGTGTAGCCTCCATCGCTTCCCTCTTTTAAAGAATATCTTCTTTTGTAAGATCTTCGCCCATTCTTCTATTGTTTGATTCACACATTAACCTTAAAAAACTCTTATTGATTCTTTTGTTAAAAAAGAGGTTAAATACTTCATGTAACTTGGTGATGTAAGTCGGCCATCGAACCCTAGACTCTAACGAACTTGGTTCTTGGAGTTCCACAAGCATGAGCAGTACCTGGTGTTCTCAAGACCACAAACATACATGACCTTCAGGTGTACTCGGTAATACTTACAGTATTGCTATGCCCAATTGTTTTTGAAGGCGTCAAAATCATCAACAATATTGTTAGGGTAATATCTTGAGTCTATCTCATTGTTCATGCACCTTCACACAACGGTTTTGCTAGATCAAATAGAGAAAAATCATATAATTGTAGTTAAAGAACTATCAAACTTCTCATCTAACATATGATAATACAAAAATTTATGGGCGTCTATAACTAATGTCCATAGTTGCTCAGATGTTAATTTTCCGCATCATATTTTGCAAGGACTTGTACGGTGGCAGAAGCAAGGTGGTAAAACAAGTGTTGGCTTGTATACAAGGTCCGTCGTCTCTAGCTAGCAAGTCCACTTTGATGTTTGCATTGTTGAAGTACTCTTTCCCTATAACAAAAACAACCAATCTAGTTCTCTCCATGTTAGTCATGCTACGAACGGTTGTCTCAGACCATACTTATTGCTGATGTGCTGTAAATGTTGTATAGTAAACAGCCTTCATAAACTATGTAGCATCCACAGAGCAGGCTCCTAAAAATATCATCTTTAACCCCTAAAAGCCCGAGGGGTATTGGACAAAACATAGATGTGTTATAATATGTGCCTTCCATATGTTTGATGAAGGTTGGTTCAATAGACAAAATGTAGAGTATCATCTTTACAAATTATCCGTACGGTCAAACTTCCTAAGTAATCTTTAGATCATTTTTCAATGAATTTAAAAGCATTAACCTTCGAAAATTTGTATAAATTATAATTTTCAATTTTAGAATTCAAAATTTAGTACGATTGGTTAAAGTTGGGCTATCTATTGTAAACTTCAAAAAAGCAAGAGAAACGATGGAGGAATCATCATTACTTTCCCCAAATAGCAAATTTTGTAACACTAAGACAATGTTGAGGTGATCTACTTTGAAAAATTCTCCCAGGTGGAGTTTAACTCGGATTGCCATAATCCAAATTGGGTTGGAAAGTAGACTTGATGTAGTATTTTAAAATATTTTTTATTTTTTCAAAAAAAGATTTTTTTTGTTCCGGGCAGCCCGTTTTTACCGGGCAGCGACCAGAAAATGGTCGCTCGGGAGCTTAGGGGTTAAAAGTTCAAGATTGAGTAGAGCCAAGTCTTCTAGAATTACCTTTGTCTTCATCCGAAATTGAAGTTGTCTCCAAACTCATAAAGAATCTTTCTCTTAATGTTGCGCCCACTAATTTTCTATCTGTGAACAAATGTGTTCAAATGATAGCGTTGTTCTTCCCTCCAACCTCGGAGATCCAATTGCCTTCATCAATCACAAAGGTCCGAAACAACCTGCCTAAACTATCATCAATCTCCTCGTTACAAAGGTGAGTAACTAGTCCTGATGTCTCTTCATACGACTTCCTCACTTGTTTAAGGATATTCCATTTTGTGGGAAGCATAGTCGGAAGTCCCTTTCCGAAAACCATCGTAACTGTTAGTCAATATTTAATATATCTTTAGGAACCATGTCACATATCATGAGCAGTGTGGAAAATGTAAATGGACGATTAACCTCCAAGTTGTTGAGTGCGATACTCAAGATTAGGTGCTCCAACATGCGCGCCTGCTTTGATTTAAAATTCAGTATCGATATTATGCAATGAAGTTTGAATACCAAAATATTTAAATTCAAAATAAGTTATACATACCACATCCAATTGTCTCTTGGATGCGATGATATCTCCATCTTTTAACAGGTGTAGATTTTTCCATTCACATAGGAAGTTAATCGTCCATTTACATTTTAACCTCCAAAATGTAAATGGACGATGGACCTTCAATATTCTTTCGACCCTAAAAAATGTTCCTTAAATCTTAAATATGATATTCTAAAACCCAAGGTCATATATTACAAATTCAGTTGATATGTATTTTTTTAAAGACTTGAGTTTTGTTCAAATCACGTGACAAAATTTTTGCATTGCTGCATTGTAGGTTCAAATGGTGGGGACTTCCAAATTGATACAATATGAATTGCTTTCAGCATGAGGTAAGCCAAGTGTTTTTTAGGCCTTCCACATCAATCGTTTGCTTTTCTTTAATCTTGCTCTTCTAGACGAATTTGATCTTTACATTGTAGCACGCTTTGTTCTTCTATATATACTACTTCATTTCATTTCTCACAGAAAACCTTGTATACTTTTCCTTGATGCACTTGTATTCAAGAAGAAAAAATTATCTTTAGCATATCATCGTTGTTAATTGTTGGCATTAATTTTCACAAATGATTCTTAATGTACCTTAATGGTTTCTTAAAGTACCAAGGATGAAGAGTTGCAAAAGAATTTAAAGGAGAGAAACACTATTTTCTCAATGTAATCTTCGGAATGTAAGGAGTGTTGCCTCCACCGCTTCCCTTTTTTGAATGAGATCTTCTTCAATATGACCTTGGCTCATTTTTGCATTCTCTGATTCACACATGAACATGAGCAAATTCTTGTTGATTCTCTTATTAGAAGATTGGTTTAATACTTCATCTAACCTGGTGATGTACTCTTTGCCTTGTTCACCATAGGTTTGCAAAATTAAGCGGGTCTGCTCGTTACGCAGTGCATCATCTCGAAGTGAGTGAACTAGCCCTTCATATTCTTCCCATTATCTCCATAATAGTCTTGCATTGGACTCCAACTCTCTCCTAATGTCTGCAGCTGTATACATTGCTATCTCCCGCACCGTCTCTTCTTCTGTGAATTTCACTAGATCACTAGCTCTCTGAACATGTTAGTCCCATGCGATTGTTTCTGCAATTAATGAATTGTCTTGTAATAACCTCAATCTCTAAATATTGCTTTTCAGCTCCTTGTAACACTGTTGTCTTCAATTCTTGAATGAATTGCCAAAACAAACAACTATGTAGATCATTGTCAACAACTTGGTGAGTATTGCAATTTCTTCTATCCAGAGTTGTGTAGTATGCTTTCTCCGCTTCTACCCATAGATAGTCTAAACGATTCTCGCTGTTAATGTCCACTTGTCCGCTCGTATCACTGAATGTTGATGTGCGTCGAGGTGTGGGTGCTGGAGCAATCCACGACGTAGATGTACTTGCAATTTGATCATCACTGTTTCAAACATAAAGGTTAGTTTATATTGAACAAGTTTTTTGAATGAATTTTTCTCATGATCTAAAAGACATACAAATTAATTAAAATTTTAATAGAAGCACTTGGTGGTAACGCCGTGCCTTTTTCTCGGACTCCGGGTCTTGATCTCCCTTGTCTTCGCCGATTTAGTCATTTGCAATCCGTCTTTGTTGCTTTTCTTTCATCGTGTATTGATTGTTGTCGTCGCTTCCGTCCTCTGCGTTGATGGAGCCCTAGACTAAATCAAAATGAACCTAGTTACTAACCAAAAAACCCTTTCTTTTAACAATCTCCCTTTTCAATCTCTAATTCTCTCCTCAAAAACTAGCTCTAGTACTTTCTAAGTTCCGTCTCTCCTGATCCACTAAGGTAGCTAACGGCACACCCACACAACAACTGATTCCTTGCTTTGCGACACGGGTGGGATTCACAATCCCACCCCAAGCTACATCCATCCAAAGTAAGATTCATCCGACACATTATCATCCAATTAAGCTAATCTTCTTTCTACCTCACCAAACTCCCCTTTTACTCGTTGAAGACCGAGAGTCTATCTTTTCCCATTACAAGTCTACAATGAAAACAATAAACCAAATTAGACTAATAGATTGAAATAATAGACTAAAGTAATCAACCAAAACAATAGAGTAAAAGAATAAACTAAAAAATAGACCAAAAGAATAAATTCAAACAATAGGCTAAAATAATAAACTAAAATAATAGACTAAATGATAGACTAACATAATAGGCCAAAATAAACTAATAGAATGGACTTATAAAATAAACTGAAAGAATGGACTACAAGGATGGGCTAAAAGAATGGACCAAATAATAGACTAAAAGAATAGACTAAAAGAATAGACCAAAGTAAAAGACCAAAATAATAGGCCAAAAAAATAAACTAAAATAATAGACTAAAATTATAGGCCAAATGTTACAAACACTAAAAATCCCACGGTTAATCGATTAAAAATCGATAGGCAGCTAAACTTACTCAAACAAGAAGGCAAAATGGAAAAGTCCAACCAAAACCAAAACCGAATAGCACACCACACGGAAAATTGTTTAATCAATTAACGGGTCAATTAAAGTGTTGCGTTTAAAAAATTAAAGAATGCAAATGAAATAAAAAAAAAACCTTGCGGTAAAGGTTTACCGCTAAAGTGAGCCGTCTCAACGGTTCACATCCATGAATACCAACTAAATACTACTTTGAATGATTGTTGATGGATGAAAGAACAATAATGGCTCATGTAAAGAATGATGGTGGTTAATAAAATATAATTGAATGAGATTTCTTAGGGAAGTCACTCTAATGAAATTAATGTTGACATATGCGTTAACAAGGTTATTAAATGGCGGCTATCACATTAATTATTGGAATATTGTAGGTATATTTGGGAATATTTTTAGTAAATTATGAATAGATTCTTGAATTATTCCTTATTTGAATCTAAAGCAAACTATAGAATTTTATAATTAGATAGAATTTTTTGTTCCTGATGAATAAAATAACTCTATATTTTAACTCGCATATTTTTTTAATCATTTGACCATAACGTCTATGCGTGAGATTTGCAGAGATGTGTAATATCCACGGTATGAATACATGTCCAATTAAATGTTAAAAAACTATGTGGAGCCTTTAGTCCTTGAACGTTGTTGTGTCCATAATATGAACACCAAATGAAAACAAATATTTTGTGGGATCTGTACCAAATGTAGATGACTTTCATCCAAGATGTGCTAGAACAAGCTTGAAGTCCTATCGCTTGTGTAACAACTTAAATTCAAAGTTAATCATTTGATGATTGTATAAGTGTAATCAAACCAAATTATGTCTGGAGTCTTCAAAAATGAATATCTTTACAACGTAGAGATTTCCAAAAACATTGCATGGTAGTATGTTTCTATTACAAAGATTCAAAGTTTTCAATGATCTTTGTTTCCAGGCGTCATATGTTCAAGGGTTAAATTTTACAAGCAATGATTGAATGAGGTTAGACAATTCCAAGTAGATGGAGCCAATCAAATGAAGATGAATGATCTTGTAATGGAGTAATGCAACTTCAACTACATCGAAATGTTCATAGTTGACCTAGTCTTCTCCTAGTAAAATTGAAAATTTTGTCTTAACCCCTAACCGCCCAACTATGCATATTTTGCATGATCTATGGATTTGAAGTCCATTTTCTCATCCATCTTGCACTTTTTGCAGTGTGGATTTTTATTGAAACTTTTATGGGAAGTTAGCTCCATGCATGGCGTGTGATCCGATTAGAAAGGGGATGATTTGTAAAAAAATTATGCCTCATTTCATGTCGTAGTGTTCCACCCAAAATTTCAAAGATTTTAGTCTAAAAGTGCTATTGAAAAAATCAAGTACTAAAATTAAGACCAAAAAATCTCCAAAAATCACTCTCGGGGGGTTCACTGGCAAATTTTTTAGAAACAACGTGCGATAAAAAATAGGGTCCAATATATTCATTGTAGATAAATTTTGTAAAAAATGTACATGTAAAATAGGGGATTTAAAAAAAGTGAAACATGTTTACATGTAAAATACCATCACCTAATAATATTTTTTGCTAAATTTTTTTGCTAAATTTTTTTGCTAAAATAACCCCCCAAATAAATAGGTCATTATCGCACGTGTATACAAAATATACAAGGGAGTGATCCCCCCAAGAAATCACTACACTTAGGGTATTACATTTCAACCCATCACAACAAATTTCATTATTAGATTGTCAATATCTTATTTGTAATCATATTACAAAAGAGTGCTAAATTTTAAGTTTGAAATTGAATACAAAGATATTGGTGATAGCAATTGCAAATCTAACGGTATGGATAGAATCTAAAATGCATAATGTATAGCTTGTAGTTGTTTGTCAAGGTGAAAATATCCCTCTTAGTTGCATTTTATAATGCATCTTTGAAAAACTGCCTAATCTCAAAAGCGTGAGAACATTTAGAGGTTAAAACATTGAGACGTTTTAAGAACGTTTAACCCCTAAACATCCAACCGTCCAAATAGTGAACGATGTAGAAAATCAAACATACAATTTTATCATTCGTCATTGACTTTCTGCAGTATGGATTTTTTACTTGGATATTTTATCATAGGCATTAAATCCATAATTAAATTACAAAAAAAATTTGAATTTCAAGTTTCAAATTTTCTACAAAATATTAGTAATAGCAATTGCAAATCAAACTGAATAGATAAAATTAGAAATTGATAATGGACAACGTTTATTCATACATCATGTTCCAAATATCCCTCTCGATTGCGTTTTATAATGCATCTTTGCAAAACTGCCGAATTTGGAGAGGAGTGAGGACATTTAGGGGATAAATTTGTGTTCTTAAAATGCATGTGATTTTTGAACAAGTATCATAAAAGCAATGCATGAAGCATCGTTGTGACTTGAAAGAGGGCATGCAATACTATTGTGGCTTGAAAGAAAGGCATGAAATTATGTAACTTGAAAGGAAGCCATGAAGTATGGTAGTCAATGTTTTGTTTTGAAACAAAGAGATGAATTTTTTTTGGGCCTTTAAGACTTTTATTCTAAAATTTGATGAAACACGATTGTGATTTTTAAACCCTTGTTCAAAAAAAGAATTGAACCATGTTAACGGTAAAATAGTAATTATCAGTAGTCTACCAACCTGGGTTTTTTACTCTGGTAATTTTCCAAGCTACCACAAAATGTAGATTTAGGAAAGCCTTTTTTACCAATCTGACAGTTAGGTCAGATGGTGTTGTACTTTGTATATAAGCAATAGAGCCAAATTCCTTTGCAAGGTACATTTTTCCAAACTCTAATTTCAAGTTTATCTCTCCTTTGATTTCCGTTTCTTTCCTGTCCTTACTCCTTCTGAGTACCATCACCTTGGTATTTGTTGTTTGTTCTCCTGACCATGTGATTTTTTGTACCAACTACCAAGTATAGATCAGTCATAGGTGTTGTGTCGTGATCCTTATAGAATTTAGTTCAGAAGCCTTTTAGTCAAACCCTTCCTTGATCCTCCTGGTTTGGTAATCCTCTTGGTTTGGTAGTTAGATATTAAACCATTGTAGAAAGAGAGGAGCTACCAAATCATATATGCAACTCTTTGAATCTAATTGTAAAAAGAAGGGATGAAATACAATTGTGATTTTGGACCTCTACCCTTTGCCCTAAAAAGGATGATACATTATTATGACTTTTGATCGTATGTGGTAAATGAATGGAATCAATATTGTTGTAACTTTTGAACTCATGTCATGAAGGAATGAAACATGGTTTTGACTTTTAGATCCTTGCTTTGAAAAGAAAGAAACAAATCCTAATTATGACTTTTTGACTTGTGCCTTGAAACAAAAGGGAAGAAGTAGTTGTGACTTTGGACTTGTCTCCTAAAAAGAGATGAACCATATTTGTGACTTTTGAAAAGTTGTTTCAAAAAATAAATAAAAAATGAAAGATTGTTATGATTTTTGTGCTTGCGATTTGGAAAAGTGGATGAAATGTTATTAGGTGAAATATGATTGAGTGAAATATGATTATGTTTTTGGTATTTGTGCCTTGAAAGGAAATCCATAAATAGATTAGTTAGTATTGAAAAGATAGGAAACTTTTTTTTACAATATTTTAATAAGAAATTGAAAATATGAAAATATAAACAAAATGCCCAGTAAAAAAATGAATATAACAGAAATTCAGATGTAGAAGAATTAAAAACTAAAATACCCAAGATATGTAAAATGAAACATTTAGAAACTTAAAAATATAAAAAAGATTTTAAAAATTAATGATATGAAATTTAAACATAATTATGGGATACTAGAGTTATCCTAAAACAAATGTTGTATTTTGGCGTTACTTCATACCCTCATATCTTCCTCCTCACACCTCCAAATTACTTTGAAATTTTTTCCACGTGTTTAAAATGATGATTTCTACTCACATTAAAAAATTCAGAATTTTTGAAGCACTTTTAAACAATCCGATTTCAGCATGTGTGGACAAAATACCCAAAACAAGTTCCATCAATCTTCTCAACAGTGGCATTTTTTCAAAAATTATGCAAATTTTTTGTTGATCTTTTTCTTATTCAAACACAACATTTAATACAACATACAACTGGTCTGGTATGAATACAGGTTGATACTTGGTCGAACAAACAATCTAGCTAATATAGCTTGGGCGAAGAATCTTCCTCGGAGTATAAAACATCTTTTCCAGGGTATAGAGAATGTTACCCGGGGTGCAGAGCATTTTAAGCATCTTTTCCAAGGTATAGAGCATCTTAAGCATCTTTTCCAAGGTATACCATAACACCATAGCAGGTTCGCCACCTGGCGAACGAATATTTATTTTTTTTGAAAAAATAAGGTTCGCCTCTCAAAAACTGAATTTCTCAATTTTCGTTTTTTAACAAAAAAATCAGTAAAAATGACCTTAAATAGCTAAGAAATAACAAAATATTTCCAAAACTAATTTATTCTATTTTCGTTTTTCTCTCTTCAAAATTTTCTAATTTTTACGTTTTTATTTTTAGAATTATTTTAGGACGAACCTGCTATGGTACTACAGTAGAGCATCTTACCCAGGGTGTAGAGCATCTTCCCTGAGTACCAAAAAACGTCAATTCCTAGCCTTTTTGGCATTCCATCTTAACCCCTAAACGTCTAAACATGCCTTTACGGCCAGTAGAATACGTTGTATTTTAGTTGTACTTGGAATGAATCCACACCTCTAATGGGTTTGAGGTCAAAAGAGAGGTTGAAATTTAGATCAATGCAGTTCTAACGAGCTAATGAGATCCCAATTTAGAGTTTCTTGTTGGTAGAAAATCCCAATTATACGACAGCGTTAACCACAGTATATACGCTCAGAGCAGGGCCCGGGAAGAACTGATAGTCAGTTACAAGTCAGCCGATTAATTTTTGGAAATGGCTGATTGATTTTCAAGAACAGAGGCAAATTACCGAACTAAATGACTAAAAAATAATTATATTTAGTATTCATAAACGAAATATACGGGATATAATCTTTAAAAACCGGTTGCTTTTGGAAAATAAACGACATTGACTGGTTGCCTCAAAAATCTTCCCGAACGCTGGCTCAGAGGTTAACGAACCAGAGGTTGACTAGCCAGAGGTTAGTCAGAAATAACTAACCAGAGGTCAAGCAACCAGAGGTCAAGCAACCAGAGGTTAAGCAACCAGAGGTTAAGCAACCAGAGGTTAAGCAACCAGAGGTGAAGCAACCAGAGGTGAAGCAACCAGAGGTGAAGCAACCAGAGGTTAAGCAACCAGAGGTGAAGCAACCAGAGGTTAAGTAACTCGCCTCTGTCTGTCTTCCTCCTCTCGAGCTGCCTGCGTCGCAGCAGCAGCAGCAGCTCCTCCTGTGCGGCACCATTGTGCTCCACCACCGATCGATAAGCTAAGCGCCATTCATTCATTCATCACTTGAGGCCAAGCATGGCGAGCACAAGCGGCGGTCCTCGCCATGGCACCAACAATATTGCTTCCGCCGCCTCCTCCAACGCTTGTTTCATGTTCCATCTCCTCTCCTTCTTGACGTACGTCCACTCCTCCCCTTCTTCTTCCCTCTTCTTCTGTATATACATCAACTTATTTCCTACGTTTTAAAAAAAAAACCGGAGTATTATGATGCCGACAGAGTCAGGGATCCGCTTCACATCGGATTTTCGGGATTTGTGAATATGCGATGATTGGAAAGACAATAGGGTGCGGTTGTTTCATTTTGCAAGTGAAATTCTTTAGAAACCTGTAGCGTTTTGCCTTGCCATTCAGCGGGAGCGATCGAGAGGAGGATTATTTTTTGTTATTTTATATGAGCCTGATTTGGAATTGAAAGCTCGTGCGTAAACGGAACATTCTCGTTTTTAGTTGCATTCTTGATTGCGTTATTTTTAAGATTTTTTCTTCGATTCTGTTTTTAAAGACTCTGTTCTTGAGCTGTAAGTAGATATAGTTTTAAAAAATAAATTGTGAATGGATTTGAATCCGGAGAATGAGAAGATTTCGTTTTAAGGTAACCTAGGTAGCCTCGACTCAGCCTCATTTTTAGCTAGAGAGCTGATTGCGAACTTAGATGATGTGAAGGGCTGTTAAGGAAGCTATTTTGTTAAGGAAATTAATGTTCGTGACAGCGGCCATGCTCGTGTAGATGGTGATAAATTATGCAGAGGTTTTTGATAATGAGAAAACTCATGTTTATCGTTGGAAGCAGTCTGTCATGATTGGCAGGAATAGACAATGGCTCTAATCATATCACAGAGCAAAGTTGCAATCATGAATGCTTCTATGAAAGTTAAGAATGGGACAGTTTCTGCTGATTGTGCTGTACGACGTTAGTGGTTTCACGTATAGATGAACATGAGTTCCCAGGGGTCTTTTTGGACAATCAGGCTTGTAGTCCTGGGCATCAAGAACGGCACTCTAATTGCGATGTGCTGCTTTTTACTCTGTTTCAACGTTGCATTTTCAAGTTAGGGTTTCGCTCACAAGATTTAGGCAACATGTAAAGTATCCTCTAAATCGCTTAGCAGGAGTATGCGTGAGTTGAGGTGGTAACTATAAGCTAGTTTTGTCCGAAAATGAAATGAAATAAAACAATCCTCTAAGAAGAGGGTAAAACTTTATTAGCTTTAAAGAAGAGTAATGTGCATTCTGTGCCGCACAATTTACAAGTCTTTTGATCATCTTTTCGAGATCAATGCTGACCAAAAAGACACCTGTGCAAGCAGACATCTATACATCTTTTGCTGGCATTTCAGTAAACAGGCTTCGACGCTGCCTCAAGCTTGGGAATTCGGCTGGTACTTTAAGGTGTGCAATGTCGTTTTTTCACTTGGATCCAAACCCCAGTTTCTTAGCAATTTCTGCAATCAACCTAGAACATTTATTTTGCTCAGGAACTTGCTTCTATATGCTAGCTAGCTGAACGAATTATGCAAACCAATATATGCACTTGATTTCTTCTTTGTTTGGATCTCTGGCCGTCTCGTGTAATTCATTAGTTTATTTTTTTATGATAATTTGATTTGATGGTAGTGATCTTGATACTCATAGCTCTTGAAGCTGAGGGAGCTGGTGTTGTTCACTTTATCTGTGCAGTTCGTGACGTTCTGCGGCTTTACATTTCAGATGATTGCTTTAATGGCCTCTTTTATTTCTCATCTCTGGCCTGAGGTATGAAGGATGGTATACTGGCTCTTCAAGCTCTAAAATAGTCTTAGCTTCTATTTAGCACTGGATTAGTGTGGTTATGATTAATATATGTGTATAGGCTGTCATGTGTGGGTTTTCTGGACATGGAGTATATCGGTAGTCATGGAGGTGGTTTGTTTATAGGGAACTCATTTAACATTCAATATTCAGCATCAAAATTTGGATAATCAAGTTGCGGGATCCTTTATATTCATAATCAAGGATCTTGCCATACGATGACAGGGAAGAATGTTGAAGCGAACAGCAAATGATATGTCGTGTGCTGGGTTCGAAATTGCCAATGCTGCCACTCTTGTGTACTGGACGGTAATCTTCTGGACATCAGACCCTAGCAAACTGGGTTGGAAAAAGGCTGCACACAAGACACTGCACCAGGGACTGTACGTATTTGCAGCCATCTATGTTGTACCTTTATAGCAAAATTCTTATTTTCGCCTGGCAGGCTAAGTTCTCTTCTGTTTATGTCCAAGGGTGACGTCAAAGATCTGCTCATGGGGCTCTATTTAGAATACCATCAGTTCTCCCTCTAGTACTGCTGATACCATGAAGGCAACATTAAGAACTGTTTCAAGGATAAATTGGCACTCTTCACAGGGATCAAGCTGACGAATCTTTTGCTTGGTTGCAGGGTGGATGGGTTTCCTTTGTGGTTATCATTAGTAATCAATATTGGAAATGCTGGGGTCGCTTGGGCTGATCTCCTTATATCAGAGAGGACTTTCAGGTATTTGACTGTGGCTCTTTGTTCAGTGTTTGTCAGCATATATCCATTTGTCAACTAAGTCTGCAAGAAGCTTTCAGTGTAGGATCAAGCTCCTTGAGTGTTCCCCATAACACTATCTATTTTCCTGTTGCATTTTTTATCATGCCCAAATAGTTGCTTGTAGATTTGAATTACCAATGTTTGGATGGTTGATTTTATTCAAATCAATTCTTGGTGTTGAATCCGGTGAGTGCTAATGGTAGCTACGGTAGTCTCTGGATTGCATGAAAACAGGTGATTGCATGATACCTAGCTTTTGATGCTAAGAAGGTTTGAGTGCGTCTTTGTCTTTGATTTGACGTTCATCTGAGCCTGGACCAAGTTTGGTTTACTGTAGTTATAACAAACCCTTCGGAAGTTTACAGAGAATCCAATTATGGGGCTGTGATTGAGATGTGCTGGTTCTGTGATAATCATCTAGAAGTGATGCATATGCTAATCAATCTCGGTTCCTGATGCTGAATTGGGTGGTGTTGGTTGGCTCAGGAGATCTTCTTTCTATATAACTATATTGTTTATGGTCATTTATGGATTTTGGGTGCACGCATGCGAAGCTCGAAATGAGGTGTGCTATTATCCTTAGAAAGATTTATGTTGCAACTAAAACCCCTGGTTGAAATCTCTCTGGAATCCCGGAAGTTGGTTTAGGTGATTACTCACACATAGAAATCTTAGAGTGTAATTTAAGATACAGATACTCTTGCTACCAAGTTGTTTTGTGATTTTCAATTCTGAGATGTGTGGGGGCACTTTCTGTCCTGATCTTTTCTTGCTATCCGATGTTTGAGACGGTGTTTTTTTCTTTTCGTTTTCGCAGGACTTTCCACATCCTTTTACAAGGCCTTTACGAGAACCTGAGGGCTCAATGATGGTTGCTCTCCCAGCTCTTGCATTTGCATTTCTCTTCCACAAGATTGGGTCCAGGTTAGCTAGTCGTGGCACGTCGCCACTGGCCAGGAAGATTAAACTGGGTTAACTTCCACAGTTGAATATGTGACCCAGGATCCTTCTTTGTGCTATAGAAAGTGTCAAGAATGTGCCGCATGTAAGGAACATGCTTCGAGGTAAATCAGCTCTTGAACGTATTCTGTTCCGTGTGAACTTTTTCAGGATATATTGGCTAAGTTTGGAGAAGATCTAACAGTTGACGTGAGAGTAGATTTGTTGTATCTGGAGCTATAGAGAGCAAAGTCACACGTACCCCTGGACCCCTGCTCTCTAAAATTGATATGGTGAAAGCAGCAAAATATTCTCTAATCAAAACTCTTTTGGACGTCTATCTACACTTCTAGACCTTCCCATTCTGCCAAAATTCACGGTTAAGCTTAAGGTAGTTTCCTTATTCCCGTGGCTTCAGCTGCTGAGTGTGTTTATTATTAGACAAACAAAAAATTGTGGAATATCTCCCCATTTTGAAGAGACTTTTAACTCACTAAAATATGTATCGACTTAGAATTGGGTTGGTGCAACAACCAAAAATCCTGGTTATTATCGAAGTTTGGTTCATAAGTCGATATTGGTGTGATTTTTTAGGCACAACCATAAGTTGGAAAGCAAATCTATCATGAAGATAATTTATCACTTTGTTCTCTTGTAATAAGTGCTTAGGCTACAGTTGCGTTTGAAAATAAGTGTCCATTTGAGACTAGTACATTTACCAATGTAGGACATTTACCAGTGTGATACATCTATCAATAAAATTGACCCTTTATGATTCTTGCCTATGGTATCCAAATGACATTATTTTTTGCATTGGAATCCTTTTTATATGCCAACAAGTGTATCGTATGAAAATTTAATTATAGTGCCTAAACCAGTTCTTTGAAGTTATCAAATTCTCGATGTTTGTGCTAGATTTTTGAGCTTGAAAAGAGCAACAAATTCCATAGATTTAGGAATATATTTGTGTGCGAGAACAACTTTTTCAATACCCTACTATGTCAAAATTTCCAGAAGTTACATTGTTCTACTCCCTCTGTAAGGAAATAGCTGCCTTAGTTTAAGAAAAAAAATCAACTTATGTTCTCTTTTTTTCCTAAAATTAGCCATCTCAGGAATCAAAATGTGATCTATCTATAATAGCAACGGTATGTAGTTTTTGTGTCACTCTCATTGTCCCCTTTGTTTGAAATGGACAAGGTTCATGTTTGAAGTGGGGTTTGAAGTATGAATCATAGGATAATTATGTTGGAGAAAAAGTGTTGAAAACAACATAAGGTTCTTTAGCAATTAGTGGAGTCCACCCTTTTCAACAGTAGCACTATAGAAACTTTGATATTAAATACGATGTCTGACTACCCAATATTTAACTAATGATGATGTGGCCTTGCCCATGATTTTGAATTTGCTACAATGATTCAGGAATAGTGGCTACAATCTAAAGTTTATAGTAGAAGGATTGAAGAACCATATGTAGGACAATTTTTTTGGGACACAGGGAGTAGCACCAAATTCTAAATTGAACACTCAGGACCGCTTTACATGGCGGGGCAAGGCCAATTTGGAGCTATAACATGCATGAATCTTTGTATGTGATTGGTTTATTCCACGAAATCAAACCCAAGGCCTTTGCATGGAGTTAAGATCATTATCTGAAATTCATATTTTAATGGGTTGAAATTATATTTTAATGTATTAAAAACAAAATCTGACACAGGCCCGAGGAAAAGAATTGGGTTGGACCAAAATGAAAACCCAATTCTCTTCCCTTGGGCCATGTCAAAGTTCCCTTCCTTCTTGATCTGAGCCACTCTTTCCTGTGAATTGGCTTGGCTTTTACCTTGGCCCGTCATTTAAAGTGGACTAACTTCAGTTTTTCCCGGATGAGATTTTGAAAGTTGAGCCTGTTTGTGTGGCCCATTTCAGACAAGCTCTTGTATTGCATGGGGAACAGTACAAGAGGAGATTGAGGACTCATACAGTGACTGCACATGTGAAAATTCTTTACGTGCATAACACTCTGGAGCTGCCTTAGCATAATCCGTTTTCTACAGTACACTCCCTTCTTTACATGAAAAATCTTGAATTTGAAGGTGTTAACCCTTTAGTGCCCAGCTGACCACATTATGGTCACTACAACGTCCGAAATGCAAATAGCAGAGAATCCGTGAAGAATTGGAACTTCAGTTCTGAAGTTCAGATTTGCCCACATACATTACGCACCTTCCAGAAAAAGAAATTTTCAATTTGGAATTGTACAACTATCAAAATACCTATCAACAGAACGCAAAAATACTGCAAATACTTGAAAATACAGTAAATACTTACAAATACAACATATGTATTGTGTAGTATTTCTTGTGTTTGGAAGTTTGTTATCTTGTTTTATTTTTTTGGATTGTGTTCACTTCTTCATCTTCCATTAGTGTTTGTAATCCGATCTTGACTAATGTACCCACTCCTGTCAATTTTCAACGTATAAAATTTTGTCCTAAACCGTACATGGAAAAGTCACTTTCACTTATAAATCTCACAATAATTATGTGTGAGTCTATTTTTGATATGAAAGATTGCAACGGAGAGGTGTTGACATAGGGCATAGCTGAACTTCTTTGCTTTTATTTTTGAAAATTCACCTCAAATTCTATTTAACTTTGAAGTCACACACCCCCCAAAATCTCGTTTTTGAGCATGCATTATACAGTTCAAATACATACTATAATCTTCCGATCCCACCATCGGATGATTCTCAAATTTGAATAAAATGTGTGCTCTCGAGTTGAGAATAGAATTGTACGGTTACTTTCTAATTTAACCCATTCTATTTTTGGTAGTCTCAACCACAGCGAAAAAATCTACTGAAATCCAGGGCTCTGAGCTACAGTACCCTGGGCGTTAAAGGGTTAACCCCTAAAGGACAAAGGCTGATTTTTCAAGTTCGGTCAGCTCAGTATGGAATGAGTATTGATCCTCAATTATTGAGGTTTTTTGTGGTGATTCTACTCTTTGTAAGGAAGATGGGATGGTAATTTGCGTACGTAGATGATGTATAGATCAAAGGATACAATCATGCAAAGGTGAAAAACCTAATTGCGGGCACCTCCTGAAAATTTTCATACAATGAGCTATGCATCTGAATTTTTGTACACAATGAGCTAACGCCCCCATATACACAACTGCCAAATTCATTTTATTAAATATAAGACTAAACTTTGCATTTTGGGCATTTTCAGAAAGTTTCAAACTTGAGCAACAAGCCAAAAATAAAATGCAACCAACTTTGAAGCTTACAATCTTACTCTTTAAGAACCCTGAACGGTTGAAATTTTCTAGGTTGTAATAAACTCAAGTTGGTTGAAATATCCTACGGTTAGATCGGTTTAAAAGGTTTTAGATCAAAAACTATTTGTCTTTTTACAAGAAGGGATATTTTGGAGTGTTTGGAGAGAAACATAGTTGTGGTCCTTTAGGGGTTAAGAGCTAACTATAGAGACATCATTCTTCACTGTCAAGAAATGATGCCTCTACAATGGCTTTGTAGAAAAGAGATCAAGATATGGCGGTTCAAGAATGTTATATGAAAAGGGAGAATTTTATACAAGAATAGTATTTCACATGACAATTTCAAAGGTAGAACCGCGCGTCTTGTTGTACATGTGTGCACAGCCTGCATTATAATAGACTAAGTTGGCCCTTGTCAAAGTTTGTCAAGATAATTTCAGTAGCGGATCCTCATGTTGCATTGTATAATAGACTACGTTCGCATGTGCCAATGTCTAGCATGACCGATTTGGGTGCCAAATTCCATCGTGGGGAGTGTCACTACTCACTAGTAGGAATGTTGTCATTTTAAACTCTTCATTTGTAACTTAAATGGTGCCTTGTGACTCAATTCTTGTCCTTTGTGACCATTTGAATCTCAATAGACCTGTTTAAACAAACCACATGTATATTAGTGACTGTGCGTAATGTAATAGAGTAGGTGGATCCATTCTAGAATCCAACACAACCATTATGGTAGAGGAATTGCTATGGGGAGCATGCATGCATGCACTACCATACGCGATATATATACATACTCTAGTGGGATAATTTTGGTCCAAATCTCTTGTGTCTCAATTCTTTTCTTAAAAATGTTGTTAAATTGAACTAATTAAGTTACAAGGACTGGTGTAAAAGAACCAAATTTCTACTACACTAAATGGCGTATTTAGAATTGGAGGAGAATTGATGTCTTTTACCACAACTTGTTCAAAAGTGAAGAGAAATAGTATCCCTTGACACTACATAGGAGTTTGCCACTTGTCATTCCCTCTTTCATTGATAGTGTCATGTTTCTTTTAACCCTTAAACGTCAAAGCAAGCCCCACGGGCTTGGTATAAAGGAATAATTGGAGAAAAAAGTAGATTTTCTCAACCAAATAAAGCGAGACTTGTTGCGTTGGAAAGCTACTGAAAAAGCGATCTAGATTCCAAATTTTCGCCTCATTTGAGAGATTGTGGAATCATTGGTAAGCAATCAAAGTTATCAAATTGAACAAGTTATGAGGTTGGGGCAGCTGAAGTTCAGTAGTGCCGCAGTGCTACAGTGCTAGCCAGCAGTGCACTGCAGAGCCGTTTTTGCCAAAAAAGAAAAAAAGAAAAGAAAAAAAAATTCCCCAAAAAAATTTAGATTCCTTCCGGGCTGCCCCATTCAGGCCCTCTTGACGTTTAAGGGCTGAGTAATGAGAGTGACATGAGGTGACATGCCATACTTATCATGAAGTTGTCATATGTCATTGGAACACTACATTCATTTTTTTCTTACAAGGACACTATATCTCCCTAACATTAAATAGTGTCTGGGGACATTAACCCCTAAACGTCCCAGCGTCCAGTTTCTGGACGTTTGTTGGTCAAACCCAATTTTGATCTTGAAGATGACTTTTGTTGCTAATACACCCAACTAAGAAAATGAAGTTTATTAAGTCTAGTTTGTACTCCACTTTTCAAATCTTAAAAATTCCAATTATTGAGTATTTTATTGCTTGTGCAAGCTTTGTAGCTCAAGGTTTGAATTACACTACATAGGATGTTCACCTTTCGAATTTCAAAATTTAAATAAAAAATTTCTATGGAAAACATATCATGTGATTCTCCATTGTAATTTGTACCCGCTCCCAAAAAAATATTAATTTTTTAAAGCTTTTTTGTAATAAAAAATATTTTTTGAAGTATTTGACTTAAAAATTTGTTAAAAAGGCCATATTAAATAAAAAAAATCTGAAAATTTCAAGACTGATAGGAAACATTCAATTCCATGCATGAAAAATATTACAAAATATATTTTGATAAATCTTGAAGGCTAAATTGTGTAGTTTGACTTTCCTACAAAGGAGTGGTACGTTTAAGGGTTAACCCTTTAGTGCCTAGCAAGCCAGATTATGGTCACTGCAACGTCGGAAATGCAAATAACAAAGAATCCGTGAAGAATTGGAACTTCAGTTCTGAAGTTCAGATTTGCGCACATACATTACGCACCTTCCAGAAAAAGAAAATTTCAATTTGGAATTGTACAACTATCAAAATACCTATCAACAGAACGCAAAAATACTGCAAATACTTGAAAATACAGTAAATACTTACAAATACAACATATGTATTGTGTAGTATTTCTTGTGTTTGGAAGTTTGTTATCTTGTATTATTTTTTTGGATTGTATTCTCTTCTTCATCTTCCATTAGTGTGTGTAATCCGATCTTGACTAATGTATTCACTCCTGTCAATTTTCAACGTATAAAATTTTGTCCTAAACCGTACATGGACAAGTCACTTTCACTTATAAATCTCACAATAATTATGTGTGAGTCTATTTTTGATATGAAAGATTGCAACAGAGAGGTGTTGACATAGGGCATAGCTGAACGTCTTTGCTTTTATTTTTGAAAATTTACCTCAAATTCTATTTAACTTTGAAGTCACACACCCCCCAAAATCTCATTTTTGAGCGTGCATTATACAGTTCAAATACATACTATAATCTTCCGATCCCACCATCGGATGATTCTCAAATTTTAATAAAATGTGTGCTCTCGAGTTGAGAATAGAATTGTACGGTTACTTTCTAATTTAACCCATTCTATTTTTGGTAGTCTCAACCACAGTGGAAAAACCCACTGAAATCCAGAGCTGTCTGCTACAGTACCCTAGGCACTAAAGGGTTAAATACGCCATTCGGTGTAGTGATAATAGACTAGGTGAGCCCATGCTAGCTAACATGACTTCAAAACATGATAATTTTCAGGCGAAACTGCTGTGCACCACCCAGCATTATATAATAGAGTATGAAGAGTGAGTTGAGTGGTCCCGTTTACCGACAAGCTCGTGTACGTTACAATACGTGGTTGTATTGCAAGGAATTCAGGAGCGAGTGAGGACTTATTAGTTAAAAGCCGGGACTCCAGGAACACAGCCTGTGCAGATCAGATAGCACCTAACTTGGACAGACAGGCAGGTTGTATTCACTCCTCCGGCCGACAATAGTTAACCATAAAATGTGTGTTCAAAACACTTGAAATATACACTCAGTCGAAGAGAGACACAACATGATTGTGTGAGCTAGCCAGCTAGCCTCTTGAGCGTACAGTTTCAGATCTCTCTAAGTATATTCCGCCAACGTTAAATACTTGGTGCATTTAGTCATTTAGTGCATTAAGACTAGTCATTTGGTCACTAGTAGAAGACCTGTATTCCTGAAAGGGGAGAGTAGTTTAGCACCATTAACCCTTTGTCCTGTGGGCACTGGATTAGTGGCTAAAGGAGCAGACACTTTATTCACCCATAATAGGGACCGGAGTTCTTATCTATCTATCTAGAAAACCTGTCGTTTTTCAATAAGGGAACAGTGAATAGTGGCGGAGTATTATACTTATGTTTCTGTCTTCTTGTGACCAAAACCACTCATCAGCACAGGTAACATAGCCCATGTGCGTGGCGCCGATTCATTTCTTTTTCATTTTTAGTAAGTGAAAAACGACACATTTCCTTCTAACGAGTGCATTAAGATTAGTCATTTAGTGCAGCTGCAAAATCAGAAAGTTAAGTCCGATTGAATCGAAGGACAAAGTATAATGGACTCGTCGAAACTTGTTGTTGCTGCTGCTGGGGCTCCTGCAGAAAGTAGTAGTGTGGGATTGGTGGGGTGCGTGAAAGAGGCAGCAAGGTTGGTGAAGCGCCATCGCCTGGCGTTTCTTCTCATCACCGTTGCCACTGCCGCTCCCTTCTCCGTGTTGAATGTGCTCCGGACGTTGCTGTTGGTGCATCCCCAGGGCATTGTGGACGACTTCGACGATGGTCATGAAGTGGTACCATTTCTCTTTGCCTAGATTGTCAATTGTTTCAGTATGAGGTAATTATGGTTGATTGCCCTTAAACCACCAACTTAAGCAATCTGTGTGTTTTTAGCAATGATACCGTAACACCATAGCAGGTTCGCCACCTGGCGAACGAATATTTATTTAAAAAAAAAAATGAGGTTCGCCTCTCGAAAACTGAATTTCTCAATTTTCGTTTTGTAGCAAAAAAATCAGTAAAAATGACCTTAAATAGCTTAGAAATGACAAAATATTTCAAAAACTAATTTATTCTATTTTCGTTTTTCTGTCTTCAGAATTTTCTAATTTTTACGTTTTTTATTTTTAGAATTATTTTAGGACGAACTTGCTATGGTACTACGGTATGATCTCCAGTGAAATGTTTTCTTTCATTCTACTTAGTAGGGTTTAAGAAGGAATCCATATTTTCCACAGTTTTATCCTCAATATTGAAATTGATATAAAAACAATGATCATATTGTAAAAGAATTAAAATTTAGATGGAACCAAATTTGATATCAGTGAAGAACATTCAGCATGTATTGATTCAGAAACAAATAACATTTGAACAAACTTAAGGAACACTACTAAAAACACCGTCTCCGTAGATTAGCAAAAAGACCCACGAGAAAACTCCACATAACGAACTACACTAGTTGTGGGTATTACTAGTTGTGAGTTTCTACTAGTAGACAGTTGGACCTATTACAGTCTTTAACAATCCTCTTATTCATGCAATAAAGTCTATAACAAGTTGAGTTTTTATTCAGTTTAACTCCTACCAAGAATTCCAAAATTAGGCCTCATGTTTTTTCTAGTAGGTCCTATATATGTGAATTTTTTTTCTTCTAGGTCCAACCGTGGCATGTAGAGCACCACAATTGAGACTCAAAACCACCAATTTACTATTCAAACAAACCATTCAATGACATGCCAAGCATTGCAAAGTAGTTGGAGGTTTTGGATACCTTTATGAGTGAAAATTACTATACATTGATATTGAGTCTTAGTAAATATGAATTTGTCATTTTAAAACCATGAATACTTGGTCCTATAGGGGTTAAGGAAAAATCGAAAGCCATGGTCGTAGAAATTGATGTACTAAGTTTTCTAATATGTCACTTAAATATCAGGTTTCTCTATGGCCGAGTATCCTAACAGTTGAGGAGGTCAGTTCCATGCGGCCACGCAAGCCCGAATTCACCTTGGGTGCATTGCATAGTATGCTAGGCCAAACAGCCTTCTTCATCAATCTCGCCACCATATCCATGACCGTGGCCGCGAGCATGTACAACAAGAGCCTCGATGTCACATCAAGATCCATTCCAAAAGCGTACGGGCGCATGATCGTTACTTCGTTTTGGGTGTTTTTGATTTCCAAGGCCTCCGACGTGGCGTTGACCGGTATTCTCACCATACCCGGGATCTTACCTTTCTTTGACCGTTTGCAAGACATGAATCCCGTACTCGACATCGGCATCAATATGGTGGCAAAAGTGCTTCCCTTGATGATCATGCTCATGTTCCTCGAGTTTGCGTTTTGTGTATCCGTCATAGAGGGGGTTTATGGCCGGGCCGCGTTGGCAAGGAGTGTGGCGTTGACAACCGGGAAGCGGCTCAAGGTGTTTGCTCTCATGGCATCCCTTCTCTTTCTTTACATGTTGCCGCGCGTTTTCCCTGGGTTGGTTTTTCAGAATTACCGTGACGTGTTTATGAGTACCACAATCCAATACCCGGACCTCAGTAGCTACCCTCAGTGTGAAGCCATTGTTTTTCTCAATGGGAGACCCACTCTATGGGCTCTCCAATTGTGTCTCAACGTGTTGATCATGCCCATGGTTTTCACTTTTGCCATGCTCGTACGCGTAGTATTCTACTTTTCATGCAAATCTTCATTTGAAAATACCACGTCAAAAATTCAAGGCAACTTCGAAACTGAGTCTCTTCTTTCGGATGGCTGAAGATATCAAGATTGAGTGAAGACCAACTCAACATTGGATGTGTTTGGATCATTGGCATGCAAACAATCCTTTTCTTTTGTTAGGGTTGATGAAATTAGGGTTTTGATAGGAATATCATGTGAATATGTTTGAATATGTTTGAATATTTTGGCTGAGCAAGTTTTGGCACATAGCTTTTGATTTTTGAAGTTTAAAATTACATAGAGTTTGTATTCAACAAAGCTTGGTTTTGGTGAAAGCTGGTTGTTCCTAAGTTGTATAAAAAGGTCTTCAATATCGTACCCGGGCATAAAAGTTGGTAGGTCATGTCAAATTATTTATAGTTTTGGAAAATTGCTTTTCAAAAAATGCCAAATTTTGTCGATATTCTCTACGCTTTTCTTTTTGGTCATATAAAATAGATTTTTTTATAGAAAATAATTTCCTAATGATTTGGGCTCCTCTTTATATAATTAATTTTGAAATAGAAAAAATGTACTTCTCGAGGTACTCCTATATTCAATACATCTAAAAATATCATATAAAAATGGTGCATCCAGGTGATTGCAAGCTACGGTCTACTAAGTGGGGAGTGCAGCTTGTGCAGTTAAGTTTCAGTGCAACTCATGCACTAGCGTTGTAACGTGCACCTCTCAACTTTCAATTAGATCAAAAATTTCATCATCCCAAATAGGGTTTATGCTAATACTTTCACTTTAGCAATTGTTAAGTTAATTTCAAGACTTTGGGCTTTACTCAACAACCTTTTGTTTTTTACCCAGTAGGGGTAATTAAAGCCTTTTTTACATAACATCCTTAGCTAGGTTTTATGAAAAAGGCATTTCATATTCCACCTCTGAAATTGAACCATTATTTCATTTCCAAAAAAAATCCAAAAAAAAAGTTTTAACTGCACAAAAATCTTAATAAACAAAAACATCACAAAAAAATTAATTAAAAAAGAAGCGTAATACCAAATAAAATAAAATATGGTAGCTTTGTACACACTTGTGGTATGTTGCTATAAATTTTTGAAGTTCAAATTTGACCCCTTTCTAGCATTTCCCATAAAATAGGTGCACTTTTGATAAGCGACATGCTACCAAATCCAAGTAGAAATGCTTAATTTGGATAGAAAGATTGAAATTTTGCAAACTCTATTGTAGTATACATCTTAACTTTGGAATTCTAGAAACAATGCAATTTTTTTGGTCACAAAATTCCATCCCAATATTTATTGACGATTTTTCAAAGATTGGGAAAGTGCTCCAATTTGTAAACCGGGACAAAAAGCCTGGGTGACTGTAGCTTGCAACCACCCATCCACATTTTTTAGGAGTTAGAACAAGGTTAATGATAAAAGTCTTTAGGGTTGTATCAAAAATGGACCTCTTATCACTATGACTTGTTCATAAGCCATACTACTCCAATAAATTTGTTATTCATGATGAGAGAGTATATGTGGCCTAAAGAATTAGTGTGAATGAATAGTCTGCTGCGGGAAGTGCTACCAAGTTGGTCATCAAGACCAAGATGGCGTATGCTACCCTTGATGCCCTCTTTCAAGAGTAGACTCTATAGTCAAAGAATTATTTGTGATAATCTTTAGCCTAGAGTGAGGCTTACAGTTGTAAATTTGATTACAAGAAAATATACGATATCATACATATGGAGTTTAAAAGAAATTTAGAAGTTAACCCCTAATGTTAGTTATACTTTTCTCGAGAACTAAATTATGCAACCCCTACGTGTTTATAAATACGTACAAATTAACAAATTTTATAGTGTGCATTCAGAAGGTTGGTAATGGATAGGATATTATTTTGTTTTTTTTCAACCTAAAACATAGAACTAGGTGTTTTGAGGGAGTGCACACAGAAAAATAGCACTTTTGCATGACAATGAATTGAGCAAGCAAATCCAAAAATAACACCCTAAAAATTCTGCAAAATCCAGAAACATGAAGACTACAACTAAATCGAAAGTGCACATACCACAGACGTTCATATGCATCAACATACTCATATAGATAATTGAAATAGCTGCACAATAACAAATTAAATCAATTGTGTCTAAATTTCTTTACAAGGTTTAATGTAAGGTAGAGGTGCCAGAAACCGTGCAAATTTCAGGTTTACTTACTTAGGACAGTGGTGGAAAAAGTTTAGAATTTTTTGATGGTCTGCAAAGTCAGTGCAAATCCATTCCCCAAAAAAACACATTTTCGAGTAAGTCTATAATTTCTTGTGAATTTTTGAGAGTGGACTCATAGAGTGGCCATAAACCGTTCATAGGGTCCTGGTTTTCATGACAGGTTGGATTCTCAAAATAAAGCGCTTCTGCACCAATTAGAAGCACTCAATTTTTCCAAGCATGCACGGAATTAATGCACTCTTGGACACTTTCTGGAACTAGACTGGGTAAATTTATGGGAGTAGCCCTGAAGCCTACTGCACGGTTTTCTGTACCTCCACCTTATTTCAGTTTCCGAAAGTTCGACGGATTCTCCACAAAGACTTCTAAATGTTTACAAACATTGAATCCAACTTTTACAATTAAATTAAGAGCATTTACAAAATAGCAATGACGTCAAGGTTTCACTACAAACAACAATCATTCATGCTATAAAGTTCAAGTGTTCAGGACTCTCGTACAAAAATGATCTACCACCAAACCCAGTAGACAACCTCACAATACAATTTATTGAATTTACATATTGTAACGACAAATTCCCACAAGAAAAAATTGGAAACAAAATCCAAGAATACCAACTACTTATCAACAACATCATTAATCTAGGTTGGAAAGTCGATCCACTTATAGTCATCACGGCAGGAGCTAGAGGTACAATGCACATTCCCTCAATGAAAATCCTTGAAAATAAATTTTAATCTACCCGTAACCTCCATTAAACACACATTCAAAGATATAAACACCATTGCAATACAACATGTTGGGTCAACTATTGTACATAAAAGAAAAATAGAAAATAACCAACTTCTACCAACAGAATAACTAGAACAAAAGAAAGAAGAAGAAAAAAGAATAGGAGAGGGGGTAGTGGTTAACACCACTACTTATTTCCTTTATAATTCTTAGATCAAACCCAAAAATAATCAGTTGTCTCAGATAGGCGGGACGGGGCCGAATGGTTGATACAACTTTCCTGCTTATAATAACTCACTCGCAACACCAAAGCATGTATATCACACTACTGCTCAGACGGACTCAAAGGGAATCAAACCCGGACCATATAACTCTAATACAACGTGTTTCACCAACCGACCGAGGAACCATGATTTGGCGACCATGAACAAAACAAACACCAAATTATACCCCTACTAGATCTAAACACTCATTGTTACCAATGTTACTAGTACTTGTTACTAGAGTCACTAAAGTGTCTATTCCCAGAAGGGGAGAGTAGTTTTGCACCAATGGCCCTTTGTCCGGTGGGCACTGGTTCATTGTTAAAACAAACAGACACTTTATACACGTCGGCTTCGAAAGAAGTACACAGTTTCTATCTATCTTCAAGTGCTCAACAAAGTGAGGATTTTAGTACACCCAAAGAGACTTCAAGACTAAAACAAACAAAACAAATGAACACGGTGAAAACAATGCAATGTTGACTTTGCCAACTATTCTATAAGCAAACAGTAGACTTGACCCACACATGCTCATCCAACACCGTAGCTTTGTAAACCGCCTCTACTTTATCTGCATCCATAGAACACAAGCGCATACTAATTTTTATTGAATCAAACATCTACAAATTCACGACTAGACAAGCCTTTGGAAAATCCTCCAAATATATGGTAATAAAAAAGACAAACCTTTGGGACAAGACACCCAAAATGTAATAACACAAAAGACAAACCTTTGGGAAAAACACTAAAAAAATGTAAGTTAAGAGCTCTTCCGTCCAACCATAGAAGAGAGTACATTCACACTAATACAATCAATGTCCCTCCTCACCTCCTAAACATATTTTCTTTATACATACCCGGTGAATTCACTTTCAAGAAATTAAATAACTATGAGAGGACAAATATAGGGTGTCTTTTATTCATTTGAGATAAAAAATTATAATCTTATAGAAGTAATATAAGGAATTTTAAAATCGATTTGGGAATAGTTTAGGAATATTCCTATAATATATATAATCCTGCATATTCTATAAATAGTATAATATTCCAATTATTTCAAAGCCCCCATTTAATACCCTTTTTTTGCTCATATGTACCCAAATTTTACACTAAGTGACTTCCCCGAGTATACTTATGAAATATCATCATCTAATTATCTTCTCGGGGGGTGCACCGTTCATTAAAACCTAGAATCACGTGCGTGCGCTGCCTACTCTAAAAACCCCCTATATACAACTTTTTTTTTTGTGAAATGAGGTAATACACATACAATTGCAACAATAAATATACAAGTGACAATATGTATACACAAAAAAAATCCATTCATATATAGTCATTAACATAAGTATACAAATATACTTTTGAACAAAAATCAACCCCTACAATATGTATAACAAAATATTCTAACTTTCGTGAGCAAAGTCGTTGAAAACTTTTTCATCTCCTGGATGTAACTCATAAACTGAAGTCATTTTCACACAAACAAATGAGTTGCAGCGGGGGTCCAACTTTCCTACACTAAAAAAATACACAGTGGACGCTTAGGGGTTAATATTGAGGTTTTTGCGTTCCTTCAACTTGTCGCCGGGTGATGAACAGTCTCCACAGTGGTGAGGCGGTTGTGCCTAATGTGGCTGATAAGCAAGAGCCCGCTCACTCCTCTAATTTCGATGAAAGCTTCACAGTTTGCACCGTTCCCTCCACAACTATACCAATTCTGAACACAAACTGATTCACTGCCAGGGCTTTCCTGTTGCTGAGCACCAACCGCGTGCGCTCCTCGTCTACGTCCAGATACTTCAATGGAATCTCTTTGTTCACAAGCTCCTTAGATTTTTGTCTCTGAAGAGACAAAAATAAAAACTGGATTAATAACTGTGCAAGACTCCAATGGCATAAAGATAAATAGGGATTCTAGTATCTTCAAAATAGGAAACAAGCCTTCAATATAATTGGGTCATTTCAGGCACTTTTAAACATCATAACAAGAATCTCCTTTATTTATCATCCTCGGCTCACTGCTTGATTTAGAATACATGACCGTTGTGTCACTAATACCGTAGGTTAACCCTACACTTGAGATGAACACCGCAGCAGTTCATGGCTTGCACATCCACACTCAACTCAATATTGCATGGTGTTGTGTATGTTGTCAAGTTCGATATCAGTCATGTATTCATCAAAGAACATTTTCATGCTATCCATAGAATTGAAGACCCTTGTTTGAATGAGGTAATCATTTAACAGGGAAACGCTCCGATTGTGTGATTTCAATACAAGATAGTAGAATCCAATTTTAACCCTTAAACGACATATGCTTTCCTGATACCACACCCAAAATCTCTTTTAAATTTCATTTTAAGCATGATTCTGTTTTTTATTTACTTTGGCTCTATTCTAAAGAAGTATAAATCTCTCTAAGGTGCTCGGTTTGGCACTTTAAAAACCCCATTTGACGCAATGGAGTAGAAGTTATGAGTAAGATTCTCCCAAAATATAACCAAGCTCGTGGGGCTTGCATTGTCGTTTAAGGGTTAAGAGTGTTCTGCTTTCAACATCTTAAAATTTTGAACGATGAGTACATAGGTAACCTCAGCATATATGAACATTGTTGGAATAGGAAAAGGGTTTTAATGCAATTTAGCATGAATCAGTTGATGAAGAACATGAATCAGTTGAATGAATCAGCATGAAACAGTACATGAATCGGTTGAACTGATTCATGCTAGCAATCACTACTTCAAACCGTGGTTCATTCCACTCAACCAGCCCACTCAGCCACTACTCAGAGTGGAGGCCAACAGTGCGGATCCTCATGTACAGTGCTTCCAGCTTTTTTTCTCCTGCCAAATCAACTACATGGCTCATGCTTGACACACGCCCAGTTGATTCGCTTGTTCCTCATCCATTCACTTCATCACACATCCGTTTTTTTTTTGGTTAATATTTCTAAGTTTGCTACATGCTTTCCAATGCATGGGACTCATTTGCTTACTGTTACCTGTGCGGGTAAGGTCGAGCCACCCATAACCGACCACTTAAGGATTTTAGCATATGATATTAAGGTATATAATTTGTTTAGGATTTTTCATCTGTGCAAACATAAGGTTCTTGTTGAATGCAAAAAGTTCCGTGATTTTATTCCCACTATTCAAATAGTTATAATTATTTGAAGTGAAAAGTACTTCAGGACCCAAAACCAATCATATGCTCAAATGTACAAATGAGGTACATCTCTTCTTTCTTAATCTAGAAATTAGGCCTGATCGGTTTTGTGTCCTTGGTTGGTAATGGGTGGCTCGACCTTACATTACATTATTAAGGCCCTACACTTTTGATCCCTACTAAAATTTCCAAGATTCTGTACGATGCTCTTGGATACTTTTGGATGCTATTTTCTTCGTGAACATCTTCAGTAACATTTTCTTGTTTCTTTCTTACTAAATTCCCTCATACAGTGCCAAGTGTCCTCTCTCACCATAGTTCCATGGAAAGTTACTATATCTGTAAAATTCAATTGATGCACTGTGACCACAATCTAGTTACAATGAGAAACTATGTTTATGTGGCAATGACACGGTAGTCCCAAAATACATGAACTACAAATGACATTATCTTATTACTTCGAAAAGTGGATATCAGTGAATTTTTTCCAAAAGGGTGCTCCATTGCACTGCTGTATTATGCTATAGGGTGAGTAACCCTACTATTATAAAATGTCATATACTTTCTGAGTATTTTGTACATCTACACCCTGCCTGGTGTTTTCGTGCATCATGGACGCCCACCTGCTCAGCGTATACTCTTAGAACGAAAGTCTCAGAATACAAATAAACTTCGATCACATGTGTACAAACAGGGATGGAGTCTGTACAATTCATATTTATTTGTTTTTTTTCTGCTTATGTACAGACCAGGAACAGAAGTCAAAACAATGTATACATGACCTACTTACCACTGCTAAACAAACTACGAGGCTCCATTTGAGCATCTTGGCTCTTACGGCTTATTCTACAAGATTGCATACCCGAAATTGATTGTCACAGTTTCAGGACCTTGCAAGAACAATCAATCTTATTCACTGATGAGCAGCACTCACACATTCTATTAAATACTGTTTGACATAGTCAGGAGCAAATTAAACTCTGATCTGTGAAAAGAAAACGAAGTTGCAGACCTCACATTATATGTATACACGAGGATTTTGCAGTCAATCCAATATGAACACCAGCTGCTAATCCTGAATCTTCACTCCCGAAAACCCGTCAGAGAATTCCTTCACGGTTGCTGACTGAGAGGAATTCAAGTACTGCTGAATTACAACAAACTTTTCTTGAATCCTCTGTACCTGTCAAACAGTGTAAGACCGTCATGAGTTCAGAACCGTGTTCATAGGGTTACAAAATCATATGAGATTTGATAACACCTTCCACATGGAATGAAAGAGGGCAATTATATTAGAGACTGAGAGAAGAAATTACCATACCCGACGGATTTGTATGGCATTGGAACACCATCCACAGCCACAAATGCTCCTCCATGAACAAGCTCATCTTCGAGTGACTCTTCCTGCAGATCTCACTTTTGGCAGCAACCAAATCGTGTACCTCCAGGACATGAATAGGAAGTCGTCAACATCGTGTACACCAAGAAAAATCTAGCAATTCCACAAACATAACAAAAGTTTCTCACACATATGTTGCGCTTCCAGATTTCTATAAACATAAATGGCAAAAGAAAAAAAAAAACAACTAATCCTCACAACGCTCATAGACAAGCACAGTTACATACCTTGTAGACAACGAATAACCTGGTGCATGCATTGTTCTATCGAAGCATGCATTGTTCTATCCTGCCATAGCGCATCCATGAAGCCGACGAGGATATCACTGTGAACGTTACTAAGAAACTGCGTAATAGTACCGAAGAGTGAGGCTCACTTACCACTCATGTGAACTGTAGCATCCACTGTTCCACGCCATAAGTGACACAACTGTGAAAAATAATAATTTAACTCCATCAATTCAGAGGATACCATAATATAATCATTCAACCACCCTTTAACCCTTCAGTGCCCAGGGTGTCATGGAGAAACCACATTTCTTTGGTTGATATTTCTGAAAAACATTCTCTGATGAAATTAAGGATACTATTAATAGTATTGAACTATATAAATGTAAACAGAGCTTACAGAAATAAGTGTGTGTTAAATCTTGGTAAGATCGGACCATTGGATTGGAAGATCATAGTATGTCTTTGAACTGTGTAATGCACACTTCAAAATGATATTATGGAGGGTGTGTGACTTCAAAGTTAAATTCGATTTGAATTCAATTTGAAAAAATGAAAGTGACGATGTTCAACAATGACCTCTGTCAACAGCTCCCCATTGCAAGCTTTCATGTCAACAACGGACTCACACATAATTATTGTGAATTTTATAAAAGACATAAACTTATCCATATATGGTTGAGAAAATACTGTATATGTCAAAATATGAATGGAGTTGGCACATTCATCCAGATTGGAACACATTTATCTGCAAAGTCAAAACTCACACAACTGAACTTCATAAACCGGACTGCGATGGTTCACAGATTTAACAACATTCAGGGCACTACAGGATTGAAGAACTAAATATCAGAGAGAGGGAACACGTTAATCCTGCAAATGTTTACCGCCATTATTATATGAAATCTTTCAATTAGTAGTTGTCAAAGAATTCTATCCGCTGAACGATATTTCCGGGAAGGCAACGTTCGGCAGGGACTGCAAGGCATGCTCCACAAGCCCATACTCATACAATATTAGAATTCAAGCACAGACAAACCTTGCAGACAATAAAGTCCCGGAATATACGGCCTCTCTCTTTCAGTTTCGCAGCGTCAAGGTTGCTGCAGAAAATAAAATGAGAAACTCATCTCTAAGGCAAATCAAAACATTTATAAAATAGTCAGATATTAACCATGTACTCTCAACACACATCAAGACTCGCAAGCCAGAACACTAAACACGTCACATTCAGTTCTGCGACCGACATCACTCAACCCGTCCCCTTGAGTTCTGTGACATAAAGTACATTTGAAGGACAGAAGGTTGGCGACTGTTATGAACCACTACCCACTAGAAGGAAATGTGTCGTTTTTCACTTACTATAAATGAAAAAGAAATGAAACGGCGCCAGGCACATGGGCTGTGTTAGTGCTGATGAGTAGTTTTGGTCACAAGAAGACAGAAACGTAAGTATAATATTCGGGTACTATTCACTGTTCCCACAAAATGAGGAATGAAAAACAACAGGTTTGCTACTAGTCACAGTACAGTTGATTATGGTCATTACTAGGCATCTTCATCACACTAGACGGTAATTGTGCTTAAATCTAAAATGTAGAAGAGAACATGCATCCTACACGGCCTCCAAGAAGAACCTTGCTTTAGGAAATTCAGTATGAAGTAAATCATCAGATCTCTATGGCGAAATTGAGAAAATACCCGATGTCCTGTACAATATGATAAAGTTCGACTGCGGCAGTCCGAGGCTCTCTATCCAGGAGTGAAACAATAATCGGCACGATCTCCATGTACTTATACACACATACAATAAAACCCATGCTTAAAAAGGGGCGAGACTCCATTGTCTGAAAAGTCCTTCGCTGACATGCCATTATTGTGTGGTCTATCTTGATTGCATTGTTAACCAATGGAAGAGGCCAATCATTGACCTCGACACAGGTGTACTGGTTCTTCATTTCCCTACTTAACACACCAGATTCTTCCAGCACCCGTTATAAAACACACTGGCACTCTATACACAGAAATGCGAGACGATGATCAATAGCTTCAGAATCATGCACACCATTCATGTCCCTTTCCCGACACAACTCTGTCATGCTGCTATTTACACTATGACACGGGAGTTAATTCAATATGCACATCTTCGACACGTTCATGGAGTACGTGCAAAGCCTAGGTAACACATTCAAAATACTGACGACCAGTTCGGGAAGAGAATTCCCTGAAGAGAGAAGCTACACTCCGCTTCAGGAAAAAGGTGCAAACAATCAAGATTCACCTCAACCAGCCACTGCACCTGTCAACACCTTCTGATTCATAATACGACTAGAATAACTTCATCACCAGAGCTTGAGATTGATGGAGTCGGGCACCGAGTCTGAACGCATATAGTATCAACTAACGAGATCAAAATATTCTGATTCACTTCCCAGCATTCTCCAGCGGCTACCTTGCGCACCGTCAGGACATACGTGTGATAATCACAATGATCACCTGCATATTTGTTTTCCATGTGCGACGCTAAACTTTAGTCCATAATACCCACACATGTGCAAATCATATCCACATTGCAAGCTCGTCAACACGGACATCAAAATGCCGCAATCATACATCATCACCAGCTTACCTTCGCAGTACGTGTACCCGACACCGTCAAACTGTACACCCGATACATGAACGTGGACACTGACATACCCGTCCACGAAACATATCCTGCAAAAAACACAACATCTGCACAAATTACTCACCCTCTGTGACACGCCAAACCACGCACGACCATCGGGTTCTACCTTCATTGCCACCAGAAACATCAATGTCACTTGAACCATACATGATCATCCATCCCCAAAAATGACCTCACCACGCACAGTACGAGAATTCGCAGTAATGACCAACACTCAACGTTTTAGGCATTCACTGCAACATGGATCACCACATTCAACCATCCACTCAACTACCTGGGCGCAATCAGGTTGCCACTGCTCCAGCACCCTCCGTTAGCCACGGAATAACCACGGACCGTTCTCAATGCACAACAGGACATAGTTCCAGGAATGCTCATAAGAACTTCATTGCAGATTCTAAATGCTCCAACCAGGGTCACTCAACTCATTCCGGTTGTGGCATCTTCAATTTGCCGCTTCTTCATGTGCATTGTCTTCGTATTCTTCATATTCATCGTCTGCATCTTCGTATTCTTCAGCTTCGTCCTCTTCCATGCCTCCTACAAACACGTTTTCTTCATCGTCAACAAAGTCAAGATCGGTGTATTGTTGAGGCGCATTCTCGGGCTCCATGTTCGCTTCCAACATTTGAATGTCAGCAAATTGGACCTCTTCGCCAACTCCCAGACCTGTAGTGGTAGGTATTGCACCTTCACGCTGGTCTTCTCCCTCGTACCGTGCAGGTGCATTTCTCCCTGCTGCGCCGAGTGTGACATCTGGAACGCCAGCTTCTACCCTTCTTGATCGTTGCTCTTTTTGTAGGACAACTTTCCATGCACGATCTACCAAATTCGGTGCAAAAAAAACCTGTACTGAAAACACTTTAGTACATTCCCTGTACACGTATTTACAAGTTGATTATTTGATGTCAAACGGGTATTCTATATGAACTAGTTGCGAATAAATACCAGAAACATGCATACCTGAGAAGCATGGGCAGGCATTATGTAAGGATCTGGTGATTCTTCCTTCAAGGCGTTGCGCTTTATTAACCAAAACCCATGCTCATCTACGCTCATGGTAGGTCGTCCTACCATATTCGGCAGCGTCCATGCACACTTCATAACATTGAACCTAATAGATCCATACGTCACCTGGATGATGTTCCTCAGCACCCCTACAAATTTTAGATCAGCCTGCACTGGGTTCCTGTCCCGAGCGGATGATCTGCATGTCGTCGAGGCTATGGATGCCACGCCAGAATCGTACGACAAATGTCTGTTACCATGCAACAAACTTTCACATCGGTAGTGATTGCTATAAGCAAACATCGCCGGATACTCTCTTGCATTCCTTAACGGGAGTTCAGAAAGCAATATAGCATCAATTGGCACATTTTGTCCTTCTCGACGACGTTCCTCTACTTCAAGTTGAAGCCATACAGAGAACTTCATGAATGGCACACTACGGTTTTCAGCCAAGCTCTCATGAGTATGCTTCAAGTTCAAATACTCACTGCACAAATTAAACGCCTTGTTAACCCGTATTCAAAAACTACTCCATCCAACTATACAAGCAACATAATTGGGCTCAAAGAGAGTACGAGGTGGTTCTGCTATCATTACCTATGAAAGTTAGCCGTTGCTTCTGCGTTCTCAATTATAAAATCATGTATGTGGCATTGTTCACTGTAAGACAGAGTGCGTGGAGTCGCTTTTCCCTCTACAACTTCACCCCCGTCTCTCTCATCCTCATCCATGTCCCAAATTCTTCGGTTCTGAGATTTGAGGACAAGGTGCTCCGTGATAAATCCCAAGGCTTCGGAGTACATATGGCCGTTGGCGATACATGCTTCAGGTCTAGCTCGATTCCGAACGTACCCCTTAAGTCCAAATAAGTACCTCTCGATGCCATAACACCATCGTGCTTGCACAGGCCCACACCATCGCAGTTGGAATGGCAGATGAACAACCAAATGAGGCATTGAGTCAAAAAATGCGGGAGGAAAGTACATTTCCAAGAGACACACTGTTTCTGTTGTGTAATTGTCAAGGTCATCCATGTCGTTACAGTCCACGACTTTTGCACATAACCTTTGGAATACGTGTCCTAGTCGAATAATGGCATTCCTGGGTCCTGGCTGCAGAAAACTTCTGATGCAGGCTGGGATGATCTGTTGGAGAAGAACGTGGTGGTCGTGGCTCTTCAATCCATGCAACTTATTTTGCCCAATGTGTTTTGATAACGAGGAACTTAAATAGCCTTTTGGTGTCTGAATCGTAGATACTGCCTGTCGAAATGCAACACCCTCATCCCGCTTCAATGAATATGGCGCATGAGGCTTCAGGTATGTTGAACTAGTACCTTGTCTACGCAGATGCAAATGATCCATCCAACCAATCTCCTGCATGTCATGTTGCACTGCCAAAGTGTCCCGGTCTCCAAATAAATACCCCATTAGGCTTGCACACACATTGCGTTCAATGTGCATGACATCCAATGTATGCCTGATAGGTAAATCCTACATAAAAATAATACAAATTGCATTCATTTTAGTTTATTTGGCATATTTTCCTTTATTTTTTGTTGATATTGGTTTTCAGAAATAACAAATCAGTCATAAAAACTTCTAGAAATAGTCTGGATTAAATTGTGCATTATGAAAAACCCACAAGCTCTGAAATGACACAATATTCTAAATATTACGATATTCTTTGCAAATCATATAAACAAAATCATTATTTAAATCATGGTGTCTTAATTAGTCAGATTAGATAGATAGATAGAAACTTCGGACCTCTTTGTAGGCCAACATGCATAAAGTGTCCGTTCGTAATGTCAATGATCCAGTGCCCACCGGATAAAGGAACATTGGAACAAAACTACTCTCCCCTTTCGGGAATGGACACTTTAGAAATTAGTCAGATAACTTATACATGGACAACAAACTCTCCAAAAGAAAGAAACTCTTCATACTGCTATTTCTACTCTGGCAACAATATTGCAACTTTAGCACAATTATATGTATTATTCTTAAGATTGACCTTATTGCAGAATAGGTTTTCAATCATTGAACAATATAAACTTCAGAACTCACAAACAGAATTCCAATAATATTGTGAAATAATAAAGAAAATTTTCATAGTAGCGCGATGCATTCTCTCAATTTAAATGCATAACAACACTGCAAAAACAAATAAAAAAGGCTACATCACTTGCAACACACCTTCCAATATGGCAGCCTAAACAACACTGACACGCGTTTGATTCCATGCCTATGCACAGGGTCATTGGGTGAATTACGAGTTCCACCATCCTTTAGAAATGCCTCACGCTCTGCACCCCATTCAATCACTTCGGCACCCGTGATAAGCGGAGGCGGCGGATTATGATCCACGCCACCTCTGAAGTGCTCACAGTCTTAGCGCATATCATGGTCAAGTGCCAACATCCGACGATGTTGATTGTCCATAACATTCTTAGACAACGACCTCGACCGCCTGGAGATTGTATAAGGGCCGCAAATGGGGCATCCTTTGAAACCTTTAGTGGTACACCCGGCCATCATACCATATGCTTGTAGATCATGGATAGTCCATATAACCATTGCCCTCATTATAAAATGACTTTCATTTCTCCATCTCCCTGCGTCCCTACACATTACTCCGTCCATCCATAACTTGTAGAGTTCATCTACCAATGGCTCCAGAAACACATCAAAATTGTCGGAAGTAACGGATTTCTTGCCTGGTATGATCATGGCAAGCAATATGAAGTATCGTTTGGTTGTCATCCAAGGAGCCACGTTATAGTTTAGAAGGCATACCGGCCAAATTGAGTGAACGCTTCTCTTTTCAGAAAACGGATTCATACCGTCTGCAGCTATAGCGAGTCGTACATTTCGAGCATCTTTTGCAAAATCCGGGTAACGCTCGTTGATGAATCTCCATTGAGGACTATCTGCAGGTCCACACATTAGATTATCCCTAATTTGTGGTCTATCATGCCAGGTCATTGCTGCCGCTTGCATTGGACTTCGAAACATCCTTGCCAGCCTTTCAGTAATAGGAAAGTAGCGTAGTACTTTTTCAGCAACCCAACTATTGCCCTGCAATCTCCTTCGTATGCTGTCACAATTTGGGCACAGTTGTTTGTCCTTGTAAGGCCCCCTGAAAAGGACACAATTGTTGGGGCATACGTCAATTGTTTCATACTCTATTCCCAAATTTTTCAGGTGAGAATGAGCCTCATAACCAGAATCAGGAAGCGAGTTTGGCTGCTGCAGTATCACTCGGTGTAGTAGAGCAAACATCTCTGAGATAAGTAGCGCAGAGGAACCGTGAGTCTTCAGTAAATTCAGAATCAAGATTGTCGCTGTTAACCTGGAGATCGTCGAACCTTCAAAGAGTGGGACGCGTCCTGCCTCGTTCAGTCGCTCGAACTCTGCATGTGTAGACGCATCAAACTTGTCAGGATCTCCCCACGGCATATTGCCTTCAGCATCAAGGAATTCGTCAACATCGTCTTCATCATCGCTGTTGCCTTGCTGGTCTCCAATAGTGACATTGTTTTGGGCCCGGGCTTCCTCAGCTGCTACGACATCCGCTCGCATAGTATCCCACATGTCGAAAGTGTCATGAAGTACAGCCTCAACATGGAAATAGGGATCCTCATCATTATTGCAATCGTCCACCACAGAGCGTGCAATCTCGCCGTATTTGCGTTCTATATACTCGTCCCATTCATCGTCTGATTCATCTACCTTATAACCCTGACAATCAGATGCAATATGTAAGTAGAGTGCTTTTGAGTGCATTTACAAATTATATTCACTACTAATACTCCATCGCTCCATCCAACCCTATTATGCCACTAGCTTGACCCGTGCCGCCCACCGGCACATAAAATATCTCAAAATTTCAAAAAAAAACTCAATGTATTTATAATAGTCATTTTTCCCCAAAGATCAACATTGAGGTTTAAAATTGGTATTTTGAATATCTTTTAAAATGATCTTTGAAATAACCTTTGAAATCATTTATTAAGAAGATATTTAACCTTTGAAATAACCTCGCAGGTTCCACTCCGGAACTTAGTCAAATAACCACTTATTCCATGTGTAAAATGTCATGCGCGGACATACACACAAAAAACACCCTTCTTCCTTATTATATAGATAGAGAAAAAATGGTACATAAGAGACTCAGATAGTGAATCGATAAGGTTACCTCCGATGATCCTCGCAGCCAATCGTGATATTTAAACCAACCAATGTGTTTCTTCACAGTTTTCAATGAGAGCTTTGAACCTGGTTGACGCCTGCAAATGGTGCATGGACACGGAATCTTGTCCTTGGAGTTGGCTATGGCCCTGCTAGTCTCACGCACTAATAGCTTTTTGTCTCTTGCTTCGATCCTACCCAAGTGGTCGATTGGGAGGTGCCCCTGTTTAACAGGCATCTGCTAGACAATTATAAGAAACACACATCATAAACACATATTATTGTTTTAGGGTTTGTAGCGAGGCATAACACAAATTTGGAAATAAGAACATACCTTCGGAGTACAAACAAAACGTAAACCTGCAAACACGTATAGTTCATTGTTGCAAAATTTCAAAGCTCCAACGTAGCAAAATCCTAGGGTATATAGAACGTATTTGAAAGCAACTACTTAAAGTCTATAGAATTTGAAATTGTTTGACTTGCAACTCTTTCGAACAAAAGTTGTACGCTACAAATGGAGGTAATGCAAGTGCTTCACCTTGTGACGCTGTTGGTGAATACTGTTGCTCCCGAATTGTGAGACACAAAGGTAATCTAATTACCAGCCGATTGCCACCAATGAAAATATAGTACACTCAAGTTGTTTCTTCCAACAATTGTTGCGGCCTACCTTCTATAATTCAATTCACTTACTGGAGAGGTATGGGAGTCAAAGAAGGAGTTATTGCGAGAAACAGGAAAGCAGGTTGTTCAACAACTAGCTGAAGCTACTGCTGCATTTGCCCCTTCTCCAGAGCTCACTGAGAGCACTGTCCCTGCTGAAGCTGTCTCGCTTTGTGCTATTCAGGTCCTTTCTCGCTTCTGCATATGAATTCATCTATTTGCATCTTTGAGATCTTATCCTGAACTGAGAACTTGGAGAATGCAAGGCTGATTGAAAAGACTTTGACTTAGCTGTCCTTTCGCTCTGGTTTCTTTGAGACTACTAATCTATGATGGATAACCTATATTATGATCGACCTACACACAGAGGGTTTTGATTCCCCATTTTCTGTAATAGACGTATCGAATTCACATAATTCTTTCAAAAAATTAGGATAAAAATTGACACTGTGGGAACCTACCCAAGATGATAGTTAAACTACTTGAGATGATAGTCTTGTTGTCACTACATGTTGAACTTGCTTTGTGATCATGAGGTTGCGCTTGTTCTGGACAGCTTTGCCACGCTCCTATCTACGTATGGTACAAGCACCTGCAGCAACAAACGAAAAATTCTTCAAGAACGTCGGGTTTCCACAAACACACCAATCCACTACTTCAAATCCTAGCAATTTCAACTAGTGTATTAGGCCATTTCTTAGTTGTTTTGAGTCTCCCCTCAATTTAGCAGTTCTTTCTTTTACGTATAGTACTCATCCAATTGCAATAACTTTATAGCTGCATTGTTCAATGACATGAACCCTTTAGTGCCCAGGTTACTGCCAGGTTACTGTAGCTTTAATTCAAGGAAATGCAGACGTTTTCTGGGGAGACGTTTTTTTTACTACCACAAAGACCACCTCCAGCATCCACAAAAAATGAAGTCCAAAATCCTAGTATGTGCATGGTTAGGTTTAAAATTGAAAGCTTGTAGCACAGACAATGTAGAATCACTAGAAATTTGCAAGCTTGGAGAACGATGAAAACGACTACCGACTTGGAACCATCACTACATGAATTGTGCCATAACTCACCTTGTCAGAAACAAAAACCAAGCTTTTGTGCACAAAGTCTCACATGCAAACAACAAAACAATAAAGAGGAAGGCTTCGAAGCCCACCTTACCATGGCCGTAATTGAGAACAGATTGATTCTTGTGTTCCCAACATCGCAGAGAACAAGAGAGCACATCCATCCATATCACTACCTCCCTGTCCTCCAAGAGATCACTCTCTTACTCACTAACTCACGAAGCATGAAAATTGTGAAGTACTAAAAACTCACTCCGACAATAAGAAGCAAAGTACACACACAGTAAGAGTACATAAAAGTTGGAGGTCCTGAAAGCAGGGTTTTTGTTTTTAGGGAGAGACGAAGTTCTTCAGAGTACGTTCCCGTGATTCTGTCGTGTTCCTTTCGAGGTCCCTCTGTTCCCGACGATAGAGCGGGCGGGCAGGCTTTCGGTGGTCCTCAGTTGTGGAACACCTTGCTATTTACAAATTTCACCCTAGTACTAAGGATTTACTCAACTGGCGATCGATTCTCATACCAAGTAACGGAAAAGAATCAACATAATAATTTACCTGCAATGAAAGACGTATCTCCTCGTCCAATGCATTAAGGTAACGGGTTCTATTTCCGACTGAATTTCAGATTTGCATACTTAGACTTGTGAAAGAAATTTTTTATAATTTTTGGATGCTCTGCAAAGCTATTGCAAAGGCATTCCCAAAAAAAAAAACATTTTTTGAGCATTTCTACAATTTTCTATGATTTTTTAAGTTTGAAAGTTTAGAGTGACCATTAACCGCTCATAGAGTCATGGTTTTCATGAGAGGTTGGATTCTGAAAAGAGAGTGCTTCTACACCAATCAGAAGCTCTTGATTATTCCAAGCATGGACGAAATTAGAACACTCTTGGACACTATCAAAAACTATGCTGGCTGGTTTCTGACACCCATCCTCCAACCAGTAGGGGTCGGAAATAGAACCCGTTACCTTACTTCCCCCAAGCACCAAGTCCAACCTCTCACTATACTCAAGGCATCTAAAATTCAAGCATATAAAGTCCAACTTCTCACTGTACTCACCCCGACTGTAAAGCCCCTAATGCAAGCATTGTTCATTCATGGGCCCCATTTTCTGAAATTTCCATATTCGGCAAGCTAGGGTCTGTTTTTGGCAAAACAAATTGCAAAATTGGTGACTACAGCCCAAATTTGATTAAACCTCTTAGGCGCCTACGTCCACATAGTGTATGACGAACAGATTCGAACTGTTCAAATTCCATCCGCATTGGACAATTTTCATCCACCAAAATTTCTCATCGTTCTTGTGCAAGTTGACTATCCTTTGTACAGTTTAGATCTTCAACATAGGTTATTATGATTTTTTGAAAAACATCACAAGTGGTTTATATCAAGTTTCATTCTTGTGAGACCTTGAAGATGATTTTCCAAAATAAGTATAATCAAATAATGGAAACCATACCATCTTGTAGTGCATGTTATTCCAATTTTATTATAATTTTTTTTTAAATCCGCTAATTCGTGATTTTTAATTGAATTTCAAGAGAAAAACTTGCAAATTTAATTTCAAAATATTATATATATATATATATATATATATATATATATATATATATATATATATATATATATATGATACATCCAACCATACAGATGTGATCTTCACATTGACATTTACAAATTTGCTTTGTATATGAACTCCATTTTTGGTTTTCATCAAACATTTTATAACGAATCTTTGAAAACAGTCTTGAACTGTGACGTTAAAGGATTAAAGGGACCCTCTTGGGAATTTTAAATCCTCAGAGGAAGGGGTTATTTTTTCCTACACATTCAAAATAGAAGGCAGTTTTTGTCCTCGTGCATTAAGGTACAGGTACCTAAAACCACCACATCCCCCAAAACCACCACACCCCACCAACCAGGAGGAGATCTAAAAGCGTATTGTCAGTCCAGATTTGGAGGACTAATTTGCTTACTGGTCACCTTGCTAGTGGGTGAAATCTGACAATCATAGAATACAATTTTGGGTTTGATGGTGAGCAAAATTTAGGATCAACATTGTTGCTCATAGGAGATTCAGAGTTAGAAATGGGTCATACATTACTTTGCACTTTGAGATTTTCTATAAAATTGAGAATTGCAAATTTCATGATGCAAATTTTTGCTTTCATCATGAAATCCTATTTTGAAGACTAGAATATTTTTGGGTGAATTTTTGAATTGCTAAATATAGGTCAGATTGCTGAAGTTGGTGGTTTTAGGTACCTCAACCTTAACATCTGGGGGGATTTAGAGAAATTCCTGTACTCAAGGCATCTAAAATTAAACCATAATAGGACAACAGTCTCTACTTTCAGTAGTCACCTCACAAGGGTGGTTCAGTTGAATGTAAATTACTAGGGTTTGAAGTAGTGATCCTCTTCCCAAGACTCACCAGGACCTTTACAATAGTTAATATTTCTCTCTTTTATTACTGGTATTTTGACCTCATTGCAAGCACAAGTAATTCAGCATAATGAAGCATCAAACAGTACCAATTTCATGACAAAGTCTACAACAACTTATTATAAAGATGATTTATCTTTTTATTAATGATTTAACCTTTTCAATATAGGAGTGACTTGAACCTCCTCACAAGCCCACATTTGTACAATGCTAACTTCTAAGAGCAAGGTCAACAGTTTGTCAGTGTGCACCAAGTCCACATTCAAGATAGTGTCAGAGAATTAGAAACTTCCCTAGCAACAAACACCATGCGTACCTAGAAAAGAGGTCATCAATCAATTTTAAACTATTACATTTGTCAAAACTTGGAACAATCATAATGATGGAGTATAAGTTTACTACGGTTAACTTCATAAAATGGAAGCATGGTCTTTTCACAAAGTAGAACAAAGTACTTGATGTGGAAACCACCTCCGCCACATGAACAATATTTGGTGTAAAAATATCAAACTTCAAACTATAAGAGTCACTTTATCAATCAGAAATAGCGTTGGTGAGTAGAAAGAGGATGCTCCTAGGATTGCTCTAACAATATTGTGTACCTCTCACAAAAAGCACTACTACGGTATGATTTTCAAATCCATTAACCCCTAACCGCCGACCATATCATAAACTGGCTTATGAATGGAACTGACCATTCAATTCCAACTACTACATGGATGATTTCCATCCAATTATTTTTGTGAAGGACTTTGCTTGGTCATGCTACCCTTTCAAGTTAAATTCAGATCATCCAAGCTATTTTTACATTCTACATAGGGTTCTAATTACGAAACGAGTTGTAAAACGGTTCACCATGCAATGGATACTGAATTCTCTGCTTTTTCTTGCTTAAATTAAATTTAGGTCAAGAAAATGAGTTCAATTTCATTTGATCTCACTTAACAAAATGAAGCTTGCCAAGTTTAGTTTCTACTGCACTTTAAAGTTTTGAAAAAACTTTGAAAAGTGAGTGTTTTAATGCAGTTACAAGTTCAATGCGTATTAACAAGGTGTACCAAAACTTTCTAAACTTAGTAGAATTGATTATTTTCATTAACTAAACTTCTCTTAATTATTATTTACACCTTTGGTAGAAAGATGGGAAATTTGTTGTACATTTAGTAATTCAAAAATTTCAGCATCCTTTTTTGATAGTAAAACACTATGATCTTGCAATGTAGATGACCAAATCACTGCAACTTTCATCCACATGATCAACAATATGTATATTACAAGATTCTACGGTTGAGATTCCTATACCTCACTTACATTTAGACCTATAACACATCAAAAGCAATGATGATTTTAAGTCCAACAAATGTAGGGACGCTTAAGGGTTAACCCCGAAATGACTAGAATCTTTTTCAAGCTTTTAACCCGTAAATGCCTAGAATTAGTTTAGGCTTTTAACCCCTCAATGACTAGAATCTTTTTCAGGCTTTTAACCCCTAAATGCCTATATTTCATGCAATTTATTCGTAGAATTATAATAATACTAAATAAACACATTACCATAAATAACTGGACCCCACTTAACCAATATGTTTTTTCTTAGGGGTTGAGAGTTAAAACAATCCAAAAATTGTCAAAATCTATCCAAGAGTTCAATGCTCGTACAAATTAACAAAAAGGTGTCTTATGTGAATCGGCACAAACTATGTAGAAATTTTTAGAAAATGAGGAATTTTGATGTCAACGTCATAGAAGATTTAGTGTACTGTGCCTACTGTGACTAATGCCCTAGCAAGGCAGTAGTCACATTAGTCAAAGTGTACTAAATCTTCCAAAAAACTCACATTTTAATTTTGAAATGCATGAATATAATTCCTAGAATTATAATAATACCAAATGAATCCATAACCATGGATAATTGGACCATACTCAACCAATTTGAATTTCCTTGGAGGTTGAGAGTTAAAACAACCCAAACACTGTGAAAATCTGTCAAACACTCCAACACTCACACAAACTGACAAGAAGATGTCTTATGTTGTTTAGAAACTATGTAGAAATTTATAGAAAAGTAGGTCTCCCGATGTGAGAGTTGTAGAAGATTTAGTGTGTTGTGACTAATGTGACTAATGCCCTAGCAGGGCAGTAGTCACATTAGTCACAGTGCACTAAATCTTCCAGAAAACTCACACGTTGATTTTGAAATTCATGAATATAATTCCTAGAATTATAATAATACCAAATGAATCCATAACCATGGATAATTGGACCATACTCAACCAATTTGAATTTCCTTGGAGGTTGAAAGTTAAAACAACCCAAACACTATGAAAATTTGTCAAACAATCCAACGCTTACACAAACTGACATGAAGATGTCTTATATTGTTTAGAAACTATGTAGGAATTTATAAAAAAGTAGACCTCTCGATGTGAGAGTTGTGGAAGATTTAGTATGTTGTGACTAATGTGACTAATGCCCTAGCAGGGCATTAGTCACATTAGTAACAACACACTAAATCTTCCACAACTCTCACATGTTGATTTTGATATTGAAGCAAAACAATCCTAGATTTATAATAATAGCAATTGAACACATTTCCTTAGATAATTGCACCGCACCCGACCACTTTGATTTTTTTGGGAGGTTGAGAGTGAAAGCAACCCTAAATTTGTGAATATCTTCCAAAGACCCTGGTCATTGTACCAGCTTACAGGAAGGTGTCTTATATGGTTTTGATAACTATTTAGAAACATTTGATGTGAAGATTACGGCCTTCAATGGCAGAGTTATGGAAGATTTAGTGCGTTGTGACTAATGTGACTAATGCCCTAGCAAGACATTAGTCACATTATTCACAGTGGACTAAATTTTTTGTAAGACTTAGATATTTATTCTAAGATTCATGAATAAAAGTCCTAGTATCATAATTATACAAAAAGAACACATTTCCATAAATAGTTGAAATTTATTATATATTTTTCATATTTGTTGTGTTATTGACCTTTATACACAATGATATCTTTATCAAACCCTGAAAGAGAGAAAAACAAAAATCCAAGAGTGACACACATGATAAACTAGGTAAGGGCATCCTCAATCTTGCCTCGGCAAAGTGGCCTGCCACCTGCATTTGGAGGGGCTGATTTGGGAGTGGATTTACAAAAACAAAAAATTACAGTTGAAGCGGCCCCAACCTGGCCGGCACCGTTGCCTCAAAATGCTGTCCATCTGGACACCCAGTGCTCCTCAAAAAGTGGGACTTTAAACATAATTTTTCATAATAAGTAGAATCAAATAATGGAAACCATTCTATTTTGTAGTGCATGTTATTCCAGTTTCATTACAATATTTAATAATAAATATGATGAATCCAACCGTACAGATGTTATCTTCACATTGACATTTACAACTTTGTTTTATACATCAACTCCATTTTCATTTTTCATCAAACATTTTATTACAAATCTTTGAAAACAGTGTTGAGTCGGGACCCCAGCTGCACTAACTTGGCCCCCAGCTGCACTACCTGGGGACCCCAACTGCACTAACTCGGGCCCCAGCTGCACTACCTGGGGACCCCAACTGCACTACCTGGGGCCCCAGCTGCACTACCTGGGGTCTTTGTTTTTTACTTTCTACTTAATTTAATACACACTTTTACTTTTTAAATTGACATTTTTACATTTAGGGTCACACTTTTAAATACACACTTTTACATTTACTTTTAATACTTTTAAATTGAAAACTACAGTAAAAGCTTTTACATTTGCTTTTAATACTTTTAAATTGAAAACTAAAGTAAAAGCTTTTACATTTACTTTTAATACTTTTAAATTGAAAAGTAAAGTAAAAGCTTTTACAAGTAACTATATAATGAGGATTTTTTATTTATTAAAATATATCCAAAGTATTTAGTGCCTTACATTCTACTACCTTACATTCTATTAGTCTATAACCATTCATTTTATTGCAGAGATGGCTGAGCTTGAGATACATGAGGCAAAAAAGCCTAGAATTGCACAAGTCATTGCTCTTAACTTCATAGAATGTACAAAGATTTTAGAGTTAGTTTATGATTCAAATACAAAAGGTTGAGAAAAATAATTTATCCCTCGTTGACTAGCTGTACCGTCGAGAAACTTGACTCTGGGAAAGTGGACAAAAACACCGGCCGATGAGGTGTGAGTGCCGGGGCCGTGAACTTACTGTCGTGGTTTACGTGCGGATTGGGGCAGGTAGCCGTTCTGACCTCTGGAAAGTGCCGTTGGCGGGCCTTTTTACAGTGAAGATTGAGGATGCCCTAAGTATGCCAAATTGGAAGGGAGGAAAATGACAATCTATATGAGTAAACATTTAATGAAATTGGATATGTCGAATGCTGATGTTTCGCATAGTGGCTGGACCACATCGTCAGCGTACATACTTCGGTTGTCTGTCTTTGAACCTCCACATTTATATCCTTGTGCTCCATTTATAAATTTCAATGAGAGCATGTTCAAGTTGCATCTCAATGCAATAGTTGGATACGAGGTTCAGTACTCTAAATAGTGTATTTAGTGTGAGATACACTAATTTACATAAACAAGTTGTAAGTTTTTACTGTTGACCAATTTTTTTACCCTCTATATTGGTCAAGATGGGGATCTTTCAATAGTATTGGAATCAATGTCTTTGGTAAAAAAATTTGTTGACAGTAAAAATCTATAACATTTTCAAATCTTATAATTATCTCACACTAAATACACTATTTAGTGTACTGTTCTACGCACCTGTTGGAAAAAACATAAAAAATCACATACCACTATAGTGCCATCTCAGAGGATCTCAGAGGCTCTCCCAGGCTCTCCCTGGCACATCAGACTGCACATTTTGGGGTCATATGCCATTTTTGTGTCCTGCAAAACTTATATATACTCCAGAAATGAGTTCAAAACAATAACACTGACTATACTCCCATTTTTGGGACTACCCTCCCTGAGTCCAAAAATTCCCCCAAAAAAACGGATCACTGCTCTGCATCCCACACAAGCACCAAAAAAATTAAAATCAACTCAAATAGCCTTCCACACAAACCCACAACTATACATGTATACAAAACTCACCATCATGTCTGCCCAGTACTCAAAACAGCATCCTAAAGGGGTTAAAGTAATGTAATAAACTGCAAGCCACCCTTATCGTCACAACATCAATGCTGTAAACTAACCGGTAGACAACAAAATCCTTTTAACCCTTTAGTGCCTAGGGTACTGTAGCAGACAGCTCTGGATTTCAGTGGGTTTTTCCACTGTGGTTGAGACTACCAAAAATAGAATGGGTTAAATTAGAAAGTAACCGTACAATTCTATTCTCAACTCGAGAGCACACATGTTATTAAAATTTGAGAATCATCCGATGGTGGGATCGGAAGATTATAGTATGTATTTGAACTGTATAATGCACGCTCAAAAACGAGATTTTGGGGGGTGTGTGACTTCAAAGTTAAATAGAATTTGAGGTAAATTTTCAAAAATAAAAGCAAAGACGTTCAGCTATGCCCTATGTCAACACCTCTCCGTTGCAATCTTTCATATCAAAAATAGACTCACACATAATTATTGTGAGATTTATAAGTGAAAGTGACTTCTCCATGTACGGTTTAGGACAAAATTTTATACGTTGAAAATTGACAGGAGTGGGTACATTAGTCAAGATCGGATTACACACACTAATGGAAGATGAAGAAGAGGACACAATCCAAAAAAATAAAACAAGATAACAAACTTCCAAACACAAGAAATACTACACAATACATATGTTGTATTTGTAAGTATTTACTGTATTTTCAAGTATTTGCAGTATTTTTGCGTTCTGTTGATAGGTATTTTGATAGTTGTACAATTCCAAATTGAAAATTTCTTTTTCTGGAAGGTGCGTAATGTATGTGCGCAAATCTGAACTTCAGAACTGAAGTTCCAATTCTTCACGGATTCTCTGTTATTTGCATTTCCGACGTTGCAGTGACCATAATCTGGCTTGCTAGGCACTAAAGGGTTAAGGTAGACGTATCTTAACCCCTATACGTCCCAGCGTCCACTTTCTGGATGACGAAGAGATTCCAACTCACACTACACTCACATTACTTCATGGATGAAACTCATTCAATTTTTTAAAAATACTTTATGAAGTTGTTGTCCTATCTAATGGTTGGATTTGGTGTGACTAAGGTACAATTTTTTTTTAGATTACAAATGTGGAAGTATATCAAGCAATAGACCAAGCCAAAATTGCATTGACCTTAGTTCAAAAGTGTGCTTGCTAAAATGAGGTCATAAATTGAAGTAACACAACATTTTCAAAAAATCACCATTTCAAGAATATGTCATTTCAAATCCATTCCAACAAATTTTACTCAAAAAATATCAATATTTTGTTTGTTATCAAATTTAGAAGGAATTTTTAATTATAGCTTTGCAATGTTATAATAAAATATTAGTGATGGCATTGGTGAATCTAACCGTACGGATGGAACCTAAAATTCATTACACAATTTTCAGTTGTATAAAAATTCCAAAATTTTCTTCTAAATAGCACTTTATAACGACTTTTCTCAAACTGTCAATTCTAGGGACACCCTGGGACGTTTAGGGGTTAAACCACCACGACACCTAAAACCACCAACTTCTACACCCCTCTTGCATTTCAGGAAAGAAATGTAGGCTTTCATTACATGACTTATGCATCAATCGCTCAAAAGTTAAGTCATGTACCAACAACTTACATTTCCTCCCTACAATGAAGAAAGGGTGTACAAGTTGGTGGTTTTAGTGTTGTAGTGGTTTAAGGTACGTCTACCATAACTAGGGTAACACACCGTAGAGAAGATAGTGCAAGAACATGATACCCAAGGTTACTATTGGCATCAAATTAGTGTGAACAATGGCCTCGTCCATAATCTATTATACATTTCATTATGGATTGTCTCACTTGACCATTCAGGTCTGGAATCGGTTGAGGAGACAACCCATGCTCACATGTATAATACATTATATCCATTATACCAACATCAATGTGCTCTAAAGTACGGGTCCCACTAGTTGTACTAACGGTATACATTTGAGCATTTTGCACTACAAGAACGCATGGGGGACTCCACAAATAACTTTAGTTTACATGTTACATATCTTGAAGTCAACTAAAATATGACGATGAGGTTGTCTTCAATAATGTTTACTTTTAAATTTTAATTTTTCCAGAGTGTATTAAATGACTATTTCTTTGTTTTGGTGTTTTTGATTTATAATTTAAGGTTCATCCCATAATCCAAATTCAAGAAAAATCATAAAATGGTCTCAAGATCATTTTGTGATGACCTACGTCGGAGCAATGAAAAGTTTTGCTAATGTGATCCCCAAACATAAATCATCCCATTGAAGTAAATGCAAACAATATTCACCCACAGGTCCAAAGATTTGAAATTTCCATTTTGGTCATCCTAGGACTTTTTTGGCAATTAAAAAAAAAATTGAGGCCTACGCCTCCAATTTCATTTAGGGGGATTCTTTCAATAATTTTCAACCATTGGAAGAGGGGGTTAGTTTTACAAGTGGGCCCAAATATGCACAAAATAGGGGCTAGTTTTTATCCTCATACATTAACATCAAAGGGATGTGGGGATTTAGAGTCAGGGTAATTTCATAAGGTGATAAATTAAATATTTTGCTTCATTTGGGTGTACACTAGAAGGTACAATAATAAATTTCTCGCAAGTAAAGTTGTACAACTATTATTCAAAGAATTTTCAATGAAATTCAATAATAAATAAATAAATACCATTTTTTTACTTGAATTTTTTGTGATTGGTTAAAAATCATAGATAGTTAAGATGGTAAAAGGATGTTTCACTTATGGTCTATGCAGTAGAAGCTCAAAAAGATTAAAAAAGCCTCATTGTTCAATACATTTAGGTATTGTTTAGAACCTGTAGGCACTTCGGGGATTAAGCATGGCATTATTTGATAATATCATGTAGAATGAACACTGTACTGCCTAAATGAATGACCCATTTTTATTTTTCAATTTTTGTTTTTATTTTTAATTATATTCACTCTTTTACTTTTTTACTTTTACAGAAACTATGTTCATTATATTTTCTATTTCTTTTAGTATGAGTAAGCATGTTAACACGTAAACGTCTCAATGTCCTGAAACTGGATCATGAACAGATTAAAAACCTTGCAACTTTCTCATACAACAAAATTGCAACTTTCTCATACAACAAAAATTAAACACTAAATTTATTTAAATTGTAAAGAAATACACAAAAATGGTTGTAAGTACAACCAATTTATTATTATACAATAACTCAATTACTTCATAGTCAAATCTAGTAATTGTAAGAAATTTACAATTCCTCATCATCATTTGCATCTTCACTTGCACAATTTCCATAATCAAGATAATTTATATACTTGATATCTTTCCAAGTAATTGGATTGTCACTTTGAAGTTGATTTTTCATTCTTGTAAATATTGCTAGTTTATTTGCCAAGGCACATCCAAGCTTAAAATCGGTATCCGATAATGAACTCTTTTCAAATCGTAGTGTCCCATGACTGATATATTTGCTGAATACAAAAATACCAGACCTATTATTATTTTGGAGTTTAAGACGATGTTGAAATACTCCAAATTCACCTCCTTTGGGATGTCCTTCAGTGAACCAACATATAAAAGAGCAGTCATAATCTAACTTGTCGATGTGTGGTTTAATAAAAGAGTTTTTGGACATGTGTAATTGGTGCACTTGTGTTGGATATGAAGGCAACCCAATTTGTATACAATTTATAGGTTGAAACTGATTGATAAAATATTCTTTAACTGAACTTCCAAATAATTCTAACGCCTTCCACATCTTTGTTGCAACAGAATCTCCTGTGCGCCTGAAAGCAAGTTTTTCACTCTGAGACATGTGTTTTTGACCATATGGTACCACACTTCCTTGTGAGCCTATTCCTCCATGGGCCATATATCTATGACCAACAGATTTATAATAACCTCGTTTTGGGTCTTGTTGATTAGATTTCCCCTTAAAAGGAGCAGTTTCATAATACTGATCTGCAGCAGCCAATGCGGTTTGATAATCAACCAGATCATTATCCCAAATTTCAGGTATATAAATAAATAAAACATGATGGAATAATAATTCACTTAAATTCAATATCTTCTCATTTATAACTTTATTCCCATCAATTAATAGCAAGGCGGTAGATATTGTTGGTGTAAGACTATTCTCTTCATATACTTTTTCCCAAGCGGTCTGAAATTTCTTGTTTTGCCAGTAAGGTATCTCATTATCCTTTTCAATAGATGGAACACTAGTGTAACTAATGATGATCCTCATGTCTCTTTGTATATCAAACTTCTTAAGTATAGAGGATTCTAGATACCCTTTTGGGGTCAATCTACATTGAAGTATTCTATATGGAGGAATTGTGTTCTTTTTCTTATCATCACTTTTACCCTGTAAATTTTTTTCTAGACCCTCAAAAGTATCATGGAATTCTTGGAGACTAGTTACTTCAATGTCTTTTGTGATGGAGATATCAAAGAGACATTTTGTATACTTAGAGTAGTTGACATCTAATTTTACCTCACATATGGGGCAATTATGTGACTTCTGCAGGCAATCACCACAAATTTTGTGGCAATATGAGACGTAATATTGCTGTTTGGAATGAACAACCAATTCTGCACTACTAGGTGGGTCTGTAAATATTTTGTAGAAATATTGCGATTCTAGAGTTTTTTGACAAGGAAGAACATATAACCTATCAAACAATTTCTGATGGTGTCCCGGGGTTCTACAACCTCTTGTTTTAGAATCATAAACCAATTCTAAAACTTGTTGAGATTCTATGAAGAGAGATTTTAGGGCCGTGACTTGTGCAATTCTAGGTTTTTTGGCCTCATGTAACACAAGCTCAGCCATGTCTAATTGAATGAAAGGTAGCAGATTCTTAAACAATATAGACTTTGGATATAATTTTATGAATAAAAAATATACAATCTCTACTTCATTATATATCAACTTTCAAAAACTTTTACATTAGTTTCTAATTTAAAAATATATTCAAAGGTATTTAAATGTAAAAGTGTTGATTAAATTAAGCTAAAAGTAAAAAATAAAAACTCCAATTATATAAGTTAAGAGCCTATGTTGAGTTGTAATTGGGACCCTGTAGATTGTCGTTGTTATTGATTGTTACATCAATTAGTATAGTTCAGGATCGAACCACAAGGGAAATGCTAACGGACAAGTATAACAATAGGGTCACAATCAATTGCATGCTACACTAATCAATGAATAAAACTCTCAATCTCTCTCAATCTTAATTCAAACTCTCATTCAGTTATACACATACACATTGTATATTCAATTTCAATATATATTAATCAACTTGGATTCAATGATCCACACATATACAATTACTCTAAAAATGCTCACTTGTAATTTCTCTTTCAAAGAGTCAAACACTAATTCTAATTCTCACACATACAAAAGAATATATAAAAAAAACTAAAGAGGATGCTTTCATGCTCCCCTGGCTCTCCAATCTCTTGTGGATGGTTTAGCAACAATAAACAACATCTTCAACCTATTTATACTACAACGACCAAAAAGTCACAACCTTTCAAAATCTCCCCTAAAAATAACTACTCTAATTGCCTTGACTCCGTTTTCCATCTTCCGTCTTGGCTTTATCGTTCAAGACTGCAACAATAATGTCCGTTCAAAACTGGCTTGATTCCGTTCTCATCTCCTTCTTCCATTTCCTTTCATTCATTTGTCGTTTCTCAACTGATCATCCTTCCCGTTGTGAACATATCATCCCATTTCACTATCTTCCAATAAGTTGATAAATAACCCTTTTTAACACAAAAATTCCATTCGTAAAATCCTCAGTTAACAGACCCCAACTAGTCAAGATAGGATCCCTAGTTAGTCCAGTTCTGGTCCAAGTAGTGCAGTTGGAGTTTTGAATTGGTACAGTTAACCCCTAAATTTCCTTGGTGTTTTTTGGGAGCTTGAAACCTCAAAACTGCGATTTTCTACCTCTATGCACTCCCGGAGGTGTGAACCAATTATTTTTCATTTTATAAGACTTCCAACCATAAGATCTTGTACCTAAGACTATTTTTAGTTACTGTTCCAAAAATTGACCGTTGGATAATTACCATTTGACAGATCACAACACCTAAAGTTAGTGTCCCAAACTTTTTGAGGCATTGTGAAGATTGTTTTTGAAATTTCGGGAGGCTGCCCATGTAAAATTGGTAATATTTTTGACTTGGGTCACTTTGGAAATTGAGTAGTGAATTAGTCATGAACAAATTTCCAAAAAAAAAATCCAAAAAATACCTAATTTTAAACTGCTCTTTTTTGACTTGAAACCTAAAATTTCTAGAAGAAGGTTCTAAAAAAGGAATATGGCTTTGGAAATTTTACCACATACACCTAGCGGAATAGGGAGAATCCAGTAAAAATCTTAGGCAAAAATATTGCTTTTAACCCCCTCATCTAGGCTGCCCGAAATCGCAAAAACCTGTTTTGGGATTTAACGAAAGTTAGGGGTTAACGCCCCAACTAGTGCAGCTGGGGTCCCCAGCTAGTGCAGCTAAGGCCCCAACTAGTGCAACTGGGGCCCCAACTAGTCCAGCTGGGGCCCCAACTATTGCAGCTGGGATCCCCAGCTGCTGCAATTGGAGCCCCAACTATTGCAGCTCGGGTCCCCAGCTGTTGCAGTTGGGGCCCCAACTAGTGCAGCTGGGGTCCCCAGCTACTACAGTTGGGGCCCCAACTAGTGCAGCTGGGGTCCCCAGCTACTGCAGTTGGGGCCCCAACTAGTGCAGCTAAGGTCCCCACCTACTGCAGTTGGGGCCCCAACTAGTGCAGCTGAGGTCCCCACCTACTGCAGTTGGGGCCCCAACTAGTGCAGCTGAGGTCCCCACCTACTGCAGCTGCGGCCCCAACTAGTGCAGCTGGGGTCCCCAGCTGCTGCAGTTGGAGCCCCAACTAGTGCAGCTGGGGCCCCAACTAGTGCAGCTGGGGTCCTCAGCTACTGCAGTTGGGGCCCAAACTAGTGCAGCTGGGGTCCCCTGCTGCTGCAGTTGAGGCCCCAACTAGTGCAGCTGAGGTCCCCAGCTACTGCAGTTGGGGCCCCAACTAGTGCAGCTGGGGTCCCTAGCTGCTGCAATTGGGGCCCCAACTAGTGCAGCTGAGGTCCCCAGCTGGGACCCCAACTAGTGTGGCTGAGGTCCCAAGCTGGGACCCCAACTACTGCAGCTGGGGCCCCAACTAGTGCTGCTGGGGTCCCCAGCTGTTGCAGCTGGGGCCCCAACTAGTGCAGCTAGGGTCCCCAGCTGCTGCAATTGGGGCTCCAACTAGTGCAGCTCGGGTCCCCAGTTGCTGCAGTTGGGGCCCCAACTAGTGCAGCTGGGGTCCCCAGCTGCTGCAGTAGGGCCCCAACTAGTGCAGCTGGGGTCCTCAGCTACTGCAGTTGGGGCCCCAACTAGTGCAGCTGGGGTCCCCAGTTGCTGCAGTTGGGGCCCCAACTAGTGCAGCTGGGGTCCTCAGCTACTGCAGTTGGGGCCCCAACTAGTGCAGCTGGGGTCCCCAGTTGCTGCAGTTGGGGCCCGAACTAGTGCAGCTGGGGTCCCCAGCTGCTGCAGTTGGGGCCCCAACTAGTGCAGCTGGGGTCCCCAGCTTTTGCAGTTGGGGCCCCAACTAGTGCTGCTGCGGTTCGCAGCTGCGACCCCAACTAGTGCAGCTGGGGTCCCCAGCTGTTGCAGCTGGGGCCCCATCTAGTGCAGCTGGGGTCCCCAGCTGATGCAGCTGGGGCGCCAACTAGTGCGGATTGTCGGAAGCCGATCTTGCGTGCAGAGAATATTATCAAGAACACAATAAACAAAACCCTAGCTGGGGCTCACAGATCAAATAGTCATTCTTTGAGAAAATGACAATATGAATGTGGACAAGTTATTATTTTGTGCACAAGTTACATTTTCCAAATGCGACAACGGGTTGCTCAAAAAGGTTTAGGAACTTCCTGTGCTTTTCGATGCTGAAGTCGCTCTCATGTCTTCTTGTATCTTTAATACTGGAATTCCGCCCCAATTCGAATGGTTCTATATACGTGTTGTATATTTCAAGCTCCCTGTGGGTTTTTTATTCTTCAATTGTAAACCATATTAGGGTTTTTGATTAGGGTTTAGTGATCGTTGTCTTCCTGTGTGATGGTTTCCATTTGTTTTAGGATGCTCGATCTTCTAGAGCGGGAGAGCAAGTGTCCAGATGGAGTGCAGACTGGCGGCAATAGCAATGTACGTTTTTCAGGCACTTCTTCTTTTAAATATCACATGTAAAAATTTCTATTCAATGCAAGTCCTAAGTCAACATTGTCTTCTCCTGTATCTACATGTGCCTTTCCTATTGCATTTTCATTTGCACTCTCTACATTCAAGTTTCCAACTAAATCCCTCCGTGTCACTGTATTAGTAAAGTGAGGTGTGTGATCAGTGAATTCCGAACGCTTCCTCTGCGATGAAGACTGAGCAAGCCCCCTCCCGAACTAAATTTCACTGTCGCCTCCAAGTGTAGTTCTCTCGAAGTTCCAACGTCCAGGGAGACAATCTCTTTCTGCTATGGTGAGCCCTTGCAGATGTGAGTCCTGAGAAAGACGATTACCTCGGATGTGAGCAGAGGAAAGTTGACTGCTCGGCTCTTGCTGCTCTAAGCAGAGAGGAGGGCAAACGTTGACTCCCTGGCTGATACCAAAAATGGTATTTGGATGATTTGAATTAATTGCTAATTGAAGAAGGAATGTTGAGTTTCATCCTATTTTTTGTAACGGGTTTTCATTGGGCATGCCACCTCTTCAAGTGAAATTCAGATATTTGAAGTTATTTTTGGATTTTACATGAGGTCCCACCTACAAAAAGAGTAATAACAATGGTTCACTATGTAGTGTATTTTGTAAATCTCTGATTTTTCTTCTTTAAATTAAATTTAGGCAAAAAAAATGAGTTTTATGGCATATGAGCTTTAGTAACAAAATGAAGATTATGAAGTGTAGTCTGTACTCCACATTGAATTTTTAGAAAACTTTGATAATTGAGTATTTAAGTCGAGTTGCAAATGTGGTGGGTATTACCATCGTGAATTGATATTTTATAAATAAATACATAAAAAGGATTATTTTTGGTATAGTAATGTTGTTCAGTCTAAATTACAACTTTTTAAAAAAAAATATGAAGATTTTCAACCATATTTTTAACTAATAAGAATTCTCCTGAAAATTAAGGCCACTTTACACTAGAGACGAGAAGCCATGAAGAGAGGAATTTTAGCCAATGGGCACTTTAAAAACTGAGAAGACCAAAGAATGTCACTGTACACCCAAAAAATTTCAGTCCAAGGGACAGAAGGAGGAGAATATGACATGGACAACACTTTTGTCCTTCGTAGCAAGAAAAGTGGACATTTTTCAAGGCTCCGGATTTTGCGTGAAGCCCACTTCAAGAGGTGCGTCTAATGCAAAATCCGGAGGGCCGTTTTGCCAAAATTCTCACAAACAATCATTTTTTATATTTTATGAACTTTATTTTAAAAAATTGGCACTTTATTTTTTGGTCCCTTTTCACTTTACACTATATCCTAAGGCCATCAAGTTCAAAGCTTGGCTTCTCAAGGATGAGCCATGGCCCTTTTAAGGTTTTCTCGAAGGCTTCTCACCTGTAGTGTAAAGAGGGCCTTGCTTAAAACAATCATTGTAATTACAAATTCTCAACACAAATTCCCAAACATTCATGTTTTGTAGTAGACACGTGCCTCCATAAACGAAAAATCTAAAGTACAATTTTTATCCTAGTTATAGTGGCAGGATTGAGTGAGACAAACAAAGCATGAATCTTAGGTGAAGGGCCGCAGCATTTAAGGGTTAAAAGCTTAAATAAAATGCTAGTCTCTTAATCACATAAGGCACATAGCACTAAATCTTACATACCTCTCACACTCAGAGGCCTAATTTTCTAAACCAATTTCCATAGATTCTAAACCATGTACGAGACCTTCCTGTCAGCTTACGAGAGCATTAGACTATTTGATAGATTTTCGGAATATTCGGGATGTTTAAACTGTATAACTCCAAGAAAAAACAAACTGGTTGAGTGGGATCCAACTATTTATGGAAATGTGTTCTTTTTGTATAATTATGATACTAGGATTTTTATTCATGAATCTTAGAATAAATATCTAAGTCTTACAGAAAATTTAGTCCACTGTGAATAATGTGACTAATGTCTTGCTAGGGCATTAGTCACAATAGTCACAACGCACTAAATCTTCCATAACTCTGCCATTGAAGGCCGTAATCTTCACATCAAATGTTTCTAAATAGTTATCAAAACCATATAAGACACCTTCCTGTAAGCTGGTACAATGACCAGGGTCTTTGGAAGATATTCACAAATTTAGGGTTGCTTTCACTCTCAACCTCCCAAAAAAATCAAAGTGGTCGGGTGCGGTGCAATTATCTAAGGAAATGTGTTCAATTGCTATTATTATAAATCTAGGATTGTTTTGCTTCAATATCAAAATCAACATGTGAGAGTTGTGGAAGATTTAGTGTGTTGTTACTAATGTGACTAATGCCCTGCTAGGGCATTAGTCACATTAGTCACAACATACTAAATCTTCCACAACTCTCACATCGAGAGGTCTACTTTTTTATAAATTCCTACATAGTTTCTAAACAATATAAGACATCTTCATGTCAGTTTGTGTAAGCGTTGGATTGTTTGACAAATTTTCATAGTGTTTGGGTTGTTTTAACTTTCAACCTCCAAGGAAATTCAAATTGGTTGAGTATGGTCCAATTATCCATGGTTATGGATTCATTTGGTATTATTATAATTCTAGGAATTATATTCATGAATTTCAAAATCAACGTGTGAGTTTTCTGGAAGATTTAGTGCACTGTGACTAATGTGACTACTGCCCTGCTAGGGCATTAGTCACATTAGTCACAACACACTAAATCTTCTACAACTCTCACATCGGGAGACCTACTTTTCTATAAATTTCTACATAGTTTCTAAACAACATAAGACATCTTCTTGTCAGTTTGTGTGAGTGTTGGAGTGTTTGACAGATTTTCACAGTGTTTGGGTTGTTTTAACTCTCAACCTCCAAGGAAATTCAAATTGGTTGAGTATGGTCCAATTATCCATGGTTATGGATTCATTTGGTATTATTATAATTCTAGGAATTATATTCATGCATTTCAAAATTAAAATGTGAGTTTTTTGGAAGATTTAGTACACTTTGACTAATGTGACTACTGCCTTGCTAGGGCATTAGTCACAGTAGGCACAGTACACTAAATCTTCTATGACGTTGACATCAAAATTCCTCATTTTCTAAAAATTTCTACATAGTTTGTGCCGATTCACATAAGACACCTTTTTGTTAATTTGTACGAGCATTGAACTCTTGGATAGATTTTGACAATTTTTGGATTGTTTTAACTCTCAACCCCTAAGAAAAAACATATTGGTTAAGTGGGGTCCAGTTATTTATGGTAATGTGTTTATTTAGTATTATTATAATTCTACGAATAAATTGCATGAAATATAGGCATTTAGGGGTTAAAAGCCTGAAAAAGATTCTAGTCATTGAGGGGTTAAAAGCCTAAACTAATTCTAGGCATTTACGGGTTAAAAGCTTGAAAAAGATTCTAGTCATTTCGGGGTTAACCCTTAAGCGTCCCTACATTTGTTGGACTTAAAATCATCATTGCTTTTGATGTGTTATAGGTCTAAATGTAAGTGAGGTATAGGAATCTCAACCGTAGAATCTTGTAATATACATATTGTAGTTCATGTGGATGAAATTTGGGGTCGTTTGGCCATATAGATTGCCAGATCATAGTGTTTTACTGTTACAAAAGGATGCCGAAATTTTCCTAGCAACACAAATTGAGGTGAAATTCGTGTTCCAAATTACTCAAATGAAAAACTTTAAATTATAATAAAAACACAGTAGTACCAAAATAAGATGACGGAAAAATTTAATGTGCCCTAAATTGAGCTTGCATTGTCAATAAGTAGCATGGAAACTGAACGATTTGACCCAAAAATTCAAAATCTGTCCAAACTAGACCCGTGCACTAAATTGACTCCCAAACATTGTCAACAACATGGATTGTCATGAAAGTTCTATCGCAATAACTAGACTTCAAGGGGAATCCAACCCAATAATTTTTAGTGAATAAGGACATGGGACAAAAGAGATACATGCCACCGAAGTTGCAGCCATCAATATGCACAAAAACTGTCCCAATAAAAGACCCGTACTTTGAAATGATCACAAAAAGTTCAATACATCTCAGATTGGTTTGAAAATTTTACCACTCATTCCATATTTTATGAGGAGAAGTTACCCAAAATTTCGTTAAAATCTAACAAGTTTTGCAAAAGTTACGGCTCTTTGAATGTGACTGTACCCAGAAAAGTCCAACAGAAAAGTCCAACATACGTAAGTCCGGACAGTTAGGTGTTAAAAGCCTGAAATAATTCTAGGCGTTGAGGGGTTATGAACGTGAAAAAAATTCACTGTGGCGTCATTGAATCATTGATGATGGCCACAGTTTTGAATTTTTTTTTGCATGCATTGTTTTTGAGCTTTGCATTGATTAGGAAATGCATGTCTGGAACATCCTGATTTGTGGTAGCTTTCAAAGTCGGCAAGTTCTTTTGATAGCATGTTCTTGTTCCAATGGGTCAACTCAACATGGGTGCTTTTTGAAAACAATTGTTTTCGCCGGGGTTTGTGCTGTTGGTTCACTGTGATGTTCCTAAAAAATAAAAAATAATAAAAGTGGCAAGTTCATGAGAGAGTGCCGGTTGGCTTTGCAATGTATGCTTCACAGTGAACATGGGTAACGGAGCTTGTTCCACGGTTGCGCTGCTTACATATAACACTTGGTTCAATTCTTCTTGAACATGCCTCTGTCAAAGTTGGCAGCTCCATTGTGGTGCCTGTCCTAGATTCTTGGAATGCATGAGAGTGGTCCTGTCTTTGTTAATGGGTTCGTAAATCATACCAGAGCATGCTTCAGTTGAGAGGTACGCAGTAGTGTTATAAGTTAGCATTGTGCTAATGTGGGCTTTTGAGCAGGTTGAAGTCACTCCTACATTGAGAGGGAGATTTGAGTGATCTTTGGAATAGTACTAATACGCTTTGAGATTCGTTTTCAGTACTTGTTGCTTTCATCTCACGTTAACTTCTTCTTGATTGGTGGTATTTTTGTTTGTGGAATGCCTGCTTGAAGTTTTCGTTTATTGATGAATAGAGAGGATTTGTGACCAACAGTTGTGGAAGTCTGCTTGATCAGCTAACACGTAGTAGTACAACGCTCCAAGAGCTGCAGCCGCTGTCTAATACTTGCACAGAAACAATCACAAGTAGTGAGGTGGTAAGCCACCAGTGATGCCTTACAACAACAAAACTTGTGATGCAGACTTATTAATCTCAATGTAGAGAATTAATTAATACTAAGGCATCCAAGTGCTTAATCAACCAAGGGTATTATGATATTTTACATGAGCTTTATACCTGAGAGCTATTCTCTAGGAGCGAAGAGAGTGGCAAGGAGTATCGGTTGCAAAAAAATCACAGTAAAGCTTTGCCGAGACACCTGCTTTACGAAACAGCTAGCGTGCCGTCATTGCATCGTACGTAGCATATGTATCTTCGTCCTTAAATCCATCTCACTTAATCTGAGTTAATACACAATTCAACCTCATATTATTGCACTGTTCTAATGCACTGCATGAGCTTGGTATGTTGTTTCCAGTTTTCGATTATTCTTGAATAGAGAGGATTTTTGACAATGACAACTGTCGATGTTGTCATAGTGTCCTCTTGAATCTGCAGGGTTTGAATTTGTGTTTGGTAATTCTATTTTATCTGTTTCGAGCTTTTGAGGCTTTCCATCTCCTCTGTCGTTCTTGATGGCAGGCCGCTGTGATTTTCCTGATGCACCCAATTCAGAAGGTTGCCGAGCGCCTATCTTCTCTATTAACCCCTAAAGGACCAGGGGTGTTTTTAGCTTACCTCTTGTTTTCTTGACTAGCTCTTATAAAAAGTTCAATTCCTCATTGGTGTGGGATAATTTGGACGATCGGCACTGTTGAAATCAAAGAAGACTTACATAGCTTTTGTATGAAAAAAAGATCAACAAAATCGCACAATTTTTGAGAAAATGCCACCATTGAGAAGATTGATAGAACTTGTTCAGGGTATTCTGTACACATGCTGAAATCGGATTGATCAAAAGTGCTCCAAAAACTCTGAAATTTTTACTGTGAGTAGAAATCATCATTTTAAAAATGTGGATAAAATTTCAAGTGATTTGGAGGTGCGAGGAAGAAGATATGAGGGTCTGAAGTGACGCCTAAATACCCACCGTGCAACTCAAAAAAATCACCAAAAATTGCACACTTCATGAAATTTTGATGAAGAAGTACTCACGGATTCAGCTCTTAAAAAGAACTAGGGTCTTTTTGTTGCTCACTTTACAATTCACGGTCCAACAACTTGAAATTCCTTACTTTCTAGTTCCAGAAGCCACGTGGTGGCCTCGTGGTCCTTTAGGGGTTAAGAACTCCCATGAACTTGTGTAGAATTTTTTTTCACGTGTTGAATTTTTTTTTCAGTACTTCATTGTATTGTGTTACCTTTAAGTGTTCACAGTACAGTTACACGATTAAACTTCATCAATTGCCAAGTTTCGAATTCTGTTATGTTAATTTTGTTTTGGTATGTTTCCCATACAAGTTATTGTAAAACCCATTTATCGTGGTCTTTTTATAGTTTTTAAATTAAAAATGACTGTAATAATATATTTCAAGTATTTTTCGTATTAAATTCTGAGCACTTACAAAATGCTTAAAATAGTGTGAATTAATTTGGAAAACTGTTAATGATAGTGATGAACAAGATGGTGTTGGTGGCATGATTTTTGAGCTTACATACGAACATATTCGATACTAAAGCTGTCTCTGCAATGTATTTGAAACTTTAGGGTTTTTAGCTTTCAAGTGCTGTAAAATGCTCAATTTAATCAATTTCGAAGAAAGGTTAAATGGATTTCAAAGTAGAAGAGAGCCTCCACACTTTCAAAGTAGGGACCAGTTTCATTTGAAATTAGGATGCAGGTGAAAATCATCATTTGACTGAATATTGACCACATATGGTTCCTGAGTGCTCTTTGCATGATTAGGGGTTCAGTTGTCGTTACATTGTCGGTAGGTAATGTATTAGTACTGTTAATTATGTGAGTTTAACTTTATAGTTTTTATCGCAGTTCAAGAGTTGTGTCTTAATATCCAACATTGGTTACAACTAGAACAAAAAGACGAGCTTAGCGATTTAGTGACTTTTTTTGGTTTACAACGAGGAGGTTGTGGAGGTTTTGTTCATGCTTACCGGTGAGCCCAATTCTGGTTTCAGTCCTGGATTAAACGATTCATATCTGTCTTCTCCATTTTTTTTGGTTTATAAATTATGTGACAGTTGGGGAGTACCTGATGAGGTTTGTTATGGAAGGCTGATTTGCAAGCTGTGAAAAATTATACTATAGAGACATCATTTTTCCTTCAAGGGATGGTGACTCATTTTGGGAATGTCTCTGATGCTATGAGTCTTCTATGCACTCTTTAGAACTTGACTGCAATGGATATTGTCAGTGCTGACTTTTAGTAATTTTGTATGTTGAATTGATTTTAATTTGTTTGAACTTGATTGTAGGATTGATCTTGTAGTTACTGTATGGTAAAATGTTGTTGATGATGTGAGTCTAACTTTCTCTCGATCTTTGTAGTTTCTTATTTTGAATGGCACTGCAGAAATTCAGTGCTAAGATTGCCCACAACAGATCCACCCCTACGAGGAAAGCTATCGTGGAGCGTGTAACACAGTATAGCATTGTGCTCATGAACAACAATATGGTTGAACCTGAAGCTCATGTATGAAAAAGTATTTTGAACTTCATAAACCATGGTCATATGAAAAAGTATTTCATGATGAAAAAGTATATGAAAAACCTTGAACTTAATTAAACAAATTTAATAAAAAAAACATGATAAATCCAACTTTACAGATGTGATCTACACATTGACATTTATAACTGTGCTCTGTATATCAACTTGTTTTTTTTGTATGCATCCTTCATTTTGTAACAGATTTGAAATTACTCAATTATTTGGACCTGAAAGGGTTATAGTATGGTACACAAAAATAAATTAACGTAAGCAAACATGAGTTTCTTGCAATATGTGTCAATTAAGGCCATATTCGTTATATTGAGACTTTTCGCAGTCTCATTTTTATCTTTGACTCGAAGATGAACTGTTTTATCTCTTTACTAGTATTTTTTTATAAAGAGGTAAGAACATCAACTTTTCGAATTTCATTATAGAATCACTATTTGAGCATTATATTTTTTTGGTTTCAATTACTAGTTTTTAACCGAATTTTTGAATAACTAGCATTCCGTCTCAGAAGCTTCGAAACGTCTCAATATAACGAATATGGCCTTAATTCTAGTGCCATCCCGTATTGTACTGGATGATAGAATTTTTACATTTGTTTAGCTCACCAATGATATCTCAATACTGTATTTGCAGAATTCTGGAGCCACGAACGAGGCACATCATTCCTTCCCTGTTGCACCATCAGGAGACACACAACAAAATCACTCCATAGGTGCATTCTACAATGGAGGGACTAGTGCGGGTATGTCACAGTCTTACTCATATCCACAAGGCTCTTTGTTTTATCCTCCTCATTGGGCACAACGAATTTTATTTCCAAGCATGGCTGACACGTCTCAAAACGGCGAAAGAGTATCAGGAATGTATCCGTTCAATATGGGGCCGCATGGATTGCAACTCCCTGTCTTTGCACATTCCATGCAGATCGATGCTCCTAACCTGGCTAATGCTCCTAACTTGGCAACTGTAATGCATTCTGGGGTAGAGAGAGTGCAACCTGTTACAGTTCCGCACAACGAGTTACATGGTACAAGTTCCAGCCACCACATTGTTGTTCCGGTTTATTCCAATGCTACACCACCTAGTGTCGCAGTGGTGTCTGATGGAGGCCACAGTGTATCCGCAGCTTTTTCTCTGAGTGTTCCATTAGCTGCATTCAATAATACATACCTTAATCCGCGAGGCACAAATGGCAAATTTGTGTCCCCGAATATAGGGAACTTGGTGGCAAATGGCGGTGCATCTTCATCTGCTGTACAAGTCACACCAAAGCGAACAGTAGTGGGTGAAGCTACGGGAGACAACGTTGCAGGTGCAGCAGCGAGGTTGGCCAGAAGGCAACTACAAAGGCGAGAACTTGCAGAGTATTTTCATGGGCGCCGATTTTTAAACAATGAACGTGGTCTGGTTCGTACTGATGCAAATGGGGAGCCCTTGTCATTGAAAAAAGTGTTAAACTCCGCCATCAGAGACATTGCTGGTCGAGTTTTGGATGTTAGTGTGATCCAGTTCTCTGAGCATCCTGCAATGTGTTTTGAACTTATAAATCATGATATACACCGCCAATTTGAGTTTGATCCACCACTGAGGGAGAACTACGTCAAGGAATTTCTACAGACTTCACTCAGTGCTGCACGATGCCAATGGCGAAAGCACTGGAAGAAAACAGGGCAAAGACACGAGAATTGCCCTGAGAGAAGGTTCCCAGCCCTTGTAGCATATTGGCGCACCCCTGCCGCAGAGGAGGAGAGCAGAAGAATGACAAGAGCTAGGAAACTCAGGAGGCAGGTGAACCGCCCGACAGTTGCAGAAGGGCCCGATGGTAGCACCACATCTGCGCAGGTAATCTGTGGTTGTAAATTAAGATCTTTGACATTCATCTATTTTACTTGTAAAATTAATAAGTCCTTTCATTTATGTTGCCAGTCCTATTGTTTGCTATGCAAATAATTTGGGCACAAGACCGGTACTTTGTATGCAAACCAAGCAAGTGCTACACATCTTTTAAATGTACGATGTGCTGGCCGTTGGTCCTAAAATTCTTCTGAATTTAATGATAAATATTTCTGACTTGCTTAAAAAAAAAAAAGGTCACATTGAACTTCAGGTGATTACATTGTTCTTGGTATGAACTTTTTACTTTTCTATGCTACTTTCTGTGTAAGAGATTTTCAGAAAAAAATAAAATTCATCACTACAGACGCTATTATTTTACATTCTCTATCATGTTATCAGAATTGCTGAATTTTTTGCATCATGATTTTATATTAGTTTTCTATAAGATCCTACAGTTAAATATAGCAAACAAGAAAAGAAATAAATTTAATTATGTCTCAATGTATTAGAAATGGAGTAATGGTGCGTTTTTCCAAGAACACCTCAGTTCCTGTCAATCAGCAACTCAAAGAAGCAAGGCCATTGCCCCTAGAAAAGACTTCAACTCCATCTCCGTGAACCACTGCTAGCACAGATTTTGAACTAGGTTTTACCGTCTTCAACAATGCAAACTGAAGGAAATAAATAATTGTAGTGCAAGCAACAGTTTTTATGTCACTGAAAGTTTAGCAGTTATCAGAATTTTCCATGACTTCAAGAGCAATCCAGGCTCATTGGATGCTCTTCTCATATAAACATGTTGGAAATATCAGGGTAATACACATGTGCTACCTGGGTGGTACGTAGGCAATAGCTGGGTGATACCTAGCTTTAAAGAAGATACACATCTTGGCTCCATGTAGTACATCTGGTTATATTCCTTTTTTTCTTTTCAAGTATCCATTGTATCAATTAGGCAGCTGAAATTTTAGGTAACAATTTTTCTAAAATTAGAAACAATTACCGGTACAGGCTGCGGACTAAATAAGCCTGAGGGTGGTGAGGCTAATGCAGTTGGATTGAAATTCTGCATCCGTGACAGTTGAGCACGCCAGGGATGTACTCACACACCGACCATTTCTTAGTGTTAACTGAATGCCAATTTTAATTCAATGGGGTTGCATTCTCATGTTTCAAAATAAGAACAAATAATGCCAATGTTAATGTTTTCTAGCCAATTTTTTGTAGCATATTATTGGCATGAGCGTATTTTATTTTGGAAGTGACTACCTTTACATTAGGAAAAATGGGGAAAATGGGATGAAATTGCCAAAGTCGGAATTTTTTTTCTACAATCGCTAGCATTTGGATGAAATTCCCTTGTAATAGATATTATATGGATGAGCTTATAATTCTAAGTTAAGGTCAATCTGAACATGTTGAAGTTCGGTGAGTGTGTGCCTCGAAATTGAATAATATGTTCTGGCATTATTTAATCTTGTATCAAGCTCTTTTTGTAATGAAGTATGGTTATGTGAACTGAAGTAAGTTTGATATGAAATTGGGTTTTGATGTCATTGAGTTTGTGTGATCATAATTAAAGTTTGCAGCACCTTAACCCTGTAGTTCTACGTGGTTCAGAAGATAACACAGTTTGTTGGTGTTGATTTTATAATAATGTCTTTACTAAAACTCTCTATGTTGAAATAAGATATACTATTAACAGTATTCAAATGTATAAATGTAAGCATAGCTTAATCAAGCAAGTACCAATTAAACCTTGGTAAGATCGGACCGTTGGATGGGAAGATCATCGTATGTCTTTGAATTGTATACTGCATTTTGGAAAATTGGATTTTGGAGGGTGTGTGAGTTCAAAGTTAAATAGAATGTGGATTACATTTTCAAAAATGAAATTGAAGATGTTCAACAATGACCTATGTCAACACCTGTCCATTGTAATCTTTCATGTCTAGAACGGACTCACATATAATAATTGTGAATTTTATAAGTGAGAGTGACTTATCCATGTACAGGTTAGGACAAAAATTTATACGTTAAAATATGAGAGGAGTTGGTACATTGATCAAGAATAGAATACATACACTAATGGAACGGTAACAAGAGAACAAATTCAAAAAAATAAAAGAAGACAACAAACTTCCAAAGACAAGAAATACCGCATTGTACATGTGTTGTGGTTGTAAGTATTTTATGTATTTTCAAGTATTTGCAGTATTATTGCGTTTTGTTCATATGTGTTTTGATAGTTGCACATCTCCAAATTGAAAATTTATTTCTCTATAAGATCACAAAGTGGGCACTTCAGTACTAAAGGGTTAATATATGCAACAATTCTCCTAAATATGAAATATAACTTACAACAGGTTCAGGTTTGATTTGATTAGTAAGTAAATTATCACAGAACATGATTGAATTTTTCCTGTGCAAAATATGTAAGTTTAAGGCTGTAGTCACTGAACTCTCTTCAACTTATGATCTTTTCGTTTTGTTCTGTGCGAATGATAGCATTGCAGCAAGTTGGATAACAGTATTAACAAAGTCATTTTACATTTAGTAATACTTGAGCCCTATAGAACTGAATTCTTTTAAGCTTTTGTGGAATTTTTTATGAACAACGATGAGTTTTTTTTAATAATCTTTTATTGTGTGGGTAGAAATTGAGTGAATCAATTGCAAGGAGGAACAATACAGGGCCACCACAGAACATATGTACTCAATCGCTTGTGCTCACAGTAATCATATTTTTGGAGATTGAATCTCCGTGTTGAATAACTACAACTTAATCAACCATTTAATATTTTTTTTGTAGGCCAAAACTTTGGCATTGTTGTTGATATGTCTGTAATAATGTTTTTTCCAAGAATCAGAGTGATGATCGTAGTCTTCTCGAGGAGGACAACATAGCACCAGACAATCTCCTCGCAGCAGAGCAACAACGGGAAGTTACAGACAATGACGAGGACCAGGGTCTGAGTACATTGCGAGGTGCAGCAATTAGTCCCGGATTTTTGAATCTGAGCACTGAGCCTGAGAATCGAGTTGAGAACATTTCATATAATGAGGTACTGCACAACACTGTTTTTGAATAAGATAAATTCCCATGTACAACTAGTATCAGTAGAGGGGAATGGCTTGATATGGGTACCACTTTTATGGGACTCACATAGTATGACTTCTGTTAACCCTTAAACGACAATGCCAGCCCCACGGGCTTGGTTTTAGTTTGGGAGAATCTTGCTCATAACTTCTACACCATTGCACCAAATGGGGTTTTTAAAATTCCAAACCGAGCACCTTAGAGAGATCTATACTTCTTTAGAATAAAGCTAAAGCAAATTAAACACAGAATCATGCTTAAAATGGAAATTAAGAGGAGATTTTGGGTGTGGTATTAGGAAAGGAATTGTCGTTTAAGGGTTAAACTCATTTTATGTGTGCTAGAAATTCCGTCTTTAACACCATGTATATAGTTGCAGCAATGGTGTCTATAACACCCTCTAAATTTTGTAAATTTCCAAGGATTTTTTTTACCAAAAATATATTTCTCGAAAATCACACTATGTTTGGAGGGAGTACCCATATGAAGCCATCATCCTAGAGTCCATGTTGAACACTGAAATGTCCACAAATGTCATCAAATTTGGAGAAATGTAAAGATGTGTTATACTATGAGGGAAATTTTGAACTTGATTATGAATAAAAGTTTTACATTATGAATTTTATATTCTATCCATACAGTTAGATCTGTCGTTGCAATCTTCAATACTTTTGTATAAAATTAGACACTGAAAATTCAAAATTATGTCAAAATCTCTAAATTATACTTAACAAATTTGTCAGTATCTCAAAATTATGGTTGCTGAACTTTATGAGTTGATTTTTTCAAGAGCACTTTTCAACTGAGATATTGGAAGTTTTTGGTGAATCACTACAACATGAGAGGAGGCATAATAATTTTAGAAATCATCCTGTTCTAATTGGATCACACATGCATGACGCTAAGTTTGCATACGTTTTGTAGTATAAATTCTACACAACAAAAACTGCATGATAGAGGAGAAAGTAGAGTTTGATTTTGTACACAATCTAGAAATTGGACGCTTGGGCAGGTAGGGGTTGATTACCATGCATGTCCATGCAACTTTGTTTGAATAGAAATTTTTTGTCGATATATACGTAAAACATGTCATTGAAAACAAGTAAATATGCAATCAAAATAATAATATTGATCATGTTGGACATGACTTTGTAGAACAATGACAATATCGACACAGAGGAACAAAACGTCAGAACTGATGATTTGCAAGTGGAATCCTTGGTAAACCGTGTTGCCGACAACCTCTCAAAAGACGCAACAGGGATACATTCCAACGTAAAGCAAACTGGGTGTCTTTAATACTTGTAACATTTGTATGTTAATTAAGTAGACATTAAATGTATGAGAGAAAAAAATTTGCCTAATTAAATATTGACATATTTTTGTTTCTTCATAAGCAGAGGTTGTTAATCAACATTTAAGAACCGTAATGTTGTTATAGGTATTCCCCTCCCATTAAAATCAAGTAAGGCAGATTCAGGCGTTCTCATAGGACACTTTTATTGCAAAACTGCAAGAAGGGCCGATTTTGTCTCAAGGGCTGATTTTGCCGTATGTGAAAACGAGAAAAAAGAAGAATCAATGAATCTGCCTTATAAGATTTTAACACCAGAGAAAGTGTTGGCCATGGCTGATTCTGCCTTGTGCGCAATCATAGGGCTTGCCCCATGACTGCTGATAAGGCAGAATCGGCCATGGCCAACCCTTTCTCTACTACATTGATAATAAAAATAAAAGAAGTTAGGAGCGTGTGATCCTAGTAGTCGCTAGTGCACAACCCTGGGAAATTTTGGTTTTGCATACAGACAGATGGCAAATTACTACGAGGAAATGGAATGAATGGAATGATCTGGAAGCTTGGATTTTGGAAAAAAAAATTGGCTACTTTTAGGCAAATTATTAAATAAAATGTGGGCTCGCTAATTGATACCAAGGATATTTCTTAAATGAAATGGAATAATAATCGGATTTTGTACACGAAGTCAAGATGTGGAACTTCTTGAAAGCTGAGTATCACCCAAGTATTGCTTAAGTAGCACCTAGGTAGCACATGCGTATTACCATGAAATTACCTATATATTAATATGAAATGAGCATGTGGGGGGGGCACTCTTGAAGCCTTGGAAAATCAGTAAAAATGCTGTAAAAATGCTGAACTGTTTTTTGAAAAGATAAAAATCAGTAAGTTCCAGGTCTACAAGATCAAGAGCCGTGACCAAGAGAATTGACAATGAAATTTTTAAAGTGAAAGGTCATTTTCCATAGTGGAAACCAAACTATGTTGTAATGGCCCTTCGTTCGGTGGACACTAGGTCATTAACAGTATGAATAGAGACTTTATTCACGCTAGCTTTGAAAGAGGACCGGAGTTTCTATCTATCTATCTATCTATTTGGAAACCAAAGTTGAAGCTGGAGGAGTTCATGTGCTCTTTCGTTTTTGGGGCCACATAACCTCTTTTGTTTGTCTCATTAAAAATGAATTCGGACCATGAATCATTATCCAGAAGGGCACTTGTTAGTACCTAGCATATTGCATCACCTTCCTTTTTGTGTTGTTTTGTAGTTGGAAGTTCATTCTACAAAGGAAGACTACTACAGTGACCTCATATTGGCATTTACGGAGGAAGTTGAAAAACTTCGCACAAAAGTGAGGGACTTAGAAAAACAGCTAGACAAAGTGATCGGTATCCACCCAAGTGGAAGGATACATCCTTACGCAAAGGTGAACTGCACAGAGAAGTCGAAGGAGCATTCCGAAATGCCCAACCCCCAGAGTGGTGTTGCAGAGCAAGCATTTCTCCAAAACATTCCAATAAATAGCACGGACAATGGACCAGAACAACACGAAATGCCAGTGCTGCATCCCGAAACCCCGGTGGATCATCTCCAAACCCTGCCGATTGACACAACCAGTAGCCAAGGTGACAAACATCCTCATGCGCATGTTGCAACCGTTTGTTTTGTTAGACGAATTTGAATTTGTAGTTAGTAGATATACTCCCTCTGTATCAAAAGAAAAGTCTACTTCAAGCGCATGTATTGTTCTAAACATTTTTGTAAAAGAACAGAAGCAGTTGCAATAATGAAAAAATGGTCTATATGTAAAATTTAAATGTAGTTTTTCTGTCAAAATTGTACACACTGTTTGAAGTGGATAGGGCAAATGGGTAGTAGCCCCTAAATGACTTCGAGAACACATTTTGTCCAAGAATAATTTCATCACTGTAGTAACCTTTACATGAATTCTATAATTTTGACACAATGTTAACTAGGATTGTAGATGTCTGTTACGAGAACACAAAAATCCTTCAAGATGTGGAATTACGTTTATGAATCCGCTGGGAAAAAATTTAAATGTCAAAGTAGATGAATTTGGGACATGGTAGTTATGGAGGTTGATGACTTAGAGGGCATTTTCACAATAGGGCGTCAGATTTGACCAAAACAATCGTACTAACGGGTATTTTAAAATACCCTATGTATACCGTACATACAAAATACATATGTAGGGCTGAAAAAAGGGTTGTATATTTACATTTTTGATGCAGTATCGATCCATTTTCAAACATGTTTTTTGGAATATTGGAAGATATCAAAAATTATATTGGAAGAAAATGGATCGATACTGTAAAATTCAGAGTCTAGGTTATGAGGACGGCAATCAAGCAATACAAAACGTCGCGTTCAGGGATTGTGGAGAGTTTGAAAGAATGTGATAATTATAATATTTAGAACTCTTATTGAGCCTTGAACACCACATATTTAGTGCAATGTAGTTTATTTGTAGAACTACATAATACGTACATATTATTTTATATAAAAATTAGAATTGTGGTTACCATGTACATCTACGCAGGTACAAAGAGTACTGTGAAGAGAACATACCAGTGGCGGAAGGACGTTGACGAAGGAGGCAGAAAGGGACCTATGAAGGGCAGGAAGCGAAACGAGGATCCAGTCGGAGTGGAGGTTGTGGACGGGCTCCTCGTAAACCTCGGCCAAGAAGGAGGCAACATCGTCCAGACGAGGCAGCCTCAGAAAAAACGCCAAAAACGGAGGCCAACACGCTTTGGTTCATTAGAGCCCCCACAAAACCTTGTACCACGTACGGGGCAGGTGAGAACATCGAACAAATTAAATCATGTTACTCTCAAAAAACTTGTATGTTGTATATGTGGTGAATTGGCCAGGAAGCAAAGTAAGAGAGTTTTCCAACTTGTGGAAGCTAGGAAGTCATCTGCAGTGCCCGCACTTGATCAAATAGAGTGAGTGAAAGTGGCATTGGATGTTCTCAGGTGAGTGAAGGAATACAATATGACAAGTCCACTCTCTCCGTTGGTGAAGTTATATACGGATTTGTGTTGAAATAGAGAAGAAAAAAATAGAAATAAAAGAAATAAAAAGAAAAAAGTTAAATAGGGACGACCACTAAGGTAAAAGACCTGTTGAGGTCAGTATTTGAAGTTTTATTATATGTGTTGATAATGTATTGTACTGCTTGAAAACAAGATCTAAATTGAAGCCAATGGAAATAATCGGGTTTTGTGTAGGTTTTGTTTTGTCAGGAGAGCGTTTGGAATTTTTGCTACATTTCCATTGCTTGAAGATCAATACAGGCTCTTCTTGCCATTCTGTGAAGAGATCATAGGAATAGAAGAGAGGTCATTGGTAAAGAGCATTAATTTCTAAGCAGGTAGAATAAACTTTGTACCACGTAGCAACAATGACTCACTAAATGGCCACAACATGCATGCTCAACTTCTGTTTTGTTTGCGGTTTTTTTGAAGTACCACATTGATATTGAGATCCAATGGCTGGAAGAGGATTACATTGAGATTTTGTCCGGTAATTCAAAACCAGGGAGGAATATCGGCGACAATCGCATGTCAGTACTTCCCTTGCCACTGCCGTAGCTAGGAAGGTCCTAAGCTGCGGTTATGTGCCTTAATCCTCCCTGCTTTTTACTTACCTAGTCCATTAATATGTAGGTACTATCATGATAATACACATGTGCTAACTAGGTGCTACTTAGGCAATATTTGCTTCATACCTAGATTTAAAGAGGTTGCACATTTTAACTCAGAGTAGGAAATTTGGCTATCATTCCTACATTGTTTCCATAAATCCTTTGTATCAATGAGGTAGCCAAATTTTTTTTTAGAAATTTGGCTACAATTAGGGTAAAAAATGCACTGTCTTTTCTCGAGGAGGCAATGTCAATGCCTTTCTGTTCTTCACAGTGGGGTAATATATCTTCCAAGTTTTAAGAAGCTCCATTCCTAGTGTATAGGTAGCGGACTGAAGAATATTGAACCTTTCTAATGTGAATGTGAAGTATTTTAATGCTACGGAATCCATGATAGTTTTTGTTGCATCGTCAGAAGTATTTTTTGTAATAAATGTCATGATATGTATCCATAGTGAAACTGATGTATTTTTTTTCTACGTTGCAATTCTTGTATTTGTTTATGGTATAGTTGTAGCATCTGTAATTCAGTTGTTGTTATGGTATACATTGACCTTGTATGAAATGCACTGCAGATACCACTTCCGTTACACAAAGAAGTTTGGATTTTACACCCAGAGTTTCCTGGCAAGTGCATTGCAAAAGGGAAGACTGGCGTCAGTTGGAAGACTCCAAAATCCAAAAACCTAACAAGTGTTGTTTGTGATCTGGGCGCTCAATTGGTCATCGTGCAACAGGTATTCTTGCCAAATGTCACACCAATGTATCAATCGAAGCAGCCACACTTGAAGCTTCTAGAGGACGCTTTGACATCATTTCTCAAGAATGACTGTTGGGTGATGTGGGGATCCCCCTATCTAATCGAAATAGAGTAAGTTGCACCGTCTTGACAAGTACTGTTGTTGAATATGTAAACTTCTTTATTTGGTACCATATAAAGGAGCGTTGTTAACCCTTTATGGCCTGACCTACAGTAACCTATGCAACTCTCAAAAATTTCTAACATTTTAAAGTATACTATATTTTTCTAATAATTTTTCTCATACAAATTATTGTTAAATCGATTTACCCTGAATTTTTCATACTTGTATGAATGAATATTTATTTTTAAGAGAAAATGAAAATAATAGTAATGAATAAGGTGTAGGTGGCATGCTTTAGGAGCGTAAAAAAAAAGAAATTTGATGTAAAAACTTTATATGTATGTAGTGTATATTTGAAGTGTAGGGTTTTCTGATTGACGACATTATATGTATATAGTGTTTGAAGTGTAGTGGTTATTCATACTGCAGTCTTTAGAATGTTGACGACTTTAAAATTGGACTAGAAAGTAGAAGATAGAATTCACACTTAGTGGGGAACATATTCAGTTGAAATTAAGAACTCGGTGAAACTGAACATTTCAGTGAAAAACAACCAGAAAGTTGATAGGCGTTAAAGGGTTAACAGCATGTAAGTTTCCCTCATTCCTGCACTCATCTTCAACGTGAACATGAATTAATACATGGTTATGAAATTCCTTATAGTGTGAACACTGTAATTCAAAAGGTAGAGGCTGAAATATTATATATGAACAGAATCACGTGTTGGTCAAAAGTTGTTAAAAATTGGACAACAGAATACTTCATGTGACCGGGTAGAGAACAGCGATGAACAACTTATTTGGGAAGAGCATTGGAAGAATTTGTGAAAGAAAAATGAAGATTGCAGAAACAATGAAACAATGAAGAATCCATAATATACCAAGGATGCGTTGGGGAAGAATATAATTCGAATGGGGCCAATTTTCATATCACCAGATTTAATGATGATTTTAAAATCATTATATTATAGAAAATGTCCTTGGAAGGGGTTGAATTAGTAAATATTATACGAATCAGTAAAGAACAGTGCATGTGTTGGTCAAAAGTTATGTACAATTGCACGAAAGAAAGCTGAAAGTGACGTGGTAGAAAATAACTGAACGATGAAGAACTTATCAGGGAAAAGAAATGGAGTAAGTTGTTAAAGTATAATTAAGATTCACAGAAGATGGTTTTTGTATGACCTAACAACCATGAAGTATCCATAATAACTAAGATCAAGGATTTATCACGAGAATCAGCAAAGATAGCTTCATGTCACGTGGTAGAAAACGACGATGAACTTATCAGGGAAGAGCATTGGATAATGAAGATGGCAGAAACTATGATTTCTGTATGACTGAACCCCTAAAGAACCAAGATGCCGAAATTGGGTACCCTGTATTTTTTGTGGCATTTTTGAGTAAGTCATATTTGGAGATCTTTCAGTTCAAACTTATTTGTTTTTTGAGCAACACATATATTGTTCTTCAGTGATTACAGTGATATGAAATTAGGTCCCAGCTTAATTATATATTTCACAATATGATGAACTGAATTTGTAATTTTAAAACCATGAATCCTGAGTCATGAATCCTGAGTCCTTTACGGGTGTAAAAGCTATGAAGAATCCGTAACAGAGCAACGATTTGTGATTCAAATTGGGAAATATATATTTCAGATGGGGTCTATTTTTATATTAAGGAACAATAGCACATGTGATAGTGAAAAAGACTTAAAATCAGAGAAAGGGAAGTATGCCTATGATCTTAAAAGAACCATGAGACGCACACATTCTTGTGATATTTGATATTTTCCTCTGACTTTTGAGCCTATGCTCTCTTTGTTACACCTTATTCAACTATTAATTGTTAAAAAAATTGGGCATTGATATAGCAGAATATGATTTCATTATCTTGCTTATGCAATTTGTTATGATTTTTTGATGGAAATAGTTGTAATTTATACTTGGGTACGTAGTTTTCTGTTCCAATGGCTCTTTGCCCAGTGGGCACTGGATCGTTGTTATAATGAACAGACACTTTATTCACGCCGGCCTCACAAGAGCCTCGGAGTTTTTATCTATCTATCTGGGTAGGTAGTTTGCAGAACTCTTTAGTGTTTCGAAATTTTGATTATTATCATTAAATTTTTCTACACTATTCAATAATACTAATTATTTGGTCATCTAATATTTTTACGATCCATGTATTCACGCAGGTGAGAATTGGTCAGAGCATGAACATCGAGAGAGCAAGTGGCAAAAACAAACGCTTGATGTATGTAGGACATCACGTTTGGGTTTGTTTGGTTTGCAGCATTGTAGATAAGAGTTGCAAAGCTTAGAGAATGCTACCACTCTGTGCTACAGCTTCCGGCACATATTGTATTTTTTCTCTCGCCCCAAGTTTTGTCCATACATGTAAAAAAAAACATTATAAATTATAAATAAATTTAAAAAAAAATAAAAAATAAAAAAAATTGTATATACTACTTCAGTGTCAGATACTGAATGCATGGCAATGGTTGAGATTCATGTTCAAACTACAATCGTAGAAACTGAATTCACAGAAACTGATTTCACAGAAACTGAATTCACGTTCAATTACAGGCTCAATTACAGCCACAGAGATGTGGACCCACCGATTTACATTCAACTACAACCACAGAGATATGGAGCCACCGATTTGCTTCAACTACAGGGACAGAGATGTGAACCCACCGAATTGTGACACTTGTGAAAATGGACCCACCGTATTGTGAAGAAGTCGAGATCGCAGGGCATCTTACTGTAGTTGCACTTGAGTTCTACAGTGACTGCAATTGTACCGTAGATAGCGGAAACTGTTGCTACAATTGCGGGGAGACTCTGTTGTCTTATTATGGCCCATTTCCAGTCATCCCACTCAAGTGGCGCTTGTAGAAAACAACTCAGAAACGGCCAAATACAGTAGTTGAAATCACCACGATTTGAAGTAGTGAATTTATGAATTTAGCTGATTCATGTAGTGATTCATGTAGTGATTCATGAACTGATGCATGCTGATTCATCAACTGATTCATCTTGTTGGAATCGGAAAAGGGTTTTAATGCAATTTAGCATTCATTTTTTGAACTAAGTTTTGGATATTTCAACCTTGTGCTATTAATCATGAAAGTTTGATCATAAAGGAACAACCCAACAGGCAACACGAGAGTCTTGACACAAGCACGTCTACCGATGGAAAAAAAACTACCCACCTGAGTTCCCCAATCACCAACGTGGTTTCGCCGCAAAACGTACATCCACACCACAGTACTCCAACATCCGACAGAGGCTATCACCGATGACTGTGGACCTCAAGTGACCCACATGCATCTCCTTAGCGATGTTTGGAAATGAGAAATCTACCACCACCCGCTTGTATGACAGCACAGGAGCCCACGCGTCAACTCCTTGCAACAGCAGCTGATGAAGTTTCTGAACAACACAGCACTCAAAATGAGTGCTCACGCAAACAAGCACAAATCGATCCTTACAATCTGTCACTGGGAACCTTGTCCAATTCATTGGGAAGTAAATTACTGCCAAACTGATGTTTACAGCAAGTTTTGCAAGTGGTTGTTCAATTTAGCGAGTGATTACCAAGAATTTACTATCATTCTTGTACCCATTACTGTCAAGGTAATCAGGGTTGTTCATCATGTCGTGTCATGCCGATTATGTCGTGTCGGACCCCTCCGGCACGACACGATAGGGTCAACCTAGACTGCAGGTAGGGTCAACCTAGTTTTTTCACCAGGTAGGGTTAAAATAGTTACCTTTCTGCCACCTTGCAAGCTAGACGTGGCTCAAGAAGCACATGTGGCATGGCCACGTAGGGCCCCTTGGAAGTCGTGTCCTACGTGGCTATGTGGTCCCGGGTAAATGTTTTACCCTCAGTCAGTTTGCCTCACTCCGGACTGCCCCTTCCCTCCGACTGCCATGTTTCCTGACTGCCCCCCTTCCCGTCTGACTGCTCGAATCTGACGGTTTAGATCTATCCGCTGCATTCGACTGCCTCAATCCAGCGGTGTAGGTCCATTTGCCCGGACCCGACTGCCTCAGCCCGTCTGTCCCAGCCCGTCGGCCTCATCCCGTCTGCCTCAGCCCGTCTGCCCCAGCCCGTCGGCCTCATCCCGTCTGCCTCATCCCGTGTGCCCCTCACTCCGTGTGCCCCTCACCCCGTCTGTCCCTCATCCCGTCTGTCCCTCATTCCGTTCGGCCCTTACCCCGTCTGCCCCTCACCCCATCCGCCCCTCACTCCGTCTGCCCCTCATCCCGTCTGCCCCTCATTCCGTCTGCCCTCTTTCCCGTCTGTCATGTTCTAAATGACTACCTTCTGTCTATCATCCATCCAAAAGATTTTAATTGACAAACAGATATCCAAAAGTCACTAAACTTAGAGTATTACAATTTAACCACTATAAGAAACCCGCGTTTTTTGTCATGTCTTCGGAAGACAGGGAGACATCCCTGTCATGTCTTTCCCATTGGTATGGATGTCTCGCACAAGAGATGGATGTCTCTACGTTGTTGAAGATAATTTTGGGATTAGATGGTTCGGCGAGTTGCGTGTTTCGGAAAACACGCGTAGATGTTTGCGTGCATCTGCGCGTTTCTGAAGACATGCCGCAAGACATTCGAAAAGACGCAAGTTTGCCACGCTGGCAAGGGATTCCGGTTTCACCGAGGGTAAGTGTTTGAAATTTACTGGAATGCAAGGTGAAATGCTACCCAATGTAAAAAATTCAGCATAATGGGCAGCGGTTTGCAAGAGCGAAAAAAAAACTGGTTCACACTATTAAATTCTATTTCCTTTTTGTCCAATATGCTTTTATTAAAATCACCACATAATTTGGAATAGTGATTTTATATTCGATATCTTGTACTCGCAATATTTCTGATTCGTCCATACTTTAAAATAATTGTAAATTATAATATTATAATATTATAACAATATCATAAGAATATAATAATATTAAAATAATAATATTTTAATAAATTTAATATTATATAATATAAATTATATATAAAATTTGATTTTTAATATTATAATATTATAATATTATAATTTATTAGTATAATAATATTAAAAATCCACGTCGGACAAAAATAGCTTTTTATAATATAGGAGGATTTTTCAACATTTATGGTAGAAAATACAAGTGGATATATTTTGGAATTTCCTAATTTACAAAACTTAATCTACATGGCACGGAAAAATCCACGTTGGACGAGCTGCCACGACATACTGTGTTTAGGCCATCGTCTGCAAGACATCTGATTCACGATGACTTCGATGACGTGGGGATGTTTTCGTGGACATCCATTGGGACGTCCGCAACGACGTCCTCGAAGCGCAACGATGTCTAAGGTGGTGAACTACAATGTCCCATGGTACATCCCATTATCATTTACTGTGCAATAGTGACTGCTGACATAGCCGACGTCCTGGAAGACATCGCAGAAGCACATAAGTCACGGTCGGAGACGTCACAAACAGCGTCCCATGAAACAGCTACACGTCTCCGAAACATTGGAGCCTCGTGATCCTATAAAACATGCAGGATACTTCTGAGCACGTCGTAGCGGATGTCTACATAAACATCCATTGAGACATAGTTGGCGACATGAGATACAACGTCCTCCCACGGATGTTTCAGTTCACGTAGACTTTGTTTGCGCTGACATCCAAGGCGTTTGAGGAGTTGCCCGTGATGTCGCGCTTTGAACGTCAGCTGGGACATCCCGGGTACCTCCGCATGCTGTTCACAACATGTCCGCGAAGACATGCGTGAAAGACGGGCCGACGTGTCCATCATTGTCTTCTAGGATGTCCAAGGGGATGTTCCATGAGACAACGCCGCATACATCCGTCATGCAGTAGGGCGTCTTGGCAAAGACGTCCACCGGATCACGACGTCAAAAGACATCGGATATGGCATGCCAACGTCCCAGAAGTCACCAAATGGGACATTGTGGAGAACATCCACCTAAACATTCGGTGTCATCTTCCAGAACATAGCAATATGGCGCGGTTTAAGACGTACGGGATGCTTCTGCAGACGTCAATACGGGTGTCTCTCTAAACAACACTGACAACATCGGGCGCGACATAAGATACCTGGGATTGCACGGAACGTCTCACTCGATGTGCAAGGTGTCTCCGCGGTCATCTGTGATGTCGTGCTCCGAACGTGGGCTGCAACATCCCAGCGGACATTGGCACGTTGTTCATGATGTGTCAGCGATGACATCTGTAACAGACGCGCCTGCGTCTTCATCACTGTCTTCGACGATGTCCATGGAGATGTCCTATCAAACATGGCCGCATACATCCGTCACGCAGTATGGCGTCTTGGCGGAGACGTCCAGTGCGACACAGTGGAGGACATCTACAGACGTGAAGTATGACATGGCACCGTGACAGGAGTAAGAGAACCGGACATTGTGAACAACGTCCACCGAAACATTCGGAATCGTCTTCCGCAACATACCAAAATCACGTTGTCTAAGACGCCCGACATGCTTCTTCAGACGTCATGATGGGTGTCTCTCTAAACACCCCTGCAGACATCGAGCGCGACATTAGTGACTTGGTATTGCACGGAACGTCTCAATTGATGTGCGCGGTGTCTCCGCAGTCATCTATGATGTTGCGCTCCGAACGTAGGCTGCAACATCCCGGCGGACATTTGAACGTTGTTCGTGCTGTGTCGGCTTAGACATCCGTATAAGACGCGCCCGCGTCTTCATCAATGTCTTCTAGGATGTCCATGAGCATGATCCATCAGACATGGCCGCATACATCCGTCACGCAGTACAGCGTCTTGGCGGAGACGTCCACTGCGACACGGTCTAGGACATCTACACACGTCAAGGATAACATCGCGCCGTGACAACAGTCACAGAAACGGACATTGTGGACGTCTACCAAAACAATCAGAATCGTCTTCCGCAACAGAGGCAAATGGCGTGGTCTAAGACGTCCGGGATGCTTCTTCAGACGTCCTGACGGGTGTCTCTCTAAACACCCGTCAAGACATCGGGCGCGACATTAGTGACCTGGGATTGCACAGAACGTCTCACTCGATGTGCGCGTTGTCTCCGCGGTCATCTGTGATGTCGCGCTCCGAACGTGGGCTACAACATCCCGGCGGACATTTGCACGTTATTCGCGATGTCTCAGCGATGACATTAGTTTCAGACGCGTCCGCGTCTTCATCATTGTCTACGACGATGTCCATAGAGATGTCCCATCAGTCATGGCCGCATACATCCGTCACGCAGTAGGGCATCTTGGCGGATACGTCCACTGTGACACAGTCCAAGACGTCTTCAGACGTCATGGATGTCATGGCACTGTGACGGAAGACAAAGAAACGGACATTCTGGACAATGTCCACTAAAACTTTTGGGATGTCTTGCGGAACATAGCAGTATGGCGTGCTCTAAGACGTACGGGATGCTTCTACAGACGTCGTCACGGGTGTCTCTGAAAACACCCGTAAAGACATCGGGCGCGACATCAGGGACCTGGTATTGCACGAACGTCTCACTCGATGTGCGCGGTGTCTCCGCGGTCATGTCCAATGTCGCGCTCCGAACGTCGGCTGGAACATCCCGGCGGACATTTGCACGTTGTTCGTGATGTGTCACCGATGAGATCCGTAACAGACATGCCCGCGTCTTCATCATTGTCTTTTAGGATGTTCACGGCGATGTACCATTAGACATCGCCGCATACATCTGTCCTGCTATACGGCGTCTTTGCAGAGACGTCCACTGTGAGACGGTCGACGACGTAGGGGAGGACGTAGCACCGTCTAAGAAGTCACAACACCGGTCATTGTGGACATCGTCCACCAGAACGTGTGGATGTCTTCCGTAGTATAGGGATATGGCGTGGTCCAAGACGTCTAGGTGGTTCTGTACACGTCCACATCGGTGTCTCTCTAAACATCCGTGAAGTCGTCGTGCGCCTCATCCGATACCTGGGAATGTTAGCAAAAACGTCCACGGGGATGTCTTTGCGGACGTCCATCTTCCATTCACTGCTCTGTTTCAGTCACTGTTTCAGACATTGGTTCAGTAAATACTGCAGAGGCATTGCCCTCTATAAAGCCTACAATTACAATATTCGTATGTACATATATTCGCAAACACAAGGAGTACAAGAGTGTTCGCGTAGGATCATGGAATGCAGCGCTACAGAACGGTGGTACAAGCAATACGAAGGTCATCAATCGCTAGTCCTCTTCGATTTGAGCCCGGTTGTTTGTTTCTCTTGCGGCTGTAACAAAACTCCCTCCCGTTGGAGCTGCTGTTTGAATTGGATCCGTTTCCCGAATTTGTGGTTGCGAGCCTTCGAAGTCATCGTCGTTACCGACAGTGATTCCATCGGGCACCGGATTTCGAGCAAGAAGTGATGTACTCTATTATCCATCGTCGCCTACCTCTGACGTCTGTTTGGCAAATGATCTTCCACCCGCTTCTCATGGGGTCATCGGAGAAAAAACCTGCTGACAATGCAATGGGAATGCAAACGAATCCTGATGTACTCTATTATCCATGTGGTTGAAATTTGCCACGTTGAATCCGTACTTGTCACGTTCTATGCTGGGAACTCGCACATCCCGTGAGTGTTTCACCCAATCGCATAGCAATACCGTGGTGCAGTGATTACGATAATCCAACTCGAGTATTTCCTCGATGTACCCCACATGCTCAGCGGTATGGTCAATGGGCCTCCCATTGCGAATCCCCCAACGCAGTTGCTGTGTATAGGCGGCCACTACACACGAGTCTCGAGTGACGAGGCCCCCCTCGGCCGTCCAAACACGCAAATGCATAACGAATGCGTGCATATGCCGATGGGAGGTTGCATAATGCTCAGGAGGACATGAGTACTATACGATGTCCTCGTCGAGTCGAACACCAGCCTCTTCCGCTTCCAGCACACGTTCCTTTAGCCAATCAGCAAAGCATGGTAAATCGCTGAGTTCGGGAGGGTACGACACTGCTCTACCAGGTCGACGACGTCGCGACTGCACTCGAAACGCCTCTCGTTCTTCCCATCGGCATCCCTTTGCGGTTATGTATTCCTTGGACACCACACCCACCTCTGTTGTTAGACTATGGACAGGCATGGTAAACGCCTGCAGCAGCTGAGACTGCGCACGTCTCCTACGAGACGTCAGTACTGACAGTCGCACGTCCGTGCTGACGTCCCCAAAGACATGCGCTCTGCATGCCGAAACATCCCTGACAACGCCGTCATGTTCTAGACGATGTCCCAATGGACATCACCCGTGACGCGGATGCGTCTCCTACTGTGACTCAATCATATATATGAACAGGGCCATGTGCACGTGCATAAATTTGAAGGTGCTCATAGGAGGGACCTGACGTTCTCTTTCATAATTTTTGTGTGCACTTGAGCACTACAACAAGGCACTGATGTTTTACACAAATACCAATTTGGACTGCAAGTTTGTTATTGTTGACCTCTTTTTTTGGCATTGGTATAACTGTATAAGACATCATTTAGTTGTAGTAGTTCAAAAATTTTAAATTTCTACCATCAATTTCTATTTATGAAGTTCTAAAAGATCAAAAAGAAGAGCAAAGTTTTGCACTTTGACAAAGAAGTTGATGAACCATACCATGCAAACACCCATACTCATCATTCAACTTTCATTATGTTTATTACAGTGTTTTTAAAAAAATAAATTAGGTACCGTCAAAAACTTCATATTTCTTAATATACTTATAAGCATTTAGACGCAAGTGTAAGATGTTTTATTTGTCTAAAAATAAAATTGTGCTTGTATCAGATTTTATTTGATTAGAATCTTGTAAAAGAACATTTTAACAAATTCTTAGACAAGTAAAACTTTTTAAGAAAAGCAAGACGTTTTAGTAATATGAAGTCTTTAAGTTTATCTGAGTGCAATATAAATTCAAAAATTACAGTCAATTGCCAACATTGGAATGTTTGGAAGTATATCAAGGATGACATCCAGCTATCTATGAAGATGTCTAAGATGACGTCCATAAAGATGTCTAAGATGATGTCTATAAAGATGTCTAAGATGATGTCCATGAAGATGTCTAAGATGATGTCCATGAAGATGTCTAAGATGATGTCCATGAAGATGTCTAAGATGATGTCCATGACGTCACTGTGATCATCTACTGGGATGAGTTTCATCTAGTTCACTGGATGAACAGAGGCGGCTAGGGTTAGCTGCCGAGTTAGGTCATTAGACCTTTAAGAGGACTTAGAGGTTGCACCAAGCTCATTTTCGTTTTCATTTCTCCAAGAAGTTAGAATTTAGAGTGTAGAGGTTTTGAAAAGTGTTGCCATCTATTTTTAGAATGATTGTAAACTATAGTAAGAGAATAGTAGTTGTAGAGATGGGTGTGGAGAATAGTAGTTGTAGTTTTAGATACCCATCTCTACAACTAGTTATAGAGAGAGAATAGAGAATAGTAGTTGTAGAAACCCTAATGTTACGTGGCTTTGAAAGCGTGGCGGCGACGCCGGCAAGGTCAAGGTTGGAGGGGGGGGGAAATTTGATGAAGAAACTGGTGTTAGTGGATTTCAAAGGCATCTTGTATGACACTATGAAGAAGGTGTTGTTGTGGAAGAAACCCTAAGACTTGTAGTATTTGATTTGTTGTGGAAGAAACTCTAAAACTTCTAGTATTTGATTTGTTGTGGAAGAAACCCTAAAACTTGCAGTACTTGATTTGTTGTGGATGAAACCCTAGAATTTGTAGTATTTGATTTGTTGTGGAAGAAACCCAAAAACTTGTAGTATGCTAGTATATGCAGCGCTAAAGACTTGAATCCCAGACACAACTGGGAAGGGCGGTCGCGACTTGCAAATTGGCGGTTTTTCAAGCGGGTGTATGCAGGTATGGCCTTCATGTTCGTAGCATGCACCATATATTTACATCATAGATGTCACTAGAGATGTCATTAGCAATGTTACCAGAGATGTCATCGGGCATGGCACCAAAGATGTCATCAGAGATGTCACCACAGATGTTTGGGCTGGATGTCTGCGCTTGAGCTCCTAATTCTACAACCCTATTTTCCACCAAAACATGGTGATGAAGAATGTGATCAGGACAGTGAGCCATTGCAAGCATTTGTGGAATTTTTCAACACGATTATGTGCCAGTGCTTCCCTAGAATACGGATTAGGACATGGTTGCATCTAGCCAGACGTCCATGGCAACACTGCATTAGACATGGTTACATCTAGGCAGTAGTCCCTGGCAACACGGAAGATGACATATTTATGTCTAGCCAGACATCCCTGGAAACATGGTAGAAGACATGCTCACGTCTCGTGAGACGCCCCCTGCTAGACGTAATTTTGTTGCATATAGCTTTCTTATGTACGAAGGCAAACAATAGAATGTCGCAAGTGTTCTGGAATGATTCATCTGTGAGAATGGGCTTTGTTGATCATTGAGTAAGGTGACTATGTTGCAGACGTCATACACGAAAGGGGGACGTTCCATGAAACATAGAGACGTCTCACCGGACATCCGAGAACCATTGCGCGTGTGAATGAGCTGTATCAGGTCCATGATCCGCTTCCATGATGCAAGTGCAACATCATAATCTGAGTTGCCATGTTCTGAGATGCTATGATGTACTATGTCGTGGGTTGCTGTGGAAGGGGTTGCTACATCAACATGTACTCTAGAATGCTATGGTACGTGATATTAACATGTAATTAGGCAAGGTTTTTTGTTGTACAGCCAAGGGTATGACAATCACTCCAAGTAGGAGGACGACGATGAGTCGGACGAAGAGGACGAAGATAACCCTAAATGAGGACACGGAAGATGGGGGAGACACCGCCTCCGTCTCAGCGGCACCATGGAGCAGGATTGGGACAAGAAATTGCTGATTGTGGACCAAAATGGCCACCCATACGGGCATTGGTGTCGGCGTTTGAGAATGACTTGCGGCTGCTCTCGAGGGACTTCGATCCATGTAAAAAATGTCCCAAGCAAATTCAGCCGGCGAAGGAAAGATTTTTGAAGCGCGTGTGGGCAGGTACACCCTTCTTATTTGTGCCACAAACTCCCAAACCGTAGTGCAGAATTGAAACAAACGACATGCTCATCTCATTTTCTGCTGCTGCCTATCACATATAAACGTTATGATTTGACATTCCATACACATGATTCTCCATGTCTTGAAAGTGATGTGCAGATATCCTCTTGGACGTTAACGGATGTTTATGGAGACGTCTAAGGATGTCTTATGAGACGTGTGAGGATGTACATGGAAACGTCCCCTGTGACAAGGGGACGTCTCAATCACAACATCCACGTCGCATTTCGTGTGCTTCTACCCTGTCACTGCGTCTTTTTTTTTTTTTTTACTATTTCTTTGCCGTGAATGACTCTAGTGCATGCGTGATGCGTGAATTCGCAGGATGGGAGGTGAGGGGGGAGAACGGCCGGAAGACAGTAGACCCGGGATGGATTTCTGTTCGAGTCAACAAGACGCTAACCAACAGATGGTTCAGGCTCGACGGACTGATCGACCAAATACAACGGAGGCTACCCGATATAACCGACAAGAAATGGAAATTTTTTGTGGCAAAGAGGGCGACTGCCGACTGGAGAGTCCAGAGAAAAGTCAGAGCAGATGCGTGAAGTATCCAAGGAGAAGGGCACACTATCAACACAGATGGCGGCACTCCGAGAGGCTGCGGGTAGCGAAGCAGGTGCGTCACAATTTATGCAATGTATGTATGTACAGTAGAGCTTGTTGTATGTTGTTTGCCATATGTGTAAAGATCTCTTGAGTAGACGTTGATGTGATTGAAAATGCCTCTATAAACATCCATTTGTTTCCACTAGCGTCTTGAACATAGTAGGTGACGTTAGTGAATGTTTTAGACAACGTGAGGATGTTTCATAATGCGCATTGATGTCGTCACGAACGCAGCCGGATGTTACCGGAGATGTTCACTGTCTTCTCGTGCGACCTATACGTGGTTCCGGCAGTTCTTTCTGATACTGGCTGCAGTGACAACGCGAACACAATGGTCCACACCAAGCAGGTAAAGAGTTGAGGGTAGATATGCTGGAACAGTAAGGCGTAACCACGTTGTGGATGACATCTGCAGAACGACTTAGGAAGCGCACGGACGTCTGCCGAAACATCCCCGCGTTTGTGGAGACATCGCACAGACATGTTTTGGAACACTGCGATGTTTTTTGTAACTCTGTCTAGGCAATTGAGCATGGTGTATTTTTGCATGCGATGTATGTTTTCCTTGTCCTTGTCATGAGTGTGAAGTGTACGGAACTGAAGTTGTAATGTGCGTGAATGAAAGCTTGCATCATGACAAGTAGGGGAGTTATACTGAATTTGATGACGTGGGTGGAGAGGGGAGGTCATGAGTCTTTGGTGTGCATACCATACTTCAATGTCTATTGTGAATGCATGCATTACAAGTAGTACCGCTGAACTGTAAGTGCAGAAGGTTGTCGACACACTCGGGGGTTCCACAGCTAGTGTCAGGCGCAGTACTAAGCCCGACAGCGTAACAAAGGCACCTGCGAAGACTCCGAAGCCTGCAGGATTGTCTAAAGCTGGGAGTCGCGACACAACGAAGCCAACGAGGGCATCCAAAACGACCAAGGTTGATTCCACGAAGCAAGCGGGCCTGTCGAAACCGGGGAGTGCGACTGAGAAGGTTGGGAAATAATGATCCACTGTCATGTTTGGACGTGCATGTACGCTTCTCGTGAATGTCTGAAATTCAGTGATTCGCGTTGAATACGGCAAATTATGCAATGTCTAAGTGGTTTTTAGATTCTCATTCATAGTATACTGGGACATTGCATAGAAAGAGTCCATGACATGATGTCATTGCACAAGTACAGGGTGGCACGTCAACAAGAGCGGAGGCGGCCAAGAAGAAATGATCATGCACCACAAATGAGACGCAGGAGAACCACATCAACCCGAAATGAACGTAACGGTACTTGTTAGACTATGGGCACGACGTCTTCGCAGACGTCAGTTCAGACGCTGTCGCGACTCCAGCAGCGTAGCCGCTTGTTTCATAGAACATCCCAGGAGATGTCTTAAGGTGTGATGTAGATTGAAGTATTTGCTGGGAGACGTATAGAACGTTGTTTATCGTATAGGAACCGGGTCCAGCGGTCAGGCACGTGTACAACATTCCATGCATACATAGAACGTCCCAAGTATGAGGATTTCCGTAGTTTACGGCCATTGTCGTGGGCCTAGCTAGTGGATGCATAGTAGAGCGATGTGTGGTGGACGGGCCTGTAGATGTGGACTCAGCGCCAATTTATGTCACGGACTGAATAGTTATCACAATCGAACTGTGCAGTTGAAACATTTTATGCATATGCAATGCGAGGACGTATTTGTGACTGGCAGGCATCACTCCCATGGTACAGTACAACTGATCTGCAATGTGACGTATGGATGCTCACCGAGACTAGTGCATCTTACGGGAGATGTATTGTTGTGCATGTTGATCATGACGTGGGGATGTTGGGGTGGTCGCGAAGGATGTCTCGGTGCATGTTCGACTGGTGACGTGAATATACGGCGTGCAACGTCTACATATAGCGGCAGCTGTCTTTCACAAAACGCGGTAAAGTACGTCAGCATGTTTTATGGGTCGACTATGTGATGATGATTCTGTCTTGTATAAGATGTTTGTGAGTGACGTCAAATGTTTGAGGGAACGCCTTTGTGATGACGATGATGTCTTTCGTGACACGTGTTACGAGATCTGGGGATGTTAGGTGGGACGACTCTCTTATCACGATGATGTCTTCCAGAAACGAAATTCGTGACGCAGTGCATGTTCTCTAAGCCGTCTTCGAGAACATGGGCACGATTGCCGAATGACGTGACCATGCTTCGTGAGACGTCTACATTTAGCGCGGCTGTATCTCACAACACATGCTACAAGACGTCAGGATGTTTTCTGGGTCGACTGAAGGATGTCTATGCTCATGTCTTTTAGAACATGTTCATAAATGACGCAACATATTACAGACCACGTCTTTGTGATGACGATGATGTCTTCCATGACACGTATGAGATGACCTCGGGATGTTCTCTTGGACGACTCTCTTATCATATCACCGTATTCATTAAATTGGGAGTCAAATTGATCTACATCACATGATCATTTCACTATCAGATCTACAACATGCATACATCAATTTGACTCCCAATTTAATGGAAACTCCCAATTTAATGAATACGGTGATTCATGATGATGTCTTCCAAAAACATCCACGTCACCGCAATGGATGTTATGTAAGACGTCGTGGAGAACATTAGCACGATTGCATAGTGATGTCTCGCAGGACCTCTGCCACGAGAAGCTAAACAAATTGCCACGTCTTGAATAAGAAGGCGCATGTCATCGTGAACGTCCTCAAAGACAGAACGATGTCGTCGCGGAGCTCTCGCAGGACACGTCAGCGTCTATGCGCGAATGTCTATTGAAACACAGTGATGTCCCGGGAGACGTCCAGGGCAACATGTGGTGGAAATGAAAGAAACCCGGGCATCTGCTGACGTGGTATGCCACGTCAGATTTTCCCGGGTGACACGTCGGAATTTCCCGGGTCCACATCGGAATTTCCCGGGTCCACGTCGGATTTTCCCGCCGCCACGTCGGAATGTGGCGGGACCACGTTTTCTTCCACGTCACCCACGGGGAGGAAGAATTCCATCCCGACGTGGCACTGCCCGTCCTTTTGCCGCTGATGTGGCGTTGACGTGGCGCCGACGTGTCACACCTTTCAGCCTCCGAAATTTGATAGACATCCACGGATGTCTACGCATTGTTGAAGACATGACAAGATGTTGACCCTATCTTACATGCTACACGATCTCTTACACCATGTCTGCACGTTGTTTATAAGACATGACAAAAAACACGGGTTTCTTATAGTGAACAAATCACTGAAAATTTTATTCAGAAATAGTCTATGCCGTATTTATACTGAAAATTTTATTCAGAAATTGCCAATGCTATATTTATACTCAAATTCAGGGTTGGATTTTGGATTTCAGTTTCAAAATTAATTTAAAAATTGTAGGGCATAGCACTTATATATCTAAACGTTTGCATAGAATCATAAATTCATAATGTACAACTTTTAGTCGTACATCTAGATCAAATGAAGATTCCAATCATGGATGCAACATGCACAACACGCAAATTCAGAAAACAGTATTTAATTACGCATGGAAAAGTTGTCCTTGAAAAGGACTTACATTGTAAAATTCAACTAAATGCAAACTTGTAGGATCCAATGTTGCACTAAGGGAAAAAAACAATGAACTATATATTGTAACGGTAACATTGGGTTGGAGTCATGAGACGGTATGGGTTTGCTTTCAACGAGTTCACTGCATGGGCCACGGTGTGTCGCGCTTTCGGGTCGTCCAAGGTGAGGCCATCCAAAGCCTTATTCCACATGACACGGGTCGTTCCATCTCCTCTGAAGAGCGTTGATTCTATCACATCGTCAAATATATATCTTGCGAGTTTCCCCGTTGCATACGCCTCCGACTTCATAGTGTGCTTCATCGGTTTAGTGCCAGGAGATACAACCACCCCATCAACTTCGTGGGGTAGCATATACCACAACTCCACCAGGAATGCTGCTTACGATATGCCGCAATCCTCCGACGGACCTCTATATCCATCCCTTCCATTTCCAGCATGGTATCGGGATGTATGCCTTTGTAAGGCTCTTCAATCCGCTTCACCGATGCTACTAAATTCCCATTCCACCATATGGTGAACGCAGACATGTTCTCCGCTGATAACGCAAAGAATTTTATCATCCCCAGGTGGTCCACGGGATTGACTAGGGCCTCGCAGGAAAGTTCCTTTTTTGCCTTGGTTTTGTCTTTTCTGGCGATCTTGCTTGTCTTCTCAGCAAAAACCATATGACTTGGAATCAGTGCAAAATTATGAATCGATACTTGCTGCACCTTGCCATACGCCCCCTGAAATTGTTCACCACTTTTGCTCACAATATCAGCTGACCTCGGAATCCACATGATTCCGGTTCTACCGTGTGAAGAAAGATGACCCACCAGCAACTTATCAGCCCATGGAGGCATACGTGTCGCCGCGGCTTTCACCTGCTGGGCGTAAGTCTTCCACCAAAGCAGCTTCTCGTATTCTAGGTCTGGTTCAGAGGTAGTTAGGGATTCAATTGCCTTGGAGTGAGTTGGCTCATAGAGCTGGGTCGGATTGTACACGCCTTGCTGCACTTGCTCATGGAACCAATGTCCATAGCCCGCAGCATTGGGAGCATCATGATGCCTTCGATCCTGTTCGACAGCGTCTGCTAAATACATCTTCATGTCTTCGATTACTGCCGCGAGGCGATACACTCCGTGGTGCAAGTACTTTGTTTCCAAATACTCCTTCGACTTCTTCTTAAAGAACAGCAACATGAAATGTTGAACTAATAGCATGCAGCCCCTTGAAGGAATTTCGGGCCGGTTTCTCCTCTCCTCCGGTGTCAGGTGCTTCCACTTTTTCCCCGAGCATCCACAGGTAGAACCTGACAGCGAGGTACTACTCCCTCTAGTGACTTCGATGCTTTGTGGTGGGTCCATGGGCCTAGTCCCAATAGACGCACTTGCGGTGGGACTAAACTCAAGATCTTGCACGCCTACCGATATACTTGCCACACGTTGCGATGCCTGGCTGTGGTCCCCGCCACCCGATGTACCTGCCACGTGCTGCAACCCCTGGCTTTGGTCTCCAGTCGATGTTGTAGCCATCGAGCTCTGTCCTACGGTCCTCATCCTCTTCGGAGGTTGCTTGAATTCGTTGTTCCTTTCCATATTTATTTTTTTTTTAAATTGAAAAGCTCCTCCCCCCAAAAAGCCAGAAACTTACTGCTCCAAAAACCCAAGAAAATCTGCGAACGCAGGATTGGTCACGGGTTCCTCTGAGGAGTCGAAACTGGCAGCAGTAAATGAGGGGCGGCCCTCAATATATAGAGGCGGCTATCGGGTAAGGGTTTCGGCATCGGGGCACGGCAGTCGGGGCAGGACAGTCGGCGCAGGCCGTCGGATAGAGGCAACGGGATTAGGGCAGTCGGAAGGGGGCTGTCGGATACAGGCCGACGGGATTAGGGCAATCGGAAGGGGGCCGTCGGATCCAGGCCGACGGCTTTAGGGCAGTCGGAGAGGGCCGACGGGTTCACGGCACACGGGTTAAGGGCCGACGGGTTAAGGGCACACGGGGACATGCAGTTGGGAATGGGCAGTCGGATTATCTCAATTGAACACTCTATTGCTGGATGGAACTGAAACTGGATTTCGTTTACGAAGCAACGTTGTAACTATCAAAGTAAAATTCAAATTAGGATTTAGTAGGATTCGATTATTCGTACTTGTTAATGGTTATTAATAATTTCCAAATACTTTTGTAAGGTTTAGGCTGGTAAATCAATTAAAAAAAAACAATTAACATAAACTAGAAGAAAAATATTGGAGTGCAGTTGGAATATCGTATAGTACATGATGGTAGGCTTCCCATTAACTCGTTGTATTTAATTTGAAAAATCATGTATAACCCCTAAACGCCCTCACGTATGTGTCATTGGGGAAGTGTTGCAAAGATGTGTTATAAAATGCAACTAACATGAATATTTCAAACTTGGTGTATGAACAAAAGTAACACATTTTCAAGTTAGATTCTATCCGTACGGTCAGATCTACGATTGCCATCACTGATATATTTTTTTATAAATTTTGGAACATAAAGTAAAAAATTGTTTTCTAGTTTGATCATGAATAATACATTGATAGTACGTGGCCAACATTTGTTGAGATGGATTGTCACATAGTACTGCAGGTTTTATAACTTTAGAAGATTTTTAAGATGCTCGATTTTATGACTTATTATTTTCAACAACAATGTCAAACTAAAATATTAAAATTTAGGGTTGAAATACTTCAACAAGAAATGAGGCATACTTTATTCCGAAATTGTTTCATTATTGATCGGAACACACATACACGAAGCTACTTCCCATACAAATTTTAGTATAGAAATAACGATAACTTTGAAAATCGCATAACGGTTTAGATAGTACGTATTTAATCCGTACTAGAAGCTAAATTTGCATGCTTGGGCAATTAGTTGTTAAAGTCCCACTTTGTAGACTAGGAATGAAATTTGAAATCAATACTTGCATACATATGCCAATTATTTATGGACAAGTATTTGCCATACAATAAATACACACTCACGCACATATAAATATATATATATATATATATATATATATATATATATATAAATATTTTTTGAATGTACCGCAACAACATAAAAAATCGTAATTAGATGGGAAAAAAAGGATCTCTACCATGCATTTGTATTCGAGGAAAATGATGCAAACATGCATGACTATTTAAATATAGCTACATTCCCTATTCCTCATCCGATTCTAAACTGATAACGGGATTAACGGGGACTGCTTCATCCACTGCGCGCTCCGTCAGTGTTCTACCACTTGAACCTTCGCCCTCTTGTATCACTCTTGGTGGCGCATACACAGGTGTTTCGTTTGTAGCCGCCTGATGAATCCGTTGGAGTTTGCCTCTAGTGCGGTAACAAACTGCGTCTTCTATAATAACCAAATTTGGACGTCGGACTCTACCCTCTTGTCTGGCTTTCAAATACCGCTGTGTCTCTGGAGATACCTGGTGCAACAGTACATAGATCGTTTGCCTCAATAGTCTAGGTTTGTGGTACGACTCCTCGTGACAGATATTGGCCCCCCTGCTTGCGATATGGGCCCCCTCCATATCGCTCTGCGGACGTATAGTCTTGCCGATGTGATTCACCCTCTCTCTAACGGGAAGTTCTCCTCTCACCAACCTTGCCGTTCTGTCGTCCCAATAATACCCGAATACTTGGTAAAAAAAGCGTTTCAAGCCGAAGTCTGGTGCTTCGTTCGGGTACATCAAATTAGCGGCCAAAAGTACGTTCTCTGGCCTCTCGTGCCAGTTCCACTGCTGCCTCTCGATGTACATTTGCTGCGTGCTCATGTTGTACTTCCAGCTCCATTCCACCGTCTTCCCAATTTCTGCGTTGGTTACAAATCCCGCAAAATCTGTTGCGTTGTACCTCCAATGACTTGGCATGAACGGTAGCAATCCGAATGTTTCATACAACCAGCGGTGGAAAGGGCTTAGGCAAATTGGGCACCGTCGGACGGAAATCATTTGTGGTAAAAGGCATTACACATGGAAGCAATGTCTACAACTTCCTAATGACCAAAAACCCTCCGGTCCAAAATAGTTGTTGCAAATAATGCACTGGGTACCGTCTTGAACTGATTCGTTAGGCGAAGGCCACTCGCGCTGCAATCCTGATGTGATGCTGTCATACTCTTTGAGAGGATTCCATCGGTGTTGGATTGGTAATTTTGGCCAATCAATCCTCTGAGCCGTCGTTGGCCAGTCATCGTCATAAATTGAATCAACTTCGGCCCAAGATGTTAGCATCAGATTCCGCAATCTACCATCTCTTCCCCATTCCACTTGAACATGCTCCATCTCCGTCTCCAATGCCCTCACTCTTGCTGCTGTAAAAATGGCAACAGTTGCCCAGTCATCAAATTGAGTAGCAAATTCGCCATACTCCTTTCTAAGACTTCTATTTTGCCGCTCCAACTCCTCCGAGTTATCATGTTGGACTTCGTACACCATTACGCGGGACCTCTAGTCTGCAAGCTCTTTGTGATTCTCAAAGTTACTGCAACTGAGAACACGCTCTAATTTTTTTTTAACTCCTCGTTTTCTTTTTCTAAAGCGAGGTTCCTTGACATGACTTCACCGGCCAAAGACTCCGTGGTCGCAATGCAATCTAGAGCAGCGTCCCGTTCGTATTGCAGTTTGTCCTCGCGATTCATTGCCGCGACACGTTCCTCGTACTTCCACAACTGCGACGAGGTCATTGGCTCCTTCACCTTCCCAATACATTCTGGTGGTGGAACACTCGAAATGCTTTGATCAACGGGGACAACAAAATCGTCAATCCATACCATGGAATCAGCGTTTGAAGCATCTTCCTTGAAACCCAGCTCAGCAAGTTTGCCTTCTAAAAACGTCACCCTGGCTCGCAGAGCTGCGACCTCTGTCTGATGTTTTCTAATGAGGTCACCGATAACCGTGCCGTGAACCTGGGTCCCATCCAATGTACTCGGTGCGTCATTTATGCCTGGAAATCCTTCCCCTCCCGGTAAAACGGGCGTACTCGGTACCACCGTCTCATCCATAATCACATCCGTTGTTTTGGTTTCAAAATCGGGCATCGCCGCATCCGCCTCTTCCGTAGGTGGGTCCCCCGTTGCAACTGCCTCTGCTTCTACTGCACTACCTCTGTTCTCGTCCTGTCCGTCAAAGATTTGTACGGGAGGCATTTGTCGTGGTACCTCTACAAAGGCTGGGATGCTCAAATTTGCAATGACTTCGTCCAACAATTCTTCGTCCACTTGCAAATCATCCACTGTACTGGGCCCACTGTAATTCTTTGGCGAATATAGCAAATCATGGTTTTTGATAAACCATTGCGGGATTAGCACCATGGGAATCTCCTTCGGCCTCCTCACTAAATACGCTTGGCGCACGTACGACGGAAGCGAGGACCAATCCACTTGCACTTTCAAGACACTCTCCGCATACACCATCGCGACGATACACAACGGAATGTTGTGTTTAGCGTATTTAGGGTCATCCGAAATCGCTCTCAACACGCTCAACATCCTCCATTTCATTGAAATGTTGCTGATCTGGGTCCACTTGGCAGAGGCGCTCACACAATTCCGCTCGTGGAGATCTCGTGGCCAAAATGCACGGTCCACATGGACCCAATTCACATAGCGGGTCGCTATCAAAGCAGTCCACGGAGTCGTTTGTTCTTCCCAACCCGATTTCGCAAGAATGTCGGGGTTATTATAAATATCCCACTGGAAGTCCTGAGGTTTGCCTTTCGATTTACTTTTCTTTCGTTTGTTTACCTCCACCCTTTCAACAAATTCGGATCTAGACCGTCGTCGATTAACACCATCCGCCATCGTCAAATTTGATTGGAGCAGCAACTTCCTATCCCTTTTAAAGTCTCCAGTACCATAAAACCTACTTACTGAACCTCGCACTCCAAAATTGTGCAACTAGTATTAAAAACCGTTAAATAACACTTCAAAATAGTGCTGAATTTAACGGTCAGTTCCCTAAAACCGATTCACACCCAAATAACAAGTCACAAGTAACAAGTAACATAGATATGATTTTGAACCCCTGAGGTAAAGTTTTCAAAGAAATACTCCGCCTCAGAGGCCACTCATTCACCGACGAGCACGTGGCGGCGGTTGCTAAAAGCACACCCTGTCAATGTGCTCAAGAAGGTCAATGGGCGTGAAAAAATGAGCCACGTCCTCCACCTTATATACAATCTGCCCCCCCCCCCTCCGACTGCCCTCGTGCGACTGCCCCCCCCGACTGCCCACCCCGACTGCCCCCATCAAACGGCCACGGTCCGACTGCCCGTCCCCGACTGCCCCCCTTCCCGACTGCCCTTACTGAACGGTTGGGATTCGACGGCCGGAACTCGACTGCCCTCATCGAACGGCCCAAAATCCGACTGCCCCTACTGAACGGCTCGGATTCGACTGCCATGATCCAACGCCCAAGATCCGACTGTCCTTCCCCGACTGCCCCTCCCGACTGCCCGTTCACGACGGCCCAGATGCGTCGGCCTTAGTCCAACGGCCCACGATCCGCCTCCTTGACTGCCACTTCTGACTGTCCTTACCCGACGGCCTACATGTTAGGAACCCATGTATGAAAAAAAAATTGAAAACACTGTCCCCGGAGTAGTGGCTGCATTTTTCACCAAAGTCAAAGAACATAGAGTTAGCAAAATCCCAGTAACATATGGAATTTCGTTTTTCATAAATGAAAAAAAAATTGAGAGTGTTTCTAATGATGTTACGCACTCATCTCTGCAAAAGAGTTCCAAATGGGAGTACCGGGACTCATGGTTGCATTTTCCACATATCGCAAATCCTAGTCAAAATACATAAAGTTACCAAAATACGAATAACAATGGCAAATGATAATATTGGGAATGAGACTCCATCTCATTAACACTTATAATGGCTAAACAAAATTGAGATCCAAAATTTGCCATTGTATAAGAACACGTATAAAACTAAGGCATACAATACCGTACACATAATGTCCAACAAAACTATAATACTATAATTATATAGATGTATACGTTACGCACTCATATTGCATCTCGAACCTCATCCCAAATATTAGGATCATCAGCATCTTCATCGTCGTGGTCATCATCATCACTAGGGGCGGGTTTCTCCAGTAGGTCCGGGTTGTCATTAAACCATTGCGGCATGGGCTTAACGGGAATGTTTATGGGCCTCCTCACCAAGTACGATTCCCGCAGACCCGATGGGAGGGAGGACCAATCCACCTCCACGTTCAACACACTCTCCGCGTACACCATCGCAGCTATCGCCAACGGAACGTTGTGCTTCGCGTACGCACGATCATCGGAAATTGCCCTCAGCACGCAGAACATCCTCCATTTCATAAGGATATTGCTGACATGAGTCCACTTGCCGTTTGCATTGATACAATTTCGCTCGTGCCGCTCTCTAGGCCAAAAAGCACGGTCTACGTGGACCCACCCTACGTACCGGGTGGCTATCACAGCTGTCCATGGAGTTGGTTCTGATTCCCATCCATCTCTAGCTTGAATGTTGGGATTATCGTATATTTCCCAATCTGGCTTTTGCAGTTGACCTTCGGGCTTTGTCTGCCTGGAACTGTTGCTTTGACCATAATAATACCCCCCTGACATCTTGATAATACACTGCAATAAACAATTATTGACACAAGTAAGAGGAATTTCTAGTCATGTAGATATAATTCTAAATCCAACACTTTCAAAAAGTCCAATTATGATGGCGAAGAATACTAGTGCATTTGAAATACTACACAATTCAAAGTCTAGTGAGAGGTTTGATAGTAAGTAATGTTTTGTAAAACCTGTGAATGACAGTTCCAATGAAGGAACTTCCCGCACTACAGGCCACTCCTTTAGACCCCTAAGCACTTCACAATGGTTGCTATACAGCAAGCCAGTCAATGTGCTCGCAGGACCTGAGAAATGTGATACATGAGGTAGCTTGCCCCCTATTTATATCCTGCCAGTGAACCTCCAACCGACTGCCTCTGTACCGACTACCCCATCCAACGACCATGGCTCGTCAGCCTCCTCGACTGCCTCAATCGGACGGTTATTGATCATGAGCTTTACCCGACTGCCCCTACACCGACTGCTGCAACCCCCGATTGCCCCTACACCGACGGCTGGTCGCCCTCCCCGACTACCCCATCCAACAAGCATGGCTCGTCAGTCCCCCCGACTGCCTCAATCGGACGGTTCCTGATGATCAACCCTTTCCCGAGTCCCGACTGCCCCTACAGCAGCAGCTGGCCCCCCGACTGCCCCTCCCGACTGCTGCATCCATCTGCCCCACCCCACTGCCTTGGCATACCAGTGCACTGCATCCATCTCCCCTCATCCGAAAATCCGGGTGGATACTTTCTAACTAAATTTTAATTGTTTCAAGAAAAAAACAAAATACATCATCATGACATCTCATACAAATGCATCATTTATCTAGTTCAGGAAAAAGGGCTCAAATATGGACTTCTTATTTCTGAATAGAAACCCCAACAAGACGGGCGACTCTGCCTGAATATTGGAGCACGGGGGAATCCAGTCGGACCCTATCGGAGGATCCCCAGATAGAACGGGAGAACTTGATGATTTCTGAAATGAACTCAAGATCCCCCGATACAACGCTTTCCCTGACGGAAGAACATGGATGATTTCTAACTTCAGGAGAGTCGCGACCCTTGTAAGCTGAAATCCTTCGGTTATTAATACTAAGCGCTTACTAGAAATGATAGTATGCCTTCCACGATGTTCTACCATCATCCAAATGCCATGCCACATCTGTTTTATATTAGGAATGGGCTTGTATTAATATTATGGTGTTACTAGAAATGATAATATGCCTTCCACGATGTTCTACCATCATCTAAAAGCCATGCCACATGTACTTTATATAAGGAATGGGTTTGTATTAATATTCATCGCTTACTAAAAATGACAATATGCCTTTCAAGATGTTCTACCATCATCCAAATGCCATGCCACATGTGTATTATAGTAGGAATGCGCTTGTATTAATATTCAGGGCTTACTAGAAATGATAATATGCCTTCCACAATGTTCTACCATCATCCAAATGCCAAGCCAAATGTGTTTTATATTATAAATGGGCTTGTATTAATATTCTGGGCTTACTAGAAATGATAAAATGCCTTCCACGATGATCTACTATCATCCAAATGCCATGCCATATGTGTTTTATATTAGGAATGGTCTTGTATTAATATTCTGGGCTTACTAGAAATAATAATATGCCTTCCACGATGTTCTACCATCATCCAAATGCCATGCCAGATGTGTTTTATATTATAAATGGACTTGTATTAGTATTCTGGGCATACTAGAAATAATAATATGCCTTCCACGATGATCTACTATCATCCAAATGCCATGCCAGATGCGTTTTATATTAGGAATGGTCTTGTATCACTATTGTGGGCATACTAGAAATGATAATATACTTCCACGATGTTCTACCATCCTCCAAATGCCATGCCACATGTGTTTTATATTATGAATGGGCTTGTATTAATATTCTGGGCTTACTAGAAATGATAATATGCCTTCCACGAATCCACGATGTTCTACCATCATCCAAATGCCATGCCACCTGTGTTTTATATTATGAAGAAGCTGTATTAATATTCTGGGCTTACTAGAAATGATAACATGCCTTCCACGAATCTACGATGTTATACCATCATCCAAATGCCATGTCACATGTGTTTCTTATTAAAAATGGGCTTGTATAAATATTATGGGCATACTAGAAATGAAAATATGCCTTCCATGAATCCACGATGTTCTACCATCATCCAAATGTCATGCCAGATGTGTTTCATATTATAATTGGGCTTGTATGAATATTCTGGGCTTACTCGAAATGATAATATGCCTTCTACGATGCTCTACCATCATCCAAATGCCATGGCACATGCGTTTTATATTATAAATGGGCTTGCATTAATATTCTGGGCTTACAAGAAATGATAATATACCTTCCACGATGTTCTACCATCATCCAAATGCCATGCCAGAAGTGTTTTATATTATGAATGGGCTTGAATTAATCTTCTGGGTTTACTATAAATGATAATATGCCTTCCACGAATCCACGATGTTCTACCATCATCCAAATGTCATGCCACATGTGTTTCATATTAGGAATGGGCTTGTATTAATATTCTGGGCTTCCTAGAAATGATAATATGCCTTCCACGATGTTGTACCATCATCCAAATGCCATGCCAGATGTGTTTTATATTATAAATGGGCTTGTATTAATTTTTTGGGCTTACTAGAAATGATAATATGCCTTCCACGATGTTCTACCATCAACCAAATGCCATGCCGGAAGTGTTTTATATTATGAATGGGCTTGAATTAATCTTCTGGGCTTACTATAAATGATAATATGCCTTCTACGAATCCATGATGTTCTACCATCATCCAAACGCCATGCCACATGTGTTTCATATTAGGAATGGGCTTGTATTAATATTCTGGGCTTACTAGAAATGATAATATGCCTTCCACGATGTTTCACCATCATTCAAATGCCATGCCATATATGTTTTATATTATAAATGGGCTTGTATTAATATTCAGGGCTTACTAGAAATGATTATATGCCTTCCACGATGTTCTACCATCATCCAAATGCCATGCCAGATGTGCTTTATATTATAAATGGGCTTGTATTAATTTTCAGGGCTTACTAGAAATGATAATATGCCTTCCACGATGTTCGACAATCATCCAAATGCCATGCAACAAGTGTTTCATATAAGGAATGGGCTTGTATTAATATTGTGGGCCTACTAGAAATGATAATGTGCCTTCCACGATGTTGTACCATCATCCAAATGCCATGCCAGATGTGTTTTATCTTATAAATGAGCTTGTATTAATATTCTGGGCGTACTAGATATGATAATATGCCTTCCACGATGTTGTACCATCATCCAAATGCCATGCCATATGCGTTTTACATTATAAATGGGCTTGTATTATTATTCTGGGACTACTAGAAATGATAATATGCCTCCCACGATGTTCTACCATCATCCAGATGCCCTGCCAGATGTGTTTTATATTATAAATGGGCTTATATTAATATTCTGGGACTACTAGAAATGATAATATGCCTTCCACGAATCCACGATGTTCTACCATCATCCAAATGCCATGCTTGAAGGGTTTTATATTATGAATGGGCTTGTATTAATATTCTGGGCATACTAGAAATGATAATGTGCCTTGCACGATGTTCTACCATCATCCAAATGCCATGGCACATGCGTTATATTTTATGAATGGGCTTGTATTAATATTTTGGGCTTACTAGAAATGATAATGTGCCTTGCACAATGTTCTACCATCATCCAAATGCCATGGCACATGCTTTCGTATTATGAATGGGCTTGTATTAATATTCAGGGCATACTAGAAATAATAATATGCATTCCACGATGTTCTACCATTATCCAAATGCCATGCCAGATGTGTTTTATATTATGAATGGGCTTGTATTAATATTGTGGGCTTACTAGAATTGATAATATGCCTTCCTCGAATCCACGATGTTCTGCCATCATCCAAATGCCATGCCTCATGTGTTTTATATTATGATTGGGCTTCTATTAATATTCTGGGCTTACTCGAAATCATAATATGCCTTCTACGATGCTCTACCATCATCCAAATGCCATGGCACATGCGTTTTATATTATGAATGAGCTTGTATTAATATTATGGGCTTACTAGAAATGATAATATGCCTACCACGATTTTCTACCATCATCCAAATGCCATGCCAAATGTGTTTTATATTATGAATGGGCTTGTATTCATATTCTGGGCTTACTAGAAATGATAATATGCCTTCCACGAATCCACGATGTTCTACCATCATCCAAATGCCATGCCACATGTGTTTTATATTTTGAAGAAGCTGTAATAATATTCTGGGCTTACTAGAAATGATAACATGCCTTCCACGAATCTACGATGTTATACCATCATCCAAATGCCATGCCACAAGTGTTTCATATTAGGAATGGGCTTGTATTAATATTATGGGCTTTCTAGAAAGGATAATATGCCTTCCACGAATCAACGATGTTCTACCATCATCCAAATGCCATGCGACATGTGTTTCATATTAGGAATGGGCTTGTATTAATATTCTGGGCTTACTAGAAATGATAATGTGCCTTTCACGATGTTCTGCCATCATCTAAATGCCATGCCACAAGTGTTTCATATTAGGAATGGGCTTGTATTAATATTCTGGACCTACTAGAAATGATATTATGCCTTCCACGATGTTCTACCATCATCCAAATGCCATGCGAGATGTGGTATATATTATAAATGGGCTTGTACTAATCTTCTGGGCTTACTAGAAATGATAATGTGCGTTCCACAATATTCTACCATCATCCAAGTGCCATGGCACTTGCGTTTTATATTATGAATGGGCTTGTATTAATATTCTGGGCTTACTACAAATGATAATGTGCCTTCCACATGTTCTACCATCATCCAAATGCCATGCCAGATGTGTTTTATAATATAAATCGGATTGTATTAATATTCAAGGCTTACTAGAAATGATAATATGCCTTCCACGAATCCACGATGTTCTTCCATCATCCAAATGCCATGCCACATGTGTTTCATATTAGGAATGGGCTTGTATTAATATTCTGGGCTTACTAGAAATGATAATATGCCTTCCACGATGATCTATTATTATCCAAATGCCATGGCAGATGTAGTTTATATTAGGAATAGTCTTGTATTACTATTATGGGCATACTAGAAATGATAATATGCCTTCCACGATGTTCTACCATCATCCAAATGCCATGCCAGATGTGTTTTATATTCTAAACGGGCTTGTATTAATCTTCTGGGCTTACTAGAAATGATAATATGCCTTCCACGATGTTCTACCATCATCCAAATACCATGCCACAAGTGTTTCATATTAAGAATGGGCTTGTATTAATATTCTGGGCATACTAGAAATGATAATGTGCCTTCCACGATGTTCTACCATCATCCAAATGCCATGCCAGATGTGTTTTATATTATGAATGGGCTTGTATTATTATTCTGGGACTACTAGAAATGATAATATGCCTTCCACAATGTTCTACCATCATCCAGATGCCCTGCCAGATGTGTTTTATATTATAAATGGGCTTGTATTAATCTTCTGGGCTTACTAGAAATGATAACATGCCTTCCACGATGTTCTACCATCATCCAAATGCCATGCCACAAGTGTTTCATATTAGGATTGGGCTTGTATAAATATTCTTGGCTTACTAGAAATGATAATGTGCCTTCCTCGATGTTCTACTATCATCGAAATGCCATGCCAAAGTGTTTTATAATATAAATGGGCTGATATTAATATTCTGGGCTTACTAGAAATGATAATATGCCTTCCACGAATCCACGATGTTCTACCATCATCCAAATGCCGTGCCACATGTGTTTTAGGTTATGAAGAAGCTGTATTAATATTCTGGGCTTACTAGAAATGATAATATGCCTTCCACGATGATTTAGTATCATCCAAATGCCATGCCAGATGTGTTTTATATTAGGAATGGTCTTGTATTACTATTATGGGCATACTAGAAATGATAATATGCCTTCCATGATGTTCTACCATCATCCAAGTGCCATGCCAGATGTGTTTTATATTATAAATGGGCTTGTATTAATATTCTGGGCTTACTAGAAATGATAATATGCCTTCCACGATGTTCTACCATCATCCAAATGCCATGCCAGATGTGTTTTATATTATGAATGGGCTTGTATTAATATTGTGGGCTTACTAGAAATGATAATATGCCTTCCTCGAATCCACGATGTTCTGCCGTCATCCAAATGCCATGCCTCATGTGTTTTATATTATGATTGGGCTTCTATTAATATTCTGGGCTTACTCGAAATGATAATATGCCTTCTACGATGCTCTACCATCATCCAAAGGCCATGGCACATGCGTTTTATAATATGAATGGGCTTGTATTAATATTCTGGGCTTACTAGAAATGATAATATGCCTTCCACGATGTTCTACCATCATCCAAATGCCATGCCAGATGTGTTTTATATTATGAATGGGCTTGTATTAATATTGTGGGCTTACTAGAAATGATAATATGCCTTCCTCGAATCCACGATGTTCTGCCATCATCCAAATGCCATGCCTCATGTGTTTTATATTATGATTGGGCTTCTATTAATATTCTGGGCTTACTCGAAATGATAATATGCCTTCTACGATGCTCTACCATCATCCAAAGGCCATGCCAAATGTGTTTTATATTATGAATGGGTTTGTATTAATATTCAGGGCTTACTAGAAATGATAATATGCCTTCCACGAATCCACGATGCTCTACCATCATCCAAATGCCATGCCACATGTGTTTTATATTATGAAGAAGTTGTATTAATGTTCTGGGCTTACTAGAAATGATTACTTGCCTTCCACGAATCTACGATGTTCTACCATCATCCAAATGCCATGCCACAAGTGTTTCATATTAGGAATGGGCTTGTATTAATATTCTGGGCTCACTAGGAATGATAATGTGCCTTTCACGATGTTCTACCATCATCCAAATGCCATGCCAGAAGTGCTTTATATTATGAATGGGCTTGTATTAATATTCTGGGCTTACTAGAAATGATAATATGCCTTCCACGAATCGACGATGTTCTACATCATCCAAATGCCATGCCACATTTATTTTATATTATAAATGGGCTTGTATTAATATTCTGGACCTACTAGAAATGATATTATGCCTTCCACGATGTTCTACCATCATCCAAATGTCATGCGAGATGTGGTATATATTATAAATGGGCTTGTACTAATCTTCTGGGCTTACTAGAAATGATAATGTGCGTTCCACAATATTCTACCATCATCCAAGTGCCATGGCACTTGCGTTTTATATTATGAATGGGCTTGTATTAATATTCTGGGCTTACTACAAATGATAATGTGCCTTCCACATGTTCTACCATCATCCAAATGCCATGCCAGATGTGTTTTATAATATAAATCGGATTGTATTAATATTCAAGGCTTACTAGAAATGATAATATGCCTTCCACGAATCCACGATGTTCTTCCATCATCCAAATGCCATGCCACATGTGTTTCATATTAGGAATGGGCTTGTATTAATATTCTGGGCTTACTAGAAATGATAATATGCCTTCCACGATGATCTATTATTATCCAAATGCCATGGCAGATGTAGTTTATATTAGGAACAGTCTTGTATTACTATTATGGGCATACTAGAAATGATAATATGCCTTCCACGATGTTCTACCATCATCCAAATGCCATGCCAGATGTGTTTTATATTATAAACGGGCTTGTATTAATCTTCTGGGCTTACTAGAAATGATAATATGCCTTCCACGATGTTCTACCATCATCCAAATACCATGCCACAAGTGTTTCATATTAAGAATGGGCTTGTATTAATATTCTGGGCATACTAGAAATGATAATGTGCCTTCCACGATGTTCTACCATCATCCAAATGCCATGCCAGATGTGTTTTATATTATAAATGGGCTTGTTCTAATATTCTGGGCTTACTAGAAATGATAATATGCCTTCCACGAATCCACGATGTTCTACCATGATCCAAATGCCATGCCAGATGTGTTTTATATTATCAATGGGCTTGTATTAATATTCTGGCCCTACTAGAAATGAGAATATGCCTTCGACGATGTTCTACCATCATCCAAATGCCATGCTTGATGTGTTTCATATTATAAATGGGCTTGTATTAATATTCTGGGCCTACTAGAAATGACAATATGCCTTCTACGATGTTCTATCATCATCCAAATGCCATGCCAGATGCGTTTTATATTATAAATGGGCTTGTATTAATATTCTCGGCTTACTAGAAATGATAATATGCCTTCCAGGATGTCCGACCATCATCCAATTGCCATGCCTGATGTGTTTTATATTATAAATGGGCTTGTATTAATATTGTGGGCCTACTAGAAATGATAATATGCCTTCTAGGATGTTCTACCATCATCGAAATGCCATGCCAGATGTGTTTTATATTATGAATGGGCTTGTATTAATATTCTGGGCTTACTAGAAATGATAATATGCCTTCCACGAATCCACGATGTTCTACCATCATCCAAATGCCATGCCACATGTGTTTCCTATTAGGAATGGGCTTGTATTAATATTTTGGGCTTACTAGAAATGATATTTTGCCTTCCACGAATCTACGATGTTCTACCATCATCCAAATGCCATGCCACATGTGTTTCATATTAGGAATGGGCTTGTATTAATATTATGAGCTTACTAGAAATGATAATATGCCTTCCACGATGTTCTACCATCATCCAAATGCCATGCCACAAGTGTTTCATATTAGGAATGGGCTTGTATTAATTTTTAGGGCTTAGTAGAAATGATAATGTGCCTTCCAGGATGTTCTACCATCATCCAAATGCCATGCCACATGTGTTTTATATTAGGAATGGGCTTGTATTAATATTCTGGGCTCTCTATGATTCTTAATATGCCTTTCACAATGTTCTACCATCTTCCAAATGCCAAACGACATGTGTTTTATATTATGAATGGGCTTGTATTAATATTCTGGGCCTACTAGAAATGATAATATGCCTTCCACGAATCCACGATGTTCTACCATCATCCAAATGCCCTGCCAGATGTGTTTTATATTATAAATGGGCTTGTATTAATATTCTGGGACTACTAGAAATGATAATATGCCTTCCACGAATCCACGATGTTCTACCATCATTCAAATGCCATGCTTGAAGGGTTTTATATTATGAATGGGCTTGTATTAATATTCTCGGCTTGCTTCCCCAGAGTTGTGATACTTTTTTTCTTAGTGTGCTCCGGGATGGATATGTGGCTTAACAAGAGATCAAGAAAAAATTAATTCATTATTAATCTAGTTTGGAAAAAAAACATTAAAAGCTTGAGGTATATAGTTTTGTCATGTAGGATGATTATGGATATTAAAGTCTCAATTTCTACCTGCTCTCCTGTCCTGACAAGGTGTGGGAGCATATTGTGTACGAATGGATTTCATGGTTTCAGTTCATGGTGTTCCTAGGAGAGATCTGCGGTAGACGGAAATATGGGGCAATCGGAAATAGGGAGCAGTCGGAAATGTGGGCCAATGAGGAGGGGTTTAAGAAGAATATGGAGAGGAGTGAAAGGCATATGGGGTAGTCGGTGGATGGCAGTCGGAGGAAGGCAGTCGGTATAGGGCAGTCGGAGTAATGGAGCTCAGGATTGTAGAGGATGAGAGAGGGCAGATGAGGCAGTCGGAGGGGGCAGATGAGGCAGTCGGCACGGGCAGATGAGGCAGTCGGCGGGGGCAGACGGGAGAGACAGGCGGCCCGGCGCTGGGCGACTTGGCGGGCTGAAATTTCAGAAACCTGCTTTGTAAGAGCAATGTTTCAATGTGGTGCCTCCTAGTGTAGGTGTGATGGAAGTAAGACAAATATAATTTAAGTCAATCCATCATTAATTCGGTCTGACAGAAACATTAAAATCTCGAGGGATTAAGCTTCCTCGTGCAACGTGCCTATGGATATTATAAACTTAATTGTACACTTGTTATTCTCAACTCACTTCAGCAAGGTCTGGGAGAGAGGACTGGAGGAGTTTGTATGGAGAGGATTTTTGGTTTTCAAATCGATGTTGTTTGGAGACTCGGCCGTTGGAGAGATGGGACAGTCGAAAATTTGGGGCAGTCCGAAATATAGGCCAATTCAAGAAGATTATGGAAGAAGAGTGAAGGGCAGATGGGGCAGTCGGAGTGGGGCAGACGGAGTGGGGGCAGTCGGAATGGGCAGACGGGAGAAGGCAGTCGAGTGAGGCAGCTCAGGATTATAGAGGAAGAGAGGGGGCAGATGAGGCAGTCGGAGGGGGCAGAAGGGAGAGGCAGGCGGTCGGGCGGTGGACGCTTTGTGGGGTTCAAATTTCAGAATCCAGATTTGTAAGAACAATGTCTCCCTCCGCGTGCTTTCCAGTTTGGGTGTCATGGAAGTACCTAAAATATAATTTAAGTCAATCCATCATTAATTCGGTCTGACAGAAACATTAAAATCTCGAGGGATTAAGCTTCCTCGTGCAACGTGCCTATGGATATTATAAACTTAATTGTACAGCTATTATTCTCTACTCTCACTTCAGCAAGGTCTGGGAGGAAGGAGTTTGTATGGAGAGGATTTCTGGTTTTCAAATCAATGTTGTATGGAGACTCGGCCGTTGGAGAGATGGGACAATCGGAAATTTGGGGCAGTCGGAAATATAGGCCAATTCAGGAAGATTATGGAAGAAGAGTGAAGGGTAGATGGGGCAGTCGAAGTGGGGCAGACGGAGAGGGGGCAGACGGAGTGGGGGCAGTCGGAATGGGCAGACGGGAGAGGGCATTCGGGTGAGGCAGCTCAAGATTACAGAGGCATAGAGGGGTCACACAAGGCAATCGGAAATGGCAGACGGGAGAGGCAGTCGGGGATGGCAGCTGGAGAGGGTAGTTAATGGGGACTGCACGGGGAAGAGAGGAATGAAATCTTCTTGACTTTAGTATAGTATCTAATATCCTGTGTGCATGCTCATCAAGCCACTCACCCTTGTTGGTTGGTTAAGACTATATATTACGAAATTGAGACCAAGGTTCGATACTAGTCGAGCACGTGTGATCATTAATGTGATATGCACGGCCTGGTCGCCAGTGAGTTATCATAGGCAGGAAACCCTAAACAACCAACCCCGACCCTGCATTATCTGAGATGAAAAAGGGATAAATGAAGAGGTGGGAAATGGAGTGGCAGAGGAGCTTTTGTTTTTTTTTTGGGGAATGGCGCTAGTTTTTTTCATTCCCATTGATAGCAACTTGATATTTTAAACTTGTGAACTTGAGAGCCCAATCTTATATTGTTAATAGATTTTGTAGCATTCAATTATTGTGTGAGGTAGTGATTATTTGGGCACTAAAAGGTTAACGTAGTTTGAAATTGAACTTTTGATACGTAATACTTTGTAGAGAAGGGTTTCAACCGAAGCCACTATTTTTGTCCCTTCTAATCAATTTTTGTCTCTTCCAAAAGTCTCCATAAAAGTCAGAACCGTCTTTTAGCACTTTCATGTAAGCGGGAGTTATTGTTCCTGTTAACTGGTTAAAGTTCAATGATCATAAATGTATTTTATCACTTCCACCCAAGATTAAGGATTGGAAAATTCACAATCAAATTTTAACTCTTACAACGAAGGAGGGATTCAAAAGCCATATAAGAAAGCCAATAGTATATACATGAAGTACCCTAAATCCCTAAATATTGAAATGTCATGACATATGAAGCCAAAAAATGTATATTAATCAATGGTAATGAAGATGCCATGTGTTCCCAAAAAAAATTTAAAAAAATGAAAATTAAACAATTATTCAATATTACTGAAGCAATTAACCAAAATATAACAAGTACTAAAGAACAATATTGCAAAATTTTATGACCTGAAATAAATTAATTGTCAAGAATTGCAAAATTAGAAAAGTTCAATTACAAATTGCATCCCATGTGATGAAATTTAAATAGTTTAACGTCCTTGTGAAGTAGCTCAACACTTGCAATGTTCCCATAAAACAAAAGATAAATAAAAATAAATAAAAAAATAAAAAAAATATATTCCTCTCATTACAAAAGAAAACAAAATGCGCCACTAACACTGCTGATACAAATGGCCATCTGAAACTAGTAGAATTAATATTTGTCCTCCATGATGTCTCCCACTTTGACCCTAATCCATCTGAAACTAGAATTAATTTTCATCCTGCATGAGATCTCCTACTTTGAGTAAGGGCAGCTGAAGCAGATCATCATGGCAGTCGGGGCAGTCGGAGTTGGGGCAGTCGGAGTCGGGGCAGTTGGAATTGAGGCAGAAGGGGCGGTCGGAATGTGGACAAACAAGGCACTCCAGGCAGATGGGGCAGTCGAGGCAGACGGGGCAGTCAGGCCAGTACATGCAGCAGAGGATGGCTGTGAAGTAGTTAACCTTGAAAATCATCATCGTTAGGTGCCTCTGCTCTTGAAGGACTGCTTTCGTTGGAACTGATGTCGTCCTCTGGTTCGGGTGAAACAACACGTAAAATTAAGTCACCGTGGTTGGAAGTGACCAATTTTTTTGTAGGCCGTGACCTTGATGCGTCTCTAATTCCATTGGCATCTAACATCGGTCGCGTGTCATCATGAAGCCCCACAAAAGGCCTTGGCGCCCTAGACTTAAACCGCTTGTGGCCTCGTGCTCTAGTGTTGATGTTAATTACCAATACCTTGGGTGGTAAGAGGATTTGGATCATCTAATGAACTGGGTGGTTGTGTATTTCCAGCACGCACCCGTAATCTCGTATTCGGTCGTGCAATTGGAGGTCCAATTGTTCTAATTTGTCCGTTACGCCTAGATTGACTCAGACTAAAAAGTGTGGCTCCAATCCCAGTACTATGAGTCGATGATGCGTTCACAAGGGAGGGAGTCTCTGTTTCCATTGGTAACGGTTCACATGGTATCTCAAGAGATCTTTCGTCGTGGGTAATGTCTTCCAAAGGTTGGATATTTTCCATATGAGTTGAACACCCTTCGCCATGTGGCACAGTGGGTGGATGGGCTGCTACAACAATTTCTATTGGTACAGAAACTACATTATTGCTCGTGGTAGGAGGAGAAGGTTGTTTTGCAACTATGTTGTCGTTGTTGGCGTCGTTGAAATCATAGACATTCATCCCATGAAGCCCACCATCCAAATTGTGGCCGTCTGAGTCACCAGAGTCAGTGCTACTATTCCTAGAGGAATCGGAATTACGGTCATCGAACTGATCAAATTCCGCCCAATCAGGTTGTGCACCGAGGGGGTCATCGGGGTCATCGTTTGCATCGTCATCATTAGGACCTAAACCATCGTCATTGTCATCAGGGTTGAATTCTGGATCATCCTCAAAATCTTCATTTGTTGATTCATCGTCAGAGTACATATGCCGTGCGTACCACTGTGCAGGGGTTGCACCTCTTCTCCGCCGCATGAGCCTCGTGTTCGTGTATATGTAAACCAAATCTTCGGCTCTCGAATGGATTAAACGATTTCTGACTTTGTTATGAACGAATGAGTACATACTCCAATTGCGTTCGCATGATGAGGCCGAGCATACTTGGGCTAATATCCGTCGTGCTATATTAGAGAGTATCGGTGCCCCATGTCCAAAGGCATCCCACCATTCGTGCGGAGGGAAATCGGCCCTTGCTGCAAGAGGTATTCCTTCAAATGCACCCCTGCTTTCAATAAAGTCTTGGAACTCCGTAATAGCCATTCGGTAAGTGGCTTCATCGGGAGTCAAATTCCGTAATACCCGGTTCAATGCTGGTCATGCACAGGGGTTTCTTGTGAAGGGTAATTTTGCCTATCAAGAAAGGATTGAGGAGGCCACCAGCCCAGTGGAGGTCAGTCAATATCAAACCCCAACGGATTTGGAATGAGTTTAAAGCACTCTCTGCAAGTTCACGGTCTAAATTGAAAGGAGGGTCCGTAAATTTTTGAACGTGTTTCTGTAATTCATGCATGACTAGCCACGCCTTCCCCATCGCAGGTTGTTTTCCATCAAAAACACGGAGAACCTCTAAAACAGGCGTAACTATAAACAAGAAATTCTCGCAAGAAATCTAAAACCCATCTGAATGAATCGAACGCCGCACGGCTCCCATTGTTTCGTGAGAATTGCCTCCTCTTGCACGCAATTCTATTAAATATATACCCCATCGATCATCTATGATCATCCTCTCTAGAGCCCCCCTAACTTGAAGAAGTCTTTCAATCATGATGAAATTGGTTGCAAAACGGGTGTCTGCAGGCAAGCGTAGAATGTGGTTGGGCGAGTACACTCGAAACAGAGCTTGTGGAGCATGGTGATTTCTTACAAAAACGCAAATCTTTCGAGCCTTTTTCATCAAGCTTTTCACCCATCTTTTCGAACCCCCAGTCTTGCAAAAGTAAGTCCATGATGTGGGCACAACATCCTTGAAAATAAAGGAGACGATGTCTTTGGGTCAATATGCGGCCCGCTGCCACCATACTGCTAGCATTGTTGGTGCAGACTTGAACCACATTGGCGGGACCTACTCTATTGATATGTGCAGACATTTCTTCAGCAATGTAAGGTGCATCCTTTTTATTGCCCGTCGTATCAATAGATCCGAGGAACGTATCACCAGCAGGGCAACACATCAGTATATTCAAGAGGGGCCGATTCTGAACATTGTCCCATCCATCCGAACAAACCGTTACACCGTACTTGCGGATGGAATCTTTCGTTTTAGCGGTCACCTCAACCTCTATTTGTGCCCGTCTAGCCTTCAAAAGAGAGGTTCGCATAGCGTAGTATGAAGGAGGCTTGTACGTTAACTTCATTGCTGCAGTTTGTTTAACAACGTTGATAAAAGACGGATGTCTCACAACGTTGAATGGAATGTTGGCTTCATAGAACGTCGTTGACCAAATTCTATTTAAAGCCAACTTTGTAGATGACTGTAGCCCCTCTTGCATTGATAATTGACGGAGACCCCTTCCCGCCGAACTAGCTCAAACTTGTGCAGGAGGAAGGATAATTCCACCATGGGTAGAATTTTGCGACGAAATCAATGGAGGGTTATTATTTGCTATTTCAGTACCCTTTCCTGAACAATTATCAATCTCAGAGGGTACTAGTTCTCTAATGCGACGCTCCTCGTTACCAACATTATCAATGTTCTCGAGAGGCTCGGGAAGCACTCCCCCACACGAAGCAAAGAGTGCCCTGATATTTGGTGGAACTCGGGGGCATGCTCCAACATCCGAAGAGTTATGTCCGTCTCTGTACCCCAAATGAACAAACATCCTATCAGCTCTGTATAAGTATTGCTTATGGCAATACACGCATTCAACTCTCCTAGTCTTTGTACTTGCAAGCACACCTAAATCCTTGAACCACTTATCCCATTCCTCTGTACGCTTCGGCATTGCTAAAGTGAACCACCTAAACCTCCAACAGAAATTGGGCCCAACTCAATCAACGGGTCTCATGCAATGGTTCAAGTAGAACCATAGTCTCAAGACAACACTATGATGAGTTGGGCAAGGAATGCTCCAAAAGAAACCTTGGACCCAACTCAATCAATGGGTCTCATGCAATAGTTCAATCAGAACTACAGTCTCAAGACAACACTATGATGAGTTGGGCAGGGAATGATGCAAAGTGGCTGACATTTATACATTTCACACGAACGGCCTGGCAGTCGGGGCAGTCGGGGGCTCGGGGCAAAGGCCGTCGGAGAATTGGGGCTACGAAGCTAATATATATGCATTGCAACACAGTTTTGTTTTCATTTTTGCAATGGAGAGTCATGAGTTGAGGGAAGAGGTGCAAGAGGGAGGGCTCCTATCCCCAGTGAGGAACGTGCTGAATGTCGAGTCTAAGGTTTCATATCGGAAACCATGGCAGCCATATGTTAACTACAGCATGGGAGGTTTGGACCCAAGCCACACCAATTCAAACTAGTTCCTTTCCCAATGAAGGCGTACGGTGAAAATTTCACCAGCAGTAGTACGTACAAGTCATTGCTGGAACGACCTGTTTTGAAGAGGACAACAAAACCATCCAAGGAAAACCCTTGAAATTTCAAGTGAATTTGAAATGCAATTGTAGTTCAGAGGTGTCATGCAATCACGAGTTTGAAGAATGCAAGAACCGTGAACAAGAATCATGACAGTGAGACCTACAGAGAGAGGGGAATTTTGGGCGGGATTGGGCAGTCGGTTGGGGGCGGATGGGGCTGGGACAGTCGGCATAGGGCAGTCGGGTGGGGGCAGATGGGGCTGGGACAGTCGGCATAGGGCACACGGGTTGGGGTTCGGGCAGACAGGGAGGGTCCGTCGGCGAGGGCAGTCGTACCGCGGGCCGTCGGCGAGGGCAAACGGGGAGGGTCCGTCAACGAGGGAGTCGGCGAGGGCAAACGGGGAGGGTCCGTCGGCGAGGGCAGACGGGAAGGATGCAGTCGGGGGGGCAGACGGACAGTGGGCAGTCGGGTGGGGATGATGGGTAAAACCATCTGACTTTACTAAAGGACCTTCATTTCACCAGAAGTCCACGTCATCAAGTAGTCCACGTCAAATACTGACGTGTCGACATGCGGGGTAAAAGAGAAAAAAAATTACCCGGTAAAAAAACAGGCCGGCATGATCCCGACACGATCCGGCATAATGCCGGCATGATATCATGCCCGCATGACACGACATTGTGTCGGGATTTCTCTCCGATACGACACGATGAACAACCCTGAAGGTAATATAGTCAAGGGCCTGATCGACTGTGTTCATATTCAATATTGTTCGGGGAACTTGTTTGTGAGCCCTTTCCAGAAGGACCGAAAACCAGCAGAGAATTAGTTCAACCAATCAAGACAATAGGTCTTGAACTACTAAGAAACATACACAAAGCCTGCAACCGAATGACAAGCTTACATAGATGGAGACGTCAAGATTGGAACAGAATGCTAATAAACGTGATAACTCACTCGCCACTCCAACCCGCAAAGGTTACCGTGCCTTTGTCAGATGCCAATATTGGAGATCCTTGATCTGCTGCTACATCAACACCCTTCACCAGTGCCAAAAAGCCCACCCCAGTCAAGGAACAGCTCCAGATTTTATCAGATATACATTGAAAGCTTCTTGCGCTCCAACTCTGTCAGGGTTGGGTAAGCCTGAAATCCTAAACACGAAGAGAAAACGTTCGACCAGAAGAGAAAACACAAAACTTGTGGCGCCCGACCAGAAGAGCCAGAAAACAAGAACCTTGGGATGGGAGGCAAAAAGGGTCCTCGTTACTCTGAACTCAACGAATCCGCCCAAAACCCTAATACTGCCTCTTTCCCTGATATTACCTTGACGAAAATCATTAATCCTACTTTCATCCAAAATGAAAACTTATAGTATGTTGTATAGTAACACTACCATACAAGTACAATTGTTGTATACCTTTATAAGGTCCTCCATATATGTACGTAACTACAAATTATAACATGTATACCATATGTATACGTAATACGGCAACGTCCAAATCAATACCCCTCCTGTGCACTCACGTATACTCGTACATGTTTAGTACAGTGCACTCCCCGAGATTATCTTGAATTTGCCACCTATATGATTTTCCAACATAGGTTTATGTTGTTTCAATTGGTCATAGGTTTGTGTCTTAATGACACAAAAACAATACAATATAGTGTTTGATTCAAAGCTATAATGGAAATGACTCAATCACTGACCATTGAATTTAGTCCTACATCAGTGACCATATTGTGTTGTTCTCGTATCATTGAAACACAAACTTATGACCAACTGAAACAACATGATCTATGTTAGCAATCAGTAGAACGGAAAATTTGAGATGTGTGTATCTTTATGGAATATCATTAGTGCCAAAGGTTTCTTCCCTTTACTTTTCTTTGTTTGACTAACTAAGTCCAAAGGTACACTTAGGTTGACTAAGCCTTTTATCCCTTCAATTATGAGCACAACCATTATCCATTATGGTTCCAAGAGTGACCATGTCTGTCATTCCTTTCTATTAGGACACCCATTAGTTTCTCCAGTATGTTTTTAGGAAACCCTGTTTTTGCTCACCACAAAAACTTTCACCGTGTCTCTTGCGGGGTTCCTCTTGCTTACAGACTTTCATTATGTCTTTTGCAAGGCCCATGCATCCATTTAAAAAGGAAAGTGACATCATGCTCCACAACAAAATCTTGGCAAGTTTTCATCAATTTTTCCTTCTTCCTTTAGATTAAAATTCATACTATTTTCTTTTTCTTTTTCTTTTTCTTTTTCCTTCAAGTGTTTTATTTGGCAACCCAATTTTTTAATAAAATTGTAAAAATTTATAAAGACATGTATTATTAATAAGTGTGTTTTAAAAAAAATTACAGTAGTTTGTTACATCCAAAATATATATAAATTTTACCTCCCAAGTATTAAAAAATATTTTATGATTTTTTGCACGTTCCTGAAGGTAGTGCTCCTCCGAGATGATGATATAATAAAATATATAAAACAACCATATGATTATAAGCAAAAACACATCTCCAAACAAGGCCGCTAGAACATTTAGGAGATAGACCAGTACTCTTTTATAAGATAAGAAGAAACAAGGTATTTTTAGGATGTCATAAATATTATGTTTACGAATAAGTTTTGATTATTCATAGTTTAATTGTCATTTTTATAAATGGACTAAAAGTATGTTATCATTTGGTATTACAAATCATCTTAGCAAATTGAATTTAGTCTAAAAGGGTATCAAATTCATTCCTATTGGGCGGTTCACCCCATTGTCGCAGGTCGAAAGTTTTTTCAATTCCACCAATCAAATTGCAAGAAAGTTAGAAATTGGCTTATTGCTTCAACTTAAAAACCAAAGTTCCAAGGTCGTCACTCTCAAAAGTCAAAAGTGTTGCCTAAATGACGACACTTTTTGTGAGTTTTAATTGGTACCAATGCGGTGGCTTCTAAAGAAAGAATTAGGTTGGCCGAGACTTATGGAATCCCAATACCCCCTCAAGAGGCCACTGATTTTTAGCCCAAGACTTTGGATTCTCAACATGAATCGGGTTTGGACTGCAATGGCCTCTCACCGTAGTATGAACTAGCCTTGAAACCAATCATCAATAACACCAATCTCACAAATTAAAAACACACCTTAACGTAGAATGTCCTAAAAAGATTAATACAACCAAAACCAATGTGTAAACTAATCCATAATAGTTAACAACAAAACTCAGTGCCACTTGTATAGAAACTTTAGTCAACCAATCAAATTTGTAGAGTCGGTTTATGGAATCATATGTTCTTAGATTTGGAATAGTCTAATTATCAGTTTCGGATGATGTTTAACTTTTCACCTTTAGAAATATGATTTTTATGAATACGATAATGAAATTTTTATGGGACCTCTAGGGCACGCCTACGCTCCCGACAATGGAAGCGCCGGCGTTCCCGGAGATCCCGTGAGTTCTCATCCACTCACACTGAATTAGGGTTGGAAGCTTAGACGACCGATGCTCACGTAGGTCACGGCTCCTTCTGCGGCCGTGACGCTCCTCCTAAACTCCTTCTGCTGTTCAGTTTATCGCAATTCAGGGTTCGGGGTTTTCGTTGCGTATTTGCGAGTTTCGCAATGCGGGGTTTACCTCATAGTTCCTGCACTTCATCGCTTTCCTTTCTGCTTTCGCATTATGCAAAATACCTACGGTGCCGTGTACGGGAATTTTTGTGAGCTTTTGAATTCGGTGTCAGCATGCTCTTTAGTGTTAGTCGGAGGGCAGAGCGAGGGAAGATGCCGATCAGTCTCGCATGAAAAAAAAAGGTTGAAGAAGGTATGCTTTCTTGTTGAATTTTGCCTCACTTTTGAAATGAAATCCATTGTGTCAGTTCCGTTGTTGTTGAGGGAAAAAAACCCAAGCTGAAATGTTACTCTCTTATCATAGAAATGTAGATGTGGCCACATGATTTATGCAATTGTCACATTGTCTTGAACCCTGAACCCTAAATATCAACTCACACCGTGGAACTACTTATTACTTCCGGCAGATCAATGAAATGTCTTGGATTTTTTGGTTTAGCGAGTTATGCGAAGTGCTGTGGATTTCGCCCCACTTTTGAAACCCTAAGTGCTGTGGCTTTAAAATGATGTATTGCAATCAGGAATTCAAGATAAAATGAGAAAATGCCACTGTTGCAAAGTTCAGTGATGCAGATGGCTATATTGAGCGTTTTTGAATCACCTTTGCATTATGTTCTAACTAAAATTTGTTTGGCGTTGTGATTACGTTTTTATGTATTGCCTTCAATTAATTTATTCGCACTAACGTATGTCTCAGACGTTTTGTTAGTTTTGTGGTTATACAGTGTGGACATTCATAATCGGTGAGAGAGTGTAATTTTGCTATGTGCATTTTGCTTCAGATATAGAGGGGGTGCACATAGTGCATCATAATGCATCAACATGGAGAACAATGTGAATTCTGATAAATATGCCTTGTGCTGCAGGAGCCACTTTCATTATTTGAAGCCGAGTATAAAACTGGGAGTCCTGTTTTCCTTGCCAAACTCCAAGTAATTTATTTTATCACTGATTATATATTTTTTATGTGAAACGAGTAATCAAGTAATGCAGGTAATAGACAATGGAGTTCTTGTTACTTTGCTGGAATTTCCTCTCTTTCCAAAAACCTAGGGTTTGAATCCGGTCGAAACTGGCTGCTTTACAGAAATTCTGCCTGGGCAAGTATCTTATTGACCGATGGAAGATATTGCAACCCAAAATTTCCATAAGGTTCAGGAGGCATATGAAATGTTGAGTGATAAAAGGAAGCGGAAAACAGAGTTCCAGAAACAAAATCTCCTACTTATTTTTCTTGCAGATGTAGACAAACTTATTGGGAACTTGTTCAAATTGCGCATCATTTGAGTGTGTCCCACTATCTATTTATACATTTGAGTCTCACTCAACCGTTCCAACCTGGAACTAGTTGAGTCAAACAACACATGTTCAAATGTACAATAGATTAAATCCATTATACCAACATCGATTTGCTCAATGACATGGGTCTCATTAATCTATTATACAATACAGCTCGGTTTGTCTCACTCGACCGTTCTGCGCTGGAAGCCGTCAAGGAGACAACCCAAGCTCAATGTGCTCAATGGTACGGGTCCCACTAGAACATTTTAAGGAAGATACAAATATTGGAGGATGACAGAGAGGGTGCAAGCAGAGAAGATGAAGAGGGTTGGGAAGAAGAGTATGTGATGCTTGACCTCGATGACGTCTTTCATGGGCACCAGTTCCTAACTTTGCGTACACCCTTTCTGTAAGTAACAAGCTTGAAACGACAATTTCATTTGAGCTTTCAGTTGGTTGTATAACAATAAGATTTTCTGTTGCTTCGTTACCACACTGTGACAAGCTGTGATTTATATGGCCTGAATTTCCTGCGTATTTTGAAGTTGTTGTGCTCTCTCAAAGTCAAGTAATTTTGACATAGGCATCTACAAGTGTGTTCCTTATTTCTTATGTACAAGTAGATACTTTACACTTCTTGCGCTGTGCAGGGCTTGAACACATTGAATCCGATACTGACGCTTGATAATGGGATGAAGTTGGTAAGGAACTTTTGCAATGGTTATTGATTTGTGTCTCTTTAATAAGATAGTAATCTGTCTATTGGATCTATTTTTCTAAACCACAAGTTTCTCCATGTACGCAGATAATAGGCAATAGGCACCGTTGTTGTATACTCTGAGAAAGGTACGTTCATAATTTAGACTTCCTTATGGTTTCATGAAGTTCCGTATCTCATCAATAAAGGGTTTTTGAAGTACATGCTGAAAGCACAGCATTGTGAAAGGGTTATCACTTGTGTGATGATTTCTATGGACTCTTCAGATTCGTATGTGCAATCTAGCTTGGATTTGTGTGGTGTAGGAAATGACAATTAACACACTGTTTGCTATGCAGAGAAGGAGGCATAAGTTGATAGTCCACCACCTGCTGATCCTAATGCTGTTAATAATGAAAAGAGACCACTTAAGCAGATTCGGGGTGTGTGTAAATTGGAACGAAAACTGAAGTTTTGTGCCATGCCGATTGCCTCTGCACCAACTAGCAACCACATGCCAATGAGGGATGTATCATGTATGAAAACGACGGGGACAGAGGATGCATCACTGAAAGGCGCAAGGCCAACTAAAGATGCATCACTTGGAAATGCCATGTTGACACAAGATGCCACGCTGACAGAGAATGATTCAACGGACGATTCTAGGCCGACAGAGAATGGTTCAGTGGACAATCCTAGGCTGACGGAGAATGCTTCATTGGACGATGCCAGGCCGACGTAGAATGCTTCAGTGGACGATTCGAAGCCAACGGAGAATGCTTCAGTGGACGATGCTAAGTTGACGGAGAATGCATCAGTGGATGATGCAAGGTTGACGAAAAATGCTTCAGTGGACAATGCGAGGCTGACGGAGAATGCTTTAGTGGACGATGCTAGGCCGACGCAGGATGCTAGAGCGGACGATGCTAGAGCGGACGATGCTAGAGCGGACGATCCTAGGCTGACGGAAAATGCTTCAGTGGAAAATACCATGCCGATGGAGGATGCATTTCTTGAACATGCCATGTCCATGGAGGACACCTCATCTAAATGATCTTTGAAGATTTTCATGCTCCTGAGTTTCTGTCAGGTGCAGTCGAGTCACCTTGGTAGTTTTTTTTATTCTTTTATTTTTATTTTTAAACATACCCAATATTGACCAGATTCCAGATTAGGATTTGTGGCACTGTTGAAAAATTTAAAATCGTGTCATGGAATGTAGTACCTTCAGTGGCTGCTACTGTCAGGCAGATGCACTGTTCAGAGAAGCATTGTTGAGAGCAAAGTTGGTGTTAGGCATCCATTGCAGGTCCACTGCAAAACCCATTCTTTTGTCGAAAATTGTACCAATACAAGAAAAATCTGCAATAGTGAATTTAGGGAACTAAGAGTCTTGAGGCCCAAATAATTGGAATTTCTCTCAATGGAAAGTGAGTTACGTCTTTTGTCTTTCTATTAAGTCTGAGTCATGGGCATGGCACAAATAAGTAGCAAATGAATAAATTGTGAGGCCGCATTTAGTAACTCATTCTGCTTTGCTGATGGCAGTTCTATGAAACTGCCGTCGAGAATTTTGTAGAGCAAAGTTGTAGTATTGGAGTAAGGTTGTTATTTTGCAGCCAACTACTACCCTAGATTTATTTTATTTTTCTCTAATGTTGTCGAGGCTGATGTTGGTTTTAGTTTGATTGCCTGCATTCTTGGGGCCATATGATTCTGAAATTTCTTGTAATAGCGTGTAATAGATACAAGGATGGCTTGGTGAATGGAATTAGTAAATCTAAAATGGTGGAAAGAAGGCCTGCAAAGAGGGTGATGGAACCACATTCTCTTAATCACCAACCTCCCAAAATTGTAGATCAATTTGTCAATTAAATTGCAAAACATTTCAATCGAAATTCCAAATTTTTTAAGTGAATGGCATGAGTGGATATATTTTGGGGAACTAATGACAATCACAAGTCCAAAATGAAAAGATCAGTTTTTAACTTCCAATCCTATGACCCTCTTCTCACATGTTTGAATGTTTCTCACCTGCATCCAACAAGTCTCAACGGTTTTAGCATGGCATGCTTATAGTCTTACAAAAATGACCAACTTCATGTGAACTACTACAATACTACAATTTTTTCGTGGAAGATGAATAGGTGGTATTCCTTTGTCTCTAGTGGTAATTGACAACTTCATTGAATTGAATTTCAATTGTATGTATCTTGTCATATGAACAATCAACTAATGATCAATCAATGAATGAATCATTAACACTGCACTACAAGGAAATGGGTGTTCAGATGACAAAAAGTTGACATCAAAATGTCCAAGATGACGAATGGAACATTTGCCATGTGCAGTCTTGTCATATCCGTTAGTTTTTGTTTTTCCATCAACTTTTTATCAACTTTTTGTCAATTTTTTCCCACTTTACACCGTGGACGCACAAAGTTGCCTGTAATTCAGGAAATTTTTTGTCTAGGGTCGGCGTCGCCCTCGCTCGCTTCGGCCTCCTTTCCCCGCTCTTCTATGATTGCCCGGCCTAGTTCAGTTGGTAGAGCGCCATGTTTTGGGTCGGTGCCGCCCTTGTCTTCTTGCTGCTCCGATTTGCTCTTATGGCTGGTTCACGGCGTTGGAAGGGAGTTGGGTGAGGTTTCTCTGTGTGGGCCGGTGTCGCCTCCTCTTCTGCGCTCCCCCTTGCTTCTGGCTGTTCCGAGCTTTGGGCGGCGCTTTCGGTTTTGGTTGGCTGGGTGCAGATGTCGGCGTCGACTTCGTCTTCAGGCTGCTTCGGTGCGCTCGGAAGGCTGGTCTTCGGTGTCGGATGGGTGTTGGGAGCGGCTGTCTTCAACGATCTTCCTCCGCTCGTCCTTCGCCTCTGCTTGCTTCGATCTATCTTCGGGTGTTGTGTTTCGGTGTTTGATGATTGTAAAAGGCTGCGACATTTCGTTGTGGTCTTCTCTTCCTGCTCCCTTGTGGTGGCTTGGAACTTTGTTTCGCTTCTCGCTTTCGTCTTGTTCAGTTGACAAGCTGTGATCCTTTCAAAAGGCGTGCTCCTCTCACTCTCTGTCATTTCTGATTTCCTTGTAGGCGGATTGGTAGATCCTCTTAAAGAAGCGCAAGGGAGGGACGAAAACAACTTTTACAGTTACCTAGCGCAAGGGAGGGACGAAAGCAACTCTTACACTTACTAGCGAACCGGTTAATTCAACTTTTACCCAATCTAAGAAACTTCCATGAAATTCACTAAAAAAATTTACCCGTGCACAAAACCAAACTACCATACACGTAGATACGTAGATTGATGATCTGGCTACGAAATTCCACCGTGGCAAAGACATTCCACGACCATGCATCTGACGTGTATCTTTGTCCAAATTGACAGACGAAATGACAAAATTTTGTCAACAAAGTGTCCGAATCAGGGTCTCCTAATTGACAGAGCAGTTGACAATTTTTTGTCAATACTTAGTCAATTAGGACACAGATCTCCTTGTAGTGCTGCTAACAATAAGTGAGTTTTGCTACACAATTTCAAAAAAATATGGTTTTAAATGTTTAAAACACTCATTTTTCAAATTCATTTGTGAGTATCTTTAAAATTAAAAAAAATGATTTAATATTTTTTTTGAAGTTTTCATAAATGTAAATTTTAAAAGTACGTCGCATAAATAAAATAAGATTTTTGATATTTTGAATTTTGACATTTATACTAGAATTTCTACTTTAAAAGGTAAAAAAATTTGTATTCATTTTTAAGGATTTGAATAGATTAAACGTCTTCTTTCCAAACTAAAAGTGAGTTTTGAAAGTCGAAATATATTCTTACTTATATTCATAGCAAATATGTTATGCTACCTAGAAAACTTACTGTTCATGATTTCAATCCAGTGAAGCGTAAGATACTTAATAATAAAGAGTAAACATAGTTGTGAAAGTTTTGTGCTCCTACCTTGAACCCTATACTTTAGTTTCAACTTTCTCCGAGATTTGTATTTGTAGGTGAACCTTGAGGTCCCAGACGCCTTGTTTCCTTTCTTCATGATTTCTATTTCTCTATGAATTTTTTTTCACTATTCGCTTTCTACTCCTACTGCACGTAGACTAAAAAATTTAAGTTATCCGTTATACGTTAATATCCCTAAAACATTTCTAAAATGTTCATGACATTTTATAACAGTAATAGGGTTCCAACTTCCCTGCTACTTGAATCAAATTCTACGAGTTTAGTAACTTCCCTTGAAACTATGATGAGAAAGGACATATAACATTGCATAAGGGAATTTATTTTAAAAATCGAACAAGAAAAACTTACTTAAAATGTGAAGAAAAGAGCATCCAAGAGTATCAAGATCATTACAAAGAATCTTGAAAACTTTAGTAGAAATAGAAAATCTAAAGGCCCGTTGACACCTGGCCTTTGCAAAGAACGTGAATTACTTCCATAATTTTGGGAGGAATACCTTCTTTTCCGGAAAGGTGTCATCAATGAGGTTCGGAAAGGTGTCAGATAGATAGATAGATAGAAACTCCGGTCTTTTTATAGGGCCAACGTGAATATAGTCTCTGTTCATTTGGTTAATGAACCAATGCCCACCAGACAAAGGGCCATTAAGACCAAACTACTCACCCCTTTCGGGAATAGAAAAAGGTGTCATCAATAATGTCAGGGACACAAGAACTCAAGAACAAGAACAAGAGAACAAGAATAAGAGCATGAGCAAGGACCCAAGAACAAGAAGTGCAATAACTATACACAAGAGTGGTTCTCAAAAAAGTATATTAAACTAAATCGATAGTTGAACAAGATTCAAGACAAGGCAATACTCAAGGTTGCTCCTAAATTGTGTTGACGAGAATGAGAAGTCCCTCATCTCGTCCCCTAGATATGCTAGTACTAAAGAAGCTTCTGAAGGGGCTTCCTAGAGACTATGAGAGTCCCTAGGAAGTATCTAGAAAGATCCTAAAAGTCAAAGGACCTATAGAACTTCTAGAAGTATTCTTTGAAGGTTCTATGTCGGTGGCAATACCCATCACAGACTAGTTTGGACAATAACTTATCACTGGACAATACGGCAATACCCATCACGAATTAGTTTGGACAATAACTTATCTCTGGACAATTACGGCAATACCCATCACGAACTAGTCTTGAACCATAACATATCTCTGGTTTCAAGGCCTAGTCTTTGCAATACCCATCTCAAGGTTCTATGTCCGTGATATCACCTCCCTCTCTAGCGACGAGTCTTCACGAAGAGTGTTCTTGTGGACTCTCGTTCAGAGGCGAAGAAAATAAAAAATATGTCTCATGGTTTCTCCGACATAGTCAAGTTGTCTAGCGCGAGTCAAGTGGTTTAAGGGCCCTTGCAACCAACAATAGTGACCGACGCCCGCTACTTGAGACCATGCTTGGACTTCTGTAGTTTCGTTGCAAAAGAGTCCTTCAAATACTGCTTCCGGGCGACCTTCAAAAGCAGGTTCTACTTCGATGACAATCACCAACGATCTGCTACTGGGTATTTTTCAACGTTGTCGTAGTTCAAGAGGTTCTTCATCTCAAGGCCGTCTTCGTTGTTGAGAAGGTCCAGCTTCGATTCGAGGCTCTTGTGGTGGCAAAGGATCTGCAGGCTGGTTCGGCAATTGTGATAAAGACAGCTCATGCTCAGACTCTGGTTGCGATTCAGAATCTAAAGAGTCTTGGAATACCTTCCAATTAGACATACTGAGAAGAAAAGAAGTACAAGAGAAGATGTTTCTGAGGTTGAGAGTTGTGTTGCTCTTTGACTATTCTCCCCTCTTTATATACAGCTCTCAATGGAAGAGTTTCTTGTTGAAGTTATCATCGAATAGATCGTGGCTTATCAAGATAGCGTCGATGAAATTCTTGTACCTTTTGAAGCGCGCCAGCGACATTGATTGCTGGTTCCCACGTCCGTTCATTGATGTCATAACCACGCCGGTGTATAAGATATTCTAATTTGCCTCGTCTTCGCTGCGAATCAAGTACTTTTTCAACTTCATATTCCTCGTGGGTATCAACTTCAATGCTGGGCGGTGGTGGTTGCTTTCTTCCTGGTATATTCGACTCTTTGTATGGTTCTAACAGTGACACATGAAAAACATGATGTATCTTCATAGATGCTGGTAGGTACAACCAAAAAGCCACCGGATTGACTTGTTGCTGAATAGGGAATGGTCCTAATCGACGATAGTCCAACTTATCACATAGTCTTGTAGCCTTGATATTGCGTCGAATAAGCCATACTTTGTCACCAACTAGGAATGACGGTGATTCATTTCTAAGTTTATCTGCGGCAACTTTGTAGCGACCTTCGGATTCTTCTAAATGAATCTTCATCAATGCATGAAGTTCTGATAATCTTGTTGCAAAGTCGACAACTGCCGGATTCTCATTCTTTGACTGATTTAACATGTCAAACTTTGGATGATATCCATAGTCGGCATAGAATGGCGTTTGTTGAGTCGATGTATGAACGGTATTATTATACGCAAACTCAGCCAATGGCAAGTGCAAGGTCCAATCGTCTTGTTGATAGTTAATATTGCAACGCAAATACTACTCCAATACTTGGTTTACACGCTCCGTTTGGCCATCAGTTTGAGGATGAAAAGCAGAAGAGAGTTTGATTTGCACCTTCAAAATTTCAAAGAGAGATCTCCAAAATTTAGAGACAAATTGCGGTCTACGATCTGAAACGATGTCATCTGATAATCTATGATATCGATAAATGTTGTCCAAAAATAATCTTGTTGTCTCTTCTCCAATGATTATCTTCTTGGAAGGAATGAAATGTGTTATTTTTGTCAATCGGTCAACAACCACGAATATGGTGTCAAATGACTTCGATGGAGGTAAATCGGCGATGAAATCCATAGAAACAGAAGACCATGGCTGCTTTGGAATAAGCAGCGGCTGCAAGAGTCCATATGGACGATGTCGTGAATTCTTCGATCTAGAAAAAGTGTCACAAGAAAGAATGTAGTCTTTGACAGCCTACGACATCTGAGGCTACCCAAAATCTCGAGAAATGAGTTCTAACGTCTTGTTGAACCCGAAATGTCCGGCTGCAGGAAAATCATGACGGACTTGAAGAATTTGAAGGCGTGTAGAACCTTCTGGAATATACCAGCGCTCCTCAAAATACAAGAGGTCATCCACAAACTTGAAATTGTCGTGATCAATAGCAAAGTGACGCTGAATGTCAAGAACAAGAGGGTCCGTTGCTAATATTGCACGAACTTGGTCAAGAAATGATGAGTCAACTGGCATTGCCATAGTCGCTCCATGAACTCGAAATTGCTCGATTTCTGAAGAATTGTTCGTTGTTGGTCATACGCAGCTTCCCTTTCTTTAGGCGCAAGATAGGATCTTCGAGACAAGGCATCTGATAATCCTTGTTGTCTTCTAGGTCGATATGTGATGACAAAGTCAAAACGAGATAATGACATGTTTCAACGAGCTTGCCGACGATTTAATACACGAGCTGACATAAAATATTCAAGATTTCTGTGATCTGTATATACAGTCACCTGGTGCGAAGCGTGTTCAAGAAAATGACGCCATTCTTGAAACGAGTCCACTATAGCAAGTACTTCTTTGTCATGGATCTCATAGTTGATTTCTGCAGCAGAGAATTTTCTAGAATAGAACGCAACTGGATGAAGTTTTGCGTCATCTCCCTTTTGCGATAAGACTGCACCTAATGCAAAGTCTGATCCATCAGTCTCCACGTAAAATGGATTTGAGAAGTCTGGATGAATCAAAATTGAAACCGTTCTAAAAGCAGTCTTCAGATTCTGAAACGCATTTTGTGCTTCAAGTCCCCAATTGAGCTTGTCTTCGCATGTCAATCGAGTCTATGCAGCAGCGATTTGAGAATAATTCTGGATGAAAATTCGATAAAAATTAGCAAATCCGAGAAAACATTGTACATCACGTACCGTTCGGGGAGTTAACCAATTTGTGATAGCTTCAATCTTCTTTGGATCCATAGATAAGCCTTTATTGGAAATAATATACCCAAGAAACTCCACTTGCGGTTGATGAAATACGCACTTTTCTGCTTTTGTGTATAGTTCAACATCTCGTAATTTTTGTAATACAAGCTTCACATGTTCTTCATGTTCTTCACCATTCTTGGAATAGATTAAGATGTCATCCAAATAGCACACGACAAACTTATTCAAAAATTCGCGGAAGACATCATTCATCAAATGTTGAAATATAGCAGGTGCATTTGTAAGTCCAAAAGGCATGACATTGTATTCAAAATGACCATGCCTTATTCGAAATGCAGTTTTCCATTCGTCCCTTCTTTAACGCGTACTAGGTTGTAAGCTCCTCGTAAATCAATCTTTGTATAGATCTTGGCCTGTCCAAGTTGATCAAAAAGTCCAGATATCAATGGCAACGGGTATCGATTCTTCACAGTAATCTTGTTCATGCCGCGATAATCAACACACATACGTAAAGAGCCGTCCTTCTTCTTGAGAAAGAGTATTGGGGCACCAGCTGGGGACTTCGAGTGTCGGATGAAGTTTTTGGTGAGATTTTCTTCAATATATTTCTTCAATGCTACGAGTTCGTTTTGCGAGAGGTTGTAAATCAGGACAAAAGGTGGTTGCGCGCCATCTTGCAGATCAATCGCGCAGTCATAAGGTCGATACTCCAGTGAAATGTCAGCATTTTTCTTCTCAAAAACATCTTGAAACTTCTTATACTGATCCGGAATACTCGTAACTATAGTTGCTTCTTCACGAGCCGGAGTTGCATAAATAGCAAACGGATTGCTGTGTTTCGCAGCTCTCATAAAAGCCTTTGCTCCAATGAACAATGGTTTAGGGTGACGAATTTTGGACCTAGTTGGTTGTGTTGGGGAATTGTAGTACTAGGAAATGACTTAATTTTGAGGGTACTGCAATCTATATTGGGATTGTATTTTCTAAGCCAAGATAGTCCTAGTATGATAGAGCTTGTAGGGGTTTTAATGACATTGAAAACAAGAAAACTATTATGACCTTCTAACTCTATTTCTAAAGGAGTAGTTTCGTGAGTGACATGACCTAAGGCTAAGGGTCGTCCATCTATTACTTCTACCGGAACAGGATAAGGTTTTTTAACTAAAGAAATATTATGAAGTTTTACGAAATCTTCATCTATGAAACAAGCATAGGCTCATGAATCTATCAAGGCGGATGTTCGAAAGTTCAAACAAGCAAAAGAAAAAAGAACGTTAAAACAACGAGAGGATTGACTGGAAAGGAAGAGACCTTGTGATTTGAACTCGTCCAACCGCACAGTCTCTATTGTGGCTGGGTCTCTTCGTTTTTTGATTGTTGATGGTCCCCCACAAACGTGCTCCGTGTCTTGAAAGTATGACAGTGTTGTTTTTTAAAGCAATTGTCAGCTTTATGGCCTGGTTCTCCACAATACAAACATAAACCTTCTTCAAATCGTCGTTTCTTCTCTTGTAGCGTAAGTGGCTTGAATCGTACCGCATCAATTTGCATGTCTTCCACTTCCGAATGATTGCTTGGAATATTTCTCGAAGTAGCCGAGTGAGAAGAACATCTATATGGTTTTGATGAAGTCCAAGAACGTTGATCTTGACGTCGCTGAAATAATCGATTTTCGCACTTCACGGCTTGACTTATTGCCTCACTGAGTGTTTGAGGATCAGAGAAAGACAATAACATGTCCTTGACATCATCTCGTAGTCCCCAATGAAATTGACTCATAAGTGCTTCTTCGTCCCAATTGATGTCGCATGCTAATTGTCAAAAATCTGATGCATACACAGATGCAGATCGTGATCCTTGTCGCAAAAAACGAATCTTGGTTGTTGCCCAACGAATCTTGTCGTGCTCTCCAAACACCTCTCCAAAAGCAACTAATAACATCTCGAAGTTGTTCAAGATCGGTGATCTTTTTTCAAACAGAGGAGCAAACCAAGATAGAGCTTGCCTCGTAAGTAAGGTTCCAACTAAACCTACTCGCGATTCTGCTGTCGGATAGCGATGCGGTTGAAGAAAGGTAATATGTTGGATTTCATTGACAAATCCTCGAAATTTAAAGCGTGTGCCATCAAACTTCTCTGGAAGGCTAATTCGGGGCTCCTTGAGTCTCGGAGTCTCAACATGTTGAGGAGATGAATTCTCCTCTTGAATTGGAAGAATTGATGGTTCTCCGGATGGAAAAACTTGAGGCGCAACACTCGTTTGTGAAGGGCTAGCCCCGAGATCGTTGTGAAGTATAGAAACAAAATTCTCAATTTGGTTTGTCCTGATCAACAAAGATTCGATGGCTTTGACAACGGCATCTAGTTTTGATTCAACTAAGTCTGTTGGGTTTGTATCTACAACTCCCGACATCTTGAAATCACTCTAGAGAAGGAAACAAAAGAATTCTATGAAGAGTAGAGACAATTAAAGGTGGGTAATCCGCAACCTTTAAAATGTTAAAACCCAATTTTGAAAAAGGGGTAATCCGCTCTTGATCAAGAAAGAATTTTATAACACATAACAATACTAGCTTAGAGGAGGGTAATCCGCTCTTGATCAAGAAAGAATTTTATAACACATAACAATACTAGCTTAGAGGAGGGTAATCCGCTCTTGATCAAGAAAGAATTTTATAACACATAACAATACTAGCTTAGAGGAGGGTAATCCGCTCTTGATCAAGAAAGAATTTTATAACACATAACAATACTAGCTTAGAGGAGGGTAATCCGCAACGTCTAGAAGGCTCTAGTACTTTCAAGAAAGGGGTAATCCATTCTTATCAAGAAAGACCAAACTCTAGTATTGACAATGTCACTCTTGTCAAACTGTCAAGGACACAAGAACTCAAGAACAAGAACAAGAGAACAAGAATAAGAGCATGAGCAAGGACCCAAGAACAAGAAGTGCAATAACTATACACAAGAGTGGTTCTCAAAAAAGTATATTAAACTAAATCGATAGTTGAACAAGATTCAAGACAAGGCAATACTCAAGGTTGCTCCTAAATTGTGTTGACGAGAATGAGAAGTCCCTCATCTCGTCCCCTAGATATGCTAGTACTAAAGAAGCTTCTGAAGGGGCTTCCTAGAGACTATGAGAGTCCCTAGGAAGTATCTAGAAAGATCCTAAAAGTCAAAGGACCTATAGAACTTCTAGAAGTATTCTTTGAAGGTTCTATGTCGGTGGCAATACCCATCACAGACTAGTTTGGACAATAACTTATCACTGGACAATACGGCAATACCCATCACGAATTAGTTTGGACAATAACTTATCTCTGGACAATTACGGCAATACCCATCACGAACTAGTCTTGAACCATAACATATCTCTAGTTTCAAGGCCTAGTCTTTGCAATACCCATCTCAAGGTTCTATGTCAGTGACAAATAATAACATAATTACATAATAGCCCCTCAAGAGCGATATTAGTTAAGACCATTCTTAAGTGTTCAAAACTTAAGAATATTTCCAATTTTGATGCTCCCTTAACAATTGCCTACTATCGCTCAAGTATTTTTTGTTCTCCTAAATGTTAGCTAATACCCATTCTTTAAAGTGTGCCATGTGGATATCCACGTAGGTGACGTAGGATTGGTAATTACTAAAGAGTGTAGGTGGGAACACACACTTACTAAGGTGGTAAGACCGCCTTCTAAGGGGCGGTTTACACTATGGACCAAGAGCCATGACCATGGAATTCTAAAATCTGTGATTGGCCCAAAAAGAGTTCTTGGTCCCATTTGGCTTTACACTACCTTGAAAAAAGGAGAGTGACCACTAACTTTGAGGTCCCCAAAAATGCTAAAATTTCCCAAATGGATAATGTTTTCATGGTCTCCTTGATTATAGTTGAGTCGAAGCAAATGCCTCGACTCAACTATAATCTAGGAGACCATAGGGCTCAAAAATCATTGATTGGCTAGTGTTCAATTATTTAAAGAGAAAGGAGGAAAAAGGGGAGGATAAAAGAGAGAATGATGAGCTTAAACTTGTCCCGGTCTAAATCCACTTTAAACTACAAAGAGTGACTAAGTCATTTAAAATTGCATTTTTGATTTTTCATGGTCACGGCTCTTGACCAAGAGCCATGACCATGAAAATGATTTAATTTTCTTGGTCATGGCTCTTGGTCCATAGTGTAAACCGCCCCTTAGGGTATGTTCGCACTTGGCCTTAGAGGTGATCTTAGGGGCGGTTTACACTATGGACCAAGAGCTATGACCAAGAAAATTAAATCATTTTCATGGTCATGGCTCTTGGTCAAGAGCCGTGACCATGAAAAATCAAAAATGCAATTTTAAATGACTTAGTCACTCTTTGTAGTTTAAAGTGGATTTAGACCGGGACAAGTTTAAGCTCATCATTCTCTCTTTTATCCTCCCCTTTTTCCTCCTTTCTCTTTAAATAATTGAACACTAGCCAATCAATGATTTTTGAGCCCTATGGTCTCCTAGATTATAGTTGAGTCGAGGCATTTGCTTCGACTCAACTATAATCAAGGAGACCATGAAAACATTATCCATTTGGGAAATTTTAGCATTTTTGGGGACCTCAAAGTTAGTGGTCATTCTCCTTTTTTCAAGGTAGTGTAAAGCCAAATGGGACCAAGAACTCTTTTTGGGGCAATCACAGATTTTAGAATCCCATGGTCATGGCTCTTGGTCCATAGTGTAAACCGCCCCTAAGGCTTAAAAACATAATGAGTTTAAAATAGGTTTAAGGCCCTCTTTGTTTTAAAGATAGCGCGAGCATCAGCTAAACCCCACCGGCTTCGTGGCCGCGCTCCGGGACTCGCAACGTGACGGACCCTCCTCGTCTCGTCTCGTCTCGTCACGACCAGCCCAGCCCAGCCCCCGCCGCGCGTCCCTCAGTCTTCGCGTGAACGCAATTCATCTTTTAAGTTTCCCCTTTTGCCCATTCATTTTTTATTTACTCAAAACTCGCACTAATTCTCATCAAGCACCCGCCCCACACGGCATCTCGGATGAATATTACCTCCCAAAAGTGAGATTCACAGTGAAATCGTCACGCGCATTCAATCATCGCGCGCTCATTACGAGGCCCCAACTGAACTCCCCTGAGGTTTTGCCACTCAGATCTGTGCTTCTTGCTTCACATTCCTTCAGATCTGTGCTTGTTGCGGCGACGCCATGGACGCCGGATCTGTGGAGAACGGAGCGCCGACTACCCCCACGAAGGACTTGAAGGTCGTCTTTGTGCTGGGTATGTTGCAGAGGGTTTTTCTTTTCCTTTTTCTTTCCTTTTTTTTTTGGAAAAGAATGCAGTCCTCTAACACTTGAAGCAGAACAAAACAGGATCCCGAGATTGATTCGTGTTATGTTTGTTTGTGCTGGGTATGTTGCAGAGGGTTTTTTTTTTTTTTTTTTTTTTTTTTTTTTTTTCCTGGAAAAGAATGCAGTCCTCTAACACTTGAAGGAGAACAAAACAGGATTCCGCGATTGATTCGTGTTATGTTTGTTTGTTGAAGAGGCATGTTCCCTTGTTTTTCCGTTTTTCTTTTTTGGAAATCAGAAAAGGATCCTGCGATTGATTCGTTTATTTGTGAGCAGGTGGGCCTGGTAGCGGGAAGGGGACACAATGCGCAAAGATTGTGGACACGTTTGGGTTCGTGCATTTGAGCGCAGGCGACTTGTTGCGAGCTGAAATCAACTCCGGCAGCGAGAATGGGTATGAAACGTTTCGTTTGCCCTAACTTTCTGTTGTTTGAAAACAAGAGAAAGGCTGCAGAGTGTGGTTTCTTTCTTTATTTATATTTTTGCTTTGCAGAACGATGATTCAGAACATGATTAAAGAAGGCACCATCGTCCCTGCGGAAGTGACGGTGAGGTTGCTGGAGAAGGCCATGGTTCAGGGCGACAACGACAAGTTTCTCATCGATGGCTTCCCCCGCAACTTGGACAACCGCTTGTGCTTTGAGACTGTGGTAAGTAACTTTGGGTTTTGACAATTCTGAATGTCAAAAGAGAAAGAGACCTAATGCTTGGATTTGTGTCAGTTTAACAATGTGCAGTGAGATCAAACTCTCTTGAGAAGAAAGTGTTATGATTGTAGATCCCTATTGAAGGGATAGTGGAGACTTTCATTTTTGTTTAACCCCTAAAGGACCATAAGGCCACCTGGGGGCTTCATGTTTTTTTTTAGTATTTTTGAGTAGGTTTTAAGTAAAATTTCTTTTGTTCAAATTTATTTATATTTTATCCAACATATGTGATATTCTTCACTAATTCCACTGATATAAAATTTGTTCCCATTTGAATTAATTTTTTCACAGTATGATCGATTAAATCTGTCATTTTAAAACCATGAATCCTTGGTCCTTTAGGGGTTAACTCCAAAAGGACCAAGGAACTTGAATCAGGCCTCATGTTTTTTTTAGTAGTTTTGTGAACATCCTATGTGGACTTGCTTTTTTAAAATTTATTTGTTTCGTGACGAACGCCTGCAATGTTCTTCACTGATTCCGGTGATATAAAATTTGGTCCCATCTGCATTATGTTTCTCATAATATGATCGATTAGATTTGTGATTTTAAAACCATGAATCCTTGGTCCTTTAGGGGTTAAAGAACATAGAGATTGTTAGACAAATCATGCTTACACCTTATGATTGCTACTACTTTAACCAGGATATAGGAGTGTGAAAGAGATCATTGAGAAGACTGTGTTTTGCAATCATTCAAAGTGGGAGGTTGTAGATCACTATTGGAGAATTCCGTTTTTTATTTACAGATCAATGGTTACACCGATTATTAGCTAAGTCATCCTATGGTTGCTAATTGAAGGCCAACCAAGTGATGATTAGAAGAGATGAGTAAACGGGATTAGGTTTTAGTATTTTCTACCTTTTGTGTTAAGGTAGTGGAGTTTCAGGGTTTGGTGATGTTGAAGGCAAGCCTACTTACACTCAAGCTGTGTCGTCGTTGCAGACTGGCATTGAGCCGCAGTTCGTCCTGTTCTTCAACTGTCCTGAAGAGGAGATGGAGAGGCGTCTTTTGGGTCGCAACCAGGTTTGGGCTTAACCCCTTGAGGATCATGTTTTTTATAGTACTTTCTTTTGTTCTGTTTTGACAATATTCTTCACTGACCATGGTGATATAAACTTTGGTACTCCTTGAATGTTTTTTTCAATAGAATTGGTCATTTTAATCGACTGTGGAGGTCTTGTTGAAAGGCTGAGAATCAGTAACAATGCCTCTATTAATTTAAACTCCTCTGCCAGGGCCGTGTTGATGATAACATTGAGACCATCCGCAAGAGGTTTAAGGTTTTCGTTGAGTCCAGCCTGCCGGTGGTGGAATATTATGAGGAATGCGGCAAAGTCCACAAGGTAAAGCTTGCATTGCACATTTGCATGTCTCTGATTATGATAAGGATTGAAAACCTGATTGATTGAACTATTTCAAACTATTTTTTTTCTGAATAATGTTTGTTTCTTGTGGCTTCTAATTTTGGTTCCAAATCCTGTTATCAGATTGATGCAACAAAAAAACCCGATGAAGTGTTTGCTTCAATTGAGCCGCTTTTCAAAGAATTCAAGCCGGTTAGTTCATGCCGTTTACCTTTTTTTTTTCCTTTGCAGGCAATATTATATGAAACCTTAGAAATGCATTGTTGTTGTCATAGCAATGCTCATATGACATTTTTGCAGTTGTGGATTGCGTGTTAAGAATCTCTATAGCTATTTGTGTTCCAAGTCATCTTTTGAAGCCTGATCAGTTGTTAATAAGTTTGATTCAAAATGTGTGCAGACGGCTGCTGAGGTGCACGAAGAGTTAGTAGAAGCAATTAAAAAGCACAACATCGGAGGCATCCCAGTTCCGGTCTAGAAAACGAAGGTTTGTTTTCTCTTTTTGTTTTTTAAACCCTGACGCTGATTTGCCATCCCTCCAGTTCCCATGGTAACACACACAAGTGGTGTAGATGTTTTTTAAATGTAATGATATTGGCTGAAAGACTTGTCTTTCAATTGCACTTAAATTTTTATTTGTTCTTGCCTTCAAATCTGGTGTTTGTTCAACCCCTTAACGACGAATAAGCCCAAATTGGGCCTCATGTTGTTTTTGAGTAGATCTTCCCTTTGTTTCAATTTATTTATTCTTTGACCAACACATGCAATTTTCTTCACTGATATAAAATTTTGGGCTCATCTGAAATGCAATTTTTGCAATTAAATTTTCATTTTAAAGCCATGAATCCTCTGTCCTTTTTGGGGTTAAAAAGAACAGTTAGTCTCTTCGACCCATTTTTATTGTGGATTGATTTTTGATATTAAATATCTCACATTACAATGTTTATCCAGAGCGTTCTCATTTGCAGCCTCTAATATTGATTTGTGGTAATTGACAGGATCAGGGGTCTCTGATATTTGTAGCTTCTGGTTAGCATGCATTTGAGTTTCTTCTGTATGGAGAGAGCAATTGGGTAGGCTATTGCCGCACTATTTAATTCCTTCAGGTCTCCATCTGGTTTACCGAGGGATCACTTTATTAGCTTTGACATTCCCTAGTCCTTGTGAAAGTTAAGGGTGCTATCCTGTATCCTCTTTGGAGCTTGACTATTGGCAGTCCATAATATCATTCTAAGGCTGCTCCACCTTAGCATGGTTAGGCATGTACTTGGAGCTTTGACATGGCACAAATCCAGTGTTATGGCTTCCCTCACTTTCTTTCAGTTTTGAACATAATGATTTACTCTTTTATTACTATCTATATTGCTACTTACCACAAGACTAAGACCATGAGATTTTGCAATTTGTGCATGTTTTGAATTGTACATCACATAATGCCTTCTATTTCTCTTAAAAAGAAAAAAGAAAACCGAAGTGTAGAAGTGCAATTTGTATGTAGTCTAGGATAACATTTATTGTGATGTGGCATGTATTGCATCCTATATAGAAAACAAAACACAAGTTACAGAAAACACAAGGTGTGAATTGGACCCCTTGAGTGTAAGGGCCTCTTTACACTGGAGGTGAGAAGCCGTGAGGAGAGAAATTTCAGCCAACGAGAAATTGGTCTTCTTAGTTTCTAGGCCTCCATTGGCTGAAATTTCTCTCTTCAAGATTCACTTTTTCAACATATAAACTGGAATTTTTTTAGAAAAAGGAATTTCCATATTCTATTTTTATAATTATTTTTTGCCAATCCTAACGACTGATTGACTAAGGTAGTAACACCTTAAACTGCCAAGTACCCATTCCCGCCTCCTATAATTTCACCTCAAAGTGATTGGGAGTGTACCGAAAATGGACCACAACTTCACTAAAAGTTCACTAGAACCAATGAGATGGAACCAATGAGATGGAAGCATTGACCAGTTTTGTCCATGTGTTCCTTCTGTTTCTTTTGGGTAAGTCTACAATTTTGATTAGGTGTCTACAACACCTTCACTTCAAAAATTCGTGTAAAATTGCTCATGTGTCCAAATTTTTTGATTCCAAGACCCAACACTTCGTCTCCAATTTGCTAACACATTCATGGTTTCACTTCATGCTTTTTGCACTCCCCGGTTACCAATTCCCTTATTCTGTCGGTTTAAGGTGTTACTACCTTACAATATAAAGTATGAAGGTGGTTTTTTTGCTAATGGATTTGCTTTTTCATCTTCTTTGCAATGTGACCAAAGGAATGTGCGAGGGGTCACTTTAAACGAACCCGTTTGAGCTTTTCAGGGGGCTGCAGTTGGCAACACCTGCCAAGTTTTGTGAGCTTTGTGAGCAATAAATCAGTGCAGCTGGTGTACTGCTATCATAGTACCCTCCCACCGTACTGACCGGGGTTCGATTCCCCGGCTGCGCAGACTTGTTGTACATTTTGCAAGGGACTTCTAAAAAAAGTTTTGTTTCAATGGCCCTTTGTCCGGTGGGCACTGGGTCATTAACATTACGAACAAACACTTTATTCACGCCTGCCTTGAAAAAAGGTCGGAGTTTCTTTCTATCTATCTATCTACCTCTCATAGAGCCCTTTTGACATAGCACTGTAGCAGTAGCCATGTCCATACTTCCATACCTAGCTTATGATGTGCGTATAGGTTGGTAGCCATATTTTAACACATTGCAACAAAATGCCAAAGATAAGGGTTTTTCCTCATTTTTGAGCAGAAAATTCACAACTTTGCTTTCATTCCTTTGCAACTTTTTATTCAATTACATTATAGTGTACACCAAAATAAATTAAAAAATGTAATTTATTACCTCAATTGATAAAATTACTGATTTTTTTTCATGGCTACAAAGTAGGCCATCAAAAAGTGCTCTGAAGATCATTTCTTGGGTTTTTCTCAATTTGAATGACAAGACAAACCTAAAATTAAAAATCATAAAAACCAAAAGAAAGAAATATTCATTTAACACACTTTGAAACAAATAAATAATATGATTAAACAAAACTTCATGGAGTTATGGATAGTCAAAGTTTCCTTGACTTCATGATGTACAAATATTTTGATATGTATATCTCACTTAACCTTTAAAAGACCCAAAATTCATGGTTTTGAAATGAAAAATATATTGACTTTCTTATAATTGTCCAATCAAACTTACAGTGACTTTTGTTTTTTTTTTCTTCCACGCCCAAAAAAATTGCTACTTCGGATGTATGAATGCAACGCAAGTGCAGCAGCTTCTTGGTGTGAATGGCCCATGAGCAGCTGCTTCTATCACTGGTGATTGCAAGCACCAACATACATACATACGTTATGCATACAAATATACACGTGTTACCCGTATGCGGCAACTGGCTCATCTTTTACAAAAGTCAACAGTATCTAATCTTGCACTATTTATTTGTTCTTCCTCACTTGACTCAGATTCAGACAGTGCAGAAACTCCGTCAACATCTCTTTACTCGTCTTGGCCCATTCACACCGAGCCCCTCCTGCTGCACATGCATCTGTGTTCCCGAAATGGAGGAAGGTAAAACTGCGAAACAAAAAAATATTCAAAGTCTTGTCTTTTTAGCTGTAGGAAATTATTCTCCTTTTCACAAGAGAATGGGCTTATCATAGTATGGAACAACTAAAATTGCAATGTACTACTTGAGAAGTAAGGGCCGACTTCCATGTAAGGGGGGCAGTGGGTGGCTGGTCCTCAAAAGGAGGAAGCTCCACCGAAATGGGTGGAAACAGGAGGATTCTAGAGTATAAATTTCATTTGTACTCTAGAATAAGGGCGGACTTCCATGTGGGGATCGGTTGGGTGGAAGGCACAAGAAGACAAGAATTGAGGTCTTAAGAACCACCCATGCTCCACCCATTTCGGTACAAATAAAATTTTTACTCTTGAATCCTCCTGTTTCCACCCATTTCGGTAGAGCTTCCTCCTTTTGAGGACCGGCCACCCACACCGACCCCCACATGGAAGCCTGCCCTAAGAGGGACACTCTTGCATACTCACAACACTCCCTGTTGACTTGAATCTCTCAACCGCATTGTCAATATATGGAAGAAATGGAGGTGTCAACAAGCAAGACCAAAAGTGAGTCAGTAAGAGGCTCTCTTTTAGAATTAAATATCTCAATCACCTTTGCAGACAACACCTCTAAATCCTCATTAGATATTTCAGATTACACTACGCATGGGCAAACACTGATTCGGTATTGTGAGTCACTAAAAAATTTCTCTTCAGATCGAGTAGCTTCCGAGGAACCAACATCAATGTTGGCTTACTCCGAGCGGATTCAACGTGTTTGTCTATTGTCTGACTGTCCACCTCAGTCAGTGGTGAGGCCGACCCATTCCCAGCTCCAGATCGAAGAATGAAGCCAGGCCTCTATAGAACTGGAGCTTGCTGCGAGTATCACTCGGACTAGCTGTAAATCAATTTGTATATATATTTTGGTGATCTATCGACTGAGGTGTGGTAACCAGTGACGAAGATGAAGCTCTGGGGCGTCGTTCTGGCTGTGGTGGTGGTGGTGGTGTTTGGAGTCTTCAATATGGGTATGAAGTTTTAACGTTTTAACCCATATGCATCCACCGTTTGTTTTCTGTAGTGTAGGAAAGTTGGACCTCCTGCTGCAATTCATATGTTTCTGTGAAAATGACTGTTGATCTTGTCGATCGATACTGTTGATTTTGTAGTATAAAACAAGAGCTTTAAAATGATATATTGCAATCAGAAAAACGAGGTAATATGAGAAAATACCACCGTTGCAAAGTTCAGTGATAAAGATGTTCATACGGGGCGTTTTAGGAGCTTAGCTAGGGGTTAACTTAGCTGGTTATAATTGATCTTGTCCCTTCGATCACTAGAATTGAATTAGCTTGCTCAAGCGTCGTTTGATATGAATTTGGGAATATCACGAATTGCGTGTTAGTAATGAATTGCTCCTGGAGTACGTGCAGGCGCTGTGGATGCAGCGGACGCTATTTACGTGTTCGGCGATTCCTTCCTGGACACTGGCAATATACCCCAGTTGAATGTACCGTATGGAAGCTCTTGGCCTGGATACCCCGACAACCGATGGTCCGATGGCCGCAACCAAGCCGACCACTTCGGTAACTCATTCCACAACCCCCCTAAGGCTCCATCATTCATTCATTTCACAAGGCTAGCTCTTCTGATCAATACTAACTGTACCATCCTTCATCACGTGTGGTGCCTGGCCATGGCCAAACCCGCCTTCACTATTTCAGCTTGCAGCAGAATTCAACAGTCTAAACTGAACTAAATCGTTGAATCGGAACCGAAGACGGGGAGACACAGTTAATCATACAAGTACGTTCAGATTGGTCTTGAGAGAGGGAGGCCAAATCTGCAATAATTTCTTCAACAACACTCCCTCTGTCTCACTAAATCCATGAATCAGTGGGACAGGGAGGTGAGGGTAAAGGCGACACTGGTCACTACTCAGATTGTCATCATGCACACGGGGCATGTATTAATTTTATATTTGACGCACATGGAGATAAGGTAGGAGGGTTTAGGACCGCCCCTTTAAGGGCTGTGGCATTATGAGGACACAGAGAGAACTGAGCATGATTTTTCACTGGAAGAGAAATGGAAGCAAAGACCAACATACTTTGAATCAAAAAGTTGGATGTTCTTAAAATCAGTTATGAATTTCCGAAGTTGAAATGACATGGGTTCTAAAATGGTGCCCTTCACCATGGGTACATCCAGAATTTCAAAATGTTCGTCCTTGATAGAGTGCGGGATTAGAACCGTGGCGGGTTTAGAGCCCTCTACCTTAGTTACTCGTGCCGACGTGGTGGGATTGGCTTTATGCACATGGGGATAATTGCTCCGAAGTGTGTACAAGTGGAATCAGGGTTTTATTTTGGGGCGAAATTGAAGTGGGTATAAATGCCCAGGATGGAGGGAGTGATTGAGATGGTGATATGGTGGCTGCAGCGGAGCTGTTTGAGTTGCCTACTCCGACGCCGTTCCTGCACCTCCAGAACGAGTCCCAAGCGCGGAACGGTGTGAACTTCGCCTGGGCTGGCGCGGGCGTGACGTACGCGTTCGGAATCACTCCTCTGGATGCGCAAGTGGACGACATGCAGGCCCTGGTGGACAAAGGCGTCCTGGCGCAGCCTCTCCTCCGGAACTCGGTGGCTGTGCTCAACATCGGCGTCAACGACTACGATTCTCGCAGCTTACAAGCTCCGTTCCGGGTAAGCACTAATCCACTTTGGGGCCGGACGAGTTCCTCGAAGCTGGTTTCTCGATTGATCTCTGTTATGAGTTCATACTAGGGGTTGTCACATCTCTTTGGAGAATGGAGAATGGAGAATGAGGAAAAAGAGGAGTCAATAGGATAGCTTCTCCATGGAGAAGATGTGACATCCCTTTTGTGGTTTGTGGAGATTGAGAATGGAGAATAGAGGTTGTTAGTTGGTTACTCATCCTCCAAGCATGGGCCATTCTCCATTCTCCATTCGTCACCCGTGAAGGAGAAGAATGGAATTCTTCAATCTTCAGAGAATGGGCCCTCCGCCATTCAAGGAGAGCGTGCCACGTCCCCATTCTGTGAAGATTGAGAATGGGAAGAAAGAGGTGTAACACCCCCTACTGAATGATTCTCTTTCAGTGTCAAGGTGTGAAACCTACCATGGTGGACATGCTATAAATTGATACTTCAAGGACTTCGCCTACTTATAGTTATCTAGGGTGCAATGGTGTAGTTTGAGTGGATTAGCAAATTGATTCTAAATCTACCCCAACTTGAATCGAGTTATGCTGAATAAGTTACGAATTTTCAAAGTTCAAGGTTTAGGTTGCTTATCTCTCATAGTAAACTTGGACTGAAATCGATAGTGAACATGGTTTAAAGATTAGAAAGAGACTTAGAATGAACATATGAGGTGAGTCCAAGTAGTGCTTCAAAAGTCATAACTATTTTAGTCATTGTTGATTCTTGGCACAATAGTGTCATGGATGAAGTAATTATAGGAGTTTGTTTATGGTAAGCGTTGGTTATTGGCCCAATCACCCTATCTATACTGTCCTTGTTGACAAGCGAGAACCACTGATCTCAAAACCACTTTATGACATTTAGAACATTATGCGACCTCCCACATAAATGGTATCTACTTTTGCTATCCAATGCATACAATACTCACGGTACTTCTATAACATCCGGCAATACCCTTGATATATTAAGGTGATATCATGATGATATCCACGGATATCACCTCATGAAGTTGCTACATATTTATATCACGACGAGCATTCTCGCTACATTTCAATTTTTCTTTCATTTTCTTTCTTTATATGTTTACCAGCCCAATTTTTTTGGTAGAAATCCAGCTAATTTTAGCCAGTTTTGAGATCACTGGCGAGAACTTGTTGGATGTTATTGATATATTGAGCTGAGTGGTGTATGTGGATGTGAAGGAATCCGCAGCCTTTGGTACAAAAGAGCTAGTGACATTTGTGAGCACGGTGGTGGACGGAATTGCGTTGACAATTGTGCGCTTGCACGGCCTTGGGGTGCGGCACATTGTGGTGTCCAACCTGCCGTTGATGGCGTGCAGCCCGCTAACATTCCAGGAACTGGCCTTCACCGCTTGCACCACCGACTCCACCATCCTCAATGAGACTTCGCTCCACAATGCGCTCCTTCAGGAGCGCGTGAAGGCCTTGAATAATCAGTACGGTCTGCACGTCGTCATTGTTGACCAGACCAAAGCTTTCCGGGAGTTGTTCACACACGGAGCTCACTACGGTAATCGCCAATCACTTTTGCATGCCGGATTTAACAGATTGTCCATGGTTGGGGAGTGCCCCGGAGTGATGGTCTAAGACGTTCAAATGTTCTTTTTTGTCTGAGCATTTTTGCGTAGGTCATATGATAATTTATTTATTTTTCAGTTATGTTCATAAAATTACCACATTTATCATTTAGTAGTATGCAGTGGCTCTACCTAACCCCACAATAAGGTAGGAGCACCTAAAACCAACATTGTACCTAATTTCGAAAAATAGAATCTTGTCACAATAGACATTCACTAGTAGGATTTTGGTTCTTTATAATTGATCTTCTGTGACTTAAATAGTCCAAAATGACTTCTTTTCTAAAGAATTGAGTCACAAAGGACCATGTAAGTCACAAAAGACTAGTCATAAAGGACCAAAATCCTACTAATGATTCTAAAATGTAAATCTACATAGACCATGGATAGCTTATCATTTTGGTCAACATACAATAAGGGCTCTACGATGTGTTTAGATTTTGGGTTTTAAAATGATTGCATGGTCTAAATTTTGTCGCAGTTAGGTACAATGTTGGTTGTAAGTGCTTTTATTTCAAATGATACAACATATTCCACACCCAACAAGACTTCATCAGTAGCTAATTGGACAAGTGGAGTCCCAAGGTGATGAGCAGAGTGCATGAAGGCTACTGAATGTTATGCAACACATGCAATAATTTTTGCTAATATGGGCACCTGATATAAAATTTGGTCCAATCTGAAATATATGTATTGAAGTTTGCAATACAATCAAATTCAAAAGCATGAATACTTAAATAGGGATCAGAAATTCAAAGCACACACAGAGCTGAGACTTAAGATAATTACCAATTTAAACTCCAGACAGTCACTTGAGGCAATTAATAACTTGATTCATTGAATTAATTGCTTCTAAAGTTTTGTTCTGACATCATTGACATACATTGGCGGTGGTTTTGATGGATCATTTAACTTAATTCGTGGGTGCATGTACTCTGTCTGTCAGGTTTTGTGGATCCATTGGTACCTTGTTGTCATGGAAACGGCACGAATCTCTACAACTTGGTGTGTGGCACTACCAACAGTGAAGGAAGGGCCCTGTACACGGTGTGTGAGGATCCAAGCAAGGCGGTGCTGTTTGATACCATACATCCCACGGATGCCGCATGGAAGGCGGTGTTCCACTTGTATACGTCTGTTGCAGGCTTCACTTTGGAAGGTCCCATGCTCCATACCTGGATTCGAAAGTACAATGTCTGATTGCCAGTGTCTGAGGGTCTCTTTTTCTGGTTGTAACACAAAATTATGGTGGCATGCAAATTTCATTCATGAATGTATAATGGTTTTAATTAACTTGCCATAGAAATGTGTGTTCCCAGAATGTCAGGGAGGACATAACATTCAGTAGCCTTTGTGCTCTCTACAAGAAATAAAAAATTCCAGTAGATGGATTGGAAAACTTTGAGGCGGGAGATTTATTGTTTTTTTTTTTTTTTTTCCCTCTTCATCTGTACATGAAATACTGATATGTTCTCATGTGGCATGACTTTGAATGGAATAGATTTTTTACTGAAAATTTTACTCAGAACAATTTTGTTCAATAGGATTGAGGTTAGAAGACTAAGTAAGCAACTTTATATTACCTCATACGGTTCCTCCCAAAAACATTCATGGAAAATTTCAGTTGTGTGCACAGAAGCATTGGCTTAATGAAAAATAACTTCATCGATACCAAATGGGTCAACATCTACCAAATAGGAGATTAATGAAATGATACAAATCATCCAACAAGTATGGGCTCAAGTATCTCAAAAACAATTTCAAATGCTCATTTCAAATATGCTTGTTAGAATGGACACTGTAATTGAAGCAAAAGGCTGAGAGCACTCAATGGTAGATAGTGTATAGATTATTTTTGACTTGTTATATGATTTTCACTAATACATGTGTAAATTTGTAATGATATTGTAGTACATTCCAATGTGATTCCAACGCACTTTGCGGTTTCCAAATCGGATCATTTTTGAGTACACACGGATTGTTCAAAGTTTCAAAAAAAACTTTGCCTGCAGAGGGAAATTCGTAAGCATATTGGACCCGACTGTACAATTGGGTACAACATGCTCACAAACTTTTTCGTAAGCATTCACTTGAAAGTAAGTAGATCCATATCAAGCGGCCGCATTGATTCTAAAGATTGCAAATGTGGTAAGGAAAAATTCCTACCAGTAGAGGACTAGAGTAGGAATGTCCCTTTCAATTTGTAGGTCCATGGGTGCCATATCGAGCACATTACAATTTTGGGAAGGGACTCTGTTTTTATGAGGGAGGAGTCAAAAATTTGTAAGCAACTTGTACCCGACTGTACATGTCTGCAACAGAAAGATGAGTCTACAGTCTTGGCAAGACAAAATTCTACGTACACGCACCTGAATACATCTCCAAACACTGCAAGCAACGATTCTGCAGGTCACGCACAGCACCAGCATTCAAGACACAAAATCCAGGCCACATCTATTCTCGCCTGGCCTTCCTTTTTGGACGAGAATGAATCACTCTCCGTCCTTGTGATGAAGGTTGTGATAGAGCGGATCGGGCCCCATGAGACTCGTCGTCGTCGTCATGACCATTTTCATCCTCAGCACTTTTGGCTCTCAAACGCCTCTGCCTAGCTCCTCGTAGCACACGAGTTGGAGTTGGTGTGGGCGTAGGGGCTGTGGCACCTTCTTCCTCGTCATCCACTTCATGACCAGGGTTGTCCTGGTCAGAAACGTTGGCTGCGTCACCATCAGGTGTCAACACTCTCCAGGGGGTGCGACAACCAGGACACACCTTAGGAACCTGGAAATAGAAAACTCATGAGTAAAGACAAAATCTTATCCAAAACAACACCCCATAACTCAGGGAATACAGATTGCCTTTGTTCCATCCTCTCAAAAACACTCAAAGAATGGGTTTAAATTAGTCGTACATCATGTGAACAGTCTTCCTGAAAAATATTCGTCTTCTTAGGGTCTCCAATGAGTTCACAACTCTCAAATTCTCATCTCCGTCATACAGAATGCAGAGGCAACTAGACTGGAGTTATTCATTCTAAATCTACCCTTTGATGTGGCAGACAAGACATGATAAAAATTGGAGTGGATGCCAACAAACCTGACGCTGAGCAAACTTTCTTGGTGCGCAATACGAGTGCATGCGCACGATACAATCGTTATTTTGACAAACTTGCGCCTGTAGTATCACACAAGCGCGTCAAAGTTAAAGCTCTGAGTGACCGTGTCACTACCATTCATTTAGCGATCATGAAGTTATCCCCTAAAGAAGCTAGCTCACCAAGAGGTTTAACCCATACATGCCTAAACAGTAAAAAGTGGCTGCGTCTATATCTTTAGGAGTTGAAATAAATCAGTTAAGAAGCTTCAAGGTAACAAAATATACCAATAAAAAAAAGGAGACCATGCCTTACAATTTTGGAACAATAGAAACATGTTTTGAAAGCCAATTGATTGTGTAGATTCTTCCCAAAAAGGCTTATTGTCTTTTCAAGCTTGGGCACATGGGTTTTAAGCAAATGAGATCTGAACGTGACGTGAGTTGTAAGAAATCATACCTTGATAGCAGCCTCATTGCACACCTCGCAAAACGGCACGTCAAAGTTCTTGAAGAGGCTTCGGAGCTCCAGGAACGACCTCGTGCCCAAACAAACCTTACCATCCTCTTTTCGGTCCAACCAATTATCTGCTACCAAAGTTACCAGGGTATCCTCCTTGGCCGCGAGAGTGAGCTTCAGGGGAACCGCTTGACTTGACCTTCCTGCAGCTTGTGTCTGTGTTTCAGTCTGTGAAAATGCACACATCACCACCATATTTTCATGCAAAAAAAACAGTTAATCGACAAATTTTATAGCCTCCCCTCTGAAGCTTGTTGCTGTGCTACTTATTAAACCTGAAGAAACCTAAGCAGCTGCACTACGAAATGCAAAAGATCGTAATAGACACAGCACTGAGAAATTTCAGCACCTGAGTGTCAAGGCGGAGGTTAAGGGCTTGCATGCTGGAAATTGATCCACTTGCGGAAGAATCGCTCAGTATCAACTCCAACTGCATTCCACGATTAAATCTTAGCCAAAAAAACGTTTTCATTGTATGAGATTCCCAGAGTGACATCTCAAAAGATCCCCCATTAGATTCACAAACTTGTTAATCCCTAAACGTCCTCACCCTTATCTAGATTGGGCGGTTTTGCAAAGATGCATTATAAAATGCAACTAAGAGGGACATTTTGAGCTTGATGAATGAATAAAAGTTCCACATTATGAATTTTAGACTCTATCCATACAGTTAGATCTGCAATTGCTATCACCAATATTTTTTTATAAAATTTGAAACTTAAAATTCAAAATTGCTTTGTAATTTGATTACGAATAAGATATTGACAATCCCTGGATGAAATTTGTTGTGATGGGTTGAAATGTAATACTCTAAGTGTAGTGATTTTTGGAGATTTTTTGGTTGCTTAATTTTATAAGTTGACTTTTTCAAGAGCACTTTTAAAGTAAAATCTTCAAAAAAAATTGTGAAATACTACATGATAAAACTTTCATAAATCATCCCCTTTCTAATCAGATCACACATGCATGAAGCTAACTTTCCATGAAAAATTCAGTAAAAAATTCACGCTGCGAAAAGTGCATGACGGATGAGAAAACGAAGCTTGCTTCTGTACATCATGCAAAATATGCATGGTTGGACAGCTAGGGGTTAATGGTAAGTTGATAATAATCTAATAGAACATTACAATATAATTTTAGCTTATTGCCAAGTAAAATGTTAACTTAATAGTTTTTAATGTAATATCAATTTAATGCCAATCACACTAGAATTAATTTAACATCATTTATATTCTCCTAATTAACTTAACATTGACTAAACATAAAGAACTATATGAATCTCATGTCTATGACCTCAACATTAACTAAACATGAGGACTATACGAATCTAATGTCTATGACCTTAACATTAATAACCTCGTAAATCTAACGGGGGAAAGTCTGATGTGATCGAGTTAACAACTTACAATGGCTTTGAAGAAGGTGAGCTGCGGGTGCGTGAGCCGAGTTCCCTGCTTCGATTCCTCGTTAGCCAACTTGTTGACAAGGCCATAGTACAACTTTCCGGTGTACTGATTCGTACTTCTTCTCACTTCCATGGAAAGATAGTCCAGCTCCCTGTTCACCGTAGCCAGGAAGCCAAAGAATTCGTCTGCAAGTTCACAACTACCAGCATCAACAAACTCACCATTCACAGAAATCAGCCATCATTAAACAATTACAATTGAAAAGATGCACACAATTGTTCATCCCTAACTGCACATTGCAAAGATATTCAAATCCATGTGTGATCATGATGTACTGTACATGCTCTACTTGACCAAAAGAATGGTAAATCAATCTGTTCATTTGATTATCCGTTTCTGTTTTCTTTTCCAGAAACCCTAGGATTTACATAATTCATGCTAAACCACATCAATTTCAAAAAAGAATGCTCCTCTTGAAGTCTCCACAGTAATTCTTCGTCGTAAATTCATTTTAATGCGACTCTGTTTTCTATTAAAAGAAATCAACAAAAGTTTTTAAACTGTTATCTCCAGAAATTCAACGAACCGTCGGAAGCGCCGAAAAGCTCCCGGTACATGCTCATCGATTCTGGTTCAGGCAAAGAACCTCGCCTCATGAGCGCCTGCAGAAACGTGTGGTGCCTCTCATCGAGCACCGCCATCATTGAAATCTCGGTTTCTCAGTCACGGGGAAAAAAAATGCGGTCATCGATCAGAATGAAAGCGAAAATTGCAAAATCGAAGCCCGACCGAACGACACCAAAGCTCGGATAAACCATCGCCTCATCGCTGGACCGTTTCGCAAGCTCTGTAGCTCGTTGTAAGCGGAATTCAAAATGCCATCCACTATCACTGTTGGTTGAAATTTTCAATCCTGAAAAATGTCAGCAAAGATGCTGCAAATCTGCAGCTCTGTAAACCCGAGCTCAGGCAACGAGAGGGGAGAGGGAACTCCCGCCTTGAGCCGGCTCTCATGAGAGCGATGATTGTTGTCGGATGATTTATCCAAGTGGATGAATGTTGTCGGAAATAGCTACCTTAGCAAATCCCATCTTTGTGCACTGCATGATCTTAGGGCGCTTCACACTATCATCTCAAAAAATTTGAAGTGTAACTTTTATGTAACATCTACATAATTTTACACATTGTACCTTGCAACATTGCGTGTTATGTAAAAGTTACATGAATGTTACACTTGTAACTTTCATGTGTGCTTTCCATTGTAATTATCATATAAATGTTTTGAAAATAAATGTTACAAAATTTTTAGGAATATTTTAAATAATTTTTACAAAATGTTCATGTAGATGTTCTATGAAAACAGTTGTAAGATCGTTACATGAAATTTATGTGGATGTTTCAACAAGATTATGCACACCAATCAAAATTGTTATATGATATTTACATTTGAACGATTTATGTAGATGTCATATAAAGTATACAAGCAAAAGTTTGCATGAAAAACATGTGCAAAGTCCATTTATAAATTCTACACAAAAAATCTATACTTTTTATATAAAAGTTACATATTTTTTCCAATCATAAAACATTTGTAACATTTACATGATTTGGGTGTAGATTGCACATTCCTAAATAGTATATGCAAATCACAATGTAGATTTTATGTAGATGTTACATGATTTGTATATTGTTTTGCTGTAAATGTTACAACTTGTAACATCTACATGATTTCCATGGTGCAAGTTACACTTCTACATTTTTTAGATGATGGCCGTCCAAGTCGAGAGGCCATGGGATTGAGAGTCCAAAGAAATGGGCTGAAAATAGCCAATAAAATATTGTAATTGGAACCTTCGGCCGGGCATAGTGTGAAGCCTCCAAAGGCCAAGCCTCCAAAGGCCAAGCCCAAACCTTCTCTGTCAAACTCATTTGGTTTAAAAATTAAAAATCATAGGTGGGGTCGTCACTAGCTCGAATCCAGGCACGCTGTAGAGTGGCGATCGATTCCAGTAGCTGCCAAGTAATCCATAATAATAGCTCTTCAACGCATATAGCTAGCACAGTAGCTCTTCAAAGCATGAACAGTTGCAGGGCCTCCGTGTTAATTTGGCCAAGATCTTGTCAGTTTTTGAATTTTTTATGAAAAAAAAATTGACAGCCTCTCGACCATAGTTTGGGTCTTCCAAATTCAAGACCCAAACAAACTTCGAGAGGCCGTTGTTTTGGTCAAAAAGTGTTGCCACGTAGACATTTTGGAGAGCGACGGCCGGTGGACTTTGGCCTCTAGTGTGAAGGGTCGAGAGGCCGAAACCATGGTTTCTTGCAATTTGATTGGTGGAAATCGACGGCCTCTCGACCTTCGGCTATAGTGTGAAGCAGCCCTTAGACAAGTATTGAAAACTCCTTTATCCATTCATGTAATTTTTGCTTTGAATGAATCATTCAATTTCTATTCTAATATTTTTATTTTTATTTTTTGGGGATTTTTAACTTAGAAGCAGCTGCCAAAAGCTAATTGAAATTGCTAAAAAAAATTTAAATTAAAAATAAATCTATTCGACAATGCTTATTTTTACTCATTGGATTTGCACTTGTTGATTGATATACATACTAATAAAATATTGTACAATATAAAAAGAAAAGAAGAAAAACCTTAATTTATGTAAATTTTTACTAATTTTGAATCCGATTTTGCAACTTTTAAATGCCTAACATAAATGCAAGAAATAGAATAAATTGTGCCCAACATACAGTACGTAATAGTAACTAATAAACTTTATTGTAATTTTTTTTTCCCTTGAAATCTATAATCCAAGAATCTTCATTGTAAATGAATTCTACCCTCAAAATGATGGGTTGCCAAAAGCAACTCGTCAGCTTGCCGCGGGTTGCAAAGCAACTCGTGTGTTCCAAAAAAAAAAAAAAAAAAAAAAAAAAAAAAAACGTTTTGTCCAAAGAACTCATTTCAAGAAACACCAATGTTTAAAGAAATATTATTTTTCAAATACTTCAGACATTAATTTCTTGCAATTCATGCAATCAAATGCTTTGAAATATTTTCCACACAATCTTATAGGCATCTAGTGTGAGATCCTATGGTTTGTATTGAGAAAAACCATTTTTTTACATTTTTTGAAGCAAGACGGCCTAATTCCCCGACTCAAGATTTTTAGTATTTTTCAAGCAAGACATAACAAAGAACTTAAGGGGATAAACCATCCCTAAACCTCCCTACGTTGGTCACGTAGTATGGCGAAGAGGCCTCCCCAGAAGGCCTAATTGCCCGACTCAGCCTGCTTATGAATGGGTCAGGTCTACATACAACCGGGCAAGGCTTTTGAGGAGACCTTTTCCTCGTAATATATGACCAATATAAACCATCCCTAAGAGCATCATCAACCCACCGCAGAAAAAGGCGCATGTCCGTTACCTTTTCTGCGGTGGGGCTTCCACAGACCAGCCTGGAAATGTGCAATACAGCGCCTTGATGCCGTTTCTGCATTGATGATGCTCTAAGGTTGTAAACTGTCGCATGCATTCATCAATCGAGTTTTCATTGCTAGGTCATTTTTAGACACTCCGGAAGGTCACATTTACACAACTTCAGAAGGTTAAATACAATTATCAACTCAAATTTGATGTTTGCATGTTTTTCTAAATAAATTAATAATAAAAATTTGTGAAAGTCAATCATTTGTAACTTCCTACACTGCCAAGGCAGTTCATTGAATAAGCAGTTCCTTCCTTAGTTCTCATCACCAAACACGACAGATGACTGATGCTTCAGGCCACGGAGAATGATTCAGTGGCCACCAGAATAGACAAATTCAGCAAACCTCACAACAAGAAAATAATGGACGCAGCATCTGGTCTCATAGAGCACCACAAAATGTCAGTGGAGCATTTGTACTAACAAAGTACAGTCTATCCTCCATACACTGACACTCCGTAATATGACGATATTATTGTTTCAAGCATTACACATGTGACAAGTCATTGCTGTGACTAATTCATCCATGCCAGCCACCTCAAAGATAGGGCTTCCCAAACATGTCATAATAGAGAGGGACAACTGTAAGGAAGAACAGGCAGCCTCACACTTGGAGGAATGATTGACTGTCATGCTCTACACTTACCCATCTTGTAACAAATTAGCTTCCATTCACTGTTGTAACAAACGCTCACTGACCAGCCCAATTGAGTGACAATGTCCGAACCTAAAGGGGGGTTTTGACAACCTATAAAACTCATTCTCGACCATAAATATTATTGCAATCCAACCAAAAAAAGGGAGAGGGGGGGTAACAGATCAAGCAGCATACGGTGGATCAATCATAGCCCACTCAAAGACTTGCTCATACTGAAGAGCAGACCGAGTCCACGACATGTCTTTCTCCATACCGCGCAATTGCATGCGAGCCCAGCCTTCCTTGTCGTTCCGGAACGCAAAGATAGCACCCCAAACAGAGTCAACCATGGCCTTTTTGGTTAAGGGAGAGAATGTCCATCCCGTGCCCGTGCCTTGCCCATTGTCAGCATCCGGGTTATAAATCTCAATCGTGTCGCGAAGGCCCCCGGTGGCGTGCGCAACCGGGATGGTGCCGTACCGCATGGCATACAGTTGGTTCAACCCGCAGGGCTCGAACCGCGAAGGCATGAGAAGAATGTCGCATCCCGCAGTGATCCTGTGCGCAACAGGCACGGAGAATCCCACCCAGCCACGGAACTTCTCCCGGTACTGCGTCTCCGCCCACTTCATCCACTTCTCCATTTCGCTGTCCCCGCTGCCCAGCATCACGAGCTGCACGTCGTCTGTCATGAGCTCCGGCAAACCCTCCTGCACAATGTCGGGCCCCTTCTGGTAATCCAGCCTGCCAATGAAGCCGATCAGGGGCACGTCTGGGCGCACGGGGAGGCCGAGCTCACGCTGCAATGCGGCTTTGCATTCGGCTTTCCCGGCGAGATCACCAGACGTGTACGTCACCGCCAAGTACCGGTCCGTCGAGGGGCTCCAGTCGTCCACGTCCACGCCGTTCGTGATGCCGTTGATGACCGCAGCGCGGCTCGCGAGCAGCTTGTCGAGCCCGCATCCGCCTTCCGGCGTGGTAATCTCCCATGCGTAGCCCTGGCTCACCGTGAGGATCCGGTCGGACGTCACCACCGCGCCCTTCAGATGGTTAACAGCCTCGCCCTTGTCAAGCGCGTGCAGCCTCGCCCACTCCGGAAACACCCACTCCAGCGCGCCGTACCATTCCTGTGGCACGCCGAGATTGTTGTACGTCGTTGCAGGCTCCACACCCTGGTGCGCAACAGTGATTTTTATATTATTTTTCCAAGGAAGTCCCATTGGCAATTTGAAAATATAGAAAGCATTTTTCATAGCATACTAGAGCAACAGGAGCTTTTCAAATGGGGCCACAATCTAGTTATGATTAGAAACTAAGTTTAGATGGCAATTACAAGGAAATCCCACAGTTTATGGGATACAAGTGGCATTCATACATCCCTTAAAGAGTGAATATTCTCCTTGAGATCCACTTTGAAAAGGGTGCTCCCTGCTAGTGCTCTATTATGCTATGTTTTTACTACAAATACATAGCTTTCTCTAGAGTTCTTGGCTATAATGCATACCAATGATTGATTAGGGGAGATGATGGCGATGATATACTCCAGTTTTTTACCCATTTTTTCTTATAGCAACATAATAGCAAGTTGGCAATCAATGTAGCCACAAAAAATTACCTGGTGGGCAAGGTTGTGAATTGCCAGAATGCAGCGCGAGTTCACGTACACGCCATGACGCCGGTACTTGGACGCGAGCAGCACAGGCACCAGCCCCGCGTGCCAGTCGTTCGCGACAAACACACATTTCTCCCCGTACGTGTAACCGCCGAGAGCCAACACGAGCGGCGCCTCGCACGCTGCGTGACAGAGCAACGTGAATCGAAATTGGTTGTCGCCAAATGTGCCACGCGTGTCGCCATATGGCGTCCCTTGGCGGTGATACGAAGGATGATCCACGAACACCCAGTCCACCCCGGCCCGAAACTCATGGAAGTACGCAACCTGCAATTTTTTTTTCCATTCTATCAAGGGAGCCCCATTGGCGATTTGAAAATTGAAACCTAACCAAATAGATAGCACTTTTTGGCGATTCAAAAAGTAAAGAATACTACAGATACATAGCTTTCTATAGAATTGTTGGCTATTCGTACCATGACAAGGGAAGATTATGGCAATATACTAAGGGTTGTCACACCTCTTCCTAGAAGATTGATTCTGTGGAGATTGAGAACCTTGCGAGTGAAACGTGGAGCTAATTGTGGCCATTCTCCATGAAGAAGGTGTGACTCCCCTTCTCACTGTGTGAAGAATGAGAATGGACACAGCTTGTTAATCTTCTCCACGGCTTCTCAATCTTCACACCCATTCTTCACCTCCAGAGGAGAAGAATGAAACTTCTCAATCTTCAGACAATGGGTTCCACGATTCAAGAGCTAATTGTGGCCATTCTCCATGAAGAAGGTGCGACTCCCCTTCTCACCGTGTGAAGAATGAGAATGGATATAGCTTGTTAATCTTCTCCACGGCTTCTCAATCTTCACACCCATTCTTCACCTCCGGAGGAGAAGAATGAAACTTCTCAATCTTCAGAGAATGGGTTCCACGATTCAAGAAGAAAGTACCAAGTACGCATTCTCTGAAGATTGAGAATGGGAAGAAAGAGGTGTGACAACTAATACATACCAATGATCGATAAGGGAAGATAATGGCGATGATATGCTCAAATTTTTACCCAATTTTTCTTAGAGCAACATAATTTTTCAAATAGCAAGTTGGCGATCAATATAGCCAAAAAAAAAAAAAAAGCAAAGCACCTCGTGAGTCGCGCCGAAGCAGGTGATGGGGATTCGGCACTGGCAGTCGAAGGCGGGTTCGAAGATGGCATCCGTGACGCCGTTCATGTAGCGCGGCGACACCACCATGACGCGGTGGCCGCGCTGCGCGAGCGCGATGGGCAGCGAGCCGCAAACGTCCCCCAACCCTCCCGTCTTGGAGTACGGCGCCACCTCCGCGGACACGAAGACGATGTTGAATAGGGTTTTGGCTCGCTTCGTGGAGTCCGAGTCCGCCAGGTCTTTCAACATCTGCTCTTGCTCCTCGTTCCGCTCCGCCGGGTTCGCGGAGAATGTCAGCGTGGTGGCCGTTTCCGTTTGCGGCCATGCGCCGATCGACTCCACTGCGCTGCACCGCACGCCACGGTTTACATGACGGATTAGGGTACTACTACCCTTCGTTAGCGGCGCAATTGCTGATGATTTCTTCAAGCGGAGAAGAGATGCCGTCGCGCCATAGGTTTGTTGTACGCCTGCTGTTGTTTTCGTTCCTGTTGTTGCTACCCCCGCCGATGCCACGCTGCAGCTCATCACCTGCACTGTCGCCATGATCCCTCACAGCATTCGACCCCCCTGGCCACAATCCCATTCCCCCACCCCCTCTCAGCATGATCCCTGCACCATCACAACCTAAAACTCCTTCAAATCCTCTCACAACCTAAAACTTCTTCTCACACATCAATCTCTCAACTCCTCTCAAGGGGAAACCCTGATGATGCTCTAAGAGTCACCGATCGTTGCATGCACTGTTCCACATTGACAATGCCACGAATTGCAATTCTCAATCAATGCCGACATCATCACAAACCCCACCGAAATTCTCACAGGGGGAGTGTCTCGTCACGAAAGCATCAATGATCAAACGACATGCGAAATCGTGAGTGTTTCCTCGATTTCAACGACGTACCAGCTCACGCTTCTTCTTCTTCGTTCTTCCACCTCCTCGTAAAGGTCGTCGTCTTCTTCTTCTTCCCAAGTGGAGTTCACAACCAAAATGCAATCAACTTGTCGCGCATCATTCTGCGAGGTAGGGTAACCACAGATCCTCGATCTTATCGTCACCGCGCTGCAACTCGCAGCAACCAGCAGCATGGGGCGCTCGCTACTGGGCTTGCTAGAACCTTTCCTCTTGCTCTGTTTCCAACATTCCCTTCCGTAATACCTACCAAGGAACGACGGAGGGCGTGCCAAGTGGTGCGTCAGGACACGTTGTTTGCTACCAGTCCCTACCTACACGAATAACAAATTAAAAGATGGAATATGAAAGATGCCATTTGTATAAAAAAAAAATGGGTCATTGAGCCCTTTGGAAGGATGTCGCCAGATGAAGATATTTCGCTTTGGAAGATGAATTCTAACTTACATGCATGGTCTTTCAGTCAGTGAATAACACTGACCGTAATTATTATGTTGCAGTTGACCACTGTACTTGGACATCTGGACAGAATTTGACAGAAATGAGATCCCTATGCATCATTGTAGGTTTTAGGTGTCTCTACCTTACTGGAGATATTTTGTATCAAGTGGTTATCAGTGGGGCAATGGGACCTACCACCCTTTTGCAATGAGATCATAGTTTAGTTACAATTAGAAACTGGGGGAAGGGTGCATAGGGCCGTTCAATTGAGATTTGAGGTTTTTCTTAGTTCAGATTGATTTTAACCCCTAAACGTCTGAAAGTGCCATTGCGGACAGTAGAATACGGTGTATTTTTCTAGTATTTGGAATGGATCCAAACCTTTTATAGGTTTGAGTTCAACACAAAAGCTGAAATTTAAATCAATGCGATTCTAGTGAACTATTGAGATCCCAATTTAGAGTTTCTTGTTGATAGCAAATCCCAATTATACGACAACGTACATACTATCCCCATGGGACGTTTAGGGGTTAACCAGAGGCCGCACATGGAAACTCAGTTGAATTCAGGTGGAAAATATTTAGTTGTGATCCCCATAAAGGAGAGAATTTTCTTATTGTGGTCCCCCATACTCCAATTGAGAATTACACTACTTCACTCAACGGTGCCTCCTCCACCGTTAAACGAAGTGTCTCACAATCTTCTGTCTTGCAATTCAATGTGTTTGAATTTATTTTTATTTTGTTCTCATCGGGGCTTGAATGTGTCAATGTTGCAATTGCAGAGGTTGTTGAGGTTAGCGCAAATTAATAAAATTAGTAGAATATTAGTAGAATTACTTACAAGTTGAAACTGAGATTGCAAAAGGATAATTACAAGAAACTAGAGTAGTTGCACCTAGTCTATTCAATTTATAGAAAATAAATAATTTGTGTCTCAATAATCCAATTTGTGTGAAAATAATTCAATTAGTTTCTTGATAATCTATGACATTGTAGTAACTTTTATAGAATCACTACTAAAGAGTGCGTAAAAACCAAGACAAAACCAACACACATCTGTTGGAACCAACAGAGAATGGGTTTAATGTAGCAAACAATTAGTCATCAGCACAGAACCAACAAGTTTTCTGTTGGAACCAACAAGTTCCTGTTGATTTTCTCTTGGTACTAACAAGTTCGTGTTGATTTTTCCGGAATCAACTGTTCCTAACCCGCATAGAACCAACAGAATTTCTGTTGATTTTGTGCGTGTTAGGAACCCCATTTCTCTAGTAGTGAATATTAGCCCAAAACTTGTGCCTTTTCACATTCGTGCCTTTTCAATATAACACAATTCCTTATACAATAGATTACAGTACATGGTACCTTTCATTAATGTACACCAAAATGTATAGATATATCAACATATAGCCATAGACATTGCCCATAGAGTTGTGATAGTAGTAGTGAACCCTAGACCGCACGGATGGCATGTGCACATTCCCTTCACTACGTGTCTATTGCATATCCACGTCGTTACTGGTTGTGCAAAGAGAAGCGCATCAGTGATGTTTTTATTCAATCCTAAACAACATAGTGGCCGTTCCATCCATATTTTAAACCTTTTATAAAAAAAAATTATAAGGTTTGTGATTTATGAAGGTCCACACGTATATATAAAGAACTCCGGTCCAAAGGACTGGCATGAATGAAGTGTCTGTTCATCCCACTTTTGAGTCAATGCCCACATGACAATGAATCTGGGGTCCACACGAACTATATTATATATTGGTTTGAGGGTTTGATAAAAAAAACTAGTTACAACATATTAATGATAATACTAGATCATTTGAATAAGCATTTTATAGATAGCTACAAATTTAGATTCCTCGAACGTTAAATCCATTAGAATACTTGGTTTAGGGCAATGTGTTTTTGGGCTAAGTGTTGTAGAACTCAATCGTTATGTAATCACTCAGAGGAGCTAGTTTTAGATAACGCAATGCATCATTTCCACAAGCATGTTGTATGTGTCAGCTGACTTGTTCTATATTTTGTCTACAAATAGTTTGCATGTCTCAACGTTTAGCACAGTGTATTCTAGATACAAATGTATTGACACAGTAACATATTCAAGCGTTTGAAGTCGCCCAGACTAAACAACAATAAAACAATAGGAACTCTATCATGAGGTTCTAGTAGAAATTAACATGTAACTGGACTACGTTAGGATTCTCGTAGGGTTCTGGAAACAATGCATATCTTTATCTCTATACAATATAGTTAGGAGCTGTGAACTTTGTATGTGAAGACAAGTAGTTTAATAGAGACAAGTACATAAGTATAACACGAACAAGTGAGTGGGATGTACTCCTCGAAAAGGACATCGGTTACACTAGCGATATGACAAACATTTATCCACGCAAGTAGTGAACGTTTCCCTTAGAAATAGAGCATAGACTCAATGACCTCTAAGCATGGTATAAATTTTTTTACCACACCCATGTTACCTCTAACAGTTGTCCACAATCTCTTATGTTCTTTTTGCACCTATGCTAGGCATTTAAAGTTGCAAACTTGGATTTAAAATTAGTACAATTTGCATAAATTGTGGTTTACTTTATTTGTTTTTACATTGTACAATATTGTATTAATATTGTATTAGTATACATATTAATGAACAAGTGCAAATCCAATGAGTAAAAACAAGCTTTGTCCAATAAAAACTAAATAATTCCTAAGAAAAAAATGCATGAATGGATAAAGAAGTTTTCATCGTTTATCTGAAGTCACGAGCTTAGTGTAAATTTTGCATGCTATTACATAATATTCGGAAGTGACCTCCCCAAATCTTTTGATTTAGTTGTGACTTAATCCTTGATTGCCCAAACGTCCAATTTTTGAATGATGTACAAATTTCATTCACTTTTTTTTGTCCATCATGCACTTTTTACAATGAAGGTTTTTTACTATAGATTTTATGGGAATTTAACTTTATGCATGAGTGAACCGATAAGAAAGGGGATGATTTGTGAAATTTTTATGCCTCATTTCATTCATTGATTTTCAATATCTTATTTGGAATCAAATTAATTACAAAAGAATTTGGATTTTCAAGTTTCAAATTTTATACAAAATATTGGTGATAGCAATCATAAATCTAACTTTATAGATAGAATCTAAAATTCATAAAATCTGACTTTTATTCATACATCAAGTTCAAATTAAAAATAACATACTTTCACAAAAATAAAGTTTTAAATTTTTATTTTTATGTTTATTCTCTAAAATACACAAACAAAAAACTCAAGCAAGACCCTAATCCAACCCTTTGAAGTCATGTAATTATAATTATACGAAGTGTTTGAGCATGATACAAAAGAAAGAATTTGTTCGATCAATGCATAAAAAATTGACATACTTAAAAGGTCATTTGGATACACTTTTTATAAAAAAATAAAATATGGACGAGGACGGAATATGACTTGTACCTCTACCATCTTGTTGTATGTAGCACAAAGCTGCTCAAACAGGCACATCACGAATCAAACTTGGACCATCCAAATTGTAATATAATGTCCTCGACCAACCAACCATAGAGCCCACGCTTGGCAACTAACACTCAGAAAAAACACCTATTATACCTCACACCACATACAATAGTGCTAATACTGTCAGTCTTTTTCTTCTTGTTCATCGTTCACTAGAGCGTCTATTCCTGAAAGGGGGGAATAGTTTTGTTTAAATAATCCTTTGTCAAGTGGGCACTGAGTTATAACATTACAAATAGACACTTTATTCACAACGGCCTCGCAGGAGGTTGGGAGTTTCTATCTATCTTGTATGTAGCAACCGACATTATGTGCCAAAAATAAAATAAAAATACAACTCGCCACAACAAAAAGGTGATTTATTACAATCTTCAAACTAATGTGATTTAAAAATTTATTTCTATGGCATTTGTGACTAGCTATAACTACTTTCCAATTATGACACATTTGAATTCATATATAAATTAGTGTGGATTTTTTCAAATAGTGCAGACCATAGTAAACCACCTTGTCGACCCTCCCTTCACCGTTGGATGAGCGATTGAACATTCATCCATTACATATTATCAATCATTCATTGGAATATCATCCATCATGTATCGACAACGCGCGGTTTGAATTGAGAATCTCGAAACTTCGGACCCGCATGCAAATTTACAATCACGGTAAGTTAATGCTTGATCACAAAAATGAGAAGACGATGGAGGATCAGCTTCGCTTCTGCAGCTTTTGAGGGTATGTTGACAAAATTCCACACTCTTTCGCTGAACTTTTAGAATTTTTTCTTTTCAATTTTGGAAAGCAAATGAACTTCAAATGAAACTTGCAAAGAATTCGATCAGTGCAATTAGTGTTGTAAATAGTTATTCAAGGAAACAACACTTTGGTGCAGAATGAAGCTTCATGCAGTCGGTGATTTAATCCTGTGGTTTTTTGAGGGAGCAGTGTAGATAGCAAAGACAAAGGACTCTTGAGAGAATTACGTCTTCTGTTCTGCAGAATATTAACCAAGGTACTTGATATTCTATTTTGCAATGGCCGCTCTTCTTTGCGTCTTGAAGAGTTTTTGAAAATTTTGAAAGATCTATGAACTACGAGTCGCATTGTATGTAGAAGAACCACACACTTTGCATTGAGTAGCTGTCTTCCAGATTCTTGAAAATTAAGATTTAAACTTCACTTCATGTACTAAGGTACAAGAATAGCTGATAATAGAGAATCTGCTCAACAAAGTATTCATTAACGTACTGGATATTTTGTTTTGCAACAGCCGCTTGTCTTTGCATCCCGGAGAGTTTTTGAATATTTTGAAAGGACTATGAACTATGTCATGAGTCGTATTATTGTATGTTGAATAATCACACACTTTGCATTGAGTTGTTGTCTTCGAGATTCTTGAAATGGTTTAAACTTCACTTCATGTACTAAGGTACGAGAATAGCTGAAAATAGTGAATCAGGTCTTCTATTCAGTAGAGTATCAGTCAAGGTACTTGATATTCTATTTTGCAACGGCCGCTCGTCTTTGCATCTAGGAGAGTTTTGCATATTTCAAAAGGACTATGAACTACGAGTCGCAGTATTGTATGTTGAATAATCACACGCTTTGCATTGAGTTGATGTCTTCCAGATTCCTGAAATGGTTTAAACTTCACTTCACGTACTGTACTAACGTAGGAAAATAGCTCGAGATAGCGGGCTAGGTCTTTTGTCTATCAGAGTCTTAATCAAGGTATTTGATATTGTATTTTGCAACGGCCGCTCTTCTTTGTATCTTGGAGAGTTTTTGAATTTTTCAAAAGAACTACGAACTACGAGTTGCATTGTATGCTGAAGAGCCACACACTGTGCATTTGGTTGTTGTCTTCCAGATTCTTGAAATGGTTTAAACTTCACTTCATGTACTGTACTAAGGTAGGAGAACAGCTGGAAATAGTGACTTGCATGACTCAATAGTGTGCCGTGATCAATTGAAGCTGCACTGAGTGATTTCATTGAGCTTTACTAATAATTTAGGATTTTTGTTTGGGATTTAATTGAGCTGCAAAATGACAGTGAGTACTGTGTGAGTGATGTGCTATACAGATTCACGAGATCTTGTGTTTGAGGAGGAGTGAGGGTTTAGCACGGAGATGGCGAATGATTACGTTGAGGTTGCTCATGCGTTGCAACGCAGATTGAGTGGCTTGACTGTAGCACGGGATTCTTCTAAATTGGATAATGTGCTTGAAATTGCAGCTGAGGAATTTGGCATTCTAAGGGATGAAAACTGGTATGTCTACAACATAGATAACTAACCTACTATGATAACATTAGAGCGAAACATCTTCACACCTAACACGATGGAAAACCTTAACAATGTTTTCACATCTAATTGTCACAAGCTAACCAGTAATTTTTCAAGCATGCAATAGAGCACCGATTAGAAGGTACTCGTCTCCGCGTCTGGTAGTACCTTGGGTCACGGGCCTCTCAGTGGACGTTAACAATTCATTTCATCTCACAACAGCACACGGAAGAACACATCATTGAGGGAGGAAGCAAGAGACCATGTTGCAGAGGAAACATCATGTAGACACTCGTGCAATGAGCATGAAGAAGTGATGAACGCAAATCGTTGGAGGGAACTACCGGAGGAGTTGTTGCTACTCGTGTTTGCTCGTCTCCCTGTGAAGCAGATTCTCCAGTTGCCATGCCTCTCTAGAGGTTGGAAGGAAAACATGATGTCAAGAGACTTAAAGTTTTTCAAGGTTTGTGATGAAGTACATCCAAAGATGTTTGCATTCATTAGGCACTCCGACAATGGACAAAAGAATTTATTTTTGGTGCAAGTGTTTGATACCAATTGGAACAGATGGCATACCTTCCATCTTTCGTTGGGCAATCCAGATGCTGGTTTGGGTCACCTGAAGCCTTATCGGGGACGTTTTATATACGGAGGTTCTGATGGAGGGTTGGTGCTGTTTTGGCTTCAATTACATATACCGCAGAACCAAAAAGGAATTTTTTTTTTTTTTTTTCTATAAGGTTGTGAATCCACTGACTCAAAGATCTTTTCATCTACCTACTATTCAAGATTTCACGGGAGATTTTTTGCTGCGGATTGTTGTGGACCGAGAAAGTAATCATTTCAAGGTGCTCATAGTGTACAGGGGACTCGACAGGGGAGAGAAAAATACAGATGATATTCGAGTCTTTGATTCTAGTACGGGAGGGTGGTCCCAAGCAAACGAAGGAAAGGATATCACGTTTGGGAATCAATCTGCGTACGACTTTGCAAAGGGGAGAATAATGTGGCTGAACAATCGGAGTCCGCGTCCTGATGTAGATGCAACAAAACAAACACTCCTCAAGAGCCATTTGTATGTGATGCTGAACGATACACATATCCCTGGAGTTGATGAAGCAACATATTAACCATCCACAAAGGTGTATTATATCAAAGAGTATGCAGTGGAGTTTCATCCCTAACATCCGCCTACATTGTTGGAAATGAATATTCATAGATGTGGCCCTTTTGAGCGCACTCCAGAAATGAATTCGTACAACTTGATGTTGCATTCATCAAATGGATTCTTGATAGTATTTGATAGTATTCATGATAGCCTTGAAGAAAGGGAGCTTTGGTATATTGATAAAAGGTGGATTTATGACCTCTCTACAAGAACTTGGCGTTACCTTCCGAAATTGCCAGGACCCCCTATGACATATGCCGATAATCCATGTGAGATTCGATGGACTGCTCATCCATGATGTAAGTCAATATCCTTTCTCATATGCAGTAGTTGAACATATACAAATCTGCTTAGAATCCTACGTTGTTTTATGAATTCGTAGAAGCAGTTCTGAAGATTCCTGACTCTAGCAACTGTGCACATGAATAGACGTGTTGGAATGGAGTTGACAAGCCCTTCTAGAAGCATATTTCTTTGTAGGTTGGCTGACATCCCCAAAACCATGAGCTCTGAGTGTACCTGATTTTCTCTTTATATATTAAACCCAATCATTTTGATGCCTTGCAGGCTTCCCTGTCTAGATGAGAAAGTCCTGCCTCCTCAATGTTTTGATTCAAATGCCTCATTTGAGTAAGTAGTGTGCGTGAATGTCCTTGCATGGTTGTTTTGTGTTCTGACATGCCTCCTCTGTATTTCAATGTAGAGGTAATCCAACACAGAATGAAGACGAAGGCTGTTATTTTTCGATTGTTGTGCAGCTAAAGTAAGAGAATATTCACAGAGCACTAGCGTCAGAGGAGGTAGAAGATTGAAAGAGGAAATGGCTTCATACAAGATATTGGACATAGAAGGAGATGAGGATAGTGCCAAAATTAAAGTATTTAGTGCGCGTCACATCCTTTTTGTATTTTGGTGTGAAGAAATGCGTAGTGTATTTTGGAAAACAATCGCAGTGTCTCCAGATGGAATTTTCAAACTCATTTAGGTATCCTCATGCTTATAAAGCCGGAGGTTTATAAACTTGTACGATTTACCACTTTGTTGCAACTATAGAACGCAACCCAATTTGTATTTTTTGTATTATATATCATGTCAACAGCTGATGTGCAAGGTGTGTTTCTTCATTCGCAAGAGCAACTTTTTCTCCTTTTTGGTTGCGTGCAGGTGCCGCACTTGCAATGAAACTGCTGTGAATTTGACTGGTTTTAAGTGGTCCTCAGACTTGAATTGTCTGATGAGCACTCACAACGAATCAACTTTACGGGAATATCAAAGAACTGAGGAGATAGCACCACAATTCATGGTCATGAGACTCCTCACGACAAAGAACTTTGGATGGGAAGTTTTATTGGCATGCTTTTTAATCTCTCTAGTGCCTATGGGCAGTTTCACACTATGGCCGTCCAAGTCGAAATGCCGTGGGATTGAGAGTCCAAACTTTGTTGAGAGTTCAAAAAAATCTACCAAAAATAGTCATTAATATATAATTTTCATTTTTTATGAAAAGAAATCAACGGCCTCTCGACCATAGTTTGGGTTTCCATTCCCGTCCAACCCAAACTTCCTCTCAAGAGAACGTCACCTTTGTCAAAAAGTGTTGCCATGTAAGCATTTTGAAGGTCCACGGCCTTTGGACTCTAGTGTGAAGGGTCGAGAGGCCGAACCCATGGTTTCTTGCAATTTGATTGGTGGAAATCAACGGCCTCTCGACCTTCGGCCATAGTGTGAAGCGGCCCTAAATGAACAATTGTTTTCGTTATCATATCTATAGGACTTCAAGTAAATCGTTTGGAAGCTTTCAAGAAGGAACTTTTTATATATAAACACATACAAATATTGGATGGTGCAAATGTATTTGAGGTTTAAACTGTACTTTCTATTTTTGCACTTAGCATAATGATCATCGTGCCAAGTGATTCTCCTCTAAGCTTTTATTCGACACCCATTGTGTTTGCACAATACTTGTCATTTTGGTTCAGTGTTATGACAACTGGTTGAATTGATGATCAGAAGTTGGCGGTTCAACTTCTGGCTATAGATCTTTAACCCCTAAATGTCCTCACCTATTCTGCAAAAGTCAAATCACTACAATTTGCATACTTGAAATATCACATTGGATGATTTATAAATTTTCATTGATAGTCATTAGCACTATGAAGGTATGACAAAAATTTCAACATGACGAGCAACATGATTGAAAGATATTTTGAATATTTACAAATTTTATTATGTAAACAAGATAAAAATTCAAAATAAATATTTTTTTTCAAATTTAATATCAAAAATTGTATTTAAGGTAGATAAAAGTTACATTTACAAGTAGTAAAAATATGAAAGTGAAGAAAATAAAAGAAACCTATGATTGGAGCATTCTTAGAAAGCCCTTTGTATTTTGAACACTCAAATTCCAAATTTCTCAACGGTGGAAAAACTTCAAATGAAGTCTATTTTCCAATCCCAACGGTCAAAAGATGTATCATAACTTAACTTAAACATCTAATGAAAACACCAACTACATTAACCTTTAACTTCCTAGGCGACCCAAAATAGGTCGCTCTATTTTTAGAACTGAAAATATCTTGAGGAAAAAGTGCCCGAATGATTCAAAATTTGGGCCAATTTTGTGTAGAAACGAGTTAGCTATCCAATGGTGTAGTCTGATTTGGAGAAATGCACATTGTCAATTTTGCAAAAATCCACAAGTGCTGGGTGGTCACAAAACTGAGAAAGAAAAGTCAACAAAAGAGAGTGATGGGCGAATGACGAGCTGCCACGTGTTCCATTTGGGAGGGCGGCTTGTGGGTGGGTGTAGCTACTGAAATGAAAATCTTGCACTTGGATTTCACCTTTTTTCCAATATTCTTTTTCCTACTATATGTGTTCTTTTGTGTACTTTCAACCTACCGTGTTTGATTTGGCAATGGAAGATCAAATTTGTAAGAATTTGTAAGATTTCTCTCAAAGTCACAAGTGAACTAGTAAAAAGTGAATGTCATGTCAAGGCCTCTTTCTCACTCATTTTTTATCCTAAAAATACAAAACTTGTTGTCATGCGTAGGGAACTTAATTATCTTCAGAATGACAAGAATGCACCAACTTTCTAAAATAGTATGTGCCCAAGAGAGTCGGTCAAAGTTCATTTTCAGCAGTGAGAAAAGAGTGAATTTCTTGGAGTACCCTTCACTTTTATGTCCCATCTAAGCAACCTATAACTTGGATTGACACCAAACTTTGTAAAGATGAAGGTGACTTGCATATCTACAAGATCTTACGGTTGATTTTGTAAAAAAATGAACTACATAAGTTTGAGCAACATATATTCCTAACCGAAAAAATCAGGGTCCAAAACGCACTGAAAATGGTTCAGGAAGTTAAAGGTTAAAGATAAAACACTTGATTTTTTGAACGTTTGACCAAAAATCAAGCATACTATGGTTGATTAGGCACTTAGGGGTTAACGTCATTCCTCATTTCACAACCTATGTTAATTGGGATTTCTCTAAATCGCTAGTGGTCTTCAATGAATGGGGACAAAAGTTCCCCCTATTTTTGTCTTTGTACGGGCCCACCTTAAAAAAAAAACTCCCTCCTTCAATGGTTTTTTATTCCCAAGTAGGTGCCCCTAGGGTAAACTGGAGCTGTAAAAACCCCATTTTTGTAGATTTTTTTGCAAATTTAAATTTCCAAAAAAAGCACCGAACGTGTCCAAAATGGAAATTTCAGAAGAGGGGGGGGGGGGGGGCATGAACAGTAGCCCCACATTCAAGACCACCGGGGGATTTTGAGGCGGGATGTTAATTGTAGTGTAAAGAATTCCAAAAATTGCATTAGTGTATTTCAAGTGATGTTCAGCAAGGATAAGGGCCGCTTCACACTACAACGACGGTACCGTGCGAGCCTAGAGAGGAGAGCCCAAGTCCGGAGAGCGGGGATTTGGAGAGCCTAGAGCATAGGAACCATCTGAATTTTAAAAATGACACTAATTTTAGAAAATAAAATTCTATTTTTAGGATTTTTGCTAATAATAGTAAATTTTGGTACCCTATGACCGCTGCACCTATAACCGTGGGTTAGTACTTAGAGTAGTTCAATGTTAAAGTTTTAGGGTAAAGAGGTGGAAAATTATAGGGTACATGGGTGAAACTGAACCCCATCATGTGAGCTTTTTGAAAAGAGACAAAGAACGGAAAGATAACATGTGGATCTATATGTAGTATTTTGTTTTTTGTTTTTTTTCTAATACATAGTTATAGTGGACAAAGTTATCATGCAAGTACTTCAACCAATTCAAAATAGGGCATCAGTTATTCTAAGTAGGAAGATATTGCAGCTAGTTCTAGTCTCCACGTCTAAACATAGACTGGTCCTCATTCTTCATTCCTCAGTATTGATGATCCCAGCTGCCAGCAGAATATTTTTAACCTCGTCCAAGCTGAGAGTAGGGGCATGGATGTACGTGTCAACTTTATAGTCCAGCTTGCAAAAGAAACGAAAGATATAGTAAAGGTGTTTGCAGTTGACGTACTGGCCACGCCTTCCAACAGCTGCAGAGTTCATGCTGGCGTAATGAGGGCACGTACATGACGGAAAATTGCACAATGTAATATTGAACAAATTATCATCGGGCTCCACCCCGGACTGGAGCACGATGATGGCACCAAGCCCGGGATAGGGGAGTAGGTTCACGCGGAGAATATTCGCCTTGACGTTTCGTGCACTCTCCCATTGATTGCGGTGAGCTTCTGGGAGCCTTGGTGTTCCGACGCACGTTTTTGCCGTTTCGAGATGACGGGACTCTGTCAGCATGCAATGGCCGTGGGTGAGTCCAGAGCACCGGCTCAAACACTTTCGAGGTAGTAAAGAGGCGTCGAGGCGAAAGGGCTGTAGTGGACTGCAGACGAAACCCGGCCTCCTGGAGCTCTAGGATCTCCGAACGCGTGAAGTTCGTACCAGAGAGGACGGACCAAACGTCTGGGAGTTCCGGGCGATCTATGACAAAGAAGCGCTTCGGACCCATGACACATCGTGCGATTTGGTCAGGACAGAACCAGAAATCAGCCGTCTGAGGTTTAGTCCCTTTGTACTCTGTCCTAGTCCCTCGGTAGGTTGGGGCAGTTGTAGCCTTTCCGCCCTTCACAATCAACATCTTGCACTTGTTGCCATTCCCCGCTTGCACTGCGTGACACTGCTTTCTGGACTTGTGACATCCTTGCAATGTGCCATTTTGAAGTGTCACAGTCAGTCTCCAACACCCTAGTTGTGAATGGAACCGGAGAAGTAGATCTTGGTGATTGCTCCGAGTTCATTCTAGCAGAGGCAGATCGTGTTTAGACACGTGGATGCGAGAAGTTCACCTTGTCAGGGCGATGAGAATCTCCCTCGCAACCCACTGGCATGTCGAGCTTTCTCTTGGATGAGCCAAACACCTCTTCCCCTTCCAAGTGTGGAACTCGTGTAGAAACCTCCGCAGCCCCAGGCATGTTGTTAATTGCTTCGGCGATCTTCTTGCCGTCATGGGATGCCATAGCCCTCTTCAGTTTTAGATCGTGCTTGGACGGACCAGTTCCAGACGGACCTCCACATAGAAATGTTCTGTAGTTGGTCATCTGCATGAACGCACGTGCCCAATCATCGGTGGTGGCGACAAAGAGGTCCGAGCCTCGCTTCCCGGAGGCTTGCATCCACTTGTTGTGAACGGTCTCTGCAAGGTTGCATGTTGGGATGTCTGCTAGTTCATCTGCGGTAAGATTCTGCAGAAATTGCATCACCCAATTTGTCTTATTGCACAAAACAATTTTGAACTCACGGTTTAGGAAAGTTTTAATCATAATTACGTTGGGGTGATAGATGTATAAAAAATCACGTTTGAAGGAATTTTTTTTTTCAATTTCTGTTTTTTTACTCTGATTTGCGAAAAAAAACAAAAAAAAAAATTCAGAAAAATAGCCGTCGGGGCCGACGGCTATTTTCTAAGTGCCCTTTGTTCATCTAAATTTATATATAGTGGTAGGTGTACAAGCAACCGTCGGGCCCGAGGGGTCAGTACTTGACCCCGTCAACATGAAGGCAATTACGGGGGAAGGACCATCGACATCGAGGGACTACAACATATTCTCAACATCCACGTGAAATGAAAGGGTGCTTTTGATGTTTTACCGTTTCCATGAAACCGCCCCATTGACGGTAGCGGAAATGCCAAAAGGCCAGCCAGTCTTCGAGCTCGCGAATCGCATCTTCTGAAGCAGCACCGGATGAGTACCACCACGCTCTCAACTCAAGGTACATCCTGTCAGCTTCGTCCATTGATTGGGCATCTTTATATTGTTTGCAAAGCCTGATGTGCTGATTCTGGAAGTTCTTGGCGATCAGCTTCTCGGTGTGCTTGTGCATGCTCGTTGCCCAGTGGAATAGACAAGTCCTTTCACGGTCTACCATAGGCACGGCAGGATTGCCCGAGCCATAGACAATGCGAACTGCATTGAAGTTTGATTGTGCGCTGTCGCACATAAAACCTTTGAAGTTGGGATTCGGTACGCCATTGTTGTCCATCACTTTGTTCAGACAACGCCAAAATATAAGTTGTCCCTCAGTGCCTTCCGTTTGCATATCACAGACAGCGATGGTCATCACCTTGCAGTAGGTAGAGTTATAAACATGGCAGGCAATGGTGGTCCATGGTTTCACTCTCTTCACGTGATCGAACATGACGAAGCAATTTTGGAGGTCACCTCCAGGTTGCATTCTTCTCACGAGGTCGACGCCACTCCCGGGGCCATGCACGAGCATTTTGAAGAGATATACCTTTTCCTGGCCTTGTCCCGGGAATACACTGTCGTGTATGAACTCGATCTTTGTATGCCGCTTCATCTCTAGTATTTGATCAATCTCGCCTTTGCCTTTGCCCTGAGCGCGAAAAGTGGTAATCATGTTCCGAACGTTCGGAGAGCTGAGCATGCGGAACTTGTCCATGACCTTGTCCAATTCCCGTCCTTGGAGCATCTCTTTTGGACCTGGCCCACTGTGGACAAGAAACGTCTCGAGGAACTCCTTGCTAGTTGCAAGAGCAATGGCCGAGTTCTTGGCGGTGGGAGTCTTCGTCACCTCCGATGCAATCAAGCCCGTGATGGTCTCCATGGACTCTCTGCACGGTCCATCGGCGACGGGATGTCGATGGAAGCCCAAATGGATACATGCACGAGACTTGTCGTTCACATTGAGCACGTAATACACCCGCGCCGTGCAAGAGTCACGACAAGAAGGGGCTTTCTTGCAGACTCTACATGCAATGGAAGATTCCGGAGGAGGGCTTTGACGAATATCGAAAGGGAAGTTAGTTGTACCAGTCCACTCTGTCTCATTCTTCTTATACGTTCTAGAAAGATAGTCACAATCTTCGTTGTCGCAACGCAAGTGTCCAACGCACGCCGACCTCCTGAACTTCAATCCAAAGGGGTTGTGGATGTTGGACGTCGTGGTGCGGCACCATGTCTGACCATCATAATGCTTGTCCATTCCCTCCATGCTCCGGGCTCCGGAAGAGTGCACACGCCCAGAAATCGGTGGTAGCTCAAAGACCACATCCCCGTCAAACTGCGAGGGAAGGAATTGCACCTTGTGATATTCGATGCGATCAAAATCTATTTGAGCAAGTTCATTACGAGAGCCAGGAACACTAGACAGCTTCCGCAGACATTGCATAACACTAGGACAATCATGTGAACTACTAGGATATATAGGAGGGAGGGAGAATGAGGAGGAAGATGGACTATTAGCAGGGGTGCGGACAGTAGCTTGAGTCGCAAAAAAAGGAGCTGGTTCATTCAAGTTTGGAAGTTGCGAGGGTAGTGATGGTGTTTCCCCCTCAGATTCACTGGACAACTCAATGATGGGGTCTAGAGTCTCGCGTTTCACATTACGAAGATTGACCATAATATCTGCAACGGAACGAGTTGGATCTGCAAATTGCCTCCAATTACGACGTGCGTGAGGCAACTCTACAGTGGAAGTATCTGAGGAAGGGGCTATAATTTCAGTAGATGGAGCCAGTTGCTGCGGGGTAAGACCGTATGCTTTGTACTGACCCGGATGGAGGAGCCAGTAGGAACCCTCGTCATCTTCACATCTAGACTGTAATATGCCCTCTTTGACTATTCCATACTTCTCAAGGACCTCTTCTTCGACCATGATGCAGCTTTCTGCTAGACCGAACCTAATGTAGAGAAGGTTAGAGGTGACTTTGACAAAGCCAGTCTCACCTACGGGTAGAACTAGTGGGACCTCGTCACCTCTAACGGAAATGCTGGCCATGGAAATGATCGGGCTAGAGAGATACTAGGGTGTTAAGGAAGAGCAACAAATCTGTAGCGAAGACACGGTAAAACGAAGTGTGACACACATTGAATTTGCTTCAGCATATAGCATGATGTTATTTGCTAGCGAGTGACTATATTCAGAATTACGATCTTAATAAATGTGAAAATGGTGAGAGAGGTCTATGATTGGAGCCGTGCTGGATCTGGCATCATTTTTGCTGTAAGCAGAGGACTAATTTAAACAATGTCAGAGTGTAATACGGCGCTGACTAATTAAAATACTGACAGAACGTAGTGTGCCACATGCTTAAGCTCGTAATTCAATGTTCACGAGTGGTTGTCAAGAGAGTGGGAAGAATCTAAATCGGAGTAGGCTTGGTCATATAGCATAAAGTGATACAGTATTCACGCAAAGAAAATGTCGTTGAGTTTTAATTATACTATGACGATAAACGAACAGACTTTATGAAAGTGCAGCATATTGTAGGATTAATCTATATGTACCACAGACGAAGCTTCTATGGCTTGAGGTGTCAGCCGTCCGCTTAGGTATAGATTATTTCTAATATCGTGTATGCTAACTGATTTCAGTACACTAAAACTTACTGTGTACAAGGATAACATATTCTCAATTATAGAGACCTATTCTGCAGCCTCTAGTAATGTAGCTCAGAAGTCTCGTCTTTGATAGGGGGATTAGATAGGCATGGTGTTTGAAACGGAATCCCAGAAAGGAGGCCTCGGTTCATCGTCAAAGAAGTCTTGGACGGCAGCTGCAATCTCCTCTGGCACAATTGAAACACCCTCGCTTTCGAGGTTGCAAGGATCAGGGAGTCCCAGCAACTGGCAAACATAATGAGACCACATGAGCCTCCAGACAAGAGGATGTCGAGGGAGGGTGTCCCAAATTCCACATGGGACGCGGTAGGATCGAAGAACATCTTTGTCTAGCAAGATGACTGCGAGGTCGATGTCGAAGTCTTGACTGTTTGGGAATTCGCCCATCCACAATTCCACCGCACCCTCCAAGCTGTTGATGGGATTCAACATCTGCACCAAACGTCCATTCCTTGACACAATGGGATAGTCTTCTTCGTTGAGCATCGTCAATCTGTCAACGGTTTCAAAGTTGAGCACATCCTCTAAAGGATCCATCGATGATTTGAGATGTAAGCACACGAGATAGAAGCGAAATAACAGAAGTTTTGAAGCCACTTCACACATGTATAGAAGATACGTTATTGGAATTCGATGATTGAGTTGTATAGTTGTTGTTGCAGGCTGTTATAGTTATATCTCGAGAGTTCTATCTAAATAACAATATCTTCCGTAATGTATATTACTAACACCAGGCAGGAATTTCACCCTATAATATTCGATGCTTCGGGAAAGGCTTCGATTTTTAGAGTCAATAAAATGGCGGTTTCAGAATATAGAAAAAGTAGCAGTACACTCTAAAGCAAGCGACCGTAATCTATAAAGGCATATGCGTAATGTCAATTTTTAAAATTTGAACGTCTAGACTGCTGGAGAATTAAGAGTTTATATGAAAGGTTTGGATTTCCGATTAAAGCTTCATTGAACAAATAGAATTCAACTATAGATAACAAATACTTTGAAAGCAAAGACGGCGGAGTTAGAAAATAGAAAACGTAAAATTCACTATGAGCGTTTTGACCGTCGCCGGTCAAAGGCCCATATGTCCGGCCGGAAAGTGGGTGAAATGCGGCCGCAAGCAATGGACTCTTAAATAAAATTGGCGTTTGTGTCGGTAAATGCTAACCAAAATGGTGAAAAAGTAGGGGAAAGGGGACGAACGGGTAAAATTGCAAGAATTGGCAGCACTTGTAAATGGTCGATTTGGACCGTGTACGAGTACCTAATTGACCCTAACCCGTCCCAATCCACCCTTGGCACTTTGTGCACTAAATCGGGCTTAGAATTGGAAATTAGGGCTTGTTTTTTAGGTTTTTTGACTTGCATCCAAAAATTACAGCACAATCATGACATTCGCAAGGACGCTAAACTTCCACACTTGGGAGTTTTTTTTCGATTTTTTCTCCTTGCAAGAACATCCTAAGAACAATAAGCACCCTTGTGCTTCCAACAACCCAATTTGCAAACAATTAGGGTTTTGTGGGAAAATTTGGGCAGCGCTTCCGCATCGTGCCCAAAAACCCTATTTTTTGACCCTAATATTGCAATCAAAATCACACTTGGCCGGTGAGAATTGGGCAGCGCTTCCGCGCTATACCCCTCACCGGACCACTTCAAACCCACTACACACACCCCAATCACCAAGTACACGAATTCACAAAATACGTCACATTTAACGCATGACAATTGAACAAACCAATGAATGCAACCAAATGTTTTTGGCAATTAAAACTACCAAATAGAACAAATAAGGTTTTTCTATAACCTCCTAAATACTATCAAGTCTAAATGAGTTGATAAAAACTCTTAAAAATTAGATTCAAGGGGGAAGGAGGGTTCTCCCTCCGTAATATCACGCTGCCTCCCTCCGTATTGTCACACGGGGAGGGAGACAGGGAGCGATGGCAGCCGTGCTCCTCGTTGCCTTCGTTTTCTGCTGATCGCCTTCGCCGTCGCGATCTTCGTGGCCGTCGTTGGGATTCGCCGCCTTGGTCGTGTGGTCGTCTCCTCCGATGCTGATGTCGCGCTGCTGGAACTCGTGCTCGTCGCCGTGGAGTTTCTTCGTCCTCGTACCCTGCTGCTGATCCTGTCGATGTCGTTGTCCTTGCTGGCAGGTCCTCGTTGGCGCCCCTGATCGTCAATTCACCATGCCGGTGATGATCATCGCCTTCTGATTCTCGTGTGGTCAAGTTGTTGACGTCGATGCAGCCCTCGCCAAGTTTGTTGTTGCACAACAGCCGGTCCCCTTGGAGTCACAGACCACTTCCCAGGCAGATTGAACTCCTCCCCGTCGCTGCAGCAGCCGAAGTCGCCCTGTTCTTGGTACCGTCTCCACTAATCCCAAACGGAACCAATACACCCTATCCCAAAAAAACAGCTAAGACACAATTTCTCAAGCCTTCACACGCAAAAAATACCTGTCCCAATCTTTCCTCTTTCCCAATCAAAACAATAGAGTTCTTTTCACTAATCTTTCCTACAATTCTCCCTAACAAATCCAACACCAAAAACACGATCTAGATCTAGCATTCTACCGTCTCTCCCCAACTCTTACCGTACAGACACAACTAACTGGCAAACAGAAGCGACCGGGTGGGACTTGCATCCCACACAAAACTTCATCCATCCACTTCATCCAAACCTTAAACTACCACTAAACTCCCACTTAATTGAGAGTACAATTCACACACTCTACTAATCCAAGAATCTATAATAAACCTCATCAAAGAACTAGAGAACAAACTCAACAATAGCCTAACAAGATAAAGCTAAACCAATAGGACTAAAATAACGAGCCAAAAAGAATAACTAGGATAACTCGCAGAATAAACTAATAAGCTAGACCAAATTCACGAACTAAAAATGCAAATCAAACCTCATAGAACAAAATCATAGAATAAAACAAAAAGGCAAACGGCCCAATTGCACATAATCACAAGATTAAATCGGTAAACGTAACTAAACACACTAATTTATCTAGATAAAAAGGAATCTAATAATTGTCGATCAAAACCGGACACTAAGGGAAATAAACCCGGGAATTTGTCTAACCGGCTAAAATGCCCCGGTTAGACAAATATAAATCACTAAACATCCAAAAACTATCGAACTAAGAATTCAACGCTAAGTGAGCCGGTTCAACGGTTCACATTCACTATATAAATCAGGTTTTGAATAACATTGAAATGAGGTATGATAGCGTTCGAGCAGTGTTAATCTACAAAAGCAGAGTAATATTATGTTAGACAAGCCGCTGGGCAGATGCTGGCCGGAAGTTGTTCTAAGAACTTAGAGTACGTGAGTCCGCAAAAGAAGAGGAAGAGACGAGGGCGTCTATTGTATTCAAGCAAGCGTGAGTTGCAGCGTTCAAGGATGAGAGGGACTAAGCAGATGACACGATTGATTGGAGTTGAGAATAGTGTGGCTATGAAGATTGATTTTGGAAGTGAAGAGGTGACGAATTTGGCGAGTCTACAAGAAGTGCTTATGGCCGAAGAGGCTTTTCAGAGTACTCGTGAAGACAACAGCAGCATGCGAGGGGGCAAGACTACAGAGAAAATTGTAAGCCATAATTTTATGATAAACATCTTACGATGCACACATTTGACGTATCGTAGATGACGCATCGTTTTTGTTCGACAATGAATAAATACAATGTATGGTAGAGGATTTGAGTTTTTCTTGAGGACGAATTGAAAGTTCGTACAATATAGATATGTGCGACGACCAAGTCCACATTCAAGGTGCATGCATGAAAATGATTCCTCTACATCTAAGAGTTAATTTATTCAATTGCATTTCGTATCAGAAACAGTCTGTATTGTTTTTTGTTACGGCACATGAAGGTTTTAAAAACAATTAAATATGAGTGGAATGGATCCTATCTAGAAGCATAGTACTCGGGTGCGATTTCAATCTAGCCAAAATAGTAACCTGCTGTCAGGTTGTCATGTTACCCCGGGGAACGAGATTGGTTACACAGGATTTCTAGGTTAGGGTTGCACAGAGGAAGCGTAATCAACGCTTTTTAGGGTCGAGCAACATCGATATGCGGCTGGCCAGGTCACCTCCGCCCACTAGCACAGACGCCTCATTCAATCAACGTCGCCCACGCCTTGTTCAATATACGCTGCCCACGCCTCGTTGTTCAAGTCCCGCCTCTCCGCACTCTGTCACCATCGTACTCTTGAACTCCACTAGCTTGCTCGTCTTAGGTCCGGATCTGCTTTTGGAGTTTTGGGCTCAAGACACGAACTGCGGAGGTAGATCGAGCGGGGAAGAGGCGGAGTCTCCTGCCTCCAACGCGTCTTCGGTACACAATCGTGTTGCGTTCATTGCTTTATTATTCTTGTATGAAACTCGTGACGAATGCCTTAGCGAATTTTGTGATTATGGATCTAAATGATGATCTCTGCAGACCGTCATGGGGAAGCGAAGAGGGGCAGCCAGTGGAGCGCAAGATCCGGACCCACCTGATCCCATTATCACGCACCAGGTAAGAGCATCAATGATACCTGGATCTAGAGTTTGTATGGAATTAACACCAACAACGATATCTGGATCCTGATTGACCATGTATCTCAATCGAGTAAATGTATTGAAATTCTATTTGATATTCCACTACTCAGGTTGCCAATGCAAGGATCGTGGAGCAAGAAATGACAACACCGCGACACGAAGCGCCCGATCCGCAGCCAACTGAAAACGTAAGATCCCTGACTCAATTCACTTGAGTATTAGAATCCTAGAACCACAGATAACGCTGTCTCGAACTTAGAGCGCGGCTCGTGATTCGTTTGGGCCAGCAGTCGTGGTGTGTTCATCGTGATCTTGTTGAAATGTGGGGTGAGAGGGGGCGCCACGAGTGCGTGGCCGAGCTCTCATGGTGGTAGTGGTGTCACGTTTCGTGGGAGCATGGGATAGGCGTCGGGGCCAACGGCAAAGGCTGGGGGTCCGAGAACACGCCACGGGTGGCGCCACGTCACGAGCGCCACGCCGTGCGTGGGCGGCCCAGTGGCACCCTAAACCCTTCACCGTCACGCCGTGGGCTCGTACTCCTTGAGCTCGTGACCATGGAGCGAGTAACGCGAGCCTTAGAGCGCGGCTCGTGATTTGTATTGGCCCCAGCAGTCGTGGTGTGTTCGTCGTAGTGTGTTCGTCGTGATCTTGTTGAAATGTGGGGTGAGAGGGGGCGCCACGAGTGCGTGGCTGAGCTCTCATGGTGGCAGTGGTGTCACGTTTCGTGGGAGCGTGGGATAGGCGTCGGGGCCGACGCCAAAGGCTGGGGGTCCGAGAACACGCCACGGGTGGCGCCACGTCACGAGCGCCACGCCGTGCGTGGGCGGCCCAGTGGTACCCGGGTTCCTTCACCGTCACGCCATGGGCTCGTACTCCTTGAGCTCGTGACCTTGGAGCGAGTAACGCGAGCCTTAGAGCGCGGCTCGTGACTCGTTTTGGCCCTAGCAGTCGTGGTGTGTTCGTCGTGATCTTGTTGAAATGTGGGGTGAGAGGGGGCGCCTCGAGTGCGTGGCCAAGCTCTCATGGTGGAAGTGGTGTCACATTTCGTGGGAGCGTGGGATAGGCGTCGGGGCCGACGGCAAAGGCTGGGGGTCCGAGAACACGCCACGGGTGGCGCCACGTCACGAGCGCCACGCCGTGCGTGGGCGGCCCAGTGGCACCCGCGTCCCTTCACCGTCACGCCGTGGGCTCGTACTCCTTGAGCTCGTGACCTTGGAGCGAGTGACGCGAGCCTTAGAGCGCGGCTCGTGATTTGTATTGGCCCCAATAGTCGTGGTGTGTTCGTCGTGATCTTGTTGAAATGTGGGGTGAGAGGGGGCGCCACGAGTGCGTGGCCGAGCTCTCATGGTGGCAGTGGTGTCACGTTTCGTGGGAGCGTGGGATAGGCGTCGGGGCCGACGCCAATGGCTGGGGGTCCGAGAACACGCCACGGGTGGCGCCACGTCATGAGCGCCACGCTGTGCGTGGGCGGCCCAATGGCACCCGGGTCCCTTCACTGTCACGCCGAGGGCTCGTACTCATAGAGCTCGTGACCATGGAGCGAGTGACGCGAGCCTTAGAGCGCGGCTCGTGACTCGTTTTGGCCCCAGCAGACGTGGTGTGTTCGTCGTGATCTTGCTGAAATGTGGGGTGAGAGGGGGCGCCACGAGTGCGTGGCCGAGCTTTGAGGGTGGCAGTGGTGTCACATTTCGTGGGAGCGTGGGGGTCCAGAGATCCGCCAAAGCCTGGGGGTCCGGGGATACGCCACGCCTTGTGCCTCACGGAGTGGGCTCGTATTCGTAGCTTTTGTGACCATGCAGCGAGCTATTGGAGCCTTAGAGCGTGGCTCATATCACATGTGGGTCCGGCTATGGTGCCTTGTCGTATTCTTGTTGTATTGTGGTGCTTTCGTGATGTTTGTGATCCATGATTTACACTCAGTGCCGATGGCTAATAGTGCGGGGTCACGGTTTTAATCATGGATGTTTGATTATATCTGCACTCGTATGAATGGTGGAAATTATGCGCCGTGGCGTGTTATTGATTACCAAAGCGGCAGGACTTGTCACCTAACAACACGAAGCATCTAGGACATGGCAAATCGTCCATGTCTTGGAAACACACTGGCAAATCGTCCATGTCCCAGCAAGCGAATGTCGAACTAGATGTTAGGATATTTTGGGTTCTTGACGACATATAGTCTCATTTGGTCTCGTCTGAGGGATGACTATAGATGTAGTCATAGAAATAAGTTAATAACCATTCTGATACTAATCCAACGTTGTGTACATCATTGTGTTTGGGATGCAGCATCCAATGACACCCGAGTACATTTCTGATGATGCTGAGGAGGAAAATGATGCAGCTCAACCGCCGATTGGGGATGATGAAGAGGAGGACGATGTAGACACCCCAATCATGCACACAGGCGATGGAGTTTGTGAGGATGATATTCGGCGTGCTCAAAAGATGAACACGGTGGCGGCTCTTGCTGCCCTTCGATTGCAACCAGCTAACATTTCACGCCACATGATCCCTCTTTGCAGACTTGTTGTTATGCCAATGGTAAGGCCTACGTTGCAATGCGATCTTATCAAACTTGAGCATGAATTTGTGCACGGCTATCGTGAGGGTGCTTGTGTTTTTTATGTCTCCCTCACGAATGAACAAGGCCTTGGGGAGCACGTCACAGAGAAGCACCAAAGCGAATGGGGACCAATTTGGCTACGTGAGAGCGACAAGTTCGATGAATACCTGGACTCCCACAACTCCATGCGATTCATGAAGGGTAAAATGCTTTTCATTTGTGATGGGAATCATCGCCATATAGCGTGGATGAATCACATCACGAGGCTTTACAATGATGTTCAATCCTGGCATTACTCTGTGGACACTATCATACTGGAGACGAAAGGTCGAATTGGTGTGCTCATGAACGTCATGAACGATATTAACAAGTGAGTATAAACCCTTTGTAACTACTTTTTCTTGGAGTAATATTATTTGTTCTTTGTCATTGTACATTCAAAATCTAATCTGTTACCTCTGATTCTTTAATAGGCAGACAGAGTTTTCCCACGTGAAAACAAATTTGGTACATCAACTCTACCAAGTTCGAAAGTTTGGAACTATGCCATTGGACCACTTTTCTGAACTTCTGAGTCGTGAGGAATTGGAAAAGTGCCGCAATTCGATTAAGAAAGGCTGGTGTTCATTGCAAGCAGACGTTTTTACTGCGCTCATGTTTCGGGTATTTTCTTTAACTCTATTTCAAACTTGAATTTGAGAATTATTTTCAATAATTGTAGAACATTTTTTTAATTGTTTCTCTAATCATTATGTGTTGACAGCAAGAGATTGCCGCTGCTGGAGACACGGCCGTACTCGTATATCGAGAGGAAACCAAACCAGAGGATGTCACACAAGAGGGCATTGCGGCTGCGATGAAGCAAGGCATCAAAGAGAGGACCACCAAGCTAATGGTTAAGTTGGGCAAGATGACGGCCGTTGCCAACCCTGCACATGGACCAGAATTGTTGGAGGAGGTATAATACTGTGTTACTAGTTCCTTGACGATTGATATTCTGCCATCGTTATTTTTTAAAGAATCTCACTTTCATTGTATATGCAGATTGAACGTCATTGGAGTATGAATGCATCACAGTTGGAACTCACACTTGATAAGCTTCAGCTCATTGCCACAACCGCCATTCCTGCTCATCACAAGCTAAGATGGTTGAAATGGTGGAATTCATCAGTGCACACTAGGGAGGCGGTGCGATTTCCATTGAAACCAGTGAACGATGAACGTCTAAATTCCTTTATACTAAGAGCTGCATGGTGGGCAGGGGTGAGTGTATCAATGAACTTATCTTATTATTTATTTTGCATCCATCACTTGATTTCTATACACTTATGTCTTCCTAATGTTATAACTCTATTTTTCTAGATTGAGGATGCAGCTGTGGAACTGTTCAAGAATATCGTCCATAAAGACAACGTACCGTTCAACATGGATGTTCCAACCGAACCGAAGTCCATTTCGCAATTCATTGACTCTTGGCGAGTGAAGCTTTGGGACAAGGGATTTCCAACAGTCTTCAAGGGAGCTCACCACTTCAAGAAATCGGATTCATTCAAGGACTTCAAGGGTAGCGATCTCGTTGTCAAACGTGTGGTCTATAGGTATTACTCTTTCATTTTAAATTGGAAAATACTTTCTTTCCTACATCGTAATGTCCTTCAATGTTTGTATCTACTTTAATGTGCGATGAACTAATTTGCATCTCTACAGGTATTTCAAGCATGAGCTCCTCGCGAAAAAGGCAATTGCCAAGGCCGACCTTCCCATCTTCTTAGACAATTGGATGGATCGTAATTCCGAGTTGTGCATGTTTTCTTTGCCACAGCTGAAGACGTGGACAAGCACCCATCTCAAGGGGGTTGGATGGTATTTGGACTGTTTCTTGGGGTACGTTCATGCAGATGAGAAGGATCTTAGATCCTCGGCTGAGACTGCCGATAAACCTGCCTTGTAGGATGGTGAGTTGGAGAACCTTGACGAAGAAGCACGGCTTAAACTCATTGCCAAAGTTGAAGTTGAAGACAAGAAGAAGGCAATGAAGATTACTCAACAACAAGAGCAGGTTGCCGCTCGTGTCCAAGCAAAGATCGACAAGGCAGCTGAGAAGATTGCCAAGAAGGAAGAGAAGAAGAAAAATCCAAAGGTACAAGAAGTCCCAAAGCCTTCTTCTTCTAGTGTTGTTAATGCAGAATCTCAGCATCAGAGCCAAGAGCAACGGGGTATTAAGAGGGATTCTGAGTATTTGGAGCTTTTGCAAGACAAGGCCTTTTGTGGCCAAATTCGTGATGCGGTGGACTTAGGAGAGGACCAGGACATCGATGAGTTGGTACTCAACACATCACTTGCAGCTGCTCTTCCACAGAATGAAGATGACCCTGTTCCAAAGATGTTTGAGGAGATTCAGCGGTTTTTGGATGAGGTATGTTGTTTGACATACTTTTTGGACTCTTTGTACTTCAATTTATTTTGTTGAAGCTTGTCTGGCAGTTTTAATTTACTAACATGTGTATGTTTTTTTTTTGTAGCACAAAGCGAACCGCCCACGAGTATTCAAAGGGCAGTCGTGCAAAGATCCATGTGTAGATTTAATTCTTGTGGACATGCCCGAGAACCTACCCGTTCCCACCACCTCAAATCCGCCAGGACAGATTCCACCATGGAACGCAGCTGAGGACGATTGGCTTGATCCAATTTTTGATTTTGCAGACAATTACTTGGTTGATGATGGCGCTATCATCATTGTGCATCCATACTGGCAGTCAACCAAGGCTAACATACTTGGTTACGGTAATGCAACGGGTTTTACGTTGTACAAGGATTGGACTTGCATGAATAGGTTCCATTTGGCATCACTGGTCAACCATCTCAAGACGGTAAATGCTTGTGCACTACCTCTATTTTCAAAATTCATCATTGTTTTGCTATATATATTAGCTAACTCTTTTGGTTCTATATGTTGCAGACTCAGCGTTTTGGTATTTACCTTCTGGTTCGTGTGTTGCCCGAGGGTGCTCCTGCACGGTTTGCATTTCGATCTATTCCAGCGCTTGAGGCTATGGGATTAGATGTGGGATGTGATGACATGTTACAGAATTTCACCACCAAGAGTTCACAAAAAATGAATGGAATTAAGCCATGGCGAGGTCCTCGTGAGAAGGATAGTCAGTTCATACAGATGTTGATTGAGGCTTCTAGTCGCCCCAACGATGTTGTCTTGGATTGCATCGCTATGACAAGTTTAGTTTTCTAACATTCTTTCTCAGTATTACTTAGGTTTATTTCTTCTATTATTTGTTTTATCTTTCTATTTGTTTGAATCTCTCTTTCACTTACTTGTGCTAATTGTTATATGTTTTTTTATCAATGCCTTGTTTTAGGTGCATCGTTGTTGGCATGCCGCCGCGTGCAACGCCACATTGTGGTACTGGAAGACGACCAAGAGCTATATGATGGACTGCTTTTTTCTATGCGACGTGTCCGCAAACCCGAACCCGCGCCAGTCGTTGCATCATCATCTGCATCAGAGGATCCAGACGCAGTTTCATCAGCGGTTGTTCGAGTGTTGAAGAAATCCCGATTTAGTAAATAAGTTTGACCCTAAACATTCCAATTCATACTGTTTCATAAATTTTTGATCACCTTGTTCTCATGTTCATTTTCTTTTCTTTGTGCAGAAAAATGAAGACCAGGAATTCTACCGTGCAGAGGCCATTTTTTTCTAGGCCAGAGTTTCTTGAGAGCCCATCCAAACCTTTTTAGTTGCCATGCTACATTGAACCTGTTGCACAGGCTCTTGCACGACATGGAAGTAGGGATCACATTCCAAAGCCGAAGGTGTTGAATTCTGACGCACGTGTATACTTTGATGTTGAGGCTGAGGAGTCTGATTGTGATGGTATTAGTTCACCGAGCCGCTCTACATCTAGCTCTTGCTCAGGGTCTACTGCTACCGGTAATTCTAGTGATGATTGAGAGGAACTTTGATGTTCTCTCTACATATTTGTACTACTTTCTATTTGATATTTGTAGTGAGACTAAAAGGGCCACTACTTTGGATTTTTACATCTGTGTTGTACTTCAGATTGCTAACCATTCTATTCTCCTACCTCATTGATTTTTTCACTCCTTTATTCATGTTGCAATTTTGAATGTTCAATCTCTACACCCTAAACACCAAAACCCTCAAAATTTAATTATTAATTTGCATAGATGTAGTGTATGAATTACACCGATTTCACATTTAAACCCTAAACCACTCGAACTAAATGCTATCCGTGTTGTATCCTAAACTTTACTACCCAACCTCATTGATTTGTATACTCTCTTGTTCATGTATAATTTTTCAATGTTCAAACGATACACCCTAAACCCTAAACTCTAAATTTTTCCTAAACTATTTGCATACATGTATGTAAATGGAAAATTTCCAGATCAATTATACTCCAAATTCAATACATACTGAATCCACGGTTATAGGTCCCTTACAGAAAAAAACGGAAAAAATTTGAAAATTTTCTAGGCTCTCAGGCTCACCTCCCATGCTCACATACTAGCATTCCCGCTTCACACTATGGCCGCCCAAGTCGAGAGGCCGTGAAATTGAGAGTCCAAACTTTTATTGAGAGTTCAAAGAAATCTACGGAAAATAGGCAATAAAATATAGTTTTCATTTTTTATGAAAAGAAATTGACGGCCTCTCGACCATACTTTGGGTTTCCATTCCCATTCGACCCAAACTTCTTTTCGAGAGGCTATCGCCTTGGTCAAAAAGTACTACCACATAGGCATTTTGGAGAGCGACGGCCATTGGACTTTGGCGTTTAGTGTGAAGGGTCGAGAGGTGGAACCCATAATTTCTTGCAATTTGATTGGTGGAAATCGACGGCCTCTCGACCTTCGGCCATAGTGTGAAGCGGCCCTAACTTCATTCACAAGAGTGAGAATGTAAGCTAATGTGTAAACCAATGCATGTAAGGTGAGTGGGCCATAAACCAACACTCTTCGCATTGCGCCTATTTACAGGAATCTGATGTGCCATATGATAATTAGAATGGATTAGCAAATTGATTCTAAATCTACCTTAAGTTGAATTATAAATTTTGAAGCTATATTGAATAAGTTATGAATTTTCAAAGTCCAAGGTCTAGGTTGTTTATTTACGAAAGTAAATTTGAGTTGAAATCAACAGTGAATATGCCTTGACGAATCATAAAATAATTTTAAATAAACATAGTTCCTACCAATGAGGTGCCTCCAAGTAATGCTTCAAAGTCAACAATCATTAATTAAATTATTTAGGTAATTGTCAATTTTGGCACAGTGGAGTGACATTCATGAAGTAATCATAGAAGTCAGTTTATAGTTGGCATCGGTTGTTGGCCCACTCACCTTAGTTGAAATTGGTGTAAGCCAAACCTTAAGCACTAAAAAATCACAAAGTCTTTCTGGCAGTAGTAAGTTCCTTGCAACATATTCACACATCCACATTCATGTAGTGGGTGTGATACCAATTTCAAAAGCAAGCGCTATTTTGTAAAATGTCAAAATTAGTGAGGGTTGATATTTTTTACTAAGTGGCTAAAATCTTCCTATCATGCTAATTTTACATCATAATGGTATTTAGTATCACCTTCACTAATGTCTCACACGCACTATAAACCCTCCCTCACTAAATGAATAATTAGTGTACCTAGCGTATTAGGGTAGAAAGAGGGAGTACTCTTCTGAATGTAGTCCTGACTTCACTTCAAAATAGAAATGAAGACTATATGACATTTTTTCACAAATCCTGCAATTCATGGTATGCACTTGGCATTAATTCATAAGTTAATAAAAAGAATTCAACTCAAGATTCCTTTGGGATGCTCTTTGAAAAAGGACATAACATTTAGTAGCCTTCCAAGAGGGTGCCTTTTAGTTTCATCCACTTTTATATATAGAGTGACCAGTGATTTGTAATTGAATGGACTATTGAATCAAATAAACAATTACAAAACACTATTGAGTAGTGAATGGAATCAAAATAAACAATTACAAAACACTGTTGAGTAGTGAATGAATCAAATAAACAATTAGAAAACACTCTTGAATTGTGATTGAGTGAGTGCTTTTGAATTCTGCTCACCATGGTTGATTGCTCTTGCTTAATGCCACGTGCCCCAATAGCTACTGATTTGATGTGGAATATCCCACATCATTTCATTGGGAGGATGAAATGATGTGGGATATTCCACATCATTTTGTTGGAGGGAGGCACGAGTCAGTAAGGCTACTGAATGTTATCAATACTTTCCACTGCTAGTCTATTATGCTATGTAAAATACACTATTGAGAGGTTAAAACCTAATTATTATTATTATAATAATAATTTTAAAAAAAAAGAAAAAAAGAAATTACAACCCAAAACTTGAACTCATTGAATACCTTTGGAAAAAAAGTTATGAAAATTCCAAACTTTGTAAGAACGGATAGAACCTTAGTCCACAAAATGAATTTAACCCCTAACTACTTAACCATGCATATTTTGCATGATGTATCTTGAAGTGGGGATTTTTTACTGAAACGTTTATGGAAAGTTAGCTTCATGCATATGTGATCCGACTAGAAAGGGGTTGAATTGTGAAAAATTTCTTGCTCACCAAATTTTGACTTTTCTGCTTTGATATAGACTCTTATATTGGCACTAAGAATTGCAAGTTGGTAAACAGACATTAACCCCTAAATGCCCGAGTGGTATTGGACAAAACATAGATGTGTTATAATATGTGCCTTCCATATGTTTGATGAAGTTTGGTTCAATAGACAAAATATAGGGCATCATCTCTACAAATTATCCGTTTGGTCAAACTTCCAAAAATAACTTTAGATATTTTTTTGAATGAATTTAAAACCAATAACCTTTGAAAATTTGTACAAATTTTAATTTTCGCTTCTAGAGTTTAAAATTTAGCATCATTGGTTAACTTTGGTTTACCTATTGTGAACTTCAAAAAAGCAAAAGAAATGATGGAGGGAACACGATTACTTTCCCCAAATAGAAAATTTTGTAACACTAAGACAATGTTGAAATGATTCACTTTGAAAATTTCTCCCGGGTGGAGTTTGTCTCGGATTGACATAATTCAAATTGAGTTGGAAAGTAGACTTGATTTAGTATTTTTAATATTTTTTTATTTTTCAAAAAAATACTTTTCAAAATGCCGAGAGCTCGTTAGATTCGGGCAGCGACTAGAAAATGGTCATTTGGGTGTCTAGGATCTAAAGAAAATACGAATCTAATTGTGTAATGCAACCATGTTGCAATTTTTGGAGTTCATCACACATGGGGGTGCGCTATATTGAACACGTACAAGTATATCAATTTGAACACTGCCGTATGACATACATAGACAAGAAACATATTTAGAGTTGAGAATATTGACATATACTTACAATAAACATATATTTAGAACAAAATAGATCTATATACAAAGATTTTTAAATGTATAACCCCTTGTATACAAGAACTTTTAGAGGGGGTCATAAACACACGTGATTCTCAAACATAAATGCAGAGTGCACCCCAGGTCATCATATCCATTTTGCTTATGTTGTGCTCTAATTTTGGTGGATCACACCATCACACCATCGCTTACTTGTGCCTTGCTAAATTTAACCTCAAATGTGAATTGCTTCTCATTTATTTGTTACACTTTTTTGCTTCCACTTGACATGACCTCCCTTTTTATTTACATAGTGATGCACAACATATCCTTCCCCAAAATGTCTTTATTTTAAGCAGATTATTAACAAATATCAATTACAGGTGCACAAACCTCACACACAATGATAGACATGAGGATAAAAATGTAACTAAGATATTTCACGAGGCTAGGCAATTTGGGCAAAATGTTAAACTCCTCCAAAAGCTCTAAAATTTGATGTGACATGATATTATTTAATATTATTTGGGATGGTAAAAAAGAATTTAAAAAAATCTCCGTAGTTCAAAAATTTCATTCAAAGAGGAGTAAAAAATTTCAAGTGTGGTCGAGTAAGGTGGGAAAATTTTAACTTCTTTTATAGATAAAATTACAGATTTTGTAATTTTTTGTGATTTTTTTCTACTTCAAAAAGAGACGAGAATCTTTGTCTTTGTTGTTTGGATTGAGATGTTAAAAAAAACCAAGTTTACAATAAAATTATGTGTTTGGCAATGGTAAGGACCTCCTCCACTTGCAATATTGTTTTCAATATGTTAAATCATTCTTCTACTTCTCAATTTTGGTATACAAGTAAGTAACATTTCTTAAATTGTGAAAGTGAACAGTGACAGGTTTCCATAGTGGAACATTTTCAAAATAGGAAGAAAAATATGCACCTAAAAATTTTAGGTGGGTTTTTAATTTTATCATACATTCTCACTTTAAATGCATATATCTTTTAATCTATAAGGTCAAAAAATGTGAATTTTTTGTGCACATTCTTTTTCTTTAAATAGACAAGTTTCTACAGTTGAATTGTGATTTTTTTGTTCGTTTTTGAAATTGTGTCCTAGGGATTAGAAATGGCAGCATTGTAGTGTTTTTTGAGCTAAATAGTTCCAGTCTGTTTGGGGTTAAATTAATTTTTGCCATGTATTGTTGGACTTTGAATTTATAAGGTTCTTAATACCTTAATGAACCACACCCTTCATACTATAGCAACACTAAAGAGAAATTACTAATAAAATAGTCTAATTCTCTAATCCTCTTCACATGAACCAACTGAAGTTAGAGAAAATTTTCTATGATGCCTCCAATCTCTTGACAGATGTTGTTGATGCCCGGGTGTGATCTCCCTCTCCTTAAGAACCTTATGATTATTTAGGCCATTGTTCTATTGTCTTCAAAATAGAAAACTTGATAGTTGACAAGTACACTAGCACCAATGCAAATATTATTGGCAATTTTTTGCTGATGTTTTACGTGATTTTAGGAGTGGCTTCTTTTACACTAGCAAAAATGGGCAAAAACGTAGATGATATCTCCAAAGTCCTCCAAAAAAATTAGAAATTACCAAATTTTGGACGAAAATATGTTATATCAGATAATTTTATAGATGAACATATATCCATTTTTTCTTACTTGGCTACATTCTTGAGTGCGTGTCACTCTCCTAATAGGATTTCTTAGAGGAATCACTGATTAGCACTGTTCAAAAAAAAAAACCTTGATAAAAGCAATGCACATAATACGGGACATAAGGTCCTTAAATTGCAGTTAGTGGAGTCCATGCTTTTCAAACGTAGCATTGTAAAAGTTTTAACATTAAATACTATGTCTTAACATCAATCTTTAGCTAAAGATGATGTGGACTTGTCTCTGATTCCGACTGTGCTACAATGATTTGGAAATAGTAGCCAAGATTTTGAAGTCAACTGTAGAAGGGCTAAAAAACCTTATGCACCTGATCAGCTGGCAATACAAGTCCCCGCTAGCGAGGATCATAACGAAATGATTCCTCATACTTGTGAGATGATTGCAAGATGGAATATGTTATCAATTTTCATAAGCCAAAAACACTACTGTAGTCGGTTGTCCAGATTGGCAAAAAATAACTCTTTGCCATTTCTTATAATTATCCTTTGCCAATCCTGACTACACTACTCTTTGCTAATAATGAAGGAAGGTTTATAGTGAGGGAGAGTAATTAACCCTTAAACGACATGTACTATCCTGATACTACACCCAAAATATCTTTCAAGCATGAATCTGTTTTAAGCATTCCATTTTAAGCATGAATCTGTTTTTAATTTACTTTGGCTCTATTCTAAAGAAGTATAGATCTCTCTAAGATGCTCGGTTTGGCATTTAAAAAACACCATTTGATGCAATTTAGTAGAAGTTATGAGCAAGATTCTCCCAAAATAAAACCAAGCCCGTGGGGCTGGCATTGTCGTTTAAGGGTTAATGAAGGTGACACGAAAATGTAAAATCACCTTCTATTCATTTCAGCCACTCAATAAATAAAAAATTGCCCTCGCCAATTTCATGATTTTGCCAAAATAGAGCGTATCTTTGGAATTAGTACCACACACTATTAGCAAAAAGTAGTGTACCCCAGCATGGTAATACAAAAACACAAGTATCAACGGAAGAGACGAGCCATGGCAAGGACGAGCTGGATGGGTCAATTTTTTTCCCCAAAAAAAACGGTATCGGAATAAATGGTCCTACATATGTACATGTACAATTCATTTATGTACAATTCAATGGTACAGAGTGAGAATTACAGTAAGGCTATGATTCTGAGGGAAGCAAATGACCAATAGTTTTGAGCAGCTGCTGAATGTCAAAAGGCTTTCCCAGGTAGCCGTCCATGCCATGGGTCAGGCATGTGTCTTGATAGCCTTGGATAGCGTGCGCTGTTAGCCCTAAAATCGGCACCCTCGACCACCCTTTCTCACTTTCAGTTCTCCGAATTTGCTCAGTCGCTGCTAATCCGTCCATTACTGGCATCTGCACATACAAGTCCAATGTCAAAAATTGATTTAACCAAAAAAAACACAATTAAGAACCAAAATTTTAAAACCGGATGCTTTAATAACAATAATACTAATAACTGTACTCAATTCTTAAAGTGACTGACAGAATTTGTTGTAGTTACCTTATTAACTTTTTACTAATGTTATTAATGACAAGATAGCAAAGTGATGAAATTAGTTCTAGTTACCTTACTAATTTTTTACTTTGTTATTAATGTCAAGATAGCAAGTCAAAATATAAACTTTAACTATGATGGATTTAAGTTAGGATGCTTCTGAAGCACGTTACTTCCTCCATTTCATAATGACAATGACATAACATTCAGTAGCATGCACTAACTCTGCCTTGCCTCTACAATGGAATAATCCACACCCATCAGCAGCTAAGTGGACAAGTGGAGGCTCAAAGTGATGAGCAAAGTGCTTAAAGGAAAGGCAATGGACATGAAGGCTACTGAATGTTATGGAGAGCAACACAAAAACTACATACTACTGTTAAAAAATCACCCATTTTTGGAATATTGAGACGACTTTTTTGGCAAAAGAAACGTCATGCCAAAAAAAAAAGTGGACTTTTATAATGAAACGGAGTAAGTATGAAAGAAAGAAGCGGCAAAGAGGAGAAAAACACGTAGAATAATGTAAGCTTTTTACCTGCACATCCATGAGGACAAGGTCGAACTGGTCATGCCGTGCACAAAGCGTTTCGAAAGCTTGCAGTCCATCATCCACGACGGTAACAACATGCCCATGTTTCTGCAGTTGCCGGCTCGCCACTTTCTGGTTAATGGGGTTATCCTCCGCCAACAGTATTTTCAACTGCAGTTTCTTCTCCAACAAGAAACTCTCCATCTCGGCTTCAGAGGAGTTTCTACTCAGCTCTGACGAGGCTTCCAATGGAGTTTCAAGCAACCTGCCTGGAGCTTCAGAAGTTGTTGGAATCACAACAGCATGGGACTTCTTTCCTGCAGTGAAATGATTCAAACTGTCTCTCCTCCACTCTGGAAACGCTTCGTAATCGGAACTCGAGGATCGTCGTTCCGATGTCACTGGAACTTGATTATTATGTCTTCTAGCTCTCCCATTGTTGAGAGATTCATCCTTTCTTCGCGAAACGTATGCCGACAGATCGTCCATTGAAATGACTGCATGACTCTCATACTCGGGATTGAAAACCAAGCTCCATGATGGTCTTCTTTTCTTGTACGCCGGACTTGACAATGGCGTCGACTCGGCGGACGGTGACGCGCTCAGCAAGAGTGGCAAGCAGAAGTGAAACGCGCTGCCTTTTCCTACTTCGCTCTCCACCCAGATTGTGCCGCCTAAAAGCTCCACAAACCTGGTTGACATTGCATACAACAAAACCCCAGTCATTTGACTGCTTGAAAACAGATGTTAAAAAATGAAACGGACTCTTAATCTTGACCTTTTGACACACGGATGGTCAACTCCGGGACCAAATTTTCGTTGAATGAAGTGAACACCTTAGAGCAGCTCCACCGCAGGCCCTCCCAGGGCCCTGGCAGTCAAGAAGTAAATGAAAAGTGCTCAGGGCCCTCCCAAAATGGCTCAGGGCCCTCCCTCCTAGCGTGTCAAGAAATGGCCCTCCAAATCACTATTCAGTTGACTAAATCACTAATTAGTTGACTAAATCCCCACATTCTACTTGTGATTGGTCCATTGAATATTTAATGTGCACTTTTGATGTTTGAGGGCCCTCCAAGGGTGGGGGAGTGTGAGTGCAAGGGCCCTCCAAATGGTAATGAATAATTTGAGTGAGTCATCTCTGGCGTGTAGGAGTGGGGATGCTCTTAGCGTATTTATAAAAACCAAAGGTCAATGTGATCAGCCGATATAATCCTAAGCAGACTGGTCGTTCTTGCCTAAACCCTAAACCCTACTCGCGTAGGTTTGTGATTTACTGAGGTTTGCTATTCTACATGTTAGCCGTAACATCACCAAGCAAGTTGGAGATATCAACAACCATAGTAAGGTATGTCTTGCACAAAAACACCATATCAGGGTTGTTTTATTTGACCACTAGACAAAGTGTTAATCACTACGTATGTCAAACAAGCATATTCTTAGAATATAACTAGGATATTCATTCAAATTGTTTAATGTATTTGACACTCGTCTAATTAGACAGTGGCACATTGTACGTCTAATACGATGTCAAGTTGGAAAAAAGTGTCATGAGAGTCAAGTTGGAAAAAGTGTCTTGAGAGGTGGTAATACCTGTGGACTATACAGAGACCAAGGCCAGTCCCGCCGTAAAGACGAGAAGTGGAAGCATCTGCTTGAGTGAAAGGCTTGAACATATCCTTGAGCTTCTCCTTGTTGATGCCAATGCCCGTATCACGAACTTCAAAGTGAATGAGCGTGCTGTCTGGAGTGTAAGCCACGACGGATTCGTAATGTGCCATTGTGTCAGGCACAGCCATTCTACTGCTACTATTCACGTTCAAACCTGGTACAACAACAACCACAGCAATGATAGTAAGAAACTAAAGAGAAAAACCCTAAAACCCTAAACCCTAAAACCCTTAAAAACCACATGATGGGGGCAAGCACCGTTGAATGCAATAGTGAAAAAAAATTGCAGTAAGGAGGCCAGATCATGGTTTAAATTTTTTTCTCAACAAGGAGACCACGCTTGCTCAAAACTTTTTCTGATTACTCTCCATGTGCACGCGTTGGCTGAAACTATTTTCAACCCAAAAGCACCTCAACATAACATTCTTTAGCCAATGTTAGTACTCACCCTGGACTTGTCAGGGGAGGAGTAAGTGAGAGAATCCAAAAGAGTTTGCATAATTGTCTTACCATGAACTGCATTCATCCTTGATGCTATCAAAGCGTCAGAAGCCACCCTCACGTGCACGGATATCGATCCTTCATGTGTGAATTTCAGCGCGTTGCCCACTGCAACTCAAACCCACTGATTTGTCAGAAATTACAGCCCCAAGAGGTCCTTCATCATACATATATTTTTGCAAGGCAGCTTGATACATGGTTTCAAAATGACATATTTAATTCAGATGGAGTCAAATTTAATACCACTGGAATCAGTGAAGAACATTCTATGTGTTGGGTCAAAACACAAATAAATTTGAACTGAAGGAAGTCCAAATATGACTTGCTCAAAAATGCTAAAAAAACATGAGGTCCCATTTGGGCTATTTGATACTTTAGGGGTTAAGTAAAAAAAAATGATTAAAGAAATGGACTACTACATGTAAACCCCTAAGCGTCTAAAACGCCCAATGTGCATCACTGAACTTTGCAATAGTGGCATTTTCTCATTTTACCTCGGTTTTTTAATTGCAATACATCATTTTAAAGCTCTTGTTCTATACTACAAGATCAACAGTGTCGGTCGCGTCAAACTGAAATCATTTTCACATGAACAGATGATTAGCAGCAGGAGATCCAATTTACCTACTCTACCAGAAATACACAGTGGACGCTTAGGGGTTAGAAAAGAAGAGCTTGGAGCAAGAACGGTGAAAGTGCAAGTTACCTAAGTTGATCAAGCACTGCTGGAGCTTTCCGACGTCTCCAGCAAGCGAGGGCGGCACGGCGCGGTCCACCTCCCAAACGAGCTTGAGCCCGCGCTCTTGCGCTCGGGCTTGCATCATCCGGAACGTGCTGGACACCATTTTGCGAACTTTGAACGGCACGGTTTCCACTTCCAGGCGACCCGCCTCGATTTTGGCCAGATCCAGCACGCTGTTGATGATGTGCAGCAGCAGATCCGCGCATTCCTTCACTGACACCAGGCTCTCCTTCTGGTCCACAGTCAGTGACGACTCCAGCAGCAACGCTGTCAACCCCAGAATCCCATGAATCGGCGTCCTGCACATCAAAGTAACCCTTACAGTCACAATGCAATCCCTAAACCCAACAAAATAAATACGGTCATATGTTTGTTCAACTGATGTGTTGCAGAGTGACATTCAAATGCACAAACCTCGAAAAATGGGATTGGTATATTTTCGTTAAAATAGTGTATTTCAGAGTGGCATTCAAATGCACAAAACTCTAAAAATAGGACTTGTATATATATGTTAAAATGGCGTGTTCCAGAGTGCAACATTCAAGTGCACAAAGCTCTAAAACTAGGAGTGATGTATATTCTTTGAAATGGTGTGATTCAGAGTAACATTCAAGTGCACAAAAGCTCTAAAACTAGGACTGGTACATATATTTGTTAAAATGGCGAGTTCCAGAGTGCAACATTCAAGTGCACAAATCTCTAAAACTAGGAGTGGTATATATTCGTTAAAATGGTGTGTTTTATAGTGGCATTCAAAGCCCAACTCAAGACTAGGAAATAGTATACATTAATTAGAAATGGTGTGTTTCAAAGTGACATTCAAGTGCACAAAGCTTTAAAACTACACCACCTGTGTAGACTAGCGAAAAGATCCACGAGAACACGAACTAGACTAGTCGTCATAGGTCTTTTTGAGCATGCATCTCTAGTCTACACAAGCAATGTTTCTACTAGTGCTAAAAGTGGTACACATTCGTTAAAATGGCGTGTTTCATAGTGCACAAAAATACGACTGGTACAGATCTGAGTGTCTGGAAAACTGGCATTGCCATTTTAACGAATATGACCCTAAAAAAGTAAAAAATTAACAAGAGGAATTGGAGATGCTAAGATCAGTGAGTGGTGGATGCATTGAAGAGAGAGTTGGTGAACTCCGGCTTGCCTGATCTCGTGGCTCATGTTGGCGAGGAAATCGGACTTGGCGTGGCTGGCCATCTCCGCCTTCTTCTGCGAGATTTGAAGCTCCGCGTTGGTCTTGTGCAGCTGGCGTGTTCGGCATTCCACCGTGCATTCCAGGTCCCGGTTCAGTTGGTGCAGCCTGTGCGTCAGGCTCTTCTTCTCCCTCACCGCCGCTGCCAGTGTGATACTCACCACCCCCATCACTATACTGAACAGCTGAACCTGCTCAACCAAAACCCTTCATGCATGAGCTCAAATTCATAACCCTGCACTATAAACTTTCAAAACATCGTCACATTCTTTCTACTAGGATAGTAGGATCATACTAAGATCATAAGATCATAGCAACGTTCAAGGAGTAGCTATAATAACATTACAGTTCCTAAGCAATGTACCTGAAGGACGAGATGGGTACTCCAAGGCTCAGCGTTTTTAACAATGGCATGCAGAGCGCCTTGACGACGAATACTCCCCAACGCACAGCAAAACGCCACGGTCGTGGACGTCACGGCCCAGCCCACACGATTGAACCGCAACCCCGTGTACGTGATCAACGGGAAACAAAGGTAAGGCAAGGGACGAAACGCTTTGAACTCCAAGAAGAAGACGATCACCATCACGCCGAGCGAAATCCCCGCCGTCACCACCACTTCCAGCACCTTCATCATGGATTTCTTTTTTGTCAAGAGACAGTTTAGCATTTTTCCTACTTTTTAAGAGCAACTGATAATTTCCTGTATCGATAATTGGCTGTAGCAATTTGGCTAAAATTAGTCACTGACCTTCATGGGGCGTTTCAGATTCCCCGAGCGCTTCCACGCCTTCAAGTGCACGAGCAGCGGCGTAACGGTAATCAGAGACGCCAGAATGCCCAGCCACCACGTACTCCAGAACTGCCAGAAGCCCCTCCACTGCGCCATCGGAGTGATCGTCACGCACAGCGAGATCAGCGTGGTGAACACAATGGACGTCCCCGTGACGATCAGCACGTACCACACCGCGTCCGCCACCGTGTCGATTGTCGGGTACTTCTTGTTGCTTCGGCCTTCATGACAAGGATAATTACCAGTAAGTACCCAGCTCAACAACCAAAATCATCAGCTTAACGAGTTCTCCTAAATCAGTGACATGCAATTTTCTAATGAACAATGCACCATTCAAGCGAATTCGTTTGCAGTCCATTTAAAGGAATGGTGATGGCCTCATACGGGTGCCCCTCTTCAAAAATAGTGCAGTTTTCGAGAAATCTCTTTTTGGTAAGAAAAAAACATTGAAAAATTTCAAGTTCAAGACGAAATTTGTAGCACACATAAACTGAGTTAGACATAAGCCACACTATGTTAGACGTGTAAAAGTGGTACCCATATCAGGCCATTGGACTTATACCCTAAGCATTTGAAACGCCCATCTGCAGCAACGGTGACATTTTCTCATTCTACCTCGCTTTTTTTGATTGCAATACATCATTTTAAAGCTCTTGTAAGACTACACTACAAGATCAGTCATTTTCACACAAACAGATGATTTCCAGGAGGGGGTCCAATTTTCAGAAAATACACAGGGTTGAAGGAATGGTCGCTGGTTATTACCTTTGCACAGGCGCTGGTGGAGGTAAAATGCGGCCACATGGGATTGGATGGTGGCGAGGAGGCTGACGAGCACGAGCACGGCGGCACTTATGGACGTGAAGTCGTGGTCGCGGAGTGACATGTAGATGCGCACCAGGTACAGCCCCACCAGGTTCCCCGGCGCCACGCCGAAGCCGAAGATCGCCGCCATGGCCGTGGAGACCGCGTGCGGGAGGTACAAGGGGAACACAATGGTGTCGCCCACGTGCGTCCGAAACTCCGCGGTGGAACTCTCCCACGTCACGATCCCGGACACCAGCACCGCCACGATTGATGCCAAGTTCTGCACCGCAAGACGCAGCGCGCGTTCCCGGTCGCACCACGCCGCCCGCGCCTCCCGCACCTGCGTAATGGTTTCTTCTGTCAGGAGACATTTTTGCTACTTTTCCATGGCTTCAAGAGCAATCCAGGCTCCTTGGATGCTCTTTTCATAGGTAATATCAGGGTAATATACATGTGCTGCTTAGGAAATACATGGGTGATACCTAGGTTTTAATGATATGGGCTGATATGGGTATCACTTTTACGCGTCGAGTCACATAGTGTGATTTATGTCTAACTCATTTTATTTGTGCTAGAAACTTCGTTTTTAACACCATTTATACAGTTGCAGCCATGGTGTCTATAGCATCCTCTATTTTATGTAATTTTCCAATGTTTTTTTTCTTACCGAAAAAATATTTCTCAAAAATCACACCAGTTTTGGAGGAGGTACCCATATCATGCCATCACCCACCTACACATCTTGACTCCATGTAGGAAAACGGGCAATTATTCCTCTCTTTCTTCTCAAAAATCCTTAGTATCAATTAGCCAGCCCAAATTTTATGTGGAAAATTGGCTAAACTTAGCAACAAAACAAAATTACTGCACCTGAGTTGCAAGCCACGAATGCGGCCGCCGCGGGGACTGAATTGCTCGTACTGCGACAGTGGAAGATTCCTCATACTTGCAGGTACTAGCTGGAGAATTTCTATTAGATGAGTTACTGGAATCCTTCATCGTCATGACCTCCAGGACTTGGTGATGCGAATTGCTCCCCTCCGGTGCTCCTTGCTCCCCAGGCTTCGTGACAATCCCGTACTCATGACGATCAATTGTCGCAATTCTCTCGCACACCTTCACCATTGACCATTCAGTCAGCAACACTGAAATTGATCTCGCGCTCCGCACCTCCACCATCCAGTAATCACTGAAACCCACTCGGCACGTAACTCTTGACACTATACTGTACGTGTGATGTGGGAACTTGAACAAGCAGACTGAAAACAGTACATAGGTTTTCAGTTGAACTCTCACTGTCAGATTCTAAAACAGACTCAATTCGAAATGGATATACCCTTAAAACGGGTTCAAGACTTAACTCTCACTATCTTGTGTGATGTGGAACCTAGACTGAAAACAGTATGTCGTTTTTCGGAAACTCTCACTGTCATGTCAACAAAGAACAGACCAATTCTCAGAATCTACTCTCAAAACGAACACGGAATTCACACACCCAGCAATCACTGTAACGTAGTTCTTGAGTCGAATCAAAACAGTAAATATGTAGCTTCTCAGTTGAACTCTCACTGTCCTGTCAACAAAGAGTAGACCGAATCTAAAACAGACAATGAACTAGTTACGGTCCTCAAAACGAATCAGTGTACCGAATTCTTGACTGTAGTTGGAATGAGAGAAGCTGGAGCTTGACAATCTAGTACAATTGTGTCCACTCCTAGAGACTGAAATTGCAACAGCGAGCTTTCGTATTTTTGTTGGTTCGTGCGCTAGCGTCAAGTGAGCACTTTGCAGCGCGTTTGTTTGTTAGTAAAGTTGTGTCAGTGGTCAATGTGGATGCTCTTAGCGACGGACTCTAACTTAGCGGAGCTATGCTATGCTTAGCTAGTAGCAAGTGGAGGTGTGTGATTGGGATTCTTGCAGTATATTGATATTTTATTGTGTGGGGTTAGAGTTGAATGGGAGTATGGGAGGTTCACGGTCACATGGGCCACTGCAGTGGGCGCGGCATGGTTTGGAGTCGCTTTTGTTTCCTGTCTGATTTGTCGCGGCACTGGCACTGCTGAGATCGCCGCCGTTCTGGGAAATCCGTGAGGTTCACACGGCGACGCTCGGTTGGTGCTTTCTTCGTTTCCTTGCTGGTAGAAGTGCCCGGAGTATCTAGTGGAGGTGGCTCGCTGTCCAGCCGACCGACGTCGATGTACAGAATCCATCACAGTTTTCTCATCCGTCATGCACTTTTTTGCAGAGTGGATTTTTTACTATATATTTTATGGGAAGTTAGTTTCATACATCTGTGATCAAATTAGAAATCCGGGGTGCACTCTACATTATGTTTGAGAATTATGTGCGTTCGTGACCCCTTCTAAAAACCCCGTTGTATACAAGAGGTTATATGTTTAAATACGTTTGTTGTATAGATAAAATTTTGTTTTGAACATATGTTTAATGTAAGTATATGTGAATATTTGCGGCTTTAAATGTGTTTATTGTATGTATACGTAATACGGCAGTGTTGAAATCAAAACCCCTCTCATACATTCACGTATACTCATACATGTTTAATACAGTGCTGCCCGCAACATTTGAAGGGGGATGATTTGTGAAACTTTTGTGCCTCATTTCATGTTGTAGTGATTCACCCAAATTTCAAAGATTTCAATGTAAAAGTGTTCTTTTTAAAAATCCAACTCATAAAATTAAGCAACCAAAAAATATCTAAAAAGCACTACACTTAGAGTATTATATTTCAACCAATCACAACAAATTCCATTCACATATTGTCAATATCTTAATATATACATGTAATTAAATTACAAAAGAATTTTGAATTTTGAGTTTCAAATTTTATACAAAATTATTGGTGATAGCAGGCATAGATCAAACCGTATGCGTAGAATCAAAAATTCATAAGGTACAACTTTTATTCATATGTCAAGTTCAAAATATCCTCTTAGTTACATTTTATAAGACATTTTTGAAATTCTCCCAATTTGAAGAAGTGTGAGGATGTTTAACCCCTAAAGGACCAGGTGGACACATTGTGTCCTAGAATAATTTCATTACTTTAATAACTTGTTTGGATTTCATAATTTTGACTCAATGTTAACTAGAGAATTGAAAATGTACATTACAAGAACACAAAAATCCTTTAAGATTTGCAATCACCTTGATTGATTCATTGGGAAAAAACTAAAACGTCAACGTAGGTAAACTTGGAACATGATAGTTAGGGCGGTTGATGACTTGGAGGGCAGTTGATGACTTGGATGTCACATTTGTATTAAAAAAAAAAGTGTACAATATGTAAAATGTTTTCCATTACTGCATCATTAACACTATATAATAATTACAGAAAATGTTTAAATATATTTAAAACGGAATCTTTTCAAAATAATTGGAATCTTTTCTACATATTTTATATATATTTGGAATATTTTGGAATATTCCATATATATATTTGAATTCTCTAAAAAAATTGCAATGTAAAAGTTAATAACGATCACAAACACCGGCTCAACAAGTCACCAACAAGTCACTTCATCCAAACATAAATCTTTGAGAATCAATCATTGTTGTTGTATTTAGTTTTAGAACACCATTTTTTGTGAGCACCTAGATATAGTACATCTTTGTATGCTCTTAAACTTTCAAATGCTAATCATGGTTTATAAATTTATGAGAAAGCTGGCAATGAATGACCTGTTGGTTTTGTTCAAAAATTTCAAATATCAACTTATGATCAAACCTTATAATCATGTAATGTATACGGTAGATTGTTCTGAAAATTAATGTACAGTCTCATGATTAAGTCCTCTTTGAGTTTCAATGGTGAAGTTTTCTACATGAATACCAATCAAGAGATACAATTGCCTATCTGAAAGCATCACAAGAAAGTGATAAAAGTTTAGAAATGAGCATGGTCCTTTAGGGGTTAAGGGTTAATCGATTGTGTTTTGAAGAATATATTTCAAGTGGGACCAAATCTTTTAAACTTGGAAAAGACCAAGGTTTTCACTCCTAAAGAACCAATAAATATGAATTCAGCCTTATATTGTTTTAGCAATTTTGTGTAGATCTTACTTAAACTTCCTTTTGTTCAAATTAATTTGTGATTTTATCAAAAAATGCAATGTTTTTCACTGATACCAGTGATATAAAATTTAGTCTCATCTGAAATATATTTTCTATAATATAATTAGTCAACTCTATCATTTTATAACCATGAATCTTTGGTCCTTTAGGGGTTAAATTGACCAACTTGATTGATTATGTTTAGCAAAATATAATCCAGGTGGGTCCGAATCTTATATCCTAGAAAAGATCGAGGTTTGAAATTGACCAATTTGATAGATTATGTTTTGAAAAAATATATGAATTCACGTGGGGCCAAATCTCATATCATTGGATAAAGTAGGATGTTCTAAAACCACCACCTCCCCCAATTATGACATGTAGACTTTTCTTGGAGCCACCAGAGTTGAGTCTCAAGACCACCAATTTCACTATTCAGGTAGACCAATGGCATGCCAAGCATTGCAAAGAAATAGTTGGTGGTTTTGGATATCAATATGAGTGAAAGTTAGCACCTACATGGTGTGGACATCCGGAAACCTAGAAGTTTGATTTGGGTCGGAGGTTACTTTCCACTTTGAAAATTTGTATAAAAATTGACAAATGCAAATTAGAAGTTGCAATTTTTTGCAATCCCCATTAAAAGCTATTTTGAATGCGGTCATATTTTTTTGAATTTAGCACTGCCAGAAATAGGCCAGATTGCTTAACCCCTAAAGGATGTTTGATACAACTCATGAGGGCCAGTTGCAGGTGCTCTTGCCCAAGTATTTGTGAACACAACAATATTTGAGTAGCTTCATGAGGTATTCATACAATGAGATTTTTTTAGTAGGACGTGTCAGCAGTTTTGTAGCAGCACAATTTTTTGAGTGATTCTCAGTTCTTCAAAAATTCTTGGTGTACTGTGCAGTCTAAAAAATTGTTGTACTTGTCCGTATTTTAGCCTTCAGCAAGGCCTAGAAGTCGCATTTATTTTTAATTAATTTGTTTTCTCCTTACCATCCCTGGAAGGGCTTCACCTAGTTCACTTTGACATAAAATAATTGAGCCTTGGCCAAGCCAAAATTCTTGAACTACCACATACGTGGCCCCCTCAAACAAATACGGTTACAGAATACAAGTTGGGTCCCTTCCAAGAATATGCAAAATACGCACTTCTCGTAGGCACAATTTCTGCATCTTTGCTCAATTAATTTTTTTCTTTCAACAGTAGTTTAGTTCCCATCTTTGCAGACATTGTTGAAGAATTCAGTTTTTGCAAATACATAGTCCAACTACCCTAAAACCGGCCTGTATTGCAAACCATAGGCCATTTTGGCTTGCTCAATCCTAAAGGGGTTAAGTTGGTGGTTTTTAGACAATCAACCTCAGAGGTGAAAAAGTATTACTTGTGTTGGTCCAAAATTAAGCAAAACTGAATAATAGATGGTCCCCATTCAATAGCATACTCAAAATCTCTAAAAGAAACATATTATTTTGTACAATTTTATCTTATTTCAAGTGGAAAGTATACATTATTAACCCCTAAGTGACCCCAAAAAAAACCACTTTATAGTCATTGCCCTTTTTTAACGAGCTACCCAAGATGAGAAAGACACTTTAATATAAAATATAAAATATTTTCAAATAAGAAATCAAGTCTACTTTCCAACCCAATTACCAAAAAAATTGGTTTAAACGAGAAAACGAGAATCATGCCATGCTTAGGAATAATGTGTACAATCAAACTTCCAAAAACACTTTTTGATACTCATTTAATGAATTTATAAGCATTTACCATTGAATATTAATAACCAAAATTACAATTTTTTATTTAGATTTTGAAATTTGGTTAAGACTAAATATTTTACTCTAAAATTTTGAGAGGCAAAAATTTCAAAGGAGAGAACATCATCTCTTTTTTGAAATAGTAAGTTTTATAACACTAGGATAATATTGAGGTCTTTGTCTTCAAAAACATCCTTAATGTACCTCAATATTGCAAATGAAATGCATCAAAAAGCAACAGAACGTGATCTCTACCCCAATTTCGACAATAAATCAAAACTCGAAAAATGCCATTTCCTGACATGGGCAGTCATGGGCTGCAACCAGAATGGCGGATTGGTCACTTGGGGGTTCATTCCTATTGGCCACTAAAAAATAGTATTGGCTAAGATCCCTGGGATTGGTGGACTGGTCTTTTACAAGTATGGCAGCCCCATGAAGTGCCCATCATGGGAAGTTGGGAACAACAATATGGGAACAATCTCCAAAGTACCCGGACACTGCATGGGTGAAAATACTTTATTCAAGATACGTCGGTGATCTAGTGATTTCGGTGTAGCATGACTCATGGGGGGTTTTCACATTGCAAACTAAGGGACCCTTTACATTAACCCCTAAATGCGTGGGTCTATGACCGTGGTAAAAAACTTTGGATTCTAAGCTATATTTTACAACGTTTATCGAACAAATAATAAATTTCATATTTTTCCTACATAAGACCGAATGTCAAGTATGATCAGTATTTTTTTCAAAATTAATAATGCAAAATTTAAATTATTGTAATTTTTTCAATTACGGAAAGTAAAGAAAATTCATATAAATTTCAAAATATGTTAAAAAGAATATGAGTGTTTTTCCAAATTTGTACATTACAAAGAAATACATCAGGTTGTTTACCGTGCTCAAAAAAAGATTCGAAATGTGGAAATATAAAGGAAAAAACTAAAACCATAGTAACATAAGAGTCATGGTAACAAAACTTGATCTTCTAATTGCTACAAATCATTTAAATTTAGGAATTTTTCAAAATTCTAAAATGGAGTGGAAACTAGTGCTTTGTAAGCACTAGTAGAGAAGGTGGCGCTCTTAGAGAGATGCCCGTGCAAAATTAGTGTGCATGCGTGGAATTGGGCACCACATACATGGGCAACTCCTTCGACAGCGTTTTTTTTCTGGTGACAAAAAGTTGCAGGCAGTTGCTTCGAAGTAGCTGCCAACAATTTTTGTTGCCAGAAGAAAAAAAATGTTGTCCTTCAGCAATGCCCCCAATCCTAGTGGTGAAGCTACATTCTATTTATTCAGCTTTAATTCAAAATAATATCATCTCGATGGTCAAAAGTGTATTTCAGCTAAAAAAAAAAATGAAATTGTAAATTCACTACATAATTATGATGATTTTAGCTTTCATAAGGCAATAAAACTCATAATCATCTTAATTTGAAAAAAAATACACCATTTGATTGATTCATCGACAATGTACAGTACAACATCAGAAAAAGACGAAAGAAAGAAATTCAAATGGATGAAAATTATAGATGATGAAAGAATAAAATCAACCTGATTTCGGTTGTTCAAGGGTTTAGAGGTTATTTAGGGTCCGATTCAATTCTCATGAGATCCAATAAACCCATGTATTGAACTTGATAAACTTCACCTTTTCCTACACTAAATGGGTTATTTAGTGTCCCAGAGATAATTTAGTGTCCCATAGATTGCAAGAACATGATGTTTTGGTGTTGAAAAAAGACGTAAATATGTATAATAACACACACACACACACGCACACACACACACACACACACACATATATATATATATATATAAGTTGGTACAATTGTAAATTAAATATCTTTGATGTGTTTTAAAATGACTTTGAAATGTCTAAAAGCAACCCAAAAAGTGATCCATTCAATCCAAAAAAGACCGGGAAAAAGACCCTTACACTAAAACGATTCCCAAACATCAAAACAACTTCGATTAAAATGAATTTTTCACCATAATAACTAGACTCCAAGGGTAATGTAATCCAATTTTCATTTTTTTTTATTGAAAACGGACATTCGATGAAGGAGAAACAAGTCCCGAAAGTTGCAGCCATCAAAATGCACTTTGGTGAACCATAATAAAGACCTGTGCACTAAAATCTTGGATTGCTTTGAAATTTTTACCACACAAATTTGACATTAAGATGCACCTTTTTGGAAATTTTCATTGAAACAAGACAATATTTACAAAAGTTACACCTCTTCAAAGGTGATAGTTACCTAAAAAAACATCCAAAATATGGACAACGGTATGGCTAGGGGTTAAAAGTGATGCACAAATTAGTTATAAATTGTATGCCTTACACCTTAATCCCTAAAGGACCAAGTGGCCCAAATTAAATTCATTTTTTTTTAGTAATTTTCTATGTGAACTTTGTGTTGTTCAAATCTAATTATTTTGCAACCAAAACATGCAATCAGTTCTTCACTGATTTTGGTGATTTAAAGTTTGGTTTCATTTAAATTATATTTTTCACAATATAATCAATTAAATTTAACATTTCAAAACCGTGATTCTTTGATCCTTTAGAAGTTAACCCTTTGACACGGGCCACACGGCAGTGTTCAATTGTATGACGTTGAACAGACTCTCATCCTTCACATAACTACATACACTAATGTGTTCATCCATCCAATTCTTTATTGGTTTTTGTGCTAGTTGACTATCATTTCTACAATATTGATCTTCAAAACATGATATTGCGATTTTTTTTTAACTAATTTTTTTAATATGAAGTTCAAAAAGTGAGATCTTTAAAAAAAATTCCAAAATAAGTAGAATAAAATAATAGAATTTATATCATCTCATAGTGCATATGATTCCAAATTCATTACAAAAAAAATTCATTAAAAAGAAATTGATTTGGGATTTTAAATGATTTTTTTAACCTTGAAATTTTAGTTTGATAATATTAATACAAATATGAATAATCCAAATATAGAGATTTGATTTACACATAGACATTTACAAATTTCATTTCTATATCAACTCTATTTTTGTTATTCATTAAACATTTTACAACACTTCTTTGAAATCAGTTCATCATCTACACCTCAAAGGGTCAAATAACGAGTAATTAACCCTTAAACGTCAAGGTAAGCCCCATGGGCTTATTTAAAAGAGAATAATGAAGAAAAAAGTTTATTTTCTCAACCAAATCAAGCGAGACTTGGTGTGTTGGAAAGCTATTGAAAAAGCGATCTAGATTCCAAATTTTTGCCTCATTTCAAAGATTGTGGAATCGTTGGTAAGCAATCAAAGTTATGCAATTGAACAAGTTTTGAGGTTGGGGCACCTGAAGTTCAGCAGTGCCGCAATGCTACAGTGCTAGCCAGCAATGCACTGCAGAGCCGGTTTTGCAAAAAAAAAAAAAACATTCCCCAAAAAAATTTAGATGCCTTCCGGGCTGCCCCGTTCAGGCTTTCTTGACGTTTAAGGGTTAAGAAAATGCTAAGGATTTCTGCATTAAAAGCACTAAATATAATTAAACGAATAACACTTCAAAACCATATGCAGTACCCATATTACACTCACATAATAGAGTTAGCTAAAAGGGGTTACTTGAAGAGGAAACTCTGCTTGAACTAAGCATGGACTCGTTTTTCGAGTTCATAATAGTATTAACCGAAAAGTCAGCTCAAAGAAGAAAGTTTTAGCAAACTCCTCTTGAACTCCTCTTGAACTCATATTGAAATATAAATAGACTGAAAACTAGTTCATGATGAGTTGGGAGACAATCTAAAGCAAGCCACTGTCATTATTCTCCACACTCGCAATGACTTCCACACCTCCTACAAAAACTCCAAGCCTATGGCCCACAAGGGGACAAGTTATGACACAATACTATTCAACCCAAGGAGTATAGCTCAAAAGAGAGGTTAGAAGGAGGGCAAAAAGGGAGGTTAGATGGGCTTCTTTTCGGTTAACTCTAATAGCAAAAAAATAGTTTATGTGATATTTGTGCATGGCCAATGAGAATGATTTGCGATTGTTAGGGGCTTTGAACCCTGAACCTCTCTGAGCCACAAAAATATCCACAATGCATTGTAACACTCTCCCACTATTTACATGTGATCTCCAATGTATTTTACCTTTGTCATAATGGCAATACTTAGTGAACAAGCGGCTAGTCGCGGAGTCTCTGCCCTAGTATTTATCCTAAATTTACTTTTACGACTTCATTTTATTGTCCAGGCGCATAACTCTTGTTAACTCCTCAAAAACAAAGTGTTTCCATAGTCTCTCCCTTGGTAGACACAGACAACAAACTAGGGGCATAATACAACATAAAAGTTGACTTCTTTTTTGTTACCCCAAATGTTTATAAAGTTTCTATATAAAAATTGTATTAATCCGTTAACGCAGCAGCGTCCACCGTGTGAACGACTCACAAATTGAAACTGCTAGATTCTCATTCAAATTGGGTTGTTTTCATCCACCAGAATTTTTCTTGGTTCTTGAGCAAGTTGACTATCCTTTGTGCGGTTGGATTTATTCTATTTTTAAATTAATTTTGCAAGGTTTTTTCTTGAAATTCAATTTAAAATCCCGAATTAGCACAATTTTATAATATGGTAATGCAACTAGAATAACATGCATTGCAAGATGGTATGGTTTCCATTATTTGATTTTATTTATTTAAAGAAATCATATTTAAGGTCCCACTTTTTTGAACTAAGAATGAAACTTTACATAAACCGTGTACATATGTGATTTTCGCATTGAAATTTACAACTTTGCTTTGAAAATCAACCCCATTTTTGGTTTTCATCAAACATTTTATCACCCTTCTTTTAAACAGTGTTGAATCGGGGTTAAAAATTACAATAGAGTTATCCTTAACCCCTAAGTGACCGATCAACCATTTTATGGTCGCTGCCCTTTTTTTACGGGCTGCCCGAGATGAAAAAAAACTTTTTTAGAAAATAAAAAATATTTTCAAATAGGAAATCAAGTCTACTTTCCAACCCAATTTGAATCATGTCAATCGGAGTTAAACTCCATCAAGGAGAAATTTTCAAAGACAAACACCTCAACATTGTCCTAGTGTTACAAAACTTACTATTTCGGGAAAGTAATGATGTTCCCTCTTTCTAAAAATTTGCTTTTTTGAACTCAAGAATAGAATGTTTAGTTTCAACCAATCATACCAAATTTCAAATTCCAAAAATAAAATTTGTAATTTTGGTGAATATTCAACGATGAATGCTTCTAAATTCGTTTAATGAGTATCTAAAACATTTTTTGAAAGTTTGACCGTATGGATAATTACTAAACATCGTGCTTCTCATTTTCTCTTTGGGACCAAACTTCATCAAAGTTGTAGAAGCAACATTTTATAACACATTTAGGTTTTGCCCTTACCCCCTTTGTCATTTAGGGGTTAAAGTCACCTTGTGTTTGAATAAGATACCGTGAATTTTGCTTTAATATACTCTTATTTGTTCACTTCAAATAGTTAAAAGGTAATGAAGAGCTTAGTGGTCTCTCATTATTAAGCTTAGGTGTGTAAGAGCTTCGCGGTCTTCAAACTCATGGAAAACTAGTTTAGCTGTCTTTCTTGGTGGCTAAACTAGTTTCCCTTGAGTTTAGAAACCACCAAGCTCTTACACACCTAATAATGAGAGCTCACCATGCTCTTTCATATCCTTTAATTATTTGAAGTGAACAAATAAGAGTATATTAAAGCAAAATTCACGGTATCTAATTCAAACACAAGGTGATTTTAACCCTTTAACGTCCCGATTCAACACTGTTTTCAAAGATTTGTTATAAAATGGTTGATGAAAAACGAAAATGGAGTTGATGTACAAAACAAAGTTGCAAATGTCAATGTGTAGATAACATCCGTACGGTTGGATTCATCATATTTATTATTAATATTTTTAAAGTAATTTTGCAAGGTTTTCTCTTGAAATTCAATTAAAAATCCAAAATTAACACAAAAAAATTTAAAAATCTTGTAATGAAATTAGAATGACATGCACTACGAGATGGTATGGTTTCCATTATTTGATTCTACTTACTATGGAAAATCATATTTAAGGTCTTTCTTTTTGAACTAAGATTGAAACTTGACATTAATCACTTTTGTAATTTTTCAAAAATTCACATTATCTTATTTGGAAGATCCATACCGTACAAATGGTATTCAACTAGCACAAGAATGAAAAATAAAATAAAAATGGATGAAAAACATCCGGTACCTACAGAAATCGAGCTGCTCAAATTCATCCGACGTCTAGATTCTGGACGCCGGCGCGCTAAAGGGTTAAGGATAACTCTAATATAGCTTCAAATAATCCTGACTTTGTATATTGCTGTGACCGCATTGCAGGCTGAGTTAGTGCCCATCATGGGAACAATCTGGGAACAATGTGGGAACAACCTCAAGAGTACGCATGGGTTTATGTACTTATTCAAGATACGTCGGTGATATGGGATAAAGTGTTCTTCATGGACGTTTTCACATTGCAAACTAAACCAACTTCTAGTTACATGACACTGTACAGTACTCCAGTCAAGTGAAGTTGCCATTTAGCTTCACTCAGAGCATGGCCACCCTTGCCCTCAACAAGTGGCCTTTTGGCACTGTAGAGTGGCCTCACACTTTTTTCTCTCCCACCCTTGGGTTTGCCAGTGGCCTCTCTTGCAAGGCCTCTGTAGAAATCAGCTTTGCCACGCTAGGTTGTGGAGTCTCCTATTTTCTTCTTGAGCTTGAAATCCGGGCTATTTGTGGGATAATCATCTTCATTAATGGCCTGGACATGCTTTTGCATTGGGAAATGCTACTTCAAATCATGGCCGGCCTGTGACATGGCTTGTACATGTTCAAATTTCAATGAGATCAACCCTGGCCCACTCAATTGCATGTGGGGACTCAAATACATGTGGTGGCTTAAATGCATTTTGCCAGTTTTGAATCTCCACGGTGGGTCTGCAGAATTGTGAAGGCCACTCTCACTGCTACAGGGCCCTCTCAAATCAGTTTCCAAGGCCACTTGTTGAGGCCATGGGTGGGAATGCTCTCATAACATTTTGCCTTTACATCCATCCAACAGTGTGGAAGTTCATTCTTTACATTCATTCAGTAGTATAGAAGTTCATCCTTTACATTCATTCAGTAGTATAGAAGTTCATTCAGGAAAGGGATGGACAGAACTGGTTGCTGGAGAGGAGTGCAAAAAATGAAAAAAGACAAGGAGAAAAGAAACCATAAAAAGAAAAAGAAAAAAATCGATGTCTGTGCCTGTCAGCATGTAGCATGGCGTCTGTAATACCATCCAACTTTTCCCAAAAATATATAAAATAATAATAATAATAATAATAATAATAATAATAATAATAATAAAATAAAACTATCAGCCATCGTTGGTTGGTGTGCTGCTTTGGTGCCGGCATTAAATCACTATAGTATTTAGAGCTTTGAGATTTTGTTGACCTTCCCCTCCCAGTTGCCATAACCTATGCCTTCCTGTAAAACAAGTTAGCTATTGATTTTGCATGGACGTTGATGATAGATATTCTGCACATTCTCCCTAAGAACAAGGCAGAGCTAGTGAAGGCTACTGAATGTTAAGTTATTGAATTTGTAAATCTCAACAAAGCTATTAGTGAACATTATCCACGACAAGAGCATTCCCATCGGTGATGTTCACTTCGATTTTTTTTTGCTAAAAACTGAGGTCCTGTTTTGACTTGGGAAGACTTTTTGCTAGCTATAGTGTTTGAGGTTGGTATATTGTTTGTAGATACCAATCACACTCCTCAAGTTGTTATATTGTTTGTGGATACCAACCAAACTCCTAGACTCTTCTTCTCTGACAAAATTTAGATTTGGAATGGTATGTGAGGTTTTAAAATAGGGATACTGACGTTATCAAGTTTAGAAAAATGTATAGCCTTATTAAGTTCAAAAATACATATGTGCATCTACATCATTTATTCTATATAGGGTCATCCATGATTTAATAAACATGATTGTAGGTGGAGGATAGGTTTGGCAAAAAAAACCATTTCTAAAAAGAAATGCTAAACTTTGTGGAAATTTATCTTTTCAAAAATTTATTAGTTATTAATTATTAATTATTAAAAAAACCAAACGGTGAAAAAGAAAATTTTGAAGAGTTAAGTTTATGAATATTTCCCTTTTTTTTTCTCTTCAACCCCTAAATGCCCAAGTATCCAAATAGTGAATGGTGGTTGGTCAAATTTAATTTTAACTTTAAAGATGAAATAAATCAAAATATCCATTTACTCCAGTATAAATATTTGCCTATCTGAACCAAACGCGGCATTTAATTATAAGTGAAGCAAAGGTTTCTTTCGCAGCAGTAAATGAAAACAATAATTTAAATATTAGCAAAGCTAATTTAATTATAAGTGAAGCAAAGGTAGACGAAGGTGCTGTTTTAAAAAGGTTTCAACCAAGGGTATTTATGCTTTCAAGTCCAACTAAGAAAATAGAGTCTATCAAGTCTAGTTTCTATTTCACTTTGTAAATCTGAAAATATCATAATTTTAAGTATTTTATTGCGCTTGCAATGCCAAGAGGACATATTTCAAACTGCACTACAAAGCATATGTCATTATCAAATTTCCAAATCTAAAAAATATATTTTAAATTGATAACTTCACTTTCACGACCTAGTTGCACAAGTGTTGTAAAGCCTTGTGCTTTATATAAAATTTAGGGCACTAGTGTAAACAATGAATGTGGAATATGTAGAACTCTCACTTCTTGTTCTCTCCTAATCATCAGTTAAACTCCGATACAAAAATGTGAATAATTTAAGCACAAATACCTCAAATCACAAAATTCTTTTTGAAAGTAAAAAGTTACTTGAAAATGCAAGTATTTTTAATTGAACAATACTCAAAACAAATTAATTTACTATGCACAATTGAGCCTCGAAAGTCTCATCACAACACATGTTCTTCTCATTCAACTGATGCGCATTCTTCGGAGCCTTACTAAATTTTGTCCATATCTCATACATAAAAATTCCAAACCACAAAATTATTTTTGGAGGTGATAGACGACTTGGCTTTTCAACTTCTATTAATTGAAAACATTTCAAAATTAGATCATTTGATATGCTCAATTGTGCATCAAAATCTACTAAAAATATGGTGTGGTGAGAATTCACATGGGCTTGCAAGTTCTTCTTTTCCCATATCATTTGGATGTGAGTTGGAATGAATTTGACTACAAGATAGCCCAGTCTTCTCCAACAACTCATACTTGTTTACACTAAAAATATTAACCCTCAAGTCTTTAAACTATATTTATCTAGTCAAACCTCATCAATTTCTCACATTTTAAAATATACTATACTTTTTTGGTATTTTTACCATATAATTTGTTTTTAAATCAATTTACAATGAATTTTTCATAATTGTTGAATCAAAAATATATTTTATAACATTTTTTTAAAGATTTTCTCTTATAATAGTTATAGTGATTACAAATATGCCTAAAATAGTAAGAAACTTTAAAGAAGAATTTAATAATAGTGATGAACAATAACGCGTAGGTGGCATGCTTCTCAAGCTTACATAAAAAGAAAATTGATTGAAAACTTTTTCTGCAGTGTATACTAGAATTTTAGGGTTTTGAGCTTTAAAGTGTTGTAAAAAATGCAATTTTAACAATTTTGAATAATAGTTAATTGGACTAAAAAGTACAAGATAGCTCCCACACTTTCATAGTCGGGACCATTTTCATTTGAAATTAGGATCTAGGTGAAAATTGTGGATTGACTAAAAAAAGATCGAACATGGCCCACAAGGCTCTTTGCACGCTTAAGGGTTAAGAGATGTGAGAAAACGGTAATATTTCAACATTTTGACTATTACCAAAAAAAACATTATATGAAATTTAGCAAAAACTACATCTAATTTTCAAAAGAATTTGTCTGGGTTTTTTTTTAATATTTAAAGACAAAGTTGCTTGGAATGTACGGTATGTGTTTATCCATAAAATCATTTATTGTAAGGCACTTTCATCTAAATACTGGAAATTTACAAATATTTATGGAGAAGACTTTGACGATTTCATCCACTTTTTTGCCCATTTTTTTTTAGTCTGAAAATAGTCATTCCCAAAATGAAGTAAGATTCTGGCGAAAATTGCCAAAATTTTTTTGGTTGTATCACATTACCATACCTACATAGCAGCTTTGGCACCTTTTTGCTGATTATTTATTTTTTCTTTAATAAAATCAGTAAAAAAAATATTCTTTTGATCCATTTTTTCCCTTACAATTTTAAAAAAAAAATCCTGCTATTTTTCACATATATTTTTAGAATTATTTTTTGTTGAAACTGTTGTGCAGGTATGATATGCAACGGTTACAGTGTAACTTCATGGGGGATACCATGTCTGGTATCTTCAAGGCACTAGTGGCTAGCTAGCTAGTAGCATAGTGTGTCACTATAGTGTTCATCCCCGAAAGGGGAGAGTAGTATTGTCCCAATTTCCCCTTGTCCGGTGGGCATCGGATCATTGGCATTACGAACGGACACTTCATTCACGCCAGCCCCTTGCTAAAAAAGGAACCGGATTTTCTTTCTATCTATCTATCTATCTATCTGTAACTTCATGCCTTGGAGCTGATTGGGTGAGTGTGGATGCTATTGCACAATAGGGCCAATAACCGTTATTGAACCTTACAATCTTCAATCCCTAAAACCATTTTCACACTCACTACAATGGTTTATCCATTAAACTTTTCCTACAAGACAGCTTGTGTATGACGCACCTTTGTATCATATTTGGTGCAAGGAAGATGACCGAAAGTTGAAATAATGTCAATTTACTTTGATGTCTAATGTGAAAAAAATGAATATCAATTACACAAATGCTTCAAAGGATTCAAATTTTTGGTAGTAGGTAGAAGTAGCAATAAAAAACAATATGGTGTCACAAGAAAGAGGTATTCCTATATATTTTTGTGTCCACATGCAATTCAAAATACTAAAATTAAGGCCAAATTTACATATGGTTATATGATAAATTATTTAGCCTACTTTTATCACTTTTTTGTGACACCTTATTGTTCCTCTAGAGGCCCTAAATTAGAGAAAGTTGAGTGTACAATGTTTTAATTTGAGGTCAATGAGGTCCATTACCGATAGTTCCATTGTGATGAAACACTTAGCAAAAATGTCAAATTGAGACGAATTAGGGTAATCACAGCTAACATCAATTATGTTGAAAAATAGACTATATATGTGTTGTTGAATGAAATGCACACCTAGCTTGAATAAGAGAGCTTAGGATTGATTTTGGATACATTTCTAATGATTACTTTGAAAACTCATAACTTCTTTATACAATGTCCAAAAAGTACATTTTAAACTCACAATTTATTTATAAAATATCACAAATTATTTTTTCATTGTCAGTATGTTCCAACCAAAACTAAAATAACTAAGTAATAGCTAATAATTTTTCAACAACAATTAATAAAATATTGACAATTCAATAATAAGAACTATGCTCACATGCACATTGAAACATTAAAAAACATGCCGTTACCATAAGCTAGGTCAATTTTCTCAATTTTGGTATAATGGGTCAAAATGGGGATAACTTTTAACAAGAAATAATGAGAGGATGGCTAAATTTGGAAAAAACAACCTGATGATCCATGTCAACGAGTGGTTGAAGAAATCAAGTCTATTTTTAATGATTTCCTATTTATTTTCACCAAACAACTCTATATCAATAAAGTTCCATGACTATATCTCCCAGGGAGTGCACTCTTCAAGTATTGTAATTATACACGTGCGTGCACAACAAGGGTATTATTTAGAACAAGCATGTACAAAATATATGTATCGGAGACATATTTCAATCGAGCGGAAAGTACATATACATGGGGCTTGGAGTTTAATTCCTCATTTTTAGCCCATGTGTACATAAGGAAATGTATTTTGAGGCTATGAGATTTGTACATATATTATTTAATTTTAGCCAAAAGAAAAACGTATATAGGGGGGTTTTAATTAGGGGGACGCACGCACGTGATTCCTGGCTTTATTGAATAGTGCACTCCCTGAGCTATATCTCATCAAGAATCATTTCGATATTGTCATTTTCAATACCAAGGGTCAAAATGAAAAAACGTGAGTTTTAGTATATCTAGTTATAGGATCTTGGGCTAAAATAGTATGAAAATGTGTTTCAAATATTTCAGAAGCTTTGACCACATAAAAAATTCTCCCCTCAAACACGTGGACCCCCTCAAAAAAAACTCTCTCCAAGTCCTCCGCTGCCATTTTTGGGATCACTAGCAACTGATTTTGAGGTCATAGATTGCAAAATATTAATGTTTGAAGTGAAAGAAGAACATTATTTTAAACATTGCCTCACTAAGTCAATAGACATTAAATCTTCTTAATTTTTGATTTTCACGCTATAGATTTTGAAGATTTAAATTTTTATGCCAAAGAATTGAATTAGGAATGTAGGAATAAAAAGTAAAAAATAAAATACCTTGATTTCAATTTATTTTAAACTTGTTAAATAGAAGTACACTAAATAATGTATTTAGTGTGAGGTGATGAATAATGTGCTTATCCCTACTACTTGTCTAACACTAATTGTCAATTTGTGGGTAATAAGTGTTGGCGGCTGCACCACAGGACACGTGTCACAAAGCATTGATTTCAGTTATCATCCAATTTGATTCATTCTATTTCTAAAATTTCAGTTTTTCCATCTAAACTTTCATCTCAAGTTTCATTCCTTACTCACACTAAATATCCATATCTCAAAAGATCACAATGTCAAAACGTTACTATTCTTCATAAATAGTGTGAGAATTCACATTTAGTGTTTTTACAAAAGTAGGTTTTTTGATAATTAGAGTGATGTTCGCAATTACAGTGCCTCACACTAAATACACTATTTAGTGTAGTTATAACATGAAAGAGAAAAATTAGTTATTTTAACATAGAATTGAAACATATCAAGAATGCAATTATTGTAGAATGCAATCTAAATCCTTTTAACCAATCTTTTTTGAATTTAAAAAAGAATTGAGTTGAGAAACAAAGCCTACATCAGAAAAGTTGGGCTAGACAATTTTGGTGCCATTTTTACCCCAAAGGTCGCATACATGCCATTTTAGTGTTATTTTATCCATACTAGATTGGTATCGAGGTTTGCACCAAATTATCTTAATTGCATTTCAATGCACCATCATGGCACCATGTTCACATGCCTTGAAGTTCATGATGTATGGATTAAATTTTTCAAGATTCATCATGATCATCTAGAAAACAAGACTACGTATGATTCTCAAATCACTAAATAATCCAAATGGAGCAAATAAAAGGTTTTTGTATACATATAAATATGTTTCACGAAAAAAACATTTTAAAATTTAAAAGATTCAAACTTGAACATCGGGCCTATGAAAAAGTGCAAGAAAAAGTGCAGACAACTTTGTAGTTTACATAACATTCAGTAGCCTTCAAAGAGACTGCCTTTTAAGTTTCATCCACCTTTATATACACAGTGACCAGTGATTTCTAATTGAAAAAATACTGTTGAATTGTGCTTTCAATGATGAAACACTATTGAGTTGAGAATCAATCAAATAAACAATGAAAAAACATTGTTGAATTGTGCTTTCGATTACTGTGCACCATAGTTGCTTGCTCTTGCTTAATGCCACGTGCCCCCATAGCTACTAATGGGATGTGGAATATTCCACATCATTTCGTTGGAAGGATGAAATGATGTGGGATATTCCACATCATTCCATGCAAGGGAGGGCAGCAGGCTCAAAGACTACTGAATGTTATGTATAATCTTACTATTGAGGAACCTTGAACAATTGAAATTGAAATTTTGTAGGTGCTAATAAATTCAAGTTGGTTCAAGTATCTACAGTTGAATCAACCAAAAAAGTGGTAGATCGAAAACTATTTGCCTTTTCAGGAAGATTTGGAATGTTTGGAGAGAAAGATAGTTTTGGTTTTTCCGGGGCTAAGGAGGCCAGTCACAAAATGGAAAGGACGAGAATCTAGCAGTTGGAAGTCATACACTCTGACACCCCTATTCATTAATCATGAAAGCAAAAAGGACGACTCAGAGAAGGCAAGTCCTAGACAAACTCTACTGTCTGAACTTTAGGCCACTCAAAGCTTGCTAAACTTTTGTTCTACGATGAGAACGTACGTTACTTCTCTAGGAACAAAGAAACGAATTGGAGTTTGAACCTCAGACCCGTAAGCATACACCAAAATATATGTAATTATAGCCAGATTGAAAGAAAATTGCATCAAGCCCAACCTTCAAAAATAAGATGGACCAGGTTGTTGGCAATACTTAAATGCAATCATCCCATTTACACATTCAGTTGGGACTAACATCTCTGTTTCAAAGTCGATGTGTATAACCAGGTGTCCGGGAGAGGGGAAAAAAGGGAGGAAGGAATCCACAAAAGCATCTGGAAAATCAAAGAACTCGCACTTTCCATTTCTTTTCGGTGATGAAATCGGACGCACAACTGGCAGGTACATTAACCTTAAAAAACGACAGTAGCAGTTTCATCAACTGTATGGTTCTGGGAATTTCAATGTACAGTGTACCGCAGCCAGAATGTAAAGGAGCTAAGACTTCTGAACTGTATTAAGGCATTGTATATGCATTCATATGCGACTAGAAGCTGGGATTTGTTACGTACACAAATAATCACTTTATGAAACTTCGGCAGGAACATGCTTAGTACAGCGGACAGAATGTCAAAGCACTGAGCATCGAAACAGGTTACGATCCTGCACGAATCATCGAAACAGAAGTTAGTCCTATCGTGAAAACTACACCATAGGGTCTTATGCTCGAAAAGAGGGCTCGACACAAAAATTCATTCAACGAAACAAACGTTGACGTTAACCCTGGGTTCAAAAACTCTTGCAGAAAAGGTTCCAGGCGACTTTTGACTTTGCAGTGATCACTCTGACACTATTAGAAGTTTACAGAATCGTTCCAACTCCAAGCCTAAACTGTAGATTCCAACGGTGCAAAACTGTCCTCAGCTCTCATAGCTAAAGCATCAGCGGTGACTTTTTGGCAGACACAACCTCAAACTGCAGAGATAACTGCAGTGGAGATAGAGACCATAGGAGACATGGTAGAAGAACGACATAAAGGGGGGTTACATAGAGAGTGGGGAGGTACGAAGACGAAAGATGAAGAAAGGGAGTGTCTGCCATCACACTAGATCAATTTGATCAACAGTTTTAGATTTACATCACTGGACATTGCACCATTGGATCCCAGACGTTTTCTCTGAAAAGCTCAGCCTGCTCGTTCAATTTAACGCCTACAGACTTCATCCGACACAGAAACAGCACTTTCCAAAAACTGAAGATCTGCATCACAGCTTAAATGAGCACTTTGAATGTTAAATTTTGTTGCTGCCCCTCGAAGAATCCAGCAGCACACGTAAGAGCTGCACATCCGCTTATGCCTTACCCAACTTTCACTGCATCGATTGTCAATCCACTAGCATCACTCTATTTGTGCACATATCAGTGAGAAACTGACCAACAAGCGATCATCGCACAGAAACCAGGCTCGACTGATGAGTAGTCTCAAGGAAGAGCCACAAATTGGAACGGGGCAAACACAGCGCACACCATTGCATAAGACCTTAATACCTGGAGTAAGTTCCAACATCTCCCTCAAGCTCATTATCCCAGAATATTATCATCAAAAAATTGACACCTTAAAGTCACAGAGATCCAAAACACCTAGCAGAACGAGGACGTAACCCTATTTTTAGCCCAACAGAAACCTCAACTGTAGATTCCAACGGTGCAAAACTGTCCTCAGCTCTCATAGCTAAAGCATCAGCGGTGGCTTTTTGGCAGACACAACCTCAAACTGCAGAGACAACTGCAGTGGAGATGAAGACCATAAGAGAGATACGAGGTTGACCAGAGTAGGAGTACGACATAATGGAGGGTTACATAGAGAGGAGCAAGTAAGTACGAAGACAAGAGATGAAGAAAGGGAGTGTCTGCCACCACACTAGATCAATTTGATCAACAGTTTTAGATTTACATCACTGGACATTGCACCATTGATTTCTAAACATTCTCTACAAGAAATCGAGACCTAGACCGGAAACATGCACATAATTTACATTCCAAAAATCCAAACATCAAGCTTGAAAAGTAGTTCTCGTTCTCAAAGTTGCAAACCCACATGCTTTACAGAACATCAATTACCTCAACTCATATAAGATTCGCCAATCTCGGTTTATCTAAAAACCGCTCGTGCTAATCATGCAAAATTAGGTGCCGAACACCTGAGATCTGCAACGAGATATCTAAGAATCACTGATCTAGCACTCATTCCATAAAGTGAAGGTGCCCTAAACAAGGCTGCAATATATCTGCAATTACGTGCCGTTACATGCATATCCGCACTATGCCGATCTACAGTTAGAATAAAGATGGGTGATATTCATACGGGCTAGTCATGGTCTACTCAGGCCAGGTCCAGGGGGACTGTCCGGTAACTGGTTATTGTTTGTGCACCATCAAGGCTATCATCGGCGTCATGTGAAACAGCATTTGATTGATACAAACGATTGTACATAGAGAATGAAGAGAGGGGGGGAGGGGACAGACACCGGGGATGTTTCCTAATGGTTACCTTTGTCTACATGAATAGCCCCGTTCACACACCTCCCAGCAGCCTCTTCACGCCGGCTCTCTGCTCGGCGCTGAGTCTCGTCGGAAACTCAATGTCAAACTTGATCCGTAAACTGCCTCTCCTGCCGGGCTCCTTCGCCACGGGCATCCCCTCCTTCGGCAGCGCCTTCTCGTAGCCCGGGTGAATAACATCTGGAATGCTTATACTTAGCGTCCTGCCATCTAATGTGGAAATGGTAAAACTGCACCCTGTCAAAGCCTCCACCAGGGATATCTTCTTCGTCATGATTAGGTCATTCCCATCCCGTTTAAAAATCTCGTGAGGTCTCTCGTCGATAACGAACACCAGGTCCGCGGCCACCATGCCGGGTTGCTCATTCCCCTTCTCCGGAAACGTAATTTTCGTGCCCTTCTTCCACCCAGGCTTGACCTCAATTGTCAAAATCTCCTCCACAGGCATGGTCTTCCCGCTCTGATCTGCAATACTCCTAGAAATCTTCATCTTGCGCGTGGATCCCTTGTAAAGCTCCTCTAGACTGCACAAAAGTTTGTTTTCCACAGGCGCGGCTTTCCGAGGCTGCGCGTGGGAAGGCCCTTCCCCGAACGACCGAAACGCCTGATTCCCGTCCGAGTTTCGGAACACACTCTCGCCACCGCCAAAACCGCCGAACATTCCATCGCCAAAATGACCTCTACCGCCTCTGCCTCCCATGCCTCCCATCGCACCGAACGGACTCGCCCCGCCAAAAAACTCTGCAAAGATATCCTCAGCATTCCTAGGATTAAACCGAAAAGCATTAGGACCGCCGGCTCCCGCCGAGTAGCTTCCATGCGACGTGCCGGGATGCGGCGCTTGGCCTTTCAGCCCCTCCTCGCCTTCCTGATCGTAGATTAGCCGCTTCTGCGGATCGCTCAAAACCTCATACGCTTCCGATATCTGCTTAAACTTCGCCTCCGCCTCCTTCTTATTATTCGGATTCTTATCGGGATGCCATTTCATCGCCAGCTTCCTGTACGCCTTCTTTAAGTCATCCTCGGAGGCTGTCTTCGGCACCTTCAAGACGCTATAATAATCCACCCCCATCCCTTCCCCTTCGTCTCGCTTCCGCTTCCCCGTCACCTCGACGTCCTCTCAAACCTTCCCGGATCCCGAACTCCAAAGAAAAGAATGTCAAAACAGACACGGAAAAATCAAATAAAACTGCTTCTACAACAACACCATCAATGAAATCGCTACACAACCGTTTCGAGCGCAAGAATACAATGAAACCGACGGCCTGTTAAGTTAGTAACAATGCATGGCACCGGCCATAGCCAAAGGGGGAAGGGAAGGGCAATGGAGGAACTCTCTGGAAGGCTCTGGAAGGCTCGGGAAGACTCTGGACGAAATTAGGGCTTAGGGTTCCTCGCTGCTTTCGTCTTCTCTCCTTCTCCGCTGCCGAGCTTGTCCCATCCCACCGGCAACCGGCTGCGGGCCACCGGCACGTGGCGAGGACCCAGTCGGCACGAGTTGGACTCCCGGGAAACCGTCCAGCGTGGACAGGGAATCTACGGTTGCGGGCGAGCATCGGACGGTGGAGAGTTTGCCCGTTCTACGTAATTGCTTCTGCCACGCGGGCGGGCTGTGAGGATGGCAGGTGTGATTTTTTGATGCAGAATTTAGCACGCTGCCCGTATTGAAAGTCAGTGCCGGGCAACTGGTTTTTTTCTTTCATTTTGCAAACATTGCTGAGTGGGTTGGCGACCAACTCTAAGTGCACTAAGAAGAAAAATCCGGCCTAAATAAAATCTGTAGCCCAGTACACTAAATAGGTAGATTAGTATTAGATACACTAATTTACATACACATGTTGTAAGTTTTTACTGTTGACCATTTTTTTACCCTTTATAATGGTCAAGATGGGATCTTTCAATAGTATTGGAATCAATGTCTTTGGTAATTTTTTTTGTCGAGAGTAAAAAGCTATAATATTTTCAAATCTTATAATTATCTAACATTAATCTACCTATTTAGTGTAGCACTTTCAGCACTTTTATGCCTAATATTACGTTTTATTTTTTTCAATAGATTTTGGTAAAAATGAATATTTTGTGGAATGCGTTTTTCCCCTCACATAAAAATCTGAAAATGATTTCTTAAAAGTTTGAGTATTTATTTTTAGAATTATTTTCCAATAAAGGTGCTACATGAAGTTATGGATTATATAACCAGCGAGGGCCAAGTCGCTTGTCGGACATAAAAAGACATAATTTTTATCAAAATCATATTATAGCCTTTTAGGAGTCTTATTATACTCAATAATATATCTTATTACTCTCTTCAATTCATCGACCTCCAAATCAAGACACAATTGATGATAATTTTTACTGGTCGGGGCGTCATGGGTTATAATCTAAACCCTACGGTTTGTGGTTACGCCAATTGCCATTGGGGTCTCGATTGTCTGATTTCAATTTTATAATTGATCTAGTGGTCCAAAAGAGCAACTTTGGCTATGAATTCTAATTCATGAATGAATCGCCTAGCCTATCATCTCGTGCCACATTTGTTCAAAAAAACACATAGTAGATTATAGGCTTTAAGTTCACCCTTAAAGGTCCAAAGAGCCCTTTCCGACCATTTACTGGTTGTTTTAAATGGTTGTTGCCTAAATCTAACGGGTTGCCCGGAATAAAATAAAGTTTTTTTTTATGAAAATTAAAAAATATTTTAAAATATTACAACAAATCTACTTTCTACCCTAATTTGAATTATTTCAATCCGACTCAAACTCCACCCAAGAAAAAAATTCAAAGTGAATCACTTCAACGTTGTTTTAGTGTTACAAAATTGCTATTTGGGGAAAGTAATAATGCTCTCTCCATCATTTCTTTTGCTTTCTTAAAGTTTACAATAGATAAACCAAATTTAACAAATCGTACTAAATTTAAAACTCTAAAAGTGAAAATTAGAATATATGCAAATTTTCAAAGGTTAATGCTTTTAAATTCATTATAAAAAAATCTAAAGTTATTGTTGGAAATTTAACCAAACGGATAATTTGTAGAGATGATGCCCTACATTTTATTGATTGAACCAAACTTCATCAAATATATGGAAGGCACATATTATAACACGTCTATGTTTGTCCAATACCCCTTGAGCTTTCAGAGGTTAAGGGGTCTGTATTACTTTGGAAAAATGTGTGTAGTTATACATGTTTAATTTTCATTCTTTTCTATTTTGATTTTCCTCTACAAAAATTCAATTATTATTATTATTATTATATATAATAAACATAAATTAACTTAAACTCTAGGTGACCAAGAAACGATTTTATAGTTGCTATCCTACTTCTAATAACATTTTAACCAAGATTTCTTCTTCAAAATTTTGAAATTTTTACACGTATTAAATTGAAATTATTTTATTTTTATAGTTAAAGTAAAGATCACCATCAACAATTTTACTCTTTTAATGTAAAAATAATAATGGGCCCCACACGCAAACCATCAAGCATTGATATGTTAGTAGTTGTCTTAGATTTTACGTAGAGTATTTTACACTTATTTATGTTTAGAACTGAGCTAAGCTAGTGCCGGTTGTTCAAAGTTGTTCAAGTTTATTTATTTTTATTTTATTTTAAAAACATGTGTACGTTGTTGTCTTAAGACTCCAAGTATTTTTTTAAATCACAAGTGAATACACCCCTCCTTTAAATTTGTCTCCAATTCTAAGTTCTCTTCTAAACATTATACAAAGTATCAAATAGAAAATCAACCCGTAAAATTCTTGAGCATGTGCCAAAACCCTAAGTTTAAAATAAAATTTAAATATTAGAAAACCTCTTGATTAAAGTTGTCTCCAATCATACGTAAACATAAAAATTCAAAACTTTAGAAAAGCATTTCCGAGAGCATTTCATTATTTTAAAGTTCTCTCTAACTCTATCTTAACTTTACAAGAACATAAATTATTGAAAATAAAAGTGATCCACAAAAGAACCTCAATTCTATTAAATATTTGAACGTGTGTTTGTTAAAAGCTCAAGACTTTGAGTTTAAAAATAAAATTATGAGAAATAGTCGGCTTTAAAGCCCATGCTTTAAAGTTGTCTTCAACACTCAACAAACTTTCTAGAAAATTGTCTTTTATATAAAAGAAAAAGCATAAAAATAAAAATTAATTTTATGTGGAATTGTGTTAGTGTTTTACTTTTATATATTATATTCCTATTAAAATTGAATGTCTTTAATATTAAAGTAAAAGACTCAAAATAAACACGAAAACATCTTAGTGATCACGTGGATACACACATGTACATACACAAAAAAAAATCACCCTCTTCTAATGTATAAGAATATATATACAAAAGATAAAAATACAAAATCTCAAATTAATACGATCCTAATATTTAAAAACTTAATATTAGAAAATAACAGCTACAATGTTAAATCTTGTTTAATCAGTTACATTATATTTTAAATTTTTTGTTGAATAGATATTGAAACCTAAATGCTTATAATTATCTATGTTAAATTGAAAGAAAGATAAATAATAAATATAAATATAAATATAAATATAACAAACAAAAGTCATTTTAGCAACTTTTAAAGTCATGTTTCTATTGTATTTTGGATCTCTTCTATTAGTATATTAGTATTTGTGCGAGCCAACATGTTACATTGTTGATTACTAACTATACCAATGACTCGGTTTTTGACAATTATGTCTTTTTTAACCCCCAATGTCTTTAAATTTTTTGGTATGAAAACATCATTGCTTTGGAAGTGGTATAGGTCTAAATGTAAGAGAGGTATAGAAATCTCAACTATACAATTTTTTTGTGTACATATCGTACATGATGTGAATCAAATTTAGAGTCATTTGGACAAGTAGATTGCAGTATCATACTGATTTAGGGTCAAAAAAGGATGTAGAAATTTTCATAGCAACACATTAGAGTCCATATTCTATTTCTAAATCTATTGAAACTATATATATATATATATATATATATATATTAAAGTGGTTCAAAATCATCATATAAATACATTGGTGTAAAAACATTCAATAAATATCTTTGATGTGTCCAAAAATGATTTTGAAATGTCAAAAAGTAGTCCAAAAAGTGACCCATTAGACCCAAAAAGCAAAAAGTGTACAAAATTAACCTGTGCACTAAAATAATTACGAAACATCCGTAACAACTTCAAGTGACATGAAAAAATTATCATAATAACCAGACTTCAAGGGAAGTCTAAGCCAACATTTTTTTTTTGCAAATGGACATTGAATGAAGGGAAATCAATCCCCTAAAGGTGCAGGCATCATAATGCACTTTGGTGAATTAAAATTGATACCCACGCACTAAAATGATTTTCAAAATTTCATTACATCTTGGATTGATCTGAAAAATTTACCACACAAACTAGACCAGTAAACGCGTACATTTAACATGTGGAATTGGAATTGGACACTAAATGCGAAAGATACAAGTCTTCAAAAACCATTCCCAAAAGCATCTAAAATATAAATGTCAAATCCATTAGGGATTAATTATAAACTACAAAGTGTAAGTTATGATAGGGGTGAAAAAAATATAAAATGTGCAAATTTAATGTCTTATTAGTGACTTTGACGTGACATTTATTTCTAAAACATTGCAATGTCATCGGAACAATAGCAGACATTGTAATGCTTAGTTCATGTAGAACAATAAATGGCCTCTCTTACTTTTAATTCCACGAAGAATCCTCAAAAAATATTCATACTAATTTCATATGTGTTATGTTGGAATAACAATATCTTTTGATAAAATGAAAATTATTTTTCTACAGTGATAGTGAAAATGGATTATATGTGGTTTATAAAAAAATGACAAAGAACATGGCATAAAAATATAATCACAATTTTATTTTTAACTAAAGTTTTTTTCAATGATATTTGGAAATTAATCTAACATAATGGTTAATTTTGACAATTGGTTTATTTTTTAATTATAATTGTATTTTGCGTGGATATGTTTTTAGAAGAATGAAACGATTAATGTACGAAATCTAGTTGTGCTACAGGTTTTATGTTTTATTTACTAAGAGCATCATCAATGCAACACGGTAAAGCTCACTGCAAACCAAAACCTATCTTTTGACTCACCTAAAATTAGAAACTGAAATCACCATTCAAAATTTTAAAAGGAGTGTGGTTAATTTTGCCTAAAAAAGGAAAGATCCTCCCTTACTCCTTCTATATTTCTGAAATTTGGAGGGAGTGTGGGAGGATCTTTCCATTTTAAGCAAGATTTGGTGCACTCCCTCTAAAATTTGAAAATGTAGTGTTTTCTATGGGACATTTCACCTACGTCCCAATTTCACAAATTTTTTTGAAGTGTAATTTTTGTAGCGCTTCTAATGATGGTAATTTCAGTTTCTAATTTTAGGTCAGTCAAAAGATAGGTTTTGGTTTGTAGTGAGCTTAGAGGGAGACGACTGAGGCTGCCCTAATATTTATGATATGTCTCTTTGAATACAATATTATTGACTCGAATCCAATTTTGAAAAATAATGGTATTTAATCCCTAAACGTCCCCAATACTTTTGGGTTTAAAATCATCATTTCTTTTGATGTCTTATAGGTCTAAATGTCAGTGAGGTATAAGAATCTTGTAATATACATGTTGTACATCATTTGGATCAAATTTGGAGTCATTTGGGCATATAGATTGCAAGATCATAGTCCTTTAGTGTAAAAAAAGGATGTTGAAAATTTCCTAGCAACACACTTAGAGGTGAATTTTAATTTCAAAATTACTCAAACGATGTAACTCCCAACTATAAAGTAGTTCAAAATCATCATATAAACACATTGGTACCAAAAAAATTCCTGAAAAAATTAACGTGTCATAAAATGGCCTTGCATTTATGTCAAAAAGTAGCCCAAAAAATGACCGATTTGACCCAAAAAGCAAAAATTGTCCAAACTAGACCCGTGCACTAAAATGACTCCTAAACATTCAGAACAACATGGATTGACATGAAAATTTTCCCCCATAACTAGACTACAAGGGAAAATCCAACTTTCAATCTAATTGTTTATTGAAAACAAATTAGGATGAAGGAGATACAGGCCCTTAAAGTTGCAGCCCTTAAAGTTGCAGCCATCAAAATACACAAAAATTGTCCAAAAAAGTGATTCCTACTTTCAAATGATCGCCAAAAATTCAATAAATCTTGGATTGACCTGAAATTTTTTCCTACTCATTCTAAACATCATGAGGGCGTTTTTTTCAATATTTTGATAAAATTGGATGCTTTTTGCAAAAGTCACAACTCTTCAAATGTTAATGTACCCCCAAAAATGTCCAAAATATAGACGTTGAGATGATTAGGGGTTAAAACATGACAACGTGAAGGTTCTAAAATGGGCACTTATTCAATTATGATTTTAAACAATATCTCATTGTTACCATTAAATCTCTTTCAAAGAACTATAGAAATTTTTTTAATGTATTTTTCCTGGGGGTGCACCCCGGGGGGAGCACTCCCATTTTTTTTATTGTTTAGGTGCAATCAAATGAAGGGTTATTTTAATTACCTTGCACCTAAAATTTATAAAAGTATTTGAAATAAAATAGCATCACTACAATACGGAAAATAAAATTATAATGAATGAAGGCTATATAGAAATACTGAAATTTGTGGATTTTTAAAATATAAAATAGCATTGCTGAAAAGAAAAAAGCTCAACAAGTGTAATAAATGGAACAACAGGATTAGGGGCTGTATGTGTACAGGTGAAGGATCCTTCTTGTATTTAGAGATCCCAAACACCTTTTTCTATTCCTGAAGCATAGTATTTGTAGAAGGATCCTAGGCTACTGTACTGACTGTAGTACTTTAGTTAGAGTTGTATCGGTCACAGATGAAAGTTTGTCGATGAAATCCGGAGCTTCGTTTACATTCGTTAGAGGTGAAGAAGTTGATTCACTATCGGGTTGCACTGAGTTTAGGGTTTCAAGTTTTTGTGGCGTGCACAATTTGTGGGTCGGATCTGTGATGTCTGTCCTTGCTGCGATTTTGTGTTTTCGCCAACATTTTCATAGCCACGAAGATTTATTAGTTGCGTTTGTGGTTTGTTGCGATTTTGGGTTCTTGTTGTTGTAATATTTGCACAAAACAACGTTGGATTTCTTGCTAGTGGCGTTGTGTCTATTTTGGGCTAAACTTTATCGTTCTATTAAACAGCGATGCAAGCAAATCGGGTCGGTTTAGGGTTGAAGAAGGACAAGGGAACAACGCTAGTGTAGGTAGTTCGTGTTGTCCACTCGATTTAGTTGAAGCCAACTTGAAGTTTAGGGTTCTACGGATTAGGGTTTTTGTTTGTAGTGGGTTCAATGCTTCTTTGTAGTGGGCATGTATTTCTTGATCTTCGGGTTGTTTAAGTAGATTCACAATTTTAGATATGGCTGTCATACCTCCCAATAGAATAACGCTGTGGACGTTGGAGGAAGACGAAGCAGAGCCGGAGTACTTCGGAAAAGTCGACATTGAAGAGGCTTCTACGCTGGAGTCCCTGCGGATTACTCTAGAAACCAACGACATTCTAGAGTGGCCATTGGAGTTTTGGGACCCTAAAGTCCACCGACGTGCTCAGCGACACTGTTCCTTGGGCTGCGCTACGCTTGGGCTCTCACGATTTAGCCCTAAATCCAGTAGCAGATCACTGGTCATCCTGTAGGAAGAAGAATTTCGTCTTGAAACACTTCGACTACAACGTCGACCTGTTTCGGAAGTCCTGGAGGGTGGAGTGCATTCTACCGGAGTACATGCGCGTGAAATTGCTAGACGACCTTAGTGTGCAGGATTTGGCCACCCTTTGCACGCTGCTTATTTCATGATGGCAGGTTGAATTGGATGTGTGTCGCGGCGATGGTCTTCAATCGAACTCCCACATCTGGGTGAGCCCAGCAAAGCGCAGCTAAGGTACAGATCTAAACCCTAAACCACTCACACATTTGCGCTTTCACTGAAATTTTGTAGTTTATTTGTTTCTCAATTACCATTGCTTGTTAGCTTTCATAGAAACATAATTTTTAAAGTGGAGATGTTAATTTTTTTTAAAGCCCTAGCCCTAATTGTGTTACACTATGCACGTTTTTGGCAGATTTTCAAGGCAATGTGTGATCATGGAGGCAGTGCTCAAGTTTTGTGCTGTATGGGATGTTAGGGTTCATATGTGGGTTCATTGCAGGGTTCATAGACCCAATTCCCAATTTACTTCGTGCTTGTGAGAGGCTTTTGTAATGTGTTTATAAACACATTTCTGAACATAGCGGACATAATAGTATTCATCTTCTATACTTCGTGTTTGTGTCTTGACTTTTGTTTTGTGTTTCTAAACACAGTTCTGAACTTTTATACATAGCGATAATCATCTTCTATCAACCCTTGTCAATGTCCTTGAATGGCTTCTCAATCTTCTGTTTCTAGCATCTTTGTTTTGTTAAAACCCTAAACTATTGAAATTGAATCTAGATTGCTCAGGGCTAACTCAAAACCATATTTTGAACCCTTAAAACTCAACATCATCTTTGCCAACCCTAAACTATGCCAACTTCTAAAGGTTTCAGTATTTATACTTAATGTAGCCTAGATTTAATTGTACTAAGTTTTTGTTTAAAATGAAAGATAGGATATTTTTTATTGCCACACTTTAGAAATTTTAGGTAAATAAAGCCCTATGTAAATTGCAAGAATTTACCTACATAGGCCTCATCCAATAAAGCCTTGAACGCACGTGATCATTGAACATCTTATATAGTGCTCCCCCCGAGGGTGCACTCTATATTATGTTTAAGAATCACTTAAATTCATGACCCCTTCTAAAACCTACCGTGTACACTAAAAGTTATATGTCTAAAAACCTTAGTATACAAATATACTTTTTTTTAAATATATGTTTAATGTAATTGTACACGAATATTTTCAATTCTAAATGAGTTTATTGTATGTACAGTGGGGTCCAACATGGAATGGCGTTTTTGGTTTCGCAGTGAGAAAAATTTCAGTACTGCCAACTTTGAAAGCCTCCCGAGAACTCAAAAATTGGTATTTTACCACGAAAGTTTTACCAGAGACTTATCTTTAAGTTAATTATATGTATGCCAAATTTCAAGGCCAAAAGAGTCACCGAAAAAACGTTATTCAAAATCTACCAACATTGGTAGTTATTCACTGCTGCCAACTTTGACAACCCCCCAAAGATTGAATTATTTTTTTTTTGCCATGAAATTCTTGGAAAAGAAACTTCTTTATGTTAATAACATATGATAAAAATTTCAATGCCAAAAGATTAAGACAAAAAAAGATATTGACAATCTACCAACATGTGTAGTTGTGGGAAACAATGGGGGAAACTTTGCTACCAACTTTGACACCCTCCCTACGGTTGAGAAATTGTCTATTTACCATGAAATTTTTGGTACAACATGCTCTTTATGACAAAAACATTCATGCCAAATTTCAAGGTCAAAAAATCTATACAAAGAAAAATATTTACAATCTACCAATGTGTGTAGTTTCCCCCATTGTTTCCCACAACTACACATGTTGGTAGATTGTTAATATCGTTTTTTGTATTAATCTTTTGGCCTTGAAATTTTTATCATTTGTCATTAACATAAAAAGTTTTTTTTTCCTAGAATTTCATGGCAAAAAAAAATTAATTCAATCTTTGGGAGGCTGTCAAAGTTGGCAGCAGTGAAAAAATTTCCATAGCTACCAATGTTGGTAGATTTTGAATAACTTTTTTTCGGTGCATCTTCTGGCCTTGAAATTTTTTATGCATATAATTAACTTAGAGATAATGCTTTGGTAAAACTTTCGTGGGAAAATACCAATTTTTGAGCTCTCGGGAGGCTTTCAAAGTTGGAAGTACTGAACTTTTTCTCACTGCGAAACCAAAAACGCCATTCCATGTTGGACCCCACTGTACATGTAATATGGCAGTATTCAAATTAATACCCCTTAATGATGTAAATGTATACATTGTAAACCTGCCTTCATCAATTTATGTTTTTTTCATTATAGAATTTTTTTTATACTATGTTTGTATATATATATATATATATATATATATATATATATATATATATATATATATATATGTTTTTTATTGAAGAGAAAAAATGAATCCTTTCATCTTTTAAGGTTTGATTCAATTTTATTTTCTTATTAATAATATTCATTCAGTTATCACTTTCATATATTTACTATTCATTTCTATTAGGCTGCAATTTCAAAAATCGTGGCCTCTTTCAACCAATGCGCTATTTAAAAATCAAATCCATATTTCATCTTTGACAAGTGAGGTTTTGGTCCAAAGTCATATCCATGTTTTATTCCTTCCAATAAAAATAGGGTGACATATGCATTGTAGAGGATTTACTACACATATAATTACATGTAACTTATGTGTATCTAAAAAGAAGTATTCGGAGGGGCTATAAGTGAAACCTTTGAAATACAAATATTTTAAAATGTTTGTAGAATGATTGAAGAACATGTTCTCATGTAAATTTTGAAGACCTTTTTTACTTCTAAGTTTATTAATTTCTTACTTGATAAGGACAAATGTCTTTGTATGATTGGATTTATTTAAAATTCCCAATGTAAGACAAACTATTCCAAGGCATATTGAACTCAAGTCTAAAGATATAAACAAGAAATTCCCTATTTTTGCACTTGGTCAATTGCAATCATTTCGGTACCTATTTGTGCTAAAAAAACTTACCCAAAAAATTCATGAAAAAACTTGGTTTCTTTCTTTGTTGAACTTGTAATAGAATACTGATATTTCAAGTTTTTGATAACCAAAAATTGAATCTCATTTATTTTTAAAATAACAATATTGACTATTTAAAAATTGTCACAAATTATGAATAGATTAAGACACTATAACACCGCTGCAAGAGTGTATAGAAGAAGACATGATTTTCTTTTCCTTATTTTTCTTTTATTTATTTCTTCTTTTATGCCAAAAAGTACATAAGGGTGTGGGGCCCCTTCCTCCATCATTCAAAACAACATTCAAATGCTGCGTACACTCATCTCGTCTACCGCACCAAAAAAATTATTATTGTTGTTGTTAGGGTTGAGGGTCCGCGCGCGCGGATTCTCTTTCATCCTCTCCTCAAAAAAACATCAATATATTTTTACTTGCTCTTATGGCTGCGGAAGAAAACAAAGAGACGGCTATGCATCATTAGCAACACGCAAAAGTAGATAGATAGATTTTTAATAATTTTATTGTTTTAGTTTTTTATGCAGATGGTTGAGGGTGCATAGTTGTGCATTCTTTCTCCTCCATTTTTTTTAGTGCATTTGGTAGTCCCGTTGGAATCGACAATGATGTTCAAATGGAATCCCATGGACTATGTACGAGACTTTGTGTAGAGGAGTGAATCGCTCGGCTTGTTGTTCTTATGAGTTTGTTCCAAGAAGTTGGACAATCTATTTTAATAACATAGTAAAGAAATGCCATGTTGGAGTTGTTATTCGGAGGAAGAAAGTTATAGCTGCAACAATGGCACTATATGATTACGTGTGAATCAAGTAAATTCTTATTCTAAAATAAGCAAAGTCGCACACAACTGAATCTGTTGCAATGTAGATTGAAGGCATAGGTGAAAAGAGGTTGCAAAGTTAACCCCTAAGTGACGGATCAACCATTTTATGGTCTTTGCCCTTTTTTTACGCGCTGCCCGAGATAGATTTTTTTTTTATAGAAAATAAAAAATATTTTCAAATAGGGAATCAAGTCTACTTTCCAACCCAGTTTGAATCATGTCAATCCGAGTTAAACTCCACTTGGGAGAAATTTTCAAAAACAAACACTTCTACATTGTCGAGTGTTAAAAAACTTACTATCTGGGGAAAGTAATGATGTTCTCTCCTTTAAAAAAATTTCTTTTTTAAATTTTAGAATAGAATGTCTAGTTCTAACGAATCATAAAAAAAATTCAAATTCTAAAAATAAAATTTGTAATTTTGATTAATCTTTGAAGTTAAATGCTTCTAAATTCATTATGAGAAGATGAAAATGTATTTTCTGAAATTTGACCGTATGGATAATTACTAAACATCAAGCTCCTCATTTTCTCTTTTGGATCAAACTTTATCAAAGTTGAAGAAGTGATTTTTTATTTTGCCCTTACCCCCTCCGTCATTTAGGGTTAACTAAGTGCTTATTAGAGTAAATGAATACAATACTATATAGCATGTCGATTTTGAGTTTAGTTATCAAGGTATTGATTTAAAAGTTTGTACTGTTCTTTTAGGTATTAAACCTATAGAGTGTTTTTGAGTACAAAAATGCATATTTAAAACATATTCTTCTATTTTTGGCCTACTTTGAATTGTTTATAATATGTTTATATCGTTTTTTAAGATGTGTACTTAACATGTTGTTTAAGAACTCCAACCTCATGTATTTTTCTAACATACTATGCGCCAAGATCAATTTTAAAGGAGAGTTTTGTTGCGTATAGAATTCAATTTGAAAACGTTCAAAGCACACATAATGGCTTTTACAAAAAAAAGACTCGACAATGTCCTAGAATTTGCAGTTTATCCTTTTTGCATCAAAATTTGTGGGAAAAAAAATTGGCCAAATTTTTCATGCAATTTCTACTGGTTTGAATTTTTAATGTGTTTAGAAGTTAATATATGATTATATAGCCAAGTGCGAAAATAAAGAATTGGATGATTATACCAAATCATACCAAATAGTTACAATACTTGTAGTTAAATATTAAACAATTCTACTTTGCGATGGTTGCAACATGTGTTATGAAATTGCAAAAAGTTAACATTAAAACATGCAATATGTATTGCTGAATATTTCACAATTTCTTCTCGTGAAGATTGCAATACATCTCGCTATATTTCAAAATTAAATATATAATATTTATTTGATGCCATGTATTGCTTGGCTACAACAATTGTTATTGAGTGTGATGGCATTAATGTCGAGTTGTAATAAGATGAAAACCAAACTAAATGCTATAGTCAACATAAAGGACCTCAATTTGTTCATTACGTTCGATATGTAAGAATTGGCTTAATCAATAATTTATATAAAAAAGATAATATAATACTTAAACAAAGGTAATTTTAGAGAATATTGGAATATTACAATTATGTATGGCACTTGAATTAAACCCAATTTCTCGTTCATATTCTAATCCTAAATGACATTTGTAGTGTTTGCTGCGAATACTTTCATTTTCCTCATAACCATATTAAAAACATGAAGAATGACAGCAAAACTTTTAAATATTAATGATTGAAATAAAAACTCTGTTCATGATTTAAAAAACTTGTTAGTTTTATAAATTTTAGAAGAGTCGTCAAAATGATATTTAATTATAAAATTAAATAAAGGGCATAAATCAATGTAAGATAATTTGAAAAAAACAAGATATTTAATATGCCTTTTAAATGCTAATATGCCACTTATTCAATATGCCTTTTAAATGATTAATTTACATTTTTATAAAATATTTCATCCTAAGTTTAATTTTAATTTATTCGATTCAATTAGAAATATTACATGTAATTAAATTTTGAATAAATTTTAATCTTAAGACCCAGTCTAGTAATGTCACAAGCTTCTACGCATAGACTTAAAGTTCGTGAATCTATGAGATTATACAAAGTATAACTCAGAAATAAACTTAATCCAGATGTAGAAAGTTTTTTGATAGCGATTCTGTTAAGAATATATATATATATATATATATATATATATATATATATATATATATATATATATATATATATATATATATAATGAAACAAAGTTAAGAAGTTCATTAAGATTTGAAGATATCCGAGGAAAAAAAAATTACAATTAAGAACGTTGTTAATTTTTAGAGACATCTTCCTATTACAAAATGAAGATACATTTAAAAATCTTGTCAAGTTTAAAAAAAATAAAAGTAACCAAGTGCAGCAATTTCGGCAAAGGGCAAGCTAAGAGCACAAATTTTGGAATAAAATTTATAAATAGATTTTTTAATTGATAATCTAAATACGCAGAAAATGATAATATTGTAAGTATTTCCTGCAATAAAGATTGTCACCGCTTGCATTCTTAGAGTATTTGAGGCCTTTATTCAAAATTTGCATTCACGGGTAGGTCCAAGATCGGCCTTCATAGCCGCTAAAGCCACTCTAATATTTGATGATCGACTACATTTTGTCCTTCTTCTTGCAATGGCCTAAAAATCCGACCTGGGACATCGACTAGGGCCGTGTGTGAGTGTTGGGTTGTAGTCGCGTAGAATTGTTGAGTTAATGCCGAACAACGTTCAGTCGGGGCCATTTTGGTGCGTTTTGTTGGGCCGAGTAGGTGACCGCGGTCGTATTTGTGCGTTCAGTTGGAGTTGAGAAATGCGACGAACATGAAGAGGGTGCGTGTAGGTACAAAAAACGACAGGTGCCGTGGAGGCAGATGAAGAAGGTCATGAAGAGGAAGAGGGTTGGTTGTAGACAGATTGAAAGTGACGTAGAGAGGGGGGAAGAGAATGATGTTGAGAGAGAAATAAATGAGAAAGAGAATGAGAAGATGTTAGATTTTGCATTGAGAGAGGGAATTGGAGTGAAAAGGGCGGAGGGAGCCATAGTAATGGGTTGCATTTCGTTTAGCAACGCTACAACGTATGTAATGTCCTCTATATTCAAAGTAGAAAGAAACTCTATGATAGAAGAGAAGAACTTAAATTAAGAATATGAATAGAACCTAATGCGTTTATAGTGCAAGATGTGAGGGCTTTATAGTAGTACATCATGAAAGACCCTTGTTGTGGTAAAAACTCTGTGGTAGTAGGAAATTCTTTCGGAATACTCCTGTCGCAAGTGCTTACTGAAGTTTCATTTTGCCCTTTACATATGGTAAGAAGTTCTTCGCGAAGAAGTTGAGGTTGTAGATGATTAAATGGACCTTGCTGTGATGCGAAGTCTTATTTTGGAGGTTACCAAAAAGTTCGAGAATGACAGTGAGATTCATCTTGAACAAGTACCAAAGCTTTAAGCGAACACTTGCAGCAATCTAAATAAGAGGTGTGGGAAGTGTTTCGTGTCAATGGGAAGTTGCAGAAAAAAAATTCCGCTTTAAAGCTCGATCTACAGCAAGCGCGCGAAGCGGTAACATTGCATCGTGAACGGATTGAAGGTTTAACCGTTGAGCTGCGCCAAAAGAAACAACTTCTAATCGAGAAGGATATGCAGCTTGAAGCCTGCCAAACTCAGCACAAAACCAAGTAAGTCAGCTTCAAGTAATGTATTTTGAGGAGGCTGACTACTGATAGAAGGAAGCTTTAAGCGAATTGGAGATTAAGTTACAACTATCTCAATCCCAAATACAACGTGCTGAACAATGTGATCAGCAGGATCATCAGGAAGTGCAACATTTGTCAGACGAATTGAAGAAATTTCAAGTCTAGGACAAACTTCAGCAACTTTCTCTTGCAACGATGACGATTACTCTATTACGAACATCTTCTTCCCAGAGCAAAGCATACCTCTACCAAGGTACTCAGACATTGGCCGTAGCGAAATCTGTGCATATTTCAATTCTTGAAGATCTCAAGGTACAACTTTGAGAGCGCGAACGCATTTTGCCTCTTTCCAAGTCTATTTTCGACAATTATGAGAGTCAATGAGATTTATTTTTTTATTCTCACTACTACAAAATTCAGCGTCCAAATCAACAGAGGACCGTTGATATTTTCTGTTGATTAGGTCGCGTTGACTTGGACATTGATCAACAGAAATCTGTTGATATTTTTTCTATTGATTCGGTCAAAATTAAAATTATAAAAATTAAAAATAATTAATTTTTTTTTTGCTGCCCGGATTCTTCGGGCAACAAAACTTTTTTCGGTTGCCCGGGCTCCCTGGGCAGTCAAACCTCACACTAACGGTTGCCACCTGAATTCGAACTCCCAACCTCCTGGTTATACTTCAACACTCTTACCAACTCACTTACCCCTGAATTTGATGAGCAATTTAAAATTTGCTTCTTAGATATACACTTAGAATACAATGTTTTCAAACTCAACAGACTTTGGCGGTCATTTTGACATAGTAAAATAACTTTTTTCAATAATTTTTAGACTAATAAAAGTTGAGTAATCAAGTTAGGTTTCACCTCCAAAAATCCGTTTGTGATTTTGAACCTCCATTCAAAAATTATAGACAAAATTCAGAGAGGGTGTTTGAAAATATCAAAGGAAATATTCCTTACTACTCCACTTTGAACTTTATCTATAACTTTTGAATGGAGGCTCAAAATCACAAACGGGTTTTTGGAAATGAAACTTTACTTGATTTTCCAAATTTTCTTAGTCTAAGGATTTTAAAAAAAAGTTATTTTACTATGACAAAATGGCCACCAAAGTCTGCTGAGTTTTTCTTTTCTTTTTTAAAAAATAATAAAAATTGTGAATGAATAAGTTAACCCTCTAAATGACAGAGGGGGTAAGAGGGCAAGTGTCAGCTAAGGGTATCACTTTTTGGACACACTAATCAGGTTATTTTTGTTTAAAACCTCCAAAATTTGTCTAATTTGTTCATTTTGATAAAGTAGAATGACCCTACAATGGAAAATAAGATATCATGCACCTCAATAGAATCAAATTCTATATGCCTATAGAGTTTTTTTTTTCAAATTTAAATTTTTTGGATCCATTGATAGATGAGGAAAAAACTTGTGAATTTTGGGATTTGCAAGCATTACATTGCACAATTAATTTATTTTTATAATAATAAAATAAATTATTTTGTAGTCTAGACAATTAGATGTAGGTCATATTCAAAAATAATATTAAAATAAAATTCAAAATTCAGAGTACATAGAACTTTAAGCATGGTGTTTAAATGTTGCCCCAATGAGGGTGTTTTAAATGTTTTAAATGTGTTGAAAGTCATAATTGTGTGCTTTCATGCCTTTCAACTTTGGTAGTTATGTTCACAATCTTGTTAAAGATTTTGTAAAGAATTTAAAACCAATTCGATCTATTTGTCATGGATGCCCAAAATTGCCCAAATGTATAAAAAATCACCTTTTGTAAAGTAGAGTCCATAAATTGTAAAAGATTCTATAGTATTCCAATAGATTCTAGAATATCCCAAAAAGATTCCAAAAGATTCCAAAAGATTCCAAAAAAAATTCAATATCTGCTGAAAATTTGTTGATTTTGTCATCACTCTATTTAAATCAACAAGAATTAGGTAGCAAACTGTTGATTTTTACAAAAAGTTTAAAAATGAGTGAAATCGGTCATTGCAATGCCCTAAACAACACAAATCAGTTGATTTTTTGTTGATCTGTTCATGAATTTCTACTAGTACTGAAATCAACAGAAATGCGGCGGTAGTTTTAACAAACTCAACAAAAAAATCAGAAATCTGTTGAAATGGTCGATGTAGTGCAGGAACCAACGGAATTGTGTTGGTTTTTTGTTTGTTTAGACTGCATTTTCTAGTAGTGTCTGGAGCGATTAAATTTATGTCAACTGCTAGTTACAAGCACTTTTCAGCGTCTATGGACCGATGCTGCTGTCACGCAGCCTCAACCATTGTTAGTTGAAATTTTTGCTCGAGGCGATTTACTGATTGGAGACTTGGCTCAACTTTTACCTCTCGTGCGTGATTTTGAAGCTCAATCGCTACTATATTATTCTGAGTTTGAAGCGGAACTGTATCAGAGGAGAACGGTTCAACCTAGCCCTGACTCTCGTCTTCCAGCTTTGCAGCGTTATCTTCTTGAAGTTCGAATTGCTTTAAGCAAGATGATTTGGGATCAGCTTCGGCGTTGGAAAATTCTTATAGATCGTCAGGCTGTCTTTTTAAGCAATGAGATTCACCTTAAAGTAGTCATTGATTATAGCACGCTGCGCCAAGCCATGAGAAATTATAAGGAGTTGGGACTCAGCCATTATATTACTAGTTTCGCTTCAGCGCTCAATCGGATTAATCAAACCGTGGGCCGCTTTGAGTACATCAAAAGTTTCTCGCGTATAAGATTTAATCCGAGTTTAAAGCCGATCCCCCCTCTGTCTTTGTAACAGTGGACCTACCCGTGCAAGTACTTCTGGATTCTGACCTTCAGTTCTTGGGTGTGTACAACAATTTGTTTGATCACTTAAGTGAAAGACCCATTATCAGCTAGAAAGCAATTGAGTGGGTACTGAAGGATTATGGTTTATTCTATGTTTTGACCAAGGCCCCAGATAAGGTGCTACGGGCGAAAAGTGATACCTTGACTCATGGTGGACAGTTCATCCTCCTCCTTCAGTGCTGGCAAATTCGCGCTACTGCCCTTGCGACCGACGTTATCGTTGGAATCCTGTTGCCACGATCGATAGTCCCGACTACAATTGGCCAAGTATGCATGGGTCATTTATACTCATGAAGATTGCAGGGAGGCATACTCACGCTTCTTTGAGGAGCACCATACGCACGCCGATCCCGTATATTTTCGCGCCACTATATACGCAGCAATTTTGGCGCATTGGTGCAAAGAGTGGAAGGTATGTTTCGATGCCAATCGTTATTTCCCAGGTAACAAGGAGTTTTGGTTTATGATAAAGCTTCAGTATCGTAGTACTCGTGATCTACGTTTGCTTGAAGCTATGGCCATCACAAACTTTATTGCTGGTGTGCATCCCTCCCTTGTCAATGAATCTGTTGTACGCTATGGGCCAGTTCAGAGGTTTTTCATTTATCAGGGTCATCACTATCACGCTGAGCTTAAAGCTGATGAACAGAGCTACTCGGTTTAGCCCATGCTAAGGAGTAGGAGAAGAAGCGTAATGAGGAACAGCTTAGTCAACGGTCTTAATTTTGACATGGACGTCAAAACGCTTAAGCGGGGGGCTATGTGAACGTAGAAAGTTAGTGAGATACTTGTGTTTTTATTTTTTGTGTAAATAGGGTTCTCAATACTTTTAATTTTAGAGTTAGTGTGAACTTCTTTGAGTTTTTGATGTTAAAGATAGTTTTAAACGGTTAGGAGTTTAAAATGGTTAGACCGGTTGTGGAAGTTGCTTTTAGTATTGAAGGATTTATGTTTTTTCTTCTTCTCTCTCGTTGTTTTTGAGCTTGGAGCAGTAGCAGATGTGAAATCTGGCTCGAATTGTTATGTGTAAATTTGCTTTCTTGAGTTTTTTGCAAAAGACTATCATTCTGTAATAAGAAGCTTGAAACAATTATTTTCATATAGTTTGTGTGTTTAAGTCCCAGTGATTGGGCAAGTGGTTGTATTTCCTGTGAAAGGAATTGTTTAGTTGTCAAGGCTTAAAGCCATTCTGTTGTTTCAGTGCTTAAAACAATTTGTGTATGTGTGCTTGATAGTAACTAGAGTCTGCTTAAAGCATAACTAGTGATTGTATGTGCTTAAAGCTATCCAGTATTTATTTACTTAAGGAAACTGCAGTGGCTCTAAAGCAACATTTGTGAATGTATGAATGCTTAAAGCGGTTGTTTAAGTCATTGGAATTTGCGTGTATGGTTGATCTTGTGTAAGAAGGTGATTGAGGTTTCGAAGCAATTAACTTAGTGGTTGTAACTGCTTAAAGCAATTGTTTAGTATAGTTAGAATACAAGCTCAACAATAATTGATGTGAATGAAGGAGTGCATGCAATAGTAATTGCAGTGATTTTATAAACTTCATGATTGAAGATGTTGAGACAGAGAGTTATTAGTGAGGGCCTGTTGAGTTAATAAAGCTTAAAGCTTATCGTAGCATGTTAATTGCTATAAGCAACAGACAATGATGATGGAGTTCTTTTGTTACTAGCAAACTGGTCAGGCTTAAAGCAAATGAATTTTGGTGTATGCTGAAAGCTTTATGTGTAGGTGATTAAGAGTATTGGAATCAATAACATGGTATTGTTAAGCCTTGGGCAAATCAGTACAAAGAATGCTACAAGCAATATTTGAATACTTGAGTGATGAATGAATGATGTTACACGCAAACTTTGTGAGGTTATGCCTTGAGCAAATGCAACAGGAAATTGTTACTTTTGTGCTTTGAGCTATATGTTTTGTAATCCCTTCAGGCTAAAAGCTACCTTTGTTTATAAGCCAACATACTAGGATAAGATAGGGACTGCATAATTGTATTGTTGCATCCATAAGTCATGGACAGGAATTAGAGATAAATTAAAGAATATACCCTAATTCTCATATCCAATGGGTTAATTTTATCTGTATCCCTTGTAATAATCTAACTACAATAGAAAACTACCTCATAAGTGACCTTAATTACGTTACAATAGACTATTTGACCTTCCTTAATCTAAAGAACTCATATTATGCGTTTCCTTGGATGGTTTGTCCACCGAGCTTTTTCGACTAACATAACATCATTACTTTCCCCAAATAGAAAATTTTATAACACTAATTCAATGTTGAGGTGATCCACTTTGAGAAATCTTTGGTGGAGTTTAACACTGATTAACATAATTCAAATTGCATTGGAAGGTAAACTTTAAGAAGGATTAAAATACATTTATTATTTTTTCAAAAATTTAGTTTATTTTGTTGTCGCCCTTTAAATTCAGACAGTGACCATAAAATGGTCATTTGAGCATTTAGGAGTTTTAAGCTCAAAACCCTAAAATTCCACAATATACTATAGAAAAAGCTTTTCTATCAAATTTCTCTTTATATAAGCTCAAGGCACATACCACCTACACCTTCTTGTTCATGACTATTATTTACGTTCCCCTAAAAATTTCATACTATCTTAAACATTTTTGTTCACTACGATTTTCACAAGATAATAGCTTTGGAAAGTCCTATAAAATTCAATTTTATTTCTAAAATTATGACAAACTCAGAGTAAATAGATTTAACAATAACTTATATGAAAGAAAAACCGAAAAAATATAATATAATTTAAAATGTGAGAAATTGATGATGTTTAACTCCTAAAGGACCAAGGATTCATGCTTTTAAAATGACAAGTTTAAATGATCATGTTGTAAAAATTATAATTTCAATGGGACCAAATTTTATATCATTCACTGAAATTAGTGAAGAATATTACATGTGTTGAATTAAAAATAAAATAAAATCTAACAAAAAAGAATTTGCATAAAACCTATTCAAAATCATTGAAAAAAATAGGAGCCACCGGTGGCCTTATGGTCCTTTAGGGGTTAACCCTTTAACATCAAGAGGGCCTGGACGGGGCAGCCCAGAAGGCATTTAAATTTTTTTTGAAAAAAAAAAAAAACAATATATATATATATATATATTTTTGTTGCAAAAACGGCTCTGCAGTGCACTGGTGGCTAGCACTGTAACACTCCGACACTACTAAACTTCAGCTGCCCCAACCTCAAAACTTGTTCAATTTGATAACTTTGATTGCTTATGAACGATTCCAAAATCTCTCAAATGAGGCGAAAATTTGAAATCTAAATCTCTTTTTCAGTAGTTTTCCAACGCACCAATCCTCACTTGATTTAGTTGAGAAAATCAACTTTTTTCTTCATTATTCTCTTTTAACCCCTAAATGACATAGGGGGTCATCCCCTCAAAAGTGCTCCAAAACGATCAAAATCTGAAAGTAATAGTTTTTTTTATATTTTTTTGAAATTTCAATTTTCAACCGTAGGATCTTACATATTAGTGTCTTATCTTGTTGTAAAAAAAAATCGCTTAATTCCACCGTACGGATTTTGAATTATTCACATTTGAAGTTGAGATTTGGAAATTTTCTATGCTGAAATTGTCGGGCAGCTTGACTTTGGAGGCTAATAACTTCTTAGAAAAAGGTGGCAAAAAGTGCCTTTCGGTGGAATTAGATCCGCTAATGAAGTAGCTATTGTAAATGAAAAAAATAAATCCAAAAAAAACTTATTATGTGTGCACTCGAGGCCTTGTAATGTGAGGCGGTACCTCTGAAGACAACAAGTTTTCCAAAAATTCTACCCCTTCCCATTGCAATTTGTGGTTGCCCAAATGCTTGCCCATCACGGGGAAAGTTCAAAGATAATGGGCCCTTTTTCTTTCTCATAAATAGTCCCGGTCCCACCCTTTGAAAGGTTCCATGCTCCAATATAACGGCTGTCCTATTCTTGGCATTGGTCACTCCACATGAATAGTGCATGGCTATGAGTTAATCAAATTGCGGAATTTGAGTTGGGCTCTTAAAATTAAAATTAATAAATTTCGATTGATTTTTCCAATATTATTTGAAGTTTGGCCATAACCAGTATGACGGTTCATTACATTCCATAAATGTGTGATTTGGAAAGGGTAAAGCCTTGTGCTTTATACAAATTTCAGTGCACTAGTGCCAACAAACAATGTGGGATATGTACAACTCCTCACTTCTTGTTATCTCTCTTAATTACCGGTTAAACTCCTTCACAAAAATGCGCATAACTCAAGCATAAAAACTTCAAATCACAAAATTCTTTTTGGTGGTCAAAGGTTACTTGATTTTGCAAGTTTTTGTATTTGAACAATACTCAAAATAATTTAGTTTACTATGCACAATTGAGCCTCAAAATTCTGATCACAACACATTTTCTTATCATTCAACTTGTGCACATTCTACACAACCTTACTGAAGTTTCTCCATATCTCATGCATAAACACTTCAAATCAAAAAATTCTTTTTGGAGCTAGAACATGACTTGAACTTCTAACTTTTCTTAGTTCAATTTTTTTCAACATATGATCATTTATTATACTCAAATGTGCACCAAACCTACTCAAAAATATTGTATAGTGAGAATTCACATGGGCTTGCAATTTCTTCTAATCCTATATCATTTGGGAGTGACTTGGATTGAATTTGATTAGAGCATCTCCACTTGCATTCTAGATATTGCATTGGCTATAGAAAATGGATGTGCATAGGTAGATGACCAATTTGTTTGGCTTGTGACACTGAAAAATGTAACCGAGTCCAAGACCCTCAAAGTCATTCAAGCAAGTGTATCTTCTCTTTTGAGTTGCACATCATGATTGCACAATCCATGCGTGGTGACTTGTGAGTGGCTTACTTACTATTTTCAAGAGCCTAATTCAGTGATGTTGGTGGGGAAGTACATAGTGAGGTCGTACATGGTGAGGTCTAACTTTTTGGATGACTTTGAAAGTGGAAATGCAAAGTGCTAGTGGAAATGCTCTTACAAGAGCAACTCTTTCTTCCTCTAAAACTCACACTTGATTATGCATGTAATATTACAAAATGTAAGAAATGGTAATTTTCTCAACAATTATCCATTTTCAAAAAATAATTTATGTGAAATTTGACTAAAACTACTTGTAATTTCCAAAACAATTCGGCATGTTCTTTTCGAATTATTTTATGCCCAAATTGCTCTTTGGTTACGGTGCTTGAATTCAAAATTGAATATTCAATATTGAATTTAACCCGGGCTCTAAAGTCCATGGATTGAGATCCTCGTTATGTAGCGATATAGAAGGTGAACAACCAACACTCCTTGGCTAGAACATGAACGTTGTGGAATGTGAAGTTCCTCTCCCTGCATACAAAAGTCTTCTTTGGTACAATTCATTTATTTCTCAATTGACAAAAGAGAAATGGGTGAAAGCATGAAAAAGTGTACCACCTCTAACTATTATGACCACTCAACAATGCAGGGTTCAAAAATACATTATAAATTTGAATTTCGTAAAAAATTAAATAACAATAAAATAAAACACCTATTGTTTTATAAAGTCTACCAAAAAAATTTGAGAAAATGATCTTCAATAAGTAGTTATAAATTTTTTATTGACGTAGAAGTGGCCAAAATTGAAAAAGCAATTACGTACAATCAACAAAGTTGATATAAAACAAGAAAAATGTATATCAAAACATATTTTTTTCTACTTTCTTTTTGGACAAGGACCTCAATTCTATCATTATCTCAAAGTTCATAAAAATTATATTTATGTTGAGTGTATTTAAGGCCATCAATTTTGCAACCGAGATTGGATTTAGGCATTCATTTTCAAACACTACTGTTTGTAAACTTTTTTGAAGATTTTGTTTTGAAAATTTGGGTTCAAGTACCTATAAGAACTCTAGAGGGCTTCATGAAATTAAAACCAAAATACAATATATTTTGATATAAATTTATGGCCTTTGACCAAAACAATTATGATTTTAGCATAGCACACTAACTTTTTGGTATAGTTTTTCGTGCTTTCACCCAAATCTCGGGGAGTTCACTCAATGTATTTTATGTGTATCACGTGCGAACAAATCTTTGACCCCCTATATTACATTGTAAATAATCAATCAAACAACTTGAAAAAATTATAGGATGTTTCTTTATATTGAAAGTTTATATTGTGAAGTTTTGGGAATTTTTTTTAATCAAATGAATTTCTTACAACTTTTTGAAGTAAATAAATACACTATACAACTAATTTCAGTATTTTAGAGCTAGTTTCAATTGTGTTTTTAGAATTGGTTTTGAATTTAATTGAAATAAGAGTTTTCTAAAATGAAAGATACAATGTTGATGTGACCACACTCAAAAATTTGGAGCTAAATCAAATTTTATAAAAAAGTATATAGGAGGTTGAAAATCACATGTTCGCACGTGATACACATAAAATACATTGAGTGAACTCCCCGAGATCCAAATATAAATAAAAAGACAACTTTATGCAAGCATTGAATACAAAACTTATGAACAAAAGTAAAAATAAAAATGTAAATAAACATAAACATAAAAACAATTAATAAAAAATAAACATAATGCAAACCATAAATATAAACATAAATTAATAAGCATGTATGTTTGTGTTTGTGTATTTCTACATATCTATATATTTGATCTACATGTACATATAGACCATCTATATATTGGATTACCTAACCCTAATTTCCTATTCACATCACTAAATAGGAATTCTTGATTTAAAAAGTACCTATTGGATGGTGGATTTTTTTATAACAACCACGTGTAAAACACATCCATTGAAATGAACAAAGCACACAAAAACTATTAGTGCGCTTCTTGCAAATAACACAAAGTCTACGCAAATGAGTTTTCATTGGACAATGGATTCGTGGAACATCATCCACTAAAAGAGAGATGCACAACTTTTGACCCTCCCAATTCATAGTCAATGCCTTGCACATAGACATAATGAATTGGAAATGTGTCAAACTCTCTTTGCTCCGCCCTTTTGCTTCCAATATTGTTTTGTGGATAATCCACATATTGACAATTGTAGTGTCAATTAGGAAATGGAACAAACGATGCCACCATTTGTAAGAACGTACTTGCGATGTGTAATTGCCTCGTAATTGATCTGCCACGTCTACTCCCCGCATGTAAGTAGTATACTCTTTGTGGATTGGTGATGCTTGAACCATCTTTCGCACCGCTCCAACACGTCGTGGCACTTCAACAATTTCGCAAGGAAAGGCCAACGGTAAAGCATGAGTAGAAATTAACAAAACAGGTTTTTTATCTTTCCACATCACGGAAGATATTTTTTGACTCTCATGCATCCGCCATTCTAGTGCACCTTGCGGAAGCTTATTGAAACTCTTTGTGTCCTTCATTATGGATGGCAAACCGATGCGGTTTGATCTAATGGTCCCTGTAGCGTAGATTCCTTTTCTCTCCAAATCCCGAAATAATTCTACACTCGAGAAAAAGTTGTCCATGACCACCACATGGCCTCTATTTTCCAATCCACACACTAAGGACTCTACAACTTTTTGCCCTTGCTTTGCTTCTCCTTGCTTTGATTTAGGAGCATCCAATGATTGGATGCTAGCCCCACAGTACACATCAAAATTTGAAACATATTTCGTAACCGAGTCGGCCAAACACCAAATTTTTAGGCCCCATTTTTGGGGCTTCTTGGGCATATATTGTCGTGCCGGACAATATGACCCCTTATACCTCACCATCATCTCATCAATGGTGATTAGAGGCCCCACATTCCATTGTGCCATGCATTGTGATCTAATATGAGTTAGCAACCACCTCACTTTGTTCATCTTGTCATAACCCAGTGATGCCCTATCTCCACATATATCTACGGGGTTGGTAATGTGGAAGCACTTACTCAATGCATAGAACCGATTCCGTGAAAATAATTGCGATATAATGGGGCAATATAAAAATGGCTCTGATCGGAGCCAATAGAATCGCACATTCGGTAGTTTCTTCACACCCATATACAAGGACACCGCAATATAAGCCTTCAACTCCGGCACATCAATAGGCTTCCAATCCTTTCCACCGCGGGTATAAAATTCTTCTACTTTTTCACTATTCTCTCCATATTTTATCAATACCAATTGTTCCGTGGCGTAGCGGTTCGTTTCTACACAAATACGACGAAGTGTGTCGCGGTCCCAAAAAGTACCAAAGAGTTGTAACATTGTCGGAATTCGGTCATAAGTTTTCTTCAAACCGGGAGTAGGACCATCAAACTCTTTCGGAGTTGGTTTCAAATTATAATTTTTTTTACCCCACGTTGAATCACCATATGCTTCCCTTATATCATTCTTGTCTACTGAAGTATGTGACCCTCTTTGCGTCTTTCATTTGCTCTGGCTCTTCCCATTCTTCCCATGCCTTCCATTGCTCTCCTCATGTTGAAGCCCTTTTCCTTGCTGCGTCCCTTTCCTACCTGTGATTTTTTATTTCCATTTAATCAAGGGAGTCCCATTGGCGATTTGAAAATTGAAACTTCAAAGATATAGCATTTTTTATGATTTACATTTTTTTTTTTTACTACAAATACATTGTTTTCTATAGAATTGTTGGCTATTCCCTAAATGACAGAGGGGATAAGGACAAAACCTAGATGTGTTATAAAATGTTAATTCTTCAACTTTGATGATGTTTAGTAATTATCCGTACAATCGAACTTTCCAAAATGTTTTAGATACTCATTTCATGAATTTAGAAGCATATACCATTTAATATTCACCAACATTAAAAAATTATTTTTAGAATTTTAAATTTGGTACAATTGGTTAAAACTAAAAATTCTATTCTAAAATTTAAAAAGTATTTTTTCAAAGGAGAGAACATCATTATTTTCCCCAAATAGTAAATTTTATAACAATAGGACAATATTGACGTCTTTAGAGTTATGTGTAAAGTCCATCAAAGTTTGAAGAAGATACCACGAATTTTGCTTTGTTATACTCTAACTTGTTCACTCCAAATAGTTAAAAAGTGTGGAAGATCTTGGTGGTCTATCATTATTAGGTGTGGAAGAGGTGTGTAAAAGCTTGGTGGTCTTGAAAAGTTTTTTAGCACCAAGAAAGGAGCTAAAAAACTTTAGAAGACTACCAAGCTTTTACACACTTTTTACTCACCTAATAATGGTAGACCACTAAGATCTGTCACACCTTTTAATTATTTGGAGTGAACAAATAAGAGTATAATAAAGCAAAATTCTTTGTAGACTCTTCAAATTCAAGGTGTCTTTACAAATAACTCTTTTGTCTTTGAAACATTCTCCTCGGTGGAGTTTAACTCGGATTGACATGATTCAAATTGTGTTGGAAAGTAGACTTGATTTCCTATTTGAAAATATTCTTTATTTATAATAAAAATATCTTTTTCATCTTGGGCAACTCGTAAAAAAAGATAGCGACATAAAATGGTCATTCAGTCATTTAGGGACTCTTCATACCAGTGATCATGGCGATGTACTTAGTTTTTTAACCCAGTTTTTCTTATAGCAACAAAAGAATTCCATTTTTTAAATAGCAAATTGACGATATACATAGCCCCAAAGAAAACAAACAAGGTTTCTTACTTGGATTGATGGGCACCCCGTTGCTTCCCCATTCCACTGGAGAAGTTGACAGCCTGCCCCGCTTCGAGGCAACGGCCAGTCCTACCTTCCATCTCGTCGCTGGAGCTTGTTCCTCTCTGTTGTTGCTTTGCTCTGCTTCCCTACATGTCGTTCTTGTTTTGCTCCGACGTCGATCTACTTCGATCTTGTGTTGCTCCGACTCCGATCTACTTCGATCTGCTTTGCTCATGTTTCGCTTTGCATCGCTTCGGAGGAGCCTGTTTTGATCCGCTTCAGCTTCACTCTGTTTCGTTGCCACTCCATTGAGTTCCTCTTCTTCTTCATCTTCTCTGCTATTCAATTCCTCTTGTCGTTGCTCTGTTACCATCGTTGATGTTCCTCTTCTTGTTGTTCCGGCCTTTCTACCTGTTCCGTCACTGATGATCCTCTTGAGCGCCAACTCCTCTGACAATACAGTCTTCTTTGCTATTCCGGCCCTTGTCGCTGACGTCCGGCCTGTCTCGATGATTCCACAGATCTCTCTGCTTTGTTGTTCCGTCGCTGCTGGTCGGGCATTAAAGATATCAATATTAGTGTCCTCTCTTTCTCGTTCGTCCGGCCCTTCTTGGAACCGGACCAATCGACAGCGACGGTGTGAGGGTGCGAGCTGCACACCCTCGTAGTCCCCGCCATCCTCTTTGTCATTCGAGCATCTGTTGGAGGAAGCACTTGCGACACTGGTATCCGAGGTGGAACTTTCGCAAGACGATGGTCGGGCGTCAGTTTCGCCATCTTCGTCTGAAGATTCAGAACAAGGGTTAGTATCCCCATCTTCTTCTCTCGATATTTTTTGTACCAAGCCAGATTGTAAAGTAAGCACAGTTTTGTTTTGAAGACATATGTAAAACATTTCTTCCTGCGTGTTTTTGTCGATGTAGGAGTAGGTGACTACTCCCAAACTAAAAAGAGTAGGCTTTCCAGCTTCATCAATGTCTTGGTTTTCAACTGCTATGTACAATGTTGGCACCCTAACATGTATAGGAAACTCAGTTGCGGGTGTGCTTTTGTCTTCAATGAAGGTGTCTTCGTCGTCATCGTTTTCATCGTCCTTCTCTTTATAAGTTGATTCTAGCAAAAGGGCCTCAAAGAGAGTTGATTGTTGTGTTTGTGGTGTCTGGAGCGACGATCGTAGTGTTGTTTGAGAGGTCGACGCCGGCGGATGGGATATAGCAGTTGATGCATTCACCCTGTATGCTACTGCACGTCGAGCGGCGCTTCTCGTCACTGCACTGGAAGGACGCTCCTGAACGGCGTTTTGCCGTTGTGCCCATGTCCAAGGTACCTACAAACATGAGCGTAATTGTGTAAATGAATAAGTGCAAATTACTGGTATCTCAATACATGAATAAGTGGTGACAACAATCGTTTCATTAACCTCATATGTTTCAGTTTTGGCTATGTTCATTCAGTACCTTTTCTCTATCAATGTAGGAAATGCTTGTGTCTTATCGTCATGTGGACAACGACCCAATGGAGAATTGAGAAACATCAAGCAAAAATACCATTAAAAGGTACTCACAAATTCACACTACATTGCAAGAAGATAAAAGAATTAAGTTAGTCTAATGATATTGTTATCCATATCTCAATTTAGGGCTGAAATTTCATTTCAAATTTGCTACTATATGTTGGAATTCCAATTCATGTGGCACCTAACTACTTTGGAAGGTTTGACTGAGTGTGTTAGATATTTAATGGTGGATCCGATTGAAAAGTGCAATTTTTTGCTTTAGATATGAAAGTTGCTTGCATCATAGACGACATGAAAGGATGTTTGTTTGACACTATTCTCACAAAGTAAAAGAAAACGACCGACATGTTTACTAACGACATCCTTTGTTGTATAGCTCTTTTTCTCAAAAATCAGCTACTGAGTTAATGCTCTTTTGTGACTATCTTTTTTTCCTTTTATCTTATTAAAGATGGTAATGATACTTTGTGTGATATCATGCAACTTTGCGAGCGGTTGCCTAGTCTGAATGGTGAATCAATGATAGATTGCAAGTCTCTAGTTTCTATGATAAAGGTTGCATTTACAATTTTTAGACAGACCTTCGAACTGAACTGTACATGAGGTTAGCATATGGTATTCCCTTTTTATAGTGTCGTTGAAACATTCCTTTGCATGCATGTCTGCTTATTTGTTGTAATAAGTTTTTTTTCTTATCTGAAACCTTGAAAGAATTATCATCAGTCAATTGGTTAATTAGTCTGAAAACAATATTTGATGATTGAGCTGATTACTATACATTTCTATTTTAGGATGTTAGTTTTTAATAATATGAATCTTAATATCAATTCGGACATGGTTGGTGCAATACATTCTGGAAATTGCCATTACTAATGAGTTGTTATCTAACATGTTTCAAGACTGTGATGCTTGAGCAGGCTCAGCGGTGACATTGACGCAACCATAGTCTCTGAGTATTTGACAATTGTGAGAGCGCATTGTGGTGAGAACACATCCGCACAATTCTGAGAGCACATCAAGATGTAGAGCAGGTTGCATTTGTGTTGCTAACAGGAACGACAAATGGAGGATTTTAATTCATATTTCATCTCCCTACACCCGAGATCACAACACCAGAGGCAATATTCTGTCTGTTCAGGTATGGACATTGTCGGGCTTTGACTTTTACAAAACATATGAGGACCTCTAGATTTAAAAGAAGCAACTAAGGAAATATTTATTTAGTTTACAATTGAATGGACATAAATCAGCATAGAGACACTATATAGAGTATCTAGTGATAATTGAACTACAATTCAATTAAACACATCTTTTCAAAGGTTACACATGAAGAGATTCTTTGATTCTAGTGTAAATAATCATGGTTCACTAATTGAAGTGTCAACAGAGACTTGATACCTAGTTCTTGTACAATAGCCTCACTTTGAAATTTGGATTTGCAAATCTTTTTAAACGTATACTATATGAAATGAGTCACAAATATAATTGTGTAAATGAATAAGTGGCAACGACAATGGGTTAGGATGGAACTAACATGTATTGTTGGTGGGCAAGCGTTGTTCTTTGCATTGGCCTCCATTTCTGGTCTTTGGTGACGTTTGTCGCGCTATGGCACTGCTTCTAACTGTTGCCGTGGCTCCTTGATGCTCAGGGATTCATCTGTTCAGCAAAGAACCGCCACTCACATTTGGCCAAACGTGAAGCCACAACACATCGTACACCTCTTGTGAGAAACCCTTTCCACTCTCCTCCTCTCGTCTTTCCGCACCCCAACCTAAAATACTACTTGCGTTGTGATAGAACGACCTGAAATTTTTGTTGCTAGGATGTAACGGCAACACTCTTGCCTTGCGTAAACGTGGTTGGGACACTAAGTGCGCGTTGAACATTAAGACATGCTAACAATTGCCTAACCTGACCCTCGTTTGCCCCATGATTACGAACCGCTCATTTCTAAATCACTCTTGCTGCGTTCAACTGACATACTGGAGCTGAAGGCAAGGAGCGTGTAGAAGATTGAGCCTCCATGGTAAATGACAAGGAGTTTATACAGAAATGAGAAATATGTAGATGGATATGTAGAGTTGTTTGGTTATTGCATTGGGGGTGCTCTTTATTGTGGAAGACTGCTGCCCATGTGGAAGCACTGTTGTTTAGTCTCGAGTCGTGGGATTGCTTTAATTTGCACCACATTATTGTTGAAGTGGAGGCCTAATTTAGAAAAAGAATCAGACCGTCAAGATGGTGGAGCTTTGTTTGTAGTTCGTCATCTTTATGTGTGCCCATCCTCTTGCTTGTCCAACTTACATTCCTTGGGATAGTACAGGAACTTTAGCCGCCGTTGTTGAAATTTTGCATTCCATCATGGGTTGGAATTGAAGAGGTATTATAAATTGCTATGGGATGGAGCTCTAACAATTGTGTTAATTTTTTAAATTTTATTTGGCCATGTGAAATTTGTGAGTTTCAAGAGTCATTGTCTGTTTGCTAATAGAGTTCAGCTGAAGGTGGTTGTAACTGCCGTATCAAGGTCTGGTCTCTTGTATGCTATTCACGGTGATGGCGGTTCCTTGGGAAATGAGAAAACTGTTCCTTGGAAAGTAAAAAAACTGTGGGATGGTGTGTGATTGGTTGCATCTCACAGTAGAGCTATTGGCTGCGATTTTTGGAGTGGGTCATGAAAATGGACCCAGCCTGACCCTCAACAGTATTTTCTGCTTCATGTCCAACTCTATTGAGTGGGCAGTTTCTTCCAAGGCTTCGGGTGTCACGTTCTTATTGGTCTGCCCATCTTCACAATACATACTCCACTGAGGTTTTCGGTTTTGAAAAATTCCTTACAGACTCTCAATATTGCAAACGAAATGCATCAAACACCACTAGATCATGATCTCTACTCCCAATTATGACAAAAAATCAAAACTTGAAAAAGATCATTTTCTGACCGTGGGCAGTCATTACTATTTGGGTCGCGACCAAAAAATGGTCGATCGGTCACTTAGGGGTTAAATAAGCCCATGGGGCTAACCTTGACGTCTAAGGGTTAACTCTACTGCCCGGCTGCCCCTCCGCTGCCACCTAGACCTCCGCCCTTTCGAGCCGCTTGCCCGTGGCGCCCGTCCCTCGAGCCGCCCGCAGGATGACGCCAAGTGACGCAGGGAGACGCAGGGAGACGCAGGGACCAAGAATACCGTGAAAAACAGACGCCTCTCTAGGCGCGGTAGCGACGAGGCCCGCGCACACTACCAAGGGACAACGACGGGAATCTGCTGCGCCCCGGCCATCCCTCGCAGCAACAGAAGCTTTTCCCTTCTCCATAGCCAGCTCTTTCCCCTTCTCTCACAGCGACGACCTAGAAGAACTAGAACTAGAACATAGGAGCTGCCACGCCGATCCATCCATCGATCGATCGCCATAGCCATGGCCATGCAGCAGGGTGCCGCGCGCTCGCGCTCAGTCGCCTCGCTCCTGTCGCGCCGTCTCACGTGCTCAACCACTTCTTCTTCTCAACGCCGATCGCTCTCCACCGACAGCGATGATGAGAAGATCATCACGGCCACTCTGTTCCCTGGCGACGGCATTGGCCCGGAGATCGCCGATTCCGTGAAAAAGGTTTGCGGTTCTGAATCTCTAGCGTTTCCGTGTGAATTTAGCCATAACCCATGATTTACTTTTCTTCTTGTGAGTACCATTTTTTATTTTATATTTAGGGTGAAAGTCGAGTTGTTTCTTTAGAATTTGACCTTGAAGGGTTTCAATGATCCTACGGAAGGAGAATCAAATGTCACAGTATTCCAGGCTATGACAATGTTGACTTAATAACTATGCGAGAAAATACGGAAGGCGAGTATAGCGAACTTTTTTTTGCGTGTGGATTTTCTTCTTTTGAGTTTTAGGGTGTTGGTGGTTGTTTCTTCACCTAGAACATACATTTTTTTGTGAGTACTTTCTTTTTTAGGGTGAATGTTGAGCGTGGTGCTTTGTTTCTTTAGAATTCTAGTGGTGAATTTGACTTTGAAGGTTTCAATGACGGAGATCGAATGTTACAGCATTCCAGTGTTGACTTAGTAACTTTGCGAGAGAATACGGAAGGCGATTCTAGTGCATTTTTATACACAATTCCTTTTTGCGTGTGGATTCTTTTTGTTTTAAGTTTTAGGGTGTTGGTGGTTTGTTTCTTTACCCAATTTTTTTTCCTTCTAGCGAGTACTAATCTTTTTTAGGGTGAAATTTGAGCGTGGTGCTTTGGTTCTTTAGAAATCTAGCGATGAATTTGCCTTACTGGCATGGGAAGGGTTTCAATGACGGAAATCCGAATGTCACAGTATAATTCCAGTTTTGACTTAGTAACTATGCGAGAGAATACAGAAGGCGTTTTTTATATGCGTTTTTTTTGGGTGTATATATGCATATATATGGATTTTGAGTTTTAGGGTGTTGGTGGTTTCTTTCTTAGTGATGACTCCGGCTGTACGTGCAGATTTTCGAGGCTGTGAAAGCGCCAATTCAGTGGGAGGAGTATTACGTGGGCTCCAAAGTGGACCCGAGAACGGGTAGCTTTCTGACATGGGAAAGCATGGAGTCAGTGCGACGGAACGGGATAGGCTTGAAGGGTCCCATGACCACGCCCATCGGCAAGGGTTTCAAGTCCCTCAACTTGACCCTCCGGAAGGAGCTCGGTTTGTATGCGAATGTCAGACCGTGCCTGAGCATTCCCGGCTACAAGACCCGATATGACAATGTCGACTTAGTAACCATCCGAGAGAATACTGAAGGCGAGTACAGTGGCTTGGAACATCAGGTAAGTACGTCTGGGGCAGTGATTTTCTGTTGCTAATTTAGCCAAATTGCTACTCCCTCCGTCCCCAAGTTATTGTCATATTTGAAAGTCATGTTTGAAAGTGATTTTTTAAGTAAGTCAAAAAAATACTTCCTTGTGGCTACTTTTATTTAGGTTGCAATGAACACATGCAATGTTCTGCAATCATTCTAGTGACATAATTTGGAACCTTTTTTAATCATGTTTCTTAGAATATGGTCAATGAAATTGGCTCAAAGAAATACCAAACAAATTCGTATGACAATAACTTTGGGACGGAGGGAGTACATGAAATTTGGGCTGACTAATTGAACAGAGGATTTTTGAATTCAAATAAAAAGAATAATAGCCAATTTTCCTACATGGAGTCAAGATGTGTAGCCCCTTTAAACCTAGGTATCACCCAGGTATTGCCCCAGTAGACCTAGGTAGCACATGTGTTTTACCCTGATATTACTTATATATTAATATGAAAGAGCATCCAAGGAGCCTGGATTGCTCTTCAAGCCATGGAAAAGTGGCAAAAGTTTTAAACTGTCTTCTGACAAAAGAATATCACTCGTCTGGGGATATCTGTAATGCTCTGTACAACAGAACCTTAGGGTTGCGTTGCCACTAGCTGTGGATTAGGGTTTCCAGTGATAATTCAAGTGAATTGATTGCTGTTGGACCTAGATTTTGAGTGTTTATGTTGTACTGTGAAGATCAATCATTCTACTGTGATAGTAACTCTAGGCATAGAATTGTTTGAAAGTAAAAGTAAAGTTTGATATCCTAGGTTTTCTTGGATTTGATTTTGGCAACTTGACATACTGAGCTTTATATGTTTGCGTTCTTAGGTGGTGAGTGGGGTGGTGGAAAGTATCAAAATTATCACCAGGCAGGCCAGTATGCGTGTGGCGAAGTATGCGTTTCACTACGCTCAACTACATGGCAGGAAGCGCGTGTCTGCCATCCACAAAGCAAATATCATGAAGAAGACCGATGGACTCTTTTTGGAGGTAAACAATTGTAGCATGTATTCAGAGTTCACATTGTTGTCCGGAGCAGGAAGGTTCACAGAGGCTGAAGTTTAACCCTAAAGAACTTTGAGTACTTTCTTTTGTCCAGTTTCATTCATTTTTGGACCAGCACATGCAATGTTCTTCACTGGTTCTAGTGATACATTATTTGGTCCCATCTGAAGTATATATAATCAATTTGAATTAGTCACGAATCCTTGCCCTTTAGGGTTAACTATGGTCATCAGTTTTATTTGATCTCTTTGTCCATTTGAGTAGCGATGCATGTCATTTTCGAAGGTGTTGCAAGCCATGAGGGCGAGCTTACATGTGGATGGTTAATGTTACAGTGTTGTAGAGAAGTGTCTGCGGAGTATCCAGACATTGTGTATGAAGAGGTCATCATCGACAATTGCTGCATGATGGTACGTCATTTCTATCAAGCTCACCATTACATATTGCAAAACCGATTCATTAGAATCCAGGTTGCACGCAGCGTAGGATTTTTTTCTAAATTGCCTCTTTTTGTACTAGATTTCCATCTACTTTTAGTGTATCAATGTTTTTTTGGCGGTCAGTACTTCCTGATCGACTCTTGATTTGTAACAAGAGTTACTCGTGGCTAATCAACTCAGAAACTTGAAACACATGGATCACCCTGCAATTATCTTTAGTATGTCCCTATTCTCTCGAGCGTTAGGCTGTTAGGGCCCTCATCTATCGTTCTTAACATTTTCCTCGTTTGCACAGTTGGTGAAGAATCCAGCACTGTTTGATGTATTGGTGATGCCTAATCTTTATGGTGACATCGTCAGCGATTTGTGTGCTGGTCTTATTGGCGGTCTAGGGCTGACGCCTAGGTAAGAGTGGCTTCTTAAAACTGCTACGCTTGAAAGCATTCCTGACATTTTCAGCCTAAACTATGCAAGAAATCACACAGAAAGAAATAGCTGTTACCTCTAGATTTTAGTTTAAATCTGTGTCCGCTACTGGGTTACTTAAGGTTCCCGAACATAGAGTGTTTGCTTGTGGACATCTTTAGTTTGCTTGCTCTTGCATTTACAGCACTTGAGTTCAGTGGGTAAATGTACGCTTATGAGGCTGCAATACAAAATATGGTAATTTATGATACAAAATTTGATCACGGTTACGAACTATGAAACTGTTTCTTATGTTTTCTGGGGTGGTGGGTGACAGTGGAAACATTGGAGATAATGGTTTGGCCTTGATGGAAGCTGTGCACGGAACAGCTCCGGATATTGCTGGCAAGGTTGTTTTCTCTCCTTTCTCTTTTGCCCTTGCATCATGCCTTCTAAAATTGTGGCACACGATTACGTGATGTAGCTTGTTCTCAACTTCAAGCTTGTGCAGGTGGTGTAATTGGGCATAAATTGCTTGGTCTTATCATTGTAGTTCTTTACTGTGGCTCTTGCCTACCCTCACCAAGCAAGAAGTGCCAACTAGCTATTTGGAATTAGTTACTAATAATTGATGTTGTCTGCACAGAATATGGCAAATCCAACGGCGCTGTTGTTAAGTTCAGTGATGATGCTGCATCATCTTAAGTTAAGCGAGTGTGCTGACCGAATTCACAATGCTGTATTATCGACAATATCCGAGGGGCAGTATCTGACATCTGACTTGGGTGGCAAGTCTACCACCAGCGACTACACCAAAGCACTCATCGACCACCTTTGAAGAGCTTATATGGAAGGAGCTTAATTATATGGCTTTGATTAGCAGATTATCGGGGTATGTTTTCTCAACGCCATTGATTCTCAAGAGCCCCCGAGGCGAAAGATCTCAGTGTCAGTGCATGGCAAGTTGTAGCTTATGAATAAGACTCCTTAAGTTTTTATGTTGTTAGCCATGACGGGGAATTGAAGGCCCTGGATGATCATGCAGAAAGTGATTCTTTACAGCCAAAACTGGGAGTGCCTGCACTTGCCTTTCACATGCCGCAGTGGGGAACAGCAGGGAACATTGGAATCTTGAATTGTGTTTTTTCTGAACAGTAAGCTAAAATGTCCCTGCTCTCTGGAATTCTTTTCCTACCTTTGTTAGCAGCATTTACGAAGAATAAACGGATTGAATCATATATTGCTTTTCACCTCTTGTGCAATGGAGTTTCAGTTCTGAGGTTTGGGTTTAGTTTTAATTTTAAGCCCCGAGAGCAGGCACCCGGTGAGTGCATAATGGAAATTTTTAAAGAGCTAATGAAATCCATTCAAGGACGTTGAAAAAGTGGTTTTTGTCTAGTTTTTCGGGGTGTGACCACTATTAATATATGATATTACTATTTTGTAGCCTATTACTATCACATTAAGACATCATGAATTAGTGTACCAATTGATGAACATCATTTCCTTGGTATCATGTTGGCCACTTGTGAGCAACTATTCGTTGAAAAGGTTCATGATGATGTTCCCATGGTACAAATTTAATAAAAGAAACGTTTATTTTATCATACACTCATTTGATTTCACTTTTAAATAGGGATGATGCTAAATAATGTAAACTATTTCTATTTATTTAGCATCATAGTAATGCATCAATACAAATTCACATAAAAGTGTGAAAAGTATTAGCTAGTGGTACAAATATCACTTGACCAAATGTATTGGACGAGGTCAATGATTTTTGAATGGAAATAGTGTCACTTAGGGTACTCTACCATTTCTACACTTAAGAAATTGTATAAGAAATTCATATGCATTGATTAACCATTGATTTCAATAGATTTGGTTTTGTTACTCAAATCCTCTTTGGAGCTCCTAAAATTGCAGTCCTATATTTGTTAGAATGCTGTGACAAAATAAGTCTTACATTTGTTAAATTGCTTAAAGTAATGCAAATGATATACTCTACATGTATGCTTTGTGAGATGACTCTAAAAACATAAAAAGTAAAAGTAACGAAGATTAGAGGAAAAAAACGTTGTTTTATTGAAGAAGGACCGTTTATTTGTACATTTACCAAGTTAACCTTTTGATGCTACTGCGTCCAATATTTGGATGACGAACATATTTAAGTTGTTTGATTCTCATCCGAATTGGGCAAATTTTCGTCCACATAAAGTTCTCTTGGTTCTTGTGCAAGTTTACTATCTATTGTACGGTTTGGATTTTTAAAATGGGTTATTATGATATTTGAAAAATCACAAAAGTGGTTTATGTGAAGTTTCATTCTTAGTACAAAAAGTGAGACCTAAAACATGATTTTCCAAAATAAGTAGAATCAAATAATGAAAACCATACCATCTCATAGAGCATGTTATTCCAATTTCATTTCAATATTAATTAATTTTTTCTTGTGTTAATGTGGGATTTTTAATTGAATTTTAAGAGAAAACCTTGCAAAAATAATTAAAAATACTTCATAAAAAATATGATAAATCCAACCATACAGATGTGATCTTCACGTTGACATTAACAACTGCGCTCTGTACATCAATTCCATTTTTGGTATTCATCTAACATTTTATAACGTTTCTTTGAAAACAATGTTGAATTGGGACCTTAAAGGATTAAACATTCTAATTATCACATGGCACCTCAGATTCTTGTAAATAGGCACAATGCGTAAAGTGTTGGTTTATGGCCCACTCACTTTACATGCACTGGTTCACACGTTAGTTTACATTCTCACCCTTGTGAGTGAAGTTAGGGCCACTTCACACTATGGCCGAAGGTCGAGAGGCTGTCGATTTCTACCAATCAAATTGCAAGAAACCATGGGTTCGGCCTCTCGACCCTTCACTCTAGAGGCCAAAGTTCAAAGGCCGTGGACCTCCAAAATGCTTACATGGCAACACTTTTTGACCAAGGTGATGGCCTCTCGAGAGGAAGTTTGGGTCGGACGGGAATGGAAACCCAAACTATGATTGAGAGGCCGTCGATTTCTTCATACAAAATGAAAACTATGTTTTATTGGCTATTTTCAATAGATTTCTTTGGACTCTCAACAAAGTTTGGACTTCCAATCTCACGGCCTCTCGACTTGGACGGCCATTGTGTGAAGCGGGCCTTAGGCACTTGAGAGATTAAAAAGCATGCCAATAAAACTTCCCATCCAAAGTTCTTCCTTGTGAGGAGTCTCATGACCATGAATTGTGGTGTTATCTCCTCAGTTCTTTGATATTCCCGTGAAGTTGATTCGTTGTGAGTGCTCATCAGGCAATTCAAGTCTGAGGACCACTTACAACCAGTCAAATTCACAGCAGTTTCATTGCAAGTACGGCACCTGCACGCAACCAAAAAGAAGAAAAAGTTGCTCTTGCGAATGAAGAAACACACCTTGCACATCAGTTGACATGAAGTGTAATACAGAAAATACAGACTGCGCTGCGTTCTAAAGTTGCAACAAATTGGTAAATTAAACAAGTTTATAAACCTCCGGCTTTATAAGCATGAAGATATCTAATTGAATTAAAAAATTCCATCTGGACACACTGCAATTGTTTTCCAAAGTACACAACGCGTTTCTTTACACCAAAATACAAAAAGGATGTGACAGCGCACTAAATACTTTAATTTTGGCACTATCCTCATCTCCTTCTATGTCCAATATCTTGTATGAAGCCATTTCCTCTTTCAATCTTCTACCTCCTCTGACGCTAGTGCTCTGTGAATATTCTCTTACTTTAGCTGCACAACAATCGAAAAATAACAGCCTTCGTCTTCATTCTGTGTTGGATTACCTCTACATTGAACTACAGAGGAGGCATGTCAGAACACAAAACAACCATGCAAGGACATTCACGCACACTACTTACTCAAATGAGGCATTTGAATCAAAACATTGAGGAGGCAGGACTTTCTCATCTAGACATGGAGCCTGCAAAGCATCAAAATGGCTGGGTTTAACCCCTAAACGTCCCATGGGGATAGTAGATACCTGGCCGTATAATTGACATTTGCTACCAACAAGAAGCTCTAAATTGGGATCTCAATAGCTCACTAGAACCACATTGATGTAAATTTCAGCTTCCCTATTGAACTCAAACCTATAAAAGCTCTGAATTCATTCCAAATACTAGAAAAATACACCGTATTTTATTGTCTGCAAAGGCACTTTCAGACGTTTAGGGGCTAATATGTAAAGAGAAAATCAGATACATTTAGAGCTCACGGTTTTGGAAATGTCATCCAACCTACAAAAAAATCAGCTTCTAGAAGGGCCTGTCAACTCCATTCCAACCAGATATAACACGTCTATTCATGTGCACAGTTGCTTCAGTCAAGAATCTTCGGAACTGCTTCCATGAATTCATAAAAAAAATGCAGGATTCTACGTAGATTTGTATATGTTCGACTACTGCATACGAGAAAAGACACTTACTTACATCATGGATGAGCAGTCCATCGAATCTCACATGGATGATAGGCATATGTCATATGGGATCCTGGCAATTTTGGAAGGTCACGCCAAATTCTTGTAGAGAGGTCACAAATCCATCATTTGTCAATATGGGAAGGCTCCCTTTCATCAAGGCTCACAAATACTATCAAGACTCCATTTGATGAATGCAACTTCAAGTTGTAAAGATTTATCTTTGGAGCGCGCTCAAAAAGGCCGCTCTTATGAATACCCATTTCCAACTATGTAGGCGGATGTTGTGGATGATACTCCACTGCATACTCTTTGATACAATACACCTTTGTTGATGGTTGATATATTGCTTCATCAACTCTAGGGATATGTGTATCTTCCAGCATTACAAACAAATGGCTCTTGAGGAGTGTTTGTTTTGCTGCATCTACATCAGGACGCAGACTCCGATTGTTCAGCCACATTATTCTCCCCTTTGCAAAGTCGTACGCAGATTGATTCCCAAACGTGATATCATTTGCATTATTTGCTTGGGACCACTGTCCCGTACTAGAATCAAAGACTCGAATATCATTTGTATTTATGTCTCGCCTGTTTGCCACTATGAGCACCTTGAAATGATTACTTTCCCGGTCCACAACAATACACTGCAGAAGAACTCCCATGAAATCTAGAATAGGAGGCAGATCAAAAGATCTTTGATTCAGTGGATTTACAACCGTACTGAACAAACATAGAACTGATCTTTTTTTTTCAGTGTTATATGTACTTAAAGATAAATTAGCACCAACCCTCCATCAAAACCTCCTTGTATAAAACGTCCCCGATAACCTTCAGATGATTCCAACCAGCATTCAGATTGCCCAACGAAAGATGGAAGGTGTGCCATTTGTTCCAATTGGTATCAAACACCCGCACCAGAAATAAATTCTCTTGTCCATTGTCGAAGTGCCTAATGAATGCAAGCATCTGTGGATGTACCTCATCACAAACCCTGAAAAACTCAAAGCCTCTTGTCATCACGTCTTCTTTCCAACCTCTGGAGAGGCATGGCAACTGGAGAATCTGCTTCACAGGGAGAGGAGCAAACACGAGCTGCAACAACTCCTGTGGTAGATTCCCCCAACGATCTGCATTCATCACTTCTTCATGCTCACTGCATGAGTGTCTACATGATGTTTCCACTACAAGATGATCTCTTGCTTCCTCCCTCAATAATGCGTTCCTCCGTGTGCTGTTGTGAAATGATATGAAATCAATTGTTAAGGTCCACTGAGAGGCCCGTGACCCAAGGGACTAGTAGAAGCGGAGATGAGAACTTTTTGATCGGTGCTCTGTTGCATTAGCTGGCTTGTGACAATTAGATGTGAAAACATTGTTAAGGTTTTCGTTTGTGTTAAGTGTAAAGATGTTTCGCTCTAATGTTATCATAGTAGCTTAGTTATCTATGTTGTAGACATACCAGGATTCATCCCTTGGAATGCCAAATTCCTCAGCTGCAATTTCAAGCACCTTCCTCAAATCGGGAGAATCCCCTGCTACTGTAAAGCCAGTCAATCTGCCTTGTAACGCACGAGCAACGTCAACGTAATCATTTGCCATCTCCTTGCTAAACCCTAACTCCTCTCCAAACACAAGATCTTGTGAATCTGTAAAGCATATCACTTACACAACATTCATTGTCATTATGCAGCTCAGTTTAACCCCAAACAAAAATCCTAAATTATTGATAAAGCTTAATGAAACCACTCAGTGCAACCGTAATTGATCACGTCACGCTATTGAGTCATGCAAGTCACTATTTCTAGCTATCCTCATACCTTAGTACAGTACGTGAAGTGAAATTTAAACCATTTCAAGAATCAGCAACTTAATGCAAAGTGTCTAACTCTTATACATACAATAATGTGACTCGTAGTTCATAGTCCTTTCGAAATATACAAAAACTCTCCATGATGCAAAGACGAGCGGCCGTTGCAAAATAGAATATCAATTACCTTGATGAATATTGTGTTGAGCAGAAGACCTGATTTATTATTTTCAGCTATTCTCGTACCTAAGTACATGAGGTGAAGTTTAAATCATAATTTTCAAGAATCTGGAAGTCAACAACTCAATGCAATGTGTGTGGTTGTTTTGCATGCAATGCGATTCGTGGTTCATAGATCTTTCAAAATTTTCAAAAACTCTGCAAGATGCAAAGAAGAGCGGCCATTGCAAAGTGGAATATCAAGTACCTTGGTTAATACTCTGCAGAACAGAAGAGGTAATTCGCCCGAGAGTCCTTTGTCTTTGCTTTCTCCACTGCTCCGCCAAAAAATCTACAAGATTAAATCTCCGACTACATGAAGCTTCAATCTGCACTAGAGTGTTGTTTCCTTGAAGAACCATTTACAGCACTGATTGCACTGATTTCCTTCATTCGCTTTCGAAAATCGAAAAGAATTTTTTTCAAAAGTTAAGCAAAAGAGTGTGGAATTTTTTCATCCTACTCTTAAATGCTGCAGAAGCGAAACTAATCCTCCATTGTCTTCTCATTTTTGTGATCAAGCATTGATTTACCGTGATTGTAAATCTGCATGCGGGTCCAAAGTTTCTAGATTCTCAATGAAGCTTGATGGACTTCCTTGTTCAAACCGCGTGTCGTCGATGGATGATAGATGATGGATGACAGATGTGATATAAATGGATGACAGATGATATATAAATGGATGATGGATGATATAAATGGATGGTGGATGATATCCCAATGCATGATTTATAATATGTAATGGATGAATGTTCTATCGCTCATCCGACGGTGAAGGAGGGTCGACAAAGTGGTCTGCACTATTTGAAAAATTCCACACTAATTCATATATGAATTCCAACGTGTCATAAATGGAAAGTGGTTATGTTCACAATTGTCAAAGAAGTAAATTTTTAAATTACATTAGTTTGAAGATTGTAATAAATCACCTTTTTTGATGTGGCAAGTTGTATTCTTATTTAATTCTAGGCACATAACGTGGTTGCTACAAACAATCCAATCGTAACAATATGGTAGAGGTACAAGTCTTACTTCGTAATTTTTTTTTTATAAAAAGTGCATCCAAATGACCTTTTAAGTACGTATGTCAATTTGCTATGCATTGATCAAACAAATTCTTGCTTTTGTATCATGTTCAAACACTTTGTATAATTATGATTACATGACTTTAAAGGGTTGGATATAAGATCTTGCTTGAGTTTTTTATTTTTTTATTTTAGAGGATAAACGTAAAAAAATAATTTAAAAACATTTTTTGTGAAAGTATGTTATTTTTAATTTTCTATATTTCTTTAAAATTTCAACTTTGGAAACAATGTCCTTTTATCTTAACCCATAAACGTCCTTCACAAATTTAGAAAGAAATGAGTATTTTTTAGTACTGTATATTAGTTTAAAATTTTAGGAATTGCAACTGCAAATCCGCAATTACACGCTCTACAAAAAACATGAAGAGAACCCTAACTCTGAAACAGAGAGAAACATCTGAAAATTGGAAGGAGAGCAAGGCGGCTAGAAACGACATGATAGGATTTCAAAGATTTGGAGGTCCACCTCGTCAAAGAGAAATCCCACCTTTCCCTCTCTACAACCCCATCATCTACACCTCGTCAAGAGAACCTAACGATAAATGGACAATTTTTCATCCGAAACTCACATAGTGGTGATGTTTAACACACTCTATAAACAAAAATACACAAAAGAACATTTTATCATATGATATTTGAGAAAAGTATTAAAGAAAATTGTCTATATGAAATGGGGCTAATATTTTTTATAAAATAAATTTTAGATTGTCCAAGCCCTTCATTGTTTTTCACGTTTTTATTTTTTATTTTTTATAACTATAATTTGATTTTTAGTTTTAATTTCTTGAACAAATAAAAATAGCCCTATATTTTTCCCGCATATTATTTCAAAAAAATTGTCCAGTGCCTGCCCCATCATATTTTTATCATATCGTTATCTTGGCATTATATTATTGACTCCATGTTATACTTCAACAATTTAAGCACCAATTGAATTTATACCTCTAATATTTTCTATAAAAAATTGACATTTAAAAAACATGTTATCATACATTATTTGGAGTTGTAATTTATTAATAAAATAAACTTCTAGTTTTAGGGTATATAATAACAATTCCATAAACTAACCTCAATTAGGTAGTTGTATTTTAAAGAGATTTTTAGAATCTCTTGTTATAGATGACCATGTGGACTTTTATTAATTGGAACTTAATTTGGAGTGAGAATATATTTTTTATTCTTAAGAAAAAAAATCTTCCTTTGTATCACCATTCACCTCCTCTTATTAATTACATATAAAAGAACCACGATAAAGGAAAAAATTACCTTTAAAAAAATCGCCTTTAATCCTTATTTAAATTTTTTACTTACTTATTAGATATGAAAGATTACAAGACAAAAAAGTGTATTTCAACCCTAAAAATATATTTTCACATTGTACGTCTATTACACTTCTTGTTTATGTCTCACATTTAACGAAAAAGTCTTGGAATGCAAAAATAACGATATGGGACAATTGACTCAAGTCATTTAACCCCTAAATGCCCACAACCCTCTCCAAATTTGGAGAATTGCAAAGATGCATTATAAAATGCAACTAAGAGGAATATTTTGAACTTGATGTACAAATAAAAGTTGTACATTTTGAATTTTAGATCCTATCTACAAGGTTAGATCTATGATTGCTATCACCAATATTTTTGTATAATATTTGAAATTTAAAAATCCAAATTCTTTTGTAATTAATTTGATTATGAATAAGATATTGACAATCAATGAATGATTTTTTTTGTAATTGGTTGAAATGTGATACTCTAACTGTAGTGATTTTTGAGGATTTTTTGGTTGCTTAATTTTATGAGTTGACTTCTCCAAGAGCATTTTTGAACTATTTTGAAACACAAATGGTTACTATAATACCTGCCCTATTTCGGAAAAGTAATAATAAATTTTAACGTAATGAAAATTTATTAAAAATATATGTTTCTACATATATCTAATATATGAAGGTGTCAAAAGGTTTGCATAGGATCCAAAAGTCTTAATTATGTTCATCATGTCCAACCAAGGCTTGGATCCAAAAGTTTTGTTCCCTTCATTTAACCAAGGCATAAGTAAAAAAGATGTATTTTTGTTCATTTTTAAAATAAAGGCATGGGTTAAAACATTGTAATCATATTCATCCTTTGAATAAAGGCATGAGTCCAAAAGTCTTATGGGTAGTACCAAAATATTTTAAACTTAAGTTTTAAAATCATAAAACAATTAAATATTAAAATATTCCCTACTAAAACTAAAAATGAAAACTAATGAATTATCGGGCACTACTAAGCCAAACTAGGGATAAATACTATGTTATTAAGATCCAACCTTTTTATGTCATAGAATTCTATTATTCATGAATTATAATAACATAATGATATGTACAATTGAGTTATCTATTAAAAATGTACATTGCAAATCATTCAAAAAAATCTTATATAAAATCATAAAATAAACATTTAATACATTAATTTTGTGACAAATTTTGAGTTAAAAAAACACTTGATCCTAACCATTGAACCAAATCTTTGCAATGTTCTATACACTTGATCTCTAAATAATATATAGTATGTTTAGTTAATCCTTGAATGACCAATCCACCCATTCTAGGTTAATGGATACTTTCAAGCTTTCATTGTTCACAAATAATAACATTTTTAGTGTTTTTTTGGAAGTAACTTGGTAAAGTTATTTTGCTATGCAATGGTAGGATCTAAAACTATTAGAATGTACTCTTTATATCATTTGCAATTATAAAAGTATGTGAAATTTGATTGAGTTGAGATAGATAGAAACTTTGGGTTTTTTTTAAGGCCAACGTGGATAAAGTGTTGGTTTGTTTTGACAATGAGCTAGTACCCCACATGACAAAGGGCCATTGGTGCAAGAATGTTCAAATTGAATTGACTTTTTGTTCGATGGTAGTATTAAAGAAAGTGGATTTATAGATTTTAAACAATAAGAAAATTCAAAAAGATTACCACAATGAGTTCACCCAAGTTCATATCCATCTCAACAAATTTCATTGAAAATTAGAGGTTAAGGGTACATCTGGAAGTTCAAGGCATGTGAACATGGTGCCATGATGGTGCCTTGAATGTTCGCATGCCTTCAAGTTCCAGATAATTTGGTGCGAACTTCCATACCAACCTAGTATGGATAAAATGACACTAAAATGATCTATATGTGGCCTTTGGTGTCAAAATGACACCAAAATAGTCGGGCCCAACTTTTTTTGATGTACCCTCTTGATTGATCTTTGGGTTAACGGTAGCTCTAACAATCATGTTAGAGCTCGATGCACATGCTCATGGCCCACATACACCAAGCCCTAATTCACATATATTTGTGTTCCCGAAATGGAGAAAGGTAAAACTAAGAAACAAAAAAATGTTTAAAGCTTTGTTTTTTCTTGCTGCAACTACCATTCAAGCACTGTGCAACTGCATTACAGTGCCGCAAGTACATAACATTCAATAGCCTTAAAGAAGGTTGCCTTTCAGTTTCATCCACCTTTATATATGGAGTGACCAATGATTTGTGATTGAATGGGCTATTGAATCAAATAAACTATCACAAAACATTGTTGAAATGTGATTGAGTGAGTGCTTTCGATTATTGTTCATCATGGTTAATTGCTCTTGTTTAACGCCACGTGTCCCCATAGCTACTGATGTGATGTGGAATATCCCGCATCATTTCATTGGGGAGATGAAATGGTGTGGGATATTCCACATCATTCTATTGGGGGAAGTGAGCAGTCACGGAATGTTATGTAGAACCATGCTGCGATTTTTTTTTACTTTTTTAAAGGGAGGTGCAAAAGCTAGGGCCAATGACCGTGGGTGGCCAGCTGTGCGAGCTATAGGTGCCTATGAGCAGTTGAGGTGGCTACATGGAATGTTTGGAAATCAAAAGAGTGCTACCAGGCTTTCCAAAAGATCAATTACTCTGTGCTACACGATTCCATGGAAGAGCAGAAGTAGTGGCTAGAACAAATTTTTGAAAGGCATGATTTCACGAATTACACATTATGAAAAGTAAGATTGTGGCTATTTGCATGTTACATTTATTTTCTTTCACAATGGCTACATGAGTATGAAGCATGTAGACTCCAAAATCACAATCACAAGCAAATAGACAAGAAACCTCTATTTTATTACCGTTCTCAAGCCAAAGATGTAACAAGTGATTCAACGATACAAATCACAAGTGCTTTTCATCACAAGTCTCGCAAGTATTAAGAAATACTATTAAAACACTAAGCTAATCTTCAAAAGCTAAGAACGATGATAAAATAGAGGGAAAACCTGCCAATGTTTACTTCATCACTACACCTCACACTCAAATACTACATCTCATACTCAAGCGTGCACGGCATAACGCTTGGTCTTCACAGACTTGTGCCAAACTCCAATGGCCTCCTCGAATGGCATAGTCTGCAAGGTATAGTGCTTCTGAGCAAACATGCGAACGACCAAAGGTAGATGGTCTGTGAGCCTGTTTCAGAGCTGCCCCTTCACGAACGAGACCGTGCTGAACAAGCGCTCATCCTCAACGCTCCCCAGCACCTGCTTCCAAAAAAAAAATCAACTAGCATTAGATAGTGGATTTACAACCAATTCAAAGCATGAAGAGTTCCAAAATGTGAAGATCAAGGAATATTTTGCTCCATTCAAAGACAACACTACATGAATACACCACAAAGCTTTGAAATCACACACCCTGCTCAAAATTTAACCTTCAAGTCGTCATGCTGTAGCTATAGAATCACACAACACCGCTGAAAATTTGCAGGAGCCGCGGTCATGCTGTAGCTTTGGAATCACATACCAAAGCTGAAAATCAAACTTTCAACCGGCTTCCTCAAAATCTGACCTTCACCTAGCTTCCTCAAATTCTGAATCATAAGTTTGGACTATAGCTGTAGAACAGCTTATAAATCACATACCACAACTCAAAATTTGAATTCACTTTGCTTGCTCAAAATTTGAGGCAACCGGTTGGACTAGGCTTTGGAGCATCAAAGAATGGCATCGATACTGTGCAAAATCTGGCCTCATAATCTTGCTCGAAATTTGACCTCAACGAACTTGCTCAAAATCTGACCTCATGATCTGGCCTGAAACGAACTTGCTCAAATCTGACCTCAACGAACTTGCTCAAACCTGACCTCAACAAACTTGCTCAAATCTGACCTCAACGAACTTGCTCATAATCTGACCTTGAACAAGCTTGTTCAAAATCAGACCTTCACCCAGCTTGTTCAAAATCTGTGTCAACCGGCTCACTATAGCTTGGGATGAACTTATAAACCACATAGCAAATTCCCAAAATCTCACTTTCAATCAACCAATGCGTATGCTTGAAACAACTGAAATTAGACACCACTGTACATGCAAAAATTGGAACAGTATGTGCAAGGCCGGTCCACTACATGATTGAAAGAAAACAACAATCACAAATGTTGAGTGTAACTTACCATGACCATGGCAATCTCAGCCAATTTGAAGTATTTTGGGAAGCTATATTTGGTCAAAATAGACGACTGGCTAAGCTTCCTCCAAAGCTTTGTCAATGGATTGACATGCATGTCAAAAGAAGCAAGTGCTGCGAGGCTATTGGTCTCCATAGCCAGCTTAAAAAGCCCAAGTTGTGCATCCAAGGCGGATGAAGAAAGTACCCCCGTGGTCCAACTGGACTCCTCAACAACATAGAATTGCTTGGGATCACAAAAGGTGGATTTGATCACAGAAAGATGCTGCTGCAAGTGCAAATGAGGCTCATTCCCGAGCAGCCAAAAGTGCGGGTACACAATGCTTAGAGCATTGAGGACATGGTTTGCCGGGAAGCGGTCATGGAGCTCCGATATGATCAAATCAGCTGCCACTAAACACATCGCACACACACATTAGCAAGACAAGACAACATTAGCAAGACAAAACAAGACAAGACAACATTAGCAAGGCAAGACAAGACAAAACAACATTAGCAATGCAAGACAAGACAAGACAACATTAGCAAGACAAGACAACATTAGCAAGAGAGGACAAAACAACATTAGCAAGAGAGGACAAGACAAGACAACAACACAAGTACAATGAACATCATGACGCATGCTAGGATCAAGTCAAGATGACAAACAAATTTAGTGATTAGAATTTACATTTGACCTCCCGTTTCACGCTCCGAATGACAAGCTCCCACACGTTTGGAATAACATAGACGCTGGAGCGGTCTCCATTAGGAGTCCTAACTGTGGCATTCAAATGGGCTCCAGCAGCGGTTTGCAAGTGGCCTTCAAACACTAGGAGGTCATCTCCTCCATTCATGTCAGGTTGCCACTTCAACTTGATGCTATGATGCGTCATGTCACAAATCGACGTAAAATGACGAAACTTGTCCGACTTAAAGGCCGTTTCCTCAACTCGATAGAGAGAGTCAATGTCATCACAGCAAAGCTGCAAGGCCCTTGTAAAGTCACACACATACACATTTGGACTCTGTGCAAAGACTATGAGATTCTTCACTAACTCTAGCAACGGGACAAAGCATGCAAGCGCAAGCAAGTTCTCAATGTCCACCAACTGCTCATAGTTGTTTTTAGCGGCCGGCACATGAGGAACAACATGCATGTCCGAGAACATTTTCACGATCAACGTGCGATATTCAGAGAGGATACGTCTGAGAGGACTCAACATCAAGATCCACCTCGTCTTGACATGCCTCAAGATTTTCATGCCCTTGGTCTGCAACAACTCTGACAACTTAGTGAATTCAACATGGCGTTTGGGGGACTTAGAAAAAAAGAAATGTAAAGACTAAAGCAAAGACTCTATACGTTGGACCGGCTCAAGCTCACTCAAACACCCCACCGCTAGATTAGTACGATGAGCAACGCAGTGCATGCCAATGATATGAGGGGCGTGCAACTGTGTCGTGACTCCCGACCTCTTTCCCTAAAACGTAGACGCACCATCTGCCCCAAAACTCATTAGCCCCGATCTCACATGGGACTCACTAAGACCAATATTAGTCATGATAGCAGTAATGACCTTCGTTAGATTCATCGCACTAACTCCCTCTAGCACACGCTCTAAAGACAACAACACAGGCACACGAACCCAATTTTCCACAATGTATGCATGTATGGAAATCCAGACTTGGTTATCGACAGTGGTTACCTCGTCACAGCTGATTGAAAAATACTTAGAGTTAGTGAGAACACGCTTAGTGGCAACCAACACTACCTCATGCAACGACTCGGCCATTTGCCAACCGCTGCTGGCCGACCAGTGCTTGCGGGGCAGCCTTGGGACACCCACAAACTGCAGCAGCTCCTGCATGGACTCAAATTCGACCATAGGCCTGTCATTTGACAACAAATGGTAAAGAATAGCAAATTGGATGTGCTTCTTCCGATTAGAGCTAGTATTGACCAAACCTTCCATCACAAGCTTCAAAATGGAATCCACGGACGTCGCGGCATAGACCCGCTCGGCACGGCAATGTTTGCTCTCGGGGAGGTCACTCTTTGTATCATTTGAGTATCACGTGTAAACAAAGGGTATTTAAAAGCACCCTAAAATTTAAAAATAATTTTTACTATAATTAGTAATATTTTAAGAATATTTTCATTTTTATTCTTGTAATGAATTGTGAACATCCTATATTAATGTAAATCATTTATAAAAATTATCTTCAAAGATTTATTTGGACCCTATCTTTGTTCGCACATTGTTACGTAATATTTGGAAGTGACCTCCCCGGGTGTTTGCTGCTGCGATCCCAACACCACTCTCCTTCCTTCGTGCCATCGGGCAAATCGGACTTTGCCTTCTTCCATCCTTGGTGTTTTGCTAAATTGTCGCCTTAGGCCACCAAAATCTTAGGCACGCCATTCACCTTCGTGCAAATGCTACAGCGCACAGTCGCCACGCCATCACCATCGTTAGGCATTTGCTCTGCTCATGGGTACTTGGATGCCCATGAGTCTTGGTATCGCTGATGAGCATCACTCCTGCGGGGGTTCTTCTTCCCCATAGCCTCGCATTGGCTGTCACTTAGGCAAATTACCTCTTGGCAATCGGGATCAGCACCGCCGGAGCTGCTTGTTTCATCTGCCTCCGCACGCTTCCTGCTCACAGATCGTGTGAGCACCACCCTCTCAATTGGCGGTGTGAGATAACTCGCCACGCTCCGAGAATGCAAGAGCACGCTGCCGAAATGTGGCAAGTCGCTCCTTCGCCTTCTTCATCAACGATGCTTGACCAGAGGTCGCCATCACGCCCAAAACCAGGAGTGAGACAACACGCACAGAATGAAGTGAGATTGTAAAAGATCCAAAACAGCGGAGTGAAAGTCACAAAGGAATGTACGATGCTAAACAGGGAATTCAAAACAATGCAGCAAAGAATGGAATTCAAATGAAAAGAATGCAAGATAAAAGAGTGAAATCAGTGCTTACCTTAAACCCTGAAGAATGTCGAACAATGGAAATCAAAACAAAGGACTCTAAAACACAGTTTACCTTAAACCCTGAAGGATGCAAAACAGAGCTTAACTTAAACCCTACACTGTGCTTGCTCAAATCTGACCTCTACTCGCTGGACCCTAAACCCTGAAGTTCGGAAAGACATAATCTGAAATGTAGCCCTCACGATGGCAAACAAGGACTGAGAGACTTCTGCCTAAAACACCATGATTCCAATCTCAGCCAAACAGGGACACGATTGACAAGATTCACAAGTCACGATTGACCAAGACTCACAGGGACACTCACAATTGAAGAATTCCCGATTGACAAGTACAATGAGTATCTCGATTGACAAAAAAATAAAAATCCTAAGTTCACAAGAATTCCCGATTGACACTGCATTAAAAATCCCCCTAAACACTGCACTAGAAATCCCGATTGACACTCCCTGAAACTCCCGAATTGACACTTTCGACACTGCATTCCCGATTCACATTAACATTCCCAATTGACACTTCATTTCCCGATTGACACTGCATTCCCGATTGACCAAAGTAGACAAAAAAACCCGATTTACAAGTTCACAAAAAACCCGATTGACACTAACATAAAAATCCAAATTAACAAGTTCAGAAGTTCACAAAATCCCGATTGACACTTGACAAAACAGGGAGTCACAGATAGGAAGAAAAACGATGCAACAGGGGAGTCACAGATCGAAATGCAACGACGCAACAGGGGAGTGACAGATCGGAAAGCCAAAGCGCACATCCAGATCGGAAAACCAAAAAAACGCACATCTAGATCGGAAACTCAGGGTTGATGGCTTCTGAAGCGCACGCACAGATCGGAATGCAACGATGGTGAAGACACACAACTGTACTCCCATTATATACAAAACACACGCAATGCAAGAGGGGGTTCGAATTGAACTTACCTGCCATTTCAAAAATCCCAATCCGCTCTTGAATGCAACAGCGTCACAAAACCGCCTCTTGGAAAACCGCCATCTCTCTCTCTCTCAAATCAATGCGCACTAACAGAACACAGACATTAGGTATAGAAAAGCTGTAGACAACAGAAGGCGCTCAATCAAAACACATGAAGGGAGAAAAACCGTAAAAAAAATTGCAGAGCTACGCTATTTCGGAGGCGCTCCTCCTTCAATGGGCGCTGCTACACCATCTGACTAAGGGGGAGATGCGCGGCTACACTGGTTCCCACACAATCCGATCCACAGGCTAACGGCAGCTCCCATGCAACAGAGTGTGCTGGCGAAGTCAGGCGGAGTAGGGGGCGTAATGAGCGCTACAGGACCCGAAGCAAGGAAGATGGCTGCTAGTGCGCGCCCTCAGTCCTAGCACCAGCAAGCTATGTCAAGTGGGACCGAGGGAGGGGACGTGGAGATGTGGCTGAGGCAGGACATCAAATCCTGGCCACTTGTTTTTTTCCTCCCAAATTTTTACTGAAGGCCAAATCGCCACGTCATTTTACGCATAGCCACAGTGGCTAAATATAGCCACTTTAATTTTCGCTGGAACCATGCTCCTTTTTTGCGTTAAATTCCTTTCAATCATGCGTTAGAATAATTTCTAATTGCATATTTTATATTTCTTGGTTGACAACAGATCCCTCGAAGTTACCTGTAAATTCCAAAGTCTAAAAGAAGCACTCGCAGTCTTCTTCTCGCTCCCTTCTGTCCCATCTCGGCGGGCAACAATCTGCCATGCCGAGATTCGCAGATTGATGTGCAGCTGCATTGGTTTTTCCTTCGATTGCATCGTCTCGCCCGTTTCTTCAGCTTTCCGTGAACCTTTTCGCGATCGAAATCCGACAACTGTAGGACCAGAACGAACGATTGTTCCAATTGGCAAGGGTTTAGCGCCATTAGGTTTTCCTTCGATTGCATCTCCTCACTCGTTTCTTCAGCTTTCCGCGAACCTTTTCGTGATCGAAATCCGAGAACTGCAGGACCAGAACGAACGATTCTTCCAATTGGCAAGGGTTTAGCGCCATTAGGTTTTCCTTCAATTGCACCCTCTGCCTCGTTTCTTCAGCTTTTCCGCGATCGAAATCCGAGAACTGTAGTACCAGAGCGATTGTTCTAATTGGCAAGGGTTTAGGCCATTAGGTTTTCCTTCGATTGCATCTTCTGCATCTTCGTTTTTTCAGCATTCCGTGAAGCTTTTCGCGATTGAAATCCGGGAACCGTAGGACGATTGTTTCAAGGGTTTAGAATCCTTGTGGCGATGGCGGACGACGAAGACAACGCATCGTCAGTGCTGGACGCGGACACATTCGTTGAAACCGAGTCTCCCGAGGTGATCATCGCCCGGATCGAGGGCAAGTCGCGGCAGGTGGAGCGCCTGCTACGGGTGCCGCAGTACACCGAGGCCCTGGAGACGGCTCTGCAGGATTCGCCCACGCAAACACGCGACGAGCGGTGCAAGTCTGCGAACTGGATCCTGGTGCATCGCGTCTTGATGGCCACGAAAGACGTGGACGGGCTGCTGATGGGACTCAACCCCGAGCTCCACGACATTCTCATGAAGTATCTGTACCGAGGGTTAGCAACAGGGGATCGCATCACGTGTGACCTCTGTCTTAGGCTTCATGAAAAGCTCTATGAAATGGCTGGCAACGGGTGCATCATGCGAGCCATATCTGACACTCAGAACCTTGTATAGCTGCTTAAATTTTAATCGCCATTTTAGGACGTACATTGTTCTCTGGTGTATTTTTGATCTGTTTGCTCTTCCATGGTTGTGTGTACATTGTATTGGACTTTCTTTGCTCTCAATGTGATGAATTCTTCTTGTTTCTGATCGCCATCCTCTTCCCAGATTAGGGTTTAAGAACTGGCTATTTTGCTTCTAGTGCTTTGGATTTGACACTGTTGAGCTCTTGCATATGTGCATCCATTGCTGTAATTGAAAGCTTTATGAAAATGGCTGGCATCGGGTGCATCATGCGAGCCATGTCTGACACTCAGAACATTGTATAGCTGCTGAAATTGCAACTCGCCATTTTAGGACGTCCGTTTTCCACCTCATGTGTTTTTTTTGATCTCTCCACTATGCTGTCTGCTCTTCCATGGTTTTGTGTAAATTGTATTGGATTTTCTTTGCTCTCAATGGGATGATTCTTCTTGTTTCTGATCGTAATCCTCTGTGTGTTTTCTGTAGTGTAGGAGAATTGGACCCCCTGCTGCAAATCATCTGTTTGTGTGAAAATGACTTCAGTTTGACACGATTGACACTGTTGATCTTGTAGTATAGAACAAGAGCTTGAAAATGATGCATTGCAATCAGATAACCGAGGTAAAATGAGGAAATGCCACCGTTGCAAAGTTCACTGATGCAGACGGCCATATTGGGCGTTTTAGACGCTTAGGGTTTAAGTACTGCCTATACTTTGGATTCGGCATTGTTGAGCTCTCGCATGGTGCATCCATTGTTGTAATTGCAGTTGTGTGCATATAGAGTTACTCTGTACAATTGTAAGGAACAATCAGCTTATTAATCGATTTTGGACACTATTGACGATTGAGAACTGCAATTGGTTCTTTTTTCCATTGAGAAGGGTAACATCAGATGCCTGGTTTGATTACATGAAACTTCTCTCGCTCATTAGGGTAAAAGGTTTTGTACTAATTAAGCTATTCGAAGGGTTTTAGGGATGTTATGACGTCGAGGGTCTACCCCTGTATTTCGTACTCTCCTGATTTCTCTCTTCCCAAATTTTGAGACAACTATCACGGAGAAGAGATGATGCTGGAACTGGATCTGGTCTTGGTAACTACGCTGTATTGGTTTGTATTGAATATGACAAGGTTGAGAACTTGTATGCCATGGGAATCTGGGGTTATGCAACGCATGCTTCGTCTTTTTCTTTCCTCTGATATCTTCAATTTCTTCGCTGAAATTTATTTCCAAATGGCTTGGCATGAGTCTGTGCTTATCTTTCTGTTTACGTCACAGTTGCTACATTTTGGTCAAAATGGTGTTTTCTTTAGTCATTTAAACCAGAGAATTGCACTTGTGGAGTTGGTCTATCAGGGCTATGTTTTTCAGGGGGAACTTTGACGGCTTCAAGGAGAGGTACTGTATGTCCAAGTTGCCTTTTGCTTCACATTTGTGTATCCTCCAAGTGCAGAAGTCCATGTTTTATTTGAGATGAATTCCAGCAAGAATTTTTTGTTATTGATGTAGGTAGACAAGGCAATTGCATTGAGCATGCATTTGCTTCAAACGCGGAACATCATTATTTCTGGACTTGATAAAGGCTGTTCTTACGTGTGTAAGGAAACTACGTTCAAGCCATAATGTTCAAGTCCTTCAAGCCTTGGATGGAGAAAGGAGGATTGACATTAAACAGTGTTGATTGTAGGCCAGTTTGTGAAGCAAAATCTCCCTGTCATGGGATTTTGAGGACATGCGATACATGTGAGACTTCGACCTGGAAATTGCAATGGGATCATGAGGAGAATCTACCGGTACAGAGGAGGAAACATGGGTTGTTGAATTGGTGTATGACTATGACCTACGGTACGTATGTAAACTTGCTGGAAACCAACGAACCAACTAACAAGTAACTAATATGTAGGCCTGGAAAGGGAGACATTGAAGTAGTAGTTCGGGAAGCTTGGTTATGGAAGAAGGCCCACAATTATCTTATGATAGGAGATTCGTGATCCCATAATGACAAACGATTTCGAACAGGGAATATGAACCCTGAAGGAAATTTGTGTGAAATTGCGAAGTCTTATATTTGTTGAAACATGCTTCGCCGAGGTCGAGGAAGGCCGAGAAAGCAGGTCTCCACCTTGACTTCATCATGGAAGGTACACATCTTAACCAATTTCTTGTTTCGCCAATGTTTTTTACCTTGTAATTTGGATGAATTTCCATACATATGTTGAACAGTATCCTCTACCTTAATTCAACAACTGAAGTCAAAAACAGTTGGGCAGAGAACCAGGCTTTTGTACATGTGAATTTTTCAGGGTTGCAAGTCCTCACCGAACTCCACTGCATCGAAGCTACCACAGCTGGCCTCGCCACTTGATTGTCTGCCTTCCAGGATAGGGCAGCTCCCCTTTTAAACTTGCAGATGCTACACAGCCTTGCCCTGTATTGGAGAAAACCGTCACAGGGAACCTTGTCCAATTCACTGAGAAGAAAACATTACTGCCAAACTGCTGTTTACAGCAAGTTTTGTAAATGGTTGTTCAATTTAGTATCAATCATTCTTGTACCCATTACTGCCTGGTAATATGGTCAGGGTTCCTTGTGCATCAAAACTTTCCAAGCCCCTCCTCAGCGATGATACTTGCCAAAAGCAGACTCTAGTCTCAGGAAAACCACAATGCCGAATTGCTTAAAGGTAGAGGATACTAAAACCGTTAGGGACCTGATTCCGTCTCCTATTGATCAACAACTCCTCTCTTTGGGTTGGCCTTTTTAGCAAGCATGACTTGGGCTAAATTGGTGTAAATTTGAATCATGGAAACGAGGTCGTTTCAACAACCTCCCACTTTGAATGATAGGATAAGAAATCATCATACACTCAGTGAGAAAAAATGGATCTCAAGAGAGTTTGGTCCTTGGACGCAAAATGATGAGTTTCTACTTGATGGTTAAAATGCTTGCAAATTGCATCCTCATGGTGGAAACGCTTTACAAAGATTGAAACTTGTGTCTTACCCTGGGAGTTTCTACTTCCTCTCAATTGGAACTGAAAAAACCTAAATCCCAGGAACCAAGTGCCAGTAGAAGACGAACCTGCAGTGTGGCAGTGGGAGACGAATGCATTGCAGGGCCATTGCGGCCATCAAACCCCGAAGACATTGGAGACCTTCCGCCAAGTCTGTTCATAGTTTCTCGTGTGATTTTGTCTTTTTTTTTTATGGTTATAAAATTCATGTCATGTCTCATCGACCAGGTATAGTATTTTGGCATTTATGTACCATATCATGTGCTAATGACACTCTGCAAATGTTTCCACGATTGCAGAGAGATTTTTTTATTCCAGATGAGATTGAGTCAACTGATGGATGAAGTCATTCTTGAGATGCAGGTGCATTTAAGAAGAATAGGGAATGTGCTTCATAGAAAGCAATGGAATCGGCGACGCCAAAGGATTTTGGAACTGGCTACTGCCAATTTCTGCTCTGCAATCACCGGACGCAGAAGTAGTTTAAGAGGTTTGAAGGTCACCATTCAATCTTTTTCTCTTTTTCTATCCAGAACCGTTCAATGTGGTGATTTCACTAGGAATCAGTTGCTGTATTATTAAGGAGTTCGTATACTTGTGTCATTTCAAAGCTATTTTGACTGGACTACATACCGTAAAAATACCAATTTGTATAACTAGTTTTTCATGATCATTGGAAGGGAAGAGGTTTGAAGAGGGTTTATTTGCTCCTTTAACCTCATCCACGACCTTGCCACACCACACACTGTTTTAGTTGTCCCTCTCTATTAGGGAAGCCCTAACTTCAAGGTGGCAGGCATGGATTAAGTTATCACATGTGCATTGCTTGAAACAATAATATCGTCATATTATGGAGTGTCATATTATGGAGGGTAGACTGTACTGTACATATTATGGAGTGTCGTATTATGGAGGGTAGACTGTACATAGGAGTTAACGTGACATCGCAACTTCGAGTTTATCATGATCACTGGAAGGGAAGAGGTTTGAAGAGGGTTTATTTGCTCCTTTTAACCTCATCCATGACCTTGCCACACCACACCCACTGTTTCAGTTTGTCCCTCTCTATTATGACATGTTTGGGAAGCCCTAACTTTGAGGTGGCAGGCATGGATTAAGTTGTCACATGTGCATTGCTTGAAACAATAATAACGTCATATTATGGAGTGTCATATTATGGAGGTAAGGTCATATTATGGAGTGTAGACTGTACAGTCGGGTACAAGTTGCTCACAAATTTTTTGACTCCTCTTTCATAAAAACATGACTCCTTCCCTAAATTGTAATGTGCTCTATATGGCACCCATGGACCTACAAATTGAAAGGGACATTCCTACTCTAGTCCTCTACTGGTAGGAATTGTTTCTTACCATATTTGCAATCTTCAGAATCAATGTGGCCACTTGATATAGGATCTACCTACTTTCAATGCTTACGAAAAAAATTGTAAGCATGTTGTACCCGACTGTACATAGAATTTTCTTTGGAGTTAACTCTAGTATCTTACTCAAGTATCTTTTGGTGCTTGCAGCATTTTGCAAGGCAGCTTGGAAAGAGGAAAATACGTCCTGTGCATCCTTTCTGCCAACAAAGGGCTAGCGGTGTCTTCAAATCATCCCCGCAATGTGTCGATTGGAACAGCTCTGAAACGGGAGACATTGCTAGTTTGGAGGACATACTCGGGAGCAGAGAGGGGGAGTTTCATTTTGATGACCACGTGGACCAGTGGGTTGGTGTTGAGGTACTTTTATTCGGCAGTGAAGTTGGGTCTACAACGTCCAACGTGTGTGAGAATTTGAGGAGTGTTGTAGCCGATCCAGAAAGAGAGCACTCTTTTTCCAAGAGGAGGGACGAACAAGAGAGTAAAGAATGGCACAAGAATGGTATTGTTCCATCTTGGGTGAGTTGCAGAAGGAGCATCACCCGAATGAACACTTCTGGTGGAATTTCTGATTGCCACATCGCCGCTCTACTTGCTTCTCTACCAAAGATGGGGAGCCACGTCGGTACCACTTCATCATGCATCCCTTGCTTTTGGTGTCGGTCAAAATTAAAATTCTGTCATTGAATTGTCCCAACCATTCTCATCTTCATCAGATCTAATCATCAATAGATGTCTGATGCTGTCTGTGATTTTTTAAACCTTATAAGGCCCAAGATTCTCAAACTGGGCTCCATGTTTTTACTCCAGGGGGTGCACTGTACTAATCACGTACGAGTGCACAGAAGGGGTATTAATTTGAACATTTTCGTATTATGTATACATGCAATAAACATATTTAGAGCTGAAAATGTTAATGTATACTTACATGAAACATATATTTAGGACGGAATAGATCTGTAGACATATAATCCCTCGGGTTTTTAGAGGGGGTCATGAACGCACGTGATTTCTCAAACATAATGTAGAGTGCACCCCTTGAGTGTTTTTATTCATAGGTCTTATTTGGACTTCCTCTTGTTCAAATTTCTTTCTTTTTTGATCAACACATGCAATGGTCTTCACTAGTTCTAGTGATATAAAATTTAATCCCGTATGAAATATATTTTTCACAATATGATCAATTGAATTTGTCACTTTAAAACTGTGAATCCTTGGTCCTTAAGGGGTTAAGAAGTAGTTAGCTCAACTGCCTTGAATGCTTTCAGTTATTATAATCAAGAGCAGTAGCTAACTGGGGTACGTAAAATGACTTCAACTTTATGAAATTGATACACTTTTGAGGATGCAGGTGGCGAGGCAACGACAACAAAAAACATTTCTTCGATTGAAGAAAACGGTCTGTATCCTTGTGCTGAAAAGGGAGAAGATGTCATCCGATCTTCAGCAGCACTCATTCCAATGGCACAGTCTTTTGCTTCTCAAGAGTCAATTGTGAATTCAGGCAAGGGTTCGTCGACTCTGGACTTGGGTCAGGAGAAGCAATTCAATACCTCTGTGCTGCAACAAAGGGATGCAATTCAAGTTTGCCCAACTACGCCGGAGAAGGCGCAGAAAAGGAGACGGAGTTACCAAGACATCATTCCAAACCATGACGACAGTGAACTGCCGTCTAATGGCAGAGTACCTACCGGTACACTCACTATTCTCTCTGCATTCATGGTAATAGGAGCCAAGATAAGTGTATCCAGTGCTTATTTTGATGAACTATTAAGCAATAACTTTATCATTTGAATTGATAATGCAATATAAATCATTTCCTAAATATATTTTATGTTATTCTAACATATACCAAATTTTGACAATGTTTGAGTAATTAGTCGTACTCTGAAAGGACTAAAATATGACTGTAAGCAGTCCTTGATAAGGCCCACTTTATACTTGGGGCTGGATTGAGGGCCGGTCCAAACTCTTCAAATTTCAACCAATTTCAACCAATTTCAACCAATAGGATTGCTCAATTCTTTCAAATCTAGCCCAAAGGCTTTATACTAGGGCCAGGCCAGAAGGAGCAAATTTTCCTACGTGGCGTCCTGTGTAGCATGATTTTGGCGCCAAATCTTTGGGCCGGTTTGCTGAAATCGGGACAAGGTTTGCCATGGCCCAAACCCCAAACTTGGGCCGGATTGAATAGGGCCGACCTTCCATCCAACCTCAGCCTGTGTATAAAGTGGGCCTAAAATGTCCTTAATTTTTTTTCTAATATCTACATATATTGAAGATATCATATCCTAAGCACTCATCAAAAGTCCTTAGAATTGGGGACTGTTGGCTCCTATTACCATGAATGCACCCCAAACTATTATCTATAACGATGTGATTCACCTACATGGGCTCACTCATGTGCAGTCTCAAAATATTTTGCAGGCAATTTGGATGTTCGTCTTTCAGCTAGTGGCAATAGTATGAAAGAACTCGGTGGTCAATTACTATTGATGGACACTTTGATGAGCTCCTATTCTATGGACTTTGAGAGCAGCTGCAACTCAACAGGAATAGGCGAACGGGGTCTTAATGTTGCAGTTGCGGAATGCGCCAGATCATTAGTACAAACACCAGCTATGGCTGATCCCTTTGGCAGTGTCTCTCATGTGGCCTGTGTCATTCCTCAAGAGAATTCTCAGCCCATCCAAACGCGTATGCCGAGTGGCCCAGTCCTTGTTGTGGAATCTAAGAAAAGGAAAGAGGAAGGCGCTAAACCAGAATTGAACAAGGCCCCTAAGGTCAGGAAAAAGTACAAGCCCAGAGTTGCCAAAGCCAAATTAAGTGAGAAATCCTGTGCGAGCCAAGTGCAAAACAGGAGCACAAGGGATGGTGGTGTCGCCAAGCATGCAAGAACTGACGTCGTCTGCCATGAGATTATGCGAGGAGGTTTTTGCTTCTGAACTAAATAGTAGCATCAGGAATTTAGGACCTCACGAATTTTAAACGATTTCCGTGCAACATCCAATATTTCATGGGTTCATACATTTTTTGCGCGGATTTTGCACAGATTTCGTGCTGTTTTCACATGGATTCTGCACTATGTTAAACAACGATAAGAGTGAATGTAGAAGCCGTGCAAAATTAGCGCAAAATTCGTGCGGAATCTGTGTGAAAAATGTACGAACCCATGAAATATTGGATGCCGCACGAAAATCGTTAAAAATCAGTGAGGTCCCAAATTCTTGATGTATATACAGTGAACCCTCTTCATTTGAATTATTCAGTGCAAAATTAGTATGAAATTAGTACGGAATCCATACTTGAATCATATCATGTGGATTCAGTGCAGAATTAGTATGAAACCTCTATGGAATCCGTGCGAAAAATGCAGAGACCGGTGAAATGTCGGATGTCACACGGAAATCGTTGAAAATCCATGGGATCCTAAATTCCTGATATAAATCATTTTTTGCTACATTAGGAATTTAGGATCTCACTGATCTTTAACGATTTTCGTGCAACATCCGATATTTCATGGGTTCATACATTTTTCGCACGAATTTTGCGTTAATTCTGCATTGAATCTGCACGACTTCTTCATTCACTATTTTCGTTATTTTACACAGTGCAGAATCCGTCAGTGCGGAATTAGCGTGAAATCCGTGCAGAATTTGTGCGAAAAATGTACAAACTCATGAAATATCGCACATGGAACCTTGACCGATTCAAAATGGTGGTGAATTCGTGGTGAATATTTGCTAAATTGAGCAGATTCTCAATTTAGCAAGTATTCACCACAAATTCACCACCATTTTTGTACCATTTACTACCTGGTGAATGCGTCGAGGTGCCGTGTGTCGTATGTCGCACGGAAATTGTTTAAAATCCATGGGGTCCTAAATTCCTGATGTATACCTGGTGAATGTGTCAAGGTGCCTTGTGTGTATGTTGCATGGAAATCGTTTAAAATCCATGGGGTCCTAAATTCCTGATGTATACCTGGTGAATGTGTCAAGGTGCCCTGTGTCGTATGTCGCACGGAAATCGATTAAAACCCATGAGGTCCTAAATTCCTGATGAGTAGCTCTGGTTTGGATGCTTGAGAGTTACTTTGCTGATTGTATGTTAAAGTTGAAGCTCATCAGTTACACATGGGCGATTCAGGTGTGCACAGGGAAGAGATGGTGGAGTCAAGGATAGGCGAGCTGGCATCTGAGCCTGTTACATCAACGGATTACACTTCTCTAGCAAGGAGTATTCTCGAGGACTACATGCCGTGTCTACATCCTCATGGGCCTTTCAATTCGGGACATCATGACAACATTGTGTCGAAATGTTTAGAGTGCGGTACAAAGCGGAAAATGACAGGACAGATAGAGCAGGACCCAGATTCGTTTACTGAAAGAGAAAAATATTTTGAATCACTGTCCGTTGCGCTTTCCAACCGGGTTCTCGCTCTTCTAGACCTGCCTTCCATCGGAAAATCACACTCGCTGTATGGAGCGCCGGAGAAATCACCTCCTGTTCAATCTTTTCTGTGCTATGAAGAGCCTGCTTATGAATTTCCGTCGTTCAAGGAGGAATGGGCTGCTTACCATGCCGGGTCGGATGCTTTCAAAGAGGCAGAAATGAGCTTCGGTATGTTACAACAATCTGCTGTACCCGAAGAGACGCTCTTTGCAAAATTAAACGAGTGTTTCTCCGCTATTGTTGACGTCTGGGTCAGAGAATGCCCATGTGAAGAGGATCATCGTAGTAACTCCCTTGACGAATTATGCATTACGCAACAAAATTGCCCAGTCCCGGAGTCACTCGTGGTGTCTCCAGAATCTGAAGAGGAGAGGACGATGAGTTCTTTCTACACCTCGACATCTAACAACAACGAAGAATGTGTAGCGAAAGATGTGAATGCCGAACAAGACTTGAAGAATGACAAAAAGGACTTGAACACTCAAACAGAAGCCTGCTCGATGGGACTATTGGGAGATCATTATCGTGAAGAAGAAGATCTCATGAAAATGAGAGACACGGTTCATTGCCAAATGCGCTCGCTATTCCAAAACCCTAACCCTAATTCTACTCTCGCCACCGAAAATGTTGTTGCGCCAGCGAAGCTCAACGATTGCAGTCAAAAACAAGCATGTCCTCGGAAGGAGAATGCGGAGACAGCCTTCCACCTGATGACGTTCGATGAGCTTGTGGCGTACTTCAAGAAAAACTTGATGAACTCATCGAAGATGTCGCCGTTGAAATTACTCTGCCACATTCAAGACCATCTACCGGAAGAAGAGAGGGCAGGGTTTGAGAAGCTATGGCCGATTCTGTTGCATCCGGGTAACTGTGAGCAGCTCCAGAAACTGATAGACCTGGCGGAATTGGACTTGCCGTCGTTTATAGAAGTGATCCAGAGCCAGTTGGTGAAAGAGGAGCCCTGCATGGAGGTGATCCCGTACCAGCAGAAAGAGAAAGAGCACAATCGGATCACTGATATAGTGCCTTTTGTGAACAATGCAGTAGTGCTTTATGATGGTTTAGGGTTACTGCGGAAACGAAAACCTAGGCCGAAAGTGAACTTGGATAATGAGAGCATTAGGGTTTGGAAACTGTTGATGGGGAAAACTGAGACCACGGAGAGTAGTCCTGATGTGGACAATGAGGTGAAATGGAAACACGAGAGACTCGTTATGCAAAAGCAAGCTGAGACTTTCATTGGGCGTATGCACTTGATTCAAGGTATGTTATAAGTGCTTAATTTCTCACTTGGTAGGAAGATAATCATATAACAACGAATTCAAAACCTTGAGAGGAAATCTCTTAAGGACCCAAAAACCCAAATTAGGCCTCGGGTTTTTTTGGAAGTTTTGAGTAGGTCTTGTGTGGACTTCTTTTTGTTCAAGTTTATGTGTTATTTGACAACACATGCAATGTTCTTCACTGATTCCAATCGTCAGGAATTTAGGACCTCATTGATTTTTAACAATTTTCGTGGGACGTCCAATATTTCATGGGTTAGTACGTTTTTCACGCGGATTCTGCACAAATTTCGCGCTAATTTTTCACTAAATTCGCACGGTTTCTACATTCGCTCTTATCGTTATTTAACAAGGTGTAGAATCCAGGTAAAATAGTGCAAAATCCGTGCGAAAAATGTACAAACCCATGAAATATCAGATGTCGCATGGAAATCGTTTAAAATATGTGGGGTCCTAAATTCTTGATGATGATATAAAATTGAGAATTATCGATTTCTCACAATATGATCAATTGAATTTGTCATTTTAAACCCATGAATCCTTGATTCTTTAGGGGTTAACAAAGACAGGTGTTCTGTTTGGTATCCAACTCGTTTTACTTGTTGCAAGAGTACGTGTTTCATGATCACGTGTGAATTGCGATGATGATACAGGGGATCGTAGTTTCTCTCGTTGGAAGGGATCCATAGTGGATTCTGTTATTGGAGTTTTCTTGACCCAGAATGTAAGCGATGTGCTATCCAGGTACCTCTATTCTACAACCTGCCTTCTTCGCTGGACAATTACGAACTACGGTATGTTATTTCATCTACGAGAGCCATTAGGGTGGGTAATGCACTCCCCACTACCTATCAAGTTCAAGTAGATGAAATAACATAACGTGACCCACCGGCCTGCCCGTCAAGGGCGTCTGAAGCTTTTGAGAATGTAACCTGTAGTTGGATTATGGTGAGTAATCTACTATCGGAGAGCCAATCACGAGGCCGAGACGGGCAGGCTGATGAGTTACAAACTATGTTATTTCATCTACGAGAGCCATTACGTTGAGTAATGCACTCCCCACTACCTACCGAGTGCGAAGCACGAGGTAGGTAGTGGGGAGTGCATTACGCACCGTAATGGCTCGAGTCGATGAAATAACATAGCGTAACCCACCGGCATGCCCGTCAAAAGCGTCTACTTGGATTAGCACCTTGAATCTTTCGAGAATGTAACCTGTAGTTGGGTTACGGTGAGTAATCTACTCTCTGGGAGCCAATCACAAGCCAGAGACGGGCAGGCCGGTGGGTTACGTAATGAATATCCAACATAAACCAATTTCACTGTAAATAATCTATACGAAATTAATGATTTTGTACCAATTCAAAATGTTTTATCATTGCAGCTCGGCATACATGAGCCTCAGAGCACGCTTTCCTCTTGGTCGAGGGCCTGTACCAAGCAAGTGTAATGCTGAAGAAATACTTCAAAATGACATCGAAGTTATCTCTGGATCTTTTCAAACCTGTCAAGAACTCCAAACTTCTTGTTTCTTGTCCAATCGAGAGGAGATTCTGGAAGAATGTCATGAGAAGAGTAATACATCTAATGTGGAAATTAGACAAGTGGGCACGGTGCCTTTTCCGGGAAGTGAGAATCAGTTTCCCTTGACCTTAAAATGCGAACGAAATGAACAGCCTGTAGCAACTGATATTTCCGAGAATGTAAATGCCTTAGAGTTGGAGATTGGGCGAGAAAACATGTTGGCAATTAGCACAGTGGAGTCTCAATTGGCACTGTCAAGTGGCGTTCACATGCAGAAGGAGGTGCTCACTGGAATCGAACGGGCGAGATTGGAGGCGGTGCAAGTGCGTGCACGAAAGTCGTCGAAGTGGAATGCTTTGGCGGAGAAGTACAATGCGGAGTGCCAACAAGCGGCCGTGGATGCCGCGGCGTCGGAGATCACGGAGGATGGGGTTGATTGGGAGGCTGTACGTTGTGCAGATCTTGAAGACATTGCGGATGCTATCAAAGAGCGCGGCATGAATTGGAAACTCGCCGGCCGGATTAAGGTAATACCCATCAGTAATTTTTTTGTTGTTGCTAATTTTAGCCAAAATGCTACGTAAAATTTGGGCTGGCTGGCTAATTGATACTGTAAAGGATTTTTGAGGAAAAAAGAAACGAATAATAACCAGATTTCCTACATGGAGTTAAGATGTGTAGACTCATTAAACCAAGGTATCACCTAGGTAGCACATGTGTCTTAAAGAGCAATCTAGGCTCCTTGGATGCTCTTTTCAAAAGTCACACACGCTTTGAACAAATTTCTTTCACAATACAACGTAACAATCCATAAGACTGGTTGGAGCACACACATCGTGTTTGGCAGGGCTTCTTGGAAAGACTTCGACTGGAGCAAGGAGCAATCAACTTGGAATTGCTGCGTTCAATTCCAAGTGATGATGCCAAGTAAGAATTCTTTTTTTTTGCTAATTTTCTGTTTGAATCCTCGTAGTAATTCGATACCATTTAATTTTTAACATTGACTTCGATGTCTTTAAAACAAGTAGTCACTGTTATGCTGCTAACATGATCTTGTTTGGCAGGGAATTTCTTACTAGCGTCCATGGGCTAGGCTTGAAGAGTGTAGAATGCATTCGCCTCCTTTCACTCCATCACCTTGCGTTTCCTGTGAGTGCACAACTAATCTTTGATCTCCTGCTTGTTCTTCCAAGGACGTTTCTATTTTTATAAGTGCAAATCGACCGTATTTCTTATGTTGCAGTTTTCATGAATTGCATAGTTACATTCATCTTACCAGGTGGATACAAATGTGGGACGTATTTGTGTGAGACTTGGTTGGGTTCCGTTGGAGCCACTACCGGAGGAACTACAGCTGCATGTGCTAGAACTGTGAGACATTAAAGCCAAATTGCAATCGTGTTAATGATTTCAAGCAATGAACCTGTTTATTCACTACTAGAAAATCTACTGCTCTGTTGATTCGGTCGCGTTGATCAAGGACACTTTTATGTTGATTTGGTCGCGTTTTTGTCCAAATCAACAAATTGTTGTCCAAATCAACAAAAAAGTGACCCTAATCAACGCAACCGAATCAACAAAACAATTGGATTTTTTAGTAGTGATTGTGAAGAGTTGAACAGTTCTTTAGAAGCATCGGGAATTTTGGACCTCCGTGATTTTTAACGATTTTCGTGCAACATCCGATATTTCATGGGTTCGTACATTTTTTGCACCTCCGTGATTTTTAACGATTTTCGTGCAACATCCGATATTTCATGGGTTCGTACATTTTTTGCACAGATTCTGCACGGATTTCGCGTTGACTCTGCACTGAATCTGCACAACTACTACATTCACTCTTTGTTATCTTACACAGTGTAGAATCCGTGCAAAAAATGTACAAAACCATGAAATATCGTATGTCGCACGGAAATCGTTTAAAATCCATGGGATCCTGAATTCCTGATGCAACTCGGTGAAGTCCTTGTTCAAATTTTGATTATATTTTTAGGTTTGTTCCTTCATTTTGTCGTTTCAAAAAAATGCAGGTATCCCGTTCAAACAACTATTCAGAAGTACCTGTGGCCCCGGTTGTGCACTCTTGACCAGCAGACTTTGTGAGTAAGAAATCGTTGCTAACTTCCACTGTTGGTACTTCAATCAAGTTTGAGCAGCTTTTGCCCTGCACTTGAATATGTGATAGCTGAGAAGTGGAGCGACATTCTTTTTTTCATCCATCTAAAGCAGGAATATATATAATTATTCATTCTTTAAAGTGGGTTGATCATGCAGGTATGAGTTACACTATCAGCTGATTACATTTGGAAAGGTTAGCAATATCCTAACCAAAATTTAATTTCTCTTGCTCCTATTTTGATGCCCAAAAAAGTTTTCCATGAGTTTGAAGACCACCAAGCTCTTACACACCTCATAATGATAAACCACCAAGATCTTTTATACCTTTTAAATATTTGGAGTGAACAATTAAACATATATTAAAGCAAAATTCATGGTAAATTCTTCAAATTTGAGGTGACTTTACGAATAACTCTTATGTCATCCCCAAATAGTACGAAACTCCAGAACATTGAGATCGCCCCGACTGTGTGATTTTAGAATTGTTTTAAAATGCTAGGAATGTATGAATGCAGCTGACATGCCAGGATATACTGTTTTTGTTTAGGTATTTTGCACCAAAAGTAAGCCCAATTGTAATGCATGCCCCATGCGATCGGACTGCAAGCACTTCGCCAGCGCCCTTGCCAGGTCCTCTTTCAATTGCCTATTTTTGCTACATTGTTTATTACAATTACATTGGTGAAATCTATACTAATATTACCCATGCGATTTAGACATTTGTCAAATCCTTCGTTAGGAAGTCCACCTAGGACTTATTAAAAATTGATAAAGAAATGTGAGGCATCATGGGAATATTCTCTTTTAAGTTTCTGAAAGAATCTATTTTTAATGAAAACTCTTTAGTATGAAATTCATTAGTTCGTATTCTTGAGGCAATTACTGATTTATGGTTTTTTTTTTGTTTTTTTGGTGGTGACATAATGGCAGTGCCAAGCTAGCTCTTCCCCCTCCAGAGGAATCATCAGGTGGTGGTGTTACACTCGCGCTTCCACCCGGAAGTACCCTACATCATGGTCCGTTTCGACATAAATTAATCCACCTTGTGCCACATGTCATCTTGTGATTGGTTTAGGGTGATGTGGTCCTCTCAAAAATATGACGTGGAATCAAATTTCAAACCTCACACACTAGTAGCATACCCGTCGTTTTTCATTCCCCACTTTGTGGGAACAGTGAACAATGGCTAAATATTATACTCATATTTCTATTTTCTTGTGACCAAAACCACTCACCAACACTAACACCACTACTAGGATCATATGTTGATTGCTACGTCTGGTAGCAACAGCATGGGAGTAACTACCGTACCAGGAAGGCAGGGTCGGCAGAAAATAATTCCCCAAAAAAATGCCGAAAAAATAAATAAATTTATCTAGTATTTTGTCGAAATCAAGAAAAATGAAGTCAACAAAAACTGTAGACAAAAAACAAAGGAAAACGTGTAGCTGCTAGTGAAATACAATGTTAGTTATTAATAGCCGAATTTTTAATAATTATTTTTGAAAGTGCCGACCCTTACTTTTCAAACTTTAATTAATTATTCGACATGAAAGTACCGACCCTGCCTTCCTACTACGGTATACCAACATTAAGGTTCTTAAACGTAGCTTATGTGTTATGTCCTGACGTTATCAAATGTAACACACAGTGTATGATCCTAGTATTGCGTCATGGGAATAACTATATCAACATTAAGGTTCCTAAATGTAGCTTATATGTTATGCCCCAACGTTGCTATCAAACGTAGCACACAATATGATCCTAGTAGTGCACAACCCATGTGCTTAGCGCAGTTTCATTCCTTTTTCATTTATAGTAAGTGAAAAACGACACATTTCCTACTAGTGACATACGGATGTGTGTTTCTGCAGAAGCAGGGGAAGAAGGTGCTCTTCCATTGGCCAAGGCTGCACAGCCAAGTATGTGCATATCTCAGTATTGTCAACCCATAATTGAGGAGCCAATCACCCCGGAATCAGAAGCAGACTACATGTCGGAGTTTGATATAGAGGATTACCCGTTTTCTGTAGAAGAAATAGCGCATGAGAGAATGATGGAGTTGTTTATACAGGAGATTCAGGAACAAAAAGAAATGCAGCATCTGGATCAAAATTCTTGCATAGTCAACCTCTCAGAATCAGAAATTGTACAGGAGATGGACATGACAGATTTGGAGACAGTGCCCAAGGTGGTCAACTCGGCGCCCATGATAGTTGACAGTAGTGAGGACAATTGTGTTGTTTCAATTAATGATGCATCCTCAAGGGAGGTTGTATTGTTACCTCGTGAAGCTGCGTTTCTGCCTGTTCCAAAGCTGAAGAATATCGAACGCCTTCGGACCGTTCACTACGTGTAAGAGCTACAATTCTTTGCACCGGTGATTTTTTTTGGTTGCCAAATTTTAGCCAAATTGCTACCTGGGTAATTGGTACAAAGGATTTTTGTAAAAAACCAAGGATATGATAGCCAGATTTCCTACATGGAGTCAAGATGTGTAGTCTCTTTAAACCTAGTTATCACCTAAGTATTGCCTAAGTAGCACCTAGGTAGCACATGTGTATTACCCTGATATTACCTATGAAAAGAGCATCCAAGGAGCCTGGATTGCTCTTCAAGCCATGGAAAAGTAATAAAATTGCTAAATTGTCATTCTACACAAAAAATTCACAGTTTGGGCCTCTCAATCATAGGATGCCTGTTACTACAGGAATAAGCATGTGTAGATGCGTGTTTTTCCTGCAAAAGTGGCTATTCGGTTAACAAAAAGTTCTAACAGGGTTTTTTGTAAATTCTTTAGATTGTATTAGGAACTTTTAGACAACAGTATAAAGAGGATGATCTTTCCGAATATTCATGAGGAGGGTCTCCCTACGAAGTAGGTAACCTTCAAGCTGCCGTGAAGCGGCGAAGGGTTACCGGGCGTAACCACCCGATGAAAAATCACGTAACTGTTGCCTTCATGGATGAATCTTGCATGATTATGAACAAATTGTGCTGCTCGTGGATGAAACAAGTCCAAGCAGACACTTGCGCTCAATCAGAGTTGGTTATGGTCATAGTGATCATATGGAGGCCTCACCATATATCATATGGATGATCACTGTAACCATAAGGAGACCTCCCCATGAACCAGAAGAGATATTCTCTTGATGATGCTGTCTAAAATTAAGTTCCTGATTTGACTGAAACCCTTTTTTTCTCTGCACATTGTCTTATTGATAGTGTCATTATGCTTGATCGGATGTGGCCTGAGAATCACAACGCGCTTACTGAATTGAAACATTGTTAAAACTGCCAATTGTCACTGACACTTTAAGGCTGAGACTGACAATGTGTGGCATGATGACCTGCAGGTACGAACTACCTGATAACCATCCTCTTCTCGAAGGGGTCGGTAATCCTTGTTTCTCAACTTACACATCTTAGAGTACTAGGTCTTTTATGCCTTAGGCTTTTGAATGTACAGTCGGCTACAAAGTTGCTTACAAGTTTTTGACTCCTCCCTCATAAAAACAGAGTCCCTTCCCTAAATTGTAATGTGCTTGATATGGCACCCATATAGGACATTCCTACTCTAATCCTCTATTGATAGGAATTTTTTTATTACCACATTTACAATCTTCAGAATCAATGCGGCCGCTTGATATAGGATCTACCTACTTTCAATGCTTACAATAAAATTTGTACCCATGTTGTACCCAACTAGCTGTACTGCGTTATGTAAACTTTTTTTTTTTCAAGATTTGAGCTTACAGACATTAGCAATGCCTATGAAAACAGATGGATGTCAGAGAAGCTGATGACCCATGTTATTACCTGCTCGCCATTTGGAGTCCAGGTTTGTTAATCCCTGGAACTAAGTATATTACGCACCAGTTGCTTGCTTTGACTATCTCTGTGTGTGTATCTGTACTGCCAAGCTTTATTTTGAAAGCCCTGAGTGTGGGGAAATGAAATAATAAGCTTATTGTTTCCAAGGTAGATAATTCTTTTTGGTGTCTTCATGATTCAAGGTGAGGTGCCCGAATCCATACCAAACATAAACGACGACAACGAGGAGGTCGGCTTCACATCCTCCAGCGACGAAGAAAGTATTAAAGCCACTCTTCTGGTATGCAAAAACTAACATGCCATAACATTCAGTAGCCCTCCTAGGGGGTTGCCTTTTGATTTCTTCTGGCTTCATCCAGCTTCATCGTCGCGGGAAAATATGTAAACCTCACAAGGTTTTGCCCTCCAAGAATGTGGGAGGGCCTCGACGACGACGGTATTTTGCCCTCTCACAAACTTGGGGGGCTCCCACGTCGTGAGGCCCTCACACTACAAGGAGAAGGCGTTGCTTTTCACTCCCTCAGAGTCAAACGGCGCCACTTCATACTCACCAATTTTTTGGTTGGACTTGGTGAGTGCAATTCGTCACGTAGGACAAGCGTGTACAATAAAAAACTACAATGAACAGGATCCTCCTGAGTGAGAAATGACGCCTCTACTTGTAGTGTCACAAATCCCGTTATAAAAAATCCCTCAGGGCATTACGTCTGGAATAGAACTTGTTTAAATGTGCGAAAGTACTAAACTTGCACAAACAGATACACATCACAACAATTAATTTGTTCATCTGTTGTCATATGTGGCCTCGCTTAGTTGAATTTCCAACCTGACATGTGTGAGGTTGTGAGCCTGAAAAACCATACATTTAACATATTCTAAGCAAATAACTCTGTTCACTACCGAATATTATGGCGTTTTGAGAATCTGGTTTGTGCACTGAATTTCTAGGATCTCGAAGGATCATTTTATCGAATTTTTGAAATTATTACCATTTGCTCATGAATGGCAATGTTAGAAATCCGGTTACACTGAAGCAGGTTTGTGGTTATTTGTGTATGACAGGTGCCTTGTAGAACTGCCATGAAGGGCAGTTTCCCTCTCAATGGGACCTATTTTCAAACCAATGAAGTAAGAGTCCAATTGTTGTCTCCTTTGCTCGTCTCTGTTTATGGTTTGCAACTACTTTGCATGTGATTAAATACATTATCTTGGGGTACGAGCATTTTCCTTGAAGTGGTTACTTATGTGAATGCATCAACATAAGAATTAAAATTAGATTGTTTCAGAAAACTTTACTGCAAAAAGTGCATGATGGATGAAAAATCGGAGTTTGATTCTGTACATGTCAAATATGCATGGTTGGGCAATTAAGGGTTAAACATCATCATGTGGTGAATCTTCTCCATATGGCCATGAATGATGGAGAATATTCTCTTTATGATGGTGTCTGAAAGTTCCTGAAATAGCCATATTGAATACGGTAAATGAAAAAAGTGAAATTGCGCCGGCTTTCAAAGAAAGAATATATAACGAACTTCAAATATGTGCAGGTTTTTGCAGACCACGCAAGCAGTTTGCAGCCTATACTAGTTCCACGGGTACTGCTGTGGAATCTTCGTCGCCGATTTGTGTACTTCGGCACATCAGTGACGAGCATAATGAGAGGTGCTCTTGGCTTTCCAAATTTTCCATTGTAATATAATTCATCCTAATTATTTCGTATACCTACACTTACACTGTGATAGCTCGGCATTCCGTCAAAAATTAAAGCTATTCTCTCTCATGGACAGGTATGACTACAGAAGAGATTCAAGCATGCTTCTGGCGAGGTACAAAATCTTTTCTCTGACCTCTTAAGCAATCTACTACTCCGTACATAGATACATTATTTCGTTTGTAACGGTAAGAGCATCCGCACCCATGCCCGCCAAGAGTCTGACACAAGCAATAAGTGGATGAAAAATGCTAAGGGCACTTCAAAAATGCCTCTTGGCCCTCAATCTTAGCGTGTTAAGAAATGGCCCTTCAAATCTAAGTTTAGTTGACTATATCCGACATTCTACTTGTGATTGGTTCATTGACTATTTGACGTGCACTTTTGGTGCTTGAGGGGCGTTCAAGAGTGGGGGAGTGTAATTTCAAGGGCTCTTCAAATATAGATGAAATTTTTTAGCGAGTCACCTTTAGCGAGCATGGGTGGAGATGCTCTAAAATTCGTGTTATCTGAACTAATAATTAATTGTCAAGACTCTTCATACAAGCACGTTCTCTATTTTGGTATGGGTGGCACAGGTTACGTTTGTGTGAGGGGGTTCGACCGTGTGACACGTGCTCCCAAACCATTGGTGCACAGATTGCACTTTCAGCCCACTAAATCTATCGGGAGAAGCGCGACGGTGAAAAACATGAAGACTTGAGAGATTTTCCCGGTTTAAAGAGTAGATTCCAGCTTACAACAATGTATCAAGACTTTTGTGTACAAATGAGCACACCTGCAGCTGCTTAATTAGGCTAGCTTTCATGAATATGCTCAGATATATAGATAGCGTTGGTCGATTTCCAGCAAAACTTCCCAATTTCCTTAACAATGCGCTAGCTTCTGACATTGCTCTGAAAGTGGAACCAGGAGGTCATCTTACTGCTCGTAATTTGGACCTTCTCTGTAAGGTAGGAAAACCAAAAACGGTTAATGCCCTCAAGGCGTGCACTAGAGCTTTTTAAAAGCAGGGAGGTGGAAGACCGAAAATGGAGAATTTTTGCATGACGAGGATTCCAAAAATTTACTAAAAATTACTAATTTTTTTGGAATCTTGTGTGTGGTTTTCTGTGATATTAGTTAACCGTTTTTGGTGCTTTCATGTGTAGAAAAGGAAGAGTCTAGTATACAAGAAGGGGGTTTGACAAACTTCCCACTTTGAGAAATTGTAGATAATTATTTACGGGGAATAAAAATACGAAACAACTTGCATTCTTCATCATTTCTTCTTCTTCATCTCAAAAAAATTTCACATAATTTCTAACTCCATTCCTTCTAGTCAAATCACCTTATTTTCACCGTTTTTGGTTTTCCTACCTTAGTACTACCGTAACAATAACGACATGTTTCCATCAGCTTCATTTTATTTCTTGAACTCCATCAGCTTTGTTTTATCTTGGGGTATGTACCATGTAAAGCTCATAAGCTACACGGCTCCAGTTCATTTTTTTATAGGGAGTCCCATTGGCGATTTGAAAATTGAAACTTGAAAATAGACAGCATTTTTTATTTTTTTTTGCGGTTTACAATTTATTTACTACAAATACATAGCTTTCTCTAGAATTGGTAGCAATACATACCAATTGTGAGGGAAGCTTATGGCAATATACTCTATTTTTTTATCCAGTCTTTCCTGTAGCAAAAAAATATATATAGCCACAAAAAAACTCGCTGCCACTAACCCAGGATGGCTTTTCTTGATTAGGAATACGGTAACCATGGCCGATTCCTGGGTGCTGCCTCTTGGGTGATGGTTTGATATGGGTTACCCCCAAAAATAGTGTGATTTTCGAGAAATATCTTTTTGGTAAGAAAAGAAGGGTGTTATAAGCACCATGGCTGCAACTACAGTATATACATGGTGTTATATACATGGTGTTAAAAGACAAAATTTCTAATACACATAAAAGTCACAATATAAAAAAAATAAGATAAATAAAAGTCACACTATGTGAGGCACGTAAAAGTGGTACCCATATCAAATCATTCCCCTCTTGCAACAGATTTAATTCTTGATATTTGCAGTCTTGCAGCAAGAACATCACTGCCTTATCAGCAAGCATGTTTATGTAGAGCTAGTATTGTTTTTGTACTCATGTGATCCAAAGCTTCACAGTATAGTTGGGAACTTCCAGGGGAACTCGGTCCTGTCACTGATCAATTCTGTGGTAAGTTATCTTCCGTCTCGTGACACCCAACCGTTTCGCCGTCGAGCATTTTCTGCAGCAGGCTGCATATTGTTTGGGTTCGTGTGTTAATAGTCCGGACATTTGAAGAAAGGGAACTCACATTGAAGGTACAAATTATATGATCTGTCTGGTTTAGATTTCAAACAGCAATGGTGAGCCACGCGCCCATAATAGGCTTGCCGGTGGATATCCGGGGTGAAGCTTATGAGGTTCAGGTAATCAATTTTTCTTTCGTTCTGATGCTCACAGAAGTCCTGATACTTTCTTTGTTGAGCGTTTTGATATTTCGGTTCAAGAGCATACAGGTATGAAATTCTTTAGGTTTTGTTATCTTAAGCTGTGGAACGTTTAAATACCCTGATCATAGCAGACGGTGCACTGAAACCCTCCAACAAGGTCCCATCAAGAAGTCATGAAACAGAACTGAGAATTTTTTATAGACCAGCTTGACACATTTTCCATGGCATGTCTCTTGATGTGCCTGCTGGTGAGTAAATTTTGATACAATAGAGTTATCCGTGAACTATAGGGTTGAGTGGGCCTTAGTTTGACTAAAATTAGGAGAAACGAAAATTATTGAGAGAAGTTAATTCTAAGAAATCAAAAGAATGATTGAGTGGGGACGATTTAGGTATATATAGTGAGAATCTATTGTCAGAAAAGGGGCTAGCAATCACCTTCTTCATGTGTGAAGGTGAAAAATAGAAACTTGGGTGAGAAGTTTTTTAGCACCGATTTTGGTGCTTTCAAAGTTTGCATCCACAATTATTTTTTTTAATACCCGACACACGTTCTTTTTTGAGGATTACTTTCACTATTCACTCAAATCATGGTCCACTCACCCACTTTTGAGGGACTTTACAGATAACTCTATTAGAGTTAAGTTAGTGGAGCTTCTATCCATTTTTGAAAACAAACTGATTGAAGCTCTATATGATTTCTTTGTTCCTTGTAGTGTCCTGTGCCTACTGACGACGTGATTTTGTATTGACTCCGGGGTCAGTCCATCTTCAAGATCAGAAACACCCAACAAAGATGCTAACTCTAAACTGTTGTAAAGATTATTATTAGTGAAGCATCTGTTATGGTGTAAGTATTCTGGCTCTGTCACGAGTTAACACAATTTAACGGCATATATGAATACTCGATTTGCAGGAAAAAGGAGAGATATATTTCTTCTACAAACCCAGAGCAGGAGTTGAGAGCAAGGAAGATGTGCAGCGTCTCTACATTGTACTGCGACCTGAGGAGGCCGAGAGGAAGGTCGAGGAAAAGCAAAGCTCGGACTCAGGTATCTCTGACATTCACACCTGTTTAATTGAGATCATACCATCAACCTCATGGTATAATGCAGTAATTCCCTACATTAATCAACCCTAACTTCTTCGCTCAGCTTACAACTGGCTCAAGAATAAGCTCGGGAACCCATTCCCTTAATATATAGGTGAATCCCTTTTAGAATTTCATTGTAGAATCACTATTTAAACATTTTTTTTTGTTTCAATTACTATTTTCAAAATGAATTTTTGAATAACTAGCATGCCATCTCAAAATCTGCGAAAAGTCTCAATATAATGAATATGGCCTTCACACGTGACTTGAAAGAGATGAGATACTTTTAGGTTCTATTGCAGTCAAAGATGCTTCCATGCAATACATTTAAGATGTAACTCCTGAAGGACCAAGTATTTATGGTTTCAAAATGATTGATTATATTGTGAAAAATATCATTCAAGTGGGGTCAAATTTTATGTCACCGGAATCAATGAAGAACATTATATGAGCTCGGCAAAACACACATAAATTTGAACTGAAGGAAGTCTGCATATAACTTGCTCAAAAATGCTAAAAAAAATCGTAAGGCCCAGCTTGGGCTTCTTGGTCCTTTTAAGGTTAAGGATAGATAGGCTCTTGGATTGGGATCCTACTACAATACTTATACGATTGAGTTATCCTAAAAGTCAAGTGGTGTTTGAGTAAGATACCATGTGTTTCGATTTAATGTACTCTTATTTGTTCTCTTTAAATAGTTATGAAATTTGAAAGAGTTTGGTGGTCTCTCACTATTAGGTGTGTAAGAGCTTGGTGGTCTTCAAACTCATAGTAAACTAGTTTAGTAGTCTTTTTTGACAGCTCAACTAGTTGTGCATGAGTTTGGAGACAACCAAGCTCTTACGGACCTAATAATGAGAGGTCACTAAGCGCTTCTATATCTTTGAGCTATTTAGAGTGAACAAATAAGAGTATATTAAAGCAAAACACATGATATCTTGTTCAAACACAACTTCTCTTTTACGATAACTCCTATATCCCATTAATATATGTTATAGTGTGATGGAATCATGGGCAAGAAATAGAATTCCATTTTACTAATAGAAGCCACTCAAAACAGCTGAATGTTACTGGTATAGATTCTCTGATATGTTTAGTGACGTTGCATATGTCAAATTCAGGAAAGGAAGGGAAATTCAGGGCGAAAGAAGAGGAAGAATCCCACCGATCTCCTAAAACCGGGGTGAAGGCAGCAATGGAGGTGGAGCGAGATTGGGAGCCTCATTTAGAGAATTTACATGACAGCACAGTCCATGGTGGTCTAAAATTGACGGATGAGCACGAACACAAAAAATTCCTCCCTTACAAAACTGTTGGTGCAGGTGGCCATGGCACCGAGGTATGATGAAACTGGACAAAGGGAATCACTAGTAGAATTTTGGTCCATAATAACCAGTCCTTTGTGACTTACATGGTCCTTTGTGACTCAATTTTTTAGAAAAGAAGCCGTTTTGGACCATTTAAGTTACAAAAGACGAGTTGTAAAGAACCAAAATCCTACTAGTGAATATTGCTCTTTCGAAACCTGTGTCACCATCACCCAACTTTGGATTTTAACCCCTAAAGGACCAAGAAGCCAAAATTGAACCTCATGTTTTGTGTTAGCAGTTTTGAGTAGGTCCCATGTGGATTTCTTTTTTTTCAATTTTTTTTTTTTTTAACAAACAAATGCAATGTTCTTCACTTATTGTAGTAATATGAAATTTGGTCTCATTGAAATCATATTTTTCACAATGTGATCAATTGAATATGACATTTTAAAACCATGAATTCTTGGTCCTTTAGGGGTCAAATTCATGTGTTAAATTCATGTGCATGTGTCTGCACCGTTGCGAAGGGAAGGGACTGACATGGATGGGTCTTTCATTCTGCAGAGAGTGGAAATAGGAAAGAAACCTTTGTTTCGGTACTTGGTGATGGGAAGGAAACACCTTCCATCGCCGAATCACACCAGTCCGTTCTGGGGGTTCGTCGAACTCGTGACCACTAACCCTGCTGACATTCAGAAAGTCCTTAACGATGGTGAGTGTCTTCGCTTCAAAATGATGCAAGTGTACAACTCTGCCATAAGTACATGCTGGTTTGGAAGATCTTATGTGTAGAGTCCTTTTCCATGGAATACACACTACTAGCAAAGGCGTCGCTTCTCACTCAAAGCAGTACATATTTGTCCTACGTGACAAATCGCACTCACCAAGTCTTGAGCCCTTGAACAATGAGTGCAAAGTGGCGCCGTTTGACTCATTTATCGAGTGAAAAACAACGCCTTCACCTTGTAGTGACAATTTGTTACATTTACTAAATCATAATGCCAAAAACCACATCGCTGAAACCATAGATCATGTTGTCAAAGCCAAAGACCATGTTGCCGAAGGTTATGGTCATTGGTTATGGCAATGCAATCTTTGGTCATGGCATCGTGGTCTTTGGCTTCGGCCACATTGTCTTTGGCTTCAGCAATGTGGTTTTTGGCATTATGATCTGGTAAATGTAACAAAATTTTGTATTCCATTGTTTTCGTTTGAATCATGAGTAGAGACTTAAAATTGTCACAATTAAATTGATGTTTACGGTGGTCATGTTGTGCAGAGAATACTGAATCAGATACAGTCCAGGGTGAGAAAGCAAACGCAGTTGCAAGACCTGCTGGTGAAGGGGTGTACAGCCTTGTCCGACATCACACGGCGGTGAGAACAAGCACCCACCTGCTCTACAAGCTGGAGAATCCTGGGCCGCACAGAAAGCATGAGCCACAAGACGCACTCAACATCGAACCCCAGGCTTCCTTCGTCATCCAGGTTTAGTTAAACTCAAAGAAGAGCTATAATTACAACACCTCCATAATAATTGTTAATGTTTGTTGCTGGTACCAATCAAGGTAGAGGATACTAAGAGCAGCTCCACCGCAGGCCCTCCAGGGCCCTGGCAGTCAAGAAGTTAATGAAAAGTGCTCAGGGCCCTCCCAAAATGGCTCAGGGCCCTCCCTCCTAGCGTGTCAAGAAATGGCCCTCCAAATCACTATTCAGTTGACTAAATCCCCACATTCTACTTGTGATTGGTCCATTGAATGTTTAATGTGCACTTTTGATGTGTGAGGGCCCTCCAAGGGTGGGGGAGTGTGAGTGCAAGGGCCCTCCAAATGGTAATGAATAATTTGAGCGAGTCATCTCTGGCGTGTAGGAGTGGGGATGCTCTAAGAGCCTCTTTACAGCAGTGGTGAGAAGCCATGAGGAGAGAAATTTTAGCCAATGGAAGGCCTAGAAACTGAGAAGACCAATTTTTCATTGGTTGAAATTTCTCTCCTCACAATTTTTTGCCTCTAGTGTAAAGAGACCCTAAAAGCATTTTAACCAATGTGCTTTCATTATGAGGACACTCTAGATCTCACTTTGGGTATTACTCCCTCTTACTGGAAATAATTGTCTTAGTTTTTGGCAAATTTTTTTGGTTCTATTTATACTTCAAACTTTATAATTCAAACGTGAGCCCGATCCATTTCAAACGAGACAGACAATGAGAGTGACACAAAAACTACATACTACTATTAGAGATAAACCATTTTTTGAGTATAGAGACAGGCTAAAAAAAAGCAATAAGTTGCAAAAAGCCAAAAACTAGGACAGTTATTTCCAGACGGAAGGAGCACAAGAGTCAAATTCACTTGAGATCAGATTGTTTGAATTTTTCTTATACAATCATTTAAAGTAAAAATTGATACACCACTGTTGAAAGAACAATAGAGAATTTCATTTTTATTTAAAGTATAGTGATTATAGAGATTGTTAGCCAAGTCTTGTTTAAATTGAACTTGCTAATTGAAGGCCAAGAAAGTTTCAATCGGAATGAGGACACTATAAGAAAACTTGGTAAAAAAACTACACAAGTTTGTCATGTGTCACAAGAGACCCTTTGGGATTCTCCTACAAGAAGAGGGAAAATCAGGCAAATTCCCATGTTGGAATAGAGCTTGAAATGGGTCTCTAATTTTCCCACCAAATTTTTTTATAGGGGATTGAATTTCCCTGATTCTAGATACTTTGAGCATTCCCATATCATTCATTTGTTCTCAATTCCCTTAGCAAATCCCTTATGCATCAAAAGTCCCTCATACACTATAAGGGAACTGTTTGTATTTTCCTAGATGGCCACATTCCCTTACAAGTGTATTGGAAAGAGGGAAATCCCAGGAAAAATCAAGCTATTTTCAGTGCAGGACGCCCACAAAATCTCCTTGTGTGCAGTTTTTTAAACCACCCTGGACTGCAAATTAAAAACATGTGCAAAATCCTCATTTGTTCACTGCGAGAGCAATTTTTGGAATTAGGAAGCGTATGATATATCATTGGAAAGATACTGAAAATGCGGTGATTCGGGTACGATTGGCAGATAAAAAACCCAGAGCAGCCAGCGCCAGCAGCAAGCACCGGTGTGGGAAGCAAGCGCAGGGCCTTTTTACCGGCCCATTTGCAGGGCCGGATCGGATCCAGACGGTTCCTGCCAGCCGACCCGCCGGATCTGCTCAACTACGAAGGCGTGGAATTTGTTCTTCTGTCCGCGCATGATGACGTGGATGCTGAGCTGGGAGCTGACCTCAGCTTCCATAACCACGACCCCTTGACCATGGAAGCCCCGGATGAGATCATCCAGTATTTGGTGACCGGGCCCAAGCACCACAAGTGCCTCATCAGACCGCTCATTGAAGGACAATGGGCCTAAGCCTTAGCTCAATTTCTGGTACACTCACAACTCTTTTATATCACCCCAGTGAATGTGGAAAGTGTATACACAATAGCAAATATTTTGGAATGTGATATTGGAGAGTGTGGTAGTAATAAGTTCACAGTGTAAACTCAAATTTGTTTAATCCTACCACTTAAAGTCCCAACTTTTTCACTATAACAGCTTGGATGTGTGACAAGTGTGCTACACTCAATGATAGTGCAGCGTTTGCACTATGAAAGTATGGATGTGTGACAAGTGTGCTACAATCAATGATAGTGCAGTTTTTTCACTATGACAGTTTCAATGTGTGACAAGTGTGCTACAATCAATCATACTGCAACTTTTCCACTATTACATAGTTTGGATGTGATCTTGCCAATAATAACATTGCAAAGAATCAATAGATGTTTAATTTAGATAATTAGCCAATCTTGGATCACTGTCTATGATTCTCATTCCAATTTTCAAATCAAAGGGTGTAGAAGGCATGGAATTTCGTTTTTCAAAACTTTTGGAAAATGTGGAACAATTTTTCAAAATTTGAACTTCAAAACTTGCCTCCACCTTACAGCAATGGAAGACGATCAAACTTGTACCAAATGTTATCTAATACTCCCTGCGTCCCAAAGTTATTGTCATGTTTGAAAGTCATGTTTGAAAGTGCTTTCTTAAGTAGGTCAAAAAAATACTTCCTTGTGGCTAATTTTATTTAGGTTGCAATGAACACATGCAATGTTCTTCAATCATTCTAGTGACATAATTTGGAACCTTTTTTAATCATGTTTCTTACAATATGATCAATGAAATTGGCTCAAAGAAATACCAAGCAAACAAGATGGACAATAACTTTGGGACGGAGGGAGTATCACATAGCATAAACCTAACAAATCAAAACATCATCCAACAAAACATCATGCAAAAGTTACAAAAAAATTGCTACAAAGGATTAGAAAAGGATCATAATAATTACCAATATCTGCATTAAGAGGCTGTACAAAAAGAAACATAAATACTCCAAGTAAATAAACGAAATCAAACTCATGACAGACTCTGTAGCCAAACCTTGTAGCTGCACAACCCCTGTTTACAAAACTACAAAACACTGGTTCCAATACACTTGTCCCTCTCTATTATGAGATATTATGAGAAGTTTGGGAAACCCTAACTCCAAGGTGGCAGGCATGGATTAGTCACATCACAGATGTGTATTGCTTGCAGCAATAACATCATATTATGGAGTGTCATATTATGGAGCGTCTTACTGTGGAGGATACGGGCCGGGTGGCGGCCCTGCATGTGCCGCCTGTGGAGGGTACGTGCCAGGGTGTGGCCCTGCATGCGCAGCCTTCGTTTCATCATCCTTGTTGAAGTGCTGGTAGGCTTGGTAGCCTGCAAAGCCGAGGGCGCCTGCACCCACCACGCCTGCGGCCACTTCAGCCATCAGGATCTTTTTCCTGTGCTCCCTCTCTTCCTCCGAGATGTCCTTCCTGTGCTTCAAGTCCTGCACCTGCAAACACAACCCCAGTCACAGCCATGACATTCAGTAGTAAACTCAGGGACTACCCTCCTCCCAATAAAATGATGAGGAATATATCTCATCATCTCGTGAGTCCCATCATTAGCTAACCGGACACATGACAACGTTTTTTTTTTTTTTTGCACTGTAGCAGTGCTCCATGCAAGTAATGGAGAGTGGTCCCTCAAGATTTAGACCATTGTGACTGCCACAACATTGGAGTTTGGCACCATGGTGCCAAAAAAAAAACCAGGGAGAATTCCAAGGATGAAGTTGGATGAAACCCCAAAGCCACTGTTATGCCATTCATGTCACAACCTTCTCTAATCGCACTGCCACATTGCACTACTGCCAGTTGTCTAGTTATACTGAGAATGTGCATTTGTGTAGAGATTACAGTGCACAATTCCACCTCCAAATTCGCATGGATCTAGTGTAGTAAGCTACGTATCAAACCATCAGTATTGGTTACAAATACATTCAGCTTAAATGGGCTTCTGTTACATAAGGAAGTTGTCCAACAACGTGACAGATATACCGAGAATGTGCAATTAAAAGAGGACCGAGTGTAGAACTTACAGTGCAAAACTTCTACCTCCAAATTCACATGACTCTAATTTAGTAAACGCTCAACACATTGGTAACAGATACATTTCAACCCTGGCTCACTACTAGCACAGCTTTGGGGGTTCAAATGAGATGTGTCCACAACACAAGAGTTACGAAATCGATGTTCATTACGCAATCGGAAAGCAAAGACAGAACTCCGACCACAAAACAAGGCCCGCAATCTACATAGACTTCAGAAACAGAGCAACTTTAAGCTGTGCACACAAAAATTCTCAGGATATACTACGAAATGTGCAGTGTGCAATTAGAGGGGGTTGAGTGTACACATTAGAGGGGTCTCGGCTCTACATGAGCAACGACAGATCAAGCGATTATCTGCAGATGTTCATTACGCAATCGGAAAGCAAAGACAGAACTCCGACCACGAAACAAGGCCCGCAAACTACAAAGATTTCAAAAACAGAGCAACTTCAAGTTGTGCACACAAAAATTCACAGGATATACTACGAATGTGCACAACTAGTGTGCAATTAGAGAGGGTTGAGTGTAACACATCAAAACACTGCTCTCTAACCCTCAAGAATATTCACAAGAGGAGTCACCTAGTGCAATCAATACATTACATGGGCAAATGACAGATCTTTGAGGAACAAGTGACTGGTTCATTGCAATCCTTTTGCCGTTGTGACTCGTTTTCAATTACCCAAAAGCAAAGACAGAACTCGGAAACCGATCATAAACAGAAAAAAGAGTTCAGGAACAGAGGAGCAAGAATATTAGGCTTACATCTTCCTTCCTGAGCTTGCCGCCATACTTCTCGTGGCCGGGCAAGATCCCGCTGAAAGCAGCAGGCATGTGTCCGCTTCCCTGGTGTCCCGAAGACTCGTGATACTTCTCCTCCTTGTGCTTGCCGTGCTTGTCCTCCTTGTCGTGATGCTTGTCGTGCTTGTCATGCTTGTCATGCTTGTCGTGCTTGTCGTGATGCTTGTCATGCTTGTGCTTGTCCTTCTTGTGCTTCTTCTCCTTGTCGGAGTCGGAGCCGGAATCCGAGTGACCACCCATTGAAATGCTCCTGCAACAGAAACTGTGCCTGATCGACCGAAGAACTAGCAGATGCAAAGGTTAGAGAAGAACTGAAATGCAAAGGGAGTTCTAAAGAGAAGGTTTATAGAAGGCTCTGGGGGCTCGTCAGCATGCCCAGATCCATTGGATATTTTGTAATGACATCATCAGATCAGGTTCGGTTTTCTTTTGGTTTTGTTTTTTGTGTTTTTTGTCAAACAATGCCTTTATTCCACTGCAAAAAACTGCAACCAGGAACGGCGGGGTAGAGTGGTAGACCTACTGGTTGAATTTTTTGTACCTGATAATACTTTTGGTGTTGGTTTCTGGTTTGTTTTTTGGTTTGGGTTTTTGTTTTTGGGTGGAGGTTTCAGTTGCCTGTGTTGTGTTTGTGCAATCTGGACGGTGATGAGGTGAAGCTTGGACCGGCTCCATTCATAAACCAACGCTTTAAGCTTTTCACAGAAATCTAGAATTAGAGCATTCCCACCCATGCACGCTAGGACTAACTCCCTCAAATTATTCATTTATATTTGAAAGGCCCTTGCACTCACCTTGCACGCCCTTCACGTATCAAAAGTGCGCATCAAATAGTCAATGTACCAATCGCAAGTAGAATGGGAGGATATAGTCAACTAAATAGTGATTTGAAGGCCCAATTTCTAACACGCCGGGATCCAGAGTCAAGAGGTATTTTGAAAGGGCCCTTGGCACTTTTCATTTACTTCTGGAGTGTGAGAGACTCTCTGAGGGCATGGGTGGCCCTTCTCTTAGAAGCTTTCAATAAACACATGTTGGAGATAATGTTGGTTTAAAGTACACTTCAGTTATTAGATCATCTACCTTACACCTTGCCCAAAAAATTGGGCATGTCATGGTGTGACAAGTGTGCTTTAAGTGATGATGTTGTGACAAGTGTACTTTATGCAATGATATTGTGACAAGTGTGTAGGGTACCGTTTTAGAAAAGGTCATACTAAGGGGAGTTTCAAATATTGGTTTTTGAGAAGGTTGTGTGTGGGGAGAGTTGTTAGAAATGTCACTTTAGAGAAGGTCATGCTAGGAAGAATTTAAAATGTCACTTTAGAGAAGGTCGTACTAGGGGGATTTGAAACAAGATTGTGTGGGGGGAGAGCTTTAGACAAGGTCATATTAGGAGAAGGTTTAAACAAGGTTGTATTAGGGGGAGCTTTAGACAAGGTCATGTTGGAGGGATTTCATAATATCACTTTAGAAAAAGTCATATTAGGGGGTAATTTAGAATTTCACTTTGGAGAAGGTCATGTTTGGCAAGAATTTAGAATATTGCTTTAGAAGAAGTCATATTAGGGAGGATTTACAATGTTGTCTTAGAGAAGGTCATATTAGGGGGAATTCATATCATTTCCTTAGAAAAATTTATATTAAGAGGAATCCATAATATCTCTTTAGAAGAAAATGTATAGTAGAGGGAGTTTAAAAATACCACCTTATAGAAGATCATATTAACCCCCTATGGACCAAAGTCCTAAAATGAGATTTTTGAAATTTTAGGAAGTTGTTGTGGTTAGATTCTTTTGGTATTATTATGACTTGCAAGTCAAAAGTTATAAGGATTTTGTGAGGAACCTTCATTTTTAGGTAGATTTTAAAAATATGTTTTTTTATTCTTTTATTTAAAAAATCTTATGGTTTATAAATCTATTTCTATATATTTGTATTTGATTCATTTCAATTTCATTAATGAGGTGAAAAATATGAAGGTTTTTAATTTGTGGAAAACCAGGGCATCTTCTATTTTTCAGCTTTAGAAAGTACACATTTTTATATTTATTTATAGACTTCTAAAACAAGCCACAATCTTGGTATTGAGCATTTGGATCAAGAAGTTATAAAACATTGACTTCATAAAAGAATCAAGTGATTTGGTATTTCTTGCACTTCCTCACTCATTGCAAGTTGATTTGGTATAGATAGGTAGAAACTTTGATTCTCTTTCAAAGCTGGCATAAATAAAGTATATGTTCGTTTTGATAATGAACCAATGTTCACCAAAGATTTGGTATATGTTACACTCAATTGTTTACTTTGAAAGTTGGTAAAAAGTATCTAACATGAACTTTATCTACTTTCCTCATCGCATTGCACTACTTTCAAGTTTTTTTCGAATGTGCCAATTTAAAATAAACCACTATAAAAAATTACAAAAAAAATAAAATAAAAAATAAAAAACATTCAAGGTGGGTACTGCTGCCAGCAATACCCAAAACAATGGCAAAAAAATCACAATAATAATTTATAATTTTTTTCTGCTCTTCTCGGCAATTGGGTGTGCGGCCGGCGGCCGCGCATTATATCTCTCCCCTCTTCCTTCACATCCCTTCCCTCTCCATTATCATCTTTTCCCTCTCCCTTCTCATTCCTCTCCTCTCCATCCCCTCTCCTCATACAAAAAAAAAGAAACAAAAAATAAATAAATTAAAAAAAAAAAAAAAAAACGAAGATGAAGAAGAAAATCCATTCAAGATGCGTATAGTTGTTTGTTGTATCCTAAAAAAATGTGAAAACATCAATTAAATAATTAATTATTTTATTTTATTTTTCTATTCTTGGCCGTTGGGTGCGTGGCTGCGCATCTTATCCTTCCCTCTTCCTCCCCTCTCCTTGCCCTGTCCCTCATCTGTATATATGAGGAGAGGAGAGAGAAGGAGAAGGGATAGGGTACGCGGATGCGCATCCAACGGTTGAAAATAGTGTTTTTATTTTATTTTATTTATTATTTTATTTTTTTCCATTGTTTTTTTACAACTGCCATGTGTACCCACTTCAAAAAGAAATTAATTTATTTTTCTTCATTTTTTTCCTTTTGTTTCTTCCGTTTTATATGAGGAAAGAGGAGGGAAAGCATGAGGGACGAGATAAAGAAAAGACAAGGTGTGCAACCGCGCATCCAACGGCCGAGAATAGCAATTTTTATTTTTAATTCAATTTTGTCCTTGCTACCCTATTGAATTCAGCCGCAGGCTATATCCACTATGATGCCAGTAAAGCCTATTTTTGAATCCTTCTCAACTTCAACCAATCACAACCCAAATTTTATTCTCAACTCTTGGCTTTTGCCCTTTGAAGTGTAAAATAGGCCATTATAGGTTCCCTTTGAGATCCTAGTTGGTTTTTTTTTCTTTATTTAGTTTAGTTCTATCATAATAAGATTTAACCCACACCTTCCTTGACACACAAAAGGCTATTTCTAAAAAAAATTGTAAAAGAAAAAGGTTGGCGATGTCTTCCTTTCATATTTTGTCATGATACTTTTCTAAGGATATTAATGTGTAATGAAAATGAACAATATCCTACGTCGTGGTCAATTTCAACATTAATGAATTGTTTTTTGTCAAAAAATGCCACATGTCATCTTGTGATTGGTTTATGGTGACATGGACCTCTCAAAATATGATGTGGAAATTAGATTTCGATACAATATTGTCCGAATTTGACCCTCACATACGGTAAATCATACAATAATGAACAAAATGCAATGCAAATGTAAATGAAGAAAAGGAATAAAATGAACATTGTTTGAATCGCTCACATGTAGAAGTAAATTCCAAAAGACATATTAATAGATTATAACTTTCACTACGGTTGTGTGTAGCATCGCATAGCCCTAGACTTTTATATAGAAAATGACTTTTCAAAAATCCACAAATATATAAACTATAATTAAAAGGAGACATCTTCCTTCAAGATAAAGCTTTGCTCTATTAGTTAACTACTTCAAGATTTAAGATATAGAACACTCATACTATTTTGGCCACATCATTAGCGCAATTGATGTGGCCAAAATAGTATGAGTGTTTCATGCATTTGCCCTATGCATTATTGTAATCTTTTTCTTTACTTTGTATATCTTTTTACTTTATCTCTTTTACGTTATATTTCTAACCCTGATTTTGAATTTCATCTCTTTTACTTTACATCTTTTGCTTTTAAAACAAAGTATATAAATAAGCTTCGTAGATACTCATTTCATTTTATGAATGAACATGATATTTGTATAATTTCAGTGGATGGTATAACTTTTTATTAAAAAAGAATCATTTTTCGTACTTTTAGACTTTGTAACGCAATGACAACATTGGTAATTGTATATGTTGCTAGATTTGCAAAAGATATATTGAATTCTCAAGATCAACAAACCCATTTACAATTAAATGACATAGCATGTACTATTTGTCTTGAGAATGTATCAAATCACCAATATACCACCAAGTGTGGACATCGCTTTTGTGCAGAATGCATATTACAATGGTCTACAAGCCAAAGTTGTTCTAACAAATCTTCAAAAACATGTCCATTATGTAGAAGCAATATTGAACAAGAATTGAAAAAATTCAGATTCGAAATTGATGTAACAAAGTTTGATTTAAACTATCCAAACACTTTTTTGGACGAGTTTTGGCACAAATTAAAATCTCAAGTTTTTCAAGATTGGAGCAAATCGAGCAATTTTAGCGGTTCAACATTCATATCTTGGGAATTACCGGAAAATGTTTCACAAGATGTAAAAAATTCCATCAAAAGAATTATTTCAACAGTTTAGTGAATTTTGTAGTGAATAAAATCATAAAGCTTTTAAGTATATATTCATATATAGATATATAGATATATATACAAATTATGTAAATTATAATTACAATAATATATTGCAACTACATAAATTTTTATCTTTAGATTATTGATACTTGTTGATGGAATTTTATTTCAAAATTATAGTGCATCGTCGCATTGTACTAGTGCACTACCACATTTTTTAAAAAGAAGGAAAAATGAGGGTTGTGGATGGAATTTTAAGTTATAATTATTTATCAATGTTCAAACATGTGAAGAAGAATTATATCATCCAATATTTTTCAATTTTTAATTTTTAAAATGTGTTAGTTTTGGTAAAGATGAATATCTTCTCTATTTTAAAAACATTTTTGATGGATTTCTTTTTTGAATGTGCTTAAGAATGAAATTTTGCAAGGAGACATTTTTTTAAATCAAGTATAGAATCAAACCTGGACTATGTTTACATTCAACGATTGATCATAAATTGGTCAAACTGTTATTAGACTGAGAGTTTTGATACTCAAAATCTTCATGAGAAAATCATTTTGACAAACCAAACTTTTATTTTATAGCTAACAAGTACATAAATTTAAAATTTTATTCACTTCATTATTTTGTAATCGTATCATTGCTACATATTTCAAAATAGGCTTAAAGTTAGCCTTTTAGACAAAAATTTACAATGTATGCACCTAGTGCACAAAGTGTAGACAAAAATTGAAGGCCAATTTAGTAAACCGTACTGTGCATTGGCCCTTTAGTTAATTCCCCGGTTAACTCACTTATGTTGTTTGTGATCCACTCATGAGCAAAGACAAGTTTCACAAACAAAAAAACACTTTCTGTGCACTTGTCTTGTGATTTTTCTTTGTTAGAATTTATAAAACAACAACTTCAAATTGAATGATTATTTCCTAGGGTTTGGTAAAGAAAGAGAGGATGTAATATTAAAAAAGGTGACATTATAGACTTTCCATACATTTGGAATATGAGTTGTCTCCCACCTATCATTTTTATAAACCACATTTATGATGAAAACGCTTGGAACCCAGTCGTCACGCCTCTTGTTGCCCTTCTCTCTCTTGGCCATTTCCTTCATCACTATCCCAAACCCTTTCCCCTAATGTTCAAAATCAAAGCTCATAACCGAGTGCTTTCATGAATTTTAGAAATATTATATATGTCTCAAAAAAATAAAATTACATTGGAGGCTATGTATAGGAATTAAGTGAAGATTACATAGCACTTTGAAATCATCCATAATGCTTTTGAATCTTGAGTATTCATGATGTTTATTCTTCCATTTTTTAAATGCATCGATACAACAAGAGGAAGCTCGAGGGACGCAATAAAAAAAATATGATGTAAGTATAAATGCATATGTATGGCTATAAAACCAAAATAACAACAATTTTCCTTTTTAGTATTTCAAGATCTATATCTACACTCTAATCTCTTAAATCTAAATGCCAAGGTTTCCGAAATATGACTACTACTTGGTTTCAAAGTGTGCTACAATCACTGATAGTTTGACAAGTTTGCAAGATATTCCAAAATGTCATTTTAGAGAACAATGCAATGCTTCAAAAGCAAAGGCAAGGATATTATAAAGTAAAAAAGAGAGATTGTAGAGGAGTTTAAATTTTAGGCTATATTTGGGTTGGTGTTGTTTGGACTTGACTCACTAGAGTGTTTATTCCCGAAAGGGGAGAGTAGTTTTGCACCAATGATCCCATTGTCATTACAAACAAACACTTTATTCAAGTTGGCCTCAAGTTTCTATCTATCTTGTTTGGACTTTAAAGAATGGTACTTTGCTAGTGCAATATCTAAACAAAAATGGTGCAATGTGCTAAAGAATGTGATGCAAATGCAGGGACATTGATATCATAAAGAGCAGAAGAGATTGCAGAAGAGATTGCAGAAGAATTTAGACTGGATTGATGTTGTTTGATTAGTACAAATATCAATGCAATATGTCAACATTTGTATATAGAAAAGGTGTAGTGCTTCAACAGCAAATGCAGAAGCATTGATATCAGAAAGTGGAGAAGAGAGCTTAGGTTTTAGTGAGGAAAAATTGATGCATGATGTGCGTTTCTTCGAGAGGAATGTGATGGGAGCCAGACCTCAACCCCAGTCTCCCTGGATCCTCTTCTTTGACGGCGCTACCCGGGACACTGGAACCAACAACCACTCTGCAGGCCAGTGATGTTACTTCTTTTTTCTTCAAGCTTAACAAATTTACTACAAACTTTAACCCCTACAGGACCAAGATTCATGGTTTTAAAATGAAAAACTCAATTGATTGTATTGTGAAAAATATAACCAAGATAGGACCAGATTTTATATCACTGGAATTAGTGCAGAACATTGCATGTGTTGGTCAAAAAATAAACAAATTTGAACAAAAAGAGATTCACTTAGGACCTACTCAAAACTGCTAAAACAAAAATGAGGTCCAATTTGGGTTTCTTGGTCCTTTAGGGGTTAACCCCTGAAGGACCAAGAAGCTCAAATTGGGACTCGTGATTTTTTTAGCACTTTTGAGTAGGTCCTATGTAGTCTTATTTTTGTTAAAATTTATTTGTTGCTTGACCAACACATGCAACATTCTTCACTAATTCCCGTGATATAAAATCTGGTCCTATCAATATTATATTTTTCACAATACGATCAATTGAGTTTTTAATTTTAAAACCATGAATCCTTGGTGCTTTAGGAGTCAACTTTTGATACCGTACTTGGCAACCAAGATCGGCAACTCCTGCCAAATGTTTAATTAAAGTGCCGTATTGATGCGAATATTCTTCAAGATTTAGTGGATATTCCCAAAGTTTCTCTTTCACTATAGAGTTGTTTTTGAAAAAATAAATTCTTGAAAATTTGGGCATCTATAGTTTATTTTGCTGACCCTAACAACTGAGTACGGTAGTCATTTTGGTAGAATATTCTAGATTCTTCAATATTTTTGAAACGGATTGATACGTTCATAACATTCTATAAGAGCTTTCTACGACACTCATGAGGGCATTTATTCCTTCTTGTGTAAGAACTTTGACGTGGTTTTAATCATATGGTTGAAAATTAGGTGGTTTTCATGGATGGGCTCAAGGGTTATAGGAGGTTTTTTTTTTATCTTGAACTCATTATTATCACTCTCCAATATTCCATTCCAATATTTGTAGAGAATATCTGCTATTGTAATTAGACACTTTCCACATAGCAAGTTTTGAACTCGTGTACGTTGGTTACCAAAGGGGTGATATAAAAAAATTCTAAGTGTATAGCAAAAAGTGAAATCCTAAAACTATATAGAATGGTATGTATTAAACTCATTTTAACATATTTTTGTAGAAAATCTTAACTTTTACTCCCTCTGTTTTGAAATAAAAATCACCTTTTATAACTGGAAGCAGTGTTTCCACGAGCTTTTTATTTTGGAACAGAAGGAGTAGCTAATTGCCACCAAGAGTTCCTTTAACCCCTAAAGGACCAAGGAGCCCGAATCAAGCCTCATGTTGTTTTAGTAGTTTTGATTACATCCTATGTGGACTTTCTTTTCTCTAAATTTATTTGTTTCTTGACCAACATATGCAATGTTCTTCACTGATTTTGGTGATATAGAATTAGTCCAATCTGAATTACAATTTGATTGAATATGATCAATTGAATTTGTGATTTTATAACCATGATTCCTATAGGGGTTAATGAATTTAGTCGAGAATTTTCTTTTCTCACCACTCATTTAGCTAAAAATAAATAAAAAGTGTGTAAAAAAATTGATGCAGCCGGCATCGGTGCCGTGCTGAAGAACAGCCGTGGCCACACCGTGGTGGAGTTGAAAAAATTAGTTGGGCCCGGCGTGTCTTCGGGTGTGGCCAAGTACAAGGCTCTCATTGCTGGCTTGAAGAAAGCCCTCTCCCTTGGAGTGGAGTTCCTCCTCGTGAAGGGCGACTCTCGCCTCGTCCACAGCCAGGTAATGCCCCCAAATCCTCACCATCCCTAGATGTTGAGGATATCCTTTAAGGACCAAGAAACCCAAATTGGGCCTCATGTTTGTTTTAGTAGTTTTGAGTAGGTCCTAAGTGAACTTCTTTTTGTTCAAATTTATTCATTTTTTGACCAACACATGCATTGTTCTTCATTGATTTTGGTGGTATAAAATTTGGTCTCATCTAAATTATACGTTTCACAATATAATTAATTGAATTTGACATTTTAAAACCATGAATCCTTGGCCCTTTGGGGGATATTATTTAGAGCATCCCCATCCTTGTGCTGGGAGGGTTTAGCACACAACCAATGAAACTGGATGAAAAATGTTGAGGGGCCTTTCAAATAGCCTCTAGTCATATCCAATTTATTTTATTTTATGTAAGGTAAGCCTCTGTCAAGTTCTTCCAAAGTTCTTCCCTATAAAGTATCATGTATGAAGACTTAGGAGTTCAACCACCTTCATAAAAACAAAAACATTGGTCATTTTGTGTCAAACAATGGCTATTCAAACCTAAATTTAGTTAAACATATACTTGTGATTGGCTCATTGATTATTAAGAAAACACATTTGATGTATGAGGATGGTGAACTTTAAGTTGGACTTTTCAAATATAGATGTGAGTTTGAGGGTGAACTCGAGCATGAAAGAGTGCGCATGTTTTTCAACATTTCAATCAATATGTAGGAATGTGCTTTCATTTGGAGATCATATTATAAGGTCATAGTTGCCACTTATTAGAGAGTAGAGAAATGTCACTAGGATTTTCTTAAAATTATTTTTATTATGTCATATCCAAAATCTTATTGGAATTTGAAAGAAGACTCCAGTACACTTTAGTATGCATCCTTTTGACACCATATAAATAATATATGATTTTTCAAAGTGCTAAAAATAGGTTCACCATTTATTGATAATAAACCTAATGTCATAATGATGTATATGTTTATAATGAATATTTTCATTTGAAGAACGATACGGTTAGACTTTAGGCAGTGACACTACTGTAGGTGCACATACGTTCCAGTTCATTGAAGAGATCACTTAGGGTACACGAGCCAAACTTTTTTGTAATCTTGAGTAATCTTCTTGGTAATCTTACCTTATTTATGATGAATTTTTATATAATTGTTAAAATCAAATTTTGGCATTTGGTACAATTTCCAGAGTAACACTAGATTCAGAGGAGAAAGAGGATGAAGGATCAGTCATGCAAAAGCCCTACCATGCATGGATTAGTCACACTACTTCAAATCATGGTTAAATTAATTGAGGCATCTTACTCAAGAGCTACTCGTAGTGAGCCTCCAATAGTAAGATGGGGTCTCAATTGCTCAGAACCTATAGCCTCCAGCCATGTCGACTGCAAGGCACATACTAGGCAAAATTTCACCTCCACTCTCTTGTCCTATTATGATCCATTTTCACTCATCTTACTCATCTCACTCAAGTGGGGCTTGGACAAAATAACTCAAAAACAACCAAATGCACTAGTTGATTCTATTAGAATTTGAGATAGTGATAGAATTGCCTTGTCACATGTGTATTGGTTGAAATAGTAATATCGTCATATTATGGATTGTCATTGGATTGTCATTGTATGGATTGTCATATTATCCCCTAAAGGACCAAGGATTCATGGTTTTAAAATGAAAAATTTCATTGATTTCATTGCGGAAAATAGAATTCAAATAGAGTCAAATTTTATATCACTAAAATAAGTGAAGAACATTGTATTTGTTGATCAAGAAACAAAGAAATTTGAACAAGAACAAAGTTCACAAAAGATCTACTCAAAACTGCTCAAAAAACATGAGGCCCAATTTTGGCTTCTTGGTCCTTTTTGGGTCATTGTGGGAATTGTCATTGTGTGGAGGATAGACTGTAAATGGGAAGGAATGACTGACGAAGTGTGGAGTGGAATGTCCTCAGGTGGTAGGGCACTGCAGCGTGTAAGACGAGCGACTGGTGGAGTACCAAAGGAAAGTGATGACGCTGAGCAAGGACTTCCGGGCGCTGTTCATGGAGCGCATCTCGCGCGAGGACAACCTGCGTGCGGATCGCTTAGCCAACGACGCCATCGACGAGGAGCTGCAGGTGCAATGAATTTATTTTTTTTGGTCAGGAGACAATTTAGCATTTTTGCTACTTTTCCATGGCTTGAAGAGCAATCCAAGCTCCATAACATTTAGTAGCCTTCATGCCTTATGCCTTTCCTTCACGCACTCTACCCATGACACAGTGAGATAAAAATAAGATTCCCATATGGGAAACGAGGACAAATTTCCCACAATTGTACCTTTTCCAGATCAAAAATATACTACAACCGTCTTAGAAAAGTTACAATTTCTCACTTGCCATATGAAACTCCCTTGTAGGAATGTCTTTATCTCTCCCTGTGTCATCACCTTGGGACACCACCTTTTCAATTAGCTACTAATGAAGCCATGTTGGATCTGGAATACGATGCACCATCTTACATTGGGGCCAAGCAAAGCCAATGCATGCTACTAAATGTTATGTCCTTGGATACTCTTTTCATATTAAAATATAGGTAATATCAGGATAATACACATGTGCTACTTAGGCAATACCTAGGTGATATCTAGGTTTAAAGTGACTACACATCTTGACATCTTGACTCCATGTAGGAAATTTGGCTATTAATTCCTTCAAGATCTTTTTTCAAAAATCCTTTGTATCAATTAGTCAACCTAGATTTTATGTAGCAATTTGGCTTAAATTAGCAACAAGGGTGCATTCACAATCAAACAACTCAAGGGCGCCCAAATTTAACGACTCTTAATGAGTGCTAGGAAATTATATCTTCAACTGGTTACGGCCATATTTTAGTCGTTTTGGTATACCAATCATTTCTCAAACATTGTCAAATTCTAGTATATGGTAGAATGACATACAACATATGTAGTTACCAATTTGTATTGCATGATCAATTCAAATGATAAAATTATTACTTAATAATTCATAAAAATAATCACTAGTTACAGTTTTTGTGGCTCGTGTTACTGTGAATGTATCCACAAAACATTGTTGTCGTGCAGGTGGTGGACAGCTTGTCGGAGTTCATCGACCAGGAGTGGACCTCCCACGAAAATGTAAGTAAGCACGCCTCGCAGCAGCACTCCACGCTGCATTCGCGCATGCCGCCGCACTCGCATCCATTGCCGCTGCCTGTGCCTCACCTCAAGGTCAAGCCCGTGGCCTCCGTGTCTCCCCATGTCGTCAAACGCCATGCCACTGACGTCGGAGCCAAACGGGTTGCTGCTGCTCCTGCTGCTGCAACCAAGAGTGACGATCCCACTCCTGCTCCGAGTCGACGATCCAGGCTCTTATGCTCCGATGTCGACGTCTCCTCACAGGTCAGTCAGTCTACACTCACAGCATCACCACCAGCAACTCTAAATTGCACTCACTACAACAAAACATGGTTAAAAAAAAATCGCAATCAAAATTGATTGCGGTTCTTTTTGCCACGTTTTTGTGCACGCCTCGGTGCAGGCCCACTTCGCGCGCAGCCAATATTTTTTGCAATTTCCGATTGAAGTTTTTGGAACTTTGAGGCGTGTAATATGCCATTGGGAAGGTATTTTCAACACCTTTCCATCCGTATATTACACACTCCAAAAGTTTAAAAATTGTAGTTAGAAATTGCAAAAGAAGCTAACAGCCCACTACGAGCGCATGCACAAAAACTTGGCAAAAGGAACCGCAATTAATTTTGACTGCGATTTTTTTAACCATGTTTTGTTATAACTACCTTGAAGGTCATTCAAAAATTACAGGCCGGTATTCCATGTAGTTCCCTACCAACGTCACTCAATTAGACTCAAAATTTTATAATAAGTAAGCCACTCACAAGTCATCACGCATGGATTGATGTGCAATAAGAAGAGAAGATACACTAGCTTGAGTCATTTTGAAGGCCTTAAACTAAGTTCTTGTATTCAATGTCTCCCTCCAAATAAATTGTTGACCAACCCATGCACATTCATTTTTCCAAAGCCAGCCTAGAGCTATTTAGAATGTTGGTGGAGATGCTCTTAGAACTCTTTTATACCGCCTCTCTGCTAAAGAATGGTACTCCTACGATCCCACTAAAACACCCAGATAAGTACTCTATTGTAGAGTAGTTATGTGGGCGTTTTAGGGTCTCCTTCTATACATAGTCAAGCCCGGTTCTGATAATCAGATCTCCACCCCTAAAAAATAGCACAGCCCACTTCTATGCACACCTTGTTAAAGCAATTAAAATTAGAAACTCTCCACAAAGCAACCAATCACATAGCCCACCGATGGCATGGTGATGTGGGTGACTTCGTAAGTTCGCTTTCAACCCTCATCAAGCATGGGTGGAAGTTGGAACCTCATTTTTTGTCCTTTAGTTTTATCCATTGGCCCGATGCTCACATGGAATCCTATGTGTGTGATTATAATTATTCCTATAGGACAGGTGCACCCTCAGGGAGTTGTTGCTATAGTGGATTGTTCTATTGAGATGTGCATGGAAGTGGTTTGTGCTTTTTTTTTATCAATGGAAACGTGAATTTTGGGACCAACCCGACTCTACATAGAAGGAGGCCCTTAGTGTGACAGAGGGAGTAAGTTATTTTTAGTAGATCCTACTTTACACTTTTGACTAATTGCACCAAAAGCTTCCTTAACGCCTAGAGGACCAAGAAGCCCAAATTGGGCCTAATGATTTTTTTAACAATTTTGAGTGAATCCTATATGAACTTCTTTTTGTTCAAATTTATTTGTTGTTTGACCTGAAATGTTCTTCACTCATTCCAGTGATATAAAAATTAGTCTCATCTGAATTATATTTTTCATAGTATGATCAATTGAACTTTTCATTTTAAAACCATGTATCCTTGGTTCTTTTGGAGTTAATGAAACAGGGTTTGGGGTTTAGGGTTTAGGCTTTCTTGTCTAAAATTCGTTGCGGCAAGTGCAGGTGGACCAGATGAGCTCCCCAGTGAGGAATCATGTACAAGCGGCGGCCAAGTCCATGAGGAGTACGCGCCGGCTGTTGAGTTCCAGTCCAAGGAGGAGGCCCGAGATTTCGGCCTCGCTGATGCCACATTGGGACAACAACCATTTGGATTCCTCCCCGTTTTCGGACGAATCCACATGTACCTCACAAGAAGGAAACTCCTGCAACAACTTGCAGCAACAACACCACGGGGAAGCAAATTCCGCATCGGGAAGTGGCACAGTTACTACTACTGAGCAGGCCGGTTACGACGGTGCGAGGTTTGATACCCTTTCCAGCAGCAGCAGTGAGGACTCTGCGAGTGACGCCGAATTCTCGGAGCAAGACTATGCAAGGCTGGTTAAAACTTTATTGAAAGGGTTTCTGCAAAGGAAAAAAGCATAGATAACTTACACGAGCATCCCACCGGTGACTGGTATCCTCAAATTTCTTTGCTAAAAATTGAGGTTCCAATTTGACTTGGAAAGACTTTTATCATCAAGAGTACTCAAGTTTAGTACATTGCTTGTCGAGATACAAAACTTAGATTTGGATTGGTACATCGTTACGTTTAGAAAAAGGAATACCAGCATCACTAGTGAGCATGCTCTAACACAGTTCACAATTTCGATCATGACGCGCAAACTTGGTCCTAGTGGCCAAGTTGATAGCACTTCTTCTCACAACAGACTCTTCATTCATGTTGGCCCTTTGAACAAAAGCCTTTCTTTCAATCATGAGCTTCAATTGGTTCCTTGAACATGTTCTGGTTTTGAGCTAATCTCAACAAACTATTGCCCTCACAGAAACTTGAATTCATGTTGCCCAAATTGCCTCCATTTTCCAAGATCACAAGTATCCTATTGATCTGAAGAAACAGACGCAAAAATCGTTTTTCTACCTTTGAAACTAAAAAAAACCAATTTTGCCCCGTTTTGCTAAACTTTACGGATAACTAAATCTTGTACATGTTTTGCCCCTACCGTGCCCATCATTATGGCTTTGGTACCACGTTTCACTTACATAACATTCTCGAGGAGCCACCTCAACACCCTTCAAAAAGTAGTGTAAGGTAGGAGCACCCAATTGCGACAATGTACTCAATGCCAATAAATTTCTAAACACAACATTCATTTTTGAATGCAAATCTAAGCACATCATAGAGCCTTTATTGTTTATTGACAAAAATGATAAACTATCTATGCTCTACCTAAATTTCAATTCTAGAATGACTTCCGTGCATTGCAATTATCAGCATTGGGTACATTGTCAAAATTGGGTGCTCCTATTGTAAATTATTTTTTAGCACAATTTTCACTTCATCGCAAGTGAGAGGTACCAAAAAGGACATGCATTACTCACTCATATCCATGCATACTCTTTACACGAGTCCTTTTGGTTGCCATTTATGAATGGAGACAAACACACACAAGGAGTTGGATTGAAAATTTTAGGTGTTTTTGGGTTGAAAATGGTTTTTAACAAGCAGCTAGTCACGTAGTCTCTGCCTTAGTATTTATCTTAGATTTACTTTTACCACTAGTTTGTTTTGTTCAGCCATGTAACTCCTTGAAAACGAAGCATTTCCGTAGTCTCCCCTAAGACAACAAAGGTCGCATGTAGAAAGTAATTTCGTCCACAGAAAAATACTCAACCGTGATGCCCACATTGAATGGTATCTCTTCCGCCATTCACCTCAACCCAATTCCAACCCAGACGTTGCAGCCCCTATTAGGTTGAGATTGGTTGAAAACACTTAACCAGGTTGAAAAACTAAACCCAAACTTAATTCAACCCAACCCATACGAGGTCCCAGTTGGGTTGAAAACACTTGACCTTCAATTCAACTCAACTTTCTCTACAGCTCCCCCATACAGTAGAAAAGGGTAGATTCTCACACTGCTGAAAGAATTTTGTGATACATGGGTCTATAGTGGAGAAGGGTGAACTCTCACAATTGCCAAAGACTCTTGTAAGCCCCACTTTTCTCTAAATTGTGAGCAGCCACTGTCCCCCAAAATCTGTAAGTTAGAAACTGGACACAGTTGCATTGATTATCCCCTGCACGAAAGAACAAACAGCAGGCAACCTGCGTGCTAACTACCTAAATTCTACCTCACCTCTATTGCGAGGACTTAACCATGTCAACATGATAAAGAGTAATATACACCTACAACACCTGGTTAGAAGCAGCGACACTGCCATAAAAGGAAGGGTTATTCTACCAGATGGTCATAAACAGAGTGGACTGAAGATCTCTCATCACCTTCATGTGGACGCACAATCCTAACTTGCAACTCTCTGCCTGAACTAAGAGAAGGGGAGGACACCTGCCAAAGCAAGTTATACCACTTTTGTAGCATCTCTTCACCCTATGAAATGGTTGGCTTAACTACTACAGGTCTGGACCCTGGGTAAATACACATCTTGTCTCAGCGGTTAGAGGACCCCCATCCATCAGTTCGTTGTTGTTGTGTGTCCAGCTGGCATTATAACACAAGAGAATTTATTCTTTAGCAGCTATATTGGCTGAGAATCCAAATCTGCTCGGTTGGATCATTGACACTCCCTCGGGATCAGCTTGCTTGGTCATCTTGTGTTGTTGATACCACTTCGTCCTCTCTGATTAAAAAAGACAAGTACACATCAGTACACAAACACCCTACCCTACTTTGCCCTCGAGAGCCCACTGATTAGGAAACAAATTACACGAGGAGTATCCACATAATCAATTTTCCTAATTAGCATTGACTGTAATCAATCGCCTGAACAACCAATTCATAACAAGAGCAATAAGTTGTCTGCTCCACCTTACAAGTTCGTTCCGAGGTGATAGATGATCGTAATGTATACACCAAATCACAGGGTGGATAAAAATGGCTATACAGGAGCTTCGAGAGAGGATAGAGAGGCATTGGGAATGGTGGCATGGTACTAATAAAGATTAGACAGGAAATGAGCTCAAAAACTCAAGCCATGAACTTCCAACTACTTGCAAAGGGAGAAAGAGCACAATAGACAAAGACTGCAAAGTTGAGTATTAGAAGAAAAAAAGAATTGATTAATTCCGTTTGGTCAAAATTGTGACACCTTGTAAAGAATGTATCTAAAAAATGGGATATATAAGAAATAGACTATTATAGCTGCTCATATTGACGCCTGATGACATTGTCAAGAGACATACCAACGAGCTGATGGGGAAGGTTGAAATTGTAGTCCTCCTGAGCATTTCTTCTTCGAATGTAGTGATAAAGCCCATACGCGAATATGGAAGCAAGTATGAGCACTCCTATCACTAACACGGCTTTGGCTGCAGGAGACATGCCTCCCTTTTTCCATTTGTAAGGGCAGTCTGGCAGTGATGGCACTCCACACAGACCTTGGTTTCCTGCCAAGTTGATGTAGCCGCCGTGCACCCCGATCGCGTACACGGTCTCTGGAACAGGCCCAGACAACCGGTTGTCGTCTAGACGTCTGCACAGCATTGGGAGTTTCATCGTCAGAATCAAGACTCATGCAAACTCAGAATTAACACAGATTCACGGTTTCAGATAGTTAAAAAATATAATGCAAACCAGGCCGATTTTAATATCAATGGAAAGATTGCATTTCAAGATTAAGAAAAAAAGTACCCCATATGATCCATTCAATAGAGTTAGAAAATAAAGAAACCCTATTTTGGGCGTTCAGAATTAAGTTCCCAAAGAACAGAGCATATGACTACAAACAATCACTCTAAATTAAAAAGCTGTCGTCTGAAATGTATTCATTGCCAAGTAAAAGCAAACCTCGTGCTCTCATGGTGAAGATTCTTACAAGTGATTCATTCCTGGAGAGCCCAGGCTGACAGGAATTGGGCCCGTCAGAGCGTTGAAAGACAAGTCTCTGTAAGAACAGTAATTTAGCTTCAGTAACGGAACCAAAAGCATTGCAGATGTTAGTAAGCCACTAATATGATCTGATCACTAAGTACCCTTAAAATGGGGGTAGCAAACACTTACAAGGAAACCAAGCCGCTTGCACCCAAGGTACCAGGAAGGGTACCAGAAATTTGGTTACTGCTCGCATTTCTGCATTGGAAAGCACCATCCAATGTTTAGCCAGTAAATACCACCGACACAGGTCCACTTCTTGATCGAGAATCAAGCACAAGTGCACAAGTCACTTATATTTATATCAGTTTAAAAATCGTATAAGAAGCTTGAAGGAATGTAACAAAATGTATCAATAGAAAGCAAAAATTATCTAGATCCTACACTTTTGAACGACAGAAACAAGTTCTAAAAGTTACTATAATTGACTATTAGCTTCTAAACAAGACTTTCTATTTTTCTTGACACCATGAAATTGTGACATGAGTACAAGAATGATGTGTATATTTCATTCACAAAAAGAGAAAGGGTGCAGAGGAATCTTACAGTGTGATCAGGTGAGACAGGTCAGTGATCTGAGGTGGGAGTATGCCCGTCAGCCCTTGCCCGGAAATGTCCCTGAAAAGCGAATTTGGTTCAGGAAAAACAGAAAACAGTGATATACTAACTATTTAAAAAAATTGGAACTATTAGAAGCATCGCTTCAGCTGCAGTTACATTCATGTTGAGAAAGCAAGAAAGCTCACATGTGAGTAATGACGAGTGAAGAACCATCAGCTGCAAGGTTGCATGTAATTCCATCCCACGCATCCCACTCCGTGGGCGCACAGGGATCTCCGTTCCAACCCATCCTTTCCGGTACATTCAATGCACTTTTCAGTGCATGCATAGCCGCCGCTGTATCATGTAACAATCAATATCAGCAAAACAATTCACCTTGTTCATTTTTAAATTACGCAATCAGACAACACAAAAGTCCCACAAAATTAGTAAACCCTCTCTTGAAGGAGACCTTCCGGGGTTAGTAAAATCCACGTTACTGAGAGTACCTAGTGAATATGACAATCTGCAATATCTGAAAACTCACAGGCTGAACCAAACTTACGCAGTATCCAAATAAAACGTTTCTCAAAAATGGGGCAATGACCTACATCCATACTGATAAGAGAGGCTACTCGAAACAAGTGAATGAGTTCGTTACCTTGTACAGACAGAACAAAAGTCAAAAAAATTACAAAGAGCGTGTGATACTAACCTTCGGTGAGATTAGTTGCGATGTCCGCCTGCAGAATTGCCAAAACTTCAAGCCCACACACCAAGGGAGTTCCAGCTTGAGGAGTGAACTTAATGACGAGGTCACCACCAGTCAAGTTGCGAACGGTGTAGAGAAAGTCAAAAGCAGTGTTTAATCCAACGCGCTGGAAGAGATCAAGTTCAGCCATGACAATCACGTCGTTCACTGAGATGTTGAACACTCGTTGTCCAGGTGCAGTAATGTTGGGGTCGATCTCCGCGAGGTGGAACCACACCTGGTAATCAAGCTTGGCATCCACGAGATAATTGTAGATGACGGGCACACCAGGCTGCACTGTGTAGCGGCACGTCTGGTATAATCTTACGGGCCAGTAATTGGGACTCACATCCGCACCTGCAATGTTCACGTCCGTGGTCAGAAATGTCTTCAAGTTGTTGGTGTAATCGTCATCTTTCTCCCAGGATCTGCCACCGTAATCAGTGACATTGTCGAACCCGGGGCCAAAGGAGGTATCACCCGCTGTAATTCGGCCGTAATTCACGACGATTACGTTCTGTCCGGTCGAGTTTGCCTGGTACATGTACTCGTCCACTTGCAGAATCTCAATTGAACCGATGACCGGCGCGTCGGTGCCAATGCTGTAGAAGCAGATGGTGGCCGAGCCGTCCTGGATGAAGGCGATGAGATCCGAGTACGCGCCGAAGTTGTTTGCATCATCAGCCCATGGGTAACGCCAGCTGAACACCACAGTTCCTTCCACGGACACGTCGAAGCTGGGCGAGTGCGACAGGTTGTCGTAGTTGTTGTATGCGAAGAACATCTGAATCGCATACCGGCCCACGGGCACCCCAATCTCGTAGCAGTTCTTCTTGCCTTGCGAGATCGGGAAGAATCGCAGGCTGCGCTCTTGGTCGCGCAGGAAGTTCTGGGGGGTGGAAACGTTCGCGGACTGACCCCCGGAGAAGTAATTGTCCGCCATCCATGTCTGGTTGATGTTGTTCGTGAAGTTGTGGTAGCCACCGCAGTCTATGTTCAGTTGATATTGATCTGCAACGCAAAATTTACAACACGTTCTCAAAAGTGCGAAATTCCAATATGAACAGCAGAAGGTGCACTTTTCTCTTGGCACTATGGAATTTGAGTAATAAAGTTTAGAATAAGTGATATGTATGAAAAGCAACATGTAAAATTATGTATTGTTTTATGTGAACAACAAGGATCAAAAGTGATATAGAAATAACCATTTTCATTGTAAAGAAAACTTGCTAGAGAGCTGGGGTTTGCATATCTGAAGAAATGCAACCCCAGATTCGAACATGGTAATGTAAAATGGGTGACAAGAAGGACAGCATTTCGAAATCCACCAAGAATGTACATATCATCAAGCAGTCTGAAAGCGGCTACAACCGAAAGTGAATTCTACCTTCAAAATTCCAATATGGAGAAATGCAACCCCAGAATCAGACACGGTAATAGAAACAGGTGACAATATTTCGAAATCCACCCACAACATACACAAGAAAGTGGGTACAACCGAGGTTAGGGTGGATATCTGAACAACAGCAAGATGCAACCCGGTGAGTAACGTGACGAGGGAAACAAGACATAAGAGCCGTACCTGCAAGAGTCGAAGAAAGAAGACCTAAAAGGCACAAGAAGCCCAAGAATAAAAAGCGCGCCATGGAGGGCTCTGTCAGCGCTTCCTTCACAAGAAGACCTACAGCGGCAGCAGCTCAAAAAATATATCCACCCCTGGAAATCCTTCTTTGCGGCGTGTCGACCACCATTCCAGCACCGCACTCTGTAAAGAAGAGAACCAGGAATTCCGTGGCAGCTCACCACATTCAAACTCTCCTACCACTACTACACCGTTGCACAAGTAACGACCAGATACCAAAATGTGGAGCTTCGGCCACACACCAGATCCAAACCCAAACTTTTCTCCAGTGCAGTGCTGCAACCACTTCATACAAAGCGAACTGGCACCATTACACGCACGACATTACACGAGGGTGTTTGCTTGCTTGCTTGCTACATGTGGGATGCAATGATTAAGCCGCGTCTGGGCTCTGACAGAGCTCGTGTAACCTCGGGCCCTCGGACTGAGTGCGAGCACGAGTGGTGGAACAGTGAGGTGCAGTAACTTAGTGCATGTGTGAGGTGATGAAAGGGGTGCGCAGGAGCAGGAGTGTGGGTAGTGCAGGGCATGCGAGATCCGCAGGCAGGCAGGCAGGCAGGCAGGCAAGCAATGTGGGCAATGTGGGCAAGGGGACGGGAGGGTGCGGGAGGCGCGGATCTGGGCAAGTGAGGGAACGCGGGGAGGACCGGAGGTGGTGCGGCACTGCTTCGTTTGCAGTGGCGGCGAAGGCTACGTGGTGGCTGGCGCGCATTGATGATCCATAGACCACGAGGAGTGTGAGTGGAGACCACTGAGCGGGACGTTACACTAATCCTTCCTTACCCTAAATGTCCTCACCTATTCTGCAAAAGTCAAATCACTACAATTTGCATACTTGAAATATCACATTGGATGATTTATAATTTTTCATTGATAGTCATTAGCACTATGAAGGTGTGACAAAAATTTCAACATGATTGGAAGATATTTTGAATATTTACAAATTTTATTATGTAAACAAGATAAAAATTCAAAATAAATATATTTTTGTCAAATTTAATATCAAAAATTGTATTTAACATAGATAAAAGTTACATTTACAAGTAGTAAAAATATGAAAGTGAAGAAAATAAAAGAAACCTATGATTGGAGCATTCTTAGAAAGCCCTTTGTATTTTGAACACTCAAATTCCAAATTTCTCAACGGTGGAAAAACTTCAAATGAAGTCTATTCTCCAATCCCAACGGTCAAAAGATGTATCATAACTTAACTTAAACATCTAATGAAAACACCAACTATAATAAAGCTTAAACACTTGTTTTTTAGGACGTTTGACCAAAAATCAAGTATAATATGGTTGATTGGGCACTTAGGAGTTAATTAGAGCAACTCCAACGGGGGGTACTTTAAGCACAGATGACTCGCCAAATAAGGCCCACTTTAGGGCCGCTTCACACTATGGCCGTCCAAGTCGAGAGGCCGTGGGATTGAGAGTCCAAAGAAATCTACTGAAAATAGGCATTAAAATATAGTTTTCATTTTTTATGAAAAGAAATCGACGGCCTCTCGACCATAGTGACGGGTCTTGCAAAATGTAGGACCCAAACTTCCTCTCGAGAGACCGTCACCTTGGTCAAAAAGTGTTGCCATGGAAGCATTTTGGAGGTCCACGGCCTTTGGACTTTGGCCTCTACTGTGAAGGGTCGAGAGGCCGAACCTATGGTTTCTTGCAATTTGATTGGTGGAAATTGACGGCCTCTCGACCTTCGGCCATAGTGTGAAGCGGCCCTTATACACGTTGGGGCTAGATGGAAGGCTAGGGTTGAACAGAAGGCTGGCTCAAGGAAAATCTTGTTCTGATTTCATCAAACTCGCTCAAAGATCTGGCGCCAAAATCATGCCACATAAAACACTACGTAGGAAAAATTGCTTATTTTGGCCCGACCTTAGTCTTAGGGCCAAATTTGAAAGAATCGAGCGGTCCTATTGATTGAAATTTGAAGGGTTTGGGTCGGCCCCAAGCTCCAAGTATAAAGTGGGGCTATGGATGAAAAAGAAGGAGGGCCTTTTCAAAAATCAAGTCAACATTAGAGTTAACCGAAAAGAGTGTCTCAAAGTGAAAACTCACCTCATACTTACCTTCGACTCATTTTTAATTCAAAAAAATAACAAAACTAGTTTATGATGAGTTGAAAAATAATTTAAAGCAAGACCATGCACCGCCAATGACAGTGTAACTCGTGACCTCTCTAATGCTAAACTGGAGAGTTCCCACAAGTTCTTCCAAGCTTATGACTTTATTTATGAACGGACCAAGGGACTATTTATGTACAAGGCATGTCGAAAATCGTTTATATAAGATTATTGCCTCTGCATGGACTATGTATGGAGCGTACTTGTTTTTAATTAACTCAACTCTCAATATTTCCTACATACCGTGGCTGCCTAGTGGTTTGGGCAACTTTTTCCCTTATAATTAATTAAAGTGCAAAACACAGTCGAGCAACACGAAAAATAGTATATCAAAATCGAGCGATAACATATATATATTTATTTATTTATTTATTTATATATAATTTATATTTATATATAACCGTTGGCCTTTTGATATTTTTATTTTTGAGGCAAACTAGGTCAATAATTTTCCAAAACTTTAGGCACTCTTTTAATTACTTTTCTTTTACCAAGCTTTTAGAAAGTTATAGTAACGAGTGTCCTTTAAATTATGTTTAAATATATTTATTGTTATAGATCAAAACAAAAATGAGTTATAAAATATCCCTTCTATAATTTTGATGAAGTTTTATTGACAAGAAAAACGAGTTAAAAAATATAATTATAAATAGATAAATAAATAATTAAAAATAATTAAAAACCTAAAACATCATCAGTATTTACACAATTTTCTTTCAAATGAACATATAGAATTTGATGTGATTGCATGTTATATCACAAAAAAGGAATCAAATTCGAAATACTCATGTCAAAATATCACTATTTCCAGAAATAGTAAAATTTTCAACAAAACAACAACGTTGACATGTTCCTTTCTAAAAATTCTCACAAGTGAAATTTTATTCCAATTGACCCGATTCAAATCGGGTTTGAAAGTAGACATAATCTACTGTTAGAAATCATTGAATTATTTTTTATTTTAAAAAAAATATTAGGAAGCCCGCCAAAACCTGTCAAGATAACGTTCTTTAGAAGCCCACTATTGCACCTCCTAATCTCAAATATTAAAAATGGGATCGAAGGAATCATAGAGCATTATCCTTAACTTCAGCCGAGCCAAGCAACAAGGGTTTGATTATTTCATTCATAGTTTCAAAGACCACAAAATGGTTGATTGCGTTCTTACGGGATAAATCTACTTTGGCTAAGTTAACCCCTAAAGGATGTTTGATACAGCTCATGAGGCCCAGTTGCAAGTGCTCTTGCCCAAGTATCTGTGTACACAACAATATTTGAGTACCTTCAAGAGATATTTATACAATGAGATTTTTTTAGTAGGACATGTGAGCAATTTTGTAGCAGGACAATTTTTTGATCAATTTTTGAGTGATTTTCAGTTCTTCAAAAATTCTTGGTGTATTGTGCAGTCTAAAAAAGTGTTGTATTTGTCCGTATTTTAGCCTTCGGCAGGGCCTAGAAGTCGCATTTATTTTTATTATTATTTTTTCTCCTTATCGTCTGTGGAAGGGCTTCACCTAGTTCACTTTGACATGAAATAATTGAGCCTTGGCCACGCCAAAATTCTTGAAATATCACATACGTGGCCCCCTCAAACAATTACGGTTGCAAAATACAAGCTGGGTCCCTTCCAAGAATATGCAAAATACGCACTTCTCGTAGGCACAATTTCTGTATTTTTGCTCAATTATTATTTTTTCTTTCCACAGTAATTTAGTTCCCATCTTTGCAGACATTGTTGAAGAATTCAGTTTTTGCAAATACATAGTCCAACTACCCTAAAACCGGCCTGTATTGCAAACTGTAGGCCATTTTGGCTTGAGCAATCCTAAAGGGGTTAAAGTAGACGACCTGTTTCCGATCAGGCCCCCAATCACGCAGTATAGGGCGACCTATTTTCGTGAATAGGCCTACATTATTTTCGAATTCATTCGTAAATGGTGGCGGAAACATGTTTCTTCTTAATATGGAAGGGTTGGCGCCTAGAATGGAAACTTGTGACCAAGTTAGTATGATATCATGTGTTCTCGAAATCTAGTTTTACAGTTCTTGGAAATAGGTCAGTCTATATTGCGAGAACGGGTTGGAGAGAATCTTCACTTTGAAAATTCGTAGTAAATTCGATATTGCCCCAAAATTTGTTCAAAAATATGTTACCTTCTTCAAATCTATTTCTACACTGCAAAATTATTTTCCTATTTGTTACTCCACCGGAAGTATGCTGAATTGCTTAAGGTGATCGGAAACAGGTCGTCTACTTTAAGTTGATGGCAGTGTCGCTGAGTTAGTGACGGTTTCGCTAAGTTAGAGGTGATCCAGGGGAGCGGCGAGATTCCTGGGAAGTAGAGGCCCGGGCTGCGGTATGTTCTGCTACGTTTGGCAGGGATGGCGCGGTTAGTTGACTCATTTTGGCAGTTGCTATTTGGGCTCAGGGAAACTGGAATCCTTCTGCAATTCAGAGCAATTCAGAGCCTGCCAGATTGGGGGATGGCTCCGGACTTAGCGGGGGACTGGGTAACTTCTTCGCTCATTAGATACCGCCTGGGATTACTTTTGAATATATTTTTGTTTACTTTTTTAGAACAAGAGGATCTGCATTAACCACCGTCACTCAGACGCGGTGAAACTCACTTGCCCAGTCGCCTGGCCCCCATAAAAAAATTGGCCCAGATTATTTTGGTGCCATTTTGACACCAAAGGTTGCATATAGGTCATTTTAGTGTCATTTTATCCATACTCGGTTGGCATGAAGGTTGGAACCAAATTATATTAATTGCATTTCAATGCACCATATTCACATGCCTTGAAGTTCCTGATGTTGCACCCGCAGGTGCAATCTGCACTTTCATCATTGATTCTGGTGATATAAAATTTGGTCTCATCTCAAATGCGTTTTTTACAATGATCTATTGCACTTGTCATTTTAAAACTAGAATATGGGTAGTTTTTTTGGTTAGGTGTTATGGCTTGCTAGTGAGAGCAAGAATTTTGGTTTGAGTGTTTTGGCACGTCTTGGGCAGGCTTGCGTGTTTTTTTTTCAGTTGCCCTAAACCCCCTTTTAACCCCTAAATGATGGAGGGGTAAAGGCAAAACATAAACGTGTTATTAAAAATTACTTCTTCAACTTTGATGAAGTTTGGTCCAAAAGAGAAAATGAGGAGCTTGATGTTTAGTAATTATCCACACGGTCAATTTTCAAAAAATAGCTTTTTATCTTCTCATAATGAATTTAGAAGCATTTAACTTCAAATATTTATGAGAATTACAAATTTTATTTTTAGAATTTGAATTTTTTATGATTCGTTAAAACTAAACATTCTGTTCTAAAATTTTAAAAAGCAGATTTTTCAAAGGAGAGAACATCATTTCTTTCCCCAAATAGTAAGTTTTCTAACACTAGTCAGACAATGTAGAAGTGTTTGTCTTTGAAAATTTCTCGCGGGTGGAGTTTAACTCGGATTGACATGTTTCGAATTGGGTTGGAAAGTAGACTTGATTTCCTATTTTAAAATATTTTTTATTTTCTATAAAAATGTTTTTTCTATCTCCGGCTGCCCGTAAAAAAAGGACAGAGACCATAAAATGGTTGATCCGTCACTTAGGGGTTAACCCCTACAAGCCCAAGGGGTATTGGGCAAAACGAAGATGTGTTATAATATGTGCCGTGCATATGTTTGATGAAGTTTGGTTCTATAGACAAAATGTAGAGTATCATCTCTACAAATAATCTGTACTGCCAAACCTCCAAAAATAACTTTAAATCATTTTTTGATGAATTCAAAAGCATTAACCTTTGAAAATATGTATAAATTATAATTTTCAATTTTAGAGTTCAAAATTTAGTACAATTGGTTGAAATTGGGTAAACTTCAAAAAAGAAAGAAATGATGGAGGGATCATCATTACTTTCCCCAAATAGCAAAATTCATAACACTAAGACAATGTTGAGGTGATCTACTTTGAAAAATTCTCCCGAATGGAGTTTAACTTGGATTGCCATAATTCAAACTGGGTTCAAAAGTAAACTTGATGCAGTATTTTAAAATACATTTTTTTTTTTCAATTTTTTTTTCGGAACAGCCCGTTAGACTCGGGCAGCGACCGGAAAATGGTCATTTGAGTGCTTAAGGGTTAACAAGTCTTCCTGTGTGTTGACCACCTTTAAGGTATGTTCGCACCTGGCCTTAGAGGTGGTCTTACAAAGGGGTCTTACATCCTTAAAAAAGTGTGTGTTCCCACCTACATTCTTTAGTAATTACCAATCCTACATGGATGTACACATGGCACACTTTTAAGAATGGGTATTAGCTAACATTTAGGAGGACAAAAAATATTCGAGCAATAGTAGGCAATTGTTAAAGGAGCACCAAAATAGGAAATATTCCCTAGTTTTGAACACTAAAGAATGGTCTTAGCTGATGTCGCACTTGAGGGGCCATTATGTAATCCCCCTACTATTGCTAACACCTTTCCAAACCTCATTGATGACACCTTTCCTACAAAGAAGGTATTTTTCCCAAAATTGTAGGGGTGTTAAATTTTTATCCACGGTCTTTGCAAAGGCCAAGTGCGAATGGGCCTTTAGTTGTGTTGTTTCACAAAAACCACTGGGACTGTAAGTGACGTGCCGTTCTGTGGATGCTTAGAGAGAGTTAATTCGGAGGCTTCAATGGCATGATTGGTATCATGGATACGCTCATAGTAAACAATTGATTTCTGCCAACTTGTCATTGAGCTGTGTGAGTTTCAGTGTCTTTCATCCGCCAGATTAGTGGCAAAATAATGGCAGATTACAATCGGTGTGACGGTGCAATTCATCTTTAGTGATGTTTTTCATCATGACAACTTGCGACAGTCTCTAAGATTCCACTTCCTTCAAAAATTCGCACATTAAGGGCCGCTTCACACTATGGCCGAAGGTCGAGAGGCCGTCGGTTTCCACCAATCAAATTGCAAGAAACCATGGTTTCGGCTTCTCGACCCTTCACACTAGAGGCCAAAGTCCGAAGGCCGTGGACCTTCAAAATGCTTACATGGCAACACTTTTTGACCAAGGTGACGGCCTCTCGAGAGGAAATTTAGGTCCTACATTTTGCAAGACCCGTCACTATGGTCGAGAGGCCGTCGATTTCTTTTCATAAAAAATGAAAACTATATTTTATGCCTATTTTCAGTAGATTTCTTTGGACTCTCAACAAAGTTTGGACTCTTAATCCCACGGCCTCTCGACTTGGACGACCATAGTGTGAAGCGGCCCTAATTTGCACCGCTAGCGCTAACCTTACGGAACTTTGGCTTTCCAATCTGTCTCATCCACCACTTCGATTGATGGTCGTCGAGCACAGACACGTTGATTGTAAATTCTACCATTTCTATGGATAACTACTGGAAATCCGGAAATTCACCATCCTCTACATTTTATGCTGCCCGCATCGAAACTGTGATGTCAATTCTTGATCAACTCCACTCAAATCCAACTCCTCAATCCAGCTTCAGACACTGATACAAAAAATACTTCACAAGTGAACGCGTCCTAAGTAATTTTCTTTGAATACAATCACGATTGTTGAACTTGTAACACATGTATGATCAATGAGACAGTGCGGGAACGTGTATGAATTCACACTAAGCATGACTGAGTGAGCCTGTGAGTTACGTTGTGCTGTCCTTGAACCTTGTGATGAAATGAATTCTCATCCCGACCGGAGTTTGATTCAGACAGGACTCATTCGTTCGTGATTCACCGATGAGCATGACTAATCCCCTTTAAGGACGATAATTGGATTATATTGTGAAAAGCAGAATTTAGATCAATCGAGGTTGTAACCAAATTTTATATCACCAGAATCAGCAAGAACATTTTATATTGCTGGTCAGTAAATAGATCAATTTGAAAATCGGAAGTTCACAATCACGTAGCACCTACTCAAAATTGCTAAAGATTAATAAAATCGAGGCCCAATGTCGGTTTCATGGTCTCGGGTTCATGGTCCGGACCTAATTTGTTGTGTTGACTTAATTGAGAGATTATGCCTGCCCTTATGATCTCGTCTGCCACCTCCCTGCATAGCTTGGATGGTGTTCGCCGTTCAATTTCCTATGCAAAAAGAGGACCAGATTGCACCTACCGGTGACCAGTGATCTCAAAACTGGCTAAAATTAGCTGGATTTCTACCCCAAAAATGGGGCTGCTAAAAATACAAAGAAAGAAAGTAAAAAAAAAATTGAAATACAGCGAGAATGCTCAACATCATATAAATATGTAGCAACTTCATAAGGTGATATCCGCAGATATCATCATGGTATTACCTTAATGTAACAAGGGTAGTGCCGGATATTATAGAGGTATCGTGAGTATTGTATGCATTGGGTAGCAAAAGTAGATACCATTTACGTGGGAGGTCGCACAATGTTCTAAATGTCCTAAAGTGGTTCTGAGATCACTCCCGGCGACTGGCTAAGTGAGCTTCACCACGCCTGAGGGATGCAAAGCATTAACTGAGTAATGTGAGGCCCCTGTGATTATAAAGAGAGTAAAATACACGCCCTAATGCCATAGGTGGGGGAACCAACGGGAGCAAAAGACACACTTAACTCTTAAATGTCAAAAAAGTCCCACATGCTTGTTTCCACATGATAATGAAGAAAAAAGTGGATTTTCTCAACCAAATTTGGAATTAATTGATGCTTTGGAAAGGCAATGAAAATGTGAGGCTAAATTTAGCAAATATGTCCGTTTTAGTAAATTGTACATTTCAAGGAAATTAGAAAGTAAACTCGTGGGGAGGGAGGGGAGGGAATCGGACAATTGATGCATACCAACGCTGTTTTTCAATGTTTATTATTATTATTATATATATATCAATTATATTAAATGCAGAGTGTCACGACCCCTATGTCACAAAATCCGTCACGTTTGCATCCAATTTTTACATCCATCAATTAACATCCAATATCTCATTATATATCATTTTCATCCATTTGCCAATTTTGTAAATTGTTTTTATCTATAATCAAGTTCTTCAATTTCTTTCAATCAACATTTTTTTGCAATGGAGTCCATATTTCTTGATCATGTTTATTTAGTTTTGTGTTGCATTGCAACACGAGATTTGCTAGTAATTAATTAAACAAGTATCAATAATCAAAAGATAGGAATTTCTATAGTTGCAATATGTAATTGTAATTATGTTTTATATAACTTGTGTCTGGAAAAGCTTTTACATATTAGAGTTATTCGTAAAGTCCTTCAAAAGTAGGTGAGTGGACCATGATTTGAGTGATTAGTGACTGTAATCCTCAAAAAAGAGCTGTCGGGCACTAAAAAAAAACTATGGATGCAAACTTTGAAAGCACCAAAATCAGTGCTAAAAAACTTCTCACTCAAGTTTCTATTATTCACCTTCACACATGAAGAAGGTGATTGCTAGCCCCTTTTCTGACAATAGATTCTCACTATATATGCCTAAACCGTCCCCACTCACCCATTCTTTTGATTTCCTAGAATTTCTCTCAATAGTTTTCATTTCTCCAAAATTTTAGTCAAACTAAGGTTCACTCAACCCTTTTGTTTACGGATAACTCTATTATCACACCGTTCATTACAAATATAAATAAACTTCTCAATAATTCCTCTGATGGAATTTTTTACATCTTCTGAAACATTTTCCGGTAATTTGTACACTATCAATGTTGGACCCAACAAATTGTTGCACTCTAAAACCACAATATGTTGAAAATAGTCCAAAAGTCTGCTTAAAATTGTGTCTAGATAGTTTGGGTAAAACTTTGTTTCGAATCTAAAAAGTTTCAATTCTTGTTCAATATTGCTTCTACATGATGGACATGTTTTTGAAGATTGATTAGAACAACTTTGGCTTGTAGACCATTCTAATATGCATTTTGCACGAAAGCAATGTCCACACTTGGTGGTATATAGGTCCCTTGATACATTCTCAAGACAAATACTACATGTTACGTTATTTAGCTGTAAATGGATTTGTCGATCTTCACAATCCAACAAATTATCCGCAAATCTAGCAATATCTACAAGTACTGATGACGTCATTGCGTTACAAAGCCTAAATGTACGAAAAATAATTCTTTTTTAATAAAAAGTTATACCATCCACTCGAATTATACAAATATCATGTACATTTGTGAAATGAACTGGATGTCTACAATGCTTATTTATACACTCTGTTTTTAAAGCAAAAGATATAAAGTAAAAGATGAAATAAAAAATCAGGGTTAGAAATATAACGTGAAAGAGATAAAGTAAAAAGATATACAAAGTAAAGAAAAAGATTATAATTATAAATAGAGTGAATGCATAAAACACTCATACTATTTTTGCCACACCAATTGCGCTAATGACCTATGGTATATCTTAAATCTTGAAGTAGTTATCTAATAGAGCAAAACTTTATGTTGAAGGAAGACGTTCCCTTTTAATTATAGTTTATATATTTGTGGATTTTTGAGAAATCATTTACTATATAAAAGTCTAAGGCTATGCAATGCTACGCACAACCGTAATGAAAGTCATAATCTAATATGTCTTTTGAAATTTACTTCTACATGTGAGCAATTCAAACAATGTTCATTTTATTTCTTTTCTTCATTTACATTTGCATTGCATTTTTTTCATTATTGTATGATTTATTGTTCGTTTTCATTATACATTAATATTCTAACAATAGTATCACGACAAAATTAAGAAATTTGGACATTGCCAACTTTTTCCTTTTGAAGTTTTCTCCAAAAATAGCCATTTGTCTATCTATGAACCACAAAAAAGGTGTAAGTTAAATCTTGTTATGAAAGAACTAAACTAAAAAAAGAAAAAGGAACTCAAAGGGAACCTATAAGGGCATATTTTACGCTTCAATGGACAAATGCCAAGAGTTGAGAATAAAATTTGGGTCATGATTGGTTGAAGTTGATAAGCATTCAAAAATCGGCTTTACTAGTATATATATAGATAGATAGATAGAAACACCGACCCTAAAGAAAGGGCCGGCGTGAATATAGTGTCCGTTCGTAATGTCAATGACCCGATGCCCACAGGACAAAGGGACATTGGAACAATACTACTCTCCTCATTCGAGAATGGACACTATAGTAGCCAGAACAAAGTAACAGTAACAAAGGAGAAAAGCGAAGTATTGTTGGATGAGTGCTAGTTTGTATAAAGGTATGTTTAGTGTTAAGTTTTATCGCCAAGTCATGAGTTCTTTGGTTGGTTGGTGAAGGGCGTTGTATCACAATTATGTGGTTTGGGTTCGAAACTAGTTGGGCTCGTTGAGTAGTGATGTGGTACACATGGCTTGGTGCTGCTAGTGCGTAATCATGGCAGGAAAGTTTGTACCAACCAACCGGCCCTTTCTATCCCCTGAGACAAGTTGAGCTAGTTGTTGAAAAGAGTGGCTAGCAGTGGTTTTCACCACTACCCTCCCTCTTTTAATGTACTACATCTGTTGGTATTGTTTGATTATTCTCTATACCTCTTTTATGTAAAAGGATAGATCCGGCATACTGTATGGCAACGGTATTTATTGCTTTGAATGTGTGTTTTATGGAGGTTTCACAAATGTTGAATTTTGTTTCTAGTTGTTTCATTGAGGGGACGTGTGTGGTTCCTCTAGCTCTAGCTGTAATGACTATGATGGGATCTACTTTCCAACCTTGTTGTATGATGTTATAAATTAGAGGTTGGTATTTAAAAAAAATTCTGCCAATTGTTCTAGTGAAAATCTCTCGTTTGTATATGTGAATTCTATGAATTGTATGGTTAGGTTATCATCGGGATTTAGAGGAGGTGGGCTTTGATATGAGAGGCCTTCAATGCATAATATATCTGGTTTGAATCTGGCATTACATTGACATCTTTGTTGATTACAAGTACATAGTAATAACCATGAAGGAACTGTGTTTTTTTGTGGGTTATTGTTGAATGTGCCCGCATTCATGAGAGTGTAGCATCTTGATTTATTTGAGGATAGTATTAATTTTCTTAATTCCCACACCGCTTTATTGTGCCTTTTGGTTCTTAGTGCGTGTATATGGTGTTGTTTGCATATTAAAAGTATATGTAGCCATGTATTTGCATCTTGTGAATTACAGATGGGACATGTTTTTGAGGGGAATTTTTGTATGCCAAAAATTAATTGCTTTCTAGCATTACCCATGTATTGATCGGTTCTAAATTTTAGTATGCTTGTTTTTTGTGCGTCTGTTATTTCTGGATTATTCCAAAAGTCATTGGACATTTCGTTGTCTATGATGGAGTTTGTTGTCCATTTGTTAATGTTGGGAAAGTCAGTGTGTATATATATATATATATATATATACACATACACATTCTACAATTGGTTTAATAACAATGAAGAACATTATGGTGGATGAAAGTCATCTATTAATTCTTTATTAAAACTTAATTTATGGTTGTGTTTGACTCTTGAGCAACCAAATTTTGGTTGTTCAAGTGTTTAGGGGTTGACGTCTATTTTGCACCATGGCCCAACCAGATTGGTGTCCCTAATTCAGTTGATAAGTGACTAATTGTATAGACAATAAAGATGTGTGAGATCCAGCAGTGGGTGTGCATTTGAGGTGTTTGAATTCAAATTTGAAAGTAGGAGTCAAGAAAAACCTCGACCCAATTTTTGTGGCATAGCTCTACATTTTGGCGCCAAATTTGTGCCACATAGACTGCCACCTAGGATGAAGAAAAATTTGGGTTTGATTCTAAAGTAAAGCCTTTCCGTTCAATTTGCTAAATCCGAGTGATTGTATTTGTTGAAATATTTGAAATTTCAACAATTGGGTCCTAGTATATGAACCAATGCCCGAAAACTAGATGTGGTGTTCTTTTGTGATTGTTTAGTATCCACATAATAAATGATGAACAATTTCAATGTACTCTATTAATTACATACATCAACAATTTTCATCCATCCCAATTTCTCTTGGTTCTTCTATCATTAGTACGATTTGGATCTTCAATATAAAATATTGTGATTTTTTTAAAATAACACATTTGCTTTATATCCAGTTTCACTCTTAGTTCAAAAAGTGAGACCTAAAATATGATTTTCCAAAATAAGTAGAATCAAATAATGGAAATCATACCATCTCGTAGTGCATGTTATTTCAAATTCTTTACAACAATTTTTTAATTTTTTTTGAGTGAATTTGGGATTTTAAATTGAATTTCAAAAGAAAATCTTTAAATTTAATTACAATTTAATTATTAATAAAAAAATATGATGAATCTAATTGTGCAGATGTGATCTTCACAATGACATTTACAATTTAGTTTTGTACATCAACTCTAATTCTGTATTCATCAAATATTTTATAACGCATCTGTCAAAATCAGTGTTGAATCGGGACATTAACCCTTTGACGCTCCTGCGTCCAATATGTGGACGACGAACAGATTCAAGTTGTCCGATTCTCATCCGAATTGTACAGTTTTCATCCACATAAATTTCTCTTTGTTCTTGTGCTAGTTTACTATCTCTTGTACGGTTTGGATTTTTAAAATGGGTTAGTATGATTTTTGGAAAAATCACACAATTGGTTTATGTCAGGTTTCATTCTTAGTTCAAAAAGTGAGACCTAAAATATGATTTTCTAAAATAAGTAGAATCAAATAATGGAAACCAAACCATCTCATAGAGCATGTTATTCCAATTTCATTTCAATATTTTTAATTTTTTTGTGTTAATGCGGGATTTTTGATCGAATTTCAAGAGAAAATCTTGCAAAAATAATTAAAAACACTTAATAAAAAATATGATAAATCCAACCATACAAATGTGATCTTCACGTTGACATTTACGACTTTGCTTTGAACATCAACTCCATTGTTGAATTGGGATCTAAAGGGTTAAAGAGTTAACCCCTAAAAGCCCGAGGGGTATTGGACAAAACATAGATGTGTTATAATATGTGCCTTCCATATGTTTGATGAAGGTTGGTTCTATAGACAAAATGTAGAGTATCATCTGTACAAATTATCCATACGGTCAAACTTCCAAAATAATCTTTAGATCATTTTTTAATGAATTTAAAACCATTAACCTTCGAAAATTTGTATAAATTATAATTTTCAATTTTAGAGTTCAAAATTTAGTACGATTGGTTAAAGTTGGGCTATCTATCGTAAACTTCAAAAAAGCAAGAGAAATGATGGAGGAATCATCATTACTTTCTCCAAATAGCAAATTTTGTAACACTAAGACAATGTTGAGGTGATCTACTTTGAAAAATTCTCCCGGGTGGAGTTTAACTCGGATTGCCATAATTCAAATCGGGTTGGAAAGTAGACTTGATGTAGTATTTTAAAATATTTTTTATTTTTTCAAAAAATTATTTTTTTGTTCTGGGCAGCCCGTTTTTTCCGGGCAGCGACCAGAAAGTGGTCGCTCGGGAGCTTAGGGGTTAAAGTTACAATTTTTGTCCAAAAATGCCAAATCTCAAGTTTAACCATCATAATATTTTTACTTTTATTGAATCAATGTTTGAAAAATTGAAAACTATTGTATAACAAACCATGCATGTATGCATGCTAAACCAATTGCGCCCCTAGCATAACGGCATTTTATAGTAAACTTGGGGATTGCTCTCTCTTCAATGATATGACTAGGAATATATCTCATCATCTTGTCAACCCCATAACTAGCTAAAAGGATAGTGAAAAATCCAACTAAGAATAGCCCAACTGCTACATTTGAAATATAGGCTAATTTTAATGAAGGATTTTTGAAAATGTAAAAGGAAAAATATCCAAATACTTAGTAAATAGTTGTGTTAGTAGCCAGATTTTGCCTAGGTGTCACCCAAGTATCATCATGGTAACACCAAGTATCACCAAAGTATTGTGAAAAAGTTGGTTACTTAGAAAAATTGAAAAAGAAATCATTGGTAGAAAAAAGCTCCTAAGATGAAGTTGAATGAAACTCCAAGACAACCCCTGCAAGAGCTATTGTCTTCAATGTTCATAACACATTAGAGCAATGGGAGCCAACACCCTTTTGCAATGGGATCACAATCTAATTACAACTAGAAACTGAGTTTATGTGGCAATTACACGATAGTCCCAAATTCATAGAATACAAAATGACATTCCTTCATTACTTTAAAAAGTGGATTTAAGTGAAGATTCTCTTTTGATCCAATTTTCAAAAGAGTGCTCCATTGCACTTGCTCTATCGTCGTACCAAACTTCAACAATGGTCAACCTACTTTGTAATTGATGTTATCAAAATCCTCCGGTACCCGTTTTGTCCAATACCCGTTTTGAAAAATAAGTGTTTCACTGTTTATTCCGCCAGAGTTTGCAAACATCCGACCATAAAAGAGGCAAACAATCATTTTGCAGACCACCGTGGAGGTTGGGCTTGGCAGACTGACATGTAAGCAAGAGGTGCAGCGCTGCGTCATCAATAGTCATGTTTCTACTGTAGGTAAGTTGACCCCTAAACGTCTGATCGTGCCTTTGAGGTCAGTAGAATACGTTGTATTTTGATTGTACTTGGAATGAATCCACACTTCTAATGGGTTTGAGGTCAAAAGAGAAGTTAAAATTTAGATCAATGTGATTCTAACGAGCTGCTGAGATCCCAATTTAGGGTTTCCTGTTGGTAGAAAATCCCAATCATACAACAGCGTATATACTATCCCCATGGGACATTTAGGGGTTAAAAAGTACCACCTTACAGGAGAATTCAATTCAAAAACAGACACCGACTAACTAACAACCTTGCAAGAGGTGAGTAACTTATCAAGGCACACATTCATGAGCAGGGAGTTCCTGCAGTAGGCCTACTGTGTACTCTTTTCCTGCTTTTCAGAACTAAAGCTTTTACAGAACAATCATCACAACACATTGTAAAACCACGACAAAGCTATAGGTTCATTTTCCATACAAACTGCGACGATGTAGTTATCCTCGAAAATTACTAGAGAATCCATCACAGAGAACTAAATTTTGTAGGAAAAAGCAACAGAAAAGTAGCTTGAACAATCCATTAGGGTATGCAACTGTTTGAATTGGGATGATCTAAACCTAGCAGAGCTAAAGAAAAAGAAAGCTAATTTTCTTTGGCTCCTTCGAGCAAACCTTAAGACATCAATTTCTTCAAGATGAATGACAGCAGTGAAATGACAAAATTGCTCCCCTGCAACATGCCCTAATTGGATCACATCTCAGAAGGAGCAATGCATTATAACACCAACTCATGAGGTACAAACCAAAACGTGCATCGTTATTAGAGCGAGTTCCTAACCAACTCAATGGTGGTCCTTGGGAGCGGAGAACTTCGAAGAGATGCCATCCACAATGAGGTAAACACCGAAGAGGCCCAGGGCAATGCCCAAGCCAGGGGTAGCCCTCCGCAAATGCCCGTTCAGAATCGGATGCTTGCGGTAGTCATCTCGGGACTTGAAGAAAGCCCCTGTACTGACATGGCTGCTGTTCCCTTTACTCAATTTAAACCCCTCGTTCGCCATAGCTTCACTGCGTCTGCAAATTCAACACAACATAAACCAAACACAATGCATTTATGAGGAGAAATATTGTGTGCAACCCTAAGCCTAGAAAAGAGAAAGAAAACTACATGCTTGAGGAAAATCCGACAAATAGATTTAAGTTTCTACAGCGTGAGGTCCAAGCGGCTGTTGAGGGACCGAAAAGTATCAACCACCATACAAACACACACGGAAATGAAAACGAATGCAGGAAGAAAACCCGAAGTACTCACCAGAGAGGACACCGCGTCGAAGAACCAGAGATTTCACAAGGAACTCCTTGACTGAGCGATGGCTTCTCCCGATCAGTGCGACAAATCGAAATTTGCAACAAAGGGCTCTGATGCGCACCAAACCCTAGAAACTGATGAAGGCTTGGAGGAGCATGGCATCCTCTTGACGAAATTCGTCGCTTTGATGAACAGAAACATTCATCCTCTTTCGAAATCAACCGGTGAGGCTGCTCGAACGACTTTCTAGCCTAATAATTAATTAAACGAGTATCAATAATCAAAAGATAAGAATTTCTATAGTTGCAATATATTATTGTAATTATATTTTACATAATTTGTGTTTGGAAAAGTTTTTACATATTAGAGTTAACCGAAAAGAAGACTATCTAACTTTTTCTTTTTTTTTCTACTTCTAACTTCTCTTTTGAGCTATACTTGGGAGGAATAGTGTCTTGTCATAGATTGTCCCATAGTCGGCCACGGGCTTGGAGCTTTGGTGAAAGGTGTGGGAGCCATAGCTAGGTGTGGAGAATATTGACAGGGCCTTGTTTTAGATTGTCTCCCAACTCGTCACAGATTAGTTTTTTGTCTATTTCTATTTCAACACGAGTTTGTCAAATCTTTCCTTTTGGGGTTGACTTTTCAGTTAACTCTATTATAATATATTTCAACAACTTCATTAAACTGCTCAATAATTCTTATGAAGGAATTTTTTACATCTTCTGAAACATTTTCCGGTAACTTGTAGCCTATCGATGCTAGACCCAAAAAATTGGTGCACTCTTGAAAAACTTGAGATTCTAAAATGTCCAAAAGTTCGTCTAAAAATGTTTTTGGATAGTTTAAGTCAAACTTTGTTTCAAATCTAAAAAATTTCAATTCTTCTTCAATATTACTTCTACAAAATGGACATGTTTTTGAAGATTGATTAGAACAACTTCGGCTTGTAGACCATTCTAATAGGCATTCTGCACAAAAACAATGTCCACACTTGGTGGTATATTGGCTCCTTGATATATTCTCAAGACAAATACCACATACTACGTTGTTTAGCTGTAAATGGGTTTGTCGATCTTCAGAATCCAACAAATTATCCGCAAATCTAGCAACATTTACAAGTATTGATAACGTCATTGCGTTACAAAGTCTAAAAGTACAAAAAATAATTCTTTTTTAATAATAAGTTATACCATCCACTCGAATTATACAAATATCATGTATATTTGTAAAATAAAATGAATGTCTACAACGCTTATTTATACACTTTGTTTCAAAAGCAAAAGATATAAAGTAAAAGATGAAATAAAAAATCAAGGTTAGAAATATAAAGTAAAAGAGATAAAGTAAAAAGATATACAAAGTAAAGAAAAAGATTATAATTATAAATAGAGTGAATGCATGAAACACTCATACTATTTTGGCCACACCAATTGCGCTAATGACCTGTGGTATATCTGAAATCTTGAAGTAGTTACCTAATAGAGCAAAACTTTATGTTGAAGGAAGACGTTCCCTTTTAATTATAGTTTATATATTTGTGGATTTATAAAAGTCAAAGGGCTATGCGATGCTACACACAACCGTAATGAAAGTCATAATCTAATATGTCTTTTGAAATTTACTTCTACATGATTGTGAGCAGTTCAAACAATGTTTATTTTATTTCTTTTCTTCATTTACATTTGTATTGCATTTTTTTCATTATTGTATGATTTATTGTTCGTTTTCATTACACATTAATATGCTTACAATAGTATCACGACAAAATTATGAAAGTTGGACATTGCCTTTTGAAGTTTTCTCCAAAAATAGCCATTTGTCTATCTATGAACTACAAGAAAGGTGTAAGTTAAATCTTATTATGAAAGAACTAAACTAATAAAAGCAATAGAAACTCAAAGGGAACCTTGAAGGGCCTATTTTACGCTTCAAAGGACAAAAGCCAAGAGTTGAGGATAAAGTTTGGGTTGCGATTGGTTGAAGTTGAGAAGCATTCCAAAATCGGCTTTACTGGTATACTAAAAAAAACAACACAAAAGAGGTGGGAGAAAAAGATGACATGAAAGGCATCTTTTTCGCTTGTGAAAAGTACGTATATTTGTATCCTCCAAAATTTCATTCACCTCCACCTTTACGAAGTAGACCTGACTGAAATTCTAGTAAAGGACACTTAAAATGGACCGTGAAAATGGAAATAAAAAAGGAAACGTGAAGTTTTGTTTTTCTTTATATTTTTGTCTTATTAATTGTTTGAGGTTGAGATTTTGTTAAACACGCAATTTTCTATCCACGCACTTGACTATATAATCATGCACTTGGCCCCCATTTGCATTAAAAAATTGTTCAAAGAATTCTCTTTAAAACAAGGATTTTTGTCTTTCGACAATCCCATACATTGTAAATAGGCATTTTATTCATTTATTTGATTCTTATCTTTATTTTTTCTTATATATTTTATGTTTCTTGTTGTCCTTCTTGTATTTTGTTTCTTCCATTTTTCTTCATTCTTTTCTTTCCATTTTTGGCTCTTTTTGTAAAGTGACGCATCCGCTACACGCACCAAGGTTTTTTAGTATTTTTTGTGTATGTGTTTTATTTTATTCCTCTTCTTTGTTAGGATTTAGCTTGCCATTCGTGCCTTTGGACGCTTCCAAAAAAAAAAATTAGAATTAAATATTGAAAATTAAAATTAAAATGAGAGTGGATATAGTCAGTGGTTGAACTCTACATGGCGGCAAAGACAAAATCAGAAATAAAAATAAAAATTGTTGTTCTCTCTCATTGGATGCACGGCCGCGCACCTTGTCCCTTCTACATTTCTTCCTTCTCCCTCTCCTTCCTTTCTCCTTATATAAACAAAAAAGAAAAAACATAAGAAGTAGGTACACTTGCCAGCTGTAAGAAAACAATGCAAAATAATAATAGAAAGAATTAAAAAATTGCTATTTTCAACTGTTGGGTGTGCAACTCTATCCCTTTTCCTTTCCCCTTTCCTCTCTTCAAATATATAGATGAAGGAGAGGGCAAGGAGAGGGAAGGGAGAGGACATGCTAGGATGCGCAAACTTGCACCGACGGCTAAGAAAAGAAAAATCAAATCAAATACAAAAATTAATTATTTAATTAAAAATTTCCACCATTTTTAGGGTATAGCTGGCAACTGTACCTACCTTGAATGGTTTTTTTTTTTTTTTTTTTTTTTTTGTTCTTTGTTCTTTGTTTCATATTCTTTTTTTTCACTTTTTTTTTGTTTCGTCTGTTTTATATGAGGAGAGGGGAGGAAGAGAGGAGGAATATGATGCGCGGCCACATAGCCAACGGTTGAGAAGAGCAAAAAATAATTTAAAAAATAATTATTATGATCATTCCGCCGTATTTTAGAGTACCGCTAGCGGTTGTACTTATCGTAAATGTTTTTTTTTTCTCCTTATTTTTGTTTGATTTTTCTTCTTCTTTTTCTTTATCTGTTTTAAACAAGGAAAAGAGAGAAAAATGGGTGGGAGGGGGAAAGGAAAGGGAGAGGGAAGGGAAAGGGAGAGGGAAGGGGAAGGGAGAGGGATCGGATAGGGTGCATGGCCGGACACCCTACAACTGAAAAACACAAAAGGAAAAAAAAAGGAAAAAAGAATGAAAAAAAATAAAAAAATAAAAAATGTTTTGCAGCCGTTTACAATTAAGTTGGCGGCTGTACTGACCTTTGTTTTTTTCTCTTATATAATTTTTTTTCCCATTTCTCCTTTTCTTGTCTTTTTGGTACGGTTCTGCAGTACGAGTGGCCAACGAAACCCTAACAAAGAAGGGGAAAGAAAAACCTTGGTGCAAGTCTTGGATCTGAAGTTGAACAAGAAGAGCCAAAAATGGAAAGAAAATAATGAAGAAAAAATAGGAAAAACAAAAGACAAGAAAAATGATAAGAAGGAAGACAAGAAAGAAGACAAGATAATAGAAAATACAAAAGAAAAGATATAGATAAGGATAAAATAAAAATAAATGAATTATTTATTTTCAATGTAAGTGATTGTAGATAGACAAAAATTGTTGTTTCTTAAATACCATTTTAGCCAATTCTTTTTAAGCCAAATTTTCTCATGAAATGAGCACACTTGGCCAAGTGCATAAATAGCAAATAGCGTGTTGTTTGTGTTTTGAAAAAGAAATTGATGTGATTTTTTATGAATAAACTAATAGTTTTATTATGACAAAGAAACAATTTGGTCCATTTTGCGGTCTCTATTCACTTTATACTACCTCCAAAGGCCAAACCTCTTACAAAAGAATCCAACTGCAATGACAAACAATTATGAGTAATGATTTGAAACATTTTCATTCAAACAACCATACTACGAGCATCAATGGGCAAAGTCCAAAAGTGAATATGCAAAAGTTGTAGTGTGCGACATGTAACACATTACTATGGAAGTTTGAAGGAAAGCTCAATTGTGATGTGAAAGAAAATAAATTTTAAAGTTAGCCATGTCTGAAACTCCGTTATGTATGCTATAATTGGGAACTATAATTGTTTTTAGACCTTCAAAGAAGCTTTTTGTGCCTCAACATGTTAAAATACATCATTTTAGATTTTCGTACACAAAAATTGAAGGAAGTTGACATGACTATGTGCATTGAGAACTCTAGTCTTTGTACAAAAAACCTAGACCAAAAATTGCATCATACAACTGTAATATATAAATTGATAGCATTGGCATATTTAACAACTATATCAAATGCAAGGGCATTAAGATGTAACAATGGTTTATGTTGCAACCTAAGTATGCTCTCTAATAAATTGCCAATGCAATCCCATTTTCTCAATTCCAAAGACTATTCAAATATTGTGAAATCGAACATCATTTGCATTTTTGTCAAATTGTGAATATTTTTAATTTCACAAATATCAACTTCCTTCTATTTTTGTGTCAAAAAATCTAAAATGATGTATTTCAACATGCCAAGGCACAAAAAGTTTTTTTGAAGCTCTAAAAAAAATTGACCAAATTTATATTAATTCCGAATTATAGCACACAAAATCGAGTTTTAGACACGGTTAACTTTGAATTTCAATTTTTTTCAAATCACAATTGGAAATGAGTTTTTCTTCAAACTTCCATAGTAATGTGTTATATGTGGCACACTACAGCTTTTGCATATTCACTTTTGGACTTTGCCTATTGATGCTCGTAATATGGTTGTTTGAATGGAAAAGTTTCAAATCAATACTCAGTTTTTTTTGTCACAAGTATTGTGGCAATAAGAACCATCAAGTCCTAAAACCCAATCCAAATGACAATTCTATGTAATAAAAAGGAGATTGATAAAAAAATTAAAGGAAATCCATTGTAGTGCATTGGTTTAATTTTCAACTTTCAATTTCAATTGGTAAATTTTCAATAGTTAACAGATAGATAGATAGATAGAAACTCCGGTCCCTTTAGGGGCCGGTGTGAATGAAGTGTCCGTTCGTAATGCCAATGAAAAAATGCCCACCGGACAAGGGGAAATTGGGACAATACTACTCTCCCCTTTCGAGGATGGACACTATAGTGACCCACTATGCTACTAGCTAGCTAGCCACTAGTGCCTTGAAGATACCGGACATGGTATCCCCCCAAAGGGCTTTGAGGTACCCATACAACAAGGTCCAAGGACCCCTCACCATAGTTGGGTGGACTATGGCGGTGAGCACCACGCCGGCATGGAGAATAGAACCCACAACCTCCTCATTGGAGGCCATGAGCCCCAACCACCAAGCCAAGGCCCGTGGTGCTTTTCAATAGTCAACACATATAAATCTTTCTACTATAAACCAAGATTATAAGAGCACCAAAGGCACCTAGTGTTGATGATTTCACATTAATTTTTCTATTATTGTGTTTGGTATAAAACAAGTTACTTTTAATATTATGATTTTTTGAAATTTTCATAGATAAGTCCATTGTTTATTTTAATTTTTACAAAATATGTATTCTTGATTTTTTAAATAACTATATTTAAATTATTGAACTCATTTTTGCAATCTAAGTACTTTTATATATATATATATTTTTTACTATCATTATTAAAACAACTTCACTTTGATTTTACATATATAAAAATCATTATATTATTCTTATTGAGTTCTTGATCCGTTATGTAATATTATAGCAAGAACTTGAAAATTTCACGTGCTTTTAACCCTTAAAGGACCAAAAATATGTTTCTCTCCAACCATTCCAAAGTTGTTTAAAAGTATAATTAAAAAAAAAAAAGGCGTATAGTTTTTGATCTATTTGAATCTTTTTGATCGATTCAATCATAGGATATTTTAACCAACTTGAATTTATTAGCACTTACAAGTTTCAAACTGTTTAGGTTCGTCAACACAAGCTTCAAGAGTCAGATTATAAATCACAAAGTTTTTTTGGGCCCCTGTGCCCAACTTTGAAACTTTTTGAAAAGGCCCAAAATGAAAAGTTCACTCTTGGGTTTGGTAAAATAGATTTGGCAATCATGTGTATAAGGGTGTTAGCTCATTGTATTCAAAAATTTAGATGCATAGCTTATTGTATGCAAACTTTCAAGAGCCGTCCGAAATTAGGTTATTCTCCTTTGCATGATATTATCTTTTGATCTATACATCACCTACGTACACAAATTACCATCCCATCTTTGTTACAAAGAGTAGAATCACTTCAAAAAATCTCAAAAATTCAAGATCAAAACTCATTCTACATTGATGTAACAGAGCTTGAAGAATTAGCCTTGGTCCTTGGTCCTTGGTCCTTTAAGGGTTAATTGTTGTAAGTTCTATTAGCTTTACCAGTTAAAAATAAAATAAAATAAAAAATGAAAATTTTGGAGATATTTTAATATTTTAATTTTAATTTTAATTTTTGTTCTTTTGTATAAGCAAATCAATGGTTAATAGCATTTATGAAATAATTTGGAAGTTATCACCATCAATAGTTTTTAAATTATATATTTATGTTTTTTGAGACAAATGGATACTTTATTTCCATTGCACAACAATGCGTTTCAAACATCACACGGTGACAGGTAGTTATTTTTGGCAATGATTCCAATCAGGGAGTTATTGAGTGTCTTTGTGTTTTCATTTGTAAGATTGCCTCATTCTCCATCTATATTTGAATAATTACACGATTCAGTTTGTTATTTCGCATATGAAGTTGTGTTTTGAATCTTATTTTTTATCAATTTTTTTAATATTCATATGAATATTTTTGATTACCAATATTTAAAAAAAAATTAACATTATTGCACTAATTATTATAATGTTTTGAAGTATTTACTTGAGGGGCGGTTTACACTATGGACCAAGAGCCATGACCATGGAATTCTAAAATCTGTGATTGGCCCAAAAAGAGCTCTTGGTCCCATTTGGCTTTACACTACCTTGAAAAAAGGAGAATGACCACTAACTTTGAGGTCCCCAAAAATGCTAAAATTTCCCAAATGGATAATGTTTTCATGGTCTCCTTGATTATAGTTGAGTCGAAGCAAATGCCTCGACTCAACTATAATCTAGGAGACCATGGGGCTCAAAAATCATTGATTGGCTAGTGTTCAATTATTTAAAGAGAAAGGAGGAAAAAGGGGAGGATAAAAGAGAGAATGATGAGCTTAAACTTGTCCCGGTCTAAATCCACTTTACACTACAAAGAGTGACCAAGTCATTTAAAATTGCATTTTTGATTTTTCATGGTCACGGCTCTTGACCAAGAGCCATGATCATGAAAATGATTTAATTTTCTTGGTCATGGCTCTTGGTCCATAGTGTAAACCGCCTCTGAGTCTCTACTCGCTGTGCACAAGTACACCAAAATCGCCATATACTGTGGGTATGTGAATGTCATGGGTTAATTCATCCACTTTATCAAGCTTTCATCCATTTACATAAGATTTAATCCATTCGGACGAATTTTACCACAATACTTAAAAAATTAATTATTAATAAAGCCTCTTGTAAATTTCGTGGACCACAGTATATGGTGGTTTTGGTGTAGAGAGAATGTGGAAGATATGATGCAAAAATGTAAGTCGTTAAGATTATACGCATAAATTCCTTTTTAATTTGTTTAATTTTAAATTATTATTTTAATCAATTTAACATTCCAGTTCAATACAACATCATCAAAATAGCATTGGATTATTCTGGATATACATTGAATTACTTGAAAATACCATCAAAATATATGGAAACACTAATGAAAGAAATGAAATGTTTGAAATACATTAAAATATCCCATTAAATATAATATATTAAATTGAAATAATTAAAAATAACATTGAAATACATTGCAATACCACTGAAACACCATTGAAATATATTGCAATATTATTGATAGGGTAAATACTAAAATAAATTTAAAAAACTTTGAAAAATATGAAAATACCATTCAAATACATGGCAATACCTCAAAATACATTTAAACAGCATTTAAAGTTCAAGCAAATATTGGCTGTCATTTAGAGACTGACGCAAATTGAACCATAGGGTTTTATTTATTCATTTGTGATTTTTTTTAATATCATCATTTGATCTTTCATTGATAGCTATAGCAATATGCCAAATTTTCATTGTATATAATAAAACACAAAAAAACATACAATATTTTTAAAAATAAAGAAGAAATAGAAATAAGGATGTCACAAAAGGGAGGGTTTTCCATAGTAGCTCCAATTTGAACATTGTAGGATTTTCTAAAATGGATGAATAAGTGACCAACATCTATGAGTGGCGTGGTTGAAGTCATCAATTAGAGAATTGAGAAGCGTAAGCTGTAGAATTCCTTCCTCGTGCTCGGTGACTTTGTGGCATTCCTTGCACAAAGGTTAGGGTTTTTATTTCCCATTGTTGAGGCATTGTCGTGCAGTTATTGTTGCAAGTAAACGTTATTAAGTGCATAGCTAATATTGAATGTTCTAAGAAACAAAGAACTCCAATACACACATTGGAAAATTTTGGAAGGGGGTGATTTGGATAAATAATTCATTTTAGAAGGCTACAACAGGGCCGCTTGGCCATCAAGGATTAAGTTAACTCCTAGAAGAAGAGCCAATCACCATGGGATTGAGCTCTTTATTCAAAATTCAATTTTGATATGATGATTAAGAGAAAAATCTAACATTATATTTTTGGGTAGATGAGAGTATGTATCTACTAGGAGTTATAAATATTTCAAAAAAATATATGAGAATTTTAAATCATCATAATTTTTGAAGCAATTATTAAAAACCTCATATAAATAATAAAATAAACGTTTTAACTTCAATTTCTTTATTGTAGGTACAAATCACAATGAAGAACACCATGGTAAATGAAAACCATCCATGTTCTAAAATTAGTAATTTTAGCACCTCGTTGAAATAGGTGCTAAACTTGTAATTGCAATAAAACACTCAATCTCTTTACTTTATCAGAAATTTAGAATGAAGTGAAAACTAGATTTGTGCTCAAACGCATCAATGACCATATACATGGTCTAAATTGAGCTTTGGTATAAAAGGTTAGAAAATTCAAAATACACTACTACTATATAGATCATCCATTTTAATTATTTATTTGTCTCTTAAGATAGGACAAACACCTCCATAGTGAATTTTAGAACTGCTTGATGTGCACTACACACACATGTGTGCATATTGATACATTGGATGAAAAGGGACTCATTTTGATCGCAAAGTGCTTTATTTTGGTCATCAAAACGCTAGAGAATGCGTCCCCAACATTTAGGAGTTAAGGCCCACCTCATAAGTAATTTGAGCCCCCAATTTTCTTTGCCAAAATTTGTAATATCTCTTATAAAGTTTGGAACCTTGAAGCTAAAAAAACACAAATTACATCTCAATTTGCAACATATTCAATGAGTTGTTAGTCCAAAAGATTGGATGAAAATATCCAAGGACACAAGAAGAAACAACAATTTGTTTGAAATTAATCATACAGATTTGTATGATTGGGCTTATGATCCAAGGAACCCAACTGGGCATCTATTTTTTTTTTTATAATTTTGATAAAATAAAAATTAAAAAAACATTTTTTTGGATAGTTTTGAATAGGTCCTATATGGAGAGGGAAGGGATAGGAGAGGGAGAGGGAAGGGAGAGGAGAGGGAAGGGAGAGGGAAGGGAGAGGAGAGCTGGCGGTTATATCCACCCTAAACATTTTATTTATTTATTTAATTTAATTTTAGTTTTTATTTATTTATTTATTTTTTAAATAATGTTTCGCCGCCGTTTAGGGTTAATTCGACGGCTAAACCCGCTTTGATTTTTTTCTTAATTTTTTTGTTTTTTTGTTTTTTTTGTTTTTGTTTGGTATGGTTGAGCGGCACAAGTAGTAAATGAAACCCTAACAAAGAAGGAAGAAGAAGAAAACCTTCGTGCAAGTGTCAAATTGCGGTTGCACAAGAAGAGCCAAAATGGAAAGAAAAGAATGAAGAAAAAGGAGTTATTATTAAAGTCCATCAAATTTTGAAGAAGATACCATGAATTTTTCTTCATTATAATCTTATTTCTTCACTCCAAATAGTTTAAAGGTGTGGAAGATTTTAGTGGTTTATCATTATTAGGTGTGTAAGAGGTGCGTAAGAGTTTGGTGATTTTCAAAAGTTTTCAAAAGCTTTTTAGCACCAAAAAAGGAGCTAAAAAACTTTTGAAAACTTTTGAAAACCACCAAGCTCTTACGCACCTCTTACACACCTAATAATGATAAACCACTAAAATCTTACACACCTTTTAACCATTTAGAGTGAACAAATAAGAGTGTAGTAAAGCAAAATTATTTGTAGATTCATCAAACTGAAGATGACCTTAAGGACTCTAAAATAAAATAAAAACAAAAGACAAGAGGAAGACAAGAAAGAATACAAGAAAGAAAAGAAGATAAAACAAAAGATAAAAGAGAAGATGAAGATAAGGATAATATTAAAAAAACGAATTATCTTTTTACTATATAAATGATTGTAAATAAACAAAAGTTCCTGCTTTTAAAAAAAAAATTTAGCCAATTTTTTTAAAGCCAGATTTGCTCATGAAATGAGCGCACTTGACCAAGTGCATAAATAGCAAATTGAGTGTTGTTTGTATTTTTTATCTTAATAAATAAATTTATATTTCATTATTAAAAAAACAGCTTAGTCCATTTTGTGATTTTTACTTACTTTATACTACTTCTAAAGGCGAACCTCCAAAAAGAAACTCAACTAAACAAAACCAAAGGAAATATGGCAATGAGAACCAACAAGTAACAAAAATTCTAGGCAACAAAGGAAATTTATAAAAGATTTAAAGGAAATCCTCAGTAGTGCATTGGTTTAATTTTCAATTTTTAATTTCAATTGGTAAATTTTCAATAGTCAACACATATAATTAGTAATATTATGAGAATATTTTCATCTTTCTTCTTGAAATTAGTTTTGAGCATTCTATATTAATGTAAATCATTTATAATTTTACCTTCAAAGATTTATTTGGACCCTATCTTTGTTCGCACGTTGTTACGTAATATTTGGAAGAAAACTTTTTAGATTTCCTTCAAATAAATTCAACCCATGCACACCTGTTTTTTTCAAAGCCAAAGGGCTATCTAGAGACAATGATGGTGGAGATACTGTGTGGATAAAGATTGTGTTAGGGTAGTAGTTCAACTAACTAAGCCACATATATAACATTCAGTAGCCTTCATACCCACTGCCTTTCCTTCATGCACTTTGCTCATCACCTTGACCCTCTACTTCTTCACTTATCTGTTGATAAAGTATTGTTGGGTGTCGAATAGTCCACACCATCTACTGTACACCCAAAGCAAAGACAATGCATGCTACTGAATGTTATGTACACATAACAAGCGGCTAGTCGCGTAGTCCCTGCCTTAGTATTTATTCTACATTTACTTTAACACCTTGTTTGTACTGTTCAGCCATGTAACTCCTTAAAAACAAAGCATTTACTTAGTTTTTCCCCTAAAAGAGCAGAGACAACAAAGGGTGAGAAAATGCATCCTAATTATTTCATGGAAATTAATTTCTAAAGGACCAAGGATTAATGATTTTAAAATGACAAATTCAATTGATCATGTTGTGAGAAATATAATTCACACACGTCCACGTTTTATATCATTCGAATCAATGAAGAACATTGCATGTGTTGATCAAAAGAGAGAGAAATTTGAATAAAAGGAAGTCTACATAGGACTAATTCAAAATTGTTGAAAAAACATGAGACTCAATTTGGGCTTCTTGGTTAACCCCTAAAGGACCAAGGATTCATGGTTTTCAAAATGACAAGTTTAAACAATCATATTGTGAAAATTATAATTTGAATGGAACAACATTTTATATCAGTGGAATTAGTGAAGAAAAGTATATATGTTGAATTTTTTATTTTTTAAATTTAACCAAAAAGAATTTACATAAAACCTACTTAAAATTATTGACAAAAACAGGAGCAACCTGGTGACCTTATGGTCCTTTAGGGGTTAACCCCTAAACGTACCAGCCCTTTGAACAGAAGTAGATGCTAGCCTTGAAAATAGATATTAGCATGGCTCAAATGTACATGAGGCGTACTTGAGAGAACCATTGCAAGCATAAAATCTACCCAAAAAATTTGACATACTTGTAGTTGGAGGCCTCTCCAATATTATCAACAGGTCCCCATCACAAGAGATTTATTGTAATTGGTGGAGAACTTAACAGGTTTACAAATGTGACTTGGATGAAAGTCATTCAAAATTGTATGAAAAAGATGCGAAGCTTCTAATCTGTTCATGATCCAATTCTGGATGATGGGACTTTTAGGGGTTAAGGAAGAGGGCTCATAATTTGTGCAGGCCAAAAACCGTGCACTAGGCCAATCTTCTCAAAAAGAAGATTCTAGCCTTCAAGCCCACCCTCAAATGTACACCACAGCTTGATTGGTTTAAGGAACACCTATGACATCACCTTCCAAAATTCATAACTAAAAAAAGAAAATTTGGAAAATTTTGATTCCATCATCAATGCTCTCCCACAAAGTTTGCACATTCTCCCAAAAAAATTCTTTTGAACACTCCATGAGGAACTTGTTCAACTGAAAGTTGATCGGTTTATGAGTCCTCTACCTTAAGTTTTGACAGCTTCTATGAGATCTAAGCCTTGAAGAGTGAGAAAAGAGATGTGAGAAAAGCCAGCAGCTTCCAAGAGACACTTCCATTCTGCGGTGGTTCTTTCTTTTCCTCGCCCTTGGTAGAGCGCCAGCATTAAAATGTCGGAGTTCAATGCGGCGCTGGTTTTAGCAGCTGAGTTTTGGGAAGGCTCTATCACATGCTCCCGGATGAGCACTTTGCCGTTCTCCGGAAGCGCTTTATGACAATTCTTCAGGATTTGGACGCTCTCCTCATCCCCCCAGTCATGCAGCACTTGCTGTACAATACACGCCCCCACTCACACATCATCAATACACCAAAAATGGACCTTGTCTTAAAACGCGACCCTACGATTGGACTCAACATATATCCTACAATTGGATCCAATATATACCATAGGAACCTTGACTGATTCACTACCAAGTAAATATTATTACCAAACTGCAGTTTATAGCAAGTTTTACAAATGGTTGTTCAATTTAGCAAGTGTTCACCAAGAATTCACCATCATTCTTGTACCATTTACTACCTGGTGAATGTGTCACGGTACCCGTGATACCCTACAATTGGACCCAACATGTACCTTACAATTGGACCCAAGCTATACCCTACAATTGGACCCAACATGTACCCTACGATTGGACCCAACATGTACCCTACCATTGGACCCAACACGTACCCTACCATTGGACCCAATATATACGACACTAAAACCTACATATTGATTGCACAAGCACAGGGAGATAAATACAAGATTCCCATATCGGAAACGCGAACAAATTTCCCACAATTGTAACTTTTCCAGACCAAAATACTCTACGATTGTGGGAATTTTGTCCCATGAAATCCCATGTGGGAATGTCTCTATCTCTACCTGTGAAGATGCACATACTCGGTATATGTGAGCCTCTCAGAGTCTAGGGTTGATTTTGGGTTCACCTACAAACATAACTATTGAAAATTCATGCTCCCTTTGTCCAAAAATAATTGTCCTAGTTTTTGATCTTAAGTTTCACATGGCTTAGCTATATTGATGAGCAAAAAAAACTCAACTGTATGGATTTTAATAAGGTTATGGAAATGTTGTTGAATAATTGAGTTCAAGTTAAAGTATATTTTGTGTGGGGAAGAAGCAAACATAACATTCTTGAACATGAAAGGAAGGATCCTTCCTCTTCAGAAGGCCTTTTGCCTTCACATTGTTTCAAGAATGTTACGAAAACGTAAGAAATTCTCTCTACGTTGAGAAGTTGGAAATGAGTTAGGAATTGCATACCTGCAGAAGAATGGTGTCTCCTGATGGAACGAATTCTAAGAAACTTCCAGGGACATGTTCAACACCTACAGATCCACTTTCTCTTAGTCATAAAATCCTGATAATGAAACATGAGGAGTGTTAAAGAGTGCAAGCTTCCTGTTCGGAGAATGGAGGTGATTTGTAAATGCAAATTGAAAACTCTCACTACCCCCCCAAAAAAAAGAAAAGTTGTTGCTTTCGACAATCTTTTCAACACTGTTTTTGACACTTAACATATCAAATTTTTTATCACCAACATTAGTGGACAACATTCAAAACATCCTATTGTGAGAATCATTTTTCTAAAGCTTATGTAATATCTATTAGTTTCTTATTCAATAAGGTTATTTTACCATAAAGAAATGTGGAAGTATAAAAACAAAGAAGGAAACAAAGAAAATTTACAAAAAAACAAGAACACAATAAAGTTCACAACAAAAGATTCAAAACCAAAAAGAAAAGAAGATGAAGGAAACAAAGAAAGTATAAAATTCCTTCTTTGTCTCCTAGTGTGTTTCCTACACAAAGATTTCTTCCACTTCTCAATCTTCAGAGGACGAGTCCTCCACAATTCAAGGAGAAAGTGCCACATATACATTCTCTGAAGATTGAGAATGGGAAGCAAGATATCTGACACCCCTAATGTGTTGTGATCAAAAGTACATAGTAGACTAACTAATTTTGATTTTTTTAAAAAGAAAGCATGAGTGGAGGAGACACTAGTAGCAAACCTGTCGATTTTCATTCCTCATTTCGTGGGAACAGTGAATAGTACCGGAATATTATACTTATGTTTTTGTCTTCTTGTGACCAAAACTACTCATCAGCATTAACACAGCCCATGTGCCTAGTGCCGTTTCATTTCTTTTTCATTTATAGTAAGTGAAAAACGACACATTTCCTTCTAGTGAGAGGCTCTCACCAGCAATGGAGGGAGCAGTGGCGATGACATGAGGCAAGTCGAAGTTTCGACCGCGAATGTGAGGATGCACGGCCACAATCTGAGCCAACGCGCCACCCACGCCACCGCCCACGTCCACCAAGCATTGCGCATCCTTAAACCCCGCGTACTCGCGGGCCATCACAGTATTCAGCAGCTTGGACCGACTCCGCATGGACGCGTTAAAAGCCTGGTTGAAATCCGGGTTGGCGCTGCCATAGCTCCACATGTCGCTCCCATTGGCAAGCACGAACCCGTTGGCATCCTCCTCCACGGCTTCTCGCAGGTGGTTGAAGGGCCCGTGCATGTCCTGCCGTTGCATCATCCTCGCGTACGGCGTCAAGTCGAACTCCGAGCCCGTCACGAAGTACTTCGACACCGATGTCAAACCATACCTCAAACACGCCTCGCTGTAAGTAACATTCCCTTCTATCAGTGCATCCATCTTCTTAGAAGAAATTTGGGATTCTACGACTACAAATATACGACTCAAACTAGTTCATAATGCCTCACATAAAAACATAGTTCCCTTCTTTCAATGCATCCATCTTCTTCTTATTCACTGAAAAAAGATTTGAGTCATTTTCAAATTGTGAATCCTTGGTCCTTTAGAGGTTTAGTGACTGATTTCAGGGACTACCTTGAACTAGAGGATGAGTGTCCAAGTGTGAGGATTGGAGAATCTTGATTCTTCTTTGTGTTAGAGTTTTCTTTCGAGAATGTTATGAAAGGCAAGTAGACTTGAACCCTAGTAATATAGGAAAACCAGTTGATTTATGTTACGGAGCAAGTGAAGATGAAAGAAAAACCAGTTCGTTTTTAACCCCTAACGGACCAAGGATTAATGGTTTTAAAATTACAAATTCAATCATGTTGTGCAAAATATAATTCAAGTAGGACCAAATTTTACATTACCAAAATTAGTGACGAACATTACTCCCTCTGTCCCATAATAAGCTTCCTATTGCTCAACCTAACTGTCTAGTCCTATTGGCTCAGAGTTCACATCACCACACCATTGGATTGCAATCGTGAAGATAATGAACAAAAGAAACTCCCCATAGAATGCCAAAAAATAACATGAGATCCGATTTAGGCTTCTTGGTACTTTAGGAGTTAAAAAGAACACATCATCACATGACACACAAGGAACCTTGACCATATTACTAGGCAGTAGAGGGTACAAGAATGATGGTAAATCGGGGACACATATAGTATCAGGAACCTCACTTCCGCAAATTTACTCCTAACTACATTCTACTGGGGATAGTACACGGGAGGTTCCTGATACTACATTCTAGCCCTAAATTGAACAACCACTTGAAAAACCTGCTATAAGGTGATTACCCCATTCTCAATTGAATAAGAAATACGGATATGAGACATTGATGTTATTTAGTATTATTATTTTTTAGAGGTAGGCAAGAAGAAATAGATTCCAACACAAGTTGAAACATAATTCTTGGATGAAGAATGAATTAGTTATAAATTTTCAAAGTTGAAGTATGACACATCCCATTCACGTCACATAGGTAGAGTTGTTTCTGTCCAAAGAAGATTTGTATTGTACACACTAAAGATGCTTAAACCAACAACAACGAATTCATAACCACACTTACATATACTAAAACCAACAAGAGAGAACCCATTACCAATTGTAACTCATGCTACAACCAACATCATTGCAGCATTGATTGCTGAAAATGCCCCTAGCTGAACATTGGTTTAAGGCGCCAGTTGGGAATGGAGTAACCACCTTAAACAGCAGTTTGGCAGTAATGTTGACTTCCTAGTGAATTGGACAAAGTTCCCTGTGACATGTAAATAAAAAGAGAGAGCAGTGACGATGGATACCTGGTGGATTGGGAGGGTGATGCCGGGGATTGGGTGAAGATGCCCTTGTGGGCGAGAAGGCGAAGAATGCGACCCAGTTTCTGCGCCGCGTCGCGAGACTTGCGAGGGAGGCGGTCGGCGATCTGCTGCGGCGTGAGCGCTTCGCCGGCTGCGTGCAGAATGTCCGGGATTCGCAGGTCCAGCGCCGCCTTGAAAGCCTGCGGGTAGGCGTACAAGTAGTTGAGCTCCTGCATTACGTAAAACGCCTCCATATCCTTGTCTTGCACCTCCATTCTACACACACCTCAATTCACCACTAATCTCCACTACTTTCTGGGCACAAATGGAACAAAATTTTATTCCACTTCAAAGAGCCAATTGAGCACTAATCTCTACTTTTTGGGCACAAATGCAACAAATTTTGACTCTCCCCTGCAAAGAGCCAATTCAGCACTAGTCTAAACTTTTTGGGTACAAATGCAACAAGTTTGTATTCTACTGCAAAGAGCCAATTGAGCACTACTCTCTACTTTTTGGGTACAAATGGAACAAATATTGATTCCACTGCAAAGAGCCAATTGAGCACTAATCTCTACTTTTTGGGTACAAATGGAACAAATATTGATTCCACTGCAAAGAGCCAATTGAGCACTAATCAGCAACGGATTCTGAAGCCTGGGTGGAGCTTGAAGAACTGAAAGTGATGCAGAAGTCTAAATAATTGTTGCCTATGATAGGAATGGGAGGTGTCAGGAATAGTGCAGCAGACTGAGAGGGAATGACAACGTGGCAGTTCAAGCGAAATCTCTGTTAGAAACACCGAGAGAAACTTCGTGATTTGGATTTCCTAATGACACGCCCACCAGTGTGAGCGTTCTTGCTAATTTTGGTGTAGAGATGAAACTTTCGGATGGAGCCTGAGATCTGCCTCTGAAGCCACTGTTTGTTTGCTCTCAAAGGTAAGATAGAATGTCATAACTTTGGCTTATTAGTGGTAGGAGTTGAAGGTGAATAGTATTTTTTTGCATAGGAAAATAGCAAATTATGAAGAATGTAATTTTTCTCATTATTCTATTGTAATTTCTACAAATTTGTAAGTGGCATTGAATTTGGTTAACCATTATATGGCAGTCTGCACATTGGTTTTGAATGTATTAACCGTTTCAGAACATTCTTCCTTATTCCTATTTTCGAACTTGATATACCAACCCAAACCTAAATTTTTCCAGACAAGAAGAAACTAGCTGGTTTCTACAAACAATATACCAACCTCGAAAGCTCTTGTTTTGCAAAAAGTCTTCCCAAGTCAAATCAAGACCTGGATTTTTAGTAAGGAATTTGAAGATAGTAGTCGCCAGTGGGAATGCTCTTAGGGATGTTAGAGTGTGGGTATTTGCTCCATTTTTTTGGGCGCAATGAGCTTTCGAGCCAGAATGTGGCCCTTGTCTCTTTGAAAGGCGTTACCATGACTACAATTTGTAAGACCCCCAACTACCAACTCAGAAATGTATGGATCTTGCTAGGTTGTAGATCCAATTGTATAAACTGAGTTGCACAATTCTCCAAGACCCCCGAGTTACTTGCCATTTTGCCGGAACAAATTTAAGAGGCATGTTTTTGGAAAGAATCAAGAGGATTTACTCAAAAATCACGAGATGGAGGTAAGACTTGTGCTTGTGATTTATTTGTTTGCTTCTTTATTTGATACTTTTACTTTTTGATTTTTTTGGAAAGAGACCAGGATTTCATTGCGAAAAACTCAACTCCCCAAACAAGTGGCACATCAGCAAATTTACCTTGCAGAAGGTTCTCTACCTTGCAGCAAATTTACCTTGCAGAAGGTTCTCTACCTTGCAGCAAATTTACCTTGCATTACCGTGCAGCAAATTTTTTGTTTGCTTCAAACTCGAGATTTGGTATAGAAGGTCTAGTATAGCCAGATTGACTTATGTACATCTATTATATTAAATGCAGAGTGTCACGACCCCTATGTCACAAAATCCGTCACATTTTCATCCAAGTTTTACACCCATCAATTATCATCAAATATCTCATTATATATCATTTTCATCCATTGTCATCCATTTGCCTATTCTGTAAATTGTTTTCATCTATAATCAAGTTTTTCAATTTCTTTCAATCAACATTCTTTTGCAATGGAGTCCATATTTCTTGATCATGTTTATTTAGTTATGTGTTGCATTGTAACTCGAGATTTACTAGTAATTAATTAAAGGACTGTCAATAATCAAAAGATAGGAATTTCTATAGTTGCAATATATAATTGTAATTATGTTTTATATAATTTGTGTATGGAAAAGCTTTTACATATTAGAGTTATTCGTAAAGTCCTTCAAAAGTAGGTGAGTGGACCGTGGTTTTCCTCAAAAAAGAACATCTGTCGGGCACTAAAAAAAAACTGTGGATACAAACTTTGAAAGCACCAAAATTGGTGCTAAAAAACTTCTCACTCAAGTTTCTATTATTCACCTTCACACATGAAGAAGGTGATTGCTAGCCCCTTTTCTGACAATAGATTCTCACTATATATACCTAAACCGTCCCCACTCACCCATTCTTTTGATTTCCTAGAATTTCTCTCAATAGTTTTCATTTCTCCAAATTTTAGTCAAACTAAGGTTCACTCAACCCTTTAGTTTACGGATAACTCTATTATCACAACGACTATTACAAATATAAATAAACTTCTCAGTAATTTTGCTGATGGAATTTTTTACATCTTCTGAAACATTTTCCGGTAACTTGTAGGCTATCAATGTCGGACCCAACAAATTGTTGCACTCTTGAACCACAATATGTTCAAAAAAGACCAAATGTGTGAGTAAAATTGTGTCTAGATAGTTCGTGTCTAGATAGTTTGGATCAAACTTTGATTCGAATCTAAAAATTTTCAATTCTTGTTCAATATTGCTTCTAGATAATGGACATGTTTTTGAAGATTGATTAGAACAACTTTGGCTTGTAGACCATTCTAATATGCATTCTACACAAAAGCAATGTCCACACTTGGTGGTATATTGGTCCCTTGATACATTCTCAAGACAAACACTACATGTTACGTTATTTAGCTGTAAATGGGTTTGTCGATCTTCAGAATCCAACAAATTATCCGCAAATCTAGCAACATTTACAAGTACTGATGACGTCATTGCGTTACAAAGTCTAAAAGTACAAAAAATAATTCTTTTTTAATAAAACGTTATACCATCCACTCGAATTATACAAATATCATGTACATTTGTGAAATAAAATGAATGTCTACAATGCTTATTTATACGCTTTGTTTCAAAAGCAAAAGATATAAAGTAAAAGATGAAACAAAAAATCAGGGCTAGAAATATAATGTAAAAGAGATAAAGTAGAAAGATATACAAAGTAAAGAAAAAGATTATAATTATGAATAGAGTGAATGCATGAAACATTCATACTATTTTGGTCACACCAATTGCGCTAATGACTTGTGGTATATCTTAAATCTTGAAGTAGTTACCTAACAGAGCAAACATTTATGTTGAAGGAAGACGTCCCCTTTTAATTTTAGTCTATATATTTGTGGATTTTTGAGAAATCATTTACTATATAAAAGTCTAAGGCTATGCAATGCTACGCACAACCGTAATGAAAGTCATAATCTAATATGTCTTTTGAAATTTAATTCTACATGAGAGCAATTCAAACAATGTTCATTTTATTTCTTTTCTTCATTTACATTTGCATTGCATTTTTTTCATTATTGTATGATTTATTGTTCGTTTTCATTACACATTAATATGCTTACAATAGTATCACGACAAAATTAAGAAAGTTGGACATTGCCAACCTTTTCCTTTTATAGTTTTCTACAAAATAGCCTTTTGTCTATCCATGAACCACAAGAAAGGTGTAAGTTAAATCTTGTTATGAAAGAACTCAACTATAAAAAGCAAATGAAACTCAAAGGGAACCTAGAAGGGCCTATTTTACACTTTGAAGGACAAATGCCAAGAGTTGAGAATAAAATTTGGGTTGTGATTGGTTGAAGTTGAGAAGCATTCAAAAATCGGCTTTACTAGTGTATCAGTAACAAAAGACACTTATTAAGAGTTGGGGATGTGATTCTTACATTCCCTGTCATTTCGTGATATGGGAGGGGTGAGATTCAATGCATTTCGGAGCTCCCAGTGATGTTTCAGTACTGTAGAAATGAAAACATCAAACGTCTGAAAAGTAGCGATAAATTTCCGATTTCCGTTTTGTAGCGAAGGACAAATACATAAGAGGGGAACTTGGGGTGGATTTCCGTTAGGACATCACCTTCAATAAATCAAGAATAAGATTACAACTGAGCACTTTGCACATTGCTCAAACCTCGCCATGACTATCAAGCTTATCCTGATCAGACTTGAGCATGACAGAATCAGGCAGAGTTTGCTGAGCACGTAATCCTGGGTGCGCAAGGTGATCAGTAAATGTGCACATTCTTCCTGCCAACAAACTATCCACTAAACAGAGAGGCGAAAGAGAGATTACAGTCTGAGGAAGGATCTTCAAGGCAACGGCAGAACGCCTCCTCGTCCATGGGCAGTGCAGCAGGAAGTGGGCGATCAGGTGTAATACCCACCTACATTCACGTATGAAACCAATATTAAAATACTACTCCAAAAAAACACAAGCATTCGGTGAAGAAACTTCCGAGTCATAAATTAAGGAGTCTTCGACAGGTGAGGCAGTTCAGACTATCCAGTGTTGGGATCGAAATTCAAATGGGAAAACAAATGGTGAGTGGAGAGCTAGTGCACCTTGTCGATGTTGATATGAGCTGGAGTTTCGTAGCGAGCAATAGTGACCGCCATGCCTGAACCATCAGATAACTGAAACACAGATTGTATTCTCCTGCTCACCAGAGGTTATGAATTAGACAAAGACTTAAGAACTGACAAGGTTCGGCACAACTGAAAACAATGGCCAATGCAAGCGATTCAAAACACGAGGCAACCAGGCTCCATATTCTATGGTAAACTAGATTAGATGATGGCAGCCATTTCTTACCCTTTGCCAAACGTAGGTTCCCCTAGAATTACAGCCCGCTTGTTGTCCTTGAGAGCTCCTGCTAGAATTTCACTCGCACTCGCTGTACCCTTATTCACCTGTCGTATAACCACAAAGCATTACATAAGACTAATCAGAACCTACTTCTGATAGAACTGCCATTCAATTGAGGGCGGAGTCCTTAACTACACGAGATTAGCCATGTTGTTTGACCTTTGAAAACTCCATCACCAGCTTACCAATACAGCTAGAGGTTCTTTGGTAGAGATAGCTGAGCTTCCATTAGTGTCATAGATATCTCGGACGCCCATGCTATCGGCAATGTACACAATGACGCCTTTATCCAGCCTGATAACAATCCGAACACAAGCTTAGCATCATCCTGTTAAAACGTTGCTGGTATTCGGAAGGGGAATATCCAGAGAAATCAATTTTGAGCACCCGCTGTTTCTCTGCACGAATCGCTCTAGCTTATAATGACAACCCAAAACCATCTAATTCACTGAGCGTACAATAGATTGAAAGTAAACAGTACGTTCTTATAGCTTACCACATTTTTGCTATCTCAACTCCGGAAGGAAATAGGCCACCGCTGCAACAGAAAGTGACTTTCATGTCAAAGACTTCTATAGAGACAGTATTCAATGAGATTTAGGGACATAAAAGAAGAGTACATACCATAAACAGAGTCACTGCAGCAGCACTTTGCTTACAACCAATTTATTATCTTCCGAACTCTTGCAAATATAAAACTAAGCATGGTCATTTTGTGTAAATATACCAACCGAGCATTGTGGAAGATAAGAGATGCACCTAGTCAACTTCCATTAGAATTTTTTTTAAATGTTCTTAAAGGTCCAGTCTAATCTAGCCTAGCCTGTAAAATGTGAAGTAAAAACCTGTTATTACGAATGTCAAGTATGAATGCTGCTGCGCCACTCTCTTGCAAAGTCTCAATTGCTTTCTTCACAGCACCTGCTCCATAAAAAACGAATACAAATCAGAATACAGAACTATAAGGAAAATTGCATTCATCTCAGTCCAGAAGCGAGAACAGCAATCGAAATATGAACTCAATCTTCAGGAATATTGAAGGAGATGGATACCAAAACTATGTTTCAGATGTCACCCAGTGCAAACTTGAAGAAAGGGTCCAAGTGAAAAGAAATCCATACGACTAATCAACATTCAAAAGTAACAAGAAAGCTTCATGGACGACGTACTGGAGGAATTCTGATTAAAAGTAGAGAGCCGAATGTAGCCCAGCTTAAGTGGAGCTGATCCATCTTTTTGTGGAACCTCACACAATCGCCATGTGACTGGATTCAGCGTGATTTTCTCTCGCCTAACAAAACAATGTAGGACAGTGTAAGAGAATCGATAGTCAAACCGTTTAGGGACTGATTAGAAGTCACCACTCGAAAATAGAATCGTTTGTATTGAAAAAGAGAAAGAGCTTACGTGACCGTGATTGTCTTCGGAGTTGTAGATTCCTTCTTCAGTAATGTCAGTTGAACTTCAGATTGTACTGGACCCCTGTTGCAAAAGCCAAAAGCTGAGTCTCATATTACCACCTTCAACAAGAATTAGCGATGAGTAAGGGTACATTAAACCAAACATTCTTCACTGAAATTGCGTTGTTTTCACTAAACAATGTGTTACCTCCAAAAGAATTCTTTCTGCTTGTGCCAAATCCAATCTTTCAGCATTGGAGGAAAAAGCTCCAGGAATGGAAAAAACTTACTGCAGACGCCTTGCTGCGTCATAAAGACCCATGCCATGTGTTGGGATACCATCGATGGCCATGATTAAATCTCCTGGAACCACTCCTGCACGCGCTGCAGGACCTCCTGAAACAGGAGATACTACGACCAAATCTTCGTTTGAGGTACTCGAGTCACTTGTGTTGAAGCCAACTTCCAATCCAACCCCCGTCACAGCACCATTTGTACCTGACTGCATGACCAGGTAATAACAAATAACCCATTTCAGTTTGGCAAGGCTCAAAAAAGGAGATAGAACATAAGCATTGAAAAGGTTGCTGTGAAGGTGCTCATTTATGTGCAAGCGAAGAAAAACTATTTCGAATAAAACCCTAGAAACTCTCACCCACCTGCAAGCTTTTGAATTTCTCAGGCTCCAGAAATCGAGTGAAAGGGTCGTCCAGAGTTGCCAGCATCTTTCGAATAGCTGCGTCTGAGCAACCACGGTATGCACAGAGCCAATCCTGATTAAAGCTGAGTCAGCTGACATCCCTGCTTGAACATGAAAGATGAAATACGCAAGACGTAGAACACGGCAACAAACCCCGTGCTGACAGTAATCCCTACACAAATTTAGGTCTAGCGCTACGTATGTTTTTATAACAAATAGCCCAAATCAACTTTAAGGATATGACAACTTCAACATTAGGTTTTGATTTAATTGTGGAAGAGGAAAAAGACCGTACAAGTGTCCTCTCGTGTTCTCATCGGCTCTTTTTTTAGAGCGTCTTCGCGGTATCTAAACCAGCTCTGACCATTGAATGATTTGTCCACATATGCACGATCAACAGTCCGCCACGCCTCAAGAAAGATAAGATTCTCTTCCGTCAATGATACTGAAAGCAGGCATAGAGTAACTATGTCAACAATGCGTCCTTTGAAGCTGTTTACACAAACATGCCTTTCAGAAGAAATGCCAACAAGGGTTTACTTTGCTTGCAGCTAGTCACAGGATTTCTTGACCCAAGACTGGGAAAAAAAAAATATCCATCATCCAATGAAACGATTTATAAACGTACATGAGGGTTGAAGCGCAAAGCTCGCTAGAGCTCCAGTTACAAGCAAAGAACTAAGGATGAAAACTAAGCCGCGTCTCTTCATCGTAGCTTGCCAATGAGACTGAAATGCCTGCGAAAAAACTTGACGTCAGGTAGAGGATACTAAAACTATTAGGGACCTGATCCCGTCTCCTATATTGAACAGCAACTCATAAACTTCGTTGGCCTCCAATTAGCAAGTTGGGTGTATAAATGACTTGGCTAAATGTATATGGCCACTAATCTTTGAATGGAAATGGGGTCATCTAATGTATATACTCGCTCTGTCCGGAAATTATTGACCTAGTTTTAACATCTTTTGTTTGCAATACTTTTCCTATGTTTTATACTTCAAACGAAAGCCCTGTCCCCTTCAAACAGGGCAGACAATGAGAGTACCATTTTTCGAGTGTTGATACGGCCAAAAAAGCATTAAGTTAAAACATGCCACAAAACTAGGACAGTTATTTCCGGACAGAGGGAGAAGTGGTCTAGAAACTCCTACTTTGAGATTGCATAAGAAATCCAAACATAATGATAAAGGTTTGATCTCAAAAGATTTGGCTCTTGTATCCCCCAAAAGTCACACTCGTATACACTTTGCAATGCTTAACCCCTAAAGGACCAAGGATTCATAGTTTTAAAATGACAAGTTTAAACAATCTTATTGTGGAAGTTATAATCTGAATGGGACCAAATTTTAATCAGTGAAGAATATTTCATATGTTGAATTAAAAATAAAAATAAAAATAACAAAAAAGAATCTACATAAAACAGGAGCCACCTGGTGGCCTTACGGTCCTTTAGGGGTTAAAGTGTAGGCTCTACCTTTAATTCAACAACAGAAGTCAAAACAGTTGGGCAAAAAAGTAAACAAGTTCTCACCGATTGCTCTGCGAACTCCACTGCATCGAAGCTGACGGGCGCCGAAGGCAGACACCACAGCTGGCCTCCCCACCTGAGTGCCGTGATTGTCTGCCTCCGAGCCCACCCGCAGAATAGGGCAGCTCCCCTCGACAACTCATTCGGCCCTTCCAAACTTGCAAGCGCTACACAGCCTTGCCTCGAATGACCTCGCCTCGAAAAAACCGTCAAACTTTCCACGCTACCCTTGATGGCACGCCTCCTCAGCGATACTACCTGCCAAAAGCAGGCACTCATCTCAAGAACACCACAATGCTCAACTCCTAAAGGACCACTTCAGGATTCATGATAAATTGAAACGATCATATTGTGAAAAGTATAATTCAGATAGGACCAAATTTTATATCACTGGAATCAGTGAAGAACATTATGTGCGATGGTAAAAAAAACAACTAAATTTGAAAAAAAAGAAGTAAACATAGAACTTACTCAAAACTACTTTAACCCCTAAAGGACCATAAGGCCACCAGGTGGTTCCTGTTTTTTTCAGTGCTTTTGAGTCGGTTTTATGTAGATTCTTTTATGTTTATTTTATTTTTATTTTTAATTCAACATTTGTAATATTCTTCACTGATTCTAGCGATATAAAATTTGGTCCCATTCAAATTATAATTTTCAAAATATGATTGTTTAAACTTGTCATTTTAAAACTATGAATCCTTGGTCCTTTAGGGGTTAAAATCAAAAGGTCTAATTCAAGCTTCTTGGGACTTTAGGCGTTAACACTTCTAAGGTAGAGGATACTAAAACCGTGAGGGACCTAATCCCGTCTCGTATTGACTGATCCCTGTCGACAACAACAACTCATCTTTTCCAATACACTTGGTTGGCCTTCAATTAGCAAGTTATTTGTAAGCACGAATTGGCTAACGGGGTTGTCTACTGTCCCTTCAAGAGTGTTCCACAACCTCCCGCTTGCATAAGAACTTCATAAGTTGAGTGAGAAAAATTTGATAAAAAAAAAAAGATTTGGTTCTTGGAGTAACTGTAGTGATCCCAATGAAAGCATACTGGTTAAAATGCTCAAAAGTGACGGAAAGAGTATCCTCTACCTTACTACTCATGGCAGAAACGCATTGTTTTACAAAGAGCTCAACTCTTGAAAATTGCAACTACTTCCTCGCAATCCAATCAGATGAACCCTAAATCCCAGGAAACAAGACGAACCTGCAGTGGAGATGAAGACGTTGCGGAGCCATTGCGGCACACGGCGAGAGACGATGTCATCAATCCCCGAGGACAGTGGAGGCCTTCCGCCATGCCCCCCTTCAATTCACGAGCCCCTGTGAATGCGAAACAGACAGAATTGAGGACAACGTTCTCTGATCAATTACACTACACCATGCATTCTATCTCATGTCAATTATGATTCAATTCATGCTACCTTCTGAAATCTACTCGAAAAAAATCTCTACGAAAACCTACTCACGGAAAGAAATGCTTCTCGCGATGGCGTCCCCGTGCCGACGATGGAATGCGATGGCGTTGTAGCCACCGGTCCTGCGACTTTGGTTATTCCCCTAATCTGCTTTTGAGGAAGAGCAGAACCTGATACCCTTCGTCCATTGATACCCTCCAATACCCTCCTTCCCATTACGTGCAGTGTGAATGAGGTTGTGGATAGGGAATTGGCCTACAAATCTGATACCCTTCGTCCATTGATACCCTCCAATACCCTCCTTCAAATTACGTGCAGTGTGAATGAGGTTGTGTATAGGGAATTGGCCTGTCTGCGAAACTAACTGAAGTCGATGCCATACCATAGTACCATAGCTGGTTCGCCAAAAAAACAATTAAAAAAAAAAACGTAAAAAATTGGAAATTATGAGGATTAAAGAACAGAAATAGAATGAATTATTTTAAGCTGTATATTTCTATTTCTAAGCTATTTTGGACTATTTTGGGCCATTTTTATTCATTTTTTAAATGTGTCGTTTTTCGACACTATAAATGAAAAAGCAATGAAAACCGTGGCATGCACATGATTGGGCTGTGTGAGTGCTGAAGAGTGGTTTTGGGCACAAGAAAACAAAAATATAAGCATAATATTCAACCACTGTTCACTGTTTCCACAAAATGGGGAATGAAAAACGACAGGTCTTCTCCTAGTGCGAACTCGCATCTAGACACTACCTTCTCACCCTCACTCATACAACAATCCCATAACATTCTAGACAAAACGTACGTCTCCTACTCAATAGCAAGAGTTTCCACCTCCTGATCAATATCCAGCGCAGAGACATTGTGGGGACGAGACACCGCGGCAGACAGGTTGATGTCGTAAACTGGCCTCTGATCGGGGCAGAAGAGGCCGAAGTTCGTTTCGATCTCATCACCGCCCTTCTGATTCTCATTGAAAAGGGCGAAAATGTAAGTCGGATTCCGATCACCTGGTCGCATGGGAGTGCCATTTCCTAGCAGCACATGCTTGACGAGATTGTTGTTGTATGTTTTCGCATTCTGCACAGTGGCTCCAACACCGCCACCCCTGGACGGCCAACCAGACTCTGTAATCATTAGAGGCAAGTTTCCATAGCCGAGGCGGTTCATGGCGGCGATGACGGAGTCCACCTGCGCGTCGAACAGATTCCTGTAGGTCCTTCCGGAGTCGGAAACTGAGGGCGAGCTGGGATTGAAGAGCGCGTAATCCAAGTTTATCTGGCCGGAATTGTAGCGGTACGCGAAGAACGGATAGATGTTCACCATGAACACAGAGTTTTTCTGACGCAGAAACTCCAAGATGCCTCGCATTACGTTTATGTAATTGCCTTTGAAGGTGCCAGCCGATGGTGGAAAGGAGATGTCGACCACGCCGAACTCATGTGGCGTGGACACTTTGATGTTGCCGAGCCCTTGGCTCTCCAGAGCGCGCTGGATGTTCTGCATGGCGGGCAGGAGCTTCGATGGATCGTTGCGGCCGTCAGTCAGATATTCGTTGCCAACGGCGATGGAGCCGATCGTTGTCGCGCCCACAAACGCACGGATGTTGTCTTGAACCCAGCCATTCGCGGCGTCTTGGCTGTCGGCGATGACGCGCACCTCCTGGTTTGGGACCGCGACGGATAGGTCGATGCCAGAGTTCGCGAACGCCCGCAAGACGTCGTGAGCTGCGTCGTAGATCTTCACGCTCTTCACGCCGCGGCCTCTCAGCAGCGCGACGACTTGTGTGTGTGATGGCAAGTTGTTGCCGACACGCCCGTAGCAGACTCCGATCGTGGCGCCGCCGCCGCAGCCGTTGCATTGGCTTTCGCATCCCGACCCGCAATGTTCGGTTGTGCAGCCGCAATAGCCCCATTGGCTACAACATCTGCCGTCGCCGCATCTCCGATTCTCGTCACAGTCTTGCGCTGATGCCACCGCTATAAGGAGCGCTACAACGAGAACGACTCTCGACATAGCCATGAATCTCGACACAGAGTCCAATCACCCCAATTGACGATATATGGATCGATTGGCTAATGTCATGAGTTGGATGATCGAGTTTATATAACCTTGATCAGTCTGAACTTCATCGGCAGCATACGCCATTTGTTGGTACCATATTTTCAACTCCTTGCGACGATGACGTCGCGGCTTGAATTATTTAAATCATGTTATGCACGTTTTCGGCGTCACAAAGTGGTAATTTGCGTACTTGTGCAGCTTTTCTTGCGCATTGTGAGAGGAAAATTAACTCTGCGCACAGGACAAATCGGCAACGTCTTGCCAGGCTCCAAAGGTCGGGATCTGCTGGCACTGGGAATCTTCTTGCCATGGTGGATCCAGTGATCTCAAAACTGGCTAAAATTAGCTGGATTTCTACCCAAAAATGGGGCTGCTAAACATACAAAGAAAAAAAATGATTTTTTTTTAAAATATAGCGAGAATGCTCATCATGTTATAAATATGTAGCAACTTCATGAGGTGATATCCGCGGATATCATCATGGTATCACCTTAGTATATCAAGGGTATTGCCAGATATTATAGAGGTATCGTGAGTAGTACATTCACAAGGTAGCTAAAGTAGATACCATTTATGTGGGAGGTAGCACCCTGTGCTAAATGTCATAAAGTGGTTCTGAGATCACTGGGTGGATCCAAGGACTCTAATGAATTTGTAAATTCGCGTTCACGAAGCTTTGCGTAGTTCCCCGGCCTGTTGAAATTCTTTTCCCGTGAAGCTGCTCCAGCTCTACTAGTTACGTATTGCGATATGTTTCTCGTGATTACATATTTTCAATTCTACAGCAGTGAGTCACACTTCCGCTCCAGTGCACCACTCCGGAGACGATAACATCAACTTAAATGATCAAATGCATCAATATCCACGTATCATATTTATTCTTCGCTTACAATCATTGATGACTTTGCAATTCTGATTTTAGAACCTTGTTAATTACACGTCGTTTTCAATTTGGCTCGGTGCATGACGGAACCAGTAATATTGGAAGCAGTTGTGTATGATTGTGTTCACTGTTGAGTGCACAAATTTTATTTTGAACACTACTGTAGGGTTTGGGACTATAAGTCATGAATCTTTCACTGCAGCAACGCCTAGCCAGATCCTGCCACTGCTGGGTAAAGCCTTGCCACTTGCAATAATACATTGCCAGTTACTGCAATTGCCCTGTAAACTCTTGATTCGGTTTCTGAGCATGAAGTCATGCTGAAGTTTGTGCTGAAGTCATCTTGTACGCATATCCAGTCCATGCCCAATTGCCCATACAGCCTTGCCACAATTTTCCATTCAAAGTACTGTACTCCACAGATTTTCACAAGGTTCTTTCGGCATATCCTTGGTGCCCAGTGCTTCTTAACATGCTTAAATCTTAAGAGGTCTTAAAGGGAGCCCCTTAAGACCTTTACCTACATTTCACACCATATAAATATTTACCATTACTTTACAAAACAAAGGTAATTTCATTCTTATTTTTTGACACATGTCGTCAGACAATCACAAGTTTTATTTTATTTTTGTCAAAAGGTTTTTATTTTTACCACAGAATAATTTTTATAGAGTAAGTCTCTTTAATTTTCTGGTCCCCTTAAAACACCTATTCAACGTACTTCTTATGATATGTACTTGTTATGCCTTCCATTAACATCAATGCAGGGACTCAGTGGATGTACTGCAACTAATTGAATTCCAATGCAAACATGCCCTTACCAACCATGCACAACTTGTGGATGTAACACTCATATCAAGTGCAAGCCCATTTTGTGATCTACTCCTTGAATAGATCACAATGTTGTATCCACTTTTCTCATTCCAACCCATATTGAGGAAGTTGTAGCCTTCCAAAATTTATGAGGTAGCATTTCCAAATCTCCCTTTTTTTTGTTGGGCCATAACTTCTAATCACTTCCTTTGTTCATTACGGGTCTTCACAATCTTGAGAACTATTATCGTTAATTTTCCAACGACATATAACATGCCTCACTTTATTGACCTAAGAAAATGTCACATCCCACAAACAAAATTCAACGATTCAGAATGTAGTCTTGGAATCAAACCAAGATTGAAAGGCAATGCGATTCTATCCTAGTAATTCAGAAATCGATTTAATTAGTAACTGCCCCATAGCTACTGATGTGATGTAGAATATCCCACGTCATTTCATTGGGGGATGAAATGATGTGGGATATTCCACATCATTATGTTGGGGAAGGCAGCAGTTACAGGTGCTACTGAATGTTATGTCCATCATACATCACAGGTTACCAACACTGCCTTTAATAGCACACAACTACACCAAAGATGCCATTATTCAAAAAATTAAGAAATCTCATTAGGATCAAGTATCAGAATGTGCCTCCGCAGTATGCTTTGAGTAGAGTCTTAGATCCAGTGTAAGTTGTTAACAATAAATGAAATTTCAGCGATGCACTTGTACATCTGAGTGTGCAACGTTGACACTACTAGCAAAGGCGTTGCTTCTCACTCAGAACATCTCGTCAGAGTTCCATGTACACACTTGTCCTACTATGTGATGAATCGCACTCACCAAGTCTTGAGCGCCTTGGTAGTGCACTAGCATGAAAACGATGTGGTTCAATTAATAATCGAGGTAAAGATGATTATCGTCCCATGACACCCTATCCTCAAAATATGAGTACAGATCAATTCTACTCTCCAACAATTGGACTCCTCACTACAAGCAGAAGGTGTCACTTTTCACTCAATAGGTGTGTCAAATGGCGCTACTTCACATCCACTGCCAGGTGCTCAAGACTTGGTGACTCGTGCGATTCGTCACGTAGGACAAATGTGTACAGTGAATTCTTATATTGTTCTGAGTGTGAAGTGACACCTTAGTTTGCTAATAGTGCCTATATTCTCGTGCACATACAAGAAGCTAGTTGCAACTTCATCGTTGTTTGGAAGTCATTGTAGCTTTGCAACGACAAAATGAGTCCTTTCTCAGTGGTCACTTCTCGCTTGTTGAGTGCAATTAATCATATAAGACAAAGTTGGTTTTTGTTTAATGTGACCAGTTACACTTACCAAGTGAGAAGTGACCATTGAGAAAAGCTTCATTGTGCCGTACCCTACGCTACGATCAGATTTGTTATAAAGTAATTAAAAATGGCATTTATTAAAATGTTGAGAAATTATAAGCTAGTTCAATTGAATGGTGTATAAAATATTAATAAAAAGAATGTAAATTCATAAATTTCATCTTGTGCTATATCAATGTCCTAAGAAAATTAACAATGAAAAGCTCAATGAAATGTAACAAACAATGAAAGCTTTAGGATCAAAAGTCTGGAAGAAATATTAGATATCATAAGAAATTGAAATTTGAAGAAAATATAATTTCACTTAACCCCTAAAGGACCATGCTCATTCCTAAAATTTTATCACTTTCTCGTGATGCTTTCAAAAAAGCAATTGTATCTCTTGATTGGTATTCATGTAAAAAACTTCACCGTTGAAGTTCAAAAAGGACTTAGTCATGAGATTGTACGTCAATTTTCAGAACAATCTACAGTATATATTATGTGATTATAAGGTTTGATCATAAGTTGATTTATAAAAAATTTGAACAAAACCAACAGGTCATGCATTGCAAATTTTCTCTTAAATTTAAAAACCATGATTAGTGTTTGAAAGTTTAGGAGCATACAAAGATGTACTATATCTAGGTGCCCACAAAAAATGGTGTTCTAAAACCAAATACAACAACAATGATTGATTCTCAAAGATTTATGTTTGGGTGAAGTGACTTGTTGGTGACTCGTTGAGCCGGTGCTTGTGATCGTTATTAATTTTTACATTGCAAAAATGTTTTAAAGAATTCAAATATATATATAGAATATTCCAAAATATTCCAAAATATGTAGAAAATATTCCATTTAAAATATATTTAAACATTTTTCGTAATTATTTTATAGTGTTAATGATGCAGTAATGGGAAATATTTTACATATTGTACACTTCTTTTTTTCACAAATGTGACGTCCAAGTGTGAAAACGCTCTTCAAGTCATCAACCGCCCTAACTACCATGTCCCAAGTTCACCTACATTGACGTTTTAGTTTTTTCCCCATTAATCAATCAACGTAATTGCAAATCTTGAAGAATTTTTGTGTTCTTGAAACGAACATTTTCAATTCACTAGTTAACATTGAGTCAAAATTATGAAATCCAAACAAGTTATTAAATTGATGAAATTATTCGTGAACACAATGTGTCCACTTGGTCCTTTAGGGGTTAATGAATGAAAAATAACCTTAAAATTAATTAATTTGGTATGAGACCTTATAAAATTAACCCGAGGGTACGGTAGTGCTTGCATAGACAAACATGCATAGTCATCGCAAGTTGAAGGAAGACTTAACCAAACCATTGTTTAGCACTAGGGGGGGGATTGGTGAGATTGACCCGGCTTTGCTCGTACCATAGGTAAAAAAAAAACAAAAATTGGTCCCTATTTTGGACATTGTGGGTTGTCCTAGTCTACTTTGGGATCGCAAACTCCAAATACAAAAACACCTAGACCCCATACATGAGAAAACCAAAAAGATAATTCGTACAAACTAGAGCAAGTGCTTGAAGTTTAGAATTAACCCATATGTTATCCAACATTTATTCTGTCTCTTACGTAAATTGAGTTTAACCTTTTAGCGTCTACTCTACAGTTACCAGTCAAACTTGATCAATTCCTCACATTTTAAAATATATTATATTTTTCTAGTATTTTTCTCATATAATTTATTTTTAAAATAATTTACCTTGATTTTCATGATTATTTAAATAAGAATGAGTTTTGTAGGATTCTTCAAGGTTTTTTTCTTGTAAAAATCATAATAATTACAAAAATGCTTTAAATAGTATGAAACTTCTAGAAAAAATGAAAATAATAGTGATGAACAACAAGATGAAGGTCGCATGCTTCTTGAGCTTACATAAAAAGAAATTCAATAGAAAATTGATTTCTGCAGTGTATATTGGAATTTTAGGGTTCTAAGCTATAAAGTGTTGTAAAAAATGCAATTTCAACAATTTTGAAGGATGATAAATTGGACTAGAGAAGTAGAAGATAGCCCTACACTTTCTTAGTAGGGACTATTTTCATTTGAAATTAGGAACTAAGTAAAATCAACATTTGACTGAAAGACGATCAAATGTGGTCTCACAAGGCTGCTTGCACGTTTAGGGGTTAAAGAACATGAGCAGTAATAGCATGGAATAAACTCTATACAAGGTGAGTAGATCATAAACTGTCATTTTAAACATTGCATCTATTTATAGTAATATGAGGTGCAATGTGATAGTTTGAATAGATTAGCAAATTGATTCTAAATCTACCTTAAGTTGAATCGTATTTTTTGAAGTTATATTGAATAAGTTATGAAATTTCAAAGTCCAATTGAAGGTCTAAGTTGTCTATTTGTGACAATAGACATGAGCTGAAATTGACAATGAATTTATTTTGAACGATTTTTAAAAACTTATAATTAGCATAGTTCCCACAAATGAGGTGAGTCCAAATAGTGCTTCAATATCAACAATGACTGCACTATGTGAGTGATTGTTGATTTTTGGCATAGTGGAGTGTCATTTATGAAGTAAATATAGGAGTCTCTTTATGGTCGGCGTCGGTTATTACTCGCCTTACACAAGCTAACCTCTGTTTAACCAAGCGAGGTGCGATTGGAGTTTAAGTTGGCAAAGTCATCATAGCACAATAGTGCAATGCAATAGATAACCCTATGAAAATTGAATCGAACAAGAATTTTCATTTAGATTCACTTTTCTAAGTAATGAAAGAATGTCATTTATATTTCATTAATTTTGGGACTACAGTGTCATTACCATGTAAACTTAGTTTCTAATTTTAATTAGACTATGATCCCATTGCAAAAGGGTGTTGACTCTCATTGCTCTATTATGCTATGATGTATTGTTTATCCCAAAGTTTAATATGAAAACCATTCATGATTAATATGGAAAATTTATTAATCCATCCTTTCGGATGTAATTTACAATTTAGAATCCACATCAATTAATATTTCAAATTCAAAATATTTCTCCAAGTATTGGAGTTATCAGTAAAATCACCTTGGATTTGAAGAATTAACAAAGAATTTTACTTTATTATACTCTTATTTTTTCACTCCAAATAGTTAGAAGGTGTGGAAGATCTTGGTGATTTATCATTATTAGGTGTGTACGAGGTGTGTAAGAGCTTGGTGGTCTTTAAAAGTTTCTTAGCTCCTTTTATGGTGCTAAAAAGCTTTTGAAGATCACCAAGCTCTTACGCACCTCTTACACACCTAATAATGATAGACCACCAAGATCTTCCACACCTTTTAACTATTAGGAGTGAACAAATAAGAGTATAATAAAGAAAAATTCTTTGTTGATTCTTCAAATCCAAGGTTATTTTACGGATAACTCAATTTTGTGACGAATCTTTGCGGACGGGTAGGATCCTTTAAAGGTAAAGGGTTACTTTAAAGGCAAAGTACGAGCATGAGAAAGCAAAAGGAGGGTAAGTTCGTTCGGTGCAGACACGCCATTCTTCTTCTTCTTCTTCTTCTCCTTCTCCTCTTCAATCCATCGGCACATCTTTGCACAATCCCGCAATTGCTGAGCCCCCAATTCCCTCGCACATCTCTTACCATCTCTCTCTTCGGGCTTCGGGATTCTCCATTTCTTCCTTTAGGGTTAGAGAGATGACTTTCTAGAGCTGGAAGGAGTTGATGAGGCTTGGTTCATTGGACTAGTGTCGCCATGGCGGTGGAGATCGTGGAAGAAGAAACGATCGAGAAGCCGGGCGAGGAAAATGCGTCCGGATACATGTGGAATTCCTCCCTCTGTAAATCCATCGACGTTAACGGCTCCGATGACCTGCTTTGGTATGAAATCGACTTGGCCGAGAGGTAAATGAATCTTGTCGACTTTTTTTCGTTGAAATCCTAGAATTCACGAAAAAAATTTGAGTTTGGTGTGAGTTAGCCGAGAGGAATGAATGCCGAATCGTCGAGACCTTTTTGGTGTGAGTTCGGTTAGGGCGTTGAAACCCTAGAATCCACGAAATATTTTTTGAGTTTTTGAATTAAGCAAGTGAGTTAGCCGAGAGGAATCAATTCCGAATTGTCGAAGTTTTGTGAGGCATTTTTTGGCGTGAGTTCGGTTAGGGCGTTGAAACCCTAGTATTCACGAAGATTTTGAGTTTGGTGTGAATCAATCAAGCTCGCGCTGGTGAGTTAGCCGAGAGGATTGAATGCCGGATTTTATGAGAGTTCGGTTAGGGCGTTGAAACCCTAGAATTCACGAAGGATTTTGAGATTGATGGTGAATTAAGCAAGCTCGCCCTGAACAGGTATCTGGTGAGCGCCATGAACGAGGATGCAGCTTCAACAGCCACTACCGTGCTGCAAACCCTGTCCAGTCTCATGCACTCAACCAGCAGTGGAGGTTTTGGTTCCGTAGAAGAGGAGGTCGAAGAAGTTGGGAAATCGGAGCATGAAGAGATGTTGGAGTGTGCGGGCATGGTGTTGCTGCAGAGTTATCGTGCAATAGGCAGGTGAGCGCAAGGAAGGAAAACAGTTTTGAATGACTGCGATTGTTCCGTTCATGTAGCTTTTTTGATTGTTTGTGTTCTGGAATACCACAATTTTCTCGTCTGCTGTTGAGCTTAACCCTTAAAGGACCAAGGATTCATGATTTTAAAATGAAAAATTGTGAAAAATATAATTCAGATGAGAATAAATTTTATATCACCGGAATCAGTGAAGAATATTGCATGCGTTGGTCAAACAACAATTAAATTTGAACATGAATAAGTCCACACAGGACCTACTGAAAACTGCTAAAAAAACTTGAGGCCCAATTTGGGCTCTTGGTTTTTTACAAGGATTAAAATGCGTCATTTTGCTTTTATGTGCTAAAATGCCTGGAGATGCCCTAACAGTGGAAATCCTGGCAGAGTTGACGAGTTCTTTGACATTCTGGGAAAGCTCAATGTTGGAGTTGCCGATTGGCCACTTATTCTGCTGGAAACCGGGTATGCCCCCAAATAATTCTTTGGCTTCCTGTGCGATCCATTTTTTCTTTCTTTCTCATTATTTGGACATAGCCAAGGTTACACTTAAGCTTTTTGTTATTAACTGAAGATAAACATATCCTGCATTGTGTGGAATTTTTTTACACACTAAGGAGTAAATGGCGCGATGTCTTTTTGTGATTCGTGTTTGTAGGGCCTGTTTGCAAATATTAGATGGCGCGTTTCCTGCTGCACGGGCTGCGCTTGAAGAGTTTCTGGCAGTTCAGAGTACTTGTTTACCGGAAGAGAAGTATGCAGAAGTTGTTGAACTCTTCGTTATTAAGGTGCTTGTAAAAGGGCTTCAGGAAATCGAGTCTGCTATGAACTGGGTGGAGCGTGCAAATTTAACAGAGGAGACACGATTGGTAACTCTATTTGCTTTCTTTCTACGTTCAATATTTTTTATTTTTTTATTTTTCTGTTAATGCTCTGCTGTGCTTTCTGAGGTCGGATGTTGAAATATACGTGATTTTCTGCCTTGTATAATTCAATGCAATATGCTCCCTCTGATGGTTTCAATCTTGCATGCTCGGTTTGAAGGTCATCTTGAAGAAAATCCAGGTGCAGATTGAGCGAGTCAAAACTGCTGAGCCAGTCTCCAAGCCAGATACCGAGTCCACTACAACTGCAAATGTCGACACCCCAAGCCCCACGCATGCATCTTTTGAACTAAAAAGTCCAGTGAAGGATAAGGAAACAAGGGCAAACAAGGAGCTAGCATGGGAAGCAGATGCTTGTCCAGGTGCCGATGAATCATTATTAAGGTCCAAATCCTTGGCCCTGTTGAATAGGTTGAAGGTCTCTGAAGGTTTCTTTTCTTTGAAGACACTGCTGGAACTGGCCTTAGCGCGACTGGGTGCTGCTACCTCGGCATGCCTTTCTGCCACGAATCTGGAAGGAAGGGCATTACGTTTAGGGGCCCTTGCAGCACTCTCACTGTTTGTTTTCCTCAGACATCGGCATAGCTTCAGAAGGTACGATGACTGTACTCACCTGTCTTTTGGATCATTACCTCATCCCAAAAGATCCCCTCTCCACATTAGATTCACAAGTCATTAATGTTAATGTCAATCTAAGGGCCTCCTTCCATGTAAGGGGGCAGTGGGTGGCCGGTCCTCAAAAGGAGGAAGCTCCACCGAAATGGGTGGAAACAGGAGGATTCAAGAGTATAAATTTCATTTGTACCGAAATGAGTGGAGCATGGGTGGTTCTTGAGACCTCAATTCTTGTCTTCTAGTGCCTTCCACCCAACCGATCTCCACATGGAAGTCCGCCCTAATAGGGCATTAGATCAATATGAATATTATGTTAAAATTAATCAGGTTTATGTTGATTTAATGTTAAGTAAATAGTTACCAACCCTTATTTTTTGGGCTTTTTAGTGCCAGATTACACCTATAAAAAATAATCTGGCTACAAAACGACCAAAAACTCAATATGAGAACGCCAAAATATCTTCAATTTTTTCATAAAATATTGGATGAAATCGCCAGATTTGGATGAAAATAACATTAAAGCGTGGATGAAAAGTGAAATTTATCCGAAATATGGATGAATGTAAAAATATGTTGTTCTACCGTATTATTTTGTGTCGCCAATTTAGCACTCTCTGAAAAATGAAAAGAAAGGGGCTGATAGTTACTAATGTCATATCAAGTGAATGCCACTTACACTAACATCACTTTAGCATCATTTGTATGATACTAACATTAACTTAACATGAGGGCCATGCGAATCTATAAACATTAATAACTTGTGTGAATCTAACGGTGGAAGTCTTTTGTGATGCTGTTCTGTATGTGACTATGCATGATGACGTGGCCACCCTTGCTAGATTGTTGTTTACGTCTCTTCTTTTTGCTAGATCTTGATAAACATGCCGTAAATACTCAATTTATTTCAAGTAATTACAGTATAGCTTCTCAATAGTGGTCTCTATCTTTTCTTAAATAATATTATGTGGAGGTGATTGATTATACCTGCGTAGCTAATTTGCCTTTTTCTCTTTCTCGCAGGCTTGTGGGCAAGTCATTCAGTGCCCTCAGTGTAGGACTTAGTGACCTCTGGCAGTTAGCATTTAGTGTACAGATCAATCCCTTGGCCGCTGTGCATCCCATCGCCGCAGCATACTGATATAATTGGGAGTTTTCAGATTCTATGCATCCTGTGAGATAGCTAGTTTTGTTATTAGAGTGCATTCTCAGTGTGGCATATTGAAGATGTGTCAACATGGTCCACTGACCCAGGTTTTGGACAATGAATGGAGCAGAAAGCTGTTCCAAGATAGGTCCCTCATGTTAGAGAAGTTACTTGTAAATGGTGATCACCGGTACCGCATTACTGGTCAATAATACAATTAGGGAGATTTCTTTTCACGAAACTTGGGGACTATAACATTAGGTGTCAAGTTGTTATTAAGGTTGATTGTCCTAAAACCAAGCACTTAAGCAGTCTGACCTATTTTTTTGGCAGTGGTAAATCCGAAAAACAATTATGACCGCATTCGAAATAGGATTTCATGATGATTGCAAAAAATTGCAACATATAATTTGCATTCCTCAATTTTATACAAAATTCCAAAGTGCAAAGTAACCTCTAACCCGTACTTGATATGCTATTGTCCTATGATTAAACTTTGGCGGTCCTACTTTCTACTCATGATCAAACCCAAAACCGACCACTACATGATGCATGAACTGAAAACTACTATGGGCATAAACCAAACATATTTTAGCTATTTTAGCTACCCGTTTTAACTACACTCCACAGCAACCCAAAACCAACCTCGTATGAACCTTCAATCGACGCGAGTCCCACAAATCACGGCATTTAGTTCTCACTATGACAGAATTCAGACAAGTCAACGTAATAATTTTGGGGCAGTGGTTGGTAATAGGACAACCAGTTGTACTCTAGGCATTAATTTTGTTATCTTGGTCCGCTCTCGATTGGTTTACAACCTAACTTACGTCCCAGTCTTGTACCGTATTGTACAGTAGGGTCCAAAAATATTTCGAATTTTGGATGTGCTCCCAATTCTGTGCTTAAAAACAGTTGCATTCAATTGCATATAGCTACTTTTGAAATGAATTTTTTTAATATTGTCAAAGTAGACTCTATTATCTTTCCAACACAATTTACGGTTTGTGAATTGACGAATTTTTGAGCCTACAAGAGGTTTTCAAAGTTTGTAGTTTTCATTCTCTTTCAACTGCAGGCCAGAAATATTTCGAATTCTTGGACCCTATTGTACTATATAGTAGCCCCCTCAAATGATACATAATTTTTACACATTAAGTCAAGTCATGATTTCCAAAATGGAGTTTGAGGCACAAAAATTATCAAAATCCAAAACCACAGAGTGCATTGGGTAGGTATTTGAGTCTACTACTATCAACATGGCATAATAGATGTTAACCGTAAATTAGGAGTATCGGTAGGTCTACCGATTTGAGTTTTACCTGGGTAATTTTCCAAGTTATCCCAATAGGTAGATCTAGGAAACACTTTTTTACCAATCTGACCTAACTGTCAGATCTGGTTGTACTGTGGTATAAAAGCAATAGAGCCAACCTCATTGGCATGCTCCATTTTCCCAGATAATTGACTTTTGCTAGAAGTACTCTTCTCTGATTTATCATCTACCGAGTAGCTTTCTGTACACCATTGCTTATTCGAATCAGTTTGTCTTCTCTCGGTTTTGTGATAACCGACTTAGCTTTGAGTATTTTGTTGCCTATTCTGTTAATTTCCTTCTCCTCGATAGCTATCAATCCTCCTAGTACTGATTACCGAGTAGGCTCTTACCAGGAGGAGCTACCAATAGAGCACAAGAAGGGAGCATCTTTTTCAAAGTGGATCTCAAGGAGAATATATACTCTTCTAAGTGATGTATGAATGCCACTGGTATCTCATAAATTGTGGGATTTCCTTGTAATTGCCATGTAAAACTTAGTTTCTAATCATTACTTGATCGTGGTCCCATTTGAAAAGGGTGTTTGCTCTAGTATGTTATGAAGAAATGATAAAATTTGAGACATTTTTGCATGAAATGCTAAAAACTTAAAATTCACTTGAAAATTTGAAAACTTCATACATTGATATCTTAGTCAATGGAGTTATCCGTAAAGTCTTGTGAAGAGAGGGTTTAGGGCCTAGATTTAACAAAAGAGAGGATCAACCCCAAAAAGTGGAAGAGGTGTCGGAACCTTAAAAAAACCCAGGTAGGAAAGTTTTGAACCATCAAAAATGGTCACAAATTTTTTTAGAGCCGGTGTTTGGAGCGTGCCCCGAGCTCTAGAGAGGAAGGGAGGGACGTGGCAAGAAAATAGCAGCTCCAGCCTCCCAAACTTGGATAGACCACGCTCCTGAAGATCCGCTAACTAGGTAGCTTGAGGCTTCGAAGATCCGCTGACCAGACACTTCATGACCAAGCACGCATCCAAATAAACACAGACCACCTCTGCAGCGTCGACCTGGCCTTGTGTTTTATGCCCCGGAATTACAGCGCCTTCCATTGCGTTTCTCTAGATTTGTGTGAATAGTGCTCTCAAAAATGTGAAAAACACAAGCTTACTTTATGGATAACTCCAATAAGACCTCAAAAACTCATGATAATTTTTTTCATAAGATTTTAGAAAGAATTTGAAGCACCAATCCGAAGCACCAATCCTTTTATTTTTTGATTGAGAAAAAGTAAAGTTTTCTCTGATACTCCCTCGAAACTAAGCCCGAGGGGCTTAGTATGTCCTTTAACCCTTTGATGCACCAGCGTCCATATTCTGGACGCTGGATGATTTCTAACGCATCCTTTCACCACATTTCGTGATGTTTTTCATCCATCCAAAATTCTCTTGATTCTTGTGCTAGTTGACTACCATTTGTACAATATGGATCTTCAAAATAAGATAATGCGAATTTTTAAAAAATAACAAAAGTGGTTTATGTCAAGTTTCATTCTTAGTTCAAAAAGTGAGACCTTCAACATGATTCTTCATAATAAGTAGAATCAAATAATGAAAACCATACCATCTTGTACTGCATGTTATTCCAATTTCATTACAATATTTTTAAATTTTTTTTGTGTTAATTTTGGAATTTAAATTGAATTTCAAGAGAAAACCTTGCAAAATTAATTTTAAAAAATTATATATAATCCAACCGTACATATGTTATCTTCACATTGACATTTACAACTTTGCTTTGTACATCAACTCCATTTTTTTTTTTCATCAACCATTTTATAACGAATCTTTGAAAACAATGTTATCAGGACGTTAAATTGTTAAGGGCTAAGTCAGACTTTGTTACATCAATCCAAGAAAATGGGGCCAGGATGAAGTGATGAACAACAGTGTTTTTTTTTTCTAGCGATTAATCGCCAGATTGCTACAAATGAAAGTCTTTGGCGATTGACCTTACAAGAATTTGATTGCCTTTTCAATCCAAAATGGCCAGAAGGCAAACTGTGTTCAAGGTTTGTGTGTCAGGTGGTCTCTGGATAATGGGTATGTGACCTTTGGCATCGCCAGATAATAATAAAATAAGAAAGAAAAAGGATAAAGGGTACATGACCTTTGGCATCATCATGCCCATGTAGACAAAAAATAAAAAATAAAAAAGCCATATCAGACATTGAAATCTAAATTAAGTAGCCATATAAGCGTTCGGCTCAAAACCAAAAACAAATCACTGATGAACAGTACCTGGGGGATTTCAAGTCGGGGAGGTCAAGCGCCCACTTCATTTCCATTTGGCTTCCTCTCATTTTCGCTGGTTTTTTTTTTTTTTTTTTTTTTTTTTTTTTTTTTTTTTTTTTTTGTGAAACAAATTGAAGAATCAATTGCAATGGAAAAAAAAGAAAAAAAAAGGGCTTTTCAGTACAACGTACGACGCACGACGTCATGTGACTGTCGCCCTCAGTCTGTCGTCGCCGTTACGCCAGGGAGCTCCTTTTCAGGGAACACCCAAATCTACCAAAACCGAGGATCATCAATCATCGTCCTTAGCATCAACACGGCGAATCCGTGAATCCCGCTGCGCACCGAATCCACGGGATCCTCGCTCTATCTGCACCCGCAAAAGGATAGAATGCGTGACCAAATTTGTCCCTCCTCAGTCATGGTCTTATTCCGCTTCAGTTATTCTCAAGCATCAGTCAACACTGAGGTATCAATCTCGGAGCACGGATTACGGAGTCCCGGTAGTATCTAGTGAAGCTTGTTTCTGCAGCATTAATTCATGAGTGATGGGAGCTTCCTTATATTCCGTAGTAGCAAGTGGGAAGAAGAGGATGCGAGGAGATGATGAAGAATTCCGTGTGAGCAGGCGCCCAGTTGCAAGTGATTGGGAGAAACCCTAGTTTTAGTTCTCCAGGAATTAGTTGTTGAAGTTTTGAATTCGTACAGTTCTTCTTTTCTTTATCCTTTTTTTCGTTTTTCTGAATGGCCAGGTGTGTTTATTGAAACGCGACCTTTTTGTTTGTGGAGTCTAACTCGAGTTATGGAAGTTCTGCCAATTTGAAAATTCCTGTTGTGAGCTGCCATGGGTTTCGCATCTTGCGCCGTGACTGCGCCTCGAATCAACCAACATTACCTTTCTTCTTCTTCGTCTTCTTTTTCAAAACCCCTGTCTCTGCATCGTTTGCCACGCCATCGCCAGAGCTCGGGTTATACACAATATGTTTCTTCTTCTTCTTCTCCGTTCCGAGACCGTAGCTCTTTTTTAAAACCCCTGCGTTTGCCGCGCCTGCTTGCAACCTCGGAGCAATTCCAAGCCCCGCGCATTGATCATCATCACCAAGCGCACGTTGAGCAACAGCAGCAGCAGCAATGGCCGACGACGGCGGCATTGATTCAGCAAGACCTGGGCGTGACGGTGCTGGTGCTGGCCGGGGCGTGGGCGTGGGTGCGTCTCTTCGATTTCCTGACGAAGATGAAGTTTCTGGACCAGAAGCTGAGCCGGAAGCTGGTGCACATCACCTCGGGCTTGCTGTTCGTGCTCTGCTGGCCGCTCTACAGCGCGTGCCCCTGGGCGCAGTACATGGCCGCGGCCGTGCCGCTCTGCAACGGCATCCGCTTGCTGGTTGATTACTACTGCTCTTTGTTTCAAAGGTTTTCCGGGATGGATGGAGTTTTCGATCTTGTGTTGTAGAGCGTTTCGAATTTTTGTGTGCACGTTCTTGTAGGAATACAGAGTGGATGTGGTTTAGGTTTTCCAGGGTGGAATTCTTTGGTTTTTGAGCAATTGCATAGAGCTGGATTTGTATCTGTCAACCGTAATCGAGTTCTAGAGAGTGTTTCTGTTAGACGCTTCCTGAAAATGAAAATCCTCTTTGCAGGATTCAGTCCTTAGGGATTTAGGTGCAAGTCGATAACTCCTGTTCCGTGCACTCTATATTATGTTTATGTTTGAGAATCACTTGCATTCATGAATCCTTTTAAGGGGTCATATGTCTTAAAACCTTTGTTATCATATCTATTCCATCCTAAATATATGTTTAATGTAACAATTTGTCAATATTTTCAGCTCTAAATATGTTTATTGTACGTATGTATACGTCATACATATGTGTTCAAGTACAACAGTGTTCAAGTTAATACCCCTTCTGTACACTCACGTATACTTGTTTGTGTGTAGTATAGTGCACCTCTGGGTGTTTAGCTTTTTAAGGTTTTGGGGGATGGAGTTTTGGATTTTGTGGCGGAATTGAAATTGAATTTATGTTGAGATAGATAGATAGAAACTCCGGGCCTCTTTCAAGTCTAGCGTGAATAAAGTATCTGTTCGTTTTGACAATGAGCCAGTGCTCACCGGACAAAGGGCCATTGGTGCAAAACTACTCTCCCCTTTTTTTGGTATCAGAGCGAGGTTTTATGTTGATATTCAGGTTACTGAGCCATGATCTTGGAATCAGGTCTACGGATTAGGGCTGCTCCGCGACGAGGGGCTGGTGAAATCGGTGTCGCGTGAAGGCGACCCCAGGGAGCTCCTGCGCGGCCCGTTGTACTACGTGGTGGTGTTGGTGTTCAGCACCATTCTCTTCTGGCGCGACTCGCCCGTGGGCGTGATGGCGCTCGCCATGATGTGTGGAGGCGACGGGATTGCGGACATTGTGGGACGCAGATTCGGGTCCAGCAAGCTGCCATGGAATGCAGGCAAGCATTGATGTTTTTTTCTTATTGCTAATTGTACCCAAATTGCTACATTAAACTTGGGGTGGCTGATTGATACAAAGAATTTTTGAAAAAGAAGAAGGAATAATAGTCAGATTTGGCTAGAATGTAGTATCAGGAACCTCCCGTGTATTATCTCGTGTAGAATGTAGCCAGTGGGTACATTTTCCGAGGTTAGGTTCCCAATACTACACGCGTCCCCCAGATTTCTTACATGGAGTCGAGATGTGTAGCCTCTATAAACCTAGGTAGCACATGTGTATTACTCTGATACTACCTATATATTAATATGAATAGAGCATCCAAGGAGCCCAGATTGATAACATTTTATAACAATAGGGTTCCAAATCCCCTACTACTTGGATTGAATTTTACAGATACAATAGCTTTTCTTGGAACTATGGTGAAAGAGGACATTTGACATTGTATGAGGGAATTTAGTAAAAATCAAGCAAGGAAAAATGACTTAAAATGTCAAGAAGAGAGCATCCAAGAGCATCAAAGGGTTAGAAAGTCTAAGGCTTAATAATGTAATAATGAGGTGGCTAATTGATACAAAAAAAAATTGAAAAAGAAAAAGGAATAATAGTCATATTTCCTACATGGAGTCGAGAAACTATGTCAGAAATCTAGGTATCACCCATGTATTGACTAAGTAGCACCTAGGTAGCACATCACAGGGCACCTTGACACATTCACCAGGTAGTAAATGGTACAAGAATGATGGTGAATTCTTGGTGAACACTTGCTAAATTGAAGTGGTTGTTCAATTTAGCAAGTGTTCACCAAGAATTCACCATCATTCTTGTACCATTTACTTGGCAGTGAATTGGTCAAGGTTCCTGTGCATGTGTAATACCACCCTGATATTACCTATATATTAATATGATAAGAGCATCCAAGGAGCCATGGATAAGCAGCAAAAATGCTAAACTGTCTCCTGACCAAAAAATACCACTGCAGGCAAGAGCTGGGCTGGGAGTATTGCGATGTTCTTGTTCGGGTTGCTGGTCTCGTACGGGTGCTTGTGTTACTTCGCCTGGATGGGATTCTATCAATTTGACGCGCGCGCGACGCTGGTGAGGCTGGCGGCCGTTTCGATGGCCGCCACGGTGGTGGAGTCGCTTCCTGTGTCCACCAAGCTCGATGACAATGTTACCGTGCCGCTCACCACGGTCGCGGTGGGCATGCTGCTGTTCCCTGCTTCCGGTGGGACGGCACTCGGACCCCTGTAGGTAGGTAGCATTATTTTCTAGCTTCATTCCATGATACGGGTCAATTGGCACCCACACAATTTCATTAATATAGATTCCCCCTCTTTCACGAATGGCTTTGCTAAAAGCGCACCTCTGGAACCGAGCCCCAAGTTCGAATGTATGACTAGTGTGCTTACAAATGATGAGAACGGTCATGCAGCTCACATACGTGTCAAGGATGAGGTTCAAAAAGAGCTTTACAGTAGAGTTAACCGAAATGTCAGCTCAAAGAGGAAAGTTTTGGCAAACTCGTGTTGAATTTCTCTTGAACTCATATTGAAATATAAATAGACCAAAAACTAGTTCATGATGAGTCGGGAGACAATCTAAAGCAAGCCATTGTCATTATTCTTCACACCTCGCAATGACTCCCGCACCTTCTACCAAAACTCCAAGCCCATGGCCCACAAGGGGACAATCTATGACTAGACACTATTCAACCCAAGTATAGCTCAAAAAAGAGCTTAGAAGTAAAGCAGAAAGCACTGTCTGGGAAGAACCGTCAGTTAGTTACAAGTGAGCCGATTAGTTTCTGAAAATAGCTGGTTGAACTTCAAGAATAGAGGCAAAACACCGAACTAAATGACTGAAAAATAATTATATTTAGTATTCATAGACAAAATATACTGGATATAATCTTAAAAAACCGGTTGCTTTTGGAAAATAGAGGACATTGACTGGTTGGCTCAAAAAGCTTCCCGAACAATACCAGAAAGGGAGGTTAAGGTAGATGACCTGTTTCCGATCACCTTAAGCAATTCAGCATACTTCCGGTGGAGTAACGAATAGGCAAATAATTTTGCAGTGTAGGGAAATAGATTTGAAGGTCACATATTTTTGAACAAATTTTGGGGCAAAATTGAATTTACTACAAATTTTCAAAGTGAAGATTCTCTCCAACCTGTTCTCGCAATATAGGTTGACCTATTTCCAAGAACTGTAAAACTAGATTTCGAGAACACATGATATCATACTAACTCGGCAACAAGTTTCCATTCTTGGCGCCAACTATTCCATATTAAGAAGAAACATGTTTCCGTCACCGTTTACGAATGAATTCGAAAATAATGCAGGCCTATTCACGGAAATAGGTCGCCCTATACTGCGTGATTGGGGGCCTGATCGGAAACAGGTCGTCTACCTTAGATGGACTTCTTTTCGGTTAACTCAAGTACACTCTAAGGGAGGTTAGATGGGCTTCTTTTCGGTTAACTCAAGTACACTCTGGACTAGTTAGTATCATGAGAAGGCAGTAGCATCATGATTCAAACTCTCTGACTTTCAGTTCCTTTTCAGTTGTACACCGCAGGTGGCAAGAATCAGCAATCAGTATGAACAAAGCAGCACACGGGGAATAGTAACAAATGCACGGTGCAATCCGTGTATATTAAGAAACTATCTCGAGTGGAAACACCTGAACGATTTCACCGCTCTGATTTGGAAATTTGCCCCTCATCTAACTATCCCTTGCAAAATGGGAGGTCCAATGTTCGTGGATTTCAATCACTACGTGACTGGCTCTAGAAGGAATAATAATGATCACGCCAACTTCTTCGTCTTCCATGAATCCACTGTCTAATGTAATGAATTTCCGAGGTGTTGAAATGCATCTTACGGAATCACTTCCTCCAAAGAAGCGCCCTGGTGCTCCGGTTTTAGCTTGACTTCTGTACCCAACCAAGAGACTTTGTAAGCCCGGGCAACTTTCAACATTCAGTTAGTTTCACGTGACCCTGTTGCTTCCGATTCAAAATTAAAGCTCGAGGCAAATTGCAAAGCTACGTTTCATAATTTTTAAAAAATTCAATTATTAGTGCAAGAATGAAAAACCAATCAATGTAGAGAACTTAGGATACTGGCTGGTTTGCCTCAAAAAGTCTCCACACCAGACTATTTGTGAAGATCAAAGATCCAGAGTTTCAAAGAGAGTGAAATTTTCATCGGCAAGTCTAACCCCTAAGCGTCTAAAACGCCCAATATGGCCATATACATCACTGAACTTTGCAACAGTGGCATTTTCTCATTTTACCTTAGTTTTCTGATTGCAATACATCATTTTAAAGCTCTTGTTCTATACTACAAGATCAACAGTGTCGATCGTGTCAAACTGAAGTCATTTTCACACAAACAGATAATTTGCAGCAGGGGGTCCAATTTTCCTACACTACAGAAAACAAACAGTGGACGCTTAGGGACGCTTAGGGGCTAAGACACGACTTCTCATAAAAACCCGAGGAGTTCTAAACGAAATGCAGCGAAAAACTTCCGAAATGATCAGAAAGGAAGAAATCCACGGCAGAGTGGAATTCAAAGCATGAAACCCTAACCCTAAATCATGATTTGGGGGGGGGGGGGGAGAGAATCGCACCATAATTTCCTCGCTCGTTCAGCTTGGCCTGCACGATGTTGACTTTCATGAATTCGATGGCTTCCCGGGCCTTGTTCAACAGATTTTCCAACTCCTCGCCGGCACCGACGTTCCTGTGCGTGACGAATTCGTCCCGGATCTGCTTGGCGGAGGCGTGAAGCATGTCCGGGTCGCCGGCGAAGCATTGCTTCCGCGTCCGCAGTAAAGCTCGAAACACTGACAGCGCTTCGGCGCTCCTTGCACTTGCCATCTCGCAGCCCGCCCGCACAAGTGCAATTCGCAAGCAATGGATCCTGAGAGCAGGAAACTCACGTTTCCCGAGTCCCTCTTCTCATCTCCCAACTCCTCAACCCCAGCTGCTGAGATCCGCGGCAAGTCCGGGTATTACCGGGTATCACAGCTGCTGAGATCACGGCACGTTCGGGTAATTACCGGGTATCGTCACACTAATACCTGTGCACAGATAGATAGATATATAGAAACTCCGGTCCCTTTTTAGCAAGGGGCTGGCGTGAATAAAGTGTTCGTTCGTAATGTCAATGACCCGGTGCCCACCGGACAAGATGAAATTGGGACAATACTACTCTCCCCTTCCGAGGATGAACACTATAGTGACACACTATGCTAGTTCTTAACTAGCCACTAATGCCTAGAAGATACCGAACATGGTATCCCCCAAAGGGCTTTGAGGTACCCATACAACAAGGTTCAAGGACCCCACCATAGTTGGGGCATGTCCACAGACATCAAAGCAGAGTGGGTAGAAGAGATTTTCTTTGTGGCTATATATTTTTTAATTTTGAAAGGACTAATTGATAATTGGTTTGTTAATTGTTTGTTTTTTATCGTTCCAATTAAAACTCAAAATAAAAAAATAATTAGAAGTGAAAACATTGACATCTTAACACCACGGGCAACTTTGAGGATGGATGCATGGGAATGATGCAAAGGGGTCTATGTTTCACAAAGCTCTTCAAGCAGTAAAATTGGATCTAAAATAATAAAGAACACTATTAACACTTAAACGTCAAGATAAGCCCCTTGGGCTTATTTAAAAGAGAATAATGAAGAAAAAAGTTGATTTTCTCAACCAAATCAAGCGAGACTTGTTGCGTTGGAAAGCTACTGAAAAAGCAATCTAGATTTCAAATTTTCGCCTCATTTGAGAGATTGTGGAATCGTTTGATAAGAAATCAAAGTTATCAAAGTGAACAAGTTTTGAGGTTGGGGCAGCTGAAGTTCAGCAGTGCCGTAGTGCTACAGTGCTAGATAGCAGAGCACTACAGTGCACTACAGAGCCGTTTTTGCAAAAAAAAATTTCCCCAAAAAAATTTAGATGCCTTCCGGGCTGCCCCGTTCAGGCCCTCTTGACGTTTAAGGGTTAATTTGATGTTGTTGCTTTAGTAGAAAAGATGGCACGACATGCCCATGTAAAATCACTTAGCGTGCATGGAATTGAACAATACCTGCCTAAGCAACTCCCTCGGCAGTGCCACCTTTTCTACTAGGTTAGTGTTGCGCCAGGAATTTTACGCCAGGTAGAAAAAGAAGGATAGTTACTCAAAGGAGTTAGGAGGACCCGCTGTCAATCACGAGGGCAGAAAATTACCATCTCATTAATACTTTAGAGCATCCGCACCCATGCCCTCCTAGAGTCTGACATACGCACACAATAATTAGATGAAAAATGTTGAGGGCCCTTCAAAAACAACTCTAACTCTCAATCCTAGCGTATTAAAAAATGACCTTTCAAATTTTAGTTTAGTTGACTATATCCGACATTCTACTTGTGATTGGTTCATTGACTATTTGATGTGCACTTGTTTGACGAGCCTTGAAGGGTGTGGGAGTGTAAGGTCAAAGGCACTCAAAATTTGAGGTTGAGGGCTCTAAAACCAACAGGGTTCTAATTCCAAGAGAATTTAGACCATGCATTTATTTTCAAACACAAATCTAGGCACATCATAGAGCTCTTATTTGATGTTGACCCAAATGATAAGCTATCTATGGTCTACCTAGATTTAAGTTCTAGGATGATTATTGTGCCTAAATTCTCTTAGAATTAAAACCCTGTTGGTTTTGGAACCCTCTACCTTAGATGAATAATTTGAGTGAGTCAACTTCGGCCTGCATGAGTGCAAATGCTCTTAACCCCTAAATTTACCAATCCTTTTAACAGAAGTAGATTCTAGCCTCAAAAGTACTTATTAGCATGCCTCAAATATACGTGAGGTGTACATGAGAAGACCATTGTAAGCATAGAATCTACCCAACAAATTAGACATATTTATAATTGGAGGCCTCTCCAATATTATCAGCAGCTTTCCATACCACAAAGAGATTTATTGTAATTGGTAAAGAATTTAACCCCTAAACGTCCTCACCTATGTCCAATTTGGGCATTTTTGCAAAGATGCATTATAAAATGCAACTAACATGAATATTTGAAACTTGATGTATAAATAAAAGTTATACATTTTGAAATTTAGATTCAATCTATACGGTTAGATCTTTGATTGCTATCACTAATATTTTTTTATAAATTTTGAAACGTAAAATAAAAAATTATTTTGTAATTCAATTTCAAATAAGATATTGACACCATGGGGATGAAATTTGTTGTGATGGCTTATAATGTAGTACTCTAGGTGTAGTGATTTTTGGAGATTTTCAGATGCTTGATTTATGAGTTTATTTTTTCAAGAACACTTTTAAACTAAAATCTTCAAAATTTTGGGTGAAACACTACAACACGAAATGAGGCATAAAGTTTTCAGAAATTGTTTCCTTTTCGATCGGATCACACATACATGAAGCTAACTTCCCGTAAAAGATTCAGTAAAAAAATCACACTACAAAAAGTGCATAACGGATGAGAAACTGCGAATGAATTCATTACATCATGCAAAATATGCATGGTTAGGCAGTTAGGGTTAATAGGCTTTCAAAGATGACTTGGATGAAAATCATCCGAAGTTGTATGAGAAAGTTACAAGGCTCTGAATCTGTTCGTGATCCAGTCTCAGGGGCTAAACAGGAAGTACAGAAAACCGTGAAGCAGAAACAATCCGAAGTCGGTGTCAGTAGTGTATCGTCATAGGCCCTTGCAGTCTCTTGATGCCCACGCTCAGCCATTCTGCTTTAGCCATTTGCGGTCAAGCAAATCCTCATCGCTCTTTCCCACATCTGCACTCTCAGATCGTCGCCACGCCAATTCGCAAAAGTGGTCGGTGTTGTCGCCACCGCATTTCTCGCTTCCGAACGCTTCCAGAACATTTCCCATTCCAACGTCCTATAAAACTCTCCTCTCTGTTTTCAATCATAGCAAACCCTTCCTCTCTGTTTTCAACACTCGCATTTCAATCGAAGTTCCTTTACATTGCTGTGATAGTAACAGTTGCTTTACATTACATTTTAGGTGACACAATGGGGTCTGCTGGGGAGAATGTTCGTACCGTCTTGGTGACCGGAGCTGGCGGCAAGACCGGCGGCATCGTGTTCGAGAAGCTGAAGAAGATGCCGGAGTCCTTTGTAGCTCGCGGTTTGGTGCGCACGGAGGAGTCGAAGGCGAAGATCGGAGGTAATAAATTCATATACTTTTTTTGTGGCTGTATTGATCGCCAACTTGCTATGTTGCTATAAGAAAAGAATAGAGTATCATCGCCATAATCTTTCCTTATCGATGATTGCTATGTATTATAGCCAAGAACTCTATAGAATGCTTCCGTTTGTATTTGTAGTAAAAAAAATTGTAAATCGACGCGAAGTGCTAAGTTTCAATTTTCAAACTGCAGGTGAGAATGTGTTCATTGGCGATGTCACGAAAGCGGACTCGTTGACGGCCGCGTTTGAAGGCATTGACGCGTTGGTGATCACGACGAGCGCGGTGCCGAAGATGAGGCCCGGGTTCGACCCGTCCAAAGGCGGTCGCCCGGAGTTTTACTACGAGGAGGGAGGCTATCCCGAGCAAGTTGATTACATCGGCCAGAAGAACCAGATTGAGGCTGCCAAAGCTGCAGGGTGCAAGCATATTGTTCTGGTTGGTTCCATGGGCGGCCAAAACCCTAACCACATGCTGAACTCGCTCGGGAACGGGAAGATTCTCATCTGGAAGCGCAAGGCGGAGGAGTATCTGTCACAAGCTGGTGTTCCTTACACGATTATCAGAGCGGGAGGATTGCAAGACAAAGAAGGCGGCATTCGGGAGCTTCTTGTTGGGAAGGACGACTCCCTTTTGACCTCTGACACGAAGTCCATCACTCGCGCTGATGTTGCTGAGCTTTGCATTCAAGCTTTGTTGAACGAAGAAGAGTCGACTAACAAGGCCTTCGATGTTGCTTCCAAGCCTGAAGGCCAGGGCACGCCTACCACCGACTTCAAGTCACTCTTCGCCAACGTCACCGCCTCCTTCTAGGTTGTCAATACAACATCGTTTTCCAATAACGGTGTGCATGTGTAGCTCTTCATTTCGAGATGCCATGAATTTTGTATACCTTGTACTTTGATCACTATGTAAATCAAATAACTGTAACCGCAGTGGACCATTTCCCGCTCGTTACAGAAAGAAAATAAAAAATACGCCTCTCTCAACCTGATACAAATTCTTTTGTCGAGCTCCATCAATTATGATTTTGAAGTTGTCGATTTCTGCGAGTAACAAGGTTATGGTGCCATTTTCCATTCAGTGATAACGGTCTGCGATGAAAAAAGCCTATAGCCAATCCATCATGGCAGCAAAACCAATGCTAATCGTCATATTCTATATTTCGTAAATGCAATACTCTGCTTCGATTTCAAATCAATACTATCGGTAGCATGTTTGGTTGATTTCTGTATGGTCCGATTCATGACGAGAAGCTCAAGGCGTCGTCGTGATGCCCTCCAGCTCTGGCGATCATACGGTGGCGAGGGACGACCTTGCTTCAAAATCAAGCAAGCTCTTCTTGATATCAAGTCCGAATGCATAACCTGTGAGGTTGCCGTTCTTGCCTACAACTCGGTGACAAGGAACAATGAGGCACACGGGGTTACGCCCGTTCGCCATGCCCACAGCTCGTGCCTTGCCCGGCTCTCCCATGAGATCGGCCTGCTCCGAGTAGGATATGGCCTTGCCGTAGGGGATCTTCTCTAACGCCGCCCACGCCTTTCTCTGGAACGGCGTACCCTGAGCTGCAATCGGTAGAGAGAATGTGCTCCTCTTCCCAGCGAAGTACTGCTCTACTTGCTCTTTCGCCTGCTGGACACCGAACGAGAAAATCAAGAAACAACATCAACATAAATATTTAAATTGGCAAAGCAATCAAATAAAGTATTGCATTGGTTTCCATTGCAGAGTGAATCACTGCAGAAGTAAACATAAGAAAAGTTCAAATGTACACGTTCTAGTTTGATTCACGATCTACGCAACATGCTTAGCTTAGAATAGACAATTGCAACATAATCGGACCTGCTGGACGATGTGCACAATACTTAGATACTGAAAAACGAAATATTCTCGTTCTCACAATTTTTACACTGCGATTTTTTCGATTCTGTTTTTTAAACGCTGTTCTTAAGCTGTAAGTACACAACGAACGATTAAATAAACGTTCCTGAATCAGAAACCGGATTAAAAGAATATTCCACTCTCCCGTATCGAAGTGCAAAATATATGTCTCAACCTTAAAACGTAACCCTACATATACTGTCTCCTTGAACTTGAATGTGTAATAACTAATCGAAATTCGAAAAGATGCATTCATAAGTGAAAGAAAGAAGAAGAGAATTTGCGCACCATGGCCAGAACAGGTTGCTTGACAGGAAGGCTCACGCTGGCTGCCGGTTTTCCGAAATACGCCTCGTGAATGGCGGACTCGGATGCGCCGAGTGTAAACGGCCCCATCGGCGTGTCCACAACTACATACGAGAGCGCCATTGCTGCACCGACGATTTCTTCGAATTCTTGCGCACGTAACAAACCTTGGACCTGGGACAGCGTACTGAAACGAGCTCGAAACATATGCTTGTCGCGCGGAACCAAAATTTTCCCCCCTTCAAATTTGATCGCACAACTGCGTGGTCTGAAAAATCGAAGTAGAAGCAGCAGGAAGAGCTTCCAGGAACATTGTCCGGAAGGAAGCCGGAACTGCTTGAGGCGTCAAGCAGAAGCTTGACGACTGTCTCCCTAATTGCACTCTACAAGGTAAATGATCTACCGGTAATGCAGTCGGAACTCTTTTATATCATCCCTTTAAGGTAGGAGGCTCTAAACCCGCCCCTTTAAGGGCTGTGGCATTATGAGGACACATGGAGAACTGAGCATGATTTTTCATTGGAAGAGAAATCCAAGCAAAGACCAACATACTTTGAATCAAAAAATTTGGATGTTCCTAAAATTAGTTATGAATTTATGAAGTTGAAATGAGATGGGTTCTAAAGTGGTGCTCTTCACCATGGGTACATTCAAAATTTCAAAATGTTCGTCCTTGGTAGAGTGCGGGTTTAGAACTGTGGCGGGTTTAGAGCCCTCTACCTTAGTTCAGTTGTCCCTCTCTCTTTGGGAAGCCTAACTTCAACGCATGCATGAATTACATAATATTCATAAGCAAGGTTAGTAGGTACCCTTTTTCTAGCACGGTCACCCAAAAGAGTTAGCCTTAATCTTAACAATTTTAAATGGGAAAACAATAAGAAAAGTAAGTTCATTCTACATGGCTTAAGCTCAACATGCTTGGATTCCATGATCAATGCTAATTCTTTTGAGTAATTGATATAAGAAAAGGGTGCAAGTCAAAGCTGCTTAAGAATGTTACGTAGTCACAAAAACGACTTGCCACATATGTATTGCTTCAAATAATGCAATTAGAGAAGTTTGAATATACAAGCCATAGTGCAAATAGAGAGGATTGAATGTATAACGCAATGCAATTAGAGATCATTGATGTACACTCATACTAATATCACGTTCTCCAATGTTATCTCAGTCTTTTCTCCCAAAAAACCCTAGATTCAAATTCACCGTGTACTATTACACTTTGTTATGTCATAAGAAATTGCACATAAACATGATAGATGTAAAATTTTCATTTTAAATGAAGGACGTTCAAGAGCATGTTTTTTGACTCGTGAGTTTGAATTCATATTGTTGAAAATAAACATTTTCTACTCTAACTTAATCAACCAAAATTATGCAGATTGTGAGCATTCTAGAGTAATAGTAGCTATGAGACAAAAGTCTGAAGTACTATTAGTGCATGATGAACCTCCTAAACTCCAATATATTCCAGCATAATTAAAATGAAAGTTAATGTTTTGAAAATTTTGGTGCTCAATGAAAGTCAAAACACGTGTTAAAAGCAATAATAGCAATCGACCTTTCATATCATTCTTTAACCATTGAAGCATGCCCCATCTCTATTAATATACCAATGTGATCCTTTGCCATGTCATGTAGCATCAAATCAAAGGTGGGTTGAACAATTATTTTATTCACGCCCAGCCCAAACAAAGCACAAAGTTCTTTTTGTTCTTTACAAATGTTAAGATATAATTGTATGTGTGAATAACCACTCATATGCATCTAAATGTGCTCACATTGTATTCTTTCTCCTACATTCGTCAACCGTCCTCTTATTATATCTTTATAGAATCGCTCTTTTTTTGGAAGTAGAATTGTTTGGTGGAGGTCACCCCTTTAGAACTCAAGTGTCTTGGCACAAGTGTTGTCAAGCACGCCCAAACACCGAACGGGGAGTTTGCTAAAATCCAATATTTTACAAAAGCATCCGGTTTTAAACACAAATCCATCATGTTATTACCCATGTTTCACTTAGGTAGCACCCGAGTATCACAAATTTTATCCGAATTTTAGCTTAAAACTATGAGTTTCAAACGATAATTTAGCAATTCCATTTGGATCATTTTACATAACTGTTGGATCTCCCCTACATTGATGCCAGTGAGCATCTAAAAGCGTATGAAGAGGCAAGATATGGTCATTCTCATAACGATCATGCAGTGCTGATCAAGTGCAAGTCATCACCTCCGTTTCAATTTTTCTCTTCCCACACTTGCGTGCTTTCAATCCATTTCACTTTGTTTTTTCACTTACACACTAGAGTTAACCAAAAAGTCAGCTCAAAGAGGAAAGTTCTAGCAAATTCCTCTTGAACTCCTATTGAACTCATATTGAAATATAAATAAATTGAAAACTAGTTCAAGATGAGTTGGGAGACAATCTAAAGCAAGCCACTGTCATTATTCTCCACACCTCGCAATGACTTCTACACCTCCTACCAAAGCTCCAAGCCCATGTCCCACAAGGGGACAAGTTATGACACGATACTATTCATAACCCAAACATAGCTCAAAAGAGCTCAAAAGAGAGGTTGAAAGGAAGTGGAAAAGGGAGGTTCCATGGCCTTCTTTTCGGTTAACTCTACTTGCTGCTTGTTCTATAAGGAATCACTAGTAGGAAATGTGTTGTTTTTCACTTACTATAAATGAAAAAGGAATGAAACCACGCCCAAGCACTTGGGTTGTGTTAGTGATGGTGAGTGGTTTTGATCACAAGAAAACAGAAATATAAGTATAATATTTAGGCACCATTCACTGTTCCCACAAAATGGGGAATGAACAAGAACAGGTCTGTTGCTAGTGAATCTACAATGGACAACGCACTTGTGCATGGTCATATTCTCATATAGAGGTTTAATTTTGTAGGGTTGACCTAGAAAAGAAGCTTTGCGAAATGTTGCAGATTTGGTCACGCATATAATTTTTTGTTGAGTTTTGTGACGCTTTTGAAATCCAGGATGGGCGGTCATGGAGGAGATCAATGCAAAGGTTGTTAGGGCCGCTTCACACTATGGCCGAAGGTCGAGAGGCCGTCGATTTCCACCAATCAAATTGCAGGAAACCATAGTTTCAGCCTCTCGACCCTTCACACTAGAAGCTAAAGTCCACCGGTCGTCGCTCTCCAGAATGCCTACGTGGCAGTGCTTTTTGACCAAGGCGACGACCTCTCGAAGTTCGTTTGGGTCCTGCATTTTGCAAGACCCATCACTATGGTCGAGAGGCCGTCGAATTTTTTCTTAAAAAATTCAAAAACTGACTAGATCTTGGCCAAATTAACACGGAGGCCCTACAACTGTTCATGCGTTGGAGAGCTACAGTGCCACATTCTAGCTATTATTATTTGATTACTTCCACTGAAGATCTGCTTTTCAGGTCTAAACTGGGCCTCCGTGTTAATTGGCCCGAAGGCTCCTGTGCCATATCCCTGTTTAGCCTTCCTCCGTGTTAATTCAGCCACTTTACAGCGTGCCTGCATTCGAGCTAGTGACCACCCCACCTGTGGTTTTTAATTTTTTCAATTTTTAAACCAAACCAGTTTGACAGAGAAGGTTTGGGCTTGGCCTTTGGAGGCTTCACACTATGCCCGATCGAAGGCTCCAATTACAATATTTTATTGGCTATTTTCAGTAGATTTCTTTGGACTCTCAATCCCACGGCCTCTCGACTTGGACGGCCATAGTGTGAAGCGGCCCTTAGATGAAGCAAATGGAATCATGCACAAAGACTTGAGCACCCAGTTGAGTTACATTGTTTTGACTGAAGGTGCTAGAACTTCTGAAATAACAGATAGATAGTAACTCCGAGCCTAACATGATAGGTCGGCGTGAATGAAGTGTCTCTTCGTTCTGCCCAACAAGCCAGTGTCCATCGGACATAGGGCCATTGGTACAAAACTACTCACCAGGGGTACGGGTTTGATTCCGCCCTCCATTTTTAGTCTGCCGGTAGTGGTTGGTTGTTCTCGATTTTCCGTTTATGTAAGAGAATAGATCCAGCATGGTGTATTGCGATGGTATTTATTTCTTTGAATGTTTGTTGAATATGAGTGTCCGGGAGTTTGAATTTATCTACTAAAATTTGCATAGAAGGTGTATGATTGGTGCCGATAGTAAAGGCCGTAATGACGATAAAAGGGTCAACTTTCGAGCTAAGGGCAATGATGTCGTCTATTAGTGGTTGGTATTTGGTTTCTTTATTTGTGATGGTATCCTGAGAGAATCTGTCATTTGTGTATGTAAATTCAATGAATTGGATTGTAAGGTGGTCTTGTGGTTGTGTAGGAGGGGGACTTAGGTAGGTAAGGCCTTTAATACATAGGATATCCGGTCAAAGTCTAGCATTACAGTGGCAACGATTGGTGCATGTGCAAGGGAGAAGCCATGGGGGGACGGTGTTTTCTGGGGGCTTATCGTGAAACGTGCCTGCGTTCATGAGGGTGTAGCATCTGGATTTATGTGTGGAGAGTATTAGTTGCCTGAGTGTCCATACTGCTTTGTTATGGCGTTTGACACGTAGGGCATGTATATGGTGGTTGCTGCATTTCAGGAGTATGTGAAGCCTTGTGTCGTTATCTTGTGAAGTACAAATGGGGCATGTTTTGGAGGGGAATCGTTCTATGCCAAAGAATAATTGTTTGCGGGCATTGCCCATATATTGTCCAGTACTGAATTTGAGTATTGCTGTTATTTGTGAATCTGTGATGGACGGGTTGGACCAAAAATTGTTGGAAAGGGTATTGTCTATAGCTGGGTTTGTAGTCCATTTATTGATGTTGGGGAATCGTTGTGCCATGATTTCTAGGTTTTTTCTTCCGATCTATTTTGGTAATATATGTGTCTAGGCAGCGGACTGGGCCTTTGTCTGGGCGGTGGGCAGGGCCTGGCCAGGAGTCTTTTTGATAGTAGTGTGGTATGGTGTGTGCATACTCGTGTGGTTTAGCGGCAAATTTGTATTCTTTGTAAGTGCCTGCTTTGGCAAGTTGGTCTGCTTGTTTGTTCCCATGGATGTTGGCATGTGCTTTGATTTTGTTTATGGATGTTGGATATGTTCGGGTTTGTAGCATGGCAACGATGGAGGTAAGGATGGTTAGGTCTGGGTGGTTGCGGTGCAGTGTTGGATGTTTAATTTGTGTGTTGATTAGATAAAGGCAGTTGAGGCAATCAGTAAATATGTGGGCTACTCTAAATAGTATATTTAGTGTGAGATATACTAATTTACATAAACATGTTGTAAGTTTTTACTGTTGACCAATTTTTTTACCCTCTATATTGGTCAAGATGGGGATCTTTCAATAGTATTGGAATCAATGTCTTTGGTAAATTTTTTTGTCAAGAGTAAAAATCTATAACATTTTCAAATTTCATAATTATCTCACACTAAATATACTATTTAGTGTAGTTCATGTGGGTATTGAGTGGTGATTATCTTTAGTGTTTCGTGGATGGCCATAATTTCTGCACGGAAAGGACTTTGTAAGCCGGGGAGTCGTTTGGATCTTTGGATGTGTGGTTTGGTTGGGTGATAGATGCCATAACCAGTTTTTTCGCGAATCTAGAAGCCGTCTGTATGGAGTTTAGGTGGTATGAACGATCCATCCGTATAGTAATTATGTGATGGGGGGTAACGTAATTCACTTGGTATGGCAAAATTTGGCATAGGAGGTATGGTATAGGTTGTTGGGTTAGTCTATTGGGTATAGAAGTTTTTTCCATTGGGTGCTTTTATTGACTTTTGTGTTTGGTGGGGTGTGGGTGACATTTTGTATATGGTAATTGGGAATATCAAAGGCATCGATTGTAGTTTGGAGGGTAGTAATTTGGGGAGGGATATATGGATGGTGGTTTTGATGGTGTATGCATAGTATACGTATGGCAAGAGGTTCAGTGTGTGGTTTGGTTAAACCTGGAAGGATGTTGGGTTGGTCATATGTGATGGTATCTGCTGCGAAGTGGAGGAGTACATGAGTGTCTGAGTAGGGGCCTGTATATGGAGAGGGATTCTGATACCAATTGGCATCAGGGATGGTGATGATGGTTAGGGTGTTTGGGTCATTTTTAGCTGCAAGTCTGGCCCAGTGTATTGTTTTGTCTGCCAGTTCTAGGGTTGAGGGGTGTGCATAGCCAATGCCTTTCCATTTATAGTCAAAGGCATTGCCTTGAGACCCAAATATATTGTCTCTAGCAAAGGGGGAAGAGTAGTGAGTGATTTCGGTGGAGCATGTGATAGGGGATGAGAAGTAAGAGTGGGTTATTTTTAAGGTTTTTATAATGGAGTCAAGTAGGGTGTGTGGGAGTGTGTGGTGGGGTGTGTATTTGGGTTTTTTTGTTAGAGTGAATGTCTGAAATAACACAAACAAATGATAATGGGCAAGTCCGAGTGAATTTTCCACAAATAGTCCACAAGAGAGAGGGATACGTTTGATAACCAATATCTTGACTAGCTATGAAACACATAATTAACTTAGTTGTCATCTGCACATAACTACTCATATGCATCTATGCTTGCATTAATATTATTTCTTCTACATTCCTCAACCTAGCTCTTGTTATATCTCTACCCCAAATTGGGTCTCATGTATTTTTAAACAGTTTTGAGTAGTTCCTACGTGGACTTCTATTTGTCAATTTTTTTCTTTTTGGCCATGACATGTAGTGTTCTTCACTAATTCTGATAGAACAACCTATAGTCTGATGTGAAGTATAGTTTTCACAATACAATTAATTGAATTTTTCATTTTAAAACCGTAAACCCTTGGTCCTTTAGGGGTTATATAAAGAATGAGAACACATCATTAGTACACTAGCAGTTAGTAGTACTTAGTGTTGGGGATAACTTTCGAGAGTTTGAAAACGTTAATATATTTGATGACATATTTTATTCTTCAATAAAAGATGTCTCAAGAGTATAGTTTTTACTCATAAAGAAACTCATTCCAACATGCTACTAAGGTTGAATGCTTTATCCAAGATGCTCTACAACCACCTAGTGCCTCAACTGTTGGCATGTGTACTTTTTTTGATAACACGAGAGTGAAGACTTAAAACCACCAATTTCACTATTCACGCAAACTAATGACATGCCAAACATTGCGAAGAAGTAGTTGGTGATTTTGGGTATCATCATGATTGGAAATTAGTACCACATACTATGAACATAAAGAAACTTGTATGTTAATAATTTGATATAGAGACTCGTTGTACTTTCCACTTTTAAAATTGAGGCACTATATGCATTCCCTGTTAAACCTTATGTAAAATGAAAGAAAAATATTACACCAAAGGTACCGATGTTTAAAATACGTATGATTGCTTAATGTTAACCCCTAAAGGACCAAGTGGACACATTGTGTCCAAGAATAATTTCATTACTTGAATAACTTGTTTGGATTTCATAATTATGACTCAATGTTAACTAGAGAATTGATAATGTTCGTTTCAAGAACACAAAAATCCTTCAAGATTTGCAATTACATTGATTGATTCATTGGGAAAAAACTAAAACGTCAACGTAGGTGAACTTGGGACATAGTAGTTAGGGCGTTTTCACACTTGGACGTCACATTTGTAAAAGAAAAGAAGTGTCCAATATGTAAAATATTTGCCAATACTGCATCATTAACACTATAAAATAATTACGGAAAATGTTTAAATATATTTTTAATGGAATCTTTTCAAAATAATTAGAATATTTTCTATATATTTTATATTATTTTGGAAGATTCTATAATATTCTAAATATATATTTGAATTCTTTAAAAAAAATTGCAATGTAAAAATTAATAACGATCACAAACACCGGCTCAACGAGTCACCAACAAGTCACTTCATCCAAACATAAATCTCTGAGAATCAATCATTGTTGTTGTATTTAGTTTTAGAACATTATTTTTTGTGGGCATCTAGATATAGTACATCTTTGTATGCTCCTAAACTTTCAAACGCTAATCATGGTTTCTAAATTTATGAGAAAGTTTGCAATGAATGACCTGTTGGATTCATTTAAAATTTTCAAAAATCAACTTATGATCAAACCTTATAATCATGTAATATATACAGTAGATTGTTGTGAAAATTAATGTACAGTCTCATGACTAAGTCGTTTTTGAACTTCAACGGTGAAGTTTTCTACATGAATACCAATCAAGAGATACAATTGTCTTTCTGAAAGCATCACAAGAAAGTGATAAAATTTTAGGAATGAGCATAGTCCTTTAGGGGTTAAGATAGGATGAATGTCATCTATTCATTCTCCGATTCCATCCATAGCTTAGTCAGCATACCTACCCGTCAGATAGGGATAAGGTAGATGGATGATAAATCCAGTCACACCCTAAACCCTAACCAATGTAAAGGTTGCCTTCATCCCTGAATATAATCTCAGTGGACCAGAGCTCCGGCTTATTCTTTTGATGCTCATACTTGGTGCTTATGCTTGTCTCTCAACACGTTATCAGCACCGTTAGTTCTTCCGCCATAGCTCTTCTCCCTTAGCTCTTTAGCCATAGCTCTTCCGTCATAGCTTTTTGTAGCTCTTCACAACTCTTGCTCTTGCTCTTCAGAGCTTTTGCTTTTGCTCTTCACACCTATTGCTCTTGCTCTTCTGCCATAGTTTTTTTTTTTTTTTTAAATTTTTTTAGCTCTTTATAGCTCTTGCTTTTGCTATTCTGCCATAGTTTTTTGTAGCTTTTTGTAGCTAATGCTCTTGCTCTCCTTCACCTTCTTTCTGTTCTTTTCTCTTCTTTCTACAGCACTCCGCTAACAAAAGCAGTCCACAAGCGTAGAGAACAACCTTAGGATTTCGAATTAGCAACAAATCTGCAAAACCTTAGAGATAGATGTGAAAAGCAAACTTAAAGACAGTAGTAACACGCAATTTGAAAGGACTCATGGCCACGCAACACCAACCCCGAGAGACACGAACACATCCTCTCTTTTTTGATCCGCATGAGTATGATGGATCCAATTACTTAGAGTGGAACATTAACATGCGCGCATACTTGCGTGCAGAGGAAATCGACACCACAATCGCTTCTACACATAAGGGGGAGATCCCCATCTCACACAAATGGCGTACGCTACTCATCGTACGCCGGCACATTGATTCCTCACTTCAACAACAGTATATCCAAGTCGAGGATCCTGCCGAATTATAGGCGGCGCTGACAGCACGATTCAAGTATGAAACAACCATTTTTCGGCCGCAAGCTCGGAGCGAGTGGATCGGCCTCCGCATGATGGATTTCCCGACTTTCCTTGCATTCAACTCCAAACTTCATCGCATTGTCGCCCATCTTCGGCTCTGTGGCGACACCATCAACGAAACTGATATGATCGATAAAGCCCTCTCTACTTTTCCTCCTGCTTGAGCAATTTTGGCTCAACAATATTGCAACATGAAGTTTACTACACATTCCAAACTCATGTCTCACCTTCTGTTAGCCGAAAAGCAGCAACAAGTGCTCCTCGAGAACGTAGAGTCAAACACTAGTAGGAATATTGTCTTATGTGACAAGTCTTTAATGACTCAATATCGGGAATGACAAGTCCGTAATGACACAAAGTCCCACTTTGTGTCATTACGGACATGTCATTCCCGACATTGAGTCATTAAAGACTTGTCACATAAGACAAGATTTCTACTAGTGCAAGCCAACTAAGGAGATTCACAACAGTGAAGTCCAGAACCCATTCAAGACAACCAGCTCGGCACCCACTCCACACTCAAAGCCGGGCAATCTAAGCAAGGAGTCCCACATCTCCGACGCACCACGCCGGAAGGGAAATTCGAAGCCCCAGAACACGTGGAACCGCTCTTCCAAACCCCAAAGGTATGCGAATGAGACCAGAACCGACCGGTCCTCTCAATGATCGAGAAAAACAGAGAAGGGAACTTGTCATAAATGCGGCAAAAAGGGTCACTATGCTAAGGAATGTTGTGCTTCTAGTTACGTCATTGCCATGTATAAAGACTTGCAGTCATCGAGGGAAGGAAAGAGAAAAACTCACACCCTCGATGCCCCATTAGAGGATATTTGAGCTCTATGAAGGGCCCTTAAGGATTGACAAAGAACCTCATTTTATTGATGTAGGCTTAGCTAAGTGAGTACCAATGGATCCGTCTCTATCTTGTATGAAAAACTAGACTATAGGACAATGAGTGCTACCGCTAAAGAATGACTCACCTATCAACTCCCTCCACCATGCTTTGAATAATAGTACCATACCACGGAGTACATGGGCACAAATAGGGGAAATGTTCTCGTCCTTCACCTTTGAAGTACTAATTTAAATAGAAACCAAGGTGCCCCACTGTAGACTGATTATTTCTCTCGGACAAAACCCAGGGAAATAAAAGTAGTGGGGATTCTTCTAAAAGGGAAGATCAGAATCGTCTATCGAATATGCAACTAAGGTCACTTTATTAGATAGGAATCAAATTTTAATAGAGAGTGTTAAAGTATTGTAGTTAATTTTGGAAATGGTTCTTTATAAGTTTGCCAATTGCAATCTATCTTTATAATTAATGCAAAACTCTCAATGCACCATCATCTCAACTTTCTAAGTTACTCCTTAACATATAGGTTTCGGGTGGTCCATAGTCTTGTTTCATTCATATCCATAGTCCCTAAATTAATCTAATTCGTGTCCATAGTCTTTCTATCAACTACTAAGTATCACAAATCCTCTCTTTTGTTAACTCCTCAAAATGACTATGGTCTTTGATTCGTTTTAGTTTCCTTTATAATTCCAACAGAATTCAAATGTTGTAATCAGTATTTTATAAGCATGCAGGTTCCTTCTTAATCATTTTTATGTTGTTCTAAATGATGGAAAGGGTATAATGAAACTTATCAGTATCTTATGTATTCGCAACCTTCATGCTCAGCCTCCATTCAGGTACTGACTATAGTCCTTATATGTATAGTAAACATATAAATTTGGTCCATTGTCTTCTAACACTACAGATTTACATTACTTTGCATTGATATCACTGCATGTCCATAGTCAAACTACATACAAAGTTTAAAGTCCAGCATTCATTCCTTCAACCAAGTTCAAAGTTCTTCTGTACTATTTCTGTATCTTCACAATCAGACCATAGTCTTTCCTCTACACAATTTCCATACATTCAATCTCACAGACTATGGTCTGCTACTTCTCTATACTTACAAAATTACACACAATCACAACACCATGCCTAATCACAAGGATTTTATACAATTGTGTAATCACTGCATTTCTCATACAATTCCTCAATCACTGAGTACATTTAGAATTACTTTAAGCAAAACAAGTTTCATACAATTACGAGACCATAGACTATGGTCAAGGGCTCAAAAACTCTCACAGCTAATGGCAAGAAAACAACAAGAAAATGAACAATTAATAGTCCTCAAAATGCCTCTCAAAATCCCAATCAGAATTGAAAAGTCACTCTCAATCAAGGTCAACTTAGATCTCAACGACCATGGTCTTGATTTTAATCTTTCACACTGTCTATGGTCATTAACCGCTCTAACTACTTCTAAGCATAATATTCACACAACAATTGTCTTTCTAACTAACTTTTACGCACTATTCACACTAGACTATGGTTCTACAACTAAAAACGAAAAAAACACATACTACATTTAGCCTCCTTCTTTAAATGTTTGCGTCCCTGCAAACATCGTTCAGCAACGTCCGTGTGAAGATGACGCGCCTTTCTCCTTCTGTCTCTGCAATCTGGCCATAGCACGGGCAAGATCAGGGTCCTCGAGTATAGTCTGAGGGAATAATATACGCTGTTGCTCCAAAAAGCGATCTCCTGGTTTCGCTCTAGTGTTGCCCATATCATAAATCAAAGTATTATGCACTCCTTCTATGAAATGGGTAATACACATAGCTTCTATCATACGGTTACATCTTGCAGCGCGGTATTGCATCTTGATGAGCATCCAAAACTAAGGATTGGCCTTACAAAACCAATTTACATTCACTGTCATCCGGAAATCTCTGCACCACTTCGCCAAAAGAAGTGAAAAAACGGCAGCTCTAAAACATACAGGATCAATGTGATGAATATGAGCATCAGCAAATCTCTGATAAGTGATAGCACACTCCCAAGGTGAAGAAAGATCTCCCTCTATCAAGGGCCAGTTATACTCTATAGACGTGAGTGTTGCATTAGGACTCCACTTCCTCCTTCTCTTACATGGGCAAAATCGAGGATCTTGAGAAACTGCAGGCGGGGGTTCAAGAGGCCAGTTACAGGAAATTCGTCTATAAGTAATATCGGGTGCCTCTATCTCAAGTGGTCGGTTCTGTCCATAGTTTTGTAGAAGCCAAGGATAAGCTTCCCACTTTAGAATTCCTGTAGCTACTTCAGAAGGATCATTGAAGAGGGCTGCATAATTTCCCAAATAAAGAATATCATCGGGAGTGTTAGAGACTATGGTCAAAGGAGGTAAAGGTAATGTAAACTGGAAATCCGGGGTAGGATTAGGAAACTCTCCCATCTTCGTGATCACGACCATAGGCTTTCTATTTTTCTCTATCTGCGTGACCGCACTATTCAACCTGTCTCGTACAACTTGCAGATTATAGTAAAATTGGTTCAAAGGGATTTCGGTTGTGTAATTCCCCACCATCGACCTGCGCCTAATCGTTTCCCGTTCAAGACTATAGTCAAGAGCTAACTGAATATCGCCAAAGTCATCTAAAACGACTAAAAGGTCTTGAAGCACCTCAGACCATGGTCTAAGCTCTTGGATCGTAGCCTTGTAATAACCAGTATGAATCTGCGGACTATAGTCATCTAAGGATATAACTCGAGTTGGACTATAGTCAAGAGGTGTAGTACGTTTACTTCTCAAGTGCGACTCTAGTTCTATATAATATAGAAGAGAACGAGCAGTTAAGTCTTCGATTAGCAAAAAGGCAGAAAAAGGGTCTTCCAAGTGAATGTCTTTGCGAGTCACCATCTCGGAAATCAGATTTCTTCGAGGAGTTCCAACTGTAAAATTCCAGAATTGTTCAAAGGCAACCTTGGAGAACTTCTGATTCTTGACGTATCCCATGAGCCACAATAGAACATCTCTCTGGAGGTTATAAGTAGCGAAGAGGCTATCAGAGGAACCGTTTCTCGCTTCGGCTATCCAAACGGTGTCACGCGCAATGGATAAGGATCGCTGCATGGTTGCTAAAGTCTTCAAAACATCTGGAGTATAGGGATCATTGACTTCTTGTACAGAACCAGCTTCTTCCCTCTCCATCTGTTCTTGTTTCACGACTATGGTCTGGAAAGCAGATGGATCAGTCTGAGTCTCCATGTTGCGAGTGCAACGAAATTGTTGGTTGATTGAGGCGTCTATAGTCTTGGTCTGCTCCTCCTTCAAAACACTCTCAAGCTGTTGGGACTTCTCATCAAATGAAGACCGGAGATTGGTCAACTCCATCTCCATGGCCATAGTCCTATACTGCAAAACCTCCCACTTAGCCTTCCATTCTTCTCGTGTAACTCCCTCCTTCAATGTTTCCAAGTGGGTGGCTATAGTCTGCTGCGATTGTTGTTGCTGCTTCAGCAACTGTCGCTTCTCTTGTTCAAGGGTATTCAACGTCTTGGTGTTGATGGAAAGGCTAATTTCCATGTCTTTCAACTGCTCCTTTATGGCTTCTTTTTCTGATTCCGCAAGAGCCCATTTTTGTTGAAGATCCTCCATCTTCATCAATTCTTCATCTGTCATTGTGGGTTGTGCCGGCTCGGGCTCTGGAACAAGTTTTGCTCGCTTTGTCCGAGGTGCGGCTCTCTTCTTACTACCTTTAGGTTGAGTGGTTGGTGATATAGTTGGAGTATTGGTTTGCTGGCGCTTCTTGGTTGAACCATAGTCTGAAGAAAGCTCCACTATTTCTGGTGCAGGAGAGTCGACTATGGTCTTCTTTAGTTGTGTTGGTGCCGGTGCTGGTACTGGTACAGGATGGGTTTCAGCGACTATAGTCCGAACAGCGCCAGAAGCTGACCCTTCCACTCGTGACTCCATTCGTTGATAATGGCAACAGCTGCCCAAGTATTTTCTGGCAACATCGTGTATCTCTCCTATTGCATTTGGGGACATTAACTGGTAACCTTTTATCTCCTCTTGTAGTCTCTTTATGACTATGGTTGTCCAGTCAAACTTTCTTCCTCTCCATGCTGCCACTGCCCAACGAATCATCTCCTTGTCCATGGTCTCTGCATAAGGCTCAAATAAGAGGTATCGGTTAATGAAATTAAACCAATCCTGCCAATGGTCCTTAGCTTTACTGATGAGCCACTGATCTTTAATTCCTGCTTGATCATAACCCTCCGCAAAGATAGACTTCCATTCTGCCTTGGAAAAGGGTTTAAGTGGGATTGTTTCTTCAACATCTTCTTCTCCAGGAATGTGTAACATTTGGCTGAAGAAATAATTAGTGACACGAACTGGTTTTCCATTGATAAACCGTCCCTCCAATTCACCTTCCACTCGTGCAGATTGTAAGAATGGGATTAATACCCCATCTTCAATCACCGGATGGCGATCACGTTTCTCTGTGAAGGTCCATAGTCCAGCATCCTTCAAGTTGATTTGATTAGCTCTCCAAACTTGCTTAATTTGATAGCCTTTATAGGCAAGTGGCAGATTATCTCCCACTTTGTCAATAGTCTTCGCTTTTTCCGCCATTTGTTTTAAAGACCATCACTAGTAGAAATCTTGTCTTATGTGACAAGTCTTTAATGACTCAATGTCGGGAATGACAAGTCCGTAATGACACAAAGTCCCACTTTGTGTCATTACGGACATGTCATTCCCGACATTGAGTCATTAAAGACTTGTCACATAAGACAAGATTTCTACTAGTGCATTGTCTATGTCAACTACTATAATCTCATAAGAAGATACAAACAACGTCCATGGTCTTGTTCTTTAAACTTCCTTTTTCTTCTTTTATATCTTTTCTGATAGTGTATTAGATATACTTTGACCATGGTCTTAAACAACCAGTTATTTCTTCTTAATAACATTGTGATTGGATGAACTAATTACACCCTCACTAAAACCTACCACTAAATTGTTAATCTATAATTTCTACTGAAAACTACAAAAAGAATAATAAAACTCGACCATAGTCCCTTCCTGTCTATTAGTCTGCTGTAATTGCACAGATTATGGTTTCATCTTACCATAGTCTTGATGTACTCAGTATTGTATGATTGTCATTCTTAAATTGTTAAGGCTATAGTCCTTTTAGTAGAGAACATTATTTTTATTTTTATTTTTTATTTATTTTTTATTTATTTTTATTTATTTTTATTTTAGCTCTTTCAGTTTCGTCACTCAAACTATGTTAACTTGTTTTGACTATGGTCTTTTCTTCTCCTGACTATAAACTCTCACAGGCACTCAATACTTCGACCATAGTCTTGTCCTATCAACATATCCATCCACAGTTGCTTCATACTCTATGGCCTTTTACTACTATAATCTTTCTGTATGTCAACTATAATCTTCTACTTATTCACAATTTGAATCACTCTTTCTACATTCAGATGTGAAGGGAGAACAAAACAGATACTCCTTTAAAACTTGGGTTTTAAAACTTACAGAATGTTTCATGTTTGTTTAATCTATGTTGTAATTATGTGCAAAACTAAGTGGAAAAGATTACTCAAGATTTTGTGAATTCTACGCACTTCTTTAATTTGTTCTATTTCTACTTACTAACGTAGACTACTTATCATATAATTTTATGATTAGGTTTGATTACTGGGAGTCAAATGAACAGCTCAAGATTAAGGTTTATTCATTCTTTCACGACTATAGGCTTCCTCCTTATAAATTTAGAGAGAATTCATACTGCTTCAGTAAGATATAATTTTCAATTTCTTTAACCACATTAATCAAATTGATTCATTCTTTCACATCCTGCTATCCAATTACTATAATCTTTTGGTCTTCAAACATTATTTCTTTTAAAGCCATAGTCTTTATAACAAGATTTTTAGACCATTGTCTTCAAAGCACTCGTAATGACTATAGTCTTTTCAACCATTACAAAAAAAAAAAAAAAAAAAAAAAAAAACTAAAGAGAAAACAAACTTTCAAGAACAACTTTTGTAATGCAACAGAAAGAGGAAGACTCTGACATAATTCATTCAAATAACACAAAGTAAATCATTTTGCTTCATTGTGGGTTCTTTTCACTGACTATGGTCTTCTAATTTGTGAATAGCTAGATGGTCCAAGACCTTCCATTGTCTTTCAGTTTACTTCTACCGAGACCATGGTCTGTTCTTTCTTCATTCATTACTATTGTCTTAAAAAGGTAAACATCAGACTATAGTCTTCAAAATAGTCTCCTACATCAACAACTCCTTCATTTCAAAGGAACAGAGGTCCATAGTCTTTCAAACTATCATCTAGTTCTTAAGGTTAAAAGTATGAGCTTCTCAAATACTGCTGACATAAGACTATGGTCTGAACACTCATCAAACAGGCAGAAAAAAACACATAGCTTCCACAATCAAAGTGTAAATCAGACTTTCATTTTCCAAATGCGACTTCACATTACAAGAAAGCAAAAGACAGACAAAAAAGACGTGGAAGAAAATGAAAGAAAACAAAACAAAATAGCAGAATGATTCATGAAAACACAGTCAGGGGAAAAAGAGAAGCTCTTTTCTCTCGACCTGAGACCTTCTTCTTTAATTCTTCGTATGACTATGGTCTCCGTGTCACGTTTTTCCACTCCCCGTCGCCTTCAAAACACCGTAATTGTGGGCGCCTCGACCGCCTCCTTCTTAGCTTCGTGTTACTGAATAACTGTCTATAGTCTGTCGATTCTTCAATCGTCTGATCCACACGACTATAGTCAAGCACTGCGTCTCCTCACTTCCGCCAACTCAAAACATTCCCTGACTATCAACGCTTCCTTCTGTATATGAATACCTTGTTTCTACTCTTTCAAAATTCGCTCTTTACGCACAAACTGACTATAGTCTTCTTGCGTGTCTTCCTCCGTATACCCCGTCTGATTCTCTCCAAACAGAGCTCCACCACAATCGCTACAACAGTTTGAGTTCTTGGAACAAAACAATCAGCAACTATCTTTACAGCAATTGGGTTCTTGCAAGAAACACCAACCCTGATCGACTATAGTCTGTCCCATTAACCGCCGCCCACGATAAAAAAAATGAGGCCATCATGGTGATCCATAACCATAATGACCATGGTCCTTGGCAGCTGGATGCCATCACTCATGACTATCGTCCGCTTTTCATCCATCTAAAGCCTTCATCAGACTATAGTCACTTCACTGATGCTCATAATCACTTTATTTATTTATTTATTCATGTTTTTATTATTATTATTATTATTATATTTAAATTTTATATAAATCATATTGAAATGAGATATTGTAAACATATTCCTAAAAACATATTCCTAAACATATTCCTAAAAAAATTAAAATTAAAATTAACACTTTATTATATATATAAAATCTAAATTTTATATAAAAATTAATATTATATGTAAAAATTACTATTTTACTTAAAGTACAAATATATATATAAGACTTAATTGTGGGCTAAAGAAATGAATAATTCTTTGTTCTATAACATTCCCCGGCAGCGGCGCCAAAATGTAGATTGTCGTTGTTATTGATTGTTAAATCAATTAGTATAGTTCAGGATCGAACCACAAGGGAAATGCTAACGAACAAGTGTACAATAGAGTCACAATCAGTTGCTTGCCACCTTAACTAATGAATGCTAAATACACACTTCAATTCTTTCTCAAACTGAGTTAAATTACTCCTTTCAACACAATTCAAGTATCTCTCATTGTATTATTCAATAATCTTTCCAGTTTACACTCAATTACTGGTGATATCTTCCAAATCAATTCCTTCCACAATTTACTTATTCAAATACACTCAATTCAAGTTCACTTCAATTCCATTTAATATTCACACACTTACACAACTTTACACACACAAATTGCTTTCAATTATACTTGTATTATTTCAATTATTACATTCATATACAAACTTGATCAATGTTTCTAAACAAAACTCAAAACTCAAAACTAAAAATAAAGAAAATAAAGAGATAGCTTCTTGCTTCCGTGGCTACCCAACTCTCTGGATGGTGTTCGCAACAATGAACAACATCTTCAACCTATTTATACTACAACAACCAAAAAGTCACAACCTTTCAAAATCTCCCCTAAAAATAACTACTCTAATTGCTTTGTCTCCGTTTTCCATCTTCCGTCTTGGCTTTACCGTTCAACACTGCAACAATAATGTCCGTTCAAAACTGGCTTGATTCCGTTCTCATCTCCTTCTTCCATTTCCTTTCATTCATTTGTCGTTTCTCAACTGATCATCCTTCCCGTTGTGAACATATCATCCCATTTCACTGTCTTCCAATAAGTTGATAAATAACCCTTTCTAACACAAAAATTCCATTCGTAAAATCCTCAGTTTACATAGCCCCCTTCCTATTGTGCAGCGTCCTCGCAAACCATAAAATAGAATGGTGCATAATACAAAAACTTTATTCCATAAGAATCTCCCTTCTTCAGAGCCATGACAATCAGAAAAGCTAAAGAAAAATGAAAATAAAAGCTACAAAATACGCACAAACAAAACAAATACTTGAAAATTGAAAACACAAAAGCACTTGCAAAGTATAACAAAAAATAAATAAACCAATAAATAAATGCAGAATAAATTGAAATCTGAATTGGAACAGCCCCCTTCCTATCGTTTACTAACTCCTCCCTAACCCTACTAATATTATCTTGCTATATTAAAATGGATTACAATTTTGAATTGAAACGGAATCCCTCCGCTCTATAATTAATTTGACTGTGAACAAAAACAAAATAAAACAGAATGCTAAAAAGAAAGTGAGTATACTTCTCTGTTATAACAATGGAGTCACTTCGTCGTTCGAAAATCGAATCACCTCTTCGGTTGAAAACTGAGGCCGTGTCTTGAACTTTTGAAACTTTGCACCTCTCCAAAATATGGTTTTTTTTATTTTTTTATTTTTTTATTCAATTTTTTTTAGTTTTAAATTTTAAATTTTTTAAATTTTTCTTTCATATTGAAAATTGATTCATTAAGTTTGTGAATAGCTTTTCCTTTAAAATATACCAGGATCCCATGTATTGAACTTACTTGAAACTTGTAGGAGTAAATTCTCTAAAACTCCATTCAATGCAATAGTATTGCTTGAAATTACTCCATATATTTTAAAAGCAATGATCATAGAATATATCAATTTTCCAATATTTTCCAAGTCTAAATGAATTACTTTATAAATGAAAATAGAGATTTTATTTTTAAACCATAATTTTTGTCTTGCATAAGGTTTCTTTTCCATCTTACTTAAATCCATTGTCTTTTTTAAAACAATTCTTTTCAACAACTTCAATGGTTGATTATTTACTTTAATTAAATCAATAAGTTTAATGTTTAAATTAGATATTGGTAGATAATTATACCTCCAAGTATTGGAAGCCATCAATTTGCTAGATTTGACTTTACAACTCTTCATTAAGCAACCTTCATGAGCTTGAATACAAAATGTTGATATATCCCATATATATAGAATTTTTTCAAAATTTCATACACAATCTTCTTTATAAAATCTAAAAGCTTGATTTATAAAGAAATAAAAACTATTTCTTACAACTACAATAATATATAATTTGTTTGAAGTTGTTTTTATTGTGGCATTCCTCATAAATATTTTGTTAACCATCTCCATATTTGAAATTGTTACTTGTTGATTATTTTCAAGGCAATGATTCATTTTTGTTACCTCAAGGCAATTTCTACATTGAAAAATACTTTTGTGCTTGCTTTCTACTTTGAGAATTGGCTCCATAATAATATTCTTATCAAACCTTGTATTCTCATTTTCATATATACTTTGACAAGCTCTTTGAAAATTCACATTAGATTGAACATACTTTTCCAAAGTATCCGTAAGTATTAGATTTTGATTTTTAAAAGCTTCATTACTTATTATAAGAGTTTCTTTTTCACTTGAAATTCTTAGAAGTTTTTGATTTAAACTCTCTACTTCTAATTGTAATATCTTGTTTAATTCACTACAATTGCTTTGAAGCTCATCTATTTTAGCCTTTGATTGAACTTTGATATCCATGCAAATTTGCTCTAAATTTTGTACTTGGCTTTTTAAACAACCATTTGACATTATCAATGTTTCTTTTTCTTCTTTACTTTCCAAAATTATTGTAAGGAATTTCTCATACTTACTTGAAAGTGCATTTATTTGTTTTAATAAATTAGCTTCTTCATCTTTCCAAATATGAAATTTCTCTTTGAATGCATTGTCTTTCTTTTCAATAATTGCATTAAATTTTTCTTGTATAAATTTGATTTCCTTCTGTGCCTCATCCTTAGCCATATTTATTTCATTCTCTTTATCTTTCAACATTTTTGTATGTAAATTTGTCAAATCCCATATTATTTTATCTTTTTCTTGTATTTCAATTTTCAAAGATGCTTCGCTATTTACAATTTTCTCTTTTACTTCTAATGCATCGTTTACCTCATTTTTAAGAGATTCATAACATTTTCAATTATGTTCAGCAATATTTGTAATTCTTGAAAGATCCTCCTCAAGATCACTACGTTGTGCCACCACTACATCAAAACAACTTTGCCAAAACTTATCTTTTTCTCCTAATTCCACATTTAACTTATTAATTTAATTTCTCAATGAAATTATTTCACCATCTCTCAAATTCAAATCCTCCAAAGTACATGTTCTAGATTTAACTTCATCTTTTCTTTCGTTAGTTTCATAACCATGACAATATTGAATTGTTGTATTTGGATGTTCAAAATAAGAATTAACATTCAATGGTCTCCCGTAAGAATCATATACATATGTATTCAAATAATCCATATCCACTCATCAAGTAATCTATTACAATGGATTCCTATTACTTACCACAACGCAAATCCCCGGCAGCGGCGCCAAAATGTAGACTGATTATTTCTCTCGGACAAAACCCAGGGAAATAAAAGTAGTGGGGATTCTTCTAAAAGGGAAGATCAGAATCGTCTATTGAATATGCAACTAAGGTCACTTTATTAGATAGGAATCAAATTTTAATAGAGAGTGTTAAAGTATTGTAGTTAATTTTGGAAATGGTTCTCTATAAGTTTGCCAATTGCAGTCTATCTTTATAATTAATGCAAAACTCTCAATGCACCATCATCTCAACTTTCTAAGTTACTCCTTAACATATAGGTTTCGGGTGGTCCATAGTCTTGTTTCATTCATATCCATAGTCCCTAAATTAATCTAATTCGTGTCCATAGTCTTTCTATCAACTACTAAGTATCACAAATCCTCTCTTTTGTTAACTCCTCAAAATGACTATGGTCTTTGATTCGTTTTAGTTTCCTTTATAATTCCAACAGAATTCAAATGTTGTAATCAGTATTTTATAAGCATGCAGGTTCCTTCTTAATCATTTTTATGTTGTTCTAAATGATGGAAAGGGTATAATGAAACTTATCAGTATCTTATGTATTCGCAACCTTCATGCTCAGCCTCCATTCAGGTACTGACTATAGTCCTTATATGTATAGTAAACATATAAATTTGGTCCATTGTCTTCTAACACTACAGATTTACATTACTTTGCATTGATATCACTGCATGTCCATAGTCAAACTACATACAAAGTTTAAAGTCCAGCATTCATTCCTTCAACCAAGTTCAAAGTTCTTCTGTACTATTTCTGTATCTTCACAATCAGACCATAGTCTTTCCTCTACACAATTTCCATACATTCAATCTCACAGACTATGGTCTGCTACTTCTCTATACTTACAAAATTACACACAATCACAACACCATGCCTAATCACAAGGATTTTATACAATTGTGTAATCACTGCATTTCTCATACAATTCCTCAATCACTGAGTACATTTAGAATTACTTTAAGCAAAACAAGTTTCATACAATTACGAGACCATAGACTATGGTCAAGGGCTCAAAAACTCTCACAGCTAATGGCAAGAAAACAACAAGAAAATGAACAATTAATAGTCCTCAAAATGCCTCTCAAAATCCCAATCAGAATTGAAAAGTCACTCTCAATCAAGGTCAACTTAGATCACAACGACCATGGTCTTGATTTTAATCTTTCACACTGTCTATGGTCATTAACCACTCTAACTACTTCTAAGCATAATATTCACACAACAATTGTCTTTCTAGCTAACTTTTACACACTATTCACACTAGACTATGGTCCTACAACTAAAAACAAAAAAAAACATACTACACCCACACAAGCTCTTCTTAAGGGCCCTATTTAGAACTTAGATATCCTCTAGTGCTTCTCCCACACCCAACGAGTTAGACCCCAAAAACTACATGGTTAAGAGTAGCGCATCTGTCAACAAAGCTAAAATTGCTCTGCTGGACAGCGCCTCCACTCATACCGGTTTGCAAGACCATGCACACTTTGAGTTCAAAACTCAAAATGAGCCGAGGCAAATTTGTGACATAGTCACAATCGCCGACAAACGAAACTTTAAGTTTCGTGAGGGCCGGACAGTTGTGATACTGCCCGGGAGAGCCCCCCTCATCTGCGAAAGGGCCATGTATGCCTCGGACACCCCTCGGAGCCTGATGAGCTACCGTCACCTAGAGGCTAATGACATCCATGTTTCCACTGCGGTGGAAAATGATGAAGAGGTCCTCGATCTTAGGCTAGGGCCGCAGCGCCTCGCCACCGCACACGCGGTAGCCAATGGCCTATATGAGCTTTGCATCATGCAAGCTAGTCCCCCTTACAAAGGTGAGGAAGAGGCCGGTGGACAACAACACGAGTGTCACTCGCGCCTATCCCTAGGGGGTGCCCAAGCCTCTTTTCTAGCCGCCAGCTCCAAAGCCAACATTTGGCATCGCCGGTTGGGGCACCTCGGGACGACCATGATGCGGAAAATGATTCCCATCTTGACTGGTCACGACCTATGTATGAGTGATGTGGAGCGCGTAGAGGAGTGCGCAGTGTGCATTCAAGGGAAGCTCATCAGGCAGCCATCACGGTAGAAGCTCCCGACCAAAATGCCAGCGGCATTGTAGACACGCCGAGGTATCACTTCTTACAACCCGTAATATGGTATTCCCTAAGACTTTATCCATGCTCCTTTGGTTCCGCAACCACTTCCCGACAACCAGATTTTTTTCTTAGATTAGACAATGCGATGGAATTTAGATCACAGGCATTCGAAGACTTTTGTACAGCCTCAGGGATAGAACTCATTTATTCAGTGCCTTACGAACATGCCTAGAATAGCCTAGCTGAAGCATACATCAAGAAAATACAACTCATAGTACGCCCTCTCCTCTTTCATGCTCAAATTTCTCCCACTCTTTGGGGTCACGCCGTGTTGCATGCAATAGTCTTTCTTAGACCTAGATCCACCATGTTGCACACACAGACTCCGTTAGAACTTAGCTCTGGTCGAACCCCTCATATAGCCCACTTGTGCACCTTCGGATGCGAAGTATGGGTTCCAGTCTCAGATCCCAAACAACACACCATGACACTCCATAGAATTCGAGGAATCTACCTTGGTTATGACTCTCCTTGCATTATCCGCTACAAAGTACCCTAGAGTGACGATATTTACAAAGCTAGATTTCAGAATTGTAAGTTCATAGAAAACAAGTTCCCCGGCTCTCAAACTAAAACCGATCAAAACTAGAACTTTAAAGACTTAGAAACACTTACTCTTAACTCAGATCCTTACACAGCATTAGCAGACTCTGAAGTTAGAAAACTCCTCACTTTCCAACACCTTGCTGAGAATATCCCCGATGGTTTCCAGTCGGGACCACACATAGTTAGGAGCCCCGTACTCGGTTTTGGCAACCCTGTTCCAATAGCTCCAGCCAAGAAACGAAAGATTAATGTCACCTCGCAAACCCGTCCCTTTAGGCACACCCACCGCAAGCCGGATAATCCGCATAGTCAACCCTTTGATATCCCGTGGGATGATATGATTGAGTCATATCTCACTAACCCTGATGTAGATCCTACGACACTTGACCAAGCCAAAAAGAGTGTAGACTGGCCACAATGGGAAAAAGCCTTACAGGCTAAGTACCAATCACTTAGAAAACGAGGCGTCTTTGGACCTCTTGTCACTGATCTCATCACCAAACCGATAGGACACAAACTGATCTTCACTCGTAAGCGAGTCGAACATAGTAACATTCTTAGATTCAAAGTGAGATTAGTAGCCCAAGGTTACACACAGAAACCAGAGATAGATTTTGAACAAACGTATTCCTCAGTGATGGATAGCACATCCTTTTATGGGAAGTTAGCTTCATGTATGTGTGATCCAATCAAAAAGGAAACAATTTGTGAAAAAAATATGCCTCATTTTGTGTTGCAATGTTTCATCCAAAAATTTGAAGATTTTAGTCTAAAATTGTTCTTGAAAAAATTAACTCATAAAATCAAGCATCTAAAAAATCTCCAAAAATCACAACACCTAGAGTACTATATTATAACCCATCACAACAGATTTCATCCACATATTATCAATATCTCATTTGAAATCGAATTTCAAAATAATTTTTTATTTTATGTTTCAAAATTTATAGAAAAATATTAGTGATAGCAATCATAGATCTAGCCGTATGGATAGAATCCAAAATTCAAAATGTATAACTTTTATTCATACATCAAGTTCCAAATATTCATGTTAGTTGCATCTATAATAAATCTTTGCAAAACTGCCTAGACTGGACATAGATTAGGGCATTTAGGGGTTAAATTGGGGCGAACTTTTTTTAAACTTTGAAATTTTGAATTGACCAAATATGGTCAATTTGGCAGTTAGGAATTAACTCCTAAATGACAAAGGGATAAAGACAAAACCTACGTGTGTTAAAAATGTGGGAACACCAACTATGACGAAGTTTGGTTTGAAAGAGAAAATGAAAAGCATAATGTTTGGTAATTATCTATACCGTCAAACTTTCAAAAACAATTTTGGTTACTCTTTTAACTCCTAAACGTCCTAGGGTGTCTCCATAATTGACAGTTTGCAAAAAATCATTATAAAGTACTATTTGGAAGAATATTTCAAAATTGTCATACAAATGAAAGTTGTATATATATAATTTTATGTTCTATCTGTATGGTTTGATTTACCAATGCCATCACTGATATTTTATTATAAAAATTCAATTTTACAATTAAAATTTCCTTCTAAATTTGATTACAAACAAAGTATTGATATTTTGAGTAAAACTTGTTGGAATAGATTTGAAATGAGATACTCTTGACACAGTGGTTTCTTGAAAATTTGGTGTTACTTCAATTTATGACCTCATTTTAGCAAGCCCACTTTTGAACTAAAGTGAATGCAATTTTAGCTTGGTCAAATGTCTGACATACTTCCACATTTGTAATATAAAAAGATATGTACTCTAATAACACCATATCCAACAACAACTTCATAAAGTATTTTTTTAAAATTTGAATGAGTTTCATCCATGATGTATTGTAAGTGTAGTGTGAGTTGGAATTTGTTCGTCGTCTAAAAACTGGAAGCTGGGATGTTTAGGAGTTAATGAATGCACAAGCATTTTCCATTGAATTTGGTATGATTGGTTAAAACTAGATTTTCTATTCTAATATTAAAAAGGCAAAAATTTCAAAAGACATAACATCATCACTTTTCCAAAATAGTAAGTTTTATAACACTAGAACAATATTGAAATCTTTGTCATTGAAAAGTTCCTTAGTAATCCTCAATATTGCAAATAAAATGCATCAAACAACACTAGAACATGATATCTACCCCCAATTTCAATAAAAAATCAAAAGTTGAAAATTGTCATTTCCTGACCATAGGCAGTCATTATTGTTTGGGCTACGATTTGAATATGGTCGAACGGTCATTTAGGGGTTAGTAAACTTATTGCCCACTTACACTAATAGTCATATTGTTAAACATCTTTAATGGTTGAATGTGATTGGAGACTGTGATATTAATTGGTGATAGCATTATAAATAATTATCAATAGAGAGATAATTTAAAATAAAATTTAACAATTGGGGGATAACTCAAGCATTGGATGATACCAATTGATAGACAATACTTCCATTTGTGTGTAGAAAAGATTAAATTGAAACTAAAGAACAAACATAAATAAATAAATAAAAATTCATTAAGTGGTGGGCACTTAGAATCCAAAAATGAAGTCAAAATGAAGATTACAATAGAACTTAATGAAGTTTAGCAACAATCCTAAATTTGATCAAACCACTTGCATAATTGTAAAAAACTAATTGACTAATATAAATTCCAATTAATAGTATTGCCAATAAGACAATAATTTGATACCACAAAATAAAATTCTTCAAAATCAAGCTCACAACTATTCATACCATTAAAAATACACTAAAATTGTGTAATTATTTATTCAACATCTACTTAAAATCAAATTCCTACAATACTAACATATGTTTGATAACTATGTTTATGTTTTGTCATCTTCATCAAGCATTAAGTAATTCAATGATTTTGATGCAAGTCAAGAATTTTCCCTCAGCTGCATGTTCGATCTTTATTGAGACCTTGTTGACCTCATGATCTATTGCACAAGTATCCTTTTCTCTGAGGTCTTTATTCTCTATAGCTTGTTCCATGTGTACAAAAATATACTTATGTAACTTTATGCAAGACCTTTATGCCTTTGAAAGTACTCATTAAAGTGATATTAAATCACAATACTTAACTTTTCAACAAAATGTAACAATAGAATATCAAAAAGTAAAAAACAAATTAATATGTATTTTTCATGCAATGCCTTGGTGATACTTAAACTACTCACCACATATGTAAACTAGCATGCTTAATGTAAAGTCATATTTAGAACTTTATTCATGTCATAATTACGATCATAGTAAGCTATTATAATAGCTCCATGGAAATCTGTTGATTTATATAGATCAACATGTCCATCTTCACACTCCAACTTTCGTCACATGTTATCTGCTATGTGAATTTATTATAAATTTAAAATCATTTGCGGCATAATGGCTTACATGGATTATTATTTTTAAATATAATATATAATAATTATAATTATAAAGTAATAATGAATCATCATGTTTTACCTTTTTTGAGCTCCGCCAATTTGTTTAAAAAATCTTGTTCTTTGTCCAAACGATGTGCACTTGTAACCTTGACCACCTCCAACAACCGATGGAGTTCATCTCAAACTTTGAGTGTGATTTCTCCTCTTATAACTCTCACCTGATCTTTAACTAAAAACTTCATACTCTTGCGTTTGGATCTTCTAGGTTGCTTCCCCCAAACCTCATCAAATCCAGCTTTTGTTTTTGTATCTTCTTTCAGAACTTAGAAAGTTTTTAAAATTGCTAAATGTAGCATGTTTTCTGAAAGATACATGGAACAAGCAGCTGGATCCTTTTGAAGAAAAAAAAATTGCATTATGATATTTGAGAGTTTTGCCTACATCGAAATTAAATTACCAGTAAGTTAAAAAATTATTTTGTTGTTATTAATATATATATAAAGGATTACCACTAGAATATTCCTTGAAATATTTAGACTAATCACAAAAAAATATTTTTTTGACTTACTAGACTTATTATAAAAAAAATTAAGTTAATTTAATTTTCAATGTAGGCAAAACTCTCAAATATCACAACGCAATTTTTTCTTCAAAAAGATCTGGTTGCTTGTTCCATGTATCCTTTAGAAGGCATGCTACATTCTTGGGGGGTGCACTGTACTAAACATGTACGAGTATACGTGAGTGCACAGGAGGGATATTGATTTGAACATTGCCGTATTACGTATACATATGGTATACATATTATATCTTGTAATTATGTACATATATGGAGGGCCTTTAAAAAGTATACATCAGTTGTACTTGTATGGTAGTGTTACTATACTACGTAGCATAAGTTTTCATATTGGATGAAACTAGGATGAACGATTTTCGTTAGCAACCTCGTTAGCTATCAGGGTAATATCGGGCAAAAAGGCAGTGTTAGGGTTTTGAAAGGATTCATTGAGCTCATTTTGCCTCCCATCTTAGGTTTTTTGTTTTCTCTTGTAGTCGGCCGCCGTTGTCTCGCTTGCCTGAGCGCTAGCTCGTCGCTGTGCTTTGGAAGTTGAGCGTTCATTGTGCTTCCTCAATGCTCCAAGGTCTTCTACATCGCCTTTGGAGAGTCTCGAGGCCCCTACGCGGAGCTCTTCTTCGATGGCCACCTCCTGCTCCTGTTTGATGTGCGCGTGGCGGTGATGACACCCCCTGGCTGATCGGGAGTTCTATCTCCTCCTTCCTCTAGGGCGCGCCTGATTGCCGGCTTGTCGACAGACTCTGCACCCTAGGCTGGTTTGTTGGGAGGGTTTATAGGATACGGAGGAAGTTTGGTAATCGTTGGGTGGAGTATAGGGATCCAATTGACTTGATGGACGGTCCATCAAATGTGGATATTGGTTTATGTTGGTATCAAAAAGGGACTAACAACAAGTGGACATATGATCTTACTGATCATTTGATGGTAGACTTAGAGACAATAATTGCATTGGCTACAATGACATATATTGCCGAATCAAATGTTTATGAGTTACATCCAGAAGATGAATTTTTTTTCAACAACTTTGCTGATAAAAGTTAGAATATTTTGTTATACATATTGTAGGGGTTGATGTTTGTTCAAAAGTATATCTGTATACTTATGTTAATGACTATATATGAATGGATGTTTTTTTTGTGTATACATATTGTCACTTGTATATTTATAGTTGCAATTGTATGTATATTACTTCATTTCACAAAAAAAAACTTGTATACAGGGAGTTTTTAGAGTATGCGGCGAACGCACGTGATTTTAGGTTTCAATAAAAGGTGCACCCCCCGTGGCTACATTTAGAAATTTTAACAACTTTCCAAGTTCCGGTAGAAAATACAAAAACAAGAGTCGCATTTAATGAGGTTTGGGGGAAGCAACCTAGGAGATCCAAACGCAAGGGTAGGAAGTCCTTAGTTAAAGATAAGGTGAGAGATATGAGAGGAGAAATCACACGCAAAGTTTGAGATGAAGCAAAGTTAAATTGTCAAGGCCAAATTAACTTTGATGTCAAATCATAATACCTTTAAATTACTCAATTCTATACAAACCAAAGCAGCTCAAATGTAAAATCCATGACAAAAAGATAGTCATCCCTTAAATCCACACAAAAAAATCATTGAATTCTTCAACCACAAGCCAAAAATTTGCAAACCAATCATGATCAAAACCAAATGAATTCCAAAATATTGAAAACAAGCACATCTAAGATGACAACAAGAACAAAGAGATGGAACAAAGACAAAGCCAAGGCATTCCTTTATATGTGATTTGGTTCTAAATAGTAAAGTGGAGTAAACCATAGACATTTAATTATATATGTGCCAGTCGTCTTTTACTTTAGTTTAGATTTAAACTTGATGTACGAATAAAAGTTGTATACTATGAATTTTAGCCTTTTAAATAAATCTATGATTGTGTCCTTAATTGATTCTTATGTTATATTTTACTTTTAAACTATAATTTGACTTTTAATATTCTATTTTTATTCTATGTCAAAACAATTTGAGAGAGAAAAAATAAAGATAAAAATAAAAGTAAAAAAAATAAAGAAAAATAAAAATAAAAATCATCAAGTAAGGTAAGATGTCCTAAAACCACCCACCCACCCCAATTATGACATGTAGACAGACCTTTCTTGGGGCTATCACAATTGAGACTCAAAATCACCTGAGTTAAGACTCAAAACCACCAATTTCACTATTCAAGTAGACCAATGGCATGCCAAGCATTGCAAAGAAATAGTTGGTGGTTTTGGGTATCATTATGAGTGAAAATTAGTACCACATGGTGTGAACATGGAGAAACCTAGAGGTCTGATTTGAGTGACAAAGTTCTTTTCACTTCAAAAATTTGTATCAATTTGAATATTGGGAATTAAATTGCAAACATTTGTGCATTCCGTGAGAAATCTTCTTACAAATGACCGCAAAAAAATTTCTCATAAGTAACCGTGAAAAAACTAAGCCCATATTTCTTCAGTTGGTGGTTTTAGGACATCTAACCCTTACTCTCAGAGCCAACAAAGGGCAGCTCTCAAGAATTCAGTACTAAATTCATCTATACGAACCGGATTTCATCTGTTTGCACGCTTTCCATCCATTCGCACCCTAGACTTTTCATCCATTCGCATCCCAGACGTTTCATCCATTTACATCCCATAATTTTCATCCATTCGCATCCCAGACTTTTCATCCATTCGCACTCCAGTTGCCTACAGTGGCCCAACGAGAGACCGCGTTCATAATTCACACTTGCAATTGTTGCGAAGTAACTCATGTCAAAAATTTCTTCCTGCAAGAAATTTCTTCCTGCAAGAAATTTCTTCCTGAAGTACTGTATGAAGTCTTGGTATATGGAGCTTAGAGCATCCCCACTCCTACACGTTAGAGATGACTCACTCAAATTATTCATTTACATTTGGCGAGCTCTTGTACTTACACTCCCCCATCTTTGGAGGCCCCTCACACATCAAAAGTACACATCAAATAGTCAATGGACCAATCACAAGTAGGATGTGAGGATTTAGTCAATTAAATAGTGATTTGAAGGGCCATTTCTTGACAGGCTAGGATCCATCCCCACTTCTACACGCTAGAGATGACTCGCTCAAATTATTCATTTACATTTGAAGAGTCACACTCCCCCACCCTTGGAGGCCCCTCACACATCAAAAATGCACATCAAATATTCAATGGACCAATCACAAGTAGAATGTCGGGATATAGTCAACTAAATAGTGATTTGGAGGGCCGTTTCTTCACACTCTAAGATCCAGAATTAAGAGGCATTTTGGAAGGACCCTTAGCACTTTTCATTTACTTCTGCAGTGCAAGGGGCTCTGGGAGGGCTGCGGTGGAGCTGCTCTTAGGGCCGGTTTACACTACGGTGGAGAAGGCCTCCGGTCGGTCAAGAATGCTTGGCCAAGACATGGTTATATGAGGCAAATGGTGGATGTGCCGGAGAAGAATGAAAGGCAATAAAATATTTTTAATCACTTGGGCTTCTCCGGAGGAGGAATTTCTTCTCCGGCCTCAAGAGGCCGGACAAGAAACTCCTCCTCCGGAGAAGCCCAAGTCCAAAAAGTGCTGCCATGTAGGCGGCCATGTCATTTTATCATCCATGAGAAATCTTTATCATCCATGAGAAATCTTCACCACCATTCTTGTCTTCACCTAGTGTAAACATCTTCCGGTGTAGAGTTGCAATTTTGACCAATCACAGTTTAGAATCGCCCTTTTTTTCATGACCGGTGGACTTCTCCACCGTAGTCTAAACCGGCCCTTAGAGGAAATTGGAAAGGATCGGAGTCCTTGAGAACAACATCATTAATTCCAGCCTCTTCGATGATATATGTGCAGCGAGAGGCTGATCTGTTGTCGATCTGTCTCTGCAATTGTTGCAAAACCCTGAACATTTCTTAGAACGTCTGGTTTTGAATGCAACTTTAATTTACAAGAGACGCACAATTTGCGTTCCGAACCATGTCCATAGAGATTGAGGTGGTAGACCAACGCTCGCCTGAGGAGGAGCAAGGCTTGTTGGAGTCCAGGCACACGATCTTGCCTGAAGAGCACGGCTTGTTGGATTCGGACTATGAGCACACGATCTTTTTGAGCCACAGCGGAGCGCAAAAGAACTTCGTGGAGCAATTGTGTGAGGATCTGGAACGAGCGAACCAGAGTCCGTTCTTTGATAAGCGGCCAGAGAGCTTACCGAAGGGAGAGGTGTTTGCGCGGCATATTTTTCGAGCTGCGGAGCAGTGCGAGGTGGCGGTCGTGGTGGTGTCGGAGGAGTATTTCAGCCGAAGCAAATGGCCTATGCTGGAGCTCTGCGCGTTTGTGAGATCGAGCAAATGCAAGGTTATCCTGCCCTTGTTTTTTGGATTGTCGTGCAAAGAGTTCGGCAATCTGGAGAGGCGGGCATGCCTGGGCGCAAGCGGATGCCCGAATTCGAGTAGAGGATTGGAAGAACGCTTTGAGAGAGCTTGATCGAAGGAAGTATGTGGAGGCTTTGGGAGAAGTCGTTTTCCGAAAGAATGTTGTGGCAACCGTTTACGCCATCACACAGAAGATCTTGCAGGAGAAGGTAACTAAGCAGTTTTGCCCTAATTTGTTTTTGTTTGGGCTTCCCAGCCATGTCTGTTTCTGCATCTGAAAATGAATTTGTTCAAGTCCGTGCATACCGTAACACCATAGCAGGGTCGCCACCTGGCAAACGAATATTTATTTTTTTTGAAAAAATAAGGTTCGCCTCTCAAAAACTGAATTTCTCAATATTCGTTTTTTAGCAAAAAAAATCAGTAAAAATGACCTTAAATAGCTTAGAAAGAACAAAATATTTCAAAAACTAATTTATTCTATTTTTGTTTTTCTGTCTTCAGAATTTTCTAATTTTTACGTTTTTTATATTTAGAATTATTTTAGGACGAACCTGCTATGGTACTACGGTAGTCATGTCTGTCTCTACATCTGAAAACGAAGTTCCGTCCACTTTTCTTCAAAAGTGGATACAGAAGGGTTGGTTTTCTCAAAAAGAAGAATTAATCCTCAAGGCATGACCTGAATCTTCATCTGAAAACAAAGTCCCACTCTATGTTAGAAATACTTTTTCAAAAAGGGATTCCCAATACGAGACCATGTTTAGATACAAATGTTTTTTCAGAAACAGATACAGAAATCTGAAAAACAGCCTTGCTTTTAACCCCTAACTGCCCAACCATGCATATTTTGCATGATGTATGGATTTGAACTCCGATTTCTCATCCATCATGCACTTTTTGCAGTGTGAAAATTTTATTGAAACTTTTATGGGAAGTTAGCTTTGTGCACGTGTGATCCGATTAGAAAGGGGATGATTTGCGAAATTTTTATGCCTCATTTCATGTTGTGGTGTTCCACCTCAAATTTCAAAGATTTTAGTCTAAAAGTGCTCTTGAAAAAATCAACTACTAAAATTAAGCAACCAAAAAATCTCTAAAAATCACTACACTTAGAGTATTACATTTTAACCCACCCCCAAAAAAATTCATTATTAGATTGTCAATATATTATTTGTAATCATATTACAAAAGGACTCTAAATTTTAAGTTTGAAAATTTATATACAAATATTGGTGATAGCAATTGCAAATCTAACCGTATGTATAGAATCTAAAATTTATAATGTACAACTTTTATTCATTCATCAAGTTGGAAATATCCCTCTTAGTTGCATTTTATAATGCATCTTCGAAAAACTGCCAAATTTGAAAAGGGTAAGAACGTTTAAGGGTTAAGAAAAATGACCATTTTGTATCCATTTCTAGCTTTCAAATACACACAAACATGGCATGTAATGTACTAAGAGTCATAAGAAAAGTATTGTTGCAAGAGCAGGGAGTGCCTTATTCATGAAATTACTTGTTCTTGTTAATTAGTTTTCATGTACTTTGTACAGTGAGACCTCGATAAGTGTTGGGGGTTGGGAGCATACTTTTAGTTAACACTTCGAGACTAGTAACACATAACACTTATAGAGGGTGATGCCGATGATTTGTAACACTTATAAAAAATAACATTTTAATAGAATGATATACCACTCAACAAATTTATGTTATTTAATAGTTTCTGCTTGTTTCACATCATCAATTTCGTGTTTAGATGTTGATTCTTTGCACACGCAAAAGGAGTACTAGCCAAAGAATGTTATGATGAAACTTCATGTTCTTATGATTTTTTACGAGAATCAATTATGAGCAATAATAGGAACAATGAACACCCTTTTTTATCAAAGGAAGCAATTTCACATTACATGCAGTTGTAAAAGTAACACTTCATTGGATAAGTAGAGAAGTTGATTTGAAATTTGAGATTGTGGTAAAACTATTTTTTTTATTTCTATTTTTAATGTGAAATAGTGGCACTATAATAGTTGTGAGGAACTATAGGGACACAAACTTTGCTACTTTAGTAGGCTTTGATATATTTTGTGAAGTACAATCCTAACAAGGTGTTGTTTATTTTTGGATTGTAATCAACAGCTTCAACGTATTACTTTTTATGAGCAGTTACGAGGAGTATTGACATTATTGTTACCAACGCCAGAGTCTATTCTTCACCTTATTCTTTATTTCATATGTAGGATGGTAGCATTTGATGTTATTTTTATTTTACTTTTCCTTTTATTTTTTAAGATCATTGTCCCTATTATTAACAAGATTGCATCACCAAAGAGGGTATGAATTTTCTCCACCCAGAGTACCTTAACCCTTTAGTGCCCACGGTGGTTCTGGAGAAACCACAATTTTTGGGTGATGTTTCTTTAAAACTCTCTTTGTTGAAATTAGGGATATTATTAATAGCATCCAACTGTATGAATGTAAGCATAGCTTAATGAAACAAGTGTCGGTTAAATCTAGGTAAGATTGGACCATTGGATTGGAAGATTGTAGTATGTCTTTGAACCGTATAATGCACACTCAAAAATGAGATTTTGGGGGGTGTGTGATTTCAAGGTTAAATAGAATTTGGGTTAAATTTTCAAAAATAAAAATAAAGAAGTTCAGCAATGGCTTGTGTCAACACCTCTTCATTGCAAGCTTTCATGTCAAGAACGGACTCATACATAGTTATTGTGAATTTTATAAGAGAGTGACTTATCCATGTACGGTTCAGAACAAAAATTTATACTTTAACCCCTAAAAGACCGCAATTTTTCTTGTTTTTGAGCATCATTTTCACCTCTTTCTATTCATTTCCTTGTGAATATTTTTTTCCACTTCATAGAAAGTACCAAATCAAACATTTAAATAAAATTTAAGAATTTTTTTAACCAATTTAACAATTTTTCTCATGTCTTCAAAGACAGTCAAAAAATATCCAAAAGACTGCAATTTCATCTTTTTCACTTCAAACGCTATAATCTTGCAATCTGTACAGTCAAATTTTATGAAAATTTTACCATGCACTCTCTTGGTAATCTTTAACAAGACCTTACGGTTAAAGTTGAAAAATAATTATTTTGAGGTTTATTTTGAGCCCTGCCCACACTGCCCATTTTCCCCAAAAAACCCCTTTTGTTCTATAACTTCGACTTAAAAAGTTGGAATCAAAAAAATAATTAGATTCCCATTTTTGTATTGACATACCAAATTCACATGATTTATTTCAAAAAAAAATAAAAAAATTGACACCATGGGAACCTACCCGAACATTGAAATGTCCTAGTTAGGACACTTGGTCCTTTAGGGGTTAAAATAAGAAAGGAGTTGGTACATTGATGAAGTTCAAACTACATATACTAATGGAACGTGAATAAGAGAACACAATCCAAAAAAAATACAAGATAACAAACTTGCAAACACAAGAAATACCACATATTATATGTGTTATATTTGTAAGTATTTGCTATATTTTGAGGTATTTGCAATATTTTGGTGTTTTGTACATAGGTATTTGGATAGCTAAGAAACTCAAATTTCAAATTTTCTTTTTGCATCATCTGCAAAATTAAAACTTACGCATTTGAACTTAGACATCGGACTGAGATGGTTCATAAATTTTCCAGTATTTCAATTTCTAATGAATTAGTGATCACTTAGTAGTTGCCTGGGCACTAAAAAGTTAACATGGTACCCCAACCGCAAAGTATTGTGGTGGTACTGGAGTCCACGACTCGCTTCTTATTTGCTAGGTGGGTTGGTCCATCTAAGCCCTATTTTTTTTCTACAATGTAAAGGGTGTGGTTCAACAAGGGCTTTAACCCTTGAAGGATTTAGGGAATAGTAGATACGTTGCCGTATATTTAACATTTGTTATGAGTAGAAAGTTCCAAATTGAGATCCCAATAGCTTTTAAGACCATGTAGACATGAATTTTAATTTTACTTTTGATACAATACTCATAAGAGGTGTAGAACCATTCCAAATACAATGAAATATGGTCGTGTACATTAGCCAGAATGGCCAATCTGGACCTTTAAGGGTTAACCCCTAAACGTCCACTCTTTCACAATGTGGACGATGTACAAAATCAAACACAGTTCTTTCATCCATCATTGACTTTTTGTAGTGTAGATTTTTCACTATATATTCTATGGGAAGTTAGCTTCATGTATGTGTGATTTGATTAGAAAGGGGATAATTTGTAAAAACTTATGCCTCATTTCATGTTGTGATGATTCATCCAAAATTTTGAAGATTTTAGTATAAAAATGCTCTCAACCTTTAAACATCAAGAGGGCCTGGGCGGGGCAACTCGAAAGGCATCTAAATTTTTGGAGGAGGAAAAAAAAAGAAATTTTTTTTTGATTTTTTTGGAAAAACAACTCTGTTTCCAACATTGTTGCAGCACTATAGCACTGCGGCACTTTTCATAAAACCACCTCAACTGGCCCAGCTTCAATTGCTGCTCATTTTGATAACTTCGATTGCTTGCCAATGTTTCCACAATCTCCCAAATGAGGCGCAAATTTGGAATTTAGATAGCTTTCTAATGCACTCGCCAATGCACCAATCCTCGTTTGATTTGGTTGAGAAAATCTATTTTTTTCTTCATTATTCTCTCATAAATAAGCCCATAAGGCTTTTTTTGATGTTTAAGAGTTAAGAAAGCCAACTAATTAAGTAGTCAATAAATCTCCAAAAATCACAATATTTAGAGTGTTATATTCCAACCAATCACAACAAAGTTTATGTTCAAATTGTCAATATATTATTTGTAATCAAATTGCAAAAGAATTTTCAATTTCAAGTTTTTAATTTTATAAAAAAATATTGGTGATAGCAATTGCAAGTCTGTCCACATGGATAGAATCTAAAATTTGTAATGTATTCAAAATATCTTTCAAGTCTTAGTCACATTTTATAAGACATCATTGAAATTAATCCTCCAAATCTAAAGAGGGGTAAAAACATTTAGGGGTTAAAATGTTATATACAAACAAAGCTCTCTTGCACATGCAATTGTGGACAACTGATTCATCATCTCTTCTTTGATTAACCCTTTAGTGCCTAGATAACCAATAAGTGGTCACTCGGTCACCAAAAAATGAAAAGCTATAGAATAATTTTGCAAACCAATGTAAGTCGCAAAATCAAAAGTTACACATTTGAATGGTTTACAAATCAGTGTTTTGAGTGAAAGACAATGAAAACATGATCCCACGAGGCTCCTTGCACACTCAAGGGTTGAGAAGTTCTTGCAAATGGCCAATTTGAACCCAAAAAAGTTGTAAGACTTTAAACATAGCCTCACTGCTCTGCGGCTCCACCATCAACCTTTAAAAGTAGGTAACTAAGGTTGACAATTTTGACATAGATAGTTACAGAGAATACGCACATGAATAAGAGCATTCAACAAATAATTAATAATGCACAACAAAAACCGTCGTGGTTCAATCCCAAGTGCCACTAGCTCTTCTAGAACGCACAAGGAAGTTAAGCTTTGATGTCAACTGTCAGGATATATTAATATATACTACTGTAAACCCAGTTGATTCTCAAGCTTGATACAAAGCCACTGGCTCTTAATTCATGCAGTGCCATGACATAGTTGGCACCGAGCAAATCAAATGCACCAACCTGTCAGAGATGACATAATCATATTCCTTCCGTTACCTCCTCAGTCTAGCAGTCCAAATGACATTAGGAACCCGTCTCTTCGACGTAGTCACATCCTATTTCTACGGTGACTTAGATGCCTTAATTTACATCAAACTTCCTCCAGATTTCCTCCCAAACACTACACTCGCACGGCCCAGGCGCGTTTCTGGATTGCGGATATGCAAAGCCTTTTATGGCCTAAAGCAAGCCGGACGGCATGGTACCATCACCTCAAGTCCTTGATTTCTCATTAGTTCCAAACTCACCCCGCCCTACCTTGTGTCTTCGTCCTCAAAGACACCACCGATTTTGTCATCCTTGCAGTCTATGTCGATGACTTAAACTCTATTGGCACCCCAGCCTTGAGTAAGCATGTGGAAAACCCTACTAACCAAACAGTTTGAAATGAAACTGTTGGAGCAAACATCCTATTGTCTTGGACTACAGATTAAACATTATGCAGATGGGAGTTTACTACTTCATCAACAAACATGTGTGAAGAAACTACTCCGCACATTCAACATGGACAACGCCAACGCGCTTTCAGCTCCCATGATTGCCAAGAGTCGCACTGAAGATGATCCTACCGCCCAGCAGATGACGACGAGGAGGAGATCGACAAGCCGCAGTACTTAGCCGCCGTTGGAGCTCTTCTGTATTTTGCCACCAATACCCGACCCGACATCTCATTCGCCGTCAGTGTCTTCGCGCCAACAGGAATTTCGGACCCCACTGATTCTGCACTGATTCAGTGCAATTTCCGATATTTCAAGGGTTCGTACGATTTTCGCACTGATTCCGCATCGTTGCGTCATTCATCGCAACTACACTGATATGACACGATGTTCGTACAAGCGGATATGGTACTGATTCGACACGATTGATACATCCATTGAAAACGTATGAATTCAGCACTGTTTATAGTCGTCAAATGTCGTGTTTTAATCGTCTTTAAAACTACACTGATTCAGTGCGTTTTTCGTGCGACATCATCTTTTCCATATCTAGATTTTCTTTTCTTTTTATATCTAAATTTGATCAAAATAATATTATTAAAACATATATAATAAAATAAAATAATAGAAAATATAAAATAATTACTTTCCTCGCTACCCACTTCAATTACACGGAAATTGCCCGCACATGCGGTGGGGCCCACCATAGCTTGGGCTTCCCAAGCTCTATATCGCCAACGGTGGGATTTGAACTCTCAACCTTCCGGTTGCCAATCAAGTTCCCAACCACCAAACCACCTCAAACTCTTCATGCATAGAATGAAACTCTTTTGGTAATTATCGAACTTTTTTTTCAGCGGACTTTGAATGTTTTAAACTATGTGAAAAAAACTTTTTTTCCAAATTTTTTTTGCACTAGATTATGCAGGACATTTTCTATATCTAGGATTTTTTTCATAGTTTTTTGAATTTTTTAAATTTTTGCCAAAATCGTGATGGCAGATCAGGGATACAGGGCTCTGAGTTGTTTTTTTTTTCAGCGGACTTTGAATGTTTTTAACTATGTGAAAAAAACTTTTTTTCCAAAATTTGTTTTTGCACTAGATTATGCAGTACGTTTTCCATATATAGGATTTTTTTCATTATTTTTTGAATTTTTTAAATTTTTGCCAAAATCGTGATGGCAGATCAGGGATTCAGGGCTGTGAGCTGTTTTTTTTTTTTCAGCGGACTTTGAATGTTTTTAACTATGTGAAAAAAACTTTTTTTCCAATTTCTTTTTTTGCACTAGATTATGCAGGACGTTTTCTATATCTAGGATTTTTTTCATAATATTTTGAATTTATTTATTTTTTGCCAAAATCGTGGTGGTTGTGAGCTATTTTTTTTTGCTCCTATGATGAAAAGTACAATGATAACCAATAATACCAAATTTGAATTCTAAAAATATAAAATGTTCTTTCTTTGAAATTTTAATGTGTATTGCTTCTAAACTCTATAAATGTAGATCTAAAAATGTTTTGGGAAATTAAACCGGAAGTATAATTTAAAGAATATTCTTGGAATATTCCAACATATTCCAAAATATTCCAAAATAATATAAAATATTTTGAAATATTCTAAAAGATTCCAAAAGATTCCAAAAGATTCCAAAAATATATTAAAATATTGTACACAGATGTCGTACGACAATGATTTGCATTATAATAGATACTGAAATCGCACGAATATAACAAAAGGCATTAATATGATACGTATACGATACTGAATTCGCATTAACTAAAATTGCACATTATCCGTGTCTTATCAGCCATGTGAAGTAGATACACAATTAACGCACGGATTCCGTCAAGCACGACTTCCGTGCGGAAACAATACTTTTTTGATAATCACGGAAAAGACACTGCATCGACATCTTAGTAATGCATGTCACTTCCGTACTGTAACGACACTTCTAAATGCACGTATGACGTGCGGAATCAGTGTTTTACGATAAACGCACTGAATCAGTGCAGAATCAGTGGGGTCGGAAATTCCTGATGGCGTCACAGTCAGAAACCCACTTCCCAGCATGGCAAGGACTCAAGCATCTCCTAGGCTACCTCCACGGCACGGAGGATCTCGGCCTACGCTTCCGCAAAGATACTTCCAGTGACATCATTGGATACGCAGATTCTGGCTTCAAGACATACCCCGTTTCAGGTAAGTCTCAAACCGACTATATCTTCATTAAAAACGGCGTACCGATCTCCTGGCGCTCCACCAAGCAAACCGTGACCGCTACGTATACAAATCATGCCGAACTACTCTCCTTCCACGAGGCCTCCCGTGAAGCCGTTTGGCTACATCAGGAATTTCCGACCCCACTGATTCTGCACTGATTTAGTGCGTTTATTGTTAAACACTGATTCCGCACGTCATACGTGCATTTAGAAGTGTCATTACGGTACGGAAGTGACATGCATTACTAGACTATCGATGCACTATCTTTTCAATGATTATCAAAAAAGTGTTATTTCCGCACGAAAGTCGTGTTTGACGGAATCCGTGCGTTAATCGTGTATTTAAGTCACATGGCTGATAAGACACGGATAACGTGCGGTTTTAGTTAATGCGAATTCAATCGTATACGTATCATATTAATGCCATTTATTATATTCCTGCGATTTCAGTATCTATCATAATGCAAATTATTTTCGTACGACATCCGTGTACAATATTTTAATATTCTTTTTGGAATCTTTTAGAATCTTTTGGAATCTTTGAAAATATTTTATAATATTTTGGAATATTTTGAAATATTTCAAGAATCTTCTTTAAATTATACTTCCGGTTTAATTTCCCAAAACATTTTTAGATCTACATTTATAGAGTTTAGAAGCAATACACATTAAAATTTCAAAGAAATAACATTTTATATTTTTAGAATTAAAATTTGGTATTATTGGTTATCATTGTACTTTTCATCATAGGAGCAAAAAAAAATAGCTCACAACCACCACGGTTTTGGCAAAAAATAAATAAATTCAAAATATTATGAAAAAATCCCTAGATATAAAAAACGTCTTGCATAGTCTAGTGCAAAAAAAAATTTGGAAAAAAAGTTTTTTTCACATAGTTAAAAACATTGAACGTCCGCTGAAAAAAAAAAAAAAAAACAGCTCACAGCCATGATCTGCCATCATGATTTTGGCAAAAAATTCAGAAATTCAAAAAATTATGAAAAAAATCCTAGATATAGAAAACGTCCTGCATAATCTAGTGCAAATTGTTTTTTGGAATAAACCTTTTTTTCACATAGTTAAAAACATTCAAAGTCCGCTGAAAAAAAAACATCTCACAGCCATGATCTGCCATCACGATTTTGGCAGAAAATTAAAAAATTCTAAATATTATGAAAAAATCCTAGATATAGAAAAAGTCCTGCATAATCTACTGCAAAAAAGAAATTGGAAGAAAAGATTTTTTCACATAGTTAAAAACATTCAAAGTCCGCTGAAAAAGAAAGTTTGATAATTACCAAAAGAGCTCCATTGTATGCATGAAGAGTTTGAGGTGGTTTGGTGGTTTGGAACTTGATTAGCAACCGGGAGGTTGAGAGTTCAAATCCCACCGTTGGCGATAGAGCTTGGGAAGCTATGGTGGGCCCCACCGCATGTGCGGGCAATTTCCGTGTAGTTGAAGTGGGTAGCGAGGAAAGTAATTATTTTATATTTTTTAATATTTTATTTTATTTTATATTTTTTAATAATACTATTTTGATCAAATTTAGATATAGAAAGAAAAGAAAATCTAGATATGGAAAAGATGATGTCGCACGAAAAACGCACTGAATCAGTGTAGTTTTAAAGACGATTAAAACACGACATTTGACGACTATAAAGAATGTTGAATTCATACGTTTTCAATGGATGTATCAATCGTGTCGAATCAGTACTATATCCGCTTGTACGAACATCGTGTCATATCAGTGTAGTTGCGATGAATGACGCAACGATGCGGAATCAGTGCGAAAATCGTACGAACCCTTGAAATATCGGAAATCGCACTGAATCAGTGCAGAATCAGTGGGGTCCGAAATTCCTGATGTACGCACTATGCGATAAGCCATACATCAGGAATTTCAGACCCCACTGATTCTGCACGATTTCAGTGCGTTTATCGTTAAACATTAATTCCGCACGTCATACGTGCATTTAGAAGTGTCGTTATCGTACGGAAGTGACATGCATTGCTAAGATGTCGATGCAGTGTCTTTTCAATGATTATGACAAAAGTGTTGTTTCTGCACGAAAGTCGTGCTTGACGAAATCCGTGCGTTCATCGTGTATCTACATTACATGGCTAATAAGACATGGATAACATGCGGTTTTAGTTAATGCGGATTCAGTATCCTATACGTATCATGTTAATGCCTTTTACTATATTCGTGCGATTTCAGTATCTATTATAATGCAAATTATTTTCGTACGACATCTGTGTACAATATTTTAATATATATTTTTGGAATCTTTTGGAATCTTTTGGAATCTTTTGAAATCTTTTATATTATTTTGGAATATGTTGGAATATTCCAAGAATCTTCTTTAAATTATACTTCCGGTTTAATTTCCCAAAACATTTTTAGATCTACATTTATAGAGTTTAGAAGCAATACACATTAAAATTTCAAAGAAATAACATTTTCTTTTTTTAGAATTAAAATTTGGTATTATTGGTTATCATTGTACTTTTCATCATAGGAGCAAAAAAAAAATAGCTCACAACCACCATGATTTTGGCAAAAAATTAAAAAAAATTGAAAATATTATGAAAAAAATCCTAGATATAGAAAAAGTCCTCCATAATCTAGTGCAAAAAAGAAATTTGGAAAAAAAGTTTTTCACATAGTTAAAAACATTCAAAGTCCGCTGAAAAAAAAGAAAACAGCTCACAGCCTTGATCTGCCATCACGATTTTGGCAAAAAATAAAAAAATTCAAAATATTATGAAAAAAATCCTATACATAGAAAACGTCCTGCATAATCTAATGCAAAAAAAAATTTGGAAAAAAAGTTTTTTTCACATAGTTAAAAACATTCAAAGTCTGCTGAACAAAAACAAACAGCTCACAGCCATGATCTGCGATCACGATTTTGGCAAAAAATTCAAAAATTCAAAAAATTATGAAAAAAATCCTATATATTGAAAAAGTCCTGCATAATCTAGTGCAAAATAAATTTGAAAAAAGAATTATATACACATGGCAAAAAATTGCCAATAGTTTCAATCTTTTAAAATTACCAAAAAAGTTCCATTCTATGCATCAAGGGTTTGTGGTGATTTGGTGGTTTGGAGCTCGGTTGATAATCGGGAGGTTGTAAGTTCAAATCCCACCGTCGGCGATAGAGCTTGGGAAGCCATGGTGGGCCCCACCGTGGGTTCGGGCAATTTCCGTGTAGTTAAAGTGGGTAGCAAGTAAAATAATTATTTAAATTATTTAAATTTTTTAATTTTTTTTTTTTAATAATATTATTTTGATCAAATTTAGATATAGAAAGAAAACAAAATCTAGATATGGAAAAGATGATGTCGCACGAAAAACGCACTGAATCAGTGTAGTTTTAAAGACGATTAAAACACGTCATTTGACGACTATAAAGAGTGCTGAATTCATACGTTTTCAATGGATGTATCAATCGTGTCGAATCAGTACTATATCCGCTTGTACGAACATCGTGTCATATCAGTGTAGTTGCGATGAATGACACAACGATGCGGAATCAGTGCGAAAACTGTACGAACCCTTGAAATATCGGAAATCGCACTGAAATCATTGATGCGGAATCAGTGGGGTCCGAAATTCCTGATGTACTTCAAATGAGCAGCCTTCCATTGTTGGATAAACCCACAACCATATTTGAAGGGAACGCGGCCTGCATCGAGCAAGTTTCCTCCGGATTCATCAAAGCCGATCTTATCAAACATATTAGTCCTCACCTCTTCGGCTATACTCAAGACCTTACGGAGACCAAGCAGATCGACGTCAAGAAGATTGTATCAGCAGAGAACATCACCGACGTCCTCACCAAGGCACTACCAGCCCCTCAGCACCGCAAGCTCATCACTACGGCTGGTATGACGACCCTTACTGAACTAGAGCGAATTCGATGGCGAACGATGACTTCACTCTTTTTCCTTCACCGCATCATAAAGGTTTTTTAACAAAGGAGTTCATCGTTTGAGGAGTGTCATCTATTCACTCCCCGGTTCCATCGATAGCTTAGTTAGCATACCTACCCGTTAGATAGGGATAAGGTAGATGGATATAAAACATCAGGAATTTTGGACCCCACTGATTCTGCATTGATTCAGTGCGATTTCCGATATTTCAAGGGTTCGTACGATTTTCGCACTGATTCCGCATCGTTGCGTCATTCATCGCAACTACACTGATATGACACGATGTTCGTACAAGCGGATATAGTACTGATTCGACACGATTGATACATCCATTGAAAACGTATGAATTCAACATTCTTTATAGTCGTCAAATGTCGTGTTTTAATCGTCTTTAAAACTACACTGATTCAGTGCGTTTTTCGTGCGACATCATCTTTTCCATATCTAGATTTTCTTTTCTTTCTATATCTAAATTTGATCAAAATAGTATTATTAAAAAATATAAAATAAAATAAAATATTAAAAAATATAAAATAATTACTTTCCTCGCTACCCACTTCAACTACACGGAAATTGCCCGCACATGCGGTGGGGCCCACTATAGCTTCCCAAGCTCTATCGCCAACGGTGGGATTTGAACTCTCAACCTCCCGGTTGCTAATCAAGTTCCAAACCACCAAATCACCTCAAACTCTTCATGCATACAATGGAACTCTTTTGGTAATTATCAATGTTTTTTTTTTCAGCGAACTTTGAATGTTTTTAACTATGTGAAAAAAACTTTTTTTCCAATTTCTTTTTTGCACTAGATTATGCAGGACTTTTTCTATATCTAGGATTTTTTTCATAATTTTTTGAATTTTTTAAATTTTTGCCAAAATCGTGATGGCAGATCATGGCTGTAGGCTGTTTTCTTTTTGTTCAGCGGACTTTGAATGTTTTTAACTATGTGAAAAAAACGTTTTTTCCAAAAAAAAAATTTGCACTAGACTACATCAGGAATTTTGGACCCCACTGATTCTGCACTGATTCAGTGCGATTTCCGATATTTCAAGGGTTCGTACGATTTTCGCACTGATTCCGCATCGTTGCGTCATTCATCGCAACTACACTGATATGACACGATGTTCGTACAAGCGGATATAGTACTGATTCGACACGATTGATACATCCATTGAAAAGGTATGAATTCAGCACTCTTTATAGTCGTCAAATGTCGTGTTTTAATCGTCTTTAAAACTACACTGATTCAGTGCGTTTTTCGTGCGACATCATCTTTTCCATATCTAGATTTTCTTTTCTTTTTATATCTAAATTTGATCAAAATAGTATTATTAAAAAAAATATAAAATATAAAATATTAAAAAATATAAAATAATTACTTTCCTCGCTACCCACTTCAACTACACGTAAATTGCCCACACATGCGGTGGGGCCCACTATAGCTTCCCAAGCTCTATCGCCAACGGTGGGATTTGAACTCTCAACCTCCCGGTTGCTAATCAAGTTCCAAATCACCAAACCCCCTCAAACTCTTCATGCATTGAATGAAACTCTTTTGGTAATTATCAAACTTTTTTTTTCAGCGGACTTTGAATGTTTTTAACTATGTGAAAAAAACGTTTTTTCCAATTTCTTTTTTGCACTAGATTATGCAGGACTTTTTCTATATCTAGGATTTTTTTCATATTTTTTTGAATTTTTTAAATTTTTGCCAAAATCGTGATGGCAGATCATGGCTGTGAGCTGTTTTGTTTTTTTCAGCGGACTTTGAATGTTTTTAACTATGTGAAAAAAACTTTTTTTCCAAATTTTTTTTTGCACTAGATTATGCAGGACGTTTTCTATATCTAGGATTTTTTTCATAGTATTTTGAATTTATTTATTTTTTGCCAAAATCGTGGTGGTTGTGAGTTATTTTTTTTTGCTCCTATGATGAAAAGTACAATGATAACCAATAATTCCAAATTTGAATTCTAAAAATATAAAATGATATTTCTTTGAAATTTTAATGTGTATTGCTTCTAAACTCTATAAATGAAGATCTAAAAATGTTTTGGGAAATTAAACGGGAAGTATAATTTAAAGAAGATTTTTAGAATATTCCAAAATATTCCAAAATATTCCAAAATATTTTGAAAGATTCCAAAAGATTTCAAAAAATATATTAAAATATTGTACACGGATGTCGTACGAAAATAATTTGCATTATAATAGATATTGAAATCGCACGAATATAATAAATGGCATTAATATGATACGTATACAATACTGAATTCGCATTAACTAAAACCGCACGTTATCCGTGTCTTATCAGCCATGTGATGTAAATACACGATTAACGCACGGATTCCGTCAAGCACGACTTTCTTGCGGAAACAACACTTTTCTGATAATCATTGAAAAGACACTGCATCGATATCTTAGTAATGCATGTCACTTCCGTACTGTAACGACACTTCTAAATGCACGTATGACGTGCGGAATCAGTGTTTAACGATAAACGCACTGAATCAGTGCAGAATCAGTGGGGTCGGAAATTCCTGATGAAATCCACTTACACCCTAAACCCTAACCAATGTAAAGGTTGCCTTCAACCCTGAATATAATCTCAGTGGATCAGAGCTCCCGCTCATTCTTTTGATGCTCATACTTGGTGCTTATGGTTGTCTTTCAACACTTAACCCTTAAGTGCACCATGGACCAAACCGGTCTCCTATGTTTATACATGACCAACTTGTAAAATGTGGGTATTGTTTGGGTCAAGGAAAATTACATCACATGGAAGGAGGTGTTTAGCACTTTCAAATAACACGTGTCACAAAAAATAACGTTGCACAATGGGGATTTTGTGCCTAAGAATGTCCAAGAATACACGTATTCTACTGTGAGAGTGCATTAGCAAGGGGAATATGTACATGTATGACGACGGGTATGGGTGTGTCAGCAGTGCTACCGAGGGTACAGGTTAAGCTGCCCGAGAAGGTCGTTGGCAAAAGAGGTATCCTAGGGTTTTTGTGACTCCTCTCATCCTACCTTATTTTGACATCCATTTGAAAACACATCTGGTTCAACACTCAAAGTATCCAAATGTGATTTCCACGTAGATTCACTTGGTCTCAACCTCTGTGGAAATGACATGTGGCAGAATTCATGAAAATTTGAATTGTTTTATGCCAAACCAGAAAGTAAGATACAATATTTATTTTGTGATAGATTTACCTAATTTATCATCCATTTGTTTATAGGGTATAGGGTTCAAATGTACTACAGTTCATCAATTTCCATTGGGCAAAGCCAATTTGGGACAAAAAATACTTGATTTGAATTTCTAAAAAAATGTACTGCCTTCAAGGATTCACGGTTTTAAAATGGCAAATTCAATGAGTCATATTGTTTTATATGTTAAAAATACAATTCAGATGGTACCAAATTTTATATCATTGGAATCAGTGAAAAACATTGCATACATTCCTGCCAAAAGAAAGAAATTTTGAACGAAAGCAACTCCACAAAGGAACTGCTCAAAAAAGGTTTAAAAAAAAGCATGGGGCCCAATCGAGGCATCTTGGTTCTTCACCGCTGCAAAATTCCAGTTGGCATTCCGAAACTGACCTGGCAGTCCGGTACCCTAACCCTTGTCCACCAGTCCCTGGCACAAACAACTCATAAAATACATCCGTTCTGCAATGAATCCAGCCTACACTGAACCCCTTCGTTGAATTTTCTGTTAAGAAAAACTGTATTGGAGTAATATATACTTTGCTGAATATTGAATCTTCACATTCAAGTACTGACTCTTTCTTTTGAAACATCCTCTTCAATTGTGAACACATTACGGTGATCTGAAAACCACCCTGAGGCAACCACATCACCTTCCCTAGACTCAAGTTGTGCACCTTGCTGGTAAGGACCAAAATTTCAAGACCTGCCCGTAACCACAAGAGCGCGTTTGCTGAAGACGGTTGCAAGTACGTGAAAAGGGCGCCAATATGCACCACTGGCCTGACCATCCCATCGTAAACCGCCACGTCCACCGTGACCGGCACTACATGTTCAACTATGACCGGCCCACCTGTACAACTTGTTCCAATCAATCCATATCCCAACGTGAAAACGAAGTCCACCCGTACTAGAGTATAGCATGCACCGTAGAGAGCCCAAAGAAAGCACAATATTTCCCCTTTTGGACCTCCTCATGTATAAAGAAGTGTGAGAAATTGTGAAATCTGAATTCTGTAAATATAAACAGTCCCTGACCTTGTACACTTCCGGGCACTTCTAAATTCCAAAAAAAAGAAGAAAAAAACACCGTCTGATACAAATTATGTGCCTTGGGAAATTTCGGAATACAGTGCCATACTCTGCATTTATTTTGAACTCTCGGCCTTCCACGCTATACAAGAATTTTTGGGCAAAGATTCCCGGCTCCACAAATCTTAGGAAAATTTGGGAGTATGTGTTGCCACTAGATCAACTGCCTCAAAAAATCACAACATTTATGAACACTTTCTCCTCTCGTACCGCCAAGCTGTATAAGAACATTGAATTGTACAGGAAAAGGCTCGGTGCACTTAAGGGTTAAGTTGGTGGTTCAAAAGCAATCAACCTTATTGCTTTCAACAGTCTCGTTTTAAGGCAATCCCTCTCAGAGTACAAGGCAGTGCAATTAGAGAGGGAATGAGTGTACAAGACAGTGCAATTAGAGAGGTTTGCAGCGTCCAAGCCAGTGCAATTAGAGAGGTATGAGTGGACGAGGTCGTCTTCATCCAGACATTCCGGAGCTCACGGACGTCGGCACTTTGCTAACAAACCCGTGAAGTTCGTCCCGCCATGACTGCATCTACACGTGGTTGGTCATTCCACATCCGCTCAACTCATCTGGTTTCATTCCACCTCCAACAAAGTCACCACTTTACAATTGAATTCTGAATTTGTAGTTACAACTCGCTCTCTCGGGCATTTAGTTTCCTCTTAAACCTCGCCGTAAGGAGTTCGCACAAGGTTTTTAGCTTTAGGTTCATATCATTGTGCATTAGTACCCTAAACCCTAAACCTGGCGTCCAGTAACGATGTGATCCCAGCAGATGACAGAGTAAGTTCTTCTTTCTTCGCATTGATTGCTCTGTTGAAGAGTTTTTCATATTCAGTAAGCTTAGCCAGTTCTGTTTCGAATTGTTGAATATCGCGGAGTATATGCGAAAGGCGTGCATCACGAGGTACTTCAGTGTTGCGTTGCCGAATCTATAGCTTCATGATGATTTAGTGAGGGAACAACAATGTGGCGGTAGTGTAAGCAATACACGCAACGCGCTATCGGCGTGTTTTACGATGCACGGATTAAGCAAAAGAATTGGACAACGACAAGAATTAGGGCAAGAACTCTGCATTTTGCGATAAAGAGTATATTTCATAACCCTAAACCCCTGGTGTCCAAATTCTTACGGAATGCAACTTTCGGTTGCTGTGGTGAATTGCAGAGTGTAGGTTACGAGTATCAACATTTTCATGCAGAGATAGGCTTCAGACTTTGTTGAAGGTTTGAACTATCTGCCCTAAACCCTAAATGACCAAGAAGCCCTCATGTTTTTTTGGTAGGTTCTATGTGGACTTTCTTTTGTTCAAATCTGTTTGTTTTTTTACCAACATATGCACTGTTCTTCACTGGTTCTAGTGGCACTATTCTTCATTGGTTCTAGTGATACTCCCTCCGTCCCAAAGTTTTGTCATGTTTGAAAGTCATGTTTGAAAGTGCTTTTTTAAGGAGGTAAAAAAAATACTTCCTTGTGGCTAATTTTATTTAGGTTGGAATGAACACATGCAATGTTCTTCAATCATTCTAGTGACATAATTTGGAACCTTTTTTAATCATGTTTCTTACAATATGATCAATGAAATTGGCTGAAAGAAATACCAAGCAAACAAGTTGGACAATAACTTTGGGACGGAGGGAGTATAAATTTCAGTTTGTATTTTTCACTATATGATCAATTGAATTTGTCGTTTTAAAAACCATGAATCCTTGGTTCTTTAGGGGCTAATGACCGACGATATTCTCTGAAGCTGAATAGAGGGCAACGGCGAGATGGAGGAGAGTAGCAGTGCAGTGGAGGACGAGCCAGTGACGTTGAGCACTAGGTCCAGTTTGCAGCAAGCGCTGTGGAGGAAGTCCATTGCTCCAGTGAAGTCTTTGAAACGGGTGAATTTCGCCAATGCGGCAGGCCAGTTGCTTTTGTTCGGGGCCAAAGTGGCAGCATTGGAAGCTGTGCGACGAATTTCGCAAGCGAGATGTCGACCTCTTTGGTGGGGTTTGCAAGGCATTTTCTCCATCCAAGCTCCACCTTTCAACTGGCTGCAGCGCTGGTCTCCTTTCCAACACATTGCGCAAGCCACACAGGTTATTTCCTACTTTAATCCTCTGTGTATTTTCTGTAGCGTAGGAAAATTGGACCCCCTGCTACAAATCATCTGTTTGTATGACTTCAGTTTGACACGATCGACACTGTTGATCTTGTAGTATAGAACAAGAGCTTTAAAATGATGTATTGCCATCAGAAAACCGAGATAAAATGAGAAAATGCCTCCGCTGCAAAGTTCAGTGATGTAGATGGCCATATTGGGCGTTTTAGGGGTTAACCCTTAAAGGGCTGATGGGGATAGTAGATACGTTGGTGTATATTTGACATTATTTGGAAATAGAAAGTTCCAAACTGAGACCCCAATAGCTCATTAAAATCACGTCGACCTGAATTTTAACTTCACTTTTGATCTTAAACCCATAGGAGGTGTGGAACCATGTCAAATACAATGGAATATTGTTGTATAATACTGGTCGGAAAGGGCTCTTTGGACCTTTAAGGGTTAATTATTTGTCGCAAGCTTTTGCATTGCGAGCAACTTTCTGAGCAGAGTTTTGATTGCTTGGCAGAGTTTCTCGAAGCCCCTTGTTTTCTTGTCAATTGCAACTGCCGTGACGAGTGCAATTGAGGAGGTACAAAATGCTACAGACGATGACGTACTTGCTCGTGTATTGGATGATTCTGCTCATCGTGACCACTCGGACAGTGAAGATAGTGAGGAGGCGATTCGGCCAACAGATCAAAGAGCCCTAACACTTCATCTTCTTAAAGAAGAGTTGGAGGACAAAGGCATCACTCTGCCTGAAAGGTGATACCTCGGCTAGCGACGATTTACGTTTAGGACTTCAGATTACAGAGTATATTGGAGTGACTATGACCTGCTCTGTTGTTTCCATGCTTTTTAGAACCCCTTGCTTCTTGACATTTGTCGCCTGTTACAGCTTACATCAGTGATCCCAAAACTGGCTAAAATTAGCTGGATTTCTACCAAACAAATAGGGCTGCTAAACATACAAAGAAAGAAAAGGAAAAAAAATGGTATGTAGCGAGAATTTTCATCATGGCATAAACATGTAGCAACTTCATGAGGTGATATCCACGGATATCATCATGGCATAAACATGTAGCAACTTCATGAGGTGATATCCGCGGATATCATCATGGTATCACCTTAATATATCGAGGGTATTGTCGGATATTATAGAGGTATTGTGAGTATTGTATGCACTGGGTAGCAAAAGTAGATACCATTTATGTGGGAGGTCGCATAATGTTCTAAATGTCATAAAGTGGTTTTAGGATCACTGGTTTACATGGCAACATCTGAAGGGGGTGCTTGAGGGTGGGTTTGGTTGGGCTGGGCGGGCAACAGGATGGATGCTGATGAGCTGGGAAGGTTTCTTGTAGCGGCGAATGGGAACGTTTCCAATTTCATTGCAAGGGTGAAGAAAACGGTGCAATGGCGAGAAAGGCATCACATATTCTCTGCGGCTGAGTTGAAACGGTGGGAGCATCTTGTGTACTGGCATGGACGAGATGCCCAAGGCAGACCTGTACTTATCATACGGCTGGGCCTTGTTTTCACTGTCCTTGATCCTACCGACCATCCAGCCTTCGCCCAAGCTGTCGGTATGTTCAGATGTCCTGTACTTGGATTGATGTAATCTTAACCCCTAAGCGTCTAAAACGCCCAATATGGCCATCTGCATCACTGAACTTTGCAACATTGGCATTTTCTGGTTTTCTGATTGCAATACATCATTTTAAAGCTCTTGTTCTATACTACAAGATCAACAGTGCCGATCGTGTCAAACTGAAGTCAATTTCACGCAAACAGATGATTTGCAGCAGGGCGTCCAATTTTCCATCACTACAGAAAATACACAGTGGACGCTTAGGGGTTAAAGTAGAAAAATAGAAATCTTGAGAATGTTGGAGGAATGTTCTGAAGACCATGCATGTCGCCAGGCTCTTGACATGGAATTGGAGTACTTGCATTCAACTATGCATAGGCCTCTTGTTTTTTGTGCTTCTGTACTTTTATTAAGCCTACAATTTGCTTCATATCCTACAGTTTGTAATCGATGTATCATATTGGTTAAATTCACCTCTCAGTCTAAAGTTGTTATTGCATTTGGGTCGCAGTGTCACAGGTGGAGGCTGGAGTGTTGAAGTTGGTGGTAGACAAGGATGACCCAACCATTACAGTGGTAATGGACTGTGAATGTGAAAATACTGTTGGTTTTCCTTTGGAGAGACTGAAATCTCGAATTCGATTACTTCAGGACCATTACCCATGCCGATTGGCGTCTCTTCTGGTGGTCAACCTCCCACCAGAAATGCGTGGATTTGCCCAGGAAGTTCTAAAGGTACACACTCTGTTTGTTTCTTTTTTCCATGCTTTCGTTTACAACTGTGTACCTCACAAAGGCCCTCATTTTCTTTTCCGTTTGCATCCTTTAGAACGTTAAAAAATGGTACAATATCATCAATGAATTGATGTGGAGCTACGATGTTGGAACAGATTTTGAGTCCTGTGACACAGAAGAAAGTACACGTGAAAGGATATCGCCGGTACATAGGACTGTTAGCTGTTCAGCTTGGATCAAGCGAAAATGTTCCTCCATTTCTTGGTGGCAAATGCAAGTGCCAGATCTGTAGCAAGAAAGTGATTTCAGAAGCAGAGCAGTGCAGAATTTTGGAAAGACAAGCTGAAGCCAGGCAGAGGGAACTGGAAGAGGCGGGTAAAGCAACACCAGATGAGTCAAACGGGAGTCATTTATCAGCGGAGCAATCTCCCATGAGTACGTTACGGCTTTTAATAGTGGGTTTTCTTATTATTTGGGTCATGGTTACAATGGTTGCACTTAACTAAGTTGACGATAATGAGATATCTTCTTCCTCAGTGGTCTTGTTGGCAAGTCAAAACTAGAAGCTTAACATATTTTTCACACTCATATATTGACCATATCCTTTTAGGGTCAAACTTGTAAGGGGCACTTTGAGCTGTCGGTGGCTATTACGAATGCATGCCAGTCACTGGGTGCTTGTGATTGTCACTTTCAGTCTGTAAATGACCAGGTTTGTTTTAAGCAGGCAGTTGGTTGTAAATAGCAAGAGATTTTCTGTACATTAAGCAGGGGTGAGGTCGGGGGGCACAGGTTCATCATGAGCTCAGGAATGGTGGCCATTAATCCACTGACTGATTAAGAATAAGGCTTCTCAGAACCAACGGACGAGGTGGCGTCAGTACCGACTTGGAAGAAGAAACACGGTTTAGAGCTTTGAGCCAGGAGACTAATTCTTTTACCTTTTCAGTGAATCTTAGTTCCCTGTATCTTTATCCTGTCTGTATTATTTTTGCATTTGCGGCAGGTTTTATCAACTTCTGAGTGTAAGAGATTGCTCTCAAGCACTTTGTGTTCCATGCCTCATTCTTGTGTTTCAAAACCTCTTCTTTATGTACAAAAACTTGCACTGACTGTAACGCCCTTGTAGGCCCTATCAGGAGCCGCTTCATAGATTGGAGTCAGATCATCACTCAGGTACATGTGGAGCCTCAAGATTTGATATTCTGCCATTTGTTGTGGTCCAGATTCATGAGTACGAAATCGATCTCTCTGAGTGTGTTTTTTTTCATTTGAACGGACGTTCACATGTGCTGAAGTCACATGTGAACGTAAGTGTACTAATTCCTGAGGAGGGCCTAAGGAAGGACAGTGCAAGCCAAATATTTGTGGCTCTAAGGTAACTATATCTAAAAGCGACCATTTCCTAGTAGCGTCCATAGCTCAATCTTCCATAATAAGTAGTTTCTGACACCCTATTGTTGATGAGAATGTGCACAATTTGAACATCAGAGTTTAGGGTCGCTTTAACCCCTAAACGTCCCAACGTTCAGAAATAGAAGCACAAACATGCTAAAAGCCTTGCAACTTTCTCATCCAATCTTGGATGACTTTCATCTATAAATCTCTTGTGATGGGGAGTTGTTAATAATATTGGAGTCCTCCAATTGCAAGTATGTTAAATTTGTTGAGTAGATTTTATGCTCGCAATAGTCCTCTCATGTACATCTCATGTACATTTGAGCCGTGATAATATCTATTTTTGAGACTAGCATCTACTTGTCTTCTAAGGGTTGATACGTTTAGGGGTTAAGGTCAACCTATAGTTAGCACTTTGGAAGTTCGTAACTTATTCATACAGTGTCCAAATAATGCATGGTAAAGTGCGTTGGAGTCCTCTTGAACTTGCTATTAAGACCCACTGAAAACATTTTTTGTGTTATGTGTGTAATTAGGCTCGGTATAGTTACCTTAGTGAGTGCAGGACTGCAGAAGTGATGGGTCTCTTGTGTCAGTATGTCACTGTTGCTTCCTCAATCAAGTCTACCACTTGTCACAATTGAACTCATCAAGGACTAGTACCGCAGTGTACGGAAAGATGGATTTATTGGTCAAGCTGAAAAACTTCTCTTCTTTTACCGGTGAGCTCTCTGCACGACACTGACATGTAAACAATGCCTGACCGAGTGACCAGGCGCGCTGCATTTGACAGAGTCTTGCAAATATCACTTTACTCTGACTGCCTGGAGTCCTCGACTACGACGTAGTTTGAATGTGCGACAAGTGTGTAGGATATTCTGGAAACGTCAAGAGGGCCTAGGCAGGGCAGCCCGGAAGGCATCTCAAAAAAATGAAAAACATGCAAAAACGGTAGCACTGCGGCATCTTAGCATTGCAGCATCTTAGTTGCCCCAACCTCAAAACTTGTTCAATTTGATAACTTTGATTGTTTACCATTGATTCCACAATCTCTCAAATGAGGCACAAATTTGGAATTTAGATCGCTTCTTTAGTAGCTTTCCAATGTACCAATCCTCGCTTGATTTGGTTGAAAAAATCCACTTTTTTCTTCATTATTCTCTTTTGAATAAGCCCACGGGGCTTACCTTGATGTTTAACCCCTAAAGGCCCTTAAAAGCCAAAATGGCTTTTTGTTGTTTCGGGCAGCTTAGATGGAAGGTCTAAATTAAGAATTTTAGACTATAATTTGGCGTGGGCGTGGTCATACATACAAGGTGTGTGGGGTAAAAATTACAAAGTCAAATTCGGATTTTATAATTTTTTTATTGAAATTTTTGGTTTCAAGCCCAACTGGGGCAGAAAAAAACTTTTTATTATAATCATTTTTTCAAATTTTTTTTTTGGAGACATGCTCTTCACCACATTTAGGCTCAGAATTTGAAGTGACCCATGTTGATTATATTCTTGGCTTGACAAGGGCAGCCTCCAAAATAAAGAACAGCAACCTCCAAGGTTTTTTGTAATTTCACATCCATTTCTTTCGAATTTTGTCAAAATTTGAGATTTTGAAATTTTTTAAAAATGATTTCGCCTAAAATTTATAAAATCATAGAGGTACCTAATCACCGTTCATTTTTTCCAAAAATCAAATACAATTAATGTGATGCATGCTTCACCAAATTGCCATTTTTATACCTACTTCCGGAAATTAATTTGGATGAAGGTTTGAAACGCGTAATGAGTCTCTAAAATTTTGCATGAGCGTACCCAACTTAGTTATCTACATGGAAAAAAATATGAGCAAAATGTTTGGAGTAACAATCTTCAAGTCCCCCTTTGCACTATGGAGACAATGCCTCCCAAGCAATGCCCGGAAAAACTTTTGCACAAACTTTGGATGTTATGATCTTGCAAATGATAAACATCCAACGGTCAATTTTTGAAACAGTAGCTATGAATAGGCTTAGGTACAAGATCTTACGGTTGGAATTCTAAAAGAAGTAAAAGAACTTGGTTCACATCCCCGGGAGTACATAGAGGTAGAAAATCGCAGTTTTGAGGTTTCAAGCTCCCAAAAACACAAGGAAATTTAGGGGTTAAGGGTTAACCACAAATGAATTTACCATCGTAGAAAGAATTATAGTTGAAAATTCATCATTTAACCCTTAAAACGTCACAATGTATACAATGTACCCCTGGAGCTGACTTTCCAATGTATTTTGGAAATATGTGACATTTAATTGTTAACATGGGGTACTTAACGAAGGTAGTTGTGCATATTTCCGACCAGTCTCAATTTCCGACCCCTAGGATTAAGGGATTGGGTACCAGAAACCACCCAGCTTGAACCTAAAAAGTTCCTAGGAACGTTCTAATTACGTCTACACCTTGGAAAGTGAAGTGCTTTTGATTGGTGCAACAAGCGCACTATTTTCAAAATCCAATCTCTCATGAAAACCAAGACCCTACACGTGGTTAATGGCCACTTTATGCTTTCAGGCTTAAAAATTCATAGAAAATTGTAAAAATGCTCAAAAAATGTGTTTTTTTTATGCCTTTGCACTAGCTTTGTGGAGCAACCAAAAATAATAAACTTCTTCTTTCACAGGCCTAAATATGCAAACCATAAATTCAGACAGAAACATGCACCACTACCTTACATTCAATACAGTCATCTCAGTCATCTGCCAATATGGCACTTGTCCACCAAAGGAAGAGGCAGCAAAAGTTCATGTTGTCTCTTGATTGCCTTTGCAAAGCTTTCAATATCCAGCATTTTTGTGGGGCAATTTATTGGTAAATTGCTATACAAAATATAATCTATAATGGGCTATTGAAATGCAACCAGAGATGTCAAAGTTATTGTAATGTAAGGGTACTATCACGTCATTTGGATGAATGTGCATGCTTTGGATGAATAAATTGTAGTTCATCCATCTTTACATGTTTCATTTAGATCATGGATGCAAATAGCATCATTGTTTCCTTGAAGATTACAACGTGCACCGCCTTGAAAAAAAGATTGAAGTTGTCTCATTCAACACTTTGGGAAAAGGAATTCATATTCCAATTTTTTTGAAAATCAACACTTTTGGAAAAGGAATTCATATTCATTTTTTTTTGCAAGATTTTCAAGTAGGAGATACCAAAAGCTGTGTAAAAAGAACACACAATAAATACTTGTTGAATGTCATGAATGCTCTTTGCAATGTCATGAATGTCAAACTTTTCAGTTTGTTTTTTTGATTGCCATCTACTATTAAATACCAAATACTCATTGAGTCATCATAACATTCATTAGCTCGCCTTCTGGACACCCTTGGAAATTGTCAGAGAATTCAAATCAAAACCACAAGAATTGGAATCTCAAGAGAAATATTGCTTTGATCAACTAAAGTCACGGAGGATGGCTTGTTTTCTTAAAAAGTTCTTAAAAAGTTCTTAGTAATGAAGCCACCCAATGTAATACACAAGTCACGAAGCTAACGTTATTAAATTTTTAAGTTTTGACTCCTCCCCTCCCAAGTCTAGGATGAAAAAGGTGAGTACTAAAATTGGCTAAAGAATGTTATGATTGTCGTGCATGCTCTTTGCAGTGAACGTCAAACTTTTCAGTTTGTTTTTTTTTATTGTCATCTATAATGAAGAATTAAATATGCATTGAGTGTTGTGCATGCGCTTTGCAGTGAACGTCAAACTTTTGAGTCTGTTTTTGTTTTTTGATTGTCATCTATTGTACAATGAAAACTGTTGTGTTGTAATGCAAGCGTCAGTGTTCTGTACAGGTACGTCAAATGAGTAGTTTGGGATTATCAATGTGTGCTTTCAATGTATTCAAATAAACCACAAGTCTTTATAAACTTTTGTATATTTTATATTTTGGTAGAGAGACACATAAGGAAAAGAAAAGAAAAGAAAAGAACTTCATTTTCAGCAATGTACAGAAAGTACTTCTGCTCTCATGATCTCCTGTGAACACAATCCACAGGAAGGATACACAAATCATTTAACTTTTGTGAAAGTGATGAGCAATCTGCGTTATTTTTTTAGTTAACCTCTGCTGGTGACATTTGCAGATCCTTCATGATTGATGAAACTTTTTCTTTAGTCCGGTCCAGGAGTGAAGAAATCAGCTTCCCCACAGAATGTGCAGGAAACTGAGTTTGATAGAACTCCTGACTAACGTAAGCTACCTTGTTTGTGCCACAGTTTCAACGTCACCCTATTTGTGTCTCAATTCAGAAGTCGCCCTTTTTTTGCCTCATACTTGAAGTCACACTATTTGTGCCACAATTCAGAAGTTATCTTATTCATGCATGAATGTAATTTAGAAGACACTCTATCTCTGTCACAATTCAGAAGTTATCCTACTTGTGCCTGAATTCAAAAGTCATCCTTTTTGTGCCTAAATTCAAAAATTATCCCACTTGTACCTCAATTCAAAAATCACCCTATTTGTGCTTGAATTCAGAAGTTACCTATTTGTGCTTGAATTCTCAAGTCACCCTCTTTATGCCATAATTCAGAAGTTACTCTATTTGTGTCACTATGTATCAATGGTGTACATATAAAAAAATTAATGTAAGACGTTAATACATAGTGACAACAAAGTGGCATACTCACATGGCACAAATAGGGTGTGGGTTTACCTTAACTTTTAAAAGGTAACAGCCCACGTCCTCATTTGATAGCCGATCAAATGATGAAGTGATGAGAAATTCCGATGGGGTGTACAAAGCTTCAGGGAAAAAAAAAAAAAAAAAAAGCAAAGCAAAGCAGTCTGTCTCTGTGAGCACACAAGAATTTTCTTTGGTACTTGCAGGTACTCCTTTTTCTGTACAATCTGCCACGTGCCAAATGATCTTTACCATATTTTGTCAGCATGAGACACAAGCAAACAAACAAGGGCCTGGCTCGTGGAACAGGATTTTTTCAGCTTTGCAGCTTGATCAATGAATCCATCTGTCATCACACAGCTGATACATAATTTGTATTTGCCAAACAAGACAAAGCACAGAATTAAGTTAAGCCATTTGGGGGCAATCAACTTTCACCTTTAGAGAATGATCTAGAAGGCAACAAACAGCCGTTGAGGGCAGCCAACTTTTTTTCGTTTTCTTGTTCGTAGAGTGACACATCAGTAAACTTAGAAAGGGTCATTTTGATGTCATCAAAATGATATATGTCACAATGATAATGATATAGTCCAGATTGACCCGGATGATGTAGCCCAGATGTCAAAATGATGCAAATTTAACATGTCCCAAATCAAAATGATGTAAATTTAACATGAAAATGATACATGTTGGCCTTACACTAGAATGACCTATATCACATGAATGTGAAACTTACATCAAATTCACATCAAAATGTCACTAATTCCTACATCACTATGGCGTATGTCATTTTGATGTCATTTTGACATCAAGATGACCCTTCGTAAGTTTAGTGATGTACGCACTCTGGAATGTATCTAGGTAGGGGAAAAATGGATAGAATTATCTATTGTAGAACACTTTCATCCTAACACTAGTGATTCTAGAATTTTTTGAGAGGACTTTGGTGATTTCATTCACTTTTTTAGCCACTCGTGAAATCAACAATTACTTATTTATTTATTGGTAAGTTTTTTTTTTTTTTTTTTTTTTTTGGAGACAAATGGTATGAACTATTGCAAAGAGAAAATTACAATTCACCAAACCGGGCAAGGAGAACCCAGCCACCAAGAAATACTTTAACCCTTAAATGATTTAGTAACCCCAGCGGGCTTAATAGTATTTTTATTTTATTTTTTGGCACACAAGGGAATAAACCCCAAGGCGAACCCCAAATGTTGCACTAGGATGAATCATACTTTGACTGCATGTGGATTTGAACTCTTGACCTCACCAGTGCTAAGAAGCACTCCTAGCACTCCCCAAGGGTAGTTTAGGGTCATTTCAAACCAATGCTTAAAATTTTTAATTCTATTTGATTCTATTTAATAGTATGTTGGAAGAACCTTGCTTACAATATCTACTTCGTTGCATTAACTGGGGTTTTTTAAATGTCAAACCAAGCACCTTTGAGGGATCTAGATTTTTTAGAATAGAATCAAAGTAAATTAGAAAGAAAATCATGCTTAAAATGAAGTTTAAAAGAGATTTTGGGTATAGATTCAAAAAAGCATGTGTCCTTTGAGGGCTAAGGATTTTGAGACTTGATAAAAACCTGAGGAAATAGAGTTATCCAAAACAAAAGAGGGGTTCAAGAGGAGTTTCCTCTCTATAATTACAAATTTTAACAGTCATTATTCATGAACAGTTCTAATAGTCGGGTCTTTTAGCTTGAGGAACTTGTGGGAACTCTCATTTAGCATTGGGGAGGTCGCGAATTCCACACCCTGTGGCGGTGGAGAGCCTTGCTCTAGATTATTCTTCAACTCATCATAAACTAGTTTTGCAGTCTTTTTGAACTCAAAACGAGTTTAAGGTGAGTTTACAGTTTCTTTCCACTTTGAGATACTCTTTTCGGTTAAGTCTAATGCCTTGGGACCTACCTAAAAATATCTCTAATGGGCCTCACATGGGTCCACCTAATTTGTGCATTTGGAAAGGAAGAGAATAATGTAAAGACAATGTGCTGTGCCAGTGGGCTTCAAATTGGCTGGATTGGGGTGACAAAAACAGTTAATGAACTGGATACCTACTTAGGTGGTGGGTTGGGCAGGAAATGAGCTTTTGACAGGAAAAATGAATGGGAAACTGAAGGAATGGTTGTAACAGAAACAGACGAGTTGAGTGAAGATGATGATGACTTATGCTGATGATGGCATCCCGCCAGTAGAAGATTGCAGGAGTGGATATGAAATATCCAGAAAGCAAAACATTTTCTGTGTGCACCTGCCGGCTGGTCCATGCTTGAACTACCTTCCAGGTGGCGGATCTAGAAAGTTCTGAATCAATACCGTAAGTCCGTAATCAAAAGTTAGGGCTGCCAAATATTTATATCCTCACATTGGACACTCAGGGGCGGTTTACACTATGGACCAAGAGCCATGACCAAGAAAATTAAATCATTTTCATGGTCATGGCTCTTGGTCAAGAGCCGTGACCATGAAAAATCAAAAATGCAATTTTAAATGATTTGGTCACTCTTTGTAGTGTAAAGTGGATTTAGACCGGGACAAGTTTAAGCTCATCATTCTCTCTTTTATCCTCCCCTTTTTCCTCCTTTCTCTTTAAATAATTGAACACTAGCCAATCAATGACTTTTGAGCCCCATGGTCTCCTAGATTATAGTTGAGTCGAGGCATTTGCTTCGACTCAACTATAATCAAGGAGACCATGAAAACATTATCCATTTGGGAAATTTTAGCATTTTTGGGGACCTCAAAGTTAGTGGTCATTCTCCTTTTTTCAAGGTAGTGTAAAGCCAAATGGGACCAAGAGCTCTTTTTGGGCCAATCACAGATTTTAGAATTCCATGGTCATGGCTTTTGGTCCATAGTGTAAACCGCCCCTCAGTCCACTAATTAACCCCTAAATGTCCAAACGACCATTTTCTGGTCGCTGCCCGAATTTTTTTTTTAAAATTAAAAAACATTTTAAAAAATTGAACCAAGTCTACTTTCCAATTCAATTTGAATAATAGAGTTAACCAAAAAGAAGCCCATCTTACCTCCCTTTTTGCCCTCCTTCTAACCTCTCTTTTGAGCTATACTTGGGTTGAATAGTGTCGTGTCATAATTTGTTCCCTTGTGGGCCATGGGCTTGGAGTTTTGGTAGGAGGTGTGGAAGTCAGTGCGAGGTGTAGAGAACAATGGCAGTGGCTTGCTTTAGATTGTCTCCCAACTCAGCCACATATACAACAATAAACGTTGAGACGGACTCAACGGGAATCGAACCTGGGCCGTACAATTGCAACATAAACGTCCTTCTCCAACCAACCTTGGAACCATGACTTCGCGACCACCAGCAAAACAAACACCAATTTATACCCACGCTAGTTCTAACTAATGAAATTTACTAGTGTTACTAGTATTTATCTCTGGTCACTGAAGTGTCTATTCTCGAAAGAGGTGAGTAGTCTTGTACCAATGGCCCTTTGTCGTGTAGGCACTGGCTACGAACAGACACTTTATTCACGCCGGCCTCGAAAGAGGACCGGAGTTCATATCTATCTATCTCCCAACTCATCATGAACTAGTTTTTGGTCTATTTATATTTCAACATGAGTTCAAGAGGAGTTTGCTAAAACTTTCCTCTTAGAATTGACTTTTCAATTACCTCTATTGTCAATCTGAGTTAAATTCTACCTCGGACAATTTTTCAAAGTGAAACACTTCAACATTTTCTTAGTGTTATAAAATTTTCTATTTGGAGAAGTAATGATGTTTTCTCCATCATTTCTTTTTCTTTTTTGAAGTTTATAATAGATAAACCAAATTTAACCAATCAAGCTCCATATGAATTGTCTTAATGGAGATAAGGCCACATCCCATGAACAAGGTCATATAGCGAGCCCTTTGAATCATCTTTGGCATGCATGTGTAGAACGACATAAATGGAGATGCTCTCATAGATGTTAAACTGAGTTTCTCTAAAAAAAAAAAATTGTAATTGTGTAAATAAAAATGAATTTTACATGATTTTTCAAAGTATTTTTCTTGTCAAATCATAAAATTTATAAAAATGCTTAAAATAGTTTAATTATTGAAGGAAACTTGTAAATAATAGTGATGAACAACAAAATGTAGATGGCATGCTTTTGAGCTTTCATATAAAGAAATTTGATAGAAAAAATGTTTTCTGCAGTGTATATTGGAATTTTTAGGATTTTGAGCTTCAAGGTGTTGTAAAAAACGCACCTTTAACCCCTAAGCTCCCAAGCGACCATTTTCTGGTCGCTGCCCAGAAAAAACGGGCTGCCCGGAACAAAAAAACCTTTTTTTGAAAAAATAAAAAATATTTTAAAATACTACATCAAGTCTACTTTCCAACCCTATTTGAATTATGGCAATCCGAGTTAAACTCCACCCGGGAGAATTTTTCAAAGTAGATCACCTCAACATTGTCTTAGTGTTACAAAATTTGCTATTTGGGGAAAGTAATGATGATTCCTCCATCGTTTCTCTTGCTTTTTTGAAGTTTACGATAGATAGCCCAACTTTAACCAATTGTACTAAATTTTGAACTCTAAAATTGAAAATTATAATTTATACAAATTTTCGAAGGTTAATGCTTTTAAATTCATTAAAAAATGATCTAAAGATTATTTAGGAAGTTTGACCGTACGGATAATTTGTAAAGATGATACTCTACATTTTGTCTATTGAACCAACCTTCATCAAACATATGGAAGGCACATATTATAACACATCTATGTTTTGTCCAATACCCCTCGGGCTTTTAGGGGTTAACAATTTTGAAGGATGGTAAATTGGACAAGATAGTAGAAGATAGCCCCCACCCGTTTCTAGTTGAGATTGTTTTCTTATGAAATTAGGAACTAGGTAAAATCAACTTTTGATTGAGAAACGACTAAATATAGCCCCATAAGGCTCCTTGAACACTTAGGGGTTAACCCTTAAGTGTCCACACTCCTCTCCAAATTTGGAGAAATGAAAAGATGCATTATAAATACACCTAAGAGGGATATGTTGAACTTGATGTATGAATAAAAGATGTACATTATAAATGTTAGATTCTATCCATATAGTTAGATCTACAATTGTTGTCATTAATGTTTTTGTATAAATTTTGAAACTTAAATTTTAAAATTCTTTTTTAATTTGATTATGAATAAGATATTGACAATCTGTGAATGGAATTTGTTGTAATGGGTTGAAAGTAATGTAATATTCTAAGTGTACTGTATTTTAGAGATTTTTTTATTGTTTAATTTTATAGGTTGGTTTTTTCATAAAAAGTTTAGTTCAAAAGTTAGTAAAACTTTCCATCTTAGAACTTACTTTTTACTGACTTTTGAACTAAAATTTTAGAATTTTTTGGTGAATTATTGCAACTTGAAATGAAGTATAAAATTTTCACAAATCATCCTATTTCTAATCGGATCATACATGCATGAAGCTAATTTCCTATAAAAAAAACTCAGTAAAAAGTCCACATTGGTGAAAGTGCATGATGGATGCAAAAACTATGTTTAATTCTGTACATCATCCAAAAAAAAAGATGGTTGGAGATTTAGTCATTAACCCCTAAATGTTGAGGGTTCTAGAAATAACATAGATAAAATTTAAGATGTGCTTTTTAAAACCCTTTTAAGTTTCAACATCAAAGAAGAACTACAATGCATGCTAAGTAGGAGACATTTGTATAACTAAGGTTGAAAATATATAATTGAATACTATCCAATTAAATTTATAAGTTTTGACATTGAAAATTAACTAAAATGGCATTTTTTATACTTTAAATTTTTTAGTTAAATATAAATGCCTAAATGATATATATATTTCAAAAAAGGTGTATTTTTTCACATGAGTGCTATTATAGTTTTTTTAGAGGTGTCTTGAGATCTTTTCAAAAGTGATTAAAACACATGATAATAGGTAATAATTTTATTATTTTGATTCAATGTGGTTGATTATACTCTTTTGTCTAATCATTCCAAAATTCATAAAATAATGAGTTATTTTGTATTTTTGAACATAATTGTAAAGATGACTTCTTTAGCCCTTAACTTCCTGAACCATTTTGAGCGCGTTTTGGACCCTGATTTTTTCGGTTAGGGATACATGTTGCTCTAACTTACGTAGTTCACTTTTTTACAAAATCAACCGTAAGATCTTGTAGATATGCAAGTCACTTTTATCTTTACAAAGTTTGGTGTCAATCCGACTTAAAGGTTGCTTAAATGGGACATAAAAGTGAAGGGTACTCCAAGAAATTCACTGTCTTCTCACTATTGAAAATGAGCTTTGACCGACTCTCTTGGGTACATACAATTTTAGAAAGTTGGCATCTTCTTTTCGTTATGAAGATAATCAAGTTCCCTATGCATGACAACAAGTTTTGTATTTTTAGAATAAAAAATGAGTGAGAAAGAGGCCTTGACATGACATCCACTTTTTACTAGTTTACTTGTGACTTTGAGTGAAATTTTACAACTTCCTACAAATCTGATCTTCCATTGCAAAATCGGACACGGTAGGTTGAAAGTACACAAAAGAACACATATAGTAGGAAAAAGAATATTGGGAAAAAGGTGAAACCCAAGTGCAAGATTTGCATTTCAGTAGCTTCACCCACCCACAAGCCGCCCTACCCAACTGGAATACGTGGCAGCTCGTCATTCGCTTGTCACTCTTTTCAGCTGACTTTTCTTCCTCGGTTTTGTGACCACCCAACACTTGTGGATTTTTGTAAAATTGATAATGTGCATTTCTCCAAATCAGACTACACCATTGGGTAGCTAACTCGTTTCTACACAAAATTGGCCCAAATTTTGAATCATTCGGGCACTCCTTCCTGAAGATATTTTCAGTTTTTAAAATAGCGCGACTCATTTTGGGTCGTCCAAGAAGTTAAGGGTTAAAGATAGAATTTGAAAAAAAATTAATGTAACCACTTAACTCTTGATGGTCATGACAACCATACTTTCAACGTTCTTGGGCCACATTCCAACTTCAAAGTGCTGTAACTTTTGCATTGGGTGTCCAAATTCACTGAAACCTATTGGAAAATATGCGTTCTTTCTTTTTATTTGTATGGTAAAATTCTGCGGTCAATCCCAAGATGTAATGAATTTGGGAATCATTTTAGTACACAAGATTCAATATTAATTCATCAAAGTGCATTTTTATAGCTGCAACTTTCGGGGCTTGTAACTTCTCCTTTATGAAATGTTCATTTTCAATAAATATTTTTGGATTAGATTTTCCTTGAAGTCTAGTTACCATGATAAAATTTTCATGTCAATCCAAGTTGTTTTGAATGTTTGGGAATCATTTGACTATCAAAATCGTGACGTTTTTGGATTTAAATGAACTTTGGCGGCCTGGTTCTCCTTCACATGGTGTCTATGTATGTTGACCTTGTTAGGAAAGTTGCATATACTATTCTAGTTTATGTGATTAAAATTTTAACTCAATTCAAAAAAAATAAAAAAATAAAAATTTTGATGAGCATTTTAGTATAAAGGGGGTTCAACCCAAGATCATTTTTTTGCAACTTTTTACTACTTTTAGACATTTCAAGGCTATTTAACCTCTAAATGCCCTCACCTATGTCCAGTTCGGGCAGTTTTGCAAAGATGTATTGTAAAATGCAACTAACATGAATATTTGGAACTTGATGTATGAATAAAAGTTATACATTTTGAATTTTAGATTCTATCCATACGGTTAGATCTATGATTGCTATCACTAATATTATTCTGTAAATTTTGAAACTTAAAATAAAAAATTATTTGGAAATTCAATTACAAATTAGATATTGATATTATATGGATGAAATCTATTGTGACAGGTTATAATGTCTAGTCCTCTAAGTGTTGTGATTTTTGGAGATTTTTTGGATGCTTAATTTTATGAGTCTTTTTTTAAGAACAATTTTAGACTAAAATCTTCAAAATTTTGAGTGAAACATTGCAACACAAAATGAGGCATAATTTTTACACAAATTGTTTCCTTTTTGATCGGATCACACATACATGAAGCTAACTTCCCATAAAAAATTCAATAAAAAAATCACACTACAAAAAAGTGCATGACGGATGAAAAACTACGGATGAAATGAGGGATGAAACGAGGGATGAAATCTGTACATCAAGCAAAATATGCATGGTTGGGCGGTTAGGGGTTAATAATGTTTTCTTTACTTGTCTTTATATGATGATTTTGAATCACTTTAAAGCTTAGTTTTTATTCATTTGAGTAGGTTTATAAATAGAATTTCAACCCTAATGTGTTGCAAAGCAAATTTCAACATTTGTTTTTAACATTAGAACATTATAATCTTGCAATCTATATAGCCAGATGACTCCAAATCGGATTCATGTCATTTACAACACGTACACTACAAGATTGTACAGTTAAGATTTCTATACCTTACTTATATTTAGACCTATAACACTTTGGAAGCAATGATGTTTTTATAAATATAAGAAAGCTAGAATGCTTAGAGGCTAAATTAACCGCAGGAGGGTGTTTTCATACTAGGGTGTTATAGTTCTCAACAAAAAATTCTAACGTTGTAAAGCAGTTTCATTAATGACGCTATATTTACAGAGAGTTGCAATTATTGGGAACTTCGAGTCGTAGGTGAGTAGCGCATATGTCTACCATCTCATTTGCAGGCATGGGAATAATTAATGTAGGTCATTCTCTTGAAAGACGTTGATGTATCTTATGTTTGCCATGTGTCCACCGTCTCATTTCATTTCCATTTCCTCTTCATCCACTTTGCTTATCTTGTTGGATGAAGCTAAAAGGCATACCGAACACGTACTATTGAATGTTATGTTGACCACAAAATCCCACGGACTATCGACTTGGACATCCATAGTGTGAAACAATCATAACTTAGTGCCAATATGAGAGCCACTCCCTATAGGAGACCAGATCTGCTCTTGCAGAAAATAAACAACCGGTTCACTGTTCAATCTTCTCTCATTTTGCTTTAATAAAATTAAAAACATGTTTGTGTAAAACAAATGCCTTGGTTTGACAAATTGCCAAGCCCGTCCAATTGCTCTAGCACCCGTCCTTTGACCCCTAAATGTCCAACCGTCCAAAAAGTGAACGACGTAAATGATCAAACATTGTTGTCTCATCCATATCACATTACAAAATAATTTTGAATTTTGAGTTTCAAAGTTTATAAAAAATATTGGTGATAGTAATCATAGATATAACCATATGGATAGAATCTAAAATTTATAATGTACAACTATTATTCGTACATCAAGTTCAAAATATCCCTCATAAATGCATTTTAGAAAGCGTTTTTGCAAAACTACTCAATCTAGACATGGTGAGGACGTTCAGGGGTTAATCCAAAGTATGGTGTCAAATAAGTTTATCCTCCCTGCAGAGATGACGCGGATCTCTCATGGGGATCATCTCTAAGCCTAAGCCTTGTACAGTGGGGTACCAATCAAAATGTCGTTTTCGAATTCGCAGTGAGAAAAATTTCAGTTCTGCCTACTTTGAAAGCCTCCCGAGAGCTCAAAAATTGGTATTATACCACGAAAGTTTTACCAAAGAATTATCTTTAAGTTAATTATATGTACGTCAAATTCCAACGCCAAAAGATTCATTGAAAAAAAGTTATTCAAAATCTACCAACATTGGCAAATGTCCACAGCTGCCAACTTTAACAGCCTCCCAAAGATTGAATTATTATTTTTTTGCTATGAAATTCTTGGAACGGAAACGTCTTTATGTTGAAAACATATGATTAAAATTTCAAGGCCAAAAGATTAACACAAAAAAAAGATATTAACAATCTACCAACAGGTGTAGTTGTGGGAAACAATGGGGGAAACTACACACATTGGTAGATTGTAAATATTTTTATTTGTATAGATTTTTTGACCTTGAAATTTGGCATGAATGTTGTTATCATAAAGAGCATGTTGTGTCAAAAATTTCATGGTAAATAGACAATTTCTCAACCGTTGGGAGGGTGTCAAAATTGGTAGCAAAGTTTCCCCCATTGTTTCCCACAAATACACATGTTGGTAGATTGTTAACATCTTTTTTTGTGTTAATCTTTTGGCCTTGAAATTTTAATCATATGTTTTCAACATAAAGACGTTTCCGTTCCAAGAATTTCATAGCAAAAAAATAATAATTCAATCTTTGGGAGGCTGTTAAAGTTGGCAGCTGTGGACATTTGCCAATGTTGGTAGATTTTGAATAACTTTTTTTCAATGAATCTTTTGGCGTTGGAATTTGACGTACATATAATTAACTTAAAGATAATTCTTTGGTAAAACTTTCGTGGTATAATACCAATTTTTGAGCTCTCGGGAGGCTTTCAAAGTTGGCAGTACTGAAATTTTTCTCATGGCCCATTCACACCAAGCCTCTGCCGCACTTGCGTTCGCGTTCCCGAAATGGAGGAAGGTAAAACCCAAAAACAAAAAAATATTGAAAGCTTTGTCTTTTCTTGCTGCAACTACTGTGCAACTACAATTCACTACCGCAAGTTGGGCCATGCTCCTTTTTTGCGTTGCGTTCCTCCATGCGTTGCGTTGTCATGCGTTCGAGTAATCTCTCATTTCATATTTTATATTTCTTTTTTTCCAGCAGATTCCCTCAAAGTTACCTAACGCACGCATGGATGCTGAAGCTCTGCTATATGTGAATGGGCCTTCACTGCGAAACCAAAAACGCCATTCTACCTTGGACCCCACTGTACAGTACAACATGCTCTAGCACTATTTCTTGATGCCCAAGTAAGTTACGGCTTTTCTACTACGGCTTTTCTAGTGTCAACTGCTGCTTGATCCCAAGGCATCTTCTCTTCATTTCCAGTTACTGTCAACTGCTGCTTGATTTGTGATACATTTTGATACAAGAGGAACACTTGTTCATTGGTCAATTTTGACTGATGGTGAGCATGCCCATGATATGAATTTTCACACATTTATAATTCAAAATTCTATCTACTTTTTGAAAGGACCGATGGTGAGCATGCCCATGATATGAATTTCACTGGTTTAAATTATGTTTGAAAATTTGAGCAGCATCTTCAAAGGCGTCTGCCGCAACTTTGCACTCCAGGGACTGAACATGTAAGAGCATGCCCAGCAGCATGTGTTTTGGAGGGACCAACGCCAAGATTTGGTGTAGTTATCTCCACTTGCTTCGAAGTTTGGCCCAGCAACTACCCACCAACGCTAAATAATAGTTTTTGAAGCCAAAGTTTGAGGTTTCCCCGCCATCCAGAGAAGCTTTGGCACAAGCAAATTTCTCACACCAAGCAAGCAAAGATGCTCAATCAACAATTAAATAACGAGCTTGAAGACTATTCACCGGCCCGTGCTTCAAGGTCATCAAGTAACTTTATATAAAATCTTCATTTTATAAGTTGCCTTGGTCTTCGCTCCAGGAATGCTGCTGGGGTACTTCATGTAATACATTCCTCCATATTAAAAATGGCCTTCAAATTGATGTTTGGCGGAAATGTTTTCTCTGTAACTGCTGGGCTTGCTCTAACGGGTTTAGTATATGGCTGATAGTACAGTACAACGAACATAAGAAAATAAAAATAAAAAATTGTTTGCTTTGGCCACACGGCTAGAAGTTTGAAGCAGTCGGTCTCTTGGGATACCACAGCAAATGGATGGCCAATCATGTTCGCATGTTTGCAGTCATGTTTGAGTTACAAGTCTCGATAGCACAAGTACAACCCACTTTAATTGCAATAGGCATGTCCGAGTGTCAAACCTTGTCTGCCCACCAATGAAGATACTCTAGTATCATACCACAATGCTTAAGGGCCGTTTCACACTATAGCCGAAGATTGAGAGGCCGTCGATTTTCACCAATGACAATTTCAAGAAATCAAGAATTTGGCCTCTCGATCCTTTACACTAGAGGACAAAGTTTAAAAACCGTTGCCCTTCTAAAATGCCTACATGGTAGCACTTTTTGACCAAGGCAACGGACTCTCGAAGGGAGTTTGGGTCGGACAGGAATGAAAACCCAAAGTGTGGTCGGGAGGTCGTTAAATTGTTTTCATAAAAAATCAAAACTATATTTTATTGCCTATTTTGAGCCCATTTCTTTAGACTCTCAACAGAGTTTGGTCACTCTATCCTCGACTTGGATGGCCATAGTGTGAAGCGGCCCTAAGTAGGAGACCCCATTTCCTACATTTTTAATCCTTAACCCCTAAACGTCCTCACCCTTCTCCACATTGGGTAGTTTTGCAAAAATGCATTGTAAAATGCATTGCAAAGAGATATTTTGAACTTGATGTATGAGTAAAAGTTGTATAGTATGAAGTTTAGATTGTATTCATACCTGCGATTGCTATCACCAATATCTTTTTGTATAAAATTTGAAACTTAAAGTTCAAAATTCTTTAGTAATTTGATTACAAAGAAGATATTGACAATCTGTAAATGAATTTTTTTTTGTGATGGGCCGAAATCAAATACTCTAAGTGTAGTGATTTTTGGAGATTTTGTGGTTGCTTGATCTTATGAGTTAGTTTTTTCAAGAACACATTTACACTAAAATTTTCAATTTTATGGTGAATCACTTGCAACATGAAATGTGGCATAAAATTTTCACAAATCATACCCTTTCTAATTGGATCACACATGCATGAAGCTAACTTTCCATAAAAAAGTCAGTTAAAAATCCACGTTGCTAAAAGTGCATGATGGAGTTTGCTACTGTATATCAAGCAAGAAATGTTTGGTTGGATAGTTAGGGATCAAAGAGCATGCAACTATCTCTTTTTGAACATTACAATGTAACCAAAATGAAGCAAAATATGTAATTTATTTCCTTAATTGATCAAATTCATTACTTAATTCCTTAATTGATGCAAAAAAAACTCATTACTACAAAGTAGGTCATCAAAAAGTGCTCTTGGGGCCATATTTTGGATTTTCCTCAATTTGCATGATATGGTGAACTTCAAATTTGAAATTTGAAACACCAAAACAAAGAATTATTCAGTTGATACACTCTAAATAAAATATAACATTTTGAACCAAATCTCATAGAATTATCATGGTCAAAGCCTGGGGTCAAAGTTCAATTAACTTCATGATATGCAATCTTTTTAGATATATATATATATCACTTAATATTGAGTATTTTAATAAATAAACAGCTCCAATTGATAGGTTGAGAAATTTGAGAAGGAGATGATTTTATTTTATTTTTCATTATGGAATTCAAAAGACAATTTTTTTACCTGATTGGCCCCATGAGGGCCGATCTGTCCTTAAAGGATTAACCCCTCAAGGACCTACGATACATGATTTTAAAATTGACGATATTGTGAAAAAAAAAATCTAGGTGGGACCAAATTTACATCACCATAATCAATAAGGAAAATTGCATGTGTTGATAAAACAAATAAATTTGAATTAGAGGAAAATCACATATGACTTATTCAGAACTACTTAGAAAAAATACATGAGGCTTCATCATTTTTAGGGGTTCAAACCTAATTTCGTCACATTGAAATGTGAAGTTGGTAGTTATGTAGATTTGATTTTGTAAAGATGGTAGACAAGTGTATATTCCATGATTTTTCATCATGACGCTTATGGATCAAGCTACATTTTTTTAGCATACAATATATTAGAAGAGTAGTCTTGTACCAATGGCTGTTTGTCCAATGGGAATTGACTCATTGTCAATTCACTTTATTTACGCTGGCACGAAAGAGGACCAAAGTTTCTATTTATCAATTATTTTGGTAATCATATAAGGAATGTCATGAATTAGTGTACTTATAAATGAAGATAGATAAGAACTTTGGTCTTTTTTCGAGGCCGGCGTGAATAAAATGTTTGTTTGACCCACCCAAGGTCCAATGTCTACAACACCTTATAGATGAATACTATTTACTAAGCTTTAAATTTTGTGTTTGACACTTATTGAATGATGACATGTTGCTCGAGCAATTATTATTAGCTAAACTTTTGAATATTATAACAACTAATCGTTTTTTTTTCCCAAACACTATCCAATTTCAACAATGTTTTTGAAATTGTTCGATGACGTTTGTGTCAGCAACTCTTACATTAGTAGAAAAAGGCGGCACTACCAAGGGAGATGCCCGAGCAAGTGGTGCTCAATTCCACGCATGCATAATGATTTTGCTTGGGCATCTACCTAGGGACCCTAAACCATTTTTTTACTAATGTTCAACTTATATGATTATAGAACATAATGTTAATTTTAGATTCAATGTTGGATTTGGGTATGCCTATTCGAAAGAGCCTCAAGAGTGTCACCAAGTTATCAAAATATCTTGGTGTTGTTTTCAAAAAACACAACAAGTATCAAGAGAGGAGAAGGTCACATACCGGTATAACTTATTCATATTTATAAGAGAATAGAGAATCTGCTAGAAGGTTCAACTTTCAAAGTAACACCTCACCACGCATGCTGCAGATGAGCTGGCTTGATTTCTGGAATCTTTATCAGTTAGAGAATAAGTCTGAATTTCTGTCTGAATTTCATAAATATCATACAAGCCCGCCACACTATTGTACATGTACTGTAAATAAATAATAATACCGGTAGTGACGTTGATCTAGAAGACTATAGCCCTTTGACGCAAGTGCGTCCAATTTATGGGCATTGCAACTTTTCTCTTGACTTTGTCTTGTAGATTTTTCATTCATCCAAATTTCTCTTGGTTCTTGTGCTAGTTGACTATCATTTGTACTGTACAATACGGATTTTCAAAATAAGATATTGTGATTTTTTTTAAAACAACACAACGAGTTTATGGCAAGTTTCATTCTTTGTTCAAAAAGTAAGACCTTAACCCATAACCGTCCAACTATGCATATTTTGCATGATGTATGGATTTGAACTCCGGTTTCTCATCCATCATGCACTTTTTGTAGAGTGTATTTTTTACTAAAACTTTTCCGGGAAGTTAGCTTCGTGCATGTGTGATCCGATTAGAAAGGGGATGATTTGTGGAAATTTTATGCCTCATTTCATGTTGTAGTGTTCCACCCAAAATATTGAAGATTTTAGTGTAAAAGTGCTCTTGAAAAAGTCAACTACTAAAAGTAAACAACCAAAAAATCTCCAAGAATCACTACACTTAGTGTATTACATTTCAACCCATCACAACAAATTTCATTATTAGATTGTCAGTATCATATTCATAATCATATTACAAAATAGTTAAAAATTTGAAATTAAAAATTTTATACACAAATATCAGTGATAGCAATTGCAAATCTAAACTATGGATAGAATCTAAAATTCATAATATACAACTTTTATTCTTTCATCAACTTGAAAATATCCCTCTTAGTTGCATTTTATAATGCATCTTTGGAAAATTGCCAAATCCAAATAGGGTGAGAACGTGTAGGGCTTAAACATGATTTTCCAAAATAAGAAGAATCAAATAATGGAAATCATACCATCTCGTAGTGCATGGTTTTCCAATTTCATTACAATATTTAAAAAAACAATTGTGTTAATTTTGGATTTTAAATTGAATTTCAAGAGAAAACCTTGTAATATTCATTAAAATTCATTAATAATAAATAGGATGAATCCAACTGTAGAGATGTGATCTTCACATTGACATTTACAACTTAGCTTTGAACATCAACTCCATTTTGTTTTTCATTAAACATTTTATAACGAATCTTTGAAAGCAGTGTTGAATATGGACGTTAAAAGGATAGAGTTGTTAGTGCAGTTGTTCTATTTATGCCTCAAAGGCATGGGTAGCAAGATCTACCCTCACCTTAAACGGATAGAGTTGTTGGTGTAGTTGGTCTATTTATGCCTCAAAGGCATGGGTAGCAAGATCTACCCTCAGTGCCTCCTCTATACAAGTTTGTTATTAATTTATTAATTAATTTATTTTATCTTATTTTAGGCTACATGTCGTCAATTTGTCTACAAAATTATTTATTGTGCTACAAACAATATGTAAATTGAAAGAATTTTTTAATGAAAAAGCTAAATTTTAATAAATTTAAACTAAAATTGCCAAATTTGGATGAAAGTATTACTTAAAATCGATGAATAGTGATTTTAGGTCCATGATACATATGGATGTGAAAATATTTGGTTTCACCGAAATATTGTAAGTCGCAAACTTGAGCATTTGTGCAAAAGTGAAAAATGAAAAGAAAGAAAACCCTGCCACTCTGTACTGTAAAAATACAAATCATCATGGCAGTTGAAAAATTGCCACTCTTCCTTGTTCAAACTCGCCTGCAACGGGTTGCCAAGAAGCAACTCGTCTGCTTGCCGCGGGTTGCAAAGCAATTCGTGTGTGCCAAAATAGATAAATTAAAATACAGAAATACAATATGATTAATACCATACCGTACACACATTGTCAAAGTCATACAATTGGACATGTACTGTATATGTAAAAGGCTACGGTACCTTCTTATTCAGTAAGCTTAGGGGCGGTTTACACTATGGACCAAAAGCCATGACCATGGAATTCTAAAATCTGTGATTGGCCCAAAAAGAGCTCTTGGTCCCATTTGGCTTTACACTACCTTGAAAAAAGGAGAATGACCACTAACTTTGAGGTCCCCAAAAATGCTAAAATTTCCCAAATGGATAATGTTTTCATGGTCTCCTTGATTATAGTTGAGTCGAAGCAAATGCCTCGACTCAACTATAATCTAGGAGACCATGGGCTCAAAAGTCATTGATTGGCTAGTGTTCAATTATTTAAAGAGAAAGGAGGAAAAAGGGGAGGATAAAAGAGAGAATGATGAGCTTAACCCTTTAGTGCCTAGCAAGCCAGATTATGGTCACTGCAACGTCGGAAATGCAAATAACAGAGAATCCGTGAAGAATTGGAACTTCAGTTCTGAAGTTCAGATTTGCGCACATACATTACGCACCTTCCAGAAAAAGAAATTTTCAATTTGGAATTGTACAACTATCAAAATACCTATCAACAGAACGCAAAAATACTGCAAATACTTGAAAATACAGTAAATACTTACAAATACAACATATGTATTGTGTAGTATTTCTTGTGTTTGGAAGTTTGTTATCTTGTTTTATTTTTTTGGATTGTGTTCTCTTCTTCATCTTCCATTAGTGTGTGTAATCCGATCTTGACTAATGTACCCACTCCTGTCAATTTTCAACGTATAAAATTTTGTCCTAAACCGTACATGGACAAGTCACTTTCACTTATAAATCTCACAATAATTATGTGTGAGTCTATTTTTGATATGAAAGATTGCAACGGAGAGGTGTTGACATAGGGCATAGCTGAACGTCTTTGCTTTTATTTTTGAAAATTTACCTCAAATTCTATTTAACTTTGAAGTCACACACCCCCCAAAATCTCGTTTTTGAGCGTGCATTATACAGTTCAAATACATACTATAATCTTCCGATCCCACCATCGGATGATTCTCAAATTTTAATAAAATGTGTGCTCTCGAGTTGAGAATAGAATTGTACGGTTAATTTCTAATTTAACCCATTCTATTTTTGGTAGTCTCAACCACAGTGGAAAAACCCACTGAAATCCAGAGCTGTCTGCTACAGTACCCTAGGCACTAAAGGGTTAACAAACTCCTTATTCACGGAATTGGTCATGTTACTTGAGTGGAGGAACGGAACACCCTCTGTACATAGCACAATATCAATAAAATAGGTTGCGTGAGAGTCCAGGAACACCATTGGCAGCATGACAACGAAGTCAATGAGCTAACAATATTACTTTTTCACTGAGACACTGAGCATATTTTAGCAAAAACAGGCACATATATTATGATATGTTTGCAGGATTGAGAAGCCTGCAAACAGCCAGCAGCCGGCCAACCCTAAAAGAATGCCGTACCATTCAAATTTTCTATTTGCAAATGAATTCCAACTTAGGCATAGCTTACTCTAATGATTTACACTCAATCAGTGTTTGGGACTTTGAGCCAAACTGAACCAACAGTAGTAGAAAAAGTGGGGCTCTCATAGAGATGCCCAGGCAAAATCACTGTGCATGCATAGAATTGGGCACCACACGCATGGGCAACTCCTTCGGCAATGTTTCCTTTTCTACGAGTGCAGCGGATTCAGCGGAAGCTAGGCCAGATGGATGAATAAAAATGTTTATCCCTTTTTCTTTTCTATCCAATAAAATATAAATTGAATTTATGTGAAGTTTGAAAGTGAAAGAGGGTCACATTTCACTTGTCGTATATAGATGGTGTTTTTTAAAGCACAAACGTATCATGAATTGCATACTGGAAGCATCAATTTCACTTAACTTACTCATGAAAGCCCCCAATTGAATTACAAGTGACCAATTTTAAATTTATTGGGAATTAGAAGTGGTAGATTTTATGTTTTTCTCAATGGGGGTTGTTGAAAACCCCTTTATGATGGGTGGACGGTTATGAATCATTCCACCTTATTAAAAGAGTCCAGGTATATAGATTAAATTGCATTACTTTTCAAAAAAATAAAAATTACTAAACAATCAACACCCAATTTTTTTAAATTTTTAATTGGTTTTTCATTAACATACTATATTTCATTTTAATGAAATATAGTCAAGCAATATTTGATTTCAAATTCACAAATGAACCTACTAAACTATAATAATAATAATAATAACCTAAGATAGAGACCGCTGTGAATGGGGGTAGTTCATCTATGTATATCTATTGAGCATAGGTAATAAAGTCTACCCTTGGTGCCTCCTCTCGGAGGTAAACACTCATCTATAAACTAATTGATTCTCCCTAGTTTACTATATTCAATACTATCTAATTGCATTCACCCTCTCTAATTGCACTTCCTTGGAGATAACTAGGCTTCATAGTGCACTTTAACCCTTAAACGTACTACTCCTTTGTAGGAAAGTCAAACTACACAATTCAACCTTTAAGATTCATCAAAATATATTTTGTAATATTTTTCATTCATGGAATTGAATGTTTCCTATTAGTCCTGAATTATTTAGAATTTTTAGATTTAACATGACCTTTTTACAAATTTTGAAGTCATATACTTCAAAAATTCAGTTTAATTACAAAAAAGCTTAAAAAAAACAATACTTTTTGGGATCAGGTTCAAATTACAATGGAGAATCACATAATATGTTTTCCATAGAAATTTTTTATTTAAAATTTGAAATTCGAAAGGTGAACATCCTATGTATAGTGGGGTACCAATCAAAATGTCGTTTTCGAATTCGCAGTGAGAAAAATTTCAGTACTGCCAACTTTGAAAGCCTCTTGAGAGCTCAAAAAATGGTTTTTTACCACAAAAGTTTTACCAAAGAATTATCTTTAAGTTAATTATATGTATGCCGAATTTCAAGGCCAAAAGATTCACCAAAAAAAAGTTATTCAAAATCTACCAACATTGGTAGTTATTCACTGCTGCCAACTTTGACAGCCTTTCAAAGATTAAATTTTTTTTTTTTTGCCATGAAATTCTTGGAACGGAAACGTCTTTATGTTGAAAACATATGATTAAAATTTCAAGGCAAAAAGATTATTGCAAAAAAAGATATTAACAATTTACCAACATGTGTAGTTGTGGGAAACAGTGGGGGAAACCATTTCATTGCTACCAACTTTGAGTATTGGCAACTTTGAAAGCCTCCCGAGAGCTCAGAAAATGGTATTTTACCACGAAAGTCTTACCAAAGAAGTATCTTTAAGTTAATTATATGTACGCCAAATTTTTAAGGCCAAAAGATTCACCAAAAAAAGTGTTTCAAAATCTTCCAACATAGTAGTCAAAGTTGGTAGCAATGAAATGGTTTCCCCCATTGTTTCCCACAACTACACATGCTAGTAGATTGTTAATATCTTTTTTTGCAATAATCTTTTTGCCTTGAAATTTTTATCATATGTTGTTAGCATAAAAAGGTTTTTGTCCCAAGAATTTCATGGCAAAAAAATAAAAAGTTCAATCTTTGGGAGGCTGTCAAAGTTGGCAGCAGTGAATAACTACCAATGTTGGTAGATTTTGAATAACTTTTTTTTGGTGAATCTTTTGGCCTTGAAATTCGGCATACATATAATTAACTTAAAGATAATTCTTTGGTAAAACTTTCGTGGGAAAAAACCAATTTTTGAGCTCTCAGGAGGCTTTCAAAGTTGGCAATACTTAAATTTTTCTCACTGCAAATTCGAAAATGACATTTTGATTAGTACCCCACTGTAGTGTAATTTAGAACTTGAGCTACAAAACTTGCACGAGTAATAAAAATACTCAATAATTGGGATTTATAAGATTTGAAAGAGTGCAAACTGGACTTGATGAACTTTATTTTCTTAATTAGGTGTATTAGCAACAAAATTCATCTTCAAGATCAAAATTGGGTTGACCAACAAACATCCAATAACTAGATGCATGGACGTTTAGGGGTTACATAACCGACGAGGGTTGGTATGTCCGAGCCAATTATGGGACATAATCTCTTCAGAGTTGTGCACTTGATGCTAGTCCAATTTCCTACCTTCCAAATTAACTTTTTCTAATTCAAGTGTCACCTCGTTCATCAAGCTCTACTTGAACTTGACTTTTGTTTTTATAAATTCAAGTGAAGAAGTTGCAGCTTCACTTACATTTGTACTTCACAAACACTTTACAAACAAAACCAGTGAGTAAAAAAATTATTACTTTGAATACATGCAAGTAATTAAATCTTACTCACAAGTTATGCAAAAATAACCAATAAGTGTTCAGCCAACCACAGTTTGCCACATCAGCGCGAGAGAGCCCAGAATAAAGCTTTGAGATGTGCAATTATAGAGTGTTACAGTAGCAGATATTAGAGCTAACCACTGTACTCATGCAACAAAAATAGTGACAACATCTGGAACTGGATCAGTAGACACGATCACTTATATAATTGAAATGGGATTCCAGTGCAGTTCAAAAGTTGCATTCACTGCAGTGGATGAATCACTCGCCGGCAGGGCCAGCTACCGGAGTGGAGTAGAATAGAAAGGTAGGTGCCAGTGTGCGACGGGTGGGAGCATCCAGAAGACACTCTCGAATATTCCCTCCCGCCTGGGTTCGAATCCCGATGGCAGCAAAAAGACAGGCATCATCACGGGAGGAAAGGTTGTTCATGGTTTGAATGTTGCAGGACAACTGCTGTTCTCTGTTTGATGGTCGGACATAATCTGCGGAGCGAGCGAGGGTTTGACCTCGAGAGTAGCTTTGTTTTTCAACCGCAGCTTGGCCCGCCAGTTGTAGCGCAGGGCGGATTGTGTGGAGGGAATTGTCTCTCGCTGTAGAGCTTCAAGCCTTTTGGTAACTTAACTTATCGTGATTTCTTATACCTTCTCTTGAGCCTCTTTCGATTTGCGAATTGTTTTTTTTCCTTTCTTCTTGTCAATGTTAACGGCTTCTTTTAATTCTGCGGAGCGCGAGTTGCTTCTTCTCAATTTTCTTTAATTTCTTTTTCCTCAATACAGAGTGCTCAATTCTAGAACCGTCGAATCGGAATTTGTCAACTTGTGTTTGTCCGTACTGCTGCGAGGGCGGCTTGTGTGAAGGATTTCTGTGCTATAAAGAGGAGCTGCAGAGGAGTTCCGGTTAGAAGTGTGTGATTGAGTTGAAAAGCAGGAGGAGGAGGAAGAGGAGTCAAGTGTTACGAGAGAGTTTTCAAGATGTTGTTACAGAAGATGGCGTCTATTGACGCCCAGATGCGCCTGCTTGTGCCGAAGCGAGTGTCGGAGGACGATAAGCTGATCGAATACGACGCGCTTCTGCTGGATCGGTTTCTCGATGTTCTCGAGGATTTGCACGGCATCGAACTCAAGGACAAGGTAATTTTGTTGCGGGGGAAGAATACTTGATCTGTAATAGCGATTGATTTTTTATTTTTATTTTAGTGATTGAGCAGGGGTACATTTTCGTGCAATTGATGAATGCTTTTTCCTTAGGCGGATCATGGTTTGAAAGGCGCTTGTAGATCTGTTGTGGAGCTTAGGGCTTCGAGGAGTAGTCTTTTTTATTTTTTTGCAAATACTGTACAAGTAGTATTGAATTTATTGCGTAAAGTTGGCTTAATGCAGTATTTCTGAAACGTGTGATCTTCTTTCGTTCTAGACTGTCTGGAAGTGGCTATGGTGGAAATGCAGTCGAGTTAGCAATACTTTTGTGGTTTAGGACGCAAGATACGCTTGCGAGTATCGTTTGGCTGTGTTGCATTGATGAAGCGCAGAGCGTGAATTTCTTAATCCTGACTCGCGCTTTTTGCTTTTCACAGATTCAGAATTTGTATGAGTTGGCCGGCCTTTACTCCAAAAATGATGGTCGTGGTGACGTGGCGAAGCTCCAGCAGCTTGTTGATCAGTTCAATAAGCTAGATCCCGGTGACAATATTGTGGTGGCTAGTTCGTTCTCGCACATGCTTAATCTTGGAAATTTGGCTGAGGAGGTCCAAATTGCTTACAGACGGCGCGTTTCAAATGCAAAGAAAGGTGACATTGGAGATGAGAACAGCGCCTTGACAGAGTCGGATATGGAGGAGACATTTCAGCGTCTGGTGAAACAAATGAAAAAATCTCCTCAGGAGATTTTTGAGGCATTGAAGGACCAGACTGTGGACTTAGTCTTGACAGCACATCCTACTCAATCTGTTCGTCGGTCCCTCCTCCAGAAGCATTCTCGGTACGCGACATTATTTGTGTTTAGAGTCCATTTTTTTAGCACAGATTTGTCGTGAACTTCTCCGGGAGCAAGCATCTTTTGGTATCTCTTGGAGGATATGCTGATGTGCAGTTTTGAAAGGAAAATTCGGTTGATATCCAGCTGCAGAATCTCTGATTTTCTTTTTGATGGTTCTTGCATTGCAAAAATAGGATCATTAGTGTATTCACTGGTCCACTGTCATGTACAACAGGCACAAAGGCCGCCGAATTTTAATTTTATCTTATTCCCTGATTCTTTTCGCGGAATCCTTGCAGTTTCTTCACCACTGCTTTAACCTTGACGGGATTGGTAAATTTGGCAGAATCCGAAGCTGTCTATCTCAAATGTACCAGAAAGATATATTAGCCGACGAGAAGAAGGAGCTGGATGAAGGTCTTCAACGAGAGGTGCGTTAATTTGTTAGAGAGTTAGAAATGAAAATTCTCAAAACCCTTTCTTGCTTGTCTGTGGCCCGACCTGTACCGACCTGTAAGTGTACAAATTTTCCCTTATTTGATCTGATTGTTGGCAAAATTTTAGTCTTTCAATTTGGAGTGATGAGGTTACTTAATGTTACTATTTTTGACAGATTCAAGCCGCTTTTCGAACTGATGAGATTCGGCGATCGCAACCTACACCCCAGGATGAGATGCGTGCTGGCATGAGTTACTTCCATGAAACCATATGGAACGGTCTTCCCAAGTTTTTACGTCGTGTGGACACCGCATTGAAGGGAATTGGTGTCAAGGAGCGTCTCCCACACAATGTTACCCTTATCCAATTCTCTTCTTGGATGGGTGGTGATCGCGATGGTAATCCTTGGCTGATCCGAATAATCTCCTATGCGCTATTAGCATGTGTTATACTCAGCTTTGAGAATAGCAACTTCTGTTTGTTATTGTTTTACAATCTATTCCTATATCTATGATGTAGGAAGGAGAAGCGACACATGTAGTCTGATCATATCGTTGATACTACATCGAGGATAAGTTTACACATTTACCTTTGGTCAGTGATGTCTCTTGAACGCCGGTCAATCATGTTTGAGTGATCCACTTAAGCTAAAACAGTTACCAAAAAGGTCAAGTTGTGGGTAGCAAAGGTGTGCGGATCCTTGCATTTGATCATATCTGTGTCAGAGAAGTACATAGAGTGAGAGTGGTATCCTGTATGTAAATCGCTGAGATAGGTGGTGAGTCGACGTTTTCAAGTGACGATAAGTCTCAGAATTGGCTTGTGAAACCATCCCGTTAATTTTTACAAACTGTTTTCGTCGGACCTTGGAAGTGCTAATGTGTGACCTCATGGTTGTTTGTTAACTTGAGCCAAAATTTCAGAGTGTGCACACAAAGTGACAAGATTGAGTAGTTTGTTCGTCCAGAGCTTTAGTCTGTTCCATTTTTTTTCGTCTAAGTTGACACACTGTATAGTGTGCGTTACAGGTGCCTCCGCAGGTTGGTGATCCTTTACTTACTTTTGAAATTCAATGTTTTGTACCAGGCAACCCACGTGTGACGCCAGAGGTTACGAGAGATGTCTGCCTATTGGCTCGACTGATGGCAGCCAACCTTTATTTCGCTCAAATCGAAGATCTCATGTTTGAGGTCCCTAAACTCTTGCGCAACTCATGCACTTCGTTGTCAATTCAAAGGAAGTTGATCTGTATTGAAAGAAAATAGTAAATGGGAATAGCAGATTTGAATGTTTGAGATCTTCCTTTCTTTACACATCGCACCTGAGTGTTAGTTTGAAAGTAGGAGCTTGTGAAATTGACATTTATGTAAATTTTGCAGCTGTCAATGTGGCGGTGCAGTGATGAGCTGAAAGAAAGGGTCATGAAAATCGAGTCTCTGCAACGAAAGGAGGCAAAACATTACATCGGTACTCGCTTACCTGACCGCTATCTCCATAAGTGATTGGAATGACATGGTTCTTGATACCTGATCGTTCTGGTGGATGGGCAATGTTTTGGATGGGTTTCTCTCACATTTGATACTAACTGAGGTGTTGTCCGATCTGAATCAGAATTCTGGAAGCACATTCCACCCAACGAACCTTTCAGAGTGTTGTTGGGGGACATGCGTGACAAACTATACAATACACGTGAACGCATGCGGCAGTTGTTGGCCACTGGCAAGAGCGATATTCCTATTGAAGATACCTTCACTGACGCTTCACAGGTATCCAGTTTATTTGATATCTATTTCTTATTAGCTCAAGTTTGCACTTAGAATTCGGTTATTGCAGATCCTATCAAGGGTTGACTTAAAACGAGTGGTGTCATTTATGTCTCATAATGCACCGAGCCTGCAAGGACAAGTTCCTCTAGCTCACAATTTTACTTAATGACGGAATTATCAAGACATGATTGGTTAGAATTGTCTCACGAGAGGCTGCTTTCTAGAAATTCGTGTCGATGCTTCTAAGTACAATTGCAATTGCGTGGCTATTCGGATGCATTCTTTGAAACATTAAAGACGATGTTTTTGTGGTTAGAGTATACTGATAGGAATTTCCGACACTTTTGTCACAGGTATTGGAGCCGTTAGAGTTGTGCCACAGGTCGCTTTGTGAGACCGGAGACAAGCCTATTGCAGATGGTAGTCTTTTGGACTTCATGCGTCAAGTGTCGTGCTTTGGGTTGGGCCTGGTGAAGCTAGACATTCGGCAAGAGTCTGATCGTCACACTGATGTCATGGATGCTATAACCAATCACCTTGGCATTGGTTCCTATCGCAGTTGGCCGGAAGAGCAACGTCAGGTGTGTTCTTTCACAAGTATTTGTTTTGTAGAGTATGAATAAGTGCCACCCAAGGTATAGCAGGGGTTCGGAACACGCATTGAATGTTTTCCCACGATCATTGCATATTGGTATTTAGTGACTGACGGCTGCCAAATATTGCAGGAATGGCTCCTCACTGAGCTTCGTGGGAAGCGTCCTCTTTTTGGAGCTGACCTACCAACGACAGAGGAAATTAAGGATGTTTTGGACACTTTCAAAGTGATTGCTGAGCTGCCAACAGATTGCTTTGGAGCTTATGTCATTTCTATGGCAACGGCACCATCAGATGTCCTAGTAGTGGAGCTTTTGCAGCGCGAATGTCGGATTCCGAAGCCACTCCGCGTGGTGCCGTTGTTTGAGAAGCTGGCTGATTTAGAGGCTGCCCCGGCGGCCCTTTCACGTCTTTTCTCGATCGACTGGTATCTGAATCGCATAAATGGGAAGCAGGAGGTATGGTATAGCCTTTAAATACTGTTTTTCTATTGTACCTTTGAGAGTCCTGTTGGAAGAACTCCATCTTCAGCACAGTCTGTTCAGATCTTTACCTGTGATTGGAATGGATTACCAGTAATGACCATATCCCATCTCGAATACTCATTTCATTTCTCTGATTTCTGTTCTCAGGTTATGATAGGGTACTCGGACTCGGGAAAAGATGCGGGGCGCCTGTCAGCAGCTTGGCAAATGTTCAAAGCACAGGAGGACTTGGTGAAAGTGGCCAAGCAATATGGAGTTCGTCTGACCATGTTTCATGGTCGGGGAGGCACTGTGGGTAGGGGTGGAGGCCCGACTCATCTTGCCATTTTGTCTCAGCCTCCAGACACAATCAATGGTTCGTTGCGAGTGACAATCCAAGGAGAGGTCATTGAGCAGTCCTTTGGAGAAGAGCACCTTTGCTTCAGGACATTGCAGCGTTTTACAGCAGCTACCCTGGAGCATGGAATGCACCCCCCGATCGCTCCAAAACCCGAATGGAGAGAGATCATGGACGCGATGGCCGTGGCATCCACTAAAGAGTACCGCTCATATGTATTTCAGACCCCGACGTTTGTGGAGTATTTCCGTGCGGTGAGTACCCGAGGATGTTTTGTCTACAAGTTTATGAACTTCTTTGCTGCTACTTTTGTATACCCTTGAGCATTTTCTATCACGGTTCTCTAGCTAATTTTAATGTATTCTAGTTCATGACCATTATTTTGTATATTTGTTCGCCATGAAATCAAGTACTCTGTTTGGCTGTCACTTATACTTCTTTTATGTTGAACAGGCTACACCAGAGCTGGAGTATGGGCGCATGAACATTGGAAGCCGTCCATCCAAACGCAAACCAAATGGAGGCATTGAGTCACTTCGGGCTATCCCTTGGATTTTTGCTTGGACTCAGACACGTTTCCATCTTCCTGTTTGGCTAGGCCTTGGATCTGCTCTGAAACAGGTATTGCAGACTGATCCCAGAAACATTGCCATCCTCCGCCGGATGTACAACCAGTGGCCTTTTTTCCGCGTGACCATCGATTTAGTAGAGATGGTGTTCGCCAAGGGCGATCCTCGCATCGCTGCTCTATATGATAACTTGCTTGTATCGGACGAGCTGAAGCCGCTTGGAGAGGAGCTTAGGCGCAAGTACAACGAGACGCGAGAATATCTCCTGAGGGTATGAATTTTTACACCTTCAGCGCACGTGTTTGCTATTAGAGAATTTCGGATGGCAGTTTGCTACCATGTAGAACCATTTCATTTGGCACTATGGCTACGTATGACCCAATTTTTGCGCACTCTTCTGGAAGATGCTTTAGTTCACTAGTTTCCGGACGATCAAGAGCCTGATGCCGTGGAATCTGATCTTTAAATTGTGCAGGTTGCAGGCCATGAGGACATTTTACAAGGTAACCCCACGTTGAAACAGCGTCTGCGGCTTCGAGAACCCTACATTACCGCTCTCAATGTTCAGCAGGCCTTAGTGCTGAAGAAAATGCGTGATCAGAGCTCTCAATTCTGTGCACTTCAAAACGGTCAGTCGGGTGAAGTGCCTAAATCTCCCAGGCGTGCTGCAGAGTTGGTCGAGTTGAACCCGACAACTGAATTTCCACCAGGACTTGAGGATACTCTGATTCTCACCATGAAGGGTATTGCTGCCGGCATCCAAAACACAGGATAGAGAAGGTATTGAGTATCTTATTCTTTTCAATCCCGAGTGTTTCTCTCGGCATGACCTTAGCAATTTTCGTTAAATTTTATTTATGTAAATTGACCTTTGTTCTGAGTGCTCAACCTTCTGATATTGAAATACTATTTGCCTAGGGCGTGCTGCTCACAAAAACAATGATTTTTCGGTGTGCAGACCGGCAAGGAGGGAGATCCGAATCCCTACATGTGAAAACTATATGCTGGATTGCAACCAAGGCTGGATTGCAGGCACATCGGTTTTGTTCTCATCACCGGATGAGCTCAACGCTGCCAACCATCATTTGTGGCTGCCACTTACTGAGAGTAAGTGCGTACACAATGTTGACCAAGCTTGGGCCGCTGGTGGGGTGGGCTTTTGCTGGCCAGGTCCTATTCTTCCCCTCGTCTGGACAGTAACAGACACGGGATCCCCCAAAAACATGTGCGGTTTAGATGATAGTGATGTATTAATAAGTTGTGGCTATGCTGCCAGTGACACTAGGCGATAAATCCTAGAATTCGGGATGGTGAGTTAACCATCACTGAATCTGAACTAGGTCTAAATAATGCCACAATCATAAAACTTACAGGGTCCGTGGTTTTAAACCAGTAACTCTGCTGTAAAGTTTTGGAGTTGTCTATTACATGCTTTCTGTATCTTCATGCTCATTGTTGTCAGATTCTCAGAGTGGTACCAGACCAGGCGTGACATCAAATCTTTCAATCACAGAAACTTCTTGAAATCGCTGATTTCTTCGCTTGTATCAGTGATGTCTGCATGTATGGATGTCAATATTGAGGCACAATCTAGGATTTCTCATCTGTTGAATTTGCACTTTATCCTGCAAATACACTTCTGATCAGTCTAGGCATGGGATGTTGGTGAAGTATGAGTAAGTTAACCCTTAAACGTCCCATGGGGATAGTATACATGTTGTCGTATGATTGGGATTTTCTACCAACAAGAAACTCTAAATTGGGATCTCAGTAGCTCATTAGAACCGCATTGATCTAAACTTCAACTTCTCTTTTGACCTCAAACCCATTAGAGGTGTGGATTCATTCCAAATACAATCAAAATACAATGTATTCTACTGGTCACAAAGGCACGTTTAGACGTTTAGGGGTTATTGGTGCCTGTGAATGAGTACATATTCACTCAGTGGTTTTTCAATAAATAAATAAATTACTTAAAGCCTCCAGCTTCAAGCAATGAATCACTTGCGGAGGACCATGTGGCGACTTGTGGGCATGTTCACATGTAAAATACTCTAAAATTCAAAAAATTCAACAAAATGCACAATAATTCTGTGAACACAAATCCATCCATCCATCTCCTCAAATGATGGAGTATACAAAAGCCTATCTGAAACCTTAACCCCTAAAGGATCGGAGTGTTTTCCCTCCAAAAACTCTCCATTGCTGCCATTTTTACTCCCCCATGCAAAAAATCCAAAAGAATGTTATTTTTTACCTTCTAACCGTAAGATCTTGTCCTAAACTATTTGAAAAACATACACAACACATTTCGTTGATTTTGACCGCACGGATTGCAAGATAATTGCGTTTGATGGAAAAAAACACCCCAAAAAAACACATGCCCGAAAATTTCAGATGCGTTTGACCACAGCTACATCAAAAAAACCTCACTACCGAAACTTGTCGCACTTCACTTTCACATTCTCTATGATGTTACTTAGTTGTGTACCAATTTTCGTTGCGTTTGGAGATGTTTAGGATGTTGAATAACACCTTGCACTTGTTGGGGGTTTAAAAGTTCAGAAAAGACTATATGTTTTTGGAATTGCAAAATTTTCGACTTTCTTTATTTAAAATACAAATCCGAGCAGTGAAACACAAGTACATTCCACCCTCTACAAAATGGCGAAAAAAAATTTGAAAAAAAAATAAATCTCCAAGTTTTAGAAGACATGTAGCACATTTTCTAAGAATTTTGGGGGTTAGGGGGGAAATAAAGGGTGGAGGAAGGGAATTGAAGTGCCAACCCATTCCAATGTTCATGACCCCACTAACTCTCAAGGTACACTGCCACGTGGCCGTCCCTCATTGGACGATTTTTATTTTTTATTTTTTTATTTTTAAGATGATTTGATTTTTCAAAATTTTAAATAATATTTTTAATTATGAAATTGAACTTTTAGTTTAAAGTAATATTTTTAATTTAAAATAATACTTTTCAGTTTAAAATAATAATATTTAATTATAAAAAAATAATTTAATTTTTTTTAAAAAATTATTTTTAAAATTTTTATGAGTTTGGGAAACGGGGTGGTCTTCTGCCCCCCACAGTCCACCCCATTTTCCACACACCGCCCATCTTGTTGCCCCCCCTAAAATTCAACTATTTCTCTACTGCCCCGTTGCCCTTTCTCCCGAAAAAAACACATTTCCCCTCATAACTTTCACATATGGTGTCGGAATTCAAAAAAAGAAAATCCCCATTTTCGTGGCACATTGGGGAATCTACTATTAAATTTCCTTCAAAATTCGATTAAAAATGTGTTCATCGGAACCTACCCGATTCTCTAAATGTCCTAGTTAGGACACTTGGTCCTTTAGGGGTTAAATAACAATCTTCAATCTTCAAACAACAATCTTCAATTTTCAACCAACAATCTTCAATCTTCAACCAACAATCTTTAATCTTCAATGTTTTGAAAACACTAGTAAAAATCTTGTTCACTGTGACTTGTTTGTAAAGTTAGGTGGCTCAGAAACCGCTCAAATTTCAGATTGGCAGGTTCATTGGGGAGTTATTAAGAGGGAATCAATCTTGGAAGATGTGCAAAGTATTTAGGAAATTGGACCAATTGGAATAATTAATTTTGGATTAATATTGAATTAGTTATGAATTTTGGAAGGGGAACTCATAGGTGTACCCAAAACCACTCACCCTAAAATGTACACCATGATTATATAGAAATTTTAGGTTGGAAGCTATAATGTACCTCTTGCTTGGATAGGTCTAGTGAGCGGTTCAAGGTGTTGTGTGGGTTTTGAGCCACCTACCTTAATGACTAATTATCTGTTGTGACCAGTTTTTAACGACTCAAAATTGATTGTGAGCCACTCAAAACGGACATTTGGTCATTAAGAACAAGTCCCATTGAGTAAGATTTCTATTAGTGAAATCAGAATAGTTAGTATCACATTGTTTATGGCTTTCCAACCAAAAAAAAAAAAAAAACAAACTTTGCCTTCTCAAATTTGTACAAATAACATGTTTGTATGCCAAAATAACAAGAAAGGAACTTCAACTTCTGAAACTATAGTCCCAATGCTTAGATTTCTGGGTTCTAGGAAATATCAAACCCCAAACAGATTGATTTAGACCTTTTTCTCAACCAAATTACAAAATGCACACAATTTGTAGTTTGAATCACAGTCAAACAAAATTGGTGTCAACTAACTCACCTTTCATTTAGTGATGGCTAGTTACTAATGCTTGACGACATTATTAAGGGACATATTAACCCCTAAACATACCCATCCTTTGAACACAAGTTGATGCTAGCCACAAAACTAGATATTAGCATGACTTAGATGTACATTTGGTGTACATGAGAGGACCATTGCATGCATGAAATCTACCCAACAAATTTGACATACTTGCATTTGGAGGCCTCTCCAATATTATCAACATTTCCCCATCACAAGAGATTTACTCTAATTGGTAGAGAATTTAATAGGCTTGCAAAGGTGACTTGGATGAAAGTCATCCGAGATTGTATGAGAAAGTTACAAGGCATTTAATCCGTTCATGATCCAATTTGTGGACGCTGGGACGTTCAAGGGTTAAATCAGAAACTAAGGCACATATTAAATCAGAAACGAAATGGCTTCAACTAGAAATGAGCATCAAAAGATGCACTGCGTGTCAACTCTCTATTTGAGGACAGACCCACTAGTAGCAAAGGCGTCGCTTCTCCTCATAACTGTGTCAGAGTTCATTGTACACGCTTGCCCTACGTGACGAATTGCACTCACCAAGTTTTGAGGAGTTGAGGGCTTGGACACTGAGTGTGAAGTGGCGCTAATTGACTCACCAAGTGAGTGAAAAGCGACGTCTTCTCCTTGTAGTGACCAGAAAGCTATCAACAAGAAAAATAAAAGCGTGAGAGAAAGTAACTTCATGGAAGGAGGTTTACTTTGTTGGTGGAGATAAGATTCTTGCATTGTCGAAACTCTCCCACAACCACGTACAAGAACCCAGAAATCTAAGCATGAAAACATGAAACATGAAAATAGAGTCCTAATGCTTAGATTTCTGGGTTTTCATGCCCCGATCAGATGATGACAACGCCTCTAAACTGAAACGAAATTGTACACGCCTCTAATAGCTATTGAACCCACCCTAGTTGTACAACGAACAAGTCGTGCACACGTTAGAGTTATCCAAAAACACATTGGTACAATTTCTGACGGGCATTGTTCGTTAACCCCTAAAGGACCATGAAGCCCGAATTGGGCATCATGTTTTTATAGCGGTTTTGAGTAGATTCCATGTGGACTTCCTTTATTCAAATTTGTTTGTTTTTTGACCAACATATGCATTGATCTTCAATGATTTTAATACTATAAAATTCAGTCTCATCTAAATTATAATTTTCACAATACGATCAATTGAATTTGTCATTTTAAAACCATGAACTCTTGGTCCTTTAGGGGTTAACAGTTTCCAAGGTTGGGTCTCTTGGTTTAAGGGAACTTGTGGGAGTTCTCCTCTAGCATTGGGGAGGTCATGAGTTCCACACCCCATGGTAGCATAGGGTCTTGCTTTAGATTATTCTCCAACTCACCATAGACTACTTTTATAGTCTTTTTGAACTCAAAACAAGTCTAAAGTTAGTTTGAGGTTTCTTTCCAATTTGATAGTCTTTTCGGTTAGCTCTACTGCCCTTGGGAGTAGACACTTTTTGGTTAACTCTATTCGGTTCTTGCAAGTAGGGAGGTTTTGGGTTTTACAACACACCAAACAACCTCTCTTCACTGTCATTCATCCTCATTGGTCCGCGTTCATTCACATTCTCATAACTTGACACGTACCCCTCCTCAAGTCCTTACTCACCCTTCCAACGATGCCTTTGATTAATTAATTCATGCATGGACCTGAAATTGAATTTTGGTAAAATTGAATTTTGGTGCACATTAAGTTAGAAGATATTATTCGTGTCACTTTAAGTATAGGGTTAAAATGGTTAAAGTGACACAAAAATGTCCTAAACAGGTACAAAATGTCAAGTGTTTAAGCAATTTAAAACGTTAAAATGCTAAAGTGACAATCTTATGAAACAAAAGGGATAAAATGCTAAAATGTTAAAGCCTATAAAACCTTATCAATTCTTCTTGTTTTTGATTTTTTTCTAGACTCATTTCATCAACTTTTACTTATACGATTGAACATGACTTCCCTTCAAGGTGTATATTTGGTGATCAAATTTTCCTCTCCTTAGAAGGTTTAACTCCTGTTACTTTGGAGGGATTGCTTTATAATGTGGCTAGATCTAAAAATAAAAATAAAAAATCCTCTCACTATTCAAGAAGCAAGGCGCTAATGCAAGCAAAAACATGCCATACAGTAAAAGTGCACGATGTGCAATGTGCACATCAATTATGCGCTTAAAAAATCAAAATTATGAAATTGCAGCATAAAGAGGTTGACAATCGTTTTTTTAATTTTAATTCACAACAAAAACTTCAAAAAATGCTTGATAAGAGGATTGACAATCACTAACCCTACAAAAATTCACAATCCAAATTCATATTACCCCTAACACATAAAAAGATGATGAAAACTAGTCTGCTGCTAAGTAGTTTTTATGATCTTCTCATGAGACAAAGGGAGTAACTATCATAATTTTTTGCCACATACAATTTTCACGTTGCAATTGCACTTTAACTCATCAACTCCTAAAACTGTTTAAAATCTCCGCATAACTTAGCTTCAATTTCCAACAATCAAATTTTGGGATCAAATTTTCTAGCGAAGTTTTGCTGGAAAATGTTGTAATCTGGAGGCGTCTCCAACTTTCCAGTGACAGCATCTTTGTAGTTTCACACGGAGAAAGAGCATCCTTCTCCTCCAACGACTTGAAGCCAGAAAATGAAATGGGAAACAGAGCTCTAGCGCTGAACTCCACAAATAGGATTGACAATCTATCTTCACACTAAGGGCGGGCTTCCATGTAAGATCGGTTCCGGTGGAATCAGGAAAACGACAAGGATTGAGGTCTCAAACTTCACCGGAAGAGGGTGAGTGGAGAAGCAGGATATTGAGTTTCACTGCTCATCGGTGGCACCTTTCATTGTCTCCTTTCTTTGTTGCGTTTAAGTTTAGGTGCATGGCAGGTATATTTGAGTGTATACCTAAGGTAGGAGCAACTAAAACCAACACTGTATCTAATTGCGACATAACCTAAATCATGCAATCATTTAAAAAATGCAAATCTAGGCACATTATAGAGCCTTTATTGTATGATGACCAAAATGATAAGTTATCTATGATATACCTAGATTTATGTTCTAAAATGACCATCAAGCCTAGATTTTATTGCAATTAGGTACATGTTGGTGCTCCTACTTTAAGTAAGAGTCAACTTCCATAAGATTGAGAAGTTAATCATATAAGTTGGCAAGAGGAGGAGAAAAGTGGAACTTGGGTTTGTTCATACCCGGCTATCAAGTGGTGCACACTTCGTAACATTCAGTAGCTTCTTTTCCATCCATCCACAAGCTAGGGTCTTCATGGTTGAATAGAATGAATGTACAACACATGTGAAGTGGCTTGCCATTACATTGTTGCTACCATGCACACATGCAAGTCACCAAAGTTTCCACTTGCTAGGAAGAAGGGTAGCTACTATAGTTTACTAGCAAGTTTGGCAAAATATAGTTCTAAAAATAGATGCCTAAGATTTCGGGAAATCATTTTTCATAAAGAAAAAATTGGAAGGGGATAAACAAATTTTGGAGGATATTTGTTTTGCCTAAATGCATTTTAAGAAATAATTAAATGTTAGGCAGAAGGCTACCAAACCTACTAGTAAACTACAATATTGATGGGTCATGGATGATGATGAGGGTTATACATGTCATTCACCTCGAGGGCAAGGCAAAGCCTGTAGCACTAGCGATTAAATGTTAAGTTCCATGGACTTGCATATGGTGAAACATGAACAAATTTGATTGGTTAAGAAGAAGTTGCTAAAAAGTTGAGGGCTTGAGAACCCTCTATACTTCATGATAGCAACTCCTTTATTTTTTTCTCACTGAAAGCTCACTTGAAATGTGGAATTTAGTTCACTGAAGTTCCTAGAAACTTGTTTTTTTAACCCCTAAATTTCCTTGTGTTTTTGGGAGCTTGAAACCTCAAAACTGCGATTTTCTACCTCTATGTACTCCCGGGGATGTGAACCAAGTTCTTTTACTTCTTTTAGAATTCCAACCGTAAGATCTTGTACCTAAGCCTATTCATAGCTACTGTTTCAAAAATTGACTGTTGGATGTTTATCATTTGTAAGATCATAACATCCAAAGTTTGTGCAAAAGTTTTTCGGGGCATTGCTTGGGAGGCATTGTCTCCATAGTGCAAAGGGGGACTTGAAGATTGTTACTCCAAACATTTTGCTCATATTTTTTTCCATGTAGATAACTAAGTTGGGTACGCTCATGCAAAATTTTAGAGACTCATTACGCGTTTCAAACCTTCATCCAAATTAATTTCCGGAAGTAGGTATAAAAATGGCAATTTGGTGAAGCATGCATCACATTAATTGTATTTGATTTTTGGAAAAAATGAACGGTGATTAGGTACCTCTATGATTATATAAATTTTAGGCGAAATCATTTTAAAAAAATTTCAAAATCTCAAATTTTGACAAAATTCGAAAGAAATGGATGTGAAATTACAAAAAACCTTGGAGGTTGCTGTTCTTTATTTTGGAGGCTGCCCTTGTCAAGCCAAGAATATAATCAACATGGGTCACTTCAAATTCTGAGCCTAAATGTGGTGAAGAGCATGTCTCCAAAAAAAAAATTTGAAAAAATGATTATAATAAAAAGTTTTTTTCTGCCCCAGTTGGACTTGAAACCAAAAATTTCAATAAAAAAATTATAAAATCCGAATTTGACTTTGTAATTTTTACCCCACACACCTTGTATGTATGACCACGCCCACGCCAAATTATAGTCTAAAATTCTTAATTTAGACCTTCCATCTAAGCTGCCCGAAACAACAAAAAGCCATTTTGGCTTTTAAGGGCCTTTAGGGGTTAATTTAATTAGTAAAAAACTTCATTCTTGGAAATTGGACCTGGAAAGGGGGCGCAAAGGTGTCTCACAAATTTAATTTTATATTAGAAATTTTTTTTCCCTATCTTTGGAGGTTGGATATACTTGAAAGGTAGGCTATTTTAACTCCTAAATGCCCACAACCCTCTCGAAATTTGGAGAATTTTAAAGATGCCTTATTAAATGCAACTAAGAGGGGTATTTTGAACTTGAGGTGTGAATAAAAGTTGTACATTATGAATTTTAGATTCTATCCATACAATTAGATCTATGATTGCAATCACCAATATTTTGTATAAAATTTGAAAATAAAAGCTCAAAATTCTTTGATAATTTGGTTATCAATAAGATATTGACAATTTATGTTCTTGGGGGGGAAGCACCAATATATATCTAGTGTAACCATATGCATTAAGAGGGTATTTGAATGAGGGCTATCACACAATTGGAATATTTGAGATATATTCTAGAATTTTCAAGTTATATTCAAAGTAGATTCTTGATTTATTCCTTACTAGAATTTAAAGCATCCTATATTACATATAAAATTTTATGATTAGATGGAATTATTTCCTCTATGAATTAAAAAGACCCTGTAGTTTAACTCACATCGTTTTCTACTTTTTGCATGGTCACCCTCTAGGGATGGGTTGAGATGTAATACTCTAAGTGTAATAATATTTAGAGATATTTTGGTTATTTGATTTCATGAGTTGTCTTTTTCAAGATTATTTTTGAACTATTTTAAACTAAGATCCTAGAAATTTTTGGTGAATCATTGCAGTCTAAAATGAGGCATAATCTTTTTACAAGTCATCTCTTTTCTAATTGGTTCACACATGCATGAAGTTGATTTTCCATAAAATCAATAGTGAAAAATCTACACTGCAAAAAGTGCATGACGGATGAGAATATGTGGATGAAATTTGTACATCGTTCAAAAAATGAACGTTTGGGTAGTTAACGGTCATCTGACCAACAACTATTAGACTCACAAAATTCTCACAAGATGACGTCCAAATTTGCCATAAATGTGACACCGGTATATACCTTTGATATTAACCTTTTATTGTTAGCTAATAGATCACTACATTATCAGAAAATGAAATATTGTAAAATCTGTGAAACCCCCATGGCAACTTTGAATTAGTCCCTCTTTAAAACAAAATAAAAGCTGAATCGACTCAATGTAGTTTTGATTTCCTACACTCATGTGGTACACAAAAAAAAACTCACGTAAAAATTGAAGAAGTTTAAAGATTTTAAAAGATTATTTTAGTAAAAAAATCAAAATTTGTCCTAGCTGCTAAAAAAAACCAAAACTTACGTTTAAAATATCCAATGACGTCATTTTGGTACCAATTTTTTTTTGAAGTACATTTAGGTATGTGTCATTTGAAATGATTAATTCGAATGCTAATTTATTTATTTATTTTGTACTACAATGCCTGCAAATGCTAATTTTTGGCTATAATTTGAGCAAAGCAAAAAACATGAAAATTAATTTATTCAAGTAAAACTTTGGACTTGAATTAAAGTATTTCGTGTCATTTAGGTGCTGGTATATTTATAAAAAAACTATTTATAATTTTAGTCAATTGAAATGGGCAAATTTGTCAAAATTCAGAAAAGCAAATATATGTTTGAAATTTCCAAATTTCCAAATTTTATAAAAAAATCCATTTCAATTTTTATTCTTATTTTTATTTTGAACAAATGGACATTTTATTCCAATGCAAAAGTCCATTTCAATTTGAGAAGTACAAATTTTTCCATTTCAATGTAAATTTGAGAAGCGTAATTTATTTGCATTCAACTTTGACAAACTACTCTATTATGACCAATTTTTTAATTTTTTTAATTTTTTTAAGAGTTGAAATTTTCAGTAATTATATATAGTTTCGTTGAACACTGTTTTCCTACTTTAAATAAATATTCGTTAAGGAGTTGACAAACCTGCTAGTTGCCGTAGAACTGTTTCTATACAACTATACAGTACTGTACTGTCCAGGTCCACGCCAGTAATACTCGTTGACTCTAACAAAAGTAGAAAACTGTTGCAGCTTTTTGAATTTTGTGCACTTTTTTGAATTTTTGAACACCGTCGATTCTGGTGAATTGTCAAGATGCTCATACAGTACAGCTAAGGGTGTTACTCGTAGAAAATAGACCATACAGCCCCCCCGTTAGATATGGTTCTGTAAGGGCATCCATTGTGGATAGATCCAAGTCATTGACTTTGTAGTGAATTTCATAATAAGTGTCCCAATTTTGTGCATTACAGTGCACCTAGAAAGCTCATGCAACCATAATTGTATTGGTCACCACTCCAGCAGTACTTACACTTAGAGCATCCGCACCGGGACTCGCAACATGGGGCCGCGATCTCTGTTGGCGAGCCCGGGCTGCTCAACGTCCCCCACCGGAACTCTGGGAACGGTCGACAGCTGCGCAGCCTCGTCAAATTTTGCAAACCACTCGCCATTGTTCAGAGTCTTCGAAGTTCTTGAGCGCGCCCCTTCTGCGGAGATTTTGTCTATTTGAGGTTTCGTGGACCCACCGTGGCCCAAACGCGCTGGACAGGAGAGCCGGATTTAGCCTGCCGGCGGTTACTCCCAGGAATCTACGCCCTGATTTCCCTCGATCCTCAACCCTTTGGCGAGTGCGGGTGAGGCAAGGATTTTTTGACGAGTGGATTGATCACTGTAGAGCCCTCAAAAGACCATGTAGCGCGCTCATTGTGGCGAGTCCCGGTGCGGATGCTCTTAGAGCATGGCCGACAGTTGCTCCAAGTTGGTGTGTGAGAAATGAAAACTTCCCAACAATAACAATATTCACCTTGGAATAGAGTGCATTGACCTGTTTCATATTACTACTTTTGTCACTACAATAGAGTTAAGTGAAAAGAAGAGAAAATACATGTTAGGTGAGGTGAGTCTGACCCGTATCTAAGGCAACCAAGCAAACTGGCATGGTTTCCAAAGAATTCAAAATAGAAAGCAGTGTGAACTAGTTTTGCAGTCAAAAAGTCTGCAAAATTCATTCTAAGGGGAGTTTTATGTCAGAGGCTGCGTTGCTTGAGGAGAGCTACTTGCAAGTTGCCTCCTTCCTCTCGCTTTACTTAAAAATAACAATTTTGTATAGCTGCCTTATCCCACCATGTCAGACACAAGATCTATTTTTTTCCCACGCCTCCCTGCTACCGCATCAGGCCTTGATTACGAAGCTTTATTGTGCCTCTAATAGTTCCGAATTGCATGGAGAATAGGAATCTTCAAAACTCGTTTTTGATTTCACTTACACTCGGACACCTCATCGATTTCCGGATCCACGATTTTAGGGGATCATAATACCTCTTCTGTTTTCGGTTAATTCTAATGAACAATTATAATGGTGGAGAATACATTTATTAAACTTAAGTTCATAAAGTGTGAGCATAGTCTTGTCAGAGAATAGGACAAAGTGCTTGACGTGAGAACTACTTCTCTTAATATTGACAATATTTGGTGTGCAAATGGGTGACAATCTAATATGGGTTACTCCTTCAAATATAGTGTGATTATCAAGAAATATATTTTCGGTCAGAAAATAACATTAGAAAATTACAAAAAATAGAGGGTGTTATAGGCACTATGGCTGCAACTATATACATGGTGTTAAAGATGGAATTTCTAGCATACATAAAATGAGTTAACATAAGTCACACTATAACACGCAATTCGCTATTTACGCACTTGGCCATATAATCATGCACTTGGTCCCCGGAAGCATTAAAAATATTGTCGTAAAAATTTCTCTAAAAAACAACCATTTTTGTCGTTCTACAATTACTTTCATTGTAAACAAACAATTATTTAATTTAATTTATATTCTTATCTTTATCTTTTATCTTTATCTTTTTTTATCTTTTTTCTTTTTTTTTTTCTTTATTTTGTTTCATTTATCTTATTTCTTTTTTGTCTTCAATTTATTTTCCTTCTTGTCTTCCTTCTTGTCTTCTTCTTTTTCTTCTATTTTTTTTCATTCCTCTTGTGGCAGCCGCAAATCCTTCGCCCGGACCAAAGACAAAAAAAGAAAAAAGAAAAAAAAAAAAAAAAAACCTTTTTTCTTCTTTTTTTTTTTTTTTTTTTTTTTTTTTTTTTTTTTTTTTTTTTTTTGGAGTTCGTCTTCTTTTTTGTTTGGGGCTCATGAACCCTGAAAATAGAAATTTAAAAAAAAAAAATCTTTCTATTTTTAGTCTGCTGTGGGCTAGAGGGTGCGCGGCCGCGCACCCTTTGCCTCATTTACTCCTCTCCTCCTCTCCTCCTCTCCCTCTCTCCCTCTCTCCCTCTCTCCCTCTTCTTCTCTCTCCCTCTTCTTCTCTCTCCCCTATATAAAATAAAAGATAAAGATAAAAGATAAAGATAAGAATAAAAATTAAATTAAATAATTGTTTGTTTACAATGAAAGTAATTGTAGAACGACAAAAATGGTTGTTTTTTAGAGAAATTTTTACACAAAAAATTTTAAGCAAGATTTGCTCATGAAATGAACGCACTTGACCAAGTGCATAAATAGCGAATTGCGTGTTCTATGTGAGATGCGTGAAAGTGATACCCATATCAGGCCATTCCCCAAATATCAAACTCCACACCATAAGAGGTACTTTATCATTTAGGAATAGAATTGGTGGGTGGAATATGACTGCTGCTAGCTATGTTCTTACTACACTAATCCAAATGTATGTTACTTGGATTTCCTTCACTTGGAAGCATGGCATATTTGCACATTGTACATGTTGCAAAGGTTTAGTAAAGTTGGTCAAATTTAGCTCCTTCTTCGCGGGATGATCATGTGAATGCGTTGAAAGGCAAGAAATTATGACTTTGTGTTTAGTGGGCTATGTTGGCACATTGAGAAGTGCTGCAAAATTTGGCTAGAGATGGTAGACTATGATAGAATGGCTTAATCTAAAACTCATCAGAGATGTGGAAAAACAGGGATAAACACGAAAAAGTAGCGCAAATTCTTAGTACTCAGTTTACAACTACGTGGTGTAAAAAGAGATTGTTTGCCACATGGGATGGCATTCAACGTTGTTGGCACATTTGAGGTTCTATATTTAGCTCGATTAATGAGGTTTAGGTGTCTATTGGTCTTGCCAGACTTGGCCGGGCGGATTTGTACATTCCTCTTTCTCTCAATGCAGTAAACATTAAGAGGCATATGAAGGCCCCTTCCCTTTGTTAAAATTACTGAATAGCTGTAAACCAACAACAACCAAAAAATAAAAATAAAATAAAAAAATTGCAGTTTGACGTGGCAGGCGGTGTCCCATATCTCTCCTAATGGGTTCCCTTCATTTGTGTAAAAAAAAAACAAAAAAACAAACGTATGTTACTTTTTTGCTCCTTTTGCTTTCAATTTTTTTTGGTTCCTATCCACAGTACGTAACATTCTTGAATGTATTGCCATAGCTTTACACTTCTGTACAGTGCAACAAACATTGTACAGTTTTTGGAAACAAAAGGGGTTAGCCAAATGCTTATAAGAAACCGGTACAATTAGGTCAACACATACCGAAGCAAAGACACTCAAATCTAGACTAATCTACCACTTTAGGCTGTAAAATGAGACCTTTTTCATGCAATCATTAGTAATCAGAGTAAGTTAAGGGAACATACACATTCGATAGGTTTTTGACAGACAAGAGATACATGTATATGTGAAAATCTTGGTGCCCATCAAAAAATTGTTACTGAGAGGCTTCATTCATCAACATTGAAGAACGATGAGTCTGCAGTAGTACTCAACACATTGAGTTCAATTCAAGACATCATTCATCAACAATGAGGACTCAGCGCCTTCAATTCAATATATGTTGTCTCTGCCCACCAGGGGAGAGACTATGGAAACGCTTCGTTTTCGAGAAGTTACCAGGAGTTACATGCCTGACCAGTAAAATAAAACCGTAAAAGTAAATATGTAGATATGGGATAAATACTAAGGCAGAGACTCCGCGACTAGCCGCTTGTTTACTGGAGAGATTGAAATATAGAAAAGGAACCAGAGATAAGGCAACTGCAGAATGTTGTGTACGTAAATCTGCTTCAGATGTTTGCAGTGAAATAAAATTGTTTCACTTGTACCAAAAATAAAATAAAATCTGCTTCAGATGTAGCTGAACTCTATCCAGGCAAAGCACTGTGGACATTATTGGAGAAGGCGGTACACACAGAAGTTACATGCGTGTGCACGTTCCGATGCGCAAAGGGGCTTGAAACATGCTTTTCATTTCCCGAATACGAGGATTCAGGAGCCTCGTGGCCATGTGCAGCGCCGGTTCGCATGCACGCAAGCAAGCTAGTCAAATCTAGTTCCTGTTCGTTGTCAGGATGGGACTAAAAAAAACCAAATCAGTGGTACGTGAACGTGGTAACAACTTGCCTGCACTGATCCGCCTCCCAACATGCTTTCTATATCGACGTCATCGACGACGTAGGAGTTATTTAGAATGTGCCGACAACTCCGAGGCAGTACTGCAGATATTCAGTTAAACTAAAGGTCAATGCAAAGGTCAAACGAAAAGGTCAATTTGCGCAAGGTCAATGAAAATGTCAGCGAGCCGTGCTGGTTCCGGCATGTGACGAAATTTCAAGCTCCCGGGTTGACGAGTACAAGTACGCCAATTCATTCCCGGTTGTATTAAATCATTCAGTAGGTGAGGTTCGGAGCCGGGGAGGTTTAGAGTGGCCCATAATTCTTACGGTCCCAACCTTTTTTGCAGGTATACAAATCTTCCCCCTTTGCATGTACTCGCTGTACAGTACAGTATGATATATTTAATCACGGTGGACAGTCGGATACGTTATAATTTCAGTTCGTCCTTTACTTTGCAGGTGTTGTCGATCACTCTTTTAGAACCAAAAATGTTGACAGAGGTTTTTTTGTGCCACATTAAAAAAAGTGTTTACAGAGGTTTAGAGATAGAGTAAGCACATGGACTGACTGCTGAATTAATCATCTCGCAGCACATTAGTGATTCTAAACACCGCCATAGTAGACTAGAGAATCATGCCTAAAAGACTGACAACTAGTCTAGCCATGTGGGATTTTTATTGGACCTTTTCCCATGTGGGACAACACTTGTTTACAAGTAACTTGTAAACTCAGTTTACGTAAGCCGGGATATATTTCAGCTCGATTGACAATCTCTTGTTTCTGATTTTATTCCGTGGCTACTAGCATCATGCACTGATTGCTACGTTTGTTAGCGACGATAGGGGAGTACCTGTAACAAGATGTAACGTTTCTTGAGTCACTCGCCGAAGCTGTTCGCACACAGTGTCGGTGTGATTCTAGTAGTGCGGTGCTCAGTTAAAATTCCCCGAAAAATTCAGTCTGTGAAAAAAGGTCTGAATCTAACGTGCCGATTATGCGTGTGACAGGGTACTACGTAGTCTTATTGGCTGCATGGACATTGTAGAAAAGAATTGAATCTCGTTGAACAGATATTGAGCTTCTGATTCATCGATTCGAAGGATGGGGACATCATGGGCCCCCGGGGTGTCGATGCTGTTGGTACTGGCGGCCGTGGTGATGGTGCAAGGGGTGCCGTGGCCAGCGCCGAATTTGCAGAACTGTATCGACTTACCGATTGAGAGCTGCTGCACGCCGGTGCTGTACAACGGGACGTCCAGGAAGTTCACGTTCCAGTCGTGGCTGCCGATGCGGACGCGCCAGGCGGCGCATCTGGTGGACGCCGCGTACACGGCGAAGATCCAGAAGGCGTACGCGCTGATGCGGGCGCTGCCGGACACGGACCCGCGGTCTTTCAACAACCAGGCCAGGCTGCACTGCGCCTACTGCGACAACCACTTCTTCTACCCCGAGTACCCGCAGTCGCGCCTGGAGATTCACCGCAACTGGCTGTTCCTGCCGTGGCACCGCCTGTTCATCTACCACCACGAGCGCATCCTCGCCAAGCTGCTCGGCGACGACACGTTCGCCCTCCCCTTCTGGAACTTCGACAACCAGTCCGAGGAGAAGCCCGAGGGCAACACGTAAGACTATTACTTTCACTACTAGGATTATACACTGACCATTACATTTTAAGGGGAGTAGCTATAACAGGATTACGGTTTCTAAATGTTGATTTTACAAGTTGTTACGCTACTTGAGCTAACTCTAGCCTAAGTTGTTAACAAAACATAGCACACAGTAAACTAGTTTGGTCGTCTTTTTGACGGCTAAACTAGTTGTGCATGAGTTTGAAGGCCACCAAACTCTTACGCACCTAAAAATGAGAGGCCATTAAGCTCTTCTACATCTTTGAACTATTTAGAGTGAGTAAATACGAGTACATTAAATCAAAACACATGGTATCTTGTTTAAACACAACTTCTTCTAGGATAAGTCTAGAGTACGATTCTAGTAGTGTTAAGACCTTGACTTCTTATTGTCATAGACTTACTGGTATTAATCATATTGACATAGTAATCCCATAAACTTGGCAAATGAAAAATCATTTCTCCAGTAAAAAACCATGGCCTTCAGGAGCAAGTACAACAACACTAAATAGACGGAACATAACATTCAGTAGGCAGCTTATATAGTGGCTACGTCTTCCTCCATCTACGTCTTGCTCCACAGTAGATGGTGCAGCATATTTCACAACCAACAAGGAATTGGAGTCCGAAGATGATGCATGAAGGAAAGGCAGAGAGCAGTATAATGAATCCAGAGAGTGCTTGGACAATCGTATTAACCGTTGATTTTAATTCATGCAATTGTTCAGATACCCGTTGCTGTACCGGACCACGACGGGATTCGGCCCCAACGGAAACGCCTCCGCCTTGTTTGATCCGCTGCGTCAGGCGTGCTCGGCGTATCCACGCGTGGTGGATTTCCAGGACCCGTTTCAGTTTTGCCCCAACAAGACGGCCGACTACCAGCGGATCCAGAATGCGCACGCCATGTACACGCAGATCGTGGCCACGCCCGTGCTGCCCACGTTGTTTATGGGGCAGCCTTACCGATACGGTGACATTGGCGCTGTGGGCGGGGGTACTATTGAGAACAAGCCGCATGGGAGTATGCACGTGTGGGCTAACGTTGTTAAGGCGACGTTCACAAACTCCGCCTCCGATCCCATCTTCTACGCTCTCCATGCCAATGTCGACCGCTTGTGGAAGATCTGGAAAGGAATTCCCGGAGGCAACCGGACCGACCCTGATGATGCTGATTGGCTCAACACCGAGTTCACGTTCTACGACGAGGATGGCAAGCTTGTTACGGCCGCCGTCCATCAGGCCCTCGACACTAAACTCTTGAGGTACATCCCCAGAAACTTCCATACCCAGCTACCCCATGTTCAATCCATACTTTTTAAAACATATATTCCGAAGTAGCACCGTAGAAACACTAGAAGAAAAGAGGAACTTGTACACTGTGACCAAATTCACTCAAATGTGGCCAAAGTCACTCAGAATCCCACTTCAGGCTTATTGAACAAGTACCTCTTTTCTTCTAGTGAAAATTGATCCCTCAATCGGCGTGTGAACTTTCAAGTATAGTATGTTACGTACTAGATAGAGTATTCCATGGATGTTTTGATGGCATGTAGTCTAAATGCAATGAAGTGGTAGCATGCACCCACTACACGACATGGCAAATCTATGGAGTACTTTATCTAGCATATATAGCCTACGATACATGCCATACATTAGTAGAGTCTTATTTGAGGAGAGTTGAGAATAGAAAGAGTTTTCTACAGATTTAAAATTCAATACGAAGATTGTGTGCATAATGAAAATACACGACGGGTTGTAGCTGTACTCCTTAGAACCAATGCCATAACTGGTCCTGGTTTCCTGGAGTTGGCTATGTGGGGAAAGATAGCCGGTCAATTGATTTCCACGAGAATGTGGACTGTTGCCAGGTACAAGTACCAGAAGGTGCCGGTGCCATGGTTGCACAAGGGTGCAGTGGAGCCGAAATCCAAGGCAACGAACTGGGAGCCGTGCAGCGCACACAACGGTTCCAAAGCTATCAAGGCGTTGATTGACGCAACGCCGTATTTCAAGGCGCCGTTGAACTACACGAATTTCACGCCGCTCACGTTCAAACTGGACAGACCAGCACCGATGCCTGCGTACGTGGGGGAGGAAGTATTGGAGATTCACGGCAACAAAGTGAACTGGACGGAAGCGTCGGAGTGGATGGCGTTTCTGTACATGCCGGAGGCGCAGTGGCACACCTCCGTCTCGTGCCCCGAGTGGCTGGGCGTGCTGGGCGACATCCCGCACATCGGCCAGAACTCCGCCATGAAAGACACCATGATCTGGCGCGTGGGGCTCCGCCAGAAGTTGAAAGACGTGAAGCAGAAAGACGCCCGGCAGATCGTCGTCACCCTCGCTGGCCCCACGGGCGGCCCTGTCGGCCCTGGCGCCCCTCCCGACCAGCCCTTCATGCTCACCAGCGCCAAGATTGTGTACCAAAAGTCTTAATTAGACACAGACTAAGTACGTTACTGTATCGATCATTTCATTCTTCGTCATATTAATTTGAATTCAACGTTTTCAGAACCGAGCCTTTAGCTGTAACGCAGTCTAAAGCAATTGTATTGCAATTGAAAAAATTATGGAATAAACAGAATGATCATTCTGGTTCCGGTTACACTGTCATTCTTCGTGTATACACAGATAGATAGATAGAAACACCAACCCTAAAATAAGGGCTGGCGTGAATAAAGTGTTCGTTTGTAATGTCAATGACCCGATGCCCACTGGACAAAGGGACATTGGAACAATACTACTCTCCTTTCGAGGATGGACACTATAGTAACCAAAACCGTGTATACACACTACTCCCTTTGTCCCAAGAAAAGCTTCCGGTAAGCTTCCTGTTGATTTTGACCCAGAATAAGCTTCCGGTTTGCTCAAACTAACTTAGAAGTATTCCCTACCAGTTACGATTATTCTAAATTCAGATTCTCTAACAGATTCTCTAAGTTGTCGAGATTTGCTAACAGGTTTATGTCTCAGGGTTCCATGATCTGACGACCAAGTCTCGTCATTCCATTACAGTAGTGTTTGAATGATAAGTGGGGCCCGAATTTTGATGCTGGCATGAATTCAAATGAAGCTAAGTAAGCGCATGGCCGCCCATGGCCTCAGAGTGTCTCTGACACTCCAGAAGTAGATGAAAAGTTTCAAGGGTCCTTTCAAAATGCCTCTTGACTCTGGATTCTAGCGTGTTAGAAATTGGGCCTTCAAATCACTATTTAGTTGACTATTTGATGATTATTCCTCCCATTTTACTTGTGATTGGTTCATTGACTATTTGATGCGCACTTTTGATACGTGAAGGGCGTGCAAGGGTGGGGGAGTGTGAGTGCAAGGGCCCTTCAAATATAGATGAATAATTTGAGAGAGTTAGTCCTAGCGTGCATGGGTGGGAATGCTCTAAGCGATCGATATGGTGAGCAACTAGCTCTGACTTCAGAATTGTATGTGCCTGTACGTGTCTCCACTAACTTAGCACTCTGGATACTGCTCTGCCTATGGAAAAATGAACGAGACTGGGTTGGTGGACAATAAATTTGGCTCGTGACACTAAATAATCCAGTAAAATTAGGGCCCTCAAAACCACTCATGCTAGTGTATCTCCTCTTCGTAATTGCATATCATAATTGCATAATCCATGTGTGGTGACTTGTGAGTGTCTCACTATTTTCAATTGTCTAATTGAGTGATGATAGTGGGGGAACTACATGGTGAGGACTCACTTTTTGGATGACCTTCAGAGTCTAATCCAGAGTGCTAGGGGAGATGCTCTTACATGATGATTTTCCAATGCCACAGTGATCTATCAGCATTCAATCAATCTGAATACTTACATGTGAATTCGAGTTTGGTGACTATGATTCGAAGGCTGTGTTTGGTTTTTTATCTCCTTTCGCGCTCAGTGTTTAACTGAAAGTCATGGATCAAATTCTGTTGCAGTGAAAATTGTGAGTAGTTGATTTGTATCATAAACATGGGCGTTGGAAGCTTGTTAGGTTTTCAAAGTGGTAACTTCAAATATAACTACAGTAGTACAGTATAAGCCCATTCACGTGGCCTAGTGGACTGAGATGAGAGATTAATCAGGCCGGTGTCCATGACTCGTCTCACTTGGCGGTACTGTACTTGTAGTCAGGGATCTGCAACATTTACTTAGCCATGACGCATTGCTTCCCATGATTGCCCTCGGGAGCCGAGATTTTCATTTGTTTATAGAAAAGTAGCACGAGTCGCCATCAATTTTAGTAGACTGTAGCCATTTTAGTGCTTTCATCCAATTATATTTCATCTAAAATATAAGAAATTCAACCACTCAAATTCTTTTGTTTTGTTTGGGTAGACTTATGATAAATTCATCCAAAAAGCACATGAATCATGTGACCGAATATTCCAAAAATATGAGGATGCGCCAAACAGAAAATCACTGGAGCATCGATCTTCGCATAATCTGTAACAGGCTTACTATAAAACTAAGTTATACTGCGTCTTCCCTGCAAGTTGCTACAAATTGGAGTTATCCGTAAAGTCACCTTGGATTTGAAGAATCAACAAAGAATTTCACTTTATTATACTCTTATTTCTTCACTTCAAATAGTTAGAAGGTGTGGAAAATCTTGGTGGTTTATCATTATTAGGTGTGTAAGAGGTGTGTAAGAGCTTGGTGGTCTTCAAAAGTTTTCAAAAGTTTTTTAGCTCCTTTCTTGGTGCTAAAAAACTTTTGAAGACTACCAAGCTCTTACACACCTTTTACACACTTAATAATGATAAACCACCAAGATCTTCTACACCTTTTAACTATTTGGAGTGAACAAATAAGAGTATAATAAAGTAAAATTCTTTGTTGATTCTTCAAATCCAAGGTGACTATACGGATAACTCAATTGTGACGTGAAGTTGCTTACAAGTTGTGACGAGCCTCTTCATAGTGACATTTTTAGTATTTTTGATAGAAACCGTGTGTATTGACAAAGGGGGAAGGAAACCATTACAATCGGTTGAGATCCAACCGTGAGGTTCTTAACCCTTGAACGCTCCTGCGTCCAATATCTAGACGATGGACAGATTCAAGTTATTGGATTCTCATCCAAATTGAACGGTTTTCATCCAAATAATTTTCTCTTGGTTCTTGTGCAAGTTTACTATCTATTATGGGGTTTGGATATTTAAAATGGGTTATTATGATTTTTGGAAAAATCACACAATTGGTTTATGTCAAGTTTCATTCTTAGTTCAAAAAGTGAGACCTAAAACATGATTTTCCAAAATAAGTAGAATCAAATAATGGAAACCATACCATCTCATAGAGCATGTTATTCCAATTTCATTACAATATTTTAAATTTTTTTGGTGTTAATGTGGGATTTTTAATCAAATTTCAAGAGAAAACCTTGCAAAAATAATTAAAAATACTTAATAAAAAACATGATAAATCCAACCGTACAGATGTGATCTTCACGTTGATATTTACAACTTTGCTTTGTACATCAACTCAATTTTTGGTATTCATCTAACATTTTAGAACGTTTCTTTGAAAACAACGTTGAATTGGGACCTTAAAGGGTTAACCCTTTAGAGCCCAGCTGACCACATTATGGTCACTGCAACGTTCGAAATGCAAATAGCAAAGAATCTGTGAAGAATTTGAACTTCAGTTTTGAAATTTAGATTATGCCACATACATTATACATCTTCCAGAAAAAGAAATTTTCAATTTGGAATTGTACAACTATCAAAATACCTATCAACAAAGCCCAAAAATACTGCAAATACTTGAAAATACAGTGAATACTTACAAATACAACACATGTCTTATGAAATATTTCTTGTGTTTGGAAGTTTGTTATCTTGTTTTGTTTTTTTGGATTGTGTTCTCTTCTTCATCTTCCATTAGTGTGTGTAATCCGATCTTGACTAATGTACCCACTCGTGTCAATTTTCAACGTATAAATTTTTGCCTAAACCGTATATGGATAAGTCACTTTCACTTATAAAATTCACAATAATTATGTGTGAGTCTATTTTTGATATGGAAGGTTGCAACGGAGAGGTGTTGGCGTAGGACATAGCTGAACTTCTTTACTTTCATATTTGAAAATTTAACCCAAATTTTATTTAACTTTGAAGTCACACCCCTAAAAATCTCATTTTTGAGCGTGCACTATACAGTTCAAATACATACTATAATCTTCTGATCCCACCGTTGGATGATTCTCAAATTTTAATAAAATGTGTGCTCTCGAGTTGAAAATAGAATTGTACGGCTACTTTCTAATTTACTATATTCTATTTTTGATAATCTCAATCACAGTGGAAAAACCCACTGAAATTCAGAGCTCCCAGCTACAGTACCCTGGGCGCTAAAGGGTTAATACCTTGTTGGACCACATCCTTTACATTGTAGCAGCACTGTTTAATCCAACTCTCCAACCCTCTTGCTTGGACTAGTTGAAGTTCTCATGTATAGTGATTGTGATTAGAGCATTCCCACCCATGCAGGCTAGGACTAATTCTTTGAAATTATTCATCTACCTTTGAAGGGCCCTTGCACTCACACTCCTCCACCCTTGCACGCACTTCACGTATCAAAACTGCGCATCAAATAGTCAATGGACCAATCACAAGCAGAATGAGAGGATATAGTCAACTAAATAGTGATTTGAAGGCTCAATTTCTAACACGCTAGGATTGAGAGTCAAGAGGTTTTTGGAAAGGGCCCTTGACACTTTTCATCTATTTCTAGAGTCTGAGAGACTCTCTGAGGGCATGGGTGATTGGGTGGCCATTCTATTAGTTCATGGACTATAAAGAGGGACATGTAGCGGGTCAAGGGTGCACGGAGACGATAACTTGTGACACCAAATTTTGGATGTGATGATAGTGGTAAGGGGTGATTGAAGGGAGAAGAGTGCCGATGCTCCTAAGGAATGAATTAATATATTGGCGTAATTTTGAGAGTATTTTCCAATTCATCAAAAGCACGTGCGAGCCTCTGATTTTATGCCAATCTTCAACAAGATATGCACCAATTGTTGGCTATAAGGTTGATTGTCCTAAAACCACCAACTTAAGCAATCCGGCCTATTTTTGGCAGTACTAAATTTGAATAAAAAAATGATCACATTTGAAATAGGTTTTGATGAGGATTGCAAAAATTTGCAACATCTAATTTGCATTTGTCAATTTTATACAAAATTCCAAAGTAGAAAGTAATCTTTGACCCATACATCACATACCAATTTTCTAAGTTTACACTTTGTTGTTCCTAGATTTTGCTCATTTTCCTAGATTTAACCCAAAACCACCAACTATTTCTTCGCAATGCTTGGCATGCCATTGGTCTACTTGAATAGTAAAATTGATGGTTTTGGGTCTCAAATTTGGTGCCCCAAGAAAGCTCTATATGTCATAATTGGAGGAGGTGGTGGTTTTAGGACATCCTACCTTAAACTATAATCTACACCTGACAACTGGTGGTCCAATTTTGGTGACAGGTAAAGCTCCCATCGACTGACGGACTGACCGGGTTTGGAAAAATAATAGTATCGGTAAGGCGGTAAGAGCATCCGCACCGGGGCTCGCTATACCCGGCCGCAACAGGGTATTGCAGGCCCGGGCTTCAACTTCTCCCTCACTGCGGCCCTCGCAATGTTTTTTTGCTTCCGGCCTCGTTATATTTTCTCCTCGACTCGCCATGCTCCAGAGTATTTGTGTTTCTTGCGCGCGCCCAGAACACGGAGAAATCAAACATCGATCTTACTCCACACTCACCTGAACCGCTGACAAGTTTTTCAATTAGGATGCCCGAGCCCCGAGGTCATCTTCTCCAGCTAAATCATCTATAAATAAAACCACAGTACAATGCACACTGCAGAGTCAACGACTGCATCCCTGGTCGTCAGGGCCCCGGACCTCGTGTTGGCGAGTCGCTTCTGCCTTGGCGAGCCCCCCAAACCGCCTGTAGCGAGCCACCGTTCTTGCGAAACGGTGTGGATGCTCTAATAGAGTTTGGATAAATGACACCTTCTCAATTTCTCATCTTTTACAAGATTGGCGGCTCGGGGAGGTCACTTCCAAATATTACGTAACAACGTGCGAACAAAGATAGGGTCCAAATAAATGTTTTAAGATAATTTTTATAAATGATTTACATTAATATAGGATGCTCGCAATTTATTACAAGAATAAAAATGAGAATATTCTTTAATTATTACTAATTATAGTAATAATTATTTTTAATTTTTAGGGTACTTTTAAATACCCTTTGTTCACATGTGCTACTCAAAAGATACAAAGAGTGACCTCCCCGAGATTGGCGGCGGGGGTTCTTTCAAGGGAGGTGAAGATTGCAAATGGTGCCTAACTTTAACCCCAAAACGTTCCAGTGTCCGGAGAAATTGGATCACAAACAGATTAAAAGCCTTGCAACTGAATATGATTAAAAGTTCTCGTTTTCCGGTTACACTGTTTCCACAAAATGGGGAATGAAAAAAACAGGTATGTTACTAGTGAGGAGAGACAAAGCAACCGTCTTTGCCCTTGGTGAGTACGTCTTGAACCCAAACACTTTGGTTTCAGATACTGCTTTTTAGACTATGCATGGATGGTGAAACATATCTGATTCACATGAGGTCGATTGATTTCGTTTGCATCAGCCATGATTTGAATAGTTCAAACCTAATTTCTTCCAAACTACCCCTTACCTATCTCGTGTGTACATAAAATTTTCCAAGTTTACTTATTTCTAGATATTTATTAGAGTTGTCCGCAAAGTCTGTAATAGAAGGGTGACTCGACCAAAGTTTGTGAAAACTATGGTTGAGAACCCAATAAAAGTAGACATATCAGTTGCTTTAAAAAAATTGGAGGTGTGAAGTTTCAAGGCCCCAAAAATGGTGCCCAAAAATTTTAGACCCTCAGTTTTTTGATTCAACCAATTTTAGTTAATTCAGGGATTCCCAAGCTTTGACTCCAACTGTGATGTCCCCAAATTAGCTTTATTCTCCTACCAAATTCAAATCAATGCTTTTGACTCCACCACCGGCTCATCCGGAGCACACAGGGAGCTTATTTTGGTTCCCCTATGTTGATTCCCCTGTGAGTGCCACTTTCCCCTCTGAGCTTCAGAACTCGACACATGTTAAACTTTCCTTCTACAAGTAGGTGACTAAGCTTAAGCATGTGATTTTGTACACATGTCAAAACCCCAAACACAGGGAAAAGTGGCACTCACGGGGGAATAACACAGGGAAACCAAAATGAGCTCCCTGTGGCATGCTCTGTTTTTTACTAATTAATGAACCTCACTCAATTTACGTTTCCCAAAGTTTCAATAAAACTGAGGCTATAAGTGGCATCGAGTTTGTGGAAAACTCTACTATTCCCCAACTTCAATTGAAACTACACGAGTCTATTCTTGGAAACCTTCATATCTCTTGCAATAGTACCACATCAAATTCTAAAAAGCCAAGACAACCATTGCAGAGAATTAGGAGGCTCTAGTAATTCTTCTACGAGGTACAATCAGAGAGCCAACATAGCTGTGAGTAGTGTAGTGTCATGTGCGGTAGCCCGCAAATTATACATTAGTGTCAAAACCATAACCTACTCCATGAATTGTGGAAGAGATGTGTCAATATGAGTGGCTACACGCTCACAAGTTAAATCCCGTAGCTTGTGCTTTCCTCTTTCAACTACTGACTTAGTTCACTTCATACAAATGTTGTAGGACTACCTTTTTTTTTAATTAGTTCAAAAAATGCCAATTCTTAGTCGTAGGATATGTCCCACAATCAGCTCCAGACTTCCATCCCTCACGGTCATGTAGTCCATAATTTGATATAATTTGCACATGATATAACTGCATACATATATAGCTATCTAGAGCCATCATGTTTTACAGTCTGTACTTCATCCACTGCAAAGAATCACACAATTCAGCTATGTCCATGAAGTGCCGACAGCACTTGTCTAAAGACAGTACTGGAACCTGATCAAAGGAAGCTTTAGAAGCATAATTTTTATTGCTATGCTTCCGGTGTGTACTATAAACGCCATATTCATTATACTGGCCAATCCCATTTATATTTTTACCCACACTAATTTGATAAGGACAGAAAATGAACTAGATTCACACTATTTGAGAGGATAAAATAACTGGGATCGGCCAATTTAACAAATATGGCGTTTATAGCTTGTAGTAATGGGGATCTACTTACCAATAAGAACTGTAGAAAAATGTAGAACTGTCGAAAAATTGAGGACCTATCTCTATTAAGAAGGATATAGTAATTTTAAAATTTTTGTTCACTTCATTTTTAAATCTCACATTGCTGCATGTTTTTTAAACCAATTTAAAAGTTAGCTTGCTAAACAAAATTCACAATGTGTGCCCAAAGCCACAATATTGAACAATTCAAAATTCCTTCAATGTGGTGAACCATGCCATGTACCACCCTAGGACGTAACGCCTACAACTTTTCTCTAAATATATATTTTATATGTTTCAATTAAGGTATCGATGTAAATATATATTTTATATGTTTCAACTAAGGTATCGATGAAAATTTAGGTTCATAGAGTACAACTTGTATGCAAAGTTCAAGAGTCAAATCACTTCAATTGAAGGAATGATAATGTTTTTTAAAGGGGAGGTATACATTGACATGAATATATGTCAATCCTCGTATCAATCTAGGTTCTAAATTGTGATATACAACTAATACAAGTCGTGACAATCCAATTGAAATACGAATGTGTCTTTGATTACACAACACAGATACAACATTTGAATATATCGTTTTGTTGGTTCATTGAAACTCTACCATCGTGTAGGTATAGCTCAATCAACTTGCATTGTTACATGAATTCCAATTTGGAAATTTCTTGGTGATCTTAATTATGAATTGCCTACAATGGTAATTTGTTGGAAAAATGAGAATTGCCTTGATCACCTAGATTTTGCCTAGAATTTTTGCGGTGCTTGAATGTGTTCAATTTACTTGAGTTAGTATTCTAATAAAATTTGATAAATCCACAAAGAAGTTCTATGAAATATTGCAAAAGGATTCAAAAATACTTTGAATGTGGGGTATACTTGAAATTGATAATGCATGGAGGGAAATAGAAATCAAAATATTATGGAAAATTATATGATTCCAACAAGATGATCATTGATTGAACCCTTCAAAATACTTATAATCTTATATAAAAAACACAAGTTTCTCAGAATTGAAACCTCAAGTGACAATAACAAGTTCCATGAACCATAAAAAATACTTAGGCGCTCATGAGGCACAAAAACATGAACACCAAAAAGTCTTGTTAAATGCATAGTTCAAAAGTGTGTCCAACATGGCACGTACAATCATTTTCCTTTACAGGGTCATCCATCGGACACCCCATACTAAGGTAGGAGTACCCAATTCCGACATAGTACCCAATGCCGATAATTTCTACACATGGCTTTCATTTTAGAGCGCACATCTAAGTAGACCATAGATGGCTTATCATTTTGGTCAACAAACAATAAAGGCTCAATGACATATTTAGATTTGCGTTCTAAAATGAAAGCCATATGTAAAAATTATCGACATTAGGTACACTATCGGAATTGGGTGCTTCTAGCTTAGATCACCATATACAGAATCACAATCATTCCTCCTTACGAGTCATCCAGCGGGTCACCCAGTGTGTGACCTTCCGAAACGCTGCTGCAATCGAGCGGTAGAAACGGATTCGAAATCGCGCCAGCTCGAAGAGGAACTGTTCGATCCAGTTCCTGAGCATGGTGCCGCAGATGAACGCCGGGCTGGAGCTCCCAGACATCAACGTCTCCAAGTCTTGGCGCCGGTGGATCGGAACTTGTGTCGCTTTCATGACTGTCAGTGCGGCGAGACTGTTCGACACTGCCGGAGTTCCGGTGGTAATTGCATTGGAATCTGACTCTTCGACCTCATTTTCCGCGTTTGGCACATCGTTGTCGTCGTCATCTGACTCGCTGGAGGACATCACCTGGTTGGAATGGGGTGCTGTAACTTCCGGCCACTCGATCATAAGATTCAGAGCTTCGTTGTTGTGGGTCTCATCAATCGTGTGCGACACCTCTGGAACAACGTAGTAGTCATCGCAATCCTCACAGTCTTCCGAGGAGTAATCGTCCAGAAATCTGCATCAACAGCATGAATTCATCAGCTCGCCAATTCCGGACGGGATTTGGTATCAAACGGTCAGCAGTGGAAAAGAGAAAGCAGGTACCAGAATCCCTCTCGTCGTTCATTGCAAGCATCGTTTAACCTTGGAACTTATTCAACATAACCATTAATTGCTCCATTTGCTTAATTACCAGAAATTGGAGATATGTTCAGCTTTTCACATAATTGTAACTATCAATGACCACAGGAAGTTTTTGAGAGATTAGCCCCGGGGCTAATGTTGCGGGAGGGCTAAAGTGTGCCCTGTTAGCCCCCTAATTTAGCCATTAGCCCCGGTAATGGGACCATTTTGGGGGCTAAAGTCCAAAGTAGAAAGAAATCTGGGCTTTTTTGCCATGTGTAAGGGGGGCTAATCAGGGGCTAACGCACACTGCGTTAGCCCCGGCTAATGTCTTGGAAACTTCTTGTGGACTTTGTCGAAAAGCAAACATGAAAAGAGACACCCGGCCTTCAGCTCTAGCTCATACATTCCGCAACATCTATCGCTAGGAAAACTTATCCAGCGTTGTATGACGTAAGGATTCTTGGAGAAGTTCATGCATGCTTACGGAGAATTCGTCATGTTGATATCTATATATCGAGAAGGACTCGCTGCAACTCCTCTTGAAAGCATGGTACTCCGATCCCTGGATGATATCGATACAAGCATCAAATGATCAGACTGAGCAGAGATGAGGAGCTAGCTAGTGAGAGTTGTGGCAGGAGAAAGAAGCAGAAGTGAGGGAGGCCCTGGGATTAAATAGGGCTCTCTTCCTCCCTCCTCTCGAGCGCCATGCAGCAGTGCGAACCCGACCCGCGAGAGTTCCTTCGATCTTCAGAAACGTGACTGTCTCGATCGTAAAATTAACAGTCTCGTCAAGAATTGAGGAAAGTCTCAGTCTCGCAAGTCGGTTGGTACGTGTCTACGTGATCGTAGTGCAGGAGCCTCGAGGGGTGGGATCTGAAAAAGAGCCCCATTTAAGCTCCACTCGGCTCACGCCATCCCTCTGCTTCATTCTCCAGAGAGTGTGTTAACTCAGTCTAGCTTCCATATCGCTTCTCATCATTCTCTGTTGCCTCTCATTAGCATTGGGGAGCGCCCTGAGTGAGTCCGGTGCTCGCTCGATCGATCACTCTGACGAATTCTCCGTAAGCATGCTTGACATACCTTCGCCTTGATTTAATTTCTCTGGCCGACCTGGAATTATCAGATTATTATGCGACAGTCCGTTTTTGGATTTGGGCTGGTCCTTGACTATATGTGTTGTCTTGCTCAGTCACGTGGATTGATTATTCTGCTGCGTCTTAGCTTAGCCCCATCTGCTTAGTATTCGTGCCATCCATTACATCGTCTTGAATGGATTGCTGACGAATTATATATACCAAACCCCGGAATTGGCGAGCTGATGAATTCATGCTGTTGGTACAGGTTCCGAGGCGATTACTCCACAGAAGACTATGAGGATTGAGATGACTACTGCATTGTTCTAGAGGTGTCGCAGACTACACGTTCGATTCATGAGACCTACAGCAGCAATGAAGCTCTGAATCTGATGATATATAGAGTGGCCAGAAGTTACATGCACACTCCGTTCCAACCAGATGATGTTCTCCAGCGAGTCGGATGAAGACGACGACGAAGTACCAAACAGTTGAACTGCGGTGGAAAACGAGGTCGAAGAGTCTTCTAAAGCAATCACCACCAGCGCTCCGGCAACCAGCGCTCAGGTTTCTGGGACAGCGAGTTGGATCATGAAGTCCTCTCGGATGTGTCGACTGTGGTGGAACCAGAGGCTGCCCGAGATGCGACAGTATCAGAGTCTGCAGCGGAAGCCACCACCACCAGCCTCACTCTACCCGTCCGGTAACATGGAACACACTAGAACATGAGGGAGTACCCATATTAGGGCATCACCCAGTGACTGCTTTAAATGTGAATCATCAGTTTTGTCTGCTCTTACTGCTTCACCCAGTGAGGAAATGCCTCACCATGCGCAATGTGCACTGGACATAGCAAATGCCCTGATAAACTCTTTCAGAGCAGAGACCACATTAACTTTAGGTGGAGTCCAAGATGACGTGTGGCATTTTTTTGGGTTTTTTCCAATTCTGACTAATTAAATTTTAGTTTTGACATGTGGCACCCCCACAAGGAGTCATATTGCTCCAAATAAAATTAAAATGAAAAAATTCATATGTGAATTTTTCTTAGAATTTTCCCACAATGGCACATTGTGACACTATGATCCCAAAGACTTTGGTGGTGCGTACTAGCGAGTTATCTTCTAACTTTAGTCCAATTTATCATTCTTCAGAATTCCAGTGACGACAAAAGTCGGAGCTGGTTTAGCAAAAGTCGGAGCTGGTTTAGCATGAATGGGGTGGTAGGTTCGTCGACAGGACAATTCCATTTCGTCACCATGATTGATTCTATTTTGTCTCGTCTCCACGACCGTTCCAACTATCTCCACGACAATTTCAACACTTCACAGCCCGGTTCACATTCTCTGCCAATCCGCTTCCATTTCTTTTGTTTATCAGGGCATTCACCCGGCAACACCTCTTTTGCTCTGTGCCGAGCACCCATCTATGTATAGGACAAGTGCAATGTCCAATGGGTTTTATAGCAGGAGTCTCTGCAAGAGCTGGCAAACGAGGTGGGATAATTGGGAGTGAACAAGACGCAATTCGACTACCTTTCCATCTTCCTCATTTCTTTCTCCCACAACTTTGTTGTTGGCATTTTATTCACGTTTGCATTTCGTCTATGGAAATTCACAGCAATGGAAGCTGACCCGCGCGATTCCAGCATTCTGGATCGATTTGCGAGTTTTTTGTGGCTCGGGCGTGGGGGCTGAGGTGCAGCCGAGAGGGTGTTCAAGGCAGCCATGGCCGCTGACCCGGCGAGCTCCTACAACGCAGGCAACTACGCTCATTTCTTGTGGCATGCCGGCGATGGCGACAATAACAGCCACGGCTGTATGGCATGAGCCCCAACATTCTATACAAAGCAAGCTAAGGGTGCTGCAAAACAAAGGCAAGGAATCACCTCTTTTGTGAGACAAGGAAACTCTAAGTCATTTCATCCTTCTAGAGGATCATTCTTTCCGATACTCCGATTAAAGGGATGCTTCTGCAAGAATGATGTGGTCGTTTGAGCCCACTTAGTGTACCAATAGTGAGAGTTTCTTGGAGGACATTTTCTCAATTGTGTAGAATTGGAAGTGCACACGCTGTTGCAATTGCAGCTCGAAGGATTTAGCAGAAAAGAAAATGAGCTTGGGGCTACTCTGGAAGTTGCGTTCATTCCAAGACTGTACATCTTGCCTCCTTCAATATGAAGGTGCTGCAAGGAACCGTGTTCATGCAGATTTCTGTTTCTTTGTTTAACCCCAACTTCTCTGCAGCTAAGCTGAAAGTCGACCATGCAGCTTCCCATGCACCTTAAGACAGTGAAGCTCAGGTGCGGGCACCAAAAGGCTGGTAGTGATAATTTATCATCACCGTGTCTTGGTGTGGTGGGACTATATGTTGACTTCGGCTTTGCTGTATTTGGCCCAGGTTTTACATACCAAGGTATCTTCACACAAGTTGGAAGCCCATAAGGATTGGCGGAGTGATTCATATCCTGGATATGATACTCAATCGATGGATGGTGTGCATCTGGGCGGGGCAGCGTCCGTCTGTAACCCGAGCGGGGGCAGGAGGATTAGGACGTGGGGGCGGCTCGGGATGCGCCTGCGATGGCGTGTAGATAGCCTGCCCACTCCAAGCACGGAGTCATCGTGGTAACCTGGCCGGAGGGTGGGGTTACCACGGTGTTAGAGAGGAGGGTATCGCGTGAGGCGGGCAACCGAGCAGCGTTCACTTCCCGCTCTGTGTAGTGGAGGGATCACGGGCTTGAATGTTCTTCGCAGATCAGTCACCTTAGCATGCTCCCACTGACCATCTTCCCTTTTGGCTCTCTCATCTCTTTAATGATCCAGGAGGGATTAGGGATGAGCTGAAGTCTTCCATAGTGTGATGACAATATTTTTTTCTCATCCCTTTTCACCAATTTTCCAACTGTGAGATTCTTTAGTCAGCGTAATTGCTCCTTACGAAAACCGATCCTTGAGGACACTATCCAAAAACAGAAGAGATGACAGTCACATGTTAGAAAGCTCCAAACACAACACCCTGTTTGCAACTGTGCCATAATTGATCACCTTCGCTGACTTACAGTGCAGTGAAAGTGCTTTCACAGCTTACGACCCCATGCAAACTGTCAGGTTACTTCAGCTCAAAATCGACCAGAAACGCGACTCTGCCTACGATTGGCATGTTCAGCATCATCTTCATCAGAAGGTGCCGTATCTTAACTCCTCCAGGGGGCTTGGAGTCTCCGCATTCCCTCTTTGCATCGGGGATGCATTACGACTACCTCTACTGATTTTCTGTTTGATGTTCAAGTTGGGTACCTCGGACAAGGTGTGGAGGGCTTCGCCGGCCAAGGAGGTAGTGCAAGACCAAGGCGACGCTCGCGGGCCGGGCAGCAAGCTGCCGGATGGACCCGCTCCCAAGAAAAATTAGATTAATATCATGGGGATCGATAATCCCCGTATCAGATATTAAACTGATAAGAACAGATACGACACTTGATCTTAGCCAAAAGGCCGAGAGAGGTAAGCAACTCAACCCTCAACTCGCCCTTCTTGTACCCCTGCTCTGTCTTGACGACCTTCGCCAGAACGTATGGGACAAACACCACACTAGCTCGTGGAGCTAGACTAGCTCCACGAGCTAGTGCTCCCTCCTGCTTTACTTCTATCGGGAAAATCCCCGCCGTCTTGGATGTTGATCTACACCGATCCTTTTTTGTTTGATTGAGCCTTACAGAAAGCAAATTTTCATAGAACTTGGACTTTCAATTTTGACTCGTGGTTTCGTAGGGTATCACACGACTCGTATCCTGCATTTCCATGATCACAGGGAACCTGCGTTTTCATCACAAGGAACCTTGTCCGATTCACTGCCAAGTAAATGGTACAAGAATGATGGTGAATTTGTGGTGAACACTTGCTAAATTGAGCAATTGAGCAATTTAACAAGTGTTCACCACGAATTCACCATCATTTTTGTACCATTTACTACCTGGTGAATGTGTCACTTAGGTGCCCTGTGGTGTGAGGTAAGTATTTCCCAAGTTGACTGTTAAATTTGATGGAATTGGGAGAGAAAAGCAGGATGATTTGTACACAGTGGCAAGCTAATGCTTCAATTTGTTTCAAATCTTGTGGACTTGCTCAACAAGTTAGAAGCAGATGAAAACTCCGTGGCTCAACAAATTAGAAGCAAATAATCGAAGATCAAGTACTTTGCTCATCAGACTAGTACTAAACTGCATTTAACAAAAGTAGTGATAAACTCTGTTCGTTTTATGCAGTTCAATACTACAACACCTAAGGATCAAAGCTAGTTGCAATTCAACTGCAATGGTTTCTATTTTCTAATGTATCATAATATATCATTCGTCACTGGTGGTGCGAAGAGCAGCGAAGCCCTAGTTGTTGAAATTGCGTTTTTTAATAGGACTACTTATTTTCATACTGAAATTAGGAACTAGGTGAAAATTAGCATTTGACAATAAAAAAGGCCTAACATGGCCCCACGGGGCTCCTTGCACGCTTAAGGGTTAAGAATTATATACAACACATCAAACACTCTTGCATTAAGCCACATGTATAAGGTAAACCACCCTATTTGTACCATCTGACTTTATGCCACTAAATGATCAATACTAAACGGAGTCGGAGTCTGACTATTTTTCTGAAAACGGTCTGTACTTCATCCACTGCAAAGAATCACACAATTCAGCTATGTCCATGAAATGCCGACAGCACTTACCTAAAAGACAGTACTGTCCAGAACCTGATCAAACAAAGCTTTAGAAACGTAGTTTTTATTCCTATGCTTCCAGTGTGTACTATAGCATGTAATAATGGGGATCTACTTGCCAATAAGAACTGTAAAAAAATGCAGAACTATAGAAAAATTGAGGACCTATATTTATTGAGAAGGCCAACACTTCTCATCACTTTTCCAATTTAGTAGTACAGTTTTAACGAAATGTGTGTTTTCGGACAAATATTGAACAATTATTGAATTCACTTTGCAAACCTTAGTTATTTTTTTCAAAAAAAAACAAAAGGGGCACTTTAGGCAACTGCATCGTAACCGCACAGTGATCAGATCACATAATCTGGACACATGTAGTATCGGGAACCTCACCTCGGCAAATGTATCCCCTAGTTACATTTTACACGGGATAATACACGGGAGGTTCTCGATACAACATCCTAGCCCACATGATTAAGAATGGTTTCAGAACTCAAGGCAATGTGTTCTGCACAGGCCCATGTTTAACTCGAGACAATTATCTGGTTTGCAACGCTAGCTCGATGACTTCATAGCTAAACGGAGATCTCGTGATTGACGGTACTACACCACGTCGATTCTCCGCTGAAATGCGGGAGTAAATGCACCTGGTACAAATACATCAGGCCATTTTGTTGTGTTTATTATTCTCGACTCATACTGTAGATGATCTCTGGTCGTGCCGGTGCGAAATGGCTGGAGGTGCGATGATGTTATCAGGCCGAGGGCAGAGCTTGGCGGTGCTGGCCACGGCGGGAGTATATATTGCGACGCAGCGTTAAATAATTGGTTGACCCACCGTGAGCGTCACGCTGGTGGTGAAGAACACAGTGGACAAGGACGTGACCGTGTCGGCATTCCTGGGAGGGTTCTTGGGCCCCGTGCCTGCGATCCACCTTCCGGAACGTGTGCTGGTTCGTCTCCATTACTCTGGAGTTTCAGAACACTGGGACCACTGAGTTTCAGAACACTGGCCGGCCAAGTCAGTGGTGCCTTGCCTGAAGTTGCCAGGCCAGACGCGGCGCCGTTTCAGCCAGGCTCAATCGTTCATTCAATGGGGAAGAAGGATTTGGTTTCATTGCTCAAGATTCAGGCAATGTCGATGTATTTGTTCACTGGGCGATGGCCTGATATTGGTATCCCCTCCAAAAATAGTGTGATTTTTGAGAAACATCTTTTTGGTAAGAAAAAAACATTGGAAAATTACGAAATTAAAAGGTGTTGTAGGCGCCATGGCTGAAACTACAGAATATACATGGTGTTAAAGACGAAATTTCTAGCACACATAAAATGAGTTAGACATAAGTCACACCATGTGAGATGCATAAAAGTGGTACCCACATGAGACTATTCTCCTTCAATCTCCGGAATCGTTGCTCAGGCGACCCTTGACGAGAATCAGAGAGTCACGTTTGACATTACTCAGGATAGTTATAGTTGTACGTGAACCTAATGCTTACATCTTGATCCAATGGATTTAATGTTAAAGGTCCTCTGGGGATATTATCAAACAGACCTTACATCTTGTACGCGATCAGTTGGGTTGCTTCATCTTATGCACAGGGAGATAAATACAAGATTCCCATATGATTCCCATATGGGAAACAGGGACACGGTTGTAACTTTCCCAGATCAAAATACACTACAATCATCCCAAGAAAGTTACAATTGTAGGAATTTTGTCCCACTTCCCATATGAAATTCCATGTAGGAATGTCTTTATTTCTCCCTGTGATGAACATGCATGGCTCAAGAATAGGACGTTTGTACGTAATAGAAAGAAATTGCCCTGCTTCAACTTCTGCTTCCCCTCGTGTAAACGGCCCGAGTATCGTTGAGTCAATCCAGTGAACAGGGAGCTATATCAAGACAGCTAATTTCCCTGCTCGTGATATTAGGTAGAATTTGAGTTAACATCATCTGGAATTGGAAAATCGGTGTCCAAGAGAATCTAAGAAAAATTCAGGCCACTCCCTTCATATTCCTGCGTTCTGTTCCTTGCCACACAGACTTGCTCACAAGACCTTGTCGTGCTCCCAACACATCATTCTCATGCCTTAGAGGTACTACAGTGGTTAGCAAAAGTGTTTGGACAATAATGACAATCTCAGTTTAGTAGTAACACTTATCAAGTTTGGTAGGTAGGTGCTGATTTTTTCAGCTAATTACAACTAAAGAGCCATTTGTAAACTAGAAAGAGTACCATCATTGACATTGAGCCACTTGCAAAGGCAGCAGTTCATGATGTGTCAATCATGGGTGTCCAATTCATTATGCACACAAGTTGTGCATCTAAAAAATCTTGAGAATGAACATGTATTTATGGAGACCTCTTGCATTTCATGATTCATTGTGATTGAGTAAGATTGCTCTTGATTAGCTATGGCTCCTAGAAGGTCTCTTGCTGAACGTGAGTTAGTTCTTCAGATGCATGAGAGAGGGAATTCGTACTCTGAAATTTCAGCGGTTTTAGGCATCTCTCGAAGCACTTGCCATGCTATTGTGCGGAGGTTTACAATGAGAGGTCATTTGAGAGATGCTCCTTCACAAGGGAGACCTCGAATTCTTGATGAACGTGGTGATCGTGAGGTTGTAAGGTTGTTGAATGCACCATCTAATAGTACAGCTGCAACAGTGGGTAGAGAAATGTGATCTCAAGGATTGGATTTGAGTGATGATACAATTAGAAGATGTCTTCGGAGGCAGGGATTGAGAGCACGAGTGAAAACTAAGAAGCCATTCTTGTCAAAAAAACACAAAGCACGTCGATATGCATGGGCAAAGAAGTGTAGGCATGCAAGTTGGATGGATTGGAGTTATGTGATTTTTTCAGATGAGTCAAAATTCAATTTGTTTGGCTCAGATGGGAGGCAGTATTGTTGGAGGAAGAGAGGAGAGCATCTTTTAGATCAGCATGTGCAACCTACTATCAAATTTGGAGGTGGAAACATTATGGTTTGGGGATGTATGACTTGAGAGGGAGTTGGCAACCTTCGTCTTATAGAAGGGAACATGGATAAGTTTGTGTATCGGGAAATTTTGGAGATGGAGCTCATGAATACTATACACATGCATGATTTAGGAGAGGAGAATGTTATTTTTCAGCACGACAACGATCCCAAACATAATTCTAAGTATGTTACAGATTGGTTGTTAGCACAGGAGTTTCAACTAATTTGGCATCCGGCTCGATCTCCTGACTTGAATCCTATAGAACACCTTTGGAATGAAGTAGATCGTCGTATGAGAATGTCGGAGAAGAAACCCACTAACAAGAAGGATTTGTGGGAGAAATTGCAAGAAATTTGGTATAGCATTGAGATTGATACCGTGAGGAAATTGATCATGTCTATGCCTGAGAGAGCTGCAGATGTTTATCAAGCAAAAGGTGGCTATACACGATGGTAGTCATTATGATTGTACATTCAAGTTTTTAGGTAGTCATCATGATTCTACATTCAAGTTTGTAGCTTGATTTTGTAGCTCATGGCTTTGTTTCCCATGTAAATAGATAACCACTTCACTTTTTGCATAAAGAATTGGACACCCACATCATGTGTTTTATTTTTGATTGATTTCTTGATTGACATTTTTGATTATGAATGTTACGGGGGTGCTAGTATGTGAGCACAAGAGCGGAGAACGGAGAGCGGAGAGCGTAGGATTTTTTGAGATGTTTTTCTGGTAGTTAAGAAAAGAACCTATGACCGTGGGACGAGGGTCTATGACCGTGGGACCATCAGGAATAGGGATTGAGGGATTTAGGGTCATAAATGTTGTATCCATGCAAACTTAGGTTGAATTTTAGATCAGTGTTTAGGATTCAGGGGTGAGCTCAGTCGTGATGTAGGTGAATGTTGTAGAAAGGGTATATCAATTCGTGAATGCACCAACGACCACAGAAGACAGTGATGTGAAAATATAATACTGCTATAAGAACCAAAGTGAAGTGGACGTTACAGTCTTACTACCAATCATAAAATAACATAGGAATGCAAAGTACATTACACTACGAGGAGTCATCAGAGGAGTCCTCATGTGTAGAAGAGGATGTTCTAGAAAAAGAGCTAGAACTATGGGTGCGAGATGACTCCGCAGCCTCTAAGTCCAAGTACTGTGAAACGCCGGTATCAGGTACTCCCTCAGTCATGTCCACGTCATCCAAGCTATTCTCTGCAAATGCCCTAGCTAGTGGCTCCACGTACACCGGGAGCTCAAACGGTTTCGGAGGACTTGGAAAGAACATCCGGGCAGCAAAAAATGGCTTGTGTCGAGGAGGACTCATTCCAATTGAGAAGCTATAACACATATGGATAACATTAGTACATTCAGCTTCCTGAAATGAGTTCAGAATCAAAGAGCTAGGGAATTTGAATTAAAACAAACTTACTTACTCGTTTTTCTTCTCTTGACCTGCGATGGTACGACCTCTATATTGTCTGGGTCTTGAGAACGCTTCGATCCGGAAGGCTGTGGCGATGGTAGGGTAGCCTTCGCACGTGCCAAAGGAGCAATGAGAACATCAAAGATGGCCTTGTCTTCCTCTAAAGCCACAATGTGGCGATTGACATTCCTGCAAGCATGACTGGAAGCGCCTGGAATACACATACAATGTCTATGAAAACAAGTACTATGAATAGATAGATAGAACATCGTCGATTAAATGTAAAAACTTCAAAGCTAGTAAGGGTTTAGGAATTCACCAGTCATGGCGTGGCAGTCTAGAACAATGTCTCCGGGCTTGGAACAAGCCTCAATTAGAACTTGCCAAAAGCCTTTGCTCTTCTCTCGGGGTCCACGCCAGGGCTTGGAGCCGTTCATAGCTTGGTCAATTTTGGTGGTGTAGTTTTGTAGCCACTCGTCCGAACCAGGGTCCACTCCGAACTCGTTCATGGACGACACCGGATTGAACTCGAAGGAAGAATCCTCCGATCTCACCAAAAGGTAGGCACCGAATCTTTGCGTCTGTGACATCAGAAGACAATCAAAGGAAGAAACACATAAGGTTTAGGGTTTTATGGAATGATTTATATCGCATGGACAAGTTGAGATAAAGGTCTAAGCAAAACGTACCGTCAAATCCTTCTTACTCGGATGACACAAGTACAAGCGATTCATGCAAACCCAGTTTTTCTTCTCTATGAACCCGTAACTCTTTGCATACCCGAGTACAAAAGACTTTACCACCACGTCGTAAGGGTGGATGACGACCATCGCCCCACCGTCATGAATGTGATGATCTGCGAAGTCAAATATGGCATCCAAAGTAGCAGGATCCAACTTGTTCCAACGTGGTATGTCGTGGGAGGGGTCCGATACAGTGGGGACGCGCAGATTCTCCGGGTAGTCCACCAACATCAGGTCAACGGTGGCTTTCTCATTACGGCGACCCTTAAACACTCGATCCCGATCTCCACGATGTTGCAACAAAATTTAAGATATAGAGGTGGTTGAGTTAGAGAACATGGGGATGATTTATGCAACAAAATTTAAGTTGACAGGAGAAGAAAGAAATGTTGAAGGGTTTAGGGTACCTTCTCCAAAAATGCCACAAGGTCTTTGAAGGCAGGAAGCGGCGGGTTGTCCTCTGGCAAGAGTGATGAGAAGGACAAATTCAGAAAGAACTCATCGTTTGTAGCGTGAGAGGCTGATGCAACTTCATCAACAACGGGTCCTTGGGTGAGTCGTTCCTGTGTAGACGAGATCACAGGTACTTTCGAAGTTTTGCCAGCGTCCTTTGGTACCCGATTGCTTTGAGCCTCATCCACCACTGTCGAGTCGTTCGTGATGCCAACCTTGTTCTTCTCCGCTCGTTTCAATCTTGTCTTCTCATTCTTTGCTTGTTTCTTCTCGGCCTCTTTAATCCGTTTTGCTTCTTCTTTAGCAAGTCGTTTCTCAGCAGTGGCCGCCATCTGCTCCTTCTTCTTGAGATCTTGAGCCTGTATCTTTGCAATCGCTTTGGCTTTCGCGGCCTCGTCCATGGACCCGTCGACAGTGTCAAGGAGGATAATTTCCTTCGCATTCTCCGCGTAGTCAAAAGTGCCCGTTCCACGTCTGGTACGGCGTTGACACCGCACTCCAAGTACCACCCAGCGCTACGGAGATGAGACGATGTCCACATCTTCATCTGATGAGGGCTGAACATACAGGTGTCACTAAAGAGATCACTCCATGTCGCCAAGAAAGGGGGTACAGCATCCTTTGTGATAGCCATTTTTCGATACCAGCTCAAACATGAAGTACCTGCATAAGAAATGGTAATGATCAAATACATGAAATCAATGAAGTAATTCAAAGTAAATCAAAGTGTTGGAGTTGAAGGATATTTCGTAAACGAACCGGTATATGACACGATTGACTAAGGAAGTTGAATCCGCATGTTTGGCGAAGTCGTCGTCCTTTTTGAAGCCGTTTCTCTTGAAGACATCTGGGAAGCCAATGTCCCAGAGCTTCATTCTCCAAATCTTGAGGTACACGTCAATTTTATCTGCAACCTCGTAATCAATCAAAAGCCCATCTTTCCCTGCGATGGTCCTAAAGGTGTCGATAGCCGCGTCCATGAACTGCGGTGATGAATGTGAAGAGAATTAGCACAAGTAAGATTGAATTTCCAGAATCAACAGGCAGAGGAAGTGCATATTGACTCACCCCTGCATACCAGCAAGCCTTGTCTAGCCAATTACTCAGTATGTCCTTGGTGGTTTTGGAGGGGAACTTTCTCGCAGCCCGAGTTTGTTCTGAATTGTTCCACCACATCAACCACTGAACCTTGCTATCCGGGCTTGCGATAGAAGTCGCAATGGCTTGCAGCTTGTCAAGTTGCATGTCAGGTTCGAGGGAATTCCGAGCGTAGTGTCTTTCGATCTGCAGAATTCGCAATTATTAGGATTGAGCATTGATAAAGTAAATGCAACAATGAAAGAAATAAAAAGTAAATACCTCGTGCAGGAATTTGTCTCCATACAGAGGATTTGCAACTGCAGTCATTTTGCGCAGTTTGACCTTCAACTTCTCCGTCTTGTCTTTGACGCCCCTCAACATGACATCCCTCATGCCATCCTCTGTGATGTCTTCGTCAAGGGTGTGTTCACAGTACTTTCGAAGCTCGGCATCGCCAGCCTTGGCAATGTCATGCTGCACTGCAAATGAAAGTCACTAAATGAATGACTAAATACAAATAAATTGAGAGGAAGGATGCAATGGGAATAGTTGGATAGATTGACTCACACGAAATATAAGAGTGGTTAAAGTATCAGCCGGAAGAGTAAACCACGATTGAGGAACATAGGCCTTGGCACGTTCGTACTCAGCGGGAGTGATAATACCTTTCAACTGCTCCACTGTCATCATTCCATACTTACGAACTTGATACAGATCGTGTACCAAGTTCGTCTTCACATGTGAGTTCTCTATTGATCTGTAACATCAACAGATATTGGACTTAGAATTTGTTGTAAATGGCAAACTGATATAATAAAATAGCACTAGAGTTGGTTTTAGATATACTTACTTGTTAATGTCGTGCATAACCTGCATAACCTCTCCAATACGCCCTTTTGTATCCAAAACAATGGCGTCAACAGAGTAATGCCATTTCATCTCTAGCGGGTGGTCGCGAGAGATGACTTTCATCCAAGCTTGCAGACGGTGGTTGCCATCGCATACAAAAAACTTGGCGTTGCTGAGATGTTGAAGGGACGGCTTGGTCCGCAGGAATTCCTCAAAGCGGGCATCCGCAGCTCTCCAGTGCGCATTCCAAGATTGCTTTTCTTCATCAGAGAAGGTATGGATAACGCCGTGCTCATCAGTTGTGGACAAGTAGAAAACGGCTGCTCCTTCGCGGTATCAATGCACAAAATCAGCTTCAAGTAAGTGAAGTAACGTCAAATCACACGACAAAGTCGGTCTCACAATCGGCATGATAGTCATTCGACAAAGGGGAATCAAAATTCGAGAGTCCTCAATTGGCAAAAGACGAAGCTGTTCAATCGTTGTCACCGAATTCAGCGTGTTGATCGCTCGAAGTTGAACGGTTGTCAAATTAGTAGTATCCTGGTCCTCGTCGTCACTATTATCACCATCTGATTCTCCGAGAGTTGGGTGAGGATCGTCAGTGTCAGATACAACGACAAATGAAGTATGTGCATTCTGCAAACATAGAATAAAAAATATATGAAGAATGAAGAAGTAACAAGGATTTGCTCATGGCAAATGTGTATACATAGAGCTAGGCTAAGCGTCTACAAATGCGCCGTCCACGTGAGAAAACCCGACGCCCTCGATGGCCACAACTGTCAACTCCGAGTAGCGGATAACGTGAGAATGGAAGAATAGAGTCCTGAAGAAGCAATAGGGGAGACACTGTAGGGACTGACTGAACTGGAATGACAGGGATACTCTCAGAAGGAGCAGATAAAACAACTGGGACATCCTCCGCGGGAGAAGTAGGAACATACTCCGGCGGAGAAGAGGGAACATACTCTGGAGGAGAAGAGGGAACATAATCGGGAGTAGAAGAGGGATCATACTCCGGCGACGAAGAGGGGACGTACTCCGGCGGAGAAGAGGGAACAAACTCCGGCGGAGAGTAGGAAACACACTCAGGCGAATAGGGGGGAAAATACTCGGCAGGGAAAGAGGAAACAGAATCCCGAGGGCAAGTAGGAGTGAAGGCAGTGGAAAAAATAGGAGCACACAGCGGGGGAGAGGAGGGAACAAACTCATCGGAGGAGGTGGGACAGCATCCTAATGGGGAAACGGGGAGCGATAGCGGAGGAGGAACACTATCATCAGAAGAAGAATCTGGAGAAGACAGAGAGCGGAGAAGAGGAGACAATGACTGAGGCACTGGAAGACGCGTAGACCGAAAATCATCAAAACTATCGAGATCGATGACAGGGTGCTCGCAGATACAGTAAAGATGATCTGCACTATCATCAGAGCTCAGATCGATAATCTCCACCTGGAATGCTGCATTCTCCAGAGCACAGTCCTATTGCAATGATAACAAACAGAATTATAAACATATACTCATGAAGAACTCTAATAACGAAGAAATAACATAACTCAAAATAAAACAATGCAAACAAGAGAATGAATACCTCCAGAACGGGAGATAACAGCGGAGTCTGAGGCGTCTCTTGATCATGCACGACATCTTGGGTCTCAGCAACGATATTCTGCGAAAACACACAAATCAAAACACAGACATATTTAAACTTAGACATATGAACTAAACATTCATGTATGTGAACCATTTCTGCGAAGAAACCAAGAAGTATTCCTAGAAATCATTTTCTAAGAGAAAGTTTTCTGAGATAAAAGTCGAAAACCCGAGGGGCCCCCGGGAGGGGCGTCGCCGGCGACGCCCCCCTGGGGCCCCTCGGGTTTTCGACTTTTCTGGTGCCACGGCGTGACGCCGTGACGCCGTGGCGTCAAGTTTTCTAGCAGAAAACTCGAAAACCCGAGAGGTCCCGCAGAGGGCGTCGCTGGCGACGCCCTCCCTGGGGCCTCTCGGGTTTTCGCGTTTTCTCTCAAAAAACTTTCAGAGAGGAAGTTTTCTCAAAAGAAAACTTGAAAAGCCGGGGGGCCCCGGGGGGGCGTCGCCGGCGACGCCCCCCCTAGGGCCCCTCGGGTTTTCGCGCCACGGCACCACGGCGTGACGCCGTGACGCCGTGGTGTCAAGTTTTCTCTCAGAAAACTTGAAAACTCTAGGGGCCCCAGGGAGGCGTCGCCGGCGACGCCTCCCCTGGGGCCCCTCGGGTTTTCCCGCCATGCCGCCACGGCGTGACGTTGTGACGCCGTGGCGTCAAGTTTTCTAGCACAAAACTTGAAAGGCCGAGGGGCCCCAGGCAAGGCGTCGCCGGCGACGCCCCCCTGGGGCCCCTCGGGTTTTCCCGCCATGCCGCTACGGCGTGACGGCGTGACGCCGTGGCGTCAAGTTTTCTAGCAGAAAACTTGAAAGGCCGGGGGGCCCCAGGCAAGGTGTCGCCGGCGATGCCCCCCCTCTGCGACGCCCCCCCTGGGGCCCCCCGGCTTTTCAAGTTTTCTACTAGAAAAGTTGACGCCACGGCGTCACGGCGTCACGTCGTGGCGCCATGGCACAAAAACCCGAGGGGCCCCGGGGGGGGGGGGCGTCGCCGGCGACGCCCCCCCCCGAGGGCTCCTCGCGTTTTCAAGATTTCTCTCAGAAAACTTTTTGAGAGGAAGTTTTCTCAGCAGAAAACTTGAAAAGCCAGGGACCCCAGGGGGGCGTCGCCGGGGACGCCCCCCCTGGGGCCCCTCGGGTTTTCGCGCCATGGCGTCAAGTTTTCTCTTAGAAAACTTGAAAACTCGAGGGCCACTAGGGGGGGCGTCGCCGGCGACGCCCCCCTAGGGGCCCCTCGGGTTTTCGTGCCATGGCGCCACGACGTGACGCCGTGACGCCGTAATGTCAAGTTTTCTAGTAGAAAACTTGAAAAGCCGGGGGGCTCCAGGCAAGGCGTCGCCGGCAACGCCCTTCTGGGGCCCCTCGGGTTTTCGCGCCATGGCGCCATGGCGTGACGCCGTGACGCCGTGACGCCGTGACACCGTGACGTCAAGTTTTCTCTCAAAAAACTTGAAAACTCGAGGGGCCCCAGTGGGGCGTCGCCGCGACGCCGCCCCTGGGGCCCCTCGAGTTTTCGCGCCATGGTGCTGACGCGTGACGCCGTGAGGCCGTGGCGTCAAGTTTTCTATCATAAATTTTGGCGCCACGCGTCACGCCTTGAGGCCGTAGTCAAAAGAATATATTTTTATCTTTGTTATTATTTCAAACTAAGTATGATGGTTGATGGGAGCCTACCAAGCCACTTTGCGCTACATTGCGCTTAGTGCGACGCATTCCTTTCGGGCCGCTTGAGCTTGCTGCACGCGCTGTGCCTCCAGGTGGTCCCACCGACACGCTCGACACGGGTGCTCCATCGCCACTCACCATTTTCGCGCACTGCATCATCAAATAACAGAAGTTAAAATTTTAAATGCTTTGACTTAAACTCCTACTCTTGGGAGTATTCTTGTATTGGCCATGGGTCGTGACTCCCAAGTGACCCGCGTTCCGCCTCGCTGTGACGGCGCCGTCTCGCCGCCGACCCGGTCAATCACAGTTCGTATTCCTTGAATTCCAAAGACAGTTTCACTCACTGACAACACTCTCAAGTCATCATGACCAGCTCATGGACTTCGTGCGCACAAGTTCAACAGTACACGAGTTCACGAGCCCACGAGTTCAACTGTACGCGAGTTCACAAGCCCACGAGTTCAGCAGTACACGAGTCCAGCGGTACACGAGTTCACAAGCCCCGAGTCCAATAGTACACGAGTTCTATACGAGTTCACAAGCCCCGAGTCCAACAGTACACGAGTTCTACACGAGTTCAGAAGCCCCGAGTCCAACAGTACACGAGTTCTACAGTACACGAGTTCACAAGTTGTCAATACGTGCTCTACTAGCACACGAGTTCTACAAGCACCCGAGTCAACAAACACGAGTCTACATCCACAAGAGTTCTACAAGCACACGAGTTCACAAGCCGTGGACTTACGTTTGAGGAATTTGGGCACGTTGGCCCTCCTCGAACTCACGGCCCCACTCTTATTGCGTTCTTCATTGCTAATTTAGGCCTACTGGGGATTTGGAGAATTCTGGTAGCCAATCACGCGCTGGGAGAGTTCCTCGAAGAGATCAGGGGCCGGGAATGAGGACCAAAACGAGGTCAGGTGATGTGGCGGCGAGGGGGCAGATCCTGTGACAACGTGGCGGCAAAATCCGGGGGAGTATTCCGCAAAAATGGGGGAGCGTGGCGGCGAAATTGGGGGAGCTGGGGCGGATCAGGTGCTTTCAATGTGGGGCCAAATTACGTTCTCTTAATGTGCTGGCTGGGGCGGATCAGGTGCTCACAATGAGGCTAGGGAACTCGTGCTGACTGGGGAACTCGTGCTGGCTGCGTGATCAGGTGCTCACAATGTGTTCGTCAAAGTGCGATCAGGTGCTCACAATGTGTTCGTCAACGTACGGAGTTGTAGGTCGCCCGAAGTGCGAGCAAGTTCCGATGCAGGTCCAAAATTTCTAAGTCCCTATACGCGCCGAGACTTGAAGAAATCATAGGGAAATTTTTTCGAGTCCAAGCTCGCGCCATGACTCGAAGGATTTTAAGTCACGCATCAAACTTCTAATTGGAAAAGACCACCCGCTGAGTTTAAGCATGTCACTACGCGGAAAGGAAAAAACTAACCAGGATTTCACTAGTAACAGCGAGCGTACCGTAGAGAGCCCAGCGTGAAAATTGTATTCTGGAGAAGGTCCCTCTGTGGATGGGTGGGACGTAAGAATAATTGGTACCCCAGTGTGATTTCTCTGCATTTATGTATGCCTTAAAACAATATTAGAAGAATAGTCTATTTAAACTTTAGAATCCTTGCTTCCAATAGTTCATAGCGTAAATGAGATGAAAACAAAATTCACTTACGTGGAGTTCGCTGTCGATTTTGGAATTCAGTGTCTCAGTTGAAGGCGCTCCTGCAGTATTCAGTGCATTCTTGTTTTCGCTTCTGATATCGCTCGCAAATTCCACCACGTCGACGCCACGAAATTGGATGGCCTTTGGGACCGCACAATCTACTTCAGCTACCCTTGATCTTGTCCTCGTTTGCCTCATTCGGCTTGCTTCTATCTCCTTCCTACTTGAGTATACAACCTTTGGTTTCTTTCTTTTCCTGTTTTGCACATTCTGACTCTTTTGCTCTCTAACACGATCTTCACGTTGCATCTATCCTATACTTGCATATTAGACACATCTTAACTCTAAGACTTAATTACTATCAGCCCACATTACTTCATGCAATTCTTCAACTCCAGCACTAAGATCTTCATCGCAACATTCTCTACCGGCATCAGCCCTCCATACTATAATCAGAACTACAAGTAACTCTATTATAGCAAACAAAACGTTCTAGAAGAAACTGTGATTCACAAATGAATTGATGAACCCCACTCACTCAGTGTCTTGTAAGAGTCGCTAAGAATATTTCAACGATGTGTCCAAACTCTACAACTGTCCGTTCATCCATCCTCACCTTCATCAAGTCTATCGCAGTCGTCTCCCCAAATTTCGCTGACAGCATTTGAAGGCTTGCCGGCGGGCTCCCCAACTATAATAAGTTGTCAGCCGAAGATTCAAATTTAGTTTTTTATATCCAATTTCTTTATAGTTCAATCACTCTGACATTGTCTTCTCATTTAGTTGTCCACAGTTGTCTTTAAGATATCATGAATTTTGAAAATATCTAATTCTGAATATCCAATCAAGTGTTTCACCTAATTATGTCCACAGAAATTGTTTGATTCGATTAAACCATGTCACTGTGGACTACCTTCGTATTTCATGAACTCTCCGATTGCATTCATTAGTCCTAAACAATTTTCCATTCATCCACTTTATAGAAAATGTCACTGATCTTTATATAATACCTTGCTAGAGTTCTATCAACTTCGGAACAAAGTTCTTGTCGCTTCGCTTTCCCTTCTCAAATGTTCGCTTGAGTTTCTGCCCAATATCTTTAATCTTGTGATGGAAGGTCATACTCCTCGCGGGTTTGAGGAATTCACATGGAGACTCGGGTCGGCTCAAAGCATCGACGACTACCCTATGCTGTGGAAGAATGATAGGTTCGTCCAAATGAGATACCGTGTTGACACTTTGCAGGGGGCAATCAAAATGTGGATGAGCGAGATGCAGTGTTCTGATGACTGGCGCGTCGACATCTCCATCCTGCGCTTGGAAAAAGGGGTTCTTGGACGACATGATATCCCGTGTGGAATTTTGGATTTCTATCCTCGGCCTCCTGTTTTGTGGACGTTGATATGGTGTCATTATGTTTGCGACATGCTTGGACTTCCAGATCCGTGCAATATCCAGTGCCAGGACGTTCAAATCGTTCCCCAGGCCATCTTTGATGCTGTCCAAGAGCACTTCGATGACGATCCCAAACCTCCGTTTTGGGATTCCATTCTTGACGCCACGAGCAACTCAGAATCTGATGACGGCGAGTCTTTCAGTTCCTCCCCGGTGCAAGGAGTAATTTAGACGTAGCGTTCTCTAGAGGCAACTCGTACAACTCAATTGACGTTGTCAGTAGCAATCTTTAGCATAAGGAATATCTGGAGCATATATATAGGGGGCTATAATGTATATTTCAAACTACTATAATCCATGTTATTAATTTAGGCATCGCTTGCTACGTGCATGAATGTAGCCTCCATTTTGCCTCGGCCGTCGACACATTTTGTGATGTTGTCGTTTTTGTTTACGTAGTATCTTTAAACATGTTCACCATTTATAGATTATAAAGATTAATTAAGTATCAAGCTTCATTCTTGGTTCATTATGGCTTTAGTACAGGCTACCAACTTTCTCAACACGATGCTTAACTGTCAGTGCATTAGCTTCCACAATGTTCATGCAGCCGTCATTTTCAGACAGCGTGCTATTTTGGCCATTCTAGCAATACATTAGCATCACCTTACGTGTCACAAATGTTTTTTAAGTATACTATAGCCGCCATCTTTGAAATTTGGTCCTTCAACGTCCACGTTTATTTGATCCTGCAATATAATTCAAAAAACAATTACTTTACTAGTACGTCAAAATGGTCAACAGTTGCTTTTAACATCATTGTCCCTGATGAGAGAATAAATACAACAACTCTCATTTCCTTCTCACTTCTTTCCGTGACAGTACAAACATCCCATGCAGTGCAGTATGGCTTCGATTCATTTCGAAGGTGATGAAGTCCCTCTAGTTGTTCCCATAGGCGATGAGGGTTTTGTGAAGGTCCCCGCTAATCTCCTCACCATCCGTTTTGGAATCGCAGAAACCTCTACCATGCTGACTGAAGAAGTTTTAGAGAATTACGGAATAGTGAAAGAGGCTGTCCTGCAGGCTAGATGTGAAGATCGCGATGGCTATTACTGGCTCCTTCACCCTGGTCAGTATAGAGCGTATGGTATGACACCGTCTCAATTAGCGGCCTCCACCAAGATCCTAGTTAACAACTCTAATACTTCTACTGTAGAAGCTTTGGTTCTTGCCACGCAGTGTTCTCAAACCCCCCATACTACTCGATCCGCTGCCGAGATCATGCTTAAGCTTCGCAAAGTGAAACAAGAGCATCTCCCTGCGATTGTAGAACTCTCTAGCGAATCGGAAGGAGAGACACCTGCCCTGTGTAGATCTAACGAGGGAAAGACATTGAATCCATTCCCGCTTCCTCATCAGTCCACTTATCGCACACCATGTACAAGTCCATCTTCCTCCTCTTTGTCCCGTCCTCCTCTCTATCCTGCTTCTTCTGATTCTCGCAGTATCATGCAATGTCTGAAACAAATGCATGGCATTCATGGCTGTCGGAACGAATTGGCCCAGATTGATTTCGACGCCATTGAATATCAAAAGGTTCAGTTCCTGCTGCCCACGTTTGATGGGGATGTTGTTTTTGAATTGCCTGCGTGTAGAGTGAGTGTTCATTCCTCGAGTGCCAAGAGCATGGAAGGAATGGACAAATGGTATGATGGTCATTCTTGGACGCGCACTCTCACTTCTAATATTAACAATAATTTGGGGCTTAAGTTCAGAAGGTCAGCGTGCGTGGGCCATCTCTGTTGTGAAAACACTGTCTGTGATTATCTAAAACGCACTTCTAAGAAGAACGAGACTGAATGGACGGGTACATCCATAAACCCATTCTATGTAGGTTTGGGCCCGCAGTCAGATTCGTCTCTGGTTTGCAGGGTCTGCAAATCGGTTCCATCTTGTTTTGCTTTGTGCCCCGCACGTATCTATTATGTGCTCAATGTTGTAGATAGGTTGAGAGCATGCATCCATTTAGGACACCATCGCCACCCCGTAGCAACTGGCCAGTGCCGAGAATCTATGGAGACTATCACGGACTTGATTGCGTCAGAAGTTCAAAAGACACCAACGGCAAAGAACTCTGCTATTGCATTAGCAGCAGGGAAGGAGTTTTTGGATACCTTCTTAGTCCATGGTGGACCGGGTCCAAAGGAAATGCTTCGCAGGGCGGGATTGGATGAGGTCATGGACAAGTTTCGCATGCTCAGCTCTCCAAACGTTCGAAACATCATCGCATCCTTCCGCGCATCTGCCAAAGGTAAAGGCGAAATTGACAGGATTCTGGAAATGAAGTTGGTGGCCGTCTACGATTCTACGTACTGCACAGTCATGACAATTGCGGTTTGTGACATGCAGACTGAAGGTACGGATGGCCAAGTCATTTTCTGGAAATGCCTAAACAAAGTGATGGCTAGAAATGGTGTTCCTGACCCAAATTTCAAAGGATTCATGTGCGATAGTGCACAAGCTAATTTCAATGCGGTACGCATTGTTTATGGATCTGGAGACCCATCCGTGGTTATGGTGGACCGGGAGAGGACGTGCTTGTTTCACTGATCTACTAGCATGCACAAGCATACGGAGAAGCTAATTGCAAAAAGCTTTCGGAACCAGCACATCAGGTTGTGCAGAGAGTACAAGGATGCTACCTCGATGGCTGAGGCGGATTTGATGTATCAAAAGCTTCGGGCTTGGTGGTATTCTTCAGGAGCTGCAACTGAAGATGCAATCCGGGAACTAGAGGATTGGTTGGCCTTTTGGCATTTCTGCTATCGCCAGTGGGGAGGATTTATGGAAATGGTATGGCCTTCTATTGTCTTCAACTCTCACATTCTACTTTTCCTTTGGCTACGACTATCTCAATACCGTGTGATCTTGGCATAGGATTTATATTGTGTTTCTTCTCTCTGATGTTTGTCTTCCTCTTTTCTGTCCAGAACCTTACTCCAGAAGAACTCGCGGACATCCCAACTTGCAATCTGGCAGAAACTTTTCACAATAGATGGTTGCAGTCTTCGGGCAATCGCGGATCTGACCTCTTCGTAGCAACCACCGACGACTGGGCCCGCGCCTTCATGCAAATGACCAACTATCGTTCGTACTTGTGTGGTGGGGCGTCTGGAAAAGGACCTTCTAAACATGACTTGAAACTTAAGCGAGCTTTGCAATCACAGGATGGAAAGAAGATAGCTGATGCACTTGCTGAAATGCCCGGGGGTGAAGATTTCTGCAACCGTGAACCGCATCTAGAGAGCGAGGAGGTTTTTGGTTCCACGAAGAGGAAGTTGGACATGCCAATTGGTTCAGAAGGTGACTCCTATCGTCCAGACAAGGTAAACTTCTCGCCCCGCGTGTCCAGACTCGTTCAGCTGCTGCCCGCCAAACTGCACAGGAGACACTTGATTCTGAAGCTCTTGTGCCCTTCACGTCACACGTTTTGGAAACAGACTGCGATGTGACCAAATGGCACATTGCGAGGATAACGCAGAAGTCCAAAAAACGATGTCATGCAGTACAGGCAAATAACAATTCCAAGTGCCAGCACTACTAGAATTTGGAGGGTACAGCAACACTTGGAACATTGCTCAATACACTGGCCACTGGTTCCTCAGGGGGCTCCGTCAACGTTGCTGAGCCAACATTTTGAACACTGCTCAGAATGAGCAACGTTTTGGTACATGATCTTGCAATGTTTGAGGGGGCTCACCTCGGGCTTGGGATCTTCCACACTTCGGCGTTCCCTTGACCGATGAGGCGGGTCCACTGAACTATTTAAAGACTAGTACCTACTTCATGGTTTTTACTTGTAACTACTCTGATTTACGGATTACAATCAAGCGTTCGGTTATTTCATTGTTTTTACGCGTACAATTCATGGTGACATAGTAAAATTTGGAGATAACTTTTTATAGTAAGTTCGGTCGTCCGTAATTTGTGGTGAAAACCTACATTGGGATTTACATAGTTACCTCAATGTGAAAATTTTTACTTCGGTAACTGTGAGGGCAGTGATGCAAGCGGTGAGGATTAGTTTGTTTTGGCCCTGCCTATGGAGTTAATCTGGTGACGGCGCGATTGATTGTGAGTGCCTGGGGTTAGGTCATCTGGTTCTTTTGGTGATTTCAGATTCATAGTTTCCCTGCTTGTTAATAGTGTGCATTCCAAACATGTTGTACAGTCCGGAAGGTAAATTAGACATGTACAAGTATTATGTGAAATTATAGGTTATTGGTGATCATCACAGCATTTTTTGACATATTGGCTTGAAATATGAGCCACCATTGAAACATTGAACATACCATAGTTTGTGGGAATTGACAATACCACTTACAATGCCATTTTATGTAATGCTTGGACCCGAAAACAAATATTACTATGGACTAAACTATCTTTGAGATTGTAATTGTAACTATTGAATGATTTGAATTTACATAGCTTGTAGAGTTGCAATTGAAATACCCTAATTAATATAGCATGTAATGTATCGTCAGAGCCATCACCATCTGAACTCTCAGACTCCCTGTAAGATCCCTCGTAAGAATCTGATGCGCTTTCGCTTGAGGCACTGTCTTCATCATCGGTGTCTTTGTGCTTCTTGGACTTCCCCTTCACTTGGTGTGCTCCCTCCTTGGTCTTCCCCTTTACATGTGGCTCCTTTTGGGCTGTGGAGGATGCATTCAGATCAATGCATGCGAGTTTTTCATTCTCCCTCTCCATCTTCTCCCACCCATGTCTTTTGCCGTACTCCAAATCTGACTCCGTTGGCACTCTGTTGAACGTAGCCTTCTGCACAAGAGCCAGTTCTTACGCTATGATTAATACTTACAATTCACATTGAAACAAATTGGAGTACGAGGCTTACGATGCATTCCACCTCTAGATACCAGCAAGAATTTAGAAAGGCAAAAAATGTAACAATAACTAAAATGAATACTACTACACCTTAGTTAGAAAAAATGTAGTACATGGCTCACCTTACAGCTATTATGTGAACTACCAATATATAAACACAAACTTACTGTAATAACATTAAATCTTAGTGCTACTTGGTTAGTCAAGAACAAATACCATCTGCGTCTATACCTGATTGCAATCACAAAAACACGCTGCTGATGTAAAAATTATATTCTCTAAAGTCCATTGCATAATTTTGTTACATAAAAAGCTCATATGATACATTCCAGTCACATCCTATGCTGGTTATTCAATACTCTCATGACAATTCACATCCACACACATAAGTTAGCGATTTCATAATTTCTCTGTGACTATTCCACATCAAATCCAGAAACAACCATATGAGGCTCTATGTACACTAGTAGTTCCTTAGTCCATACAAGATCATTTCTGGGTCAGTTAGACAATGGCTGCCCTGACTTTACAGTACAGAAGCAATGGAACGAAATGTATTCGCCCCAAATACCATATTATCCATGACTTCACATGATTCATACCTATTAGTCTAATCCAAATCCCAGCCATGGCTGAAATTGATATTACATAATACAAATACATAACGTTAATCACATTCAAAATAATGTTAAAATCCAGATTTAGGAGACATATTCAAAAACTTACAAATCTGTCGCTGAGGCCCTTGAGACCGGTTGGCCCACACTTGTGGGAGTACCCCACTTCCTTCATTCTTTTGTTCGCTGCAGTCCGGCAAAGTTCGGCTTTGTGGTTGACCTTAACATCCTTGGTGAGCTCATATATTTTTTGGAACGACAAGGCAGTGCAACCACTTGGTCTCGGCACTGTCCTCCGATTCTTGTACGTCTCAAATTTCTTCTTCAATCGGCACCGTCTTTCCCTCAAGTTGGCACCCACTGCGTTCAGAATTGTTTTTGATTCCCATGGGCCAGGGTACACCTTTCGGAGTCTCATAGTGAACCGTGCCTTTAGCTCGGGGCACTGGCGGTTCCAATTCACATGCCATGGAAACTCCTTGCTCGCCTCATCAAATGCATATTGTTTCATGTGGTCTGCAAAATGGCCTGTGGGTGCTGCGAGTGTGTTGACTTCGAATGGAGGGATATCTCCTGGCGATCCCCACGTTGCCCGTGTGACTGAGTCCTCCGATTGCTTGGAGTGTTCAGAAACACTGTTTGGAGATGCTGCTACAGCCGACCCTCCGCTGGAGTTATTAGGATGTGCCCTGGTCCTTCTATGCTTGCGGCGTGTTTTCTCTTGGGTTGCACCAGCAAGTCTTGCAGCGATTGGAGGCCTTGACGGGCCAGGTGCATCTGGGTTAGCGGTTTTCGATGTAGCCCCCTCCTTCTGCGGTCTTGAGGACTCTTTGGCTAGGTCCAGTCCCTGAACATCAGCCCCACAGTCCTGGGTTCCTTTGCCTTTAGACGTGGACGCCACTGCTGCATGGGAACTGCGCTTCTTATTTTCCTTCATCAATTTGGACTTCTCGCGCAGGGCCTTTTTTTTTTTGTGTTTTGCTACTGGTCTACTGTCAGCAGCGTCGTTTGGGCACTCCGGTGGGGCTGGAATTCCCTCGTTTTCCCGGTCCACCTGCAAACTCGGTCCTTCTGGCTCTGGTTGGGCCACGCAGGGGAACTCTACGTCCGGAACTGGAGGAGCAAATGGATTCGCTACAGGGCTGGCTGTGGGCTCTACTGTACCAAGTCCTTCTATCTCGGTCCTGCCATCGACTGCTACACTGGACTTGGTCACTGGAGGGTTTACTTCGTCAACGGGATTCTTGCTAGCTCCTCCTACACGAGCCTCGCGTTCTTTCTGTGCTGCCTCGCGTTCTTTCTGCATCTGAATGTGAAACTCTAAGATCCGGTCCACACCTTTCTCGTGGCGAATCTCATTCTCTCGTCTATCACGCTCCATTCTCTCTTTCCTGCTTCTCATGTCTGCTGGTGGAATGCTAGATATGATTTGTACTTCCCCTACACTTTTAGAGTTTGCAGAATAGTGAGAATCTGCTGCAACATGACTTTGGATAGGCACTGGCAGAGAGGACATTGACAGTCGTGCTTTCGGGTGCTGTGCTAGAAATTTCTTTTGTTCATGCTCTGGCATGAAAGAGAGAAGGTAGGACAACGATGTAGTGGGCTAAGGGCGTGTGGGGGGAGAGGCATCTACGGTTGGTCCTATAGTTGAAGATCCTGCACTTCCCCATACTGGCGGTTTAGGCGCAATGGGCGATTGGTTTTGTGGTACAGGGGACTGGGGAGTACCACCCACATTCTCGTGTCTCTGGGTGCTATCTACGACTGGGATTGTTTGAGGGGTGCTCACTACACACTCAGTAGGGATAGCAGCGGGAGGACTAGCAGGAGGTTGAGACTTGGCGGCAGAAGGAGACACTAGAGGAATTAGACAACGAGGAGGAAGAGGACTTCTAATTGGCGTTCCAGTCACCACTCCTGAGGTGCTCTCTGAACCCAAAATCCTACCTCTCACTAATGGAGTGTCCGTCACCACTTGGCTGCTGGGAGAGAGAAAGAAGTTGATGTGCACACCACCTGTGGGAGAACATGGTGGTGTGCACACCACATCAGGCAATTTGTGGACGGCAGGAGTTTTCGCTGCAGTACCTTGTGTTTGCGCCGCTGGACTCCTCGCTTCAGCGCCAGCACCTCCTGCCGCCTTCAAGGACTCAGCCATAGCCAAAACCTCGGCTACCGCGTCCTTCATCGCCGCTCTTCTTCCACGACCCCGCCCACCTTCCCGCCCACCTCGTGAGGACCGCGCCTTTTCCTTTCGCAGGACTTTCAACGGTGATTCCTTCATCTTCTTCCTCCGCCGGGGTTCAGGACTCAAAGACCCGGCGGCTTGCGCGATCTGATCTTGTCTCTTAAAGTTTTTCGCTATGCTGTCATCCGGAGCTTTGGCGGGGGCGGACTTGCGCGTGTTAACTCTCTTCGGGTTGGTTTGAAGAGCTGCGTCCGACTTTACCAACTTTCGCTTCCCTTTATCCTCTTTGGTAAGCGCCATCTACAAAATTCAAGTGTCCCACCCAATGCAGAGTTAGAGCTCCAGATATCCACCCCATACATAGAAAACTCTTTTCTAAACTAACAGTGGCGACAATGCTATTGATCCCGCTGCAAGTTCTACGATGGCTTACCTTCAAAGCCGCGCTGATGATGGGAAGGAGCGCCTGCCTGATCTCCGGCACTGTGAGCTCCAAAAACCTTCCTGAAGCGGAAGTAACGAAAACGCGGTGGAGGTCAAGCGAGTAGCAGAAAATGATACTGGTTTAGGATCGCTTGGCAACAATGCGGCAACAAAAAATTCTAACTTGCTGCATGCAAGGCTATAGAAAGGCGGAAGGCGATAGAGTTCCTGGCGAACGATCAACTAGCGGAGAACTAGGAGGACGGATGCGAGCGGCTGACCACGGAGGCTGGCGATGGTGCTAGGAGCGCTAAACACGGGTGCAACAACTCTACCTGCAAGCTGGCAATGGCGCTGGGAGAGTAAATCCAGGAAAGACATTTGCTGAAGGCAAACTGAGGGATGAAGACGCCGACTGCAGGGTTTAGTCGAGCGAAATCCTAGCTGGCTCAGGGGGGGGTTTAGACTGACGTGTCATCACTTTCGTCGAGCTGGCACACCTTCATCCAAGGTGGCACGGTTGGGAAATCTGAGGTGGCACGTTAAAAAGGAATGAGGTGAAATTTGAAGTTATTTGATGTGAACTGGTCGGTGGCATAGTTTAATGGGCAGGTGCAATGTTGCATCATTGGCCCTAGTTGAGAAGGGGTTCAATGACCAACATTTAATGACATTTCATTAGTGTCTTCCTTCAATCAATCGAGTATTCAGAAATGCACATGTAATGGCTAGGTCATAAATTAACACCTAAGCACAAAGATTGGAGGAATTATCAACAAATCAAGAAACAACATCTAATTAGGTGTAGCAATTATGTGATTGAAAAATCATATGACCTATGTCGGAAAACGTGGATTATAGGTTGCATTGGGACATTGAATTTTATACTAATACTATGTATTTTTAAATTTTAGTGTAAGGGCTCCACGGTTGATTAAGAAAAAAAGGGGTGTTGATTTTGAAACAGTGGACCTTGTTGACCAAGTGGTGTTAGATCCTTTTCCTGACCTAAATGTACGAAGAAACCGGGGTAGAATTGCCAGAAGGGGAGATAGTGATGGACAATCGGGAGAGGCAATTGAACTTGATTTTTACAATATATGCCCTTGCCTCTCATGTGCGGAATTTCCACGGCCCACGGTTAGACTCATGTCCATTATTGGAAGACATCTAATGACTCGGCCAATGGCACCGAGATATGAGGTATGTAAATGTGTACACTTTTTTTTTTCCCTCCTCATGTGATTTTTTCGGTTCGAATACACGATGAAACTTATTGTGTGTGGATTGCATGATACTCATTGGTTGCTTATATGTTCAAAGTGGAACGGTGACTTATAAAATGCGTACACTGAAATTACAACTTTGTCAATGTAAAGTAATATGCAATGGGGAGCTTTATTTTTTTTTAACCCTAAACCAGAATGGATAAATTAAGGAATATGACGGATGGGAAGCATTGGTGTTCAAAATAGCCAAATTCACATGGTGAAATTATAAAATACACTGGTCTAGGTTGCTATACGGTTCCACATGTTAAAAGTGACATGGTTACAAGGAGATGGAATAGGTGTCTATTGTTGGCAAGGGATCCAGTTAAAAGTACAATTTCTAGATATTGTTTGGGAACATGTTAATTTTAAGACATTTTAATCCATGAATCGTTACAGATACAATTAGATTTTGGGTATGGAAGTGTAGCGTCCATTTAATATCCATTTCAATGTTGCATGTCAAATCAATAGCAGTGGGTTGCACATATGGAAAATAAAATAGTAATCATCTTGGAAATATTTGATTAGATTTGATTGCGCTTGTCATATCAATTGAAAGTTTGGTGTGTAATCCCTCCCATACCATTATTCACATGCAATTTACTAAAATTTAATAAGACATGTTAGGTTCAATGAAATATCGAATTCTATGTTCACATTTAGCACATTTCCATTTTATAACCCTCATTCTGATTTGGCAATTTTCATATAGGATGGGTCTTACCGATGGGGCCCATGAAGTGGAGCGTACTAACATCGCTTAAAACTGTTGATGTAGGCTTTCTATAGAGCAGGGTTGGGAGAGCTTCAAGAATTGGGCGCAGTACCTGATTTCACAGCGCCTACAGAAAGTGGCCCCACATTTGATGACATGGCCAATGTGAATATACCAGAAGGGTTAGTCGAGGGTGAACACCCTGACTTAGTCATGGCTGATTTTATTCTGGACCACTTTGGCACTGCACTAGGAACACCGAACGTTGAATCAGCAGCACATGAGGGCGAAGGGATAAGGAATTTGGAAACTGAGGCCTCTACACCCATATTCAATGGAGCATCCACAAATCGATTAGCGTTCATAATGATATTTCTCAAAATTCAAGCAAAACATCCAGGCATGACCAATGTTTGTATGGATGATGTTTTACAAGCTATTAATGACCACGTGCTTACCAAAAACCTCGACTCCAAAATACCACGAACCCGGGCAGAAGCAAGGCGTGTGGTGACTGAAATTGGACTGGATTACATTACAATCGACGCGTGTCCATGTGATCACTTTCTGTACTATGGCAATTTTGACTCAACATTGAACACTTGCCCCAAGTGTAACAGATCAAGGTACAAAGAAGGACTTCTCAGCCAAAAAGTACCAAGAAAGGTAATATTTTAATTTTAAAGCGTTATACTTTGGTTTGACTTGATTGTGCTCATTGCTCCAGGATTGGTATATTTCTGTGTTATGTAATATAGGATCTACACATTTCTCTGACATGTGCTGTTTTGGTGTTTCATACGATTCCTTTAACTTCATACTATCAAAACGTGGTGCAGAAATTTCTGGCTTACGCGGCCTTAGTAAATTGAGTTAATTGTTTTTTCTATTTGTGTGAAAACAGAGGATGCACTATTTTCCAGTCACGCCAAGGATACAATCAATATATCGAAGTCCTTCTCTTGCTAAATTGATGACTCACCACTTTGATCATGCTAGTAAGGACGGTGTAATGAGGATCCCATCTGATAGCAAAGCATGGAAACATATGACCAAAAAATATCCCCAAAAGTTAGGGAACAGGTTGGGGAATGTTTTCCTCGGGTTTGGAACCGACGGGGTAAACCCCTGGGGCAACAATGGCACTAGCCATTCCACATGGCCCATCATGTTGGTGAATCTTAACATTCCACCATGGCTAGCGATTAAAGCAAGCCACATAATTTTGAGTGCCATTATACCAGGTACCTCCTCCGTCTGAAAGTTATTGTCATGTGTGAAAGTCGTGTTTAAACCTTCTTTTTTTATGGGCTGCTCGAAATAGAAAAAACAGTTTTATAGAAAATTAAATAAAATTATATAGGTAATCAGAGCTACTATCCAACCCAATTTGAATCATGTCAATCCGAGTTAAACTCCACCTAGGAGAAAATTTCAAAGGAAACCCCTTCTACATTGTCTATTGTTAGAAAAATTACTAATTGGGGAAAGTAGTGATGTTCTCTCCGTTAAAAATATTGAAATAATTGATGTTAGAATAGAATGTCTAGTTTTAACAAATCAGACAAAATTATAAATTCTAAAAGTAAAATTTTTCATTCTTATCAATATTTGAGGTTAAAAGATTCTAAATTCAATGTGAACTAATAGATCATGTGAAATGATAAATTCGATGTGAAATGATAAATTGGCTCCAAGATATATGAAGCAAGCAAGGTGGACAATGACTTTGGGACGGAGGGAGTACTACATTTCAGATGTCCAGACATTGGCCCTTTTTCCGTGCAAATGGGTTAGGGTGTATATATTTGGATCTACTCTGAATATCAGAGTGATTAGTATAGTATATCTAAAAGAAGGTCTGATGACCATCACTAGATTTTTACTAATCATGGATAATCTCTAATTGAAGCATGTGTTCTGTATTTAATGAAGGGAAGAAAAAGGTGAAGGACATTAATGTGTATCTCCGGCCCCTCATCGATGAGATGAAAAATCTATGGGACCATGGAGCACGAGTGACTGATATGTCTATTACAACTGAGGCGGAGCGTTCATATGTAGCAAGAGCTGTTTTGATGTGGACCATGCACGATTATCCTGGTTACGGTGTTATATCATCTCTGCAAACGCAAGGCTATTATGCTTGCCCACCATGCGGTCCAGAAGAAGTTCCATCATATGGAACAGTTCATCTCGGGAAGACGATTTACCATGGTCACCGCAAGTACTTAGCTAGAGGTTACAAGTGGAGACATCAACGGCATAAGAAAAAATTCAATGGAAAAGTGGAACCAAGTGTAGGGCCCCCAGAGAGGTGGAGTGGTTGGCAATGGCTTGCGCAATGGGAAAAGGTAGCAGAAGGGACAATATCTATGGAGGAAAGCGGCATGAAGGGGTGTTCTATTTTTTATGAGCTGGAGTATTGGGCGGTAAGAAATTAGAAGTGTGTAAAAAATTGGAATTTTTTATTTTATTAAGTTCTGAATTTCATAACAGAATTTATATGCACGAGTACGAATATGTATGCCTCATAAAGGCCCTTGACCCTGTAAGGACCATGTATATTTCAAGTGCAGTTTGTTGGTCAAATCCAGAGTTGAATTTTTAATTAGGCTCTGTTATGTATTTTTATAAGTGAATTTATAAATACTCTCACGAGTCAAAACTTACTCTACACTTCTTCCATATACACCAATTCATAGTATTCAATATATTATTTATATAGCAAGCTCCATAGCAACTTCGAAATTTAAGGTTGAGACACCTAAAACCGATCAAATAAGACATGTACTATACTAGGGATAGATGATTCCATGTTTTAATTATTTTCCTCTTTTAGAACTAGTAAGAGTATGAGCAATTGCATACTAATTATCTTGTTTTCATAATTATTTGAACAAGAACTTGATTTAAAGAGCAATGTTGTAGGTGTACCTAAAACCAATCATATGCTCTAAAGTACAAATGAGGTACATATTCCCTTTCAAAATCTAGAAATAAAGCCTGATTGGTTTTGAATACCTGGTCGGGAAAGGGTGTCTGAACCTTAGGTTTGCAAAAATGTTCAGGTAAATATCACATGTTCACCGCGGCCATTTGCAGATGTCAATGAATTATTGGGGTGCTTCCGTACTTAGTAATTAATATGAATTCCGTTAAAAGCAATTGTCTTACAAATAGGCAACACTTGAACTTTGCTTATGTTAACCGAATATTAGTTGATATTCCCTTAGGCTAAGAGTAGGCTAGTCTATACCCGGCAGGAATAGACCCAGCAGGAGACACGTGGCAGTACAGGCTGGTACAGACTGGTCGACCCGACTTTTACGGTCGACCAGTCTGACACACTGTCAGACTAGTCTCCTATATGTACCTTCTCTCTCTTCGAGAGAGTTGTTGCTATACCACTTGTACATCTTTTTGGCAGCCTCAGTTGTACTTCATTCTTGTCTTAAGCTCTTCTTGTGCGTACTAGTATGTTAGACTACTGCTGTTAGACTACTGCTGTTTCCTGCTCTTGAATCATTCCTTGTGGTTGCATCTTGGATAGTTGCAGTAGTCTGTGGGTATGCAGGAGTCGACTTACTAGCATACTGGTGCTTTTCCTTAGCCGACAGTTCATTCTTCATAGTAGAAACCTCTTACTACTCCTCCCAATCTCTAGAAACTAGTCTAGAGTAGAATAGTCTTGGGCGGAGTAGCTTCATTCGTTTAAGGTCGGTTCCTAAAAAACCCCCTTAACAGCTTAAAACATATACTCTACATTTATTTAAACACAATTTGAATGCAAGATTGTGTATAAAAATGTATGTTTAATATTCTACAACTTAGGGCTATATGATGTTAGATAGTTACAAAAACTATGGTTCCTTTGGACACTGTGATGATAATTTTCTGATATTACAATTTTAAATTGTGCACAGGAACACCTCATACCGCATCTTCTAGATCCCATGCACATTGAGAAGAATGTGTGTTCCGCTTTGTTAAAAACTATTACTAATGCCAAGGGCACAAAAGGAAATTCAGTGGAACAAAGGCTGGAGATGGGCGCCATGGGCATCATGCCACATTTGCATGCAAAGCGTTCTGGAACAGATGCAAAGGGCAATTCCATATACACCTCAGCGACAGCACCGTGGGTGTTATCTAAAGCCGACTTTGAGGAGGTAATTGATATTTTGAAAAGTATTAAAACACCTCGTGGGTATGGTTCTTCCTTCCAGTATAAGTTTCCAGAGAACAAAATATCTGGAATGAAGACACATGATTACCATAATTTGTTGCACGATTTATTGCCTATAGCAATTAGAGGTTTTTTGACAGAAGGTATTAGAGAAATCATTTACCGACTGGGGGCTTTTTTCCGGTGGTTGAGTTCCAAAGAAATAGTGGAGGCAACACTGCCTACCATGGTGGGTGAAGCAGCAGAGCTAGTGTGTCTGATGGAGCAACATTTACCACCTAGCTTTTTTGACATTCAACCACATTCGATCGTGCATCTACCTGGGGAGGTGGAACTAGCGGACCCCATCCATTATCGGTGGATGTACTATTTAGAACGTTATATGAAAGTCATGAAAGGGTGGGTGAGACAAATGGCACGCCCAGAGGGATCCATGGCTGAGGGATATGTCCTTTTTGAAGGAATGCACTACCTCACAGAGTACACCACCCGCTTATCTCCAGAGTCTCCACAACTATGGCGTTTAGGTCACGATCCCAAACTTTCAGGGTCGTTATTGCCTAAATCCCATAAACTACGAAAGTTGGATCGAGACCCTCTTGGGCGGGTTTTTCTACACCAAGTCCACAATTTTGTTCTTAAAAATGACCCCGGAATGGCACATTGGAGAGCTACATATGACGGCCAGGACCAAGAGAATTTGCCCGACTTCAAGGAGTGGGTACTAGCTCAAATCCAAGCACTAATAGGCATGGGAATTACTGTATCTGACAGAGAATACCATATAGCAATAGGTCCTCATCAGAAGGTGCGGTTTTTCACCCATATGTGGGTTGAGGGTAAATTTTTCCGGATCCAAGCCAGGGAAACAATGAACAAGACCACTCAAGACTCTGGTAAGTTCAGATGTATTATCCTTCCGACCGTTACTTGATTTTTTTTTTCTCTAAGCAAAACGCATAGTACCGTAGTAGGAAGGCAGGGTCGGCACTTTCATGTCGAATAGTTAATTAAAGTTTCAAAAGTAGGGGTCGACACTTTCAAAAATAATTAATAAAAATTCGGCTATTAATTATTAACATTGAATTTTACTAGCGGCTATACGTTTTTCTTTGTTTTTTGTCTACAATTTTTGTTCACTTCATTTTTGTTGATTTCGACAGAATACTGGATAAGTTTTTTTATTTTTTCGGCGGTTTATTCCGGAATTATTTTCTGTCGCCCCTGCCTTCCTAGTACGGTAGTAGAGTACCCTTAACTAGAGACCCACACAAATTCAAATACAATTTCTATTGTGACCCTAAAGCCGCAAAGCTCCTAATTATAATTTAGCCTTGCTTGACGTGCTGCGGCCAGGATTTGAATATAAAAAACATACGGCAGTCTAGTATAACAACTATACCTCGTTAGTGCATACAATGTTGAAGATTATAAAATATTTTTGTCTAAACTGGTGATAGGAGCAGTACTGTCAAAATGGATCGAATTTCACAGCAAAGTTGATAACGACAGTCAATCCTGATCCAAATCCGTAAAAGTACACACATGTGCGCTTGGAGTCCAATCACTGGATTTTGCCATGTCAAATATCTCACTCTAGTAATGGATAAACTCTGGATTGGAAAACAATGCAGTAGGAACAGAACTTGAAACTTCAACAATTCTAAATTGTGGAGCAAAATTTATAAATGCTTTGCACATTTACTATAATCAATAAAGTAAGAGAGTTTGTTTTGAATAGTGTTGTAAATAACAATGTCTGAAATAAAAGATAAGGAAGGGAAAAAACATGTAACATAACTAATCTCTAAAACATTTATACAAACCTTTACCAGCACACACAAATGTAATCTAAATAGGTAGATTAGTATTAGATACAGTAATTTACAGAAACATGTGTTATTTTCTGTGTACCAATCTTTTTACCCTCTATATTGGTCAAAATGGGGATATTTCCATAGTACTACATTGAATAGTGTATCTAGTGTGAGGTGATTCTAAGATTTGGAAATATTATGGATTTTTACTCTGGACCAAAAACATATACTAATTTCAAATCATAGAATTAAGAACGACTCATCTACCTATTTACTGTAGAAGGGATTTAAAAAAAAATTCTCTAACATTTAATGATGTGACCTTTTATAGGAATCAGTGCTCATTTCCATGAAAGTACTTCAAATGGTGATCAAGGTACATCGACACAATATTTTGGGCGCATAGAAAATATAGTACAAGTGCATTTCACCTCTTTCCAAGTCACCCTATTGAAGGGAAAATGGTTTGATAGCAAGTCAACCCGCAGGTCATCTCCAAATTTAGTACAAGATGAATGTGGTTTCCTACGTGTGAAGACCAGAACTACTCTGCCTTCAAACTTACCAACACATGAACCATTCATGTACCCAGAAGATTGCGAGCAAGTGTTTTACATCGAAGATAGAATCAACAAGGACTGGAGTCTAATTAAAGTAATGGAGACAAGATCAACTCCTGTGGTTTATAAAGGCGGGCCAGCTCCAAGTAGTAGCAAAGATGGTGAAAGTGATAGTGAAGATCTAGAGGGTTTATTACCAAATACTATCATTGGCGTGTCCAACACCGACACAGGGAATGAGCCTGTAAATGCTGATTTTGTGAATGAAGAACCAGAATCAAACGAAGAACTTGATGATGACGATCAGGAATCCGAGTCTGAGGAGGAGCAGTATGAATACGAACTGGATGTCAATGTTTTAGCATTGGATGAGATACAAAAAACAGAGCCACCGAAGCGCAGATCCGTTGTTCGTAGAGATGTTGGAGATCGGTTTATATCGGAGGAGACCATATCAGAGTCCGAGTCCGACAGTGGAAGTGAGGACTATTTAGGGGAGTCAGGCAGTGAATAGACGCACTGTTACTTCAGTAATTTTACGAAGTTTTTACCAATTAGGTAAAACTCAAGCATGTGTGGAGTTTGTGTGATGAGCTGTAAAACTCTAGAGCAATTTGATTTTACCTTGGCCAAACCTCTCACATGTACATAGAAATGATAGTTCTGCTATATGACAAATTGTGAACTTCCAAATTAACCGTTAGAATGTCCATCATCTTGAAGAGAAGTACAAGATATTACAATGTTTTGAATAGTTTTACCATGGGTCAGAGGTAATTGATGTTTTCAGTTCAGTCAGCATGTGAAGCATGAAATGTGAAATTGCATGCATGTTTTCTACCTCAGTATGGCTGAGGTGCATAGAAGTGTCCATAAACATCAAACTAACCACCCTAGAATAACGCATAGGTTTTAGAGTTTGTTACGGAAAAAGTACCTCATTTCTACAGTAGAGCAAGTGATCGGTTTGAAGTAAACCCTGAAATTTCATTTTGGGAATTTGTACTCATTAAATGATTATTAAAAAATTGGAATGATATGTGAAAAATTGTCAGATGTTTATTGCTAAAAGAGGGAAATACCCAAAATATACTTTATTGTATCCCGGCTGATGTGCATGTTTTATTTGATTGGTTTTAAGTAAATCGACCTTATTTCCAACTCTGATTACGATGTTCGTGTAGGTTCCTACGGATTGAGCTCTTTTTAAAAAAATTTTTTTATGGGAATTCAGTATATGAATATGAGAATGGAAATTAATATCTTTTTGATTCCGAATGTTAAAGTGTAAGTTATGGAACCAAATGTGTTTTGTTGAAGAGATAAACATATGGCCTTCACTTCATACATTTGCACATTTTTAATTAATAACCAATAAAATCTAAGTAAAGATGAAATCTTTTTAATTTATTAATGTTCAAAGAGGAAAATACAAGAAATATAGATCCATTTATCATATGTGTAGGGCATTTCAAAAATTATTGGTTTTAGGAGCTGCGACCTTATTTCCCAATATGATTGAGAGTAATCTCAAATTATGTGGGTAGTCGACGAAGTTGTTCCATTGAACGGCTACATTTTCTTTCATAAATTCGTTTATGGAAATTTTATATACCTCGCATGAGGTCATAGACATAAAGAACTTGAAAATGTTAAAAAATCATAAATAGTAACCCGAATTTGATATAGGGCGTATGGGCAAAACATAAATGTGTTCTAAAATGTTGCTTTCACCAGTTTGATGAAGTTTGGTCCAAGAAATAAAATGTTATGCACAATGACAAGCCATTTCTTATACGGTACAACTGTCGTAAAAGCTTGTAGACCTTTATAAAAGAAATTCAGAAGCATTTATCATCGAATATTCCCCAGAATTAAAAATGAAGGAATTTTGGAATTGAAATTTGAATTGATTGGTTGAAACTACACATTCTGTTTTAAAGTTCAAAGAAGCCAAATATCTGAAAGAGTGAAAATCAGTACGGTCCCAAAAAGTAAGATTTGAATCTATGCGCCACAAAATTGAGGTGTGTGCATAGGTATGCATTTATTTTGTTAATAGAATTTAACTCTGATTCACATGATTCAAAATCGGTGGGGAAAGTAGACTTGATTTTCTATTTAGATTTAGTTGTTTACTTCTTCAAAATATTCTATCCATTCAGGAAACTCCTTTAGGAAAAATAATTCACGAATGGATGTCGAATTTTCTGGCGATGAACACCGTCGACGTTCTCCGGTTCTGTTACGTTTTTCCTCAGGCAGCTGTAGGGTTTCCTTCGTCACTTGCCCAGATGTTCGCCTGCTTGCTTTCGACACTGGAGCCTCTCTCCTAAGGGCTTTTCGAACGAATCTGTTCAAAGCAGAAGCTGTTGTCCCCCGTGCAGTGCTCCCGTGACTTCTCCATCGCGAACTCTTCTTCACTGCTACACTTGCTCTAGAGCTCCTGCATCTTCGTCTGACGTACACTCCTGTACTCCTCCTCCTGTGCTGCCTCTAGTGCCGTCATGTATTCGGAGCTCTGAGCTCGGAAGGGTGCCTCGCAATTCAAGGATGGTGTTTCCAGAAGTACAAACTACCGTCGGTGACTGTGGACCGAAGCAAAGGAGCTCGCGGCATGGTAGTTATCAAGATCGTGCTTTAATATTCAAGAAAAGATTAACAAACGACATCCCAAGCTAGGTGAGACTTGTCTGCAACAATCGCAACAGAAGCTAGTTTCCTTGTCAATTATATGTCGGGTTATCTGCAGGCTTAGTGCAATCAGCGAAGCCATAAGGCAATACAAGCTAAAGCAAAAAAACATATGAACTGGTTACAATCAGTGGATCAGATTGGTTGACTACTCTGTTTATCTTGTTGCAGAGAAATGGGAAACACTACCTGGCTACAATTGTATTTTCTAATGCTTGATTGGACGGCAAGAAGACACCTGTCATTGGCTTTTTTAAATACTGCTAGTTCAGATGAGATCAACGTTTTTGGAAGACTAGCAATAGCAACAAAAGTAGGCACAAAATATTACAAACAATGGGAAGAGGATCATACAATATGGTTGAACTGAAGGAATTTCTGTATTACTTCCTGGGAGCGGAGTTATCGAAGAGAAACAAGGGATGAATTATTTGGCAATGACATGGGAACTGCCATGGCTCGCAATCTTGTGAATGATCTTTACATCATCGCTTCTTTGAAAGTTCTGTCAATACACCGTTTGCTGGACAGTGGTTTGAGCTCCTCTTTGAATTTCCAGTTAAAGTTTGAAGCAATGTTACGGGAAAATGGAATGTTGTTCTTTGTAACAGTTTTTCAATTGCATTTTTAGTGGACTGAGACTGCGTTGTTTTCAATATTGGGTTTTATCATTTCTGTACTTAAAGAAAGTTAACGAAGTCTATTTTCAAACTCAATTTCAGTACTGGCAATTCTAATCCTTAAACTCCTTCCAGAAGTACAGCTTATAAATGAGTTGTAGTCAATGACAAGAGATATATGAGGTACACAGTGCATTCTACATATGAAGCATAGAAATGTACCTTTGCTCCAGGATTAGAGCATGTGAAAGTTTGAATTGACATATGGATGTCACATCGGAAATAAACACACTTATAATTAACTACCAACAAAATCTAAGTAAATATTATATCTTTTTAATGAACTAAACAATGTTAAAACATCAAAAACAATAAGCTCTATTTGACATAGGAGTAGACCCATAACCTAAATGTGTAATAAAATGCTGCTTTTACAAGTTTGAAGAAGTTTGGTCCAATAAAGAAAAAGATATGCAGAATGTTTAGAAATTATCTGGACGGTACAACTGCCATAAAAGGTTTTAGACCTTCAGAGGAGAAATTGAAAAAGCCTACATCCATGAATATTCCCCACCGTTACAAATTCAAATTTTTGCAGTTGAGATTGGATGACATTGGTCGAAAGTAGACATTATGTCATGAAGTTCAGAAAAGCCGGATTTTAGAATGTGGGAAGATCAGTACTTTCACAAAAAAGTAAGATTCAAATCATTACGACAAAGTGAGGTGAATTAACACAAAGGTGAATTAACGAAGGTGAATTAACACAAAAAAATTTAAAAATATTGTAATGAAATTAGAATGACATGCACTACGAGATGGTATGGTTTCCATTATTTGATTCTGCTTACTATGGAAAATCATATTGAAGGTATTTCTTTTTGAAATAAGATTGAAACTTGACATTCATCACTTTTGTAAATATTCAAAAATTCACGTTATCTTATTTGGAAGATCCATACCGTACGAACGGTACTCAACTAGCACAAGAATGGAAAAAAATAAAAAATGTATGAAAAACATCCGGAGCCTACATCTGGAACCTCATCGAGCTGTTGAAATTCATCCAGCATCCAGAATCAGGACGGTGGCGCGCTAAAGGGTTAATCAACTAGATTTCTGACATGCGAATTACAATTTATGGAAAATGTAGTTATGAGTCCGGGGTAGCGAAATCATAATTAGGAATACATGTGATTTTACACTATTACAATGTATGTTGACTTGTAGAGTGGAACATCCACAGGATTGGTCAAATTTGTATTATGTACACTAACCTCAGACTAGTTAAAATAGATGTGTGAAGTGAACATTATTACTTACTCCAAATGTGAAATTCAGATCCTTTAGCCACAAAGTGACGATCGAACTAGTGTATGGTTTCTACCCTATTTTTTCTGGTAGGCTGTGTTAAAAGAAACTTTATTATAGACAAAAATACGTTGACAGAGGGAACAAGTGTACTTTGCAACCCAATTTCAATAATGGCAATCCTAATCCCTGCTCTCCTTCTAGAAGTACAGTCTATACATGGGCTGTAGTCAAAGGCAGGAGCTATATCAGGTACACCGTGCAGTGTATATATTAAGCATATAATTGTACGTCATATCTGTAGTAGAGCATGTGAAAGTTTGAGATAGACATGTAGCTTTCACTTCAGAAATTAGTACCTTCATAAGTAATTACCAACAAAATCTAAGTGAATATGAAATCTTTTTAATTTATTCATGCTCATTGAGGAAAATACTGGAAATGCAGATATAAGTTCCTAATGACATAATGACATAAAGAACCTAATGACATAAAAGTTCCTAATGACATAAAGAACCTAATGACATAAAAGTTCCTAATGACATAAAGAACCTAATGACATAAAAGTTCCTAATGACATAAAGAACCCCACCATATTATTTTGTTTTTTCCGTAGAATTTTTTTCCGTATGTTAAGGTTGAGGTACCTAAAACCACCAACTTAAGCAATCTGAACTATATTTAGCAATTCAAAAATTCACCCAAAAATATTCTAGTCTTCAAAATAGGATTTCATGATGAATGCAAAAATTTGCATAATGAAATTTGCAATTCTCAATTTGATAGAAAATCTCAAAGTGCAAAGTAATATATGACCCATTTCTAACTCTGAATCTCCTATGAGCAACAATGTTGATCCTAAATTTTGCTCACCATCAAACCCAAAACCGTATTCTATGATTGTCAGATTTCACCCACTAGCAAGGTGACCAGTAAGCAAATTAGTCCTCCAAATCTGGACTGACAATACGCTTTTAGATCTCCTCCTGGTTGGTGGGGTGTAGTGGTTTTGGGGGCTGTGGTGGTTTTAGGTACCTGTACCTTATTTAAATTTTGCTAAGACTATGTTCTTTGACAGTAGTAGAAAATGCAGCCATGAGCCCCGGGACTCCATTTAATTTTTTTTTTGCATAGTTAGGTGCCTAATATCATTGGGAGCACCCTCTAAGTTTTATTGTATTGATGAAAAATATTTTTCCATAAGTTATTGGGATTTTGCTAACTCTATGGTTTTTGACTAGGAGTTGCAATGGGTGGAAAATGCAGCCATGAGTCCCGGGACTCCATTTTGGACTTTTTTTGCACATATGGGTTCCTAACACCATTAGGAACACTCCTATATTTTTATTATATTTATAAAAAATGCTTTTCCATATGTTATTAAGATTTTGCTAACTCTATGTTCTTTGACTTCGGTGGAAAATGCAGCGATGAGTCCCGGGACTCCATTTTGGAATTTTTTTGCACAAAGGGGTTCCTAACAACATTAGAAACAGTCCCAAATTTTTTTTATATTTATAAAAAATATTTTTCCATATGTTATTAAGATATTGCTAACTATATGTTTTTTGACTAGGATTTGCAATGTGTGGAAAATGCAGCGATGAGTCCCGGGACTCCATTTTGGAATTCTTTTGCACGAATGGGTTCCTAACATCATTAGGAACACTTCCATATTTTTATTATATTTATAAAAAATATTTGTCCATATGTTATTAGGATTGTGCTAACTCTATGTTCTTTGCAATATGAGGATAATGCAGCCATGAGTCCCGGGACTCCATTAAATATTTTTTGTGCACAAATACCCCCAAATTTTTATTATATTTATAAAAAATACTTTTCCATATGTAATTAAGTTTTTGCTAACTCTATATGCTTTGACTAGGATTTGCAATGTGTGGAAAATGCAGCCGTGAGTCTCGGGACTCCATTTAAATTTTTTTTTGCACAGGTGGGTGCCTAGCATCATTAGGAACACCCCCAACTTTTTTGTATATTTAATAAAAATATATTTCCATATGTTATTAGGATTTTGCTGTAGTAACAAATGCTGTTCTTTATGTCATTCAGGAGTATATTATTTGCACAGTTGGGTTCTTAATCTATTATGTTTAAAGTAAAACTGAAAGCACATATAATAAATTAGAAATCTACGCAAATAAGGAGGTGTCGTTTCAACTGGCAAGTTACCTCAGTTACTATACTGGCCCTACCATGCTCAAAACTGCCGGCCCTACCGCGCAAAACCAGAATGACTCCCTATTTTAATAACTGCTGTGCAGCGGTGCATTGAAACGTAGCACCACGGGAACTCTAGGAACGGCGACAGGAAATGGGAACTCGCAAACGTTGCTAAAAAACTGTAGAGCCCACCCGAGCCCCGCGACAGCAACGTTTCGTCAATTTTGCAGGGCTATTCCACGAACGTTGCTAGAAAACGTTGCTGTACCCCCCTGATTCTTGTAGTGCAGATGCTCATCGTCAGGGGAGGCAAAGCAACTGCAGCTCCTACCTACAGAGGCCTCAAACAAAAGTTTCGCGCTGAGGGAAGCGACACAGAAGACTTCTGGTTCTGTCCGGACCAAATTGCAAGGTGCGTAATGGGTCCTAAGCGTAGGTTTGTTATAACGCGTCCGGAGATCCCTGATGTTTGGCCAGTCCTAACTGGGACCGATCTGTCCCGTCACGAGATCTTGGAGCTCCAAGAGGCTGGTTTCCACCTTCAATCTACGACTCCGCTCTCGCCACGGCGCCTCTTCGCAGGATCTAAGCTCTTTGAGGCGGTGTTGTGGACTCATCCGAAACCTCCAAATTCAGATCGTGTCCCCACCATTCGGAGCGGCAAGAGCGTGCGCCGCAACCCCAAAGCGCCCGGAGAAGCTCACAGAAACCAATGGGAGAGCGCCCGCAACGTCAAGGCAACAATTGTTGGAGTGAACCTCCTTTCGTATCCGGGTCTAGGAGCGATCGTTGTCCTACAATCTGGAGTCGAGCCGACTACGAACACTTACAACATCACTCTCTGCAATTTTCCAGCTTGTACATGCCCGCATTATCACAGCATGACTTCTTCTGCAATTGGAAGGCGTGGTATGTACGTCAACTGCAAGCACCTTTACTATGTCTTTCGCTTCCTTTGCAAGCTAGACTACAAAGTGGACACTTTCATCCATGCCCCCACTCTAAGCATGGACGAGGTCCAGCAGATTCTCGTAGCTGCTGGGATTATCAAGATTCCTTAGTGCCAGATGCCATGTTTTATCGTGGCCCAGAAACCCCAAACCGAAGACTGGTTAATGGACTGCTGGGGTTGTTTTGCTGTTTAGGGGGATAGTAGAATCCCAGATCTCTATTACAGAGTACAACAGTATAAGTTGTGGTTGATTGGAGTTATTGCCTACTTATTTTAACAGGTTCATCATTTGTTCGCAAAAATACTTAAATAAAATTCTACTATATGTTAGACCAATTATATCCATTTATACTGTTTTGCCCATCGTTTTCCAGATTGACTGCAAATTTTACATTCTTTGCTGCAAACACACAGTCTTAGGGCCAGCGGTCATAGGTCACACAAATTTACTATAAATAGTAAAAAATCTATTTTTAGAATTATTTTTTCTAAAAATATCGTATAAACTTTAATTTATCAAGATTGTATGCTCTCCGCTCTCCAAATCAGCGCTTCCGCTCTTACGCTCTCCGTTCTACGCTCGCACGGTAGCGTCGTTGTGAATGTTATGTTACATGTTTGTTGTAACTATGTGATTGTATGTTTAAATTGTTACAACTTGAATGTGAGTTATGTAGGAAAACTAGCTCATATTGGAAGTGGAAGCGTCCTGTCCGAACACTTCTGCTGACCACTGTATTTCCAGCCATAGATCAACCAGTAGCGCCTCCACCAACTCACTCCTTGGTGCAAATTTCTATGCTTTCTCATACAGTAGTCATTTGGAGCATTTGCTTACTAGTTTCGGACTTGCGATAGATACCAAGTGCTACGATTTGGCTGCTGACTTAGGTGTAAGAAATGGGCTGTTGTTCGTAGTCAATGTCCAGCAATTGGTGCCTCTAGTTCTATTTTGCAACTAAATGACTGACTTTAGTTAGTCACGCCTACCTCGGCCATGACGCATCCTTTCTGCATCATATGCAACGGGATGAGCACGCCGATAGCATTCAGGGATTCCTTAGGGTCATAATCCATCCGTTTCGCCACATACCCGTGTTGATTAATTACCGGTATGCAACACACAGCATCCCTTCATGGTTTCAAATTTATGTATTCTCCTACTCAATTTACTGCAACTTCATTATCATTACAGAAAGTTGGAATCTGCCCCTACCATCACAGGGCACCTTGACATGTACAAGAATGATGGTGAATTTTTGGTGAACACTTGCTAAATTGAACAACCACTTGCAAAACTTACTATAAACTGTAGTTTGGCAAATATATTTACTTGGCAGAGAATTGGTCAAGGTTCCCTGTGCATGTTAGATGGATAGAAACTCTGGTCCCTTTTTAGCAAGGGGCCGGCGTGAATGAAGTGTTCGTTCGTAATGTCAATGACCCGGTGCCCACCGGACAAGGGGACATTGGGACAATTCTACTCTCTCCTTTCGGGGATGGACACTACCCTATGCATGTTATCAACAAACCATTCAAGCTATGTATTACTCATAACAAACATCCAACGCATTTGTGATAGATTCATGCGTCAGCTTGTGTTGTACAATTGACAGAGCATGCCTCCCCAAATACATCATGGGTAGAGATGAGAGATAGGGGAAAAAGCATTTCTAACAGAAAATTAATATTGTGAAACTCCCTCGCCCCACCTTCTGGAGGGGCCTTGATGAGAGTTTAGACTTTCTCTAATGTTGCTCTTTCTCTATGTCAATACACCTCATAGAACTTGCCTAGGCTTGTTCCAAACTCGAACCACACCCTACTATGACCTTAGTTTAGGCTTCTCCCACATTGTTCCTAATTCTTTGTTGGACCACATCCTTTACATTGTAGGAGTATTGTAGAGAAATTGCTAATAAAATATTTCAACTTTCCAGCCTTCTTCGCTTGGACTAGTTGAAGTTACAAAAAATTCTTTGTGATTCTCGGATACCCTGGGAGATGCTTGAGATTCGGAGGAGAGTATCACTGCTGCTCAAAAAACCTTATGCCCAACCTCCCTCCCATTGGGCCTCAAAAATCTCCTTTGGACACCGCAAACATACTGCTCCACAATCATCCCTATGGTTCCCAGTCCATTACCATATCTTATTCAACCAATTACACCCATTTTGTATTGTCATGGAGAAAAAACACATAGTTTTACACTTCTTTTTTCAACTCACATTAGCACAATCATTCGATTCTCCTTGCACCCACAGCTTATCTCTTCTCAGAGAGAGTCCACCTTGGTAATTTATAGAGAAGATGCACATGTTTATCCTAAAAAAATATAAAACATTAAAAAAAAACCAAGAATTCAATGAATTGGCTTTTGTGCTTACAAAGTGAAGTCTAGACGTTCTATCAGGGGTTCCATTAAATGTAATTACTCATCATCACGTGAACACATCAAGGCAAGTTTAATACCTCTTGTTTAATTCTCAATTTACTATTGTATCATTGGTGTTAGAAACTCAAAGATAATTGTGATTTTTTTTTAAATGTCCCCATTTTAAATATGATGGTGCACTGACCATGCCAATCTAGTATATGCCAAATTATCAGGAAGTTGAAACATTCTCATTTTAAAACGCAAATATTGCCATTCCATTAATTTTGACTAAAACCAAAACATTTATTATTTAGTGTTTCAAAGGCAAAATTCAATCGATCAAAAGGCTTCTGTATCTCTTGCATTTGGAACTTCTTTATTATTTAAATTTGGTGTTTTGTTCCTTTATATATGTATATAAACTCCTTTTACTATATTGTGAATCCTTGTATTAATATGTTCGTACATATATATAATGATTAAGAATAATATCTTCATGTATAATGCATGTTTGAGGTTCAAGACCTGAAGACTCAAACCCTTGGAAATGGAGACTGTGGATGAAGTGTGGAATATGTAGTAAAATTCATAAATGCAACTTCATAAATGCATCATTTAAATAGCATGTACCATGACGAGAACTTTAAAAAATTAAAATGAAAATTAAAAAGGAAATGACTAATGAAAAGTGGATGAAACTTTTAATTTGGGTTGGGCCTTTGATTGAAATGCCTCTTTGTAGATTTGAAGCTCCCACCTGCATAACATTTAGTGGCATGTATTGCCTCTGCCTTGGTTCTATAGTAGATGACGTGGAATATTTTACATTCAACAATAGTTAACCGTACACATGGAAGCTCAGTGTGATGAACAAAGTGCATAAAGGGAAGGTAGTGGGCATGAAGGCTACTGAATGTTATGAGGTGCAAGTGTGACAAGTGCATCTTAGCATCCCTCTAAAAAGATGGCCGTCTTCCAATTTAAGAGAGAGAGCCCGCACTCTTGTCTTGAAGTTTTGATTCCGAAAATGTATTTCATACCAATTGAATTACATTCATTGAATCCCAAGCTTAATTCTTTAGAACACAAATTTTCTTTTAAAATGGGGTCAACACTACTGAAGTCAGGGTTGTCCACTTCACGTCACGTCGTGACGTCAGGATGTCCGTCATAACGTCAGGTTTCAAACCCTACGTCCGTCAAAATAGAATATTCTCATACATATTCAAAACAAAGTTAAAACTATTTACCATAGACAGTGAACAAATTGGATGAAAAAACTCTCGATATGGATGAACGGACTAGCCGTCAAGTGGACGGTCTAACCATCAAATGGACTGTCTAGCCGTCTCCAAGGGACGGGCTAGCCGTCAAATGAACGGACAAGCCGCCTCCAAGAGACGGGCTAGCTGTCAAGTGGACTCTGACCGTCAAACGGATCTTCCTATGGGACGGACTAGTTGTTTATTGGACGGTTTAGGCCGTCGCTCACGCAAAATGTCCACGTCACGTCACGATAGACAAACAACCCTGACTGAAGTAATCCATTTTGGTAAAAATCAAAGTATTTTTATTATGAAAAGATTTTTATTTTATTTTAAATCTAAAAAATAGTTGATTAGCTTTTATGAAAGGCTTATAAGAAAATCTTGAAGCTTGAAGGCGGTGAAAGATCATACTCATGTTTGGTGCACGTTATTTTGTTTCAACCAATGCGTGGGTCCAAACTCCAAGCTATAACATTATTTGAAAATCATAAGTATATTCATTCATTTCAACTTAAGCACAAATTTAAAAAGATATTATTTTCTAAAGAAACACACAACTCAATTTTTCTAACCAAAGCACATAGTCATAAATGTGTTCATCCCTTCTAATAAAAACATATTTATTTTCAAAAGTCATACATGTGTTTGTCCCTTTTAACCCCTAAATGCCTAGAGCCCTCTCCAAATTCGGCAATTTTGTAAAGATGCATTATAAAATGCAACCTAGAGGGATATTTTGAACTTGATATATGAATAAACGTTGTACATTATAAATTTTAGATTCTATCCATATGGTTAGATCTATAATTGCTATTACCAATAATTTTGTATAAAATTTGAAACGTGAAATTCAAAATTGTTTTGTAATTCAATTACAAATAAGATATTGACAATCTACGGATGAAATTCATCGTGATTGGTTGGAATGTAATACTCTAAGTGTAGCGATTTTTGGAGATTTTTTGGTAGCTTAATTTTATGAGTTGACATTTTTTAGAGTAATTTTACACTGAAATCTTCAAAATTTTGGGTGAATCACTACAACATGAAACAAGGTATAAATTTTTTGCAAATCATCCCCTTTTTAATCAGATCACATATGCATGAAGCTAACTTCCCATAGAATCTACAGCAAAAATTCCACACTACAAAAAGTACATGACGGATGAGAAATTTTGGATGAAATCCCTTTGAGCGAAAACAATTGCAAGGCTTCAAGGAATCATGAATATAAAATTCATAATGCATTCATCTTTTCTAACCAAATAATCCTTAATATCCTACCTTGATAATAAGATTTTCCAAATTAACAAACTACTTTCTAGACGAGTACACCAAAAGCTCTAAGTAGAATAATTATGAAAAACTCAGAATGATCTTCTATCGAGACCAATGTGAATAAAGTGTCTCTTCAATTCACCTTTTATTCCATGCATGCCCACAAGACACAGGACCAATGAAATAGAACTACTCCGCCCCTCAGTCGAGGTTACTACCCCTCGAGGTTACTTCCCCCTCGAGGTTAACTTTGACGAAACTTCAAGTCTGTAGTTTAAAGCCTCCAAATCCTGCGACAATCCTGCGACAATCCTGCGACATTGCTCTTTGCCAAGCCGCCTTCAGCTCTCCGGTAGGCCACTTTCAGAGTCCATTTCACGTTTGCTGCGAGTTGCTGTGTTGCGAGGTGAGTACCCTAACCAGTCTCTTCGAAGTTTTGCTTTTCGCATCGTCTTCTTGCAATCTTGCATTGGTTGCACGCATCACCCATCTGCACCGGTACGTACCTGATGGCCGATCGAGACAGAGAGAATTCTTTCAAATGATGAAATTCCGTGCCATGCATGTAGATCATGGTAATTGCTTTGAATTGCTCTGTTTCCATATTGTAGCTCTTGAATTCAGCTTGATCGACTAGCTACGTACATTGCTTTTACTTTTTCTTCGTGCTTACATTCATCTCACTTACACCGGTAGATTGTAATGATCGATCTGGTTTGGACTTCGAAAAATTATATCATCACAAGGTACTATCGTTGGAGTGAAGTAATCTGAATTGCAGTTTTGTTGTCAACAGTCATGGCTTGCTCGTAGTCCATCTTCTTATTTCAAACGGATCTTTGTTCTGTCTTTTCTGTCGTTAAAATTTATCGAATGTCCTGTACTCGCTCGCTCAATCGTGCGATGCTCATTACCCCAGGACTTAGAATTTGCAAATTATCGGGGCTCTTTTCAATCCATCACATACTTATTCGACTTGCTTTTTGTCCACCGTCGCCGAACTAACTCCAAACTGGGATTACCGTCACTCTGACTTTGTTAACATGATTCTCCTTTTTCCGATCGTGTGAACATCGCATGCAGATTCTTGACTGCTCATTTCTACCCCAGGCTTTAGAATTTATAAATCAGGGTTTTGGGGACACATGTACCTCACCCCCGGTCCCCCGCAAATGTACCTCGTGGTTGCATTCTACAGGGATAATACACGGGAGGTTCCCGATACAACATTCTAGCAGGTTTCAGAGTCCATTTCACGTTGGCTGCGAGTTGTTGTTGTGTTGCGAGGTGGGTACCCTAAACAGTCTCTTCTGAGTTTTGCTTTTCGCATCGTCTTCTTGCAATCTTGCATTGGTTGCACGCATCACCCATCTGCACCGGTACGTACCTGATGGCCGGTTTCTGATGGCCGGTTCCTGATGGCCGATTGAGACAGAGAGAATTCTTTCAAATGATGAAATCCCGTGCGATGCATGTAGATCATGGCAATTGCTTTGCATTGCTATGTTTGCGAATTGTAAGTCCTGGGGTAATGAGCATTGCTCTGTTTCCGAATTCGCCAAACTAACTCCAAACTGGGATTACCGTCACTCTGACTTTGTTAACATGATTCTCCTTTTCCTGATCGTGTGAAGATCGAATGCTGATTCTTGTCTGCTCATTTCTACCCCAGGCCTTAGAGTCACTAGCCTAAGCTGCTCGCACATAGTGTCGGTATGATTCTAGTAGTGCGGTGCTCAATTAAAATTCCCCGAAAAATTCAGTCTGAATCTTACGTGCCGCTCATGTGTGTGACAGTGTACGTAGTCTTATTGGCTACATGGACATTGCAGAAAAGAATTGAATCTTGTTGAACAGATTGAGCTTGTGATTCATTGATTCGAAGGATGGGGACATCATGGGCCCCCGGGGTGTCGATGATGCTGTTGGTACTGGCGGCCGTGGTGATGGTGCAAGGGGTTCCGTGGCCGGCGCCGGATTTGCAGAACTGTATCGACTCACCGATTGAGAGCTGCTGCACGCCGGTGCCGTACAACGGGACGTCCAGGAAGTTCACGTTCCAGTCGTGGTTGCCGATGCGGACGCGGCAGGCGGCGCATCTGGTGGACGCTGCGTACACGGCGAAGATCCAGAAGGCGTACGCGCTGATGCGGGCGCTTCCGGACACGGACCCGCGGTCGTTCAACAACCAGGCCAAGCTGCACTGCGCCTACTGCGACGACCACTTCTTCTACCCCGAGTACCCGCAGTCGCGCCTGGAGATTCACCGCAACTGGCTGTTCCTGCCGTGGCACCGCCTGTTCGTGTACTACCATGAGCGCATCCTCGCCAAGCTGCTCGGCGACGACACGTTCGCCCTCCCCTTCTGGAATTTCGACAACCAGTCCGCGGAGAAGCCCGAGGGCAACACGTAAGACAACTACCTTCACCCTACGAGGATTATACACTGATCGCTACATTATAACGGGAGTAGCTAGAAAAATCATTTCTCCGGTAAAAAACCATGGCCTTCAGGAGCAAGTACAACAACACTAAATAGACGGAACATCACATTCAGCAAGTTAGGTAGCTTATAGTGGCTAAGTCTTCACTACTAAAAAATGGGGGTACAGCAACACTGCAAACGTTGCTCTTAACACTAGAATGGCCGAGCCCCCGGGGCTGAATAAACGTTGTTATAACAACTCTGCAAACGTTGCTGTAACGCAGCAACGTTTTGGAACATGCATATTGCAACGTTTGTGGGGGCTTTATTCAGCTTTGGGAACTTTGGGAACTTTGAAGTTCCCGTAGTAGGAATTTACCATGGTAATTTAATATGGGAATTTATCGTGGGAATTTACTGTGGATAATTTTCAATATATTATAGTATATATAGTATAATATACAGTATTGTATATAATATAATATACTGTAATGTATATACTATACAATATACTATACTGTAATGTATACAGTATATTGTACATCATGTACTATATAGTATTCAATGCAACATGTGGAATGGTAGTTAACCGTTCAACACATGGTGTAGCCAGCTTCACAATAAGTATTCTCAACCTCACTCATCCCTTGACAAATGTTATGGGATAAATGATTTGGCTTGAGAACATCTTGAGAACGTCATTGGGAACACAAAACGTTGCTCTCACCTCCAAAAAGTTACCCAAAGACAGACGTTGCTGTCAAACGTTGCTTATTTCCTAAACATTGCTAAGGGTACATAAACGTTGCTTACAAACGTTGCTGACCCCCCCATTTCTAGTAGTGCTTGCTCCACAGTAGATGCTGCAGCTTATTTCACAACCAACAAGACCAAATCAGTACTAGCTGATTGGACAGGTGGAGTCTCAGGATGAAGCATGAAGGAAAGGCAGAGAGCAATGTGATGAATCCAGAGAGTGCTTGGACAATCGTATTAACCGTTGATTTTAATTCATGCAATTCTTCAGATACCCGTTGCTGTACAGGACCACGACGGGATTCGGCCCCAACGGAAACTCCTCCGCCTTGTTTGATCCGCTGCGTCAGGCGTGCTCGGCGTATCCGCGCGTCGTGGATTTCCAGGACCCGTTTCAGTTTTGCCCCAACAAGACGGCCGACTACCAGCGGATCCAGAATGCGCACGCCACGTACACGCAGATCGTGGCCACGCCCGTGCTGCCCACGTTGTTTCTCGGGCAGCCTTACAGATACGGTGACATTGGCGCTGTGGGCGGGGGTTCTATTGAGAACAAGCCGCATGGGCCTATGCACGTGTGGGCTAACGTTGCTAAGGCGACGCTCACACACTCCGCCTCCGATCCCATCTTCTACGCTATCCATGCCAATGTCGACCGCTTGTGGAAGATCTGGAAAGGAATTCCCGGAGGCATCCGGACCGACCCTGATGATGCTGATTGGCTCAACACCGAGTTCACGTTCTACGACGAGGATGGCAAGCTTGTTACGGCCGCCGTCTATCAGGCCCTCGACACTAAACTCTTGAGGTAAATCCCCAGAAACTTCCATACCCAGCTACCCCATGTTCAATCCTTATTTTTTAACACACATATTCCGAAGCAGCACCGTAGAAAAGTAGTCTTATTTTTAGGAGTATATTATGGAGAGTTGAGAACAGAAAGAGATTAAGAGTTTTCTACAGAGATTTAGAATACAACAGGAAGTTTGTGTGCATAGGAAAATACATTACGGGTTGTAGAACCAATGCCATAGCTGGTCCTGATTTCCTGGAGTTCGGGTATGTGGGTGAAAGCTAGCTTGTCAATTGAATTCCACGAGAATGTGAACTGTTGACAGGTACAAGTACCAGAAGGTGCCGGTGCCATGGTTGCACAAGGGTGCAGTGGAGCCGAAATCCAAGGCAACGAACTGGGAGCCGTGCAGCGCACACAACGATTCCAAAGCTATCAAGGCGTTGATCGACGCAACGCTGTATTTCAAGGCGCCGTTGAACTACACGAATTTCACGCCGCTCACGTTCAAACTGGACAGACCAGCACCGATGCCTGCGCACATGGGGGAGGAACTATTGGAGATTCACGGCAACAAAATGAACTGGACGATAGCGTCGGAGTGGATGGCGTTTCTGTACATGCCGGAGGCGCAGTGGCACACCTCCATTTCGTGCCCCGAGTGGCTGGGCGTGCTGGGCGACATCCCGCACCTCGGCCAAAACTCCGCCATGAAAGACACCGTGATCTGGCGCGTGGGGCTTCGCCAGAAGTTGAAAGACGTGAAGCAGAAATACGCCCGGCAAATCGTCGTCACCCTCGCTGGTCGCCCTCTCGGCCCCGGCGCCCCTCCCGACCAGCCGTTCATGCTCACCAGCGCAAAGATCGTGTACCAAAAGTCTTAATGAGACACTAAGTACGTTACTGTATCGATCATTTCATTTTTCGTCATATTAATTTGAATTCAACGTTTTCTGAACAGAGCCTTTAGCTGTAACGCAGTCTAAAGCAATAATATTGCAATTGAAAAATTTATGGAATAAGCAGAATGATCATTTTGGCTCCGGTTAGTCCGTCATTCGTCGTGTACTCATATTACTCCCTCTGTTTAGAAAAGCTTCCGGTAAGCTTCCTGTTGATTTTGTCCCAGAATAAGCTTCGGTTTGCTCAGGGTGCATACCATTGTGCACACCATTGGACTGCAATGGCGGAGTTAACTTTTCAATTTTCCTTCAACAAGATTCGAAGCATTTTTTTGGGAACAGAGTAAATTGTTCAGATTCTCTAACAGGTTTAGGATTTTTCTGAATTCAGATTCTCGAAAGTGTTCAGATTTGCTAACCTGTAGGTTATGGTCTCAGGGTTGCATGATGTGACGACCAAGTGTCGTCGTTCCATTACAGTAGTGTTTGAATGATAAGTCGGGCCCGAATTTCGATGCTGGCATGAATTCAAATGAAGCTAAGTAAGCGACATGGTGAGCAGCTAGCTCTGACTTCAGAATTGTATGTACCTGTACGTGTCAATCGTTTTATGAGTTAGAGCATGATCTCCACTAGCACTCTGGATACTGCTCTGGCTATGGAAAAATGGATGAGACTAGGTTGGTGGACATCAGGACCCCTCAAAACCACTCTTTTGCTAGTGTATCTCCTCTACTTAATTGCAGAACATAAATGCACTTACTATTTTCAAGAGTCTAATTGAGTGATGTTAGTGGAGGAACAACATGATGAGGTCTGACTTTTTGGATGACCTCCAGAGTCCAATTTAGAGTGCTAGTGGAGATACTCTTACATGATGATTTTCCACTGCCATGGTGAACTATCAGCATTCAATCCATCTCAATACTTACATTGTGGTAGTACTGTTTAATTTAATCCAACTCTCCAATCCACTTGGTTAGACTAGTTGAAGTGCCCATGTATAGTGATTGTGATTAGTTCACGGACTATATAGAGGGACAGTCACGTAGCGGTTTAAGGGTGTGGAGACGATAACTTGTGACACCAAATTTTAGAAGTGATGATAGTGGTAAGGGATGATTGAAGGGAGAAGCTCTAGTGCCGATGCTCTAAGGAATGAATTAATATATTGGCGTAATTTTGAGAGTATTTTCCAATTCATCAAGACCACAAGCCTCTAATTTTATGCCGATCTTCAACAAGATATGCACCAATTGTTGGCTATAAGGTTGATTGTCCTAAAACCACCAACTTAAGCAATCTTGCCTATTTTTGGCAGTGCTAAATTCGAAAAAAAAAATATGACTGCATTCAAAATAGGTTTTGATGAGGATTGCAAAAATTTGCAAAATCTAATTCGCATTTGTCAACTTTAAACAAAATTCCACAGTGGAAAGTAAACTCAATTTGATCCATACATCACATACCAATTTTCTAAGTTCACACTTTGTTGTTTCTAGGTTCCGCTCATGAGTTAACCCAAAACCTCCAACTATTTATTTGCAATGCTTGGCATGCCATTGATTTACTTGAATATTAAAATTGATGGTTTTAGGTCTCAAGTGTGGTGACCCCAAGAAAGCTCTACATGTCATAATTGGGGGAGGTGGTGGTTTTAGGAAATCCTACCTTAAACTATAAACTACACCTGATGACTAGTAGTCCAATTTTGGTGACAAGTAAAGCTCCCATCGACTAACGGACTGACTGGGTTTGGAAAAATAATAGAGTTAACCGTAAAGTCCCTCGTGAGTGGACCATAGTTTGAGTGAATAGTGACATTAATCCTCAAAAAATTAAAGCACATGTGTCGAGCACAAAAAACACTGTGGATGCAAACTTTGAAAGCACCAAAATCGGTACTAAAAAACTTCTCATCCAAGTTTCTATTATTCACCTTCACACATGAAGAAGATCATTGCTAGCCCCTTTTCTAACTAAGGCCCACTCACCCATTCTTGCTATATATACCTAGGCTGTCCCCACTCACCCATTCTTTTGATTTCCTAGAACTTCTCTCAATAGTTTTCGTTTCTCCAAATTTTGAGTCAAACTAAGGCCCACTCAACCCTTTAGAGTACAGATAACTCTAAGAGCAGCTCCACCGCAGCCCTCCTAAAGTCCCTCGCACTCCAAAACTAAATGAAAAGTGCCAAGGGCCCTTTCAAAATGCCTCTTGACTCTGGATCCTAGCATGTTAAGAAACGGCCCTCCAAATCACTATTCAGTTGACTATATCCCCATATTCTACTTGTGATTGGTCCATTGACTATTTAATGTGCACTTTTGATGTGTGAGGGGCCTCTAAGGGTGGGGGAGTGTAAGTGCAAGGGCTCTTCAAATGTAAATGAATAATTTTAGCGAGTCATCTCTAGCATGTAGGAGTGGGGATGCTCTAATAGTAATAGAGTTTGGATAAATGACAACTTCTCAATTTCTCATCTTTTATAAGATCGGCGGCCGGGGTTCTTTCAAGAAAGGTGAAGATTGCAAATGGTGCCAAACTTCAACCGGCACACACCCCCACCCACGTCTGCATTCTGCAATGCATATCACAGAAACTCTGCAAAAGCAAGCTCAAATAATCTTACATTTGCCATCACCTGATTGAAGTTAGCCGCAGGAATTTGGAGGTGCATCCGGAACAAGTGTAACTGGAAAACGAGAACACAAGAAAAAGAAAACCGAACTTAACATTCTTCAGTAGTAGGGTACTGCAGTACCTATTGCTTGGTTGATCTTTTAGGGAATTTAATGGGAGTCAAGCAAGTAAGATAAACAAAGAGATGTGAAACAAAGAGCCCTCAAGAGCATCGGAGAGAATCTTGGAAACTTTGGTAGGGGTACAAAGTCTAGGGGTTAAGAATGTTATGAAGAAAATGGAATGAAAACATAATCCAACGGAGTTACTTAAATGAAATGAAACAAGACGAGTGTGTCGAACGTTTGCTCAGTCTTAGTTGCAAGATTAAAGGTCAATCTGTATAGATTGCATTAACTTCCTTCGAACACACATTTTGTTTAAATTGGACCACATTTCGTTTGAACTGAACTACCACATTGGAAAAATGATGAGGAGTGCTGCCCTTCTCAATAAAAATAGGTCCCCAATTTTTCTACAATTCTTATTCCAAATTTTTTGCACCTATGATTTGAGTGGGCGAAGAGGCGGAATTGAATTTTCACGAGAGCTCCCTCCAATTGTATTGTAACTTAACCACTTTCTGGAATTCATCCAGCTCGAATGATCCATGATCTCTTTATTACTTTCTTCTATAATTTGCATGATCTCCTTCAGGACACTTTAACAGACTCAAAATAATCCAAGTCTGTACATATAGCGCAAACTTTTCAACTGAGGGAAAGGAGCCTCACATCCAGGAGTAATTTCAAAAAATGAACTCCAGACTTCACGTGAATTAGGTAATGTTCGAGAGCGTCCAGTAAGCTCGAGAGCGTTAAGGGTTCTATCCTCCTCTGACCCAACCGATAACCAAAACTTACAGTGTTATTTGTTTTCCAAAAATGAACTTGGCATGAGGTTATGATACTAACAGTAAGGCACTTGTAGGAAATGTGTCGCTTTTCACTTACTAAAAATGAAAAAGGAATGAAACCGCGCCAGGTACATGGGTTGTGTCAATGTTGGTGAGTAGTTTTGGTCACAAGAAGACAAAAATATAGGCATAATATTCCGGAACTATTCACTGTTTCCACAAAATGGGAAATGAAAAACAACAGGTATGCTACTAGTGAGGAGAGACAAAGCAACCGTCTTTGCCCTTGGTGAGTACGTCTTGAACCCAAACATGTTGGTTTCAGATACTGCTTTTTAGACTATGGGTGGTGAAACATATCTGATTCACATGAGGTCGATCGATTGATCTTGTTTGCATCAGCCAGAATATAGTTTAGTTCAAACAGGCTAATTTCTTCCAAACTACCCCTTCCCTATCTCGTGTGTACACATAAATTTTCCGAGTTTAACTTGTTTCTAGATATTTATTAGAGTTGTCCGCAAAGTCTGTAGTAGAGGGGTGACTCGATCAAAGTTTGTGAAAACTATGGTTGAGAACCCAAAAAGTAAACATGTCATTTGCTTTTAAAAAATTGGAGGTGTGAAGTTTTAAGGCTCCAAAAATGGTGCCCAAAAACTTTAGACCCTCAGTTTTCTTGATCCAACCACTTTTAGTTAATTCAGGGATTCGCAAGCTTTGACTCCAACTGTGATGTCCTCAAATTAGCTTTATTCTCCTACCAAATCCAAATTAATGCTTTTGTCTCCACCACCGGCTCATCTGGTGCATTCTCTGTTTTTTGCAAATTAATCAACCTCACTCAATTTACGTTTCCCAAAATTTCAATAAAACTAAGGCTATAAGTGGCATCGAGTTTGCGGAAAACTCTATTATTCCCAAATTCAATTAAAGCTACATAAGTCTATTCTTGGAAACCTTCATATCTCCTGCAATAGTACCACATCAGATTCTAAAAAGCCAAGACAACCATTGCCAAGAATGAGGAGTTTGTAGTAATTCTTCTGCGAGGTAGAATCAGAGAGCCAACAGAGCCGTGAGTAGTGTAGTGTCATGTGCGGTAGCCTGCAAATTATACATTAGTGTCAAAACCATAACCTACTCTATGAATTGTGGAACAGATGTGTCAATACATGAGTGGTTACAAGCTCTCAGGTTAAATCCCATAACTTGTGCTTTCCTCTTTCAACTACTGACTTAGTTCACTTCATACAAATGTTGTAGGACTACCTTTCTTTCTATACTAGTTCAAAAAATGCGAATTCTTAGTCGTAGGTTATGTCCCACAACGGGCTCGAGATATCCATCCCTCACGATTATGTAGTCCATAATTTGATATGATTTGCACATGATATAACTGCATACGTATATATAGCTAGAGCCATCATGTTTTACAGTCTCTACTTCATTCACTGCAAAGAATCACACAATTCAGCTATGTCCATGAAGTGCCGACAGCACTTGTCTATGAAGTGCCGACAGCACTTGTCTAAAGACAGTACTGGAACCTGATCAAACGAAGCTTTAGAAACATAATTTTTATTGCTATGCTTCCAGTGTGTGCTACAGCTTGTAGTAATGGGGATCTACTTGCCAGTAAGAACTTTAGAAAAATGTAGAACTGTAGAAACATTGGGGACCTATTTCTATTGAGAAGGGCAGTACGTCCCATCACTTTTTCAATCTAGTAGTCCAAATCTAGCAAAATGTGGTTCAATTTTAATGAAATGTGTGTTTATAGTCCCATCACTTTTTCAATCTAACAGTCCAAATCTAACGAAATGTGGTCCAATTTTAACAAAATGTGTGTTTTCAGACAAATACTGAACAATCATTAACTTCACTTTGCAAACCTTAGTTATTTTTTTCAAAAGAAAACAAAAGGAGCACTTTAGGCAATGGCATCGTAACCGCACAGTGATCAGATCACATAATCATTGTCACTAAGAATGGCTTGATCTCAAGGCAATGTGGCCCATGTTGAACTCGAGACAATCTGGTTTGCAACGCCAGCTCGATGACTTTATAGCTAAACGGAGATCTCGTGATTGACGGTACTACACCATGTCGGTTCTCCGCTGAAATGCGGGAGTAAATGCACCTGGTTCAAATACATCAGGCCATTTTGTTGTTTGGGCCAAGTCAGTGGTGCCGTGCCTCAAATTGGCAGGCCAGACTTGGCGCCGTTTGAGCCAGGCTCAATGGTTCAATGGGGAAGAGGGATTTGGTTTCATCGCTCAAGATTCAGGCAATGCCGGTGTTTTTGTTCACTTCTCCGAAAACGACGCTCAGGTGACCCTTGACGAGAATCAGAGAGTCACGTTTGACATACGGTTAGTAACAGTTGTGCGTAGACCTAACATTGTTTACATCTTGATCCAATGGATTTAATGTTAAGGGTCCAGTGCGGATGTTACAAAATCGGGACCTTACATCAGTCGGGTTGCTTCATCATATGAACATGCATGGCTCAAGAATAGGACGCTTGTACATAATAGAAAGAAATTGCCCTGCTTTAACTTCTGCTTCCCCTTGTGTAAACGCCCCTAGTATCGTAGGACACCAGTGGCTGTTGAATCAATCCAGTAAACAGGGAGTTTTGATTTGATCTATATCAAGAGTCAAGACAGCTAGTTTCCCTGCTTGAAATGTGATAGGTAGAATTTGAGTTAATATCATCAGGAATTGGAAAATCTGTGTCCTAGAGAATCTAAGAAAAATTCAGGCCACTCCCTTCAAATTCATGCGCTCTGTTCCTTGCTACACAGACTTGCTCACAGGACCTTGTCGTGATCCTAACACGTCTCATGACTTAGAGGTACTATTTCCAGCCATCAACCATTAGCGCCTCCACCAACTCATACAGTAGTCATTTGGAGCATCTGCTCACTAGTTTCGGACTTGCAGTTGAAGGCTACTGAATGTCATTCATTGTTTATTTGATTCAATAGTTTTATTATTCAATTAGAAATCACTGGTAACTCTGTTTATAAAGGTGGATGAAACCAAAAGGCAGTCTCTCAAGCGACAGATACCAAGTGCTACAATTTGGTTGCTAATTTAGGTGTAAAAAATGGGTTGTTGTTCTTAGTCAATGTCCCTGGGCAATTAGTGCCTCAATCTAGTTCTGTTTTGCAACTGAATGCCTAACTTTAGTTAGTCACGCCTACCTCGGCCATGACACATCCTTTCTGCCTCATTTGCAACGGGATGAGCACGCCGATAGCCATAACTATTGAATCAAATAAACAATGAATGATAAAACACTGTTGAGTTGAGAATCAATCAAATAAACAATGAAAAAACAATGTTGAATTGTGATTGAAGGTGCTTTCGATTACTGTGCACCATGGTTGCTTGCTCTTGCTTATTGCCACCTGCCTCCATAGCTATTGGTTTGATGTGGAATATCCCACATCATTTCATTGGGGAATTAATTCTGTGAAACTCCCTTGTCCCACCTTCTCAAAGGGCCTTTGATCAGAGTTCAGACTTTCTCTAATGTCACTCTCCCTTCACGTCAATACACCTCATAGAACTTGCCTAGGATTGCTCCAAACTTAAACCACACTCAACTATGACCTTTAGCCTTCTCCTATAATGTTCTTAATTCCTTATTAGAACACATCCTTCATATTGTAGGAGTATTGCAAAGAAACTGCTAATAAAATAATTAAACTCTTCAACCTTCTTTGATTGAACGAGTTGAAGTAAAAAAAAATCTAGACTATGATTCTCCGATCCCCTGACAAATGCTTTAAATTTGGAGATGATTATCACTGATGCCCAAGAACCTTATGCCCAACCTCCCTCCCATTGGCCCTCAAAAACTCCTTCACATACCACGAACTTACTGCTCCACAAGCATCCCCATGGTTCTCAGTCCATCACCAAATCTTATTCAACGAATTACACCTATTTTGTATTGTCATGGAAAAAGACACAGTTTTACATTTTTTTTTTTCAACTCACATTAGCACATTATTTTGATTCTCCTTGCACCCAAAGCCCATCTCTTCTCAAAGAGAGTCAACTTTGATAAATTATAAGGAGGGTGCACATGTTAATCCTAAGAAAATACAAAACATAAAAAATTACCAAGAATTCAATGAATTAGCTTTAGTGCTTACAAAGTGAAGTCTAGAGGTTCCATTGGGGGTTCCATTAAATGTAATTACTTATAATCAGGTGAACACATTGAGGCAAGTTTAATACTTCTTGTTTAATTCTCATTTTACTAGTGTAGAAAATGTGTATCATTGGCATTAAAAACTCGTAAAGATAATTGTAATTTTTTTTGAAATGTTCTCATTTTAAATATGATGGTACACGGACCATGCCAATCTAGTACATGCCAAATCAGGAAGTTGAAACATTCTCATTTTAAAACTTAAATATTGACATTCCAATAATATTGACCAAAACCAAAACATTTATTATTTGGTGTTTCAAAGGCAAAATTCAACCTATCAAAACTTGGCTTCTGTATCTTTTTGTATTTGGAGCTTCCTTATTATTTAAATTTGGTGTTTTATTCCTTTATATATGTACATATCAAACTCCTTTTCAATCCTTGTATTACTATGTACGAGTATATATAATGACTGAGAATAATATTTCATGTACAATGCTCGTTTGAGGTACAAGACTTGAAAAATTGAACCCTTGAACCCTTGGAAATGGGGACTATGGATGAAGTGTGGAATAAACAGTAAAATTCACGAACTTCATAAATGCATCATTTTAGCATGTACCATGAGAGAACTTTTTAAAATAAATAAAAAAATAGTGGGTGAAACTTCTACTTTGGGTTCGGCCTTTGATTGAAATGCCTCTCTCTAGATTTGAATCTCCCACTTGCATAAAATTTCGGGCTGCTTCACACTATGGTCGAAGGTCAAGAGGCCTTTCCATCAATTGGATTGCAGGAAATCAAGAATTCAGCCTCTCAACCCTTCACATTAGAGGCCAAAGTTCAAACTTAAGGCCGTTGCCTTCCAAAATGCCTACATGGCCCCACACTTTTTGACCAAGGTGACGGCCTCTCAAAAGAAATTTTGGGTCAAACGAGAATGGAAACCCAAACTATGGTCAAGAGGCCGTCGATTTCTTTTTATAAAATATAAAGACAATATTTTAGTTCCTATTTTAAACCCATTTCTTTAGATTCTCAACAAAGTTTAGCTACTCAATCCCACGGCCTCTCGACTTAGATGGCCATAGTGTGAAGCTGCTCTTGGTAGCATGCATTGTCTTTGCTTTGCCTCTCCACTAAATATTGTGGAATATTCCACACCCAACAATAGCTGAGTAGACAGGTAGAAGCTCAACGTGATGAGCAGAGTACATGAAGGAAAGGCAGTGGGCACAAAGGAAGGCTACTGAATGTCATTATAAATGGATTTAAAAATTAAATTAAATGTAAAAAATAAGCGGTTAGATTTTATAAAAGGCTTATAAAAAAATCATGAAGCTCAAAGGTGGTGAAAGATCATATTCATGTTTTGTGCATGTTATTTTGTTTCAACTAGTGGGTGGGTCCAAACTCCAAAGCGATAATGTCATTCATCGTTTTCAATCACGATATAGATTTGAAAATCATAATTGTGTTCATTCATTTCAACCTAAGCACACATTTAAAAAGTCATTATTTCTAAGAAAGCACAAAAAAACTCAATCTTTCTAACCAAAGCACATAGTCATAAGTGTTCATCTCTGGGAAGTCACTTAGTGTAAATTTTGAGTACATATGAGCGTACAAAGGGTGTTTAATGGGGTCTGAAATTATTGGAATATTCTACTATTTATAGTATATTTAGGGTATATTCCACATGTATTCTAGGAATATTGTAGGAATATTCCAAAATTGGTTTTAAAACAGCCTATATTACTTCTATAAATTTATAATTTTTATCTAAAATGAATAAACGACACCCTATATTTGTTCTCTCATAGTAATCTAAATTCTTGATGGTGACTTCCCCGGGGTGTTCATCCCTTTTAACCAAAACACATGGGTCCAAAAGCCATAACTATGTTCATTCCTTCCAACCAAAAAATATGGATTCAAAAGTCATAATTGTGTTCATTCCTTTTAAGCTTCAAACAAAGCACACAAGTGCAAAAACCATAATTGCATTCATCCCTTTTCAACGAAAACACTTGCAAGGAATCATAAATGTAAAAGTCATAATACATTCATCCTTTCTAACCAAATAATCCTCAATATCTTACCTTGATATTAAGATTTTCCAAAGCGTCCATTCTCCAAAAAACGTACCAAACCCCCTTGCTTTTGGTTGCTTTGGAGAGTCCTTTGGAGAGTAGCTACAGACAAGAAAGTCATGATTTTCATTCAAAGAAAAATTTTGTAGTGTATTTTTTTCAATTTTCATTCACATGACCATCATTTTCATTCAATTATCCCCAAATTTATACCCAAAAAGTGTTTTTTATCATTTAGAAAAGTCCTTGGTGAATCATTAAAACCACTAATGACAGAGCGATTCTAAACGAGTACATGGAAATAAACTAATTTCTAGACCACTACAGGAAAAGCTCAAAGTAGAATAAACTAATTTCTAGACCAGTACAGGGAAAACTCAAAGTAGAATAAAAAAAACTCCGATCCTCTATCGAGACCAACATGAATAAAGTGTTCACGTCTTCGATTCACCTTTTATTCCATGCATGCTGACGAGACACAGGACCAATGAAACAGAACTACTCCGCCCCTCAGTCGAGGTTACTACCCCTCGAAGTTACTTCCCCCTCGAGGTTTGACGAAACTTCAAGTCTGTAGTTTAAAGCCTCCAAATCCTGCGACATAAATCACATTGCTCTTTGCCCAGCCGCCTTCAGCTCTCCGGTAGGCCACCTTCAGAGTCCATTTCACGTTTGCTGCGAGTTGGTGTTGTGTTGCGAGGTGAGTACCCTAAACAGTCCCTTCTGAGTTTTGCTTTTCGCATCGTCTTCTTGCAATCTTGCATTGGTTGCACGCATCACCCATCTGCACCGGTACGTACCTGATGGCCAATCGAGACAGAGAGAATTCTTTCAAATGATGAAATTCCGTGCCATGCATGTAGATCATGGTAATTGTTTTGCATTGCTCTGTTTCCGTATTGTAGCTCATGGATTCAGCTTGATCGACTAGCTATGTACATTGCTTTTACTTTTTCTTCGTGCTTACATTTATCTCACTTACACCGGTAGATTGAAATGATCGATCTCGTTTGGACTTCGAAAAATTATATCAACACAAGGTATTATCGTAGGAACTCGTAAAGTAATCTGAATTGCAGTTTTGTTGTCAACAGTCATGCTCGTAGTCCATTATTCTTCTTATTTCAAACTGATCGTTGTTCTCTCTGTTCTGTCGTTTTAATTGATCGAATGTCCTGTACTCGCTCGCTCAATCGTGCGATGCTCATTACCCCAGGACATAGAATTTGCAAATTATCGGGGTTCTTTTTAATCCATCACTGACTTATTCGACTTGCTTTTTGTCCACCGTCGCCGAAACTAAAGTTCTCCAAACTGGGATTACCGTCACTCTGACTTTGTTAACATGATTCTCCTTTCCCTAATCGTGTGAACATCGCATGCAGATTCTTGACTGCTCATTTCTACCCCAGGCCTTAGAATTTATAAATCAGGGTTTTGGGGAGACATGTAGTATCGGGAACCTCACCTCCGCGCGCAAATGTACTCCGTGGCTACATTCTACAGGGATAATACGCGGGAGGTTCCCGCCAGGGTTTTGTTTAATCCAACTTATACAGACATGTCCGACTTGCTTTATCATCCATGGTCGACGAAACCCCAAACTGGGATTCCCATCACTCTGAATTAGTTAACATTATTCTCCTTTTCCTGATCATGTGAACATTGCATACTGATTCGTGAGTGCACTGCAGAAAAAAAATGGCCGGTCCCAGCAAGATGCAGACTCCGACGGAGCAGTCTGGACGTCACGGGACGGACATTGGTCCCCAAAACTCAACCCAAGCTACCATGGGAGAGGTACGTGCATGTGTAGTATATATATATATATATATATATATATATATATATATATATATATATATATATAATTTTAATGCCGTTGCTAGAGGTCGAAACCACGTGTACCTGACGGAATTATTCTGTTCTTGTCCGTTTTCATTTTCAATGCCGGGACTAAATGATCTGCTTTTTCACATAAACCCCAGACTGTGGACGACAGCTACCTCACCGAGAGGCAGGAGGTGGTCTATGAAGCCAGAATTTCACACACTTACAAGGAGCCAGTGGAGGAGAAGATTACGTATGAGCTCGGGACATTTGCAAGCGAGGATGAAGCTGCAAGAGCTTACGACCTGGCGTTGCTGTTCATCTATAAGAACCACACTTACTGGGAGAAATTGAATGTTATAACCAACTTTCGGCCCAGCCAGTACTCTGAAGACGAAATTCTGGAGGCCGGAATCAAGCATGGCTTGAGAGTGGCGAGAACGCGCCGAATCCGACCAAGACATTGATTGATTTTAAGCTGCAGGCATGTATGTTGTGTTTCGGTACAAGATGTGTCAGTGATCTAGTTCTGTCAATGGACGATCAAGCGTCGGTGGTAGAATGTGTGAGTTCACTTTGTAATGGAAACAATGGTGAAACTGGAGCAAATTCATTTGTGTGCGCTTCAATGCTTCATGTATAGTCGGGTACAAGTTGCTTACAAACTTTTTGACTACTTTTTCATTAAGAACTCTTAAAACACAGAGTGCCTTCCTTAAATTGTAATGTGCTTGATATGGCGTCCATGGACCTACAAATTGAAAGAGACATTCCTACTCTAATTCTCTATTGGTAGGAATTTTTGCTTACCATATTTACCTTAATCCCTAAACGTCTGAACATGCCTTTCCGGCCAATAGACTACGTTGTATTTTGGTTGTATTTGGAATGAATCCACACCTTCAATGAGTTTGAGTTCAAAAGAGAAGTTGAAATTTAGATTGATGCTGTTCTAGTGCAATACTAAGATCTTAATTTAGAGTTTCTTGTTGGTAACAAATCCCAATTATACGACAACGTATAAACTATCCCCATGGGGCGTTTAGGGGTTAAGGGTTAACCAGGGTCTTGGGAGAGTAATATCAGTAGAAAGCAGAGTTTCCCACGCACCAATCAGGCACATCAGTGTTGTTCTCAATTGCTTTGTTTACAACAGTATGCTATGTTGGGGAATTTTTCTCTGGAAATGAACATCTATTTTTCATTTTTTTCATTTTGAATGTGAATCAGAAATTTGCAGATCCATCCTGGTCGCATGTAACTAACTTAGCTACCAGTTCTTCCTGGGGGTACTAGACTTTCTACATGTTGAGAATGTATCTGAAACCAGACAAACTCCATCCAAAAATGGCACCCAAAAAATAGAGCTGCCTCTACAATCTGGTGGCCCAACCCCGCAAATGGCCCAATGTGGCCCGTCGGGCCCGACCAAGCGCCGCTCCCGGTCTCATGTTGAAACAGGCCCACACATGCCCCGCTCACGCCAGCTAGCTTAAAATTAGCTGCCCAGAAATATCCTTCACTTTTTTGATGCACTCTTTCAATCACCATGAGTTCCATAGTTCATCAAAGTAGGCACAAGTTGGGAATCTACTCCCGCATTTTCGATACCTTTCCGAAACACCAATCCCTTTATTTTTTTGGTTGAGAAAATGTAAAGTTTTCTCTTGTATTCCCTCGAAACTAAGCCGCACGGGCTTAGTATGTCCTTAAAGGGTTAAAAGGAAGTATAGGAACAGCTCAAGCAAAACCATGCATTCCAGAATCAACCTTTTCAATATTCATCACTTCTTGCAACTGCAAGAGAAAAATAAATAACGTTCTGGCATTACCCTTGAGTCAATGGTTGCCACAGCAATGTCAATTTGTCTAATAGAAATAAGACACATGCGTCACATGGTGATCCCAGTTTGTTGCCATTATTTTGAAGAATGAGACTACCCTACAATGCAAATATTTGATAAGGGTACTCTACTGTGCAAGCGCCACTGAACTGGATCCAAATGCTGACTCTTCCCCTCAAGATTGTCCCTCACCACTCTTTTGTTTGCTGTGAACACCAATTTGCAAGGCCACATAAGCACCCACCATCTCCAGTAGGCAGTAGCTTGCTTCTCAGAATCACTTTTGTCATTCCCTGCCCTCAACCAACCACGCACATGAATACATAATATACTCAGTCACCCTTGCAGCAATGCAGATGCACATACCCGTCCAATCATGCAATGAATGTGATAACCATGATCCATGCCATGCACATGATGATTCACAACAGTGAATCCAGTAAACAGAAACTTAGGCTGACCACCTTGATTTGTAACAACACAAAAATAACAAATGAATATCCTTCACCTGAGTTTTATTTTCCCTGTAAGGTCATATTCGTTTAGTTGGGACTATTCCGATGATTTGGGACTATTTCAGGCTCTATTATGAGCTTCCACGGTAGTTCTGCAAAGGCTTTGACTCTTTCAAACGTCCTTGTCGAATACATGGTATTCTTCCGAAATGACATATTTGAAGTATTCTTACACCATTTACCATTCCACGAGTTCCGAAGCTCGTTTGAAGTAACATATGCACACAACGGAGCTATTGTCAAGTTTCGTGCACGATAGTTGAAGAAAACCATTCCAATGGACCTTGGTTTCAGCCCGATGGACTGTGGAAAGGCGCAACGTCTCTAATACAATGAATTTTTTTTTTTTTAAACTTCCAGCCACGAACGGTGTACAGGGAATGGATTGGCAATATACATTCTGCAGATGTATATGAGGGCGTGGAATATGCACGTGGTCTTCTATGCGTCTCATAGCATGCCCCACCGCAAATGCTACTCGCAAGCACTAGTTATTCAGTTCCGGGTATCTAAAACACCTAACAGTGTAAGGGCCACTAGATTCGTGAAGCCATGAAGATATATGGTTTAGGGTACTGGGAGGCCTGAGAACCCGTAACACCGAAGAGTAGACATGTGTGCCGAAATCCAGAAGTGCAAGGGACAGAAGAAGAGAAATTATAATCGACAACTTTTTTTATCCGTTTTGGTTACAATAACAGAACTGTATAAAGAACCCCCGCATATTGCATGAAGTCCACCTGAAAAGGTGCGTGCACCACACAATGCATTGGGCCATTTTCCCACAATTCAGTTTTAAATTTCAAGAACTCTGTACGAACTTTGACAGAATATGACCGAACTCTTTTTGTGGCACCGTCTAACTTACAATATATCCAAAGGCCGTGCAGTCAACGATGAACCATGGCCCTTCGATAGGGCTTGTCGCATGTCCTGTACAGATGACGGTCCTGTAATGAACAATGAAACTGAAAATCATGGGTACAATGCTCCGGGGTTCTACATCAGGACAGTCCATATGCACAATAACTCTGCGATGCTCGTGAACGTTTGTACTCTGGAGGTGCACTTCCGTAGTCAGCAGTGGGCCAGTGGGGGCACACACACTGCAGCGCACTGTTTGTATGCATGTCCGCAGTGACCTTTTGAAAGACAAATCCTCTGTTCGAGTCCATTCTGTCAGAGTTAACAAGTCGTAGTTCTTGCGGATACTTCGTCTGAAACTTTATGAACCTAGCACATTACAACTTTCCATGTAGTGTTTAGGCAACCTACGAAGTCTTCGAACCGGGCCCCATAGAGGTCGTCCTCTGCAATGCCGACAATTAGATGACCAATTCACACATTATACAGAGCCCAATTAGAACATAGTGCTCATACATCCTTATGGATGTCATGCGTGACCTCCCGGCAAGTACTCGTTTGCACTCCATTTATGTGGTATGCGTGGTCACGATGAAGGAGGCAGCAACCGTTGAAAAGCTAAATTCTGTCGAGCACGTAACCCGTTTATGTACCAAACTCGCAATATGCATTTAATTCTGAATTTCCATCATATAGGGACTCTAAAATCAAATATTTGTATCGGAGTCTGCACTGACTCTACACCAATTGTAGAGCTGAATGTACTTCGAATATAACGAAAATTCCGCATGTACCCATGAACGTACCACTGGTTTCCATGACTGTCAAAGTACAGAATGTAGCCTTTAAGATGTATCGATAAACATTTTTCCAATGTTAACTTCCATGGAATTGAATGTTTCCAATTAGTCTTGAATTTGTACAATTTTTTTTTTTTCGAGCCTTTTTATCACATTATTGAAGCCTTCCAAACATGTTTAGGGTTTCAAATGTTTTTCTTTTCAAATCTTGCGTCGCCATTCCAATGAAGTTTGACCTACAATTTGTTCTCTAAGATTTAGAAACTGAAAAGGTGAACATCATATGTAGTGTACTGAGCTCCGAACGTTGACCTAAAAAGCTTCCACAAGCAATAAAATACTTAACATAGTTACGATATTTACAAGATATGAAAGTTGAAGTACAAAATAAACTTGATAAAATTCATTTTTGCAATTTCGGGTTTTAGCAACACAAGTCATCCGGAACATGAAAAACTGGGTTTCACCAGCATGCATCCATTATCTGGGTGCGTGGCTGTGTACGGGTTAAACGAATATGGTGTTATAAGCTTTTCACATGAGGCAATTCTAGTCTCACGTATATACTGCCATGTCAAAGATTTGTATAAAATGTGGGAGTGTACTCCAACCATTCCAACCATAAAATCTACCCAACATATTTGACTTCCTTGTACTTGGAGGCCTTGTCATGAAGAGCCTTTCAACACAATGTAATTTTGTATTGTAACTTAGAGAAGTTTTGAGGCTTTCAATGGCCATGTGGTTGAAGGGTCATCTGTAACTTTGTAAAAGTTACACGGCCTCCACTTTGTTCTTGATCCACCTTTTCGACGCTAGCACGAACAGGTATGTTGTGACATACTGATGTATACATAACTGATCATGTCTTGTGACAGGAATTATACAATAACACAGTTCCAGACTCCATCAATTCATATGGCAGACGTCTGAATATAAGGAACGTACGCCATAGCCGGAATGTTATAGAACCACATCTTGCCAGATAATACTTTAGCCATGATCCCCGGGGAGGTGACGCTCAAAATTCTATTAAATGATGTAGGAGAAAACGTGTAGTACATTTGATCCTTTATACCATTTTGTATACCATTGTTTATACATTTAATTCTTTATACCATTCTTTACAGTTGTTCATTTTGTATGTTGACATTCCAGGACTTTGAGAAATATTCCACTAAAAGACTTAACAGTTTGTCTATAACATTTCTTAATGATGGAAATTATATTTACCTATACGATCGTGGGAAATACCTCAAAGCCCTAGGAGGGTGCAAATTCTGTACAAATTTTACATCAATAGCCCACCTATAATTGACCACCGACCGCCCCTGGTTTATAAAAGTGTGTATGGGCAAGGTCATCAGTGGGATCATGGCAGAGGCTGTTTACATAGAACATAAAGTCTGGCGACTCTGAAATAACCAAATTATCTGAGTAATTGTGTGAAGAATATGACTGATAGTGTCTATGATAGCTCTATGAACGCTGAAGCTGCGTCTAGCTACAATATGGTTGCCTCTATACGATCGTCTCAGTGTTGACTCACATGTCGTTGCCAACACTGTTCTTGAAATATACTACGATTCTGTATTCTAGGATTACAGAAGACTACGGTCTACATCAACTCGTGCTTTGCATCTACGTAGAAATGTGGGTTCCTTATGAATATTGTCTACATAGTATGTTTCAAAAACATATATCATAGACAATAATAGAAGTGTTTTAAAGACGGTTTAGGGGGTTTAGGGTTCAGGTTGCCCGCGCGTTTGCAATTGCCCACGCCGATGTTGGCTTTCAGATGACGACTCCGTATTGGATATCTCTCTAGTGAGCTTCCTCCACATTATTCACTGCATGTATGAAACCCACGACTCTGCATAGTCAAGAAGTGCTCCATACTACCGCATGGCAACTTAAAACATTACTTTAGTCAAACACAAAACCTTACCTTTTTCTGATGATATCGTACATCCAGACAGAACTCTGTTGTACCCTGGGCAGTGCAGAACAGTGTATATCACAAGAGGATTAGGATCATACCAACATACCATGCACACATCTATAAGCTACGTACATTTGAACACCGCATAGACTGTGGTATGAGGATACACATTCCCAAAAATGCCGTTCACATGTCTGACATAGTATGCTCTTTCCATCACTGTACAAAGACTTCCCTGCAGTGCATAGTACCGCTCCGTCCTTACAAATCAAAACTGTGCGGCTAACATTTACAAGTGTCTCAGGTGTCACTACGTGCACAAGTGAGTTCTTCAGATTTACAGCCCTAGAGGTTCATATTATCGCAACCGCTTTGGCAACAAAAATCGCCTCACTCTACTGTCATCGATGTCGTCAGGACGTTGTCCATATCTTCTTCTCGTCCTCTCATTTCTGCAATTATTCATATGCCTTGAAACAGACCGCGGCTTCACCCTTAATGTAGGTGCTAAATTCATTAGCAGCATTAAACCCAGATCAGAAAGCGGAATCAACGGTGGATGAGAATACAGCGTACCTCTGTAGATTTTCCAGGACTGACGTCTACAGTGGACACGTATAGTGCAGACTCCTGCGAGCACAAGTAGCCATCAACGACCATAATTCCCCCAATCTCATTGTTGCCACCGTGCAATTGCACAACGGCAGAGACAGTTTACAGAGAGCCTGTCACAGTGGTCTCACCTGTGTACCGGGAATGCAGTCCTCCCCACCGAGGCGTGCTACCGCCTCCGTTTCAAGGCGTCCTACCGCTTCCGAAACTGATGCCGCCGGTGCCGACGCCATTGACGTTGTCAACGTTGACGGAGTTGCGGTGAAAGTGGATCCACTAACCGTGGAGTCCAAGCCGGCCGTTCTGAGGGTCACGTCAGCCTCGTCCCGTTGCTTTGTTAGCGTTTCCACCTTCTTCTTCAATTTCAAGTTCTCTGTGAGCAACTCCCGTGCCTTTCTGACATTTTTTTTGTTGACCGACAGCTTCCGCTTTCCAATTTTCTTCAATTGACATCTCAAGGGATCCACTTTCCGTTCCGACGCTCCCTCTTCCGTTGCAGAATCGGAGATCTCGGTTTCATAATCCGATGGAATGGCCTTCCGGCTTTCTTCCCTAAACTCCTCTTCGGAGTCCGTGGACACACAAATAGGATCGTCCTCATTGGGCGGAGGTACACTATGGGAAGTCTGCTCTCCCGCGTCTGGGTCCGCCTTGATTGATCTCCTTTCCTCCTGCCCCACCCTCGTTATCTGTATGTCCTCATCTCTTGGCTCCGTGATGTTGCCAGCGGGATCGGGGACAACAAGCACACACACTGGCGACTCTTCCACCACTGGGGCTTGCGCCGCTGGAGGGGTTGATGGATTTACCAATACATTGCAGCGCACCAGCAGCCCACTTTCCTGCACTTCCATGTGGTCAATTCCGGATCCATCAAACTCCAATGCCTGGGGCGCATGATGTACAAAACCCTCCTCGTGCGGCTCTGTTTCAGGCACTATTTCCTGATCGACATCCGTTGTCTCCTCTCTGCGCTCCTGCTCCGCGGTCGGAAGCGCTGCTGGCTCCAGGTTCTCGTACAAGAAGTCGTACGGTGACTCTGCGCGGCCTGCAGGAAATTGTGGCACATCTCAGAGAACTGCGTCTCCGGAATCACACCTTCCGCGTTTTCCAATGTCCTGAACAATTGGGCAGCACGCGACTCTTGCGTGAAACTGGCACTTCCCTGCGGCGCCTCTACGTGAGCACTTGTAAACTCGCAGACAGGCACAGCTGTCTCTTCGCTCGCATCTACACTGGCAGGTGCAGCACCGCATGTGGGCAAATCTCCTACAATGTTGTCGGTGTTTCCGCCAGCAACCCCTTCTGCGTCTGCGGGCATGTCCACTACTGCTAGGTCGTGGGTATTGCCGCAATCAGCCCCTTCAATTGCAGCGGTGTCGTCATCCACGGATACCCCGGCAACAGCTAGTCGTTGGTGACCACTGTGAGCATGATCTTCAACTTCAGCCGCCGCTCCCTCTGTTGTCTCCTGGTTGTGCATGGAGCGCTGCTCTTGTGCACCACCAGAAGTACTGGGGACTACGAATAATATCCCCTGCGCTTGCGATCCACCAGGGTTGGATAAGATCCCCAGGGTTTGCGATATGTCGAGAGTCTGTGTCTCGTCAACCATCACCGACCCAGTGTGGAATACATGCTCAAATCCTCGGAGGTTGCAGCCAGTTTCATGGCTTATCACATAAGTGTGTAAATCATCCGTCGGAAGAATTACTGCAGCGGGTCTAAATCCCAACATCTGTCATCATGAAATCATCAATGTCAGCTATTACTACCGGTGCAATTGACCAGTTCCTTTCCATCTCTCCTTCACTGCCCACTGTGCAATTGCATACTGGCCTTGCGGGCGGCCAACAGTGAATTATCTACAACACCAGGAACAAGTACCATATCATAGTTACATGGTAATGTTTACATCAGAGTACAAAATACTTACAGGAGCTGCTATCATGCACTTCTGTCCGGTGGTGATGCAGAGAACTGTCGGATACCCAAAAAAATCGCCACGAACTGCCTTCGGCAAAAGCCCCACGTAGTCCATGTACACCTCCATCCGCAGCTCGCTGTTGTGCAAATGGTACTCTTTGACGCTCCCAATCTTCTTGCTCCTCTCAGCAGCCCTTATCCCCGCCGGCCACACAAGACGATCATATCCCGGGGAGCTGAGTAGGAAGATGTCGACCCCATTACCTCTCTTTAGCGTTTTCGCTTTGAAGAAGTAAGTCTCGGCATTCGCTGCAATGTACCTGCTCTGAGAGATATGCCAAACCCCTTCGTTGGGATGTCCAAGGTGATGGAGAATGGCCTGCACAGCCTCGGATCTAGTGTTAGCGTGCGAGATGAGCATCTAATACGAACACGCCTTCATCAGATTTACATCCGGCACCAACTTTGACAGCCACCCTTTGTAGCACCTTCCGTATTGGGCGTCGGCAAGATAGTCTTCCCGCTGGAACACCTTATCTACTTCCCTGAAGTCGATTATGCCTCCCACGAACATGATCCTTGCGGTCGGTTCAGGATACCAGAACGCATTTTGGTCATGTTCTGGCGTAGGAAAACGCTTAGCCGTCCGCAGCACGTGTGGCATCTTGAACGGGGTCAGCGTTCCCTTAGGGTCGTACACGGCAATGAGGGGTGCGAGTCCAGGAAGAATCTCCCTCTCTGCAGCGAGAACCCTTCTTGCTTCCGCCTGGAATGACTCAGAGACAATGTGCTCCTCGCGTTTGGGATTGTCGCTCGCTCTCATGAATTTCTGCAGGAATTGCTTCGTCGCCCGATGAATGAGCTCATCCATGTGAGCCGAAGTGAACCCGTGCTCCCTTTTGAATTTTGACCACGCCTTCTTGTCGACATCTTCCTCGTCCCATAGCCCTCCTGGAACATCCTTATGCAGCAGCCGCACTAGTGCGTTTTTTTGTTTCTTGCGGTCCGTCCACTCCTTCAGACTATAGCAGAACGGGTTTTTGGGTCGATTTGTCCCCACATAAATCTTAGGCAAGTCTCCTTCCGAATCCAGCTCTCCTATCTCTGTTAGCCCTGCTAGGATCTTTCCCGAAGCCTCTAAGATCGACGGCGCCCCCAGTCCCCTGTACGCCTTGAATTGGTATGGAACGACATACTTCTTGGTCCACTTCTCTTTCGCGTCGTCCTTCCACTTATTCCCAGTGTCGATGTTTACCAGATCACCGCTCTCGTAATATGTGAAGGACTTCATCACGGTGTCGTACATGGCGTTATCCGCATGTGCACATGATTTTCAGCTCTCCAACGTAGTGAGCGGCCGTCTTTCTCAAGTTTTTGAACGCGATGGCGTTTAAACTCTCCACCGCCTTGTTTTGGAACTCCTGCATGCGAATGCTTCCAAATTAGCTCTGAAGTGAACCACGAATTTTATACTGTCTACCTAGGTCACCCTGGCATGACCTAGATACTGGCCTTGCCACTGTTCAATTGCACAGTGGCGGCAGTACATTTAGTAATTCTTACAGGAAAGGAATGGTTTAGGGTATCTTTTACCTTGAATTTCTTCCGATCGGCTAGCGGCATCTTCTCTCCGAGCTTAGGGGCCCGCGGACGCCCGTACTTGTTGAAGAGCTGCCGACAGTACGAAATGTGAAGCAAGTATTCCGAAGAGTCCCAGTGGTACTGATTCGTGTTGTTGGTCCGCTTGGACAGTTCAGACAGTCGCTCGTAATTTGTATCCCACACGAAATCACACTGGAATGATTTGTACTTCTCCTTTACACTTGCTGCAACTTCGTCGCTCCGCACCAACTTCGTTGCGCCTGACCATGAGTGTTGCCCGTTGATGATGTAGAAGCCTCCGTTTTTCACCTCCGCCCATTTCAGAGGCTTCACCAATGTCTTCGGCATCAGAGTCAGCCGTTGTTTGTTCGGTGCAATCTGCGACAGGAAGACTTGAAGCAATGTGTCTGCTAGAGATTCGTGAAATGGCCGGTATTTATGTGTAATTGGCGTTGGCTCCATCTGATCTATACTAACATCCCTGATGTAGTCCTCTCCCCAGATGTACATATCAGCAAATCGGTTTTTGAATTGCTTTAGCTCCAGCTGGAGGTCCTCAATTTTGAGCTCCTTCCCCTTCGGTGTTCGGACCGGGTGCTTTAGTTTTCTCTTGGGCAGTACCACACCGAGCTCCTCGTCAATAACTTCCGCTTCGGCGACTCTGTTGTTCTTTGCCGTTGACTTGCGTTTGGTCTTTTTTCGCTGAGGGGGGGAGCTCTCGATCTCCTCCTCGACTTCCTGCTCCTCCACGGCGGGTTCTTCAGGGGCCTCCTCTTCCTCGTCCTCGTCCTCGTCGTCGTCTTCTTCCTCTTCCTCGTCTTCAGCCCCGCCATCGTAGTTCTCATCCTCTGAGTCCGAATCTGACAACTCTATTCTTACTTGGGATCTGTGTCGTCCGGACCCCTCTTCTTCGTCATGTCGGTTCTTTGTTTTGGTCTCCGATAGCTCTTCCGAAGGCCCTCTATCGTCTCCCTCCTCTCCGTCGTCTCCCTCCTCTCGCTCGTCTCCCTCGTCTCCGTTGTCATTGCTATCATCCTCAGCCTCGCCCGTTGCAGGGACAATGCCTTGTGCATTCTCGGGTTCGACCGGTTCAGCGTCGTTCCGAGTTTCCTCCTCCTGTTCCTCCTGTTCCTCCTCAACAATATCGTCTTCATTATTTCTCTCCTGGTCCTCCTCTTCTAAGGCGGGCGTCGTGACCGGTTCCGTGCGCGCGTTGTCGTCAGCTGGTCTTTTCCGCTTCGTACGGCTTGGGGCAGGCGTCACTCCCGTAGTCGTAGGTGCCTTCCGCTTACTTCCGACAACCTTTCCAGCACTCGCGACATGTGTGTTTGTCATACTAATTTTCTTCAGGACTTCCTTAAGTGTGCGCGTGATTTGGACTGCACTACCACTTAACTAAGACACAACATTTACAGGCAGTAAGGGAACCTCAGTAACTTGCCTGACACTGTCTTCTAGAGCTGTCACTGATCTGATAAACTCATCTGCTCGAAATGTCCAGCTAGATGGAAAGATGAGGTTTCCGACGTGGCCTCTACCGTTTGCCACCCACACGATTATGTTGGGCTCCTGCTGTTTCACGTCTGTCACTGTCATGCTCTCTAATGTTGTAAATGCTACCTCGTTAGGTACCATTGACCCGTCTACCGTAACTTGTAGGCCAAACCCACTATTTTTGGATTGCTTTACGAATGTCAAAAACCACTGCTTGTTTACAAGATTGTTTCTGGTACAATATTTTTTACCTACATTAAACTCTCCCCTAATATTCTCGTCACTGACTACATTAAACAGCTTCTTCAGACGTCCAGAATGAGCCACGCTCAACACCGTGTCTGGCGTTTTCTTCCCCATGCCTGCAAGACAGCACAATTCATCACATCCTTTGTATGTTTCATCTGATACAACTTGCATGTATATTACCGTAGCAGAATAGTCAGCAAAATAATTTACTGTCCACTGTCCACTAGGAGTTGTGACCCACTTAGCATATATCGAAGCATACAAATTTACTAGTCGAAGCAGACGCAAGGGAAGCCACTGTGCAATTGCACAGGGTCTTCCCCTTCTAGGTAGTACCCTTCATTCTTCCTAAGCACACTACATGTTTTAGTCTAGTCAAAGATATGTCATGCCACTGCAATTGCATAGTGGACTGTCCCCTTCAGGTTACTGCAACCACAATCAGCAGCAAGTCTAGGGAAACGCAAGTCCCTCCACTGTGCAATTGCACACTGGCATCCTTGCATTCTTCTGAACTAGTTCATTGTATTCCGCATTGGTTCCGTTGTAGTCCGTGTGCTCTTAAACTTGTTATTTTTACTACCCTCACTTCTTGTAAGCTTTTCACTACCTAAGTTATTTTTACTACCTAACCAACAATTTGTAGTCCGTGTGCTCCTTAGTTATTTTGACTACCGCACTTCTTTTAAGTTATTTGTAGTACCTAAGTTATTTTTACTACCTCATTTAGCATATATCATAGCATACAGCCACTCGCCTAAGCAGACGCAAGGGAAGCCACTGTGCAATTGCACAGTGTCTTCCCCTTGTGGGTGGTACCCTCTGTTCTTCCTCCGCACGCTTCATATTTTTGTCTTCTCAAATAAATGTCAAGCCACTGTGCAATTGCATAGTGGACTCTTCCCTTTAGGGTTCTACAAATGCAGTATCTGCTACATCAGCAATTCTTCTCCCTCATTACACTTTCAAGTACGCAATGTTCCTAAGTGACAGTATATTAAATTTTCCTGTCTTACAATTTGGTAACAGCAACCACAAGCATCAGCAAGTCTAGGGCAAAGCTCGTCACGCCACTGCAATTGCACACAAGCCTCCTTGCCTTCTACTTAACTAGTTCATAGAATTCTGCATTGGTTCACGTTGTAGTCCGTTTGTTCCTAAGTTCATTTTACTACCTCACTTTTGGAAAGTTATTTTTCCTACCTCAGTTATTTTTACTACGTCTCTCACAATTCCTAGTCCGTCTGTTCCTAAGTTATTTTTACTACCTCACTTCTTTTAAAGTCGTGACTGCATCTACTTATTTTCCTCTAGGCAAACGCATGTTACGACACTGTCATTGTACATTGGCCTATTAGCCTTCTGTGTTGAACCAGTGCACTACATTCTGCATTAGTTCATGTTCTGCCTCACTAGTTTGTAGTCCGTATGTTCTGTTTAATTTACTACCTGACCTCTTCTACATGCGTGACTGCACCTACAGATTTCTCTCTACGCAGACGCAAGTCTCGGAACTGTGCAACTGCATACTGGCCTCTTAGGATTGTTGGTTTAACAGTATGGAAGACAGCACTGGTCTGGGCACTCTGCTTGTAGCAGCTTCGCACCCAGCACACTTTAAAGTTCTGCCTACTGCTCCACAGGACGTGCGATTATTAGTTTCAATGTAACAACCTGAAGTGCCCTTTAAAAGTTTAAGAAACCCGGGTAGACATCCATGGCCTTCCTAAGCGTCTGCCCTCTGAATTGCGGGCAGATGACATTGCTCTCGCCCTCCAAAATTTTCCTTTCTTTTCCTCCTGCTCTGCCTCCGCCACTGTGCAATTGCACAGTGGGGAGGCCCAGAATTTGACGGTTGTATACGTCTAGCATACGCTAACTATACGATTCGAAATACAAAAAATCTAATTTCATGGAGCGTATTTCGAGACGTATATCAAATTTTACGGGAAAGATGTACTGCAACATAAAGAAGACAGTGGACACTAACAGCGACATTCGTTTTATTCGCACTCTCTAAAGTTTTCAGAGTGAAATCTACAGAGGGCATAGATTTCAGGAGAAAATCTATACCCTTTGTAGATTCTACAGGGTTGCAAGCTGACAGAAATCGCTACGTACACGAATTTGGGAATATATCACTAGACCCTCCCACAAGAAATTAATCCTAAAGCTCCAGCTGGAGATACGTCGGATTGACAGTAAAATACAGCTGCACAAGTGTGCTACAGCGTGTGCGAGACATCGGAAGAAAAAACCACTAAAAGACTCGATTTGGCCGATTCCAGGCCGAATATTTTGCAAATATTCAATGTAGGAAGTCTTATCCGATGACAAATACGAGGTCTTATACAACCTCAGTGCGCAACTGAAGAGTCTGGTCTGCTACATCAATTCTAGTGCCCCCGTATCTACAACACATATCCCACCTTACATACGAAAAAGACAAGCGTATTGCATTGCGAGCTGTGCTCCCACTATCTACGACCTCCGCAACCATTCCGCACTCAAACACACACACAGTAGCAAAAAAAACTTCCCCCCACACATTTGCTCTATCTCTCTCGCTAATTCCGACAACCGCGAAATGAAGCATAGACTCAGTAATCCAAATCCTCAATCTAGAAATTACAAGAACTACAGAATAAGAAAATGCACGTAAAAGAAACGAGAAGAGAAAAAACATAAAAACGAGACCGCACCTGAAGAGAGGGTGTGTATTTCTGCCTAGCGCCGACAGCTTCCGCCCCACGCAAGTTGCAGCGACCGCTCATACTCCTCGCGCCGATGTCGTACGCTCCTCCCGCCTCGCTCGTCTCCCTCGTCCGCTTGCTCCTCCCGCTGCACGAAATGCGCGCACCCAGATCGGCACACCCAATACCGATTGCTCACCCTGATCGCTCTCTCCCCAAACCAATTGCGCTCCCTCAACAACGACAAAACATGATGTAGAAGCGCACACACACACGGCAGTGACGACGACGAGCGGGCGCAGCTGAAAACACAAGCGGGAGAAGTCGAGAGTGACGAGGAGGCCAAACCCGAGGCCGCCCATTTCGGTCCATACCCGGCCATACCCGGCCATACCCGCAGTCATCACCGAACCCTTGCTGACGTCAGCTGTGAGGTCGACAGCTTAGGCCCCTCCGTACAGGAAACACAATAACCTTACATTGAGTGAACTTTGCACATAACTGAAGAAAATAAATAATTTTAAAAACTAAAACTTCAATTAATATTAGTATATATTAACCATTGTAGGTCCACAGTGTTCAATGTTTTCAAGGATTCGATATAAAATGGTGTCCGAAGAACAACAATGGAGTTCATGTACAAAGCAATGTTGTAAATGTCAATGTGAAGACAACATCAGAATGGTTCGATTCATCATATTTATTATTAATAGTTTTTAAGTAATTGTGCAAGGCATTCTCTTGAAGTTCAATTAGAAATCGAAAATGAACCCTAACAATTGTAAACACAGTATTCGGATATTGGAAAACATGGAGTACAAAATGGTATGATTTTCATTATTTGATACTATTTATTATGTAAAATAATGTTTACAGTCTCAATATTTGAACTAAGCTTGAAACTTGACATAAACCACGTTTGAAAAGTTCACTTTGTCTTATTTCAAATATCCATACCGTACAAATGGTACACTAAATAGGTAGATCAGTGTTAGAAAATTATAAGGTTTGAAAATAATATAGATTGTTACTCTCGAGAAACAAAAGTACCAAAGACATTGATTCCAATAGTAGTGAAAGCTCCCCATCTTAACCAATATAGAGGGTCAAAAAAATTGGTCCACTGTAAGAACTTCCAACATGTTTCTATAAATTACTGTATCTAACACTAATCTACCTATTTAGTGTAGTGCAGTAGCTTTGCAATCAATATAATTTTGGATGGATGAAAAACACCTACTTAGTATGTGGTGAAGGGACGCGTCAAAAATAATGTAGCGTCAGAAATCATGGCGCATGCAGAGTTCATGCATTACAAGTCTTTCTAGACAATTTGTGGATAAGCTATTCCAAATAAATAAATGTGCTATTCGAACTAAAAATTGATGAACAAATTACTACAAACACTGATATTTAAGTAAATTTGTCATCAACTCTCATTATTTTTTATAGTTGTGAATAGTTGTGCATATTCAGTTTGTAAATTTAAGATTGCAAATGAGAGGTGTTCACATGTATTGTTGAACCCCTTCTAAGTCATTTTTGAAAATATAATCGAAATTCTATTAAACTTTGAAGTCATAGACCTTGCAGCGTCTCATCTTTGAATGTGCACAGACGATGCAAAGACATACTCTAGGCGTTCAATCCAACAGTCACATCGTACCATGGTGTAACTGACACTTATTTCATGAAGTTGTACCCCATTTTCTACTGCTAATACTATTAATAGTATACATTATTAGTGATATAAATGTTATTCATGAAATTGTTTTGTCCAAAAGAAAAGCATATGCTTGAAAAAATCAAGCACCTACTTCGTTTGTTTATGAGGTCAATTCTCACAATTTAAAACGACACTAAAAAAACCGAGAGGATTACATTGATTGTTGGAACATGAAGGATTGGCATGTCTCACTTGTGCTAAAGCTAGTAACCCTTAATTGCTTTAGAGTTCCTTATTTCAATAATTCATAGGGTTCATTAATATTTTTTCATCTGTCAGGCACGCTTTACAGAGTTATTTTTTTATTGTATAATTTCTAGGGAAGTGGTGAATTGTATATTTTATACAATGAGGATTTTCATGCATCCAAAATTCTCATTATTCATGTGCCAGTTCACTACCATTTGGATGGAACAGATTTCCACAATACGATGTAGTTCAATTCTGAGTTCAAAAAGTAAGAAAGGACACATGATTTCTATAATAAGTAGAATGAAATAATAAAAACCATACCAGTGCCTACTGCACGTTATTCCAAGATAGCTTCCTACATTATCGTAGTTAGGATTATTTGCCTTTGAAATTAGGAACTACGTGAAAATCAGGTTTTGATCAAAACTACGATCAAACATGGCCCCACGGGCCTACTTGCACGCTTAAGGGATAAAATGGCCTCACATTTCAACAATTTCTTGTTTTTTCAATAGTGCCTACATGTTTCATATTGTTATTTCCTTCTTCAAATGTTGATTCTTTGTACAAGCAAAAGACTGTGTTGCAGTACTAGCCAAAGAATGTTACAAAGATTTGTGCCACTGCATACAAACTTCAACCCTCTTTAATATTAAGATTTTACAAAATATTGTGTACTTAGAGTATTAGTACTACACGCACTAAATGGGATACATGGTGTAGTCAATATTGATAGTTTGAAAAGGAAAAATTTAAAAGCAACTAGAGAACATGAGAATAATATTGAATAATATTTTAATTATATTAATCTATTTGTCACTTTTTATAATATACAATTGAAAGATACTATAATATGGTACTGACGAGTGACTTCTAGTGGGACACGTTGCAAGTGTTTTGTTCTTATGAACCCTTCAGTGCGCAAGTGAGCACATTATGGTCACTACAACGTTCAAAATGTAAATAGCAGAGAATCCGTGAAGAATTGGAACTACAGTTTTGACATTTAGATTTTGCCATATACATTACACACCATCCAGAAAAATTAAATTTCAATTTGGACTTGTACAACTATCAAAATCCCTATCATTAGTATGCAAAATACTGGAACTACTTCAAAATACAGCAAATACTTACAAATACAACATATGTATCATGCAAAATGTCTTGTGTTTAGAAGTTTGTTGTCTTGTTGTATATTTTTGGGTTTTTTTTCTCTTCATCATCTTCCATTACGGAGTGTAATCCGATCTCGACTAATGTACCCACTCTTGTCAATTTTGAACGTATAAAATTTTATCCTAAACCCTACATAGATAAGTCACTTTCACTTGTAAAATTCACAATAATTATATGTGCATCTATTCTTCATATGAAATATTGGAACGGGGAGGTGTTCACATAGGGAATACCTGAACTTGTTTACTGTAATTTTTTAAAATTTAACTCAAATTCTATTTAACTTTGACGTGACACAACCCCAAAATCTCATTTTTGATCGTGCATTATACAATTCAAATACATACTATAATCTTCCAATCCCACCATTGGATGATTATCAAATTTTAATAAAATGTGTACTCCCCTGTTGAAAATAGAATTATATGCCTACTTTCTAATGTAATCCATTCTATTTCTGGTAATCTCAATCAGAATGGAGAAATCCAGTAAAATGCAGTGCTCCCTGGTGGGCAATGGCACAATATGGGTATCACTTCCCGGACTCACCGGACTTTAGAAAAATGTCCTTCCGGAAATGAAAAAAATGTTGAAAAATTATAAAAAGTACATGGTGTTATAGAAGGCATGTTGGTACCTCACAATTATGTGCTACGAATGTCAAATTCAAAAATTGATTTTTTCTTAATTTAACATATTCAACAGCTGTCCACATTATAATAGTGAAAGGACTACATATATGAGGTTTTCTTTATTAAAACAATTAGGCATGCACCTTATTTAGTTTGTATTTAAGTATATCATATGGTTTTAGAAGGAAGATGTTATGAAATCACAGTCCTTTTAAATTGTGTAAAAATATGTGATTTCTGAAAGTTCTCATAAATAAGGAAATATAGTAATACATTAAATTAAGAGATAAAATTAAGCACGAATATGACTCAAACATTGTTTCAACTAATTTTCATGTTTACAAACAATTTCTTTATAAGTTGGTATTCCGGATTGTTCCTTTTGCCTCAAATCCGGAAATGAGACAGTTCTGGATTTGACAACAAAACAATGAAAAGGAATATCAAAATTGTTCAATTTTTCCTACTCAATAGTATTTTGGATGGAGCATTACAACTTTCTCATGAATTTGTCATAAAATTCATGTAAATAAAGAATATGTAATTTGTAGTCCAAGTTGAATAGTCACAAAATGACTGTTTTAGGGAGACATTCCTTTTTGGAACCCATAACGTGCTTCTCGCCTGGTACGGTCCACTTGGCACTAAAGGATTAACCCTACAGTGCATGGCTCGCATACCACATTTGGATCACTATAGTGTCGAGAATGCGAATAACAAAAAATCCCTCAAAAATAGGATATTGAATTATGCTGTCGCGGGGAGAGCACTCCCTTGTATATTTTGCATACACGTGCGATAATGACCTATTTACAGGGTTATTTACCTTGCAAAACATATTATAAGGTGATGGTATTTTACATGTAAAAAGCCTGAGAATATTATATGTGATGGTATTTTACATGTAAACATGTTTCACTTTCTAAAAATCCCCTATTTACATGTACGTTTTTTACAAAATTTATCTACAATGAATATATTGGACCCTACTTTTTATCGCACGTTGTTTCTAAAATTTTCGCCAGTGAACCCCCCGAGTATGCAGTTCAGTGTTCGAGATGTATAATATACATTTTCTAGATACAGAACATGTCAATGTGGAGTTGTGCAACTATGAAAATACTTATTCACAAAATGTAAAATATCGCAAGTAGTTCAAAATATAGTAAATACTTACAAATACAATATATGTACCATGCAATACGTATTTCTTGTATTTGGAAGTTCTTTATATTGTTTTAATTGTTAAGATTGAACTCTCTTCTTTATGTTTTATTATTGTATGTATTTCAATCTTGATGAACGAACCAACTCATTTCATATTGTAACATATACATGTTGTAAATTGTAAGTGGAGCCGTCACACTCATATAGGAAATTTACAATAATTATGTGTGAGCCTGTTCTGTACAGGAAAGTGTACGACAGAGAGGTGTTCACATAGGTCATTTTTAAACCTCGACACAGTCCCTGTATGAAGGTAAACCCAAATTATACTAAATGCCAAAGTTACAAAACCTTGTCATTTTAAATTTTGAGCGTGATTTAGGGTGATTGCAAGGTAACGTCACTTGATATTTTAATGTAGTTACTCTTTCGAGGATTTTTTTTTCTTGAAATTTCACAAAAGGTCTAATTTTACTGCAATTTCTTTTTTAGTGAGTTTGATTTGCTTCAACTTAAATGAATATCTATCACATTGCTTATATTACATTATTTTTGATTATTTTTGAGGTACTTGCAAATCTTTAATGTGCTTTCACAGTGAATAAGTCTAATTCGATGAAGTAACTAAAAACAGAAATATGTTGTACATGTCCTTGTATGATTTGTATTATGTTTCTTGAAATTTCTGCAAAGTTCTTTTACCAAAGTTGTTGTAAGTTTCTTACAATGGTATAAAGTGTCTTGTCGTTCCAAACACTTTGATAAAGAGAAGTTGGCATTGATGGACTACTACATGGGAAAATATGCAATACTATGTGTAATTATTCTTTTTAGATAATTACAACATTACAGGTTACACGTAACAATGTTTATAAACCTCAAAAAATGTAAATGTGTTTTAATATTAATGCCATGTACTACGTTCGTGCGATTTCAGTATCTATTATAATGCAACTTATTTTCGTACGACATCCGTGTACAATATTTTAATATTTTTTTAAAAATATTTTTGGAATATTTTGGAATATTTGGAAGTATCTGGGCATATTTTATATTATTTTGGAATATGTTGGAATATTCCAAGAATTTTCTTTAAATTGTACTTACGGTTTGAAATACCAAAACATTTTTAGATCTACATTTATAGAGTTTAGAAGCACTGCACATTAAAATGTCAACGAAATAATATTTTATAGTTTTAGAATTCAAATTTGGTATTATTGGTTATCATTGTACTTTTCATCTTAGGAGCAAAAAAAAGTAGCGCACAACCACCACGATTTTGGGAAAAAGTAAAAAAATTCAAAAGATTATGAAAAAAAATCCTAGATATAGAAAAAGTCCTGTATAATGTAGTGCAAAAAAAATTTGGAACAAAAGTTTTGTTCACATAGTTAAAAGCATTCAAAGTCCGCTGAAAAAAATAAACAGCTGACAACCATGATCTGCGAGCACGATATTGGCAATAAATTAAAAAAGTAAAAATATTATGAAAGAAATCCTAGATATAGAAAAAGTCCTGCATAATGTAGTGAAAAAAGCAAATTTGAAAAAAGAATTATATACCCATGGAAAAAAATTGCCAATGGTTTTAATCTTGTATAATTAAAAAAAAAAAATCCGCTCTAAGCATCGAGCGTTTGAGGTGACTTGGTGGTTTCGAGCTTGGTTGACAATCTTGAGGTCGTGAGTTCAAATCCCGCCGTCGGCGATACACCTTGGGAAGCCATGGTGGGCCCCACCGTGGGTTCGAGCAATTTCCGTGTAGTTAAAATGGGTAGCGAGGAAAATTTAATTTTTAATTTTTTTTAATTTTTTTTTTAATTTTTAATTTTTAATAATATTAATTTGATCAAATTTAGATATAGAATGAAAATAAAATCTACATATGGAAAAGATGATGTCGCACGAACAACGCACTGAATCAAAGTAGTTTTAAAGACGATTAAAACACGACATTTGACGACTATAAAGACTGCTGAATTCATACGTTTTCCATAGATGTATCAATCGTGTCGAATCAGTACTATATCCGCTTGTACGAACCCATGAAATATCACTGTAGTTGCGATGAATGACGCAAAGATGCGGAATCAGTGCGAAAAATGTACGAACCCATGAAATATCGAAAATCGCACTGAAATCGTGCGGAATCAGTGGGGTCCGAAATTCCTGATGATGTCTCCGGGCATGTTGACCCATTGTCACTGAATTGGAGTAGCAAGGTCGATCGACGTGACATGTTACACCAAGTGATCAATTGAAATGGGCGAGGTCATGTGACGTGATTATGATGAATTATCAGTAGTACGGAATGTGTCGTTCCACTTCTTATGTAATTCAAAAAAATGAAACCCCGCATGGCACGATGACATAATGGTTTTGGTCATAAGAAGACAAAAACATACACATAATATTCCAGCACTGATAAACAATGTGGGGAATGAGAAACGATAGGTCTACAACTAGTGTATGCATTGATAATAATACGTCTGTGAGGTAGTATTTTAAAGTGCATGTTCGTCAGCTTCTTTGCAGAAGTACTCTCTAGAGCTATCCTATAATAGTTGATGCAGTTGAACAGAAAATATTATCCCACATTGCGTAATGCAAATTATGTATTCAATTTGAAGTTGTTATAAAGATTACAAATTTCAAACAGAGAAAAAACACAAGACCACTGCATAGGAACTGGGTTTTTTTGGATCAGGTGTCGTACAATGCAAACTGCATTTGAAGTACTGAAAATCTGCAGTTACTAAATGTGTGTAGCAGTAAAGAACATATGGCACAGTGAGTATTTTGGCGTTACTTCAGACCCTCATGTCATCCTCCTCACGCCTCATATTACTTAAAATGTTTTGCACATGTTTAATATGATGATTTCTACTCATAGTAAATATTTCAGAATTTTCATCGCAGTTATGAACAATCCGATTTCAACATGTGTACAAAATAGCGCAAACCGGTTCCATCAATCTTTTCAGCGGTGGCATTTTCTCAAAAATCATGCAATGCTGTTCAACATTTTGTCACTGCATAGGTACGCAAGTCTTCTTCAGTTTTAACAGTGCCGATCATGAAATTCATCACAGACCAAAGAGGAATTGAGCTTGCTACAAGAGTTAGTCAAGAAATAAAGAGCTAAGGTCAACACCTCCCCCCCCCACCGGTCGTTTAGGGGGTCAACCCAAGTTTTCAAACCAAATTCTGCAGCAAAGTTAACAAAAAGTAGTGTTTGAAAATGAATTCCTAAATCCAATATCGGTGTGTACATAAAAAAACTAAAATCTTATTTACAACATTCGAATTTTTAATGTAATGTCTACTACTAGCCAAAGTAATTAGGACATATAATTATAGAGAGTGCTTAAATGTTACGTAGTATAGAATGTATCTTCAAGAAGCCAATATGTTGATTTTGAGTTAGTGTCATTGTCATGCGAACAATGTTGTGTGCCCTTAAATGAACATGTCATGAATATATGATAGTTATTGAATAGAATTGAAGTACATTCTCTATATATATGAAAATACCGCAGTTTTATTTTACTTACAAGTGTTTTTGACCTCTGTTTTGTTAAACATCAATTGTATTTTACTTTCATAACATTTATTTCAGTACAGTTTGATTTTACTTTCATATCATTTATTTTGCCGTAAATTGGTACTTTTACTTTATTATAAATTATCACCAATTTCACATTTATAAATATGAAATTGGAAGGTCTGTATACAAACCTGCAATCACTGACATAAGTTGGACTTGTTCTATTATTTGTACATGTCTTTATTATGTTATTGTCTCTTATTACACAGCGTATGTCTTGTACTTTTGTTATTTTGGGAATTGCAATTTATCAAGTTCAATGTTCTCACAATGAAGAATACAGAGAAATAAAATTCAATTTACTGAACATGATTTCATAAGCACGAGTTCTATAAAATATTGAAATGAAATTTATCCTACAATGATACACATAACTCTGAAGTACATGAGTTACCAAACACCTGAATTCAACCTTGGAATTTTCCATAATCAACTCATTAATTAGAGCCGTAGGTCATAGTGGTTTTTATATATTTACTTAGACTTTAGTGGCATCGTCGAAATTTTTGGAACTCGATGAATGAATAAAAGTTGTATTCCAATGCATTTTAGATTCTAAATATACGGTTACATTTGCGATTGCTATCACCAGTATTTGTGCATAACTTGTGGAACATAAAATATAGAGCTCTGTTGTAACATGATTAGAAAAAAGGTATTGAGAAGCTCATAATGCAATTTTATTGAAAGTGTCTAAATGTAAATTTGTAAGTGTAGTGATATTTGGAGCCTTTTCTGGTTGCTGAATTCTAGTAGTACACTTTTTCAACAGCACGTGGACAACAACTTCTTTGGAATTTTGGGAGGAACAGTACAACATTAACTGCGGCAGAACAAGTTCACAAACCATTACTTTTCTAATCAGAGCAGACGTGCAGAAAGCGAAATATTCAGAAAACTTCAAGTACAACATCCACACTGCGATAAGTGCAAGATGGACGACAAATTGGAATTCAAATCCGTACATCATGCCAGCTGTGCACGTTTGGGCGCTTAGGGGTTACCGTCGTAGTTGAACACTGTAGTAAAAAATTCAGTATAAAATGGTTGATGAAGAACGAAAATGGGGGTGATGTACAAAAAGAAGTTCTAAATGTAAATGTGAAGATCAGATGTGTACAACCGGATGTATAATAAATTTATTCACAATTTTGGATGGATGAAAAATAATTCTTGATGGATGAAAAAGACAATTGAATGGATGAAAAACATCACCACATGTGATGATGGGACGGATCAAAAATCATCCATCATCATGAATATCGACGCTAGCGCGTGAAACGGTGAAGGTTTCAATATTCGATCTCAGCATGAAAATTGACATAAACCACTTCAAATTGTTTTTCAAAAATCATGAAAATTAACGTGTTTTGTAATTCAAATTCGTACAAAGCAGACATGGTAATATTCGTTTAGTTCAGATTTTTGAACCCTATTGGGACGTTTGTAAATGTACCACTCGCATTGATGCAGTGGGCGATTGCTAGTTGTAGATCTTGTGGACGAGTGGTACTTGAAGATGGACTGCCCTCCTTGCACGAGGCGATTTTTGAATTCTACACTGTCAATACGGGCGGCCGGAATGATGGCACTGGGCGCTCTGGCGGCTGTACCAGTTTTCCCAATCGCCACGTGGCATTCCTTGTCAGTTTGTGTGCATGTAGTGTGGGGAAGGGTTTTCACAAGTTCATCACATTCCTTGCAGGTCGACGTCGCCGCCGCTCCTGAACCTTGTTTTGCCGACGGCGAAAATTGTTGTCGCCGTACTCCTCATCATGTGCTTTCGGTCGATAAGTGTGCGCAACTCCTTGTCGTTGAACTTTTGATCGGTCCTCAAACCTCTGCTGTTGTAAACGACAGTGTTGGCTTCTTTTCCGGAAAATGTCGGCGTTCATTTCTTCGTATTCCTCTACATGATTATTCGTTTTTCCGCTCTTCGTATGATTGATACTGAGTCATGTAGTTCTTGTACGTTCAGGTGAATTGGTACGTGGATTTTTTGAAGAAGGCGGCCAGAATCGCTGGAGCAGTCATCGGGGCTTTGTAAACCCTATGAAGTGTACGTTCGGCCCTGCGCCGGAAACTGTCGGATTTGCTGCCTCCTGTTGTCGAGAACCCTTCTTGCATCCAGGTATGTCTTCTCGTCCTCTCATTGCAATGGGTGTATTCGCTTGTACAGAATTGGTAGTGCGTTCTAAAGAGCGATATTCGTTTAGTTGGAACAATATATCGGGAGTAGATGAAATCTCAAACTGCCAGAGATGGAGTCCTAAACTGGGAACTGCATCACTGCCACTTGTAGATTTCAAGAAACCCCAACATCGTGGAAAAGCCACAACCGAACACATATTGCCATGATAGTGCACGTCTATAGTATCTAGAAGACTTGTACATCTGCCCCGTGAATGTATGGCAGTTGTAGATATTAGAGACGATGAACAGCAAATGAATTCTATAGTGAACAGATATCCTGATAGTTGTACGCAGCACCCAGTATTTCTTTCCAAGGCGACGTTTCTTTCCACGTTAGAAATACCATGTAGTTTTTTCTATTTTCCAGTAGTCGGTATTTCGATATTTATTATACAAATCACATGACAGAGTGTATACAAGGCGTCTACTTGTAGACATACGGAGTATAGAAGAGAGCAGGTGGCACACCATCCGAGTGTGCAATTGCACAGTGGGAGGGGGACACTTGCAGAGTAGAAATTGTTTGTGGCGGGTAGTGGGCATTCGCTGTTGAAAACAAATTGTGTTTGCAGCAGCCCGCGCGAAACCAAAAAAAGCTTTAAGTTTGGGCAGGCAGATATCAAAGGGGTCAGCTGCAGCACAGAATTGGGCAGGACAACCTGAGTGGACTACTGCAGACGGTTAGTTCCTGAGAACGGCTGCAGCATACTGGGATGCGTACATGGGGTAGTAGTGAGCACTTTGGTCCAGAGGCAACTTGGCAGGACTTGAAAGAGTTCGAACTCAGTAAGGAAATTTGTACAGATAGTGGAGTTGCCAAGTGCGGTCGGTGCAAGCGATGGTAGCAGGCAGACGAGGGGTTTCGTCAGTCCTAGATTGCGTGATAATAGTGATGCGGATGAGCTGCTGCATGTGCAAACAGCCGCCCATCCGGACCTTGTAACATCAGTAGAGACGGTGCTATTTTTTTTCCCCAGCAGTAAACGTGAACATGACAGAAGGCGAGAATAACTCGTGTATAGAACCCGGTACTGCAGGCTGCAATGTCTCAAGCGCTAAGTGAACTAGGAATGCATACTTATACTCCGGTTTCATATCTGTTTGGCATACTGGAATTGCACATGGAGGGAAGTGCACATACAAGGTGGGACGTGGTTGCACTATGAAGATGTAGAACATCAACGTTATTACTTGTTGATGTACATAGACACGCAGTCGACTCTGTGACTATAGGAGAGTAGCGTTTACAGTGTGGGAGTTGCCACAGACTGCAGTGAGGGTGAACAGACAGAATCCCAGAGTTGAAGAGAAGGTCCCACTGGTCTGTCCACTGTGCAATTGCTCAGTGGGAGTGGCCATCTATCATGGAATTCCTATCCATAGCTGACTGCGCAGTACGAATTCGTATTAGATGAGAATTATGATTAGGAAAAGTAAGTAATGATCCTAGAACATGAAGGCAGGGGAGAATTACGATGGAGAGAGTTTATCCAAAACCTATCGCTCAGCTCATGCAATTGCCATGAGTAGTGGGAGGGCGGAGCTTCTCAGAAATAGCGCAAGTAATGGTCCGCAATAGGATTGACCTCACCTGTAGGAGGTGAAACGCAATGGACTTAGAAAGAGTGATCGGTCACGGCACGAGAGAGCTGCAACACTGTCCGGAACATGTGATATTCCGGAGGCTTCAATTCCGTTCCTTCATGCCGTACACTGAACAATGTCATAGCAATAGTAGAGCTGAATGTCATGGTCATTGTGGTTGACACTTGCAAACGAGGATATGTTAACGGCACGAAGAGGGGGCAATAATATTTTGCACCGCAGGGAAAAATAATAGAAGTCCTAGGAACCTAGATTGTTAGGATTAGTACGAGCACACGAGGATAGCAATGGGAGCAGCTGCATCAAGCAGAGGAGAAGTACACACTGTGCATAGTACTCGAAGTAACAGTGGTAACGCACAGAACGTACAGTTCAGCACGGTTGGATGTGCCGTGTACATTCATTGATACCCACTCCATTATGGCCATATACACTACAATCTTTTAATGCAGACGGTTATGTTGTCTTAGACCCTTTACTGATGTGGCCACTGTGCAATTGCATAGTGGCCAGGAGCAAGGATCAAGAAAATCTGGGACATGAAGGTTTGTAAGGTCGACCATTGACGAAGCTGACAAATAGGGTTCTCAGAGTAGTACGATATGTTGTTCTTGTAGTTGCCTGAGTTGTACGTGCAGTTGTCCGAACTGGCAACTGTTTCGGGTACTGTGTTGCTGGTATTAGTATCTTATTAATTTGAAGAATGTCTCCTGTAGAAGACCTGTACAACTGTTGTATTCGCAGACCTTCAGGACTTCCACATGGAAAGGAGACCAAAAACCAGGAAGGGTCCGACCAGTGATACCAAGATGATACATGTTTAGAAGAGAGTAATTGGGTAGCGCAAACACTAAACTGGATGATACATGTGAACTGTGGATAGGTTGCGCAGTGGTCGCCTTGGTTGATCAACCGCTGTGTCAGTGGTTAGGTACATGGACTTCAGCGATATGGTAAGAATGTCGAAAACAAAATTATGTTTCTTTTGTCACGATGGTGCAAACCATCACTATTGCCGCATGTATCTGTGTTGCGTATAAGTATAAAAAACTATATGGACAGGTTGTGTACTAATTTTTAAAAGTTGTGGTCGTCACCCGACCGGAAATAATAACTACAATGTCACTGTAGTGCGTGCTCCATTTTCATCGCAAATGACGATATTCAATTGCAGGGGAGGGATGTTCCCGTAGAGGACCCTGAAACTGTGCAGGTCATCCCGGATGATGAGATGCCCATTCCGCATTGCTTGGGTTTGAGCCGAGAGGAGTGGTGCAAAAAAGAAGTGTCTCTCCATAATGAAGGAGGGGAAGTCGTAGCCACAGCGTACGTGGAGTTCGCAAAGGAATGGCAATCGATAGATGCACGGTATCCGCTTGGAAGTGACCACGTCGGCGTTGTAGTCTGTGAAGTAAATGCACCTGGCACGTCGCTTGCATGTCGAACGCTGCAAAGGTGGCCTGTAAAGAGGACATTCTACGAAGGAGTCAGTTTGTATGATCAACAACGAAAGCACAACGAACTAGTGAAAGCAAAAGCCGACCGATTAGGTGACCGCCTAGGGAGTAGACAATACTTCTCGCTTCGCCATAGTGGACATGTGAAACAAGCAAAGCGAAAAGATGTATTGATCATGAAGGAGTCCATAACCAAGGCGCTCAGGTCGTACTGTTGCAAAAGGCGTTGTATAGATCAGTTTACCCCGTCCGTGGTAGAGAGCTTGCGGTATGAGATGCACCACTCCGACACAAAGTTCAAGAACAATCTGAAACTTGCAGTGCACAAAAATTATCACTATGTACCCCAAACAACAAAGAAAGTATGTGTAGTAGAAGGAAAGATCGTATGTTGCTCTGCATGGCGCATACTTTACGGTGTGTCAACGACGGATTTCTATAGATATCGCGCTTATTCCGCAGAAGGACGTTGTGCGCAACAACACGGAGGAGTTGGAAGGAGGAAACGTTCAAGGAGTGCAGCCCAAGCAGTACAAACGATGTCGATGATATTAGCATCATCAGCAGATGTTATGCCACACAGAACTCACACGCCAACACAGGGAAAAATGAAGGGAGTGAAGGTAGTAGAGAAAGTGCTACCGGCTGGAACAAAGTGGAAGAATATATTGGATGAAGTGAACAAGGTACATGACGTAATTATTTCTCCTGCATGTTGCCAGAAATATGTCCGGCGCTGAACTGTCATTAGTGTAGACAGCAGTCTTCTGTGGTGTGAGTGTAAACAATACTTAGAAATAGAGAATGTGGGACTGTACAGCTGGTGTCCGTATAACTAAGTACTGTAACCGAATACCATGCGTAGGTTCAAAGGGAATGTGGAGAGAAAGTGATCTCTCAGTCTACTTGCAGCAAACTTCGGAAAGAACATTTCTCGGAGTACCAGATAAAGCGTCGAGGTGATTCGTTTGCTCGTTGCGGGAGATGTGATGAACTAACGAGGTTGCGCAATGTCCATGCATTTGGATCGCCCGGATACAAGCACGTGCTTGTACTCCTGGAGAGTCATCTCCGGGAGCAGGAGGCGTCTCGGGCCTACTACTACTTAAGCCGAGCTTTGGCTTGCTATCGTCCATTGCAAGTACTATGTATAATGCACGATAAAGTAGACCATTCCAAAACAGCGTCGCCTTGCTTCGCATCAAAGAACAAAGCGGTGGATGGGCTCATGAAACTACCAGTGTCTGTGACGGGAATGCTTGCACATGGTCATGGTGACAAGAAGTATGCGCATTATGCGTTAGACGTGTATCCCGCTGATAGCAACCAAACGATAGGATCGATTGCAAAACTTCTGCGGGACCTCGAGGGCCCACCGAAGAGTGACAGGCCAAATTCTCTATTTGCGGGAACTGGGACAACTAAATTATACGAAGCAATACTTGTTGGATCAGATGTGTGTATATCATCTGTACCGGTGAAACCAAGACCGCCCACTGCTGACTTTACGAAGTTACCGCCCACGCTGCATGTCCAACTCGACAATTGTTGGAAAGACAACAAAAGTCGGCATATTAAATGCTTTTGGTCTCTACTTGTTGCGAAAGGAATTTTTGAAGAAATCCAAGTGTCGTACATGGTGGTGGGGCACACTCACGATGACGTCGATGCATCATTTGGGCGCTGGAGCATGAAACTACGAGAGAACGATTATCCTACAATACCATTGTTAATGAAGTCATACATGGATTTAGATGACGATTCGTTCATTTCAGCTCTAATAGAGGAAGTGCCGGATTTTAAGTCATTCATCCAAAATTTCATTAGCGAGAACCCTCTGATTGGTCACTTTAAAGGACGACAATTCCGATTTTACAGGGACGCCAGTGGGTGGCCTTTGATGCAGTACAAATTGCGTTGCACAGATGACAGGTGGAGACCTACGGAGGGTATGAAGTTATGGAAGGAGGACGACGATGGTAAGCCAACATTACCAGGGGGGAGCCCGAAGGCTGTGTTGCCACACGGTATGAAAGGGCAACCAGACATAGTGAAAGGGTTACAGGGATTCATACAACACTGGAAGTCCGTTGGCGATGCAGACAAGTCAGGGGAATATGCACGCCAACACGCACACCTCATAGAATATTGGCAAGGGGTTAAAGCAGCACTGGAAGAACCTGAAATGGAAGCAGTGGATGTATTATGTATGGGATTTTGGCCCAAAACAAGGCAATCATTTGAGGTGCAGACACTATACACTGAGGATGGAAACCTACGCGATGAATTCGCTGAAGAGGACCATTATATTGGACCTCGAAGCCTGAGACCTAGAGCATCATTTCGCGTTGCGAGAGATTGTCGAGCTGGAAATTTCTTGTTAGTGCGAGCAGCATTGGATAGCACAGCACCTGTGTGGTTGGCTGAAGCCCGCTCGGACCCCATTATGACATTTGGGGATGCCAATTACAAGATGATTAGAGTGCAATGGTATAAACCATGTTCGAGGCGAGGTAGAGAAAGTAGGCCATACGAACAGTGGGACACTTCGAAGAGCTTCAAGTGGGAAGTGGATGAATTGTATGAGGAGCAAATGACGAGTACAACATCAATTTTAACTGCGTGGAAAAGAAAAGCAGGTCAAGTTGGAAGAAACGTCAGCATTCCCAAAAAACACATTCTGCAAGCGCTAGCGAGAATAGCATGTAGCATTCAAGCAACAGAAGATGCTCCCGAAGTAGCTAGCTCATCAGATAGCGACTAGTTATAGAAGGGAATAGAAACACAGTATTGAAGGTCATGTTCTATAGTGCATGTCGAATGCAACAAGTTGTGTGCATGGAAGTAATGAAATCTTTTCAATTCCTAGGTCTAGCAACTCACATCTTGCAGTGGCGGTTCATGGGAGCATTCAGAATGAAACGATCGAACCCCATCCAATTATAACGACTTCTCAGGAATGCTTAGGAAAGAACATGTTCACTTTATGTAGGTAGTAAAAAAATTTAAGGACATTTTGGGACATTTTTTTAACAGGTCAGCAATCATTTCAGTTGTTCTTAATGACTAGTGACCATCATATTTTAGCCGTTTTGGAGTACCAAAAACTTGCCAAACATTGTCAAGCTTTAGTATATTGTAAAATGACATATAGGATATGTAATTACTACTTTATGTTGTATTATGAATTCATACGATAAGAATTATTGATTAACAATCCGTTAAATTAATCACTGGTTACAATTTCCTTGGGTCGTCTTACTGTGAATGCACCCTCACAGTACGGTTCTGTAAGCCATCTACGGTTTCCTCCTTTGCGACACACCGATTATGGATTGTAGGCTACCGTATGGAACAGACTTCACCGTATCGTTATTACGCAGCTCCCATTCAAACTCTTCAATCCGTACTATGTTGTGCATATTTTATCCAACGGACGTGATGTGTACAGAAGTCGTGCATACTAATTGCAATACGAAGTGAAGTGAACACCTCGGCGTAAGAGTAACACCATGATGACAGTTTCATATCCGTACAAGAGGATCATGGGACACCGCAATTGTACGGATACGGTACAGCAGAAGTAGTGAGCAATTCTATGTCTTGCAGATTGATAATTACAATCTTTATATCCGTCACGTTCAAGATCCACAATAACCTCACATGAAATACGCCCAGTGCCTTGCAAAGAATAGGAGTACGGAAGTACTGGTTCTTGCAATCTTTGTAAAACTGTACAGCAGAATGTACAAATATAGTGACTTCCTGTAGGAGGGTGAAGTAGAATAAACCCGGAAGAACTGGGCCGGAGTCCAACTGTAGTATCTACAAGAAGGTAGACAGTACAATATGACATGCATGAGTGCAGAGTTTGTATACTTTGGTTGGCCTTCGAAACGACGGATGTACGCAATAGAATATTCAATAACGGCCTAGGTCTTCCAAAATCCGGACTGGTAATTTCACCAATGGCCATCTCAGAGAGTACCATGACTGTGCATATTTTTGTCTTCATGGAATTTAAAAGAGCCGATATTGTTCGGTATCTATAAATGAGATTGTACCCCAAAACCTTTTCCAACACTCAATGCCTGTGGAGGGCACTGTGCAAAATTTAAAAACCCCCATGCGGTACACTATAGGGAATTACTTTTAACATAGGAGCAACATCTACTCACTTACAGAGTTCTACATGGCATACAAGATACTTTTTAGCGCACTTGTTACCGCACGATGGCTACCTTTTGAACAAACCTAGAGCTACATAAGGCACAATGGAAATACTGCAACCATACTCTGTAATACCCCAAGAACTCTATGTCGAAGTTCACTGTAACCTCCACCAGTACCACGTAACAATACATTATGAAACTTGTTACTACGTACTAACAGGATGTCACCAAGTAACTACAATGCACGCCACAGAAACAACTACGTAATGTATATCACAATCATCTAGCGAGCTTATTTACGATCTCGACTACCCTGTCCAAAACATACGGTGAGGCCCAAAATGCAGTCCCAAATAGTCCCAAATCATCGGAATAGTCCCAACTAAACGAATATGACCTTCTGTGCTTTTTAAGCATTTTCCGTCCCAGTGACAACTTTAGTCAGCTTGCTGCAGAACTTGTCTAGATCCTCACATTGTACCTGGGCCAGAACCTGCGCGCACACTCAGTGCTTGCCAGTGAGGTAGAATTAATTTATGGTGGTTACCCCATTCCCAATTGGCTCCTTTTACCAACAGCTAGGGGCATTATCCGCAATCAATGCAGGAATGGTGTTGGTTATAGCATGAGTTACAGTTGGTAATGGGTTCTCTCTTGTTGGTTTTAGTATATGTAAGTGTGGTTAATATGGGTTTGTTGTTGTTGGTTCAAGCATCTTTAGTGTGTGCAATACAAATCTCCTTTAGATAGAAAGAGGTGTACCTATATGACGTGAATGGGATGCGTCATACTTCAACTTTGAAAATTTGTAACTAATTCATTCTTCATCCAAAAATTATGTTTCAACTTGTGTTGGAATCTATTTCTTCTTGCCTACCTCTAAAAAATAATAATACTAAATAATATCAATGCCTCATATGCGTATTTCTTATTCAGTTGGGAATGGGGTAACCACCTTATGTAAGTGCCTCAAGTGGATGAAACTTTTAATTTGGGTTTGGCCTTTGATTGAAATGTCTCTTAAGTTTCTAGATTTGAAGCTCCCACCTGCATAACATTTAGTATCATGTTTTGTCTCTGCCTTGGTTCTGTAGTAGACTCGGGGAGGTCACAGTTTGTATTTTTTGAGTATCACGTGTGAACAAAAGGTATTTAAAAGTACTCTAAAAATTAAAAATAATTCTTACTATAATTAGTAATATTTCAAAAATATTCTCATTTTTATTCTTGTAATGCATTTTGAGCATCCTATATTAATGTGAATCATTTATAAAAATTATCTTCAAAGATTTATTTGGACCCTATCTTAATTCGCACATTGTTACGTAATATTTGGAAGAGACCTCCCCGAGGTAGTAGATGATGTGGAATATTTTACATCCAACAATAGCTAAATGGACAGGTGAAAACTCAACGTGATGAGCAGAGTGCATGAAAGGAAGGCAGTGGGCACGAAGGCTACTGAATGTTATGAGCTGCAAGTCTGACAAGTGCATCTTAGCATCCCTCTAAAAGGATGGCCGTCTTCCAATTTAAGAGAGAGAGCCCGTAGTCTTGTCTTGAGGTCTTTGATTCCGAAAACGTATTTCAAATTACGTTCATTGAATCCCAAGCCTAATTCTTTAGAACACTAAAGAATTAAAATGGGGTCAACACTACTGAAGTAATCCGTTTTGGTAAAAATCAAAGTAACTTTATTATAAAAAGATATTTATTCTATTTTATTTTAAATGTAAAAAATAGTTGGTTAGCTTTTATGAAAGGCTTGTAAGAAAATCATGTGAAGGTTGGAGGTGGTGAAAGATCATACTCATGTTTGGTGCACGTTATTTTGTTTCAACTAATTACCATTGCGTGGGTCACTGGGTCCAAACTCCAAAGCTATAACATTATTCATCATTTTCAATCACAATTATACATGTTTGAAAATCATAAGTGTATTCATGGGTGATGGTATGGTTGGGGTACCCAAAAAAGCTGTCTTCGGGACAATTGCACTATGTGCTGGTGTGTCAAACAAACATATTTTTTAATTTTAATAAAGTAAGACTTTATTAAATGTGATTTTAGTTTTCTACACTTATAACGTATCAAGGAAAAAAATTTGATTACAATCAAAGATTTTTAAGTAATTTTATTTGATTTTTAGTTGAAAAAGTAAGTTATGTCCCAATCACCTAGAATCCCTGAAATCAAGCAAATGGAATATCAATATATATATATATATATATATATATATATATATATATATATATATATATATATATATATATGTATATAATATTTTTGAATATGACCTACATCTAATTGTGTAGAGTACAAAATAATTGATTTAATCATTAAAAAAATTAATGAACTGTGCACTATGTAGCTTGCAAATCCCAAAATTCAGCATTTTTTTACACATCTATGAATGGATCTAAAAAAATTATTATTTTTAATATAAACTCTTTGAACATATAAATTTTGATTCCATTGAGGTGCAGGATTTTATTTTTTTATTTTAGGGTCTTTTTACTTGATCAAAATGAGCAAATTAGGCAAACTTTGGAGGTTTTAAACAAAAATAACCTAATTAGTGTGTCCAAAAAGTGATACCCCAAGCTTATTATTGCCCTCATTCATTTCAACTTCACCACAAATTTAAAAAGACATTGTTTTCTAAGAAAACACAAAATTCAATCTTTCTAACCAAAGCACATAGTCAAAAATGCGTTCATTCCTTCTAACCAAAACATATTTAGTTTCAAAAGTCATACATGTGTTCATCCCTTTTAACCGTAACACACACGTTCAAAAGTCATAATTGTGTTCATTCCTTTTAAGCTTTAAACAAAGCACACAAATGTAAAAGTCATAATACATTCATCCTTTCTAACCAAATAATCCTTAACCCCTAAACGTACCAACCCTTTAAACAGAAGTAGATTTTAGCCTCAAAAGTAGATATTAGCATGGCTCAAATGTACATGAGGTGTACATGGGAAGACCATTGCAAGCATAAAATCTACTCAAACAACAAATTAGACATACTTGTAGTTGGAGGCCTCTCCAATATTATCAAGAGCTCCCCATCACAAGAGATTTATTGTAATTGGTAGAAAACCTATAGGCTTTCAAAGGTGACTTGGATGAAAATCATCCGAGGTTATATGAGAAAGTTACAAAGCTTGGAATCCAGTTTGTGAACGCTGGGACGATTAGGGGTTAATATCCTACCTTGATAATAAGATTTTCCAAATTAATAAACAAATTTCTAGACCGGTACACCGAAAGCTCTAAGGGCCACTTCACACTATGGCCGAAGGTCGAGAGGCCATCGATTTCCACCAATCAAATTGCAAGAAACCATGGTTTCGGTCTCTCGACCCTTCACACTAGAGGCCAAAGTCCAAAGGCCGTGGACCTTCAAAATGCTTACATGGCAACACTTTTTGACCAAGGTGACGGCCTCTCGAGAGGAAGTTTGGGTCCTAGACCCGTCACTATGATCGAGAGGCGGTCGATTTCTTTTCATAAAAATGAAAACTATATTTTATTGCTATTTTCAGTAGATTTCTTTGGACTCTCAACAAAGTTTGGACTCTCAATCCCACGGCCTCTCGACTTGGACGGCCATAGTGTGAGGCGGCCCTAAGTAGAATAAGGAAACCTCCGATCTTCTATTAAGACCAACGTTTATAATACATAAAATGTCTCTTCGATTCACCTTTTATTCCATGCATGCTGACGAGACACAGGCTGACCAGTGAAACAGAACTACTCCGCCCCTCACTCGAGGTTACTTCCCCTCGAGGTTACTTCCCCCTCGAGGTTACTTCCCCCTCGAGGTTTGACGAAACTTCAAGTCTGTAGTTTAAAGCCTCCAAATCCTGCGACATTCATCACATTGCTCGTTTGCGACATTCGAATGATTCATCACATCAATTGCTCGTTTGAGACATTCATCACATTGCTCTTTCAATTGCCCAGCCGCCTTCAGCTCTCCGGTAGGCCACCTTCAGAGTCCATTTCACGTTTGCTGCGAGTTGCTGTGTTGCGAGGTGAGTACCCTGAACAGTCTCTTCTAAGTTTTTTCTTTTCGCATCGTCTCCTTGCAAGCTTGCATTGGTTGCACGCATCACCCATCTGCACCGGTACGTACCTGATGGCCGATCGAGACAGAGAGAATTCTTTCAAATGATGAAATCCCGTGCCATGCATGTAGATCATGGTAATTGCTTTGCATTGCTGTCAGTGTTTCCGTATTGTAGCTCTTGAATTCAGCTTGACCGCCTAGCTGTGTACATTGCTTTTACTTTTTCTTCGTGCTTACATTTATCTCACTTACACCGGTACGTAGATTGAAATGATCGACCTCGTTTGGACTTCGAAATTATATCAGCACAAGGTGTTACCGTAGAAGAAAAGTAATCCGAATTGCAGTTCTGTTGCTAACTTACAGTCATCCTCGCAGTCCATCATTCTTCTTATTTCAAACTGATCGTCGTTCGGTCTTAATTTTCTGTCGTTTTGTTTGATCGAGTGTCCCGGAGTCGCTCGCTCAATCATGCGAAGCTCATTTCTCCCTCAGGACTTGGAAAATGCAAATTATCGGCCGGGGGTTCTTTTTAATCCATCACTGACTTATTCGACTGTCTTGCTTTTTGTCCACCGTCGCCGAAACTAAAGTTCTCCAAACTGGGATTACCGTCACTCTGACTTTGTTAACATGATTCTCCTTTCCCTAATCGTGTGAACATCGCATGCAGATTCTTGACTGTTCATTTCTACCCCAGGCCTTAGAATTTATAAATCAGGGTTTTGGGGACACATGTAGTATCGGGAACCTCACCTCCGCAAATGTACCCCGTGGCTACATTCTACAGGGATAATACACGGGAGGTTCCCGCCAGGGTTTTGTTTAATCCAACTTATACAGACATGTCCGACTTGCTTTATCATCCATGGTCGACGAAACCCCAAACTGGGATTCCCATCACTCTGAATTAGTTAACATTATTCTCCTTTTCCTGATCATGTGAACATTGCATACTGATTCGTGAGTGCACTGCAGAAAAAGGATGGCCGGTCCCAGCAAACTGCAGACTCCGGAGGAGCAGTCTGGACGTCACTGGACGGAAATCGGTCCCCAAAACTCACCCGCCACCCAAGCTACCATGGGAGAGGTACGTGCATGTGTAGACTTATATATCATTCAAATGTCGTTGCTAGAGGTCGAAACCACATACCTGACGGAATTATTCTGTTCTTGTCCGTTTTCATTTCTAATGCCGGGACTAATAAATGGTTTGCTTTTTCACATAAACCCCAGACGGTGGAAGGTGGTCGGTCTAAGCCTCCAACTCCCAGCGGAGAATCCACTGGTCGGTCTAAACCTCCAAATCCCAGCGGAGAGCCCGAGGTTCAGGAACCTACACAGCAATCCGCAAGGCGGAAAAGGGAGGAAGAGCGACAACGCAAATTACGTCACCGTCAATTGGATCTGAATAAGCCTCCGAAAGAGTACGGGGTGCATGCTGGGGGGAACGGTTGGGTGGCGTACCTGTGGGTGCCGGGCGTTTGCATCCCAGGATGCGAGAAGCTGGGCGAGAAGATCGTCCTGCGCACCTTCAAGGAGAAGGATCAGGCCATGGAAATACGAGACATGATAACTTTAAAACTGGAAGAGACCCACACGTCGAAGGCAGAGCTGAACTACCCTCACAACGACAAATTCAAGAAGTTTTTGGAAGATTATGCGACGTGGGACCTGTGGGACGTTGTGTGGGACTGCAGGCACCACCAGGGAAACAAGTCCATGAAGGGTGTCACCTACAGCTACCTCACCGAGAGACAGAAGCTGGTCTATGTAGCCAGAATTTCTCACATTTACAAGGAGCCAGTGGAGAAGAAAATGTATGAGCTCGGGACATTTGCAAGCCAGGATGAAGCTGGAAGAGCTTACGACCTGGCGTTGTTGTTCATCCATAAGAACCACACTTACTGGGAGAAATTGCGGCTTAAAACCAACTTTCGGCCCAGCCAGTACTCTGAAGACGAAATTCTGGAGGCCGGAATGATCCATGGCTTGAGAGAGGCTTGACGAAGGAAGAATTCGACCAAGACATGGATTGATTTTAAGCTGCAGGTATACATGTTGTGTTTCGGTACAAGATGTGTCAGTGATCTAGTTCTGCCATTGGACGATCTAGCGGCGGTGGTAGAATGTCTGAGTTGACTTTATAATGCCTTGGAAACAATGGTGAAACTGGAGCAAGTTCATTTGCATAACATTCAGCAGCCTTCAAGAAGGGTGCCTTTCTGTTTTCATCCACCTTTATTTACGGAGTGATCAGTGTTTTGTAATTAAATGAACAATTGAATCAAATAAATAATTATAGATCACTGTTAAATTGTGATTGTGTGAGTGCTTTGGATTAGTGCTCACCATGGTTGATTGATCTTGTTTAATGCCACACTCTGCCCACATAGCTATTAATGTGATGTGGAATATCCTACATCATTCATTTCATTGGGGATGAAATGATGTGGGATATTCTACATCATTATGTTGGAAGAAGGCAACAGTCACAAAGGCTACTAAATGTTATGTGTGTGCGCTTCAATGCTTCGTGTACAAGTGTTCGTAGACTTGGAACTTAGATTTGATGTCCTCAAGCCCTAACCGTCCAACTATGCATATTTTGCATGATGTACATATTTGAAGTCCGTTTTCTCATTCATCATGCACTTTTTGCAGTGTGGATTTTTTGTTGAAACTTTATTTTATGGGAAGTTAGCTCTATGCATGTGTGATTCAATTAAAAAAGGGGATATTTGTGAAATTCTTAAATGCCTCATTTCGTGTTGTAATGTTCCACCCAAAATTTAAAAGATTTTAGTCTAAAAGTGCTCTTAAAAAAGTCAACTACTAAAATTAAGCAACCAAAAAATCTCCAAAAATAACTATACTTAGGACCGCTTCACACTATGGCCATCCAAGTCGAGAGGCCGTGGGATTGAATGTCCAAACTTTGTTGAGAGTCCAAAGAAATCTACTTAAAATAGGCAATAAGATATAGTTTTCATTTTTTATGAAAAAAAATCGACGCCCTCTCGACCATATTTTTGGTTTCCATTCCCGTCCAGCCCAAACTTCTTTTCAATAATAAGGCCGTCACCTTGGTCAAAAAGTACTACGACGTAAGCATTTTGAAGAGCGACAGCCGTTGGACTTTGGCCTCTAGTGTGAAGGGTCGAGAGGCCGAATCCATGGTTTCTTGTAATTTGATTGGTGGAAATTGACGGCCTCTTGACCTTTGGCCATATTGTGAAGCGGCCCTTAGAGTATTACATTCAACCCATTACCAAAAAAAATCATTAGTATATTGTCAATATCCTATTCGTAATCATATTACAAAAGAGTGTGAAATTGTAAGTTTGAAATTGAATTTACAAAAATATTGGTGATAGCAATCGCAAATCTCATAGAATCTAAAAATAATGCATAATGTACAACTTTTATTCATTCATCAGCTTGAAAATATCCCTCCTAGTTGCATTATAAATAGCATCATTCTTTGGAAAATTCCCAAAGGGTTAACAGTCAAAGTATTTGGACAATGTTTGGCTTATGCATATAAATGTCTTCAAATTATCACATGCCATACTCTTGTTGATACTAATTGTTCAACTTCAATAATGAGGTTGATGGTTTCATTGGTTTCATAGCCACCCTCAGTATGTAGAATCACTTAATTTGATAGAAAATAGGTATGACTCTATTGGCAACCATTGGCAAATTAAAACATCAATGTATAGTTAAGTCATATCACTCTTACTATAAGTTCAAGTCTCAAGTTTTAATATGTGTTTTAAAAACATATGAAAAAGAAATCAAAACATATAACAAGGAAGATTTACTAGTGTGGTTTTGTATTTTAGTTAAAGAGATTTTATAAAATAATTGAGATTAATATCAACTAATCAATATATAGTAAGTTCTAAATGAATTCCTAGATATAGGAACCTTTACAATCAATCACTAATTTTATTAGTATGGTTCTTTTATAGAAACTTTAGGAACAACTTATTCAATTCTTTAATATTAAAGTTTGTAAAAGAGAAATTTTTGGATCCTAAAGCGTTATGTCAACTTCTTTAATAATTCTTTAATCATTATTTAAATCTAAATTTAGAATATTAAGTGGTGCTGTATGAATAAAATCTAAAATTCATAATATTCAACTTTCATTTATACATCAAGCTCAAAATATTCCTCTTAGTTGCATTTTAGAATGCATCTGAGAATGCATCTCTGCAATTCTCCAAATTTAGAAAGGGTTGTTGCTCACAGGCATTTAGGGATTAATTTTCATTCATTAAGTCATTTTCTAACATTTTATTGATACATATTTTTAAAATCAGTTAAATGCATTTATTTGAATTTATTTTTAAATTATTGACAATCAATTACACTTGAAATTAATAAGCTAGCTATTCCAATGATCTATAATTCAAACTTAAATTTAGATTACATACTACATGTTAGATTTTTAAATCACGTTGTAATCCCATGATAATTTATCAAATCACTCTCTATGATATCCTTTCAAATCACAACTAACATGTACTTTTTCAAATAACATCATGTTTCCTTTCAAATCACATCACATATTATTTAAAAGGATACCATATGATTTTTCAAATTAATCAAATCACACCAAAAAAAATATATTTTCAAACAACCACATATGATCTTTCATATCACACAAGATATTCTTCAAATCACACCTAATATTCTTTCATACCACTAAAATTTCATTTTAAACTTTGATGTCGAATAATTAACAAAAGTTGAAACAGTGGAGGTTGGCACTTTCAAAAGTAATTATTAAGAAATCGTATATTAATAGTTAATATAAGATTTTTTCGAGGACTAAACATTTTTTTATTTTATTTTTTACAATTTTCGTTGAGTGTTATTTTTTTATTATTTATTTTTTTCCGCCTATTGTTAACTTTATTTTTGTTGATTTCGACAAAATACTTAATATATTTATTTATTTATTTGGCATTTTTTGGGGAATTATTTTCTACTGACCCCACCTTTCACGTACGGTAATTTAAAACAAATTGTGTATGGGGAAATTTTTATAAATCTAGAGTCCAAAACTCTCACAAGTTCAAGTTTTCAAGATCTTCCATAAATTGAATTGCTAAATGTTTTATCGAGCTTAAATGACTCCTAAATTCTTATATTTATTCTTGTACTTATGTACACACAAGTCATTAGTGATCCATTTAATCTCCAAATTTGTGGTGTTGTAAGCATGTTTGTCATGGCACCCAAGAGGTCATCTATCTAATTATTGCACATGTCCAATTAGACTTCCACTAGTCCAATGTTAAATTGTTCAATAATATTTGAATAACTTCTATAACCTTTCTCGAAATTCAGGCATATTCAAAGAGTTTGGACATAATTTTTGTACAAAAAATCCTAATTTGTCGACTTGTAGAGACTTGTTGGACCGGGTGATCCATTCGTCTACTATGTATGTTTTATAGTAGCCATAAGACTCAATCTTTAGTTGGAATAAAAGGGATGCTTGAAATTGTACTAGTCACTATGAACTTATCAAGGAACCGCATTTGATTGATGCATCACCAATTCTATTGTAAGTTTCATTTAATTATTCCACTATGGAGTTTATTACCCATGTATAAGCTTCTCCAACAAGACACTATGTCATAAAGGCAAAAGGATGAAAAACATGCATTTTTAGGCTCTTTTGTTCAAATGTGGTTGAAGAGTCCAACTCGGACAAAATAGTTCATCATCTTGTGAAGACCATATGTGGGTGGAGTAGGAAGGGCCAATTGTCCATATCCCGGTAGAGATGCTCTAAAAACAAGTAAAATATACAAAGAGAGTACTCTTTAATTTTTATCAATCCCGGGGAGTGCACTTGTTTATGTACACTATGAGGAATCACGTGCCTACACAAGAAGGAATTAAGTGGTTAGCTTTTATGAAAGGCTTATAAAAAATCATGTTTGAAGGTGGTGAAAGACCACATTTATGTTTCATGTGTTATTTTGTTTTAACTAGTAACACACATTTTGTTAAAATTGAACTACATTTCGTTAAAACTGCACTACCAGATTGAAAAAGTGATAGGGAGTATTACCCTTCACAATAGAAATAGGTCTCTAATTTTTCTACAACGCTCTTATTCCACGAATTAGAGCACTGTAGAAAAATTGAGGACCTATCTCTATTGCGAAGGGTAGCTCTCCCCCATCATGTTTCCAATTTGGTAGTCCAATTTTAACGAAAATGTGGTTCAATTTTAACAAAATGTGTGTTTTGTGCATGGATCCAAACACCAAAGCCATAACCATATTCATTGTTTTCAAGCTCGGTTACACGCTATGGATAATTAAAATATTTTCATTTACGTGTTTTTATGCTTTCTAAGTTTTAACTCCTAAACGTCTGAAAAATGCCTTTGCGACTTGTAGAACACAAGGTAATTATATTTTTTGTGTTTGGAATGAATAGACACTTTTACTCAGTTTGAGTTCAACAAAGAAGTTGAAGTTTAGATCAATGCAATTCTAGTGAGCCATGAAGATCTCAATTTAGAGATTCTTGTTGATAGCAAATGACAATTATATGAAAACATATCTACTATCCCCATGGGACGTTCAAAGGTTAAACAAAGCACACAAATACAAAAGCCATAACTAACGCCATATTAATTATTTTGTTCAATCCCTGTTATTTCCTAGTGTAACTTGTAACTTGTTACACTAGAAAACAAAATGGATCAATTAGCCAATATAATCAATATGACGTTAAGTGTATTCATCCATTAACAAAATAATGAGTCCTCTAAGAGCCCTTTAATAGTTGACATTGTTAAAATGTATCAATTGAGCCTAGTCCGGGTATAGTAGACGTGTGTGTGAAGTGTTGCTACCTTGTATGAGTTTCTTATTGGACAAGTGCTAAATGCCACAAAAGGCATGTCAACTTGTACATGCATATCTGAACGGCCAATGAAAGTTGGACATGCGAATGTGATCCATCATTGCACTCAAAGCTTTGAGTGAGGGAAAGTAGGATGTTCGGCATTTTCTATATTCCCAAGTACAAATTAAAACCTGTGTTGGGGTCCTTTGAAAGGGATCGGGGGGACCTTCTACAAGGTTCATTATTTTGCTAATGTCTATCAACAAAAGCACACAAAATATTGAATGTAAATGTCATATTAATGCATTCATCAACCCTATCTAACTAAAGTATACTTATCCTAATGTAATAATAAGAATTTCCAATTTAATAAATCAATTTAGACTAGAGTAAAAACTTCAAATAAATTAAAAAAGAAGAACCCCGGTCCTCTCTGAGGCCGGCAAGAATAAATTGTTGAATAAAGTGTCTGTTCAACCCAACCATCATTCCATGTCCATAGGGCATATACCGGTGGAGTGAGATTACACGCCCATGGGGCAAATGCCAGTTGAGTGAGATTACACGCCCATAGGGCAAATGCCGATGGAGTGAGATTACACGCCCTTTCGGACAAAAGCCGGTGGAGTCAGACTACACGCCCTCTCGAGGTCAGACAAGCTCCAGTACTTAAGCCCAAAATCCTGCGACATTCTTCACATTGCTCTTCGCCCAGCCAGCCGCCTCCGGCTCTCCGCCAGGCCACCTTCAGAGTCCATTTGTGCTGCGAGGTAAGTACTCTACACAGGCTCTTCGAAGTTTTGCTTTTCGCATCGTCTTCTTGCAATCTTGCATTGGTTGCACGCATCACCCGTCTGCACCGGTACGTACCTGATGACCAGTTCCTGATGGTTGATCGAGACAGTGAAGACCTCGTGCCCTTGCATGTACATAGATCATGTGTAATTGCTCAAGTTTCCATTGCTCTGTTTTCGTATTGTAGCTCTTGAATTAAGCTTGATCGACTAGCTACGTACATTGCTTTTACTTTTTCTTCGTGCTTACATTTATCTCACTTACACCAGTAGATTGTAACGATCGACCTGGTTTGGACTTCGAAATTATATCAACACAAGTTATTATCGTAGGAACTCGTAAAGTAACAGTTTTGTTGTCAGCTTACAGTCATGCTCGTAGTCCATCATTCTTCTCATTTCAAACTGATCGTCGTTCTGTCTTTTCTGTCGTTTTGTTTGATCGAGTGTCCTGGAATCGCTCGCAGCTCATTTCTACCCCAGGGCTTAGAGTTTGTAAACCGAGGTTCTTTTTAATCCATCAGACTTATTCGACTTGCTTTTTGTCCACCGTCGCCGAAACTCCAAACTGGGTTTACCGTCACTCTGACTTTTTTAATATCATTCTCTTTTTCCTCATGATCTGAATCGCATGCTGATCTTCATTACTACCCCCGGGGTCTTAGAATGTACAAATCAAAGTGCGTTCTTTTTATGCAACCTTGTTCGACTTGCTTTATCGTCCGTGGTCGCCGAAACTCTAAAGCCTAGAAGGAATGAACACAATATTAATCGGTCTGGTTTGGACTTCGACATCATATTGATCATCACAAGGTATTATCGAGCATAGGAGTTCAGATAGCCGAATTGCAGTTTTGTTGTCTAACAGTCATGCTCGTAGTCCATGATCTCCTTATTTCAGACGAATCGTTGTTCTGTCTGTTCTGTCTGTATGTTTGTTCGACTGTCGAAACGCTCAAGCTCAATCATGCAAAGCTCATTTCTACCCCAGGCCTTAGAATTTGCAACTCGGGGTTCTTTTAAATCCAACTTACACATAGTAATTCGACTTGCTTTTTGTCCACGGTCGACAAAACTAACTCTAAGCTGTCTGCTGTCTGGTACCCCCATCACTCTGATCGCATACTGATTCGTGAGTGAACTGCAGAATAAAGATGGCCAGTCCGAGCGAAATGCAGACGCTGGTGCCGCAGTGTTGACGTCCTCAACATGATGCCTCTGCCCATGCGACGGAGACGGTTCCCCAAATCTCACCCGCCGTCCAAGCTGACAACAGTGCTCAGGTGCGTGCATGTGCAGTAACTATTCATCATTCTAATTTTGTCGTTGCAACAAGTGAAAACAACGTACGTGATGAACTAAACCCGTTATTGCACGTTTTGATCAATGCCATGCCAAGACTAAACGTTACATTTATTTTGTTTTGTCACGTAAACCCTAGATATCGGATGGTGGCCGGTCTAACCCTCCAACTCCCAGCCGAGAGCTCGAGGTTCAGCAACCAACACGACCATCCAGAAAGCGAAAAGCTCGGGATCTGCGAATGCGCAGAGCACCCACCCCAAAACACGATAGCAATGGTCACCCGAAACCGTCGGGGGTCGTCGCTCGTTCCAAGAAATGGACGGCCAACCTGTGCGTGCCGGGCGTTACCATCCCAGGACGGGATAGTCGGGGCATACAGATCTACCTCGGCACCTACGAGACGGAGGAAGAAGCCAAGGCAGCGCACGACAGGGCAGCGTTGAAGCTTGATGAAATCCACGGCGCAAAACCACTACTGAACTACCCTAAAGAGAGCCATCAGGAGTACATCGAAGAGCACGCCACGTGGGACTTGCGGGACTTTGTGTGGAAGTTGCGGCACTCGGCGGGCAAGGCCATGAAGGGTGTCACCTGCAACATCAAGAAGGTGGTCTTTAAAGCAAAGATTACGGTGAAGTACAAGGAGCCAGTGGAGAAGAAAACATATGTGCTCGGGACATTTGCAAGCCAGGAAGAGGCTGGAAGAGCTTACGACCTGGCGTTGTTGTTCATCCACAAGAAACTCACATGCTGGGAGAACTTGCATCTTGTAACCAACTTTCGGCCCAGCAAGTACTCTGAAGACGAAATTCTGGAGGCCGGAATCAAGCATGGCTTGAGACAGGTAGAAGCCCCTGCAGAAGAATCTGACATGGACTGATTTTAAGCTGCACGCATGCGTGTTGCGTTTCCAGACGAGATGTGTCAAGGATCTCCTACTGCCCATGGACGATCAAGCTCATTATCTTACAAGCTGGAGTGTATGATGCCGTGGAAACAGTGGTGGTAGTACTGGTACACATTCATTTGTATGCGCTTCAATGCTTCATGCGCAGTCAAAGTGTTGGTAGACTTGGAGCTTACAATTTGGTTTCTTTTACAGTCAAAGTTGTAGTGTTGTTTTAGCATTATTTGGTTTTTTTTACAGTCAAAGTTGTAGTGTTGTTTACGCACCAAATGGTCCTTGAACTATCTTGTGTGATAGTCTACAAGTTGAGAGTACTTGTCGGAGTTCAATTATGAGGTTCAACTGTTGCTGGTTTGGATTCCTAGCGGAAGTGACATGTACTAGTATGTGTGAACGCTTGACTTAATGGAAATAAAGTATAATTCTATAATTCCGGGAGTGGGTGGTAGTCTCTCTCGACAATTTAGATTTTTGATGAAAGGTTAAATCATATTACTCTGACCATTTGTCAAAGCTTTAAGTTTAATGTGGGTATAAATAACTAAAATAACTAAGAAGATATAAAATTAAAGCATTAGTAAGTGTAGTTTTGTAATTTAATTGATGAGATCTTATGAGTTGACTAAGATCATTGGATATAGTGAGTTTAGGATGTATGTCTTTGTACATAGAAACTTTGAGAATGAGGTATCCATCAATGCTTACTTTTATTGATAAACCTTGCTTCCAAAAGAATTAAGAAAAAATAACCTATTCGTTGATATTAAAGTTTGTAGAAGAGGATTTTTAGATTGTAGAGTGTCATATCGACTTTTAATTTATTTTTTTTTAAATTTAAAAATTCTTTGCGTAAAATAAGTTGTATTACTTATTCTCTAAGTACAGGACTAGGAGGACAGATTGTGTTCAAGAATAATTCAATACCTTTAGTAAATTAACCTATTTGAATTCCATAATATTGTGTCAATGTTAGCTAAAGAATTATAAATGTTGGTTATAAGAACACAAAAGTCCTCCATCATGTTGTGTTGTCATATCAAGTGGTTAGATAGAACAATCCTTTTTAGATTCTCTAAACGGAGTGTTCATCATTAACTAGGTTGTTGTACTACCAACGCTCGTATTGAAAAGGCTAAAAAATTCTATGTTTGAAAAACAAATGTTAAATCTCATATTATTTTAGTAAAGATTAATTTTTATTTGAATTTGAATTTTTTTTAAATGTAATGGTTTCTTGAGTCATTTTCAACATTTTACGTGTACAATGTTTTTTAATTACTTAAATGCATTTTTTAATTAAATTAAATTTTAAATCATTTAAGACCAAATACCATTTTAAACCATTGACAACCAATTACACTTCTAACTAATAAACTAGCCATTCCAATGATTTATAATTCAAATTCAAATTACCTACATGTTCTTTTACATCACACTATATGATATGTTAGTATCAAATCACTATACATGATATTCTATTCAATCAAAGTATATGGTATCCTTTCAAATCACACTTCGTATTGTTTCAAATAGCATCATTTTTCTTTCATATAACATTGCATATTATTAACACACCACATATTGTTTTCAAATCACCTCACATAGAAAAAAAAGAACTTTGGCCCAAAGGGCTACGTGAATGAAGAGTTTGTTGGGAGAAGTACTCCCAACTTGGCCATTGGGACCAAGATGGCGCATGCTACCCTTGATGTCCTCTTTCGAGGATACACTCTTACATATCATGTCATATAATTATCATTCAAATGACACTATATGTTCTTTCAAACAAATCATATCACACCAAAAACATGTCTTTGGATCATTCAACCCCACGCGTTCTTTCAAATCACACCAAGTCTTGGGGTGTTTTCATGGTAGGGCATACCAAAATGTATAGTGGCACATTGTAGAACATCAAAATTTTGGTGGTAAACATATCCTTGTTGGTCATTGAGGTTGGTTTTTCGGCAAAAATGTTAACAACCATGAAAAAGTATTTCAGAATTGTATGTATAGACAAAAATTCAAAATAATTTAAAGTTGTATTTGTCTCAAAATGAAACATATTGTGTCCCATCACGGTGCACAATATGTACATTAACACCTTAATTGTCATGTTTCATTGAATATATGGTAATGAAAATTATTTTCCTCAATTTCTATTATAAAAAAGTATCATATTCAATTAAGATTCCAAAAGATCCCCAAAATATTCCAAAATACTCCAAATTAATATAAAATATGTTGAAGAGATTCTATTAGTATTTTAAAACATTTTTGATAATTTCCCTATCTATTATACATATAATACAACTTGTTTTGTCTTACTCGACCGTTCTGCATTGGAATCCGTCGAGGAGACAATCCAAGTTCTTTTGAAGTTTTCGACCGCAATCTTGCTATGTTTCGTCGCTTGTTGAAAGAGAACCGAGAAGAGTTTAATCTGGAAGGATGAGTATAGCGTTCTGGTTGCTGCAAGCTCATCTCGAGTATAAGCTCCTGTTGGCGCTCAACCGAGACGAGTTTCACTCGCGCCCGACACTCCTTGCACATCGTTGGACTGACCAACAAGCAATTTTCTCGTGCTTGGTTTTAAACTTTTGTCTGAACATGTTTACCCTTCAATTTCGGGTATCGATTGCAGTTGTTACATCGGAGCAGTCATTTTTTTTTTGGTCAGGAGACGGTTTAGCATTTTTGCTACTTTTCCATGGCTTGAAGCAATCCAAGCTCCTTGAGTGGATGCTCTTTTCATATTAATATATAGGTAATACACATGTATGTGCTACGTAGACAATACCTAGGTGATACCTAGGTTTAGCAAAAATCCTTTGTATCAATTAGCCAGCCCAAATTTTGTGTAGCAATTTGGGTAAAATTAACAACAAAAGAATCACTCCACCGGAGACTCGTAGCCCGTGACGAGGAATTTTGAGTTGTTGTTTGTTTCTAAACCTAGAACACAAGTTCGTCGATGACACGCTTGATGGTGGATGCAAATGCAGGCACGGATCATCGGGGGGCGGGATGGACAGGAAGGTGGCACATGGTTGGCGATCTCTGAGTCCGGGCGTGTGGCATTTGTGACGAATTTTCCGGAGCCTGGTCAAGAGAAAGTGGGAGTAGTAAGCAGGGGACAGCTTCCCACGTTTTTACAGAGCTCATTGTCGCCCACGGACTATGTGGAAGGAGTAGCCGCTCGAGCTGGTGATTACAATGGGTTTAACCTAATCGCTGCGGAAAAAGAATCAAGTTTCTATGTTGTTGTTAAGTCAAATTGTTGAGGATGTGAGTTTGTTTGTTTGCTGTTGAAGTAAAAAAGATCAAGTTGAAAAAAAAAATCAAATTTGTTTGCTGTTGAGAAAAAAATCAAGTCGATTTCTTTGTTGTTGAAGTAAAAAGATCAAATTGAATTGTTGAGGATTAGTTTGTTTCTTTGTTGTTGAGGAAAAAAAGTTGAGGAAAAAAAGATCAAGTTGCATTGTTGAGTCTATTTCTTTGCTGTTGAAAAAGATGAAGCTGAACTTGTCTCAGTTTGAGTTTGTTTCTTTGTTGTTGAGGAAAAAAATCAAGTTGAATTGAAAATTGTTGCAGTTGGGGATAACAGTTGCGCATTTGGATCACTCTTTGTGTTACTCATTATTTCATAGAATTGCTGGTGTAGGAATTGAAAAGATGGAATTTAGACTAATTAAATGTAATGCAATCTCATATGTAATCTCATATCTTAAACCCTAAATTTCTATAGTGTAGGAAAATTGGACCCTATGCTGCAAATCATTTGACAAATGCAATTCGCTATTTACGCACTTGGCCAAGTGCGCTCATTTCATAAGTATATTTGACTTTTAAAAAGGTTGGTTAAATAGTTCTCTAAAAAACATCAATGTTGTCTTTCTTCAATCTCCCACATTGTAAACAAATAGTTATTTTAATAAAATTTTATTCTCATCTTTATCTTTTCTTTTACCTTTTCTTTTATCTTTTCTTTTTTATCTTGATTTCTTTCTTGTCTTCTTTCTTGTCTCCCTCTTGTCTTTCTTCTTGTCTTCCTTTTTGTCTTCGTTGTCTTTTTTTTCTTCTACTTTTTCTTCAGTTGTGACTGCTGAACCCTAAACAATGGGAGCAAACGAAAAAAAAAAAAAATTAAATTAAATTTTTTTTTTTTTTTTTTTTCGTTTTTCGGTTTGGCCGTGGGGTGTTGTTAAACCCTGAATGGCAGCCGCCAAAATAAATAAATAAATAAATAAAATTAAAAAAAATTAAAAAAAAAATTCCCTTTTTCTTGGCCGTGGAGTGCTGCTGAACCCTGAATGGCAGCTGCCAAAAAAAAAAAAAAAACTTTTTTTTTTTACTTTTTTGACTTTTTCTTAAAATTACTATTTTTAGCCGCTTGGGTGCGCGGCCGCGCACCCATAAACCTTCTCATCTCCCTCATTTTCATCTCCATCCCTCCCTCTCCATCCCTCCCTCTCCATCCCTCCCTCTCCATCCCTCCCTCTCCATCCCTCCCTCTCCATCCCTCCCCTCTCCTCATATATATAGGAGAGAGGAGAGGGTCTCTCCCATTCATTCTTCAACTCCCTCTCCCTCACCCTCACCTCTCCCCTATATATATAGGAGGAGAGGGGAAGGAGAAGAAGAGGAAGAAGAGTCTTTGGGTGCGCGGGTGCGCGGCCGCGCACCCCAGCGACTAAAAATAGTAATTTTTAGAAAAAGTCAAAAAAGTCAAAAAAAAAAGTTTTTTTTTTTTTTTTTTTTTGGCAGCTGCTATTCAGGGTTCAGCAGCACCCCACGGCCAAGAAAAAGGGAATTTTTTTTTTAATTTTTTTTAATTTTATTTATTTATTTATTTATTTTGGCGGCTGCCATTCAGGGTTTAACAACACCCCACGGCCAAACCGAAAAACGAAAAAAAAAAAAAAAAAAAAAAAAAAAAATTTTTTTTTTTTTTTTTGGTTTGCTCCCATTGTTTAGGGTTCAGCAGCCACAACTGAAGAAAAAGTAGAAGAAAAAAAAGACAACGAAGACAAAAAGGAAGACAAGAAGAAAGACAAGAAAGAAGACGAGAAAGAATTCAAGATAAAAAAGAAAAGATAAAAGAAAAGATCAAGATGAGAATAAAAATTTATTAAAATAATTATTTGTTTACAATGTAAGGATTGAAGAAAGACAATAATCGTTGGTTTTTTTTAAATAAAAGTTAGTCAAATAAAATCATGCGCTCGGCGACCAAGTGCATGATTATATAGCCAAGTGCGTAAATAGCGAATTGTGTGTTCTGTTTGTCTGAAAATCACTTCAAGTTGATCTTGATTTAGGGTTTTAGAGTTTAGGGTTCAACTTGATTTTGCACTGATGTAGATAGTCGTTTTTAAGTCACCTTGCATTTTGTTTTGACTAAAACTCGTTGGTGTTGTCGAGAACATGTGCAGATTGACTTGAAGATTACGGTTTTGGAGTGGAGTTTGTTTGGAGCAAGACGATACATCTCGGTTTTAGGATTTTACTTTCAAAAGGTTAGTCAAAGTGAGTGACTTTGAAATTAGTTGAATGATAGTATGTTGCATGACTTAGTTCCATGGTAGTATAATACGGTCGACGCAATTGATCTTTTAATATAGAACAAGACCTTTAAAATAATGTATAGCAATCAAGAGAGATGGGACGGCCGTGCACCCCCAAAGGCTAAAGATAGAATTATTATTTTTTAAACAAACAAACAATATAAAAGCCATTGTTTGAAAAGTTCAATGATGCAGATTGCCATATTGGGTGTGTTTTTAGTAACCTCGGCGTTTTGGGGGATCTGTGTAGATTGACTTGAGGATTACGGTTTGGATTGGAGTTTGTTTGGAGCAAGACAAAAAAAAAAATTAGAGTTTTACTTTCAAATGGTTAGTGAGGATTGATGAAAGCGGGTTTGAAACAATTAGTGAATGATTTTTGAGGTATTCTGAAATTAGTTCCATGATAGTTGAGTGACTTTGAAGTTATTTGTAATCATTTTATATGGTTTTAAAATGATGACTTGAATTGATCATATTGTAAATTAATATAGTACAAATTAAAGATTAAAGTAAAAAATTTGTCCTTTGTCTTTCAAGATTAAAAAAAAAAAGATAAATAACTAAAATAGAGGCAATGTTTGAGGCCTTCAATGTATATTTTATTTTTCTAAATAAATAATATTCATATAAATTATTTATTTCTTGAATCAACATATTTGAAGTCCATAAAAGTTTCTAACATTAAACTAACGTTAATGTGCTTAATGGCACGGGTCCCACTAGTCTATTATATTATGTCTATGAATCATCTATTAGAGAGAAATAGGAACAATTTTTTATTAGAATTTTGATATTTATAATTTCCTATTCTAATATATAAATGGTTTATTCAATTTTTTATATTTACAATGTCCTTTTCTAATTTATAATTGGCTTTTCCAACTTATCCTCTTCACGGTGAGTATTTTTTGTTGAAATTTTCATGATTGAATCATCTAAAATCTAATCATTTAATGAAGAATCATAATATTTTAATATTTCTTTAATCCTCATAAAATGCTTAATAAAATTCAAGGAATTGTAATTTAAACTAAGTTTGTTATAAATTGGAAAGTTAGAAACTACTACTTCCGTCCCATCATTGATGATGCTTTTGGGAATAAAGAATTGTTCCAAATTACTTATGGAAATCATATATTCAATTTTTAGTTGTTGTTTTATAAATTCAATTGAAGAAAAATCACAATATAGACGTGCACAAGAAGCACATGAAGTGCTTTTTGTTTGTGAAGCTTGTTTTTGCTCATGTGTGGAACCCTAATATAACTATTGCAACCACCTACTTTCATAGTTTCTACCATGCAATGTTGTAAACTCAAGAAAGCCTTATTCAAAACTTGAATTCACATGCTATCATAGGCCTCTTCCACAATATGAACAAGTTCATTCATTGATTTGAAAGCTTGCTCATGCTAAAGAGATTGAATACGGCCAAACATCTTTAACCCCTAGATGCCGCCAAGACCAAAAAATGGATTATGAATGAAGTCAAGTGTTCAATTCCAAGTGTTGTGTGGATGATTTCCATCCAATTCTTTATGTGAAGGGCTTTGCTTGGTAATGCCATCCCTCCAAGTTAAATTCTAATCATTCAAGCTATTTTTTGATTTTACATGGGTCCCAACTACAAATTAAAGAGTCGTAAAAACGGTTCACCGTGTAGTGTATTTTGATTTTTTTCCTTGCTCTATTTAAACTAAATTCAAGCCATGAATATGAGTTCCATTGCATTTAAGCTTAATTAACAAAATGAAGCTTACCAAATCTAATTTCTACTCCACTTTGAATTTTTGGAGTATTTTGAAAATTGAGTGTTTTATTGTAGTTACAAGTTCAGTCGGTATCACCAAAGTATAGAAAAAATTCTAAATTTAGATACAGGGATGATTTCATCAACTAAACTTTTCTTCATTGTAATTTACACCTTAGCTAAAATAAATTGGAAATTTCTAGTACATTTTGTAATCGATATAGATTTTCTTTACAATCACTTCATAAAACCATAGTAATTATTTTCGAATTGTCACCAAAATTTATGAAAAATTCATGATTTTTAGTAGACATGTGACTTCATGAATTGAAAATACAAATTTTAGTTCTTGTACTATTTTTAGTAGCAAATTGAGTGTGAAAGATAAAACATGGTTCCAAGGTCATAGGTCCAACCTTTAGGGGTTAATCCCTAACCGTCTCGGCGTCCATATTTTAAACGTTTCTTGGGGTACATTCACCTTCAAAGAGTTGTAACTTTTGCAAAAGTGTATGATTTCAATGAAATTTTGGAAAAACAAACTACATGATGTACAAAATGAGTGGTAAAAATTTCAGATCAATCCAAGGTGTATTGAATTTTTGGTGATCATTTGAAAGTAGGGGTCCTTTTTTCTGGACAGTTATTGTGCATTTTGATGGTTGCAACTTTAGGGGCTTGTATCTCTTGCATCCCATGTCCGTGTTCAATAAAAATTATTAGGTTGGATTTTCCTTGAAGTCTAGTTATTATGGTAAAAGTTTCATGTCATTCCATTTTGTTTTGAATGTTTGGGAGTCATTTTAGTGCACAAGTCTATTTTTAACACTTTGCATTTTGAGTCAAATGGGTCACTTTTTAGGCTACTTTTTGACATTGCAAGGCCATTTCAAGGCACATCAAAAAAAATTCTTCAGTGTTTTTTTTTCACCAATGTGTTTATATGATGATTTTGAACTACTTTATAGTTGAAAGTTTTTTCATTTGAGTAATTTTGAAAACGACTTTTACCTTTAACTGTGTTGCTAGGAAAATTTCAACATCCTTATTTACACTAAAACACTATAATCTTGAAATTTATATGGCCAAATGACTCCAAATTTGATCCACATCATTTAAAACATGTAAATTACAATATTGTATAGTTGAGATTTCTATACCTCGCTTACATTTAGACCAATAATTCATCAATTGAAGTAATGATGTTTTTAAGCCCAAAAAAGCTAGGGATGCTTAGGGATTAATGTTATTGCTTGGACATACAACTACTCCGAAATAGAAACTTATTGTATTACAAGATTTAATGAAATCATTCTAGATTGCTTGAATGACCTCTAAAGGACCGGAGTGTTTTTCCTCCAAAAGCACTCCATTGCTGTCATTTCTACTCCTTTGTGTAATTATTCCAAAACAAATTGTTTTTTTACCTTCTAACCGTAAGATCTTGTCCTAAACTACTTGAAAAACATCCGCAACAAATTATTTTGAGGTTTTACTGCACAGATGGCAAGATAATTGCATTCGATGAATAAAATCACCCCATAGAAACACCGGTTCAAAAATTTCAAATGCATTTTACCGTGGTTACATCAAAATTATTTCACTACGGAAAACTATCGCACTTCACTTTCACATTCTATATAATGTTACTTAGTTGTGTACCAATTTTCCTTGCATTTGGAAATGTTTAAGATGTTGAAGAACACTTGTTGGGGGTTTACAAGCTTAGAAAAGACTGGCTTTGTTTTTGGAATTGCAATATTTTTTACTTTCATTATTTAGAATACTATTTTTTCACCATTCCAATGCTCATGACCCCACTAACTTCCAAGAGGGGTTTAGAGGCCCTCAAGGTGGAGTGCCATGTGACAGTCCCTCATTGGAAAATTTGCCTTTTTTTTTCTTTTTTTTTAATAATTTTTTTCTGATTTTGAATTTTAAGAAAAAATATATATAATTCCAAAATAAATTTTAATTTTTCAAAGAATAATTTAGTTTTAAAAAATGTTATTTTTTAAATTTTTAATGGAGGCTATTTGTTGCCCCTAACATTCCACCCTATTTTCCACACTCTGTCTTTCTCTTTGCCTCCACCAAAAAAAATTCAACAATTTTTCTATTGCTCCGATGCCCTTTCTCTCAAAAATAACACATTGTCCCCCATAACGGCATGGGAATTTAAAAAACAAGAAAACAACCTCCATTTTCGTGGCACATTGAGGAATCTACTAATAAATTTCCTTCAAAATTCAATTAAAAATATATTTATCAGAACCTACTCGGTTCTTTAAAGTACCTGGTTATGACACTTGGTCTTTTAGAGGGTTAAATCTTGATTTTTTTCAAAAGCATCACCTGTTATAAAACGGAGGGAGTACTTTACAATTCAAATCATGTGATTGTAAGGTCATTTTTTCTTATATGAAAGCTTAACCTTTTTTCTCTCTCCAAAACCTTGTCGTTGAGTTGAACTTCTTTTTTCCAAATTCCAATATTTGAAAAAGACATGATGTGGCGTGCAAATGAAACAACTATCCCCTAAAGTTTAGCCTTTTAGAAACATTCGTAAGTTTCTATTGCCCCATTTTGTGGAAATGGAGGGTGGAGATTATCTCTCACCCACTTGTGTTCCTTCCACATCCTTTGCACTCATAGAGCTAGGGTTCAGGGTTTTCCATTCAATCTTTTGTGTAGAATTGGAGTCTCGTGGCAGACCGAGCACTGATTTTTTTCAGGGTTTGTGAAGCTCGTCTACCTTCCTTCAGCAATCAAGCATAGAGCTGTGTGAGCCCAGCTGGAGAATTTGCAAGCATTCAGTGATCGGACGATTGCTTTCAATAGCTCTTGAATTTCAATCGATTTCTGGTATTTATGGGATTGAAATCCTATGTATATCTCCTATCAACTGTGGTGGGGATTTTTATGAACCAGGAATTCGGATTTGCCTTTAGTAGGAACTGAGTAATTTGGAGGTGGTCTGATGTAAGGAGTTAAGAAACAAACGTTCACATGAATTCAGAAAGCTTTGAGCAACCATTCTGATGAAGAGGAATTAGATCACAAAAGCTTGTTCTGTAAACTTTAAAAATAATTCTCCAGGAGCCATTTTCATGTTGCACACTAATCAGAGGATGACAAAGCTGAATTTCAGAAGGTCAATTTTATTTGATGTACCTTTCGAGATTGCAGTTTTTGAGGGAAATCGGGTGATGGCTATCAATAGTGTTGCATTCAGGTATTAGAGTTTTGCTTTTGTGGTAACTGAATCAGTGAGGAGTAATAGTAGAATTCCGGGACCTTGAGAGGAAACTGAGAACGAATGTTCACATGAATTTAGAAGCTGTGAGGGTGATTAAGTATGCACAATAAATAATGTATGGCGTATGATGATGTATAGCTACCATAAAGCTTTTTCTAAACACCAGAATTATAGCATTCAAGTGCATAGAGTTAAAAAAAATAGCACTGCTACTGATTTGAAGTTAACCGAGCATCTAGAAAAGTGCCAATTTTTTGAGATTTGGCCATTATGACGAATGTAAGGGTTTATGATATGTTGGTCATTAACTTCTCAGCAAAACTAGTGCTACAAGTGTAACCGACGAAATGGTAGAAGTGAACATGTTCAAAACGTGATTGGCACGAATTGGGCTTTTAGACATTTTCACTAAGTACCATAATTTATTTTCTGCAGGGATGATTGGAAAAACTCTCACGGAAGATAACGTTGTGGGATCCAAAAAAGCAAATCAACTTGAAGTGAAGGTGAAAAAGGAAGCCCTTGAGGACTAAATTTCCAAACTTCGACACTGCAACATCACAGAAAATTGCATACACCAAGTGCCCCATGTCCTCAAAAGCTCACACTATTAAATATGGTAATCACATATATCTCAAGGTCCGGTACATCGCAGATCATATACAAACATGTCACTCTAGATAAAAGTCCCAAACTGTGAGTCAAGGTATATCACGATCACATACTTATATCTAGAGTCCGTGCACACTGTACAGTCCACGGCATTTTCAGGGGTATTTACAGACCGAAGTGGTGATGATGCTTCTCGCCCCCCTCACCCTCTTTCCGCTCCTCTTTCTCATGATGATGGTACCCGGCGTAGCCCAAGATGCCGGCACCCACAACCCCCGCGGCAATCTCCTCCTCCAATTTCCTCTTGCGCTTGCGCTTCTCCTCCTCGGAGATGTCTGTGCGATTGGCCAGATTCTCCACCTGCAACAACAGCCACATTACTCAAAAGGCACTCAAACAGACACAGAAAACACGTCCTCACTAGTAAGAAATGTGTCATTTTTCACTTACTATAAATGAAAAAGGAACGAAACCACGCCAAGCACATGGGCTGTGTCAATGCTGGTGAGTGGTTTTGGTCACAAGAAGACAAAATTATAAACATAATATTCGGTCACTACAGGTCTGCTACTAGTGCCTGCATACATTGAACTGAAATTCAGTGCATCAAACGATACTGGCAATGACTTGACTGCAAGCGGAACTCACATCTTCCTTTCTCAGGGAGCTTTTGTGGTAGCCATGGCCAATGTCATCGCCGTAGCCGTTGTTGTGCGTCATCTTCGGATGCTGCAAAATGTATCAAGAAACAGCTAGACAGACAGGAAAATGAACTAGCAACTTAGCACTCAGTGACTGAAGAGATCGACATGAGTGAAGGATTATATAGAGATAGGGGATCCCACCAGTTACGCCTGAATTGCAGATGAGAATGGACTTGCAAATGACTTTCTAATTAGAGTGACGGTTCGATAGGTCTCATCACATGTCACGGAATTCATGCAATGTTCCACTTGCCGGAACTTGAGAGGGTCCTCGTAAAGATCATTCAGAAGAAACGTACTTCAGTGCATGGGAGTGCGAGGTGCTTGCGTGAGTGCCGATTGAAGCACCGTTCCAGATGCACCGGTCCTGGATATGGAATCATATGGAAGATTATTTGTGCCTGCCTACTCTTGCATAGTTTCTGCGACGTGGGTGGGGTATAACTTATGTGCCGGGGAAGCAATCATCAGGAAAATCTCCCGCCCCCCTAGCCATGATTCAATATAATTATTTGAAATGTGCAATACTCAAAACTGTCTCTTTTTTATCACCCTTTTGTAACTATTGTACACGTGGGAACAAGTGTCCAATTACATGAGTTTGCCATAGCGATTACGCGTGGAAACAAGTGTCCAATTACATGAGTTTAGAATAGCAACTACACGTGGAAAGTGTTGAAAAGGTGGGGCTCCCAAAGGAGATGCCTAGGCAAAATCACTGTGCATGCGTGGAATTGGTCACCATTTGTCTAGGAAACTCCCTCGATAGTGCCATTTTTTTTACTAGTGTCAACAACATGAGTTTACAATAGAAAATACATTTTCTGCAAATACCGATATTAGAATGTGATACTTGGACGGCCATAGTGTGAAGCAACCCTCAGAGTGTACTCAAACTTGCTATCTCTACGTGTACGTTTTCCATATTGCAAAATCAAAACGTTATACACACTCATATGATGAGGTACAATACTAGGCTTGAGTCAGTTCAAAAAACATCTTATAATACTAGAATTATCCAAAAAAAAAGAATTGGTTTTCAAGCAGAGTTCAAGTGGAATTCTCTTCCTATAATTACAATTTATGACAATTACTGTTAATGAATGGATTCTATGGTTGGGGCTCTTGGCTTGGGGGGAGTGGGGGACGTGAAGGAACTCTCTTTTAAGATTGGAGAGGTCACAAGTTCTGCACCTCGTGATGGTGCAGGGCCTTGCTTTAAATTATTCTCCAGCTCACTATAAACTAGTTTTGTAGTCTTTTTGAACTCAAAACAAGTTTAAGGTGAGTTTAAGGTTTCTTTCCACTTTGAGACATTCTTTTCGGTTAACCCTATTGTACACTCTCAATTCATTATTTATCACTCTCCAATACCTACAAAGAAAATTTGTTCACATGTGATTCGACACTTACCACATGTCAACTTTAGAACTCATATACATTGGGTACCAAATGGTGATATAAAAGAGTTTTGAGTCTATATAATATACCATAGCTTCCTAGCAACTTGGGGTAGCTTTTTGTCTAATAATTAATTAAAGTGCAAAAAATAGTTAGGCAACACGAAAAATGATATATTAAAATTGGACAATAATATATAAAAAATCAATATTTAAACCGTTGGCCTTTAAAAAATTGGGCAAACTAGGTCAATAATTTCCTAGAAATTTAGGCACCCTCTTAATTTTCTATTTTCTGACCAAGCAGCTAGGAAGCTACGGTAATACTTTTTCAATGTTGCAACAATCCATTATATAACACAGGGTGGTACAGACACACGCTCTCCTCGACGGTTTTGTTGTCGGAAGAGGAAATAAGTGTGCCAGAGTCGGACATAAATCCCGACATAAACCAACTAGTTTATTATATAACGTAAGTGGCTGCACGCACACACGCCTCTAGGACAATTTTATCGACATAACGATTGTGTCTAAATCACATTAGAGGGGGGCCCAGTTTATTATGTAATGCACAATGGTGCACACACGTCCTTTACTACGAATTTGCAATCGGAATTGTCTTGTTGTGAACTTGTGAAGGACGATGACAAAGGCCCACCTAGTTTATTGCGTATTGCATAGTAGTGCAAGCACGCTCTCCACTACGAATTTGCAACCGGAACTGTCTTGTTGTCTTGTTGTGAAGGAGGATGGCAAAGGCCCACCTAATTTATTACGTTAACAGCCGGGCTTTCTGATTCGGGGGGTTTCCCTGGTCGAATTGTGAGGCCGAATCTGTAGGTACTGCCGATTCTGAAACCAAATTGGCCCCTATGGCCGATTCTGGAGTTCTCAATGGGGAACGCCCTGGCTGTTAACGCCAGGGAATGCGCCCTTGGAGGCGCGTTCTCTAAGGTCGAGGCACCTAAAACCGATCACTTAACCTATCTACACTATTTTTGGACCAACCATTAATAGGGTGATATTTTTCCTGGGTTGGAAGTTAGTTTTCGCGGAGAATGCAAATTTTTCCATGAATTATTTCCCAATATTGAAATTTGTACAATTTTTCAAAGTGAAAAGTACTTCAGAACCCAAAACCGATCACATGCTCTAATGTACAAATGAGGTACATCTTCCCTTTCAAAATCTAGAAATTAGGCCTGATCGGTTTTAGGTACCTGGTCGGCTTTAGGTGCCTCGACCTTAGTACGTAATGCACAATTGTGCACGCACGCTCTCCACTACGGAATCGGAATTGTCTTGTTACGAAGGACGATGGCAAAGGATTGAAAGAAGGGCCTTGGGTTCTTCTGATGTACGTGGCATGAGCGTGGGGAAACCGTAATCCTCATGCCAGGTACTGTGGTACGGGTAGTATCCTGAGCTCTCATAAAGGTGCAGCGTCGATTTTTTTGCCCATTCTTTTCCCATCCAGCTCTACTGTAGCAATCCAGGTTGAGGTAGACCATACTCGAGCTTGCAGGTGGCCACTGATCACCGACCATTTTGTGTGCTGGCATCATCCAATTTTCAGCCATTTTCTCCCTTGAAAGAACCCCTCCCGAGTCCTGGCGATCTTATAAAAGACTGATGAGTAGATGCTCATGTTTGTCCACACTAGTGGGAGCTTTATCTCTCACCAAAACTTTAAGTAAATCCTTTAGAGCATCTCCACCCTGCCGCGTCAAAGGGACGCGCGAACTGCCCTTTGACGCGGCCTTGCTAAAAATTTGGGTCCACCGCGGCCTTCAAACGCACTCTATGCAACCAGGCCTCGCCAAATGTAACCACAAACTTGCTAACGTCGCGGGTCAAAATAATTTGCTGGAGCTTGCATTCCAGAGGATATATCTGCGGATTCGGTGGAGAGTGTTCAGTGTAGCCCGGTTCTGTGCAGCCTCGTCACCTATACTCCGAAAGTGTGTCTGTCACCTTTCAATTTTAGAGTGCTTCGTCACCTGCGCCGAATCTGCCCGCGGAGATCACGAGAATTTTCATGGCCCTGTGCCTTTAGCTGTAGCATGGGTGGGGATCAGCCGCGCCACAGCCGGAGATGAGCGGATTGGAGCCCGTCAAGCCAGCTTCCCTGAGTCAATTTTCCCGCGGCAGGGTGGAGATGCTCTTAGCGCGCCAGCGTCCATACACCGTAACACCATAGCAGGTTCGCCACCTGGCGAATGAATATTTTTTTTTTTTGAAAAAATATGGGTCGCCTCTCAAAAACTGAATTTCTCAATTTTCGGTTTTTAGCAAAAAATCAATAAAAATGACCTTAAATAGCTTAGAAATAACAAAATATTTCATAAACTAATTTATTCTATTTTCGTTTTCTGTCTTCAGAATTTTCTAATTTTTATGTTTTTTATTTTTAGAATTATTTTAGGACGAACCTGCTATGGTACTACGGTATTGGACGACGAATGGATTGAAGTTGTTCGGATCTCATTTAGATTGGACAGTTTTCATCCATCAAAATTACTCTTGGTTCTTGTGCAAGTTGACTATTCTTTGAATGGTTTGGATTTTCAAAATAGGTTATAATGATTTTAGAAAAATAACACAATTGGTTTATATCAAGTTTCATTCTTAATTCAAAAAAGGAGACCTCAAACATGATTTTCCAAAAATAGTAGAATCAAATAATGGAAACCATTCCATCTAGTAGGGCATGTTATTTCAATTTCATTACAATTTTGTGATTTTTTTGTGTTGATTTGGGATTTTTAATTGAATTTTAAGAGAAAACCTTTCAAAATTAAAATAATCAAAAATATTAATAAAAAATGTGATTCAACCGTACTATATCATCTTCACATTGACATTCACAAGTTTTCTTTGTACATCTAATCCATTTTAGGGTTTCATCAAACATTTTATAGCGCATCTGTGAAAACAATGTTGAATTCGGACGTTAAAGGGTTAATTTGACCAATAGTCATAAGGAGAAGTTTATAGTTTATAGCCAATAATTGGTGAATAAAGGCTGCTTCACACTATGGTTGAGAGGCTGTCAATTTTCAGATTGCAAGAAATCAAGAATTTGGTCTTTTGACCCTTCATACTAAAGGACAAAGTTCAAAGGTTGTCACCCTTCAAAATGCCTATATGGCAATACTTTTTGACCAAGGTTAACAGACTCTCAAAGAATGTTTGGTTCGAACGGGAATAAGAACCCAAATTACGATCAAGAGACCGTCAATTTTTTTCATAAAAAATCAAAACTATATTTTATTGCCTATTTTCAGCTCATTTCTTTGAACTCTCAACAAAGTTTGGCCACTCCATTCCACAACCTCTCGACTTGAATGGTCATAATGTGAAGCGGCCCTTAGTGCATACCTTCAAACCATCCGAGTTATTTATCATTGAATAAAAATTAAGTTTATATTTGATCTTAGCCAAAAGGTCCAGAAAGGTATGCTTCTTCCATCAAACTTTCAATGCTATATATCCTCACTATAGCATAAATCTTACAAAGTATGAAATTATGGCTCCACTCAACCTTATTTTTGTTGTGTGACACACTGACATGAATTGCACGACAATGTTTCAAGATGAAACATTGGTCATTGTTTCATGCAAAGGGGTTGTAGTATTACTACCTCATAAAATCAATTCGGGCGGGTGAAACATTTAGCTAGTGGGATTTTTGTGAAACATTGTGAAACACAAAAATTCAATGTTACAGAACTACTGCATCTATCTTATCCTAAACTATCAACGAGGGATGATAAGGGCAGAAATAAGTCTAGTACAGGTTCATTGTCAAGCTTGCGCGAGGGGTGTTTTCATGATAGGGCATTCAAAATGTATAGTGTGACACCGCATAACAAGCCAAATGTGGCAGTAATTTTTTTTTTACTGGTCATTGAAATTAGTTTTTTTGTCAAAAAGTTAATCAAAGTGAAAAGTTATTTCAAAATTGTATGTATAATAATAATTTTTAAAATAATATAAAATAGTATTTGGACCAAAATGTAGTACATTGCATTTGGTGACCTTACAGGATAAATAAATTATTGCCTTAATTGATACGTTTCATTGCAAATGTAGAAATGACAATAATTCTTTGCATTTCCTATAATATAAAGGTATTGTATTCAAAAAAGACTCCCAAAAGATTGTGAGCAAGGTGGATATTAGAGCTTTATGGCAGCAATTTTTGTTCCTTTACATTAAACGCCCATTAAAATTGCAAGTTCCCAAAAACAATTTTGCGAGCTTGGTTGATTAATTAAAACGGAGCCTATGAATTTTAGATTCTATCCATACAGTTAGATTTATGATTGCAATCACCAATATTTTGTATAAAATTTGAAAAATAAAATTCAAAATTATTTTGCAATTAAACTATGGATAAAATATTGACAAATTGTGGATGAAATTTGTTGTTATGGGTTGAAATGTAATACTCTCTAAGTGTTGTGATTTTTGGAGATATTTTTTGGTTGATTAGTTTTATGAGTTGATTTTTTGAAGAGCACTTTGATTTGTATTGAACTAAGATCTTAGAAATTTTTGGTGGAAAAAATGGAATAAAATGAGTCTTGAAATTTTCACAAATCATCCCCTTTCTAGTAATACCACATATGCATAAAGCTATCTTGCTATAGAAATATGTAGTATTTTTTACTTTCAAAAAGTGCATGACAGATGAGAAATCATAATCCAATTTTGTACATCAGTCAAAAAATGGCTTGTTAGGCAGTTAGGGATTATGGTATGTTTTCATTTGATGAATTTAGAAGAAATTAACTTAAAAAATTCAACAAAATTTAATTTTTCATTATTAGAATTCAAAATTTGGTACTATTGATAAGAATTGTATTTTTAATTTTAGAAGCAAAAAAAGCAAAAGAATTAATGAAAAGAATAACATTACTTTCACTCCAAATAGTAAATTTTGTAACACTAGAGAATGTAGAAGTGTTTGATTTTGAAAAATTCTTTAGGTGGAGTATAACTTGAATTGGCATGATTCACATTTGGGTTGGAAACTAGACTTGATTTCCTAGTAGAAAAGAGTTTTGATTTAGGGTTTATTTTTTAAAATATTGGGCATCCCCTAAAAAAGGCAACGGCTAAAAAATGGTACAGGTTAAAACAAAAGAAACAAAGAAATATTCAAAAAAGGAGACAAGCCTTAGGAGGCAAACGAACCCACTAAGTGACTCTGAGTTCTCTACATGTGTTAGTAAGTTCCATAGGATGCATTAGTAAGTACACCTAAGCATGAGGGCGAGAGGTGGCAAAAGCTCATTGGCTCATGGCTTGTGTCTTCCGTGCCCATGATGGCCAGATGTTGCTATTGGGACTATTTCTTTCACGATCAATCTTTTGGAGCTTTGTTGTAGGGTGCAAGCACTTGAGAGCCGTTTGTTGCGCTCTCTCCAACTTTCAGCTGGCGATCTGAGGGAACTCCAAAGCAAAGCAGGGGAATTCGTTGCATATTGGTGAAATGGCCACAACGAATTAACACGATTGAAGGGCGAGTTCGATCGTTTCCACTGTATGTCTGCCGCACCTGCCGATTGAAGCCCCGGCCACTAACTCTCACACTGAGGACAAAGGTATCGCAACCATAGCAGGTGCGAATTCTAGTATTGTCGCTTTATTTTGTGCAGTATCACTCTACGGAGGCTTGATCAACGAGAGACTCAATTGAGTGTGCTAAAACATAAAAAATGGTGAGTTACAGTCTTACGGGAGATGTGCAGAATAAGTGTGTAGAAATTGGAGATTAGGTTTGAGGTCCCTGTATTATGGTCTGACTCAGCTAGCTTAAGAGGAAAATTTTATTGCTATACTGATTTAAATTACCGCTGTTAAATAGTTTTTGGGTGATGTGTTTGATGTACCTATTGAACCAGATCGGATATTGTTCATTGCGTTGTTCTTTAGCAACTTGCAAAGAGATGCCATGTAAGAGACAAGTTGATTGAACATTATATGACCGGTTTTGCTTTTACTAGATTTTTGATATGATGCTCGTGGTTTTGCTTTACTGTTTTGTTTATTAAGTAAACCCTAAGCATGCAAGGAGCCTGTGGGGCATGTGTGGTTGTTTTTCATTCAAACGCTGATTTTCACCTAGTTTTTGATTTAAAATGAAAGTAGTCCCAACTAAGAAAGTGTAGGTGCTATCTTCTACTTTCTTGTCCAATTTATCTTTCTTCAAAATTGTTAGAATTGTGTTTTTTTAACAGCAAATTAAAGCTCAAAACCCTAAAATTCCAATATACACTGTAGAGAAAAAATTTCTATCAATTTTTTATTTTTAAGCTCAAGAAGCATGTTACCTACATCTAGGTGTTCATCATTATAATTATTTACATTTTTCCTAAAAACATTCTTACTATGCTAAGCATTTTTGTAATTACTATGCTTTTTACAAGGAATTCTTTTGAAAACTCTTAGAACTTTATTTATTTTACACAATTGTGAAAAAATAAAGATAAATCGGTCTAAAAATACCTTATGTGAGAAAAATACCATAAAATATAGTGTATTTTAAAATTTGAAGAATTGATGAGGTTTGACCGGGTAATTGTAGTGTGGACTCTTACGGGTGAAGGAAATGAATGATCTTAATTTCATATGGCATTTTATCACTCTCCTGAAACTTCTTCAGCATTTGATGTATGAATGACAAACTTTTTTTTGAAACGTTTTAACTCATGATGTTGCAGCACTGTATTGAAGATGTTTTATAAGTTGGTGAGCCATTGCATTGGCAGGGACTGCTTCAACCAAGGGCATTGATGAAGTTAGTGGTACTGGGAGTAATCGATGAGTTTGCACTCTCGTGTAGAAGCTGTTTCGCTTAGTATCGGTGGCACACCAACGAAGATTGAGGTGTATTCATGGATAATGTTGATGCCAGGAAAGAGGGGTGGGCATGCCAAAGACGCACGTATACACGGGGGTTGCAATGTTGAGGGCGCTTACAAAGCACGAGTTTTGCAGTTCCGATTAACAAGTTCTGCTGTTGTGACGAAAATTCGAGTCCAACATGCGTACATGCACCGACAGCTACAGGATTTGAATCCAGATGCTGAAGTTATTCCCGGGGGCGCTAATTGTAAGTTATCTCATATTTTGATTTTGTTTGAAATGTTCTTTCGTTAATACTAGTACAAATGTACAATAGCTGACATTAAATGTTTGTACTTTGTTCAGACTTGTACTTGTCCGACCACAAAGATTGGGTTGACGCAGACAGTGTTATGGGCATAATCACAGTAGTTCACGCGGAGATTGGGGAGTTATATCGAGGGGGGCGATCTGATAGAGAACTTGTTCATGAGAGCTTATTCTTCTACAATGCACGATACTATCCACGGCAAGTACCTCAGTTGTATGGACGAGTTCAACAGATTCCTATGCCAAGCTTTGATAGTCTGGAATGGCCACTACCCGATATGTTGACTATTGAAACTTTCAAGGCCAAAATGCGTTCAGACTTCAGGACTTCAATGAAACCTACCATCGGAAGTAGGCAAACTCACCTACAATGGTTTCTGCCCATTTTTGTGATGGTAGATTTGTTCTCGTGTGCATCAAATATCCACAAGACTAAAACCCAATTTGCATTTAAAGATGTTACAGATGAGTTAATGTCATCTTTGATGGACAAAGGGTGGAGAGAGACGGTAACAGATGGAGGAGATGGAGGTGATATTATCAAGTGTGTTGTTGATTTAGCCTCAATTGTCTTCAAATTTCACATTGGGAGATCAACACTCTATACAAATTTCCAGTACAACAGAGAACGCTACATTCATGAATCTGGATGGTTGCCAATGGATCAAGTTGGTCCCGTTATTGTTGTAACTATTGCTTGTGAGTACGAAAACTAGCGTTGTGAAATTGAGGTAGGCAAGGATTGACAACTAACTAGTTTGCGACAAGAAATTGACGTCAAGCTTGGTGGAGATTGTCCAAGGGACTTCAGCATGTGGATTCTTCAGGATGGGCACACCCCACTAAAGGTAAATATTGAAAACCTTTTATTAGGTGAATTTTTTATTGAATTAAGATGTTATTACATTCGTATCTCCTAAAATCCTGTTTATGTATTATGTTATAGGTAAACAGGCGGAATGAAGCAAAGTATACAGCTGCAGATGTACTACCACCCATGAGGCTTGGAATTGTGTCAAGCTAACTTTACTTTTATTATTACATTTTTCCAATCTGGGAATCCTGACATTGATTAAGGTAATTTATTTATTTTGAGGGTAACTGCTGAAGTTATTTTTAAGTTTATTTTACTTTTAAAATTTAACTTAGATCAAAGTAAAAAATAAATATGTGTTGACGTTGGTTTGAGGTCTACCTCAAACCTACCTCAACACGCTTCTCTTTTAAGATAAGTTTAGATCAATATATGCTTTTCTAGGGTTAGTGGATTCATATGTTGCCCTTCCATTTTTTTTAATGTCCTTCCTTTTAAGATAAGTCTGGATCAATTTTTATTTATTATACTCCCTTTGTTTCATAATAAGAGTTCACTTTCTTGGCATTTTTCAACTTAACTTTTCTTTGCCAAAAAAAGATCGTCTCAATAATCAAAAAATGGTTCATCTTTGATAGTAGTATGTAGCTTTTGTGTCATCCTCATTGTCCACCCCATTTGAAGTAGACAATGCTCACGTTTGAAGTGGACAATCACTATAAGAAACCCGCGTTTTTTGTCATGTCTTCGGAAAACATGGAGACATCCCTGTCATGTCTTTCCCATTGGTATGGATGTCTCGCACAACAGAGGGATGTCTGTACGTTGTTGAAGATAATTTTGGGATTAGATGGTTCGGCGAGTTGCGTGTCTCGGAAAAAACGCGTAGATGTCTGCGTGCATCTGCGCGTTTCTGAAGACATGACGCCAGACATTTGGAAAGACGCAACTTTGCCACGCTGGCATGGGATTACGGTTTCACCGAGGGTAAGTGTTTGAAATTTACTGGAATGCAATGTGAAATGCTACCCGATGTAAAAAATTCAGCATAATGGGCAGCGGTTTGCAAGAGCGGAAAAAAAACCGGTTCACACTATTAAATTCTATTTCCTTTTTGTCCAATATACTTTTATTTAAAATCACCACATAATTTGGAATAGTGATTTCATATTCGGTATCTTGTACTCGCAATATTTCTGATTCGTCCGTACTTTAAAATAATTGTAAATTATAATATTATAATATTATAACAATATCATAAGAATATAATAATATTAAAATAATAATATTTTAATAAATTTCATATTATATAATATAAAAAATATATATATTGATTTTTAATATTAAAATATTAAAAATATTAAAATTTATTAGTATTATAATATTAAAAAACCACGTCGGACAAAAATAGCTTTTCATAATATAGGCGGATTTTTCAACATGTATGGTGGAAAATACACGTGGATATAATTTGGAATTTCCAAATTTTCTAAACTTAACCTACATGGCACGGAAAAATCCACGTTGGACGAGCTGCCACAACATACTGTGTTTAGGCCATCGTCCGCAAGACATCTGATTCACGATGACTTCGATGACGTGGGGATGTTTTCGTGGACATCCATTGGGATGTCTGCAACGACGTCCTCGAAGCGCACTGATGTCTACGGTGGTGAACTGCAATGTCCCATGGTACATCACCATTATCATTTACTGTGCAACATTGAATGCTCACATAGCCGACGTCCTGGAAGACATCGCAGAAGCACGTAAGTCACGGTCGGAGACGTCTCAGACAGCGTCCCATCAAACAGCTACACGTCTCCCGAAACATTGTAGCCTCGTCACCCTACAAAACATGTGGGATACTTCTGAGCACGTCGCAACGGATGTCTACATAAACATCCACTGAGACATAGTTGGCGACATGAGATACAACGTCCTCCCATGGATGTTCTAGTTCACGTAGACTATGTCTGCGCTGACATCAAAGATGTGTGAGGAGTTGCCCGTGATGTCGCTCTCCGAACGTCAGCTGGGACATCCCGGGGACGTCCGCATGCTGTTCATAACATGTCCGCGAAGACATGCGTGACAGACGGGCCCGCGTCTCCATCATTGTCTTCTAGGATGTCCAAGGGGATGTCCCATCAAGCAACGCCGCATACATCCGTCATGCAGTAGGGCGTCTTGGCACAGACGTCCACCGCGACACGGTATACGACGTCAAAAGACGTCGGATATGACATGGCAACGTCCCAGAAGTCACCAAATCGGACATTCTGGAGAACATCCAACTAAACATTCGGTGTCGTCTTCCGGAACATAGCAATATGGCGCGGTTTAAGACGTACGGGATGCTTCTGCAGACGTCAATATGGGTGTCTCTCTAAACAACACTGAAGACATCGGGCGCGACATCAGATACCTGGGATTGCACGGAACGTCTCACTCGATGTGCAAGGTGTCTCCGCGGTCATCTCTGATGTCGCGCTCCGAACGTCGGCTGCAACATCCCGCCGGACATTGGCACGTTGTTCGTGATGTGTCAGCGATAACATCTGTACCAGCGGCGCCTGCGTCTTCATCACTGTCTTCAAGGATGTCCATGGCGATGTCCTGTCAAACATGGCCGCATACATCCGTCACGGAGTATGGCGTCTTCGCGGAGACGTCCACTGCGACACAGTCGAGGACATCTACAGACGTGAAGTATGACATGGCACCGTGACAGGAGTCAGAGAACCGGACATTGTGAACAACGTGCACTGAAACATTCGGAATCGTCTTCCGCAACATACCAAATTTGCGTTGTCGAAGACGTTCGACATGCTTCGTCAGACGTCATGATGGGTGTCTCTCTAAACACCCCTGAAGACATCCGCCGCGACATCAGTGACTTGGTATTGCACGAAACGTCTCACTCGATGTGCGCGGTGTCTCCGCGGTCATCTCTGATGTCGCGCTCCGAACGTCGGCTGCAACATCCCGCCGAACATTTGCACGTTGTTCCTGATGTCTCAGAGATGACATCTGTTTCAGACGCGCCCGCGTCTTCATCATTGTCTACGACGATGGCCATGGAGATGTCCCATCAGACATGGCCGCATACATCCGTCCCGCAGTATGGCGTCTTGGCGGAGACATCCATTGCTACACGGTTGAGGACATGTACAGACGTCAAGGATGACATGGCACCATGACACCAGTCACAGAACCGGACATTGTGGACAACATCTACCGAAACAATCAGAATCGTCTTCCGCAACATAGGCGAATGGCGTGGTCTAAGACGTCCGACATGCTTCTTCAAACGTCATGATGGGTATCTCTCTAAACACCCGTGAAGACATCGAGCGCAACATCAGTGACCTGTTATTGCACACAACGTCTCACTCGATGTGCGCGGTGTCTCCGCGGTCATCTGTGATGTCGCGCTCCGAACGTGGGCTGTAACATCCCGGCGGACATTCGCACGTTGTTCCTGATGTCTCCGCAGTGACATCCGTAACAGACGCGCCCGCGACTTCATCATTGTCTTTGACGATGTCCATAGAGATGTCCCATCAGACATGACCGCATACATCCGTCCCGCAGTATGACGTCTTTGCGGAGACGTCCACTGCGACACGGTCGAGGACATCTACAGACGTCAACGATGACATGGTACCGTGACAGCAGTCACAGAAGCGGACAATGTGGACAACGTCCACCGAAACAATCGGAATCGTCTTCCGGAACATAGGGAACCGGCGTGGTCTAAGACGTCCGACATGCTTCTTTAAACGTCATGATGGGTATCTCTCTAAACACCCGTGAAGACATAGGGCGCAACATCAGTGACTTGGTATTGCACGGAACGTCTCACTCGATGTGCGCGTCGTCTCCGCGGTCATCTGTGATGTCGCGCTCCGAACGTGGGGTGCAACATCCCGGCGGACATTTGCACGTTGTTCCTGATGTCTCAGCGATGACATCCGTCACAGACGCGCCCGCGTCTTCATCAATGTCTTCTAGGATGTCCATGAGCATGACCCATCAGACATGTCCGCATACATCCGTCACGCAGTAGGGGGTCTTGGCGGATACGTCCACTGTGACACTGTCCAAGACGTCTTCAGACGTCATGGATGTCATGGCACTGTGACGGAAGACAAAGAAACGGACATTGTGGACAATGTCCACTAAAACGTTTGGGATGTCTTGCGGAACATAGCAGTATGGCGTGGTGTAAGACGTACGGGATGCTTCTACAGACGTCGTCACGGGTGTCTCTATAAACTCCCGTGAAGACATCAGGCGCGACATCAGGGACCTGGTATTGCACGAATGTCTCACTCGATGTGCGCGGTGTCTCCGCACTCATGTCCGATGTCGCGCTCCCAACGTCGGCTGCAACATGCCTGCGGACATTTGCACGTTGTTCGTGATGTGTCACCAATGAGATCCGTAACAGACGTGCCCACGTCTTCATCATTCTCTTTTAAGATGTTCACAGCGATGTACCATTCGACATTGCCGCATACATCTCTCCTGCTGTAGGGCGTCTTAGCAGAGACGTCCACTGTGAGACGGTCGACGACGTCGTTCGACGTAGGGGAGGACGTAGCACCGTCTGAGAAGTCACAACAGCGGTCATTGTGGACACCGTCCACCAGAACTTCTGGATGTCTTCCATAGAATAGGGATATGGCGTGGTCCAAGACGTCTGTGATGCTTCTGAAGAGGTCCACATCGGTGTCTCTGTAAACATCCGTGAAGTCATCCTGCGCCGCATTCGAGACCTGGGAATGTTAGCCGAAACGTCCACGAGGATGTCTTTGCGGACGTCCATCTTCCATTCACTGCTCTATTTCAGTCACTGTTTCAGACATTGGTTCAGTAAATACTGCACAGGCATTGCCCCCTATAAAGCCTAAAATTACAATATTCTTATGTACATATGTTCGCAAACACAAGGAGTACAAGAGTGTTCGCGTAGGATCATGGAATGCAGCGCTACAGAACGGTAGTACAAGCAATACGAAGGTCATCAATCGCTAGTCCTGTTCGATTTGAGCCCGGTTGTTTGTTTCTGTTGCGGCTGTAACAAAGCTCCCTCCCGTCGGAGCTGCTGTTTGAATTGGTTCCGTTTCCCGAATTTGTGGTTGCAAGCCTTCGAAGTCATCGTCGTTACCGACAGTGATTCCATCGGGCACCGGATTCCGAGCAAGAAGTGATGTACGCCTACCTCTGACGTTTGTTCGGCAAATGATCTTCCACCCGCTTCTCGTGGGGTCATCGGAGTAAAACACCTGCTGACAATGCAATGGGAATGCAAACGAATCCTGATGTACTCTATTATCCATGTGGTTGAAATTTGCCACGCTGAATCCGTACTTGTCACGTTCTATGCTGGGAACTCGCACATCCCGTGAGTGTTTCAGCCAATTGCATAGCAACACCGTGGTGCAGTGATTACGATAATCCAACTCGAGTATTTCCTCGATGTACCCCACATGATCAGCGGTATGGTCAATGGGCCTCCCATTGCGAATCCCCCAACGCAGTTGTTGCGTATAGGCGGCCACTACACACGAATCTCGGGTGACGAGGCCCCCCTCGGCCGTCTGAACACGCAAATGCATACCGAATGCGTGCATTTGCCGATGGGAGGTTGCATAACGCTCAGGAGGACATGAGTACTGTACGACGTCCTCGTCGAGTCGAACACCAGCCTCTTCCGCTTCCAGCGCACGTTCCTTTAGCCAATCAGCAAAGCATGCTAAATCGCTGAGTTCGGGAGGGTACGACACTGCTCTACCAGGTCGACACCGTTGCGACTGCACTCGAAACGCCTCTCGCTCTTCCCATCGGCGTCCCTTTGCGGTTACGTACTCCTGGACACCACACCCAGCTCTGTTGTTAGACTATGGACATGCATGGTAAACGCCTGCTGCAGCTGAGACTGCGCACTTCTCCTCTGAGACGTCGGTACTGACAGTCGCACGTCCGTGCTGACGTCCCCACAGACATGAGCTGTGCATGCCGAAACATCTCGGACAACGCCGTCATGTTCTGAACGATGTCCTAATGGACATCACCCGTAAAGCGGATGCGTCTCCGACTGTGACTCCATCATAGATATGAACAGGGCCATGTGCACGTGCATAAATTTGAAGGTGCTGATAGGTGGGGCCTGACTTTGGTACAAGAACTTACTCTCGCCATGGTTCCAAGCATGGTGCGTTGTCGATGACGAATCCATGTGCGTAGCCGCGTACTACATCGGACATTCGTGGCTTGGTGTGTTCATTGAGCCGCACAATCTCGTCGTTCATGCGTGCATCTTCGTTGGGGTCCCACACACGGTACGTTGATGCTCTATGTCGTTGCATATACTCTGTGCAAAACCCGAGTGTGTCCTCCAGTCGATACCCTTCCGCGATACTCCCTTCTGGATGTGCGTACGTCCGCACGTAATCTTTCAGCGTTTTCATGTATCTCTCGATCGGATACATCCACCTGCAATGGACCGGTCCACATATGAACAATTGTTGCACAAGATGTACTGGAAGGTGCGCCATGACGTTCAAAAACGTTGGCGGGAACTCCTTCTCTAGCACGCACGTGGCCATTATCACGTCTCGCATTAGATCATCGCTGCTGTCCTCGCGAACCTCTTTCTCGCAAATACGTTGGAAAACTCTGCACATTTTGATGATAGCGACGCGCACCTCTTCGTCCAGCAAGTCTCGAACGGCCACCGGGAGGATCTACAAGCACAGATACAATAATCAGGTTCCCATGTCCAACTCAGAAATGCCCGTACGCGCTACGAATCATGCTTGCAATAACAGGATCTCATTCGGCTAACACATCAGGCGATGTCTCGGATAACATGAGCACTGTCTGCGCGAACAGTAAGATGTCCTCGGACACCTGACAGTTGTGCAAGAGTAGTGTATGTTTTAGAAGATGTCTTCAACTGAGCATCTTCCTGTTTCGGCCGCACGTCTACTGCAGGCAGTCTTACACGTCTACACGCATACCTGTTGCATGAGGACGTGGTAGTCGTGAGTCTTCATGTATTGCAATTTTCCGTCCTTCAGCCGCTTATGAATTGCCCCCACGTAGTTCGTGGGAGTGCGGATGTTCGAAACTATGTTGACAAACTGTTGCTTCTCATTCGCCTTCAGGATGTACGGGGCGTGCGGCATGTAGTATTCGTCACCTCGGCGACGTGGGGGCTGCAACCATAGCTCCTCCCGTATGTTCAGGTCCTGCACATCTTGACGACTTCCTGGGCTGTCGTTCATTCCAAACAAAGTCTTCAAAATGTTCTCGCATAGATTCTTCTCGCAGTGCATGACGTCCAATACATGTCGAACCTTCAGATGCTGCTGGAATGTACCACGTCAAATGATTAGAACGATACTCTGTATGCGCAGTCTCACAAAATGCAAGCGTGCGCTGCTGGCAACGCCTGTCTCTTCGCGTGGATGTCTACATACATGTCTGCTACATGTTGTCCGAGACGTCTGCAACTTCTCTACCTAGATAGACGTCTGCAACATGTCTACCTACATAGACGTTTGCTACATGACTACACAAACGACTGCTACATGTCTACAGAGAGTTGTGTTAGATGTCTACTAAGACGCCTCGTACATGTCTACGCAGACGTCTGCTGGATGTCTATATAGACGTCTGAAGACATTCAGAAGCACTGATGTAACGTCTGCAATGTCCACTACTGTCATACAGTGCCGAGTATATCTGACCAAACAGCACAGGGAGGATATGTTTACCTGCCAGTATGGAAGTTCAAAGAATGCGCTCAGACGTTTCACGCCCGTTCGGTGCACAGGGTCATGTTTGCCGTCTTCCCTGCCACCGAGATCTAGGTATGACTGCCGCATCGCTGCGTACCGAATGACGTCTTGCCCTGACATGGTTGGAGGCGCCGTCCGGTTCTCACGATTGCCATTAAACCGAGTGTTGCGACGGTAGGGATGCTGACGTGCGAGATACCTCCGTATTCCTCCGAACACTATCTTGTAACCTCGCGTCGTGCGGTCTGCACGCAGATCCCCTGTCTTTGCAGATCGAGCGTCCGTCTCTGGACCACAACACGGACATCCTTTATATCCATGTACACATAGGCCTGAGATGAGGCCGTACGCTGGAAAATCGGAAATGGTCCACATCAGCAAACCACGTAGGTTGAAGCGTCGAGACCCGAGTGGTTGGGTGAAATCTTGGGCCGCGACACCATGCCACAGTTGATGTAGCTCTTTCAAAAGGGGCCGCAAGAAGACATCTATGTTTGTCGCCGTTGGCGACCGCTTCCCCGATATCAAGATGCACAACGAAATGAAGAATTTCTTCGTGACGAACCAGGGCTCCAAATTGTATATCAAGACAAGCACTGGCCACGTCGACCAGGTCGTGTTGCTCAACTTAAACGGGTTGACGCCGTCGAGTGCTAAAGCGAGTCGCATGTTGCGGTCCTCAGTTCCGAAGTTGTCAAACACAGCGTCTGTGTTGATGTGCTTCCAAGCAGGGCTATCAACCACGGAACGCATTATGCCGTCGTCACTAACATGCTTCGTGTGACCTGTCAACATGCCGGCAATCTCAGTCGATCGCCACATCCGTTTGAGGCGGGGTATGAGAGGAAAGTGACGGATCACCTTCGCCGGGATAGAATTTGTGCCCTCCAACCACCGGGACTTTGAACACTTAGGGCATGAATGCAACTCCGCGTTTTCGTCCTCGTACAGAACACAGCCATCTGGACATGCGTGGATGTTGTTGTAGTCCAAGCCCAACTGACAGATTGTCTTCGCAGCAGCATAATGACTGTTTGGAAGCTTGTTGGCGTCCAGAAGTAAGTCTTCCGCCAAGTACCACAACAACTCAGTGGTGAATGTGTTCGGCACACCAAACACTACGCACATGTTCATGAGGACAATGGTAGCAGAGACGACGCTGGTCTTCGATCCCGGGTACAGCGGAGTAGTGGCTTCGTCGTACAAGCGGTGGAGGCCATCCACGGTGCCGCTGTCGAGCTCATCATTGAAGCCCGTAGTAGGTTCGCCGTCTGCATCCCTGTGCAGCGCATCACCGCGGTCGAGAGCCTTCATGACCTGCCTCTGGACGTCGTGATACTCATCGAGTGCAGGGGTGTCTGCAGGATGCTGCTCATGTTCAGGAATGTCTTCCACGACGTCCGGTAGGACATTTTCAGCGCCACGCATACGTCCATCATCTACAACGTCGTCGTCGTATGCAACATCCTGCACCCACAGACCGTCGGCTGGATACCCGTCCGGTGGATCTCCACCAATGATGGACTTCGTGAGATCTGGGTCTCTGCCCACTAAGGCGTGGTGCTCTCGGATGACAGAGATTCGCTTCCGTATCCCCCCATGACAGGTGCGGCAAGGGCACAAATACATTGTGAGGTTCTCAGTCGTTGCGACCCATAGCTCCGTTTGTAGGATAAGGTCACCGAGAGGGATGTGACGCATTGTCCTGCCGTTACCATCGATTCGTATTCTTGCGCCGCGATGACGCGTGTTCGTACTCATTGCACCACTGTTTCTGCGAAGGAATCCAGATTGAATGAGCGAACGTAATTAATTCAGCACTCACCGATAACAAAAATGGGATATGAACTGCAGGAATGCAAAGTGCTGTGCAACGGCATCATGTTGTACAACACGTCTGTGACCACGTCTCAGACAAGCCACTGATGTCCCGACGGACATGACCCGTTGTCTGCACCATGTCCTGCTAACTCACCACTACGTATGTACGGTGGCTGTTGTCGACAGCCGTGAACGTTGTATGGAATGGATTTTTGTGGTTACTCCTTCAGTAGCACTGTACGGAACACATCTCCGTCGATAATTCCAACCGTACACGGTGGGGTACACCCCACTTGAACATGCAGCGCGCTCTGCACATAAACATCCATGATATCACCGTGTTTTAGGCAGTGGGGATGCTTCTCTAAACACGCATCGTTCATACGTTCCCACACCGATATGTGGCAGTGCAATATCATAACATATACAATAATGGAGAGAAGTTGTTGAGGCCAGACGTTTCCATAGCCATAGCACATGCACTATCGGGCCTATGTAACTCTTCATTCATCGTGCACATTGTCGTGAGAGCACCAGGACTGCAGTTTCAAAAAAAGCATATGTTTATTTTCCGTAATGACATCTGCATACAATGCCTGTAATTAAGGTGACAGTACATGCTCTCCATCTATCATGGCAAGCAGAACTTGGTCATAGAGCCACTGCTCGTAGTGCTCCTCCCAAGTGTCAAAAGGATAGCAACCCTCATAGAACCATGACATGCTGTACATGTTCTTGTGGTAGACATCGTCCACGGACTCAGTCATCAAATCCTCGTTGCATAACAAACCATGCTTGTAGAAAAACATGTGTTCGCTATGTAGAAGCGCTAGCCGCTGCAAGTACGCAGCATGTTGGGCATCGTAATCTTCGAATGGATAGTGTTCATATGGCGGATCGCATTCCCCCACGGATTCCACATCTGAACATGCATCGGCATGCGACGCCATGCGGACGACAAAGGCACGATCTATAGGCCCTCTGATTCTGGTACATTGAACGTTCCGTGCATGTACACGTCAATGTCAGAGTGCTGGACTATATTGGAATACCACCAACGACGTTTCCGAGAATGTCCACGGATATCACGACATATGTCTACAGTGACGTCTACGAGGACATCCTCAGAAACGTCCACACGTTAAGCACAGTTCTCATGTAGAAATAACACGAGTGTCGACAGCAGTGGTTGACAACAAACTGTATTGATTTCATAACATACCTCAAATATTGCACACGGGACTAACAGTACGGGTTCGCCACACATGTTGTCTCTGCCCCATCATGATTCTGAAGAGGACATGACATCGTTAGAAATCACCTAAACCGTGAGTAAGGCCAGATGACCAAGATCATCCATCAATGTACACATAAACCCATACGCATTACGTTTTCACGCACAGGGTACAGTGTAACAAATATAACAACTTCAAATATATTTGCCACAGTACCCATATGCGTCCATCACCAATCCGTACAACATTCTACGGAGGCGCTTCATGCGTGTCCTCAGCCAAACTATGGAGGTCATCTTTGATTTATTCTATGAGTAATCCGGATTGTTCCCGTAGTCGCAATGCCTTTCGGCGGATTGCTTCTGACACTCGAAACATTTCTGTTGTCTGTCGCAACATCTCTTCCGACCGTCGCTGCATGTTGTGCATGACCTTTTTATTTTTCTCTCTTTTTAATCGCTTTTTCTGGGACCCTTCTGTGTCATATTGTTTCAGAAATTTACGGGTTTCACGACATAGCTGGGCTTTCTTTTGGGCAAGATTCTCTACTGCCTCAGCATCCACAATAGCATGACAGTCGATACCTTTGTGATCCATGTCCCTCGTGCCCTGCATGTTGACTGGCTTTGTTTGTTCTCCTGATGCTCTTCTACTGCACTTCTGGTCCAAGCGTACGCAGATGTACAATGTATTCCAGTCACTGCAAATAGGTCACATATGAATATTAATACATATATCTAAGCAGATACGATATATATGTCCAGGGTCCTGTACAGTTACGCAGATTTCTGGACATAGATGTCTACGTGGACATGACTGCGTTATGAAAGACGTCATCGGCGATGTCTCTTTGGACATTCGCAGTATAATTGTCTCTGTCTTCTGTGATGTGTACATGGATGTCATTGGAGATGTCTTAACAGACATCCATGTCAACGTGAGGACGTCTTGGCGGCTGTTTGTACGCACTAATTCGTCTCAAGCACTGTCCAGCATAAATAGTCCACGTGTCTAACCTAGTGAGATAAACACAGTAAATACAGAAGGAGCCGGCGCAGGTACCTGTAGCACATTATGCCGGGGGTCGTTCGAAACCCTACCGTAGGGCATTTGACACAAGGGAGATCATTCAAACATGGCAGTACGTACACAGTCCTCACTGGATGATAGGATTGTAGTAGAGAGAGAGAGTATACCAGCACAGGTGCGAGACGTCGACGTCACGGAGGCCGCGCTCCACGTGTTCAACAACTTTGTTGAACAAATTGCGAGGGTCACGCCTCCAACTCACACAATGAAGGGCACACGCCAAATTCCGACGCAGGTGCGGCGGAGCGAGCGCTTCATCAAACCCTTGCACGCAGAATTTGCTGGTACGACTCAAGCGCCTGCTCCAAACCCCATCGCCACTCCACCGCCTGCTGCGATCGCGAAAGCAACAAGGGTGAGTTCCGACCTCCTTGCGTGCGTCACACTTGCGCGGTGATAGGGTCCGGCGCTCCACGGTCATAGGGTATCGCGCGCGGTTATAGGGCCCGGCGTATAAGTGAGTCCTCCACAGGTTTTGGGAGACATTCTGGTGTTTGGATGCTGTCATCGCTCGCCGGAGACGCCGCCGCTTGTGCTGGAGCGCTATCGTACGCTGCTGGAGCGCGGTGATCATTGCACATCTCGTCGTCAATTCCACGTACGCTGCTGGAGCGCTGGCCGTCATTGCACGCGATACTGCTGCTCAGGGTTTCAGGGTTTGGAAGCTCTGCACTTTGTCGTTACAGTTTGCTTTCTGTGTGCATCCCTGCGTGCCTCTGTGGGGGCCTGTGTGCTTGTCCATGCGTGCGTGTCTGTATGTATCCTCCGACACATGTTGTCCGAGACGTTGGCAGAGACGTCATCAGAGACGTCTCCACGTTTTCTGCCCATCTTGCTTGTTTCAGGGTTTCATATGCTGTTGAAATTTTTGACGACTGTGCGTGCCTAAGTGACTGCGTCCGTGCCATACGTACTATGTGTGGTCCTGTGTGCGTGTCTGTGTGTATGTTGTATGCTGCCCTCTGTATCCTTCATGCTGTAGATGTTGTTCGAGATGTCATGCAAGACATCTCCACGTCTTTTGCACCGACGTCCTCCTGGATGCTGCTTCGAGGTTAGACACCCATGTCATAGGAACGATGGGATTTTCAATTGTTCCACTGCTGCTCTGAAGTGGTTCATGTTGTAGTAGTGATGGTACATTGTATGAATTTAAGGAACCAGTGTGCTGGTCACTGTAATGCACGAACCATGTCTCGGAACACATCGTGACATGTTGTCAGAGACGTCACCCGAGACGTCATGAGAGACGTCACCCGAGACGTCATGAGAGACGTCACCACGTCTCCAGCAGTGGCGCGCGCTGCCTGGACTTCCATGCACAGATTCGGTTCCAGCGACGGGGGTGAATACTTGATTACGCAGCCGTCCTTTTTGGTGTTGCGGTTGTTTCAATTTGTCCACGATTTTCTTGCTCGGCGTGTAAAAGTACTTGAATCAGAATTCAATTACCAGGTTGTGTTTGTGTTTGGACTAATGGGAGGTTGAGTCTCTGCTGTCATCCTGATGGATGTGGGGTGTTTCTGTGATATTCATAGAACAAGAACGTGGAGTTGTTCCTGGAGTGGCCCGGCCGACGCGTCAGGATGCCGAAGGGGAAGGGGACATACGCCCTCAGTCCTAAGAGCGGGAACCTGAAGAAGCGGCCACGGTCGCCACAATCGCGAAGGCAAAGTGACAACACTTACAGAGATGAAGCAGAACCGAACGAAGTGTTTGAGCGCCGAACCAAGCGTAAGCAAGAAGGTCGCGTGGGCACTAGTGCAAGCACGAAAGGCAAGGGCAAAGCGGCCATGCGAGACCTGCAGATGCAGCAAGACTTCAAGTGAGGCTGTCATCCACAATGGCCGTGGCACACATGCAGGTTGAACGATGTTATGAACGATGTTGCGTTACTTTGCTTGTCCGTGATTCACGAGGAAATGTGACAGACAATCGTCTATTTATTCCTCCCGTATGCAGCTATTTTTAAAGTTGTCTTTTTCTTTTTGGATTCATGTCATTGTGTGTGGACTATGTATGAGTAAAAGTTAGTGTCTATAGTAATAGGATTAACAAGTTTATGTACTGAGCACATGAAGTCCTCTTGCATGTAAGTAATGCATTTGTGGATGGAACAGAATTGGCCAAGGAACCGCTGTGGTTTTTTTTTAATGCACGAACCATGTCTGAGAAGACATGGTGGCGTCTCACACGACATTAGGCAAGGATTAGCATGACATAGTTACATCTCAGAAGACATGGTTAAGGTATCTGATATTAACAATGAATTAGGCAAGGATTTTTGTTGTACAGCGCAGGGTACCCCAATGACTCTCAGGAAGAGGACGACGATGAAGACGATGAAGAGGGCGAACAGGACCAAGAGGATGACGATGAGGAGTCAGAAGAGGAGGAGACACCGCCTCCTTCTCAGCGGCGGCGCGGCTCGGTGATGCGGGACTGGGAGAGGAAGGCGATTTATGTGGATGGAAGAGGAACTCCGTGCGGGTCATTGGTGGAGGCGTTCGAGACGGAGTTGCGGCGCCTGTCCAAGGACTTGGATCCCGGTCACAATTGGCAAGAACAGCAGCCAGAAGCGTGCGAAAAATTCATGCAGCGCTTGTTGTCAGGTACAACCATTTTATTTGTCGCAAAGACTACGAAGCCTTATTACAGAATGCAAACAACATCTGTATGCGCATTTTCTCTGTTGCCTATCTCAGGGGATGTACTGATTGTACATTACATTCAAAAGAAGACATGTGCAGATATCGTACTGGACGGATGTCCATGGAGACGTGTAAGGATGTCTGAATTGATGTCCATGGAGACGTGTCAGGAGACGTGGGCGGATGTCCATGAAGACGTGGAAGGATGTCTTCAGAGACGTCTGCGTATGCGCATGGAAAAACGCCAAATGTGACGTCTGGGACGTATTCTATTAGATCGCGTAGGATCTATGAATTGCCACTGCTGACTCGTCTGACCAGTTCGTGTTGTCGACATGAATGTATGTTGAATGAATGTTGATGTTTGTACGTATGTTTGCCTAGTGAATGACTATGGTGCTACGTTTCTGATGTTGGATTTTGCAGTATGGGAGGTTAGGGGCGATCACGGCCGGAAGACCGTACGAGAAGGGTGGATTAGCCAAAAAGTGAACAAGGCGCTCACGAACAGACGGTTCAGGCTCAACCGCATGATCGACCAGAAAGAACAGAAGCCACCCGAAATCTCCGACAAGCAGTGGAACTATCTTGTGACGAAGAGGGCGACTGAGGCATCAAAAAAGAAATCGGCGCGGATGCGGAACGTATCCAAGGGCAAGGGCACACGGTCGACGCAGAGGGCCGCACTTCGAGAGGCTGCTATACTGAAACTGGTGAGTCACAGCTTTTGCAATGTACGATGGTCATTGGAGCTTGCTGTTTGGATGTTTGGGGAGTGTGTAGAGTTGTTTTGTAGAAGTTCATGTCAGTCACAGTGCCTCTAGGGACATCCATGTGTTTGCAATGGCGTCGTCAGCACAGTAGGTGACGTCCGTCAATATCTTTCCGTACGTGAAGATGTTTAAGAAGACGTAATGGTTCCTTACGCGATGCCTTAGGAGATGTCTTAGGCGATGCCTTATTCACATGTCTTAGGAGATGACTTAAGCGATGTCTTAGGAGATGTCTTCGAACATGCCTGAGGTAGATGAAACAAAAAGGCACCCTTCTTGAAGACTACTAGTGCATGGTATGCAGAATGTCAAGTTCTATGCAATCGAGAACATCGAAATCTGTAATTTATATATTTTTCGTTCCTCTCAGTAGCCAACGAGATTTCATATAAATATTGAAATTTGTATTATGTCACAAATAGATTTAAATGTATTGCAATGTGCAAGGAGCAATGGAAGAAGGTTGAGGTTCTTGTTGTCGTGTTTGCACCTTGATGTCGTTATGATTATTTGGCACTTGTTTGGCTTTTGGATAAGAAATTGAATTGTAAGTTTGGAAGGTCAGTAAGTATGACCCGAAAATTCGTATCTTGACTTGTTTGGGTTCTCATCTTATTGAGCACAGTATTGAGATTTATTAAATGCAATGATGTAGAACTTTAACACATTTGTTACAACACTGAGATACTTGGAATTGACTACGTCTATCATTTCCAGCACAAGTATGTAGGAATATTGAATTCAGATGTCTTAGGAGATGCCTTACGCGATGCCTTAGGATATGTCTTCGTCGATTCCTTACGAGATGCCTGACGAGCTGTCTTACGAGCTGTCTTATGAGATGTCTTAGGAGATGTTCAGTGCGATGTCTAAGGAGATGTTCAGTGCGACATCTTTTGCAAACTCTACGTGGAAAACCGCTGTTTTTTCTGATACTGGCTACAGGGAGAAGGCGAAGGTTTTTTTTGGCCGAGGTACGCGTGTTCGAACATATTTCAGATCTGCATAAGCCACTTCATTCACTGTCTGCTGACTAGTGTACCCCCTGCTGTGTCGATATGGTTTTTTGGTTGGATTGTGGCAGACTCTCGAGAAAGGTCGAGCACTATGGGAGTCCGAGATCAACGACGAGATCGAGGATGAATACGATCGGCTGAACAATGCGGATAAGTCCGGATCAGATGCGGACTTAGAGGAGGATGATATCGACACTAGGATGCAGGACCTCGAGGCGCGGCTGGAGGCGAAGATGACGTCATCGAACAATGTGCTGAAGTCGCAGATCGAGGGCATGTTCCGGGAGCTCATGTCTGGGAAGGCGTCGGGCACGGACTCCACTGTCCCGAAGACAAAGCATGCGGCGGCGCCAGCTACCCTGGTGTCGTTGCAGGTGACTCCGACGCCGCCGGGCATCACTAAAGCGTGTAGGGCACCGTCACCGAACCACGGAGCATCGGCTGTGACAGAGACTTCATTGCCCAGGGATGACGACGTCGATGGTGCGGCGGAGGTGGGGGGAGGGCAATCGATGGAGCAGGCCAAAGGAGGGAGCACGGTGGAGGGAGAGGCAGCTGTCACCACACCTGTCGTGGAGCCGGTTCACCAAGATGATCCATATGCGGTGGACCAGACAGAGCCGTCCGCTGAGCAGACACAGCCTGCGGTCCAGACCGAGCAGGTAACGAGCCCAGCGTAGATATGCTAGAGCAGTGAGGCGTAACCACGTCTGTGATCACGTCTTAGGAAGCGCACGAACGTCTTAAGAAACATTCCCGCGCCACGTGAGACGTCCTATCAGACATGTTTTGGAACACTGTGATGTTTTTCTAACGATGTTTTTTATGGTACTCTGTCTAGGCAATTCGGCATGGTTTTTCTTGAATGCGATGTATGTTTTCCTCTAGAGACGTCATGACTATGAAGTGTATGGAACTGAAGTTGTACTCTGTGTGAATGAAAGATTGGGTGTTGATAAGCACGGGAGGTACACTTAATGTCTGGACATGGGTGGGGAGGGGAGGTGAACACGCTCTGCTGTGCATTGTCTGCGTAGATGTATACCATGAATGCGTGCATTACAAATAGTACCGCTGAATTTGTTAACCGAATATTAGTTGATATTCCCTTAGGCTAAGAGTAGGCTAGTCTATACCCGGCAGGAATAGACCCAGCAGGAGACACGTGGCAGTACAGGCTGGTACAGACTGGTCGACCCGACTTTTACGGTCGACCAGTCTGACACACTGTCAGACTAGTCTCCTATATGTACCTTCACTCTCTTCGAGAGAGTTGTTGCTATACCATTTGTACATCTTTTTGGCAGCCTCAGTTGTACTTCATTCTTGTCTTAAGCTTTTATTGTGCGCACTAGTATGTTAGACTACTACTGTTAGACTACTACTGTTTCCTGCTCTTGAATCATTCCTTGTAGTTGTATCTTGGATAGTTGCAGTAGTCTGTGGGTATGCAGGAGTCGACTTACTAGCATACTGGTGCTTTTCCTTAGTCGACAGTTCATTCTTCATAGTGGAAACCTCTTACTACTTCTCTCAATCTCTAGAAACTAGTCTAGAGTGGAATAGTCTTGGGCGGAGTAGCTTCATTCGTTTAAGGTCGGTTCCTAAAAAACCCCCTTAACAGAATTCTAAGTGCAGGAGGTTATCGACACACTCGGGGGTTCCACAGCTAGTGTCAGGCGTAGTAATAAGCCCAACAGCGTAACAAAGGCACCTGCGAAGACTCCGAAGCCTGCAGGATTGTCTAAAGCTGGGAGTCGGGACACAACAAAGCCGACGGGGGCATCCAAAACCACCAAGGTTGATTCCACGAAGCAAGCGGGCGTGTCGAAACCGGAGAGTGCGACTGAGAAGGTTGTGAAATAATGATCCACTGTCATGTTTGGACGTGCATGTATGCTTCCCGTGAATGTCTGGAATTCAGTGATTCGCGTTGAATACGGCAAATTATGCAATGTCTAAGTGGTATTTAGGTTGTCATTCATAGTAAACTGGGACATTGCATAGAAAGAGTCCATGACATGATGTCATTGCACAAGTGCAGCGTGGCACGTCAACAAGAGCGGAGGCGGCCAAGAAGAAATGAACATGCACCACAAATGAGACGCAGGTGAGCCACAGCAACCCGGACTGAACGCAACAGTACTCAAGTGTTAGAGTATGGGCACGACGTCAGTGCAGACGCTGTCGCGACTCCCGCAGCGTAGCTGCTTGTTTCAATGAACATCCCAGGAGATGTCTTAACCTGTGATGTAGCTTGAAGTATTTGCTGGGAGACGTATAGAACGTTTTTTATCGTATTGGATGAGGGTCCAGCTGTCAGGCACGTGTACAACATTCCATGCATATGTAGAACGTCCCAAGTATGAGGATTTCCGTAGTTTACGGCCATTGTCGTGGGCCTTGCTTAACCGCAATGGTTGTTGGCATATGTTCATGTGCAGTCTCAGACAAGCGCCGAGGAGAGTACTGATAATTTTGGGAGCACCGAAAGCAACCGATGACATTGGAGCGTGCGCAGCTAGTGGATGCATAGTAGAGCGATGTGTGGTGGACGGGCCTGTAGAGGTGGACTCAGCGCCAATTTATGTCACGGACTGAGTAGTTATCACAATCGAACTGTGCAGTTGAAAAATTTTATGCATATGCAATGCGAGTACGTATTTGTGACTGGCAGGCATCACTCCCATGGTACAGTACAACTGCTTTGCAATGTGACGTATGGATGCTCACCGAGACTAGTGCATGTTACGGGAGATGTATTGTTGTGCATGTTGATCATGACGTGGGGATGTTGGGGTGGTCGAGAAGGATGACTCGGTGCATGTTCGACTGGTGACGTGAATATACGGCGTGCGACGTCTACATATAGCGGCAGCTGTCTTTCACAAAACACGGTAAAGTACGTCAGCATGTTTTATGGGTCGACTATGTGATGATGATTCTGTCTTGTATAAGATGTTTGTGAGTGACGTCAAATGTTTGATGGAACGCCTTTGTGATGACGATGATGTCTTCCGTGACACGTGTTACGAGATCTGGGGATGTTAGGTGGGACGACTCTCTTATCACGATGATGTCTTCCAGAAACGAAATTCGTGACGCAGTGCATGTTCTCTAAGCCGTCTCCGAGAGCATGGGCACGATTGCCAAATGACGTGACCATGCTTCGTGAGACGTCTACAATTAGCGCGGCTGTATCTCACAGCACATGCTACAAGACGTCAAGATGTTTTCTGCGTCGACTGAAGGATGTCTATGCTCATGTCTTTTAGAACATGTTCATGTCTTGCGCAACATATTACAGACCACGTCTTTGCGATGACGATGATGTCTTCCGTGACACGTATGAGATGACCTCGGGATGTTCTCTGGGACGACTCTCTTATCATGATGATGTCTTCCAAAATCATCCACGTCACCGCAATGGATGTTATGTAAGACGTCGTGGAGAACATTAGCATGATTGCATAGTGATGTCTCGCAGGACATCTGCCACGAGAAGCTAAACAAATTGCCACGTCTTGAATAAGAAGGCGCATGTCATCGTGAACATCCTCAAAGACAGAACGATGTCGTCGCGGAGCTCTTGCAGGACACGTCCGCGTCTATGCGCGAATGTCTATTGAAACACAGTCATGTCCCGGGAGACGTCCAGGGCAACATGTGGCGGAAATGAAAGACACCCGGGCATCTGCTGACGTGGCATGCCACGTCAGATTTTCCCGGGTGACACGTCAGAATTTCCCGGGTCCACGTCGGATTTTCCCGCCGCCACGTCGGAAAGTGGCGGGACCACGTTCTCTTCCACGTCACTCACGGGGAGGATGAATTCCATCCCGACGTGGCACTGCCCGTCCTCTTGCCGCTGATGTGGCGTTGACGTGGCGCCGACGTGTCACACCTTTCAGCCTCCGAAATTTGATAGACATCCACAGATGTCTACGCGTTGTTGCAGACATGACAAGATGTTCCCCAGATCTTGCATGCTAGCAGTTCTCTTACACCATGTCTACACGTTGTGTTTAAGACATGACAAAAAACACGGGTTTCTTATAGTGAATGCTCACGTTTGAAGTATGAACATAAAACATAAAAAAAAATATGGGAAAAAAGCAACTTAGAGAATATCCACATAATTTAACATTTGTTGAAAACTATTTTCCATGATAGTTAATTATTGAGTATGACTTGCCAACCCTGACGGTCGGGTACAGTACTTTCACCACAAATCAAACAGTCTGAATAAAGTCATCTTCTGCTAAAGGTCCATCTTCAGTTGCTTCCACATTTGGCACCCATCGTAAGCCATCTCGTTTCATGTTCGCATGCCATTCCTCCCAGTGAGCTTGCGCACTAGAGTTCAGACTTTGTTCACGTCTAGCTTGCAATGCAGCTTCAGCACCAAGGTCATGTAACTCGTTTTGGTCATGAAGTGCCTCTTTATTTTTCACTCGATGCTGAATTATTCGAAACCAATGTTCAAAAGATTGTTTCAATGGGCTCTTCTTGGTTCTCACACCAGAGTGTTGGGTGTGTGGATGATAGGTGGCTTTTGCAGCATGGTGAGAAGCTTCTATACCTTTGCAGCTCCATACTAACAACACTATAAGAAACCCGTGTTTTTTGTCATGTCTTAAACACAACGTGTAGACATGGTGTAAGAGAACTGCTAGCATGCAAGATCTGGGGAACATCTTGTCATGTCTGCAACAACGCGTAGACATCTGTGGATGTCTATCAAATTTCGGAGGCTGAAAGGTGTGACACGTCGGCGCCACGTCAACGCCACATCAGCGGCAAGAGGACGGGCAGTGCCACGTCGGGATGGAATTCATCCTCCCCGTGAGTGACGTGGAAGAGAACGTGGTCCCGCCACTTTCCGACGTGGCGGCGGGAAAATCCGACGTGGACCCGGGAAATTCTGACGTGTCACCCGGGAAAATCTGACGTGGCATGCCACGTCAGCAGATGCCCGGGTGTCTTTCATTTCCGCCACATGTTGCCCTGGACGTCTCCCGGGACATGACTGTGTTTCAATAGACATTCGCGCATAGACGCGGACGTGTCCTGCAAGAGCTCCGCGACGACATCGTTCTGTCTTTGAGGATGTTCACGATGACATGCGCCTTCTTATTCAAGACGTGGCAATTTGTTTAGCTTCTCGTGGCAGATGTCCTGCGAGACATCACTATGCAATCATGCTAATGTTCTCCACGACGTCTTACATAACATCCATTGCGGTGACGTGGATGATTTTGGAAGACATCATCATGATAAGAGAGTCGTCCCAGAGAACATCCCGAGGTCATCTCATACGTGTCACGGAAGACATCATCGTCATCGCAAAGACGTGGTCTGTAATATGTTGCGCAAGACATGAACATGTTCTAAAAGACATGAGCATAGACATCCTTCAGTCGACGCAGAAAACATCTTGACGTCTTGTAGCATGTGCTGTGAGATACAGCCGCGCTAATTGTAGACGTCTCACGAAGCATGGTCACGTCATTTGGCAATCGTGCCCATGCTCTCGGAGACGGCTTAGAGAACATGCACTGCGTCACGAATTTCGTTTCTGGAAGACATCATCGTGATAAGAGAGTCGTCCCACCTAACATCCCCAGATCTCGTAACACGTGTCACGGAAGACATCATCGTCATCACAAAGGCGTTCCATCAAACATTTGACGTCACTCACAAACATCTTATACAAGACAGAATCATCATCACATAGTCGACCCATAAAACATGCTGACGTACTTTACCGTGTTTTGTGAAAGACAGCTGCCGCTATATGTAGACGTCGCACGCCGTATATTCACGTCACCAGTCGAACATGCACCGAGTCATCCTTCTCGACCACCCCAACATCCCCACGTCATGATCAACATGCACAACAATACATCTCCCGTAACATGCACTAGTCTCGGTGAGCATCCATACGTCACATTGCAAAGCAGTTGTACTGTACCATGGGAGTGATGCCTGCCAGTCACAAATACGTACTCGCATTGCATATGCATAAAATTTTTCAACTGCACAGTTCGATTGTGATAACTACTCAGTCCGTGACATAAATTGGCGCTGAGTCCACCTCTACAGGCCCGTCCACCACACATCGCTCTACTATGCATCCACTAGCTGCGCACGCTCCAATGTCATCGGTTGCTTTCGGTGCTCCCAAAATTATCAGTACTCTCCTCGGCGCTTGTCTGAGACTGCACATGAACATATGCCAACAACCATTGCGGTTAAGCAAGGCCCACGACAATGGCCGTAAACTACGGAAATCCTCATACTTGGGACGTTCTACATATGCATGGAATGTTGTACACGTGCCTGACAGCTGGACCCTCATCCAATACGATAAAAAACGTTCTATACGTCTCCCAGCAAATACTTCAAGCTACATCACAGGTTAAGACATCTCCTGGGATGTTCATTGAAACAAGCAGCTACGCTGCGGGAGTCGCGACAGCGTCTGCACTGACGTCGTGCCCATACTCTAACACTTGAGTACTGTTGCGTTCAGTCCGGGTTGCTGTGGCTCACCTGCGTCTCATTTGTGGTGCATGATCATTTCTTCTTGGCCGCCTCCGCTCTTGTTGACGTGCCACGCTGCACTTGTGCAATGACATCATGTCATGGACTCTTTCTATGCAATGTCCAAGTATGCTATGAATGAGAATCTAAATACCACTTAGACATTGCATAATTTGCTGTATTCAACGCGAATCACTGAATTTCTGACATTCACGGGAAGCATACATGCACGTCCAAACATGACAGTGGATCATTATTTCCCAACCTTCTCAATCGCACTCTCCGGTTTCGACAGGCCCGCTTGCTTCGTGGAATCAACCTTGGTCGTTTTGGATGCCCCCGTCGGCTTCGTTGTGTCGCTACTCCCAGCTTTAGACAATCCTGCAGGCTTCGGAGTCTTCGCAGGTGCCTTTGTTACGCTGTAGGGCTTATTACTGCGCCTGACACTAGTTGTGGAACCCCCGAGTGTGTCAACAACCTCCTGCACTTAGAATTCAGCGGTACTACTTGTAATGCACGCATTCACTGTAGACATTGAAGTACGGTATGCACACCAAAGACTCATGACCTCCCCTCTCCACCCACATCATCAAATTCAGTCTAACTCCCCTACTTGTCATGACGCAAGCTTTCATTCACGCACATTACAACTTCAGTTCCATACACTTCACACTCATGACAATGACAAGAAAACATACATCGCATGCAAAAATACACCATGCTCAATTGCCTAGACAGAGTTAGAAAAAACATCGCAGTGTTCCAAAACATGTCTGTGCAATGTCTCCACAAATTCGGGGATGTTTCGGCAGACGTCCGTGCGCTTCCTAAGTCGTTTTGCAGATGTCATCCACAACGTGGTTACGCCTTACTGTTCCAGCATATCTACCCTCAGCTCTTTACCTGCTTGGTCTGGACCATTGTGTTCGCGTTGTCACTGCAGCCAGTATCAGAAAGAACTACCGGAACCACGTATAGGTCGCACGAGAAGACAGTGAACATCTCCGGTAACATCCGGTTGCGTTCGTGACGACATCAATGCGCATGATGAAACATCCTCACGTTGTCTAAGACATTCACTAACGTCACCTACTATGTTCAAGACGTCAGTGGAAACAGATGGATGTTTATAGAGGCATTTTCAATCACATCGACGTCTACTCAAGAGATCTTTACACATGTGGCAAACAACATACAACAAGCTCTACTGTACATACATACATTGCATAAATTGTGACGCACCTGCTTCGCTACCCGCAGCCTCTCGGAGTGCGGCCATCTGTGTTGATAGTGTGCCCTTCCCCTTGGATACTTTGCGCATCTGCTCCGACTTTTCTCTGGACTCTCCAGTCGGCAGTCGCCCTCTTTGCCACAAAAAATTTCCATTTCTTGTCGGTTATATCGGGTGGCCTCCGTTGTATTTGGTCGATCAGTCCGTCGAGCCTGAACCGTCTGTTGGTTAGCGTCTTGTTGACTCAAACGGAAATCCATCCTGGGTCTACTGTCTTCCGGCCGTTCTCCCCCCTCACCTTCCATCCTGCGAATTCACGCATCACGCATGCACTAGAGCCATTCACGGCAAAGAAATAGTAAAAATAAAATAAAAAACGCAGTGACAGGGTAGAAGCACACGAAATGCGACGTGGATGTTGTGATTGAGACGTCCCCTTGTCACAGCGGACGTTTCCGTGTACATCCTCACACGTCTCATAAGACATCCTTAGACGTCTCCATAAACATCCGTTAACGTCCAAGAGGATATCTGCACATCACTTTCAAGACATGGAGAATCATGTGTATGGAATGTCAAATCATAACGTTTATATGTGATAGGCAGCAGCAGAAAATGAGATGAGCATGTCGTTTGTTTCAATTCTGCACTACGGCTTGGGAGTTTGTGGCACAAATAAGAAGGGTGTACCTGCCCACACGCGCTTCAAAAATCTTTCCTTCGCCGGTTGAATTTGCTTGGGACATTTTTCACATGGATCGAAGTCCCTCGAGAGCAGCCACAAGTCATTCTCAAACGCCGACACCAATGCCCGTATGGGTGGCCATTTTGGTCCACAATCAGCAATTTCTTGTCCCAATCCCGCTCCATGGTGCCGCTGAGACGGAGGCGGTGTCTCCCCCATCTTCCGTGTCCTCATTTAGGGTTATCTCCGTCCTCTTCGTCCGGCTCATCATCATCCTCTCGCTTGGAGAGATTGTCATACCCTTGGCTGTACAACAAAAAACCTTGCCTAATTACATGTTAATATCACGTACCATAGCATTCGAGAGTACATGTTGATGTAGCAACCCCTTCCACAGCAACCCACGACATAGTACATCATAGCATCTCAGAACATGGCAACTCAGATTATGATAATGCACTTGCATCATGGAAGCGGATCATGGACCTGATACAGCTCATTCACACGCGCAATGGTTCTCGGATGTCCGGTGAGACGTCTCTATGTTTCATTGAACGTCCCCCTCTTGTATATGACGTCTGCAACATAGTCACCTTACTCAATGATCAACAAAGCCCATTCTCACAGATGAATCATTCTAGGACACTTGCGACATTCTACTGTTCGCCTTCGTACATAAGAAAGCTATATGCAACAAAATTACGTCTGGCAGGGGGCGTCTCACGAGACGTGAGCATGTCTTCTACCATGTTTCCAGGGATGTCTGGCTAGACGTAAATATGTCATCTTCCGTGTTGCCAGGGACTACTGCCTAGATGTAACCATATCTAATGCAGTGTTGCCATGGACGTCTGGCTAGATGCAACTATGTCCTAATCCGTATTCTAGGGAAGCACTGGCACATAATCGTGTTCAAAAATTCCACAAATGCTTGCAATGGCTCACTGTCCTGATCACATTTTTCATCACCATGTTTCGGTGGAAAACAGGGTTGTAGAATTAGGAGCTCAAGCGCAGACATCCAGCCCAAACATCTGTGGTGACATCTCTGATGACATCTTTGGTGCCATGCCCGATGACATCTCTGGTAACATTGCTAATGACATCTCTAGTGACATCTATGATGTAGATATATGGTGCATGCTACGAACATGAAGGCCATACCTGCATACACCCGCTTGAAAAACTGCCAATTTGAAGAGTCGCGACCGCCCTTCCCAGTTGTGTCTGGGATTCAAGTCTTTAGCGCTGCATATACTAGCATACTACAAGTCTTAGGGTTTCTTCCACAACAACACCTTCTTCATAGTGTCATACAAGATGCCTTTGAAATCCACTAACACCAGTTTCTTCATCAAATTTCCCCCCCCCCTCCATCCTTGACCTCGCCGGCGTTGCCGCCACGCTTCCAAAGCCATGTAGCATTAGGGTTTCTACAACTACTATTCTCTATTCTCTCTCTATAACTAGTTGTAGAGATGGGTATCTAAAACTACAACTACTATTCTCCACACTCATCTCTACAACTACTATTCTCTTACTATAGTTTTACAATCATTCTAAAAATAGATGGCAATACTTTTCAAAACCTCTACACTCTAAATTCTAACTTCTTGGAAAAATGAAAACGAAAATGAGCTTGGTGCAACCTCTAAATCCTCTTAAAGGTCTCATGACCTAACTCTGAGTGCGGCAGCTAACCCTAGCCGCCTCTGTTCATCCAGTGAACTGGATGAAACTCATCCCAGTAGATGATCAAAGTGACATCATGGACATCATCTTAGACATCTTCATGGACATCATCTTAGACATCTTTATAGACATCATCTTAGACATCTTTATGGACGTCATCTTAGACATCTTCATAGATAGCTGGATGTCATCCTTGATATCCTTCCAAACATTCCAATGTTGGCAATTGACTGTAATTTTTGAATTTATATTGCACTCAGATAAACTTAAAGACTTCATATTACTAAAACGTCTTGCTTTTCTTAAAAAGTTTTACTTGTCTAAGAATTTGTTAAAATGTTCTTTTACAAGATTCTAATCAAATAAAATCTGATACAAGCACAATTTTATTTTTAGACAAATAAAACATCTTACACTTGCGTCTAAATGCTTATAAGTATATTAAGAAATATGAAGTTTTTGACGGTACCTAATTTATTTTTTAAAAAACACTGTAATAAACATGATGAAAGTTGAATGATGAGTATGGGTGTTTGCATGGTATGGTTCATCAACTTCTTTGTCAAAGTGCAAAACTTTGCTCTTCTTTTTGATCTTTTAGAACTTCATAAATAGAAATTGAGGGTAGAAATTTAAAAAATTTGAACTACTACAACTAAATGATGTCTTATATAGTTATACCAATGCCAAAAAAAGAGGTCAAAAATAACAAACTTGCAGTCCAAATTGGTATTTGTGTAAAACATCAGTGCCTTATTGTAGTGCACAAGTACACACAAAAATTATGAAAGAGAACGTCAGGTCTCTCCTATGAGCACCTTCAAATTTATACACGTGCACATGGCCCTGTTCATATATATGATTGAGTCATAGTAGGAGACGCATCCGCGTCACGGCTAATGTCCATTGGAACATCGTCCAGAACATGACGGCGTTGTCAGGGATGTTTCGGCATGTAGAGCTCATGTCTTTGGGGACGTCAGCACGGACGTGCGACTGTCAGTACTGACGTCTCTGAGGAGACGTGCGCAGTCTGGGCTGCTGCAGGCGTTTACCATGCCTATCCATAGTCTAACAACAGAGGTGGGTGTGGTGTCCAAGGAATACATAACCGCAAAGGGACGCCGATGGGAAGAGCGAGAGGCGTTTCGAGTGCAGTCGCGACGTCGTCGACCTGGTAGAGCAGTGTCGTACCCTCCCGAACTCAGCGATTTAGCATGCTTTGCTGATTGGCTAAAGGAACGTGCGCTGGAAGCGGAAGAGGCTGGTGTTCGACTCGACGAGGACGTCGTACAGTACTCATGTCCTCCTGAGCGTTATGCAACCTCCCATCGGCAAATGCACGCATTCGGTATGCATTTGCGTGTTCAGACGGCCGAGGGGGGCCTCGTCACCCGAGATTCGTGTGTAGTGGCCGCCTATACGCAACAACTGCGTTGGGGGATTCGCAATGGGAGGCCCATTGACCATACCGCTGATCATGTGGGGTACATCGAGGAAATACTCGAGTTGGATTATCGTAATCACTGCACCACGGTGTTGCTATGCAATTGGCTGAAACACTCACGGGATGTGCGAGTTCCCAGCATAGAACGTGACAAGTACGGATTCAGCGTGGCAAATTTCAACCACATGGATAATAGAGTACATCAGGATTCGTTTGCATTCCCATTGCATTGTCAGCAGGTGTTTTACTCCGATGACCCCACGAGAAGCGGGTGGAAGATCATTTGCCGAACAAACGTCAGAGGTAGGCGTACATCACTTCTTGCTCGGAATCCGGTGCCCGATGGAATCACTGTCGGTAACGACGATGACTTCGAAGGCTTGCAACCACAAATTCGGGAAACGGAACCAATTCAAACAGCAGCTCCGACGGGAGGGAGCTTTGTTACAGCCGCAACAGAAACAAACAACCGGGCTCAAATCGAACAGGACTAGCGATTGATGACCTTCGTATTGCTTGTACTACCGTTCTGTAGCGCTGCATTCCATGATCCTACGCGAACACTCTTGTACTCCTTGTGTTTGCGAACATATGTACATAAGAATATTGTAATTTTAGGCTTTATAGGGGGCAATGCCTGTGCAGTATTTACTGAACCAATGTCTGAAACAGTGACTGAAATAGAGCAGTGAATGGAAGATGGACGTCCGCAAAGACATCCTCGTGGACGTTTCGGCTAACATTCCCAGGTCTCGAATGCGGCGCAGGATGACTTCACGGATGTTTACAGAGACACCGATGTGGACCTCTTCAGAAGCATCACAGACGTCTTGGACCACGCCATATCCCTATTCTATGGAAGACATCCAGAAGTTCTGGTGGACGGTGTCCACAATGACCGCTGTTGTGACTTCTCAGACGGTGCTACGTCCTCCCCTACGTCGAACGACGTCGTCGACCGTCTCACAGTGGACGTCTCTGCTAAGACGCCCTACAGTAGGAGAGATGTATGCGGCGATGTCGAATGGTACATCGCTGTGAACATCTTAAAAGAGAATGATGAAGACGTGGGCACGTATGTTACGGATCTCATTGGTGACACATCACGAACAACGTGCAAATGTCCGCAGGCATGTTGCAGCCGACGTTGGGAGCGCGACATCGGACATGAGTGCGGAGACACCGCGCACATCGAGTGAGACGTTCGTGCAATACCAGGTCCCTGATGTCGCGCCTGATGTCTTCACGGGAGTTTATAGAGACACCCGTGACGACGTCTGTAGAAGCATCCCGTACGTCTTACACCACGCCATACTGCTATGTTCCGCAAGACATCCCAAACGTTTTAGTGGACATTGTCCACAATGTCCGTTTCTTTGTCTTCCGTCACAGTGCCATGACATCCATGACGTCTGAAGACGTCTTGGACAGTGTCACAGTGGACGTATCCGCCAAGACCCCCTACTGCGTGACGGATGTATGCGGACATGTCTGATGGGTCATGCTCATGGACATCCTAGAAGACATTGATGAAGACGCGGGCGCGTCTGTGACGGATGTCATCGCTGAGACATCAGGAACAACGTGCAAATGTCCGCCGGGATGTTGCACCCCACGTTCGGAGCGCGACATCACAGATGACCGCGGAGACGACGCGCACATCGAGTGAGACGTTCCGTGCAATACCAAGTCACTGATGTTGCGCCCTATGTCTTCACGGGTGTTTAGAGAGATACCCATCATGACGTTTAAAGAAGCATGTCGGACGTCTTAGACCACGCCGGTTCCCTATGTTCCGGAAGACGATTCCGATTGTTTCGGTGGACGTTGTCCACATTGTCCGCTTCTGTGACTGCTGTCACGGTACCATGTCATCGTTGACGTCTGTAGATGTCCTCGACCGTGTCGCAGTGGACGTCTCCGCAAAGACGTCATACTGCGGGACGGATGTATGCGGTCATGTCTGATGGGACATCTCTATGGACATCGTCAAAGACAATGATGAAGTCGCGGGCGCGTCTGTTACGGATGTCACTGCGGAGACATCAGGAACAACGTGCGAATGTCCGCCGGGATGTTACAGCCCACGTTCGGAGCGCGACATCACAGATGACCGCGGAGACACCGCGCACATCGAGTGAGACGTTGTGTGCAATAACAGGTCACTGATGTTGCGCTCGATGTCTTCACGGGTGTTTAGAGAGATACCCATCATGACGTTTGAAGAAGCATGTCGGACGTCTTAGACCACGCCATTCGCCTATGTTGCGGAAGACGATTCTGATTGTTTCGGTAGATGTTGTCCACAATGTCCGGTTCTGTGACTGGTGTCATGGTGCCATGTCATCCTTGACGTCTGTACATGTCCTCAACCGTGTAGCAATGGATGTCTCCGCCAAGACGCCATACTGCGGGACGGATGTATGCGGCCATGTCTGATGGGACATCTCCATGGCCATCGTCGTAGACAATGATGAAGACGCGGGCGCGTCTGAAACAGATGTCATCTCTGAGACATCAGGAACAACGTGCAAATGTTCGGCGGGATGTTGCAGCCGACGTTCGGAGCGCGACATCAGAGATGACCGCGGAGACACCGCGCACATCGAGTGAGACGTTTCGTGCAATACCAAGTCACTGATGTCGCGGCGGATGTCTTCAGGGGTGTTTAGAGAGACACCCATCATGACGTCTGACGAAGCATGTCGAACGTCTTCGACAACGCAAATTTGGTATGTTGCGGAAGACGATTCCGAATGTTTCAGTGCACGTTGTTCACAATGTCCGGTTCTCTGACTCCTGTCACGGTGCCATGTCATACTTCACGTCTGTAGATGTCCTCGACTGTGTCGCAGTGGACGTCTCCGCGAAGACGCCATACTCCGTGACGGATGTATGCGGCCATGTTTGACAGGACATCGCCATGGACATCCTTGAAGACAGTGATGAAGACGCAGGCGCCGCTGGTACAGATGTTATCGCTGACACATCACGAACAACGTGCCAATGTCCGGCGGGATGTTGCAGCCGACGTTCGGAGCGCGACATCAGAGATGACCGCGGAGACACCTTGCACATCGAGTGAGACGTTCCGTGCAATCCCAGGTATCTGATGTCGCGCCCGATGTCTTCAGTGTTGTTTAGAGAGACACCCATATTGACGTCTGCAGAAGCATCCCGTACGTCTTAAACCGCGCCATATTGCTATGTTCCGGAAGACGACACCGAATGTTTAGTTGGATGTTCTCCAGAATGTCCGATTTGGTGACTTCTGGGACGTTGCCATGTCATATCCGACGTCTTTTGACGTCGTATACCGTGTCGCGGTGGACGTCTGTGCCAAGACGCCCTACTGCATGACGGATGTATGCGGCGTTGCTTGATGGGACATCCCCTTGGACATCCTAGAAGACAATGATGGAGACGCGGGCCCGTCTGTCACGCATGTCTTCGCGGACATGTTATGAACAGCATGCGGACGTCCCCGGGATGTCCCAGCTGACGTTCGGAGAGCGACATCACGGGCAACTCCTCACACATCTTTGATGTCAGCGCAGACATAGTCTACGTGAACTAGAACATCCATGGGAGGACGTTGTATCTCATGTCGCCAACTATGTCTCAGTGGATGTTTATGTAGACATCCGTTGCGACGTGCTCAGAAGTATCCCACATGTTTTGTAGGGTGACGAGGCTACAATGTTTCGGGAGACGTGTAGCTGTTTGATGGGACGCTGTCTGAGACGTCTCCGACCGTGACTTACGTGCTTCTGCGATGTCTTCCAGGACGTCGGCTATGTGAGCATTCAATGTTGCACAGTAAATGATAATGGTGATGTACCATGGGACATTGCAGTTCACCACCGTAGACATCAGTGCGCTTCGAGGACGTCGTTGCAGACATCCCAATGGATGTCCACGAAAACATCCCCACGTCATCGAAGTCATCGTGAATCAGATGTCTTGCGGACGATGGCCTAAACACAGTATGTTGTGGCAGCTCGTCCAACGTGGATTTTTCCGTGCCATGTAGGTTAAGTTTAGAAAATTTGGAAATTCCAAATTATATCCACGTGTATTTTCCACCATACATGTTGAAAAATCCGCCTATATTATGAAAAGCTATTTTTGTCCGACGTGGTTTTTTAATATTATAATACTAATAAATTTTAATATTTTTAATATTTTAATATTAAAAATCAATATATATATTTTTTATATTATATAATATGAAATTTATTAAAATATTATTATTTTAATATTATTATATTCTTATGATATTGTTATAATATTATAATATTATAATTTACAATTATTTTAAAGTACGGACGAATCAGAAATATTGCGAGTACAAGATACCGAATATGAAATCACTATTCCAAATTATGTGGTGATTTTAAATAAAAGTATATTGGACAAAAAGGAAATAGAATTTAATAGTGTGAACCGGTTTTTTTTCCGCTCTTGCAAACCGCTGCCCATTATGCTGAATTTTTTACATCGGGTAGCATTTCACATTGCATTCCAGTAAATTTCAAACACTTACCCTCGGTGAAACCGTAATCCCATGCCAGCGTGGCAAAGTTGCGTCTTTCCAAATGTCTGGCGTCATGTCTTCAGAAACGCGCAGATGCACGCAGACATCTACGCGTTTTTTCCGAGACACGCAACTCGCCGAACCATCTAATCCCAAAATTATCTTCAACAACGTACAGACATCCCTCTGTTGTGCGAGACATCCATACCAATGGGAAAGACATGACAGGGATGTCTCCATGTTTTCCGAAGACATGACAAAAAACGCGGGTTTCTTATAGTGCAAAGATCCATACTTGCTGACAAAGTAAGGTGCGTGCCTCACCAGAACGTGCTGTCGTGTCAGACACAGATAAGGTTCTTTAGCAAGTATTGGAGTCCACCTTTTTCAACAGTAGCACTTTAGAAGCTCTAACATTAAATATAATGTCTCACCACCCAATCCTTAGCTGAAGATGATGTGAACTTGTCCATGATTCCGAATTTGCCACAATGATTCGGGAATAGTGGCAAAGATGATGAAGTCAACAGTAAAAGGGCTAAAGGACGTTATGCAGCACATATTAGAGATAGAATTAGAAGTTACAAACTTGAAGTTCAAAATACGGATGCAATTTGTTAGGCTATTGAAAAACTTACCATGTATCGCGTGATATGAGTTTCACCAAAGCATTCAAGCACTAAATGACCCCATTTCTCAACTTTTGCTCTAAATTCATGAACCTGATCATCTGTCAAAGTTAAATGGATAAAATATTGACGAAGATCATGCAATGCTTCCCACATTGCCAATTGAGCTCTTTTTGCTCCCCCGCCATCCATGAAATTCCTTGTGGCGTTGATGATATCAATGTAGACCTTCTCAGAGCCCCCTTCAAGAGTGCTTTTCTTGAAAAATTTATCACAATTTGCTCCACTCAATAATACTTTATTTGGCACATTGTTCGACCTTCCTGAAAGTTCTGTGTCTTTCATCATGACGACATTCCCACCGTGAGCACCAGTCGATGACAACACCTTTTGCATTTGGTCAATGGCTAGTTTTTGTTGTTGCTTGTCTCGCATGGTCCATATGAAGATGAAATGCAGGTGTAACAACTTTTCCACAATCCTATTTAGAGCATGCATAGTGCATATGTGCACTCTCGTCATGGGTATTGCAAGAATTGGCTTCCATCGACCAGCAGCACGCGCCCCCACGACGGGTTTTTCGTGAACACAAGCTGCATAAAGACCACCTGACCAGGACTGAGTTTTTTTGGCTCAAAGTCAACCTCGCTTGGTCTTCAGTTGTAACTACAGGCTTTGAACGCTCTTGGTTGCAATATATGCAGGTATGCTTGGAATTTGCCCCATGTTTAAGCCCATACATTACTTTTATGGTTTTCATGTCGGCACAAAGATGCCATTCTACTTTGAACTCCCCCACAATTGGAACTTTCAGAGGCTGACCGTTGCCTTGAGCTTCTATTAACGATGGTATTCCAGTTTTGCTGAAAACCCAATCTAAAACTGCATGAGATTCTTTAGGGACCTGAAAGCTTGCTATGGGCCATACCTCTCTTTCACTTTGTACTGAAAAGTATCGTCGATCTTTCTTTAATTCTTTAGGTGTCATGCCGGTGAATGTAGAGTCTAATGCTCTATTCATGAGCGTGATGGATATGCGTTCCATTTTTTGGCCATAGATGATCTCAGCTTCATCTAGCTTAATGGCGAAAATCAAGGGATCGCCTCGCAGTTCTACATGTCAAAACAAGTTTCTTAGTAATTATTGGTCATGCAATATTGTATGAAAACAAGTTCAACAACAATTCTAGAGTGTAAAGTACTTTAATGTTGAGACAGAGGTTTTTGTACATATCTAATTCTTAGTGTTCGCTTCTATTTTTGACAGGTACTTTCAGCAAGTTATTCACATGCACTTCTCACAGTTATCAATAATTTAAATCACTTGTTGTAGATGGAACCGTGCTGGAACATATAGCAAAGATCACAGCATACCTTGCTATGTCTCCATCAGCGGGTTCCAAATCACAGATCATGTGACTATTCAATTTAAGCGAGATTCAAATTCAAGCATTAGTTAAATTAAAGCATGAGTTTGCAATATTGTACCTTCATGAGTAATACCGTAGAGTCGTACCATGGTGGACTGCACCATCTCAACGTCAACAAAAAAGGAATTCATCTCGTTTAGGGCCACATGAATTGGTTTTTTGTTTTTTGATTTGAGATTGGGATTGACAACAAGTGTATCATCCAGATTGTAGAAGCTGCCTATTAAATCCTCCAATTTAGAGTTCATATGTCTTCGCAGAAGATTGACCTGCTGCGCTGGCGGTAGAAATCCAATGTAAAGGCCTTTGTCTACTGCTTTCACCGCTCCCTTGCATGTCTTGTAGATTGAAGCATCATCGGATGTGATGCCGTTGCGGTCACATGCTTCGAGAATTTTGGCGGGACCGACAGCTGATCCAATCTTGTCAAGGTAGTAATTAACCATGCGGTGCCCTACTGATGTCATCTTAGGAGTCGCAAGCATCGCTTGCAAATACACATCCTGATTCTACTTGGGAACTTTGACCACCATGCAATCGTCCCGATTTGCCCTCTTCTGCATTTACTTTCTGAACTCTCATGGTTGTTTCATGTGCAAGTATAGCTCGTACCAATCTTTTTTGAGCGTTTGCGTATCCACCTCGCTGTGGCAGTGTGCTAAAATCACGGCGCTTTCTCACTTGACTTCTGTATCCTACCGGTGTTAGTTTCAAGTTAGCACACTTATTTACTATACGTTGTAGTGCTAATTTCGACTTAGACAGCTCTAATCAAACATGCTCCAGCTTCTCTGTATGTTGAATGACCAGGCTTTCCTTTTCTGGCGCTGTCAACTCACACTTTAATTCTGATTCTCTTCTATCTGCAAATCCTAAGTCTATACCATAGTACCATAGCAGGTTCGTCCTAAAATAATTCTAAAAATAAAAAACGTAAAAATTAGAAAATTTTGTAGACAGAAAAACGAAAATAGAATAAATCAATTTTTGAAATATTTTTTTATTTCTAAGCTATTTGAGGTCATTTTTATTGAATTTTTGCTAAAAAACGAAAATTGAGAAATTCAATTTTTGAGAGGCGATCCTTATTTTTTCAAAAAAAATAAATATTCGTTCGCCAGGTGGCAAACCTGCTATGGTGTTACGGTAGTCATTTGCAAATCTGCTAGTTGTTCTTCATAGGACATCTTCTCAGATTGTAGGATCCTTAATTTTTCTGCTAATATTGGAGTATCTCTTAGTCTGTTTTGGTGTAGCTCAATATCAGATTGCAAATTTAAAACTCGACCTCTCAAGGCAGAAATCTCATCGATATATTGGACTCGTACAATCTCTGTGTCCAATGAATCTAAACTTTTGACGTAGCCTAATAGGCCGCTCTTACCATCTCCGACAAATTGTAGGAGGTCCTTCAAGCAACTAAATCTTGGACGTTTTCCAGACTGTGGATCTGTCGGGTACAAATCCCCATCTAACCAAAGATCGATGTTAGTGTCACATGCTTTACGCTTCTCTGCAAACGAGGACCTCGGCACCTGCTGACACAGTAATTTCCCTCGCTAAAGCAACGGAGCATATTTAACATCTAACATGGCTTGAGCCCTATACGTCAAATTCTGTGAATTCTCTCTCAGAGCCATCTGAAATTGACAACGATGTCACGGCCTGAGAATATAGCATCACCCGACAGATCAATTGTTATTCTTTTTTGACATGACAGTTAAACGAAGATTAACACATACGTGATCAAGACATATTCATAAATGTCAATGGAATCATAAAGTAATGGAACATACACTGAGACGCGTTATGATACCTTGTTCCACCCACTTCGCGAAAAACTCCTTGTCTTCTTTGCAATTTTCCAAGATGTATCCTACCTGAGAAATCCAACCACCGACAAGTTGAGTGATAAACACTTCTAACAATTCAGCAATGACCTGAGTCTACTCTAGATGAATCAAGTGAGTACATAGCATGCGATCTCCTGTTTTATTAAAAAAACGACCGGAACCAACAACAATAAAAACAATGGGTTGATAAATCCACTATACTCTTAACCCACAATATGACTAAAGAAAGAAAGAACACATTCCTAACACTCATACCTGACGATGAGCGTATGAGAGCATCACATATGAACGGTAAATAGTATGATCACCAGAAGAATAGCTCCACTCTTGAACGAGCCCAGAGACAACATTTCAACATCCTATACCAAGCACGTAGGTCAGCAAGCGCATAATTCAGAAAATGATTGAGCCCACTGGAATGGAATAAGTACAAGTAACCTTATAAAAATTCAAAGCTCAAACATGGCTATTGAACAGTGTCAACACATCCATTTGATAGAAACAAGTACATAAAACTATTATTAGTGAATTACTCGAAACTACACCAGCAAACCGATTGCTTTTCACTGAATGAAATCAAAGAAATCCTTGTCCTATGTGACCAAAAGCACTCACCAACTCTGGAATGGCTCAAAATAGTAGTGAGAAGCGACAAGTTTCCTTGTAGTGAGTGTAGTGACTTGTGTGAAGTATTAAAAACTTTATTGTTTAGACAAATGAAATTTGAAGCTTGAAACTGTCTGTGCAGTACTCATGTGCACAGTCTGCTCTACATTCCAGCAAAACAAAACATAATCATGATTCTCAGGCTCATCTTTATCTAGAGAATTCTAACGCCTCCCCAAGCAAGACGGCTCATGTCGGCGTTGGAAGGGTTTCCTGATTGCAATACATCATTTTAGGGCTCTTGTTCTATGCTACAAAATCAACCAGTGTCGATCGTGTCAAACCGAAGTCATTTTCACACAAACAGAGGATTTGCAGCAGGGGGTCCAATTTTCCTACACTATTGTACATAACTTACACAGTGAACGCTTAGGGTTTAACTCGATCGACAATGCAGGTGAGTCTTTGATTTCCGTAAGAGCCGTGAGTAGTTTCAAAACTGCCTCCGATGCCGATGGTAGAAACTGCAATTTTTTTAAATGGTTTTTATAGTGAACGGTTTGAGGTTAACTCGATTGACAATGACAGTGATTCTATACTGTGCGTGAGAGTCATGAGTAGCTTCAAAAAATCCCTCAGATGGAAGTCAGAAACTGCAATTTTCTTAAAATAATTTTTTGCAGCGTAACATTTAGAGCGTACAATTGTGCTCTCAGTCACGAAATCCTAGAAAGCAGAAAGCACTTGAAAAATACCTGAAACAATGCTCAAGAATCTGCCTCTCGCCCTCTCGAAATTGCCATCATTCATCTGCAATTGCATTTTGAATGCTACTGTGCTCGATGATGAAGCCGCAAGCCCAACCCAATTAACTCGCTCAAAACCTAATTAACCGACTCAAAGTGAATGAGGATTGCACAACTGTTGAAAGCCGGGATGAAACACCAAATTCAACAATCTCGCAAGAAGGAAAATTTCGTGCAAGCTCGGGAGAAGCTGAGGCGGGAGTTCCATAACAACGACAACACTGAAAGAAATGCACACGACAAGAAAGATACAGTCTCCACGTCACTTCTTACTTGGTCACGTAGCTTTTGCCTTTACGCCACTACTCATGGCGTGGGTCTGTTCCCATAGGTACGTTCTCATTGCACTAGTAAGTTCTATTCCCTTGGTTTTATGAAGGCGAAGCAGCCCCTTCATGGGTTGAAATTTCTCCTAATAGTGAGTGAATGAATTCAAAAAATGAAACAAAAGAAATAAAGAAAATACTTTAGATTTATCTTGTTATCCTTCTTTTTCCATTAGAAATAATTTTTCACGTTTTTATGCACTATAGATTAATAGGTTAACCCCTAAATGCATACAACCTTCTCTAGATTTGGAGAATTGCAGAGATGCATTATAATGCAACTAAAAGGTATATTTTGACTTAATGTATGAACAAAAGTTCTACATTATGAATTTTAGATTTTGTCCATACACTTAAATCTATGATTGCAATCATCAATATTTTGTGTAAAATTTGAAACGTAAAATTCAAAATTATTTTGTAATTTGATTATGAATAAGATATTGACAATTTGTGAATGAAATTTGTTGTAATAGGTTGAAATGAAATACTCTAAGTGCAATGATTTTTGGAGAATTTTTGATTTCAGAATTTTAGGAGTTGATTTTTTCAACTAGTGCGCTTTTGATTCATTTTGAACTAAGAAATTAAAAATATTTGGTGAAAAACAGTGGCATGAAATGAAGTAATTCTTTTTCACAAATCATCCCCTTTCTAAGCTAGGCCTACCTTAAACCACCACAACACCTAAAACCACCAACTTCTACACCCTTTCTTCATTTTAGGGAGGAAATGTAAATTATCCGTACATGACTTAAACTTTTGAGCAATTGATGCATAAGTCATGTAATGAAAGCCTACATTTCCTTATTGAAATGAAAAAAGGGTGTAGAAGTTGGTGGTTTAAGATACGTTTACCTCAATTGGATCACACATGCATGAAACTTGCCTAAGAAAATGATAGTATTTTTTTTACTTACATAAAGTGCATGATGGATGACAAAACGAAATTCAATTTTGTACATTAGTCAAAAAAACAACAAGTTAGGCAATCAGGGGTTAATAGGTGGTTCAATATTAATGCACCCACCAAATATTAGATAATTTCAATTCTTTTCATTTTGTATTGTGAATATTTCTCAGAATTCCTTTTTCCACAATGCTTGAACAACATTTTTGAAAAAATAATTTCCAAAACTTTTCAACTTTCATTTGTTGAATTAATTTGTACTAGACTAGCTATTAAATTACAGTAATAAAATTATCTCTAGGAAAAAAAACTGTATACCATATGTATGGGTCAAATTCAGAGAGTATTGTGTCGAAATCTAATTTCCACATCATATTTTGAGAAGTTCACGTCACCATGAACCAATCACAAGATGACATGTAACACTTTTGGAAAAAAAAAACAATTAATTAATGTCGAAGCTGACCACGACGTAAGGTAATGTAAGAGACTAGTGGGACCCGTGCCGTTGAGCACATTAACAATCACTTGTTTTTGAGCTTGGGTTGTCTCCTCAACGGATTCCGGCGCGGAACGGTCGAGTGAGACAAAGCGTCCTCTATTGTATAATAGATTTTTGGTATCAAATGTTAATTTTCTACAAGGATGGGATTCTGCAGTGTCAAGAATATTCCAGGAATCTTAAGTCTTTGTCCGAGCGCACGCTTCAGTTGCTCGCGGCCATCGCAGTCGGCGGAGATGATCGGAGGAGCCATTGAAGGTGATCGTTGTTCTCATTTTTTTTCTGTTTGCTCTTTTGGATTGCGATGATGCGATACAATCAACAACAACAACACAATGGTTGCGCTGCCGTTTTAGCAGAGGAAACAACAACAACAACGGAGGAGGTTTAAGGGATCATTAGCCATGGGGACGAGCGTGCAAGTGACGCCGCTCAGCGGAGCGCACTCCGAGGCGCCGCTCTGCTATTTGCTGCAGGTGGACGGCTTCCGCTTCCTGCTGGATTGCGGATGGACCGATAGTTTCGACCTCTCGCTTCTGGAGCCTCTCAAGAGGTATTCGTAAACCCTAGGTCAAAGTTTTCTTCGAGGTTTTCCGTCCTGTGTGAGTTTAGGCGGCCGAGCTGTGTCTTACCAGTATTCTGGTCTCAATTTCAGGTTTAGGTTTCAAGTGGATCAATTTCAGTTGTGTAGGTGTTCATAAATTATAATCCCGCGTTTTTGTTGAGGATTAATGAGATTAAGTTATTGTAAATTTCAATTGATTCGTAAACCTAGAGAGGAGATATTTTAATTAGTGATAGCTCGTTTTTCTTCGAGGTTTTGGCATTGCGCTCCGTGGCTGTGTGAGTTTAGGCGGCCGAGCTGTGTCTTATCAGTGTTCCGGTCTCAATTTCAGGTTTAGGTTTCAAGTGGATCAATTTCAGTTGTGTAGGTGTTCATAAATTATAATACCGCGTTTTTGTTGAGGATTAATAAGATTAACTTTTTGTAAATTTCAATTGATTCGTAAACCTAGAGAGGAGGTATTTTAATTATTGATAGCTCGTTTTTTTAAATTGAGGTCTTGGCATTGCTTTGCGTGGCGATTGTAGCTGTGTGAGTTTAGGCGGGGAATTTTTTTTGGATGTAGTTGAGGTGCAACATTTTGTGAATTTGTTTAGGTGTTCACAAAGTATAATTTGTTGAGGACTTATAATATCGTAAATTTTAATGAAAAATTGTAGACGTAGAGAGGAAGTACATTAGTTTAGGGAAGAAATCCGACTGCATGCTTAGAAATAGTGTCGCTTAGCCGGGATATTTGACAATTGTCGCTTCTGGAGCCTCTCAAGAAGTCGCTTCCGAAAAATGGACCCTAGATTTAAGACTTTTTGGTGAAAGCTCATTTTTTGAAGGTTTTGGCATTGCGCCGCGTACCGATTGAGTTTAGGCGGGAGAAGTGTCTCTGTAGGTGTTCATAAATCATAATCCTGCGTGGTTGTTGAGGACTACTAATATTGTTTTTTTATTGTGAATTCCAATCAAGTCGTAGACCTGGAGAGGAGGTAAATTTTATTTTTTCAGTTTGGGAAAGAAATTGGGCTGCATACTTAGAAACAGTGTCCCTTAGCCACATCGTGGAGATAATTGAGGAATCTGATATTATGAATGGAGTGCGATAGCTTTCCGTTCTAATACTTTATCCTCGAAATACTTTCTGAGTCGGTGACGTTTACGGAGATGTGTAACGTGCGAGCTGTTTTTGTCCTATAGATTGGTCCCATTGCATGTTTGTCTATCATTCCCATGTGGTAGACTTGCTTACCGCCTTGACTATGCTTTTTTGAAGTAGCATGTTCCAAGTACATTGCTGAAAGTGATGTCCTCTGGTTATCGGATGGTCTGACGTAACTGTGTTCGTCCATCTTTGGCAGTGTGGCTCCGACAATTGATGCTGTTCTGTTGTCTTATCCGGACACTATGCATTTGGGGGCATATACTTATGCTTTTGCCAAGCTTGGGCTGCAAGCGACTATGTATTGTACATTACCAGTGCACCACATGGGACAAATGTACATGTACGATCACGTCCTTTCACGGAAGGTATGCATTTTAACAATATTCCGTGAATAGCTCTTCGAGATGCCTCAACATTTTCTCCTGTCTAGAAGACCTGTAAATTCGTTGCATTGGTATGAGTAGCTTATGTTGAAAATGCTTCTCACGTCTTTGGAAGTGTCTCACTATCCTCTCTTTTGCTCTTCAAGTAGTGTCTGATGTGATGTTTCTCTCTTTAAACACGTTGTGTTACTTTTTTGGGTCACGGTGTATTCCATGTGTTGAGCGTTACTCTGTGCAGGCTGTCTCCAATTTCGATCTATTCACTCTTGATGATGTGGACACGGCCTTCTTGAACTCAGTTCAGCTGAAGTATCAGCAGCACTACCAGCTGGCAGGTGCTTAGATCGTAGACACTGTTCTATTTCTTTCGATCTAGCGTGTGTCTTTTGAAGAAGTTACTTATATGCTTCCTCTCGTGTTTGATGCAATACAAAACATCTTCACATTTTCTTGTTTTAGTGCAGGTAAAGGGGAAGGCATGACAATCACGCCTTATGCAGCGGGGCATCTCTTGGGTGGAACTATCTGGAAAATCACAAAAGACACAGAAGAAATTATTTATGCTGTGGACTTCAATCACCGCAAGGAGAGGTCAGTGTTTGTTATTGAGTTGGATTTTCCTTGTTCACACAAGCACTCGTCTGGTTCGTAGTCTTGCTTTCAAATGTTGCTAATCCGAATTCATTTTTGATCTAATTTGTAACCTTCTTGCACCAGTCTGTGTGAGAGGTTGTTAATGTGCAATAACCACGATTCAAAGATCCTCCTATCTGCAGGCATCTAAACAAGACCGTTTTGGAGAACTTTGTGCGACCAGCAGTACTCATCACTGATGCCTATAATGCTTTGAATAACCAGCCTCAGCGGAAGCAGAGGGACCAAGAATTTATCGGTAAGTTTCTTATTAATTCCCTCTGTTACCTTTGTTACAGATTAGATATTTTGCGGTGTATGTTTTGAATTTTTCCGTTGGTGGCCTGAACAGTTGCCACTCCATTCCTTGCAGATATGATACTTAAAGTGCTTCGGGCGGATGGCAATGTTTTGTTACCTGTTGAAACAGCAGGGCGTGTGCTTGAGCTTATTCTGCACTTAGAAAGTGTAAGCGCTGAAGTATTGCTCAGTTTCATATACATTGACGTGATGCCTTGGTGTTTGATGTAGGAGTTTCTGAACTGTAATTTAGCCCTAATATTATTGGTTTTAACCTGCAGAATTGGGCACATCAACGACTTAGCTATCCTGTTGCACTTCTTACCAATGTATCCTACAGCACTGTGGAGTTTGCAAAGAGTCTGCTGGAATGGATGAGTGATACCATAGCTAGATCCTTTGGGAGTTCGAGAGAGAACTCATTTCTTCTCAAGTGAGAACTCATGGCAACTTTCTTGAATCATTCAGATTTTCTTTAAATGTTGGTAAGAAGGTTTATATATGAAGGGTAGTGATGTCAGCATGGAGCTCAGAACCTGTGAGCCATTCGATCATAACTTCGCGATTATTTATTTCTTGTACTAGGTACCTCAAGTTGTGTCACGATCGGAAAGAGTTTGACGAACTACCTCCAGGCCCCAAGGTAAAGCTCTATTACCTGCTCTGAAACCACCAGATTGCTCGGCACCAAGTAGTTTAAGGGAGGTGTGCTGGTGTGCAGTTTTATGACCAGATTGTCTCTGTCATATAATCTACAGTACATGGGTTAAGATATGAAACTGAGCTGTTTTCAAGGACTAAATAAAAAACGTAACTTTTTTGAATCTACCTAGGATTTGTTTTATTAAACACCTTGATTTGCCTTGTGCTAGGTTGTTTTTGCTTCAATGGCCAGTTTGGAGGGTGGATATGCTCGTGATTTGTTCGTGGAATGGGCCACAGATTCTCGAAATCTTGTGCTTTTCACTGAACGTGGTCAGGTGCGCCTTCTGCTCTTTTGCCTCAAGATGCTTGGGGGTCAAATAGGAAGGCGTTTGACGGATATAAAATAAATAAATTTACAACAAGTAATAATTTGGTCTCATAATCTTCATGCAGATGGGAACTCTAGCAAAGAAACTGCAAGCAGAGCCACCGCCAAAGATTGTGAAGGTTACAATGAGTAAAAAAATCCCACTGACAGGTGAAGAACTTCAAGCTTATGAAGAAGAGCAAAGGCTGAAGGCGGCAGCCGAGCGAGAGGTCATTCCTATGGAAGAAGATGGTCATTTTTCACCAAAAGTTAAAAATGTGACCGGGCCCCTACCTCTAACTATTGCAGAACCTGGTGGTGGTGTTCCAGTTGGTGTTGAAGGTATGAAGTACCTTCAAGCTTTGTCGTATTCCAATAGCTAATGTAGTGTTGACTGCATACTGAGCGAGGCATGGAAGTAGGGTGCACTTTATGAATGTAACAAGTAGCCTCTTACTCTCACTCCTACTGTGTTCCTGTAATCTAATACCTACTGGACAACATGCCGTTGCCTCGTTCTGTTCTCAGGGCATTTTGTTTTCCAACGCATGTATGATAATACTTGTAATATGCTTCGTGCAGGTTTATTAGCAACAAACGAAGCACCGTCACATCGTCAGATACTAATTGATGGTTTCACCGCATCAGACAAAACTGCAGCTCCTATGTTCCCTCTATACGAGAACCCAAGTGACTGGGATGAGTATGGAGAAGTCATCAATCCTGATGATTACGTCGTGAAAGACACAGAGTTGATGGATTACCAAAGTACTCAACCGGTCTGTTTTCAACATATCTAGCAATACTGTCTCATTCACTGCTCAATCATGTTTACAAGTTACACCAATGTATCATGGTAGGTACGTTGTGTAACAGAAATTACTTAAAGTTTATATCTTCAACCAAGATGCATTGCCATCTGGCTATAACCTGTGTCCTCCAATTTTTGCAGGCTCCTCTTCCTGCTGATGGCGAAGAGAATCCAGATCCAGAGGCGGAAGCGATTCTTGCTGACAGACCTTCGAAAGTTGTTATCACAGATTATACAGTATGTTTCTATTTCTGCCTGTATTTACATATATCAAAGGATTCTATCAATAGTCTTGCTTTTTAGGCGGCTCCATGTTTAAGGTGCTGCTGGATTAGATCCCTGCTCCAGAAGATCCCTGAGGCGCTAGTTAAATTTAGAGGCTTGAGAAGATCTCTCATGAGACTTTGGTTTTGTCGTTTTGTCTTTAGTCATCGTGTGCTGAGATAAACAGTTTTGTGCTGAATTAACAGGTTCAAGTAAAGTGCGCACTGTACTACATGGATTTTGAGGGGCGTTCTGATGGCCGTTCCATCAAAAACATTCTAGCTCACGTTGCTCCTATCAAACTTGTAAGATGATTATGCACCTTCCTCGGTTAGTCCACTTCTCTTGACTGGATTTTTGCCATGAACAAAACATTGCTCATATTACTTTATCTCGTCTTTGATCTTATGTAGCCTTAAGCTTAGGAGATGGTATAAGAAATGTGGGATTTATTGCTTTTTTAATTTCGAATGTTGGTTCATGAAGGTGCTTGTACATGGATCAGCAGAAGCCACAGAGCATCTGAGGCAGCATTGTTTGAAAAACGTGTGTCGGGATGTGTATGCTCCCCGTATTGGTGAAACACAGGATGTTACCTCAGATTTGTGTGCCTATAAGGTAGTCAATCTGCTTTTAAAACGTATGGTTGTTTATACTCGTAAATTGGTAGCTTCAATCTATTGCTGGTTGCATTGTATTGAATCGCAAGCTTGTAATAACAATCATGAATCATGAAGTAGGCTTGTAACATGATTCATTATCTAGTTTCATGTGCTTTAACTCTCTTGTTAGCAATATGCGGTTAGGAACCCGATCGAATCGTTTCGGTTAGCATAGCTTTGAATGCCGCTGTTCATTCTTATTTAGCGTAATATCTGTTCTTTGCAGGTGCGCTTGACTGAGCGGTTAATGAGTTCTGTGTTGTTCAGAAAGGTAAGAGAATTGTTACCTTGAGTCGGAGGTCATTTAGTTTCTAGAGTCGATTTAAGAAATATGTCAGCGAGCAGATAAAGTATTTCAGACTCACCAGTATGATATAGATGGTTGCTTTCGGTTGCATGCCAAGTGTGCTTATGATCTTATTCCAAAGGTAAAATTTGAACTTCAGATGGGAGAAAACGCATAGAGAATTGTACTTCAACTTCCATTTTATTTGTATAACTTGTATTGGTTCAGCTTTTAATTAGTACAATCAAGATTCGCTTCTGAAGAGGGTGATCAACATATTAAAGGAATCTTTACGTAGACATCCTTTTTAAACATGCTTACGTAGACATCGTTTCTGACATGCACGCTATTGGTGTCAGCTAGGAGACTATGAGGTGGCATGGGTCGACGGGGAAATCGGCAGTCAAGAATCAGAAGGAATGCTTCCGCTACTCCCTTCAGAAACACCTCCACCCCATAAGTCTGTTTTCGTGGGTGATTTGCGGCTTGCAGATTTCAAGCAACTTTTGGCGACGAAAGGCATTCAGGTTGAAATTTTGTTTCTTTCTCTCTGGTTTCTTAATGGGTGCGTGTCAGGGCAAGGATTACTATGCGAAACCTGTTCCCATCATAATTGTGACATGATTGGTTTGCTTGCTCTACAGGCTGAATTCGCTGGTGGTGTACTACGATGTGGTGATGCTTTTGCAGTGAGGAAGGTGGGATTTCACAGCTCTCCACGCAGTTCTTTGCTTTTGCCCGAATAGTTTCCAAGTTGATCCTCACAGTTCCCACACAATAAGAAAGATTTTTGCAGCCTATATCAATCGATGTGTTATAGCTTGTTTTTAGGGGAAGTAATGATGAAAGTGGTTTGCTTATTAATTGGGAAATGTTGAATTTTTCATGCAGAGTGGTGGAAGCCAGCAGTTGGTCATTGAGGGCCCATTGTCGGAAGAATATTACAAATTACGAGACCTTCTATATTCTCAGTTCTACATGCTATAGCAGCTTACATTTACCTCATCAAGGATCACTTCCCTATGCGGGAGCAAGCTGGCAGAGGAGTGTTCTGAAACGAGAAGTCAAAATCAGCAGCCTCATTTGAGAATCCTCACTGCCTTAGGAGAGGAGAGAAATGTTTAGGTTTTAAAGACACCTGACGATTCCAAACGGAAACGACGGCTAGATTTACCAACTAGAAAGGCTTTTTCTTCTGTAATGCATCAGTGCATGTATTGCTTTCTGTGTTGTACCCAAGGTAGTACATCAGGTGGATAGGTCAATATTTTGAAATGCGTTAGTATCTTCAAGTGAAACAGTAATTCTGAAACTTGTTGGAAACAAGATGTTCCACGATTGATGGGTCGACATCAGGCCTAGGATTAATTCTGGGTTATACTAGCAACCCCCAAAGCTTGACGATCAAGTGTGCTTACTACCCTAATCAGTTCAATCAATAATTTAGAAATCTAAAATTTCAACGGTCTGTCCAGAATAGCGAAAATCCATTTTGGCTAAGAGAGAGCTACATAGGCGTAGGACAATGCACAAAATTCAACAGGTGTAGCACTTTAATATGACCACAATTTGAATAATTGTTGCACACCATCCATACCAATAAAGTCATCTCCTCCGCCAGCTATAACCAGCCAAATTCTGCAGAATCTTACTTGATTTTGGGAGTGGCCACTTTCACATTAGAAAAAATGGGCGAACAAGTGCACAAATACGGTTGGTTGTCCTATTACCAACCACTGCCCCAAAACCGAGCAGGCCTAATTTCTAGATTTTGAAAGGGAATATGTACCTCATTTGTACATTTGAGCATGTGATTGGTTTTGGGACACAGGTTATTTTGCACTTTGGAATTTTGTATAAAATTGAGAAATGCAAATTACAAGTTGCAATTTTTTGCAATCCTCATGAAATCCTATTTCGAACGTGGTCATAAAAATTTTCCGGATTTACCACTGCCAAATATAGGTCAGATTGCTTAAGTGGTTGGTAATAGGACAATCAACCTTATGCCAAAGACCTCTGTGTATTCCAAAAATTGTTAGAATGTTGATACAAATGCCTTATGATAAACGAGTTTCCGAATGAACACATAAGGTCGAGGCACCTAAAACCGACCAGGTACCCAAAACCGATCTCGCCTAATTTCTAGATTTTGAAAGGGAAGATGTACCTCATTTGTCCATTAGAGCATGTGATCGGTTTTGGGTCTTGAAGTACTTTTCACTTTGAAAAATTGTACAAATTTCAATATTGGGAAATAATTCATGAAAAAATTTGCATTCTCCGCGAAAACTAACTTCCAACCCGGGAAAAATATCACCCTATTTATGGCTGGTCCAAAAATAGTGTAGATAGCTTAAGTTATCGGTTTTAGGTGCCTCGACCTTATATAGATGATTCTGTCCATTTTTCCCCGCTTGCCTACATTCCAAGGTCATCACAATATTAAGCCTTAAACTTTCTACCCATACTAAAGTTTTCAAGATTCTCTATGATGCATCTGGATATTCTTGGATGTTCAATTTATCAAATCTAAAGTAAATTCTCCTTGTTACATTCTTAATAAATTTCCTCAAACCATGCTAAATGTCCTCACTCAACACAATTCTAAGAAAAGTTACTTCATCTGTAAAATTCAGTAGGGAATTTGGAACCTACTGTTATGAAATGTTATATTGTATGTACTACCGCCCGACTCATCCGATTCCCACGCTCCCCCAGGAATTGCAATCACACTATGACCGCTACAATAAATATATTTTGCCACAAGACTAGTTAAAAAATTTAAGTCCCACTTCAAGACTTGCACTCTAACCTCGAAGACGGAAGAAGAATTCTCAGACACAGCGACACACGGCCAGGCAACTGGCTGCGAGGCTGCTTTCGGTACCCATTTGATCAACCGGGCCAATATAATTCCACAAATCCACACGGTCAAGCTCCCCAAAGCTCCACCTTTTGCCCTCCCTCGTCAACAAAACCCCAGACTTGAATTCTAGTCCCAAGAGGTCGCCAGCAGCGGCAATGCGCCATTAAAAGCGTTCATGTCAACAATGCAGTCAAAAAGCGGACCTCCACGTTGGTAGTCAACAGGGGTTCCTTGACCCCATGCATGCCTCCGTCGTCCACAGACCCAAATCACCCAATCAATAGAACAGATTGATTCCTCTCAAACTCCTCATATAAATACCGACCTTGGCAGTCTAACCTTCACAACCCATATCCAGCCGTCCGGAGTTCTACAGTCTACACACACCTCGAGCTCTGGACACTCATCTGCATCGACTGAACTACCCAGCAATACATCTGGAACCTGACGTTTTTCCTCTTCGCCAATGCTTAGCTCATTCAACTTCTTCTACAGATTCAACCAAACTAGCTGATCGATCTTGCTACCTCCACACCGCCATTTCGATCATCCATTTCGAAGAATTGCGAGGAGTCTGTCTGGCGCTTCTAGGACGGATTCGTTCGACATAGATTGATTGATCTCTGGGCGTCATTCATTCGGGAATTTCTGAAGACAAAGTTCGGGTTTAATCAACCGAACAGTAGTTCAGGAGTTGCATTGAATTTGCTCCAGGCTCCCGGCAATTACCTCAGGAATATAGAAAGTTCAATGGCGCCCCCAGCAGCCATTCCCGTCATGGACGATTCCGCTGCTCTTTACATGAAGAAGCAGAAGCTCTCCGGCGATCAGGCCATGCTGGACTGCAATGGCTCATCACCACAGTTCGCAGGTGCGGACCCCCTCAACTGGGCCAAGACGGCCGCCAAGTTGCAAGGCAATCATCTGGACGAGATCAAGCACATGGTGGCCACCTTCTTCGACTCCACGGAAGTGGCCATCGAGGGCGTCAACCTCACCGTCGGCCAAGTCACCGCCATCGCGCGCAGACCCGCAGTGAACGTGGTGCTCGACGCCGCCAACGCCAAGGCGCGCGTGGACGAGTCATCCAACTGGGTGCTCACCAAGATCATGAACGGCGGGGACATCTACGGCGTCACCACGGGATTCGGCGCCACGTCCCATCGCCGCACGCAGCAAGGCGTGGAGCTCCAGCGCGAGCTCATCCGCTTCCTCAACGCCGGAGTGCTGGTCAAGGGCCACTGCCTGCCCGCCGAGACCACCCGCGCCGCCATGCTGGTGCGCACCAACACGTTGATGCAGGGCTACTCCGGCATCCGCTGGGAGATTCTGGAAGCCATGGAGAAGCTTCTGAACGCGCACGTCACGCCCAAGCTACCCCTGCGCGGCACCGTTACGGCTTCCGGAGACCTGGTGCCTCTGTCGTACATCGCGGGCCTTCTCACGGCCAGGCCCAATTCCAGGGCCGTCACCGAAGATGGGCGCGAGGTGTCTGCGCTGGAGGGGTTGCGCATGGCGGGCGTGGAGAAGGCGTTCGAGCTGCAGCCCAAGGAGGGGCTGGCGCTGGTGAATGGCACGGCCGTGGGCTCCGCGTTGGCGTCCACCGTGTGCTTCGACGCCAACGTGCTGGCTCTCCTGGCCGAGGTGCTGTCGGCATTGTTCTGCGAAGTGATGCAAGGCAAGCCGGAGTTCGCCGACCCCCTGACGCACAAGCTGAAGCACCACCCGGGCCAGATGGAGGCGGCCGCCGTGATGGAGTGGCTGCTAGAGGGCAGCGACTTCATGAAGGCCGCGGCCAAGCTGAACGAGACGGATCCCCTGAAGAAGCCGAAGCAGGACCGATACGCGTTGCGCACGTCCCCGCAATGGTTGGGTCCCCAGATCGAGGTGATCCGCAGCGCCACGCACGCCATTGAGCGCGAGATCAACTCCGTGAACGACAACCCCATCATCGACGCGGCGCGCGGCATCGCCCTGCACGGGGGCAACTTCCAGGGCACGCCCATCGGCGTGTCCATGGACAACATGCGGCTGGCCGTGGCCGCCATGGGCAAGCTCATGTTCGCGCAGTTCTCGGAGCTGGTGAACGACTACTACAACAACGGGCTGCCGTCCAACTTGAGCGGAGGACCCAACCCGAGCCTGGACTACGGCATGAAGGGCGCGGAGATCGCCATGGCGTCGTACCTGTCGGAGCTGAATTACTTGGCCAACCCGGTGACCACGCACGTGCAGAGCGCGGAGCAGCACAACCAGGACGTGAACTCGCTGGGCTTGGTGTCGGCGCGCAAGACCGAGGAGGCGGTGGAGATTCTGAAGCTGATGAGCTCCACGTTCTTGGTGGGGCTGTGCCAAGCCATCGACCTGCGGCATGTGGAGGAGACCATGCAGACGGCAGTGAAGCAGGTGGTGACACAGGCGGCGAAAAAGACGTTGTTCATGGGCAAGGACGGAGCCCTGCTGCCGTCGCGGTTCTGCGAGAAGGACTTGCTGGTGGTGGTGGAGCGGCAGCCGGTGTTCAGCTACATCGACGATGCATCGTCGGAGACGTACCCTTTGATGGAGAAGCTGCGATCAGTGCTGGTGAGCCACGCGCTGAAGCTGCACAAGGACGCCTCCGAGGCGGTGTTTGAGGCGGAGGTGCAAGAGCGGTTGCGCGTGGTGGTGCCGGTGGTGCGGGAAGCATACGACAACAAGGGGCTGTCCGCGGTGGGCAACAGGATCGAGGAGTGCCGGACGTATCCGTTGTACAAGTTCGTGAGGGCGGAGCTGGGGACGCAATTGCTGTCGGGATTGCGGACGGTGTCGCCAGGGACGGAGATCCAGAAGGTGTTTGAGGCCATGTCGGAGGGCAAGCTGATCAAGCCCCTTCTGCAGTGCGTGGAGGGGTGGAACGGAGCTCCGGGACCTTTCCCCAAGCAGCTGTGAGTGATGGACAGGACTCAATATATGCTCACAATTTTGATTCTAGATTGAACGGGGCAACTTTGTAAATAGTCCGGGGCCCTGATGTAGAAAATCGCGAACTGGTGCACATCTTAGAACAGCTGAATTGGGCTGTGTAATGGAGTAGCCAGGTAGAGAGCATTCGAGGATTAGATGATTCAGTTTGTAATGAGCGAAGCTCAATGTTGAATACGGTATCATTCTTTGAACGCATTGTTCACACAATTTATGATCTTTCACGAGAAAGCCGTGCATTTTCAGAATACTTGCGACTCATGTTGCCTCATGTGTGCATTTGATTCGCTGTGAACATGTGATCGGTAGGCCTGTCCTGTCTCTGTATGGATGACTGTGCCTGGCCGATGAGAGCCTCCTCAGGAACACAGGGAATCGTCATTTGAATTGAAGCAAGAGTTTAGACTGCAATGCAATTGGGAGGATTACGAAGTGCATAATTTCAGATGGTGTACACTGAATTATGTGGAATCGGCACCGGGTATGTTCGGTCGTTGGATTGCAGGGAAATGGCTTTGAGGTGTCCCGTTATGTCGAGTGACATTAGGGGGTGTCACACTGCTGTCTTCCCATTCTCAATGGAATGGGAACGTGGCACGCTCTGCTTGAATGATGGAGGTCCCATTCTCTGAAGATTGGAGAATTCCATTTTTCTCTTTCACGGGTGAAGAATATAGAATGGAGAATGAAGAATGGCCCATGCTTGGAGGATGTGTGACCAACTAACAACCTCTATTCTTTATTCTCATTCTTCACATATCATAAAAGCGGTGGCACACTTTCTCCATGGAGAAGCTATCCAATTGACTCCTCTTTTTCCTCATTCTTCACCCATTCTCCACTCTCCATTCTCCATTCTCCATTCTCCGAGGAGGTGTGACAACCCCTATTATGAAATCCTGTACAGGAACCGTGGTGCATGAGTTTCATGTTACCAGAGGTTACTGTCACAATATTCCACGTGTTGGTTGAGCTTTTTCCTATGGCAAGAGTATCACTTTGATTAGTACACTTTTGTTCCTACTGTAAATGCACATGGGCACATGGCTACCAGCGGTGGGGTTTAAAATATGAAATCCACCAGTGCAGTGACCGCGTCACTGAGGCGCAGAAAGTGAAGGCAGCTCCGTTGCCGGCTCCAACGATCTGAGCCCTCCCTTGGCCCTTGCAGATCCAGCGGTTCACGTCGTCCGAGCTGGCAAGTGGGAGTGGGGACAGCTTGAAAATTTCGAACACGGGGCTCCACACACGCCACTTTCTGACACGGGCACGCATGTCGGGAACGCGTGTATGGGAACAGGGGTTCCACCCACGTTCAACTGTTCAAGGCATTGGCCAGGGCATTCATTTCTGTTCTGCAAGGCTCTCACCGCAGGCTCACTCATGGCATACACCATTGTTCATCTTCCGAACTATTTTGTACCCCAATTTGAAGCACGCATTCAAGCATTCTATGTCGGTATGAAGATCGCATTTGTATAGTGGATTCATCGTTTCATATATTATTATTTTTTTAACTTGCAAGTTTTTCTCTTGAAGTTCAATTAATCCCAAATCCACAAAAGAAATTTATAAAATTTTGTATAATTTCATTAAGTTTTTTTCAATTATATATTTTTTTTCTTTTTTCCAAAGTGTGTCATATAAATATTTCATTGTTAGTTCTTTAAATTTAAATTTTTAGGTTCAACCCGTCATTGAAAATTGAAGAAGAACTAATGTAGGAGGCTCTAAACCTGCCACTTTAAGGGTTGTGAATTTATGAGGACACAAGGAGAAGTGAGCATGATTTTTCACTGGAAGAAAAATTCAAGCAAAGACCAACATACTTTGAATCAAATTATTTGAATGTTTCTAGAATTAGTTATGAATTTCTGAGGTTGAAATGACAAGGGTTCTAAAGTCGTGCTCTTCACCATGGGTACATCCAAAATTTCAAAAATTTCTTCCTTGATAGAGTGCGGGTTTAGAACTGTGGCGGGTTTAGAGCCCTCTACCTTAGAAAGTTATTTCAGAAACACTTCTTAATAACCTACTTTATAACAATGGGAAAAATTGTTAATTTTATAAATTTGGGTTTTAAAATTACATATTTTACTTTGTTTTGGTGTACAATATATTGCGCAAAAATATATTTATCAAATGAATGAAAGGAAACCTATAAAAATGACCCTAAAATGATTTTTAAAAAAAAGCTTGTATTTTAAGGGTGCCCTGGCCAATGCCTTGAACAATGCCCTCAAGCCCTTGCAGTGGGTGGAACCCCTGTTCCCATACACGCGTTCCCGACATGCGTGCCCGTGTCAGAAAGTGGCGTGTGTGGAGCCCCCTGTACGAAATTTTCAAGGCAACAACAACATTCTCCAAGGCAACTTAAAAAATTAAGATTTCATGAAAGTGACTCAATGACCTTGAAACATGGGCCGGTGAGTAGTCTTCAAGCTCATTATTTAATTGTTGACAAAAAACAAAGGAAAACGTGTAGCCGCTAGTAAAATTCAATGTTAGTTATTAATAGCCGAATTTTTAATAATTGTTTTTGAAAGTGCCGACCCCTACTTTTCAAACTTTAATTAATTATTCGACATGAAAGTGCCGACCTTGCCTTCCTACTACGGTACTTTAGATTTGGAAAATAGGATATCCAAGAGTATCCTGGAGCATCATAGAGAATCTTGAAATCTTTAGAAGGGGTAGAAAGTTTCAAGCTTAATAATGTGATGACCGTGGAATGTAGGTAAGTAGGGGAAAATGGATAAAATCATCCATATACTTGTTTATTATTGGGCATTTTAATCCATGTTTTAACAATTTTAGGAATGCATTGCTCGATGTCTTTGACTTGTTTGTCCATTTCTTTGCCCATTTTTTCTAATGTAAAAGTAGCCACTCCCAAAATCAAGCAAGATTCTGGGGAATTTAGCTGGGTGGACCTGCCAGAGGAGATGACTTTTTTGGTGTGATGGTGTGCAACAATTATTCAAAGTGTGGTTACATTAAAATGCTACACCAGTTGAATTTTGTGTATTTTCCTAGGCGAGTATAGCTCCAAAATGGATTTTCGCAATTTTGGACAGACCAGTGGTCTCAGGACTACTTTTGTAAAAAGAGCATATTTTGCTAGGGCTGGCCATGGAGGGAGTTAATGTGCTACCTTCACGGACAACAATAGAAAGTAAAAGATACAATATCTTTAAAGTAGTAGCAATTTGGATAATTTTTTCCCACAAAGTAAATGGAATTTGCGACAAGGATTTAAAATCAGTAAATCACATATGACTACCTCCAAACAAAATTTGTACATTATAAGGCTAAGTGATGGAGGGAATTTTACAGTAACGTAGTAAATTGGCTAAGTGTCTTCTCATTTGTAGTTCTGATTCATGAATGTTATGTCATGGAAGGAATTTCATAAAACATGTGAGAAATAGGCTTAAGTGTTTTTGTTTATGACATATAAATACATTGCAAGTATATCATTGGCTTTGAAGTATTCATTTTCTTAAAAACTTGATGTTCACTTCAATTAACACAATGGTTAACTCAAATGACACAAATACATAACTCAAAGAATACATATACATAACATTTCAAGAACATAAATGCAAAACTCAAAGAACACAATGTATACCTCAATGAACACAATGAATGACTCATAATACACAATACAAAAATCCAAAGAATGACAACAAGAATTAAAGTCACTAATGAGGGAATTGAACCCTTGTTGCATAGCAACACTGCCCACTGCAGCATTGGTGTCCTACACATCAACAAACAAAGCACATTAGAGTAAATAGTTAGTATAAACATAAAAAAAAACATCCCACACCAAATTCGCCAATGCTCCTTCACTCCTCGTGTCTCCTCTCGGTGACTTCAGCTGCCTTGATGACTCCAGGTGCACTGGTAAAACAAATGCAACTCCAATTTCATTATCGCAATACTGAAAGTTAAGTCCAACACTCCAAGCTCCATCAGCTGAAGTGTCTAAAAGCACATCATTCAGTCAATGCATAACAAAGCCAACCTAACTTCATGAAAACTAAGGATATAAGAATATATGAGTATGTCAGGATAGTGATGTCCGCTGAAATCAAACATCTCCTTGCCGCCGGAATTTCACAGCAGTTCTCCACGATTGAATTGCATCCTTGTAAGGAAAGTTATCAAGTGTGAAGTACTGCTGCCCGTACATGCGCACCGCAAGAGGCAAATGTTTGCCTAGCCTATTCCTTTGACATGACTTCAAAAACTTGAGAGAAGAGAAACACCTCTCATCTTCCACCGATCCAAGTACAAGAACACACCCAATTTCAGCAAGCTTCAAGTACTCGGAAATGAGCTTGCTCAAATGCCGAGAACTTGACAATTGTTGCCAAAGTTTCACCAAAGGATTCACATCAAACGGTGGGGCGCATGCAGCCTCACAGTTGGCCTTCATGGTCACCTTGAATAATCCCTGTTGCATCTCCAATTTTCCACCATCCAACATTTCAGCGGCAATAAAGGGCTGCCCTCCCTCATGCAACGGCTCTCCCTTGTTCACCAACCTCGAGTTAGTAGCAAAAGTACTCTTTAAGCACTGATAAGTGCTGTGTGAAAGTATCAATGGCCCCTCTTGAAGCCAATATTGCGGATAGATGATCCCAAAGGCATCAAGGAGCTCATGCTGTGGAAATCGGCGGTCAAGCTCATCACAAAGAGCTTGAGCAATTTCTGCAAAAAACAAAGCAATACAAATGTTTAGATATTAGATAACATAACAAAGTAAATATTTTAATGAAATGTAGAGATATAAATAATACAAAGCTCAACCAAAATAAAATAAGAACAAAAGGTTTAACAAAACAAATAAAGCATTTACTTACCAGAGATCTGCCGCTCCACGTTTAGTTGACAGCGGTAGAATTCTTCTGGTGTCACAAACATCAGCTCTCCTGTCACCTTATCATGACAACACACAAAAACATTTCTGTCACCAAAATCAAAGACCAAATGTTTGCGTCCACCATCTCCATCATATTCCATCTAATTCATCGGTATAGGCACATGCTTCAACTCCAGCAGCTCATGGTATTGCTTGAAATCCTTCTCACTCCATGAGTTGACTGGATCAATGTATTTAGAGGCAAGCTCCTCCTGGCACACCTTCACGGATGCTATGAAATCACAAATAAACACATCACGAGCTTGTAAGAATTTCATGAGGACATGCGCACAAGATAACAAGGGCTGAATGACAGACAACGAGAGCAACATCTCAAGATCAACAAAAGTGTCAAAGTTATCAGCAGCAATAGATGCCACTCTCTGCTTCTGCTTATCGCCACTAGGAGTCATGTCCAACCCCATTTTCACAATGAGGGTCTTGTACTCATCCAACACACGCATTGCTGGACTTCTCATGGAAATCCAACGAGTAGTCACATTCCTTAGCATCTTGTTGCCCTTAGTTTCCATGAGGGCAGCAAGCTTATGTAATTCTGCCCCCTTCTTGTTACTCCTGCAAAAATACGTGTACATAGAAGCCATCATAGATTCCAAACGAGAAATCATAGGGAAGTTAGACAAAGTTTGCACAGCCAAGTTGAGTCTATGGCTTGTGCAATGAATGTTAATAGAGAAAGGTGACCATTTCTCTTTGATTTGAGTTGTCACCCCGTTCTTGGCACCTTGGAATGTGCTCACACCATCTGCACCAAAACAAACAACCTTGGAGGCAATCTCCTCGCGGGTCAGCCCACCCTCATCCACAAGGGCACCCATAATAACATTAGTGAGGTGATCAGCTCCACCATCTTCACCAAGAAGAGACAAATGCAAGAAATGAGGAATCTTTTCCCACCCCTCAACGGTATACACATGAACACCGACCCAACCAGTGTTATCCACAGCAGTTACCTCATTAGCGCTGATGGCAATATAAGAAGCAGACTGGACAGCTGACTTTAACGCTGAAAGAACACAACCATACATGTGTTCGGACATCTCCCATCCACTAGTTTCAGACCAATGCTTTTTAGGCACATTCTTCACCTTAAAGTACAAAAGCAAAGTCATGGTTTGTTCATAATCACACATAGGACGACCATGTCTCAACAATTCAAAAAGGGTTGAGAATTGAACTCCCTTTCTCTTGTTTTCACCTTGTAGTCCCGCCACAAGCTGATCTGCCACGGACACAGCTTGCTTCCGGCCCGTCCAAACCTTGCAATTCTTCAAATGCTTGCAATCCAGTTTGGTGTAAATGTCAAATGCCTTCAAGTCTCGGTGAGGGACTCCATCTTCATAGCACGTACGCTTGCCCTCATGCTTCTGCAAGTTATCATCCTTTGGCACTATTACCTTGCGCCGCCCTTCCACGCTTGTGCAAGTGGTACACAAAACTGCCACAACCTCTCCATCGTCATCATAGACACCTTCAGCCCACACGTACTTCGCAGCCCACACTTCTTGCCAACGACGGGTGACATTGGAAACATCGTTGTCCAACTCCCGGGGAGGTCACTTCCAAATATTACGTAACAACGTGCGAACAAAGATAGGGTCCAAATAAATCTTTGAAGATAATTTTTATAAATGATTTACATTAATATAGGATGTTCACAATTCATTACAAGAATAAAAATGAGAATATTCTTTAAATATTACTAATTATAGTAAAAATTATTTTTAAATTTTAGGGTGCTTTTAAATACCCTTTGTTCACACGTGATACTCAAATGATACAAAGAGTGACCTCCCCGAGGTCCAACTTGATCCTCTTCTTGGAAGACCCACCATCCACCCGCACTTTTCCCGTGAAGAGACCCTTCCTCTTCCGCTTGGCAATCTTGGGAACATCATCTTCTTTCAACTCCTCAGATTGGACAATAGGCTCTTCACCGGGACAATCAGGAGGGCAAATTACAAGGTGAGTCAAAGAGTCTTCAAGTTGTGTCTCCGACACGTGTGTCAAATCTTCAATGGCTCGCTCACCTGCAGTGACAGGGACGCTGGCAATAGCATCTAGACCAAAACGGGGATTGGGAGGCAAGTACTTGCCAATCCCATTTGTGTTCCGTGAGGAACCAAAAAACTTCACACGCATTCCCTCAGGAAGTCGTAGGGGGCGTGGTGCCATTGTGGCCTGCAAAACCCAACAGCCCACAACATAGCATAAGTACTGATGTGCATAAATTCAAAATAAGTTAAATATAAGTTTAATTTCAATTCAATTTAAGTTCTATGTAAGCTGATTAGAACTTTAGTGCAACATAAGAAAAATTTATGTTCCACAAAAGTTACATTAAGTTAATTAAGTTAGGTTCAGTTTATCTTAAGTTAAGTTAAGTTTAAATTTAAACTCATTTCAATTGAGTTAAGTTTGAGTTCATTTCGGTTCAGTTTATATTCAGTGAAGTTAAGTTCCTTGAAGTTGATAAGTTTATGTTTTGTGAAGTTAAGTTCAGTTAAGTTGAAGTTTAGTGAAGTTCAGTTAATAAAATTAAGCTCAGTTTTTGTGAAGTTATTCAGTTAAGTTCATATTAAGTTCAGTTCAATTAAGTTTGAGGTAAGATTAAATTCACTTGTCAAGTTATGATGTCGGCTCTTGGGTTTTATGTTAAGTTCAATTTATTTTCAATTCTTTTGTGTATGTTAATGTTTATTATTATGTTTATGATTATGTTTGAGTTAAGTTTATGTGTATGTTAAGTTGATGTGAAGTTGACGTGAAGTTCAATTTAGTGAAGTTAAGATTAGTTTTGTTATGTGAAATTCAGCTTTGTGATGTTAAGTTCAATTTATGTTTAGTTAATTCAGTTTAAGTTAAGTTGAGTTTTAACTTGATGTTAAGTTTATTTAAGTTGAGTTTATGTTAAGTTGAAGTTCAGTTAAGTTGATGTTCGGTTAAGTTGATGTTTGATTAAGTTACTTAGTTAAAGTTGATGTTTGATTAAGTTACTTAGTTAAAGTTCAGTTAAGTTAAGTTACTTAGTTGAAGTTCGGTTATGTTAAGTTAAAGTTTAGTTAAGTTAAGTCAAAGTTCAGTTAAGTTAAGTTGAAGTTCAGTAAAGTTAAGTTGAGGTCAATTTGAGTTTGAGTTGAGTGTAAGTTCAGTTTGAGTTTGAGTTGAGTGTAACTGTGTAAGTTCAGTTTGAGTTTGAGTTGAGTGTAACTGTGTAAGTTCAGTTTGAGTTTGAGTTAAGTTAAGTCAATTGAGTAAGTTGATTGAGTTTAACATCATGTTAATCGAGTTTCACATAAGTTAACATAGTTGAATTGAACATCAATTTCATAAATGGAATTGAACATAAATTTTAGTTCAATTCAAATTCTCGCTATGTTGAAGTTGAGTGTAATTTAAGAAGGGCAACTTAAGAACTTTATGTTAAGTTTATGTTAAGTTTATGTTATGTGAAGTTGATGTTAAGTTGTAGTGATGTTCAATTTTGTGATGTTAAGTTGAGGTTAAGTTCAATTTTATTGAGTTAAGTTAATTTAGTTTAATTTAAGTTAAGTATATGTAAAGTTTGTGTTGAGTTTATGTTATGTTAAGTTAATTTAGTTTAAGTCAAGTTCAGTTGAGTTTTAAGTTTAGTTAAGTTGAAGTGAACCCCTAAAGGCCACCAGGTGGCACCTATTTTTTCTATGTAATTGGAGTAGGTTTTATTCAGATTCTTTTTTATAATTTTTTACAAAAAAATATCCAACATATGTAATATTCTTCACTAATTCCAGTGATATGAAATTTGGCCCCATTCAAATTATAATTTTCACAATATAATCGTTTCAACTTGTCATTTTAAAACCATGAATTAAGTTAAGTTGAGTTGAAGTTAAGTTTGAGTTAAGCTGATTGAGTTTAACATTATGTTAATTGAGTTTTACATAAGTTGAATTGAACATCAATTTAATAAGTGGAATTGAACATAAATTTCAGTTCATAGGGGGTTCAATTCAAATTCTGGCTATGTTGAAGTTAAGTGTAATTTAAGAAGGGCAGTTTAAGAACTTACTTGGTGACTTCAGCCGAAGTTAAAACACTGATTTTCCCTTTCACTTTGTTACTGCAAGTCACCGAATGTTTTCCCTTCCACTTTGTTACTGCGAGTCACAGGTTGTGATTGAGCTGGTCTTCATTTGAAGTTGGACACCAAACTCCTCTAATCGGCAACACCACATAAGTTCCACATCAATTCAAATTAGCCCACAAAGTTTCACATCAGTTCAAACTAAATCCACAAAGTTGCACAGCAGCTCCGATTGCAAATTACAAGCTCATAAGTTCTACCTTAGTCCAAAAAACGTTGAGTTCAGTGACGGTTCAACTTCTCCTTGTGAAATTGCTGTAGCAAAAACGATATCAAGGCTTAACAAATGGTGCAGTTCACAAACTGTCAGAGATGGCAAACTTGGACTGAGACCCTTTAAGGTCCTGATTCAACACTGTTTTCAAAGATTTGTTATAAAATGTTTGATGAAAAATAAGAATGGAGTTGATGTACAATACAAAGCTGTAAATGATAATGTGAAGATAATATCGGTATGGTTGGATACATCATATTTATTATTAATAATTTTTAATTGATTTTGCACGGTTTTCTCTTGAAATTCAATTTAAAATTCAAAATTAACACAAAAATTTCAAAAAATATTGTAATGAAATTGAAATAACATGCACTACGAGATAGTATGGTTTTCATTATTTGATTCTACTTATTATGGGAAATCATGTTTAAGGTCCCACTTTTTGAACTAAGAATGAAACTTGACATAAACCACTTCTGGTTAATTACCTGCTCACAAATACGAGTTGATCGATCACGACGAGCTTCTCGAGAAGACAACCTGAAAAGAGAATCACGATCTCATCTGCACATGCACAACGCACAATTCAGAAGAACGCTGCACAACACCATGACACTCACGTCTGTACTAAAACTCGGAAATGCACAAATCAGAAAAACGCATGCATGCAGCAACACCATGAGGCTCAGGAGGTTCTTCAAAAGTTGAAAATGCACATATTTTTCTGAATGTACTATTAAATGCATGGAGCGTAATCATTGATATCAAATTCAAAAGAAACTCCTTGTCCCAAGATATTGAATTCTTGAAGCAGAACATACAGTATCTAGGGCGCATAAGGCATGATCACGGTGAGAGAACACTCCGCTCCACATGATCATGTAAACTGTCCTCAGTGCACTACCGGTATTCAACACAGCTACTAAACCCTGGAACTTCGAAATGAATTTGAGCTGTTTGGTATCACTAAAATGCAGCGATCGAAGCATGAAAAAAATTCGAAATCCAGATTATGCTAGCTCTCGTTTTCTACTACAGCTAGTCTGTATACGTATGAGGTGATGCACGCAGGAGGTTGTCGATCCTGAAATATATCACTCTATGCATCTGTGAACCGGGTGAACTAGTTGTCGATCCTGCAGGCTGTGAACCGGTTGTCGATCTTGCAGGCTGAAATATATCACTCTGTGCCTAATGGACTCCATTGAGATGCATGTGCAGTGCTCATGGAAGCGATTTATACTAGAGGATTGATCAAATGCTAGTGGACGATCACCACTGTCAACTCAGATTCTAGAGTCAGAATATTCACGCTTAATTCCCAGCTAGCACGTCTCACATTACAACAACATTCTGCAATGAATTCTAACTTGTCGTGATTGAACACTATATATCATTCATTGTAGCAACAATGCAGACATCGATCGCTAGCCATGCATGCCATTGCAGCATGAATAGACGAACTATCTATCCCAACAGACCTAGACTTTATTCACGATGGTCAGCGTACGTTATGATTAGTAGAAGGAAAAACAAATAAATAAATCAACATACATGAACGTCTTCAAGAGGAAAGAGAAACGTACCGGTATGCAGCGCCAATGCAGCAGGCAGTCCCACCGAAATCGCTCGGAATTGCAGCAGATCAGAAACTTCAGATGCACAACACAACACAGATCTGAAACTCCGTAGTGAAGCAGATCCCGTGCACCACAACAAACGTGACTCACCTCAGTTCAACCACATGCGACAGCAGTAGTGCACCACGGGAACGCAAATTCCAAGAATAAAATGTCAAACGCAACAGCAGAACGCAAGAATCACAATGCACAGGCAATGGTCGCTCAAAGCAGGAGTACAACATTGGAATGCAAAGGAAGAGTGAAGAAACTGAAGCATAAATACCAGTCATGGCGCTCGTCCTCCTTTCGGAGTTTTCAACATCAGACCCAAAACCGCTGAGGTCCAAACCACAACTGCAGCCTCCAAATCTTAATGAATCACGGCCTCCACTTTCCAAGCGCAGTGAATGCCAGCAGTACAATGCAAGCAAGATATGCACAAACTCACAACAAGTGGTACCCCAACATTCACAACAGCAAAGAAGTGGCTCCCTTGATTCAAGATCTGTGTGGCCTCCAAAAAATAGAAGATAAAAAACTCTCACTGCAGCAATCTCAAGAAGCGATCCCTAACATTGAGCAGAGGGTGAGGTACAAGGTTTCAGTCCGACTGCAGAAGGAGAGGAATGGCGGCAGCTGCCGTAACAGCAGAAGAACGACAGGAAGCGACTGAGCGACTGAAGCAACCCACGAACTGAGCAAAGCTGCTAACCCTAACCCACGGCCGTCGCTAACCCAAGGCTACCCAAGCCCTAAAACGGTCATAGGCGGAGCGAAATCAACGGCCCTGAAGTTGCCACCTGGCCACAGATCAAGGGCCGTCATTAGTTCCCGGGCTTCTCATTATTTTGCTGCCATTTGACTGATGCTATGGCAGATGTGGATGAAAGAGTGTTGTGGCCACCTCACATTTTCATCATGAGCAACTTTGCTCAAATGTCCAAATGAGGAGGTCCTTTTTACACACTAGTAGTAGCTGAAGAAGTTTTTTGGTAGAAATCCAGCTAATATTAGCCAGTTTAGGGATCGCTGGGACATACCGTTGAAATTTTAGATTTCGAAATTATTGATTGAATTGATTAGGGTAGCAAGCAAACTTAATCATCAAGCTTTGGGGGTTGTTGAGTGTCACCCAGCGACAATCCTAGGCCTAATGTCGACCCATCAATCATGGAATTCAAGTCTGAGGTTTTGTTGACGAGGGAGGGCAAAAGGTGGAGCTTTGGGGAGGTTGACCGTGTGGATTTGTGGAATTATATTGGCCCGGTTGATCAATGGGTACAGAAAGCAGCCTCGCAGCCAGTTGGTATGTGCGTCGCTGTGTCTGAGAATTCTTCTCCCGTCTTCGAGGTTAGAGTGCAAGTCCTCAAGTGGGACTTACATTTTTTAATTAATCTTGTGGCGAATTTAAGTATAGTACACTAAATAAGTAGATTAGTGTTAGATACACTAATTTACATAAACATGTTGTAAGTTTTTGTTGTTGACCAATTTTTTACCCTCTATATTGGTCAAGATGGGGATCTTTCAATAGTATTGGAATCAATGTCTTTGGTAAAAAAATTTGTCGAGAGTAAAAACCTATAATATTTTCAAATCTTATAATTATCTAACACTAATCTACCTATTTAGTGTAGTGATTATAAGGTAATTGCAATTCCTGGTGGGGCGTGGGAATCGGTCGAGTCAGAGTTAGACCCAGCTGGAGTATGTTTTGTTCTTCCAGTGGTAAGCGCAACAGACGCCCTGGAATGTTGGCAGGTACTGGATAAATGGATAGAATCATCCATATTATGAGGCACTTTATCCAAATATCAGTGATTTTAGGAAAAAGTTGAGAGTACTTTTGCGAATTTCATAGGAGAATAAGGTTGGATAACCTATTACCACCAACTTAAGCAATCTGGCCTATTTTTGGCAGTGCTAAATTCCCAAAAAAAATATGATTGCATTCAAAATAGGTTTTGATGAGGATTGCAAAAATTTGCAACATCTAATTTGCATTTGTCAATTTTATACAAAATTCCAAAGTGGAAAGTAACCTTTTACCCATACATCACATTCCAATTTCCTAAGTTCACACTTTGTTGTTCCTAGATCCGCTCATGACCTAACCCAAAACCACCAGCTATTTCTTCGCAATTCTTGGCATGCCATTGGTCTACTTGAACAGTGAAATTGGTGGTTTTGGATCTCAATTGTGATGGCTCCAAGAAAGTTGTACATGTCATAATTGGGGGAGGTGGTGGTAATAGGTTATCCAACCCTAGAGCAGAGCAATGGAAATTGGCTGGAATGAGATTCTACACTCGGATCCAGTTTTCAAAGGAATGAAGGAATGTCATTATTATTCCATGAATTTTGGGACTACATTGTTATTGCAACTTAACCCCTAAAATTCCTTGACCGTATTCTCACAAAAAACCATGAAAAACGCAGCATTTGGAAGTTGCAGAAGAAATCATATGTTTTTTAGTTTTTTCATCATTTAACCGTAGGATCTAATACCCAACTTGAATTTTCATGTGAGCACAAAATTTGAGAGCAAAATGACCATTAGATTCTTATATTATAAGGATCAAAGTTGCAAAAGAAGATTTTTTGGGGTTCAATCTGGTGACAAGTCTGAACTTTAAAAATTAATATCTTTTTTTTGAATGGGTTAGAAATTTATTGAATGGCAAGGCCATGTTAACAATTGAGTTAAGTCTTTAAATATAGAATCTTGTAAGAAAAAAGCTCATATTAATTTTTTCATAAAACAATTACTAGAAGTGGATACAAAGTGAAAGGAAAAAGAAAATCAGTAGTAAGTTTGACATTGAATTGTAAAATGTCAATCTTAACGGTGAAAATGTTGTACTTGGAAATCTTCACCTATTGCCTTTTTATTTCATTAAAAAATATTGAAATTGAGTTTAGAAATGAGCTTCAAAGTTTTTTTTTGTCCAAACTACCCAAAAAACAGATCTCCTCATAACTTTTATCCCATTGCTCAAAATGGGTAGATTTAAAGCTTCATTTGTAAATAAAGATCAACCTATCATGAATCAAAAAAGAAATTTTGAAAAAGAGTAAAAAATTAAAAAAATTCTTGCTGCCTGATCTCGCTTCAAAAACTTCAAATGCTTATAACTTTTGCAATACTTATCCGAATGACATGAAACGAAGTGTGACATGTAGAGTGTAGGTTTTGGAAGCTACACTGAAATTTTCATTGAAAATTTTAAAAGTATGAGGTCCCTGGAGGCTGCCCAAAAAGTAGAACGACCAGAATATCGTCGCTCATAATTTTAGGGGTTAAACTTAGTTTCAAATTGTAGTTAGATTGTGGTCCCGTTGCAAAAGGGTATTGGCTCCCATTGCTCTAATAAGCCTTGTTGTTCACGTTTTTGCCCATTTTTTCGAGTGTGAAAGTATCCACTCTCTTAATGAGTGGACTCCTAAGCGCTTAATGAACCCAATGGAGTCTATTTGGCCGTTTTTTTGTTAAACACTAATTTTCACATAGTTCCTAATTTCAAATGAAAAACGTCTCAATTGAAAAAGTGTGGGAGCTATTTTCAACTTTTTAGTCCAATTTACCATTCTTCAAAAGATTTGAAATTGCATTTTTTTTATTGCACTTTAGAGCCCAAAACCCTAAAATTACAACGTACAATGGGTTGATGGCCTAATATGGGTATTTCCTCCTGAATTAGTATGATTTTAGAAAAAATCTTTTTGGTTAGGAAAAAATATTGAAAAATTACAAAAATTGGATGGTGTTGTAGATGGCATAGTAGGAGCCACATACACTGTGTTAAAAATGTAATTTTTGGCACACATAAAGTGAGTTATACACAGTCACACATATGGTTACGTGTAAACGGGGTACCCATATCAAACCTTTATCGAATGCAAAAAAAGCTTTTTTATCTAATTTTTTCTTATGTAAGTTCAAGAAACATGCCACCTATACCCGTGCCTATACCTTGTGTTTCATTACTATTATCTACATTTTCCCTAAAAAAAAATGTCATAGTATTTTAAGAATTTGTGTAATTACTACTCCCTCTGTCCCATAATGACTTACACGTAGGTTCTCTGAAATCTACCTCTTGAGGTAGATTTCAGAGAACCTACGTGTAAGTCATTATGGGACAGAGGGAGTATGATTTTTACAAAATAAAAGCCTTTAAGAAATGATATAAAATTCACTCTTATTTACATAATTATGAAAATTTCAAGATAAATCAGTTTAAGGATAACTCATATGAAAAAAATACCAATTTTTTTATTTATTTTTTAAATGTGTGAAATTAGTGAGGTTTGACTGGGTAACAATAGTGTGGGCGCTTAAGCAAATTTGGCTGGCTTGACCTGGCGGAGGAGATGACTTTATTGGTGTGGATGGTGTGCAATATTTATTCAGATTGTGATTTTATTAACCCCTAAAGGATGGACCTGATTGAGGGGGTCTTTACACTAGTGACCAAGGGCCGTGGCCAAGGGAAATTCTGCACTATGATTGGAGGATAAGAGCCGGCCGGTCCAAGTACACTTTACACTAGCCAAAAAAGGAAGAAGTGACCAAGACTTAAAATGGATGAGAAAATGACATGGAATCCTACATGTCCAGAAATGGATAAGGATTCGTGGTCACCCGGATAATGCGGCGAGACCACCAAAATAGGTTCTCTCGCCGCAAAATCCGGGTGACCAAGAGCTGAAGAAACCCTAAACCAATGGAATTTTTTTTACTTTTGGCAATTTTCTATTTTAATTTTTAAAAATTCGGCTTAAATCCTATTTAAGTTTTTATCATGTACAACTCTCTTGCATTGGATGACAAGTAAGTTGTGAGTGTAAAGAGGAGAATGCTCTGTGCTTTATGCAAGTGGAGTGGAGTTGTGTCCAACAATGCATATGGGATATGTAAACTTTGAGGTGAAGCACCTAGTTAGTCTTCATTTTTATAACACGCATAACTTTTGCATAGAGTCTTCAAATGACATAAAATTTGTTGGAGATGAAAGATTACTTGATTTCTAAACTTTTCTTAGACCAAAAAAATTCCAAAAAAGTTGATCTTCTATGCACAAATGAGCTCCAAAAAACTGTTATGAACGCATTTTAATTTTTTGATCTTTACACGGCTGCAATGTTTTGTCCATATCTTTTGCATTAAGACGTATTTTGACACAAAAATTGTTGGAGGTGGAAGAAGGATTGATTTATCAACTTTTGTTAGTTGGACAAATTTCTATAAAACTTCATCTTCTATGCTCAATTGGACTCCAAAAATCTGTGTACAACACATTTGAAAAGCCTCACCTAGAGTCTTGCTACTTCTTAACCCATATTCTTTGTGGACTAATGTAAGTGAGCTTGATTACAAAAAGAGCACCTTCTCTCCTCTAGAATTCACAAAAGCTTCGATTGTAAGTAAAATTCTTGTGAGATTTAAAAATTTCTTACTTTTCGGCAATTTTGTAAAATAACTAATATTATATTCGGCAAAAAATGCCAATAATATTCCAAAATTTTAGGCATCTATTTTTAGAATTATTTTGTGCCGAACCTGCTATTAAACTATGGTAATTTTGTTTCGCCTCACTAAAAAAATACATTAAAAAATTCAGCCCACCTTCCCTTTGGTCCAAGTTCACTTTACACTATTGTTGGTGACCAATGGATGGGAAAGTTGGCTCTTGGTCATGGCTCTTGACCAAGGGCCGTGACCAAGAGAATTATCCATCCCGGCTCTTGGTCACTAGTGTAAAGACCCCCTGAGTTAACCGAAATGAGAACAGGTAATTTGACCCCAGAATATCAGGAAAGCTGAGTGTATGTCCTCTTTCAGTGTAATCAAAATCAAAGCAAATAGTGAACCCAACACCCTTCAATTTCAATTTTAGATATGAGCTTTGGCAAGTCAATTCAAGTTGTTTGAATCACCTAATCTCAAATTGGATGTGGGCCATGGCCTTCAAGCCTTGGCTCTTGGCTCTTGGCTCTCTGTGAACTCACCTTAGTCTCAGTTTTGCCACCTTTGTGATAACAAAACTAATTCATCCTCCTTTCTATTTTGGATTCTTTGGAAACCATGTCAATTTGCTTGGCCACCTTAGATACGGGTCATACTCACCTCACTTAACATGTATTCTCTCTCCTTTTTTGTTAACTCTATTACCATGGAATTAATATGGAATTGGCATCACATTCCAAAATTTATTTTTGCATTGTAATTAAAATGAATATTCAATATTATAATTTTAGTAAATGAATGCATGTGCATACTACATGTTAACCCCTTAACGTACCAGGGTGTCCCTGGAATTGACAATTTGAGAAAAAGCATTATAAATTACTATTTAGAAGAATATTCTGGAATTGATATACAAATGAAAGTTCTAGATTTTGAATTTTAGATTCCATCCGTACGGTTCCATTCACTAGTACAATCACCAATATTTAATTATAAATTTTGAAAGTTAAAATTAAAAATTCCTTGTAAATTCGATTACAAACTAAATTTCAATATTTTTTGAGTAAAATTTGTTGGAATGAGTTTGAAATGAGATACTCTTAAACGTGGTGATACTTTGAAATTTTTGTGTTTCTTAAATTTATGACCTCATTTTTCACGATTCCACTTTGAACTAGAGTCAATGCAATTTTGGCTCGGTCAACGACTTGACATACTTCTACATTTGTAATTTTAGAAAAATATGTACTCTAGTATGACTAAATCCAGCCATTAGATAGGACAACAACTTGGTGAAGAATCTCCAACAAATTGGATGAGTATCATCCAAGCATTGATGAGAACGTGAGAAGGCTTTGAAATCATTCGTCGTCCAGTTTCTAGACGCTGTGACGTTTAGGGGTTAATACCAGTACATGGATAACTTCACTTGCTAGATATGATTGATCAAGTGTTGTAAAGTCTTGTGCTTTACACAAAATTCAGGACACTAGTGCCAACAATGAATGTGGGATATATAGAACTCTCACTTCTTGTTCCCTCTTAATCACCGGTTCAACTCCTTCACAAAAATGTGAATAACTTAAGCAAAAATAATTCTAATTACAAAACTCTTTTTGGAAGTGAAAGATTACTTGAGATGCAAGTATTCTTACTTCAACAGTTCTCAAAATAAGTTAGTCTACTTTGCACAATTGATCCTCGAAAATCTAATCACAACACATGTTCTTATCATTCAACTCATGCACGTTCTTCACACCCTTACTATATTTTGTTCATATCTCATGCATAAAAACTTCAAATCACAAAATTCTTTTTGGAGGTGATAAACAACTTAGCCTTCTAACTTTCCTTAGTTTAAATCATTTCACAATAAGATCATTTGGTATGCTCAATTGTGCATCAAAATCTACGGAAAAAATGGTGTGATGAGAATTCACATGGACTTGCAAGTTCTTATCCCATATCATTTGGGAGTGACTTGGAATGAATTTGATTACAAGATTAGCTCTTTCTTCCCATCATCTCACACTTGCCTCTCCAAATACTATTATTCAAGATATGTGAAAATTGGTAATGTTTCAACATTTTGACTATTTTAAAAAACAATTTCTATAAAATTCGACAAGAACTTCTTATAATTTCAAAAAAAATCCGTCTTTTGGTTTTTTTGAGAATATCTTACATTGAAGACCCATATTGTACAAATGGTGATGAATAAGCATATGAAGCAAGGAAAATTATGAGGGAAGAAAATCTGATGTAAAGTTTACAATCTGTTCACCGTCCATGATATGGACAGAAGCGCGTCAAAGGGTTGGCTAACAAAATGGAGCTTACCAAGTTTATAATCTATTTCACTATGAATTTTTAGAAAAATCTGAAAATTAAGTATTTTATTGGAGTAATAGATTCACTGAATATTACCATGTTGTAACAATTCTCTAATTTTAGATGCACATGTGATTTGCATTTATTATTCTTTTTGTCATTGTAATATATACCTTTGGTAGAAAATTGGAATTTTGAATTTATGTACATTTTGAAATTCAGTTGAATTTTGTCTACAATCACTTCAAAGAAATAGTCATTCAAAATATCCACAAAAAGTTGTGAACAATTCATGGTCTGTCGTAGACATATGACTTCATCTACTAAAAATATGATTTAAAAAATAATTATTATTTGTAGTGGCAAAATTGAGTGTGGCAGGTAAAACTTGATTCCACGGTCATAGACTAGTCATTCAAGGGATAATGATATAATTGATAAATCACAATACAGAGTTATGATTGGTGACTAACAATATGATTATAGCTCATAGTACTTGCTAAATTGAGTATGAGCCTTTTCAATAACTAATAAGAAAACTCTTGGATGCTTGTGATTGAAGGAAACAAATAAGATTTAAACCCAATAACATGTTTGCCACTCATATGCCTCATTAGGATATCTAGTTCAATGTCATCGAGTTTGAACACAGCGTGTCAATTTTGAATGATGCCATTGTGTCCAAATTCTCCAAATCATGCTATGAAGAAATTACAAAACAAGCTTAATCACTCATTGCGTACGATAATCGACCAAATCTAAGACATTATTTTTGGGCAAAATATTGCCAAATAGCACTAGAAAAAGAATTTGGCACAAAAATGGAGAAAAACCATGAAGCATTTCTCCATAAAACTTCAAATTAAAAATACATCTTGGATGAAGTCACCAAATTTTGAATGAAAATAACACAAATTTATGTAATAACATCTAATGTGATATTTTCTATCCAATATATACATGAAAGTTTAAATATGGAACACAACTATAACATTTTATTTCGCCAACACGGCACTTCATTTAACATGAAAAAAAAAATAGCTTAACCAAATCATCCACCAAATCACTGTTACCACTCCAACAAGTATTATAACTAACTTTGATTTAGACTGCATTGTTTCTTCTCTTTTGGAAACCTTAAGCACATTTTGACATGATCGATACTTGCTCTTAATACTTAGAAAGTACAAAACATCAACTCTCACTTAGCACTTTCACATTCAATCCTACTAAATCTAAGCACCCTAATATGAGAAGCTAAGATGGCTACAAACAATAATATGGTGAGTTCATAATCTATGCATATTTTACCATCACATGCACAACAAGCCATACTCCCCATCCCTACAATGTGCGACACCACCCTTCGAATCCATAATCATTTTTTTCCTCAAGTCAAATTTTATTGTGCACTTCTTCAATAACTTCAAGATTAGGTATCCAAAAGGCCTCAATTGCTACCATGTTCCTCAGCTGACATCCTATAACTTCAAAAGTAGGCCTCTTTGAAGGTTCTTTATGCCAACATCTCTCCGCTAATTCTTGTAATCTAGAATCTACATTATCAGGCCAAGGAGGTCTTTCACCTTTTATAACTTTATCCCAATCACTTTTCAAGTATCCCTCAAACGGTATAAAACCTGTCAATGTCTCATAACATGTCATAGCATAGCTATAAATATCCAGCTTCTCCGTCCATATGTTTGGATTGTGATCACCCGGTATCTTCACAAGGCCGTCCAAAATCGAGTTCCTTGAACCATCATTGAACTCTCGTAATCTCCCACATCACAATAGTATAAATCACCAACCATTGAAGAGTGGACAAAGACATTGGCAGCTTTCAAATCTCTATGCAAAACACCTCTCTCATGTAATTCTTTCATACCCAATACAATTAGTAGCATGAGAATTCCAGCTTGATTATGTGAGAAGGGTGGCACTTGGAAATTGTTTTCCCTCTATTTGAGATCAATGAGTGTCCGCAAATCACCCCAATATCTTCTCATCACAAAAGCAAACCGACCATCCTCTAAGAATGTGCCCCAATAAGATGCACTACAATTTTGCATGACTTCACCAAAAACAACTCCACCCAAAACAAAGTTATCCCAAAAAGAAAAAGGTAATTCTTTTGGAGTCTTGGTGGCAAGGGGCCATTGGCATTGGAGATCTGCAAGACGGAAGCCTTTCAGTTTGAAAACCTTCGCCACGATCTTATTCCCAAAGCCAGGGACCGTGGCTTCATAGATGTGGGCTTGGCCTCCCTCGGCAATCAATCACCCCAACTTCACATCAAGACCGTCTACGAAGAAATCAGGATTTGTTGCCTTCAACTCTTCCCAAATGGCGGAATCATCAAGTCCACCAGAGGATGAAGGCCCCTCTCTCACTTCAGTCCAGCCTTGCTTTTTCGATTTCTCTATCGCATCGGAAATCCCCATCTTGCTCGTGCCTGCAACGCTCGAGTAAGCTTCTCGCACAGACGCACCTCCGTGCTCGTCACGATAGCTTGCAACGCTTGAGTAAGCTTCTCGCACAGACGCACCTCCACGCTCGTCACAGCAACTTGCAACGCTCGAGTCAGCTTCTCGCACAAACGCACCTCCATGCTCGTCACGGTAGCTTGCGGGAACGTCATTACTCGGTTGATCTAAATCTATGAAGCGCCTGCCAAAGAATTTGAACAATATTTGGTAAGTTGCAAGGCTTCAGCACCGTTACCGCAAAGAGATCCTCCAACTTGTAGCATTGAACAAATCATGTCTAACCAGAGAGATGAACCCCGAGATAGCTTTCATGGCCCTAACTTACTCGGCAATATGGTTCTCAACAAGCTTTCTTCCACGTCTCATCATAATGCAGACATCTTGCTTCTCTAACCCCACAATTTCGCACAACAAATCTATCTTGTCGACCTAAACCCTATGTGCTCACCTCCACAAGATTCATCGGGTGACGAAAGCCTCATACGAGGATCACAGAATCAATTCCACCAACATAAGCAAGATTTGCTGATCCTGATTCTCAAGTATAGCAGAACTTTGCGTTGAGCACGACATCTGAGAAACCCTGTATCACTTTGCTTTGCACAGACCGCCCAAAGCTGTCCAAAGCAAACACGGAAAGCACGTCCAGTAGAGCGCTTCCAAGCTACAGAATTAGGCAGCAGACCTGAAAATAAGTGAGCGACTCTGTTGAACATCAGCGAAAGAAAACTCACCGGCACAGAGAGGACAAGATGCCGCCCATCGGAGAGTGAGACGCAAGCGCTGATTCCTGCGCTGCTGAAGAAGAACAATTGAGGGCAAAGCGTAACCCCAACACAGGCTCTCCAGCTCTCCTTCACCGCAAAGTCTGACGATCGACGTGCAAGGGAAGTGATGAGTGAGGTCGTGAGGCAGGTGCACAAGTAGTCTGTGACTGTACGCCATGGCTGGGGTTGCACTCTTGCTTCGTCAACAGTAATTATCGTCAAACTCCTAGACAGCAATGTGCAGTGATCCTATTTGAACTCCAAGTACAACAGCCCTTCTCTGACTGAGTCTGGTCATTCCCACGTGTACCAGATGATGGAACCACGCATTGTCAAACTGTAGTTGAATATTCGAATGAAACGATTTAATGGTAGGAAAAATGTACAAGAGTACAGAATGAAATCATAACATTCAGTAGTCTTCAAGAAGATCACCTTTTTGTTTCATTCACCTTTATAACACTCTTGAACTGTGATTGAGGAGTGCTTTGAATTCATGTATACCATGGTTGATTGCTCTTGCTTAATGCCACATGTCCCTATAGCTATTGATGTGATGAGGAATATTCTACATCATTTCATTGGGGGATGAAATGATGTGGGATATTCCACATCATTGTGTTGAGGAAAGACAACAGTAACAAAGGCTAATGAATGTTATGATTGCAGCCTTTAAGGTAGGATGTCCTAAAACCACCGCCTCACCCAATAATGACATGTAGACATTTCTTGGGGTCACCACAGTTAAGACCCAAATCACCAATTTCACTATTCAAGTAAACCAATGGCACGCCAAGCATTGTGAAGAAAGAGTTGGTGATTTTGGGTATCATTATGTGTGAAAGTTAGTACCAGATGGTGTGAACATGGGGAAACCTCGAGGTTTGATTTGGGTCATAGGTTACTTTCCACTTTGGAATTTTGTATAAAATTGACAAATGCAAATTGGATGTTGCAAATTTTTGCAATGCTCATCAAAACCTATTTCAAATGCGTTCATATTTTTTATTCGAAGTTAGAACTGCCAAACATAGGCCAAATTGCTTAAGTTAGTGGTTTTAGGACAATCAACCTTAAGTCTGGAAATAGTGTGTTCAATTGTGAGTGTGAGTCTGTGGATGTGAAGGTATTTTGTGGAGTATGAATCATTCTCTCACATAGTTGTTATGAAACAAGTGTCATAATATGGGGTTGGCTACTGCGTGGTGCAAAATTAGCATGGGGGGGCAGGTTGCCGGGTGCAGGTATGGAATATTCATGGAATATTTTGAATTGTCAATATTGTTAGGTGAACATTTCACATCCTCTCCGTTCATGAACTCTAAATTGAACTAGTTTTCCATGTAATTCTCAATCACGTTTTATCCAGTGCGAGTCCACAGTCCTTTCGGTCTCTTCATCTCCAGTGTCGTCAATCTCACTTTTAGGAGAAATTCAGATCGAAGCAGTCTTCCAATGAATATTCTTCTTTTTCACTCCCAAAACGTAACCACTCTGACCGGAGATTTATGGGGAGATTTACAGAAACGGCCATTACAAGAGATGAGAAACTGCGAGGAACCTCGATTCAAGTCAGTATATGTGCCAAGAAAATTGAAGGTACAAATAAGCCTTATCCCTGATACTCTTTGTTAGTGGCCGTGGAGGGCTCGCAGTTATGTGAACATCACATGGAGCTTTAGTTTAGAAGAAGGACGAGAAGAGGAAGCTTGAGAAGCAGAAGGAAACACCGCTAATCCTATAATTAGTGAGATGTTGGGTCATGTCAGTAGCAAAAATTTCATGATATTTTTCATATTCCATTGGTAAAGAAATCCCATGGGATTGTTGACCATGCACGCTTTGATGTTTTTAGTCCCATTTTTGGTACTTTCTTGCAGCCAAACTGGAGCCAAGTAGCCAGAGTGAAGTCAAAATAGATATGGCATACATGCACTCCGGGGACACTCGGCACATTAATTTAGTGCCTTCGATTAATTTTCCGCCATTCTCCATCTCTTGTAAGGGCTGCTTTATCAGAAACTCGCCTGATAATGCTCCATAATTGTGGTCTCTTTGGCGACTTCCCAATACAATACTGAGTCACGCAGCTTCATTGTCGACCCTAACTGTGGACAACTCTTGGTCTGGTGAAGTTGACAATGGCAACTTAGTCATGCATGCTTGGTCAAGTGTCTGTTGTATTCGTGAATTTCCAGGTGAGATGTCTGGCACTGCTGTCTCAAGCCTCTTCTCTTGAGCCTCAAACTTACTGCTGTTCGTATGCAGAAGATGTACTATATAGTGAGTGATAAGATTCGAATCAAATTAAAACTTATGCAGAAATTCATTCATGATGGTCTACATATTAGACCGAGTAAAGAGCTGACTGATGCAGCAACTGCATATATACATATTGCCACATTAGTCATGTGCATCACCATCTCATGAAAAGGACTCTGGACTCGCACTCAAAAACAAAAGTCAAAAACGTGAATCGCAGATGACCCAGGACCTGAGTGTTTCAAAATTGTACTCCAGAGTCTGTGATTGCGAATGAAGGCAAGAGTGATTGCGAGCTGAGTAACAGTACTGTTTTGAAAATGCCGTCACTCTGGTCAGGAGTACAATATATCACTATTACTTGCCGAGACCGTCTCGAAATTGTACTTGCCGAGACCAGTTTCGGAGCTGAAGATGGCCCAGGACCTGTTTCAAAAATGCGTGTTTAAGGTATTCATGCCTATTTTGACATACCCATGTGATGTCCTTCAACAAATCCGGTGATAAAATCTGGTCCCTCTGGAATTATAATTTTAACAGTATGATCAATTGAATTTGTCATCTTGCAAATGATAAATCTATGGTCCTTTGGTCGGAGTGAAATAATATTTATGGATGTTTCTCGTCATCATAGGACCCATGCAACAAGGTCCAAGGACCCCACTATAGTTGAGTGGACTACATCAGGAATTTCCGACCCCACTGATTCTGCATTGATTCAGTGCGTTTATCTCCGCACGTCATATGTGCATTTAGAAGTGTCGTTACGGTACGGAAGTGACATGCATTACTAGAGTGTCGATGCAGTGTCTTTTCAATGATTATCAAAAAAGTGTTGTTTCCGCACGAAAGTCGTGCTTGACGGAATCCGTGCGTTAATCGTGTATTTACATCACATGGCTGATAAGACACGGATAACGTGCGGTTTTAGTTAATGCGAGTTCAGTATCGTGTACGTATCATATTAATGTCATTTATTATATTCGTGCGATTTCAGTATCTATTATAATGCAAATTATTTTCGTACGACATCCGTGTACAATATTTTTTGAAATCTTTTGGAATCTTTCAAAATATTTTATATTATTTTGGAATATGTTGGAATATTCTAAGAATCTTCTCTAAGTTATACTTCCGGTTTAATTTCCCAAAACATTTTTAAATCTACATTTATAGAGTTTAGAAACAATACACATTAAAATTTCAAAGAAATAACATTTTATATTTTTAGAATTCAAATTTGGTATTATTGGTTATCATTGTACTTTTCATCATAGGAGCAAAAAAAAATAGCTCACAACCACCACGATTTTGGCAAAAAATAAATAAATTCAAAAAATTATGAAAAAAATCCTAGATATAGAAAACGTCCTGCATAATTTAGTGCAAAAAAAATTTGGAAAAAAAGTTTTTTTCACATAGTTAAAAACATTCAAAGTCCGCTGAAAAAAAAAGTTCGATAATTACCAAAAGAGTTCCGTACTATGCATGAAGAGTTTGAGGTGGCTTGGTGGTTTGGAACTTGATTGGCAACCGGAAGGTTGAGAGTTCAAATCCCACCGTTGGCGATAGAGCTTGGGAAGCTATGGTGGGCCCCACCGCATGTGTGAACAATTTCTGTGTAGTTGAAGTGGATAGCGAGGAAAGTAATTATTTTATATTTTATTTTATTTTATTTTATATTTTTTAATAATACTATTTTGATCAAATTTAGATATAGAAAGAAAATAAATCTAGATATGGAAAAGATGATGTCGCACGAAAAACGCACTGAATCAGTGTAGTTTTAAAGACGATTAAAACACGACATTTGACGACTATAAAGAGTGTTGAATTCATATGTTTTCAATGGATGTATCAATCGTGTCGAATCAGTACTATATCCGCTTGTACGAACATCGTGTCATATCAGTGTAGTTGCGATGAATGACGCAACGATGCGGAATCAATGCGAAAATCGTACGAACTCTTGAAATATCGGAAATCGCACTGAATCAGTGCAGAATCAGTGGGGTCCGAAATACCATAGTATGGTGGTGAGCACCACGGCGGCATGGGGAATAGAACCCACAACCTCCTCATTGGGGGCCATGAGCCCTAACCACCAAGCCAAGGCCCGTGGTGCCTCACGGATTGTACATTCATTCCACCCAGCCCGTAGCCACAAGAGCCTGTACATGCGAATGGTCAGGCTACATCTTTGCACAAAGACAACCGTGGTCCGTCGCAAATTTTGCACTTGCAATGGAGCAGAGATCTAAAACCCCTGGACCAGCCTCGATAGAGGAAGTTTCTCCACGGCCTCCGCTACAACATGTAGTGCGTGCATGTAGTTGCGAAGGGACAAGGTGGTAGGGCTCATGCACTCACTACATGACGTGATTCTCAAACTAGTGTCTAAACTATCTTTTAATTTTAGCAATTCTATTTATAGATAGTTGAAAATTTAAAATTTAAAATTATTGATTGAATTGATTAGGATAGTACTTAGAACCGCTTCACAGTATGGTCGAAAGTCAAAAGTCTACCAATTAGATTATAAACCGATAGCTTTCTACAATTTGATTGGTAGGATACAACATACTCTTAACTTTTGGCCATAGTGTGAAGCCTTAACCCCCTAAAGGGCTATAGGTTTTGATATTTTCAAGCATCATTCACTTCTTTCTATTTGTTTTCTTGTGCATTGTTTTAGCTCTTGATAGCTAACAGCAATTTGAACATTCCAAAAAATTAAAGATTTTTTATTGACCAATTTAACAATTTTTCCCATGTCTTAAAAGGCGTTGTGAAAAGGTAAAAAAAATTGTTATTTCATCTTTTCATTTTATACGCTATAAAAAAGCATTCTATACTGTCAAATTCTATGAAAATTTTACTATGCATTCTTTTAGAAGTCCAAAGCAAGATCCTACAGTTAGAAATGCATAAAAATCATAAGCCCTCTCAGCATTGTCCATTCTCCCAAAAACAAACTTCTTTCTCTCTATAACTTCCACTTACAAAGTCAGAATCAAAAAATTGGAAACCTTTGCCTAATGTCGACCCGTCAATCATGGAACATCTTGTTTTCAACAAATTTCAGAATTACTGTTTCACTTGGAGATACTAATGCATTTCAAAATATTGACCTATCCACTTGTGTACAACTCACAAAGCAATACATGAACTGATGCATTACAGAAGAAAAAGCCTTTCTAGTTGGTAAATCTAGCCGTTGTTTCAGACAAACATTTCTCTCCTCTCCAGGTGAATTCTCAAATGAGGCAGTGAGGATTCTCAAATGAGGCTGCTGATTTTGACTTCTCGTTTCAACACACTCCTCTGCCAGCTTGCTCCCGCATAGGGAAGTGATCCTTGATAAGGTAAATGTAAGCTGCTATAGCATGTAGAACTGAGAATATAGAAGATCTCGTAATTTGTAATATTCTTCTGATAATGGGCCCTCAATGACCAACTGCCGGCTTCCACCACTCTGCATGAAAAATTCAACATTTCCTAATTAATAAGCAAACCACTTTCATCATTACTTCCCCTAAAAACAAGCTATAACACATCGATTGATATAGGCTGCAAAAATCTTTCATATTGAATGAGAACTGTGGGGTTCAACGTGGAAATTAATGACAACTAATTTCTTTTAACATCTCCAAAGCTTAAGGCTAGATAAAATCAAAGACGAGATAAAGTAATATGAGCAATATCTTGTTCATGGAAAAAATCCAGTCAAGAGAAGTGGACTAACCAAGGAAGGTGCATAATCATCTTTCAAGTTTGATAGGAGCAACGTGAGCTAGAATATTTTTGATGGAACGACCATCAGGACGCCCCTCAAAATCCATGTAGTACAGTGCGCACTTTACTTGAACCTGTTAATTCAGCAAAAAACTGATGATTAAAGCCCATGATGTACAGCTGAAGACAAAAACGACAAACCAAAGTCTCATGAGAGCTCTTCTCAGGCCTACAAATCTATCCAGCGCCTCAGGGTCTTCTGGAGTTGCTATTATACAGAACAGGGATCTAATCAAGCAGCACCTAAAATATAGAGGAGATTAAAAAGCAAGACTATTGATAAGATCCTTTAAAATATGTAAATACAGGCAGCAATAGAAACAGAATGTATAATCTGTGACAACAACTTGGAATACACTGTGACCAAAGTTAAAGAGGTCGTTTCCGACCATCAAAATAACAATAAATAATAAGAATATAGAACCACAAGAAAGGCTTAGTGGTCTACCATAAACCATGTCCGCGTGTGCTTACCTTGGCTCAAGATTAGTTGAATCAGTTTGTAACGTGTACTTGTCGCCCACCAACATGTTTTCCAACTCGCCACTTGCAGAGCGATTATGCATACGCTCTACGCGTGGAAGACCCATAGACCGAGTCCGGCAGGGCTTTCTCACCACATGCGGATGTGCGCAATGATTGCCAACTGCGGAATCCAAGTCGGGGTCGGAGACGTTTAAAGCCTCACACGTAGTCTCCAATTCAGAGTTGTTCCCAGAAAAATCGCGTGTGCTCATGCCTGCTGCATTTGCAGCTGCTAAAATGCACTGCCATTCCGAGGTTACGCTGAAGTCGCTTCGAGGAGAATCACATTCCTCTGCATTCTCATTCGGGAGGTGATCGTCCCTGAAATTTTCGGACGTATACTGAAATGCAGGCGGAGATGAAGAGCCACGATCTACGATTAAATGCCACAATTCCAGGTGTAAGCATAAGAAGAACGTTTCCGCACGAAGAACACGCATATCAACATCGATTCAGCCCTTTTTGGTGGCCAGGAGAAATATGAACTTCACAAAATCCAAAAGAAAGGAGAAAATCTGGAGAATAATTACATTGCGCATTCTTAAAAGCGAGCATGAGGAAGCTGCCTCCGCTGTAGTCAATCCTTGACAAGTCCACTGAATTTCTGTTTGCTGTGCATCTAGGAGGAGATATGGTTCTTGACTGCAACGGCGACACACAAGAAACCTACTGTCAATCGCTCATTTGCACAACTCAACCAAAATAATAATAATTAAACTGCGGGATTCAGATTCATTGTTCGTCCTGCAAAGTCAAAGAATTCTCCCGCCATGCCACATCAAATAAAAGATAAAAAGGCTTACCCTAGCATGATCTGGCGGGTTAACCTTGCCAGGACGCGAGGTCTTTTGAAATCGGCTAGTGTAGCTGAGATGGTCGACAGATCCGGCGGGAGAAGAGCTGAAAGATTCAAATGAGGACGAGCAAGCGCTCTCATCATGTACATCCTCAAACACGCAGCTAGGGCTGGACTCCAGCCACGCCTTGACTGTTTCTCGCGACCGGTAGATGCGCTCGGACGCCACACAACTACCACTCGTCTGAATCAGTTTACTGTTTTCTTGTTCCTCGTGCCACCGGACACGGTGTCCCGAACAACGGCTTGAAGGCGAGCAGAACCGCCTATGCGTTTTATCTGGGAGCTGCTTTTCCAGACATTGTGTTGCTCTTTGCCGTATGGACATCTCCTCTCCTCTCCTCTCTCCTCTGCTCGAAATTCTCCTCCACAACGAAAACAACAACCCGTACTACCTAACGACTCTCTCCAAAAAACTTCCAAATCAAGATTCACCTCAGCACATTGCTTTCAAATTCTCAGAAATCAACACTCCCGAACAGAGCTTTCCAATTCTCCAAGAAAACTCAAATTCGAGCGGCTAATCGAATGAAAATCTCCAAAAGCCAAAATACTCTTCTCCGTCACAAGGAAATCAAGATCCACCTTAACACATTGCTTTCGAATCCGATGCCAAAAATGAACACCCTCGAATTTCAAGAAACGGCGAATTCGTGATGTGCAATGTTCTGAGACCGAAAAAATTGGTTAGGCTCAACAAAATACGCGGAGGTCGGTGTACAGAGCGTCCAAAGCGGCCGCCGAAATGTCAATACGAATGAATCCACCTACCGTTTGACCCTGGCTATCACTCACAAACTGGCTGTTAGTGTATGTTCGCAAGAGCAATTGAGTTCCTGAGGTTGAGGAAGTCAGCTAGCGAGATTACAGTTGGTTTGGCTATGGCGCCATCGCTCCAGGATTTCAACGAGCGTTGATCCCGACTGGGAAGAAACGAAGCACCAGCCTGGTGGCGTTAAACTTAGCTGGTGGCGCTAAACTTAGTGTGCGGGACAGCGACGCCTGACACCTGTCGGTCACGGCGGTGCCGTAGAATCCGGTCAGGGCAGCGACTCGCTCTCCGCGTCCCGAAATAAAAAGCATTCTTATTCGTTCTTCTCTCGGCCACTTAATGGAGGTCCGTGGCTAAAGTCACTTCTCGATTTGGGCAGTGGTTGTGGTCGTGGATGTGGCAGGAAGTGAGTGGCCAGACCGGTAATAATAGGCTGACGTGGAGCGGGGGGTTAATATCTGGGTGATGGGGAACGCTGTGATTGGTAATTAATCTCCAGCATCTAATTAGGCATTACCGGTATTCCAGTCTGTAGAAATAAGGGTGTCAGAATCTTATAAACCGTGTTGATAAACACCGACTCGCTCTTTTATATCACACCTTTGCTAACCACCGCTTACCAGAGTTCAGAACTTGGCATGTGGAAAGTGACCAATTACATATCTATACAATAGATCGTTAACCCTTAAACGTACCACTCCTTTGTAGGAAAGTCAAACTACACAATTTACTGAATTTTTGCCTTCAAGATTTATCAAAATATATTTTGTAATATTTTTCATGCATGGAATTGAATGTTTCCTATCAGTCTTGAATTTTTCAGGTTTTTTTTATTTATACGGCATTTTTAACAAATTTTTAAGTCAAATACTTCAAAAAATAATTTTTATTACAAAATTAATATTTTTTGGGAGCAGGTACAAATTACAATGGAGAATCACATGATATGTTTTCCATAGAAACTTTTTATTTCGATTTTGAAATTCAAAAGTTGAAAATCCCATCATTCCTATGTAGTGTAATTCAAACCTTGACCTACAAAGCTTGCACAAGCAATAAAATACTCAATAATTGGAATTTTTAAGATTTGAAAAGTGGAGTACAAACTAGACTTAATAAACTTCATTTTCTTAGTTGGGTGTATTAGCAACAAAAGTCATCTTCAAGATCAAAATTGGGTTTGACTAACAAACATCCAGTAACTGGATGCGTGGACGTTTAGGGGTTAACCAAAAAGAAGAGAGAATACATATTAGGTAAGGTGAGTTTGACTGGTATCAAAAGTAACTAAGAAAAATGGGATGGTTTTTAAAAAATCCAAAATTAAAAGAGGGTAATTAAATCAATTTTGTCGTCATAAAGGTGGCCAAACTCAGTTTAAGGTGAGTTCACAGAGAGCCAAGGCTTGAAAGTGTTGGCCCACATTCAATTTGAGATAACGGCAACTTCGAGTGGCTTGCAAAGCTCATGTCTCAAATTGAAGGTGGAGGGTGTTGGATTCGCTATTTGATTTGATTTGATTTTGGTTACATTGAAAAACAACATAGACTTTGGTTTCTTTATGTTTCGGGGCTTAGATCTAGTCAAATATATGTTGGGGCTTACTAGATGTTCTAAGCCTTAAAATTAGAACATTGATATTTTCGGAGCTTAGAATATTTTGGAACATCATAACATCAATGTTCTAATTTCGGTTAACTCAAATGTAGTATACTTTCTATACATACTAGATGTGATATTGGAGAGTGTGATAATAGCAAGTCTTGGGTGAATAAATACCATGAGGTGGCATCGTTAAATGTTTTAAAGTAGCCCATTTATTTTACAGTAGGTGAAGTGGTGTCATATTTGCATTAGGAAAAAAATATTATAAAATTCTCTCGGAAAAAATTGAAAAGAAATGAGCGTTTTGACCATAGCAACTTCATTGCACATGGCTCTAGTGCACGTAGCATAATAGAGCAACGGGGTGGTTGCAAGCTACGGTCACCCAAGCTTTTTGTCGCGGTCTACAAATTGGTGCACTTTCCCAATCTTTGGAAAATCATCAATAAATATTGGGATGGAATTTTGTGACGAAACAAATTGCATTGTTTCTGAAATTCCAAAGACAGTTAAGATGTCTACCACAATAAAGTTTGCAAAATTTCAATCTTTCTATCCAAATTAAGCATTTCTACTTCGATTTGGTAGCGTGTCGCTTGTCAAAAGCGCACCTATTTTATGGGAAATGCTAGAAGGGGGTCAAATTTGAACTTCAAAAATTTATAGCAACATATCACAAGTGTGTACAAAGCTACCATATTTTATTATTTTTGGTATTACACTTACTTATTTTTTAATTAATTTTTTTGTGGTGATGTTTTTGTTTTTTAAGATTTTCGTGCAGTTAAAACTTTTTTTTTGGAATTTTTTTTGGAGATGAAATAATGGTTCAATTTCAGAGGTGGGATATGAAATGCAATCACCCAATGGGAGTCAACACCCTTTTGCAATGGGATCACAGTCTAATTACAATTAGAAACTAAGTTTACGTGGTAATGACATAGTAGTTTTAAAATTCATAGAATACAAATGGCATTCCTTCTTCATTATTGAGAAAAGCGGATCTAAGTGAAGATTCTCTTTTGATTCAATTTTCAAAACCGTGCTCCATTACACTGCTCTATTATTCAAAACACATTAGCATCAAGATGGCCTCTCATTCATTGGTTTATTTTTGTCAGTAACCCCTAAACGCCTACAACCATCGTCAAATTTGGAGAATTGCAAAAATGCATTATAGAATGCAACTAAGAGGGATATTTTGAAGTTGATGTACAAATAAAAGTTGTACATTTTGAAATTTATATTCTATCCATATAGTTAGATTTATGATTTCTATCACCAATAATTTGTATGAAATTCAATTTTTTTTGTAATTTGATTACGAATGCGATATTGACAATTTGTGGATGAAATTTGTTGTGATGGGTTGAAATGTAATACTCTAAGTGTCTTGATTTTTGGAGATTTGTTGGTTGCTTGATTTTATGAGTTTAATTTTTCAAGAGCACTTTTGAACTATGATCTTAGAATTTTTTGGTGGATCACTACAACTTAAAATGAGGCATAAATATTTCACAAATCATCCCCTTTCTAATCGGTTTACACATGCATGAAGCTAGCTTCCCATAAAAGTTTCAATAAAAATCCACACTGTAAAAAGTGCATAATGGATGAGCAAATGTGCATGAAATTTATACATCGTTCAAAAAATGGACATTCGTGTAGTCAAGGGTTAATATAAAAAATTGAATTGTCTTGGTTTGGTCCTTTCTCTATAATGCTAATTTAGAAGCACTATTCCCCAATATTAGAAATGACCCTTGGGTGAAAGCACGAAAAAGTGTACCACCTCTAACTCACTCTTATGACCATTCAACAATGCAGGGTTCAAAAATACATTATAAATTTGAATTTCTTAAAAATAAATAAAAATAAAATAAAACACCTATTGTTTTATAAATTCTACCAAAAGCATTTGAAAAATTTATCTTCAATAAGTAGTTATAATTTTTTTATTGATGTAGAAGTGACCAGAATTGAAAAAGTACGTACGTACAATCAGCAAAGTTGATATAAAACAAGCAAAATGTATATCAAAACATATTTTTTTCTACATTCTCTTTGGACAAGGACCTCATTTTAATCAATATCTCAAAGATCATAAAATATATATTTATGTTGAGTGTATTTAAGGCCATCAATTTTGCAACCAAGATTGGATATTCATTTTCAAACACTAATTTTTGTAAACTTTTTTAAATATTTTTTTTGAAATTTTGGGTTTAAGCACCTATATGAACTCTAGAGGGCTTCATGAAATTAAAACAAAATACAATATATTTAGATATAAATTATGGCCTTTGACCAAAACAATTATGATTTTAGTACAACAGACTAACATTTTGGTACAATCTTTCGTGCTTTCACCCTCCTATATGAACCTTCAATTTAAGATTCTTTAATGTAAAAAATGAATTGTAGAAAAGGGGTTGCAGAAAAAGGAGAGACAATACCAAGACAACTCAAAAATGTTGTGTGTAGTGATTGGTAATTGTACCATCTAATCTTTTAATAATATAGATTTTATTTGATTTTGTTTTTTGACGCACTCGAGTTGCTTTGCAACCCGTGGCAAAACTTACAAGTTGTTTTTGCTAGCCAGGGAGTTTCCATTGAGTATAGTGGTGATTTTACAGCCAGAATGGAACTACCAACCCCTTGAGTACCTTGACAACACTTTATTAGTACCCCATCTCCATCATCCAGTAGTTGAAGATCATTCCAAACCGGAATAGTATACATTTTCAATTAAGATAATATAGATGTTCAATATAGAATAACAAAAAGGGCTGATTCAAACACTCACTTGAATTTGGGTTAAAAAAGTGTTATTCAAAATATAAAAGTATAAGAGAACACTTGAATTTGGGTTTTTATTTAAATTCCCTGGTGTTGAATTCTTCTTCCTTATTGATGAGGACCGGTTTGGAACCTTCGCCTTTACCCATCATAAGGGCCTGTTCGCATGAGTGTACTTGGCTGACCAAGCTGGAGCTTCAACATCCGGTTCAGAACAAAACTGGCCTCCCAATTCACACGTCAGTCGTGAGAATAATAATTATTTTGCAAAGAAGAGGTCAAAAAATAAGTGCGAAAGGAATATCTCTAAAATCAAAATTAATAATTGTCTTGTAATGAACGGAGTAATGGACAATTTTACAATAGCAAGTTTGGTTCAATGAGAGGAGGAAGAATTTGCAGTAGTAAAAAAGGTGGCACTCTCCAAGCAAGTGTTCCTCAGTTCGACATATGAGCAGGTCATTTGCATGGGGACCTCCCTGGGGAATGTTACTTTTTAAAGGGTTAATCCTTTAAGGTCCCGATTCAACACTGTTTTCAAAGATTCGTTATAAAATGTTTGATAAAAAATTAAAATGGAGTTGATGTACAAAGCAAAGTTATAAATGTCAATGTGAAAATAACATATTAACATCTATACGGTTGGATTCATCATATTTATTATTAATATTTATTAATTAAATTTGCAAGGTTTTCTCTTGAAATTCAATTAAAAATCCAAAATTAACATTAAATTTAAAAAAAATATTGTAATGAAATTGGAATAACATGTACTACAAGATGATATGGTTTTCACTATTTGATTCTTCTTATTATGGAAAATCATGTTTAAGGTCTCACTTTTTGAACTAAGAATGAAACTTGACATAAACTACTTTTGCTATTTTTCTAGAACTCTCAATATCTTATCTTGAAGATCCGTACCGCACAAATGGTAACCAACTAGCACAAGAATTTAAAAAAAAATTGAATGGATGAAAAACATCCCTTGCGTGGTGAAGGGACGCGTCCAGAATCATCCATCTTCCAGATTCTGGACGCAGGCGCGTCTAAGGGTTAATCCCTAAAGGACCAAGTGTCCTAGTTAGAACATTTAAAGAATTGGGTAGGTTCTCATGAACACATTTTTAATCAAATTTTGAAGAAAATTTAATAGTGGATTCCTCAATGTGTCACAAAAATGGGGATTTTATTTATTTATTTATTTTTGAATTCCGACACCATATGTAAAAGCTATGAGGGGAAATGTGTTTTTTTTTTGAGAAAAAGGGGAGCAAGGCAATAGAGAAATAGTTGGATTTTAACCCCTAAAGGACCAGGTGGACACATTGTGTCCCTCGTTGTGTCCACGAATAATTTCATTACTTTAATAACTTGTTTGGATTTCATAATTTTGACTCAATTTTAACTAAAGAATTGAAAATGTTTGTTTCAAGAACACAAAAATCCTTCAAGATTTGCAATTACGTTGATTGATTCATCGGGAAAAAATTAAAACGTCAACGTAGGTGAACTTGGGACATAGTAGTTAGGGCGGTTGATGACTTGGAGGGCGTTTTCACACTTTGACGTCACATTTGTAAAAAAAAAGAAGTGTCCAATATATAAAATATTTGCCATTACTGCATCATTAACACTATAAAATAATTACGGAAAATGTTTAAATATATTTTAAATGGAATCTTTTCAAAATAATTGGAATCTTTTCTACATATTTTATATTATTTTGGAATATTTTGGAATATTCAAAATATATATTTGAATTCTTTAAAAAAAATTTGCAATGTAAAAAATAATAACAGTCACAAACACCGGCTCAACGAGTCACCAACAAGTCACTTCACCCAAACATAAATCTTTGAGAATCAATCATTGTTGTTGTATTTAGTTTTAGAACACCATTTTTTGTGGGCACCTAGATATAGTACACTTTTGTATGCTCCTAAACTTTCAAACGCTAATCATGGTTTTTAAATTTATGAGAAAGTTTGCATTGAATGACCTGTTGGTTTTATTCAAAATTTTCACAAATCGACTTATGATCAAACCTTATAATCATGTAATATATACGGTAGATTGTTTTGAAAATTGATGTACAGTCTCATGACTAAGTCCTTTTTGAACTTCAAGGGTGAAGTTTTCTACATGAATTCCAATCAAGAGATACAATTGTCTTTCTGAAAGCATCACGAGAAAGTGATAAAATTTTAGGAATGAGCATGGTCCTTTAGGGGTTAAGGGGGCACCAAGATGGGCGGAGCGTGGAAAATGGGGTGGATTGTAGGGGACAGAAAACAACCCCATTTTTCAAAGCCAATTAAAAAAAGTTATAATTATTATTTCAAACTGGAAATTATTATCTTTGACTGATCACATCATTTTGAACTAAAATTATTATTTAAAATTGAAAATATTATTTTAAACTAAAAGTTCAATTTTATAATTAATTTTTTTTTGAAATTAAAACCATTTTTGAAATAAAAAATAAAAAAACGTCCAATGAGGGACTGCCACGTGGCAGTTCACCTTGACAGTTAGTTGGGTCATAAACATTGGAATGGGTTGGCACTTCAATTCCCTTCTTCCACCCTTCATTCCCCCCTAACCCCAAAATTCTTAGAAAATGTGCTACATGTCTTTTAAAACTTGGAGATTTTATTTTTTTCAATTTTTTTCCGACGTTCTATAGAGGGTGGAATGTACTTATGTTTAACCGCTCGGATTTGTATTTAAATAAAGATAGTAAAAAAATATTGCAATTCCAAAAATAAATAGTCTTTTCTAAACTTGTAAACCCCCAACAAGTGCAAGGTGTTCTTCAACATCTTAAACATCTCCAAACGCAATGAAAATTGGTACACAACTAAGTAATGTCATATAAAATGTGAAAGTGAAGTGCGATGGGTTTTGGTAATGAGATTTTTTTGATGTAGCCATGGTCAAATGCCATCTGTTGAAATTAGAACCTTGTTGGTTTTGGAGCCCTCTACCATACTTTAACAAAGTTCACCCAGACATAAGGATAGACATACAATACTCATTATTATCGATTTGACCCCTAAAGGAGGTTGCCCTTGTCCATATAGGGAAGAACAAAAGAACATTCATATACAAGTGACGTTCACCATAGCATAACATGTTACATGGAGTTAATTGTTTTGTTAGCCTTATAAGGAACTACAAGACAAATTGCTGTAAAATTTTCAAAATTCTTCCTTGTGCAAAAGATGGTGAAAGAATTTCTTGTACAAATGTGGTAGTGAGAAACAAGAGAGCACATTGAGGTTGTTGTATGCATTAGGACTTAAGGTGAAATTCTCCCCTCATGTACAAGAAATATACATTTTTGTTGTAGAACGTAAGACACTAGCATATGAGGACAAAATTGAGTATTGAATGGTTAGTATTGCACTAGTAGAAAACGTATACTTGGGCACCAATGAATAATGTTAGAGCGTGGTGTTCAAGGTTCATATTGGCATCAAGCTAAAGCCAATATAGGCCTTGGGCACCATGCTTTGACACTATTCATTGGCCACCCTTTCTACTAGTGTTGTTGCAAATGTTTTGAATCTCTATCTACACCAAATTTATCCAATACAAGTATACTCGAAACTCTTTATGTGATGAAGTTCAAAACATGACACTCAAATAGACTTTGAAAATAGTAAGTCAATCACAAGTCACCACGCATGAATTGTGCAATTAAGAAGAGAAAATACACTAGCTAAGAGCATCCTCGAGAGGGCATCTAAAAGGATTTAGTATACATTGTGAATTTAAAAAAATAAATGGATTTGGACATTGTGTGATATAAACTCATCCCATTGAATGTGTGCTAATTTAAAGGGGCCTTCAAAAAAAGGCTAAAGAGGACCTTCTAAGCCCAAAACATGGCACATTTGTCATGCCTTTGGCACTCTAAACTATTTTCAAACTAAATTTGAAGAGGACTTTAATTTTTTTGAAAGTCAACTAATTTTTAATTGGGTGTATTTTGATCATTCAATGTCCAAATCAAGATTTTCTTGGGTTTATTATATTTAGTTTTAAAAAGAAAATTTAATAATAGAAATATCACTTTCTAATTCCATCTACATCAAAAGATAATTTTAATATACCAAGCCTGTTTAAAGACCCTATTGAATATACTCTTACTATTGAATGTCACACTCCCAATAAATTCCATGTACATCCATTTCAGAGAGAGCCCTATCCCGAGTGCTGGTGGAGATGCTCTGAGATAACTGAACATCAATGTCATGGGAATTGGGAATTGGGAAGCAATTATAAGGCAGTGGAGTTGCTGGGAAGGCAGACAATGGCCAAACTTTGTCTGTGGGATTGAAGATCATGTCAGTCTACTGGGGCGAAAACCAAGCATGAGAGGTATGCACGCGGTCTAACTTATAACACTGAGTAGCATGCACTGTCTCTCCTTTGCTCTGCAGTAAGGTAGTAACACCTTAAACCGACAGAATAAGGGAATTGGTAACCGGGGAGTGCAAAAAGCATGGAGTGAAACCATGAATGTGCTAGCAAATTGGAGACGAAGTGTTGGGTCTTGGAATCAAAAAATTTGGACACATGAGCAATTTTACACGAATTTTTGAAGTGAAAGTGTTGTAGACACCTAATCAAAATTGTAGACTTACCCAAAAGAAACAGAAGGAACACATGGACAAAACTGGTCAATGCTTTCATCTCATTGGTTCCATCTCATTGGTTCTAGTGAACTTTTAGTGAAGTTGTGGTCCATTTTAGGTACACTCCCAATCACTTTGAGGTGAAATTATAGGAGGCGGGAATGGGTACTTGGCAGTTTAAGGTGTTACTACCTTAGATGATGTGGAATATTTCACATCTAAGAGTACTTCATCAGTAGCTAAGGGCGGACTTCCATGTATGATCGGTTTCGGTGGAATGAGGAATACGACAAGGATTGAGGTCTCAAACTTCACCGAAAGAGGGTGAGTGGAGAAGCAAGACATCGAGTTTCACTGCTCATCGGTGGCACCTTTCATTGGCTCTTTTCTTTATTGGGTCTAAGTTTAGGTGCATGGCAGGTATATTTGAGTGTACAGATTGGTGGGGGCCCTCTCTACCGGTGCACATGGAAGTGCTTTGTAGATTTCGGTGGTGGTGAAGTCACTGTTTACTGCTGAACCGATCCAAGCATGGAAGGAGGCCCTAAGTGGAGGAGTGATCCCATGACTCGTTTGTGGTATTTAGTGCAATATGCTACTACATACTTGGGTATCTGACCTTTTGCATAAGTATACTGAATGACATGTCGCAGTCGCAGTCACGAGATGCTAATAAAGTTATTAACTTATTATCATCGTCATAAGGAACAACTGGGTCAACCTGCGCCGTGCATAGACAGTTGGGGACAACGAAGAGTATGTCGCCATGTTCTGAATGATAGCAGTTGGCTATCATAGCCTACCAACTTCTAAGACCTGCACTTGCAAATTACTGGTCCTATAACACGGGCATCCTGAATCATTTGCCATGGCACAGGCCTCTGCCCAAATTTTCAGCCAGCACACGAAAGCTGCAGACAACCACCTGGCTGACTCACAATCTCAGATGCCATCAGAGTTTTCTTTTGGTCAGGAAACAATTTCACATTTTTTTCTACTTTTCCGATCCAGGCTCCTCGGACGCTCTTTTCATGTTAATCCTTAAACGTCCTCATGCTGTTCAGATTGGGTGGTTTTGCAAAGATGCATTATAAAATGCATCTAAGAGGGATATTTTGAACTTGATGTATGAATACAAGTTGTACATCATCAATTTTAGATTCTATATGGTTAAATCTATGATTACTATCATCAATATTTTTGTATAAAATTTGAAACTCAATTTTTTTTTGTAATTTGATTACGAATAAGATATTGACAATCTGTGGATGAAATTTGATGTGATTGGTTGAAATGTCATAATCTAAGTGTAGTGATTTTTGAAGATTTTTTGGTTGCTTAATTTTATGAGTTGAATTTTTTATGAGCACCTTTACACAGAAATCTTTGAAATTTTGGATGAATCACTACAACATGAAATGAGGCATAAATATTTCACAAATCATCCCCTTTCTAATTGAATCACACATGCATGAAGCTAACGTCCCATAAAATTTACAGTAAAAAATCCACACTGCAAAATTGGCATATTGACTAATCAGAAACTGGAACAGATGGTTTGGGATGCAATTGTTGATCATGGGCGGCTAGCCTGGATTAAGGTGCAATCCTCTTACACATCCTACCCGGAGACGGCGGGCTTCTTTAGAACTAGATTTGATCACCTTTGGCTTGTCAACAACGTTCTTGGTGATAGAGTAGATGACACAGTGAAATGGGAAATGAATTAAGTCTAGAACTGTGGACCATTGAACGGGAAGTTTTCCAATGAAGCCAGCTAAAATCCAATATTTTACAATTGGATTTGGTTTTAGACAAGAATCCATCCAGTTATTACCCATGTTTCATCTAAGTAGCACCCGCAAGTATCACAAATTTTATCCAAATTTTAGCCTAAGACTATGAGTTTCAACCAATAATTAGGCAATTCCATTCGGCTGATTTTACACTAACTGCCGGATCTCCCCTTAAATTGCCGGAGACTTTGACTAGGCTTTTAGTTGTAAAAATAAATAAATTATCGGCGGAGGGTCTCCCTTTAGGTTCAGTGCATGTTTATTCTTCTATTAATGAGATAAATATTCATTTGATTCAAAAGTCTCAATGGTCCTCTGCCTGGTGGGCACTGGGTCATTAACATTATGAACAGACCCTTTATTCGTGATGGCCCGGTTCGGGCTGGTGTTACTATCTATCTTGATTCAAAAAAGAAAAAAAAAGGTGGACGATATTTCACCTGGAGCGGGTGGGACTTGCTATTCATTGTGAGAGTTTTGTGTGAAGACAAATGGTATGGATCACTTTGTACACATTTGAGTGAGTGTAAAAGTTGGACAGGTGCTCTCCCTTCTGTCAAAATGCCTGAGTGCCACATCCAGGTCAACTATTTGTACGGTAGGGTTTGTAGAGTACCTTTTTTTTGTGTATGTTTTTCTGAGGCAATTGGGTACTTCCACTTGATGTAGAATAACTTAGGTACAGTAAGGTAACTACAGTATATCTAAAAGCGACCATTTCCTTAAAGCGTGCATAGCTCAATCTTCCATAATAAGTAGATTTTGACAGCCTACTGTTGATGAGAATGTGCACAATCTGAACATCAGAGTTTAGGGTCGCTTTAAGGTCAACCTATAGTTAGCACTTTGGAAATTCATAACTTATTCATACGGTGTCCAAATAATGCATGCTAAAGTGCGTTGAAATCCTCTTGAACTTGCTAATAAGACCCACTAAAAATATTTTCTGTTTTATGTGTGTAAATAGGCTCAGTTGGTAAGGGAACGCTTTAAGGTATAGTTACCTTATGGGATTGCAATGTGTCAAGTTGAGCTCAACACTTGGCTGCAGATGGAAATTAAATCAAATAAAGAGTACCTGAAAGATCTACAAACAACTAATCTTGAACTTGTTGATAACATTACAACAAGCAGCTACGCTACAAGGAGTTCTGACCGGAATGGAACGGGTGAAGGCCGAGAATGTATTTTAGGGAAATCATGAATGGAATATATTTGCTACAATGGTATTTAGCCCAAAAAAATGAGTGTTCCTGCAATGCCTCTTTCCAATGGTCAGAGCCAATAAATAATGTGGAATGCCCGGTCAAATGATGCATTGGAATCACCTGAGGTCTACCATGGGCAACTTCAATTAGCTTTTGAAAAATTCATGAAATTTGTCACCAATGGTTTATCCTACTTGGTTCTTGTCACCTTTTATGTAACCATTCTCCTTGAAGTGAAATGTCTAGTGTTTCAAAAAAAAATAAAAAAATGCTCTTCCACCACCCACCTCCATTCTAGTCATGTGGGTGCCTTCAACAATCATCATTGGTCCCGTTAATGACCAAGACTTCGAGTAGGTTCCTATGATCTTAAATTTTAGTGTAATTTCATAAATTCTTTTTGAACGTGGAGGAACAAGTGAGTATATATATCTCCATGCATACACTTCCTAGCAGTCAAATATTCTCTATATTTTCAATCCATGAATTTTCATCAGAGTCAAAATGTTACCTCTATAATTATGGGATTAAACTCGATCCATGAATTTCAGTAAAAACAAATTTTTTTTAGTGGGAAAAATGAAGTACAACTTATTCATATAGTATCCAAATAATACATATTTCAATGCATTAAAATTCTCTTAAAAATGGGACATTTTCCACATTTCTTTGCTCTATCTGAAATAGTAAAAATATTCAGCAGCAAAAAGCCAGGGGAATTGGGGAACAAGGCATCTTCAATTCAACCCTCCTAGGCATCTAAGGGAGGGTAAGGGAGAGATATTTCTATTGACCGCATTTCCTGAAGAGATGGCTTTCTGAACTACAATTACATTTTCCATGAAATCAAAAACCTTGCAAAAGATGTCCATTAGGTTCTTCAGGCTATGTATTCCTAACCTTCGAATCTGGGTCAGTTCTGTTAGAGAATAGCATCCAAGTGGAGAATACAGGATTCTACCAAAAAAATTAAGCTTAAGAATGAATGAACAATGTTTGGATGAGCATGGTTATTTTGTTTGTATAATATTATAAGGTTGACATGGGTACAATACCACATAAGGAAAAGGGTGTGATCTTAAGAACCTTATGTCAAGGTTTCTAAGCTATATTGCTGTAGTCACAAAGCAAATATTGAAACTTTTGAGAGCCTTTTGAGAATAAGGTCCAATTTGAAAAAAGCTTGACAACTAAGTTTGTATCGAGGGCGCCGTAATGGCACCGTGGAAGAACCCATGAGCATTACAGCGGCTTTGCTCGCTTGGCTGTTGGGGTTTCCAAGGATGACTGGGTGACTAGATGCGCCGGCTGTTCGTTTTGGCTCCGGATGTTGGCCAATTGAGGCATGACACGCGAAGCTGTAATGACACGTGTACCGACCGACTCATTATGCCCGATCCACGAGCCTGCTAAGGACGGTTTTCCATCAGGGACCCAAAGATTCGGATCGAAAATTCTAACTCATGGGAATTTCTACAATTGCACTTATAGATGCTTTTCATGCTTCCTTTCGAGTCTGATATGGAACTTTAGAGCATCTCCAACGTGTCGCGTGAAAGGGACGCGCTAAGTCTTTTAACGCGGCCTTGCTAAAAAAATGGGGGCCATTGCCTTTACAACCAGGCCTCGTCATTTGTGCCTCTGCACTCGTCAACGTTGCGAGTCTAAAGTTTTCTTGCTATGCCTGCATTTCAGAGTATCAGAGTATTTGCGAGTTGTTTTTATTTCCTAGAGATTTGTGTCGGGAGAATCAATCATTCCAATAAAAGATCCTATGGTCATCGGGCCACGTGGGTTGTGCTCATTGATGAGGATGGAGGTAGTCCCTGACACCTTGCCCAATCACTTTATTCTGCATTCGATGGTGTGTCAAGCTTGGCGTCACGCACTTCACGTGGGTGGAGAACAACCGCGCCAATCTTGCAATTGTGTTTCCCCAAGCCCTTGAAGTCAACTTTGACAAGCCAGATTACCCGTGGCAGGGTAGAAATACTCTTAGGGAATGATAGTCGACATTGAGAACGTCAACTCATCTCTTTGTTATGTCTATCTACAACATTAAACTCTCCACATGTCACATTTGTAAGCCTATATCAATCACCTTCAGATCTACATACATTTTAGGTTTGACTCATCGAAAGAGCATAACCCTAGCTAAACCTCTCGACCCTCTCAACTCTAGTTGAACCTCCTCATTTTGAATAAGGCACGAATGGAAAGGATCCAAATGTGCAAATACTCAATGGAAAGCCATCTGAACCCTTTGACGCTCCTGCGTCCAATATTTGGACGACGAATAGATTGAAGGTGTTCGGTTCTCATCCAAATTGGACAGTTTTCATCTACATAAATTTCTCTTGGTTCTGTGCAAGTTTACTATCTATTGTACGGTTCGGATTTTTAAAATGGGTTATTATGATTTTTGGAAAAATTACACAATTGGTTTATGTCAAGTTTCATTCTTAGATCAAAAAGTGTGACTTAAAACATGATTTTCCAAAATAAGTAGAATCAAATAATGGGAACCATACCATCTCATAGAGCATATTATTCCAATTTCGTTACAATATTTAATTTTTTTTTGTGTGTTAATGCGGCATTTTTAATTGAATTTCAGGAGAAAACCTTCCAAAAATAATTAAAAATAGTTAATAAAAAATATGATAAATTCAACCGTACAAATGTGACCTTCACCTTGACATTTACAACTTTGCTTTGTACATCAACTCCATTTTTGGTATTCATCTAACATTTTATAACGTTTCTTTGAAAATAGTGTTGAATTGGGACCTTAACCCCTAAATGCCCTCAATGTTTCTAAGACCTTAATTCCTAAATGTCTAGTTTGGGCAGTTTTGCAAAGATGTATCATAACATGAAACTAATATGAATATTTGGAATTTGATGTATGAATAAAAGTTATACATTTTGAATTTTAGATTCTATCCATACGGTTAGAATTATGATTTCTATCACTATATTTTTCTATAAATTTTGAAACATAAAATAAAAAAATATTTTGTAATTCGATTACAAATAAAATATTGATAATATGTGGATGAAATTTGTTGTGATGGGTTATAATGTAGTACTCTTTGTGTTGTGATTTTTGGAGATCTTTTAGATGCTTGATTTTATGAGTTAATTTTGTCAAGAACAATTTTAGACCAAAATCTTGGGTGAAACACTGCAACACGAAATGAAGCATAATTTTTTTCAAAAATTGTTTCCTTTTTTATCGGATCACACATACATGAAGCTAACTTCCCATAAAAATTTCAGTAAAAAAATCACACTACAAAAAGTCCATGATGGATGAGAAACTACGGATGAAATCTGTACATCAAGCAAAATATGCATGATTGGGCAATTAGGGGTTAAAGGGTTAATAATCATCCGCAAGTGTGGAATAATCATCGGCAAGTCTAAGACACGACTTTATTAGCACTTAGAACTGGAGGGATTGAACCACATGTTTTTACTGAAAGTTTGAATGTTCATCACTGAATAATTTATAAACCACAAGATATAACTTGATTCCTGAACCATTTTTGGTGCAAGGTTTAATGACTCAATCCTCTATAGTTGTAAGAAACTTCAAATCATTCAACACAAATTTCAACTTCATAAGTGTGATCAATGGCCAGCCTACGATAATCGTGTTCACTGCATTAGTGGATTTAATATTTCAAACCTCACGGCTGGTTAACCATGTGAATTCAGAGTAGTAACACAAGTTTACATATTAAGGTGATCATCCTGTGGTAGGATGAGCTTCAACAATAAGTGGAATATTGTGACAGTTACCTCGGGCTACAGAAATTGATGTAAGAGGGTTCCAAAAAGGTCTTATTCTGTAACTCCAATTAAAGGGGACGACATAACAACCATTTCGCTACAAACCAACAACCCGACAAGCCAGGTGCAGATTTCACATTCCGTCATGTACACCATCAGTGATTAAGCACTTCGTACTACTCCCATTGCATTGTAGTGGGTCTAAACTCTTGCATCAATTCAAATGACAATTCCCTAATTACCTGTATTCTCGTCATTTTACCTGTATTAACCCAGAGCCTCATTCTATAGCTGACTGTTAGAATTGTGCATTGATGAGGATGGACTGTAATACTTCAGCAGCTGAATTTATAGTTATTCACCCTGATTCAAAAATATTCATCATCCTCTGTTATCGTGTATGTGTACCAGTGTGCCATTTCAAATATAAGGTAGGAGCACCCAATCCCAATGCCGATAATTTCTACACAAGGTAGTCCTTTCAGAACGAAAATCTAAGCACGTCATAGAGCTCTTATTGTTTGTTGACCAAAATGATAAGCTATCTATGGTGTACCTAGATTTACGTTCTCAGATGACTAGAAATTATCGGCATTGGGTTCACTATCGGAATTGGGTGCTCCTACCTTAATCCTTTCAGAAATGGGAAACACCAGGAGCTTAAAGTGGATTCCATGTGTGTTTCCGTGTGTATTTCCTGTGTGAATGAAATTCACACAGGGAATTTGTAAAGAGTCCACAGGAAAGAACAAAGACACACAAAGAATATTGAGACGCACAGGGAAAATTGAGTGCTCCCTGTGTCTCACTTTTCCATGTGTGTCTTTGTTCTCCCCCTTTGTCTTTTTACAAATTCCCTGTGACGTTTTCCCTACATACACAGGGAATTTGTATCAAGAGTTTCACAAGAAGTTTAAAGTGGATTCCCTGTGTATGTAGGGAAAACGTCACAGGGAATCCACTTTAAACTTCTTGTGAAACTCTTGATACGGAGTACTGAATTGCAAATTGTAGACATGCTTTTGCTGGCATTCGAGCTATGTATAAGTATGTTGGTGTTTCTCCTTCCTCGCGGGGCCTCAGAATTCTGACATTTTAACGCTGCAACACGATGGGTCTCTGGTTGCCATGACGATGACATTTCTCAAATAGGGTCATGGTGAATTTCCTGATCTGATTACTGTTTCTCCACAGCATAATAGAGCAATGGGAGCCAACCCCTTTTGCAATGGAACCACAGTCAAGTTACAATTATAAACTAAGTTTGTGTGGAAATAACACTGTAGTCCCAAAACTCATGGAAAACAAATGGCATTTCTTCATTACTTAGAAAAGTGGATGTAAGTGAAGATTCTCTTATGATACATATTTTCAAAGTGTGCTCATATGGCAGAAACGCATACTTTTAAATGCGCACACATTGCAACTCCATTCTACACTTACAATCAACTACCAGGTCACACTCGTTTGTTGAATTCTATTGACTAGTGCACATTGTGCAAGTGAGATCATGCATTCATATATCATGAACCCGCAGTGGGCCTGCCTGACAAGAAACAACGCAATAGCATGTTGAGGGTTATTCTTAAGGGTGAGAAATATGAACAGTTTAGACATCAATCAACTTGCTGCCTTAACCGAGGGTTACAGTGGGTCGGACTTTCAAGACAGAATTTTGTAAAGAAGCGGCTGACATGGCCGTTCCGAATCTATTGGATGAAGCGTAGGCCTCTCAATCAGTCTGATTTCCAGAGCGTACTATCGAATCCACAGATTTCAAAGACTGCTGCTTCCAAGTATCAGCAGAAATGGTCGAGCGCTGTGGATGGATTGCAATTCCATTCTACTTCTAAAATCAACGACAAGGGCACAGTGGATTCTTGAATTCTACAGCATAGTACACATTTGCAAGTGAGATCGTGTATTCATATGAACCGGATGACTGCTTTGTGGAAAAGAATGTGAACAATGCGTTCAAAGAATGTTATTACTGGTCATCCTTGAGCTTGCAATTGGCTCACAATGACTTGTTTCATCTATCTTCCTCCAGCCCGAATCCGCTGCCCAATGGCACATTGGACTTGCGTTGATTTGGAACCGTCTATTTACAAATTGGGCTCCTTATAGGAGAAGCATTGATCAGAAGCAATCTGAAACATATGGGACCTGATGAACTACCCTGCTGTGTATGTTAATCAAAATTGTGTTGAGGAAATTGCCTGTCCATCATTCACAGCTGCTTGGGGAAAGGTCCGGGAGCTCCGTTCCACCCCTCCACGCACTGCAGAAGAGGCTTCATCAGCTTGCCCTCCGACATGGCCTCGAACACCTTCTGGATCTCCGTCCCCGGCGACACCGTCCGCAATCCCGACAGCAATTGCGTCCCCAGCTCCGCCCTCACGAACTTGTACAACGGATAAGTCCGGCACTCCTCGATCCTGTTGCCCACCGCCGACAACCCCTTGTTGTCGTATGCTTCCCGCACCACCGGCACCGCAATGCGCAACCGCTCTTGCACTTCCGCCTCGAACACGGGGATCTGCTCGAACACCGCCGCCGACGCGTCCTTGTGCAGCTTCAGCGCGTGGCTCACCAGCACTGCTCGCAGCTTCTCCATCAGAGGGTACGTCTCCGACGATGCGTCGTCGATGTAGCTGAACACCGGCTGCCGCTCCACCACCAGCAGCAGGTCCTTCTCGCAGAACCGCGACGGCAGCAGGGCACCGTCCTTGCCCATGAACAGCGTCTTCTTCGCCGCCTGCGTCACCACCTGCTTCACTGCCGCCTGCATGGTCTCCTCCACATGCCGCAGGTCGATGGCTTGGCACAGCCCCACCAAGAACGTGGAGCTCATCAGCTTCAGAATCTCCACCGCCTCCTCCGTCTTGCGCGCCGACACCAAGCCCAGCGAGTTCACGTCCTGGTTGTGCTGCTCCGCGCTCTGCACGTGCGTGGTCACCGGGTTGGCCAGGTAATTCAGCTCCGACAGGTACGACGCCATGGCGATCTCCGCGCCCTTCATGCCGTAGTCCAGGCTCGGGTTGGGTCCTCCGCTCAAGTTGGACGGCAAGCCGTTGTTGTAGTAGTCGTTCACCAGCTCCGAGAACTGCGCGAACATGAGCTTGCCCATGGCGGCCACGGCCAGCCGCATGTTGTCCATGGACACGCCGATGGGCGTGCCCTGGAAGTTGCCCCCGTGCAGGGCGATGCCGCGCGCCGCGTCGATGATGGGGTTGTCGTTCACGGAGTTGATCTCGCGCTCAATGGCGTGCGTGGCGCTGCGGATCACCTCGATCTGGGGACCCAACCATTGCGGCGACGTGCGCAGCGCGTACCGGTCCTGCTTGGGCTTCTTCAGGGGATCCGTCTCGTTCAGCTTGGCCGCGGCCTTCATGAAATCGCTGCCCTCCAGCAGCCACTCCATCACGGCGGCCGCCTCCATCTGGCCCGGGTGGTGCTTCAGCTTGTGCGTCAGCGGGTCGGCGAACTCCGGCTTGCCTTGCATCACTTCGCAGAACAATGCCGACAACACCTCGGCCAGGAGAGCCAACACGTTGGCGTCGAAGCACACGGTGGACGCCAGCGCGGAGCCCACGGCCGTGCCGTTCACCAGCGCCAGCCCCTCCTTGGGCTGCAGCTCGAACGCCTTGTCCACGCCCGCCATGCGCAACCCCTCCAGCGCGGACACCTCGCGCCCATCTTCGGTGACGGCCCTGGAATTGGGCCTGGCCGTGAGAAGGCCCGCGATGTACGACAGGGGCACCAGGTCTCCGGAAGCCGTGACGGTGCCGCGCAGGGGCAGCTTGGGCGTGACGTGCGCGTTCAGGAGCTTCTCCATGGCTTCCAGAATCTCCCAGCGGATGCCGGAGTAGCCCTGCATCAACGTGTTGGTGCGCACCAGCATGGCGGCGCGGGTGGTCTCGGCGGGCAGGCAGTGGCCCTTGACGAGCACTCCGGCGTTGAGGAAGCGGATGAGCTCGCGCTGGAGCTCCACGCCTTGCTGCGTGCGGCGATGGGACGTGGCGCCGAATCCCGTGGTGACGCCGTAGATGTCCCCGCCGTTCATGATCTTGGTGAGCACCCAGTTGGACGACTCGTCCACGCGCGCCTTGGCGTTGGCGGCGTCCAGCACCACGTTCACCGCGGGTCTGCGCGCGATGGCGGTGACTTGGCCGACGGTGAGGTTGACGCCCTCGATGGCGACTTCCGTGGAGCCGAAGAAGGTGGCCACCATCTGCTTGATCTCGTCCAGATGATTGCCTTGCAATTTGGCGGCCGTCTTGGCCCAGTTGAGAGGGTCCGCACTTGCGAATTGTGGTGATGAGCTATCGCAGTTCAAGAACATGGCCTGATCGGAGAGCTTCTGCTTCTTCATGTAAAGAGCAGCGGAATCGTCCATGACGGGAATCGCTGCCGGGGGCGCCATCGAGTTGTATATACCTTGAGTAATTGGAGCCTGCAGCGAATTCAATGTAATTCCGGAACTGATGTTCGAGATGACCCCAACTTTCGCTTCACAAATTCCTCAATGTTTGACGCCTAGAGATCAATGAGTAGACTACGTAGAATTAGACCTGCCTAGAAGTGCCAGCCAGACTCCTTGGAATCCTAGAGAGCTACCGTGGTAGGTCGGGGATGATTGAAATGGCGGTGTACAGGGAGAAGTATTGTGAGCTAAATGGGGTATATTTGTAGGAATCGATTGAGGAAAGGAATTGTGGAGATGAGAAACTTGAGGTTGGCTCAGATGGAGTCCTGTTCCAGTCGATCCAGATGAGAGTCCAGAGCTCGAGGTGTGTGCAGAACAGGCACTGGAAGGCTGGAACTGAGATGTTGAGCTTGGATGGCCAATTTGGGCTTTTATACGAGGAGCAGTGGAATCAATCTGTTCTATTGATTGGGTATGTTTGACCAGGGGAGTTGATGCATGGGGTCCAAGATGACGTCAGGTTTCCCAGTGTTCTACCAACGTGGAGGTCCGCTTTTTGACTATATCATTGACTCAAACACTTTTAATAGGGTACTGACTCTGTGGGCGACGTCCTCGGACTGGAATTCAGTGCTTTGAGGTTTTGTTGACAAGGAAGAGCAGAAGGTGGAGCTTTGGTGAGGAAGACCGTGTGGATTTGTGGACTTGGTGGAGTAAGGGCCGCTTCACACTATGGCCGTCCAAGTCGAGAGGCCGTGGGATTGAGAGTCCAAACTTTGTTGAGAGTCCAAAGAAATCTACTGAAAATAGCCAATAAAATATTGTAATTGGAGCCTTCGGCCGGGCAAAGTGTGAAGCCTCCAAAGGCCAAGCCCAAACCTTCTTTGTCAATCTAGTTTGGTTTAAAAATTAAAAAAATTAAAAAACCACAGGTGGGGTGTTCACTAGCTCGAATGCAGCACGCTGTAAAGTGGCCGAATTAACATGGAGGAAGGCTAAACAGGGATATGAACAGGGATATGGCACAGGAGCCTTTGGCCCAATCAACACGGATGCCCAGTTTAGATATGAGAAGCGGATCTTCAAGCTGGAATGTGGCCCAGTAGCTCTCCAACGTGCAGGGCCTCTGTGTTAATTTGGCCAAAATCTAGTCAGTTTTTGAATTTTTTAAGAAAAAAATCGATGGCCTCTCGACTATAGTGACGGGTCTTGCAAAATGCAGGACCCAAACGAACTTCGAGAGGTCGTCGCCTTGGTCAAAAAGCGCTGCCACGTATGCATTTTGGAGAGCGACGGCCGGTGGACTTTGGCCTCTAGTGTGAAGGGTCGAGAGGCCGAAACCATGGTTTCCTGCAATTTGATTGGTGGAAATCGACGGCCTCTCGACCTTCGGCCATAGTGTGAAGCGGCCCTAAGAGTGGTAACTTACCGAAAGGAATTGTACTTAATATAGGAATATAATAAATTTACAGCAACCATTTCTCGCATGTCTAATATGACGTTGGGGTCAAAGAGTGGGGGCCATTCAAAAAAAAATTCAATGCAAAATTTGAACCCCCAATGGACCAAAATTTCCAAATTGAGTCTCATCTTGGTTTTTTGCAGTTTCTATTTATGCTATTTTATTATTCAATTTTTTTTTTCCTACAAAGATTTGTTCATGTGATACAAATTTGAATTATATTTTTCACAATATGATAGATTCAATATTTCAATTTAAAATCTCTTGGTCCATCAGGAGTTAAATAGGTGGTTCCACCCTTACAAAGTTTATAAAATAATTGTGTCAAAAAGAGTCTTGATCTCGGACCATGACGATTTGCCTAGATGTTGCAAGTTCACTAGAACCGAAGTTATCTCTATCAATTTAGCCTTTAGTATGGAAATCAAGGTAGAAAATTTGCGATGGTTGGAGCTTCAATTTTCAAGTAGACAAAGAGCTCTAGTTAAATAGATAGATAAACATCGCTCATGTAGACTAGAAAAGCATGCGTTGTAAAAGACATGTAACTAGTCTAGTTCGTCATATGAGGTATTCTCGTGGTTCTTTTCACTAATCTACATGGATGGTGTTTTTATTAGTGCTGACAATTTTTTTGGTTATGGCGATGAGAATGAAAGCAATGGTGGAGGATTAAGGGAAGAAGAGACCAAAATGAATTGTTACGATTTGCAAACAATCCAACAGTGTTGATTGTTGGAAATAAGTGTTTTTTAACCAAAAAGCAGTTTTGTATTGAAATCTAGAAACAACCATAGGCTACAAATTGGCCTTCCATTTTTGATGCTCCCACTTTTTCAAGTTGGGGTTGTGTCACAATGAATACCATGTCATTTTTAATTTTCGAAATTGGTTCATTAAGGTACACTGTCCTTAATCCATAAACGTCCTTTCAAACCATGTGGGCTTGATTTTCAAGGAATCTTGCTTTAGCAAAGGCACTACTCAACTCCTTCTAACCAGACATAAATCATTGGATGCACAACAAGCTGAGGCATCTAATGTGCTTAGTTGCAGCAACAAATTAATTCAAGCTTGTTTGCAATGTTTCAATCAAAAGTATTGGAGGTTCAATTGATTTTTGTCCAAGTTCCCAATTGATTCTTTGTGTGCGTATTTCATTGTTGCTATTGATCATGTACCCATCTCTTTTCTAAATATATAATCCATATTCTATATAAGATCCTCGGGCTGCCCACTGACGTCCTAAAATGTAAAGTAGGAGGCTCTAAACCCGCCCCTTTAAGGGCTGTGGCATTATGAGGACACGGGGAGAACTGAGCATGATTTTTCACTGGAAGAGAAATGGAAGCAAAGACCAACATACTTTGAATTCAAAAAAATTAAATGTTCCTAAAATTAATTATGAATCTTTGAAGTTGAAATGACATTGATTCTAAAGTGGTGCTCTTCACCATGGGCACATCCAAAATTTCAAAATGTTCATCCTTGGAAGAGTGCTGGTTAAGAATCGTGGCGGGTGTGGCGGTTTAGAGCCCTCTCAAAGAGTTAAACACGTGCTCATTCTACCTGTACAGTGTGCAGTTGTGCACTGGTCTAGGCGACAGTATGTCAATAACGAGATGTGGATAACATGGGGCCCACATGGTGCTGAAGGAATTTCCAACTACTTACCCAATCCCCAGGTCTATTCAACTCTGAAGGGAAGCAAGTTCACAGAATCAAAAGAGCTCATTCAACCACACTGTAAGTCATGTCAACCATGATAAGTGGAGACAAGAAATATAATACGCTGTAGTTGAAAAACTCACATCATTTCAATAATTCATTGAGCCCTTTCAATGCTTCCCGGAATACCCGCGTTGTCCACTGAGTTGTCCCACACGTGCGGCTGGCCATTCAATTCCCTGCGTTTCCAAGCAATTGGTCACAACACTCTAGATTTGCAGAGTGAAACCGACGACCTTGAACCCGGCTGCTCTCACGGAGCATAAAAAGCACAGCCCACCCTGGAATCCTCACTTCATCATTCTCCTCAAGGCATTCAAATTACTCCTGCAGCAGCTGGCCATCACAACTCAACGTTTTCAAGACTTGTACCTGTTCAGGCATTAGCTACCCAGATTACGTACACAAGTTCGTAGTTCTCAAAATCAATATTATTTTTTCTCGAGCTGAGTGATCATTTTCGGACCTTCACACAAATTGGCAGTCTCACGCACATCACTGAATACTCACCATGGCGGCCCCCGCTGTGAGGACGATGACCCCACTTCCCAGGGCTCAGCCCCGTGCCGACGGGCCGGCGTGTGTGCTGGGCATCGGCACCGCCGTGCCGCCCACTGAGTTTCTGCAGTCCGACTACCCGGATTTCTTCTTCGACATCACCAACTGCAGCGACAAGGACGCCCTCAAGGCCAAATTCAAGCGCATCTGTAAGTCACTCACACACCCTCCATATGTGCTGCAGTGTAGATTGACCACACTACTGGCGACTAAAATCAATCCCATTCTTGAAATGGCAGTTAACTTCCAAATTCGTGCATTGGAATTTAATGCTTCTCCAAGTTCTGCGATAATTCCATCTGAATGCAACCTCCGCGTTCGTGAAATGGAAACGTTTCCAGGCCATTTGCACTCGCTGATTGAATTGAATTGATGTTCATGCATGGTGCAGGTGACAAGTCCGGCATTCGGAAGCGGCACCTGTTTCTGACGGAGGAGGTGCTCAAGGCTAACCCCGGCATCTGCACGTACATGGAGCCCTCGCTGAACGTGCGCCACGACATCGTGGTGGTGCAGGTGCCCAAGCTGGCGGCGGAGGCCGCCGTGAAGGCCATCAAGGAGTGGGGCGGCCGCAAGTCCGACATCACGCACGTCGTGTTCGCCACCACCAGCGGCGTCAACATGCCCGGCGCCGACCACGCGCTGGCCAAGCTGCTGGGGCTGAAGCCCAGCGTGAAGCGCGTGATGATGTACCAGACGGGGTGCTTCGGCGGCGCGTCGGTGCTGCGGGTGGCCAAGGATCTGGCGGAGAACAACAAGGGCGCCCGGGTGCTGGCGGTGTGCAGCGAGGTCACGGCCGTCACGTACCGCGCCCCGAGCGAGAACCACTTGGACGGGCTGGTGGGGTCGGCCCTGTTCGGCGACGGCGCGGGCGTGTACGTGGTGGGAGCGGACCCGAAGGCGGACGCGGAGAGGGCGCTGTTCGAGGTGCAGTGGGCGGGGGAGACGATTCTGCCGGAGAGCGACGGCGCCATCGACGGGCACCTGACGGAGGCGGGGCTGATCTTCCACCTCATGAAGGACGTGCCCGGGCTGATCTCCAAGAACATCGAGAAGTTCCTGAACGAGGCGCGCCGGTGCGTGGGGTCGCCGCAGTGGAACGAGATGTTCTGGGCGGTGCATCCGGGAGGCCCGGCCATTCTGAACCAGGTGGAGGCGAAGCTGCAGCTGAGCAAGGACAAGATGCAGGGCAGCCGCGACGTTCTGTCTGAGTTCGGCAACATGTCCAGCTCGTCGGTGTTGTTCGTGTTGGACCAGATTCGGCAGCGGTCGCTGCAGATGGGGTCCCGCACGCTGGGCGAGGGCAGCGATTTCGGCTTCTTCATCGGCTTCGGACCCGGCCTCACGCTGGAGGTGCTCGTGCTCAAGGCTGCGCCCAACGCTGTACCCCTTTAGATCATTGATCCATGGACGTGATGTATCTGTATATCATGCCGGGCCGTGGCCATCACCAGAGTACACGTATTCATATTTCAGTGTACAAATTAGGAGATACTGCGAGCAGTCTTCTCTTCCATTTGATTACTGTAGGTCACTCATGGGTTGGGTTGCAGTGGCACGCAAACCCGTTCATTCATTCATTCATCCATTCATTCATTTACATGCAGTTGTAGAATGAGATTTCGAAGTGAAATTCGAGTTGTAGGAAGAATACATCCAATTCTTCAGATTCTTGTTCAATTGCTGAATTTGAGGCACATTGCTCAGAAGTAGGCTGGCAGTAATTAGCACTGGGAGCCATGAACGTCTTAGCATATATAAGAGCTGGATATACATACCATGCAATTTTGTTTCTTATTTTGGCTGAGTTCACATGCGTTTACTTTGTTTTCTGGTGCGAAAACTGAGGCTGTGTACAAAGTAGGAGATACGATCAGTCTTCACTTCCGTTTCATGCAAACCCATTCATTCATTTACATGCAGTTGTTGGATGAGATTTCGAAGTGAAATCCGAAGTTGTAGGAGAAATACACCCAATTCTTCAGATTCTTGTACAATTGCTGGAATTCGAGGCACATTGCTGAGAAGTAGGCTGGTTTGTAGAGTTGGGTGTTTCATTTGGGTTTAGAGTAAATACAATCTATGAATATGTACAGTGCTTATTCGTTTTGGTATGTGGTAGTAATTAGTTGAAGTGTTTTGTATGTGGCCATTAATTTGGCTCTAATAATGTTTTTGTAGACCATGTAGTCTTTTTGATAATCTTATACTGTACAGTACACTAGAAATATTGATCAACAACCTACAACTTGAAGTCGACACAAAAATAATTCTTACACACTAGAGTAATTCTTAAAATTCAAATTTATGCAAGAGGTCTAATGACGATGTTCCTCTTCCACTCTTCATCGAGCTTCCTGGATTACCTAAGCCCAATTCCTCTTTCTACCGCATTTCCCTCTCGTTTCACAGTCAACATCCACCAATGCACCAACAAACAGGGTTAACTTTGAACTTCATGACCTCACACTACTAGCAAAGGCGTCGCTTCTCACTCAGAAGAGTGTTAGAGTTCACTATATACACTATTCCTATGTGACAAATTGCACTCATCAAGTCTTGAGCGCCTGGGCAATGAGTGCAAAGTGGCACCATCTGACTCACCTGCCGAGTGGAAATTAAAGCAATGCCTTCTCTTTGTAGTGTCAATGTATCACATGTGACGAGCAAGCATTCGATATGGAGAGCATGATTATACCTCAGAATCCTTCTTCTTTGAACGTGGAGTAAACGAGATCCAACCATTGACGTTATGTGCAGTAACGTGGAAATACAGTCCCATTATGGAAATGCAACTCACTCACATTGTTTCTCATAACAATGCAGCTCTGCTTTTATGTAACCCAGTCCATAACGCACAAGAATGGAAACCCGCACAAAGATCGCAAATGAATGTGCAACCAGATTCTCTAAGGACTGGCTTGCATAAACCCTCTTGAATTATAAACAGTGATCGTGAGCAATGTGACGCGAAATTGATTCACACTGTACGCTTAGACTTCGCCATTTGCATTGAAAATATTAATCACCCGTCTCATAAGAAAGAGAATAGCATCACAGGACTGAACATTGGCAATCCCACAACCACCGTAATCTTCACATGTCAACAAAATTCTCGACACATTATTCCACGTCTCCACCCATAGACCAAGAGATAGCTTCCACCCCGAAATCAAGGCTTCTACTTTCGTCCGCAACGCAGAAGCACAACAAACCAAGGTTGGCTACTTCAGTACCTCCAAAGCTCTTTTCGCTCTACACATGAAATTTATGCAATTCGTACTCTTCCAATTGCATTGCAGTCGGTATCAAGTCTTGCTTTAATTCAAATGACAATTCCCTGTGTGCCTGTGGAGGCTGTCATCGACAAAGCAGAGTTATCCATACCAAGGCACCCCTAGAGTTCACATGTTCACAGCGAATCAATTGCACACATGAGGCAACATGATCACAAGTATTCAAATGCACCACTTTCTCGTGAAAGATAAATGTTGTGAACAATGCGTTCAAAGAATGATATTCAACATTGAGCTTCGCTCATTAAAAATGAATCCTCTAGTCCTCGAATGAATGCTCCCTACCTTACTCCAGCTGAATTAGCTCTCCTAATGTACACTGACTCCGTCAAACATCAGGGCCTCGCACTATTTACAAACTGGTCCCGTTCGATTTAGAATCAAAATTGTGAACAATCAGTCCTGTCCAACAATCACAGGCGTGTCCATCACTCACAGGTGCTTGGGGAAAGGTCCGGGAGCTCCGTTCCACCCCTCCACGCACTGCAGAAGAGGCTTCATCAGCTTGCCCTCCGACATGGCCTCAAACACCTTCTGGATCTCCGTCCCCGGCGACACCGTCCGCAATCCCGACAGCAATTGCGTCCCCAGCTCCGCCCTCACGAACTTGTACAACGGATACGTCCGGCACTCCTCGATCCTGTTGCCCACCGCCGACAACCCCTTGTTGTCGTATGCTTCCCGCACCACCGGCACCGCAATGCGCAACCGCTCTTGCACTTCCGCCTCGAACACGGGGATCTGCTCGAACACCGCCGCCGACGCGTCCTTGTGCAGCTTCAGCGCGTGGCTCACCAGCACTGCTCGCAGCTTCTCCATCAGAGGGTACGTCTCCGACGATGCGTCGTCGATGTAGCTGAACACCGGCTGCCGCTCCACCACCAGCAGCAGGTCCTTCTCGCAGAACCGCGACGGCAGCAGGGCACCGTCCTTGCCCATGAACAGCGTCTTCTTCGCCGCCTGCGTCACCACCTGCTTCACTGCCGCCTGCATGGTCTCCTCCACATGCCGCAGGTCGATGGCTTGGCACAGCCCCACCAAGAACGTGGAGCTCATCAGCTTCAGAATCTCCACCGCCTCCTCCGTCTTGCGCGCCGACACCAAGCCCAGCGAGTTCACGTCCTGGTTGTGCTGCTCCGCGCTCTGCACGTGCGTGGTCACCGGGTTGGCCAGGTAATTCAGCTCCGACAGATACGACGCCATGGCGATCTCCGCGCCCTTCATGCCGTAGTCCAGGCTCGGGTTGGGTCCTCCGCTCAAGTTGGACGGCAAGCCGTTGTTGTAGTAGTCGTTCACCAGCTCCGAGAACTGCGCGAACATGAGCTTGCCCATGGCGGCCACGGCCAGCCGCATGTTGTCCATGGACACGCCGATGGGCGTGCCCTGGAAGTTGCCCCCGTGCAGGGCGATGCCGCGCGCCGCGTCGATGATGGGGTTGTCGTTCACGGAGTTGATCTCGCGCTCAATGGCGTGCGTGGCGCTGCGGATCACCTCGATCTGGGGACCCAACCATTGCGGCGACGTGCGCAGCGCGTACCGGTCCTGCTTGGGCTTCTTCAGGGGATCCGTCTCGTTCAGCTTGGCCGCGGCCTTCATGAAATCGCTGCCCTCCAGCAGCCACTCCATCACGGCGGCCGCCTCCATCTGGCCCGGGTGGTGCTTCAGCTTGTGCGTCAGCGGGTCGGCGAACTCCGGCTTGCCTTGCATCACTTCGCAGAACAATGCCGACAACACCTCGGCCAGGAGAGCCAACACGTTGGCGTCGAAGCACACGGTGGACGCCAGCGCGGAGCCCACGGCCGTGCCGTTCACCAGCGCCAGCCCCTCCTTGGGCTGCAGCTCGAACGCCTTGTCCACGCCCGCCATGCGCAACCCCTCCAGCGCGGACACCTCGCGCCCATCTTCGGTGACGGCCCTGGAATTGGGCCTGGCCGTGAGAAGGCCCGCGATGTACGACAGGGGCACCAGGTCTCCGGAAGCCGTGACGGTGCCGCGCAGGGGCAGCTTGGGCGTGACGTGCGCGTTCAGGAGCTTCTCCATGGCTTCCAGAATCTCCCAGCGGATGCCGGAGTAGCCCTGCATCAACGTGTTGGTGCGCACCAGCATGGCGGCGCGGGTGGTCTCGGCGGGCAGGCAGTGGCCCTTGACGAGCACTCCGGCGTTGAGGAAGCGGATGAGCTCGCGCTGGAGCTCCACGCCTTGCTGCGTGCGGCGATGGGACGTGGCGCCGAATCCCGTGGTGACGCCGTAGATGTCCCCGCCGTTCATGATCTTGGTGAGCACCCAGTTGGACGACTCGTCCACGCGCGCCTTGGCGTTGGCGGCGTCCAGCACCACGTTCACCGCGGGTCTGCGCGCGATGGCGGTGACTTGGCCGACGGTGAGGTTGACGCCCTCGATGGCGACTTCCGTGGAGCCGAAGAAGGTGGCCACCATCTGCTTGATCTCGTCCAGATGATTGCCTTGCAATTTGGCGGCCGTCTTGGCCCAGTTGAGAGGGTCCGCACTTGCGAATTGTGGTGATGAGCTATCGCAGTTCAAGAACATGGCCTGATCGGAGAGCTTCTGCTTCTTCATGTAAAGAGCAGCGGAATCGTCCATGACGGGAATCGCTGCCGGGGGCGCCATCGAGTTGTATATACCTTGAGTAATTGGAGCCTGCAGCGAATTCAATGTAATTCCGGAACTGATGTTCGAGATGACCCCAACTTTCGCTTCACAAATTCCTCAATGTTTGACGCCTAGAGATCAATGAGTAGACTACGTAGAATTAGACCTGCCTAGAAGTGCCAGCCAGACTCCTTGGAATCCTAGAGAGCTACCGTGGTAGGTCGGGGATGATTGAAATGGCGGTGTACAGGGAGAAGTATTGTGAGCTAAATGGGGTATATTTGTAGGAATCGATTGAGGAAAGGAATTGTGGAGATGAGAAACTTGAGGTTGGCTCAGATGGAGTCCTGTTCCAGTCGATCCAGATGAGAGTCCAGAGCTCGAGGTGTGTGCAGAACAGGCACTGGAAGGCTGGAACTGAGATGTTGAGCTTGGATGGCCAATTTGGGCTTTTATACGAGGAGCAGTGGAATCAATCTGTTCTATTGATTGGGTATGTTTGACCAGGGGAGTTGATGCATGGGGTCCAAGATGACGTCAGGTTTCCCAGTGTTCTACCAACGTGGAGGTCCGCTTTTTGACTATATCATTGACTCAAACACTTTTAATAGGGTACTGACTCTGTGGGCGACGTCCTCGGACTGGAATTCAGTGCTTTGAGGTTTTGTTGACAAGGAAGAGCAGAAGGTGGAGCTTTGGTGAGGAAGACCGTGTGGATTTGTGGACTTGGTGGAGTAAGGGCCGCTTCACACTATGGCCGTCCAAGTCGAGAGGCCGTGGGATTGAGAGTCCAAACTTTGTTGAGAGTCCAAAGAAATCTACTGAAAATAGCCAATAAAATATTGTAATTGGAGCCTTCGGCCGGGCAAAGTGTGAAGCCTCCAAAGGCCAAGCCCAAACCTTCTTTGTCAATCTAGTTTGGTTTAAAAATTAAAAAAATTAAAAAACCACAGGTGGGGTGTTCACTAGCTCGAATGCAGCACGCTGTAAAGTGGCCGAATTAACATGGAGGAAGGCTAAACAGGGATATGAACAGGGATATGGCACAGGAGCCTTTGGCCCAATCAACACGGATGCCCAGTTTAGATATGAGAAGCGGATCTTCAAGCTGGAATGTGGCCCAGTAGCTCTCCAACGTGCAGGGCCTCTGTGTTAATTTGGCCAAAATCTAGTCAGTTTTTGAATTTTTTAAGAAAAAAATCGATGGCCTCTCGACTATAGTGACGGGTCTTGCAAAATGCAGGACCCAAACGAACTTCGAGAGGTCGTCGCCTTGGTCAAAAAGCGCTGCCACGTATGCATTTTGGAGAGCGACGGCCGGTGGACTTTGGCCTCTAGTGTGAAGGGTCGAGAGGCCGAAACCATGGTTTCCTGCAATTTGATTGGTGGAAATCGACGGCCTCTCGACCTTCGGCCATAGTGTGAAGCGGCCCTAAGAGTGGTAACTTACCGAAAGGAATTGTACTTAATATAGGAATATAATAAATTTACAGCAACCATTTCTCGCATGTCTAATATGACGTTGGGGTCAAAGAGTGGGGGCCATTCAAAAAAAAATTCAATGCAAAATTTGAACCCCCAATGGACCAAAATTTCCAAATTGAGTCTCATCTTGGTTTTTTGCAGTTTCTATTTATGCTATTTTATTATTCAATTTTTTTTTTCCTACAAAGATTTGTTCATGTGATACAAATTTGAATTATATTTTTCACAATATGATAGATTCAATATTTCAATTTAAAATCTCTTGGTCCATCAGGAGTTAAATAGGTGGTTCCACCCTTACAAAGTTTATAAAATAATTGTGTCAAAAAGAGTCTTGATCTCGGACCATGACGATTTGCCTAGATGTTGCAAGTTCACTAGAACCGAAGTTATCTCTATCAATTTAGCCTTTAGTATGGAAATCAAGGTAGAAAATTTGCGATGGTTGGAGCTTCAATTTTCAAGTAGACAAAGAGCTCTAGTTAAATAGATAGATAAACATCGCTCATGTAGACTAGAAAAGCATGCGTTGTAAAAGACATGTAACTAGTCTAGTTCGTCATATGAGGTATTCTCGTGGTTCTTTTCACTAATCTACATGGATGGTGTTTTTATTAGTGCTGACAATTTTTTTGGTTATGGCGATGAGAATGAAAGCAATGGTGGAGGATTAAGGGAAGAAGAGACCAAAATGAATTGTTACGATTTGCAAACAATCCAACAGTGTTGATTGTTGGAAATAAGTGTTTTTTAACCAAAAAGCAGTTTTGTATTGAAATCTAGAAACAACCATAGGCTACAAATTGGCCTTCCATTTTTGATGCTCCCACTTTTTCAAGTTGGGGTTGTGTCACAATGAATACCATGTCATTTTTAATTTTCGAAATTGGTTCATTAAGGTACACTGTCCTTAATCCATAAACGTCCTTTCAAACCATGTGGGCTTGATTTTCAAGGAATCTTGCTTTAGCAAAGGCACTACTCAACTCCTTCTAACCAGACATAAATCATTGGATGCACAACAAGCTGAGGCATCTAATGTGCTTAGTTGCAGCAACAAATTAATTCAAGCTTGTTTGCAATGTTTCAATCAAAAGTATTGGAGGTTCAATTGATTTTTGTCCAAGTTCCCAATTGATTCTTTGTGTGCGTATTTCATTGTTGCTATTGATCATGTACCCATCTCTTTTCTAAATATATAATCCATATTCTATATAAGATCCTCGGGCTGCCCACTGACGTCCTAAAATGTAAAGTAGGAGGCTCTAAACCCGCCCCTTTAAGGGCTGTGGCATTATGAGGACACGGGGAGAACTGAGCATGATTTTTCACTGGAAGAGAAATGGAAGCAAAGACCAACATACTTTGAATTCAAAAAAATTAAATGTTCCTAAAATTAATTATGAATCTTTGAAGTTGAAATGACATTGATTCTAAAGTGGTGCTCTTCACCATGGGCACATCCAAAATTTCAAAATGTTCATCCTTGGAAGAGTGCTGGTTAAGAATCGTGGCGGGTGTGGCGGTTTAGAGCCCTCTCAAAGAGTTAAACACGTGCTCATTCTACCTGTACAGTGTGCAGTTGTGCACTGGTCTAGGCGACAGTATGTCAATAACGAGATGTGGATAACATGGGGCCCACATGGTGCTGAAGGAATTTCCAACTACTTACCCAATCCCCAGGTCTATTCAACTCTGAAGGGAAGCAAGTTCACAGAATCAAAAGAGCTCATTCAACCACACTGTAAGTCATGTCAACCATGATAAGTGGAGACAAGAAATATAATACGCTGTAGTTGAAAAACTCACATCATTTCAATAATTCATTGAGCCCTTTCAATGCTTCCCGGAATACCCGCGTTGTCCACTGAGTTGTCCCACACGTGCGGCTGGCCATTCAATTCCCTGCGTTTCCAAGCAATTGGTCACAACACTCTAGATTTGCAGAGTGAAACCGACGACCTTGAACCCGGCTGCTCTCACGGAGCATAAAAAGCACAGCCCACCCTGGAATCCTCACTTCATCATTCTCCTCAAGGCATTCAAATTACTCCTGCAGCAGCTGGCCATCACAACTCAACGTTTTCAAGACTTGTACCTGTTCAGGCATTAGCTACCCAGATTACGTACACAAGTTCGTAGTTCTCAAAATCAATATTATTTTTTCTCGAGCTGAGTGATCATTTTCGGACCTTCACACAAATTGGCAGTCTCACGCACATCACTGAATACTCACCATGGCGGCCCCCGCTGTGAGGACGATGACCCCACTTCCCAGGGCTCAGCCCCGTGCCGACGGGCCGGCGTGTGTGCTGGGCATCGGCACCGCCGTGCCGCCCACTGAGTTTCTGCAGTCCGACTACCCGGATTTCTTCTTCGACATCACCAACTGCAGCGACAAGGACGCCCTCAAGGCCAAATTCAAGCGCATCTGTAAGTCACTCACACACCCTCCATATGTGCTGCAGTGTAGATTGACCACACTACTGGCGACTAAAATCAATCCCATTCTTGAAATGGCAGTTAACTTCCAAATTCGTGCATTGGAATTTAATGCTTCTCCAAGTTCTGCGATAATTCCATCTGAATGCAACCTCCGCGTTCGTGAAATGGAAACGTTTCCAGGCCATTTGCACTCGCTGATTGAATTGAATTGATGTTCATGCATGGTGCAGGTGACAAGTCCGGCATTCGGAAGCGGCACCTGTTTCTGACGGAGGAGGTGCTCAAGGCTAACCCCGGCATCTGCACGTACATGGAGCCCTCGCTGAACGTGCGCCACGACATCGTGGTGGTGCAGGTGCCCAAGCTGGCGGCGGAGGCCGCCGTGAAGGCCATCAAGGAGTGGGGCGGCCGCAAGTCCGACATCACGCACGTCGTGTTCGCCACCACCAGCGGCGTCAACATGCCCGGCGCCGACCACGCGCTGGCCAAGCTGCTGGGGCTGAAGCCCAGCGTGAAGCGCGTGATGATGTACCAGACGGGGTGCTTCGGCGGCGCGTCGGTGCTGCGGGTGGCCAAGGATCTGGCGGAGAACAACAAGGGCGCCCGGGTGCTGGCGGTGTGCAGCGAGGTCACGGCCGTCACGTACCGCGCCCCGAGCGAGAACCACTTGGACGGGCTGGTGGGGTCGGCCCTGTTCGGCGACGGCGCGGGCGTGTACGTGGTGGGAGCGGACCCGAAGGCGGACGCGGAGAGGGCGCTGTTCGAGGTGCAGTGGGCGGGGGAGACGATTCTGCCGGAGAGCGACGGCGCCATCGACGGGCACCTGACGGAGGCGGGGCTGATCTTCCACCTCATGAAGGACGTGCCCGGGCTGATCTCCAAGAACATCGAGAAGTTCCTGAACGAGGCGCGCCGGTGCGTGGGGTCGCCGCAGTGGAACGAGATGTTCTGGGCGGTGCATCCGGGAGGCCCGGCCATTCTGAACCAGGTGGAGGCGAAGCTGCAGCTGAGCAAGGACAAGATGCAGGGCAGCCGCGACGTTCTGTCTGAGTTCGGCAACATGTCCAGCTCGTCGGTGTTGTTCGTGTTGGACCAGATTCGGCAGCGGTCGCTGCAGATGGGGTCCCGCACGCTGGGCGAGGGCAGCGATTTCGGCTTCTTCATCGGCTTCGGACCCGGCCTCACGCTGGAGGTGCTCGTGCTCAAGGCTGCGCCCAACGCTGTACCCCTTTAGATCATTGATCCATGGACGTGATGTATCTGTATATCATGCCGGGCCGTGGCCATCACCAGAGTACACGTATTCATATTTCAGTGTACAAATTAGGAGATACTGCGAGCAGTCTTCTCTTCCATTTGATTACTGTAGGTCACTCATGGGTTGGGTTGCAGTGGCACGCAAACCCGTTCATTCATTCATTCATCCATTCATTCATTTACATGCAGTTGTAGAATGAGATTTCGAAGTGAAATTCGAGTTGTAGGAAGAATACATCCAATTCTTCAGATTCTTGTTCAATTGCTGAATTTGAGGCACATTGCTCAGAAGTAGGCTGGCAGTAATTAGCACTGGGAGCCATGAACGTCTTAGCATATATAAGAGCTGGATATACATACCATGCAATTTTGTTTCTTATTTTGGCTGAGTTCACATGCGTTTACTTTGTTTTCTGGTGCGAAAACTGAGGCTGTGTACAAAGTAGGAGATACGATCAGTCTTCACTTCCGTTTCATGCAAACCCATTCATTCATTTACATGCAGTTGTTGGATGAGATTTCGAAGTGAAATCCGAAGTTGTAGGAGAAATACACCCAATTCTTCAGATTCTTGTACAATTGCTGGAATTCGAGGCACATTGCTGAGAAGTAGGCTGGTTTGTAGAGTTGGGTGTTTCATTTGGGTTTAGAGTAAATACAATCTATGAATATGTACAGTGCTTATTCGTTTTGGTATGTGGTAGTAATTAGTTGAAGTGTTTTGTATGTGGCCATTAATTTGGCTCTAATAATGTTTTTGTAGACCATGTAGTCTTTTTGATAATCTTATACTGTACAGTACACTAGAAATATTGATCAACAACCTACAACTTGAAGTCGACACAAAAATAATTCTTACACACTAGAGTAATTCTTAAAATTCAAATTTATGCAAGAGGTCTAATGACGATGTTCCTCTTCCACTCTTCATCGAGCTTCCTGGATTACCTAAGCCCAATTCCTCTTTCTACCGCATTTCCCTCTCGTTTCACAGTCAACATCCACCAATGCACCAACAAACAGGGTTAACTTTGAACTTCATGACCTCACACTACTAGCAAAGGCGTCGCTTCTCACTCAGAAGAGTGTTAGAGTTCACTATATACACTATTCCTATGTGACAAATTGCACTCATCAAGTCTTGAGCGCCTGGGCAATGAGTGCAAAGTGGCACCATCTGACTCACCTGCCGAGTGGAAATTAAAGCAATGCCTTCTCTTTGTAGTGTCAATGTATCACATGTGACGAGCAAGCATTCGATATGGAGAGCATGATTATACCTCAGAATCCTTCTTCTTTGAACGTGGAGTAAACGAGATCCAACCATTGACGTTATGTGCAGTAACGTGGAAATACAGTCCCATTATGGAAATGCAACTCACTCACATTGTTTCTCATAACAATGCAGCTCTGCTTTTATGTAACCCAGTCCATAACGCACAAGAATGGAAACCCGCACAAAGATCGCAAATGAATGTGCAACCAGATTCTCTAAGGACTGGCTTGCATAAACCCTCTTGAATTATAAACAGTGATCGTGAGCAATGTGACGCGAAATTGATTCACACTGTACGCTTAGACTTCGCCATTTGCATTGAAAATATTAATCACCCGTCTCATAAGAAAGAGAATAGCATCACAGGACTGAACATTGGCAATCCCACAACCACCGTAATCTTCACATGTCAACAAAATTCTCGACACATTATTCCACGTCTCCACCCATAGACCAAGAGATAGCTTCCACCCCGAAATCAAGGCTTCTACTTTCGTCCGCAACGCAGAAGCACAACAAACCAAGGTTGGCTACTTCAGTACCTCCAAAGCTCTTTTCGCTCTACACATGAAATTTATGCAATTCGTACTCTTCCAATTGCATTGCAGTCGGTATCAAGTCTTGCTTTAATTCAAATGACAATTCCCTGTGTGCCTGTGGAGGCTGTCATCGACAAAGCAGAGTTATCCATACCAAGGCACCCCTAGAGTTCACATGTTCACAGCGAATCAATTGCACACATGAGGCAACATGATCACAAGTATTCAAATGCACCACTTTCTCGTGAAAGATAAATGTTGTGAACAATGCGTTCAAAGAATGATATTCAACATTGAGCTTCGCTCATTAAAAATGAATCCTCTAGTCCTCGAATGAATGCTCCCTACCTTACTCCAGCTGAATTAGCTCTCCTAATGTACACTGACTCCGTCAAACATCAGGGCCTCGCACTATTTACAAACTGGTCCCGTTCGATTTAGAATCAAAATTGTGAACAATCAGTCCTGTCCAACAATCACAGGCGTGTCCATCACTCACAGGTGCTTGGGGAAAGGTCCGGGAGCTCCGTTCCACCCCTCCACGCACTGCAGAAGAGGCTTCATCAGCTTGCCCTCCGACATGGCCTCAAACACCTTCTGGATCTCCGTCCCCGGCGACACCGTCCGCAATCCCGACAGCAATTGCGTCCCCAGCTCCGCCCTCACGAACTTGTACAACGGATACGTCCGGCACTCCTCGATCCTGTTGCCCACCGCCGACAACCCCTTGTTGTCGTATGCTTCCCGCACCACCGGCACCGCAATGCGCAACCGCTCTTGCACTTCCGCCTCGAACACGGGGATCTGCTCGAACACCGCCGCCGACGCGTCCTTGTGCAGCTTCAGCGCGTGGCTCACCAGCACTGCTCGCAGCTTCTCCATCAGAGGGTACGTCTCCGACGATGCGTCGTCGATGTAGCTGAACACCGGCTGCCGCTCCACCACCAGCAGCAGGTCCTTCTCGCAGAACCGCGACGGCAGCAGGGCACCGTCCTTGCCCATGAACAGCGTCTTCTTCGCCGCCTGCGTCACCACCTGCTTCACTGCCGCCTGCATGGTCTCCTCCACATGCCGCAGGTCGATGGCTTGGCACAGCCCCACCAAGAACGTGGAGCTCATCAGCTTCAGAATCTCCACCGCCTCCTCCGTCTTGCGCGCCGACACCAAGCCCAGCGAGTTCACGTCCTGGTTGTGCTGCTCCGCGCTCTGCACGTGCGTGGTCACCGGGTTGGCCAGGTAATTCAGCTCCGACAGATACGACGCCATGGCGATCTCCGCGCCCTTCATGCCGTAGTCCAGGCTCGGGTTGGGTCCTCCGCTCAAGTTGGACGGCAAGCCGTTGTTGTAGTAGTCGTTCACCAGCTCCGAGAACTGCGCGAACATGAGCTTGCCCATGGCGGCCACGGCCAGCCGCATGTTGTCCATGGACACGCCGATGGGCGTGCCCTGGAAGTTGCCCCCGTGCAGGGCGATGCCGCGCGCCGCGTCGATGATGGGGTTGTCGTTCACGGAGTTGATCTCGCGCTCAATGGCGTGCGTGGCGCTGCGGATCACCTCGATCTGGGGACCCAACCATTGCGGCGACGTGCGCAGCGCGTACCGGTCCTGCTTGGGCTTCTTCAGGGGATCCGTCTCGTTCAGCTTGGCCGCGGCCTTCATGAAATCGCTGCCCTCCAGCAGCCACTCCATCACGGCGGCCGCCTCCATCTGGCCCGGGTGGTGCTTCAGCTTGTGCGTCAGCGGGTCGGCGAACTCCGGCTTGCCTTGCATCACTTCGCAGAACAATGCCGACAACACCTCGGCCAGGAGAGCCAACACGTTGGCGTCGAAGCACACGGTGGACGCCAGCGCGGAGCCCACGGCCGTGCCGTTCACCAGCGCCAGCCCCTCCTTGGGCTGCAGCTCGAACGCCTTGTCCACGCCCGCCATGCGCAACCCCTCCAGCGCGGACACCTCGCGCCCATCTTCGGTGACGGCCCTGGAATTGGGCCTGGCCGTGAGAAGGCCCGCGATGTACGACAGGGGCACCAGGTCTCCGGAAGCCGTGACGGTGCCGCGCAGGGGCAGCTTGGGCGTGACGTGCGCGTTCAGGAGCTTCTCCATGGCTTCCAGAATCTCCCAGCGGATGCCGGAGTAGCCCTGCATCAACGTGTTGGTGCGCACCAGCATGGCGGCGCGGGTGGTCTCGGCGGGCAGGCAGTGGCCCTTGACGAGCACTCCGGCGTTGAGGAAGCGGATGAGCTCGCGCTGGAGCTCCACGCCTTGCTGCGTGCGGCGATGGGACGTGGCGCCGAATCCCGTGGTGACGCCGTAGATGTCCCCGCCGTTCATGATCTTGGTGAGCACCCAGTTGGACGACTCGTCCACGCGGGCCTTGGCGTTGGCGGCGTCCAGCACCACGTTCACCGCGGGTCTGCGCGCGATGGCGGTGACTTGGCCGACGGTGAGGTTGACGCCCTCGATGGCGACTTCCGTGGAGTCGAAGAAGGTGGCCACCATCTGCTTGATCTCGTCCAGATGATTGCCTTGCAATTTGGCGGCCGTCTTGGCCCAGTTGAGAGGGTCCGCACTTGCGAATTGTGGTGATGAGCTATCGCAGTTCAAGAACATGGCCTGATCGGAGAGCTTCTGCTTCTTCATGTAAAGAGCAGCGGAATCGTCCATGACGGGAATCGCTGCCGGGGGCGCCATTGAATTATATGTATTCCTGAAGTAATTGGGAGCGTGCCAATTCAGGTTCTGAGCTGATTCCCGTTGAGACTCGAACTTTTGCTTGCGATCTGCTATTCCTGAGTGAATGACGCCCAGAGATCAATCAATCTATGTAGGATAAATCAGAGCTATGAGTGTGAGCTAAACTCCTCGCAATTCTACAAGACGGAGTGGGTGATTCGTCGGGGATAAGCGAAATGGATATGTGTAGAATTGCGATGAGCTAAAAGTGGTTCAATCTGCACAAGAAGTGGAATAGGCTAAATATTGGCGAAGATGAGAATCAAAGTTCAGGTTCCAGATGTAGTCCTCGGTGTTCCAGTTGATCCAGATGAGAGTCCAGAGCTGAAGGTGTGTATAGAGCAGGCACTGGAAGGCTTTAACTGAGATGATGTGCCTGGAAGGCCAAGGTGGGCATTTATACGTGGAGCAGTGGAATCAGTCTGTTGAATGATTCTGTTGTGTTGATTGGGTATATTTAACCAGGAGAGTTGAGGCATGGGGTCCAAGATGACGTCAGGTTTCCCAGTGTTCTACCAACGTGGAGGTTCGCTTTTTGACTCTATCGTTGACACGAACACTTTTAATAGGGTACTGACTCTGTCTGTGGGCGACGTCCTGGGACTGGAATTCAGTGCTTTGAGGTTTTGTTGACAAGGGAGAGCAGAAGGTGGAGCTTTGGTGAGCAAGACCGTGTGGATTTGTGGACCTTGGTGGAGTAAGAGTGGTTACTTACCGAAGGAATGGTACTCATTATAATAATATAATAAGTTTACAACAACCATTTCTCCCATGTCTAATATGACGTTTGGGTCATAGAGTGGGGGCCATTGTATAAAGTTTGAAATTTTCAAAATGCGCCTCTTTTTTCAATGCAAAATCTGAACCCCCAATGGACAAAAAGTCCAAATTGAGTCTCATGTTGGTTTTTTAAGGTGTCTTTGTAAACTATTTTTAATTCAATTTTGTTTGTTTTTACAAAGATTTGTTCATGCGATACAAATTTGAATTATATTTTTCACAATATGATCGATTTAACCCCTAAAGGACCAGGTGGACACATTGTGTCCTCGAACAATTTCATTACTTTAATAACTTGTTTGGATTTCATAATTTTGACTCAATGTTAACTAGAGAATTGAAAATGTTCGTTTCAAGAACACAAAAATCCTTCAAGATTTGCAATTACGTTGATTGATTCATCGGGAAAAAACTAAAACATCAATGTAGGTGAACTTGGGACATTGTAGTTAGGGTGGTTGATGACTTGAAGGGCGTTTTCACACTTGGACGTCACATTCGTAAAAAAAAAGAATTGTCCAATATATAAAATATTTGCCATTACTGCATCATTAACACTATAAAATAATTACGAAAAATGTTTAAATATATTTTAAATGGAATCTTTTCAAAATAATTGGAATCTTTTCTACATATTTTATATTATTTTGGAATTTATTGGAATATTCCAAATGTATATTTGAATTCTTTAAAACATTTTTGCAATGTAAAAATTAATAGCTATCACAAACACCGGCTCAACGAGTCACCAACAAGTCACTTCACCCAAACATAAATCTTTGAGAATCAATCATCGTTGTTGTATTTAGTTTTAGAACACCATTTTTTGTGGGCACCTAGATATTGTACATCTTTGTATGCTCCTAAACTTTCAAACGCTAATCATGGTTTTTAAATTTATGAGAAAGTTTTCAATGAATGACCTGTTGATTTTGTTCAAAATTTTCAGAAATCAACTTATGATCAAACCTTATAATCATGTAATATATACGGTAGATTGTTCTGAAAATTGATGTACAGTCTCATGACTAAGTCCTTTTTGAACTTCAATGGTGAAGTTTTCTACATGAATACCAATCAAGAGATACGATTGCCTTTCTGAAAGTATCACGAGAAAGTGATAAAATTTTAGGAACGAGCATGGTCCTTTAGGGGTTAATATTTCAATTTAAAACCTCTTGGTCCATTAGGAGTTAAATAGGTGGTTCCACCCTTGCAAAGTTTAGTAAGAAATTGTGTCAAAAGAGTCAGCCTGACTGCTTAGATATTCTTCATCTCGGACCATGACGATTCGCCTACATGTTGCAAGTTCACTAGAGCCGAAGTTATCACTATCAACAGCCTTTTAGTATGGAAATCAAGGTAGTGTAATTGCGATGGGTGAAGCTTCAATTTCCGAGCAGACAGAGCTCTAGTTAACCCTTAACCCTTTAACGTCCCGATTCAGCACTGTTTTCAAAGATTTGTTATAAAATGGTTGATGAAAAACGGAAATGGAGTTGATGTACAAAACAAAGTTTTAAATGTCAATGTGTAGATAACATCCGTACGGTTGGATTCATCATATTTATTATTAATATTTTTAAAGTAATTTTGCAAGGTTTTCTCTTGAAATTCAATTAAAAATCCAAAATTAACACAATTTTTAAAAAAAATATTGTAATGAAATTAGAATGACATGCACTACGAGATGGTATGGTTTCCATTATTTGATTCTACTTACTATGGAAAATCATATTTAAGGTCTTTCTTTTTGAACTAAGATTGAAACTTGACATTAATCACTTTTGTAATTTTTCAAAAATTCACATTATCTTATTTGGAAGATCCATACCGTACAAATGGTATTCAACTAGCACAAGAATGAAAAATAAATAAAAATGGATGAAAAACATCTGGTTCCTACAAAAAACGAGGTGCTGAAATTCATCCGGCGTCCAGAATCTAGACGCCGGCGTGCTAAAGGGTTAAAGGACCACAACTATGTTTCTCTCCAAACATTTCAAAGTACACCTTCTCATAGAAAGACAAATAGTTTTTGATTTAAAACCCTTTTGATCAATTTAACCGTGGGATATTTCAACCAACTTGAATTTGTCACAAGCTACAAATTCTCAACCGTTCAAGGTTCTTCAATAGTAAGATCATAAGCTTTAAAGTTGGTTGCAATTTTTTATTTTTTATTTTCCTTGTTACTCGAGTTTAAAACTTTCAAAACATATTTAAAATGCAAAGTTTAGTCTCAAATTTGGTAAAATGAATTTAGCAGTTTTTGTATATGGGGGTGTTTGCTCATTGTGTACAAAAATGAATGAAATTTTTTAGGAGTTGCCCGCAAATAGGTTTTTCACCTTTGCATGATTGTATCTTTTGATCTATACATCACCCTTGTACAAAAATTACCATCCCATCTTTGTTACAAAGAGTAGAATTACCACCAAAAATCTCAAAAATTGAGGATCAACACTCATTCCATACTAAGCTAACCAAACTTGGAAAATCAACTTTGGTCCTTTAGGGGTTAAATATAGTTACTAACAAACACCGCCCGTGTAGACTAAAGAAGCATGCTTTAAAAAAAACTTGTAAATAGTCTAGTTGATCATGTGAGGCCCTCTCGTGGGTCTTTTTGCTAATCGAAGCAGGCAATAATGTTTTACCCCGTGTTTTACAAGTGTTGATTTTTTGGTTATGGTGATGAGAATGAAAGCAGATTAAAGGAAGAAGAGACCAAAAAGAATTGCTAAGATTTTCAAACAATCCAAGAGTGTTGATTGTTACAAATAAGTATTTCTTTACCAAAAAGCACAACACAACTCCTTTTAACCAAACATAGACCATTGAATGCACAACAAATTGAAGCATTTGATGTGCTTAGTTGCAACAACGAATTCATTCATGTTTGTTTGCAATGTTTAAATCAAAAGTATTGGAAGTTCATTTGATTCTTGCCCAAGTTTCCAATTGACTCCTTGTGTGCGTATTTCATTATTGCAATTGACACTACTAGAAAATTCACCGTCCAAATCAACAGAAAAATGTTGAGGGTTTCTGTTGAATCGGTCGCGTTGAGCGGGTCATTATTCAACAGAAATCTGTTGAAGTTTTCTGTTGTAAAGGGGGAGGCCCCCATCGGAGGGACTCCCGGCCTGTGAGGGACCCGACCCGAGGAGGGCGGGAGCCCGACGAGGGAGGGGCACGAGCTGGCCGGGAGTCCCAACGATGGGGGCCTCACCCGGCGTAACTAGCCCCCTGGAAAGTTTTGTGTAGGCTCACAGGGAATTCCCTGTGAGCCTATACGAAGCTACAATGCTTCAAGTCATTCCACGAAGGGAGAGCCTCCCAAACCTTAAACGTTTATTTCCAGGGGGTAGTTACGATCTGGTCACCTGAAAATAAGAAATTTTTTTTTATTAAATTTATTAAAAATAAAAATAAAAATAAAAATAAACATTTTTTTACTGCCCGGAATTTTCGGGCAAGAAAATGTTTTTAGCTGCCCGGTTTTTTAGGGCAGCCCAATTTCAACAACTCCGTTGACAATCGGGTTTGAACTCGTGACCTTACATTCACAACACTCAGCACTCAACACTCTAACCAATCCATCGCACTTAGAATTTGATGAACATAGAACTATTTTTTCATAGATAAACACTTACAATTCGATGTTTTGGAATTCAGCAGACTTTGGCGGCCATTTTGACATAGTAAATTAACTTTTTTCAAAAACCTTTGGACTAAGAAAAGTTGGGAAATTAAGTTAAGTTTCATTTCCAAAAATCCGTTTGTGATTTGAAGCCTCCAGTCAAAAGGTATAGACAAAAATCAGAGAGGGTGTTTGAAAATATCAATGAAAATATTCCTTGCTACCCCACTCTGAATTTTGTCTAAAACTTTTGAATGGAGGCTCAAAATCACAAACGGATTTTCGGAGATGAAACTTAACTTCATTTCGCAACTTTTCTTGGTCCAAAGATTTTTGAAAAAAGTTGTTTTACTATGACAAAATGGCCTATAAAATTTGCGTTTAAAAAAAAATAAAATTGTGAATGATTAAGTTAATCCTTAAATCACAGAGGGGGTAAGGGAAAAACCTAGATGTGTTACAGGATGTTACTTTTGCAACTCTGATGAAGTTTGGTCCAAAAGAGAAAATGAAAAGCATGATGTTTAGTAATTATCTATATGGTCAAACTTCCAAAAAGAGTTTTAAATACTCATTTTAATGAATTTAGATTCATTTACCATTTGACATTCACCAAAATTACGTACTAATTCTACATTTAGAATATGGAATTTGGTATGATTAATTAAAACTAAACATTCTATTCTAAAATTTTAAAAGCAAAAGTTTCAAAGGAGAGAACATCATTAGTTTTCCAAAGTAGTAAGTTTTATAACACTAAGACAATATTGAGGTCTATGTCGTTGAAAAATTCCTTACTACACCTCAATATTGCAAATGAAATGTATCAAACAACACTAGAACATGATCTCTCCCCCCCCCCCCCCCCCAAGTTCGACAAGATATTAAAATTTGAAAATATCATTTCCTAACCATGGGCAGTCACTGCTATTTGGGTGCGACCAAAATATGGTCGATTGGTCACTTAGGGGTTAATGAGTTCAATTGATTGAATGTTTCAAAAAACCGGATTACTGTGTAGAAACAAAAAGAAGATTCCAAGTTTCTAGTATAGAGAGATTCAGAGAAGAAAGAAAAAAAAAGGTTCACAGATGATTGACTGTTGTCCCATTCAAGTGGGTTTATTTATTGGGGTGTCCCTGTGATTGTTTCAGATGGAGCTAAAAGTTAGTCAGCAGCCGAAGTGTGTCAAGATTCACCCTCAATAGCTTTAATTTAGGGAATATCAAGCTGCTTGTCTTCTGTTGTTGTTTGTCAGGGATGATGAAAGTCTGCAAAATTGCAGTTGTATAATCCAATTACATAAAACACCCATTCTAGTACTAAATGATTACAAAACTCTCATATAAAGTGCAAAAGATTCAAAAGGTTCAAGAATATTCAAAAGATTCTAGAATATTCCAATAGATTCTATAATATTTTTATAGATTCCAGAATATTCTAACATATTTTCAAAAGATTCCAAAAGATTCCACTTTCACTAAATTTTTGTTGATTTTGTCATTGTACTATTTGAATCAACAGAAAAGTAAGCAGCAAACTGTTGACTTTACAAAAAAATTACAAATCAGTGAAATCGGTCATTGTAGTACCCCGAACAACATAAATCTGTTGAATTTATGTTGATTTGGTTATGATTTTCTAGTAGTGTGATCATGCACCCATGACCGGTCTAAATATATAATCCATATTCTATATAAGATCCTCGGGTTGCCCACTGACATCCTAAAATGTAGTTTAAGGGTTAAACACATGCTAATTATGTATGTACGGTGTGCACTACAGTGATCTCAGAACCACTTTATGACATTTGGAACACTAGCTTGACCCGTGCCGACCACCGGCACATAAAAAATTTCAAAATAAATATCAAAAGCTCTAAGTAGGCTTGGTAGTGAGATGGGATCACACAACCATCGTGACAACCATTTGTTGTTATTTTTTAAAATTTTAACAAAGTAAAATTGACATCATAGAATTCTTTCTTGTTGAGTGTCTACAATTCTATATAATAAATGAAATTTATTCTTAAAGATAGTGTTTTTTTTTTTGAGGATTTATTTTATAATTTTGAAATATCTAGATCTAAACGTGTTAATTCAAAGGTAAAAAATTAGAGAAAGAAGGCAGGGAGTGTTTTCCCTCCCTAGTGTCACGCTGCCCTCTGTATTATCACGGGGGAACAGGGCAGGCTAGGACTTCGATTGGTGTCGTCGTTCCGGTTGCGACGCCTTGGTCGCTTTCTCCCTGCTCGTCACCCTCGCTGCCGAATTCTTCTGGCCTCGATCGCCTTCGTGTTTGTCGTAAATTTGTCTTGTGTTGATCGTCTTGATTCCTTCCCTGCTGCCGAATATTGGTCTTTGTTAGTCCTCGTTCGATGCTGCCCTTGCTGTCGCCGAATCCTCCTGGCCGTGTTCGCCTTTTGAAGCTTGCTGTCGGGGTCGCCTTGGACTGCCGCCGTGTACCCGCCGTGAATTCCTTTGTCTTGATCGCCTTCAGCGTCGTGGTCTCCGTCACAGCCGGTCCCCTTGTCGTTGCTTGCAGGTCTTCAAACTGTGGCCTTCGTTGCTGTAAGATTCGCCCTACGCCGTGATCACCTTCCTTCGTCGTCACGCCGCTGCAGCCGTTGTCGTTTTGCTCTGTTGAATCGCCCTCGATCACAAACTATCTCCTTGCCTCCTTCGTCGTTGGCTGCCGTTCTCCAGCGCTCAATCGCAGTGTCTTGTTCTCGCTGCCCTGTCTCGTCGGAAATTCCGCCGGGCCGTTGCCTATTGTCGCCCTTGCAATCTCGTCGCCCTTGCAATCTCGAACTGCCGCTCATTCAAATCCGCTGTCGCTCCTTCGCAATTGCGCTGCCGAGTATTGGGTCGCCGCTGGTCGCTTCCTGGCTTTTTCAAGAACACTCGCAGAATGCCAAGAACGCTCCAAGCAGGTTCCACTCCGGAACTTAGTCAAATAACCACTTATTCCATGTATAAAATGCCATGCGCGGACAGACACACAAAAAACACCCTTCTTCCTTATTATATGGATTATGCAGCCTCCCACATAAATGCATAACATTCAATAGCCTTGTGACTGCTACCTCCCTCCAACATAATGATGTGGAATATCCCACATCATTTCATCCTTCGAATGAAATGATGTGGGATATTCCACATCAAATCAATAGCTATAAGGGCACGTGGCATTAAGCAAGAGCAATCAACCATGGAGAACAGTCATCGAAAGCACTCATTCAATCACGATTCAACAGTGATTAGTAATTGTATATTTGATTTATTCACAACTCAACAATGTTTTGTAATTGTTTATTTAATTCAATAGTTCATTCAATTACAAATCACTAGTCACTCCACATATAAAGGTGGATGAAACTAAAAGACACCCTCTTGGAAGGCTACTGAATGTTATGTGGTATCTACTTTTGCTAACCAGTGTATACAATACTCACGATACCTCTATAATATCCAGCAATACCCAGAATATATTAAGCCATTAAGGTGATACTGTGATGATGTTCGCGGATATCACCTCATAAAGTTGCTATATATTTATATCATGATGAGCATTCTCACTACATTTTCTTTCTTGGTATGTTTAGCAACCTCATTTTTGGGGGTAGAAATCCAGCTAATTTAAGCCAGTTTTGAGATCACTGGTGCACTTGTCTACGCAACAGTATGTGGATAACATGGGGCCCACTTGGTGCTCAAGGAATTTCCAGCTACATACTCAATCCCTCTATTCAACTCCGAAGGGAAGCAAGTTCACAGAATCAAAAGAGCACATTCAAACACACTGTAAGATATGTCAACCATGATAAGTGGAGACAAGACATATACTACGCTGTAGTTGAAAAACTCGCATCATTTCAATAATTCATTGAGCCCTTTCAATGCTACCCGGAATACCCTCGTTGAACACTGAGTTGTCCCACACGTGCGGCTGGCCATTCACTGCGTTTCCAAGCAATTGGTCACAACACTCTAGATTTGCAGAGTGAAACCGACGACCTTGAACTCCGCTGCTCTCACGGAGCATAAAAAGCACAGCCCACCCTGAAATCCTCACTTCATCATTCTCCTCAAGGCATTCAAATTACTCCTTCAGCAGCTGGCCATCACAACTCAACGTTTTCAAGACTTGTACCTGTTCAGGCATTAGCTACCCAGATTACGTACACAAGTTCGTAGTTCTCAAGATCAATATTCTAGCTAGCCTCTCTGGCTGAGTGATCATTTCCGGAGCTCGACGCAGGTTGGCAGTCTCACGCACATCACTGAATACTCACCATGGCGCCACGAGCTGGAGAAACCGTCACCGGATCCGATGATCAAACTGCAGTACTCGCGACCCCCGCTGTGAGGACGATGGCCCCACTTCCCAGGGCTCAGCCTCGTGCCGACGGGCCGGCGTGTGTGCTGGGCATCGGCACCGCCGTGCCGCCCACTGAGTTTCTGCAGTCCGACTACCCGGATTTCTTCTTCGACATCACCAACTGCAGCGACAAGGACGCTCTCAAGGCCAAATTCAAGCGCATCTGTAAGTCACCCTCACAACCTCCTCTCCACATGTGCTGCAGTGTAGATTGACTACACTGGCCCGACTAAAAGCAATCTCATTCTTGAAATGGCAGTTAACCTCCTCATTCGTGCATTGGAATTTAATGCTTCTCTAAGTTCTGCGATAATTCTGTCTGAATGCAACCTCCGCGTTCCTGACATGGAAATGTTTCCCGAAGATTTGCACTCGCTAATTAATTGAATTGATGTTCATGGTGCAGGTGACAAGTCCGGCATTCGGAAGCGGCACATGTTTCTGACGGAGGAGGTGCTCAGGGCCAACCCCGGCATCTGCACGTACATGGAGCCCTCGCTGAACGTGCGCCACGACATCGTGGTGGTGCAGGTGCCCAAGCTGGCGGCGGAGGCCGCCGTGAAGGCCATCAAGGAGTGGGGCGGCCGCAAGTCCGACATCACGCACGTCGTGTTCGCCACCACCAGCGGCGTCAACATGCCCGGCGCCGACCACGCGCTGGCCAAGCTGCTGGGGCTGAAGCCCAGCGTGAAGCGCGTGATGATGTACCAGACGGGGTGCTTCGGCGGCGCGTCGGTGCTGCGGGTGGCCAAGGATCTGGCGGAGAACAACAAGGGCGCCCGGGTGCTGGCGGTGTGCAGCGAGGTCACGGCCGTCACGTACCGCGCCCCGAGCGAGAACCACTTGGACGGGCTGGTGGGGTCGGCCCTGTTCGGCGACGGCGCGGGCGTGTACGTGGTGGGAGCGGACCCGAAGGCGGACGCGGAGAGGGCGCTGTTCGAGGTGCAGTGGGCGGGGGAGACGATTCTGCCGGAGAGCGACGGCGCCATCGACGGGCACCTGACGGAGGCGGGGCTGATCTTCCACCTCATGAAGGACGTGCCCGGGCTGATCTCCAAGAACATCGAGAAGTTCCTGAACGAGGCGCGCAAGTGCGTGGGGTCGCCGCAGTGGAACGAGATGTTCTGGGCGGTGCATCCGGGAGGCCCGGCCATTCTGAACCAGGTGGAGGCGAAGCTGCAGCTGAGCAAGGACAAGATGCAGGGCAGCCGCGACGTTCTGTCGGAGTTCGGCAACATGTCCAGCTCGTCGGTGTTGTTCGTGCTGGACCAGATTCGGCAGCGGTCGCTGCAGATGGAGTCCCGCACGCTGGGCGAGGGCAGCGACTTCGGCTTCTTCATCGGCTTCGGACCCGGCCTCACGCTGGAGGTGCTCGTGCTCAAGGCCGCGCCCAACGCTGCACCTGTTTAGATCATTGATCCATACATGTGACGTATCTGAATATCATGCCGGGCCGTGGCCATGCATCACCAGAATACACAGTCATGTTGCAGTGTACAAATTAGGAGAGCTAGACTCCGATGAGTCTTCTCTTCCATTTAATTACTGTAGGTCACTCATGGGTTGAGTTGCAGCGGCATGCAAACCCGTTCATTCATTCATTCATTCATTCAGTCATTCATTTATATGCAGTTGTAGAATGAGATTTCGAAGGGAAATCCAAAGCTGTAGTTGGAATACATCGAAGTTTTCAGATTCTTTTCAAATTGCTGGAATTTGAGGCACATTGCTCAGAAGTAGGCCGGCAGTTATTAGCACTGGGATCCATGAACGTCTTAGCATATATAAGAGCTGAATATACATATCATGTAATTTTGTTTCTTATTTTTGCCGAGTTCACTTGCGTTTTCTGTAGCAATGTTTTTCGTGGAGCAGAAACTGACATGTCTGAATGAATGATATCTTATAGTCTAGACTCAATTGTGGTATCCACACTACCAGAAAAGGTGTTGTTTGGACACTCTCCAGTGTATAATAAATAAATTACTTTGACATTAAAAGTGTCAAACTTAGAAATGTTGAAAAGAGGGTAAAGAATATCACCCCTTTTGGATAGTGTGAGAGTGAAATGTTGATGATGTGAATAGAAGGGCATGGAATTAATCACTATCAGAGTTTGCTATTGATGCATGAATGGTGCATATTCAGACTGAGGCCCTCTTTACACTACAAACGAGAAGTCGTGGAGAAAACCTCACAAGGGCCATGGCTCATCCTTGAGAAGCCAACCTATGAACTTGACGGTCTTTGGATTTAGTGTAAGGTGAGAAGGGGCTACAAAAGAAAGTACTGGTTTTAAAAAGTAAAGTTCTTACATATTTCTTAAAAAATAAAAAATGATTGATTGTGAGAATTCTGGCTTGACGGCCCCCCAGATTTTGCGTTAGGCCCACCTCTTGAGGAGGGCTTGACAGAAAATCCGGGGGCCTTCAAAATTTTCTATTTTTCATGCCACGAAGGACAAAAGTGTTGTTCATGTCATTTTCTCCTCCTTTTGTCCCTTGGACTTAAAATTTAGTGTGTCAAGTGACATTCTTTGGTCTTCTCAATTCTTAGGCCTCCCATTGGTTGAAATTTCTCTCTTCACGGCTTCTCGCCTCCAGTGTAAAGAGGCCCTAAAGCATGAGAGGTGAGAGCACAACAGTCATGAAGTATCTTATTTTTTTGGAAGTAGAGGCTCAAAAATTGCTTTTGAATCAAATGCGATATACTTGACTTCTTTTATTTTAATTACCAAGGGTTTTGAACTAATGATCGAGGCATTTTTATGTGTGACAAGTGTATTATAGCCGGTGTTAATGTCACAAGCGTGCAAGATATCTCCAAATTTTATTTTTGTAAAAGTCATTTTTATTAACCCTTTTGCATGATTTTGTGCACTTTTATCAAACACTCAACCATAATTGTGAGACTTGAGAACCATATTTAACAAACAAGTAGCATTATTTAAGATGAATTGATTTGAATGAGGCAAGAGTTAAGACCTATGTTTAAAATTTAATCTATAAAAATAGAGAAATGATATGAGGCGTGTGCTTATTCACCAATAGGAGGTGAAAGGTCGCTTGTTGCTCAAAAGAGTGGAAAAGCTAATTGTTGTGAGTACTAACAAAGTTGAAGGACTAATTGTAGAATGAACGAAAAACATGTGTCATAACGTATTCAACCCATGGCATCAAGAGTAGTAGGCGCAAACTTGGTCATGTGGCCAAGTTAGCAGCATTTTGCCCAACAAACTCATACTCACAATGGTGGCCAAAGTTACTCTCTCTCCATTCAACCCATACGATTTGCAACAATAGTTTTGACAAGGTATAACTAGTCATCTATGGCATACGACTCAAAGTGGTGGAATTAGAGCAATGCAAATATGTGAATATCATTGCCTTTAAAGTTTGACACATGTGTGTATTGCTACTAATACCATCATTACTTTTGACATAATCAATTCTTGGTGAGAAACGATTTACATTTGAAAGGCAATTTTTGCTTATAAGAATTAAAGGCATAGTAAATAATAGTTGAAAACTTACTCTGTAAGGATTAAAAATCACCTACAATCTATACATTATGATATGTTAGTGTCTTTGTTTGTGACTTGTTTGATTTTTTGTTTTGTATGTTACGTCCAAATATCCCGGACCGCGAGCTCACCCACTAGCACTTTCAATACCATCGGAAAGCCCTCAACAAGAAAGGCTGTACTAAAGTGGTTTTATGGCTTTTGAATATAGAGTGTGAAAGTTATAGATTTTTCAATCAAATTTTGTCACCAAATTTGAATTAAATTATGGATAAATTAAATTCTAAAATAAATTAAGAAGTTTAAATGAATGGTTAAGTCAATGGACCAACGGCTTAGGGCCTCACTAGTGGTGTTGAATTAAACATTCTCTGCAACGAGACTAGCCATAAAACAATGTCATTGGTACAATGTAAAACATTAACCCCTAAAGGACCGGAGTGTTTTTCCTCCAATGCTGCCATTTTTACTCCCCCATGCAAAAAATCCAAAAGAATGTTATTTTTTACCTTCTAACCGTAAGATCTTGTCCTAAACTATTTGAAAAATATACACAACAAATTTCGTTCATTTTGACCGCACGGATTGCAAGATAATTGCGTTTGATGGAAAAAAACACCCCAAAAAAACACATGCCCGAAAATTTCAGATGCGTTTGACCACAGCTTCATCAAAAAAACCTCACTACCGAAACTTGTCGCACTTCACTTTCACATTCTATATGATGTTACTTAGTTGTGTACCAATTTTCGTTGCGTTTGGAGATGTTTAGGATGTTGAATAACACCTTGCACTTGTTGGGGGTTTAAAAGTTCAGAAAAGACTATATGTTTTTGGAATTGCAAGATTTTCGACTTTTTTTATTTAAAATACAAATCCGAGCGGTGAAACACAAGTACATTCCACCCTCTACAAAATGGCGAAAAAAAATTTGAAAAATAAATAAATCTTCAAGTTTTAGAAGACATGTAGCATATTTTCTAAGAATTTTGGGGGTTAGGGGGGAAATAAAGGGTGGAGGAAGGGAATTGAAGTGCCAACCCATTTCAATGTTCATGACCCCACTAACTCTCAAGGTACACTGCCACGTGGCAGTCCCTCATTGAACGATTTTAATTTTTAATTTTTAAAAATGATTTTAATTTTCAAATTTTCAAATAATATATTTAATTACGAAATTGAACTTTTAGTTTAAAATAATATTTTTCAGTTTAAAATAATATTTTTAATTAAAAATAATAATTTTCAGTTTAAAATAATAATTTTTAATTTTTAATTTTTAATTTTTAATTTTTTTTTAAGAGTTTGGAAAACGGGGTGGTCTTCTGCCCCCCACAGTCCACCCCATTTTCCACACGCCGCCCATCTTGTTGCCCCCCCCTAAAATTCAACTATTTCTCTAGTGCCCCGCTGCCATTTCTCCCGAAAAAAACACATTTCCCCTCATAACTTTCACATACGGTGTCGGAATTCAAAAAAAAAAAAATCCCCATTTTCGTGGCACATTGGGGAATCTACTATTAAATTTCCTTCAAAATTCGATTAAAAATGTGATCACCGGAACCTACCCGATTCTCTAAATGTCCTAGTTAGGACACTTGGTCCTTTAGGGGTTAAACAATGTTGTAAACTATGTGAGTTTGTGGAATTTCATAAAGACGTCATTCCTAAAATAAAAAACAATCCAAATTTGAAAAGTTTGATTGTTGTGCAATTTGTTGTACATTGGAGATGAAGGTTAAGGGTTTCATTACCTTATACGAAATGAAAAATCAATTGTTACAATACAACAAGTAATAATTTCAATGATAGTTACTATTAGTTATTTGTAGCATACAGGAAAGAATGGAACAATGCATATATAGATTCTATTAATATCATCCTTTGAAAATTTGACATATGCTTGCTTATGAACACCTAATAGTAATAAATACTTTGAAAATTCATAACAAGCTAAAATTGCTTCAGAATTTGCTCATATTTCTTTTGAACTTGTAAGTGGACTTTTTAGCCAGTTTTACAAACACTGGTGAACATGCCTTATAACAAACTTCAACGGGTGTGATAAAGTGTCGAACCAATTTTCCTATGGTCACACTTCATGGTCACACTTCCATGGTCACACTTCATAAAAATGTAATTTTTAAAGCCCTTGGGACTCTCACTAAGTGTAAACCAAACTTGAACCAGGACCTAAAAAAATAATAAAACGGCATTTCAAGCCCATGGTCTCCTTGTTCGGCAATGAGAGAACCCTTTTTGCCTCTCTCACCACAAAATCCGGGGGACCCCTTCAACATTATCCACTAGGCCTGTTTTAAGGTTTTTTGAGGACCTCAACTCCTTTGATCACTTTTCTTTTTTCCTTATAGTGTAAACCCAAGGCATCCCGGGACGAGTTGATGGAGCCAATCATAGATTTTAGAGCTGCATGGGACGAGTTCTTGGTCTGTAGCGTAAACAACCCCTTATTAAGGTTGGATAACTTATTACCACCAACTTAAGCAATCTGGCCTATTTTTGGCAGTGCTAGATTCCCAAAAAAATATGACTGCATTCGAAATAGGTTTTGATGAGGATTGCAAAAATTTGCAACATCTAATTCGCATTTGTCAATTTTATACAAAATTCCAAAGTGGAAAGTAACCTTTTACCCATACATCACATACCAATTTCCTAAGTTCACACTTTGTTGTTCCTAGATCCGCTCATGAGCTAACCCAAAACCACCAGCTATTTCTTCGCAATTGTTGGCATGCCATTGGTCTACTTGAATAGTGAAATTGGTGGTTTTGGGTCTCAATTGTGGTGGCTCCAAGAAAGTTGTACCTGTCATAAATGTGGTGGTAATAGGTTATCCAACCCTATCTGACCTTGCATTCGGGTCTCAGAGATCAGGAAGAAGTATGAGATTTACAAAGATGATCAATCAGTTTGCTAAAATGGAGAGAGTAGGGGGAGTCTGTATTGTCTACTTATTGGACCACCTCACATTCCCACTGAATCGATTGTACGAAATTATGAAACAATGCTGCTCCAATTCGAAAAGGAATGTGTGATGAATTTACACTAGCTCAAAAAAAAAGCAGAGAAGTCTCACTGAAATGTAGGGATACTGAAACCGTGAGTGACCTCCCATTCCATAATGACTCCACTTTTTGAACTAAGAATGAAACTTGACATAATCCAATTCTGTTGTTTTTCTAAAAAACGTAATAACCTACTTTGAAGATCCAAACCGTACAAAGAATAGTCAACTTGCTCAAGAAGCAAGAGAAATATTGGTGGATGAAAACTGTCCAATTTGGATGAGAATCTAGCAGTTTCAATCTATGCATCGTCCACATAGTGGACTCTGGCGCTTCAAAGGGTTAAGACCTCTCCACAGCTCTACACATCTTCCATAAAATCACATTCCTATTAAAACGCTTTAGGAGACGCAAACACTATCTTAAAGCAGAGACTCCACAGAAAGATCTCACCGGATGCACATCTTCTATTTCCTGTAGATCTTCTACAGAGCACCTACATTGCTATCGAACTAAACATTCTCTAGCCAACAAAACACTGCACGTCATCCGGATCATTGAACACTGGCCTGAACGTGAAACAAGGTCGCAAACTTTGAGAACTTGTGGAAAATAATAATTTCTGGACATTGATAAAACTCCTCATGTCCGAGAGCTTTAGTCGATCCTCAAAAAACTGCACAGCAATGCTACGACGCATTTGCTCCGTTGTGTGACCACGGTCAATGAACGTCAAGTCAATCTACTAAACTACTACTTTCACTGGCACAGCCTAGAAGCTCTACTTCTTTTCTTGTTCGGCCAAAGAAGCAGCATACGATGGAGGAGGTCTAATGACAATGCTCCTCTTCCACTCCCTGTCGAGCTTCCGGGATTCCCTAAGCCCAATTCCTCTTTCTATTTCCCTCTCCCGTTTTACCGTCAACATCCTTGCAATCTGCCAATGCCACCACCAAATAGGGTTAACTTTGAACTTCATAACATTCTCAATGTAACAACCAAGCATTCGATATGGAGCGCATGATTGTATCTCTTCTTAGAACGTGGTCTAAACAAGATCCAATCATCGACGTTATGTCCAGTAACATGAAAGTAGAGCCCCATTATGGAAATGCAACTCACGCACATTATTTCTCGTAACAACGAAGCTCTACTTTCATGTAAACAAAAGCCAGGACATGGACACCATTCAAAGGACTGGCTAAGATAAACCCTCTTCAATTATGAAGATTGATTGTGACGCTAAAGTGATTCACAATGTATGCTTGGATTTCACCATTTGCAGTGACACAATTAATCTGACATCTCGGAAATCGCATCACAGAACCGAACATTCACCAACGCAATCTATTATACAATACAGCTCGGTTTGTCTCACTGACCGTTCCGAGCTGGAATCAGTCGAGGAGACAACCCAAGCTTAATGTGCTCAACGGCACGGGTCCCACTAGTCTTTCACATGTCAACAAAATTCTCGACATAGTATTCCACTACATCTTCACCAAAAAAACTTACACATCAAAATCCAGGCTTCTGCTCTAGTCAGTAATGCAGAAGCACAAAAGCTGAAGGTTGGCTTCCCTAGGTGACTCCGAAGCAACAGAGCACACAGAAATAATGAATTCTCAACGCCTTGACCTATTCTCTTAATCTAAGCCTACTCGCGGTTCTACTCGCTGAACTTCAAAAATTCATCGAGCATACAAATTCATATAGCATCCAAATAATGCGATTCTTAGTGCATTGGAATCCTCGTGGAAATAGGGACTGAATCTATAAAAATTAAATAAAAAGAACTCTCGGTAGCTAAAGGTCACAACAATAGAAATGAGCTGATTGTGGTGAATACAGAATTGACAGAGGAAGGGCAAACGACACGCACATTCTTGCGGATTCGGCGAAACTCGCTGCTCTTGAACTCCTGGCGGGTAGCCTGCTTGGTTCGCAACAAGAAGAGCTCTCCCTTCAAGTCGACCACAGTGGTGTTGATGTCCTCGTCGCTCATCTTGCGGACTTCAACAAGCTCCTCGTCGCGCTTGGCCATGTTGACAACCAGCGGGGCGCCATTGCTGTGCTGGGTTGTTCGCCCCTGCGACACGGACAGCAGCGACTTCGCGCCCGGGTTGAAGAACGGGGACACGGAAACGCGGGCATTGCGCGCAACGACGCAGCCGGACACAGACGGGGCCGAGGCGCAAACCACAGCGCGGCTCACATCGGCCACACACGCCATGGCTAACAAAAACCTAAAGAGGGCAAAACCCAAATTGAGGAAATGCGCAGCGGCAAGGGAGTGAGGAAATGCGCTCGGAGGAGAGTGAGGTTGAGGAATTCGTGAAACGCAATTGGGGTTACGTTGCGGATAAGGCAAGACGAGGAGCCACCCCGCGATGGCAGTTTGAATGGCAATCCCTGAGTGCCCACCGGGAAACAGAAACCCCCAAATGGATGATAACTGGATGATTTTCATCTTACCACGGAAATGCAAGATAAGGTAGAAGTACCCATAACCGCTGTTTAGGTCACGTTGTTTAACCCCTAAATGACAGAGGGGGTAAGGGCAAAACCTAATTGTATTATAAAATGTTGCTTCTACAACTTCAATGAAGTTTGGTCCAAAAGAGAAACCGAGAAGCACAATGTTTAGTAATTATCCGTACGGTCAAACTTTCAAAAAATGTTTTAGATACTCATTAAACGAATTTAGAAGCATTTATCATTGAATATTCACCTAAATTAAAAAAATTGTTTTTAGAATTTGAAATTTGGTATGATTGGTTGAAAATAGACATTCTATCCTAGAGTTCAAAAAAGCAAAATTTTAGAAAGAGGGAACATCATTACTTTCCCGAAATAGTAAGTTTTGTAACACTAGGACAATGTTGAGGTGTTTGTCTTTGAAAATTTCTCCTTGATGGAGTTTAAGTCCGATTGAAATGATTCAAATTGGGTTGGAAAGTAGACTTGATTTCCTATTTGAAAATATTTTTTATTTCCTGAAAATGTTTTTTTTCATCTCGGGCAGCCCGTGAAAAAAGGGCAGCGACCATAAAATGGTTGATCGGTCACTTAAGGGTTAACCCTTAAACGTCAAAGCAAGCCCCCATGGGCTTGGTGTAAAGGAATAATTGGAGAAAAAAGTTTCATTTCTCAACCAAATCAAGCGAGACTTGTTGCGTTGGAAAGCTACTGAAAAAGCAATCTAGATTCCAAATTTTTGCCTCATTTGAGAGATTGTGGAATTGTTGGTAAGCAATCAAAGTTATCAAATTGAACAAGTTTTGAGGTTGGGGCAGCTGAAGTTCAGCAGTGCCACAGTGCTACAATGCTACAGTGCTAGCCATCAGTGCACTGCAGAGCCGTTTTTGCCAAAAAAAAAAAAAAAAATTCCTCAAAAAAAATTAGATTCCTTCCGGGCTACCCCATTCAGGCCCTCTTGACGTTTAAGGCTTAACCCCTAAACGTACCAACCCTTTCAACAGAAGGAGATTCTAGCCTCAAAAGTAGATATTAGCATGGCTCAGATGTACATGAGGTGTACATGAGAAGACTATTGCAAGCATAAAATTTATCCAACAAATTTGACATACTTGTAATTGGAGGCCTCTCCAACATTATCAACAGCTCCCCATCATAAGAGATTCATTGTAATTGGTAGAGAATTTAATAGGCTTATAAAGGTGACTTGGATGAAAATCATCCGAGGTTGTATGAGAAAGTTACAAGGCTTCGAAAATCAATATGTTTGTGATTATGTTTCTGGACGTTGGGACGTTTAGGGGTTAATCCCAAAATGCATGGAGCCCTCTCCAAATTTGGCAGTTTTGCAAAGATATACTATAAAATGTAACTATGAGGGATATTTTGAACTTGATGTATGAATAAAAGTTGAACGTTATAAAATTTAGACGTTATTCATGCAGTTAGATCTATAATTGCAATCACTAACATTTTTGTATAACATTTGAAACTCAAAACTCAAAATTCTTTTGTAATCCAATTACAAATAAGATATTGACAATATGTGAATGAAATTTGTTGTGATTGGTTGAAATGTAATACTCTAAGTGTAGTGATTTCCGGAGATTTTGTGGTTGCTTAATTTTATGAGTTGACTTTTTTAAGAACACTTTTACACTGAAATCTTCAAAATTTTGGGTGAATCACTACAACATCAAATGAGGCATAATTTTTCACAAATCATCCCCTTCTAATTGGATCACACATTCATGAAGCTAACTTCCTATAAAATCAATGGTAAAAAATTTACACTACAAAAAAATGCATGACGGATGAGAAAACATGGATGAAATTTGTACATCATTCAAAAAATGAATGCCTAAGCAGTTAAGGGTTAACGTCCCGATTCAACATTGATTTCAAAGATTTTTTATAATTTTTTTAATGAAAAAAATGGAGTTGATGTTAAAAGCTAAGTTGTAAATGTCCATGTGAAGATCACATATGCATGGTTGGATTCATCATATTCTTTATTAATACTTTTTAATTAATTTTGCAAGGTTTTCTCTTGAAATTCAATCTAAGATCCCAAATTAACAAAAAAAAAGTTGTAATGAAATTGGAATAACATGCAGTACAAGATTGTATAGTTTCCATTATTTGATTCTACTGATTTTGGAAAATCATGTTTAAAGTCTCACTTTTTGAACTAAGAATAAAACTTGATATGAACCAATTGTGTTGTTTTAAAAAAAATCACAATATCTCATTTTGAAAAACCATACCATATAAATGATAGTCAACTAGCACAAGAACCAAGAGAAATATGGATGGATGAAAAAGTGTATAGGACGTAGTATTGAAAAAGGTTGCAATCTGCTTGTTGTCCATTATATGGATGCAAGCGCATGAAAGGATCAAATTGCCTAAATTCTTCATCCCTAAATGCCTAGGATATTTGGCAAATCTTATGAATGTGGAATTGGGTTGCTTTCAGCCACCTTGCGCACTTAAGGATTCACCCTAGTCCTTATGTGATTACTAGATTCTTATAATTGCATATATTTTTTAACTTGTCAAAAATTTAAAATTTAAACCAAAAAAGTTTGGATTGATATGTTTACTACATACACATGCTCCAAAAATTTGATCTTGATTTAAACACCAAATTTCCCATAATACTTAGAAATATAGTGCTAATTAAACATAACAAACACCTTTAATCCCTAAATTTGAAGAATTACAAAGATGCATTATAAAATGCAATTAAAGGGGATCTTTTGGACTTAATATATGAATACAAGTTGTACATTATGAATTTTATATTATATCTATACATTTAGATTTATGATTGTAATCACCAATATTTTGTATAAAATTTGGAACTTAAAATTCAAAAACCATTTGTAATTTGATCACGAATAAGATATTGACAATCGATGGATGAAATTTGTTGTGATGGGTTGAAATGTAATACTCTAAGTGTCGTGATCTTTGAAGATTTTTTGATCACTTAATTTTATGAGCCTTTTTTTATTGCTTAACCCCTAAGGACGGTCAACCATTTTATGGTCGCTGCCCTTTTTTTACGGGCTGCCCAAGATGGAAAACACCTTTTTTTAGAAAATAAAAAATATTTTCACATAGAAAATCAAGTCTACTTTCCAACCCAATTTGAATCATGTCGATCCGAGTTAAACTCCACCGGGGAGAAATTTTCAAAGACAAACACTTCTACATTGTCTAGTGTTAGAAAATTTACTATTTGGGGAAAGTAATGATGTTCTCTCCATTGAAAAATGTGCAATTTTTAGTTTTCCAATAGAATGTCTAGTTTTACAATAGAATGTCTAGTTTTAACAAATTATATCAAATTTCAAATTCTAAAAATAAAATTTGTAATTTTGATAAATATTTGAAGCTAAATGCTTCTATATTCATTATGAGAGGATAAAAAGCTACTTTTTGAAATTTGACCTTATGAATAATTACTAAACATCATGCTCCTCATTTTCTCTTTTGGATCAAACTTCATCAAAGTTGAAGAAGTAATTTTTTATAACACATTTATGTTTTGCCCTTACCCCCTCCGTCATTTAGGGTTAAGTTTCAAAAGCGCTTTCGACTAAGATTTTCCAAAAAAGAAAATGGTGAAGCACTTCAACATGAAATGAGGCATAAATTTTCATTATTTAAAAAAAAAAATCACCAACACTCCTTTTGTAAAAATTCTAAAAAAATGGAATAAAATTTTCACTTTGCCAAATGTCGACAATGAATTCAAAGAGAAAAAAAAAAATCACTTAATAATCTATGTGTATTGTCCATTTTTTGGACAACTAGGAGCTCAGGGATTAAATTACCTAAACTATTCATTCCTAAATGCCTAGGATATTTGAACATAACTTAGGTGTATCATAAGACATGACTTTCCAAACTATTTTAACCAAAGAATGATTGTAACGTATATTGATTATAGGACACATGTACAGTGGGGTCCAAGGTAGAATGGCGTTTTTGGTTTTGCAGTGGAAAAAAATTCAAGTGTGCCCACTTTGAAAGCCTCCCGAGAGCTCAAAAATTGGTATTTTACCACGAAAGTTTTACCAAATACTTATCTTTAAGTTAATTATATGTATTACAAATTTCAAGGCCAAGAAATTCACCAAAAAAACAGTTATTCAAAATCTACCAATATTGGTAGCTGTGGAAATTTTTTCACTGCTGCCAACTTTAACAGCCTCCCAAAGATTGAATTTTCTTTTATTGCCATGAAATTCTTGGAAAAAAACCTCTTTATGTTAGTGACATATGATAAAAATTCCAAGGCCAAAACATTAATACAAAAAAAGATATCAACAATCTACCAACATGTGTAGTTGTGGGAAACAATGGGGGAAACTACACACAATGGTAGATTCTAAATATTTTTCTTCATATAGATTTTTTGACCTTGAAATTTTGCATGAATGTTTTTATCATAAAGAGCATGTTGTGCCAAAAATTTAATGGTAAATAGACAATTTCTCAACCGTTGGGAGGGTGTCAAAGTTGGTAGCAAAGTTTCCCCCATTGTTTCCCACAACTACACATGTTGGTAGATTGTTAATATCTTTTTTTGTATTAATCTTTTGGCCTTGGAATTTTTATCATATGTTATTAACATAAAGAGGTTTTTGTTCCAAGAATTTCATGGCAAAAAAAAATTAAATTCAATCTTTGGGAGGCGGCAGCAATGAAAAAAATTCCACAGCTACCAATGTTGGTAGATTTTGAATAATTTTTTTTCGGTGAATCTTTTGGCCTTGAAATTTGGCATACATATAATTAACTTAAAGATAAGTCTTTGGTAAAACTTTCGTGGTAAAATACCAATTTTCGAGCTCTCGGGAGGCTTTCTAAGTTGGCAATACTGAAATTTTTCTCACTGCGAAACCAAAAACGCCATTCTACCTTGGACCCCACTGTACTGTACAATACAAAAGAATAAAATATTTTTAGTTGAATTTACAAGTTTTGAAGTTGGAAATTCACTAAAGCTGCATCGTTGATAATTTCAACTTAAAATTCGTCGTGATGCACAATTCAAATTCATTGGCCAAAATCACAATGTTTCAAGTTACTCATGTGCATATTATGATTATAGCTTGACATAAGTGTTTCTAAATGTGATTAAAAAAATTGTTAATAAGTAACAATCTTATCATTTTAATTCAACATTGTTCAATTATACACATGTGGTCAATGATTCAATATTTCTTAAAATAATGAGTTCTTTTGTATTTCGTAACATAATTATAAAGAGGATATATCGTCAAAAATAGAATCCGAATTCATCTTGACATAAATACATTGTATGAATGTCATCCAAATTTCATCATGCACATCTTTCTTTGTATGACAAATTTATAAAGTGAATTTTGTATACTCTTTATAGGTAATTATATAGATGTCCGAAATAAACATTGAAGGATAGTAACACACAAAATGTGATTTAAAATAAACTCTTTTTCTTCAACAAAATGAAACATGATTTCATAAAATTAACGTTATCTTTCACTAATAGGATTTTGGTCCTTTATAACTAGTTCTTTGTTACTTAAATGGTCCAAAATGACTCATTTTTAAAAGAATTGAGTTACAAAAGACCATTTAAGTCACAAAAGACCAGTTACAAAAGACCAAATTCCTACTAGTGTTTTTTCCAAACCGAAATTTCCAAATTAAAAATAAAGTCTGGACAACTATTTTAACACCAAAATTTAAAGGCAAATAAATATAGTTGCTTATAGTAGTTATTGAGGAGTTAAAGCATAAGTCTTGAACACTAAGAACATTGCCACCGGTAGCTGCACTGAACTGCAAAATAGATGCATACACGTTTAGTTCAGTTTGAAATTGCTCCACCCGCCTGAAAACTGCATGAACTCAAAACTGAGGGAAGCCTGAGAGTAGTGATTGTCTTGCAAAACAACCCATGTTTTTAGTGAAGAGAGATGGCGTGAACTCCAACGCACATCGAATAAAACAAAGTCCATTATACCCCTCCAATACTCTTGAATTTACTTCCTCATAAAAACAATTACAACAACCCCAATAGAGGGCCACACAATCTCTTGGGAGACAATTACAAATTGTTGTATGGCAACATATACGTGTTGCTTTTCACCTGGTTTCAGAGGCGATCGTTGAAGCTACCTTCAAAAGCAAGTATATTTGTGGGCATATGCCATTAACCCAAACTAAAGTTCAATGAATTTCAGTTTTTTGATAAGATTTTTCAATTCAGAATGTTGGACAGGTGGTGATGCTCTAACATCCTCTAGTTTCTTTTTTAGATTGACAAGAATTAACCTCTAAATAGTATCTTTAACCAAAAATAAAAAAATTCACTTTTGAAACCCATAATCGATTATAGTAATTATATCATAAAAGTGAAAATTTCTACTTGTCAAAACTTTTTTTTTCATTACAAAATATACAACATCATTTCTTCTTTCCATTAGAAGATTTTTGTACTTTCTTTGAAGCCTTTAAAACAATTCCTATGAATGTGGAATTGAACTGCTTTTTGGCCATCTTAAATACTTAGGGATTCATCCTAATGCCTAAGTTTTCACTTGGTTCTTATAATTGCCTATATTCTTGTCAAAATTAAAATTTCAACCAAAAAAATAAGACTGGCGTGTTTTCTACAGACATGTTGCAAAAATTTGATCTTGATTTAAACACCAAAGTATGTATTTTTTTGTTTGGCTCTATACTTCTAAGTAATAAATTTCAATAAATTCCATAGTTGCAATAATAAAAAATAATTAAAGTAATGAAAATTAGTGGTCAATTTGTTAGTATAATAATAATAATAATGATAATAATAATCATTATTATTATCGTTAAATGACAACCAAATTGGTTCACGTGAGGTGAACTTCCCACACATGTACAAATATACTATACCTTTGTCATACCCAATACACCAATTAGAACAACTTTGAACCAAACTTTCTCCCTTCTAAATCGTGAGTTAGGCTTGAAAATGTCACTTCTGCTTTGAGCCTAAGTGTACACATTGATAAAGTGTAAGGTCTTGAACAAACAAATAGACTTTTCATCTTTTACTGCCCACTAAGTATTGTAGTAGTCCATTGCTGATTTTATTATTATTATTATTATTATTATTATTATTATTATCATTATTATTGTTAATTACCAATTCTAGCATCAAACTTAGGCACAACAATTATAGATCATATGAAAAAAATTATAGATTTTGAGGTTTTCAAAGGGCCATGAGAGCAGCCAACACCATCATGCACAAAAATGGATCAATTATTAAATTGCAATTCAAGGGTAGAGTGGTGAATGCATGCATGCACCCTCCCCACGACGATTCTGCATTAAGACGAGGCCTTAAGAACGGTTGTGTTGTGTCAGAGTCGATTTAATACGGACCTGTCTACTGATATATGTCACACGTTATGTACAACAATACATTGAATGACCTCCAAAGGTAATTGGATTCCCCTTCTCGATAAACAAAAGGTTCTATAAAAAAAGGATAAAAATTGTATTGTGTTATATGAAATTTGTATACATTCTTATTAAACTTGGTGCTTTAACCCTTAAGCGTCCACACTACATTTATCCGGTCAAACCTCATCAAATTTTCACATTTTAAAATGTATTATATATATTTTTTGATATTTTTCTCATATAATTTATCCTTAAACCAATTTACACTAATTTTTTTCATAATTATTTAAATGAAAATGAATCTTATATGATTTTTCTTTTGTAATAGCCATAGTAATTACAAAATGGCTAAAATAGTATGAAATTCTTAGAAAAAATGTAAATAATATTGATAAACAACAAGGTGTAGGTTGCATGCTTCTCGAGCTTACATAGAAAGAAATTCAATTGAATTTTTTTTTTGCTGTAAAAACGCAATTTTAACAATTATGAAGAACCGTTGATTGGACTAGAAAGTAGAAAACAACTTGTACACATTTTTAGTTGAAATCAATTTCATTTGAAATTAGGAACTAGGTGAAAATCAGCGCTTGAATGAAAAATGATCAAACATGGCCCCACGGAGCTCCTTGCACGCTTAAAGATTAAAGTGTAAAGCATGACATTATATATTATTTTGATACAATGTAATAAAATTTACAATGATATATTGTTATTACATAATAAATTATACAATATTCCAATAACATTTTAGGATGTGAGCACTACATCATTTCTCTTCACTTCATATTATAAAAAGGTAAACTACACTACTTATTCTACACATGATAAGCTATTTAACGTAAAGTAAGCCACCGTATTTGTACCACAATTGAAAGTCATTCTATTTGTGACACTACGTACTAATAAGGTACATATGATGGCACCTACAAAGTAGCACATATAGTCACATGGAATAAATTGGGTGGTTTACCTCAATTTGTAGAACTACCTTCAAAAACCTATTTGTTCATAAACACTAAAGGACCAAGGATTCATAGGTTTTAAATGGCAAATTCAATTGATGATATTGTGAAAAATACTATTCAAATGGGACCAAATTCTATATCACTAGAACTAGTGAAGATCATTGCATGTGTTGGTAAAAAGAAAATCAATTTGAACAAGAGGAAGTCCGTATAGGACCTACTCAAAATTGTTAGAAAACTATGGAGCTCAATTTGCTCCAACTCTAAAGTCCCTTGAACATTAATGCAAGCACTGTTCACTCATGGGCCTCATTTTTTGAAATTTCCATTTTGGGCACCTTAACCCCTAAAGGACCAAGTGTCCTAACTAGGACATTTAGAGAATCGGGTAGGTTCCGGTGAACACATTTTTAATCGAATTTTGAAGGAAATTTAATAGTAGATTCCCCAATGTGCCACGAAAATGGGGATTCTTTTTTTTTTTGAATTCCGACACCGTATGTGAAAGTTATGAGGGGAAATGTGTTTTTTTCGGGAGAAAGGGCAGCGGGGCACTAGAGAAATAGTTGAATTTTAGGGGGGGGCAACAAGATGGGCGGTGTGTGGAAAATGGGGTGGACTGTGGGGGGCAGAAGACCACCCCGTTTCCCAAACTCATAAAAAAATTTAAAAATAATATTTTTAAAAAATTAAAAATTAATTTTTATAAATAAAAATTATTATTTTTAACTGAAAAGTATTATTTTAAATTAAAAGTATTATTTTAAACTAAAATTTCAATTTCATAATTAAAAATATTTTTAAAAAAATTGAAAAATAAAATCATTTTTTAAAATAAAAAATAAAAAATAAAAATCGTCCAATGAGGGACTGCCACGTGGCAATGTACCTTGAGAGTTAGTGGGGTCATGAACATTGGAATGGGTTGGCACTTCAATTCCCTTCCTCCACCCTTTATTTCCCCCCTAACCTCCAAAATTCTTAGAAAATGTGCTACATGTCTTCTAAAACTTGGAGATTTATTTTTTTTTCAAATTTTTTTTCGCCATTTTGTAGAGGGTGGAATGTACTTGTGTTTCACCGCTTGGATTTGTATTTTAAATAAAAAAAGTCGAAAATATTGCAATTCCAAAAACATATAGTCTTTTCTGAACTTTTAAACCCCCAACAAGTGCAAGGTGTTATTCAACATCCTAAACATCTCCAAACGCAACGAAAATTGGTACACAACTAAGTAACATCATATAGAATGTGAAAGTGAAGTGCGACAAGTTTCGGTAGTGAGGTTTTTTTGATGTAGCCATGGTCAAACGCATCTGAAATTTTCGGGCATGTGTTTTTTTGGGGTGTTTTTTTCCATCAAACGCAATTATCTTGCAATCCGTGCGGTCAAAATGAACGAAATTTGTTGTGTATATTTTTCAAATAGTTTAGGACAAGATCTTACGGTTAGAAGGTAAAAAATAACATTCTTTTGTATTTTTTGCATGGGGGAGTAAAAATGGCAGCATTGGAGTGTTTTTGGAGGAAAAACACTCCGGTCCTTTAGGGGTTAAGGTCTTTTTTTGACAAATCGTTTTTGCAAATTTGGGGTCAACAATCCAAACTTGGTTTAGGACATCAGGAACTTCAAGGCATGTGAACATGGTGCCATGATGGTGCATTGAAATGAAATTAAGATAATTTGGTGCCAACCTCCATACCAACCTAGTATGGATAAAATGACACTAAAATGACCTGTATGCAGCCTTTGGTGTCAAAATGGCTCCAAAATACTCTGGTCCAACTTTTCTGATGGAGGACCCCGTGGAAAGTTTAAACCCTTGGAAGAGGGGGTTATTTTCTAAGGTGGCCCCTAGATGTTCAAAACAGGGGATAGTTATTTTCCTCTTGCATTAAAGTCCGGGGATTTAGAGAAATTCCTCAATTTGGGCTTCTTGGTTCTTTAGGGGATAGTCTTAGTCATATCAGTGTCACCGTTATTCTTCTGTGTGGCTGGAATTGTGAGGCATGACAATGCACAAAAGTGAACCATTATTGCGTAAACAACAAAGTCATCTTTGCATGTAGTGTAAGAAAGTAATTGTTGCAACCCATCGACAGTAAGACAGGAATTTGGATCATCTTCAGCAAATACTTCCACGTCCAGCCATGACTCACAGATTCTCACTCCTTAGAGAGATTCAATGCGTTTAAGAAATTTTTCAAATAAGTCCTAAAGTACACCGCCTCAAAGACGGAAGAATTTACACACCGATAACGAAGGCTGCTTTCGGTACTTGATCACGAATCCACCAGCAAATTCCACAAATCTACACGGTCAAGCTCCCCAAAGCTCCAACTTTTGCTCTCCCTTTTCAACAAACCAAATTCCAGTCCCAAGACATTGCCAACAGTGACAATTCCCTAAATAAAGCGTTCCTGTCAACGATGAAGTCAAAAAGCGAACCTTCACGTTGATAAATAACAGGGGTTTCTGACTGCAGCTTAATTGGACGCCATCCCCGAACTCCCCTGGTCAAACAGACCAAATCAATACTAGTACAGATTGATTCCACTGCTCCTCATATAAATGCCGACGTTGGCAATCCAAGCTCAACATCTCAGTTCCAGCCATCCAGTGACTGTTCTATATCTCGGGCTCCGGACTCTCTCCTGGATTGACTGGAAGTTCACCGAGGACTACATCTGGAACCTGAATTTCTCATCTCCTCCAATGCTTTGCTCATTCAACTCCTTCAGCAGATTGAACCACATCTAGATGATCACAGAACTATCTCTATCTCCCTTCAAACCGCGATTTCAATCCTCAACGACGTAACACAGCTGCATTGTACAATTACAAGGACATCAGCTCACACTTCTAGGTCTGATTCTTTCAGCGTAGATTGACTGATCCCTGGATATCATTCATTCAGGAATAGCTCAAGCAAAAGTTGGGGTCTTCTCGAAAATCAGTTCATGAATTGCAATAAATTCGCTGCACGCTCCAATTACTGAAGGTGTATAAAATTCAATGGCGCCCCCAGCAGCCATTCCCATCATGGACGACTCCGCTGCTCTTTACATGAAGAAGCAGAAGCTCTCCGATCAGGTAATGATGAACTGCAATGGCGCATCACCACAGTCCGCAGCTGCGGACCCTCTCAATTGGGCCAAGACGGCCGCCAAGTTGCAAGGCAACCATCTGGACGAGATCAAGCACATGGTGGCCACCTTCTTCGACTCCACGGAAGTAGCCATCGAGGGCGTCAACCTCACCGTGGGCCAAGTCACCGCCATCGCGCGCAGACCCGCGGTGAACGTGGTGCTCGACGCCGCCAACGCCAAGGCGCGCGTGGACGAGTCGTCCAACTGGGTGCTCACCAAGATCATGAACGGCGGGGACATCTACGGCGTCACCACAGGATTCGGCGCCACGTCCCATCGCCGCACGCAGCAAGGCGTGGAGCTCCAGCGCGAGCTCATCCGCTTCCTCAACGCCGGCGTGCTCGTGAAGGGCCACTGCCTGCCCGCCGAGACCACCCGCGCCGCCATGCTGGTGCGCACCAACACGTTGATGCAGGGCTACTCCGGCATCCGCTGGGAGATTCTGGAAGCCATGGAGAAGCTCCTGAACGCGCACGTCACGCCCAAGCTGCCCCTGCGCGGCACCGTCACGGCTTCCGGAGACCTGGTGCCCCTGTCGTACATCGCGGGCCTTCTCACGGCCAGGCCCAATTCCAGGGCCGTCACCGAAGATGGGCGCGAGGTGTCCGCGCTGGAGGGGTTGCGCATGGCGGGCGTGGAGAAGGCGTTCGAGCTGCAGCCCAAGGAGGGGCTGGCGCTGGTGAACGGCACGGCCGTGGGCTCCGCGTTGGCGTCCACCGTGTGCTTCGATGCCAACGTGTTGGCCCTCCTGGCCGAGGTGTTGTCGGCATTGTTCTGCGAAGTGATGCAGGGCAAGCCGGAGTTCGCCGACCCGCTGACGCACAAGCTGAAGCACCACCCGGGCCAGATGGAGGCGGCCGCCGTGATGGAGTGGCTGCTGGAGGGCAGCGACTTCATGAAGGCCGCGGCCAAGCTGAACGAGACGGATCCCCTGAAGAAGCCCAAGAAGGACCGGTACGCGCTGTGCACGTCCCCGCAGTGGCTGGGTCCCCAGATCGAGGTGATCCGCAGCGCCACGCACGCCATCGAGCGCGAGATCAACTCCGTGAACGACAACCCCATCATCGACGCGGCGCGCGGCATCGCCTTGCACGGGGGCAACTTCCAGGGCACGCCCATTGGCGTGTCCATGGACAACATGCGGCTGGCCGTGGCCGCCATGGGCAAGCTCATGTTCGCGCAGTTCTCGGAGCTGGTGAACGACTACTACAACAACGGCTTGCCGTCCAACCTGAGCGGAGGACCCAACCCGAGCCTGGACTACGGCATGAAGGGCGCGGAGATTGCCATGGCGTCGTACCTGTCGGAGCTGAATTACTTGGCCAACCCGGTGACCACGCACGTGCAGAGCGCGGAGCAGCACAACCAGGACGTGAACTCGCTGGGCTTGGTGTCGGCGCGCAAGACCGAGGAGGCGGTGGAGATCCTGAAGCTGATGAGCTCCACGTTCTTGGTGGGGCTGTGCCAAGCCATCGACCTGCGGCATGTGGAGGAGACCATGCAGATGGTAGTGAAGCAAGTGGTGACGCAGGCGGCGAAGAAGACGCTGTTCATAGGCAAGGACGGTGCCCTGCTGCCGTCGCGGTTTTGCGAGAAGGACCTGCTGCTGGTGGTGGAGCGGCAGCCGGTGTTCAGCTACATCGACGACGCATCGTCGGAGACGTACCCTCTGATGGAGAAGCTGCGAGCAGTGCTGGTGAGCCACGCGCTGAAGCTGCACAAGGACGCGTCGGCGGCCGTGTTCGAGCAGATCCCGGTGTTCGAGGCGGAGGTGCAAGAGCGGTTGGGCATTGCGGTGCCGGTGGTGCGGGAAGCATACGACAACAAGGGGTTGTCGGCGGTGGGCAACAGGATCGAGGAGTGCCGGACGTATCCGTTGTACAAGTTCGTGAGGGCGGAGCTGGGGACGCAATTGCTGTCGGGATTGCGGACGGTGTCGCCGGGGACGGAGATCCAGAAGGTGTTTGAGGCCATGTCGGAGGGCAAGCTGATGAAGCCTCTTCTGCAGTGCGTGGAGGGGTGGAACGGAGCTCCCGGACCTTTCCCCAAGCACCTGTGAGTGATGGGTAGGATACAATGTTCACAATTTTGATTCTATATCAAACGGGGCAATTTTGTAAATAGTTCGTGGCCCTGATGTAGAGAATCGTGAACTTGTGCACATCTTAGAACAGCTGAATTGGGCTGTGTAATGGAGTTGACAGGTAGAGAGCATTCGAGGACGAGATGATTCAGTTAGTAATGAGCGAAGCTCAATGTTGAATATCTTTCTTTGAACAAATCGTTCACACAATTTATGATCTTTCACGAGAAGGCCGTGCATTTTCAGGATACTTGTGATCATGTTGCCTCATGTGTGCAATTGTTGCGATGTGAGCATGTGAACTCTAGGGCTGTATGGATGATTTTGCTGCAGTATATGGATGACTTCGCGTTGCCGTTGATAGCCACCACAGGTACACAGCCGCGTCACTGAGGCGCGGAAACCCAGAGCGGCTCGGTTGCCGGCTCCGGCGATCTCAGCCGTCCATTCTCCCTTGCACATCCGCCGGTGGCCATCGTCCGAGGTGGCAGGAGTGGCTGATGGGCAGCCCGACTTCGGGCACAGAAAACTATACACGACGCAGTAAACTTTCTGACAGCCGCGCTGGTGGATGGGAGCGCAGGAACATGGGAACCGAGTTGAAGGCTATTGGGCTCCAGCATCCCACTGTCCCAGGGCAGCATGTTCCCCGCTCATTTCACTCATTTCTCTGTACTGCAGGGAGTGCAGGCTCATAACAAAATTATACCATTTCCATCTTCTGAACCATTTGTATATCCAAATTAGAACCACATTTAAGCTTTCAAACTAAAATCCAAACATGTTTCGAAAACACTTGGACAAAATTAACAAATTTTCATGACTATTTTATTTTATTTTTCCATATATAATGCCTTGCCTCTAAAACCCCCGGTGGTCTTCAACCCCTAAATGTATCAACCCTTTGAACAAAAGTAGATTCTAACCTCAAAAGTAAATATTAGCATGGCTAACATGTACATGAGGTGTACATGAGAAGACCATTGCAAGCATAAAATCTACCCAACAAATTTGACGTACTTGTAGTTGGAGGCCTCTCCAATATTATCAACAACTCCCCATCACAAGAGATTTATTATAATTGGTAGAGAATTTAATAGGCTTTCCAAGGTGACTTGGATGAAAATTATTCGAGATAGTATGAGAAAGTTACAAGGCTTCGAATTTGTTCGTGATTCAGTTTCTGGACGTTGGGACGTTTAGGGGTTATCCCTTGAACGTCTGATTCAAAATGTTTACCATTACGAAAGAAACTCAGTTGAACGTCCGATTCAAAATGTTTACCATTACGAAAGAAACTCAGTTCCAACAGCCTACAAAAAAATATGGTAACAATCTCAAATATTTTACCTAAAAAGAAGCTCTAAGTCAAATAAATGCAGATGTGCAGCTTGATCGGTCACTCACTCGAACAAAGATCAAATCCTGTCTCTAAATCTAACTGATGCGCAAAGCTCCGATTCTCGATCAATTCACAAGCAGTATATTATGAGCAATTCACAAGGTGTATGTTATGAACCTGCACTCCCTGCAGAAGAATGTTTCAGAAAAATTCACAAGGTGTATGTTATGAGCCTGCACTCTCTGCAGAAGAATGGTTCAGAAAAATTCACAAGGTGTATGCAGTACAGAGAATGAGTGAAATCTCAGGAACATGGTAATGCCTTCAACCCTTCAACTCAGTTCCCATGTTCCTGCGCTCCCATCCACCAGCGCGGCTGTCAGAAAGTTTACTGCGTCGTGTATAGTTTTCTGTGCCCGAAGTCGGGCTGCCCATCAGCCACTCCTGCCACCTCGGACGATGGCCACCGGCGGATGTGCAAGGGAGAATGGACGGCTGAGATCGCCGGAGCCGGCAACCGAGCCGCTCTGGGTTTCCGCGCCTCAGTGACGCGGGGTACACAGGGTTCAATTGTCATATGAATTAAAGCAAGATTGGAAACCGACTGCAATGCAATAGGAAGAGTACGAAGTGTATAAATTTCATGTTTAGAGCGAAAGAAGCTTTGGAGCTACTGAAGGAACGAACCTTGGTTTATTGTGCATCTGCATTGCGGACTAAAGTAGAAGTCTTGATTTCGGGGTGGAAGCTATCTCTTGGTCTATGGGTGGAGATGTGGAATAATGTGTCGAAAGTTTTGTTGACATGTGAAAGATTACGGTGGTTGTGGGCTTGCCAATGTTTGGTCTTGTGATGCGATTCTCTTTCTTATGAGAGGGTTGATTAAAGCTGTCAATGCAAATGGTGCAGTCTGATCGAACTGTGTGAATCACTTTTGCGTCACATTTCTCACGATCATTGTTTATAGTTGAAAAGGGTTTATGTAAGCCAGTCCTTTGAGAATCTGGTGGCAGCATTCATTTGGATCTTTATGCGGGTTTCTATTCTTGTGAGTTATGGACTGGGTTACATGAAAGCAGAGCTCCATTGTTATGAGAAACAATGTGAGTGAGTTGCATTTACATAATGGGGCTGTATTTTCACGTTACTGCACATAACGTCAATGGTTGGATCTCGTTTAGTCCGCGTTCTAAGAAGAAGGATTATGAGATATAATTATGGTCTCCATATCCAATGCTTGCTTGTCACATGTGATACAGTGATACTACAAAGAGAAGGCGTTGCTTTTCACTCGGTAGGTGAGTCAAATGGTGCCACTTTGCACTCACTACCCAGGCGCTCAAGACTTGGTGAGTGCGATTTGTCACATAGGAAGAGTGATTACAGTGAACTCCAACACTGTCTAAGCGAGAAGCAATGCCTTTGCTAGTATGGTGAGGTAATGAAGTTCAAAGTTAACCCTATTTGTTGGTGCATTGGTGGATGTTGACAGTCAAACGAGAGGGACATATGGTAGAAAGAGGAATTGGGCTTAGGTAATCCAGGAAGCTCGATGGAGAGTGGAAGAGGAACATCGTCATTAGACCTGCTGTATAAATTTGAATTTTAAGAATTACTCTGGTCTGTAAAAATTATTTTTGTGTCAACTTCAAAGTTGTAGTCTATTGTTGATCAATATTCCTAGTGTACAGTGTAAGATTATCAAATGTACAGTATTAATGGCCACATACAAAACACTTTAAACAACCAATTACTACCGCATACCAAAATGAATAAGCACACATATTCATAGATTGTGTTTACTCTAAGCACAAATGAAACACTCAACTCTACAAACCAACCACTGTGATATAATCATATCATCCTCTATGACAGAAATTATTGAAAAGCCGTATGCAACTTACCTTGCTGTACAAAGTCCAAGCACACGCAAAAACAAAAGCCTTGGGTTCACTCTTTAAACCTCGGAATCACGTGTGTTCATAACCCCCTTAAAAATATCCCTTGTACAATTAGAATATTATTATATTTGTTTATGTATATGTGTATAATGTAAATATACAACCCTATTTTCAGCCCTAAATATACTTCTTATATGTATACATAGTATATTAATATTCAAATTCATCCTTCTCTTGTACACACATAAAAAAAACGCATCCCCCAAGAACAGAAGGAAATGAACAACAATAGACAAAATTGCAAAAGCAAGCACAAGAAAAGATCACAAAAATACTAAAAAATCACATGAATTTGCACACTCTACACTGTACTACTACGAAAAAGAATCATGACCCTCTATGTTTGCAACACCTGACAAAAGCCCCATCAGGTGCCTTCAAGATCACATCATAAAATACAACCGTGAAACAAATCTAGCGATGATGGCACAACAATTTTCAAGCATAAATAAATGGACAATGAACTCTAATATAAACAATGAATTATTCAATGAATTTTGGTTCAACCTTGCAATTATAAACCCTCAAAAAACCTTGCCGATTGAAATTCCACACCGATCAATACATGAGAAATGCTAAAAAACAACATTTTTTGGGTATAAAAAGATTCCCTTCAATCAATCACATGTCCCATCTACAACTCTGGACATAAATACATGGTTACATGTACTCTTACTTTTCAAATCAAGATTACTATTACCAAACGGATGAGCCAAAGAACCAAAGTGCCAGATCTAATTGAGATAAGCTAAGTGTCTAGGAAGGAAAATATGCGAAGGAAACGAATTCCAGTCAACATGCCCATCAGCAAACCTACCAAAAACAGAGGACGAGAGCCAGTTAGAAATAAAAGCCTTGAAGAGCTGCTCCCTATACTACAAGCAGAGGCGTCGATTCTCAGTCTGGAGGATACTGTTCATTGTCTCTTATCAGTGTACACTCTTGTCCTACATGACGAATCGCACTCACCAAATCCAACCAAAAATTTGGTGAGTGCGAAGTGGCGTTGTTTGACTCATGGTCCATTCACACTGCTGTGTTTGCGTTCCCAAAATGGAGGAAGGTAAAATCCAGAAACAAAAAAATATTGAAAGCCTTGCCTTTTCTTGCTACAACAACTACTGTGCAACTGCATTACACTACTGCTAATACAGCCATGCTCTTTTTTTACATTACGATCCTTCCTGTCATGCGTTGGAGAAGCTTAAATCTCATACTGCCTAGGTTTGCGGAGGCTATTTTGGGTTCAGGCGGGTCCCGGCGTTTTACCCAGCGGCCGTTTGACGCCGGGGCGGAAATCGTGAGCTGGAATTCCGATTTTTTTTCCTGCCCCGCTCGATTAACACTGTCCGGCGTAGAGTTAATCAAGAGTCAGTGTTAACTAAGATCCAAATTTTGTGGTCCTTCTCCCTTACCTGCTCCAGGAATACGCTATCTACGTGTACTCTCTACAAATACAATCCGTATACGTACTACTCGTCTCAAATCCAATTTGTTCCAGATCCAGTTTATCCCATATGGTTTGTGGCACCCAAACTCAGAATGGACAGTATATAGCACCAAGGTTTCGTTGGGTAGAGCACACCTTTCTCGGCTTCAAGGCCCAGATCAAGTGTGGCATTTCGATATGCGATATGCTTCTCAATGATGATGGAAGAAGTTATGGGGTTTTGTATGAACCCTGCCCGCCAAATGCCACATCTGGTACGAATGTTACGCAAAACCTCAAATGACAACTGACAATTCAGTGTTATTCCGATATATGTAGTCATGCATATTCATAGCTAGTTCTTAAATCAAATGGAAGTTGACAACTCAGTGTTATTCCGATATAAAATCTTACATATTCATCGCTAGATGTGAGATCAAAGTTACAGCAAATCCCAGAGTCACAGCTAGTGTTATGGAACGTCTTATAATCTGTCATAAGTTTCCAAATCAAAAACCAGTGTTGTGCAATGGCATTACATGTAGGCGTTCCTCTCAACATAAATCCCATATGGTTTGTGGCACCCAAACTCAGAGTGCACGGTATATAGCACCAAGGTTTCGTTGGGTAGAGCACACCTTTCTTGCCTCAAAGCCTAGATCAAGTGTGGCATTTCGATATGCAATATTCTTCTCCATGATGATGGAAGAAGTTATTGGGTTTTGTATCAATCTTGCCCGAAATGCCACATCTAGTACCAGTGTTATGTAAGACCTCAAATGACAACTGACAACTGACAACTCAGTGTTATTCCAATATAAATGGTCAAGGTAGAAGAGATTGCTGCAATTGCAACTTGTAAATATGATGTTGAGGCAAAATCAAAGATGTTTAGTAGTTCAAGAATAGATTCTCAAAGTAAATCTTCCTAAACCGACCTTTTAACTCACTTCAATGGACTTGCACAATGTCACTAAATCCAATAATTACAAGATCGATTGTATATCTAGAGTTGTCCACATCACTTCAATGTAATTGTTGCTTAGTCAAATCAATATGCATTACACTGCCTCCAAACCGGAAACCCAAATGCATTGTGAACTGACATTCCAATATTAGAATGATGAATAAGGTGAATATTAAATGAGTTAAAAAACGGTTAAACCTATATCCTCAACCCAAAATCTTCATCGGTAAAATGTGAATCTATTATTGGGCACATGGTCCCTCTTCTAAAAATAAACATATATAGTTAGAAGAAAGTTACAAGTGAACATACAATTAAATGTATAAAGCATGTAAACTAACCCCCAAAAGACCCTTATGATGTACGTATTTGACTCAAATATGTATTATTCATTAGAAAGACATATGGAATAAAACCAAAAATAGTGTGGTACTTTATAGTACACATTGGGAGAGTTTATGACTATTCAAAGTTTGAATATCATTTAAATATCATCAATGTAAGGTGTTGAGCATATAATTGGACATATGTCTACATTTAGGAATGACCATATTTGTGGTTAAGAGATTTTATTTAGGAGTGAAATTTAGAAAGTGATAGTGCAATAGTAAAATTCATGGTTGCATTTTCCAATAATTGCAAATCTTAGTAAAAAACCAAGCAGTGAAAGAAAAATGCCAATAACTTTGGGAAAAAAAATTCATAAGATAAAATAAAATTGGAGGGTGTTTCTTATGATGTTTGGCAACCAAAGGCGCAAACAAATCTCCTAAATGGAGTCCCGAGATTCATGGCTATGTTTTCGAGTAATTGCAAATCGTAGTCAAAAAACATAGTTTAAGATAAATGCCAATAGGTTATGAAAAAACATGTTTCACATAAATAAGTCAAAATTTGGAGGATGTTCCTTATGACGTGAGGCATCCAACTGTGCATAAATACTTCCAAATGGCGTCTCGAGGCTTATGGCTACATTTTCCACTAATTCAAAATCTTAGTCAAAAAGCAAGTAGTTAAAGAAAAATGCCAATAAATGTCACAAAATAATATTAGATTTTCAAAAAATGTTTTAAATACTCATTTAATGAATTTAATAGAAGCATTTCTTATTGAATACTCACTAAAATTATAAATTTTATTTTTACCATTTGAAATTTGATAAGATTGGTTAAAATCAGAGATGTTACATTCAAAAAGATAAAAAGGTCAAGAAATTGTTGCCAAAAACATACAATTACTTTCTTGAAGTAGTAAAATTTTTAACACTAAGACAATCTTGAGGTGTTTCTCTTTGAAATATTCTCCTAATGATACAAATTTACTCAAATTAACATGAATCAAATTGGGTTGGAAAGAAGACTTGGTTTTCTATTTGGAAAATGGGCTACTACTATAAAATGGTTGTTTGGGCATTTAGGGGTTAGATTTCATATGAAAAAATCTCATTTTAAACACATTTTAACGGCAAATGCCATTTATAAATATATATTTTATTAGACAAAAAAGACTCTGAAATCTAATTTGTAATTACATGCATGCTTGTTAGTAGGCATCTACCAAGAATATTAATATGTGGAATATTATTGAACGCCTCATTGGATCCTTTTAGATGTGGAAAACTCATCAACTTGCTATCCAATTATGAAGTTGACTACAAATTTGGAAATGAAAATTAGCTTTTTATGTTGCCAACACATATACACAATCATGATACATCTCTAATAGTTCATGGCCATGTCAAGTACTCAAAGTACTCCACGTATTCCAAGATTTATCAAAAGTGTTGGGCAAAAAACAACCGGACCATCTAAAGTTTAGGAAAATGAGGCGCACATGAATTTGTCCATATCTCTTGCAAAAAAAATTTAAATCACAAAATTCTTTTTTGAGGTGGAAGATGGCTTGGCCTTCTAACTTTTCTTAGTTCATAACTTTTCCAAATAAGATCATTTGTTATACTCAAATGTGTACCAAAACCTACTGAAAAATATGGTGTAGTGAGAACTCATATAGCCGCTTGTAAGTACTTATCCCATATCATTTGGGAGTGACTAAGAACGAATTTGATTACAAGAGCAACTCTTTCTAAACCACATGATGCTTGGTGTTTGGTTCACTATCTCTAGAATTCGTATCGTTGTTTGTTTTGCAATCAACCATGCCATGAAGAGATGAACCAGTACATAAGTCGTAGTTTAATGTTTGGTTCACAGTCAATCTCTAGAACTCGTACCATTGTTTGCTTTGCGATCAACCATGCCATGAAGAGATGAACAATCGTTGAATGATTTAATGAGAATGCCATTAACATTGAATGTAATTAAATGACAGCTTGGACCCTCAAATGTGATTGGTTGAGATTGAAAGCCTGTCATTGGGCTCATATATGGTCAGTCTTCCGCACCTCAACACTCAGCGTTGTCGTGATGGAAATGCTTCCATCGTGTACATATATGCTCTAAGCTTTGTATTTTCAATGAATGGAGTAGCGGAATGAAAATAGTACATATAGTTTGTCTTTCGTTTTAATTAAATCATCAAAGGATTAGGTGGTTTGAAAGGTGTGAATAGGAAGGGGGGGAAAAAGTACCTTTTTTGAAGCTTCAAAGGGGAGCATGGGCATATGTGCCCCACCGCCACCTTTGATTGGATGAGATTTAGTGAGGTCTTTGGGTTTTGAAGATTGTCGGGAGTCTTTTTGTGTGTGTGAATAGTGAGAGCTTTGGAGACAGAATTTCGACTTGATGTAGCTCATTGAGCAAGACTTTGTTTAAATTGAAATTTTGAGAGATTGTTCCTTGTAATGAGACCTTTCCGAATTGATCTTATAAGTTGAATTTGGAATTGTATTGCAAAAGTTGTGAAGGTTGGAAGTTTGTGGAAACCCTTGGCCGTCCATTGAGAGGGCAGAGGTTTCGACGAGCCACAACTTTTGTTGTGTGTATCAACTTGCTTTGCAATTTTGAGAGTGTATGTATCATTGTAATAGCTTTCCAAAAAGTTATTACTTTTATGATTTGGAGTTCCGAGGAGGAAGTTATGAAGGTGTGAAGGCTTGGAGGTTGACTGCCTTTGGAAAGAAGGAAGCTAAGACTTCGAGGACCATAACTTTTGGTCACTGTGATAATTTCTTTTGAAATCTACAGGACTGATAGCCTATAAGATTAGCTCTTCAGATTGCTATCACTCAATCTATTTGGAGTTTTATTGAAGGAGTTGTTGTGTGTTGAAGTTGAGAGGTTGAAACTCTCTAAAAATAAAGAGACCGAAACTTTGATTAGCCATAACTTATGGACAGAGTTTAGGGTTTCTATAAAAATTATACGTATTGTAGTAGTTTGCATTAGCTTTTCAAAATGCTATTGCATTTGTATGTAAGAGCTTTAGATCAAAAGTTATGAAGATATAAAGAGGCGGAGGTTGGTTGTCAAAAGAAAAATAAAGCTTCCACTTTGCTCTCTTATAACTTTTGGACAGTAACTTAGATTCAATTGAAATTTTGAGGAGTGTTAGTTTGTTGTTTTAGCTTTTCAAAAAGCTATTATACTTAGCTTTTGGAGACTTGAGCCATCTGTAGCATCAATTAGAAGCTCGCAGCCACAATAGAAGATTGCCTTGAAGGTTTCTTTGTGTTTTTAAACACTTTGAGACTTTAAAGGAAGAAGATTTGAAGACTTCAAGACAAGAAGACGAGAACATTTGTGTGTTGTGGCTTGTGGCTCGTTGTCTTTTATTGTTGTTCCTAGCCGGTTTTGGAGGCTCGTTGTTTTTTATTGTTATTCCCAGCCGGTTTTGAAGGCTAGTTGTTTTCAATTTTGTTTTGTAAACTTTGTTGCGGCGAAGTGGGATTGATCACCCACACGGTCGTGTTTATGTTGTTCCCACCGGTGAGGCACGTTTGCTGGTCACCGTGGGTTTGAAATTTAGGAGCCATCTTTCGGACGGTTTCAGCTCGTGGTCTGGCCGTCCCGTTTTACCCGTCCGAGGCCCGTGGTTTCTTATTACCCCACCCTTACCCTTAAACCTTTTAGAGCCATTGCAGGATAGGACTGGGAAGAGATTTGAAGATTTGAAGAGTACAAGAATTGAAGACAAGACCGATCTCCCAAGCTATCTGGTCATCGTGTCGCAGCCAGATTCCCCGCGAATTCTCAGAGCGCGCTCCTCTCTACCCGACAGCGTGTTGCATTTCCCTCATGTTGCATTTCTCAGTTTACTCCTCAACGTTCTTGTTGCATTTTGCTCTTGTTGCATTTTTTCATTCTTTTTCTGGGATCCTCTCTTACTACTCAACTTCACGGTCCACTTAACATCATGGAATCCCCAAGGTCCAGGAGGGGGTGCAGAATACTGCTAAAGATGGACTCAAGATCCTTGTGGATGGAAGATTGACTTTGAGAATCTAACCCTAAACTACTAAACATCTCGGATTTTGCCTCAATATGAGCTTCACAAGCTGTAATTGCAGCAATCTCTTCTACTTTGGCCATACTCAGTAACAATAACAAAGAACAAACTAACAAGGAAAAAATCCGAGAACCATTGACCATAGAAATGCCAAAATACAAGAGAGAAGCAAATAACACTATAACTAGGACTAACACTAGAAAGCGAATGCAAACGACATATTCAACATATCTAGATCTCAAGTGTAAACGAAGTAAATGAACACTGATATCTACTGTCCACTTTGAATTTGGGTGCCACAAACCATATGGAATATATGTTGAGAGGAACGCCTGTATGTAATGCCATTGCATAACACTGGTTTTTGATTTGGAAACTTATGACAGATTATTCGACGTTCCATAACACTAGTTGTGACTCTGGGATTTGCTGTAACTTTGATCTCACATCTAGCGATGAATAAGTAAGATTCTATAGTAGAATAACACTGAGTTGTCAACTGCCATTCGATTTCAAATTTGATGGTGAATATCCATGACTATTTATATTGGAATAACACTAAGTTGTTAGTTGTCAGTTGTCATTTGAGGTCTTGCGTAACATTGGTACCAGATGTGGCATTTCGGGCAAGGTTGATACAAAACCCAATAACTTCTTCCATCATCATGGAGAAGCATATCGCATATCGAAATGCCACACTTGATCTGGGCCTTGAAGTCGAGAAAGGTGTGCTCTACCCAACGAAACCTTGGTGCTATATACCGTGCACTCTGAGTTTGGGTGCCACAAACCATATGGGATAAACTGGATCTGGAACAAATTGGATTTGAGACGGGTAGTACGTATACGGATTGTATTTGTAAAGAGTACTCGTAGATAGCGTATTCCTGGAGCAGATACGGGAGAAGGACCGCAAAATCTGGATCTTGGTTAACACTGACTCTTGATTAACTCTGCGCCGGACAGTGTTAATCGAGTGGGGCAGGAAAAAAAAATCGGAATTACAGCTCACGATTTACGCCCCGGCGTCAAACGGGCGGCTGGGTAAAACGTTGGGACCCGCCTCAACCCAAAATAGCCTCCACAAACCTAAGCAGTATGAGATTTAAGCTTCTCCTCATGTGTTTGAGTAATTTCATATTTCATATTTTATATTTCATGGTTCCAGATTCCCTCAAAGCTACCTGACGCACGCATGCATGCGGCAGCACTGCTTTATGTGAATGGGCCATCAGTGAAGGAGTGAAAAGCGACGCCTTCTCTTTGTAGTGCTATTCTCTGAAGACCGGTTATCTCGGATAATGGATGACCACGCTGCATGCCCATCTGAATGGTAACTTGTCAGCTCCTGAAGAGAATGGAACCAAGGTGAAAAGGCTCCGCGCCCATTTCAAATTGAGATTTCGCGCACCAAATACAGTAAATCAGAGCGGATCTATGGAGCTTCCAAGGAGTCTCAGGAATGATGATAATTTTGTCGCGAGAGCCAAAGTCGATCGTTTCATCAACTTACAAGACAATGAGTATGAGGGTACCAGAACACCGGCGCGATTCATATACCAGTCCGAAAGAGGCGGCAGTCGCATGCGATCGAAGATGAGCCAAGCCCCCCTCAGCAAAGGATGGACAGACGTGCAGGGCGTGGCATTCACTTTTGACATGTGGAGCTCGGCAGGTTTGGCAATTTGATGGTAAATTCAAAGGCTGTCTCCATCTCCCCACCGGAAGGCCGTTGTTAAGCAGCTGCAGAGAAATGTTGAGATGCGTTGTGGTCGCCATAATGTATATGACGTCTTTGACGGGCAGAATAACCTTTTATTCACCTCATCCACATTTACTCACGCTTTCCAAAAAAGTTCATTTAAACATTATTACTGACGATTAAAGTGCAAAAATAACAGCTCTCCGACAGGACAGAATCAAAAACGATGTGAAAAACTTTACTGGAGAGCGGTTGTGCCGAAACTATATGACATCACGATCAGACACGCACAAAATATTGCCACAGTAAACGCATGTGAACTCAGCCAAAATAAGAAACAAAATTGCATGGTATGTATATCCAGCTCTTATATAAGCTAAGACGTTCATGGCTCCCAGTGCTAACAACTGCCGGCCTACTTCTGAGCAATGTGCCTCAAATTCCAGCAATTTGAAAAGAATCTGAAAACTTTGATGTATTCCAACTACAGCCTCGAATTTCCCTTCGAAATCTCATTCTACTGTAACTGCATATAAATGAATGACTGAATGAATGAATGAATGAATGAATGGGTTTGCATGCCGATGCAACTCAACCCATGAGTGACCTACAGTAATCAAATGGAAGAGAAGACTGCTCGCAGTATCTCCTAATTTGTACACTGCAATATGAATATGTGTACTCTGGTGATGGCCACGGCCCGGCATGATATACAGATACATCACATCCATGGATCAATGATCTAAAGGGGTACAGCGTTGGGCGCGGCCTTGAGCACGAGCACCTCCAGCGTGAGGCCGGGTCCGAAGCCGATGAAGAAGCCGAAATCGCTGCCCTCGCCCAGCGTGCGGGACCCCATCTGCAGCGACCGCTGCCGAATCTGGTCCAACACGAACAACACCGACGAGCTGGACATGTTGCCGAACTCCGACAGAACGTCGCGGCTGCCCTGCATCTTGTCCTTGCTCAGCTGCAGCTTCGCCTCCACCTGGTTCAGAATGGCCGGGCCTCCCGGATGCACCGCCCAGAACATCTCGTTCCACTGCGGCGACCCCACGCACCGGCGCGCCTCGTTCAGGAACTTCTCGATGTTCTTGGAGATCAGCCCGGGCACGTCCTTCATGAGGTGGAAGATCAGCCCCGCCTCCGTCAGGTGCCCGTCGATGGCGCCGTCGCTCTCCGGCAGAATCGTCTCCCCCGCCCACTGCACCTCGAACAGCGCCCTCTCCGCGTCCGCCTTCGGGTCCGCTCCCACCACGTACACGCCCGCGCCGTCGCCGAACAGGGCCGACCCCACCAGCCCGTCCAAGTGGTTCTCGCTCGGGGCGCGGTACGTGACGGCCGTGACCTCGCTGCACACCGCCAGCACCCGGGCGCCCTTGTTGTTCTCCGCCAGATCCTTGGCCACCCGCAGCACCGACGCGCCGCCGAAGCACCCCGTCTGGTACATCATCACGCGCTTCACGCTGGGCTTCAGCCCCAGCAGCTTGGCCAGCGCGTGGTCGGCGCCGGGCATGTTGACGCCGCTGGTGGTGGCGAACACGACGTGCGTGATGTCGGACTTGCGGCCGCCCCACTCCTTGATGGCCTTCACGGCGGCCTCCGCCGCCAGCTTGGGCACCTGCACCACCACGATGTCGTGGCGCACGTTCAGCGAGGGCTCCATGTACGTGCAGATGCCGGGGTTGGCCCTGAGCACCTCCTCCGTCAGAAACATGTGCCGCTTCCGAATGCCGGACTTGTCACCTGCACCGTACCATCAACATCAATTCAATTTAATTAGCGAGTGAAAATGCCCTGGAAACGTTTCCATTTCACGAACGCGGAGGTTGCATTCAGACGGAATTATCGCAGAACTTAGAGAAGCATTAAATTCCAATGCACGAATTTGGAGGTTAAAGTCTGTCATTTCAAGAATGAGATTTATTTTAGTCAATCTACTGTACCACTGCAGCACATATGGAGACGAGGTAGGTTGTGTGAATGACTTACAGATGCGCTTGAATTTGGCCTTGAGGGCATCCTTGTCGCTGCAGTTGGTGATGTCGAAGAAGAAATCCGGGTAGTCGGACTGCAGAAATTCAGTGGGCGGCACGGCGGTGCCGATGCCCAGCACACACGCCGGTCCGTCGGCTCGAGGCTGAGCCCTGGGAAGTGGGGCCATCGTCCTCACAGCGGGGGTCGCGAGTACTGCAATTTGATCATCTGATCCCGTGACGGTTTCTCCAGCTCGTGGCGCCATGGTGAGTATTCAGTGATGTGCGTGAGACTGCCAACCTGTGTGAAGGTCCGGAAATGATCACTCAGCCAGAGAGCAATCGAAAGTTGTCTTGAGAACTATGAACTTGTGTACATAATCTGGGTAGCTAATTCCTGAACAGGTAAGTCTTGAAAACGTTGAGTTGTGATGGCCAGCTGCTGCAGGAGAAATTTGAAGTGAGGATTCCAGGGTGGGCTGTGCTTTTTATGCACGTACTGAAAGGAGAAGGGATCGCTTTTCACTCGGTAGGTGAGTCAAATGCTGCCACTTCGCACTCACTGCCCAGCTTGGTGAGTCAAATTCCGCCACTTCACAATCACTGCCCAGCATTTGATGAGTGCTATATGTCACGCTGTTCAAGTGTGTAAAGTGAACTCTGACACTGTTTTGAATGAGAAGGGACGCCTTTGCTGGTAGTGACCGTGCAAGCAACAGAGTTCGAAGTCTTCAGTCCAACTCTGCAAATACTGAGTGATGTAAGCAGTTGCTTGGAAATGCAGGGAATGGCCCACCGCGGTGCCTGGAAAACAGTAGCCAACGTGGGCATGGAATCGTTGAAAGGACGGAATGACCATCCTCCGGTAATTCCGAGAAGAAAATTGGTTTATCAGATCAGGGCATTTATCTAATTTTAACAAAATTTAGACAAAATTTTCAACAAAATTTAGACACGTCTTCTGATGGGAAATGCAAGTTTTTCAACTACAGCTCTGTGTATTTCTAAACTTGGATGGAATTCCTTTTAGAAATGTGAGCTTTTCAACTACAGCGTAGTATGTTTCATGTCTCCACGTAGCATGGTTGACATACCTGACAGCATGCCTGTGAGTAATTGTCTATATTAATGGAGAATAAATGGAATCTAGGGATAAATAGACCCGGGGATTCGGTAAATTGTTGGAAATTACTTCAGCACTAAGTGGGCCCCATGTTGTCCGCAACTTTTTTTTGACATAGCCAAAATATTTATCTGGCTTGCACATGCAGAATATGTTGAAAAATGGGTTCACTGCATAACATTCAGTAGCCTTTGTGACTACTGCTTCCCTCTAAGAGAATGATGTGGAATATCCCACATCATTTCATCCCCATTAAATGATGTGGGATATATTCCACATCACATCAGTAGCTATGGGGGCACCTGGTGTTAAGCAAGAGCTATCAATCATGATGAACAGTAATTGAAAGCACTCATTCAATCACAATTCAACAGTGTCTTGTCATTTTTTATTTGATTTAATCACAATTCAAGAGTGTTTTGTAATTGTTTATTTGATTCATTCACGATTCAATAGTGTTTTGTGATTGTTTATTTGATTCAATAGTTCATTCAATTAGAAATCACTAGTCACTCCGTATATAAAAGTGGATGAAACGAAAAGGCAGTCTCTTTGAAAGCGGTTGAATGTTCAGTGAAGCCCACTTGATTTCCTAACTAAGGAATTCCATTATAAATTCTACATTTAATGAATATGTATGTTGTGATTTTGTGCAAAATATATCAGTCAATCACACATATAATTTGTGAATAAAATCCTATGTTTGGATTCCATATTAAGAATAGCCTTCATTAGAAATGGTTGCTTCTAAATTAATACTATTTCATCAATATGCATGACAATATAAAAGGTACATTACTTATCCTATTTAGTCGAAGATGCACTAATTGTTATATAATGAATATTTTTTTATATAGAATTCATCAATGCTTTTATCATGTATGTTACATTTGTTTTGTTAAAAGTGCACATGTGGAAATTTTGTACATTTGAAGAAAGTATAGTCATATTTCTTTGTAAAGTGCCAAAATTGAATGTACATTACCAATAAAAACAAGTGGCTAGTCACGTAGTCTCTGCCTTAGTATTTACCCTATATTTACTTTTGCACCTTGTTTGTACTGTTCAGCCATATAACTCCTTAAAAACAAAGCGTTTATGTAGTCTCTTTCCTGAAAGGGGAGAGACAAAATGTAGTATGAATTTTAGAGGGGGTGGTGTAAGTGAATAAAGTGAACAATGTCACTCCAAAAACAATTTAAAAAAAAAATGAGATTCAGACTCTCTAGTGAGCTCTGCAATTTAATATTTTTTAAAAAAAAAATAATTAAAAGTTTAATTAAATTTATTTTTTTAAATGTTTAAATTTTTTTATTTTGAACTCAAGTTGGCAACACTAATATTTATCCAAATCTCAAGTTGCCTAACTCCCTCCCCTTCCTCCCCATCAATTCTCTTTACAATTTCCTTTGAACGTACAATTTACTACAACTGACATAATTGCTAAATTTAGCCTCACATTTTCATCACTATTCCAAAGCACCAATCCATTTCTATTTTGGTTAAGGAAATTCACTTTTTTCTTGATAATACTCTCAAAACAAGCCATGTGGGACTATTTTTTTTGACATTTAAGGATAAAGACTAAGTCTTAACGCAACCTCAAAGACAAAGAATTTACAGACACAGCGACACATGAAATGCGACCTTGCTTTCGGCACTAGTCCACAAATCCACACGGTCAAGTTCACCAAAGCTCCACCTTTTTTGCTCTCCCTTGTCAACAAAACCTCAAAGCACTAAATTCCAGTCCCAAGCCGTTGCCCTGAGTGACACTTCCCTGTTAAAAGCGTTGGTGTCAACAATGGGGTCAAAAAGGAGACTCCACGTTGATAAATAACAGGCCCTCTTGGACCCAATTCAACAACTCCCCTGGTCAAACGATAGTACAGTACAGATTGATTCCACTCCTCATATAAATGCACACCGTGGCCGTCCAGAATCAACATCTCAGTTCCAGCCTTCCAGTGAGTATTCTACACACCTCCTGCTCTGGACTCTCACCTGAATCAACTCGAACACCGAGGACTACATCTGAAACCTGAGCTTTGATTCTTATATTCGCCAATATTTAGCTCATTCCACTTCTTGTGCAGATTGAACCACTTTTAGCTCATCGCAATTCTACCATCCCTTGCTACCTACACATATCCATTTCAGTCATCCACGACGAATCACACATTCTGTTACATCGAATTGCGAGGAGTTTAGCTCACACTTCTGGGGTCTGTTTCATTCTACATAGATTGATTGATCTCTGGGCGTCATTCTCTCGGGAATAACTGAAGCAAAAGTTCGGGTCTAAACAGGCATCAGTTCAGGAACTGAATTGGCACGCTCCCAATTACTGCAGGTATATAGAATTCCATGGCGCCCCCAGCAGCCATTCCCATCATGGACGATTCCGCTGCTCTTTACATGAAGAAGCAGAAGCTCTCCGATCAGGCCATGATGTTGGACTGCGATACCTCATCACCACAATCCGCAGCTGCGGACCCTCTCAACTGGGCCAAGACGGCCGCCAAGTTGCAAGGCAATCATCTAGACGAGATCAAGCACATGGTGGCCACCTTCTTCGACTCCACGGAAGTAGCCATCGAGGGCGTCAACCTCACCGTGGGCCAAGTCACCGCCATCGCGCGCAGACCCGCGGTGAACGTGGTGCTCGACGCCGCCAACGCCAAGGCGCGCGTGGACGAGTCGTCCAACTGGGTGCTCACCAAGATCATGAACGGCGGGGACATCTACGGCGTCACCACAGGATTCGGCGCCACGTCCCATCGCCGCACGCAGCAAGGCGTGGAGCTCCAGCGCGAGCTCATCCGCTTCCTCAACGCCGGAGTGCTCGTCAAGGGCCACTGCCTGCCCGCCGAGACCACCCGCGCCGCCATGCTGGTGCGCACCAACACGCTGATGCAGGGCTACTCCGGCATCCGCTGGGAGATTCTGGAAGCCATGGAGAAGCTCCTGAACGCGCACGTCACGCCCAAGCTGCCCCTGCGCGGCACCGTCACGGCTTCCGGAGACCTGGTGCCCCTGTCGTACATCGCGGGCCTTCTCACGGCCAGGCCCAACTCCAGGGCCGTCACCGAAGATGGGCGCGAGGTGTCTGCGCTGGAGGGGTTGCGCATGGCGGGCGTGGACAAGGCGTTCGAGCTGCAGCCCAAGGAGGGGCTGGCGCTGGTAAACGGCACGGCCGTGGGCTCCGCGCTGGCGTCCACCGTGTGCTTCGACGCCAACGTGTTGGCTCTCCTGGCCGAGGTGTTGTCGGCATTGTTCTGCGAAGTGATGCAAGGCAAGCCGGAGTTCGCCGACCCGCTGACGCACAAGCTGAAGCACCACCCGGGCCAGATGGAGGCGGCCGCCGTGATGGAGTGGCTGCTGGAGGGCAGCGACTTCATGAAGGCCGCGGCCAAGCTGAACGAGACGGATCCCCTGAAGAAGCCCAAGCAGGACCGGTACGCGCTGCGCACGTCCCCGCAATGGCTGGGTCCCCAGATCGAGGTGATCCGCAGCGCCACGCACGCCATCGAGCGCGAGATCAACTCCGTGAACGACAACCCCATCATCGACGCGGCGCGCGGCATCGCCCTGCACGGGGGCAACTTCCAGGGCACGCCCATCGGCGTGTCCATGGACAACATGCGGCTGGCCGTGGCCGCCATGGGCAAGCTCATGTTCGCGCAGTTCTCGGAGCTGGTGAACGACTACTACAACAACGGCTTGCCCTCCAACTTGAGCGGAGGACCCAACCCGAGCCTGGACTACGGCATGAAGGGCGCGGAGATCGCCATGGCGTCGTACCTGTCGGAGCTGAATTACTTGGCCAACCCGGTGACCACGCACGTGCAGAGCGCGGAGCAGCACAACCAGGACGTGAACTCGCTGGGCTTGGTGTCGGCGCGCAAGACCGAGGAGGCGGTGGAGATCCTGAAGCTGATGAGCTCCACGTTCTTGGTGGGGCTGTGCCAAGCCATCGACCTGCGGCATGTGGAGGAGACCATGCAGACGGCAGTGAAGCAAGTGGTGACGCAGGCGGCGAAGAAGACGCTGTTCATGGGCAAGGACGGCGCGCTGCTGCCGTCGCGGTTCTGCGAGAAGGACCTGCTGCTGGTGGTGGAGCGGCAGCCGGTGTTCAGCTACATCGACGACGCATCGTCGGAGACGTACCCTCTGATGGAGAAGCTGCGAGCAGTGCTGGTGAGCCACGCGCTGAAGCTGCACAAGGACGCGTCGGCGGCGGTGTTCGAGCAGATCCCGGTGTTCGAGGCGGAGGTGCAAGAGCGGTTGCGCATTGCGGTGCCGGTGGTGCGGGAAGCGTATGACAACAAGGGGTTGTCGGCGGTGGGCAACAGGATCGAGGAGTGCCGGACGTATCCGTTGTACAAGTTCGTGAGGGCGGAGCTGGGGACGCAATTGCTGACGGGATTGCGGACGGTGTCGCCGGGGACGGAGATCCAGAAGGTGTTCGAGGCCATGTCGGAGGGCAAGCTGATGAAGCCCCTTCTGCAGTGCGTGGAGGGGTGGAACGGAGCTCCCGGACCTTTCCCCAAGCAGCTGTGAGTGATGGACAGGCCTCAACACAATTTTGATTAACATACACAGCAGGCCAGTTCATCAGGCCCCATATGTTTCAGATTGCTTCTGATCAATGCTTCTCCTATAAGGAGCCCAATTTGTAAATAGTCGGTTCCAAATCAACGCAAGTCCAATGTGTCATTGGGCAGCGGATTTGGGCTGGAGGAAGATAGATGATACAAGTCATTGTGAGCCAAGCTCAAGGATTACCAGTAATAACATTCTTTGAACGCATTGTTCACATTTTTTTCCACAAAACAGTCATCCGGTTCATAACCCTCAATATGCTACTGCGTTATTTCTTGTCAGGCAGGCCCACTGTGGGTTCATGATATATGAATGCATGATCTCACTTGCACAATGTGCACTAGTCAATAGAATTCAACAAACGACTGTGACCTGGTAGTTGATTTTAAGTGTAGAACGGAGTTGCAATGTGTGCGCATTTAAAAGTTTTCATTTCTGCCATATCATAGTGCAGAACATAATAGAGCACTGCTATGGAGCACACTTTGGAAAACTGGATCAAAAGAGAATCGTCACTTACATCCACTTTTCTAAGTAATGAAGGAATGCCATTTGTATTCCATGAATTTTGAGAGTATCGTGTCATTGCTGCGCTAACTTGGTTTCAAATTGTAGACTATGGACTAGGTGACCTTCGAGCCGCCATGAGGCTGCGAGAGGGTTACCGGACGTAACCAGCTGTGTTCCCGGATGAAAAATCCCATAATTGCTGCCTTCATGGATGAATCTTGCATGATTATGAACAAATTGTGCTGCTCGTGGATGAAATAAGTCCAAGCAGACACTTGCGCTTAATCAGAGCTGGTTACGGTTCCATTGCAAAAGGGTCTCATTGCTCTATTATGCTCATTGAGAAACAGTAACCAGACCAGGAAATTCACCACGCCCCTATTTGAGAAATATCATCGTCATGGCAAACCCATCGTTGCAGAGTTAAAATGGCAGAGAGTTCTGAGGCCCCGCGAGGAAGGAGAAACACCAACATACTAATACACAGCTCGAATGCCAGCAAAAGCATGTCTACAATCTGCAATTCAGTACTCCGTATCAAGAGTTTCCCAGTTCTGAAAAGATTATATTTGAAATGGCACACTGGTACACATACACGATAATGAATATTTTCGAATCAGGGTGAATAACTATTAATTCAGCTGCTGAAGTATTACAGTCCATCCTCATCAATGCACAATTCTTACAGTCAGCTATAAATGAGGCTCTGGGTTAATACAGGTAAAATGACGAGAAACTCGTCTAGACTGAAAACTAGATACAGGTTTGCAATCCAAAAGACTTTACCAAAAGGTTCAAGAGTAACCCTATCTTTGTGGAAAAATGACGTCCTACCCTCATCATGTTTCAGAAGATTCACTACTGTAGTCCTAATGAATGCAAAAGTAACTAAATGACTATTACCAGACCATAAGTCTTTAGTAATTATAGAAGGATATCTTTGAATCCTTTCACCTGTTTTCAAGTCAAAGGCTGTGCACAATGTACGCCTGCCCAACTAGCAACGAGCAACTTCTCGGTGTGCGTTGAACCCATCCAAGATAACAACTCACGCAGGGCCAAAGCATCTCAATTTGCAACTTGTTTCTGCAAAAGTTTGAACAAGCTGCAATGGTGGTTCATCTGCTTTGGGCTATTCAATGGCCTCCTTGGAACCACCCATTCACAACTTTCACCGATTGTTGGCGGCACTATTAGCAGCACTACTGGCAGCACCAAAGGCAGCCAAAAGCTTGAGCAAGTCAGTCACCGACGTATCGACAGGCTCATCATCAATTGTTCCTGGGGCCCTACTATGCGTTCCATCCATAGCGCTTGACCGATTGTGCTGATACTCATAAGCAGCAGTCTTTGAAGTCCGTGCAGTCGACAGTACACTCAGGAAATCAGACTGCTTGAGAGCCCTGGGCTCCTTGGCTTCAGCAAGGCCATCAGCGTGCACTCTCTCTTCATCCAGTAGATCACGAATGGGCATGTAAGCCGCTTCTTTACACAATTCTGTCAAGTCTGACCCACTGTAACCCTCGGTTAAGGCAGCAAGTTGATCGATGTCTAAACAGTCTTCATAATTCTCACCCTTGAGGATAACCCTCAATATGCTATTGCGTTGTTTCTTGTCAGGCATGCCCACTTCAAATGCTCTAGGAAGTCGTCTTAGAATAGCTTCATCGAGCTCCCAAGGCCTATTCGTTGCAGCCAAAACCATCACTCGCGCATTTTCTGAGGAACACATGAGCTGCATTAATAAGATTGTCGAAAAAGGATGATTCTGCTTTGATATTGAAAAACTCAACAATTGAACTGCCTCAAACAAAACGTGATCAGCGAGCTGAGAGTAGTGAGAATCTTACGATCCGTGGTGAACCCATCCCAAAGAGCCATAAACTCCGTCTTCATGTTTGTGAGGGCTTCATGCTCAGTCTGGCGACGCTGTCCCAAAAAGCTGTCAACCTCGTCAATGAAAATGATTGAGGGCTGCAGTTTGTAAGCTAATGTAAAAACTGCGGTAACTGCAAACCAAAGACACAATAAAGTGCTGTCAGTTAGGCTCTCCAGTCATGATACCCCAAACATCAAAATAGAGTTGGAACGGATACAGAATGATAAAGCATCACGCAATTCACCCAACCCGCTCAAGAAGGAATATGCTGCATAACGAAACGTACCTAGCTTCTGAGCATCACCAAACCACTTGCTCATCAGATTTGCAATGCGGACATTGATAAAAACTGCAGCCGACTCTTTAGCAATAGCCTTCGCCAGAAGTGTCTTTCCTGTGCCAGGTGGGCCGAATAGAAGAACACCCTTCTGTGGCCGTAAAAGCTTGCCATGTGTAAAAAGGTCAGGCCGCTGCAGAGGTAGAATCACCAATTCATGAAGTGATTTCTTCACATATTCAAGCCCTCCAATGGAACTGAAAGTGACATCAATGTCTTCTGGGTTGATGACATCACAAGCTATCATGTCCTGCAAATCAAAATTTCAATTCGTTTAAAAGGTATCGCTTCCAAATAAACTATCAAATACTTCAGTTTTCTATCCAACCACCCTACGCAGCGCATATGTGTTGCTTTAACAGCCCTACTAAGTTAATCAGACAAAGCCACCCAGCACAACACTTCTAACTTCAAGCGTTTATAAATATCCTTTTAGATATCCCGTTCGTAATATTTTACGGTGGCTAAATGTTAACAGCACAATAACCTAAGCACAAACATATTAAGTACTGCGGCTCTCACCCATGAGGAATACCAAAGAAAGTCAATATGCTTCTGCAACATAAGTGTAACATGACTAACGTTGACGCATGACAGTACTCAGATTCCGCAAAAAAAAACTTGCAGGTTGTCCTGCATATAATCGTTTAATTCAAATTATCACCTATTTGAGTGCCCTTCCCGTAGGAAAGTAGAGAAGCTTTTAGTGCCGCGATTAATCAAAATAGAAAGACTTCAAAAACGAAAGAACTAGCTAATCAGGAAGGCTAGGATCATAAGGCAGCTCTTTCACATGCAATAATCTTCAAGCTCCATACCAGAATTCACTTTTCGGCAAGACTCTGCCTTTTAACCTAATTATTGAAAACCCTATATGCTACAAATCTGTTCTTGAAAATTTTACATCACCACCGACCTTCCCGTAATTCATATTCGATCATTCGTACCTCATAACTATTGGTCTGAATCAAAGGCCGACCCAGCCGCTTCGCAATCTCCTTCTTCTGCTCCTGTGCTTTCTTAATTTGAGCTCGGTTAGGGTCAAGGTGGCGTAGGCCGACGAACAACACCAAGCAACTCAAGGCAGCACTGACGGCATACAGAAACAATTCCTGCCCTACCGACGCCGCCCTCGTCCCCGCCCCCATCCTTGCCAACAAAAAACCCTACCACCTCTCACGCATTCGCAACGAAGACACAACAACAAGGGGGCCGGCTTCCCAGTCGCACCTCCTGGCACCACCACCAAACCCTAATCCCTTTTCCCCAGGAAAACAAAAACAAAAAGAAAAAAAGGAAAAAAAATTGAACAGAAAGGAAAAGAAATAAATTGTGCTCGTGTAAAAGGATTTCAGTCACGGCAAGGATTTGCTTGGGAAGAAGAAATCGAGCGAGCGAGAAGAACGTGTGAGCGGCCGGGCGGAGCGGCAATGAATCGCCGCTGCGACGTCGGAGGTGATAAGCTCCATACAACACACTCCTACACTACAGCCATTCAAGCTTTTACAAGTCTGAAATGAACGACGTGGGTAGATTTCACATGGCACTTTTGAGTGGTTCGTCAGCCTTCTCCTTTCGCTACCGTATGTCATTTTTTCGCCGAAGGCACCAAAATAAAATAAAATAAAACAAATAAAATAATAATAATAATAATAATAATAATAATAAAAGTAGGGCCTGAATTAAGTTAACCCTTCAGCGTCCACACTATACCGTACCAAGAAGGCAGGGTCGGCAAAAAATAATTCTCCAAAGAAATGCCGAAAAAATAAATAAATTTATCAAGTATTTTGTCGAAATCATCAAAAATGAAGTCAACAAAAATTGTAGACAAAAAACAAAGGAAAACGTGTAGCCGCTAGTAAAATTCAATGTTAGTTATTAATAGCCAAATTTTTAATAATTATTTTTGAAAGTGCCGACCCCTACTTTTCAAACTTTTATTAATTATTCGACATGAAAGTGCCAACCCTGCCTTCCTACTACGGTAGTTACTTGGTCAAGCCTCATAAATTTCTCATGTTTTAAAATATATTATATTTTTTGGTATTTTTCTCATGTATGGTATTGTTAAACTGATTTACCTTTATTTCTACATAATTATGTAAATAAAAATGAGTTTTATAAAATAAAATAAAAATTCATGTAAAAATCTTTATTTTTATTTTTAATTTTATATATATAGATAGATAGTGTGGCCCGTATTAGTGTGGTCCGTAAAAAATTAGTCAACAGTAAAAACTTACAACATGTTTATGTAAATTAGTGTATCTAACACTAGTCTATCTATTTAGTGTAGTGTGCCCGTACTAGCGTGCCCCACTACTGTTGTGATTTAGTGATTATTAATTTTATTATTAATTTTTATTCAATAATTTTTTATAACTTCCACATTATATGTTCAACATCACGAAATGACTTTTGTTCACCCTTCCTCGTTGATAACTTTTTGACAATACCAAGAACGTGTCTAGTTGGCTAGATCTCACGATAACATACAAACAGAACAAATAAACATACATAACAAATAAACTTCCTTGTAGCCATGCCATTGGCCCAATTTTTCCTACGATTTAGCCATGCTTTTACTTTTAATTTATTTTTAGAATAATTTATCCACATCCATAATTTAATTGAAATTATGGTGACAAAATTTGATTGAAAATTCATAACTTACACAACATAGGTCCAAAAGTCAAGTAAAAGATTTTGGTGCACCCCTTCTCGTCAAGAGATTTCTAACAATACACCAAAAATGAGGCCTAGGGGTTAACGGTCCGAGAGATCTCAACATTACATATAAAAAATAAAAATAAAACTATTTTCTTTAATATATAGATGTATGTATGCATGTGTAAAGAAAATTTTCTTCATCCTATCGATATGTTTAATATTTATTCTTTGAAGTTTTCAAAAAAATAATTTGAAGTCTTGTAAATATGAAAATGCACCTTTATCCATTTAGACAAATAAGGTTTAGAATGTAAGGAACCATTGTTTGCTCAAGTGACAATTGGAAGTTGACAATCCAAGGAGTCATTTACCAATTTTTTTTTTTAAAACTTCCTTTTGAAAATGAAAGAATGCACGAGTTTATCATAAAGAATATTTTTTTAATTTTTCTTTATTGGTCATAGGTACAAAAACTATGCTACCTTATGTACAAATTTATCATTATTTGGTTGCTAATTTTTTGAAATTCTAGAATATTTTTTTATAGAGAAATTTTTATTCAATTAATTTTTGTTACTATAGAAGCATAAAAATTATGAGGGATCTTGTTGTATAAAGCAATCATAATAGTGTCCTAAAAAAATGTTAAGGGTTCATTTTTGAACTCAACTTTTACAAGTTTTCAAAAAAATTAAATTTCATAGAGACCGTAGGGTTTAGATTATTTACTACAACATTCTACTAGTGGGAACTGGAAGTACAGAGATTGGGTCTACCACTGTCGAGGCCACTCAGAAATGATCAAAACAATGAATTGCTCTCGCATGGGACCAAAGTGGTTTTGGTCGTGTCATTCAAGTAACTGCGGGATAAATATGGTGGTAGAGCAGAGGGGTGGAAAACTTTACAAAAGTGGGGTCATGTGTTTTTTAAGAAGACGCGTGTTGGATCCAATCTCCGAAAAGCGAACATGGTGAACCACGCCTGCTTTTGTTTCCTTTCGAAAGCAGTCAAGAGTTTGGTACATCTTGCCAACTCATATCGGACGTGTGACGTGGCAGTGCCACCTCGGATTTTCTAAGGTCAGTGCTGGTGGGCGGGATATTTGAAATTGTCGTGGCTCTCGACAGGGATGTCGGTCATCTCTCTCCCTTCATCCCGTAGCTGAATCAATTAGCCCATTCTTGAGTCCTCGACATACTTTCCAAGATTGTTGCTACAATTATTGCATCATTTCATTCCACTGCAATAGTGGATCGATTCACAGAAAGATATTGTTTTTTTGGAGATGACTAACACCAAGGCTGTTGCTAGTAAGTGTGTTAGAACTAAGCTTAGGGGGAGTAATGACTGAGCTGGATAGACCAAAGCCTTGCTTGAACCCATCCAAATACCCTAATTGGTCGTTTGTACCATAGGACCAGCAGACAGAGGAATACTTCAGGACTATGAGGGATTTGAGTGGAGAAGGTACAAACCCTTACTCAAACAAACATAGGCTGCAAGTGACTGAGGAGGATTTTTGTGAGTTTTTTGGTAAGTCCAAGAAGTTCACAATTTATAACCCTGATATACGTCTAGACGTTCTTGATGAGTTGATTGAGCAGTATTGGTGTTGCTACGAAATTGATGACGTGACAAATGACACGTTCCAAAAGTGGTTTATTTTGGGTTTCATCGCGCAAAAGAAGGGAGTCCCGATCAATTTGTGCAAGGGCGCTCCCAGGACTGCCAAAGAGAAGTGGAGGCATCAAATTTCCCAGAGAGCGAAAAGTGGTGAGGGAAAGACGTCTGAATTGAGTGCCACAGCTTTCGGAAGTTTGGGTGCAGGAGAGCGTGTAGATTCCAGGTCCCATATAATTGACCAGGATTTCAAAGCAGGCAGCGGCGTGTGCCCGTATGGAGTATCGGCTACTGCTTTGCAGAGAGTGGATGATGTTTTGGAGACATTTACAGAGTTGTTGACCATGTGCCAGGAGAAGGTTGTCCAAGTACATGATTTGCGACAATTCACGAGCGATAAAATTGGGAGGTTTGAGTTGAACATGGAGGACTGTCATTCAAGTATCTCGGATTACAAGGAGATGATTGTGTTCTATGACGACAAGGTTGCCAAGGTCCACATGGAGATTGAAGTGGAGAAGAAGAAGGTTTAGCCCACATACCTTTTATTTGCCAAAAGTGCTTTTTGGGTATTCTTTTTAGGGTTTCGGGTGATTTTGGGTGTAGGTGTGAGTGTTTCATGGGTTTTTGTCACCGATGTTTGTTGCTTATAAGGCCATGAGGCGGTGAAAAGAAATTCAACCAATCCAGAAATGTCTGCGTTTTCGAGGAATCTAAGTCGCAAAGTATACGATCTAAATTTGGTTTTTGTAAGCAAATGTGTTTCTCTATAGTGAGTTACGCAAAATTGTAGAAGCTCACTTATGGATTATCTTGCGATGTTCATTTCTAGGTAACGGATGCGGAGGCCATCGCGCGCAACTCTCTTTCCTTCGAGGCCTAAGTCTCCCATGGTAGGATGGTAAAGTTATTCTCAGAAAACTTGGACAGTCTATACCAGAGACGGGCACAACTCCAAGCTGAAGCAAACATGTCTCGCAACATGATGGAGCCGGTTTGAGAGAAGGCATTGAAAGAACAAACGACGCAGGGGAACATGGAGACAAAATTGAGGCACCTCGGCAATCGTTTGTAGGAGATGCAGGTGGAGTGCGGTACTTTAGAAAAAGAAGTGGATGTCGTTTCAAGGCAAAAGCTGTGGATGGAGAACGTTGGTGGCGTGTCCATTTGGCCAAAACCCATCTGACACCCAGTCGTACAATGGATGACCCGAACAATTTTCCCGTAATTGTTATTAAGGAATGTGGATTTTGCCATCGCAGATTTCATTGTCTCGACCTACTCGTCACTCCTTGTAGGCAAACCTTCCACCCATTCTACTTCTACGAAACAACGAGGACAAGTAACAAGTGTGTGGTTTGCGAGGAGATCTTTCATCCGGACGGATTGGTGGCAAAACTGGGGTTTCAGAGGCAAAGATGAAGAAATTGAGGCACAAAAAGTCTTTTTTCTAGTGTATGAAACGCAAGAATCTATTGCAGTGTCCCAAAAAGAACATTTTTCCTTATCAAGTGCTAGACCTACTTGTGAGTATCACCCGTTGAACCAAGTTTGTTTTATGTTTAATATGGGTGATTGCTACAATCTTAATGAGTCCTTCTTTACTGCTCATGGAAAGCCCGAGTGCAATTGAGTACTCTTCCAATGCTTTCGAGGGAGTGACTCGATTCTTGGTTAGTATTGGAGTGATTGTCGACGAATGATTGCTAATTTAGTGCTTTGGGAAAACTAAGTCATTGGCAACTGCTAAATTAGTGAGTGCAGTCTGAGTGAGTGTTGTGTCACTACTTCCGGAGGACAAGCAGTCCTTTATAATTACTAGTTCATTGGTTTGAGCAGTGTCATTGCTAATTTGTTGCTTTTTTTCGGAGTGAGTCTTTCTTGAATGATTATCAAACCAATCAAGTGCTAATTTTGAGCTTCAAAAACAATTAGTCCTTTTTTATTGGAAAGAGAACCATTGATTGTGAGGTCTATGGCTAGGGGCTAACATAGTTCTAGTAGGTTGTAAAGGGTGTGGGCAACATTACTACCATTGATCTATGAGTGTTGTCATGATTATCGTGAGTTTTTGTGGTATCTGTGACTACTCAGGATCGTGGTCAACTGCAAGGGATACGCAGCTAAGTTCCATAGGTACAAATTCTACTCCTTTGACATTACCATGTAGTCGTTTGAGTCTTGGAGCAAGTAGCGCCAGTACATTTGGCTCACTAATTGTTTCAAAAGATAGCCCTAGTGCTGTAGGATTTCAAAATGTCACTAACATCAGGAATTTCGGACCCCACTGATTCCGCACGATTTCAGTGCGATTTCCGATATTTCAAGGGTTCGTACAGTTTTCGCACTGATTCCGCATCGTTGCGTCATTCATCGCAACTACACTGATATGACACGATGTTCGTACAAGCGGATATAGTACTGATTCGACACGATTGATACATCTATTGAAAACGTATGAATTCAGCACTCTTTATAGTCGTCAAATGTCGTGTTTTAATCGTCTTTAAAACTACACTGATTCAGTGCGTTTTTCATGCGACATCATCTTTTCCATATCTAGATTTTATTTTCTTTCTATATCTAAATTTGATCAAAATAATATTATTAAAAAATATTAAATAAAATATCAAAAAATTATTTTTCTTGCTATCCACTTAAACTACACGGAAATTGCCCGAACTCACGGTGGGGCCCACCATGGCTTCCAAAGCTCTATCACCGACGGTGGGATTCGAACTCACGACCTCCCAATTATCAACCAAGCTCCAAACCACCAAATCACCACAAACCCTCGATGCATAGAATGGAACTTTTTTGATAATTATAAAAGATTGAAACCATTGGCAATTTTTTGCCATGTGTATATAATCCTTTTTTCAAATTTTTTTTTGCACTAGATTATGCATGACTTTTTCTATATATAGGATTTTTTCATAATTTTTTGAAAATTTTAATTGTTTGCCAAAATCGTGATGGCAGATCATGGCTGTGAGCTGTTTTCTTTTTTTCAGCGGACTTTGAATGTTTTTAACTATGTGAAAAAAACTTTTTTTCCAAATGTTTTTTTTGCACTAGATTATGCAGGACTTTTTCTATATCTAGGATTTTTTTCATTATTTTTTGAATTTTTTTATTTTTTGCCAAAATCGTGATGGCAGATCATGGCTGTGAGCTGTTTTTTTTTTTTCAGCGGACTTTGAATGTTTTTAACTATGTGAAAAAACTTTTTTTCCAAATTTTTTTTTGCACTAGATTATGGAGGACTTTTTCTATACCTAGGATTTTTTTCATAATTTTTTGAATTTTTGATTTTTTTGCCAAAATCGTGGTGGTTGTGAGCTATTTTTTTTTTGCTCCTATGATGAAAAGTACAATGATAACCAATAATACCAAATTTGAATTCTAAAAATATAAAATGTTATTTCTTTGAAATTTTAATGTGTATTGCTTCTAAACTCTATAAATGTAGATCTAAAAATGTTTTGGGAAATTAAACCGTAAGTATAATTTATAGAAGATTCTTGGAATATTCCAACATATTCCAAAATAATATAAAATAATTTGAAAGATTCCAAAAGATTCCAAAAGATTCCAAAACATATATTAAAATATTGTACACGGATGTCGTACGAAAATAATTTGCATTATAATAGATACTGAAATCGCACGAATATAGTAAAAGGCATTAATATGATACGTATACGATACTGAATCCGCATTAACTAAAACCGCATGTTATCCGTGTCTTATTAGCCATGTAATGTAGATACACGATTAACGCACGGATTCCGTCAAGCACGATTTTCGTGCGGAAACAACACTTTTGTCATAATCATTGAAAAGACACTGCATCGACATCTTAGTAATGCATGTCACTTCTGTACGATATAGACACTTTTAAATGCACGTATGACGTGCGGAATCAGTGTTTAACGATAAACTTACTGAAATCGTGCAGAATCAGTGGGGTCTGAAATTCCTGATGTGAATTGCTTCATCGTTGTTGCAGGGGACTTGGGGTTTGAATTCTTCGAGCGTCACTTCCTTTGCTGTGATTTCTCAGAGATGGCAGTCATTAGGAGAAAAATGGGGTCCCAAAGGGGCCCTCTAAGCTTGCCCGTGTTAGGTGAACCGGCTGCCCAAGAACCATTTTCTATGTAAACCCATTGGTGCAGTCGCTGCCCGGTGACAGCGATGGAAGCCGCAGTGCTGGCAGTGTCGGCAGCGTCGATTGGCGCAACCCACGGAACTGCGCTGCTGGCAGCCACGGTGACACCATTGGTGCCCTCTTATAAAGTGCACGGTTTGGCCTAAATTTTTCAGCACGTGCCAAAGGCCAAGGCCCCTTTGTGACTACAGATTTCTCCTAATAGCATGCAGCATCAGCGCCTTCAGATGCGCAACCGCGAGGTCCTTGCTATACCATGGCCGATGCACTTGAGGACCTCTTCCAATATCCTAGTGGTCGACCGAGAGAAGGTTAGGGTTGGACTCTTCTTTTTCCTTACATTATTGTTTTGTTGCGTTTGTATGCTGGTCGAAGTGGTCAGTTCTTGACTATTTCCCTGTTTGTTGCTCGTGTTCAAACTGTAACATAGTTTTGATATAAGTAGAGTACATGATGTTGCATCTTATTTGATGATTAGTGTAAGCAGCAATCGATATTTTCACTAGAAACGGTAGTTGATAGTGTAATTATGTCACATTGTCTGTTTAGCTCGAAACGGCTAGAACAATACTGGTTACATCTTATTCATACGATGGCTGGTTTGGTTTAGGGTTATTCACAAGAGATCGTATTGTCTGGTCAATGTGCTCTGTTAAGCAAGCACTTCTGGAAATGGTTATACTTCCTTCAGTCAAAAATGACATATTTCAAGGGCTTCGCAAGCCTGCAAAAGGTAAAGATACTTTCAGTGTAGTTGAAATAGTGCTCATATCTCGGTTTGTAAGTGTTTTTCCCATTTATGAAACAGATAAGATAATCAGACATGTTTCTTCTTGACGGGTGCAGTTGTGTGACTGCATACGATGTCTGTTGTTGATGCCATGTGCCGGTTTAATTTGCTACTATTTTGACAAGGCTATGATGGGTGGTTCTAATCAGTTGGACGTCACTTTATCAATGTTGGAATGTTTTCAGTTTAGCAGAAGTTTCCCTAGAATGAACAAATTTTAGGTGACCTAATGGTTTGATCGATTTTGAACCTTGACATTCTACCTTTGGATTTAAGAATGCAGGCTTGCTTGTGTACGTAATGCGCAACAAAAAAGTAAGTTTTGTTTCCACAAATTGCTCTTTGGCGTTATTGTTAGATGTATAATGTTCTTCTAACTAAAGTCTTGTGATGATTATTGCTCTTAATGCCTCATGTTGTAATAATTTTTCCAGACGCACTTGAATGTAAAATGTGATACCGCTTCGCAAGGAGAGCCAGGTCTGCTAGCAACGACGATGAGATTCCGGACAAAGGTGCCTTCTATATGCTTTGATTGAATTAGATTATTACTATAGATATAAATTATTGTTCAAACTATTGCTCAACCCAGGGGTCCGGTGTTGCCACTGACTTGTTCTCGTCTTTCTGTACATGCAGGAACAGAGTGAAACACTCACAAAAGCAATCTCCTTCCTCCCAAGTTGGTTCCTTTTTTGGAGATTGGACCCTATAGGATTGGATGACAATGGATTTACTTGCTTTGATAACAAATGGGCAGTTAGTAATAAATTTGACCTTCCATATAATTATGGTACACGATACCTGAGCCATAACTCTAGTGTTGCTACCTAGAGGGATATCTATTATGTACAATAGGGTGACATTCAAATTGGCCGTTTAGTAGTTCCAGGGATAGTGTCCTACACTGCTGCCAACTTTGACACCCTCCCCAAAGCTGAGAAATTGTTATTTTACCATGAAAATTTGGGGACAGCATCATCTTTATGTTGAAAACATGCATACAAAATTTCAAGTCCAGGAGACTTATACAAAAAAACTTATGCAAGATCTACCAACATGGGATAGCTGTGAGAAAAGTGTCACAGCTGCCAACTTTGACACCCTCCCAAGAATTGAGGAAAATGTTTTTGCCCATGAAATTTTTGGAGCAAAAACAATTTTATGTTGTTTGCATGTGTGGAAAATTTCAAGTCCAAAAGACCCATACAAAAAATAATATTCCAAATCTACCAACATGTGTAGTTGTGAGAAACAAAGTTGCTTCACAACTTCCAACTTTGACAGCCTCCCTAGGGCTGAGAATTTGTTATTTCAATATGAAATTTTTGTCACATGATTTTTATGATGTTGATCACATGTATGAAAATTTTCAAGGCCAAAAGATACACACAAAAATAGTTATTCTATATCTACCAACGTAGTTGTGAAGCAACTTTGTTTCTCACAACTACACATGTTGGTAGATTTGGAATATTATTTTTTGTATGGGTCTTTTGGACTTGAAATTTTCCACACATGCAAACAACATAAAATTGTTTTTGCTCCAAAATTTCATGGGCAAAAACATTTTCCTCAATTCTTGGGAGGGTGTCAAAGTTGGCAGCTGTGACACTTTTCTCACAGCTATCCCATGTTGGTAGATCTTGCATAAGTTTTTTTGTATAAGTCTCCTGGACTTGAAATTTGGTATGCATGTTTTCAACATAAAGATGATGCTGTCCCCAAATTTTCATGGTAAAATAACAATTTCTCAGCTTTGGGGAGGGTGTCAAAGTTGGCAGTAGTGTAGGACACTATCCCTGGAACTACTAAACGGCCAATTTGAATGTCACCCTATTGTACATAGGAGTGTGGTGGACTTCAACTCCACTCCAATTAATAACAATGCTATTATATGTACTTGAGATCATATATATACTCAAATCAATTATTTCAAAGTGTATCCTGATGTGATACCCCAATATCATAACCGCATGAGATGCTCGAACGTGATATCCAAATAATTGTAGATTCAAATTGGCTATACATTCAAAGATTGATGACATGGATTTGGCGAGAACTTATATGAAAATTATTTTTTCAATGACATGATTTTTATTTTATTTTTATTAATTTATGATGTGGACTTGCTAACGTAATTCATTAAGTTTGTTGGTACTAGTTTTAGGGTTCAAAGTTATTTTGGGATTGTTCATGTTCATTAAGTGTAAGGTCAAGTGTGAATTAAACCGGTTTTCAATGAAGGCATCTCAAGTTTTGAATGAGGACTTTGGCAAGAAGGTAAAATTGCTTGTGAAGGAGGTACACTGCAAGCAATGCAAAGTTCAAGACATCATCTACCACATTCACCGCCTTGGAGTTGTTGATAAGTACACTACAACATGGATTGAGAGCATTGCACATCTACTGAAGAGATTAGATACGCAAGTATCCCTCGATGTACATCTAGACATGTTCGTGCAAAGTAAAACGAAATAGCCTTTGATGCACATCTAGTATTTGTCAATGTACATAATCATAGGCAATAATCACAATTTGTTATGGACTCAACAATAGCTTTAACAGAATCATGTGACAACTCCTCAAGGAGTGCCTAAAAAGCTTTGTTCAAAACCTTTAGTGGATTTCTATTTGTCTCTTGATGTATTAGTTCATGTCCATTGCATGGTTGATCGCAAAGCAAACAACAATACGAGTTTTAAAGATTCTGAACCAAACATCAAATTATGACTACAGTCATCATTCGATTTTAAAAAAGATGCTATTGTAATCAAATTCATTCTTAGTCTCTTCCAATGATATAGGATAAATACTTGCAAACCCATGTGAAATCTCACTACACTATATTTTTTAGTTGGTTTTGGTGCACATTTGAGTATAATAAATGGTCTTATTTGGAAATGATTTGAACCAAAAAAAGTTAGAAGGTCAAGCCATCTTCCACGCTAAAAATTAATTTTGTGATTTGAATTTCTTATGAATGAGATATGGACAAATTTAGTAAAGTTGTGAAGAATGTGCATGAGTTGAATGATAATAAAATGTGTTGTGATCAAAATTTTGAGGCTCCATTGTGCATAATAGACTAACTTATTTTGAGTATTGTTAAATTAAGAAAAATTATGCAATCAAGTAATCTTAAACCTCCAAAAATAATTTTGTGATTTGAAGTTTTATGCTTGACTTATGCATATTTTTGTAAAAGAGTTTAACCAATAATTAAGAGAGATAACAAAAAGTGGGTTGTACATATCCCACATTCATTGTTGGCACTAAAGCAATGAATTTTGTACTAAAAACAAGGCTTTACCCCCTCAATAACTCAGATTTATGAATTGTAATGTACTTACATAAATCTTTGATATATTACTTGGTTACTGCCAAATTTCATATGAATATAGAAAAATAAGTTAAAATTTTATTAATTATAATTCAAAGTGCCCTACTCAATTTTTTCTCTTTGATTAAATATTAGGCATTTAAGTTCCCAAACTTGGCCTTGGCTACGGTATGCAACAATTATGTAGACTTCCCTTTCAGAAAACGCACAAAACAATTTTTTTGTCAAAATATAGATCATGTTGGCACTGTGAACAGTAGATAGGAAATGAACGTATTACTTTGAGTCATTTTGGAGATGATTTTCTCTACAGGTACGAACCATGGATGTTTTTTAGTACATGTCGTGCATTGCATTCCACAATGATGTTATACGTTGCAGTAACATATTGAACTAAGTGATTAAGTGAATTAACTTGTGAATTTGTGGGGCACCCTCTTAAAATATTTTGGTTAATTTTCTAAGATGGTATTAGGTGGTTTTAACCCCTGTTGGTCCAACAGGCCCAAATTAGGCCTCATATTTTTCTTGGCAGGTAGTTTTGAGTGGGTCCTATGTGAAATTTCTTTTAGTCAAATTTATTCCTTTATTTTTATCAACACATTCAATATGTTTTTTTATTCCCGTGATATAAAATTTGGTCTCATGCGACTTATGTTTTTCACAATATGATGGATTGAATTTCTAATTTTAAATTTAACCTCCTATTTTCTGTTCCTCTTGGCTGACCAACTCAAGAGAATGCTGGGTTGACAATGGGGCGCTCGGGCGGGTATGGTTAGGAGGGGCGGGTATGGTTTGGAGGGGAGGGTATCGGGCGGGTATCGGGCGGACCGAAGGCGATTGCTTTCTGAGATGCTAGAAACCCGAAACCCTAATACATTCACTAGCATTGCCATTCTCGAAGCTCTCGTTAGATTTCTAGTGAATTCGAAGTTCGTGAAGGTGCCGCTGCAGTCGATCGATCGGAGGAGAGGACGCAATGTCGGGTGCAGCAGCCACGACGGCAGCGCAGGCCGCGGCGCCATACTGGAGAACCGCAGGCATGACGTACCTCTCTTACGCCAACACCTGCGCGGCCATGGTGCGCAACTGCTTGAAGGAGCCGTTCAAGACCAAAGCGCTCCAACGCGAGCACGCCTACTACAAGTTCCAGCCCTACGCCGATGGCGCTCCTCAGAAAGCAGGTGCGTAACTTCTTGTTTCTTGATGCGTCTTTTTCTTAGAAAAGAATAATTCAACAACAAGCATTTCGACGAGACTAAATTCTATTGCATTGTGCATTATGCAGTGGTGCGAGAGAGCGGCGCGCCGCCTTCAAGCTAGAAGGAATAGCGGGAGCGAGTGAAGTTTCTTGTGACATGTAGGATTAATGTTATACATTGATCGCCAGAGTTTTGAAAATAAAATAAAGCGACTTTTTCTCAGGTATCTGTGGACGTCAGTTCCGTATTTCTTGTCTAGAATCTAGTAGTGTTCTTTATGAATCACATGGCAATGATTTGCAGAATTTTAGTCTTGCCCGATCTCTTTGTTCTGTTTTGCATTGTGATGTTTGTTATGCAGTGGTGCGAGAGAGTGTCGGCTTTAAACTAGAAGGAAAAGCGAGAATGATTGAAGTTTTTGTAACATCTAGAATTCGAGGTTTAAAAAAAATAAAGCGACGTTTTCTAGAGTTTCTGTGGACTTGCTCTGGATGTTAGTTCCGTAATTCTTATCTAGAATGTAGCAGTGTTCTTTATGAATCACATGGCAATGATTTGCAGAATTTTCGAGTCTTGTCCGATCTCTTTGTTCTGTTTCGCATGTTATGCTGTGGTGCGAGAGATCCGTGTGCCGGCTTTAGACTAGAAGGGAAAGCGGGAATGAGTGAAGTTTTTTGTAACAGCTAGAGTTCATATTGATCGACAGAGATTTTTAAAAAATAAAGCGACTTTTTCTAAGGTATCTGTGGACTTGCACTGGATGTTTTCTCCGTGATTCTCTCTAGAATGTAGGAGTGTATCAAAAGCTGAAGTTGGCAGTATTTTCATGTTGTGAGAGTCTTGACCGATCTCTTTGTTCTGTTTTACTTTATCTTTGTTGATTTGTGCTTTCTCTGATTGCATGAGTTTGAGCATGTTACAGTGACCTTCAAAAGTGTCCCAATGTTTCTGATTTGGAAGTTTGGTGAGTCACCAAATAGTGATTGCATGCTAGATTGACATGGCATCAATTTAGTTACATTCTATTATCAGTAAGGTAATTGAGGAGCAAGTCTTGCCACTTGTCTCTACATGCATGTGCATGGATTGAAGCTCTAGATATTTCCTCTTCATTGGGACAGTTTTGAAAGTCCATATGAGTGAATCTTGTGTGCATAGCAAGTGAAGTGTACATGCATTCTGAATTGCTTGGTTTGTGTTCTGTTGTGTGTATTTGTTCTTCTTGCGTCATATATTTGTTTTTTTCGTGTTTAACTTCACAAGTGAAAATGGTGAGACCATTGTCCCAGGGGAAGCAACAGAATGTACTCTCTTTGCTTCAAAAAGGTTGTAGTGTGAGAGAGATAGCAAAGTCTTTGCATGTTGGTAAATCAAGTGTACAGAGGCTCCGTCAGAAGCATTTTCCAGATGCAAAGCTTTCAGTTGGAGGTAGACCACACAAGTTGACAAGTGCAATGGAGCGGTCTTGTGTAACTAGTGTAACTAGAGGGAAGGTGTCTACTGCAAGAGAAGCTACTAAACAGGTGCAAGAAGTTTTTGGAGTACAAGTTAGTGAAGTTACTGTACGCCGTGGACTTTGTAGAGCAGGTTTGCAATCGCATGTGAAAGAAAAGAAACCACATTTGTCAAGCAACAATATTAGGGCTCGCTTAGAATTTGCCAGAAAGTATCAGCACTGGACTATTGATGATTGGAGTCACGTGATATTCTCAGATGAGACTAAAATTAATAGATTTTCTTCAGATGGGAGACTTTGGTGTTGGGTTCGTGATCCACAAGAACTTTCAGAGCGGACTGTTATTCCGACTGTTAAGCATGGTGGTGGTTCCGTGATGATATGGGGATGTATGTGCATACATGGACCTGGCATGATGTATAGAATTGAAGGTCGCCTCAATCAGCATGGTTATCAAAAAATCTTGGAGGAGCATCTCTATGGTACAATTCAAAAATATAATTTAGATGTATCAAAAGTCATATTTCAACAGGATAATGCACCTATACATAGCAGTAATAGTATGAAACAATGGTTTTCTAGGCAACCTTTTGGTGTCTTATCTTGGCCTGCTCAGTCTCCAGATTTGAATCCTATAGAAAATCTATGGGCAATTTTGAAAAGGAGATTAAACTGATATGATACACCACCAAAAGGGATACTTGAATTATGGTCTCGTGTAGAAGAAACCTTCCCTTCTATCACTGTTGATGATTGCAAGAGACTTATAGAATCCATGCCCAGACGAATAGCAGCTGTATTAAAATCCAAAGGAAAATGGACAAAGTGGTGAGGAATTTCCATGTTGGACCTTCAAAAGTGTCCCAATATACAGAGTAGCTTTAGGTTTTTTTCCCTTCTCATTGAGTGCTTCAATTTTGTAGGAATTTTTGTAAACAATTAGTACATTGTATGTACTACTTCAGTAAATTTACTACATTCCATTCCATGAATTTCTCTTACCTCCATTGTTTTTTGAATGTAACATGTACAAACATTGGGACAGTTTTGAAGGTCACTGTAGGTTGCTTGAGTCTGAGATAGGAACTTGTAGTATGCTTTCCGAAGGCCTGGAATGTTGACAACAATGCAGTCAATTCCGAAAGCTAGTTGTCTTAGGTTTCGGTGCATCGTGATCCATCATCAACAGTGCGCACATTGTTTGTTGCCTGCTGAAGTCATTTTCTTGTAATTGTACTCTCGTCGATTTCTTTTGCGTGGAGTGCCTCGAACACACCTGCGCATTGAATAATTTCTCGGACACTCGTCTACCACTTCTGGTACTATCGCACCTTCTACCTTCAGCTAGGTCTTGTTTGCCACTTCTCCGATGATCTTTAGACCAGCATCTCTTCCCTAATCTCTAGTGGCCAAGTATGTTGGAATATGTTGGCTCTATATTTTGGAGAATGTTGCTTCTGATGTTTGCTTAGTCATGAATTCCTTCCCGCACAGACGTCGTTCGTACTATATCACAAAATCCTGACCATGTGTAAAAGGGTCGAATCTTTCGACACGAGCTGCAAATCATGAGTCCGATCCGAATACCAGTTTCAGAAGAAACAGAGCAACCTGAAAGGAGTAACCGACCGTGGGCAACCTCAGGATTGCTCCAGGTGTCTTCCATATCTCACCTGCATTGAAATTCTCAATTTGATGATGCCAATGATGGCAAATATGCACACATGAAATAGCGAAAGTATTTTGTGATGAATCGATTCCACATGAAGCTTGTCAACTGAATGCAGGCGTTTGAGAATCCGTGGGATCCTTCGTGTGTTCAGAATTCCTAACGCCTTGAATAATCCGCTTACCACTGGTACTTCCGTCCAAGGTAAATGTTCACATGGTTGCTTTGCGAGGTCAGTAAATAGTCCAACTCGCTCTAATCATGCCGGAGATAAAGAGCAGCATTTCACTTCAAATGTTCATCGGTTCCCAATTACTGAAGTTGGCGATTCAAGGACGCTGTATGATTAAGGCTGGTATGATGTCCTTTGCACTTCGTAATTGTACGTTCTAACTGTACATCTCGCATACAGAGTCAGTTTGCTAGCAGCTGTTACTTAAATGTCCAGGGCTGTTTCTCATGGCACCTTGGCCATAGGCCGAAGCCATATATAGTCTTCTCCACCATTGAAGCTGAAGGGATCAACTTTGGGCTCAGGATCTCGATTTATGAGTTTGTGCACCAAAACTACATAGCTACGCGTAGCTGTATCGAGTACCTCCTATCTGCATGTCTCTAGGCATTATCAATTTCTGACTTCTGTTACATGATAGCTTGGCTCGGTTTTCTACTGTTTCTCTCTGTTCGTTACACAGAAGGACCAGCTATTCAGCTGTGCACTAGATTGTTAGAGCACTAACTGAATCTGAGAAAAAGGTACACATCAGTCCTGGGCTCATTTTCCATTTGACCTCTCTGTACTAACTGGTATACATGTTTTCACATCTTCAGATCTTGATTATTGCTCTGTTCCGTATATCGTGCTTTCAAACTTTCGTGCTGTTGGATTTGTCATTAGAGTACGTGAATTATGGAGATCTTGAATCTTGGAATTGTCATTGGCTATCTTGCAGGGCGATTTGTCCACCTATCTGAATGGCAGGCCTGTGCCCATCAATCAGAGCCAGATTCTTCATCACTGTTGGTCTCCTTGCAACCACAGTACATTACGGAATGGCATGCATTGCCAATGAGGGGATGGCTCTCCTAGCTTTCAAGGCAGGGATAACGTCAGATCCAACTGGCATACTCTCGGGATGGAACGCGTCGACTGACTGTTGTGGTTGGCCTTACATAGTTTGTGGTAACGATGGGCATGCCACCAGTTTGGATATCCACCCGGATCCTTTGTCTGACGACCCCAGCATCTACCTCAGAGGTGAGTTCGCCACATCTTAAATCGGATTTCACAAGAAATGTGCAATTAGAGAGGGTTGAGTGTAGGAGCCTCGAAAACTGGCTTAGGGCCGCTTCACACTATGGCCGAAGGTCGAGAGGCCGTCAATTTCCACCAATCGGATTGCAAGAAACCAAGAGTTTGGCATGTCGACCGTTCACACTAGAGGCCAAAGTCCAAAGGCCGTTGCCCTCCAAAATACTTACATGGCAACATTTTTTGACCAAGGTGACAACCTCTCGAAAGGAAGTTTGGGTTGAACGGAAATGAGAACCCAAACTATGGTCGAGAGGCCGTCAATTTCTAATCATAAAAAATGAAAACTATACTTTATTGCCTATTTTCAGTAGATTTCTTTGAACTCTCGACAAAGTTTGGCCACTCAATCCCGCGGCCTCTCGACTAGAACGGCCATTGTGTGAAGTGGCCCTTAGTCTACCATTGTGTGATGAAACTAGAGCTTTTAAAATGCCTCTTTGATGGGTAGTGACATGTTTATGCAAAAAGAATGGCTCATGAGGCGTAGTTCACATCTGTTGTCAGATGGATGAGAAGCAGGTCGCCTCTCCTTCACACCTTGGTGATGTCATCGCCATTCTGGAAGATACGTATTTACACAGTGAATATAAACCTTTCTGAAACAAGATCGGCAAACCGTATGGTGTTTACATTCAAAACTCTTTTGTATAACATCTTAGAAGGCTTAAATTCCAGGGCATGAAATCTCTTCAGATTAAGAGTTTTCTTAATACTTTTTAGTATTGACACAGGCACAATATCACCAGCTTTGGCGAAGCTGACACACCTGACGAGGCTGGACTTGAGCAGCATGAAGAATCTCACTGGGTCCCTTCCCGCAGCCTTTGGCACCATGAAGAATCTTACTTACTTGGACGTCCGATCTAACAAACTCACTGGCCCCATTCCTTCATCTTACGGTGGCCTCACCAACCTCCTTTGGCTCAGCTTGGGCGATAACATGTAAGATTCTGAACCCTTATTCAGAAATCGTGTTCGTTTAACGTCCAATTAGCAGTTATGCTCTAAGGCCATCTGTCAAGATCGGTCCTTTTTTCTTAATGGTTCAATCAGAATATGAGGCGGCGCTACCTGTACCTAGCAGTGATTTTTATTTTATTTTATTTATTTACTTTTTTTTTTGTCATGAGACAGTTTAGCATTTTTGCTACTTTTCCTTTGCTCGAAGAGCAATCCAGGCTCCTTGGATGCTCTTTACATAATAATATATAGGTAATATTATGGTAATAGACGTGCTACCTAAGTGCTACTTACACTACAAGGAGAAGGTGTCACTTTTCACTCCCCCTGAGTCAAACAGTGCCACTTCGCACTCACCAATTTTTTGGTTGGACTTGGGTGTGATTTGTCACGTAGGACAAGCATGTACAAATAAAAAAAGACAATGAAAAGGATCCTCCTGAGTGAGAAACAACGCCTAGGTGATATCTAGGTTTAAAGAGGCTAAACATCTTGACTCCATGTAGGAAATATAGCTATTATTCATATTTGTTTTTCAAAAATCCTTTGTATCAATTAGCCAGTCCAAGTTTTATATAGCAAATTGGCTAAAAGTAGCAACGAAAAAACATCTCTGGTAGCTAGTGTTTGGAAATTGAGAGATTCTTACGGTTATGTTGTCCTGAATCAGGTTCACAGGGAGTATCCCCTCCTCAATCGGAAATATTGGATCCACACTCAAGTTTCTTTATCTCGGTAATTGTCAGCTGTCGGGAATGGTTCCTCCGTCCCTGTACAAGCTGACTGGCTTACTGGCCTTCTTTCTAAATGGAAACCATCTCACGGGCGGCATTTCTCAACTGATAGGACAGCTGAACGGCAATCTGACCATTCTTGACTTCTCCAACAACAATCTAACAGGTTACCAGTGATCTCAAAAGTGGCTAAAATTAGCTGGATTTCTACCAAAAAAATTGGGGCTGCTAAACATACAAAGAAAGAAAATGATTTTTTTTTTTGAAATGCAGCGAGAATGCTCATCATGATATAAATATGTAGCAACTTCATGAGATGATATCCGCAGATATCACCTTAATATATCAAGGGTATTGCTGGATATTATAGAGGTATCGTGAGTATTGTATGCACTGGGTAGCAAAAGTAGATACCATTTATGTGGGAGGTTGCATAATGTTCTAAATGTCATAAAGTGGTTCTGAGATCACTGCAGGTTACATACCGTCAAGTATCGGCAATTTGAAGCAGCTTCATTCTTTGAACCTCTCACATAACAAGCTAAGTGGCAGCCTTCCCCAAACTCTAGGAAACCTGACGGCACTTTGTATCATGACACTCGACGACAACCAGTTCAGCGGCACTATTCCCGAGGTGCTTGCGACAAATCTGAAGAAGCTGATTTACTTGGACCTTTCAAGTAACAAGCTTACTGGGCCAATTCCACAAGGTGCTCCGTTTTCCTCGTTCCCTGTCTCGTCATTTGATTCCAACGGTGGTCTTTGCGGAAATCCGCTCCCTCCTTGCCAAAGCTCAGAGTAGTTTTCCAGGATAGTTTGACAGACGGATTGTGCCCTTGAAACTATCATAAATAAAGCTCTACCGACACTTATTGTCTACACTTGACAACATCTGAGCCTTGTTAAAATATCGCATTTTGGCTTTTGGGTCTTTGATTCAGGTAGCATTACGGTGAAGATTCATTTCAACCGACGTTCATGGTTTGTGAGGCATCAATTGTTTGAGCACCCGAGGGGTGCCCTCTACATTCTGTTTGAGAATCACCTGCGTTCATGACCCCCTCTAAAACCCACCCTCTAAAAACCCATTGTATAGGAGGGTTTATATGTTTAGAAACCTTTGTATACATATCTACTGTGCACTCATGTACTTTCACAATGTATACAAGGGTTTGTATGTTTAGAAACCTTTGTATACATATCTATTGTGCACTCACATACACTTTCACAATGTATACAAGGGTTTGTATGTTTAGAAACCTTTGTATACATATCTATTGTGCACTCACATACACTTTCACAATGTATACAAGGGTTTGTATGTTTAGAAACCTTTGTATACATATCTATTGTGCACTCACATACACTTTCACAATGTATACAAGGGTTTGTATGTTTAGAAACCTTTGTATACATATCTATTGTGCACTCACATACACTTTCACAATGTATACAAGGGTTTATATGTTCAGAAACCTTTGTATACATATCTATTGTGCACTCATACACTTTCACAAATTTAACATAGTGCACCCCCCCCGGGGTCCAGGACTAACGAATTTGGGACAATCAAGTCCTCTGTTCACAGAGATGATTGTATCAAAGGTTGTACAGATGGAAAACTTACAATTTATTCATTCTCAGCACCTTGTTGTAAGCCAAGGTAACTCTTTACTTACAACTCTCTCGTTTCATCTCCTTGCAACTCTCTACTTACATACAAACACTAGTGCTCACAAATGGTGAAGTAGCTCAAGCAGATGAAAGACTGGCCAAGGTGAGAGCCAAGACCTGCACACCCTTGGTCATATCCTCCACGGAGGAGAATTCATCAGGGCGGTGACTGTAGCCTTTGTAACAAGGAACGAAGATCATGCCCATGGGTGCAACTCTGGCCATGAACAGGGAGTCGTGATAAGCCCTGCTAATCATCAGCTTGTACTCCAGCCCCAGCGACTCGGCAGCTTGTCTCGCAGCTTGCACGACGTTCTCTCCGCTCTGGGCAGGCGGGTCTTGGTTCACAATCTCAAAACTGGTGATCCTGACGTTCCGTTTCTTGGCAATCGCTTCGGCCGACGCTCGAATCCCCGCCACCACTTTGTCCCGCCGGGCTTGGTCGATGTCGCGGACGTCAATCTCAAGGCGCGCTTCTCGAGGGATGCTGTTCACTGCTCCCGGGTGAATCTCCAGCACTCCCGTTGTGCCTACGGTGTCCACCGACCCGGACGCCAGAACGTGCTCCTCTACTGCAAGGGCCAACTCTGCTGCCGCAAGCCCTGCATCGTTCCTGTAAGCCAAAGTTGCAGACATTAGTTTTTTTTCCCTTGTAATTCTTGTAATCTCCAACTCAAAGAATTATACTATGTGTCTCAGACAGATGAAGAAAACAGAGCAGGGTTTCCATACACAGCTCTTGCTCATAAAGAACTAGCGTATGTCACTGCAAACAGATCAAGGTTTCCAAAGACAGCTTCTACTCATAAAGAACTATAGTATGCCCCTCAGATAGATGAAAAAAAAGTTGCAGACTTCAGTTTTTTCCCTTGTAATTCTTGCCCAGGGAGTGCACTCTTCAAGTACTATAATTATACATGTGCGTGCACAACAAAGGTATTATTTGGAACAAGTAAATACAAAATGTATGTATGGGAGACATATTTCAATCGATATACATGGGGCTTGGAGTTAAATTCCTCATTTTTAGCCCCTGTGTACCTGTACATAAGGAAATGTATTTTGAGGCTGTGAGATTTGTACATATATTGCTTAATTTTAGTCCAAAAAAATGTATACAGGGGTGTTTTAGTAAGGGGATGCACGCACGTGATTCCTGTCTTTATTGAATAGTGCACTCCCTGAGAATTCTTGTAATCTCCAACTCAAAGAATTATGCTATGTCTCTCAGACAGATGAAGAAAACAGAGCAGGGTTTCCAAAGACAGTTCTTGCTCATAAAGAACTAGCGTATGTCTCGCAGACACACGAAGCAAACAGATCAAGGTTTCCAAAGACAGCCTCTACTCATAAAGAACTATAGTATGATGAAAAAAAACAGAGTAGGGTTCCCAAAGAGAACTCCTACTCATAAAGAACTATACCGGAAGTATGTCTCGCAGACACATGAAGAAAACAGAGCAGGGTTTCCAAAGACAGCTCTAAGTACTCAGTATGGTTTTTAGTGAAATTAGACTGTTTCATGAACAACATTACAAAGAAAATCTTTCCTATGATCATGGGGAAATCCGCCCATGGAGAAGATTCTCTTTATGATGTTGTCAAACAGTCGAACATTGTTACAGACAGGAAAGATTACCTGTTGAGCATAAGCATGGCTCCAGCATGGCCTCCATCGCCCTGGAACCCGACCTTCAAGCTGGCTGGTGCAGCGATGGCTGTCACAACACCAATCGGAATACCTGCAACGAAATACCCAAGGTAACAACTCGAACTTGAATAATTGGGGGAGACAATTGAATGGGAATGAGTTTCTCTGCCTTCTTTTCAAGAATCGGCAACAAAATACTCCCTCCGTCCCAAAGTTATTGTCATATTTGAAAGTGCTTTTTTAAGTAGGTCAAAAAAATACTTCCTTGTGGCTAATTTTATTTAGGTTGCAATGCACACATGCAATGTTCTTCAATCACTCTAGTGACATAATTTGAAACCTTTTTTAATCATGTTTCTTACAATATGATCTACTTAACCCCTAAAGGACCAAGGTTTCATGGTTTTAAGATGACAAATTCAATTGATCACATTGTGAAAAGCAGAATTCAGATGGAACTAAATTTTATATCATTGGAATCAGTGTAGAATATTGTATGTGTTGCTCAAGAAACATAGAAACTTGAAAATAAAAATTCCACAAAAGATCTACTCAAAACTGTTAAGAAAACATGTGGGCTTCTTAGTCCTTTAAGGGTTAAAAAAGCACTTTCAAACATGACAATAACTTTGGGACGGAGGGAGTACCCAAGGTAAGCAAGACAATTGAATGGGTATGAGTTTCCTTGCAGAATTGTGTGAATTGGGGGAGAGAATGGAATGGGAATGATGAGTTTCCTTGCCTTCTTTTTCAAGGAGAGGGCCTTGCTCAATGTGAAGCTCCACAAAAGCAGAGTACGCGCCATCAGCAAGCCCGGAGTCCTCGAGCTTCGTCTCGGCCTCGGTATACCCGGCCGCCCTCGCAGCGTCGACAAAGGAGACGTTCTCGGCGTCCTTGGCCGCGCGGAGGATGTCGAAGATGTGGTCGCTCTTGGCCATGGCGCGGCTGCCCAAGCAGCCGAAGCCGAACCGCGTGGGCTCCTCGGACGCAAACATGACGGCCTCGATGGCGCGCCGGGGCTGGAAGCTCACGCGCTGGAGCGCCTGAATGGCTTGGATGGCGCCCAGCACGCCCAGCACGCCGTCATACTTCCCCGCGTACGGAATCGCGTCCGTGTGCGAGCCCGAGCCCACCGCGGCCAGCGACGCGTCGCTCCCCTCCCAGCGCCCGAAGATGTTGCCGATGGCGTCCTCCCGGATTGCCAGCCCCGCTTCGCTCATCAACCCCTTCACATACCTGCACGAATCGCGTCACTGCTCAATTCCTGCTTCGATTCTGTCCTTAAGTACACACAGAAAGATTGAAGAACGCACAAACTATTGCTGAATTAGAAACCGGAGAACGTCACTGTGCAGGCTTGAAAACCGTTCGATTTCAAGCTGTAAGTACACGTAGAAAGGTTGAAGAACGTGCAAGCTATTGGGGAACTAGAAAGCGGAGAAATTACTTGCGAGCTGCGACGTCGTTCGGGGTGTAGAGGATGCGCGTCACGGTGGGTGCGGGCGTGTCGGAGAACGTGGCGAGTTCGTCAATTTGCGCTTGCAACTTGGCGCCGTCCACGAACAGAGTCTCCGTGGCGGTCCTCTTGCACATTCCGCCGCTGTCCGACGTACTCTCGCATAGCCCAGCGTCGTCAATTGCAGCCAGTGCGAATTTCGCCAGCACTGCCATGTACAGAAGCCCTCGCCATAGGCTCTTCATTTCCTCTCGCTGGAAGGAAGGCAACACCAGGTACCGAATTCGAGCCTTGAAATTATCTCATCTCCCTGCAGCCATGGAACAAGTTCAATGCACAAGTTGGTGACATAATGCTAAAATACACTGTAATAATCTCCGACACTCTGCAGACTGGCCCACAAATCGAAGCAACTCTGCAGATTCCATGCTTGGAAAAAATCGCAGCACCAAAACTTATCCCATGATGCCATCCTCGTCACCAATGACCTGGAATTTTCACGCTTAACTTACTTGTGAGATGTGACCCGTGAAGAACTTAACAGCAATGCAGGTGACCGCACTAATCATGCAGTCGAGAATCGAATGCAACAGTAACCTGACGATTCTAAATTCTCTTAACCTTAAGCTAAGCTCAGTTTAAGTTCAATAATGGAACTCGTGTTTTTCTGTCTGCATGTGACGAAGCATCTATACCTGGTCGTAGAGTAGAGCAGGAATGTCTTTGCTGAGTTCAATCAGTCATCTTCTCTCACCGGAAACGATGTGGTCTACGCAAAGTATGACAAAGCACATCAACTGATTCATCAGCATTCACAAGCAGAAGCAGACAGAGAAGAAAATCAAATCCTCAGTTTCCAGCCACACATTTTCCATGAGAATTGAGGATTAACTTACCCACGTTTCCGGAACAGGATCTCCAAGTGTCCGGGACACGGTCATAGGGACAGTTTGTGGCGACCGGGTCTGGACTTGTGTATAACTGGGTTGTGGCGGACAGTGAGAGACGGGTTGCTCTTCATTCTTCGGCGATGGCGATGGCGATGGCGACACGGGGACATCTTCTGATTCTCACATTCTCCGCCGTCCTGCGCATCGTGTGCTCCGCTTCTCCCATCTGCGAAGACGGTACACTACCTTTCTCTTGATGGGTTTGCATTTGTATTTGAATTCTCGCTCTCACCGTGCTTCTTTTTTCTGAGCTCGTCGGTACCCTTGTGTCTCTGAATCCCTAGTTAACCCCTAAAGGACCAAGAAGCCCAAATTGGGTCATGTTTTTTTAGCATTTTTGAGCAAGTCCTGTATGGACTTTCTTTAGTTCAAATTTTATTTGTGTTTTGACCAACATATACAACGTTCTTCACCGATTCCGATGATATAAGACTTGACCCCATCTGAGTTGCATTTTTCACAATACAATCAATTAACTTTGTCATTTTGAAACCTTGAGTCCTTGGTCCTTTAGGGGTTAAAGGTTTGTGTCGAAACTAAAAAATTCTTTCTGTTCTTGTACTCCGGGTTGCGTTTGATCACACTTAGGTTTGCGAATGCTCTGTTTTATTTCATTTTGTTAGTAGAGAGCTTTCTGCTGCGTTGACTAAGATTATGGCAGTTAATGGAGCATCAATTTAGAACTAGCGTTCTGTGTAGTGATGATTAGGCTCATAACAGAGGACGTGAATTGTTTTAAGAATGTCTTGTGACTGGGTTAAATGACGTTGAGTCTATTCTTGGGTAGAGTAAGCACCCAGTGTATGGTATATGGCGAGAATGTACAAGAGGTGTACATTTCAAGGGGTGGTGTGAATTTGTTTTTTTTTTTCATGATTGTTTCATCTTCATGAATTGCTGATGGCATCGTTTTTTGTGACAGTGTTGGCATCTTCAACTTGTGGGGGTTTCTCTGCGGAGAACGATAACCCCTATTCGAAAGTGACAGATCCTACGCTGTCGGCATCTCATCTTCAAGGTGCGCTCTCATCTGCTTCCATTTTACCTTTGTATTGCCTGAAATTAGCTCAGAGTTATCCTTAAAGTTCAATAGTACCTCAGATTCCTGATTGAGCTATAAATTAAATAAAATAAAAATAAAAAAACTTGCCAACACTTATTAATGGCATTATTCATCTGAAGTAAAGTTAGCCGCCCCCACTTGGAATACTTCTAACGTCACTCTTACACTTGTTGGGAACGATCTTAACAAGTGAATTTAGTTCAAAAGTGTACCTCCATTTATTCCTAAGACGCTCACTAAATACCAAGAGAGAACATACCTTTATAACTGAGCTTTTCCTGCACTGTTGTTGGACGTTAGACCGAAAGGAGAGTCGTTTATGCAATTTATGTGGTTGGAAAACCGTATGATCTCATTAGATTGGGTGAAAGGGAGATTCCATTTGTTGGTTTTTCTTTCTAGATTTTTAACCAAATCGGTAGTAAACCTCAAAAGTTTAGTTTCTTATCTTCAAGACAAGACACTAATAATCTCCAAGCTTTTGTGGACTGTCGGGACGCAGAGTTAGCGTAAAAATTTGGAATAACTGGGGAAGCAAGGGACTCTCCTAGTAACCCAATCTATTAAGGAGGATATTTTGGGACACATGTAGTATCAGGAACCTCACCTCAGCAAATGTACCCCCTGGCTACATTCTACAGGGGATAATACACAGGAGGTTCCCGATACTATATTAATTGCAGATAGATCTAATTTGCTCGTATTTACATTCTTCTGCATGCTTTTGCAGAACCGGAAAAAAAAAAACAGATTAGGGCTTGCAAATAATTTTCTGATTCTTTTTCTGTTTGAACAGATCTGCCAGGATTCACTAGAAGCGTCTATGAGAGAGACCATGCTCTCATTACACCGGAAAGCCAAGTCTACAGCCCTCTTCCTGGCTGGTAGTTCCCTCCTCTTCTCTTTCCTCATGTAAAAGTGACTGGAGTTCTTAACACAGATGACGGAAGAAGAAAAAACCTTAACATGTCAATGTATTCCAGTGCAGATTTTCTCATAGCATCGGTTTACGTTTGCCTGGACAAGCCTTGAAATCTAGGTAAAAAATTGGAGAGTTGTGGATGGAAGAACGGATGATAAAATGACATGGATGCTCATATGACAACACTTTTTGATTGTCTTCTGGTCTTGTCTGTTTGACTATTTTGTGAAGTGTTTCAAATATTATCAACTCACAAAATGGTCAAATGGACAAGACCACTTAGCCTATTTATTTTTTTAATGGCTTACCATCTTGTCTCATGGGCTCCAAACACTTATGTCTTGGCCTCTGAGAGTGGTCATTTTAGTAATCTAGTGTGAGAAACGTGCTTAGCGTAGGTTTTTGGAATGATGGCATTTTGTACTGCTATTTTTTCAGGGTTAGCACGTTGGCAGCATACCTGATTACCCCTGCAATGGGTGCTCATTTCTCTATGTACCTGGCTAACATGGCAGGTGATCAGAGTTTCCCGCACAATGATTTGTATTCTATCTCAAAACTGGGTTCATGCATGGATGTTTGTGTTGAAGAATCAGTTACGTTTACTACTTGACTGAAATTTTATTTGGACATGAATGAGTCTTTGGTAATTCCAGAAAATGCTCTCAAATTCCTTTCATTTAAAGCTTTGGCAATGCACCTTTGCAGGTAACTCGTCCTCTGCTGAACCACCACCAGGCATTGAGAGGTAAGTTTTTGAGTTGAAGCTTTACGGGCTGTGGCCGTTTGCTTAGCCAGCATTTTCATCTGAAAATTTATAGCCTCTGAGTGTGCCAATGCTGTGTCCTCATTTCTACTTGTATGATGGATGCAGGTTTGTGTTCGTTGTGAAAGGAGAAACTACTTTGACTGCTGATGCGCCTCTGGGCACCGCTACCTTAAAGGTTCATACCTTATTGTGATTTCTTGTGTACTTTGGAAATATTCATCACGCATTAATTGAATGCCAGTAATAAACTGTAGTCATGATAAAACTAAATCTAAAAATTGTCTTAATGTTTCAACAGGTGGACGAGTTTGCATATTTTCCTCCTGGTTCAAAACACAAGCTTTCCACAAGTCGAGCTGCAACACTGGTGGTGTTTGAGCGCAGGTATTTGTTAGTGCTGGAGGTTTTATTAACTTGTTTCTTTTATGAAATGAGGATATTCTTAGGCTTAAAGGGAAAATGTCTCCCACCTGGTGTTTGGATATATTCTAATGATTATTCCTTCTTTCTGGTATTCCCTCAGATACTCAAAAGGCGGAGATGAAGCTCCTCAACTGTTCACCGGTCGAACGGACCAGCAAGAGAATTTAATAACACCCGGCGAGGTACGTTGTTCACGTTGCCGAATGAAAAAGAGCTAGAAAGTGCAGAGCAGAAAATCGTGATGTTGAAATAGATACCAAAGTAGTGATATTAACCCCAAAATGCCCAAACTACAAATAGAAAGTTCACTTTGGAAGCTAATAGTTGATTGTGGTAACTTATAAAAAGTAAATCTATCATAGTATGATTTCTTTTTTTAGTGGTTCGTGTTGTTACCTGGACGCTTCCTAAATGATTTATTTGAACTCCTTTATTTATGGAAGGAACCACTTTTGGCCATTTGGGCACTTAGAGGTTTAAGTCAATTGAGTTAACCCAAATCAGAACAAGTAATCTGACCCCCAAAAGATCAGAAACCAGAGTCTATGTCCTCTTTGAGTGTAACCAAAATCAAAGCAAATACCCAATACCTTCGAACTTCAAAGCAAATAGAGGAACCCAATGCCCTCAAACTTCAATTTTAGATATGAGCTTTGCAAATCAATCCAAGTTGTTAGAGCCACCTAATCTCAAATTGGATGTGGGCCTTCGCCTCCAAGCCTTGACTCTCTTTGAACTCACCTTAGTCTCAGTTTCGTCACTTGTGTGACAGCAAAACTAGTTCACCCTCCTTTCTATTTTGTATTCTTTGGAAACCATGCCAGTTTGCTTGGTTGCCTTAGATACGGGTTAGACTCACCTCACCTAACATGTATTCTCTCTTCTTTTCGGTTAATTCTAATGTCAAATCATGTATAGGAAATACTCTACCCTTCATAGCATAATTGGTGCGTATAGCATCTTGTATGGACACATCCTTAGGTTTTTAGATACTGTACTATGCTATGAATTTCTTGAACAGGACTGTTGACTGCAACAAGCCATTTGATTGTGTATGCAGGTCTTTGATCTTCGGAAGTTGCTGCCAGCGACTCCCACCTACGACTTCAACATTCATGTACGTTTATGTTCAATTAACCCTTAAAGGGCTGATGGAGATAGTATATACATTGGCGTATATTTGACATTTTTTGTAAATAGAAAGTTTCAAATTGAGACCCCAGCAGCTCAATAAAATCATGTCTACGTGAATTTTAACTTCACTTCTGATCTTAAAACCATAAAAACCATAGGAGGTGTGGAACTATGCCAAATACAATGGAATGTTGGTGTATAATACTGGTCGGAAAGGGCTCTCTTGACCTTTTAAGGGTTAATGAAATGTGCTAGAGGACGTGGACAACTTGAAGATGATTTGAGGATTCAAATGCATGGGATTTTCTTGCTTGATTTGGCACTTAGCATTGAGTCTAATCTCACAGATGTTGCTTCATTACGCAGGTCATGGATTTCCAGCCTGGGGAGTTCTTGAATGTAAAGGTATGGCAGATCCAGATCCCTTTTTTTTTAGATCAATCTGGGTTCGGTAAATTTTCCCCCTGATTAGCATTACAAGCCTTCGTTAAAATTCTAAACATGAAGCAGACGTCTACCTATCCTAGGTTCCCTTTTCATAACATGTTTATTAGTATATAGTCATAGACTAGACGTTTATCTGGGAATAGAAACTAGACGTGGTGACAAACTTGATTTTGTGTTTGCTAAGACTAAAGAAGGATTTAAACTTCAAGGCTAGAAGATTTGCCCGCCATATCTAATATTACCTCACAATCTATAAATAGACTATTTATATTATATTGAGAACCATATCTCAAATCCCATTGATCAAATTCTACAATTACTAGGACAGAAGAATTTGGTAAAGGAGTTTTTAATGATTTGTATTGTAGGAGGTTCATTACAACCAACACGGGCTGCTACTTTTGGAAGGCCGTGGCATCTACCGATTAGCTGACAAGTGGTATATTTTAATTCCTCACTTGAGACTTTGAACTGCTGTACTTTATTTAATTTTTTATCCTTACACCTGCATTTGTTTTAGAGTCAAGGCGCTGAATGAGGTGGTGCATGTAGGTACCCTGTCCAAGCTGGAGACGTCATCTGGATGGCTCCGTTTGTTCCCCAATGGTACTAGTCTCTCCTTCATCATCATTTCTTTGTTGGTGCTCCTCCTGTGACTGTCATTTTATGTATTCTGTATGCAGTGTTTTTCCTGTGTTTTTTTTTTTCTTGAAGCTAACTGTCGACGTAAAAAAATTGGGAAAGAATATTTGGCAAAATCTTAAGCTTACAACAATCATATTTTGATAGAATTTCTTCATATTTTGGGAGTTCTCTTCACAAAATCTGGCTATCTTCACAAAAAGTATAGAGAAAATCTGGCGAAAAAATTCAAAATTTTCTTGTTTTTTTCCTTAACAAAAGAGAAGTGCCATATTTTGTAGAGGAATCTGGCAAAAAAATTCAAAATTTTCTCATTTTTTTCCTTAACAAAAGAGAAATGCCATATTTTATAGAGAAATCTGGCAAAATATAGCCAGAAAAGTAAACGTTGTCTGTATGACATGCACCCATAAAAGTAGTGGTAACTCAGCCGGAGAATCACTCTCGTGAATAAATAAAAAAAATTGCTATTTATTTTACTCCCTTTGTCTGGAAATCCGGAAATAAATGCCCTAGTTTTTGGCATTTTTTTTCCCAAAATAATTGTCCTATGTTTTATACTTCAAACGTGAGCCCTGTCCACTTCACACGGGGCGGACCATTTGCAACTTATAAGATTTTCAATTGGGTTTTATCATGAATTTTCAGAAATATAACTCATAAGATATTCATAATTCAAATGAATTCAAATCTTACGAGTTGCAATTCAAAAATTGTGGCTTTTTCATAATACAATTGGGTTTTTTCATGAATTTTTTTCCACAAAGAGCCACTCCTTCAAGAGGTAATGTTATCAGCATCCTATCCAGTTTTTGATAATTGAGATGGCATAAACAAACATTAAGTTGAACTTCCTAAAAAATAAAATAGAACAGTTATTTCCGGACAAAGGGAGTACTTTGTGAATGAATTGTATATGGTATGGGTGAGTTTAGGTTCCTGCTTTTGTGCCAATACTAGAGTTATCCCAGAAGAGTTGTGTTTGAACAAGATACCATGTGTTTTGCTTTAATATACTCTTATTTGTTCGCTCTAAATAGCTATAAGATGTAGAAGAGCTTAGTGTCCTCATTATTAGGTGTGTAAGAGCTTGGTGGTCTTCAAACTCGGCTAAACTAGTTGTGCATGAGTTTAGAGACCACCAAGCTCTTACACACTTAATAATGAGAGGCCACTAAGCTCTTCTACATCTTATAATTATTTAGAGTGAACAAATAAGAGTACGTTAAAGCAAAGCACATGGTATCTTGTTCAAACACAACTTCTCTTTTAGGACAACTCCACCAGTGGGAGAGTATGTCAAAGTGATAATTTTCCTACATTTTATTTTCTTTGATTTGATATGACTTTGCTCTACATAATTGCACATGCCTTAACCCCTAAAGGACCAAGTAGCCTGAATTGAGCCTCATATTTTTTTAGCGGTTTGTTTTAGGTCTCATTAAAACTTCGTTTTGTTCAATTTATTTGCTTTTTTATAAAAATATGCAATGTTCTTCACTAATTCCAGTGATATAAAATTTATTCCCATCTGAAATATATTTTCAATAATATGATCAATCAAATTTGTCAATTTAAAACCATGAATCCTTGGTCCTTCAGGGGTTAAAATGTGAAGTACTAGTAGATAGTGACGGTTTTGCATACACAGTCAATAATGGGTGCACATACTTTAGCTGGTACTATTCTCAAAAGCTGCTATGGCTGACTGTTATAATGGCTGGGATGGAAAATGCAGGTACGCAGCTTTAGGAAAGACGAGGTCGCGGTACATATTGTATAAAGACACGGCCCGAGATCCGCTGCTACATCCCTATTGATGTAATGGGCAGCACATCGACTACAACGCATCATCAGAAGGAAGGATTGCATCACCTTTATCAGAAGGAAGGACCACGACACTTCATCAGAACGAAGGAAGGACTACCACACATCATCATCAGAAGGATTACAACACATGGACCACAATGTAGAAGGATTATGAGCATGGGTGCACAGCTTAGTCATCATTTCACAATGACCTTGATTTTGACCATTATGATAATTTTATGAACATGAAATGGGACCTGATTATTTTATCTGAAACTTTGAATCCTCATTATCTTCATATACAACAGAGTTAACCGAAAAGTCAGCTCAAAGAGGAAAGTTTTAGCAAACTCGTGTTGAATTCCTCTTGAGCTCATATTGAAATATAAATAGACCAAAAACTAGTTCATGATGAGTTGGGAGATAATCTAAAACAAGCCACTGTCATTATTCTCCACACCTTGCACTGACTCCCACACCTTCTACCAAAGCTCCAAGCCCATGGCCCACAAGGGGACAATTTATGACACAACACTATTCAACCCAAGTATAGCTCAAGAAAGTGGTTAGAAGTAGAGCAAAAAGGGAGGTCAGATGGGCTTCTTTTTGGTAACTCAAATATCCAAATGAATTTTCCATGATTTTCTCATTCATGTGGATATGTCCAATGATGAGGAGAGGAATAAGTTAATAAAATAGTTTTCCCTCTCCCATGGTTTAAAAAATAATAATTACACCATGTAGGCGATAGAGGGCGGTCCCTCCAAATTTAAATCACTGTGATTGTGCCATGACACCAGTGTTTGTCTCTAAGAAGTTAAAAAAAAAAAAATCCCGTGACTTCTTCTTACCCACCACTTCACAAGTCCTGTGCATACGCCCAAACCTTAGAAGAGGCTGGAATAAGTTCTCTTTTTTTCCTCTTCCATGCCTTCCCCATTCTCGTAGATACGACCAATACGCCCAACCCTAGAAGAGGGATAAATTAATAAAATAGTTTTCCTTTTCCAGTGACTTCCTTATTTCTGTGGACAAGCTAAACATAGAGTTGAAGTTGAGTAAGTGTATTGCAATTGAAGAGAGTCACATAGTCAATGGTTTTTGGAAAATCTGTAAACAAAAATTTGAAAATTCATAACTTATTCATACGGTATTTAAATAAAGTGAATTTTAATGCATTGCACCCTTTTAAAATGGGTACATGACCTGCAATTTTTTCTTCTATCTAATAATAGGAATCATAGCTACGGGAATGTGGAAACTACCATACTCAGGATTGATAGGTCATGTCAAAATTATTTTTCCAAATTCAATGAATATTCTTCAAGATTTTATTTTTCACCATTGATACAAAATAAATGTCTTTTTGAAAAAAAGAAAATGTCCTAAAGATTTGGGTTTTTCTTATTATAATTATTTTTTGTCGATTGCGATGACCCACTACAAGTACCTTACATGGAAATGTTACCCTGTAATTGTGGAACATGCCCTTGTCGAACATTGACGACTCAACAACCATGAATGATTTTGTACAATCAATAGATCAATTGACATCTGCACTACTAAAAATCTTAGGCCACTGATACATACAGCCTAAGAGTATGTGGGTACTCAAAAACCTGCCCATGGGCATACTCCTCTTGTATCTGCTTTCGCTCCAGCACCATTCGACTTTTATAAAGTCACTAGGTAGGTGTACCTTAAACCACCACAACACCTAAAACCACCAACTTCTACATCCTTTCTTCATTTTAGGGAGGAAATGTAAGTTGTCGGTAGATGACTTAACTTTTGAGTAATTGATGCATAAGTCATGTAATGAAAGCCTACATTTTTTTCCTGTAATGAAAGAGGGGTGTAGAAGTTGGTGGTTTTAGGCGTCGTGGTGGTTTAAGGCACATCTACCTTAATCCATGGTGAATGTCCTTTCTCTATTTGGGGGCGGACTGTTATTAGACAGTTAGTCATTTTATATATTATACTATTATATAATAGCATATTAATTCTTACAATTGTCCCCCTCTACTATGACGTGTTTAGAAAACCCTATCTTCAAGGTAGCAGGCATGGATTAGTCACAGAAATGATTTGTCATCTATAGTGTATTACTTGAAACAATACTATCATTATACTAGGGAGAGTGATTTTATGGAGGTAAGTTGCTACAAATGTATTAAGGAATCTGGAATATTGTCGCTACTAGTTATGAAATCTTCACATCTATGGTAAGACTGAGTGTATCCCTCTTCTAAGACCTTTGGTATGATTGGTTAAAACTAGGCATTCTATTTTTAAAATTAAGAAAAAAATTAAAATGAGAGAACATCATTAGTTTCACGGAATAGTAAGTTTTATAACACTAGGACAATATTGAGGACTTTGTCTTTGAAAAATTCCTTACTAAACCTCAATATTGCAAATGAAACGTATCAAACAACATTAGAATTTAGAAAACAATCGCTACCTCCAATTTTGACAAAATATCAAAACTTGAAAAATGTCATTTCCTAACCATAGGCAGTCACTGATGTTTGGGCTACGACCAGAAAATGATCGATCGATCACTTTGGGGTTAAACTGACAGGTATTGATGCCTCCACCTTAACCTTTAAAGGTCCACATTAGCCATTCCGGTCACTATTATACGGTCATATTTCATTGTATTTGGAATGGTTCTACACCTATGAGTTTCATATCAAAAAAAAAGTTAAAATTCTTGTCTACATGGTCTTAAAAGCTATTGGGATCTCAATTTGGAACTTTTTACTTACAACAAATATTCAATATACGGCAATGTTTAACCCTTTAACGTCCCGATTCAACACTGTTTTCAAAGATTTATTATAAAATGGTTGATGAAAAACGGAAATGGAGTTGATGTACAAAACAAAGTTGTAAATGTCAATGTGTAGATAACATCCGTACGGTTGGATTCATCATATTTATTATTAATATTTTTAAAGTAATTTTGCAAGGTTTTCTCTTGAAATTCAATTAAAAATCCAAAATTAACACAAAAAATTTAAAAATACTGTAATGAAATTAGAATGATATGCACTGCGAGATGGTATGGTTTCCATTATTTGATTCTACTTACTATGGAAAATCATATTTAAGGTCTTTCTTTTTGAACTAAGATTGAAACTTGACATTAATCACTTTTGTAAATATTCAAAAATTCACGTTATCTTATTTGGAAGATCCATACCGTACAAATGGTACTCAACTAGCACAAGAATGAAAAAAAAGAAAAAATGGATGAAAAACATCCGGTACCTACAGAAAACGAGCTGCTGAAATTCATCCGGCGTCCAGAATCTGGACGCCGGCGCGCTTAAGGGTTAAGGGTTAAGGAGTGGGTGGTGCGAGAAGAATGGGTTTGGCCTGAAGTAAAAAGTGCTCAGTGAGAAGGCGGTACAAGTGGGATGTGGGATGGAAGCTATCCCAAAACAAATGCTCGTCCGGGTTGCTGCAACTTGGTACAAATCGGTTGCACAAATACGAGACTTCAAGGTCGCCTGTCCCACAGCACCCCGTTCGAGCATATTTGAACCCTGCCGTTCAAAGCAAACCAACCGAGTTCAAAAAAAATTATGTCTCAGGTAGAAGTACTTATAACCGATAAAATAGGGTTTTTAACACAGGAAATGTTGAAGTTTCACTGGAGTAGAGAAACTTCAATAATAGGGATATTGTAATACACGATTGGATTCAATAATAGGGTGTTGAATATTTAATTAATTTAATAAAAATAGATTTAACACATATAATTTTAGAAATTTTTCTTTTTTGAATTTGAAAAAAAAAATTCCAGCCCTCATTAAATTAATGTAATTAGTGCTAAAGCCAATCATGTAGTATGGTACTATAGAATGGTAATTTTTTTCCATTTACTTTTCCTTAAAATTAATTTTTTTTAAAAACAACTTGGGAAAAAGTGCTTTGAAACCCATGACTAAGATATAGGTTCACCTATAACCAACGACAATGAAATCAATCCCCTGAACATAAAGTTGGATGCTCTTAATTAGCCAACACTGTGTTGGCTTTTGGGTTCTTTGAGGGGTGCACTCTTTATTAAACCTTGGCACACGTGCTTTCATGACCCCCTTTAAAGAACCCCTTGTATATGTTAGAATCAATTTGTTCATGTCTATAAATTCTTGTGCACTCACGTGATTCCTCACACACATAAAAGAGCGCACCCCAGGTTGGATCCATGAAACACAACCTCTATGAGGTTTACAAATTAGTTACAGAGTACTTATCAACTATGGGTATGGCCTTTTCCTTATATGATGACAATGGTTTTTGGAATTCGATCAAATAGATAGAAACTTTGATCCTCTTTCGAGGCCAGCCTGAATAAAATGTCTTGTTTGTAATGACAATGATCTAGTGCCTACCGGACAAAGGAATCCAATCACATGAGGAGATCATGAAGTTCAACGTACCATATTTGGGAGGGTTTTCAAAGACATTTAAAAGGAGGGAGTAGCTGTCAAATATGAAGAGCCGAGATCCGGGCATTGTCTTCTTCATGTCCTCAACCATGTTACGGAAACCGTCATTGAAACCACTGGAAACATCATTGAGCGACTTTACACAACCTTCGTTCCCAACATGTAACGTGATTTGCTCGGGAAGACAACCCAATGGAGGAAGAGTAACCATGGCTATGTTGCGGCCACCCAACGTATATAGCTCCTGTTGATTGACCCAAAAAAAAACATTTACTCAAAAAAGCCTACTTACTTTTCAACTAGGCTTCATAATGACAATCGAACAAATAAGAGGGTACAAATAAATCTTTGAAGATAATAATTATAATTGAATTACATTAATGTAGGTTGCTCAAAATTAATTACAAGAATAAAAATGAGAATATTACTAATTATTTTTATTTTATAGGGTAGTTACTTACAAATATCCTATTATCTCAAGCGGTACTAAAAAAATACTTAGAGTGACCCCATTCTTTGCAAGCTAAAGAACAATTTGAAATTTTTTATATGCAAACTAAAGCACTCTACATTATGTTTGAGAAATCACGTGCGTTCATGACCCCTTCTAAAAACCTCCATGTATACGAGGGGTTATATGTTTAAAAACCTTTGTGTACATATCTATTCCATCCTAAATATATGTTTAATGTAAGTATACGTCAATATTTTTAACTCTAAATATGTTTATTGTATGTATACATAATACGACAATGTTCAAATTAATACCTCTTCTGTGATATACTTGTACGTGTTTAGTACAGTGCAACCTGGGAACTAAACACTTGTAAAATATGGGTAATTATGTATTTGTTCCAAAAAGAAAGAGAAAACAAAATTAAGTTTTGTTACATACCTGTATATATTTTCGAGCCAAACCAAGTAGTAGAGTGGTGTATTGATCTGTAGTATATTGTTTTTGGAGATTGGAACTAAAATAATAATTATTCACCCAGTCATTAGTACCAGTGCTAATAAAATATAGAGCATTATTAATGATATAGTTTCCTTTTTCTTGGCCAGCCAAATTGAGAACCTCTGCCCTCCAGTTTTGATACCACTTCATTTGAGTCGCAATCCCTTTCACATTCTGTTGTCACATATAAAATCCTCCAGTCAATTATTTGTAAACCATTCAAGTATTTCAAAGAAGAATTCCTTATAACATTAAGACAGAAAACTGAATAGAGGTAACCCGTAAAGGACCAAGGATTCACAGTTTTAAAATGACAAATTCAATTGATCATAGTGTGAAAACTGTAATTCTGATGGGACCTGATGGGACCAAACAAGTGATAGTACTGCAAGATACACTAATTGTCATATATTGTATTTTTCAGTAGAATCGTTGTTTTTTAAAATTTTAATGAGTAGCAAGTTTGGGTTTAGTGACTGCTGAAAGGTTTTAGTACGAAATGTAATACGCACATAGATGTTATCAGTGTTTTCAAACCATCCAGATGCTGAGGATGCAAAGTTGATGCCTGTGAGGATGGCTTCTCCATGAGCTTCTGGGGACAAATACGGAAGCTGGAGAGGAAGTCCAACCTCGAGAGCTGCGATCATATATTAATAATGTATCAGAACCTTTTCAGTTGTTGCCATTGTACAATACAAAACGCCATGTTTGTTTAACCCCTAAACATCCCATGGGGATAGTATATACGTTGTCGTATAATTAGGATTTGCTACCGACGAGAAACTCTAAATGAAGATCTCAATAGCTCACTAGAACCACATCGATCTAAATTTCAGCTTCTCTTTTGAACTCAAACTCATTGAAGGTGTGGATCGGGGTGTGGATTCATTCCAAATACAACCAAAATACAATGTATTCTACTGGCCACAAAGGCACGTTCAAACCTTTAGGGGTTAATTTCGAATTTCTGCCATATTGGGACTCTTTGAAATCTACAAAATGTATAGATTTTCCCACTGAATCTATATCAATTGTAGATTTCAAAAAGTCCAAATATAACGGAAATTCCCAATTAAACGAATATAACGATACAAGCAGTTACACAGCAATTCACATTAAACCCCAGTCATTTCACATTCAAAATGTAAGTGAGAATGGTTCAAGCTCTAAAATCTATGACGTATTTACATAGACTTGAACTGATTTAAGGTTTTAGTTGGGAAACTCAGAATCATGCCAATTCCTTGTTGTAAACCTTTTCCCATGGTGCCAATTTCGTGAAATTCTACCCATGTAACCACTACTAGAAACCTCGTCGCATTTCACACTAGGTAGAAAAGGCGGCACTGTCAGTGGCAAGTGTTACCTAGTTCCACGTATGCAGGAATCACTTGTCTGGACACCTCCCTAAGCAGTGTCAATTTTTCTACTAGTGTCATCCTTGAAATGAGAACACTTTTTTCCTGCTGTGACCAAACCCACTTATAGTCCCGTTTTAACCAATTGTGGCCCAGTTCCACTGCTTTATGTGGTGAAAAGGACTCCATGTTCTACTAGTGAACAAATATGACCGTATGTTGACTTGTACACTAAAACAACCTCTTCATCTGAACAAAGTCTTCCAATGGCATAAAATACTGGACTCCAAAATTCTCTGCATTCGACATAAACGTTGCACCAGAAACCAATCAGGTTCATAAAAAAATGCTCACACTGAATATCTACAATCAACTAAACTACAAGGACAAGGCGTCGCTTTTCACTAGGTAGGTAAGTCATTCGGCTCCACTTCGCACTCACTACCCAGGCGCTTAAGACTTGCTGAGTGCGATTCATCACATAGGACAATTGCATACAGTTAACAGTGTTTTAAGTGAGAAGCTAGGCCTTTGCTAGTAGTGATAGTGAAAGATATCCATATTGGAGTAAATAGCAAATCGTGTATTGAAAGAGTGCAGTTTAGCATCTAGGCTTCATTTTTGAGAGTTTCTGCAGGGGTCCCTTTGCTACAGGTTTCCAGAGCAACGAAAACAGAGGCTGCCAGCCACTCAAACTTGAATTGAAGAAGAAATAATGCTACTGTACTATAGCCTACTCCGGGAAATCAGGACCAGTTGTATCAGCTTCTGTTTTCCTATGCACAATCTTCGTAGTGTATTCCAAAACTCTGTAGAGAATAGTATTCCTTCTCATCGATTTCTATTCTCAACTCTTCATAGAGTACTCTTCAAAATAAGTCTCTTCTAATGTGTAACATGTGTCGTAGACTATGTTAGATAGAGTACTCCATGGGCCACCACACCGTGTTGTGTATGCATGCTACCACCTTGTCACTTCGTGACTTAGAGATAGCATGCACCCAAGACATACCGTAGCAGAGCCCATCGAGTACTCTATCTAGTACGCAAAGGAACCATTCCTCACTAGGGGCCGTCACACCTCTTCCAAGAAGTTTGATTCTTTGGAGATTGAGAGTCTTGGGAGAGAAATGTCGAGCCAATTGTGGCCATTCTCCATGAAGGTGTGACTCCCCATGTGAAGAATGAGAACGGACATGGCTTGTTAATCTTCTCCACGGAGCCTTCTCATTTTTCACCTCCGGGGAAGAAGAATGAATCTTCTCAATCTTCCCATTCACAATTCAAGGAGAAAGTGCCACATACGCATTTTATGAAGATTGAGAATGAGAAGAAAGAGATGTGACAACCAATACATGCTGTAGCAGAGCCCATGGAACTGTACTCTATCTAGTATGCAGACAAATCATTCCTCACGGGACACATGTAGTATCAAAACCTCACTTGGGCAAATGTCCCTGTTGGCAACATTCTCCAAGGGTGCCCCATGGGAGGTTCCCGATACTACATTCTAGCCATTCCTCACTGTAGAATGAAGGAAAAAAAATTACATTCTACACTACACAGAAACTAAACTGGTCTTTTCTCACTGCTATTTTGAGCCAATCCAGAATTGGTGAGTGCAACTGGTCACATAAGACAAGGCCGGGTATCCTCGATTTCAGTCAATGAAAAAGGACCAATTTTGCGTAGTGCTAGCGAATGGCACTACAGGGAGAACGCGTCACTCTTCACTCCCACTGTGAGTCAAATGGCGCCACTTCGCACTCACCAATTTTATGGTTGCACTTGGTGAGTGCAATCCATCCAGTAGGACAAGCGCGTACACTTAAAAAAAATGACAATGAACAGGATCCTCCAAAGTAGAGTGGCAATTGATAGGAAGAGCGCTAGCTTACACAAAACATCCGGGGCGATGAGACCATCGGTGAAGCGACCGGTGGGCTTGCGGCCGGGGTAATTCATTCCATAGGGCGGGAAGTTGGACCTCACCGGGCTGCCCAAGTAGTTGTTGTTGCCCGCGTCCACCGTGGAATCCCCCAACACCACCAGCGCCGGAATCAGCCCCCGGAACTCGCCGGATCCGGACTTGCTGAAGTTGAATTCGTCGCCAGACTTACCGAATCCCAACACTCCTCCTCCTGTCAAAGTACTCATCAACGCCACCGCAATGCACACCCGGAATATTGTCGCCATTGCTCAAGCTTCACTTCGCCTGTGCGTGCAAATTATGCATGAGCCGCTTCAAGCTCTCCTTCCTTATATCGATCAGCAGTGTCACAAACTGGCTTCATTCAATGAAATACTTTTCATGTTTAGATGCGGAAAAGGACTAGATGCCTTTAAAATGGTTGCTCAAATTCATGCCCAGTTGTTTTCTTGAATTAAGAACGTCTAGATCAGTACTTTGTGTTAATCAAAGGGTTCACATCGAGCAAAGAGTTCATTTTAAAAATAGTTGTAATCCTCTCATGATACTGAACTTGGCATTAAATCTTACAGTAGGTTGTTGATGTGATTTTCGGAATGCATTCATTTCAGACACTAATTTCTGGTGTTGCAATGGTGCAATCCCAACTTGTAAAAATGGTGGATTTCAGTGAAATTGGCTGAGTTTCAGTTGCTAGACTACACCCCGGGGTAATGGAGATCAAAAATGTTGCATTATTCCTTCCTTTCACTGCTTGTTTGGAAAGTAATCTAATACTTTTTTCCTTTTTCTTTACGGGATGGGATCTCCCTCAGCGCGCTATAACTGGAACCTCAGATTTATACCAGTCCTAGATTTTGGAGCTCTGGGCACATGAACGTCACAATTTTGGCACTCTGATACTCCACCATTTTCACAAATATGACCATATTCCAGTGGGTGATAGCCTGATATGGGTACCCCTCCAAAAATAATGTGATTTTTGAGAAATATTTTTTGGTAAGAAAAAACATTGAAAATTTACGAAAATTAAAGGGTATTATAGGCACCATGGCTGCAACTATGTGCCTAGTGTTAAAGACGGAATTTCTAGCACACATAAAATGAGTTAAACATAAGTCATACTATGCGAGATGTGTAAAAGTGGTACCCATATCACTCAAGCCATTCCCTGTCAGATTTCTGGATGCAGTGAGTACACGTCGAAGACTCTACTTGATGTCACAACTAGTTCAATATCTAGGTGGAAATTTACTGTAATATTCCCACCAAAACTTAAATTTTATACCAGTACTAGACTTTGGAGCTTGGTGCAGTTGAATGTCACAATTTTGGAGCTCTGAATCGCGCCAATACAATCAAATGGGCGTTGTTGTTGTTGTTCCAGCCCATTCAATCCTTCCAAGAAGCCTTGACATTGTCACGCCAATGCGTTTCTCATTTTTCACTCTGTGGTTGGTGCTGATGTTTGTGCACATCATGTAAAACATCAGAACATGTTGATGTTTTCGACTCTTTTTTAATGTGAAAAAAATGTTGAAAAAAGTGTTGAGAACAACACCTTTTATTTTTGGAAGTATTGGTAATTAGTCCACATCGTTGTAGAGCTCAGCAAAAACTCCACATTCATTTGCTCTGCTCCACCTAGTGGACCAACACTGTGACCCTGTCTGAAATTGACAGGATGAATGACCTAGGACATACTTAATTCCGAAAGGACAAAGGATTCATGGTTTTAAAATGATGGTATCGATTGTATCGATGGGACCAAATTTAATATCACCAGAATCAATGAAGAACATTGCATGTGTTGGTCAAAATCAAATAAATTTGAACAAAAAGAAGTTCATATTGGGTCTCCTCATAACTCCTAAAACAAATGACGCTAATTCAGCCTTTTTGGTTCTTTAGGGGTTAAAAAATTAAGTCTCACTATGTTCAAAGTTGTATCGCACGCATGGGCCATGCTTCATGTGTGATATGATTAGAAAGGGAAAAAAATTATGCCTCTTATTATGTTGGAGTGATTCACCAAAGATTTCAAAGATTTTAGTCTAGATTATGTGCTTTTGAAAAAAACAAAATCATAAAATTAAGCAACCAAAAACTCTCAAAAAATCCCTACACTTAGAGTATTACATCCCAACCCATCACAACAAATTCCATTCACAAATTGTCAATGTCTTATTTGTAATTGAGTTACAAAATATTTTTAAATTTTAAGTTTCAAATTTTTTTACAAAAATAATAATGATAGTAATCGCAAAACTAAGTGTATGAATAGAATCTAAAATTTATAATGTACAACTTTTATTCATACATCAAGTTCAAACATCCCTCTTGATTGCATTTGTGATGCATCTTTGCAAAATTACCAAATTCGGAGAGGGATGAGGAAGTTTGGGGGTTAATCCCTAGGTATACTACCGTATAATTGTTCATCTAATTTTTCTCTTGTATTTAAATACGAAAATGTACTAAAATAGAATCATGGTGTAAACAAATATATTCACATGTTTGTACGCAAAACTATATATAAAAATACATGGCCAAAACTTCTTAAAGGTTAAAATTTTATAGTGTTCAAAGTATATGATATACATATAAACACAACCGTGAGTGCACTCTTTATTAGGATTAGAAGAGATTTGCGGGTTGATGTACATGAACTTTATGAAATAAATACATACATATATTATATGTATGTATATGAAAGTTTTCTTTTTTTATGAAATAAATGCATACATATATTATATGTATGTATATGAAAGTTTTCTTTTTCTATATATACTTTGTATGTTATAATTACAAAAAATACCTCTTTTGTGCACTATGTAAAATTTAGACTAGTGGGCTCCACAAGCCACCCACCAGTGTGCGTTAGCACTAATTATTAGTTGATCGAGGAAAAAAACAAAACTTGAAGTAAAAATAAATTCAATGTGAACTGAACCTTTCTCCAATAGAGATTTTCTTCAAGATCGTGTAAATTAATCAATAAATCACTTAATCTAATTAACACTATAAATTTTATTAATCAAAACATGAATTCCAAAAAAACGATCTCGGTAGTCTAATGATAAAAGTACAAGGTTAAAAATAAAAAAGTCAAGTCAAAAACATACAAAACTATTCGACGCAAAACTTTTTTGTGGCCCATTTTGTGGTGATAAAATCAAAACATTAAAAGTGAACATGAATTCTATATAGAATCACCTTAATGATCACATACATACTTGAACCCCATAGCCGGGGGAAAAGCTCTTAATTCATCTAGCTATGAAAAAAATAAATGACTTCATCTTAAGGTTTCATCTTTTATATAGAGATACTAGGCTTAAATCAACATCCATTATTCTATTGTTGTAACAATAACGCATCATTTTGATGTTGATTCAATATGCATCATGTCAACCTCATTGTATCATCATATGAATATGCAATATTTCAATGTTATTTTGAGGCCATAGTTATGTTATTATAACACAAAAATTAAATTATACAACATACCGGTATATTAATCTTAAAAATTATACAATTTCATATATAGAATACAAAATAAAATAATTAATAATAGATTTTAAAATTACTAAATATAATATTAAAATATAACATATGGATAAATAAAATTGCAAACTAACAATTTTAAAACCATCAAAACATAATAAATTTTTTTAAATTTTTTTTAAAAAGTATTCTATTAGATGGTTAATATTTATAAAAACAAGCTTATTGAAGAAATTGTCTTGTGAAGCTTCCTAATAAAGCTTCATAGCAAAACTTCTTGGAGAAGTCTCACAGAGAAGATACAACTTGTTTCAAAGCGTGTCTTTAGCCTTGTTTTTGTGTGTGGAGTAGCATTGTGTGTTACAAAATTAGTATAGGAGAAGCTCTCATGTTGGAGATAATGTGCCTTTGTGGTTGCAAATGGTATCTGACACACCTTGGAACTTAGGCACTATACATATAGTTTTTTTGTTGTCACATTGAATTCTTTTGATTTAAAGATTTTTTCTTTTTCTTTTCTTTTTCATTTCTTTTTGATATTTTTTTTGCATTAGGTTCTATTAGCCCATAAGAGGCCTTAGATTTCCTCTAATGTCATATTTACCTTACGCTAGAAATCAAATACACAAGCTTCAATTCATGCAAAAGCAAAAGACATAATCAAGTATGGAAAAAAACGAGATATACACATATATATATATATATATATATATATATATATATATATATATATAATATTAAAAATACATATTTACATATTTACATATTTAACATGTATAATACTCATATTACTATTATAATATTTAATATTTTACTTTAGATTAAAGTTTTATAGTATTTAAATTTGAATGCATTGTTACACTTATATTCATTCACTATTGTATTATTAATGATTCAATGTTGGTTTAATGTCATTTTGATGTAGATATGATATTGAATCATTTCAATATCAATCCTATGTCAACACGACTAAATTTATTCTCTTCTCATTTTCACATCGAAATTATGTGTAATTTTAACATGAAAATCACTCCATCATTTTAATATTGAAATGACATTGATTCAATGTTGATTCAATGTTAAGGCAACATTTGTTAAGTTTACATCATTTTGTATCATATCCCACATTATTTTACATGTCAATCATTTTTATGTCATTCTAACATTAAATGATTTCACTCAAGTTCACTAATGTAAATACATAAAACATAAAATACTCCCCCTAAGTATAAGCAAAAGATATATTCTAAAATTCAAGGCTTTAAGCATAAAATTGAAGCTTGTAAAGTCATAAAACTCAATAATTTATAAGACATAAATTAATACACATATGAAAACAAACATATATTTTAGATGTATACGTATATTAAGTATGCACGACCATACATGCAACCCCTTAAAATTTTGTTTTGAAGATGCCACATATTTTAACATATTTGTGATATCTTTGGCCACATATCTGTATTATGTATCTTCGGCTACATGTTTGTATCTTTAACCATCATTGCATACAAGTGTTTGTTCCATATATCCTCCCATCTTTTTACATTGATTTGAAACTTCAGTTCAACTCCAGTATAGCCGAGAGTATAGCTGGCCTCAAGCAAGCGTTTTGAATTCGCGTACCAATTTGTACAAAAAGTGCAAAAATTTGTCAATAAACTTGGGAGAACCCATTCCAAAATCATTCAAATTGTGAATCTATTTTTAGAATCATCTTAATAATATCGTAATGACAATTTTCATAATAAATTTATATTGGATTAACTTGTATTGAACCAACTTCAAATTATCATTGCTACGCCAACATTAGACCAACATCATCTAACTAATATTTATTATCGAATTAATATTATTTAACATTCACAGACAAGTATCTCAATTTAAGTTAAGAAGCAAGTGCATCAAATCTGACAACCACACCTACAATCAAGTTCACGCTACTTTAGTCAAGAAAGAATTCCAAAAGTATTAGTGTATCAACGAGAAGTACATTTAAAGATAAAGAGCAGGAAGCTAAAATCAAATAAAAGACAATATGGAGAAAAAGTTGGTCATTAAAAACATGTTCATTTTCAAAGTTTCTCAGTCAAAAAATCATTTTCTTTTGAAAAGTTGGGACTACCTAGTTTTTGAGCACTAAAATTCTAGTACCTTAACGTGTGTTCAAGTATCCTACTCTTAACAAGATTCAATCATACTAACTTAATTGAATTAAAAATAAAAAAACATTCTTTTAATCTTTTGGTTCTTGTCATGCGGGTTGTTATGCTGATTTTTCACCTTATGAAGGTAATAATGGCAATATATCACACAAAATGAAAGAAACGACCTAAAAGGTTGTGCAATGTTTTTGTTCTAAAAAAATTCTATCAAATTAAGATTCTCAACATCCAAATTGATATTGTTTTGGGCTTCATTAATGAATTAATGGTATAGGTTATATCGTGAGTAAAACAATATTATTAATCGTTGATCATTCAAAAATAACTCTTAGTGTTGAATGATTGTGTACTTTTTTTACATTGATTTAATGTATATCATATCCCCATCATATCAATATCATTCGAACATCACATAAACATACGGCATTTTAATGTTGTTATGACATCAAAATTGTATCATTGTAATCTAAAATATAAATATATTAAACGTATTCGTTTAAAATCATTTTAATATTCTATATGACTTTTAGAACATATTTATAGGAGTCGATAATTGAGCCAAAAGACAAAAAGACTATGATCTCTTCATCGAAACCCTCCACACAAGACCTTACAATAGTGGAGTTTAGACATAATGTAAAGACTAGTAGACAAACCTCTTTTCTTGCAAAAGTTGAAGAACCAAATCAAATGACTGCGGTGGTTGAAGAGCCCAAAGAAGAATTGGTGATGTGACTAAATATTTAGAAAATTTGAAAACAACTCAACATAATATATGAATCAATATAGAGACCAAATGTGTGAGCTAACTTTGAAGGAGAGGGGGTATCATGAAAGGGTGCTACTAGCCCTTCAAGAGAGACAAATTGATCCATGAAGTTGATGTCTTAACAACTTCAAACATCAACAAAGGAACTCTCGATAGGAAAGAATGAAGTTCTTAGCTAAAATAAGAGACTAGTAGGCATGAAGAAGCATTTGATAGTAAAGTGCAATGAATACAAGGAAAATGCAAAAAAAATTGAAAAAATCTAGTTTGACCATAATATGTTCCTACAAGATATGCATACTCTATATATCAAACACAAGTAGATGAACAAGGCTTACCTATATCAAAAGCATCAAAAGGAGAAGACGTAGAAGGATATGCAACAATGAAAAGAAAAACACCATAAGGAGTTGGTGAAAACATGTGGGAAGTAGAAACTAGACTTGGCAAACTTCATTTTGTTTGTTAAGCTTAAATGAAAATGAACTCATCTTCATGGCTTAAGTTTAGTTTAACCAGAAAATTTCAAAATACACTACACAATGTACATTTTTACGACTCCTTTTGTAGTTGGGAGCCATGTAAAATTTAAGAATAGTTTGAATGATTTGAGTTTAACTTGAAGGGGTGGCATGACCAAGCATCATGACTAACAAAGTCCTTCACGAAAAGAATTAGATAAAAATCATTCATGTAGCAATTGAAATTGAATTGTCAATTCCTTTCATAAACCAGTTTTTGGTCTAGGCGGCCTTTAGAGGTTTATTCTTTACAACAAATCCCTGTTAAATTTACAACAAATCCCTATCAAATTTCTCGTGTATTTTTTCTTTAAACTCTCTCTGTTGGAATTGGGGATGTTATTAATAGTATTCAACTATATAAATAGAGGCATAGCTTAATCAAACAAGTGTTAGTAGACCTTGGTAAGATTGGACTGTTTGATTGGAAGATCATAGTGTGTCTTCGAACCGTATAATGCACGCTCAAAAACAAGTTTTTGGAGGGTGTGTGACTTTAAAGTTAAATAAATTTGGGTTAAATTTTCAAGAATGAAAGTGAAGCAATTCAACAATGACTTATGTCAACACCTCTCCATTATAATTTTTCATGTCAAGAACTAACTCACTCATAATTATTGTGAATTTTATAAGTGAGAACGACTTATCCATATACGGTTTAGGACAATATTTATACATATAAATATGAAAGGAGTTGGTACATTGATCTAGATCAAAATACATACACTAATGGAACATGAACAAAAGAACACGATTCATAAAAAATTAAAAAAATTACAAACTTCCAAACACAAAAAATACCATATAATACATGTGTTGTATTTTGTCTATACTTGATGTATTTTGATGTTTTTGTAAACAAGTGATTTGATAGCTTCACAAGTCCAAATCAAATTTTATTTTTGAAGTGTATGCGTGAGACGAAGCCCCACATCTGAACTTCAAACATTGATGATCGATTTGAAATAGATCTTATGGTAGGCTGCAAAACGTGCCTCTTCAATTACAATGTGGTAGCGTGGGCTATAAAGGGTTGAGGGTAAACCCTTAAAGGGCTGATGGGGATAGTAGATACAGTGGCGTATATTTGACATTTGTTGTAAATAGAAAGTTCCAAATTGAGACCTCAATAGCTCATTAAAATCATGTCAATGTGAACTTTAACTTCATTTTTGATCTTAAATCCATAGGAGGTTTGGAACCATGCCAAATACAATGAAATATTGATGTACAATACTGGTCGGAAAGGGCTCTTTGGACCTTTAAGGGTTAACGCCTAAAGAATGTTGGGGTTTTTTACACGTTGGTAGTATCAACATACATGTGATGCTAAGGGGTGTAAAAGTGTGAATTTGGAGGGGAGATTTTTTGAGGAGGTGCATATTCATGCATTGTGCATATGGTGATTTTCAAGAGTATTTCCATTGTTGTGGGATCATAAAACAATGATGTATTTTTCCAATATATGACTCAAAATACGTAGAAAATGCCCTTTGAGTAGCCATAACTTTTTTTCCGCGTCACATATTATTGAACAAAAAAATCATGTATTTAGTTCCCATTCCAAGCTCCATTTTTCATGTTTACAGTTTCTATCAATACTATAGTCTTCATGCTGAAATATCATCTGAAAAAACACTTGCAATTCTTTTTGGCATGCAACCTCTTTAACGGGTTAAACCATCCCCTCATCTTTGCAGTAAAAAATCATTTGGATTACATCCAGAGGAATGCAATCAATTTTGAGCTATGCAGATATAAGGGGCACTTCTAGAGTAACAATTCAGTGAGTGGGCTGCAGGTCTCTTTCCACGAGTTTGAGCTGGTTCAAGCCTGTAGCCACGAGCTAGAAAAATTGACAAATTATAACTTATTGGCTCTAGAGTCTAGACGCTGCGTAACAAGTAAGATGTGATCTGGTGTTGCGGATCTTCAACACCATGACTTACACTCAACCTTCTCCAATGACATACTTGGTACTCTGCAATTATATCTTCCGTATACAATCCCTGTCAAAACTGAGTACGAAATAACGTAGTCTACCTTTAGCCATTCATATTTTATAATTTACTGCGTTTAACCTCTAAATGTCCCAACGTTTGGAAATTGGATCACAAAAAAATTCAAAGCCTTGTAATTTCTAATACAACCTTGGATGATTTTCATCCAAGTCACCTTTGAAAGCCTATTAAATTCTCTACAAATTACAATAAATCTTTTATGATGGGAAATTGTTGATAATATTAAAGAGGCCTCCAACTACAAGTATGTCAAATTTGTTGGGTAGATTTTATGCTTGCAATGGTCTTCTCATGTACACCTGATGTACATCTCAGCCATGCTAATATCTAATTTTGAGGCTAAAATCTACTTTGGTTTAAAGAATTGATACGTTTAGGGGTTAATGTTCAAATGATGTGGCTACCAAATTACAAGTCCAGCAATGCAAAATAATTTGAGAAAGATATAAATCAAAGTAAATTAGTTCTAAAACTCACTTACACTCACATCTGGATTACGCAATGAATGCTACAAATTTGACATGTACAAGTGGTTTTTTGGGTTTGATTTTTTAAATGAGCATGTTCTTGGCCTTCACATTTATAATTGTGTCCCTATTCAGTGCACATCATGTATGCTCAGGGAAGTCACTCTTTGTATCTTTTGAGTATCACGTGTGAACAAAGGGTATTTAAAGGTACCCTAAAAATTAAAAATAGTTTTTACTATAATTAGTAATATTTCAAAAATATTCTCAGTTTTATTCTTGTAATGAATTGCAAGCATCCTATATTAATGTAGATCATTTACAAAAATTATTTTCAAAAATTTATTTCGACCCTATCTTTGTTCGCACGTTGTTACGTAATATTTGGAAGTGACCTCCCCGAGCATGTATGCAAATTAAGCAAATTGGTTTTATTAAGGTTTGTCTTTTGCTGATAGAGAGCAGATAGAAGAAGCTACTTTAGAGAAGTTGAGGAGGGATGAAAGTACTAGAAATGTTGCTAGAGACTCACAAGTATCCCTAAATTAGAATACCCTAAACGTCATTGCCATTGGATTGATGATTGGGATTGTGTAACAAAATTAACTAATTGATGAAACAAAATCAACTGATTTTGCTCTGATAGTCGCAGTTGGTGTTGGTTTCGTGATGGGCAGAGTAGAAGTGTTGACTCTGGTGTTGAAATGGTGTAATAAACAGTTAAGTTTGGAGGTGGAGAGTGATTATGTGGGGTTGTATGACTCCGAGTGGCTCTAGTATGATGTGTAGGATTGAAGAAAGAATATATTAGTACATGTATAGAGAAATTTTAGAGCAAGGACTGATTCATACACTGCATGCATACAATTTAGATCCCGCCAATTTGATTTTTCAATATGATAATGATCCAAAGTATACATCCAAGAGTGTGCGCCGTTGGCTGAATTCACAAGAATTCACTCTTTTGAAGTGGTTGGCACAATCTCCAGACTTGCATCCAATCAAACACTTGTTTGCAACTCAACCAATATGAGAGACCTCCCAAAGGAACGTTAGAATTGCGGGAGCGTGTTGAAATTTTTCACGGGTAGATCACTTAGTGCATTTTAAAAGCGACGTGCGGCATAATATAGAGAGGATTAAATTCATTTGAAATAAAAATTATAAAGGAATTCCAAATAATAAAGGGGCCATTTAATGTAGACAATCCCATTATAAGTAAGTTAGATAGACATAAAACGTGGGCCATTTTTTTCTGTAAAATTAATATAGGGGCTGAAGATAAAGATCCTAGAAGGTATGTTTAGTATGGTGTGTGAATGGGTTTAGGACTCACGGGGATAGATGATAATTGGGATTTCCGTCTGTCAAAAAATGGATGAAAAGGGAACGTGTTGTTGTTGGGGTTGTGTTCCCCACGCATGTTTGTAGATGGCTAGGGTTTCATTTTGCTTTGCGTTTATGTCCGCTGTGTTTTGGAGGTGCGTTTTCCGGAATGTTCTGACGTTGAGCCTGCACAAAAGTTGGCAGTACGTTGCGGTATGAGATCCACTTCAGTTTAGGGCATTGTTGATTGTTTAGGTACGGTGTGTTTAGAGGTGCATTTTCCGGAATTTTTTTTCATGAGCACGCACGCAAGTCGGCAGGACGTTGCGTTAGGAAGTCCGCTTTGGTTTAGGGTACTGTCAATTGTTTAGGTCCGTTGTGTTTGGAGGTGTGATATTGTGGTTTACGTGTTTATGCTGAGCACGTGCAAATTTGCAATACGTTGCAGTTGAAAACCTGCTTTGGTATAAAGTTGGGTATTTAGGTCCGCTATGTTTTGCAACCACGCATTTTTGTGGTTCAGGTGTTTTTCGAGAGCTTGTGCAAGTCGGCAGTAACATAGATCCGCTTGGGTGTGCAGTCCTTCACGGTTAAATCCACTTAGTCTTTGGAGTTCTTTATCCTGATTGTTATATTTGCCAAGCGTGCAAGTTTTTTTTGCTGAAATTTAGAGTTGTTTTGTTGAAAATTTTTCTGGCTGAGCGCTTGAGTGTGTGGTATACGTTCACTTGCGGTTTCATAGCGGTGGGCAAATTTAGGGTTTAGGGTGCACTCTTTCAATTGTTTTCAGAGCTGGTTTTGATATCAGTGCGTGTGCACCTTGTTTAGAGTATTGATCTGCATCTACTAGGGCAATTTAGTGTAGAGTTATGGGAATCTAAGTCAAGATGTGGACCATGGAGGGGATTTTGCCGTGCCGCAGTATTTCAGCAAGGTCAAAGTATTGGAAGAGGAAACATACTTTTCCTCTATTTCCACCCTTGCCTTATTTGTGGTGTACTTGGGGTTATTTTGTACGTGCTGTAACATTGTGGACTCCAAATCAAATTGTAAATTCTAAAACTACTTTACTATGCTCTATGTTTATCATCACTTGCAATGCAATGTCTGCTATGGTATGTTTGCTATGGTCTCCTTTGTGTTTTCTTCACAACTCTGTTTGCAATGGTATTACTCTCTGCACCCTTCTTTGTTTCTATGCTTTTCCTCAACACTTGTCAATTGCTTACACTTTTAAATTAGTTTTTATTGCTTAATAAGAATATAGAGTACAAAAATTTGCAGTGACTTGGACAATATAAGTAATGGAAGGTTGCAAACAAATGGGCCATTTTTGAAATTTAAGTAATTATAGGGAGGCTTTAATTTAGCCCTTGAAGGTAAATAGCCCCAAAACAATAAACCCCCAACAGCACGTGGTGCACTAAAATGCTTAAGAGTGATCTACCCGTGAATTTTTTGGGCTTCAATTACTTCCTATGAGTGTAAGAAGTTGTATAAAAGCACGCCTAAGCGCATTGCAGTTGTTATAGCTGCTAAGGGTAGGTAGACAAATTTTTAACTTTGTTCCAGCTAGTATGAGCAAATCTAAGTTTTGGATTGAACTTCGCTTTACTTTTTTTGTACATGCATACTTAATTGTAATAGATCTCGATCCCTATGGAAGTATGATTGATTGCAATGGTAATCCTATGCAATTTATGGTTTAATTATTGGTGAATCCAATTTCCCTACATTGTTGAATTTCAATATATTGTATTTGTACTCAGTTTTGGCAGTCATTGTATATACGTCATGTTTTGTGCACATCTTAGTGGAAAATTTCTATATACCATACTTTAGTACTATAGCAGGATCATCGCCCTTTGAACAATTTTGTTTTTGTTTTTGAAAAATATGGTTTGCCCTCCAAAAAAACAATTAATTTCTAAGCCAAGAAAAGATTTAAAATAACCTAAAATGGCTTAAAATTTACAAATACAAAGCTAAATGTAATTTATTCTAATTTATTTGATTTTTCCTCATAATTTGCTGTCTTTTACATTTTTAATTTTTTAATTATTTTATGGCGACTTGCTATGGTACTACGGTATTGTTAACACATGTGAGAATGCATTTAGAGCATCCCTACTAGCACCGTGGATAACACTCTAGATAGCTCTCTGGTTAGCTTTATGGCTCTTGAAAAATGGATGTGCATAGGTTGGTCAACAACTTATTTGAAAGGAGACATTGAATACAACAACTCAATTCCAGACTCTCGAAAAGATTCAATCTAATGTATCTTCTTTTTTTAATTGCACATCATGATTGCCCAATCCATGCCTAGATTGTGAGTTGTTTTTTTACTATTTTCAATTGAAAGTTTAATTTAGTGATGTTTATTGGTGGAGAACTATTCGCCCTATAAGTTTAAGATGACCTCAAAGTGCAATATAGGGTTGCTAGTGGAGATCCTTGTCAAAGCTAAATTGCCCCTTATTTGTTTTAAAATTTTAATGGAGAATAGAACACACAATATATATAACATTATTGTAGTATCACAAATATACGATAATTAGGAAAAAGTAATGATACTTTCATAACCAAATCTGTGACACTTTTTTCTAACAAGCACAAGATGAAATTTTAGCCAATCAATGAAAATACCATAAGCTAAAAATAGATTTTTATTTAGGTGAATTTAAAATGTGAATGCTTTTAAATTGATCTCACAAACATCCATGATTTATTTATATTCAAATTTGTCTCTATAAATAATTTCTATTCAAGATGCATAACATAATTTTTTTTCACAAGAACTTCAAAAAAACAAATCTTTTATAGCACCTTTAGTCTTGCCCAAGACCCCTAAGGTTAGAGATAGTTGAGCATGTATGAATGATTTTGATAGTAGAATACCTATTACCATCCATTTAGCAGTCTGAACTTCTTAACCCTTTAGTGCCCAACTGACCACATTATGGTCACTACAACGTCTGAAATGTAAATAGCAGAGAATCCGTGAAGAATTGGAACTTTAGTTTTGAAGTTCAGATTTGCGCTTATACATTACACACCTTCCAGAAAAAGAAATTTTCAATTTGGAATTGTACAACTATCAAAATACCTATCAACAAAACGCGAAAATACTCCAAATACTTGAAAATACAGTAAATACTTACAAATACAACATATGTACAATGCAGTATTTCTTGTGTTTGGAAGTTTGTTATCTTGTTTTATTTATTTGGATTGTGTTCTCTTCTTCATCTTCCATTAGTGTGTGTAATTCGATCTTGACTAATGTACCCACTCTTGTCAATTTTCAATCATGTATAAAATTTTGTCCTAAACCGTATATGCATAAGTCACTTTCACTTATAAAGTTCACAATAATTATGTGTGAGTCTATTCTTGATATGAAAGATTGCAACGGAGAGGTGTTGACATAGGGCATAGCTGAACTTCTTTACTTTCATTTTTGAAAATTTGTCTCAAATTCAATTTAACTTTGAAGTCACCCACCCTCCAAAATCTCATTTTTGAGCGTGCATTATACAGTTCAAATACATACTATAATCTTCCAATCCCACCATTGGATGATTCTCAAATTTTAATAAAAGTTGTGCTCTCCAGTTGAGAATAGAATTGTACAGCTACTTTCTAATTCAATCCATTTTATTTTTTATAGTCTCAATCAGAGTGGAAAATTTCACTGAAATCCAGTGCTGTTTGCTATAGTACCTTGGGCACTAAAGGGTTAAAGAACACACTAGTGTGTTACAAAATTTTCATAGAGAAATAAATGTCATAAGTTGAATCCAAGTGAAATCATAATTTATTTTTGATAAAATTTGTTATGTCAAAGTAGTTTGCTCCAAAAATATGAAATTGCGCCTAGGTGGGGGCCACGTGCATCCCAAATCCTCTATAATCATTCAAAGTCAACCTAAAGTTGATAGAAAAGTAAACTTATACCGCCCTGTGTAAAGTATATCCAAATCCGCCCATTAACACCCAAGGAATCTACTTGATTGCCCATGTTAAATTCCTTTTTTCATTGCCTTAATTGTTTAACCACTTTGTGATCTCATCCTTATTTATTTGGAAGTACTTAAAATTGCCCCATTTGCACACCAGTTTGAAGTGAGATGAAATTGAATCAAATTTATAGTGAAATTGGGACCCGATTGATATGTTGTGACATTTTAGGACTAATACTTTCATTTAGAGCCTAAATTGGTGGTCATTTTGTATGTGTGAAGTATAGTAGTAGATAATTTGTAATGAATTCAAGCTTTCTTTTGAATGGATTTATGTGATTTCCTTTTGCATCTCAAGTTTGCATGGCTTTTGGAAAAATTATACATAGATCACAAACAAAGTTTGGAAAGGCCTCTAAATATCATCATATACGGCCTTATATATACCAAAAACCACCATATACCATTGTATACTACCATATAGTATTGAGTATGGTATACAAGAACTTTATGAGTTATGTGCTATTTTCCAAGAGATTAACCGTTTTTTTTGGATGGGTACATTCATGAATTGTCATTGCTTCAAAAGTTGATGTCTTAATCAAATTGATTGAATGTGTACGTAGGCCAAGGTGCGTATAAAAACCACATAATTGGAATCGTATAGAAACCTTATTTTCCAATTTTGAAGATCTATGAAAAAAACAAGAAAAAGTCATTAGTATGCAAAAGAGGTGTTTTAAAAAATTTACAAAAGTGTAATTTCACTTCCGATAATCACTGATTCAAAGGCTCAAAAAATGTAAATTCTTCTTCTATTCAATTTAACCACAAGTGGTCTATGATGGTTTTTCAATTTCAACATATGTACTTTTCTAAATACTAGTTATGATATGTGTTGTATAAGGTAGAGATACTCATTTCCGACTACTTAAGACATGCACTATACTTGGAATAAATGGAATGATATTTTGAGATTTTTCCTCTTTAGCAATAAGAAATTAAGAACTTTTTGTATTTTTGAATACTTTTTTATAATTATTTAAATAAGTACAAATTTCCAAAGTGAAAGATGCAAGTTCACCCAAAACTGATCATAGGCTATAATGTACAAAAATCATGAATTGCATTGTAGAAATCCCAATCCCGCCCACTTTTATGAGCCCCCAATGAATCACAAGTAGTTGGTTTTAGGATCAAATGTGGTCGGTTTTGGAGTCCGAGGGATTACAAGTGGTCAATTTTAGGATCCTTGTTGATTAGAAGTGGTTGCATATAGTACCCTTGCGGATTGGAAGTGGTTGGCTTTAAAATACTCAAAAAATAAATATATATGTATGTATGTATGTATGTATGTATGTATATGTATATGTATAAGTATGTATTATAATGACACTTTCATCCAAATATTACCGCTTTTAGAAAAAATGGGAAAAATTTGACAATCTTATACCCATTTTTCCTAAGGTAGAAGTGTAGAAGTAGCCACTTTCAGAATCAGGTAAGATTCTGGCAAAAAAAATCTCCAGAAAAAAATAAGCTGGTGGCATCTTCATATGCATCCCAATAGTCCAGCCTGGCAACTCGATATCCGCATCTGGCTGATTCATACACTCGGTGATTGGTTCCAATACCCCTATGCGTCCACACTACATTTATCTCGTCGAACCTCATCAATTTCTCACATTTTAAAAATATATTATATTTTTGTAAGATTTTTCTCACATAGGTTATCATTTAAATAAGAAATATTTTTATTCTTTTATAATTATTTAAATTAAAATGAATTTTATAAGATTTTAAAAAGCTTTTTCCTTGTAAAATTCATAGTAATTACAAAAGTTTTAAATATTATGATTTTTTCAGGAAAAATGTAAATAATAGTGATGAACAAAAAGTTGTAGGGGCATGCTTTTTGAGCTTACATAAAAAGAATTTTGATAGAAAAAGATTCAGGAATGTATATTGGAATTTTAGGGCTTGAGCTTTAAAGTGGTGTAAAAAGTGAAATTTTAACAATTTTGAAGAATGGTAAATTATTTTAGAAAGTAGAAAGTAGGCCCCTCACTTTCTTGGTTGGGATTGTTTTCATTTGATATTAGGAATTAAATGAAAATCAGAAAACGATCAATCATGCTCCAATGGGGCTCCTTGCACACTTAGCGATTAAGTTGTACTATAGTTCAATGGGGTCTTAACCCATAATATATTGATACACTGCCACAATAAGAGCATCCGCACCGTTCCTCTAAAAATAGGATATTCTTTGCAAATTGGACGAAAAGTGAGTTTGTGCATTTAATGTTGAAAATTCAAGTATAGTGAGTGAGCCACAAAATATAATCATGATGTAGTGATATTAAAATACATCCCTCTATAACTACTTTCAGTAAAGTCTCAGGATTCTAAATTGATGGACAATAATAATTACCTATTAATAGTGGTTATGATTGATTTATAAACGGCTATATAGACTATACAGGGAAGATGAACTCTTGTCTTTGAAGAGGACGGATATGAATAAAGTGTATGTTTGATTCACCACTAGGCCTATATCCACAAGAAACAAATCATAGGTATAGAGACAATAGAAAGGTATATTGTAGGATTTTAAGAGTGTCAAGACAATAGCTTGTGACACCAAATCTTGGAGTTGATTATAGTGGTCAATGAGTCAGTGGATGACCACCTTCGAAAGAGGGTATCAAAAATAGCACATGATTGTGAGACTTGATTTTGGTGGCTAAGTTGGGAGCACTTCCCCCAATACTATCACTCTTCATTTTTGTTGGGCCAAAGTTACTCTTTTTGAATTGAAGGAAAAGAGTGCGTGTGCTCTAACATCCATAAATTGAGGGAGGACTATGTTTGCAAAAATGTCATAAAATTCTTTAGCAATTAGTGGAGTTCACCCATTGCGTACAGTAGCATTGTAGATGCTTCAACAATGTCTCACCTTACTACCCCCAACTTCTTTACTTAAAAATGATGTGGACTTGCCATGATTCGGGAATCTGCTATAGTAATTTGGGAATATGGTACAAATTCTGAGGTCTTGCACAGAAGAACTAAAGAACTTTATGATCCCTATTTACTACAGTTTGACATCATAAGGATCAAATATTAATCTAATAGGTAGAGACGGTTTTGCAAACACACCATTTGTTCAAACGTAACAGGTGGAGAAGAGTGAATCGTTCAACTGCTCAAGAATGTTAGAGCATCTCTACTAGCACTCTGGATACAGCTCTTGATATGGAAAAATGAATGAGAACATGTTGGCTATAACACTAGATAATCTACCAAAAACTAGGACCGTTAAAATCACTCTTGCTAAAGTATCTTCTCTTCGTAATTGCAGATAGATAGAAACACCGATCCTTTTTCAGGGCCGACGTGAATGAAGTGTCTGTTCGTAATAGCATCTTCTTAATTACACATTATAATGCACAATCTATGCGTGGTGACTTATGAGTGGCTCTCTTACTATTTTCAAGAATCTAGTTCAGTGATGTTGGTGGGGGAACTACATGGTGAGGTCTAACTTTTTGGATGACCTTCAGAGTGCAATCTAGAGTGCTAATGGAGATGCTCTTAACCCTTGAACGCTCCTGCGTCCAATATCTGGACGACGGACAGATTCAAGTTATTTGATTCTCATCCGAATTGGACAGTTTTCATCCAAATAAAATTCTCTTGGTTTTTGTGCAAGTTTACTATCTATTGTACGGTTTAGATATTAAAAATGGGTTATTATGATTTTTGGAAAAATCACACAATTGGTTTATGTCAAGTTTCATTCCTAGTTCAAAAAGTGAGACCTAAAACGTGATTTTCCAAAATAAGTAGAATCAAATAATGGAAACCATACCATCTCATAGAGCATGTTATTCCAATTTCATTACAATATTTTAAATTTTTATTGTATTAATGTGGGATTTTTAATCGAATTTCAAGAGAGAACCTTGCAAAAATAATTAAAAATACTTAATAAAAAACATGATAAATCCAACTGTACAGATGTGATCTTCACGTTGACATTTACAACTTTGCTTTGTACACCAATTCCATTTTTGGTATTCATCCAAAATTTTATAACGTTTCTTTGAAAACAACGTTGAATTGGGACCTTAACCCTTAGACGCGCTGGCGTCTAAATCCTGGACGATGGATGATCTGCGACCTGTCCTTTCACCACATATGGTGATATTTTTCATCCATCCAGAATTTTCTTAACTCTCATGCTAGTTGACTACCATTTGTACGGTATGAATTCTCAAAATAAGATAATGTGAATTTTTGAAAAATAACAAAAGTGGTTTATGTCGAGTTTCAATCTTAGTTCAAAAAGTGAGACTATAAACATGATTTTCCATAATATGTAGAATCAAATAATGGAAACCATATCATCTTGTAGTGCATGTTATTCCAATTCATTACAATATTTTTTGATTTTTTTGTGTTGGTTTTGGATTTTTAATTGAATTTCAAGAGAAAACTTTGCAAAATTAATTAAAAAAATATTAATAATAAATACGATGAATCGAACCGTACAGATGTTGTCTTCACATTGACATTTACAACTTTGCTTTGTACATCAACTCCATTTTCATTTTTCATCAACTATTTTATAATGAATCTTTGAAAACAGTGTTGAATTGGGACCTTAAAGGGTTAACCCTTTGACGCGCCTGCGTCCAGGACGCTAGATGAATCTGGACGCGTCCCTTCACCACGCATGGGGATGTTTTTCATCCATTCATTTTCTTTTAAAATTCTTGTGCTAGTTGATTACCATTTATACGGTACGGACCTTCAAAATAAGATATTGAGAGTTTTTGAAAAATAGCAAAAGTGGTTTATGTCAAGTTTCATTCTTAGTTCAAAAAGTGAGACCTTAAATATGATTTTTCATAATAAGTAGAATCAAATAGTGAAAACCATACCATCTTGTAGTGCATGTTATTCCAATTTCATTACAGTATGTTTTAAAATTTTAATGTTAATTTTGGATTTTTAATTGAATTTCAAGAGAAAACCTTGCAAAATTAATTTAAAAAAATTAATAATAAATATGATGAATCCAACCGTAGAGATGTTATCTTCACATTGACATTTATAACTTTGCTTTGTACATCAACTCCATTTTAATTTTTAATCAAACATTTTATAACGAATCTTTGAAAACAGTGTTGAATCGGGACATTAAAGGGTTAAAGGGTTAAGGGCAGGGCAGGCCGATTTACCAATTACTTAATTAAATTCCAATGATAACATTCAATTTATTTTATTTTATTTTTCTTGTGGGAGAAATCGAAGTAACAGCTCCATTGGGTAATGAATTCTTTCAGCATTGGGTAAAATAAATTGATCAAGCAGGCAACATTTGAATTTCTTCGTGCGCGGGCTGCATTAATATCATGATCAGTAACAAATTCACTAGTAATAATTTCTACAGCACAATTCCACACGCTTGAGTTTACTCATAAATGTCCAAGTGAACCCTTTCATTATTGTCAACATTAGTGATGAAATTGATAGGAGAGTAAGAGTAATATAAAGCCACATGCACCAGAATCAATCACTGAGAGCCTTCTTTGATCATACGTTACTTGTGTCTTTCGAGCTCCCTCAAATCTCCAAGTTACTACTACATATGAATTTGCATTTCATGAAGATTTTGCCAACCTGAAGCTCCTCAAAGCAGTCAAGGTTGGGAATTGATTCATTGCCGTAGTCAAAGAAGGACGTTATAACTGCCCAATCTTCTTTATAATTGTTGTAAATGTTTGAAATTAACCCCTAAAGGACCAAGTATTTGTAGTCTTAAATGATCATGTTGTGAAAAATATAATTCAAATGAGACTGAATTTTATGTCGATAGAATACATGAGGCCCAATTTGGACTTCTTTGTCCTGTAGAGGTAACCCTTTGACGCGCATGTGTCCATATAATGGACAACGAACAAATTGTAACCTTTCTTTGTACATTTTTTCATCCACCCAAATTTCTCTTGGTTCTTGTGCTAGTTGATTATCATTTGTACGGTATGGATCTTCAAAATAAGCATAAATTTCTTTAAAGGACCACTGTTGCACCTCTGAATTTAAAGCATCTGTCAAGGAATGTGAGAAATTGTGATTTTTAGAATCATAACTGAATTGGTTTATGCCAAATTTTATGCTTAGTTCAAAATGAGACATAATTTTCTAAAATAAAGAAAATTTACCCAAGAAAATTACAAAGGAAATCGGAAGGCGTAGGCGTCGGCGTGGTCATCGTCGTTGGCATGGCTCACGACTTCCTAAATATACATATAAATATAGATTTATTTATTTACTTCCTAAAGGTGAACAATTCAAGAGTGTAACTCACCCTCCAAACTTCTCTAGTGTATGCCGCAATAGACACTTCATTGTAAAATAGTTTAATTTATTATATTCAAATTAAAAAATATGGAGTTTGTACCATAGGGCATGATAGATTATGATTTTCGTCGACGGTTGTGCGCAGCATCGCGTAGCCCTAGTTTTCTAAAATAAGTAGAATCAAATAATGGAAATCTCACCATCTTGTAGTGCATGTTATTCCAAATTCATGACAACAACTTTTAATTTTATTTTTGTTGATTTTGGATTTTTAACTGAATTTTAAGAAAATCAAAAGAAAAGCTTGAAAATTTAATTACAGATTAATAATAAGAAATATGACAAATCCAACCGTAGAGATGTGATCTTCACATTGACATTTACAACTTAGCTTTGTACATCAACTCCATTTTTGTTATTCATCAACATTTTATAACACATCTTCAAAATCAATGTTAAATCAGGACGTTACAAGGTTAATTTTGTATTATTGAAGTAACATGTATGTTGAAATAAATAAATATATATATATATATATATATGTTTAAAATTTGGAAAATGTCATCCTATTAAAACAAATAAAATAAAATACTTAGGTGAATTTTGATAAATACATTTACTAAAAAAATCAAATTCATTTTCTAATTTTTCCAAATTTATGTTTAATATTGTATTTTCAAAATGACACTTTTACAAAAAAAAAAAAAACTACAAAATAATATTTTTATGAAGGTCATCAAAATCAAGTAGAGAGAAAAAAAATTACAAAATCATGAAGGGTCACTTGAAAAATAGGAGGTCAATTTTACATCTACTCCTCACACATCTTGAACAAAGATCTTAAACATGTTTTCCAAATCCAACTGGTGAATTTGATGGAAACCAAGTTGAGAGTGTACGCCAAAAATTTCAACTACAAGATATCTTTCATTTAAAAGTTAGAAACAAGAACGTCCTACTAACCCCGACTCGAAATCCCCTCCAGATGTTAATGCAAGCATTGTACATCTATGGGCCCCATTTTTTGAAATTTCCATTCTGGACACCTTAGGGTCTTTTTGACAAATGTTTTTGCAAATATTCTTAAGGCATTTACTACTAATTTTTGTATACATGTGCAAACAACATGTATTTAAGTGCGAGGTATTATATTAACCCTTTAACGTCCCGATTCATCACTGATTTCAAAGATCCGTTATAAAATGTTTGATGAATACCAAAAATGGAGTTGATGTACAAAGAAAAGTTGTAAATGTCAATGTTTAGATCACATCTGTACAGTTGGATTTATCATATTTTTTAGTAGTTTTTTTAAATTATTTTTTCAAGGTTTTCTTTTGAAATTCAAGTAAAAATCCCAAAGTAACACAAAAAAATTAAAAATTGTTGTAATGAATTTGAAATAACATGCACTACGAGATGGTATGCTTTCCATTATTTGATTCTACTTATTTTGGAAAATCATGCTGAAGGTCTCACTTTTTGAACTAAAAATGAAACTTGACATCAACCACTATTGTTATTTTTCAAAAAATCACAATATCTTATTTTGAAGATCCATACCGTACAAATGGTAGTCAACTAGCACAAGAACCAAAGAAAATTTGGATGGATGAAAAACTGTACAGGATGTGGTAAAGAGAAGGATTTCAATCTGTTCGTCGTCCATTATGTGGACGCAGGCGCGTTAAAGGGTTAAAGTTCATGTTTTATTCATATCCTTTAACCAAAAGAAAATCAACATTTTACTATACCCTATGGTTCCTTTTTTAGATTGTCCAAGAGAATTTAGAAACAACGTGTAGGAAAAATATAGGATATTTTATATTCATTTGAGAATTTTTTTTGAAAAAAATGTTAGAAATAAAGAAGGGCATGAAGGCTATTGAATGTTATGATACTATATAACATTTAAGAATTTTAAAAAAATAAAATTTTGGACTGTGATATTTTGATGATTTTGAATTAATTTATGCCAAACCAACAATTTACCCTAAACAACTTCACCCCTCTTCAAATTCAGCAATTTTGCAGAGATCATTATGAAATGCAACCCGGAGGGATATTTTGAACTTGGTGTATGAATTAAAGTTGTACATTATAAAATTTAGATTCTATTCATACAGTTATATCTCTGATTGATGTCACCAATATGTTGTATAAAATTTGAAACTTGAAATTGAAAATTCTTTTGTAATCTGATTACAAATAAGATATTGACATTTTTTCACCTTTTTGACTTTGTTTCTGATGTAAAAAATATGAAAAAAAAGCATGTGATAACGCACAAACTAGCGGGGTTAAAGGTCACAATTAGTACAAAACTATGTCTCTAATTGCATATTGAACCTCATTGAACTCACTCGTACAATAGTTTCATCAAATATCTTGGGGGTGCAACTTTTGTTAAAAGTCTATTCTACGTGCATGCTATTTCTAAGGCAAAGTCTACATATTTGGGAACAAGGAATAGAACTCATTGACTAGACTTGACTGAAGAAAATTTCATAAACCCACGTTTTCAAAGCAAGTCACTTCATGTTGAAAAAGTGAATCAATTCCGCCCAACATGCATTTTTGGGAAAGAGGGATTAAGAGTTGAATAGTGGATGTGAATCAAAAGTTCGTTTGTTGTCTCTACCCCACAAGGGGAAAGACTACAAAAACACTTCGTTTTCAAGGAGTTACATGGCTGAACAGTGTAAATACTAAGGCAAAGACTACGCGACTAGCCGCTTTGTTGAAGACCCCACACGGAGAAGAGAACCCACACGCATGGCCCGGGTTTTGAACTTGTGCACTGATTCAATTTCACCATGTGGCAGGAGGAATTAGCTGGCAAGTGGGATCCCAGAACACGGGACCCAGATCCTACTGAACCGAGCGCGTTAAATATTCCACCGATATTTCATTCAATATACCGGAATTCTGGGAGAGTTGCTTTGATAGTGATGAGACACTTGACGGGAATTCCAACGTCGTTCACCGGGCGTGATGATCAACACCACCGTAGGACCGGTAACGAGACCGGTACACACAGAAAGCGCAGAAAGAGTGTGGGCTCCGTGCTGTAAATGCACTCTTGGGAATCAAATCTTCAAATGACCTAATTGGTTTCTTTCAAATTTGTAGATGACTATCTCAAATCCAGATGTACAGATTTCATTATGATTGAAGTACTCCTTAATATCACCTTGTCTAATATCGTATGTACAGTGATTATCTCATCAAGTCCTAACACTAGTGGGAAATGTATTGTTTTTCAGTTATTATAAATGAAAAAGGAATGAATCTGCGCCAGACACATGGACTATGTTAGTGTGGATGAGGTGTTTTGGTCACAAGAAGACTGAAATATAAGCATAATATTCAGCCAATGTTCCTTGATCCATTAAAATGGGGAATGAAAAATGACATGTCTTCTACTAGTGTAAGGAACTGTATACGTATAACATTCTTTGGCTAGTATAGTAGCACACCCTTTTGCTTGTGCAGAGAATTGGCATCTCAACAAGGAATTGTTAATGTGGAACATGCAAAAACTATTAAAAATATAGAAGTTTGTTGAGTTGCCAAGCCATCTTTAGTTAAAGATGGTTTTTGATTTTCGAGATGATTGTGACTCCTACAACTACTTTGGTCTAGGATGTTCATTCCCAGGGATGAAGAATGGGGCTCCTAAAGAATGTTATGATGTACCTAGAACAAAACTCCTTTTGTAGAAGAAGGAAGAACTTTGGTATTCGTAACTTAACGGTCAACGTGAATTGAGTCTTTTGTTTAAAACTCCACACCAAAAGTACTGTAGGTTGGTAACACCTTGGACAAAAATTAATTGCTAAAACTTATGTCCAATTTAAAAATAATCTGGCACATACTTGCCCAAATAAACAATAATTAAATCTGGAATACCAAAATCATTAAAATTTATAAAAAACTTATGACAGAGCTGGAGAGAGAAAAAAACAAAAACAAAAACCAGATGACCCATCTCATTTCCATGATTTAAAAGAAAGCAATGAATATTATTAATAGAAATAACTATAATCTTTTAGTGGATTAGTTTACCACGCGGGGTTTTTTAAGGTCTCACTAACTTATAAAGCTTTGAAGACACTGAAGAAGCTGTACATAATTGTAATAATGAGAAAGTCAACAAGTGTAAAAGTGTTCTAACTGTCACCTGCATGGTTTCTACCATCCCATTTATTTTTAAAATTTTCATTTTGGATGTAATACCAAATTTTCACGAACTTTATGTAGCAGAATTATAATACTACTTTTATTGTCATAATACAATTGTGATAATATAATATTTTGACAACAAATGTGAATAGGATTCTAGAACACTTTCATGACAGAATCACCCGTGGTACTTCCGTTATTTCACTTCCACATGCTACATTATTGATTGTCACAATGTTACAGAACTGTGACATTAAAGAGCTCTAGTGTACAATTAGTGTTACCCACACTATGTGTTCTTTTCCCAGTACAGAGAAGTGCCCTTGGTGTTAACTCCGTTGATAACTGTAGCGGTCGGCGGTTGAGTGGAGCTTCAAATTGTCGCAATCGAAACACCGACCATGGCATGCAGCTTTCAAATTGCAGTCCGTCGAGTGCTTTAACTTAGTGTGAACGAATTTGCTGTGGAATATAACCTTGTAGTTCTGAGAAGTTTCTTTCGAGCAGGCGGTTTGAAGAAAACTTGCCGACACGGAGCTGGCGATCGATGCTGGCTTGGAATTCAGCTTAGTAGATCACTCACTTTGCGGTGATGGAATCAGTTCATTTGTTTTATGCTCGGGTCTCAGTCGCAGAGGCGACCGTTCGATCGATCCCGCCATTAATTGGAGCGAGCTATGGCGCGTTTGGCGCTCAGAGATTGAATTTGAATATCGACTTCTCGATATCGACCTTCAATCAAGCTCGTTTGGAAACCGTGTTGTAGATAGTGTATGTGCACCTCGTCTCTCCATTTACGGAGATTAAATGGCATTTGCGCACGGCGATCACTTAGTACTGTACGTATCAGTCATAGAAGGCTTTTAAAATATTATTAGAATATTTACTGAGGAGGTGTAAAGCGGACTATTAAATTCATGTCGATATATTCATCTCCTAAAGATTTGCGGTGATGTAATTAGTGCTCGTGTCTCAATAGTAGAGGCGATCGATCGGTCCAGATATGGCGTTTCTTGCAGTTGGCGCTCTAAGGTGGAATTTAAATTTAAATTTTATTTCTCGACATCGACCAGCAACGGCCGACGTTTGGAAGTAGTGTTGTAGATTGTGTATGTGAAATTCGTCTCTCAATTTACGGAGGACTAATTGACATTTGCGCGGATCGATCACTTAGTACTGTACGTATCAGTCACAGTAAGCCTGTGATCAAGTCAGAAATTGATTGCGTAGTTTTCTGGATTAGTGAGGAGATGTCGAGTGGACTATCAAATTTTAAGTGGATATAGTTCATCGTTATTTGAATCAATCGAAACAATCTCGTGCCTGACGGAGTTGAAATTTCAAGATATGTAATATTATTTCCTTCTGCGGCTGATAAAATATTGCAAGAGCCGATGAGTACTAAGAAATCGAGTTCATGGACATAGTGTACAAGAATAATTCGAGAGAAGCATGCAAGGTCAACCGTTTTTACCGAATGACGATCCTGGCAAAGACGACTCTCAGCAACGTGAGCTTGTGCTTCGTTGTTGCAATTCTTGTTCTCAGTGCTGCTTCTGTTCAGGGAATTACTGCTCAAGCTCTGAGCGTTATTTATTTAGAAACACCGTCTAATGTCACTTCTCGGACAAATGCGACTTTCAGCTTCAATGTTGTGGACGGCAATGGCAGCAGTCCTTGCGCTGTGCAACAGGATTGTTCTTTCAGATGCAAGGTGAGCAACTCGAGAGTAATTATGTTTTGTCGCAGTGTTTGTTGAAGGCACTTGAGCAATCAATGCAATAATTCAAGAGAGCATTAGGCTGTTGATTGATAATTTTGGTAATAAATTTTAATCATGGAATTTTCACTGTGCAGTTGGATCAATCTCCCCTGGAAGATTGTGTCAACCGTCAAGCTTCTTACAGTAAGTTGGAGGATGGCGCTCACGTCTTTTCAGTATTTGTCAATACTTCGGGTGGAGCCTTCGTTGCGTCTGAATTCCTGTGGACAATCGATACGGTAGCTCCAACGGCTGTCGTGGATGTCGGGCAAGCCTTCACGAATGAGCAGAATGTGACTGTGCACGTTACTTTCAGTGAATTCTGCGGTGGATTCAGCTGCACGAATTCGAGCTTCTGCGATGTGAGTTGTCCTGTCTCTGCCCTGCCTCACTAGTGGCTCCTCCAATTATTTTTAGTCCTGTCGAGACCACAGGCATTAGCGTTGTCCTTTAGCTTTGAAATTCTGTCACAGTTCTCAAACTCCAAGTTCTGCAAACAGAACTTTCTGAAATTCGCACAAAAAGTTCAATATGTAGTATAAAAATTGTAGTTGTAGGATAACTCTCATGACTTCAAAATGTGATTTATTGAACTCCTCAGCTGCTGGTTCGTGGAGCTGGCGCCGTGATTCCTTCCTCTCTGACGGAAATTGAGAAGGGACGAATGTATTCTGTGGTGGTTGCTCTTTCCGCCGACTATCCAAGTGGCAAAGTCAATGTCGTGATTGCGCGAAGCGCCTGTGCGGATGCAGCCGGGAATCGTCTGCAACGAACCAATCAGTCTTCTTCTGTGATTCGATTCGGTGAGTCTCTCTTTTCCTATTCCAAGAAGTTTAAATTTCAGCTTGCGAACTTAAAATTGGATCACGATGTAAACTTTGAAAAACTACTTGACACTTTATTTGAGTTTGTGAACATAAAATCGGACATAGGCTTTGTGCATGACGACCTTTTATGTTACGTTGGAACATAAATTGGATCGCAATCTAAAAATTGACCATGACAATCTTTTCCGTCACTTTTCTAAAAGACTCCACCGATGTGTTAAGGTCATGGGAATCCGATCCATTGATCTGGTCGGATGTGCTGTAATTGCCCACCTGACGGATGGAAAGAGCCACCATGCGAAGTCTCGTCTAGTGACGCCATGCCAAGAGTCGAGTCTCCCCAAGGCACCCCACCCAGCGGCTTAAACAGGGTCCATATTTTTAGAATTTCTTGAGGTGACGAAGTAATAGCTGGGTAAAAGGCATTGTTGGCCTGGCTGTTCTTCAGCTGTGATGTACTTTTCTCTACGCAGTGTTTTTCGCAGTGTGAGGTGCATGTCGTGGGACTTATATCTGAAGAGTTGTGCCTATCAGATCGAACGGTACCATCTGTGAACTTGTGGACTGCAATTCCTAGTTCTGAGGTTGTAATTGACAATCAGTCGAGGACGTGTGAAGCTACTAATCGAGTTTCCGATCTGATAGTTTATTTGGATTTTGACTCGCCCGTCAAGAACTCTGCTGAAGACGTGCTAAATTTTTTGAGTGTTAGTAGTGGAGTTCTTACCATCACAGCACGGAAGAGCCTCGGCAATCGCCGCTTTGGTTTTAGGGTAAGCTCCATTCGTTGATTTTAAGTATTTCAATTAATGCTTGAATGTACTGCCTCTAAATCTGCGATTTCATATGGGTCCAATGCTAATGATGCTTTTGGCTAATCAGTTGTTGAGTTCAACTGTGTTTGCAGCTGACCAATATTACGAACGGCTTCTTCGAAGTCACCATATCTCTGGCAGGAAACGCGATCAGCAACAGGTATGGCACGCTTGTGCCAGGGAAAAATAGTATCACATTTCTATATGGTGAGTGTTGCTTGAGTTTTAGGGTTTTCACATCTAAACTAGGGCCATGTTTATCTTCCAGGAATTGTATTACTCTTCTTTTAGCATTGTAGGGTTTCGATAAGAATAGAGAATAGGCTTTGCCTTTGCACCATGGCTCTTCGATTATCTTTCTAGCTATTCCTTGCTACGAGCTTGCGATCTTTGGGCATGGTTGTTATGAGGATGTCGAATAAGCGGAAGACACTGTCAACCCTTGTAAAACTTGAGTTGCAAACAGCGGCGCACCCTGAAGACTGATTTGTGACTCTGGTGTCCATGGCAGATAATGAGAGACCACAAGTTTACCTCAGCACCACCTCTCGTGCGAAGACAAAGGATACCAGTGTACCCTTTGTGGTGCAGTTCACTGAACCTGTCCTTGGTTTCAATTCTTCGGGTCTTACGATATCAGGAGGGACCCTGACGAGGTAGGCATATGAATAATTTACTCTGTAGCATTCCACAACTTGTTTAATCATGCTTTCATATTAACTTGCAGAAGATCTTGCTTCCACATATATACACTTTGCAGCATATATCTGCGCAATTTAGTTTACCACCCACTTTTTTGTAGAAAGACTATTTGTGTGTAAATGGTTGCCTGAAATAATTCAAAGATACGTCTATATTTTTGCAGCTTTAAGGAGATTGATAATAGCACGTACACTTTAGAAGTCGAGGCCATGGAGAACAAACTTGTGATGGTAACCGTACCTGAGAACCGGGCTTTGGACGCTGCTGGAAATAATAATTTGGCTTCATCCAGCACACAAGTACGACATTGTACGTTGCTCTTTTCTTTTATTCACTTTTCTTTGGATTTGACAACAGTATTGCTGATGCTTGATAGCAACGTCTGCAACGTAATGTACTGTACAGTGCAGCCAATTTTTTTTGTTTTTCCGTTGGTAGAGCGACACGCACCCTGGAATGTATACACACATATATATAAATATATAAAAATAAAAATAAAAATAAAATTATATGCGCATCCTAAAATTATCTATTATAAGACACTTTCATCCAAATAGTGACGATTTTAGTATTCTTTTGAGAAGACTTTGGCGATGTCATCTGTTTTTTTTTCCCATTTTTTCTAGTGTAAAAACAGCCACTCCCAGTAAAATTCTTGCGAATATTTGCCAAAAGAAATTCGGCTGGTACAGGGTATGATGAATTCTTATCTTTAGAATCTTGTCTGTGAATGGCGTGCAGATGCAACACCTTGGATCTCTGTAGTTTTTTATTCCTTGATTACAGTGGGCTTAGTATCAACAGCCTTGGTATCGGGGGTGCTCTCAGTCTCATCTGCAGCACTAGCAGCCGCAGGTGCCGTCTCAGAACGAAAAATTGGTGATCCATCTCGAAATCTGCTGGTATATATAAATGCATAACTGTACTGACATTAGGCGGCGTGTGAGGTTTTCTGCTTCAATATTTGAGCTTTTGGAAACCGATAGACATTATCTGCTGTGAACGGAGAATCACTTGCAAAGCATTTCCTAGTCATGCTTGTGTCGTTGGCAAGTGAATCTCTTAACATCCTTTTCTTCTTCCATTTGTAGGGATTGGCATGCCATCTTCAAGTTATTTCTTTATCGGGATGGCTAGCAGTGAGCCTGCCAGTCGAATATCAAGAGGTGACAAATGGCCTTCGATGGTTGATACCTCATGTCAATACTCCTTGGCAAGATAAGGTTGAATCCGGCAGTAGTAACTCCACCAATGCGCAAACAATGCTTCAAGATGTGATCAGAGCACGCCGAAGATTACTTGCTGTAGACAATAGACTGGGTGTTTTCCAACACAGAGGCCGTCAATTGGGAGCCAACGCTACCTTGTATGGACCAGCACTGGGACCTGGTGATTACGAGCTTTATTTTCTGGTAACCCTGGGACCACACTAGCATTTGGTATCTTGGTAGGCCGTAAATGAACATTTGGCTTTCTATCTTGACGTCTGGTAGGTTTCTAGATGAGAAATTTCTCATACGTCTTGTGGCTTTCCTGATTCAATGTTTGATTCGATCTTCTTTTGCAGCGTCACATCTCTGAACAAGGAGCGAGTGTGGTGAATAGTAACAAAAACAATGGGTATGCTTCAATCTCTTAAAGCTCCAGATATGATAGATACAGTTATTCCTTTCTTCCTCATGGGTCAAATTCTTCCAAGCCTGAATTCAGCAATTTTTTCTCACTGTTTATTATGTTTGCAGGTGGCAAGATTTTCAGAGAAATATGTTTTGGATGGCTGTTGTAGGAGGAAGCTTAATCCTTTTGCATATCATGCTGGTGCTCTTCCTCCGCTGGCGAACGAGGGCGCCAATACGAGGAACCCTCACCATACCCAGATTCGAGCTTTATTTCCTGATTCTTGCCGTACCAGGATTGTGTCAAGCATCTGCCTTTATAATCAGAGGTGGCACACCTGTCGGCATCATAGTAGGAGGTTTCATACTCGCAGTTCCGGCAGCCTGTCTCGTGTCTATCTTAATTTTTCTCACCTATGGCGTTTTCTTGGGAGCGCTGGTACAGTACAAAGAATTCCGCTACGAGGTTCATAGACACGGTTACATACAGCCTCAGAAACCTCAGGGGCTTGTCAACCTCGTCGCTGGTACAGGCTACCCAGGAAGGTGGGTCAGGAATTCTCGTCTCGCACCCACATTTCTTCCTCGGTATGGCTTAATTTTTGAGGATCACAAAGGTCCTCCAACGATCCTTGTACACAAAAGGGTGGAAAGTGTAAGACACAGCATCAGGAGAGCTGGCAGCACGATGGAAACTGGTGACTCCGATGATGAGTCGAATGATATTGTGGAGGTTTCTGACTCCCATCGGATTCTCGGAGATGCTAGAGCCGCTTACATTCTTGTGGACCTTTCCAGGAGAATAGCTCTGGGTCTGGTGTTCGGATTATACCCAGAGTCTGATCAGTCATGGAGCCAAGTAGGTGTAGTCTTGGGAGTGTCGATTTTTCAGTTTGGGTATCTTCTGGCAATCAAGCCGTTTAGGAGAAGAGGGGTGCAGGCGGTGGAGACAATATCCCTGCTATGTGAAGTGTGCGTTTTTGCAGCTGCCATGGCTTTGCTTGTGAAGGGACGTCCCACAGATTTGGATTACGGAGTGGGGATTTTCATGCTCGCGTTACTGAGCATCAGCTTCGTCTTCCATCTGGTTAACGAATGGTATGTACTTCTGGAGCGGTTGATGCGGCTCTCTACGGTCCCAGAACCTTCTCTCAAGGACGGGCTCAAAAAACTCGCAGGTCAGCTTTCCTCGAGATCACTTGCAATTCCCACTAACTAGCTGCATAATCAATGCTAGTATTATATATAATTACCGTGGTTTGATGATTAAAGTAAATGTGAGTCTAAAAATTCCATTGAGAGGCTTAATTATTTTTTAACTTTTTGGTCCTCATGAATGCAGAAAGACATATACTGAACCTGTGAATGACTTTTTTCTTACAGGAGGGTTGGTTCTTCCGTTCACCCCACGTCGGACATGGATAAAGTTTCTCGGTCCTCAAACACCACAATTGTCTAGTTCACACTCTCGGCAAAAAAGGGACTCAATACAGCAAGTGCGTTCCGGGGATAAATCTCAACAGAATTTCCCTTTTCATGGCAAACCATATCTCCTCCCCCAAGTTCCACTAGCTCTTCCGACTCCAGACACACCGGCACCCGACTCCCGCAAATACAATGCTGGATCTATCGCTCAAATAACGGCTGTTGATGTCGACAGTGGCAGGCCACCCCCAACGATGACGGACGAAATTCAAGGGGAAGGTCCATCGCCGAGATTCGGACGGCAGCACAGCAGGACTCAATGGGGTAGCTGCATTTCTGCTGGCGAAGAAAGAAGACCAAGAGACGAAGCCACTGAGGAGCTGAAGGTGCTCAGGGAACTCGCGAAGGCAAGTTTCTCCCGGAGTCGGAGAGACAGTGACGGCATTGGATCACCAGCTGGTCACGTGAGAGGAAGTCTAGGCAGCTTGTTGCAGATTCATTCTTCTCCGAGTGCTGTGAGCCTGCGGGATGCAGATCAGAACCGGTACGCGCGGAGGAGACAGCTTTTTGGAATGATGCCACAACGTCCACGATCTGATGCGGAGTCCATCTCACAGGCGACCTCAGACGCAGATTCAATCTTTCTGCAAGAAGACGGTCCGGTATCATCGACTGTGCCTCCTGTCATGTCTTCTTCGAATTCCGGCAGAAGCAATGTCAGCAAAGGGCCCGCACCTGGACACGTCGAAAGCACTGGTCATTCTGTGAGTTTGCGGGATCATACCAGCGGTGCTATCAGACCACTCGAAGACCGGTGACACAGCAGTTCCCTCTTCTTGTGAAATTATTCATCATCAAGTCTTGAAGACCTCGTTGACTGACGACTTCAGCATCTGGCAACTAAATCAAGCACATCCGACTCACTCATGCCACTCCAAGCTTGTAAGAACCCATGCGGCCCTTATTGTGCACATACAAGAAATTAACCTGGATGCTCAAAGTGATGGAGGTGTGGTGAGTTCAGTGGCGCGATCGGCATGCCGAACAAGTGTAATTCGTGCACTGGAATTGGATGTTCTCATCACAGACGTTGGTGCCATCGACAACCACCCATCTACTAGCGGGCAATTACGGGAGACTTTCACGATGGACTTGGTGAGTGCATGTTCATTTTGTTCCTTCAGTTCATTTGGGGGTAGCTATACATTGACATACAATTGTTTTCAGGGATTCATATGGGCATTACTACTGTCGTGAATCATACTGGCACCAGCACTGATCCATATATGCTTCCACTTAATTCATGTCAAAAATTTATTCATACTAGACGCACATAAATTTCATCACTTCCATTGTCCTCTGGCTGTGCAATCGATCGAATGGCCTATGAATGTAGATAGGTGCCTTAGCTTGGGTTCGCAAGGTTTATGGTCCTTCAATCTTGTGGTAGGGACCGTGATCTCCAGTTATTATGAGAGCACGACGCCAATTCTGAGTATACAGGACAGATTACCAGCAACGCTTTTTTGTAACAAGTAGTCGGAGTGATTTTCCAATTGCACTCTAGTTGTAGCCTATTACTGTAAATGACTAAATACTGGACATGCTGATTTTTTAGAAGAAAATAAAAGGAAATGTTTCCATATCTGCAGGCAATACCCATGTACTCCAGGGATTTTTCATGTACAGTCTCCGGTTTGCACTCATCCAAAGAATTGAGTTTAATGTAAACACGGCTGGCATTCTTTGTGATGCCATAATAAAACATTGGTTCTTATGCAGTCTCCATCAATCATACCAAATTTCGTTATCAAAACAAAATCTTCAGTTTTAGAGAATTTAGGATAAAACAAAATCATTGCTTTACATAATAATTGATTAAAAGATATTAAATAAAAAATAATTGGATTAAAAAATAGTTGACGGATTTTTAAATGTTGATTGTGCAAGTACGTAGGAAGCATCAATGTGCACATTTTTCAAATTAAATAATACCACACTTCTAGGGTAAAGTCTCACCCTACATCAAGAAAAACTGATGACAGAAAGTGAAGCAATGAGCTCAAAGAGATATTAAGATAGCAGGATGTATTCAGTACAAGTTAATTGCACAATGAAGAGAAGGTGCTGACAATAATTAACCTCCAAGGATTCATGGTTTTAAAATGAAAAATTTAACTGATCACATTGTGATAAAATAGAATTCAAATGGAACCAAATTTTACATCACCAGAATCAGTGAAGACCATTCCATGCGTTGATCAAGAAACAAAGAAAAATTTGAACAAAAGGAAAGTCCACAAAAGACCTACTCAAAACAGCTAAAAGAAACATTAGAGTACTAAGGCCCAATTTGGGCTTCAATGATAATTGCACAATGCACAATTCAGTGAAAATGAAAACCTTTCTGGCTCTACAAGCAAACTAACAATCACTTCTCACTTTCTATGTATGATTCAACGTACAACGTATGACCTTCCCCTGGTGTGCTCTTGATATAATCCACCCCTGTAGCCCATTCATCATACTTCCACAAGGCAGGCAACCTTTCGGTATTCAACAAAACCAAAGTGGCATCAGCCTTTAAAAAAATTCCCATAAATCTTTTTGCTAATGAGCCACATATTCCCCACTCATCATACTTCCACAAGGCAGGCAGCCTTCGGTATTCAGCAAAACCAAAGTGGCCACTCATCATAGTTCCACAAGGCAGGCAACCTTCGGCATTCAACAAAACCAAAGTGACAGCAGCCTTTAAAAGAAATCCCATAAGCCTTTTTGCTAATGAGCCACATATTCCCCACTGATTCCAGAGTTGGTGAGTGCTTTTGGTCACATAAGAGACAAGGAAAAGGTACCTTTTTTGTCAATGAAAAGCGAGTTTAGGGACCTTTGCTTACAGTAAGTAGTGTGGTGTCTTCAATATTCATACACTCACGCACTGCTGAGAGCGGAAAGCCTGCGGAGCCAGCAACCGAAGAACGAGGTCTTCAAACCTGTGAGCGCCAGGGCCAGGTCGGAGAAGGCTGTGGTTGCCTCGCAAAGCGCACGGATCAGCGCCAGGTCTGCTTCCTCCTATACACCAGCCACCCGGAGTGAACCGGCCTTTCTTCTTGTTCAACAGGGTCTCGTCAATCACGTCCAGCACGGGGTCTCCGGCGTCGAACTTCCGGGCGAACGCTGCGCCGCTGCTGGTCATGTTGTCCATGTCCTTCAGAGTCAGCGAATTCGGGTGCTGCTTCGGTGGAGTGTCCCACTTGATGTAATGCAGGTCGTGATTCACGGTCGTGCTCCGAAACTCCTGGCTGTTGCACAGCACTGTGTGGAAGTAGCCCTCCGGTGACGACACAAAATTCGTGTAATACATGAGTAACGTTCTTGGGAGATTCTCCCAGCCCACGTTACAATACTCCATGAATGAGCGTGTCAGTGCAAACCATGCTGAGCCTGTTTAATTTCCAGCAACACCATTCAATAGCATTAAATCCAGTAAGTACAGTCGGGTACAACATGCTTACAATTTTTTTTGTAAGCATTGAAAGTAGGTAGATCCTATATCAAGCGGCCGCATTCTTCCTACCAGTAGAGGACTAGAGTAGGAATGTCCCTTTCAATTTATAGGTCCATGGGTGCCGTTTCGAGCACATTACAATCTAGGTAAGGGACTCTGTTTTTATGAAGGAGTCAAAAAGTTTGTAAGCAACTTGTACCCGACTGCACAAATACGTCCATGATCTTGTAGTTCGTGCATGTCACACTAACATACTGGTGCATTCAGCACTGTTCTAGAATGTTATGGATGTATGATACAAAATCTCTTACATAAACGCAATTTGAGGCTGGTAATGCTTCACCAGATCACAGCTCTGAACCAGATTTAGAAAGCGGAAATCAGCTCATTGACGTGAAAAGAAATACGCACCTGTGAACAATCGAAATGCAGTTGGGACAGCTCGCCTCTGTGTTGCCCAAAAAATGTCGGTTTTCTTGTCTTGATACAACCCAGGATCAATAATGATAGGTTTCGCTCTCTGGAACCTGGCCACGATAATTATAATACCAATTAATATTAGCACCAGAAAATAACAACCCGTCCCTTTCAGAAAACCATGACGCCAAACATCACAGTAGACTCTGTACCTTAATATCAACAGAGTAAAAATTCAGTAATAATAGAACAATAAACATAACCTACTCTATTCATCTTCTTGCTCAAAGCTTCCAAATCCAATATCAATGATAAGTTGCCAGCTTCACATACTCTTTCCAGCCAATGTCGCTAGTATGCTCAATAAAATTGAGGTCTTTCGGCAAGTAAGAAAAGACGTGAAGAAGATCTGCAACCACAACATAGAAGCTCCGATCATTTGATGTGACGTACCAAGGTCACCATAAAGCCAAGGTAGAGGATACTAAACCTGATCCCGTCTCCCTTTTACCAACAGCAACTCATCTCTTAACCCGTAAAGGACCTAGGATTCATAGTTTTAAAATGACAAATTCAATCGATCATATTGTGAAAAATGTAATTCAGATAAGACCAAATTTTATATCAATGGAATCAGTGAAGAACATTGCATGTGTTGATAAAAAAACAAACAAATTTGAAGAATAGAAACTCCACATAAGACTTACTCAAAATTGCTGAAAACATCATCAGGCCCAATTTGGGCTCCTTGGTCCTTTAGGGGTTAAAAAACACTCGGTTGGCCTTCAATGCGCAAGTTGGGTGTAAGCATGAATTGGCTAATAATCTCCATAACCAATCATTTTTAAATAGAAATGAAATTCTCTACTATTCTCTATTATCTACAACCTCTCACTTAACATGATTGCATAAAAATCACCAAACACTTTTCTCTCAAGAGAGTTTGGCTCTCATAGAACCCAAAGTAATCACTCTCCACACCTACATACTCCCTCTGTCCGGAAATAACTGTCCTAGTTTTTGGCGTGTTTTAACTTAACGCTCTTTTTTTTTGGCTCAGTACTCAAAAAATAGTGAAACATTAATAGAGAGTAGTATGTAGTTTTTGTGTCACTCTCATTGTCCGACCTGTTTGACGTGGATAGGGCTCACGTTTGAAATATAAAACATAGGACAAATATTGCCAAATAAAAATGCCAGACAATTATTTCCAAACAGGGGGAGTATTGGTTAAAATGCTTGCAAAGAGTATCCTCTACCTTACATTCACACTATCTTTGTAACCCCTAAGCGTCTAAAACGCCCAATATAGCCATCTGCATCACTGAACTTTGCAAGCGTGGCATTTTCTCATTTTACCTCGGCTTTTTCATTGCAATACATCATTTTAAAGCTCTCGTTCTATACATCAAGATCAACAGTGTCGATCGTGTCAAATTGAAGTCATTTTCACACAAACAGATGATTTGCAGCAGGGGCTCCAATTTTCCTACACTACATAAAATACACAGTGGACGCTTAGGGGTTAAAATGCTTGCAAAGAGTATCCTCTACCTTACATTCGCAATCTCTCCGATAAAACAGTAGGAAATTGTACGATCGTTGTATCTGCACACCATTGCAATGGATGCGTAGAAAGACTGAACGTAAAAGTCCTACATCAGATAAACAAAAAAAATAACATACTCCCTCCGTCCCAAAGTTATTGTCCAACTTGTTTGCTTGGTGTTTCTTTGAGCCAATTTCATTGATCATATTATTTGTAAGAAACATGATTAAAAAAGGTTCCAAATCATGTCACTAGAATGATTGAAGAACATTGCATGTGTTCATTGTAATCTAAATAAAATTAGCCATAGGGGAGTATTTTTTTCACCTACTTAAAAAAGCACTTTCAAACATGACAATAACTTTGGGACGGAGGGAGTAACATACAGTGCAAGTGACGAGAGACAAACAAAAAGGAACATACAGTGCGAGTGAGAAGAAATGAAGAAGGGGATAATCTGCGGCGTACCGTCTTGAGTGACAAGGGGATAATCTGCGGCGCTCAAATTGATGAACCAGTCCCAGTCCTTGGCTTTCCGGAGCAAAATGGCAGCGCCATGCAACGTCGCAGCAACCATGGTAGGACCTCGATACGTGACGAGATTGGCTTTCCCAACCACGTACACATTGGCGTTCTCTCGAAACACGACCTCGTTCTTCACGTACCGCGCCAGGTCCAAGCGCTCTCGCGGGGGCGCTTCCAGGTCCAGATGGAGCAAGTAGTAGTTTCTCGGGTGGTACAACGCCTGCAAGGTCCGCTGCATTCGCCCCAGCCCGTCCCCTTTCGTCCCGGAAATCAAATACGCCAGCCTCGGCGGGGGCGGGAACTCCTCAGTAATCTCCCCGCTCGAATTTGAATCCTCCCGCGCTGGAAGAACAGACTTGGCGGAGCCGAACGATCCCACACTGAACAGGAGTACGATGGAGATCAGCGTGCTGGCCACGAGAGGCCATAGCCACTTCGTTGCGGGCAAAACCTCCATCGCCCTTACCGATGAAGATGGTACTACTCTCATTGATCTAAACTTGCGCTGTGGTTTGACACAGAACCGATCCCAAAGCTCCTTAAGAATTGGAAAATCCGTCGTCATACGATTCGCCCTGCTCTTCCAGTTCTTTGAATACTCCATTGATGAATCAACATTGTCGTCAACCCTAAACTACAGCAAACCCCGAAACCTAAACGTGTGACATGAATCCGCGAACAAGCTCAATCAGGACATGGCCGGGCAGGAAAGATCAAGAAGAAGTGTGAGCTGCATGATTGCTACAGTGCGCGCTGAAGAAATGAAAATGCAAAGAAAGGTACCGTGAGTCTTCAACTTTGAGCTCCAGCCATAGCCAGTGTTGTTAGAGAAAGTGTGTGCACAATTGTAGTTAAGTTAACCCCGAAGCGTCTAAAAAACTCAATATGGCCGTCTGCATCACGGAACTTTGTATTTTCTCATATTTCCTCGGTTTTCTGGTTGCAGTACATCATTTTAAAGCGCTTGTTCTGTGTGAAGATCATAGTGAAGTCATTCTCACACAAACAGATGATTCGCAGCAGGGGGTCCAATTTTCCTACTCTACAGAAAACACGGTGGGTGCTTAGGGGATAAGTTAATGAAGTCGTGAGTGAATGAGTGGATGAGTACAGAGGAGCTTTCATGGGGGGCCACCAGCGAGGAATCAAAGCCCGACATTCTGACTGACATCCCTGCCAAAGGGGCTTAACGTCAACTGAGAGTAGCTCCAACTCGACTTACTAACACCTTCCTCTTTTCCAATTAACTTCAGACGTGCTTGAGAGTTGAAACGCATCAATCCAACAGGAAGTTCAAAGCTGCAGCGCATGCATCACGGTGGACAAAAACAGTAACCTCAAATGCTTTACAAAGAGCACTCGTTGGGGAATGGCGGATTGCAACCGAAAGGCTTACAACTTGGGTGTTGATACATCACCGAAAACGTTGAACATGTAAACCCCAGCATGAAAAGAAGAGTTCTGATGTTGCTCCCACTAATCTATGATTTCTTAGGGCACGTTGACATTATAGAGCTGTACACTGATTCCTTCACAGGCCTAAGATACTAAACCACACATGATGATTTACAAGCAAATGAAGAGAAAAAATCATTGTAGAAAAATAAAACGAAGTCATCAGATAATGATACATTCACTTTACAAGAGAGCTGCAATCTCGAGATGAACCTAAAACTACTCGAAGCCTGTACACTCTTGAAGCCTCCAAGAAACAAAGAAAAAACTACACAATTTATAATATTGACGCTCGAAGAAGCCATCTCCCCAGTTTCAGGGTTGCATCCGAGTCCTTTCGACAGCATCACCTTCTCGCAATGAGGGTTTACTCCAGCGAACATTAAGAGTCTGTTTCATTCAGAGTTTCACATTACGAAGAACTACAAAGACGCTGTAGCAAGTGAACTGTACCGGCCACTGTATACACAAACTGCTATTTAACCCCTAAACGTCTTAGCGTCCGGAAACTGGATCACGAACAGATTCAAAGCCTCGCAACTTTCTCATATAATTTTGGATGACTTTCATCCAAGTCACTTTTATAAGACTATTAAATTCTCTACCAATTACAATAGTTCTCTTGTGATGAGGAGTTGTTGATAATATTGGAGAGGCCTCCAACTGCAAGTATGTCAAATTTGTTGGGTAGATATTATGCTTGCAATGGTCCTCTCATGTACACCTCATGTAAATCTGAGCCAAGCTAATATCTATCTTTGAGGCTAGCATCTACTAGTGTTCAAAGGATCGGTACGTTTAGGGGTTAAACCATTTGCTCACCATCTGTTTTGAGGATATCCGGCAGGTGGAGGGTAGTATGTAGGAGGGCCAGCAGCAGAAGGTGGAGGAGGATAGTAAGGAGGCTGAGCAGGAGGCTGAGGAGGATATGCCGGTGCCGGGTACGGTGGAGGACCATATCCTGCAGGCGGTGGGTATGGCACGGCAGATTGCTGTGGAGGATATTGTCCATAAGCTGGAACTGCAGGCCCGTAAGCTGGAGCTGGTTGTCCATAATACATCGGTGCTGCTGGAGTTTCCTGCCAGTGCGAGCTCCCTTCAGATTTACTGCGTCTCTGCAAAACATTAAGGTGGTTACCCCATTCCCAACTGAATAAGAAATACGGATATGAGACATTGATATTATTTAGTATTATTATTTTTTAGAGTTCGGCAAGAAGAAATAGATTCCAACACAGGTTGAAACATAATTTTTGGATGAAGAATGAATTAGTTATGAATTTTCAAAGTTGAAGCATGCAAGATAGATAGAACTCCGGCCCCTTTATAGGGCCGGCGTGAATATAGTGTCTGTTCATTTGGTTAATGAGCCAATGCCCACCAGACAAAGGACCATTAAGACCAAACTACTGAAGCATGCAACATCCCATTCACATCATATAGGTAGAGCTCTTTCTGTCTAAAGAAGATTTGTATTGCACACACTAAAGATGCTTAAACCAACAACAACGAATCCATAACCACACTTACGTATACTAAAACCAACAAGAGAGAACCCATTACCAACTATAACTCATGCTACAACCAACATCATTGCAGCATTGATTGTGGAAAATGCCCCTAGCTGTTGGTGAAAGGAGCTAGTTGATAATGGGGTAACCACCTTAGACAAGAAGCTTGAATAAGGTCTCTTGTTTCTTAAGTTTTTTGATTAGGTCTTATGAGGAGTTTAATCAACTCCTGAAACATTCTTCGCTTATTCTGGTGATATAAAATTTGGTCTTATCTGAATTACGTTTTTCACAATATGATCGATTGAGTTTGTCGTTTTAAAACCGTGAACCCTTGGTTAAATAGAAATGGAATTCTCTACTATCCCTGATCTGCAACTGAATGATCGTGTAAAAAAATCAGCAAATACTTTCTTCTTCAGAGAGTTTGGTGATTTCTCTATTGAGTGTAAGCACAAAAAGTACCACGAGTTACTTACAGTTTTATTAGCACTTGCGGCGGAATGCAAAATGAGCTTCAAACTCCCTGACGATTTTCCGGTCCTCGAGTTTGTCAATGACCACGTTGTGTCATCGTATCCCGTGTCAATCACCTTGTTCAAATAAATCCTGCATTGATTCAATCAACGCGTGAAAAACCTCAACCCTAAACCCTAATCCCATACTTGAGCATGCACTCGGCAACAAGCACTTACTTGGTGCTACCAATGTAGTTATCACGTTCGATCGTATTACTGTTCCACACACTGGCATTGATTTCCCGAAGCCCGTCGATCAACGCAATCTTGAATGTTTCGTTGAACGATGGGTTCTTTCCTCCATCTGCACAGAAAGTGCCAATCCAAACCCTAAAAAATTCAAACACCGTATCTTTCCCTCGGGGTGCACTGTACTAAACATGTACGAGTATACGTGAGTGCACATGAGGGATATTAACCCCTAAATGACTGAACGTGCCTTTGCAGCCAGTAGAATACATTGTATTTTGATTGTATTCGGAATGAATCCACAGCTCTAATGGGTTTGAGGTCAAAAGAGAAGTTGGAATTTCGATCAATGTGTTTAACAAGCTACTGAGATCCCAATTTAGAGTTTCTTGTTGGTAGAAAATCTGAATTATACGACAACGTATATAATATCCCCATGGGACATTTAGGGGTTAATTTGAACATTGCCGTATTACGTATACATACAATAGACATATTTGGAGAAGAAAATATTGACATATACATACATTAAAACATATATTTAGGATGAGATAGATTGTATACAAAAGTTTTAGATATATAATCCCACGTATACAAGGAGGTTTCTAAAGGGGGTCATGAACGCACGTGATTCTCAAACATAGTGTAGAGTGCACCCCGAGATCTTTCCATCTCCCATGATAGTTTCAATGCAAGGTTACGTAAAAGACGACGAACCTGTGTCCGTCCGGGTGCGGAACTTCTGTCCGGAATACTCAATAACAACGTAAGGATCTTGTTTGCTAAACCACTCCTTGTCGGTCAAGTTGTAACAACCAACAACTGCAAAATTGTTACACCACAAACTCAATGATCTCTTCAACGAATTCCCTGGGGTTCACTATGTAAAATATCTGGAAGTATATGTGAGTGCGTAAAACGAGTATTAATTTGAACATTAGAGTTAACCGAAAAGAAGCCCATCTAACCTCCTTTTTGCTCTACTTCTAACCTCTCTTTTGAGCTATACTTCTAACCTCTCTTTTGAGCTATACTTGGGTTGAATAGTGTCGTGTCATAGATTGTCCCCTTTTGGGCCATGGGTTTGGAGGTTTGGTAGAAAGTGTGGGAGTCATTGCAAGGTGTGGAGAATAATGACAATGGCTTGCTTTAGATTGTCTCCCAACTCATCATGAACTAGTTTCAGTCTATTTATATTTCAATATGAGTTCAAGAGGAGTTCAAGAGGAGTTTGCTAAAACTTTCCTCTTTGAGCTGACTTTTCGGTTAACTCTATTGTCGCACAAAGTATACATACAATAAACATACTTAGAGCTGAAAATATTGACGTATACTTACATCAAACAGAATAGATCTGTATTCAAAGACTTTTAGACATATAACCCCTTGTATACAGAGGGTTTTAAGAGAGGGTCATGAACGCAGGAGATTCTCAACATAATGTAGAATGCAGCACCCCGGCTGCAAAATTGTTACAATGATCAAAGGAGGGGTTCCTGTCTGCAGCAACTCACCGTTCATTTCAAGCGTTTGGCCTTGTACGCTTGGACCTCCATGAGAGTACGCCATCATGAAACCCTAAAAGAGAGAACAGAACCAACAATAAATTGTACCCACAAACAGAAGCTCCTCGAAACCAAAAAGGCCACAAACAATCCTCTAATCTAATCAAGGAAATTATGCCATAGCCGAATTGCAAGCGCTACACCTCAACAGAAAAGTCAGAGTGAATGAAGAGTTTCGCTAGTCGCTACAACAACAATGGATCCTGTTGCTTCTGAATTATTTCACAAGTAATCCTTGATCAATTTTTAAATCCATGAGCTGGTTACCTGGAAATTCAAGGTCCAAGACTGTAGTAAGATTGGATTTCTATATAACTTACTAGTGGATGCCGGCCTTGTGATTGTGGTTGACGTTACCGCAATTGAAAGATTGTCTGCTGAAAGAGTCTGAGAAGTTTTTTCTCATTCTGGTTTTGATGATGCTACAATTATTCGGATGTCCGGATAATTATACAAAAATATTGTTTACGTTTGCAGTGACCCAGCTACAGTACATGAAGTCAACGGCTGGGTCAAAAGTTGCAGCCTAAAGTACCGACAAGCGAATCAGGGCCTCAGACAAGTGATGTACAATTGTACAATGAAAACTGGCATTGGGTTGGTCCACAAGTGCTCTAAAATCTTTCCGTAGGGAAGATTTTAGAATGTAATAGAGTTATTTGTAAAGTCTTGCAAAACATTAATAGAAGAGGGAAGACAAGGTAGAACTGCTTTTTATGGCTTTGAAAGCAACAAGAACGAGTTTTGCCTCCGCTTTTACAATGCTATCTGTTGTAGCTCCCCCATATATACCGCATTTGAGGTCCCCGAGGGAATCTCGACGTGCCCCTACACCGGCCACATGCTTGACTATAGCTAGTTGCATTGATGTTTGTGTCAGATTTAAATTATCAGTTTATTTTAAGAAAGAAAACTCTAGCCAAAACACAACATTTACTTTACAGATAACTTGAATGTATTAGTAATGTATTTGTAATTTTTTTGGTTTTTTTCAGAACGCACATCGGCACATAACAAATACTATGCATAGAGCAGCCAAAATTTATTGTTTTGTACAAATATTTAATAATAAAACCTCACCAAATCTAGTGCTTTCTACAAAAAAAAAAACTAAAATTGCAAGGTTCTCCTACCATCCTTTCAAATGGATGTTTGAGCCTTGCAAGAGATATATGATAGAGGCTTGTGAAACCGTGAGGCATCTATTCCATTCCACATGTACGACCTCAACATAGCTTAATAAAGCACTGCAAAACATCTTTTTGAAAATTGGATTAAAAAAGAATCTTTATTTAGATTCGTTTTTTAAAGTAATGAAGGAATATCAATTATATTCCAAAAAAATTGGGACTGTCGTGTCATTGCCACAAAAACTTAGTTATTGATTGTAAGTAGACTATATTTCCAATACAAAAGGGTGTTTGTTCTAATGATTTTTTTTTCAATTTTCCTAAGTAGCTAGCTATTTTCACGAAACTTTGGTCCTACTTAAGTGATACTTGGTGTGTTACCATGATGATACTTCAGTAGTGGGTAATATCTAGGCACAATTTGTTAATTGACCAAAAGTTTTTCTTAAGTATCTGACTATTATTCCTTTCATATTTTCAAAAATCCTTCATTTAAAATAATCAGTGTATTTCAAGTGTAGCAATTGGGCTATTTTTAGCTGAAAAAGAAATCACTAATTAGCTCCCATTACTTTATTATGCCGTGTCCATGGGTGGCTCGTAGTTCATCAGTTCCTACCGCACTTAGATCATCTTGAACGAGGCTTGCCAAGGGTCTCACACACTCTAAAAGCGAATGGAAAATGATAAGGGCCCTTCAAAAAAGCCTCTTGACCCTATATCTTAGCGTGTATGATAGATGACACTTCAAAACTGAGTTTAGTTGACTATATCCCATATTCTACTTGTGATTGGTTCATTGACTATTCAATGTACATTTGTGATGTTTGAAGAGCGTTTCATTGTGGGGAATGTAATACTCTACGAGTACTCATTAAGTCATTTTTGGAGATTTTTTGGTTGCTTGATTCTATGAGTTGACTTTTCCAAGAGCACTTTTGAACTATTTTGAACTAAGAGTTTAGAAAATTTTGGTGAATCAATGCAACATGAAATGAGCCATAAAAATTCCACAAATCATCCACTTTCTAATTGGATCACACATATATGAAGCTAACTTCCCAGAAAATCTATAATAAAAAATCCATACTCCAAAAAGTGCATGACAAAGGAGAAAATTTGGATGAAATCTGTACATTGTCAAAAAATGAACGCCTAAGATGTTAGGGGTTAAGTTGAAGAACTCTTCAAATGGCCTAATATGGGTACGTCTTTTACACGTCACAGAAAGTGTAATTTATGTTTAACTCATTCTATTTGTGCTAGAAATTCCGTCTTTAAATTCCGTCTTGCAAACATGGTGTCTATAACACCCTCTAATTTTTGTATCTTTCCAATGTTTTTTTTTTACCAAAAAGAATTTTCTTGAAAATCACACTACCATACAGAGAAGGTAGGGTCAGCACTTTCATGTCGAATAATTAATAAAAGTTGAAACAGTGAAGGTCAGCACTTTCAAAAGTAATTATTAAAGAATTGGCTATTAATAGCCAATATTAATTTTTTTTGATAGCTCAACGTTTTTTTTCCATTTATTTGTCTATGATTTTTGTTGAGTGTATGTTTTTATTTTATTTTAGCCTTTTATTTCCTTAATTTTTGTTGATTTCGACAAAATACTCAATAAATTTATTTATTTTTTCGGCATTTTTTAGGGGAATTAATTTTTTGCCGACCCTGCCTTCCACGTACGGTACTTTTGGAGGAGGTACCCATATCAGGCCATCACTGCTCTATGAAGGCCAATTCACATACAACAGTGCTTCACCATCCATGCGTGCGTCTGGTAACTTTGAGGGAATCTGTTGGGAACCAAAAAATATTAAATATGAAATGAGAAATTACACGAACGCATGACAAGAGAGAACGCAACGCAAAAAAGGAGAATGGCTCAACTTGTGGTAGTGTAATACAGTAGCACAGTAGTTGCATCAAGAAAAGACAAGGCTTTCAATATTTTTTTGTTTTTGGGTTTTACCTTCCTCCATTTCGGGAACGCAAATGCAACTGCGGCAAGGGCTCGGTGTGGATGGGCGACGAATAAGGATGATTGTCCTAAAACCACCAACTTAAGCAATTTGGCTTATTTTTGGCAGTCCTAAATTCAAAAAAAAAAAAAAAAAACGCTTTCGAAATAGGCTTTGATGACAATTGCAAAAATTTGCAACATCTAATTCGCATTTGTCAATTTTATACAAAATTCCAAAGTGAAAAGTAACCTGTGATCCAAAACCAATCACATCACTCTTCGGGAAACTTTTTGAGGCAACCAGTCAATATCCTTTATTTTTCAAAAGCAATTGGTTTTTAAAGATTATATCCCGTATATTTTGTCTATGAATACTAAATATAATTATTTCTTACTCATTTAGTTCAATGGTTTGCCTCTATTCTTGAAAATCAACTAGCCATTTCCAAAAATTAATCGGCTGACTTCTAACTGACTGTCAGATCTTCCCGGGCCCTGGATCACATGCTCTAATGTACAAATGAGGTACATCTTCCCTTTAAAAAACTAGAAATTAGGGTGCTTGGTTTTGGGGCAGTGGTTGGTAATAGGAGTAATTTTAGCGAGTCGCTTTAAGCGTGCATGGTTGGAGATGCTTCTAGTACACCACCCATCCTGCCCTCGTAGTTTCGTCCGCGTTTCTGCAGACACCACTCGTAGACGTGTTGCGGATCCCACCTTTTGTCGGCATCATTTACGCGTCATGCTCACTTCAATCCCCCATTTCTATATCTTCACCTCTTTCTCCAGTTTCACAGAATCATTTCTTGTCTCTGCTTCTGTGCCTCACTGCCTCTTTACATCTAGGTTACGTGATTCCACTTTCGGATTCTCTCTGACCTTTTGCTTTCTCTAGACTCAGCACTTCACGTTTTCTGCTCTGCGACGTTTGTTCTTTTAGAGCCTCCCGACATGGCATACTATCCTGGAGGCCCGAGTGTTCAAGGCCAACTGCTGGAAATGACGGTTGTTGGGTGTTACAAGCTGAGCGACAAGGAGTGGTTTAGCAGACAAGACCCCTACGTCGTCATTGAATATTCTGGACAGAAGTTTCGCACCCGGACTGACACAGGTGAGTTTTTATCTCGAGGATTTGCTTTTAGGGCTTGTGTGGGTTACCGACTTCTTCGATTCTGGAATAATTTGAGACGTGTTGGCGCCACTGCAGATGGAGGGAAGAACCCATCGTTCAACGAAACGTTCAAGTTCGCGCTGATCGAAGGTCTTCGAGAAATCAATGCCAGTGTATGGAATAGCAACACGATCGAACGTGACGACTACATTGGTAGCACCAAGTAAGCACCGCTCGACATCCATGGACAAGCACACATATCCGTTTTGGGAGTAGGGTTTAGGGTTTGTGATTCTTACGGGCTACTAACCTCTGTCGATGGAAAATTCAGGATTCTACTGAGCAAGGTGATTGAATCGGGCTACGATGACACTCAATGGTCACTGACTAATTCAAGGACCGGAAAGTCGTCGGGAGTGCTGAAGTTGATTTTGCATTTCGCGGGTGCTAAAACTGTAAGTTCATGTTTCCACGTTCCAAGGTTGTTTTACTGTGAGTACTACTAATGATGACGAAGTTTTTTTCCACTGCATATGTGGAAGATTTCTTGTAGATTTTGCAACCCAGTGTCTTTGTGGCCACAGTAAGGTAGAAGCACCAGAAACTGTTAGGTACCAATTGTGGTCACCTATAAAAGCACATGTTTCAACTTCAGGAGTTTCCAATCTAGTTATCACAAGCATTAATTATGAATACCAAGTTAGCAATCGGATTGGACTAGAAATGAAAGACAGAAATCGGTACACATACTAACATCAATAGTGGTCTATGCATATGAAGGTTGAAAATTTATAACAAATCCATACACTGATAAAATTAATCAAAAATTGAGCTTGGTTATTAAACCCAAAGTTTTATGTGCTGCAACTTTTCATCATTAAAAATCAGCTCTCCATGTTGGTTGAAATGCTTAAACTGACGACAACTGTACCCCTTACCTTAATTGCAATTTTCTAATTCATAATAGTTACTGTCTTATGTTCGAGCTATGTGTGGATTTTAACAATTTCTGAAGTTGCAAGGAGAGATGGTAAAACCAGTGTATTGGTTTATTTGACACTTGATTATGCTTTGATCTGCAGAAACCTGCTACCTCTTACTCCCAGGCAGCCCCCGCAGTGCCAGGGTATTATGGACAACCAGCTCCAGCTTACGGGCCTGCAGTGCCAGCTTATGGGCAGTATCCTCCGCAACAACCTGCAATGCCATACCCACCTCCTGGAGGATACGGCCCTCCCCCGGCGCCCGCACAGGCTTACATGCCCATGTACCAGGCTCCAGCGCCTGCAGCGTACCCTCCGCAACCCGTGGCATATGTTGCACCTCAACAAATGCCAAGCTTCAGCTATCCTCAAGCTCCAGCACCTCAGCATGTGCCAAGCTTCAGCTACCCTCAAGCTTCAGCCCCTCCGTACGCGGGTCCTCCTACATACCCACCCCAGGGCTACCCCCCTGGGTATCCTCAGTACAGATGATAATTTGCAGGGTGCAGTTTACAGTGTATAGCAGGTGTACATAGAGAGGAGAGCTGTGATTCATTAGTGAGGTGTGTGGCCGTCTCCACTTCATGAGCGAGGTACAGAAAGGATTTGGTCTCGTTATGAGCGATTTTTCTCTGAAGTACCTCCCTTGCCATTGATTGGGAACAAGAGTGTACAGGCTTCGAAAGTAATTCTAGCCACTCGGTTCTTCTGATTGTAATTCCATTGAGGTGCAGGGATGATTTTCTGCTGCAAAGTTCTTGTATAATTACTCGGGGGCTTTTTGGAAAGTTTTGCCTTCGTATTTTGATTGAGGATTTGGCAGTGTTCAAGGGCTGATGTAAGGTCCTCTCTACCAACGACATTTGTTTAGACATTTGTTCAAGATTCTCTTGGGAGCTAGAATGTTTGGCTAGAATGCCAGTCAGTATAGGGAATGAAATTTGGCCAGTTTTGCGCAGTGTCAACAGGGGTGTGTCAAAGTGTTTCACTCAGCTCGCAGTCACTCTTGCCTTCCGACCCAATCACAGACTCTGCAGTAGAATTTTGAAACAGGTCCTGGGTCATCTTCGATTCTCGTTTTTGACTTTAATTTTTGAGTCGGAGTCCAGAGTCCTTTCCATGAGATGGTGATGTGACTAATGTTGCCATATGTATGCAGCTGCTGCATCAGTCAGGTTTTTAGTCGGACTAATATGTAGACCATGAATGAACTTCTGCATAAGTTTTAATTTGATCCGAATCTTATCACTCACTATACAGTACATCTTTTGCATACGAACAGCAGTAAGTTTTGAGGCTCATGAGAAGAGGCTTGAGACAGGAGTGTCAGGCATTTTCACCTGGAAATTTATTTTACAAGACACTTGACCGAGCATGCATGAGTATGCCACCAGCGCCGGATGCCACTAAGTTGCCATTGTCAACTTCAACAGACTAAAGAGTTGTCCAAAGTTAGGGTCGACAATGAAGCTCCGAGACTCAGTATTGTTTCGGGAAGTCGCAAAAGAGGACACAATGGAACATAACGACTAGAATTGGAGAATGGCGGATATTTAAAGCAGCCTTTACTAGAGATGTGACCGAACATCTCACTAATTATCGGATTAGCGGTGTTTTCTTCTGCTTGTCAAGCTTCCTCTTCTCGTCCTTCTAAACTAAGGTCCATGTGATGTTGACATAACTGCGATCCCTCCACGGCCACTAACAAAGAGCATCAGGGATGAGGCTTATTTGTACATACTTTTTTTTTTGGCACATAAGGTCGAGACACCTAAAACCGATCAAATATGACTTGTACTATACTTGGGATAGATGAATCGATATTTTGATTTGATTATTTTCCTCTTTCAGCATTAAAAAATTAAGAAGTTTCCGTATTTAATTATTTTTCTTTGATTATTATTTGAATAAGTACAAATTTTCAAAGTGGAAGTTGTAGGTTTACCAAAAACCAATCATATGCTATGATGTACAAATGAAGTATATCTTCTCTTTCAAAATCTAGAAATTAGGGAAGAATCTAGAGTGGTTGGTTTTGTGTATCTGGTCAGGAATGGGTGTCTCAACCTTATAGTACCGGGAATCGATTCCTCGCAGTTTTTCATCTCTTGTAAGGGCCGCTTCTGTAGTTCTCCCCCATAACGCTCCGGTCAGTGTGGTGTCACGTTTTGGGAGTGAAGAAGAAGAATATTCATTGCAAGACTGCGTCAATCTTAATTTTTCCTAAAAGTGAGATCCTAGGACAGTGGAGAAGAAGAGACGGAAAGGAGTGAGGACTCGCACCGGATAAAACGTGATTAAGAAATACATGGAAAACTAGTCCAATTTGGAGTTTATGTAGGGAGAGGTTGTGAACACTAGTAGGAAATGTGTTGTTTTTCAACTTCCTATAAATGAAAATGGAATGAAACCGCGCCAAGCATATGGGTTGCGTTGATGCTGGTGAATGGGTTTGGTCACAAGAAGATAGAAATCGAGGCACAATATTCCGTCACCGTTCACTATTTCCACAAACTGGGGAATGAAAAACTAGAGTTTTACTATTAGTGTGAAATGTTCAGCTAGCAATATTGACAATTCAAAATATTCCATGAACATTCCATACCCGCACCCCGGCAACTTGCTCCCCCAATTCTGCGCCAAACAGTAGCCAACCCCATATCATGACACTTGTTTCATAACAACTATGTGAGTGAGAATGATTCATACTCCACAAAATACCTTCACATCCACTGACACTCACAGTTGAACACACTATTTCCATACTTAAGGGCCACAATCTCATTCTGTACTCTTGTACCATTTTCCTACCATTAAATCATTTCATTCGAATATTCAACAGTTACAGTTTGACAATGCGTGGTTCCATCCAGTGATACCAGAACCACTTTATGACATTTTGAACATTATGCGACCTCCCACATAAATGGTATCTGCTTTTGCCACCTAGTGCATACAATAGTCAGGATACCTCTATAATATCTGGCAATACCCTTGATATATTAAGGTGATACCACGATGATATCCGCGGATATCATCTCATGAAGTTGCTACATATTTATATCATGATGAGCATTCTCGCTAGATTTCAAATTTTTGTTTCATTTTCTTTCTTTGTATGTTTAGCAACCCCATTGTTTTGGTAGAAACCCAGCTACTTTTAGCCAGTTTTGAGATCACTGGTTGCATGATCTGGTACACGTGGGAATGACCAGACTCAGTCAGAGAAGGACTGTTGTACTTAAAGTTCAAAGAGGATCACTGCACATTGCTGTCCAAGAGCTCGACGATAAGTACTCTTGACGAAGTAAGAGTGCAACTCCAGCCATGACGTACCGTCACAGACTAAGTTAATTGTGCTTCGCCTCACGACCTCACTCACCACTTGCCTTGCACAGCGATCGTCAGACTTTGCGGTGAAGGAGAGCTGGAGAGCCTGTGCATGTTGGGGGTTTCGCTTTGCCTTCTATCGTTCTTCTTCAGCAGCGGAGGAATCAGCGCTTGCGTCTCACTCTCTCACTCTTGTGGAGGTGAGCGTATAGGGTTTGGGTTGATGAGTTGGATTCGCTGTGCGAGATCGTGGGGTTAGAGAAGCGAGGTGTCTGCATTACAATGAGACGTGGAAGAAGGCTTGCTGAGAACCATATTGCCAAGTTAGGGCCATCAAAGCTGTCTCGGGGTTCATCTCTCTTGGTTGAGATGATTTGTTTGCTACGAGCTGGAGGATCTCTTTGGGGTAACAATGTTGTAGCTTTGCAACTTACCAAATGTCGTTTGAATTCTTTGGCAGGCGCTTCATATATTTAGATCACCTGAGGTGATGACGTTCCCGCAAGCTGTTGTGTGGAGCGTGTAGGTGCATTTGTGCGAGAAGCTGACTCGAGCGTTGCAGGCACAAGTGAGAATGGGATTTCCGATGCGATAGAGAAATCGAAAAAGCAGGGTTGGACTAAAGTGAGAGAGGGGGCTTCATCCTCTGGTGGACTTGATGATTACGCCATTTGGGAAGAGTTGAAGGCAAAGTATCTTCATTTCTTCAAAGACAATCTTGATGTGAAGTTGGGGCGATTGATTGCCGAGGGAGGCCAAGCCCACATCTATAAAGCCATGCTCGATGGTGTAAGGCGGGTGGCAAAGGTTTTCAAAATGGAAGGCGTTTGTTTGGCAGACCTCAAACGCCAATGGTCTCTCGTCACTAAGACTCCAAAGGTTTCACTTTTTGAGGATAACTTCGTTTTGGGTGGAGTTGTTTTTGGTGAATTGATGATGTATTGTAGTTTGTCATATTGGGGCACATTTTTAGAGGATGGTCGGTTTGCTTTTGTGATGCAAAGATATTGGGGTGATTTGCGGACATTCATTGATCTCAAATGGAGTGAAAACAATTTCCAAGGACCCTTCTCACATAAACAAGCTGCAAGTATCATGTTACAAACCGCATGGGGTATGAGAGAGTTACACGAGAGAGGTGTTTTGCATAGAGATCTAAAAGCTGCCAACGTCCTTGTCCACAAGATTGGTGATCATTTATACGATTGTTACGTGGGAGATTACGAGAGTTCAATGATGGTTCAAGAAACTGGATTTTGGAGAGCTCCCGAGGTATTAGAAGACCTTATGAAGATGCCATGTGATCGAAATCCAAACATATGGACGGAGAAGGTGGATGTTTATAGCTATGCTATGACATGTTATGAGATATTGACAGGTCGTTTGCCGTTTGAGGGATACTTGAAAAGTGATTGGCATAAAGTTATAAGAGGTGAAAGACTTCCTTGGCCTAAATATGTAAATTCTACACTACAAAAATAAGTGGAGAGATGTTGGCACAAGGATCCTTCAAAGAGGCCTACTTTTGAAGTTTTAGTACGTTTGTTGGGGAATATCCGACTCATTGAGTCTTGAATCTGAGTGTGGCCTTTTCGATGCCTACACTTGAAATATTTGAAGAAGTCTACAACATAGTTGACTTGAATTCAAATTGATTATGGATTTGAAGTATGGTGTGGAGCATTGTAAGAATGGCTAGTGTATGGCTTGTTGTGCATGTGATTCTACAATATACATAGATTATGAACTCACTTTATTGTCGTCTATAGCCATCATCGCTTCTCATATTGGGGGTGCACATATTTAGAAGAATTGAATTTGAAACTATTAAGCGAGAGGTGATGTTTTGTGCGTTTTCAGCATGAAAATAAATTATTGATCATGTGAAGATGTACTTAAGGTTTTCAAAAGAGAAGATCGATGCAATCTAAATCAAAGTTCGTTAGAGTAATGGTTGGAATGGTGACAATGTTTTGGTGGGTGATTTGGTCAAGCCATTTTTTTTCTTTTTTTATGAAGAGACATAGTTTCAAAATCAAATGTTATAGTGGTGCTCCATATTGAACTTTTATCCATGTATTGGATAGAGGATATCACATTAGCTATTATCACATAAGTTTGTGTTATTTTCATTCAAAATTTGGTCGTTTCATCCAAAATATATTTTTGATTTGAAGTTTTATGGCGAGATGCTTCATGATTTTTTTCCAATTTTGTGCCAAATAATTTTATGTACTACCTGGCAATATTTCACCCAAAAAGAATGCCTTAGATTTGATTGATTATTGTACACAATGAGTAATTAAGTTCATTTTGTAATTTCTTTGGAGCACGACTTGGAGAATTTGGACACAATGGCATCATTCAAAATTGACACACTGTGTTCAAACTCAATGATATTGTTTGGACTTACCCCTTCTAGTTAACCCACCGAGGCACAGGAGCGGCAAACACGTTATCGGGTACGGGTTTAATACAAAATTGTTTCTTTTAATCAGAAGCGTCCAAGAATTTTTCTATTAGTTATTCAAAGGGCTCATGCTCAATTTAGCAAGTACTATGAGCTATAGTCCTCTCATGACTCACCAAACATAACTTAGTATTGTGATTTATCAACATCATTATCCCTTGAATGACTAGTCTATGATTGTGGAATCAAACTTTACTTGCCACACTCAATTTTCCCACTACAAATAAGAATAAAATTAAAATTCATAATTTTGAGTAGATGAAGTCATGTGTTTACTACGGCTTTTTGTGAATATTTTGAATGACTAATTCTTTGAAGAGATTGTAGAAGAAATTCGTCTCAATCACAAAATGTACAGAAAAATTCCAAATTTTCTACCATAGGTAGATACTACAATGAAAAATAGAATAATAAATGAAATTCACATGTGCATATAAATTTGCAATATAGTTTTTAACTTGCAATATTGTTTTCAATATGTTAAATGTTCTCCTATTTTTCAAATTTGGTACATAATTGACTAACATTACATAGATTGTGAAAGTAAAGAGCAACAAATATCCATAGTGGAACATTTTCAAAATAGGAAAACAAATACACAGCTAAACTTTTGGGCGGGATTTACTTTCCTCACACGTTCTCACATCAATTGTATTTATCTTCTTACTATACTGTCAAAGATTGTAAAAACACTAGTGGAACCCGTGCCGTTGAGCACATTCCAAAATAATCTCTTGAGCTTGAGTTGTCTCCTCGACGGATTCCAGCGCGGAACAGTCGAGTGAGACAAAGCGAGCTGTATTGTATAATAGATTCGTGCAATTTATCTGATAGCAGTTAGACACTACAATAGAATTAGGATATATATATATATGTATCAGAGATAAAGATGCGATCTGTAGTGTGTGCATCACCAGTCTGTAACTACATCGACTTTCTAAAAGAACATCGTCACCGACACGGATTCTAAGAGTGACAGAGGAGGGTGCTCCAGTCACAAGAAACAAACTCCACACGTCCAGGAAAAAAACTCAAAAGCAAGTTACATATAAATTTACACAAATCCAGGTTCTTAAAGTCGAGGAGAAACACAGATAGGAACGATCGCAACTGATGTCTTCGTTCATACTTCCGCTTCGATCATGCTCTTGAGTAATTTATTCAATCTAGGGCATAATCCTGTCAATTGTCATCAAATATCAATCAGCAAGAAGGATGAATGGAAATCAGCTTTCGATCTTTCCAGAAGCAATGCATGTTCGCACTAACAGAGTGAGCCCCTTGGGACCATGATCTCGACACAAAGGTTGGAAGGAAATGGGACTACTAACACACTTCAGGAGCTTCCTTGTCTTTATTTGGATCCTGCGAGAAAAGATAACGAAACATAAATTAGGGTAGCCTCAGGAGCCATCTCCTTTGTATGAAGAGCTGCAGAAATTAGGGTTAACTTTGCAAAGATTAGACTGTCCACAGTGTAAAAAGAACGTGGAGATCCCTGTCTATAAGTTCCCTATCTATTCCCAAATTATATGTACACATGCTCCACATACATCCTCTCGTGTAGTTGTAGCGTGAGTTTAGTCAATCTTTAAAAGGCCATTGGGGTCCCTCTTTATACTTAGCCTTATAATTAGCCGACATTTAGCCTTATAATTGTTCAATTGTGGTTTACTATATGAATTGTGATATATTGTTAAATACACTAGTGGGACCCGTGCACATTGAGCTTGGGTTGTCTCCTCGACGGATTCCGGCACGGAACGATCGAGTGAGACAAACCATGTTGTATTGTATAATAGATATAAGAGTTAACTGAAAAGAAGGCCATGGAACATGCCTTTTCAACCTCCTTTCAACCTTTCTTTTGAGCTCTCTTGAGCTATGTTTGGTTTGAATAGTGTCGTGTCATAACTAGTCCCCTTGTGGACCATGGGCTTGAAGCTTTAGTAGGAGGTGTGGGAGTCATTGCGAGGTGTGGAGAATAATCACAGTGGCTTGCTTTAGATTGTCTCCCAACTCACCTTGAACTAGTTTTCGGTCTATTTATATTTCCATATGAGTTCAAGAGGAGTTCAAGAGGAATTTGCTAAAACTTTCTTCTTTGAGCTGACTGTTCGGTTAACTCTATTATCACGATTATCAATTTTTTCTTTGTAAAAAATAGTGTTTGGTCATTGTTATTTTGATCAAATGCCATGCAATAAAGAATATACTATACGTAGCGAAGAGCTTTCGGGCCATTCAACGGTTGATTTTGGAATTGATTCATTTGTAAAAGACTGTATGTGGAAGGCCAACTAAGTTCTAATAAGAGGTACTTGTGAACGCCAACTGAGTTCTAACAAGAGGTACTTGTGAACGACCACCAAGTGACTACCTTCTTTGATCACATGTGCGAAGAGCCGGTTCACATCGTTTATGCAACTTCTATCAAATAACAAACAATTCATATCATCATTTTATGCACCACCAAAAATGATGAAGAATGAAAAAAGTGTAAAGATGATGATTACCAAAAGATAACCTCAAAATGTTTGGTTGAGTTCTAGCATTCATCCATGTAAGACAATTTCTAAAAGAGTTAGGTCTCTATATTGTCATTTATCGTGTATTGTTGGCTCGAGTGACCTTGGGCGTGACCTTACATGGTTAGTGATTGATGTACCTAAGTAGTAAATAAGGGTCTATTTCATGGTAATAATAGTGATGGAATTACAAACGATTGCAATAGAAGCATCCTAATGCTTACTGCAAAGTTTCGTCGATGAATCATTTATTCCACATTTTGTATCTTATATTGTACAAAGTTGTCTTTATGTACCATTCAACATAGTTACTAGTATATCCATAGAAAGATCTATTAACTTACTATATAAGAATATTCTCTTAAACTCTAAGTTTTCAAAAACATATATTTTTGTTTGAGACAGCCTGTTGTATTTGGGCAGCAATCGAGTTTCAAAACTAGGAGAAATTGGTGTACAGAGTTGAGGATTTTGGGGGACAACTAAGATTACCCCAATTGATTTCCCCTCTCTATATATAACCTGATATATTATAATTACAAAGTATGAGGTTTTCTAAAGTGATAATTATGCTAACCATGTGAGACAAAGTACGTCACTGTGTGTTTACTACAACTAGCCATCATCACCTCAGAGAGTGAGGAATCATTTATTCCTACCCAACGAGGATCTGACCACGCCAGCATGATGTCAACCAGGATATGGAGGAGCCAGGGAGTCGTTGAACTACTACCTCAACACTGCAAGGGCCAAATTCATTTCTTTGTTGCGAGCGTTTGACAACTTGGACGATGAAATGAAGAATGAGGAAAAAAACATGAAGGAATTGATCACCGATGGCGAGTGAATTTTCTACTCGCAATTTTGAAAGAGGTTCTGGGCCATCTCCAGTTTTGAAACAGGTCTCGGCAAGTACAATTTCGAAACGGTCTCGGCAAGTACTTAGTAGACAAGTGATATATTTGTACTCCGGACCAGAGTGAAGGCTGTTTCGAAACAGTACTTTACTCGGCTCGCAATCACTCTTAGCCTTCATTCGCAACCACAGACTCTGGAGTACAATTTTGAAACACTCAGGTCCTGGGTCATCTGCGATTCTCATTTTTCACCTTTGTTTCTGAGTGCGAGTCCAGAGTCCTTTTCACTAATGTGGCAATATGTATATAGGCAGTTGCTGCATCAGTCAGTTTTTTACTCGGTCTAATATGTAGATCATGAATGAACATCTGCATAAGTTTTAATTTGATTCGAATCTTAAGTATCACTCACTGTATAGTACATCTTTGGCATACGAACAGCAGTAAGTTTGAGGCTCAAGAGAAGAGGCTTAAGACAGGAATGCCAGACATCTCACGTGGAAATTCATTTTACAACAGGCACTTGATCGAGCATGCATGAGTATGCCACCAGCGCCGAATGCCACTAAGTTGCCATTGTCAACTTCACCAGACCAAGAGTTGTCCACAGTTAGGGTCGACAATGAACCTGCGAGACTCAGTGTTGTATTGAGAAGTCGCCAAAGAGGCCACAATGGAGCATTATCAGGCGAGCTTCTGATAAAGCAGCCCTTACGAGAGATGGAGAATGGCGGAAAATCAATTGAAGGCACTAAATTAATGTGCCGAGTGTCCCCGGAGTGCATGTATGCCATATCTATTTTGACTTCACTCTGGCTACTTGGCTCCAGTTTGGCTGCAAATTAAGAAAGTACTAAAATGGGACTAAAATCATCAAAGCGTGCATGGTCGTCAATCCCCTGGGATATCTCTACTAATGGAATATGAAAAATATCATGAAAGTTTTGCTACTGACATGACCCAACATCTCACTAATTATCGGATTAGCGGTGTTTCCTTCTACTTCTCAAGCTTCCTCTTCTCGTCCTCCTTCTAAACTAAAGCTCCATGTGATGTTCACATAACTGCCATCCCTCCACGGCCACTAACAAAGCGTAATTATTAGGGATTAGGCTCATTCGTACCTTCAATTTTCTTGGCACATATAATGACTTGAATTGAGGTTCCAAACAGTTTTTCATCTCCTGTAAGGGCCGTTTCTGTAGTTCTCCCCCATAACTCTCCGGTCAGTTTGGTGTCGTTTTGGGAGTGAAAAAGAAGAATATTCATTGCAAGACTGCGTCAATCCTAATTTCTCCTAAAAGCGAGATCCTAGGACACTGGAGAAGAAGAGACCGAAAGGACTGTGGACTGGCACCGGAAAAAGCGTGATTGCGAATTACATGGAAAAGTAATTCAATTTGGAGTTCATGAAGGGAGAGGATGTGAATTGTTCACCTAACAATATTGACAATTCAAAATATTCCATGAATATTCCATACCCGCACCCGGCAACTTGCTCCCCGAATTCTGCCCCACGCAGTAGCCAACCCCATATCATGACACTTGTTCATAACAACTATGTGAGTGAGAATGATTCATACTCCACAAAATACCTTCACATCCACTGACACTCACAATTGAACACAGTATTTCCATACTTAAGGGCCACAATCTCATTCTGTACTCTTGCACTATTTTCCTACCATTAAATCATTTCATTCGAATATTCAACTACAGTTTGACAATGCGTGGTTCCGTCCAGTGATACCAGAACCACTTTATGACATTTAGAACATTATGCGACCTCCCATATAAATGGTATCTGCTTTTGCTACCTAGTGCATACAATAGTCAGGACACCTCTATAATATCTGGCAATACCCTTGATATATTAAGGTGATAGCATGATGACATCCGCGGACATCACCTCATGAAGTTGCTACATATTTATATCATGATGAATATTCTCGCTACATTTCAATTTCTTTTACATTTTCTATCTTTGTATTTTTGGCAACCCCATTTTTTTTGGGTAGATATCCAGCTGCTTTTAGCCAGTTTTGAGATCACTGGTTCCATGATCTGGTACACGTTGGAATGACCAGACTCAGTCAGAGAAGAACTGACGGTACTTTGAGTTCAAACAGGATCACTGCACATTGCTGTCCAAGAGCTCGACGATAATTACTGTTGTCGATGGAACAGTGCAACCCTAGCCATGGCTTACAGACACAGACTACTTATACACCTGCCTCACGGCCTCACTCACCACTTGCCTTGCACTTCGATCGTCAGACTTTGCGGTGAAGGAGAGCTGGAGAGCCTGTGCGTGTTGCGGATACGCTTTGCCTTCAATCGTTCTTCTTCAGCAGCGGAGGAATCAGCGCTTGCGTCTCACTCTCCGATGGTCGGCATCTTGTCCTGTCTGTGCCGGTGAGTTATCTCTGGCGATTGTTCAGCAAAGTCGCTTGCCGATTTTCAGGTCTGCTGCCTAATTGTGTAGATTGGGAGCGCTCTACTGGACGTGCTTTCCGTGTTTTCTCTGGACAGTTCTGGACGGTCTGTGCTACAGGATTCCTTAGATGTCGTGCTCAACGCAGAGTTCTGCTTTACTTGGAAATCGGGATCATCAAATCTTGCTTATGTCGATGGAGTTGATTCTGATGGAGTTGATTCTGATGGAGTTGATTCTGATGACAGTAGTCGGTAACTTTGGGTACTGTGATCCTCGTATGGCGCTTTCGTCGCCCGATGAATCTTGTGGAGGTGAGCATGTAGGGTTTAGGTCGATGAGATGGATTCATTGCGCAAAATTGTCGGGCAAGAGAAGCGAGGTGTCTGCATTACGATGAGACGTGGAAGAAGGCTTGCTGAGAACCATATTGTTGAGTTAGGGCCATGAAAGTTGTCTCTGGGTTCATCTCTCTGGTTGGACATGATTTGTTGGCCAGGAGCTGGTGGATCTCTTTCCGGTAACGGTGATGAAGCTTTGCAACTTACCAAATGTAGTTTGAATTCTTTGGCAGGTGCTTCATAGACTTAGATGAGCCGAGTAGTGACGTTCCCGTAAGCTGTCGTGAGGAGCGTGGAGGTGCTTCTGTGCAAGAAGCTGACTTGAGCGTTGCAGGCATGTGCGAAATGGAGATTTTCAATGCGATAGAGAAATCAAAAGAGCAGGGCTGGACTGAAGCGAGAGAGGGGGCTTCATCCTCTGGTGGATTTGATGATTCCGCCATTTGGGAAGAGTTGAAGGCAACAAATCCTGATTTCTTCGGTGATGATCTTGATGTGAAGTTGGGGCGATTGATTGCCGAGGGAGGCCAAGCCCAGATCTACGAAGCCACGAGTTTTGGTGGTGATGTGGTTGTAGCGAAGGTTTTCAAAATGGAAGGCTTCCGTTTGGCGGATCTCAAACGCCAATGGCCCCTCGCCACCAAGACTCCTAAGGAATCACTTTTTGCTGATTTCGTTTTGGGTGGAGTTGTTTTTGGTGAAGTGTTGTCGTACTGTAGTCTGTCACATGCGGGCACATTCTTAGAGGACGGTCGGTTTGCATTTGTGATGTCGAGATATTGGGGTGATTTGCGGACACTCATTGATCTCAAACGGAGGGAAAACAATTTCCAAGTGCCACCCTTCTCGCATTTTCAAGCTAAAGAGAACATGCGACAAATTGCCAAGGGTATGGAAGAGTTACACGAGAGAGGTGTTTTGCATAGAGATTTGAAAGCTGCTAATGTCCTTGTCGACGGAATCACTTTAGATCGATACTTTTGTGAAGTAGGAGATTACGAGAGTTCAATGATGGTTCAAGGAACTAGATTTTGGAGAGCTCCGGAGGTGTTAGAAGACCTTATGAAAGTGCCACGTGATCGAAATCCAAACATATGGACGGAGAAGGTGGATGTTTATAGCTATGCTATGACATGTTATGAGATATTGACAGGTCGTTTTCCGTTTGAGGGATACTCGAAAAGTGATTGGTATAAAGTTATAAAAGGCGAAAGACTTCCTTGGCCTGATTATGTAGATTCTAGACTACGAAAATTAGTGGAGAGGTGTTGGCACAAAGAACCTTCAAAGAGGCCTACTTTTGAAGATATTAGCAATCAATTCTGGGAAAATAATGATGATTGAGAGTCTACAACAGAAGAAGATTTAGAAGAATAGAACTGCTAGCCTGAGATACGCTAGTGTGAGTCATAGAGTATCTATTCGACCTGCCGATGATTCGATGTCCACTTATCAAAGGACCAGAGGTTAAAGTCTACAATATAGTTAAGTTGAAGAAATCTTAATCGTGGATTTAAAGGATGGTGTGGCGGATTGTTAGGACGATGACTGTATGGCTCTTTGTACCTGTGATGCACAATATGCATAGATTATAAACTCACCTTGTAGTCATTTATAGTCATCATTGCTTCTCATATTCGATTGCAAAGTTCTAGTAGCCTTAAATGTGAAACTTTTAATTGAGAGGTGATGTTTTGTACATTCTTACTATGAAGATCAATTGATGATCATGTCAAGATGTGCTTAGGGTTTTTGAAGGAGAAAAAATGATGCAGTCTAAATCGAAGTTGGTCAAGGCACTTGTTCGAATGGTAACATTGATTTGGTCGATTATTGTAGCAATAAATGATTAGGTTATGTTTGTAATTTCTTTGGAATGTATATTTCAAAGAATTGTGACACAATGGCAACATCCAGAATTGACATGCTGTGTTGAAAGTTGGTGATGTTGACTAGACATATTCTGTACTAGAGAACCTTGTGATGCATATGTATGTTAGAAAATTTATTGAACATAATTCTAAATTGATTCCTTTAGTCACAAGTGTCCAAAAGTGTCTTTTTGTTAATTGATCAAAAGGCTCATGCTCAACTTAGCAAGTAGTATGAGCTACAATCTTTTAGTCTCTCACCTAATATAACTTAATAACGTGTTGTATAGATGGTTTTGACATTGGAATTAAGTTTTACTTGCCACACTTAATTTTGCCACCATAAATAAAATTATATTTCTATTCTATTTTTAGTAGATGAAGTGATGTGCTTATCAAAGACCATGAATTTTTCACAACTCATGGTAAAAGTTTGAATGATTGATTTTCTTAAAGTGATTGTAGAGAAAGTTCATCTAAATTACAAAATGTACAAGAAAATTCCAGATTTTCTATCACAGGTGCAAATTACAATGAAATAAAGACGAAAAAAAAAGATAATTACCCGTGCATCCAAACTTAGAAAACTATTACAACACGGTAATATTTATTGAACTTGAAACTCCAATGAAACACTTAATTTTCAGATTTTCTCCAAGATTCATAATAGAGTAGAATCTAAACATCGTAAGTTTCATTTTGTTAGCTAACCCTTTGACGCGCTTGCGCCCACATAATAGACGATGAATGGATTGTAGACCTTCTCTTGAATACATCTTGTACAATTTGTCATCCATCAAAATATTCCTTGCTTCTTCTGCTAATTCTCTACGAATTATACAATATCCATCTTGTAATGTAAGACATTGTGATTTTATTTTTCAAAATACAAAATTGGGTTATGTCAAGTTTCATTCGTAGTTCAAAAAAATGAGACCTTAACTCTTAAAGGCCCGAGGGGTATTGGACAAGAACATAGATGTGTTTAACATCTGCTTTCCATATGTTTGATGAAGTTTGGTTCTATAGAAAAAATGTAAGGCATCATATCTACAAATTATCCATATATTCAAACTCCCAAAACTAACTTTACATATATATTTTTAATGAATTTAAAAGCATGAACTTGTAGCAACGACTACATTGGTAGCACCAAGTAAGCACCGCTCGACATCCATGGACAAGCACAAATATCCGTTGTGGGATTTTAGGGTTTAGGGTTTGTGATTCTTACGGGCTGCTAACCTTTGTGGATTGAAAATTCAGGATTCTACTTAGCAAGGTGATTGAATCGGGATACGATGACTTTCAATGGTCTCTGACTAATTCAAGGACCGGAAAGTCTTCGGGAGTGGTGAAGTTGATTTTGCATTTCGCGGGTGCTAAAACTGTAAGTTCATGTTTCCACGTTCCAAGGTTCTTTTACTGTGAGTACTTCTCCCTCCGTCCCAAATTTATTGTCCAACTTGTTTGTTTGGTATTTCTTTGAGTCAATTTCATTGATCATATTGTAAGAAACATGATTAAATAAGGTTCAAGATTATGTCACTAGAATGATTGAAGAACATTGCATGTGATCATTGCAACCTAAATAAAATTAGCCACAAAGGAGTATTTTTTTGACCTACTTAAAAAAGCACTTTCAAACATGACATTCAAACATGACAATAACTGTGGGACGGAAGCAGTACTACTTATCACAAAGTTTCTTTCCACTGCATGTATGGAAGATTTCTCGTACATTTTGCAACCCACAGTAAGGTAGAAGCACCAAAAACTGTTTGGTACCATTTGTGGTCACCTATAAAAGCACATGGTTCCAACTTCAGGAGTTCCCAATCTAGTTATCACAAGAAAAAATTATGAATACCAAGTCAGCAATCTGATTGGACTCACTAGAAATGAAAGACAAAAATCGGTACACCTACTAACATAAATAGGTCTATGCATATTGAGTTTGAAAATTTATAACAAAATCATACACTCTGATAAAATAAATCAAAAATTGAGCTTGGTTATCAAACCCAAAGTTTTATGTGCTGCAATTTTTCATCATTGAAAATCAGCGCTCCATGTAGGTTGAAATGTTTAACCCCTAAACGTACCAGGGTGTCCTTGGAATTGACAATTTGAAAGAAAGTATTATAAACTACTATTTAGAAGAATATTTTGGAATTGATATACAAGTGAAAGTTCAAGATTTCGAATTTTAGCTTCCATCCGTACGGTTTGATTCACTAATACAATCACCAATATTTAATTATAGAATTTGAAAGTTAAAATTAAAAATTCCTTCTAAATTCGATTACAAACTAAATTTCAATATTTTTTGAGTAAAATTTGGTGGAATGAATTTGAAATGCGATACTCTTAAATGTGGTGATACTTTGAAATTTTTGTGTTTCTTAAATTTATGACCGCATTTTTCACGATTCCACTTTGAACTAGAGTCAATGCAATTTTGGTTTGGTCAACGACTTGACATACTTCAACACTTGTAATTTTAGAAAAATATTTACTCCAGTGTTGAGTTTCATCTAAGCATTGATGAGAACATGAGAAGGCTTTGAATTCATTCGTGATCCAGTTTCTGAAAGCGAAGACGTTTAGGGGTTAATTTGACGGCAACTGTACCCCTTACCTTCATTGCAATTTTCTAATTCAAAATAGTTACTGTCTTATGTTCGAGCTATGTGTGGATTTTAATAATCTTTGAAGTTGCAAGGAGAGATGGTAAAACCAGTGTAGTGGTTTATTTGACACTCGATTATGCTTTGATCTGCAGAAACCTGCTACCTCTTACTCCCAGGCAGCCCCCGCAGTGCCAGGGTATTATGGACAACCAGCTCCAGCTTACGGGCCTGCAGTGCCAGCTTATGGGCAGTATCCTCCGCAACAACCTGCAATGCCATACCCACCTCCTGGAGGATACGGCCCTCCCCCGGCGCCCGCACAGGCGTAATTACATGCCCATGTACCAGGCTCCTGCGCCTGCAGCGTACCCTCCGCAACCCGTGGCATATGTTGCGCCTCAACAAATGCCAAGCTTCAGCTATCCTCAAGCTCCAGCACCTCAGCATGTGCCAAGCTTCAGCTACCCTCAGGCTTCAGCCCCTCCGTATGCGGGGCCTCCTACCTACCCACCCCAGGGCTACCCCCCTGGGTATCCTCAATACAGATGATAATTTTGCAGGGTGCAGTTTACAGTGTATAGCAGGTGTACATAGAGAGGAGAGCTGTGATTCATTAGTGAGGTGTGTGGCCGTCTCCACTTCATGAGCGAGGTACAGACAGGATTTGGTCTCGTTATGAGCGATTTTTCTCTCTAGTACCTCCCTTGCCATTGATTGGGAACAAGAGTGTACAGGCTTCGAAAGTAATTCTAGCCACTCGGTTCTTCTGATTGTAATTACATTGAGGTGCAGGGATGATTATTTTTCTGCTGCAAAGTTCTTGTATAATTATGGGGGGCTTGTTGGAAAGTTTTGCCTTCATATTTTGATTGAGGATTTCTAGGGCTGATGACTCTACCAACGATAATTTTTTAGGCATTTGTTCAAGATTCTCTTGAGAGCGAGAACGTTTGGGTAGAATGCCAGTCACTATAGGGAATGAAATTTGGCCAGTTTTACGCAGTGTCATAAGGGGTGTGTCAAAGTGTTTCACTCAGCTCGCAGTCACTCTTGCCTTCCTTCCCAATCACAGTCTCTGCAGTAGAATTTTGAAACAGGTCCTGGGTCATCTTCGATTCTCGTTTTTGACTTCAATTTTTGAGTCGGAGTCCAGAGTCCTTTTCATGAGATGGTGAGGTGACTAATGTTGCCACATGTATGCAGCTGCTGCATCAGTCAGTTTTTTACTCGGTCTAATATGTAGACCTTGAATGAACTTCTGCATAAGTTTTAATTTGATTCGAATCTTATCACTCACTATAATTATAGTATATCTTTTGCATACGAACAGCAGTAAGTTTGAGGCTCATGAGAAGAGGCTTGAGACAGGAGTGTCAGGCATTTCACCTGCAAATTCATGAATACAACAGACACTTGACCGAGCATGCATGAATATGCCACCAGCGCCGGATGCCACTAAGTTGCCATTGTCAACATGATCACCAGACCAAAGAGTTGTCCAAAATTAGGGTCGACAATGAAGTTCCGAGACTCAGTATTGTATTGCAGTTGGGAAGTCGCAATAGAGTCCACAATGGAACATTAAGGCTAGAATTGGAGAATGGCGGATATTTAAAGCAGCCTTTAACCCCTAAACGTCCTCGCCTTTTTCAGATTTGGCAGTTTTTCAAAAATGCATTATAAAATGCAAATAAGAGGGGTATTTTCAATTTGATGAATGAATAAAAATTCTACATTATGCATTTTAGATTCTATCCATACGGTTAGATTTGCGATTTCTATCACCAATATTTGTGTATAAATTTTCAAACTTAAGATTTAGAGCTCTTTTGTAATATGATTACGGATAAGATATTGACATTTTAATAATGAAACTTTTTGGGATGGGTTGAAATGCAATACTCTAAGTGTAGTGATTTTTGGAGATTTTTTGGTTGCTTATTTCTAGTACTTGACTTTTTCAAGAGCACTTTTAGACTATAATCTTTCAAATTTGGGGTGGAACACTACAACATGAAATGGGCATATAAATTTCACAAATCATCCCCTTTCTAATCGGATTACACATGCACGAAGCTAACTTCCCATAAAAGTTTTAGTAAAAATTTCACGTTGCAAAAAGTGCATAATCGATGAGAAATCCGAGTTCAAATCCGTACATCATCCAAAATATGGATGGTTGGGCGGTTAGGGGTTAACCCCTAAAGGACCGGAGTGTTTTTCCTCCAAAAACACTCCAATGCTGCCATTTTTACTCCCCCATGCAAAATATCCAAAAGAATGTTATTTTTTACCTTCTAACCGTAAGATCTTGTCCTAAACTATTTGAAAAACATACACAACAAATTTCGTTCATTTTGACCGCACAGATTGCAAGATAATTGCGTTTGATGGAAAAAAACACCCCAAAAAAACACATGCCCGAAAAGTTCAGATGCGTTTGACCACATCTACATCAAAAAAACCTCACTACCGAAACTTGTCGCACTTCACTTTCACATTCTATATGATGTTACTTAGTTGTGTACCAATTTTCGTTGTGTTTGGAGATGTTTAGGATGTTGAATAACACCTTGCACTTGTTGGGGGTTTAAAAGTTCAGTAAAGACTATGTTTTTGGAATTGCAATATTTTCGACTTTCTTTATTTAAAATACGAATCCGAGCGGTGAAACACAAGTGCATTCCACCCTCTACAAAATGGCAAAAAAAAATTTGAAAAAAAAAAAAAATCTCCAAGTTTTAGAAGACATGTAGCACATTTTCTAAGAATTTTGGGGGTTTAGGGGGAAATAAAGGGTGGAGGAAGGGAATTGAAGTGCCAACCCATTCCAATGTTCATGACCCCACAAACTCTCAAGGTACACTGCCACGTGGCAGTCCCTCATTGAACGATTTTTTATTTTTAAAAATAATTTTATTTTTCAAAAAAATTAATAATATTTTTAATTATGAAATTGAACTTTTAGTTTAAAATAATATTTTTAATTTAAAATAATACTTTTCGGTTTAAAATAATTTTTTTAATAAAAAATAAATTTTAAATTTTAAAAAATATTATTTAAATTTTTTTTTATGAGCTTGGAAAACGGGGTGGTCTTCTACCCCTGCAGTCCATCCCATTTTCCACACACCGCCCATCTTGATGCCCCCCCTAAAATTCAACTAGTTCTCTACTGCCCCGCTGCCCTTTCTCCCAAAAAAAACACATTTCCCCTCATAACTTTCACATACAGTGTCGGAATTCAAAAAAAAAAGAATCCCCATTTTCGTGGCACATTGGGGAATCTACTATTAAATTTCCTTCAAAATTCGATTAAAAATGTGTTCACCGGAACCTACCCGATTCTCTAAATGTCCTAGTTAGGACACTTGGTCCTTTAGGGGTTAATACTAGAGATGTGACCCTACATATCACTAGTTATAGGATTAGTGGTGTTTCCTTCTGCTTCTTAGGCTATCTCTTCTCATTCTTCTTCTATACTAAAGCTCCATGTGATGTTGACATAACTGTGATCCCTCCGCGGCGACTAACAAAGAGCATCAGGGATTAGGCTTATTTGTACCTACTTTTTTTTTGGCACATAAGGTCGAGACACCTAAAACCGATCAAATAAGACATGTACTGTACTTGGGATAGATGAATCGTTATTTTGATTATTTTCCTCTTTTAGCACTAAAAAGTTAAGAATTTTTTATATTCGATTCTTTTTTTTCTATATAATTATTTGAATAAGTACAAATTTTCAAAGTGAAAGTTGTAGGTTTACCAAAAACCAATCATATGCTATAATGTACTGTAAATGAAGGTTATCTTCTCTTTCAAAATCTAGAAATTAGGCAAGAATCTAGAGTGGTTGGTTTTGCGTACCTGGTCAAGAATGGGTGTCTCAACCTTATAGTACAGTGAATCGACTCCTCGCAGTTTTTCATCTCTTGTAAGGGCCGCTTCTGTAGTTCTCCCCCATAACGCTCCGATCGGTGTGGTGTCGTTTTGGGAGTGAAGAAGAAGAATATTCATTGCAAGACTGCATCTATCTTAATTTCTCCTAAAAGTGAGATCCTAGGACACTGGAGAAGAAGAGATGGAAAGGACTGAGGACTCGCACTGGATAAAACGTGATTGAGAAATACATGGAAAACTAGTCCAATTTGGAGTTATGAAGGGTGAGGTTGTGAACACTAGTTAACCCTTAAACGTCAAGAGGGCCTGGACGGGGCAGCCCGGAAGGAATCTAAATTTTTGGAGGCGAAAAAAATAAAAAGTAAAAAAAATTATTATTATTATTTTTTGCAAAAACGGCTCTGCAGTGCACTGCTGGCTTGCACTGTAGCACTGTAGCACTGCGGCACTGCTGAACTTCAGCTGCCCCAACCTCTAAACTTGTTCAATTCTATAACTTTGATTGCTTACCAACGATTCATTAATCTCTCAAATGAGGCGAAATTTGGAATCTAGATCGCATTTTCAGTAGCTTTCCAACACAACAAGTCTCGCTTGATTTGGTTGAGAAATGAAACTTTTTTCTCCAATTATTCCTTTTAAATAAGCCCATTGGGCTTACCTTGACGTTTAAAGGTTAATGTGTTGAATGTTTTTAACTTTCTATAAATGAAAAAGGAATGAAATTGCGCCAAGCACATGGGTTGTGTGGATGCTGGTAAATGGGTTTGGTCATAAGAAGACAGAAATTGAGGCACAATATTCCGTCACTGTTCACTATTTCCAGAAAGTGGGGAATGAAAAATGACAGTTCTAAACACGCAATTCGCTATTTACGCACTTGGCCATATAATCATGCACTTGGTCCCCGGAAGCATTAAAAATATTGTCGTAAAAATTTCTCTAAAAAACAACCATTTTTGTCGTTCTACAATTACTTTCATTGTAAACAAACAATTATTTAATTTAATTTTTTATTCTTATCTTTATCTTTTATCTTTTATTTTATTTTTTCTTTTATTTTTTCTTTATCTTGTTTCATTTCTCTTATTTCTTTCTTGTCTTCAATTTATTTTCCTTCTTGTCTTCTTCTTTTTCTTCTATTTTTTTTCATTCCTCTTGTGGCAGCCGCAAATCCTTCGCCCGCACCAAAGACAAAAAAAGTAAAAAAAAAAAAAAAAAAAAAAACTTTTTTTTTTTTTTTTCTTTTTTACTTTTTTTGTCTTTGGTGCGGGCGAAGGATTTGCGGCTGCCACAAGAGGAATGAAAAAAAATAGAAGAAAAAGAAGAAGACAAGAAGGAAGACAAGAAGGAAAATAAATTGAAGACAAGAAAGAAATAAGATAAATGAAAAAAGATAAAGAAAAGATAAAAGAAAAAATAAAATAAAAGATAAAGATAAAAGATAAAGATAAGAATAAAAATTAAATTAAATAATTGTTTGTTTACAATGACAGTAATTGTAGAACGACAAAAATGGTTGTTTTTTTGAGAAATTTTTACACAAAAAATTTTAAGCAAGATTTGCTCATGAAATGAACGCACTTGACCAAGTGCATAAATAGCGAATTGCGTGTTTCTACTGTAAGTGTGAAATCTTCAACTAACAATATTGACAATTCAAAGTATTCCATGAATGTTCCATACCCGCACCTGGCAACTTGCTCCCCCAATTCCGCATCATGCAGTAGCCAACCCCATATTATGACACCAATTGCCATATTTTTTGAATTGGGAATTTTCGCCATATTGGGACTCTTTGAAATTTACAAGTGGTATAGATTCAATGGGAAATTATATACCAAATGAAGATTTCAAAGAGTCCCAGTATGGCAAAAATTCCCAATTGAACGAATAATTATGGCGATACTAGTTTCATAAGAACTATGTGAGTGAGAATGATTCATACTCCACAAAATGCCTTCACATCCACTGACACTCACAATTGAACACAATATTTCCATACTTAACCCCTAAACGTTCTCACCTTTTTTAGATTTGGTAGTTTTTCAAAGATGTATTATAAAATGCAACTAAGAGGAATACTTTGAACTTGATGTATGAATAAAAGTTGTAGATAGTGAATTTTAGATTCTATCCATATGGTTAAATTTGCAATTGCTATCACCAATATTTGTGTATAAATTTTTTAACTTGAAATTTAGGGCTCTTTTGTAATATGATTACGAATAAGATATTGACAATCTAATAATGAATTTTTTTTGGGATGGATTGAAATGTAATACTCTAAGTGTAGTGATTTTTGGAGATTTTTTGGTTGCTTAATCTTAGTAGTTGACTTTTTCAAGAGCACTTTTAGACTAAAATTTTTGAAATTTTGGGTGGAACACTACAACATGAAATGAAGCATAAAAAATTCACAAACCATCCTCTTTTTAATCGGATCACACATGCAAAAAGCTAACTTCCCATAAAAGTTTCACTAAAAAATCCACATTGCAAAAAGTGCATGATGGATGAGAAATCGGAGTTCAAATCCGTACATCATGCAAAATATGCATGGTTGGGCGGTTAGGGGTTAAGGGCCACAATCTCATTCTGTACTCTTGTACCATTTTCCTGTACAATTAAATCATTTCATTCGAATATTCAACTACAGTTTGACAATGCGTGGTTCCATCCAGTGATACCAGAACCACTTTATGACATTTTGAACATTATGCGACCTCCCACATAAATGGTATCTGCTTTTGCCACCTAGTGCATACAATAGTCAGGATACCTCTATAATATCTGGCAATACCCTTGATATATTAAGGTGATACCACGATGATATCCGCGGATATCATCTCATGAAGTTGCTACATATTTATATCATGATGAGCATTCTCGCTAGATTTCAAATTTTTGTTTCATTTTCTTTCTTTGTATGTTTAGCAACCCCATTGTTTTGGTAGAAACCCAGCTACTTTTAGACAGTTTTGAGATCACTGGTCCCATGATCAGGTACACGAGGGAATGACCAGACTCAGTCAGAGAAGAACTGACGGTACTTTGAGTTCAAACAGGATCACTACACATTGCTGTCCAAGAGCTCGACGATAATTAAGTTACTCTTGACGAAGTAAGAGTGCAACCCCAGCCATGGCGTACAGTCACAGACTAAGTTACTTGTGCTTCGCCTCACGACCTCACTCACCACTTGCCTTGCACACCGATTGTCAGACTTTGCGGTGAAGGAGAGCTGGAGAGCCTGTGCGTGTTGGGGATACGCTTTGTCTTCAATCGTTCTTCTTCAGCAGCGGAGGAATCAGCGCTTGCGTCTCACTCTCCGATGGACGGCATCTTGTCCTCTCTGTGCCCGTGAGTTTTCTCTGGCGATTGTTCAGCAAAGTCGCTTGCCGATATTCAGGTCTGCTGCCTAATTGTGTAGCTTGGAAGCGCTCTACTGGACGTGCTTTCCGTGTTTGCTCTGGACAGCTCTAGAGGGTCGCTTCAGGTTTCCTTAGATGTCGTGCTCAACGCAAAGTTCTGCTTTACTTGGAAATCAGGTCAACAAATCTTGCTTATGTCGATGGAGTTGATTCTGATCACAGTAGTGGGTAATTCTGGGTACTGTGATCCTCGTATGACGCCTACTTTGCCCGACGAATCTTGTGGAGGTGAGCATATAGTGTTTGGGTTGATGAGATGGATTCGCTCTGCGAAATCCAGTGGGGTTAGAGAAGCAAGATGTCTGTATTACAATGACACGTGGAAGAAGGCTTGCTGAGAACCATACTGCCGAATTGAGGGCCATGAAAACTGTGTCGAGGTTCATCTCTGTGGTTGGACATGATTTGTTCGCTACGAGCTGGAGGATCTCTTTGCGGTAATGGTGTTGAAGCCTTGCAACTTACCATATGTCGTTCAAATTCTTTGGCAGGTGCTTTATAGACTTAGACCAGCCGAGTAACGACGTTCCCGCATGTTGTCGTGAGGAGCGTAGAGGTGTGTCTGTGCGAGAAGCTGACTCAAGCGTTGCAGGCACGAGCGAGATGGGGATTTTCGATGCGATAGAGAAATCAAAAGAGCAGGGCTAGACTGAAGCAAGAGAGGGGGCTTCATCATCTAGTAGACTTGATGATTCCGCCATTTGGGAAGAGTTGAAGGCAACGTATCCTCGTTTCTTCAGAGACAATTTTAATGTGAAGTTGGGGCGATTGATTGCCGAGGGCGGCCAAGCCCATATCTACGAAGCCACGCACTTCGGTATTGAGAGGGTGGCGAAGGTTTTCAAAATGGAAGGCTTTTGTCTGGCAGATCACAAACGCCAATGGCCCCTCTCTACCAAGACTCCGAAGGAAGATTTTTTGTTGGAGCATGACTTTGTTTTGGGTGGAATTGTTTTTGGTGAAAGTATGTTGTATTGTAGTAGGTCTTATTGGGGCACATTTTTAGAGGATGGTCGGTTTGCTTTTCTCATGCATAGATATTGGGGTGATTTGCGAACACTTATTGATCTCAGATGGAGGGAAAACAATTTCCAAAGGCCACCCTTTTCACATGAGCTAGCTATAATTCTCATGAAACAAATTGCAATGGGTATGCAACAGTTACACGGGAGAGGTGTTTTGCATAGAGATCTGAAGTTGCCAAAGTCCTTGTCTACAAAATGAGTGATGATCTTTGCTATTGTGATGTGGGAGATTACGAGAGTACAATGATGGTTCAAGGAATTGGATTTTGGAGAGCTCCCGAAGTATTAGAAGACCTTATGAAGGTGCCATGTGATCGAAATTCAAAAATATGGACGGAGAAGGTAGATGTTTACAGCTACGCTATGACATGTTATGAGATATTGACAGGTCGTTTGCCGTTTGAGGGATACACGAAAAGTGATTGGCATAAAGCCATAAAAGGTGAAAGACTTCCTTGGCCTGATTATGTAGATTCTAGACTACGATAATTAGTGGAGAGTTGGCGGCACAATGATCCTTCAAAGAGACCTACTTTTGAAGTTATAATTAGCAATAAGTTTCTTTACATCATGTATGTGAAGGAAGATGAAGTCAAGGCTCTCTTTGAGGATTTTACAACTGAAAAAGGCGATGAAGAAGAAGAAGATTTTCGGGTCTAATATACGCCGGTGTGAAAGGAGTATCCGTTTTCTCGATATCCACATATCAAAGGGCGAGTGGTTAAAGTCTACAACGTATTTGACTTGAGAAAAACTTGATCATAGATTTGAAGAATGGTGTGGCCCATTGTGTGGGAGGTGAGAGTATTACAATATGCATACATTAGATTATGAACTCACCTTGTTGTCATCTAGTCATCATCACTTCTCATATCGGAGTGCAAAGATCTAGTAGCGTTGAATGTGGAACTATTAGGTGACGGGTGATATTCTGTACATTCTAACTTTTAAGATCAATTATTGGCTTTGTCTGTAGGGAAGAGCTTTGCAGAGACATTCAATTTTTTGGGCTAAATATCACTGTAGCAAATATATTCCGTTCATGATTCCACTAAAAATGCATTCTTGTCCTTCACCTATTCTATTTCGGTCAAAGCTCCTCATACCATAGCTCCTCATACCATAGCTACCATGTCAAGATGTGCTTAAGGTTTTAGAAGGAGAAGAAATGATGCAATTTAAATCAAAAATGGTCAACGCACTTGATGGAATGGTGACATTGATTTGGTCGATTGTTGTAGCAATGAATGATTAAATTGTAATTTTTTTAAAGTGTATGATTCATAGAATTTGGACACAATGGCAACATCCAAAATTGACATGCAATGTTGAAAATTGGTGACGTTGACTAGACTTCTTCCGTACTAAATAACCTTGTGATGCACATAAATGGTAGAAAATTTATTGAACATAATCAGTCTAAATTGTTTCCTTCAATCACAAGAGTTCAACAGTGTTTTTTTGTTAATTGACCAAATGGCTCATGCTCAAGTTAGCAAGTAGTATGAGCTACAATCTTCTTGTCATTCACCTAATATAACTCAATAATGTGTTTTATAAATGATTTTGTCCCTTGAATGACTAGCTTTGACAATGGAATTAAGTTTTATCTGCCACACTCAATTTTGCCACTATAAATAAGAATAATTTTTTTATTTTTACTACATGAAATCATGTGTCTACTGTAGACTATGAATTATTCACAACTGATGGTAAAATTTTGAATTATTGATTTTTTTTAAATGATTGTAGAGAAAATTCATCTCAATTACAAAATGTACAAGAAAAATTCCACATTTTCTACTAAAGGTGCAAATCACAATGAGGAAAACGTCAAGTGCATCTAAACTTAGAAAATTGTTACAACGTGGTAATATTTACTAAACTTGAAATTTCAATGAAACATTTAATTTTCATATTTTCTAAAAAATTCTTAGTAGAGTAGAATCTAGACATGGTAATCTTTAATCTGTTAGCTAACCCTTTGACGCGCTTGTGTCTGTATAACTAACGATGAACGGATTGTAAACCGCCTTTTGAATCCATCTTGTACAATTTTTAATCCACCCAAATTTTCCTTGCTTCTTGTGCTAATTATGTACTACCATTTGTACAATATTGATCTTCAAATGTAAGATATTGTGATTTTCTTTTTATAAATACGAAATTGGTTCATCCCAAGTTTCATTCTTAGTTTAAAAAGTGAGACCTTAATCCCTAAAAGCCCGAGGGGTATTGGACAAACACATAGATGTGTTTAACATGTTACTGTCTTCCATATGTTCGATGAAATTTGGTTGAATAGAAAAACTGTAGGGCATCATCTCTCCAATTGTCCATATATTCTAACTTTTAGAACTAAAATTTTATATTGTTTCAATGAATTTAAAAGCATTAACCTTTGAAAATTTGTATAAATAATTATATGCTTTTTAAATTTTAGAGTTTGATTTTTAGCATGATTGGTTAAAGTTGGTTTATCCATTGGAAATTTGAAAAAAATAAAAGATAAGATGGAGGGAACATCGTTACTTTTCCCAAATTGCAAATTATATAACATTAACAATGTTGAGTGATCCGCTTTGAAAAATTCTCCCATATAGAGTTTAGCCCCTAAGTGACCAAACGACCATATTATAGTCACTGCCCTATTTTATGGGTTGCCCAAGATGAAAAGAATACTTTTATAAAGTAACAAAACATATTTTCAAATAGGAAATCAAGTTTACTTTCCAATCCAATTTGAATCATGTCAATCTGAGTTAAACTCCACCGAGGAGAATTTCTCAGAAACAAACACCCCCAATATTATTTTAGTGTTATCAGTTTAACTATTTTGGAAAAGTAATGATGTTCTCCCTTTTGAAATTTCTGTCATTGACCATTTTAGAATACAATGTCTAGTTTTATAGAATCATAACAAATTTCAATTTCTAAAATTAAAATTTGAAAATTTGGTGAATATTCAACAATGAATGGTTCTAAATTCATTAAATGAGTATTTAAAACAATTTTTGAAAGGTTGACCACACAGATAATTACTAAACAGTAAACATCATGCTTCTCATTCCCTCTTTTGGACCAAACTTCATCAAAGATGCAAAAGTAACATTTTCTAGCACATCTAGGTTTTGCCCAAGTTACCCCCTCTATCATTTTAGGTCTAACTCCGATTAAGATAATTCAAATTACATTAGAAAGTTAGTTGAGGAAGCATTTAAATTTATTTTATTTTTTCAAAATCATATGACTTTTTGGATCCACGCAGCCCTTTACATTTGGACAGAACCAAAAAATGGTTGTTTGAGTGTTTAACCCCTAAAGGACCAGGTGGACACATTGTGTCCACGAAGAATTTCATTACTTTAATAACTTGTTTGGATTTCATAAATTTGACTCAACGTTAACTAGAGAATCAAAAATGTTCATTTCAAGAACACAAAAATCCTTCAAGATTTGCAATTACGTTGATTGATTCATCGGGAAAAAACTAAAACGTCAACGTAGGTGAACTTGGGACATGATAGTTAGGGCAGTTGATGACTTAGAGGGCGTTTTCACACTTGGACGTCACATTCATAAAAAAAAGAAGTGTTCAATGTGTAAAATATTTGCCATTACTGCATCATTAATACTATAAAATAATTACAGAAAATGTTTAAATATATTTTAAATGGAATCTTTTCAAAAGAAGTGGAATCTTTTCCTACATATTTTATATATATTTGGAATATTTTGGAATATTCCAATATATATTTGGATTCTTTAAAACATTTTTGCATGTAAAAATTAATAATGATCACAAACACCGGCTCAACGAGTCACCAACAAGTCACTTCACCAAAACTTAAATCTTTGAGAATCAATCATTGTTGTTGTATTTAGTTTTAGAACACCATTTTTTGTGGGCACCTAGATATAGTACATCTTTGTATGCTCCTAAACTTTCAAACGCTAATCATAGTGTTTAAATTTATGAAAAAGTTTGCAATGAATGACCTGTTGGTTTTATTCAAAATTTTTAGAAATCAACTTATGATCAAACATTATAATCATGTAATATATACGGTAGATTGTTCTGAAGATTGATTTACAGTCTCATAACTAAGTCCTTTTTGAACTTCAACGGTGAAGTTTTCTACATGAATACCAATCAAGAGACACAATTGTCTTTCTGAAAGCATCACGAGAAAGTGATAAAATTTTAGGAATGAGTATGGTCCTTTAGGGATTAAGAGTCAAATGCAATAGAATCCATTTTATGGTCTAAATTTTGTTTAACCCTTTAATGTCTCGATTCAACGCTCTTTTCATAGATTCGCTATACAAAGTTCGATGAAAAACAAAAATGCGCTTGATGTACAAAGAAAAATTATAAATGTCAATGTGAAGATAACATCAGTACGGTTGAATTCATCATGTTCATTATAATATTTTTTAATTAATTTTGCAAGGTTATCTCTTAAAATTCAATAAAAAATCCAAAATTAACACAATTTTTAAAAAAATATTGTAATGAAATTGGAATAACATGCACTACGAGATAGTATGATTTCTATTATTTGATTCTACTTATTGTGGAAAATCATGTTCAAGGTCTCACTTTTTGAACTTAGAATGAAACTCGATATATATATATATATATATATATATATATATATATATATATATATATATATATATATATATATATATATATATATATATATATATATATATATCACTTTTTTTTTTTCAAAAATTCTCAATATCTTATTTGGAAGATCCATACCATATAAATGATAGCCAACTAGCACAAGAATCAAGAAAATTTTGAAAAGATGAAAAACATCACCTTACGTGGTGAAGGGACGCATTAGAAATCATCTATCGTCCAAAAAATGGACGTTGGCGTGTTAAAGAATTAAGCATGAAAATATAAAAAATCCAAAATACACTACATGGTGAACCAGTTTTACGACTCCTTATGTAATTGGGACTTGATGAGAAATTCAAAAATAGCTTAGATGACTTTAATTTAACTTGAAATGGTGGTGTGATCGTCAAAGACCCTTCACAAAAAGAATTGGATAAAATTCCTTCACCTACTGAGTTCACATTCGATCAATTACATCCACTGCCAATATATCGCTACAAGCACATTTATAGGTTAATCCTTCAAGGACCAAATGTCCTAAGATTAAACTTTGAATATTCATTAAAGTTAAAAAAAATTATACTCTCATCTTGTAATTCATTATGATTGGTTGAAATCATTATGGTTCAATAGTGATGAACTTTTTCACACAAGTTTTATTATGGTTGAATAGAGGTGTTTGAGATCTCTTTGTAAGCAATCAAAAGATAATTTTATAGGTTGAAATATTGTGTGTTATGCAAAAGATGTAGTGACCCTTTGATCAAAAGTAGATGTTAGCCTTAAAAATAAATATTAGCATGGCTCAAATGTACACGAGGTGTACATAAGAGGTCTATTGCAAACATAAAATCTACAGCTCAATAAATCTTAGCAACAAATTTGACATACTTGCATTTGGAGGCCTCTCCGATACTATCAATATCTCAACACTACAAAAGATTTACTTTAATTGCTAGAGAACCTAATAGGCTTACAAAGACCACTAAGATTGTATGAAATTCATCTAAGATTGTATGAAAAAGTCACAAGGCTTTTAATTTGTTCGTCACGAGGTTCGTCATCGAGTTTCTCGATGCTGGGACGTCTAGGGGTTAAAATGTTTGATTGAGTAACCTATACCATACGTGGAAGGTAGGGTCAGCACTTTCATGTCGAATAATTAATAAAAGTTGAAACAATGGAGGTTGGCACTTTCAAAAATAGTTATTAAGAAATCGGCTATTGATAGCTAACATAAAAAAATTCCAACTGCTGAACATTTTATTTTATTTTATTTATTGAGTGTTATGTTTTCATCCAATTTCGTTGAGTGTTATGTTTTATGTTTTGAGTTTTTTTAAAAAAAATTCGGCTTTTTGTTTGCTTTATTTTTGTTGATTTCGAAAAAATACTTTTATAAATTCATTTATTCTTTCGGCATTTTTTTGGGGAATTATTTTCTACCAACCCTGCCTTCCATGTATGGTAGCAGTGATCTCAAAATTGACTAATATTAGCTGGATTTCTACCCAAAAAAATGAGGCTGCTAAACATACAAAGAAAAAAAATGAAAAAAAAAATGAAATGTAGCGAGGATGCTCATCATGTTATAAATATGTAGCAAGGGTATCATTATGGTATCACCTTAATATATCAAGGATATTGCCGGATATTATAGAGGTATCGTAAGTACTACATTCACAAGGTAGCAAAAGTATCTACCATTTATGTGGGAGGTAGCACCCTGTGCTAAATGTCATAAAGTGGTTCCGAGAGCACTGTAGGTAGTGTGGATGTTGTATGGGTTAAAAGGGCTGTAAGCGGTCATATTGAGGCCCGGCCTGATACCCGGCACGCATGAAGCCACTCCGTGTGGTGCACGCCAAGTGGCGCAATATCAACTCGCGGGAAGAATGGGCGGGGTTTCCAGGACACACAGAAATGCTTCCAGGAAAACTGAGCCGGCAGTGCATCATGTTCAATTAATGTTTGACTTTCCAGCTTCAGTTCAGCGCTCCCACCCTCCCATCGATTTCTGTCGTTCATTTGACTTTTGCGATCCCTTTGCATTCGCGAGACTTATTGAGAGGAACGGTTTCAGTATTGAGTTTGGAGTTCTCGAGCGCCATTTCAATCTCCTTAGCCGGTTTTGTTGTGGAACGATTGGAAGCGAATTGAATTGAAGCGATGATTCGTGGTCGACGTCATGCATTGCAGCTGGTACCTCATGTTGCTCAATTCTTCCTACACATTGACAAGCTTGAGAATTTTGAAGGATCGATTTTCTTCATTGTGTGATCGTGTCGCCTTATCGCAGAGCCGTGTAGTAGCTGAAAGTTTTTAGTGAAGAACTGAAGTTCTTGGATTTCCTCTTGTTGGATGTTTATCTTTTCTTCTCCTCTGCATTGTGATTTCACCAATTTTTTTGGCTATGGTTAGCGTTCTTTTGTACTCGTGAAATTTTTGGCGTTAGTGTAATCATGTCAGATGAAATTTGTGGAAACAGGCTGGAAGAGGTATTTCATTATCAGCTGCTGCACGGCCAGCTTATAGAAGAGGCTTAGGGTTTAATGCCGCAACCGGAGAGCTCCTGTGTAGGGAAGCTCAACATCTGGCCGCGCGGGACATCGGAATTGCAACCAGGTCTGACGCAACTCTTGAGAATGAAGACACCGTATTCAGTAGTATTTCGAAGCTGTTAAGGAAGCATGGCGACAGTCAAGCGGTTGGAACATTCGGTAGGTCAGAAGGTAAATGCCATCTTAACTGGCAATCCAATTATGAAACGTGTTGTGAGAGTGTTAACGTGTCAACGGTCTCTAATCAGCACTGTTACGGGGACTATTCAGGTCTTCAATGGCAAAAACGTGGCATATCCTCTTTAGATCAAGCAACGAAAGCTTCTTACGAACAAATGCCAGCTGTCGTTTCTCGATCAGATGGTAATGTTGGCGGACAAGGGCAGCTTCCACCTAGCCAACCACTTGATGGAAACTTGGAGCCGACATCGGAAGAAGAAGTGAGCAAATCCTTTGTGCTCTGTAGAGAATTTAAATTTTTTACAGATGTATTTCTTCTTTTCTTTTTTCTAGTGAGGCCTATCATTTCAGAAATTTTAGATGTATACATAGGTGACAAGATGACGACGTTGGAATTTTGGCAATATCCTAGTGACAAATACAAATTCAAATATGTATTCCGAGCCTGAATTGGTGGACTAGTATGCTTCTGAATGATCTTGTATGTTGAATGGATGCTTTTTGCTTATCGGATGACATTGTAAAGAGGAACACTTTTGATTCCACACTTCCTGTTGTATCCATGCAACCGAAATTCGGGCGATAAGTTTGATTTTGCAAAATTTGTCTGCTGATGATCTTGCCGAATTCATCCAGAAGGTTCATTTTTCATGGTCGAATAATTCTGCAGGAGAAGATTGCCCCTGTTTTGGCTAGACCAGACTTGCTAATTACTCGCAATGTGGAGTGGGCCAATCTTGCGCTTGGATTTGAACAGGTACGTTGGCATTTAACGTATTAGAACAATTACATTATGCTTTTTTAATTTATTAATGTATGGAAGTCTTGATATTTGAGTTTCTCTTATAAAAGATGTTCAAGTTTAGCCTTGGCGAATAAATGGAGCAGATACATGATCTTGTTGTCATATGTTGATCTTGTGCAGCAAAATAAATACGTCGTAATGGATCCTTATCAGCCTCAAGCAGTGAGTCACTCACCACTTCCGAAATGAATTGTATTGGATTATTATACATGTCGTTATTTTATTATAATGCTCAATGTCTTCTTGTTTGCTACTGTCTATGGCCATATTTTAACGTATTGTGCGGATTAGGTAGACTTGGACAACGTGATGTTTATACCAACGAACTCTCATATGTTTGCACTGTTTACTATTATTTCCTTTTGATGTTGTCGCAGCTGATTTCACATGTCTCGGCTTTGTGATTCTCAGCCAGTGGGATATATAGTTGAAGAGAGCAACGTCTTATTACGACAGGCAAGTGGTCCAACTACTTCATTACTCCAGTGTATTGTACAGTTTACTGATAGAAGTATTTCATTCTATAATTTATTTATTTCTCAGAATGTTCTACTTTCTCTAATAGACGTCTGCACGTGCAGCATGTTTCATTATGTTAGTAAGTAGAAACGATGTTTTTTAATTGATGAATGTGTTGAACCTCTATGTTGATTTTTTTTGAATTCTTACAGGTTCTGAGGACCAGACGACCTTTTGTTGTATCGGTTCTAGATGCCAATGGTGAAGAAGTGTGCAAGGTAGATATGTTTTGCCCAAAACTTTCTCTCGATGTTGTTGAACAACGATAATGTGAGATTGACCCACACGTTATTTAGGCGACCAAAAAACAATATGAGCATAGTTAGCACTTCCAAAATATTTCTTGAATATGGTCTTTATTGGATATGTCGCACGCATACTATAGTGAGGTTTATCCTTAAAACGTTTGAAATGATTGATTGAGTGTTCAGGTGCGAAGACCAGCGTTTTTCATAAATAGTTCAATGTTCGTTGAGATCAATGGAAAAGTAAGTGCATTGTCAGTCATGAAAGCGATAATGGCTGCTATTTCTATATTCTACGCGGAATGAGCTTTGCTGAGCGGGCTTGTACACGGTTTGCTTTGGTCTTATAACATGTGCTTTTAAATTTGTGAATAGGTTATTGGTGAATGTCATGGAAGATGGCATCTTTGGAAGCGTATATATGATGTCTACATAGGGTAATAGCTTTCTCACTATTGCTGAACTGTTTATTTTTCTTGTCACATGAGCTATCAAGAAGATATCCTGTCCTAGCAGATTGTTATGCGGGTTAGCTACGTGGGTTGTTGGCGGTACATGGCAATGCCTTGTTTGAGTGATACTCTACATGATGTGACTTCATATCATCCAAATTTATCTGAATTATGAATTTTAACTCAAGTTATCGTAATCCAGAGCTTAGAAGGAAGTTGATTTGTCTCTCTCCACTCTCTTTTGCAGAAACAAACAGTTTGCAACTGTAGAGAACCCTGGGTTTTGGAATTGGACTTTCACTCTGACGGATGGGAGTGGAGGAATTCTCGCAGAAGTTGACCGCAACTGGCGTGGTTTCGGTTTTGAGGTAATTTGGTTTTGATGTTGCGATGCTTTTGATATGAATTGAGGAATCTATTTTGATTTGTGGAATCCAAACGACAGAAATTGACAGGAAATCTTCCAAGGCTCGACTTAGGTTTGATAAATGATGTGTTTGATGCTGTAGCTGATATTGTGCTAAATTTTTTGTTGCAGTTTTTGACTGATGCTGGACAATATGTGGTTAGATTTGGGGATGTCTTACCAAAAGGTAGCATCCACAATGTGACTCCGGAATCAGAGGATGCAGAAGAAAGGAAGCCGTTTTTGCTGTCAAAGAGTGAAACAACAGGTGGTGCGGAAATACAACAACTGCGCGAAGCTGCTGACAAGGTTCACAATTTTTCACCAAAATGAACTTGTATATGTTGTTTCGTGCTGCTTTAGTCTCCATCATGTTCTTGGTTAATTTCGATAATTCGTAGCCTTGCTATGACTGACCTCTTTATGAAGCATTCCATTTTCTTTGGTTGTTTAGAAAATATTAGACTTCATGATGTATGTTTTCATTTGACAAGATTCTTGTATGATTATGGGTTATTGCACTGGCGTAGTCAGATGAAGTTTGTACGTGTAAACTCTTTAATATTTGAGACGCCTGATTCACGCTACAGGTTTTAGATTTCGTCTTTCTTGTGCAGGGTTAGAATTTCAATAATGATAAATTTTGTACAGAGATGTTCTCAGAGTGGAGTTATTGATTTAACATAGTCCATATGTGTTGCATTAGGTTGATGCGTTAGCCGTGGCTAGACCACTGAGCTTGACAGAGCGAGCTGTGGTTTTAGCATTGGCAGTATCTCTTGACAACGACTATTTTTCAAGACACAGTCAATCTGGGTATGCTTTCATAATCCCTGCGCACGTACTAGTTGAGTTGTTCAATCTTCCTGATCAAATTTATGAGTATGCCACGTACTCGATTCTCTAAGCAGTGAGACTACAGCTTCTTGGATTGTCAAGATGCTCCTGCATGGTGTGTTTTCCGTTGTGTTTATTTTTGTGGCGCTAGGCTTCATGCACTGTCTAATTTGTTGCTAGGAGGCTACTACTCTGCACTTGAGGCTTGAGTTCTTAATATGCAAACCTTGAACAAGTGAGTCGCAAGGTTTAATAGTGTTTGTAGTGCTTATTAGACTCTCCGTACTTACTATCGTCTCGTTCTCATGCCTTGACCTGCCAGGGTCGGGATGCCCCTTCCAATTCCTTTCTACACAGGCTCTGAAGCAGCGACATCTGCCGAAGGTTCTCCAGCGGGGTCATCAAATGCTGGTACACACTGCTTTTTCCTTCTTAAATACCAGTGTGAACATGGAAAGATCAAATGGTGTAAGGCCACAATACACTATTATTAAATTTCTGTTTGCTGTTCGCACTTAATGCGCCATTACCTTCACTCTATGGCGTGCAATGGGTCTTTTATTTTGCAGATTGCATACAATTATCTTTCTTCTTTCTAGATAGCTCAATAATTCATGGCATGTATGCTGCTTTATGTAAGTCTGAAAAGCGTGCATGTCCTTGTTTGGGGTTTTGTCAATTTGGCATTACTATCACTTCCTACTTTAGTGTTGAAATATAATCGTCGAATCCACCATGAGATACAAAACATGACGTGTACTATATTGGGATTTTTACACTCCTTGTTTTGCTTTTGTATGCAGAACATGAAACAGGGCACGAAGTGTTTCCGAACCAAGGTTTCCAAGGTTCGCAATCTCCGAACCAAGGTTTCCAAGATTCGCAATCTGAAAGCACAGCCGGAGACAGTGAGGTACTGAGTGATACAAAGGATGACACGTTTGCAGACGATCCCTTCTTTGGCATGTTTGATGAGCCGGGTGGTGGTGACCAAAACAATGATAACCAATTTTTTGATGACACACCTGCAGACTCTGGTGATAGTTGGGGACTTGACGACTTCTTTGACAAGTAAGATTTAATTGAAATCAGACATTACCAGCAGTGACGTCGACCCGTTTGCAATATTGGACACAGGCTCTGCAAACAAAGCAAAGCTCTTGAGTGGGCATAACTTGGAGACCTTGCTTTGTCACGATATCCAGTTTTGGAACTACTCGGGAATGGGGGTCATTTATAGTCGTAGGATCATATTTCAATCAGAATTCAATGTCCTTGAAATTCAATGGGTTGAATTCAATCGAAGGTTAACCCTTAACGTCCAGATAATGCGTAACTTCTCTTAACCCTTTAAGGACCAGGCATCCAAATAGTGGATGATTGTTGGTCAAAGCCAATTTTGAACTTGAAGATGACGTTTTTTGCTATTGCTCTCAATTGAGAAAATGAAGTTTATCAAGTCTAGTTTTCACTTCACTTTTCGGATCTTATAAATTTCAAGTATTGAATATTTTATTTTTGTTGCAAGCTAGGTAGCTCAAGGTCTAAATTGCACTGCATAGTTCACCATTTGAATTTTAAAATTGAAATTCAAAAATTCTACTAAAACATATCATGTGATTCTCCATTGTCATTTGCACATGTCCTAGAAATTTTATATTTTTTGAAGATGTTTTGTAATTAATATGAATTTCTTGAAGTATTTGACCTAAAAATTTATAAAAAATTCATTTTGTGTTAAAAAAATCAGAAAATTTTAGGACTAATAAGAAACATACAATTTCATGCATAAAAAATATCAAAAAATAAATTTTATCAATTCTTGAATGCTAAATTGTGTATAAAAGTGTAGTTTGACTATTCTGCAAAGGAATGGGATGTTAAAGGGTTAAATAAAATGCTGCACTTTGAGGTTATTATTATACTCTACTATACAAATACCGTACCCTTGGGTTAAGTTCATTAAGTCTCATATCAAGTCTTGTATGAAATGAATTGATTTTTGGGTTATTTTCCATTCAAGAAGTGAAATTATATATTTTAAAATTTCAATTTCTATGATATCTAATATTTCTCCATGACTTTTGATCCTAAGCTTTTCATTGTTAAAAATTTATGGACATTGATATAGCACAAGGTGATTTCATTCTACTTCTTTTGCAATTTGTGATGAATGTTTTTTATGGGAAGTGTTGCAATTTGTACTTGGGGTCGGTTGTTTGCAAAAACCTTGTTTTAAATTATTTTCATTAATGTTTTCTACATTATTCAACAACTTATAATTTCTGAAAATTTCAATCAATGCCATATTTGATTATTTATTGAAGTACTTTTTGATGAATCTGACCACAGTGTAGGGTAATGTGGCATGTACGTTGGGTGATATAAATGAGTTTTGAGTGTCTTGAACCTTGTTTTTATTAATTTAAATTGACAATGGTTTCAATGGATCCGTAAAGGAACTTTAGTGACTTGTTTTCAAAAAAATTGATTCATTTAGAAAAATGAACTTGATCCAACAACTGTTTAGATAGATATATGGATAAATAAAAACGCCAGTCGGCGTGAATGAAGTGTCCGTTCGTAATGTCAATGACACAATACCCATAGGACAAAGGGCCATTGGACAACAAATGTTTACATTCTATCTTTTTGTAATTCTGTGTTAAAAATGTGTTGTAGAAAGCCACCTTCAAGACCATTTTACTTACAAGATTACAGTAGATATTATCATCATTAGTTTTTCAAATATATATAAATCAATGGTTATTATGTACTAAATTTATTTATTATTGCATTACCAAACATCAAAGTATTTAAAGTCTTACATCAATTGTGCGAGTTTCCTACATCAATTTGCACATATCTGAAAAATCCACCCTCTTTCCACTCTCTTTTGGATCAATGTTTTAGATTCTATATCATTTGTGTGTTTATTGATGTGTCACTAAGATTAAGATAAATAATTCCATAACATTATTAAGAAATTAAACCAAATGTCTTTAAAAAGCCTACCATCCACTTGTAGCCTATAACATACGTCCTAAGCCTTTCACCCTCTTGTAGCTTATAACAAGAGAGCCCAGAGGCGTTCCAGAATCCCGATGTAGCCTCGGGTAGAAGGAACGATGGATAGTCCACTTGGGGGTTGTACTACAATATCCCGTATGGAACCACGCGAGTGAACAAAAGGGGTGTTAATTGTAGGGTGGGCTTACAAAGTATACATAAGCGTAGAATATTACTTTGTTCAATCTTTAAAATATATATAGCCTATTTTTAATGAGATAAGAATTGTAAATATACATATAGGGCCATTCCCTTACAACATGTAGGTAGGAAGTAACTCTCACGCTTCTTTATTGAAAAAAAAAGAAAAAGGAAGGTCAAGTATTGACCACTAACACTTGATATTTAGGAAGGGTTTGTAGAATGCTTAGAAAAAATGCTAAGAGGTGGGATGAATATAGAGAACCAACTGAAGTTGATTTGTTGAATCAACCATCTCATATGGAGATTGGATTGATAGCGATCCAATTTAGGCCTATTTTTAGGCCATATTTTCCATTGTATACATATGTTAGGCTTTTGCTTTTTTAATTTACTTTGAACATGCATACATACAACTTCTTTTTTGTTCTATACATGTATGTATATCATTTTTTAATGAAAAAAACTATGTATAGGAATATTCATTTTTAGGTGACGCACGCACGTTATACCTTGCTTTTAACAATGCACCCATGGGTAGTCCACAATTGATACATGAGAATTGGTAATGCAACGGTCTCTATGGCCGTATTTTGATAAATTGCAAAAAAAACTCAATCCAAATTCATATAAATAATATTGTGTTATACACATTTAGAATTTGTGTTTGAATGATCATAAATGATACATTATTTTCACTTTTTAAAAGCCTAAAATGTATGTATACTTTTATACACATGATACATTAATCTCAAACACTTTTTGTCAAACACTTGAAACATGAATTAAACTATTATTGTAACGTGAATACCATGCCCATACAAGGAGCTTATTTAATACCTTTTGAACGCACATGCTTCAAGTCCTTTTGATCACACATGCTTCAAGTCCTTTTGAACACACATGCTTCAAGTGTTCAACAAAAGAATGTTTAAGAAAATACCACCATTGCAAAGTTCACTGATGCAGATGGCCAAATGGGGCATTTCTGAAACCGCAGTATTTCGTGCTGTAGGTCAGGACGTAGTGAATTCATCTGCTCAGGGGTGAGGCTTAACAACTCCTGCACCAACGCCTTCCCAGCCTGCAGCTGCACAAACCCAAACCCAATCCACAGGTGTAAGTATTAGTACTGTCACAAAGATGGAATATACACTGTACCTACTCACGATTCGAAGTTCCTTAACCCATAAACATCCCATGGGGATGGTATATACGTTGTCATATGATTGAGATTTACTACCAACAAGAAACTCTAAATTGGGATTCAAATAGCTCATTAGAACCGCATTCATGTAAATTTCAACTTCCCTTTTGCACCTAAACCCATTAAAGGTGTGGATCCGTTCCAAATACAACCAAAATACACCGTATTCTATTGGTCGCCACGGCACGTTCAGACGTTTAGGGGTTAATTAACCCTCCTTCTCTCCAACACCTTAGAATTTGTGCCAATATTGTGTACAGTCGGGTACAACATGCTTACAAATTTTTGCATAAGCATTGAAAGTAAGTAAATCCTATATCAAGCAGTCATATTGTTTTTAAAGATTACAAATATGGTAAGAAATAATAACTACCGGTAGAAGACAAGAGTAGGAATGTCTGGTCCTTTCAATTTGTAGGTCCATGGGTGCCATATCGAGCTCGTTACATTTTAGGGAAGAAGTCATTATTTTATGAGGGAGGAGTCAAAAAATTTGTAAGCAACTCGTACCTCAGTGTAAAAGCAAAGGGTCGTTTCTCACTCTGGAGGATTTTGTTCATTGTTGCTCTTTACTATACGTACTTGTCTAACGTGACAAATCGCACTCACCAAGTTCAAGGAGAAATTGGTGAGTGCGAAGTGGCCCCATTTGACTCATAGGAGTGAAGAGTGACACCTTCTCCTTGTAGTGGTAGTAATACTCGAATCGTGGCAAGCCCACATCATCTTTGGTTAGAGATTGGGTGGTGAGACATTGTAGGTGGTGTCAAACCATCTACAGTGCTATTGTTGAAAAGGGAGAACTCCATCGACTAGATTACCAAGGAAAATGACATCACACAAAAGAGCTCCCCATAAATTTGTGACAACAAGAAAAGAAGCGAGAACTCACTCGATGTGAAAAATAAGAATGATATCATCGTAAGATTCTACATAAACTCGATCTACTTACCCTGAGTGGGTTTAAGAACCTTATGGACATCAGGCCGGTCTACATCAACTAAATTAATTAGGTTAGTGGAATGAGCAAGTTTGTCATAACAAGACAACTTCGTACAGGATCTCATGAGATGGTTTGCAGTCCAAAACGTAAGGTAAGAGTATACTCTCTAAACAAGACCTTCACGTATTCAGTAATATGGCCCCAGGGGAATTCAACTTCGAATTCAAACCGTGGGAAATCAATATCTAAAGTTAAAGCTCGAATGGAAGTAGCAAAATAGTACAAAACCACTACCAGCAAAGGCATCACTTCTCACTCAGAAACAGAAGAGTGATAATAATACACCACTTATCCTACGTGACGAATCGCACTAACCAAGTCTTGAGTGCATGTGCAGTGAGTGTGAAGTGGGGTCATTCGACTGACCTACCGAGTGAAAAGTGACGCCTTCTCTTTGTAGTGAACCCACAATGGAGTTTTCGAATCAAGACTATACTACAAGGAGAAGGCGTCGCTTTTCACTCCTGTGAGTCAAACTGCACCACTTCGCACTCACCAGTTTTTTGGTTCCACTTGGTGAGTGCGATTCGTCATGTAGGACAAGTATGTACACTAAAAAGCAACAATGAACAGGATCCTCCAGAGTGAGAAACGACGCCTCACTAGCAATGGATTCGAAACCAAGAATCACTAAAAGGAAATGTGTCGTTTTTCACTTACTAAAAATGGAAAAAAATGAAACGATGTCAAGCACATGGGCTGCGTTAGCACTGATGAGTAGTTTTGGTCACAAGAAGATAGAAACGTAAGTATAATATTATGCTACTATTCAATGTTCTCGTGAAATGAGGAATGAAAAACGACAGGTTTGCTACTAAGTTAGGGAAAGCTTACCCGAGGTTGCTGATGCTGCTGCGGCACTTGCTCTTGAATTGGGCGGGGCTGTTTGTCACGTCCCATGGGAGCTCCTGTCACTGCTGCAGTAGCAGTATTTAGAGGAGCCTCATTATTTCTATTCCTCATGGCTTGGTCCATCACAACTCCCTGTATCACCTTCAGGACCATCAAATTCAAGTTAGGAAAACAATGATCATTGAAAAGTGAAAACATAGCACTTGTCACTTCCTTACTCTTGAAAATAATTTTTATATTTTGGTCTTTTAGTACTCGCAATGAACACGACTTGCTAACACTTAAACTATCATCAGCAATTAAGATTTTAAATTTAACAAATATAAACTCAGTAACTCACAATTAGATGCCTGTGCACTAGTGTAGCCATGTGTCATTGTTTCCTGTGTGATCTAGTTATGCTTTTGCTTTTGCTTTTTGTTTTAGAATAGTCTATTCATAATTTAAGGCAATTTATGCTAAAAATCTATATGCTAACAATCACACGATACATTGTTTCCTGTGTGATCTAGTTATGCTTTTGCTTTTGCTTTTTGTTTTAGAATAGCCTATTCATAATTTAAGGCAATTTATGCTAAAAATCCATATGCTAACAATCACACGGTACGTTCAAAAGCTACAAAAGCACTTTAGTGCATCCCTATTCGTCAAGAGCTTTTCCACAATGTTAAACATGACATTAAAAATTCTCTCTAATTTTTTTATAATTTAATGCAATTTATGATGACAACAATCATTCAAATAATCCATTACTTTCAAACTACACGTAGTCCAAAAGCAATGAAATGAATACAATACACTCCTCCTTGTTGAGAGCTTTATGACAGTATCAAGAACGCTGCCGGTCAAGGAGATCTCAACGATACATACAAAACAAAACAAAAAATAACAAGCAAAGTACGTTCCTTAATAGTAACATGTCATAACACAACATGCAAACATTTGAAAAATCCCTTAAACAATATGATAATGTGTACAAGAAACAAAAGTTACCTTTGAGAAGAACACCGAAAGATGTAATAACAAAAGAGACACACCTCTCGAACAAACACCCACAAGCGCATAGTAGACAGTACTCTCACACAAAGACAATGTCCCTCTCTTAGCTCCCGAGCTCTCTTTTTATAGAGATCAAATGTCATCGACTATGCATATCCTTATGGGATATCATTTGCATTTAGGATTTCATCCCTTCACCTTTTCATAAGTTGGCTAAACCCAAAAGTCACGATTAGAGCAACTAAGCCTTATTCCTTCAACTCTTCAACAACCATGATCCGTTATGGTTCGAAGAGTCACCATGTCTTTCATTCTTTTCTATCGAGACACATCCATGCCTTAATAGTCACTATGTTTTTCATCCATTTCTATCGAGACATACGGTTCAATAACTTCAATGGTCACCAGTTTCTTTCATTAGAGCATTTTGAACCAAGGCACAAGTCCATTCCATCGTCAGTGTCAATCGATGAAAACCTTAAGCCCAACCATCTATATTCATTCATCATTCATAGAACACTATTAACTTGAAGAGTTATAACTTTTTACTCACTTGGATTCACACGGTTTTTAGACCCATATTGCATGCTCTTACAAAGTTTCCAACCATGTATTGTACGCCCCCATCTTGGCTTCCCACAAAATGTTATTTTAAATTGTCCATATGGGAAACTTCTTATTTTTTCCGCCTTGTCTCTTGCAAGATCCTTTTGGGTTTTTATCCTTGGAGTCCCCCTTATTCACCACGGTGCTCCAACTTATCTCTTGCAAGGTGAAAGCATGGTAAATTGAACCACTTATGATCCCTGTGAAGAAGCAACAATGTAGGGTCAAAAAATCTATTAAATTTATATCTTTTTGTGGATTTTCTTTTGTGGATAAAATAAAAGATAATTTTTTTTAAAAGTTAAAAAATTTGAAAAAATTATGTTCAATAAGTATTTATGTGTGTTATAGTAAGGTTAAAGCGGTTAAAATTGGAAAAGCAGTTCGAACCAAGTTGAAAAGTAGATATAAAAGGCTGAAAAGTTCGAACCAAGTTGAAAAGTATACGTCAACATTTTCTTCTCTAAATATGTCTATTGTATGTATATGTAATACGACAATGTTCAAATTAATATCCCTCTTGTGCACTCATGTATACTCGTACATGTTCAGTACAGTGCACCCTTGAGCCTTCAAATGCACAATAAACTTATAGAACATATAATTTATATTCATATTGAACATGATTCAATTCATCAAATTTGCTCCCAAAATTTGTTTTAGACATTTATTTTCAAACTTTACTTTTGGTCACCTTTTTTTAATATTTTAATTTGAAACTTTGGATTGAAGTACCTAATAGAACTATGGAGGGCTCTACCAATTAGTGATAAAAAATTCTAATCTTATAAACTGTAATTCTTAATGTCACAATCATTTTCACAAGCTTTGACACCTTGTTGAATGATATGCTTGTTAAAACTCATTGTTTTTCCAAACTTATCAAAACCGACTTCTATTAAAACTATCTTATAACCAGTCAAATATGTTCCAACTCATCCCACTTTAATTTCTTATCTCTTTACTAAAATATATCAACCCATAGAATGTTTTTTTACTCTAGAGGTCCATTCTTCCGATCAAGTGTAGTATTAGAAGTATGTCATGATTAATTAAGAAAGGCTGCTTTGCACCAAGTTTATGACCAAAAGTATAGACATCCAGATAGCCAACATTCTCCTCAAATCCAATACAAAAAATAGGGAAAAACTTATTTTGTTACATTGATTATAATGAACTTGGTCAAGAGAAAATCATTTGATTCTAATGTTGGTTTTGTAATTACTTTTAGTATATCTAGGATTGTTATTTCTATTGGAATTATAAAGAACAAACACTTGAAGATATTCTTTTCACTGCAATTACCGTGTATACAATTATAGAATCTTCATATTCAAAAGACATTTCAACTTAAAACATAATTGAATAACACTCATCATTAGATGGCCATATAAAATCTTGAGTCCAAAGATTAAAGAAAATTTGAGACTGATAAGGAACACAATAGGGGGTGTTAGAAATTGAGTCTTTACTAAACCTTTTGCATGAGCTTATGCAACAAATTTTGGTGTAAATACATGGCCCATACATACATTTAGGAATTAGTTTGTTTTTTCTGTTTTGTGTGTTACATTAATATTTCCTATGACTGCATCCTTGATATAGTCAAAAAGCTTTCAACGAGGAGTGCACCTAAGTCATTTGGTAACTTTTGAATCTACTTCTTGGAAGAATAAGTTATTTTTATTGAATTTCATCACCACTAATCAATAGCCTTGCAAACTGCAACAGGTTCTAAAACTTAAATAAAAAATATAAGCATGACTAAATCGTATACTGTTGACTTGGGACCACACTAATGTCTCAGTCTTTAAAGAATAATCACCAAACTTCGCATTTTCAATTCAAGCACATAGAGTTATTCATCTCTATCTCTATAGCCACCCTCTCTCAAAAATCCACGCTCTTCTAGAAATTTCCCACATGTTCTACAAAAAACTTTGATAAAGTTGTCTTTCCTCCTTGTTGAAGAAGTTCTTTTCATTCCTCTTAGCTAACATGAGTCGTAATTATGACATCGCAACATAGGCCAGGATTGAAGGAGCATTAAAAGAAATCATGGAAAGATGCCTTGATTGAGGCTACCACATCGGATACAAGACACTAAACCCACTTCAAGTTTCTCGTGTCCGAAAGAAAAACACAATGGCTCCAAGCCTTTCAACCTTATAGCGTTGTGCAACTAGGGAGATGTTTGGCAACCAACGTTATCTCAAAACAACACTTTCAAGGAGGTTGTCTACTGGAGTTGCTCTTACATCTTCACCCTTTCACCTTCTACTTAATCCACTAAAACTTAACGCTAGAATCTTCTTGCTTAAGGTAACCAAATACCCAATTCCATCAATGTACCCATTCATGCTTTGTAGACTTACACTAGCAAGAAAATGTGGTGCTCACGGAGGCCAAACAAATGATCCAGACATGCATGGAATTGGGTAGCATTTGCACGGGCACCTTCTTTGGGCAGTGCCACCTTTTCTACTAGTGTTATTCTAAAACCATCCTACAAATTGCTCTTATGTCCTAAGCCTTTGAGCCACTTGTAACCTATGTCCTAGGCCTTTCACCCACTTATACCCTATTCCCTTGTAACCTAGGTCCACGCCTTTCACCACCCACTTGTAGCTTATGTCCCAAGTTCTTCACCTTCTACTTAATCCACTTAAGTTTTGAGACTAGATTCTCTTTGCTTAAGGTAAAAACACCCAATCCCATCAATATATGCATCCATTCATGCTTTGTAGAGTAACTAGCTTGATTTGTGTCAACCACGTGCATATTAAAACTCATAATGAATATCAAAATTTCAAAATAAAATCAATGTATTTATGATTGTCATTTTTTTTCCCAAAGAATAACATTGAGGTTTAAAATTGGTATTTTTTGAATGACTTTTGAAATAACCTTTGAAATAACCTTTGAAATCATTTGTTGAGAAGATATATAACCTTTGAAATAATTGTTGAAATAACCTCGCATGTTCCAATATGAAATTTCATCAAATAATCACTTATTCCATGTATAAATTGTTCTTGCTCGACAAACACAAAAATCACCCTTTTATATTATATAGATCCTATATAAATTTAAATTGTCCCATTGATTGACTTTGGATTTCATAGAGATTGGATTTATAACAAGTATGTGCAACTTCCACTTTGAAAATTCATAACAATTACATGGCTTATCCACAAATTCTATATTTTTTCCTTGTAAAATCATCATTTTCAATTGCTAACATTAAAAAAAATGCTCTACCTTGAAAAAAAAACAACCCCAAATGTACTGAATTTTGTCAGTTCTAGGTATTTCTACCTTAATAATGTTACCGTATGTGAGGGTCAGATTCGGACAGTATTGTGTCAAAATCTAATTTCCGCATCAGATTTTGAGAGGTCCACATCACCATAAACCAATCCCAAGATGACATGTGGTATAGAATGAATTAATTCATGTCGAAACTGACCACGAGGTAGGGTATATCAACATTCAGTGCAATGATAACAGACATCAAAACATAGTCAATACCACCGTTACCACGAACCTAATAAAATCCAATTAAAAGAATACTACACACTCGAAAGGCAAGTGTGTGCTATAGATCTCCTGGTCAAAAGTTGTGTTTCAATCAGCTTGCACTAGTATACAATTGAAGGCTACTTAATATATACAAAGCCCTTGAACCTGAATGCAAGCTTGGCCTCCACAGTTCCAAATTGGCTGTCCACTTGGTGGAACAGACTACCTACCAAGAAAAGTGTGAGGAACAACATCACTACAAAACACTAACTACAAGGAAAGTGACTTGTTCCCAAAACCCCTTCACGGGCGGTATAATCGCTGAGATTTTGTGACAGCGCGACGACAAAATGGGCAGCGGGAGACTGCGGTGGAGCAGTCTTGACACAACACATGCCCACAAGGGACCACAATAGTGTCCACCTCGTTTGTCAAACACACACGACATGTCCATGCTGCACGAGCAGCCTCAGCTTCCTTCACTGCTGTCTCTGCCCTTCTCTGATTCCCCAAAAAGACGAGTCAGTAAGGTGGTTACCCCATTCCCAACTGAATAAGAAATACGGATATGAGGCATTGATATTATTTAGTACTATTATTTTTTAGAGGTAGGCAAGAAGAAATAGATTCCAACACAAGTTGATTCATAATTTTTGGATGAAGAATGAATTAGTTGTAAATTTTCAAAGTTGAAGTATGACGCATCCCAGTCACGTCATATAGGTACACCTCTTTCTGTCTAAAGAAGATTTGTATTGCACACACTAAAGATCCTTAAACCAACAACAACGAATCCATAACCACACTTACATATACTAAAACCAACAAGAGAGAACCCATTACCAACTGCAACTCATGCTACAACCAACATCATTACAGCATTGATTGCAGATAATGCCCCTAGCTGTTGGTGAAAGGAGCCAGTTGGGAATGGGGTAACCCCCTTATAACATGAATGGCGATCCATTTTGAGGATTGACATAAGAAGCAAACGTAAGAAAATTAACATATGACTAAAAGCCTGTTAGATCTGCTAGCAATCGTATCAATCAAAATGCAGGATACTCCCTCTGTCTGGAAATAACTGTCCTAGCTTTTGGCGTGTTTTAACTGAACAAAGAATGGCCTATCTTTGATAGTAGTATGTAGTTTTTGTGTCACTCTCATTGTCCGCCCCATTTGAAATGGACAGGGCTCACATGTGAAGTACAAAACATAGGACAGATATTGCAAAAACAAAATGCCAAAAACTAGGACAATTATTTCCGGACAGAGATTTCAGAGGTACATGGAAAAGGAACATGGTAAAAGTAGTGGAAGACAGACCTGCTCTTCAATGAGAGCTGTGTCAACTGCTGTTAACTGCTCTTGCAATGTTAGGGAGTGCTCCAGCAAAGAAGTTTGATCTGCACCCATCGGCAAGCCAGCAGCAGCCAACATATCCGTCACTGCTCGCACCACCTCCGCAGCTGAAACATTTCCTGCAGCTTGTCCTCGTGACGGTTCCTGCTTCATGTCCAGGTAAATCAATTTAATTTAGTCTACGAAGACCATTCAATTCATGGATCAAAATGTGGTGTCCCAATAGGGATGAAGTGAAACACACCTGTGCTTGTGAAACATCAGCGGTGGTGGCTTCAGAACGTGAGGCGTCTCTATCAACAGGTTCCTGAATGCTACTGAAAGCTTCTTGGGCGTTGTCCTCGGAAACGGCGCTTGCCGCTGCCATAGCCATACCTTTGAATGAGAGCACTTGAGATGACAATAGAAGCCGTATCTCATTGGATCCAGTTTCCACTTCAAGTCGATACATAGCCTGGCCAGCCGAGGCACGGACGTCATAGAGTACGCGACCATATCGCAGCCCTCCTTGTTCATCCGGCCGCCATGCGACGATCTCCCCAGCATGAAAAGGCCTCAATGGATGGCACTGTACGACTGCAGCATCGGCCCCAACCAATTCCATTCCTAACACTCCACTATTTGCCATTGAGTTCTTCGCTGTGCTGTTGTTTGCAGTCAAGCCGAGTCTGAGAACGTGTAGAGCACTTAAATCCGAACCTTCTGGCGCTGTGAATAACGCACCAACTGGAAGGCTGACTGGGCTTCCAATAAGACGACTCAAAACAACTGCTAGCAGATCCGGCAAGGCGACACCTTGGGATGGCACTGCAATCAAAACCCGGCTCTTTTCTTTGTCAACATACTCGAAAACTCTGTGGCCCATGTCCTCGTCATCCACAACGGAAACAGTAGTAACCGGTTTTTTATGCCGTCGTGTGACATCTGCTCGGGCTGGCAGCATAAGAAAGCGTGTGTAAAGACGTCTAACAAACAAGAGTCCGTCAGCTGCAAACCCCAGAGTTTTGACCAGCTTCTCCTTGCTCATTGCCAATTTGAGAGCTGGTATACCATCGCTAGCTTCTTGTACAACAGCCCACATCGCTTCTGCAAAAGGAGAGCTTCGCAACCTTTCCGCAATTGAAGATCGTGTGAAATCACCAATGTTGTCTAGCATCTCAAGAGACCTGTTCTCGTCCAGTTCCTATGGCAACCGCACATTCCTTGGCTCAGACGTGATGACTAAAATAGTTAATTGTAAAACCATAGAGAGCAGGTACATGCAGAGAAAAACTCATCTTTGAAACCTGTTTCCCTTTTTGTCAAACACATGTCTAGGTCCAAGGCTAAAATTTGACGTCACATTCACATATATCATCATAAATACCGAAGCTGGGAAAGACACAGGGAAAAATTACCTCAACAATGACCTCTGAGAGCTTTCGAACACCTAGCTCCACACAAAGTTGTTCCGTAACATGTGGATGCACGAATCTCACACGAGATGAGTCTATCTCTCCAACCAGACTTGCACCAGCAGAATCCGCGTAAACACAAGCCTTAGCTTGCAGGAGTCGGCCACTGTCATCGGGCACCACGGCATTAACGGCAGGATCAGGCAAGACATGGCTCGTCATTGACTTCACCCTATTATTCTTGTCACAACTGAAGGACAGAATACGAATCACAGCTTGGAGCTCATTGGGGTTGAGTCGTTGATATCCACAAGTACGCTGCAGCTGGAGAAGAAGCCCCCGCATACTTTCAAAAGTCGGTGAGTCTTTCATTCCCAATGACGTCAATACGTCCACATAAGCCAAGTAGGCACTTGGAAGCTCAAATACAAACGGGGCCAGATCCATGCCCAAGCGTGCAAACAACGAACCAGCTGCTGCCAAACGTGTGCCGTTTGCGACTGGTATAAATTGCAATGCCTTTAAAGCATCTTTGTCTGCCAGAAAACACATAACAAGCTGTTCAGATACCCTAAATGAACCTCAAACGAAAATGGAAGATATTGGCACCATAGCAACCTGTCCTATAAGTTGAAGCAAAAGCTAAAGTCCAAATTAATAGACTATTTGGACAATGAATTCGTACCAGAAGCTGAAAGCCCATCAAAACTGGTTGTGAGATACTTGAGCACATCACCAAAAACATCCTGTACAGATCTCATGCCTGTCCCGTTTGGCCATCTTGCCAGGATATCTTCACCTCCATTGCGACCAAGCATCTGCTCAATAAACATAACATCTAGTCACGATCATGGGAATGAACTTATGATCTTGGTATTTTTACAAAGAAAGTCACTGAACTTTTATCCTCTGCCCATTAAGCCTACCTTACTGTTTTGTTTTTTCTACACTAAACTTTCACGATTGACAAATCTGCTCCGAGCTGAAAAGCAAAAATGAGAGATTGTTAGGAAGTCATTCCAGGCGTACCTTGAGATGTTTGACCACAGTAGAGAAGGGGGGAGGGTGTCGTAGGCGGAATGCCGCCCAAGAAAACTCAGGGGGGACTACAGTGGACCTGGCGAGAATTGGTGCACATGTCCAAGCCAGAGGCCAGTCGTTCAGAAGAACTGCTTCATTGTAAGCCGCCAGCGCCTTCCTGCCACCACTGGACCCACCAACGCTCGGTATGCCTCTTTCCGCAGGTACAAAGGCAATGCGCCCCAATGCTTCACAAAAATTAGTCCCATATATGGATGCAAAGTTGTTCAACATTGCTTCGATGAGCATGCCTGCAGTGGTCCAGAGCTCACTTGGCACGCCATTATTGTTTGCAGATTCAGAATCAAAATCATCCAATAGCTCTGAGTCTTGCAAGGATTCCTTCCCAAGCTCCTCTACTTTCTTTGCACAATCCAATAACAACGGAGGGTCTATAACCGAACGTAAGCCTGCGACCCGCAAGATTGCCAACCATCTCGCAGTGGCAAACTGCCCTCCTGGAAACTTGCTAGATTCATCAGCAAAGATCCGTTTTAGCAAAATACTGTCTGGGTCCATCAGATCTGAAGGGCGGTATAGGACTGGGTCTCCGGCCGAATTTTTCACAAACTTAGTATCACTCAGTACAGCAACCACATTCGCCTGCTGCTTCTGAGAGGACCAGTTATTCAAAAGATATCCCAATATTCGCTCCTGTTCACGTTCAGGTTGAGATTCAAACCCAGGCAATGCAAACCTGGCCATCACTTCGTGATCAGCAAGTTCTGGAATGCCCAGAGCCTGATAAAGCGTTCCACCTTCTGATGGGCCACGATATTCTAGACAAAGATCATCATCTGGTTGAAGAAACATACTAGGGGGTACTATACAATGCACTTGTTGGTCCAAGGTTACGTAGGTGCCTGTGCGAGTCTTGTATATAGGAAGCAATCTCAGCATGTTAAGCTCCTCCGAGTCATAAGCGAAAGCTGCAGATCCTGCAGACGTGGATGAAGCGAACAGACTGAAAAGCGCATCACAATCTGCGGGTGTAAAAGCCAGGTCCGTGGGAGATAGGCACCCGGCTTTCTGTAGTGCCAAGAAAATCGCCACCACAACCTGGGGAAGAGACTTCTCGGGAGGAGGCTTGCACGCATCTATAATACTACAATCCAAAAATCGCCGATCAAAGACAGGAACCCCACAATTGCGCAGTAATGGCAACAGCCAAGGGTAGTGCCTTTCAAGTTCCAAATAGCCCCTTGTGTTATCATCCACATCAACCTCTACGGTAGCATCTTCCTCATCAGGAGTTGGGAGCCTCAGCTGTGGCACTGGGGGCACAAAGACAACTTGACGTTGGCCGACACGTACCAGCACAGGAGTAGATGCAACGGCAGGAATCAAAGGCCACTGTGAGAAGAGAGCGAGCTCCTCGCTTGAAGCAACATTTATGTTCTTCCAGAGCATTCGCAACCATTCTGCAGTGGGACCTGTCAAAGGGCTCATTGTCCACCCTACCCAGGGAGCTGCAGCTGCCACAGCCCCTCGTGGAATCCAGTGCTTTGGAAGAACAGCACCAAGATTAGCTGCTAAAACCTGAGCTGTAAATGGATGTAGCTTCAAGAGATTCTGAAAGACGCGATCATGAAAGAGGTCTGCAAGAACGGTACGTTCAACACACAGAGCATGCACGAATCTTGATGCCAAGCCAGGGAGGAGATCTTGCTGTTCCTTGCTTCCCACCCAAAGCTCAGTGGTACCCAGCTTGGACATTTGATTCGTTGCAGTTGGACACATCAAGCCTTTCAGATCGAGCACTGCCGATCTGTCTAAGGTGGAACTCTCATCTGATCTTGAACCAGTTTGATGGTCTCTACTAATATCATCAATTACACCAGCACCATAATCGGCAAGAGCCCTTCCAATACCAGAAATCCATTCCAATGGGTCCCGCCCATCTGGCGCCACAGACGATGGCCAAGGCTCTTGATGCTCTGAACGCCGGACCTCGGGAGACCTCAACCTGGCATTGCTTATAATCTGTTGCAGTCCAGTAGGTTGTCTTGATGAGGATCTGGGGATCTGCATCTCTGTGGCGTTGAGACCCATGCCTGAATTTCCAGGCTGTCCTGTCTCAAGAGATGATGACGTGGTTTGTTCTTCTGTGTGAAGATCAGTGCAACAAAACTCCAGTAGGTCTACTTGAGTTACAACAGAAGAGACAGCAGCAGCAACCGATGGTATCTTAAGTAAACTCCGCAGCATTTTAGGGGTTAACTCCTTTGCACTCACTCCAGCAGCGTCCATCTCTTTGCTCAGTTCATAGGGCACCGCAAACACACGGTAATGAGCTTTCAAAAAATCACAGACAGTTGCAGGAGGAGCCATGCCCTGCCGCTCTGCTCCAGGGGGCAACAAAAACATTCCGTCTGTGGCCTTGGCCATAGCACCTCCATGCAGCTGCCACATAGGCAGCTCGACCAACCGTGCATAGATAGGTTTGATTAGCCATTCGGCCAAACATTGTCCCTCTGCTGCACCAGGGTGATCAGAGCTCATCGACGTTAATGCTCTTGATCTAGGCCAAAATGTGTAAGCTCGCTCAGCGAGGACTCCGTATGTGCCGTCGAGACCTCGACCGATGGGAGGATCCGCCCGTGATGTGGAAGGATCCAGTCTTAGCCGTTGCAGCTCTTGAAGCAGCTCGATATATGAATCTCGCACACATGCCAAAAGCTCTTTGTTCCAAGCAGCAGCCACACTTTCAGCTGAGGCTCTTGATCCAGATGATGATCCGTCTGTTGACAAGTCTGGAGCAGTAAAACTCTTGAACAAATGACGAGTGGCACCATGACGTATCATAAAATTACCCATAATGGTCACTGGCAGCCCAGTGTGCACAGGAACTGGCAGAGGTGCCAATACGCAACTATCTGCATCCACATCCGGGATTGACCCATTTCGTGACATGTGGGCTGCTACGCCTGCAATTGGTGTAAGATCGTACGAAAGATACTTCCTGCAGATAATTTATCGAATTCATTTAGTACCACGATCCACTGCGTGCACAAAAGGTTCCAAAGAATACTCAGCTGTTTTTATTCATGTGAACGATGTACAAACAACCAATTTAACTTGGCATTGATGATCCCAAAATTAACGATTAGCAAACACTTCAGGGAGCAGAACAAATTAAGGCGACACGTCGACTGAAAAAAAAAAGTGTGATTAGCTTTTGAGAAATACCTGTCCAGTGCCATATCACGAGTACGGCCGGAGCCCAGGCTCTGGACAACCAGCCATTTATCGACTAGTAGAGTTCCTTCTTCTGTGAGGAGGATATCGATGGTGTGCACCTTGGATGCTGAGCTAGACCCACCAAATATACTGGACAGCTGATATTTAAAATTACGCCATTTCTTTTCTTGAAAGGGATTTCGCAGCAATGCTCTTGCTGGGTCCACACGTACCGCAAACAGCCCATGAGGCGCAGCCTCTCCCTCCTCCCAAACAGTGACAGAAACCTGGGAATGGTATCACAGGAACTTGAGATCAAATCTAACGAACTGGTTGCAAGGGAAAGTATTAAAATCACTCTCGCTTCCAAACTTCATTCAACTACTTAACACTAGGTCCAAGACCCCAAAATGAAGCAGATATGCGCGCTCCGACATTAGTATCATCTTCAGCACAACGTCCAGTTACAGAGTATTCACGAAACTTACATCTTCAACTGTTTTTAAGAAGAGCAAAGCACTTGAGGCACGACTTTTGAAGTTGTCAAGAATACTTGCAATATCAGCATCCCTGCACTCCTCAGCGTCCTTGAATTTTGATTCAGCCGCCTGCTCTGCCGAACGTAATGGAAGTCTCAATATTGTTGAATCAGACCTTCCCCAGGATAACGATGACGAAACTTGCAAGGGACGAAACTGGTCTGAGAATCGTAGAGCTAGGTCCGTACCTGGTTGAAAAAACAGAAAAACAATGACACGAGGATAAAACGACTGTGTGAAATTCTATACCTATCACAGCATTACTCACTCTCTGAATGATTCACCATGACAAAGAAAACACATTATTTCTAAGATTTCTAAGTCTGTCACTGAAACATCCATCGCCACCTAAAAAGGCTCATTTTTTTGCTAAGAGTCCCAATCTTAACATAGATATAGGAATAACCAACTTTAAAACCCTACCCATGGGTGAAAACATGACAATTTAAAGAACAGAGTTACACGTAACCAAGAGCAACGTTACCTTTCAAAGAAAAAGCTTTTCCTACGGGCATTCCACCAGAAGCACTAGCTTGTCCATCACTCGGTGATGCTGCAAGGACTTGCCCTGGCGGATCAAAGAGGTACAAACAACCACTTGAAACAATGAGCAGAAGCTCAGTAATATGGTAAGCACCCAAAAGGCCAGTACCATACTGACAAAACTGTCCCCGTAGCTTGGTTGGCAGGCTTGTTTGCAGAGAGCACACTTCTTCTGTGCTAAGAACTGCTCCTTCAAACGCTATGGTTAAAGCTGGACCTTGAAATGAGCCTGTAGAATGGATAATCACTGTGTAAGAAATGATTGCAAAAAACCAGTAAGTATCAACCGTCTCCCAAAAAACCTTATCTCTTAGTCCAATTATCTGCTTCTGCAAACACAATACGTTGCCTCTTGAACTTTTGCAGCATGCCCCTTAACACCAGCTACAATTTGAGGGGCAGAAAAGAGGTATGATCTAACGCAAACAGGATAAAAGTTAAGGAATAGCAACCTAAATTGGGCTGGAGAATAGATTGTCGTGGGTGCTCTCGTTTATCATACAAGAAGTGTACCTTCCGCGCTTTGCAACAGTCAGCAATTTCTAGAAGATCAAACATCAAAAGGTTACTATTCTCCTTTGAAAGGCGGTCTGAAATAGTGGAAGTGTTTGGACAAGGCAAAGTGCTTGTCATTTCCTGGTCCACTAAGGAGAGGTAACGAAGAGATTTGGCACCTAACCGCTCTGCCAGCTCATTGTCAATGTCTGGATGAACAAATCGGCGCATCCCTATCATTCCAGAAGCACTTTTAGCTAACCACGGAGCATCATTGTAAATCAAATCCTTTGCCAAGGCCAAGATCCCCGAGTCATCAGGCATCACAACTGAGCCCAAAATTGCGTGGATCTCTCCATTTAAGGGGAGTACTTCTGAAAGGGCTTCAAGTACTCTCAAGCAAAACGTAAGTTGCTCTTGTGCCAGCACTCCTCCATTCATGTCTTGATAAATTCGGTGCAGTACACGTACATAGTCAACAGCTTGGAACATGTCGCGTACACCAAAGGTAGTAAGTAACGTCCGGAACCCCACAATTTCACTGGGAACTATGTGAAGGTATGGATGAAAATGGGCGGGTGAATCGAAAGCAAGTTGCTTTGGAAATACAAAGCCTTCTCCAACCCACACCCATGGATTTCCTGCAAGAACTTGTCGAATGTGTGCCAAGTCTTCGGTAACAACTTTATCTTGCAGCATCTTATAAATAGGAGGTATTTCCTTATTCAAGGTCGCATTTATCTCCTCAAGTGTCTCAGCTTCATTTACCAGATTGGCCTGCCATTTAGCATGCTGTTTCGACAACGCAACTAATTGAGCTGCCAAAACGGTAGCATTAGGATGCTCTTCCCAACCAAGTTTTGCTGCAAGGCTGGCAGATCGAAATTCCCCATCCAGGATGAACATGGTTGCAGAAACAAGCCACATTTGTGATTTTGGGCGCACAAGCTTCGGAGCAGCAATAGGACTGGTGACCTGCTGCCACGGAACCCTGTCGTTAGGTGAACTGGTGAGGACAGGGCACCAACTTATATTGGCCAGCTGCAACCAGAATTCTGAATGGATTCCATCATCTTTTACATTAACATTCGATACAGCATCCACAGCTCCATTTTCAGGCAAACGATCCACAGATGAATCGCCGCGAGACTCAAGTGCAATCTGAAGATCGTCTAGGTGTGCAAGCAGGGCTTTAGCTCTATGTACAGCTTCAGACTGATTCTGGTCACTGATCATAGCCACAGAGCGTGCACTGTCTAACAGACCGCTATGGCCTAACGATCTCTTTAACCCCAATTCCACCAATATGTCTAGAACAGCATCAGCAGCAAAATTGCCTGAAGGGAAGAAAACATCCTTGTTGAGTAGAGTCTGAAGCTCAGGAACACGAGGATCATACAATCTGAGGCCAGACAATATCGAGTCAGTCTATATCCATAAAAACTCGTCTGGAACAAAAAATTACACTATTTTAACGGCATGGAGGCATGAAGCAGAAACCCGTAGAAGGTGAGGTTCTATAGCATCAAAAATTAACCAAGATGGATCCATGGTACAACGAAAAAAACTCAAATTCAAAAATCTAAGATATGAATGTAGCGATAGACGCTAACAGCCGTTGACAGCAAACAGCGCATGAATTGAAAACATGGCTTCGCTCACTTTTGCAGCTCCTCTTCTTCAATGCCCATACAATTGTCAACAAGATACAGCAGTAATCACAAAAAAAGGAAACAGCAAAGTGGTTTACATACCTTTCAGGAGCATCAAGGGTCCCTTGTGCTGTGAGGACAAACGGCAAACCAGACATTATGCTTACAAGAGCTGGGTCTTCTTCAACAAATTTTGAGTAGTCCTGAATGACAGCCAACATGGCTCGAGTAGTAGCAGCCACCGGAATCTCAGCCATATTGCTAAAGAGGTGGTCACGATAGAAAACTGCTCTGGTCAACTTAGTCACACCAAGATATCCTGCCAAAACCTCCTCTTCCTTCTGGGACTCTGCCCGAATAAAATTCTCCCCTAAGAGCTCCTCACTAACACCATCTGGTGCAAAGAATCTTTTGCCTTGCGGTAAGTCTGTAAACCTACGCCCACTACTTGAGTACGACTCAAATACTGGTAAGCTTCGCAGAACTTCAGTATGAGATGCATTCAGTTTGCCAGATGAAAACCACTTTGATTGACACAAGAAGCTGCGAAGCTCCCGAAGCTCCCCATCTGACGCCTTGCGCAATGCATGAGCTAAGGATTGCAGATTTCCACCTCCTGCTGCTCGCAATGAATCCAAAATACCAAAAGCTGATGCATCATGCACGTATTCCCTCAAAGCTGGATGCTGAACTTGTAAATCAGACCTCAATACAGCACAACCAGCCTTCTGCAGAGCACCTACCATATTCTCACTCCATCCCTCATCTCTTATTACTCGTGAGTTCTTTACCAGCCTGATCAGATGGCCGTCCGAGGTGGGTAACAATGGCCATTCTGTAAAGACGGACAAGTCATCACACGAAGAATATAAGAATTTCCATAGTAACTGCATCCACTCCAGACTGGGATAAACTTCATCACCAGGCGCCCATGTCACAACACCCTTGCTTCTCCATTCTGCTGGGACTAATCGGGGTAGCAGCTCCTCCAGTACTCGTCCCGTCAGTGTGGTCAAATTTGTACCCCCGCGCTGTGCAATCTTGCGTAGCATCTCAAAAACATCATTGTCTATTCCACAATCGACAAGCATGTAAGGAACAGCACTTTTCAAGAGTTGAGCCTCTTCATTTGTGGCGACTATAATCCGTTCACCTGCTCCAGCAATTGCGATTGCTGCTAAAGAGCCGTTACAAAGGGGAACCAGAGATAGACCCTGCAGCTTTTCACCAGCATCAGCCTCTTGAATATCAATATCAGATAAGCAGTACTTTAAAGCCAACACATTTGCCTCTGGACCTTCCAGGGCGCGTCTCGTGCCAGCAATGGATCTACGCAACATGGGAGGAGTTAGATGTCTCAAATACGGACAAACCTCCCGAAACTTGGCAATCACAAAATCGGGGGCGCTTATAATGGGAAGTCCTGCAAGAGCTAAAGAATCGCCTAATTCACGTGCTTCAGAAAAGCTGTTATCAGGAAACACTGCTCGTTTCGGAGACACCCACTTTCCTTGGGCTGCCTTCGTATAAACAACGGGAAGGTCTAATTCAACCACCGACTTGTACACTTGTTTCAGCAAAGAAAACCAAGGCTCATTAACAGACCCAGTGGGCCACAAGGAGTGGAACTTCGCTGTGGGTCCCAATTCACGGGTAGCCTCAACTAGCAGCCGGGCGTAAGCAGGAGCTGCAACATCTTCTAATAAGCAGCGATTCCAGTTTGCTCGCAGTTTTCCTCCCCCAGCCATATCATCACCATACCATATATCTCTTCGATTACTAGAAAGCTCAAAGTATCCATTGACATGAACAGGGAGACCGATTTTTACTGGTAAAGGGAGGAAGCAGAATGCACGCCCTTCAAACTGCCCTTTTGTCTCAGAACTGCCGGTATTGTCAGCCAGTTGAATATCCTGACTTCCGTCCCCATCTTTGATGACAGCATCCTTAGGCTGGTTTATATTCAAGGGAGCAGCTATTCCTGCCCATGGAATGAAGCCACGAGGTCGATTCTCTGGGGCAATGGCTTGATCTCTAGCACGCCCACCACCCATAGCAGTGCTGATCAGCCACTTCTGTGATTGCTGCACACCCCCCATCGTCAGCGATACTTCTATGGTCTGACATTGCCATGGGAGCTCAGCACTAGGAGTCTTGGACAGCTTCCTGTAAAACTGTTCCTTGTCTGTTGGATATTGAGGACTGCCTCGCACGAATTCATAGACCGCACTCTGCATTGTTGTGACAGGGCGCTTGACTTGGTAGAGGAGCTCCATGTCTTGATCCGGACTGTCACGAACATACACCGAAACACTGGCCACATTTCTTAGGAACAGGATAGCTTCCTCAGCACTACTTTTGAAGGACCAAAACAGGGCCATCACATCCTCAGGAGTATATGCTTCTTGCTTAATCTCACTGTTTGCTGCCGTCTTCTCCGTTCGCAAAGGGAAGCGGAAAAGGGTACCTGAATATGGCCTTTGCAAGTCACATCCGAACATTAGATAGGGCCGCAGTTGATCTGGAAACTGCTCAAGCAGACCTCGGCCCACAAAACTGATTTTTAGTCCAGGATGAGAGGGCGTCACACCAGGAAGGTTACAAGCGTGAGGGTCAAACATGACCAAATTACTACCAGAAATGAAACCAGGGATATCAGTAAAGTGATATACAGAATTGAATCCGAGTCCAAAACGGCCAATAGCAGATGGTTTTTCGAGCTTGCTGTCCTGCCCGATGCGTGAAATTGCATAAAGGTCCCGAGAAGTGAAAACAGAATCGTTCTGGCAATAAAGAGCAGGGCCTTGCCAGTTGGCCATGCTCGGAGATAATACCGAGGATGTTCCGAACTCGGATCTATCTAACAAAAAATTCACCTCTCTGGCCCCTGCATCATCAGCATTCTGCACCAACTCGCAGAGAATGCCCGGTCCATCTGAATACATTTCTACAATGTGCTTCAGTCGTGTCGTTAAGGCCTCATGCTGACCAAAAGCTTCAGCAGCATCGTGAAGTCCCAGGTCCATGGAGTCAGCACTTTCTGCTAGCAGCATCCGTCGTAAAGATCGCACACCCAACCTTTCTGCAACATCTGTGGAGATTTTGGCATGTACGAATCTAGGGCCTCTTACCGACTTTGTCGACCCTGTCAGGCTACCAGCAACTGAACCTTCTGAGTTGTGCAGCCAAGGGGCGTCGTTGTACACCAGCTCTGGAGCTGGAACCAAAACAGAATTTGCATCTGGAACAAAAGCAACCACCTCTTGCAAGTTAAAGTGGAGATCAGCTAGATGCTGTACCAACCAGACTGCTGCACTGAGTTGCTGTGGATGCAAAGATGCACCCTGTTTATCCTTGGCCATATTCGAGAGGACAAGAGCAAATTCATTTGGAGTCAGTGTCTCTCTTACGCCCATCTCAAGCAAAAGCTCTTTAAAAGCAGCGAGGTCCGCAGGGATAATTCGAAGAAATGGTTCCAGATGAAGGGGCCCGGTAAACGCTACTTCTTGAACGTTAGCAAACCCATTACCCACCCACACCCAGCGACTTCCCTCCAAAACCGCTTTCACAATTTCCACTTCATCGCTTCCTAGCATCTCATTCAAAAGAGTGTAGATCCTAGGGACAACTGTCGCTAAGGCTTGGCTCAACACGAGATCCTGCACGACAACATGGTTCTTTCCAAGTTCTAACAGCTGTGCAGCCAACCTTCTCCCACTTTGCCGTGCTGACCAGCCTAGTTTAGAAGCCAACACAGAAGACCTACTGCATTCCCCGTCCAAAATCCTCATGCTTGCAGACACTAGCCACGTATCATCCTTCAAAGCGACATGCTTCGGAGGGGCAACTGAACTTCCCGCTGAAGGCCATGGCAAGAGGGGATGGGGAGGATCCATCAAAACAGGACACCAACTCACATTTGCCAGCTCGTGCCAGAACCGACTGAGCGACTCATCAGATGCTGAATCAGGGGACTGGAAAATAGTTGAAACTTTCTGAAACATGCGGCCTAGTGATTTATCGTCCAAAGGTCGATGCGGAAGCCATCTGACAGCATTGAGCTCTAAATAGGACAAGAGTTCCTGCCCTTTCCTGTGTGCTCGCTCAGCATCAATGGATAACAAAGCTTCAACTTGTCGAGCACTTTGCAATATTGTCTCGGGCGATACTGCAACCCTCAAGCCAAGTCCTTGCAGCATTTGTAGAGCTTCGTCGCTCAGGAAAACTCCTGCTGGAAAAAAATCTTGATTATCAAGCAGCGCAGTAAGTTCTGGACTCCTAGGATCGTATAGAGATTTGGGGGTCTGCAAAGAACCACTAGCTGTAGGTACAAATGCAAGCTGCTTCAATGCTTCAAGAAAACTACTGTCAGCTGCGGCCAATTGAGGAAGCTCCTTTAAAATCGACAACATCATACTATTTCGCAGCTCCGGAGTTATCTCGTGCAGGCGATTGAGCACTCTCCACTTATAAAAGATAGGCCTCTCCAAACGATTCACCTTCAGCGGCCCCGCCAACCATTCCAGTTCTCGATCTGAATATGTGCATAGAAACTCAGGACTCAGCAGAGATTCGTGTACACCCAGAGGAGCTAAGAATGATTTTGTACGTACAAGATCAACGTTGATCTTTTTTTTGACATCGGTCCTGGAGTAAACCTCAAAAATTGGGAAGGATTTCAAAACCATCAGCCGATCTTCATTCATTTCATTGCCGGCATACCACTTTGCATCGTATAAGTACTCCCGCAGCTCACGCCTTTCAACAACATCCAGAGCCTCAAACGCTCGCGCCAAGTGTTGTGGTTCCTGTGAGGTGACACAGGAAATTGTATCTACAATACCTGCTGCTGTAGCATTATGCACATAGGTAGACAACCTCGAGTGCTCGATACCCAAATCGCTCCTCAAGATTCGGCACCCTACTTTAACCAATAGAGATTCGAGACTCGAGCTCCATGCTCCTGCCCTAATTATCTTGGAGTGGGTCTGAAGCTTACAGAGGCGACCACTCGTCGTCGGCAGCAGAGGCCATTCTTTGAATATAGACAAATCCTTACAATTCTGTTGAAGGTATTGCCAAAGCAATTTCAACCATTCTTCATGAGGATGCCCTAGATTGGATCCTGGTTTCCACTCTACGTCATCCATTTCTTTCCAATCAGGTGGAAGTAGACGCCCCAATAGCTGAACCAAAATTACCCCAGAAAGACGGCTCAGATTTGCATGTGATAGTGTAGCTATATTTGTGAGCCTTTCCATCAAATATTTACTTATATTCTGGTCGACCAACGTACCAGTAAGACTTTCCAATAGCCGATATTCTACGTCAGTGCAGATGAGAAATGCATTTGCGTCATTCCTCTTTCCAAAAACTCCCAATGTACCGTTCGCTAGTGGAATGAGCGGCAACCCAAGTAGAACCTCGCCAGCCTCGTCATCAATCACATCTCCGAGACAGTACTCAAGTATCACCAGGGCATTTCTTCTCTCAATTAAACCACTATGCTTGGAAAATTGAGCTCTGATCAAGCTTGGTAACACCATTCTAGGATTCGGTATGCAGAACTTGAACAATGTGTCTCGCAAAGATTTACTTAGCCTGACTAGGCGGTAACCCTCAGCAGTAAGAGCACTTGCCAGACCATCGGCATCAGAAAATTCTTCGTCATGGTATAGTGCTTGCTTGGGAGTGATCCAATTACCACGCCCCGCATCCGTGTAAAGTAACGGAAGCTCGGCAGCGATACTGTAAAATCTCTTCACCATAGTCAGCCAAGGCTCTACAAAATTTCCGCAAGGCCAGAGGGAGTCATAAAGGGCAACGTGGCCGAGTTGCTTAGTGGCTTCAACAAGCAGCACTGAATAGGCTTGAGCTACCACATCCTCCAGCAAACACCTGTTCCAGTCGGACCTCAACTTGCCCCCTCTGTCCATGTCTGCACCGTACCATATATCTCGGCGATTCGACGATAACTCAAAATATCCATTCACATGCACAGGTAGACCTGTTTTAACAGGAAGCGGAAGGAAACAAAAGGCTTGTCCTTCCAACGCCACTCCCTCTTGAGCCTGCATTCAAAAATCATGCCCACTCTTTGAGCTTCACATCCTCCATAAGTTTAGATTAACTCAATTGTAATTATCAGCACCATTCCAACTCCTTTCAGACATTAGAGACCACCAGAGACAGGTAGATATTCACCTTCAGTCCAGAGCTGGCAACTTTGGCAGCTACAGACGCCCAGGGAAGAAGATGAAGGTCATAATGATCCTTCGCATTTTTAGCTAGAGCCCCTATTCTACTTCCTGCGCTTCCCATAGATTGAGCTATCAAAAAAGACTCGGTTCTCATTTCTCCTTGACGAGGGCCCAAGAGCACTTCACTGACAAAATCCAAAGTGTACAAATCATTGCGATTCCCCACATTATTTGATTGAACTGCGGGTGACCTCGATAACCTGGTAAATGCTTGTCGATGCCACCTCGTTTCAGCAGTGGGAGATTGTATACTACAGGTATACAACTTCTGAGGCTCAGGCATATTTGCATGCCATTCATAAATCTCTATAACTTCCACACTCTTCAGGAAAAGCATGGAGTGAACACCTTCAGAAAAAAGCTCCTGAAGCAAGTTTTGCATGTCCTCCTCAGAGTATGACTGTCGAGAAAGTTTGCTAACTGCTGCTTGCACCTCGCTGCGAAGTGGAAACCGAAATAAGGTGCCGGAGTAAGGGGATTCCATGTCACACCCGAAGGCGCAATAGGGTGTAAATTGGTCCTTGTACATTTTCAGTGCACCACTACTGACAAAATCGATTCGCTTCCCTGGATTAGCTGAAGATACTCGAGGAAGAAATTTGCAGTGTGGGTCGAACATAACAATGTATTTTCCACTGACAAACGAAGGCAAGTCTGAAAGATGGTATACGGAATTGAATCCAACCCTGCAAAGTCACAAGAATTCAGTAACTAGCACTGAAATGAAAAGGATCAGCTACTTCTGAGTAAACGTCCTAGTCCTTACTTTACTCCTCGCAACACTCCTTAAAACCATACAATTGTCATACACACAATGCATAAAATCAGGAACATAAATCTTTCCTAAGTCCTGGGATAATTTCTAAAGAACTTATCATACCCAAATCGCCCTGTTTTCCACGCCTGACCACGTTTCTTACTGTCTCCGATTCTGGCAATGCTCTCAAAATCCTCTTCGACAAACGTTGCGTTATTAAACGCCAGCAGAGCCGGCCCTTGCCACTCAGCCAATGCTCCATATGCCAAGCTATCAGTTCCATGCCGTCGACGATCTAAGCAAAAGCTTATTTTTGAAGCTCCGGCATCATCAGCGTTTTGAATCAGCTCCTTCAAGATGGTGGTTCCTTCAGGATAATTAGCAAGAACTTCGCGGATACGTTGCGTCAAATCCACCTTCTGCCCAAAGTCCTCAGCGAATCCAAATTCGTTTCGATCCATCGTAGAAAGACAGATTCACTCCACACTGATGTCCGAGGTACTGCTTCTCAACCAGCTTCTTTCTCCTTTCCAACAAAATACACACCTACTATTCCGGCGCTCTGCGTTCTGAATACCACCAGCATTCTCTCTTCTTTTCTGCTGAAGATCAGGATAAAGTCAGAGTCACTTCCATCGCACATTCACGCACGTTTCCTACTTCCATGCGTTCTTTCAAACCAGTTCGGGTATAATTACTAAAACTTCACAAGCCATCTGCCATCGTCTTCTGAAATTGAGCTAGGGTGCTAAGGAATGACCAATCCCTAAGGACTGAATCCTAAAAGGAGGCTTTTCATTTTTTTTAAAGTGTCCAACAGAAACACTCCCTAGCACTCGATTACTATTAAATTCAAAACTCCACTATACTATCAACTGGAAGACCTAAACTGCAGAGCTCCGAATTGTCAACCAATCTCACCCTAATTCCAAGATCATGGTTAAGAATACCAAATATTCAATACACTGACGTAAACTTAAATTCCAATTCCGCCGCAAAATCCAAAACTCCATCCCCGGAAATCTTAAAAAGCTAAATTATAAGAAAGGTAGTAATCGACCTGCACCTAAATCCCTAAGGACTAAATCAGATTTGCATTATCTCAACAGAACACTCTCTAGAACTCGATTACGGTTGACTTTCTTCCAGATACAAATCCAGCTCTAAGAAAATTGCTCAAGAACCAAAGAATTCTACCCTAGAAAACCTAAACCACATCCACTCTGCTGAGTTCCGACGCAAAACGCTCTACCATTGCTGCAAGAACAAGCAAGTAATCAACCAGAACCTCAATCCAATCCAAAGAAACCCCGACACACCGCCACGAAAATTGTCCACCGACTAAAACCACACGCTCCAATCGACTCACCAATCGGACACGTCCATGACTGCAAAAAGCATCCAACAGGAACACTCTCTAGAACTCGATTACGGTTGACTTTCTTCAAGATACACATCCAGTTCTAAGCAATTGCTCAAAAACCAAAGAAAAACCTAAACCACATCCACTCTGCTGATTTCCGACGCAAAACGCTCTACCATTGCTGCAAGAACAAGCAAGTAATCAACCAGAACCTCAATCCAATCCAAAGAAACCCGACACACCGCCACGAAAATTGTCCACCGACTAAAACCACACGCTCCAATCGACTCACCAATCGGACACGTCCAGCACCACCGTGATAGCAAAAAGCATCCAACAGGAACACTCTCTAGAACTCGATTACGGTTGACTTTCTTCAAGATACAAATCCAGCTCTAAGCAATTCCTCAAAAACCAAAGAAAAACCTAAACCACATCCAGTCTGCTGAGTTCCGACGCAAAACTCTCTACCATTACTACCAGAACATGCATACAAAAATCGAAATTCTCGATCTCGCCACAAAATCCAAAACTCCATCCCGGAAAACCTTCAAATGGCTTTTTAAAAATTTAAAAAAAAAGCAGTAGTACGGTAATCAACCAGCACCTCAATCCAATCGAAACAAACCCTACGAAAATTGTCCACCGACTAAAACCAATCGACTCACCAATGGAAGACTTCCAGCAGCACCGTGATTGCAGAAAGCGTCCAACAGGAACACTCTCTAGAACTCGATTACGGTTGACTTTCTTCAAGATACAAATCCAGCTCTAAGCAATTGCTCAAAAACCAAAGAAAAAACTAAAACCACATCCAGTCTGCAAACGCTCTACCGTTACTACCAGAACATGCATACAAAAATCGAAATTCTCGATCTCGCCACAAAATCCAAAACCTTAAAAAGGCTTTTTAAAAATAAAATTAAAAAGCAGTAGTAGTACGGTAATCAACCAGGACCTCAATCCAATCGAAACAAACCCTACGAAAATTGTCCACCGACTGACTCACCAATGGGAGACTTCCAGCAGCACCGGGATTGCAAAACGGCGAGTTCTCGGAGCTCACCATCGCCTTGAATTCATCGCAAACCCTAAAGATGACTCGTCGTCGTCCCCACGCAACCACCGCTAAATCTAATCTTCCGTCGCAGGAACGCTATGGCGGGAGCTGAGGGCAGCTTCCGGGGAGCCTTCCGTGGTGTGGCCTTGTGTGCCGGCCATGAGAATTGCAAATGGAGTGGGACGAAGGTGATGATCTGGCCATCGTCGTCGGAGCAGATCGAAAGCAAGCTTGAGAAAACAGCAAAGCAATGCCTGCGCGTCGGTCGGGAAGGAAGGAAGAAGAAGGCGATCAGTGCGATACGAGAAAGGTAGTACAGTAATGCGGTAGAGCGCCCTAATAATGCGCATCTACTAGACGTAGTATTAACCCCTAAGTGTTACCTACACTATTTGGGCAGAAATTACCCCTTAACCCTTTCAGGCGCCAATATTTGGACGCTGAACAGATTTTGACTCTTCGAATTCAATCCAAACTGGACAGTTTTCATCCACCAAAATTTCTCATGATTCTTGTGCAAGTTGACTATCCTTTGCACAATTTTGATTTTCAAAATAGGTTATTATGATTTTTGGAAAAAACGACACAAGTGGTTTATGTCAAGCTTCATTCTTAATTCAAAAAGTGAGACCTTAAAGATGATTTTTCAAAATAAGTAGAATCAAATAATAGAAACCATACCATCTCATAGTGCATGTTATTCCAATTTCATCACAATTTTTTTTTTAAAATTCCGTTAATTCACGATTTTTCATTGATTTTCAAGAGAAAACCTTTCAAAATCAATAAAAAAAAATATTAAAGAAATATATGATAAATCCAACTGTACAAATGTGATCTTCACGTTGACATTTACAACTTTTCTTTGTACATCAACTCCATTTTTGGCTTTCATCAAACATTTTATAACAAGTTTTTGAAAACAGTGTTGAACTGGGACGTTAACCCTTAAACGTCAAAGCAAGCCCCAAGGGCTTTGGTATAAAGGAATAATTGGAGAAAAAAGTAGATTTTCTCAACCAACTCAAACGAGACTTGTTGCGTTGGAAAGCTACTGAAAAAGCAATCTAAATTCCAAATTTTCGCCTCATTTGAGAGATTGTGGAATCGTTGGTAAGCAATCAAAGTTATCAAATTGAACAAGTTTTGAGGTTGGGGCAGCTGAAGTTCAGCAGTGCCGCAGTGTTACAGTGCTAGCCAGCAGTGCACTGCAGAGCCGCTTTTAAAAAAAAATTAAAAAATAAAAAAATAAAAAAAATTGCAAAAAATATTTTAGAGTCTTTCTGGGCTGCCCCGTCCAGGCCCTCTTGACGTTTAAGGGTTAAAGGGTTAGCCCCTAAACGTTCTCACCATTTTTAGATTTGACAGTTTCCCAAAATGCATTATAAAATGCAACTAAGAGGAATATTTTGAATGTGATGTACGAATAAAAGTTGTACATTATGCATTTTAGGTTCTATCCAAACAGTTAGATTTGTGATTGATATCACCAATATTTGTGTATTAAATTTCAAACTTAAAATTTAACACTCTTTTGTAAAATGATTACGAATAAGGTATTGACAATCTAATAATGAATTTTTTTTTATGGTTTGAAATGTAATACTCAAAGTGTAATGATTATTGAAGATTTTTTGGTTGCTTAATTTTAATAATTAAATCTTTGAAATTTTGGTTGGAACACTACAATATGAAATGAGGCATAAAAATTTCACAAATCTTCTCCTTTCTTATCGGATCACACATGCACAAAGCTAACTTCCCATAAAAGTTTTTGAGAAAAATCCACACTGCAAAAAGTGTATGATGGATGAGAAATCGGGGTTCAAATCTGTACATCATGCAAAATATGCATGGTTGGGCGGTTAGGAGTTAAATGTCCCATGAGGTTAGTATATATGTTAACGTATAATTGAGATTTGCTACGAACAAGAAACTCTAAAGTGGGATCTTAATAGCTCACTAGAATCGCATTATCTAAATTTCAACTTCTTTTTTGAACTCAAAATTGTCGGTCGAGTACGGTAGTGTAGGGGACCCTTTGTGTAAACCTAGCATTCTCTTGGGTTCTATCCAAAGTATAGAAAACCTTAGATTATTTCTAAAAACCAATAATCAACGGTAGAAAATGATTAGACCCTCAGTGAGATGGCTCGCACAGCCTACCAGTCAGGCTGCTTTATCACAAACCCTACTCCGCTTTGTGTTTGCGATTTACGATGTTATCATAAATCCTACTCGCTATGCATTGTAGGATTTTTGTTTGCAATTTACGGTGGTAAGTTATCATAAATCCATGGTATCATAAACCCTACTTGCTCCGCTTTATAGGGTTTAAGGTTGAGCCACCCATTACCAACCAGGACCCCATCTGCAGCATGTAGGGTACATAGAAATAGTCATGGGCTGGACGCATTTCCGATCATTTCCGATTTTTCTAGATAGTTATAAACATGCATAGGTGGTTCACTCTTAGTGGTTCTTACATATTTTTGTTAAAGAAATTCTGACTATCTCTGTCCACAATTATATGTACCAGGATGATTAGAAACTACTCCTATAGTGAGCGGTTATGTAGCACTCTATAGATTGGTTATGGGTTACGAGCAACTTTTCACTTCAAATAATTATAACTATTTGAATAGTGGGAATAAAATCACGGAACTTTTTGCATTCAACAAGAACCTTATGTTTGCACACATGAAAAATCCTAAAAAAATTATATACCTTAATATCATATGCTAAAATCCTTAAGTGATCGGTTATGGGTGGCTCGACCTTATGATCTATGATGGTGTTTCAAGAGCACCTTCAAACCAGGATTAGGGTCTTCATCTGCAGGGGGTCTTCATCTGCAGGGGGTCTTCATCCGCAGGGGGTCTTCATCTGCAGGGGGTCTTCATCCGCAGGGGGTCTTCATCTGCAGGGGGTCTTCATCCGCAGGGGGTCTTCATCGGCAGGCGGTCTTCATCTGCAGGGGGTCTTTGGGTTTGGAAGAAGAACCCCTATATCTGTATTGTTGATGCAGCCAACTTATCAGCATTTCAGAAGGTGAAGCGTGTGCACAAGATCTTTGTTATAGCCATGGAGTTTTCCCCTAATGGTCAAGCAATGTTATTTGTATCAAAAAATTCTAGTACGTTCACACCATCAGGAATTTAGGACCTCACCAATTTTTTAACGATTTCCGTGCGACATTCGGTGTTTCACGGGTTCTTACGTTTTTCACAAATTTTGGGCTAATTTTGTACAAAATCCGCACAACTACCACATTTGCTTTTTTGTTATTTAATAAAGTATAGAATCCATGCGGAATTAGCTAGAAATTGGTGTAGAATTTGTGCAAAAAATATACGAATTCATGAAATATTGAATGTCGCACGGAAATTGTTTAAAATCCGTGGAGTGATAAATTTTTAATTAAGAGTTGTACCTATCAAAAGTGTCCTATCACAAGGACCTTTGGTTTTCCTTCTTATTATCATTTTTGCTATGTTGTTGTTGTCACCCGGATAGTGTACTATCAGGTATTTTTGTTAGAATTTGGAAACTTATGGGATTAGATGATGAGGTCGTACTCCGGGTAATTATTTTGTAAATAATTCCACATTCACAAAATTTGGGTGTTTTCTAGGACTTTTCTGCCACATTGTCTGTGCTAGTTCAGAGCTCTCCATGCTCTATGCCCTATGCTGTTGTCTGAAGTTGTTGAAGATGATGGAATTCATCTCATCTGAAACAGTAGGCAAATTGGACGACAAAGTGATTTGAGATCCTATTTTTTTCTTAGGGTTTATTGACTCCTATAGCACTAAGGTGTGTGCACCATTATTGTCACCATGAGCATATGAGCATATTTACTATTTTTAAACATTGTATATTTTTTATTGAATCTTATTTGGCAAGTGAAAGAGAATTCTAAAGGGTTTAGGGTTTAGGGTTTTCGAACACACTTTAGAGTTGGTTCACACTATGGTGAGAGATTGTTGCAGTCCAAACCCAATTTATGTTATGACGCCCTTGATTGAAAATATATAGTAAAGTATACAAATTAGATTTTGTCAAAAAAGAATTGACGGCCTTTTGAGGTAGAATTTGGATTCATTCTCAACCGACCCAATTCTCCCTTTAGAGCCCGTTGCATTGGTTCCAAAACTATTGTCATGTTGAAGGTTTGAAGGGTGATGCCCTTTCGTGTGCCCTTTGGCTTTAGTGTGAAACCCGACATGCCAATTTTCGACTTTCTTGCAATTTAATTGGTGGAATTTTGACATACTCTTGACCTTAGGTATGCTCATTATTTGGACACTATGTGAAGAAATTATAACCTCTAAATGTTCAAGGAATCATTTTATAGTTGTGGCCCTTTTTTATGGACTGCATAAGTTATATATATTTAGATTATTATTTCTGGTTTAAAGTGCAATTTTTTTCCTCATAATAAATCTATTTTATTTTCCAATTCAACATTTGAGAATTATGTTAATTGGAATAAATTTCTACTCGTGGGTCAAAAAATTTCAAAGTAGGACACCGCAACATTGTTGTAATGTTAAAAAAAATGACTATTCTTGAAAAGTAATGATGCTTTTGCTACAAAAATTTGACTTCATTTATTAATGTAATAATTATTTAATGTTTTTTTAAGATTCTAGCCAATCACATAAAAAATTAATTCTAAAAATGATTTATAAATATATAAAAAGTTATATTCTTAAATATTCATTTAATAAACTTTTAGATTTGCTTTTGGAAAATTTATTGTAAAGCTTTATGTATTTATGCTTAATAGTATATACTTTAATTTCTAAAGCATGCGCTTAAGTATTTTTTTCAAGAAAAATCCTTTTTACATTTTGAAGTGAATGGGTTTTTTGTTAAAGCCGCTAGATGAGCATTCCAAGAGCAAGCAAGTGTCTTCCATTTACTATGTACATCATTGCCATAAGATGTTGATGATTGAAATAACTCTTCAACAAATTAAGCCTTGCAATTTTCAAAAAAAAAGTAAAAGGAATGCAATTCAAAAGCAAAAGTAAAAATAAAAGAAGCCAATTGAAGTAATTTTAAACTTTTGCAAGTTTTTTTTCAAAATCTTTTACATTCGAATTACTTTTAATTTAATTATTATGACTTTTACTTTCATTTTAATTTATGGAATGATATAAATTTATACCGAAAAGAGAATTGATAGAATAATTGGAATTATTTTATCATCATATATATAATTTTCAACAAAAATCACGTCTTGAAATGGCTTCACTATATTATATTTGCCCTTTATGTTTGGAAGTTGCAAGTCTCCCCCCTATAACATCATGTGGGCATTTGATTTGTTCAAAATGCATTTGCAACATATTGGTTCAAAACCAATTGCAATCATGTCCAATATGCAAAACAATTATTCATCATAGAGATTTTATTGAAATCTTGAAATCAATACAATTAAATGATAAAAATGATCTAAATAATGTATTAGAAGTCCTCAACCATGCTTTCAATCTTAAACCATTTGATGTTTTTACCTTGAAAACTAGAGGATATGTCAAATCAATGTTAAGCGATTATACAGGTGCATTAAACGACCTCAACCGTGCTGAAGCCATTGAACCACTTGATGCTTTTACATTGCAAACTAGGGGAGCACTTAAAATGAAATTAGAAGATTATGAAGGTGCATTGAATGACCTCAATTGTGCAGACAACATTCAACCATGTGATGCTTGTACATTGAAAATCAGAGGATATGTTAAGTTAACGATGAACGATTATACAAGTGCATTAGATGACCTCAACCATGCTGACAATATTGAACCATTTGACACTTTTACATTACAAACTAGAGGAGATCTCAAAAAGGAGTTAGAAGACTATGTTGGTGCAATGGATGACCTCAATTGTGCCAACAACCTTACACCATTTGACGCTATCACATTAAAAAATAGAGGAGATGTCAAGAGATTGTTAAAAGATTATGTAGGTGCTTTGGATGACCTCAATTGTGCCTACAACATTGATCCATTTGATGTTTTTACATTGCAAAGTAGAGGAGCTGTTAAGGGGTTGCTAAAAGATTATGAAGGTGCATTGGATGATCTCAATTGTGCGAACAACATTCAACCGTTTGATGTTGTTACGTTGAAGACTAGAGGACATGTCAAGTTAATTTTAAGCGATTTTAAAAGTGCATTAGATGATATGAGTCGTGCCTACATCCTTCACCCGTTTGACAATTCTACGTTGAAGATACGAGGACTTGTGAAGTACATATCAAAGGATTATGAAGGTGCATTGAATGACCTCAACGATGCCTTCAACATTGAACCATTTGACGCATTTACATTAAAAATTAGAGGAGCTGTAAAGAAGAAATTGAACGATTATATAGGTGCATTAGATGATATAAACCGTGCTGACAACATTGATCCAAATGACACTTTTACATTAGAAATAAAAGAAGACATCACAAAAGCACGTAGAAAAGAGAAGTTGATAAGGTTTTTCAGTAGTTGGAAGTGATGTTTACAAACTTGCAATGTAATCTAGTAATTTTGCTTTCATTTTATCAATGTTAATTTTTTGATCCTAAAGAAATCAATAAAAATATTCAAATTTTTATTTGTATAATAATCCATAGCTAGAATTTTTTTCCCTACACATATCATTCATTTATATTCAATACTCATTATGAAAACAAAAATAGGAGGCTATAAACAATTATTTTAATATTTGATTTTCCTTGTAACATTTCCAATGTACAAGGCTAAGTGGCTAACATATTGAATACAAATACAATAATCACACATGAAATACATTTAGAATATAAGATATCTAATTCACTGATACAAACAAAGTTACAATTTATGCATAATAAGACTATGCATCAACATTGGTTCTCTGACCCTTGGAATTAATTAATTAATGAGGTGCAAAGAAAGTCACTTGGCAATAGGAAAATTGTTGTAGTAGGCGACCATTAGAAAGTCATGAGAGTCGAACAAGAAATCCCGAGGATCAACTCGCTATAACAACGCCTTTCATTTTCTGTATTTATTATGTTGAAATCTTGTGCTTGATTCGAGCTACTGGCAATAGAGCCCAGTTAGACCGTGGTGGACCTCGCGGTGGTGTTTCGGTCAATCCTTCTCATTCAATTGGGCAACCAATTTTTTTTTCCAGACAACCATTTTCCCCCCGGGCATTCAATCCTTTTTGTCATGGTGGGCAGAAAAAATTTCGGGCACGTTTCATATTTTTTTTTGAGGATCTTTTTTCTTTTAAAAAAACATATTTGGACTAAAACAATAATTTTGGAACAAATTTTTTTGGTTGAAGGATGTTCTGGTCAACGCGTCCAAATTAATTGCCGCAATCGACGTTTTTCTCTTGATACGGTCACAAGATTTTTTAGTAGTTGTTGTTACGCTTCTTTAGAGTCATATTGTATCTCTGGATTTTTATCTCGCCCATTCAAAAAGAAAATAGTGAAAATAGCATTTTGCATCGCAATGATATCATTATACCTTGTGATACCATAATAAACCCCCGATACTCCGATACTCTTTGCCTTGACTTCTCCTATGTCAACTTTGAAATTGAGCCAAAAACAGGAACAATCTCTTTTGACCTTGCAATTCTAAGGTAGGAGTTTTGAATGCTGATAGTGTATCCAATGCTTATAATTTCTAGACACAATAGTCATTCTAGAACGTAAATCTAAGCACATCATAGAGCTTAAGTTATTGTTTACCGTTATAATTGATTGCTCTTCACTTAACCTTTAAACGTTCTCACCCATTCCAAATTTGACAGTGTTTCAAAGATGCATCATAAAATGCAACTAAGAGGGATATTTTCAAGTTGATGATTGAATAAAAGTTGTAAATTATGCATTTAAAATTCTATCCATATAGTTAGATTTACGATTGCTATCACCATAATTTGTGTATTAAATTTCAAACTTAAAATTTAACACTCTTTTGTAGTATGATTACAAATAAGATATTGGCAATTTAATCACAAAATTGGTTGTGATGGGTTGAAATGTAATACTCTAAGTGTAGTGATTTTTGGAGATTTTTTGGTTTCTTAATTTTAGTAGTTGATTTTTTCAAGAGCACTTTAGACTAAAATCTGCAAAATTTTGGGAGGAACAACACAACATGAAACGAGGCATAAATATTTCACAAATCATCCCCTTTCTAATTGGATCACACATGCACGGAGCTAACTTCTCATAAAAGTTTCAATATAAAATATACACTGCAAAAAGTGCATGATGGATGAGAAAACAGATTTCAAATCCGAACATTGTGCAAAATATGCATGGCTGGCCGGTTAGGATTTAACCCCTAAATGTTGGTCCTATGACCATGGAATTTGTCACGCTCAATTTTGGCATTATAAATAAGATCAAAATTCAACATTATATTTTAGTAGATGAAGCAATGTGACTACTACAAATCACATACATTTCATAAATTTTGGTGAAAATTTGAAATTACTATCAATGATTTTTTGAAGTGATTGTATAGAAACTTTATATCAATTACAAAATGTACTAAAAGATTTTGATTTTTTTTATCCAAGGTGTAAATTACAGTAAAAAATAGTAGAGTAAATGAAAATCATCAATGTATCTAAATTTAGAATAATTCCCTACACTATAGTATTACCCGCCAAACTTGTAACTCCCATAAAACACTCAATTTTAAGAGTTTTACAAAATTTAAAAATAGAGTAGAAACTAGACTTGGTAAGCTTTATTTTGTTAAATCGGCTCAAATGCAATAGAATTCATTTTTATGGTCTAAATTTGGTTTAAGCAAGAAAAGATAGAAAATCCAAAATACACTACATAGTGAACGATATTTACTACTCTTTTTTGTAGTTGGGGAAAAATCCAAAATAGTCTAAAATGACCTTAATTTAACTTGAAAAGGTGACATGACTGATGATGAGCCTTCATGAAAAAAATTGTATGAAAAATCCTTCATTTACTTTGTGATACATTAGTTCATTTTGAATAAAATACATCCATCTGCCAGTATGTAGCTGCAACAACGTTTAAGAGTTAACTCCTAAACGTCCAACCATTCAGAAAGTGAACTATGTACAATATCAAATACAATTTTTTTTTATTCGTCATTGACTTTTTGTAGTTTGAATTTTTTACTATATGTTTCATGAAAAGTCAGCTTATTGCATGTGTGATTTGATTAGAAAGGAGATGATCTGTGAAGATTTTATGCCTCATTTCATGTTGCAGTGATTCACCCAAAATTTCTAAGATTTCAACGTAAAAGTTCTTTTAAAAGAATCAACTCATAAAATCAAGCTATCAAAAAATCTCCAGAAATTACTACACTTAGAATATTACAGTTTGACCAATCACAAGAAATTTCATGTACAAATTGTCAATATCTTATTTGTCATCAAATTACAAAAGAATAATAAGGAACTAGGTCTTCAATATAGTATATAAGCTCCTATTGAATACATCATATTATGCTCCCTGTTATAAAGGTCTCAATTATAGTTAATTAAGTGCTGGGATGATTAATTAATTTTAATCTCTCTTTTAAACTATTATTAAATTTCAATTTCAAATTTTATACAAGAATATTGGTGAGAGCAATTGCACATATAACCGTATAGTTAGAATCTAATTTTTTTAATGTATAACTTTTATTTATACATGAAGTTCAAAAACTTCCTTTTGGATTGCATTTTATGATGCATCTTTGCAAAACTGCCAAATTTGAAGAAATGTGAGGACGTTTAGGGGTTAATGAGAGGTGCATATGTGTTCTTCTATGATTTTGTTATGAAGGCATTGAGTACACCATCTAGACTATATGGGTGAGTTGGGCATGCTCACTACGGTACAAAGCAAAAGCGACATAGGAAAATATGTATTAGACAACCAACAAGCCATAGTAGCAGCAAGTAGATTATTGTACATGGGAAAATATATATTAGATAACTAACAAGCCGTGATATTGGCGAGTAGATAACCATACGTAACAAGTTGATGTTTACATTTTCTTTGAACAAACAGAAGTCGGGAACCTTCTCTGCGACACTAGAGATAAATAAATAGATAGGAACTCCAATTGAAACCTCTTATCAAAAGTCAACATGAATACACTAGTAGAAACCTTGTCTTATGTGACAAGTCTTTAGTGACTAAATGTCCGGAAAGACAAGTCCATAATGACGCAAAGACCACTTTGTGTCAATATGGATTTGTCTTTCCGGACATTGAGTCATTAAAGACTTGTCACATAAGACAAGATTTCTACTAGTGATAAAGTGTCTGTTTGTAATGTCAATTGCCCAGTGCCCACCAGACAAAAGGCCATTGGAATAAAACTGCTCTCCCCTGCCAAGCTATTGGGAATGGAAACTTTAGTATCGAGTAACACAATAAAAGTAACCATAAATTGATGGTTAGAAAGTTGTTTGATTAGAAAGTGTGCTTTTGTATTTGAACATATCACCAAGTCATGAGTTCTTTGATTGGTTGGTGAAGGGCGATGTAATACATGTGTGTGGTTTAGGTTTGATTCTCGTTTGAGCAATGGTGTGATATACATGTCTTGGTGTTGCTAGCAAGTTATCATGGCAGGAAATTTGTACCAACCAACCAGCCCTATCTTATCTTTAGACAAGTACTTGCACAAGCTAGCAATCAAAAAGAGTAAATTGTGGTCTTCACCACTACTTTCCCTTTATACTTTAGGTATTTTCATTCTATTGGTATTGGTTGGTTGTTTACAATTCGTGTTTTGTGTAGAAAGATTGATTCGGCATAGTGCATAGAAATTTAGTGTTTATTGTTTTGAATGTGTGTTTTATGGAGGTTTCACAGAGATTGAATTTTGTTTTTGGTTGTTTCGTTGAGGGAGCATATGTAGTTCTTCTGGCGCTAGTCGTGATGACTATAAGTGGATCTACTTTCCATCCTTGTTGAATGATACTATTAATTAGTAATTGATATTTTAGTCTTTTGTTATCAATTGTTTCTGGTGAGTATCTTTCGTTAGTGTAGATGAATTCAATAAATTGTATTGTGAGATTGTCTTTAGGATTTAGCGGTGGGGCACTTTGGTATAGGAGGTTTATGATACACAAAATGTTTGGTTTAAATATGGTCTTACACTAACATCTATGTTGTCTACATGTGCATGGTAAGAGCCATGGAGGTGCTATATTTTCTTCTGGATTGTTATTAAATGTACCTGCATTCATGAGTGTATAGCATCTTGATTTATTTTTAGATAGAATTATTTTTTCTTAATCCCCATATTGCTTTGTTAAGTCTTTTGGTTCTAAGGGCATGTATGTGGTGATGGTTATATAGTAGGAGGAGCCATGTGTCTTGTGAATTGCAAATGAAACATGTTTTTGAGGAGAATTTTTGAATATCAATGAACAGTTGTTTCCTAGCATGTCCCATATAATGTCTAATGTGAAATCTTACCAGATATATATATTTTTTTGTGAATTTTACAAGTCTATGAATTTTTAAACGTCGAGAGGGTCTTTGAAAGGCATCATGAGGAGCATCTCCAAAAGTTTACAGCAGTTGGAGAAAAAAAAAAACGGCCAACTTGCTTTTTGTTGCTGGGCAATGTTTTTGCTGTTTTTTTAAATAAAAAATGTTTGAAATCTCTCCACAGCAGTTGCCTGATTATAACTCCACCTTCATGTGGTTCTTCATTTGATTGTGGATTGTTCCACAATTGTTTAGTTTAGGGATATTTGCTAAATTTAGCCTCACTTTTTCATCACCTTTCCAAAGCACTACAATAATTCATTTCAAATTTGGTTGAGAAAATCCACTTTATTCTTTTGGACATTTCAATATTTCTGTGACGCCACTCTCCATTACTAGTTCAATTAGGTTGCACATCAAATCCTTTCCACCCATTACCCGTCACCAAGTTTGGCGGGTTTTCTTGGTATAATTTGTAAGTTAAACTTTGCTCATGTGTAGATCCTGGAGGACTGGACCGCAACTTGTTTTTAGGAAAAAAATAATTTATTGGCTTTGATCGTAGGGAAGAGGCATTGCAAGAACACTCAATTTTTTGGGCTAAATACCATTGTAGCAAATATATCCCGTCCATGATTCCTCTAAAATGCATTCTCGTTCTTCACATGTTCTATTTTGGTCAAAGCTCCTCATAGCATTGTTGCTTGTTTGTTTTTTAAGGTGTGGAATAATTATGATTCTTGTTCAATACTTGTTGTCTTGGCTGTTTGTTGGTGTTCGAGTGAGCTCTTAACAACAACGGGTGTCACTTAGACTAATAGCATTCGTCTCTTCCAATGGCCTTTTGTCTGGTGGACAACGTGTCATTGACATTACGAACGAACACTTTATTCACGCCGGCCTCAAATCAAGAACCGGAGTTTCTATCTCTCATTTGTCTCCTTCCTCTTCTTCTGCACTACCATGAGCAAGAGCAGATGAGAATTATGGCCACTTCACACTATGGCCGTCCAAGTTGAGAGGCCATGGGCCATTAACCCCTAGACATCCCAATGTCCAGAAATTTAATCACGAACGGATTCAAAGCCTTGTAACTTTTTCATATGATATCCGATGACTTTCATCCAAATCACATTTGCAAGCCTAGTAAATTCTCTACTAATTGGAGTAAATCTCTTGTTATGGAGAGATGTTGATAATATTGGAGAGGCCTCCAAATGCAAGCATGTCAAATTTGTTGGGTAGATTTCATGCATGCAATGGTCCTCTCATGCACACCAAATGTACACTTGAGTCATGCTAATATCTATTTTTGAGGCTAGCATCTACTTGTGTTCAAACGATCGGTACGTTTAGGGGTTAAGAGTCCAAATAAATCTACTAAAAATAGGCAATAAAATATAGTTTGAAATTATTATTCTTGAAAAGAAATCGACGGCCTCTTGACCATAGTTTGGGTTTCCATTTCTGTCCAACCCAAACTTCCTCTCGAGAGGCCGTCACCTTCATCAAAAAGTATTGCCATGTAAGCATTTTGGAGGTCCACGGCCTTTGGACTTCGGCCTTTAGTGTGAAGGGTCGAGAAGCTAAACCCATGGTTTCTTGCAATTTGATTGGTGGAAACCGACGCCTTCTCAACCTTCGACCATAGTGTGAAGCGGTTTTGAGAATCATATGTCACAGGATCTGACTTCCGACTTAGAGCATCTGCCAAGAGTCTGACACGCAATAAATGAATGATAAATGTTGCGGGCCCTTAAAAAATGCCTCTTGGCCCTGAACTTTGGCGAGCCAAGAAGTGGCCCTCCAAATCTATGTTTAGTTGACTGAATCTGACATTCTACTTGTGATTGGTGCATTGACTATTTGACGTGCACTTTTGGTGCTTGAGGGGTGTTCAAGGGTGGGAGAGTATGATTTCAAGGGCTCTTCAAATATAAATGAATAACTTTAGTGAGTCACCTTTAGCGAGCATGGGTGCAGATGCTCTTAGGGTTTACAGGGAGTACCGGTAGTGTCTATATTTGGTATTGTACAAACTATATTCTACGATTTGTATACACAAAGCGTCGCTCACCATTCTGACATACCGCACACTCACTGTAGTATCACATAAACCTCACTGTATTGGAACTTTGTTATTTCAGGTGTCGTAGAGATTGGAGCATTTTTTAGGTTAAGTTGTTGCAATCTCCCTCAACTATAACGGAGCTCCTTGATAAGTTTTTGCTTTGGTGATCGCAGTTAAGTTAATCCATCGGAGGAATACCTCGGCTTTTGAGGGAAACTTGCAAGTGTAGGAGCATCATAAACCTTGGAGCGTTATTTCAGGAGTCGTAGGTTTCGTAGAGATTGGAGCAATTTTTAGGTTAATCTCCCTTCCACGGAGTTCCTTGATAATTTTTTTTCATCGGAGGAATACCTCGGCTGTTGAGGGAAACTTGCAAGTGTAGGAGCAATCTTACTGTATTGGAACGTTGTTATTTCAGGTGTCGTAGGTTTCGTAGAGATTGGAGCAATTTTTGAATGAGGTTGTAGCAATCTCCCTTAACTTACACGGAGTTCCTTGATAAGTTTTTGCTTTGGTGATCGCAGTTAAGTTAATCAATCGGAGGAATACCTCGGCTTTTGAAGGAAACTTGCAAGTGTAGGAGCATTATAAACCTTGGAGCGTTGTTTCAGGAGTCGTACATTGGAGCAATTTTTAGGTTAATCTCCCTTACACGGAGTTCCTTGATAAGTGTTTTTCATCGGAGGAATACCTTGGCTTGAGGGAAACTTGCAAGTGTAGGAGCAATCTTACTGTATTGGAACGTTGTTGTTTCAGGTGTCGTAGGTTTCTCAGAGATTGGAGCAATTTTTGAGTTAGGTTGTAGCAACCTCCCTTAACTTACACGGAGTTCCTTCATAAATTTTCGCTTCGGTGATCGCAGTTAACTTAATCCATCGGAGGAAAACCTCGGCTTTTGAGGGAAACTTGCAAGTGTAGGAGCACTATAAACCTTGTAGCGTTATTTCAGGAGTCGTAGGTTTCGTAGAGATTGGAGCAATTTTTAGGTTAGGTTGTAGCAATATCCCTTAACTTACACGGAGTTCCTTGATAAGTTTTTTTGGCTGGTGATCGCAGTTAATCCATCGGAGGAATACCTCGGCTCTAGGGAAACTTGCAAGTGTGTAGTGTAGGAGCAATCTTACTGTATTGGAACGTTGTTATTTCAGGTGTCGTAGGTTTCGTAGAGATTGAAGCAATTTTTGAGTTAGGTTGTAGCAATCTCCCTTCACTTACACGGAGTTCCTTGATAAGTTTTTTTGCTTTGGTGATCGCAGTTAATCCATCGGAGGAATACCTCGGCTTAAGGGAAACTTGCAAGTGTAGCGTAGGAGCATTGTCGAGTCCACAATGTCGGGCTTCACAGGATTCAACGCTTCGTCGCAGAGCACGACACCGTCGTTCTCGTTTGGAGCGTCCTCAGGTCCAGCAGCATTTGGTTCTACCCCAGCAGCAGCAGCAGGTAGCACTCCGGCATTTGGTTTCGGAGGGGCTGCTGCTGCCTCCTCGGGCGGGGGGTTCGGGTCATCCGGCTTTGGAAGCAGTGGCCTTTTCGGTGGTGGAGCTTCCTCTTCCCCCTCCCCCTTTGGCGCTACTCCCTTGTTTGGAAATTCGGCCTCGGCAGCTTCGTCTTCTCCATCTCCGTTTGCATTTACACAATCCCCCGCTGCTTCCAGTGCACCCTCTGCAGCCGCCCTTTCAATGTTTGGAGCCTCCTCTTCTTCATCTGGCGGAATCACAAATGCCACTCCAGCGTCCTCTTCATCTCCTTTCGGTGCTTCTGCCAGCGCTGGAGGAGGCTTTTCGGGACTTGGAAGCTCACTTGGCAATTCTGGCTTCGGATTTGGTGGTTCGAAACCGTCCTCGGCGGCTGGAACCACTGCAACTGCGCAGCCAGCTGCACCTTCTTCAGGTACTGTACAATTGTCCCTCTCTATTATGGCATGTTTGGGAAACCCTAACTTCAAGGTGGCAGAGGCATGGATTAGTCACAGAAATGACTTGTCACATGTGTATTGCTTGAAACAATAATGGAGGGCAGACTGTATGACCTTTTGATTTCACGTTCCGAAGTCGCGAAGTCGTGCTGGATCATCTTCTTCGTAGGAAAAGATCAGGTCCTGGTTACGGACACAAATATCTCAGTACCAGGACAGTATCTTGAATAATAATATCTTTTATCAGCTGATCGGTGCTCGGGTTCTGTACATTTTCATTCATAAGAAACCACGAATATAGGTTATACGCAGGCGCTTTAATCCCTAAAGGACCATAAGGCCACCAGGTGGCTCCTGTTTTTTTCAGTGATTTTGAGTAGGTTTTATGTAGATTCTTTTTCGTTATTTTTATTTTTATTTTTAATTCAACATATGTAATATTCTTCACTAATTCCAGTGATATAGAATTTGGTCCCATTCAAATTCTAATTTTCAGAATATGATCGTTTAAACTTATCATTTTAAAACCATGAATCCTTGGTCCTTTAGGGGTTAACAATGACAACAACATTGGTGGTTTCTCATTTCTCTTTACGTAGTATATATTGCAAGGGCTTATCTTGATCTGCTCGAGTTTCCCAATGGTCCCTTCGTTCTGGGAAAGCGATCTCCGGCTTCTAATCCAGTAATAATTTGAACGGTTTTAAACTTTTTTCAATCAATGTATGTGCGCTTCCTGCTCACGGACAGGGTCTAAAAGAATAGTGTAAAACATTAAAAAATATGCAGTCGAATTTTTTTGAGAACGGGAGTTCTCCGTTTTCCAGTAACTAGGTATAGTCATGCACACAAAAGGAAGATTTTCGAGCGGATAGGGTTTAGCCTGCATTGGTGCCCAAGTTCTTCAAGATGGTATCATTGCCACGCATGAGGTAACCGTACAAACAAACATTATGACGCATTCTGTGTTAGTGGTCGATAGAATTTACATATTCCATGAATTCTTTTGTGTTTTTGAGTAGTAGGAGCTTGCAAGATTCTGAGGAAGGTTGATGAGGAAATTGATATTACTTGGCGTACAATTTCTGAGTATCGTTTGTTTGTCTTACCGCTTCACGATGCAGGTGCATCAGTCGGCTTTGGCACAAGTCCCCCTCTCGGAGGAAGCAAGACTGCAACTCCAGGATTTGGTATGACTTCAGGAACTCCCCAGTTTGGTGCCTCCTCATCTGCGTTTTCTTTGTCGCAACCAACTCCTGCAGCATCCCCTCCTGGATTTTCTTTTGGGGGTAATTCAAGTGCCACCCCGTCTTTTGGATTTGGGGGTCAGTCTACCCCTGCCGCAGCCGCATCGTCAGCAGCCGCAACAACGACGACGAGTAGTCCCTTTTCTGGATTTTCTTTTAATTCGAGCATCACACCTGCCGCTACTTCAGCTCCAGCTCCAGCTCCAGCTGCTAGCTCTCCATTTAACGCAACAATTGCGACCCCGAACCAAACGCAAGCTCCGTCATCCTCTCTCTTTGGCGGGTCTACGTTTGGATCCACGAGTGCATCTGCGGTACCGGCGTCATCTTCTTTGTTGAACGTTCCGCCTTCTTCCATACCTTCCTTCTCCCTCTCTGGTAGCACATCAACGAAAGCGAGCTCTGCTTCTGCGTCGGGGTTAAGTTTTCCATCCTCTGCACCATCTGCTCCTTCCAGTGCAACTCCTGCTGCTTCAAGTGGGTTTGGATTTGCTTCTTCGACTCCAGCATTGTCGACAGGTATGAATTTGCTTCAGATAAGTGCAACTCGGAGTTAATTCTGGCAGGTTCCTTGTGTTATGTCCCAGCATAATAGATTTCGTAAGCTACATTTAGTTAGTTAAGCTCGAATTCAAAGAATGTCATCTTGATGACCAAAATTGTATTTCAGCTGAAAAAAAATATCAACCAGATTTGGTCATTCAGGCGTTTAGAGGTTAATATTCACAAAAATTACAAATTTTATTTTTAGAAATTTAAGTTTGGTATGACTGTCTAAAAATGGACATTCTATTCTAAAATTCAAAAAAGCAATTTTTTTGAGGGAGAGAACATCATTAGTTTCCCGAAATAGTAAATTCTATAACACTAGGACAATATTGAGGTCTTTGTCTTTGAAAAATTCTCCTCGGTGGAGTTTAATTCAGATTGACACGATTCAAATTGGGTTGGAAAGTAGACTTGATTTCCTATTTGAAAATATGTTCTATTTTTTATAATTTTTTTCATTTGGGCAGCCTGAAAACATGGCAGCGACCATAAAATGATCGTTCCGTCACTTAGGGGTTAACGTTGTTTATTGGTTAATTCTGTTCAGACTTTCCTTATAATCTTAAGCTGTTTTTATCCCTACACGTCTACCACCTCTTGGATTTACGAAAGATCCATTGCTTTCAGTTCTTTCTTGAAGAGTCTCCAGTGTTTCTTATGATTAGCATGGGGATATATTGGTACTCCACCAGAAACTACGCAGTCATCCACTTTGGCTTCTTTAGGAGGGTTTTTTTTTCTTTCATCAGCAACACTTGTGTCCAGTACAGGGGGCGGACTCGGTCTCAATTCGCTTGCCAAGACAGCTGCAGCTTCTACTCCTGCAGTTTCAACAACAACAATCTCCAACACTGGTAAAGACAACACAACACCTTGACGCTATTTCCAACAGATAAGGATTATGTTCAATGAGGATTATTGTATACTTTTTTTCTTTCTGGATTTTATTTGGTTGCTTCCAAGGTCAAATAATCATTTGATTCTCCCTTCTCCTGGCAGGTCTCGTGCATGTGAACACTTCAGTGAACATACATGTATAGGTGTATTTTTTATTTTCTTGTTGATGATCGCAACATTCTAATCTGCGTCTTTCTCTCCCTCTTCTTTGTATGATCTCCTAATGTCTATGTATTTTGAGCATGTAAAAGGTTGTGCACCATGAATTGGTCCGATGTGTTTTGTTGTTTAGGCTTTGGGATGGCATCTGGAAGCGTAGGAGCTTTTAATTTCAGTACCGTGTCGACAAGCGGTACAACAGCAGCAGCTACTCCGAGATCGACTACAACAACAACACCCACTACCGCTGCGGCTTTTACTCCAGCAACCACAGCTGCTGGGTACGTGCTATCCAAATGAATGAAGAAGTGATCCATTCCCTTTTGAAGAACCCGTGGACTAAGATGAGTAGTGGACTGCATTTTTTTGGATTAGTTGTGCAATTTGTAGTATATTTTTTAGTATGTTTTGCCTAGATTAGTTGTGCAGGCTATTATCATCGTCATAATATGATGTTTGATGAGAGTGCATTTTGTTCAGAATGTGGCTGACAGGTAAGCACAGTCTAGAAGCAATGTTGGGAAGAGTCCAAAACTATCTAATTTCTGATCTAATCACTTTTCTTTGTGCAGAACATTCGGAACTCTCACCACTACACCTGCACAGACACCGAAGCCTCCTTCAGAAATTGTCGGAAAGACTGTTGAAGACGTAATTTTTGCACAAACTTCACTTTTTCTCGTGCCTCTGGCTGGACCCATTAATGCTGAAACCATTGGGAATGCATTCTGTTGATTGACGTCAGCTTTATGGTTTAGTGCTTAAATATACTTGATTTACATTGTCAAGAGTGTAGTTAAGGGCTCACACGGTGCTATGAAATTGGTTGTAGATTATCAAAGAATGGACTCACGAGCTACAAGAACGGACATTAAAGTTTCGCAAGCAGGCAGAGTCCTTGGGCGAGTGGGATCGACGGATTATTGTGAATCGGAATTTATTGATTAAGCTCGAGGTATGACCTTTGAGAGTCGCCATGACTCTCTTGTGATATGTTTTGACATTCCCAAATCTGGACTCTCATTTTTTATTGTTGATATTCATGGTTGTGATCAGAAGGTGTCAGTGCCCGTATCTACTAAATTTTGGCTAAAAATTGATTCATTATGCAAAACTGCCTCTGCTCATTGAGCAGCTTCAAGTTTGTAGCACGCAGTATATTTTGGTATCGACTTAGCAGTTGTATGCTTCTGCTTCCTATGGTATAATTTAAATTTTGAAATGACTGTGCATCATGGTATTTAGAGGCCTTTTTTTTCTCCCAGTTGGATAGTTCTGGACTTCCCAGATTTACTGGTCAGGTTCATACTTACTGTATGGGAAGAAGTTTGATTTTGCAACTATGCCTTTCAGAGAAACTACTGACTTAAGGTTCATGTGGCTTCAGAGTGAGGTAGCATCAGTGGTTGAATCACAACACAGTCTCGAGCGACAGTTGGAACTTATTGAAACTCACCAGCAGGAGGTACATATCGTCAAGGTTTACAAATTAGTTGCATTGAACTCACTCTTTATATTTTTATGGAAGTTCCATAATCTTCATTATTGGAAATGTTTTGAAACTGCTGATGCGTACTTTATCTGCAGGTGGAGAAGTCACTGGAAAGTATGGAGGAGGAAGCTGAAAAGTTATACAGAGATGAGCGACCCAGTTTATTGGAAGATGAAGCTGCCGCTACTCGTGATATGATGTAGGCCTTTCTTTAACCCTTGTAGTTGATGGAGTGCACAATCTGGCTTGATTCCTTATTTATGTCTTTCTTGAGGTTAATTACAGATGCACTGACTTCTGCAAATGAGTTTTTTTTGCCTCCCAGTTTATGAGAGCATCTCCGCTCCTACCCTTAAAACAGTAAATAGAATCTTTTTATTCATATGGAATTAGAACTGACGTGTATTGTCATTGGAAATGCATTGAGGAATCACATAAAATAGACAGAATAAATTTAGATTTGGGTATCAGATGAGCGAAACAGACCTAAACATCCCTATTGCAAGATTAAGAAAATATCGGAAACTTCAAAATTTGTTGTTGAATTGGAAAATTTGCTTGATTTGCATGATTTGTCATGTTTGCATCTTTTATTCATATCGTCAATATCCACATATAGATTTCATCGTGTTTATTTCATGTGATTTTCAACGTGCTTCCAATGACAGTACACCTTAGTTGTAAATTCCATGTTATGATAGGATTCCTTTTACAGTTTAAAGGGGTTGGAATGGAGATCTGTAAACTAGTCTGATGTAGTAGTTTACAGATTACTTTATCCGAGAATACTCTTTCAAACATAAAGACTTCTATGTACCGGTATTTTTTTGGTATTCACTGGAAAATTCTGTTGTGTTATCCAATGATCAAGTACTAACGATGCAACATACGGAACAGGTTTGAACAAGCAGAGTTTGTGGAACGTGAGTTAGAGAGGATGGGCGAGCAGATTAAAGAAACCATTCAGAATATGAATTCTGCTCAGGTATGAATTAGGTTTTTTGAATGTTCTGCTCTTTCCACAGTTTAGGGGACATATTGCTGGCACATAGTGTCTGTTGTATTAATCTTTTCAGGTCTTTGTTACATTCTGGCGTTTCAAACTTATTCTTCTTGGTGGAAATTTCCGGGCGTGTTTTTGTAGGGGACAGACTTGGATATGGCGGAAGGGGCAAGTCCTTTGGATTTGGTTGTCCGCATTTTAAATAACCAGTTGACATCACTGCTCTGGATTGACGAGAAGGTACTGAGGACTCTAATATTTCTTTTTAATTATTGCCTGAGTGCCATCATTGTATCCATCTTCTGGCCAATTAAGGGCCGCATCCACTATGTCCGTCTAAAAGTTTTTACAATGCACTATACTCTCTTTCACATGACATTTATTTTGGAATATGATAATTTGAAACAAATACTTACATTTGCAACACGTTGGAAAAGTTAGTTTTTGAGGCTCTGTTTAGAGACAATATAGTTTTGATTTTTTATGAAAAAAAAATCGACGGCCTCAACCATAGTTTTGGGTTTCTATTCCCATTCGACCCATTCTATTCCCATTCCTTCGAGAGTCCGTCGACCTTGGTCAAAAAGTGTTGCCATGTAGGGATTTTGAAAGTGACGGCCTTTGGACTTTGACTTCTAATGTGAAGGGATGAGAGGCCAAATTCTTGGTTTCTTGCAATTTGATTGTTGGAAATCAACGACCTCTCGACCTTCGGTTAGTACCTTCGGTCAGTACCTGCACATTTTGACACTATTTCTTGGCGTATGACAGGCTGGGGAGCTTTCAGGGCGGATTCTATCTTTTGCCGATCAGGGGGCACTACTTGACAAAGGACACAGGGGATCTCGTCTACGTGGAGCCTGATTGAATTGCACTGTGTTTAGGGTTAGAGCAGGCTGTCAATTGTGGACATGGAGCTCTTTTATAGCGCATGTTGCTGAAGTTGGAGTGGTTGTGATGCTGTCAAGGACATTGAAGATCAGACCCGTAAACCACATTATCAGAGCCATGACTATGTCAATGGGTGAGATAGCTGTGTAGTTTACTAGCACCCAGAAGACTACTGAGGAAATCTAGTCAGGGATGTTATCACCTCCAAATGCTTTAAATGTTGGGTAAGGTTGATTGTCCTAAAATCACCAACTTAAGCAATCTGGCCTATTTTTGGAAATCGGAGAAAAAAAATATGACCGCATTTGAAACAGGTTTTGATGAGGATTGCAAAAAATTGCAACTTCTAATTCGCATTTGTCAATTTTATACAAAATTCCAATGGAAAGTAACCTCTGACCCATACATCACATACCAATTTCCTAAGTTCACTATTTGTTGTTCCTAGATTCTGCTCATGAATTAACCCAAAACCACCAACTATTTCTTGGCATGCCCTTGGTCTACTTGAATAGTGAAATTGGTGGTTTTGAGTCTCAACTGTGGTAACGTTGAGGGGTTAATGCAATTTTATAAGATTCCCCCCTTCACATATTGTAGATAATGGTGGAATGGCTTAGCCTGGATTCTAAATTCCCCCCTTAATGCACTATTCACATATGGGGCTCATTTTTCTGAAGTTTCCATTTTGGACATCTTGAGTCATTTTCTAGAAAAATATTTGCAAATTTGGGGCTTACGATCTCATTTAGTCTAGGGAGACACACTTGGGAAATTTTAACCTTTGGAAGGAAGAGGGGGTTATTTTTTAACGTGGGCCCCAACATGCACAAATAGGGAGGAGGTTTTGTCATCTTGCATTATCGTCGGGATGGGCCAACATCTCCTTCATTGTAGTCCAAACAAAGCCTTATCATGATTGCATCATTCTTTAAAAAATACTTTGCACTTGACTCATTACCATCCATAACTATTCTCAAGATCTACGCAAGACTAAATTGATCTAATACATATCTTATTTTCCAATCACCCATAACATTCAATAGCATGCATTGTCTTTGCCTTGGCTCTACAATAGACGATGTAGAATATTCCACACCCAACATTACTTCTTCATCAATAGCTAAGTGGACAAGTGGAAGTGGACAGGTTCAAGGTGATGGGCAAAGTGCATGAAGACTACTGAATGTTATGCCCGTCCTAGACGGCATCCTGAACCAACCAATTCTCACCTAATTCCGTCCAGAATCAGATTGCATCTTCATGATTTTTCCTCTCTATGAAAAGTAAGTTCTTGCACCAACTCCCATTTCTAATATGCATTACTTCTTATTTCTTTTTTCTTATTTCTTAGGTTTAGTGTACTTCTACCTTATGGCTTTTTGAATGCAAATGTTATAAACTCAAACTCAATCTTGGCAATCAGTGTATAAAGTGGAGTCACATAACTGAAGCGATAAGGTGGGAGGTGCAAAACGGTGAGACGGAAGGCAAAAAGTAAACCCATTTCCTGAGAATTCTCAGCTTGTATTCATACCTGATACACCTATTTGACAGATTTTTCAAGTAACTCCTAGTACCATATTATCGTAACACCCTAGAGCAAGACTAGCTCCCCATCTCCTTAGGCAAAAATACAAAGGATAGAATATGCCTCCCGGGAGGTCTTGAAATGACCAAGAGCCAATGAACCAACTACAAAGAAATACCGTATGCATTGTGACGATTCAGCAAGATATTCTATCCCTAAATTCTTGGTTAGGCAGGGACCTTAATGCTTCATTGACGTTGGAGTCCTTCTGAACAATCCTCATAAATACTATGGTGCCAATCCGTAGTTATAACACGACCAGACAATCTATTTTCTCAACCAGGGAAACACATCGGGTGACGTTGGTAGACGAGCTGTCAAAACTTCAACTCCTGTGTCCGTAACCTTCAGAACAAAATGCTAATTTCAGTTCATAAATTCCTATACAAATGAGAAACTATCAAATGAATAAGGATTGATTAGAAACACAGAGTACTCCATAAGATTTTAACCCCTAAAGGACCAAGGATTCAGGGTTTTAAAATGACAAATTTAAACAACCATATTGTGAAAAATAATAATTTAATGGGACCAAATTTTATCCCTTTAACGTCCCAATTCATCACTGATTTCAAAGATCCGTTATAAAATGTTTGATGAATACCAAAAATGGAGTTGATGTACAAAGCAAAGTTGTAAATGTCAATGTTTAGATCACATCTGTATGGTTGGATTTATCATATTTCTTAGTAATTTTTTTAAATTAATTTTTCAAGGTTTTCTTTTGAAATTCAATTAAAAATCCCAAAGTAACACAAAAAAATTAAAAATTGTTGTAATGAATTTGAAATAACATGCACTACGAGATGGTATGCTTTCCATTATTTGATTCTACTTATTTTGGAAAATCATGTTGAAGGTCTCACTTTTTGAACTAAAAATGAAACTTGACATCAACCACTATAGTTATTTTTCAAAAAATCACAATATCATATTTTGAAGATCCATACCGTACAAATGGTAGTCAACTAGCACAAGAACCAAAGAAAATTTGGATGGATGAAAAACTGTACAGGATGTAGTAAAGAGAAGGATTTCAATCTGTTCGTCGTCCATTATATGGACGCAGGCGCGTTAAAGGGTTATATCAATGGAATTAGTGAAGAATATTACATATGTTGAATAATAAATAAACAAATTTGAACAAAAGAAAACCTACATAAAACCTACTCAAAACTACTAAAACAAACATGAACCCCCCTGGTGGCCTTATGGTCCTTTAGAGGTTAAAAGGCAAGAGAAATGTGTTTCATACCAGGAGAGTATGCTCAAATTGCGCACTGCGCATGCCATCTGAGGTTACTGCAGTCCATCCATCTGGCCACATCTTATCTTTCCAGGTACCTGGTTAAATTTCTGGAGTCAGTTACTATGTCTTCGTAGAATGCAGCATTACTTTTTAGTAATCACAATTTGTAAGAGACTGACCTGCATTAATCATGGGTTCGATGGTGAAGACTTGCCCTGCTTTCATTACCCCAACAGCTTTGTTGCCTGCAGATTGTGGTTAAGGAGAGAGTTCAAAGGTATCTGGAAAGAAAATTATATTTATTGCAGGACTTGGCTTTCTCTGATGTTTTGAAGACCTGTGATACCGCCCCCCTTAGATTGACAATTTTTTTTAATGGTAAGTCAATATGCATCAGATTCATTTAGTCCTTATGATGAGCTAATGTTAACCTGATATTTAGTGTAGTGTTAATGTTAGTATGATATACGTGTCCTTGACTTTAACTTGATAATGTACTAGAAACTTTTAAGTTGACATTGAGTCAACATTAACCTGACATTGAATTAACATTATCTTTATAATGATCTAATGGATTAACATTAATTTTCCAGTAACATATAAATATGCATAGAATATAAATTTAAAGACACCATACATAGAAATTGGGGCACATGAGGTAGTGACAAATCACATTCTACAATCTAAAAGGATACGGGCATAATGTGGAATATTGGGTGCACAATGGAAAAGCTCCCCAATTCCATGACCGCAGTAAGACTTCACCTGCACCCCAAACAGTTGTTATTAGTTTTCAAAGCCAGGTTTCATTTATCTTAACCTCTAAAGGACCAAGGATTCATAGTTTTAAAATGACAGGTTTAAACGATCATATTGTGAAAATTATCATTTGAATGGGACCAAAATTTATATCACTGGAATTAGTGAAGAATACTACATATGTTAAATAATTTAATTTTTTTAAATCAACAAAAAAAATCTACATAAAACCTACTCAAAACTACTGGAAAAAACAGGAGCCACCTGGTGGCCTTATGGTCCTTTAGGGGTTAAGAGATGCTCATAAGTCTCTATTTGGCTTCTTTACATGCTCTACCCACCTAATAAAGAATTCAAGACAAGACTGATAGGAAAGCTTTCAGCTTATACTAGATTGTCATCAGGTAAGTAAAAAGAGAATGGGGAGATTGTGTAAGTACCACAGAGAGACCATTCAAAGACGCATGTCTACTAATAACCTCACCAACCTCCCGATAACGTACTCCAGGTTTCACTGCACAAACAAGGGACTTCAGTCCAGGACAACAATAGATTTTCGACACAAAAAACGTTTATGAAATAGAATGGTTATTTAGGCAAAACAAATTCAGCTAGAAAACGAATTAGAAAACATACTAAGTTTCAAGCAGGGTTGGAAGCAAACCTAAGGCAATTGCTTTCTCAAGGCATTCATAAGTACTCCGCACAAGATCCTCGGATGCTTTATCTACTTTCCCCACAAAGAAAGTTTCGTTCAAATCACCTGTTCACCCACAAGCGAGCTCAATTTCAGCGACTGAACTGTTTGTGGCTGGATGAAACATTTAACTTGCCCTAGTCTATGCTTTGAAAGAAAGGTGGAAATATAGATCGAGTTTCAGGTAAACAGAATTCCAAAAAGTGTAACTAAAATCTTTCCGAGGAGATTTCAATGAGTAATAACTGCTGATCACATAAGACCAGAAAAACCTGCCAGAAACTTTACCATGACAGCCATTCAAATTGACGGTTACGTCCACATTGACGATATCACCCTCTTCTAAAGGCCTGCAGGAATTTACATGGGTTAGACCGTGTCACTTGTGATTAAAAATTTGCAACCAACAAATATAAATTTCAGTTATTCACTCTAATGGTGTTTGGTAATAATAAATCAGAAGAGAAGATGCCTGCAACTGCTACATACAATGGTCAAAGCACAATGAAGAATGTGATCTAAAACAACAGAGAACATAAGATCAACGGCAAATTAACCCACATGGCAATTTCATTCCAATAAATATATAAACACTGGGCGAAACCAAAGTGATCAAGAATATAGTTCACCTTGCATCAGGTATGCCGTGGCAGATTATTTCATTTACTGACCTGTCGTTCAAACCATACAAGACATTCAGCCGTGTGTCTTGGTAACGAATTGCAAAACACATACATGTGTTCCTATATGCAGTTATATTTAAGAAAAGCAGAGGAGGGTTGGTGTCTCACGTGCAACAAGATTTTGGAAAGAAGTGATAGTTCAAAGGTGAAGGGTAGCCGCCTGCAATTGGAAATAACAATGTCAGTGACCTCGCTCATACAAAACCTCTATACAATATTCTACATGACATACTACAGGATACAGATGGTTAGAAATAGCAAAAGACACAAAAGCAGACTCGCTGTAAAAGAGTATTTAAACTAGTTTCAATATATGCTTTACCTAATTGAATTGTTTTTTGATGAATTTCTATATTAAGATCGTGTGATTGTATTTCTTTCAGGGAATTTATCATTATTTTATCTAACCAAATAAGTTCTTCAATTTCTTGAAGTCGTTTCAATGCTATTTCTTGTTGAAAAGCTTTTATTACTCACGTTAAGGGATATTTATATCAGATATAATCTGATCAATGTATAAAGTTTACAAAAAAGAGTAATTATGGTCAAATAAAGAGTCAGCTTCTTTTATCAGTTATTCTGGGTTAGTTAAACTTTTGAACTGCTTGTATCAGTCTTACTTTCCTTTTTTCCTTGTTATGCTCTCGGGCTGTTGGTTTTAGGGTACACGAGTCAAAAATACAGGGCGCAGATTCATCCACGATTACATAAAATGAAAGGATTTAAAGAGCCGCAAGATCAAATTCAACAATGAAGAGGGAGATGGGTTGTACCAGCAGCAACAGTAGCCTCATGCACGATCCTGTCTATCTCATCAGTTGTCACTCCTGGCTTAATGGCTCTTGCTGCTATGTCGAGTATCTCCCTCCCAACCTGGAAAAAACTCAAAATCACTCAAAGCATTTACCATATTCTGCAATTTCCATTAAATATTATCTTTTGTCAAAAAAAACTGTACAACGAGTTTGACAGACTACCACAGAATCAAATGCGTTCAAACTAGGTACTTAGCATAAGATTAAAACTTTCACTAAGAATGGCAACTACAAGCCATCGACAGCCAATTGTTATATCCACCTTAGCACAGGAGTTGCACGCCGTGTAATCAAAGAAATCATATCCTACAATTAAGACCATGATATAAATCACAGATTACAGCAAGGTACACTTCCAAGACATTCAGTTGAGATCTGAGGAAAACTGAAAAATAGGACAAAATGTGAGCACCAATGCTGAAATAACAGGAGCCTCGTTCTGAGAACATCACATACCCTACATGTTTCTCGTAGTTTGGCAATTTGTGCTGGAGACTTGATCTGCGACAATCACAACATCAGTGAACGAAGTATTAAAAATTGCTATGTCGTTATCATTTCTATCCCTCATTAAAACAGTTTCTTCCCTGATTTAAGCCTCCTAGGACACTGACGCAACAACTAAAATGGGAAAAAGTGAAATCACACTAGGTGGATGTTTCGTATCAGGTTATAAGTATAAAATGCGAAGCTGAAACACATTTAAAAACGTACCTCAACACTTCTCTGCCATTCGCTATTGGTTTCCTGGTATGGTTTACCCTGCTCAATAATACACCAAGAAACCATGAGATGCCACTTCTAGCATCACAAAAGCGAAGCCTTAAACACAGCAACTACATCAAAGTATGATCCAATGAAAGTCATAAATTTTGGATTGTAGAGCGGAAGTGGTTGAAAGCAAAAAGCGTGTAAGTGTGTGAAGCATAAAACAATCAAGCAGAAGTACGAATGACACACTTCAACTTGATCTTCTAATACTCAACCGCAAAAACTCCTAAAATAGACACTAATAAACCCTCACTGCACCGTAAAGAAAAGTTGTAAATGAGTGGAGTAGGAAAAAGGACAACCGTGGAAGACCAATCAGGACGAGGAATGTGGTCGGGAACAAGTCGGCGAGGTGAGATAGGATATGCTCTCAATGGTCTGTACATTCATAAAGCAAAACATATTAATAGGTACTTTTTTTAGAAGGTGTTATTCTCCCATCCTGTAACATCTGACTTTGAAGCATTTTAAATAAGTTGCAGTGCTAAACTTACCCTGACCAATCAAAAACGGGCAATTGCATGCTTCGACTTTGGCCCTTTCGTAGACAATACATCCACCCCTGAGCCAAAGCAACAGCATGTAGATCTTGAATGCCATGTGACTCACCCTCCTCCTTTCGATTCACGGGATTGTGGACAGCCTTGTGTGAACTCCATGATTCCTTAAAGCATTCCTGCGAACTGCCCAAACGTCCTTGTCATGAGAGAGACAAGAAAAAACGTCTCATAATCACCAGGCGCCCATCCGTTGAAATAGCAAAATCTCTCTTTAAGAATCTACACTAGCCAAAGTAAAATAGAATATGCAAGTGCTGAAAAGTCAAGACACTGGATTGGAGCTGTACCAAAAGGACGCGTTAACTCGCGGCAGTTTCAGCTCAAGACATTTCGGGCACCTGCAAAGCATAGGACTGCATCAGCAAACTCCTTACCAAAGATTCATGATTCATTCAATAGATCATATTGTTAAAAAACACATTTCAGATGGGACCAAATTTTAAATCACCAGAATCGGTGAAGAACGTTGTATGTGTTGGTCAAAGAAAAAAAAAAATTGAACAAAAGGAAGTGTATATTAAGCCTACTCAAAACTGCTAAAAGAAACATGAGGCCGGATTTGGGCTTCATGGTCCTTTAGGGGTTTTTCACAGTGCGTGAGTTCCACAAATTCAGAATTAGAGCAGTGTCCCACCATACCGACAACTCTAAACTTTTGCCCCTAGAGTAGTTTCATCTCCAAAAACCCTGGCTAAGAATCAGTCCAATACCATATTCCTACACAAATTTACGTTTCAGCAGACCTCCTGCCTGCTGCCATGAATTAAGGTAGAGGATACTAAATCCATTAGGGACTTGATCCCGTGACCCCTGCTCCCAACAGCAACTCATCTCTTCCAATACACTTGGTTGGACTTTAACAAGCAAGAGTTCTGTAAGCATGAATTAGTTAAATGTCTATAGCCACTGATCTCTGAATGGCAATGGGCTTGTCCAGTGATTTTTTTGTTGCTAACTTTAGCCAAAGTACTATGTTAAATTTGGGCTGGCTAATTTATACAAAGGATTTTTGGAAAAAAAAAGAAGGGAATAATAGCCAGATTTCCTACAAGGAGTCAAGATGTGTAGCCTCTTTAAACCTAGGTATTGCCTAAGTAGCACCTAGGTAGCACATGTGTATTACACTGATTACACTGATATTAGAGTTAACCGAAAAGAAGCCCATCTAACCTCCCTTTTTGCTCTACTTCTAACCTCTCTTTTGAGCTATACTTAGGTTGAATAGTGTCGTGTCATAGATTGTCCCCTTGTGGGCCATGGGCTTGGAGGTTTGGTAGAAGGTGTGGAAGTCATTGCGAGGTGTGGGAGTCATTGCGAGGTGTGGAGAATAATGACAGTGGCTTGCTTTAGATTGTCTCCCAACTCATCATGAACTAGTTTTCGGTCTATTTATATTTCAATATGAGTTCAAGAGGAGTTTGCTAAAACTTTCCTCTTTGAGCTGACTTTTTGGTTAACTCTAATACCTATATGAAAAGAGCATCCAAGGAGGCTGGATTGCTCTTCAAGCCATCGAAATGTCGCAAAAATGCTAAACTGTCTCCTGATAAAAATAAAATCACTGGGATTGTCTAGTGGTCTACAACCGAAATTGCTCAACAGATTTGGTTCTTGTACTATCAAAAGTGACCTCTCTATACTGAAAGCACACTCCTACATATTGGTTAAAAGCAACGGAAAGAGCGTCCTCTCCCTTATGTCATGACAAGTGCCTATTTGAAGCTCAAGTTGACCACGAGCACCTCCACAAAACCCTAACCAGACTAAAGAGTCGCCATACCGACAATGAAATGGCACACACAAAAAAGAGAAAATACGAAAAAAGACAAGACAATCGATAATTTTCCCCGAAACCTGAGGATTCACGCATACTAGAAATATACTAAATCCTTAAAAGCTATCACACTAAAAACTCCTTCCCGAGGCTGTCGATACAATTACATCGATCAGTGTTCCACAATACTCAAGACGAAAGAGTCTATAGAGAGCCGCCAATAATACCGACAAGAAAAATGGCACTAGGATATCCAGCATACGAAAATGAAAAAGTCAAAACGATTGATAATCAGACAAGTGTTCTTCAAAAATTCAAAAAGCTAAAGATCCAAGTACACCAGGAATTTGCAAATATCGTCAAAAATGGCATCTAAAACGCCCGATATGGCCAATATCTGCATCACTACGTGTCATTTTCTCATTTTAGCTCGATTTTCTGATTGCAATACATCACTTTAAAGCTCTCGATTTATACTACAAGATCAAGAGCGTTCGATCGTGTCAAACTAAAGTCAGATGATTTGCAGCAAGGGTCCAATTTTACCGTGGACGCTCAGGGGTTAACCAAAAAGAAAAAGAAAAAAATGGCACTTCAACACTTACTGCAGACGAGCAGCTTTGCTGCACCTCGCGCACGCAATTTGCTTCAAATCCAATTCACCATCGCCGGTCATTTTGGAACTCCGCAGCTTCAGAAACTGCAGCAAAACAGAGAGCTTCTCTCTTTGCCAGCAACAACATTCAAAGCCACACTCGTGAGCCTCAAACCCTAACCCTAAGATATTTGTATTATGGTTCTAGTCTACGTGGATGGATTTCTGGCGCTGACTTTTTCAAATTTATGATTATTATGGATGAAACATCATTTATTCATCCACCAATGTGTGTATTCAGACGAGAAGTGGAAGCATTTTAGCAATTTCATCCATTTAAAAGTACTATGTTTATATCAATCATCCTCTCAAATCAAATTATTATTGTTTTTTTTACCAATACCATAATCTAGTATCATAGTACATGATTGAATTCAATAGTAGGGTGCCGAATATTTATTTTATTTTCTAAAAATAGATTCAGCATTTGTACTTTTTGAAAATTTTCTTCTTTACAAATGAAAAAAAAACTTAAAATTTTGGCCTTTATCAAAATAATAAAAATTAGTGCCAAAGCTGAACATGTACTACGATAGCAACTTTGGCACTCTTGGAGTTCCATGTTAGATTTCCTGCCACGCATTTCTTCATTTTTGAGTCACAACTAATAAGAAAGTGACACTTGGCACTTTTCTTTTAAATTATGAATTAACTTGTGTCAAAGTGGCTACGGTAGTTATAAATCTCAAAATTAAAAACTTTTACATTTTATAGAAAGTGCAATACAATCTTTGTAGTTGGACAATATGAGGGTTGTGTTGCTTTAATTTATTCAATAGAATAATATTTGAGATTTTGTTGACATGTTAGGTTTCATACTATCTTTTTATTTATTTCATTTAGACAACTATGTATCACTTGATTTCTAAGTTATGTTAATTATTGTAGTGTACAAATGCAATGACAATTATAACGAGATCTTAGAGTTGAAAAAATGATTCGAAAAAATGATAACAGGAAATGGAGATTTCGGGAATATTCATTTTGCCAACATTTATTTTTAAACATAGTCATTATTTGGTGGATAGTGATTCTAGGGTACAATATAAGCTACAAATAGAATAAAATATAAAATAAGATAGAGTAAATAAAAAATAAATCTCTTTTTAGAAAATGAAGTATAGTACAATAATGTAAGAGAAAGGCCAATTTCTAAAAATAATTGATTTTTGTCTTTTTACAAAGCCTTTCTTTTATCTTGTTTTCTTTCTTGTTTTTCTCTTGCCTTCTTTCTTGTTTTTCTCTTGCCTTCTTTCTTGTTTTTCTCTTGCCTCTTCTTCTTGTCTTCCTTCTTGTCTTTTTTCTTGTTTTTTTTTCATCTACTTTTCTTCATTCTTTTCTTTCCGTTTTTAGCTCTTCGTGTGCAGCCGCTAATCCCACACTCACACCAATGTCATTTTTTTCTATCATTGTTAGGATTTAGCTTGCCATTTGTAGCACTAAACCTTGCAAAAACAAATTTAGAAAGTTTTAAAAATAAATTAAAATTAAAATAAGTCATGGTGAATACAACTGCCGAAACTACTCTAAACGGCAGGGAAATTTTTATTTATCTTATTTCATTTATTAAATTATTTTTTGGTCGTAGTATGCACAATTGTGCACCCTATTCCTTCCCTTTCCCTCCACTTCTCCTTCTTCCTCTCTTCTCTCCTCTCTCCCTCCTCTCTCCTCTCTCCCTCCTCTCTCCTCTCCCCCTCCTCTCTTCTTTCCCCCTCCTCTCTCCTCTCCCCCTCCTCTCTTCTTTCCCCCTCCTCTCTCCTCTCCCCCTCCTCTCTTCTTTCCCCCTCCTCTCTCCTCTCCCCCTCTCCTCTCCTTCTCCCTCCCCTCTCCTCATATAAGAAAAAGAAAACAAAGAAGTAGGAAAAAGAAAATGCAATGGGAGTGGGCACAACTACCAACTTAATCCTAAACAACATCGGGGAAAGGAGAGGGAGAGAAAGAGGAAGAAGGAATGGATAGGGTGCGCGGCCGCGCACCCCAGGGCCAAAAAATAAAATAATATACATTTATTTATTTCTCCACCGCCATTTAGGGTTCAACCGGTGGTTGTATCCACCTTGATTTTTCTTTTCTTTTTTTGTTGTAGGGTTTAGCACCACGAATGGCAAGCAAAACCCTAACATAGAAGGGAAAAGGGGAAAAAAAAAACTTAATGCAAGTGTGGGATTTGCGGATACGCCATAAGAGCCAAAATGGAAAGAAAATAGTAAAGAAATAATAGAAGGAAAAAACAAAAAACAAGAAGAAGAAGAAGAAGAAGAAGAAGAAGAAGAAGAAGAAGAAGAAGAAGAAGAAGAAGAAGAAGAAGAAGAAGAAGAAGAAGAAGAAGAAGAAGAAGAAGAAGAAGAAGAAGAAGAAGAAGAAGAAGAAAAAAGAAAGACAAGAAGGAAGACAATAGGAGACAAGAAAGAAGATAAGAAAGAAAACAAGATTAAAAAAAAGATAAAAGAAGGATAAAAGAAAAGGTAAAGATAAGGATGCACAATTAAAAAATGAAATGTTTATTTACAATGCAAGTGATTATAGAGAAGATAAAAATTGCTATTTTTTAGAGAACTTTTTGGTCAAATTTTGTCAAAGCCAAATTTGCTCATAAAATGAGCGCACTTGGCGATATGCGTAAATAGAAAATTACGTGTTTTATCACCAAAAAGATCATGATTTGAATCCCTGCGGTGCTGCCAATTAAACTTTACTTTAATACTAGAATCTTCTTTTTTTAAATTATGAAATTCAACTAAGTGTGAGGGAGAAGAACTATTTTGAATGAGGATCATAATCTAATTGATATTTTTTTAGCTACTTAAGAAAAAATCCACACTTTCTCCGTAATCGCTAGAATGGATGCTTGGAGATGAACGACGCAAATTTGATGTGCTCGAAACTGAACAATCCCATCTTATAGCGCTTTAACAATGTGGAGTAGGATTATCATATCTTTTTTATTCTTTATTTTAAAATTTTGAGAAATCGATATATAGAATATTCACAAATACTTTTAAAATTTCACTTTTTCACAACGACACTTTGAGCTCATTATTATTACACCCTTCAAAGAATATTTGCTCACCAACGGCCTCTCATAGGGCGGTTTAGGCGAGGTGTTGGGTTTCTCTAGCGAGCAAGTGTCTGCATCTGCTTTGTTTTAATGTGTTTGTTCTTTGTGTCGACTATTATCAATGCAAAGGCTTTCAATGTTGTTTGAAAAAAAAAAAAAAAATTAAAAAAAAAAATTAAAAAAAAAATTACACGCTAATGTGCACAGACACATACGATTGGATACTTTTTATGTGTTGAGTTTTTAACTCATGCATAGCATAATAAAGCAATGGGAGTCAACACTGACTTTTGCAATGAGACTACAATCTAGTTACAATTAGAAACTACACTTACGTGACAATAACAAGATAGTCCCAAAATTCATGGAATTAAAATAACATTCCATCGTTACTTAAAAAAATGAATCTAAGTGAAAAATCTTTTTCAATTCAATTTTCAAAAGGATGCTCTATTGCACTGCTCTATTACAGTTAGCCAAAAAGTCAATTCAAAGAGGAAATTTTTGGCAAACTCATGTTGAATTCCTTTTGAACTCATATTGAAATATAAATAGACCAAAAACTACTTTGTGACTAATTGGGAGACAAACTAAAACAAGCCACTGCCATTATTCTCTATACCTTGCTATGGCTTCCACACCTTCCATGAAAACTTTAGGCCCATGGAACACAAGGGGACAATCTATGACATGACAATATTCAATCCAAGTTTATTTCAATAGAGAGGTTAGTAGTAGAGCAAAAAGGGAAGTTAAATGCACTTCTTTTCTGTTAACCCTTAAAGGGTTAATGGGGATAGTATATACGTTGGCATATATTTGACATTTGTTGTAAATAGAAAGCTCCAAACTGAGACCTCAATAGCTCATTAAAATTTTGTCAACGTGAATTTTAACTTTATTTTTGATCGTAAACCCATAGGAGGTGTGTAACCATGTCAGATACAATGAAATATTGGTGTATAATACTAGTCGGGAAGGGCTCTTTGGACCTTTAACCCCTAAAGGACCATGCTCATTCCTAAAATTTTATCACTTTCTTGTGATGCTTTGAAGAAAGAAATTGTATCTTTTGATTGGTATTCATGTAGAAAACTTCACCGTTGAAACTCAAAGAGGACTTAGTCATGAGACTATACATCAATTTTCAGAACAATCTACCGTATATATTACATGATTATAAGGTTTGATCATAAGTTGATTTTTGAAAATTTTGAACAAACCAACAGGTCATTCATTGCAAGCTTTCTCATAAATTTAAAAACCATGATTAGCGTTTGAAAGTTTAGGAGCATACAAAGATGTACTATATCTAGGTGCTCACAAAAAATGGTGTTCTAAAACTAAATACAACAACAATGATTGATTCTCAAAGATTTATGTTTGGATAAAGTGACTTGTTGGTGACTCGTCAAGCCGGTGTTTGTGATCGTTATTAACTTTTACATTGCAAAAATATTTTAGAGAATTCAAATATATATTTGGAATATTCCGAAATATTCTAAAATAATATAAAATATGTAGAAAAGATTATGTTTTAAATATATTTAAACATTTTCCGTAATTATTATATAGTGTTAATGATGCAGTAATGGAAAATATTTTACATATTGTACACTTTTTTTTTTTATACGAATGTGACATCCAAGTGTGAAAACGCCCTCCAAGTCATCAACCGCCCTAACTACCATGTCTCAAGTTTACCTACGTTGACGTTTTAGTTTTTTCCCAATGAATCAATCAACGTAATTGCAAATTTTAAAGGATTTTTGTGTTCTTGTAACGTACATTTTCAATTCTCTGGTTAACATTGAGTCAAAATTATGAAATCCAAACAAGTCATTAAAGTAATGAAATTATTCTTGGACACAATGTGTCCACCTGGTCCTTTAGGGGTTAAGGGTTTATTCTATCATGATATGAAAGGTGTGACATAAAAGAGTCCTAAATGAAAAAATAAAATAAAATAAAATTCCCAAAAGTCTGGCATGCATTTACAGATTTTTGTTTCTACCGACCCTCCACTGTCAACTTGCCTGAGCGTGCAGGCAAACCACCGCCAACCTCATCATCGCCATAGCCAGGTAGCTGCCGGAGGGGAGGGAGCTGCGGCACCTGATCTCACTCGCCCTAGAAGCCCTAGCAGCAGTGTCGGCGCCCATCGACCGACCGATCGGTCTTCTGCATTGCGCAAACCGGTTTAGGCATTACGTTTCGATCATTGCCTGGCGATCGATCAATGGCGACCTTGATGGAGACCGTGTTGCCGGGGCTGTGGACATGGCCGCCGCGCTGGGAGCAGGCCAGCTTGCCCGTCGTCTCGGACTTGGCGGTCGTGCCTTTCTTCGCGCTCCTGTTTCCCGTCTTGCGCTTCGTCCTCGACCATTTCGTGTTCGAGGTCTCTCTCTCTTACTCACTGCATTCCCTGCATTACGTGTGTAATTAATTGCTTTTTTAGGTTTAGTTTTATTCTTTTTCGCGCACAAAATTCTTCATAGTAGGCCACGATCAGCTTTAATTACCATGTTAGACGCTGGTTGCAGATTATATAGGTGGAATACGATTATAACATAAGGTAACCGGTCGTAAAAGAAACCTCAGACAACTAGTTTTATCTTTAAAAAAAATTCTAAATCGTCACAGGTTTTGAAAAGTGATCCATGTTTCTGAAGAATTTTTAAGGCGTTCCATGTTGCGCGCCTGCATTGCTTGTGTATAACTATTTGCGTCTTTAGGTTTCGATCCGTACTGTAGCTTTAATTACCATGTTAGACGCACAATGAATGTAAGTGGTTGCAGATTATATAGGTGGAATACGATTATAATATAAGGTAACCGGTCCTAAAAGAAACCTCAGACAACTAGTTTTATCTTTTAAAAAAATTCTAAATCGTCACAGGTTTTGAAAAGTGATCCATGTTTCTGAAGAATTTTTAAGGTATTTCATGTTGCGCGCTTGGATTGCTTTTGTATAACTATTTGCGTCTTTAGGTTTAGATCCGTACTTTCCGGTTTTTTTTAATCTTTTTTCGCGCAGAAAGATTATCAAAATGGCCACGATCATCTAGCTTTATTTTCCATGTTAGAAGCACAGTGGTTGAAAGTTATACAGGTGGAATAAGATTATAACATAAGGTAACCGGTCCTAAAAGAAGCATCAGAAAACTAGTTTTAGCTTCTAAAAAAGATTATACTGTTTAGAAAACCGTCGCTGGTTTTGAAAAGTGATCCATGTAGCCGAAGATTTTTTAAGGCAGTTGAAGCCTGCATTGCGTGTGTTTAATTGTTTGCGTCTTTAGGTTTGAATACGTCACAAGTGCGCTTTCAGCGCAATTAATAATGTAAGTTAAATCGGTCCTAAAAGAAACATCAGACAACTAGTTTTAGCTCTTAAAATAAATTCTACTGTCTCCAAAATCGTCACAGGTTTTGCGCGCCTGCATTGTTTGTGTGCCTGCATTGTTTGTGTTTAATTGTTTGCGTCTGTAGGTTTAGATCCGTTACAAGTGCACAATTCTTTTTTTCTTTTTACTCGCGCAAAAATTATCAAAAATGGCCATGATCATCTAGCTTTAATTACCTTGTTTGAAGCACAGTGGTTGAAGGTTATATAGGTGGAATAGGATTACCGTATAACATAAGGTAACCGGTCATAAAAGAAACACCAGACAACTATTTTTGGCTTTTAAAAAAAATTCTACTGTCTCGAAAATCGTCACAGGTTTTGAAAAGTGATTTTTTAAGGCAGTTGAAGATGATTACAGGTATTCTAGTGTCAGTAGTAGGTTTACCTATCATCTCAACTTCAAAGAAAATTCGTAGAACATAATTGAACTCTGGAAAAAATTTGAAATGACTTACTTTATGATAATTTTTCGTATGCTATCACGCTCATCTCAAATTCTAGACCGTACCTTCATTCAAGGAGTCGGATCAGAACGAGTGTAGGATTTGGGGTTAGGTTACCTTCTGAGGAAATCTCGGGTGGACGACCATCTATACCTGTAGCTTGTTAGAAGCACAATTATCCGCTATAGCTTCAATCACCCTGGTAGAAGCATAATAGATGCAAGTAGTATCGAAGGTTACTGTGTTAGAAGCACAATGGATGTGAGTAATATTGAAGGTTGCTATGTTAAAAGCAGAGTGGAGGTGATAAATATTGAAGGTTACTATGTTATAAGCATAATGTGTTAGAAGCACAATGGATATGAGTAATATTGAAGGTTGCTATGTTAGAAGCACAATGGATGTGAGGAATATTGAAAGTTACTGTGTTCGAAGCAGCACAATGGATGTGAGGAATAATGAGGTTGCATAGGGGGAATGGGATTATTATCAAGGCAGAAAATTGTAAGTTCACATGGCTTTGATTGTGTTTGTGTTTAGTGGATGGGGCGGCGCGCTATGCGAATGACGGATGAATCATTTGCGAAGCTGTCGGCAATGGAACGCGAGGAGAAGGAGAAGACGCTGATCAAGTACAAGGAATCGGCGTGGAAGTGCGTCTATTACCTCACGGCCGAGCTGTTGGCGCTGGCTGTCACGTACAATGAGCCTTGGTTTACCCAGACCAAATGGTTCTACCTCGGCCCTGGCAACCAAATATGGCCCAACCTCACTGCAAAGTAAGCAAGCGTTCCTCTTTTATTTCTACTGTCTACCCTTTTCACTTTTCCAAGAGTATTGTTCGTGATGGTCAGATTCGTCTTTTTGGAAAACTGATAATTTATTAATCTCAGAAAATTGGAGTTATCCTTTGAGTTAATAAACACCGAGCTGCACTACTTAATGAGATGCACTACTTAACCAACTCTAATATACAGTGTTTGAGCGTAAGGATGTTTTCTAAATCTGGTTTGGGGTTTTAGCGGTGCGTGATTGTTGGTTTTAATTGCTCGTGATTCCATTGCATGTCCCTTATTCATGGCTTTCTCATGCTGTTTTTTCATTCTTCCTTTTCCTAACGAGTGCACAATTCTGTTTCTGCACAATGTGTACAGGCTCAAACTGAAGTTTTTATATGTTTTCTCGAGTGGATTCTACACTTACAGCATATTTGCGCTCTTGTTTTGGGAGACGCGGCGAAAAGACTTTGGTGTCAGTATGACTCATCATTTCGGAACACTCGCACTGCTCATAGTCTCTTACGTTGTCAAGTGAACTCTCTTAACGCATTATCCAAACCCTTTCAAATTATCTGGTTTACAAGTATTGTTTAATCAAGTGCTTTTTCCTCAATTGATTTCTAGTTTACTACTGGGATGAAACTCACAGCACATTTAATAAGTGGAATGTACTTCAGTTTGGATATACAGTTTGGAATGTACTTAGCCATAAGCTATATAATTCGATGGATCAACATGACATTAAAGTTTTAAGAAAGCCATGGTAATCAAGCTGAAAGTAAATTTTTCTCTGCCTAATCAATCGAACTAGATGTTTACTCTTCAACTGAAGGTCATTTCTTATGTCTCAGAAAATTTATGCTTATGAGACTCACTCTGTATGTATATATGTATGTGTGGCAGCTTGCAGCGTGCAGGATCAGTAATACTAGCTGTGCATGACGCCAGTGATGTATTTCTGGAAATTGGTAAGCTGACAAAGTACAGTGGTCTAGATTACGTGCCTGAAATCGCGTTTGGGTTATTCGCAATTTCATGGGTTCTTCTCCGACTTCTCTACTTCCCAATTGTCCTTATCAGAAGTACCTCGTATGTTTCGCAACTGATCCCTTGAATTTTTATATATTTTTATGTGGATGTTTTAGTTGTTTATGGACAAGATATTTTAGTTGTTTTAGTTGTTTATGTGATATAGCCCTCTCCTACTTGGCTAACCAAAGAAGTGGAATATCTGCTGAGCATGCACGACAGCGGGATATAATGCCTATGTGCTGCCCTGTGTCATAACCCTCTCCTGTTGCTTTCATCGTCACATGGCACATTGTGGTTGAAAATAAAGAGGGTCTCGAGTCATATTCCCATCCTCCCCTACTCTCTTAGAGCTCTGATGTTAGCTCTGATGGTCTTGATTTAGTTGGAGGAGAGGGTTATGTCCGATAACTGTCTCGGCCCTTCTGGCCCTGGACCCTTTTTCTAGTGCAGAATCAATTAACGCCTATGAAATAACCACTATTCCGAGGATAGTCTTCTGAATATATCACAACCTTTACCTGGCAGACATTTACTTGCAACCATAGTTTGACCGTTTGCTAAAATAATTTGCAAAAATAGTACAGATTCTGTGGCCTTTTAGCGGTTGCTTTGCTTCGGTAGAAGTCCTAGTGACTAGAAACTGTCTTCTAAATTAGAACATTGATCCCAACCAGAGATGGTTGAAGGGTGCAAATAACTACCTTCAGCTACATTGAATGCTTAATTCCAACCATCGCCATATGTATGATCTTCATATTATAGTTTTGACCAAACGATGAGCTGATTACCGTTATCCTGTCATCTATATCAAAGAATGGATAGATGGCATTGTCCACACAGTATCTGATGGAAGATTTGTGTTGTTATGTGCAGGTATGAGTGCCTGCAGATACTAGAAAAAGATTCGTATAAAAATGGGCCGTATTTGTATTACATCTTAAATACATTGTTGATCTGCTTGCTGGTGTTGCACTTATACTGGTGGCTCTTGATCTGGAGAATGATTATGAAGCAGATTCAAAACTCTGGGAAAGTGTCTGATGATGTCCGCTCTGGTACGTCCCTTCTTACTGTGAAAACTATGACATCACCTTTGTTTGGGCCCAAGCTACAAAAAGAATTGAAACTTTACTTTGGAAACTCGTAGTTGATTATAGAAACTTCCAAAAACATATTTCTGTTGTTAAAAAATATAGGGTATGATTGCTTCTTACTATTGGTACATTTTATTACCTTGAAGTTTTCTAAATGATTTATTTCAACTCCTATGGAAGGGGTCATTTTTGGCACTTAGGGGTTAGATGAATACCTTATATCAAGCTTGGGTATATGCAGATTCAGAATCAGACTCGGATGATGACGATGAAGACAAAGACAAGCAGGAGTGATTTACCCTCGGAAGAGACTTTATGCTTTCTAGTTGCTATAAGTGTAATCAAGCAGATGCCATCCAAGCCTGTCAGCGACCTTGGTTCACATATTGGTTTTCAAGCTTATTTTACGCTCCCTAAGCATGTCAGGAAAAATCCACGAGCGTCTCGCTTCTTCAGCAGAGAGTTGAATTCTTCACTCAGTAGGAATTTTTTGCATTTAGAATTTTTTGCATTGGATTAATTGCATTAATTAATTTCATTTTAATTGAGTTTGGTGTTCTCATTTTTTGCAGCTAAGAAATTCAATTTTTTTTTCAATTTTCTTTTTTATGCATCGCCTATTGGTTCGAAAGTCCCCCATTTACATTGCAAGTGCCGTACAATCATGTCATTGTAAGAAATGTGATACTTCTACTCATTGGTAATAAATCCCTTTAACCGTTGAATGCCGTTGTAGCCATATATTGGTAGATGGATGTAACTCATCCAAAGTGAATTGCATCACGAAAACGAAACCCTCTTTTTCAATACTTTTGCAGTATTAGAGTTATTTGTAAAGTCCCTCAAATCCCTTCGTTTTGACCTGTAAAATGGAAAGGAGAGGATCGGCATGATCTTACTGTAGATCCAAAATAGAACATTGGATGGATTGAAATTTTTATTCATAAAAATTTGGAGGGAGGGAGAAGAATTGGGTAGTGAGGTGGGACTATGAGGAGAAGTGGTGTCAGAATGCTCTGGTACTAGCTGTGGTTCATGAAAAAAGCAGGACAGAAGACCGGATGCCTTTACAAATAACTCTATTGTATCTGAGTATTTATGCAGTGGCACTAGATGCCCATGCAAAGTCACTATACATGTGTGAAATTGGGCACCACTTGTTTAGGCATCTCCCTTGACGGTGTCACCTTTTTTACTACACTAAATAGGTAGATTAGTGTTAAATAATTATAAGATTTGAAAATATTATAGATTTTTACTCTTGACAAAAAAAATTACTAAAGGCATTGATTCCAATACTATTGAAAGATCCCCTTCTTGACCAATATAGAAGGTAAAATTTTTGGTCAATAGTAAAAATTTACAACATGTTTATGTAAATTAGTGTATCTAACACTAATCTACCTATTCAGTGTAGTGAGAGTGTGAAATTCATACTGTTGCAGTACTGCATTTGTACTATGTTATATGTTATATACTTACGTTGTACTGTGATGGAACATAGAATGCAATATTTCAACAAGACAAAATTATTCATAATAGAGTACATTAATACTACTACTAATTATTGTTAAACAACTTTATTGCTAATGTATAAAAAATTTGTATGAATGATGTATTCTAATAATCTTAAGAACATTATAGAATTACATACAAAAAATTTAAGACTAGTATGCTGTCATTATACTAAATTTTTGTACGTTGATTATGCACACAAGACATTTTTGTTACATTCATTTGTAGTACTACATTTATATTGCAATTTTGTTGTATTTGTACAAATTCTAAATCAAATTGTTGTAATATATACAAATTATTATTGAACTGCAAAAAATAAAATAAAATAATGATGTATTGCAAGAATATTGTGTTTGTAATTACTTTGGATACAACTTTAGAGTAGCAACAATTTTGATGCAATACTACAACTATAATGTATAAATTTCTAATCTTATTTCAACCATGCTAGATAGAAAGATAGAAACTCCTCTCCCTTCTAGCAAGGGGCTGGCATGAATAAAGTGTCCGTTCGTAATGTCAATGACCCGGTGCCCACCGGACAAGGGGACATTGGGACAATACTACTCTCCCCTTTTGGGGATGGACATTGTAGGGACACACTATGCTAGTTCCTACCTAGCCACTAGTGCCTTGAAGATACCGGATACCGTATCCCCCCAAAGGGCTTTAACCCTTAACCCCTAAACATCCTCACCTATGTCCAGTTTAGGCAGTTTTGCAAAGATGCATTATAAAATGCAATTAACATGAATATTTAGAACTTGATGTATGAATAAAAGTTATACATTTTTAATTTTAGATTCTATCTATACGGTTAGATCTATGATTGCTATCACTAATCTTTTTTTTATAAATTTTGAAACATAAAATAAAAAAATATTTTGTAATTCAATTACGAATAAGATATTGACAATATGTGGATGAAATTGTTGTGATGGGTTATAATGTAGTACTTTAGGTGTAGTGATTTTTGGAGATTTTTTGGATGCTTGATTTTAATAGTTTTTTTTTTCAAGAACACTTTTAGACCAAAATCTTCAAGATTTTCGGTGAAACACTACAACACAAAATGAGGCATAATTTTTTCAAAAATTATTTCCTTTTCGATCGAATCACACATACATGTAGCTAACTTCCCATAAAAAATTCAGTAAAAAAATCACACCACAAAAAGTGCATGACGGATGAGAAAATATAGATGAAATCTGTACATCAGGCCAAAAATGCCTACTTGGGCAGTTAGAGGTTAAACGTCAAGAGGACCTGGACGGGGCAGCCCAGAAGGCATCAAAAATTTTGGGAAAAAAAATAACAATTTGTTTTTTTTTCTTTTTTTTGCAAAAACGGCTCTGTAGTGCACTGTTGGCTAGCACTGTAGCACTGCGGCATTGTTTAACCCCTAAAGGACCACGAGGCCACCATGTGGCTTCTGGAACTAGAAAGTAAGGAATTTCGAGTTGGTGGACCGTGAATTGTAAAGTGAGCAACAAAGAGACCCTAGTTCTTTTTAAGAGCTGAATCCGTGAGTACTTCTTGATCGAAATTTCATGAAGTGTGCAATTTTTGGTGATTTTTTTGAGTTGCACGGTGGGTATTTAGGCGTCACTTCAGACCCTCATATCTTCTTCTTTGCACCTCCAAACCACTTGAAATTTTTTCCACATTTTTAAAATGATGATTTCTACTCACAGTAAAATTTTCAGATTTTTTGGAGCACTTTTGATCAATCCGATTTCAGATGTGTACAAAATACCCTAAACAAGTTCCATCAATCTTCTCAACGGTGGCATTTTTTCAAAAATTGTGCGATTTTGTCGATCTTTTTTTTATAAAAAAGCTATATAAGTCTTCTAGGATTTCAATGGTGCCGATCGTCAAAATTATCCCACACCAATGAGGAATTGAGCTTGTTATAAGAGCTAGTCAAGAAAACAAGAGCTAAGCTAAAAACACCCCCGGTCCTTTAGGAGTTAACTTTAGCAGCCCCAACCTCAATTTGATAGCTTTGATTGCTTACCAACGATTCCACAATCTTTCAAATGAGGAGAAAATTTGGAATCTGGATCGCTTTTTCAATAGCTTTCCAACGCACCAAGTCTCGCTTGATTTGGTTTAGAAAATCAACTTTTTTTCTTCATTATTCTCTTTTAAATAAGCCCATGGGGCTTACCTTGACGTTTAAGGGTTAAGGTACCCATACAACAAGGTCCAAGGACCCCACCATAGTTGGGTGGACTATGGTGGTGAACACCACACCGGCATGGGGAATAGAATTCACAACCTCCTCATTGGGGGCCATTAGCCCTAACCACCAAGCCAAGGCTTGTGGTGCCTTTCAACCATGCCATTTATTCGCTCATTGAAAATTTAAGATAATGCAAAGTTATCAAATAATTTGACCTGAAAAACAATAAATTCATCAGCAAATCAAATGGATGACTCACAAGTTACAAACTCCAAAAGCTTGTGCCCAAAATTGCAAAAGGATTCACCAACAAATGGTGTATAATTGTTTTTCCTTAGAAAGCCATACATACTTGGTCCTAACCTTTCTCACACCTGCATTGATAGACAAGAGTAATAGCATTATTTATGATACTTAGATAAGAAAACCATGGAAAATACAATCAAAACCTACGTTAACATTAAACATTGAAAAAAACTACACAATGAATAAATTGCCGACAAAGATATAACGTACAAGAATAAATGAATAAACAAAAAGAGCAATAGTCAGATCATAGCCCCTTTAGTTTAAAATCCAAGCTGCATTTACCAAATAGTCAGATCATAGCCCGTTGAGTTTAAAATCCAAGCTGGATTTACCAAATGCCTCTAGAGTAAGATATAAGAGGGTTGAAGTATCTTCAACATACCTTGAGAGTTGTTCGTGGCTCGGGGAGTGCACTTAAAGTTAAGATTAGGAATACACGTGAGTGCGTTTTAATAGCATACCCCCTACAATACTTGGCCTTGAAATAGTTTTTAAATTACAAATATTTAGGTGCTCAATCATAACGTATATATTTATCATTTGGTATAAAATTCAGACCCAAAACTTTTTTTAAATATTTTTTAAAAAATGATAGAAGTTTACACTAAAATGTGTAGTTTTTTGCTTCAAAAATCAATTTAAAATATTTACAAGTGATTATTTTTTGAAATTTATACAACAAGAACTTTAGATTGTGTTCAACAACCTCATATTTTTTTTACAATTTTCAGATGATTTTTTAGTACATACATAGAGGGGTCAAAGGTACGCACTCACGTGATTCCTAGTCTTAATTTTAAGCGCACTCCCCGAGGTTGGTGGAGATATCAGAGTTGCTGGGGATACTGCTGTCATTGTACTATTTTGAATACACAAAGTGAGTTTGAAAAACCTATTATGAACTATTATTTACACCATATGCCACAATCATGTACAAATAACCGATTGGAAAATTCATTCCGACAAGGACGCGGCGGATACCACATCTGTCCTTAGCACGATGTATAGTGTGGGTTCTCTAATATATTCAACTTCATGCATCACATTTATCCTCTTGACTCTATCAAGTTTCTTTAAGATAAATGTTATGTACACTTTTATACCGTCTTAGTGAAATTTGAGCTCCATCTCCTTCATGTCCCTATCTCTGTCTATAGCCAAACTCAACTGCTAATGCAAAATTTATAAAATTAATATTGAGAAGTTGAATTTAACAAAATTCAAAAGTTAAAAAAAAAATTGAAAAGAAAAAGGTTTGAGAACTTACCTCATAGGCGAACTTTGCCAATTATCGGGGATCATCAAGATGGGGTCTTTGTGTTGTAGTTCTTCCCACTCATAATGCATGCAACTATCCAAAAATAACATCCAATTTAAATGGATTGAAGCAATGGTCTGATATGGGTACCCCAATTAAAAAGCGCTTTAATTTAGCATTGACCTATAGCAACTTTAAATGAGTCCTTTAAAAAAATGAAATAAAATGAATCAACCAAATGTGGTTTTGGTTCCTACACTTATAAAGTACAAAATAAAGAATTCCCGTAACAATCGAAGAAGTATAAAGATTTTAAAAGAGACTTTTTGTACAAAAAACAAAATTTGTCCCAACTATTTAAAAAAATTTAAGCATTTGTTAAAAATATCCAATGACATTTTGGTAGCAATTTTTTATATGAAAGACATCTAAATATGTGTTATTTGAAATGATTAATTTAAAGAATTAAATAATTAAATAAAAATTTATCACAATGCCTGCAAATCTTGATTTTTGGCAATTTTTCCCACGAAGCATGAAAACATGAAAATTTATTTATTCGATTAAAAATTTGGACTTGAATTAAAGTAATTAATGTCATTAAGGATATTTTTTTAATTAGATATCATTAATCTACTTCATTAAATATTTATCCACTTCAGTTAACTAAAATTAATGATTTTCAATCAAAACAATATCTTTAATGAAATGACATACTTTAATTCAAGTCTGAATTTTCAATTGGAAAAAATAATTTTCATGTTTTTATGCTTCGTGGAAAAATCGCCAAAAATTATCATTTACAGGCATTTTGGTACAAAATAAACATTATTTTTAATCTTTAAATTAATCATTTCAAATAACACATATCCAAATGTATTCAATATCAAAAATCGGTACCAAAACGTCATTGGATATTTTAAACAAATGTTTAGAAATTTTTCTAAATTGTTTGGACAAATTTTGGTTTTCATACAAAAATACTCTTTTAAAATCTTTAAATTCTTCAATTTTTACCTAAATTTTTTATTGTGTACTTCATGAGTGTAGGAAATCAAAACAACATTTGGTCATTTCATTTTTTTTATTTTTTAGAAAGGGACTCATTCGAAATTGATATAGGTGTTGTTTTCAGAGTTAAAAGGACTTTTGGGGTATTCATTTTAGATCATTGTCAATGATCGTCATCTTTCCACAATCAATTATGGTGCCTAAACAATGGTATAAAGGTGGTTTTTCCAAGTTTCTATTTCTTTTTAGCTTCCGTTTTGAGGTTTTAGTACATCCAATTATTGCCACAATTCTAACTGTGCATAAGAGGCAAATCTACCCCGCCTATTAACAATTGTGTTTTTTTTATTGTTGTTTTCAAACTGTCTTCCCAAGCCCTCTAAAAAACGGACCGTTTGAAAATGTCCCCTTCTCCAACATTAGAAATTGCTAATGTTACTAGTTTCATGTATTCTTCATGAATAAGCATTCTGCTTTTGGTAACATCTATTCCCAACATTAATTTCTTAGAGAATTTTTTTATATGAGCCCGAGTTTGATAAAGTCCTACTTGGCTAAGTTTGATGTAGGGTTTTCATTCAATTATTTGATTATTAACTTCCAGATGGCATCTGGACCGGAGCATTCCATCAACAAAGATAGGATGGTTAGTATCATGAATGCAATGAACGAAGGTAAGCGCTTTACTTCGAAGGCGGAGAGCAAGGTGAGGGGGGCGTGTGATCCCCGTCGACCGACATGCAGTGTTCCGGTATTCGTTTTTTGCACTACACCGAGCAATTTTGATTCTCATTATAAGGCTCCCCAAATATTTGTGCAAGGCAAGAGGAAGGCTTTAGAAATAGAGAATATTCAGCAGGCAGTGCTTGAATTGCCCATTAACTTGAGTGTTGCTAAGTACCGTATGTGAGGGTCAGATTCGGACAGTATTGTGTCGAAATCTAATTTCCACATTATATTTTGAGAGGTCCACGTCTCCATAAACCAAATACAAGATGACTTGTCGCACTGTTGGACAAAAATTAATTAATTGTCGAAATTGACCACGACGTAGGGTAGCTTGCGTCACAATGAATGGTCGGGAGTTGGGGAAGTTGGAACTAAAGAATCTCAAGGTACGAAACTAAAATATGCCACCGAAATAAATTTGAAATAAATGGTTGTTTGTTTTTAAATCATTAATTTGTGCTTCCAAATTTCTTATAATCCATCTTAAAGTATTCATTTGTCTCTCAAATGCCATTGCATAGGGATACGAAGGTCATCCTCCATACTCCCCACTGCACCTTATCCATCAATTCTCGTTCCCGGGCCATGCAAAAGCCGCAACCTGGCCCTTTGTTGCACCGATCACCTGAAACTCTCACTCGGAAAATGGTGTAGAGACGGTTAGGCAAGGGAGACAATGAAGAAGAGCATATAAGAGGAGCACACAACAACGAACATCAACACAGATTACGAATGCAACAACGACTATATGCACTAAAAAGACTTGCGGAGGCGCATGCAAGACAATGATCACTAGATAAGAGTGAGATTTGGTAGAGGCCGTGGGCCAACTTTACCGAAACCTACAAATTTGGATAGTCAAAAACGGAAGGAACTTGAAAGAGCTGAAGCCACTGAGGACATGAATGCATCACATGACGAAGATAGACTTGGAGGATCAAAGCAAGCGAAAATGAGCAAACAAGAGGGATTGCAACGTTTGAGTTTAATGAAGGCAGATGTGGAAGCAAACAAAATCATTGCCCAATCACAACAAAAGTTAGCTCAATTAAAAGAACGAGAACTTCGTTTGAGGGAGCAAGAACTGCAGCAGCAAAAACGACAATCAAATGATGCGTACTTTGCAGGTCCTTATTATCGTAATCATCCACAACGAGAAGAAAACAACAAACATTGCATGGAAGTTTCCGTGAAGGAAGCAAGATTTGAAGCAACAGAGCTAAAGACTATAGAACGAGGCAAACAAAAAGTAGATGAACCTATAATAGAACCAGCTCAAGTGAATGAAACATTTGCTAATTTATACTTAATTGAAGTTATCTTAACCTAATTTTAATGTAATTGAAGCTTAACCTTGAAAGGACCGTGAGGTTTTTTAATTTTTAATTTTTTTTAATTTTTTTTTTAGCATCATTTTTTCCTCTATCTATTCATTTTCTTTTAAATTGTTTTTGCTCTTGATAGCTAATACGAATTTGAACATTAGGAAAAAAATTAAAAAATTATTTGACTAATTTAAAATGTTTTTCCATTCCTCCAAAAACGATCAAACAAGATTAAAAAGATTGTCATTTTATCTTTCACTTCAAAAGTTATAATTTTAATTTTTATTGTAATTGGCAAATCTAAATAAAATTTTATGGAATTTTAAATTAAATTTCTTAATTTTGTATGGATTCAAAAATAAATTAGACTGAGCATGCCTTACCATAGTTTAATTTTTAATCAAAAAGAATAATTTAAGTCCCCAAAAAACTTTATTAATATTTGAAGTGTATTATAATAATTTTTTAAAGAAAATCAGTACAATCTGGAAACAATATAATTCCTTTAACCTTTAAACATTGAGCCTATCATTATCAATGTTTTGAGGTCTCCAAAGGGCTGCAAATTTAGCCAAAGATGCTATGCAAAATATTATTAGAAAATTAGAATTAAAAAATTAAATTAAATTAAAAAATCACAAAATTTTAAAAAATTAAATTTGATGTAACCAAAATTTTGGCACGTTAAATTTGGATTTATTGTTTTCTAATTATTTTAAATAATATTTAAATAATATTTAAATATTGATTTAATTAATATTTAATCTATATTTAATTAATTTTAATTTTTTAATTAATTTTTAAAACTTAATTTTGTTTTTGCTTTTTAGTTCTTAATTTTTTTTCCCGAAATTTTTAAATTTTTAAATTTTTTAAAATTCATTTTGTTCATAAGGGTTTTAGCTAAACTGGCACGGCCTTTTCTTTTTCTTTTTTGTCACAAATGAAAATTTATTTCAATGCAAAAGAAACCATTACAACAAGTCAAGTGGCAAGCTGCTGAGCAAAATCACCTTGTCACTGAAGCCTACTAGAAGAAACAGAAAAAAGCAAGAAGAAACAGAAAAAAGCCTTAAACCAAAAACCCTAGTTGGGGCCGTTGAATATGCCATTGGACCTTCGAAGCATGCCTGGTGCCAAGCAATGGGTGGCACCACTCCTTGTCAAACTGGCACAGCCTTTGGAGGTCTCAAAATCTTTCTAATATACCGTGGGTTGAGTGAAGTGCTGGATAACTGTGGTTGCAACTTTGAACTGGAACTGTGGCGTGAAATGTCAGAGTTATGATGGACGACTAAGTGCATTTTGTAGTTGTATTATATGTAATGAAGTGAGGAGATTGTGATGCCAACTAAGCATTCAAATACAGAGAGATTCATGATGAATCCAAATTAAAGTCTCCAGCGTTGTTTAATCCCTTTAACCCCTAACCGTCCAACCATGCATACTTTGCTTGATGTACAGATTTCATCCGCAATTTCTCATCCATCATGCACTTTTTGTAGTGTGATTTTTTTACTGAAACTTTTATGGGAGGTTAGCTTCATGTATGTGTGATCCGATCGAAAAGGAAACAATTTTTGAAAAAATTATGCCTCATTTCGTGTTGAAGTGTTTCACCCAAAAGTTTGAAGATTTTAGTCTAAAAGTGTTCTTGAAAAAATAAACTCATAAAATCAAGCATTCAAAAAATCTCCAAAAATCACTACACATAAAGTACTATATTATAAGCCATCACAACAAATTTCATCCGCACACTGTCAATATCTTATTCGTAATCAAATTACAAAATAATTTTTTTGTTTTATGTTTCAAAAATTATAGAAAAATATTAGTGATAGCAATCAAAGATCCAACCGTATAGATTGAATCTAAATTTCAAAATGTACATCAAGTTTGTACATCAAGTTTCAAATATTCATGTTAGTTGCATTTCATAACGCATCTTTGCAAAACTGCCCAAATTGGATATAGGTGAGGACGTTTAGGGGTTAAGGTCCCAATTCAACACTGTTTTCAAAAATTTGTTATAAAATGTTTGATGAAAACTAAAAATGGAGTTGATGTACAAAACAAAGTTGTAAATGTCAATGTGAAGATGACATCTCTATAGTTGGGTTCAACATATTTCTTATTAATATTTTAAAAATAATTTTGCAAGGTTTTCTCTTGAAATTCAATTTAAAATCCAAAATCAACACAAAAAAATCAAAAAATATTGTAATGAAATTGGAATAACATGCAGTATAAGATGGTATGGTTTCCGTTATTTGATTCTACTTATTATGCCGGGAAAATCACATTTAAGGTCCCACTTTTTGAACTAAGAATGAAACTTGACATAAACCACTTTTGTTATTTTTCAAATATTCACATTATTTTATTTTGAAGATCCATACCATACAAGTGGTAGTCAACTAGCACAAGAATCAAGGGAATTTTGGATGAATGAATAACATCACCGTATGTGGTGAAAGGACGCGTCAGAAATCATCCAGCGTCGAGATTATGGACGCTGACGCGCCAAAGGGTTAAATGCGGGCACAAATTGAATTAGTCATTCCAACAGATAAGAATGTGATGCACAATAGAGTTATCTGAAAACAGACCCTGTGATTTCCAACTTGTAAAGTGAGTCTCCGTTTTAATAATAACAAATTTTGACAAACCTTGTTCATGAATAGTCTTTTGGTCACTTCATGAATAAACCTTTAATTAGACTAGCTGTGGGGAGCTTGTGGGAATTTTCTTCTAGCATTAGGGAGGTCATGAGTTCTATACCCTACAGTGGTGTAAGGCCCTGCTTTTGATTATCTTCAATTGATCATAGACTAGTTTTGCAAACTTTTTGAATTCAAAAAGAGTTTCAGGTGAGTTCCACAAGAGATTCCACTTTGAAACACTCTTTTTGATTAACTCTTTTTAGCTAAATTTGGCATTCAAAAATTATGAGGGAGGAAATGCAGCTCATAAGTTATTCACAGGTAGTGACAATCGAGCTTGCACTTCAAGCTCCACACTGTGAATAACTCATCCATCCGCCCTTCCACTACCCGAGTACCATACAATGTTTTTTTTTTTTTTTTTTCTTCACCAGATTTCTCTATAGAATATGGCATTTCTCTTTTGTTGAGGAAAAAAAATGAGAAAATCTTAATTCTTTCTCCAGGTTTTCTCTACATTTTTTTGTAAAGATAACCAAATTTTGTGAAGAAAACTACCAAAATGTGAAGAAATTCTATCAAAATGTGATTATAAGCTTAAGATTTTGACAATATTCTTTCCCAATTTTTTTTTACTTTGCCAGTAAGGCTTCAAGAAAAAAAACATAGGAAAAACACTGGTACTACGATAGCTAGGTCGCCAAAAAATAATTTAAAATTTAAAAAAGCAAAAAATTGAAAATTATGAGGACAAAAAAAAAGAAAAAAGAAAAAATTAATTTAGCTATATTTAATCAGTTCTAAGCTATTTTGGGCCATTTTGGACCATTTTAATTTTTTTTTTTTAAGAACAAAAGTCAAGAAATTCATTTTTTTAAGGAACGAACTAAATTTTTCAAAAAATATTAGATATTTGTTCAGGAGGTGGCAACCCAACTATGGTACTACGGTATCCGAAATCAATTGGAACCCCTACATTCACAATCGCCATGTCCTTCAAAACATAATTCAATGCAACAATTTCCAAACCCTAAGTTATTCGTTTTCAACACCACTTTTCTAATCGACTACGGTTTTGTTTCAAGCTTGTTCAATTAGCGCGCGTCGCATCAAACCTTGGAAAAAATTTCTAAGGTAGAAGCATCAGAACTTGTTAGGGACCAATTTCCGTCACCTACGCAAGCACCTGTTTCAACTTCGTAAGTTCCCAATCCTATTATCACAACCATTAGTTGTAGCAGTTTGGTGATCAATTATGAATGTCAAGTTAGCAAATTGATTAGACTAAAAATGAAAGACAAGTATTGGTTCCCCTACTAATACCAATAGTGACCTATGTAGATTAAGTTTGAAAATTCAGAACAAAATCATAGATTGTGAAAAAATTAATTAAAAATTGGGCTTGGTTATTAGACCCAAAGTTTTAATTGCTGCAATTTTTTATCATTGAAATCCATCACTCTAAATAGGTCAAAATCCTTAAACTAACAAGTATTGGTGCCTCTACCTTATATTCTTGAAACTCAACTGCAAAATCTTAGCCCTCATTCAACCTAAATTGAAAAGAAGCAACACCTACAATTCCAACTCCAACAAAATTAGTAACGAAAACCCAACGGCCCATTGTCTGGTGGGCACCGGGTCATTGACATTACGAACAAACACTTTATTCACGTTGGCCTCAAGAGAGGACTGAAGTTTATATATATAATAGATGAAAAGGGTTTCGTTCTGCTTCTTGTGTGTACCCTCACAAATAATTCTCTTCAATGAGATCCTTGGCCAAAACCCTAATCAACTTATTTCATCTAAGAAGCAAGAAAACCTGGACTAAGTTCCACTTGCCGTGCTAGAAACTGCTCTCAAATTGTGAAATGCAGTGCTTAACCCTTTAACGTCCCGATTCAACACTGTTTTCAAAGATTTGTTATGAAATGGGTGATGAAAAACGAAAATGGAGTTGATGTACAAAACAAAGTTGTAGATTTCAATGTGTAGATAACATCCGTACGGTTGGATTCATCATATTTATTATTAATATTTTAAAAGTAATTTTGCAAGGTTTTCTCTTGAAATTCAATTAAAAATCCAAAATTAACACAAAAAAATTTAAAAATATTGTAATGAAATTAGAATGACATGCACTACGGGATGGTATGGTTTCCATTATTTGATTCTACTTACTATGGAAAATCATATTTAAGGTCTTTCTTTTTGAACTAAGATTGAAACTTGACATTAATCACTTTTGTAATTTTTCAAAAATTCACATTATCTTATTTGGAAGATCCATACCGTACAAATGGTATTCAACTAGCACAAGAATGAAAAAAATAAAAAATGGATGAAAAACATCCGGTACCTACAGAAATCGAGCTGCTGAAATTCATCCGGCGTCCAGAATCTGGACGCCGGCGCGCTAAAGGGTTAATACAACCATTTCTTGCTCATGAGTTCTTGCACTCCAATTCATAAATCCATAAAATGCATCAAAAATGGATTGATTAACTCATTTAGTGTAAAAATGGATTGATCAATCCATTTTTTACAGTAAGAAAGGACCTTAGGGTTATTAGAGGCCATGCTTGCAACAAGTCACCAAATTGTTATAAATTTCAAAGTTGACGTTGCACAAATCATTGAAACGGTCACATAGACTTGTCATAAAATTAATAGTGTACTTATAAAAGCCAAACTACAACCAATGAGAATATAGCATAGGGACAATTTCAATGCATTTTATGGGGGCAATTTGAAAATAATCTTACATGTTAGAATTGGACAATATTAAGTATTTCTACCTTAACCCAAGTGATGTAAGACATTCTGCAATATAACCAACTGAGTTTAATGTCCTCAGTAGAGCTTACTCTGTTACTGTTTAGTGCCTAGCTAACCACATTCTGGTCACTGGAGTGTCGGAAATGCAAATAACAAAAAATCCGTGAAGAATTGGATTTTAAATTGTGAAATTAAGATTTGAAGATTTATAATACTTATCTTCTAAAAAACGATTTTTTCAATTTGGAGTTGTGCAACTATCAAAATATCTATGTTCACAAACACCAAAATATTGTAAATACCTCAAAATACATCAGATACTTGCAAACACAACATATGTACTATGTTGTATTTCTAGTGTTTGGAAGTTTGTTATCTTGTCATTTTTTTTGGGATTGTGTTCTTTTGTTCATGTTCCAATAGTGTATGTATTTCGATCTTGATCAATGTTCCAACTTCTTTCAATTTTTAACGTATAAAGTTTTGTCCTAAATCGTATATAGATAAATCATTTTTACTTATAAAATTCACAATAATTATGTGTGAGTCGGTTCTTGATATGAAAGATTACAATGGAGAGGTGTTGACATAGGGCATTGCTCAACCGCATCACTTTCATTTAAGAAAAATTTATTTAACTATAAAGATACACACCCTCCAAAATCTCAATTTTGAATGTGCATTATACAATTCAAAAACATTGTAATCTTGCAATTCCACCATTGGATAATTCTCTAATTTTGGCAAATTTCTCCACTCCAATTTACGGTCATTTACGGTTATTTTCTAATTTATACCATTCTATTTTTGATAGTATCAATCACAATGGAAAAATATATTGAAATCCACTGCATGCAACTACAATACCCTAGGCACTAAAGAGTAAAACCTTTGACGCACATGCGTTCACATAATAAACAATGAACAAATTGTAAGCCTTCTCTTGACTACACTCCATACAATTTTTCATTCATTCAAATTTTCTTTGATTCTTGTACAAGTTGACTACCATTTGTACGCTATGGATTTTCAAAATAAGATATTGTGATTTAAAAAAAATGAGACATCAAATGATTTATGTCAAGTTTCATTCTTAGTTCAAAATGTAAGAACTTAAGAATGTTAAATCAAATAATGGAAATTATACCATCTCATAATGCATGTTATTCCAATTTCATTATATTTTTTTAATAAAATTTGTTAATTTTGGAGGTTTTAGTCATTTACAAAAGAAAACATTCCAAAAATATTTAAAAACCATTAACAAAAAATATGATAAATCCAATGTGATTACAGTGATTTTCAACTTTTCCTTATATATTTCAGCTCCATTTTTATGATTATCAAACATTTTATAACACATCTTTGAAATCGGTGGTGGATCTGGACGTTAGAGGGTTAACCCCTAAAGGTCCTCACCTCTTTTGCAAAAGTCAAAGCACTATAATTTGCATACTTTAAATATCACATTGAATGATTTATATTTTTTCATAGATAATCATCAACATTATGAAGGTATGACAAATTTTCAACATGATTGGAAGATATTTTGAATATTTACAAATTTTATGATGTAAACAAGGTAAAAATTCAAAATAAATATGTTTTTGTCAAATTTAACCCTTTAACGTCCCGATTCAACACTATTTTCAAAGATTTGTTATAAAATGGTTGATGAAAAACGAAAATGGAGTTGATGTACAAAACAAAGTTGTAAATGTCAATTTGTAGATAACATCCGTACGGTTGGATTCATCATATTTACTATTAATATTTTTAAAGTAATTTTGCAAGGTTTTCTCTTGAAATTCAATTAAAAATCCAAAATTAACACAAAAATATTTAAAAATATTGTAATGAAATTAGAATGACATGCACTACGAGATGGTATGGTTTCCATTATTTGATTCTACTTACTATGGAAAATCATATTTAATGTCTTCCTTTTTGAACTAAGATTGAAACTTGACATTAATCACTTTTGTAAATATTCAAAAATTCACATTATCTTATTTGGAAGATCCATACCGTACAAATGGTATTCAACTAGCACAAGAATGAAAAATAAATAAAAAAGGATGAAAAACATCCAATACCTACAGAAATCGAGCTGCTGAAATTCATCCGGAGTCCAAAATCTGGACGCCGGCACGCTAAAGGGTTAATATCAAAAATTATATTTAAGGTAGGTAAAAGTTATATTTACATGGAGTAAAAAATTGAAGGTGAAGAAATTAAAAGAGACTTATGATTGAAGCATCTTTAAAAAGCCCTTTGTATTTTGAACACTCAAAATTCAAAGTTCTCAACGATGGAAAAGCTTCAAATGAAGTTTATTCTCCAATCCCAACGGTCAAAAGATGTATCATAACTTAACTTAAACATCTAATGAAAACACCAACTACAATAAAGCTAAGACACTTGATTTTTGGGGCCTTTGACCAAAAATCAAGCATAATTGGGTTGATTGGTCCTTTAGGGGTTAACTATGATAATAATATTCATTCATCGTGGAGTTGCAAATACTATAAGCTAATAAACTTTGGATAGATTTTCAAAACTTTGAAGCACCAACTAGAGATTCGGTAAATTTCCCTTTGTCTTTATGCATGCGACTCTACACCACTACCAATTACAAGGCAAACCTCAAATTCCGCAATAATTGGAGCATTCGGTTGATCCAACCAACAGTTTAACCAGTATTGCTTGGCCCACAAAGTCCACAAAAATACGTGCTATTTGAATGAAGATGATATTCAAACTTGGTTCAGTAGGAACGGTCGTCAATACTGTTGCTTTGATAGCACCAACATGATCCTACTATAGCTTAGATCTTTCAGTTCATGACATCTTCAAAATCATAAAAAGATTGTACCAAAATTGTCGAAATTGATTCGACCCTAGACTATTGCAAAATTGACATATTTCACCAAAAGATTTGTCCGAAAGCTCTACAATGAAAACTTTTACACCAACCCGAGCTTGAAGAACTCTCCAAAGAACCTGATGAAGACCCAACAAGTCATTACAAGGTCCTGCATTGCACCACTGAGGAAAAAAAAACACATATCTGAACAATCAACGAAACTTGGACAATAAAAAAAATGCACATTAACCCCTAAACGTCCTCACCCCTCTCCAAATTCGGCAGTTTTGCAAAGATGCATCATAAAATGCAACGCAGAGGGATATTTTGAACTTGATGTATGAATAAAAGTTGTACATTATAAATTTTAGATTCTATCCATACGGTTGGATCTGCGATTGCTATCACCAATATTTTTGTATGAATTTTGAAACTTGAAATTGAAAATTCTTTTGTAATTTGATTACAAATAAGATATTGACAATTTGTACATGAAATTTGTTGTGATTGGTTGAAATGTAATACTCTAAGTGTAGTGATTTTTGGAGATTTTTTGTTTGCTTAATTTTATGAGTTGACTTTTTTAAGATCACTTTTACACTGAAATCTTCCAAATTTTGGGTGAATCACTACAACATGAAATGAGACATAGAAATTTCACAAATCATCCCCTTTCTAATCGGATCACACATGCATGAAGCTAACTTCTCATAAAATATAGAATAAAAATTCCACACTGCAAAAAATCAATGATGGATGAGAAATCTGTGTTTGCTTCTGTCCATCGTCCACATTCTGGATGGTTGGACGTTTAGGGGTTAACCCCTAAAGAACCAAGAAGTTCAGATTGAGCCTCATGATTCTTTTAAGCAGTTTTGAGTAGGGTACTATGTGGACTTCCTTTTGTCCAAATTTAGATGTTTTTGGACCAACACATGCAATGTTCTTCACTGATTCCAGTGATATAAAATTTGGTCCCATCTGAATTATTATTTCCACAATACGAATGATTGAATGTCATTTTGAAACCATGAGTCTTTGGTCCTTTAGGGGAAGGAGAAGTTAGCAGGAGGGTGCTCACCACGATCATGGCTCCAATTAGCCTACAGCACCTGTGGCATCCCTGGTTCTTGGGCAATTCTGCTTTCATGAAACGATCTGATTCAGCTCAAACATACTCCAGAAGACAAGTCATAAGCCAACAAGTATATTTCTATGTTTCAATCAGTTTTAGAAAGAGGCGGGTATGATGGAGTACTTGAACTCAGACGGATTTGGAACAGCTTCGTAGACCGTGTTTGCAACAGCATCTCGTTTTATCTGGTCCACATAAACACACGAACGCACTAATCGTCAGAAACGATCTCTGCTCAACACACCAACAATTAACCCCTAAAGGATCAAGAAGCTTGAATTGGGCCTCATGTTTCTCACAGCAATTTTGAGTAGGTCCTATGTGGACTCCTTTTTGTTCAAATTTATTTGTTTTTCAACCAACATATGCAATGTTCTTCTCCGTGAATAATATATTTTTCACAGTATGAACAATTGAATTTGTTATTTTTAAACCATGAATCCTTGGTCCTTTAGGGGTTAAATTGCTGAACCAAGGATGGAACCTTTTATAAACCCATTGAAGACTCATCTACTAAAGAACCACTTGCCAACTACACGTCGTGTACGCTACATTTGGGACCGACCAAAAACGAAAGATATTCCAATAGGTTGAACTAATATCATTCAATTTTTTTATTAATTTAAGTTAAATTCATGAGCTTTACAATCAAACAGCCAGTGGCAGTTCACTATTCTACTTTACTAAGATTTGAAATTGAAGGCTACGAAGTACTCACGGAAGTAGCTTCTCCACGGAATCCAATGTAATGCAAGCGTGTAGCATCGGCCCCAAAGTTCTGTGGAAAATGCAGAGTAACGCTAGCAACTCCCTGAAACTTGGCATACCTACCACATTTATAAAACAGATTAGGAAGCACACATTGTACCACCTACTCGTTATGCAATATATAAAAATTTGGAGACTTGACATTAAAAGGGAAAAAATATAAATCCTATCCTTCTGGACTCTGGAGGACCAACATAGCGGAATGGGGAGTTGGCAGACACTGCAAAGAGACCGTCTAACAATGCAATAATCAATTGTTACAGCGTGAGAATTTCGAAACTATAATTAAAAAAGGTTGCACAGATAACCCCCACCCGTTGACAAAACCAATCTGGGCATCTAAATGGCTTACTTAGTTGGATATTCAAGCTCTCCCCGGGTGTTTTCAGCCAGCTCCCACTCTTGAATTGGTGTCAGATCATTTGCTTGTGAAAAATCAATGTCGTCCCTGTTCAGAAATCTGCAATTCCACTGAAAATTTCAGAGGAGAAATACCTCAGACATTAGAAGTCCTACCGAAAGCAGGACATGACTTAGTAAAATGGGTAAGAACGTGCGCACAAATTAAAATTTAGTCAGAAGTCGACATATAGTTTGATTATGCAGAGGCCAGACGAATCGTGAAACTTACGCTCGCATTTTGGAAGGGCTGGAGCCATCAACACCCCCTATAATACAAATGCTCTTGATTTTCACGTCCGTAGTGAACCTGAAAGGTGCAGAATAAATCAACTGAAAAACAGATGATAAAAAAATACAAAACATTCCAATATAATACGAGAACTCACAGCACCTGAATGCCAAGGTTTTGTCTTACGGTATAAAAACGATAAGCTCAGCATCATCATCGTTGCTGGCCAACACAGTTGACAGATCCAAGCGCTGCTCCCAAGGCTTGAATACGCTTTTAGCACTCCCCTCGACCGCTTCGTTCAAAGCTGTTACCTGATTAATTATAGGACACACTAATTGATTAGCCAAAACATTTCTGCAGGAAGTTTACCAAAACCGTATTCAAGGCATCACTCTCCACAACAAAGTGATGACCGCGTCACCTCATCTTTGCCAAACAAAGGTAGGCAGCATATACAGCATTCTTTAGAAAAATAGCAATTAAGCGCTTTAAAACGAGCCAACGGCCCCCCCAAAACTCCGTCAGTCATGACGACCAAATAGAAGTAAACAGTGATTTTTGTTGCTGATTTTAGCCAAATTGCTACATAAAATTTTGGGCTGGCTCATTGATACAAAGGATTTTTGAAAAAAGAAAAGGAATGATAGCCAGATTTCCTACATGGAGTCAAGATGTGTAGCCTCTTTAAACCTAGGTATCACCCAGGAATTGCCTAAGTAGCACCTAGGTAGCAGATGTGCATTACCCTGATACAACCTGTATATTAATATGAAAAGAGTAACCAAGGAGCCTGGATTGCTCTTCGAGCCATGGGAAAAGTAGCCAAAATGCTAAACTGTCCCCTGACCAAAAAACAAATCACTGGAAGTAAAGATTATGAGCAGTTTTTACCCCTGGAATATCGATGTTTTTGTACAGAGACCAATCTCCTGCACACTCGTGTTCTTCACAATCGTGCTGGTGAAGGCAGGATGCCATGTTTTTACGCAAAAAAGTTGAGATGTGTATAAAGCTGACCACCTGGAAACAACCGAGGGAACTATTAATAACTTTCATCACCTATTACTTTCGTGCAAAAAACCCCTTATGATAAGCAGCCGAAAGATTCAATGAGCACTCAAAAATATGATCACTGACGACTGCCATTCGGTTACCCCTTCTAATTGCACATTCATTTCCATCGTGATAGATAAGACAATTATGAGTCTCCATTAGTACCCACGTTGTAGAGTTTGAGATTCATCTTTTCATCACGTACTCAGTTACTAGGTATGTAAACCTATTCAAACAGGTAACCTAATATGTTGTATATTTGAATGCGTTTCTGAAAAGGAAAGCTCTCTGAACATCTACCCTGTCAACTACGTTTTCATGATAAACGTCAAGTCAAAAACTCACCAAAAGAGCATCATCCAGTACTCTCAGCTCACTCTCATGTCAAAAACTTCAGAACATGTGGACCATTACGCAATGCAGCAGAGACAGAAGACAACGTCCACTTAAAATCAACACTGCTTCAAGGACATTTCACATCGTGAAAATCCACTAATTATCAACTAATAATGGATTGATACTAAAATGACGTTGTTATCAATATTTCAATAGTGTGTTCTTTTTCGACATTTTGATCTTTAAACACACTAAAAAGGCAGTAAACATCATTAAAACAAAGAGTTCCATTTCAATATTAATCCATCCCTCGCACTCAACAGCTGATGGAGGAGCTTTTGTGATGATACATGATACATAGAGTGAGGATATATTAGAGTTATCCTTAACTCAAAAAGGTTTTATTAACTATTTTGTTCAGCAACTCAAAAAAGGTTGAGGATAACTCTAAACGTTAGCTCAGACTTTCTGAACATTTTTTTGAACATGCTGATGAGGTAACTCAGCCATTTTCTCTATTCTCCAAGGGATAACACTATTCTCTACTCGAAACACTTCACAATCCAAAAAATTCAGGAGATAAAGATGTTCGATCCGGTAGCTGTCACAGAAATAGTCGAGCGTAAGACTCATCGAAACTGCCGTTCAAAGGGCAGCTGAAAGGAACATGATTACGTAAATGAAACTTTTGTGATGATACATGATACATAGAGTAAGGATACATTAGAGTTATCCTTAACTCAAAAAGGTTTTATTAACTCAGTTTAACATTTTGTTCAGCAACTCAAAAAGGTTGAGGATAACTCTAAACGTTAGCTCAGTTTTTTGAACGTTTTGTGGAACATGCTGATGAGGTAACTCAGACATTTTCGCTCTTCTCCAAGGATAACACTATTCTCTACTCGAAACACTTCACAATCCAAAAAATTCAGGAGATAAAGTGATGATACATGATACATAGAGTAAGCATATATTAGAGTTATCCTTAACACAAAAAGGTTTTATTAACTCAGTTTAACATTTGTTCAGCAACTCAAAAAGGTTGAGGATATCTCTAAACGTTAGCTCAGTCTTTCTGAACATTTTGTTGAACATGCTGATGAGGTAACTCAGACATTTTCTCTATTCTCCACTATTCTCTACTCGAAACACTTCAGAATCCAAAAAATTCAGGAGATAAAGAAGTTCGATCCGGTAGTTGTCACAGAATAAGACTCATCGAAAGGCAGCTGAAAGGAACATGATTGCGTAAATGAAACTAAGCCATAACTGCAGATAATACAGAACCGATGCTTACCAGTGAGGAATGTTTCGATCGTGAGGCCCGGAACGCAACTTCGTAGAAGAATGTGACTGAGAATCGCAATGTAATGAGGGAATTGTGACTTCGATCAAACGTGTGAGTGAGGAAGATGAATGGATTGAAACCCTGGAGTCTTTCCCTGAACCCTAAGTAACCATTTGGCCGTGCCGTGCCGGGCCGTGCCGTGCCGTGGCCGTCCGGTTTCTCCCGCCCATTCCGGCTGCCACGTGCCGGTTCCTGGGAGTTGAGTTTTTTAAATATCTGCGTGCAGGGCTTGCCACGTTGCACTGGCGGCCTGGTGCGGATAAACTTGCATCACTGTAGCTTGTACCTGACTCGTACTTAATTAATCCTTTAACGCGCCTGCGCTTAGATTTTAACTGTTCAATTATCATCCAAATTGGACGGATTTCATCCACTAAAATCTCTCTCGGTTCTTGAGCTTAACCCCTGAGTGCCATGAGCATGTTTACCAAAATCCAGACCCTTCTCAACTCATTTGAATCAAATTGTCACCCAAAACAAGATCCACATAAATTGACCGTACCGATTGGTAGTGGAGACATGCTCGGAGTTGTCGGGGAAAGGACAAATGATTTCACCGTACCATTGAAAAGATTATAAGAGTCAAATATGGCAACCTTTCATTTTGTGAAGGCCATATTTGGGGCGTTGGGGCCCTCAGGGGTTAAGGCCCGTTCGCACTTGGCCTTTGCAAAGACCGTGGATAAAAATTTAACACCCCCACAATTTTGGGAAAAATACCTTCTTTGTAGGAAAGGTGTCATCAATGAGGTTTGGAAAGGTGTTAACAATAGTAGGGGGATTACATAATGGCCCCTCAAGTGCCACATTAGCTAAGACCATTCTTTAGTGTTCAAAACTAGGGAATATTTCCTATTTTGGTGCTCCCTTAACAATTGCCTACTATTGCTCAAATATTTTTTGTCCTCCTAAATGTTAGCTAATACCCATTCTTAAAAGTGTGCCATGTGTACATCCATGTAGGATTGGTAATTACTAAAGAATGTAGGTGGAAACATACACTTTTTTAAGGATGTAAGACCCCCTTGTAAGACCACCTTTAAGGCCAGGTGCGAACATACCTTTAGGTAACTTTATCTAAAAGCAATCATTTCCTTAACCCCTAAACGTACCAACCCTTTGCACAAAAGTAGATTCTAGCCTCAAAAGTAGATATTAGCATGGCTCAAATGTATATGAGGTGTACATGAGAAGACTATTGCAAGCATAAAATGTACCCAAAAAAATTGACATACCGTAGTTTACTAGCAGGTTCGGCATAAAATAATTCTAAAAATGGATGCCTAAAATTTTGGGATGTTGTTTTTCAAATAATATTTTTTGTATGAGAAAAAAACAAATTTTGAAGAATATTCAGGTTTGCCTAAATCCATTTTGAGAAATAATTAAATATTAGGCAAAAAGGTGCCTAACCTGCTAGTAAACTACAGTACTTGCAGTTGAAGGCCTCTCCAATATTATCAGCAGATCTCCATCACAAGAGATTTATTGTTATTGGTGGAGAATCTAATAGGCTTTCAAAGGTGACTTGGATGAAAATCATCCAAGGTTGTATGAGAAAGTTACAAGGCTTCAAATTTGTTCGTGATCCGGTTTTTGAACATTAGAACGTTTAGAGGTTACAGCGTGCATAGCTCAATCTTCCATAATAAGTAGATTTTGACACCCTATTGTTGATGAGAATGTGCACAATTTGAACATCAGAGCTTAAGATTGCTTTAAAGGCAACCAATAGTTAGCACTTTGGAAATTCATAACTTATTCACACGGTGTGCAAATAATGCATGCTGAAGTACGTTGGAATCCTCTTGTACTTGCTAATAAGACCCACTAAAAATATTTTATGTGTTATGTATGTAAATAGGCTCAATTAGTAAGGTGAACGCTTTAAGGTATAGTTACCTCAGTTGACTATACTTTGTACGGTTTGGATCTTCAAAATAGTTTATTACTAATTTCAAAATAATAAAACAATTGGTATATGTCAAGTTTTATTCTTAGTTCAAAAAATGAGACTTTAACCCTTTAGCGTGCCATCGTCTATATATTGGATGACGAACAGATTGAAGCTGCTCGGATCTCATCACAATTGGACAGTTTTCATCCGCCAAAATTACTCTTGGTTCTTGTGCAAGTTGACTAACTTTTGAACGGTTTGGATTTTCAAAATAAGTTATTTTGATTTTTAGAAAAATAACACAATCGGATTATGTCAGATTTCGTTTTTAGTTCTAAAAGTGAGACTTCAAGCATGATTTTCTGAAATGGGTAGAATTAAATAATGGAAACCAAACCATCTCGTAGTACATGTTATTCCAGCTTCATTACAATTTTTTGAAATTTTTTTGTGTTGATTTGGGATTATTAATTGAATTTCAAGAGAAAACCTTGCAAAACTAAACAAAAAGTATTAATAAAAAATATGATGCATCCAACTATACAAATGTGATCTTCACATTGACATTTACAAGTTTTCTTTGTACATCTACTCCATTTTGGTTTTCATCAAACATTTTATAGTGCAGCTTTGAAAACAATGTTGAATTCAGACGTTAAAGGCTTAAAGATGATTTTCTAAAATAAGTAGAATCAAATAATGGAAACCATACCATCTCATTGTGCATGTTATTCCAATTTCATTACAATTTTATTTTTTTTGAAATTTGTGATGATTTGGGATTTTTAATTGAATTTCAATAGGAAACCGTGCAAAATTTATTAAATACAAATATGATAAATCCAACCGTACAAATGTGATCATCAAACATTTTATAGTACTTTTTTTTATAGCAGTGTTGAATCGGGACGTTAAAGGGTTAAGACCAGGTAAGGTAACCCACCTAAGAGTAACATTATTCCAATCCCACTTTGGTGAGCCGCACAAGGAGTTGGGTTGAGAATTTCAGGTGCATTTTCGTTGAAATAGGTTTCGATCTTGGATTGCACATGGAGAGTAAGGACCGGTTCACATTATGGCAAGAGGTTGTCTCAGTTTATATCCAATTCATATCAAGAGTTCAAAGTCTTTAGCTGAATTTATATAGTATAATATAAAAATAGTAAAAATCTATGGACTCTTGAAAGAGAATTAGGTTTCCACTCTTGATTGACCCAATTTTCCCTCAAGAGTCCGTCACATTGACCCCAAACTCACAAAAGTGTTGCTACATAGGCGTCTTGGAGAGCAACCGCCTTCGGACTGCAGTCTCTAATGTGAAGCCCAAAAGGCCAATTTCCAACTTTCTCACAAGTTGATTGATGAAATTTGACGGACTCTCGACTTTCTCTGTGACAGCTAAACTAGATGCTATGACCAAGTTTAAAATACAACTAGATCTCAAACTAGATACCATAACCGAATGAATCCGGTATCCAAACATATTTATGATATCAGAGCATCTTGAATGCAGCCCTCTAAAGCATTTGACACATAATATCGTGAATGATAAGCATTCTAAAATAGCGTAGAGGGCAAATAGACCCGTCACACTTCAAAGAGTTTGGAGAGTTCTTCAAAGCACCCTCTAAAACTAAATTTATGTAGGTTCTTATACTTGATTGCCCATGTGGTCCTATATTCTAAATAAGTGAGGGTTGTGATTGGTCCATTAACTATAAACCATGCACACATAGGGAGTGTGATTGGGTCGCTTGAAATTGAATTATAAATGAAATTGTACTTTAAAGGGTGCTTTGAAGGGTCTAGATATAGGATGCCCTCATTACAACATGGGGACCTTGAATAGAGCTAGAGCTTGGTTAGGGAAAAGTCAGAGTGTATATTGCCCAGCTACGTTTCTTCAAAGTCAAAAAATACAAAAATTGACTTGCCATTGCACAAAGAAAGAACACTAAAACCAAAATAATTGAACACTCCACAACATGCTTAGTCTTTATTTAAGAACATCACTAACAGGGCATTCCAAGCATGGACAACTCATCAAATAAAAATTAAAAGGAAGGAGGGTCTTTTCAATTGAATCAAATCAACATTCTCAAAATATCCTATACATCAAGTCCCCTCAAAATCATATTTAGGTGTATTTATTTTTATGGACAAGGCTTTTGTTCAACCACTTTGCATGTAGTCACTCATGATTAAACGTCCCAGCATCCAGAACAAATAAAAAAATTCAAAGCCTCGTAACTTTTTCATACAAACTCGGATGACTTTCATCCAAGTCACCTTTGTAAGCCTATTAAATTCTCTACCAATTACAATAAATCTCTTATGATGGGGAGCTGTTGATAATATTGTAAAGGCCTCCAACTACAAGTATGTCAAAAACTTTTAGTAGATTTTATGCTTGCAATGGTCCTCTCATGTACACCTCATGTACATTTGAGCCATGCTAATATCTATTTTTGAAGCTGGCATCTACTTCTGTACAAAGGGTTGGTACGTTTAGGGGTTAAATTCTCATACCATGCCTGCAAAAGAAGCTCTGGATAGTAGCATTTGCAACAAAGATGGAGATATCACAATGACAAGTGGTCACAGCATGATGCTTGAAAACACCCAAAACTTTCACAATGCCTGCAACAGTGGTGGTGGCCAGCATGGGGAGTCGACCACTCACAATATTACCAGGCAGGTTTGCATTCACTAACACACGGTCTCCAGCCTCCACAGTCAGCAGCATATACAGATTATCGCTGGCCTTGGACTTGATATTGCCTGCGCCAGTGCAAAAATTATGCACAAATTTCAGCCACCTGGCTACAAGAGAATGTTATTTTGGCTAATTTCATTAACCCTTAAACGTCCCATGGGGATGGTATATACGTTGTCGTATGATTGAGATTTGCTACCAACAAGAAACTCTAAATTGGGATCTCAATAGCTCACTAGAACCACGTTGACTTAAATTTCAACTTCTTTGTTGAACTCAAACCCATTAAAATGTGGATCCATTCCAAATACAAGAAACAGACATTGTATTCTACTTGCCGCAAAGGCATTTTCAGACGTTTCACCAAACACAAGAAATATATATACACTGTATTCTACTTGCTGCAAGGGCATTTTCAGACGTTTAGGGGTTAAAGATCTAGAGCAATTAGCCACAAATGTAGGATTTGCTACCCAAAAAAACACGTCAAAATGAGTAAAAAAGCGTACCAAACATAATAAGTTGCTACAAAATCTAAGAAAATTCTACCATAGAGTAAGTTATCCCTTGACTTTCAGGAGTTTTGTGCTTCAAATTGTGCATAGCTCACAAAAAAGACTGAAGTTCAAAACTCAAAGGCTGTACTCCCTGTGTCCGGAAATAATTGTGCCCATTTTTTCCCCCAGTTTTTGTACTATATTTTTTAGTTCCAATGTGAGCCCTTCAAAACAGGGCGGACAATAGAAGTAACACAAAACTGCATACTAATATTAAAGATAGACTGTTTTTCGAGTGCTGAGATGGCTTTATTTGGCAAAATAATTGTTAAAAAAAAAGATTAAGTTGAAAAATGCCAAAAACTAGGACAGTTTTTTCGAGACATAGGGAGTAGTAATTTTGAAAAAACATAATAACATGACTGGCCTGTAGGAAGACGAGCCTGGCCGACGGGGTCGCCATAGTAGAACAGCCTGGTGAGGCTGTCAGTGTATTCAAAGCCCTCTCGGTTGGGGTTGTGAACGGTGAGGTCCAGCAACAAGGACATGTTGAGGGAGGTCGACTTGATGCTAAAAGTCTCCAGGTTGATGGTATTGATTCGCACCTTAGGGTCCCTGGCCTTGAACACTGTGAGACCCAGAGTCACCAGCACTATTGTAATCACCACAATGACTGCCATAACCAGTAAGCATATCTTCTTCTTCCGTCTCTTCTCCTCACACTCGGTCATTTTGATGGGAGTTGAATCCCCAGCTCTCGGAAACATAACAGCTCTAAAAGATCAAGCCAAGTTGAATCATTCTATTTTGGATACAAACCCTGCATAGAGTTTTCAAATCATAGCTCGCACTCTAATGGAGCTAGTTTGTGAAAATCACAACTATGTTGCTTGAGGGCTCAAAAAATCCTTTCATTTCTGTGGGGGGTTAGAGAGAACGTTTCTAAGTGGAGTCCTTTCCAATAAATACAGGTGAGATACTTCTCTAAATAACAATACATAAGAGGTGCAGAAACTCTCAGACCAGGGTCATCGCTGCATCTGGCCCCTTGGTAGATTGTAGACCTCATCCTGGCGCCCCTTTTTACACTTGTGAGCTCCTTGTGAATCTGTCCGTCATCCAAGCTTTCCATGTGAAAGGAGGGATATGATTTCCAGATCAGTGTGTACCGCAGAATCTCATCATTCATCATGATTCCTGTCTCCTGTGGGAAATATCACTTGGAAAATACGCAATGCACTAAGTTAGAGATCTTAGTGAAAATTCAAGCGCTGGAAATATTACACCAGGAGAGATAATTTTGTCCTCTGAGAAAAAAGGTTAATCAGAGAAGTGATACATCAATTGGTTGCTGACAGTGATACGTAATGCTTCTAGGATGTACTAAGATACATGAAATTGCTACAGTGGTGATGAAGATCAGGCTACTTTTTTGCTGGATACTCTCGAGCTCCAAAGATAGTAGATCCAACTCTTACATTCGTACTGCCCATTTCAATCTGGAACAAAAAGCAACAGTAGGAAGTTAAATACCACGCTCAATAGACCTACGAGAAGATTGTTGTGACTATTTGCCAGGTCTGGACACGGCTTTGGTTAAAAGTGCATGTGGAATGTAAAAAGTGCACATGGCACTAAATTATGATTACGAATTTGGGTTGTAAATTTCATGGGGCTGGCGATCGCCAACTCTCGTATCATGCAATTTTTGCAGTTGTGAACTGAAGAAGATTGGTGATCATCAACCTCCTAATTGTGCAATTTTACAAATTCATTTTTGGTGTGCACTTTTAATGGAAGGGCTGTTGTCAATAGCAAAGACAAGATGACTTACAGCGAGTTCAAAGTCACCCGACATGCCCATGGACAGTTCACATTCCTCCACTGGAATGTCAAGCTCCTTGCACACCTTCTCCCTGCAACTTGATAGGGTCTGTAGCAAGCAAGAAAACCATTTAAAGAAAACCTCAACCAGGCAGGTACATTTCAGAGCAAAATGCCTCAGAATCATATACGTGCTTGGGTGCATCAGTGTAAAACTTCAACAACGGTATCCAAAAAATAAAACTTCAAATTCTTGTGTGCACGCAATCTGGTACCTTAAAATTTTCAGGAGTGGATGTGTAATCAAGCATGCCAATGGTCATCAATCCTGAAAATCGTAGATTTGGGCACTCTTGCTTCACGTGTTTTGCCAGCTCCAAACACTCAGACGGCTCCACTCCTGATTTGGCTGTCATCACAAAAAATTGGAAAAAACAGAGCTTGATTGGACATTTCCTATAAATATATAAGATATTGTGCAAGGAGCTTGACATTTTTATAAGATATTCGGATAAGCACTTCCTTGCCTAGTTTCTAATCCTCAAACAAAGCGACAACCATGAAGAATGATGATACTCACAAGCCTCCCCGCTGGTATTTACTTGCACAAGGACTTTCAATGGCTGTCTTCCTAGCCCACTCACTGCTCGATCCAAGTTGTTTGCCACCTGAAAATCGTAAGCTTGGATCGGTCAGTAATCAGCCCAAGTGCGATTTCTCTTAGGACCAAGGATTCATGGTTTTAAAATGACAAATTTAAACGATCGTATTGTAAAAAAATTACTTAAATGGGATCGAATTTTATATCACTGGAATTAGTGAAGACAAATACATATGTTGAATAATAAATAAACAAATCTGAACAAAAGAAAATCAACATAAAACCAACTCACAACTACTAAAGAAAAATGGAGGCCTTATGGTCCTTTAGGAGTTAAAACTTGTTTCCAACGATCCTTGGAGTTCAGTTCTACTGTTAGAAGGAAAAAAAACTTCCAAAGGTAAAGGATGACCAGTTAGATGCCTCCCAACATATTAGAGGTACCTCATTGTGACATGTAACGTCCTAAAATCTTGCATGATGAGTACATATTGATTTTGAGAATTTATGCCATCTTAATATCGAAACTTGTGTTGGTTTTAGCTCATGTACCAGTAATAGTTTGAACCCGGAATTTTTTTGCATACGGTATCTGAATAACACATTCTTTGATGCATTGGAATCTGCTGACCAAAATTTGACCATTCTAACAATAGTACATATGCTAAGCGGTCAAAGTGTCACAATTAGGTGTGGTTGCCTTAAATATCACATCATCTTATCTAAACAGGGAAATATGATAAGAACAAGGCAGAACCATAAAAAGAAATACCACACCTTCTGACTGTCGACGCCTTCCACCATATAGAGGTTGGGGACGCCGGCTGAAGTTCAGGAACAGAAACGTCAGCCAAGCTCTCGTTTGGGGTTTAGGGTTTAGGGTTTAGAGCAAGCCACTGGCCTCTGGGGAAAACTCTCAGAAACAACCAGAGCTCCGAAGTAGCACACCCCACAGCAAACAGTAACTTTGACCCACGACATGCACGTTATGAAAATTTAGATTATTTTAACAATAGCATACTACTTTACTCTAGAAATTTGTTATAGTTAAACGTTAATTATGAGAAAAATAGAGCAGAGTGTTCAATACAATTTTAGTGTTGAAAAATTTATAGAACTAGACATGGCCCATACAAGAATGGAGAGAGGGATACTTACTGACAAGAGCCTTCGCTTTGTTACTTTGAAGATGCCCAATGAAGTGCCATTTGATGTCCTCCGGCATCTACTCAATTCACAACCAATCAACCAACCACAACTTTAAAAATGAGTCCACAGACACAAGTTTTGCACCTGCCTCCAATAACATACAATCCTAGCATTTCAAAGCACAATTTGGAGGATGACCCACCATTTTGAGGGTATGGAAGGCATCAAAGTCCTCTATAGTACAAACTAGCGCAATGTGCCAATTACAATTGTGGAATTAAAATTTGGAGTGCACATGCAATTAACCCCTAAAGGACCATAAGGCCACCAGGTGGCTCCTGTTTTTTTCAGTAATTTTGAGTAGCTTTAATATAGATTCTTTTTTGTTAATTTTTAATTTATTCAACATATGTATATTCTTAACTAATTCCAGTGATATAAAATTCGGTCCCATTCAAAATAATAATTTTCACAATATGATCGTTTAAACTTGTCATTTTAAAACCATGAATCCTTGGTCCTTTAGGGGTTAACGTAGACCACATAAACATCTGTTCAAGTGTCAATTTTATGTAATTTACCAATGAAACTTTGAACCTTCATAACTTTTGATTACATTATCCGGATACCACATTCTTTGGTACATTGGAATCCTCTTTCGTTTGTCAACAAGAGCATCTAAAAATTACCCGTGACAATTATTACCTTATTTGCAAAGAATAGTTGCACTCCATCACAAAATGGAGAGTAAGGATATCATACCTGAGGAGCTTTTTCGAGAATTTCCTGAACATAATTCTCCCCAAAGTGACGGTGTCCGGCATCATAGACATCTTGAACCATGGCCACCGGCTTCGTTTTGCTCACGGCGACCACTCGCACCTGCAGGTGAAAAAGAAACCAACAACAACAACAACAGTATTACAAAAGCCACACAAAAAGAAACCTATGAAAAGGATTCATGGATCAAATTGTAAAACATATAATTCATCAAATGATCAACAGAATCAGTGAAGAACATTGCAAGCGTTAGTTAAAGCATCAATAAAATTACAAAACAGGGAAAACAACCAACAACAGTATTACAAAAGCCGCACGAAAAGAAACCTATGAAAAGGATTCAAGAATCATATTGTAAAACATATAATTCATCAAATGATCAACAGAATCAGTGAAGAGCATTGCAAGTGTTAGTCAAAGCATCAATAAAATTAAAAAACAGGGAAAAATAACCAACAACAGTAGTACAAAAGCCACACGAAAAGAAACCTATGAAAAGGATTCATGGATCGTATTGTAAAACATATAATTCATCAAATGATCAACATAATCAGTGAAGAACAACATTGCAAGCGTTAGTCAAAGCATCAATAAAATTACAAAACAGGGAAAACAACCAACAACAACAGTATTACAAAAGCCGCACGAAAAGAAACCTATGAAAAGGATTCATGGATCATATTGTAAAACATATAATTCATCAAATGATCAACAGAATCGGTGAAAGGGACTCGAAACATGAGGCTCTTTATTTAGGGATTAAACGTGTTGATGTTACCTGCGAGAAGGGGCGATTGGCGCGGTCGCTGGCTTGCTGCGCGCGCTGCATCACGGTCCGCAACGCTTGCACTGCGGCGCTCTCCGCCGCTCGCGCCATCAGCGCAATTGCGACAAACCTTCGAGAATGAATGAATTCCACCGAAACGGGTCAAATTCTCCGTGGAATATGTCGTTCGAAACCTAGAAACAGAGGAATTGTTCGAGAGTTCGAGACGCTCACCTTTAAGTGATGAAGCGATGAAGGGATGAAGTGCGATTTGCGAAAGTGTGTGATGAGGATTGTGGAAACGAAATGGCAGGAGTGACGATTGATTAATGGTGCGACAATTGGATCGATGGTCACCTTGTGCGGTTGCTCTCCGTCGCTTGTTGTAGTGCATGATGAACGTTTGAAAAGCTCACTTCATCCACTTGGAATTCGTTTAAACCTTTAACGCGCCTGCGTCCATATAATGGACGACGAACAGATTGAAATCCTTCTCTTTACTACATCCTGTACAGTTTTTCATCCATCCAAATTTTCTTTGGTTCTTGTGCTAGTTGACTACCATTTGTACGGTATGGATCTTCAAAATAAGATATTGTGATTTTTTGAAAAATAACTATAGTGGTTGATGTCAAGTTTCATTTTTAGTTCAAAAAGTGAGACCTTCAGCATGATTTTCCAAAATAAGTAGAATCAAATAATGGAAAGCATACCATCTCGTAGTGCATGTTATTTCAAATTCATTACAACAATTTTTAATTTTTTTGTGTTACTTTGGGATTTTTAATTGAATTTCAAAAGAAAACCTTGAAAAATTAATTTTAAAAAATTACTAAGAAATATGATAAATCCAACCATACAGATGTGATCTAAACATTGACATTTACAACTTTGCTTTGTACATCAACTCCATTTTTGGTATTCATCAAACATTTTATAACGGATCTTTGAAATGAGTGATGAATCGGGACGTTAAAGGGTTAAGTTACAAGGAAATTAGGAAGTTTTAGATACCGTACCAGGAAGGCAGGGTTGGCAGAAAATAATTCCCAAAAAAATGCTGAAAAATAAAATAAATTTATCAAGCATTTTGTCGAAATCAACAAAAATGAAGTCAACAAAAATAGTACACAAAAAACAAAAGAAAACCATTAGCCGCTAGTAAAATTCAATGTTAGTTATTAATAGCCGAATTTTTAATAATTATTTTTGAAAGTGCCGATCCCTACTTTTTGAATTTTTATTAATTATTCGACGCAAAAGTGTCGACCCTGCCTTCCTGGTACGATACTTGGGGCCAGATTGAGGGCCAGTCTGAACGTTTCAAATTTCAACTAATAAGATCGTTCGATTCTTTTAAATCCAGTACAAGGGCTTTATATTAGGGGCGAGGTTGGAACGAGTAATTTTTCCTACGTGACATCCTATATGGCATGATTTTGGAGCCGAATCTTTGGGCTGCTTTGATGAAATCAGGACAAGGTTTTTCTTGGCCCGAACTTCTAATTTGGGCTGGATTGAATGAGGTCGGCCTTTCGTCGAGCCCAAGCATCACACGTATAAAGTGGGACTCTTTGGAGGTAAGGTTCTTTAGCCCTGAGGCTTGCTACAGCTCACCCTTTTGCTCTCATTGCATAAAAGATGAAAAAAATTAAAAACATGTGATTCTTGAGGCGGGGCTTTCGTGGACTTCTAACTCTCTAATATCTTTCTTTAGTTAAAGAATTACGTGGCATGTTCAATATTTAAGAATTTTCTGCAGCGATTCTTGTGCAATGATTATTATTCCTAGGTACAACTTACAAAAGCTAAAGAATCTTATGTTAAACTACGAAATTGATTATAACTATTAGTGTATGTGGGCAATTAGTGTCACAAAAAATTAGTATATGTGACACTACCAGTAGTTGTAAACTTGAAATTAGTTGACTTGTTTTTTAAATTAGTCTTAAAAAATGAATTTGAAATCTAGCACTTAATTCCTAAAGGACCGTGTGGACACATTGTGTTCAAGATTAATTTCATTACTTTAATAACTTATTTGGATTCCATAATTTTGATTCAATGTTGATTAAAGAATTGTAAAGGTTTGTTACGAGAACACATAAATCCTTCAAAATATGCAATTACGTTAATCGATCTACCGAGAAAAAACTAAAACGCCAATGTAGGTGAACTTGGGAGATGGTAGTTATGACCCGGAGAGCATTCTCGCATTAGGGCATGAGATTTGTCAAGAACGAAAAGTGTATGATATATAAAACATTTTCCATTGGCATCATTAGCACTATTATATAATTATAGAAATTGTTTAAGTATATTTTAAATGGAATATTTTGTAGTCTTTGGAATCTGTTTACATATTTTATAATATTTTTACATATTTTGGAATATTATAAAAATAATTTTGAAATCTTTACACATTTTATGCAATGTAACAATTAATAACAATTACAAACACCAGCTCAACAAGTCACCAACAAGTCATTTCATCCAAACATAAATCTTTCAAAATCAATCATTATTGTTCTATTTAGTTTTAGAGCACCATTTTTTGTGAGCATTTAAATACAATACATTTTCCTATGCTTTTGAAATTTCAAACGCTAATCATTGTTCTAAAATTTATAAGAATATTTGCACTGAATGGCTTGTTGATTTTAGACAAAAATTCATAAAAAAACTCATGATCAAACCTTATAATCATCTAATATATACTATAGATTGTCCCGAAAATTGATATATAGTCTCACCATCAACCAACTCAATTTAATTTAAAACTTGAATATTTTTGGGACCAAAAAAAACCGTCTTGTTTCTCAAAAAATGATTTATCCTTAATAGCAATATGTAGTTTTTGTATCATATTATTCCAAATTCCTTATAAATTTTTAAATAAAAAATGTTAATTTGAGATTTTAAAGTGAGTTTTAAAATAAAACCTTGAAAAACTAATTAAAAAAATATTAATTAAAAATATTAATTAAAAATATGATAAATCTAACCGTACACATGTGATCTACACATTGAGATTAACAACCTTTTTTTATATATCAACTCCATTTTTGTGATTCACCAAACACTATATAACACATCTTTGAAATCCGTGGTGGATTTAACGTTCAAGGGCTAAAAATAGACAATGTTATAATTTATTTATTTATCTATTCCAAATCGGTCTTCCTACCAACCTCAATCTTGTTACAATAGCATGTGCCCCAAAAGGTGGAACCCACCATAAACTGTGGGTGGGTGAATGGCATGGATGCATTCATCCATTCAAACAAGATTCATCCAATTTGAAATGATGTGTCCTGAAAGGTGGCAATCAGTGAAAATCCTCCGTCACCCCTGGCCAGGGACTCAATCATAAGTACAGCAATACTACACCTGGGGCCTGGGCCAAATTAACTTCCAACACCGAAATCACCATTTACTGTAGGTGGGTGAATGGTGTGGATACATTCATCCATTTTAACATGATTTCATCCAACTTGAACAAAATTTCACCTAATGTGGATGAATTTTACCACAATATTTTGAAGAATTAAATATTAGTTAAGAATGTGCACAATCTGAACATCAGAGTTTAAAGTTGCTTTAAGGTCAACCTATCAACACTTTGGAAATTCATAACTTATTCATACGGTATCCAAATAATGCATGCTAAAGTGCATTGAAATCCTCTTGAGCTTGCTAATGGGACTCACTAAAAATAATTTCTGTGTTATGTGTGTAAATAGGCTCAGTTAGTTGGTAAGGTGAACGATTTAAGGTATAGTTACCTTAATCGGTGTCGTGACTTACTATAACGATCCTCTTAAGCTCGAGCTGCTACATCACTTCGCACAATCCGCCCGAGCTTGGGTGCAACAACGGCAACAACTGAAGAGGTTTCTTCTTTCAAAATCACTGTTTTTTGAATTGAAAACAGCAACATTTGAAACGGACACTCACTCACCGACCTTTTCTTTCATCACTTTTCCCCTTTCCAATACTACTGGTACATGCACAGCACCTCACTGGGCCAAATGAACTTACTTAGTGACTTACTAGTCACTTACTATAACGATCCTCTGGAGTCCGTCTCCTTTAGCTCGTCGAGCTGCTTCATCACTCTTGTCTCCTTCGCACAATCCGCCCAAGCTCAAGTGCCACAGCTGAAGAGGGCTTTCTTCTTTCACTCAGTCTCTGTTTTTGAATTGAAAACAGAAACGGACTCATCATTCACCGACCTTTTTGGTGCCATTTTATCTGGAAGGGTTGTCTGACCTTTTCCGGACTCTCTACACGCGCTTTGCTTGGTGATGATTGACACAAACAACCGCAAGCATTTCATACCTTGTATGACGATGATGAGTGCTTGAAGGACGCCACACAACATTCGCTGCCGCCATGCCGAGGGAATGATCAGCCATTCTTCTTCTTCTTCTTCATCTTCTGCCTCGGTTTGTTAGCTTTTGAGCCGTGTGGAAGGGTAGTACGCATCCCACGAGGTCGGTGGGCAAGCTTTTTCCCCCCTCGTCTCGGTTTTCACGGCTCTTTGTGTGTGAATGGTCATTTTTGAAAATCCCCCATACTGTATCACTAGGGTTTCTTCAGCTCTCCCCAAAAGCATCTCTTCATTACTTCACTGTTCCCCCACCACAATCGTCTCAAAATAATCTCACGAGGGCTTTTCCTCGACTACACTGAATTTCTTCATCATCTCTTGAATTCATTCAGCTACTTCCTCATTTTGAGAACTATCAGAACTTTGATTCTTTAGGTTTAAAATTCAATACTCGGCTAATAAGAATGGTTGGAATTTGCAGAATGAATACGTATGGTGGGCTTGAGATTGAGGTGCACGTTCGAACGTTTTGAGCCAGTGGCGTATCGATTAGGGTTTCGCAGCAATGAGCAGTAATATGGGAGCAGCGATAGAGGACTACGATTTGCAAACGTTTCATACACATAATAATAACAAAGTGCAGAGCACAGGGACGTTAGACCTGTGGCGTGATGGACTGCTGTGTGCGTACGAGTTTCTGGCCGCGCCCACGAAGAAGTTCAAAGTGGGAGCGGAGTTCGGCGGCAGCAACCAGAATGGCAGCAGCCATGTGCAAGGGCGCCTGGACTGCGAGATTTCGGTGAACAAGCATCATCACGAGTACCTCGGGGGGAACAACAACATCGATTTGAACCGCTCCCATGACTCGTTCGGCGGAACCTCCGAGGCCACGGGGGTGTCGGGGAGCTTGGGCACGGAGGTGCAAGGGTTCGTGGTGCGCGAGAGTTTGCTGAAAGACGAAGAAAAGGCGCCATCGCCCACGAGCTCCTCGCCTCGTTCAGGGGGTTTTCACGATCACCGGTGGAGTGGCACCAAGAAGGACCACGGCTGCCAGTGGATTCCCATCGGCTGGTCCAGGCTCTCTGAGCTTTTCCAGGCAGTGCAGGTTTGTGTCTTACCCCTCTTTAGCAAGCTCTACATTGCAGTTGAATGAAACAGGATTCCAATGCACCAGAGAATGTGTTATTTGGATACCTTATGCAAAAGTTATCAAGTCTCAATTTTCACAACAGGGGTTGTCACACATCCTCCACTCCATTCTCAGTCTTCAGAGAATGAGGATGTGGCACGCTCTCCTTGAATGGTGGAGGTCTCATTCTCTGAAGATTGCAACCCTGTCTCTAGCTCTACATTGCAGTTGAATGAAACAGGATTAATGCACCAAAGAATGTGTTATTTGGATACCGTATGCAAAAGTTATCAAGTCTCCAGGTCAAGTCTCCAGGTCAAGTCTTCAGGTTGAGCATTTGATAAGTGGTGCTTATTACTAGTGCACAAATTTGTCAAAAGTGCCCTAAGCTATGTGCACTGTTTTCTTGCCTCATTATTTCATTCCACCTATACCATCTTTAATACTGCATCCATTGTGCTTCTGATATGGTAATTATATGATCTTTCGTATTGCATCTATTGTGCTTTTTAAGTATACAATCTTCAATATTGCATACATTGCAGTTGAATGGAACAAGATTCCAATGCACCAAAGAATGTGTTATTTGGATATCGTATGCAAAAGTTATCAAGTCTCAAGGTTTACAATAGGGTTGTCACACATCCTCCACTCCATTCTCAGTCTTCGATGTGGCACGCTCTCCTTGAATGGTGGAGGTCCCATTCTTTGAAGATTGAGAAATTTCATTCTTCTCTTCCAAGGGTGAAGAATGGGCGTGAAGAATGGAGAATGAAGAATGGCCCATGCTCGGAGAACGAGTGACCAACTAACAACTTCTATTCTCCATTCTCAATCTCCACAAACCACAAAAGGGGTGTCATGGAGAAGGTGTCCTACTGGTTCCTCTTTTCTCTCATTCCATTCTTGTAGGATGTGTGACAACCCCTAATGATGTGCGCCGGTTGAGCATTTGATAAGTGGTGCTTTTGGGTGTCCCTACCTTATTCACTAGTGCACAAATTTGTAAAAATGTGCACTGTTTTTTCGCCTCATTATTTCATTCCACCTATACCATTGTGCTTCTGTCATGGTAATTATCTGATCTTTCATATTGCATCCATTGTGCTTTCAACGTGGTAAGTATAAAATCTTCAATATTGCATCCATTGTGCTTGTAACACGGTACTTGGAGGCTTACAGTTGTTTACCTTCTGTGATGGTCATGATCATTTTTAGTACTGAAATTTGGGGGTTTGAAATCAGGGTGATCCAATGTGGTGCAACGATGACGGGCTCTCAGACGAAGACGATTCGCTCACGGCTGCCGATTTGGCTCATCCATATTGGCAGAAGCGAAACGGACCTACTTTCTGGTGTCATGTTGACGCTCGCCATCCCAACGTTCAGAAGACGCTGGCCAGTTCATGTTTTCTGCATCCGGCTGTTAGTGTTGCCCTCAGGGATGAGAAGCGGCTTATTAGTGACCGCATGAAGCATCTCCTTTACGAGGTCTTGTCCTCTACCCTTTGTGTTTTTCCACGTCTCGTTTGGGCTAGATACACATGTTCACTGGAACAATTTTTGCTTGCTTTTATGAGCATTAACCCCTAATGCATGCAACAACCTCAATGTGCTCTACTGTCTCTCACTACCACATTTGTACAGGAAAGTCTTTCACTATCTTCCGCACAAGGATAATTTACAAAAAAATTACAGCAATATGTCTTGTAGGTCTTATAATGCCGACTAAAAAATTGACTCCATAGGACACGTTATACTATAGTAATCGCCCACTGTATGCGAATGTGCTTCCATGTATGCGCATTGTATGGACAGGGGCAACCTCCTTTAGGGGTTAAGGTAGACGTACCTTAAACCACCACAACACCTAAAACTGCCAACTTCTACACCCTTTCTACATTTTAGGGAGGAAATGTAAGTTGTCCGTACATGACTTAACTTTTGAGCAATTGATGCATAAGTCATGTAATGAAAGCCTATATTTCCTTCCTGAAATGAAAGAGGGGTGTAGAAGTTGGTGGTTTTAGGTGTCGTGGTGATTTAAGGTACGTCTACCTTAAGCCTTAAGCCTGAAAGACCAAGAGGCCCGGATTGGATCTCATGTTTTTGTTTAGCATTTTTAAGTAGGTCCTAAAGAGGTGTTCCTATTGCTCAAATTTATTTGTTTGTTGACCCACATTCAATTTTCTTCACTGATTCCGATGATTTTAATTTTGGTCCCATCTTAATTATATTTTTTGCAGTATGATTGATTGAATTTGTCATTTTGAAACCATGAATTCTTGGTCCTTCGGGGGTTAAGGTACATTCACACTTGGTGTTAGGAGTGATCTTAGCGAAGTGAATGCAGTTCAAATTGTGCCTAAATTCATTCCTAAGGCTCTCTCACTAACACCACTCTTAAAACCATACCTGTAGAAGATAACTTTGCAGATTTGGTCCTACGCAAGTAGTTGACCATTTATTTGTCCAAAAGTCAAATATTTATCATGTTTCAGAGAGTATTTTCAGGAAGGTATTTCTTGTCATCATGCAAAATTAAAATTCTCCAGGGGGTGTGCAAGAGTGAATACAGGGAACTAAGAGGCGTGGGAGCCAAATGACTATGAGTTCAGGGTGTGCCGTGCAGAGAGTTTTCTGATGTGCTGCAGGGTCTGATTTTTGCAGGTTCCTGTGCGAGTTGCGGGAGGCTTGTTATTTGAGCTGACGGGGCATTCAATCGGGGATCCAAATCGTGATGAAGAGGATGTACCTGTTGTTCTGCGGTCGTGGCAATCTCAAAACTTCTTGATTACATCCATGCATGTGAAGGGCGTAGTCAACCACATGAATGTTCTTGGTGTGATGGAAGTTCAGGTGCCTGCCTGCCTGCCTTTTTGCTTTCTTCTTTCATTCATGTCCCAGAATTTACTGTATATCACGAACTTGGTTAGAGACGAAAGCTTTGGTTAACCCCTGAAGGACCAAGAAGCCCAGATTGGGCCTCATGTTTTTTTTAGCACTTTTGAGTAGGTCCTATGTAGTCTTCTTTTTGTTCTAATTTTATTTGTCGCTTGACTAACACATGCAATGTTCTTCACTGATTCCGGTGATATAAAATCTGGACCTATTTGAATTATATTTTTCGCACTACAATCGATTGAATTTGTCATTTTAAAACCATGAATCCTTGGTCCTTTAAGGGTTAACCGGTCCATCTGTTGCAGGATCTGGTGGGCGCAGGTGGTCCAGAGGCGCCCAAGTGTTCACAGGAGATCATAGCGCAGCTTGTCAGCCGCCTTGCAAGATGGGATGATCGGTAATGAGCCAACTTCACACACGTCTCTTGATCTGTTGGCACTCTTTTGTTTGGGTTGCTCCTGTTGTCCATGCTTTCTATATGACCAGAGGATTTTATTGTATGTGCAGAATGTCTCGTAAACACTATTTTGGTGCAGCTGACGAAGTGGAGTTGAAGTACGTCAATAGGTAAGCATACTCGCACCAGTACAGGTTTTGATCCTGTCTTCCTCGGTAGAGAATTTGCCAGTTCTTTCTTTTTGTGAGGTATCGTCTTTTCTTATCGAGGTGCTCATCTAGTGACATGTCAAATTTTTCAGGAAGGAAAAGGAGGATTTGGCATTGCTGAGCATTATCTTGAACCGAGAAATTCGTTACCTTTCCACTCAGGTAGGAATCTGTTGATAGGGTACCCATTCCCGTGGGGTTCCCTTTCCCATCACCTATTTACAATCCAATTATCATCTTAACTTGTAAGAAATGAGATAATCTTAGGTCCTATCACGTCAAAGACGCTTACATGAAATACAACACTCATGGTTCAAAGGTAGTCTAGGCTCAAGATTGGGACCCTACTACTTCAAACTTCAACAATTCATAACTCTTTCATATAGTACTCAAATAACACATAGTCTAGTTTAGTGCATAGGAATCCTCTAAAAATGGGGACAACACCTGCAGGAAAAACAAAAATCCATTCTAATACGGGAAGCCAGTCAAAACAGATGAATGGATTCTATACCTTAGCTTCTAAAGGACCAAGAAGCTTGAATTCAGCCTTGTGTTTGTTTGTTTTTTTAGCAGTTTTGAGTAGGTCTTCCTCCTCACTGATTCCGTTGTTATCCCATCTGACTTATATTATCACAATTGATTTGTGTGGATCTTATTACCATCATTGTTCTCATGTTGGCAGGTGATTAGAATAAAATGGTCACTCCACGCACACCAGGAGATCATTCATAACTTTTTCACATAACACATAGTCTAGTTTAGTGTATAGGAATCCTCTAAAAATGGGGACAACACCTGCAGGAAAAACAAAAACCCATTCTAATACGGGAAGCCAGTCAAAACAGATGAATGGATTCTATACCTTAGCCTCTAAAGCTTGAATTGAGCCTTATTTAAGCAGTTTTGAGCATATTTTCACAATATGATCAATTGGTTTGTGTGGATCTTATTACCATCATTGTTCTCATGTGTTGAGTGGGATTGGCAGGTGATTAGAATAAAATGGTCACTCCACGCACGCCAGGAGATCATTCACGAGCTGACGACGCACTTAAAAGAGCCCTCTGCTTTGAGTGTGCTGGACGGAGTGTGCAAACAGACACGGGAGATGCTGGAAGAGCAGGAAGCAGTGCGAGACCGTTTGTTCACAGTGCAGGACGTAATGCAGAGCAACGCAAGGGAGAAGTTGCAGCAGAGGAGCCTCCGAGTGCAACACAATTTGGCAGTGATAGGAGGAGGGGGGCTGTTGCTCTCAGTCATTGTGGGCCTGTTTGGGATCAACTTGGATGGCATTCCAGGGGGCAGTGGTAACCCTCACGCATTCGCCATCTTTTCCACCTGCCTCTTCCTGCTGGGTGCAGCAGTGATCGTCGTGGGCATTCGGCGCCTGGGGCTCAAGAATCCACCCACAGAAGAGGAGGTCATGTCACGGAAGGCGGAGCTTCAGGAGTTTGTGCACAAGTTCCAGAAAGCAGCAGAGGCTCATGAGAAAGTCCATCATGTGAGTACCGATTCGGATCTCTCATCACATGGCGATGTTGCTGCTGAGCAGCAGCAGAATGGTGCAAACGACTATTATGTCCTCCTGCATTGATGATTTCTGTGTTTGTACATTTTAGTGCTTGAAGGCGGCTTGAGGTTGTTGTTGTAAAGGGGCTCGCTCAAGTTTGTAGAGTAGAGGGGCTTTGAATGGTGGTGCTTTGCTCCCATTTTCTGAAGCTCCAGGGTGTAATTTTCTGTAATGAGATGATGTGTATATTCTTTCTGTGAGGTAATAAAGTGAATCTGAGTGTTTCATGTGTTGGAATTAAGTTACTCATGTGGTAATCAAGTTACTCATGTAGGAACTGATAGACCAAGAGTCTATAACTCCAAGTTAGTTAGAACACCAAAGTCATAGTCTAGTTAGTCTCTACATATTCTAGGTATGTAGACAGACGGTACTAGAACTATAAGTGTGGCTTGGAGGGTGAAGGAGATATCATTGTCTATAGGACAATATCTCACTTCTATGGTTGGGTGGCAAGTCACATATCAATAAACTTTGTTTATTGTTTACCTTCTGTGTACATTAACTTTCTTAAATCTAACATCATGATCTGCTGCTTGGATGAGATTATAGCCTACCTCCATAATATGACGATATTATTGCACACATGTGACAAGTCGCTTCTGTGATTATTCTGCCACCTTGAAGTTAGGGCTTTCCAAACATGTCATAATAGAGAGGGACGAGTGTATTTGGTGAAATATCAATACAAGTGGAGATGGCTGTGTATTTTGGCGTCCTAATAATGTGAGGATGTGGACATGGAATTTAACCCTTTAACCCTTAAACGTACCAGTCCTTTCTCGAAAAGTCAAACTACAGAATTATACAAAATTAAGCCTTGAAGAATAATCAAAGTATATTTTGTAATATTTTCATGCATGAAATTATGTGTTTCCTATAAGTCCTGAAATTTTCAGATTTTTTTTATTTAACAAGATTTTCTTACAAATTTTTAAGTCAAATACTTCACAAATCCATTTTAATTAAAAAAAAGACTTCAAAAAATTGATTAATTTTTGCATGAGATGCAAATCACAATGGAGAATCACATGATATCATTGATACGTTTTCCATAAAAAAAATTATTTAAATTTTGAAATTCGAAAAGCAAACATCCCATGTAGTGTAATTCAAAGCTTGAACTGCAAAGCTTGCAAAAGAAATAATTTACTCAATACATGAAATTTTTAAAATTTGAAAAGTGGAGTGCATACCAGACTTGATAAACTTCATTTTCTCTGTTGAGTGTATTAGCAAAAGAAATCATCTTCGAGATCAAAATTGGGTTTGATCAACAAACATCCAATAACTGGATGCGTTTAGACGTTTAGGGGTTTAGGGGTTAAGGGGCTTAGTATATGCATTGGTATATATTTGACATTTGTTGTAAATAGAATGTTTCAAATTGAGACCCCAAGAGCTCATTAACCCCTAAAGGACCAAGGCTAATTTTCCAAGTTCGGTCAGCTTAGTATGGAATGAGTATTGATCGTCAATTATTGAGATTTTTTTGTGGTGATTCTACTCTTTGTAACAAAGATGGGATGGTAATTTGCGTACGTAGATGATGTGTAGATCAAAAGATACAATCATGTAAAGGTGGAAAACTAATTGCGGGCACCTCTTGAAAATTTTCATACAATGAGCTATGCATCTGAATTTTTGTACACAATGAGCTAACGACCCCATATATACAACTGCCAAATTCATTTCACAAAGTTTAAGACTAAACTTTGCATTTTGGGCATTTTCAAGAAGTTTCAAACCTCAGTTTCAAACTTGGGCAACAAGGCAAAAAAAAAACTGCTACCAACTTTGAAGCTTATAATCTTACTATTGAGAACCTTGAATGGTTGAATTCTTTTAGGTTGTAGTAAATTCAAGTTGGTTGAAATATCTTACGGTTGGACCGGTCAAAAAGTTTTAGATTGAAAGCTATTTGCTTTTTTATGAGAAGAGATACTTTGGAGTGTTTGGAGAGAAACATAGTTGTGGTCCTTTAGGGGTTAAAATTATGTTGATGTGAATTTTAACTTCACTTTTGATCGTAAACCCATAGGAGGTGTGGAACCATGTTAAATACAATGAAATATTAGTGTATTATACTGGTCGGAAAGGGATCTCTGGACCTTTAAGGGTTAATACAAGAAAAGAAAGTATTAAATGCCGAAGACCTCTTAAGTAGTGTAACCTCATTCATTTTTTTGCTCAAAAACGGATCAGATTCGAAAAGAAAAAAAGGGTTTAGTTAACGCTTAATGTTTGTCACACTTATTATGTGTTTAATCTAATTTGTTCTAGTGTGTGTATTAGTGTAGAAAATGCGCCAACCTTTTCATCTATGTGAAATGTGTGAAAAATGATTATTTTTTTGTGACTTTTCAAGTTCGAGATAGTTGCCTATAATTGTTCAAACCAACATTTTTTCTTTCTTGGCAATGCAGTTATTCATCGAAAGTAGAAATCTACATAACATTCGGTAGCCTTCAAGGAGGTTGTCATGTTAGTTTCATCCACCTCTATATACGGAGTGACCAATGATCTGTAATTGAATCAAATAAACAATTACAAGACACTATTGAATTGTGACTGAGTGAGTGCTTTTGATTACTATTCAACATGGTTAGTTGCTCTTGCTTAATGCCACCTGCCTTCATAGCTACTGATGCGATGCGGAATATCCCACATCATTTTGTTGGGGGAAGGCAATAGTCACATAGGCTACTCAATGTTATGTATGATCGACTTGGAGCAAATATGTGATTGACAAGGGGCAAATATGTGATGGACGAGTGGCAAATATGTGATGGACTAGAGGCATTCATGTGATTGACTTGGGGTGAATATGTGATTGACTTGGAGCAAATATGTGATCAACTTGGAACAAATCTATAATCGACTCGGGCAAACCCTGTGATAGATGGGCAAAAGTGAGTGTTAGGATGAATTATAGAGACTAAAGTTAGACCACGCGATTTGTTCTAGAGGAGTCAAGTCTTCCAAATATTCCACAATGACGTGATAACAAATAATAAAGTCCAAATAAATTTTTGATTGAGGTAATACTTATAATTGGATTACATTAATATAGGATTCATCTAATTTATTACTAGAATAAAAATGAGAATACTACTAATTATAGTAATATTCACTTTTATTTTTTAAGATACTTTTAAATACCATGTTTTCTTAGGTGGTACCAAAAAAAATACATTTAACGCTTTGGATTGACATTAATACTATGTCGTTTAAACGGCATTGAATTGTGGTTCTAGTATGTTCTATGGAAAGCATGACGTTCTTACAATGTCGCGTGCTCTAAGCACCTAAGGGTTCCCAGAGTCTCAATGGTGGAGTGATTGTTCTTGGAAGGGTTTAAGCCTTTTACGTGGTCAAATGACCAATTTTTTCTTCAGGCTGTGTGGATAGAATGTACTATTGTTAAGTGTAAGTTAGAGCATCTCCAATGGTGGCTCGCTAAACTTGGATTTATTCCAAAGCAAATATTCCAAGGCACATTTATTTAAGCACAACCATTATTAATTAGAGAACCAAAATAGGGGTTAAATTAAACTAGTTCTGAATTTTAATTTCCATGGGTTAGACTTTGATTTATAGAACTGAGCACCTTATGTTCTGAATCAGTGCAATGGCTAGGGTAGCTTGAATCCTAGATTTCAGCTCCCTTTTCTAAGAGTAGGGTGTCTGAAAAGCAAGAGTGGTCTGGATTTCAGCTACCCTTTGGCAATACTTGATCCATCTCTGTTCTGAACACGATGTAAGTTAAGCTCTTAGGTGTTGATGCATTGCAAGAAAAAAATTCTTCCATTTAACTACGTTTCTCAAGGTCATAGCAAGAGTAATGTTTACTATGAGTAAGGTAGGAATGTTAACACCTGTTTTTTAGTGGTTTCCATTTACGGTATTACAATGGAATTTGTTTTTTTTTGGGTGAGCCTTGCTCTTTATTTATTTATTTATTATTATTATTAGAAGATTTCAATGCATTAAAATATGTATTTTTTTGAATATTGTATGAATAAGTTATGGATCGTTTTGAAGTAGTAAGGTCCCAATGACAGGCACTGACTATTATTTGAACCCTGGAAATTGTAGCTATTGTACAATACAAGGTGTTAAACATCTCATGGAAGCATCGTAAAACTAGAAGCATCTCATTTCTTACAAGTCACATGTTTGAATGGCATTTATATTGAAAATGGGTGACTTTTCATTCCATGCGGAATGGTTCTCTGCACCGCCTACTACTTGGTTGGCTTTTTATTGATACAATAACTTTCCTTAGAACATGGAGTGAAAGATGACACTTGTCATTATATGAGGGAATTTAGTAGGAGTCAAGCAAGTAAAACAAACTTAAGTAAGACAAACTTACGATGTGAAAAGAAAAAGCATCCAAGGCATCCAAGAGCAGTGGAGAAAAATCTTGGGAACTTTAGTAGGGATACAAAGTCTAGGGCTTAAGAATGTTATGACATGTACTGTGGTAAATCAACTTTTAAACTATTCTTTTGCATGTTTGTTCCATAAAGCTCATGTTGAAATTTTGTTGATAGTAGGGGTGCCACAATGCTAGACTCCTACATGATTCTACTATGTAGTTCCTATGTCCCCATTACATGTGGTCACACTGTGAAAAGCTATTGTGGGTTGTTTTGACACTACATGTGGTCACATTGTGAAAAGCTATTGTGTATTATGTTGACACCATTGTGTATTATGTTGAAAGGTTCTTGAAAAGGATTTCAATATGTTAAAAAAGTAATTTATTCAAATATGATATGAATAAATTATAAAACTTTGGAATTTCCCTTATAAATTTCTCAGAAGTTGCTAATTTTGTGATTCTTCAACTATTGCACATTTATTTAATTATATGTGTATATTTAGCCTATTAATGGGAATGGAGAAAGCACCATAGGTTATTCAAAATTTTATTTCAACCATGGAACATAAAAATGATTTTTTTGGCACAATCTGATTCCAATTTGATCCCAAAATTTTATCTCATCATGTGTAATTTCATCTCAAACGGTAATTGTATTAAAGAGAAATGTGAAAGAAATCGTTATATAAGAGACAAACAAGGATACGAAGGACTTTTACACCACCTTCTTTGTCTCCTTTGTCCCTCTCATTGAACACTTTGTTGTCTCCTTTGTCTCTAAACTTCCACATTTCTCTCAATCCACAAAATAAAATATTACTAAGTATTATATAAGCTCTAAAAGGACGGCTTCTACAAAGATATGTGCACCCATAATCATCACTAAATAGGAACTAAGCACAATTACTATTTTTAAACAAGATTAATTTTTATTGGGTCTTAACCCCTAAAGGTCCTCACCTCTTTTGCAAAAGTCAAAGCACTATAATTTGCATACTTTAAATATCACATTGAATGATTTATAATTTTTCATAGATAATCATCGACATTATGAAGGTATGACAAAATTTTCAACACGATTGGAAGATATTTTGAATATTTACAAATTTTATGATGTAAACAAGGTAAAAATTCAAAATAAATATGTTTTTGTCAAATTTAATATCAAAAATTATATTTAAGGTAGATAAAAGTTATATTTACATGAAGTAAAAAATTGAAGGTGAAGAAATTAAAAGAGACTTATGATTGAAGCATCTTTAGAAAGCCCTTTGTATTTTGGACACTCAAAATTCAAAGTTCTCAACGGTGGAAAAGCTTCAAATGAAGTTTATTCTCCAATCCCAATGGTCAAAAGATGTATCATAACTTAACTTAAACATCTAATGAAAACACCAACTACAATAAAGCTAAGACACTTGATTTTTGGGGCCTTTGACCAAAAATCAAGCATAATTGGGTTGATTGGTCCTTTAGGGGTTAAGGACGAGTGAATGAAGACTCTAATGCACTTTAGTATGCATTATTTGGACATTATATGAATACATTATGAATTTCCAAAATATTTCTTACAAATAAATTCAAAATCAACCTTGGACTTTCATTTTTTAATTGGAAAAAAGCAAGGCAAACTATACCCAAAAAATTATTTTCCAATGCTGAAATTAAAAATTTCTTGGTCAAAGGCTATAAAATTACCACTATATACTTTTATAATTTAGTTCTAATTCTTTTGCGTACTTCATTGTTTTAATAAGTATTTAAGTTTTGGAAGAAAATTTGATGAAATGAATTACATTCAATATGAATATAAACTTTATAAATAGGCAATTCCCTATTTTTTCACTTAGCCAAGTACAATCATTTCGGGACTTAATTGTGCTAAAAAAACACTTATTGAAAAACTGCAAAGAAACATCAATTTCTTTCTTTGTTGAAACTTGTAGTAAATTGCAATAAAACACTAATATTTTAATTTTCTCATAACAAAAAATTGAGTTTCATTTATTTTTAAAATTGCAAGATTAACCATTTACAAACTATTTACAAAGTATGAATAAATCAAGACATTAGAACACCACTGCCACAATGTATGGGAGAAGACATGGATTTAATTTTCTTATATTCTTTTTTCTTATTTCTTTTTTTGTGTGCCAAAAAGTACATAAGGGTGCGTGGCTCCTTCATCCTTCAAAACAACATTCAAATGCTCTCCAACACACTCTCATTTACACATCATGAGTATATGAAACGGCTATAAGAGGATATAGAAGAGCATATGCATGTTCTCATAAGGGTTTGAGGACAGAGTGCGCTGCCGCGTAGCCTTAGCCCGTCCGCCATGCTCAATTTTAAAATTAAGTTAACTTTTTTAAAATTGTATTTTCCGGGTTTCCAAGGGTTGAAGGCCCGCACACGCAAACCTTCTTTTGTCCTCTCCTCAAAATTAAAGGTGCATTGCCAAAGAAGTTGCCTAGGCATGTGGTGCCCAAGTCTACGTATGCACATTGGATTTGCTTCAAGGGCATCTCCCTGGGAGCACCACCTTTTTCTACCAATGCCACACATAACGTTCAATAGCCTTTTTGACTGTTGCCTTCTCTCAACAGAATGATGTGGAATATCCCATATCATTTCATCCCCCCAATGAGATATTCCACATCACATCATTGACTATGGGGGCATGTCATTAAGCAAAGAAAAATCAACCATGGTGAATAGTAATCAAAAGCACCCACTCTATTACAATTCAACAGTGTTTTGTGATTGTTTATTTGATTCAATAATCCATTCAATTACAAATCAGTGTTCACTCCACGTTCACTCCATATATAAAAGCGGATGAAACCAAAAGGCACCCTCTCGGAAGGCTACTCGGAATGTTATGATAACTTGCCATCCAAATTGCAACAAAAGAAGTCCATCACTGGCCACTTTAAATTTAACCAAAAAATAATTAGGAAGCCACTTCTTCAGGCTACAATTGACCAGAAGCCAGAAAATCTAACTTTCCAGTGCCAGTGGCTGTCTACAGTGGCAAGAGGACGCGATTCGCTCCTTAATTTTAAATAATTTAAAAACACAAAGGCAGACCGTCAGCTCCTTACATTCCGTCAACTCCACAATCAAAGAGCGTCCAAATGCGTCTGCTCCTGTTAACTAACCACTCTCTCGGGTTCTGCAAAGATCTAACTTCCGGAGTAAGTTTTTGAGACCTCACTTAACCCTTTAGTGCCTAGGGTGGCTCTGGAAAAACCACAATTTTTTGGGTGATGTTTCTTTAAAACTCTCTCTACTGAAATTAGTGATACTATTGATAGTATCCTACCATATGAATGTAAGCATAGCTTAATGAAACACGTGTCGGTTAAATTTTGGTAAGATCGGACCGTTGGATTCGAAGATTATAGTATGTCTTTGAATTATATAATACACACTCAAAAATGAGATTTTGGGGGGTGTGTAACTTCAAGGTTAAATAGAATTTGGGTTAAATTTTCAAAAATGACAATGAAGATGTTCACCAATGTGCCAACATCTCTCTATTGTAATCTTTCTTGTCAAGAACGAACTCATACAAATAAGAAAGGAGTTGGTACATTGATTGAGATTGGACTATATACACTAATGGAACATGAACAAGAGAACACATTCCAAATATATATATATATATATATATATATATATATATATATATATATATATATATATATAAATATATATATATATATTAAAATATATATATAAATATAAATATAAATATAAATATATATAAATATATATATATATATATATATATATATATATATATATATATATATATATATATATAAATAAGATAACAAACTTTCAAACACAAGAAATACCACATAGTACATGTGTTGTATTTGTAAGAATTTGTTGTATTTTGAGGCATTTGAAGTATTTTGATGTTTTATACATAGGTATTTGGATAGCTAAGAAAGTCTGATTTCAAATTTTCTTTTTGCGTAATTTGCAGAATCAAAAGCTACATATCTAAACTTTAGACGCCGAAGTAAGATGGTTCACAAATTTTACAGCATTTAATTTTCTAGTGATCTAATGACCACTTAGCGGTTACCTGGGCACCAAAGGGTTAAACGTCCAGAGGGCCTAGGCGGGGTAGCTCGAAAGGCATTTAAATTTTTAGAGGAATTTAAAAAAAAAAAGTAAAAAACGCCGGTTCTCCTAGCCCAACATTGTTGTGGCATTGTAGCACTGCGACACTTTTTAAGAAACAACCTCTGCTGCCCCAACTTTAACTCTTGTTCATTTTGATAACTTTGATTGTTTGCCAATGACTCTACAATCTCCCAATTGAGGCGCAAATTTACAATTTAGATTGCTTTTTCAATAGCTTTCCGACACACCAATCCTACTTTTTTCTCAATTATTCTTTTAAAAAGAGCTTGTGGGACTTTTTTTGACTTTTTGACGTTTGAGGGTTAATACATTCATTGCAATTTTCTTTTCAAAACGGATTCGGGTTTTGTTGTTTCCAGGGATCAAGTCGGAGAAATTGTTACTACATTGTGGGACTTATGGGACTTAGCCATTGCTGAATTACTGAATCTTTATGGCGATGATATCTCAGCTTGAGTGATTGCGCTTTCTGTATGATTGGGGTCGCTTCTCACTATGGCCAAAGGTCGAGAGGCCGTCGATCTCCACCAATCATATTGCAAGAAACTATGGGTTTGGCCTCTCGATCCTTCACACTAGAGGCCAAAGTCCACCAACTGTTGCTCTCCAAAATGCCTACGTGGCACTACTTTTTGACCAAGGGGACGGCCTCTCGAAAGGAAGTTTGGGTCGAACGGGAATGAAAGCCCAAACTATGGTCGAGAGGCCATCGATTTCTTTTCATAAAAAATGAAAACTATATTTTATTTCCTATTTATAGTAGATTTCTATGGACTCTCAATCGCACGGCCTCTAGACTTGGATGGCCATTGCGTGAAGCGGCCCTTAATCGTTCATTTCATTTCCTCCACTTAGGGCCGCTTCACACTATGGCCGAAGGTCGAGAGGCCGTCGGTTTCCACCAATCAAATTGCAAGAAACCATGGTTTTGGCCTCACGACCCTTCACACTAGAGGCCAAAGTCCAAAGGCCGTGGACCTTCAAAATGGTTACATGGCAACACTTTTTGACCAAGGTGACGGCCTCTTGAGAGGAAGTTTGGGTCCTACATTTTGCAAGACCCGTCACCATGGTCTAGAGGCCGTAGATTTCTTTTCATAAAAAATGAAAACTATATTTTATGCCTATTTTCAGTAGATTTCTTTGGACTCTCAACAAAATTTGGAGTCTCAATCCCATGGCCTCTTGACTTGGATGGCCATACTGTGAAGTGGCCCTTAGAGCATGGCCACTGAGGGTCTCTGACCTCAAGAAGTGGATGAAAAGTTTCAAGGGGCCTTTCAAAATGCTTCTTGACTCTGGATTCTAGCGTGTTAGAAATTGGGCCTTGAAATCACTATGGAATTGACTATTCGATGATTATTCCTCCCATTCTACTTGTGATTAGTCCATTGACTACTTTTGATACGTGAAGGGCGTGCAAGGGTGGGGGAGTGTGAGTGCAAGGGCCCTTCACATGTAGATGAATAATTTGAGAGGGTTAGTCCTAGCGTGCATGGGTGGGAATGCTCTTAGCTTGCCGAGCCTGTTTGTATTAAGGTAACTTCACCTTTTTTTCATGGAATTTGTCCGGAATTTTCATGGAAGCGGGGTTGGGGGAGGAAGAGGCTGAGAATCTCAATACACTCGTAGTCCCGGGAATCAGGAAAGCTTTTTCTCTTCACTGTTAATGGAAGACTTCACAGTTTTTTACAATATAATAAGTCAAATACTCATGCTGTCTGTGCTATTTCTAGCTGAATTTCGTAACCGACTGAAATTTTCAGCAGGAGCGGAGCCCCGGAAATGGATATCCCGATAAGTGCACAAAAAGGCTATTTCTATTTTGTGCACGTAGGAGCCCAACTTAAAAAATAACCCCTCTTCTAAGGATTAAAATTCCCGAGAGGTCCTCGTAGGGCCTCTTTCCATGCTTCGATCCGTCCGGCAGTAATCAGTGACTTCACCACCACCAAAACCTGCAAAGCATTTTCATGTGCACCGGTAGGGAGGGCTCCCACCAATCTCTACACTCAAATATACCTGCCATGCACCTAAACTTAGACGCAACAAAGAAAGGAGCCAATGAAAGGTGCCACCGATGAGCAGCGAAACTCAATGTCCTGCTTCTCCACTCACCTTCTTCCGGTGAAGTTTGAGACCTCAATCCTTGTCGTTTTCCTGATTCCACCGGAATTGGTCTTACACGAAAGCCCGCCCTTAGACTAACTTGGAGTCAAGGAACCCAAATCTCAAGAAAAAAAAAAAAAAAAAAAAACGGCCGAAGGCTGCCCAAAATGAACATTTTAGAACATAGGGTACATGGGTGAATAGTGCTTGCATTAACGTCAAGAGGGGGACTGAGAATCAAAGAAATGGATATTTCACTTGCTCTATGCTTTTAATGTCATACACCACTAACAAAGATGTTGCTTCTCACTGAAATTGCGAGAGTTCACTGTACACACTTGTCCTACCTAAGGAATCGCATTCACCAAATCTTGAGCGCCTGGGCAGCAAGTGCAAAGTAGCGTCCCTTGACTCATGGCCCATTCACACCAAGCCTCTGCCGCACTTGCGTTCGCGTTCCCGAAATGGAGGAAGGTAAAACCCAAAAACAAAAAAATATTGAAAGCCTTGTCTTTTCTTGCTGCAACTATTGTGCAACTACAATTCACTACCGCATGTTGGGCCATGCTCCTTTTTTGCGTTGCGTTCCTCCATGCGTTGCGTTGTCATGCGTTCGACGGTTCGAGTAATTTCTCATTTCATATTTTATATTTCTTGTTTCCCAGCAGATTCCCTCAAAGTTACCTAACGCACGCATGGATGCTGAAGCTCTGCTATATGTGAATGGGCCTTCACCCACCGAGTGAAAAAACGACGCCTTTTCCTTCCTCTGCCGGCCGTTGGTTATCGACTCTTGAGCTTTTTCAACCTTGCTGTGTACGTCCATCCAGAGTCAACTCACCCTCAGCGCGATTGTTCATTCCATTCATTGTAAGTTTACTCAGCTGGTCGATGAATGTGTGAATGATGTATTAATACTGCAAGAAATGCGAATTTTGAATTGTCGGTACGACTTGAGCTTTGTTGGACCTACTGTCGTTGAACCACGCCTAATGAATCCATTAGAATATTTTTTTTATAAAGCAATCTGGATTCATTGCTTCTGTAGATTGCCTCTGTAGATTGCGTGACGAGTCTCTGAAAACAGAGCACATATTGTCATTGTCGGTAGATACGAGTCTATCAGATTGAGCATTCTCCTTCTCTGTTTTCAAATGCGTTGAATCACGCCTAATGAATCCATCAGAATGTTTTTTTTTACAAGCAATCTGGATTCGTTGCCTTTGTAGATTGCGTGATAAGTCGCTGAAAACAGAGCACATATTGTCATTGTCGGTAGATACGACAGTAGAAGAAAAGAGGGACTTGTTCACTCAGCCTAGAGTGGGATTTTGAGTGAATTTGGTCACATGTGAGTGAACATGCTCAATGTACAAGTCCCTCTTTTCTTCTAGTGCGAGTCTATCAGATTGAGCATTCTCCTTCTCTGTTTTCAAATGCATATGGTAAGCTTACTTAACATTTCGACGCACTACAAGGATAAGGCGTCGCTTATCACTCTCTTTGTGAGTCAAATGGCGTTATTTCGCACTTGTCATTGGACTCGGTGAGTGCGATTCGTCCAGTACAAGCATGTACAGTAAAAGACAACAATGAACAGGATCTTCCTGGTGATATAGAGATTCAGGCAGCCAGTAGCTGACTGAATATTGCTCCAATCCAGTGCCTTCGGTGTAGGTCTATCTACTACGTTACCAAGGTTTAGTTAATAATTTCTTGGTATTAGAGATTACAAACCTCGATTTCTAGAGGGTTTAAGGAGGGTAAGGAGGTTTATTTAGGTTGAAACCGTGAACAACAGAATCGTTGTCAAATTCAATGCTTTCAGAGCTACTCCCTCTGTCTGGAAATAGTTGTCCTAATTTGGGTTTTTTTTTTTTTTTTTTTTTTTTTTTTTTTCCTTGTCCTATGTTTTATACTTCAACAATGAGCTCTATTCACTTCAAACAAGATAAACAACGAGAGTGACATAAGAATTAGATACTGGTATTAAAAAAAGACCATTTTTCGAGTATATTTTGGCAAAAATAGGGTGTTGAATTAAAACACGCCAAAAACTAGGACAGTTATTTCAAGACAGGGGGAGTGAGAGCTTGACACTTGAAAGTTTACAGTGTAGAATGTTGGGTCACTTTGATTCACTAGAAGAAAAGATGGACTTGCACACTGAACATGTTCACTTCAGATGTGACCAAATTCACTCAAATGTGGCCAAATTCACTCAGAATCCCACTCCAAGCTGAGTGAATAAGTCCCTCTTTTCTTTTAGTGATTTGTCAGTGCTATTTTAGATCCAGTAGTACTATGCGCCTCGTACAATCTGATGGGTTTTAATTCTCAAATGCAGATTTGGTGAAACGGTGAAGGGATGGGTAATGTTGGAATCTTGAAGAGTAGAGCCGTGGGGAGGAAGAAGAAGAGAAGAAGAAGAAGAGAAGTGACCAGAGGGTTCTGTTTCGTGGCAGTTGTCATGTGCTTGGGAGCTGTTGCCTTAGCAACTCCGGGCGATGATTTCCTCAATGAGAAAGAGGGACAACTCACTCAACTCGTTGCTGCAGTACAGAACAACGATGCCAATAAGTGTGGTACGTGCTAAACCCAATTCATTTCATGAAGGTATTTCAGTAGCTTTCCAAAGCACCAATCCATAACATTCAGCGTGCATTCACTAGTAGCAAATCTGTCGTTTTTCATTCCCCACTTCGTGGAAACAGTGAATAGTGGCGGAATATTGTGATTATATTTCTGCAAAAGCACTCACCAGCACTGACACAACCCATGTGCCAGGCGGGGTTTCATTTCTTTTTCATTTATAGTAAGTGAAAAACGACACATTTCCTACTAGTGATTGTCTTTGCCCTTGGCTCTAGTGTGGAATATTTCACACCAGACAATACTTCATTGGGTACTTCATTAGTAGCTAAGTGGACAAGTGGAGGCTCAAGGTGATGAGCAAAGTGCATGAAGGAAAGGCAGTGGGCATGAAGGCTTCTGAATGTTACGTGCATAGAATTTTTGGTTGACAAAATCTATAGTTTTCCTCATTATTCTCTCAAAACTAACCCTATGGGGCTTGGTCGGTCCGTTTTAGGGTTAAATGTCATTGTTCCATTTAGCCGATATTTGAGTGCCTAGTGAAATCTCCTTGATTTGCAGAGCTTCTCAAGACATGCACCGCCACGACATGTAGCCGGAATACATGCCTTTATCAAAAAGGTGATGTTAACCAGTACACTTGCATATCTGTGGACTTCAATAAGTACTGCAACGCATCTGATGGAGGCCCTTGCCATGACAAGACTTTCAACTACGACAAAAGCTTTGTGAGGTTTTTGTCGATTATCTTTTCAACCTTGCGCCTTTTTAACCCCTAAAGGACCAAGTATTCATGGTCTTAAAATGACAAATCCAATTAGTTATATAGCAAAAAATATATTCCCTTCATTTCATAATAAGAGTTCACTTTTTTGGTATGTTTCAAATCAATATTTTCCTTGTCAAAAGAAGTCGTCTCAATACTCAAAAAATGGTCTCTCTTTAATAGACTTAGTATGTAGTATTTGTGTCACTATCATTGTGAGCACGCCCCGATTGAAGTGGATAGTGCTCACGCTTGAAGTATAAAACATAAGACAAAAACTAAGAAAAGAGAAATACCAAACAGGTGGACTCTTATCATGAAACGGAGGAAGTAATTCAAATGGGACCATATTTTATTCTACTGGAATTAGTGAAAAACATTGCATCATGTTATGGTCAAAAAACAAATAAATTTAAACAAACAGAAGTCCACTTAGGAACTACCCAAAACATGAGACGCAATTTGGGCTTTTTGGTCCTTTAGGGGTTAACTACCTTTAGCATAAATTTTAGAGAAAGGCTTGACGACGAGGTGAAATTCAATCAGTCACTTGTGAGGCTTTTTGATGTTTTCAACAGGACAGCGGTGAATACAGATAATACGAGTGTTTACACGACACTTGGAACGTGTTCCCAGAGGGCATTGGACCCTGTCTTTCAGAACATTTCCAAACCGGACACTCTGCTAAGACTCTATTTCGGCTCTATAGATGGGTCCTGGAGGGGTTTCCCTGGTTCCGTAAGTTATCTCCACACTAGTAGCATACTTGTCGTTTCTCATTTCCCACCTTGTGGGAACAGTGAACAGTGCCGGAATATTATGCCTATATTTCTGTCTTCTTGCACAACCAAAACTACTCACCAACATTGACACAACCCATGTGCCTGGCGCAATTTCATTCCTTTTTCATTTATAGTCAGTGAAAAGCAACGCATTTCCTACTAGTGCCATTATCGCCATATTCGTTTAATTGGGAATTCCGTCGTATTGGGACTCTTTGAAATCTACAACTGGCATAGATTCAGTGGGAGATTCTATACCAATTCTAGATTTCAAAGAGTCCCAATATGGCGGAAATTCCCAATTAAATAAATATGGCGATGTTGAAAGCTGATTGCACGTAATCACCTTAGTAGTTGACTATAAGGAGAATGATTTAGCCCAAAGTTTCTATTTTAGCTCGACTTCGCAGTTGCTGCAAAACTTTTCACTGACTGGTAATTTGTGGTGTAGGATGAAGATGTTAACAACCCAGAATGTGATGATGTCAAATATGATACCCGGATTAGACCCTGGTATGTACTAATTGAACCGTAGTTGGGTGTGAATATACCAACTTTTAGAATTTCATTATAGAATTGCTATTTGAACATTATTATTTTTTTAGTTTCAATTATTATTTTTAAAATAAAATTTTGAATAACTAGCATTGAATTGTATCAAAATCTGCAAAAAGTCTCAATATAGCGAATATGGCCTTGTATAAGTTGTCATATTTTCCTTCAATTCCTCTTTTAACCTCTAGAACTTTGAGAACATTAAACCTAACATGATATGTTTCGTTTATGTAGGTACCGTGCCTCAACGTCGGTGCCGAAGGTTGTAGCAATCTTGATTGATGCAGAGCAGTCGATGAGCACTTTGTTGTCTCCAGGACAAGGACAGGGAACAATCCTGTACAACTTTAAGAACATCGTCGGGGAGTTTTTGAAGACGCTAAGTGCGCAAGACTACGTCAATATTATCATGTTTGATAGCAATAAAGCTACTCCATTGTCTCCCATAATGGTGAGTGCTCAAACTCTTCGTTTCCAAGTTTACTGATATGCGCACCCCAATAGCTTAAAGTTGTAATTATCTCATTGCGCCTGTCTCAAATGTGGCTTGTCATGTTAAAAACACTAGTTTTCGTGTGTATAGAGGTCGTGCCATATTCACACATGTTATGTGCACTCTACATACTAAATCAGTGCAAAAAACAATACCTATCAATAACGTACCGTTTTTGTATGTTAGCATACTGGTTTTTGTGTATTTTGATATCATTTACGATTAAAATATAGAAACCATACTTTATTTAGTGGGTGATGGCTTGATATGGGTATCCCTTCCAAATATAGTGTGATTTTTGAGAAATATCTTTTTGATAAGAAATAAACATTGAAAAATTAAAAAAATTAAAGGGTCTTATAGACAACATGCACTGGGAACTTTGACTGGTTTAGCCGGGGCTAAACCAGGGTGGTTTAGCCCCCTCTTTAGCCCCCCTTAGCACTATGTGAAAAATGGTGGGGGCTAAATTTTTGTACAATTAGCCCCCATTTTAGCCCCCTTTTTGTACCATTAGCCAGGGCTAAAACAAAAATTAGCCGGGGCTAAAATGGAAGATTTGGGTTTAGCCGGGGCTAAACTGGGGTGATTTAGCCCCCCCAAGCTAGTTTAGCCCCGGGGCTTAACTCTCCAAAGCTTCCAGTGATGGTTGCAACTATATACATAGTGTTAAAGATGGAATTTCTAGCACACTTAAAATAAGTTAAACATAAGTCAGACGCGTAAAAGTGGTTCTCATATCAAGCCATTTCCCACAGGTATGTAGCAATCGCTTGGAGTTGATGTTGATTAGTAGTAACCATTTTGTGTGGTGCATGAGTTTTGAGTTTATGTTGATTAGATGTAACTATTTTGTGTGGTGCATAATTTGCATGTAGGTTCGAGTAATACAGAACGTTTCAGACGTAACCGGATCTCTTCCGGAGCTAAACGGCCTGCTTCAGAGCCTCGCCCAGCAACTAGCGGACGATCAACCGGGAACGTCCAACGTAACCCAGGGGATCAACCAAGCTCTCTTAAGCTTCGGCAACAACTACCCAGACGCCGCAAAGATCATACTCATTTTCACAGACGGGATGTTCGCGACGACGTCAGGGACCGTTTCGATCCCGACGGCGGAGCTGAGTTCGTCCAATACCAAAGTGTTCGTGTACAAGATTGCCCAACCGACTGACGACAATCTGTTCTTGCAGAACAGCTCCTTCACGAACCAGCTGTGCAGCATCGGCGGTAGCTTTGAGGTCCTGACGAGTGATATCGATAACCCTGTCTTGGCGCTCAATAGCTTCTTCACGTTCACGGCGAGCCTTCATGCTGCTGTGACGAATTACACGGCGGATTACAGTACTATTTATCCCGGTTATGAAGAAATTGAGGGCAACATCAGCACAGTTAGTATTCCAGGTACACTTTTACTTTGATTCCTTTGTTGAAGAAAAATTGTCAAGTTAATTGCTTGTACATGCTCCCTCTGGCCGGAAATAATTGTCCTGTTTCTGGCACTTTTATTTCTGATATAATTGTCTTATGTTTTATACTTCAAATTTGAGCCATGTTCACTTCAAATGGGGCGGACAATGAGAGGGACACAAAAACTACACCATTTTTTCTAGTTCTGAGACGATTTTCTGGATCAAATAAAGCGTTAAATGAAAGCATGCATGCCAAGATTAGGACAGTTATTTTCAAACGAAGGGAGTAACGGGTGATGGCTTGATATGGGTACCCCGTCCAAAATTAGTGTGATTTTTAGAAATATCTTTTTGGTAAGAAAAAACAGTGGAAAATTTCAAAAATTAAAAGATCTTATAGGCATGATGGCTACAATTATATAAATGGTGTTGTAGACAGAACTTCTAGTACACATAAAATGAGTTAAACATAAGTCACACTCTGTGAGACGTGTAAAAGTAGTACCCATATCAGGGCATTCTCCTAACATTATATAAGAGCCTTGCACAACACTCATGTAGAGCAATGACAAGAACTCTTTTATTCTTAGAAGAGCCCTTTTATTCTTACTTTTGTCCATCTTAATAATAATTTAAAGATATAGATTGAAAAGCTGAGACGGATTTCAAATATGGAGTCATGCATGATAAAGAAGTTTCCTACTTTGATCATGCATGGAGTTAGGGTTGATATGAGTTTCCACATCATGTGGACAATAGGAGGTTTGAAATATGGGGTCATGGGTGATAGGAGATTTCCTCATCACGTTCACAGGGAACCTTGACCAATTCACTGCCAAGTAAATGGTACAAGAATGATGGTGAATTCGTGGTGAACACTTGCTAAATTGAGCAACCACTGCAATTTAGCAAGTGCTCATTACAAATTCACCATCATTTTTATACCATTTACTACCTGGTGAATGTGTGAAGGTGCCCTGTGGTTATCCATGATTGAAGTGCTAGAACTGCTACAGAATGTTATGTTCAGATTTTAGGGTTTCAAGTGGGGCACTTTCAAGTAAATGAATCACAATATGGAAGTAAATTTCATTTGGTTTAATTTCATAAGATTACGGGTGACCACTATCATAAGAATCAATCATGGCCAGGTGTTGTGTCATTCAGTGTTGACAAAGCTTTCACTCATGTGACAAAGCTTTAACCCATAAAGACGCCATATTTGTTTAATTGGGAATTTTCGCGATAATGGGACTCTTTGAAATCTACAGAGCCTATAGATTTCCCCTCTGAATCTATGCCAGTTGGAGATCAATGCCAGTCCCAATATGGTGGAAATCCCCAATTACATGAATACCGTATAGCAATTAAACATGTTTGAGTACTGACACATCTTCACAAATCATGCATTTCATGGTGCAGTTTTTGGAGCTGATAAGAAGCTGTTAGGAGTCATGGGGATGGACATCTACATCGATTTGCTTGGAAACCTCACGGACCTAGTGTATGCTGCGATACTGCAACGATCTCTGGGCGAAACATTCAATACGCAAAATTTTCTGCTCACCAAAGCCGACTGCAGCCTTCAAGTAAGTTCTTGCGCGTCACCCTGGATTCTACTTTAACCCCTAAACGTCTGAACGTGCTGTGGCGGCAAGTAGAATATCGTATATTTTGTTTGTATTTGGAATGGATACACAACTTTACTGGGTTTGAGTTTAAAAGAGAAGCTAAAAATTAGATCAATGCGGTTCTAATGAGCTCTTAAGATCCCAATTTAGAGTTTTTTTGTTGATAACAAATCTCAATTATACGACAACGTATATAGTTACTATCCCCATGGGACTTTCAAGGGTTAAGTTCCAGGTTGTGAAATTTTCTGTAAACAGGACACGACTAAGTAGAATAGAATGACAATTGTCTCAGTCGTCCCCTCCGTCCGTGATTGAATTATAACCTCTATGGAGCCCACATGAAGGAGAGGTGGCAACCTTGCATTGGTTGAAAGAGGGAAAGGGCTATTTCCCATCTCCAGGGGTTGCCTTGAAGTTATGGTGCCCTTCTTTTGGGACCTTGATGAAACATTATTGAAGAAGATCAAGTTGTAATCAGTTGTCACAAGAAAACACATGATTGTCCAAGGTCCATCCATAGAGGTTATGTCTAGTTACCTTCTCAAACTCAATGGCTCTTGAAGGTTACCTAGTCCATTCCTTTCCCACAACATCCTTTTCTACATTTCATATCCATTTAAGGTGGTTGCGTGAATGTTCCAAAGGTGTGATTAGACTACAAATAGGCTTGAAAACTATAAATGTCCCTCACTAGTAATGATTACAAGAGTCAAAACCTGCTCATGATTCTACTCACCCTATGAAAAAAAATTCAAAAATTCATATGATATTCAAATAATTTAATTTTTTTGAGTGCATTGTAATCCTCTTGAAAAGTGGACAGGATCCATAAAAAAGGGATAAGCAGTCCAACAATAGGAAGTACACTCAATGGGGTTTCTACCAGAGTTGGGCATGTATTTGATTAAAAAAATAACTGAAAATAAACGAATCTTGATTTGGAGGTATAGTACACTGTAGACCATTGTTCAGGTTGTGTTCATTTCATGCAGAAGATGCCATACACACCCACCACTGGTTTTCTAGGCCTGACATGCAGTTCTCTTTCTTATGTGTGTGATGTTAGACTGCGTTACCGGCATCACCTGATCCATGCCCAGCGAGTGTGGCCATCCCTCCAAACGGTGGCTTCTGTCCTCGGACGGACATGACGAGCACAATTGAAGACCTCGCATGTTGTAGATCATGCGCCAAACCATCGTCAGAAAAGAAATCATCCACGGCTGTCATTGCAGGTTCAACGGTGGCCAGTGTCGTCGGAGCCATTTTGATAGCTCTCATTTTACTTCGGTATTTTAGGCCCGGGGAAAATACAACACCAGAGGTTCCAGTTTATCCAGGATCACCTGATCCCACACCAACAGATAGAGGCACGAACGAACTAGGATCATAAAATTAGCAGTAGTAGCAGAACTGTTGTTTTCCATTCGAACCCCACTTTGTGGAAACAGTGAACAATGACGGAATATTGTGCCTAGATTTCTGTCTTCGTGTGACCAAAACCACTCACCAGCATCTACGCAACCCATGTGCCTGGCGCGGTTTCATTCCTTTTTCATTTACAGTAAGTAAAAAATGACACATTTCCTACTAGTGTAATCTGAATTGAATCATCATGATGCAACACATAACCATCCATGGATTAAATTTTGGTAATTTCCTTTGCTTTTAAGTTTTTCTTGGTCATTAAACACACATGATCTCAATCTATACAAAGCACAATTGTACATCAGGAATTTGGGACCCCACGAATATTTAACGATTTTCTTGCAAAATCTGAATTTTCATGGGTGCGTACATTTTTTTGCATGGATTCCACATAGATTTCAGGTCTTGTCAACATTTGCTCTGGTATTGGGTTTTAGTGCAAGGCTCCATGATGCATTGCATTGCATCTTTTAAATTAGTACTAGGAAATTTGGATAGTTTACTGGTATTACTTTTTGCTATCATGCACATTGCTTAGTGTAGATCATGATCATATTCGTTATTTCGGCAGTGAAATTGCAGGTGAAATTGGCACAGTTTGAGCCATAACTAAAATCACATTCTCAAATCTAAAACATCTATTAATTGTGTAAATCAGTGCCGGTTTAGAGCTCTGGGTACCTAAAAATAGGACGAGTAATTGAATAAGCCTTCAAACAAGGGCTCATGCAGCCAACCTATACACTTCTACATTTCAGCACTCAAAGTGCAGAACCAAAAGTGAGATGTACAATATACTATTTCAAGCATATCAGATGCAAAATAAAAAGTAAGGTATCTTCTAATAATTTCATATTGTTCTTTCCCGTGGAATGTTTTATTCTTGCATTGTGTTTTATTCATTGGCAAGAGGTGCAACAAGATGAAGGCCTTGGAATTGGGCCAATTTGTTGTATCTTGATTGAGGATACTCCTCAGTCCAAAACATAAAGAGGGACAATACTAGCATAGTAATGATAGAACCTCAGTACTTGCATCCCAATGTAGGCATCATATGAAGCAACAAAATGCAAGCCACATCATATTTTGGCCTTTCTCACAGAACGTTTTTATTATTTGTTGAGCCGTCTAACCCTTTAGTGCCCAGCAAACCACATTATGGTCACTACAACGTCCGAAATGCAAATAGCAGAAAATCCGTGAAGAATTGGAACTTCAGTTTTGAAGTTCAGATTTGCCCACATACATTACGCACCTTCCAGAAAAAGAAATTTTCAATTTGGAATTGTACAACTATCAAAATACCTATCAACAGAACGCGAAAATACTGCAAATACTTGAAAATACAGTAAATACTTACAAATACAACATATGTATTGTGTAGTATTTCTTGTGTTTGGAAGTTTGTTATCTTGTTTTTTTTTTTTTGGATTGTGTTCTTTTCTTCATCTTCCATTAGTGTGTGTAATCCGATCTTGACTAATGTACCCACTCCTGTCAATTTTCAACGTATAAAATTTTGTCCTAAACCGTACATGGATAAGTCACTTTCACTTATAAATCTCACAATAATTATGTGTGAGTCTATTTTTGTTATGAAAGATTGCAACGGAGAGGTGTTGACATAGGGCATAGCTGAACTTCTTTGCTTTTATTTTTGAAAATTTATCTCAAATTATATTTAACTTTGAAGTCACACACCCCCCAAAATCTCGTTTTTGAGCGTGCATTATACAGTTCAAATACATACTATAATCTTCCGATCCCACCATCGGATGATTCTCAAATTTTAATAAAATGTGTGCTCTAGAGTTGAGAATAGAATTGTACGGTTACTTTCTAATTTAACCCATTCGATTTTTGGTAGTCTCAACCACAGTGAGAAAATCTACTGAAATCTAGGGCTCTGAGCTATAGTACCCTGGGCACTAAAGGATTAAGGCAGACAACAATCAAAGTCCAAGCCATCTTTGGAGCATGAGCATTTAAGTCAATTATAGCGCCAAAATGGGAACCAATCAAATGCACTATCGCAACAAATAGCATGCTTATTGCTGCTCCCCCAAATTCAAGTTGGGTTCTTCATCACGATCTTCATCCTGTAATTCAAGTTTAGCGTATTCCTCCTTAACACGTCCATTAGGCATAGGCAATGGACCCTTGGGAGGTTGCCTTACGACCACTCTCGGTGGAACCTGCAATAAAAGAAAAGTAACAATAACATTATTAGCCATGTCTTGCGGGATCCTTTGTCTCCCACAAAAATAAGAACCTCGCTTGTGAGGTATTAATTAGTGGTCACTTTAATTTTAAAATATCCTATGAGAATCCTCAACCTACAAAAGAGCTGATACACGGAATTGTATCATATAATGCATATTGTATGTCACATTTTACACAAACAATGTAACAAAATTACTGTGTACTATTAATATTGTATTGTATTATTAGTATTGTATAGATATAAATATTGCACACTATACAAATTGTGTTATTTCATATATAATGTCGACTATGCACACACGCACCAGAAGACGGATTGTTATGTCAAACTCCAGCACGAGCCAATCCAGTTTATATGTATCATATGATTTTTAAATCATAATTATCCAGAATTGTTTTTTAGGCTTCAAGAGTACCAAAAACGAAAAAATTGGGGAGAAAATTTTCAAGTTAAGAAAAACAAAATGGTGCACGTCAACACGACAACGTACCGGTGAGTTAGTGAAGTCTGTAAAATGATTCTCGCATTTGTTGCAGAGGTAGCGTGGCAGCTTCAAGGGCGGCTCTTTCTTCCCATGGGAGATATGCCAGCAGGTGAAGGACATCTTCAGGAACTGAACATCAGGAGAGGTGCAGTATCGGCAATTGATACCTCGTGAGGTGCTGGGCCCTGCTTTTACAACAATTAATCGGAACCGTCATTACGATCGGCAAAATATAATTATAAGAAGATAAGCTTGACCAAATTGTATGGAAATTATTTATTCAAAAAAATTTCCATTTTGTATGGTGAAAAGGAGAATCTTGAAGAATATTCACAAAATTTGACATTTTTTCAAAAGAATTTTCCCAAAAAAATAATTATTCAACATGAGATGTCAACCTTGACGGCTGAGTGCAATATTCCGTCATAATGCCAAGTTGTGATTTCAAGACAATTTTTGGTTGGTGGCTCACAACCCCAAGGGTTAGGAGAGGGTTTTTTTTATAACCAATACTCCTCTGTCCTATATTACATTTCACGTATCTTGAACATACAAGACTTAACTCCTCTAATAGTGTGGACCTTGAACACAAACATGCGGACCCTAAGTCAATAGAAGTAGTACTAGTTTGAATAAGCAGGAAGCTTATTGTGGGACAAATTGACAAGGGAATTAAGAAGCTTATTATGGGACAGAGGAAGTAGGAGCTTCTAATCTCATAGTTGTTTATGGTTATCTAATCCTTATTGTTATTCAATTACATGTGTTGTGCTTTTATCTCCTGGTCAGTAATCCCTAAAGGATTAAAGATTCATGATTTTTAAATGACAAATTTAATTGATCATCTTGTGAAAATCCAATGATTCACTAATGAGACCAAATTCTATACAAGAGGAATCAATGAAGAACATTGCATGTGTTGGTCAAACAAGAAATAAACTTGAACAAAAAGAAATCCACATATGACGTAATAAAAATGCTCAAACAAAAACATGAGGCCCAATTGGGGCTCCTTGGTCGTTTAGGGTCAAATTAAATACGGGTGCATGTATTGAGTTTTACCATTCTAACTTGTGCTTTTGTTGTTTCATTGAAATAAATTTTATATTTATTGGTGTTTATTTTGGATGATGGATCTGCTTTTAGGACGTTCTATGGATCCAGGTGGTGATGGACGAGCGTGTCTAGGAGGCTCTTTGTGAGTCCCGTGTAGTGCCTGAGGGTTGATCACCTCGGGTTAATGGAAGAGAATTAGGTTTTTAGTTTGAAGATTGTTATATGCACTGTGTATAATTATGATTTGGTAGATCATCGAGTAAAAGCCATCCCGTGAAGTCTTTAATCATCTGGCAGTCTAAAATTAGAAAGGTCGATGGATTTGTTCTAAATGGGCCACTAACTTGTTCGAAGGAGTTAAGTGCAGGTTGTATGCAGGCAGGCTTTGATCCGAGCAAATTTTGAATGGGCCTATATGGGAAGTATTTCATATATGTGGTACCTGCCGTGGGTGTTGGAATGCCGAATGGATGATCCCTCATCTAAGGTAAGTTCACTATAAGTTATATGATCTCGTTTCTTTTATTGGCTGTTGTTTACTCGTCAGACACTAAAGATTATTTTGCCTGTAAGTTACGTGTGACTGTCTGTTTTAAAAAAAGACATCAACCGCCTTCAGTTGCATCCCGTCCTTCAGTTGCCTTGTGAACAGACATCATAAAACAGACTGCTTTGTACACGTGTCTAAGTTTTGAGGTAGTCAGAGATATTCTAATGTCATTCTCATTGAAACGATTTAAGGTACTCAGGTGCGATCTGATATTGCTTTTCAGCACCATCTTAGAGTTTCCTTCAGAAAGACTAATGGATTGGAACTGTTGCTGCAGGAATGCATCATTTAACTAAATATGGACAGTCCAAAGTCTAGGATTAAGAAGAGCAGATGCAAAATGAATCCTAAAATCTACATTTTGTGAATATTTTTCTCAAATATGTAGATTTTAGATTTGAGGATGGGGGGATCCCCCCATGTTTGAAAGTCCATAATTAAGCTGAAAGTCCATATTTAGTTAAATAATGCATAGGATGGACTGAAAGTGGGAAAATCATTGGGTAACACAATAAAGCCCCGGGATCTGGTGTCAAGATTCGGTCCTGATGCTGTTCGATATTACTTTCTGAAGGAGATTGAGTTTGGAAAAGATGGAGATTCCTCTGGAAGTCGATTTATTGACATTATCAATGCACATCTAGCCAACGCCATTGGTAAGTCATAACGGGTGGTCATTTGTATGCATGGAGAAAAATTGAGACACTGAAAAAGTATGTCTATAACAGTGTGGATGAAGCAAGAATCAAAACATCATACACTGTGTATTTGACCTTATTGACTTATGCAATGCTCATCTCTTCAGGCAATCTGCTGAACCGTACTCTTGGATTGCTGAAGAAAAACTGTAATGCTACAATTGCTACAGACTCGATCGCCATCCCCGAGGATAATTCTATGAGAGTCCTTGCAATTGAATCTGTAAGTATACTCAATTTATGCCTATATTTCTGTCTTCTTGTGATCAAAACTACAAATATAGGCATAATATATTGTGATTTGCGAACAGATAAATAAAGCAGCGTTTCACTATTCAGAGCTGGAATACTCATCACCGTGCGATATCATCCTTGCAATTGCTAGTGTTGGCAATCTCGACATGAACGACAAATCCCCCTGGTCTCTATTTAAGCAAGGTGGCTCGGCTGCTTCCCAGGTATCAACTACTTTATTGTTTTTCAATAGCGCAATGTCTAACCATGTCTTCAAAATGAGAACAAACCCTGTTACTCACCCTCATTCAAATGGAGGGTTTACTCAAATTGTGGTTAAAAGAAACATGTCAGTTTTCATTTGATCATCGGCAATGACTACATTAGCATTTTAACATGTGTAGAAGTGTGATTTTTGGGAGATGTATGGGTACAAGAGCCAAATCTGCTGAGATAAACTTTTTTTTATTTTATCACTGTCTGAATTCCTTGTGCAATTTCAAAGTTGGAAATTGTAGATCACTATAATGATTTATTTCTATTCAGCCGTAGACATTTAGCTAAGTCATGAACACTATATTCATTAAAATGAGAGGATTCCAGAATAATGAGAGTTTAAAAAGTCTAAATTAAACCCAAATTGAACCAATAACCATTCGAAATATAGGTTAAAACAATAGAAGATGGACAAAGTGAAGATCAAATAGAGTACATTTAATAGAAGTGTGCAATAAAAGATTGCAGAAGTGACATCTATTTATAGTAAGTATAAAACGAATATACATTTTTTGGGTGTTTGTATTGCAGGACGGTAATCCAATCTTGATAATGTCTCAAAAAGCTAGGAAAAAGAATGAGCGTAGCGTACAATCCTATATAAAAACATGAGCTCCATGTATTTTTATAAGTCTCTATAGTAATCACAAATAGAATGCCTAGCGGATCTAGGGTTGCGATCGACTCTTCAGTTCAGCTTCGGCCTTCAACTGAAGTTCAGCTACTGCCTTCAACATCACATGACCACGACTATCGAAGTGATACATCGACAATCGCCGTTGCGCAATCTCACGCCTCTGTTGCGCCAGTCTCAATTCCTCCCTCTCATCTCGAACCGGAGCGGATCTCCTTCTGAACTTGTCATGCGACTTAGTCTTTTGAAGACCCGCATTCACTGAAGGGAGACGAGTACGCAAGGGCGCACGAGAGGGCACATGAACACGGGCTTGGGTTAGAGGAGGCGGGTCTGATGACAGCATCGCAGGAGTCATTCGGAAAGCATTTACAGTAGCAGAGGACTTGCATGGTTTGGGAATGTCGGAACCCTGCAAATACAAGGGAATCTACATCAAGTATACATCAAGGCAAGACCGTCTAAGCGAAATAATGGTGCGGGGAAAGAAAGTATTCGTACCTCAAGAGAATTATTTGGGTGTGCGGCGTCTTCATAAAGCTTTCTTTGAGGCACCCTATCAGACGGAGAACGCGAGCGATGAGAAGTAGAGGGTTCTCGTGACCGCAAAGGAGAAGGTGAGGAATTGGGCACAGGACGAGTACCACCCTTAGGGGGGCTGTCCACAACACCATGTTGAATTGGCTTGGTGGAAAAGTCCATGGTTGACTGGGCCGTAGCTGCGGAGCAAAAGAAGTTTCCTCTACTGAGTATAGCATACTGGCCGTAGTCCATGATAGAATCAGTGGACACTGTGCATTGGAGGCCAGCATCGTGGGATGGATCGGCAGCGGCATACCTCGCCTGAAGAGAATTAGCAATGAGATCAAATCCCAGCAGCGCATTGCAAAGAAAAAAAATATTCGAAGCAGTAGAAAAAAGAGGAGGAAAATGATGCTAATTGAACAAGGGTGCGACGAAGACATATTATATTAAAGGGATAGCATGCAAGCGTTCATAAAACTCATCTCACAAAGTACTGAACCGAAAATGCTGTGATTACAAAGGTATATTACAATTACAAGGAATTATACATATCAGTCTAGGCGACCAAAGATCGAACCGAGTAGTCTAAAACAGCTAAATCACTAAGAGAAGGGCGTCCAGCTATAGTACAGTACAATGAACTAGGATCTAGTGACACTACGGGAGGCGCGTACAGCATCCATGAGGAGGTTGTACAGCCGAGGGTCGGGCTCGTCGCAGAGCATACGCCGCCCAATATTATCGTTTTTACGGAACGACACCAAACCTAGGCCAGGACTGCGATGTAGACGCTGAAACCATGGAAGGAGAACATCAATGAGAAAATGATCGCGCGCACCGGCCCCGACGTAGGACCAAGAGTCTGGGAGGACTACATTCTGGGGCTCATTCAGAATGTGCTTATTGGGGCTATCGTCCACTACAATGGTGTTTGCAGCCGTGAATCTGCCACCATGACCTGTGAACAGCTTGTCCAGATTCTTAAGGAACAAGTCCTTATCAGTGCCAGGCACTTTGAAGGTGGACACCCTGCCTTGCCTATCCCGACACTTGAGGGTCTCGCACGAGACTTGGCCAAGTACAAGGGAAGGGAGCTGGATGCCGCGGAACAAATACTGCACTACCGAGTCAGTGGTAGACTTCTTCATGGAGCTCCAGACGGTAACGTCAGCGATCATGGTGAGCTCCCGAAGGAACGAGTAGCATAGTGGACGCACGTAGACTGCTTTGGGTCCCACTACAGCCGGGAGAACGGCTGAGTGCGGCGCCGAGTAGTCGTTAAAAGGCGTACGCGTAGTCCGGGATTTCAAATCCTCACAGACGCAGAGGATTCCGTTCAGGTCCAGGACGACATTGAGCCATTTTTTTGGCGGTCTAAGCTGAGGCGACCGAACGACCGCCTCCGAAGAACCTCCACAAGGAAGAGGACGACCGGATCCCTGGCGACAGCGGACAGACAAATGTGCAGCCAGTTACGATCCTGAACTGACACATTTCGGACGACATCGTAATGAAAACGGTCAACAGTCGAGGCGAGTGCGAAGACCAATAAAAACGATCACTACAAAGTGTATGGAACGCACCTGAAGGCCGGAGGTCTCGATGCCCTTCGCACTGACCACAGGCGCGGCTACGGAAGGTGCTGCGCTCGCGACATTAAGAGGAGGGGAGGCCGAAGTACGTGTACCCTCATCCAATTGCGCATTCTCCTGCAGTTTACGCGCATATACAAGTGTTTGAGAGGATGGACGGTCCCGAGTAGTTTGTGTGGATGGGCGAAGAGTATGAGGCAATTGAGAATGAGGCACATTGTGGGCACGGGGGGAGCCTGCGATGACAATAGATGAACATAAATTCCCGAGTGAAAAGTATGTAAATTAAAATAAGGTCAAAAATTATAAGTACAAAAAATGTCGATGGAAAAATTTCAAAAGTTGTCATCTGAACTAGCAGTTGAAGATCCTATGTTTTACAGCCGTCTATACAAAGAACCTACAAAAACTATTATACAAATCAACTCGAGTCGATCTAAAACTATACAAATGACATCGAGTGATTATTGAGAACCACCTGCTGCAGCGTCAGTGTCGGGCGATACGGCAGAGTCCGCATTTGCACTGCAAGTAGGTTCGCTGAATCCCAGACTGTCGTCACCAGTAGCGCCTGATGACACTTCCCGGTGAGCCGGCAAAGTGGACGGAGCAGACGCAGATGCGGGGGGAGGCGGGGGTGGCGCAGCGACAGGCGGGGACATCGGTGGAAGCGGTGGAGGTGCAGCGACAGGAGAGTACGACGGTGGAGGCGGAGGAGGCGCAGGGACAGCCGACGGCGCCGGTGGAGCAGAGTCGTCGCTAGATATTGACCCCGACGGTTGATTAGTCAGCAGCAGAGGTACAGAAGGCAACGGCGGCGGGGCCATTATGGCAACAGGTTGAGGTTGCGGAAGACGTTCCATCATCGCCTGCATTGTCAGCTGGAAATTATTCTGCTGCTGCTGCAATCCCATGAGGTACTTCTGGAAGTCGGCTTGGTTTGATCTCGTTTCAGCCGTCTGAGTAGCGAGAACTTGTACCGTGGCAACCAACGACTTCAAAATGTCTTTGTTGGAAGAGTCACGTTTCTTCCTCTTGGACTTCCGCTCGGAGGAAGGACTTCTGAGCTGACGGCCAGAGGACGCGGATGAAGTACCGGGGGTCTCTAGAGGAGCTTGATAATCATCGTCGTCGTCGTCCTCCTCGTCGTCATCATCGGAGGAGGATTCATCGTCATCCTCAACTTCCAACTTCCTCTTCGATCGAGAGGGCTCTGCTCTCGCAGCAGGACTACCCTGGTTCCCTCCAACCTTCACTTTGTATCCGTCCTCGAGGAAGTCCGCCTTGTCCAGCTGCAAGGCGCCCTCTGCGATTAGGGTCCAATATTCTGTGCTCGTATTGGGACCGACATCATAGCTGTTGACGCAACACATCTGCACAAATAACACGGCAGTCATGAACTGACTTAGAGGTCGATGAAATGGAGCAACAAGAAAGACTTAGATCGACTCGACCTAAAAATTGACAGACATGCAGGTTCAATTATGACGGAGAGACAAGCAAGCATAGAGGACGTAGATTCAGGTTGAATCGAGCTGAAGAGGGGGAAAACTGTGAAGGTTAGGTCGACTCGAGCTAACACGAAAGGCTTTACGATGACCCGAGCTAACACGAAGGGGTTAGCTCGATGCTACCTGAAAGTACACATGATTAGGTATTGGGCGCTAATCCTGCAACGGAATAGGTCGACCCGATCTGAACCAACAGAGAGAGGACTGTCAACCGCAAGTTTAGGTCGGCCCGATCTAACACTGCAGATGTTTTAGGTCGACCCGAGCTGAAAGATCGAGTCATGCGCTACGTACCACTGCAGCACAAGTGATCTTGGATCCAGCGTAGACGGAAAACATATTCGACCCCGTTGTCGTGAACAACTTCATGAGCGACAGGTAGAACTCCATTCTGAGTTCCCCCCTGTACAGGCGGTACTGCAGCTCATCGTACGCCCGAGGCTTTGTATATACCGTGGTGTCTGGCGCAATGAATTCGTCGGGGATCATGCGCACCATCGGTAATTCGGGGTTTTGCAAGAAGAGGAGCTCGACTTTTGCTCGCGCCTTCTTAGAATTCGCCGGCAAATCGTACAGGCGCTCGTTCTTAGCCGGAAGGTAGGTGGCATATTTCTTTTTGTATTTGTGGAGGACTTCGTCGCCCTCCGCAAAATGAACTGCGTGGTGCATCTCCTCCATGTCGGCGCAGATAAAGAGCCACGCAGGCACTTGATCGAAGTCCGGTTCACCTCTCCTCTTCAGAGAGGTCATGAATTCGTAAAAGTACGGCATCCCCGTACATGACTTCTCTTTCTGCTCCACCCCGGGGAGGTTCCTAAAGTCGATGACCCCCAATCTCATGAATTTGGCCTCGTCGTCTGTCCAGACGCCGTCCGCCCACTCGGAGTGGATGTTTTCCTTCGGGTCGTATGGGCGGTACTGAGCTTTACCAGACGGCTTCACGAATTCTTTTCGTTTTTCCAGGAAGACTTTGAAGAATTCGTGCGCGTGAGGTGAGATGTCCGCGGTCTTCTTATTTTTGCTCCTCACCTGCTTGGCCTCTTTGAAGTACTGCTCTCCAGGCCGCTCGAGGAGGACATTCATGGTCGCCCTTGTGACGTTGTAGTCCTTCTTGAACTGCCTCCACTTCTCGGGCACTAATTCCCCCGCCGGATTGAAGAGCCCGAGAGAACGATCAATGTTGTGCAATTCCCGTTTCACTAGGTGCTTCCGCTTCCTCCTCTCCACCCATTCCTTGGTGGAATAGCACCTGTCTAGAACCGAGGATATGGCCTTAATTGTGACTTTGGGGTAGTACTTGGTCCACTTGGGGTTATCGCGATGAAGGATATGCTTGGCCAATTTCGCGAGGTCATCGTAGGTTAAATTCCCCAGCCACTTGAAGAACTCGCGCGTGAGATTCCCACTCTCGGGATTCCAGTTTGCCTTTTCAAAGAACTTCCCATCACTATCCGGGTCATAAAGCTCGCCGGCACCTGCGCTCGATATCACTCCGCTCCAAAGAGCAAACACGTCGTCCGGCGCAGTGATCAGTTTCAGCTCATTGTGGATGTCGAGCAACGCTTCGGCATTACTTTTCTTTGCATCTCTCTGCGCCTGCGCCACGTCCAGCATCGAGAACCGCAGCCTCATAGCAGCTTGAAACTCCTGCAGGGGGGTACGTAGACCATTAGCTATTAGTCAGTGATTTAAGGTCGACTCGATCTAAACAAACAAATGTTTGATGAGCGCATGGATGGCATGATAGTAGGCGAGGCAGGACACAGATCTAGCGTATTAGGTCGAGTCGACCTAACATGAAGCCGACTCGGATCTACTCTAAGGGATGGACTACCAATTGATTTAGGTCGACTCGATCTGAACATTACCCTAAATTTTGCTTTGTTTCTTTCGGCCTCTTTCGTCCTGGAGGCTTGATAAGCCGTTCCCACATCTTTGAGTTCTTTTGGATTCTTGGGGCGGTCGAGATTTATCCAGACTTGCCGCGCTCCCAATATGTTTGTCGCCCATGATGGCTTGATGGCATCGAAGTGGTTTACGCGGTTGTAGTAGGCGGAAATTTGACGAAGTTTCTCGTTATTGTCCGTCCACACGACAAAGCAGTTCCATGAAGCGAAGTCTTCGAGGTCTTTCTCGTCAAGCCCTTCATCGCGCATCATGTAACTGGCTTTCACGCTGTGCTGCCCATTGATCAGCCAGAACTTTCCATCTTTGATGGCGTCCCAGCTTGTCGGTTTAGTGGCCTGGTTGACAAGCATTACGCACAGAGTCTGCTTCGTGCTTCTATCTGGCATGCTCAGAAGGAAGTTCATAATCTTTTTTGCATGTTCCGGCTCGTAACTCTTGATGTTCATGTGCGGAGGCGCATCGATTAGCTGTTCGATGGGGATTGATTTTTTATTGTCGACGTCGAACACGAACGCGTCAGTGCAAGATGTCCAGAACGTCCTGTACGCTTCTGCCGAGCGCGCGTAGTCGGGTTTGGTGTTGCCGACCAGGGGCTCCGGTAACTCCGTCACAGGGGACGCCAAGCTATCCTCGTTGACAGCCTCAGGCGCCGACTTCTCTGCAGGTTGTTTCTTCTTTGAGGAGGAGGCGAGGTTGCTTTGGCGTAGTGCTCCAGAGGGTGTCAGAGGCGTGCTGGGCTTGCGTTTGCCTCGGCTCTGTTGCGGTCTTGCAATTGGCGAGAAGTTGCCCATGGATCCCGCACTCCCCCCCTGGCTGCGGTTATCGAGGGACACGCTTACAGGTGCCATCGATTTTTGATGCAATTCCACTTTCGCCTTCAATACGTCGAAGTTTTGGATGAGCTTGCGGAGTTTCAAACAGAGCCCTGCCCCACGCAGCGGCTGTCCGTTGCTGGTCTGGAAGTAATTATTGTCATAGTTGTCCTCCAGCTCCTTAATGCATCCACTGAACTCGGTCGTCTCAAGAGATTGCAGCAGGGGGGTGATGTTGAATGGGATCACAGCTGAGTCGAAGGTGAGCGTGAAGTTGTACTGCTGCTTCTTATCCCATTCCGTTCTCGTTGTTACGCAATGAATCAATATCTTAGACCCTCCCGCAGCGCTGATATCCTTGATCTTCTCGTTGTATGAAAGAGGGAGGAATGTCGGCGTATTCTTGGCCTTTGTTGTGAAACAAATGTCTCGTGTATTCCCTATCATGTGCAAGCTCCAGTACTCCTGCATGTCCTGGTCTTTCATGTCCCAGAACTCCCCAAAGTTCGCCAAGTCGTCGCCCGCCAGGTCGTCATCGGCATATGGCTGATGAGCTGCCCTCTCGTAGTAGAGCTCGAGCTTTGGCGTCTGATGTTCCTTGGGTGTCTTCCTCTCTGTGGCCATTCTGTTCACAGCGCGAACATACAAAGAATTAGGTCGATACGAGCTAAAGTTTGCGACTCACATATCCGCATGACTCTTCATCAAATACCAATTCTATCATGCGTGATCTCTATGGGCTAGAGACTATGACGTCTATTCTGATGAGTCCCACAGCAGAATTTAGATCGGGACGAGCTGAAGTTCAGGCGATGTGGATTCTTTACAGTTGTAGTATTCTTTTCATATGTATCATACATACTGTACTTTCGCTTTGATTATTTAGGTCGATCCGACCTGAATATCAATTGCAGTATATGGCTTTGAGTATGAATGAGTTACGGATATGTTTGTGGTACCCATGTATAGCTTGCATGGGAATAAGTGGGCTTTTGTGAGCTTCTCCGTGGCATGTGTGCAGGACGTTGGGGTCATTTAGTGATTATATGATATAGTAATTTAGGTCGGGTCGACCTGAACTATGTGAACTATGTGAACTACCTGGTACAGCAATGGCAGATTTAGGTCGATTCGACCTGATCCTCTGGCTGGGGAGAGTGCTTCTACCTGATGCTGTCCTTTATGTTTACGTAGTACTCATTATGAGATGTGGTTGATTAGGTTGTATCGTCTTCACTGGATTGCAATTAAGTTCGTGTCGACCTGAATCTTACGCATTTACGGTCGTTCATTATTGCGTTTTTAGGGTGAATTAGGTCGGTTCGACCTGAATTTCGTTTTGGTTCATCGTTATGTTCTACACTGTGAATCCTGGAATTCGTCAGGTACGATCTAATTTCTCGGATTTAGGTCGATTCGACCTAAACTTCTGGTTCGAGAGAGTGCTTCTACAGATGGTTTTCGGTAGTTTTTAGCTGTGTTAATTATATGACTTGGTATTTTAGGTGGGGTCGAGCTGAATGGACTGCAATTTAGGTCGATTCGAGCTGATATGTGGCATGTATTGGTGAAGTTTAGATCGGGTCGATCTAAATTGCAGTTCCTCGCTCGAGTTTCTCTGTCCATTTCAGAGGATGAAGTGTCCTTTCTATAATCTATTGCGTATTCAAGTACTAGGATCGACCTAAATTGACATCAAGGTAAAGAAACATCGAGCTAAACAAACATTCAATAACAAGTGCTTACCTTGAATTCCCGAATGTGCTCTGGAAATTTGTGCTTTGCTATCAAACAAGCAATCCAGCAAGCAACTTGGATGACCCTTTTGTCGAATACTTCCAAATGCTCCCTCAATATGGCGCCAATTGATCGATCTGAAAACAAAATGCAACAACTTCCTTGTGAATGAACTGATCTTCTAATCCATACATGAAAGAATCACTCATTTACTTCTTGCAAATACTTACTCCATGTATGCAAAATTGATTAGAGCCTCAAAAATGTACCACTAATTATCTATGATTCATTATCACCAGTGGCACGTGAGCAACTATAACCTATACTATACTATACTATACCAATACTAACCTGACAGCTGAATTTCAGGTGCTTCAAGAAAATAACTATGCACCAAAAATCCATGCACCACCACCCATCTAATAAAGACAATAGCTCTCAATCTGTGATTGTAAGCTAATAGATTCAAAAATCAAAATTTCCCCAATTGAAAGAAACTAGATTGTTCACTCCAGTAACTCGGTAACGGATTGAACAAGACAAATCACTCCATCAACTAAGAACAGCCATGCATCACCAACCATAGAATCAGAAAAGAGCTCTGACTCTGTCAATCCTTAATTTTTGTGGACCTCAAGCTAAAATTAAAAAATAAAAATCAGCTATTGAGAGCTAGCTAAAACGCCATAGCAAAGAGGTTTACCTGATTCTTGGGCTATTTCAGCCAAAGCTTTATGGTTCAATGCTCAAACAAGCCATTGAAGCATAAACCTATCTATAAGCAACCTTACAATACCTACAAAAAATTACTATACAAAATGGGTTGAGGATTACCTGTTTCTTGAAGCAGACGATTCAACACAGCCTAATTGTTTAAAATGCTGAAGCGCTCCACCGTCACCAACATCTGTACTCTCTCCAGCGTCAGCACTGAAGGTGTTGCGTTCTCCACAAAAACGAACTTAAACCGTAACCTCAGCAAAGCCTAAAACCCTAAACAACTTGTGTTCAGAAAAACCCAACACATCCACGGATTCTACAATACACAGAAAGTAGAAGAGCAGAGGGCGAGCTGCAGACGAACACGAAGAGATACGGACAAGAACACAAACACGAAGCTGCAGTACACGAAGCTGCAGTAGCTGAAGAGAAACAAACAATGACAGGGGCGAAGACAAAATGAGAGGAGGAAACACAGCGAGCAAGGAGGAAACACAGCGAGCGAGGAGAAAACACAGAACCCTAAAGACAGCGAGCGACAAGCGAGAATGAACGTGAAGGGAGTTCGAGGGAGACGACCCTCTCGGGCAGGCGGGCGGCGGGCAGCGGGCAGGGCCAGCAGCGGACGGGCAGCCGGGCAGCGGGCAGGTACATATTTCTATATATATATATATATATATATATATATATATATATATATATATATATATATATATATATATATATATATATATATATATATATATATATATATACACACATATATATACACATATATATATGTATATATATATATGTATATATATATATATATATATATATATATATATATATATTTGTACAACACTCATACTCGTTCCACTCGTACTCCCGGGACTTGGACTCCCGATTAAAATATCTTGAATTCCTTTGACGGCCGTGATGCGGTGATACCAAGGCGGTCACACACCAGATCCTAAGGTTGGATAACATATTACCACCAACTTAAGCAATCTGGCCTATTTTTGGCAGTGCTGAATTCCCAAAAAAAATATGACTGCATTTGAAATAGGTTTTGATGAGGATTGCAAAAATTTGCAACATATAATTCGCATTTGTCAATTTTATACAAAATTTCAAAGTGGGAAGTAACCTTTTACCCATACATCACATACCAATTTCCTAAGTTCACACTTTGTTGTGCCTAGATCCGCTCATGAGCTAACCCAAAACCCCCAGCTATTTCTTCGCAATTCTTGGCATGCCATTGGTCTACATGAATAGTGAAATTGGTGGTTTTGGGTCTCAATTGTGGTGACTCCAAGACAGATGTACATATCATAATTGGGAGAGGTGGTGGTAATAGGTTATCCAACCCTATCAGAACTCTAAAGTTAAGCGCCTTTGGGCCGGAATAGTACTGGGATGGATGACCTCCCGGGAAGTCCCGATGCTGCATCCATTTGGCCGAACTTTGATTCATCCACTCTCTCTTGGACTGCCTCATTTAACCCATGTCGTTTGGCAGTGGGAGTCCCGTAGGGAATATAAGGCCTTCCAGGTGCCTTCCCTTCGTGAAGATGCTTGGAACTATACGGTTATAGGTTATATTTATGTGTATATATGTTTAGAATGATATGTTGGCACTTTTTAAAGTAATTATTAATAATTTGGCTATTAATAGTAAAAACTTTATTTTTTCACATTTGCTAAAAGTTTTTATTTTTATTTGTATGGTGAGTGTTATGTTTTCGTCCTCTACTGTTGAGAATTGGGTTATGAGTTTGTTTGATTTTTGACTTTATGTTTGGCTTTTCTCTGAATATATTTTTGTTGATTTTGACAAAATACATAATAAAGTTATTAATGTTTTTGGCATCTTTTTGGGGAATTATTATCTACCGAACCTGCCTTCTACGTGCGGTAGTAGACACTTTGGCGTATATTATCTTGACATTTGTTGTAAAAAGAAAGGTTTCAAATTGGAATTCCAATAGCTCATTATTTAAAATCATGAGGACCTGCATTTTAACTTCTTTTTTTGGAAACCCATAGGAGGTATATAATCATGTCAAATACAAAGGAATATTGTTGTGTAAGACAGGTTGGAATGGGCTCTGTGGAACTTTTAGGGTGAAATTTGGTCTATTACATGAGCTCTTACTCAAGAATATCATAGATTGGCAATTGTCATTTTAGTTCGTGTTTTAGCACATCCTACATTCCGGGCAACGAGGACTACGAGCAGCGAACTCTTGTATATATATATATAAATATGTGTGTGTGTGTGTATATATACAAAAATATATAACAGGTATATGTATTTGAACATTATTGTGTTGTTCAAATAATTTCAATGAAATACTTATTCTAATATCTACATTATTTCCAGAACGTCCCAACGTCCTGAAACTGGATCACGAACAGATTCCAAACTCTGTAACTTTATCATAAAACCTCGGATGATCTTTATGCAAGTCACCTTAGAAAGCCTATTAAATTTTGTACCAATTGTAGACAAAAATTTAAAATAAATTGTTGAGCAGCCGCATAATAATTATTGATATCTATTAATACCCGATTTCTAAAATACTTACTTTTGAAAGTGTTGACCTTGCCTTCCACGTACTATATATATACTAGGAAAAAAAACATATTAACATGTATTTGTACGTATATATATACGTACATTATATATTCGTATATTAGTACATGTATAATTATTAGTATGTATATTTTTAGGACCCTACCTTCAGTTGGATGATCTCTATGCAAGTCACTTTAGAAAGCCTACTTAGATTTTAACTGTCTGCATGAAGTGGACTGCATGGAGATGAGATTAAATTCTCTACCTATCACAATAAAATCAAGGCTAGAGATAGAAAAAGAGGCTGACGGGCAGAAACCCAACCAAGATTGAGACCCTAGTCGTGAGAGGGACGAATTCCACGGGCAGCAGGCTAGACCGCCAGAAAATTATATAATTATAAAACGTTTACTAGCGGGCAGAAAATAATTATGGATATCTCTCAATAGCCAATTTCTTAATACTTACCTTTGAAAGTGCTGACCTTCACTGTTTTAATTTTTATTAATTATTCGACATGAAAGAGCCGACCCTGACTTCCGCGTACTACATATAATCTAATATATACATATATGTACAAAAATAGGTGTATGAATATATATATATATATATATATATATATATATATATATATATATATATATATATATATATATATATATATATATATATATATATATATACATATATACATATATTCATACACCTTTTCGGGATTTATTTTTCTGAGCTTTTTTTAATAGTTATAATTTATAGGAAGACAAGAACACACGTTCTACTACTGTTTGGAAATAATTCGTTTCTTTTATTAGGGTCATAATAGGGTTTTCTCAAATACACAAACTTGAATATCAAAATATGGTCATAGTGTTTTAAAACATTCTATTTACAAAATGTGAAGAAGTACAATCTTTTATGATCATTGCTATTATATTGAGTTTTTATAATAGAAGGTATCTTTTGGACCAATCTTGACTTCAATTTTAATTCCAAATTCTGTGGCCCCTAAATGCCCTCACCTATGTCCGGTTTGGGTAGTTCTCTAACGATGTATTATAAAATGCAACTAACATGAATATTCGGAACTTGATGTATAAATAAAAGTTAATAATTATACGTTTTGAATTTTAGATTCTAAATAATTATTCAATCATATAAGTAAATCTAAGATTGTTATCACTTATAATTTTTCTAAAAAATTAGAAACATATAATAAAAAACTATCCTGTGATTCGATTACAAATATTAAGATATAATTATATAAGAACAGATTGTCTGGATGAAATTTGTTGAATGTGACAGGTTCTAATGTAGTACTGTTAGTCGGTGTTGTGATTTTTGATTTTTTTTTAAATGCTTGATTTTATGAGTTTATTCTTTCATTGAAGAATAATTTTAGAGTCTGTTTTATCAAGATTTCTGATAATTCATCCATCCGTAACATACACGTTGTTGATCATTTGAAAGAGTGTCATGTATATTGGGAAAGCTAGTATTGAGAGGGTCTATGGCGTGAAATAATGTATTTAAATGAAAGTATTTCGAAATCAATCCTAATAATTAAACTAAGTCGTTGAATCAATGTATTAAATGTAAAATCATGATGATTTCATTGACACAAGCTTTAAAATATTACCTTAAACGTTTGATAAAATGATTGTGGATCATTTTATCCTAAACCTTCGTGATTTAGACCTTTGTGATTCTAATAATAATGTCTTAATTTTCACGAAATTTCTAGATTATTTAGTTGATATAGAGCTGTATCATTCGAAAGTCATGAAATATCAAATATTTACAATTTAGTCATGCTTTTAACAATTTTGGTTTCACGAAGTGGACTGCATGGAGATGACATTAAAATGATTTTAAATTTAATATTTGGACGTGAATCGTAGAAGTTATGAGCGGATGAAGTTTAACATATCTGATAATTAATTTGTCCAAATAATCATCGGTTAGAGTTTAGGGTAGAGTGATTTAATGCTTTTTGCGTATTAAAATTTATTTACAACTTGTGCATTTCTTTTTATCATGCTTTTGGAGCATAATCTCTTGACATTTAGGATTGAGGCCCCATAATGTAGAACAATTTGCGATTTTGAATATTATTTACACGTAAAAAATACTCTAATAAAACACTTGCATGACTTCAATGTAATAATCTTGCATTTGACGAATTAAATATGTTTGAACTTGTTAAAATATAATTAAATGTGAATTAGTTGCAATTATTCTGTGAAATGCTCGTACATTATTTTTAAAATTTTCCATATATCTATTTAATATATTTCATTATTTTTTAATTATTGTGATTAATTATGCTTTTAAACTCAATAACACAATGAAGTAACACGTTAAATTTAATTTTAAGTAACGGAAATACCTCGAACAATATTGTTATTAATTGCTTCAATCTATATATTTAAAACACTACAGACTCATTATTTACGACATTGAAGTAGATATTAACAACTGAATCATTTGACATTAACTCACTGACTATAATACTAGAATGCGTCTTGACTTGTATTTAAGTGGATTATATTTTGACATACTATTTTGCTGGCTTAATACTACAGTCAGTGAAAGATACATAGAATGATACACTCGGGGAAGTCAGTTAGTTAGTGTAAATTATGGGTACATATGAACGTACGAAGGGTATTTAATAGGAGGGTTTTAGGAAACGATTGGAATATGCTAGTATCTGTAGTATGTTTAGGGTATATTCTACGTATATTCCATATAAATTCCAAAAATATTCCTAGGTAAATTAGTTTTATCACACCCTATATTACTTTTGCAAATTTATAATTTTTATCTCAAATGAAAATAATGTTCAGTAATTCAACTCCTTCTCTACGCCAGTGTCTGAGAGTTCAATTGATAGTAGTGCAATGCTGAACTTTCAAAAATGATGTCATAGATTTTTCAAACACGACAATCGTTAGAAGTGACCATGTTTTGAAATATCTACTTTACAATTATTCTTAAGAAGTCCTACTCAACAGAGTCATTAAAATTTTGTAATGATCAAATGTAGACTGAATTTTTTAATTTTAACTTTCAAAATTTACCATTAAATATCGGTGATAAAATTAGTAAATCCTACCGTACGGATGGAATCTACAAGTAAAAATGGTGAACTTCCATTTTTATAAATATTCAAAATTAATCTTAGTCATAAATAGAAGTATCTGATAATGTTTACCGATATGTTCACTGGTTACCTCAGGGGATTGAATGTGGAGAATTTTGATAACTAGTATATGAGAACAAATCTTGAATGGGTGTCCTTTTTTCATTTCTGATAAATATTATAAATTTATAGAAGTAATATAGTATTTTAAAATAACTTACAGAATATTCTAGGGATATTATTAGAATATACCAAACCTAATTTATGAATATATGCAAAATCACTTCGTAGCACTTCATTAAATACCCTAAAACCGTACATGAAATTAACAGGAAGGTTCCTCCCCGAGGTGGTTATTTTATTGTCAACTACGTTTGTACTTTCGACAAAACCAACAAATTGCATTTTGAATAATATTATTTTTATGATCTATAATTTAATATAGAGCAATGTCTCACTGTAGAATTCTCCGCTATTTTTTTACGCCGTAAATTTGTTTTCCTTTTGTCATTTTTTAATTTTTTTTTAAAAAAATATTCTGTTTCCAATGTTCTTTTTACATAGGGATGGAATCTATATTTGAATGAAGTATACAAGTACTGTATAGAAATCTATTATTGTCGCGAATATTTTCAGTAAGCTTTCTTCCTCCACAGTTGTAAAGTGCACTGAACTTCGTGGACGATGCGATTTTTTAGTGGATGAGAAACGACGGTTCAAATTCTCCCTTCTTCTTCCCGCCACATCGTTTGCGCTATATTGTCTATAAATCTTGAAGTGCGACTGAAATATTCCTTTTCTCGTTTCATTGCGTGCTCATGCTCCTCCGTTCGAGCACTCCACCACACCGGTTCTTATACTCTCATGGTTGAAGGGAGGATTTTCTTTTGCTTAGGCTTTTACGGAGAGTGCGTGTAGTTGCGGGCTGAGGCTGTAGAATCGTGTGAAGAGGCGTTGTGTCCACGACATATTCCGGTAAGGGATCACTACCTATCCAGAACTTCAAATTCTAGGGTTAGCGCGCACGATTTAGTTAGGTTTCGATTCCAGTTGCATGTCATACTGCCATGTTATTGTAATCATTCGGACGGCGCCATCTTTCCCACAGTTGTATTTGGAGTAGTTTTCATTTGCAATCCACAGTGCAGTTGCTGTTGCTTTGATTCGAAATGCAGAATGTACATTCCCGATATTGTCGCCGTAAATTACGGAACATATTAGATCGACTCGACCTGATTATCTCGCCTTGTAAGCGAGGGAGAGCCATCCACTAATTTAGGTCGACTCGACCTAATTGGCACCAGCGACACCTATATTAATCCTCGTACCGGAGAGATATTTATCTTCCTGTTTAGGTCGACCCGACCTAATTCGAACCAACGTGACCTTCATCTAAATTTGAAATTGAGCGAGAGCTATCCTGAAGTTTAGGTCGAGTCGACCTGATTGGCACCAACGTTACCTACACAGATCATTCTACTGTTTAGGTCGTATCGACCTAATTGTCACGAAGGGTACCTACATCTAGCCCTGTTTTGGAGATAGAGCGATCCTGCAGTTTAGGTCGTTTCGACCTATATTGCACCTACTTTACCATGCTGTATCCTGGTACTGGTGCGAGATTTATCGTCGGGTTTAGGTCAACTCGATCTAAATAAATCAAGTACTCCATACTGGATCACCTGGATTCCTGTTGCTTCTTCAGATCGAACCGAGCAGAAATCCGTAGATGGCACGTAGTCTGATGACCCAAATTCAGGTCGAACCGATCTAAAGTATATCAAGCCCATTCCTTTATGCAATAATTCTATATTATATCCTATGACATATGTTTTGATACATTTAGATCGAGGCGACCTAAATTGAGAGAGCACGTACATCTCATATGAGTGATACCCTTCTGCGTGGGACTGTTGTATCCACATTTGAGATCGACTCGACCTAAACTACCCGGATTGTTATCTTCTGTTCAAACCCGGAGGTGAGTCATATCTCTCACTGCAAATTTCAACTCAGCTCGCATCGACCTCAGCTGAGGTACCCTACCTCCTGTTTTCATCAAGTAACCGGACGGACGAGGAAAACTGTCATATCATGTTAGCTCGATCCGACCTAAGTTGAGTTAATAATCGAATCCATGTCACTACAGATCTGAATGGATATAGTTTCGGTCTTCCCGACCTACTTCAGACATGGTCAAGACAGATGAGGTCGATTCGACCTAAACGAAACTCGATGAATGACCATAGCCTTCTGCAAGGGACTGCAAGAGTTTCCACCCTTTGCATTTGAATCCCTCCTCTTCCGTATGTACAACATCCGAATCCCTCTTCAGATTCAGCTCGCCTCGAGCTAATCAAGAATATGGGAGGCCATCTCCAGTGTTCTATCTTCTAACTTTCGGGCTTGCAATCCTTCAGGTATCTTCAGGTCCTGTACTGGTGCCATGGACCCTGCTCGCGTGACCAATGCTGGAATCGACTCTTCGGACGACGAAGCTGAGGTACAGCACACACTCGACGTTGACGTTCCGGATTGTGAAGGCATTCCACGGCGTCAATGGAATACTCAGCGTGTAGCTCTGTTCAATGACGGCGGCTTGCATGTTGGGGACGGAACTTGTCATAGCGTCAGCTCATATCTTGTCCTCGGTGCGAACGGACCACTTGGAGACACTCACGTTGCTGTTCACATAGTCCGCAGTCACTCCGAGGTTGACATCCCCTGCGAGTGGAGGTACTCGTTGCGGGCTTGGCCGATTCGGCTTGTTCATATCAATGGAGCTAGCCTCTATGATCATGAACTTCGCGACAACTACAACCGTCACCAAGCTAGTCTCACGCAGCCCTCTTCCGCTAGGTCGTCGAGATATACGAGTACAGTGAGGAATCCGCCCCGGGAGACTTCCGTCAAATCGCAGCAGCTCCTAACTCAAGACTCTATCAACTCCGTCTCCAGCAAAGTCTGTTGCAGCAAGAATTGCATTCAACCCTTTCCGAGGGATAAGATTCGTGCCTTCCGTGAACGTATGTATCAAGGCACCTCTTTCCAGTTCAGATTCCACATGAAGATGGACATCCACAGGCAGATTCACCGTGATTCTCAAAACCGGAGGGTTGTGACTATCGAAGGTATTGATGTTTGCGTGCGAGCATGGATGCATATTGCAGGTGTCCCCAAAGCAACATTCTACCGTTATCAAACATACGCGGTGCAGGGGCGGCAAGCACATCCTCATGGAAATTCGGGAATCCGGAAGCCTCGTAATCACACCGTTCAAGCCACCGCCACGCTGCGATGTATTCTAGAGAAATCCGCGGACCACATGCCCCACCGTACGAGGACGCTCAAATCCGGGGAGAAGGTCGTTTCCATGTTCTGCCGGCAACCTTTCAGTGGAAAGACACCATTCCTGAACTGAACAGGGTGAATGCAGCATTTGGGTTGAAGGATGTCTCGCCTTCAAACTTGAGCAAGATTAGGACATCCACATTCAGTGAATTTGACGCAAAGAAACCAGGTGACAATTTCGCTCGGTGCGCAACGTGCGACAAATATCATTCTCTTAGGAGGGGATCAATAGCTGGATCTCAGCAAGCATTGCTTTGGGCTAAGAGATTAGACAAGCATCTGGCTCTTGCACGTGCGCACCGAGAGTACTATTACGCCAACCGCACCCGATCTAGAGACTTCCCCCACGAGTGTCTAATGATCATGCATGACAAGATGGACCACGCGAAAACAGCTTCTCCGGTTTTCTCCCACAAGAGCAAGAGATTGATGGCCTTGTGAAGTTGCCCGTTTCCGTTACTGGTATGCTTGCACATGGCCACGGCGACGTGCGCTATGCGCATTACGGGCTGGACCTATTCTCGCACGATTCCAATTACACTATCGGCTCAATGGCCAAGTTGTTGCGGGATGTAGAGTTGCCTCCTAAATTTGCATCTGGGGAATTGTTTGTGGGGTCAAGGTCATCTCCATTGTTTGATGCTGTGCTTAAGGGGGCAGAGACTTGTGAACCATCGTTGCGTCCTACCGCTGGAACCTCTCCTCTAGCGACTTCTTTGCCGCCCGTTCTCCATGTGCACATGGACAATGCTACCGGGGACAACAAGAATAGATATGTTTTTTGTTTTTGGTCTCTTCTCATTGCAAAAAAAATATTTCGTGAAGTTTATGTTAATTTTATGCTGGTGGGTCACACCCACGACGACATCGATGCGTTGTTTGGAAGGTGGAGCATGTTGTTGCGGAAGGAAAACTTTCCTACGATTCCTTTGCTCATGAAGTCCTTCATGGACGTGGAATCTATCCCCACGATCCCACACCTTGTCGAAGAAGTGCCCGATTTCAAAGGATTCATCGAAGGCAGTATTCTGGAGGGAGATGAAGCACTCGTAGGGCACACCAAGGCACAACAGTTCAAGTTCTACCTTGATTCTACTGGTTGTCCGGTGATGAAGTACAAGATTTTCTGCACGGACGTAGACTGGTTGCCCAAAGAAGGTGGAGGGATCAAATTGTGGAAGGAGGATTCCGAAGGTAGGAGTTTGTGGCCCCGCGGAGTGCCAGTTCTTGTTGAGCAGCGTCCGATGAGGAACGTGGAAGACATCTCCAAAGGTATATCCAGATTTATCAAATACTGGGAGAATTTGTGCAATGAGGACGTCACCGGGGAATTCAGAAGACGCTATGAGCACTTGATTCATTATTGGCGGGCTGTGAAAGTAGCGCTTCAAGAACCTCCGCAACCGTCCAATGTTCTGAAAGACGGCTTCTGGCCCACATCTCGGGTTGAAGCGATTGTGGAGGATCAATACGCAGAAGACGGTGACATTCGGGAAGAGTTTGCAGAGGATGACATTTACGTTGGGCAGATGCGGGGTCGTCCATTGCCATCATTCAGGGTGGGTCGAGACCTTTACGAAGGCTACTTCGTTGCAATCCGACCATCAGATGGTGACACTCGGCCAATTTGGATTGCGAGGGCGTTGTCTGATCCTAACTGTAACCCAGAAAGACCAAACTGTGTCCTCATTCAGTACTTTCGTCCAACATCAAGGGATCAAAATGTCCAGGACTACTACACTGGATGGGACACCTCGAGAGGTTTGCGTTGGAAGGTTGATGATACCGAACCTCTACTTTGGGAAGAAACAAATGCTTTGATGACAGCATGGAAGTCTAGGATCAAACGAGGTACTATCGAGTGCATGATCAAAATTCCATCAGCTCAGATCGAAGCCATTAACCAAAGTTTGGCTTTGTATAATTCTACTTAAGCCGCTGTTGATTGGAGGCGATGGAGAGTATAGCTGGCTTGCTACGTCTATGTGATAGTGTGTATTTAACTATTATTGTGATACTTTGCGCTTTGATGCAAGTGATATAGAGTCTATACTATGACTAGTTCATTAGACGTTGTAGATTTCTTTTGACTCATTTCTCATTTTATATTTGTGTGTATCACTTTGAAGTTGAAGATTTCCATTTCAAAGACTAAGTGTTTTGATTTTGAAAAAAAAAACGTATTGCAAGTGCAATATTTATATTTTATTAATATATTTACTATTACATTGTTCGTTTACTTCTTTGTATATTTGATCCGTTTTCCTTAAATGATTAATTGTATGTGTTTGATTTTAAAAACAAGTATATATAAAAGGTTTAGTGGTTAAGACCACTGTTTTTTTGTTAGCGCGTTAAGCACTTGTCACAGTTTAGGGTACGGGGCTAGTTGGTTGTTACAAATTTCCTGCCTGCCGAGGCTCACTTAGTAGCACCAAGTCATGCATATCTCATATCCGCTCAAACGAATTCAACGGGAATCGAACCCGGACCACCTATATGAGATAAACACCCACTCACAACCAACCATTGAGCTCATGACTTGGTGTCCAGGAGATGAGAAACCACTCCCTTATACATATTAAGCATTATTTTTATTTAAAATGGTACTATATTAGTTTCGAATCGACCGTTCGTTTCATGACTCTCATTTTAATGGAAACTCCTCCTTTCAACTAGGACCGATCATTCTTTCGGTAACTCTCGTTTTAATAGAAATTCCAACTTCCATAGGATAAATGTACTAACTATCCACCTAAATTGACAACCCATTTAGGTTCAATCCTCCCCCTTGAAAATGAGAGATATGATTTTGAGAGGTCCCAATTCTCTCATTTTAATGAATATTATGTTCATGCTTTCACCACTTGTTAAGAAGTCCAACTAAGTGTATGAAAAGATGAGTTGCTGTTGGTAAATAGGAGACGGGATCAGGTCCCCAATGGTTTTAGTATCCTTTATCCTACATTCTATCGTGTGCTTCAGTTCCTAACTTTTCCCGTGACATGGATGTTTTGATGAATGTAGCATTTCACGGTGATTTTAGAAACTGTCAGGATGTTGGCAATGGCCCTTTCTCTTGTTGTTCCGGATCTCTCTAGTCGAATCTACTTACAGCTGGGTTACTCGGAAGCAAATTATAAGTATATCTCCTGGGTATGTATCAATTCGTTCTAAACATGACATTTTTATGTTTATTGGTGGTCTTTTTGGATGATTCATTGACTGCTTTTTGGGCATTCTATATATTAATAGATCCAGGTGGAGATGGAGTGACGAGGCAGCGTGTCATTACAAGGAGGCTAAATAATGTTTTCAAGAGGTGGTAGTCGGCCACCTGAATATATCCATGGCCCAGCGAATTTTGTAAGCTTGTTGATTTGATCTCATCAAATATATATTGGTGCATACTTTGTTCTAACTCAATATATTACAACATTCAAGGTTCTAAGGTTCTCAATAACTATTAAGGTTAGCCTACTCCAAGAAGAGTGACAACAGAGTATTATGGATTCTTATATGTGGGTTCAAATCCTACAGTTGTCGAGAATCGTTGAACTAGACAATGCCTAATTAATCATGATGAATTGCCAATTCAAAGATTGATTGACATTTTAAAACGGGTCACGGGTTGTTGTGGATTGTGGCGTCAATGACAGATATGAATGATCGTGACCAATATTTCTAGCAGCTTGCATGACCAATGTAGAACCTAGGGTAGGTGACCAATGTAGTAGGGCAAGTGATCAACATAGTAGGGTAGGTGACCAGTATAGTAGGTATGTCGATTTTTCCAACGTCCTGGAATTGGTGGATTTCGCCCCTCCACAAACTCACCACATTCACCTACATACCTACATCTCAAGGCTTCAATGTAAAGAAACCTAGATTTTAGGCATGATTTTAACCTGGACTTGGAATGAGTGACAGACCCAGCGAAAGAAAAATTCATTGGCAAATTTTTCATTAGCAAAATCCATTGAAAAATTCATTGGCAAATTCATTGAGCATTGCTGAGCATTATCTTGAACCGAGAAATTCGTTACCCTTCCACTCAGGTAGGAATCTGTATTTCTTACTTGAACCCATTCCCATAGGGTTCCCTTTCCCATCACCCATTTACAATCCAATTATCATCCTAACTTGTAAGAAATGAGATAATCGTAGGTCCTATCACGTCAAAGACGCTTACATGAAATACAACACTCATGGTTCAAAGGTATTCTAGGCTCAAGATTGGGACCCTACTACTTCAAACTTCAATAATTCATAGCTCTTTTCATATAGTATTCAAATAACACATAGTCTAGTTTAGTGCATAGGAATCCTCTAACTACAGTGAATAGCTATTGTGGGTTATTTTGACACTACATGTGGTCACATTGTAAAAAGCTATTGTGGGTTATTTTGACATTGCACGTAGTCACATTGAGAAAAGCTATTGTGGATTATCTTGACACCATAGGTTCTTCAAAAGGATTTATGCTAAAAAAGTAATTTATTCAAATATGATATGAATAAATTATAAAACTTTGGAATTTCCTTTATAGATTTCTCAAAATTTGCTAATTTTGTGATTCTTTAACTATTGCACATTTATTTAATTATATATGTATATTTAGCCTATTTATGGGAATAGAAAAAGCACCATAGATTATTCTAAATTTTATTTCAACCATCGAACATAAAAATGATTTTTTATTTTTTTCACAATTTTATTTCAATTTGATTCCAAAATTTTATCTCATCATGTGTAATTTTATCTCAAGGGGTAATTTTATTAGAGAGAAATGTGAAGAAATCGTTCTATAAGAGACAAACAAGGAAACAAAGGACTTTTACACCACCTTCTTTGTCTCCTTTGTCCCTCTCATTGAATACTTTGTTGTATCCATTGTCTTTAAACTTCCACATTTCTCTCGATCTACAAAATAAAATATTACTAAGTATTATATAAGCTCTAAAAGGATGGTTTCTACAAAGGTATGTGCACCCATAATCACCTTTAAATAGAAACTAAGCATAATTACTATTGTTAAACAAGATTAATTTTAATTGGGTCTCAATGGAGAGTGAAAGAAGACTCTAATGCACTTTAGTATGCATTATTTGGACATTGTATGAATACATTATGAATTTCCAAAATATTTCTTACAAATGTATTCAAAATCAACTTTGGACTCTGATGTTTTAATTGGGAAAAAGCAAGGTAAACTATACCCAAAAATTCATTTTTCAGTGCTAAAATTAAAATTTCTTGGTCAAAGGCCATAAACTTACCACTAAATAGTTTTATATTTTATTTCTAATTCTTTTGCGTACTTCACTGTTTTAACAGGTATCTAAATTTTGGAAGAAAATTTGATGAAATGAATATAAACTTTATAAATATATTCATATTGAATAATAAAATTTATAAATAGGCAATTCCCTATTTTTGCACTTAGCCAAGTGCAATCATTTTGGGACCTAATTGTGCTAAAAAACACTTATTAAAAAATTGCAAAAAAACATCAATATCTTTCTTTGTTGAAACTTGTAGTAAATTGCAATAAAACACTAATATTTTAATTTTTTCATAACAAAAATTTGAGTTTTATTTATTTTTAAAATTGTAAGATGGACCAATTATAAACTATTTACAAAGTATGAATATATTAAGACATTAGAACACCGCTGCCAAAGTGCATGGGAGATGACATGAATTTTTTTCTTATTTCTTTTTTTGTAAGCCAAAAAGTACATAAGGATGCGTGGCTCCTTCATCCTTCAAAACAACATTCCAATGCTCTCCAACACACTCTCATTTACACATGATGAGTATATAAAATGGCTATAAGAGGATATGGAAGAGCATATGCATGTTCTTGTGAGGATTTGAGGACAGAACGTGTGGTGCCACGTAGCCTTAGTCCCTCTGTCATGCGCAATTTTAAAATAAAATTAACTTTTTTTAAATTGTATTTTTTGGATTTTCAGGGTTGTGGGCCCGCACGCGCAAACCTTCTCTCGTCCTCTCTTCAAAAGAACATCAATGAATATGTTCTCCCATACTTTCATGGCTACTTTATATACTCATGAGGTGGCTATGAGAGAGTATGGAAGAACATATGCATGTTTTCTTGAAGGCTTGAGAATGGAGGGTGCTCTGATGCATACCTTCATCCCCTTTGCTACATGCAACAAATAAATAAATGAATTTATAAAATTCCCGGTTTTTTTTAGCTGAGGATATGCGCACAAGGACCTTCTTTGTCCTCTCTTCAAAAGAACATCAATATGCTCTCCCACGCTTCCATGGCCGCGGAAGGAAGCAAATGAGCGATTAAAAAGGCCATAGAGTTGCCTCATGATGTGAACCCTGTCACAAAGTTGTGGTAAAAATTGGAATGCAACGCGTTGTTGAAAAAATTCAAAGTTCATAAAGCTTGTTCAAATTGTGGTGACGGTAGTTTTGGGTATTTGTGAGGAGAAGAGAACATTTGCTACCTTTAGTTGTCCTTTATGAAGAACAAGGTTAGGAACTGACTCCAAGATAATTTAGATACGTGCGTCAGGGTGTTTTCGCAAAGCTGGTACTCACTTGAATCCTTCCGTTACAACGTTGCCTTTGATCATTGGAGGGAATCTAAAGAGAGGCATGGTGCTCAATTGTGAGCTCATTTGTCTCCGTAACATCCACAAGTTTGTATTTGTGAATTTCATGAGTCTTTTTCATGCTTGTTACGAATGAGTGATACTAACTAGGTTGGGGAGGATGGAATCACATGCTGCAATGGACAATCTTGGGGTTCAATTCCCACTTCTAGCGCCATACATAACATTCAATAGCCTCTTTGACTGCTGCCTTCTCTCAACATAATGATGTGGAATATTCCACATCATTTCATCCCCCAATAGGATATTCCACATCACATTAGTAGCTATGGGGACATGTAGCATTAAACAAGAGCAATCAACCACGATGAACAGTAATCAAAAGCACTCACTCAATTACAATTCAACAATATTTTGTAATTGTTTATTTGGTTCAATAGTCCATTCAATTACAAATCACTGGTCACTCCATACATTAAGGTGGATGAAACCAAAAGGCACCCTCTTGGAAAGCTACTCGGAATGTTATGATAACTTGCCATTCGAACTGCAACAAAAAAGTTCATCACTCGCCACTTTAAATTTAAGAAAAACATTTTGGAAGCCACTTCTTCAGGCTACACTCAGTTTGACCCAGAAGCCACAAAATCTAACTTTCCACAGCCAAAGCAGTGCCAGAGTGGCTGTCTACAGCGGCGAGAGGACGCGATTCGCTCCTTAATTTTAAAACATAAAGGCAGACCGTCAGCTCCTTACATTCCGTCAAATCCACAATAAAAAGAGCGTCCAAATGCGTCTGCTCCTGTTAACTTACCACTCTCTCGGGTTCTGCAAAGATCTTTCAGAGTAAGTTTTCGAAACCTCACTTTGCTTAACCCTTAACCCTTTAACCCTTAAACGTACCACTCCTTTGTAGGAAAGTCAAACTACACAATTTAGCCTTCAAGATTTATCAAAATATATTTTGTAATATTTTTCATGCATGGAATAGAATGTTTCCTATCAGTCTTGAAATTTTCAGATTTTTTTTGATATAATACGGCCTTTTTAACAAATTTTTAAGTCAAATACTTCAAAAAATAATTTTAATTACAAAAAAGCTTTTAAAAATTAATATTTTTTTGGGAGCACGTACAAATTACAATGGAGAATCACATGATATGTTTTCCATAGAAATTTTTTATTAGATTTTGAAATTCAAAAGGTGAACATCCTATGTAGTGTAATTCAAACCTTGAGCTATAAAGCTTGCACAAGCAATAAAATACACAATAATTGGAATTTTTAAGATTTGAAAAGTGAAGTACAAACTAGACTCAATAAACTTCATTTTCTTAGTTGGGCGTATTAGCAACAAAAGTCATCTTCAAGATCGAAATTGGGTTTGACCAACAAACATCCAGAAACTGGATGCGTGGACGTTTAGGGGTTAACGTCCCGATTCAACATTGTTTTCAAAGATTTGTTATAAAAGGGTTGATGAAAAACGAAAATGGAATTGATGTACTGTACATCAAGCACTCTTGTACATCAGGAATTTGGGACCCCACGGATTTTTAACAATTTTCTTGCAAAGTCTGAATTTTCATGGGTGAGTACATTTTTTGCATGGATTCCACAAAGATTTTAGGTCTTGTCAACATTTTCTCTGGTAGAGGGTTTTAGTACAAGGCTCCACAATGCTATTATGAGTAGAGCATGCATTGCATCTTTAAAAATTAGTACCAAGCAATTGGATACTAGTATTACGTCTTGCTATCATGCACAAAACCACTCTTGCTATATTGACAGTATTGGGTGGGCAAAAATCAAACTCCACACTATAAAGTGCATTTTCTCATTCAAATATAGGTTTGGTGAGTAGAAAATGTTGTTGGACTTGCTCTTAGAGCATGCTTAGTAACACGTGCCTTTGAAGGATTAATTCCAAGATTTGGTGTAGTTAAATACACTGGCTTTTAAGCCCGCCCCAACGACAACCCACTCAATGCCAACAAATGGTGTTTGGGGTCAAAGTTTGAGTTGTCCCTGCCATCTATATAAGTTTAGATGCAAGCAAATTATTCACACTAAGTAAGCATCATTGCTCAATCAATGATTAGATAATGGGTTTGAAGACTATTGATTGGTGCATGCTTCAAGGTTATCAAATTCTTTCATAAAATCTCTAATTTTAATAAGCTACCTTGGTGTTCGCACAAGGAGTATTGTTGAGTTACTCCTTGTCTAACATTTCTTTAAGTAAAAAATAGCCCTCAAATTAATGTTACGTGGACATATTTGGTCTTAGAGCATCACTACATGCCTTATGAACAATCTTGCTATGCACAAGTGGCACGGCTCCAATCCTACTTGTGCCACACCGCAAACCTACTAATAGCCCAAACACTCCAAATGTGAGTTGTCCCTCGTAACTGTAGGACGCATGGATGAGAGCGTCTCGTCAAGCAACATAAAACTCCACGATTATATTCAAATCTTTTATCCGTAAAATTTATATGTAGAGTGTACCTTGTAGGGTGATCAAAGGTGACGAAAGTAACATAAGGGACTCAGATTTTGAAATATCAAACCCTTCAAACAAGATATGGCGATTTTCTTCGAGCATGCATAGCCCGTTGCAACAAAGAGACATAGAATAGAAGGCTACCGTGGAACAAACATGATGAAGTCAACCGGTGAAGCAATTTTCCACATGGTAGCCACATGAGACTACAAAAATGAAGCTTAACACAACAAGCTATAAGAACTTTCAATACCCTAGCCACACATGTTGAGAAATTAGGATAAAAGGCTACAATGCGTGCTTTTTAAAAAGGATCATGATTGCATCTCTATTCTCTTGTATTGCATCTGCTATAAATTAACGATGTTTGTCGAGCCTCAGTTGAAATTTGGTAGGTCACAATGGGGTGAGAGCCATTGATGGATGAAACCAACCCTAGCAAGGTCCTTTTGAAGAAGAGCCATTTACATTGCAAAGGATTGTGCATGCCCTTAGAACATCCTCCAATCCAAACCTCTATACTAAACAATTTCATACATACTTCAATTTTAACTGACCCAATCACGCTCTCTATATGTGAACAGTAAACAAGAGGCTAACAAATCATTACAATTTTAGGTCAAAAATCCATCAAATAGTTTATACTGACACAAAGTCAGCAGCCACAATGAAAGAATCCTCTTCCATTCTCTCCCCTAACCATTTGATTGTTCTACCTGGATCCTATCCGCCATGGCTGCACATAAGCTTACACATGATTTCGTCCCACAAAGAAGGTCTACTTCAAATGAACCCAAGAATAAAAAGTGTAATCAGTGACTCATTTTTACCGACACACGGTCAGCAGCCACAATGAAAGAATGAAACTTGTTAAAAGGAGCACAGGCGTTACCTAGGATACAATGCCGACTTATTACCAAGACTAGACTCTGTTCTAGAGAAAGAGGAAGTTGATGACGGTACAGGACGCTTGTTGTTTTGCGAGCCGGATCTGGAGCTCAAGAGATCGTCAATGGAGATGTGGGGCATCATGTTATTCCGAAGGTAAGGTGAGGCATCTGGCCTGGACTGCGGCACTTCCGGAACATCAGCGTCGCCAGCCAACACCTGCACTACCTGTTGGGAGGACAATAGTTAGTCCTATGTCAATGCCAAGTAGTTAGTTAATCTCGTTACCTAATTACACCTACTCCTCTGTCCCATAATAAGCTTCTTGTACTCGGAAAATTGAAGAATTAACTCCGATATTGTAGCTCAATGGTGTGGACCCTGAACCTATAAGAGTAGTACATCAAGAATTTAGAACCCCACAGATTTTGAACGATTTCCGTGTGACATCCGATATTTCATGGGTTCGTACATTTTTTCGCACACATTTTGCACACATTTCATACTGATTCTGCACGGATTCTACACTGTGAAAAGAGTGAATGTAGAAGCCGTGCGGATTCAGTGCAGAATTAGCACAAAATCCGTGTATAAAATGTACGAAGCCATGAAATATCAGATGTCGCACGGAAATCAAGTGAGGTCCCAAATTCCTGATGTTACCTAATTACACCTACTCGGACTTTGTCCCATAACAAGCTTCCTGTACCCGAAAAATTGAAGAATTAACTCCAATGTTGCAGTTCAATGGTGTGGACCCTGAACCAATAAGAGCAGTAGTTTGAACAAACAGGAAGCTTATTATGAGACAAATTGTCAAGGAAAATAGGAAGCTTATTATGAAACAGAGGGAGTATTAGATCAATAGAGGTTACGATGCTCAAGTATTAAAAAGATCATAAACTTTGAGATGTTCTTAATACACTCTCTCTTCATTTTCCCCTTTACATCACAATATATATTCATTTTATGCATTGTGTGACTGTGCTTTCATACCTGTCGCATGGAAGGACGACAAGCAGGATCCGGATGCGAGCACAGCAAGCCCAGTTTCAACACAACAACCACCTGCTCACAATCGAAGCTCCCAATTAACAAAGGATCCGCAACGGCGAGCAGATCGTCGTCTTTCAATCGTCTCCACACCGTGTCCACCAGAACCAGATCCTCGTAACTCTCCGCGTTCGGATTGTACGCTTTCCGTCCACACGCAATCTCCAACGCCACAGCACCGAACGCATACACATCCGTTTTGTCGGTGAATTTCCCACCGACAGCCTCCGGCGCAATGTACCCATACGTGCCAGCCACCATCGTCGTCGCCGCGTTCTTCTGATGGTCCACAAGACGCGCAAGCCCGAAGTCTCCCAGCTTCGGATTATACTCGTCGTCCAACATGATGTTGCTGGACTTCACGTCGCGGTGAATGACTTGTTGCCGCCACCCTTCGTGAAGATAATGCAAAGCTGCTGCAGTTCCTGACACGATCTTCCACCTCTGAACCCACGAAAGCGGCGTCGTGGGTTTGAACAGAGCTTGATCGAGGCTCCCTTTGGATAAAAGCTCATACACCAGTAAGAACTTGCCTCTGTCTCTGCAGAATCCAACAAGCTCCACGACGTTCCGGTGCCGCAGCTGGCTGATGATCTGAACCTCAGCGAGAAACTCCCTCTCGCCCTGTCTGGAGTCGTTGCTCACTTTCTTCACAGCTACTGGAGCTCCGGTTTTGGGCAAAACGCCTCGGTACACGCTCCCGAACCCGCCTTCGCCGAGTTTCGACTCATCGCTGAATTGCTTCGTGGCGGCGCTCAGGTGCTTGTAGCTGATGAACTCCGGCATACCCGCCATCTCGATCATCTCGCCGGCGTAATTGTCCCAGCTTTCCTTTCTTGCACGCTTCTTCCGACGATACACACAAAGAACGATAACCACTGCGAGAACTGCGACCAAAAGCCCGCCGGCGGCCACACCGGCGATGAGCGCCACGTTCGTGGTGGACGTCGATGAAAACTCCGAGGAGATTCCGAAGCTTGTGAAGCGCCAGTCGTAGATGTAATATATCGACCAGGCGTCGCCGTGTGCACCGGAGAATCCCATCCACATCTTCTCGTCAACGGCGTCGTAGAGATCGTAAGTGCAGTTTATAAGTGGAATTGTGGGGTATGTCGAACTGTTGGCTAATCTCACCTGCAAGTTGCTGGTAACTCCGTCGTACTCAATCCACGCGTAGAGCACGTCCCTGTGCCAGAAAGTAATACCTGGTGCATTCATGATCAAAGGTCAATAAGATTAAATTATGTAGATTTTACATGGAATCAAAGAACATTTTAGTGATTATTAAGCTCTTTCCAGCTGGTTATAAGCACTTAATCCACACCTAAAATCGACATTTACCAAAACAATAATGTAAAGTAATCATAGGATTGTATACATACTAAAGTTATTTGTAAAGTCCCTCAAAAGTGAGTGAGTGGACCATAGTTTGAGTGAATAGTGACATTAATTCTCAAAAAAGAACGTGTGTTGGGCATTAATAAAAACTGTGGATGCAAACTTTGAAAGCACCAAAATTGGTGCTAAAAAACTTCTCACCCAAGTTTCTATTATTCACCTTCACACATGAAGAAGGTGATTGCTAGCCCCTTTTCTAGCAATAGATTCTCACTATATACCTAAACCGTCCCCACTCACCCATACTTTTGATTTCCTAAAACTTCTCTCAATAGTTTTCGTTTCTCCAAATTTTCGTCGAACTAAGGCCCACTCAACCCTTTAGTTTATAGATAACCTAATTGTTATTGATTTAATAGTGAAAGGTACTTTTTGAGTACTTTTTAAATACACATTGTACGAGACTTTTGGTTGTGAATGTACCCACCTAGAGTGCTGTAAACATAAGCGAAGCACGTGTTGGTGATGGCGCTGTGAACATCCAGACCAACGTGCTCTTCCTGGCGCAGCCCAGGATCAGTGTCGTTAGTGCTCCAGCTATCAAACTCTAAAGCAACAACTTGGGAGTTTCCCTCCGGGATGATAGTGAAGACGCCGAAGCGGCCGGCGGCCTCGCCGCGCCAGCGGCTGGAATTCGAGAACAGGAAGGTGAACCCGTCCCCTCGTTTGAACAAGCTCATCTGCTCCGACGTCGTCGCCGAGGCGTTGTAGTTCATGGGCTCCTCACGAAACGTGAAGCTGGTTTTGAACGACGCCACGGTTCTGGTTGCCGGATCCCGCATTCGGATGGGGTGGCTGTAATACGCCACTCCGGACGAGACTTGCCCTGGGTTCGAGATGTTGATGATGGCTATGGTTTGATTCTCCGGGAAAAACTGGCATTGGTGTGAATCCAAGCAGTATATGTCGCTGGCCTGTAACGGAGTGCTCACGGTGAAGTTGCCGTTGACGGAGAAGAAGTGGCAACAGAGCCAAATGAGGAGCCAAATGATGCCCATTGTTGCATTTCTGTGTTGTGAAATCATCCTTCTTGCGACCTCACTGCAAGGATGATGGAATCAGAAAAGTGAGCATGGTTGTCTTCGTTGTGAACGTCTTGTTGTTTTCTGTTAACCTGTGATTCTCTGCGAGCCTGCTAAGCTTCATTTAACGCGAGCAAATCTGCAAGGAGAGAAAAAGCATTCAAATTCTGACACTGGGAGAGGCAATTGGCCTCAAAAACAATATCGTAGACATGCTAATAACCGTACACTGCCAATCACCATCCACTTCAATGTAAATAAAACGATCAACAAGGTGTGCACGGTACTGTTCCAAAGGTGCACGGTAATTGGTGTGTCTACAATAGAGTGATTTTCAGAGCTAAAATAAATAAGTACATTTGAAATCCTCAAATGTTAGCTCCTTTTTTTTTCGTTCATTAGGTATTGGGGTTGGCAAAAAATAATTATGAAAAGAGAAACCCGGAAAGTATTTTTCAAAGAAACTCTATTTTTATGTCAAAAAAGAAAATCTTAGAGAATGTTCACAAAATTGATATTTGTTGAAAAGCATTTGGGGGAAAAAATTAATTACTCGGCATGAGTTGCTAAACCTAACAATTGGATACGGTAGTTCATCTTAGAGCAAGTCCATTAGTGAGGTTGGTATTCCTATTTTTGAACCTCATATACTAGTCAAAACTTAAATTCTTCAAGCACAAGAGGAGTGTAGATGGTATTCACAAGCAAAATACTGGCCTCAAATGCATTGACTAGTACTAAAAAGTCTTCCCAAGTTAAATCAAGGCCTCAATTTTTAACAAGGAACTTGAAAATAGCAATCATTGATGGGAGTGCTCTTAGAGCATCTGCACCAATCTCCCTCAATTCACTCCTTGACCATCATCATCACATTCAAAATTTGATGTCACAAGTTGTTGTCTCCACACCCTTAAACAACTATTTCTCCCTCTATATAGTCCGCGAACCAATCACAATCACTGTATATGGGTAATCATTATTGTTCATCAATGTAGGAAACAAAGCCCTTCCTTAAATTAGCTATTGAGGTATCACTATATTGTGCTCATATCCATGGCTCTCTCACCCTCCTTGAATATGCAACATTAAATACAAGCACTTTTTCAGAATCTGCAAATTTAATGATAGGGGCAAATGGTCTTTACACACGATTTTTAGCCCTGGACTAAACCTCCCGATAACTAAAACCATTAGGAACAGTCTCTTATATTGACCAATCTAGGAACAACAGATCCCGTCCTATAACGCTCTATTTTAATGGAAGATTTGCACTGGATGTTAGCAAAGCAAAACTACTGCAACTTAGGCGCACCAAAATCCTTTCCTAACACACTGGTTAACACCAAATGCGAATGGATCATGAACTGAAGCTGCAGGAGGAATCGGAAGTACTGAGGCAATTCAAATATTCACTCTACCGTGTGGATGATTCTAGGTGTCAAAATCTTATAAAAGTGCTTCCAGTCTTCACACCACTTTAGGGCATGTGACACCTCTTCCCTCCCATTTTCTCAATCTTTAGAGAATGCGTACTTGACACTTTCTCCTTAAATTGTGGAGGACTCATTCTTCAAAGATTGAGAAATTTCATTCTTTTCCTCCGGAAGTGAAGAATGGGCGTAAAAATGGAGAAGCTGTGGAGAAGATTGAGAATTCTCACTCTTCACACGACTTCAAAGGAAGTCACGGCTTCTTCATGGAGAATGACCATATTGGCCCCAAGATTCTCTCCCCAAGATTCAAACTTCTCGGAAGAGGTGTGACGCCCCTAATCTACTCTCATCATGCTACCTCTTAAAATCTCATCACAATTTGCGCAGGGTTTGAGCTTCCAAAACAGGGTTCTACTGAAATTCGAAAACTGTGCTTCCAGTCTTCACACCACTTTAGGGGTTGTCAAACCTCTTTCTTCCCATTTTCTCATTTTCTCAATCTTTAGAGAATGCATACTTGACACTTTCTCCTGGAGGACCCATTCTTTGAAGATTGAGAAACCATGGCCATTCTCATTCTTCACACGACTTCACGAGAAATCATAGCTTCTTCCTGAATGAAGAATGACCAGATTGACTCCAAGATTCTCTTCCCAAGTTCTCAATCTTCATAATTCAAACTTCTCGGAAGAGGTGTGACGCCCCTAATCTACCTGTTCTAGCCGGTGTCAAAATCTCATCACAACTTGCACAGGGTTTGAGCTTCCGAAACAGGGTCTACTGAAATTCAAAAACTGTGCTTCCATTCTTCACCACAGATTCATCCACAGTACACAGTGAGGGGGACTCTTACCGACAGATTGAAAGCAGGCAACGTTGCAATCCACCGTGGTTGACCTCGAAGGAAAAAAGATCCCACCCGCCATACCCAAAGAAACGGAGATCCAAGTCGATGTCAGAGAGAATCACTTTTCCAGACTCGGAAAAGGAAAAAAATAATACTCGCCGCACTCTACATCGTGAACCAATTGCCGGCCGAGCTGAAACAGCCTTTAGTCGCAAGAATCTCCCCTCACAAGCTCAAATCTCATCACTATGAGCAAAACTGAGCTGTGTCGATGCGGCTGCCGTGTGTCAGTGCATCACCCAAGTTTCATTGCCTGCCTGTCAACTTACCTTTGCTCTACATCACTTGAAACCATCGGCATTCACAGAAACAGAAGACCAGCTCGATTCTCACTTGAGGGAGGGTCTACCCAACCAGGTGAGCCACAACATTCAGTAGCATTCAGCGGGCCACCCGCGTCACTGAGGCGCACATTTCAAGCCTCGGGCCTGAGGCCGGCTCGCTCAATCTGAGCCGTTCGTGGACCCATCCAGATCCAAGGGATTAGGCAGTCCGAGGTGGCGGCTGGGGTGTGGGCGGGCATGGCTGGCTCGGTGACGCGGGTTGCCGGTTGGGCACGGGTACCGAGCAGCAACTTCACTTTGATTCTGAATTAATTGCTGGCGTGGGGAGCGGGGCATGGGAACGCGCCTTGGAGGGCAGGCTGCCCTCACGGGAGTAAGGCAATGAAGGAGCTGACTTGAAGGCATGGGGACATTGCATGTAGTTTTCTTCATTTTTGAGAGTTGATTCCAATGCTTTCTTTTCATTTTTTTAGAATATTCTTTTTGTACAACATAGTGTACACGAGAATGAAGAAAGAATTGTAATTAATTTCTTTAATAGATCAAATTGACATTTTTATTTCATTGCTACAAAATAGCTTATTAACCCTTAAACGTCCTCACCTATGTTCAATTTGGGCAGTTTTGCAAAGATGCATTATAAAATGCAACGCAGAGGAATATTTGGAACTTGATGTATGAATAAAAGGTGTGCATTATCAATTTTAGATTCTATCCATATAGTTAAATCTACAATTGTTATCACCAATATTTTGCATAAAAGCTGAAACTTGAAATTGAATATTCTTTTGTAATTTGATTACAAATAAGGTATTAACAATCTGTACATGAAAGTTTTCTAATTAGTTGAAATGTAATAGTCTAAATGTAGTGATTTTTGGTGGTTTTTTGGGTTGCTTTATTTTATGAGTTGAATTTTTAAAGAGCACTTTTACACTAAAATCTTCAAATGTTTTTGTGAATCACTACAACATAAAATGAGACATAGAAATTTCACAAAACATCCCCTTTCTAATTGGATCACACATGCATGAAGCTAACTTTCTATAAAATTATATATTAAAAAATCCTCACTGCAATAAGTCAATGATGGATGAGAAATCTGTGTTTGATTGTGTCCATCGTTCACATTCTGAACGGTTGGACATTTAGGGTTAAAAGAGATCTCATGAGATCATTTTTTGGTTTGATTTCAATTTGAATGATCGAACAAACTTGAAATTAGAAATTTCAGAGACCAAAACAATAATATTCAATTGACACACATTGAAAAAATTAACAATATTGGACAAATTCTCATGGAATTAGGCATGGTTAGAGTTTAGGGACGGTTTACACTATGGACCAAGAGCCATGACCAAGAAAATTAAATCATTTTCATGGTCATGGCTCTTGGTCAAGAGCCGTGACCATGAAAAATCAAAAATGCAATTTTAAATGACTTGGTCACTCTTTGTAGTGTAAAGTGGATTTAGACCGGGACAAGTTTAAGCTCATCATTCTCTCTTTTATCCTCCCCTTTTTCCTCCTTTCTCTTTAAATAATTGAACACTAGCCAATCAATGATATTTGAGCCCCATGGTCTCCTAGATTATAGTTGAGCCGAGGCATTTGCTTCGACTCAACTATAATCAAGGAGACCATGAAAACATTATCCATTTGGAAAATTTTAGCATTTTTGGGGACCTCAAAGTTAGTAGTCATTCTCCTTTTTTCAAGGTAGTGTAAAGCCAAATGGGACCAAGAGCTCTTTTTAGGCCAATCACAGATTTTAGAATTCCATGGTCATGGCTCTTGGTCCATAGTGTAAACCGCCCCTTAGTTCAATTCACAATATCCAAATTGTTTGATGTGTATATCACACTTAATATTAACTATTTAAAAAAACAAACAACTTTAATAAATGGATTGAGAAATTTTGAAGCGGGATCATTTTGAATAGACCTCTTCATATACTGAAGGGTAAAGGGTTTTACGCTATGAATTTTAAATCCTATCCATATGATAAGATCTAAGATTGCTATCACCAATATTTTGTTATAAAATTTGAAATTTGAATTTAAATTCATTTGTAATTTGATCACAAATAAGATATTAACAATTTGTTGATGAAATTTGTTGTCATGTGTTGAAACGTAATACTCTATGTGTAGTGGTTTTTGGAGACTTTTTGGTTGCTTGATTCAATTTCAGGTTTCAACTTTTATACAAAATATTGGTGATAACAATTGCACATTTAACTATATGGATAGAATCTAAAATTGATAATGCACACCTTTTATTCACACATCAAGCTCAAAATATTCCTCTGCGTTGCATTTTATGATGTATCTATGCAAAACTGCCAAATTTGCAAAGGGGTGCCGACGTTTAGGGGTTAATCCCTAACTGCCCAACCATGCATATTTTGCATGATGTACAGATTTCATCCGCAGTTTCTCATCCGTCATGCACTTTTTGTGGTGTGATTTTTTTACTGAATTTTTTATGGGAAGTTAGCTTCATGTATGTGTGATCGATCGAAAAGCAAACAATTTTTGGAAAAGTTATGCCTCATTTTGTGTCGCAGTGTTTCACCCAAAATTTTGAAGATTTTAGTCTAAAAGTGTTCTTGAAAAAATAAACTCATAAAATCAAGCATCCAAAAAATCCCCAAAAATCACTACACCTAGAGTACTACATTATAAGGCATCACAACAAATTTCATCCCCATACTCTAAATACCTTATTTGTAATCAAATTACAAAAGAATATTCAATTTCAAGTTTCAGCTTTTATGCAAAATATTGGTGATAACAATTGTAGATTTAACTATATGGATAGAATCTAAAATTGATAATGCACACCTTTTATTCATACATCAAGTTCCAAATATTCCTCTGCGTTGCATTTTATAATGCATCTTTGCAAAACTGCCCAAATTGGACATAGGTGAGGATGTTGAAGGGTTAATAAGCTATTTTGTAGCAATGAAATAAAAATGTCAATTTGATCTATTAAAGAAATTAATTACAATTCTTTCTTCATTCTCGTGTACACTATGTTGTACAAAAAGAATATTCTAAAAAAATGAAAAGAAAGCATTGGAATCAACTCTCAAAAATGAAGAAAACTACATGCAATGTCCCCATGCCTTCAAGTCAGCTCCTTCATTGCCTTACTCCCGTGAGCCTGCCCTCCAAGGCGCGTTCCCATGCCCCGCTTCCCACGCCAGCAATTAATTCAGAATCAAAGTGAAGTTGCTGCTCGGTACCCGTGCCCAACCGGCAACCCGCGTCACCGAGCCAGCCATGCCTGCCGACGCCTCAGCCGCCACCTCGGACTGCCTAATCCCTTGGATCTGGATGGGTCCACGAACGGCTTAGATTGAGCGAGCCGGCCTCAGGCCCGAGGCTTGAATGTGCGCCTCAGTGACGCGGTTCAACTACTCTGCCTTTTCATCCATCTAATGATTTGTCCGTCTGCATCATGTGATTTCTATCCAAGTAGTGTGTTAAGTGCAGCCCTTTATTTTTCGTTTTCAAGAGAGTGGGGAAGGAAGCAGGAAGGTCATAACACATTGTCTATAGAGGGACAAGAGAATCCAGTGCTCAAAGAAAAAATTTGTTCTCGTTGCTCATTTTCTATTGATTAGCCATGCACCATAACATTCTGGGGTTAAAGAATTATCACTTATAATGTTGCTCTTTTTAAAAGTGAGTCACATGTAGGGATGCATAGTAAAGACTATGCATGGTTACCTTCTCTTTTAGTTTTCCAAAACTAAAAAAATATAGGTAGCTACTAAGCTTAATTGTTCTTGGATGATAATGCAGAATATGCTGCACATTCTCCTCAAGAGCAAGGCAGCCAGAGCCAGTGAAGGCTACTGAATGTTATATGGCGATGAATCTGCAAAATGAAAGATGAAAGTTACTATTGTTAAGTGATTGTCTCTGCCGGGAGTTTCACTTTCTACTTTCCCCCAAAAAGTACTGTACCACTGTAGCGATCTTGGCTGTTTACATTATTGCAGTGTCTCTCGCTGAGTCATGCCGGCCGCTTTAGGAATTCTTGTCTGTTTCCTCTCCATGAAAATCGCAACAAATGGTTTTGAAATGCAGAGAGATGTCTTTTTATAGAAACTGAACTGGGTTACAGCGCGGTTGGCTGACTTCTTCAGTTACCGTACAGTATAATTTTTGAACAGTGAATGAGTAAAGTTTCGAAACTGACTGTTTTATTACTGTACTGTACATATGGAGGTCGCCGCAGTGAAGAGAATTTGATGATTGATGGGTTTGAGTGAGAAATAAGGCTCTCTAACTTAATTTACATAGATCCTGCCGCTGACCTACAGAATTTCGATCCTGCCGTTGACCTGCAGAAAAATAATTTTATTCTGACTCATTGAGCTCATATGGAAAGATCTTGGGAATAAGTTAACCCTAAAACGTCCCAGTGTCTAGAAACTGGATCAGGAATAGTGAGATTAACCCCTAAAGGACGGTAAGGCTCCCACGGGGCTTTTGAAACTAGAAAGTGAGGAAATTTGGGTTCTTGGGCTTTGAATTGTAGAATGAGCAACAAAGGGACCCTAGCTCTTTTTGAGAGCAAAATCTGTAGGTACTTCTTGATCGGAAATTCATCAAGTGAGCGATTTTTGGTGATTTTTTTGAGTTGCACACTAGGTATCTAGGAGTCACTTCAGACCCTCATATCTTCTTCCTCGCACCTCCAAATCACTTGAAATTTTTTCCACGTCTTTAAAATGATGATTTCTACTCACATTAAAAATTTCAAAATTTTTGGAGCATTTTAGAACAATCCGATTACAACATGTGTACAGAATACCCCAAACAAGTTCCATCAATCTTCTTAGCGGTGGCATTTGCTCAAAAATTGTGCGATTTTGTTGATTTTTTTTTTCATAAAAAAACTACATAACTCTTCTTTAGCCCCTAAACGACGGAGGGGGTAAGGGAAAAACATAAATGTGTAATAAAAAACATCTTGTTCAACTTTGATGAAGTTTGGTCCAAAAGAGAGAACGAGGAGCATGATGTTTAGTAATTATCTATACAATCAAATTTTGAAAAAAATAGCTTTTTATCTTCTCATAATGAATTTAGAAGCATATAACTTCCAATGTTTATCAAGATTACAAATTTTATTTTTAAAATTTGAAATTTGTTAGGATTCGTTAAAACTAGATATTCTATTCTAAGATTTTTAAAATGAAATTTTTTAAAAGGAGAGAACATCATTACTATCCCGAAATAGCAAATTTTCTAACACTAGACAATGTAGAAGTGTTTGTCCTAGAAAATTTCTCCCTAGTGGAGTTTAACTCGGATCGACATGATTCAAATTGGGTTGGAAAGTAGACTTGATTGATTTCCCTATTTGAAGATATTTTTATTTTCTATAAAAATGTTTTTTCCATCTCAGGCAGCCTGTAAATGAGGGGCAGCAACCATAAAATGGTTGATTCGTCACTTAGGGGTTAACTCCAACGGTGCCAATTGTCAAAATTACCCCTCATCAATGAGGAATTGAGCTTGCTACAAGAGCTAGTCAAGAAAACAAGAGCTAAGTTCAACATGCCCGGGTCCTTTAGGGGTTAAAAGCCTTGCAACTTTCTCAAACAATTTTGGATGACTTTCATCGAAGTCACCTTTATAAGACTATTAAATTCTCTACCAATTATGGTAGTTCTATTAGGTGTTGATAATATTGGAGAAGCCTCCAATTACAAGTATGTTAAATTTTGTTGGGTAGATTTTATGCTTGCAATGGTCCTCTCAGATACACCTCATGTACATATGAGCCATCCTAATATGTATCTTTGAAGCTAGCATCTACTAATGTTCAAAGGATTGGTACATTTAGGGATTGAATGCTAGAGTTGCGTGGTCTAGATGTCATTTTACGATTTGTAGTATGCTGGTCTTTGCAAACAAAGTTCTTATAGTATCATCACCCTTTTACGGAATATTTTGGATGAATTTTTTTTGACATCGTCTCTCTATGGTCTTCAAGATTGCAATTTTTTCACTACGATAATCAATAAGTCTGACAATAATTAATAACTTGGGGACTTGTATTGAAACACATGGCAATTTATCATTTGTTTAGGATTGTGCTACAAAGTGAGATACGATTTTGTAGGTAGGGGAGGAATAAATTAGGAGGATGAAAATTTCATATTTGTGCTACATGGGCATTGACTGCAACTTGCTATATGCACACGATAAATCAAATTAATCAAATTTGGAGGTAAAGTTAACCATCTTTTTGTACCATGGTTTAGAAGTCCATCCTATTATTTTGTCCCAAGTCTAGTACACCAATTATTGCCATTCCTGTGAGTCACAAAATTAGTGTGAGATTTCCGACAAATCCTCAATTAGTGTCAAACTTTACACAATCCTCACTACTCACTTTGAGAAATTCCAATTATTGTGAGTCACATTTTGTTCTAAATACCACAATTGTTGTGAGAATACTTTTAGTCTCTCAATGAAAAACCATCCTCTGTAGTCTTCATGCCCATTGCCTTTCCTTCATACACTTTGCTCATCACCTTGAGCCTCCACATGTTCACTTAACCCTTTAGTGCCCAGGGGTGTTTTGGAGAAACCAGAGTTTTTTGGTGGTTTTTTTTAAAAACCTCTCTTTATTCAAACTATGGAAACTATTAACAACATTTAACCGTATAAATGTAAGCGTAGCTTAATCAAACAAGTGCCGGTTAAACCTTGGTAAGATCCGACCGTTGGATTGAAAGATTATAGTATGTCTTTGAACCGTATAATGCACACTCAAAAATGAGATTTTGGAGGATGCGTGACTTCAAAGATAAAAAGAATTTGGGTTGAATTTTCAAATATAAAAATGAAGAGGTTCAGCAATGAACTATGTCAACACCTCTCCATTGCAATCTTTCATGTCAAGAACTGACTCACACATAATTATTGTGAATTTTACAAGTGATAGTGACTTATCCATATACGGTTTAGGACAAAAATTATAGGTTAAATTATGAAAGGAGTTCATACATTGATCAAGATGGGAGTAGATACACTAATAGAACATGAACAAGAGAACACAATCCAAAAATTTAAAACAAGATAACAAACTTCCAAACACAAGAAATACCGCATAGTACATGTGTTGTATTCGTAAGTATTTACTGTATTTTCAAGTATTTGCAGTATTTTCATGTTTTGTTCATAGGTATTTTGATAGTTGCACAGCTCCAAACTGAATTCTTTTTTCCCAGAAGATGACATTAACCCCTAACCGCCCAACCATCCATATTTTGGATGATGAACGGAATTGAACTCGAATTTCTCATCGATCATGCACTTTTTGCAGTGTGAAATTTTTACTAGAAATTTTATGGGAAGTTAGCTTCGTGCATGTGTGATCCGATTAGAAAGGGGATGATTTGTGAAAATTGTATGCCTCATTTCATGTTGTAGTGTTCCACCCCAAATTTGAAAGATTTTAGTCTAAAAGTGCTCTTGAAAAAGTCAAGTACTAGAAATAAGTAACCAAAAAATCTCCAAAAATCACTACACTTAGAGTATCACGTTTCAACCCATCTCAAAAAAATCCAATATTAGATTGTCAATATCTTATTCGTAATCATATTACAAAAGAGCTCTAAATTTTAAGTTTTAAAATTTATACACAAATATTGGTGATAGCAATTGCAAATCTAACCGTATGGATAGAATCTAAAATGCACAATGTACAACTTTTATTCATTCATCAAATTGAAAATACCCCTTTTAGTTGCATTTTATAATGCATCTTTGAAAAACTGCCAAATCTGAAAAGGGTGAGGACGTTTAGGGGTTAAGAATTTCGCAACTCTGAACCTCAGAGTATTAAACTTGAATCTTTACAGATTTTCCGAAATTCCCTTTTCCGATGACCGAGTGACCACATTATGGTCTCGTGGGCACTAAAGGGTTAACTACTGATGATGTTGGGTGTGAAATATTCCACACCATCTAAAAGCATTTGCACCGCAATCCCTCCAAACAACCCCTTGATCTGGATAATGGAGGGGTTGTCGGAGGGATTTATGGAGGGGAGGGGTTGTCGGAGGGATTTATGGAGGGGAGGGGTTGTCGGAGGGATTTATGGAGGGGAGGGGTTGGATGGGAGTTGAGTGCCCCACCCCAAAAACTCTAATTTGGAGTTTAGTGCACACTTTCCTAGATGAATTATCCCTTTTGTTGAATTCTTCCTGAAAGGGCTTCTTCCTCCTCTAATATAAACCTCAAAAATAATGTGAAAAACTAGAAGTAGAACTAGGAATTTGTAACTTTATGTAATTCTAAAAGTCTTCAGTTTAAAATTCATAGATGGAGAATTTAAAATCATATATGGAAGATAAAAATCATAGATGGGAGATTTAAAATCATAAATGGAAGATCAAAAATCATAAATGGAACATTCAAATGTTTAAATGGAAGATTAAAAATCTTAAATGGAAGATTGAAAATCATAAATGGAAAGTCAAATATCATACATAGACATTTGGTACATAGACCAAAATCTACCAATGATTTTTTAAAATCCAAAAATGAAAATCAAAGATCCAAAAATGAAAATTAAAGATCCAAAAATGATAATTGAAGATCCAAAAATGAAAGTTGAAGATCCAAAAATGAAAGTTGAAATCCCAAATATGAATATAAAAAATATATTTTGATGATATAATTTCAACAAGTCAAATGTCTTTATATACTATACTCAAGCGATAAAAATAAAAAAGTGAAAGTTTTAAAAATAAAAAAGTGAAATTTTTTTAAAATAAAAATCTGAAAGTTTTTAGAAATAAAAAAGTGAAAGTTTTTAGAAATGAAAAAGTGAAAGTTTTAAAAATAAAAAAGTGAAAGTTTTTAAAATATAATACAACTCAAATTTAAAATTATCTTAAGATAAAGTTAAAGTAAAATCTAAAATAAAATTGGAGTTATTCCTACTCCCTACTTCAAATTCAAACAAATAATTGAATCTTCCCAAATTTGTTTACGCATAGTTTTATTTGTTTTATGAAAATAAAACTATAATTATTTGTTTGAATTTGAAGTAGGGAGTAGGAATAACTCCAGTTTTATTCTAGATTTTACTTTTACTTTATCTTAAGATAATTTTAAATTTGAGTTGTATTATATTTTTTTAAACTTTCACTTTTTTATTTTTAAAACTTTCACTTTTTCATTTTTAAAAACTTTCACTTTTTCATTTTTAAAAACTTTCACTTTTTCATTTTTAAAAACTTTCACTTTTTCATTTTTAAAAACTTTCACTTTTTTTTTATCGCTTGAGCACAGTATATAAAGACATATGACTTGTTGAAATTATATCATCAAAATATATTTTTTATATTCATATTTGGGATTTCAACTTTCAGTTTTGGATCTTCAATTATAATTTTTGGATCTTTGATTTTCATTTTTGGATCTTTGATTTTCATTTATGATTTTCAATCTTCCATTTAAACATTTGAATGTTCCATTTATGATTTTTGATCTTCCATTTATGATTTTAAATCTCCCATCTATGATTTTCAAAAATTGAAGGCTTTTAGAACAATTTCAAATATTGATATGGAAAATACAAACTTGCTCATCTTCCCTCACCGTAAAGTTTTTGCCCTTGCCCGAACTCTGACTACCCTGACTACTAACAACTTCTGACCCAAAAGGAGACCCGGAAGCCATAATTAACTAAAAAGATCCTACTTTGGAGGGGCGGGAGATGGGCCGCGAGGTCCCTCAACTATCCAGGGAAGATGACTTTCCAGGGGCGGGGAGCCCGGAATATATGCGTTGGCGGGGTGCTTTTTTGGGCGGGTGGGATAGTTCAACGCCAACCACCCCTCGAAAATGGGGTTGGCGGGGCAAAATAAGCTTGCGGTGCAGATGGTCTAATGTAGAACCAAAAGGCAAAACAGTGCATGCTATTAAATGTTATGACCTGAATATATTCTCCAGTGCGTGTAGCTCTACCAATGGAAAAACAAAAACAAATTGGCTGGTTGGCACTACTGTGCTGCCATCTGTCAACTACAGGCAGGCTCCACTTGCCAATTTGCTAGTCAGTACTGTTACCCACGCACCCAATAATTAAACGTGATTTCGGTGGGGACTGGGGTCGGTAACTCTTTATGCCTACTTGTGGATCCTGTCCCACTAGCACTCTGAATAGCACTCTGGCTATGGAAAAATGGATGAGACTAGGTTCATGAACACTTTATTTGATTCATGACAGATATGGTAAGGTGTTCAATAATGGCTCAATTTTCAGCACGTGAAATCAACAAGGATGTCACCAGTACAAGCAATTTTTGTGCATGGGGAAAATTAGTAGAAAGATAGAGCAAGTGGAATCATCATTTTTGGACTCTTCTACAATGAGTTATGAATTTTTGAAATTGGAAATATAGGTGTTCCTAAAATGGTGCCCTAAAGTGACACCCTATAATGTTTGCAGTAAGTACATGACACTATTGCATGGGGAAGCTATTATGTACCTCTGAGTGAAGATTACTAGAGCTCCATAATGGGACCTGCTCCATTTTAGATCACTCTACCATAGATAGAAACTCTAGACCACTTTTGAGGTCGGAGTGAATAAAGTGTCCGTTCGTAATGTCAATGACTCATTGCCCATCGGGCAGAGGATCATTGGAAAAAAGATTCATGACACTGGATAAGTTAACCCCTAAGTGACCGATCAACCATTTTATGGTCGCTGCCCTTTTTTACGGGCTGCCCGAGATGAAATTTTTTTTTTTTCGAAAATAAAAAAATATTTTCAAATAGGAAATCAAGTCTACTTTCCAACCCAATTTGAATCATGTCAATCGGAGTTAAACTCTATCAAGGAGAAATTTTCAAAGACAAAGACCTCAACATTGTCTAGTGTTACAAAACTTACTATTTCGGGAAAGTAATGATGTTCCCTCTTTCTAAAATTTTGCTTTTTTGAACTTTAGAATAGAATGTCTACTTTCAACCAATCATACCAAATTTCAAATTCTAAAAATAAAATTTGTAATTTTGGTGAGTATTCAACGATAAATGCTTCTAAATTCGTTTAATGAGTATCTAAAACATTTTTTGAAGGTTTGACCGTACGGATAATTACTAAACATCGTGCTTCGTATTTTCTCTTTTGGACCAAACTTCATTGAAGTTGTAGAAGCAACATTTTATAACACATTTAGGTTTTGCCCTTACCCCCTCTGTCATTTAGGGGTTAATTCACTTAAAATCAAGACTCTCAAAATCACTCCACAACATTCAGTAGCCTTCAAGAAGGCTGCATTTAACGCGCTAGTGGCCACGTAGTGGACGACGCACATATTGAAATTGTTAGATTCTCATTCAAAATGGACAATTTTTATTCACCAAAATTTCTCTTGGTTATTGAGCAAGTTGACTATCCTTTGTACGGTTTGGATTTTCAAAATAGGTTACTGTGATTTTCAGAAAAACAATAGAATTGTTTTATGTCAAGTTTCATTCTTAGTTCAAAAAGTGGGACCTTAAATATGATTTTCCAAAATAAGCAGAATCAAATAATGAGAATCATGCCATCTCGTAGTGCATGTTATTCCAATTTCATTACCATTTTTATAAAAAAATTGGTCTAATTTGGTGTTTTAAATTGAATTTGATATTTACACTGACATTTTCAACTTTGCTTTGACCATCAACTTCATTTTTGGTTTTCATCAAGCATTTTATAACGCTTCTTTGAAAACAATGTTGAATTGGGACATTAAAGGGTTAAGTTTTATCCACCTTTATATATGGAGTGATCAATGATTTGTAATTGAATGGGCTATTGAATCAAATAAACAATTAAAGAACACAGATGAATTGTGACTAAGTGAGTTCTTTAGATTCTTTTGCTCACCATAGTTAGTTGTTCTTGCTTAACCCCTAACTGCCCAACCTTGCATATTTTGCTTGATGTACAGATTTCATCCGCAGTTTCTCATCCGTCATGCACTTTTTGTGGTGTGATTTTTTTACTGAATTTTTTATGGGAAGTTAGCTTCATGTATGTGTGATCCGATCGAAAAGGAAACAATTTCTGAAAAATTTATGCCTCATTTCCTGTTGTAGTGTTTCACCCAAAATTTGGAAGATTTTAGTCTAAAAGTGTTCTTGAAAAAATAAACTCATAAAATCGAGCATCCAAAAAATCTCCAAAAATCACTACACCTAGAGTACTATATTATAAGCCATCACAACAAATTTCATCCCCATATTGTCAATATCTTATTCGTAATCGAATTTCAAAATATTTTTTTATTTAATGTTTCAAAATTTATAGAAAAATATTGGTGATAGCAATCAAAGATCTAACCGAATAGATTGAATCTAAATTTCAAAATGTATAACTTTTATTCATACATCAAGTTTCAAATATTCATGGTAGTTGCATTTTATAATGCATCTTTGCAAAACTGCCTAAATTGGACATAGGTGAGGACGTTTAGGGGTTAATGCCACCTGCCCCTATAGCTACTAATGTGATGTGGAATATCCCACATCATTTCATTAGGGGGATAAAATGATGCAGGATATTCTACATCATTTTTTGGGGGAAGGCAACAATCACAGAGGCTATTGAATGTTATGTCTTGCTAATGTATCTCCTCTTCTTAACCCCTAAACGTCTTTACGCCTACCCTAATTGAGCAATTTTGCAAAGATGCATTATAAAATGCAACTACAAGGGATATTTTTGAACTTGATATATAAACAGAAGTTGTACATTATGAATTTTAGATTTTATCCATATAGTTAGATTTGCAATTTCTATCACCAATATTTTTCTATACAATTTGAAACTTAAAATTTAAAACTATTTTACGCTTTGATTTCAAATAAGATATTGACAATTTGTAGATGAAATTTGTTGTCATGGGTTGAAATGTAATACTCTAAGTGAAGTGTTTTTTGAAGATTTTTTGGTTGCTTAACCCCTAAAGGACCAGGTGGACACATTGTGTTCACGAATAATTTCATTACTTTAATAACTTGTTTGGATTTCATAATTTTGACTCAATGTTAACTAAAGAATTGAATATGTTTGTTTCAAGAACACAAAAATCCTTCAAGATTTGCAATTACATTGATTGATTCATCGGGAAAAAATTAAAACGTCAACGTAGGTGAACTTGGGACAAAGTAGTTAGGGCGGTTGATGACTTGGAGGGCGTTTTCACACTTTGATGTCACATTCGTAAAAAAAAAGAAGTGTCCAATATGTAAAACATTTGTCATTACTGCATCATTAACACTATAAAATAATTACGGGAAATGTTTAAATATATTTTAAATGGAATCTTTTCTGCATATTTTATATTATTTTGGAATATTTGGAATATTCCAATATATATATTTGAATTCTTTAAAACATTTTTGCAATGTAAAAATTAATAACAATCACAAAACACCGGCTCAACGAGTCACCAACAAGTCACTTCACCCAAACATAAATCTTTGAGAATCAATCATTGTTGTTGTATTTAGTTTTAGAACACCAATTTTTGTGGACACCTAGATATAGTACATCTTTGTATGCTCCTAAACTTTCAAACGCTAATCATGGTTTTTTAATTTATGAGAAAGTTTGCAATGAATAACATGTTGGTTTTATTTAAAATTCTCATAAATCGACTTGTGATCAAACCTTATAATCATGTAATATATACAGTAGATTGTTCTGAAAACTGATGTATAGTCTCATGACTAAGTCCTTTTTGAACTTCAACGGTGAAGTTTACTACATGAATACTAATCAAGAAATACAATTGCCTTTCTGAAAGCATCACAAGAAAGTGATAAAATTTTAGGAATGAGCATGGTCCTTTAGGGGTTAAGTTTATGAGTTGACTTTTCCAAGAGTGCTTTCAAACTAAAATCTTTGAAATTTTTGGTGAAACACTACAATATGAAATGAGGCACAATTTTTTTTCAAATCATCAACTTTCTAATTGGATCACACGGGCATGAAGCTAACTTCATATGGAAAATTCAGGAAAAAAACAACACTACAAAAATTCCATGATGGACGAGAAAATGAAGTTTGCTTTTGTATATCATGCAAAATATGCATGGTTGAGTAGTTAGGGGTTAATTGTAGATCATAATTGTACAATTCATGCATAGTGACTTGTGAGTGACCCACTTCCAATTTTCGATAGTCTAATTCAATGATGTTTGAAATTCTGAAGGTCATTCAAAAAGTCAAACCGCACCATGTTAGTAGTTCCCCACCAACATCACTCTACTAACTCTTGAAAATAGTAAGTGAGCCATGGATTGTGCAATTAAGAAAAGAAGATACGCTTACTTGAGTGACTTTGAAGATCCTAAACTTGGTTATATTTTCTAGTGTTACAATTCAAATAAATTGTTTTCAAAACCTAATCTTGTTCATTTTTCCATTGCAAAGCGGTATCCACAGTAGTGCCAGTAGAGATGCTCTAAGTTACACTAGATCCAAAATTAGAAAACTTATGTTGCTATTTAGGATAAACATAAAAGGAGCTAGGATTTATGGACTAAATAACCAACATGGGACCACAGTCCGGGAAGTTTTTTGAGCTTTACCGGTTACTTTCCTTTCATTCCAAGATTGAACCAGTTTTTCAAGTGTGGAGTCCGGTTATTTTCTCTATTTAATATATAAAATAGATTTTTTTTAGCTTTTTCACCCGGTTTTTAGCCGCTCCTTCTAAATTCCAATCGGTTTTTTAGAGAATCAACCGGCTCATCTTACACTAGCTGCCGGTTCTCCCCGTTCATTGCATGGGACGGTTTAGGTTTACTATTTTTTTTTTAAATTGCGAAAATCAATCATTTCTAACTCCTGAGGTTATCTAAAAATTTCTTATCTACTACATCAATTTTCATCGTTCAAAATATTTGAAGGGTCTGAATTAGGACCTCAACTTTCATAAGTTTCTTTAGCCCTTTGCTTCAACACCTTACAATCTAGACCACCATTCTCAAATCACTATAGCAAATTTTGAATTATGGCAAGTCCACATCATTTTTAACTAAAGAAATTGGGTAGTGAAACACTGTAGAACCGCCTATAGTACTATTCTTGAAATGGGTGAACTTCACTAAGGAAGGATCTCAATGAGAGATCCACGCCCCGTTTTTTGCAGAGAGAATAAACTAATTTAGTTCATGTTTTGAATAAGAGGATGGGTGCTAAAGTCGGATTGAACGGGCTTAGCACTTCTTCAAACCAAAGCCGTTGTCTTTTTCGGACCCGCTCTCACTTTTATAAAAGGAGAATGAGAGGAGGTTGAACAATGAACCGATTGTTTATTTTCTAGAGAAGTAGGGCTTTGTCTCTCATAGGGACTAGCTCTAAGGCTCTAACTACTAAAGAACCTTATATAACTTTGGAAAATGAAAATGAAATAAAATAACGGTGATTGAATGATGTACCATGATTTTTTTGGGTCAAGAGAGAGTTTATCATTTTTGCTACTTTTCCATGGCTTGAAGAGCAATCTAGGCTCGTTGAATGCTCTTTTCATAGTGATACATATAGGTAATATCATAGTAATACATATGCATTACCTAGGTGCTACTCAAGCAATACATGGGTGATACTTAGATTTAACTTTTAAAGGGCTGATGAGGATAGTATATACGTTGGCGTGTATTTGACATTTGTTGTAAATAGAAAATTCCAAGTTGAGAACCTAATAGCTCAATAAAATCATGTCGACATGAATTTTAACTTCACTTTTGATTTTAAATCTATACGAGGTGTGGAACTATGCCAAATACAATGGAATATTGGTGTATAATAGTGGTTAGAAAGAGCTCTTTAGACCTTTTAACCCTTTAGTGCCTAGCTGACCATAGATAGATAGATAGAAACACCAACCCAAAGAAATGGGCCGGCGTGAATAAAGTGTCCGTTCGTAATGTCAATGACCCGATGCCCACGGGACAAAGGGACATTGGAACAATACTACTCTCCTCTTACGAGGATGGACACTATAGTAACCAAAACAAAGTAACAGTAACAGAGGCAAAAAGCTAAGTACTGTTTAGATGAGTCCTGATTTGTATAAAGGTATGCTTAGTATTAATTTTTATTGCCAAGTCATGAGTTCTTTGGTTGGTTAGTGAAGGGCGTTGTATCACTATTACGTGGTCCGGGTTCGAAACCAGTTGGGCTTGTTGAGCAGTGGTGTGATACACATGGCTTGGTGCTGCTAGTGAGTTATCATGGCAGGAAAGTTGTACCAACCAACCGGCCCGTCTGAGACAAGCTGAGCTAGTTGTTTTGAAAAGAGTGGCTAGCAGCGGTTTTCACCACTACCCCCCCTCTTTTAATGTACTACGTCTGTTGGTATTGTTTGATTATTTTCTATACGTCTTTTATGTAAAAAGATAGATGCGGCATATTGTATGGCAATGGTATTTATTGCTTTGAATGTGTGTTTTATGGAGGTTTCACAGATGTTGAATTTAGTTTCAAGTAGTTTCATTGAGGGGACGTGTGTGGTTCCTCTAGCACCAACTGTAATGACTATGATGGGATCCACTTTCCAGCCTTGTTGTATGATATTGTTAATTAAAGGTTGGTATTTTGAAAATTTTCTGCCAATTGTTTCTGGTGAAAATCTGTCGTTTGTGTATGTGAATTCTATAAATTGTACGGTTAGGTTATCATCTGGGTTTAGAGGCAGTGGGCTTTGGTATGGGAGACCTTTAATACATAATATATCCGGTTTGAATCTAGCATTACATTGACATCTTTGTTGATTGTGCCTAGCTGACCACATTATGGTCACTACAACGTCCGAAATGTTAATAGCAAAGAATCCGTGAAGAATTGGAACTTCAGTTTTGAAGTTCAGATTTGCCTTTACACATTACAACCTTCCAGAAAAGGAATTTTTAATTAGGAATTGTATAACTATCAAAATATCTATCATCAAAATGCAAAAATACTGCAAATACTTGAAAATACAGTAAATACTTACAAATATAGCACATGTATTATGCGGTATTTCTTGTGTTTGGAAGTTTGTTATCTTGTATTTTTTGGATTGTGTTCTCTTCTTCATCTTCCATTAGTGTGTGTAATCCGATCTTGACTAATGTACCCACTCATGTCAATTTTCAACGTATAAATTTTTGTCCAAACCGTATATGGATAAGTCACTTTCACTTATAAAATTCACAATTATAATTATGTGTGAGTTTGTTCTTGATATGAAAGATTGCAATGGGGAGGTGTTGACTTAGGGCATAACTGAACTTCATACTTTCATTTTTGAAAATTTAACCCAAATTCTATTTAATTTTGAAGTCACACATCCCCCAAAATCTCATTTTTGAGCGTGCATTATACAGTTCAAATACATACTATAATCTTCCAATCCCACCATTGGATGATTTTGAAATTTAAAAAAAATGTGTGCTCTCCAGTTGAGAATAGAATTGTATGGCTACTTTCTAATTTAATCCATTCTATTTTTGGTAGTCTCAATCACAGGGAAAAAAGGACTGAAATCCAATGTTCCCAGCTACAATACCCTGGACACTAAAGGATTAAGGATTAAAGAAGCTACACATCTAAACTGCATGTTTGAATCTGACTATTGTTTATTTATTTATTTATTTTAACATCCTTTGTATCAATTAGCCAACCCAAATTTTATGTAGCAATTTGTCTAAAATTAGCAACAAAATCACTGGTTGCTATAGCCCATGTTGACTCCAGTCAATCATTGACTGTTCACAAATTACATCAGGAAAGTTGGAGGGAGGGATTCCCATCCAGAAACAATATAGTAATCGTATGGAATTTTTTGTGGTGGCGTAATGGGTCACACCTGTACTGATTCAGTGTAGGATCAGCTGACTGTACAGAAATTGTAAGGAAAAATATCACCTTATTAATGGCTAGTCCAAAAATAGTGTAGGTAGCTTAAGTTATCGGTTTTAGGTGCCTCGACCTTATTGTGATTGTATCCATTTTTCAACAAATTTAGGATACTGGTACTAAATAAATACCATATACCTATACTAAGGTTAATATACATTAATTTATGTACACGTACGTCAAAATATATTGATTTTTTTTTTAATGTGCCGGAACCACATTCACCTGTCAACATCCAGGTGTCATACACCGATAGGCCCTAGCTCACACCCCATGGCAGTCCAATTTTGCCAGCAACGATCCACCGGCTGGGTCCTAACCGTGATCTGCTCCACTCTCCACTCATGTCTCTCACCAATATTCCACGACACTACTCCACATGTAGATAGATAGATAGAAACACCAACCCTATAGAAAGGGCCGGCGTGAATAAAGTGTCTGTTCGTAATGTCAATGACCCGATGCCCACGGGACAATGGGACATTGGAACAATACTACTCTCCCCTTTCGAGGATGGACACTATAGTAACCAAAACAAAGTAACAGTAACAGTAACAACGAAATGATGGGTGAGTTCTAGTTTGTATAAAGGTGTGCTTAGTGTTAAGTTTTATCACCAAGTCATGAGTTCTTTGGTTGGTTGGTGAAAGGCGTTGTATCACGATTATGTGGTCCGGGTTCGAAACCAGTTGGGCTCGTTGAGCAGTGGTGTGATACACATGGCTTGGTGCTGCTACTGAACTATCATGGCAGGAAAGTTGTACCAACCAACCGGCCCCACCTATTCCCTGAGACAAGCTGAGCTAGTGGATTTGAAGAGTAGCTAGCAGTGGTTTTCACCACTACCCCCCTCTTTTAATGTACTACGTCTGTTGGTATTGTTTGATTATTCTCTATACGTCTTTTATGTAAAAGGATAGATCCGGCAGATTGTATGGCAATGGTATTTATTGCTTTGAATGTGTGTTTTATGGAGGTTTCGCAAATGTTAAATTTTGTTTCGAGTTGTTTCATTGAGGGGACATGTGTGGTTCCTCTAGCTCCAGCTGTAATGACTATGATGGGATCTACTTTCCAACCTTGTTGTATGATATTATTAATTAGAGGTTGGTATTTAAATTTTTTTTTGCCAATTGTTTCTGGTGAAAATCTGTCGTTTGTGTATGTGAATTCTATAAATTGTATGGTTAAGTTATCATCAGGGTTTAGAGGGGGTGGGCTTTGGTATGGGAGGCCTTTAATGCATAATATATCTGATTTGAATCTGGCATTACATTGACATCTTTGTTGATTACAACTATATGGTAATAACCATGGAGGAATTGTATTTTCTTGTGGGTTATTGTTGAATGTGCCCGCATTCATGAGAGTGTAGCATCTTGATTTATTTGAGGATAATATTAATTTTCTTAGTTTCCATACCGCTTTATTGTGTCTTTTGGTTCTTAGTGCGTGTATGTGGTGTTGTTTGCATATTAAAAGTACATGTAGCCATGTATCTGCATCTTGTGAATTACATATGGGACATGTTTTTGAGGGGAATCTTTGTATGCCGAAAATTAATTGTTTTCTGGCATTACCCATGTATTGACCGGTTCTAAATTTTAGTATGCTTGTTTTTTGTGCGTCTGTTATTTCTGGGTTTTTCCAAAAGTTATTGGACATTTCGTTATCTATGATGGGGTTTGTTGTCCATTTGTTGATGTTGGGGAAGTGTTCTGCTAGTAGTTCGAGGTTATGTTCACGGTCATGTTTCTTGATGTATTCTTCCAAGCATCTAACAGGGCCTTTGTCTGGTCGTTTGATACGGCCGGGCCAGGTATCTTTTTGGAAGTAGTAAGGTGTGGTATGTGCAAATTCGTGTGGGTTTGTTGCTGGTTGATAGCCTCTTTTCATGGTTCCTTCTTTTGCGAGATGATCTGCGTGTTCATTTCCGTTGATTTTGGTGTGTGCTTTAACTTTGTAGATTGTGGTGGGTTGTGTACGCCTTTGTAGCATTTCAACCATTTCTTTTAATATGATTTTATCTATGTGGTTATTTTGTTGGATAGGGTGTTTTAGTTGTGTGTTTAGAACATGTATACAATTGAGGCAATCAGTAAAAATATGTGCATGTTCGTTCATATATCGAGTGGTGATTAGTGAAAGGGTTTCGTGTATGGCCATTAATTCTGCTCTGAAGCATGTTTGTAGCCCAGGCAGTCTTTTTGATATTTGTACATCTGGTTTTGTTGAGTTATATATGCCATATCCAGCTTTTTATTTTTTCCAATGGCCATCATCCGCTTCTTTAGGTGGTAAAAAGGATCCATTTGTGTAATAGCTGTATTGTGGTAGAAATTTTAGTGTAGAGTTAATTTCGAAGTTTGGAAGGGGATCGATCCACATGTTTTGTAGATTGTTATAGGGTGGGTATAGAAGTTTGTTCCATTTTGTGCTTTTGTTAACTTTTGTGTTTAATGGTGTTGGTGGTGCTATTTGTGTATGGTATTGTGTAATTTGTAGATTTTCAATTTCTGTGTTTATGGTGTTTATTTGGTTTGTTGTGCCAATGTTGTTGTTTTGATGATGAATGCACCATATGTGTATTGCAAGTGGTTCGTTTCGGGTTTTGTTGGGTATTAGTGGGATTGTTGGTTCGTCATACGTAATGGTGTCCGCGGCAAAGTGTATAATGGCATGCGTGTCCGGAAAGGGTCTGTTGTATGATGATAGGTTTTGGTACCAGTTGGTGTCCGGGATTGCTAAAATGGTGACAGATTCTGGGTCTTGTTTTGCTGCTAGTCTAGCCCAGTGTATTGCTTGTTGTGCTGTTTCGTCGTCATTTGGGTGAGCATATCCAATACCTTTCCATTTGTATTGAAAGGCTGTTCCCATTGAGCCAAAAATCTTATCTCTAGCGAATGTAGAGAAGAATTGGGTAGATTTCATGGAACATGTAATTGGTGAGGAAAAATATGAGTGTGTTATATTAAATGTTGTTATTAGTGTGTCTAGAATGCTGGATGGAATGGTATGGTGTGGTGTTTTTATTGTATTCTTTTTGTGGTTTTTGTGTTCGTATCTTTGGTATAACGAGACTACTTCCATTTCAAATGGTTGTATAGCAGGTATTAGTCTGTGGTTGTTGTATTTATTGTTGTTATATTGTTGCCATAACCATTTTATTCTTGTAGTTGGAATGGTGGTGATATATTTACCGATGTCATTATATATGTGGGTTTTATCATTTTGTGTTTGAATGGTGTACTTATTTGTGTCTATGTCTCTGTCTGGGTTGCATTCAATTGTGGATGTTTTGATGTAGGGAGTTATTGTTGGGGGTGGGATGTGTCTAGTGTCTCTGTTTTGTTCGAGCGTAAGTTGTGTATTTATAATATTTTGATAGTGTTTGTTTTTAAGATTTGTATAGTAATTTGTAAGTAGGTTTATATTATGATGTATTACTATTGGCAAATTTAGTGGAAATAGTTCGCGTTGTACTAACCATTTATTATATGTTATATGGTTTGTGTCTATCCATTGACATAGATAGGTGTTGTATTTTTTCGGTATTTTATATTTTTCTTTAGTTGTAATTGTTTTGTGGGGTAGTATTGTGTGAATGGGGAATCTTATGGGGTCGTTTTTTATGTTTTGTGGTGGGGCGGGTTGTTGTGGAGGTTGAGGGTCTTGTACGGGATTTGTTGGTGTTCTTGGTATTATTCTATGGTTGTATATTTTGTATTTAGTTTTTAGAGTACAGGGTGGTAAGTGTATCTGACATGGGTTTGGGCAATCTTCGTCACATTTTGGTTCACAGAAGAGTTGTTCTGCTATGTTTAGTGCACTTTTGTCTAGTTTAGTTGGATTTTGATAGTATATTTTAAATTCTTCCGGTGACATTAGTTTTGTGCCGTTGGGAAGGATGATTTGATTAATATTGTAGATTTTGTGTGCCATTAATTTATATAATAATTTGGTGGAGAGCTTTGGGTCTAATTGTAGTAGGTCATTTATAACTGCAGAACGCCATTCTCGTTCTAGTTCAGTCATATCGAGTTGAAAGTTCTCTTCTGTGCTTTCACTACTAGAATTTCTGTGACCGAATCAACGAAATTTCAACTAAAATGCGTTGATTCTGCCTGTTGATTAGGTCGCGTTGACTTGGACAGTACTTAACTCGGGGCAGTTGGTTCGGTTCTGTTGATTCGGTCTTTCTCTGGCTCTTCTCGTTGGTGACTGGACCGGCCATGTCATCGAGGCTTGTCCACGTGGCACGTTTCGTGGCATTCAAAGGAACGAATTACATCCTTTGCACATGATTATTTCGAGACGGTTTTAATGAATTCTGTTGTTTATTTTCTAACCATATGTGAATTGTAATTACAGAAATGTAAAAATGGGGCTGCTATTGAATTACAAATTCTGCTAAAAATAGGGTTCTTCCGCTTTAGGGTTTTACCATGTACTTCATTAAAGCTAATGACGTATTCGTCATTTTAACATTTCGCAATTACTATTTTCGGGTGTTTTAAATAATCGCAGATCCCTCCACATGTACTACTCTGGTTGGTTTTCGTTATCACCTTATCCGTGGTTATTCTGTGAATAACATGTTCCTCTCACATACATATGCTCGTGCATTTTGATCAACGGTTAAAATGCAATATCCAATCATGATTTGGCTGTGGATTCCATCCACGCTTTTCATTAAATACTACATTTGGGAGATTTTTTTTCCTACATCCTATGTACCGAACAATCTACGGCTATTGTTACACAACAATCTCTGCTTACCCCTATTTCTCCTCTGTATTCGCTACCTATGTGCCCTGAACTCTACAGCCATCACAAATACTGAATTCCTTATGCTCTTCAATTTCCGTTTCTTTTCGGGGTCCATTTCGTCGAGGAAGCTGCCATACCACTGCCTTCAACTATACTCAAGCAACTACACAGTTCACTTATGCACAAGCATACATCAGCGCAGTGTCAGCTTCCCACCCTTCCTGCAATTAAACATCTAAACACTTCAATTTTTACAGCTCCCTACCTCAAATTTGGGACAATAAACCTTCAGCAACAAGCCCTCTTTGGATTTTTCTCTTTGCATACATTCACGCATTCTGTCCAGAAAATCACGATAATTTATCGCATGCACAAGGCTGAAACTTTTGGAATTTAGGGAATTTTAAGAGTACTAGCACCTTGAGTCGCACTTCTATGTTCTCTTCAATTCACTGGGCAACTACCACTCCTGGTCATTCCTCTAGAAGCAACACACACTCAAAACACATATGTTCGGCCTGTTCATTCAAAATAAAACATCAAGCACGTGTTAGGTGGACATGCGACGTCGACATGCCAAACGTCGACTGCCAATTTCCGGTCTTCAGGAGTTTAGTAGTGCTGTCAACATACAATTTCACTACATCATGAACAACTAGCAATTCTTTGGAGGGTTCCATCACGATGCAAACAGTAATTGTGTTTTTACTGACCACCACTTCAAATGTACGAAATGAGAAATAAGTGGCACATAAGTTCCCTTCACATGTTTCAAAACACTTACTTACCAATGATACTGCCTTCATCTACTAGCTGCAAAGCTGAGTCTTGATATCCACAGCTTGCTGTATTCGATCCAGAACTGGGACTATACCCTGCAGACTCATATTCCCACACTTCTCAATTCTCCTAACAACTTTATAACAAAAATCTGCCACTACATACACACGGCAAAAACAGAAATACATCACACCCAAAAATTAATCTGACCCTCTAATTTGTAGCCGATTTCATACAGTGCACACATCCTGCGATGTTTGGTTACTGTTAAGGCCTGCTTTCCATTCACATTCACACCCACCACAAGATCATTACTAACCTTCCTCTTAGCCCTCTGTAGATGTAGCCTTCCAATCTGTGAATATGAAACCCCACGTATTACCACACAATCCATGATACTGCATTGGTTCAAGAGCATTAGCCACACTTTAAATATATACTTACAAAATGCATGAAGAACACATTAACACTATTATCGAAGGTAATCCAAGCAGTACATTTGGATGTTCTGAAGAAACAAATCTAATTAAGTTATAGAACTTACAAACCCACAAGCTATAATTATCAAGCGAAGTACGTAGTTATTCCGGCTATGACTCCGCAGTACACACAGTACTGAACCAACTCTACACATTCCCGTTTTCGACAATAAAATAAGACAAACACATTCAACATTTTCCATCGAATACACGGAAGTGCATGTTCATGATCCTTGTGATGATTGCTATTTTTATATCTACATGCAATTCTGTCACAATCTGCATCCCTTCGCTATACATCCAGATCGGATCAAAATCAATTCCTATAATCAAATATTCCACTACAGACACGTATTTCAATCTTTCCAACTGCAATTCGTCATTCACGTCGCTGACTAACTTTTACTTGTCAATGTATAGGCTTCAAAATTACCCATACACCATTACTTCAAAAGTGGATTCACCAAGGAAACAAGCCTCACTATCCTTGATTGTTACAGCCCATGCTTCCACTTGTGCAAATAGTTCCCGGTCTAGGTCTATGTTACTTCTCTCGCAAGGAGTTGGAGTTATGCATATACATTTGACAATTTCTTTATTCTCATACATGATCTACGTTTTTATATTATTAATCAGACATCATATGAAAATGAAAAACTCACACTCACCCAGTAATTGTGAAATTCTCCATCAGATCTAGGGTCGTCAGAACAGCTACGGTTCTGTCGCCTGCGTAACGGTTCATGTTTTGTCAGTAACGGATACAGTTTGCCTGCACAAACACAAAAGGAATTCTGGTTTCCACTTCATCTACACTTGAGCAATTAACATCTTCATATCCCCCACTACATCTTTGTCTATTTCACCTGACCCACCAAATAAGAAATGGCCTATTCAACCAAGACGGCGGCTGATCATGAACCCACATACCTTGGTAGCTTCTTAATCTGTGATCAAACCTTGTTCTCAATATCATTTATGATGCTCTCCCATTGGCCATCTGCAGTACACGTTGGGTTAATTATAGCGATGCATAATTAACTAAAATGTGATATGCCCTCACGCTCTCACATAATCACCTTCATCACTTCTCAAGAACATCCCATTACAGAAGTCATCCTTTTCCACGCACACCGCCCCACCCCCCTCCTTCCCAAATATTTAGAATGATTGTTTTTTCACATTACTGTGCAAATACTATAGCATAGGCTTAGAACCTGGCCATCACAGTTTCTATTGCATAAAGAATACTACATACAACACATCATTACATAATCCTCTGCCGTAATGTACTACCATTCCGTATTCATTGTTTCGCGGTCACATCCTGCAACTTCATACATTCGGCAAAGCGCCATCGTTTATGAAATTCTCAAGATTATTACAAACAATACTTCCACAACACAATACCTCACTCTGTTGTTTTTGAGCGCTCACAGCCATATCTTCAAGTCACTCTGATATTCTCTTATCTTGCATAGAAGATAACACGCATTCTGTAATTATGGAAATGTAGAAATACACACATTATCTCAAGATTGAAGTGTAAGCATCTCGCATTCCAATGGCCATATATAACAAGTCCATTGCTGTTGATATTATACTCTAAGTTTCAGGGTTCAGTACGCTCACCTTTGTCATGAAGTCCACCGTCATCCTCTCTTGCATACATCATGCCATTCTTTCAATATCGTTTCTCACTTCATTTGATACAACGTCCCCGTGCATGCCCTTCTTAGACAATAATGACTTATTACTATTCCACAATTCCATCTTCAGTAGCCACTTTATGTTTCAGCTACAAGGCAGAAGGCATGTTCTGAAACAGTACCCATGATGCTCAATACATTGACCATACACATATAGTCAATTAATATGTCATGAACAGAAAATCATAATAATACTCTTACATATTGAATTCAAAACTACTGCTTCAGTTACATTACTGAACCTTAAATAGGCATGTCACACGTTCAACATGTCTGGTGCTATCTTCCATGCACAGACAGTACACAATAGCTGTTTTGATCTATCTGCCTGGAATTCTAATTGCACCATACATACTAATCACACGAAACATTACAAAACGTCTCACACGCTACTTACTATTTATCCCACAAAATTGAAAAATGCATGCAAATACTGCGCTATGCCTCCTTTCTTGTTTTAAAGTCTCAAAAAATTTGAAGGCTTGCATGCAACAACATAATAGCGCCTCTCTCTTATACTTATCGTGTTCGCCTTTCAGCTATTTGATTCATTGGAATCCGGCTTTACACTGCACCTCCATATTTCAACATTGTTAAGACACCTGTGCACGCAATGAGTCCACCTCTTACGTCTTCTTGCTCTTCACTTCAAGTTTATGGTCTCATGCTTGGAAACGTAGACCACCCCTGCATCCCATATTCCTTATCTCATTACTGATATACAACTACACTCATTTCATGACTTCCTAACCCTATACAGATTCAATGTTTCTTTAATTCGCTGTTAAATTTTGATTAACAAAATTCATGAAATGGTTTCTGAACTTGCCTTAATTTTATGCGCGACGCTCCTTGCTGTTATTGGATCCCTTTTCTGATGCTCCTTTCAATCGGTCTATTTCAGCCTGCAACTCTTTGATGAACTGTTCATTTGATAGTAGCCCTGTTCCATGGCTGATTGACCTTTTCTGGCTTGAAGTACTCCCTCCTGTACCCAAGTGCATGTCCTGCTCCTGAAACCCAACTGATTTAAGAATCCTCTCCTACAATAGGTTATGAACAAGAAATTATACAAAAGGCCCAATTTTCCAGCACTTGTCAACATTTGCATATTATGCCAATCGATTAACATATGCACTACATGCCGTAACAATGTATAACTCGATGAAATTATCACATACTGCGTGTAACAAATTACTTTCTCGGACTAATTGCAAATGTAATAACACGAACAATTCCTTGAAACTAGATTTCCACTAAGTGCATTCACTCGTTATGTATCACATCGCACAATTCAAAATAGCTTTCACAGTATGTACCATACCTGTGCACAACTACAAATTATTCTTTGTGCTTATTATACCTAGATAAACTAAGGTGATGTGTAGACTGCTTTGAATTTATTCATAGAAAGTCCACTCTATACAGTCCTAAAATTGACAAACACTTCATTATCATTTACCAATATGTCTTTAAACATTTCGGGCGTCCTTCTTCTTAAATTTTCAATCGCTGCATTACATTCCACAGTGCATGCCCTCGTACAGCATAGTCCCTTCTAAGACGACATTCACAATCGTTAGATGGTCCCCCACTGCCGTGAGTACATGCTCCTCGTTTGGGAGTCCACTAATCCTCAACATTTTGTGCTTGTTCCCTTAATGTATGCAACTTGCGTTACTGAATATCGGCTTGATCACTGTGTACATGGGTGGTAATACTGGTCATACCTTGCTTCTAGCAGTCGCCTGCTGATTGTGTGGAGATGCATCCACGTCCTCACTGAGGCTTTGCTCTGTCCTTGGACTCTGGGATTGCGAGCCGGGGGAGTTCTCGTCTGATGGCATATCCTTCGACTCCTTCTCCAGATTCGCCCCGATCTCGCTTTTGTTCTTCTTTATTCCTCCATAGCCCTTGTCCCGGCTCATTTCGATTCACCCCGATCTCGCTTTTGTTCTTCTTTATTCCTCCATGGCCCTTGTCCCGGCTCATTTCGATCTCTATTTCATCCAGATCTGGAGACCTGTTGTACTGTTCTCGAAGGCTCTCTCGGACGCCGTTCACCCCCTGCGTCCAGTCCTTCCCAGTGTTCTTCGGGAAGCATTTGCTTGCCTGCCTTGCTCCGATTTGTCCTTCCGTTGTTTACTAGCCGCCAACTTCACCAGCCGATCCCAGACATCGTGGTCAATATGTAGGGGTTGGGGTTTTCCTCTCTTGATTTTCTTGATCAAATCGGAACGTTTGTTGGTTACAGCCCTCCCCATCATGGTCTTCAAAAAGTCTTCATTAAGGGCTCCAGAGTATTCAAACCTTTCATTCAGTCTTGCTTTCAGAGTGGTCACATCTTCAAATGTCTGTCTTGATATGTGTGTGCACGATGGATCCAGCCCCACAGCGAGCTTTCCGATTTCATTAATCCAAGCCGGTCTCCCGGGACCATATGGTTTTCCGGTTGAATCCAAAGTCAAATAAAACGGTTTCTTTCCATCTCGTTTTCGTTGTGCTGATTCTTCTTCTCGAGCGATTTGCTTGTATCGTCGTGTCCTCCTATCCACCACTCGCGATGGTAGATGTTGCTGATGTGCGTTTAAGGATGGTGAAATTTCTTCTTCCGTCCTTGCAGCGCGGTCTGCATTCCTATGAATAGATGCAGGTGGTGCAAGCTCCGGTGACAGCATAGGGCTCGTCCCGTTACGTCTTCGATGACGTCGTGGACTCCGAGACCGCGTATAGGTTGGCCCACTATCATAAGACGTTGACCTCCTTCGTCTGTGATTTGGCGATCTCGATGGCGTCCTCTCATACCTTGTCGACCCTGCAATGTTGTTCAACAGTGCACGACATAAACAAATTCCACAAAAAAATTCCTTGTCCAAGGCGCTAATTTCCTCTGAATCATACAACAGTAAGTCCTTCGAGAGCTCAATGTCTCACCATTACATAATGACTGGCAAGATATGTTTCACTCAATTCTACTTCTGTTCCATCTTCTACTAGTCAACTGCGTCTCTACGTCTAATATGCACAATTCCTCTCACTCCTACACTATGTATGCGCATTCGAACACTACAGTTGTAGGATATTTTGGTACAATAATGGTAACTTGTGCCATCAGTATACATTGTTCCATCTGCTTATCACTAAACTGCCTCTGACATGTTTATTTCTGCATGCAACAACCTTTTGTTCATGAGGAAGTATTATGTCCTAATGCAACATTTCACCACCTCATACCTGACAGGCAATCCTATTATGACAATATTCACATACGCATGAATTACTTTGCATGATCTGACTATGCAGGTCACACTCTTTAACTCCCTTTATTTCATGTTCAACAGATGTTGTAAACAACATTTTCAGCAAGGTCGTGTTTACTTTCATTCCTGTATTATTTTCATTTTCAGTGGACTCAGCAATTTACAATATGAGGATGCGTCACACTTTATAATTATTCAGTGGTTCCTCGCTATAAATTATGATATCACACCAATTTCAATTCAGCATTCAATGCGTATGCAGTACATACCACGTTGACTTCTGCCTTGATCTTCTGTTCGCCTGCTGTAGCGTGCTTACAAATGACCATCTCTGTGGACTGCGGGACTTCTCAATCGGCTACGTCGGCGCTCCCTTCGATCATGTTTTCCACTCGACCTTTGCCGATTATGTGGAGGGCTCATTGACGTTGAATTGTCGCAAAGTGTCCGCTCAGTTCTGCGTGCCTATATAGGGGAATAGTTTTGTCGGACGCCTCTTCTTCCAGAATGCTGCTAGAACAAGTGTGAAATCAATATTTGCAAAACACCCTATTCATCTTCTTGTTTTCTATATTCACTAAATTAAATTGTGCGCTATTGTAAGGGATTTGAACTTACGGTCTCACTGTAGTAATTGGCCGGCGACAGACTCCGCCTATACCGCCTTTCACTGTGACCTCGGTTCAATCCACCGGATGTGTGATAATCCATATCATTTTGGATGCCAATATCTACCCTGTCTTGACGATACGAACTTTGCGTAGTCTTCGGAGTGCTCTCTAACTGCCGGAAATCCGAATCCTCCGGTTCAACAACGAGGATATGGTCAATGCTCATTTCCGGTGTGTCCTTGGCTTGGTTATCACCCATATTCCCATGTTCCTTCACGAGGTTCTCCTTTTCTGTAGATTTGCAAACAAATTATCTTTTAGTCCAGGATGCCAAACCCACGCATTTTCAATGATATACTTTAATATACACAGAGAGTAAGATCATACCAACTGTATTCCACATGGGACTGTAATTTCATATCCAAACATAATATCAAATGGTCATAATCACTCCCTTCACAGTATACGTGGGTCCAGGTGTGCTGCACACCCTATTTCAATGTTTCATATATGCATTTTTCCATTTCATCAGACACTTTGCAAAATATTTCAATCAGTGTTAGAATTACGATATTTAGTTTATTAGACTCATATATACCTCCTGGTTCCGGAATTGCTGAATTTGTTCCCACACTGCTTGGAACAACGACTGGCACTGGTGGCCTCAAACCCTCTTCAGTGTTCTCATCTAGAACGGTTGATGATGTACTTGGGAATTGTTTCTGCGCCAAAGGATTTGCGACGGTCCTCACCACTCTGCCACAAGCTAGTGCATCTTCCTCATTTTTCCTTCGAAGTTCTAGAACGTCCTGAATAGGATTCTTTCCTCGTCCAAGGACTACGGCAACGGTAGATGCAGCCATAGGTTTTGTTGTTTTCTGGCCCTTTATAGTGCCAGGTTGTTTTGCTTGAGATTTTTTGCGTCCTCTTCTGGGTGCACTGGGCATTTCTGAAGACCCGGGTTCTGCTGTGATCTCCGCTCCTTGAACAGCTTTCGCTGAGTTTCTCGTTTCCCTAGTGGTCGATGTTGCAGCTTTTCTCTTTTTTAACCACGGCTCTGGTCGATCAGCGTCTACTAAAGTTGTCTTCATATTATCCGTGGTACTCTGTTACAAAACAATATACAATTCAGTGCCATACTCTTACATAGCGCAATGCAACTACATGAATGTAAACCATACATAACATGTTTACAGTACAGAATGGAAATAATCGTATGTATACATCACTCTAAAATACTAATCTTTTACGTAAACTAACGCATTACCAACAATTACAGGAATTAGTAATAGTTCATCATATAACATACCTGGATCTTCACGTCAACAGAACTTTTGGTTTTTTTGCAATATTCGACGTGCCTCCTCACCTGCTCACACGTACGAGATAGAACAACAAATTCGTTTATGGGTCACATTCATTACAAGGTCTATGATAATATGAACAATATGCGTAACTGGAAATACTATGCCCTGTACGTATATTTGCTAAATCCTCTATAACAAAAAGAACATGTTTCACCACCAATTGACTGTGGTAAATACTAGGTCACCTTTCAGATAAATCAGTGAAACAGTTATTGTTTATTGATTCTTTCACTATATGCCAAGTGCCAAATTATTAGTGAGCTGCTCTTGTTAATTCTCGTCTTATTTATCATATTTCGAATAAGATATTACTTTTCTCTCATATGCAATGTTAAGTGTTCTGCAAGTCGTACGTTCCCACAATGTAGAATCAACATTCCCAAATAGGGATGGTTATTTGTTACCTTAGGAACTTGTGCCTCAACGGTGGCAGCTAGAATGGTCTGCTTCTCTAGATTCAACGTTGCCCTGCAGTTTGAACATGTACAATATGACGTCAGTCAATCTTCCTTTCCCGTATTGAGGGTAACGTTGCACACACAGAGTCAAACTCAACATACTCCACCTGTTGTAGAATATAATCCTCGAACAGAATACCACAAACTTAATTACATATGTAACGTATATGTTTTCTTAAAGATACATAGAAATCACATGTATAGATCCTTTGTATATAATTTTTTTATGTACATGTAAGAAAATTGACAACACATATTAGAATCTGCAGAAGGCAGTGTCAGAACACTGACCCAGCGAGAATACTAGTGACAGTCGTTGCAATGGCAGATGAGGGATCCGGTACACACGAACAGGTTTGCGGCTGTTCTTCTGTTTTTTGAAACCGTACGTGACGAATAACCTGATAACACAATTTTAAACTTTAAATTGGTCTGAGGCTATGAGCAACAAACTACACCACAAGTTCCATGACGGTGTTAAGCTCCGTAGTCATAATTGGAGTATAGCGAAGATTTAGCTTGCCAAGTGTATTACCGTATACTGTCTTTCAAAACAAGCAAAAATATAAAAAGCATTTGTTACAACATCAACGTCAAAGAAGATAAAACTTACAGGCGTCTTGTTATGCTCGCTGATAGTGTTCGTGATATGGTCCTCTCGTGGTGGGACTTTTTTCTTCTTCTGTACCTAACAGCAGTGACACAGTTGACACCACATCAGTGCACAACTCTGTCGAACACAAAAGTATTGCAAAGTTTAGTGCATCATCCACTAACTGTTGAGTACCTATTCTAATATGAAATACACACAACTTCCTGTTGACTTACTCGTATGAAGCTCGTTAGCAGTTCGTTATCCGATGAGGACAAGGAGATGACTTGCGATTCCTCCTGCACTATAGGAAAAATAAGTTGTGGTAGAACCTCGTCCTCGCTTCTCGCGGAAGGATGTTTCTCTATTGTGGTCTTATGTGGCGATGAAGACAACTGTAGAAGTCTCTGGGTATCGCACTCCTCCTCGCTGGGAAGAAATTTGAAGTCAATATCACGCTCACAGCTACTGTCCGACGCAAGCTTTTCCGAATTTGTTGTTTCCTCAGCGGTGCGTTTAGGGTGTTCTGTATTGTCAACGCATGCTGAAAGAGGAGGCGCCGCAAACTGTTCTTCACTACCGTGCTTCCCAGAGTCACCGTCTTCTTTCGAGGGGGCCGCGATAGGAAGTTCAGAGTCGCTGTCTCCCGCGGGAGAAGGGGACCTCACTCTCCCTGTTGTGTCAAACAATTCCGCATCACACAATGCGTTCTTGTTCAACTGATCGTACCTGCATCAAGACAAAGGTAACTTATTAGCAAAATTTGGTAAAGTGTAAGCAGCAATGTACTGTCGTTCGGCCGAAAAATTTATGTGGTGCGCCCTGCAAACCACATGTAAACATATTCATTAATTTTCTACAAATAAATTTATAAGGGGCGCAGACATTGTAAGTAACCTTCTTCCCACTCACAGTAAGAAGCTATTGTTCATGCCCTCAGTTTCACTACAACCCGCTACAATCCAAGAACCAGCGTAGTTAGGATAGATAATTTCGCAGCGCTCAACAATCTCGCTTGGCAACTCATCAGCCCTGCCAAACTCCAGAGAAAATGACAACATGTAGTACAGCGACTGCCGTGAATTAGGGTGCGTGGATGCAAACATTTATATAACAAATATCATCCATAGTTCCAAAATTAGGTTTTCCTCGAGGCACACATCTCGATGCCACTTGTGCACTCATTCGTCTACCACTTTTCCCCCAGCTCTCCATATCGTTTGTACTGACTACACTTTCTACGCAGGTAATTGAAGGTAGAGAAAGTGTCCAAGACGCAGTTGTTGTGGAAGCCGGAATTGAAGAGGGCAGATGTGGGATGTGGCGCACGATAGCGAACTTGGTGTGCGGCTTTTCTAAATTGGGGGTGAGGATAAGCAACGTTAAATACAGATGCTCTCTACGCGTCCATGCTCCTACTAAAGACACAGCTGTGCCGCAAAAAAACCCGTAGATTCTCAAGGCGGCCACAACGACCGCACAAATGTCCAACGCTACTGGGCATCACACGATGCCAAGGATACCGAAAATCCTGCAGCGAACGGAAGTCAGAGGTCCCACAGCGTGTAGAAAAGTGGCAATGCAACTCACACCGAATTCTCGTGGTGAAGCGCGTCGTCTAGGCGCTTCTTATTCCTCTGGATGGTTTTCAAGCGCCATACCTCATACTCAGTGGGTATAGGCATTTTCTACTCTGCACATGCGAGTGCTGGCTTCTAAGAGTACACTACGGTTATGTAGAAGGAGAAAGTTAGAACTCCTGCGACTTGCTTGCTTTCCCGTAACAACGACTACAGGTGAGTATGCACATGTCTGCGCTCTGAAAATTTGATCTTGTATTTGTATTTGCAGGTATGCAGTCGAGAGGGGAAGGTAAGAATTGACAGCCCGCTCTTCTCTTTCCTTGCATCGATGTAATTGCAATAAAGTCTAGTTGGCCAAATGTTTTGTCAATCCTCATGATAGTGTTATTCAATGATTTTGAAGTTGTGGCGAATTTAAGTGATGCACCAAACGAGAAATCATCACTCCAGGCAGATTGGATTTGATGTAACGTCAAATCTCAATATACAATTACAAAGGCCTGTAATCAGCGGAATTAGAACGCGATAAACCCAGATTTTGTAAAATCATCAAAATCTTCGCTGGATTTCACGATCTGCAGTTGCCTTGTAGCGCTCAGTGATGAATTCTTCTGTTAGAATTTTACCACTGTTTGGTTGAATTGTGCAAGAGGTTCCTTGGCAGTTTTTTGGAAATTACCTTTGACTGACCATGTGAGAATTTTTTTGGATTTGCAGCGATTAGGAACGGTTCAATAGCAAGAGGTTCAGTGTAGTGTCTCATCCTCGTGGCAAAGAGGTGAGTGGCAAATTCGTTGATGTTTGTTTAGTAAATTTACCCTGACTTCATTTTCCATGTTCGTTCAAAGGCGAGCAATGAATTCGCGTGCAAACCTTAGGGTACATGTAATTTCCTCTATATGACTGAAGGAAGAAAATATGACCAATTACGGATTGTGGTCTCACAAAAATATGCCAGGAGGTAGACGATCTGTCGCCAACGTATGTGAATTGGTTCGTGCAGTTGGCCTAGTATCCTCCATACAATACACACTCTGCACCGGTCATCTTCAGGTCGGCGTGTTCATAAGGTAAGATTACCCTCACTCTCAATTGTGCGAGGCACATTAATTTTTATTTTCATCAATATACTATTTGCCGGTGCACTGTGAATTCTGCAGCCTAATTAGATTCCTACTGTCCATGGCAAATCCTCATTCCATATTATTAGGACTCTGTCAATAATGTGCATGAATAGTATGAATTAACATGTATGAAATAACATGTATGATGTCTTCTCCTGTACATAAAACTAAGTATTCCATGTGAATTTCTGTTATCACCATGTACAACTTAGATATCAGTGAATATACGGAGTCGGTAGTATTGACAATCTTCTGTCCTGCTAACATGGAATACATGTTCTAGAACATAAACGCATAGGTCATGGACGTCGTGCGCAAAACAAGGGAGGACATTCCTATGGGTACGGACATCGTTGAAAGAAGGCGTGAGGGTAGTGCACGTTTACAGTGTGCTGTTCAGTTTGTAGAGATCACAGATCATTTGTCCAGTGAAAGTGCAGGAGAACGTAGTTTGGGCTTACCAATGTCTGTGAGTAGAGAACCATTAACTTTCCGTTCCAACATCCGTAGGCTACAACATAGAGAACAGCTCCTCTATCTAAAACGTCAGTCACGCACTATACTACGTCAATGACGCACTATAGTTGAACAGTCAAGAATTATACTACAGAAGGTTAAGGAGCTGCAGCAGTTGTCTCATGATCTTCTGCTTGAAGATGATGACGATACTACAGACAGAACTGCTTAGAGATGTGCTCTTCGTCAGAGAGTGTGTAATCTTTCATTCCGTATGGAAGGACATTTTATGTCCATCGTTTTATGTTAATCTGTGAATGTGATTTCACATTTTGTTGGGTTTTAATCATAGTTATTCAGGTGTTTCTGCAATCACTTTGTATGGCTTGTGCTCCAAATACTTCCTCATACTTCCTAATAATTCGATATGATCAGTCGTTGTCGCCTTTCAGTTGTTGCTTAAGAACCGAGTCACTACAAACATAAAAATAACCAAAATATCACTTCCAGATCTGGTGCATTTAAGGTCTCATATTTATCATGTATGTAAGAATATCATTCACTTTGCTACTTTGTCCATGATATCATCTAAGGTACTTACACGTAATTCTGATCATGCAGGAAATTCACAACAGAAACGGTGAATTTGGAGGTTAGAGTTGCACGCATTTCCTTTCGTAGGACCGATTCGTAGTCTTTTGCATGCTCTTCGTGAGTGACAGGTTCGAGCTCGTCTACCTTCTGGCATATTTTCGTGAGACCACAGTTTGACCAATTACGGATTTTCAATTACGGATTCCATAATTTAGTCCACAATGATGGTGGGAAATGGAATTGAAAGATTTGATTGGGCGTTTGTCAATTTACAGTTAACTCACTGTCGATATGAACAGTACTTGGAGATTATCAGTAAGTTGTTAAGGAGCGAGTCACTACGAACAGAAGAATAACAATAACAGCACAATAAGAACGTCATTTAGAATCTACTGTGTATGATACATGTAAGTCTATCATGCAATAAAAACTCTGTCCACGACATTAGCTATAGTACTTATGCATAATTGTGATCATGCAGGAAAATTAGAACAGCATCGGTGAAATTGGAGGACAGATTTCTGCTCATTTCCATTCCCACGAGCACGACGTACTCTTCTTCAAAGTCTGTGTGATTGACAGGTTCTAGCTCACATCCCCAACCCCCCATTGACTGAAATTCTTGCCACCTCATAATGTCTAAAGAAAACGATAGTCCTCCCGAGCTCGCTTATTGCAACTACAGGTTCACGTCATGCCCATTCATCACCCGACTCTACCTGTTTTTCAATGCTGGCCATGTCTGCGACGATTGCAAATGTATCAGATGTGTAGTTCTTCGTTGGGTCCGAACACCCTATTGCGATTGTAAACTTCCTCCACCCCGACAGGAATTGTCATTGGATGACAGAATTCAGAAAAAACGTCTACAATGTCGGCATGAGCCAAATGCTGTACCCATTTACCCTCATTACCTTTGCTTTTGTGACCATCCTGAGAAGAAACAAACTCAGCTAGCATTGACAAATCGCAAACGTTGTGCATCAGACTACTCGGACGAAGATAGTGATTCGTTTGATTTTGAAAATGAGAGCTCAGTAGAACCTGATAGTCCAGAGACCAGTGAAATAGACGTTCATTGTTTTAGGGATCTTAGGCGCATATAGACATATCACTAGCAATGTGCCACATGTCGGTGTTCCCATACCGACCTTCTGTATTGTCTTTGACATGGACCTTTATGGTTACTGTATAAATTATTCCCCTTAAGCTATTACTTAAGTGTGGTTTTGTGCAATTTATGTGTGAGGATTGCTCAAATTGGGCAGAAACATCAATTCATCATTTTAGAGAATATTCATAATACACTGAAAATGGGATGTTATTCCCCTTATAATTCTAGGAGTCATTTGAAAATGTCAACATTGTAAAGGCGGTACGTCACTCTATGTGCAAGGTGTCCAAAAATTAACCATTATAGAGGTTTGTTCCCCTTTTATGCAAATTGCAACCCAGGGATCATTTAATGTATGTGGGTAGGTTCAGTTCATCACTTCGATGATTTGAGGCACTCCTCGGTCAAGCATTCCTGACTGATTTTGAGATGTTTGAAATGTTTACTGCAGGGCACAGTAGCATGTACCTTGACATAACAAGAGTGTTTACTTCCTGAACATTCGCAACCGTTGATTAAGTGTAAGGTATGTGACTAAGCTCCCATTGTTGAATTCAGAACTATGTGTGTGCATTGTAATTAGAGTATGTCCAAGTGTATTTGCTCTATCAGAGATTGTGGGGGTCATTTACATAATGTGCTACCCTTTAACGAAATAATGGACTGCTATGCACGATGACTGCTATTTTTTAACGAAAAATATGACTATTATTTACTTGAAATTATTCATTGGATTGCACGATAAAACCGCACAGTCCTTGCAAGTACACTACAGACAAGTCTCATACTAAATAACTACGGAAATATAAACGTATTGAGTTTTGAGATGACATGATACACTTTCCCTATGCAATACAAAGTGCCAGTAAATATGCCTCACATGTTTCAATGTTTAATCCGTGGTGTACCTGAATGAGTGTTTTTAATCACGAGATGCTTCATTTGTGCAGGATTGGGTTTATTATTGGCATGATAATGGTCCAACAGAACTTCATTCTCCTCAGTTGTAGCGTCACAAGAGTGTGTATTTGACCGTAAACGCCAGTTGGTCACAGTGGCTCTGGAACTATTCGGGAATTTGGCAATTTGCCCATCCTGAAGATCAATCATCATGTACAACTTCATACAATGATTTGTGGGATTTGAAATTAAAATTTATGTGAAATACATGTCTATAAGACAGATTAGGAAATTTGCATGCTACTATGTTATATGGATTTCAGTGCAATAAAATAGCTAACATTTATATTGTTCGTTTTGTATTATTTCATAAACTTAGCTTGTTATAGTTAATAAAGGAAATGAATTCAAATTTTTGATGAAGTCAGGATTAGGATAAACGAATCATTAACTGGTACGGTGGCCACTATGAGTATAGTATTATAGTAGTTGATTGTAATCTGTACAATAATACGTACAGTGCAATTGGTGGAGTTAAATAAACAGGGCTAGACAATTGTCTAATAACTTCATCACAATTGGGTCATCAATAGTGACTGATATCATACAATCCTAAAAGTCATGAAATTAGGTACTTTTTGGCAATAATCGTTAAACCAAGACAAATTTGTACTCTAACATTATGTAGAACTATACCTCGACTTGGTAATTATGCTTTAAATTCACCGTCTTTGATGAATTGTGACTTCAATAATTTAATACACTCAGAAACCTTTATATTTAAACAAGTTTGTATGTTCATAACCTTCTTTCATTAATGAGAATGGTAGTCTCTATTATTAGGGTTTAGTGTCTGAAAATCTGTATGTTATCGTAAAGGAACGAACATAGCTATGTTTCAATTATTGGACACAGCCACATTTCAAGTCTTGGACACAGTAGGCTAATATTTTTATCAAAAAATTTGTGCAGCATGCGGCGAAGATCCCCTGCAGCATATCACATAGAATGCCAAATAGCATATAGGTTGGGATTACCAGAATATCCATGTGCTTGCAACCGCTGCAGGGGAGCTATCATTAGGAAAGTGGAGACAGTGGCAAGGCATCACATTTTACATGGACGGGATCCGTACTTATTGTACCCGGTCATGGTAAATTATAAATTGCATGTGACCTTCATACATATGTATCTGCATTGGAGTAGCTACAATTGTAACTATGCCAATGAGTATATTTTCACTAAACATGCAGTTCAGTTTTGCTTCTGATTAAATTGGCTACTACAGTATCATATATCAATTTAGGGTTTGTAAATCATGAAATAAATACTGTTGTAGTTGCATGAAAATAATCGGAGTGTTGATGATCAAATGATAGAACAACGTCATACAAGTAAGAAGTAGGACAGTGGTTCAATATAGTATAATTCATTGTGTAATGGTTGGCTGCAGACTATTAATGGAAGGAATGTGCGAGGGCCCGCCGTACCTCGAGATAGAGCAGAAGAACAATACCGCCAAGTAGAACGTGAAGATGGTGAGGGGGAATTTGTGTGGCCAAGGGCAGCAGCCGTAGACATTGAAAACATGGCCAGAGACGCTTTCACTCGAATTGAAGACATTCACAATGGAGCAGTGAACAATGGCAACCAGGCCCCTGTGGATGACAACATTGCGGAGGGGGACGAACAGTGGAATGAAGTGAACCTGCAGAATCTTGTGCACGAATCCACACAGTGTGTGTTTGAAGGCAGTACTCAGAACCGACTTCAATGCAACATTATTTTGTTTACCTTGTGCAGTCTATATTCCGTGCCACACACCTATTTGGATGCGTTGTTGACTTGGATAGCAGGGGATCTTTTGCCTACATCAAACTGTTTTCCTCGATCATCATACGAGGTAAAAACCATGTTAATGAAGTTGGGTCTAAAGCATAAGCAGATTCACTGTTGCCCGGACGGCCATGTACTATACGAGGGGGATAATGAAGCACTAGAAGAATGCCCAGTATGTGATGAACCCCGTTATATATTCGGATCTAATAATGTTCCACAAAGAGCGGTTCGTTATTTTGACGTAATTAAACATTTGTTAAGAATGTTTAAGTGTCCAGTGATAGCGAAACACATGACATGGCATTCTAGTCATAGATCCCAAGGTCAAATGATGAGGTCAGTATGTGATAGCGAGCAATGGAAGGGAATAGATCTAATTTACCCTGACTTTGCCCAAGTTTTAACCAACCTCCGACTTGGGTTGATTGGAGATGGCATTATCCCATTTAAGAATAATGCCATCAAACATTCCACGTGGGTGTTACTTATTACTATCTATAATCTGCCACCGTGGTTGCTAACTAAGAAATTTTTCATATCCCTACCTGTATTAATTCCCGGTCCAAAATCACCCACGGCAGAGAATATAGATGTGTTTCTACGGCCATTAGTTCGAGACTTGCTGAAATTATGGAGAGGAATACCAGCCATTGATATGTCAAAACCCGAGGGTGAAAGGGGATTTAGTCTTCGAGCTATGCTAATTTGGATCGTTAACGATTTTCCAGCCTACGGGCTACTATCTGGACAACAAGTTCATGGGTACAAAGGGTGCCCATTGTGTGGTCCACACACTGTTGCAGAGCATGCGTTGCTGCTAAACAAAATGATATATTTGGGAGGTAGGCGCTATCTTTGTGGAGATCACCGATTTCGTCTCGCAAAGGCTGCTTTTAACAACCACAAAGAATGGGAGTTACCTCCAATAGCACCATCAGGTGAAGAAATTTTGGAGTGGGGCACTGATAGATCAGAGTTTCTTGAGGGGGGGGGGGGGGGGGGTGTCGAAAATTCAATTATGGACCCCGTGAAGCTACATGGAGTGAAGCGGAGGAGTATTCTTTTCGATCTTCCGTACTGGAAGGTATGAAATTGTACATTTGGTAATGCATTTGTCTACCACTGTATGTCCAAAAACTAGAAGGTATGGAAATGGTACTTGATAATCTTTGTGTGTATGTATGTCCAAAAGGAAATGAATAGGAGCAGTGAGAAATCTTTAAGATGACGTGGAATATGCGAGGTAGATAAATTATTGTCCTATATCATTAGTCTAAAAATTATTTGTTTTTCGACAATGGATACACCACTTATGTGATTATATCGTATAATAAACTTGACCGGCAACTTATACTCCAAAGTACAGAAATGGGTTTTAAAAAAATCAAAAATTGAGTACTTTAAAGAGCTCTATAGTTCTGTATAACAGGGGCTGAGGAAATGAAGAATAAAATCAATATATTAAACTGTTACTTGATAGGGACTGTGGGTGAGTTACGACAAAAAGTATATGTCGTTTATGGGTGAACAAGTGGTTTTTATAGGGCTTTTTTAAAGCCATTCTGAATGTGACGTTCGATTTGAATAGTACTGAGCGAGTACAGTGATATGCCAACATTTCCTGAATGTATATAAAATAGTAGGTACGGAAGGAAATCAATAATATGAACAAGAATTTTTCAAAATCAAAAGAGTAAGGCTGACAGTATTACAGATTAAAGACTAAACTAGGTATTTTATAAATGCAGATTAACACCTTATTATTATGAATTTGGAGATAATTGAACAAGGAAACAATTGATGTGCAAGAAATTGAAAATAGTACAAGTCAGGACTGTTAGTTTGATGTGAATCATTGCTTTCTTGTCTGTACCTACTGTACAAGGAATGTTCAACAATGTCTCACTAGAATGCTGGGTTGTTATGTGTTTTTTCGAGAGGACCCTAATATAATTTGATTTAACATATTCACAAAAGCAAGTTATATCAGTATATGACGTAAGTTGTTCATGTTCCTTCTCACCGGTCACTGGAAAGTAGCCCTTGTCATAAAAAGAGAAATATCTGACAATGAAAACCGTTTTTGGATGAACCCCTACACCTAAAAAAATTCAGATGCATAGAACATTGTAAGACAAACTTAGAGAAGTGCGTGCAATTAGGTTTTTCACCTTCACATGCTTGTATCGTCATAGCTTCACATCATGTATGTACGCAAATTACACATAGTAAAATAACCAGAAAATAATCTCTATAATGGACGATAATTTATCAAACCATACTAAGGTAAACGAAATTGGAAAACTAGATTTGGTCCTTTAGGGGTTTTTAGGAACAATAAGAAGTGACATATATAGTTGGAGACATATCTGATGAACCAGATTGTGTCTTCCAATGTCTGCGGACATGAAATTAGATGAATGAGGTATTGAGGACTTGGACATAATACTTTGTAACCCCTAACAGCAATGTCTATTAGTACAGGTTATTTTAATCTAGAAAACTATATTATGTGAATTTTTGTATAAAAGTATAAAAAAGGGGGGGGGGATTGGGGTATGTAATTTTTTTAAATCCAAGTTCATAGTAAGAGGATAGCGTTTTAATATGTACCATAAATTTCCTCTACTTTTTGGACATGTTATTAATTTATTTCAAAACAAGTAATAGAAATCTGAATTAGGTCAAACATTTTCTTAAAAATTATGTAAATGCTTCAGTTGGTATTCTCTACCTTCTCCCTAAATAAATATTACAAAAACCAATTAAGGAGTGACGATGAAATTGATGTTAGATAATGAACTAAAAACAAAGGGGGGTCTTTTAGGGGTTAAAGTATTTCATGTTCATGGCTAGCAAGAGTTGGAAATTATATGATGCCAACCTGCAGTGAACAGAGGTATCTCAGATGTTATATCAGTACATGGAATGTTTACAACTGTAGTTTGTCCAATGTATGGAGTGGAGTGTGTGTTAGGTAAGGATTATGGCACACATGTCTGCAGTTGAAACAAAAAAATTTAATATACTTGATGTGACATAATCCTAAACCACAGTAAAGGTAATGTATGCAAGGTCTAATAACATGGGTAATGGATTAGAAAAAACATGCTCACTGGGTCAAACAGCCATGTTATAAGAGCCAAAGCCATGATTACTGGAGTAAGTCTATTTGGGGACAGTACTATATGTTAACCATTAAGTGCGTAATCAACCATAGTATGCTTGATTTATGGTCAAAGCCCTCTGTGGATAATCAAGTGTCTTAGCATAATGCTCTTTTAATTTCTTCACCTTCAATATTTTACTCCATGTAATTATAACTTTTATCTACCTTAAATATAGTGTTTTATATGTAATTTGACCAAAAAATAACAAAATTGAATGTTTACATTATGTACATGATGAAATTTTTAAATATTCAAAAAACCTATCAATCGTGTTGAAAATTTTGTCATGCCTTCATAATGTCAATGATTATATATGGATAATTATAAATCATCCAATGTGATATTTCAAATAAACAAAAATATTGTGCTTTGACTTTTACAAAAGAGGTGAGAACCTTTAGGGGTGAAATAGAACATACACTGAAATAGCAATCATATTTTCTAGTTAATGCAGGAAATACATTGATATTGAAGCAACTACAGTGTCATATAACCACAGATGTACTAATATGGGATGTGGTTGATGTAAAAGGATCTTCCCGTGCGCCATGTCCTCGACGTCATGCATTGCGAGAAGAACATCTCAGAAAATATCTTGAGGACAGTGTTTGGTGAGAAAGACTCTCCAGCCGTGAGGGCAGACATGCAGGCACGTGGCATCCGACCGCACCTCCATCTACAACCTGTTGGGCCTAACCAAGATAGATTTTATATGCGGGACGCGTCGTACGTTCTTTCCGGTGAGGACAAGGCCAAGGTTTTGCGAGTGCTAAAATCTTTGAGAACGCCTACCAATTACGTGTCATCATTGCACAAAAAAATTAGCAAAGGGAAACTGAGCAGCCTCAAATCGCACGACTTTCACGTATTATTACAACAGATTTTACCATTATGTTTCCGTAAAGTCTCTAACAAGTCTCTGGCTGGTGCTATGATACGCTTGAGCAGGGTGTTTAGGAAGTTGTGTGCAAAAACCATAAACGGTGAGGATAAGGAACAGTTGTTAGCTGACTGTGCAGAAACGATGTGCATGCTGGAAAAAGAGTTCCCACCAGCATTTTTTGATATTATGTCACATCTGCCAAACCACTTGGTAGAACAGTTGTTTCAATGTGGACCTGTTCATACACGGTGGATGTACCCGTTTGAACGGTACTTCAAAACATTGAAAGGATATGTGTGAAATTTGGCTAAACCTGAGGGGAGCATTGCACAAGGGTACCAAGTTGAGGAAGCTCTGGGATTCATTACGGAGTATATGGCAAACTACAACATTACAACTCGTAGAGTATGGGACGACAAGGAGGATCCAACAATGGTCGACGAAATTTTGGAGGGAAAGGGAAAACCAAAATTGTTGTCAGAGGGTTTGAGGAATGCGATGCACGATTTTGTTTTGGACAATGCAGCACACATTGAGCCATACAGGGAGTAAGTTGGTTTCTAATCCTTACTATTACTTTTTTTGCAATTAATGCCCACTGTCGATGGGAAGGTACACTGTGTTTTCTATGAATAAGTCAGAGTTGGAGTGAATGTATTAGGAGTGTTTAAGAAATATGAACCAAGAAGACAAATATGTAAATTGTATCAATTGTTTTATATAAAACAATTGATACAATTTATGTTCATGAACCACATGGAATAGAGGGGTTACAATGGCAGGAATAGGATAAACAGTGCAATGCGCTGGTGGAGAAAAATGTTGTGTTCGTATATTGGGAATGCAACAGCAGCCATAATAGGAAAAATGAGTGGTGCACAATAATGTTCTATGACCACATACTAGGAGAGGGTAAAGAAATTTGTGCACATGGGGGGTTAATAAATATTTTGAAAATTCTGTCCCATGACTTGGATAGTGTGGAAACAGATCAGAATGTGGAGGTCAGCAGGGAATAGCTGTCATAATATGGAGTTGGAGTGTATTAAGAAATGGGAACTACATACCTTTTAAGCAAAGGTATGCAGTGATCTCAAAACTGGCTTATATTAGGTGGATTTATATCCAAAAAAATGAGGCTGATGAACAGACAACGAAATAAAATTTAAAATTAATTGAAATGTAGCAATAATGCTCATCATGTTATGAATATGTAGCAGGAATATCATTATGGTATCAGCAGGGTATCACCTTAATATATCAAGGGTATTGACGGATATTATAGAGGTATCGTGAGTAGTACATTCACCAGGTAGCAAAAGTATGTATCATTGATGTGAGAGGTAGTACCCTGTGCTAAATGTCAGAAAGTGGTTCTGAGAGCACTGGTGGTATGATACATACAATTAGAGTAACCAGTGTTGATGTGGACATGTGGTTTGACATCCAGGACACGTAGGCAACCCAGTGCAGCAATGGATTTGAAGATTTAATGTGCTTTGGTAGTCTTTAATGAGAGTGATGTTTATGTAAAAAGCAATGTCACACCTGTCTATAATGTGGTAGATATGTATAGGTGGTTGTGTGAATTTTTTTTAAATTTGGAGTCCCTCTCCTGTATACACTACACTAAATAGTGTATTTAGTGTGAGGCAATGTAATTGCGAACTTCACTATCGATTTAAAAATACATACTTTTGTGAAAACACTTAATGTGAATTCTCACACTATTTATGAAGGATATTAACGTTTGTACATTGTTATTTTTTTTATATAGATACTTAGTGTGAGTTACGAATGAAACCCGAGATGAAAGTTTAGATGGAAAGACTGAAATTTTACAAATGGAATAAATGACTGGATAATAACTCACTGTGAATGAAATTGGATGAGAACCGCCCCCACTAATTACCCACAAAATGTTGAATTAGTGTTACACAAGTAGTAGGGGTAATGAAATTATTAACAAACTCATACTGAGTACTCTATGTAGTGCAGTAAATTTCAAAGTTCATATAGGGTCGTATGCTGTGAATTGTTAATTGTAATTTTTTATAGAAGTGATGTGAAGTTTGAATGTGAACATAGAATTGGGATTTAAATAAAATTTGAAAACGAGGTTTTAAGTGGAAGTAATGGAGGAAAATGAGCTTCATGTGGCTTGTAATATAATTAAAAATAAATGTGTTTCCAATTGGACCAATAGGATGTTGTTTGAGATTTCCGACAGATTGGAAGGTTGAAATTTTAATAGAGTTTGAACAAAGATTAAAAGGTATATAGACGGGATTTTTTACAGATTGGAATAAGCCGGGAAAGGTTTATAAACCCTAAACATATGTATGGTCTGGTTTTGTACATTTGTTTGTTGGCGTGCTTGTGATTCCATGTATATTTATTAACAAGGGCCCAGGTTATATTTTTGTAAGCACCCTGGAGATATGTTCATCGATTCGAAAGTGATGACTATATAGGTTTTAGAACACAGTGAAGCTAAAACATGCTTTGAAGCAATGTCATATAGGATATGTATTAATTAAATTTGTAGATTTTGTGAGTAATTTTGGGAGTGACATTGATTATTACATGTTGAAGTAGGTTTAGAACATGTTGTGCAATTGGAAAAGTGAAATATTGAAGTATTGCTGTATGTACACATTCAGGACTTGACGTTTGGAAATGGACAATGGGAAAAATGCTGCAGGACATATCAACTGATTTGGGAAGAGAGGAGGATTGCAAGAGCAGATTGGCAAAGGAGGCACCCTCGGAGACAGGGTAGAGCGGGGGCCCCATATCCAGCAGGGTTGGAAGAGATTCCTCCCTTTGCGCAATGGTTAGAAGCACATGTCCAAGAAGCCAAAGAACAAGGGACGGTAGTATCTGATGAGGTTGAGGACTCCTCTAAACCCCCCTCCTTACAGGCTACGAGATTTAGAAGCATGTATGCTTATGGATACCATTTCAGAGTAAAGAGTGCAGAAGAGAGTGTGAATAATACTTGTGACTCAGGGGTTGCTGCAGTTTTTCGTAGGCCGTGTCGCTCAGGGCGGCGAGACCAAAACCCTGTGGAAGCAAATCTTGAGTACATAGGGCAAATTCTAGAGATTGTAGAATTGAACTATGGAAGACATTGCACCGTGCTACTAGTGTGTGACTGGGTGAAAGCGAATTATAGAGGCAGGAATGCTACAGTGAAGAAAGATGAGTGGGGGTTCACTATGGCTAACTTTAATTCACTTGTGCCGTACGGATATTGAGTCTTTTTGTTTCCCAATTCACGGCGACCAGGTTTTCTTTTACGAAGATGAAGAAGAGCCCGGTTGGAGAGTAGTTTTGCGCACGGAGGTCAGGGGACGGAGAATAGACAGTGAAATGGAGGTGGTAGATGAAGCATAAATGTTTGCTATGGGCCAAAATGATGACTTTGAGGGGCTTCAAGCACCTACCGAGAATCTGGAGACAAATCCAGAGCCTCTACGTACAGGAAGGAACATTCGACTGCCCGATATCATGAACCAAGTCGTAGAAGAGAATGCAAACGCATTTGACCGAGACGTCGGGGAATCTTCAGAGGAGGAAGACTAGGCGAACTTCAACATACACAGTAAGTACTATGAATGACCATTATGTGGTGATTAGATATTTATCTTCAGGGTGCAAGGGCCTGAATGATTTCAACAGTAATTTCCATCTGTGCATATAATGTTATGGATAATGTTGACATGAATGAGGTACTATAAGAAGGAACTGTGTGATATGCTTTTCGATGACAGTAATGGGTAGGCAACAGTCTGAGAGTGTGATAGCAATATGTAGAACTGATTTTTACAAAGATTGTGGGAGCTGGATGTTTTAAAAAGTAAAGACAGGAAGTGAAAGTGGTCAACTCAAGATAGGAATGCAAAACAAAATGTGCCTTTTTATTTTCAATTATGAATTCTGTTAGATGTATGATTCATTCTAGAGTTTGACATGCCATTTGTCTAATTATGCACTCCTGTGATGGTTTTGTTTGCAGTGGGTGAATCATCGAAAGGCAGACTCCATAGAGCTTGTAAGTAGTATGTGGACAGGACATCATATCAGCCCTACAAGCGGAGGGTGACACAATGTATTCAGGGTATTCAAATTTTTTTATGAATGGATTGAGTTAGTTTTTATGTATACCAGGCCATCATTTGTTCTGCTGCAGTGAATAGGTACATTACTGTTAGATACACTAATTTACATAAACGCGTTATCAGTCGTTATTGTTTACCAAGTTGAATTTGAACTAAAATATATTGGTCAAGATGGGTATCTTTCAAAAATAGTGGAATCAATGTCTTTGTTAAAACTAAAATTTATAAGGACTAAAAATCTGTAGTATTTTGTAATCTTATAGTTACCGCACAATAATATGCAAATTCAGTGTATTTCTCCATACATGTGTTCAAACAGCTCCAGTATGTTGAGGAATGCAGACCTTAGCAAGTCCTAGGAACGTATGATTGTAGGTAACTGCCATGAGACTTACTGTATAATCACGTTTGAACAGGCTGAAAGATGTTAACCCTTTAAGGTCCCAATTCAACGTTGTTTTCAAAGAAACGTTATAAAATGTTAGGTGAATACCAAAAATTGAGTTGATGTACAAAGCAAAGTTGAAAAAGTCAACGTGAAGATCACATCTGTACGGTTGTACTTATCATGTTTTTTATTAAGTATTTTTAATTATTTTTGCAAGGTTTTCTCTTGAAATTTGATTAAAAATCCCACATTAACAGCAAAAAAATTTAAAATATTGTAATGAAATTGGAATAACATGTCCTATGAGATGGTATGGTTTCCATTATTTGATTCTACTTATTTTGGAAAATCATGTTTTAGGTCTCACTTTTTGAACTAAAAATGAAACTTGACATAAACCAATTGTGTGATTTTTCCAAAAATCATAATAACCCATTTTAAATATCCAAACCGCACAATAGATAGTAAACTTGCACAAGAACCAAGAGAAAATTATTTGGATGAAAACCATTCAATTTGGATGAGAATCCAATAACTTGAATCCGTCCATCGTCCAGATATTGGACGCAGGAGCTCAAGGGTTAAATTTTGAAATGTTATGTATAATAAAAGTATATGCATGTTTGTGCAAAGAAAATATGTTGGATTAATTAGTGGATGGCATACAGTCGAGAAGTGAACAACAAAGAATAAAAGTGTGAAAAGGGTTTTGTATATGTACCGGTTATGTAATTTTTTCTTTACCGTACAGGCAGCTTGGTATTTAACATAGGGGGAGTATTTTACTGCACGGTAAACCAATAGTTACTAGACGAGCAATTGTGGTAAAAAATGTCAGAAAAGTAAATAAAATCATACATGGACGATTCAGTAACACTCAGACATCACGAACTGTAGAAACAGCCATTAATATCGAAGAATATTATTAAAAGAAAAAAGTCCAGCATGAAATTAGGTGGAAATGCCACCTAACATATGTTCAAAGCGACAGCTCAATCAAATTGGAAGTGCAAGAGTACAGTACTGGAATCAACTAAAATGCGGCGGTAGTTATAACAATCCGGAACGAAAAATCAGAAATCTGTTAATTTAGTCAATGCATTGCGGAAACCAACACAATTTTGTTGATTTTTTGTTGATTTGGACTGCATTTTCTAGTAGTGTTTTAAGGTGTATACCAATTTCTGTGTGCAGAAGGAATAATGTACGTGTTGTAGGTGATGTAATGCAATCTTGGTGCTTAATTGGTGGGATGTTTTCGGCACCGCCGGCTTTAACAAGTATGTGTTGTATTAGTCCTTTATATATTATTCCAAGCCTCCCTTTGTCGTTAAGTGCATTTCGAAGTTGTTCACTAATGCATCTGAGGTAGGCATTTTTTAGAGAGAAGGCTTCTTGTCCAAATAAATCATCGGGTAGTTGTGTTATTATGTTTGCAGTGCTTTTAGGTAGTCCACATATTGTTTTTTGAATTGCAATAATTTTCTTATCAAGTTTTTTGATAGTTGGTAGTGAATAAAGGACTGCAAAGAAACTGTAGGCTATGCCTGCTCTGATTACTGTATCCACCATATTGATTCTTTGTTTGATAGTGGCAGGGCATTTTGATAGTTGTTTACATTGGTCTATTATTTTAGTTGTGGTGATATGTGTTTGGAGTTTCCATTTTAGTGATGGAACTAACTGTATGCCCAAGTAGGCATAAGGTTCATTTTGATGGAGTATTGGTATTAATTGGTCTCTGTAACTGATTTTTTGGTTTGTCATGTGGGTTTTGAATTTGTTTGGTGGCATTTTGGATTTATTTGGGCAACCGGTGACGGCACATTTTGTGACTCCCAAGTCCATGCCTGCCCATTCACAGAATTTGTCAATTTTTTTTAGTTGTATTTGAAGTGATTTTGTATTATTTGATATAGCTGCTAGATCATCTGCGTATGCTGCGGAGCTGATTTCGATTTTTGATGTACCAAATGTATATCCATTTTCTCCTCTTTGTAACCACCTCAAGAGTGGTTCTAGAAAAATTAAGAAGAGATATGGACTAAGTGTGTCTCCTTGTATGGTTCCTCTTTGAATCGGTATTGGTTTTGTTTTGCCAAAGTGTTCTCCGATAAATACAGTGTTTGAGTGGGAGTATATGTTTCCTACTAGCATTACTGCATCTGCCGGATATCCAAGATCTTCCATTATAGCTAAGAGTCTTGCATGGTCTAAAGAGCCAAATGCATTTTTGAAGTCTTTGTATAGTAGGTATATGTTTTGATTTGTAAATTTTGCGTCTTCTAGTGCTGCGATGAGGAGTTGTAGTTGTCTTGCTGTGCTTCTTTCTGCTCTGAATCCTTCTTGACTATCGTGTAGGATTTGGAATTTTTCACCATATGCTGATAATATGTATGTTAGTGTACTAGTGAAGAATTTGTATATTGTATTTGCAAGTGCGATTGGTCTGTGGTTTGGCAATTGTGCTAGGTCTCCTTTTTTGTATAGTAGTATGGTTACGCTTATTTTCCATGAGGCTGGGATTTGTTTTTGTTTGTAACAATGAGTAAAAAATAAAAAGAGTAGTTTATGGAAGCTTTTGGGCATGTTTTTTAGTATAGAGTTGGGGATTTTGTCTGGGCCTGGGGTTTTGTTGTTTGATAGGTGTTTAAGACACATGTCGTATGTTTCTTTATCAAAGTGTTTATAGAGTGGAATTTGTGGGTTTCCTCTTTTTTCTATTACAAAGCCATCAAGATCGTGCCATGGGTATTGTCTGACTCCGCAAGTGCATTGTGCTGGGTGTTGCGGTTGGTAGTAACATGTTGGTACTGTAGGTCTATTGCTAATTGATTGCTGTATGTGGATTTCGTTAGCTATGTCTTCTGGACTGGTTAGTATGTTGTTGTTTCTGTCTATAATGCAATCTAATGTGGTGTTTCTTGGTTTTTGAAGACTTTTTTGTTTATTTTCTTTGGGCTTTTGTCGTATAGTTGTCTGTATTTTGATATTTCTTTTTTTATACAACTTTGGGTGTATTTTGTGGTGATTTTACGGGCTTGTATTTTTGCTGTTTTGGTTATTTCTACTAGTGATTGGATCCATTCTTGTTGATTATGTTCTTGGGTTGGGAGAGGTGGAATGGTGACATTTGTGTGAGTTTTTAATTCTTCGATTATTGGATGTGTTTGCCAATTTTGATTATTTTTTGTGATGTAGATTGTTTTTCTGATTAAATGGTAGGTGGATAGGTGTTTTTTCCATGTTTTTTGAAGTTTTCTTGGGAGGAAGCCTCCTTGTTGGGAAGTACAGTTTGTTAATGTTGGGAGTGGTGGTGCACTACAAGTTTCTTGTATTTTGTTTGATATATTTTGTATCATCTGGTCTAGTTTTGTACAAGATGTTTGCCATTGAACGTCTGTTAGTTGGTCGTTTGATAGTGTTGTGATAAGTTCATTTATTTGTAGAGCATTTTCTTCGGAATATTCTATTTTGAAATTTTCCATGTTTTCTTGTGGTATGGGGTTTAGAATTCTCGTTATTTTGTTTGTTATTGGTGTCGGTCTTGCTAATAGTGTGTTTGGTGGTATGTATAGCGTTACTGGCGAGTGGTCAGAATTAAGGTTATGGTCATTATTTGTGGTTGATGTGTATAAAGTGTTATCCGGTCTTTTGATGTAGTATCCATCGATTAGACTGGTTTGATTATAGTTTAGTCCCCTTTGTCTGGTGAATGGGCAATCTGTTGGGATGTATTCTAGTTGGAGATTATTTGTAAATGTTCTCCGTTCGATGTCTTCTATTTGTGGTGGGGTTGTGTCGGTTGCATTTTGTCTGCCAATAAGTGCTATGTCTCTATTAAAGTCACCACATAATATATGTGTGGCATTTGGGTGTGCATTTATGTGTTGTGTTATGTTGTGTTGAATCATTGTTATAAATTGTATGTCGTCTGCATGTGACGGCATGTACATATGGGCGATTAGCCAAGTTTGTAGTGGTTTATTATCAATTTTTATTATTTGTAGATATGGGGATATTTCTTTAGGAGTTGGGATTTTAGTGATATTGCCGGGGTATGCGTATTTTTGATTTATTAGTGTGAGGAGACCACCTCTTGCGGGAGAGTATGGCATTCTTTGTTGCATGCATCTTGTTAAAGCATGTGTGTTGTTAAAAAGTAATTTGTATTTTGGGAAAAGGTTTTGTATATATTTGGTGGATTTTGTAGCGGTTAATTTAGTTTCTTGTATTGTGATGATAGCGGGTTCATCGGGAGTGTTGGTAATTAATTCATGCAAATTGGGAAGGGCCGTATTTAGTGATGATGCATTCCATGTAATAAATCTCGTATTATGATTTGTTGTATGTATTTCCTGTGGTTGTATTGTGGGTATGTTTGGAAGTGGTGGGGGGTGAGTATATCCATGTACTGGTTCTCGTATTTTTAAGGTTTCTTCTAATAGATTTATAGGGAGGAATGGATATTTGTCAATCATATTTTGTAGAGTTATTGAGCCATTATGTTGATGAATAAAAGTATAGATTTCTTTGTGGACAGTATTTGGCGGGTTTATTAAATTTTGATTATTATTTATGAATTCTGTATATGGATGTATAGTTGAGATATGTCTTTCAAGTGGGTTCTGAAGTATGGTCATTTTTTCTAGTAATAATGTTGTCCAATCATGATTTGGAGTTTGTATTAGGATTTGGTCACAAGTTTCTTTTGATGGACTGATTGTAATGATAAGAGCGTAAAGTATTCTAGCTGATGGATGTTGTTGATTTTGGTAAATATATTTTGATATGTGTGGGTAATCATTTTTGGCTTCTGCGTGATTTGGGTGTGTTATATGTAGAATGGGTGAAAATAGTTTTGCTAAATGTTTGTATTCTGGCTGTAATTTAATTGTGTTTGGTATAAAGTATGCCTTTGATCTTCTTCTATGTGAAGGTGGGTGTGTTTTTAGTAAGTTAGGCATGGGTCCGGGGTTGGTTTCGATGTCCCCGCATAATAGTAATATTTGATATAAAAAATTTCTTTTTAGAGGAGTTTTTTGTGTTAATTTTTCTTTTTTTGTTTGTTTATTTTGGACGAGGCCGGTAGACCGAGTCCAGTGTTGTTGTTTATTTTTATCTTTATTCTTTTTGGGAGATTTTTTGTTTTTTGTTGATGTGTGTCTATAAATATTTATTGTTTGTTTTTGTTTTTTGAGTTTTTTTGTTTTTTTTTTGTTTTTGTTTTTTGGTGTATAGATACTCCTTTCTTGTTGGTATAATTATTTGTAGTATTGTTTTGCTTTTTTCTTTTGTGGAATGGTGTATGTGAGATGTCATAATTGATTGTTTTAATTTTTGAAATGTTTTTGGTTTTATAAGGTTTTCGTATGTTTTGTTTTGTATTTTGTGATTTATGGGTAGTGTTTTTTGGTAATTTTTTTGATGTGTTTGTTTGTTTGTTTGAAGTGTTTATTTGTTTTTGTTTTTGTATTTTTGTTTTTGGTATTTCTAAATACCTTATTGAGTTTTGTTTTATCATGTTTTTTCCTTCTTTTTTGTTTTTGTTTTTTAACATTTTTTGGTTTTTTTCTTTGGTTCTTCTTTTTCTTTTCTTTCTTGTGTAAATACACATTTTTTGTGGGCAAACTATGTGATTGTTTGTCCAATCTAGTTTTCCAACCGTGGTTGTTCGGGGGTCAAGATGGAGTCCAACGCTTGCGTTGTCAGATCAACCGCTTGCGATGTTGCAGCTAGTTGCTTTCTGATTTCTGCCAATTGGAGTTTGACATGTGTTGTTAAGTTTATGGTGATTCTCTCTTCACGTACGTCTGCCTCCAAAGACACCTCTTTCTTAAACTCTCCTATTTCTTTGTGTAATTCCGTTTTGAGCTCTGTTGTGATCTCTGCTTTGAGCTCTAATTTGAGTTGTTCATTTCTTTTGTCCCTAGCGGCTTCAACCAATGCATCTATGTCATCATGTGTTACCATGCTACTTTTCCCTTTGCTTTGTGGTGCGTTGCGTGTTGCCTCAAGTGTGTCAGCAATCGCTGTAGAGATGTCACAAAAGCCAAATTTTTCCTGCTCCTCTTTGGTAGGTGGTATTGCCCTTTGTAAACTCTTCGGGTGTGGCGCAAAGGTCACATGTTTTCCAAAAATTTCTATAGTCTTGCCTACAAATTGTCTATAGACAATGGCGTTGAGACATTGGACATTTGCCGTTCCTTTGTGGAGATCACCTACTTGCCCCGGGAAATAAAATGATGCCACATTTAATCCTCCAAGAACTGATTTGATGGAGTCCTTTGTGTCTTCTACTTTCTTCATTTTGTGAAGACCATACAAACATAACATCGTTGCATTTTTCTTCTTGAGTTCTTCCTCCGTGAGCCCTTCACCGCGGCTCCTTCTCTGTGCTTTGGCTGCTTGCGGTGTGATAACCTGCATCAGTTCATGTTTGTATGGTACAAGGTATTGAACGATTGTATTCGCTTGTGTTGGTGTGGTTGAAATGAGCCATCCCCAAGTTTCTTCTGTGACCTTTTGTACGCTAGTGATTTCGTAATCATAACCCCGCCTGAAGCTTTCAACAAGGACATCTCTCTGCAGCACACTGGAAGAGATAGAATGGAGTTTGGGATTTTCTATCTTAGCAGATAGCAAAGTGTTCCTAGCTACAGAATCATAGCATTTGCAGACCTTACCAAGAGTAGGGATTTTATCTACCGTCAAGATGAAGGGGCGTAGTCCCTTAAGAAAACCAATCCCATCTACTTTGGGATTTTTGAGATGGATCTTGATGGTCCCCGTCCAGAATTTAATCTTACTGTTCCTTTCCTTCTCTTTGCATGGAATGTAAATCGGTTCAACCATCCCTATCTTCAGTTCAATGCCCATGTGTGCCAATCTAGCTGTTGCCATAGTAAGTATCTCTGCATGCGTATAGTCCGTGGTTGGTGTGTCAAAATAGACCGCTATGTGGTAGTCTAGGGAAAGCCCCGTGCCTGGGTCAACTTTTGTTTCAAGGGGCAACTGAGTAAGGTTAAAGTGTTGCCCACCTTTGCCATCTGGTCTCTCAAGTGGGTATAGAAGTTGCTTTACATGTGGGAATGCAATCTTGCGAAGTTGGCTCATCTCTTCTGCTTCCTCCTCCGAGATGCCCATATCAGTAAGGTCTTCTTTCTCCATAGATGGTCTGCAGTCTCTGACTTTTACACCTTCCTCGATGGCGAGTTTCTCCATAGCAATAATCCGGAGCCAAAAATCACGTGGTATATCTTTCAGTGGGGCTTGAAACTCAGAGTTCTTCTTCCTTTTGCTTGAGCTACCTCCTCCTTTTTCTTGTGCCCTCTTGGTTTGGTTGGTTTCCTCCATGTTGGTGTCCTCTGCCTCCTCCATGTTGATGTCGCTGGGACTTCCCATAATAGCGTCGTGTACTGCTTTTCCTCTGCTTGCCATCTGTTGAACACAATGATTGCACTTGATTTGGTGTATTTTTAAGATAATGCTTTCATCTCCTCCTCCCTTTTGTGCGTGCAATTGGGCTTTGTAGAGGTGACTAAGGCTTTTAATTGTTTTGTTATGGAAATGATGATTTAAAGGATAGTTTTGAGAGTTATGCTCTAAATTGCTTGTAAATATGACTATATGATGAAGTAAGATAAAATTATGGATATTTCTATGTTTTGAATTGGTAAATGCAGAGTTTTGGTTAGGGAACTTACCTTTGTTGCTGAATTTGTAGTAGTGTGTTGTCGTCGCAAATTCTCTTTTGTGCAGCTCGGTTGATGCTCAACTTGTTGTAGTGGTGGAGAGGATGAGCTTCGGTCTCTATGTCTCAAGGGGCTGAGTTAGTACAACCAAGGCCGGTTATGAACTGGTGTGGAGTCCCGATGTGCAGAGATCCGTTTTGCCTGCCAATCACTCAGGCACTGAGTCCATGCAGCTCGCTCGGGATCATGCACTATACGGATTCTTGTCACTCCGAGAATTACACACCACTCACAATCGGTATCGGTGTACTAATCTGCAGCCACAAAAGTTCCCTAATCGCAGTATGCTTGAGTAATGTTGCTGCAGCCTTTGGCAGCTTCATGAGCTGGAAGGGTGATGCTAGCAAGGGAGAGTTGAAAGCAGTGTTGCAAATGACGATGCAGGGTTATCAGCACGGTGATGTGAAGCTTGACGACGAGATGGTCCTGGCAGCTATAGGCAGGACATCTGGGTACAAAGAACGCTCTCACAAACTCGGCTGAACCAACACTTCGTCACACCAAGCTGCCACGAGCTGTGTGCAGTTTCCAACCGATCAGAGTCCCGATCTAACCCTTTGTCAAGCAAGAATGCCCTTCCCGATCGATTGACCTACCGAACATACCCTGATCTGCACAGAGAACCTAGTTGAAACCGATCTGCACAAGCAGTAGGTTTTCACTATCCGCTAGCAATGATCAATTTCCTGCTGACTAGCACGAACGATCTGCACAGACACCAATCGCAAAGCGATGGCCTGACAATGCTACACACGATCACACCACCGAAAATGCTGATCGAGATTGCCCAGCCGAAAATACTAGGCGATCGAACTACCCAGCCACTGAGCGCACACCAACAGCTTCAGCGATCAACACACGACTTCGCGGCAAGTCCCTGCGCACACACCACAAATACTCCGTCGGCCGGTCTACAACGTTATTGCAGACACGCCGATCACAGTGATTGAAACCAAATCTGTACACGATCGAAACAGTGATGCCGATCTGTTTGAACGACCAGGCTCCTCGATCTGCTCACAACGCTCAGTCTGCTCCCGGTCGATGTAGTGTTGCCGATCCGTTCGAACCACCGGTCACATCAAATTGTTGACAACGTTGGCCTGGTGTGTTAACTTGGGCGAGCAATGTACGAATCTGGAGAGCGGTTACAAACTCTCGATCTGCACTTGATCGATCAGAACCTTACACGGATCTGAGGCCCCGACGCTCTGCCAGAACTGCACTGAACGGTGTCGCGATGCAAATGCGCATATAGTGTAAAAACTTATAGTATTGTTATTTTGATGAGTTTTAAGATATCTCATTTAAAGAAGAAATGAATAGGGAATATTTGAGAAAGATTATGAATTGATTCATAATCTCTACAAGGTTTTAATTGCCTTGTGTTTTGACTAATAAGAGTCAAACTTTACATTTATCTTCTTAGAATGAGTTTTGATATTTAATTTGAGTTTTGATAGTTGTTGAAAAGAAAGGTGAAGATTGTTTTACCTTTCTTTTAGTTTTTTGTGAGTTTATCATTAAAATAAGCGAATGGATAGAGGTATGGGAGACTTTAGGGTCACCCAATTAGTTTTAGGGTGCCCATGTGGCTAGGTATGGGCTGATGTGTTCCCCCTTGTGGCTTGATAAGGGGGGCCTTCTTCTCCCGAACCTCATTCTTCTTGTGTTCATGTTTTAGTTTTTTAGTTTTGTGCCGTGTGTTTGAGGACAAGTGACTTACTGTGTATAGCTCGGATTTCAATGAAATTTTGAGAGCACGTTCCTCTTCTTGTTGTGATTCCAATGGTGTGTGGCGCTTGTCATTTGGAGTTAGTATGAGAAAGTTATGCCTTGAGAAGTGAAAGAGGGTTTAGTGCCGTCGAAATTCAAAGGCAGTCGCTTTAAACTCTTGTAGAAATTTGTATAATGATCGATTAGTTTTGAAATTTTGTGAGCACATGTGTTATGTTGATAGCTTTCTAAAAAGCTATTAAACTCTTGTTTTGGAGTTAGGACGTGAAAGTTATGCTTGTAGAAGTTTGAGGGTGTGAAACTGCCGCTCAATATAGAAGTTCCATTTTTGACGAAGTATAGAAAACGGACAGTATGATATTTTAAGCTAAGATTTACAGGCAACGTAGATGGTGATGTTAGCTTTCTAAAAAATTATGGCATCATGTATTTGGAGCTTTTATGAAGATGATATGCGTCCCGAAGTGGAGAGATGTACAGCTGCCGTGAATATTTGGAGTCTCAACTTCAGCACGCTATAAATATTGAATGGTAAATCATTTTCTCTTGAAATTTTTACAGATTGTGTAGCTTTGTGTTAGCTTTCCAGAAAGGTATAGCACACTTGATTTGGAGCAAGTATGTGTCTGTGGCATTCATTTGAATGCTGACAGTGTTTTTAAAGGTTTAAGCCTTTACACGGTTTGCTATTTTGCAAAATAAAACATAGATTTGGGTTTTTAATGGTATAAACAATAAATTACACTATCATATTTCCCCATACCTTGAATTCAAACTAGTTGCAGCTAGAAACCCCGCGTTTTCCCAGAGCAAAACCCTCTCTACCCGACAACGGATACTGCCTGAATTGCACTACCTCACGCACCTCACACCGATCACACTCCCTATACTGAACTGACTCCCTGCATCACCGATCTACTCTGAACGCGACCTCATCTGCCTCCTTGCAACACCGATCGACAGTCTCATGAAAGCGGAACCTCGATCTGCAAACAACCTCAACGCATACTACGGATCAGAGACCTCCCGCTGAGATGCAGTATCAACCATCTACGGTACTGGAATCACCCACGATCGTTGAAAGCTTGCTACTCACAGCCCTCCTTCAAGAACACCGAGCGCCATCGCTATCCTCACCTCCCCTCAGCTCTCAGAACGCCATTTCAAAAAAAATTAAAGTCACCACATAATCTACTCCACATGTACATACCTGTAACAAGATTGTTACTTACTCACTGTTCAGCCTTAAAGGATTAATTGAATTCAACACTGTGCAAAAAACATGATATAAAAAGTTTGATGAAAAATGATAATGATGTTGATGAACCAAGGAAAGTTGTAAATATTAATGTGTAGATTTCATCTGTATGGTTGAATTTACTGCTTTCTAATTAATATTTTTAAATTAACTATTCAAGGTTTTTTTCTTGAAATTCAATTCAAATTCTTAATGAGTATTTTTTTTTTAAAACATTGCAATGAATTTGGAATAACATGCACTATGAGATGGTATGGTTTCTATTATTTGATTATACTTACTTTGAAAAATCATGTTTAATGTCTCACTTTTTGAACACAGAATGAAACTTGACATGAACCAATTCTTTTGTTTTAAAAAAAATTGTAAAACTCTAATTTGAATATTCATACTATAAAAATTATAGCGAACTTACAAAAGAGCCAAGAGAATTTTGGATGGATGAAAAGTGTCCAAGTAAGTAGTTTGGAGAATAGTTTGAATCTGTTCATCGTCCACAACGTGAACACAAATGCATGAAAGAATTAATCCTTACAAGACAATCAATTTTTCTCATTTTAGAAGTTATTTTCTCAACTTTCCTTTCAATATTTCGAGAAGTATCTAATTGTAAATTATAGATAGATAGATAGAAACACCAGCCCAAAGGAATAGGCCGGCGTGAATAAAGTATCTGTTCGTAATGTCAATGACCCGATGCCCAACGGACAAAGGGACATTGGAACAATACTACTCTCCCCTTTCGAGGATGGACACTATAGTAACCAAAACAAAGTAACAGTAACAGTAACAGAGGCGAAAAGCTAAGTACTGTTTAGATGAGTCCTGATTTGTATAAAGGTATGCTTAGTATTAATTTTTATTGCCAAGTCATGAGTTCTTTGGTTGGTTAGTGAAGGGCGTTGTATCACTATTACGTGGTCCGGGTTCGAAACCAGTTGGGCTTGTTGAGCAGTGGTGTGATACACATGGCTTGGTGCTGCTAGTGAGTTATCATGGCAGGAAAGTTGTACCAACCAACCGGCCCGTCTGAGACAAGCTGAACTAGTTGTTTTGAAAAGAGTGGCTAGCAGTGGTTTTCACCACTACCCCCCCTCTTTTAATGTACTACGTCTGTTGGTATTGTTTGATTATTCTCTATACGTCTTTTATGTAAAAGGATAGATGCGGCAGATTGTATGGCAATGGTATTTATTGCTTTGAATGTGTGTTTTATGGAGGTTTCACAGATGTTGAATTTAGTTTCAAGTAGTTTCATTGAGGGGACGTGTGTGGTTCCTCTAGCACCAACTGTAATGACTATGATGGGATCCACTTTCCAGCCTTGTTGTATGATATTGTTAATTAGAGGTTGGTATTTTTTTAAAAATCTGCCAATTGTTTCTGGTAAAAATCTGTCATTTGTGTATGTGAATTCTATAATTTGTATAGTTAGGTTATCATCGAGATTTAGAGGCAGTGGGCTTTGGTACGGGAGGCCTTCAATGCATAATATATCTGGTTTGAATCTGGCATTACATTGACATCTTTGTTGATTACAACTATATGGTAATAACCATGGAGGAACTGTGTTTTCTTGTGGGTTATTGTTGAATGTGCCCGCATTCATGAGAGTGTAGCATCTTGATTTATTTGAGGATAGTATTAATTCTCTTAATTCCCATACCGCTTTATTGTGCCTTTTGGTTCTTAGTGCGTGTATATGGTGTTGTTTGCATAGTAAAAGTACATGTAGCCATAAATCTGCATCTTGTGAATTACATATGGGACATGTTTTTGAGGGGAATCTTTGTATGCCGAAAATTAATTGTTTTCTGGCATTACCCATGTATTGACCGGTTCTAAATTTTAGTATGCTTGTTTTTTGTGCGTCTGTTATTTCTGGATTTTTCCAAAAATTATTGGACATTTCGTTGTCTATGATGGAGTTTGTTGTCCATTTGCTAATGTTGGGAAAGTCTTCTGCCAGTATTTCTAGGTTAGTTTCACGGTCATGTTTCTTTATGTATTCTTCCAAACATCTAATTGGTCCTTTATCCGGTCTTTTTGATACGGCCAGGCCATGTGTCTTTTTGGAAGTAGTACAGTGTGGTATGTGCAAATTCGTATGAACTTGCTGCTTTTTGATAGCCTCTTTTCATGGTTCCTTCTTTTGCAAGTTGATCTGCGTGTTCATTCCCGGTAATTTTAGCGTGTGCTTTAACTTTGTATATTGTGGTTGGTTGTGTTCGCATTTTTAGCATTTTTACCATATCTTCTAATAAGGTTTTGTCGGCGTGGTTGTTTTATTGGGTTGGGTGTTTTAGTTGTGTGTTTAGAACATGTATACAATTGACACAATCAGTAAAAAATGTGTGTAGGTTCATTTATGTATTTAGTGGTGATTATTGAGAGTGTTTCATGTATGGCCATTAGTTCTGCTCAGAAGCATGTTTGTAGTCTATGCAGTCTTTTTGATATTTGTACATCTGGTTTAGATGAGTTGTAGATTCCATATCCAGCTTTTTCTTTTTTCCAATGGCCATCATCAGCTTCTTCAGGTGGTAAAAAGGATCCATCTGTGTAATAGCTGTATTGTGGTAGAAATTTTAGTGTAGAGTTAATTTCGAAGTTTGGAAGGGGATCTATCCACATGTTTTGTAAATTGTTGTAATGTGGGTATATTAGTTTGTTCCATTTTGTGCCTTTGTTTACTTTTGTGTTTAATGGTGTTGGTGGTGTTGTTTGGGTATGGTATTGTGAAATTTGTAGATTTTCAATCGCTGTGTTTATGGTGTCTATTTGGTTTATTGTGCCAATGTTATTGTTTTGATGATGAATACACCATATGTGTATTGCAAGTGGTGCGTTTCAAGTTTTGTTGGGTATTAGTGGAATTTTTGGTTCGTCATATGTAATGGTGTGCGCGGCAAAATGTATAATGGCGTGCGTATCCGGGAAGGGTCCGTTGTACGGTGATAGGTTTTGGTACCAATTGGTGTCCGGGATTGCTAAAATGGTGACAGTTTCTGGGTCTTGTTTTGCTGCTAGTCTAGCCCAATGTATTGTTTGTTGTGATGTTTCGGCGTCATTTGGGTGAGCATATCCAATACCTTTCCATTTGTATTGAAAGGTTGTTCCTAGTGAGCCAAAAATCCTGTCTCTAGCGAATATTGAGAAGAATTTGGTAGATTTCATGGAACATGTAATTGGTGAGGAAAAGTATGAGTGTGTTATATTAAATGTTGTTATTAGTGTGTCTAGAATGTTCGATGGAATGGTATGGTGTGGTGTTTTTATTGTATTCTTTTTGTGGTTTTTGTGTTTGTATCTTTGATATAACCAGACTACTTCCATTTCAAATGCTTCTATAGCAGGTATTAGTCTGTGGTTGTTGTATTTGTTATTGTTATATTGTTGCCATAACCATTTTATTCTTGTAGTTGGAATGATGCACTTGTTTGTGTCTATGTCTTTTTCGGGGTTGCATTCAATTGTGGATATTTTGATGTAGGGAATTATTGTTGGAGGTGGGATGTGTCTAGTGTCTCTATTTTGTTCGAGTGTAAATTGTGTATTTATAATATTTTGATAGTGTTTGTTTTTAAGATCTGTATAGTATTTTGTAGGTAGGTTTATATTATGATGTATTACTGTTGTAGATTTAGTGGGAATAGTTCGCGTTGTACTAACCATTTATTGTATGTTATGTGGTTTGAGTCTATCCATGGGCATAGATAGGTGTTGTATTTTTTCGGTATTTTATATTTGTCTTTAGTTGTAATTGTTTTGTGGTTTAATATTGTGTGGATGGAGAATCTTATGGGATTGTTTTTTATGTTTTGTAGTGGGGCTGGTTGTTGTTGTTGTGGAGGTTGAGGAACTTGTACTAGATTTATTGATGTTCTTGGTATTATTCTGTGGTTATAAATTATATATTTTTCTTTTAGTGTACGGGGTAGTAAGTGTGTTTGGCATGGATTTGGGCAATCTGGTGTACATTTTGGTTCACAGAAGAGTTGTTGTGCTATGTTTAGTGCGCTTTTGTCTAGTTTAGTTGGATATTGATAGTATATTTTGAAATCTTCCGGTGACATTAGTTTTCTGCCGTTGGGATGGATGATTCGATTTATATTGTAGATTTTGTGAGCCAGTAATTTATATAGTAATTTGATGGAGAGTTTCGGGTCTAATTGTGGTAGGTCATTTATGACTGCAGATCGCCATTCACATTCTAGTTCGGTCATGTGAAGTTGAAAATTTTCTTCTGTGCTTTTGAAGTGTATATCAATTTCTGTTTTCAGAAGGAATAATGTTCGTGTTGTAGGTGATGTAATGCAGTCTTGACGTTTAATTCTTGGGATGACATCGGCACCTCCGGCTTTGACAAGTATGTGTTGTATAAGTCCTTTATATATTATTCCTAGTCTTCCTTTGTCGTTGAGTGCATTGCGAAGTTGTTCCCCAATGCATCTAAAGTAGGCATTTTTTAGAGAGAAGGCTTCTAGTCCAAATAAATCATGTAGAAGTTGAGTTATTATATTTGTGGTGCTTTTAGGTAGTCCGCAGATTGTTTTTTGGATTGCAATAATTCTCTTGTCCAGTTTCTTAATGGTTGGTAGTGTGTATGGGACTGCATTGAAGCTGTAGGCTATGCCTGCACTCATTACTGTGTCCATCATACTCATTCTTTGTTTGATGGTGGCAGGGCATTTTGATAGTTGTTTACATTGGTCTTTTATTTTAGTAGTGGTGATATGTGTTTGGAGTTTCCATTTTAGTGATGGAACTAATTGTATGCCCAAGTAGATATAAGGTTCATTTTCATGTAGTATTGGTAGTGTTTGGTCTCTGTAACTGATTTTTTTGGTTTATCATGTGGGTTTTGAATTTTTTTGGTGGCATTTTGGATTTATTTGGGCAACCGGTGACGGCACATTTAGTGACTCCCAAATCCATGCCTGCCTATTCGCAAAATTTGTCAATTTTGTTTAGTTGTAATTGTAGTGATTTTGTATTATTTGATATAGCTGCTAGATCATTTGCGTATGCTGCAGAGCTGATTTTAATTTCTGATGTGCCAAATGTATATCCATTTTCACCTCTTTGTAACCACCTCAAGAGTGGTTCTAGAAAAATTAAAAAGAGGTATGGGCTAAGTGTGTCTCCTTGTATGGTACTTCTTTGGATCGGTATTGGTTTTGTTTTCCCAAAGTGTTCTCCAGTGAATATAGTGTTTGAGTGGGAGTAGATGTTTCCGACTAGCATTATTGCGTCTGTCATGTATCCAAGGTCTTTTATTATAGCTAGGAGTCTTGCGTGATCTAGTGAGCCAAATGCGTTTTTGAAGTCTATGTATAGTAAGTATATATCTTGATTTGTAAATTTTGCATCTTCTAGTGCTGCTATGAGGAGTTGTAGTTGTCTTGCTGTACTTCTTTCTGCTCTGAATCCTTCTTCACTATCCTGTAGGATTTGGTATTCTTGTTGATCATGTTCTTCGGTTGGGAGTGGTGGTATGGTTACGTTTGTATAGGTTTTTAATTCTTCGATTATTGGATGCGTTTGCCAATTATGTGTATTTTTTGTTATGTAAATTGTTTTACTAATTAGATGATAGGTAGAAAGGTGTTTTTCCATGCTTTTTGTAGTTTTCTTGGTAAGAAGCCTCCTTGTTTGGAAGTGCGATTTGTTAGTGTCGGGAGTGGTGGTGCACTACAAGTTTCTTGAATTTAATGTGAATTTTTTTGTATCATGTGATCTAGTTTTGAACATGTTGTTTACCATTGGTCGTCTGTTAATTGGTCATTTGATAATATTGTGATTAGTTCATTTATTTGTAGCGCATTCTTTTCAAAGTATTCTATTTTGAATTTTTCAATGTTTTCTTGTGGTATGGGGCTTAGTATTCTCGTTGTTTTGTTTGTTATTGATATGGGTCTCGCTAGTAAGGTGTTTGTTGGTATATATAATGTTACTGGAGAGTGATCAGAGTTGAGGTTGTGGTTATTGTTTGTAATTGATATGTATAAGGTATTATCTGGTGTTTTGATGTAGTACCCATCTATTAAGCTGATTTGGTTATAATTTTGTCCTCCTTGTCTTGAGTATGGACAGTTTGTTGGGATGTATTCTAAGTGGAGATTCTTAGTAAATGTTCTCCATTCTATGTCTTCCGCTTGTGGTGGGGTTGTGTCGGTTCCATTTTGATGTCCGATGAGTGCTATGTCTCTGTTAGAATCTCCACATAGTATGTGTGTGGCATTCGGATGTGTATTGATTTGTTGTGTTATATTTTGTTGAATCATTGGTATATATTGTATGTCTTGTGCATGCGATGGCATATACATGTGGATAATAAGCCACGTTTGTAATGGTTTGTTGTCTATTTTTATTATTTATGGGTAATGTGATATTTCTCTGGGGGTTGGTATTTTAGTGACATTTCCGGGGTAAGCATATTTTTGATGTATTAGTGTGAGGAGACCTCCTCTTGCAGGTATGTATGGTAATCTTTGTTGCATGCATCTTGTTAGTGAATGTGTGTTGTTAAAAATTAATTTGTATTTTGGAAATAGGTTTTGTATGTATTTGGTAGATTTTGTAGCGGTTATTTTAGTTTCTTGTATTGCGATGATGGCGGGTTCATCTGGTGTGTTGGTGATTCGTTCATGTAGATTTGGGAGGGCTGCATTTAGTGATGAGGCATTCCATGTAATAAATCTTGTATTATAATTTGTTGTTTGTATTTCTTGTGGTTGAATTGTAGGTATATTTGGGAGTGGTGGGGGATGATTATATTCATGTAAAGGTTCATATATTTTTAAGGTTTCTTCTAGTTAGTTGATAGGGAGAAATGGGAAATTATCAATCATGTTTTGGAGGGTTATAGAATCATTGTGTTGATGAATAAAATCGTTTATTTCTTTATGAATGGTTTTTGGTGGGTTTATTAGGTTTTGGTTGTTTTCTGTGAATTTTGTGTATGAGTGTTTAGTTAAAATGTGTCTTTCAGGTGGGTTTTGTAGTAGGGACATTTTCTCTAGTACTAGAGTTGTCCAGTCAGGATTTGGAGTTTGTATTAGGAGTTGATCACACGTTTCTTTTGATGGACTAATTGTAATGATAAGAGCATAAAGTATTCTTGATGATGGATGATGTTGATTTTGATAGATATAATTTGATAAATGTGGATAGTCGTTACGGGATTCCGCATGATTTGGATGTGTTATATTTATGATAGATGTAAATTGTTTTGCTAGATGTTGGTATTCTGGTTGTAATTTAATCGTACTTGGTATAAAGTATGTTTTGGATCTTCTTCTATGCGCGGGTGGGTGTGTTTTTAATAAGTCGGGCATGGGCCTGGGGTTGGTTTCTATGCCCCTGCATAATATTAATATTTGGTGAAAAAAGTTTCTTTTTAGAAGAGATTTTTGGGTTATTTTTTCTTATTTCTTTTTTGTTTGTCTATTTTGGACGAGGCCGGTAGGCCGAGTCCATTGTTGTTGTTTATTTTGGACGAGGCCGTCACGCCGAGTCCAGTTAGGTTTTCATTTTTGTTGGGATTTTTATTTTTGGGGTTTATGGTATTTATTTTTGTTTTGTGTATTATGTATTTTGTATTTTGTAGAGTATTGGGCACCGGTCCCGGGTTGGTTTCGATGTCACCATTTAGTAGAAGTAATCGGTGTAAATAAAATGTTTTATTTTTATTTTAAAAAAGGTGAGTTTTTACTTTTTATTTTGTGCTATTTATATTGGGTTTTGTATTGTTTATGTTGGAGTTTTTATTAAGTTGGAGATTTGTTTGTTGTGTGTTTTTTTGGACTCGGGTTCAAACTCGGGGTTCCCAGATAGTTCAAGTTCAAACTTGGGGTTCTTAAATAGCTTAAGTTCGAGTTTGGGGTTTCTAAATTTTCCAAGTTTAAACTTGGGGTCAATGTCTCCAAGTAGTAGTAGTAGTAGTAGTAGTAGTAGTAGTAATATAAGAAATAGTGCTTGTGTGTATTTTCTTTTTCTTTTTGAAAAGGGTTTTTTTTTGCGAGTTTTTTTGTTGTTTTGAGTGTTGTTAACTCCTAAAGGACCGGAGTGTTTTTCCTCCAAAAACACTCCAATGCTGCCATTTTTACTCCCCCATGCAAAAAATCCAAAAGAATGATATTTTTTACCTTCTAACCGTAAGATCTTGTCCTAAACTATTTGAAAAACATACACAACAAATTTCGTTGATTTTGACCGCACGGATTGCAAGATAATTGCGTTGGATGGAAAAAAACACCCCAAAAAAACACATGCCCGAAAATTTCAGATGCGTTTGACCACAGCTACATCAAAAAAACCTCACTACCAAAACTTGTCGCACTTCACTTTCACATTCTATATGATGTTACTTAGTTGTGTACCAATTTTCGTTGCGTTTGGAGATGTTTAGGATGTTGAATAACACCTTGCACTTGTTGGGGGTTTAAAAGTTCAGAAAAGACTATATGTTTTTGGAATTGCAATATTTTCGACTATCTTTATTTAAAATACAAATCCGAGCGGTGAAACACAAGTACATTCCACCCTCTACAAAATGGCGAAAAAAAATTTGAAAAATAAATAAATCTCCAAGTTTTAGAAGACATGTAGCACATTTTCTAAGAATTTTGGGGGTTAGGGGGGAAATAAAGGGTGGAGGAAGGGAATTGAAGTGCCAACCCATTCCAATGTTCATGACCCCACTAACTCTCAAGGTACAGTGCCACGTGGCAGTCCCTCATTGGACGATTTTTATTTTTTATTTTTTATTTTTAAAAATGATTTCATTTTTCAAAATTTTAAATAATATTTTTAATTAGGAAATTGAACTTTCAGTTTAAAATAATATTTTAAATTTAAAATAATAATTTTTAATATTATTTTTAAGTTTTTTTATGAGCTTGGAAAATGGGGTGGTCTTCTGCCCCTACAGTCCACCCCATTTTCCACACACCGCCCATCTTATTGCCCCCCCTGAAATTCAACTATTTCTCTACTGCCCCGCTGCCCTTTCTCTCGAAAAATACACATTTCCCCTCATAACTTTCACATACGGTGTTGGAATTCAAAAAAAAAAAGAATCCTCATTTTCGTGGCACATTAGGGAATCTACTATTAAATTTCTTTCAAAATTCGATTAAAAATGTGTTCACCGGAACCTACCCGATTCTCTAAATGTCCTAGTTAGGACACTTGGTCCTTTAGGGGTTAATATTATTTCTTTGGACGAGGCCGGTAGGCGAGTCCATTTTTGTTGTTATTGTGTTGTTGGATTTGCTATGGTAGTTCTGGATGTTAGTATGTTTTGGTTGTTGTTGTGGTTTAGGTGGTTTTTGTCAAGTTTTTTGGGCCCCGGGTTAGATTCAATGTCACCACTAAGTAGCAGTAGAAGGTGGGGGGAGGAATTGTTATTTTTGAAGAGGTGAGTTTTTATTTTGTATTTTTTGTTATTAGTATTGAATTTGATTTCATTACAAATGGTTTGTGATTTATTTTTGTTTGTTTTGTTGTTGTTATTGTGTTTTTTGTTGTTTTTTTTTTATATATTTTGGGTTTTTATTATTGGTGTGTTTTTTGTAGTTGTTTTTGTTGTTGTTGTTGTTTTCTTATTTTTTGGTTGTTGTTGTTTTTTTTGTTTTGTTTGTTTTTGTTTTGTTTTTTGTTTTTTTTTTTATATGTATTTTATTGTTTTATTTTTATTTTTATTTTTATTTTTTTGGGTGTAGAAATACTCAGTGTATATGTATTTTTTTGTATTTTTGTATATTTGTAGTATAATGCGTAGTATATAATATATACTGTATTTGGTCTTTTGTATTTTTTGGTCGTATGCCATGTTCGTATATGCATCCGTATGTATACTGTATCCATTGTCACGTATATGTATGTCAAGATGTTTGTGAGTATACGAGTAGTTGTACGTGTAGTTGTACGTAGAGTTAAACATTGGGTTAACTGGCAGTTGAAGTGCCAGTGTCTGGTAGTTGAATAACTTGGCTTCATCGATCCACGCCTACGTTCTTCTCTGCCGTCTCGTTCTCTGTCCTCCGCTTCGGCTCCGTGCTCTGCTCCTGCAGTGGATTGCTTCGGTCTGCTGCGACGCGTTTTGAAGGTATTTTTTTCTTCTGTACTAGTGAGGCTCTCCATCACATGAGTTGCTACGGAAGAAAGTCCTGTCTATATTTCCCTTTGGTCTGTGATCAATCCACGTTTGACTGGTTTGCTTTTGGAGGGGGGGAGTGATTTTCTACCACCTGTGATCTTCTTCATAGAGTTGAGAGCTGTGACTAAGGATGCTTCAATTTCCTCCATGTAGGTTCTAAGGTCATCTGTAATCTTCTCCGCGTGCACACTAGATTGGACAATCTCCTTCTGGAGTTCTCCTTTGAGTTTCTTGTTGCCCTTTTCTACAGCTTTCTCTACAATAGAGACAATCTCATCCTTGGTGATAGTATTCTTGCTAGTTTGTTGGTTTGCTAGTTTGTAAATTATACTATATACCAAAATCAAACAAAATACGACTATTGCTATACTATGTCTTAGTTTTAGTCTCAACATGATACCTGTATTGAAACGACTATTGCTATACTTTTTATATTGAAACGACATTGAAATATACTTGTATAGAATCTATAAAATCTCACCAACAATACATTTTCAATATTGAAACGATCACTATTATACTTTTTATATTGAAAAGACAGTGAAAAAAACCTATACAGAATGCGTAAAAACTTTGCAATAGTACATTTTTAATATAGGTATGCTACAAGGGATAATTCCCATATAAAACTCACTATAAACGATACCATATAGATTCGATTGGCTCGGTTCTTATCCCACCAGCATAGGAAAAATGTAAATTTCCCATACAGTTCTTGTACAGGTGGCCACATGAATGAAATCCATACAGGACCTACAGGTACAGCATACCCTTACTCCCAGTTTCCTGATGTACAGTACCCGGCAAGAGAGATATGGACAACTTGCAGAATGCCAAAAACAGGGTGAACTTCAGGTGGATGCCAAAAATTATGTTTCTCATAAAATTGCACGGGGCTCTAGGAGCAGCTACATATAGGTGTTGTTTCCAAGTATCAAAGGTTAAACTAATTTAATTGCATTGCCTTAATGATCAATCAAGGATAAATTGAACATGTGTTGTTTTGATGTTAATCTGCAACTGTGATTGTTCTTATCTGAGACACACATGTCAACGTACATGTTCACATTTCGACTTAGATATGCACAACCCTCTTGTGTATATGCACCATGACATATCTCTAAGACAAATCAGTAAAGAGAGAAGGTGACATAGGGAGTTTAGTTGAGTGTCCTCTTTTAAGTAGAATTGTGACATTTCAAAGAGAGTTGGTAGCTAGCTGTTTGTTTGCAATGAAGTTGAGGAATCTCACAACAGAAGAGAAGGGTCGGATTGTTGGTTTGCATGAAGCAGGAATCTCTGGTGCTCAAATCGGACGTCAATTAGGCATAGCACGTCAAACTGTTTCTGCTCTTTTGAAGCGGTTTCAGCTTCGTGGTACCGTTGTTTCTCCAAAGCCTACAGGTGCAAGATGTAAGCTTGGTGTGCGTGACAAGCGACAACTGAAACATCTCATACTTCGTGATCGTCGTGCACCTATTGCTGCAATTCAAGCTCAAATGACAACAAAGGTTTGCATTCGTACGTTGAGGCGATATATTCGGGCTCTTGGCTTCAACAATCGTGTTGCAGTCAAAAAGCCTTTTCTTAGTAAAGCACACAAGGCACAAAGGCTTGCTTTTGCTCAAGCTCATGCACATTGGAGTGAAGAGGATTGGAAGAATGTCATATGGACAGACGAATCTTCCTTTGAGGTTGGCAAGCATTCACGGTTGGTACGAGTTTGGCGTCAAGTTAACGAGAGGTACGCATGGGATTGCTTATGCCCAAGTTTTAAGTCGGGTCGTGTTTCCATTATGATTTGGGGTGCTTTTAGTGGCTATCATAAGTCTCCTATAGTCATAATCCCTACAGGTAGAAGAACTGCTGCTGACTTTGTGAACATTGTGTACGAGGGAGCATTATTTTCCTTTTATTCCCTCCATGATCGTTCAAATGACATGAGTCTCATGGAGGATGGTGCTCCAGTCCATCGTAGTTCTCTATCTAATAGGTGGAGAGAAGCTCAAAGCATGGCGAAATTAAACTGGCCGCCTAACTCCCCAGATCTGAACCCCATAGAGAATCTATGGAAGATTGTAAAAGACCAAGTTCAAAACAAGCATCGGCCACGAGATCGGGATCAAATGGCCTCTGCCGTTCAACGTGAATGGAATGGAGTCTCTAGAGATGTGCTTGATACACTCATATCCACAATGCCTTACAGGATGAAGGCTGTTATTGATGCTCAAGGTGGTAGTAGTAGATGGTAGACAACAGTCCAGAGATTATCCAAATTGTTGTATATTTTGTATTTTTCAACATGATATATTCTACATTTTGAAAGTAGTCTCTCTAAGCTTTCCATTGCACTTTACGGTTCTCAATTTCATGTATTTTTGAATGAGTTACAGCATTTCAAATTTTAGAGTCTTCACAGGGTCCTGGTTCGAAAATGCCTGTGTCCATATCTCTCTTGCCGGGTACTGTACAACAACTGAAGTCACAAGTCACAAATCCAATGACCAGGTACACTAAGTACAATGCAGTACTGACATATCCCAAGTTCCCAACCAATGCCCCAAATCACCAAAGTCCAACGCGTCGCTCCCAGTGAACATTATTTGCTCTTATCATTCCAACATTTCAACCACGTTTTTCACAATTATAATGTAGGAGATAGTCAAGTCAGACGGACTCAGGGCCAGTTCACACTTCATACTATGGCAAGAGGTTTGAGTTAACCGAGAAGAAGTCCATCTAACCTCCGTTTTTGCTCTACTTCTAACCTCTTTTTTGAGCCATACTTGGGTACGTTGAATAGTGCCGTGTCATAGATTGTCCCCTTGTGGGCCATGGGCTTATAGCTTTGGTAAGGTCGAGACACCTAAAACCGATCAAATAAGACATGTACTTTACTTGGGAAAGATGAATCGATATTTTTAGTATTTTCCTCTTTTAGCAATAAGAAATTAAGAAGTTTTCATATTTAACTTAATTTTTTTGATAATTATTTGAATAAGTATAAATTTTCAAAGTGGAAGTTGTAGGTTTACCAAAAACCAATCATACGCTCTAATGTACAAATGAGGTACATCTTCCTTTTCAAAATCTAGAAATTAGGCAAGAATTTTAGGTGGTTGGTTTTGGATACCTGGTCCGGAATGGGTGTCTCAACTTTAGAAGGTGTGGGAGTCATTGCGAGGTGTGGCTTGTTTTAGATTGACTCTCAACTCATCATAAATTAGTTTTTGGTCTATTTATATTTCCATATGAGTTCAAGAGGAATTTAACACGAGTTTGCTAAAACTTTCCTCTTTGAGCTGACTTTTTCGGTTAACTTTGACACATTGTGGCTGGAGGTCAAAGGTTCGTCAAGTTCCATCAATTGGATTGCAAGATAAGCCATATTATGCAATAAATCAAAATTTTCATTAATCATAACAAAGAAGATATTGCACTTGCATCAAAGAGGGGATTTTTATTTTTTATTTATTTATTATTTATTTTTAAAATTTTTAACTCTAATTCTAACCCTAATCTTCCGGTCTCATTGTTGCTGCTGTTGAAGGAGTGGAGGCCTCCTCAAGACGTCAAGTTTTTTCTAATGAAAAGTCAACTAATTTCAAGTTTACAATTAGTGTCACACACATTTAATAATTTCTTGGGACATTAGGTACCTACACATTAATAGCCATAATTATTGTAATTTATATATTAAAAGAGGTGTTTTGTTTGTTCATTTTTTTTTGTTTTTTTGTGATGGCACCTTGATTTTTTGCGGTGTCAAGTAGATGAGGGTGTGTTAATTTGATAGCATTGAAAAGCCCTTGCAAATTGAAGAGTGTGCACAAGACAAGTTTCACAACATTTCAACTTGTACAATAAAATATATTTAGTTTCAACTAATTTTAGTTCCCACAAATTACAAAAATTATAGGAAAGAAGGGATGAAACACATTTTTTTTATATTTGATTGTGAGTGAAAATCAAAGGATGAAATATGGTAGTGACTTTTGAATCGGTGCTTCAAAAGTATTAAATAGAATACGTTTTTCATTTGTAAAATTGTGACATGTGTTCTCAAATAAAGAAAAGAAACATTGTAGTAAATTTGGAACCAATATTCCAAATAGAATGAAATATGCTCAAAAACACGATTGTGATTATTGAATCCATGCCTTAAAAGAAAAGGATCAAAACTGGTTGTGACTTTTGGATATGTGTTCAAAAAATGGGAATGAAACACACTTGTTACTTTTTAGACCCATGTCCCAAAATTTAAAATGAAACATTTTTAATATACTAGATAAGGGGCTTAATCAACCTTGAGAATAAACTAGTGTAGCCCTATGCCATTGCCCCAATGTTCCTCGTGATTTAACTATGTTTTTATTTTATTTTATTTTTACAATAAATTGATAAATGATTATTTAATTTGATTAAAATCTATAACTTTCACATGGTAGCTCCAGAAACCAAGAAACAACTTTGGTGCACCCTTTTTCGTTGAAATAATTTCCCGGAGATTTCTAACAATACAAAGACTTGGAGGCACTACTCACGGTGTTAGAAATAATGTGCAAAGAAAAAAAAAAAAAAACAGAGTATAGTTTTTAATACTTGCGAGGTAAAAATTATGTATTCTATCTGGATCTACCAAACCACTTCAAATCAAGAAATCTTCACTTATAAAAAATATACCTCCCTCCAAATTTTAGAATTTTATTAAAAAGTTAAAGTGCCAAATAAAATGGTTGATGAAAAAATTAAAAATAGCATGAGTTTTATTATGAAAAAAGAAGGAAAATCCGAAAATGGATGAAATATTGTTAATTTTTTTTGTTGTAGGGCAAAATGACATTGCATTGGGTGTGACATCCTTTTCAAATGGATGCCCAAGCTTTGCAAGATACATAGTAAAATTATGTAGTGAGCAAGAGAGACCCCGCAAAAGACATTGTGAAAATCCGTAGTGAACAAAAATGGACTTTGTAAAAGACATGAGGAGAAAACTAACATGTGTCTCGATAGGAAGGGATAAAGGACATGGTGATCCTATAAGGAAAGGCATTAGTTGATAACATCTTGTATATAAAGTGAAAGGAGCTCATGGGTGAGGGCTTCATTGTATTTGTATGAATGTACTTTCGTTTATGGTTGGGTAGAAGAGCTCTTACCTTGCATCTTTTTGAGCGTTTGTCCCTGCTTTTTTTATTATTAAATGTTGTTGCGGTGATTTTGTTGAGCACTTGGACTTTACACTGTGAATGAGTGTGAACGATTGCTGCTTTTTGAAAGAGCTTGACATTGTTTCCATTTTATAAATACTTTGAATCCAATTGTAAAAGTTGGGAACACTTCTTGGTGTCGCTTACTACACCTAATTTTTTGTACTTATGCTTACAAGTTGTTTCATTTTGCAAACTCATTTACACTACCACTTACGTTCTTTTTTCTCTTCTTTGTTTTTTGCTTTTACTTTTTGTGTTTACTTATGTTGAGCCTGTATTTGTAAGGTCCTTTTTTTCCCTTCCCTTTTTGCATCTACTTGCTCTATCAGATGGATGCAAGATTAAGACAGTCAACTTTAGCTTGGAACGAGTTTATGACATAGAAAAGTTGGAGGAAAAATTTAGGGTTTGAAGGGTTTTAGAAATTTCTAAAGGAAGAAAGTTTTCACTGTACTTATACGGTGACTCATTTCTCTGAAAGCAGGAATAAGATGGACGGTACTGGAAATGAGACGCAGTTGCAGAACTCCAACATCATTCCATCATTGCCCATCATTAATGGTAAGACTCAATACTTGCACCCGTATTTAATTTGACCCTAAACGATCAAGAAGCCCAAATTGGGCCTCATGTTTTTGTTTTAGCATTTTTATTACGTCATATGGGATTTCTTTTTGTTCACGTTTATTTCTTGTTTAACCAACACATGCAATGTTCTTCATTGATTCCACTAGTATAGAATTTGGTCTCATTAGTGAATCATTGATTTTTCACAATATGATCAATTAACTTTGTCATTTAAAAATCATGAATCTTTAATCCTTTAGGGGTTACTGACCAGGAGATAAAAGCACAACACATGTAATTGAATAACAATAAGGACTAGATAACCATCAACAACTATGAGATTAGAAGCTCCTACTTCATCTGTCCCATATTAAGCTTCTTGATTCCCTTGTCAATTTGTCCCACAATAAACTTCTTGCTTGCTCAAACTAGTACTACTCCTATTGGCTTAGGGTCCGCATGCTTGTGTTCAAGGTCCACACTATTGGAGGAGTTAAGTCTCCTTACCCTTGGGTTGTGAGCTACCAACCAAAAATTGCCTTAAAATCACAACTTTACATTATGAGGGAATATTGCACCCAGCCGTCAAGGTTGACATCTCATGTTGAATATATATTTTTTGGGGGAAAATTCGTTTCAACAAATGTCAAATTTTGTGAATATTCTCCAAGATTCTCCTTTTCACCATAAAAATAGAATTTTTTGAATAAATAATTTCCATACAATTTGGGCAAGCTGGTCTTCTTATAATTATATTTTGCCGATTGTGATGACGGTTCCAATTAATTGTTGTAAAAGCAGGGCCCAGCACCTCACGAGGCATCAATTGCAAATACTGCACCTCTCCTGATGTTCAGTTCCTGAAGATGTCCTTCACCTGCTGGCATATCTCCCATGGGAAGAAAGAGCCGCCCTTGAAGCTGCCGCGCTACCTCTGCAACAAATGCGACAATCACTTTACGGACTTCACTAACTCACCGGTACGTTGTCGTGTTGACGTGCACCCCTTCTCGCATTTTGTTTCTTTTAATTTAAATTTATTTCTCCCCAGTTTTTGTGGTTTTGGTACTCTTGGTAGCCTAAAAAACAATACTGGATAATTCTGATTTAAAAATCATATGATACATATAAACTAGATTGGCTTGTGCCAGAGTTTGACATAATAATCCGTTTTCTGGTGCGTGTGTGCATAATCTGCATTATATAATAGATAATACAATGTGTATAGTGTGCAATATTTATATCTATACAATATTAATAGTACACAGTAATTATGTTACATTGTTTGTGTAAAATATGACATACAATATGCATTATATGATACAATTCCATGTATCAACTCTTTTGTAGGTTGAGAATTCTCATAGGATATTTTTAAATCAAAAGTGACCACTAATTAATACCTCACAAGCAAGGTTCTTATTTTTGTGGGAAACAAAGGATCCTGCAAGACATGGTTAATAATGTTATTTGTTACTTTTCTTTAATTTTAGGTTCCACGGAGAGTGGCCGTAAGGCAACCTCCCAAGGGTCCATTGCCTATGCCTAGCAGACGCGTTAAGAAGGAATACGCCCAACTTGAACTGGAGGAAGAAGATCATGATGAAGAACCCAACTTGAATTTGGGGGAGCAGCAATAAACACGCTATTTGTTGCGATAGAGCATTTGATTGGTTCCCATTTTGGTGTTACCATTGACTTAAATGCTCATGCTTCAAAAGTGGCTTCGATTTTGATTGTTGTTTGCCTTAAAGGGCTCAACAAATAATACAAAAATTATGTGAAAAAGGCCAAAATGTGATGTGGCTGGCACATTGTTGCTTCATATGATGTTTACATTGGGATGCAAGTATTGAGGTTTTGTCATCACTATGCTAGTATTGTCTCTCTTTATGCTTTGGACTGAGGAGCATCCTCAATCAAGATACAACATGCAAATTGGCCTAACTCCAAGGCCTTTATCTTGTTGCACCTCTTGCCAATGAATGCAACACAATGCAAGAATAAAATATTCCATGGAAAAGAACAATATGAAATTATTAGAAGATACCTTACTTTTTATTTTGCATCTAATATGCTTGTATACCGTAGTAGGAAGGCAGGTTCGGCACTTTCAAGTCGAATAATTAATTAAAGTTTGAAAAGTAGGGGTCCGCACTTTCAAAAATAATTGTTAAAAATTCGGCTATTAATAACTAACATTGAATTTTACTAGCGGCTACACGTTTTCCTTTGTTTTTTGTCTACAATTTTTGTTGACTTCATTTTTATTGATTTCGACAAAATACTTAATAAATTTATTTATTTTTTCGGCAATTTTTTGGGGAATTATTTTCTGCCGACCTTGCCTTCCTGGTACGGTATTGTATATCTCACTTTTTGGTTCCGCATTTTGAGTGCCGAAAGGTAATTTTCAATAGAATTCACTTGAGTCTCAACCAATGTGGAAATGACACGTGGCAGAATTCTTGAAATTGTGAATTATTTAGGCCGAACCAGAAAATGAGGCATGGTATGTTGATTACAATCAATGCCAGTGCTCAAAAGTAGCGAGTGGTTTCAAAGGCTCAATGTCGAGACAAAAATTGTGAGGTCAGAGAGTTGTTTCCATACGCCAGGAAAGTAGGTTCAATTACTAGGCCTGTTTTCAGGCACCGGTTTAGATTTGAGAATGTGATTTTAGTTACAACTCTTACTGTGCCAATTTCACTGCCAAAATACCGAATTCCACTCACTAGAAGAAAAGAGGGACTTATTCAGTATTCACTCAACCTGGATTGGGTTTCTAAGTGAATTTGGCCACATTTGAGAGAATTTGGTCACATCTAAGTGAACATGCTCAGGATACAAGTCCCTCTTTTATTCTAGTGACTAGCAACATTGTACTACGATGCACACCTACAATGTTCAGTCTCATAAGTAGTTACACACCTAAAAAATTGTCATAACTAATTGATAGTTTAAAAATTTTCATCAAAATTTGGTCATGATGTAATACTTATAGGATAATGTGTGTACACTTGCATAACATTCAGTAGCCTTTCTGACTGATGCCTCCCTTCATCAGAATGATGTGGAATATCCCACATCATTTCATCCTCCCAATGAAATGATGTGGGATATTTCACATCAAATCAGTAGCTATGGGGGCACGTGGCATTAAGCAAGAGCAATCAACCATGATGAATAGTCATCAAAAGCACTCTTTCAATCACAATTCAACAATGTTTTGTAATTGTATATTTGATTCACTCACAATTCAACAGTGTCTTGTAATTGTTTATTTTGATTCCATCACAATTCAATAGTGTTTTGTAATTGTTTATTTGATTTAATAGTTCATTCAATTACAAATCACTAGTCACTGCATATATAGAGGTGGATGAAACTAAAAGCACCCTCTTGGAAGGCTACTAAATGTTAATATGTGGTTTCCATTTCCTCTCATATGGTGATCGCTCCCTTATTTGGACTAATGAGAGGCTTCTATTTTCTCGAATTGCCTCTCATGTGGTAAGGCCCTTACAAAAGATCTAGTATAGATAATGTACAAACAAAACAATGCAGATACTACATAAATTCAACATGAGCTGTGATTTATATCAAAAGTATATGAGAATGACAAAGCTTGCTATAATAAAAATCATGATCTTAGAGAAGTCACTTTATGTATTTTTAGGTACCCTTTGTGATAACAGAGTATTCAAAGGTATCCTACAAAATATAAGTAATTATTTCTATAATTAGTATTTTAAATGAATATTTTCATTTAAATTCTTGTAATCAATTTTGAGCATCTTATATTAATGTCTTTCATTTATAAAAATTATCTTTAAATGTAATTTTTTGGAAGTGACTCCCCTAAGATTACAATACAGTAACCATATTGGTTATATAATGATAATGAATTTCTTAATGAATAGTACCCTTCAATAAAGTGTCCTATTCTTTGACAAGACCATACTCTCACTTTTATGAAGTTGAGTTTCATAAATTTATTCTCCAGGATTATGATTGTCCCAAGTAATAACAAAAGTAGTAACTAGTATATAATTGGTCGATGCACTCTATTCTCGGCATGTCTGGTGGTTGTTGCTAGGAAAGTTTTCACTTCTCACTCACCACCTTGAATGTAGACTTGCCGCACAATGAGCAACTGTTGGGCTTGCTTTAACCCTTAAACGTCCCTTGGGAATAGTATATACATTGTCATATAATTGAGATTTGCTACCAACAAGAAACTCTAAATTGGGATTTTAATAGCTCAATAGAACTGCATTGATCTAAATTTCACCTTCTCTTTCGAACTCAAACCCATTAAAGATGTGGATCCATTCCAAATACAACCAAAGTACGTTGTATTCTACTGACCGCCACGGCACGTTCAGACGTTTAGGGGCTAATGCGGCCAAATTTCATCAGCTCTACAGAGTAGCAACCGACTTACTGCAGGAAGCACGCACAGTAGATATTTGCAATCAACAAAGTCCAAGTGGTACGTCTACCGGTAAAAGAAAAAAACAGAACGTTCGGTGTGACTACGAGGCTGGCAGCTCCTTTGTGGAAAACACAACATTGATGACTCTCGAATCGTGACATCTCAGTCAAACCATGTTCTCCCCACAAGCCAAGACTCTCGTTTATCACTCGTCTTGCAGTAATCAAGGCTACTCAATACCAGTATAAAGATGAACACCCAAATGCCATTAATTCTCAACAAAACGATCTCCAGCCACTTAATTTCCAGAGCAAGCAACTGCAGCAGACCGATCATTAGCACCAGTCTCGATCTCCATCGATCTTACGCCTTCGCCGGATACACACGACAGTCCGGAGTGTAGCTAGCAAGCTGCTATCGATCATACACTGACACAACGTTGAAGCCTGCTCGATCGATATATCGAGAGTTCCTTGAAAGCAATTGAACTGCCGGAGCTTGGACCTTGTGGATCGATCGACGAGGTAGGGAGGGTGATTTGTAGCTGTACATACAATTAAGATGGCGAAGGTGCAAATGGTGGGTGCAGTGATGATGGTGGGGGTGTGCGTGTGGTGCATGATGATGCAAGTGAGTACAGCGCAGTCAGTGCCAGTGCCTGCACCCGCGCCCTACATGCGAGGCTACGAGCCTGTAGCGGCCCCGGTATCTGCCCCTGGACCAGGTTCTCTCGGCTCGCCCATGCCTGCTCCCCTTGTTGGGTCTCCCGGGTTCGCCCCGCTCTCCAACGAAGCCCCTGCTTACGCTCCGGGACCCGTGTCCGGCGAATGAGTTCCATGTCCCACTCTCAAATGCCTGTCGCAGTGTGTGGGACTGCCTGCGATTTACGGCTCTGCAATTCACTTTGAAAATACGGTTTGAGGCTGGAGTATTCAATAGTAGGAAAATTTGATTTGTAACAACTAGACTCAATACTTGATGTGTTGAGTGGTTTGATTCCAAAGCAATAGCTTCTTCGATTGATTTTTTGCTGCTTTGAGAGCAAAACTAGGTGCAGCCATTCTTTGCTCCATATGCGGAGCGTGTATTGGTCAGCGTTTCAACACTTACGGTTTCATGGGAAATAAAATTGTGGAAGACTACCTTTTTTGTTATGATATTAGAGTTAACCAAAAAGTCAGCCCAAAGAGGAAAGATTTAACAAACTCGTGTTGAATTTCTCTTGAACTCATATTGCAACATAAATAGACCAATAAACTAGTCTATGATGAGTTCAGAGACAATCTAAAACAAGTCACTGTCATTATTCTTCACACCTCGTAATGATTCTCACACCTTCTAGTAAAGCTCAAGTCTATGTCCCACAAGGGGACAATCTATGACACACCACTATTCAACTCAAGTATAGAAACTTAAGAGGTTAGAAGTAGAGCAAAAAGGGAGGTTAGATGAGCTTCTTTTTGGTTAACTCAATTGCTTACTTCTAGTGGATCTTTGTGGCTGTATTTGAATTTGGTATGTTCGAGAGGTAAGGTGAGAGAATACGGGATGTGATATTAAAGAAGGTGATATTAGAGAAGTAGAGATAAGTGATGTTGAGGAGTAATGTATCAGATTGAAATTAGTGGAGGAAAATTTGTATTCTTCAATTCCTCAAAAAAATCAGTATAGTAAATTCTCTAAGGAGAAGTGCGGCTACAATTATAATATGATGGAGTGCCTTTGCTCATTAGTATGTAGCTTGCTTGACTTGATAAGATTATAATAAAGACAAAATATTCTGCCTCTAACCATAATACACTACCATATATACTATATAATGTCTCCTCTAATTAAAAATGTCATGATTACATAAGAAATCATGCAATTTGCTTTCACAAAGCACTTGTAATCCAAAGTAGGATCATTCAAAACCAAGCATGTTCCTAAAAGCATGACCTAATAAATCTAAAGAATAAATAGATGCTTGTTGCACAATGTTCAACACAAGGACATTAAAATTAGGGCACAAATTTAAAAATTCTTAAATTTAAAAGTATGAGTTTGAGTCCAAATTTAGCTCCTTCTAAAAATAATTTCACTTTCTGGCTATTATTTGCCAGCTTAAAATAAAAAATAAAAAAATAAAAAAATAAAAAGGCTACATGGGACCTTAACTCTTAGTGTATGCAGGTCTCAAAATAGAGAAACTGGAGGTTTTTCTCTAATCTTGTTGCTTCATTGAGTGCTGGCAAGCAGGTGGAATTTTTGTTTAAATTGATTTTGCAATTACTGAGATCCCAAGCCTGATTGAGCTGATTACTCCATCGAGGTATATATTTTGGAGAGCCTTCTCATATGCCGTTATTTTACAGTTTGTTGTCTCCGATACATTCGGTAATGAAGCTGGAAGTATTATTAATCTCCTGATTACCTCACTAAACAAGTGCTGATTTGATAAACCTAATAAATGATTTACTTTTGCTTCAGGCTAAAGAATGATGCTGAGGTTACCCATTTTTTACTCCGTCACAATCATCCTCAGCGGCTTCTTCGTCCTTATTTCCCTGCCTGTATGGTAGGTCAAGCCTTCATTCTCTCCCAAACTGCGCAATTAAGGTTTGTGAATTCAAGGATTAGGGTTTACTGCAATAGCTCCATAACAATAACCCCTGACAGCTGTGAGCACAACAAATTGATTGAATCGGAAGCACATCGGTTATTCTTGTTATATGTTGTTGGATGAACAGCAAGCTGATTGCACTCATAGAATTGACAGCAGAAAGATTAAAATGAGAAGTCACAAAAGGTGCAAGAATTAATGTTATGAAGCAGAGACTATGGCAGGGAATCAAAACCTAAACCCTCATACATTTCATATTTCTTTAACACACAGTTACCACATCTTGAGTTTAAGTTTTTTGAATCCAAATCACGTCTTATCTTTGTCACATGAACAAGTTGAGTGCGCTCATAGAAATGTTTAAGAATTGATAGCAAAAACGATGATAAAAACTCAACCAAGAAGCTCAAATTGGACCTCATGTTTTTTTAAGTAGTTTTGAGCAGGTCCTATGTAGACTTCTTTTTGTTCAAATTTGTTTGTATTTGAACAACATAAGCACTGTTCTTCATTGATTCCAGTGATTTAAAATTTGGTCTCATCTAATTATATTTTTTCACGATACGATGAGTTGAATTTGACATTTTACCTTGGTCCTATAGGGTTTAAGAATTAACAGAAGAAAGCAAGTTGAGTGCACTCATAGAAAACTTTAATAATTAACAGCAGAAAGCAAGCTAAGTGTACGCATAGAAAACTTTTAAGAATTGACAGCAGAAAGATGATGAAAGCTTAAAACGAGAAGTTACAAAACGTGCAAGAAATAATGAAGAGACTATGGCAGGGAATTCAACGGGATGCAGCAGCGCCAAGACTCAGAGTGCGCATGCAAGTGTGAATCATCGAACGCAACAGCTTCGTTAGCGAATTCCATCGTCAACGAGGAGGAATGCAACCCGGAGTTTTTCCCGGAAGGGCACTGGACGCGGGGAGCTCCCGATCGATCCACAGGCCACCGGATGCTCTACGGCACGATCGCAGTACAGCACGCGATCTACCGGCACCAGCACCCGGAGAGCTGCAAGGGGAAGAAGTTCCTGGTGTACAAAGCGAGCGGCAACGGCAACGGCATCGGGTCCGTCCTGCACCGCACCACGATCCTCCTGCAAGCCGCGCTGGACCTGGACCGCGTTCTGCTCCTGTACCCCCAACCCAAAGGACAGTGGGTCGACGCGCCCTTCTGCGTCGGCGCGTACACCATCGACAGCTGCTACTTCGAGCCCATCTCGTCGTGCGACATTCGCGATGCCATGGAGCGCCGGAAGTGGCAGGATTTAGGGTTTCTCAATCCGGAAAGCTATGCGAGAAACTCCGAGCAGGTTTTGAAGTACGATTATGAGCAGAGCAGCGCTCTGTTTTTGATCCGGTCTACTCCTGTCATGTTTCATGAGATATTGAAAGCAGGTATGGAATTATACAATTTTTGTTGCGTTTACTAGATCGTAATGCCAAAAACCAGAATGTCATGTCACTAGAAGAAAAGAGGGACTTATTCACTCAGCCTGGAGTGGGATTCTGAGTGAATTTGGCCACATTTGAGTGAATTTGGTCACCTCTCAGTGAACATGCTCAGTGTACGAGTCCCTCTTTTCTTCTAGTGTGTCCAAAGACCACATTGCCATGACCAAAGATCGCGGTGTCATAACCAATAGGGGTTGTCAGTGCCATAACTCTTTGGAGAAGTTTGATTCTCTGGAGATTGAGAACCTTGGAAGAGAAACATGGAGTTGATCCTGGCCATTGGCTCCATGAAGGTGTGATTGACGTTGTGTGTTGAAGAATGAGAATGGACACAACTTGTTAATCTTCTTCACGGTTTCTCATTCTTCATGCCCATTCTTCACCTCTGGAGGAGAAGAATGAAAATTCTGAATCTTCAAGCCCATTCTTCAATTCTGGAGGAGACGAATGAAACTTCTCAATCTTCAAAGAATGGGTCCTTCACAATTCAAGGAGAAAGTGTCATGTACGCATTCTTTGAAGATTGAGAATGGAAAAAAAGACGTGTGACGCCTCCCAATGATCATAACCTTCGGCAACGTGGTCTTCGACTTTGGCTACATTGGCTTTGGCAATACGGTACTTTGGTCAAAGCATTTTGAATTTGGTTAGGGCATTTTGGTGTTTGGCTAGGGCAACATGGACTTCTACTATACTATGGCAATGTGGTATTTGCACTAGGCATTTTGGTATTGGCATTATGATCTAATAATTGTAACAAGTTGTATTCCATAAGCAGGAAACCTTTCGACGAATTCGTACTACTGGTGGCGCGCGCAAGGAGTGGCGTACCTCGTGCGCCCAAACGCTCGTACTTTAGAGGAGCTTAACTTGCGTCGAGTGGCTATTTTTCGAAACGCGACAATTGAGGAAGGCACGGTGTCGGTGCATGTTCGGCATGGCGACAAAGGGAAAGAGAGTCCCTTGGCGTCTGATGAGGCGTACTTGTCGCGCGCTGAAGTTTTGGTGCGTGAACATCCTGAGTTGAAGCGGAACATCTTTTTAAGTACTGAGGATGCTTATACCGTGAGTTTCTTTGGAAGAGTTGAGAATTGGACTGTGTTATGGACGGATGTGCAACGGCAATATGGTTTTCAAGGTAGCACTGCGGAGTTTTCTCATATGCTTGGGTGGGATGAAGATTTTTTGAATAGTCTTCTTAGCTTGCAACTTGCGTTGGAGTGTGATGCTTGGGTGGGCATGATCTCATCAAATTGGAACCGGTTGATCGATGAGCTTCGGTCTACAATTCATTGTAAGCATGACCGACCTTATGTTGATGTTTTTGTTGGAACCAATATCACCGATTACGATTGGCGTTGATCTATAGAATCTCTTGTTTCAAAAATTGAAATAGGAATCTTATGTATCAACATTTACAACCATGATTCATGGAACTTACACTTTGCCTAGAAATAGTTTAGTGTAGTATAGAATCCAGAGGGAAAATGAGTGAGATAATTGATTCTAGTTTGTGAATTGAAGGTATAGTTTGAAATTCGAAATGAGTGTATTAGCAAATGGAAAATAATCACAAATGAATGCAAATTGTTTCCTTTTTTTTGACACTTTAATCAAAGTAATTCTATGGGTATTCAAAGTTGTGATCATAGAACTTATTGACGTTGACACTAGACAACCCTTAATCGGACACTCTTGAAGCACCAAATGCTTCAACTCCTCACAATAGTTGCATGACAAAACTCTTGAATTCTCCATTGCTAACTTTGAAAACTATTGTTGACAATCATGATTGTTCTTGATTGCAAAATGTAAGTCACATTAAGAACGGTGTCACTTGATTTAGTTACCTGAGTTGATATATACTCTCACTATATTATGCATTTTGGTGTGGAACTTGAACAAATGATATTTGAAATCCACCTTAAAAACCAATCCTAACCCTATTCTGATTCTCTCCAATATTCTCTTATCACAGACATATATCACCTTCAAGAATCCAAGTTGATTCCCATTCAAAATTTGATGACAACAGTATGACACAAAATAATATCCAGATGAACAATTAATACTTTAACGGACACCAAACAACATAATCTGCAACAGGTTAACTGATCATTACAACTGTAGGCCTGTCAAAAAGTTTATAGCATGACACAAAAGTTATTTTCCAAAAAAATTCATTCCCATGGAAGTATTGAAATGCTGATCAATACACGCTCCATATGTGAAGCAAAGAATGGCTACACCAAGTTTCGCTTTCAGAGCAGCAAACAATCGAAGAGACCGTTGCTCAGGAATCAAACTGCTCATCAAGTAATCAGAGTTCCTACAAATTGAAACTTTCCTACAATTGAATAAGTCTCAAACCTCAAAGCAGGCCAATATACGAAACCTATGGTAACTTATTTTCAAACTACCTGCAAGTGAATTGCAGAGCCGTAAATCGCACAGACTGCGACAGCCATTTGAGAGTGGGACATGGAACTCATTCGCCGGACACGGGTCCCGGAGCGTAAGCAGGGGCTTCGCTGGAGAGCGGGGCGAACCCGGGAGACCCAACAAGGGGAGCAGACATGGGCGAGCCGAGAGAAGCTGGTCCAGGGGCAGATACCGGGGCCGCTACAGGCTCGTAGCCTCGCATGTAGGGCGCGGGTGCAGGCACTGGCACTGACTGCGCTGTACTCACTTGCATCATCATGCACCACACGCACAGCCCCACCATCATCACTGCACCCACCATTTGCACCTTCGCCATCGATCTTAATTGTATGTACAGGGCTATAGAAATTACCCTAGCTACCTCGTCGATCGGCACGGTCCAAGCTCCGGCAGTTCAATTGTTTTCAAGGAACTCTCGATCGATCGATCAGGCTTCCACGTTGTGTCAGTGTATGATCGATAGCAGCTTGCTAGCTACACTCCGGCCTGTCGTGTGTATCCGACGAAGGCGTAAGATCGATGGAGATCGAGACTCGCGCTACTGATCGATCTGCTGCAGTTGCTTGCTCTGGAAATTAAGTGGCTGGAGATCGTTTTGTTGAGAATTAATGGCATTTGGGTGTTCATCTTTATACTGGTATTGAGTAGTCTCGATCACTGCAAGACGAGTGATAAACGAGAGTCTTGGCTTGTGGGGAGAACATGGTTTGACTGAGATGTCACGATTCGAGAGTCATGGTCATTAATGTTGTGTTTTCCACGAAGGAGCTGCCAGCCTCGTAGTCACACCGAACGTTCTATTTTTCCTTTTACCTGTACACGTACCACTTGGACTTTGTTGATATATTGCAAGAATCTACTGTGCGTGCTTCCTTCAGCCGATTTTTATCCCATTCATGAAAATATCTGATAAAAATCAGTTTTATGAAAGTTGCCATTTTTCTTTTCATATTGTATAAAAATCAAAGAGTTTCATTTTCCTTGCAATTGATGCTCTCAATTTAAAAAAAAAAACAGTTTCATATCGAATGTGAGAGCCAGAAAGGAGGGCGTTCAATGTCGTGTGCACATGTTCACGTGATAGTTTGAAAACATGGCTGCAGGCCACTGTTCAAGAATTCTGCAGCATGTATTCCACTCCCATGCACACTACTGGCTGTACGTTGTTGTGCACAAGTCTAGATCCTCGTGGCTGCACTTTCCCCAACAAACTCTTCGCTCACACAGACAAAGAGTTAAAGCCACCCAATTAACGCGTCATCAACCATAGATGACTATAATTGTAGAAAACACCTCCAAAAATGAAATTGAGACTTGCAACCACATCCACCGTACTCCATGGACCCATGTGCAAATTGGGAGTAAGCAGTACTTAAGAGCCAACACATTTGCCTCTGGACCTTCCAGGTTGCGTCTCGATCGTGCCAGCCATCGATTTACGCAACATGGGAGGACTTAGATCATGTATCAAATACTGCCGTAAACCATAAACCCTAAAAACCCTATACCCCAAACCCTAAAAACCCTAAACCCTGAACTTGGCAATTACAAAGTTGGCCGGGGGGCGCTTAAAACAGGAAGTCGTGCAAGAGCCAAAGCATCGCCTAATTCACGTGCTTCAGATAAAGCTGTTATCAAGAAATTTCACTGCTCGTTTCGGAGATGGACACCCACTTTCCTTGGGTTGCCTTAATTTGTATAAACCACGGGAACGTCTAATCAACCACCGAATTGTACACTTGCTTTAGCAGCGTTGCATAACACACGCAAAACAGATGCAACGTAACGGCACGAACGAACAGAGTTAGGGTTAGGGTTAGGTTTCCAGGTGCACGCTCCCCAACCCACCCCTACTTACCTTTCTCGCCTCCACTGAACTCTCCCTTTCAGCGCTTACTCATGTTGTGCGCTTGGCTGCTGCCGCCGCTGCTGCTGCGAAATCCAGGCTTGTGTCGGACAGCCAGCACCGCAGCCATGTCGCACAGGAAGTTCGAGCACCCGCGGCACGGATCGCTGGGGTTTCTGCCCCGCAAGAGGGCCAACCGGTCGCGAGGGAAGGTGAAGACGTTCCCCAAGGATGACCCCGCGAAGGCGCCGCACCTGACATCGTTTCTGGGCTACAAGGCCGGCATGACCCACATCGTGCGCGAGGTGGAGAAGCCCGGGTCCAAGCTGCACAAGAAGGAGACGTGCGAGGCCGTGACCATCGTGGAGACGCCGCCCATGATCGTGGTGGGGCTGGTGGCGTACATCAAGACGCCGCGGGGGTTGCGGTCGCTGAACACCGTGTGGGCACAGCACTTGAGCGACGAGGTGAAGCGGCGGTTCTACAAGAACTGGTACAAGTCGAAGAAGAAGGCGTTCTCCAAGTACAGCAAGCGGTACGAGACGGAGGAATGCAAGAAGGATCTGGAGTCGGAGCTGGAGCGCATGAAGAAGTACGCGAGCGTGGTGCGCGTGCTGGCGCACACGCAGGTGCGGAAGCTGAAGGGCATCAAGCAGAAGAAGGCGCATTTGGCGGAGATTCAGGTGAACGGCGGCAGCATGGCGGAGAAGGTGGATTTCGGGTACAAGCTGTTCGAGAAGCAGGTGCCGGTGGACGCCGTGTTCAGGAAGGACGAGATGATCGACATCATCGGCGTGACCCGCGGTCACGGGTACGAAGGTGTGGTGACGAGGTGGGGTGTGACCCGTCTGCCGAGGAAGACTCACAGGGGATTGAGGAAGGTGGCGTGTATCGGAGCGTGGCACCCGGCTCGCGTGTCGTTCACTGTGGCAAGGGCCGGACAGAACGGGTACCATCACCGGACGGAGATGAACAAGAAGGTGTACAAGGTGGGGGACAAGCAGGCGTTCGCAGCGTCGACAGAGTTCGACGTGACGGAGAAGGAGATCACGCCGATGGGAGGCTTCGCGCACTACGGTATCGTGCGGGACGACTACCTGATGATCAAGGGGGGCGTGATGGGGCCGAAGAAGAGGGTGATCACGCTTCGTCAGAGTCTGTACAAGCAGGTGTCTCGGAGCGCGCTGGAGGACATCAAGCTCAAGTTCATCGACACATCGTCCAAGTTCGGGCACGGGCGGTTCCAGACGTCGGTGGAGAAGGCCAAGGTGTACGGTAAGGTCAAGGTGTGAGCTTAAAGGAAGAGACATTGCGGAGGGTTAATTAAACCCTAAACCCTAAACCCTGTGGTAGTGTGACGAGGATATGCACTTGGTGCATATTTTGGGCCACTGGCATGTGCTACGATGTGAGCATTTAGGAGCTTTGGAGCTCAATGCTGTTGCACCTCTGCCATGCCCTCCCGTCACCGCTTTTTGGCGGTACTTATGTGCTGATATGAATTATGAAATTGATATTTGTGCATTGAAGCTAACAGTGGTGTGGACCGAGGGATTGCTCTATCTTGCTATGTGAGTACTGGGCCAATGGCATGTGCTACACTGTTACAATGGAAGCCAAAGTTGTGGCTCATTGTTTGTGCACCTCTGCTATGCCCTAGTCCCTTTGGTTTCCAAACACCTGCAGGGGCGAGCGGTTTTTTCGCAAGGTACCTGCGCTCCCTACGTTTGTTAGAGGATTCAGTTGTGTCAAGTCTTCATTTCTGCCTTCTTATGTGATTTTGCACAGATGTTTCCTGTTCTTTCCTGCATTTGTTTGCCTCTGAAAGTGGTTTGCTGTCGGAATTGTATTTGGCGAAAATGAATGAGGAGTTTACGGTGGTTTAGGGTTGACGCATTTCTGTTACAACGGCCTTTGTATTAACCCCTTAACGTACCAGGGTGTCCCTGGAATTGACAATTTGAGAAAAAACATTATAAACTACCATTTAGAAAAATATTCTGGAATTGATATACATATGAAAGTTCTAGATCTTGAATTTTAGATTCCATCCGTACGGTTCGATTCACTAATACAATCACCAATATTTAATTATAAAATTTGAAAGTTAAAATTAAAAATTCCTTCTAAATTCGATTACAAACTAAATTTCAATATTTTTTGAGTAAATTCTTTTGGAATGAGTTTGAAATGAGATACTCTTAACCCCTAAACGACCTCACCATTTTCTGGAATTTTTTTCCGCAGTTTTGGGACGATTTTTCCATCATCCACAACATTGCAGAGATGTTTGCTTTTATGTAATCCACCGCACGATCTTGTTCGTTTCCTTGAGAGGAATGTCCTCGGTGAGAAATTTTGCAGTTTAGATTGATGGATGTAGAGATTATAACGTTTGACTCAGTTTTTTTGTGGGTTGACTTTGACGGGCAGAGTGGATTTTTGGGATGTTTCTTCAATTTTTGGCAATTTAACCATCTCCAAAAAATCGACAGAAAATTTATTCTATGATTTGATCACCAACAAATCAATCTAGAATTTTTTTGACGACCTTAGATTCATTTTTCATGAACTTATGAATCTTGCAATGTGAGACACATCAAAAGCAGCTGTAGACAAGTCTGTGCCCGTGTAACCGGGCAGGGATGAGCATGAGAAGCCAGGAAACGCAAAAAGGTTGTTGATCTGCCACAAATGTGTCAGACTGGCGCATTTTTGTACAGCCCGCTCTAGAACCGGGCAATTGAAAAAAAATAAAAAATTGAACTACCCTGAAGTCCTAGAACTGTAACTGCTAAGACGATGCCTGCCGCTCCAACGCGAATCTCTTCATCATACAACCCTGTCATCAACTGTCCACACTGAATTCAGCGCCATGCATTGAGAGTCCACAATGCATTCAATAGCATGCACAAGCAATTCACGTCTTCACTATGTAAGAGCTAACTATTTTATCACACCATCTCCAAAAATAAGGACCAAAGTTTTTCCAGAGTCGAAAGCAGAAGAAATCAGGTCCTGATTCAGAAGAATTTGATTGAGTTTTGAGCAAGAAGTTACCGAATGCATGCGGAAGTTGATGAAGGAAAGCATCTCGCAACATGGCACCAGTCTATATGACACACCCACAATACCTGTCAGCACGATCCCAGTGTCTTTGTTGCCGATAACATAGATACAAAGTACTGTGTCTAAATCGTCATCAATTTCAGGACTCTGAGAAAGGCTTACAAACAATGCAAGGGAGAATCATGAGACAGACAAGAGAGGCCAGACTCACCAACAGTAAACAACCCATTGCTCGCAACCAGACGCCTTATCACTTGCACGCACATGTACTCAACCGAACAAGTCACATGCACCCACCAGAAGACAGAATTTGCAACGCTCTCACCTCTAAAATTGTCACACCATACGAAGTATTACAAAAAATATCCTTCGTGCTAATGCTTCCCTGGTGCTCTACAAATGCACTTCAGATATCTACACCACAAACGAGATTGAAGGCAACCGTGATCCTAAAGAATCGCACCCCTCCAAGTCAGACTTCCTCGATTATTCACAAAGGCTCAAAGACATGAGCAGGCCTACGTCTCCACCGCCTACGACTTCGCGCCTCCCCCGCCCTCTACGTCTAATTGCAGCATCCACGTGTTCCTCGCCCAATGTTGGCTCGCTTTGCTCGGCTGGCAAAGTTTCTTCTGATCACCGCCCACGACCCGGCCATCCGTTGACTCCGCGCCGAAGCCCTCGCCCTCTGCATGTTCTAGCTGGCGCGTTTCCCTCGAAAGCTGCCTCCGCCCAGCTATCCCCGTCGCCGAGCTCAGATCCACGCGAACCAGACGCCTAGCTCTGTCGATCACCTGTTCCTCGCCCACCGCGTAATGCCTGCCCACCGCCACGTCGACCACGGCCCACCGCCCCACGCGCACTGGCAGTTTGCATGATCAGGCCCGATCCCATGCCCTCGTAGCCATCGCCCTCTTCGATCTCACTGCCGCTTGTCTGGAGCTCTCACCTAGCAGGTCTACTTCACAACTTTGGTGCTCCTTCCGCCCAGTACAAGCGCCTTCCGAATCCTTTGCACATGGATCAGTGTCTTCATCGGTCCTTGAGTCGCTCTCTTTGTCACTTGATCAAGCTGTAAATCCTTGAGCCGTTAGGAATTCCCGTTAGATGCAATGAATGTGGAATCTAACCAATCTTTGGGTTCTAGAGATTGTTGGAAATATCGTTCATGAGTTGCGATCTACAGTACAGTTGTTTTATTGTGATCTAGAACAAAAACCGATCAGTGATTGATGCCGCAGTCCTTTGTGCAAACTTCTTGTTAGACTAGAAATTGAAGGCAACCGCCGAGTGTAATTTCACTTCTAAACGTTTGATTCAAATTTCAAATTTCAAGTATTAGATTGCAGAAACTACCGTCCAACCTCATGAGCTTCCACTTGTTTAAACTGTCGTCAATGGAGTTTCTTTCTGTCCTCAATGGAGTTTCTGTTCCGCAAGATGCGATCTTGTTTTTCTCCCTTTCATAGCATGACATGTGGCATTTTCTCTCCCGCCAATGCATATGGCCTTGAATGCACTGATCTGGTCGTTGTCAGGGGCAGCCACTCCCAACGTCCACAACCGCAGCATTGGTGAAGGGCAGGAGCTCATCAAAATTTCCTTGAATGAAGAATGTCCGACGTCATCGCCACAATTCATCCACATTTTATCACATTCTCTCATCCGGTCTTGTCACAGGAGCCCAAAAATTTCACAGACTTTTGGAGAAAATGGAACACCATGAGCAATAAACTTCTCTCAAAAATTACCAAACCCGTATTTCCGTATGAAAATTTCGCACAAGTGACCGTAACTACCTGTAAAATCTATGGTAGAAAGATAGCACTGCAAAAAGTGTCGTATGGATGAGAAAATGGACTTTGAATCTGTACATCATGCAAAAAATGCATGGTTGGGCAGTTAGGGGTTAAGTGTGGTGATACTTTGAAATTTTTGTGTTTCTTAAATTTATGACCTCATTTTTCACGATTCCACTTTGAACTAGAGTCAATGCAATTTTGGCTTGGTCAACGACTTGACATACTTCTACATTTGCAATTTTAGAAAAATATGTACTCTAGTATGACTAAATCCAGCCATTAGATAGGATAACGACTTGGTGAAGAATCTCCAAAAAATTGGATGAGTATCATCCAAGCGTTGATGAGAACGTGAGAAGGCTTTGAAATCATTCGTCGTCCAGTTTCTGGACGCTGTGACGTTTAGGGGTTAATATGACTTCAGTGCTCAACGAAGTTGCTCTCTGTGGTAGTCTTCAGTAGTAGCTTGTTTGGTAGTTGGGTAGCGATTTGTGTTTCTTTGAACATCTTCTGACATTCCCACAGCCTCCTGAATTTCAATAAAGCTCACTTTTCGACACGACTGGATGAAGTGTGTGCAGTGTATTAGTTTTTTCTTGTATGTGCTGTATTTCTGTTCTGTTGTGTCCGACATTCGTCTTCATATCCAGTTGATGCTTTATTTTTTTAGAATAGGTGTATGTTGGTCGGCCATCTGTAAGCTATTATTTGTCACGTATTGCAACATGAATATTTATTATGTTGCTTTTTCTGTTTGAATCAGATTTGTTTAAACTACCGTACTAAATCATTTTTTGAATTTGTAGTAAGGTAGACGACCTGTTTCCGATCAGGCCCCCAATCACGCAGTATAGGGCGACCTATTTCCGTCGTGAACTAGCCTGCATTATTTTCGAATTCATTTGTAAACGGTGATGGAAACATGTTTCTTTTTAATATGGAATGGTTGGCACCAAGAATGGAAACTTGTTACCGAATTAGTATGATATCATGTGTTCTCCAAATCTAGTTTTGCAGTTCTTGGAAATAGGTCAGCCTATGTTGCGAGAACGGGTTGGAGAGAATCTTCACTTTGAAAATTTGTAGTAAATTCAATATTGCCCCAAAATTTGTTCAAAAATATGTGACCTTTTTCAAATCTATTTCCCTGCACTGCAAAATTATTTGCCTATTTGTTACTCCACCGGAAGTGTGCTGAATTGCTTAAGGTGATTGGAAACAGGTCGTCTACCTTAGATAGTGTACTGCTGATGAAGTGGTCAAAACCAAGGCTCATGAACAGACCCAGTGGGCTCATAGAAACTGTATTAACCCTTTAAGGTCCCGGTTCAACACTGTTTTCAAAGATTTGTTATAAAATGTTTGATAAAAAACTAAAATGGAGTTGATGTACAAAGCAAAGTTATAAATGTCAATGTGAAGATAACATCTATACGGTTGGATTCATCATATTTATTATTAATATTCCTAAATTAATTTTGCAGGGTTTTCTCTTGAAATTCAATTAAAAATCCAAAATTAACATTAAATTCTTAAAAAATATTGTAATGAAATTGGAATAACATGCACTACAAGATGGTATGGTTTTCACTATTTGATTCTTTTTATTATGAAAAATCAAGTTGAAGATCTCACTTTTTAAACTAAGAATGAAACTTGACATAAACCACTTTTTCTACTTTTCAAAAACTCTCAATATCTTATCTTGAAGATCCGTACCGTACAAATGGTAATCAACTAGCACAAGAATTTTTAAAAAAAGAATGGATGAAAAACATCCCCATGCGTGGTGAAGGGACGCGTCCAGAAATCATCCATCGTCCAGATTCTGGACGCAGGCGCGTCCAAGGGTTAATAGGTCAACGACATTTGTAATTGGATGACATGTCACGCAGAAATGGAAAAAAATTCAACGTGTTTTTTACCATTGGAACAAATATTTGGAAATATTGACCATATACTGTTGAAATGGCCGTTTTGTGTTTTCTACGCGCTCAAACACCCTGATTTGTAAAGACAATGAAACAATATCTAGCCGAAACAAACCAATATTGACTAGAAACAAATCCAAATGTTTTTGGCCGCTCTCTCATGCAAGGGCATGAAGTAGCAAATTTGAGATAGTTGAAGAAAAATATATTTTTAGTCAATTAGGGGATAGAAAAATGAGGTCAATGTTATATGAGGTGTTTGGCTAACCATAATTCTTCTACCAATCAAAGAATAGAGTTTGTAAATGTGAATTTGTTAACACCAAGAACCTCCAGTTTGAAAAGGAATGGAAGTTTGCTTGTAAAATCTCGACACCACTTTTCAAAACAAAACAAGTAAAGGTTGTCACTTATTTTTTACAAGCTTCTATTGCTGAAAGTTATTTTTGGTCTGTGTGGCCCGCCCCTCAACAAATTTTCATTATTTGAAGAGCCCTTCAAAGCACACAACAATCACAATCTTTGGAGCATGAACATCAGAGTCAATGGTGGTGCTAAAATGGAAAACGATTACAAGGAAACAAACTACATGTTCTGTAGTGGAACATGATGCAAATGTCCTATTAAGATTAATGTTCCAAGTACCAAGTAATTCAATTTCTTTGTAAGTACCTGAGACATTAATGAGGACATTAACCACGATGAGACACTTGTTCCGTGTTCTAGGTCAATGCCCAAGACATTTGTCACAATTAGTATGTTTGTTGTTGCTCCCCCACATTGCGTCTACACACCTTGCACATCAAAATTAAGGGAAAAATTATCGATAAGACATGAGACCTAGGACCAAGTCCTATGGGTGAAGTATCTCACTAAAAGACAAGATTTTAGGGTCTTTGGGGATCAAGTTCCACATTTTAAGTGAGCTTTTGAGAAAATGGTGAAGGAGAAGTTATCATGAAGTATGGAAGGTTCTCAAGCCATGACTTCATGAAGTCTTGGCAACTTTTGCCTACCCAATCAAATTTGTTCAAGTTTCAACTTAAATAATCAAATTTATTCATGTTTCAGCTTGTGCGAGTCCATGGAATGTGCACAACTTCATTGTTGAAGATGAGACAAACCCAAGCTCCACTTTCCCCCTCCTCTTGTTTACTTCCATGGGCAACTTCTCAAACCCATGGAACTTAGCTCTAAGTGTACTTAGATGCCAAGAATACATTGAACATGCTCTAAAGGTACACTCCTAGTGACAAGCTCAATCTCCCACTCGATTTGCTTATTCCACTCGCCTACTATGCACGATGATGTCCTCGAGCACACTATACATAGCATTAATCAACCAATGACCCATGGCTTGAGCAATTTCTCAAGGATACTTCTTATTTCGAAACAGAGGGAGTAGTAAAAATTAAAATTAAAAAATTAGATAACAAAGAAATGTCACTTTGAATGTGTAGAAGTATAAACAACATAACACAACTTCTTATTTATTCATAGCACAATCAGCATAACATTCTCATGGTATCTCTAAAGAGATTTCTTTACTAGTGATCCTTTCAATAGCAGGTGTACCCGGCCTCACACCCGAAATTCTGAAGCCTATCGTTGGCGAGGACACAAGGAAACAAGGTTTTCATTCGCTTTGATTAGACAGGAGAAATTCCTGCATGAAAGAGGTACCTTCATTCAACAATCTTCAACGTTTCTAAATTCAATGGATGATGAATATCATCTCCAAATCAAGCGCTTTATTTGCAAACAAGATAACACTTGCAGTAGTTCAAAGAGGGTGCCCATTATTACTAATAAGGCAGACTCACAAGGATATAGTGGACAAACTAATCACACAATTGCAATGGAATCTATTCCATATGCCATAAAAATAAAATTACAAAAATTTACAACAGATTATGATAATACAAGTTTGTGGTCCTGGCTTCCAGGCCTGACATCAATTACCACCTGCTTGTCTACTCATCTAAGACTTCAATGTCCAGGTCTTGCGCATCTGTAAGGAGAACCAAGCTCGGCATTAATATCTTTGATACCAGCACCTTCTTTCGCCAAGAATGCGAATTGTGTATTACATTCTGTTACCGGTACTTTTCTCCTTAACCCCTAAAGGACGAAGGATTTATATGGCATTCAATCAAATATTATTGTGAAAGATTTAATTCAGATGGGATCAAATTTTATATCACTAGAATCAGTGAAGAACATAGCATGTGTTTGTAAAAAAGAAATAAAACTGAACAAAAGGAAGACCACTCAAAACTGCTAAAAAAAACATGAGGTTCAATTCAGGCCATTTCGGGGTTAGAGTTTGAGATACACGATAGATGAAGTGCATCTCAAGGTCACAATACACTTTGCTGATAAGATCGCAACACAGTCACCAAAGTTGCTTCAGCTTAACGCAGAAAAAAAATGAATAAAAAATCCAAATGATATAGTAATAAGAAACGAAGAGATGTACCACAAGATATGATTGAATGTTACTGCTCTTTACCTCCACAACTGCTCAGCTCAGTGGCCGCAGCAAGCAGACATTGAACGTAGTTGTCAATTCCGCCGCAGACATAAACACATCCATTTGAACCATATGTCTCCTCCAATTCTTTCAGAATTTCACCGTCTTCCCTCCATGTCATCTGAATGTCATTGATCATTTCACCCAGACATGCATCATAATCAGCGGGATCTGACGAACAATTGAGCTTAAAGCCACCATCAAGAGATCTCAATTCTCTACTCAACCGGCGTAGAAGGCGAGCATATGCTTGCGGGTGATCCACTTCTTCCATACAATTTCCTGACATCTTCAACTGGAACAGAAACTTTTTGAGAACAACGAGATACTGTTCCGTGGTGATGTAATTCTTTTGGACTTTGGCCTCTGGATAAAGCAAAAGAAGATCTGCATCCACAGTTTAAACAAATGTTAGTAAAACGGTGCACTTGTTTCCCATTCTCATATTCATCAGACTTCTCATCATTTAGAAATATAAGAGAGCAAGTAGCAGTCAAAAACATAATCACATATCCGAAAAAACGAAAGAAAATACAAGGTTGACATAGATTAGTTTAGTGATCGAAACGACGCAGTGTAAATAGCTGCCACACTATCAAATCATCAAGAGAGTTAACTTCAGAAATCAGTCGTTGCTATAGAAAATGCCACATGAAACTAAAACCAAACATACTCACCGTTTTCCTCCTGCTCGGACAAACTCAAGAGCTGCTTGGGGACATAGTTTGTGTCTTCTTGTTCATCTAGACTCCATCCTTCAAACTCTGCAGTCTGATATACTTGGCTGCCATCGACTGAGTTAGGAGGTGAGGGGCTATTGAGTTTTAGATCCGCTGGGTAGTTGTCTGGGTCACCATGTCTGCAAATCCCATGGCCAGCATCCCTTGTTAATCTAATAGTCATTAACCAATATAAAAAATAACACAACAATGAGCTAAAATAGCCAAAAAGTATATTCCCACTTGAAAACTGGTACTCTAGCTGTTCAAATAGCTAAGGTCAAGAGACTGTATGCGGAACCACTACGCACAGAATGTGTTGAAAACTGGTGTGCAGTAACAGATACTCCCTCTATCCGAAAAATAATTGGCATTTTCTTTTACGACATGATTGTCCTATGACATTTTATAATTCAAACGTGAGCCGTGTCCACTTCAAACGGGACGGAATGAGAGTGACACAAAAGATTAAAAGATTAAAAGTAGTACTATTAAAAGATAGACCATTTTTCAAGTACTGAGACGGCCCAAAAAGAGGGTTAAGTTGAAAATGCCAGAAACTAGGACAGTTGTTTCCGGACAGAGGGAGTATCTATCTCGAGATGAAAAAAGACTAACCTACAACGAGTAATTACATTCTCCACTATCAAAACAATTTTTCCCAACTAAACCATGGTTAGTTGGAGAAATATAGAATGTCCCAACCCGAAGAATTCAATACCGACATCGTATCAAGGTCACAGGGCATTGGCATATGCAAAAGAACCAACAACTGTTTTTATGACATCCTTGAAGCACCAACGTTTTGGTGGCTCAAACAGATCAACATGTCAAAGTGATCAAATATGGGAAAGACAGAGAATCAAGGCGAAGGTGAGATACGTGGCATTGGACGTGCTTGCCATTGTAACTCTCCCCTCCTGCCTGCGACTTAAAGAATACTCCTGTTCAACACCCAACAGCAATATTGTAAACCAAGAATTCATGGACAAATACAATCATTTATATTGTGGAAAATATAATTCAGATGGGACTAAATTTTATATCATCGGAGAACATTGCATGTGTTGGTCCAAATACGACCCACCCAAAACTGCTAAAAAAAATCAGGATTCTCGGTCCTGTAGGGGCTAGACTCCAGGTATACAAAATTCTCCATCACCTTACAAAGAACCAGAACACGGCATTTTGCCCAAGTTTCTTACCAAGAGATGCCTAGACCCGTCTTGTTGAAGAGCAGCTTCAGTGTACTTGATGTCGAGCTCTAGCTCCACAAACACGAAGTGCAATTCCTTGGAAAGAGTTGTGTAAAAATAGAAGACAAGAAGTTGAAGAAACTCTTTCTCCATTCTCCGTCATAGGAAAGGTAATCCCTATAACACAACAACAACCAAGTTCATTTAGCACCGTGCACAGTAGAATGGGGGGCCTAGGAGGAATTAAGAATAGACATCAAAACTTACGAAGCGTAACTCGCCGACACTCTCCAAGACTAAAGAATCCGGTTCTCGTCTCCAGATTTCGCCTCTGCAATCCCTAAACCCCGAAAACGAACAACAGAATTCGAAAATGAGAATGAACTTGGACAGAATTCCTCCCGCATTCTCCCATTCCAAAACCAGACAAATATAATTAAGTGCGAGCACGAACCGGTACGAAGTTCAAATTCGAACGACCGAGCTTATTCAAAAACTGCACCCGCCTAAAAAAACACGCCCTCCACGATCCGCAAACAGAATCCCACTAAACCCCGGAAAACGAACAACAGAATTCGAAATGAGAATGAACTTGGACAGAATTCCTCCCGCATGATTCTCCCATTCCAAAACCAGATAAATATAATTAAGTGCGATCGAATGTGAGCACGAACCCGCTATGAAATTCAAATTCGAACGACCGCGCTTATTCAAAAACTCAAAAAACGCGCCCTCCACGGTCCGCAAACAGAATCCCACTAAACCCCCGGAAAACGAACAACAGAATTCGAAATGAGAATGAACTTGGACAGAATTCCTCCCGCATTCTCCCATTCCAAAAGCAGATAAATTAAGTGCGATCGAATGTGAGCACGAACCCACTATGAAATTCAAATTCGAAAGACCGCGCTTATTCAAAAACTCAAAAAACGCGCCCTCCACGTACGGTCCACAAACAGAATCACACGACGAAAAAGAACAGCGGTCGAGGCTGTAAAAGCAAGTAATCCTCACTCACTTCCCCAAAATAAACGCTACAGCTGATTCCACTGGATGCAATGGCGATGGCGATGGCAGAGCTCGATCAGCAGGCTGCGCAGACAACACAGACGGAGAATCCAAGACTGCCCCGACAGCTTTTATAGCCAGCCCCAGGGGGTCTCCAGGAACTGGATCACTACATACGATCACGTAAAGAACTTCTGCGAATTTCCCTTTGTAGAGCCAAGGCAGGGACTGCATGCTATGAATGTTATGACTCCGAAGGCGGGTGGTAGTGATCCCAAAACTGGGTAAAATTAGCTGGATTTCTACCCCAAAAAAAAGGTACTAAACATACAAAGAAAGAAAATGAAAAATAAAATTGAAATGTAGTGAGAATGCTTATCATAATATAAATATGTAGCAACTTTATGAGGTGATATGCGCGGATATCACCATGGTATCACCTTAATATATCAAGGGTATTGCTGGATATTATAGAAGTATCGTGAGTATTGTATGCACTGGGTAGCAAAAGTAGATACCATTTATGTGGGAGGTCGCATAATGTTCTAAATGTCATAAAGTGGTTCTGAGATCACCGCATTGGATGGAAGGCGTGGAGGAATGGGACGGGCGAAAGGGGGTCTTCACTGACAAAATCTGGAACTAGATTAGTACACACGAACACGTAAAGAACTTCTGCAAGATCCTATAATTTAGTTGGAATGTGAGAAAAAAGGTTTTGAAAAGCATTTAAAGATCATCACGGATGAAAGAATGGGAAGTAATTTGTACATCAGGCGTTCTATGTTTGGTTTGGCAGTTAGGGGCCAAGATTAACCCCTAAACGTTCCACGGGGATAGTATATATGATGTCGTATGATTGGGATTTGCTACCAACAAGAAAATCTATATTGGGATCTCAATAACTCTCTAGATCTAAATTCCAACTTCTTTTTTGAATTGAAACCCATTAAAAGCGTGGATCCATTCCAAATACAACCAAAATACACCGTATTCTACTGGCCGCAAAGGCACACTTAGACGTTTAGGGGTTAATATTCCAAGTACCAAGTAATTTGATTTTTTTAGCAAGTACTTGAGACATTAACCCTTAACCCCTAAACGTCCTCACCTATGTCTAGTTTAGGTAGTTTTCAAAGATGCATTATAAAATGCAATTAATACGAATATTTAGAACTTGATGTATAGATTAAAGTTATATATTTTGAATTTTAGATTCTATCTATACGGTTAGATCTTTGATCGCTATCACTAATCTTTTTCTATAAATTTTGAAACATAAAATAAAAAATTATTTTGTAATTCAATTACGAATAAGATATTGACAATATGTGGATGAAATTTGTTCTGATGGGTTATAATGTAGAACTCTAGGTGTAGTGATTTTTGGAGATTTTTTGGATGCCTCATTTTATGAGTTTATTTTTTCAAGAACACTTTTAGACCAAAATCTTCAAAATTTTGGGTGAAACACTGCAACACAAAATGAGGCATAATTTTTTCAAAAATTGTTTCCATTTCGATCGGATCACACATACATGAAGCTAACTTCCCATAAAAAGTTCAGTAAAAAATTCACACTACAAAAAGTGCATGACGGATGAGAAACTACGGATGAAATCTGTACATCATGCAAAATATGCGTGGTTGGGCAGTTAGGGGTTAAACGTACCAACCCTTTGAACAGAAGTAGATTCTAGACATTAGCATGGCTCACATGTACATGAGGTGCACATGAGAAGACCATTGCAAGCATAAAATTTACCCAACAAATTTGACATAGTTGTAGTTGGAAGCCTCTACTATATTATCAACAGCTCCCCATCACAAGAAGTTTATTGTAATTGGTAGAGTATTTAATAAGCTTTCAAAGGGGGCTTGGATGAAAATCATCCGAGATTGTATGAGAAAGTTACAAGGCTTCGAATGTGTTCATGATCCAATTTCTGGACGCTTGGACGTTTAGAGATTAACCACAATTTGGCACTTGCACCATGCCTTGGGTCAATATGTTTCAATGTTTTCTCGTATAATCAAAATGCATTGTTAGTTTGTCACAATATCAAATGCATTGTCACAATAAGTACCGGTAGTATGCTTGTTACTACTCCTGGCATTGGGTCTATACACCTGTCACCTTGCACATCAAAATCAAGGGACTAAAAATATCCACAAGATGGGGGACTTAGTGTACCTTGATGCCAACAATACATGGAGGACGCTCTAAGGGTACACTCTAGCATGCCCACTCCCACAACCATGATTTACTATACTTCACAAGCTCAATCTCCCACTACTCCCTCTATTTCAAAATAAAAAGCATTGTGCTGATATAAAACACCCATAAGAACATATGTTTTGTTTCATAATGAAACAACTACCCGACATCATCGACGAGTGCGCTGTACATCGCATTAATTAACCAATGACACCATGGCTCACGTTTTTCCTCAAGCATGTTTTTATTTCAGAATAGAGGGAGTAATAAAAAAAACCTTTTTAGAGATAACATAGAAATTGTCACTTTAACGTGTTTAGGATAAACAACATAGCTCATAGCACATTCAGCATAACATTTTCATGTTATCTCTACATCGATTTTTTTTTACTGCTGATCCTTTTGGTAGCAGGAGTACCCAGCCTAACACCTGAAATTATAAAGCCCTATCGTTGGCCCACTTGCTGGATGCTGCTCCCTACGATACATTGCACTGGCGAGGCCAGATGAAAACAAGGTTTTCATCCGCTTTGATTAGACAGGAACAAGTCCTGCATGAAAGCGGGTAGCTCGGTAGCTCCATTCAACAATCTCCAAATACAATGAATATTGAATATCATCTCCAAATCAAGCGCTTTATATGTAACTAGCTTTTCAACACTTACGGTAGCTCAAAGAGTGCCCATTGTTACTCATAAAGCAGACTCACAAGGATATAGTGGACAAACTAATCACACAATTACCTAAACCCTAAATTCAATTGCCTAAAACCCGAAACCCTAAATCCTAATTACCCTAAACCCTGATTATCCTAAAAATCCATCTTCCTAAACTGTTGAACCATGAGGTTCAATTCGGGTTTCTTTGCCTTCTCGGGGCTAAAGTTTGGATACACGGTATCCTCAGGTCCAAATGAAGGGCATCTCAAGGTCACAATACACTTTGCTGATAAGATCGCAACAAAGTGACCCAAACACCCTAAAAGTTGAGATACGGAACCTTTAGCTGCAGAAAAAAGTTAATAAGAAAATCCAAACGATAGAGTGATAGCACAAGATATGACTGAATGTTATTGCTCTTTACCTCAACAACTGCTTAGCTCAGTGGCCGCAGCAAGCAGACATTGAACGTAGTTGTCAATTCCGCTGCTGACATAAACACATCCATCTGGACTCCATGTCTCCTCCATTTCTTGCAGAATTTCACCTTCTTCACTCAAAGTCATCTCAATGTCATTGATCATTTCACCCAGACATGCATCATAATCAGCGGGATCTGACGAACAATTGAGCTTAAAGCCACCATTAGGAGATGTCAACTCTCTACTCAACCGGCGTAGAAGGCGAGCATATGCTTGTGGGTGATCCACTTCTTCCATACAATTTCCTGACATCTTCAACTGGAACAGAAACTTTTTGAGAACAACGAGATGCTGTTCCGTGGTGATGCAATTCGTTTGGACTTTGGCCTTTGGATAAAGCAATAGAAGATCTGCATCCACAGTTTTTAAAAATGTCAGTAAAACGGTGCACTTGTTTCCCATTCTCATATTCATCAACTTCTCATCACTTAGAAATATAAGAGAGCAAGAAGATGGTGAGCACTCAAAGCAGTCAAAAAAATAATCACATATCCGAAAAAACTAAAGAAAATACAAGTCTGACATAGATTAGTTTAGTGATCAAAACATACTCATCAAGATAGCTGCCATACTATCAAACCATCAAGAGAGTTAACTTCAGAAATCAGTCGTTGCTATAGAAATGCCACATGAAACTAAATTCAAACATACTCACCGTTTTCCTCCTGCTCGGGCAAACTCAAGAGCTGCATGGGGACACTGTTTGTGTCTTCCTGTCCTCCTGAAACCCATCCTTCAAATCCTGCAGTCCGATGTGCCCGGCTGCCATCGACTGAGTTAGGAGATGAGGGGCTATTGAGTCTTAGATCCGCCAGGTACTTGTATATCGGAGGAACTTCTCTCCGTAATGCAGTGTCGGTAGTTAAGCCATGATCCAGGTCAAAATCAGAGTTGTCTGGCTCACCATGACTGCAAATCCCATGGTTACTGGGAGAATTAGTTTTTTTTTCATCTTAATGTACCTCACATTTGTGATAGATACTCCCTCTGTATATAATCCCATGGTTGAGACATTCTATATTCTCCCACTAACCATAATAGACCATTTTTCCAGTACTGAGACGGCCAGAAAAAGCGTTAAGTTGAAAAATGCCAAAACCTAGAACAATTATTTCCGGAGTACCTATCTCGAGACAGAGGGAGTGTCTATCTCGAGACATCACAAATGTGAGGTACAATAAGATGAAGAAAAAAAACCTACAACGAGTAATCACATTCTCCACTATCAAAAACAATCTTTCCCAACTAAACCATGGTTAGTGGGAGAATTATAGAATGTTCCAACCCTACGTGACTGTGAACAATGCCCACAAGAATTGACATCGTATCAAGGTCACAGGACATTGGCATGTGTAAAAGAACCAGCAACTGATTTTAAGACATCCTTGAAGCACCAACGCTTAAAATGATCAATACATAAATATGGGCAAGACAGAGAATCAAGGTGAAGGTGAGAAGATGGACATACGTGGCATTTGAGGTGCTTGTCATTATAACTCTCCTTTCCTGAAGATCACTCCTGTTCAGCATCCACCGGCAATAATGTTAACCCCTAAAGGACAAAGGATTCATGGTTTTGAAATGAAAATTCATATTGTGAAAATTATACCGGTAATTCAGATGAGACTAAATTTTATATCACCGGAATCAGTGAAGAGCATTGCATGTGACAGATGCAATTGAACAAAAGGATGTCCAAATAGGACCTACTCAAAACTGCTTCAAAAAATCAGGCTTCTCGGTCTAGATTCCAAGATGCCTCTCAAATCTAAACAGGTAGACAAATTTCTCCATCACCTTACAAAGAACCATTTTGAATTTACTGCAGGTCTATTTCTTACCAAACAAGCCTAGACCCGTCTTGTTGAAGAGCAGACTTGATGTCGAGCTCTAGCTCCACAAACTGGAAGTGCTATTCCTTGAAAAGAGCTGTGGAAAAACAGAAGACAAGAAGTTGAAGAAACTCTTTCTCCATTCTCCGTCATGGGAAATATAATTCCTATAACACAACAACAAACACGTACATTTAGCACCGAGCACAACAGAATAGCGGATCTAGGGTTTAGAATAATCATCAACCTTACGAAGCGTGAACTCGCCGACGCTCTCTAAAGAATCCGGTTCTTGTTGCCTCACAGTCTCCAGATTTCGCCTCTGCAATCCCTAAACCCCGGAAAACGAACAACAGAATTCGAAATGAGACAGAATTCCTCCCGCATTCTCCCATTCCAAAATCAGACAAATATAATTAAGTGCGATAGAATTGAGCACGAACCAGTACGAAGTTCAAATTCGAACGACCAAAGCTCCACCCGCCTCAAAAAACGCGCCTTCCACGGTCCACAAACAGAATCGCACGACGGAAAAGAAGACTGTACAAGCAATTAATCCTCACTCGCTGCCAAATTCAGCCCACCCACTTAATTAATTCCTCAAAATGCTACAACAAGCTGATTCCACTGGATGGAAGGCGTGCAGGAATGGGAGGGGAGAAAGGGTGGGTGGGTTTAGTGGGGGATCGAAGCTGGTACGCGAGCTATCACTGGTGAGGAAAACAGAGGATCATGAAGGCCTTGAGGTGCAGCAGACTGCGTTAGACGGAGAAAACGAGGCTGCTCCGGTTTTGTAGCCAAGCCCCCTCCCTCCGATATCCAAGCTGGCAAGTGCCTCATGGCCCATTCACACCAGCCCCCTGCCACGTACTGTTGCCTTTGCGATGGAGGTAAAATGAAGAAACCAAAAAATATTCATAGCTCTGTCCTTTTCTGGCCCATTCACACCAGCCCCCTGCCACGTACTGTTGCCTTTGCGATGGAGGTAAAATGAAGAAACCAAAAAATATTCATAGCTCTGTCCTTTTCTGGCCCATTCACACCAGCCCCCTGCCACGTACTGTTGCCTTTGCGATGGAGGTAAAATGAAGAAACCAAAAAATATTCATAGCTCTGTCCTTTTCTGCTGCAATTAACCCCTAAACGTCACAGCGTCCAGAAACTGGATCATGAACGGATTCAAAGTCCTGTAACTTTTTCATGCAATGTGGGATGACTTTCATCCAAGTCACCTTTGCAAGCCTATTAAGTTCTCTACCAATGAGAGTAAATCTCTTGTGATGGGGAAAGGTCCATAATATTGGAGAGGCCTCCAAATGCAAATATGTCAAATTTGTTGGGTAGATTTCATGCATGCAATGGTCCTTTCATGTACACTTATTGTACATTTGAGTCATGCTAAAATCTATTTTTCAGGCTAACATCTACTTGCGTTCAAAGGATCGGTACGTTAAGGGGTTAAGGTACAGATACCTATAACCGATAACTTAAGTATTTTAGCATAGCATATCTTGGGTTATCAAGAAGGAGTTATTTTTTGTGCGTAGGAAAATAAGGTTCATGGAGAATGAGCTTTTTTCCAAAATTAATTAAGTAAAATTAGTATTACTACAAATTTTATTGTTCGAAAGTTGGTCAGAGCCCATAACCAACATATAGCTTCACCCATGACCGACAACAACAAGAGTAGTGAACAAACATAAGACTATTTGATTCCGTAACAGTCACAGACGCGTTCTATTGGAGGACGCATCCTGAATATCCTGGATATAAATACCGGCTTCTGGTTTTCCAATGCGCAGCACCCAGGAAATCTACTTATCTGTGATGGGTGCGTTATCGGTTATGGGTGTCTATACCTTAATGTTGAACTATTCTACAACTGCGTTACAATGCCGCAACTATAAGGTAGGAGCACCTAATTCCGACATAGCACCTAATGCCGATAATTTCTACACATGGCTTTCATTTTAGAACGCAAATTTAAATATGTCATAGAGCCTTTATTGTTTGTTGACCAAAACGAAAAGCCATCTATGGTCTACCTAGATGTGCGTTCTAAAATGAAAGCCATGTGTAGAAATTATCGGCTTTGGGTACTATGTCGGAATTGGGTGCTCCTACCTTAGACATGTTCATTTTTTGTAGGTATTTTCTACATCTTATGTAGTTCATTAATGAGTTTTTATTCTCAACGTCAATCCGGCTTAGTAATGATGTTTCTTTTAGCAACTTAAACCCCTCAAGGACCAAGGCTGATTTTTCAAGTTTGGTCATCTCACTGTGGAATGAGTATTGATCCTCAATTCTTGAGATTTTTTGTGGTGATTCTACTTTTTGTAATGAAGATAGGATGGTAATTTGTGTACGTAGGTGATGTGTAAATCAAAAGATACAATCATGCAAAGGTGAAAAACCTAACTGCATGCAGCTCCTGAAAATTTTCATACAATGAACTATGCATTTAAATTTTTGCACACAATGAGCTAACACCCTCATGCACACAGTTGTCAAATTCATTTTACCAAAATTGAGACTAAACTTTGCATTTTTTACATTTTCAGAAAGTTTCAACTATAGACAATAAGCCAAAAAAAAAGGCTCAACCATCTTTGAAGCTTATAATCTTACTATTGAAGAACCGTGAACAGTTAAAAATTTGTAGGTGGTAAAAAATTCAATTTGCTTGAAACATCCTACGCTGGATTGGTAAAAAAAGGTCATAGATCAAAAACTATTTGTCTTTTTATGAGAAGGGGTACTTTGGAATGTTTGGAGAGGAACATAGTTGTGGTCCTTTAGGGGTTAAGTACGTCTAATGTGAACTTATTGGTATCCAAATTAATTTCTTGTTTGATTAATGCATGCAACGTTCTTCAGTGATTCCAGTGAAATTGGGTCTCATTTTAAATAAAACTTTCATAATATGATGAATTGAATTTGTCATTTTAGAACCATCATAAATCCTTGGTCCTTTAGGGGTTAAAATATCATATCGATTAAAAATGAATATCATATGTATTAATTTTGGAAATGGACAAATGATCTTGTTTAAATAAATTTTGCAAATGCGATTTGTAAGAATATGTGAGGCCCAATCTGGTCTTCTTGGTCCTTTAGGGGTTAACTCCTAAACCTCAGGATTCTGATCATACTTTCCATACGAAAAAACTGTGAGGTAGAATCACCCGGAGAGTACTGGACTCCACACACAACAGAATAAAGAATCAGTGCAAGTAAAAGCTTTCTTTTCTTTATTGAATTCATATAGTAAATGGTTCCAATCCTCAATTTTGGCTTCTAAATCTGAGTATTCTATACATGAGTATCACTAAGGAGTCTACCATGCGCTCAAACTGACAAGAAAAACATATTACTCCTCGTAGAAGATCACGAGCAGAACCTGAGGTAATACGCTCTTAGAGTTGAGATTACGATACTGAGATTTTTCCACCTTAAAGGAAACTGCTGTATTTGTTGAATCGTTTTCAACGCTGATATAAATAAATCCCTCTCGTCAAGCTTCGTTCGCCCTTCAAAGTACAAGTATCTGAGTCATAACATGAGAGTAGCTGTAGTGTAGAATAAATATCAACCAACAGACTATGCCACCAAAAAGATGACATTCAAACAGATTGCAGCTCAGAGGATAGAGGAAATTACCAAGTAAATATGCTCATGATAGGAATGCCGACCCTGCATGTGTCAAAGAATAACAATGTTGGCTAGTACTTCTAGTTTTAAGCTCCATAACGCTTCAAGACCTTGCTAAGCTCCAGCATCACATTATAGGCCATATATGACCTTCTCAACTCAATTATTGAGCCCACCTGGTATACAAATCATCAGAAAGTGTCAGCATACAGATTCCGTGAACGGAAATGGCTTCAGCATCAGAAATGATCTGACAGCACCATTGCAAATACTGCACAACATGCCCGCTCCCTGCATTTCATAAAGTAATTATCCAAGGAAGATAATGAAGAGCTGAGATAAATAGACGTTCAGACTGATCAAATTTTAAGAACAGAAACAAAAAGAGGACAAAGGGAGACGCACAATAATGAGCATAGATGTGAAACCAATGCTGCCACCCTGGTGTATGGCTCTGAATCTGTTGTCCACTATTGTTGATACTGTCACCAACATCGCCAACAAGATACCTCCTGCCACAAGGAAAACAAGCACCAGAATATCATGACTATTAGAAACTATTCTTTCCCCCGAAGTTTGCAGCAACCATACCAGGTCACCCCACAGTGAATGTGACCAGACTCAGCATAGTAAGCGTTGGGTAGTACAACTGAGAAGCGCTATGGACGTTTTAGATATGACGTGGAAATAAAATAAAAACTCACCCCAAAAACGTGTCGATTGTTGGACTTTAGTTAAGTACTCAATAGTTTGACGACCCGGTTTTATTTTAGGAACTCTTGCACCAATCTTCATCAAGTACTCGGTGATTTCTTTTGGCGTATCCACCTGCAAGGCATGAAACCAGGTGGTAAGTAATGAAATGAAAAAACAGCATGAACCATACTTAGGAGATTGGATGCGCTACTCGCAGAAGATACACAGAAACTAATATCCCAAACTACCTCTCAGAAGTGTCTTCCTTTTACCATGAGGTACACAGCATACGATAGTGGCAAAACAACTCCAAAATATATGCAGACACTTGATCCACTGAATACTTATGCAACTGCATTCTAGCACTGTCTCTGAGAGATAATACACATGTTTGGATTCCAATGTTTCCAAAGGATCGAACCATCCAAAGTGAGGCAGAAGATTCCACTTACGATATCTAAGATGTTGAAAATAAAAATAAACAAAGCATTGAGTCCATAGTAGACCAAAGGACTTGCTCCAGGGGCAGGAGGCCACGCTGGATTTAATGTGCTCCTTAGTTGGTGCCAAAAACCCCCAGCCCGTGTGAAGCTGTCAAAATCATTGGCCATGCGTGAGTCGAAGCAAATAGTAAATGCGTCAGCAGTAAACATCAACGATGTAAAAAAACTAGTTGCTAGTTCAGAGGCAATCGTACGTGGCAATCAGTGTCGACACCGCCATAAGATATGTCGTTGTAAGCACAGGCTGCATCCCTGTAGGGTTTATGTTGAAAGGAATATACGGCTCCACTTCCTGCAATCCTACATCCGCCTTGCTGTAAATGAAAACACCAACCATGGCACCAATCAATTAGTAATCCTTTAGTGAACTGCAAAGATGCAGTTCGACCAAAGAGAAGAGAAAAGGGGACCTTCACAAGCCTCACAAACTGAGTCGTGAATAGGATATCTACACACTTAAAAGAATGGTGAACAGACAGATTTGAAGAGAAGACATACGCTTTAGTGGGAGCCAACTCAAAATTGTAGTAGACCATTTTTATTTTGCGACGGCCTTCCGTAACAAGCACTGCCCACATGGTGATGATGAGGAAGACACTCAGGAAAACAAAAATCGAGGGACCCCAACCAGTGGAACCACCTGCAATTACAAAAAAATCGTGACTCAGCCACCAGACCTATAGACAAACATCTCAAGTGTAATGAGTTGCCTAAAACATCTCAACAGTAAAATTCCAACTTAAACTTGCTCGATCGTCAATAACCCACACATTGCCTTCTAAGCCGGTGATACTCATAGATAATGTGTGCGGAAACCTACGTTGAAGATTCATTAGCATCTTAAGCAGAGTCTCTGAATACCCCTTTAGTATGCCGATGCAAATGATAAGTGAGGATCCCTGACCTGAAACAGAAAAACAACCAAGATGTCAGGTGCTCCATCACAAAATGCTTGAAACCAATTTCAGTAACAGATAAGCCAATTTCACTAACTCCCCTGTCAATCAAGGTTCGACAAAGACTCACCAAATCCAGCTTCTGTAATTATGTCGCATATCCAATTTAATGTCACAGCACCAAGCGTAAGAAGACCAGCAGTCACAAACAGATAACTAAACCTGAACAGCCGATCCACACGTCGCACTTAATATTATAAGGACTCATTACAATGCAAGTACTAAAAGAAGGGCATACACACAACCACGTATAGTACTCATACTATCTAGAATGACAGAAGTTAGGATTAAAAAATCACACCATACCTGCTTTGAGCAGCATAAACAGAATAGGGGATGGAATGTATAGCTATTCCCAGCGATTCTACAACTGCAACTCCAAACGCTAGCCACAAGCTGTAAGAGCACAAGAATCATATCAGTGTCGGAATCCTATAAATTCAGCCGTACAGCCGATTCAGAGGTCGTTAGGTCTTTTCAAAGTCTTCGCACTGGTCATTGCTTTGAATCAAGCGTATTCTCAAACTCGGCATGTAAGCAAAGAGGACAAAATAACAACAATCTTGAGCAAAGACCAGAAAGGATGGGATCTCACTTCTGTGTAGAAACCCAAGGGGTGCACTATGTTAAATTTGTGAAAGTATATGTGAGTGCACAAAAGGGATGTTAATCTGTACAAAGTACACATACAATAGACATATTTAGAACTGAAAATATTGACATATACTTACATTAATCATATATTTAGGACGGAATAGATCTGTGTACAAAGGTTTTTAGACATATAAATATTGTATACATGGGGTTTTAGAGGGGGTCATGAACGCATATGATTCTCAAACATAATGTAGAGTGCGCCCCTGGGTGTAGAAAGTGACAGAAAGAAGAAAGAGGGGATAAGGTACAAACGTGTATTTCTTGATTTTTTCGTTCCCGTCGATACCTTCCTTGCGAAGCTTCACAAGTGCTGGAACTAGGTGACAAGACACCTGAGCACAAAAGCCAGAGTCCCAAAATATTAACGCATCAGCAGAGTCTCCTCAAGCTTTTGAACCATCCGAGAAAGCTCATTCTAGTAGGAGTCTGCTGACAGTGTCTTGCCAGAAATTACATAAGTTTACTCTTTTCAGAAAGTTGCAGACCTGCATGACAATTGAGGAAAGAATGTAGGGACTGATACCCAGTTGAAACACAGACAGCTTCAATTCTGAAACAGCATCTCCAAGCTCCTCTGTTTTTACAAAGCACACGAGACAGATTCATCAAAATGCCAACGAGAAAGTTGATCTCGACTTTCTCATTATAAAATGACTAGTATCTATACATACTTTGCATAAATCCTTTGCAACCAGGTAACAGGTCCACATCTGGTAACAGGTCCAGATAAGGTAGAGGGTACTAAAACGGTTAGAGACCTGATCCTGTCTCCTATTGACTGACCCTTGATACCAACAGCAACTCATCTTCCAAATACACTTGGTGGGCCTTCAATTAGCAAGTTGAGTGTAAGCATGAATGGGTTAATAATCTCTAGAACCAATCATCTTTAAATAGAAATAGAATTCTCTACTATCTCTTCAATAGTGGTCTACAACCTCCAACTTTGAATGATTGCTTAAGAAATCATTACACGTAGTGATGAAAATTTGATCTAAAGAGAGTTTAGCTCTTATAGTGCCCAAAGTGATCCCTCCACAGCTCTCCCAATGAAAGCACACTCCTATTGGTTAAAATGCTTGCAAATAAGCTTGGATTTTACTCAAACCTAAAGGACTGCATCAAAAAAGTTGGGCCAAACTATTTTGGTCCCATTTTGACACCAAAGGCTGCATACAGGTCATTTTAGTGTCATTTTATCCATACTAGGTTGGGCACCAAATTATCTTAATTGCATTTCAATGCACCATCATGGCACCATGTTCACATGCCTTGAAGTTCTTCATGTGAACAAGCCTCATGGGCTTGGATTTCTAAGTTTTCAAACCACTTTGACCATGAATTGCTAATAATTCCAGTGACGACGAAAGTCGAAGCTGGTTTAGCCTTCATTGAATGGTACGTTCGTCGTCAGGACAATTCCATGGAATTGGTCATGGTGAAGAAATTTCGTTTCGTCTCGATTACCGTTCCAAGGCATCTCCACGACTGTTCCGCGAGGGTGCGTTTTGGCGACGCTGAGCGACGAGGCTCAATGCATTGCGGAGATCGTAGGGGCAATGATTCAAGGCTGCCGCAAGGGGGAGAATGTGGACCTGAATGCGTTGAAGTCCGAGGCCTGCCGGCGCTATGGCCTTTCGCGCGCTCCCAAGCTGGAGGAGCTCATCGCTGCGTTGCCGGAGTCCGAGAGGGATATGGTTTTGCCGCGGTACTTACATTCTGGTTTTCTTTTCTTTTCCAATCGGAGAATTCGTCTAGGGTTGTTTGATTGTTGAGGGTTTAGGGTTTCTTTTGTGTGATTAGGTTGCAAGCAAAGCCCGTGAGAACCGCGTCGAGTATGCGGACTCTTTTTTGTCCATTTTTATTTATTTATTGGCCAACACTTGCAATGCTCTTCACTGATTCTGGTGATTTAAATTTTGGCTTAATTGGAATTATATTTTTCTCAATGTGATCATTTTATTACCATGAATTCCTAGTCCTTTGGGGTTAATTTCCTCCTAGATAGATTTTATAATTATGAAGTTCGTGAGTGGCGGATCATATGGCGTCGTTCTTGAAATGAGTGGGCATGCGCTGGATGTGTGGATGTTTGAGATGTGTGGATCTTTGCACGTGGAGTTTATCCTGATGGGAGGAACGTTCATGTCTCTGCCCGCTGACTATCGAGATTATTTTGTTCGCAACTTACACGATGCTTTGTCTGGGCACACTTCACATGATGTGGACGAGGCTGTACGCTACTCAGAGCATGGAAATGTTAAATGCATTGGCCTTACTATTGAAACGTAAGATACACCAAGTGCGTTTGCTTAATTCATACTTAAACAACATGATATGATTTCCCGGTGTATATTTTCCTGCGGGAGTCTTGCAGGGACAGAATTGATTTTTTGGTCCTTGTATGGCGACATGAACTTCATATATGTGGCTGTAAATAAGGGGTTTAGATAGCTTTTTTTTGGGCTTGCACTTGCTAGGTCTGGATGTATTTAATGTATGGGAGGAAAAACCATTTCTTGATTTGACTGGGGTGTCTGTGTGTCTGTGTGTGTGCAGGAGACCTGATCATTGCCTTGGTCCACATTTACGGCAGATGTTAACATATGGTTGCACCCGCTCAGAAATCGGAGTTCAAAGTACATATGAAGATGTTGCACGGGATACTAACAGGGGACATACAGTTGCCGCCGTGGAAGACTGTTTCCGCCTTCCCAAAGATGCTGGATTTAAGGTAATTATATATTTTGTGGCAGGTACAACTTGCTACACTAGCTTCTTAGCTTCTCAGCTTTGGGGTGTTTTTTTCTTTTTTTTGGGTGATTTTGTAAACATTGTTAAATAACAGCTGCTGTGGTCTTGAGTTCAGATAGTTGCACACATGATGCCAAATCTTCCCAATGTGGACATGGAGAGGGATATGGAAAGCTTCAGATAATTTTTTGAAAATCTAGCATTTCGCACTGATGGTCTTAAGCTATATCCCACGCTTGTAATTTGCGGAACTAGACTTTATGAATTATGGAAGACTGGAAGGTACGAATATGCTGGAGTTAGCTGCAGTTTTTAGTCCTTGATTGTGAAACTTTTTCTATTTCTATTATTTACATTTTCAGTACGATCATGCATGCAATGACCTTTGAAAATCTAAGTTCCTCGTATTTCTTCGATATGTCCTGAACACTCAAATAATTTTCTTATCACAGGTATCGTAACTACCCACCAGAACAATTAGTAGACTTGGTAGCATGAGTGCTGGCACTGGTACCACCGTAGACTCGAGTATATCGAATTCAAGGGACATCCCTATGCCGCTTGTCACTTCAGGTGTAGAGAAAGGAAATTTGCGGGAGTTAGCCTTGGCACGCATGGACGACCTAGGAAAATGTCTTTGTGCACTTCCTCTAGAAAATGGGCTCTTTTCATTCCATCGATTATGTCACTTTTCAAACACTGTGTCTGTCTTTGGTGAGCCTCAACAATACCAGTTCTTTGTGCAACAAGATCACCAAAGTTTCAATTTCGTGGTTTAGGGTTTCAGATGAGCAGAAGGGGGCTTAGCGGGGGCACTTCCCGTGTTCCTGAGGTTTCATGCTTTTTGCATCATCATGGTTTCAGTTGTCATCTATCGCAGAGATCCGGTGTCACGTTTGGACCTGATATAGGGTCGTTTTGGTTTTGATACAGGGTCACAAGGAATGCGTATGGGTTTTCTCTTGGTACATATCCCCATTGTTTTCAAACACCTTGTATGTTTTCACCAGTTGTGGTAGTTAAGGGTCTTTGCAAGTCACCTGATTGAATTTTAGCATGTTATTTTCCTTTTTCTTGCGGTTCAGTGACAGCTGCTGAATGCGTCTTGGAACCAGATGACCAAGCTGTTCTTAACCGAACATAATAAAGTAGGATCCAACATGTTTTTCATGTGTAGGAACTTTCCTGTTCACAACCTGCTGTTTTGGAAGTGTTGACTCCGGAAACTCAACACTTCAGGGTTCACCATTTAAAAAACTGGAATGTTGTGATGCAGTTTTGTTTTAGTGAAAAGGAGGAATGTTCAGGTCGGCACATGTTCAGGTTTTGGAGAGCTTTATGTAACCTCACATTGTATGAGATCAACCTGGAAGATGCATGATTCCCTGCAAGTGAATAAATACTAAGTGATGAACACATAGGAGCAGGAATGCAAATGTTGTATGAGAATCAATTGGATACTCGCTCTCATACAACCAAATAAATGGAAACCATTGGATACTCGCTCTCATACAACCAAATAACATCCAATAATATATGATTCGAATAAACCCCAAAACTCATTGTTGCCACTTGATATAGCTCACAAACTCCAACAACTCATGCCTTCTATATCATTCCACTATAAATACGCAAACGATTTGCAACAACCAGATAGTTCATCATGCGGAGTGTTTGCACTAGTTTATGCAATTGACATTGCATTTTAAAAAAATCCTAAAACATCAATATACATTATTTTGGATATAAGACATCATCTAAGAAATTGCATCACACAATCTAAATTGATGCCATTTCCAAAACAAAATATGATGCTTTAATATATTTTAATATTACATCCACAATATCATACAATTCCACATATTAAAAAAATCTAATTTTTACTTTCCAATGAATTTACTATATCAATTGTCACTAGTGTTGCGGAGAGCAGCGGAGCCCTAGTGAAGAAATGATTTATGAATTTTCTTTTTCAGGCATCATCATGAATCACAAGAATAGTATGTATCTACATTTTTAGAATGTAAATTACTTCTATATTGAGGTTAAAAACTCAAGAAATACTCCTTTCTCTCTAATCTTTCTAAATTAGGAAATGTCCTTTAAGGGTTACGGTACATAAGCGACGATTCTTACCTACAGCTCCAGACACAAAGCCCAAGTAATCTCCAGGAATGGAACGTCGATCAAATCCAGGCAAAGGAATGAAATAGCCTGCACGACTGGCCATGAGCAGAACTATCGTCACAAAGATGCGCCTCCGAATTTCACTCTTGAAAACACTCGTTGCCGCCTCGGCAATGTTCGTTCGCAGCTTCACCAGTCCCAGAAACCGGTTCCGAAATCGCCTCCGAGAGCCTACGTCTGGCACAATTGAATCCTCTTCCTACAATACAGAAACCTAGGTTGTCAAAAACAAACAAAAAAACGATTTCATTGCAATCCCCGGTTTCTTGCATTGAACATTTTTCAACGTTTTCCAATCTTCTTCTGTAAAGGACCAAGGATTCATGGTTTTAAAATGACAAATTCCATTGATCATATTGTGAAACATATAATTCAGATGAGACCAGATTTTATACCACTAGAATCAGTGAAGAACATTTTCATATCACTAAGGTAACTATGTCTAAAAGCGACCATTTCCGTAAAGTGTCCATAGCTCAATCTTTCATATGATTAATTAACTCAACAACTTATAATACAAGAATAAATTATTCTTTTATCAGAAGTATCGTAAGTTGTTGAGGACGACGAGTTCTTTTATCATAAGTACTCTAATTTATCACAAGTAGCTTGAAAATTATTCGTGTCTTATCTCTAATTTGCACTAAAAGAGTTGTGGTTGCCTATTCAAATGCAAGTATTGGCTTGTGAAAGTTAGTTTTTCTTTAGGGTGGTCAATCTTCACTTAAGGAGTTTTAAAAGTTTACACTACCAGTTTTTGTCGAAAACATGTTTACGACTTAACTAATGGCGTCAAGAATAGCAAAAAGTTCGGACCACTTTCTTGCATTCGTCCATTTCAATCTGACAATTTTGGTTCATGGTGTCGCCAGGCCGAGGTAACACCGAGAATATCCAACGCCAAGGAAGTAAGCAAAGTACTCATTCAGCGTCCCCATGAAGATTTGGCGAAGAAGTTGCAGGTAAATGGGCAGCAACTGTATCCTACTTGTGAAACCGTGATCCCCCTTTGACAACGGAATGTTGAAATGAAATGTACTCTGTGTTGTGTCTGCAGTAATTAGTAAAGATTCTAAAAGGTATTGCTTGGAATTAATGATGTTCCAAATTGTGCTGGAAGATCAACTTGAGAGGAATGTAGTAAGCAAAGTACCCGTTCAATTTAAAAACCCTTTGGTTCATGGACGGGTACAATGAAGGGGGGCAGGCAGCGTGAGGCTACCGGGAGGCCACCCGGTAGCAGGCGGACCTGGGCTAAAACATCCAGATTTTCCAGTCAGTATTCTCTCGTGCTTTTAAGACAAGAGAATACTGAATCTATTCGCAGTCAAGGCGACCAACTAAAGGATCTGCAATGACACCAAAAAGACCAGAACCAAAACCTAAGCAAGAAAACTTGAATGAGCACCACAAGTCGGACCACCACAAGACGAGCTAGCAGGATCAGGTCGATGTGAGGTTAGCGATCGACAAGGACACAAATTTTGGCAGACACATGCATGTAAACAGTCAGTCTCAGTATAAAATAACATGACTTAATTAATGTAGAGGATCGAATCTCGGGTCTGCAGCAACTGAGAAAGAGCCCAGCTTTTATTAGTTATGAACCTCCTGAGTACATTCAAGGATTCTGTTCATACAACGTCCAACAACTTGGACACACTCAAACAATTGGAAGCATAAATAGCAACTCGCAATCAGCAAAGCGTACCATTACTGGGCTAGTCAACTAGTACTGACTCATGATGAGAATGTTCTGGAGAACCAATTCTTAATATCCTCCCAATGATTTCTGATATGACAGTCGTTGAGGTTGGCTTCGAGATTTGTATACTCTTCAAGCAACTTGGTCTTGATCTCCGCTTCAGTTGTCACACAATCTTCGGCCAACTCCAACAGGAGCGTCTGAACTGTCCTCATTGCATAATCCCAACAATTGTTGCCTTGTAGGCAGTAATTAGGATCAGCGCTTAGCAGAACTTTCTCCAGTTTACTCAGAGCGAACTGCTTCATTCTACAGAAGACAGTATAAAGTTTGGTGTCTTTGTTGTACTAGCATGGTGCATCGTCTTTGGATCGGTACGAGACGAATATTCCTACACGGCCTTGCTCGTCGGACCGCAGTTTTTCTGCTAAAATGTAAAAGTTTTCTCCACCTTTTCCCGGTTGGATCTCCAGAACCAGGAAGTGATGGTTTATTAGACCCCTCTTCTGAATCTGAATTACACATGTAGAAAAGGCCACTGACCGATAAGTATCAAACAATCACAATGATGTTGAAGCAACTTGTTCAAGGTAGCATCAACTTAATAAAGACTGACGAGCTTCTGTACTGACTTCGAGAGGATTTCAATGTACTACGACAGCTGCTCGATATAAAAAACAGGTCATTTGAAATATGTCTGTATACAATGAAGCATTAGGGGGCTTGGTAACTTATCGAAAAGACACAATCGATCATGAGAGATCACCATGGAAAAGGCTAACCTCCTTGACTTCCTCGACGACGGCATCCGAGAGATCATTCTCGCCACTGGCGTCCACGAGCTGGTCCTTGCCCATGTCCAACCCCTCCAACGCACGTTGACAGTAAGAAATATTGACAAGTTTCGGTATATCGGCAGCACACATGGCCTCGAACTTCCTGTCTCCAAGACGCGGCTTCAAATCGCTGTATTTATCGCCTAACGCTGGTGTCTTGTGGTCTCCGAAGTAGCCCACAACGTCGACCGCTACGGCGGCAAGGTTCTTGGACACCCGATGTGAGAAGGCCGAGGACGTCCTCCTGATTGATTGTGAACTGTTTGATGACGAGCTCACTGACTTCATCGAGGCTGACAGGTACCCCGCCATGATGTCCGTAGGATCGATGTAGCAAGGCGAGAGCGAGGACTCGTTCTCAATGCTGAATGAAACGCAGATGCCTTCAGCTTCTGAGGTCTCATGTTTATATCGATCTCTCGCATGAGACTTCAATAGTGATTTTGTCATCGTGGATACCACATGATTGACTATTCTACTTCAATTATAGAGTTTTCCGTTTACCTTCTGGTCCCCACTCGCCACGTGTCGCTCCCGCAGCCTCTGGATCGAGAGCGAGGATTCGACGGCCTGAAGTTGCTGTGCCGGCGACTCACCTTGCAGTTCTCTCCGCGCCTGAGTAACGCGGCCCCGCCATGGTGTACGTAGGATCGATGTAGCAAGGCAAGAGCGAGGACTCGTTCTCAATGCTGAATGAAACGCAGATGCCTTGAGCTTCAGAGGTCTCACCGCGTCACTGAGGCGCAGAAAGATAGACCGGCTCTGTTACCGGCTCCTTGAATCTCAGCCCTCCGTTTAGAAACTCTGATCGGATGGCGGAGCTGGTCCGAGCTGGCTGTTGGGTCGCAGGCTGCCTGTCGTTTCCATTGCCTTGTGCGTTCCCAACATCCGTGTGCCCCCGTGCCCGCTGCCCGTGTGTGTATCGCCCAGCTCTTGTCGCTTCATCAATTAATCCACTGTGTATGGTTGTCACAACTCGTTTGTAGCTTCACCGATCTCAAGGGACCTGTTAGTAAATCATTCCATGAATGAATTCTTCATGCAAACCAAAAATCAGGCCTCAAGGAAGCACTTTTGCCCAAACTAATCGTTATGTAACCATGAATTGAATCCTTCAGTTGCCTATATATATGCTCCTTTATGGATTATTTGAATTTCAAATGAATTATGTAGCCACTTCCAGCCTTATGCAACGAGAATTCATTTGAACGTGTGCACTCCTGTGCAAGAATGATTTTACTGAGCTTCATTGTCCTGGAGGCTTTGCTGATAAACAATGTCTGAATCTCACAAATGAAGTGTTGGATTCCTTTCATACAAATCAATTCATTCTCTGATAACCGCAAACTCATGAACATAAAAACAAGATACCCATATGGGAAACGCGGACAAAACTCTCACAATTGTTACTTTCCTAGATCAAAAATAGACTACAATCATCCCAAGAACGTTACAATTGTGGGAATTCTGTCCCACTTCCCATGTAGGAAAGTCTCTCCTTGTGAAAAATCAAGGATCTCGTGAAAAAATATTTTTATTCAAATCTGTTAAGTAAATTTTATGCTTGCAATGGTCCTCTCATGTACACATTAAGTACATCTGAGCTGTGCCAATATCTATTTTTGAGGCTAGCATGTACTTGTGTTCAAAGGACCAGTACGTTTAGGGGTTAGAGTATAGTTACCTTAGTAGCACAGGAATTCTGTTTCATAGAAATCCAGCTAATTTTAGCCAGTTGTGGGATCGCTGGTGGCAACCCATGGGCTGATTAGAATGACACAAACATGAGCATGGGCACATGACGGACAGACGAGGTCATATGTTGATATTCTTTCCAAGCCACAGAAGCCAAAGATACAGATTCTATGTGGAAGCGTTTTCTGGACATGTAATGAATTCCAATTGAATTGAATGGTGGACGGGTAGCGCATAATTTGCATGAACAGTGGGAAATTTACAATAAAAGTAAATGAAGTGTTGGATTCACACAGCTGGGCGATACACACACGGGCAGCGGGCACGGGGGCACACGGATGTTGGGAACGCACAAGGCAATGGGAACGACAGGCAGCCTGCGACCCAACAGCCAGCTCGGACCAGGTCCGCCATCGGATCAGAGTTTCTAAACGGAGGGCTGAGATTCAAGGAGCCGGTAACAGAGCCGGTCCATCTTTCTGCGTCTCAGTGACGCGGGAGGTCTTATGTTTATATCGATCTCTCGCATGAGACTTCAATACCGTACCAGGAAGGCAGGGTCGGCAGAAAATAATTCCCCAAAACAATGCCGAAAAAGAATAAAAATTTATCAAGCATTTTGTCGAAATCAACAAAAATGAAGTCAATAGAAATTGTTGACAAAAAAACAAAGGAAAACGTGTAGCCGCTAGTAAAATTCAATGTTAGTTATTAATAGCCGAATTTTTAATAATTATTTTTGAAAGTGCTGACCCCTACTTTTCAAACTTTAATTAATTATTCGACAGGAAAGTGCCGACCCTGCCTTCCTGCTACGGTAGTGATTTTGTCATCGTGGATACCACATGATTGACTATTCTACTTCAATTAAGGTCGAGGCACCTAAAGCCGACCAGTTACCTAAAACCGATCAGGCCTAATTTCTAGATTTTGAAAGGGAAGATGTACCTCATTTGTACATTAGAGCATGTGATCGGTTTTGGGTTCTGAAGTACTTTTCACTCTGAAAAATTGTACAAATTTCAATATTGGGAAATAATTCATGGAAAAATTTGCATTGTCCGCGAAAACTAACTTCCAACCCAGGAAAAATATCACCCTATTAATGGCTGGTCCAAAAATAGTGTAGATAGCTTAAGTGATCGATTTTAGGTGCCTCGACCTTATAGAGTTTTTTTTTTTTTTTTTTGACACAAATTGAGTTTCAATTCAATTGCAGAAAAAGAAGGGACAAAAGGAGCAGCCAAGCTTAAGCTGCAACCCGAGGAGACCCAAAGCAACTACATAACATTCAGTAGCCTTCAAAAAGACTGCCTTTTAAGTTTCATCCACCTTTATATACAGAGTGACCAGCGATTTCTAATTGAAAGAACTATTGAATCAAATAAACAATGACGAAACACTATTGAGTGAGAATCAATCAAATAAACAATGACAAAACACTGTTGAATTGTGCTTTCGATGATGAAACACTATTGAGTTGAGAATCAATCAAATAAACAATGGAAAAACATTGTTGAATTGTGCTTTCGATTACTGTTGCTTGCTCTTGCTTAATGCCACGTGCCCCCATAGCTACTAATGGGATGTGGAATATCCCACATCATTTCGTTGGAAGGATGAAATGATGTGGGATATTCCACATCATTCCATGCAAGGGAGTGTTGAAGTAGGATGATTGCGTGGGCTGAAGTTGCTCATAGCCATGCGCATTAGCTAGAGTAGATGATGCGAATGAGCTAGAGTAGATGATGCGAATGAGCTAGACTTGCAACTAGAGAAGTGGTACTAGTTAAAAGTAATGAGAATTGGGTCTCCCAAGTGATATGGGCTGATCCTAGTGTACTAGGAGTGGAGTATGGGCTGATGTCCCATATGGTTTGCCAAGGGGACTCCCTTGGGTGTGCTACTTAAGAGGGGCAGCCCATGAGTAAAGATCATCTCTTTCCTATGCATTCCAAGTGTTTGTGTGAGGCTTTGGCATTCTAATCTAACCTTCAATAGGTTATGGGCCCACTCATGTGCTTTGTGTGAGTGTAAGATTAGATTGCTCATTGTGTGGAGGTCGTGCGTTGGGGCGCTGATTTTGGGGTATTGGAGCGTTGATTTGGAGCTTTGGAGGGCTGAATTCAAGCTTTGGTGGGCTGATTTCGACATTGGGAGGTATTACAATCTTCCTACCTTTGATCTACGTGTTGGAGGGCTGAATTCGCACTTTGGAGCTATCATTTGTTGATTTGGAGCTTTTGGAGCTTTTGGAGCACTTTGGAGCACTTTTGGAGTTTATACACGTCTACAAGGGCTGAATTGGAGCTTTGGAGCTTATTGGTGCTTGTTGGAGTATATTAGAGCTTTTTGGAGCTTTTTGGAGCTTATTGGAGCTTATTGGAGCTTATTGGCTCAATTTGTGCTCAATTTGTGCACTTGTGTTGTTGCAAGGCACTTTTATGCTTTGAGGCTCTTGGGGTGAGTCTACAATCTGATTTTGGTATTGCAATTCTTGCACAAGGGTTTGGAATGAGAGTTATGCCCTTGGAGTGCTCAAAATTAGAGTTTGGGTTAGTGAATGCACAACGGGGCTGATTTGATGAATTTCAATGCAATTAGGACTTGAAGGGGCTGAATTTGCATTGATTTAGAGTCCTTGGAAGGCACAAGGGTGTCCATAGGGTGCATTACATGTTGTGAAGCACAAGGGTGCTGATTTGAGTGGATTTGAGCCAACGAGTGCGCAATTCTCCTAGTTAGGGTGTTGTGGTATGATCTTGTGCAAATTCACTAAGAACCATCACGATTGAGTGTTGTGAGGTTGATGTGTAGCACAAAGGTGCTGATTTAGTGTTTGGAATTAGTTTGGAGGCATTAGAAGCACATACGTGTGCAATTTGCTTCACAAATCACAAAATTGTCAAAAATCATAAAAACAATTTTTCTTAGCTTTCTAGGGGCTGAATTTTGTGAGCGTACGTCCTTCAATCAAGGATATGGCTACATTTGAGGGTGAAGGTGCTAAGGTTGTAGACAAGTTCGATGGCGTCAACTTCCACTTGTGGAAATTCAAGATGGAAATGGTCATGGCTGAAAAAGAATTGTGGGAGATAGTTGAGGGTAGTGAGGAACCGCCTTCGTCCGACGCCGAGGCTAGGGTACGAACTGCGTACACTCGGCGAGAGAAAAAGGCCTTTGCGATTTTGGCTCTTAATCTTTCTGATTCCCAGCTTTCTCATATTCGGTCGTGCAAGACTCCCGCCGAGGCATGGGCCAAGCTTTGCAATATTCATGAGGCAAAGAGCTTGGTCAATATCTTGTTTTTGAGGCGCAAGTTTTTCACCATCAAGATGGAAGAAAACGACGACATGTTGGCGCACATCAACAAAGTCAAGGCTCTTGCGGATCAGCTCAACGGCGCAGACGTCAACATTACCGACGGTGATATCGTTATGACGCTCCTCGAGAGTTTGCCGCCGTCGTACGAGTATCTTATCGTTGCTATGGAGAGTAGGCCCATTAGCGAGCTCACTCTTGATTATGTGACATCACGGTTGTTGCATGAACTCTCGCGGCGCAAAGAGAACGAGACTCGTGGCGATAGCGCGGCGCTTATGGCGAAGCAATCCAAGAGCGGTGCGAGTGGGAGCTCTACAGACAAGGTATGCTACTATTGCGGTAAGAAGGGCCACTTGGCAAAATTTTGCTACAAACGCAAGAGAGAGGAAAGTGCCAACAATACAAAGGTCAACGATGCAGGTGATGAGTACGCATTTATGACTAGCGTCTCTTCTTGTAGTGATGACGGGGACGAGTATGCAATGATGGCAAGTGACGTGTCATGCAATGGTAGTGTGATCGATTGGATTGTTGATTCGGGAGCCTCGAGTCACATGGCGCCCATTAGGACTTGTTTCCAATCATATCACGTCATATCTCCAAAGAATGTCATTTTGGGTGATGATACGGTTCTTCAAGCCGTGGGTAAAGGATCCATCGTCGTAGACACCGAGGTGAAGGGTCGTGTGAAGACAATTACCATCCATGATGTCCTCCACGTTCCCAAGTTGAAGGCAAATCTTTTATCGGTGCGACATTTGGTGATGAAGCATTTGGGAGTGGAATTTAGCGACCAAGGGTGTTTTGTGTTGTCTCCAAGTCGTGAGGAGGTGGCCATTATACACGAAGTCAACGGCTTGTACCAAATCAAGTTTTCCAAAATGCACGCGGCGGAATCGGCAACGTTGGTGCAATCGAGTTCAAACGAAGACAAGTTGGCGTTGTGGCATCGTCGTCTCGGGCATTTGAATGTCAAGAGTGTGAAAGCACTGCGTGGAATGGTAAGTGGCATGGATCTTGCACAATCACACGTCGCGCCTAGTTCATTCACATGTGAGGGTTGTATTGAAGGCAAGCAACAACGCTCACCGTTTCCAGTTGATGGGGCAACTCGTGCAACCAAGGTTCTTGAGATTGTGCATTCCGACGTGTGTGGTCCAATGAAGACCACGTCTATGGGGGGTTGCAAGTATTTTGTGACGTTCATTGATGATTTTTCGAGGAAGATATGGTTGTATCCGATCAAAGCAAAGAGCGAGTGTTTTGAGAAGTTCAAAGAGTTCAAGGCGTTGGTTGAGAAGCAATCCGAGCACAAGATCAAGGTGTTTCGATCGGATAATGGTGGCGAGTTCATGTCCAACCAATTTGGAGAGTTATTGAAGAAAGAAGGCATTGCTAGACAAACCACAACGCCATATACACCACAACAAAACGGAGTTGCAGAGCGTGCAAATCGAACAATTGTGGAAATGGCAAGGAGTATGTTGCATGCACAAAATTTGGGTTTGGACCTTTGGGCGGAAGCGGTGGTGACTGCGGTGTACACACGCAACCGATGCCCGACGAGTGCGGTTCAAAACATGACACCAGAGCAAGCGTGGAGTGGGAGGCCACCCCGCGTGGAGCACATGCGCACATTTGGATGCATCGCATTTGCAAAGGTACCCGATTCTCAAAGAACCAAACTTGAGGCCAAGGCAACAAAATGTGTGTTTCTTGGATATTGTGAAGGTACCAAGGCGTACAGGCTCATGTCGCTCGAGACCAAGAAGATCATTCGAGCTCGTGATGTGACATTTTGCGAGAATTCCAAGGTTGAAGACAATTTGGACGATGGTCCGAGTGGGAGAAGTGGCGATAAACCAGTGATTGTGGACCAATCTTCCAAATCTCCCGTTATTGATATTGTTGATGAAGACGAAGATGACGAAGATGGTGGTGATGAGGAACATATTGAGGAGCGACCTTTGAAGACGAAGAATGGCGAGAAAAAGGCACAAGCAACGACGGTTGAAGACAATGCATCCTCGAGCGATCGTCGTTATCCAGAGAGAAATCGTAGACCACTTGGCGAGTGGTGGAAGAATCATATTCTCCCTCAAGGTGAGGAGGAGCATGCAAACGTTGCACTTTTAGATGCTCCATTGACGATTCGTGAAGCGTTGAGTTGTGATGATGCAAACAAGTGGGAGCAAGCCATGCAAGAGGAGTACAAATCGTTGATGGACAATGGCACTTGGGAATTGACTCCCCTCCCCAAGAATCGCAACGCTATCGGTTGTAAGTGGGTATTTCGTGCAAAGAGAGATGCAACGGGTGATGTGGTTCGTTATAAGGCAAGATTGGTGGCAAGGGCTTTTCACAAATCGAAGGTGTTGATTTTCATGAGACCTTTGCACCGGTGGCGAAATTCACCACTATTCGATGCATTTTGGCCATCGGGGTTGCCATGGATTTGGAAATGCATCAAATGGATGTGAAGACGGCGTTCTTGAACGGCGAGTTGGACGAGGACATCTACATGGTACAACCCGAAGGATTTGTGCAACGAGGTAATGAGAACCTTGTTTGCAAGTTGAACAAGTCATTGTATGGGTTGAAGCAATCTCCACGCGCATGGTATCAAAAGATTGACACGTTTCTTGTTCATATCGGGTTCACAAGGAGCATCGCTGATCACAGCTTGTATTTCATGCAAAAGGGGCAACATGTGGTCATCGTGATCATATATGTGGATGATTTGATCATCCTTGCAAGTTGTATGAGCTCTTTGAAGGCATTGAAGGCAATGCTTGAGAACGAGTACGAGATGAGTGATCTCGGTGAGTTGCACTTTTGTTTAGGAGTTGAGTTTGTGCGAGATAGAGCAACACGCACCATAACAATGAATCAAAGCAAGTATGTTATGGATGTTCTCAAACGCTTTGGCATGGAGGATTGCAAACCGGTTGGCACTCCATTGGATGTGAATTCCAAACTCGTGAAACTCACCGATGAGGAGTATGCATTAGAGGCTCAATCTATGGTGGATGTGCCATACAAGCAAGCTGTAGGGTCATTGATGTATGCTATGATTGCAACAAGGCCGGACCTTGCGTATCCAATCAGCGTTGTGAATCAACACATGGCAAGACCGGGTTCAAGTCATTGGGTTGCGGTCAAGAGGATCATGCGGTACTTGAAAGGCACAAGTGATGTGAGGTTGTGTCTTGGAGGTGACAACATTGTGTTGAGTGGGTATTGTGATGCGGATTATGCGGGTGATACCAATGATCGTAGATCCACCACGGGGTACATGTTCAAAGTTGGATCGGGGGCCGTTTCATGGAATAGCAAGCGCCAACAAACCACGGCCACGTCAACGGTTGAGGCGGAGTACATGGCGACGAGCCACGGTACGAAGGAGGCCATTTGGTTGAGGCAACTAATGGCAGATGTGAGATGCACTCAAGAGGAGGCTACAACAATCATGTGTGACAACCAAGGGAGTATGTCATTGGCGAAGAATCCAACGCATCACTCACGTACAAAGCACATTGATGTGCAATATCACTTCATTCGAGAGAAGTTAGAGATGAAGGTGATAGAGTTGAAGTATTGTCCAACGGAGCACATGGTGGCGGACGTGCTCACAAAGGCTCTTGCGAGAGATCGACTTCAAAGACTAGTGGTGGCATTTGGGCTCGAAGGCTTTGGCTATTCGCAAAGTGGAAGTGTTGAAGTAGGATGATTGCGTGGGCTGAAGTTGCTCATAGCCATGCGCATTAGCTAGAGTAGATGATGCGAATGAGCTAGACTTGCAACTAGAGAAGTGGTACTAGTTAGAAGTAATGAGAATTGGGTCTCCCAAGTGATATGGGCTGATCCTAGTGTACTAGGAGTGGAGTATGGGCTGATGTCCCATATGGTTTGCCAAGGGGACTCCCTTGGGTGTGCTACTTAAGAGGGGCAGCCCATGAGTAAAGATCATCTCTTTCCTATGCATTCCAAGTGTTTGTGTGAGGCTTTGGCATTCTAATCTAACCTTCAATAGGGAGGGCAGCAGGCTCAAAGACTACTGAATGTTATGTAGTAAGCAGAGTAAATGTAGTCAGCAACAGGACCAGTAAGTTTCCACAGAACCTTGCTCGAATCACAATCAAGGGACCCTATGATATCATGTTCACACCATCTACGCTTGAACTGGCTGATGAGAAAGGCAGACTGTCGAGGGTCTTTCGCCACTTTCTTCTTGACGGTCTCCCAAGCAACCCGGCCGTAATCAACGATGCCTAACCAAATCTTTTGGTTGACTTTGCGGTCGGTAATTATAGAGTTTTCCGTGTACCTTCTGGTCCAGAGTACAGACTACAGAGTTGCCAGATGTAATTTTAGTAGCTAGACGAAGTTTGTTTATAGTTATAGCTACAAAACGCTCACCGCCAAGCATTGATTCATGCTGTGTTAATTCAATTGATTAAAACATTAATTGGTTTAAAAAATAAAAAAATAAAAAACAGAGTGGCCAGATCGATCTTACGGTAGATTATTCCAATTTCTGTCTGTACATCATTATTTTATTTTCGTTTTGTTGAACCAAATCAATGTATTAATCAATTGAATAAACACAACTTGCCAAAATAGAAGTCTGTACACCGTTTTAAATTTGACAATTCAAAAGCTCCGAAATCATTCACCACAAAGACCAAGAAATACCTTCTAATGCAGGCATATGTACAGACAAGTTGATTGATGATTTTCATCTGTAATTTGCATGATGCATGCAGCGGTAGAACAGACAAACTTGATCGTGGAAAAACTTGTCTGTACAGACAAGCTTGACGAAGTCACTAAGGGGCGGTTTACACTATGGATAGATAGATAGAAACACCAACCCTATAGAAAGGGCCGGCGTGAATACAGTGTCCGTTCGTAATGTCAATGACCCGATGCCCACGGGACAAAGGGACATTGGTATTTACACTATGGACCAAGAGCCATGACCATGGAATTCTAAAATCTGTGATTGGCCCAAAAAGAGCTCTTGGTCCCATTTGACTTTACACTACCTTGAAAAAAGGAGAATGACCACTAACTTTGAGGTCCCCAAAAATGCTAAAATTTCCCAAATGGATAATGTTTTCATGGTGTCCTTGATTATAGTTGAGTCGAAGCAAATGCCTCGACTCAACTATAATCTAGGAGACCATGGGGCTCAAAAATCATTGATTGGCTAGTGTTCAATTATTTAAAGAGAAAGGAGGAAAAAGGGGAGGATAAAAGAGAGAATGATGAGTTTAAACTTGTCCCAGTCTAAATCCACTTTACACTACAAAGAGTGACCAAGTCATTTAAAATTGCATTTTTGATTTTTCATGGTCACGGCTCTTGACCAAGAGCCATGACCATGAAAATGATTTAATTTTCTTGGTCATGGCTCTTGGTCCATAGTGTAAACCGCCCCTAAATCCCCCGGTGGTCTTGAATGAATGGGGACAAAAGTGCCCCCTATTTTTGTCCTTGTCAGGGCCCACCTTAAAAAACAACCCCTCCTCCAATGGTTTTTTATTCCCAAATAGGTGCCCCTAGGGTAATTTGCAGCCGTAGGCCCCAATTTTGCAAAAACGTTTGCCAAAAAAAGGGGTCTCGGTGCCCAAAATAGAAATTTCAGAAAAGGGGGGGCCCATGAACAGTGTCTTGTAGGGGTCTCGCATTCAAGACCACCCGGGATATAGGAACGGGGCAAGCTTGAGGCCCGACTAGAGTTAACCGAAAAGTCAGCTCAAAGAGGAAAGCTTTAGCAAATTCCTCTTGAACTCCTCTTGAACTCATATTGAAATATAAATAGACCGAAAACTAGTTCAAGGTGAGTTGTGAGACAATCTAAAGCAAGCCACTGTCATTATCACTGGCTTGCAAAAATGCTCTATTGTAGTGTCGATATCAGTTCCACGAATAGATTCAAAATCCATGGAGGACTCTCTTACTGCGATGATGGAGGACTCTCTTACTGCGATGATGGAGGACTCTCTTCCTGCGATGGCTGGCAGCCTTGCGTACTCCTTCATTCGGGGGGCTGCCAGGGAGGCTGTCGACTTTCTCGACCTTAAGGCACCTGCGGTGGAAGGATCAATCCATAACTACGTCGAAGCCAAGTTGGGAACGAGGATGTACAAGAGACTTTGTCAAGACGAGGAGCTCGTACTGAAGAAAGTTAGCTACTTGCAAAGGGGGTTAGACCTTGGGGGGTCTGTGCAGGCAGTTCGACAACTTGTCAGTTCCAACTTCGACGAATCTGAGCAGGTCCTATGGTGTACTGCTCTCTGAAATCTGGTGTACTTTGTTGTTGCTCGAAAGTTTCATCTATATATTGAGCCTGCAGACAGATGTTTTCTTTGTAATTTTTGGAGATCTTGTAAGTGACGTTCTGGTATTGTTTGCCGTGGAATATATTGCAGAGGAGGAGCCTGTTGAACCACGATTCCCTTCTGTTAGAGATTCAGCATGGCAACCCGGATGAACCTGGTACACTTTACATTTTGGCTGAAAAACTAGGTGGTGCACCTGCCGAGGAAGGAACTCCAGGGATCCACATCTACCCTTGGGAAAGGCTTCAGGACACAGCCATTGACTCACTTCACGATATTGATTGTGGAAGTGCTCGTATCTCCTTCCGCAAAATTCTCGCTGTTCTGGAGAAGAAAGGCTCAGGATATGACTTGAGAGACGACAATTGTTGGGACTACGCAAGGAAAACCACCAAGTGGCTGTTGGAGGAATGCATTGAGGCCTTGGAAAGAGATCGTGAATTTGAAGAGGCTCGAAGGTTGCAGACGGAGAAGGCGCAATTGAAGCGCAATCTCTTCGAACGCAATGTTGAAAACTTCATTTACAACACACGTGACATGGTTGAAAACTTCAATGACAACGCAGGTGACATGATTGCAAATTCACTAGCAGAACTGTTGTTTGAGTAAAACACACTTGTAAGTTGCCATCATGGGTGTACTCGTTGGTATAGTGGCTTGTATACTCTAACCACCTTTCCACTAGTGACTTCCTATATAGATTCTAAGACTTTGTGGAGACTTAGGTGTTAGTAGGGCTTTCTATGTTAGTCACAAGAAGTGACAAGTGTAAGTGACAAGTGACAAGTGTAATCATTGATGTTTATGTCAATAGGGAAATAAAATTATTCAGCATTTCTATGTCATTATGGACATGTTATTCTATATAGATTTTTGAACACTATTGTTACTGTTGGTGTGATCATAATGTTCAAACTAAAGTTGAAAAAGTTGTTCTCCTTGTAGTGGAAAGGGTCAAAAAGAGCATTGAAAAGAGAAATGAATAAAGGGATTTCATATTCTTGTTCCTAAGTGAAGTGGATATAAGTTTATATGATTTTTCATTTTGAAATGTCATATTTGTTGTATACGGACTTCTACTACTCTTAATTCAATTTTCAAAACTCATCATTTTTGCACCAAAAATATAATTGTTGTTCTACATCAATTGCAATCACGAGTCCTTCTCGCTAAAGGTCAAGTTTTCCATTATTTTTATTGCACCAAGAATGCCTCAACCAATTGCAAATAAATCCCTTTTTGGGGTAATTGAATGAAACATAAAACGTACATAAGCCATGCCATAAGCACAAGGCAGAGTGAGCTCTGCATTCTAACTAGCAGCACTAGTTAAGAGTAGTCAGCCCAGAAGGCGGCTTGCGGAGTTAAGTCATCTGGTGATTGGAGATCCGGTGGTAGGTCATCAGCTCTCCTGGCTTCCGTGAATAGCTGGTCTAATATTTGCTGCCTTTTTCGCTCCGCAAGCTGTTCGGTTTCGTCGCGCCGTTGACGTCTTTGCGGTAGTACCGGAAGGGCCACTAGAACATCCTCTGCGCAGGTGTTCAACGGTGTTGTGGCCGCGGCTCAGACGCATGGGGAAGCAGTTCTGACTCTCCTCTGATTAAGTCGGAAACACCATATTGGTTAAAATGGCCAATCTCTATTATTTTGGCCACATCTAATAGTATGACCGAGCAAAATGTAGGAAACGCCATGTAGATCATATGAGAAAATCAAAAATGAAATTTGAATTATTTTTCCTTGTAAAATTTCCAAATTTCTTTTCGCTTATTTCAAATTTCTTTACATGTACAGTATATTTCTTTACACGTATTTCACATTTCTTTAAACGTATTGTATATTTCTTTATGCATATTTCCATTTTTTTACATGTATTTCAATAACTTTTATACATATTTCAACTCATCATGAAAGTATTTAGGATTTGTCGTTTGTTGCTCGCCCGTCATTGATTTCTCTAACAAATATGGGTAATTGAAATTGTCTCTCGTATTCTTTCCAAATTGTAGCCGTTGGTGACATGTTGTTTTTCTTGTTGGACGTTCCCATGTCTTGCATTCAACTAATCAATGTTGTAAATCTTGCTCCACATCGTTCACTTTGAACTTCACCATTGTCTCATGCTGAAAAAATTGCACATCAGCAAGGTTTTGCCACAATGCTTTTAAATGACCAATGATTTGTGGTTTTAAATGCTTAAATAAATCTCAAAACTGCTGAAAGTTGAAACACTGAAACATGGAAAGTTCAAACAGAAAAACATTGGAAGTTGAAACACTCGAACATTGGCCATATAGATTCCAAGATCATAATGTTTTAGTGCTAAAAAAGGATGCTGAAATTTTCCTAGCAACACAGTTAGAGGTGAAATTTGTTTTCAAAATTACTCAAATAAAAAAACTTTGAACTATAATTTTATCTTAATTTTGGATTAGAGAGAAATGTAGAAGAAATTTTTTTTAGTAGACAAGTAAGGAATTTTACACCATTTTCTTTGTCTTGTCTCATTTGAATCCTTGGTTTCCTTCTTTTTTGAATCTTTTGTTGTATTGTTTTCTAAATCCTTTATTGTCAACTACTTAACTCCTAAACATCCCTGCGTTCAGAAACTGGATCACAAACGGATTCAAAGCCTTGCAACTTTTTCATACAACCTTGGATGACTTTCATCCAAGTCACCTTTGTAAGCCTATTAAATTCTCTACCAATCACAATAAATCTCTTGTGATGGGAGCCTCGAACTACAACTAAGTCAAATTTGTTGGCTAGATTTTATGCTTGCAATGGTCTTCTCATGTACATCTCAGCCATGCTAATATCTATTTTTGAGGTTAGCATCTACTTCTGTCCAAAGGGTTGGCACATTTAGGGGTTGAATCTTTTGTCTCCTTTGTTTCTAAATTTCCACATTTTTCTCTAGTGAAATAAGCCTATTCAATAAAAGACTACTAAATACTACATAAGCTCTAAAAGATGATTCTCACACTAGGGCAAGAATGTTATGAATGTGTTGGACATTCTTCTTCACAAAAGTATACATGTGTGAAACTAAAACATTTGTCGTTGTTGATTAGTGAGTTGATTATATGTACAATGATATACATACTCATAGATTACAACAGGACTCAAATTTCACAACTATTGCACAAAGTGGGTGGCGCAATTGAGAACAACATTTGGAATGACATTGGGATGTTTTAACCCCTAACTACCTAACCAGCCATTTTTTGAATGATGTACAAAATCAAACTTCATTTTCTCATCCGTCATGCACAATCTGCAAGTAAAACCTGGATTGCCTTGAAGTCGTGGAAGGCATGTCAATTGTTTCTCCTCGACAAGAGAAAGAATTTCTCAAATTTTTCATTTTCCGTTTTAGAAATTATTTTTGTGTGAACCTGCTATGTGTGTACAATCGGATACAACATGCTTACGAATTTTTCAATCGCTTTTCATTAAAAAGTTCAACAATCTTTAAGAAGCTCTAGCATGCTCAAAAACGAACCGATTTTGAAACTGCAAATTGCATTGGAATTGCAATGAAGCGTGCTTCAACTTCATCATAAGTGAAAAAAGAATAGTTTAAAATCATACAACAATTTAGATTTCTTTTATACACTATCTATCATTATATAGTGAACCTTTGGAAGATAGTCAAAGATTTTTTGCATTTAAGTACAAAAGAAGTAAGAAACCGTACAAGTAGTTCAAGCGGTGTGGGATCAAGTATCTCTAAAGCAATTGTGAAGGTTCATTTTTAATATGTACCATCAAATACAAGTTGTAATTTTCACAAATGGTGGCAGCACTAAATGGTAGATAGCATATAGAAAACATCAAAAAATTGTATGATTTTCAATGACACATGTGTATTTGTATTGATGATAAAGTAGACTTTAGCGTGATTCCAATGCAATTTGAAATTTGAAATTCCGTTCATTTTTGAGCATACACGGGCCTTCCAAAGTTCCCACAAATCTCAACTAATTCCAAAAATTCTTAACTATCTTGTACCCGGCTGTACAGTGGGGTACCAATCAAAATGTCGTTTTCGAATTCGCAGTGAGAAACATTTCAGTACCATCAACTTTGAAAGCCTCCCGAGACCTCAAAAATTGGTACTTGACCACGAAAATTTTACCAAAGAATTATCTTTAAGTAACTTATATGTATGCCAAATTTCAAAGCCAAAACATTCACCGAAAAAACGTTATTCAAAATCTACCAACATTGGTAAATTTCCACAGTTGCCAACTTTAACAGCCTCCCAAAGATTGAATTATTATTTTTTTGCCATGAAATTCTTGGAACAAAATCCTATTTATGTTAATAACATATGATAAAAATTTCAAGGCCAAAAGATTAATACAAAAAAAGATATCAATAATCTATCAACATGTGTAGTTGTGGGAAACAATGGGGGAAACTTTGCTACCAACTTTAACACCCTCCCAACGGTTAAGAAATTGTCTATTTACCATGAAATTTTTGGCACAACATGCTCTTTATGATAACAAAATTCATGCCAAATTTTAAAGACAAATAATTTATACAAACAAAAATAATTACAATCTACCAATGTGTGTAGTTTTTCCCCATTGTTTCCCACAACTACACATATTGGTAGATTGATAATATCTTTATATATATTAATCTTTTGGCCTTGAAATTTTTGTCATATGTTATTAACATAAAAAGGTTTTTGTTCCAAAAATTTCATGGCAAAAAAATAATAATTCAATCTTTGGGAGGCTGTTAAAGTTGGCAGCTTTGGAAATTTACCAATGTTGGTAGATTTTGAATAACGTCTTTTTGGTGAATCGTTTGGCCTAGAAATTTAACATACATATAATTTACTTAAAGATAATTCTTTGATAAACATTTCGTGGTCAAATACAAATTTTTAAGCTCTCGGGAGGCTTTCAAAGTTGGTAGTACTGAAATTTTTCTCACTGCGAATTCTAAGACGACATTTTGATTGGTAGCCCACTGTACAGGTAGTCATCACTCACGCAATGCCAAGAGTGTCAAGTGCGAGGTGGCCTGCACTACCCATAATAAAAACTTCCCTTCTGCGAGAACCAACAAAACTTAAACCCGCAAATCAGTCAGCAATGAAGGACCATTACAAAGGTCACACTATCACCCTAAAGGACTACTACAAAGGTCATTAAGCCCTAAAGGACCAAGGATTTGTGGTTTTAAAATGACAAATTCAATTGATCATATTGTGAAAAACATAATTCATTACAGTAAAGAACGCTACATGTGTTAGTCAAAACAACAAATAAATTTGAACAAGAAGAAGTCTACATAAGAAAAAAAAAATGAGGCCCAATCTGGGCTTCTTGGTCCTTCAGGGGCTAACCCCTAAACCTCAGGATTCTGATCATACTTTCCATACGAAAAAACTGTGAGGTAGAATCACCCGGAGAGTACTGGACTCCACACACAACAGAATAAAGCATCAGTGCAAGTAAAAGCTTTCTTTTCTTTATTGAATTCATATAGTAAATGGTTCCAATCCTCAATTTTGGCTTCTAAATCTGAGTATTCTATACATGAGTATCACTAAGGAGTCTACCATGCGCTCAAACTGACAAGAAAAACATATTACTCCTCGTAGAAGATCACGAGCAGAACCTGAGGTAATACGCTCTTAGAGTTGAGATTACGATACTGAGATTTTTCCACCTTAAAGGAAACTGCTGTATTTGTTGAATCGTTTTCAACGCTGATATAAATAAATCCCTCTCGTCAAGCTTCGTTCGCCCTTCAAAGTACAAGTATCTGAGTCATAACATGAGAGTAGCTGTAGTGTAGAATAAATATCAACCCACAGACTATGCCACCAAAAAGATGACATTCAAACAGATTGCAGCTCAGAGGAAAGAGGAAATTACCAAGTAAATATGCTCATGATAGGAATGCCGACCCTGCATGTGTCAAAGAATAACAATGTTGGCTAGTACTTCTAGTTTTAAGCTCCATAACGCTTCAAGACCTTGCTAAGCTCCGGCATCACATTGTAGGCCATATATGACCTTCTCAACTCAATTATTGAGCCCACCTGGTATACAAATCATCAGAAAGTGTCAGCATACAGATTCCATGAACGGAAATGGCTTCAGCATCAGAATTGATCTGACAGCACCATTGCAAATACTGCACAACATGCCCCCTCCCTGCATTTCATAAAGTAATTATCCAAGGAAGATAATGAAGAGCTGAGATAAATAGGCGTTCAGACTGATCAAATTTTAAGAAACAAAAAGAGGACAAAGGGAGACGCACAATAATGAGCATAGATGTGAAACCAATGCTGCCACCCTGGTGTATGGCTCTGAATCTGTTGTCCACTATTGTTGATACTGTCACCAACATCGCCAACAAGATACCTCCTGCCACAACAAGAAAAAACAAGCACCAGAGTATCATGACTGTTAGAAACTAGTCTTTCCCCCGAAGTTTGCAGCAACCATACCAGGTCACCCCTCTCTACTAGCAGTGAATGTGACCAGACTCAGCATAGTAAGCGTTAGGTAGTACAACTGAGAAACTCCATGACCGTTTGAGATATGACGTGCAAGTAAAAAACTCACCCCAAAAACGTGTCGATTGTTGGACTTTAGTTAAATACTCAATAGTTTGACGACCGGGTTTTATTTTAGGAACTCTTGCACCAATCTTCATCAAGTACTCGGTAATTTCTTTTGGCGTATCCACCTGCAAGAGATGAATCCAGATAGTAAGTAATGAAATGATAAACCATAATTAGCAGAGTGGATGCGCTACTGGCAGAAGATACACAGAAACCAATATCCTAAACTACCTCTCAGAAGTGTCTTCTTTTACCATGAGGTACACAGCATACGATAGTGGCAAAACAACTCCAAAATATATGCACAGATATGATGATCACTTATACTTATGCAACTGCATTCTAGCACTGTCTCTAAGAGATAATACACATGTTTGGATTCCGATGTTTCCCAGGATCGAACCATCCAAAGTGAGGCAGAAGATTCCACTTACGATATCTAAGATGTTGAAAATAAAAATAAACAAAGCATTGAGTCCATAGTAGACCAAAGGACTTGCTCCAGGGGCAGGAGGCCACGCTGGATTTAATGTGCTCCTTAGTTGGTGCCAAAAACCACCAGCACGTGTGAAGCTGTCAAAATCATTGGCCATGCGTGAGTCGAAGCAAATGGTAAATGCGTCAGCAGTAAACATCAACGATGTAAAAAAACTAGTTGCTAGTTCAGCGGCAATCTTACGTGGCAATCAGTGTCGGCACTGCCATAAGATATGTCGTTGTAAGTACAGGCTGCATCCCTGTAGGGTTTATGTTGAAAGGAATATACGGCTCCACTTCCTGTAATCCTACATCCGCTTTGCTGTAAATGGAAACACCAACCATGGCACCAATCAATTAGTAATCCTTTAGTGAACTGCAAAGACGCAGTCTCTTTTGCATATTGCATAAGTTGTGCCCAGTGACACGACGCGTTCGACCAAAGAGAAGAGAAAAAGGGACCTTCACAAGCCTCACAAACTGAATCGTGAAATAGGATATCTACACACTTAAAAAGAATGGTGAACAGACAGAATTGAAGTGAAGACATACGCTTTAGTGGGAGCCAACTCAAAATTGTAGTAGACCATTTTTATTTTGCGACGGCCTTCCGTAACAAGCACTGCCCACATGGTGATGATGAGGAAGACACCCAGGAAAACAAAAATTGAGGGACCCCAACCTGTAGAACCACCTGCAATTACAAAAAAATCGTGACTCAGCCACCAGACCCATAGACAAACATCTCAAGTGTAATGAGTAACCTATCAACAGTAAAATTCCAACTTAAACTTGCTCGATCGTCAATAACCCACACATTGCCTTCTAAGCCGGTGATACTCATAGATAATGTGTGCGGAAACCTACGTTGAAGATTCATTAGCATCTTAAGCAGAGTCTCTGAATACCCCTTTAGTATGCCAATGCAAATGATAAGGGAGGATCCTTGACCTGAAACAGAAAAACAACCAAGATGTCAGGTGCTGCATCGCAAAATGCTTGAAACCAATTTCAGTAACAGATAAGTCACTAACTCCCCTGTCAAACAATACTCTCAAGGTTCGACAAAGACTCACCAAATCCAGCTTCTGTTATTTTGTCGCATATCCAATTTAATGTCACAGCACCAAGCGTAAGAAGACCAGCAGTCACAAACAGATAACTAAACCTGAACAGCCGACCCACACGTCGCACTCAATATTATAAGGACTCATTACAATGCAAGTACGAAAAGAAGGGCATACACACAACCACGCATAGTACTCATCCTATCTAGGATGACAGAAGTTAGGATTAAATAATCACACCATACCTGCTTTGAGCAGCATAAACAGAATAGGGGATGGAATGTATAGCTATTCCCAGCGATTCTACAACTGCAACTCCGAACGCTAGCCACCAGCTGTACGAGCACAAGAATCCTATCAGTTTGTTGGAAGAAAGTGCTAGATTCAGCCGTACAGCCGATTCAGAGGTCTTTAGATCTTTTCAAAGTCTTCGCACTGGTCATTGCTTTAAATCAAGCGTATTCTCAAACTCGGCATGTAAGCAAAGAGGACAAAATATTAACAATCTTGAGCAAAGACCAGAAAGGATGGGATCTCACCAGCGGGGGGCACTATGTTAAATTTGTGAAAGTATATGTGAGTGCACAAAGGGGTACTAATTTGAACATTGTTGTACAGAGTATACATACAATAGACATATTTAGAGCTGAAAATATTGACATATACTTACATTAAACATATATCTAGGACGGAATAGATCTATATACAAAGGTTTTTAGACATATAAACCCTGTATACATGCGTTTTTAGAAGGGTCATGAACGCACATGATTCTCAAACATAATGTAGAGTGCACCCCCCGGGTGTAGAAAGTGCCAGAAAGAAGAAAGAGGGGATAAGGTACAAACGTGTATTTCTTGATTTTTTCGTTCCCGTCGATACCTTCCTTGCGAAGCTTCACAAGTGCTGGAACTAGGTGACAAGACACCTGAGCACAAAAGCCAGAGTCTCAAAATATTAACGCATCATCAGAGTCCCCTCAAGCTTTTGAACCATCCGAGAAAGCTCATTCTAGTAGGAGTCTGCTAACAGTGTCTTGCCAGAAATTGCATAGGTTTACTCTTTTCAGAAAGTTGCAGACCTGCATAACAATTGAGGAAAGAATGTAGGGACTGATACCCAGTTGAAACACAGACAGCTTCAATTCTGAAACAGCGTCTCCAAGCTCCTCTGTTTTTACAAAGCACAAGAGACAGATTCATCAAAATGCCAACGAGAAAGTTGATCTCGACTTTCTCAGTCTAAAAAGCCTAGTGTCTATACACACTTTACACAAATCCTTTGCAACCAGGTAACAGGTCCACATCTGTTGCCAATAAGAGACAAGGTAGAGGGTACTAAAACGGTTAGGGACCTAATCCTGTCTCCTATTGACTGACCCCTGTTATCAACAGCAACTCATCTCTTCCAATACACTTGGTGGACCTTCAATTAGCAAGTTGAGTGTAACCATGACTTGGCTAATAATCTCTAGAACCAATCATCATTAAATAGAAATAGAATTCTGTACTACCCCTTCAATAGTGGTCTACAACCTCCAACTTTGAATGATTGCTTAAGAAATCATTACACGTAGTGATGAAAATTTGATCTAAATAGAGTTTAGCTCTTATAGTGCCCAAAGTGATCCCTCCACAGCTCTCCCAACGAAAGCACACTCCTATAGCTTAAAATGCTTGCAAATATGCTTGGATTTTACTTAACCCTAAAGGACTGACCAAGCCTCATGGGCTTAGATTTCTAAGTTTTCAAACCACTTTGACCATGAATTGCTAATAATGGAGAAATGATTTATGAATTTTCTTTTTCAAGCATCATCATCAATCACAAGAATAGTATGTATTACATTTTTAGAATGTAAATTACTTCTATATTGAGGTTAAAAACTCAAGAAATACTCCTTTCGTTCCAATATTTCAAAATTAGGAAATGTCCTTTTTAAGAGTTAAGGTACAGAAGCGACGATTCTTACCTACAGCTCCAGACACAAAGCCCAAGTAATCTCCAGGCATGGAACGTCGATCAAATCCAGGCAAAGGAATGAAATAGCCTGCACGACTGGCCATGAGCAGAACTATCGTCACAAAGATGCGCCTCCGAATTTCACTCTTGAAAACACTCGTTGCCGCCTCGGCAATGTTCGTTCGCAGCTTCACCAGTCCCAGAAACCGGTTCCGAAATCGCCTCCGAGAGCCTACGTCTGGCACAATTGAATCCTCTTCCTACAATACAGAAACCTAGGTTGTCAAAAACAAACAAAAAAACGATTTCATTGCAATCCCCGGTTTCTTGCATTGAACATTTTTCAACGTTTTCCAATCTTCTTCTGTAAAGGACCAAGGATTCATGGTTTTAAAATGACAAATTCCATTGATCATATTGTGAAAAATATAATTCAGATGAGACCAGATTTTATATCACTAGAATCAGTGAAGAACAGTGCGTGTGTTGATCAAAAGACAAATAAACTTGAATAAAAGGAAGTCTACATAGGACCTGTTCAAAACTGCCAAAAAAACATGAGGTCCAATTTAGGCTTCTTGGTCTTTTAGGAGTTAAATAACACGTCCTGATAAAGAGTACTCCCTCCGTCCCAAAGTTATTGTCATGTTTGAAAGTCATGTTTGAAAGTGCTTTTTTAAGTAGGTGAAAAAAATACTTCCTTGTGGCTAATTTTATTTAGGTTGCAATGAACACATGCAATGTTCTTCAATCATTGTAGTGACATAATTTGGAACCTTTTTTAATCATGTTTCTTACAATATGATCAATGAAATTGGCGCAAAGAAAAGAAATACCAAGCAAACAAGTTGGACAATAACTTTGGGACGGAGGGAGTAATTGCAAAGCACGCAACCTATATCACCAAAAACGAAGCTCAAAAACAATTTGAGCACGAAATATTGACAACCTTGGCAGAAACAGAAGCTGCGGAAAACGGTTCACGAATTCTGGTTTTCTCATCTTCGGAATCACTTCGCTCCCGAACCTGCTGTGCGAACCTCAAATCCTTCTCATCTTCGCTTCTCGAAGCTCGGACACTGAGTCTGCCAAAACGTTGTAGTCCATGACTACTCCTTCCAACTAGAATTCTGGCAAACCCTGAATGCCCCGGCGCTCTTCGTAAATTCACGTCTCTCCGACTGTATTTCAAAACGTTGATATTACAGGGGGAGTATTTTAAATTTCTATGCGCATTCGCTACTCCCATTGCATCCACACAAAGCGTAGGACCGACGGAAATCGCCATTTCCTCCGCGAGACAGTCCGAAAAAAAGAATCACGAAGTGCAGCTAAAGTGAAAAAAATTCCATTAGCCCCCGGAACGCTCGATACTCGAGCTCCGCAAGCCCGTACCCGTCCCTGGAGCTCTGTACGCCATAGCCATGCGTTCTCTCTGCAATTGCTAAAACCCTAATTCCACCGTGGAAAAAACTATACCCTAAATATCGTTATTCTGCTTGGGATTGGAATCAATATCCACACTGACGGATGAAGATAACGGATGATCTTAGTCATTCATCCAATTAATATGGATGAATGATTGTCATCCAAGAACAAGGCGTCCACAGAAGTATTTTTGGAGGTATTTAGGCCACTTTATACACAGGTTAGGGCTGGATGAAAGGCCGGCCTAATTCAATTAAGCCCAAGTTTGGAGTTTGGACCATGACAAACCTTGACAAATTAGGTGACAATATTACGCCCGACAAATATCATAACATTCTTAAGCCTTAGACTTTGTACCCCTACAAAAGTGTTCAAAAAAAATTCCCAATGCTCTTGAATGTTCTTTGTTTTCACATCTTAAGTTTGTCTTACTTGTTTGACTCCTATTAAATTCCCTCATATAATGGCAAGTGTCATATTTCTCTCCATGTTTCAAGGAAAGTTATTGTATTAGTAAAAAGTCAACCAAGCAGTAGGCGATGCAGTACGTTGACTGCTTAAAAATGTTATGCATGCGTTTTTATTTTATTTATATTTATATTTATATGTATATGTATGTATGTATGTATGTATGCATTACTAGCACGGATTTGTTGCACTACAACATTTAACATAAGAGAGTATGAATTGGATAGTCGATCGAAGTCTAATGAAAAACATTTGGGATGATGGGATGAAACATTCAGTATGAAAACGTGATCATTTTGTGAAAACAAGGTCATGACAAAACACGTGACAATGTGCATTTAATATAATAAATCATTATTTTTAATAAAGGCTTTCCAAAACCTACAAATAGAGAGAGGGAATATCCTTTTGAATGTAGTCCTTACTTCATTTCAAAATAGAAATAAAGATTAGTTGTACAACATTTCCTCATGAATCCTGCAATTCAAATTGTACCCACCTTGAATTAGTTCTTTTCTTAATTTCTTACATTTTTTTTGGGCTCATCATCTCAAATGGCAAGCTAAATTCTAACAAAGAAGAGCACTTTTGAACTAAGATCTTAGAATTTTTAGTGAATCGCTACAACACAAAACAAGGCGTAAAAATTACATAAATCTCACCTTTCTTATTGGTTCACACATACATGAAGCTAATTTCCTATAAAATCTATAGTAAAAAATCCAAATTAAAAAAAGTGCACGATGAATGAGAAATCAAAGTTTGATTTTGGACATCATCCATAAATTGAACGCTTTGGCAATTAGGGGTTAGAACCATTGTTTTTTTCAAACTTTCTTCATTAACATAAATAAATCCTATAATTTCATTTAACAAATTTAACAAATATTCTAACGTCTTTAGATCATAATAATATCAAAAAATTGAATTGGGTGTCTTTTGAATAGTATGCCAACCTTGGTAAAGAAGCTACTTGTTGCTTATGTTCATGGCCTCTTCTATTTCACCTTCTCTTCCCATATACTTTCAAAGGGTCACAAATCCTTTTTCTTAATAATGTAATGATAAAACTTTAATTGCATCAATCACATAAAATCGAGACCAAAACATAAAGCCAAGGTTTTATAATATATATGAATTTTACAACAGTGAAAATTTTGAATTGTAATACTTCTATTTAACCATATAAATTTGGTAGGAGGTGATTTGTTTAAAATGTACCAAGAAGAGCATTGGAGAGTGAGATGGATCTTGAATCTTTTGACAAATCTAATTTGAATTGATTAAAAGATTGTATTCAAAAATCAACAAATGGCAACTGCAAAGGCCGTTTTAGGGGTGATTAGGGCTTCATGACCAACTTTACAAAGTGCAATTGAAAGGGTAGCATTTGCTATTCATTCAACTTTTCTTGCAAGTGGATACTCCGTTGTTGCTGTGGGAGCAAATGTTAATACTAGTGCAAATGGTATGGTTGAATTCTCTACTTTTAAAGAAGTGTATAATTTAACTAGTACATTCATATGGATATTTCTAAAGTCACTTAACTATCCAACTATGGTGGAGATGTATTGTAAAGTAGATATTTTTCCAATTGTTTAAAAATCCAAAGATAAACTTTTGAAGGTAAATATAAGAATTAAAAAAACCAAGATATATAAAATATGTTTTTCATTAAGAAAAGAGTTGTTAAATTTTACCATTGTCACAAAGATCTATAATATGAATATTAATAATTAAATTCTTGATTTGTGTTGGTCCTAGGAGGAGGCTACATTTTCTCTCTTTAAAGTCAACAATAGAATGCATTGTGAAGATTGTGAAATTTTATTGTTTCCTTGAAATTGTACCAGATGGAATGGAGGAACCCGAAGTGGGATTTGAAGGATGGAATATGTTAGAAGGAGCATATGCATTTCGTTATAGTGGAGCTGGGCAATCTGACTTATGCAAGTCAGTAACTCTAAAGCTTGTAGTCATGGCAGATTCTCTTATGGTTGACGTGTCTCCAATTGACACTGAAATATTACATCACTTGGAAATTAGGTTAGTGGTGCTTCAATGTATGTAATGTACATTCCAATCAATATTTTAATCATAATTTTTGCCAACATAACCAACATATATTTAATGTCTAAAATTTGTTAAAGAACAGAGCAAATGATTTTGCAAAAGATGGTGAAGTCTTTGGAAACTACGTGCAACACTTTAGTAATTTAGATGGTCTAATCAAACAAGTAAATGAATTTTTATTGACAAAAATATCTTCTCCAAGTACAATGGCATTTACCAATCCAACTTCCACATCTTCAACCTCCTTGTATGTCTATTTTCATTCCATACATCATAACATATATATATATATATGGAACCTTCCACTTTTACAAAATATTTATTGAGATAAAAATAAATAAAATTTAATGAAATAAATAAATAAAATTTAATGAAATAAATAAATAAAATTATGTGAATAAACAACCTAAATAAAAAATGAAATATATTGTAATTTAAAAAAATAAAGTTTTTAATATTATTTGTAATGAAAAACATTAGGCAAAATGATCATTTTGAAGCAAGACATGCATCTTCACCACCTCTCATTTACGACACTCGACGTTCAATCAGTAATCCAGTGTAGGTCTATCGTTTTTGGAAAAACATCCTTAAGTTATTTATACATGTTTAAATTATTGACTTCACATAAAAATCAATACATGTTGCATTCTTCTAGATTTTAATCATAAATAGGTTTATAAAAAAACAACTTTACAATAAAATTTTGTAACTATAATTCAATAAAATAAAAATATAATATATATTGCGTTTCATTTACCGTGAATTTTACTTGTAAATGAAAATAAATTTTATGTAAATGTGCAAATTCTAAAAAATTATTATTTATGCAGGTTTTTGAATTATGTATGATATTCTATTTGATTTATGCTTTTGTAGTTATATGTTGCCACCAATTTTTATGGGAAGCAATAGTGACCTATTTCGGAGAGGTGGTGGAGGGATATTTGCACCAAGGTTTACGACTTTATATTTTAATTATTTTATAATAATATCAATAATATTATTATTTATTCTATAATAATATTATTCAACAATTAATTTTTTTAACATGCATCTCTTTATCATTGTAATTCTATTTTTATTTACTACCAATCTTAATAAAACTTATTGGTGAATGAACTTTGATTAATTCACATATGAGAATTTTATTTAATAAATATGTTGGCGATAAACCATTTATATTTTTCAATGAAAAATGCTTGATGCAGAAGAGATTATGGTTCAGATGGAATGCTTATAGGTATTTTTAAATCTTTTGTGCATAAATATAGAGTTAAATACACTTTAAATTTTAATATTTCATGATGGATAATTCTAAGTACATTCAGGCCATTCAACATTATTAAACAAACTTTCTATTCGACATTACTAAATGTTTCCTCCTTGGTAGTAGTTTCCATGCAATTCATTGCAAATCTTGTAAATACAAAAGTTGATAGATTTGTCCAAGTAGACATCCAAAGATTAAAAAAATCTAATATTGTATTTTGATTTTTTGATTTATACAAAACTAAAATATGTATCAAATTCTTGTTATTATGTATATTATGTAATAATATATTCTTAAATTATTTTAAAATTATAATATTGAGGTCCAAATGATGTTCGGTGGCGACAATTAAATGGTGGCCTTGAAGAACAATTCTCAGATTTAGAGGATCCGTAAGAATTCTATATAGCCTAACACTAGAATTTCTAAAATCATACAACAAATGTATTTTAATAAATAAATAAATATTATTTTTTAGTTTTAAATGATAATAATGATGATGAGAAAATATTAAATTCTATTATAAATCATTACTTATTATCGTCTTAAATATTATAAATCTATTTATATTGTACCATTTTTTTTTGTAGAAATATACTACCAAATGCAAGATATGACCCCATTGGACCACTTGGCATTGTAGACATTGATAATAGGTACAAAATAATGTTTTAAATTTTAGTGTTGCCAAATGTATACAATAATTCTTTAAATGATTGAATAAAACAATCAACCATATAAATTATTATTTAAAGGTTTTATTTATAATTTCAGTAAAAATAATATTAAACCTATAATGTTTTTAAAAAATTATTTTATTTTATGTAGCTCTACAAGGAGGCCTCCAGAAAGACATCCGGATCTAGAACATTTTTAATAGGTTTCAAACTAGGTTTTGAATCGTCTAACATAACCCTTTGACGCGCCAACGTCCCTTCACCACCCACAGTGATGTTTTTCATCCACTCATTTAAAAAAAATTCTTGTGCTAGTTGACTACCATTTGTACGGTACGGATCTTCAAAATAAGATATTGAGAATTTTTGAAAATTAGCAAAAGTAGTCTATGTCAAGTTTCATTCATAGTTCAAAAAGTGAGACCTTAAACATGATTTTCCATAATAAGTAGAATCAAATAGTGAAAACCACACCATCTTGTAGTGCATGTTATTCCAATTTTATTACAAATTTTTTTAAATTTTTAATGTTAATTTTGGATTTTTAATTGAATTTCAAGAGAAAACCTTGCAAAATTAAGTAAAAAATATTAATAAAAGATATTACAAATCCAACCGTACAGATGTTATCTTTACATTGGTATTTATAACTTTGCTTTGTACATCAACTCCATTTTAGGTTTTTATCAAACATTTTATAACAAATCTTTGAATACAGTGTTGAATCGGGATCTTAAAGGGATAATTTTTCAAGATACACATATTTCATTTGGACATGAATTTCATTTTTTTTAATGAAAAAAATATCTTATGTTATTGTCAATCATTAACTAGACATATAGAAAGCTAAAATTGCACATAGGCCATTACCGTTTTTACTTATCAAGAATAAAATAGCAATATTTAAGAGGATTCCAAAGATTTTACTTCAAGTGTAATCTCAATAATTCCACATAGTATATGTACCAAAATCTCTTAGGAAAATTAATTAATGAAGTTTGGTTTTGAACTCAAGTTTCACACTTTTAGAAAAAAAAGGTTCGTAAACACGCAATACTTTGTTTATGCACTTGAGCAAGGTTTTTTTTCTTCATATTTGGGCCAATGCTTCGGTAGCGCCTCGGGTGGGTCACTTACTGCATTTTTACAAACAACGTGTGGCAGAAAATAGAATGAGTTTTATTCATCATAGGTAAAATTTATAAGAATTTATAAAAAAATTACTAATAACATAGAATGCAATGAAAGAGTACAGACCATTATAAATAATTTTGGTACACCACAATTTTGGTCCATTATGATTTTAGTACATGTAATTTAGGGAATTGCGAATGGGATTCAAGGTATTAAATTGAGTACAGTCTGTTTTGGGGGGGAAACAGCTGAAGCACAGTTGGTAGGAAAGGGCGGTCAGCTGCGCGGTGGACAAAAAGTAGGTCTAGAAGTGGATGAAAGCTCAGTTTTGTCCACCTGAATTTAAAGTCATGTTACTTTTAGATTATATTTAAGCCTTTACAAGGAAGATAGCATATAAAAAATTGCATTGGTCACCGTTTTATAAAAAATGATAGAGTCCATAATATAGGCCATTTTTTCCCATTAAGTAATCATAGGGGTCCTTTTAATTTCAGCTAAGAGGTAAATAGCCCCCCAAAAAACACCCCTTCGCCGCACGTGGTACCCAAAATATATGAAGAGTGACCCACCCGAGGGTAGCGCCATAAAGTATAATGTTGAAGCCTAATATTTCTACATTCATCCATATATTAGACAAGCAATCTAATTTTCATCCAAATTTTAGCTACTTCATCCAAATGTTGGCTACTTCATCCAATGTTCTTATGAAAAAAATATAACATTTGGCTTTTTCATCCAAAAAAATCTTTTAAATTTCATACTATTTGTAGCCAAACAATTATATTTGGTGCAATTTGGCGATAAATTGCCTAAAAAAAAAACACTGCACTTTAGCACATAATTATGCACTTATCCCCATGCACACTAAAAAAATTGTTTAAAAATTTCTCTAAAAAAAAACGATTTTTTCTTTTTACAATCTCTTACATTGTAAACAAACAAAAAAATCATTTTTTTAATCCTTATCTTTAGCTTTTATTTTTTAATTTTATTTCACGTTTTCCTTCATCTTGTAGTTTTCCTTGTTGTCAAACAAAACAAAACAAACAAACAAATCAAACAACCTTCCTTAACCCTTGACGTTAAACGTCATTTTCCAATTTTAAAAGAAAGAATTTTTTAATTTTAATCTCAAAATTAATTTACATTCTAAAAATAAATACAAAATATATTGGCATGGATGATGCTAAAAAATAAAATTTATAAAAATAATTCTCCATTACTAGCAATTAATAGAGGTTCAAAAAATGAAATATCATGGCCTGAGATGACTTTAACCCTTAACCCCTAAACGTCCCAACATTCAAAAACTGAATGATGAACGGATTTAAAGCCTTGTAACTTTCTCATACAATCTTGGATGACTTTCATCCTATCCACCTTCGCAAACCTATTAAATTCTCTACCAATTAGAATATATCTCTTGTAAACGTGGAGCTATTGATAATATTGGAGAGGCCTCCGAATGCCAATATGTCAAATTTGTTGGATAGATTTCATGCATGCAAATGGTCCTCTTATGTACACCTATTGTACATCTGAGTCATGCTAATATCTATTTTTGAGGTTAGCATCTACTTGTGTTCAAAGGATCGGTACGTTTAGGGGTTAATGGAAAAACTAAGCTCCACGGGCTTAGTTTTGAAAGAATAAAGCAAAAAAAAATTAGAAATAGTCCATCAAAAAATGTAAAAACTATTTCATTCAAAAGCTAGTGGAATTGTGATTCTAGATTCTCCACAAGCACGGACCCTGATTGCTACTAAAGCTATTGAGAAAAGTGAGAATCATTAGGTGTGGAGAGGGAGGTTTTTTTCCCTCATAAGACGCTGCAAAGAACCAAAAATAATTGTACATGCGGAATTAGTGACGTCAACTGCACATTCGGATTTGGCCTCCCTCAAGTTGACTTGCATCCAACATTAACTTAACCGTTTAGTGCCTAGCTGACCACATTATGGTCACTACAACGTCCGAAATGCAAATAGCAGAGAATCCGTGAAGAATTGGAACTTCAGTTTTGAAGTTCAGATTTGCCCACATACATTACGCACCTTCCAGAAAAAGAAATTTTCAATTTGGAATTGTATAACTATCAAAATACCTATCAACAGAACGCCAAAATACTGCAAATACTTGAAAATACAATAAATACTTACAAATACAACATTTGTATTGTGTAGTATTTCTTGTGTTTGGAAGTTTGTTATCTTGTTTTATTTTTTTGGATTGTGTTCTCTTCTTCATCTTCCATTAGTGTGTGTAATCCGATCTTGACTAATGTACCCACTCCTGTCAATTTTCAACGTATAAAATTTTGTCCTAAACCGTACATGGACAAGTCACTTTCACTTATAAATCTCACAATAATTATATGTGAGTCTATTTTTGATATGAAAGATTGCAACGAAGAGGTGTTGACATAGGACATAGCTGAACTTCTTTGCTTTTATTTTTGAAAATTTACCTCAAATTATATCTAACTTTGAAGTCACACACCCCCCAAAATCTCGTTTTTGAGCGTGCATTATACAGTTCAAATACATACTATAATCTTCCGATCCCACCATCGGATGATTCTCAAATTTTCATAAAATGTGTGCTCTCGAGTTGAGAATAGAATTGTACGGTTACTTTCTAATTTAACCCATTCTATTTTTGGTAGTCTCAACCACAGTGAAAAAATCTACTGAAATCCAGGGCTCTGAGCTACAGTACCCTAGGCACTAAAAGGTTAATGGAAGTTGGCCAACATCGATGGCCTCCGTCATGTATGCGTATGTACCAGCAATGTTCTTCCATATTTGACATGGCTTTGTCCCATTGACTAAGGTAGAGAACCCAGTTCATGATTGGGTCTGAATGGCGACCCCTAGGGTCGGGAGCTGGTTCTGTTAAACTGCCCACAATATTTCATCAAAGCGCCCCTATTATTGCATTATTTTGTTCTTTGTCATACCTTGATCTAGTCGGATTTAGAATACTGCGCCCCTTGTTTTGGAAATCCAGGTAGTCAAGGAGCCATGTAGTCTATGCTGGATTCCTGGTCACTCTACAATGTTTCCTGTAAAAAATTGTAGGAAATTCTAGGCATGCACAAAAAATATGTTCTTTTCAGGGATGCCTTTGCACCAGCTTTGCACACCACTCCAAATTTATAAATTTTTTTTTTTATACCCCGAACTAACCAAATCTGAAATTCAGTCGGGAACTAGGTCCTCTACCTTACACATTTTGATGTTCTCACATGCTTGACAGTTTGAGACCATGTGCTATGGTTCATTTTTTGAATTTTTTGAAGGATTTCAAATAGATAGAAACACCAACCCAAAGAAATGGGCCGGCGTGAATAAAGTGTCCGTTCATAATGTCAATGACCCGATGCCCAACGGACAAAGGGACATTGTAACAATACTACTCTCCCCTTTCGAGGATGGACACTATAGTAACCAAAATAAAGTAACGGTAACAGTAACAAAGGAGAAAAGTGAAGAAATGATGGTTGAATGTAAATTTGTATAAAGGTATGTTTAGTGTTAAGTATTATCACCAAGTCATGAGTTCTTGGTTGGTTGGTGAAGGGCGTTGTATCACAATTATGTGGTCCGGGTTCGAAACCAGTTGGGCTCGTTGAGCAGTGGTGTGATACACATGACTTGGTGCTGCTAGTGAGTTATCATGGTAGGAAAGTTGTACCAACCAACCGGCCCGTCCTATCCCCTGAGACAAGCTGAGCTAGTTGTTTGAAAAGAGTGGCTAGCAGTGGTTTTCACCTCTACCCCCCCCCCCCCTCTTTTAATGTACTACGTCTGTTGGTATTGTTTGATTGTTTTCTATACGTCTTTTATGTAAAAGGATAGATCCGGCATACTGTATGGCAATGGTATTTATTGCTTTGAATGTGTGTTTTATGGAGGTTTCACAAATGTTGAATTTTGTTTCAAGTTGTTTCATTGAGGGGACGTGTGTGGTTCCTCTAGCTCCAGCTGTAATGACTATGATGGGATCTACTTTCCAGTCTTGTTGTATGATATTGTTAATTAGAGGTTGGTATTTTAAAAATATTCTGCCAATTGTTTCTGGTGAAAATCTGTCATTTGTGTATGTGAATTCTATAATTTGTATGGTTAGGTTATCATCGGGGTTTGGAGGCGGTGGGCTTTGGTATGGGAGGCCTTTAATGCATAATATATCTGGTCTGAATCTGGCATTACATTGACATCTTTGTTGGTTACAAGTACATGATAATAACCATGGAGGAACTGTGTTTTCTTGTGGGTTACTGTTGAATGTGCCCGCATTCATGAGAGTGTAGCATCTTGATTTATTTGAGGATAGTATTAATTTTCTTAATTCCCATACCGCTTTATTGTGTCTTTTGGTTCTTAGTGCGTGTATATGGTGTTGTCTGCATAGTAAGAGTACATGTAGCCATGTCTCTGCATCTTGTGAATTACAGATGGGACATGTTTTTGAGGGGAATCTTTGTATGCCGAAAATTAATTGTTTTCTGGCATTACCTATGTATTGACCGGTTCTAAATTTTAGTATGCTTGTTTTTTGTGCGTCTGTTATTTCTGGATTTTTCCAAAAGTCATTGGACATTTCGTTGTCTATAATGGAGTTTGTTGTCCATTTGCTAATGTTGGGAAAGTCTTCTGCCAATATTTCTAGGTTAGTTTCTCTGTCATGTTTCTTTATGTATTCTTCCAAACATCTAACTGGTCCTTTGTTTGGTCGTTTGATACGACCGGGCCATGTGTCTTTTTAGAAGTAGTACGGTGTGGTATGTGCAAGTATGAATTTGCTGCTTTTTGATAGCCTCTTTCCATGGTTCTTTCTTTTGCAAGTTGATCTGCGTGTTCATTTCCGGTAATTTTAGTGTGTGCTTTAACTTTGTATATTGTGGTTGGTTGTGTTCGTTTTTTTAGCATTTTTACCATATCTTCTAATATGGTTTTATCAAGGTGGTTGTTTTGTTGGGTTGGGTGTTTTAGTTGTGTGTTTAGAACATGTATACAATTGAGACAATCAGTAAAAATGTGTGCAGGTTCATTTATATATTTAGTGGTGATTATTGAGAGTGTTTCATGTATGGCCATTAGTTCTGCTATGAAGCATGTTTGTAGTCCAGGCAGTCTTTTTGATATTTGTACATCTGGTTTAGATGAGTTGTAGATTCCATATCCAGCTTTTTCTTTTTTCCAATGGCCATCATCAGCTTCTTCAGGTGGTAAAAAGGATCCATCTATGTAATAGCTGTATTGTGGTAGAAATTTTAGTGTAGTGTTTATTTCGAAATTTGGAAGGGGATCTATCCACATGTTTTGTAAATTGTTGTAATGTGGGTATATTAGTTTGTTCCATTTTGCACTAGTAGAAATCTTGTCTTATGTGACAAGTCTTTAATGACTCAATGTCGGGAATGACATGTCCGTAATGATACAAAGTGGGACTTTGTGTCATTACGGACTTGTCATTCCCGACATTGAGTCATGAAAGACTTGTCATATAAGACAGGATTTCTACTAGTGTTGTGCTTTTGTTAACTTTTGTGTTTAATGGTGTTGGTGGTGTTGTTTGTGTATGGTATTGCGAAATTTGTAGATTTTCAATTGCTGTGTTTAAGGTGTTTATTTGGTTTATTATGCTGATGTTATTGTTTTGATGGTGAATACACCATATGTGTATTGCAAGTGGTTCATTTCGGGTTTTGTTGGGTACTAATGGAATTGTTGGTTCGTCATATGTAATGGTGTCCGTGGCAAAATGTATAATGGCGTGCATATCTGGGAAGGGTCCGTTGTACGCTGCTAGGTTTTGGTACCAGTTGGTGTCCGGGATAGCTAAAATGGTGACAATTTCTGGGTTTTGTTTTGCTGCTAGTCTAGCCCAATGTATTGCTTGTTGTGCTGTTTCGGCGTCATTTGGGTGAGCATATCCAATACCTTTCCATTTGTATTGAAAAGTTGTTCCTAAGGAGCCAAAAATCCTGTCTCTAGCGAATGTTGAGAAGAATTGGGCAAATTTCATGGAACATGTAATTGGTGAGGAAAAGTATGAGTGTGTTATATTAAATGTTGTTATTAGTGTGTCTAGAATGTTGGATGGAATGGTATGGTGTGGTGTTTTTATTGTATTCTTTTTGTGGTTTTTGCGTTTGTATCTTTGATATAACCAGACTACTTCCGTTTCAAATGATTGTATAGCAGGTATTAGTCTGTGGATGTTGTATTTGTTATTGTTATATTGTTGCCATAACCATTTTATTCTTGTAGTTGGAATGGTGGTGATATATTTACCGGTGTCATTATATATGTGGGTTCTATCATTTTGTGTTTGAATGGTGCACTTGTTTGTGTCTATGTCTCTTTCTGGGTTACATACAATTGTGGATGTTTTAATGTATGGGATTATTGTTGGAGGTGGGATGTATTTTGTGTCTCTATTTTGTTCGGGTGTGAATTGTGTATTTATAATATTTTGATAGTGTTTGTTTTTTAAGTTTTGTGTAGTATTTTGTAAGTAGGTTTAGATTATGGTCTATTATTGTTGGTAGATTTAGTGGAAATAGTTCGCATTGTTGTAACCATTTATTGTATGTTGTGTGGTTTGAGTCTATCCATTGACATAGATAGGTGTTGTATTTTTTTGGTATTTTATATTTATCTTTTCTTGTAATTGTTTTGTGGTTTAGTATTGTGTGAATGGGAAATCTTTTGGGATAGTTTTTTATGTTTTGTGGTGGGGCTGGTTGTTGTGGAGGTTGAGGGATTTGTATGGGATTTATTGGTGTTCTTGGTATTATTCTGTTGTTATATATTTTGTATTTTTCTTTTAGTGTACGAGGTGGTAAGTGTATTTGACATGGATTTGGGCAATCCAGGGTACATTTTGGTTCACAGAAGAGTTGTTCTGCTATCTTTAATGCACTTTTGTCTAGTTTAGTTGGATTTTGATAGTATATTTTGAATTCTTCTGGTGAATTATTGAAAAATTTCCCCATGATTTCTCCAAGTCCCAGCGCGAGCCGGGACTTAGAAATTTTTTGGACTTGCTTTGGAACTCGCTCGCACTTGGGGCGACCTGCAACCCCGCATTTTGACGAACACATTGTGAGCACATGATCGCGGGACGAATGTCGCCACGGCGATACGAGTTTCCCTCTATTTCAGCCGACCGAGCCAGCACGCTCGCGGCGTGCCTCGCTGGGACGACCAGTTTCACTCGGGCCAGTTTGGGACCCGGTGGGGGGGGCGCGGTGACGCTCTAGTGGAAATGCCCTTGGACAAGCCTCGGACGCAACTTACGTTCAAAGACTCAATGATTCGCGGAATTCTGCAATTCACACTACGTATCACATTTATTCTATTTTTTTATCATACAACATAGCATAATAGAGCAATGGAATCCAACACCTTTTTGCAATGGGACTACAATCTAGTCACATGGAATACAAATGACATTACTTAAAAATTGAATCTCAACGAAGATTCTCTTTTGATCTGATTTTCAAAAGGATTCTCCATTGCACCGCTCTATTAGAAGTTGGTTTCCACGAGTTCTTACAAACAAGCTGCCTACAGCCGTGGCAGATTAGCAAACCTCCTTCTCCACCCTCCAACTTGATATACAACCTTTTAAAACAAATATTTGCTTCTCACTTGTTTGGACAGACGATAGTGGAAACATGCTTGGGCAAACGATCATGGAAACATGCTTGGTTACACTGAAAGGAAATGTATTGTTTTTCACTTACTGTAAATGAAAAAGAAATCAAACGGCGCTAGACACATGGGCTGTGTTAGTGCTGATGAGTAGTTTTGGTCACAAGAAGACAAAAACGTAAGTATAATATTCCACTACTATTCACTGTTCCCACGAAATGAGGAATGAAAAACGACAAGTTTGCTGCTAGTGTTAAACGATCGTGGCAACATGCTTGGGCAGACGATCGTGGAAACATGCTTGGGCACACAATCGTGGAAACATGCTTACGCAAACAATCGTGGAAACATGCTTGGGCAGACGATCGTGGCAACATGCTTAGGCAGACGATTGTGGAAATATGCTCTTCTGCTATGATACCGTACCAGGAAGGCACGGTCGGCACTTTCATGTTGAATAATTAATAAAAGTTCAAAAAGTGAAGGTTGGCGATTTCAAAAATAATTATTTAAAATTCGGCTATTAATAACTAACATTGAATTTTTCTAATGCCTAAACGTTTTCTTTTGTTTTTTGTCTACGATTTTTGTTGACTTCATTTTTGTTGATTCCGACAAAATACTTGAAGAATTTATTTATTTATTCGGCATTTTTTTGGGCAATTATTTTCTGCCGACCCTGCCTTCCTGGTACGGTACTTTAAAAAAAAATGGTTTCCCAAAGAAATTGGAGTTTTCTTTTTAGAAATATTTTTTCTGCTGACCCGCCCTCCAAGTGACCAGAAATGTGATATAACAGAGTGTGTGATATTTCCTGCTTCCCGAAAGGAAAGAGAACGAGGGAGGTTGTTTTGAGCGTCTGCTGCAGCGCCGCAGGGGCGCCCGCCATGGCCACTCTCTGCGTGCACCTCGTCGCGCCCTGCGCGCCCGACGTCGCCTTCGCTTCCAAATCCGCAAGCGAGCTCCCGCAAGGCACTTTGAGCGGCGCAGCTTTGCGCTTTCATGGCCGGGAGCTTCGGCCATGGCGCCGGCCCACTTTAACCGTGCGCGCCGCAGCCGATGGAGCCTCCACCACCAACAAAACCTCCTTACGGGCGCTCGGAATCGCCGTCGAGAATGTCGACCTCGTGGCGGATCCGCCTCTGCGCGTCATGCCGGACTCGTTGCAGTACGAGTCAGGGAAATTGGGCGGAATCTCTTCCCTTACGCGCGACCCAGAGGACGATGAATCCTCCCCCACTGCGATTTCCTACTTGACCCGGATCTTGACGTCGAAAGTGTACGACGTCGCCATCGAGAGCCCCCTGGAGCCCGCGAAGAAGCTGTCCGAGCGCTTGGGCGTACAGATGCTCCTCAAGCGCGAGGACATGCAGCCCGTGTTCTCGTTCAAGCTCCGGGGCGCGTACAACATGATGGCGAAGCTGCCGCGTGAGCAGCTGCAGAAGGGCGTGATCTGCTCGTCGGCCGGGAACCACGCGCAGGGCGTGGCGCTGGCCGCGCGGAAGTTAGGGTGCGATGCCGTCATCGCCATGCCTGTCACCACTCCGGAAATCAAGTGGAAGTCGGTGAAGAGACTGGGCGCCACTGTGGTGCTGGTTGGGGACTCGTATGATGAGACGCAAGCGTACGCCAAGCAGCGTGGGATTGACGAAGGTCGTGTGTTCGTTCCGCCCTTTGATGCTCCGGATGTTATTGCTGGGCAAGGGACCATTGGTATGGAGATTGTGAGACAACATCCTGGCCCTTTGCATGCCGTCTTTGTTCCTGTTGGCGGTGGCGGCCTCATCGCTGGCATTGCTGCATATATGAAGCAAGTTCGTCCTGAGGTGAGTGAAATTCTGTGCAGCTTAATTGAGTTCTTTTTTAACTCAAAAGAAGACTTGTTTCTCTCAAATTCCAACCTGTTTCAAACCTTTGTTAGTTACCAACGATCCGCTGTTTTTGAAGATTTTTTTCGTTTCTCCATGTATATTATAAGCATTAAGGTTAGGATTTAGGGTTTAGGGTTCAAGCTTCCCAACGTATAGATTCTTGCCTCTGTAGTCTCAACATGAGAGCCTACTGTTGATTTAGGTACTCCTATGATCAAGTTCGTCCTGAGGTGAGCGAAATTCTGTGCAGCTTAACCCCTAAAGGACCATAACGCCACCAGGTGGCTCTTGTTTTTTTCAGTGATTTTGAGTAGGTTTTATGTAGATTCTTTTTTGTTATTATTAATTCAACATATGTATTATTCTTCACTAATTCCAGTGATATAAAATTTGATCCCATTCAAATTATAATTTTCACAATATGGTCATTTTAAAACCATGAATCCTTGGTCCTTTAGGGGTTAATTGAGTTCTTTTATAACTCAAAAAAAGACTCGTTTCTTTCAAATTCCAACCTGTTTCAAACCTTTGTTAGTTACCAACGATCTGCTGTTTTTGAAGAATTTTTTCGTTTCTCCATGTATCTTTTAAGCATTGGGGTTAGGTTTAGGGTTTAGGGTTCAAGCTTCCGTGACTCTGACCCAAAAGGGACGCGTATAGATTCTTGCCTCTATAGTCTCAACATGGGAGCCGACTGTCCATTTAGGTACTCCTATGATCAGCTCTTTGAAATTCTTGACACTTCAAATTCTGTGCAGCTTCATGGAGTTTTTATTTTAACTCGAAAAAACTTGTTTCTCTCGAATCCCAACCTGTTTCAAACCTTTGTCAAATTTTTAAGTTAAAGTATAGCCCTAACAATTCGCTGTTTTTGAAGAATTTGTTCGTTTCGCATCTATATTTTAAGCATTGGGGTTAGGGTTTAGGGTTTAGGTATCAAGCTTACGTGACTCTGGGACCCGTATAGATTCTTACCTCGACAGTCTCAACGTGAGAGTCTACCGTCGATTTAGATACTCGTATGATCAGCACTTTGAGAATTCATAGTAGGTTTGGGCAAAATCTCTCAGGGGTAATTGATTTTGGAGGCCAGAATTGGCAGCAGAGGTGCTTGGAAATTGTGTGGGAGCATGAGTCAGTCAGTGTACTGAACTTATTGAGGATGTGTTGTGTCTTTCCTGCCTGAGAGCAGTTTGATCACATGCTTGGAGTTTTCAACAGGAATTAACCAAAATCAACTCATTATGATAATAGGAGCCACGCTTCTAATGTGGGGGAGATGGGCGATGTACAGGTGAAAATCATTGGTGTGGAGCCTGCAGATGCAAATGCGATGGCATTGTCACTACATCACGGGAAACGAGTAGTCCTGGAGCAAGTGGGAGGCTTTGCGGACGGAGTGGCAGTGAAAATGGTAGGGGAAGAGACGTTTCGGCTGTCACGGAATCTCATAGACGGAGTGGTGCTGGTGAGCCGTGACTCCATCTGTGCTGCCATCAAGGACATGTTCGAGGAGACGAGGAGCATCTTGGAGCCTGCGGGCGCGTTAGCCTTGGCAGGAGCCAAAGCATATTGCGAATACTACGGCATCAAAGACGAGGCGATGGTGGCAATCTCAAGTGGAGCCAACATGAATTTCGACCGACTACGAGTGGTGACAGAGTTGGCGGACGTCGGAGCGCGCAAGGAAGCCGTCCTGGCGACGTTCATGCCGGAAGAGCCGGGCTCGTTCAAGAAGTTTCAACAGATGGTTGAGCCCGTGAGTATTACGGAGTTCAAGTACCGGTACACGAGTGACCAGGAAGCGCTTGTGCTGTACAGTGTGGGATTGCACAAGGAGGAGGAGCTTTCTGCATTGAAGGCGCGGATGGCCGGCGCGGGCATGCGCACCATGGACTTGACTGACAATGACCTTGCAAAAGACCATCTCCGACATTTGATGGGAGGGCGTGCGCATGTTGAGCACGAGCTTCTGTATCGGTTCGTGTTTCCGGAGCGACAAGGTGCTCTCATGAAGTTTCTGGAGGCGTTTTCGCCGTGCTGGAATATCTCGCTCTTCCATTACCGCTCCCAAGGTGAGATGGGTGCCAATGTGCTGGTGGCCTTGCAGATAGCTGAGGAAGACGAACAGGAGTTTGTTGATCGCGCCAATGCCCTTGGGTATGAATTCCAAGATGAGCGCAACAACACAGCGTTTCAACTGATACTGCGATGAAACCTGAGTTTATTCATTCTCGCTCATTTTTAATATGTATATTTACACTGGGTTTAGGGTAAGGGTTTAGGCATGAATCTCCTTGGAGTAGTTGGAGGTGGACTCGCATTCTACAGTGACTTCTTCAGTGTTGGAATTGGTGGGTATCAGATTTCAGTTCTGGAAACTCATTTTTCATTATCTGTGATTGGAGACTTATTTTAATGCTTTCAACAATGGAGAAGACTGACAATCTCATTACAAAATTGGGGTTTCAAAAGTATTCACCAGTTTTGTGCCCTCCTATTAGCCCTCTCATAGCAATGCCGGAAGCACTAAACGGTTATATCAGGAACTTCCAAGGCATGTGAGCATGGCGCCATGATGGTGCATTGAAATGCAATTAAGATAATTTGGTGCCGACCTCCATACCAACTTAGAGCATCTCCACCCTGCCGCGTTGAAGGGATGGGCAAGCCCTTTAACCCATAAAGGATGATGCTGGTTTGAGTATAGACCGAAGCTGGAGCGTATTTTCAGGGTGTGGGGTATACCAGACCCATTTGCTACTGCTGTAGAAGTGTTGGAGGAGCGCTGATTTTTTAGTGTAACCTCGATGCAGTCTAGAAGAGGGTTTCCAAGTTGCGATGAAACTTTGAGATCTGATACGTGTAAAAGAAAACGGAGAGTGTGAGAAGTAGAGTCAGTACACATAACCTGTATTGTAAACCGTAGGCCATTTTGGCTTACAACAATCCTTTAGGGGTTAAGGTCGGTGGTCCAGAAACCGCTCAAATTTCAGATTTGGCAGGTTCATTGGGGAGTTAGTAAGGGAATCAATCTTGGACGATGTGCGAAGTATTTAAGAAATTGGACCAATTGGAATAATTAATTTTGGATTAATATTGAATTAGTTATGAATTTTGGAAGGGGAACTCATAGGTGTACCCAAAATCACTCACCCTAAAATGTACACCATGATTACATAGAAATTTGAGGTTGGAAGCTATAATGTACCTCCTGCTTGGATAGGTCTAGTGAGCGGTTTAAGGTGCTGTATGGGTTTTGAGCCACCTACCTTAAGGTAGGTGGCTCAGAAACCGCTCAAATTTTAGATTGGCAGGTTCATTGGGGAGTTATTAAAGGAATCAATCTCGGAAGATGTGCAAAGTATTTAGGAAATTGCAACAATTGGAATAATTAATTTTGGATTAATATTGAATTAGTTATGAATTTTGGAAGGGGAACTCATAGGTGTACCCAAAACCACTTACCCTAAAATGTACACCATAATTACATAGAAATTTGAGGTTAGAAGCTATAATGTACCTCTTGCTTGGATAGGTCTAGTGAGCGGATTATGTTGCTGTGCGGGTTTTGAGCCACCTACCTTCACGCGGCCTTGGAGAAAATCATGCCCCACCCCTCTCTATAAATGCTGCCTTGATGGAGCGGGCCCTTCAAACTTTTGAACTCGCTATCTTTGCGGGTGAGAGATTGCTCTTACTGCGCCCACATTCCGGGTTTTTTTTGGCCTCATCCACTTGAGTATCCATGGATGCTACGCCTTGGGAATCAAAAGCGAATCTGTAGGCCAAGTCACTCCGGCCACTCCGTCACCTCTCCATCATTGTTCCCAGTCACCCTCGACTTGATTCGTTGTTGCCCCGTCGCCGTTTCCGAATTCCAGAAAACCGGACCGCCTGGTCACCATTCTCAATCCTAGAAAAACGAGTCTCAGAATGAACATTTCTTTTTTTGTCTCAACCCACCGTCCAGCGTGGGTGGAGGACGTGGGCGCGACAGCAAATACAAACCATATTGGAGCCCTTCGATGAGCGGATGGCGCGCTAGTTCTTCTGAAAGAGGGTGGAGATGCTCTTAGTATGAATAAAATGACACTAAAATGACCTGTATGCGGCCTTTGGTGTCAAAATGGCACCAAAATAGTCTGGCCCAACTTTTCAAATGAGTAGCCTTTTTCCTCTTGAACTATTGTAAATTATTATTATTTATTTATTATTATTATTATTATTTATTTTTTGTTTGTTTGTTTGAGTCAAATGAATGCTGCATTAACCTCTCAAAGTCACAATGTGTCCTTGGAATTGACAATTTGGAAAAAACTATCATAAAGTATTGTTTGGAAGAATATTTTGGAATTGATATACAAATGAAAGCTGTAGATTTTTTAATTTTAGATTCCATATGTATGGTTAGATTCACCAATGCGAAACGAAAAAATCTTCAAAAACACCTATATTTTATTATAAAATTTGAAAGTAAAAATTAAAAATTTCTTCTAAATTTGAATACAAACTAAATTTTAATAAGATTTGAGCAAAAAATGTTGAATTGGGAGACACTTTTGACATCATGAGTTTTTAAATCTATGAAAAAAAAATTCTAATAAAAAAAAATCTTACAATATATTTTATTAAAACAATTGCGAGAAATAAATACATGAACAATTTTGTTAATTGAAATGTGTTTATTGATGCTTGTCGAGTTTTAGATTATTGAACACATTCCATGGATTTTTATTTATTTTTAATTTGAATGTTTGTTGCGACACTTATTGGAAGGTTATAGCAATTAAAGTGAAGATTTTTTTTTTTGGGGACCCTTGCTTACAGAGTAAGTCCACATTGATTCTCCAAGGGATGAAATTTTTGCACTACAAACAATTAATTTCTTTAAAAATCTTTAAGAAAATAATGTTAGCTACTTGTTTACCTTAGTTTAATGTAATATAGAGATGGAGCATTTTCAAAAATTTCTTGTCATGAAAGAAGTTCCAAAACATGGTCAAACTCATTTTATTTTATGACCAAAACAATTTTTTCAAATTTCAATTAAACGGTCATTTCGAGGGTAATGTTTCTACAATGGCCAGCTATGACCATTTTGTGAAGTTGTCCAATGGACTTCTCTTCGTGAAGTCATCCAATACACTTCTACTCTAGGTGGTTACACTACGGCCGGTCAAGACTTCTTAACCCTTAAACGCCGGCAGAACCATTTTGTAGCTTTTGGATGACTGAAAAGGCTTGTTTCTCAACATAAAAAGAGAATTTTCATCCATTTATGTCTGTGCACCTCCTTGCTACTCTTCTACACAGCACATGCATGGGAGATATCCACCATGGGACTTAATTTGGGGCCTTCATTGGAAAATAAGTAGTAAAAACGGATCTCCATGTCATGTATTTTGAATCATTTGACCTTTTCTACAAAAATTCAATTTAAACCATAAAGATGGCGTTTGTTGTATATGAGCTTAACTAAAAAAATGAAGATTATCAAGTCCACTTTTGACTCCATCTTGAATTTTTGGAAAATTACTAATATTACGTATTTTATAGCAATTGCAAGTTCAACACTTATTATCATAGATGTACCTTTTACTAATTTTAGAGACACGGATGATTTTCATCCACCATTATGTACTCCAATGTAAGTCAGACCTATGGAAAAAAATTGGAATTTTGAGTATATTTTCTAATTTATATGAATTTTCTTAAGGATTTCCTTAAAACAATCATAGTAATTTCAATTTTTTGGGAAAAAAACGGAAAAAATTACTGCACATAGAAAATGTAAGGTTTCATTTAGGAAAAATATTTCAAAAATAATATCAGTCAATTTGAGTGAAAAATAGAGAAAACAGAACAGTCCCTATGACCATTCTGAATCCATGGCCATAGGCCCGACGTTTAAGGGTTAAGACATTTATTTATTGTCTTTTCATCTCCTCTGGCATACCATCCCTAGTCTCAAATAACCATGTCCTGGGCGACTGGTGCACTTCTCCACCGTAGTGTAAAGCAGCCCTTACATTGGCAAAATTGAGTGTGACATATAAAGCATGATTCCATGGTCTTAGGCCCCAGGCATTTAACCCTTAAACGACATATGCTTTCTTGATACCACACCCAAAATCTCTTTTAAATTTCATTTTAAGCATGGTTATGTTTTTAATTTACTTTGGCTCTATTATGAAGAGGTATAAATCTCTCTAAAGTGCTTAGTTTGACATTTTAGAAACCCCATTTGGTGCAACGGAATAGAAGTTATGAGCAGGATTCTCCCAAAATATAACCAAGCCCCATGGGCTTGCATTGTCCTTTAAAGGGTCAAGGGTTAATTCCTCATTACGACTCTCCCCAGCCAGTCTCTCTAAACAAAGCAAATTAATGCAGAGTTGCAATACGCCCCCATAGATCCATCACAATAAACAAACAAACAAAAAATTGAAAATTGCAGATTAAAAGATGCACCAGAGCGCAGAAGATTCTGCACACCTCCTCATTCACAATTCCCAGATAACTATGATCAACCGTTATTTCATGTTGCCTCAATGATTCAAATCTGGGGATTAATCTTTGAATTAAATATGAAATGAAAAGAGAATGGTGAAATCTACTTCCGAGGTAATTTAGTTGGCCTCTCAGAAGCATCACCCTTAACCGTTTTCCTGCCTTTCTCTTCACCGTCTCTACTCCTCAAAGACCGCCCTTGCAAAGACATCAAATTCTCGTACCGAGGTCTTTTCCACTTTCTGTTATGAAGGTAAGAAGACTGAGCCATATCACTACCAGAGCTACCAGAAGATTCACATCCGGCACCATCTCGCTGCCTTTTACTAGAGCTACTTTGCTTCTCTCTATTCTGTCTCTTCCATTTTCTTAGAACTGGAGGCTCATCATACCTGGCTTTCTTCAACCGCTCCTCAACCCACTCTGGCACAGAATGCATGGACAAGTCACTGTCCGAACGTCCATTCACCGAGCTACCTGACCAGTGATCTCAAAACTGGCTAAAATTAGCTGGATTTCTACCAAAAAAATGGGGCTGCTAAACATACAAAGAAAGAAAATGATTTTTTTTTTGAAATATAGCGAGAATGCTCATCGTGATATAAATATGTAGCAACTTCATGAGGAGATATCCACGGATATCATCATGGTATCACCTTAATATATCAAGAGTATTGCCGGATATTATAGAGGTATCATGAGTATTGTATGCACTGGGTAGCAAAAGTAAATACCATTTATGTGGGAGGTCGCATAATGTTCTAAATGTCATAAAATGGTTCTGGGATCACTGTACCTGACGTCATCGCAGTATCCTTCTCATCCCGCAACCGTTTCCAAGCTTCAGATATACTCACTCCCATGTCCTCTGAAGCAGCAGGAGCACCACTGTTTCCTGTATCGTCTCTCTTTAGCCTCTTCCAAGTATTCGTATATGCTACAGTTACTCCCTCTTCACTAATATCATGTGATGCTTCCGCTCCTGGATCATCAATACGTAATTTCTTCTTCGGTTGTGACTCCTCTCCCTTGTTGGATTCCCTCCTTTTCCTGTCCCTGCCATTTAAGGTGGTTACCCCATTCCCAACTGAATAAGAAATACGGATATGAGGCATTAGTATTATTTTTTTTTAGAGTTCGGCAAGAAGAAATAGATTTCAACACAAGTTGAAACATAATTTTTGGATGAAGAATGAATTAGTTATGAATTTTCAAAGTCGAAGTATGACACATCCCATTCGAGCTCTTTCTGTCTAAAGAAGATTTGTATTGCACACACTAAAGATGCTTAAACCAACAACAACGAATCCATAACCACACTTACATATACTAAAACCAACAAGAGAGAACCCATTTACCAACTGTAACTCATGCTAGAACCAACATCATTGCAGCATTGATTGCGGAAAATGCCCCTAGCTGTTGGTGAAAGGAGCCAGTTGGTAATGGGGTAACCACCTTAAAGCTGTCTGCTCCAAGCTTGATACTATGCCGGCACTCTCATTCTCCAAACCAATATTGGACCGACTTTCTTCCAAATGCACGGTTTGCAAGACCTTTCGCACCACCTCATTTTCTCTAATCTGCTTCTGCTTTCCTTCCTTGAGGTTTTCTTCAGGAGCTTCTCTCAAACAACTTCCTGATGGTTCAGAGATTGCAATTTTTGGTGTCCTCTTCCATTTCCTCTGAGAAATATTAGGTCCCTGAACATCAAACTCTTGCGTATCATTTTTCTTCGTAGGACCGACGCGCGAGACTTTCCGTGATGGGCTATGGCTAGTGGGATCATTCTGAGACTCCGTCTCTGTCACCTCATCCCAAGCTCTCTTCCTTGTGAACTTGGAAATATTTTCTGTAGGTCGCGCCTTCTTCTTGGCTCTTTCGTATTTGGCCCCACTCTCTGGCAATCCAAGCCGCTTCCTGGATGCTTCTCCATCACCACTACGGGCCATCTCGACTCTGCCTCTACGTTAAGTCCTTCCGATCTAAAGCAGTCATAGAGTCGATAATTTTTAAAACGATCTCCAATCATTGAACCCTTGAACCTGACAAAAGTAAGCATCAGATACAAGAAATAAAAAATATATCCCGTAAAGCACACAACATTAGCGGTGTTGAATTGTCATCAAATTAATTAGCCAGAACTCGAACAAGCCCGCAGACATGCTCACTACATACATTCCTCCTCAATGCTTAAACCCTAAAGGACCAAAGATTCATGGTTTTAAAATGACAAATTCAATTGATCATATTGTGAAAAATCAATAATTCTGATGAGACTGAATATTATACCACTGGAATCGGTGAAGCACAGTGTATATGTTGGTCAAAAAACAAACAAATTTGAACAAAAGGAAGTCGACATAGAACTACTCAAAACTGCTAAAACAACATGAGGCCCAATTCGAGATTCTTGCTCCTTTTAGAGGTTAAAATTTGAAGCAACAAATTCTCAAGCCTTTCTCAGACCAACAAAACTGTCGAACAAAGAGCAGGCGAAGGCTTCTGAAACAGCATGAAAAAAAAAAACATGAGAAATTCTTCTTCAAAATGATCACTCAGAGGACAAGTCGAAATCAGATACAATGAACACTGCGTGATTTCTCACATCACCAAATACGTGGCCATTAAAAAGCATCAAACAAGGCTTCAACAAAAATAAAATAGGAGCCACACAATCACATTCAATGGCTTCACAAATCCAAAATTTAGGGCTATTGTTTTCGTTCAATTTGACAATGATACAGAACTAAAATTAAGAATAAACAGTCGCTGTGTTCAGTCCGCCATCGATGAAATCATGAAAAAGAGAGATACTCACCGTCATCCAAAAAACCCTAAACCTCGTCACGCGTCAGGCATCGCACCTCCTCCTTCATTATACCGGCAACTCACATCAATTTCTTCGGAAATTTTTGCCGCTCCCTGGAAAACAACAAACCCGTGAAATTCGAGGTCTCAACGTCTCGACCCTAACGAGCTGGCTCGTTCTTCCAAGAGCTCAAAACATCCCGATAATCTCGACATTCGCGCAATCTCCAAGCCAACCAAGCAATTCTTCGTCGCGTAAATGCTAAGCAACGAAGAACCAGCAATTCCTCTAACCCTAATAAGGGCCACGTGGCTTTCTGTACCGGTTCGCCCAATCAGTGACCCTCCCTCTCTCCACGTAGGTCGGTGCCACGTATGAACTTGGACGGCACGCAAGCCTGACGCGTGGCTCCCGAGGCTACCCTCCGACGCGTCTTCTTCCTCGGCACTCAGTCCGTCGGTGTTGCAGCTCATGTCTATAAATTCTTACTCTTATTAGATTCGAAGGTTGTATTTCTGCACATTTGATCATCGCTGCAGGCCGAACATCAATCGCAGCGACTCCTAAGACCTAACTAGAAATTTTTTTGGTGCTTCATTGCGGTCTGTGCAATTTTCTTGTTAACAAGGGTTTGTTTGACACGGTCTGTTAGGGTGCCAATTGCCAATTGTTAGTGCTCTTGAGGAGGTGATCCATTACTTGCGTCGCCGTGAGCGGTAAGTGTTTTGCTCTTGACTTTCTTCCCTCTTTTTTATCGCTGTAGGATTTTCCTTTCGTTAGGGAGATATCAAACAGAAAAACGCTGTGGAGTGAGGTCTCTGTTGTCAACATTTGATATGGAGTGAGAGGTGACAGATTTTAATTTTTGTTTTTAGTTGTTTAGAGTTTCTTGTTAACATTAAGTACCGACGCTAGAAAATCATCATGGTGTGCGTTTAGCTTGCACGACAGAGGGTGAGTTTTCTAGTAAAGCACGAACTCGTGAGCCTGAAATTGGAAAAATTGGAGAAATATGGAGTGAGAAGTGGTGAACAAGAATAGAGGCGAAAATGTTAAGCTCTTTTTATTATTTTAGAGTTTGCCGTTAACATTAAGAACCGCGCTAGAAAATTGTAGCAGGTACCTCAAATTGTGCGTTTATCTTGCATGGCAGAGGAGTTCGTTCGTGGTTTTTGAGAGAGCGACAAATAGTTTGAGTACTTTTTAACTGGCAGTCTGAGAGGGAGAGTTTTGAAGGATCAGCTATTTCAGGAATTATTCTGTTGTGTATATATTGACTTTGTTTTTTTTGTTTTTTTTTTTGCAGGTCGAGTGTCTTGATTGACAGTAATCATGGGAACCGGACAGAGCCGCGAAGGCAGATTGAGGGACACAGACTCGGAATCTGGTACGGAGTCGGAGACAGAATCGGAAACATCGACGTCTCAAGGAGGAAGTACTAGCGAGAGTTTCCATTCTGCGAGTGGCGGAGCAAGCAAGGGAACAACCGTAGGATCTGCCTCGAAGTTGAAGAGTGAAAAGAGCATCACATCGAAAGCGAAAACTGATGCTCTTGTTACAAAGATAGGCGGTCTATCCCTCGACAACACTGAGCAGACTATGCAAAGAGTGAAACTATACCAACATATGGGCGGCACTACTGCTGCTGCAAAGTGGGTGCCCGTGGAGAAGCAAATCGGTTACGAGTTCGTACGTGAGGAGGATGACGACGAAGACGACGAGGATAATTGGAAATTAAACTCCAAAAAGAATTTCAGGAGTTGGTTGCTGGTCGTGGGCGGGAAATTCAGTGCTCGTGTAGACGACAACTTGCAGACCAAGTTCTTCGACGACCAGTTGCGAGTGGACTTCATCTGGAAAGGTGTCTGGGCCATGAAGTTTATGAATTCCACTGATTACCAGAGCTTCGTTGCTGAGTATCAGGGCCATCTGTTTGAAAATGTCCATGGACTGCCGCCCACGGAGGAGAACAAGATCAAGATTTTTGGCAAGGACTTCGTTGTCTGGGCAAGAGGGGATGGGGAGGACGAATCCATATGGGCGGACGCGGAGGATAATTTTGAGGAGAAGCAGAGGGCACTTCGGGAGACATTGCGTGAAAAGGCAAAGACTGGTGTCCAGAGTCTTACAATGGGCGCTCTGGACAACAGTTTTCTAGTTGGAAACTCCGGTATTGAGGTCTTGTCAAATTTGTCTGAAGGTGTTCACAGCAGGGGTGTCACCCTGACGCTTGCAAACAACCAAAGCTCCACTTACCAAACGCCGAAGAAAGGCATGCTGATCAGAGGAGAACGAGACATGATGGTCTTGAGTCCAGGGGAACAGGGAGATCCCCATGCCAGTGGAGTGAGTCAGCTGGATTTAAGTACTGGGAAAACAGTGGCAAATTGGCAGTTCGGGAAGGACGGGACTCCCATCAGCATGCTGGATGTGACAAACGACTCCAAATCCTCACAACTGGACTCATCCTCTTCCACTTTTCTGGGCTTGGATAACAACCGTCTTGTTCGTTGGGACATGCGTGACCGATACGGTATTGTGCAAGAGGTTTCTAGTCCTGTGTTGAACTGGTCCGAGGGGCACCAATTCTCTCGAGGCACCAACTTCCAGTGTTTCGCCACCACCGGTGACGGCAGCATTGTGGTAGGCTCAAAGGACGGAAAGGTCAGACTCTACGGAATCACCTCCATGAGGCAAGCCAAAACCGCATTTCCAGGTTTGGGATCTCCCATTACTCACGTGGATGTGACCTACGATGGGAAATGGATTCTGGCAACCACCGACACATATATGATTCTTATCAGCACCATGTTCAAGGACAAAGATGGCAAGAGCAAGACTGGATTCAGTGGCCGAATGGGTGGCAAAATTGCTGCACCTCGGCTCTTGAAGTTAAATCCTATTGATGCACATAATGCAGGCAAAGGACACAAATTCCATGGCGGCCAATTCTCTTGGGTGAGTGAATATCTTCTGAAACTTTGTTTCTTTGTTCATGTATTGAATCTTTTAACGATGTTTTCAGTAAAATTAGACCCTTCAGTAAACTTACATTGTTTTCATATATCGTGGGGAGGCCTCTGTGATCATTGTGACCATAGGGATCACCATGGCAAAAACTTTCTGAAATAATCTAATTTTACTGAAAGCCCGATTTAATGCTCTGTAGGATATTCTTCTAATTTTGCTGGTGTTTCTCGCTACTTTTGTGTTGTAGTTGTACTTCAGGTTGTTTGTAGGCAGTTTATGTAATTGTTATTTTGAATTCTCTTTACTGAATGGAATTTTCTTGCTGTGTTTGTGCAGGTCACAGAGAGCGGACAGCTTGAGCGAAACTTGGTGGTGACCGTGGGGAATTACACGGTTATCTGGAATTTCAGGCGTGTGAAGCAGAGTGATCATGATTGTTACAAACACGAGAAAGGTCTCAAGAGTTGCTACTGCTATAAAGTGGTCCCCAAAGAAGAGTCAATTGTTGAGAGCAAGTTCATGCACGACGATCAAACAGGAGCTTACGGTAAAGCACCTTTGGTGGTGGCAACGTCAACGAACTTTAGCTCATTTAATATCAACGACCAGGATAGCCAAGATAGTCAATAAGCTGGGTGCGTTGTGTGCATCAATAGGATTGCATCAAGACAAAGCATTGTCAATAGGAACTCTGTCAATAGGATTGGGTCTCCACAAATTGTGTGCACTAACAGGATTGTATCAAGATAAAGTAGTGTCAATACCAACTGTTGGAGCCCCACAGTTGTATATAACTGTAGCATTGTAAACTAGCGATCCGCAAATAGAGAAAACCATAGTCACAATAATGAAAAATACCTCATAGCAAATGCATAGACTTGAAATGGCAGATGATGCAAGTAGTTTTTAGAGGATAGACGTTTATGTTGAGTATATCTGGCTCCTGTAAAATTGATGTAAATTGATTTGAAAATAGTACACCCTGACCTCTTTAGCCCCTAAGCGTCTAAAACGCCCGATGTGGCCATCTGCATTACTGCACTTTGCAAAAGTGGCATTTTCTCATTTTACCTCGGTTTTCTGATTGCAATGCATCATTTTAAAGTTCTACACAAGAAGATCAACAATGTTGATTGTGTCAAACTGAAATCATTTTCACCCTCACAGATGATTTGCAGCAAGGGTTCCAATTTTCCCACAGTACTTAAGGTGGTTACCCCATTCCCAACTGGCTCCTTTCACGAACAGCTAGGGGCATTATCCGCAATCAATGTTGTAATGATGTTGGTTGTAGCATGAGTTACAGTTGGTAATGGGTTCTTTCTTGTTGGTTTTAGTATATGAAAGTGTGGTTATGGGTTCGTTGTTGTTGGTTTAACCCCTAAACGTCCAAGCGTTCAGAGATTGGATTACAAACAGATTCAAAGTCTGATAACTTTCTCATACAATCTCGGATGACTTTCATCCAAGTCATATTTGCAAGCCTATTAGGTTCTCTACCAATTAAAGTAAATCTCTTGTGATGTTGAGATGTTGATAATATTGGAGAGGCTTCCTAATGCAAGAATGTCAAATTTGTTGGGTAGATTTCATGTTTGTAATGGACCTCTCATGTACATCTGAGCCATGCTAATATCTACTATTAAGGCTAGCATCTACTTCTGTTCAAAGGGTCGGTACGTTTAGGGGTTAAGCATCTTTAGTGTGTGTAATACAAATCTTCTTTAGACAGAAAAAGCTCTACCTATATGACGTGAATGGGATGCGTCATACTTCAACTTTGAAAATTTATAATTAATTCATTCTTCATCCAAAATTTATGTTTCAACTTGTGTTGGAATCTATTTCTTCTTGCCTACCTCTAAAATATAATAATAAATAATAATATCAATGCCTCATATCCGTATTTCTTATTCAGTTGAGAATGGGGTAACCACCTTAGAGGACGCTTAGGGGTTAATGTGATTGGCTCAGATCCAAAAACCGGTGCATGATAATTGAATGTGCAACAAGTGTGCTGCAGTTAATGCCAACACTTTGAAACTTTCTTTGAATTTTGTAATAAAAGGGTCGATTTACACCTAAAGGCCGGGCTAATTCCCCATTGAAGCCGATTGCATGAAATTTCAGCCCCTTTTGGATTTGAGGTTACCTTCAACTACCCATTGTAATAAGATTATAACGGGGCCAATTTTCCCATATGTAAAGGCCTTGGGGCCAAGAAGCCAAGTTGATTCAATAAATATAGCAAATTTTAGCCCCTCTGTTTTTTTTTCAAAAGAGCCATTTAGATTTCCATCATTGAAGAAAATCATCTTTTATATATAAAAAAAAAGTATTTTTATTGAAATTTAACATTGGCCCCGAAGCCAAGAATTGGCCCTCCATTTTTGGTGCACCCAATTCAACGAGCTCAGACTGTGTCATACCATGCGTTTCTTAAGTTAAAAATCACATCACCAAATCGGCCTAAGCTGGGGCCAATTTCAACCTTTTGACCAATCACAAGTGAGGATTTCAAGCCTCTTACACAAAGAATTGGTCCGGCCTCTTGGTGTAAAGCAGTCCTAAGTTAGCCACTGGTAATGGATGTTCATACAGGATTTTGATAGGGATTTCAAACCTGAAGTAGATATTTCTCCAAGCTGCACATTAGTATCCACTTGTGTCTACAATGAGTTCCAGATTCGGGATGCTCCACTGCATCTGTGGTTTGCAATTGCTTCTACACGACTAAACATCAGTCCTATTGTATTCTTCACTTGTTGGATTAACCCCCGAAGGACCAAGGATTCATGGTTTTGAAATGACAAGTTTAAATGATCGTATTGTGAAAATTATAATTTGAATGGGACCAAATTTTATATCACTGGAATTAGCGAAGAATATTACAATTACTGAAAAAAACAGGAGCCACCAGGAGCCACCAGGAGCCACCTGGTGGTCTTATGGTCCTTTAGGGATTAACACTTTCATTGGTGACGAGAAGCGGTGTACTCAAGTCAAATTCCCTAGAAATTGGAATCGTTCGAGACGAGATCGAAATCATGTAACCTCGTCTCGAACGATTCCAATTTTTAGGGAACTAGACTTGAATACCGTAGTACCATAGCAGGTTCGTCCTAAAATAATTCTAACAATAAAAAACGTAAAAATTAGAAAATTCGGAAGACAAAAAAACGAAAATAGAAAAAATTAGTTTTGAAATATTTTGTCATTTCTAAGCTGTTTACGGTCATTTTTACTGATTTTTGGCTAAAAAAACAAAAATTGAGAAATTCAGTTTTCGAGAGGCGAACCTTATTTTTTTCAAAAAAATTAAATATTCGTTCGCCAGGTGGCGAACCTGCTATGGTGTTACGGTATATACATCGCTTCTCCTCATACCACGCTTGTTACTGTAAGTGCTTCATCGCACAAGAGGTTAGGTTACACTCGTGCAAATACCATGAGATCTGGAAACCTGCGTATGCTCTAATTGTCGAAATGCCATTCTAAAACATACAGGAAGGTGAGATTGTAAAAAGAGAATATAAATCATGAAACTGTAAGGTGATCAAGAAGAAGTCTCCATGTGGTTTCAAGCACCGGGATCGGGAAGACGTTGAGCTAAATCACAAAATCAAACCCTCGGTACGCAACTCTTAAAGTCCTAGAAATTAGCCTTAATCAGTCCACGCAGAGAATAGGATAACGAATTACTGTACTCAGCAATAAGTCACCTTGCATCTTTTCTACACGAATAGGAAGTACCAGTGAAAATGTATTGCGCTAATTATAGCCAAATTGCTACATAGAATTTGAGTTGGCTAATTGATAACTTACAAAGAACTTTTGAAAATTAAAAAAAGAACAATAGCCAGATTTTCTACATGGAGTCAAAATGTTTAGCCGCTTTAAACCTACGAATTACTTAAGTAACACCTACGTAGCACATGTGTATTGCCTATATAGCAATACGAAAAGAGCACGCATGGAAAAGTGAAAAAAATGCTAAACTGTCTCCTGACAAGAAAGATAAAAAATCACTGAGCGGCAATAAGCCAAATTGCATGCTTTCTACAGGAATAGGAACCACGGCTAAATTATCCAAGTCGCCATACAAAAGTTCAGGAGAACACGACACTCCCGGAATTGTAAAGCCAATCTAACGCCATATAAAGCCACAATTTGAAACAAAAAGAATCATCCGTTCCTCTCCACCAAACCCTAATTGAAAGCTAAGCTAACATCAAAATGCAACGAACAAGAAAAAAAGTCACAGAAACCTTTTCCACTGCCGCAACAATCCAAATCCAAGACGGCTCCCGTGCTAATACGAGTTCACAAAAGCCGAAAAGCGGGAGCCGAAAGATGGAACCCGGAAGCTTTCAAACCATCCGCCCGCCATTCCCGAGGAGGAAGCTCGTGGGCTCCCGTGCCCGTGCTATCCGCGGGCGTGGGCTCCCGTGCCCGTGCATCCCCTGCCCGTGCCAGTGTTATCCGCGGGCGTGGGCTCCCCACGGATCCCGTGGCGAGCACAGGTGGCGAATCTGGGAATGTGGCGGTCAGTCGTGGGCATGGATGGATGAAATAATGTGGCGGTGTTGGATGGATAGTAGTGGCGGTCAGTAAGCGCGTCGTGGGGTTTGGATGAATGAACATGTGGAAATGGATGGATGATAAGAGGATTAAATGACCATTCAGGGGCTAGAAAGGGCACCCCGCACGCATCTTCTCGTCAACTATTTCCTCCACGCCCACGCTGTTGATTCTGTTTACTGGGGATTCAATTGCAGGCGATTGGGTGGTGAATTTTTTATTACAGGGGATTCAATTGGGTTGGATGTTCTCAGGGCCGCTTCACACTATGGCCGTCAAGTCGAGAGGCCGTGGGAATTGAGAGTCCAAACTTTGTTGAGAGTCCAAAGAAATCTACTGAAAATAGGCATAAAATATAGTTTTCATTTTTTATGAAAAGAAATCGACGGCCTCTCGACCACGGTGACGGGTCTTGCAAAATGTAGGACCCAAACGAGAGGTCGAGAGGCCGTCACCTTGGTCAAAAAGTGTTGCCATGTAAGCATTTTGAAGGTCCACGGCCTTTGGACTTTGGCCTCTAGTGTGAAGGGTCGAGAGGCCGAAACCATGGTTTCTTGCAATTTGATTGGTGGAAACCGACGGCCTCTCGACCTTCGGCCATAGTGTGAAGCGGCCCTCAGGCTCCTTGGAAATGAGCACATGCATTGATGGTTGTCTGGTGAGAAGCACAATGGGTTTCATGAATAAACTTAATTTCATTTTTTTTATAATCCTTAAGAGCATGGCCACCCATGGCCTCAGAGGGTCTCTGACCTCAAGAAGTGGATGAAAAGTTTCAAGGGGCCTTTCAAAATGCTTCTTGATTGTGGATTCTAGCGTGTTAGAAATTGGGCCTTGAAATCACTATTGAGTTGACTATTCGATAATTATTCCTCTCATTCTACTTGTGATTGGTCCATTGACTATTTGATGCGCACTTTTGATACGAGAAGGGCGTGCAAGGGTGGGGGAGTGTGAGTGCAAGGGCCCTTCACATGTAGATGAATAATTTGAGAGGGTTAGTCCTAGCGTGCATGGGTGGGAATGCTCTAAAGGACCAAGGATTCCCAATTTTAATATGACAAATTCCATTAATCATGATGTAAAAAATATAATTTATATAGGGATCAAATTTTATATTACCGGAGTTAGTGAAGAGTATTGCACTTGTTGATGAAAAAGCAAAGAAATTTGAACAAAAAGAACTTCAAGTAACCCGTGAATGCCTACAGCCCTCTACAAATTTGGAGAATTGCAATGATGCATTTAAAATGTGAATATGGGGGTTATTTTGAACTTGGTGTATGAATCAAAGTTGTACATTATGAATTTTAGATTCTATCTATATGGATAGATTTGTGATTGCGACACCAATATTTTTGTATGAATTTTGATATGTGAAATTTAAAATTCTTTTGTAATTCAATTACAAATAAGACAGTGGCAATGTTTGGACGAATTTTGTTGTGGTGGGTTGAAATGTGATACTCTAATTGTAGTGATTTTTGGAGATTATTTGGTTGCTTCATTTTACGAGTTGGTTTTTTCAAGAGCACTTCTAATTCATTTTGAGCCGCTAAGATCTTAGAAATTTTTGGTGGAGATGTGTGGCATGAAACAACGCATATAATTTTCACAAATCATCTCCTTCCTAATTGGATCATATGTGCATGAAGCTATCTTGCTATAGAATTTCGTGGTCTTTTTTTAATTTGCAAAAAGTACTTGACAAATAAGAAAACAAATTTCAATTTTGTACATCAGGCCAAAAACGCTTAGTTAGGCAGTTAGGAGTTAACCCTTCAATAACAAAGGGGTAATGGACAAAATGTAGATGTGTAATAATATATGACCTCTTATTTTTGATGAAGTTTGGTTCAATATAGGATCTGAAAAGCATGATGTTTTAAAATTATTCGCACAATTAAACTTACAATAATAGTTTTAGATATCTATCATTTTTATGTTTGAGTGAACTAATAAAGTATAGTTAATCGAGACTAGTTTCTACTCCACTTTACGATTCATCAAAATTTCAATTATTGAATCCTTTATTCAATGGGTCAAAAGCCAATTTGTTCTTGAACATAGTTTTCCTATCAATTTTTTCAAATTGTAAACTCATACAAAATATAAATATACCAAAGCGATTCTTATCTTGATATATACACAAGATAAAAATTTCATAAATTTTAGACACTTAATGTAATTAATATGATTTTTTGAGACATAAAGCTTAAGAAAATCATAATAAGTTCAAATTCCAAGAGAAAATTGTCGTGATGCATTCAAGAAAATAGTTGTATCTTTGAATTGGTGTTCATGTAGAAAACTTCACCGTGTCAATTTTCAGCACAATGTACCGTATGGATTACATGATTATAAGGTTTGATCATGACTTCTTTCTAAATTTTTGAACAAAATGAACATATCATTCCAAAATTCTCATAAGTTCTAGAATCGTGATTAGGGTTTGAAACTTCAGGGGCATACAATGATGTTCTATATCTAACTGCTCACTTAAAATGGTGTTTAAAACTAAACATAACAACAATGATTGATTCCAAAAGATTGATATTTGGATGAAGTGACTGATTAGTAGCTCATTGAACCGACATCCATGATTGTCAGAATCTTGTATGTTCACGAGGGTGTGTACAATGGGCTAAGGTAGAGGTCTCATAATCCGTGCAGGACCAAAAACCGTGCACTAGGCCAATCTTCTCAGAAAGAAGATTTTAGCCTTCAAGCCCACCATCAAATGTACACCACAACTTGATTGGTTTAAAGAACACTTATGACATCACCTTTCAAAATTCACAACTACATAAAGAAAAATTGGAAAATTTTGATTCCATCATCAATGCTCTTCAACAAAATTTGCACATTCTCCCAAAAAAACTCTTTTGAACACTCCATGAGGAACTTGTTCAAACTGAAATTTGAACGGTTTATGAGCCCTCTACCTTATCGATGAGGACAAGGGGTTGTGTGAGCTCCCTAATGCTAAATTATGCACATGCACTAACAACAATTTTTTTACCTCAATGTTTTGTGTCCATTTCAATGTGTGACCCTAACAACCCATAGAGGAAATTGCAAAGACAATAGAGTTATTTGTAAAGGCTTCCGGTCTTTTGTCCTCCTTTTTTCATGGACCAAAGCTGGTACCAGAGCTGGTTGTCACCAATCTGACACCACTCCTCCTTCCCACTACCCAATTCTTCTTCCTCCCTCCAAATTTTTATGAATAAAAATTCCAATCTATCTAGTGTTCTATTTTGGGTTTACAGTGAAATCATGCCGATCATGTCCTTTCCAAATTACAGGTCAAAAAGAAGGGTTTTGAGGGACTTTACAAATAACTCTAATGGGAACGTATACATTGAGCCCTACTCACAGGACATTGGAATAAAACGTCCAATGTTTCAAAAAAAAAAACAACATAGATCTGTTCACATAAATTGAACACCATATTGATAGAGCAGAAACCATCTCAATTCAATTCCAGAACCCATTTCCTAATTTACTCCATTGGGCATTGGTACTCTATTTCTTCTCTTGCCTCTCTACTATTGTTTTTCATTGTAACTGCTATTATTGCCTTGTCTTGGATTTGACCCCAGGGGTTCAAAATACTTTTGTTGAAAATGGGAACATGTCAGAGGAAAGTGCTAGCAAAGTTTTTCATATTCCTAGTTATGACTTCAAGTTTCAAAAAAATCCGAAATCACATTATGCATGTATAAATGACTTCAAGGACCAAAAAAACATCCTCTTGGTTCTTTAGGGACGTCCCCTTGGTCCAAGGTATTCAACATTACTTTTAATCCCTAACTGCCCAACCATGCATATTTTGTTTATTTCCGTCGTGCACTTTTTGTAGTGTGGTTTTTTTACTGAATTTTTTATGGAAAGTTAGTTTCATGTTTGTGTGATCCGATTGAAAAGGAAACAATCTCTAAAAAAGTTATGCCTCATTTTGTGTTGCAGTGTTTCACCCAAAATATTGAAGATTTTAGTCTAAAAATGTTCTTGAAAAAATAAACTCATAAAATCAAGCATCCAAAAAATCTCCAAAAATCACTACACCTAGAGTACTACATTATAACCCATCACAACAAATTTCATCGACAGACTGTCAATATCTTATTCGTAATCAAATTTCAAAATAATTTTTTATTTAATGTTTCAAAATTTGTAGAAAAAAATTAATGATAGCAATCATAGATCTAACCGTATGGATAGAATCTAAAATTCAAAATGTATAACTTTTATTCATACATCAAGTTTCAAATATTCATATTAGTTGCATTTTATAATGCATCTTTGCAAAACTGCCCAAACTGGACATAGGTGAGGACGTTTAGGGGTTAAAAAACATAGTTAGTGTTAAACCTGCATTGTACTTCAGAGGCTAGACCAGATGCTTAGGATGAAAGTCTATGTAAAGTGGTGCCAGTTTTTTGAGGTTTGCTTTTGTAGCACACTGGAATGTAGCGCGATAGGGAAAAAATATAGATAGAATCATCTATATGTATGTGTGTTCATCCATTATATTGTTCATCATAAGGCACTTTCATCCAACTCCTTGTGAGTTTGGAATTTTTTTGAGAAGGCTTTTGCAAATTCATCCACTGTTTTTCCTCATTTTTTCTAGTGTGAAAGCAACCATTCCCAGAATCACCAAAGTAAGATTCTGGCCAAAAATTGCCAGAATTTTTTGGCAGGCAAGACAATAACGTTTTTTGTACCCCGCCTTGATTGCAACTTCACATGATGGGAAATGCAGAGTGTCTTTGGTGCTTGGCACTTCCATGACTGCACATGCTGATAGCGTAGCCTGAGGAGATCCACAGTGAGCAGTTTCCAAGTTTTGTTTGAAAAATATCACTAAGATACCGTATTCTTGTAAGGTGCACTTTATAACACATGTTTACGTTTATGAAAATTTGAATTATCCCAAAGTGACAATACCTTACGTGGAGGGCAAGATTGGCCATTTTGTATCAAATGTTTAATGAGTTCCTGACCATTCTATACCTACCATTTCAAGTTGTCATGGTTGACATTATTTTATTTTATATTAAATTCAACAAATATCAAATTATATAAATATATTTCAAGATTCTTTTTTTTTTTAGTAAAAAATACTCCCTCCATCCCACTAAAAAGTCGTGTTTTCATTGAACCCACATGTCACATGATAGAGAGTTTTTAGCGCCAACATCAAAGCTATGTGCACCACAAAACCACCCTGGAATTTTTTAGGATTATGGTTGCCTGAAACCCTAAAATACTTGGGGTTGAAGATCGTCATTTCCGAGTCGGTTCCGATCTCCACAGGTAGCCAACATCTGAGTCTAACTGCGTGGTCTAACTTTATATGCACAAACTCAATCTTCATCTATGATTTTTCATAACCAAGAACCACTTGTTATACCCAAAAAAAATCAGTTTCTGTCATTAACCCCTAAATGTCCTCACCTATTCTGTAAAAGTCAAATCACTACAATTTTCATACTTGAAATATCACATTGGGTGATTTATAATTTTTCGTTGATAGTCATCAACATTATGAAGGTATACCAAAAATTTCAACATGATTGGAAGATATTTTGAATATTTACAAATTTTATTATGTAAACAGGATAAAAATTCAAAATGAATATATTTTTGTCAAATTTAATATGAAAAAATGTATTTAAGGTAGATAAAAGTTACATTGACAAGTAAAAATGTGAAAGTGAAGAAAACAAAAGAGACCTATGATTGGAGCATCTTTAGAAAGCCCTTTGCATTTTGGACACTCAAATTGCAAATTTGTCGACGGTGGGAAAACTTCAAATGAAGTCTTTTATCCAATCCCAACGGTCAAAAGATGTATCGTAACTTAACTAAAACATTTAATGAAAACACCAACTACAATAAAGCTTAAACACTTGATTTTTTGGACGTTTGACCAAAAATCAAGCATAATATGGTTGATTGGGCACTTAGGGGTTAACTGAATGATATCAAGACGTTATGAAAGGAAATGCTTGAGCTCACAAACTGTGAATTTAAGAGAATGACACAAGTAAAAAAGGTATCTATGTCGAGGCATTGTTACCCAATTCTAAAAGCAAGTGTTGTTCATTTGCTTGGGCACATTTCATTTGACTTGGCACATGCACCCTTTTTACTAGTGTGATCATAGAAGTTGAAATCACAATGTGTATTTGCGATATGGGTTATACATATGTGCGGAGATATGTATTGTGTTCATCCAGATGGGTGAGCAATACTCGTACAGTCCTTTTGTCCTAAAAATCACGACTGTAACCCTGTGACGCACCTTCATACATATAATGAACGACAAACAAATTACAACCTTTCTCAACATTACATCATGTACATTTTTTCATCCATCCAAATGTGTCTTGGTTCTTGTGCGAGTTGACTATCATTTATAAATTATAAATCTTCATAACAAGATATTGTGATTTTCTGGAAAACAACACAATTGGTTCATGTCAAGTTTCATTCTTAGTTCAAAAAGTGATACTTTAAACATGATTTTCCAAAATAAGTAGAATAAAATAATGGAACCATACCATCTCTTAGTGCATATTGTTCTAATGTCATTACATTTCTTTTTAAATATTTTTGTGTTGATTTTGGATTTTAAATTGAACTTCAAGAGAAAAGCTTGAAAATTGATTAATAAATATTATTTTTAAATGACAAGTTGAATTCAACTACATAAATGTGATTTGCACATTGACATTTAAAACTTTGGTTTGTACATCGACTCCACTTAGTTTTTCATCAAACATTTTATTACGAATTTTTGAAAAAAATGTTGAATCGGGACGTTAAGGGCTAAGTCCAAATCACGACTTTTTAGTTGGGTCACGACTTTTTAGTGGGATAGATACCATAAGTGGAAGGCAGGGTCTGCACTTCCATGTCAAATAATTAATAAAAGTTAAAACAATGAAGGTTGGCACTTTCAAAAGTAATTATTAAGAAATTGGCTATTAATATCCAACATTAAAAAAATTCCGGCAACTAAACGTTTTATTCCATTTTTGTCTACGATTTTTGTTGACTGTTATGTTTTTATTTGATTTTATTCCAATTTTTTTCTTCTTCTTTTTACTTTAATTTTGTTGATTTCGACAAAATACTTAATAATTTTTTTATTTTTTCGGAATTTTTTGGGAATCATTTTCTGCCTACCCTACCTTCCACATACGGTACTAAGTTTTTGTTGAATAAATAATTACCTAGAGAGTATCTCTTCTTACAATTAGTTTTTGCTGATGCTGACGGCAGACGGACTACTGTAGTAAACTAGTAATCTATAGTTCATCAAATTCTTACTGTAGCTGGCAAGTTTCATGTTGTACTTGATGTAGGGTACAGCTGCTCCTCATGACAAATCTTAAAATGGGATTCATTGACATATTGTACTGTACTTGTCATCACAAGTGTACATTTTTGTTCTTTATTATTCTCTGCATTTTAAACAACTAAATATCACTGCAAGAACTGAACATTTACAGTGTTCTTTGCAGTCCACATTAACAGTAATTTTTCATTGCTGAAAACAAAGAATACTGTACATTTGACATGCAACAGGATCATGGACTTTTGTTTTGGATTGGTGACGAACTCTGTGTGAGTGTAAAGAGTGCCTGCACGATGATGCATTTTTTTACAGTATCTTTGCCCTAAGTTACTGCTTTTTCTCAGTTCCCTGAACCCGCATGGCCACATGTGACTTTCTCGGAAGTCACCACTGAGTTCGTGGAAACCAGTCAAAGTATCAACCACCGTAGCATTCAGTAGCCTTCATGCCCACTGCCTTTCTTTCATGAACTGTAAGTTACTCATCACATTGAGGCTTCACCTGTCCACTTCGCTGCTGATGCAGCACTGTTGGGTGTGGAATATTCCATACCATCTATTGTACAGTCGGGTACAACATGCTTACAATTTTTTTCGTAAGCATTGAAAGTAGGTAGATCCTATATCGAGCACATTTCAATTTAACCCTTAAACGACATACGGTATGCTTTCTTGATACCACACCCTAAAAATCTCTTTTAAATTCCATTTTAGACATGATTCTATTTTTAATTTGCTTTGTCTCTATTCTAAAGAAGTGTAGATCTCTCTAAGGTACTTGGTTTGACATTTTTAAAACCCCATTTGGTGTTATGGAGTAGAAGTTATGAGCAAGATTCTTCTAAGATATAACCAAGCCCGTGGGGCTTGCATTGTCGTTTAAGGGTTAAGGAAGGAACTCTGTTTTTATGAGGGAGGAGTTAGAAAGTTTGTAAGCAAATTGTACATGACTGCATAGCCAAGGCGGGGACAGTCCATGCTATTTGAGTTAACCAAAAACAGAAGGGGAGTTGAAGAGGAGATGGATAGGAGTCTCCTCTCTAAAAACAAATTTTCTGACAACCATTGTTCATGAATACTTCTCATGGTCAGGGCACTTGGCTTGGGGGAACTCTCTTTTAGCATTGGGGAGGTCACAAGTTCCATGCCCCACAGTGGTGCAAGGTCTTGCTTTAGATTATTCTTCAACTCACCGTAAACTGGTCATGCTGTTTTTTTAAACTGAAAATGGGTTGAAGATGAGTATCGTGTGAGTTTCTACTTTGAGACTTTTTGGTTAACTCTATTGAATGTTATGAAAGTTGTGGGACTTTTTGGTTAACTCTATTGAATGTTATGAAAGTTGTGGGCACTTTTCATTCTTCAACAGACCCAAACTAGTTTGCAAGAGGATGAAATCTATTCCCCAAGTTCCTATGGGAGACCCAGCCACGCTCTTGCTGGAAAATAGTTAATGAGTTCATTGTTCAATCTTGTCTCATTCTCCTTTAGTAAAAGTCAAAGCAGGTATGTGAAAGACAACGACATTGGTTTGAGGAAGCGCCAAGCCCGTCTGCTTGTTCTAGCACTCGTTCTTTAATCGAAAGCATAATGTAAAATTAGTTTATTCTCTCCCTGCAAAGGGGGTGCAGGTATTTCATGGGGATCTTCTCTAAGTGATGTTTTATGCACAGTAATGGACTTGCCAGTACTAATGTAAAGGGTGGTCATTGGGCACCAAGCTAGAAAGGAGGTCATTGGTACCAAACAATATGGGAGGAGCACTCAATTCTCACAATGTACTTAATTCCAATAATTTTTAGGTATGGTAGTCATTTTAGAACATAAATCTAGGTAGACCATAGCTAATCATTTTGGGCAACAAACAATAAAGGCTCTATGACGTGCTTAGATTTGGGTTCTATAATAAATGTTGTGTTTATAAATTATCATATTGGGTGCTCCTACTTTAGTATTAGAGCTTCTCTAGCAATGCTCTCTAGCTCTCAACTTTAGATGGTCTCTGTATAATTCCATCAAGTATTCAGATAATGTTCTTGAGATTCTTCACTTTACATTGAAAAAGGCGAGTGGGTTGAGGGCCCGAAAAACTCTAAACATAGTTATGTTTTCTATTCGGATTCAAGGACTGACCATTGGAACTACTCTTAGGGCATGTCCATCCCACCATTGAATTTTCGAGATTTTTTGGAAAGTGAAAGAAATTCAACATGCATATCCAGTGAGGGTGTGTGGGTGAATCATCCATATGACTAAATTTTCATCCATTTCAAATAGGTTTTCATCAGGTTTGGATGAATTTTGCCACATTGTTTGGAAAAATAATTATGGTAAAATACCGTGAGCCACAGTATATGGTGATTTCGGTGTACTATCAACGCCTATAATGTCAAAAAGAAATGAATCTAATCAAGACGCATGACAAAATTCATTACTAACACTACTTTCAATACCAAGTGGGCTTGTACTACATACAATTTGCAGAATAATTCTGAGAATATAATTTAATCCTAAAATATAGTTGCACAACTGATGAATTATATATAGCCATGCCTCCCAAGCTTCCCACTGTCAAAATTGGTCAAGCCAGGACTGATGGTTTCCTGAGCTTGGCATCAAAGAAGCTTCTCACAACAGTAGCATTCCAGAAAACAAGCCTTGGAGAAAGCACAAAGTTCAAAACTGGGATAAACCAATTGTCCATAGGAAAGTCGGGCGGCCGGGAGGGGCATATTAGTCTGTTGAATTGGATATCAGGCGGGGGCATTGGAGAAGATAATTTGTGAGGCCACGGCCACAGCCCATGCAGCACAGCGTCTCAGTGTATTTTTGTAAACTAGGGGGACAAGAAACTGATGAGTGAGCTCAAGGTTACATGTGATGTTTGACTAAACATAACTTCTTCATCAACCAACATACAAAGTTTGTAGACGTTAGAGCAGGGCCACCCATGCCCTCCCAAAGTCTCTCCAACTCAAGAAGTAAGAGCATTTCCACCCATGCACGCTAGGATTAACTCGCTGAAATATTTCATTTACATTTGAAGAGCCCTTGCACCTACACTCCTCCACCCTTGCGCGTCCCTCACATATTATAAGTGTACTTCAAATAGTGAATGGACCAATGAGAAGTAGAATGTGAGGATATAGTCAACTAAATAGTGATTTGAAGGCTCGTTTTCCAAGAGCAGCTCCACCGCAACCCTCTCAAAGTCTCTCACAATCCAAAATTAGATGAAAAGTGCCAAGGGCCCTTCCAAAATGCCTCTCGAGAGTAGCTTCACCACAACCCTCCAGGGTCTTTCCCACTTCAGAACTAGATGAAAAGTGCCAGTGGCCCTTCCAAAATGCCTCTTGACTTTGAATCCTAGCCTGTTAAGAAATGGCCCTCCAAATCAATATTTAGTTGACTATATCCCTACATTCTACTTGTGATTAGTCCATTGACTATTTGATGTGCACTTTTGATATGTGAGGGGTGTGCAAGGGTGGGAGAGTGTAAGTGCAAGGGCTCTTCAAATATAGTTGAATAATTTCAACGAGTTAGTCCTAGCATGGATAGGAGTGAATGCTCATAGGTTGTCAACAAAGTTATTCAAAAACAAAACTGGTTTTCTAGTAGAGTTCAAATGGAGTTCTATTCATGAAAGTCGTTGTCCATGAATAGTTTCCATAGTTGGGGCTTTTGTTTCGGAGAACGTGTGAGAACTCTCTTCTAGCATTCGGAAGGTAAAGAGTTCCACACCCGGTAGTATTGTACGGCCTTGTTTTCTAGGATTCTCCAACTCTAGTTTTGCAGTCATTTTTAACCTTTAAAGGATTGCAATTTTTTCCTAAAATTCTCGCTAAAATTTGAGCATCCCTTTCACCTTTTTCTATTCATTTTCTTGCAAAAACAATTTTTCTTGATAGAAAATACCAAATTACACATTCAAATAAAATTTAAGAATTTTTTTTGAGCAATTCAGCAATTTTTCCCATGCCTTCAGAGACGGCTAAAAAATATCAAAGAAGACTGCAATTTCATCTTCTCACTTCAAATGATATAATCTTGCAGTTTGTAGGATAAAATTATATGAAAAATTTACCATGCACTCTTTTGGTAATCCAAAACAAGATCCTTTAGCTAGAGTTGAAAAATAACAATTTCCAAGGTTTATTTTGATCCCTGACCGCACTGCCCATTCTCCCCCAAAAAAACCCCTTTTGCTCCATAACTTCCACTTGAAAAGTCACAATCAAAAAATAAATTAAATCCCCATTTTTGTATTGATTTACCAAATTCACACAATTTATTTCAAAGAATAATAAATAAAAAACTGACACCCTAGGATCCTACCGAAACATTGAAATGTCCTAATTAGGACACTTGGTCCTTCAGGGGTTAACTCAAAACGAGTCTAAGGTAAGTTTAAGGTTCCTTTCCACTTGGAGACACTCTTTTTGGTCAACTCTAACGCTACACTAATATTGTGATTTAGTAGAGCTAATTGAAAAGAATGTCTCAAAGTGAAAAGAAAAATTAACTTTGCTTTAGACTTGTTTGAAGATCAATAAGACTCTAAACTACACTCAATGGCGTGTTTAGTGTTAGACTAAGACACTATTCCTAAACCCATACATTATTTAGTTTTAGGGTCATATGGTGTTCTTGTAAGAAAAAACGAATGTATTGTTGCAAATGACATATAACAACTTTATAATAAATATGGCATGCTACCTCATGTCACTCTTATTACTTGAAAAGAACATAGCATTCTCAATGAAAAGTGGGAATGACAAGTGGCAAACTTGTATGTAGTGTTAAGGGACACTATTTCTCTTCACCTTTGAATGAATTGTAGTGAAAGACATTAATTATCCTTGGACACTAAATACGCCATTCAATGTAGTCTATGGTGAGTTGGAGAATAATCTAAGTAAGCCCCTGCGCCACCATGGGGTGTAGAACTCGTGACCTCCTTAATGCTAGAAGAGAGTTCCCACAAGCTCTTCCAATCCTAAGAGAGCCGATCAAGGGATTGTTCGTGAACAATGTTTGTCAAATATTGTTAATATTGGATGCAGACTTCACTTGAACTCCTCTTCAATTCCTCTTTTGTATTCAAATAACTCTAGTGTCCAACTATAGTTTATGTCCTTTTACCATGGTTCGTTCAAAGGTGAGGAAAAACAATGTTCCTATAATACACATGAATTTATCACTCGTCATTCCTACCACTTTAGTGAGAGTGCTATGTTCCTTTCAAGTGGTGAGAGTGCTATGTTCCTTTCAAGTGATGAGAGTGGCATGCCATATTTATTACGAAATTGTCATTTGTCATTGGAACACTACATTCAATCATGTTTATTGTTTTAAATTTAATAGTAACGATTATTTTACATGGACACTATTGATCTCGAAAAACGTCAAATAATATCCATGTTAAGAAATAGTATCCCGGTCACTAAATCACTATTTTACTATAATTTGAACAAAAATCCAACATTACATTTTAAAAATAAAACAAGTAAAGGTTGCCTCATGTTTTTAACACACTTGTGTTAATTTGTAGCTTGTGTGGTCCAAGGTAAGAGCATCTTCAATCTACCTAGTAAACATGCCCAACATATTACAACAAATCTTTTTAACAGACAATAAATTAAACCATTAAAATATTCTATTAGAAGCGCATTCATCAATTTTTAGTAAAATCACATAAAAATTTGGATTTGGAATTTGGTTAATTTAGACATCACATAAAATGTTTACTAATTTCCAAAAAATCAAAGAGTCTTTCAAATCAAGCCTAAAAAGGAAAAATTTAGCTGAAACAAAACACACTTACTATGCCATTAGAGTTAGCCGAAAAGAGTGTCTCAAAGTGGAAACTCACCTCATACTCACCTTCAACTAGTTTTCACTACAAAAAAACAGTAAAACTAGTTTATGGTGAGTTGAAGAATAATTTAAGACCCTTCGCCGCCATGGGACGTAGAACTCGTGACCTCTCTAATGCTAAAGGAGAGTTTCTATCCGCTCCCCCAAGCCAAGAGCCCTAACTATGGGCACTATTCGTGAACAATGGTGGTTATAAAATTTATTTATAGAGATGGAACTCCTCTTCAACTCCTTTCTTGTTTTTGGTTAACTCAAATGACTAAATTGTTCTTTTTAAAACTTCATTCGACAAACCCTTTTAAAAATTGAAAGTCAACAAACATTTAATGGATGTATCTTGGTCATCTGATATCCAATTCCAATTTTTATTAAATCTAATTTATTTAGTTTTAAAATATGATTCTAAAAATAATACGTCCACAATCTAATTCCATCTCAACCAAAAGATATACTGTAATTTACCGGGCTTATTTACCGGATCCATTGGAGATGCTCTTGTGACAGGATATTCATTTCACCGGTTTCATAGTTGTAAGGGAATCAGATGCTCTCATATTCCCTGCGTGGCTATAAGAGGAAGGCCATGAGGCTTGACCAACAAATGGGCAACAAGTGGGATTTAATATAGGCCAATGAGTGGTATATTCTTTTATAAGGCTAACATCCTACCGTGACCCTTTTAATTTAGTGCAATGGTACGCTGTCATAGTTCTTATTGTTAATTTGGGTGCAATTTTAGTCCCCGACCCTATTTACTCTCTGCTCCAAAGGCTTCAGAAAACCTCTCATGATGCACATGGTCCCTCACTCCCTCTCTTATCATTATTATCATAATAATAAAAATAATAAATAATAAAAAACGAAAGTAAGGATAAGAATGAGAGTAATAAAATGGAGAAGAAGGATGACGATGTTATTATTATTTTTATTGTTTTCATTATTATTACATTGATAATAATAATAATACCTTCACCAATATCACTCTTAGGGCCTCCTTCCATGTGGGGATTGGTTGGGTGGAAGGCACTAGAAGACAAGAATTGACGTCTCAAGAACCACCCATGCTCCTCCCATTTCGGTACAAATGAAATTTATACTCTTGAATCCTCGTGTTTCCACCCATTTTGGTAGAGCCCCCTCCTTTTGAGAACCGGCCACCCACAACGATCCCCACATGGAAGCCTGCCCTTAGGGTGGATTTCTATTTGAGCAACGGGCTGGTGGATACAACTACATGACAAAAAATGAGGTATCAACTTCCACCCATGCACCCTGAGCGTTGAAAGCAGACTTTGCATTTCACCTACTTTCACTTCCATTGGTGGACTACGTGATTGATTGCTTTGTTGAAAGATTTTAATTATGTCTCCATTGAGGTGAACATTAAAGTGCTCTACAGTATTTTTATTGGTGTAGAACAAGATTCAAGGATTGACCCGACTCTGCATGGAAGGAGGGTCGTAATCCTTGAATGTCCTCATTTCTCTATAGAATTTGAAGAATTTCAAAGATGTCTAATAAATTGTAACTAAGATGGACATTTTGAACTTGATATTTGAATAAAAGTTGTACAATATGAATTTTTGAATCTATCCATACTATTAAATCTATGATTGTTGTCACTAATATTTTTGTATAAAATTTGAAACTTAAAATTGAAAATTCTATTGTTATTTGATTGCAAATAACAAAATGACAATTTGTACATGGAACTTGTTGTGATTGGTTGAAATGTAATACTCTAACTATAATGATTTTTGGAGATTTTTTGGTTGCTTAGTTTTATGAGTTGACTTTATTAAAAGCACTTTTACATTGAAACTTTTGAAATTTTGGGTGAATCATCCCTTTTCTAGTTGGATCACGCAAGCATGAAGCTAACTTCTAATAAAATATATAGTAAAGAATCCACACTACAAAAAAGTCAATAATGGATGAAAAAATTGTATTTGATTCTGTACATAGTTCACTTTCTAGACAATTGGATGTTTAGGGGTTAACACTAAGTAAGAACGTACTACATCATGAACTTTGGACCCCACGGATTTCTAACAATTTCAGTGCGTTTATCGTTAAACACTGATTCCACACGTCATACGTGCATTTAGAAGTGTCATTATAATACAAAAGTGACATGCATACAATACTAGGATGTCATTGCACTGTCTTTACAATGATTGTGGAAAAAATGTTGTTTTTGCATGAAAGTCGTGCTTGACGGAATCCGTGTGTTAATCGTGTATCTACATTACATCGCTAATAAAACATATGTGAATGCCTTTAATGCGGATCTAGTATCGTATACGTATCATATCAACGCGTTTTACTATATCCGTGCGATTTCAACATCTATCATAATGCAAATTATTTTCGTACGACATCTATGTAGTTATAGTCCATGTGGTTTCATATAAAATCCATTGTCATTCAATGGCATCAATAAAAAAAAGGTCACCTATGAATCGTTTCAAGTTCTTGATTTGAGAATGAGTGATTTATATTTCTCCATGACACTTGCATTCAAGGGTGTTTTAACTCCACAATAGCATGTCATATTTTTGGACAAAAAAAGATTGTAACGTTCTAAAACTATTGATTTATTGATGAGATATAATAAACAAAGAAAATACCAAAAATATTTTAAGATATTATTTTGAAATATTTTGGAATCTTTTCAAAATAGTTATGTTATTTAGAAATCTTTTGGAAATATTCCTAAAATATTCTCTAATATATCCCTACGGTCTAATTTTCTAAAATATTTTTAGACCTTCATTTATAGAATTTAAAAGCAATTAAAATTAAAATTTCAATAAAATTACATTTTATATTTTTAGAATTCCAAAATAGTAAAATTTGTAACACGAGACGATGTAGAGGTGTTGTTTTTTAGTGAAGTTTAATTTGGATTGGCATGATTCAAATTGGATTCAAAAGCATACATGATTTCCTAATAAAAAATAATGATAATTTAATCAAGATTTTAATTTTTTAGTCTTGAACACCTCATAAAAGTGAACATTGAGCAAAACATATCTCTCAAAGCATTGCAAGTTGAATTGAGTTTAAAATCACACTTTCTTTGAATATGAGCAACTTTTCAAAAAATAAAATTGCAAAAGCTTTTAATTGATTATAAAAACATTCAGACCATGGAATTTTTTTCATTCAATCTCAAAGTTATGCACGTTACAATTTAGTTTTTTACTTTCATTATATATACCTCGCTTTCATTACTTCATTTCAAGGTAAATATCCAAAAAATTATTTATTTATTTATTTTAGACCCACAACTTGTTTCCCTAACACACAATCAAAAAAATTCAATTGAAACAAAACTGCATTTATGTTGAAATGTCATAAAGTGGTAAAAAAGTTGCAAATACATACAAAATCTTACTATGAAAACAATGATTTTTTGTTGAATCAAACATATGATGAAAAAGAAAATTGGATTTTTTTTCTTCAACATAAAATAAGAAAAAACTATAAATAAATGTTTTTAACATTGCTAAAAATATAGAAAAAATAATCTCTTAAACATCATGATTTTATCAATATAAAATTCAAATTGTTTTGAAGATTATTTTTAGGTATAGAAAAAAGCTTGTCTAATGGAGTGCAACAGAATTTGGAATAAAAAGATTTTTTTACATTGCTAAGAACATCTAAAGTCTGCTAGAAAAAAAAAAAAAAAACTCATAGTCTTTACGATTTTGGCAAAACAATAAAAAACTTCAGAAAGAATCGGAATTCTTTTCGAAATATACAAAACCGCGTGCGTGATCTTGGGCTAGAAATTTTTTGGAGAGAAAGTTTCTTTTCATCGCAAAAAAACATCCAAAGTCTACTTTAAAAAAAATAGCTCGCACCCACCACGAGTGTGGCAAAAAATAAATAAATTCATAATATTTTGAAAAAATGTTCTAGATATAGAAAATTTCCCGTATGATGTGGTGCAAAAAAAATTTGGATTTAATTTTTAATTTTTTTTTTTTGCATTGTTAAAAACATTCAAAGTGTGCTAAATAAAAAAAAACAGCTGACAACCATCTGCCATGAGGACTTTGGCCAAAAAAAAATCGAAACATTCAGAAAAACTTCTAGATATAGAAAAAGGCCTGTGTGATGTAGCGCAAATAACAAAATTGAAATAGACTTAAGTATGCACGGCAAAACAATTGCCAATGACTATATTCCTTTATAATTATTGAAAAACTTGAATTGCTTGCATCAAGGCTTCTAGGTAGTTTAGTGGTTTAAAGCATGGTTTGTAGTTCGAAGATCTTGAGTTCAATTCCAACCACCAGCGATAGAGCGTGGAAAATCGTGGTGGATCCTATCATAGGTTTGTGCAGCGCGAGTAGTTGAACCAAGCAAACCGAAATAATGTTTGAGTAGAGAAACGAATATATATATATATACACATATTTATAATTATTTTGACTAAATCTTGATATAAAAAGAAAAGAACTTTAGATATAAAAAGGATGATGTCGCATAAAAAACACATTGAATCAATGTTGGTTTAAAGACAATTAATACACGACATTTGACAACCATAAAGAATGAAGAATTCATACGTTTTCAATAGATCGTGTAGAATCAGTATTGTATCCGATTGTACATGCATGATGTCATATCAGTGCAGTTGTAATGAATAACGCAACGATGTAGAATCAGTGGGTAAAATGTACGAACTCATGAAATATCGGAAATCGCATTGAAATCGTTCAATATCAGTGGAATTCATAATTCCTTATGTATACTTAAAAGTTAATTTAAACTTTGAACGAAAGTCCACCGTTGATTAATTTTAGGGAAATGGAGCAATATGATTAGAAAAAACCTGTGAAAATTCAAATTTTCCAATCATATTTATCTTAAAATTCATATTTGCTTAATTTCCCTAAAACTTTTAACCGGTGCATTTCTTCACCGTAGTCTAAATCAGCCTTAACAATTGCCATAAAATTATCACTAATGAAGAATTTGTTGAAAGTAGTTTATCAATCCATCACATTTATTCCTTGAAGACTTTTCAAATGTCATTTATAATAAATTTTTATTAGCTTGTATGATATTGATAGAATATAAAAGAATTTCCGGTTTTCTTTCGAGACGAGCGTGATTAAATTACAAAGAAATGCACAAGAAGAGATTTGATTTATGAAATTACAGGAACGCTTGTACCTTAGGAAGTTTTAGATGACTTTTATTCAAAGAAGATCGTAGCTAGGATGTAAGACCTTCATTGCTTCCCATTACCGATAATGAGTCTCAAATAGATTATAGCATGACTGTCTTGTTCAAATACCTTAGAAAATAGTTACAAAAATAGGCTATTGTGAGTAGAAATTTCTCCCCTTATCTCACATACGAATTCTTAGGTGGAACAAATGACTAATTATATAATTAATACAAGTTTTCATGACTCATAAAGTTAATTGCTCATTCTAGTTTTTAGTAGTTCTTCTCAGCTATGAACGATTTTACTATTATAAATTTCGGTTAATTTTTGTAGATAATCTTAAAGTAGGCTTTATGACGGCTCCGAAATGCTACAATATATCTTATTAAAACATAGTATGCAAAAATTATGAATTTTTACAATTTGAGTGATTTTAAAGTCCAAAAGCACAATTTTCAATTTTATACCTGGACTGCGGATGTGATTTTTTGCAAATTAAACTATTTGAAAAGTAGACTATACAACGCTTTTAGATCTCTTATTCCATTTATAAAAATACAAAATTCATTAATAACGAATGTACGGATTCGAAGTTACAAATTGATGAAATTTTATCACAATGTTTTCATTTATTTAGCCCTTTGAAAAACAACGTTTAATCATTTTCTTATTAATTTAATTTTTTAAAACATCACGCTCTTCTATATTTCATATCATTTATAAAAACATAACATTCATTGAAAATGCATGTACGGAATAGTAGTTACGGATGAATGAAGTTATGTTAATATTTTTCATCCATTTCACTTCCTAAATCACAACATGCGATAATTTTTAATGAAATTAGTTTTCAACGAATTTACCACATCACGCTCTTCTACATATCATGCCATTTATAAAAATATAAAATTTATTGAAAATATATGTATATTATTGACTACATGGACGGATAAAGTATCGTTTAGAATAATGTATTTATTTAAATAAAGGTGTTTGAGAATAATGAGCATACATATCATCTTTGCATGAGTATGATATTTCAATTGAAGTATTTTTGCTCTCCTTCACACCACTTTCACACACATAAGGTCAATTTGAGGATTTCTCACGGTATACTACCTTTATACTAATCACAATGTTCGTTTTCTTTCCAAATACACATGTACGCTTACAAACACACATAACACACACAAACTCCCACAAACACATATTGACGTAGATTTCTTACACCATTTCCTTCGCCATCTCTCACAGCTCATAAATTAGTACAATAAGAGTGTTGTTAACATTGATAAGGCCAAATTGAATCTTTATGTTTTAAAAGATGTCAATGAAATGAATGTTGTTTAAGAAGAAATTGAAAGGCCAAAAGACACTATTATAGAAGCAGTAAAGCACTGGCTTAAAGAGATGGATATTGAGTTTAAAGATGAAATTGAGGAGTCCATTGCTCTTGTGTGCTACCGTAAGAACACCAATTGAAGTGGGTTATTAAGTTACACTTGAAAACCCCTGAGATTGATAGAATGAGGCTTCTCGAAGAATTTCGCGTATTCATCCTCCAGTTTTATGAAGGCAATTGTATGAGAAAGAAAGTTTGCAAAACTTATGACTTCTTTGCTTTCTATGACATTCTATCTGTTAAAATCACTAACGAACAGCTTGAGATGAAGGAGTGGTAAGTGATGTATCAGAATATAGTGGAGGAAAGCTTCTAAATGGGATTGAATACAAAATTACAAACGTATAAAAGAGAAAAAAATACGTTTGCATGGGTAGTAGCATACTCATCAGAACAAGCTAAAAAGTAAAGAGAGCATAAAATCACATTCTACGATGAAATCTTCGAGGAAAAGGTAGCAAACCGTTCACGCTCATCTGTAGGAGACATAGCAAAGAAGAACGCTCTTATCCACATCGCCAAAAATCTTAATAAAGTCAAGAGCATTGAAGAAATAAAGTAGAGCATCGGAGAACACGTAGGAGCTAAGAATGTTGTCTACTTTATCTTCAAGTTGCATGACAAGAACCACAAATACCTTGAATCTTGCAACATGCAATACCTCAATGCAACGGTGTACAAACAGTTTGTATAGAAGTCAGTGATTTTTTTTTAAAAACATGTTGAATTTAATCTTCATCTTAGGAGTTTTAATGGTGTCAATGCACCTAGGGCAGTGGAACTCACTAGACTAAGGTTAAGTGATGTGAACACCATAAAAGCTCTAACAAATATTCTTTTAAAGGAAAAAAAACCTTAAAAAAACTTTTGAAAAGAAATAGCACGAATAAGAGAGGAAAATGTCGGCCTTGAAACAAGACTTGAGGATTGAACAAAAACTAATTGCGGAACGAGCAGTAGAAAAATCCTCAGCTAGCCTCAAGAAAAAAAAGACACTCCCTTAAAGACAACTGACCACAACTATGCAATGCCTTGAGAATGTTCAGATAAGGAAATTTAGCAAAGCAGATATATGCACGTCAAACTAGTTTGGTCAAACAACGCAGTGGTAATAGTACTAAAAATAAATAAATAAATATATGTATAACTTAGAAATAATAATAAAAAGAGAAGGAAAAAAATGAAAAATAGTTAACAAAATTACAAAACAAAATCCATGTATTATAAAACCCACCACAAAAGCATAAAAAACAATTAAAACCTAAAAAGCTCAAAACATTTAAATATTCATAAAAATCTCAAAATGAAAATAAAACTAGACATAGTTAGTATATACATACTATTCAACTCCCAAAATACCCCAAAAAACACCCAATCCAACCTATTTAAAACACCCTGCAGGACATACTAATAAATATTACCATAAAATACCACAATATTTCATCTATACCATTGAAAAACACCAACACATAAAAATCAATACCCTACTTAAACTAAGATGGGCTTGGCCTCCCCGCCTCGCCAATAAAATAAAATCATACTACAAAGCCAATAAACACACGCCCTTTTTACCTTACAAAATAATGTACATCTCTAAATCCTGTACTAAGAAGTACTCAAAATATACATAAAATACCCTAAATTACAAAAAAAACACACCAAAGAAAGTTCACGAAAACTCACTAAAAATACACCCACATAGTATTATCAACAAAATGGTTGCAAATCCCTCTCCAAAAACCAAAAAACAAAAACATGCTCTATATGAATACAAAACGTTCACCTTAAAAACTAGCAACCTCATACCAATACTTTTAAAATTATTACTTCTTTGTAGTGATTTTGAAACTAATCCAGGACCTATGCCAAATATACTTGCAACTTACCCACCCACAAAAAAAAAAAGATATAAATTATATTTCATACCATGCACAACAAAACTACACCCATAATACCAACACTTAGCAAAACAGTTTTCAGCATACCTAAACCTCGTACACCTAAAACATCAAGAAACAACCACATACTACCCTCACCTTTCAAAATATGTTTACAAAAACCAACATCATTCACCACCAAAGATACTATACGCACTCATCATTACAATCAGTCCATCATTGGAAACTTGTGACCACCTATTAATAAAAATATCTAACCCGAATTGGACATCTTTACTCCTCGAAAAAATAACACTATTACAAAACCTGTCTGAAAGACACATATAGAACCCACACCCATACATCCAATTTACAAACACAAATCAGAATATTATTAATCCTCTCAATACCATTCACAAACATTATTAAGAATTTATTAAATAGAGAAATGAACCACTAAATTTACAAATAATATCAAACAAATTCCTATTCCTACCCGATCGAAACTTATTACTTCATTTCAAATGTACAAACATGCTCTTTATGTATTGGTTTTTTCTAATGAAAAATGGTAAAGATTTAAATGCATAAGTTTTAGAATTTGGAATACCAAATAATGTATTGTTATCTCTTCCAAATGCCCTAATGGATTTGATTGTAAATTTCTTCAAATAAGTAGATTTTTTTTTCAAATCCCCTAGAGCAATCTAGATGGATGAAAAATGGTTTATTTGGATGAAACTTTACCGCCCTCCTTTGGAAGTTGCATGAGCCATAGTCATGGCATGTCACTACTACCAAACACTCCTACCATGTTTGTTTGCGTCATGTTTAGCATTTGTACCATTTACATTCAAAAGACCGTTCATCTCAAGATTATTCACTTTCACTTCCAGACTCTCATAGATACCTGCATATTATTCACTTCCATGATGTCACATATCACCACATATCACCTCACTTCCGTGATGATTCACATATTGCCTCTTTATATATGGCCTATAAACTATTCACTTCGAAATTGTCATATGTTACCTCCATATTTTTCACTTCCATATTGTTATGTATCACCTTTAGATTCTTACATGTCTCCTACAATATGTTCACTTCCAAACGGTCTCGTTTACATCATCTCTAGATTGTTCACTTCGAAACTATCACGTACACATCGAGATTTTTCACTTCTAGATTTTCATATACTACTTCATGTTATATACTATGCTAAGACCTCGAGACTATTCACACATTGCTTCATAGTTCACTATTCACTTGTCACATATTGCCTCCAAAACTATCATATACCACTTTTTTTTATATACCACCTCGAGTTACTTCTAGATTGTTCACATGTCACCTCTACAATGTTCATTGTTCACTTTTAGACTATCACATATTGCTTCTAGATTATCGTATACCACCTTTAAACGATTACAAATTACACTCGATGGTCACATATCACCTCAACGCTTGCACTTCAATATTGATCACCTCTAAATCACATCCATACTATTCAACTTTGAATTCAAGAGTCCCTCTTGTTGTCTTTACCCTCAAAACATTAAAAACCCATTAATACAAACAATATCCAAGAATATAAAATTGTTGGAAAACACTTAGGGGCCTCCCAAATCATTGCAACACTCGTGCAAACTAAATTAATTTCAACCCAAAACTTGTTACATCACAAAAATTCAAGGAAAGGATTATTTGTCAAGGTAAAAACAAAAAATTGACACACAAAAGTTGAGTTATCTCTCACACCATAGAAGAGTGCAAGTGTCAAGAAAAACCCAAAATTTTACTTGGAGGCAAACCACCATAACCAAACAAACCTTCTTGACAAAGACTTTCTTTAATAACACTTACAAAAACTTGTCTTGGTAATGAATGCCAAGTCGATGGATTATATCCACCTAATACCCAAATTCTAATTAGATGAAGTATTAAATGAATGAAAACTCCCTAAACTAAAATAGACTATATAAATTAACATAGTTTACAACATGTCTACAAATTCCATCCATTCATTCAATGTGGCTCGGCACTTGATGCTACATCATGTGACAAATGGTACCGTGGTTTCTTAATAGGTTTGGAAAAAAATAATTTTAAAATTTGATGCCTAAAATTTTGCGAAATTGTTGGCAATTTTTGCCGAATATAATATATATTATAACTCATAATTGCCTATAAATGTGAAATTGTTACTTTCTACTAGATTTTCACTTAGTTTGGAGGCATTTGTGAATTTCCATTGGAAAGAAGGTATTTCTCTTGTAATCAAACTCACCTACATTTGTCCACAAAGAATATGGGCTAAGAAGTAGGAAGACTCTTGGTGAGGTTTAAATTTTGAAATGTGTCCTACACAGATTTTTGGAGTCCAATTGATCATAAAAGATGAAGTTTTATAGAACTAGCAAAAGTTGAGAAATCAAGTCCTCTTCCGCCTCCAACAAGTTTTGTGTCAAAATAAGTCTTTATGCAAAAGATATAGACAAAACAGCGCAGCCGTGTAAAGGTCTAAAAATCAAATGTGTTCCCAACGATTTTTCAAAGCTCAATTGTGCATAGAAGATCAACTTTTTTGGAATTTTATTGGTGTTAGAAAAGTTTGGAAATCAAGTAATCTTTCACTTTCAAATTTTTTTATGTCATTTGAAGACTTCATACAAAAGCTATCCGTGTTATAAAAAAAGACTAACTAGGTGCTTCACCTCAAAGTTCACATATCCCACATGCATTGTTGAATACAACTCCACTCCACTTGTATAAAGCATATAGCATTCTTGACCCTCTCTACTCAACTCCTACTTGTTAACCAATGAAAGAGAGTGGGTCTTTACAATAAGCCAATTTTAAAAATTTAAAGAGAAAACTACGGAAAATATTAATATACTTTTTTTAAGTGCCGAACCTAATTTTTGAACTTTAATTAAATATTAGGCAGCAAGGTGCCAAACCTGCTGGTAAATTACGGTAAATGGTAGTTTAGAAAATGGTATTTGAGCCCAATATGATATTTGGACGCCTTCACAAACTTTGATTGTTCTTCAAATAATTCATAATAAGACCTTAATAATTTTTCGTTATTTTCACCTTCCATTTCACTTTCATGTCACCGGATTCACATTACAAGAAATCCAATGAAACAATTTTATTCAATTTTAGAATCTAAATTAATTTTAAAATATTTTTGACATAATAGAGTTATCTTTAAAGTCACCTTGTGTTTGAATAAGATACCGTGAATTTTGCTTTAATGTACTATTATTTGTTCACCCCAAATAGTTAAAAGGTATGGAAGAGCTTGGTGGTCTATCATTACTGGTTGTGTAAAAGCTTGGTGGTCTCTAAACTCAAGGGAAACTAGTCTAGTACAGAAAGACGGCTAAACTAGTTTCCCTTGAGTTTAGAGACCACCAAGCTCTTACACACCTAATAATGAGAGACCTCCAAGCTCTTCCATACCTTTTAACTATTTGGGGTGAACAAATAATAGTACATTAAAGCAAAATTCACGGTATCTTATTCAAATATAAGGTGACTTTAAGGATAACTCTAATTGAAAGCGAATTTCATTACAAAAAGAAAATCATAGAATGTTCTTTAACGATTTTGAGTTTCAAACAAGTGAATGTTCTTTGTGCCAACAAAACCTCAAATTTTGAAACTAGTTATAATGATATAGAAAAAGAAGTTAATATAAAAGTTTGTAGAAAGTATAAAGTTTTCAAGGAAAAGCTAAGGAAATTTTTACCTTCTTCTTTTTGGGAAAGTTGAAGAGTTTTTTTTCGTGTTGTATAAATACGACCTTTGGAGCTTTAACCATAATAGTGAGAAGGAAGTGACATAGAAGATGTCGTTTGGTCGTCACAAGCAACGCACTACAACACGAGAGGAAAAGACCATGTGGAAGGAAGTGACTTGGAAGGATACAAGTTTTTTACGTTAATGGTAATTATTTATATAGTGTGAATTGTCGACAAATTAGTATGGTCTCCTTAATTCCTAAACGTACCAACCCTTTGAACAGAAGTAGATCCTAGCCTCAAAAGTAAATATTAGCATGGCTCAAATGTATATCAGGTGTACATGAGAGGACCATTTCAAGCATGAAATATACCCAACAAATTTAACATACTTGTAGTTGAAGGCCTCTCCAATATTATCAACAACTCCCCATCACAAGAGATTTATTGTAATTGGTAAAGAATTTAATAGGCTTACAAAGGTGACTTGGATGAAAGTCATTTGAGGTTGTATGAGAAAATTGCAAGGCTTTGAATTTGTTCCTTGTCTATTTTCTGAACGCCGGGACGTTTAGGGGTTAAGGCCCCTATTCAGTGTAAGGTACAGGGCTTCAAAACCAACAGGGTTCTAATTCCAACCGAATCTAGGCACAATAACCATCCTATAAACTAAATCTAGGTAGACCATAGATAACTTATCAATTTGGTCAACATCCAATAAGAGCTCTATGATGTGCCTGGATTTGTGTTTTAAAACAAATGCATAGTCTAAATTCTGTTGGAATTAAAACCCTGTTGGTTTTGGAGACCTCTATTTTACAAGTCCAACTCACATCACCTCCAAAGTTCAAACAACGAAGTTAGGGCTAAGTGCCCAGTAACTTACATGCAACTGAAAAGGGGGAACACACGAACTCATCAACACATCATCCTCCGCATACTTTTTTAGTTACCGGGGGAACCCGGCGCTGAATCATGCCCCCTGAATCGTCTCCTTTTCAGTTTAGCGGGGCCCCTACACCACCGCATCGCACGGCTCCCTGAATCATTCGCACTTTTTAATTACCGGGGCCCATCCATTTGATTTAGCGGGCCCCCTGAACCATCGCATCGCACGGTCCTAATCGCAGCCTGGGCATCGGACGGCGGAGGCGCCTTTCACCACCCCAAGTTACGAATGGTGAGTCGAGAGCGAGCGGGCGGGAGGGAGGGGAGGCTTGGCTGGGCTCGAGGCGAGGCCACAGGCATCGCGGACGCAGCAGCTCTTTCGTTGCCGATCGCCCCGACGCCATCGCCATAGCCAACCTAAGCTTAGGAAACCGTACCTGCCTTTCCTCTCGTTTTTTGCTTCGAAATGCGGGATGCGTAGAGCGCAAAACGGCCGGCGAAACAAGCCTGTAACGAAGCGGAGAGGTGAAGATTTAAGCCGCTTACGTTTTAATTTTTAACATTGTCGTTCTGTTTAGATTTCCGGAGGGAGTTCTTATTCTTTTGCTTTTGCTTTTTTTTTTTTTTTTTTTGAAAGATTTTTTGGTGGATTTCTTGAAGGCGAATGGCGGTGGTGATCATCCGTGGTACGAATCTTAGAGCTCTTTTGGTTACTACTTCAGAGTGGAGGACGTGAGAACTTGGAGCTTTCAAGACGCGTTGCTTTTTGTTTGGAGTGTGTTGGAAGAGTTTGCGATTTTGGAGTGGAGGACGGGTTTGAAAGGAAGAGGCGGCTTGCGAGATCTGTGGTGGCATATAGGAGTGGTTACTTGTTGAGCACAGGGAATGTAGGTGGTTTGCGTTGCAGCGGAGACCTTGGATCTGAGGTTTGAGGCTCGGAATGCCGTGGAGAAGTGCGTTTTTTCATCGTGGTTGAAGATTAGGAAGTTCAGATCCGGGTGGAGTTACTCGTTGAGGTATAAGTGCTATTGCAATAGTGGATCTCGGATATCAGAGTGCCGTGGAAGCGAGGGTGATTCTGTATACAAAGCGGAGGGAGACAGTAACAGAGCTGAGACAGTTTGTTTAAGTGTCAATGTAGTGTTCTGGAAGTAGAATGTGGCAACGGGGACAGAAGTACGAGGAGCTGATGTTGTAAGTTTTGAGATTATTTCAGGCACCATCCACTAGGTAATTTCCCTTACGTATTTTCTAATCCCGGGAATGTAAGCGATCAAAAGCGAGGACCGTCACCTCTAGGCAATGTGTACATCTTAAATGGATGAAGTGGTACAGCATCACCTGGAGATGTGGAGGCTTCTTGAATGCTCCTACCATTCACCTTGCATTCGGAGGCGTATATTTTACTGCTCGAATGCGCAATTACAGATGACAGCGTACAAAGCGAACGAAGAAACGTAAATCTTGTGATAAACCCTCGCCTCCTAATGTAATCCTATGGGGAAGAATAGAAGATGCTTGCTGCATCCATGGGGATCCCTTGTGACTCTAAAACAGGAGATTCAATTATTGGCCAGGACATATATATGGGAGTACACAGAGGATATTTCAGAAAGGAAACATAGTGTTATTAGAATGCCGATTCTCAGCAGGAGTTAAGAACGCGACTTGCGTTATTCCCCCTAAAGCCTGGACTTGGATGAGAAAATCAGTGCGCTCTGGTAACCAGGTGGCGCTTGCAAGGTGAATGTGAAAGTTTCATTGGAAGAGAGAAGTTCAACAACAGAAAATATTGAGTGCTGATTGCTCGCAGTTGTGCACAAATCAGTAGAGGGAAGCTGGTTCAAGCGAAATGGAATCCAAGCTCAGTGGCAGAGAGTATTTTTCAGATAGTGGCAGAGAATATGAAGGTCAATCAAGCATTTCAATGCATTCGTCAAGAACGGTGAATTTACATACTCCCTTTTCCACCCTATTGTAAGATATGTAATGCGTAGACTCTAATTTAGTGTGTCTTAACCGATGTGGCTTGCAACTAAATATCCTCTGTGAATTAGTAACTGCCGATCAGTGGAGCTTGTATTGGCACTACCGCCAGAAGGCTTTATGGCTCAGAATATTACCGACGCTTGCACTTAGTGGCCATTCACACCCCACTACTTGGCGGTATATCTTGCCAATGTCCGAAATGCTAAGTCGGAGTTTTCCTCGCCAACTGTTTTACCTGAAAGACCCTTGCTAGATGGGTGCAAGACTCTGATCAATTGTAGAATTCAAACGTACAGGGAATTGTGACCACTAGATATTTTGATTCACCTGGTGTGAACAGGCAACAGTGGGACTCTTGGTTTTCCATATGTTGCTACTGGTGCTTAATCGGAGCTTTCCGTTTTCACTTACTCTTGTGAAACTTCTGGTATTTTATTTTCGGTTCCCGAAACCTGTTAATATTTGTTCACTTCGGACGCCAAAGCGGGGAATCCGTTTTCAGGTGCCACACTTTGGGAGTGGACGTCAGGTTCAAAGGTTATGTAATGAAAATGACTAACATATGTCGTCGGTAATTTCAAAAAGGGACTATGTCGTCTACTGAAATACCCCTTCCTTTTGAACGATGTGTAGGGGCCGAGTGAAAATGGAGTAAACGGGCGGTTCAAGCGTATAATACACCGATCATCCAGTCAAAGCTTGGATTTAGATCCTTTGGTAAGTATTTTTATGTCGTATTGCTGGAGGAACGCTATTTTTGTAGCCTGGCATTTTTGGAGGTAATCAGGCCTTCATGCTCGGTACCACTGCAGTAACCTTTTAGAACGGTCATTTCTTCTGCAATGTCAAAGCTTCGGACTCGCTAGATTTGACTTTGGGGATGGCTGTTGCAGCTGGGTGGTACCCTGGACAGCACTCCTCATCTGAAGGAGCTGCTGCAGAGTTACAAGTCAGAGTGGGTGAAAGATGACAGCAAGTATGGGCGTTACGATCCTGTCCCACCTCCTCCATTTGAGCCACAGATTTTTGAAGGCCCCGACACGGATGTAGAGACAGGTACTGTAGCAAAACACACTGGCACCCTACAATGATTCGAGGTTCCAGATTTTCGCTTCAGGTTTGCAAAGCTCCGCTTCTTTATGTCCTTAGTTCTCGTGATTTGGTCCTGAACTGCTATTTCTGTATCGACAGAGTTGAGCCTTGCAACTAGGGGTCGAGATGTTGACGAGGAGGAGCTGAGCACATCAGGAAGGCTCTCATCAAGGAGTGACCCAGATGCTGCTTTTGCCAAAAAGGTGACTACTGGCGTGGTTAGGAACGTTAACGCTGTGCTTTCACATCATAGTGCCATCTAAGTTGAGCTGTTGAATCGTGTAGTGTGATTTTCACATTGGTCTTGGTGAACTGTAAATCTCAAAGATCCCTGAAACCGTGTTCTTGAGAGTGCTCTTGTAGCAAAATCTGTTATTTTGGATATTACTCACAGTTGACGTTTTGTCATGCAGCACTATGGAGGGCCTCCTTTACCTTGCTACTACCCTGTTTTCAATTGGCACTCGGAGAGAGCGGCTGTCTTTGGTCAAAGGACGCCAGAGTTGCCACCTTCACTTTCTACAAGGTGGAAACTCGTCATTTGCAGTAGGACCTTGTATTAAATTGTTTTGAGTAGGATGATTATTCAGCATATAATTTTGTATGACTGGTACATTGATTTTCTATGCAACTCTCACATGCGTCCTATTTGGTCGGTTGTGCTGCAGTGGCTTGAAGATCTCTGTGAAGCTTGTGTCACTCACTATGCAAGCTGGACTTGTTGGTAAGCTTTGGAGAAAATGTCTCAGACTTTGAGTACTTTGGGGTACTTCCAGTTTCAACTTTCCAGGGGATACCTTGCTTAATGTGGCTTCACGTTTTGGGTTGTGTTTACAGAACCTGTTTATGGCACAATGTGTCTATACAACAAGGAGAAGCGTGAAAAGCTTTCCGAGGATTTCCACTTTCGATTTCTACCCTCAGAATTTCAAGATGTAAGATAACTTTTCTATTGATCTAGAGATATTTTAAATGGCATTTTAATCAGCATGGAACTGTTGCTAAATACCGCAGTCATGAAGTATATTGACCTCATGGATCTTGGCAGGACAATGGCGGAGGGCAGAAATGTGTTCTTTTCTCATTGGAAGCAGGATCACCGGCCATTTGTTTGCTCATTCAATTTGAGAAACATGTGACTGAGGAAGGAGGGGTCACACCATCTGTGTATACCCGCAAAGATCCTGTGAGTTAACTCACTAATACGTCGCGTTCCTTCAGGAGGTTCTTTATATGCATGGAAATCCAGTCTATACTCCTGTTATCCTAGTATACTTGACGTCTGTCTTCAAGTATGAGTTTTTTTTTATTGAGCCAATGGACTGGGATGTGTCTGTACGAACTGAAAATTGCATTGGAGTTGATGAAATGTTTAGATTGCGTCTTCACTTTCTGTAAATTTTTGTGATAAAACACGTTTTATCTATAGTTCTAATCTTTACGTTTTCGATGCATTTCAGCCATACCTGTCAGAGAGAGAAAAACAAAAGCTGCAAGTCTGGGCGCGGGTGATGCCTTTCAGGGAACCCTTCGCATGGGCAACAGTTTCGCTTTTCGATTCCAGTGTGACAGGAGGAGTTGGAGGCTTTACGTCACCTAGCAGTCCATTACCACCTAGCCTATTAGGATCGGGTCTCATGGAAGCAGCCGTTGACATTGAGGGACGATTAATTACTGGTGGTGATTCCAAGCATCATGATACTAGACAGCATGAGCCTGTCCTAGTTGATGTCCCTGGTCTGAATCGTGTGAAGGAGAACTACATGGAGGAGACTCTCCTGGTTGGTGAACCATCTTAAAACTTGGCGTTTTCATGCTTTTAATTTACGAGCCTCCAATTTCCATTCTTAAGGTGTTTAGCCTGTGATTTTGTTGTATCTTAGTCGGTGCAGGTTGCATATTACGTTTTTCAGTTTTGGTAGAGCAATTTTTTCTTACCCGGACATCTGTATTTGCACACAGGATCCCAAACGCCTTGCACATAAGCCCGTAAAGGCAACATTGCGTCTTGAAGTGGAGAGAGTGTCACAAGAGGAAGTCGAACAAGACTCTATATCTGAATGTGGCAGTTTTAGCAATAGTTCCATCGATGGAGAGGGAAGAGATACGTCACTATCCAGACATTTACGTCAAGGATCTTCTGGAGCCTTCTCTAAAGGAGCTTTCAGTGGACGTCCCAAGTGGAGTTCTATGGATAAGCGTCGACTTGCGCATTCTGCCAGCGCAAGCAGCTTCGAATTTCCACGCCCTCCTGTATACCCCAAAACTGTATCTGTCATTTATTACAATGTGCATTGTCTTGTTCTTGGTTCTGTTTCTACATGATTTCCCATTTATGATTGTTTCAAATGTATTGAGGTCTTAATGGCACTCTTTGTACAGCAGCTAACTTATAAGTATCGTGGTGGTGGTATGGCAGTTCAAAGCCGTTGAGTTTCGAACATCAAACAGAGGCGAGCCAATGTCACAGATGTTGCATTGCTTGTATATATACCCACAAACTCTGAATCTCAGCAAGAAGCGGAATATATTTGTACGAGTGGAACTTCGTAACAATGATTACGACATTCGGAAACCTCCGCTAGAGGTAGGCCACTGACCGAACTAGTTTCCACTCGCGACATTATCGAGTATCTAAACCCCGCAGCTTACTACTATTTGGCCAGTCAGAATTCATTGTAAAGCTGATTAGCTTAGTGATGTATGGAAGTTCGCTATTTCTGTTATTATTATTAATTTTTGACGTGGTTTTGATTTGCTGATACTGTAGGCCCTTTATCCAAGAGATGTAGACAGTAACATGCAAAAGTACGGCCATTCTCAAGTTGACATCAATGCCAAAACACCTCATTATCATGACGAATTTAAGATCCGCCTTCCTGCTGTGATCACCCAACAACATCACCTCCTCTTCACGTTCTTTCATGTGGATCTCCAAATGAAATTAGAGGCTCCAAAGCCAGTAAGTTAATCTTACATGTTTGCCGTTTTCTTATTGAACGTCTGCCCTCGATTGTTGAAGCAATTGTGCTTATGAGCTTTGTTTAGGAGTTTTTGAAGTTTACGCCTAAACAATGTATTTTGAATTTGCACAGTTTTTTTACCTGAGCTTGTATTTGAATTGTTTGGTTGTATACTTGTGTGTTGCAGGTGGTTGTTGGATATTCAGTTCTTCCTCTCCCGATTGCTGTCCAGTAAGTCCCCCGCCCAATCCAGTAGTTCTTGTGCCATAGCACCTGATTTATACTCTTATATCAGAATCACCTGATAGACATCTTTTCGCAATAGAATTATTCATCATGCTTTCTTTTGTATCCACTACTGTGCTTGCTTTATTAAGTTGCATGGGCTCCTTCATCCAGATTTCATAATCACTGAGTGGATCGCTTACGATGCGAACCTGTTGTGCAGAGTACTAAGGTTGGATGGTACTTTACCTGTGGTGAAAGAGCTCCTACCTCACTACTTACAAGAATCCGTAAAGGTGCTTCTTCTGTCTCACCCACTCCTTATTTTCCACTCGATTTTGTGTGTATTGTTTAGGAGTATCTTAATTCAGTACTGCCGTAAGTTACTAATCTGTAGTTTGGAATACTGAATTGGTCCAATTCCATTTTTTCCCCCTCTTCCAGGAACAAATGGAGCTACTAGATGAAGGGAAAGCAGTTTTCAGACTTCGATCTCGATTGTGCTCGTCTCTTTATCCCGTAAACGAGAAAATAAGAGAATTCTTCGCTGAGTATGACAGATATGTCTTGCATACCAATCAACCTTTGCCCGAACTGCTGGAGGTATGCTACTGAAGCCGCAGAGGAATCAGTAGTTGCGATCTGATCTTAGTTAATGCTTCATCTCGATTGTGTTGGGACAATTGGTTTACTTCTATTGCACATTTTTGCTAGCTTGCTGTGTTCGAAGGTCTCTTTACTTACCTTATGAACAACTAAGAATTCCTGAATTTCTGTTGGTCAGTATGAGTGGTAAAATTTGCCGACTATCAATCAGTCTACTCCATGAACGGTGAACAATTAGCAGCAAGTTGTGTACGCTGATGCTGCTCTTGGGTGCAGACAATCAATGGATTGAAGCAAGTTGAGTCATCCGCCATGCTCCAGTTTCTACAGCCGACCTTGAATATGTTACTGCGCATGATAGGTGACGGAGGAGAGACACTTCAGGTACTTCATTGGATTGTGAAGCTGTCTGCTTCTGCTTGCTTTTTGCTATCTCGAGTCCTTGACGAGTTCTTCTTGTGGGGTACCTTTTCTTTTTATATGTATATATATATATTTGCTTTTTTAATTTAGAGAATTATCTGATAATTGATTATGTTTGTTCCCTTCACGAACTTCTCAGGTTGCTGCTTTCCGGGCAATGGTAAACATCATAACAAGGTTAGAAGTCAACCTCGGACTTATAGTACCATGCCAATTGATTGTACACTTTAGTGTCTGAACCTTGAACTTAAATTGCTGTTGGCGGTATTTCTTTTTGAACTAGTAAGAGGTAATTCCAGGTTTAAGGTTCCCGATGACCGGCTTTTCATGCTCACAAGTGTAAACACGAAGATTAATTATGGATCATATAGGGAATTAGGCAGACTGCTACTCGGTGCCAATCAGAGTTTTATAGTTGAGCGCGAGCTTTGGGTGAGCAATATTGTGGAGTCCTTTTGATTGGAACTTTTCTGAGTTGCGATTTTCTGTTTGTAGCAGGGTACAGCAAGAAACTTTAGACGGAGGAGGAGATCGTAACAAGTATCTTGTACAATATGTTGATTACTCCTTTGATGATTTTGGAGGGGTTTCAGAACCTGTATACCCAGGACTTTGTAGTGTCTGGCGCAGTCTTGCTCGCAGTAAGGTAACTGTTATAATAACTTTCCTTTTGTACCTTTGTTTCCCATGTGCCTGCCAATCTGTTCAAGGTCTTATACCTATTTGTCTCTGAAGAAGTCTTCTTGAGTCTGATATCGATATAATTGAAAAGATGAATAAATCTTCTTTGTGAAGCCTATACATTCTTTTGAAAGGGTTTCCGACAATTGCAGGCAAAAGGCTACAGGGTAGGCCCTGTTTATGATGACGTACTATCAATGTCATGGGTTTTCCTCGAGCTCATAGTGAAGTCTATGGCACTAGAGCAGTCGCGCAAGTTCCCTGAGAACGTTACTCCTGGTATGACGCCTCTTTACTAGGACTCCTTTAGGTGGCTTAGCTCATATTTCAGCTTCACGAAGATTGTTGATTCAATAGATATAAAATTATGTGAAAGAACATTTGATATGCCATGATTTTCAAATTGTATGAATGTTTAATTGGACAACCCCTAAACGTCCAACCGTGCTAAAAATGGACGATGTACAGAATGAAACACAATTTTCTCATCCGTCCTGCACATTTTGCAGTGTGGAACTTTTACTGAAGTTTTTATGGGAAGTTAACTTTATTCATGTGTTATCCGATTGGAAAGGGGCTGATTTGTGAAATTTTTATGCCTCATTACATGCCACATTCTTCCACCATTTAAAAAAAAAAATTAGTCTAAAAGTGCTTTTGAAAAAGTCAACTCATAAACTAAACAACCAAAACATCTTAAAAATCACTACACTTAGATTATTACATTTAACCCATTACAACAAATTTCATCCATAGATTGTCAATATCTTATTTGTAATTGAATTATAAAAGAATTTTGAATTTTGAGTTACAAATTGTATACCAAAATATTGGTGAAAGCAATTATTGATCTAACAGTATGGATAGAATCTAAAATTCATAATGTACAACTTCTAGTGATACATCAAGTTCAAAAGATCCCTCTTAGTTGCATTTTATTATGCATCTTTGCAAAACTGCCCAATCTGGACAGGGTGAGGACGTTTAAGGGTTGAAGACCATAGCCACTTACTCTCTACACTTTGATACAGTCTGACATCTCTTGTATTTTAAGCAGGCGAGGATTTGCCTCCTCTACAACTTAATGACGAGGTCTTTAAAAGCGTCGGTCAATTATACGACTGCCTGCTTACGGAGGTTCACGAGCGTTGCAAGAAGGGTCTTACTGTTGCGAAACGGCTGAATAGTAGCATAGCATTTTTCTGCTACGATCTTCTCTCAGTCATTGAGCCCAGACAAGTCTTTCAGCTGGTACATCGCTGATCTAAGTTTTTTCTAACCACTCCGGTTCACTAGAGAAGAGTATCTCTCTATTGCAAGAAGTTAATCGTTTAAGATAGCTGAAAATGCGTCTTTGACTCATTGTTATGCTTTGCTGTTATGAAGGTCTAGTGTTGAAGCAAGTAATGGTTTGTACGTGTTCAAAGAAACTTTAGATATCTCTATTTTATCCTCTTGACTCGTTTCGTTCATCGTTATATTACAGGTGGCGCTCTACTTCGATAAGTTCACTGGAGTCTGTCAATCTATGCTCCATGAGTGCAAGCTCAATTTTCTTCGAATTATCTCTGACCATGATCTCTTTGTGGAGTTGCCTGGTCGGGATCCTACGGAAAGGTACAGGATTCGAATGATTGGATACCAGCAGTCGGTTCATTTCGGCCACATTGTTGAGATCACCCATTATTCTAGATTGGATTGGGTCGGAGACTAAAGTAGTACGTGGTTGCCTTAATAGGGTCCTATACTATTATAACTGTGTATATCCGCACTTACTTAGATTGCATTTTGCAGGAATTACCTTGCAACTGTGTTGATGCAAGAGCTCTTCATCACTTTCGACCATGAAGAATTTGCCTTGAAAAATAAGGTACATACATGTTTCAACAGGTTACTTTTGATTCAGAACTCTTTTCTCTTAAGCTTGCAATTAATTTTGTTTCGTGTATCTGGCATTTCTAGATTCGTGCTAGTTCACAGACGATGCATCCCATGAATTCTCAGCCTCTTGAATCTATTAATGATACTTGAATATTTACAAGTCTTTCATTCAGTAATTTGGAGGGTTAAGCCTTCTGCTTTTCACTATGGAAACATCTGCACACGTGCTGATTACATCTCAACTTACAATATCCTACTGACTACATATCCTGGGCACAGGCTGCTCGCACCCTTGCTGTCCTTATGTGCAAGCATGAATATGATGCTCGGTATCAAACCTTGGATGATAAACTGTATATTTCACAACGCTACTTCCCCTTAATTACTCATGTAAGTGACAATCCGTTCCTCGTACTTATTCTTAGTCTATCCCAAGGTGGTGATTTCTAAATGCTAGGTTACAAGTGTTATTGAATAGTAGTGAGTCAGTTCAATTGCACTGATGCAGCTAGGTCAAATTTTTGCAAGACTGATTTGAGATATTCTTGCACTCATGCTGCTGTGTTTTATCATGTTTTAAGGGTTGTTGGTTGAAAACAGGCATTTGGTTCTTTCATCTCGCTAAATTGTAAATTGTTTGAACTTGAACTTGTAAATTGCAGATTTTGGATGAAATGCCTGTGTTTTATAACTTGAACCCTCCGGAGAAGCGTGAAATTTTGGTGTGCATGCTTCAATACCTCCATCACCTAGATGATGTTACACTGATAAAGGCATGGCTTTCAAGCGCAGCTCAAACAAGACTTTTCTTCAAATTACTTGAAGAATGCCAGAATTTGTTTGAGGTACTGTTGTCAGAACTTGCACCTCAGTTTGCTTCGGTGATTCATGTGCACTAGATCTCGTTAGTCAATCTTTTCGTGTGCTGTGTACGATTATTTTAAGCAACAATTTAATATCTTGAACTGGATCCTTAGAATACGAATGGATTCAGGTACTGCTATATACGACTTGCTTGAAATTATATTCAAATTAATTTAACTTTTGTCTCCTGTTTTTATTGTGCAGTACAAGAAGGCTGGAGCTGATGGCTTAATGGGCGCCATGCCACTATCTGACCAAGGTGATGGTGTTATTCGGTACACAGAGAAGCTGTCACCATCTGTTAACTTATTTTTGGCGGAAGCTTCACGTCAAGATGGTGGTCGGGTATGTGAATTTTATATTTTGACTTACATTCGCGATTCATTTAATCTTGTGTGCTTAATATGTTCTTGTAACGCTTTAACACATGCTATTGTGACTACTGGAGATTCCCAGTTTTACCCACAGCAAAAGCTTAGACGAAATGTTGATTTTTAAGAATTTATCTTGTGACGAAATGGAATGAGCTAATGAGCTTACACGCTTCAAAGTCGAATTACACGCATTTTGATCTCAAAACCCTTTAAATTGTTCACAAAGATTTTTTATCACATCTCTTTCTTTTATTGTTACTTGTGTTTGATATTTGCAGTAGTAATCTGTTCTCTTGTTGTACTGGCGTTCAGTGGTCCACTCCTCAAGCCACTCCTGATGGCAACAATTCTTTCTGGAAGAAGGTTAGTCCTCAATTGAGTTCTCCAACTCAAGTATACCGGGAGAATTTATCTCAAGGATCAAGCCAAACCTCTGGGAAATCAAGTGCACAACTTCGTGCTAGCCTGCATCCTATGCTGAGACATAAGCTTGTATGTGTTCTTGCACTCTACTCCATCTATCAATCCAGAAATTTCTATTCGTCATTACCGCGTGAAGATTCCCTGTATCATAGTTAATATTACTACATGCCATATTCCTTTTCATTTGTCTCTGCTCTTGACCACAAGTCCTTGCGTTTATTACTTATCTTTATTCATTGGTACCATTTCAGGAACTCTGGGAGGAGAACCTTAGTGCTTCTGTGACCTTACTGATTTTGGAAATCGTTGAAAAGTTTATGGATGCTTCAGCTATCAACGTGGTAGTGACAGACTATGTTAAGCTTGACTGTATCACAACTATCTTCATTGGATTCCTGAGCCGTAGTCAGCCGCTACCTTTCTGGAAAGCGTTCCTTCCAGTTTTCAACAGTCTCTTCAAAAGTCATGGCGCAATATTGATGACCAGAGAAAATGACAGGTTTTTGAAACAAGTTGTGTTTCATCTGTTACGCCTTGCTGTGTTCAGAAATGAGTCCATCCGCAAGATGGCAGTCGTGGGACTTCAAATTCTAGTTCGTGTAAGTGGCAGCAATCACGCTTCCTTTTTATTTTTTCCCCTGGGCTCTGTTCACATGCAAGCTTGATGTGTGCTTTGATTGCTCTTGACATGCCTCTCCGAGCATGGGACTTGTAAATGCTAAAGTTCTGTAAACTAGTCCTAAGGCAGTCAGTGCAATTATTTCATAGTCTCCATGTTTGAATTGAGTCTCATGGTTTAGTGCATCTTCCATCCACTGTTTTTTGTGGCAACTACAGAAGTGAGATCTTGTCCAATAGACAATGGTATCTCCTTCACCCACCTAGCCACACTTATAATCTTAGTACCGTCTGTCTACATACTTAGAATATGTATTGACTAACTAGACTATTACTTTGGTGTTCTAACTAACTTGGAGTCATAGACTCTTGGTCTATCAGTTCCCTCATGAGTAATTCAATTACCATATGAGTAACTTAGGCATAGACCCTTGGTCTATCAGTTCCCTCATGAGTAACTTGTTCATGTTATGATGACGAAAAAACGTCGGGACGAAGTCTAACAACTGTTCACCTTCTTGCAGACTTCTTTTTGTTACTTTCAGAACATTTCAAGGCTCAGGGTTATGTTGACCATCACTCTATCAGAGTTGATGTCTGATGTTCAAGTTACCCAAACCAGAATGGATGGTGCTCTAGAAAAAAGCGGTGAAGCTCAGCGTCTTCAGAATTCATTGAAGCAAATGGCCATGTCCTCGCACAGCAAAGAATTATTGCGGGACTGTGGTCTTCCTGAAGATACATTAGAGGCTAAAATTGACAAAGAAGGTGAAGATTTGTGGAGCTGGCCAGAAATGAGCGATTTATCAGACACTCTCCTGCAAGCTCTTGATGCTGCAACAGAGCATGCTCTTATGGTTTGTATTCCCAACCTATTTGCATGCCGCCGATTACGAGTACTATGTTCTTAGTAATTTTATGACTACATTTTTCTTATCTTTCAGATCACGATGTAATTATCAAGCATCAAATGTTAGTTTGGTTCATTAAATGTGGTATGATGCAGGCACCATCAATGATGTCAGATAAATACTCCACTACAGAAGGATTTCACGGCCTGGCTTGGGCTTACAGAAACGTCCCAGACTTGCATATCATGTGGCTGTTATATCTTTGCGATGCCCATCAACAAAATCAGTCATGGGCAGAAGCTGCTCAATGTGCAGTTGCTGTTGCTGGTGTTGTCATGCAGGTAATTGTGACAACCTGTGTTGCTGACGACAAATAATTTACTCTTAATTTTATTTTTTTAATCTTCTATTAGTCGTTGTCAGCCAGTTGACTTGCTGTCTTTGGTTCTGATCTACTCTACGCAATCCATTCCTAATGTGTTAGGTTCCCCTTTTTCCATATGGGGACTTAGAGCCGAATTATTTGCTACCACTTATGAGACTGCATATTTCTGTGCTCTGCTTAACAGGCGATAGTTGGAGATAAGGAGAATGTCTGGGGTAAGCATCATGTGGCTGCCCTTTGCAAGATATGTCCTATGCTCAGAGGTTCTGTTGTTGGGGAAGCAGCAAAAGCAGAGGTGGAGGGCTACGGCACGTCCAAGCTGACAGTAGAGTCGGCTGTCAAGTACCTGCAATTGGCTAACAAGCTGTTTTTCCAAGCTGAACTTTTCCACTTCTGTGCTGACATACTGGAACTTATAATCCCTGTTCACAAAGCTCGGAAATCATACGGACAGCTATCGAAGTGCTATACATCTTTGTGCAGCATTTACGAGTCTCTACAAGAACAAGAAGCAAGCCCAATTCCGTTCAAGGATGCAACATATTACAGGGTTGGGTTCTACGGCTCACAGTTTGGGAAGATGGATCGCAAGGAGTATGTTTACAGAGAGGCCCGTGATGTCCGATTAGGCGATATTATGCAAGCTATGGGGTCTATTTATGAGTCTAAAGTGGTTGAAGGGGGTCAAACGTTGCACATAATTCCTGATTCCCGTCAAGTGAACGACCAGGATCTCAAACCTGGAGTTTGCTACTTGCAAATTACCTCTGTTGATCCTGTTCTCGAGGATGAAGATCTAGATATTCGGAAAGAGACGAAGCCTGCCGATGGTGGTTCGAGAGTTGCTATTCGAGTCTTTGATCGTTTTCTATTCGATACACCTTTTACAAAGAATGGGCGAACGCAGGGCGGGTTAGAAGCCCAATGGAAGCGCCGTACAATTCTTCAGACTGAGGGTCCTTTCCCCGCCCTCGTGAATCGCTTGTTAGTCATTAAGTCTGATTCACGGGAGTTCTCACCCATTGAGAATGCCATCGGCATGATTGAGGCCCGCACTAAAGCCTTACTGGGAGAACTTGAAGAACATGATAGAATGGATGGTGACCAGGCACCACGATTGCAAAGTCTACAACGGATATTGCAAGGAAGTGTTGCTGTCCAGGTATATCACTGTGCATGCTTTTGTTGGTTTTGGCATTTAGAATGCTTGTCGTAGCACATGTATGTGTTTGTAGGGGTGTCATGTGCATAAGATCGATCTGATACACCATTAGATTCAGTGTGAGCACTGTTGTGACCATGAAGTTGTGTTTCACTATTCCAGGTTAATAGTGGAGTACTTGGAGTGTGCACTGCATTCTTGTCAGGGGAGCCGACAACCAAGCTGCGGTCGCAAGAGCTTCAGCAACTAATATCAGCGTTGATGGAGTTTATGGCTGTCTGCAAGAGAGCCATTCGTGTCCATGCTAGGCTTATTGGAGAGGAGGATCAAGATTTCCACTCTAATCTTGTAATAGGTTTCCAGTCGCTAACAGCGGAGCTTTCCCATTACATTCCTGCCATTTTATCAGAGCTATGAAAACTAGACGACCAATTTGAATTCGGCGAAGGTCTGCGACGTGGATTCTGTCTGTTTTGATTGCTACCCGAAGAAGTGAGGTTTGGAGCCTGAGGAGCTAGAAGAGGAGGAGGTTTCTCGTCGGAGCGCTTGAAAGGAATGTGTGGTTGAAAGAGATGGTTTTCAACGACCCAGAACTGCATGCTGAAGCGGTAATTTCATTCCTTATCACATGGGAGCTCTGACACTGATTCCTTGGTATTTCTTTCGAACTGGTATCCTCAACACTGCAAGACAAAGAGTAGTTCATTTCAGACGATTTCGTAAGAACCTTGTACTCACGTTTCTAGCACCAACTGCTCCTTGTCAGGCTTTGGAACACTCATGGTAGCATTTTGAAAAGATCAAATCCTTATGCAAGTTGTGGCATTCAGGTTTTGGGGAGTAGACTCCGAGTGAGGACTAGTTTGGCCCCTCAACTGCGAGGTCCAAAGAATTTGTTTGTCCCTATGTACATTTGCAGCCCCCTTTTGGGACCATGTTGTATACAGTAGCTAGATGATAACAGCCCAATTGGCAGGTATTCTGGAGGAAGAGATTTGGATTGTAGGGCAGGTTTAGCAGGTGATTTGTACCAGCCACTTGCACACTTTGTGACTTGTCAATGTGTGGTGAGACTTCATGGTCACTTCATGGACACTTCATGGACTTCATAACACACATACGTCTGGTATTATGATCCTGGAATTTCACTTTTTAATAGATTTCCCCTTGTTATGCGACATCTGACTGGTTTACTCCAAGGCTTTATTTCCCTTGCTTGCAAATTTGTGTCATTGCAAGTTGTGTTATCGATATCAGTCATCTTTACTTCGTGTTGGAATTTTCAAGTTTATTTTTTAAAAGTTTGCCTTAGAGCGGATTGTTAGAATCGATTATATTCCTACTAGAGGAGGGGCTCACTACTTCTGTCCTGCTCTCCATGGTTTTGCGACTAAGTTCACTGTTTGAATCTATTGTTTATTGATTAAATCTTGATTTAAAGTGTTGGTTCTAGCTCTGTTTGTCACTGCTAAGTTACTGTCTATCCTCGAGAGATGTTCCTTTGTCATGTGGACATCGAATCATGGGTGGGTCTAACATAAACTTTGTTCACGACAGTCTCAAAAGCGGGTTGGAGTTCTTACTACTATTGTATTTGGATGGTCTTGAACTTTGTATTTAGAGTAGGTAGGAATTTTACGTAGGAATAGAGTTAACTGAAAAGTCAGCTCAAAGAGGAGAGTTTTAGCAAATTCCTCTTGAACTCCTCTTGAACTCATATTGAAATATAAATAAACCGAAAACTAGTTCAAGACAATCTAAAGCAAGCCACTGTCAATTATTCTCCACACCTCGCAATGACTTCCACACCTCCTACCAAAGCTCCAAGCCCATGGCCCACAAGGAAACAAGTTATGACACGACACTATTCAACCCAAACATAGCCCAAGATAGATTAGAAATAGCAAAATATAGTTCAAAATGTATATTTTATTTTTGTTTTATGGTCTTCATAATTTTTGATTTTTTAAGATCTCTATTTTTTGAATTATTTTTTAGCAACTCAACTATGGTACGAAGGTATTCACCAAAATTACAAATTTTATTTTTAGAATTTGAAATTCGGTATGATTGGTTAAAACTAAAAATTCTATTCTAAAAATTCTTTTAAAGGAGAGAACATCATAAGTTTCCCCAAATAGTAAATTTTATAACACAAGGACAATATTGAGGACTTAGTTTCTAAAAAATTCTCCTAGATGGTGTTTAACTTGGATTGATATGATTCAAATTGGGTTGGAAAGTAGAATGTCTTGGTTTCCTATTTGAATATATTTTCTATCTAAAAAATTAAATCATTTCATCGTGGGTAGCATGTAAAATAAGGGCAACAATCATAAAATGGTCGCTTGGTTACTTAGGGGTTAATTTTTAAATGCCTATAGTCCTCCTCAAAAGATGCATAATAAAATGCAATTAAGAGGGATATTTTGAACTTGATATATGAATAAAAAATTTACATAGTGAATTTTAGATTCTATCTATACAGTTAAATCTATAATTGCATTACCAATATTTTTGTATAAATATCAAACAAAATTTGACCCTAAATTTGAAATTCAAAATCTTTTTGTAATTCTATTACCGATAAGATATTGGCAATCCGTGGACGAAATTTGGTGTGATGAATTGAAATGTAATACTTTAAGCGTAGTGATTTTTGGAGTTTTTTTGGTTGCTTAATTCTATGAGTTGACTTTTTCAAGAGCACTTTTGAACACTTTTGAACTAAGATTATGGAAATTTTTGGTGAATTACTACAACATTCTATAGCAAGATAGCTTCATGCATGAATGATCCAATTAGAAAGGGGGATGATTTGTGAAATTTTATGCCTCATATCATATTGTTGTGTTTCATTTCCTTGGCAAAGGTGCATGATGGATGAGAAAGTGTGAATAAAATCTATGAATCGTTCAAAAAATGAATGCTTAGGTAGTCAAGGTTAAACTAGTCCGTTGTGAGAAATAGTGTTATGACTCTTTCACAGGACTTGGCCTTGTAGTTATACTTTTCTATGTAGTTATTTAATAAATGGATCAATTGTGTCCAAAAATGTAATTGGAATCTTGTGACAAATGGTCCACAACTTTTTGTTTAAAGAATTCACTTTCAAAGGACCATTTTAGTCACACATTCATGAAGGCCAAATATTGGCCTCCATAACATTCAATTGTTATAATTAGGATTGTCTTTTGGTTCCATTTACTAAGAAGAAACTTCATTCAAGTTACATGCAAATGAATGGGAAACCGTGGTAAAACATTAGAGAGTTGCAAGGTGGCTATTGAGATTGCCAAAAGTATTGGGTCGTCGATAAATAAAGTTGGCACAACCTTCTATATTACTAATTTCAAATAGATGCACGACTGTTCATATCATAGCCTCACCGACATGTGCAAGTAACATATACTTGTAAAAAACGATCAAATATAGTTGCCGGTCAAAAACGGTAGTTACATATTGCATTGTAGATGATGATGGAGGATATTTTTGACATTACAAGACAAACTGACATCAAGTTCTTTAGTCCTTGCAAAGGTTCGCCCTTTTGCTTTCACTGCATGAAAGATAAAATATTCAAAACATGTAATTTATAAGGTGGGGTTGTAATGGACATCCAACTCTTCACTTTCATTCTTTAACCCTTTAGTGCCCAGGAGACCATTATGTAGTCACTCGGTCATCAGAAAAGGGAATTCCGGAAAATCCGTAAAGATTCAAGTTTAATACTCTAAGGTTCAGAGTTGCAAAATTCTTAATGTCATCTTCTGGGGAGAAAAAAAATTCAATTTGGAGCTGTGCAACTATCAAAATACCTATGAAAAGAACATGAAAATACTGTAAATACTTACAAATACAGCACATGTACTATGCGGTATCTCTTGTGTTTGGAAGTTTGTTATTTTGTTTTAAATTTTTGGATTGTTTTCTCTTGTTCATGTTCCATTAGTGTATCTACTCCGATCTTGATCAATGTACGAACTCCTTTCATATTTTAACGTATAATTTTTGTCCTAAACCGTACATGGATAAGTCACTATCACTTGTAAAATTCACAATAACTATGTGTGAGTCAATTCTTGACATGAAAGATTACAATGGAGAGGTGTTGACGTAGGTCATTGCTGAACCTCTTCACTTTTATTTTTGAAAATTTAACTCAAATTCTATTTAACTTTGAAGTCGCACATTCTCCAAAATCTCAGTTTTGAGTGTGTATTATACGGTTCAAAGACACACTATAATCTTCCAATCCAATAGTCGGATCTTACCAAGGTTTAACCGGCACTTGTTTGATTAATCTACGCTTACATTTATACGGTTAAATACTATTAATAGTTTCCATAGTTTGAATAAAGAGAGTTTTTACAAAAAAAACTACAAAAAACTCTGATTTCTCCAGAACCACTATGGGCACTAAAGAATTAACTAAAGCATTACGTGGCATGTCTAATATTCTAGAATCCGCTACAACATTTCTTGGGCAACGATATTTATTCCTAGATATAGTTGACAAGGGCTAAAGAACCTCATAAGTGTACAAGTGATATATATATATATATAAAAGGGCTAAAGAACCTCATAAGTGTACAAGTGTACAAGTGATATATAAAAGTTTGTAGTGGCCGGTCAAAGATGGTAGTTGCATATTGCATTGTTGATGATGATAGAGAATATTCCTGGCATTCCAGGAAGGACGGAGTGAGTGCTGGATATTGAATGATATATTAGATCCAAATGTAAAGGTCTTTCTTTGGACTATTTATATCCAAATTGCTAAAGAGAATCAGCATATAAGAACATATTGAGAAAAATGCAACCACATGTAGCCACCAAAGTAATGGCACTCTCTGGTTGAATGCTAATCTAGGACTTCTTGAGCCACACGCAGTAAATGAAAAGGCCAAATGTTGAATGGAATTCATTAAACACCAATATGTTGAATGAAAAAGATGAGATATAATAAAATAAATAAAGATCCGTCTCAAGTTTTTTCAAATAAAAATATAATAAAATTAGGGGTAAAACAGCCACCTCAGTCACTTGCATACCACCTTTATAACCTAAAGTTAAATGACCTGAAAACCAAACGAGCAACTACGCTAGTAGCTACGAGGAGCTCTGAACGGAAGGACGAGAATGCATTTCAGTGGAATCATGGACGAAATATATTTGCTACAGTGATATTTAGTCCAAGAAAATGGGTGTCTCTGCAATGCCTCTTCCCTATGGTCAAAGCCAATAAAAACCCTGATCCTATTGGAAGTTACAGATTCCTTCCTATTGAGAATATTCCATGTTATTGCATATTCCATATTATTGCAGAATCTCTTGAGACAGGAAATGAAAGGGCACTGAAGCTCACCTTACTACTGGTGCGTTGATTCAATAGTTGGCATCTACAGACCATCCAAGGGAATCGAATCTTCCAGAACTACGCTGGGCAATCCATTCCTTGTCTCATGGGATGGGATTTGAACTGCCCATGATGGGGCTATGGAGTGTTTTTTTAACCTTTTAACGTCCTGATTCAATTTAAATAGAAACGTCCGGTTGTTTCAAAAATAAAAAAAATAAAAATAAAAATAAAAATAAAAATAAAAAAATAAAAAATAAAAATAAAAATAAAATAAAAAAATATATATATATATATATATATATAGTTTTTAAAGATTCGTTACAAATTGCTTGATGAAAAATAAAAATGGAGTTGATGTACAAAGAAAATTTGTTAATGTCAATGTGAAAATCACATTTTTACCGTTGGATTTATCACTTTTTAAAATTAATGTTATTCATTAATTTTGCAAGGTTTTCTTTTGAAATTCAATTGAAATTCTCAAATTAACACAAGAAATTTGAAAAATATTGGAATGAAATTAGATTAACATGCACTACGCGATGGTATGGTTCCCATCATTTGATTCTACTTATTTTGAAAAATTGTGTTTAACCCCTAAGTGACGGATCAACCATTTTATGGTTTCTCACTTTTTTTACGGGCTGCCCAAAATAGAAAAAACATGTTTATAGAAAATAAAAAAATATTTTCAAATAGGGAATCAAGTCTACTTTCCAACCCAATTTGAATCATGTCAATCTGAGTTAAACTCCACCCGGGAGAAATTTTCAAAGACAAACACTTCTACATTTGTCTAGTGCTAGAAAACTTACTATTTGGGGAAAGTAATGATGTTCTCTTCATTAAAAAAACTTCAATTTTTAGTTTTAGAATAGAATGTCTAGTTTTAACGAATCATAAAAAATTTCAAATTCTAAAGATAAAATTTGTAATTTTGATAAATATATGAAGTTAAATGCTTCTAAATTCATTATAAGAAGATAAAAAGCTATTTTTTGAAATTTGATTGAATGGATAATTACTAAACATCAAGCTCCTCATTTTCTCTTTTGGACTAAACTTCATCAAAGTTGAAGAAGTATTTTTTATAACACATTTTGAACTAAGAATGAAACTTGATATAAACCAATCTTGTTATTTTTAATAAAAACAAAATATCTTATTTTGAAGACCCATACAGTAGAATTGATAGTCAACTAGCACAAGTACCAAGAGAAATTTGGATGAATGAAAAACTGTATAGGATGTAGTGTTGAGAAAGGTTGCAGTGTATTCGTCGTTCATTACATAAACACATGCGCGTTAAAGGGTTAAGCTCTAAAAGTGAAAATAATAAATTATACAAATTTTAAAAGGTTAATGCTTTTAAATTCATTAAAAATTAACTAAAGTTATTTTTGGAAGTTTGACCGTACAGGTAATTTGTAAAGATGATGCCCTACATTTTGTCTATTGAACCAAACTTCATCAAACATATAGAAAGCACATATGATAACACAACTATGCTTTGTTCAATACACTCGGGCTTTTAGGGGTCAATAGATTGTAGATGATGTGGAAATTTGGTGCATGTAGTGTACATACAAGTACCATAGTTTAATTCAATTGAAAAATCCATAGCAAGGTCGCGACCTCGTGAACAAGGATTTAATATCTTTTGAAAAATAAGGTTTGCTCGTCAAAAAATGAATTTCTTGATGTCCGTTTTTAGGCAATAAAAAATGATTGAAAAGGCCCAAAATGGCCCAAAATAGCTTAGAAACAACAAAATAAACCTAAAATTAATTTATTCTATTTTCGTTTTCGGGTCCGCATAATTTCCAATTTTTTACATTTTATATTTTTTGAATTAAATTTTTGGCGACCCAGCTACGGTAGTACGGCACCTGTCTCATTTGGAGGTAAGTTGACGTGATGCATGCACGCATCTACCATTCATGAGCCCCGTGAATATGAAACCCACAAAGGCACCTTCAGTTCCAACTTCCCCATCAACAACAACATTGATCAAGCAACATAAAAAGCAACATGACATCATGTATCCCCTGAGAAGTTTACACAGCCAGCCATGAAAACAAATGTGGGCCACCCATAAAAAGCACTCAAAAGTGCATAGCCATGAAGATTCTCAACTGAGTCCACATCACCAACTAACTGATCTCACAAATTCAAAGGCCCTTATGATTCAATTCTATTTGGCCCTTTTTCTGCTCTTTTCATTTTTCTGATAAGCAACCCCTGCCAGAAACTGATGTCCTTCATTCGTTTGAATTCCCTTTCCCATTGGTCAGCCCCTCAAAAATACAGTTGGCACTTTTTTTTCCTATTTCTTATTAAATGCCTGTAATTCGGTAGATTCAATGGAAGTTGAATGAGTAGTTGGCCATGTAACTACCGCCGCCCTGCACCGTTCCGTCCAGCCCGACGCACGAAAGGTACCGTCCGACGAACGAAGGCTACAATCGGACGAACGAATGGTGTAATCGGACGAACGAACGGGGGAAATGGTGTGAGAGGCGACGAAGATTGTGGCGGTTTTCGTTCGTTCGACGGACGGGACGAAGCCTTGGAGAGTGGCCTTTGGAAGCCATGAAGAAGCAGAGCACGGTGGCATTGTTTGTAGCGTGAATTTTTGTTGTGGCGTCGATTTTTTGTTTTGAGTTTTGAGGGAGAAGATCGAGTAGACAGAAAATAGAGAGAGAGTGAGAGAGAGGAAGGGAGGTGAGGCGATGGCGCTCGTTGGAGGTCAACTGACGGAGGTGCTTGCAAATGCGAATTCCGGCGTTGTGACGTGCTTTTCTGGTGCTGCAGCGGCGGGGAATGGAGGCGGGCCTCTGGCGGCGTTTAAAGGCGCGCACAGAGCCTTCACGAAGCTGCCGATATTGCCGAACGACATTTTTGTGCCGAATAGCTACAAGTTTGGAGGCTTTTGCTCGCATGCTAAGGTGAGCGAGTCGCTGGTTTTCGAGAGTATTGATCGCCTTCTGATTTAACTGGTGTGGCGGATATGGCAGGAGTAGTTTCTTGATTTTTTTATTTCATTTTTGTTTGGTGTCTTTATGATTCTATGCTCTGTCTTTGGACGTTCAAAACAATAACACAGAACGGTAAAAAAGAACAGGATGACAAGAAGCAGGAATGGCCTTCAGAATGCTATTCTACGTCATCATGTTTAAGAATTTTTGTGTAGATAGCTTTACAACGCTGATCTGGTTACACAGATTTGTTCTGTGTAATAATCTTGCTATCGGCTTTGTGATCCTTTCAATAAAAATTGTTGTAGTTGAGAGCTCTTTGCCGTATCGTTTCGAGTTTTTGTTTTTTGGACGTAGGAGAAGTAGATCTATAGTGGCAGTCGAATATGAGGTAGGTTTTATATAATCCTTCGTTGAATGATCGGATTGCAGAAGTTCACAGTGGTCTTGCACAAATTGTTACGAAGAAACATCGAATATTTTAGATTGACTACGTTTTCGTTAATTAGTTTTGTGGTTTGGTCTATTATTTTTCAGCATCGAGCTGTAAAATCTTAGATTCAATTGAAAAATTCAAATTGACGTAAGCTAGGAAGCGATAACGTTTTTCTTAACTATGCATACTAGCAATTGTTGTGTTGCTTGGCGGACTATTTATTTTAACGTTATTGAGTGTCGGATTTCTATTATTATTTCTGTCGAACACGCGACTGACTTACGCTTGGCGTTTATTATGCGCAGATTGATGGTCGGGACAGGAAGAATGAAATCAGGCATCCAGGAGGAAGTGATACGGCAAAGAGCTCTCAACTACAACAAGCAACCGATTCCTGTAGTTGAGAGCTCTTTGCCTACGGGCTGGATATTACGAAGCAACCGATTCCTGTGGTGCCTGCTGCCCATTACATGTGCGGGGGCGTGCAGACTGGTTTGAAGGGAGAGACTTCGATTCAAGGGCTTTTTGCCGCTGGAGAAGTCACCTGTACTGGTCTGCATGGAGCGAATAGGCTGGCTAGCAATTCCTTACTGGAGGCTTTGGTGTTTGCGGAGAGAGCGGTGGAGCCTTCAGTTGCTTATGCTCTTCAATTTAATATAGGACGATCAGAGGTGAAGCAAGCCAAGGAATGGCCTCGCCCTATTGCTCCTTCAGCTGCTAAACACTTGAAGATGGATGAGATTCTCCGCATTACGGCTTTGAAGAGGAAGCAGTTGCAGCAAGTTATGTGGGATTATGTCGGGATTGTGCGCTCTACAGGACGCCTCAAGCGGGCTCAGGCAGAGCTGAGGGTGCTGGAGTGTGAATGGGAGGCGCAACTGCTTAGAAATGGTTGGGCTCCCACCATGGTTAGTCTAGAGGTTTGTGAGATGCGCAATTTGGTTTCAGTGGCCTACCTGATTGTGAACAGCGCTCTGACACGGCAAGAAAGTCGAGGCCTTCATTTCACGACAAGCTTCCCAGAGCTTGTTGAGAGCGAAAGATTTCCAACCATCCTTTGTCCGACTGCTGCAATTTCCACTTCGTGGAGCTCGCAGGTAGTTCATAGATTGGCCATAGAATCGCAATAACAGAAACAATAGAGAGCTCTCGAGAGAGCTTGTGATTGAGTGCAAATCGTAGCAGGCAATCCAGTGAGACAACGGGACTCGCTGCGCCTCACAGCCGAGCTTTCATCAGTCAGCTATCACTTCTTACTTGCGCATGAATGAAGATACCCTGGATCAAGCTGTTCTGGAGGATAATCGAAGTGCTCATCAACAATCATCAGGTTTTTTCAGAATTTCTTTTGTAAATTAGGTTTCAGCAAGTTTTCTAGTGTCATTCTTGCTTGTGTAGATGTTCTACTATTGTAACAATTCTTTTAGGTTAGATGGAGAGGGCTATCAAGCTTTCCCCATCATTCAAGTTGGTGTGCTACTCATTGGTATGCAAGCTGATGCTGCACGCACCTTGCACATTTTGAGCCGACAACGTGTAGAAGGTGCATGTTCTTTCGAGAAGTGTCGAAAGTCCCCCCTTAGATCAATCCAGAGAACGTGGTCAGAGGTAGGAGAGTCAAATCCGTCATACGGAGAATTTACATGAATAAATACGGCTTAGATCATGACGGTCTTTTGCCGGTTCAAAAATAATTTTTAGTGCAACTGTACAATGGTTATCACTGGCAGTAGGCATTGAAATGTTCAACAGCAGACACCAGCAGACTATTCTATTCTAAATTGTTTGTACTGACAGGTCCAGTAGGTTGCCTTGTCTAACATGTGGGTCTACTAGGTACCTGAAAATGCAAAAGTTTCTTCTCTTTTACTATGAGGAATTACTGTATACAAATTGGTATGAAATGTCAAAAAAATAGCGTAAAGCAATCTAGTGGGCCTCACGAGTGTAGTTATCTGTACTAGCAACATGGTAAGTGCTAACTTAAGAGAGATGTTGCCATGGCTTTCTTGATATGTTGAGGGTTTAGATTGCAGGATGTCAATATCTATAAGCTATTTTACTGCTATTTTGTGTTATGTTCACTGTTACGAGTGTTCTGTTATTCACTTGTATCGTCCTCACTGTTTTGCATTATCGTCATTACTTCCTCACAGTTATCTTCTGTTTTTGCATGTGTCAAGGAAACCACAAGAACCATTCCATGGTATATTCTAAGCTCACTTGCAGATGTATGTGACTAATTCATTGAAGGCCTGTTCAGAAACAGAAGCTTGTAAGATACCAGTGATGGCTTTTGCTTGTTCTGTTGTCTCTACCCTCATCAGGGAAGAGACTACGAAAACACTTTTTTTTCAAGGAGTTACATGGCTGAACAATGTAAACAAGTTGTAAAAGTAAATCTACTAAGGCAAAGACTACATGACTAGCAACTTGTTTAAGAATATTGATGTTGGATTTTTACAATTAAAACTTTGTTCTATTTCAAACTAAAGATTCTTGGTGTTCAAAACTTGGCATCTACAAACTCCTTTTCTTGACTCATGAAAACGTTGTGTTTTAGCCAAATGTCAAATTCCTCTAAAAACCCGAGGTGTATTAGACAAAGCGTAGATGTGTTGTAACACTAGTAGAAAAGGTGGCATTGCCGAGCGAGATGCCCAGGCAAGTGGTGCCCAATTCCACGCACGCACAGTGATTTTGCCTGGGCATCTCCCTAGGGAGTGCCACTTTTTTAACTAATATAATATGTGCCTTCCATATGTTTGATGAAGTTTGGTTCAATGCAAAATGTAGGGCATCATCTCTACAAATTATCCTTACGATCAAACTTCCAAAAAAAAAATTAGATATATATTTTTAATGAATTTAAAAGCAATAACCTTTGAAATTTTGTATAAATTATAATTTTCACTTTTAGAGTTTAAAATTTAGCATGATTGGTTGAAGTTGGTATTTCTATTGTAAACTTCAAAAAAGCAAAAGAAATGATTACTTGAGGGAACATCATTACTTTCCCCAAATAGCAAACTTTATAACACTAAGACAATCTAAGATTTTACAGTCCAACCTTGACAATGTCACTCTTGTTAATGAAACACCTTGATATTGTTACCTAAAACTTTGAATCTGAATTTCCTAGTGTAAAACTCCCTCGTTATTATCTCTATCACCTTTGATAATGTCACTTTTTTTTTCAAAACATGTAGTGTAAGTGTGATATTATCAAGTACTATGGATGAAAAAAGGCCGGATGGATGACGTTGGCATCTCTGCCCGCTTTTCCGCCTAGATCTTCGTTTGCCTAGAGCTTATACATGGTTTGTGAGCGTATACACAGTTTGAATTTGCTTTTATATTTAATAATATTGAATTCTCATCTTTGCTATTTTCTTTTGTATATTGTAATTTTTATTTGATTTTCTACCTATTTTTTTGATAATATCACATTATGCACAAATCTTCTAAATGTGACATTATCAAAAATGTCACACCTTGTTTATAACACACTTTTTGGTGAAATGGATGGTGTGACATTATCAAGGTTAGATTGTAGTTCAAAAGTGTTCGAAAGTGCTTTTGAAAAAGTCAACTTATAAAATCAAGCAACCAAAAAATCCCCGAAAATCACTACACTTAGAGCATTACATTTCAATCCACCACAACAAATTTCATTTGTAGATTGTCAATATCTTATTCGAAATTTATGCCCCAAAAATTTGCAAATCCAATTTCTTCAAATACGTACCATACTCAAACTAAGTCCAAACAATTGTGTTCAAATGTTAAAACATAGAACCAACATCCAAGGCACATAACATTATAGAATGGCATATACACAATATTTTGGAAATGTTTTATTTTCATGGAGATATATGTTTTACATACAAAGATTTAACTTATACAATTTCTCACCTTTCTTTTTGTTCTAACCATTGGATAGTTTTATCATCCTCTTTATTATTTTTATCGCTTTATAGACATTGCCAAACAGTCATATAATTTCATCCTATGATTCTCGCCGGCTTCGAAAGAGGACCGAAGTTTCTATCTACATATCTTTATCCTGCGAGGATGGTCTTCTAACTAACTCAAAAACAAATTGACAATCCACCAAGTGAACTTTTTAGGAGAAGGCTAAATCCCCTGTAGTGGCGTATACGTGGCGCCCGCGGCACCAGCGTGGAACGCTAGCCCAGGCAGCGTCGCGAACCCCTGTTTACCCCCGGGTAACTTCTGCGGTAAAAATCACACGCACAGCCAGGACATTGGTCCGCCGGGACACTGGCCCGTCGTCTATCGTCGGAACACTGTCCCAACTAGAACATTGGCTCGCCGTCTATCGTCAGAACACTGCCCCACATCGCCATGCTCATGCCCATGCCATGGATGTGGGGTCCACCGTGACATTTCCAGATCGTGGAACACTGTCTCCGAAAACACACTAGGGTTTTCGCCACCATAGTGTCCCGTTCAATACACATTGTTAGTATGAGCCCTCACTCGCACACTAGGGTTTTGTCTTCTGTACTCTCCCACACATTGTGTTCTTGTACACATTGTTACGACACACCGTTTTGATTTTGCTTTACCATTTTTGGGCTACAATGTTCCATAAACACGCACTCTTTGCAGACTGAATGCACACATTGTCTATGAATGCTCAGTAGGGTTTCGCCGGCCGCAGTGTTCCATACCTTCCTATATATCTTGTGTAGATCGTCGTCATGTTTTTGTTGCCTTGTTTTGACAAGTCTTTTCCAACATCAGATACTACTCCTTTTGTTTCTATAGTATGCCAGCTTCAATCCAAGGAATGCCTTTAGTGTTTACTGCTATGTCACGTAGATTCCATTCGTAGGACTTACGGTTTAGGGTTAGGTCACACCACAATTTCGACCGCGCTTCAGAGTTCAACAATCCTCTTTTTGTATTCCTCCATGGATGCAGATACCGCGTGTTCCGTGGACAACGTACAATGAAAATCTGAAGGAATCTCTGTTTTCAGTGTAGATGTTCCCTGTGACTCTAAAAGAAACGTTCAGAATGAGAAGAAGCCCAATCTTGACGAATTTGATGTCTAGATCCTTGCCAACATTGAACGCATAAACAATTAACCGCTATAGTTGCTATTTTATTTCACTGAACTATTCTATACATATACATACATACATATTTATATTTCAATAGAACATTAAGTCTAGTTTCCAATCCAATTTGAATCGTGTCAATTTATTTTTTGAAAATTTGAATTCTAATTTCCGAGTTTCTTGCAATGTGATCAATGGTGAAATTTGACGGCAATCTCCACCTTCAACCATAGTGTGAACTGCCACTAATGTTAAGATGATAAAATAAGGTTCTATAACCCTTATGAGCTTTATCTAAGAATAAAAACTGTTGCACGAGAATCCTTGTAGTGGTGGAGAGTTGGAAGTCAATAGCAGCCCAGCCTTGAGAATCACATGTTTTGAATCATTTAACTTTCATGCAGTGAGAACAAAAGGGTGAACCCTTGCAAGTACTAAAGAACTTTATGAACATGGTTTTGTTTACTCATAGTTTCTTATCCTTAATTTAAAAAAGAATACTCCTGACCTCTGCTCTAGCTGCTAGTTCAGCTCACTAGCTAGTGTGGCCCTCCCTGCTAGGAGACGAACCCATCAACTTTCTTCTACAACCAATAAGATGGATGACCCAATAACCGACGTGTACCATAAACCAACAATATCTCTAACATGTGTTCATTGAAAGCTTCTAATTCTATACCGGTACTAGATTTGCATGAAAAGCTTAAAGCGTTAGTTTATGGGCCATCCACTACGCTACACAAATTCCACATACGGTAGCCATTTTAAAATAGTATTATAATCATATCTGTGTTTTTTGTTGTTTTTCTTTCTTCAATGATTCAAGGACACGCAACGCAAGTCTCCAACGGGAACACACCAAAGTATTATTATTACAATCACCGAAAGTGGTCAAACCCCTCTCTCACCAACTAATAGTAATAAACCCCAGATGCTCAACTGCCGATGGCTCACTGATTCCAGTCGGTCCTTTCCCGTTACTCCCAAACCAAAAAGGGCAACTTTCAAATTTAACCCAATCATCGGTCCTCCTTGGAAAAACCGCCAAAATTTTCAGTACCACGTAATCATCACCTTCCTCTAAATTAAAATAAAAATACCAAAAAAAAACTCCGTGATTTCTTGCACCTCAAAACAGCCCCAATCAAACAGAACTCTGACTACCAATTGATCTCCATCCCTGTCATCACTTGCTGCATCGCCATTCTCCTCACATACTGATCACTAGATGCAATTCCGAGCTCCAAGAGTTTCTTTCTGTTTTGCAAATGTAGGTTGTGGTTTGTATGTTTAGTGATTTCAATCAAAGTTACAGATCTGGTGCTAGACGATCGAGTGAGTGGTGAATCTACACCCCTGGTACATTTGCTCCATAAAACATACACTGGTAAGTCTGTCTTTGTGTCTTTGTGTCGACATTAGAGGAGATCGTGTTGTTGTTGTTGCAATAGGGGTGTCACACCTCTTTCTTCCCATTCTCAATCTTCAGAGAACGGGGACGTGGCACGCTCTCCTTGAATGGCGGAGGACACATTCTCTGAAAATTGAAGAATTCCATTCTTCTCCTCCATGGGTGAATGGAAGAATGGAGAATGGTCCATGCTTGAAGGATGAGTAATCAACTAACAATCTCTATTCTTCATTCTCAATCTTCACAAACTACAAAACAAGTGTCACACTTTCTCCATGGAGAAGTTATCTTATTGACTCCTCTTTTTCCTCATTCTCCATTCTCCATTCTCCCATTCTCCATTCTCGGAGGAGGTGTGACAACCCCTAACTAATGTAGCTTATGTGGTTATGGGTTTTGGTGAAGCTAGTAGAGGTTTGAAATTATGAAGGGTCCCCAATTGTGTTCCGGAATCGGTAGTAAACAGTTGACTAAATGTAGGTTGTCGTTTGTATGTTTAGTGATTTCGATCGAAGTTACAGATCTGGTGCTAGACGATCGAGTGAGTGGTGGCTCAGGTCCCTGAAATCTACACCTCCTGTACATTCGCTCCATAAAATATACACTGGTACGTCTGTCGTCTCTGTGTCAACATTGGAGGAGATCGTGTTGTTCTTGTTGCAATGTAGCTTATGTGGTTATGGGTTTTGGTGAATTATGAAGGATCTCCAATTGTGTTCCGGAATATATCGGCAGTAAATGGTTGACTTCTTCCGGAGCTTTGTACCGACAGGTTGACACTGTGTTTGGGGTGACAGGCTGTTGCAATAGTCGGTGACAGAATGGATTGTACGACGACGATGACTCACAGTCTGGCGCCCAACTTATTATTAGGGTTGCAAGCTGCCTGTGGATCGTAATGGAACAACAGCTCAGTTGTAACGGCGTTTCGGAACAGAAGAAAGTGAGCTTTCTGTTGATGTTGCATTGGGAGGTTAGTTTTATGTGGCAACAAGAAGAGGATCGAAAGATCAAGCAGAACGTAATTGCATCGTAGGATTCGTGATGCGATGCGCTTGAAGCCTGTGGCGCAAGATGTTGCTCCATTTCCAAGACCCGGTGAAGTTGAGAACCAAAAAGGTAGATTTTTGTCTAATCTCTGTCTGTTCCATCCTTTCCAGCATTCCCACCAGTGACTGGTATCCTCAAATTTCTTGCTAAAAATGGAGGGCTTTGATTGCCAGCCCGAGCGTATGTTGCTTGTGGGTACCAGTCAAACTTCTCTGCACTAGTGAAATTTAGGTTTGGGTTAGTATATGAGGTTCAGAAATAGGGATTCCGGTCTTGATTTGACTTGGGAAGACTTTCTGTCAATTAGAGCGTTCAAGGTTGGTATATTGCTTGTGGATACCAGTCAAACTCCTCTTCATTGGCAAACTTTAGGTTTGGGCTAGTATATGAGGTTCAGAAATAGGAATATTGGCGTCAATTTGACTTGGGAAGACTTTATGTCGATTAGAGCGTTTGAGGTTGGTATATTGCTTGTGGATACTAGCTAAACTGCGCTTCGTTGACAAAATTTAGGTTTGGGGTAGTATATGAGGTTCAGAAATAGGGATACTCGCCTTGATTTGACTTGGGAAGACTTTTTGTCAATTAGAGTGTTCGAAGTTGGTGTATTGATTGTGGATACCAGCCAAACTCCTCTTCTTTCGCAAAATTTGGTTTTGGGTTGGTATATGAGGTTCGGAAGTAGGGAGAACATCCTCATTGGGGGGCATGCTCTTAGGGTTCCTTCCATCGCTCTCTTCATTGGATGACTTAATATATAAAATTTGGTCCCATATGTTTCACAGTACGATCAATTGAATTTGTCATTTAAAAATTGTGATTATTTGGTCCTTTAGGAGTTAAATGTAGATCCTTGTTGAAGAGGTATGAGACGACCCCATTTTCCATTCAATGATGAATGGTCATTGACATTTAGCTAAGTCATGCTTACATCCAACTATCGAAGCAATTCTTGCTCTGTGTGTTTGTAATTATTAGATATCAATAAATTTATGGGTCCTGTCTCCATTTTGAAGACAATTCTAATTCATTAAAATAAGTATTATTTGAATACCATATGAATAAGTAGACTTTTCAAAGACCGCTGACTTTGTGTGCTATCCATTTTGCACACAAACGTCAGATTTTGTTTTAGCCTACCCACGGGAATGAAGAAACTACCTTTGCAGTGAGACCCTGAATGTGAAGAGAAAAGCAGAATTTTGTTCAGAGTTTTTCCGGGCACTGAACTCACTCACTGGCTTTTTTTTATCAGATTTTGTATGAGGAATCGTTCTATGCACGAGACTCCGGCACTTTGGAGCAATTGAAAGAGCTAAGCACCCGGCGGCAAGCAATTCAGGACTCCATCAATGGAATGAGCAGGCTCACTCCTGTCATTGCAAGGGAAATGGCCGGGGGTATCACTTCTCCCGTTCTGCAGGTAGCCACTCCTTTTTGTACATTTTTTGTGAACTCTCTTTCATCTTTCAATGTGTCATATGATATTAGTGGTGAAGAACTAAGGTAGAAGATACTATTAGCGTCACTTTAAACATATTAACATATTTAGAAACGTGATTTTGGGAGAGATCACGTCGGGTACAAGAGTTAAATTTTTTTTAAATAAATTTTTTGTAGACCACTATTGAAAGGATAGCCATTTTCCATTCAAAGATCAGTGGCCATAGGCATTTAGCAAGTAATGCTTACACCACTTGCTAAAAACTCCAACCAAGTGTATGAATAGATTAGTGTAGTTGTTGTTAGGAACATGTGTCATGCTTACATAGATGAGTTGTTGTAGTAGCAAGTGTCACAAATGAGATGGTGTATTAGTGTCCTCTACCTTAATACAATTGTTCCTCTTTATTATGACATGTTTGGGAAGCCCTAACTTCAAAGTGGCAGGCATGGATTAGTCACAAAAATGACTTGTCACATGCATAACATTCAATAAGCTTCATGCACTCTACTCATCACCTTGAGCCTCCACCTGTTCACTTAACTACTGATGAGTGTGAAATATTCCACACCATCTGCTGTAGAACCAAGACAAGAACAATACATGCTACTGAATGTTATGTGTGTATTGCTTGAAACAATAATATCGTCATATTATGGAAGGTAGACTATGGATTCCACGGCTGAGAAAATTTCGGCATTTAAATTAATGAAAACAAAGGGCTGGCTGGCTGTATGTATTTACAGGACTTGCAGAAGATAGAGCGGTACTTGCCGTTGCTTGAGAATCTGGTGGCCTGTGTGGAAGAGAAGAAAGACGGAAACGTGAGGCAGTGGACATCGGAATTAGCCATTCGCTGGACGAGTGCCCTGAGTAGTAGTCCCCTCAGCGTCCGAGGCCTGAAAAAGGGCCTGAAAAAGGGCCTGAAAGGGCCCCGCTATTATGAAGTGGATGACATGCGCTTTGAGCTGGCCATGACTCTCAACTTATACGGGGCGCTGCTCCGAGAGCGTGCTTTGGAGGTCGTCTGTACAGGTACTACACTTCTTCCACTCTTGTTAATTTGGAAATTGACGTCGCTGATACAGTGGCACGGTAGAGCATCCACACCGATGCACTGGGAGGGTTTGACACAAGGTCAAACTAGCATTGGAAAAAAAATGCAGAGTGCATTTTTAAACAAGCGGGCTAATCTCGTAGTCTCTGCCTTAGTATTTACCTTTTTATGGCTTGTTTATACTGTTCAGCCATGTAACTTCTTGAAAACGATGTGTTTTTGTAGTCTCTCCCTTGGTGGGGCAGAGACGATAAAGTTAAAGCACCCATAACGAAGAAGACATAACATTCAGTAGCGTGCACTGTCTTTGCGTTGGCTCTACACTAGATGGTGTGGAATATTCCACACCCAACAATACTTCATCAGTAGCTAAGTGGAGTGGTGAAGGCTTGAGGTGATGGGTAAAGTGCATGAAGGAAAGGCAATGGGCATGAAGGCTACTGAATGTTATGGACATGCAAAACCAACTTGTAGACTAACCCATAATGTTTAACAACCAAACTCAATGCCACTTGTGTAGAAGTTTTTGTCAACCAATCAACTTTTTACACTATTACTTATATTAGTCAGTTTTAAGAAGCAACTTGGGTCAGTTTGTGAAATCATATATTCACAGATTTGGAATAGTGTAGTTATCGGTTTTGGGTGATGACTAACTTTTCCCTTTGAAGATTTGTAGAAATTTCATTTTTTACAATACAAGTATGGAAAAAATTGCATTCTTCATGATTTCTATTTTCCTACGAAGAAAAAATATTACTTTCCTTCTCCTACTGCACGCAGGCTAGAAAGCTTAAGTTATTGGTTATGGTTGTTTCTACCTTAGCATTTGTTCAAGGCCTCAATTCTAATGTGTTAAAGCAATTGCCCTTCAATTTTAAGTTTAATTGAATATATCCTATATTCTATTTGTGATTGATCCATTGACTACATTATTTGGTGTAAACATTTAGTGTGTAAGAGTGGGGGATCTTTAAGTTGAAGGGCTATTTTAACTTTAGATCTGTAATTTCAGCGTGTGAGTTTCAGCATACAGATGCTTTTATACTTAAGCATGATGACCCCGTTATATGAAAATAGATCTAGTCATATTAAAGGAAGGGCTGGAAAACTTTACTGACCGACCATTTCTGTTGAAAGTAGGTGAATGGTAAAAGTTAAGGTCTGATTTGATCGCATTGAACTCTATCCTTAGTTTTTCAAACTGGCAGTCAGTTTTGCAAGCGTGAACTCAAATTTTTAACTGCCAAAGATAAACTAGAACCTTGCAAACAACATTAAAATAGTGTGTTTTGTGTGTAGACAAGGTGGAGGCAGCCACTTTGTTTAGGAGGGCGTCAGGAGTTTACATGCACTTGGCGAAAAATGTGTTGCCTCCCTTGAAGGCCTCGCTGCCCATCGAATGCTGCCCGGAAGTTACCGCCTCGCTGGCTTCCATCATGAGCATTCTCTGCCTGGCTGAAGCACAGGTGAGCCCTTTTTCTCTTTCCCATCTAATTTTGATTATTCCCCTCAAATTCTTAGATGAAATTGGGAAAGTCATATACGAGTTTAGGGTTTTAGGGTTTAGAGTATAATACTCTGTAATAACTAAAAGACTAAAAGCCCCATGAAAAATGAGTTATGAGACAGCCGGGCAGATGAACCAAAGGTGACTGCTTAACCCCTAAAGGACCAAGGGTTTATGGTTTTAAAATGAAGAATTCAATCAATCATATTGTGAAATATATAATTCAGATGAGACTAAATTTTGTATCACTAGAATCAGCAAAGAATAATGCATATGATGGTGAAGTAACAAACAAATTTGAACAAAAGGAAGTCCACATAGAACTTACTCAAAACTGTTAAAAAAATACTTGGCCCAATTTGGACTTCTTGGTCTTTTAGAGGTTAAACATATGTACTAGAGAACAAGCAGCAAAGTGTGCATTCTGTTGCAACAAATGGTCCTGGTCAAGACTTGTGGCCGCGTGTTGCGGCAGAATCAACACTTTGCTGCTTGTTCTCTAGCGTTAAGAGTAGGGCGTTCCCATTGCGGGAACGGTAGAATCGGCGGCGGGCGAATTTGGAGGGAAAATCAGTAGTGCCTACCTTGTGGCGGATTCGGCCTCTCAATTCGCCCATGAAACCCCCAAATCTGCAAGCTGTGCTCTTAATTTGGCTAGAATGTAGTATCGGGAACCTCCCGTGTATTAACCCCATAGAATGTAGCCAGGGAGTACATTTGCTGAGGTGAGGTTCCCATACTACATGTGTCCCTATATACCACCATTGTATCATCACTGTTCTATTGGATTCCTATGTATTTAATTAATGACAATATACACTATGCATACTCATTGTCAAAAGAAGCATCCTTTTACGATCCCTAGTACTAAATGGCATGAGTAACCTCCAATAGCGCTGCTCTTTTTTTTTGCTAAGAATAATCAGTTGGTTGTGTTCTGTTAATCCCTATAACATCAAACCATTCATGGTTTTAAAATGACCAATTGGGAAAAATGGAATTCCTGAAGATGGGGTCAAATTTTATATCACCAGAACATGGCATGTGTTGGTCAATAAATAAACAAAATTGGAGAAAGAAAGTTGACATATTGAGTACTCATATGTTGAGTACTCATAACTGCTAAACAAAAGAAACAATTGGGGTATTGTTTTTTGAGGGGTTGAACTGCAGTCTCTATGTTTATTGTTTTTTTGGAAAAACTCATGCAAATTGAGTGTACATAAGGTAGAAGCATCAATTCCAATCACCTATGCAAGCACCTGTTTCAACTTCGTGAGTTCCTAATCAAATTATCACAACCATTAGTTGTAGCAGTTTGGTGATCAATTATGAATGTCAAGTTAGCAAACTGATTGGATTAGAAATGAAAAACGAGTATTGGTTCTCCTACTAACAGTGGTCGATGCAAATTTAGTTTGAAAATTCAGAACAGAATCATACATTGTGACAAAATTAATTAAAAATTGGACTTGGTTATTGAGCCCAAAGTTTTATGTGCTGCAATTTTTTTATCATTGAAAATCATCGCTTTAAATAAGTCAAAATCCTTAAACTGACAGGTATTGGTGCCTCCACCTTAGTCTTTAATTTTGTTTAACAATACGGATGTAGGCAGTGACAGCCAAGAAAGCAGAGGAGAAGGCCGCCAGTGGAAGTCTGCTAGCAAAGCTGCACTATGGAGTGGTGCAATTCCTGGACGACGCAGAACTCTTTCTTAATGGAAACAGTGCCGACCTTCCTGACGTCACCGGCAAGTTGAAGGTAAAAAGCCCTAATGGAAATCAATTATAGGAACAATAAAATTAAACACCCTTTTTAGCCAATTTGCAAAAGGAGGCAGTTTTAGATTCCATGTGAAAAATCACACTTTGTTGAATAAAAGAAGTTGATTTTTGTGTTTGTGGGAAAGTAGTTTTTGAAAAACCCTTTTTTTAATGTGTGAATTAGGGGCATTGTGAATAATGATAATAATGATGGCTAACTGATATTGTAGACACGCGAATTATTGTGCACCTTGTTGATCGTTTTGATTGAAGTGCATGGTGATTAGCAGTGTACAGTTATTAGCATGTCTACGATATATGTGACAAAAAAATTTGTTAGAAATAGTTTGCTTTACACTAAGATGATTTTATAGTAATGATCATTACTCTCCATTATGAGACTTTCAAGGTGGACCTCATTTGTTTTAGAGCATAATAGAGCAATGCAATGGAGCACCCTTTTGGGAAACTGAATCGAAAGAGAATCTTCACTTTTCTAAGTAATGTCATTTGTATTCCATGAATTTCTGCAAACTTAGTTTTTAATTGTAACTAGACTATGGTCCCATTGCAAAAGGGTGTTGGCTCCCATTGTTCTATTATGCTATGTTTTTTAGCACTTTTAAGTAGGTCGTATGGAAACTTTCTTCTGTTCAGTTTAATTTAGTTTTTGACCAACACGTGCGATGTTCTTCATTGAATCTGGTGATTTAAAATTTAGCCTCATCTGAATTATATTTTTCAATTGAAAATTGCGGTCCTGTGCAGAAATTCATGAGGACCGCCAGTGTGCTGCATGAGTCACGCAGCCAGCGGTACATTGCTGGGGAATACACCAAAATGGAACGATATGGAGTGGCAGTTGGCGTGCTACGCTATTCGTTGAAGAGAGTCCAACCTCTCCGTCCTGGTAAGTCAACTTACTTCTCCAAAAGTAGTAATTGAACCATTTTATTCATTCGTGAAATGTTTCAGTGTCTTACATGTAAAATTTTGATATGCACACTATTAATACATAGTGGTACAAATAGGGTGATTTCCCCCCAGTCGTTAGCATCGGCAAAAAATAATTATAAGAGAAGCTCAAATCTTTGAGAAGTGTTTTTTTTTTTAAATGTCTATTTTGTATGGTGAAAAAGAGAATCTTGAAGAACATTCATAGAATTGAAAAGGGATTTTTGGTTATTAAAAATTATTCGGTATGAGATGCTAACCATGATGGTTGGGTACGGTATTCATATGTTCCAAGTCATCAAGGTTTAGAATAGGTGTCATCGAGGTATTTTTTTTGTTATGTAGTACATTTGTCATCATGCAAAACTGAAGTTTTTCAAGGGTTGTGCAGTAGTTAATATAGGGAACACAAAGTCCTAGGGACCAAATGCTTAACATTATTAAGCAATAGTCTTGGAACACATGTGGCACGTTCTAGTTCATTCTTCACCATAAGTCTTAAAGATTAAGATACAATATGGTTTGTAATACAATTGTCCTCTGTTATGACATGTTTGGGAAGCCCTAACTTCAAGGTGGCAGACATGGACTAGTCACAGAAATGACTTGTCACATGTGTATTGCTTGAAACAATAATATCGTTATATTATGGAGTGTCACATTATGGAGGGTAGACTATATTCCGCACTAGTCAAAATGCTCAATACACTAGGATTTCTTCTAATGTCCATCTCATATCGTCTACAAAGCACCAAACACTCCACTAATTATCCCATTTAGTGAAGGAGGGTTTGGAAATTAGTGAAGGTGATACTAAACATCATTTTGATGCAAAATTAGCGTGATATGAAGATTTCAGCCACTTAGTAAAAATTTCAGTAATTTTCAGCTTTGGGAATTAGTACCACATGCACTAAATGGGATAATCAATGTAGAGAAACCATGTTAGTAATAACGTCAATGTCATTTGGTTTGTGTTGAATATAACAATGTAATGTGATGTGTGTGCTGATGTCAGGGTATGAATGGAAATCGTACGGGAAGTTTTTGCCTTCATTGCTGCATGAGCTGACTATTTGTGTAGTCCCGGACCAATCCTCGGACCACGAGAATTGGAGGCTCACATTTCAACGGGAGAAAGACGAGCTGGAGAACATGCTCCGCAAGTGCGAGAATGAAAATGACTTCATCTGGCACGAGAAAACGCCGGACGTGGACGAGCTGCCTACCTTACAAGGAACCCGTATTGTTCAACCCATTCCTTATCAATCTTTCGGCTTAGACCGAGAGTTTGTATTTGTGACATGAAACAAGAGCCCTCTTCTTTTCTTACATCATGCTTTGTTTCTATATTGGATATTAGCTCATTCATTCTTTATCATAATTTTTCTAGATTGTTGGTTATCGGACATAAATTTCTCCTCTAGACTAAATCAGGGTCATTAGAACTTGGAGATTGGTTGAGGGCTAGGACTTGGAGATATAGATAATTGGTTTAGGGTCAGGATTTGAAGATCTAGATGATTGGTTGAAGAGGTTCTAGAGAGATATTAGACATAACCTTGTTCTTCAAACTAAACCAAGTTCATTAGATCTTGGAAATCTATAGCTCGTTAAGATCACTTGGAGATTTAAGTAATCGATTGAAGGTCAAGACTTGGAGATTTAGATACTTGGTTTAGGATTAGGACTTGAAGATCTAAATGAGTGGTCGAGGGTCGGGACTTGGAGATTTAGATAATCAATCGAGGTTTATACAAAACCCTCCCCTTCAAACTAATTCAATATTTGTTATATCTTGGAAATCTATAGCTCTTAAAGAGCACTGGAAAAGATGGAGTTATGCCTTCAAACCATATTCATTTCCAACCACAAAGTGTCAATGATAGGATAGGGTTAACTCTTAAACATCACTCAGTTTTTTTTATTTTTGAGGGTCATTTTCACAACTTTCCTATAATTGGATGAGGCTAAGAGGTTTGAGATGGTTGTTGGACATAATAAGAGTTCTTCAGAACATGGAGATCTTCAAAGAGCACTAGGAAAGTTGGGATTGTAACTTTCCTCATCTTTCCCTCATCTTTTCCAATTGCAATGTGCTATCTGGCAATGAAAATGACAAGAGAGGGTTATTGTATGTTTTGTGATCCTACATAATAGAAACTACCAAGAGAGTTGAATGTGTTGTTAAATGAGAATGGCCATTTTTCCTTGGTTCTACAGGCTTTAGATATCTCAAATGGAAGGTTTGGAAGGTCAAATTATGATGCTAAGATGATGAGATTATTAGGCCCACCACGTAGCGTTATTTAGTTTTGAGCTTGCTTTTGATTAGTGTTTCTAGCAACTTTAGCAAACTTGGAATTGCAGGAGCAGACTTGAGATTATTATATGTATATAAATTTTGCAGAGGATTCTTGTTTTTAAAGTGCTTATTCTTTTGAACAACCCTAAATTCCCCTCGTTGTGGTCAACTGTACCATGCAAACACCCATGGGTCAATGACCTTGGGATTGACTCTTGGATCAACAATAGGGTGTGGAATTGAGTAGACTTGAGTATGTTCACCTCACACCTTTCATATACAACTTTTATAATGTGAGAACCCTAACAACCATTACTTCTTAATCTTTGATAGTAAGAACCGTTTGGTCCTCTTTCAAGGCTGACACCAATAGAGTGTTTGTTTGAGTTTTGAAAAATGATCACAATTCACTCAAGTGTTGAAAAATCACTCATTGTGTGCAAAATTTTGAAAATTAAAAGTTATGGGTGGTCTCGGTGTGTAGTTAATTGCAAGAGCATACCAAATGCAAGATTTGAGGTTTTTTATTGTACCCACAATGACCACAAAATCATGAACTCCAAGTGAAGGATGCTAGATCTTTTAATGCTCATAGCACACAAACCATTTGAAATCAAATTAAAGATGAATTTAGAATTTTTGAAATCCTCTTGAGATGTCCAAGATAAAGTTTTTTTTTTTTTTTTTTGTTAATAAAGAAATGTTCAAGATATTTGACTTATCTGCAAAGTGAAGTGAACATACTCTATCTTCTAGCCGATATGTTCTTCCCTCAAATAAACATTTATGATGGCACCTCACACAAGCTACTAAGTTCCTTCTATTGAGAGAGTTTGAGGCCGGTTTGGGAGGGATGTTGAGATTCCTCTATGGGAACTTGAGAGAGATTTGGGGGAGCTTTTCTTTCATCAAGAGAGGTAATATTATAATCAAATCTCCCTAACAATGCAATGCAACCCTTATTGGTCTAAAAAACCAAAGGCACAACTTGTTTTTGCCGCCTTTGAAGCTAACAAACCAGTTCTGCCTTGTCTTTCCTCTTTTAGTAATGTTTTGCTGAAATTTATGGATAATTGTATTGAAGGTCAAAATCTCTTTATTTTCATGTTTGACTGTGCACGTTTTGGAATGATTAGGCATAACATAACGTTCTTCATACCTTGTTGGACCACACCCTTTACACTGTAGCAACACTGTAGAGAAACTACTAATAAAATAAATTAATTCTCCAACCCTCTTTGCTTGGCCTAGCTGAAGTTAGAGAAAATTCTCAACGATCCTTCCGATCCCTTGACAAATGCTTGAGATTTGAAAGTGAACAGTAAGGTCGATGAACCTTAAAGTGATGAATGCCATAAAAATGACCATTAGACTTCTATCGCAATCACCCATCACTTGACCTAAAACCAATAAATTGTACTATTGACAAGGAAACAACCTACCAAATTGAATAGTATTCAAGCATTGAGAATCCTTGAGAGGATATTAGTGATTGATTTTGAGTATTTTCATAAATTAGACATCGGGAGCCTATTGATCAAAGTGAGTCATGCAATACTTTCCACTTTCAAAAAGTGTACTAATTTCAGTGTTGGGAAATAAATTGAGAAAATAATTCTTATCCTCGCAAAAACTAACTTCCAACATAAGAAAATTATCTCCCTATTAACCCTAAATGCCTAAAGCCCTCTCCAAATTCGACAGTTTTACAAAGATGCATTATAAATGCAACCTAGAGGGATATTTTGAATTTGATATACAAATAAAAAATTTACAATATAAAATTTAGATTCTATCCATACGGTTAGATCCATGATTGCTATTACCAAAAAAATTGTATAAAATTTGAAACGTGAAACTCAAAATTATTTTGTAATTCAATTACAAATAAGATATTGACAATTTATAGATGATTTTTTTTGTGATTGGTTGAAATGTAATACTCTAAATGTATTGGTTTTTGGAGATTTTTTGGTTTCTTAATTTTATAAGTTGACTTTTTTTAAAGCACTTTTACATTGAAATCTTCAAAATTTTGGGTGAATCACTACAACATGAAATGAGGAATAAAAATTTCACAAATCATCCCCTTTCTAATCGGATCACATATGCATGAAGCTAACTTCACATAGAATCTACAATAAAATTTCCACACTGCAAAAAGTAAATGATGGATGATAAATTATGGATGAAATTTGTACATCCTCCAAAAAATGGATGCTCATGCAATTAAAGGTTAATGGGTGGTGTGGAAATAGTTTAGATAGATTAAATTATTGCTTTTGGGTACTTCTACCTTAAGGGGGTTGAAGAATGTTATGAAGGTGTAACTTGAAAGTGCCCCTATGTAGGCTTTATATACCGTAAGGTAACTATACCTTAAAGCGTACACCTTACCAACTGAGCCTATTTACACACATAAAACAAAAAAAATAAAAAATTAGTGGGTTTTAATAGCAAGTTCAAAAAAATTCCAATGCACTTTAGTATGCATTATTTGGACATTGTATGAATAAGTTATGAATTTGCAAAGTGCTAACTATAGGTTGACTTTAAAGCGATTTTAAACTCTGATGTTCAAATTGTGCACGTTCTCATCAATAGTAGGGTGTCAAAATCTACAAAGGTCGAGCTAAGGACGCTTTTAAGATAGGGTCGCTTTTAGATATAGTTACCTTAGTAGACACCCGGTTTAAGATGTAGGTACTTCACACAAAGAAGATGAGCTCAAAGATTGTTTCCAGTGGGCAGTTGCCACGGAAGCATATAAGTTATGGGCCCCTGAGCAAGGGGCCTAACTACTATTAATGTTGTTTTTGAGGGATGGGCATGGGAATATGGTTTTATATTCCATGAACAACTGTATTCCTTATCCCAGGGACCAATTTGTGGGCTGCTTTTCACATGCCCCAGCTCTTCTGGGTACACCGAAATCACCACATACTGTGGGTGCGTGAATGGCATGGGTACATTCATCCATTTTAACAAATTTTCATTCAAATTGGATGAATTTATCATAGTAAATTGAAAAATAATTATTAGTAAAGTCTCTTATAAATACCATGGGCCACGATATATGGTGATTTTGGTGTACTATCAAATAAAGATTGAGTGAATGTCTCTTATTACTAACTTTTCAACAAACTAATTTCTGTGCAATTTGACTAAGGGCCAATTTACATGACAAGCCAAGGCCGATTAAATTTGAAGCTAGTTGACACAAAATATTAGCTCATGCCAAGAAGGGAGGAAGCTCTAACACGGTCCAAGCAAAGTGAATTGAGTTTCCATTTTGGTTCAACAAAATTCTCTTCCCTACAGTAGGACCGTGACAAATTTTTTCTTTAGTGCGTTAGAATATGAATTTTAAGGAATGCCCTTGATTCCTTCATGTAATGCCTTTGGGGTTAGTTTCGTGAATTCAATCAATCAACTATGAGGATTCAAGTATGTCAGAGCTTCAAATTGACCTTGGCTAATCATGTAATTAAATGGCTAATCATGTAATTAAAGAGGCTCTCAGTTGTTTAGGGGTTATAAGGTGAATTGTTTTAAATTTCTTATGGTAGGTAAAAATACACCAGGATAAAAAAAAACATTATTGAAGCTACACTACTATACTTGGCCGTGAGGGTTGGCATCTCATGCTGAATAATTAATTTTTTGGAAAATAATTTTTCAACAAAGTGAATATTCTTCACAATTCCCTTTCAAAAAGAGGTTTTTTTGAAAAACAAATTTCCTAAATATTTGGGCTTCTCTTCTTATAAATATTTTTTGTCAATCCTCATTGTCGACTTTCGTAATAAACTTCCAAAGTGTACAGTTTGAACTCTTTTTTATCATAATTTCATAAGCCACATTCTAGTATTTTCATGAAATATTGAATGTTGTATACACATGTCAAATCAATGAATCTCCACATAAGGTAGGAGCACCCAATTCCAAGAGTGTACCCAATGCCAATAATTTTCAAACACATTCTAAGCACATCATAGAGCCCTTATTATTTGTTGCTCAAAATGATTAACTATCTATAGTCTACCTAGGTTCACGTTCTAGAATGACCATCATGTCCTAAAATTATCAGCATTGGATACATTGTCAGAATTGACTGCTCCACCTTTATCATGTTCTAAACCAGTTGCCAAAAGTGTGATATAAAAGAGTTATAAGTATACAACAATTGTTATATTAGAGTTATTTGTAAAGTCCCTCAAATCCCTTCTTTTTGACCTGTAAAATGGAAAGGAGAGGATTGGCATGATCTTACTGTAGACCCAAAATAGAACACTGGATGGATTGAAATTTTTATTCATAAAAATTTGGAGGGAGGGAGAAGAATTGGGTAGTGGGGTGGGACCATGAGGAGAAGTGGTGTCAGAATGCTCTGGTACTAGCTCTGGTACTAGCTCTGGTCCATGAAAAAAACACGACAGAAGACCGGATGCCTTTACAAATAACTCTATTGTTTTGGAAACTTTTGGTTGCCAAAAGTGTGATATAAAAGAGTTGAAAGTGTACAACAATTGTTATATTGTTTTGGAAACTTTCACGAGGAAGTAACTTATCATGAGGGCTTACTATTGATCATCACAGGCAGCCCCCATCTACCAGTGTAGGTTGGTTATACCAGTAAACAATATTGCAGGAGAGACTAGCTATTTAGACAGACCTTCTCAAAGCACTACATGATTCATTATAAGCTAGATGATGTACATGAATATGAAGAACAATTCAATGACACATGCGATTGTCATAACATTCAGTAGCCTTCGTACCCACTGCCTTTCCTTCATGCAAATTGCTCATCACCTTGAGTCTCCACCTGTCCACTTAGCTACTGATGAAGTACTATTGACTGTGGAATATTCCACACCATTTATTGTGGAGCCAAAGCATGCTACTGAATGTTATGGTAGAAGCATAACTGATAACTGATGTATTTGTGAAAATGAAAAACTTCAAAATTAATTTAATTTATTTTTTTCATTATTTAGACGTTGAATATTTTATAAAATCCTTAATATGAAGTAGAAGTTAAATTCTTGAATCCAAACCAACAATTTTTGGAATTACTAGTAGAAAATCATTCTAAGTTATATTTTTTGGGATTGATTTTTAATGTACTTTCAGAAGATTTAATAGATTTTTTTAGATTGTTGAATATTATTAAGAAGTATTAAAATTTTCATCTTAAAATTGTAAATTAGAATGGTTCTATACTAGTTAATGAAGCACCACGGAAAGTACTATGGGAAGTCGTCATAAAATAGATAGATGAGAACAAGGGAGCAAAATAAGGGATAGGTTTTTCTCAAATCCTAGATTAGGCTTTATGTTGTACTATTAGTTTAAGGATTTGTTACAAAAAATTAAAATAGCATAAGATTGTCAATTTATTTTTATTTTTAAGAGATACAAATAGATTTATTATAAATAAGAATATTAAAAAGACTACGATTTTCAATTCTCAATTAATTAAAAATGTGTACAATACTACAATGGATGTTTTTTTACAAAATCTATAAAATTATTAAATCCACAAAATTTAGGGTTCAGGATTACAATAATTTAACAATTACAGTGTTAACCCCTAAGTGCCCAATCAACCATATTATGCTTGATTTTTGGTCAAACGTTCAAAACATCAAGTGTTTTAGCTTTAATGTAGTTGGTGTTTTCATTAGATGTTTAAGTTAAGTTATGATACATCTTTTGACCGTTGGGATTGGAAAATAAACTTCATTTGAAGTTTTTCCAGCGTTGAGAAATTTGGAATTTGAGTGTTCAAAATACAAAGGGCTTTCTAATAATGCTCCAATCTTAGGTTTCTTTTGTTTTCTTCACTTTCATATTTTTACTACTTGTGAATGTAACTTTTATCTACCTTAAATACAATTTTTGATATTAAATTTGACAAAAATATATTTATTTTGAATTTTTATCTTGTTTACATATCAAAATTTGTAAATATTCAAAATATCTTCCAATCATGTTGAAATTTTTGTCATACCTTCATAGTGCTAATGACTCAATGAAAAATTATAAATCATCCAATGTGATATTTCAAGTATGCAAATTGTAGTGATTTGACTTTTGCAGAATAGGTGAGGACCTTTAGGGGTTAAATAAGATGAATTAGAATTTATTTTCAATGAGTAGTGATCACATGCAACATTTTTCTTCTTATCAAATCTTTATGCAAGTATAGAATATGATAGAAAATACATTCTTTTATTTTTTAAATGGAAATTTACATTTTTTCATGTTAAATAAAATCAAACTTCAAATTTTGTAACATTTTTAAAATAATTTAAAATAATAAAAAGGTCCATGTTATTTAAAATTTGAATCCATTTTATTCAGATTACTGAAAAACAATTTGCATCTATACAAATTTCAATATATGCTTTGCTCAAGTACATTGATCATTTTGATTGTAACTTTATTTGTATAATGCCAATATGCTAAAATATTAAAAAAATTATGTTTTTCAAAAGCCTATTTCTTTAGTAAAAATCAATGCATAATTCGATTTCTTCATAAATTTAGTTATATGAAAATATGTGATGAAAATGACAATTTTGTTACATTTTAAACTTTGGATTCAAACCCATATGATGAAATTCTAGGGTTGTATGGATTCTTCACCAAAAACCATGATATTTACTTGATGATCATAAGAAAAATTTGCAATGGAATTTTTAAAAATTTTGATGCCTATTTGCAATTTCGAGAAAAAATTATCTATACAATGGAATAAATGTTGATATTGAATTGCTAATGCAACAAAAATGCACCTATTGTGGCTAATTGTCCATGGGACAAATTTTCAACTTCATTACTTTTGTGTTCAATATTGTTATGAATTTATTTTATTACTACAAAGATTATGTAACACACCACTAAACCGTCAAGATCCAGAAAAATCAATTCTTGTGCACAAATGGATAAAAGAATTCACATGCTTGTATATGCATGGACACCTACAAAACTTACTGGTACAAGTTTCTTCTTTGCATATCACTTTGTTTGGTTCCAATCATATATTTTTCTCAAATGTATATTCTGAAAATTTATAATTTTAATGAAAAATATAGGGAATAGTTCAATTGTAATTCTCATTGAAATTAAATAAATGAATAGGAAATCATTCAAGAGAAGAGGAAAAAATGCGTATTCATTTCTCAACTGTTGGGATTGTTGCATTTGTTGGTGTCTCAGTTAATTCAACAGACAATGGTCAAGAAGACATTGATTACCAACAAGCTCCAACTATGTTTTTTGTCATTGCTGGTTTGGCCTCAATGTTGTTTCTTATAGTCATTGCTATTGCTCTATTGTGTTATTCCCATTATATAAACCATTCTCGAAGACAAACAGAAACGAGGTCTCAAAATACATCCTCTACGAACTTATATTCTGATAATGGTTATAGGAGTTCTATTTCTCAATGGAGTAGCCCTGAAACACCCCACCAAACTACACCGGTATTTTTGTTTGTAATCCAGGTCAAGTTAAACCAACACATTTTGCACAAGTGGCACCGTTAATATATGATCACACTACTATATCTGAGCACATGAATTATATTAATAGAAATTTAGTATACTTTCAAACAAGCAGTTTGCTAACACCAACTTCAATACCATCAAGTCCGTTGTCGTTCCACGCTCAAGCAAATTTATTGGTTGAAAGAAATTCAAGTAGACAGTCTATAATACTACAATCTCTTGAAACCAATGTCAATGTCTTATCTCATAATCCATTATCATTGTCATCAAGTAGTGACACTCTATCAAATATAGTAGTAGATCACGATGATTTGAATATACGCAATATGCACAAAACCAATTCTATAGAGGTGCCATCAAAGAATTTGCATACCCAACTAAATTCATTGCAAAATATGGAGGAAGAACCTCGTGGTCTTTCTAACAATGTTGTAAACGATTTCCCATCATCAACAATAGTTAATTTTGAATTGACAAAAGAAAAAATTGATGATGGCTATCAAATACTACAAAATTTCAACAAGGATATTTTACCATCAACAAGTTATGAAAATTTAGCTAAAAAAGAATTGCAACAAATTGAAGGATCTCAACGAGATTATACATTGCAATCTACTAATTATTTGGAACCTATCAATGTTATCATTTATAAAGACCAAGTAAAACCTACAAATCTTACATCTACTGAACAAAAAGATAGCATTGCTCAAAACTCTATTCCAAATAGGCCATATGATTTGTCTACACCTTCATCTTCAAGTTCACCACAAATTCCGCCAATGGAATCCCTTAAGCTTGTGTCAGAAGGGGAAATACACCAAATACAACAAGAAAGAAATGTAGAAGCATCTGATAAAAACAACTTGAGGCTTCTATTAGAACCTTTTGTAAATGTTATTACTCATTCTATTCAATGAGATTTGCTTTGGTTGACATAAAATAAATATGGTTTTATTTTTGTAAGTGCATTGAAAGTAGTGGTATAGTTGTAAAGCAAGTAAATTTTTTTTTGAATAATATATAAATTTTGCTCAAATTATTAACACAATTACTTTAATTAAAATTTTATTGTATAAAGCTTGGATACTTGCAAAAACTATATGTTCTACCCACATCATTAAAAGAATAATTATGAATTAGTATATATTTCTATAATTTGGAATAATAATATCCCATTATAAAATTTAAATTTTAGGAAAAGGTAATGATATTTTCATGAACAAATCTTTGACCTTTTCTTGTTGATCAATGTGAAATGAAATGTGAGAAAATTATAAAAAAAACAAAAATAAAAATAAAATCATATATTAAAAATTCAATTTGAATTTTTGGTGAATTATCACACTTGTTTGCTTTGAAATTGATTTGAAAAATATACATATTTTTTTTACCAATTTAACCATATAGATCATTTCTATTCATGATGCACACGATAATCTCTTTTCATGAAAACTTTGAAAATGTTGTAAAAGATATCTAAGTTTTGTCTAAGATCCTTTAGATTACTAACTCCTAAGCTCCCAAGAGACCATTTCATGGTTGCTGCCCAGGCTCCAAAAAAATAAAAATAAAAATTGATGTCAAAGGTAAACAAGTCTTCTTTTCAATCCAAATGGAATTATGTTCATACAATCAGAATCCATGTAGGGGAATTTTTTGAAATGAAACACCTCAATGCTGAAAGCAACTTCAACACTTCGAGTAGGCTTGCACAAAAAATTTAAGCCAATGGTATTTATTGGGCACATTAAAGGAACTTTTGTTCTGCTCACACAGGTTGCATGCCATGAGTTGTGGGCTTTTTCAATTGGAAGAGAGTTGAAGGAATAATTTAATTTAGCCAAAATCTTTTGCTTCCTTTCATACCTCCATTATAAGGTCTTTGATAAAATGACAATGAATTGAACATCTTGTCAAATTGAGGTATGCATCTTGTTAAATACCTCATCTTGAGAATGGTCAAAATGGCACTTCATATCAACTCTCTTTTTTTGGTTTGCATTCTCATCAAAGCAAGGCTGTCCAGATTTTTCAGGGCTTGAAATTTCAAAATCTCAACTTTATTTGCTATTATCTTAACATCTATACAGTCAAATGTTTGAAATTTTGAGGGATGGTTTATAAGGCTTAGGAGTACAAGATCCTACAGTTGGAATGTGAAAAGAGGTTTTGAAAAGCATTGAAAGATAATCAACGAAAATATCCAAAATGAGGCACTTTTGAGTGAAGGACCGCCATCGGACATTTAGGGATTAAGGATTAAACAACCTTCAACTTGCCCAACCCCAACTACATTTCTTCTTTTTCCCTATTGGCAACTGCTCTTTGGAGTGTCCTTATACTACCGATAATTGATGTGGACTTGAGATAAATGTGAGTTGCAAACTCTCCCAATTACCAAGATTTCTTCCACATTCCATAGTCAATTTCATGATTGACAAAAAAACAATTATATGAAGAGAAGCCTAATTCTTTAGGATTTTAAATCTTTCAAATTTTTAAAAATTGGGCAAAAAAAAAATCTTGGAGAATATGCACAAAAATTGGCATCATTTTATTGAAAAAAATCTATAAAAAAATAAATATTTTGCATGACATGTCGATCCTAGCATAGCACGTTTGTACAAGTTGTTGCGCATAATTTAGTTATTTTGGTGCCATCTAGTTTATTTTAGGGGGTTACAGCCAATGTTCATGTGACTCATGGTAAAATAATTTTTTGTTAAATTAAAAAGTAATGATTTTTGTTTAAACTTGATCTAGTGGCCTTTGAGCAACAAACGGAATAGTATCAGGACATGATGCACAGAGCCTCATATTGACATTAACCCCTAAAGGACCAAGTGTCCTAACTAGGACATTTAGAGAATCGGGTAGGTTCCGGTGAACACATTTTTAATCGAAATTTGAAGGAAATTTAATAGTAGATTCCCCAGTGTGCCACGAAAATGGGGATTCTTTTTTTTCTGAATTCCGACACTGTATGTGAAAGTTATGAGGGGAAATGTGTTTTTTTCGGGATAAAGGGCAGCGGGGCAGTATAGAAATAGTTGAATTTTAGGGGGGGCAACAAGATGGGCGGTGTGTGGAAAATGGGGTGGACTGTGGAGGGCAGAAGACCACTCCGTTTCCCAAACTCATAAAATATATATATTTATATATATATTAAAAAATTTAAATTTAAAAATTTAAAATTTAAAATTAATTTAAAAAAAATAAAATTATTATTTTAAACTGATAAGTATTATTTTAAATTAAAAATATTATTTAAAATTTTGAAAAATAAAATTATTTTTTAAAATAAAAAATAAAAATAAAAATCGTCCAATGAGGGATTGCCACGTGGCAGTGTACCTTGAGAGTTAGTGGGGTCATGAACATTGGAATGGGTTGGCACTTCAATTCCCTTCCTCCACCCTTGATTTCCCCCCTAACCCCCAAAATTCTTAGAAAATGTGCTACATGTCTTCTAAAACTTGGAGATTTTTTTTTTTTTCAAATTTTTTTTCGCCATTTTGTAGAGGGTGGAATGTACTTGTGTTTCACCGCTCGGATTTGTATTTTAAATAAAGAAAGTTGAAAATATTGCAATTCCAAAAACGTATAGTCTTTTCTGAACTTTTAAACCCCCAACAAGTGCAAGGTGTTATTCAACATCCTAAACATCTCCAAACGCAACGAAAATTAGTACACAACTAAGTAACATCATATAGAATGTGAAAGTGAAGTGCGACAAGTTTCGGTAGTGAGGTTTTTTTGATGTAGCTGTGGTCAAACGCATCTGAAATTTTCGGGCATGTGTTTTTCTGGGGTGTTTTTTTCCATCAAACACAATTATCTTGCAATCCGTGCGGTTAAAATCAACGAAATTTGTTGTGTATGTTTTTCAAATAGTTTACAACAAGATCTTACGGTTAGAAGGTAAAAAATAACATTCTTTTAGATTTTTTGCATGGGGGAGTAAAAATGGCAGCATTGGAGTGTTTTTGGAGGAAAAACACTCCGGTCCTTTAGGGGTTAACTTGGTGCCAACATGAATCTTGAGCACCACGCTCTAACACTATTCCTTGGTGCCCAAAGACCACCTTTCGACTTGGATTCAATTCAATAAAAAACAACTTTTTTTAATTAGTAGAAGCATTTTTTGAGCAATTTATCACTAAATTGTTGTACAGTACAAAACATATTTTCCAGAAACAAGCTACTGAAATAGAACCAAAAAAATAATGCCAATTTCACAAGGATAATATCACTATGTTTCATACCTGCTGTGGTACTACCGTACCCACAGTAATTACGGTATAGACTGAAACCTCCAGGTGAGTTACCAGTAAGTTACACACTATCAAAGGCTACTAACTTCATCGTTTCATCATTCCAACTTGAATAAATCCCTGATTAGGATTACCCACAGTAATAACGGTATACCTCCAGGTGAGTTACTAGTAAGTTACACACGATCAAAGGCTACAAACTTCATCGTTTCATCATTCCAACTTGCCCTCCCCCCAAAAGAAAATCACCGATTAGGAGTACCCACAGTAACTACTCAAGATTTATTTTTTATTTTTATTTTTTGAAACACACGAATTGCATTTTTTTGCAACCCGCGGCAAATTCTCCAATCAAGTGGTAAGCTGATTTCACAGCCGGGAATCGAACCGCCAACCTCTCCATTTGGTTTGGGTACCTTACCACCGTCACCTTGGTAGTTTAGGGTCATCTCGGACATAACTACTCAAGATTTGGAATGCACTGAAGTACCCACAGTGACTTACCAGTAAGTTAGACATGATCAAAGGCTACTAACAGACAACGCTAGTAGTTTACCGGTAGAGTAGAGTAGAGTAGTGAATCATTCATATGAAGAACGTGGGTCACAGGAAAAGTCCCAGCCAGCCAGTGAGGCCGGCATGCAGAGAATGATCGAGTGAATACAGTAAAACAGTTGGCGTCGACCAAGCTCTACCTTTTCTCATGAATGGGACCCAAACATCGATCCAATTGCCCCACCACCCACCTCCTCAGATTCTCCAACAAGCACTTCTGAATCACTTTCCATTGCGCCCTGAATCGACAGCAAAACACACACATAGAATTCGTGGAGTTAGTACACACTGGAACCTTTTGAAGTTTTAGCCCCCAGGGCTAAAACGGCTATGGGGGCTAAACTACAACGTTTAGCCCCGGCTAAACCCGAATCTCTCTTTTTTAGCCCCAGCTAAACCCAAATCTCTCCTTTTTAGCCCCGGCTAATTTGTGTTTTAGCCCTCGCTAATGGTACAAAAAGGGGCTAATGGTACAAAAAGTTTAGCCCCCCTCATTTTTCACATAGTGCTAAGGAGGGCTAAAGAGGGGGCTAAACTACCCTAGTTTAGCCCCGGCTAAACTGATCAAAGTTTCCAGTGACAGACTGACTGGTGTTTCTCTGCATGCATATATGATGACTGTGTGAAGAGACGGAGAAGCTTTCGCCAGAAATATAATTCATTGCAGGAGTAGATTGAGCTTTCCAGACGTTGAAGAATTTAGTTCCCTGTTGTTGAATCGATCGTTCTTTCTTGCCTGGTGGAAAAGGTGATTGAAGTTCTGTTTTTCGACGTACTGTGTGAAGGAGACAGAAAATTTATTGCAGGAGTAGATTGAGAGACGGAGAAGCTTTCGCCTGGAGAAATATAATTCGTTGCAGGAGTGTAGATTGAGCTTTCCAGACGTAGAAGAGCAGGAGTGATTTGGATTTGGTTCCTGTTGTTGAATCGATCGTTCTTTCTTGCCTGGTGGAGAAGGCGAAGTTCTGTTTTTCGACCATGATGAGTGTGTGAAGGAGAAAGAATATTCATTGCAGGTGTAGATTGAGCTTACTTACCAGATGTTGGTGATGAAGAGCAAGAGTGGTGGCGAAAAACGGATTTGAATTTGGTACGTGGTCGTTACTCAACACGTGGTGGACAGAACGACAGCGTAACTGCTCTTCAGGAATGAATTCGTTCTGTAGTTGAATCGCTCATCGTCCTTTCTTGCCTCATCATCAGTGGAAAAAGGCGCGCCCGGCAAAGTTTTTTGATCGATCTTCCATGGAGTTCACCCGAGCCCCGTCGTCAGTCATGATTTCCGGCAAAGTTTTTTGAACCTGGGATCGATCTTTATTTCATGCAGTTTCTCGAGCCCAGTCGTGAGTCATGATTTCCTGCGGAGTCCCTTGAAATTGATCACTGAGGCAAAGTTTTTTGAGCGTGGGATCGATCTTTGTTTCATGGAGTTTCTCGAACCTAGTCGTGAGTCATGAGTTCTTGCGGAGTCGAACACTGAGGCAAACTTTTTGAAACCTGGGATCGATCTTTTTGCTTCATGGAGTTTCTCGAGCCCAGTCGTGAGTCATGATAAGTAGTAATCTGTGAAAGGCTCATCGGAAATCATGTGTGGTGTAAAGAAGAATAGTTTGTGGGATATTAGATACTAAGCGAGACAGAGAGAGATGGCAGATGCGAGAAAGCTGTAGTTGAATCGGTCGTTCTTTCGATCGAAAAGGCAAAGTTCTTCAAACCTGGTATCGATCTTTCATGGGGTTTCGTGAGTAAACGATGAATCACTGAGGAGAAAACAGCAGTAATCTGTGAAACCATGTGTGACCGTGTAGAGAAGAAAAGTTACTGAGCTGTCTGCGGCGATGGCGGATGCGAGACGATGGGTGGGAGGCAGATACCACCCGGCGTTTCTAACGTGTCTCATGCTGGCGGTGTCCGTGTTGATGCTCTTGCAATACACGTACAGCGGACCTCACCCTGCTCGTAATTCCATTCTCACCAAGAACCACCGCAACTTCGACGTCTCGAACATCACCGCAGCGGAAACGTCGGCGTTCGTGGAGCCTGAAGAGGAGGATCATGCCCTAATTTCGCAAAGCCTGGTTGAAGTCGAGACCGAGAGCTTGAATAAAGCTGTTGATGTCCCGTACTCGGTTGTTGCCCCAACTGGTGAACAAGAGCAAAGTGTTGGTGAGTTTGCTGGTGAAGAATTTGTAGATGAAGGTGAGCCTGCAAGCTCAAGTGGTGTCGACGGAAAGCAAGTGGAGCAGGTCAAGCTGGAAGATGACGTTGGAGCCTCAGATTTCGCAAACGCAACTGGCCAGGTGAGGGTGAAGGGAATACCTGATTACGTTGATGGATTTGAACGGAAAAGAGTTTCATGAGTCCACCGGCGTTTAACCCTAATTTAGAGCATATAGCTTTTTCTGACATAATTAGCAAATTTCTCCTCCTGTACATACTTTGATTCTGTTAGTGCAGTTGACATCAGAGATTTTTTTTCTTAATTTTTTTTTTCCATGGGAAAACAAATGAGCGTCTTCATTCCTTACAAGGAGAAGGCATCGCTTTTCACTCGTTCTGTGAGTCAAATGGCGCCACTTCGCACTCGCCAATTTTTTGGTGAGTGTGGTTCAAGTGTGTACAGTGAAAAGCGACAATGATCATGATTCTACGAAGTGAGAAACGCCTCTGCTTGTAGTGATTAGGGGTGTCAGAGTGAGGGGAGACAATTCTTACATACTGGCATTTGTAATCCACGCTCACAACCACCGTGAGACTCTCACCAAAATAGTTGCCTTCACACAAATTGAAATCACAACCACCGTGAGACTCTCACCAAAATAGTTGCCTTCACACAAATTGAAATCGTAGGGTCTGCGACCACTACCACGTTCTTGCTCCAAAGCTCCTTGTAAAAACTCAAAACTTCTTGTAAAAACTCAAAACTTGTACAAAAGTTAGAGTTAATACAATGTTCCTCTGTATTATGACATGTTTAACTTCAACATGGCAAGCATGGATTAGTCACAGAATTGATGGGTATTGCTTGAAACAATAATATTGTCATATTATGGAGTTTGAAACAGGTTCAAAGTGAAGAGATCGAGAGGAAGAAAAAAAAAGAGCAGCCGATGCAGCAGCCTTCCGAAATCTCCCCAGTCGCGAAGGTACTGATATTTTGGTCCAGAAAGATCCCTCTTTTCACTGTCCAAAAAGCTCCTTGTAAAAACTCATTGTAGAAACTTGCACAAAAGCTAGAGTGAATACGGTGTCCCTCTTTATTATGACATGTTTGGGAAGCCCTACCTTCAAGGCAGCAAGCATGGATTAGTCACAGAAATGATGGGTATTGATGGGTTAAGCTAGAAACAATATTATAGTCATTTAATGGAGTGTTATATTATGGAGGATAGACTTTACTTGCACTCTGGCACCTAACATGAGAGTTTTCATGATCGAAGACTGATAGCGTAGTTTGAAACAGGTTCAAAGTGAAGAGATCGAGAGCCAGGAAAAAAAAGAGCAGCCGATGCAGCAGCCTTCCGAAATCTCCCCGGTCGCGAAGGTACTGATATTTTTGTCCGAACAGATCATTCGTTTCATTACAATGCATACATCATTGCTGGCAATTTCACAGAATGAATACCTGCACTCAATCAGTGAACTCCTGTAACGCAGGAACCAAAGCCGAATCATCCAATTTTCCAGGAGCTCCAGGCTTGCAAGACGGCGATCAACGAAGCCAGTCGCGACTCTGCTGATCCGAAATTATACAAGCTTCTCTACAAAAACGTCGCCGCCTTCTCCAAGTGAGCCCCAAACTCCTCCTGTCAGATCCAATTTGAAACGAGGGCAATTAGGGTTCAAAATGCCAAATACCATTAACCCTAAAACTAGCAATCTGCAATATCACTGAACTTTACAACTTGTAATACGCATTTTCTCATTTTACCTCGGTTTTCTCATCGCAATACATCATTTTAACCCCTAATCATGCAACAACCTCAATGTGCTTTACTGTTTCTCACTACCACATTTGTACAAGAAATTCTTTCACCATCTTCTGCACAAGAAAAACAATTGAAATTTTTACAGCATCATGACTTGCAATTTTTACAAGGCTTACAAAAAATTTGATCTGATAGGACACATCATGCTACTGTAATCGGCACCTGTATATGAATGTTCTCCCCTGTATGCACATTGTATGAACAGGGGCAACCTCCTTTAGGGGTTAAAGCTCTTCGGTTTTCTGATCGCAATACATCATTTTAAAGCTCCTGTTCCATACTACAAGATCAGCAGTGTCGATCGTGTCAAACCAAAGTCATTTTCACACAAACGGATCATTTGTAGCAGGGGTTTCCAATTTTCGAAAATACACAGTGGACGCTTACGGGTTAATTCAGATGGGGCTAACATTGCATGTGGTGGTCTAAAAACAAATGAAATTGGAGAAAAGAGGGACTCAAAACAAACCTGAGCCCCAATGTGGCACAGGAGATGCACTTGGTGATGAGTAATTTGTGGCTGCATCACAGGAGCTATGAATTGATGGAGAAGGTGTTCAAGGTGTACATGTACAGAGACGGTCGCAAGCCATTAGTACACGCAGGGCCGATGATAGGAATCTACGCGTCGGAGGGGCAATTCATAGAGCGCATGAAGAGAGCCAGCGAGTACCGCACCGACAATCCATCACAGGCGCATATGTTCTTCCTGCCGTATAGCGTCCAGTAAGTAAACACGAGCTCCAACTTCCACCTCTTCCATTGCTGCAACAATTTCCATCTGTGGGGCTCATCGATGCTCCTGCCAATATCATGAACAATTGTTGTATGCTTGTTTGACAGACACATGGTGGCGCATCTGTACGTGCCGAACTCCCGCACCATGCTGCCTCTCGCCACTTTCATCAAAGAGTACGTCGAAGCTCTCGCCCGCAAGTACCCTTTCTGGAACCGCACGCAGGGAGCCGACCACTTCTTCGTCTCCTGCCACGACTGGGTAGTTGCTAAACCCCAGAACCCTAGTTGCTCTCAAAATTATGGAAACCCTAATCGCGAGTAGAATTCTCCTCTGCGGTATGAAATGTCACCTGAATTTATATTCAAATCGTGTTTTCTTTGGAATAACAAGACATATAATTGCGTTAGCTTCTCCAATTCGAGCCACCAAATGTAAAGGGCAAATCCAACTCAATGTGATTACATTACATGGAACTATGACTTTGTTGTCGTTCCAAAGAAAACATAAACTAAAGAACGATTCGAATGTAATTCAGAAAAGAATGCAAAGAGAGGCCAAAAGAAAGGCAAAGAGAGCATCACTGTAAAAAGGGTCATCACAAATGAGAATGTGTCCTGCAAGCACATTACTCATTTGTGCCTCTTTTACAGTGTAGTGTTGATGATGCTCTCTTATCAGATAACAGATTCTGAAACCCTGATTGCTCTCAAATTGCCAAGAACTTCCCTCCCTGTAAGTTGTGTGCAGATTTGGAAACCCTAACTGCGCTCAAATTGCCAACAAATCATTCTGAGAGTATAGATTTGGGAGCCTTAAACGCCCGGGGTGGCTGGTTTGCAGGGGCCAGCGACAGCGCGAGACCATCCGACGCTCCGCAGCAACGCCATGAAAGTCGTGTGCAACGCAGACACGACGGAGGAGTTCGTGGTGGGCAAAGACGCATCGCTCCCGGAAGTCTACATCCACAAGCTGCTGAGATCCAAAGCGGCAGAGAAGCTAGGCGGTCCACGGTACGATCAACGGCCCTACCTGGCCTTCTTTGCAGGCCAAATGCACGGCCGAGTGCGCCCCGTCCTCCTCTCCACGTGGAAAGACAAGGACCCGGACATGAAGATCTACGAGGTCCTGCCGAAGCAGATTGCACGCGTCGTCTCCTACAACCAGCACATGAAGATGAGCAAGTACTGCATCTGTGCCATGGGGTACGAGGTCAACAGCCCCCGCATTGTGGAAGCCATTTACAACGACTGCGTCCCCGTGATCATCGCTGATAACTTCGTCCTCCCGTTCAGCGACGTGCTCAACTGGGAGGCTTTCTCTGTCACCGTTCCGGAGCGGGACATCCCCCGGTTGAAGACTCTTCTCACTGACATTCCGGAGAAGACTTACCGGGCCATGCAGAGGCGGCTCAAGCTCGTGCGCCTGCATTTCGTCTGGCACGACACCCCGGAGAAGTATGATGCGTTCCACATGATCCTGCATTCGGTGTGGACCAGTAGGCTTAACCGGCTGGAGCAAATTAGAGAATCGGCATCTGGAGCATTGTTCTAGTAGAAAATTGAGCTCTTCGAATTTAGGGCGAGCTCACAGTAGATTAGGTTAGCACCCTGAATGAGACTGATTCTCCTGGTGAACAAATCCAGGCGACAGTCAAGAATGGGTTGTACTATAAAGTCAGAAAGCCTCAATATGCACAATCATTTGTGCAGAGCACTTTACGTACACTTATGAAAAAACTCAAAGACGACGACTTCAAAAGAGATTAATTTGGTATCATTGTACCTTATAAGGGGAAATTGCTACAACTTCGAAAGTATTCAAGTATCTGTAAGTAAAACACACAGTGAATCAATTAAGTACACCGTTAGTGGAAATCAACAAAGTTATAAATTTAATGTCCACCTCAAACCCAGTTGTGCATGAATTATCATTGTACTTGCAGATTCATGGCATGTGCCAAAAAGAGACATGTAACGATCGACCAATGCATTACTGAAAAGCACCTAGAATACAGTAATATATGTACCGGTATGTAGCCATGGCCCAAATTGCTGAGCCAGAATGTCACCAAATTGTGCATTGAGAGCTACCTATACATTTCTGGCAATCCAACTCTTGAATTCAGGTTGGACAACGTAAAACTAAATGCGTGTATAGTCAAGGCACGATTCCTATTTCAGCCTCCACCTGCTTTTCCTTATCGTGCGCCGGCTACCCATAGGCTTCAAGTAATCTGAATTTTCATCGAGAACCTCTTGATTCTGACTAACATAAGAAATTTCAGGATGATCTCCGGGCTGTTCTAACGAAGATTCCCGCAACCTTTTACCCTCTGCCTGTAAGTCTTGGAGTAACGTTTCTGTTGTCCGTGTTGTGATTCCTCGCACGTAACTCTTGAAAGGAGGGGGTGGCACTACTGCAGGTTGCACCACCTGTGCCATGGAAGCACAACATGAAACTTTAATAAAATAAAATAAAAAGTTGGATATCTTCATAGCAGTGACTCCGTATTATAATCTATAACATCAGCAGAAGTAGTTGAAAATTTTACCTGCTGCAAATAGACCACGGATGCCACTCTGTCTGCTACATGTTCTGGAACGGGACTACCTTCAGCATCAATGTAAAGGGGCTCTACTTTCCAAGAGCCATCGAACTGTTTCATGAAACCTTGCCTTGCGAGGCTGTAATTCATCTGCAAGTACACCAGTCTGTTTGAGCACATAGAAATTGTAAAATATCTGCCATCCTGACCGCTGCTTAAATATTTTAGACGTAACATCTGTCTATAGTCTGCAAGTCCTTTCAACGAATGCTTTCATAATCACCACATACTCTACCCAAAAGTTCACTCTCGTTGATTTCAAAACGTTCCTGAAATGACCAATTTTTAAAAATTACCACCTGGTGCAATAAAACTTATCTTACAAACGTACCATACGCTTTCGCCGGTCTTGGTCAACTCGAACACAAACGCTTAGTGTTCCAGAAAACCATAAAAACCTCCAGACCGCTGCTTGGTCTACCTCCACCAATTGCCTGTGCCCATCATCCTCAATCACTTTGCGATAAAGTACTTCCTGCAATCGTGAAGCTGATATGTCAAATATCATCATTGGAGGAAAACGATTCTTCAACTAAGGAGAATAGATGTGGACGCTTCCCAGGAGACTGCAGATCGCTTCATAATTTCTAAGGTGTGGCTTCATAATTTCTAAGTCACAAAGTAACAGCACACAGTTTACCTGAATATTTTTAAAGACCCGTTTATTTCCGGGATCTATCAAAATGTTCCACACAGCATCAGGAGGAAGCCCTATCTTGAATCGAGAATTGACCTCACAGAAGGCTTCCTTCGGCACTGTCACCTGCAAGGCAAGCAGTATTTACCTTCGATGTCAATCCCATGTACACATCTTGCATTCATGGTCCATTGTCGAGCTGCGTGATATTCATGAATACCCAGATTGTATCGACCTACCGGGTGAAACATTAACAGACTTGCATAACACTCTATAGCCCAGCCCTTTTGTTTCGTAGCAGAGAAAAATACTACTTGAGCCTTACAGGCCAGGGTATTTTCTGGAGGTTTCTCATTAATGTAGATCCCTAGGGATTTCTAAACACATCCAGATTAATTTTAGTGTGTATTGACTCAGTGGAAACTGCATAATACAAACCCTCATATAAGTTTAGTAACTCATTCTCCAGGATTTGCACCTACAAACAGGTCCTGCTCTTCTGAGCACCAGAATGTCCATACAATGAACGTGACGTACCTCAAGAGCAGGTCTCTCATCTATCCATGTGCTGTTTCGCCTCCATGCCTCCATTTCTTGTTCCAAAGACCGCCCAGCTGTAAAATTTACCTGGTCTATTGCTTCCACAGGCTTAGGTGCAATACTATTACTTCCGAACTTAAGGTCCATAGGCTGCATACCCAGTGTCCACTTCGATATTGATCGCTGCGCAATCTGGCATGGCATTGTTGTACACGAAACACAAATTGATTATACTGAGACAGTACATTATTTGATCACCAAATTCTGTAACTGAGAAAAACAAAATAATACACGATTGCGATGGATTCATAATATTCAATGCCCCTCCTGACCATTCATATCACAAATCAAAACATTCTAGTCCTTTATCTTCAACCCCAACCCAACCGTAAAGATCTACACAGGGCCGGCAACGGAAGTTACAGACGGCTGAATATAAGAGTGCACTCAATCAAACAAACTAGACGTTGTGTACAAATTCGTACGCAATGCTCTCCACAAGAAACTACACCAAGCAAACTACACACTTCGATACCCTAAAAGCGAAAATCCTCGCAAAAACATTAACTAAGCGACATTAACCAAACCAAACTGCCTGCATCGAATCAGTTTTCAACACTCCGAGCTCAAGAAATACGTGGAAATCAATATCCAGCCGATCTAACGACAACACAAACGATGCAGCAAAGCATATTTAAGAGTCGACTGTCAAGCGATGATAGAGAAATAGAGCAAAAGGTTTGAAATCTAACTAAAAGCGCACACCTCGTTACCCTAAAAGCGAAAATAATATTAAAAAAAGCATTAACTAACCAACCAAGTTACCTGCATCGAAAGCCATTTTCAACGCTCCGAGATCTCAAAATTCAATATTCAGCCAATCCAATGACAACACAAATGATGCAGCTATGCAGGTCTTAAGAATCAACTGACGCAAAATTAGGAAGAAACAGAGCAAAAGGTTTACTAACATTGACGGCCTCATTCCATCTACCAAACACTAACTGAGAAACCAAATTGCCTGCATCGAAGCCATTTTCAACACTCTGAGCTCTCAAAATTCAACACACATCCAATACACAGTGCAGATTTCAAGAATCGACTAAAAAGCGCCGATACAGAAAAATAGAAACAGAGCAAAAAGTTATTAAAACCGAACATTAACGGCCTCATTCCATCTAGCACACATTAACTGAGCAACCGAAGCTATTCTAAACACTCCGAAATCAATATCCAGCCAACACAAACGATGCAGCTATGCAGATATTAAGAATGAACTGACAAGCGCAAAAACAGAGCAAAAAGTTTCAAAATCAAACTAACATTGACGGCCTCGTTCCATCTACCAAACATCAACTAAGAAACCAAATTGCCTGCATCGAAACCAATTTCAACACTCTGACCTCTCGAAATTCAGTATCCATCCAACACAAACGACGCAGCTATGCAGATTTTTAGAATCAACTGACAAGCGCAGAAACAGAGCAAAAAGTACCAAGATCAAATTAACAATGACGGCCTCATTCCATCTACAAAACATTAACTGAGAAACCAAATCGCCTGCATCGAAGCGAATTTCAACACTCTGACCTCTCAAAATTCAATATCCAGCCAACACAAACGATGCAGCTATGCAGATATTAGGAATGAACTGACAAGCGTAAAAACAGAGCAAAAAGTTTCAAAATCAAACTAACATTGACGGCCTCGTTCCATCTACCAAACATTAACTGAGAAACCAAATCGCCTGCATCGAAGCGAATTTCAACACTCGAAATTCAAACCTCACCGAATTTCAACCTCTCGAAATTCAGTATCTGTCCAACACAAACGATGCAGCTATGCAGATCTTAAGAATCAACTGACAATCGCCAAAACAGAGCAAAAGAGTATCAAGATCAAACTAACATTGACGGCCTCATTCCATCGACCGCCGATCCACTGCACAGCTTCCTTCGGACCCGACGGCAATCCCTCCATCGTCATGTTCTCCGCACCTCCGAGCTCGCTCTTTGAGACTAAACCTCACTCGGCCACACCTCTTGAACATTCAGTTATCGTGGCAAGCGCAACAAAAGTAAACGTCCACGCATGTGTTTCCTAATTACTCCAGAATTTTGACATGGAAGGTTGTGATTGAGCGCTGGCAGGAATGAAAAGCGTCCACGCCACCAGCACGGAGGTGGCACGAAGGAGCAGCCCTAGAATAGACTCAACAGAGTAGCCGGCCGGGCCTTGGCCATGGCCGCCATAGCCATAGCCGGGCTACACGAGCGACAAGTTCAGCGCGTGATGAGAGAACATCTGGCGTCGTGATATTTGGGCCTTCGATGAAGCCCCCTTCGCCGTGTGAATGAGTCCGAAACGGAGGTTATCTATCTTTCCACTTTTTCAAAATATTTTTCAAAACAAATGTATATATTTGAGTTAACCAAAAAGAAGGCAACCTAACCTCCCTTTTTGTATTAGATAACCGACGAGCCGCGGTAGCGGCGAGTAGGTTATCATACATAACCGGTTGTTCACTTTTCAATCACAACCCTTGATCTTCATGATCCAATGGCATAGGATGCAAGTTGGAAGAAGAGAAGGTTATGAGTTGCAACTTGTGATGGTGATGGTGACGGGTTGCCAATGGGATGGAGCCACATTGGCGTTGAAAAGTCAACAACCGGTTATGCTCTACTTCTAACCTCTCTTTTGAGATGTTCTTGGGTTGAATAGTGTCATGTCATAGCTTGTCCCCTTGTGGGCCATGGGCTTGGAGCTTTGATAGGAGGTGTGGGAGCCATTGCGAGGCATGGAGAATGATGGCAGTGGCTTGCTTTAGATTGTCTCCCAACTCATCATGAACTAGTTTTTGGTCTATTTATATTTCAATATGAGTTCAAGAGGAGTTCAAGAGGAGTTTGCTAAAACTTTCCTCTTTGAACTAACTTTTCAGTTAACTCTATTGTGGGGATTTTTTTAACCTCTAAAGGACCAAGAAGTCCAAATTGGACCTCATAAGAGTAGGTCCTATGTGGACTTCTTTTTGTTAGATTTGTTTGGTTTTTAATCAACACACTCAATGTTCGTCACTGATTCTAGTGATATGAAATTTGGTTCCATCTAAATTATATTTTTCAATCTATGACCAATGAAATTTTCCATTTTAAAACCATAAATCCTTGATCATTTAGAGGTTAAATAAAGAATTTTGTTGCATTACAAATTTGGCATTTGTTGAACATCTTTTCCTTTTTTTAAATGTAAATATTTGGCAAGGGTGTTTAGATCACAAATTCAATCTATAAAATGGAACATAAGGTTCTTTAGTAGTTGGAAGATCATGCCCTTCTCAATCTCTGGATCTATAGTAGTTTTTTGTATAAAGAATCTAGAGATCATCAGGGCTCTACATTTTTCTTTTATAAAAAATTCAGAAAGTGTCAAGGAGCATGGTTTCAATGGACTATCATTAACGAGAAATTGTACAAAACTCATTAAAATGACAGTTCTTTTAAATGATTGGCATTTCCTTTGTTAAGCCTTCTATAAGATCATTTTTTGGAAATGAAAAGAACAATTTGATTCAAGTCATTTTTATCCTTTATAGAAAATTTCTAAAAATTTGGTTTGAAGATTTTTATTGCTCGACCCCCAAAGGACCATAAGGCCACCACGAGACTTAAAGATTTAGAAAGTGAAGAAATTCAGGTCGTTGAGCCATGAAATGTTGGGTGAGCAAAAAAAGAGACCCTAGCTCTTTTTGAGGGTTGAATCCGCAGGTGCTTCATAATCAAAAATTCATGAAGTGTGCAAGTTTTGGTGATTTTTAAAGCTGCAATGAGGCTATTTGGGCGACACTTTATACCCTAGTATCTTCCTCCTCACACCTCCAAATTACATAAACTTATTGTGCATGAGGATCATGATGATCTCTACGCATGGTAAGAAATTTGGATTTTTTAGAGCACTTTTGAACAATCCAATTTCAATATGTATGTACAAAATACCCCAAACGAGTTCCATCAATCTTCTCAACAACATTTTCACAAAAATTGCTCTTTTTTGTCAATTCTCTTTCCATACGAATGTCATGCAAAAATTAATACAGTTATTTGTAAAGTCAATGCAAGGCAACTTGTCTTTTGGCTTCAATTTTCTTGCTTCAAATACACATTATTGTCAAAGATTCATACAAACAACTTGGCAGCGAGCATGAAGAGCATGAAGTTGGTGTGGGGGCATGGTTAGATTCCCTCATAGGAACATGAGTGCAGTTCTGGGGAGCTACCCTCGCATTGGGGAGGTATGGGATTCAAAAATTATAAATCAACTTGAATTAAACAACTTAAATTGAGGTCAGTGCAGTTGAGCATATACAGACGATCAATTTGCAAAGATGTGCAAAATGAAATATTTTATGCATATAAAAGTGAACCCACTGGCTTCAGTAGCCAAGCCACAATGTACAGCACTGTACATACCAATCATTTTGCTATGAACATAGACAGAAAGGTACTCACGTGATCTAATCAGTCAGTCTCGCAACATATTGCCCCTAGTGCAATGATTCTTCCAAAAAGGGCAGGAATGCAGGTCAAACACAAACAATCAATGCAATGGATTTGTAGCTTTGTACATTTAAAAAGATAGAGCTGGTGGCTTTCCCCCATGATTGATCCATCCTTGCACAGCAGTCAAATTGAACTAGATACGAAATAGGCTCCAATTGAAATGACCACCACGCTTTTCAAACAGTGATGAACAAGTGTTTGATAGATTCCCACGAGGTGAATTGAATCTCACTTGATAAACAGCCTCCTGCTTACCGTGCAACTGCGAGATAGCTATCTATTATGGAGGTGCAGGAGCCTCGATATCCTGATCCGAAAAGGTTGTAATGATTGAGGTAGTGGTACAATTTGTACAGCTCTGTTCGCTGCTCAAATCCAGGCTGTTTTGGCATAACCTGTAAATCAGGCAAGCACATGACAACTTTTAATATGTACATGCCTTCAATTGGAAACAAACGAAAGCAATGAAAATCTGGCAGCTTCTTCACTATCAATCCATCCTGACCAAGAGACGAGGTGTCTGCGAGAATGGACTACAATACTGCAAAATGTTTCCATCTCATTTAGAAAAAAGCAGTTCAGTTTGCACCTTGAAGTAGGCGTCATAGAAAGCAGGTCCAAATCCTGCGCACCATGACATGCCAAACTCCGCTTCGTTGTGTCCATCTGCTCATAGAAGACGATTAATTTCTCCTTAAAAAAGCTATTAAGATTGCGTTTACCGTAGAACTTAGATTGGTATCAAAACTTAGTTCCAGCATCAACTGAATAAGCTGTCCAAGAGAGTTTACACTCACAATAACATGCAGGATCGAGTATAACAGGGGCCCCATTTGAATCCGTGGCGACATTGCCACTCCAGAGATCGCCGTGTAACAAACATGGCTTCACAGTGTCCAGGTCCTTCAGCAAGACGGGCACCCTTTCCAAAAGCCGTTGCCCTGTCAATGCCCAAAGATATCACTCCGCTTCTTTGTGGAGAAATAATTTACCCAGAAAATATCCACATTAACCATAAGCTGGGCATAGCAAGCCATCTCACCTTTTGCATAGAGATCGTTGTCGCGATACTGGTCTTTTATAAGTTGCAGCTGAAATCCAAGACGGTGGTCGCGGAAGAATGTAATCCAATCGCTGGTCCAAGGATTCTTTTGTGGTGTGCTGGCCATCAATGCATTCCATCAGCACACTCCAGTCCCCATTCATAACCTTCAAAAGGATGGAAACAGCAGACGGCGGCTGTGGAGCTTCAATGAAAATGCATAATTGTGAAACATTTTGGCTGTAAAGAATTTGAGTTATACGTATACACAGACCTGCCAATCGTGTTATCTACATCAAACCCAAAGCCCTTTTCCGATGAACTCGCTTTGTGCATCTCTGCCAATTGCTTACCAAGCTCTGCCTGCACCCAAATCATACCACCATCATCAAGGGTTATCCTCACAACATGTGACGGTAAGAAATTTGAGAATGCTCACACAATCAAAGCGATCCACACATACCTGATTTCCTCTGGATGATCCCATTTCAATGAATTCCATGATGATGAACGACCCTCTTGAATGTGATGACAATCGACCAACCTACATCAACCAGCAAGGCTTACTATCAGGAATAATTTCTAACCCTCAAATTCACTTTGCGCATATTCATTCAAAATTTTCATATGTGCAATATACTTACTCTCCCCCCAACTTCATTTCCCCTTAATTAGTTGGGAAGGAACAAGAGTTTCACAAAAAATATAACAAAATGGGATTAGTTCTCATTGCCTCTTATTACTTTGCGGTGCATACATTATCTTCATATGTGTTTCACTCTAATAACTAAAGAGTTTTCTACTACATGCATCTCTTTAAACACGTCATGTGGAGAAGTGAAGTGGAATTAACTTGTAAACTTTTTCCAATAACACCTTTGAAGCATTGGATTTTCCTCCCACCTGGAGCTTATAAGAAGCATGGAATAAGTTCATTTCTTTATTTCACTTGCTTGAGGGCTTCAAGGCAAGGTGGTCGATAGAAGGGATGCATATTGACCATGTTGACCTGTATTTTTATATTATAATTAAGTGGACCAGGTACCACATTAATTAACTAATGCATCACAATCTCCCCCCATCAATACTGCAATATGCTTACTTTCAATGGTTTTGGAACACGAATTGTGCCTGTCGCATGCATGGCATCCAATCCGGCCGCTTCAGCTTCAAACATAGCTGGGCCTGTATTCCTGCGCCAACCAGCCTTCTCCAATGACATCATTAACCACATGGAGTCACCAATTTCAAACTCCGAGTGAAGCCATTGCTGCAGAATTACCAGAAAAAAAACAGAATATTCTCGTTCTCACAATTTTTCAGTTTCTGCCTTAGACTGCATTTCATTCAATTCTGATTTCAAAGGCTGTCTTTACGCTGCAAGTACTGTACACATATAAAGATTGAAAAAACATTAAAAAAAATGCTCAAATTATTAAACCAGTATCGAGTTCTGTTTTTAAAGACTGTTCTCAAGGAATGAAGAGATTTAAAAAAAACGTTCAAATTATTACTCCCTCCGTCCCAAAGTTATTGTCATGTTTGAAAGTCATGTTTGAAAGTGCTTTTTTAAGCAGGTCAAAAAAATACTTCCTTGTGGCTAATTTTATTTAGGTTGCAATGAACACATGCAATGTTCTTCAATCATTCTAGTGACATAATTTGGAACCTTTTTTAATCATGTTTCTTACAATATGACCTACTTAAGAAAGCACTTTCAAACATGAAAATAACTTTGGGACGGAGGGAGTACTAAATTAGAAACCAGAGAACGGGAATACTCGGGACACTGTAAGTCGGAAACTCCATGGAACAGACAACACGAGCTCTGGCGTTACCTGTTCGATTTGACGAAGAAGGAGCCAGCGTCGGTGTCGTAGCGAGTGGCAGTGCTGATGCAACCGCCTCCCACGGGCGACGTGCGAAGGACCTTGGTTGCGCGTCCCTCGCTCGTGATCCAATCGAGCACCGGGTCACTCTCGGCCACTGCAAGAGGCGCCCGACATATCCCGTTACAGGAAAATTGATACTCCCTCCGTCCCAAAGTTATTGTCCAACTTATTTGCTTAGTATTTCTTTGAGCCAATTGCATTGATCATATTGTAAGAAACATGATTAAAAAAGGTTCCAAATTATGTCACTAGAATGATTGAAGAACATTGCATGTGCTCATTGCAACCTAAATAAAATTAGCCACAAGGAAGTATTTTTTTCACCTACTTAAAAAAGCACTTTCAAACATGACTTTCAAATATGACAGTAACTTTGGGACGGAGGGAGTACCTATCTTGTGCATGACTACACGAATAATTGGAACACAGGAAAAATAAGGGACGTACTGATTTTGAGGCGCAAGACGGGTGTGCGAGACGCAATGGTAGGGTTCACCGGTTTGCAAGCCAAGAAACGCGAGCGAGAGAAAGCTGTTGTAAGGGGAGCGGCAAGCACAGCCGCCATAGCTCAGTCGCACTCTTCCTCGATTGCAAAATTCACGAATCTGCTGTGGCAAGAAGAGGAAACAATATAGAATTCGATGTAACCCTGAACCTTTACAAAAGTTGCATCTACGAGCTCAGAAAAACGCAGGAAAAAAATAAATAAAGGACCGCCATAGCTCAGTCGCCCTCTTCCTCGAATGCAAAATTCACCTGCAATTCTCGAATCTGCTGTCGCAAGAAGAGGAAATAATATAGAATTCGATGTAACCCTGAACCTTTACAAAAGTTGCATCTACGAGCTCAGAAAAACGCAGGAAAATAAATAAATAAATAAATAAAAGAGTGGATGAAATTGATTTGCAGTGTTAAGTCCGTCGACTCCCGATTGTGGAAAGAAAGAGATTGCCAACATCTCATGAAGTTCAAAAGAGGACATGAATCGGAAAACAGAGCATGAAGATGATGAATTACTTACTGCATTGAGCACCAGACGGAAGCAAAAAGGTTCCGAAACACTAAATGCAGATTACGAATGTGAGGATTTGCACTTACACAGCCCGCCATAGCCGTAGGCTCGCCATAGCCACATGAAAAAGTTTCAAGGAATGCAGAATCACAGAAACTCAGTATGGAATACAATTTGTTACATTTACTAGATCATAAAGCCAAAGACCATATTGTCAAAGCAAAAGACCATGTAGTTGAAGTCGAAGGCTGAGTTGTCATAACCAGTGATCATAACCTTCAGCAATGTGGTTTTTGGCTTTGTCTAAATCGTCTCTTGGCTTCGGCAATGTGATTTTTGGCGTGTTATGATTTAAGGTAACTATACCTAAAAGGGAGCATTTATCTTAAAGTGTGCGTATCTATTACAGTGTGACATTTCAGCTGTAAAATGTCACACTGTAGTAGATACGCACGCTTTAAGGTAAATGCTCCCTTTTAGGTATAGTTACCTTAGTCAAGGTAACAAATTGTGTTCTATAACTCAGCTAAAGTAGTACACCCTCTCTATGCCACAATTTCATTTCACCTACACCCTTTTGAAAATAGGGGTTGTCACATTTTCTTTACATTTTCAATCTTTAGAGAATGAGGATGTGGCACTGTCTCGTTGAATTGCGGAGGGCCTATTTGATGAAAATTGAGAAGTTTCTTTTTTCTCCTCCAAGGGTGAAGAATGGGCGTGGTATGGTTTCATGTGTGAATTTTTCACCGTGGAGCTTCTTCTTTTCACCTTTGTTTTTGTTTCACCTCTATCACTTGAGAGGGTCGTTGCTTTGTGATTTTTGTTGATTGTAGTAAATCTCATTCTCTACTCTCCATTCTCATTCTCCAAAGGGTAGAAAAGGGAGTCACACCTTCTTTATGGAGAAGGGCCTCTTTTCTCTCTAAACCTTTTCAATCTTCAACAAAGCTTGATTCTTGAAGAAGGTGTGGCACGGCAACCCCTAATGTAACAAAGGTTTTTAAAAACAAATATGCACACAATCCTAGCATGAGCCCCTTGAGTCTCTTGTACAGAACCCATGATCTATAATTTCTCTCAATTTTTGTTTTGATAGACTTGTGGTACATTTTTTGGAGCTCTACTGTAGTGGTCTTTCGGGAATTTGAAATCAACAACAAAATGAAACGAGCAATAGGTTCTCAGCTCATTTTGCACTTTTAGCTCACTTTTTTGTAACAATTTTTTTTAAAGTTGTCAGCCAGCATTGGTCAACGTGCTACTCTAGTACCAGCATTAAGCCACTACAATATTATTTTTTTATTATTGTTATGTGTTTCGAGTTTTGAGATCTTGTTTACCTTCCCTTCCCAGTTGCCATTACCTCCCCCTCCATGTAAAACAACCTAACTACACTAAATAGGTAGATTTGTGTTAGATAATTATAAGATTTGAAAATATTATAGATTTTTACTCTCGACAAAAAAATTACCAAAGACATTGATTCCAATACTATTGAAAGATCCTCATCTTGACCAATATAGAGGGTAAAAAAATTGGTCAACAGTAAAAACTTACAACATGTTTATGTAAATTAGTGTATCTAACACATTGATTTTGCATGGAGGATGATGTCAGATATTTTGCACATTTCTCCTCCAGGGCAAGATAGAGCTCGTAAAGTCTACAAAATGTTATGTCTCACTTTTATTAGAAGAGATTCTACAATAAACCAGTTGTCTATTGGAGACCGGGGCGGGTGCTTCATGGGGGGAGCAGCTCTCACATGTGAATTACCAAATGAAACCAAAAGTGAATACAATCCAACGATCTTTTTGTTGTAAAAATATCATAATCCTCTCTCCATCCAGTCTCCAAACAATTGATCTTTGTCGAAGAAAAAAAAGAAAGAAAGAAAGAAAGCTCCTTTGAAGATTCTTTCCTCCCCTGATGACAAATAACAATTCATACTTCTCTTTTGATCACACGCATGTTGATTCATTCCTCCGCTAGTGATGTGTACTCATGTGCCATATTGATGGAAGGTGATATTTTGTGTTTCAATCCATGTGGCAGTCCCAAGGCCTCCCAGAAATTCATGAGAGAAGCACACAAACCCGGGCGCTAACTGGACCAAGAGAGGTAACTGCAAGTGCAAAATTGAACTGCTAACAGTCATCTAGTAAGTTATTGACAAGCCGAATTGTGTGCATACCGTACCTGGTCATCAGGGTCAGCATCTCATGTTGAATAATTAACATTTTTTTTAATTTGTTTTTCCAACAAATGTCTGATTTTGTGACTAATAATCAAGATTTTCATGATCACCATAATAAAACAAAAAACAAAAATTGAAAAAGAAAATTCCAAAAAAAAAATGGGTTTGTCTTCTTATATTGTTTTTGTTAATCGTCCCAAAACCCCTTCTCTACCACAAACCCTAAGGTCAACAAAAAGACCAACAATCCGCATTCACAAAGCCTAAATGATTCCATACATAATTCTCATTCATGCAAGGCCCAAATTTTGCACCCAACATACCAAAACAGCTCTATCAATCCTGCCAACTAAGAGCCTCATAAATTTCTTTGCTGCGCCAGAGTGTCATGTGAAATCAATCCTACTTCAGTTCCATATGGTCCTCTCAATTGAACTACCAGAACTCTCAAGTTCGTTTAGGATACCCTTGCAAACTGTAGTGAAGGCAGAGAAACCCTATTATTGAAGCATCCTTTTTCATCCTTCCCTTTTCATCTAGAAACTACATTTCACTGCAGTACACCACAAACTCCGTGACATCCGGCAGGATTTGAGGACTAATTAATTAATGATGAGTGACCCAAATTTGAGTGCAATTTTGAGGTCATGGTGACAATTACTAGTTATACTTCTCTTTTCAATAGATAGACATGAACTCCGGTCCTCTTTCAAGGTCGGCGTAAATAAAGTGTCTGCTCGTTTTGACAATGAGCCAGTGCTCACCGGACAAAGGGCTGAAAATGAATGCAGCAACGGGACTTCCCGGGAGGTCTTCCATCCTAGTACTATTCCGGCTCAAAGGCGCTTAACTTCAGAGTTCTGATGGGATCTGGTGTAGTAGCCTTGCTATGACCGCATCACTCTCTTTTCAATACAGTCATGTTGGTTCAATAGAGTCAACCCTTGAAAGCCCTTTGGGTTTCTCTACAACCCATATTTAGTCTTATAGTTGTTCAATGGTTGGTTTAATGTGTTATATTGTTATTTACATACTATCGTAATTATTAATTGTTTTTTACTAAAAAAATATACATGCTAAAAAAATTGTACAAATGAAAAACGTACGCTTAGGTTTTCCCAGGTTTACCTATCTCGGTGGTGAATTAAGCAGCTTCCACCTCTTGGGGATCGACCACCCATACATGGAAGCATGGCCTTAGATATAGAGTTAAGGTAGACATACTCATTGCCACCCATTAAATAATTATGTTGTCATATACTAAATGTGTATATTTATGTATGTTATCACTATACGAGAGCAAAATTCTGTGTTAGGTGGTAATGAATATATTCATCTTAACCCTTAAACGTCCCATAGGGATAGTATATACGTTGTCGTATGATTGAGATTTACTACCAACAAGAAACTGTAAATTGGAATCTTAATAGCTCATTAGAACCGCATTGATGTAAATTTCAACTTCTCTTGTGCACCCAAACCATTAAAGGTGTGGATCTATTCCAAATACAACCAAAATACATCGTATTCTAATGGTCGCCACTGCATGTTAAGACATTTAGGGGTTAAAGCATCTTCAATCGTGGCTCTTCAAATGAAACCCTACAGTCAGACCTCGATAAGTGTTAGGGGTTGAGAGCATACTTTTAGTTAACACTTAGACACTAGTAACACATAACACTTATAAAGGGTGATGCCGATGATTTGTAACACTTATAAAAAATAACAGTTAGAAGAATTAAAAAGGTAAATACCTCGGGGAGGTCACTCCCTTGTATATTTTGTATACACGTGCGATAATGACCTATTTATTTGGGGGGTTATTTTAGCTAAAAATTTTAGCAAAAAATATTATTAGGTGATGGTATTTTACATATAAAAAGCCTGAGAATATTATATGTGATGGTATTTTACATATAAACATGTTTCACTTTTTTAAAATCCCCTATTTTACATGTACATTTTTTACAAAATTTATCTACAATGAATATATTGGACCCTATTTTTTATCGCACGTTGTTTCTAAAATTTTCGCCAGTGAACCCCCCGAGGTAAATACATAACATTTATAGAAAAAATGGATGAAATTACAAAATATTTATTCATTATTCATCTCAGTCCGTCGAAATAATGAATCAGTAGTACTTACGTGAGTTTCTGCTACATGCCAAGATTCTACTTCCTTTTCTAATGCTTCAAAAGTCCTAATAAATAACATGGTGTCATTAGGTCTTTGCTCCAAAAACTTCTTCACAGTTTGAAGAGCACTACCGACATCTTTAAAGCCTACAACCTCTTCTACTATATCGTAAGGATTAGCTTCATTAAGATTACTATCTTCGTGTTCACTACCTTGTTATTGAGATGGAAGCATTTCAATAATTTCTTCATGAGTGGGTTCATAAGGGTTATTCAAATCAAACTTGAGCTCATAATTCAAATACTCTTCAACATTCATGTTAGGGGTCTCAGTCTCAGAGGATATCAAACTTGGTTGTTTCAATACAACAACAACCTCTGTAAATCATACCTACTGTACATCTACCTATACATCTACCTATCAGTTTGTTTCTAGAATGGACATCTAGAGTCACTTTGCAATTACAAACTATTACTTTACCTCAAAATTATCTCCCCCCAAGCGATGGCTCTTACGAAAAGCCTTTTTTTGGAAACTTATCATTTACCAAGGTAAGATTAACAAAGTCGGGAGCGCGACATTGCATAACACTTAACGCATAACACTCCATAACACTTGCTAGTCTTAATTTTAAGGGAGCGGAAATCTCTATAACACATATAGAGTTTTAACACTTATCGAGGTCTGACTTACTTACTTTTTTTGTACCCTTCATTTGTTCTTTTGACATGACATTCGGTTGGCGTGGCTTATGCCAACTTACGACACACGAAGAGTAAAAACCATGGTGATGTGACTCTTGAGCATGACCAACATTCATATTTATAACACGCCAAGAGTCAAAGCCATAGTGATGTGACTCTCGAGCATGGCCAACAGTCATTGTGGTGAATCACCACATGGGTGAAAGACGAGTGGTGAGAAATCTGAAAGGACTGAACCGAATCTAAAGTACAAAAGAAGTACAAATGGACATGTGCAAGACCAAAAAAGATGCTCTTAGACCCTCTTTACATTAGAGGCAAGAAGTAGTATTTTTCATGTGTTTGTTTTTCTTTACATTAGAGGCAACGTAAAAAAAATTGGGAAATAATATTTGGCAAAATCTTAAGCTTACAATCATATTTTGGTAGAATTTCTTCATATTTTGGTAGTTTTCTTCACAAAATTTGGCTATCTTCACAAAAAACATATAGAGAAAATCTAGCAAAAAAAAATCAATTTTTTTCATTTTTTTCTTTAACAAAAGAGAAATGACATATTTTGTAGAGAAATCTTGCAAACTATAGCTAGAAAAAATCGATGGCAAAAAATCATGAAGAGCAAGTTTCACCCGATAAGATTTATAGAAGAGCAACATATTTTAAGTCCCTTGAATTTTCAACAAAAGAGGTGGGTATGATATAAATTCCAAGGGACTTTTGTTTTTTAGATTTTTTTTTTAATTTCGTTTTTTTTGGTATAAACACACAAGCTACTAGGTGTTCTATTTTTTAAATGCATTAGAAATGTTAATAGTCAATATTGTGACCACTTCTCGCATACAAATGACTTGACCTCCCAAAACCTTTTGAAGCAGAAGCCATGATCTTTAACATTAAGCAAATTTTCACTACAATCTTACTTAGTTTTAGAAGTGGCAAATTTTACAAAAGAAAATGAACAAAAAGTGAATAAAATCATCAATATTTGAATGAAAATGCATAATTTTAATGGATGAACACATTTGTATGAATGATTCTATCCATTATTTCCTCACCTAACTACATTTCCCTACTCGAAAGAAAAAAAAAGAAAAAAAAGAAAAAACTAAACTAAATTAAATTGGTTGCCTTTGAGAGGCCGGTATAGTCCATGGCCACTCAATCCAAGTGTAAATAGGTTATTATTATTATTTTTATTATTCATTCAATCAATGTACCATACGGTATGCAAAAGGTTCCCCGTTTACCCTTTATCGTACCTTTTATTTGTTATTTTGATATGACATTTGGTTGGCGTGGCTTATGCTCATTTACGACACGCCAAAAGTCAAAGCAATTGCGAATGGACAGCGGTCACTATGGTGGGCTACCACATCACTGAAGACTAGTCAGGAAATGTGAAAGGACTGAACTGAAAACGAGGAAATCTAAAAGGACCGAACTCAAGACTAGTCAGGAAATCTAAAAGAACAAAATTCAAGACTAGTCAGGAAATATGAAAGGATTGAACCAAACCAAATCTGGAGTACAAAAGGGCATTTGCAGGACAAGTCAGGAAATATGAAAGGATTGACCCAAACCAAATCTGGAGTACAAAAGGGCATTTGCAGGACAAGTCAGGAAATATGAAAGGATTGAACCAAACCAAATCTGGAGTACAAAAGGGCATTTGCAGGACAAGTCAAAAAATTTGAAAAAGACTGAAAAGAGCTGTTCTTAGGCCCTCTTTACATTGAAGGCAAGAAGTCGTCATGAAGAGTCAATTTCACCCAAAAAGATTTTAGAAAAACAACAAAATTTTATTTCCCTTGAAAATTCATTAAGAGAGGTGAGTCCGATGTAAATTCCAATAAACTTTTGTTACAAAAATATTATTTTTGGATTTGTTTTGTTTTGTAAAAACACTCAAGTTAATTGGTGTTCTATTTTTAAATGTATCAAAATGTTAATAGTCAATATTGTGACCATTTCTTGCATCCAAGTGACTTGACCTAACAAAACCTTTTGGAGCACAATCCATGACCCTTGAGAATAAGCAAATTTTCACTATAATCTTACTTAGTTTTGGAAGTGACTAATTTCACATTAGAAAAAATAGATTAAAAAATGAATGAAATTATCAATATTTGAATGAAATCGTCAATATTTGAATTAAAGTGCATAATTTTAATGGATGAACACGTTTGTATGAATAATTCTATCCATTATTTCCCTACCTAACTACATTTCCCTACTCTACCAAAAAGAAAGTTGTCCATGGCCTCTCAACCCTAGTGTAAAAGGACTTTATTATTATTATTATTATTATTCATTCAATCAGTGTACTGTATCGTACCGTATGTAAAAGGTTCCCCAAAGGTTGAGTCCATTATACCAGGTCAAGTCCCAAGTTCCCCACCAATCCACGGATCCTGAGCATTACTTAATTTGGGATGAAATGCGGAGGCCACTGTTTTTCAATGCTTCATCACACTCATCTCATGTCCACTGTGTGTCATGCATGCTTGAAAGCACCCAGACTTTGCTTATTTTTAGCTCATGAATATGTTGCCAGCAAGTCCAGCGTGTCTGATGAGCTAGACCATCATTCATCTGCAGCAAATGCCATTATTACAAAGGTGCCTCCAAAGTTGGAAATTACCGGTACTTCATCTGGTCCACACTAATTCAAATAAAATGAGCTCGGAGCCTCGGACCATATGTGGCCGGCTCCAGGGAGGTGCCTTTAGGGTGCAGGTGTAAAATATTCTTGGAATATTCTACCTATCAGCAGTGTCACGTGGCAATTTGGGGGTTAGAGCATTCCCACCCATGCACACTAGGACTAACTCCCTGAAATTATTCATCTATATTTGAAGGGCCCTTGCACTCACACTCCCCCACCCTTGCACGCCCCTTGTATATCAAAAGTGCGTATCAAATAGTCAATGAACCAATCACAAGTAAAATGTGAGGATATAGTCAACTAAATAGTGATTTGAAGGCCCAATTTCTAACACGCTAGGATCGAGAGTCAAGAGGCATTTTGGAAGGGCCCTTGGCACTTTTCACGAGTGTGAGAGAGTCTGGGAGGGCATGGGTGGCCCTGCTCTTAGGGCTTTGGATTTGGGGTTTTGGAAATTTTTGTTGACGTCAAAGGAATATTTCATAAATACTTCAATAACATAGTGTGCACACACACCGCATCCCTTGCATCCTACACCCTAAATTCCGTACCACGTAGTAGTTGACCCCAAACCAGACCATAATGCTCACCCCGAGATCATTCATCGTGAATAGAGAATTTCGTAGGTGGAGATAGGCCTATGAGATAACCCTTTAAAGGTCCAAAGAGCCCATTTGAATTAACATTATTTCATTATATTTGGATTAGTTTTACACCTCTTATGAATTTAAGATAAAAAATGAAGTCAAAGTTCATGTTGATATGGTTCTAATGAGTCGTTGGGGTCTCAATTTGGAACTCTTCACTTACAACAAGTGCCAAATATACACCCAACATGTTTAATGTCCCCAAGGAACTTTTAAGGGTTAAGCTATAAATACTGTTATACTGTAAACCGAGAAAATATAGAGTTTTGTATCTTAGAAATGGAAGTTAGATCATGGAGAAAAAGATAAAAAAAAAAAAAAAAAAACTTTGGCCCGTAGGACCACTGTGACTGAAGAGTATGTTGGGGGGAGTGCTGTTAATTAGGCCACCAAGACCAAGTTCACGTGTGCTACCTTTGATGCTTGATCAAGGGCTTTACCTTTTCTAAATAGAGAAGAAGAAATCACAACAAGACAAAGTGATTCTATACTTTTTGGCCAAATAGAAAAAATTCTACAATTTTTCAAACTAGAAAGTTTGTCAAACCTCCACTATTGTCCTAGATTTATATTAAATTGATAAGTTGATATATGGATTATTCTACCTCTTTATTCAAAGCAGAGCACACATAACACGCAATTTCTAATTTACGCATTTGGCTATATAATCATGCACTGGGCCCTTAGGCACAATAAAAAAATTGTCTAAAAAATAGCGATTTTTGTCTTTTATACAATCAATTACATTGTAAACAAACAATTATTTTATTTATTTTTTATCCTTATCTTTTATCTTTTCGTTTTTCTTTTCTTTTTGTCTTTTTAGTCTTTTAACGGCGGAGGGAAAAAAATTAAAATTAAAAATTGTTGGTTTTCTCCTTCTGTTCAGTGTGGCTAAAACCCTATCGGCGACGTGTTTTACGGTTTTAATACAAAGGCTTGGACTTTGGACTTGACTTTTGAAAGCTTCACACTATGACGCTTCAAGTTGAAAGGCCACGAGAGCTCATAAAGAAAGGCTTGAACTTTAAACTTGGCCTTTGGAGGCTTCACACTATAGCCGCTCGAAGGTTCCAATATATATATATATATATATATATATATTTTTTTTTTTTTCAAGCCCAATTCTTTGGACTCTCAACATACTTTGGTTATGAAATTCCACTCTCCACGGCCTCTCAACATGTAGAGCTATAGTATGCAATTAAATCGTAACCTCTAAATTTGAGATATTTGTAAATTTGTAACTTTAGCTATAGTTACAGTATTTAGATTCATGTAAGTTTAGTTATATTACAAATTTATATATTAACCCCTAAAGGACCAGGACCGTATTCTTACAAAAAACCATGAAAAACGCAGTATTTGGAAGTTGCAGAAGAAAACATATGTTTATTAGTTTTTTCATCATTTAACTGTAAGATCTAATACCCAACTTGAATTTTCATGTGAGCACAAAATTTGAGAGCAAAATGACCATTAGAATCTTAGATTATAAGGATCAAAGTTGCAAAAGAAGATTTTTTGGGGTTCAATCCGGTGACAAATTTGAACTTTAGAAATTAATATCTTTTTTTTGAACGGGTTAGAAATTCAATGAATGGCAAGGCCATGTTAACAATTGAGTTAAGTCTTCAAATATAAAATTTTGTAAGAAAAAAGCTCATATTAATTTTTTCATAAAACAATTACTAGAAGTAGGTACAAAGTGAAAAGAAAAAGAAAATCATTAATAAGTTTGACATGGAATTGTAAAATGTCAATCTTAACGGTGAGAATGTTGTACTTGGAAATCTTCACTTGGTGCCTTTTATTTCATTAAAAAATATTGAAAATTGAGTTTAGAAATGAGCTTCAAAGTTTTTTTTGTCCAAATTGCCCAAAAAACAGATCTCCTCATAACTTTTATCCCATTGCTCAAAATGGGTACATTTAAAGCTTCATTTGTAGATAAAGATCAACCAATCGTGAATCAAAAAAGAAATTTTGTAAAAGAGTAAAAAATAAAAAAATTCTTGCTGCCCGATCTCGCTTCAAAAACTTCAAATGTTTATAACTTTTGCAATACTTATCGGAATGACATGAAACTAAGTGTGACATGTAGAGTGTAGTTTTTGGAAGCTACACTGAAATTTTCATTGAAAATTTTAAAAATATGAGGTCCCTGGAGGCTGCCCAAAAAGTGGACAACCAGAATATGGTCGCTCAAAAATTTAGGGGTTAAAGGTGGCTATATTTAGATATAATGTAAATTATGTATTCAATGTATCTATATTTAGGTATATTCCAAATTTGGATTATTATATGTTCAGTGCAGTTAAACCCAGCCGCTGAATTTGGCGGCAGTGCCGGTGGCGACCCACGGTCACCGACGACCGCCCCACTGGAAGACCTCTAAGACCGCCGGCTGTCCCGCGAACAGGACAAGTGTCCACGGTCAATGACCTAGATGATTGTCCACCGGGGCCCGTCACCGGTCACCGGGCCCGTGTTGTTCACACACACCCGTTCCTCACGAGGTTGCGCAATCTGAGCCGTCCGCGGGCCCAGATCGGAGGGCCGTCCTCGCTCCCACAACCATCACTCGGCTCCGTCCTGGAAGCCTCCTTTTCTACGCCACAATTCCTACACCTTCTCCAACTAACGCGCAGAGACAGATCGCATGGTGAGCTCAATCATGCTGGCACCACGCAGGACGGTGATTCAATCGGCCATAGCTGGTTTTGTGGAGGTTTCGCTCAAGGGCGGTAGCAGAACAAGCGGTGTGGCTTGAAGTGCATTGTACGCAGAGTTTTGTAGATCGGGACGATCGGCGAGTGAAGTTTATGGTCATTTTTGGAGCTCTGGTATGAGCCGAGGTTGAGCAGCGGTGTGTTTATAATAACACTCTCCCCGGGGATTGGCTCTGCGTTCTCCGAGACATGGTGCGTTTCTCCAAACCAGATGTGCATGGTCTTGGATACTGTGTTAGTTCGGGTTTCGAACTTGTGCATGTGGTAGGGTCTCTGGTCTAGAGTGTTTCAATGTCTTTCGCTTCGTTGAAAAGCAGATCTGATTTTGCAACAGAAAGCTGAGTCTTAGATATTGTGAGGCCAGGAGATCTGGGAAGTGCGGTGGCAGTTAGTTGCAGGTTCTTTTGGTTTGAAATTTTTACCGCTATCGTTGCAGTTGATTTTCTTGCTCGATGTGAGTAGTGTAAGCACGATCTGCGGTTTGTGAGGACATGTGCGTCATAGCGTGTTTTTAGTCTGTTTTCCAAGCGTGTTATGTTTGAGAGTTTGATGATAGTGTTTAAAGGTGTTTGCAATGTTTTTTTCTTAATTTAACCGACTAGTTTTTTGTGAGAATTTCTTGATGAATGAGTTTTGCTTGCAGGCGATTGCACCGAAGAAGATTAGGAAAGCAATAGGCGGTCTGAAAGATCAGACCAGCATCAGTATTGCGAAGGTAGGGGTTGGAGGCACGAAAGCGCCCGACCTCGACGTTGCGCTTGTGAAGGCGACGAGCCATGATGATTTCTTTGACGAGAAGCACGTCCAAGAGATCTTGCACCTCACGAGCTACTCTCGTGGTTATGTGAATGCCTGCGTCACCAGCCTAGCCAAGAGGTTGTACAAGACACGCGATTGGCATGTGGCATTGAAAAGCCTTATGCTCACGCACCGTCTGCTCCGTGACGGCGATCCTACTTTTGAAGACGAGTTGATGCATGCCTCTCGACACGGTCGGCGCATTCTCAACCTCTCAGACTTCCGCGACGAGACACATTCCAACGCGTGGGATTACGCCGCTTTTGTTCGCACTTATGGATCGTTTCTCACTGAGCGACTGGATTGCTCGTTACATGTCGCTGGCAAGAGCAAATCCCGTCGGGGTAGAGGAGAACGGGGAGGGAAAGGAAGATCTGCGTACAGCAGATCGCCTGAGAGGTCGAGTTACCGCGGCTCTCCGGGTCGGGCCTCTCGCTCTCGCTATGGCGGTTCGCCTGATTCTCGTGGCTATGCTTACAGCGACGACCGTCGCCACAGTAATTACGATGGCGGGCTGTCGCCACGTTATGGCGACAGATCCAGACGCCGAGACGACTGGGACAGCAGGAGCAGGAATGACAGGTCTGCATTCTTTCCAGTGTTTTTCACCTCGGAAAATAAGGTTAGGGTTTGAGGCTCTTCCTGATGTTTTTGGCATGGTGTATTCGGTGCAGGTCTGAGGACAAGGAAGAAGAGAACAATGACGTGCCTATTAAGGAGATGACCGTCACGCAGCTTTTGGAGAAGATGCCTTCCATGCAGAGACTGATGGAACGGATATTGCATTGCCGCCCGGCAGGTCTGGCAAAGACAAACCGATTGGTGCAGCACGCGCTCTACCCTGTCATCCAGGAAAGCATTCAACTCCATAAGGACATTTCTGACGGATGTGCTGTTCTTCTAGAGGCTTTTTTTGACATGGAACAGAAAGAGAGGGTTAAAGCGTTCGAAATCTATTTCACGTTCTCCAAGCAAGGAGATGAACTACACGACTTGTACAAATTGTGCAAGCATCTTGGAGTTGGTCGATCTTCAGAGTACATCGAAGTCGAGCCTGTTCCAAGTGAGACTCTGGAGAATTTGGAAGAATATTTGCGGTCAAATGCGCTTAACGGCAATCGAAGCAAAAGCCCTGAAGCAGAGCCTTTGCAGATCGAGTACAAGCCACAAACACCTGAGCGGGCACCGGAGCCTGAACCTCGCTCGTTCTCACCCGAGCCTGCACCTCCTTCAGTGGAGGAACCGGCTCCTCCTGTTGCCGAGCCTGAGCCTGCACCAGCGCCACCGCAAGTCGAAGGAGGTAGCATTAGAGCTCTGACCTTGAACTTTTCCAAGTTGCTCAGGGTTGTTTCACTTCGGATACATTTTGTCTCTGTACTTACATTGGTCTATTGTCGTTGTGTTTCTCCAGATTTATTAGATCTTGACAAAGCGACAATCTCTCATGAAGATCAAAGCAACAAACTTGCCCTGGCACTCTTTTCGACTTCTGCGTCAACCACCACCACCTCCTGGGAGTCTTTCAGTGCGCCAGAAGACCACCAAAACGCTCTCCAAGTGCTTAACTCCTCCGAAGCCGGAAAAGCTGGTTGGGAGCTTGCCTTAGTCGCTTCAGTGAGCAACGTATCAAAACCTGCACATCCAAACAGACCAATGGCTGGAGGGTTCGACCATCTGCTGTTGGATAGCATGTATAGCCAAGGGGAAGTTCTACAAAAGCAAGCCGTTTCAGCCGTTCCTTCGGGAAGCGCAAGCAGTGTGGCGATTCCAAACCGACCTTCTAGCTCCTTCCTTGCCTTGCCAGCTCCGCCAGGGGCGATGCCCGTGCCAGTGAATGGGGAGGATCCCTTCGCTGCTTCCGCTGTTGTCCCCCCTCCTGCTTATGTGCAGATGGCTGATTTGACGACGAAGCAGGAATTGTTGACACAGGAGCAGATGATGTGGCAACGGTACCAGACTGAAGGGATGCGTGGGGAAGCTGGGTTCATGAAGGTGTTCAACAATCCTTATGCTGGTATGCCAGGTCCTAATCCCATGATGTACCAGAACCCTTACCAGAATGTGGGCATGCCCGTGGGTAGCTACCGCACTCCTTATTGAGTTGCCTGCTTTGGCAGCTTGTAAATTTTGCCACTGAGCTATGTATTTCGTATTGGATTATGATTTGTACATTGTGGAGGATGATTTAAACGATGACTACCGGTAGGTGTTGGGGCCACTTTTTAGTAGCCTCTTCAGCCTGTAGACTCGATTCTTTTTATCAACAGATTCACCTTCTGAGGTGACGGGAAGGCGTTTGTCGACCTTTCATTGCTTTTTCCTTAGTGCAACTCTCAGCACATGTTCATCTAAGTGACACTTGGTTCATATCTGTCCCTCACTGTTGGTATCTATTTATCTTGGTGTAATCTTAAATGGTCGTTGCAGTTTCAAACGATCTCATTCCTCAGCAATGCTGCCAGCTCTTACCCTTTTGTGTAAATTGCACGGTTTCAGTCTAGGTGGCACTTTCAGATATTTTATTCCTTGATGTTTATATTGAAGAACATTGCAAAGTGAAACATTCAATACACTAAATAGTATATTTAGTGTGAGGCACTGTAATTGCGAACGTCACTCTAAATATCAAAAAACCTACTTTTGTAAGAACACGAAATGTAAATTCTCACACTATTTATGAAGAGTACTAACGTTTTGACATTGCGACCTTTTGAGATATGGATATTTAGTGTGAGTAAGGAATGAAACTTGAGATGAAAGTTTAGATAGAAAAACTGAAATTTTAGAAATGGAATGAATCAAATTGGATGATAACTAAAATCATAGAAAGTAAAGCAAGGAACAAGTGTTTCAAAATGGAGCAAATTTTTTTGGAAGAAAGAATAACAAAATGGAGCAAATGCAATTGAAAGATAATGAAAATGCAAATGAAAGATAATGGGACATAGAGAATGAGGAAAAAAAATCAAATTTATAACAAAGTGAACTTTGAATAAGAAAATGAGATTGTTGCAATCTGCCCCTGAAAATCAGATTGCTACAATGTGCCCTTGAAAATACGGTTCATGCTTTGCTACAAGAAGTTGAAGATGTGGAAATAATTGGTTTACATTCCAAGTTCCATCAACTCCAAGTGACATTCCTGAACGAATCATGGCCTTTCTTGCATACGACATATTGTCAGAATCAAGCTCCCTGTTAACATCTTCCACGCTGTCAGCTGCCAATTGTAAAAAAAATGCTTACCAGGATTTGTAAGCTTACCGGACCACTGACCATCAGCCCGAGCTTGATTCTGCCAAGCGTTTGTAACAATAAGCTCGGTTTTTTTGGCCTCCCATCGTTTGGTCCAAGTATCCTTGATTTTTGAAATAATGAAGGTGTCTGTTGGTTGACAGAGATGAGTAGAACAAGGCGGAAGGTACTTCAAAACTGCTTGTTTAGCTGTCAAAACAGCTCTCAATGCCGGAGTCATGTTGTAGCCGCTACAATTGTCAACCCAGATCAATTTCTCTCGTTCACGTATATCAGGCTGAAAGGACCTAGGGTCGGCAAAAAATGCAGGAAAGAGGGATTGGTCCATCCAGCCTTTCGGACCTGTCCTGTAGCAAACACCTGCGACATTGTCCTCGAGACCGCGAATGGGGTAATTACCTCTTGGATTCGTAAATATGAGCATGGGTGTTTCGATCATAGATTGCCGCCCTCCTGAAATATGAACGACCATGGTCATGGAGTTTCCTCTAGAAACCACTTCAGCGTATTTGATTGTCGTATCTCCTCTGAATCCGAGCGTTCGGCCATTGTCCATATTAACCAGAAAATGAGTTTCGTCAACATTTTCCATCAAATTCTCGTCAAAAAGTCCATCTCGAAATCCTCTATGCAGCACACCCAAATGGTGTGTTGTTTGTCTCTCAATCTGAAGTTCCTTTTCGGGACTACAAATTAATCGACCACGTTGGGTAAGTGGGACTAAATTATAAGTATGCATGAATTGCTGTGCCCAACTAGGGGTTAATTTTTTACAGAGAAGTATATTGTCTTTTGGGTCTCTAGAGTGGATAGTATAGGGTGAGGTAGGATCAAACAAAATCGTTTCGGCTAACTCAATCAATAATCTTGCGGAAAATTTGACACCAGCCTTTTGATAATTTTCAAATGCAACAAGAAGTTGAGGGTAAACCCATTCTACCCATGCGGAGTGTTTGGGGCCACGTCCGGAAACTGCCTTCGATCGCAGCAATTTTCGTGTGCCGAGACGACTTCTGGTGCAGGCAAAATGCAATGTGTCAACGGGTTCCTCTCCTTCTGGACAGAAATGAGCTCGCATATTCCACCAACGGCCAACATGTACAAGGTTTGCATGGCGCATCGCTCGAAAATGATCTGGAAATGCGGCAACACTGCGCATGTACAGGCCTGGAAATCCATGGAGTGATTCGTCTTGTACCATCCAAGTGATGATGGTTCGGCGAGTTGTTAAAGTAGACACTTGCTGCAGGGGTCGAGAAGAATGGTCTTGGGGATCCATCTACAACAATGAGGATGAATTTTTTAGTACGATGGAAAACCGATATAACATCCACTCAGCCTACTCGAGTTTTGGATGACGGACAAAATTCATCCATTCACCGGCGCGGCTAAATGTCCCATACCTGTTGGTGATAGGGTTCGGCTTGGCGTGGTATATGCCCCCCCCCCCCCCCCCCCCCCCCCCCCCCCCCCCCCCCGCAAGCGGAATGAATGGGCGGCGGCGGCGAAATAGCAAGAGATTCAAGAGCAAATGGCACCTGTGGCGAAAGGTGGTGACGCATGAGTCGCCAACACTAATTATCCACAAATTGACAATTAGTGTTACACAAGTAGTAGGGGTAAGCACATTATTCATCACCTCACACTAAATATACTATTTAGTGTACTGCTAAATCAGAGGAAGTGAAGTAAAACTTAGTCTAATATCTTTATCCCCATGTCACATGAGGAAATTGTAGTTCTGAATTAATTTAGAAATCTCCTTCTTTCAAGCTTTGGACAGTGCCTAGATAAGTGGCCGACTAGATTACTCTGCATTCTCATCAATACATAGAATGAAAGTCATCTATGTTTTTGGAATTATTTCAGCAACTTGTCCTATCTAATGGATTTAGTGATATTTGAGTACATATTTCCTAAAATTAAAAATGTAGAAGTATGTCAAGTATACCAAAATTGCTTTTAGTGCAGTTTAACCCTTTAACCCCTAAATGACTGAGGGGGTAAGGGCAAAACATAAATATGTTATAAAAAATTACTTCTTCAACTTTGATGAAGTTTGGTCCAAAAGAGAAAATGAGGAGCTTGATGTTTAGTAATTTTCCACACGGTCAAATATCAAAAAATAGTTTTTTATCATCTTATAATGAATTTAGAAGCATTTAACTTCAAATATGTATAAGAATCACAAATTTTATTTTTAGAATTTGAAATTTTGTATGATTTGTTGAAACTAGACATTCTATTCTAAAATCAAAAATTGCAAATTTTTCAACGGAGAGAACATCATTACTTTCCCCAAATAATGAGTTTTCTAACACTAGACAATATAGAAGTGTTTTTCTTTGAAAAATTCTCCCGGGTGGAGTTTAACTCGGATTGACATGATTCAAATTGGGTTGGACAGTAGACTTGATTACCTCTTTAAAAATATTTTTTATTTTCTATAAAAATTTTCTTTCTATTTCGGACCTATAAAAAAAGGGCAGAGACCATAAAATGGTTGATCCGTCACTTAGGGGTTAACGTCCCAATTCAACACTGTTTTGAAAGATTTGTTATAAAATGGATGATGAAAAACGAAAATGGAGATAATATACGAAGCAAAGTTGTAAACGCCAATGTGAAGATAACATCTGTACGGTCATATTCATCATATTTATTAATTTAAAAAAATTTAATTTTTCAAGGTTTTCTCTTGAAATTCAATTAAAAATCCAAAATTAACATTAGAAATTAAAAAAATTATTGTAATGAAATTGGAAGAACGTGCACTACAAGATGGTATGGTTTTCACTATTTGATTCTAGTTATTATGGAAAATCATGTTTAAGGTCTCACTTTTTGAACTAAGAGTGAAACTTGATATAAATCACTTTTGCTATTTTTCAAAAATTCTCAACATCTTATTTTGAAGATCCGTACGGTTCAAATGGTAGTCAAATAGCACAAGAATTAAGAAAAATTTGAATGAATGACCGTGCGTGGCGAAGGGACGCATCAGAAATCATCCAATGTCCACAATCTGGACGTTGGCGCGTCAAAGGGTTAAGAGTGTCCTTGCAAAAATGAGGTCATAGATTTGAGAAACACAAGTTTTTTATAAAATCACCACCTTTAACAATATCTTAATTCAAATTCATTCCAACAAATGTTACTCAAAAAATATTAAAATATTGTTTGTAATCAAATTTAGGAGCGATTTTTCATTTTAACTAACTAATTTTGTAATTAGATATTGGTGACAGTATTGGTGAATTGAACTCTATGGATGGAATTTAAAATTCGAAATCTAGAACTTTCATTTGTATATCAATTCCAAAATATTATTCTAAATAATACTTTATGATGACTGTTCTTAAACTGCCAATTCTTGGGACACCTTGGTAGGTTTAGGTGTTAATTCTATAACGTCCTGATTTAACCCCTAAAGGACCGGAGTGTTTTCCTTCAAAAACGCTCCAATGCTGCCATTTCTACTCCTACGTGTAAATATTCTAAAAAATATGTTTTTTTTACCTTTTAACCACAAGATCTTGTTCTAAACTACTTGAATAACATCCACAAGAAATTTCGTCAACATTGACCGCACGGATTGCAAGTTATTTGCGTTTGATGAAAAAAAGCACCCCAAAAAAACACCCGCCTGAAAATTTCAGCTGCGTTTGACCATGGGTATGTCAAAAAGGTTCCACTACCAAAACCTGTCGCACTTCACTTTCACATTCTATACTATGTTACTTAGTTGTGTACCAATTTTTGTTGCGTTTGGAGATGTTTAGGATGTTGAAGAACACCCTGCACTTGTTGGGGGTTTAAATGTTTAAAACAGACTCTTTGTTTTTGAAACTACAATATTTTCAACTTTCGTTATTTAAAATATGAATCCAAGCGGTGAAACATAAGTACATTCCACCCTTAATAGAATGGCGAAAAAAAAATTGAAAAAAAATTAAATCTCCAAATTTAATAAAACATATAGCATATTTTCTAAGAATTTTGGGGGTTAGAGAGGAAATAAAGGGTGGAGGAAGGGAATCCAAGTGCCACCTCACCCAACCCATTGTATCCTTCATGATCTCACCAACTTCCAAGAGGGGGGTTGAAGACCCTCATAGTGAACTGCCACGTGGCAGTCCCTCATTGGACGGAACTTTTTAATATGTTAATTATTTTATTATTCAAAAACAAATAAAAAAATAAATTTTAATGGGTCCGGGGTCAGCTTTAAGCCAACCCTGGCCCCCTCTGCTGAGGCATGAAGCTTCCTCGATGCCCCCCTCTCTGGATTCTTCCCCATATGAGCCCTACAGTAGGGACTCCCTGGGCCCTCGCTGGCAGACCCCAGACCCTCGCAAGACCCTCCCCGTGACTTCCACTGGGTCTTGTGGGTGGAGTCTTGGAGGGGGGTCTTTGAACCACGGGTGTCGCTGCCCCCACACATCTGAGAATTTCGACCTTTGCCCTGTGATTCGAATTCTGCTGCCCTCCCCTCAAATTCAACTCAAAAATTGCTGCCCCTGCTGCCCAATCTCCCGAAAAAAACACATTTCTCCACATAACTTCCACATATGGTGTCGGATTTCCAAAAAAAAAAGACCCACATTCTCGTGATACACTGGGGAATCCACCATTAAAATTTTGAGCAACTTCGATTAAAAATGTGTTCATCGGAACCTACCCGGTTTTGTAAATGTCCTAAATGTCCTTTAGGGGTTAATGAAAAACAAAAATGAAGTTATGTAAAAAACAATGATGTAAATGTCAATATGAAGATCATATATGTACGGTTGGATTCATCATATTTTTTTATATATCTTTTAATTAATTTTGCAAGGCATTCTCTTGAATATAACTAAACATGAGTTTGATTCTTATTATTTGGAAGTCTTAATTTTTGCTTAACGCTTAAACGTCCTCACCCCTCTCCAAGTTCAGCAGTTTTGCAAAGATGCATCATAAAATGCAACATAGAGGGATGTTTTGGCACTTGATGTACGAATGATTGTTGTACGTTATAAATTTTAGATTCTATCTATATAGTTAGATTTGCGATTGCTATGACCAATATTCTCTATAATATTTGAAACTTTAAATTGAAAATTCTTTTGCAATTTGATTACAAATAAGAAATTGAAAATTTGTACATGAAATTTGTTGTAATTGGTTGAAATTTAATACTCTAAGCATAGTGATTTCTGGAGGTTTTTGGTTGCTTACTTTTATGAGTTGATTTTTAAAAGATCACTTCCTCCCTGAAATCTTTGAAATTTTGGGTGAATCACTACAACATGAAATGAGGCAAAAGAATAAGGTAGAACCACCTATTAGCGGACATGACCTATTTCCCGTACGGTCTAGAATCTTACAAATATTTTTAGAAATAGTAGATTCTGACACCTATGATCTACACCAGCTGTACATGAAAGCCTATGTCCGGTAATGGGTTTACCTACAGTAGACCCTTTGGAAATTCATAACTTATTCATATGGCGTCCAAAAAATGCATTCTAAAGTGCATGACAATTGTCATCTTTTTGCTAATCTATTTCAATTAAAATATATTTAGTTTGCTAATGGAAACTATGCAGAAACCTTAAATGTCCGATAATAGGTGGTTCTACCTTATCACAAATCATCTCCTTTCTAATTGGATCACACATGGGATCACACATGGGATCACACATGCATGTGTTTTTGAACAGCATATGAGAAACCCTAAATTTTCCTTATAGCAACCCTAAGCTTTCATGTTCAGTACATTTCACGCAAGAATATTTGGGGTCATTTTGGATAAGGGGAAAAATTAACTGTATTTACCTTTCAACTCAGCCATCTTACAAGCTCCAAAGTTGGTGAAAAATCCCTGGACACTACATTAGGAAGTGAAAGTTTCCCAAATAAATAGGTGAGCGATGGTCAAAACTAAATACTGCTCTCAAGGATTGAAATCAACATTGCTTTGTTTAATGTGATCTGTCTAGCAAAATGTTTCTATTCTGTGTTGTAAGCTCCATCTGCAGCAGAAGTATCCATGTCATTTAAGCCAAGGTCCTCATTCTGTTCAAATGTCCGCTCGTATTCTTCAGCTGCAAAATGATCCAATTTAGACTATCAGTTCTTGTAGTAACCGGTAAAAGCTGAAAATATATGAAACTTTAGCAGTACAGTATTCAATACACTTACTTTGGGCTTACATTGTTTCTTATATTACCCTACGTCTTGGTCAGTTACGACATTAATTAATTACATTTTGTCCAAAAGTGCCACATGTCATCTTGTGATAGGTTTATGGTGACATGGACCTCTCAAAATATGATGTGGAAATTAGATTTCGACACAATATTGTCTGAATCTGACCCTCACATACAGTATGGTGTAACAATTTCCTAGTAATAAAATCTTCAATGTTCCAAAGACTAAATCAGACATGAGCTTGTACTAAGGTAACTATATCTAAAAGCAACCTTTTCCTTAAGGCATCCCTAGCTCAGTCTTCCATAATAAGTAGATTTTGACACCCTACTTTTGATGAGAATGTGCACAATCTGAACATCAGAGTTTAGGGTTGCTTTAAGGTCAACCCATAGTCAGCACTTTGGAAATTCATAACTTATTCAAACGATGTCCAATAATGCATGCTAATGTGCGTTGTAATCTTCTTGAACTTGTTATTAAGACCCACTGAAAATATTTTCTGTTTTATGTGTGCAAATAGGCTCAGTTGGTAAGGTGAACGCTTTAAGGTATAGTTACCTTAACCCATTTTGCCTCAAGAAATTCAAAATCAGACAAATATCAAGAAGCAAGAGGAAGTGACGAGGAAGGAAAAAAATACATTTTAATTGCGTATCATTTTCGAAGTCATCTGTTGCTGGTGCTATGAAAGAGTTCGCAAGAGCGTCATCCAAGACTAAAGTCCACTCTTCTTCCACTTTCAATAACTGCAATCACATGTCAAGATCAATACATTATTGACAAGAGTTTTTTGATTCCTCCAACAAACAATATAAGTGACTAAATGGCCAAAAAAGGCCGATTCCATATCTGTACGAGTTCTTATAAATCACTATAAAGCTTCAAGGTAACAAAGTGCAAAAATAGAAAGAAGAAATCATGACCTATGCTTTCAACCCCTAAACGTCCCAACATTCAAAAACTGGATCACGAACAGATTCAAAACCTTGTAACTTTCTCATACAATTTTGGATGATTTCATGCAAGTCATCTTTGGAAGCCCATTAGATTCTCTACCAATTAAAGTAAATCTCTTGTGATGGGGGGATGTTGATAATATTGGAGAGGCCTCCAAATGCAAGTATGTCAAAAAAATTGGATAGATTTTATGCTTGCAATGGACCTCTCATGTACACATCATGTACATTTCAGCCATGCTAATATCTATTTTTGAGGCTAGGGTTGGTACGTTTAGGGGTTAATCAAGTTTCAGAAAGTCTGAAGTGGAAAAGAACAAATACCTTTTGCAAGTGATTATCGAAGTCTTGCCATTTATTCCTCTTCCATGGTTCTGCACTGTCGCCAATACTAAACCCATGCACCCGCTTCAAACCTGCAAGCAATAGACAATTATGATTTAGTCCAGTATATTGCAGCCAATCTCGTATACAATCAGGTGAACATTTTCTCCATTCTCAACTTTGATGAATTTAACTTACTTTGACTAATATTAGTTAGCAGCCCTTCTACAGTGGTAACTAGGCCGCCAAGAGTCCCTGCCGACAGCTCCAACTCCAGTTCTGGAATCTCAACGCTAGCTGTATCCGACTGAAGTACAAAGAGACAAAGGTCAGCATCCCATAATCCACACCCACAACCACGAGACTCTCACCAAAACAGTTGACTTCTACAAGCAAATTGAAACCGCGGGATTCGACGACCATCTTCAAAAAGACAACACCATATCCTTGGCCCAAAGCTTGTTGCAGAAGCTCGCGCAGATACTTGCACTTTGACACCCCCGATACATTAGGGGTGTCATGGCGCTTTCTTCCCATTCTCAATCTTCAGAGAATGGGTACGAGGCACTTTCTCCTTCAATTGTGGGGAACCCATTCTCTGAAGATTGAGAAGCTTCATTCTCATCCTCCTGAGGTGAAGAATGGGCATGAAGATAGAGAGGCTCACCTCCACAGGAAATTCCCCCACTTCGCTACAATAAATGGCGTATTTAGTGTTTGAGGAGAATTGATGTCTTTTACCACGATTCGTTCAAAGGTGAAGAGAAATAGTATCCCTTGACACTACATAGGAGTTTGCCACTTGTCATTCCCACTTTCATTGAAAGTGTCATGTTCTTTCCAAATAATGAGAGTGACATGAGGTGGCATGCCATATTTATTATAAAGTTGCCATATGTCATTGGCACCATGTTCATTTTTTTCTTACGAGGACACTATATCTCCCTAAAATTAAATAGTATCCAAAGAATACAATTTCCACGCAAAGGGTTTCGATGAAATAGTTGCCCACCTTAATAACATCTCGGTTAAGGTCTCTCACTGATTTAACGACGAGGCTAATTTTCTTTCCTTTCTCAGGTATACTGCCGCCAGGTTTTAACTGCACAAGTTCGCAACCAATAACGATGTTAGGATAAAAAAGTGGCATCACAACAAACGTGAAGCTAATATACACACATATATTTCTCTTCCAAATACAGAACACATCTGAATGAGGGTGCACACAAATTGATTCTAATCACACACATATTTCCAACAATATGAAGTATGAAACCATGATAGCCCCCAATACTTCAAAGCTTGAACTTGTGCCAGACCCCAGAAAAAATCACTTAATTGGACTTACCTCGGAATTCTTATATCCACATGCATCACAAGTCGAGGCCATAACAATAACCTCCTTGAAATAAGGTATATTGGTAACAAACATGCGTGTTTCTGCTTTGACTCCACATGCTCCACAAGTAGATGGAAATGTCATCACCTGAAATGTCATCAACATTAGGCATAAGAGTTGTCAAATTGCACAGTTCTAGAGCAGACATATTTATAAAGAGGACAGAGGACCCACTGTGCACACATGGTATGACGAGGGCAGTGATCCCAGAACCGCTTTATGACATTCAGAACATTATGCGACCTCCCACATAAATGGTATCTACTTTTGCTACCCAGTGCATACAATACTCACGATACCTCTATAATATCTGGCAATACCCTTGATATGTTAGGGTGATACCATGATGATATCCGCGGATAACACCTCATGAAGTTGCTACATATTTATATCATGATGAAAATTCTCGCTACATCTCATTTTATTTTTTTCATTTTATTTCTTTGTATGTTTAGCAGCCCCATTTTTTGGGTAGAAATCCAGCGAAATTTAGCCACTTTTGGGATCGCTGGTCGAGGGTAACAAAATCCTAGGACAGTTAACCCCTAAAGGACCAAGGATTCATGGTTTTAAAATGACAAGTTTAAACGATCATATTGTGAAAATTGTAATTTTAATGGGACCAAATTTTATATCACTGGAATCAGTGAAGAATATTACATATGTTGAATCATTTTTTTTTTTAAATCAACAAAATTAAAACCTACTCAAAATTACTGAAAAAAAACAGGAGCCACCTGGTGGCCTTATGGTCCTTTAGGGGTTAATTTCCAGACAGAGGGAATACTTGCCAGAAGATAATAAACCTGTTGAGAATGAGAGAAAAAAGGATTCCATAGAGACCGACACTAACCTCCTCAGGTGCCGAATACTTAAATATTGCATCTGAAATTTCAGCAGAATTTCCATGCGCAATTGCCTGATGTGCTCCTATAGCGCCCACAGAGCCATGTGGAAGCGTTGTTGTGCCTGCCGGAGCGTATTTCACATGTCCATATGGACTGGCTCCTGGAGGACCCGCTTCATTATTCACTGCCGAAGGTGTCGGCTGATCCAGAAAACCCGTTGCTTCTTGCTGTTCATGAGTGCGGTCGTAGTGCACAGCTGACAATAAAGGGTCCGAACTTGGGGCATATCTACAATAAAACGGAGCACTAATTTCGTAAGGCATTGGTCCCAAATGCCCAAACTAAGAATAGAAAGTCCAGTCATAGTCGATTGCAGTAACTTTCATGACATGTTTCTATCATTCAAAAAAGTAAGGCATCATTTCTTCTCTCCATTGGTACATTTTGTTATCTTTCCTACTCCGTCCCAAAGTTATTGTCATGTTTGAAAGTCATGTTTGAAAGTGCTTTTTTAAGCAAGTCAAAAAAATACTTCCTTGTGGCTAATTTTATTTAAGTTGCAATGAACACATGCAATGTTCTTCAATCATTCTAGTGACATAATTTGGAACCTTGTTTAGTCATGTTTCTTACAATATGACCTACTTAAAAAAGCACCTTCAAACATGACTTTCAAACATGACAATAACTTTGGGACGGAGGGAGTACATGATTTATTTCAACTCCTATTAAGGTAAGGGGATACAGTTGCCGTCAGTTTGAGCATTTCAACCTACATGGAGTACTGATTTTCAATAATAAAAAATTGCAGCACATAAAACTTTGGGTTCAATAACCAAGCTCAAATTTTAATTAGTTTTTTCACAATGTATGATTTTGTTATAAATTTTCAAACTTAATATGCATAGACCACTATTGACGTTAGTAGGTGTACCAATGACAGTCTTTCATTTCTAGTCCAATCAGATTGCTAACTTGGTATTCATAATTAATGCTTGTGATAACTAGATTAGGAACGCCTGAAGTTGAAACATGTGCTTTTACAGGTGACCACAATTGGTACCTAACAGTTTCTGGTGCTTCTACCTTAACCCCTAAATGACCAAGAAGCCCAAATTGGGCCTCATGTGTTTTTAGCAGTTTTGAGTAGGTCATTAGCGGACTTTCCTCTTGTTCAGAATTCTTTGTTTCTTGCCCAACATGTACAACGTTCTTCACTAATTCCGGTGATGTAAAATTAGTTCCATCTGAATTCCATTTTTCACAATGTGATCGATTGAATTTGTCATTTTAAAACCATGAATCCTTGGTCCTTTAGGGGTTAATACGGAAGTGGCCACTTTCACCACTTTGGGATTCAAAATGTGTAGAAAATTAGCTACTGTCAAAATTGACCAGAAGACATTACAAGATTGGGAGAGTGCATTACGGATTCTCAATATAACTGTTGCCTGAAGGATCGTCAATCACAAAGGTGAAGTCTTGCTCTCCTTTGGCACATGCATTTAGCTTCGTCAGAAAGGCATCAATTGCTTCTGCTGTTTTTGCATCCACTTTCTGCAAAAAAAAAAACGCACAGCTGTCAGGAAAAACAAAAACCACAAGAGGAACTTCGTTGAGATGAAGAATGTATACAAACGCAGATGAGAGCAAATGCTAGCAATTTCTCAAAAACAGGGGAAAACCAACATTACTGTACCCTGCGCTCTTCTTGTAAATCTTGAAGTTCAGTTGCCGCCCTTGTTAATACTCCCTCAACCTGCGTTATCCCAATTCACAGGATAAGACAACGTAATATACAAAATAACATATCCGTATGTAGACACAATCCGCCATAGTGTCAGAGAGAGCACCTGATGCACATGAAAGAGATCACAATACAAGAGGAATATGATATCCTAAGAACTCTGTGTCACCTAAGAACTCTGTGTCACACTAAGACATTTAAAACAAGAAAAAAAAATTGACAAGGAGGGAGCAACTAACCGTAGAGAGTGTCCCAGCTTGGGATTCAGGAGGAATCTCAAACTCGAGCTCAGGCACCTGCACAGAAGAGAAACAAATCATTCCTTTAGAAAAGGACTTCGTTCAGCCATAAAATAAAAAATTCAAAAGGAGACCGAATGCTTCAACTGATTCTCGAGGCAACAAGAAGGGTACCTTTATAGTGGCAGAGTCGGACTTCACAACTTGCCTGTTCAGGACCTAAACAGCAAATGTAAATAATAAGCAAAAAAAAATTCAAAATAGAGCAAATGAGGCCACAAATTAGGGTTCCCATCTTGTTTGAATGCTCGACCAAATCACAACAATTCATTAAGTGGAGAAATATGGATTCTACTCAATAGTTTACAATTTTCACAAGCAACAGTGTGAGTTGCAACCTTCAAATCTCCTGATGGAACCTTGAGTGTATAAGCACACCCCTGACTCTGCAGTTGCCCAGCGAACTGAACTTCGTTGTTCCTGTATCATAATAAGAAATCTGAATATTACTCCCAGCAATAACTTTTACAAAGCTCTACCTCCCACGGACTAAGACAAATGCCGAGAGAAAGTCTTCAAGTCATCCCCTAAAGTTAAGGACACAATTACAGAAGGAAAATTGGACACCTTTCGTTACAGTGCGGGCATTCAAAGGCCATCAGAACCACCTGCACATTCACAAACAGAAATACACATTCAACGTAGAAAAAAAGGCTTGCAGAATAGGAGCCAGTAATCCGAAAATGAAGCTACGGAAATGCAGCTAGCTTGTTCAGCAAGCCCACACGACTTGAAACAAATTGAAGCATTAACTAACTTGCCACCGTGTAGAAAGCATTCTGTTTTTCTCTCTCCCAATTCCATCAAATTTAACAGTCACCCTTACCTCACGGAAATGCGGGATACGAGTAAGGAGCAACCGTGTGATACCCTGCGAAACCACCAAGTCAAAATTCAAAAGTTTAGCTACGAAAAATCTCTTCCTGTAAGGCTCAATCAAAAAAATTAGCACTTCTGGAACACAATGAGGTTTCGAAGCTTCAGAAGAGATTACTCCCTCAGCCTTATTACGGTAAACCCTAAATACCCAGAAGGTCACAAAACTCAAATTTATTGCCACTCTTAAGAAAGCTCTACTAAAAGTTAGTGTACGCAGAATTCCAGAGCGTCGTCGAAACTACGCACTTGTCAATAATTCTACTGATGCACATATGAAGGCTCAATTGCTTATCTCCTCTTCACGATAACTGCTGTTTGCAATAAGTCTACTGTCTCACCAGACTAACGACTTATTTGACCGCTGGCAATGCAGGATGCCAAAGCCAAATCGCTACAGGAAGCCAACAAGGGCCTGATCGAGGTGTACGAAGAACAGGGAACAAGACGCGGACAAGAAATTCAAGGCCGAATGCATGGCCATGACAGCAGCCAGGGAGGCGCACGAAATTTTGCAAGAGAAGGAACTGAAAAACGCTCAGAGAAGGGAAGATAGAGGAAGGGCGCACGAAATTTTACATACATTTTGTCCACAGCGCATACACAAGCTCTCGATCTCGTGCAAGGGAGCACCGTCGTCAGCAGTGAAAGCCTCCGCTGCAGCTCCCACGTCTGTAATCACGTCGTCTTGGTCCGTCGCCATGATCGCTTCGTTCCGCTTCACGAGAAATGGACAAAGCAATTTAGTTCTAGGGTTTAGGGTTTTAGAGCTTTGAGAAACAGAGAGTGCTGGCCACTTCTCACGTTAAAGGACCGTATGTCCAATTCGGCCAAATTTTTAGCCCTTTTTTTTGGCAGAATCGGCAGCTGAGGTGGACTGCCGATTCTGCCAGTCATAATCGGCCAGGCCTGCCGATTCGGACATACGGTCCGAATTGGACATACGGTCCTTTAACCCTTTAGTGCCTAGCTGACCACATTATGGTCACTACAACGTCCGAAATGCAAATAGCAGAGAATCCGTGAAGAATTGGAACTTCAGTTTTGAAGTTCAGATTTGCCCACATGCATTACGCACCTTCCAAAAAAAGAAATTTTCAATTTGGAATTGTACAACTATCAAAATACTTATCAACAGAACGCGAAAATACTGCAAATACTTGAAAATACAGTAAATACTTACAAATACAATATATGTACTGTGTAGTATTTCTTGTGTTTGGAAGTTTGTTATCTTGTTTTATTTTTTTGGATTGTGTTCTCTTCTTCATCTTCCATTAGTGTGTGTAATCCAATCTTGACTAATGTACCCACTCCTGTCAATTTTCTACGTATAAAATTTTGTCCTAAACCGTACATGGAGAAGTCACTTTCACTTATAAATCTCACAATAATTATGTGTGAGTCTATTTTTGATATGAAAGATTGCAACGAAGAGGTGTTGACATAGGGCATAGCTGAACTTCTTTGCTTTTATTTTTGAAAATTTACCTCAAATTCTATTTAACTTTGAAGTCACACACCCCCCAAAATCTCGTTTTTGAGCGTGCATTATACAGTTCAAATACATACTATAATCTTCTGATCCCACCATCGGATGATTCTCAAATTTTGATAAAATATGTGCTCTCGAGTTGAGAATAGAATTGTACGGTTACTTTCTAATTTAACTCATTCTATTTTTGGTAGTCTCAACCACAGTGGAAAAATCTACTGAAATCCAGGGCTCTGAGCTACAGTACCCTAGGCACTAAAGGGTTAACGCTAGAGAAGCTGCAGGGTAGTGCCGATTCGGCAGTATGGTTCGGCCAGCTGGCTCGCCCTACGGGCTCGCCAGTGACCTCACCATACTGCCGAATCGGCACTACCCTACAGCTTCTCTAGTACTTTATCAGAGGGCCCGAGTTGATATTGAGTCAAGACTCATGCAACCTCGTCACAGGCGGGCCGAGCCGGGTGGACGCAACCACGCGCCGGCGGATTTTCAAGGCGCGAATAGTCCCGAGGGCGCCTGCTGCTGGAGCCCTGCCGTTCTAGCCGTGCCCTTCACTTCCTGTTGGCCCTCGTTCCCGTTCGATTGCCGCCGTTCCCGTTCCCGACTCTTTCCGGGCCAGTCCTGCTTGAGGCTCTCCGCCCCGCTGTATTCTGCTGTTCCAATCCCGTATTCCGCTGTTCCCATCCCGTAAACCCCTCGGGCCCTCATGCCCTCTATAAATCCTGGGAGTTTATAGGCCGGAATGCCCTCCTACGAGCTGGGAAGGAAAATAATGGAATGGAACGCCCTCCCACGCTCTTGGGGGGCGTTCCTCAGGGTTTACGTAGCAGGGAGCCCCGGCCCGAGGGAATTCCAGCGCAGGGAAAACCCTGCTCGGCCTCGGGCTCCCGCCCTCAGCCTCAGGGTTTTCCTGCGCGGAATTCCCTCGGGCCGGGGCTCCCTGCTATACGTATTCTGCCGTTCCCAGCCCATTCCCATTCGTTCCCATCCTCCGCTGCTACCCGCCCCGATACCCTCGCCTCCAAGACCCGCTCATACACTCTGTTCACAAAACTTGGCCACTGTACAGTACATTCCTTAGAGCATCATCAATGCAGAAACGGCATCAAGGCGCTGTATCGCAAATTTTCAAACTGGTCTGCGGGGCTGCCTGTGTGGTGTGCCGCATCTGGATGCCTCCCCTCCAACCCGCGGTCCGAAAGCAACACTCCAAATTAGCCACCTCATGCAAAACGACAAGAATAGCTGCCGCTCCTCCTCCGACGTAAAATTCGGACCCTTAGAGAGCGCGTTCCTGGGCCGAGGTAGCGGGCGCATGAGGAATCCTAAAAGTAACAGGCAAGACCGAAGAAGTGGCGTGCGCAGGAGCGAGAAGGGCGGTGCCGTTCCTGCATTGGAACGGCCAAAAACTTGTTGGGAGCCCCACCGCAGAAAAGGTAACGGACATGCACCTTCTTCTGTGGTGGGTTGATGATGCTCTTACTCAATGTATGGTGTCATTCAACAACAACACATGAATTACACCTGCGGTATAATCACCCATGATCCATCTCATGATACAATGCATGATGTGTCTTCTTAAAAAGGCCTGGCACACACAATTGCTACTCTCACTATGCTGAATCCCTATTGAACTTCAGGAAGGACAAAAACTGTAATACCTAGTCATTGCACAGCAATAGGTCCCTGTAGTTGCCAGGTGAAAGAGGCAATTTCCAAAGAATAGGGCAGCCAAGTTTTCTTTTTCTTTAACCCTTTGACGTGCCAGCGTCCATATTCTGGACGCGGGATGATTTGTGATGCCGGCGTCCCTTCACCACCTACGGCGATGTTTTTCATCCATCCAACATTCTCTTAATTCTTGTACTAGTTGACTACCACTTCTACGGTACAGATCTTCAAAATTGAATTTTTGAAAAATAATAGAAGTGGTTTATGTCAAGTTTCATTTTTAGTTCAAAAAGTGGGACCTCAAACATGATTTTCCATAATAAGTAGAATCAAATAATGGAAACCATACCATCTTGTAGTGCATGTTCTTTCAATTTTATTACAATATTTTATTATTATTTTGTGTTAATTTTGGATTTAAAATTGAATTTCAAGAGAAAAACTTGCAAAATTAATTAAAAATTATTAATAATAAATATGATGAATCCAACCGTACAGATGTTATCTTCACATTGACATTTACAACTTTGTTTTGTACATCAACTACATTTTTATTTTTCATCAAAAAATTTATAACAAATCTTTGAAAACAGTGTTGAATCGGGACCTTAAAGGGTTAATAATCGGTTGGTAGAGCAACATGCACCCTGGTACGGAAAAAAAAATTGGATAGAATCATTCATATGTATATGTTCATGTATAAGGTACTTTCATTGAAGTACCGACAATTTTAATATTTTTTCAAGAAGACTGTGACGATTTCATCCACTTTTTTTCTCCATTTCTTCTATTGTAGTGTAAAGGTAACCACTCCCAAAACTATGTACAATTGCCTTTCTCTATTATGACATGTTTGGGAAGTCCTAACTTCAAGATGGCAAGTATGGATTGGTCAAGAAATGATTTGTCACATGTGTATTGGTTGAAGCAATAATATCCACAACATTTGATAGGATTCAACCACTTTGCCTTTTCATTCATCCTATGATTTGTAGTGCATCATGTGAATTCCATTCATGTAGTGCATTAAGTGTAGCCCATTATTTTTCATTTTCAAAAAGGGGGAGGGTGGATAAGGAAGCAGGAAGGTCATAAACCATTGTCAATGGAGGGACATAAGAAGTGGCCCAATATCCAAGAATTTTTTTATTTAAGGTACCCATTTTCTATAGGTTAGCAATGCACCATAACATTCACTAGTAGGATTTGGGTCCTTTATAACTAATCCTTTGTGAACTACATGGTCCTTGGTGACTCAATTCCTTAGAAAAGAAGTCGTTTAAGACCATTTAAGGCACAAAATACAAGTTATAAAGGACCAGCCAAAATGGCAACAGCTGGAAATCCCTCGGGAATGCCCGAGCAACAGTCTGGACGTGAAGTTGTGACTGTGAAGGGACTGAGTACAGTCATCACATGTGCACATGGCATTTGGCATCCCCCTTTCCCATACAATTATTGGCTATCATAGTCCATCCTCTTCCAAGAATCATCCCATCATTTTAAGATTGCTGATTTCAACAAGTTCAATCCAGAAGCAGCTCAACAGAGTCATCCACGTGTATGAATAACCCATGTCCTCAAATTTTTATATTAATTTTAAATCAAGTTTTTTTTAATTGAACTAGATGGATAGTTTATTCCACTACAAGAGACCAAGGACATACATAAGGTTCTTAACACCTAAGGTGGTTATCCCATTACCAACATGCGCCTTAACCCCTAAACGTCCAACCGTCCAGAATGTGGACGATGGACAGAAGCAAACACAGATTTCTCATCCATCATTGATTTTTTGCAGTGTGAAATTTTTATTCTATATTTTATGAGAAGTTAGCTTCATGCATGTGTGATCCGATTAGAAAGGGGATGATTTGTGAAATTTCTATGTCTCATTTCATGTTGTAGTGATTCACCCAAAATTTGGAAGATTTTAGTGTAAAAGTGATCTTAAAAAAGTCAACTCATAAAATTAAGCAAACAAAAAATCTCCAAAAATCACTACACTTAGAGTATTACATTTCAACCAATCACAACAAATTTCATGTAAAAATTGTCAATATCTTATTTGTAATCAAATTACAAAAGAATTTTCAATTTCAAGTTTCAAAATTCATACAAAAATATTGGTGATAGCAATCGCAGATCCAACCGTATGGATAGAATCTAAAATTTATAATGTACAACTTTTATTCATACATCAAGTTCAAAATATCCCTCTGCGTTGCATTTTATGATGCATCTTTGCAAAACTGCCGAATTTGGAGAGGGGTGAGGACGTTTAGGGGTTAAACAAACATCTAGGGGCATTTTCCACAATTAATGCTGCAATGATGTTCGTTGTAGCATGAGTTACAAGTGGTAATGGGTTCTCTCTTGTTTGTTTTAGTATATGTAAGTGTGGTTATGGATTCGTTGTTGTTGGTTTAAGCATATTTAGTGTGCGCAATACAAATCTTCTTTAAACAAAAACAACTCTACCTATGTGACGTACCTATGTGACGTGAATGGGATGTGCCATGCTTCAACTTTGAAAATTTATAACTAATTTGTTCTTCATCCAAAAATTATGTTTCAACTTGTGTTGAAATCTATTTCCTCTTGCCGAACTCTTAAAAATAATAATACTAAATAATATCAATGTCTCATATCCGTGTTTTTTATTCAGTTGGGAATGGGGTAACCACCTTAAATACCCACAACCCTCTTTAGATTAGGCAGTTTTGCAAAGATGCATTATAAAAGCAACTAAGAGGGATATTTTGAACTTGATGTATGAATAAAAGTTGTAAATTATAAAATTTAAACTCTACTATCCATAAAGGTAGACATGCAATTGCTATCACCAATATTTTTGTATAAAGTTTGAAACTTTAAATTTAAAAATATTTATATATGTGTGTGTGCGCCTGTATATATAAATTATTATGAAAAGTGACATGTTGTGTCTTGATTGGTTGGGATCCGTATAACATACGTAACACCTGGCGTATTTAGAACTCATTATCAATCAATTATAAATTAAAAGAGAATATTGCTAGTTTTCATTGAACCTTGCTAGTAAAGGAGAGGACTGGACTTGAATTTCATTCACAATGTAGACTTGGTTGTATTTTAGAATTTGGACATAAGAGAATAGTCTTGCATCAATGGCCCTTTGTCCAGTGGGCACTGACTCATTGTTATGACAAACACATACTTTATTCACGCCTACCTTAAAAGAAGATTGGAGTTTCAATCTATATGTTTTATATTTGGACAAAAATAACTAGTATCAATGGCACTCACGTAGTGGGTTCATATACCATGAGACCAATAACTAATTCAAGTTCAAAATTGACATTCACCTACAATTAAATTATATTCCATAATTTCGTTTGTCATTTTTCATTTTTCAAACGCAAAATCTATATAAAATATACAATTTCTATCTTCTCTTTTAATTTTCATTGTTACATTTTTGAAGCCTTGTAATTTCCCTAATTACTTTATTTTATTTATAAAATGTTTATTTTTGCGCATACTTACTATGTCGCTATGCAATGGTACTAAAAATTTAAAATTTAAAAATAGAATTGTTATTTTTCATCACTCTGATAATTGAAATAAAGGGTGGTTGATAATTGAAATAAAGAGTGGTTTATACAAGATATTGATTACACAAGATGTACACATATTGATAGATATAAACTCTGATCCTCTTTTGAGGCCAGTGTGAATAACATGTCTCTTTGTTCCATCAACAAACCAATACCCACCGGATAAAGAGCTAAGACGTACACAATCAAAACATGAGAGCGTATAGCCTATGATAAATTTCAAGTACACTTGTGGACAATACTTTGAAAATTCATAATGTATTCATTTAGTGTCCAAATAATACATGCTTAAGTGTGTTAAAACCACCTTTCAATTTGCCAATAAAATTCAATAAAAATGGTTTATATTTAATAATAATAAATATTCTCAGTTGCAATTAGTGATTTAGTGGTGATCATGAGTGCACATCCCTTGACATTGAATTCAAGTACCGGTAATCCCTCCTTGGCATAATCCATCCATACGAAACATGGAGGGAAATTCAAAAATGCACGACGTTCATCCACAAAACGACATCCATTCGTTAACCCGGATGACAATCATCCGTCAGGCTAGTCAGCGTAGTCCCCCCAAAGAAGGGAATGCTCCCAGACTTTGTCCCCAGGGGACTCTCTCACTCACACTTGCCAAGCTGCAGACGGAGAACCATCGCCATAGCTCCCCGGGAGTTCATTGTCCGATGGCGCCAGATCGGCGAAGCTCTCGCCGACCTCACAAGCTCCGATTCAAGACATTTCCGAGAAATTTTGGCTAGATTTTCTAGATTTTAGGGTGCTTTCTGTGCAGACATTTCAGACGCGGCGTTGATTGAGGATTAGAAGGCGGTGTTACACTTCTGTTTTCTTTTCCTTCGGTCTAAGACTTTTTGAAGACTTTTTGGTTAGATTTTCTACATTTTAGGGTAAGTTCCAGGCGCGGCGTTGATGTAGGTGATATTGTTATACTTCTGATTTCATAACCTTCATCTTAAGGCATTTTCGAGAAACTTTGGTTAGAATTTTTTCTGCTTTCTTTGGAGGTGTGGAGAAAATTTCAGACGTAAGATTGGAAGGCGGTGTTGAGCTTTCTGAAGTTTTCATAACGCTCGATTGAAGACATTTTTGAGAAGCTTTGGTTAGATTTTTCTAGAAGCTTTTTTTCGGCTTTCTTTGAGAAAATGAGGAACGGGAATTGCAGTAGCGGAGTTTAGTCATATCTGCGCTATTTTGGACACCTCAACCCTCGTCGGATCGTGCAACATTAGGATTTCCTTGACCGGGCGCCTGTTGGAAAACAACTCTCTATTCCCCGGTCCTCTGGAAGCATCCACGAGCTTCTGAGGTTGTACTTCGCTTCGTTTTTTTGTAAAGCATTGGCCCTTGCACTGGTTATGTGTAAAGACGGTGAGAATTTTGTCAACGGAGCAGAAACTCTCACAAAATAGATAATAATCGCCACTTGCTCTTTCCTCAAGGCCGAGCTCCCAGGTTGACTAACAGGAGCACTTGGAGAATAATTCCTCCTTTTCTGCTCACCATTTTGGAAGGTTTTTCAGTGGTAGGGAATTAGTGTCTGATTTCGACTGCGGTGTGAGTGAGAGATGGCTCCTTCCGTGTTGGCCGAAAATGAAGGCTCTGAAAGCGATCGCCTGGGATCGCCAATTGCGCCTCTCCGAGTCGAGTTATCAGGTGCGAATGAAAATGTTTCTTCCTTTATAGAGCGTTCCGTTTTGGTTCGGTATTTGGCTCACGGACCATAGAGGTACCTATTTCCGTTAGGTGCCTATTTCCGTTACTTGCGTATATATTGTCAAAATTACAATCAGAGACTATTTCCCGATTTTTCCCTTGTAGGCAAATGGAAATCATAAATTTTCAAAAGAATAATTATAGTCTTTGGAATAATTTTGTAATTTCTGTGAATTTTCGAAGTCTCTTGAATAATCCTAAAAGTTTTCTATTAGAGGCTATATTGCCTTACAACCATGTTGCGCCGCATGAGATCATATCATATTGATAACACTTCAAAAGGTCTTTACATGTCGTAATTTGGGAGAGGTAACAGAATTGGATATCGCTAACTTTGTATTGTGTAATTCATTTTATTGTGTAACTTTGTATTGTGTAATTCATTTTATTGTGTAACTTTGTATTGTATTGTGTAATTTATTTTATGAATCCAGGCTCGTTGTTGTGTAGCTGTTTGAAAGTCTCTCTGACGATTGCCTTTGACTAACTTGCAACCCCCATTGTGGCTTGATATTGTACTCAAATTACATAACATAGTTTGAATTTCGTGTTTGTTGCGGGGTGTTTTTAATCAAGTGAGGTTTCTCCTTATGGAGGTCTGTACTCAGCAGTAACTTATCCCGTGACTGTATTGGGCGTAATTGGCCAAAGAACAGAAATAGATCAATTATTAGGTTTTCACTAAAAGTGCGTCTGATTCTTATAATTTTCTAATGTTGAAATTTATGCTCTTGCAGAGGATGATATCCGAGAAACAGCTTATGAGATCCTGGTGGCAGTGTGTGGAAATAACCCCACCACGTTCAGGAGTGTGAGTATGAAGAAGGATACTAGTCCACAACCACAACCTAATAAGTCACTCACATCTTCCGCTGCCAGTCAAATGAAGAGAGCTTTTGGGCTGCAATCTTCTGGTGGCTCTACTGAGATTCAGCGCTCGTCTTCTTTCAAGTCAAAGAAGAGTACCACCATTTCAGATATCTTGAGAGCACAGATGCGTATATCTGAGAACAGCGAAACAAGGACACGGCGAGCTCTGTCCCGTGCAACTGCAGGACAGGTACATTTGTCTTCAAAAAAATATCAAACGCAGTTCAATTTACTTTTTCAGCTTCGTAATTGCCTGGATCGAGTCTGTACCTACTGTGAACGAACCCACATTATTCCCAGTGAAAAAGAATTTGACAATGTATCGTATGTTGGTTACTCTCTCTTTCAGTTTGGGCTGCCGCATATTCACATCGATTGGAATTCGTATTACTGCTACAGAAGAGAGAGCCTTGATTGCGCACCAAATGCTTGTTTCGGCATATTTGACTGGCAGGATTCCCCAAGGCTAGTGTTTTTTACTTATGGAAGGTTTACTTTGCGTTTTTAATGCAGGCTAGTAAACGAAATGGATCGATGATAGTCCCTCTGGAGCTCCTACAAAATATCGGTCCATCAACCTTTGGAGATGAGGGAGAATATCAGGCTTGGCTAACGCGGCAGTTGAGAGTGTTGGAAGCCGGTCTTCTTGCTCATCCTTTAGTACCAGGAGATGGGGGAATGGATGCTCATCGGCTGAAGCAATCTTTAAAAGATATGGCTAATGGACACAGGACAGTAGACAAAGGGAAAAACAGCGAGATCATGCAAATTCTTCGTAGCGCAGCCATGGGTAGGGCAACTCGAGCGCACAATAGTGAGTATGGAGATTTTCTGCATTGGGCTGATGGATTTCCTTTGAACGCGCATCTCTATGTTGCTCTACTTTCTGCAATTTTTCGTACGCCACAAAAGGCCGACGTGATAGCAGAGATGGACGAAGCACTTGAGACGATACAAAAGACGTGGGGCGTGCTGGGTATTGACCAGACAATGCATGATATGCTCTTGGCATGGGTTTTTTTCCGGCAGTTTGTAACCACGGGTCAAACTGTAGTGAAGCTTCTCCAGCTTTCTGAAAGTCAATTGGACGAGGTTGCTAAAGATTTGAAAGGGAATACAAAAGCTGAGCAGTTGCCGTTCTTAAAGTCGATACTCAGCACCATGCAGTTTTGGGCAGAAAGAAGGCTCCTGGCATATCATGATTCATTTCCTGGAGGAGCCAGTGACATTATGGCAGGATTATTGGGAGTTGCAGTTCGTTCTGCCCAAATCTTGGGAGAACAGATATCACGTGAGCATCGGGGCCGTGGAAAAGAGGAATTAAATATTCCGCTAAGTCGCGTTGATGTCTACGTTCGGTCTTCCGTGAAGACAGCCTTTGCTCAGGTACCAATGACTCTGAATTGCAATTTTTAGGTTAGTTTTATGAAGCCGCAGCTGCGAAGAGAAAATTGCTTGTGGGATAAGCAGGACACCGTGGTATCTAGACGTATTATTTGGAAATCGGGTTTTTAGAATGCATACACGAGTTGGGGTAGGATCTGGAAAGTGCGTACTTGAGCACAACTCAACTTGCCAAAGAGCAGGAAAAGATACAATACTTTTAAGAAGTGCGTCTCTTCAACTTACAGGCGCACTAACACCATATTGTGGGATAGTGTGACGAAATAAGTATGGGGAATTGATTGTTTCTCATTTGTTGTCTCTAGTCACGAATGTCATGCAAAAATTATGTTGGAGAGCCAGTATCTGCAAACGCTAATCAGAACATGATAATAGAGGTCCAAATTCTCTTCTTTCAGAATCTTCTGCTTTACATATCTAACTTGAATTTATATGGACTTATTGTGAAATTTTTACATTTTGCAGCTGATGGAGACCGTAGATTCCAGACGGAGATCATTTAAGGCTTCTACGGCACCTCCGCCAGCACTAGCGGTCTTAGCACAAGACACGATGGCCTTTGCCATGAGTGAAGTAGATAACTTTAGCCCTGTGTTGAAGAGATGGCACCCTTTTGCTGGGGGAGTTGCCGCAGCCACCCTTCATAAATGTTACAGTCGAGAGTTTAAGCAATACTTGTCAAGTTTGTCTACTATGACTCTTGATACAGTTGCAATATTAAAAGCTGCAGACGAACTTGAGAAGCGGCTTGTTGGGATTGCTGTTGAAGATGGAGCCGAGTGTGATGATGGGGGAAAGAGCCTCATTCGAGAAATGCCACCTTTTGAAGCCGACCAGGTCATGGGAGAGTTAACAAGAAAGTGGGTGGAGGATAATGTGGACAAAATGACGCAGTGGGTAGATCGCAACATTCAACAAGAGGTAATACTTGTGTGTGAAAAAACGTAGTTCATTTTTGTCATTCATTTTGCCCGAATCAGTTCTGAGGAAAGACTTTGGATGGAGATCACCGTGTAGTCTTCATTTATACAAACTCTTTAATATTCATTTTCAATTTCTAATCTTGATGTCTAGCCCGGAAAAATAGAATGTGGGTTCTTGTTCACGTCATACGATATTCTTGTTCTTGTTCTTGTTCTTCTATAAGCTCTGCTCATTCGCCAGGTCGTTTTGCCTTCAGTAGCCCATGGACTGGCAGAAAATACAAACTCCTCAGTATTATGGATAGAAGAATGTCCATGAAAACCAGTCTCATAGGATTTCTTTACAAGCACGAGATTAATGCTCTGTGAAGATGGTAGGGTTACTTGAGGGATGGAAGACTGTTGTTTTGAAGACTTTGTGACACTTTGGATCTCTGATTACTTAAGTGGTGGTTGGTTAGACATGGAGCCCAGGGGCCAACTCAGAAAACTATGCACCATCAGGTGTTGAAGTGCTACGCTTCATGGAGGAATCACTGGATGCGTACTTTGCTATGCCTGCGGAGCAGTATCCTGAGTTACTTGAGCAGTTGGTAGCCGGATTGGACAGGGCGTTACAGCGCTATGTTACTCAAACAGTCAACCCTTGTGGTGGGTATCATTTTCAGTAATAATGCATTTGGTTAGATTATTATCTGTTTATGAAGGGGGGAGAAGTAGCATCTTTTATTGTAGATTATTAGAGTTATCCTTAAAGTGGGGGGTTCTGACCTTGTTTCAGTGAGAAAGTAGGGGTGAATCCTATGAATAATGGATAACTCTATAATATGGTATATGATGAAGGTTGACTACTGTGGTTTCTTAGATGTGGCCTTGTATGCTTCCTATACTTATTGATGGGGGACGATTCTCATGAGGCATTTTGCAATATTGCAGGAACCAAAGACGTGTTTATTCCGCCTATGCCTCCTCTCACTCGGTGTAAGGTCAGTAAGTCATGGCGGGGTTCTTCCAAGAGTAAAGGGAAGGTAGAGGCGCAACGAAGTCAGCAGAACAGGAAGATGCCATCTTCTTCTGGAGATCTCACATTCAGTTTGCCGTATCTATGTGTGCGTATCAACACACTTGAGCATATCAATAACCAACTTCAGTTTTTAGACAAGAGCATTCGATATGCCTGGAAGAAGGACGAACCTACGCCACCTTCTAAAATTGGTCGGATGTTTTCAAAGCCAAAACCTGAACCTCCAAAACCAGTAGCGGAGCCAGCTAGTAGCTCCTTTCAAAACACGCGAGCTGCAATCATGGAGGGCATGAGACAACTCATTGACGCTGCTGCCTACAGAGTTGTATTTTCCGAGCTACGAGATGTTTTTGGAGAAGGTCTGTATGCTGGGGACGTGTCAAGTGCAAGAGTGACTAGTTGTGTCACTGATCAGTTGGATACCAAATTAGGAGAAATAGCTCAAAACAGTTCAGAATCGTTGCGGAACCGGATCGCAGGTGCACTTATGAGGGCCTGTTTTGATTGTCTTCTTCGAGTTATGTTGGCGGGTGGACCATCGAGGGCATTCAAAGAGGACGATGCTGACTTGCTGAAAGATGACATGTATGCGTTGAAGGAGCTCTTTCTGGCTGATGGAGAGGGCTTGCCGTTGTCTGAAGTTGAACAAGCTATGGCACCTGCTGCACAGGTTCTTACGTTGTTTGAACTTCCGAGCAGTGAATTGATCCAGATATACTTGGCCTCCATAGGTCAAGGCAGTAAGACGTCGTCCAAGGTCCCAGTACCACCCACCACAGGGAAATGGAGTGCAACAGATCCCAATACTCTTCTTAGGGTTCTTTGCTACCGGGCTGATGATACATCATCCAAATTCCTGAAAAAGACCTATCACCTAAAGAAAGCTTCAGCGTGATTCTTCTTCAGGCTATTAAGAATCTCTCCGCTGATTTCAAGCTGGACTTGGATGGTACCATCAAATTAGGCTTGTTAAAATCCGGCCAATCTGCATCGAGTTGCAGACGTGGGCTGCAAGTGGAATCAACGCCAGCTCCGGTACGTTTTTCCATTTTCACATCTCTCGAGGGACCTAAGGTTGTATGATGATGTATATCTATAATGGAATCTGCGTCGACATAGCACTCTTTTGATTCCGAGAGAAAGCCTTTAAGCCGATTTCAAGTGTTATCCATCAATCTGTAGCTAGCTTTCGTGTAATCGCATGCCAGTATCAGCTTTGTACAATTTGAGCTATGTACATTCAGATAAAAGCTCTTATGTAGTAGGAGATTACTGGTGTAACAGCACATTGGCATGCCGTGCCAGGATTATTGGTTTTCAACCTGGAGCAGTATATGATCCAAGCTCCTGGTGTGCTCGTACAACAGAGATCGCGCTTTGCTTGCAATAGTTTTGTAGTTTGTGGAAAAGAACTAGTTTTCCACAACCTCCGGGTAATGCTTTTCTCTTTTAAGTGATGGACTTGTACATCAGCTTCTGTTGGAACAGCTTTTTTTCTGAACGACCCACTTTCTGATTGCCCCTGAATTAGACAATGATCCCTGAAACAATTTTATTTTATTTTAGGATTATTTTATTTTGTGCAAAGATTGTTGGTGGATCCCTACATTGGAGTCGAGCAGAAAGAGAAAGGAATTTTAAGGTTGACATGAACCTGCAATTTCTTCTTGTGGAATCTGAAGAGTAAGTGTTGACCCTGAGACCATCGTTAACCCCTAAAGGACCAAGGATTCATGGGTTTCAAATGACAAATTTAAATCACCACAAATTTTGAAGAAGATATTGTGAATTTTTCTTTATTATACTCTTATTTCTTCACTTCAAATAGTTAGAAGGTGTGGAAGATCTTGGTGGTTTATCATTATTAGGTGTGTAAGAGGTGTGTAAGAGCTTGGTGGTCTTCAAAAGTTTTCAAAAGTTTTTTAGCTCCTTTCTCTTGAAATGTATCTTTTAGCAAACATGTATCTTTAGGCTTTTTTGTTGTGAAACTTTATTTTTATTTTTATACCAAGCCCTCCAATGCATTGGCTCTCTAAGAATGGGATCAAGCGAAATCTTGTACTTGATTACACATGTGATGGATTTTTGTCATGCATTCTATATATGGTAATTTGTATTCACTATACATTAGAGTTATCCATAAAGTCTAGCAAAACATTACTAAATGAGGAAAAACAAGAGAAAATTGATTTTTTTAGCTCCAAAGGTAGAATAAACAAGTTTTGCCTTTTATGTTTTAGACCAATCACATCACTCTTCCTTGACAGAGAGATTCGAACATGTCACTTTTCTAGAAGCTCCTCCAATGCAAACATGAGTTCCCATGGCAGAATCTTAGTATATTTATGCACTAGTCTCATGTTCTTTCAACCTCAATGTTTGACATTTGATGTTTGAGAGGACATCAAACTTATTTACAACATGAAAACTTCATGGAGCAGACAAGCTGCCATGGAGTTTACTTTACAAGATAAGTGAACTGTGCATAGGGTTGGTCTTTTAAAATTTGAAGTGTGGATGAAATTCTAGTTTGAAGTTTTGATATGATGTGTGGCATTGAAAGTGCTTCAACAATATCACTCTTAGTGGTTTACCTTTAAATGACATACCCAATTGAAGGGGTTGGGCTTTTGTATTTTTAAAGCAGTTTGGTCGTTAATATCTCATAATAGATTTTATTTTATTCAATTTTTTTGGCATCACTTATGATGTAAATAGTATGTATTTTCAATTTTAGAATGTAATATAGTTTTATATTTAGAAGTCAAAACTAAAAAACACTCTTAACCCCTAAGCTCCCGAGCGACCATTTTTTGGTCGCTGCCCGGAAAAAGGGCTGCCCGGAACAAAAAAATCTTTTTTTGAAAAAATAAAAATATTTTAAAATACTACATCAAGTCTACTTTCCAACCCAATTTGAATTATGGCAATCCGAGTTAAACTCCACCCGGGAGAATTTTTCAAAGTAGATCACCTCAACATTGTCTTAGTGTTACAAAATTTGCTATTTGGGGAAAGTAATGATGATTCCTCCATCATTTCTCTTGCTTTTTTGAAGTTTACGATAGATAGCCCAACTTTAACCAATTGTACTAAATTTTGAACTCTAAAATTGAAAATTATAATTTATACAAATTTTCGAAGGTTAATGCTTTTAAATTCATTAAAAAATGATCTAAAGATTATTTTGGAAGTTTGACTGTATGGATAATTTGTAAAGATGATACTCTACATTTTGTCTATTGAACCAACCTTCATCAAACATATGGAAGGCACATATTATAACACATCTATGTTTTGTCCAATACCCCTCGGGCTTTTAGGGGTTAAATTTCCAAGAATGGTTTTGCCTTATTATGGTGAGCTTTGGTCCCAACTCTAGTCAAATATCATTTGCAATTGTTGCTTTTTTACTTCCACTGCTTTGCAAGATGATTTCTTCAATGCAATGTGCACTAATAATACTAACATTCTAACGAAAATAATATTAAGCTCATAGCCTCTACCAGCTTAAAAGTGTCTCTCCATCAATGTTCATTAACCACTACACGTCTAAGCATCCAAATAGTAGATATATGGTGGTTGTTCAAATTCAATTTTAACCTTAAAGACGATTTGTTTGCTTCAAGTCCAACTAAAAAAATGGAACTTATCCAGTCTAGTTTTTTTTCTTCACTTTGCAAATAGTATTTCAATGTCAAGAGGTCATAATCCAAACTACACTACAAAGCACATGTCATTATCAAAATTCCAACTTTAGAAAATATCTTTTCAATTAATTTTTTTCCATGTGGTTTTTCATTGTAACTTGAATCTCATAAAAAGTTGATTATTTGAAACAATATATGAATTTCTTTGTGTATTTTATCTCAAAAATCATATTAAATTTATAACACAATAAAAGAAATTGAAAAATTAAGGACGAGTAGGAAACACATGTTTACATTTATTGAAAATGATCTTTTGATGATCAAACTCCACAAGAAAGTGATATTTAACTTTTTTTCTTCTGAAGATCGTTAATAGATAGTTAATAGCTCTCCTCAACTAAATTCATCAACGCCCCATGTCCTAAGTGCGTAATTTAGGAAGTTTATGGTAAACCATCATAACAAAATGCCATTCTCAAAATAGTTACAGTAAAACAACCAAAAAGAGTACTCCAGCCTTTGTCTCATAAAAAGATCATGAAAATTCATATGTAGCAAAAAAATCATGAAAACTACATAAAAAGATCATGGAAACCATTGTGTAGGAATTGAGGGAGTAATTGTTATCATGTTAAAGTACAAATGAAAAAACCATTATTTAATTCAACAAGCCTTTCCAACAAGGTTTTGAAAAGTATTTAGTCCTCAAAGGGCATCAAATGTAGTTCATCAAATGTAGAGAATTGTCAAAATGAATGCTACATTGATAATCCCATTTAGTGCATGTGATACTAATTCTCAAGGCACGCACTATTTTGCCAAATCTCAAAACTAGTGAGGGTTGAAATCTTCATATCACTAATTTCCCACAGGCACTATAAACCCTCCCTCACTAAATGACATAGTTGTTAAATTAAGAAAGATAAATAATGTGTACAATAGGTAAATTATAGTGTTTAGGGTGTGACTTGCCACCCAACCATAGAAGGGAGATCTTGTCAATTAGATAAGTTATCTCCTTCACTCACCAAGACACACTTATAGTCCCAGTACTTAGAAATGTTTAGACTAATTAGACTATTATTTTAATGTTCTAATTAACTTAGAGTCATAGACTCTTGATCTATGAGTTCCCTCATAAGTAACTTAATTACCATATGAGTAACTTAATTCCAACAATAATTAGAGTAGCACAATGTGTAGACCAAAGCATATAAGGTCGAGCCACCCATTACCAACCAGAACCCCATCTGCAGCATATAGGGTACATAGAAATAGTCATGGGCTGGACGCATTTCCGATCATTTCTGATTTTTCTGAATAGTTATAAACATGCATAGGTGGTTCAATCTTAGTGGTTCTTACAGATTTGTGTTAAAGAAATTATGACTTTCTCTGTCCACAATTATATGTGCCAGGATGATTAGAAACTACTCCTACAGTGAGCGGTTATGTAGCACTCTATAGATTGGTTATGGGTTACGAGCAACTTTTCACTTCAAATAATTATAACTATTTGAATAGTGGGAATAAAATCACGAAACTTTTTGCATTCAACAAGAACCTTATGTTTGCACACATGAAAAATCCTAAAAAAATTATATACCTTAATATCATATGCTAAAATCCTTAAGTGATCGGTTATGGGTGGCTCGACCTTAACATCAGTTAGCAGGCTCGGAGACGCTTCTTCTCAGCTCTGCCGTGCTCCCCCGCTGCATCAAGCAAACCCTTGAGGAACAGTAAAAGGTCTTTTAGCTGAACCCGCTCCTTCTTCTGAAAGTTCCAGGGCACATTCATGGGGTGTCGTCCACTGGCATTGTACTCCTCAATCTCAAAGAAAGCAGTTGCTACAGTTTGCAAGACCTCTGCTCCCAGATCCTCCTTCAACTTCTTTATGAACTCGTCGTCCTCGTTTATGATTCGCTGCAGAGTTTTTTCAAAATCCCTTGTTAATAAAGCTGACCTCAGCACCAAATCATCCCGTGAGGAATTGCAATCGAACTAGTCACTCAGTGAAAACAAAGAGTACTAGGTTAATAAGAGAGGATAGGATAGATCATCAGTCACTCCCAACCAGGTAGAAGATACTACTGTCACAACCTCTCACTTAGAAATTGCATAGGAATTCGAAATTCATACGTGCAGATCAAAATTTGATCTCAACAGACACAGGGCACCTTGACACATTCACCGGTCAGGTAGTAAATGGTACAAGAATGATGGTGAATTCTTGGTGAACACTTGCTAAATTGAACAACCACTTGCAAAACTTGCTATAATCTGCAGTTTGGCAGTAATATTTACTTGGCAGTGAATCGGTCAAGGTTCCCTGTGAGATATGAATCTTGTACTCGTAGTGATCTCCTCAATGAAAGCACACTCTACATATGTGAGGATACTTAAATCGACACAAATAGTATTCACTATCTTAGAGACATCCACCTCTAATGCACAACTTTGTTTTACCTTCATCTTGTCCCCTTGGTCATCAAGTTTCAGCATCTTGTAAGGGTGATACTCTTGATCCCCTATGCGAGTTTCCCACTCTGAAATCATTGTGTTCATCATCACCTCCCATCCGTCTGGATGATGCTTGAACTTCTCCTTGCAAACAGCTTCCCATGGGCCTGTGTCGATCTTTCCCATCATTTTGTTGCCAATTTTGTTCGATCCATACGCGCCCAGCAGCTGATATGTACAGTGATACTAGTGAATTCTTCCGCTGGATAAATTAAAGACAAGGCGTAAACATTTGGAGTGCTGAAGACCGAGGGCTTGTGAAACAAAGCTGCAGTTAGTAGCTCACCTGGACAGCAACTTTTCTCGCATCCTCCAGGTGGTCATTTTCTGTTCGCTCTATCTGGAAGAGGGCATTGACCGTGTCTTGTAGCATTTCCTGCTCTTCTTCAAGCTCGGCAATTCTTCCCTTGTACGTTTCGTTTGCTTCTACAATTCCCAGCATCACGTGTTGCTTCTGAAGCTCAAACTTATTCATCTGATCCTGAGGGGCCATCTTTAACGCCTTGTTCTCACCCTAGAAAAACCAGGATCACACTTGTGAAGTTCGATTCAGAATACTAATTAAGTTTCTCATATTCTGAATCCAACAGGGCCCTAAAGGATGACGGACTCAGCGTTTCAAAATGACAATCCTATTGTGCAAAAATATAATTCAGATTTGACCAAATTTTACATCAACGGAATCAGTGAAGGACATTGCATGTGTTGATATTAAAAAAATCAAAAGGAAGTCCATATAAGACCTAACTGTACTCATGAGCACATATAAAGCTAGGACATTCATTTGTGGAAACAGAAATTGTCTCCGCAAACTCCAATCATCTGAACAGTTCAAAAGAATACGAATCACCGCATGCTTCTTTATTACCATTTTCTGTTCGTCGTGATGATTGCATTGCGTAGAGACTGCAAGCAACTCCGCCTCCCTGCTGAACTCTTCCAGCTGTCTTTGCGCCTGGCCACAAAAATCATGTCAATTGCATATCCAACAGCAATAGTACTTCCTTCTCTGAAAGATAAATCCAAAAAGACGAACTGTTCGGATGGACAGCATAAGCTTACTGTACGTTCAATCAAACCCTAAGCAAGAGAATTAACCAGCACAAACTAATAAAAATTTAAACGTACAAAAATAAAATCAATTAAACGAGTGGAATTTCAGTTTTCTTTTCTAGCTCAGATTGTTGACACTCAGATTCATTATTCTTTTGTCTCATTTGCACCTCTGATATCGATTGCTTCATCGTCTGAAGCTCCCGCAACTTGTTTGTTAGTTCCATCTGGTGTGCCGGTACTGCTTCTTGCAACTGCATCGCTTCCAAATCGGCTGCATTTCATCTAATGATTATAAGTACATGAGTAATCTTTAATCCGAAGCAAGAAAACAGAAAACAAAAAAAAGAACTCGTGAATGGAAGTGCCTGCCATATCGTACCTCGCTTGTACTGTTCCTCCATCTTCTTCTTATCCTCCTCTGTCTTCACACGTAATAATGAATCAACCTCATGCAGCGCATTACGGGCCAAGTCTACTGCGTGATATATTACTCTCTCAGTGTGTACTGCTTCTTGCAACTGCATCGCTTCCAAATCAGCTGCATTTGATCTAATGATTATAAGTACATGAGCAATCTTTAATCCGAAGCAAGAAAACAGAAAAAAAGAAAAAAGAAAACTCGTGAATGGAACGGGGAATGGAAGTGCCTGCCATTAAGGCTTGGTCTTACCTCGCTTGTACTGTTCCTCCATCTTCTTCTTATCCTCTTCTGTCTTCACACGTAATGAATCGACCTCATGCGGCGCCTTTCGGGCCAAGTCTACTGCGTGATCCATGCTCAAGAAATCGCACTCTATAATTAAGGTCGGCCGGATCGGAGTAATTGCTTGAATGTGCTTGAATCACTGGTGCCGATCGATCGAATCACATCCGAATTGTTGTCTCATTAAAACACTCGGTCACTGTGAGTAGGAAGAGCATAATTTGTAATTTGAAGCGTTCTTCGTCTGTCGATTTGTTTGCCGTCGGCCAGGCTTCCGTTACCGCGCGTCCGCTGGACTTCCTCGGCCGCCGCCAAAAATTTGAATGTTTCATGAGGTTTTGGTCGCAGCTTTCCACGTGTACATTTATGTATGTATGTATGTATGTATGCATGTATATCACAAGGAGATCCTTTTGGATTCCCCTACAGCAGAGGAGAAATTCAGACAAATTCCTATGTAGGAATGGAGCTTTAACACCTAAACGTCTGAACGTGCCTTTGCGGCCAGTAAAATACAGTGTATTTTGATTGTATTTGGAATGAATCCACACTTCTAATGGGTTTGAGTTCAAAAGAGAAGTTGGAATTTAAATCAATTGTGCGGTTCTAATGAGTTATTGAGATCCCAATTTATGGGCTTGGAAATTCTACCATGGAAACTCAAATGTGGTTTGGGAGAGCTTCTTTAGGAAGGTGTTGTTCAAACCTCTTTGACAATGCAAAGTGTAGTGATTGGTTTGAAAACACGAAGGCGAAACTTATTTTTGTTGCCTTTGAAACAAAAAAAAATGAGTTTTGCCTTTTCTTTCCTCTTCTAGTAAGGTTTTTCTAAACTTTACGGATAACTCTATTGAGCAAAAACTTTTGTCAATAATTTTCACAAACTTTTGGCATATTTTCACAATTTAAAAAGAAGTTAAAAAATTCCAAAAATACTTCATTTATATTTGAACCTAAACTTCAAAATTCCTAGAAAAAGGTACAATTTAAATAACTACTATTGTACCTAATTATGCACTTATTAAAAGGTTCATGAGACACTACTAAATTGGTATACCATACCCACATAGCAAGTTTGTACAAGTAGTGAAAAATGGTTTCATTACTTTGGTACCATTTAAACTCACCACCATAGTCCACCCAACTATGGTGGGGTCTTTGGACCTTGTTGTATGGGTACCTCAAAGTCTTTTGGGGGATACCATGTCCGGTATCTTCAAGGCACTAGTGGCTAGGTAAGAACAGTATAGTGTGTCACTATAGTGTCCATCCTCGAAAGGGGAGAGTAGTATTGTCCCAATGTCCTCAAGTTGTCCAGTGGCCACTGGGTCATTGACATTACAAACGGACACTTCATTCACGCCGGTCCCTTGCTAAAAAGGAACCGGAATTTCTATCTATTTATCTACCATTTAAACTATTTTGTGGGTTACAACCAATGCCTATATGATATGTGACAAAATATTTTTTATTTAATAAAAAAATTTATTTTGTGTGAACTTGCTATGTGAATACACTAAACTAAGCGAAATTATATTTTTCACAATATGATCAATTAAATTTGTCATTTTAAAACCATGAATCCTTCGTCCTTAACCCTTTAGTGCCCAGGGTACTGTAGCTCAGAGCCCTGGATTTCAGTAGATTTTCTCACTGTGGTTGAGACTACCAAAAATAGAATGGGTTAAATTAGAAAGTAACCGTACAAGTCTATTCTCAACTCGAGAGCACACATTTTATTAAAATTTGAGAATCATCGGATGGTGGGATCGGAAGATTATAGTATGTATTTGAACTGTATAATGCACGATCAAAAACAAGATTTTGGGGGGTGTGTGACTTCAAAGTTAAATATAATTTGAGGTAAATTTTCAAAAATAAAAGCAAAGAAGTTCAGCTATGCCCTATGTCAACACCTCTCCGTTGCAATCTTTCATATCAAAAATAGACTCACACATAATTATTGTGAGATTTATAAGTGAAAGTGACTTGTCCATGTACGGTTTAGGACAAAAATTTATACGTTGAAAATTGACAGGAGTGGGTACATTAGTCAAGATCGGATTACACACACTAATGGAAGATGAAGAAGAGAACACAATCCAAAAAAATAAAACAAGATAACAAACTTCCAAACACAAGAAATATTACACAGTACATATGTTGTATTTGTAAGTATTTACTGTATTTTCAAGTATTTGCAGTATTTCCGTGTTCTGTTGATAGGTATTTTGATAGTTGTACAACTCCAAATTCCAAATTTCTTTTTCTGGAAGGTGCGTAATGTATGTGGGCAAATCTGAACTTCAAAACTGAAGTTCCAATTCTTCACGGATTCTCTGCTATTTGCATTTCGGACGTTGTAGTGACCATAATGTGGTTTGCTGGGCACTAAAGGGTTAAGAACAGTCGGCCGGTCCCTTCATAACTGACACACTCACGAGGCCCCCGACCGAAGGTCGTCGACCAAAAGACTTAGTCTCCATCCACCTGATGTACTGTACATTCGCGCAGAACCCCCATTGATAGTCAGGGTTTACTTCGTCTCTCCGAAGCTTTCATCAATCCCGCAGGAACTTCATCAATCCCCGGAGCTTCGTTACGATGGTGATTATGCTTTTTACTTAGACATTTCCTCTGTACATGCGTTTTGTGCCATTAACTTTGTGTAGATCTTGATGTACGCAAATTTTTCAGTACATTTTTGGCATTTTTTTTGAAGGTTTAGGTCCTGCATTGATGTAGGATTGAGAGCAGTAGTGAATCGTTAGGAGGGAGGAAATTTCTTCGTGGCATGGAGTGTTAGTCCTTTCCTACAATTGTGCGTCCCTGTGTCGATACGAGGAATTTTCAGGAATTATAATTTTTATGTGAGAATGGATTGAGTTACGCTTAATTTTAGTTTCGATTCTCAACTCTGCCTATTTCTTCTATTCTCCCTCTCTAAAAATATGGTGGAGAAGTTTTAGAAGGTCTGCCGATTTTGAGGAAGCAAGAAGCCCAAATCGGGTCTCATGTTTTAAAAAAAAAAATTAGTAGCAGTTTTGAGTAGTCCTATATGGAATTCTTTTTGTTAAATTTCATTTTCTGTTTGACCAACACATACAAGGTTCTTCACTGATTCCGGTGATATAAAATTTGAATTCCATTTTTCACAATGTGATCGACTGAATTTTTCATTTTAAAACCATGAATCCTTGGTCCTGTAGGGGTTGAGATCGGTTTTCATCATGTTTCTTAGAAACAGGGAGGAAATTGAAGCTTGGAGAGTGGCTGCATAGACAGATTTGATGCATTGGAAATGGTGTTGGCTATTAGGCTTAGTTGTATATTTGCACTCACGTTTGTGTGGTTCGGTTTTGGCCAGGCGGAAGGAGAGGAGTATTCACATCCTATGGTTTCTTTTTTCAGTGTGGTGTTCAAGGTATGAATTCTCAATATAGAAAATTAATGTTACTAATGTTCAGTTATTTATTTATTTAGTTTCGATCCCATTACGGTAGTATCTGCTGAAACGTGAAATGTACTGACAGTGTGCTATTCCTGTTTGTTTGTCATGCAGTTTTCAGCAATCGGATTTTACATACTCTGCTCATTGTTTATAAACAGTTTTGTGGTTCAGTTCGTGATCACGATTTTGTTCGTTGCACTGGATTTCTGGACAGTCAAGAATGTGAGTGGGAGGCTGTTGGTGGGGCTCCGGTGGTGGAACGATATCAACGAGGAAGGTGAAAGTGTGTGGCACTTTGAATCTCTTGATCAGCAGGTTTGTATCCTCAACAAGCAAGCTGATATAATTTGGAGATTGGCCTATTGTTAACCCCTAGATTCATGGTTTTAAAATGCAATCATATTACAAAAATATAATTCAAATGGGACCATATCTTATATCACTGGAATCAGTGAAGAACGTTGCATGTGTTTATAAAAACGAAAACAAATTTGAACAAAAGAAACTCTACATAAAACCTAATCAAAACTGCTAAAAAAACATAAAACCCAATTTGGGCTTCTTGGTCCTTTAGGGGTGAACAAATGTATAGTTATCGTTTTTTGTTATGCACTGGAGTCGATGCTACCGGTAGTCCATTTCGCTATCCTGCTTGAGTAATCTGCTGGCGGCTTAATGGTATTTGAGCTACAAACTGCCCTAGTCTGTATAGTTGGCCAATTTGAACGGGGTAATTGCACTGCGAGGACAGTTTATGATAATTACAGTAGCTGCATGCCGTTCATTCTATTTAGGGTCATCTATGATTTAATGTAACACCAAAATAGCGTGACATAGAGGAAATGCACATAGTGTACCTTGGGGGACCACCATCAAGAAGCTTTTTAAGTGAATAGTCACTCAATCTGCAAGTGGCCTACACGAGATTCAAAGCTCAATAAATGATGTTCGTACATTGATAAATGCTGTTTGAATTAGTATTAAACCTACGAAATAGTGTTTTGCACACTAAATAGAATAAGTGGTGTAGCAACTAAGGCATGGTTTTTTGCAATGTGATGCAGAGCTTGATGGCCCTCAGTAAGAAGGATTCCTGGTTGTTCTGGTGGTCATTGTATCTCTCGGTATGTAGTATTCTTGCTTTGAAAGATACATTTCCTCTGCATGTATATGTTCTTTGTTCAGATCATTCCTTGGAATATCAAGCCCGATCCCGTTGCCATGAAGTTTTGATTCAGCATTTAATGCCACAGTGCAACATACCTATTGGTAACAGACTTCTTGTAATGAATGCATCTTAATCTATATATTGTGAGTATGTGGCAGCCTGTTATATGGTTGGGCCTTGGTCTAATTGCCATCATCAAGTTCAACTTTGACTACCTCCTGGTGGTGGCGGTTGCTCTTGTGCTCAACATCGCCAATATTATTGGCTTCACCAGATGTCAAAAAGGTAACGGTTGCTAATGACTTTAGTCTATATTGGCCATTGCATAGATTTCAATTCTATTTCATTTCTGACCCCTCACTGCCTTGCTCAGATGCAAAGAAGCAGATTCAGGACTTCGCACGGGAAACAGTTGGCTCACGGGTGGCGAGTTCTCTACAATCAGCTTTTAGTGTATGATACAATGTATACGGTCCTTACCAAGATGTAATTTGCATTGATGTATAAAGAGTAGGAATGTAACTCAATTAAATCATGATGTGTTGGATTGTCACTTGACCTTTTGAAGACTGAAAGTTAAACCCTTGTGAAACGTGGCACATTAGAAGAAAACTTGATGCTCCGCATTGGCACATTTATTTCGAGGTTTCTTAACTTCCTTTTTAAATGGCTGTAGTACTTACAAATGGCAGGAGTACTTTAAAATCGACTTACATTGTCTGAGTTAGTGCAGGATTTCCAAACGAGTGCAGGAATGTTCATGAGAATATACTGTATATGTTGAATACTTCGTATAACATGTAGAGAGTTTGTTCTTATTTGCTCCACACATATGTTTGTGATAATATATTTCGGCTTTTTCATCGTCTAATACTTTCATTGTTTGACTAGGCATAAAAAAATTAAATGTTTGCCAGGTGCTCTCAGGTTGTTCGGGTGCTCCCAGGTTGCATGAAAACTAGAGTTGGGGTCAAGTATGTGAAGTATCTCATTAAAAGACAAATTTTTAGGGACTTGGCATGGTGGGGAGGGCGAACCAACTTCCACACTCGTACCAATCATTTTCTGGTTTTCTCGTTTTGGGGGCCTAGGTACCTTTTTGGGGAAATTTTAATTCTATATTTGGGTTTTGTGACCCCAAATTAGTCTAGGATGACCCACCATGTCCAAAATTGGGACAATCTTTTGTTTTTGTTTTTTTACCTCTGGTATGAGTGTGGGAGTTGGTTTGTCTTCCATGACCATGGCACTCAAGGGCAATGAGCAAGAATAAGTCTTCATGTTGGGAAAAGTGGGGGAAACATAATAGTAAAGCTAGTCTAAAAGACCATCGTGAATTTAGTGTTTGTTATGCGTCTATCTATGCCTCAAGGGCAAGAATAGCGAGGTCTATCTTTGGTGCCTCCTCTCGGAGGTAAACGTGGGAAAACAATGCTAACCTTTTAATTTGCAAAACCATTAAACAAAAGATGTCATTCTATCCGTAACATTATATCTTATTGCATGATAGAATCAGATTAGAATTCCATTAATTGATAAAATTAAATTCTCTCAAGAATTTTTTCACAATATGATAGGGAAATTAATTATAGAGGCAAGATGAGAGTCCTATAAGGCATCCGTGCTTGTTTTGGCAGCCGATGCAGATGAATATGTGGTTTACTCCAATGATTAATTGCTACATTTGATCCTACGTTGCTTTGCTAGTCAGTTCACTCTTGTAGTGGTCTTTGCAACATCGCTAGCCAAACCCGCCCTTGAAAGTAGGTTTATTTCTATATCTCAATCAAGTTTGGTTTTGGCAATACTAGCAACATAATGAGCAGTAACACACATGCTTTGCTCAAACTAGCCTCCTTTAAGATGACCGGTCTTTATGAGGACATATACCATTTTGTTTGCACCCGGCCCCAACTTCAAGCTTGTAATCACCCGCTCTCTAATACTTGGCACGGGTGCTTTAGGGGGAGTGGCTCTCATCATGAAGCTTTTCATGATCATTTACTTGTATTTTCTTCAAAGGCATATACATCAAAATGTTTAATTCATAACTTCTCAACAATTAAAATAAAGTGAACAAAGATGTCTCTTCATGTGTGATGAAAGGTTTGATTTGATTGAAAACCATGTTATTACTACATCCTTTGGACTCTCTAAGTTGCTCCATGCTATTTTCTCAACATTCCAGACTAATTTGCAAAATCACTCACCATCGTAATAAAGCAATTTTTGAATTTTCATTATTAACACATCTATGCTCTAGATACTAAACTTTAAACTCTTCATCGTTCACTTTCACTTATGTATTAAAGAAGGCAAACTAAAGAGCATAAAAAATTTATCATTAACCACCATTTATGATAACAAATAATTCTATTTACATTGCATATGTTCATAGTCATTATTTTCTTATAATTGTACCGTTTAACAACTCAAGCAATTATATGTAAATTAAAAACATTGTCAATATAGCTTCAAATTAATCCCTACTTACCTAGTCATTCATTTTTTGAACGATGTATAAATTTCATACACATTTTCTCATTTGTCATGCACATTTTGCCTTTCCGAAATGGATGAAGGTAAAACCGAGAAACAAAAAAATAATTCAAAGCCTTGCCTTTTCTTGCTGCAACTACTGTTCAAGCAGTGTGCAAATTGCATTATAGTGCCGCAAGTTCCTTTTTAGCATTGTGTTCCTTTTTGTCATGCATTAAAGTAATTTCTAATTGCGTATTAAATATTTCTTGGTTGACAACAGATTCCCTAAAAGTTACTTAATGCATGCATCAGCATTGGTGTATGTGAATGGGCCATGATGATTGATGAGTGAACAAACAAACCAAAAAAAAAAAGTGTTTTAAGAAGTGAAAAAGAAAACACCACGGTACTCCGGGCAACTTGCTGACCGAAGTAGGATCTCGGAAGGAAACACATATAAACGTTCCAACGTTCCCGTGTTCCCTGCGCACAATGACGCGTAAACCCCGAAATAGAAAAGCGCAGCGGACGGGGAACGCGCGTTCCCAGACTGACGGCGTTCTAATCTCGACCCCGCCCCGAGCCCGGGTCCCATCACCCGCGCCAGACAACGGGCCCCGCGCGCGTGCTCTGCTCCAACACGGGGGCAGCCAGGGTTCCTCTCTGGCGGGCGGCCAGCCAGCAAAAACAGAGTTCTCCTCTGGAGATGGGGTTTGGTTACGTTGCGTTGCGTAGGAGGTCGGGATGACGATGGCTGCTTAGCGATGGTATGCTTTGCACAGCATGGGCATCGATCCATACGGTTCCCGTGCGAATCTCGTGCGCCTCGACTTCCCCGTGGAATCGCCTCTCGAAGGAAATTTTTGGAAGCGGAACGAGATGTAGTTTTGCCAGCGATTCGGATTCGGAAGGTGCATGTGGCCGAGAGCTTGCTTGCGGATTAGATCAGTGGAGATTATTTTATGGATTGAGGTTGAAGGCAAGGGAATGGCTAGCGTTCCGCATCCGGCTGATCCGAGTCATAGTGCGGATTTGGATTTTTTACATATCGGCAAGTGACGTTTGAACGCGTGTGGCGGAGTTGGAAAAGCTAGTCGCGGCAGATTTGAGTGGCATACATACGATGGGAGGTTGTTGTTCTAAAACTCCAGTGGTTGAGTCGAGTCGACGTCATCGGCAGCAACAACAGCAACAGCAACAGCAGAAAGCTGCTCAGGCTAGAACAGAGATCAATGGCAAAGAGAAGGAGGCTAGGAATGCCAACGGCGTAAGAGAGCAGCAGCAGCAGCAGCCTGCGACGAAGAGGCCCGAGACTGAGAAGAAAAGAACTCCAGAGCGGAAGCAATCGAGGATCACAGCTGGGAATCTGAAAAACAATCAGAGTCACTCACAGCCTCTCGGGAAGCGGACTAACTTTGGCTACGAGCGAGACTTCAAGGAGAAGTATATCCTCGGGAAGCTCCTTGGTCATGGCCAGTTCGGGTACACTTACGTTGCCACTGAGAAGAGCACTGGTATCAAGGTCGCTGCCAAGTGCATAGAGAAAAAGCAGGTACTAACAGAAGTCGTTGTTTTGTTCTTGGTAATGCTAGATAGGCAAGGGTTGCGATTTCGGAAAACGTGTATGCCTATTTCCGTATCGGTTATTTTTTTTGGTTTGATCCGATTACCGATGAATAATCCTTATTGCTGTCGGTAAAGAACAATACCTGTTCAAACGAGCTGGTGGATTTCAAAGAAGCGAGGATTCAACGCTATACTTGCCTTGTGTTGATCTTTTTGGAGGAGCGATTTTCTGTAACCTGGTTATCCGTTTCTTCTTTCAGCTGTAGCTTCTTTCAGCTGTAGAAGATTTATCAGCTATGAAGATTCTAGCTATAGAATAATGGATCTGTAACTAAGATATTTAATGGCAATTTGTGGTGCGTTGTTATAGATGACGCTTCCAATTTCTGTGGAGGACGTGAAGAGGGAAGTTAAGATCTTACGGACCTTGTCTGGACACGAGAATGTCGTGCAATTCTTCGCTGCCTTTGAAGATGATGACTTTGTCTACATTGTTATGGAGTAAGAACTCGTCACTACTGATTCAATTATTGTATATAGAGGGCGCGTTTGGTACTTAGATACCTGCCCTTAGGTTTCTGACAGTGAATGTTGTGAAGCCATATAAAATGCAATAGTCAAGCAGCATAGTAGGTACTCCAGAGTCTTTCAAGGGACCGGCCAGCGTTCATGGAGAAATCTTTTGGTTTTGATTAGTCCTTGCTGCACATTGGAAAGCATGCGCTAGAAGATATGCTCTGTCTATTCATGGCAGCTCTTGATCAGCTCTGTACCTCCTTGCTGAGGTATAGTGCTTCATGTTTTTGATCTGACACTTGTGTCTTCTATCTCTTGATCAGATTGTGTGAAGGTGGAGAACTACTTGATCGGATCCTAGCTAAGTAAGTTACACTTCACTGACACGACTAAAGTGCAAAAAGCAGGAAGTATGCTAAATTTCAAAAGAGTTGCAAGGAAGTTTCGAGAGATTTTCTTCTGAAAACAAAAAGGATTTTGTAAGGTGTGGTCATCAAGGGAGTTCTGTAGGTATCACACCATAAGCTTCGTATGCGTCAAAAATGTGTCAGGACTTCGGTCAGACTCTTTATGATGAATGAAAAGAGTCTGGATCAATTCTAAAACAACTGTATTTGAATCAACGTTTATTGTAGGAAGGATAGCCGTTATTCAGAAAAGGATGCTGCCAAAATTGTGAGACAGATGCTCAATGTTGCTGCGCGATGTCACCTGAATGGAGTTGTTCATCGCGATATGAAACCTGAGGTATCTGCTATACTGAGCAGCCGATTTATCTGCATAACAATTGCACATCGATAAGTGAGTTTCTGTATTGTTATTACATTTATTCAAAACAGTATAGAGTATTGACATCAAAGGGACTGTCATTAATGGTGTGATGTAGAACTTCTTATTCAAATCTTCGAAAGAAGACTCACCACTGAAGGCAACCGATTTTGGGCTCTCTGATTACATCAAGCCAGGTACTTTCACTTTGAAAGCGGTAGTTCCTTTCCTTGTTTTGCTCTTGAAAGCATGTTGTTTCTTAGTATTTGCATTGTTTCACTTTTCAAAATGTAAAAGTGACAAGCTAATTCAGAGGATTCACAGCATGTGAGCTCATTTAAGATTTGTGGAACTTCTTTTTCCTGGAAGGTCCTATAAATTGTGTCCACAAATTCTTTTAACCTTGAGTGTTATAATCCCATAAACTTGTGACCTACCCTTCTGACTATACCACGTGACAGGTAAACGATTTCGTGATGTGGTGGGGAGCGCTTATTATGTAGCACCGGAGGTTTTAAACAGGAGGTCTGGACCTGAATCAGATGTGTGGAGCATCGGAGTCATTAGCTACATTCTGTTGTGTGGAAGGCGTCCATTCTGGGATAAGACGGAACAAGGAATATTCAACGAGGTAGTTGCAGAGATTATCTGTAAGATTATTCTAGATATAGGACCATGTAAGTAATGGAAACGAACCTGTTGAGTTCTTTGAACGTCCACGTGTGCCATCAAGTCAAGTGTAAGGACGCATTTACCTGTATTAGACTACATGCACGTTTTTTTGATAAATATCACTTTAACTCTGAATTCTTTTGAATAGGTTTTAAAGAAGAAGCCAGACTTCCGCGAAAAGCCATGGCCATCAATTACCTCCAGTGCTCAGGATTTCGTGAAGAAACTGCTGGTGAAGGATCCACATATGAGGCTAACTGCTGCTCAAGCTTTGTGTACGCAATTTTTTTCCGTTCTAATTTCCTATGCAAATGCCGCCACTAGTGTAGCAAAATCTTATTCTTGTGCCAGGCAGGATTCATTTACTGAATTTGTCCTTGAGATTACGATGAAAAATACGCATGTTAGCATTCAAACCTTTCTGTGTTGTGTTAATGCGCTGAAACGTAATTGACTGATTCAGAATGTTGGTTGTGGGTGCAGCTCATCCATGGGTTAAGGAAGGAGGGGATGCTTCTGACATGCCTCTAGATATTTCAGTACTCTCGAACATGCGCGAGTTTGTGAAGTATTCACGTCTTAAGCAGTTAGCTTTAAGGGTAAATTTATCTTCACTTCAGATTAGCCATCGAAATTTCACCCTGCGGTGTTACCTTCCGGAGGGAGCTTTTAGCGATTGCAATAGCGTCTATAAAGACGGTTTCTTTTCAGGAATTATCGGTGGACCCCGTCCACTAGCCTCATGAGAAATGTAGTTGATGCTTGCAGTGCATTTACGTTTGAATTCTGGTTTGCAGGCACTGGCAAGCACTTTAGAGCCAGAGGAGATCCGTGACCTGCGTGATCAATTCGATGCAATGGATGTCGATAGGAACGGCACCATCACTCTAGAAGAAATCAGACATGTACGATTGAACATTATGGCCATCTTTTATTCGAGTTTGTTTAGTCTCGGTTGATTCTTTCGTCTTAGCTATATTCGTCAATCCCGTCTTCCTTTCACATTGATGTTTTTTTTTTCTGGTCCTACGCAGGCTTTAGGGAAGGATAGACCTTGGGCAGTGAAAGAGTCCCGGGTGTTGGAGATTCTTCAAGCAGTAAGTGTTGTGTAACCGTTTGTTATGACTGCTTTCTTATTAAATCACATCAGCAATTCATATTATACATCAAAGATTTCGTTCTACTCGATAGATCAGTTTTTGCTCATTGCGACTTGCTGCTCTGAATTGACAGATGGATAGCAATGCGGATGGGATGGTGGACTTCGATGAATTCGTTGCCGCAACCCTGCATGTTCACCAACTCGAGCAGACAAATACTACAAAATGGCAACATCGATCTAAAGCCGCATTTTCCAAGTTTGATGTGGATGGTGACGGCTACATCACTGCCCAGGAGCTGAAGATCGTAAGTGCACAGACGTTATTGTTTGTGGTTATGGACTCCCAAAATGTGTACATGTTCACTTGTTCTCATGATGTTCACTTGCTGCCAAATATGCAGGCTACAGGGCTGAAGGGATCAGTAGAGACGTTATTAGACGAGGCTGATACAGACGGGGATGGGCGGATCAGCCTACCTGAGTTTCAGAAGTTATTACATCAAGCCAGCTTTGGATCCCGGACCAACACTGACAACCGGAACAACCAGCTACGCAAGTGACGGTCATGAATAGGTGTAAACTTGGTATTAATCTCCGTTATGGAAGTATAGACCCGCGACCAATTAATTTACTCTTGCTTCTAGTCAGAAATTGAGCCGGGGATCGAGATGGTGTGGCCCTCTTTCCTTGCTTTGCAGAACACGTCGGCATGTAGTTTGAGAAATACACCTTATGCCCTTCTTTCCACTACATGCTAAGTGGACAAGGCAAGAGGATGTGGTCGGAGAGATTTTTATGATTTGCATGGAGCGAATAAGTCTAACCCATTCGAAGCAAGCTTCGGCTTGTAGTGTATGAGGCATGCTCCTGTAAAATAGGCTCAAGCCACCTATTTGTGTCAGCATGAGTGGAAGTAGTTCATAGATTTCTCATGAAGGATTCAAATAAAGCCGCACTTCTTCCTAACGCAATGAGATCTGTTTTCATGTTCAGGAACTGTAGACCTGGCTTTGAGGCGAAAGAAGCTCAGTATCTGAAACGAGATGTACAGTACAGTACATGTGTAGGATATTGTATTCGGGATCTGACGTTAAAAATACACGATCTGGTTCACTAAGTTCGTCCATGGATAACTTGGCTGCTGTGCTGTCTTCCTAATATCAGTACCCGGCATTTTAGCCGCAAAATGTGTTTTCAATGGGACGTTAGATGCCAGTATCTTCACCTAGTGTAGATAATGTCTAATTCTATTGTTCTTCAAACATGGTACATATGTGGTACGCCTCGTGAGCTTCCATGTACCATACTGGGCATAATTATTCTGCAGACCGTCAGTCATATGACGTAAGTTTATGTCCAGAGCCACTGTAAATGCAGTACTCGGTCTGTCCGGTGCTCCGGCATGAACAAACAATAAGCCACGTCACTTGCCTGGCTGGGACTGTAGGAGCGCTTCCGTCATGCTTTCCCAGAAGCATCAACAAAAGCATCATTCCGAAGAGTGTCCGAAGATTCCCGACTTAACTGTTTTTTATTATTTCTTTCTCCCATGCAAGCATCTGAGCTCGAGTCCATCCCTCCTCAAAGCAAGTCAGCAAAGGAGCTCAATGTCTAGTGTTTCGTTTGCCAGTTTACCTCGGTGACGACTTAGTCGAGGGCGGTCAAGCATAGTTCTGCATCTAAGCTCAGTGCACGATCTACTGATCCAGTGCTCTTTATGTCTTCAGGAAATTGCTCCAGTGCGCCAGACAAATTTGTAAGCGATCAATTTTGAGGAGCACGGCAACGGCCGATCTGTTGATGAGAGGTAAAATTCATGTTACTCAATTCTTCGTTACTCCATCCAAGTCACGAGTAATCTGTAAACTGAGGGCTAATCTTGTTGCTGCCCACTTAGTTGTCCATAATGCACATTTATACCAGTGTCAAGATTCTCGTCGGAGCTCTGGGTCACCTCATCGGACGGTGGTCGAGGTCACTCTGACGTGCCTGCCCTTCACCGCTTTGCAGTGCGCATAGGACCTAAGCTTCGTTCCAGTTACAATTTTCATAGTTGGTCTTCCGATGCACATGAGATGGTTTGGTACATTGTCTCGAAGAACGGTCGAATATTCTATATTCCCCAAATTTGTACTGCGTTTCTGCTCTCAAAGGTTGCGTTCTTCTTGATTGTTTTTTGAAAATCTGTGCTGTTCAGATGAAACCTCTCAGACGCACATTGAGAAACGTTCAACTCACTTCTGAGCTAGGAATTCTGGAACGATGTTCTTCGGTACCAGGGTTTGGGGTTTTAAATTTTACAGAGGGAACAGGGATGTTTACACGTCTCCACAACCGTACAGATTTGATGTCTACACATTGATCCATCGTCTTGAATCAGTCTGTTTTTTCCGTAACTTAGTACCTCGTACGCTTCAGCTTAGAGCTCTCACACAAAGCTGAATCTGGAAGTTATGGACGTATGGTGCATTGGTGCATCACTTGCATCCCTTATTTCCGTAGTAAATGTCTTTATAACGTAATAATTCCTAGTCCTATCACGCTGGCTTCTCCAGTGGGTCGTCATATTGATGTAATTGTCAAGTACTATAACTGTTTTATTGAGTATCTTTACGGATTTTCTCATCAGCTAGGCAATAATCAATTTTTGATGCTGTGCAGATAATCAATTCTATTAGGGCGCTAATTCCAGACTCAAGGAAGCCGCCAAGCACGGGCTTTGAAATTTGTTTTGCCTTCAGCAATGACGGTGATGAATCCTTATGGGTATCTGGAAGACCCCAAGCCGTCTAACAGAATCGGCACCCGAGACTTATCAGTCTACAGTCCCGTGCAATCGTTCAGATTGGATCACACCCCGCCTCTGCCTAAAGTGTTTCATGGCCATTTCAAACTCAGCCATGGGCCACCTTCGTCATCGGCAGGGCACCCGGAGGAGATCGCGAAGCTGTTTCCGAGTCTATTCGGGCAACCTTCAGTGCAATTGGTGCCGTGTGATGGCCCCTCGTACAACGAAGACCGGAAGATGAGGGTGGGGGTGGTGTTGTCGGGTGGGCAGGCGCCAGGAGGTCATAACGTCATAGCCGGGATGTTTGATTACCTACAAGCCCATGCGCCAGGTAGTCAATGATTTTTGTTGTTGCTAATTTCAGCCAAATTTCTACGTACAAATTGGGTTGGCTAATTGATACAAAGGATAAAGAAGGAATAATAGCCAGATTTCCTACATGGAGTTAAGATGTGCAGCCTCTTTAAACCTAAGTATCACCCAGGTATTGCCTAAGTAGCACACATGTGTATTACCCTGCTATTACCTATATATTAATATGAGAAGAGCATCCAAGGAGCCTGGATTGCTCTTCAAGCCATGGAAAAGTAGCAAAAATGCTAAACTGTCTCCTGACAAAAAAAAATCACTGCAGGTAGTGTGTTGTATGGGTTCAAGGGTGGCCCTGCAGGCATCATGCGGAACAAGTGGGTGGAAATCACGAGCCATCTGTTGTACCCGTTCAGGAACCAGGGAGGGTTCGACATCATCTGCAGTGGGCGGGACAAGATCGAGACGCCGGAGCAGTTCAAGCAAGCGGAGGACACGGTGGCAGCGCTGGATTTGGATGGGTTGGTGGTGATCGGTGGTGACGACTCCAACACAAATGCTGCCCTTCTGGCGGAGCAGTTCAGGTCGAAGAAGCTCAAGACTCGCGTGCTGGGATGCCCGAAGACCATTGACGGCGATCTCAAGTCCAAGCAAGTGCCGATCAGCTTTGGCTTTGACACAGCTTGTAAGCTTTACTCCGAGATGATTGGAAACATCATGGTGGACGCAAGGTCGACTGGGAAGTATTACCATTTCGTGAGGCTGATGGGACGAGCTGCTTCCCACATCACCTTGGAGTGTGCTTTCCAGACGCACCCCAACGTGGCCATCATTGGAGAGGAAGTTCACGCCCAGAAGAAGACGCTTCGGCAGGTGAGTCCAGCGAATTTATTTGTGGCTATGTATATCGCCAACTTAACCCTTAAAGGGCTGATGGGAATAGTAGATAAGTTGGCTTATATTTGACATTTGTTGTAAATAGAAAGTTCCAAATTGAGACCCCAATAGCTCATTAAAATCATATTGACGTGAATTTTAACTTCACTTTTGATCTTAAACTCATAGGAGGTGTGGAACCATGCCAAATACAATGAAATATTGGTGTATAATATTGGTCGGAAAGGGCTCTCTTGACCTTTAAGGGTTAAATGAGCTTGCTATGCTGCTATAAGAAAAATTGGGTACAAAAATAGAGTATGTCGCCATAATCGTCGGTATGTATAGCCAATTTTTTTTATAGAAAGCTATGTATTTGTAGTAAAAATAAATTGTAAATCGCAAAAAATGCTTTCTATTTTTCAAGTTTCAATTTTCAAATAGCCGATGGGACTCCCTTGAAAAAAATTTAAAAAATTCACTGCAGGTGACGAACATGATTGCGGACGTGGTCTGCAAACGAGCGCATCTGGGGAAGTATTTCGGAGTGATCTTGATTCCGGAGGGGTTGATCGACTTCATTCCCGAGATTCAGAACCTGATTGCGGAACTGAACGAGCTTCTGGCCTGCCAGGGCTGTGATCCACACGGCCAGTGGAAGGCCAAGCTGAAACCAGCCTGCCGTGCACTCTTCAACTCGCTGCCGCGCAACATTCAGGCAAGGTTCTTCTTTTTGGCTACATGTCGCCAGTTTGGTTACCAGTACAAAATAAGTTCTCATGCTAGGAACAGTGTAGTTTGAAAGATTTTTTGGGATGAAAAGGCCAAATTTCAATCATTGTTAATAATTAAAAAATAAAATCGCCAGATTTGGATGAAAGTAGTACTTAACCCTTAAACGTCACAGCGTTTCAGAAACTGGATCACGAACAGATTCAAAGCCTTGCAAATTTTTCATACAATTTTGGATGACTTTCATCCAAGCCACCTTTATGAGACTATTAAATTCTCTACCAATTACAATAGTTTTCTTGTGATGAGGAGTTGTTGATAATATTGGACAAGCCTCCAACTGCAAGTATCTCAAATTTGTTGGGTAGATTTTATGCTTGCAATGGTCCTCTCATGTACACCTCATGTACATTTGAGCCATGCTAATATCTATCGTTGAGGCTAGCATCTACCAGTGTTCAAAGGATCGGTACGTTTAGGGGTTAAAATAAATGAATAGTAATTTTAGGTCCAAGATATGGATGAATGTGAAAATGTTTGGTTTCAACAAAATACCAGTTGAGCAATTGTGGAAAAATGAAAAGAAAAGAAAACCCTGGGTTATTTCAGGAGGAGCTTCTGTTGGAGAGGGACCCCCACGGGAACGTCCAAGTGGCGAGAATCGAGACGGAGAAGATGCTGATTTCCATGGTGGAGGCGGAGCTCTTCGCTCGGCAACACGAGGAGACGTTCAAAGGCCATTTCAAGGGGCAAGCTCATTTCTTTGGCTACGAAGGCCGTTGTGGATTGCCAACCAACTTCGATGCCACGTACTGCTATGCACTCGGTATGGCAGCCAGTGCTCTTCTTCATTGTGGCCAAACAGGATTGATCGCATCGGTGTCCAACTTGACCGCGCCCGCATCCGAGTGGTACGTGGGTGGAACCTCCCTCACGGAGCTCATGGACGTGGAGCGACGGAAGGGCAAGGACAAGCCCGTGATCAAGAAGGCTATGGTGGAACTCGATGGCGCTCCGTTCAAGAAATTCGCAAGCCTTCGAGATGCCTGGGCTGTGGAAGATAGTTACATCAGCCCCGGGCCGATTCAGTTCGCAGGTCCCACTGCTGATGACACGTGCTACACTCTCAAGCTCGAGGTTGGAGCTTTATGAATCTATACCGTTCATCAATATATATACATGTATCAACTGTCTTGCAGCTTGAATTTTTGTGGCGCCTAAGAGCAGGGCCACCCATGCCCTCCCAGAGTCTCACACTCAAGAAGTAGATGAAAAGTGCCAAGGGCCCTTCCAAAATGTCTCTTGACTCTGGATCCTCACGTGTTAGAAATTGGGCCTTCAAATCACTATTTAGTTGACTACATCCTCACATTCTACTTGTGATTGGTTTATTGACTATTTGATACGTACTTTTGATGTGTGAGGGGCGTGCAAGGTGAGGGAGTATGAGTGCAAGGACCCTTCAAATATAGATGAATAATTTGAGAGGGTTAGTCCTAGCGTGCATGGGTGGGAATGTTCTAAGCTGACCCACAGTCTTCGTGATCTGGAACAGGTTGACCTAATTCCCCATTCCAATGCACTGTAGACATCTACTGCTCCATGTAAGAGAAAACTGTTGTTGAAACCATAAGTTCATAAACCTACTCCAGGAAATGCACAACAGATGTATCACTATATCAGTGGCTACACTCGCAAGGTTTATTGTTCATAACTTCTTCACTTTTTGACTCTCACTTCTCTCTATGCAAGTGTTGCATCACAACTCCTTACTATTTTGGTTCAAAAAGTATTAATTCTGCAGTCCCTTGCCGGTTATGTGGCCCGTTTTGTTCCTGGTTTAAATGTGTGCAGCTCAAACACGAGTTATGCACGTTGAGGCTTTTTCTAAAATACCTGCAGGATGGCTGTAAAAGACAAATTCACGCAAATCACGAGAATTTAAGCCAGGCTTGCATCACAACGTACTCCAAGCCTTGTATTTATTGGTGCAGACGTCATCGGTACAGAAGGCAGATACGCTACAGCGTGGAGACCGGTATTACAGCTTACACTCTTGACTTGGTCTCTAAATATTATAATAGCACTCATGTTCATCCACTAATCTGAGTCAAGGGTAGGCAGTCAATGTAGCCCCACTGCTGAAGCAATTCTTGAGTAGGAAAAAGGATACATTAGCAATCGTACGATTCTATCATCTTTTAGTTTTGACATGCAGAGCCCGAGTTCACGTCTCCTGTTATGATACAGACAGAATTTCGAAAAGACTTAAGCAACCTCCTAAAGGTAAGAAAAAAAAAAGCCACTACCCAGCTTGAGCATTCTAGTAAGTCACTCAGCTAGAGTTGATAACATGTTCCCTGCCAACAAAACTGGGTGGAGAAAACATTAGAAATTCTTGTGCCATTCTCACTGTCCTGTGGACTTTGAAGCAAGGCCCTGGACGGATAGACTCTTAATGTACGAAGTTGCTTCTCTCTCTGACTCAGAAGGAGAGAGACAGGGGGCTTCTTGTTGACTGAGGAATCCCTATCACCGTGCTTCTATGGAGACAGTGGACATCCCAGAGCCATAGCCAGCATTGGCCTCCCACTCCAGCGACGCGGCCAGCATCTTCGAGAGCGCGAAAGTGACGTCCTTCATGCTGGGCCTGACAGCAGGATCGGCATCCACACAAGTCTTGGCCAGGCTTGCAATGCTGGTGGCGATGTCCATGGGGTAGGCCGAATGCAACTGAGGGTCCATGAACCTCCGCAGCTGCACCGTTTGCCGGTCTGCGCTCGCATCCAGCACATCAAAGATCATATCCGACAAAGCTTGCTCCTTCTGCTCGGCTGCGTTGGCGTCCTCCTCGGGGCGCACGATGGCGTCCTTGCCAGACAGAATCTCCAGCAGCACGACGCCGTAGGCGAACACGTCGGCCTTCACGGTGACGAGTCCGTGCTCGAGATACTCCGGTGCCATGTAGCCCTGCGTTCCCGTGATGTGGCGGGTGAGGAGGGGCCCCGCTCCGGATGTGGCTGCCGACTTGGCCATGCCAAAGTTGGCCACTTTCGCTCGGAAGTTCGAGTCCAGGAGGATGTTGCTGCTCTTCACGTCTTTGTGGACGAAGCTCGGGTTGGTGTAGTTGTGGATGTAGTCCAGCCCGGACGCCACGTCCAGCGCAATTCGCACCCGCGCAGTCCATGGCAGGTACGCTGTGCTTTGCGTGAACCTGTTCCGACCAATTGCCGCTTGGTTCTGGAGGCAATCACTCAGGGATCCGTTCTCCGCATATTCGTAAACAAGGAACAGATGCTCTGAACCACCAACGCACATCCCCACCAGCTTCACCTGCATCACGGTCACTCTCTATTTAGCCTCAAAACGCAACAAGAAACAGAAAAACCCAGTGATTTTCTCACAATCTCAATGAGGACATATAATCTACAGGTGGCAGGCAGCCATTCAAGAAGAGGAGCTGCATTAGCTTTTCAAGATTTTCTTGCGTCATAATCACAGTCATCACCCACAATTGCAGCATCTTCATTGAGATTATGCTAGGTAACTCAAATCTGGAGCTTGATCATGGAAAAACTACATCCTCAACATGTCGAGCCACACAAGCGGAGAAGGATGTATTTTTTCCCACAACCAGGCTCTAGATTTGAGTCGGATTCACGAGTTACCAGATTGCTGTGATGGACTTGACAGAGGATTTTGAGCTCCTGCGACATGTTGCCCTTCATCTGCTTGATGGCCACGAGGCGGCCGTTGATGCGACCGCGGTACACGGAGCCTTGGATGAGATTCTCCTCACTGAAGTCCTGAGTGGCGTCTTGAAGCTCCTGGTACGAAAGCAAGATGGGCTTGTCAGAGCCCACCACATCCGACATACCAGCCAGCATCTCAAGATGGTAAGCATTCGGCTTCATAGCGCCCGTGGAGTCTTTCGTGGAGCCACTGGGCGCATTTTGGTAGTACTCGTAGAGCCCGCCTTTGGGATCCCCTTCGTGCGGCTTCTGGCACGCCTTGAGCAGCAGCAGGGCCCCGAACACGGCGGCGAGCGTCAACCCGAACGCGCCCACAGCAATGCCAATGTAGAGCGGAGTGTGCGAAGCCGATTTTGTCACAACCTCAACAGCTGGAGCGCTCGGTCCGGGCGCCGGGGGGTTTGTAACTGCAGGAGGCGGAGGGACCGCAGCAAAATTCACAGTGGCCAGAGGAGGCAGAGACGCCAGGGGCACGACGAGCGTCGTGTTTTCGCCGAGGCTCGCGTTCGTCTCAATCATGTTCGCAGACGCGAGCGCGGCCGTCGTGATGCCGTAGTACCCGCTGATGATGTCCAGCGTCTCCCCGGCGTAGATCGTGTGCGTGAGCAAGAAGCTCGTCCCGTTGGCGATCTGCGCGGCCGTGGGGCACGCGCAGAAGATGGGCACCATGATGGTGTCCCCGATCTGGAGGTCGTACACGTCCTTCGTGGGGTTCAAAATCTCCATGGCTTGGTATGTGGTGAGCCCGCCGTAGATCGTCACGGACAGCAGCCAGAATGTGTCCCCGGACACGATGGTGTGCTGCACTTGCACCTGCTGGGTCACGTTCTGGCAGCTGCAGTCCAAGGGGAGGTACAGGGGCTGCCCCTGCCGGAGACCCGCACTCGCAGACAGGGTGTTGAGCCCACTCACATTGGAAACGCGCGCGGCCGTCTCGTTGAAATAGCCACTCACTTTCTGAAGAGTTTCCTCCGCTTGGAACGTCCTGTACAACGCGTACGCACTGCACGTTCTGCGCACTCCATTGCAAGCGTACCCGTCCGTGTTGTTGTACTGCTGCTGCGCCATCGCCATGGACGCCATCACCGCTGCCCATACCGCCACAACCAGCACCCTATTGAACGACATGGTGAAAGATTAACGAGTTCCGGAGTACGTCTTCAGAGCTCTCGATCAATCAATCATCTACTTCTGTCCATCAGGAGACTGAACCAAGCGAAGCTCCAGCCACAGACCTGCAAGATAAGATTACCCCACTGTCTTAACCAATAATTTTGACTGCAGTAGGACGAAACACAAGGCTCCTCTTTCAACAACAACAAGAATCGCTTCCAAGGCTACGATTCCTCATCCAGAAAGACTTTCTTCAAACTGACTGTAGTTCAAAATCACACCCTCTCAGCTCGCTCTCGGAGTACCCACAATAACAATCGCTTCCAGGTTACTAAAGTGAAGGTTCAATTTCAAACCCTTCCTTAGTTCCAGATTTGCAGTAACTCCTAAACATACATGAGTTGAAGCGCGAGGAGAAAACCAATGATCATTGTTTGAAATGATTTTGTGTTGAAACTAGTACAAACCGCGTTGAAACTAATACAATTGTGTTAAGACTAACACAGACGTAACACAAACCCATTGAAGACAATGGTTCGTTTTCTTTTTTTTTAGGAGAGCGAAACCTAACACTAGAAGAAAAGAGGGACTTGTACACTGAGCATGTTCACTTAGGTGTGACCAAACTCACTCAAATGTGGCCAAATTCATTCAAAATCCCACTCCAGGCTGAGTGGACAAGTCCCTCTTTTCTTCTAGTATAAGATCCACGAATTGATACTCTAAGCATATCTAAAGAGAGAGAAACACAACAAAGACGAACCTGCTTGGCCGCAAACCAGCCATGACGAAAGAATAACCCCAATGAATCACAGGAAAATCTCCGAAGCGCCAAGGCTGCAGGGATCAAACGTACAGCAACACACTCAAATTACTCCGTGAAAGCTAATGAAGTGGGTGAAGGACTACGGGATGTTTTCCTTGAAGTTTCGTGATGGAATGAGAGAATTGGCGCTGCAAGGGCGGGTGAGCCGGGAAGCTCAAGGGCAAGCTAGAGCTCCGAGTGCTGGAAAGACTGGGGGCGAGGGTGCCATTTTGAAGAGGCCATGAGAAGCGCGAGGGCAAGGGGTTTTCCCACAGCCCAGGGATCGGAGGGACGAAGGGAAAGAGCAAGGCGCGCCGGATATTTGGGGTCGGGGCGGTGTGAACGGGGGTTCTTCCGTCGGGGAGTCTGGTAGGTAGGTGTTGAATTCCGACATTCGGTGATTGTACCGACCTACCGGGTGCGTCGGGGTCGGTCTCTGACTGGAGTCAATGTGGGTCAACGTGGGCCAGATGGTCATTCAATGGTCGTTTACCATTTTTACTTGATCACTGGAGTTTCTGGAGACAACCTGTTCTTACCTTTCAGGTTGTCTTTTCTGCCTTGTTTCTTGAGGAGAATGTGCAGCATATTCTGCATTATCGTTGAAGAACAATCAGCAGTTACCCTTCTTCTTCTTTTTCTTTCTTTCTCTTTCTTTTTTTTTTTTTTTATAATTTTTTTTATAAAAAATTAATACAAATGATGAAATTTCATTGCAAAGAATAGACTAGAATACATGAAGACATGACAGTCAAAGGACCCAATAGATGAAGGTTTTGGAAAACTAGAAGGGAAGGTAACCATGCACAGTCTTTGTTAGCCCTTGAAGGATTTAGGGAATAGTAGATACGTTGCCGTATATTTAACATTTGTTATGAGTAGAAAGTTCCAAATTGAGATCCCAATAGCTTTTAAGACCATGTAGACATGAATTTTAATTTTACTTTTGATACAATACTCATAGGAGGTGTAGAACCATTCCAAATACAATGAATACGGTCGTGTACATTGGCCGGAATGGCCAATCTGGACCTTTAAGGGTTAACACATTTCCACATGTTCCTCACTTGTAAAAAAAGCGACATTATAAGTAATAATACTTTAACCCAAGAATGTCATGGTGTATGACTAACCAATTGAAAATGGGCAACCTAAATAAAAATATTCCTTGAACATTGGGCTACTTCTGTTGTTCCTCCATTGACAATGATTTGTGACCTTCCTGCTTCTTTCCCCGTCGAAAAAGAAATTGGTGGCAAAAGGTGCCATCGAACAAAGAGGTGGTGCATGTAGGACTTACAAGCTTACGCATTGTAAGTGTGACGATTTTACTTACAATTTTTTTTTCAAAGTTTTATATATGGGTGGAAACTCTAAGAAAGATGATTCCATGTAAAAACTAAGAGCATCTCCACTAGCAATTATGAATTTGCTTCTAAAAATCATCCAAAAATTACATGGAATACTATGTAGTTATTACTCAATTATGCTCTGAAAATAGTAAGTAAGGCACTCACAACTCACCAAGCATGAATTGTGCAATCATGATGTACAACTAAGAAGAAAAGATACACTAACTTGAGTCGTTTTGAGGGCCTTGAACTAAATTACACTATTCAATGTCATACTCCAAACAAATTATTGACCAACCCATGCATATCTTTTGGGGTTTTCTCTCATTTACAACTGTATGATGTTGTCATACTAGTGCTAGATTGCTGGATAGTTAAAGTAAATATAGAAACTTAATATGTTTTTCTTAATCATATCCTAAGCACATGTTTTAGAATAAAATCTTGCCCTGTAAACAAGCCCTTACTTAGGGGTTAACCCGGCCAAATTTCAATTACTTTATTGTACTGCAGAAACCAATAATTGTTACTCAATCTTTTTGTATTTTTTATGCACGTGCAAGTATATGCAGTCAGTCCGGGGTCCTGAAGACCTGAACTTGCCAATTGCCATCATCCTGGAAAATGGTATCTAGACGTATAATTTAGCACATTGGAGAAGATAAAGAATTTCTCATGTTGAGGGATACAATCAGCCGGTATTTTTCTGGCAATCGTACTTGATTTGGGGAGTGGCTACTTTTACCAGAGAAAAGATGGGTAAAAGAGTGGATGAAATCGCAAAAGCCACGTCTCGAAAAAAATCCTGAAATTACCAGAATGAGGATGAAAGTGCGTTTTAACCCCTAAGTGATCGATCGACCATTTTTTGGTCGCAGCCCAAACAACAGTGATTGCCCATGGGCAGAAAATGACATTTTTCAAATCTTAATTTTTTTTGTCAATATTCGGAGTAGAAATCATGTTCTGGTATTGTTTGCAATATTGAGGTTCACTAAGGAATTTCTCAAAGACAAACACTTCAATATTGTCTTAGTGCTTTCTATTTTGGGAAACTAATGATGTTCCCTCAATTGAAAATTTTGCCTTTTTAAATTTTAGAATAGAATGTTTAGTCTTAACCAATCATACCAAACTTCAAATTCTAAAAATAGAATTTGTAATTTTGGTGAATTTTAAATGGAAAATGCTTCTAAATTCACTAAATGAGTATATGAAAATATTTTTGGAAGTTTTACCTTACATGTAATTACTAAACATTATGCTTCTCATTTTTCTCTTTTGGACCAAATTTCATCAAAAGTTGCAGAAGTAACATTTTATAACACATCTAGGTTTTGCCCTTAGCCCTCTGTCATTTAGGGGTTAACCCTTAAGCAATCAAAGTTATTGAATTGAACAAATTTTGAAGTTGGGACAGCTGAGGTTCATCAACGCTGGCCAGCAGTGCCCAATAGAGCCGTTTTTGCATTTTTTTAGTTTTTTTTTTTTTTTTTTTTTTTTTTTCCTCCAAAAAATTAGATGCCTTCCGGGCTGCCCCGTCCAGGCCCTCTTGATGTTTAACCCCTAACTACCTAAACGACCATATATGGTCAATCAAAAATTTCAGAGTTTTAAAAAAGTTCAGTCCACTTTAAACATCCATAACTTTTTCAAAAATAACAATTTTTTAGCGTCATTTTTTTCACTTGTAGATATTGAAACTGAGCAACTTTTCCAAAACGAAATTTTGAAAAAACGTTTACTGATTTTTCTCCAATGCCCTCAAAGTGACAGCATCTCAAATTTGTCACAATTTTGAAAATCTGCCCGGAATGAAATCTTTAAGTTTTCTACCAAATGAAATTAGTTCTAACATGAACAAGGTAACCACCTTATAAAACCAATGTTTTTGACCTATCATACTTGATTCCAAGTCAAAATGACTAAACATGTAGTTTTTATGAATTTTCAAAGAAAATTCTTATAAATTGATTATTAAATAATTCATAGCATTTTTCCAAAATTAACCGTATGGATGTTGTCTTACAGTTGTGTTCTACACATATTAAAAATTGAAGCTCATAAAAGTTGAGTAAGATGGACATTATGACACATCTAGCATTTCAAGAAAACCCTTGGGCACTTAAGGCGGACTTCCATGTGGAGATCGGTTGGGTGGAAGGCACTAGAAGACAAGAATTGAGGTCTCAAGAACCACCCATGCTCCACCCATTTCGGTACAAATGAAATTTATACTCTTGAAACCTCCTGTTTCCACCCATTTGGTGGAGCTTCCCCTTACATGGAAGGAGGCCCTTAGGGGTTAAGGGTTAACAACGGGTCATTTAGGGTTGGACTGTTTGAGCTAGATGCAGCAGGATAAAAAAGAATGATTGTCGAAATCTGGTGATGTATATTTAGCCCAGAAAAAACCCACTTGCCATATCCAGGCAATCACAGGAATAACTAATTGATTCTCGCATGAATGAATCAATGCATGCACGAGAAGATTACATGCATATTTAATTGTGATTTTGGAGTGATCAATTTCATACCGCCCACATTATTGGGTCATCCAAGCTGTGAAAGGGACCCAGAGTCCAAGCACAGAATTTCCTTGAATCGCACAAAACGCGCTTCATATCATTCATAATGAAGGTTCTTTTAGCCCTTCAGAACTGTACCTAGGAATAAGAATCGTTGCATGAGAATTGCTGTAGTTAGCGGATTTGGAATATTGGACATGCCATGTAATTCTTTAGTTAAAGAATGATGGTGGAGAGTTGGAAGTAAGTCTACAATAGCCTTGCCTCAAGAATCACATGTTTTGAATTTTTATTTTATTTTTTATCTTTCATGTAGTGAGAGCAAAAGGGTGCACCCTTGAAAGGGCTAAAGAACCTTATATTGTGTCCAACCAATTTTTTTAATTTTTCATTGGAAGAGCAACTCGCACCATGGAATGTAACCAGGAAGGGAAGAAATGAAAGAATCGTCTATATAAGGTAGACGACCTGTTTCCGATCACGTTAAGCAATTCGGCATACTTCCGGTGGAGTAACGAATAGGCAAATAGTTTTGCAGTGTAGGGAAATAGATTTGAAGAAGGTTACATATTTTTGAACAAATTTTGGGGCAATATTCAATTTACTACAAATTTTCAAAGTGAAGATTCTCTCCAACCCGTTCTCGCAATATAGGCTGACCTATTTCCAAGAACTATAAAACTAGATTTCGAGAATACATGATATCATACTAACTCGGCCACAAGTTTCCATTCTTGGTGCCAACCATTCCATATTAAGAAGAAACATGTTTTTGTCACCGTTTACAAATGAATTCAAAAATAATGTAGGCCTATTCACGGAAATAGGTAGCCCTATACTGCGTGATTGGGGGCCTGATCGGAAACAGGTCGTCTACTTTATATATCACTAACAGAACAGGTGGCACTGCCGAGGGAGATGCTCAGGCAAGTAGTGCCCAATTCCACGCATGCATAGTGATTTTGCATGGGCATAGCGCCACCTTTTCTACTAGTGTATGTGTTCATCCATAAAATTATCGGTTAACCCCTAAGTGACCGGAGTATTTTTCCTCCAAAAACTCTCCAATGCTGCCATTTTTACTCTCCCATGCAATTTTTTTTTTTTTAAATGTTATTTTTTACCTACTAACCGTAAGATCTTGTCCCAAACTACTTGAAAAATGTTCACAACAAATTTTGTTGATTTGGACCACAAGGATTGTAGGATAATTGCATTTGATGGAAAAAAAACACTTCAAAAAGACACATGCCTAAAAATTTCAGATGTGTTTGACCGTGGCTACATCAAAAACCTCACTACCAAAACCTGTCGCACTTCTCCTTCACATTTTATAAAATGTTACTTAGTTGTGTACCAATTTTCGTTATGTTTGGAGATGTTTTGGATGTTGAAGAACACCCTGCAGTTGCTGGGGTTTAAAAGTTCAAAAAAGTTTCTTTGATTTTGGAATTGCAATATTTTTGACTTTCTTTATTTAAAATACGAATGGGAGTGGTGAAACATAAGTACATTCCACCCTCCATAGGATGGCGAAAAAATAAATAAACCTCCAAGATTTAAAAGGCATGTTACATGTTTTCTAAAAAAATTGGGGATTAAGGGAGAAATAAAGGGTGGAGGACTTTTATAATTTAAAATAATAAATTTAATTTATAAATAATAATAATTAATAATTATTTAATTATTTAATTTTTAATGAGTCTGGAAAATGGTTGGTCTTCTGCCATTCGAAGGGGTCTTGACGTTTCAGGGTTAATCCCTAAGTGACCAAACAACCATTATATGGTCACTGCTTTCTTTATGTGGACTATTGTTGATGAAAAATATTATAAAAAATAAGAAATATTTTTAGATAGAAAATCAAGTTTCCTTTGAACCCAATTTGAACCATGTCAATTCAATTTAAAATCCACCAAGGAGAATTTTTCAAAGACAAACACCTCAACATTGTCCTAGTGTTATAAAACTTACTTTTTTGGGAAAGTGATGAGGTTCTCTCCTGTGAAAAAATTTCCTTTTAAAATTTTATTATAGAATGTCTAGTTTTAACCAATCACACCAAATTTCAAATTCTAAAAACAAAATTGTAATATTGGTGAATATTCAACAATAAATACTTCTAAATTCATTGAGTGAGTGTCTATAACATTCTTTGAAAGTTTGACCCTATGGATAATTATTAAAACATCATGTTTCTCATTTTCTCTTTTGGACCAAACTTCATCAAAGTTGTAGAAGTAACATTTTATAACACATCTAGGTTTTGCCCTTACCCCCTCTGTCATTTAGGAGTTAAACCACAAATTTGGAGCTAGCAAGAAATGAAAACTAAAAAAGAAAATAAACCCTTCACAGACATGGCCTTTTTGATTCCCACACTCAAAATCTCTTGTAAAGTCCATTTTAAACATGCTTTTCTATTTAATTTACTTTGGTTATATACTAAAGAAATACAAATCATTCAAGTATGCTCGTTTTGGCACTTTAAAAAATCCCAGTGGTTCAACATAGTAGAAGTTATGAACAAAAATCTCTCAAAATACCAAAAAACTCATGGAGGTTGGTGTTTCCTTTAAGGATTAATCCCTAAAGTACCAAGAAACCCAAATTGGGCTTGATGTTTTTTTAAGTAGTATTGAAATTACAAGTCCTATATTGACTTCTTTTTTTCAAATTTGTGTGTTTTTTGACCAAGGCACTTAACATTCTTCACTGTTTCCGGTGATATAAAATTTGGTTGTAATGATATATTTTTCATGGTATGATTGATTGAATTTGTCATTTTCAAACCATAAATCCTTGGTCCTTTTGGGCTTTAAAAAACCCGTAATTGATACCTACCTTGTATGATTACTCAAGGAAAAAATGTCAGGGAGAGAGACATACTGCGAGGATACCATATTACAGATTACAATCATGAACGCGGCAGTTGAGTACTGCCAGGAAGGGGGATGTGAAGGACTTTTTCCAAACATCATAATTTTTGAATGGGTCCAAAGTTCAAGAATCAAAAGACCCAACTTGTAAGCAAAATTCAAAGCCATCGCCCCTTACGGTAAAAGCGCATGCACAATGGGCACACCAGTTTTGCATTTTGGAAAAATAAAATTGTAGAATTGCATGAAAAGGGGATTAGTGATTACCATACCTCTTCTATTCACAACATAAACTTTAAAAAATACTCCCTTAGTCTTGCAAAAAGACCTTGTTTTGGCTGAAATTCATGAATTAGGTGTTGTTTTCAGTAAAATTCATGGATGAAGATTAATGTCATGGTTGCAGAGGGAGTATGTTGATTGTGATGCAAATCTTTTGATTAAGTGAGTATAGAGGGAATATTTTGACTACAAAAACTCATGAAAGTGTATACATGACCAAAACCCATGACAATAATCTATGGTCAACATGATCAAAATCCATGATTAATATGATCAAAATCCATGATCAGAATTTTCATAATCCATGATCAATAAAATCAATGTCCATGATCAATGTATTTGTAATGCCATGAAGCAGTTGTCAAGAGTACGCGAAACCAAATTGCCGACGGTGAGTGAATACGATTGAAAATCATGGTTTTATTTTGGGACAAAATATAAATCAATATCGTGGTCTTTTTACATAATAAGAGGGTATACAATAGTTAATTCCATGCACGGCTTGGGGAGAACTAAAAACTAGTTACAGCTTGATCAAATGAAATTGCCATTTTGACTGGTGGAATTTTCAAATCTCAGAAAAATAAACCAAAAAATTCTTATGAATAATGAAATTTGTCACATCTTGATTGGTTGAGGTGCTTGACAATTATTTATATGACCAACTATAAAGAAACCATGACTAGATGATTTCATAAAGGAAAGGATTTAGGGTTGCTTGGGCATCTGCAATTGAATTTTCCTTGGACATCTCCACAAAGAGAGCCACATTTTCTACTACCATAGTTGGGTCACCACCTTCCGAACAAATATTTATTATATTTTGAAAAATAAAATTTGTTCCTCAAAAAATGAATTTCTTGATTTTTGTTCATGAGCAAATAATTGATTAAAATTAGTCCAAAATAGACCAAAATAGCTTAGAAATAGCCAAATATAGTTAATTTAAAAAAATTCTACTTTAGATTTTGGGTCCTCATAATTTTTGATTTTTTACATCTTTAAATTTTTTGAATAATGTTTTGGCGACCCAGCTATGGTACTATGGTAGTGTTCTTGTTATATGTGACTTGCTTTGCAAATTCCACTTCGTCAATCTGATAAATTCACTGTTTTGTTTAGTGACTTTGGTGGGAGGTTTATCTAACTCATACAATAATGCATCATTAGTGAGAAGTTGGGTACGTACAAATGGTTCAGTCAGAGCCTCTGACCATGGTCCACCTCAAGTCTAAAAGCTTACATTGTACATCAATGCACATCCCCATTAGTCAAATTTTTCTTGTCCATAGAGGACGCGCACCTTGGAATGTAGTCAGGTTAAAAAAATAGGTTAAAAAATTGGATGTCGTAGCTTTCTAGCAGCTTGGTCAAAAAATAAATGACTAAAAGGGTGCCTAAATTTACAGGAAATTATTATCCTAGTTTGTTAAAAAATTAATTAAAATATTAAAAGTCTAGTGCCTAACTATTTTTTGCACTTTTAGTTAACCCCTAAATTTTTGAGCAACCATATTTTGGTCGTTCCACTTTTTGGGCAGCCTCCAGGGACCTCATATTTTTAAAATTTTCAATGGAAAATTCAGTGTAGCTTCCAAAAACTACACTCTACATGTCGCACTTCGTTTCATGTCATTCTGATAAGTATTGCAAAAGTTATAAGCATTTGAAGTTTTTGAAGCGAGATCGGGCAGCAAGAATTTTTTTATTTTTTACTCTTTTTCAAAATTTCTTTTTTGATTCATGATTGGTTGATCTTTATCTACAAATGAAGCTTTAAATCTACCCATTTTGAGCAATGGGATAAAAGTTATGAGGAGATCTGTTTTTTTGGGCAGTTTGGACGAAAAAAACTTTGAAGCTCATTTCTAAACTGAATTTTCAATATTTTTTAATGAAATAAAAGGCACTGGGTGAAGATTTCCAAGTACAACATTCTCACCGTTAAGATTGGCATTTTACAATTCCATGTCAAACTTATTAATGGTTTTCTTTTTCCTTTCACTTTGCACCCACTTCTAGTAATTGTTTTATGAAAAAATTAATATGAGCTTTTTTCTTACAAGATTTTATATTTGAAGACTTAACTCAATTGTTAACATGGCCTTGCCATTCAATGAATTTCTAACCCATTCAAAAAAAAGATATTAATTTCTAAAGTTCAAATTTGTCACCGGATTGAACCCCAAAAAATCTTCTTTTGCAACTTTGATCCTTATAATCTAAGAATCTAATGGTCATTTTGCTCTCAAATTTTGTGCTCACATGAAATTTCAAGTTGGGTATTGGATCTTACGGTTAAATGATGAAAAAAATAAAAAAAACATATGATTTCTTCTGCAACTTCCAAATGCTGTGTTTTTCATGGTTTTTTGTGAGAATACGGTCCTGGTCCTTTAGGGGTTAATTATTAGGTAGAAAGTTGCCCAAGCTGCTTGGAAGCTACAGTATAATCATCCACATACACTTGTGTTCATTCATAAGATTCTCTGTTAGAAGGCACTTTCATCCAAATAATGACAAATTTAGATATTTTTTTGGCAACTTTACTACCCATTTTTTGTAGTAACTACTCCCAAAATTTGTCAAATTCTTTTTGGTTGCACCCCAGTCTTCCAAAACATATTTTACGGAATGCAGAATTACTACACCAAAATTATCATATACTATGACCCACGATATTTACAAGAGACTTTACTGATAATTATTTTTTCAAAACACTGTGGTAAAATCCATCCAAATTGGATGAATATTTTTGTAAAAAATGGATGAATGTACCCACGCCATTCATGCACCCACAGTATATTGCGATTTGGGTGTATTGTAAGAACTGTGGCTCACCTGATGTGGCACTTATGAATGAGACCATATGGGTAGATCCTTTTGCCCTGCCAACCCACCTACCCACCCTCTTTGTTGACAAACGCGGCTCCCCCATCAAATTCGAAGCTTCGCTCTGTACCAGTTTTTAATTTTTTTGGCGGACCACTCCTGTTCCAGTATGTTGGACGGAGTGCCACAAAATGGTTCTCTTGTACTCCCTCTGTCCCACTAAAAATTTTGTGGTTTTTGGTGTGTTCTAACTCAATGCTTTTTTTCTCAAAAAGTTGTCTCAGTACTCAAAAATTGTTTATCTTTGTTAGCAATATGTAGTTTTTGTGTCACTCTCGTTGTCCATCCCGTTTGACAGTGGACAAGTTGCTTAAATTTGAAATGTAAAATATAGGACAAATATTGAAAAACGCAAAAAAATTGCAAAGAGCCACTCATGGGTTTCTTTTAGTGGGACAGAGGGAGTAGGTTGTATTGTCCAAAAATGAAACCCTCCTTTGTACGTCCCAGCCCAATCTCTCTTTGCTTGCTTTTTCTTTCTATCATTCCGTAGGCGATCAAAAGTTGGGATACATAAGTCTGACCCCTGTTATCAGTTAACGGATTCCATATTTTGCGGTAGATTTTTGCACTAACCATTCGGGTAATCTTTATGTTTCTTTAAGGCTGAATATGTAGTTCTAGTGTCACTCTTGTTGTCCAAACGGCACAGACGTGGGACCTTGAATGAACAGACTCTTAATCCCTAAACGTCCCAGCGTCCAGAAACTGGATCACGAACGGATTCAAAGCCTTCTCACGTTCTCATCAATGCTTGGATGAAACTCATCCATATTTTTGGATATTCTTCACCAAGTTGTTGTCCTATCTAATGGCTGGATTTAGTCATACTAGAGTACATATTTTTCTAAAATTGCAAATGTAGAAGTCTGTCAAGTTGTTGACCAAGCCAAAATTGCATTGACGCTAATTCAAAGTGGAATCGTGAAAAATGAGATCATAAATTTAAGAAACACAAAAATTTCAAAGTATCACCACATTTAAGAGTATCTCATTTCAAACTCATTCCAACAAATTTTACTCAAAAAATATTGAAATTTAGTTTGTAATCGAATTTAGAAGGAATTTTTAATTTTGACTTTCAAGTTTTATAATTACATATTGGTGATTGTATTAGTGAATCAAACTGTACGGATGGAATCTAAAATTCAAGATCTAGAACTTTCATTTGTATATCAATTCCAGAATATTCTTCTAAATGGTAGTTTATAATGCTTTTTCTCAAATTGTCAATTCCAGGGACACCCTGGTACGTTTAGGGGTTAATGTACATTATCGGTAATACACAAAGAAGAATCGGAATTAGTTCTTTCTTCTCTTTGGAGAAATGGGACCATATTCAATTGCAAGGCTCTTAACCCTTTAGTGTCCAGGGTACTGTAGCTGGGAGCAGTGGATTTCAGTGGTTTTTTTCATTGTAATTGAGACTACCAGAAATAAAATGGATTAAATTAGAAAGTAGCCGTACAATTCTATTCTCAATTGGAGAGCACACATTTTATTAAAATTTGAGAATCATCCAATGGTGGGATTGGAAGATTATAGTATGTATTTGAACTGTATAATGCACGCTCAAAAATGAGATTTTGGGGGGTGTGTGACTTCAAAGTTAAATAGAATTTGGGTTAAATTTTCAAAAGTGAAAGTAAAGAAGTTGAGACATGCCCTATGTCAACACCTCTTTGTTGCAATCTTTCATATCAAGAATAGACTCACACATAATTATTGTGAATTTTACAAGTGAAAGTGACTTATCCATATACGATTTAGGACAAAATTTTATACGTTGAAAATTGCCAAGAGTGGGTACATTAGTCAAGATTAGATTACACCCACCTAATAAAGATGAAGAAGAGAACACAATCCAAAAAAATAAAACAAGATAACAAACTTCTAAACACAAGAAATATTTCATAATACATGTCTTGTATTTGTAAGTATTTACTGTATTTTCACGTTCTGTTGATAGGTATTTTGATAGTTGTACAATTCCAAATTGAAAATTTCTTTTTCTGGAAGGTGTATAATGTATGTGGCTATATCTAAACTTCAAAACTGAAGTTCCAATTTTTCACAGATTCTCTGCTATTTGCATTTTGAACGTTACAGTGACCATAATGTGGTCAGTTGGGCACTAAAGGGTTAACCTTTAAAGGGCTGATGGGGATAGTATATACGTTGGTATATATTTGACAGTTGTTGTAAATAGAAAGTTCCAAATTGAGAACCCAATAGCTCATTAAAATCACGTCGACGTGAATTTTATCTTCACTTTTGATCTTAAATCCATAGGAGGTGTGGAACTATGCCAAATACAATGGAATATTGGTATATAATAGTGGTAAGAAAGGGCTCTCTAACCTTTAAGGGTTGAAGTGTCCTATTGGAGATGCTTTTTCCCTTGCAATCTCATGCAACTCACCTGGACTAAAGTACAAGAATTATCTATTTCAGTTCGACTTGGACTAACAACAAAAGCTCGGACTAATTCTAGAATCAGAAAAAAAAGAAGTCTGAGTCGAAGTAATTGACATAACTTGTGGTAATGTGAGTATAGTGTGGCCTATACTAATTTTGTTTAAATTCAAATTAGTATGAATTTGTCATGCTAAATATGAATAAAATATTTTGAAATCTGTATTTTTAATTGTTTGAGAAATAAATATTATGATCTAAATAATATAAAAATATTTTATTATTATATCCACGGAATAATTTGGATAGTACTACCGGAATTATTCCAAAGATTTGTAAAAAAAAATTAGACTAATTGTAGGTCTCACACTAAATACGATAATTGGTGCAGTGGATAGCAGTGATTTTCTTTAGGCATTCAAATGTCAAAAAACACCAAAACTAATTGGCGTGCACCAAACTTTAAGTAAAAATTTGAAGAAAAAATGGATGAAGATGCTAAATTGTTCCGAGTTTTGAAAACAAATCAGATGAAATTGCCAATTTTAATGGAAATCGTCTAAATATATGAATGAAAAATGATTCTATTCAAAATGTAGATGAATATGAAAATATTTGGTTACACCATTTTATTTTATATCGTCACTTTAGCATTTTCTTCACCCCCCCCAAAAAAAACAAAAAAAAAAAAAAACCCTTCATGGATAGAGATGGGAATTCTTGAAATAAAAGTAGTACCATCAGCGTGTTGTTGAGCGATCCTTTTAGGTTTCCACCGCTGTATAATCATACGTGATACGTACAGACAGTCGGTTGCTTCATTATGTCACAATCAAGAGTTTGAAAAAATTCCGTCTCACAAGTACTATTGAAGTCAATGAGAATGGACAAGTACCGAACTGATGCTGGCTTTCTAAGGTTGTAGCACCCATTTCTAACACAGTTTAATCTTTAAAGACCAAGAAGTCCAAATTGAGTCTCATGTTTTTTTTTAGTAGTTTTGATTAGGTTTTATGTGGACTGTTGTTTTTTCAAGTTTATTTGTTTCTTGACCAACACATGCACAACTCTTTCATAACATTCAGTAACATGCATTGTCTCTGCCTTGGTTCTACAGTAGATGGTGTGGTATGTTCCACACCCAACAATACTTCAACAGTAGCTAAGTGGACAGGTAGAAGCTCAACGTGATGAGCATGAAGGAAAGGCAGTGGCACAAAGGCCACTGAATGTTATGGCAGTGTTTTTGGTGATAAAGAATTTTTCACAATATGATTGATTGAATTTGATAGTTTATAACCATGGATTCTTGGTTTTATTGAGTGGCTTACATCAATATTTAGTATCACCTTCACTAATTCCCCACACCCCCCCCTCCCCCCCGTGGGGTCTCACTCTTGGATAGGACAAAGTAGGACAATTGCTTTAAAGTTGACTATTCACCGGTTAACTCCTTTACAAAAACGTGCATAACTCAATAATTAAAATTCCAAATCACAAAATTCTCTTTGGAGGTGAAAGATTGCCTGATTGTGAAACTTTTCTTTGTTGATCAGCACTCAAAATAAGTTATTCTACTATGCACAATTGAGCCTTGAAAGTCTGATCACAAAACATTTTCTTATCATTTAACTCATACACAAGAACAATTCTTAGATTCTTGCGGTCAAATTCTTCTACAGTGCTACAGTGGAAAAGAGACCTGCACATCAGCCTCAAGGGTTTTAGGGGTTGATTTTTGTGGTCAAACTCTGTGAATGTACAGTACAGTTGACAGTACAAGCCGCAGTTGCTTCCATTGTAAGTAAGACTGAGTTGGGGCAAGTACAAGGCCCAAAAGGGGGCTCAATGTGACACAGCAGATTAATTTTTAAACTCTTCTAGAAGCTCATGGAGCAACACCACAATTGAACCTGCATTGCATAAGCGTAAGTTACACAGAACCTCTGTCAATGTCACGTAATGCAAAACGGCTCAATGTTTATTGACAACCCATGTTGGAGGAATTGGGATCATATCAACACTCATAAGGTTCTTAGAGCATCTCCACTAGCACTGTGCATTGCACTATGAAGGTCATCCAAAAAGTCAGATCTTAGAACAGCTCCACCGCAACCCTCCCAGAGTCCTTTACACTCCAGAACTAGATGAAAAGTGTCAAGGCCCTTCCAAAATGCCTCTTGACTCTCAATCCTAACGTGTTAAGATATGGCCCTTCAAACCACTATTTAGTTGACTATATCCCCACATTCTACTTGTGATTGGTCCATTGACTATTTGATGTGTACTTTTGATGTGTGAGGGGTGTGCAAGGGTGGGGGAGTGCATGTGCAATGGTGGGGGAGTGCAAGTACAAGGGCTCTTCAAATGTAAATGAATAATTTCAGTGAGTCATCTCTAGTGTGTAGGAGTGGAGATGCTCTCACCATGTAGTTCTCCCACCAACATCATTCAATTAAACTCTTGAAAATAGTAAGTGAGCCACTTACAAGTCATCACGCATGGATTGTGCAATCATAATGTGCAATTAATCCCTAAAGGACCAAGTGTCCTAACTGGAACATTTAGAGAGCCGGGTAGGTTCTAGAGAACACATTTTTAACCGGATTTTGAAGGAAATTTAATAGTGAATTCCCCAATGTGCCACAAAATTGGAGATTTTTTTTTGAATTTTGACACCGTTTGTGGAAGTTATGAGGGGAAATGTGATTTTTTCGGGAGAAAGGGTAGTTATGAGGAACAATAGAGAAATAGTTGAATTTTGAGGGGGCTGCAAGATGGGCAGAGTGTTGAAAATGGGGTGGACTGTGGGAGGTAGAAGACCACCCCATTTCCCGAACTCATTAGAATTAAAAATAAATAAATTATAAATACAATTATTATTTTTAACAGAAAATTATTATTTTAAATTAAAATTAATCATTTTAATTAAAAGTTCAACTTTAATATTTAAAATTGATTAAATTAAAATTAAAATCATTTAAAAAATTATTTTATATAAAAAAACCGTCCAATGAGACACTACCACGTGGTAGTCCACCTTGAGATTTAGTGGGGTCATGAAAGGCTGGATGAGGTGGCACTTCGACTCCCTTCCCCCCTAACCCCCCAAAATTCTTAGAAAATATGCTACATGTCTTCTAAAACTTAGAGATTTATTTATTTTTCAAATTCTTTCGCCATTCTATAGAGTGTGGAATGTACTAATGTTTCACCGCTCATATTCGTATTTTAAATAAAGAAAGTTGAAAATATTGCAATTCCAAAAACAAAGAGTCTTTTTTGAACTTTTAAACCCCAACAAGTGCAGGGTGTTCTTCAACATCCTAAACATCTCCAAATGCAACGAGAATTGGTAAACAACTAAGTAACATTATATAGAATGTGAAAGTGAAGTGCAACAAGTGTGGGTAGTGAGATTTTTTTGATGTAGCCACAGTCAAACGCATTTGAAATTTTCGTGCATGTGTTTTTTGAGGTTTTTTTTTTTTTTTTTTTTTTTTTTTCATCAAACGCAATTATCTTGCAATCCGTGCGGTCAAAATCAACGAATTTTGTTGTGTATGTTTTTCAAGTAGTTTAAGACAAGATCTTACGGTTAGAAGTTAAAAAATAACTTTGTTTTGGAATATTTGCAACTTCACTTGAGCTTAATTTATTGGTAGAATCGTGTGTTCCCAAAGCCCTTATGCTATTTCCTAACAAAATATGGCCAAATTGGGAGGTGAGCAATACATGGGCTGAAGAGCATCTCCACTAGGACTGTAGATACTAGATACCGCTCTCGCTATGGAAAAATGGATGAGATTGGATTGGTGAACAATTTATTTGGGTTGTGACATTAGATAATTCACTAATTGCACTTCTTGCTAATCATATTCCATTGAGTCCATGTTTCCGAGCTTTTTTTACAAATGAATATTGTGAGGTCATAATGATTTTCGGATTCTTTATGAGAAAATTGGAGTCTCGCAGATCCGAAGGAGGTTGTGATCGCCCAATTGCTAAAGAACATATGCTCCTCTAAAGAACAATTGCTAAAAAACAAAGTAATACATATGCTTTTGAGTTTAATCCTATGACTTGCAACGGTTCATATTTTGAACGTTAAATGATTTCTGATGTATCCCTTCACCACATACACTATGTTTTCATCCATCCAAATTTTTCTTGTGCTATCATTTGTACGGTATGGATCTTCAAAATAATTAGGCCTAGATTATACTTGGGGCTAGATTGAGGGCCGGCCCGAACTCTCCAAATTTCAACCAATAGGATCGCTCGATTCTTTTGAATTGGACCCAAGGCTTTATACTAGGACCGGGCCGGAACTTCAAGTGCCATCCTAGGTGGCATAAAATTGGCACCATACCTTTGAGCCACTTTGATGAAATCAGGACGAGGTTTTCATTACATGAACTCCCAACATGGGCCAGAGGCCAGATAAACCAAGTTCACCTCCTCCATTGGATCAAGTCATCAAGTGAGTCTCCACCGTCAATCTATCTAAGTGCACACCCCTGTGCACACAAATGCTCACACTGCCTTGTAATAGTCAAATATGGGTGCCAGACAAATGCCTTGTAATAGTCAATAAAGGTTGCCAGACAAATGCCTTATAATAGTAAAGCTCTAATTCCCAGACCACCTACAGCCCAAGCTCAAATTTGTAATTGGCAAATCTAGGGTTTGGTCTGTACACACACATGGTCTCAAGCCGATTCCCCCTACTGTACAGTACATTACATTACATGTGATGCTGATGACAAGGAGAGGTCTGTGCACACACATGAGGCACTTGCTTAATCGGCTGTAAGGGAGAACTGAGCATGATTTTTTACTGGAAGAGAAATCCAAGCAAAGACCAACATACTTTGAATCAAAAAATTTGGGTGTTCCTAAAATTAGTTATGAATTTCAGAAGTTGAAATGACATGGGTTCTAAAGTGGTGCTCTTCATCATGGGTACATCCAAATTTCAAAATGTTCGTCCTTGGTAGAGTGCGGGTTTAGAACCGTGGCGGGTTTAGAACTGTGGCGGGTTTAGAGCCCTCTACCTTAGTAAAGCACACCGTGGCATATGTGCGGCTGCAATTTGCCACGTGGTGGCACACGACTTTTACCTCTGGCGTCAGCCCGTAACTCCCTCACGAGACAAACCCAGTGTCACAAACTCAACAATAAACCCTTCTTGATAGCCATCTACAGTACAGTGGGGAACTATAGAGAAGGGAGGGTGAGTTCTTACAACTGCTGTAGAATGTTATAATGTTAGTTCACTTTGGATTCACGTGTAGCAGAAAGGAGACAAATTGCAAATAGCAGTCCTGACTTCTGAATGCCAAGAAATCAGAATATCAAAAGCCCTAGGTATCCTAAAATGAATTCAACTGTGTTATGAAATCCTTCATTGTCTGCCGACAGCCAGATCAATTCAACAATGTTTGGGCCTCTTCGAACAATACAACACCACAAAATCTGAGACTTCAGGGATTCAAACTCCACCAGCAAAATAAAATTTACACAGCACATCTTCCGGAACTTGCAAACGAGTAAAAATACAGTGCTAATGAATGCCAGAAAACATGTTCCACTACATGGACTTGGTGCTTGCCTTGAATGCTTGAGAAACTCCTTACAAATTCCTGAGCATCACCAACAGCTTCAATGTTGACATTCTGTCACAATAGCAACCAGCAAAACCTTCTGCAAGCAGATCCAGAATGTCTTCAAAAATAACCTGCCTGCCCACGAACTCAGCAAGAGATCAGGCGTGCAGTTTCAAAAGGCAGGGCACAGAACTTCAAGCTGCCACAATTCAGCTCAGTGGGCGTCCAAGACCAAACCAAGCAGGAAAGGAGAGTCTCCCACTTTTAGGGTTTAGGGTTTAGGACAAGATGTGAATATAAGCAGAGCATTCTGGAATGTCCATCACTTCATTTCTTGCTGGTTGACATATAAATCAGTCCACTCGATCAAGCTTTGCTTCTGGCCTTTGTTGAGTCGTGCACCCGGTCGACTACGCTTGATATAGGTTTCAGCATTTTGCCATGTGTCACACACTCCTAGAGTGATCAACAGAGCACACATGATCGTAACACTGCGTCCATGACCTGCCCACGAAAACAACCATCAACTTCTAGAGCACCAATCAATAGAATTGCATCACTCATTCAATAACATTCTCTCACATGTCAATTTTCAAAGCATAAGATGATGAAGTGACAAGGTCAAAGAGACTAGTGAAACTGTGTGTTTAAAATTGTGGATGTCCATGAGGAACTGTCAGAGCTAGCCCACAGAAGAAGACAATTTAGAATCTACTCTTCTGTATCACAATCTACCCTCCATAATATGACAATATTATTGTTTCAAGTAATACACATGTGACAAGTCATTTCTGTGACAAACCCATGCTTGCCACCTTGAAGTCAAGGCTTCCCAAACATGTCATAATAGAGAGGGAAAACATGAGTTCAGAACTTGTCATGTGGAAAGTGTCCAATCACATGTACATAATGGCAAATATTCTTTGCGAGTACTGGAATATGATACTGGAGAGATCAAAGAGTACTTTGAGGACAGAAGAAACTCATTTGGACAAAGAAGAATTGCATTGTGTTCAATTTAGCAAATCGTGGCGCAAGAATTGCAATGTCTCATCCCCTCTTACAAAGGAGGAAAAAAGTAGACTCAGTTAAGAACGGATTTTAGGGTTTAGGGTAAGAATTTCTTTTCAAAGTAAAAAAAATGTAAAAGGTGGGGTGAGAGAGGCTCGAACTCTCGACCTCAGGATTTCTCGTAGCTATGAGACCTACGCGCTAGCCAACTGCGCCACCACCCCCACATAGTCCCTGCGGGTTTCGAACCCGCGACCTTTCGCGTGTAAAGCGAACGTGATAACCACTACACTAAGGAACCGTGTGAATTGCACTGAGCCACTGCAGATGACACAGCATTCGGCTCCAAAGCTTATAACTCAGAACTCCACCAGTTCCCTGTTCAAAAATAACTAACCTCCTAACAGAATTATTCATCATAAAATCGCTCTCAACTCTTCATCCCATCGCGCCCTGAACGCGGGTCACTTCCCTCTCGACAATAGAACATTGCTCTGTAGATAAACTTCGAAAGAAGAAACCATTAAACAACAGAACATTGCTCTACTTGCAAAACCTATGAGTATATATATTGAATATACCGTACCTTCCAAGCAGCTTCGTCATGCTTCAAACGAATATTTAATATTTTTCAAAAAGTCATGTTCGTTTGTCATTTTTATAGATTAGTTAATGGGCCAAATGGGCCTTGCAAGTTAGTACCACAATGTGGATCACTTCATTTGCTAGGTAATGATTCATTTGCTAGATAATGATTGAGTGTTGTAAAGTCTTGTGCTTTATACAAAATTCAGGACACTAGTGCCAACAATGAATGTGGGATATGTAGAACTCTCACTTCTTGTTCTTCTTAATCACCGGTTTAACTCCTTTACAAAAATGTGAATAACTTGAGCAAAAATACATCAAATCACAAAATTCTTTTTGGAAGTGAAAGATTACGTGAAAATGCAACCTTAGTTGACCAATTCTCAAAATAAGATAGTCTACTATGCACAATTGAGCCTCAAAAGTCTGATCACAACACATGTTCTTCTCATTTAACTCATGCACGTTTTGCATAGCCTTACTGAATTTTGTCCATATATCATGCATAAAAACTTGGACCTTCCAAGCAGCTTTATCTTTAATTAATTCAAATTTATATATCGATTTGGACCTCTATTGGTTTTGAGATCATCTATCAATAAAACCTTGAACCCTATAATTTTCCCTCACATTATCCAAATAATGTATTCTTTGGTGCATTGAATGTCTTTGATTTGCTAATATGAATTTGATCATTCTAATAATAGACCTTACGCTCAACAATTAAAAGTGTATCAAATAGGTGTCCATTTAGCTTAGAAAGAAGAAACCATGAAATGGTAAAAGACGAAGCAGAGCTCTGTTTTGCGATATATGAAGGTCCGCTACTCTACATGATTTAGAGATTACTATAATTGGGCGTGAGCTTCAAAAGTGAACTTTCTATTTTCACCCAGGCACTCGGGAGTTGACCGAATTGAAACTTCTTATCTTACAACAATTTCCTACATTATTCATTTCAGCAAACGGAAAGAAAGATCGATCCATTGAGCAGAGTTTCGGAATTTGATCATCACTGGCATCCTAAACCCTAAATTGTTTTGGATTCAATCCAAAGCAAAGCTCTACTCCGTGAGGTTTGTAAGGTCCGCTATTCTACATGATTTAAAGATTAATTTAATTGGGCATGAGCTTCATTTCTATTTCTACTCAGGCACTCACGAGTTAACCGAATTGAAACTTCTTATCTTACAACAATTTCCTGCGTTATTCATTTCAGCAAACGAAAAGAGCGATCAATCCACGGAGCAGAGTATCCGAATTTGACCATCACTGGCATTCTACCGCTGGAGATCAAAATATTGGCGGCACGCTGTATCTAAAATCAATAAATCCAATGCGCCAAGAACCTCACTGAACACTACTGTAGTGCTAAAAAAATTAACCCCTAAAGCGTAACCAGAATGGTCACCATGTTTTCATAAACAGTTTTGAGTAGGTCTTATTTGAACTTCCTCTCGTTCGAATTTCTTTCTATTTTGACCAACACATACAATGATCTTCACTAGTGATATAAAATTTGGTCCCATCTGAATTACTCCCTCCGTCCCAAAGTTATTGTCATGTTTGAAAGTGCTTTTTTAAGTAGGTCAAAAAAATACTTCCTTGTGGCTGATTTTATTTAGGTTGCAATGAACACATGCAATGCTCTTCAATCATTCTAGTGACATAATTTGAAACCTTTTTTAATCATGTTTCTTACAATATGATCAAAGAAATACCAAGCAAACAAGTTGGACAATAACTTTGGGACGGAGGGAGTACATTTTTCACAATAAGATCAATTGGCTTTCTGTGAATTCTTGGACATTAAGCAAGTGGAAACGTACCGAAAGCGCAATGGACGAGGACGGGATTCTTCTTCCCATTCTCACCGCGCTGCTTAATCGCCCACCGCACGGCGCTCTCGATTTCCGCGGGCTTGGGTCCGCGCGTATCCCAAATCGGCACGCAAAGGTACGGGAGCTCGTTCACGCACGAGTTTCTCGGCAGCTCGCAAGTGCAATCGACGACGCCTTTCAACCCGGGGGGAACATCCGTCACGAGCGCGGGCCACCCGCCAACGAACAACCCGGGTTCGACCTCGGTGAAAACAGGCTCCTGCGTCACGAGGCGCCGGCTGTGCACGTACGCCTTCAGGGTGAGCAAGTAGGGGTAGAACGCCACGATGGACCACCAGGGGAACCGCCCGTCCGTGCTCTTCCCGAACAGCTTCGTGTGGTTCCAGCGCGGGTGCGCGGCGATGGCCGCCGTGAACCCTACCAGCGAGCTGTGGAGCACCGGGAGAGTGATGTACTTGGGCGCCCCGGAGTGGTGGAGCGCCACGCACGTCGCTAGCACCACCGCCGAGGGTAGCCCTGCGTAGAACGTCAGCCCCATCGAACACGAGGAGGGTGGCGATGCAATTAGGGTTTGGTGCTCGTGGGCGGAGAGCTCTCCCCCGTTCAAAATGAGACCAAAAGCCTTGTCGCTGTGTTTTTTGGGGTGTGAGTGAAGAAAAGGGCAATTGATGCTCCCAAGTACACCGACCAGTACTTACCGGCAGAGTTGGGAGTGGCGGAGTGTGTGCCATTTGGCACGATCTGTGACGGTCGATCTGCCGTGTGGCAAGATCTGCAACGTTCGATGGTGCCGGTCAGTCCTAAATTACTGGCTCTGAAAATGGGCTACTGTCATAACATTCTTTAGCTACAGTAGAGTTAACTGGAAACTCACACTTCAACTGGTTTTTAGTTCAAAAAAATGGCAAAACTAGTCTATGGTGAGTTGAAGAATAATCTAAAGCAAGACCTTGCGCTACCATGGGGCGTGGAACTTGTGGCCTCCCCAATGCTAAAGGAGAGTTTCCATCCGCTCCCCCAAAAACCAAGAGCCTCGACCATGGGCACTATTAATGAACAATGTTTGTCAGAAAATTAATTTATAGAGAGGGAACTCCTCTTCAACTCCTCTCCTGTTTTCGGTTACCTCAGCTGAATGGCGTATTTAATGTCCGAGGAGAATTGATGTCTTTTACCACAATTCGTTCAAAGGTAAAGAGAAATAGTGCCTCTTGACACTACATGGGAGTTTGTCACTTGTCATTCTCACTTTCATTGAGAGTGCTATATTCTTTTCAAGTAATGAGAGTGGCAAGTCATATATTATAAAGTTGCCATATGTCATTGGAACACTACATTCATTTTTCTTACGAGCACACTATATTCCGCTCAAATTAAATAGTGTACAGGTTTAGAAATAGTGTCCCGAAACACTGAATACGCCATTTAGTGTAGTGTTGCAGCACACCCTTTTGCTTATATAGAGAATCAACATCTGAATAAGGAATTGATGATGTGGAACATGCAGAAACTATTAAAAAACAAAAGTTTGTTGAGTTGTCAAGCCATCTTTAGCTAAAGAACGCTTTGATTCTTCAAAAGTCTACAATTCCTACAATGATTGTGGCCTGTGATGTTGATTTCTAAAGGTGAACAATGGGGATGCTAATGAATGTTATGTGGACATTAGGAATTTAGAACATGATTCCTTTCCAGACTTAGAGCATGCTGCTTTCAAGCACGGTAATTGCAAGTTGCGGTTTCTTAATTCTTAGGAGGCCCAAATAGGTCCCCAGTAGTATGCGCGCACATGGTGCGTTGACGGTGTAACAAGAGAGCCGGTTTATTTGCATGTCATTTACAATATCATTGGCGTCCTTGATATTTTCAAGGGCACCGGTTTATGTGTTGTTTTGACGTTCGTGATTGTGAACAACCAGGTGGGGCAAAATGTTGGAACCACATGTGACTCAACATTTTTCGATGATTTGCCAAACCCTTCAGTGCTACTGGGACTTGCATGCACAACACTGCAAGCGGACATTGTTTGGCCCTACAATATCCCATTAGTGTAATTAGACCTCACTTGACTATTGGCCTTGTCTTTAGAACATGATTCCACTTCAGACCTAGAAATTTGAACCTCATTAATATTCTTTGAAAGATATATTGAAAAGCCGTAATTTATCGTGTTGACACTTTTTTGAAATTTTTCATAATATATTGAAAAGCCGTAATTCAAATATGATCCCTATTATTGAACTATTTATAGTTTTTGTTGAATCTTAGAACATTCCCACCAATGATTGGTATCCTCAAATTTCTTTCTAAAAACCAAGGTCCCAATTTAATTTACAAAGACTTTCTGCCACCCAGAGCATTCCAAGATGGTATACTACTTATTGAGACCAACCAGACTCATCTTCTCTAGCAAAATTTAGGTTTGGGCTGGTATATCAAGGACCAAACCTACAAAGTCCTCTTCTAATATAATTGATATCAATTACATCCCCAAATGTTCATTGTACTAGTATAAGTTTGGGTGCTGTAAAATAGCCTACATAATAAGTCCATACATGCAAAGAACATCTTTGGCTATGCCAGTAAAATTGGCCATCCCAGCAAGCAGACTTGAACAATTCAAAAGCACTAGGTGAAGAAAAAGTCCTTCGCTAGAAAGAGCTTTCAAAGCTGATATAAATACAACTGCCTCACATGAGTATGGCATACGTTTCATTGTATAAGGCGGGGCTCGCATCTCCATTTGAGTGTCTACAAGATGTATAAATACATAACCCTTAATGCAGCAGGGAATACTATAATCTATTGAAAGAAAGAATGCTAACATATTAGAGAGTTGCTTAGCATTTCAGGAAAGGTCTTCATGAAGCACGTGTACTAACCAAATATTCTCTTCAAATGACTATGGCCCGCAGGTGTACAAGGATTCAGCACTCCCAAACATGTAAACTCACAGAGATATTGACTTGGATCTCATGGGGTGCTGACCTATGAATTGAGTTACTTTATCAGAAATGTATAATTTTTCTAGACCTAAGTAGAGTTCTTACACACCAGGTGAGAATATGATGAGGTCTCGTATGGGAATAGGAGGAGGAACAGAAACTGCCGCATTACCTATGCTTGCTGTTGGAAGTTCTGAATCAAATGAGAGATCAATAAGGTCCGCACAGGAATGCCGATGATGTGCTCCATTGATACCTTGGGATTGTGGAGGCTTGTGCATACGCTGACTTGAAGATTTTTGCAGAGATCCTTTCCCTACATCAACAGCCAGACCTGTTCCACCAAAGAAACAACAATTGATCGCAGCTTTTAGAAAACAAGACAAGAATGTTCTGCACAGCGATAACAGAAAATCCAACTACACGGGGCCACCTCCTCAATTTGTTAAAAATAAAATAAAACATAGCTATCTGATAAGCAAGGACTAGCAAAAACCCCATAGGTTGTTCTAGAAAACTTGTCCGTGTTAAACCCTATCAATTGTAATTTCGTTCAAGGCAGTTTCTAATGTAGAACCTGCTGATTGTAATGCGGCTAAGTTTTCTAGAGTACCCCTGGGGGTGAATTCTGGTGAATGGGCTAGAATGTAGTATCAGGAACCTCCCGTGTATTATCTCGTGTAGAATGTAGCCAGCAAGTACATTTGCCGAGGTGAGTTCTCGATACTACATGTGTCCCGAACATAGACTTCGTTGTTAACCCCTAAAGGAGCAAGTATTCATGGTTTTAAATTGACAAATTCAATTGATCATATTGTGAAAAATTGTGAAAAATAATTCAGATGAGACCAAATTTTATATCACTGTTGGGGAAAAAAATGAACAAAAAGAAGTCCACATAGGACCTACTCAAACCTGCTAAAAAAAACACGAGGCCCGATTTGGGCTTCTTGGTCCTTTAGTTGAAAATTCTGTGGAATAGAACGTACCATTACTGGGTGGCTCACGAGCTGTGCTGTCGCTGGAGTTCCCTCCACCAAAATGTAATCTTCCAACCGACGCTGACCTTCTCGTATACAACGGACCGCTAGGCTTCACCGGTATACTCTGGATCGATTCCGTCAATTTCTTTAGTTCAAGCTCAGACACGATATCTTTCTCCGGAAACGGTAGATCAGAAAACATTCTCAACTCCTTGCAATCCTCAAAAAACCTTTCCACACTTTGCATCTGCAAACGCGCTCTCTTATAACAATGAAGAAGGCTAAGGCTCTCAGAAAGCTCCAAGGTCACTCGAGATAACATTTCCCGAAACCGAAACCTAATTTCGTCGTACACCTTGAAGCTATCCGTGACCACAAGCACAAGCGCGCCCTGAATGACAGGATGCTCCGCTGCTTCACACTGGCAAAGCTCCTGTAGCAAATTCTGGAGCGCTTCTAATTGAAACAAAATCTCCTCGGACTCAAGAAACTCCATCTGATGTCGGCTCTGCTCCGCTGTCCACCTGCTGTCAAGATGCGACTTCAACGCACGCGCGCAGCAAAGCCGTTCGTCCAAGTATCTTGCGTATTGCTTCGTCCAAATACAATACTCGTCGTCGCTAAAATTCGAAAAACTAAGATAACCTTTCCCTTCCTTCATGGAAACGTGAGCAAGCAGGTCTTGGAAGAGGAAACTACCGTCTAAGATACACCTGTGCAATATCACAAGAGACTTGATAGCGACACACCAGCTCTGCGTCTTGGAGAGGCGCTTCACGAGCAGCTGCGTGCAGAACGAGACTTGTAATCGCGGCCCCGCGCCCGTCGCCATGATTTCTTCCACGTGATGCTCCTCCGGGAGGCTCTCCTCGTGGCTGGTCGCAAGGAGTATCGCCACTCGCAAGTGCGAGAACGGACCGCTCGCTCGCGCGATGCCAGCTGCCGTCTGATCCTTCAATAGGCTTAGTATCGCGGCAAGCTTGCTCCGCCCCCTCAACCATCCCGCCATGGCTCTCACAACCATAACCTAACTCCTAATCTCCTCATTCTCTTGCCCTTTCTTACCAATACCTCGCTTCCATCCCTCCAAAAAATTTCAAATCAAAACAATAACCGAAATCTCTCGATCAAGTGCAACCTAAAGGGCTCCGCAAAAGCAATCACCGACCTCATCATCTAAAGTGAGATTTGAAATCATTCCCTGGTCCGATTTCAGTGAAAATAAGTTCATGAAATACGCAAGAAAGAAAAGGATGCTCGAAACGGAATGGAGTTGTAAGCTTGAAATCCAAAGACAAGAAAAGGATGCTCGAAACGGAATAGAGTTGCAAGCTTGAAATCCAAAGACAAAAAAACGTAGTAAATTGTGGAGCTACAACAGGAAGCTCGCTAAAGCAAGAGAATGAAGGCCGAAGCGTGAAGTGATTAGTGAGTTACGGGAGTGAGTTAGTAAGTTACTAATTTTGGACGTTTGAATCAGTGATTTTCATTTATGCTATTTTAACCCCTAAGCGTCTGAACGTGCCTTTGCGACCAGTAGAATATGGTGTATTTTGGTTGTATTTGGAATGGATCCACACTTTTAATGGGTTTCAGTTCAAAAGAGAAGATGGAATTTAGATCAATGCGGTTTTAGTGAGTTATTGAGTTCCCAATTTAGATTTTCTTGTTGGTAGCAAATCCCAATCATACGACATTGTGTATACTATCCCCATGGGACGTTTAGGGTTAATCCAACTTGCTCAGTACTCATCAGATATCTCAAAATTGGCTAAAATTAGCTGGATTTCTACCCCCAAAAAATGGGGCTGCTAAACATACAAAGAAAGAAAATCATTTTTTTTGAAATGTAGCGAGAATGCTCATCATGTTATAAATATGTAGCAACTTCGTGAGGTGATATCCGTGGATATCATCATGGTATCATCTTAGTATATCAAGGGTATTGCCGGATATTATAGAGGTATCGTGAGTAATATATTCATAAGGTAGCAAAAGTATTTACCATTTATGTGGGAGGTAGCATTCTGTGCTAAATGTCATAAAGTGGTTCTGAGATCAGTGGTACACATGAAATTGGGTGTCTAATTTTTCATAAAGGAATTTCATGAAGAGAAAAAATAGCCAAACACAACGAAAATATTAAGGTCTACAGCCTAATTTTGCCCGAGTATTACCTAGATATCAACATGTTATTGATAGAAAAGCACCTGGGTACAAGGAAAAAGTGGAAAAACAAATTAGTGAGTTACTAATTGTGGAAGGTTGAAGGGAGTCGTTGCGGAGACGACAAAGTCAAAATGCTATTCTCAAAGTGCTGTCATGTCGTCTTAAGTAATTTCTGGGAATGGTCAGTGTACTTTGAAACTTTTGGAATTGTACTGCAATGGGGCAGGTGTTTACTGGTTTGATACTGACCAATGATGGGCAGCCGGAATTTTGATAAGTGGAAAACCATGAAGGTTGACATTTTGACACACCCAAAAGATTTAAGGTAGGAAAACCAAAAACTGTGAAAATAAGGTGGTTTGACCAGAAGGAATGGAGTTGGAAATTATGTGAAATTTTTTTGAGATGAAGAAGAAGAAATGATGAAGAATGCAAGTTGTTTCGTATTTTTATTCCCCATAAATAATTATCTACAATTTCTCAAAGTGGGAAGTTTGTCAAACCCCCTTCTTGTATACTAGACTCTTCCTTTTCTACACATGAAAGCACCTAAAACGGTTAACTAATATCACATAAAACCGCACACAAGGCTATCAAAAATTCAAAAAAAAAAGGTAATTTTTAGTAAATTTTTAGGAATCCTCGTCATGCAAAAATTCTCCATTTTCGGTCTACCACCTCCCTGCTTTTAAAAAACTCTAGTGCACGCCTTGAGGGCATTAACCGTTTTTGGTTTTCCTACCTTAAGTGTGAAGTTTCATGAGAAAAAGGTGGAGAATCTACTAGCAAGTTCCTCAATAAATATTTGAAAAATAACATGCAGAATTTTCTTGGAAATTACAAGCGATTTTTGCCGAAATTTGAAATTGGAAATTTTCTCAACATTTTTCAATTGGAAATTTGAAATTGTTGGAAATTTTCTCAACAATATCGATCGGAATTTGAAATTGTTGAAATGTTGAAATATTATCATTTTTTAAAGTAATCAAATGTGTGTTGCGGAAGATGAAAGAGCTTGTCTTGTAATCAAATTCACTCCATGTCACTCCCAAATCATATGGGATAAAAAGAACTTGCAAGCCTATGTGAATGGGCGAATTTTGTTTCAATCTTTGTAAAAAAAATTGAAATTTTCACTAATTCTATTTTTCCTAGAGAACATTGTTTTTCTACTTTAAATAAATATTCAACGACGAGGTAACGATCTTGCTAGTTGCCTACAATATACATTTGAGCATGGGTTTGTCCCATTCGAGTGTTCCACCGTGGAATCGGTCAAGTCTAACAACCCATATTCATGGAGGACTGGTCTTTTTGCGCCAACATGCTCAATGACATGGGTCCTATTAGTGGAATACAATTTGTTACATTTATCAAATCCTAATGCCAAAAATCAAAATGTACATGTCATTCTTTAGAAGCCTACTATTGCACTTGTCGAATTTGAAGCATTTGTCAAGGATCAGAGGAATTACAAAGAATTTTCTCTAACTTCAACTGGTCCAAGCGAAGAAGGCTCGGGTGGGTCACTTACTGCATTTTACAAACAACGTGCGGCAGAAAATAGCATGGATTTTATTCATCATAGCTAAAATTTATAAGAATTTATAACAAAAATTACAAATAAGATAGAATGCAATGATAGAGTACAAGCCATTATAAATAATTTAGGTACACCACAATTCTAGTCCATTATGATTTTAGTACAAGTAATTTAGGAAATTGCGAATGGGATCCAAAGTATTAAACTGAGTACAATCTATTTTGGGGGGAAACAGCTGGAGCACAGTTGGTAGGAAAGGGCAATCAGCTGCGCGGTGGACGAAAGTAGGTCTAGAAGTGGATGAAAGCTCAGTTTTGTCCACCTGAATTTAAAGTCATGTTACTTTTAGATTATATTTAAGCCTTTACAAGGAAGATAGCATATAAAAATTTGCATTGGTCACAGTTTTATAAAAAATGATAGAGTCCATAATATAGGCCATTTTTTCCCATTGGAGAGTTGGACTATTTTATTAGTAGATTATCTACAGTGTTGCTACAATGTAAAGGAGTGGTCTAGCAAGGGCTAAAGAACATTATGCAATGTCCAACGATTGCATTGTGAAAACAAAAGACCACATTCCCATGACCAAAGACCACATTGCTATAAACAATGATCATAACCTTTGGCAACATGGTCTTTGACTTCAGCTACATGGGCTCTAGCTTCATCAATATAGTGCTCTGATCAACGCATTTTGAATTTGGTCAAGGCATTTTCGTGTTTGGCTAGGGCAACATGGACTTTGGCTATGGCATTGTGGTGTTTGCACAAAGCATTCCGATATTGGCATTACTATACAATAAATGTAGCAAATTGTATTCCATAGTGGAGGATGGAGGGTTGATAGGAGAAGGTAGAGAAAAGATATCTGAATTTGGGTAGATGCTTAATTTTTTTTTTTAACCTAGGGTGTTTTTGATGAAAATCAAATTAAAAAAAAAACATTGGCCTTCTTAGAAAGTAGTTAAATTCAAAAAACTAGATTCAATATTGTGGCTTTTCACCCCTTGCACTAGTAGAAAAACCGCTCACGTAGACTAGTTTAGGTCTATTTGGGCATGCTTCTCTAGTCTACCCAAGTAGTGTTTCTACTTGTGCTAATAACCTGTAATGAACCAAAATTGGGCCTCGTTTTTTTAGCATTTTGATTAGGTTCTAGGAGGGGTTCAGGTGTTTTCACACTAGGGTGTCATAGTTTTTAACAAAATAGATTTTCTAATATTGTAAAGTAGTTGCATTGATGATGTAAGATAATGAATCAACAAAATAACAAAAAATAATAATAAATTTAAAATCAAATCTTTTGGAATCTTTTCAAAATATATTATATTAATTTGGAATATTTTAGAATATTTTTGTTGATGTCATTTAATCCGCTTATAAACTACGTCAAATGCAAATTCTAGCCACACCACAGGCTCTGTTTTAATTTATCAACGTAAGAATTTTCTTAGGAACTCACCATTTTAAGGGGCGTTTAATGCAACCGTCATAAACCTCTAATCCATGCTACTCACAAAACTTTTTTGAATCTATTTTGAATACAATATCTTTATGTTATAGGAATTGAGGAAAATTATTGTCATCACTATTATCTTTAATGAAATGTATTAATTTAGGCAATAACATATTTATTCTACAACGTCACCAAATGTAATGTATTACATTTTGGTCCAAATACTTTTTGCTTGGGGGGTGCACTCCCTCTTATATTTTGCATGCACGTGCGCTCATGACTTATTTATTGGGGGGCTATTTACTTAGCAGAAAAAGATTATAAGGTATGGTATTTTTCAAAATAAAAATTAATGCTTGTATTTTAATACACCCTATTAGTAATTATAATTTTTTTAGAGGAATCATTTAAAAATACCCTACTTTAATTATACTCCATTTTTTCCTTACACCCCAAGTAATCATTTCTTTTGACAATCCCTCCTTCTTTTTCTTGGAGCTCAGCTGTTGTTCATTTTTTTCTTACATCCCATTTTTTCCCTCCTGGCATGTAGGTAGAGAACATTAACTCCACATTGAATACGTTGGTTCAGTAACATTCAAGCCAATCAACTTGCAAAGTAGTCCATCCAAGCATTTTCAACAGAAAGTTACCTCTTTTCATTCACTAGCATAGACCCTATCCTAAACCCGCTATCCCTAGTAATTGTTTCATGCTATTTTACATGTACTGACTAGATAAAAGAGGCTATTATATGTGATGGTATTTTACATGAAAAATTGTTTCACTATTTTAAAATCCCCTATATTATATGTACATTTTTTGCAAATTTTATCTTCAATGAATATATCAGACCCTATTTTCTATCGCACGTTGTTTCTACGATTTTTGCTAGTGCTCCCCCCGAGACTATTTGATTTTTTTAAAATTATTAATATTCATAGAATCCTAAAAAAACTTTTCATTGTGGTTAAATGTTTGCCAAAAACTAATTTCAATCACCAATAGAAAATGTTTCCTGCCACATTTTGCTTAATATTATGTGATGTCGTACTACATATTTTAAACGCCCTACCGTGAAAACATCTGTTCTTTTTGTTTAAACTTGTTTGTTCTTTGACCAATACCTATAGTATTCTTCACTAATGTCGGTGATATAAAATTTGGACTCATCTAAATTATATTTTTCACAATATAAATTTGTCATCTGAAAACCATGAAACTTTGGTTCTTTTACATGATAAAAGGTCTTTCAACCATTGTAAAGACCAGCCTTGAATCCTCCTTGGCCAAACATGGCTGTGAGATGGTATTGTATTTCTCATAAATTATATGTGCAATTGCACCAACGGCCCTTTGTCCAGTGGGCCTGGCTCATTGTTATTACTAAGAAACGCTTTATTACACCAACCTCGACTAAGGTCAGAATTTTTTATCTATCTACTCGCCACTCGGTACGAATTAACTAAAAATATTGAAGTGTTCAAATAAAATTACTTTCTAGTTTATTCTTAACATATGAGATAGAAACATCCAATTTCATCCCTACACCCATCTTTGTATTTTATACTTACTCTGAAACTGTCACACGAAGTGCTTTTGAACCATTCCCTTTTTTAACTCTCATTGATTGAGATTGAATTTTATATGGATTGGTTTTTTGATAAGTCTATGGGACAATTTAAGTGGTCTAAACAATTTCTACTTTGAAAATTCATAGTAATCACATGACTAATCTAAAACTCTATTTTCCTCTTGTAAAATCATCATTTTCAATTGCAAATACTACAAAAATATTCTACCCTTCACAGAGAGAGAAACTCTAGTCTAAAGGGCCAGCTTAAATGAAGAATATTTTGAAGGAAGTGCTGCCAATTGGGCCACCAAGACCAAATTCAAGTGGCCTAAAGGGCCAACATAAATGAAGAGTCTATTGGGAGAAGTCCTACAAACCCAGCCACCAAGACCAAGTTCACGTGGTCTAAAGGGCCAACGTGAATGAAGAGTCTATTGGGGGAAGTGCTACGAACCTAGCCACCAAGTTTGCACGTGGTACATTTCAAAAAAGTGCCCCCAACTATGCCATATTGCTTAAAAGTACAGTTCTAGCTGTTTCTACCTTACGTTTCAAGGACAAATGTACCTTTCTGCACCCTCTTGTTTCCACCTAAGTCCGGATATTTTAAAAATCTGCATACTGAATTTCCTTAAAACGTATACTGAAGTATTCAAAATTGACAAGGAATAGAAAGGATCCTCAACCCTTACTAAGGGTACAGAATGTGAAACTGGATTGCCTGATATACAGTACTCAACATGTTTTAGAGATAGCATTTTCTTCAACATAACCTAGCTTAGTGAACAATTCCCATTACATTCAAAACTCTGTAATTGAGAACGCCATAACATTCAGTAGCCTCTGTGACTGCTGCCTTCCCCCAAATAGAATGATGTGGAATATCCCACATCATTTCATCCCCCAATGAAATGATGTGAGATATTCCACATCACATCAATAGCTATGGGGGCAAGTGGCATTAAGCAAGAGCAACTAACCATGGTGAACAGTAATAAAAAACACTCACTCAGTCACAATTCAACAATGTCTTGTAATTATTTATTTGATTCAATAGCCCATTCAGTTACAGATCACTGGTCACTCCATATATAAAGGTGAATGACACTAAAAGGCAGCCTTCTTGAAAGATACCATAACATTCATTAGCCTTTGTGATTACTGCCTCCCTCCAACAGAATGATGTGGAATATCTCACATCATTTCATCCTCCCAATGAAATGATGTGGGATATTCCACATCAAATCAATAGCTATGGGGGCACGTGGCATTAACCCTTTAGTGCCCAAGTAACCACTAAGTAATCACTAGATCACTGGAAAATGAAATTCTGGAAAATCTGTGAACCATCTCAGTACAGTGTCTGAAGTTCAGATGTGTAACTTTTGATTCTGGAGATGATGCAAAAAGAAAATTTGGAATCCGACTTTCCTAGATATCCAAATACCTATGTACAAAACACCAGAATAGTGCAAATACCTCAAAATACAGCAAATACTTACAAATATAGCATATGTACTATGTTGTATTTCTAGAGATTGGAAGTTTGTTATCTCGTTTTTCTTTTTGGATTGTGTTCTCTTGTTCATGTTCCATTAGTGTATGTAGTCTGATCTTGATCACTATACTAACTCCTTTCTTATTTGAACGTATAAATTTTGTTCTAAACCGTACATGGATAAGTCACTTTCACTTATAAAATTCACAATAATTATGTATGAGTCTATTTTTGACATGAAAGATTGCAATGAAGAGGTGTTGACACAAGTCGCTGCTGAACATCTTCACTTTTATTTTTTGAAAATTTAACCCAAATTCTATTTAACCTTGAAGTCACACACCCCCCGAAATCTCATTTTTGAGTGTGCATTATACGGTTCAAAAATATACTACAATCTTCCAATCCAACGGTCCGATCTTACCAAGATTTAACTGAGACTTGTTTCATTAAGCTATGCTTACATTCGTACGGTTGGATACTATTAATAGTACCCCTAATTTCAACAGAGATAGATTTAAAGAAACATCACCCAGAAAAAGGTCCAGAACCACCCTGGGCGGTAAAGGGTTAAACAAGAGCAATCAACCATGGTGAACAGTCATCAAAAGCGCTCATTCAATCACAATTCAACAATGTTTTGTAATTGTTTATTTGATTCATTCACAATTCAACAGTGTTTTGTAATTGTTTATTTGATTCAACAGTTCATTCAATTACAAATCACTGGTCACTCCGTATATAAAGGTGGATGAAACTAAAAGGCACCCTCTTGGAAGGCTACTGAATGTTATGACTGGCTGATAAAACAAGGTAGAATTGTTTAAATTTCATGAACATGCAGTGCCCTTCAAATACATTCCACAACCAGTATTTACAATGTATCCTGGTTCCTGCTTTCTGTCATCTCCTGAAAAGCCCCGAGCTTTGAAGCATTTTGCAGTAATCGGCAAGCACCGGAGACTTCTTCACGAGGTCCCAGATACGAGGCAACATCTTCAGCCAATCCCTTTCAGACATGGGCTTCGCGAAAGAGCGTCGCTGCAACGACAAGACCTGCAAACAGACAAGTGCAGAGTTGTTATGTTTGAAACTATTTTCCATATTAGACGTCTGAAGTCGACTCTCTAATTAGACGAGTGCCAAGTGTGTTAACCCCTAAACGTCTGAAAATGCCTTTGCGGCAAGTAGAATACAGGGTACAAGTGTGTTAACCCCTAAACGTCTGAAAATGCCTTTGCGGCAAGTAGAATACAGGGTACAAGTGTGTTAACCCCTAAACGTCTGAAAATGCCTTTGCGGCAAGTAGAATACAGGGTACAAGTGTGTTAACCCCTAAACGTCTGAAAATGCCTTTGCGGCAAGTAGAATACAGGGTATAAGACGTTTTGTTCAATGTCTAGTGGTCGAATAAGACAACCCTGGACATGCGCCTTCTCAATCTCATATCCCCACTTTCATAACATTCTATCCCTAGGGGTGCATTGTACTAAACATGTACGAGTATACGTGAGTGTACAGGAGGGATATTAATTTGAACATTGCCGTATTACATATACATACAATAAACATATTTAAAGCTAAAAATATTGACGTATACATACATTTATGATATATACAAGAGTTTTAGATATATAACCCCTCGTATACAAGGGGGTCATGAACGCATGTGATTCTCAAACATAATGTAGAGTGCACCCCCAGGAATTCTACAACCCAGAGATTTCCTCCCTTAGATCCTTAGATCTTACATAAGACCTCATCAAATGATTGAATATACCCGTATATTCTAAGAGAGGGAATTTAATTAAAGTGGCTACCGACACCTCACTAGCAGGGCTCCTATTTGTGTGGGAAGCAATGGGACCCTGTTAGAACTGATTAATAATGTTATGTATAGCATTGCATTCTGTAAAAACTAGAACAAAAACTAGCAAGGGAAACCAATCAATCGATTGCAGGGCAATTAAATTGTGAGACAAAGAAAGAGGAAAATACCTGATTGCGAAGTTTCTGCAGCATTACAGAATAGCTTTCGTATGTGTTCTGAATGACCTCATCCGAAACTTTCAATGGAAGCACATAGAAATTAACACCCCTATCGAGCCTTTGCGGTTTTCTGACAGATGCCACGTCACTTCCATTCTCCACAGTAGAAGCTGGTTTTGGCACAGGCTGCATTCCCTTGAGATGAGAACTCATATTGTGCCATTCACTAGGAGGTGGAAACTGAGGTACTGTGTAGCTGATTAATGAGTTCCTATAAAAAGCCGGGTCAGGAAAATAAGTGGAGAGCGCGATCTCCAAGCGCTTCACCTCAGTATAAGTGATATCCTGTAATCTGGAGGTGACACAGATGAAGATTCAAAATATGAGTATTTCAAATTTCTGCAGATATGACGACCAAAAAGCTTGCTTGTTTACATTTGAGCATATACACCATCATGGGAAAGTATAAAATGATAGCAAACACGTCAATGAGCAAGAAATATGTGCTCAGGCAAAGAGAGCTGAATACGAACTTTGTGTGCACGAAAATTGCATCGGCGAAATTCTCCAGCTGCTCATCTTGCAAGTTTCCATTTCTATCTTTGTCTCCGCTGTTATCAGACCACTGGGCGGCAACAGATGGATCAGGTATTCCTTGCTTCAGCATCTCAATCTGCCAAATCATATACAGTATAGAAATCCCTTTAGGAGCATGCACAAAGAAATGCTAATCAATCACTTTAAGAAGATACACGAATTCTTTTAAATCTCAACGACAAAATTAACATTCTCTGCGTATTTTAAGAGAAAACCACTCACAGTGCGCATATATCGCCACGTGCTGATATCGTCTACGCCTTCTGTTACCAACAGGACTACATGGCACACTGAAAACAAAAACACGCCAAGCTAAAGGTGCCACTTGCAAAACCCCAAACCAACAAATGAAAGTCAGTTCGTGTACCATGTTAATCCTACAGGATTGGTAGGTCGGGAAAACTTCAAACCTCAGACTGTACATTAAAAAATAAAAGGAAACAGAAACTTACTTTATGCATGCATTGGTATTAGAGTTTGAAAACTAGAAATCACCTTCTGAGGACTATGTTCCGGGATTGCACATCTGCAGAAAATAACAAGCTATGGAAAAGAGCAAGTCATACCTGCAACCCCATAATTTCATGAGCCAGCTCCGCAGACATTGTTTCTCCTCCCATAACTGAAGTGTTTGACGAGCCATCAGGCCGCATGAGATCAACAAGAACTGAAGCACTGAAAAGTGGCTGCACCACGACAATAAAATTCGTTAAGGTAGAAGGCATTGTTGTGGCTACGTTTCTACTGTGACCGTTTATTGGTGTAAAATTGTATAGATGAGATTTTGGGCCAGTGAATTTGGCACAAATCAAAATTTCCAGTGACGGCGATGGAATGTTTTTCTTTTTGAGTAGGAACATAGAAAAAAACTTAAGCGAACAACGTGGCCCTGACAGAGTCTTGACATTATGTTGGTTTAACAGAATACTGTGGGCACATTAAATGAGTGAGACGATTCCTTTCTTACCAGTGACCTAGTGACACTTAAGGGCTATTATGTCAGCACACTTCAAAAATTCATAAATCCATACTGTTGCTAGAAAAACATGGTTCCTCTCATTTTCATTTGCTTTGTTAAAAAAATAATTCATGGCTTCTCTAAGTACCACTATAAAGTCAGATTACTCCTACCTTAACTCCCACAAAATGCTTTGACCTGAAGTCAAAATAAACGATTGCAACAAAGCAAATGCAACAAAGGAATGACTTAACCCCTAAGCGTCTAAAACGCCCAATATGACCATCTGCATCACTGTGGCATTTTCTCATTTTACCTCGGGTTTCTGATTGCAATACATCATTTTAAAACTCTTGTTCTATACTACAAGATCAACAGTGTTGATCATGTCAAACTACAGTCATTTTCACACAAACAGATGAATTGGAGCAGGAGGTCCAATTTTCGTACACTACAGAAAATACACGGGTTAAGCACTTGTCGACTTGCCTGTGTATCCACGAGGATGATCCGCTCTGCACACATTCGAAGCTCCATTCCCACAGAGCAGTGTCGTGCCATGGCACGTATATCCTCTGTTTGAGTATTAAATGGTGACAGCACGCCTTCATTACCAACGAAACAAGAGTAAGCATTGTGCAATCCATGTTATGCATAAGGAATTCATTTTGCGATGCATAAGAAATTCATTCCCACCTTGAGCGCTGGAATCAAATCCATAAATCTCATTCAGAATTGTTGACTTCCCAGCACCAGGAGGCCCAAGCACGCCAACCACCATAAACTCCTGGTTGTCTGCGGACATAAGCTGCAACTGAAAATGAGACGACAACAACAATAGCAATAACGTACTGATTCCGAAAAAGCATATAATTCGCACAAACCGTACTTTCTCCCCTACCGAAGTTAACCCCTAAAGGACCAAGGATTCATGATTTTAAAATGACAAATTCAATTGTTCATCTTGTGAAAAATACAATTCAGATGAGAAAAAAAAGTTATATCACCAAAATCATTGAAGAACATTGCATGTGTTGGTCAAACAACAAACAAATTTGAACCAAAAGAATTCCACATAGGACCTACTCAAAACCGTACATGACGCCCAATTTGGGCTTCTTGGTAATTCAGGGGCTAAAACACCAAATCCAAATCAATTTGCCATTCATCAAAGCATAAAACTAATAATCGTGATCTTTAACACATACTCCCTCCGTCCCAAATTTATTGTCATGTTTGAAAGTCATGTTTGAAGTGCTTTTTTAAGTAGGTCAAAAAATTACTTCATTGAGGCTAATTTTATTTAGGTTGCAATGAACACATGCAATGTTCTTCAATCATTCTAGTGACATAATTTGGAACCTTTTTTAATCATGTTTCTTACGATATGACCTACTTAAAAAATCACTTTCAAACATGACAATAACTTTGGGACGGAGGGAGTACTACTCTTTGTCCGAAAATAAGAGTTCTTTCAGTAGGTCACATAGGGACTTTCTTTCGTCCAATATTATTTATGTTTCGATAAACGCATGCAATGTGAAAAACTTGGAGCCATCAGAATCATGCTTTTCGATGAAATTGGTGCAAAACGATTCAAACAACACTGCGGGAGGGAAAATGTAAAAATCTATGTCTTACAGGAAGGTAACGATCGGGAGTCAAATCCCAAGTATCAGACAAGAGGTTGAGCGACCCTTGCGTGATTCCCCGTCTGCCAGCCCCGCCGTGATGCTCATCGTCCCCGCGATCGCGCATGAGCTTGATCCCGCTCGAAAGCCCCCCGCCGCTGCCGGACCCCCCGCCCTCCGCTCGAGCTCCCGCGGGCTTGGCCAGAAGAATCTTCGGACCGGGCCCTGACGAGGTCGCCATGGCTCCTTGAGACCTAATTCTTCCGAGGAGCTCTAACCCTAACGACAAATGCTGCAACACTTGATGCGCAAGATGTTTTGAAGGTGACGGCAACGGTTCAATTGTTTCTCAGGAAATTGAAAATGCAAAGTGCCATTATGACAAGGTCGGTGGAATCCGAAACTCATCGCCGACAATTCATCACTCTTGTGAAAACACTGAGATTTTTATGAATTAGGGTTTAAGGTTCACCGCCTGTGCAAACTACACACACTAAACCCTAAACCAACTTCTACACCCCTCGTTCATTTCAGGAAGGAAATGTAGACTTTCATTACATGACTTATGCATGAATTGCTCAAAAGTTAAGTCACGTAAGGTTGGATAACCTATTACCACCAACTTAAGCAATCTGGCTTATTTTTGGCAATGCTAAATTCGAAAAAAATAATATGACCGCATCCGAAATAGGTTTTGATGAGGATTGCAAAAATTTGCGACATCTAATTCGCATTTGTCAATTTACTACAAAATTCCAAAGTGGGAAGTAACCTTTTACTCAAATCAAACCTCTAGTTTTCCCCATGTCCACACCATGTGGTACTAACTTTCACTCATCATGATACCCAAAACCACCAACTATTTCTTCGCAATGCTTGGCATGCCATTGGTCTACCTCAATAGTGAAATTGGTGGTTTTGAGTCTCAACTCTGGTGGCCCCAAGAAAAATCTACAGGTTGTAATTGGGGGAGGTGGTGGTAATAGGTTATCCAACCCTACCGGCAACTTACATTTCCTCCCCAAAATGAAAGAATGGTGTAAAAGTTGGTGGTTTTAAGTTCGTGGTGGTTTTAGGTACCTCTACCTTAATTCGATTGTTGTGCTCCATACTAATAATACTAAGTGGTGGAAAGAGAGAGAAAATTAATTCTAATGCATGGCTTTTCTGATTCCCAAACACAAAATCTTCATTTTAAGCATATTCTCTTTTTAATTTACTTTTTCTACTTTAAAAATATATATAGATGGCTTAAATATGTTTGTTTTGACATTTTGAAAATCTCCTTTGGTTCAACGGAGTAGAAGTTGTGAGAAAGGTTTTTTCAAAATACCAAAATGTCCGTAGGGTTTGGTATGTTCTTTAAGGCTGCAAACTACACACACTAATTCAATTGTCGTGCCCCGCACTAATAACACTAAATGGAGGAATGAGAGAGAAAATTAATTCTTCATTCCCAAACACAAAATCTCTTTCAAACTTTCATTTTAGGGATGATTCTCTTTTTAATTTGCTTTGGTTTTATTTTTAATTATTATAGATGCCTTGAATACGTTTCTTTTGGCATTTGAAAAACTTTAACTGAGTAGAAGTTATAAACAAGATTTTTTCAAAATATCAAAAAGTCTGTGAAGCTTGGTATGTCCTTTAAGGGTAAAGACTTGGGGCATACCATACTTGACCATCAATGTAGGAAATTTTTAATTATAAAAAGACAAGCCCAAATCTTTTTTCAAAACATTTAAGGATCCATGGTTTTAAAACCGATAAACTCAACTGTGGTAGTAGAGTTATTCGATAACTTAACTTGAGTTTGAATAAGATAATATGAATTTTTCTTTAATATACTCTTATTTGATCACTTCAAATAGTTAAAAGGTATGAAGGAATTAGAGGTCTCTCATTATTTAGTATAAACTATAAGAGCTTGGTGGTCTCTAAACTCAAGGAAAACTAATTTTGCCATCAAAATAGACATTTTCAAAGTTTTTTTTCAGTTTAGAATCCATTAAGCTCTTACACACCTAATAATAAGAGACCACCAAGTTTTTCCATACATTTTAACTATTTGGAGTAAACAAAAAATAGTATATTGAAGAAAAATTCATGGTATCTTATTCAAACTCAAGGTGAATTGGCAAATAACTCTATTGTGAAAATATAATTAGGATGAAACCATATTTTATATCACTAGAATCAATGAAGAACATTGCATGTGTGAATAAATAAATAAGAACAAAAAGAAGTCTATATACGATCTACTCAAAATTGCTATAAAAAACATAAGACCCGATTTAGACTTTTTGTTCCTTTAGGGAATTAAGGATAAATTTTGCACAATCTCAAAATTTTAGTAATCTAGTTCCCATCTTTGCAAACATTGTTGAAGAATTCAGTTTTTGCAAATACATGGTCCAGCTACCCTAAAACCGGCCTGTATTGCAAACCGTAGGCCATTTTGGCTTGAGCAATCCTAAAGGGGTTAATTTAGTTAGTGCAAGTCACAACCATTGTTTTGTACTGCATTTTGTATTGCATCAAACTGAGAAAGTTGGGCCAAACTATTTTGGTGCCATTTTGACACAGAAGACACATGTAATTTTAGTGTTATTTTATCCATACTAGGTTGGTATGGAGGTTGGCACCAAATTATCTTAATTGCATTTTAATGCACCATTATGGCACCATGTTCACATGCCTTGCAGTTCCTGATGTGCATTTTCCTACTGTAACAAATTGTATGCTTTTAATTTTAACGACTCTCACTTCTTATCTAGTAGTTATTAAAAATAAATCAAAATGAAACAAAAACAAAACACTAAAAAGTGCAATATAAAACAAAATCACATAGTACATAAATGCACAACAGTACATAAAAGTGCATCTCAAACTAACCAAAATCACAAAGTACACAAATGCACAACAATCTCAAAAATCAAGCACAAATGAAGAACATCTTGAGCCAAGTGTTTTATCTCCAGCTTGAAAGAACTGTACAAGCCTCAATATATATAGATGTATATATAATTTGCATTACAGAAAGGTTGCTTTCCATCCTGTAATTGCTCAGTTCAAACGGAAAAAAATTGTTAGCTTGAAGAAGAGCCCTACCAACACTCAAAACCCAGTTTTTTGAGTGTACCAACGCCATCCATTTGGAAGTTTTTTCAGGTCTATTGTTCTCTTTCTTGTTTGAAGCTGAAGGAACTTTTTTTTCATTTTTCTTTTTTGTTATTATTCCAGGGTCAGGTCTTGTTGTTCAGAGGCTCAATGGGCACCTTGTACATGAGCTCTGGGCCTCCATCATCTGTTCCGAAATAGCGGTCCCCAAATTCTCCCATGCCTGGTACTACACGCCATTCATCATTCAAGCCTGCATCGATTTCCGATGTAACTATCTTCAAAAGTGGGAACTTCTTGCACACGGCATGAATTCCCTCCGGAGCCTGCAATCAGAAACCATGAATGTCAGTAAGTTGAGAATCAATAATACATTCAAGAAATCAATAATGCAGTCAGGTCTCTCTAATATCACATCCTAGCTACTTAGATACTCCCTCCGTCCCAAAGTTATTGTCCAACTTGTTTGCTTGGTATTTCTTTGAGCCAATTTCATTGATCATATTGTAAGAAACATGATTAAAGAAGGTTCCAAATTATGTCTCTAGAATGATTGAAGAACATTGCATGTGTTCATTGCAACCTAAATAAAATTAGCCACAACGAAGTATTTTTTTGACCTACTTAAAAAAGCACTTTCAAACATGACTTTCAAACATGACAATAACTTTGGGACGGAGGGAGTATGTAACAAGAAGTGAATAATACAATTAATAACATAGTCGGGCCACTCTAATGTCACGTGCCTCTACTTTGCTATGTAACAAGTGAATTATACAATAATATATTCAGACCTCTCTAACATCACGTTCCTCTACTCTTACGATGCTATCAAGTGAATAAATCAATAATACATTCAGACCTCTCTAAAATCACGTTCCTCTTACATTGGTATGTAACAAGTGAATTATACAATAATACATTCAGATCTCTCTAATATCGCATCCTCTACTCTTACGTTGCTATGAAACAAGTGAATAACACAATAAGACATTCAGACCTCTCTAATGTCACGTCCTCTACTCTTACGTTGCTATGTATCAAGACCTCTCTAATATCACTTCATCTAATCTCACGTTGTTATATAAGACATTAATAATTCAACAATACATTCAGATCTCTCCAATATCACATACTCTGTTCTTTCACCAGAACTGATGTTATCACACAAACAGTTCTATATAATATAATAATGAGTGAGAAAGGATTGAGGCTAACTTCCTGGATCTTGCAGCCCTCAGTACTGTTTTAATGCCACTATTCATTTGTAACAGTGGACCTGCACATATTGGCACCTAGGATGTGACATTATAGAGGTGTGAGTGTAATTTAGAACGCTTACCGATATAAGATTCAGGAAAATTATATGGGATTCTGGAACTCCTTTCTGTATCAACAATAATATAGCTTGAATTGCCGAATTTCCTGCAACACGGAATCCAGAGCATCAGCTTCTGAGCATCTTACTTGGGAACAATGAGTCTGGGAACTTGCTGAAGAGTCTGGGAACTTACTGGAAAGTCTGGGGACTGCTGGAAAGTCTGGGAACTTCGACGCCTAAAATTAAATAAAGTCTGGGGACTTGATGCCAAAATAGAAATTCTGGGGACTTGATAACTAGAATAAAAAGTCTGGGGACTTGATGCCTAAAATAAAGATTCTGGGGACTTGATAACTAAAATATAAAAAGTCTGGGGACTTGAGACCTAAAATCAAATGTCTGTAGTCTGTATGCAAAAGTCTGGGGACATTAAAATAAATGCAAAAAAGAAGTGTCAATACAGTACTACAGTAACAGGGCAAGAGAATGAAGAGAATGTAACCTGTTCCCAAAATGGGGTCCATAAGTAGGACGTGTCGATCAGCTATGTCCCGAGGCAGCTTTTCATAGATCAGCTACAAAACAAATTGAAATACAAGTCAGCATCATTTTTCATTCAAAGCTTTTTCAATGTGCACAAGCAAGAAGAAATGTGCATCACCATCTAAAGAACGAAGTATTCATGGTTTTAAAATGACAAACTAATCAGTCATATTATGAAAAACATAATGTACATGGGACCAAATCACTGGTCACAAACAAATAAATTTGAAGTCCATAAAATTGCTTTAAAAAGTCAATTTTGTCATTTATGAACTTACACCCACATTATGATCAAACAAACAGTGTACCTGTTTTCCATTGTCTCCTTCGCGGTGTATCAAAATCTTTCCAATCTTGATGCCTTTGCAGCAAGCCCGTAGCGCATTTTCCATACTCTCACCACTAATTCACCAACCAAAATGTCACAAACAATGTCCAAAGACCAATTCTAAAAGACCACACTATATAGCATATTTTCAAGCATTACATAATAACCACATTTGTAAGCTCCGTTCACACGATTTCTAGAAGTAGCACTCGAAATGTGTAATGAAGAAAATGATACCTTCTTATAATGGATACACCACAAAGTTGCTTGCAGAAATCCACTCCAACGTATATTGAACCTGCCAAGACAACAAAAATACACAATGAGAAAATTTAGAGCAGGAAATACAATGAGCTGCTTTGTTTCACAACAGTAAAGAGAGTTTACCTGTTGGCGTGATTACTTGCTTTTCAGTGAATGGCAAATGACCCAGTCCATGCTCCACTATCTAAAACAAGCAAAAAGTCAACCATGAGTGCTTCGAAAGAGTCATTCATTATGCAAAAAGTCAACCAAGAGTACTAAAAAGTCAACGTCGCTGATTGACATACCAAGCGAATTAGACGATCAGAATAGAAAACGAAGTCATGTTTTGATGTATCTTGATCTCGAATCAGCGTGTGCATTCCCCGAACCTAATTGAACAAGAAACACAGAGCAAAAGTCACTATCGAATATTCCCCTATTAAACTGACAATGGTAAGTTATCCCCTAAAGGACCATAAGGCCACCAGGTGACTCCAATTTTTTTCAGTGACATTGAGTAGGTTTTATGTAGATTCTAATTTGTTAATTTTTATTTTATTTTTGATTCAACATATGTAATATTCTTCACTAATTCCAGTGATATAAAATTCGGTCCCATTCAAATTATAACTTTCACAATATGATCGTTTAAACTTGTCATTTTAAAACCATGAATCTTTGCTCCTTTAGGGGTTATCGTCAACCTAATGGGGCATTAGATTAATATTAAGATAATGCTAAATATATATCAAGTTAACCCCTAAAGGACCAAAAAAAGCCTGAATTGGTTTCTTTCAGTAGTTTTGAGCAGGTTCTATATAGACGTCCTTTTGTTCAAATTTATTTCTTCTTTGACCAACACATGCAATATCCTTCACTGATTCCGGTGATATAAAGTTTGGTCCCATTTTTCACAATATGAATGATTGAATTTTTCATTTTAAAATCATGCAAAATTCTTGGTCCTTTTAGGGTTGAGAATGACTTAATAGTTGCCAATGATACTATTTGCACACTATTTGCCTTACCATTGACATTAACTCAATATGAGGATTTCATGAACCTAATGCATAGAAGCTTAGAAGTTAAGAAATGGGATGCAATGAATGCAATATTTCTATTTTTTTACATACAAGAGTAGATAAAGGTTCATGTATGCAGAAAAAGGTGCCTCACCTGGAAGGTAGATTGTATCACAAAAACATTTGGGTAGATCTTGCGAAGGTCATGTTGCCCCAGTTTGGTGCGAATATGTTGCACAATTAGATCCACAGCCACATGATTATCTCCTCCACGCGGCAATATCACGTCCGCATATTTCTTTGTTGGCAGCACAAAATCATCAAATGCCGGTTTCACAAACTTCCCATACTGCAAAAAGGCACACCAGGCTCAGGTCACTAAATCCACAACACTGAAAAGAATTATGAGCATGAAATCCTAAGACACCAATGCCATAAAATGACCGGTTCGATTGATCATGTTGTGAAAAATATAATTCAGATGGAGCCAAATCTATATCACTATTGCATGTATGGTTCAAAAAATAACACAAAAAGAAGTCCTAGTATGACCTATTCATGACTCAATTTGGTTAACCCTTAAAAGACATACTAAGCCATTTTTTTCGGGAGAAGAATCTTGCTTGTAACTTCTATTCTGTGGAACCAAATGGGGTTTTTTAAATGCCAAAACGAACATATAAAAAGCATCTACACTTCTTTAGAACAGAACCAAAGGAAATTAATATGAGAATCTTGCTAGAAATGGAGTTTAAAAGAGGTTTTGCGTGTGGGAATCAGGAAGCCATCAGGCTCAATTTGGGTTATGAGCCATAACAATTACTTGTTCTATCATAGAAATATCATTAAAACGTATTAAAACTATAAGGATGGCAAGTGTAGATCAACTTGCCTGCTCTATTACGCCATTTACATCTCTGCCTCTCTCCAAAGTATCCCGTTGAATCCTTCTTGCCAACCTAACATCAGCATCTGCATTGCAAAATTCAAAATAAGTCCCGACATAGTTCAAAGTACCAGAGCTAATTATTTTTGTAATGAAAACTATTTCCAGTACACAAATTAGCGTTACTAAGGATGAGTTTCAATGCTAACCTGTGTCAACAAAAATCTTCATGTTCATGTATTCACGAACACGAGCATCATGGAAGATGAGGATCCCCTCCACAATAACCACATCCGAAGCGTTGACCTGAAAATAGAACAATCTAAGTCAAGGAAAGAAAAAGAATAACAAATCTCCTTCATTAACCCCTAAAGGACCAAGAATTCATGGTCATTCTAAACGATCGTATTGTGAAAATTAGAATTTGAATGGGACCAAATTTTATATCACTGGAATTAGTGAAGAATATTACATATGTTGAATAAATAAAAAAATTGATTTAAAAAAATAATAATCTACATAAAGCCTACTCAAAATTACTGAAAAAAACAAGAGCCACCCGATGGCCTTATGGTCCTTTAGGGGTTAAAACAAATGCTACCTTGCGAAACTTGTCTGAGCATCGTTGATGGCTCTTGAAATCATACTCCGGTATTTTTATGGGTTGGTTAGCTTTCAACTGCTGTAGACATTCCAGCAGCGCCTCCGTATCAAACGCATCTACCACAGCAAATCAATGAGTCAAGTCAACCCTCTCATAGTTGATGAAAAATCTCACTAAAAGTGAAACCTGAAACTAGGTACTAAAAGCACCGACACAACACAAATGAGTCAACCCTCTCATTCAACTGACGAGTTGATGAAAAATCTCACTAACAGTGAAGTTTGAAAACCAATTGCAAACAGGTACTAAAAGCACCGACACAACGACATGCTTTGACCCCTACAGGACCAAGGATTCATAGTTTTAAAATGAAAAATTTAATCGATCATATTGTGAAAAACATAATTCAGATTACAATATCACTAGAATCGGTGAAGGAACATTGAATGTGATGATCAAAACACAAATAAATTAGAAAAGTTTGAAAACTAATTGCAACCAGGCACTAAAAGCACCGACACAACGTCATGCTTTGACCCCTAAAAAACCATGGATTCCTAGTTTTAGATGAAAAATCCAATCGATCATATTGTGAAAATTATGATTCAGATAGGACTAGATTTTATATCACTGGAAGAAACATTGAATGTGATGATCAAAAGACAAATAAATTTGAATAAAAAGGACCTCTTCAAGTGGACCAACCTGGATGATCGAAATTATATTCACCGACTTTGGCCGACTCCTCAGGAGTCAAGCCCCGGTAAAAGGAGTCTTGGTTGACGAGAACCACGCGGTGATCATGAAGCTGTTGAATGATCATGTCACACACCGTCGTCTTCCCCGATGCAGTGCCGCCCGCCACTCCTGCGAATCATTCAACAAAACCTCAGAGAAAAAGCTTAAAAAATAAAACTAGAAGTTGAACCCCTAAAGGACCAAGGATTCATCGTTTTAAAATGACAGATTCAATCAATCATATTGTGAAAAATATAATTCAGATGAGACCAAATTTCATATCACTAGAATCAGTGAAAAATATTGCATGTGTTGAGTAAAACAGCAAATAAATATAAACAAAAGGACCTATTCAAAACTACCAAGAAAAACATGAGGCCCGATTTGGGCTTCTTGGTCCTTTTGGGGTTAAAACCGAGAATGGTATTATCAACGTACCAATGACGAACGGAACCTTGTTAGCTCCGAGATGCTTCGTCACCGGGTACTCGTCGAAATGGAGCCCGGAGAAGTGCCCGTCTGCCGCCGTTGCCATTGCTTGATCGGGCTCCGGCTTCGACAATTTCGAGCTGACCATCTGCTCATACCAAATCAGTTGACTAAAACGGATTAACAAAGAGAAAAAGATGAATTTACCAGTTTATTCCTCATTGCCTTTTCCCGGCATTGTGCATAAGAAATTAACTGGATCCCAGAAGAAGAAAAGTGTGCTTACTGGATTCAAATCCCACGTCTTGGATTTCATGTTCAGCGGTCCTTGACCACCATCACCGTTGAGATCCCGCATCTGCTTTGTCACTGATACAATTTGAAACTCCTCCTCCTTACAAACAGAGACTGAGCCCCTGGCGATCTGCAATTCCCAAAGAAAACATTCATAACCCAGTTTATACCGGTATTTATACAGTTTACAGTAGATCAAGAGATCTAGGAGCAAGCCAAATCACAAAAAACCAGCCTTTACAAAACCAGACCAGGCTTCACAAGAGCAGCCTTCAAACGAAGAGCAAGATCTCAAACTCAACACAGACAGAGACTACAGAATGCCGCAAGCAATTACAAAATGTAGCTGAGGTCAGTAGCGGAAGGCACCCACCAATGCGAAAAGGAAAAGGGTGTGAGAAGCGCAAGTGAGAGTTTGGGGAAGTGCAGGTTGCGGAGTTAGAGCTGGGGGTCCGCCATAGCCAAGAAAAAAGGCGAGAGAGAATGGAATGGAATGAGGAAAGAGGGCCAGAAAAGAAAAGAGAGAGACCTAAGTGGAAGGGAGACGATAGACACTACTACACTTGACTTATTAGTGGTAAGCTTAGAGCCTGGGCATGAATGGAGGCAAGAGTGCTTTTTACTACTACAGTTGCAAGTTGGCAAGCTTGGCAAAGATCTCTTCTTCTGCTTCTTCTTCTTATCGCTCTGTACCGCTAGCTGCTCTTCTCTGCTCTCTGGCTCTTTTGCACTCCCTGGCTGGCTGGCTAGCTGGCTCCCAAATGAAAAAGGAACAGACTGACTGACGAAGAAGCTGCAGCTCTCTGACAAGCAAAGCGCCGCGCCTTTCGTCACTCTTGTCCCTCCTCCCTTTTGTCGACAAAACTCCGGCATTTCATTACCTTTTTCATGGTCAAGGTGAAACCTTGGAGATAGATACAGGGTATATTTTAAGCTTTTTCGTTGGTAGCACGACACGCACCCTGGAATGTAGCTAGGTAAGGAAAAAATGGATAGAATCATCCATGTGTATAATGCTCATCTAAAAAAATCTATTATAAGACACTTTCATCCAAATGCTGGCGATTCCTAGTTTTTTACTAGAAGAATTTGGCGAATTCATCCGCATTTTTGCCCGTCTCTTCTAGTGTAAGAGTAGCCAGCCCATAAAAACAGGTAAGATGGTGGCGAAAATTCGCCAATAATGAATTGGCTGGATAGATAGAAACACCAACCCTAATGAAAGGGCCGGCGTGAATAAAGTGTCCGTTCGTAATGTCAATGACCCGATGCCCATTGGACAAAGGGACATTGGAACAATACTACTCTCCCCTTTCGAGGATGGACACTATAGTGACCAAAACAAAGTAACAGTAACAGCAACAAAAATAGCAAATTAATGATGATTGGGTGCTAGATAGTATGTGAAACCTTGGACAGGTAAAGGTAACAATACCTAAAAGCGTCCCTCTTTACCAACTGCGCCTGTTTCCATGCGTAAAACAAAAAATATTTTGTGGTGGGTCTTGATGGCAAGCTCGAGAGGATTCCAACGCACTTTAGCATGCATTATTTGGACATTGTATGAATAAGTTATGAATTTCTAAAGTGTTGACTATCGGTTGACTATGAAGTGACCCTAGATTATGATGTTCAGATTGTGCACATTCGGGGTGTTTGAATCTACTTATTATGGAAGATTGAGGTAGGGGCGATTTAAGGAAAAGTTCCTTTTTGGATACAGTTACCCTAGTTGAGTCAAGGAAGTGTCATCATTGAAGTATATCTCACTAAAAGAAAACTTCTTAAACCCATAGAACATGACTCAAACTCGTGAAGGACCAAGAAAACCAAATTGGGCCTCAAATGTGTTTTTACTAGTTTTGAATAGGCCCTGTATAGACTTCCTTTTATTCAAACATAAATAGTTTAGACCAACACATGAGGTAGGGCTCCCTATAACCACGACTTCCCTATTCTCGTCTACATGTTTGCATTGCATTCATTGCAAAGAATGCCATGCAAACACGTAGATGGGATCGGGAAGTCATGGTTATAAAGAATCCTACCATACAATGTTCTTCACGGATTCAGTCTATATCCATTATAATATCCTCAATATGATTGATTGAATTATCTTTGTTGAAATCTTTTCTTCTCCTTTCACATAAAGTGTTACAAGGAATGCATATTTTTCCACAATTTTATTCTTAGTATTCAAATTGATACAAAATTTTAAAAGTAGAAAGTACATTGAGACTCAACATCAACATACATGTTCTCCCATGTGGTAAACCGAAATCACCATATACTTAAATGGGTGAATGACATGGGTACATTCATCCATTGACAAATCTTCATCTGATTTGGATAAATTTCATCTGAATATTTTGAAAATTAAGTATTGGTAAAGCCTCTCATAAATACCGTGGGCCACAGTATATGGTGATTTTTGTGCACTTATTTCCACTGGGATGATACCCAAAACCACCAACTACTTCTTCACAATACTTAGCATGTCATAAGTTTACTTAAATTCCGTTGTACCATATTTGGGTTGCCACCCCACAAACAAAAATTTAATATTTTTGAAAAATAAAGTGCGTCCCTCAAAAAATAAATTTTGAGCATAACATGATTGAAAATGGCCAAAAATGACTCTAAATAGCTAAGAAATAGCAAAATGTAGCTATAACTAATGTATTCTATTTTCATTTTTTCAGACTTTATCATTTCCAATTTTTACGTTTTAAAAAAAATATCTATATTCTTTGATACTAAGGTACACTAAATAGTATATTCAGTGTGAGATAATTATAAGATTTGAAAATGTTATAGATTTTTACTCTCGACAAAAAATTTACCAAAGACATTGATTCCAATACTATTGAAAGATCCCCATCTTGACCAATATAGAAGGTAAAAAAATTGGTCAATAGTAAAAACTTACAACATGTTTATGTAAATTAGTGTATCTCACACTAAATATACTATTTATAGTAGTGAAATTGGTGGTTTAGTGTCAACAATGGTGATTCCAGGAAAGACCTACTTGCAGACTTGGGGGAGCTGAGTGATGGTAAAGATGAAACTAAGGGCCGCTTCACACTATGGCCGTCCAAGTCAAGAGGCCGTGGGATTGAGAGTCCAAACTTTGTTGAGAGTCCAAAGAAATCTACTGAAAATAGGCATAAAATATAGTTTTCATTTTTTATGAAAAGAAATCGACGGCCTCTCGACCATGGTGACGGGTCTTGTAAAATGTAGGACCCAAACTTCCTCTCGAGAGGCCGTCACCTTGGTCAAAAAGTGTTGCCATGTAAGCATTTTGAAGGTCCACGGCCTTTGGACTTTGGCCTCTAGTGTGAAGGATCGAGAGGCCGAAACCATGGTTTCTTGCAATTTGATTGGTGGAAACCGACGGCCTCTCGACCTTTGGCCATAGTGTGAAGCGGCCCTAAGTTAACCCCTAACAGCCGCCCAGACCAAAAAGTGGTCTTTGGATGATTTGAATTAGTTGCTGGATGAAGAAAGAATGTTGAATTCCATTCATTTTTTTGTGTGAAGGGTTTTCATTGGTCATGCCATCTCTTCAAATTAAATTCAAGTAATTCAAGTCATTTTGAGATTTTACATGGGGTCCCAACTACAAAAAGAGTGATAAAAATGGTTCACCACATAGTGTATTTTTTTTTTTTTGCTTGTTCTACTTAAACTAAATTTAGGCCATGAAAATGAGTTCCATTGCATTTGAGCTTTACTAACAAAATGAAGCTTGTCAAGTCTAATTTCTACTCCACTCTGAATTTTTGGAAAATTTTGAAAATTTAGCGTTTTATTGTAATTACAAGTTCGGTAGGTATCACCATAGTGTAGCAAATTTTTCAAATTTAGAAACACGGATGATTTTCATCCACTGTAATGTTCTTCATTGTAAATTACCTCTTTGTTTAGAAAATCAAAAATTTTGAGCATATTTTGTAATTGATAGGAATTTTCTTTACAATCACTTCAAAAAATCATAGTAATTCCAAATTTTCAACAAATTTTATGAAAAATTCATGATTTGTAATAGACACCTGGTTTCATCTACTAAAAATATAAAGTTGAATTTTTAACTTATTTATAGTAGCAAATTGAGTGTGACAGGTAAAGCATGACTCCATGGTCATAGGCGTAGGCATTTAGGGGTTAATGAACATTGCCCACTGCAGATTTCCAGTAAATGAAGTTTCTATCATTCCTTTTTATCATTTGCATTTTTTTGTTTTTCTATCAAATTTAAAAAAACATTGATGGGAGTGATTTGATTTTTCAGTCAGTTAGCCCCTAAATGCCTAGGCCTATGACCATGGAATCATGTTTTACCTGTTACACTCAATTTGCCACTATAAATAAGATAAAAATTCAATTATATATTTTTAATAGATGGATCCACGTGTCTACTACAAATCGTGAATTTTTCATAAAATTTGTTGAAAATTTGGAATTACTATGATTTTTTGAAGTGATAGTAAAGAAAATTCCTATCAATTACAAAATATGCTCAAATTCTTTGATTTTCTAAACAAAGAGGTAATTTACAATGAAGAACATTACAGTAGATGAAAATCATCCGTGTTACTATATTTAGAAAATCACTACACTATTGTAATACCCACCAAACTTGTAACTCTAATAAAATACTCAATTATCCAATTGAAAAAAAAATTCAAAGTGTAGTAGTTTTTAGACTATGTAAGCTTCATTTTGTTAGTTAAGCTCAAATGCAATAGAACTCATTTTCATGGCCTAAATTTAGTTTAAGCAAGAAAAGTATAAAAATCCAAAATACACTTCGTGGTGAACCATTTTTATTACTCTTTTGTAGTTGGGACCTCATGTAAAATCCCAAAATGACTTGAATTACTTGAATTTAATTTGAAGAGATGGCATGAGCAATGAACACCCTCCACACAAAAAAATGCATGGAATTCAACATTCTTTCTTCATCCAGGGACTAATACTAATCATCCAAAGACCACTTTTGGGTCTCGCAGGCTGTTAGGGGTTAGTGTCGATGAAAGCGCCTATTTTTGGGAAATGGCTGACTTGGTGACACCTTGTAATTGGTTGTGAGGTTCCCATGGCTGGTCACTTTTAGAAGTGCCTTTCTCCGCACTGTGGGTCTGTAATTTTGCATCATTGGGGGACAGAGAGCAGCTGGAGTCTATTGGAGGTCAATGATTGGATCTGAGGCTCCTCTTTTACCATGCCCAGCATAAAAGAATCCCAGTTAAAATTGAGTTAAAATAACATAAATGTAGTGCGTATACTCTGGCCCACGGTATTTACGAGAGGCTTTACTAATTTATTTTATTTTTAAAAAATATCATGGAAAATTTCATCCTATTTTGGATGAAAACTTGTTCAATTTGGATACAAACAAATTATAATATGTCCAAATGAATGAACGTACCCACTCCATTCACCCACCCACATTATATGGTGATCTTGGTGTACTCATAACATTCTTGGAATGATTAGAGCATCCCACCAGTGGCTGCTATCTCTATCTCTATCTCCATCATTCAAATGGGGGACAAATATGGGCTTAACTCAATTCATTTGGTTCACCAAATGTAAAATTGAACTTGTTGGTTTCAATGTAAAAAATGTTTTGGTTGCATTGGATTTGACTCTTAGCGTAAAGGGGTTGGGCCCAAATAATGACCATTTCAACCAATGAGAAGAGAGGATTTTAGCCTATTTGCACATCGATTTGGGACCGACTTCCTAGTGCAAAACGGACACAAATGATTCCTCATATAGAGATTTGAATCATCCATCCTCTAAAAATATAGAGATACATGACCCTCGAGGAGTGAACTTAAAATTAAGACTAGGAATCACGTGAGTGCGTACTTTTGACCCCCCTATGTATGTACTAAAAAATCATCTGAAAATTGTAAAAAAATATGAGGTTTTTGAACACAATCTAAAGTCCTTGTTGTATAAATTTCAAAAAATAATCACTTGTAAATATTTTAAATTTATTTTTGAAGCAAGAAACAACACATTTTAGTGTAAACTTCTATCATTTTTTTTTATAAAAAACTTTTGGGTCTAAAATTTATACCAAATGATAGATATATACGTAATGATTCAACACCTAAAAAATCGTGATTTAAAAACTATTTTAAGGCAAAGTATTGTAGGGGTATGCTATTAAAACGCACTCACGTGTATTCCTAATCTTAACTTTAAGTGCACTCCCCGAGACATGACCTTGTTGGGGCATTTCTGTCCCTATCCGAATAAAAACCATCCCGGATAGGGATACAAAACACCTGTGTGGGCATGCTCCCTTTTATAAAAATAACTAGCGTGGGTGAGCCTTTGGATATGTTCCTCGTGATTTAGCCATGGTATATATTATTTTATTTAGGATAATTCATTCATAAATTTAATTCAATTTATTGCTAAGAAATTCAATTAAAATCCATGCACACGGTAGGTCCAAATTTAGGAAACGACTTTGGCACACCCCTACTGATTAAGAGCTTTTGGCAATGCCAACGATGATATCAAAAACCCCCCATTTTCATTTTCATAATTTGTTTCAATTTATGATGAAAAAAATCACTCCAAAATCCATGACCCCCATAATGTATGTCCGAAAGCAACGAAACAACTTTGGTGCACCCCTCCTCGTCGAGCCCTTTCCAACAGTACCAAGAATGCGGCCGATGGGAGCACGGTTGGAGAGATCTCAACAATGTTTAAGGAAAAAAAAGAAAAAAGAAAAAAGAAAAAAAAAGAAACAAACAAACAAACAAACTATCTTCCTTAATAATAAGGTGATCGTGACACAAGCCTACAAGACTATGACGAATAAAGAGCTTGTTGGATAGTTTGGTCCCTTTCCAACAATCACTTTATTACAAGAAAATTCGTGAATTGAAGGTGTAACTTAGAGCTACTTTATACTAAAAGTGAGGCCCGTTTTGATGTGTAAGAGGGTTGAAATTTGGGCCCAACTTCTTTAGAGCATGGCCACCCATGCCCTCCCATAGTCTCTCACATTCAAGAACTAGATGAAAAGTGTCAAGGGCCTTTCCAAAATGTCTCTTGACTAGCATGTTAAGAAACGGCCCTTCAAATCACTAATTAGTTGACTATATCCCACATTCTACTTGTACACTTTCGATGTGTGAGGGATGTGCAAGGATGGGGCGTGGGTATAAGTGCAAGGGCTCTTCAAATGTAGATGAATAATTTTAGTGAGTCAACTCTAGCGGGCATGGTTGTGAATGCTCTTACATCAAGACTTGAGCCCGTTACTTTAACCCCTAAAGGCCCTTAAAAGCCAAAATGGCTTTTTGCTGTTTCGGGCAGCTTAGATGGAAGGTCTAAATTAAGAATTTTAGACTATAATTTGGCGTGGGCGTGGTCATACATACAAGGTGTGTGGGGCAAAATTTACAAAGTCAAATTCGGATTTTATAAATTTTTTATTGAAATTTTTGGTTTCAAGCCCAACTGGGGCAGAAAAAAACTTTTTATTATAATCATTTTTTCAAATGTTTTTTTTGGAGACATGCTCTTCACCACATTTAGGCTCAGAATTTGAAGTGACCCATGTTGATTATATTCTTGGCTTGACAAGGGCAGCCTCCAAAATAAAGAACAGCATCCAAAATAAAGAACAGCAACCTCCAAGGTTTTTTGTAATTTCACATCCATTTCTTTCGAAATTTTTCAAATTTTGAGATTTTGAAATTTTTTAAAAATAATTTCGCCTAAAATTTATAAAATCATAGAGGTACCTAATCACTGTTCATTTTTTCCAAAAATCAAATACAATTAATGTGATGCATGTTTCACCAAATTGCCATTTTTATACCTACTTCCGGAAATTAATTTGGATGAAGGTTTGAAACGCGTAATGAGTCTCTAAAATTTTGCATGAGCGTACCCAACTTAGTTATCTACATGGAAAAAAATATGAGCAAAATGTTTGGAGTAACAATCTTCAAGTCCCCCTTTGCACTATGAAGACAATGCCTCCCAAGCAATGCCCCGAAAAACTTTTGCACAAACTTTGGATGTTATGATCTTGCAAATGATAAACATCCAACGGTCAATTTTTGAAACAGTAGCTATGAATAGGCTTAGGTACAAGATCTTACGGTTGGAATTCTAAAAGAAGTAAAAAAACTTGGTTCACATCCCCGGGAGTACAGAGAGGTAGAAAATCGCAGTTTTGAGGTTTCAAGCTCCCAAAGACACAAGGAAATTTAGGGGTTAAAAGACTGTTTATATTAAAAATGACAAGATCTGACATGTGTCCAATTCTAAAACTTGAGTCCACCAAAAATAAAAGATCAATTTATGGGTTTGGGACCGTTTGCACATTTCAATAACATACACACACACAAAGGAATATGGCAATCAAGAAAGAGGGATATAGGCTAAAATTTTAAAAAATAATAATATTGTGGACCCAACTTTGGACCTAATGCCTTTACATGTGAGAGAAATGGGCTCCATTTTAACCTTATTATATTGAGTACTTGAGGCGAGCCTAAGACTAATATAGACTGAATTTTTGTTGAATTGGCCCAAGAACAAATAACCCCGACTCCTAATGAAAAGCGACCCACTGTTGCTACTGTAAAGGTATCAATCAATGACAATGAAGAACGATGCCACTACTGTAGCACTCTAGAAAAGGGACCATACCAAGCCGCAGTTCAAGAATGACCAGTGAGTTGTTCATAAAGCATGTAATCTCCGGTTGGGGTGCTTGTTTCCTTTTTTTTCCCTTGCAATTGATTTCCTTCAATTTGTTTCAAAAAATAAATAAAAATAAAGCATGTAATCTATTCATGCATTTTTTCATGAAGCAGCTTGAACATGGGTTTAACCCCTAAGTGACGGATCAACCATTTTATGGTCTCTGCCCTTTTTTTTACGGGTTGACCAAAATAGTAAAAACATTTTTATAGAAAATAAAAAATATTTTCAAATAGGGAATCAAGTCTACTTTCCAACCCAATTTGAATCATGTCAATCCGAGTTAGACTCCACCAGGGAGAAATTTTCAAAGACAAACACTTCTACATTGTCTAGTGTTAGAAAACTTACTATTTGGGGAAAGTAACGATGTTTCCTCCTTTGAAAAATTTGCCTTTTTTAATTTTATAATAGAATGTCTAGTTTTAACGAATAAAAAAAAATCTAATTTTCTTTTTTGTAATTCTGATAAATATTTGAAGTTAAATGCTTCTAAATTCATTATGAGAAGATAAAAAGCTATTTTTTGAAATTTGTCTGTATGGATAATTACTAAACATCAAGCTCCTCATTTTCTCTTTTGGACCAAACTTCATCAAAGTTGAAGACGTATTTTTTTATAACACATTTATGTTTTGCCCTTACCCCCTCTGTCATTTAGGGGTTAAGGTCATCCCAGACCAATTTGAGTCAATTTTGCTGTGGGTCTGAACTTTACAATCATAGCAATAAAGACGAGTCATGTGGCTTGAGAAGAGTTTCTCTTTGTTCTCATTGTGATTTAAGGACAAGTGTGTACTTTGAATTGCTATTTAAGTTAACCGAAATCAAAAGAGGAGTTGAAGAGGAGTTCTCTCTCTATAATAAATTTTATGACAACCATTGTTCATGAATAGTCCCTGTAGTCGGGGCTCATGGCTTGGGGGAGCGGATGGGAACTCTTCTTTAGCATTGGGGAGGTCACAAGTTCCACAACCCATGGTGGCGCAAGGTCTTATTTTAAATTATTCTTCAACTAATCATAGACTAGTTTTGCCTTTTTTGAAATGAAAATGAGTTGAAGGTGAGTATGAGGTGAGTTTCCACTTTGAGACATTCTTTTCAATTATAACAAAGAATATTTGCCATTATGTACTTCTAACTAGGGCTCCGCTTCTCTCTGCACTACCCTACCAGTGAAAGGTTATAAAATTGAATAAGTCGTGAAAGGCTATGTTACTTCATACAATGGTCTTTCAAGAATGTGAAAGGCTAGGTTACATTATGGAAAGGTTACATTATAGAAAACCTTGGCCTAGTACTCTCAACTAACTACTTGCTTGCCAGCTCACTTACAAACCCTACAACCACCATAAAGCCACAAGTGAAACCTATAGTCGTCAACGTCATTTTTTAAAACATGCTTAGACCTGTGGTCATCATTAAAATTTAATATAAGAGTACTATTTTTAAATTAACTACACTGAGTGGCATATTTAGTGTCCTGGGACACTATTTCTAAATCCACGCACTATTTAATTTTAGGGGGGTATAGTGTCTTTGTAAAAAAAAAGTGAATGTAGTGTTCCAATATTTGGCAAGTTTATAATAAATATTTGGCAACGTATGGAAACTTTATAATAAATATGGCATGCCACCCTATGTCACTTTCATTACTTGAACATGGCACTCTCAATGAAAGTGAGGATGACCAGTTGTGCACTGCTATGTAATGTCAAAGGACACTATTTCTCTTCACCTTTGAACAAATTGTCGTAAAAAACATCAATCCTCCTAGGACACTAACGTATTCATATATCATTGTATTGTGCTCCTATTATGTGGCCCTCTCACCGGCCTTAAATTTTCAACATTAAATACAAGCACTTTTCATGGAGATTTGAGAGAAACCTCATGTTTTTAGTGGTAGGGTGCAAATGCTTTTAATTCATCATCCAAAACACTAGTAGAAAAGGTGGCACTGCCGAGAGAGATGTTCATGCAAGTAGTGCCCAATTCCACACATGCACAGTGATTTTGCCTGGGCATATCCCTGAGGAGCGCCACTTTTTCTACTAGTGAAAATCACCATATATTGTGGGCCACGGTATATACGAGAGGCTTTACTAATAAAAAAAATTCAAAATATTGTGGTCAAATTGGATGAAATGTTGCTCAAATGGACGAATGTACCCACGCCATTCACCCACCCATTGATTGGATGGATGGAGAAATATCTGTGATGAATGTGCAGTATCTTTGGAGGGATTGATTTGTGACTTTTGAGGCATGGGCTTGGCACATGGGAGCTTCAAATGGACAAAAATAGGTTGAATTTCCAACTCAGCCTGGGCTCTGTTTTCCTATTCCAACTCATCAGGCATCATTTGACAAGTTCAACATTTGCGCAGATGACTCATCTTAGAGCATCTCCACTAGCACGGGATAATTTCATCACATCAGAGATATCCACTCAATTAGGAAAGACTGAATTTGCAAATTTCGGCCCAGACTCCAACACCACCCAGAATATTAGATCAAAAAGAGTTTTACTCGTGGAATCATTTTCTGCACCAATGAAAAGGGTGGTAGGATTTGAACTTTGGACCTACCCAATGTCAGAACACGTTCTCTCAATTCAAGCCCAAGCTCCTATTTGTTGACCACATGTTCCGTCACACTCATGGGAAGTTCACTCAAGCCCAAGAGCATTCCCACCCATGCACGTTAGGACTAACCCTCTCAAGTTATTCATCTACATGTAAAGGGCCCTTGCACTCACACTCCCCCACCCTTGCACGCCCTTCAACGTATCAAAAGTGCGCATCAAATAGTGAATGGACCAATCACAAGTAGAATGAGAGGAATAATCATCGAATAGTCAACTCAATAGTGATTTCAAGGCCCAATTTCTAACACGCTAGAATCCAGAGTCAAGAAGCATTTTGAAAGGCCCCTTGAAACTTTTCATCCACTTCTTGAGGTCAGAGACCCTCTGAGGCCATAGGTGGCCATGCTCTAACTATGTGTTCCTTGTGGCCTAATTATATGCTCTTTGTGGCCTCAAATAGAATCGGTCAACTAATATAAGGCAGAAAATGGGAGGTCACCCTCTTTATTTTGTGGATATCTTTATTAAAACTTCAATATTAAGTAGGGGTAGTACAGCAGGGGCCACTTATTTAGAGAGTTGGTCACTTGATTACCCTATCTATGAAACTTGCTAGATTAAATTCCAATGAGGTAGTTGTATGCTAGTATGCAAAAGCAAATAGAATCTTCATCATTTATTATCCAATCTATTAATTTTGAAAAATAAAAAAACTATTTGTTGGGATAAACATAAAAGTTTGGTAGGTCCAAACATTGATTTCTTGCTTTTCATCCAAAACATGTTGTCTTCATCTGTTTTGATAACGGATGGCGGTGTTTTTAGGAAATAAATTATTATGGTCAACATCCATACAATCCCTTACAAATTGACATAAAAATCCCTTTAGAAGCTAACCCCTAAATATATTGACCCATATGCGTTCAAATAAATTGACATGAAAAAACTTTGAAAATTCATAGAATTAAAATTTCAATACTCTCATCTTGTAATTCATTATCATTAGTTGAAATTATAAAACTTTAATAACGTTGAAGTTGTTCATTTGAAATTTATTATGGTTTGATAGAGGTGTCTTGTGATCTCTTTGTAAACAATCAAAAGAAAATTGTATAGGTTGAAAAATTGCACATAATGCAAAAGATGATTCAATGTTGTACATTATGCACTTTTGGCCAACCATTCTAAATTCATGTGTTAATGAGTATTTTTTGTATTTTTCATATAATTAAAATGATAATCTCTTTGAAAATCAAATTTAAACATTTTTTGAGACTGTTACTTAATCCAATAGTATGAATGTCATAGGAAATTCATCATCTACAAGTTTCATTTGTATGTCAGCCTCAAAGAATGGATTTAGTGCACATTTCATAGCTAAAAACTTTAAATTATTCTTTTTGTCGAAAGGAAAGCTCATATGAAATGAAAGGACCTAATAAATTTAATTTTGATTTTTTTTCTAATCGGGTTTCACTTATGTAAAGGTGACTACTTGAAAAAGTTATGTCAAAAAACCAACGGATGAAAAATTGTACATATATTCTATACATTGTCCAAAATATGATGTTGAGGCAGTTAGGGATGAAGGATTAAGTTGAACTCTTTTAAAAATAGGACAGTTACTTCCAGACATAGCGGGAACCTATAATGACATACGAGAATGGAATTCGGCTTTTTAGTGTGAGATGCCAGAATTTGGCTTCTATTGCGAGGTGCCACATGTAGATGCTCTAAAGAGAGCGGAGCGGAATGACGATGCCTTCAGTGGCATCCATTGGCATATTGAGAAAGTGTGTTGTAAAAATTTGGTTGGAGATGGTGGATTACGGGAGAATGACATGGACTAGAACCCAAGCTGACATTAAGAAAAACATCAGCAAACCGGAGAAGGTGGCTCAAATCTTGCTTCTGTTCAAGTCTCTGTGGTGCATGAAGAAGTTGTTTGCTAAGTGGGATGGGCTCCAACCTTGTTAGATTCTTAGTCGTTCTTGTTTTAGCTCGATTAGCGAGGTCTAGGTGTCTACCTCAGAGGGTGGGTTTGTTCGTTCCTGGTGTCTCTTGTGCAGTAAAGGGTCCCCTTTATTGGCTCTGAGTGTAGGGAAGAGGCATTGCAAGGACATTCATTTTTTTGGGCTAAATACCACTATAGTAAATATATTCCGTTTATGATTCCTCTGAAATGCATTCTTGTCCTTCATTTGTTCTATTCCAATCAGAGCTCCTCGTACTACCGGAGCTGCTTGTTTGTGTCAGAAAGGAAAAGACATACGAGAATGTGATAAAAATGAGTTCAGAGCGTACTGTTGGGTCCCTTGCCTGAGAATGACCCATCTGGGGTTTAGTGGCCTTGGGAATGGCACAAAATTCCTGGTAGTTGTCGCCCTTTTCACAAGCATCATTGGTTTTTGGGAAATCCCATAACGTTGTAAGAATGTCAATGATTCACGTACTAATAACTTGTTGGTTTTGGACACAATGACATACAATATACTTATGTATGCTGAATTTTTGCCATAATTTTACAGTCGACCTTCTATGAAGGCTACGTAAATGGTACTACCTTTGTTCTAGTTTGATTGCTGCAAATGAACAAAGAAATAGTGTTGGTTGATGGCAATCAAACTGGAACAGAGGGAGTATTTTGTGACAATTGTTATGGTTATTGTACTCCCAAGAAAAATACTTTAAAAAATATTAAGAATTGAAGTTATGTGTTATTTCGTTATTTGTTACAAATGGCTACTCTCTTTAGTGTACGGGTACCTTTTCTAATTGTTATATTCTATTTTTGATTTTTTTGTTCCACTAATCCCATTGTTACATTGTGTAAGTACGATTAATTTTCTTTAATCGATGGTTAGTGTACAGTACACTAGATGATGAATGTAAACTTGATGCAACTTATAGATAAAATTGTTATTCTTTCATTTTCACTTTTAGAGAGTGTCAAGTTGACAACACAAAATAATATGGTCAAAGTACAATTTCTACATTCATCCACATCTTGGATATAAAATAATTTTTATCCTCATTTTCATGTTATTTTCATCTAACTTTGACAATTTTGACTCTAAAATTGAAATATTTGATCTCCTCATTAGTCATATTTATAATTGTTACATCCAAATGATTCACCCTCGTTTATGGAGGGTCGATTGTAATTAATTTTGGAAGCGGTTACTTTTTCATTACAAAAAATGGCCAAAAATGTGAATGAAATTGTCAAAGTCATCTCAAAAAAATATTGAAATCACATGTATCTGAATGAAAGTGTCTTGTAATAGATAATTTAATGGATGAGCATATACCATAGTACCATAGGAAGTTCGCCAAAAACGAATTCAATTTTTTTTTATAAAAAAATGTAAAAGACCAAAAATTAAGAGGACATAAAAACAAAAATTGAATAAATTGTTATTACCAATATTTTGCTCTTTCCATGTTATTTTGGACCATATTGGGCCATTGTTAATATAAAAAAATCTCAAAAAATAAATCAAAGAAAATTTTTTTTCAAAAAATGAACCCTACTTTTTAGAAAATATTAAATAATCATTTACTGGGTGGCGACCTTGCTATCTATTATACAATACAACTCGCTTTGTCTCACTCGACCGTTCCGCGCTGGAATCCGGCGAGGAGACAATCCAAGCTCAATGTGTTGAACGGCACGGGTCCCACTAGATATACATATGGATTATTCTATCCATTTTGTTTCCAACCTGGCTACATTCCAAAGTAGACGTCGTTGTACCAATGGAAAGACAAAAAAAATTGGTTAAAAAATCCAAACTAAAAATCTTATGGTTCTGGCAATTGTCGCCTTTCAAACTAAAAAAAAACAGTTATGCCTTGTCTTTCCTATTTGTAGAATTTTTTTCCTCGACTTTACAGATAACTCTATTAAAACTTATCTTATCTAAAGTTTCAAAACAATAAGCTCACTCAAGAAGTGAGATTAGAACAAGTGCTTGAGGTTTGATTACCTTACTATATGTGGCTATAGCAATTTTGGTTTTTTCTCTTTGTCTCTCTTTCTTCATGAGAATTTTATTCCACTACAACAAAATGCAAAATCTTAACCCCTAAACAACCTAGAGTTCTACTGCAACTATGAATTTTTGTGTACAAACAAGTGATTGCTTTCATATTTCAATACACCGACGTATTTGAGTATACAATCATATTTGAGTACATCAGAAGATATACGGTATTCGTACAAGAAAAATATACGGTAGTCATACATATAGGCTTAACAAGAGCATAATGTTGAACAGTAAGCTTTAGAATCCGGATCCCAAGCACTAGACAGCCAAATCATAAAGTGAGTTCCGGATGAACTCGACCAGGATAAAAATGCTGCCCCAAGATTCAAACTAATCCAATCTCGTTTCTCAATTTCGCAGCATCAGAAATTAGATTATGTTTTGCAAATACATAAAAATAAAATAATAAGGATAGCAGTCACAGTGAATGATAAGAGCTGAGGATGAGAATATCCAGCTATAAATTCACCATAATCCTTGAACTAGCAAAGCTGACTGCATTTGCTACTAAAAACCATTTAAAAGTCTTAATTACAGTAAGTTGATCTATTTCGATTACGGAAGGAAAATTGTTGTCCTCTATCCTGTGGATACTACAATTGCAACAAGAATTAGTAAGCAACTTTGCTACTGTTCTTGTGGTTTGTTTACTATGAGCTGAAAAACCTGAAAAGGATGAAAAATGCACGGCTCCGCAGTAGTCTAGGCAGAGATCAACTAAACACCATAACAATGTGCATATTAAATTGTTACTCCATCTCGGCAACAATCCGTTTCTTCCTAGCAGGAATATCTTTGATTGCTGAAGGAGCACTGTGAGCGCGTTTCCGGCTTTCTTTGTTCCTTTCAGCCTCAGTAACAGCATGTCGTAATTTCGTAGCCTTGTATATAGGTTTCGGCAAATGTCGGTGTCTGCAAAACCATAGGATTCATAAGTCTATTGTGAAAAATATAATTCAGATGGGACCAAATTTTATATCACCAGATTTAGTGAAGAACATTGTACGTGTTGGTTAAAACCCAAATAAATTTGAATGAAAGGAAATGCACATAAGAGCTACTCAAAAATGCTAACAAAGACAACTAAAATGGTGAACGGATAATACCTGTCGATACGATTGATTTCGGGTAAATGCTTGTAGCGTTTTTTGACTGCAGCCAAGTATGCATGCCTTTGCTTTTCCCTGGGGACTAACTGCAACGCCAAAAACAAACACCCAGTGTCAAATTCCCTCTCTGAAACACGACTCGGAGACAAATAGTCTGACCTAGTATTGGATTGTACAGTTTGATTAGGTACATACCACTCCAAGTTGCTCAGAAGCTTTTGACTTCCACACCCGGATGTTGGTATCATCACTACCAGAAAGTACATACGTTGCATCACCGCTGAAATTCACCGAAAATACCCTGAAAAGTAAAAACATAAACCAAATCAGAGGAGGAACAGAAAACACGAGTGATCAAATTCTGGGAACGTCCTCTAGAGACTTTAATCCTCTCCGAGCTACTGAATTGTTATACCTTTCCTATGACATGCTACAGAGGAATCAGAACAACCACTAACATAAGGAAAAAAAACGTTCTGCATCAAAAATGCTTTGACAGGCAAATCAATTCACCTCTGCATTCGCTTAGTGTGATACACCTCCCTACTGTGACCTCCATTAAATGGAAAAATCCTAACCTGCATTGAAGCAAAAGCAAATTATCAGAAAATTACAAAAGACCATTTATGAAACATAACCTACAATTATGTCAGCCTGTTCCCGTGATATCTGGCTTAAAAGATATCACAAACCGAGCAGCCACTTCAAGCATAATAGGGGCAGCCAATAAGTGCTTTCAACCACATAAAATGCTGAGAATCAGACACAATTGCCGATCCTTGTTCTTCCCCTGCATAGTACTAACTTTCTGATTACACAACAAGCAGTATGGACAAAAGATGAAGGTATTTATGCAAACTTACCGTCCTATCATATGAACCTGTCACAAATTCTCGTCCTGTTGGTGAATAGTCTATAGCCATTCTGCAGAAAACATTAAAACACCCCCATGTGAATAAACCAGTTTTTTGGTACGTACATACGAGATGAAATCAGCCAGGCAACAATCTTGTTCATACAGACAACTTTTATGAACGATTGAGTTACTGAACATCATGATAACTAGTTTCATAGTCTCGGAGTATCTCAATACATAAGAAATAGCAGGAATACCAGTGCCTTTAAGCCAAACAGGTAAACAAATGACGGCATAGAAGACTTACACAGCTGACACATGATCTTTATGTATACACATGGAGTACTTGAGTTTACGCATGTCGTAGCTGTAGCAGTTCCCATCCTCATTGGCCTGAAACCACAAACCAGGAAAACGAAGAGTTAGCTTACAAAAAAAATGAAGGCATACTCTATGCTACTAAGCCATAATAGAATGTTCATCAACATTTCCCAGACAAACTTACAGCTGTGAAATTCATTGGTTCTCGAGGATTCCATGCCACAGCATTGGTCTTCGTCTGCATAGACGACAAAAGAAGCGCAAGCAGCACCATTAGACCCTCATTTGCAACAAAAGGGATGATATGCAGACATTGAATCACAAACATAAACCCAGAATATGAATGGTTGTCGAATTAAAATCAAATATCCAACTCTTGCCTAACCACTGCAACAAAAGGCTCTAATATAATTAGAAAATTACCTGCATAACTAGCTTCCTCAATGGCGTTCCCATTCGAAGGTCATACAAAGCAATACTCCGATCACTGCCCCCTCGCAGTTCCACATTTTTCCAGTTTAGAAACAACATTCAACAACCAATAGCCATTCCACATAATGTTTAGGCTAAGTCATCACGAACACAATGGCACTGAGAGAAAGAAAAAGACATTAAGCCCCTGCGACAAATCCTCCATAAAGGCAACTTACGAAAGCTTCATAAATAGCAGATTCTTTCAAAGGTGAAGAGAATGCAAAGATATGTGTCAAAGCACCTGGCAGTAGTAGCGAACACATCGTGCTCGGCTGGATTGAACCGCAGTGAAAGTATAGAGTCTGCACCCCAGGTAAATGTATTGATTGGCTCGGACCTACCACATCAAAAAATGCAAACAAGCACTTTGTTCAGAAACCATGCACATACTCAACACCACCCAAAAGCTGGAAGACAATGACAGTACTAACACCGAGCAACTACATTTCTGTTATAATGTCATGCTAAATAGGCAGTCTTCTCCATGTAACTAATTCACACATCAGCAACTTCTACAATAAAGATTCAAATAAAAAGGCTAATGAAAATGGAAATGATGGATAAGACATAACACCTGTTATGGTCCCAGACATCAACCTGAGCGCCTCCTGTTGCAAATATTTTGCTGTCCCATTGATGGTCCACAGCCAGGAAAGCATTTTTGCCTTGATATGTTGCCAGTGGCTACAATGACAGTGAGTTTTGAGAAAAGGTTTTGAGCCTTACGATGTTTAATACGTTCCCAATACTAACTTGCAGAAAACCAGCTTTAGTAAATAGTGATCTCTGCAATTGTGATTCAAAAAGTTCTACATATCCTGCAACCTTGAAATTCATGAGCGTGCTGAGGAGATTCAATATGCACCTCTATAATCTCAACTTCATCACCGGTAGCCTCCCCGGAAAACGCAGTCGGTACTTCCCACAATCGCACTCTGCAATACAAGAGAAGGTCAGTTCTGGGACATACCAGAAGAATTTGCTGCAGGATATAAAGGAGGGTTTCTCAGTCGATAAAGAACAGCAACATAAAAATATAGCTACTGGTGAAGAAGGTCCCCAACAACATAGTTTTCAAAACAATCTGCACCTTGAGTACAGGACAATCCCAAGCACCTTGAGTACAGGACAATTCCAACCACCTTATGGATTTCTAACCGAGTAGTCAAATACTTATATGTTTGAAAAATTCAAAATTTTGCACGCAGTCTGAAACATGATCCTGAAGTCGATAAATCTACGCTTTGTTTTTCATACACAATCTCATGAAGCCAGAACAGTGTTACTAGACTAAAACGAAAACATAATAAAAAAGTTGTAAAAATATAACATGCTTACGTGCAATCGTCCCCGCAGGATACCAAATGCTCTCCGTCTGAAGAGATAGTCAATCCCCGCACAGCCCCCCTGTGACCGGGAAACTGCCTCACAGTACGTCTGTAGATTCACACATTTGTTTAGGGTTTAGGGTTTAGGGTCGAAATATGATGGAAATTTGAAAAACCACACATAATACATTGCTAGCTCCAAGAAGAATTATCGTGGCTTTGGAAATGCTTACTTGTATGCTACATCCCACAGCCGAATATCTGCAGAAACAAGGCCCAGAGAAAAAAATTAACAGAGAGACAAGATTAACCCTTGAAGGACAGGCTTTAAATGACCAAGTCATATTATGAAAAATATGATGCGGATGAGACGAAGTTTAATATCATCAGGAACATTGCATGTTTCAGTCAAGAAATAAATAAAATTGAAGAAAAGGAAGTTCCCATGTGACCTACTCAAAACTACTAAAAACACATGAGGTCCAAAAGAAGGTGCCTATTAACCCCTAAAGGACCATAAGGCCACCAGGTGGCTCCTGTTTTTTTCAGTAATTTTGAGTAGGTTTCATGAAGATTCTTTTTTGTTGATTGAAAAAAATAAAATTATTCAACATATGTAATATTCTTGATGTAAAATTTGGTCCCATTCAAATTATAATTTTCACAATATGAACCTTTAAACTTGTCATTTTCAAACCATGAATTCTTGGTCCTTTAAGGGTTAAGAGTGAAGAAAATCTATATCCTCATCAAACTGATAGCTCTATAAAATTAGGGTTTCGAAAAAACGACGGATAATTCGCACACGGAAGAGAAAATTTAATACAGAGAAAAGAAAAAAGCCGCATGTACCTCCGTCCAAGGAGGCCGAAACAAGACAATTCAGGCGCCGCGGGTTTTTGGCCATAGAAGAGACTCCATCACAATGACCGTTTAAAGCTCCGATGAAGGGCTTTGCAAAAACCTGCGCATTATGGAACCACGTTCTTTCAAATTCTTCCGAAAGATCAGTCCCTGCCTTCGCTCCTTGTTCAAAAATCTATACTACTCCCTCCGTCCCAAAGTTATTGTCATGTTTGAAAGTCATGTTTGAAAGTGCTTTTTTAAGTAGGTCAAAAAAATACTTCCTTGTGGTTAATTTTATTTAGGTTGCAATGAACACATGCAATGTTCTTCAATCATTCTAGTGACATAATTTGGAACCTTTTTTAATCATTTTTCTTACAATATGATCAATGAAATTGGCTCAAAGAAATACCAAGCAAACAAGTTGGACAATAACTTTGGGACGGAGGGAGTACTTCCTAAACCTGTAAAATGTAAAGCAAGCTCAGAGCCAATACCTTGTCCAATTTGGCAGCGTTGACAGCTCGCACATACTCGTGCGCCCTCTCCTGCGGATGGAGACTAGGATCCAAATTCCGAAACACCTTCTGCACTTTCCAGAAATAACCAAACTCAGATCAAAACCCTAAAAAACTCGAAAACTTATTTCTTTCAAAAGCTTTTGCGACGAACCTGCAAATCCTGGCTCCGCTCTCGCGTGAAATCCTCCTCGGAGCGAGCAATAACCTTGACCTTCATCTTCGCGAGTGCTTAACTTGGATTTGCGATCAAAAACCCGCAAGAGCGAGCGTCGATAGACTGCCTGCTCCCGAGCTTCGATGGGGTTTAGGGTTTTAGGGAACAAGATAAAGAAAAAGAAATGCTGCCAGCCTCGAGGGGAGAAAGAAAAAGAAAAAGAAATGCTGCTAGCGTAGAGCGGAGAAAGATAAAGAAAAAAAAGCTCACGGAGGCAATGATAAAGAATAGCGAATGTTGCTAGCATAAGGTTCTTTAGCCCTTGCAAGGATTCATCCTTTTGCTTTCACTACATGAAAGATAAAATATTTCAAACATATGATTCTAGAAGTTGGGCTATTGTTGCAACTCTTCACTATTATTTTTTAACTAAAGAATGATGTGGCGTGTCCAATATTCCAAAATTCGCTACAGCAATTCTTGTGCAAAAGATTTTATTCCTGAATACAGCTTACAAAGGCTAAAGAACATTATGAGACTCGAAAGTTTGAAAGTAAAAATCATCCATCTTTGAATGCAGAAGCAATGAATGTATTTTTAATCTTTTACATTATTTTCTTTAACACCCAATACTCTTTAATGTTATTAACCCTAACTCCTCTCTAAATTTGGCAATTTTGCGAAAATGAATTATAAAATGCAACTAAAAGGGATATTTTTAACTTGATGTATGAACAAAAGTTGTACAATATGAATTTTAAATTCTATCCATATGGTCAAATGTGCAATTGCTATCACTAGTATTTTGTATAAAATTTGAAACTTGAAATTCAAAATTATTTTGTGATTCAATTACGAATAAGAAATTTGCAATCCGTGAATGAAATTTTAGAACGTGTGCTGTACATCAAGGGCATATACAGTAGTATAGGTGACTAAAATTTATGATTTGTAATTTGATGAATTTTACATTTAAGACCCAATCTAGTAATGGCACACACTAGAAAAATAGTAGGATTCTATGACAGGTTGTTATACGACTTGTAGACTACAATTAGTTAGGATATTATTTTTAATTGATTTAATAATATTTTCCTTAATTGTTAATTGCAAGACTAACAATAATTGCTTTTACAACTAGTGTAGTTGGCCAAAAACAAATTTGTAAAATTTCCTAACTAGTTGTCAAAAAATGCCAAAAATGTCTAAATTTTACTACAACATGAAATTATTATTTTTTAAGTTTTTAAGATTGCTAAAGATGTCCAAGTCTGTTGCAAAACAACTCCCATCCATCATGGTTTTGTCCAAAAAAATCAAATCAATTTTTTTTTTCCTACATATAGAAAAAGCTTCCATACTCTACTGCAAAAAAGTTGAAAAGAAAGAGTTTTTAACATCGCTAAAAATGTCCAAAATGTGCTGTAAAAAAACAAACCTAACCATCACAATTTTGAAAAATGAACTAAAACTAAAATTAAATATTTTGAATTTTTTTCTACATGTACAAAAAAGCCTACATGATCCACCACAAACAAAAATTTAAGAAAAAGTTTTAAACACCACTAAAAATGTCCAAAGTCTGCTGCAAAATAAAAACAACTTGTAGCCATCACAATCTTGCAAAAAAACATTATTCAATATATATATATATATATATATATATATATATATATATATATATATATATATATATATAATAAAGGCTACAAATATTGTAATAAGAAAAAAGACTTTATTTTCTATTAGATTTTTACTCTTTTTAACATGGCAAAAAAACTTCAATGACAATATACATTTATAATTAACAAAAAGTTGTTAATTATGGTAATGAATTTTAATAATATCATCGTTAATGAAGCAAAATATAAAAAAGTTATATATATATATATATATATATATATATATATATATATAATTCCAGCTTTGAGGCCTCATATTTTTCTATATTTTGATTTGTAATTATGAATTTATTTTTGTCAAATTTGCTAGTATATGATTATAATATCTATTTCAATAGAATTAATAAATGGTCAATAATGTTATATATAAATATGTTAATTAGTAGTTGACAAGTGTGGAAAAAGCTGTAGATCAACAAACCAATAACAATAACAACGCTAACTTACACTAATAAAATTATATGAATTTGTCATGTACACCGATTTGAAATTTGATAAAAATAAAAATGTAATTAACTAATTAAAATATTCATATATCTATATAAATAAAATATCATAAAAAGGTAATAAAAAAAATGATCACTAGTAGTAATTTAGTTTTTTACAACTAGTTCATTGTGACTTAACCCTTTAGTGCCCAGCTGACCACATTATGGTCACTGCAACGTTCAAAATGTAGATAGCAGAGAATCCGTGAAGAATTTGAACTTCAATTTTGAAGTTCAAATTATGCCACATACATTATACATCTTCCAGAAAAAGAAATTTTGAATTTGGAATTGTACAACTATCAAAATACCTATCAACAAATCGCAAAAATACTGCAAATACCTCAAAATACAACAAATACTTACAAATACAACACATGTATTATGCAGTATTTCTTGTGTTTGGAAGTTTGTTATCTTGTTTTGTTTTTTTGTATTGTGTTCTCTTCTTCATCTTCCATAAGTGTGTGTAATCCGATCTTGACTAATGTACCCACTCCTGTCAATTTTCAACATATAAAATTTTGCCTAAACCGTATATGGATAAGTCACTTTCACTTATAAAATTCACAATAATTATGTGTGAGTCTATTTTTGATAGGAAAGATTGCAACGGAGAGGTGTTGGCATAGGGCATAGCTGAACTTCTTTACTTTCATGATTGAAAATTTAACCCACATTCTATTTAACTTTGAAGCCACACATCCCCCAAAATCTCAGTTTTGAGCGTGCATTATACAATTCAAATACATACTATAATCTTCCGATCCCACCGTTGGATGATTCTCAAATTTTAATAAAATGTGTACTCTCGAGTTGAAAATAGAATTGTAACGCTACTTTCTAATTTAATATATTCTATTTCTGATAATCTCAATCACAGTGGAAAACCAACTGAAATTCAGACCTCCCAGCTACAGTACCCTGGGCACTAAAGGGTTAATTAAATTGTTCAAATGAATCAATACTTTTATAGAACAATTGTTTTGGACCATTTAAGCAAATTCTAACTCAGTGAATTTATGCTATTCTCATACTATTTCAAAGAGTGTGATTGTCATTCAAATGTCATTAACCCCTAAACGTACCAATCCTTTGAAGAGAAGTAGATTCTAGCCTCAAAAGTAAATATCAGCGTGACTAAGATGTATACGAGGTCTACATGAGAAGACAATTGTAAGCATAAAATCTACCCAACAAATTTGACATACTTGTAGTTGAAGGCCTCTACAATATTATCAATAGCTCCTCATTATAAGAGAATTAAATAGGCTTTCAAAAGTGACTTGGATGAAAATCATCTGGGGTTGAATGAGAAAGTTACAAGGCTTCAAATCTGTTTGTGATCCAAAATTCTGACGTTTAGGGGTTAAAGAATTCATACTATTTAAATCATTTTGTCAAAACTAATGTGAGGATAGATCACACTATTAAAACTCTTGTACTAAATATCATCAACTCCATATAGTCACAAGAGTTTTACATGCTTCTACGTTGGCTGTGACATTAAAGAGGTCGGGGGTGTAAACCTTTCTTTCCGACGCATCTTTATCTTTAGGGTTTGGCGCTCCTCCCGGACATTCAAATTTGCTCGTCAGGGTTCTGTTCTTCAATACCAATCATCCTTTTGTCGATTCTCGCATTCCATTTCGTTGTCACAAGAATCAAACAGTTCGTTGGAGGGATGGAAAAGAAGAGTATTTGATACAGAATAACTTAATCAAGGCTTTACCAGGGTTTAGTGTTTCGGTTTTTTTCCATCGTCATGTTGCAGGGGGTTCACGCGGGGGCCTGGCCGAGCACTTCTTATGGTGCAGAGTATTCACGCAATCGGTTGTGCCAGTGTTATACTGGCGCAATGGCCGTGGCTTGCCCTCTTCCAAATCTTGCGTTCAAAACATCCAGTGTACAAATTTTCAGCTTCAAAAAGAGGCCAAGGACTCCGTGTATTGTGATGGCTGGACAGCGAGACGACGGGCTTTCTGAAGACTTGCAGGAAGATATGATAGTGTCCTCAATTGTGACTGATGCGCCTCAGGTAGTCTCTACTCTGAATTGTGACTCCGTCCCAAAGTTATTGTCCAACTTGTTTGCTTGGTATTTCTTTGAGCCAATTTCATTGATCATATTGTAAGAAACATGATTGAAAAAGGTTCCGAATTATGTCACTAGAATGATTGAAGAACATTGCATGTGTTCATTGCAACCTACATAAAATTAGCCACAAGGAAGTATTTTTTTGACCTACTTAAAAAAGCACTTTCAAACACGACGATAACTTTTGGGACGGAGGGAGTAGAACAAGAGCTTTGAAATGATGTATTGCAATCAGAAAACGAGGTAAAATGAGGAAATGCAAAGTTCAGTGATGCAGATGGCCATGTTGGGCGTTTTAGACGCTTAGGGGTTAATGAAAATTGCTCTCATTTAGAAGAAAAGGTCTGTGACCGATTACCGAGCCTTAGGCTGTCGCTTAGGGTACAGGGGAGTGTTCTTGCTAGTAGGATATTGAAACTCACGAATTTCTTGATAACGTAATGACGAGTAGAATCATTAATGTGCATGATTGATGTCGGGTTTTCCAAGGTTTAGGTATAATGGTTAGAGCTGACGAGTTAAACCCTAAAAGAACCAAGGATTCATGGTTTTAAAATGACCAGTTTGATTGATCATATTGTGAGAAATACAATTCGGATTGTTACACATTTTATATCAAGAAGAGCATTGCATGTGTTTGGTCAAAAATTAATAAATTTGGACCAAAAACAGGTCTCCATGCAACCTGCTAAAATAAATATGAGGACCATTTGGTCCTTCAGGGGTTAAGGGGAAAAGGAATAGGTGGCTTTGGCAGGTTTATGTTTTCTGATGTTTAGTGAGAGCATAGAGTTGTCCTCACCTGTTACTCTGGATCCTGAGAAGGCGACTTAGACCTGAGGCATTTCTCCGGAGTTTTGTATTGCTTTTCTTTCAAATATACAGTTGTCCCTCTCTATTACGACATGTTTGGGAATTAGTCACAGAAATGACTTGTCACATGTGTATTTCTTGAAACAATAATATCGTCATACTGTACCCTTAGGGCAGTGTCGACACTAGTGTGTTGAAGAAGTTTAACCCCTAAACGTCTGAAAGTGCCTTTGCGACCGGTAGAATACGGTCTATTTTTCTAGTATTTGGAATGGATTCAGACCTTTTACAGGTTTGAGTTCAACACAAAAGCTGAAATTTACATCAATGCGGTTCTAGTGAGCTATTGAGATCCCAATTTAGAGCTTCTTGTTGATAGCAAATGCCATTTATACGGCCACGTATCTAATATCCCCATGGGACGTTTAGGCGTTAAGTCTAGAATTCAGACTGTGCGAAATGCCATTTCTTAATTTTTAAAAATTTGGAAAATTTACTACGTATGGCGGTTCAGGTTTCACATAGAACTAAATACATTCAAATAAATTTTCTTTGTTTTTCGGATATCGGTCTACAAGTTTATCAGAAGTTTGACATGCTCCAAAATTTTCCTAATTATTTATGAAACTGACTTGTGTGTAGTGTCATTAAAGGGAGGGTTGACTGTAGGATTGAAGTTCTAATTCCCTTTCTCGTCTTTTGCAGATTTCGAGGGGCGTGCCAATGAATCTAGCAGCAGGAGTTGGCGTCACAGCTGCAGTCATAATGATGGCAGCTCTAGGGTTTATGGCCAAACCTCGCGACGATGGTGGAGGCTCTGTCTCAGATCTCATCAAGAGGGGCCAACTTCGAGCTGACAGGGGAGAGTACGTCACAACCTTGTGCTCATTGACATATTTGGTTGGTTAACCCCTGAAAGACCAAAGATTCATGGTTTCAAAATGACAAATTCAATCAATCATATTGTTAAAAATCAATAATTCAGACGGGGTCAAGTTTTATATTACCGGAATCAGTGAAGAACATTGTATGTGTTGGTTAAAACAGAAATAAATTTGAACTAAAGAAAGTCCACATAGGATTGCTCAAAAATGCTAAAAAAAACATGAGGGCTTCTTGGTCCTTTAGAGGTTAAATCTTTTCTACACCTACACGTTTCAGTACTGTGCAGTAAATTTTTGACATATTTGGTCAGTTAACCCCTGAAGCACCAAGGTTTCATGATTTCAAAATGACAAATTCAATCAATCATATTGTTAAAAATCAATAATCCAGATGGGTCAAGTTTTATATTACCGGAATCAGTGAAGAACATTGTATGTGTTGGCTAAAACACAAATAAATTTGAACTGAAGGAAGTCCACATAGGACTGCTCAAAAATGCTGAAAAAACATGAGGGCTTCTAGGTCCTTTAGGGGTTAAATCTTCTCTACACTTACACGTTTCAGTACCGTGCAGTAAATTTTCGACATATTTGGTTGGTTAACTCCTGAGGGACCAAAGTTTAAAATGACAAATTCAATCAATCATATTGTGAAAAATATAATTCAGATGGTGTCAAGTTTTATATTACCGGAATCAGTGAAGAACATTGTATGTGTTGTTTATAGCACAAATAAATTTGAACCGAAGGAATAATATAGGACTGCTCAAAAATGCTGAAAAAACATGAGGCCTAATTTGGGCTTCTTGGTCCTTTTGGAGGTTAAATCTTTTCTACATTTACACGTTTCAGAATTGTGCATCTTGGTCTTGTAGGGGTTAAATCTTTTCTACATTTACACGTTTCAGTATTGTGCAGTAAATTTTCGACATATTTGGTCAGCTAACCCCTGAAGGACCAAAGTTTCATGGTTTCAACATGACAAATTCAATCATGAAAAATATAATTCAGATGGTGTCAAGTTTTATATTACCGGAATCAGTGAAGAACATTGTATGTGTTGGCTAAAACACAAATAAATTTGAACTGAAGGAAGTCCACATAGGACTGCTCAAAAATGCTGAAAAAACATGAGAGGCTTCTTGGTGCTTTAGGGGTTAAATGTTTTGTACACTTTCACGTTTCAGTACCGTGCAGTAATTTTTTGCTGCTGATAACGTTATCTAATTTGCATTGTATTACTGTTGATTGGGTGCAGTGGGAGGCCGCTGAAGTACGAAGACCCTTTTAATAATCCTCTTGTTGGAGGAAAGGTTGGAGGGAAGAATTCAATCGTGAGAATGTATGGAAAGATGTTCAGGGTAGCTCCCGTGACATTGACTAACGAGAAACGAGTGAGTCACCAGAACAGGCGTGTGCAAGCTTACAGGTGGAAGCGACCGGTTGTTTTCTTAAGTGAAGGCGAGCCTGTTCCACAAGGAGTAGATCCTGAAGAAGTTCGGTGGATACCCGCCAACCATCCCTTTGCAACAACTACCAATTACATCGATGAAGACTTGGCGCAGCAGAATGTGATGCAAGTGAGGGGAGTTCCCTCTCGTCTGAAAGCTGAACACGAGGCCCTTCGGAAGAAGATGATGGAAGCTGCAAGCAAGGTAAACACTGTCACTTAAAACTTGTAAGCTCCGAATGTAAAACCCTAAACCCCAGACCTACTGATCGATAATTAACTCCTACTCTGTCCCATAATAAGCTTACTCAACCTTCAAAATAGAAGAAATTAACTAGTCCAATGGTGTGGATCCTGAGTCACTAGGAGTAGTAATTTGAGCAAACAAGAAGCTTATTGTGGGACAGATAGTTTGAGCAATCAGGAAGCTTGGTATGGGACAGAGGGAGTATTTGCCTAAGCTAACTAGTAAAGCCTGCCCTTACCTTTGCCTGTAAATATAAAATAATGATTTTTAAATCACCTTTGAAATTGCCTTTGGAATAACTTTTCAACCACCTTTCAAACAATCTTTCAAACAACCTTGCTAAGTACCTTTTAAATAATCTTTCAAGTCCCTGACCCCTTCCTTCTTTTCATTAGCTTGGCGTTGCCTTTTCCACTACATCAAAGTGGGGTGATAAAAACAAGAAGTCCACTTTGGAAACTGATAGTGGATTATAGGAACTTTCAAAACAATAATGGAGGGTGTGATTTCTTCTTCTTATTTGATAGAAAGGTAATATATGTGTCAACTCCTACTATTTATGGAAGTGCCCATTTTTGGCCTTTTGGTACTCAGGTAAGACCTGAACTTTCAGGTTTGAATGGCTAGTTTTTAACTCTATCATAGGCTTTAATTCTGTCTCAAAATGTAGACTGTCATGGCCTCAGGGTCTCTAACATTAGAATCCTGGGAAGTTTCTCACGATTGTCTTCCACCTGAAAGTCATAAGATAGTGTTCTTATTGTTATTAATTCGGTGATCTAGAACTTTTTCCACACTTGTCAAACATCCTAATTATCATGTTTACATACAACATTATTGACCGTGTATTGATTCTATTGAAATAGGTATTCTAATCATGTACTAGTAAATTTGACCAAAACGAAACTGATTTCATCAATACAAATTAAAGTAGAGAAAAATATGAGGCACGAAAGCCGAAATCATAAAAATTTAGAACTTCGCTATATTAGGGGTTGTCACACATCCTCCACCCCATTCTCAATCTTTAGAGAATGGAGACGTGGCACGCTCTCCTTGAATGGTGGAGGGCCCATTCTGTGAAGATTGGGGAATTCCATTCTTCTCCTCCACGGGTGAAGAATGGAGAATGGAGAATGACCCATGCTTGGAGGATGTGTGACCAACTAACAACTTCTATTCTTCATTCTCATTCTCCACATACCAGAAAAGGGGTGTCACACTTTCTTCATGGAGAATGTGTCCTATTGGTTCCTCTTTTCTCTCATTCTTCAAAGAAATTTCATTCTCAGAGGATGTGTGACAACCCCTATTTTGTATGTATTTCTTCCACCACCTGAAGGTTTTCTTTGATTCCTTGTGCTGCAGGAGCCAGAGTTTAAGCTACCTGACAGTTCCGTGGATCAATGGAGCTCCCCACCAAGTGCTGGCGAAGATGGTGTGCAACGAGATCGTAGAAGGTCGCCCATTGTGAGTAACGGATCTCCTCGTCTGCGGAACATAGATGGATCAGAGATTTTGGGTGAGTCTCAATGATACTGTAGTCTGAGTGATACGTAGTTCCTATTTGCTGCCCTGGCTCACATTTCAACAGAGTGTTTGTACCTGTTTTTCTGAAGTCATCAGACACATATTGTGTGCTCTCAAGAATGTTTCTGAACATATTTAGAGTCAAGCTTTTGAAGAAGACGTTAAGGGCGTCGGTTTTTTTATGTCTAAAGGTGCCACCAGATGCTCCGGATTAGAGTTGAATTGAAGGATGGTTAGGTTGATCAACTGGCTTTTTCCCTTTTCAAGTGTACCATATTCTGCAAGGCTGCAGCTTTGATCTTCCCTTGCATCTAATTAAAACGTGTTCAAAGCGTTTGAACTTCAGAACTGGTTAATTGTTTTGTTCATGTTCAGTATCTTGACATTTCCTAGTGTAGCGAGGTAAACCACCCTAGTTGTGCCATGTGACTATCTGTGTCACTTTGTGGTCACTACATACCAGTGTTTTTATATTTAATTTTTTTAATGTACACTACTAGTATATATCAATTTCAATATGGAGAACACAATTGTGGAAAAATATGCATTCTTTGTTAAACCTTATGTAAAATGAAAGAAATGATAAATTCACCAAAGATATTATTGCTAAAAATACATCTGATTGCTTAAGTTGGTGTCTTCGTTGTTGTTCGTACTTTAGCATCACACTAACAGGCTGAAATGAGAATCTTTGTATCACATGTGTACTATCAATTCCTATTATTCTGACGGGGTGTTCAGCTCGTCACATACTCAGGAATGCAGCATATGGCTGTGATTCCTGGCTTCTTTTAACCCGTAAAGGAGGTCGCCCCTGTTCATACGGGGCGTGTACCGGGAAGAACATTTGTATACAGGTAACGTTTAATGTAGCATAACGTGTCCTATAGAGCCAATTTTTTTCTTGGTCTTGTAAGAACAACAAGACACATTAGAGTTATTTGTAAAGTCCCTCAAATCCCTTCTTTTTGACCTGTAAAATGGAAAGGAGAGGATCGGCATGATCTTACTGTAGACCCAAAATAGAACACTGGATGGATTGAAATTTTTATTCATAAAAATTTGGAGGGAGGGAGAAGAATTGGGTAGTGGGGTGGGACCATGAGGAGAAGTGGTGTCAGAATGCTTTGGTACTAGCTCTGGTCCATGAAGAAAGCAGGACAGAAGACCGGATGCCTTTACAAATAACTCTATTATTGTAAAATTTTCATGTGTAAAATTTTCATGTGCAGGAGATGATAAAAGAATTTCCTGTACAAATGTGGTAGTGAGAAACAGTAGAGCACATTACGGGTTAACCCTTAAAGGTCCAAATTGGCCATTCCGGCCAGCATTATATGGCCGTACTTCATTGTATATGGAATGGTTCTACACCTCCTATGAGTTTCATATCAAAAGTGAAGTTAAAATTCATGTCTACATGGTCTAAAAAGCAATTGGGATCTCAATTTGGAACTTTCTACTTACAACAAATGTTAAATATACGGCAACATATCTACTATGCCCTAAATCCTTTAAGGGTTAATGGGTGTTCCTGCGAAGTTTGCAGCTATGTTCTTGACTCCATTTTCTATTGAAGAATGTTGATCGACGTGAGTGATTAAACGTGGCACAGCTGATGAAGAATCACACAGTATCTGGACTTCTGAGGTGTTCGTACAAATTGACGAATTGACTCATGTTTTTCATGAGGGTTTCAAGGGTCCCTTGCTTATCATTTTTCTATTGTCGGTGATTCTCTGTTGTCCTTTTAGTTAGTCATCTTATGCTGCTCAGTTTGCAGAGAGCCAATTAAGGCAGCTAACTCAAAGCATGCAGCTACTGGATCTTAACCCTTAAACGTGAAGAGGGCGTGGGCAGGGCAGCCCGGAAGGCATCTAAATTTTTGGAGAAAAAAAAAAACTACCCCAACTTCAAAACCTATTCAATTTGATCACTCGTTGATTGCTTACCAACGATTCCACAATCTCTCAAATGAGGCGCAAATTTGGAATCTAGATCGCTTTTTCAGTAGCTTTCCAACGCACCAATCCTCGCTTTTGATTGAGAAAAACTACTTTTTTCTTAACCCCTAAACGTCCTCACCTATGTCTAGTTTAGGCAGTTTTGCAAAGATGCATTATAAAATGCAATTAATATGAATAATCAGAACTTGATGTATAAATGAAAGTTATACATTTTTAATTTTAGATTCTATCTATACGGTTAGATCTATGATTGCTATCACTAATCTTTTTCTATAAATTTTGAAACATAAAATAAAAAATTATTTTGTAATTCAATTACGAATAAGATATTGACAATATGTGGATGAAATTTGTTGTGATGGGTTATAACGTAGTACTTTAGGTGTAGTGATTTTTGGAGATTTTTTGGATGCTTGATTTTAAGAGTTTATTTTTTCAAGAACACTTTTAGACCAAAATCTTCAAGATTTTGGGTGAAACACTGCAACACAAAATGAGTCACAACTTTTTTCGAAATTTTTTCCTTTTCGATCGGATCACACATACATGAAGCTAACTTCCCATAAAAAATTCAGTAAAAAAATCACACCACAAAAAGTGCATGACGGATGAGAAACTACGGATGAAATCTGTACATCATGCAAAATATGCATGGTTGGGCAGTTAGGGGTTAAATATTCTTTTTTGTAAAGGCCCGTGGGTCTTTTTTGACGTTTAAGGGTTAAACTTATAGGCATTCTTGTACGGTGCTATCTAGTTTTTTTTCATGGTATATTTTGCCGAATTTCTCTACAAAACATGGATTTTCTCTTTTGTCAAGGAAAAAAATGAATTTAAAAAAAAAAAATTGACCAAATTTTCTCTATGTTTTTTATGAAGGTGGCCAGATTTCTCGAAGAAAATTACCAAAATATGAAGAAATTATATCAAAATATAATTAGAAGGTTAAGATTTCGTCGAATATTATTTCCCAAATTCTTTTACGTTGTCAGTTAGGGTTCAAGAAAAAAACACACAGGAAAAACACTGGTGCTGTCCTATGTATGTTGGCCTTTTGACTACAAATAGTGAAGTGGAGTGGTTAACCCCTAAACGTCACAGCGTCCAGAAACTGGACGACGAATGATTTCAAAGCCTTCTCACGTTCTCATCAACGCTTGGATGATACTCATCCAATTTTTTGGAGATTCTTCACCAAGTTGTTGTCCTATCTAATGGCTGGATTTAGTCATACTAGAGTACATATTTTTCTAAAATTACAAATATAGAAGTATGTCAAGTCGTTGACCGAGCCAAAATTGCATTGACTCTAGTTCAAAGTGGAATCGTGAAAAATGAGGTCATAAATTTAAGAAACACAAAAATTTCAAAGTATCACCACGTTTAAGAGTATCTCATTTCAAACTCATTCCAACAAATTTTACTCAAAAAATATTGAAATTTAGTTTGTAATCGAATTTACAAGGAATTTTTAATTTTAACTTTCAAAATTTATAATTAAATATTGGTGATTGTATTAGTGAATGGAACCGTACGGATGGAATCTAAAATTCAAAATCTAGAACTTTCATTTGTATATCAATTCCAGAATATTCTTCTAAATGATAATTTATAATGCTTTTTCTCAAATTGTCAATTCCAGGGACACCCTGGTACGTTAAGGGGTTAAGAGGACCCTTGCTAACTTTTAAAATCACCTTCACCACCATCAGCTCAAATGATTGCAGGTTCTGTGGATATTGACAAGAGACGGATAGCAAGCAAGTACCGCTGAAAAGGACTTTGAAAAGAGAGTTAAAAAGGACGTGAAGGTGTAACTTCCTTTGGATTGATTGAGAGTGTCTCCAAGCCTGGAGTTCAAGGGCATTTTCAATGTTCAATCGAGTCACTACAAGAGGGAATGTTTCATCATGGACGTTCACAAAATGCCCGAGACCCATGAGATTTGGAGTGCCTTTTTAACTCCTAAACGTCCCACGGGGATAGTATATATGTTGTCGTATAATTGGGATTTAATACCAACAAGAAACTATAAACTGAGATTTCAGTAACTCACTAGAATCGCATTGATCTAAATTTCAACTTTTGTTTCGAGCTCAAACCCATTAAAGATGTAGATTCATTCCAAATACAACCAAAATACAACGTATTCTATTGGCCGCAAAAGCACACTCAGACGTTTGGGGGTTTAGGTTTTAGCTCGATGTATGTGGGAGGGGCAAATGGAGTGGGAGGGGGGCAACCTACAAGGGAAGAATGCAGAGGTTCTTGAAGAATGCAAAAGTCTTGCCAACCAAGCCCTCCACGTGTTGAGTGGCTATGCCCCTTGCAACTTGCATATGTAGAGACTATATTTAGCCAAACCATAGGAGATCAGATGCTATGAATCAATGGAATTATCAAATCAAATACATAACATATTGAAAAGTTTTCTCACTGTGGTTTCGCTTCTTACTTGCAATTGGTCATTTTAATTTTCATGGTTGACAATTTGATCCCCTATCAGCCAATTCCTTGGCTTGATTTCTATTAGTGGAGAAAAAATAAATTAATAAATTGTGACTCTTTAGAATTTTATTTCAAAAAATCCTCCTCTTCATCGACGATGGTGAAAAATGGTATTCAAGCTCTAGTTTTTGCGTTCCGCTACTCTGTTTTGGTGAAGTGTGTGAGCTTGTGTGAATTGGCGTACGATTCCTTTATCTTCATAGAAAATTTGAAAGGCTTGGGACGGATACTTTCCACCCCTATCTGTCATGGTTCTAAACAGTTTGATCTTTAATAAAGTTTTGTTTTTTTTTGAGAAAAAGATCCAAATAAAACGGCTGAAGTCATCTGTGGCCTACACATGCCCATGGAGTGCACTGTTCAACTACTGTAAATATACACGTGCGTGCACAATAGGGGTATTATTTAGAACAAGCATGTACAAAATGTAGGTACAAGAGACATATTGCTATTGAGTAGGAAGTAGATATACATGGGGCTAGAGATAAGGCTACAGAAAAATTTATGTAAGGTACGGGTTTACGCGTTTACGCGTTCAAGTCAAGAAGATCTAAACTTGGACCAAAAATCATGCGTCTTTTCATCCACGTAACGACCTTATTTGGATGTACAGTAGGAGGTGAGGATCTATGCTCGGGTAGGGTTTCGGGCGCTCATTTTCGCCTTTGTTCTCTACGTTTCTTTTTGCTTGTTTGCATGCGCTTGATCGAGCTCACATTTGCTTTTCGCTCATCTTCTTTGACAAAGTTCTCTAGACGTCGGAGCAGCATTGCTTGCACACTTGCAACTTGCAAAGGAACGTCGGTACCGATCATTGTCAACATCTTGAAGTCAATTGCTATTGTCCCCTTCTCTCTCTCGATTGTGGAGCGCTTCGATTTCTCTTGAGCCTGCCAGAATGCGTGTTTGTTTTGTGAAGCGATGATTCTAGGGCGAAGGAGAGGACGTAAGGAGCCTTGAGCAATGATGTAAGTCTGGAGCTAGTAGCCGTGAGCAACGCCGTAGCAGTAGCCGTGAGCAACGCCGTAGCAGTAGCCGTGAGCAACAAGGTGAGTCTCTGTTCTTTCTCTGCGTTATTGTATCCGCCATAGCAGTAGCCATTGATTGTTTGGATCGAACTGATGTTACACAAGTTAGCGCTTCTCTCTTACTTTGAATGTCGTTTTGTGTAGCTTGTAGACAAGTCTTCGTTATTGTTCTTATATTTGTTCAAAAAATGAGTCTCTCTCTTTTACAAGACATTGTTTTAAGTTTGTGCTACATTGTTGTATGGGATTAGAGGTGTTATTGATCATTAGGGTTTGCTTGGTTTACAAGTTGTACATGCTTCTATGGGCTTGGATCGTTAGTTGATAATAGTTGCTTTGAAGTGCAGGCTAGAAATGCCATTCAATTTTCATCCTTATGAAATCATTGCCGAATGTGACTATACCAGGTGTATAGCTTTCGTACACTTCTCGCAAGGTAAGATCTTTTCTAATTGGTTATTCTTTCTGCTGCAATTTGTTGTTTTAAGTCTTTGCTGCATTGTTGTGTGGGATCAGAGGTGTTATCAATCATTAGGGTTTGACTAGTAGATAATTACCAACTCATTTTGTACAAGTTTTTCTACCTCCTAGTTTCTGTATACAACTGTGATTCATAGCTGAGTATATTAACCCCTAAAAGACCAAGACGTCCAAATTGGACCTCGTATTTTTTTTAGCAGTTTTGAGTAGGTTCTATGTAGACTTCCATTTGTTCAATTGTTTGTTTTTTGACCATCATATGCAGTATTCTTCACTGATTTCAGTGATACAAAATTCAATTACATTTGATTATATATTTCACAGTATAATGAATTGGGTTTCTTATTTTAAAACTATGAATCCTTGGTCATTTAGAAGTATTAGGTTTCGCTATTGTTGTGCATCTTGATTTTCTCACATGCAACATCTATAAAACTGCTTCCCACTTTTGCACTATATACTTTCGTTGCATCAGCTTACTTCTTCAAATTTTATTTACAGAATACCAATTTGAAGTATATTAAGCTTAAGCATTTGTTTGAGATGCAAGCAACAGCTTCTTTTGATACACTTCACTGTATACAAAGGAAAGCTCATGCCGTTTAAAGCACAACATTGATAACGTTGAAGGGACCGTTCAGACAGTTGTTGATCTTGTTGACTGGAAGGTAGAGGGAAAGCCTTTTCAGTTTATCTCACACATCATATTAATATGGTAGAATTGGATCGAGAATTGGATACGGTTATTGCATTGGCCAATTTGACGTATGATGAAGCAGACACATACGAACTTCATCCAAGTGATGAAAAAGTCTTTAACAAATTTATAACTAAAAACCCATGATTTGATGTTATACATATAATAGGGCCATATTTTTGCATTTCCAAACATTTGTACACATGTTATATACAATTTCCGTATTTGTTTTTGGACCCTTGTGTACGTATGGAAATGTATTTTGAAGCAATGAGATTTGTAAGTATATTGCTTGATTTTAGCAAAAATAAAATGTATACAGGGGTATTTTAGTAAGGGGCATGCACGCACATGATTCTTCGTTTTAATGAATAGTGCACTCCCTGAGTACACATATTGGTGTGAATGAGGTCCAGTGGTGCCATGATCTGTTGATTTGAGTCCCCAGTTGAGCTCTTGTCTACATCTTCTGTCTTACAGTTTGATCCCTTCCTCGGTATTTTCGTTCGGCATAGTTTCTCTAATTTGTAGAGGACAGAAAATGGATTTTGGTCCTAGAATTGTGGTTGCTGGTAATACTTCAACCTTTTACTTCTGCTTTATAATATATAAATATGGTTCTAGGATTTGTGTGCCCCAACCTTTGATGCCAAAGTGTGGAGTATGTTTTGCTTTCTTGTCCAATGTTGTTGATAGAAAGACTTTGAGGACAAAATTTATAAAGTCCGTTCCTTGCCTTTCTTATTCCTATTATTACTGTGTGGTGTGCATGTGGTGGTAGGAAGTCCTTGAGAACCTAGACTTGACCGGAATCAAAAAATAATTTGTTGTAACTAGCTTGTACAGAGATCCATTCTAGCAGTCAAGACCAGAACATTAAACGACTGACTGCTTGATGACACGTATTCTGCCAGTGTATCAAATCTGTATCAGAACTGTAACCGTATCTCATTGACTATTTGACCCAAGATATCAAATTAGTAGTATTTACTACTATTAATTAGCACATCCGCTTAAGAAAGTTAATACCAACCTTACAATATACTTAGTAACTAGTGAGTACTGTATATAAAATCAGTGTAGACGTTACGTAAGTTTTATCTATCTTTTGGATCTTTTGAAAAACCTGACTTTCTTTATGGTATTCAGAGTAGGTTATAGGAGAATAGTCTAGCTCTTTGGGAATTAGAGAGGACCGTCATAAACCCATTCGGGGAAAACATGACTGTAGGCTAGCATAAATAGATCAACAAAGTTTGAAACTCTATTCAATAGTTTTAAGATGAGGAACATGATGAATAGAGAAGATGTCTAGAAGTTAATAGATCCTCTTGCAAGCACTATTGTCTCCACTAATCCTGATGAACTAGTTGAATTGTAGGTCCAAAAGGAAAAAAACTTTGTTGATGATAGCCCTTTCAGTGAAAGATAACGTGACTCCATACATTGTCAATATTATAGAACTGATGAGTGTTGGAATGTACTAAGAGACTTGTACGCCAATAACACAAATTCGAGGAAATTGATGTTGCGTAGGAGACTCACGAAATTGAAATTTGAGAAAGGAGGCTCCATGACTTTATACTTACAGCACCTCGAGGAGTTGTTGAATGAACTAGCGTGTATTGGAGAGATCATCACTGACAACGAGGTGGTGGAACATGTGCATGTAAATTGAAGAAAGAGCTTTATGGACTTAATTAAACATGCACCGCGGGCCTGATACACTAAGATTGACAAATACCTCATCAGTCAAGGATTGTCAAAGTTCAACGCCGATTGCAACATGTAGTCACATTAATCCAAAGGCAAGTTACCCTTCTTTTACTTTACGTTAATGATATATACATCATAGGAAACGATGATGCTCACATCAAACAGGTGCGCACTAAAGTCCAAAAGGAGTTCTAAATGTTCGATCTTGGCATACTGTCCTACTTCCTTGGTATTGAATTCATCTTCCAAGACTCATGTATTCTACTCACACAACAACAATACATACAAGAGATGCTACAAGAGTTTGAATTATCTAAATGCCGTGGTGTTCACAGTTCACACTCCACTGGAGAAAACGAAATTCAAACCTGACATAAGCTCTTTTCAAGTTGATTCAACCCTCTACCAACGCATGGTGGGGAAATTAATATTTCTCGCCTACACTCGACCAAATATAGCATATGCAGTTAGCTTTGTCAGCTGATTCATGATCTAGCCACAGGAAACTCATGTCCAAGCTGTAAAACACATCTACAGATATCTTTGCAACACCACTAAATTTGCCCTAATCTACCAACAAGGGGAGGAGAATGATCTATATAGTTTCACCGGTGCTAATTGGGCCGGAGACATTCATGACATGGAATTTACAACCGGGTACATTTTCATATTAGGAAGCTCTCCAATTACCTGGAATAGCAAAAAACAACCTACAATAGCTTTGTCATCGATTGAAATTGAATACATGTCTATCATCAAGAGTATGAAGGAAGCCATTTGGCTCAATTTGTTTTGGGGGGAACTGACAATACAAGACACAAAAGTAGCCACGAAAGTAGCCATGGAGACAACAATATATGGAGACATCTAAGGGAGCCTGAATTTGGCACGTAATCTGGACGAACAAAACACATTGAGGTATGTCATAACTTTATCAGAGAAAAGACTGTATTTGGAGAAATCAACCTTGAGTAGGTCCTAAGTAGTGAGCAGTTGGCAGATATATTGACCAAGGTCCTAGAACAAACAGCATTTGAAAGACTTAGAAGTCAAATAGGATTAACAAAAATAAATACAGATCTTTGAATTTAGAAACCCCAATCACAATCCATAGTACTCTAGGCAATTCTTCACATCCGGAGGACTGCACACTAGAGAAACGTAAAAAGTCAAGCTTTACTCCCTTAATCTAGAAAACCTTACTCTAGCCTTATGTTCTTCAATGCTTTCAGTTGCCAAAAGCCTCTAGTTAACTACTTCACAGCTTAGCATGTTTGGAATAGAACGATCAACAAGTTTGTTTAACACTACATATCTACAATACCCTACTAAGTCTAGACGTACAAAGACCAGTACATTCCAATATGGAGTAGCAACAACAAAATGTCTCCAAGATGAACTCACATGATGGAGGTATAGCAACTACTTAACCAAAAGAGAGCTGACCAACATCGGCCAATTGCGATCACATACAACTTGATCCAATAGCGCAGACAGAAGATTTCCTTCAAAAAAACTTGACCCACTCGATGCAAATTAAGAATTTCCACCCGAGGAGACTGACAGACTTCTCTCACCAGCCGGGACCTCCAAAGAACCAGCATCATCACTAGAAAAGGAATTCAAAAACTATTCCTCAAGAACTTCTGTTGCCGACCTTGCAAGCCCGTGCAACCGTAGACTAAAATCAAAGCTTTTGGAGCGAGGAAGGGTGTTGTAACTAGCTTCCAAGGACATCCACTCTGGCGGTCAAGACCAGAACGTTGAACGACTAACTGCCTGATGACACGTATTCTGCCAGCTTATCAAATCCGTATCAAAATTGTAACCGTATCTCATCGATTGTTGGACTCAAGACACCGAATTAGTGGTATTTACTACCACTAATTAGCACAGCCACTTAAGAAAGTTAATACTAGCCTTACAGTACACTTAGTGAACATTTTATATAAAATCAGTGTAGACGTTACGTAACTTTTATCTATCTTCCAGCTCCTTTAAGAGACTTGAATTTTTTCATTTCCATCTTCGAAACTTTTCCCTTTGCCTAAAATACATCAACAATTTAACCTCTTCCTGAATGAAGAATATGCATACTACATCATGCAAGCTATTTTCCTGCCTAGTGCCTTGAGATGATTACAATTGCCAAATGCACTACTCGGTGATATGAGTTCATTGGAGTCTTTGATGAGGAAGATGCAAAATTCCTAGTTGTCGTATCGCTACCACTAGGAGCTTCAAGCCACAGATTCAACAAGACTTGTAAGTTTTAAAAAATCCACTAAGACAAGAAAGCTACTTCCTAAGATTAAAATCAGTGTTTCTTCAACCGCAACATATGAACAATCTTCTCTCAGCTAAAGTGATCCCGAAAGTGATACATGGCTAGAATTGACGTGTACACAAATATCCAATTTGCCTTTGCAAAATCCAATTTCTCTTTTGAGGACTAGACTTAGTAAAAGTACCAATTTTTGGCACAAGATGATTAAACTTCACCTCCTTTGCTTCAACATTATTTCTTAATGAAATGGTACATGCATTCAACATGTCTTTTTCTTGAATGGAACTCTATATTTTTAAATAGAGTAATGCAACTTTAATTACCACAATTTTCTTTTAAGAGCCTCTAGAGCGATTTTCCAATCTTTCAAAATATATGTCTTATCGATATTCATAAGGCTTCTATTGTAGCCTTTTTTTGCTATACAATGTTATACTTCAATGTTGGATTTTACAATAGCCTTTTATTTAATACTAATTCAGGAGACAGCTTCATTGGCCAAAATAAGAACATATTTATTCCTTAATTCTTGTTTGATTGAACCACTTAACCAAGTGGACAATGTTCACCATCGAGTTCACCATAAAAATCCTACAACATCTATGTTTCTATTTCTTTTATAAATGAAGGCATCATTGATTGTGCCGTTTAGTTAATTAAAAGTATATATGCAGCATGATGTGAATTTAAGTCAATCTAATTATTTTCCAAATTTATTATGTGATATTCTTTTGATAAGGCCTCTTCTCTCATTGCCAAATTTAAAGCAATCATCCGAATACATAAAAATATTAACCATACAATTTTTTCTTCTCTTCATAAAAAACCCTTGTTTTCATCACCTTGACTTACAATGCCATAATTAACAATTTTGAAGATGTTTAGCATTGAAAGGATAGTCTACTAGCTCAAGAACACATAACGATGTTAGTGGACAAAAATGAATCGTGTGTTGGATTACAGAAGTGGAAAAGGGTGAAGAAGTAGCAGGTGGAGAAAGATAGCGGTTATTGAATGGAAACAGAAGCTTTGCTTGTGAGTAATCAATATGCTTGCATAAAAAGAAACAAACGCTTACTTGCCAGCAACAAGTGATATACAAAGTGAAAAAATTTATTCCAAAAATTTATTCAATTTAGCTTACCCTAAGTTTCTGAAATGAACTCTGCGGTGATGAGACACATCGGGGTATGGGACGTAACGTCAAATCTCAGTGAGTTCCGTGCACCATCAACTATGGCAGGGATGTCAGCGGACCTGAGCACAACCACAAGGGACAATGCGTTCACACACATTTCTGAGATTTTCCGCAGTGTAAGCTCATGTATGGATATAGGCGTCGATTTTATATGGTAATCGTATTGAATAGGGGGAATAATCTTAAAAAATCAAATTATTATGAGAGGGTTGTAATGAGACTGGCTTCATAATGAACCATTGGAGTATGTACTAAGTACAAGATGTTACATGTTGGAATTAAGTTTGAAATTCCGTCTGCGTGATCTATACCCTCATCTAAACCTCATATGTTCATGGATTTTACATCTTCCTCAACCTTGTAGAGGAACATGACGCATGCTTCCAATGTAGTATGTGATCCTAAACTTACCAGGGTGTCACTGTAATTGACAATTTGAAATAAATCACCATAAGGTACTATTTAGAATAAAGTTTTACAATTGATATACAAATGAAAGTACTAGATTTTATAGGGTTTTGAAAGAAAGTTAAACATATTCAAATTATAATATATTGACAGACCATTTTTTTAATTCATTTTTTTCATAAAGGATTTTTCCATTTTTTCCCAATTAGTCTATTAAGAGCTGTCTTTAGTGTTAAAGATTAATTTACAATCGCTAGATGCACTACCCAACAACATAAGTTCGTTGGAGTCTGTGGTGAGGAAGATAAGGAATACCCAGTTGTGGTATTTGCTACGACCGGGAGTTTTAAGCGAAAAATTCAACAAGACTGTCTTGTACGCTATTGAAATTCTAGCATGTCATGCAAGCTAGTCCATGAGGATTAGGATCAATGTTTCTCCAACCGCGATGTGTGGGCGGACTTCCAAGAGCTGAAGTGATATATGGCTGGAATCAACGTGTACGCATCGTCATCACATACTAGTTGAGGCTACAATTAAGCTATACGTAGGCATCATGGCTAACCTCAAATTCAACCTAGATCATTGGTGCTTGCACAAGGAAGGCATGTTCCACAACTACACTGCAAAAACAAATAGGAGAATCCTTCTCAAATTGATAAGTTTATCATGACCCATCTCGGGCAAGTGGCATGGCCTATTGCCAGTAGACTACAAACTTTGGTGGAAGGAGATATGGCACAAGACACGGCTCTGGAAATAAGCATGCATATTATGAAGCCTCAAAGACAATGCCGTTGGAATCAATGCTTGGCGTTTGATAATAGCTCTACACATTCCCATTGAATGTACAACATATAGATATTGCAAGTGTTGATGAAACTCTCCTGCATTGTTTCTTCTTGTGTGAGAGAGTTTGGGTAGCTTAGAAGTTTTTTATTTTTGTGTTGTATCTCTCACATGAAATTGCTCCAAATATTAGAGGTTAGCCGTCTTTTACGTGGTAGTAATTCCTATTTGATTCGAAGCTTCCTCAAAGTTTTAAACTCGCAACAAAGTTCTAGACTTCTTTAGACGATTACTTGTTTGAATTTGCTAGTTGGACAGGAATGCATATTACTTCAACAAGGAGAAATGTTGTTCGCTATGTTTGAGCAAACGGGTGAAAGCACAAAAAAGTTTACCACCTCTGACCCTCATGACAATTCAACAATGCAAGGTTCAAAAATACATTATAAATTTATAATTTGTAATAAGAAAGTTAACAACAAAATAAAAACATTTTTTGTTTCATGAAATCTACCAAAAGAGCCTAAAAAAATGATTTTCAATACGTAGTCATAATTGTTTTATTGATGTAGAAGTGGAAAATTTTGAAAAAGTAATTATATACCAATCAAAAAGTTGGCATAAAATAAGCAAAAGTATATTAAAAAAAATCAACTTATTTTTTGGACAAAGACCTCAACTTTATCATTATTTCAAAGGTCATAAAAAATATATTTATGTTGAGTGTATTTAAGGCCACCAATTTTGCAACCGAGATTGGATTTAGGGATGAATTTTCAAACACTACTTTTTGTAAACTTTTCGGAAGTTATGTTATGAAAATTTGAGTTCAAATGCCTTTAAGAAATCTAAAGGGCTCCATGAAATTAAAACAAATTTACAATATATTTTGATATAAATTTATGACGTGTCACCAAAACAATTTTGATTTTAGACTAACTTTTTGAAGAGTTTTTCATGCTTTCACTCAAACACTGCACAATTTCACCCAAATCACAAGAGAACCGTTTGGGTCGTAACTCAAGTTTTTGTTAAACATCATCCTCCCAAGGCATAGGTTTGATAATACTTTGTTGAAGATTCTATTTCTTGGCACATGACATCATGCTAGGTTCAAAGTTGGGCAACTCTATTAACTTAGTCTTTTCTTATTTTCTTTGAAATTTCAAACATGTTTTGTTGGGTAGGCAAGCTCGTCTTTGGTTTAGTGTGTGATTCTTCATTTCAATAAAATGGATTTCATTCTCAAGAATTAAAATTAGAAAATAATATTTCAATATTTTATGCTATTATACTGGTAATGGGTAAAAACATGGTATTGTGTACCAAAGAGTTAATTCGCCTTACTGAAATTACAATGTTTTTGGTCAAAGGTTATAAAGGAATATGAAATTGTCAGTTTTCTATTGGTACAAATTTCACGGTGCCCTCTATTTTTCTTATAAGTACTCAAATTTAATGTTTCAAAATAAGAATCATTAAATTTTTTTAACTAAAAGTAGACTTCAAAAATAAATGCCTAAATCCAATTTTCGAAGCAAATTTGATGGACTAAACCATATGTAATATGTAATATGTAATATGAATATCAATTATATAATCTTTTAAGTACATTGTGCATTTGAGGGCCTTGAAGAAAAAATTTCAAATAAAAAAATGCATATATATATACATACATACTTATATATATATATATATATATATATATATATATATATATATATATATATATATGTAAGTATTTTTTACTTGTTTGTATCAACTTTTCAATTTGGTTTGAAACTTCTTTTTCAATTTTGATTTCTTCAACGTCACTAAAACACACATAAGTAATTATTGAAGATGAATTTTTCAAATTTTTTTGTGAGACTTTGTTAAACAACATGTTTTTAAAATTAGCAAAAACAATTCTACAAAAATAAGATTTTAATGTATCTTTTGACCTTGCATTGTTGCTTCAATCTTCATAGGGATTAATGTTGGTTCACTTTACCATGCTTTCATTCATTAGATATCTACAAAATCTAAAGAAATCTAGCACAGTTCAACATACTAATATAATTTGTTGGTTTAAAATCCTAGATCATGTGTATATGGTCAAATTCATGACTTTCGTTATGAAATCCATTTACATTAATTAAATTTCAAATATTTATTATACATACAAAACAAGTTATTTTAGCATGAATTTTGTAATTATTGGCTAAAATCATGAGACTTTAGAATGCACACAAAGAAGCGATACTAATCTCATTTGGAACCTTTAGAATCTTAATGTAATTGTTATAGAATCAAAATTTGGATAATTTTTAATAAATAACGTGTGCTCAATTTGATTATATTGTAAATTTCATAATTATAGGCAATCGAACTAAAATTAAAATAAGAAAATATTTTTTATATTTTAAACGCATTTTGATGTATTTTGATAGATACTCTTTTTGGCATGAATAATAATAAATCTCATATTGCACCAAAAAAAAACAAAAAAACAAAAAAACAAATTGTATTAGGCTAAGCATCAATTCTTCTTTCCAATCGTTCTTTATAATTTGAGTTGATTTTTTTTTAGTGTAAAGGTCATATACACCATAATTGCATGTTTGAATTTTTGAAAGATACAACCTACAAAAGAACCACTATGTGGAATTCTTCCCAATATAGAGGATTAGAAGTGGTCTCTTTCTACGCTATATAATCCCAAATAAAACAGTAAAGGTTATGATGTCAATTTATAATTCAATATATGTAGTATGGATACACAATTATTGAAAATCCAAAACGTATTCTCAACGTACGCTTATATTCAAACATATTAAAAATTAAATTACACATTCAAATAGACTTTTATTAGCTCAAAATACACATAAGTATACTATGTGGCTATGATCCAAAATTACCTAAACCATTAACACAAGTAATTTTGTTAAACGTCAAGAAAGTAGCGCAAGTAGAGCAATTTTTTTTTGAAAGGGCAAAGATCAAATATATGCTCGACTCTCTCATATTGTATTAGCTTACAAGAAAAAACTCAAAATCTACTCTAACAGATTTCACCTTATTAGCATATTTGCTGTTATTAAAAAGTCGCCACATGTCTTCAAAATAGATAAGGACTACATTTATGAATGAAAAACAAGCAATTAATGACTTGGATCCGTCAAGATATTTTCTTTGAAAAATAACTAATTTGTGGCGTGATTGTGCAACCCTGGCAAATACAAATTTTTCTCATACAATTAGTAGCTTGGATAATAATTGATGAAGATTCTTTTTGCATACTAGGAGACACGTGATTGGTTGGAAGCTTATCCTTACTAGACATATAAAGCCCCTCGGGCTTATTTTTCTCAAATTTTAAACTTTGTTGACTATATAAACTAGTAATAATAGGAAAAAAAAATTATGAATTTTATTTCAAGCATCAACTATGACAAGAATAGTATATACATGGGTCCAAATGAGATAACACAAGTCAACCATGCACATTTAGGGATTGATCAGTGGAGTCTGTAATGAGATTTTTTATCCAAAATGTAGGATAATTCATCCAAAATAGTCTTTAATGAAGGACTTATAAGGAATGATGACAAAAGCATAATTTTCCCTTTGATACTTATAGTATTTACAAAATATATGTTTTATATATATAACACATCTATAGGTATAGAACATTGTACAATACTATAACTTTTTCAGTATAGTATATAATTTTCCAATTATAATGATGAAGATTCTTAAAAAAAAGCATTGATGACATACTTAGAAGTTCGTTTTATTGCGTTTGAAACCACTTAGGGTTTTAGAATGTAAATTACTTATATAGTTTGAGGTTAAAACTCAAAAATACTCTCTTCTTTCTAAATTAACGAATGTCCTTTTACCCTAAGCTCCCAAGAGACCATTTTCTGGTCGCTGACCGTTTTTAACGAGATGCGTGGAACAAAAAAATATGTTTTTGAAAAACTAAAAATATTTTAAAATATTACATCAAGTCTACTTTCCAACCTAATTTGTGTCGATCCCAGTTACACTCCAACGGCGAAGAATTTTTCAAAGTGGATCACCTCAACATTGTCGAAATGGTATAAAATTTGCAATTTGGAGAAAGAAATAATGTTCCCTCCATCATTTCTTTTGCTTTTTTGAATGTTACTATAGATACACCAATTTTAACTAATCATACTAAATTTCAAACTCTAAAAGTGAAAATCATAATTTATACAAATTTCAAAGGTTAATGCTTTTAAATTCATTACAAAAATATTTAACACTTTTTTTTGGATGTTTGATTGTATAGATAATTTGTAGAAATGATGCCTTACATTTTGTTTATTGAACAAAAACTTCATCAAACATATGGAAGGCGCAAATTATAATACATCTATATTTTGTCCAATACTCCTCGGACTTTTAGGGGTTAAGGATTATAGCACGTTGCATGGGTGGGTTAATTAAGTGTCCTACCCTCTCAATAAGTGTCCCTTACTAGTAACGAGACTAGTAATGAAGTTATAATGTGATGAGATTTTTTTGTACAAGTGGAGATGTTCTAAATACACAACTCAAGACAATGGAATGTGTGAGTTTTGTGTATACTTAAAAAATAAATCCAATGCATTAAACCCATCTACATAGTCATATATTGTTGTCTTATCTACACAAGTAGGAAAGTATTGGAAATGGAAAAACTATTTTAGTCTCTTAATATTCATGTATAAATTTGCCGTACATTTCCTCATATACTCCCTCTCGTATACTAAACTAAAAATATATACTTAAAGTACAAAGATAAACTAAAATATGTTGATAAAATAAAATATGACACCATTCACCTAATACATGTTAAATTAGAACTATAAGTCATTTGTTCTTGGGGAGGTCACTTCCAAATATTACGTCACAACATGGGAACAAGGATAGGATCCAAATAAATCTTTGAAGGTAAATTTTATAAATGATTCACATAAATATAGGATGATCAAAATCAATTACAAGAATAAAGATGAGAATTTCCTCAAAATATTACTAATTATAGTACTACTAAAAAAATTAAAATTTAGGATACTTTGAAATACCCTTTATTCACACGTGATACTCAAAAGATACAAAGAGTGACCTCCCCGAGCACTTGTTCAATAAAATTTGTAAGTGCAATACATGAGAGATTCTTAGGATACCGTAGAAGGCGCTCTATTTCATCTTCATTACATAGGGAATCTTAACCGATTCATTACCAAGTAAATAAAACAAAAATGATAGTGAATTCGTGATGAACACTTGCTAAGTTGAGCAACCACTTCAATTTAGCAAGTGTTCATCACGAATTCACTATCATTCTTATACCATTTACTACCTGGTGAATGTGTCAAGGTGCCTTGTGTTAGTTTCAGAATGTAAGGTAACTATATTTAAAAGCAACCATTTCCTTAAAGCGTCTATAGTTTAATCTTCGATAATAAGTAGATTCTGACACCCTACTGTTGATGAGAATGTGCACAATCTGAACTTCAGAGTTTAGGGTCGCTTTAAGGTCAACCTACAGTCAGCACTTTGGAAATTCATAACTTATCCAAATAATGGATGCTAAAGTGCATTGGAATCCTCTTGAATTTGCTAATGAGACCCACTAAAAGTAATTTCTTTTTTATGTGTGTAAATAGGCTCAGTTGGTAAGGTGAACACTTTAAGGTATAGTTACCTTAGTTTCCAATGACACTAGACAGAACTAAAAAAAAACATGATTAATTTTTTGTCCAAATAGAGAGCCCTCTACTACGGAATGTGCAATCACAGTCCAATACCCATGTGAAATGCTGATGTGGAACCACCTGATTGGCCCAAAGCCTCCTGATTGGTCCAGAGCCCCAAGCAAGCGGGCATGTGAGGACATGCATCTCAAATGCCAATCAATGGGCGATCACAGGACAAAACTTATGTGGCTAGAAAGGAGAATAATAACCCACCCAAAAAAAAAAAAAAAAAAAGAGCTTTCCATTCAAGCCCATGCTAGCCACACAACAACTGGACCGCATATATCCACCAAAAACGTAGATTTCCACCTCTAGAATCTACGCATCACGCTGATTCTTTGTGGATAACTCGTTTTCCGACCTTCTAGATTGTCTCCCACCACCCGTGGCAGACACAGAACCGGCTTTACACGAAATCCACAACAAACGTAGATTCTGCATTCTTATTATGTACCGAAGGAGAAGATGTGGTGAAGCAGGAGTGGATGGAGATTAGTCGATCTAGGAAAGGCGTGGATTCTAGCATTCGTGGTGGTGAGGCCGTGATCCAGAGCGTGGCGATGGCGTCGTGAAGAGACTCAAATTCGATCGCCGCTGCAGGAATTCCAAACAATTCTTCCGTCTCCGCAGCTTGCAGGCATTCTTTGCGCACCGTCTGGGCACTTGTGTCTGCTCTAGAATTTGTGCTCGAGTTTCAGAGCTTCTTTCCGTTCAGCGATGGCCTCCGCCATGCAGTCTGTGTCCATTGCCCAGGTACAAAATTTGCGTGTATTTTGCGTTTGAACTCGTGACTTCACTTTGAAATTTTCTTCGCCTTGGAAAGAACAACGAGTATCGTATTTGAATTTCGCTCCATGCAGTCACTCGCATTGCGAAGTTTGAATTTCTTACTTCTCGCACTGAAAAGGGGGTTGTCAGTGTGTTTTGTCAAGCTTTGTGTGAGATGATACCGTCAAGAGAAACTCGCATTGGAAAGGGGGTTCGTTTTTTGAATCTAGCTCGGTGTGTGTGACGGCACTTGCTCAAAAAATTCTCGCATTGGGAAGGGGGTTGTGTTTCATTTGGTTCTGTTTATGTGACTGCACCTGCTAAAAATAGTTCTTGCATTGGAAAGGGGGTTGTGTTTCATCTAGCTCTGTGTGAGATGATACTGACAAATTGATGATCGTGAGATGATCTCGTATTTGACGGGGTTTGTCTTGAATCTAGCTCTGCGTGTGTGACTGCACTTTGCTAAATTTAAATTCGCCTTGGAAAGGGTGTTGTGCTTTGAATTGAAAGCATTGGCTACGGATTGGGGATGTGAGTGAGAATGTGATCATGGGATGTGGTTAAATAGAATTTTCTGGTTTTTTGATTTTAGGCGTGTTTGTTGTGCAGGTGAACTCCGCCGTGGGAGTGTCGTCTGCTGTGAGCAAGACCTCCGCGGCCGCACCGAGCTCTGCATTCTTGGGATGCAAGAGCAAGAACGTCTCCGCCAATGTGACGATGGGCGTTGCCAAAGGCAAGAGCCGCGTGGTGGCGGAAGCCGAGCCCAAGAAGGTCGACAAGTGGTCCGGCCTCGGAACGGACATCTCCGATGACCAGCAAGACATTCAGCGCGGAAAGGGCATGGTGGATGCCCTCTTCCAAGGCGCTCAAGGCATGGGCACGCAGAACGTAGTCATGAGCTCCTACGACTACATCAGCCTCGGACTCCGCAAGTGAGTACAGCAACCCTCCCCTCAATCATCTTCATTCATCTTTCTCTTCAGTGAATTTGTACAAGGCTTTGAAATTGATGAAGTTGTTTGGATTTGACAGCTTCCAGTTCGACAACATGAAGGACGGCTTGTACATCGCACCTGCCTTCATGGACAAGCTCGTCATCCACATCGCGAAGAACTTCATGAACTTGCCCGGCATCAAGGTGCCTCTGATTCTCGGTATCTGGGGAGGCAAGGGTCAAGGAAAGTCCTTCCAGTGCGAGCTCGTCATGTCCAAGCTCGGCATTAAGTGAGTAATCTGCATTCCTTTTCAGTGACTGTAATTGTGTGGAGTTTTTTACTAGACAGATGCTTACCGGAATTGACGTGGTGTGGTGCAGCCCCATTATGATGAGCGCGGGAGAGTTGGAGTCCGGAAACGCCGGGGAGCCCGCGAAGTTGATCAGGCAGAGGTACAGGGAGGCAGCGGACATCATCAAGAAGGGGAAGATGTGCGCGCTGTTCATCAACGATCTGGACGCGGGCGCGGGGCGAATGGGCGGCACCACGCAGTACACCGTCAACAACCAGATGGTGAACGCCACGCTCATGAACATCGCCGACGCGCCCACCAACGTGCAGTTGCCCGGGATCTACAACAAGGAGACCATCCCGCGCGTGCCCATCATCGTCACGGGTAACGATTTCTCCACTCTGTACGCGCCCCTCATCCGTGACGGGCGTATGGAGAAGTTCTACTGGGCGCCCACCCGCGAAGACCGCATCGGTGTCTGCAAGGGTATCTTCCGGCTCGACAACGTCCACGACGACGACGTCACCAAGCTCGTCGACACCTTCCCCGGCCAATCCATCGGTACGAAACCAATCAATCCATAACGCTCTCAAGGATTTCTAAAACGCATGCTCCTTGCAGTGGAGGATTATTGATGTTGAATCTCTTATTATGTGTGAGGTCTTGGAGCTCTATGGTGTTTGCATTCTTGACATTTGTGATGAACTTTGTGTGCAGATTTCTTCGGTGCTTTGAGGGCTCGTGTGTACGATGACGAGGTGAGGAAGTGGGTTGTGAGCACGGGAGTGGAGAACATCGGAAAGAATCTGGTGAACTCCAAGAGCGGCCCGCCGACGTTCGAGAAGCCCGCCATGACCATCGAGAAGCTGATGGAATACGGGTACATGCTGGTGCAAGAGCAGCAGAACGTGAAACGTGTACAACTCGCCGAAGAATATTTGAACTCCGCCGCGCTCGGAGATGCAAATGCCGACTCCATCAAACAAGGAACCTTCTACGGTACGCAACACAACTCCAAAAATCCTCTTCAAAACACAAAATGACATCCATATTTTCTAAAAAAAACAGCATAACTTGCACATTCTCCTTGAATTACCGTGACCTAATCTGACATTGTAATCTGTGGATCTTTTTAGCTGGAGGCGCTGCTCCAGCTGAGTAAACGATGGATCGAGAAATGCGACGCGGGGGTTACTGTTCCTGTGAGTGGGTGCTCTGCGCGTCAGGAGGAAATGCTGCGCAAAATTTTGACATCGCAGTGCCTGAAGGATGCACGGATCCCAATGCCCAGAACTTCGACCCCACCGCCCGCAGCGACGATGGGACTTGCGTTTACGATTTCAAGAATCTCTAGAAATTCAAATGCAATCCCTGAAGGAAGAAAACTAGTTTTCTAGCTAGTTAGTGTTTGTGCTGTAGTTTGGTAGCTCTGCTTTTCTGTATCAAAGAAGGTGGTTAGACGATCCAAGGCTTGGTATATAATTTCCATATTCCAGCAGAGATGCTTGCGAGCTTTTATGTACTTCATTATATACAAGAAATTTTTCGCTACATCCATTGTCCCCTGAAATCACTTTACTACTGCGCCATCTTTGATTGCAATAAGAAACGTCTACACCTTCATCGCCGATGCATATTCAGACATATTACGATTAAAACGTCGAAGGGTCAACATTCTAACTGAAGCGCATTGAAAAATGAAGTAGGTTTTTTGGAATCAGGAAATCAACGTAAGTTTTCTGGAATCAGGAAATGGACGTAGGTTTTTTTGGAATCAGACGATGGAATGTATTATACATTACCAGAGGTGGGGTAGAGAAACTAGTTTGTGATCTAGAGAAGAAACTGAGGTCACCGATGGATAACTTATACGCAACCCGTGGAAAAGAAGAAATCCTGAGTTTGTGGCCACCGCACAAATGCACTGAGGGAGTGCCAAATGGCGTCTGTCGTCTTATCCGCTTTGAGTGGTATACCCGATGAAAAATTGAATGAGGGTTGGCCCACTTGGAAATCAACGGCTGAATCCTACGGCGCAGGCGCACAGATACTCAGCCACACAAAAGGAAATCCGCCAAAGCTCCCGTTTCCTACAAAGAGAGCTTCCCTCGCGCCCTCAATTGCATCTCCAGTTTTTTTAGTCCACGGGGCGTAAACTCTGCTTGCGAGACACAAATCTCCCTTGCAAGCTCGATTTTCTACTTCGACAATGGCGTCCGTCATGCCAGCGGTTTCCGCATCGCAGGCACGCCACATTCTTTTTTCCCGTCTTGGAAGTTGCTCCTGTTTTCAGGTCGGGTATGGCTCCTGTTTTTGAATTTGGGAAGGGGGCGGGAGTGATGAATAGTGTGGTTGTTGTGATGCAGGTGGTGAATACGCTGCCGAGCTCTGCGCTGTTCGGTTGCAAGGGCTTGAAAGTGTCGTCCGCGAACGTGACGTTGGGCGTTGCGAAAGGCAAGAGCCGCGTGGTGGCGGAGGCGGAGCCGGCCAAGAAGGCCGACAAGTGGTCCGGCCTCGGAAGGGACATTTCCGATGACCAGCAAGACATCCAGCGCGGAAAGGGGATGGTGGACGCGCTCTTCCAAGGCGCGCAAGGCATGGGCACGCAGAACGTCGTCATGAGCTCCTACGACTACATCAGCACCGCGCAACGCAAGTAAGGATTACAGTACTCCCAATTCCTTCTCTCGTCATCATCCTTAGGGTTACGCAATCGTTGTGTTTCTCCTCGAACTCTTAACCTTGAAGAGCCGCATTGTCGTGCACAGTTTGTGTAGCGATTGAGGATTTGGCTTCTGGGTTTTGCAGGTTTGATTTTGACAACATGCAGGAGGGGCTCTACATTGCGCCGGCGTTCATGGACAAGCTCGTCATCCACGTCGCGAAGAACTTCATGAACTTGCCGGGGATCAAGATCCCGCTCATTCTCGGGATTTGGGGTGGTAAGGGCCAAGGAAAGTCCTTCCAGAGTGAACTCATCATGAGGAAGCTCGGAATCAAGTACGCGCTACACTCACCCCTCCCTTCCTCTGTTTTCTCCTTGAAAAACTAACTCACACTTTGCATCTGCTAATTCAAACAAGAATCAAAATGCTCCAATTCTCCGACATGTCTTGCACATCATTTGCACATCCTCTTAACATCATCTTTGACACACACATCTTGAGTGAACATACACCATTCTCTTGAATCCAAATCATGTCTTGTTTGCTTAGATGCTTAGAGTGTTACGGCTATTCACAGTGCTAATCGCGGATAAAGATGAAGGGATACCACGTCAATTATCGTTCTCTTGATAATTGAAACCTTCCTCTCCTTTTTCCGAACTCACAACATTCTTGAAAACGAGCTTCTCACACTTTGGATTCTACTAATTCAAAGAAGAATGAAGATGCTCTTATCTTCCGATATCTCCTTTCTTTGACGCATATCCTCCTCACATCATTTGCACATCCTCTTTACATAGCTTATACCATTCTCTTGAATCCAAGTCGTATCTTGTTCTTTACATAGCTTATACCATTCTCTTGAAAATCCAAGTCATATCTTGTTTGCTTATGAAGAGAGAGAATGTTACGGCGATTCACGGTGCTGCTCTTGGTGACAGATCTTAAGGGAAACCAGTTCAATTATCGCTCTCAAGTTGATAATTGAAACCCAATGTCTGCAGCCCCATAATGATGAGTGCGGGAGAGTTGGAGTCCGGGAACGCCGGGGAGCCCGCGAAGCTGATCAGGCAGCGGTACAGGGAGGCGGCGGACGTGATCAAGAAGGGGAAGATGTGCGCGCTGTTCATCAACGATCTGGACGCGGGCGCGGGGCGGATGGGCGGCACCACGCAGTACACCGTCAACAACCAGATGGTGAACGCCACGCTCATGAACATCGCCGACGCGCCCACCAACGTGCAGTTGCCCGGGATCTACAACAAGGAGACCATCCCGCGCGTGCCCATCATCGTCACGGGTAACGATTTCTCCACTCTGTACGCGCCGCTCATCCGTGACGGGCGTATGGAGAAGTTCTACTGGGCGCCCACCCGGGAGGATCGTATCGGTGTCTGCAAGGGTATCTTCCGAGCTGACAATGTCAGTGACGAGGATGTCACCAAGCTTGTGGATCAGTTCCCTGGCCAGTCCATCGGTACGTGAATTTGCACAACACTTTGTTGCTGTTGTTGTTGCTTTCTGTTTGTGATGTTTCTGCTTCCTCTTTGTGATGTTTCTACTTCCATGGCCATGTTTGTTATATTGAGACGTTTCGAAGCTTTTGAGATGGAATGCTAGTTGTTCAAAAATTCGGTTAAAAATTAGTAATTGAAACTAAAAATATATAATGCTCAAATAGTGATTCTATAATGAAATTCTAAAAGTTGATGTTCTTACCTATTTATCAAAAAATACTAGTAACAGTTCATCTTAGTCTCAATATAATGAATATGGTTTGATTCCTGTTTGTGATGTTTCTGGATTGTGTCTCATTTTTTACTCTGAATTTTTCTTGATTTGCTTTTTTCACCATCAGAAAATCCAGGATGGTCGTGTCTTCATTTAGATTATAAATTGTATATTGTATACAGCTATTGACTGCAACAGTGTCAAGTGAAATATCATTTTTAATAGTTTCTTTTAATCGTCAATTTCGTATCGTTTTGCTCGAATCTAGTTAAACGATTGAATCCTCGATTTCTTCATGTTGTTTAGCTCGAATCGAGCTAAACGATTGAATCCTCTTGTTGCTATTGGTGTTTCTGCTTCATGTTTGTGGTGTTTCTGATTTGCCCCTCTTTTTTGACTCTGTGATTTTCTTTCTTCACCATCAGAATACCCAAGATTGTAGTGTCTTTATTACGATTATAAAATTGTATGTTAGATACAGCTATCTACTGGGTTTCCTTGACTGTGAAGAAAGTAGGTCTTGGAAAGCTGTGGAAAATAGTCACTATTGAGTAGTGAAGGGTGTACCTTTCTCCACGACAAAGCTGCAAATTTGAGTTATCTTGGGCATTATGACTTGGGACTTTCTTATGGTGAAGAAAGTAGGTTTTGAGAAGTAGAAATATAGTACATGCTAGAATGCACTTTTTTCCATAACGAGGTCCTTCATTAAGGGCTCATTGAGATGTGGTTTTTGGTGCACAGATTTCTTTGGTGCATTGAGGGCACGAGTGTACGACGACGAGGTCAGGAACTGGGTGAATGGAATTGGAGTGGAGAACATTGGAAAGAATTTGGTCAACTCCAAGGCCGGTCCTCCCACATTTGAGAAGCCAGTGATGACCATGGAGAAGCTCATGTCGTATGGGTTTTTGCTCCTGCAAGAGCAGGAGAATGTCAAGCGTGTGCAACTGGCGAATACCTACTTGTCATCCGCTGCATTGGGCGATGCCAATGCTGATGCCATCAAGCAAGGCAAATTCTGATGTGAGCTTTCAACATCCCCATCCCTTGCCACAATTTTTTTTACTGCAACAATTCACCTATTTAGAATCTAGTGATTTGATGACAACACTATATTCAATAATAGCTAGGGTGTCTACCAATTTGAAAAAATATGTGTTTTTGTAAACTAGAGAAACAAGAAAATGAGCTCAAGGTTGCATATAAACTTTTCACCAAGCAAAACAAATTCCAAATTATACCCTATCTTGATTTTCAGTTTTCGTTTAAGGACTGGAGTTTTTATCTAAACTTTTCACCAATCAAGGAAAATAGTTTGTAGACATCGGTAGGTCAACACCAAGAACATTCAGTTTGAAATTGAGCAGGAATTTAATTGCAGAAATTCAACATTACTATTTTTAAACAAAACAAGCCAAAGCCATCAGGCCCAACCTTCAGAACCCACACTAAGAGCAAACAGAAGAGTGTTATTTTTCCTTTACAGGTTATTCCATTCTGATCAGCACATTTTTTCTCTTTCAACTACTTATTGAGTTCTTTCTGTCTTTTGCAGAGCCAGATGAGAATGTACAGATTGAGCTGCATGGATATGAAATTGTACCGCAGTCTGTATTGGTAGAGTATGTATCGTACCTGAGCACCCGTCCATGCTCTCGTTGTAAAGAGCTTTTTCTCTTTAGGTCTTTGAAGGTGAATCTTTGAGACCAGTTTGTATTCAGTACTGTGTTGCCTCACGGTCATGGTAGATTGCAGACAGGACCCCTGTAGTTTGAAACAATTGCGTAGAGTGCTATTTGATGTGTTGATATCTACACACTTGTATACTGAAACTACTATAACATTCAAATTTGGTAATTGCAATTCCAGATTGTTTACTGCAATCTTGTACTGTTAGTTATGATCATCAACTTGACGAATAGTCACATCCTATGGTCAAATTGTTGCACAGGTGTTAACTATGATAATGCACTGCCAGATACTGTCCAAACATTGAGTATTTTTTCTTTAGTCAATGATATGACCGTCTTTTCTTTATACTCAAGTCTCATTGATATGACAATCTCTGATAAACAAAACACCCTTCACACTAATTACAGTATTATCTGTAGCACACTTCATACTATGTTAATCATTTCTTTTGGGAGCCTAGACAATCAGATGTGTATCCATTTTAAAATGAATTGAAACTACTCACAGTTGGTTGTGAAACTGACATGGAAATATGGTGCCATTCGATTGCTGCCAATTAGCAACACCAAGCTGATCTGGAAACCATTCAATTTAGTTGCATCCTCTAGGGAATATGTGTCGTGAAAACTCAATTCAAGGGACAGAACTTACAAATTAATTAATCTCCCCTCTCGCTTGAGCTTCCTTTAGATAAAACATTACCGGCCTGTAAATCGGAATTTGACGTCAATTGCAGCGATATCCTCCTCGTACTAGGAAGCAAACTTAAGACCAGGTAGAAAAAGTATTGAAATTGAGAGTAGCCAGAGATAAACAATCATGTACAAAGGAATTGATGAGCCAAAAGAGCCAATGTGAACGGAAAAATCTGTACATGTTGAGTAAACCCTAAACATTGACATAAAAAGACTAGAAAAACTAAATGAGATGATGCTATGCAGCAGCAGTTTGACGCTCTGACCACTGTACCCGTCGAACAAAAGAAAATAATCTGCGAACAGAAAATTACTTCTAAATGCCCTACTCTGGTTTTCTTTGACGTCAAGATCCTCACTCTCCACATAGCTCCTGAAAAACCACAACACTGCGTCTGTCACCATAATCTTAGAAATTAAGATTCACTCACCACCATTACAATTCAAGACGCGGAGTCATCAATAATGCTGGCAGACTGAGAATAGAAAAAGCGAAAGATATTGAATACTAACCTTCCTCTCAAATGGGAGGACACAAGTGAAGCTCTCGAAGGCGTCCAAATGCACTACTCTGGCTTTCGTTGATGTCTATGGACAAAAAGCTTATCAAGATCCTCAGTCGCCACATTGCTCCTGAAAAACCAGAACACAACAAGAAATCAACCCCTAAAGCCGTGCTTATCTAAACCCTAAAATTATCCTTCCACTGGAACATTGTGCATTCTACGATAACTTTCTGGTTACAAAAGAAGCCAGCGTTTGATTCATCACAAATGCTTAACCCCTAAGCGTCTGAAACGCCTAATATGGCCATCTGCATCACTGAACGATGGAAATTTCTCATTTTACCTTGATTTTCTGATTGCAATACATCATTTTAAAGCTCTTGTTCTATACTACAAGATCAAACTGAAGTCATTTTCACACACACAGGGGGTCCAATTTTTCAAAATACACATTGGACGCTTAGGGGTTACAGAGGATAATACGAACCGTCCTCTCAACTGCGGGGGCACAAGTGAAGCGCTGGGAGGCGTGGTTCGGACCGAAGAAGAATTGGACCCCGCACGGGGAACCTTGGGTGCATGAGAAGGATGCGAAGTGCCATTCACTTGAGGCCGTTTCCGCGGAAGTGAAGAAGAAGAAGAAGAAGAAGAAGTAGAAGGAGGATTATGGTTACTCGTGTCGTCAAAAAGCGCAGCAGCGCTGGGTAAGAGCGGAGGAGGTGGAGCGATGGCGATCGGAGAAGGAGTTGGAGGAGTGACGGGAGCGCTGCAGAGAGAGAGAGTGAGTGCGTCAGAGATTTGTACATGGCATTCAGAGCGTGATGGGGAATGGGAAGTGAAAGAATGAAAGAATGAGAGGGAGACTCTTTCACCAGGGTCTCATATGCGATTTCCCTGCGAGTCTCACTTTTCCCACTTGAGTCTTATTCAGCAGTTTAATGTTCGCTCACCTGCTTGTAAAAGGAAAGTTTAACAAGTATCAACTCTTGAGGCTTGGTGGGAAAAGTGAGAAACGCACACAGGGAAACCATTATGAGCTCCCTGTGTTTGCAATGGAATTCTGTATCATTTGTTTCAAAAAAAAAAGAAAAAGAGAGAGATATGGAGAAGGGGAGTCTGTGTGACTGACCTGGTGAGGAGCACAGGGTCGTCGTCGTCGTCGTCGGAGGCAGCGTAGTCCACGAGCATGGCCATGGCTGCAACGTCGGGGGCAACGAGCAAGCCTGCAAAGGGGCTCTTCTCACGGCAACGAGCAAATTAGGTCACGGGAATTGGGACTGACGCAGGGTGACGCAGGGTGCCTCGAGTAGAGGCTTGGGCGTCGGCTAGCTATTTCTGGCCAGAGCGGCGGTATTGCGCGTCGGGCGGCGTCGGGCGGCGTCAAAATAAATGCATGCGGGCGGGCAGCTTGGGCACGTTGGCGACTGAAAATGCAGGCACACCGGCAGCGGTCGATATATTCGAATTATGTCTTTAAGGTGGTTACCCCATTCCCAACTGAATAAGAAATACGGATAGGAGGCATTGAAATTATTTAGTGGTATTATTTTTCAGAGATAAACAAGAAGAATTAGATTCCAACACAAGTTGAAACAAAATTTTTGGATGAAGAATGAATTAGTTACAAATTTTCAAAGTAGAAGTATGACACATCCCATTCACGTCATATACACTTACAAACAAAACTGAGTATTGATTTGAAACTTTTCCATTCAAACAACCATATTATGAGCATCAATGGGCAAAGTCCAAAAGTGAATTTGCAAAAGTTGTAGTGTGCGACATATAACACATTACTACGGAAGTTTGAAGAGAAACTCAATTGTGATTTGAAAGAAAATGAATTTCAAAGTTAGCCATGTCTAAAACTCGGTTTTGTGCGCTACAAGTTGGAAGTACTTTAAATTTTGTGAATTTTTTCTTATAGCTTCAATAAAACTTTTTGTGCCTTGGCATGTTGGTATACATCGTTTTAGACTGTTGTACGCAAAAATTGAAGGAAGTTGACATTTATAGAATTTAAAATATCGACAATTTGACAAACATGCAAATGATGTTGGTTTTCACGATATTTGAATTTTTTTTTGGATTTGAGAGTTTGGGACTGCATTGGCCATTGTATAGAGAGCATAGGTTGCAATATGACCATTGTTACATCTTAATGCCTTTACATTTGAAATTGTTGTTGAATAGGCCAATGTGTTCAATTTATATATTGGAGCTATACGATGTAGGTTTTTGGTTTAGGATTTTTGTACGAAAACTAGAGTTTATGACGCACATAATCAATCCTACAAATCAAAATTAAAAAACATATTATTTTCCATACCATCAAAAAATTCAAAACTGCCAGAAATTACACTGACTTTCATAAAATTGACAATATTTTGATGATACTGAACACAAAAAAAACAAGTTTTTCAATTGGTTAATTGAGTATGTGCATCATGAACCCTAGACTTTGTACAAAAAAGTCAAACCAAAAAACTGCATCATACAACTCTAATATAAAAATTGAACACTTTGGCTATTCAACAACTATTTCAAATGTAAAGGCATTAAGATGTAACAATGGTCATATTGCAACCTATGCTCTTTATACAATGGCCAATGCAGTCCCAAACTCTCAAATCCAAAAAAAAAATTCAAATATCGTGAAAACCAACATCATTTGCATGTTTGTCAAATTGTCGATATTTTAAATTCTATAAATGTCAACTTCCTTCAATTTTTGCGTACAACAGTCTAAAACGATGTATACCAACATGCCAAGGCACAAAAAGTTTTATTGAAGCTATAAGAAAAAATTCACAAAATTTAAAGTACTTCCAACTTGTAGCGCACAAAACCGAGTTTTAGACATGGCTAACTTTGAAATTCATTTTCTTTCAAATCACAATTGAGTTTATCTTCAAACTTCGGTAGTAATGTGTTATATGTCGCACACTACAACTTTTGCAAATTCACTTTTGGACTGTGCCCATTGATGCTCATAATATGGTTGTTTGAATGGAAAAGTTTCAAATCAATACTCAGTTTTGCTTGTCACTGTAGGTACACCTCTTTCTGTCTAAAAAAATTTGTATTGCACACACTAAAGATGCTTGAACCAACAACAACGAATCCATAACCACACTTACACATACTAAAACCAACAAGAGAGAACCCATTACTAACTGTAACTCATGCTACAACCAACACCGTCGGAGCATTGATTGTGGATAATGCCCCTAGTTGTTGATAAAAGGAGCCAGTTGGGAATGGGGTAACCACCTTAGAGCATCTCCACTTTGCCGCAGCAACCAAGACGCGTCAAAGCCTCCCTGTCAGGGCTCTTGAAAATTTTATCTCGTGTGTTGGCGCGGCCGTCCTCCACCCACACATTGCTCCGGACACACCAAGCCGTGTAAGGTAGACGACCTGTTTCCGATCACCTTAAGCAATTCAGCACACTTCCGGTGGAGTAACAAATAGGCAAATAATTTTGCAGTGTAGGGAAATAGATTTGAAGAAGGTCACATATTTTTGAACAAATTTTGGGGCAATATTGAAATTACTACAAATTTTCAAAGTGAAGATTCTCTCCAACCCGTTCTCGCAACATAGGCTGACCTATTTCCAAGAACTGCAAAACTAGATTTGGAGAACACATGATATCATACTAACTCGGTAACAAGTTTCCATTCTTGGTGCCAACCATTCCATATTAAGAAGAAACATGTTTCTATCACCGTTTACAAATGAATTCGAAAATAATGCAGGCTAGTTCACGGAAATAGGTCGCCCTATACTGCGTGATTGGGGGACCTGATCGGAAACAGGTCGTCTACCTTATAATTATATTTGAATTATGTCTTTAGAGCATCTCCACCTTGTCGCAGCAACCAAGACGCGTTAAGCCTCCATGTCATGGCTCTTGAAAATTTTATCTCGTGTTTGGTGTGGCCGTCCTCCATCCACACATTGCTCCGGACACACCAAGCCGTGTATAATAGGAAGATGCTCCAGCATTTGCAGCTGTTATGTCAACCACTGCAAGTTTTCTTTTTTCCCTCTACTGCGCTTGAGACTGTAGAATCCCCAAAATATCTCCGGAATGTGGGCGCTGGAAGTGAATTGCAGCCCCGCCACGATGCCAAGTCTGGAGGCACAAATGGAGAGGCCGAAATGTCGAGGGAGCGTTTGAAGGCTGCGGTGGCTTCAAAATTTCTACAAGGCCGCGTTAAAGGGCTTGACGCGTCCCTTCAACACGGCAGGGTGGAGATGCTTTTAGTTCTTTGTGAAATCTGAAACGTCATAATTAGTAAATTTTATAAAATTTTGAAAATCAATAAATAGTAGTTTGAACACTTTGAATTCTAAAATTGATCTATTTCAACACATTAGTGTTGAAATTGATCCAAGGTATGGTATTTATTAATGTTTTACATTTAAAATTTTGATATGTACACTATTAGTACACAATGGTACAAATAGGGGGACTTCCAAATTGTAGCATACATAGAATAGTTTATATTAAAGGTGGTAACACCCAATGCCACCATTTATTGGTATTAATCATGGTTACTATAATTAAATTCATTGATTTCTCTCATTGATTCATATATATATATATGTTTTGGTAATGAAAATAGATTTCAACGCACCAAAAAAATGCGCCATTTGAATTATGTACATAAAATTTATGAATGGTTAAAAAGAATTTTGCCTTCTAAACTAATTTCTTCATTACAGGTAAATATTGATTAAGAACATGTACACTTGGTGAAGATGGCAAGGAAGACGTCTCTTTTGGGTCATTAGCACTTTTAGCTGTCTCGATTTTCTTACATGTATGAGTGTGATTTGAAGAAAGCATAACCTGATTCAAGATTAGAGAAAAGTTTTGTGATAATTATTTTTAATGAACTTTGTTGATAGTACATTATTGCAATACAACAATCAAATACATTTACAACATTTTAAAATTAGTAAGTCCTTAACCCCTTAATGACAGACGAGGTAGAGACAAAACCTAGATGCGTTATAAAATGTTACTTCTGCAACTTTAACGAAGTTTGGTCCAAAAGAGAAAATGAGAAGCACAATGTTTAGTAATTATTCATACTGTCAAACTTTCAAAAATAGTTTTAGATACTCATTTAATGAATTTAAAAGCATTTACCATTTAAAATTCACCAAAATTACAAAAAAAAATTAGAATTAGAATGGCTAAAACTAGACATTCTATTCTAAAACTTAAAAAGGCAAAAAAATCAAATGAGTGAACATCATTAGCTTCTCGAAATAGTCAATTTTATAACACTAAGACAATATTAAGGTCCTTGTTTTTGAAAAAATCCTTAGTGAACCTCAATATTGCAAATGAAATGTATCCAAAAACACTAGAATATAATCTCGACCCCCAATTTAAACATAAAATCAAAACTTTGAAAATGTCATTTCATGCCCACATGCAATCACTGTTGTTTGAGCTACGAACAAAAAATGGTCGATCGGTCATTTAGGGGTTAAAGGTCATATCTTCCAAAATCAATATAGAATATTTTGGATAGTATTGAAGTGAATTACCTAATGTATATGTATGAAGAGTTGAAAAATACATTTTATTTACACATGAAGAATCAAACTTGATAATGAAGTGGTAAAGTTTCGAAAAATGAAAAATAAAGGATTCTTTGTTATTCACATAGGAAGGGCCAAACTTGGGAATAGAGTAGCAAGGATTTGAAAAATAAAGAATCAAGAGTTTCCTCTTACTCGTCAGTAAACTTAGGAAAGGTCATCTTGATATCAAATGACATTAAATTGACATATGTTGAGTGATGTAGGGATAAGTGCCATTTTGATGTCATTTTGATGTTAATTTGATGTAAACTTCACATTTGTGTAGTATAGGTCATTCTAATGTAACATTAACATGTATCGTTTTCAAGTTCAGTTTACATCATTTTGACTTAGGGCATGTTAAGTTTGCATCATTTTAACATGAAAATGGCACTAATCACTACATCACTTTGACATATGTCATTTTGACATTAAGATGACCATGTTTTAGGTTTACTAATGTTGTATAAGGTTTCAAAATGATATGATGACGTTTTAAAAGATAAATTCAAGAAATTTAAATGAATTAAAATCTATGTGAAAATAAGTAAATAAATCACTGCCTTTGTATAGGAAAACAATTATCCTAAATGGCTTTTCCATAGTAAAATCATTAGGTACAATCTTGAGCGTGAGTTTTTAGAAATGAAAATCCAAATGGATTAAAACCTATGTGAAAACAAAAAAAGGTTAAAAATGAATCACCTTTATTTTGTAAAGGTAAGCAACTGTTTTGAGTGCCTTTGCCATTGTAAAACTCTAACATACAAGAGCATAAATTCTAAAGTAATTTCACTATTATAGAACCATTGAACATGAGAATTGAAGCTTTAGGTCATAATTCTCTAAATTTATCCTATTAACATTTTTAAAGCATAGGTGTTGTAGCCCCTATATATATTTAAAATTGTTTAATATAATAACAAAATAGAAGAACAAGAAAAAGAAGACACTCATACATGGTAATTAAAGAGAGGCACATATAGTCACATGGCACAAATAGCGTATGGTTTATTGTAATAAAACCCTTTCAACAATGCAAACCTCTTGATGTACAAAAAAAGAGAAAAAAATGATCTTATAAGAAGAGTTGCCAAAATGATCTTATAAGAAGAGGCTACAAACTCTTCAAATTGTTTATATATACAAGTCATTAGGGGCTTGGCTCAGTGGCTTGGGCTTTGGCATTCCATAGGAATGACTAAGGTTGGAGTCGTTAAGTCGTTTGGTGGCCACCACCGTGGTCCACCTAACTATGGTGGAGGGTCTCATGGATACCTAGTAGTATGTTAGGTAGGTTGGGTAGTATTAGTATTCCCAATAGATACTTGAATCGTGCGGGCTTGTACTCTCTATCTCTTCAAACAAATATTTACCATGGCAATACAAAAACACAATTATTTTTAAATTATTTTTTGACTCAAATTTTTTTAGTTCCTCTAATACTCCTATTTAGTTTTGATTCAAAGATACTCTCTCAGCTCCAATGTAGTCTAAGTGCATTTCTCCTTAGCCTTTGAGACTATCAACAAGATTTCTATATACATATACTATATACTTTTGAAAATTAGGTGCAGTTGGGGGATAATTAGAGGTGGGCTACTTATCTCCCGACTTATTTAAATTTCATGAATAATTTTCACTCTACTAGTAAACAAAATGGTAATTTGAGGCATTTTTCATGATCTTATGGGTGAATATAATTTTCATCATTCACTTATTTTTTATTCCCCATTTTTTTAACAAATTGTACCATTTATTAAAATTTTATGGAATTTTGGCATAAATTGACCTTAATCGATCTGTAACAAAACGACAACAAGACATGAACGGAACTTTCAAATAATAACAATAATTGTGTTTAGTGCCTAAAGTGTTGCAATTAGGTGTAGTTACTTTAACCCTTCAAGGCCAAAGAGGACATATTGTGTCCTCTAACTTGTGCATTAGATCATATTTTAAACTCATTTTGTTCAAAAACTACATAATATATATATATATATATATATATATATATATATATATATATATATATATATATATATATATATATATATATATATATATATAATACATTGCATTGTTGATATTGATGTGCGAAGTTTTAAAGTACAAATCATATTCTCACTTAAGTTTGTTGTACAAGAAATAATTAGAGTCAAAGTTTAGTCTCTTCAAATAATACCAAATATCATTGGGCCTTGAGGGGTTAAAAACTTGAATAAAAAACATAATAATGGAAAAAGCCACACAGTTCTCACATTCAAGTAATGTGTTTAAAAACACAGCCTAATAAACAAACAACATGACTCCGGTATCCAACAATAATGTCAGTAAGAGATAGAAGTTCAATCACAAAAATACCATCCCTCCCAGCGCACTCATGGCCACTCTACCTTTCTTCTAAACATAAACCTCCAAGTTCCTTTAATTACAAAGAATTGAATGCAAAGGATCGCATGGACAAAAATTTTAAGTTTAGACAACAAGGTTGAGGTTTTAGGATATAGGCAATTGAGGCAATTTCTCATTCAATGGAAGGATTTTCATTGAACCTCACATTGAACCTCTTCGTTCTCCTAAATATTAAAATCCTACTTCATTTATAAAAATCAAATAATACCTATACTTATCATCTATCCTACTTTAGATATGACATCATATGGTCTATTTCATTGAGACTATGGTATTTCCAAAATTTGTATAATTTTTTGCTCTAATAAATTAAAAGTACTCTATATTTTTGGACAACAGTCTTGTATAAGTATCCCCCAAAACCCTTTGAACTCTTAAATCAACCCTATAGCATTTTTGAATGAGTCCCTCTTTAACCCCTAAAGGACTATGCTCATTCCTAAAAATTTATCACTTTCTCGTGATGCTTTCAGAAAGGCAATTGTATCTCTTGATTGGTATTCATGTAGAAAACTTCATCGTTGAAGTTCATAAAGGACTTAGTTATGAGACTGTACATTAATTTTCAGAACAATCTACCGTATATATTACATGATTATAAGGTTTGATCATAAGTTGATTTTTGAAAATTTTGAATAAAACCAACAGGTCATTCATTGCAAACTTTCTCATAAATTTAGAAACCATGATTAGCGTTTGAAATTTTAGGAGCATACAAAGATGTACTATATCTAGGTGCCCACAAAAAATGGTGTTCTAAAACTAAATACAACAACAATGATTGATTCTCAAAGATTTATGTTTGGGTGAGGTGACTTGTCGGTGACTCGTTGAGCCGGTGTTTTGTGATCGTTATTAATTTTTACATTGCAATTTTTTTTAAAGAATTCAAATACATATTTAGAATATTCCAAAATATTCCAAAATAATATAAAATATGTAGAAAAGATTCCAATTATTTTGAAAAGATTCCATTTAAAATATATTTAATCATTTTCCGTAATTATTTTATAGTGTTAATGATGTAGTATTGGAAAATATTTTACATATTGGACACTTCTTTTTTTTTAACAAATGTGACGTCTAAGTGTGAAAACGCCGTCCAAGTCATCAACCGCCCTAACTACTATGTCCCAGGTTCACCTACGTTGACGTTTTAGTTTTTTCCCAATGAATCAATCAACGTAATTGCAAATCTTGAAGTTTTTTTGTGTTCTTGAAACGAACATTTTCAATTCTCTAGTTAACATTGAGTCAAAATTATGAAATCCAAAAAAATTATTCAAGCAATGAAATTATTCCTAGACACAATGTGTCCACCTGGTCCTTTAGGGGTTAAAACAATGTTTTTTAATTGATTAGATGTACTTTTGATATCATGCACTCATAAAGTAGACAAGAAAAACTTGAAGTGAAAATTGTAGCATTTAAAAGATTTTAAATGTGGCTTTTTGTACAAAATTCACAATGTGTCCTAACTACTTAAATACATTCAAAAAAATTATTTAAAATATCAAATGACTTCATTTTAGTCCCAAAATTTGATATATGGTACATGTAGATTTGTTATATTTGAATGATTACTTTGAAGGATTAAAAATATTATTTACTTTGTACTACAATGATTGCAAATGTTGAAACTAGGCATTTTTTTCACGAAGCATAAAAACATGAAAATATATTTATTCAATCAAAATTTTGAACTCGAACTGAAGTTGTTTATGTCATCCAAGTGCAAAGATTTTTTTAACTTTTTTTTGATGAATTTTAGTCAACCAAAGTGGAAAAATTTGTCGAAATTTGGAAAATTCTACATATATATATATTTTTTCCAAATTTTGACAAATTTGTCCATTCAAATATCCCTCTTAGTATGCTCCTTTGCAAAACTGTCTGATTTGGAGAGGGGCGAGGACGTTTAGGGATTAAAGTCCATTCAAATCCTTCTGTTCAGGAGTTGGAGTATTTTCTTTTACACGAAATTAAAGCCTTGAAAGTTTTTTTAAAAAAGGACCAAGAATTCACCTCGACTCTAAATCTCCCCTAGGACGGTAATGCCAGAGGACAATAATTGCGCATGTAGGGACTCACCTTAAAATATAACCCCCTCTTCCAAGGGTTTTAAATTCTTTTAGGTCCCCTTAAATGACTTTAAAGCCATAGGCTGTAAAATTGCAAAAAAAAATCATAAAGGATTAGTTCAAAAATTCACAAATAATTTTAGGAACATCCAAATTTTTTGATTCAAAATATATTGGTCTTTGCTTGAATTGGTCTTCCAATGAAAAATCATTCTCAGTTCTCCTTGTGTCCTCATAAATTCAGAGCCCTTAAAGTGGCGAGTTTAGAGCCTCCTACCTTAGTGATTGCATTACCGTCCCGGGGTTTAGAGTTGGGGAAGAATTCATGGTATTTAAATGATAAATTCAATCATTCATATTGTGAAAAATATTCAATAATGCCTGAGTGACACGGGTGGGAAGAACTGCCCCAGCCCCACGGGCATTGTCCCATATTGAACGCTCGGTTGGCCGCTTGGGCGAGTGTACAAGAACCCGGCGAAGCCCAAACCCTACTCAGAAGTGATCCTTCTGGTTTTACATATGATGAATGGAGGATTCTCGCAGCTGCCTGAAAGATTTACAAAAAAAATCTTTTTGTATCAATGAGTCAGTCCAAATTTTATGCAACAATTTAGCTAAAATTAGAAACTAATGATGTCAAGTGTTCCACAAAAATGCTCAAAAACTTACCATGGTAATTGTTCAATTGTGTTTCAATATGTGAATTGCATTTCACATACTCTCACTGCCATTGGTGAGCTACATGATTGGTTTCTTTGTGGAAAGTTTCTAATTATATATACTATATTCCTCTACAAAGGAGTGCATGGAAGTGTTCTGCGCTATTTTATTGGTGGAAAGCAAGATTCCTAAACATGCCTGACTCTATATGAAAAGAGGCCTAATATGTACCCAAACTAAGGTAGGAGGTCCTAAAACCACCAACTTAAGAAATATGGCCTCATGTTAACAAGGTTGTTTATGAGAAATATTCTTCGGCCATTTGGAAGAAGATTTCTCATGGAATGCACTAATTTTCGCAATTTTATTCCCAATATTCAAATTGATACAAATTTCTAAAGTGAAAAGAACTTCGTGACCCAAATCAGACTTTTAGGTTTCCCCATGATTACACCATGTGGTACTAATTTTCACTCATAATGATACCCAAAACCATCAACTATTCCTTCGCAATGCTTGGCATGCCATTGGTTTACTCGAATAGCAAAATTGGCAATTTTGAGCTTCAACTTTGGTGGCCCCAAGAAAGGTCTACATGTCATAATTAGAAGAGGTCGAGGAGGTGATGGTTTTAGAACATCCTACCTTAACCCGTAAAGGGCTGATCGAGATACTGGGTACGTTGGTGTATGTTTGACATTTTCTGTAAATAGAATGTTCCAAATTGAGACCCTAATAGCTCATTAAAATCATGTTGACATAAATTTTAATTTACTTTTGATCTTAAACCCATTAGAGGTATGGAACCATGCCATATACAATGGAATATTGTTGTATAATATTGGTCGGAAAGGTCTCTTTGGACCTTTAACCCCTCAAGGTCCAAGGGGACATATCGCGTCCTTTGACTTGTTCATTAGATCACTTTTTAAACTCATTTTGTTCAAAAACTACATTATATATATATATATATATATATATATATATATATATATATATATATATATATATATATATATATATATATATATATATATATATATATATATATATATATATATATATATATATATATATATATATATATATATATATAAACACATTGCAATGTTAATATTGATGTGGGAAATTTTAAAGTACAAATCATATTCGCACTTAAGTTTATTGTACAAGAAATAATTGTAGTCAAAGTTTAGTTTCTTCAAATAGTACAAAATATCATGGGGCCTTGAGGGGTTAAGGGTTAACCCTTTAGTGCCTAGGGTACTGTAGCTTGGAGCACTGGATTTTAGTGGCTTTTTCCACTGTGATAGAGACTACCAAAAATAGAATGGATTAAATTAGGAAGTAGCTGTACAATTCTATTCTCAACTGGAGAGCACACATATTATTAAAATTTGAGAATCATCCAATGGTGGGATTGGAAGATTATAGTATGTATTTGAACGGTATAATGCACGCTCAAAAATGAGATTTTGGGGGGTGTCTGACTTCAAAGTTAAATAGAATTTGGGTTAAATTTTCAAAGATGAAAAGAGAGAAGTTCAGCTATGCCCTACGTCAACACCTCTCCGTTGCAATCTTTCATATCAAAAATAGACTTACACATAATTGTTGTGAATTTTACTAGTGAAAGCGACTTATTCATGTACAGTTTAGGACAAAATTTTATACGTTGAAAATTGACAAGAGTGGGTACATTAGTCAAGATCAGATTACACACAGTAACAGAAGATGAAGAAAAGAACACAATCCAAAAAAATAAAACAAGATAACAAACTTCCAAACACAAGAAATACTGCATAATACATGTGTTGTATTTGTAAGTATTTCTTGTATTTTCAAGTATTTGCAGTATTTTCGCGTTTTGTTGATAGGTATTTTGATAGTTGTACAATTCCAAATTGAAATTTTCTTTTTGTGGAAGGTGTGTAATGTGTATGGGCAAATCTGAACCTCAAAACCGAAGTTCCAATTCTTCACGGATTCTCTGCTATTTGCATTTCGAACGTTGTAGTGACCATAATGTGGTCAGTTGGGCACTAAAGGGTTAAACTACAGAAGGTTTGGTAGGAAACGGGCAAGGGTTTTAGGATCCTGTACCCGAGCACACGTTCCCACGGTTCCCACCAAGCCCCAGGCATCTTCAACAAAAAGGCTCTATAGAGTGTTGTTGTCTGTTGTCTTCCGGAGTTTCCTCCGCACTGTCCCACTGCGTGGGACAGTGCGCTCACTCGCCCTCCCTCACTCATCGATCCGTTTGCTGAGTTCCTTTTTCCATGTCGTTGTGACGAAACTGACGACATCCCATTCAATTCCCTCCTCAGTCGGTAGGTCTATTTTTTCTCCCATTCTTTGCGTCGAACCAAACCATTTAGGGTTTCATTACGGTGTCGAAAGCTCGCTCATACTGTGACATTCGGTAGCTTCATAGTTCACCATTTTGCATTAGTGAACAATTTGAAGCACCTTCTAATCAATTTCCCATTCGATTCCCTCCTCAGTCGGTAGGTCTATTTTTTCTCCCATTCTTTTGTGTTTCTGCGTCCAACCAAACCTTTTAGGGTTTCATCACTTGTGTCGTAGATCATAATGTGGCATTCGGTAGCTTCATACTTCACCATTTTGCATTAGTGAACAATTTGAAGCACCTTCTAATCAGTTTCCCGTTTATAACAATGTCAGAATATTTTACCCCACACCGATGTGATTTTTTTGGCCAGGAGACAGTTTAGCACTTTTGCTACTTGAAGAGCAATCGGTTACACATCGTAGAAAAGCTGGCTATTATTCCTTCTTTTTTGATTAAAAAATCCTTTGTATCAATTAACCAGCTCATAGAAATTTGGCTATAATAATCACTGGTTACCAATACTCTGAAACGTACAGATTTCAGAGTATAGTGTGGGGTAGCTTTCTCCCTGTATAATTAATTCTTAGACCTACCGACCAGATTTTTTACGTTCGTACCCTAAACTGCCTTCTGAGGTGGTTTTCCTACTTTGATTGTTGTGTGGTTTCATCGGAATGCAATAGCTAGTGGAGAGTCTTTAATAGAATCTGGAATGAAGCGAAATTAGTGAAGGCTTCTTGTAGGTTTTATGATGCTGAGGGTGTTTTGAGTGTTAGTGTTTTGACCCTAAACTGCCTTCTGAGGCTCATGGCACTGGTTTTCCTATTTAATTGTTGTGTGCTTTCATCGAAATGCAATAGCAGTTGAGAGTCTTCAATAGAATTTGGAATGAAGCAAAATTAGTGTAGGTTTTATGATGCTGAGTGTTAGTGTTCTGATTGATTAAGGCCATGCTAACTGGATGATCTTTTGTTTAACAGGGCACCCCCCATCTCTGATCCCCCATCTCTTTTGTCTGGCTTCTTTGGTTCTTTGGGCTGCGAACATGGCAACCATGGAGCCCTTGTAAGTTAATGCTATGCAATTCATTACCTGTTTGCGTTTTTGGATTAGTAATTAAAACACTAAATCCAAATGCATTTTACTTTTGCGTTTTTGAGTTAGTAATTGAAACACTAAATCCAGATGCATTTTACTTTTGCGTTTTTGAGTTAGTAATTAAAACACTAAATCTAGATGCATTTTACTTTTGCGTTTTTGAGTTAGTAATTAAAACACTAAATCCAGATGCATTTTACTTTTATCTATATATAATACACACCAATATATATTTTTATTTGACAGGGATCCGAGTTCTTCTGACCCTGGGAGCCCGAGCAAGGCAGAGAGTTTGAATCCTTTGAAAAGGCGGAGGTTTGGAGATTGGGTGGTTACCATGGCAACGAAGGAGATGGAGGATGTGGATCACCTTCCTGTTCTCGATGGCGACGCCGAAGTCCAGGTTGTTTGCTTGTCGCAGGTTTCAAGGCAAATAAGCGATCCAGCTGTCGGAACCAGAGACTGCCTCCTTGCAGATTTAGATGGCATAAGGCCGTGGAAGGGGTCTCCACTGCAGGACTTCATGAATGAGGTGGCTGTGGAGTTAGGCTCCCAGAATTTGATAATCGAAGAAGCAACAAACAACATGGTGCAGGAACATGTTGTATCTGTGGTATACGAGGCGTACAAAGTCTTAGAGGAAGACTTCACAGCAGTCATGCGATCCACATTGCGCGTGAGCGAGCATCAGAAGTTCGTCAAACGATTCAGGTATGAATAATTTTTTCTCAGTTTAAGCTTTAGTTCAAGGAGAAAAAACATAATAATCCAAAATACACTACACTGTGAATCGTCTTTAGAACTCTTTTTTGTACTTGGGACCCATGTAAAATCAAAAATAGCTTGAATGATATGAATTTAACCTGAAGAGGTGGTTTGGCCAATCGAATTCCTTCATGGAATTGAATAGTCAGTTTCATTGACAAGCCAGTTTTTGCTTTGGGTTTTGTTTAGGGGTTAAGGCAATCTCTCAGGTATTGCTAAGGTACGTTAACAGAGAGAAGGAAGGTCATAACCGTGAGGCTTTGCCCAATATTTGTTATATTTGTTGTAATTTTTAAACTAATTTAAAAATTAGTTTTATTATTATCGTTGGAGGAATATAAATGTTTAGATAGTATATACTACTAGGAGTGTTAGTTAATATATAATTTCAATTAAGATAGTACTTTGTTTGCGAAGGTGGACCTTTCTCAACTTAGTCATGCTATTCATGCTCTTCTCCATGGATACATGAAATATCCGCCAGAGACTCTTCATTCACTACGGTCTCATAAATGTGAACATTATGATTATTCTTGACCTGGTTAGCATTGTGTCGAGGTATATTTCAAATATTTAAGTTTGTTGAGTGAAAAGGGTGCTTTTGATAAGAGGTTGAATTTGAAAGAGTGGAATTCTTTGTCTTAGGAACAAAGCCAATAAAACAAGCTTCTTGCGGTAAATAGTCTGTCAAATTATTTACCCTAAATTGATTTTTATAACTTGTTTCTTGTGTTTTAAAATGAAACGTTTTCATATTGTCTCCTGTGGTGTGACATTGACAATTAATACAGAAATATCAAATTTAATTAATTTTTTTAAAGAGAAAGGTAAGTTCTTCAAGTGATTAAGATTGGGATCAGCCTGACAAGAGTCATTGCTTGATCAGCCGACCGGGCTCCAACTTAGGAACAGTGTAAGTAAAGTTTAATTAGTAATCGGAAGTGTTAGTTTTGCATGGAATTTACCGCTGAGTATAGATTGGTAGAGGCCGCTGAGCAATAATTTAGTAATGTATTTTACTAGTTCCTTGTAAGCTGGGTTCTCTAGAAAAATCTTTATTTTTTTTGAGGCCAGTTGTGGTCCTGCTGTTGCATTTAGTTGGTGGAGGAATTGAACTTTTTGCTTGTGGCGGTATTTTTTGCAATTGATTTAATGCACTTATGTATTTCATTCTATTGTGCAGGAATGCCATTGCGTGTGCTGCCCAGCTCCATGCTTGGAGCTACTCCCCATCTGGCTCTTGGATTCAGCAGAATGTTCCCTTTGGAATATTTGTGGAGGGTGTACGGTTGTTATTGGACGCACAGTGTTCCACGGAGAACGAGAAATTCAAAGTGAAGGCATTACGAGAGGAAGCGATGAAGCTATTTGAAGAAATATTGGAGGAGGGTTTGGAGAGCCTGCAGGAGCAGAGTGAGAGGTGTGACATGCTGAGTCCCACGATAATGGAGACTTTGGAGTTTTTGAGGGAGTCGGTTAATACTGAGGCTGTAGTCCGGGAGTTTGCCGCATGTGCTAGGTTGAGGCAGGCGAGGAATGGCTACAGTCATCCTTTCTCTCCTATTGCTTCTAAAGCAGTGAGAGATAGTGCTATGGCTCTCTATTCGGCACTACTACGTAGTGATTACACAAAGGTATAATGTGTTCCCTTATTTGAATTTTCAATGTTTTGTGCTATTTTGTAAATGAATGGATTAATTGAATGTTATGGTATTGTTTGGCTATTAGGATTTCCGACACATCGCGGTCATGGGTAAAGTCAAACTTGACATTCTGGAGTTCTCAAAGAAGGAGAAAAAGAAAGTGGACATGAAGGATGTAAGTATAATTTGTTCAATTGTGTCTTTTTAATTTTTTTTACTATTATTGATTTGAACTTCAATTGTTATATTGTGATGTTGTAGTATTATTGATTCTAACCTCTATTGTTATATTGTGATGTTGTAGGCTGGAGAGCTATTGCCTGAGTCTGACTCTGGTAGTGACTCCTCGAACAACGACCTGTCTCCAAAAGCCTCTGGACTATGGGAAGATGAGGTGCTAGAATGATATGCTCAAACGTAGTTGTCAATGCTGCTGATCTGTTGTTTCAGCACAAGACTCTTGATTGTTTTTAGTGAGACAGCCTTGCTTTTGGTGTAAGACTGCAATGTTCTATTCTTCTTCGCATTTGCTGTCATTTTGGATATTGTTGATTGTCCCACGGGCATTGTCCCATATTGAACGCTCGGTTGGCTGTTGGGGCGAGTGTACAAGAACTCGGCGAAGTGGTGATTTTGGGTTTCGCATCAACCTACAGGAATGGATTTCGTAAGACTAGGATCTAACAAGTGAAGTGAGAAGAGATTGGGGATCAGAGATGGGGGGTGCCCTGATTAACAAGGTATGGGGGCGGACACCTTTCACGCAGCCGCGAAAATCCTCCGTTCATCATTTGTAAAACCAGAAGGATCACATCTGATTAGGGTTGTGTCTGTAATTGGGTTGTTGGTACTAAATTGACCTTGCTATCACGAAATCCATATTCTGATGCTCAATCTTGAGATTCAAGGGACTTCGCGAATTGTTCTGGAGTTGGAAATGGAATGTTAGTCGCCATTTCCGTTGGGTGGAAGTGCGACATCAGCATACATGGGTGGTGAACGTCAATGAATTCTGAAAGGCGTATGGACGCACCAGCTGAAAATTCAATCATTTATAAAATTTTCAAATCAAGTCTCAAAATCGAGCTTTCTTTGAAACCTGTTCATTCCCAAACTACTAATACCCTTGCGTTGGATATTTTGCCAATTTGTGCAGTTATTATACTCCGTATACTACAATATCGAGCCTGCACAAGTGAAAAGTTTCTATAACCAACTTGCTATTGAGCCTTTAATCAATTTTAAGAGTCCAGTTTCATGGGCGAAGTATTTCATTGTAAGACATGTTTTTAGGGACTTTGCATATGAAGTTCCAGAATTCATAAAGATGTGTTGGAGAAATTGTCATGAAATATGGAGGGTTTCAAGCCTATGACTCCAGGGCAACTTCTCTCCAACCAATCAAATTTGTTCATGTCTCACCTCAAGTAAGTCCATGTAACATGCATAACTTCATGATTCGTTAGGAGACAAACACAAGTTCCACTTTTCTCCTCCTTTTTCCTGCTTCCATGGACAGCTTCTCAAACTCATGGAACTTGGCTCTAAGTTAATTGACATCTTTGATTGTTGTGTAAAGGAAATTCATTTTTCTAAGTACCTCTTGTACATCCGCCATTGCATTGTTACCACTAGATTTGAGATACATTTCATATGACTAGCCAAAGATTTTCGGACCACCAAAGATTTTCGAAGCATCTCAACTTTTGGACTTGTTGGCAAGACCTAACTCCAAAAGGTAAGATGAATCATCTCTTTGCACAAGCAACTTCTACTCATCTCCATAACATTCAACACCATGCATTGTCCTTGCGTTGGCTCTGTAGTAGATGGTGTGAAATATTCCACACCAAATAGTACTTCATCAGTAGCTAACTGGACAAGTGGAGTGATTAACAAAGTGCATGAAGGAAAGGCAGTTGGCATGAAGGCTACTGAATGTTATGTCAACTTCTACTCAAGATCAGTAAAGAATCAATAAGCAAAGTGCATGAAGGAAAGGCAGTGGGCATGAAGGCTACTTAATGTTATGTCAACTTCTACTCAAGATCAGTAAAGAATCAATAGAATGCAGCTATTTCTAAGGATTTCCGGTCATGTGAACCAGGCCTGAGTAATCAATAGATTACTCAGCATCGCCGAGCACAGAGCCCATATCTTGGACATCGCCAGTCTTTATAAGTTAAAAGAGTACATTTCCAAAGCAGAAACGGTAAAAGCTGATCCTTGATCATCTGCCAGTTTCTGAAACAATGCCAGCTGGTCACTTCGATTTCTCCCATATTGATTGCTCGGTTTGGCCGCTTAGGCGAGCGTACAAGAACCCGGCGACGCCCGTACCTTTCTCAGAAGTGATCCTTCTGGTTTTACAAATGATGAATGGAGGATTCTCGCGTCTGCGTGAAAGGTGTCCGCCCCCATACCTTGTTAATCAGGGCACCCCCCATCTCTGATCCCCAATCTCTCCTCACCTCACTTGTTAGATCCTAGTCTTACTAAATCCATTCCTGTAGGTTGATGCAAAACCCGGAATCACATCTTTGTTGCAGAAAGTCTCGCGTGACCAGGAGTTTTTAGTGGAGTAGGGTTTGTGATTTGGGTTTCGCGTCTGAACGAACTGGGCTTGTATCTTGTGTTAGTAGCGAGAGGTTTTTGGTGGAGGATTAGGGTTTGTGATTTGGGGTGTCGTGGCATCTGGTGTTGTAGAAAACGGCGGGGGTCGGCATCCTTGGCGGGATGTGGCCTTGACAAGAAGGAGCGGCCACGCTCACTTTTGGTGAGCTTTGAGGTCGTAGGTTCCTATTGTTAACGTCGGAGAAGAATCGTTTTGCTTGAATGACGCTCTGCTCTGTAGACGTGTCGTCGTGAAAGGAGGGTTGCATATTCCATTGCCCTGGGGAGCGGCGTCGCTGCGATTACCCTCTCGGACAGACCATGCCGCCTACATATGATCTCTTTTGTGTAGATAGCTTTGGTGTCTAGAATGTGCTTTATCGTTTGCGGTTCGTGTTATTATATTGGGTTATTTCATTCATGTGTTTTATGTAGGATTTGCTTTTTCATACGTCGGCTCTGTAATATTTGCTTTTTCATATTTGTTTTTCGTTCGCTAGATTTGGTGCCACATGAACTTGACTGCCATGAAACAGTCCAGTCAGCAGGAACTCGCCACTAATTCGGAGAATTGAATAGCCGGTTGTTGGATCTTTGAGGGTGAGCTCCCCATATGAAGCCGTCTTTGAAACAGTTTCAACATTTTTACAGCAGTGTTTGGAATGAGCGTAAAAGAGTTATCATCCAAATATACTAGCAAGACATACTTGGAAGAACCCGCGTTAACACAGGGTGTATCTAATCCGGTCGTTGGTACTGAACTGACCTTGCAGTCACGAAAGCCATATTCTGATGCTCTTGTCCATAAAGAGACTTCGCAAATCGCTTTGGAGTTGGAAATGGAGTGGTAATCGCCATTTTCTACTGGAAGTGCGAGACAAACGACATCAGATTACCTGGGTGGTGAACGTCAATGAATTCTGAAAGGCGTGTATGGACGCACCAAGTGAAAAATCAATCATTGATAAAATTTTCAAATCGAGTTTCAGAATCGAGCTTTCTATAAAACCTGTTCATTCCCAGACTACGAATACCCTTGCGTTGGATATTTTGCCAAATTGTGCACTCATTATACTACAATATCGAGCCTCCCCAAGTGAAAAGTTCCCATAACTGACTTACTTTTGAGCCTTTATTCAACTCTTAGAGTCTAGAAATATTTCATTAGAAGACAAGTTTTTAGGTACTTTGGGGATCAAGTTCCAAAATTTCAGGTGAGCTTTTGAGAAAATTGTGCTGGAGAAGTCGTCATGAAATATGGAGTTTCAAGCCCATGACTTCAGGGCCTTTTTTCCCCAACCAATCAAATTTGTTCATGTCTCACCTCATTCAAGTCCATGAAACATGCACATCTTCATGATTGGGTAGGAGACAAACCCAAGTTCCACTTTTCTCCTCCTTTTTCCTACTTCCATGAACAACTTCTCATGGAACTTAGCTCTAAGTTAATTGACATTTTTGATTGTTGTGTAAAAGAAATTCATCTCTCTAAGCAATACTTCTTGTACATCTGCCATTGCATTGTTAGAGCATCCGCACCGTTTCTCAAGAAGAGAGGCTCGTCAAAGGAGTTTTGGAGGGCTTTGCGAAGCCACAGAGACTCGCCAAATAAACATGTCCTCACGGCCACGCGAAATCACACGAAATCACTGGCTGCTTTGATGGATTTGAGGGTTTGACAGCCCCATCTCCCCGAACTCCGCGTTGATCACCCCTTATTTGGGTTTGCCAGGATTTCAAGGTCGCCTAGGTGACTGGGCCAGCTCGAGGGCTTGCACTATCGCCGACGGCACCACCACCACTATTCCGACCACAAACAAAATAGCCCCAAATCTCCCAAATAATTTGCGTGAAAGGGGCGCGCTAGAAGAACTCGAGACTCTAGAGAATAGCGAGTGAGCAGCGATATTTGACGAGCCCGCGCATTGTGGAGCTCTTGAGCGCGTGCCGGTGAGGGAGGAAAACGCCCCCGGGCCCGCCAAACAATATCGCGGCCCTGTTTTTGGAGAAACAGTACGGATGCTCTTACCACTAGATTTGAGATTCATTGGCCAAAGTTTTTTGGAGCACAAAAAGTGAGAAGCTTCTCAACTTTTGGACTTATTAGAGTTAACCGAAAAGTCAGCTCAAAGAAGAAAGCTTTAGCAAATTCCTCTTGAACTCCTCTTGAACTCATATTGAAATATAAATAGACCGAAAACTAGTTCAAGATGAGTTGGGAGACAATCTAAAGCAAGCCATTGTCATTATTCTCCACACCTCGCAATGACTTCCACACCTCCTACCAAAGCTCCAAGCATATGGCCCACAAGGGGACAAGTTATGACACGACACTATTCAATCCAAATATAGCTCATGAGAGCTCAAAAGAGAGGTTAGAAGGAGGTTGAAAAGGGAGGTTCCATGGCCTTCTTTTCGGTTAACTCTATTGGCATCACCTAGCTCCAAAAGGTAAGATGAATCATCTCTTTGCACAAACAACTTCTACTCATCTCCATAACATTCAATAGCATGCACTGTCCCTGCATTGGCTCTATAGTAGACAGCGTGGAGTACTCCGCACCCAATAGTACTTCATTGGTAGCTAACTGGACAACTGGAGGCTCAAGGTGATGAGCAGAGTGCATGAAGGAAAGCCAGTGGGCATGAAGGCTACTGAATGTTATGTCAACTTCTGCTCAAGATCACTAAAGAATCAATAGAATGCAGCTATTTCTAAGGATTTCCGGTCGTGTGAACGGGGCCTGAGTAATCAATAGATTCAGAGCCCATATCTTGGACATCGCTGGTCTTGATAAAAGAGTTCATTTCCAAAGCAGAAACTGTAAAAGCTGATCCTTGATCTTCTGCCAGTTTTTGAAACAATGGTAGCCGGTCACTTCGACTGGGCTGCGTTTTCTCCCATATCGAATGCTTAGTGGGCCGCTCGGGCGAGTGTACAAAAACCCGACGACGCCCAAACCCTAGTCAGAAGTGATCCTTCTGGTTTTACAAATGATGAATGGAGGATTCTCGCGGCTGCGTGAAAGGTGTCCGCCCCCATACCTTGTTAATCAGGGCACCCCCATCTCTGATCCCCGATCTCTTCTCAATTCCGTCGTTAGATCTTAATCGATTCCTGTCGTTTGTTACAAATTCCGGAATCACATTTTTGTTGCACAAAATCTCGTGGTCCCTCGCGTGACCATGAGTTTTCAGTGGAGTAGAATCTGGGGTTTTGCGTTATTTTGTTAATGGGGCTGGTAACATGGTGGGATTTGCTGTGTTAGTAGTGAGAGGTTTTTGTTGGAGGATTAGGGTTTGTGATTTAGGGTATCGCGGTATCTGGTGTTGTAGAAAACGGCGGGGGTTGGCATCCTTGGCGGGATGTGGCCTTGACAAGAAGGAGCGGCCACGCTCACTTTTGGTGAGCTTTGAGGTCGTAGGTTCCTATTGTTAACGTCGGAGAAGAATCGTTTCGCTCTAATGACGCTCTGCTCTGTAGACGTGTCGTCGAGAAAGGAGGGTTGCATATTCCATTGCCCTGGGGAGCGGCGTCGCTGCAATTACCCTCTGGGACAGACCATGCCGCCTACACATTATCTATTGATGCTTCACGTTTGTATGTTGAGTCTGCTTTTCCATTTCTTTGCATGTTATACGGTGATTTACCTCTTCTAGATTTGTTACCACAAGAAATTCAAAGCCGTGAAATACATGAATCAGCAGGAACTCGTTACGGATTTATTAGAGAATTCTGTTAGAGAATGGTTTGTTGGAGAATTCTGGGGACGAGTTCGTCAATACAGCCATCTTTAACCCTTGAAGGACATATGCTCTCTTAAAATCTTTCACACCTGAAATCTCCTTTAAACTCCATTCCAAGCATGATTCTTCTTTAAATTTGTATTCTGAAGAAATATGGATCCCTAAAAGGTGCTCGGTTTGGCATTTAAAAGTTATGAAACGGAGTAGAAGGTATGAGCAAGATTCTCCCAAAATACTCTGAAGTCCATGAGACTTGCATTATCCGTTTAGGATGAACTCAGAATATTTAATCCATTTCAGAATTTACAGCTCCGTATTGTTTGGAATGAGAATGAAAGAGTTTTGAGTTTCTACCATCTAGATCAATTTGCAAAACAGATATGGAAATTCAGAACTTGCAAGAGTCTGCTTGTGAACATAGTGTGTGTGCCTTTGCTTCTTGCGTTGATTCTATGCCTGCCCTGGCGGTCATAAAAGCCAAGTACTGCTGCCCTTGTCCATCAAGAAAATTGGCTGGTACGAGCGTGGGTGTATATGTTTCATCCCCGCCGAATTTTGCAGTGTGTATATGAACATACCAACTGAAACCAAGCATTGAAGCTTTTCTCAAAACAAGTTTCAAAATTGAGCATATTTTGAAATCCATTTACTCCAAAACTACAATTACCCTTCCGTCGGATGTCTTCCAAACTTTGCATTTATTACATACCGGTACAACTATTTTTTGTGTCCACACACTCGGTCTTGAGCACCGAATAAATTCGAATTCACGTCTTTGATTGCTGTCTACAAAAAAATCATCTTTCTACGTACCAGAATAATATCAGAATACTAATCAGACTCAATCTTGCTGAACTGTGCCGTACTGTACATCGGCCACTGCCTTGAAACACTGGATTTGAGGCCCGTTCATATGACCGGAAGAGGAAGTTCTTCAACTTCCGAAAGCTGGTCAGCACATGATTTCCCTTAACTTCCTTGGAAATTTTGCACTGCATCCAAGCTCTCCTTTTCACAAGGAACCCTGACCATGTTACCAGGCAGTAATGGGTACACGAATGATGGTAAATTCTTGGTAATGACTTGCTAAACTGAACAACCACATTGCTATAAACTGTAGTTTGGCAGTAATGTTTACTTCCGAATGAATTGGACAAGGTTCCCTGTGCGTTTGTCATGTCATATTGAAGCAATACATGACTTATCTCTCGTCACAAGCGACTCCCACTCGTCTTACACTCAAAATCAGTAGAATGCAGCTATTTCTAAGGATTTCCAGTCGTGTGAACCGGGCCTGAGTAATGAATAGATTTCCAAGCAAAGTGTGGCACAGAGCGCATATCTTGGACATCGCCTATCTTGATACAAGAGTTCATTTCAAAGCAGAAAAAGCTGTAGAAGCTGAAACAATGCATTCGATTGGACTGCCTCTTATCGGACGCCCAGTATGTTCCCATATCGAATGCTCGGTTTGCCGCTTGGGCGAGTGTATAAGAACCCGGCGAAGCCCGATCTGTACTCAGAAGTGATCCTTCTGGTTTTTCATATGATGAATGGAGGATTCTCGCGGCTGCGTGAAAGGTGTCCGCCCCCATACCTTGTTAATCAGGACACCCCCCATCTCTGATCCCCAGTCTCTTCTCACTTCACTTGTTAGATCCTAGTCTTACGAAATCTTTTCCTGTAGGTTCATGCAAAACCCGGAATCACATCTTTCGCTGCATTAGGTCTCGTGGTTTCTCGCGTGAGCAGAAATAGGTTTTTGTGGAGTAGGTTTTGTGATTTAGGTTTTTGTGGAGTAGGTTTTGTGATTTAGGGTTTCGCGTCATCTGGTGTACAGAACGAACTGGGCTTATATCTTGTGTTAGTAGCGAGATGTTTTTGGTTGAGGATTAGGGTTTGTGATATTGGGTATCGCGGTGTCTGGTGTTGTAGAAAACGGCGGGGGTTGGCATCCTTGGCGGGATGTGACCTTAACAAGAAGGAGCGGCCACGCTCACTTTTTGTGAGCTTTGAGGTCGTAGGTTCCTATTGTTAACGCCGGAGAATAATCTTTTTACTTGAATGACGTTCTGCTCTGCAGATGTGTCGTCGTGAAAGGAGGGTTGCATATTCCATTGCCCTGGGGAGCGGCGTCGCTGCAATTACCCTCTGGGACAGACCATGCCGCCTACACATTACCTGTTGATGCTTCACGTTTGTATGTTGAGTTTGCTTTTCCACTTCTTTGCATGTCATACTTGTTGAATTACTACGGTGATTTGCTTCTTCTACATTTGTTACCACAAGAAAATCATTGCCGTGAAATAGATGAATCAGCAGGAACTCGTTACGGATTTGAAGAATGGTTCGTCATATAAAACCATCTTTAACTCAAAATATTTAATACGTTTAAAATCCTAAACCCTGAACCCTACAGCTCCGTAGTGTTTGGAATGAGAATTAGTAAAACCATCTGGGTCAATTTGCACAACCGATATGAAATTTCAGAACTTGCAAGAGTCCTTGTGGACATGGTGTGTGTGCCCCTGATTCTTGCCATGATTCTATGCCTGCCCTGGCTATCATAAATGCCATGCACTGCTGCCCTTGTCCATGAAGAAAACTGGCTGGTACGAGCGTGGGTGTATATGTTTCGCCCCAGCTGAATTTTACACAGTGTATGTGAACATACCAACTGAAACCAAGCATTGAAACTTTTCTCAAAACAAGTTTCAAAATTGAGCATATTTTGAAATCCATCGACTCCCAAACTACAATTACCCTTCCGTTGGATATATTCCAAATTTTTCATTTATTACATACCGGTACTACGACTATTTTGTGTCCATACACTAGTACAAAGTATGGACACAAATGATAGTTGTAATAATTGAAGCAATACATTACACGATTTTGAGCGCTACCTTAATCAATTTGAATTCACGCCTTTGATTGCTGTTTACAAAAAAATCATCTTTCTACGTAGCAGAATAATATCAGAATACTAATCAGACTCAATCTTGCTGTACTATGCCGTACTGTACATCGGCCACTGGATTTGAGGCCCCGTTCATATGACCGGAAGAGGAAGCTCTTCAACTTCCAAAAAACGGTTAGCACATGATTTCCCACTTAATTTCCTTGGAAAATTTGCACTGCCTCCAAGCTCTCCTTTTGTCATGTCATATTGAAGCAATACATGCTCGTCACAAGCAACTCCCACTCGTCTCACACTCAAAATCAGTAACGAATTAATGGAATGCAGCTATTTCTAAGGATTTCCAGTTCTGCCTACCGGGCCTGAGTAATCAATAGATTTCCAAGCAAAATGTGGCACAGAGCGCATATCTTGGACATCGCCGGTCTCGATAAAAGAGTACATTTCAAAGCAGAAAAAGCTGTAGAAGCTGAAACAATGCTTTCGACTGGACTGCCTCTTATCGGACGCCCAGTATGTTCCCATATCGAATGTTCGGTTTGCCGCTTGGGCGAGTGTATAAGAACCCGGCGAAGCCCAAACCCTAATCAGAAGTGATCCTTCTGGTTTTTCATATGATGAATGGAGGATTCTCGCGGCTGCGTGAATGGTGTCCGCCCCCATACCTTGTTAATCAGGACACCTCCCATCTCTGATCCCCAGTCTCTTCTCACTTCACTCGTTAGATCCTAGTCTTACGAAATCTTTTCCTGTAGGTTCATGCAAAACCCGGAATCACATCTTTCGCTGCATTAAGTCTCGTGGTTTCTCGAAATAGGTTTTTGTGGAGTAGGTTTTGTGATTTAGGGTTTCGCGTCATCTGGTGTACAGAACGAACTGGGCTTGTGTCTTGTGTTAGTAGCGAGATGTTTTTGGTGGAGGATTAGGGTTTGTGATTTGGGGTATCGCGGTGTCTGGTGTTGTAGAAAACGGCGGGGGTTGGCATCCTTGGCGGGATGTGGCCTTAACAAGAAGGAGCGGCCACGCTCACTTTCTGTGAGCTTTGAGGTCGTAGGTTCCTATTGTTAACGTCGGAGAAGAATCGTTTCCCTTGAATGACGCTCTGCTCTGTAGATGTGTCATCGTGAAAGGAGGGTTGCATATTCCATTGCCCTGGGGAGCGGCGTCGCTGCAATTACCCTCTGGGACAGACCATGCCGCCTACACATTATCTCCTCTGTGATGCAGACTTAAATAGCTTAGGACTCATCATTTGTATATTGAGTTTGCCATTCTATGTCTTTGAATATTTTACTTTGTTGTATCACTATGTCTGCAGTATTTTTCTCTGTCAGATTTGTTTTCACTAGAAATTCACTGACCTGAAACAGATGAATCCTTAGAGATCTCTTGTTCTTCTAACCAGTTATAGATCTCCGAGGACGAGTTCCTCGAAAACAACTATCTTTGAACTCACTGTTTTGATCCGTTCCAAACTCTAAGCACCGTAGTGTTTCGAATAAGATTAAGATCAAGATTAATTCGCAAAACCAACACGATTTTTTACTTGCAAGAATTCGCTTGTGAACGTATGTTTGCCTCTTATTCTCGCGTTGATACTTTTCCTGACCTGGCTGTTGCTCGTGTTCATCACTCTAGAAATTCTCGAAGACGCTGCAAATTGTTCTGGAGTTGGAAACGGAGTGGTTATCCCCATTTTCAGTAATGGCTCACTTTTGGAAGGTGGAACATCAGCAAAACCTGGGATGTCAATGTCGCTGAATTCTAAAACGTTGAACATACCAACTGTAAAGTCAATCAATGATAAATTTTTCAAGACAAGCTGAATATGGAACTAGACAAGCGGTGTCTTTTTTTTCAAATTGGGAATTTATTATATACTACAAATATATTAGTGTCTGACTCAGTTCTGAGCCTTAATCAATTCTAATTCACGTCTTTGAGTGCTGTCTACAAAAGAATATCTTTCTAAGTACTTGCTGTACATCCGCCAGTGCATCGGATTTGACCCTAAGCTGGCCAGACAATTTCGGAGCATAAATTGTGATAAGTTTCTCAACTTTTGGACTTGATTGGCAATACCCAGCCTCAAAAGATGAGGGGTCTCTCGTCTCAAGCAACTTCTACTCGTCTCACACTCAAAATCAGTAAAGAATCAATGGAATAATGCAGCTATTTCTAAGGATTGCCAGTCGTGTGAACCGGGCCCGAGTAATCAATAGACTAGTCAGCATCTCCAAGCAAAGTGTGAGCACAGAGCATCGCCGGTCTTGAAAGAGGAGTTCATTTCCAGAAGGAGAAACCGTAAAAGCTGATCCTTGATCTTCTGCCGGTTTTTGAAACAATGCTAGTTAGCTGGTCACTGCAGTTTTTTGAGACGCCCAAAATCGCAAAAGCGCCCTTTCATCAGATGTTCAGCAGTACATTTCCTTTGTCAATGTATACCTATTGCCATAGAAACGGATTTAGAACAAACTTTGATCCTTCATATCTTTTGCATAAGTTTCCACAGTAGAGGTATCTGTAAAGTTGAACAAAATTTCCACAAGAGGAAAGACTAGACATAATTGGTTTTTTAGCTTGAAAGGTGGCAAAAATGAGTTTTGGCTTCTTTTTCTCTTGAGCAAATCACGACGCATTGCAATGTCAAAGAGATTCAAGCCTTAAACCTCCCCAAACCTAACTTGAGTTCCCACAGAGGAATCTCCACGTACCCCCACACCAACTTTATGCTCCCCCAAGAGAAGAAGCTTGGTGGTTTGTGTGAGTGGGTGTCCAAAAATTCTATATCAAGATTGCAAACACCCTGTGGCACACAAGTTACCTGGTTCTCACTTTACGAATAACTCTAATGCATTTTTGGTGCCTTGGTTCTTCGCTAAGAGACTAGTCTAATAATAGAAACCAAGCTCACCAAAAACTTACATACAATATTCGTTTCAAGAATGAACACAAAAACTTACATATTCAAATCTGACCATTTTTGTAATGGCAAGTGTTTCAATTAAACATTGAACCTTTATAACTTCTGCATACCATATCCAAATAATGCATTCTTTAGTGCATTAGAATCCTCTTTTGAAGAATTTAATAATCCGGCCATTCTCATAAATAGAAAGAGTAGAAAAGTAGGTGTGGTGAGCATACCTGGGAAACAGCTGGTGGTGATCAAGAGTCAAGGGAGAAGTCAGGGTCAGCTGGTTTGGGGATGTTGGAGATGCGAGTGAGCTCGGCCGCTTGCATGCTGCGCAGGCGTTGCACGCCGCGCATGGCGTTCTTGGCGAACTTGCCGGCCAGGACGGTGGCCCCGAGCGTGTGCTTCTCGTTGGGATGAGCTGCCTCGCCCTGCATCAACAGGGCTTCATGCAGATGCTGGTCCTCCTGGCTGCGCCGCAACTCCGCCAAGCGACGTCGTTGGTACCTGCGCCACGCTGCTTGAATGAACGACGCCGCCCATGTTCTCCAATGGTGAGAGTAGTACCTGCACAAATCAAATCAAATCAAACAACACGCTCTATCCCTTTCATAGTGCAACTACAAAGCTTATGTCCCTTTCATATGTCCCACGCACATGTCGCTGCAAGCTGCAGCCGGCTGCTGCAGCCTTCTTTGATGAAGATACATGTGGAAAGTTAAGAGTGGCTCGCTATTTTCTGCAAGTCATTGAATATTGCCTTAGAAGCTCAACCAGGGCTGTAACAGCCGTGAACAATGATTGCAAACGGCTGCAAGGTCTTTGACCACCTAGGAGCGCAATAGCATCTTGCAGGATCTCGCCAATCTTCCAACGAGAACACTGTGCCGCTTATACAGCCGATGGTTGAGGTCAATGTGCGTGGGCCTATAGTGCAATTGAGAGAGGTTTTACTCTTTATATAGTGGACCTACAAAGATAAGCGAAGCTATGTCCCTTTTATAGTGCAACTACAACGTTGCAAGAGGTTTTGCTTCTTTTATAGGTGCAAGTTCTTTTATAGTTGTACCTGTGTAGTTCAAGCGGGGCGGACAATGAGAGTAACAAAAAAAAATACATTCTACTATTAAAGATAGACCATTTAAAAAACTAGGACAGTTATTTCCAGATAGAGGGAGTATAAGGAACTATGACTCAGTTTGCAAGAAGCAACAAAGACTGTAGACATAAGAACCTACTCAAACTTTCTCACAGTTTCTCACTTCAGCTTGCGTTATGCAATTGGCCACATTGCGAGAGCATGCTGATTTGCTCTCATTTGTTATGATTCTGCGCAAAGTAACACTACTGTCCAGTGCCAACAAATTTCACCATGAGGTAGAGAACAAGGGATGAATTCATGTCTGTGAATTGATGTACACTCAAGTACAACATGCTTACGAATTTTTTCGGACATGAAATTTCAACATAGTATTTCAAATTTCAAAGCTAAAATGATTCAATTTCGAAACCTAAATTGTATAAATGGTTGTTTATACAATTTAGGTCTAAGTGTTATTGGTTGTTTATACAACTTAGGGAAGGGACATCAAGGGACTATGTTTAACCCCTAAACATCTGAACGTGCCTTTGCGTGAATGTGCCTTTGCATGAACGTGCCTTTGCGACTAGTAGAATACATTGTATTTTAGTTGTATTTGGAATGAATCCACCCCTTCAATGAGTTTGAGTTCAAAAGAGAAGTTGAAATTTAGATCGATGCGGTTCTAGCGAGCTACTGAGATCTTAATTTAGAGTTTCTTGTCGGTAGCAAATCCCAATTATACGACAACGTATATACTATCCCCATGGGACGTTTAACCCCTAAAGGACCATAAGGCCCCCAGGGGGCTTCATGTTTTTTTTGCAGTTTTGAGTAGGTTTTATGTAGACTTCCTTTTGATCAAATTTGTATGTTTTTTTTGATAAAACATGCAATGTTCTTCACTGATTCCGGAGATATAAAATGTGGTCCAAGTTGCATTATATTTTTCACAATAAGATCATTTAAATTTGTCACTTTAAAACCATGAATCCTTGGTCCTTTAGGGGTTAAGGGTTAAAAAATTTGTAAGCAACTTGTACTCGACTGGAGGGAGCAGAAACAGACCTGAAAGTGTGTTGCAGTTGTTTGCTGTGAAGCCGGCGGAACTGACTGGCAACGAACTTGAGGTCCTCCGAGGAAAGAGAGAAAGCTTCGACCTCCATCACGGCTTTCACGGTATGAGTGGAAATGGGCAGATGGTTCTGGGGCTTGGGATCCAAGGCCCAAGTGAGGAGCTCCTCGCCACAGAAGTCTCCGGCTTTGAGCATGCCGTAGTTGGTCCAGCCGGCCTTTCCGCCGTTGGTGGTCACGCTCTCCAGCGTGCCACGAATGATGAAGAGCATTTCGTTCACAGGGTCTCCTTCCCGGAGGATGATGGTGCCTTCTGTGCACAGCGCCGTCTTCAGCCGCTCGCACATGGCGTCCAGCAAGCTCTCGTCCATTTGGTCGAAGAATGGCACCTGCAAAATCATCATCATCATCCACAACAAACAACAACAAAACCAGTGATCTCAGAACCACTTTATGACATTTAGAACATTATGCGACCTCCCACATAAATGGTGTCTACTTTTGCTACCCAGTGCATATAATACTCACGATACCTCTATAATATCCGACAATACCCTTCATATATTAAGGTGATACCATGATGATATCCGCAGATATCACCTCATGAAGTTGCTACATATTTATATCATGATGAGCATTCTCGCTACATTTCAATTTTTTTTTTTCATTTTCTTTCTTTGTATGTTTAGCAGCCCCATTTTTTGGGTAGAAATCCAGCTAATTTTAGCCAGTTTTGAGATCACTAAACAAAACCTTTCTCCTTCAGCCAGTGAGATATCATCACATTCTGGGCATGAGTAGAACCTCGTGGCCAGGGAAAATAGCGCTTGATTCATCAAGAGAAATGTCTATTTACTTTAACCCCTAAACGTCTGAACGTGCCGTGGCGACTAGTAGAATACGGTGTATTTGGAATGGATCCACACCTTCAATGGACTTGAGTTCAAAAGAGAAGTTGAACTTTAAATTAATGCGATTCTAATGAGCTATTAAGATCCCAATTTAGAGTTTCTTGTTGATAGCAAATCTTAAGTATACGAACAACGTATATACTATCCCCATGGGACATTCAAGGGTCAAAATCATAAAGTTTATGATATTGAAACTCTTTTTTGTTTTAATTTTATAGTCAATATTATACATCCTCAATATTTTTGATTTTATTGGCTCTAATCATAGGGAAGAGGCATTACGGGGGCACTCATTTTTTGGGGCTAAATACCACTGTAGCAAATATATTTTGTTCATGATTCCATTGAAATGTATTCTCGTCCTTCACCTGTTCTATTCGGGTCAGAGCTCCTCGTAGCGTAGCTCAGCTGCTTGTTATTTTACGTTTGAATTTTTACTTTTATTTTAGTGAGATATTATCACATTCTTGAGTAATTGTGGCATGACACCTCTTGAGAACAAGATTATTTTGAGCAAAATGAGAGCAAGAACATACTATCAGATGTGAAAACAATGGCTGATTGACTTGAGAAGCTCTCAAGTTTGCAAAACATAGCCTACTCCAAGAAATCAAGACTAATGGTGGCAACTTCTAAGCAGTCCAGTTACAACCCGTAATGTATTTTCCTATGCACACAATCTTTGTAGAGAATTCCTTAACTCTCCATAGTGTGCTCCTCAAAATAAGACTCTACTAATGTGTGACATGTGTAGTAGGCTATGTTGGATAGAGAACCACATGGGCTTGCCACGTCGTCGTGTAGTGGGTGCATGCATCACCTCGTTGCTTCATGACTCGAAGATTGCATGCACCTACTAAGGTAGAGGTACCTTAAACCACCACGACACCTAAAACCACCAACTTCTACAACCCTCTTTCATTTCAAGAAGGAAATGTAGGCTTTCATTACATGACTTATGCATCTATTGCTCAAAAGTTAAGTCATGTACCGACAACTTACATTTCCTCCCTGAAATGAAGGGTGTAGAAGTTTGTGGTTTTAAGTTTGCGGTGGTTTTAGGTACCTCTACCTTACATGTTGTAGCAGAGCCCATGGAGTACTCTATCTAGTACAAGGAGTGAGGGATTTTTATTTTTTTCATGTGTCAAGGATTCCTTTCCATGTCAATTGAGAGGGTTGTTAAGAATAGAAAAAAGCAAAACTTGACTCTGTGGCTTTGGTATTAAGACTCTCACATTCCGAACGAGGTTCAAGCACAGATGCCGTTTGATGTCACGGCGGAGGTCGGATGGCAGGCTTTGCACGAGATCCTCCTCGTTGACTCCGCGAGTGGCGACCCATTTGTATTGATCGTACCGGCGAACTCGCTCCATGATTTCGTTCGGCAAGTTCCGGTGGCGCATCCATCGCTCCGAGTCTCGACGCTTCACTCTCATCTCCTCCAATCTCAACGTCAGAGATTGTAGATATGTCTGACAGACACACACAAGATCAGCCCAAGGGAGATCACTTAGAAAATTTAGAAACACTACTAGAAAATGCAACTGTTCTATTGATTCGGTCTCGTTGATCAGAGACACTTTTTTGTTGATTTGGAAAGAAATCTATTGATTTGAACAAAAACGCAATCAAATCAACAGAAAATTGTCTCTGATCAACGCGACTGAATCAACAAAACAATTGGATTTTCTAGTAGTGAAACAAATATAAGGTAGGAGCACCCAATTCCAACAGTGTACCCAATACCAATAATTTCTACACAAGGTAGTCGTTTCAGAACGCAAATCTAATCACATCATAGAGCTCTTATTGTTTGTTGACCAAAATGATAAGCTATGTATGGTCTACCCAGATTTACGTTCTAGGACGACTACCATGTCAAGAAACTATCAGCATTGGGTACACTCTCAGAATTGGGAGCTCCTACCTTAGGGTAGATTTATATTTTGTTGGAGGTAAAGTTTCTACTGAATTATAAAATTATAAAATTTTAGATGTAATATAGGGTGATTTGAGAATATACACAAAATGTTCTCTTAAATTGTAGAATATTCCAATTATGTGATAGCCCCCAAGCACAAAACTGCAAGGAGTGACCTCACCGAGAAGATCAGAGATGCTATTGAACTCCAATTTCCTAAGCAGACAGGCAGGGCCACTGGCAAACCATTTCTGTAAAAGTGTGTAAACGTAAAAAGTCTAGATCTGATCTGTTTGCTTGAATTTATCTTGAATTCTCCAAACTGACAGTCAGTTTCGCAGACACAAGTAGAGTTAACCGAAAAGTCAACCCAAAGAGGAAAGTTTTAGCAAACTCGTGTTGAATTTCTTATTGAAATATAAATAGACCAAAAACTAGTTTATGATGAATTGGGAGACAATCTAAAGCAAGCCACTGTCATTATTCTCCACACCTCGCAATGACTCCCATACCTTTCACCAAAGCCCCAAGTCCATGGCCCACAAGGGGACAATCTATGACACGACACTATTCAACCCAAGTATAGTTCACGAAAGAGGTTAGAAGTAGAGCAAAAATCAGCATGTGTGGCCCTGGTATGAGAGGAAGTTGGCAATGACTGAGAACGACCAATAACAGATTTTACACTTGTCCCTCTCTATTATGACATGTTTCGGAAGCCTAACTTCAAGGTGGCAGGCATGAACTAATCGTGTGCAGTAATGACTTATCACATGTGTATTTCTAGAAACTATAATATCGTCATATTATGGAGTGTCATATTATGGAGTGTCACATTATGGAGTGTCACATTATGGAGGGTCAAATTATGGAGGGTAGACTGTAGAAACTAGTTGCTTACTTGCATGTTGCCGATTAGAAAGGCAAAGAGCAGCAAGCCTGCAATGATGATGAGGATGTCGAAGATGATCTCCCACTCGTAGGAGCTCACATTGAGGGTCTGTGTCAACGAGCTGCAACACAATGCAGTGAGCTTATTATTAGCCTTTCACGCCATATACGTCAAAAAAATAAAGAGAAATGAACAAAAGAAAGGCTTTCTTCATATGACCTGCTGAAAAATGACACTACTAGAATATCCAACAATTCTGTTGATTCAGTCGCATTGATCAAGGACACTTTTCTGTTGATTCGGTCGCGTTGATCAAGGACACTTTTCTGTTGATTCGGTCACGTTGATCAAGGACACTTTTCTGTTGATTTGGTCGTGTTTTTGTCTGAATCAACAAATTTCTGTCAAAATCAACAGAAAAGTGTCCCTGATGAATGCGACCAAATCAACAAATTTATGTCAAAATCAACAGAAAAGTGTCCCTGATCAATGCAATCAAATCAACAGAACAGTTAGATTTTCTAGTAGTGTGAGGGAGATTTTGTTGAAGAAAAGCAGACAGTGTACCTGAGAGCAAGCAAGCCGAGCCACAAGCTGTACAGATACCGCGTGGAGAAGCCTGCAGATGCGATAGTGTTGTCGATGGCATTTTTGTAAATTCCGTAATTGAAATTGGAGGAGTTGCAAGCAAAATTAGGAGCACCGAGTGATGTGTTGCTCCACCACGTCGCACGGGCAGCCGCATTATTGTTCGCAAGCGATGCACAATCCAGAAAGTTTCGTGTACAGCCGAATGAAACTGCCTCGGATGTGCACGTCCCTGACCAACACTTTTCCTCCCTTTCCACCGCCAACATGTACCAGCAAGCGCCCACCACCTGTGCCAGTTCGGTCATTTCCAATCTCAGAATTCACCAATTCTCAATCACTATTTGAGCATTATTAATTATTTTTTGGTTCAATCACTATTTTTAAAATGAATTTTTGAATAACAAGTATTCCGTCTCAAAATCTACGAAAAGTCTCCATATAACAAATATGATATTAACCCCTAAACGTCTGAACGTGCCTTTGTGACCAGTAGAATACGTTGTATTTTGATTGTATTTGGAATGAATCCACACCTCTAATGGGTTTGAGGTCAAAAGAGAAGTTGAAATTTAGATCAATGTGGTTCTAACAACGGTTTTAGGGTTTAGGGATCCTAAACCTTAAACCCTAAACCCTAATCAACGAGCTACTGAGATCCCGATTTAGAGTTTCTTGTTGGTAGAAAATCCCAATTATACAACAGCGTATATACTATCCCCATGGGACGTTTAGGGATTAAGTGGACTTTCTAGTATTCTTAGTTTGAGCAAAAGAAAGAAACAAAGGTGAGAATTAGAGGTCTCACGTGGCTTGCAAGCATGTAGAGGAGCAGGTTGAAGGCAGCGCCAGCCCAGGCAGTTTCCAAGAGCACGCCGGTGGTATTGACAATCTTGGACGTCAATGGGAACAGACGCAGCAGGCGCGGCAGATACTGGAAAAACACCACAAACCGGAGCGCCTTCTTCGTGTCCAACGCTGGCGTGGCGCTGTTCAGGCTTGGAATCACCACCCATATCACAAGCTGCATCCATCCATCCATCAAAATTATTAACACACATTGCACATTTCGTCACTCACTTTCTAGGATTTTGGTCCTTTATGACTGGTCTTTTGTGACTCAAATGGTCTAAAACGACTTCTTTTCTAAAGAAATTGAGTAACAAAGGATCATGTAAGTCACAAAGGACTAGTTGTAAAGAACCAAAATCCTACTAGTGCATGCAACAAAAACAAGCAGCTACGCTACGAGGAGCTCTGACCAAAATAGCATGGATGAAGTACAGTACAAGAACATCATTTCAATGGAATCATGGACAGAATATATTTGCTACGGTAGGAGCACCCAATTCCGACAGTGTACCCAATGCCGATAATTTGTTCACATGGTAGTCATTCTAGAACATAAATCTAGGTACACCATAGATAGCTTATCATTTTGGTCAACAAACAATAAGGGTTCTATGACGTACTTAGATTTGCGTTCTGAAATGACTAACTTGTGTAGAAATTATTGGCATTGGGTACACTATTGGAATTGGGTGCTCCTACCTTTTAGTGGTGTTTAACCCCAAAAAATGAGTGTCCCTACGGTCAGAGCCAACAAATCAAGACTCGGAGTCTCAGCCAGCGAGCAAAGGCAATTTTTTGTAAGTCGGGTACAACATGTTTACAAATTTTTTTTGTAAGCATCGAAAGAACGCATCCAATGTTCTTCAAAAGTCAGCCCCATTTGCATTCTATTAAGTTATCAATCAGACTGGCGATTTTCAACGTTCTTCAGGTGATACAAAAGTCAACCCATTTGCATTCTACAATCAGACTGGTATCCACTGTTGTTCAGGTGATACAAAAGTCAACCCCATAATTTGCATTAATCTACAATCAGACTGGTGGATTTACCTGAGGAATGGGCAGGACGGCGATGAGGTCGAGCCAGAAGTCTTTCCGCAAGTACCGGGCGGCGATCTTCTTGGGATCCGTGACGAGGTCGCCGCGGCCGAACACGCGCGTGGAGGGCTCGATGTAGCCCGTGCGGAACTGCAGGAACATGTGGATCATGTAGAAGAAGTCCGTCATGGTGCGGAACACGGTGACGGAGGTTTTGAGGCCGGGGGCGATGGCGATGCAGTGCTGGCCGTCGTTCACCACGGGCAGGTAGTAGAACAGCGGGTCCACCGACACGGCCACCAGGCACGACGCCACGAAGAACGTGTTCCAGCGCTGCAGGAACGCGGACGCCGGGTCCAGTACTGTCGTCGTCTTCTTCTTGCCTGCCTTGGGATCGTCCTCTAGGTTGGCTGACGACAAGCTCTTGAACTTCAGGGATTGCCCGATTCGGAACAGTCCCAGGGAGCCCTGTTGCAAAATAATAGAGTTAACCGAAAAGTCAGCCCAACCCAAAGAGGAAAGTTTTAGCAAACTCGTGTTGAATTTCTCTTGAACTTGTATTGAAACTAATCATAGTCTCATATGAAATATATGATGAGTTGTGAAACTATGATGAGTTGTGAGACAATCTAAAGCAAGCCACTGTCATTATTCTCCACACCTCGCAATGACTCCCACCCCTTCCACCACAGCTCCAAGTCCATGGCCCACAAAGGGACAATCTATGACACGACACTATTCAACCCAACTTCCATGGGTGAAAGTTTCTCACTAAAAGACAAGTTTTTAGGGACTTTGGGGGACCAGTTCTCGTATTGAAATATAAATAGACCAAAAACTAGTCTATGATGAGTTGGGAGACAATCTAAAGCAAGCCACTGTCATTATACTAAGACACAAGGAACCCTGACCATATTACTAGGCAATAAAGGGTATAAGAAAATTTCTTGGTAATCGCTTGCTAAATTTGAAAAAGTAGCTATAAAAAGAAATTTGGCAGTAATGTTTACTTCCTAGTGAATTGGACAAGGTTCCTTGTGAGAGCAAACTTCCATGGGTGAAAGTTTCTCACTAAAAGACAAGTTTTTAGGGACTTTTTGGGGACCGAGTGAGCTTTTGAGAAAAAAGTGGTGGAGAAGTTGTCATGAAGTAGGGAGGATTCTCAAGCCCAAGACTTCATGACAAGTTCTCCCTGACCAATCAAATTTGTTCATGTTTCATCTTAGGCAAGTCCATGGAAGTGTGCACTAACTATAGCCACAAGAGTACAAGCACATACAAGACTTCTATATCCATAAGAACTAGGCAAAACGGACAGACTCTGAATAATAATTCAGTCTATTTCAGTCATAATTCTTGGTAATGTGCTTGCTAAATTGAACAACCACTTGTTTGTTTTCTTGGGGCCACCACAGTTGAGACCCAAAACCACCAATTTCACTATTCAAGTAGACCAATGGCATGCCAAGCAAGCATTGCGAAGAAATAGTTGGTGGTTATGGGTTAGCTCATGAACGGAATTAGGAACAACAATGTGTGAACTTAGGAAATTGGTATGTGATGTACGGGTCACAGGTTACTTTCCACTTTGAAATTTTGTATAAAATTGACAAATGCGAATTAGATGTTGCAAATTTTTGCAATCCTCATCAAAACCTATTTAAGATGCGGTCATATTTTTTTTTCGAATTTAACCCCTAAAGGACCAAGGATTCATGGTTTTAAAATGACAAGTTTAAACAATCAAATTCTGAAAATTATAATTTGAAAGGGACCAAATTTTATATCACTGGAATTAGTGAAGAATATTACATATGTTGAATTAAAAATAAAAATAAAAATAACGAAAAAGAATCTACATAAAACCTACTTAAAATCACTGAAAAAAACAGGAGCCCTGGTGGCCTTATGGTCCTTTAGGGGTTAACGCTGCCAAAAATAGGCCAGATTGCTTAAGTTAGTGGTTTTAGGACAATCAACCTTATTGATTGATAAATGATGGGAGTTATTTATTTATAAAAAGGTTCAGTTGGAAATGTGAGCAGTTAGTACCTTGTCCCATCGCCTCCGCAACCCTAAACCACCGGTGTCGTCACTGAAGGGCTGGTTGCCTCGCAGCAGCACATCCGTGTCGGATCCAAACGAGTCCCGTGAGTCTAAGTCCGACCGAAACCTGCCAGAAATTCTCAATCCTTTTACTTCATGCTCGGAAATCGCTCTTCTTAACCATGGTTACAAAATGATTGATCACATTGTGAAAATGATAGAAACCCAATTTTATTGATCACGAGAATCAGTGCAGTCAAAAAATTAATTAAAAATCATCAAAAGAAAGTCCCAATTATGACCCACTCAAATGAGTGCCGAAAAAAACACTTGAGGCTCAGTTAGAGGATACTAACTCCTGAAGGACCAAGAAGCTCGAATGAGATTTTTAAGCAGTTTTGAGTAGAACTTCTTTTTGTTCAAACTCATTTGTGTTTTTTGATCAACTTGATTCCAGTGATATAAAATTTGGACCCTGCTGAATTTTCCATTTTAAAACCGTGAATCATTAGCAAGTTCAGTTGGGTGTAAGGGCCGGTTTAGACTATGGTGGAGAAGTCCACCGGTCATGAAAAAAAGGGCGATTCTAAACTGTGATTGGCCGAAATTGCAACTCTTCACCGGAAGGTGTTTACACTAGGTGAAGACAAGAATGGTGGTGAAGATTTCTCATGGATGATAAAATGACATGGCCGCCTACATGGCAGCACTTTTTGGACTTGGGCTTCTCCGGAGGAGGAGTTTCTTGTCTGGCCTCTTGAGGCCGGAGAAGAAACTCCTCCTCCGGAGAAGCCCAAGTGATTAAAAATATTTTATTGCCTTTCATTCTTCTCCGGCACATCCACCATTTGCCTCATATAACCATGTCTTGGCCAAGCATTCTTGACCGACCGGAGGCCTTCTCCACCGTAGTGTAAACCGGCCCTAAGCATAACTTGGTTATTAACCCCTAAAGGACCAAGGATTCATGGTTTTAAAATGACAAGTTCAATTGATCACATTGTGAAAATTAGAATTCAGATGAAACCAAATTTTGTATCACCGGAATCAGTGAAGAACATTGTATGTGTTGGTCAAGAAACAAAGAAATTTGAACAAGAGAAAAGTTCACAAAAGACCTACTCAAACTGCTAAAAAAAACACGAGGGCAAATTTGGGTTTCTTGGTCCTTTAGGGGTTAAATGGAATGGAAATATGGGGTTGTCTACTTTTCCTTCAACAGTGGTCTACAACATCTCTCTTTGCACGAAATCGTGATAAAAAGAATGAGAGTTTGAATCCAAAATGAGTGATAAGCACACTGATTAAATTGAAGCTGAGAAAAGAGTTATGCTCTCCCTTACCTGACAAAGCGTTTATGCTCGCCATCCATTTTCAGCACCTTCGTCAAGCTACGCATTTAGGTTGCTTTCTTGCACCTGCAAAAAGTAGCAAAATTGAGCCTGATCTAGAATCACGACACTAATTACTTCCTGTCTAACCCTGTTTCCTTGCTTTTCCCGATCTAAAATCCTGCAAGGGTTTCGTTCTCTCATCGCGGCTGAGAACGATCAAATCCGTGCTTAGAATTCAAACCCTCGCCACCCATAACTCTCCACGAAGCAGCCGTTGTGCTAGCTAGCTCCTCAATCTAAGAACAACAACCTTTACCGACACAAAACCTCCCAAAACCAAAACCCGAACAAAAACTCAAAAACTCAAAAACTAGAGGAAAAAAAAAAAAAAAACAGAAAAAAAGAAGAAGAAGAAGTAGTAGGAGGAGGAGGAGGAGGAGGAGGAGCAGAAGAAGAAGAAGAAGAAGAAGAAGAAGAAAATGAAAGAAAGAAAGAGTTAAAATGCTTCCCAAGTTACCCAAAGAGCATCGGAATTTCACACATTCATGTAGAGGAATTACAAATTCGACCGCGGAGAATTAATCGCACCTGCGGCGTGCAAGTTCGATCAATGGCGTGGAGAATATACACCAACTCGCAAAGGAAGAGAAGGACATGAGCATCAGTCTGTCTTCAAAATGTGTACGTTTTTTTTAAGCGGCACACGGTTGTCGGTAAGTTCGCTGATCGATCGATCGATCTTGCGTTTGGCAAGTCAAGGCGACGATTTGACTACGGAAAAAGGGAGGTGGAGGAGGGGCCTTCCCACATCGGAGGGCCTTGGAAGCATCCGGGAATCCTGGCCCCATAACAAAAGGCGTAGACTTCGGAGTACGTGACGTTGAAGAATGATGTCACACCAACCTTTTTCCTTGTCCAAACTCTCGTGCTACGGACGGTAGCGACCTTTTAGTTTCCTCGTGCAAATTAAACTCTCATGTTTTCCTACGGTTTCAGTACCAGCGATTTGTGTGTAGTGTTGCAAAGGAAACATGTTGGCATCCTGTAAATTCATGCTCACGATCGCTTGAATCTCTCCAAAATAGTAAAATTGAAACCGTGGGGCCGGTGCCACCGTCCTCACTTCAGCAGAAGCTCGTTTAAAAGCTGGAGCAAATACTCCCACTCCCAACACTCCACTGTTCTCTAGAATTCAAGTGCATTGTTTGTTTTAAGAAAATAACTGAAAAATAATACGGAACTGAGGAATGCTCATGTCAATTAGATTCAGGGCAGGCTTCCATGTGGGGATCGGTTGGGTGAAAGGCACTAGAAGACAAGAAATGAGGTCTCAAGAACCACCCATTTTGGTACAAATGAAATATATACTCTTGAGTTCTCTTGGTTTCATCCATTGCAGTAGAGCTTCCGGATTGGCCATCCAAACATGGAAGCTTGGCATAAGAGGAAGGGCCAAGTTCCATGGGTGAGGTATCTCACTTAACCCCTAAACGTCACAGCGTCCAGAAACTGGACGACGAATGATTTCAAAGCCTTCTCACGTTCTCATCAACGCTTGGATGATACTCATCCATTTTTTTGGAGATTCTTCACCAAGTTGTTGTCCTATCTAATGGCTGGATTTAGTCATACTAGAGTACATATTTTTCTAAAATTACAAATGTAGAAGTATGTCAAGTCGTTGACCGAGCCAAAATTGCATTGACTCTAGTTCAAAGTGGAATCGTGAAAAATGAGGTCATAAATTTAAGAAACACAAAAATTTCAAAGTATCACCACGTTTAAGAGTATCTCATTTCAAACTCATTCCAACAAATTTTACTCAAAAAATATTGAAATTTAGTTTGTAATCGAATTTACAAGGAATTTTTAATTTTAACTTTCAAAATTTATAATTAAATATTGGTGATTGTATTAGTGAATGGAACCGTACAGATGGAATCTAAAATTCAAAATCTAGAACTTTCATTTGTATATCAATTCCAGAATATTCTTCTAAATAGTAATTTATAATGCTTTTTCTCAAATTGTCAATTCCAGGGACACCCTGGTACGTTAAGGGGTTAAAGACAAGTTTTTAAGTGACTTCAAGGGATCAAGTTCCGCATTTCAAGTGAGCTTTTGAGAAAAAAATGGTGAAGTCGTCATGAAGTATGGAGGGTTGTCAAGCCCAAGAATTCATTGCAACTTCTCCCTAACTAATCAAATTTGTTCATGTTCAAGTCCATGAAACATGCACAACTTCATGACCAGGTATGAGGCAAACCCAAGTTCCACTTTTCTCCTCTTGCCTACTTCCATGGGCAACTTCTCAAACCCATGGAACTGTATTGTATGGAGTGCAACCTCTGTCCATTGTGTAGTGGGTTTTCGACCTCTTCACCTGCATCAATAGAGGTGTGTCATAAAGGCTGCCATTTCGTTTCAAATCCAGCCGCGTGCAATTTGAATCTCATGTTATCATATACCAGGTTCCTCGTGGAGCTTTCAAATCGTATCGCTCCATTCTCTAATCTGCGAACAAACAAGCTACAACACCAGAGAGTTTCGCTGCCACATTGCACATGAAATCCAAAGCTTTTCCTCAAGGACACCATGATATACACTCTCACGATGGAGAAGAAAAACAAAGCAAGGACGCCGAAGGATGACGCTGGTGAAACAAACAGCAATAGAATTACAACCAAATAAACAAATATACATGACTTGGTACTGTGAGCGGGAGTTGGAACCCCGAATTCAATCCCTAAAATAGGCTACTTAAAATGGACAGGTGGTTTCCATTCCATCTCTCCTGTGTTATAGCTAATTCCGAAACCCTAATTTTACTTGCAAGGGGTTTAGGGTTTAGGGTTTAGGGTTTGCTGGAGTTCGTCGCAGTCCTGATCCTTGCAAGCTGCGAACCGCCACTCGCACCACTCCCACGGCACTCAGCTGCTTGGCGTGGGCATTCAAAGTGTCCCCCCGCATGGGAATCTCCGCCACGTCGCTCACGTCCAGCTGCACTCCCACGTAGTAGGCCACTTTGCCCGTGGCACTTCGAACTGGCGCTACGTGCAAGTGGTTCCAGAATGGAGTGTTGTCCTTCCTGAAAATGATGACAAACCATCACTTCCATTGTTCATCTCAATTGTTTTGGGCAAAGAGCAACGTTGAAATCATTCATAAAATGCCACTATAATGCCAATTCAGTGTCTTTTTAACCCCTAAATGTACCAACCCTTTGAACAGAAGTAGATTCTAGCCTCAAAAGTAGATATTAGCATGACCCAGATGTATGTGAGGTGTATATGAGAAGACCATTGCAAGCATAAAATCTACCCAACAAATTAGACATACTTGTAGTTGGAGGCCTCTCCAATATTATCAACAGCTCCCCATCACAAGAGATTTATTGTAAATGGTAGAGAATTTAATAAGCTTTCAAAGGTGACTTGGATGAAAATCATCCGAGGTTGTATGAGAAAGTTACAAGGCTTTTATTCTGTTCATGATCCAATTTCTGGACGCTGGGTCTTTTAGGGGTTAACCCCTAAAGGACCAAGAAGCCCAAATTGGGTCTCATGTTTTTTTAAGCATTTTTGAGCAAGTCCTGTATGGACTTCCTTTAGTTCAAATTTATTTGTGTTTTGACAAACATAGACAATGTTCTTCACTGATTCCGACGATATAAAACTCAACCCCATCTGAATTGCATTTTTCACAATACAATCTATTAAATTTGTCATTTTGAAACCATGAATCTTTGGTCCTTTAGGGGTTAATGTTGTTTTTGGTTTTGAAATGATGCCAAATATGTAGCAAAGCTTCTGTTAAAATGACGTTTCGATACGGTAACATATACTCCCTTTGTCTGGAAATAACTGGCCTAGTTTTTGTAGCAGTACAACTTGTTAGAATAGGCTGAGATGAGTTGAGATTAGGAACGTGTGGTGGATTTTGTTCTTTCAAAGAGAATGATTAGTAGGACCTTTTGGCATAAGTTTTGGAGTTTTCAACAGCTCCGGAATTTGTGGAATCAAGAGGTGAGGTATTGGAAGCTGAAATACTATACCTGTAGTTGAGGATTCGCACGGTGCAAGGCCTTTCTGCCTCTATGGCTTCACGGATCTGGAAGACACAACAATGCCATTGATGAACAACAAAACAGAACTGGAACTTTAACAAACCAGACATCAAAAGAAAATGGACTAGGTAATGAAAATCAAGGACATGGTTATGAATACAATATGCATGTTAGAATTGGAATACTATTTTATTTACTGTCATAACAGTATTTTTAGTTACTAATAAATAATTTTTACAGTGGCCTTGATTGCATAATGCAAATGGCATTTTTAACTTACAACCAAACTCTGATACATCCAAATTCATTCTTCGAAACTAATCTACAAAGTCCCACCTGTGGGACCTTGAAGGTGTTACTCTCAAAATTTTCACTAAATATGCTAAAGAACATAGCAGTCAAGATTTCCAACTTCAAAATTCAGCACTGCCATTTGACCTTGAGGATACACTTGTGCACTTCAATCTCATTCGTTGCATTTGTTCTAAACCAGATTGTAAGTGCAATTAAGAAATTTGTGCAAATTCTAAACCTCCTCTTAACCATTGAGAGACTTGAACATTCAAAATCCTGCATTGGCATTCTGTATTTATAGATGGTCATGAATGGATCAAGAGTAATAAATTTTACCTCCCGCACAGCGTCAGGATCCGTCCCAGGGCCCTGCAAGAATCGACAATTTCGACCTACGACTTCTTCCCGGCTGTAACCTGTGCATAGAGCATTTGAACAACACCGGTCAGCTTGATGCATGATACCAGAGAACTGAGGATATAGAATAGGAGGTAAACTTATTATACGTCTGTATATTCTAGTGTAAGTGGCTTAACCCCTAAAGGACCAAGAAGCCCAAATTAGGCCTCATGTTTTTTTTTTTTTTTTTTTTTTTAAAGCAGTTTTGAGTAGGTCCTATGTGGACTTCTTTTTGTTCATATTTATTCGTTATTTAACAAACACATGCAATGTTCTTCACTGATTCCAGTGATATAGAATTTGGTCTCATATGAATTACTCCCTCCGTCCCAAAATTATTGTCCTAGTTTTTGGCAAATTTTTTTTTGCAATATTTGACCTATGTTTTATACTTCAAACGTGAGCTTTGTCCACTTCAAACAGGGCGGACAACAAGAGAGACACAGAAACTACATACTACTATTGAAGATAGACCATTTTTTCGAGTACTGAGACGGTTTTTTGGCAAAAAAAAGTGTTAAATTAAAACACGCCATAATTTTGGGACGCCATTTAAATTTTTCATTTTAAAACCATGAATCCTTGGGTTAACCATTGAGACTAGGGGCAAGTTTACACTGTGGAGACTATGAAACTGTTTTCCCCACAAAATGGCAGACACAAACTATAGTCACAGGCAAACGTTGCAATGCAGACCTGTGAGGTCGCAGAAGACATCGCTGGCATGGACGATGGGAGTGTCTGGTAAGCTCGGATCAGCTCTGCAAAAGCATTGCACCAAAAAACATGGTTAAGTTCATAGTCCATTAACCCATGAAAAGGACCAAGGCTTCAGAGCTTTAGAATGACCAGTTGTGAAATCAATAATTCTAATCTTATATCACCAGGAACATTGCATGTGTTGGTCAAAAAATAAACAAAAATGGAACAAAAGAAAGACCTCAAATGAGAACTAATAAAAACATGAAGCCCTGTTTGAGCCTCCTGGACCTAGAACCATAATTCAAGACTTCAGGGTTTTAAAATGACCAATTGTGAAAAATTAATAATTCAGACAGGGTCAAATCTTACATAACCAGAATAAGTGTAGAATAATTGCATGTGTTGGTCAAAAATAAACGAAAGTTCTCATGATGAAGCCCTATTTGGAACTAAAACCATAATTCAAAAAGACCAAGGCTTCAGAGATTTAAAATGACCAACTGTGAAAAACCAATAATTCAAATCTTATATCACCATAACCAGTGAAGGACATTATATGTGTTAGTCAAAGAATAAACAAAATTTGAATAAAAGAAAGTCCCCAAACAAGTGATGAAAAATTGAAGCCCTGTTCAAGCCTCTTGGACCACAAATCAAAAAGACCGAGGCTTTAGAGTTTCAATAATTCAGACAGAGCCAAATCTTGTATCACTAGAATGCATTTATTTGTCAAAAAAACAAACAAAATTTGAACAAAGCAAACGAGTGCTAAAAAAGAAATCGTGAAGCTTTCTTTAGTTCTAAAACTACAATTCAAAAAGGAATAAAATGACGAGGATGATTGTGGCTTACAAAACAAGGCTCTGCTGAATACGAGTGAGGGAGAGCATTAACGAAGAGCTCACAACGCCGTTCGCCGCGCAATCTGACAATCCTACGCACCGTTTTTGAACAAGGTCACCTCGCACTCTACTAGACTGCGTGAGCTCGCCTGCCACTCTCTGCACTGCCAATGCCGCCTTCTGTTTCACCGCCTCATCCACCACCGCTGGCTCCGCCTCGTCTTCCTCATCTACACAGACACAATCTCACGTGTCACATTGCTATTGTCTGGAACCTCTGCAACTCGGCTTCCATATTCATAATTCTATCGACACTCCAAGGATCCGAGACTCAATTATCATACAACTTTCCATGCACGATAATATTGATCACCATATCCAACAAGAATAACATAATTGAGAGTTCAACATCCAAGTGTTCTACTTCCTTAAACGATATGCGACGTAATTGACAACTCTCCTCCACCAAGGTTTAATAGCTATGACAACCTTAATTGGTTGTAACTACTTATAACTAACTATGATAGCCTCTCCTTCCTACGTTCCCATGTTTTCAAGTCCAGAGTTACGACTAAGTCGTAACATATGTCTATGTGACATACACAAAGTTTCAATACTTCCACAAGCTCAGTGTTGAACCTCACTCAGCAATCAAGTTTCCGCCATAGCCACGAAGGAAAGTGCCAAGTGTCACATTGTTATTGTCTGCAACCTCTGAAAATGTCTACCTCACCAAATATGATTTTCAGAAGTAGCTCAGGTCGGTTGCTGAAAACACTGAAATTCAAATTTAACCCCTAAAGGACCAAGGATTCCTGGTTTTAAAATGACAAGTTTGAACAATCATATTGTGAAAATTATAGTTTGAATGGCACCAAATTTTATATCACTCGAATTAGTGAAGAATATTACATATGTTGATTTTTTTTTAAGAAAAATTAACAAAAAAGAATCTACATAAAATGTACTCAAAATAACCGAAAAAAAACAGGAGCCACCTGATGGCCTTCTGGTCCTTTAGGGGTTAAGGAGTTCGGAATTCACGTCTTTTGTACTCCCTCCGTCCCAAAGTTATTGTCATGTTTGAAAGTCATGTTTGAAAGTGCTTTTTTAAGTAGGTCAAAAAAATACTTCCTTGTGGCTAATTTTATTTAGGTTGCAATGAACACATGCAATGTTCTTCCATCATTCTAGTGACATAATTTAGAACCTTTTTTAATCATGTTTCTTACAATATGATCAATGAAATTGGCTCAAAGAAATACTCCCTCTGTCCCAAAGTTTTTGTCAAGTTTGAAAGTCATGTTTGAAAGTGCTTTTTTCAAGTAGGTCAAAAAAATACTTCCTTGTGGCTAATTTTATGTAGGTTGCAATGAACACATGCAATGTTCTTCAATCATTCCAGTGACATAATTTGGAACCTTTTTTAATCATGTTTCTTACAATATGACCTACTTAAAAAAGCACTTTCAAACATGACAATAACTTTGGGACGGAGGGAGTAGCTACGAACAAAATTTGAGGAAGCAATCGATGAATTCCGCCATAGCCAAGAAGGAACGAAACGCTAACCTCGCAGCAATGGCGGGGTAGTCTCTTCGTTAGCGAGCTCGGAGGCGATGGGGGTCTGCACGCCGACGTAATGCATGACGCGTCCATCGCTGGCGAAGATGGGCGCCATGTGGAAGAGGTTCCAGAACGGGGCGCCCTGTTTGGTGTAATTCAGGATGCGCACTTGGCAGCTCCGCTCCTCGCGGATGGCGTCGCGAATCTCCACGACGGTGCCGCGGTCCGTGTCGGGGCCCTGCAGGAAGCGGCAGTTGCGGCCGATGACGTCGTCCCGGTCGTAGCCGGACATGCGCAGGAAGCCCTCGCTGGCGAACACGATGGGGTGGTCGGGCAAGCGCGGGTCGCTGAGCACGAAGTTGTACTCGTGCTGGCGGAGCGCGTGGCCGATCTGGGCGTTGTACGCGCGGCTCAGGCTCTGCACGAGCCGCCTGCCGCTGCCCCCGAGCTGGTCCACATTCTCCATCGCCAGAAGGTGCGACATGGGATTGTCCTTCTCCTGCGAGAGTTCATGAACAGCCTGAGTGTGGAGTGCGGGTTTTGAAGATGGATTGGCTCCTGTGAGGTGGCGATGGACAGGAGAATCGTCTTGGAAAACTGTGCGAGAAATGTAAAGAATGAATGAATGCGAGTGAGAGAAAGGTAAAGGTACTACTAAGTTACAGCAGGGATTGATGGATGTCTATCTGCAAGTGGATAAGTATGTGCGGGAGTGGAATGGTGAGTGAAGTTGAAAGCTGGCGACGCTGCGGGCGCGACGGAGCGGCACTTCGCCACGTAAGGGAAAGAATATCGCCATTGAAGTAGCGGGCACATCGTACCGTTCTTTAGAGCATCCTCAACGGTCACACGCTAAATAGCCACTGCAACGGCATGCAACACATCCAAAACCAGCACGGTTCTAATTCCATCAGAATTTAGACCATGCATTTATTTTAGAACATAAATCTAGGCACATCATAAAGCTCTTATTGGATGTTGACCAAAATGATAAGCTATCTATGGTTTACCTAGATTTAATTTCTAAAATGATTATTCTGCCTATATTTTGTTGGAATTAGAACCATGTTGGTTTTGGAGCCCTTTACCTTAAATAGCCAGTGTGACGGCAACAACGGGAGAGTCATGGTCACACACTGAGGAGGTCTTTACACTAGTGACCAAGGGAAATTCTGCACTACCATTGGAGGATAAGAGCCGGCCGGTCCAAGTACACTTTACACTAGCCATAAAAGGAGGAAGTGACCAAGACTAAAAATGAATGAGAAAATGACATGGAATCCTACATGTCCAGAAGTGGATAAGGTTTCGTGGTCACCCGGATAATGTGGCGAGACCACCAAAAGAGGTTCTCTCGCCGCAATATCCAGGTGACCAAAAGCTGAAAAAGCTTGAACTGGACTCCAAAAATAAATAAAAATTGGTAGATTTGGAAAAATTTGAAATTGCAATTATGGATTCATTTTTTGGAATTATCGGCCAATTTTTTTTTTCCTATTAGACTTTACCATCACCAACAACTCCAATTTTTTTTCACAATTTTCTGGACAACTGCTAATTTTTTAAAAATCTTTGAAAATTGATGAAAAAATATAGTGAAGATTTCCCGGAAAAATCTTCCAATTCTGAACATTTCAGGCCAGATTTTGAAATGCTGAAACAGTTTCTAGGCCGTAACTTTTGCAATATGACTCCTAAATTTACATGCTATATACCGTTGGGTTCATAATTTCATTATGCATCTAATTCTGAATTTTCAAAATCGTATTATACAAAAAAAATTAACCTCACAAATTAATTCAATTCCAATATCTTGCAAAGGAATACCACGTCGATGACTTAGGAAGAGGGTGAATATAAACTTACCTGGGCTCCACAGGCATACCATGCTCGGACCCTTCATTGGCAAAAATCAGCATAGCCATAATAAAATCGTTGCCTCCACTAAATTGATACGATATAAAATCCTTTTCAATACAATCTATAACCCCTTTCCAATCGGGATGGGAAGAAGACGAAGAAGAGGAGTGCAAAAGAAAAATAAGTTATCAAATCTACTCTTTTCAAAAATACATTAAAAAATTCAGTCCACCTTCCCTTTGGTCCAAGTTCACTTTACACTATTGTTGCTGACCAATGGATGGGAAAGTTGGCTCTTGGTCATGGCTCTTAACCAAGGGCTGTGACCAAGAGAATTATCCATCCCGGCTCTTGGATACTAGTGTAAAGACCCCCTAAATAGCCATCGCAACAGCAACAACGGGAGGGTCTCATGACGGGTCCTTGATCTCGTGACGTGTTCTTGATTTCGGCGAGGAGATGTTGGTTCATGAGACTCAATGCCAACTGTCATTATTGTTTAAAAAAATATCATTGCCCATATTGGGGCATAAGTGTGAAGAGGACTTGATAGAGGTGGCAATAGTGGGTCAGAAGTTGACTCTTGGTTGTGAATGAAAAAATGTTGGAATATAACAACTGTTGGAATTCAAAAGCGATTGGAATAAAAATTGGTTGGTAGTCGTCACAAAGAGAGAGAAGCTGACTATAGAAAAGAGGCAAGACATGGGGCCCAATAAAGTCATCAAATGTAATGTGTGAAGGGTTACATATAGAGAGTTTGCGGAAATCAAGGGTGGAATGTCGCATTGGGTCAAAGGAAATGATTGGGTCAAGATTGTTATGATGAGCTTATAAGTTAATCAACTGCATCCACACTCATGAACATCACACTGACTTGTTACATCTTGTTTGAAGGGGCTAATATTTCAAAATCTAAGTCTCTCACACAACTATAGATGGATTTTATCTAAATAAGTCAAAGAACAAGAAATTTAGCTATGATTGTAAAGTTCTAGGGTGCTCGAGGATATGCTCATTGTTGCATCCTACCGAGACATGGCTCAAGTTTAAAGTGGTCAAGTTTAAAGTGGTCAGTATACTTTTGTTTGTTGTCAAGTCTTGCGGTGTGACACAAATAGGGTTGGAGCCTATTCACTTGCGCCTCCTCAAGAGACACAAAGGAAATGCTTTACCTATTCATTCATGCACCCACAACAAATTGAGCGTGCAATTAGTGAGTGACTACACTAATTATCCCATTTAGTGAGGGAGGATTTATAGTGCATGTGGGAAATTAGTGAAGGTGATACTAAATATCATTATGATGTAAAATTAATTTGGTATGAAGATTTCAGCGACTTAGTAACAATTTCAACTCGCTCTAATTTTGAAATTTGGCAAAACAGTGGGTGCCTTGGGAATTAGTATCACACGCACTAAGGTCTCGACTAAGGTAGGATGTCCTAAAACCACCACCTCCTCCCATTATGACATATAGACTTTTCTTGTGGCCACCACAGTTGAGGCCCAAAACCACCAATTTCACTATTTAAGTAAACCAATGGCATGCCAAGCATTGTGAAAAAATAGTTGGTAGTTTTGGGTATCATTATGAGTGAAAGTTAGTACCACATGGTGTGAACATGGGGAAACCTAGAGGTTTGATTTGAGTCAGAGATTACTTTTCACTTTGGAATTTTGTATAAAATTAACAAATGCGAATTAGATATTGCAAATTTTTGCAATCCTCATCAAAACCTATTTCAAATGCGGTCATATTTTTTTTTTCAAATTTAACAGATTGCTTAAGTTGGTGGTTTTAGGACAATCAACCTGAAATGGGATAATCAGTGTAGCATGCATGTTGAATTTGTGACGGACCAGCATGCCGGCAGATAAGACCAAACCACACTTTATTTTGGTATATTCTTTCTGGTTATTATTACTTCATGAAAGTTTTATTTATTTATTCAATTATTTTAAGAAACAAACGGCAACTGAACCCGCTTTATCTCCATGAAAGCTTCTCTGACAAGAGTGATCCAGAATCTGAAATGTTTCATGACAGAATCCTTTCACTTTTTTGAGTAGGAAAGCCCTTGGCTCCACAGGAGAACCGACCTTTAACTTAGTTACAAGTGAGCCGGTTGAAATTAAAAGTTGCCAAATTGAGTTCAAAATCTTAGGAAAAAAATCGATCATTTTAAAAGGAAATTAAAGAATATTTTCTGTTTTCTTTAGGTCTAATCAAGAGAATGTTTTGGAAAACTAGTTGGTCCAAGAAAATGGAAAGTCGCAGTCGGTAAATCTAAAATTGCTCCCTTGGAGTGTGCTCAGAAGGTATGAGGGTTGTGTGGAGGAAAAAAACCCCGGATATGACACGGGTCTCATTCTACAACCTAGAGTGGTGGGTGGAATGGGAATCAATATAACTTCACACATATTAGATTCTTTTAAGACTCTACAAAGGGTGTCAAAAACAACACCCTTTGGTAGTGACAAGAATTGAGTTTGTGTGTTGTCGTGAGCTCTTATTCTCTTCTTTCTAGGCAACTCTCATCAATGTTGTCTTGATTTATTGGTTTACATTACACTAGACTTCCATTGAGAGTTTTGCTAAAGTAGCTTGGTCCTCCTTACATCACAAATAGAGTTGCAAAATAAAGGATGTCGGAGCAAGTATTTGCCCCAACTTTTGCACACACTTTTGCAACGAGCTTTCAATGTGACTCTTGCCTACTAGAAGGGGCAGTGGCAAAAACCCCACCATTTCAATTGGTAAGAGGAAGATAATTGTTTTCACTACAAGGAGAAGGCGCCACTTTTCACTCGGTAGGTGAGTCAAACAGCACCACTTCGCACTCACTACCCATGCGCTCAAGACTTAGTGATTGCAATTTGTCAAGTAGGACAAGTGTGTACAGTGAACTCTGACACTGTTCTGAGTGCAAAAGCAACACCTTTACTAGTAGTGTTTGGTGAGAATCTCGCAATTTTGAGCGTGGATTTCTAGAGGCACCACGTAGGAGAGTCTCGCCTAAGAACCTCGCACTCTAAATATCAACCTGCTCATTCAGTGTGTAATCATGCAGTGCAATATCAACGATAAAAGTTCGGCAAGCATATAACTACCACAGTTTTGTAACCTGAAACACTCCCATGATGAGAGACGCAGCCAAATATGAAATAGTTTATACAGCCAATCTATTGACTCTGAAAGCTTGTAAGCTACTTGACTAATCAGCTAAAAGAGTCGACTGAGAGTTTCAGGCATCGATAGCGCATGAAGGGCAAAACTGAATAAGGGATTCAGTTCTCCCTGGACAGACTTTACATGATTTATTTTACAAGCAGAGGGAGGATTCTCCTTCCAGTGAAGGTAGAAAATGATTTCAAGGCCTTACACTGTCCCTCTTGAGCGTCCGCCGGAGGCCCGAGCCTTGCAAGCTGCGCACAGCTACCCTCACAACCCCCACTGCTCCCAGTTGCTTCGCATGTGCACTCATTCCGGTCTCTTCAGACGTGTCAGTATCTACCTTGCTCACCTCCAGCTGCACACCTACGTAAAAGGCCACCTGCATTCACAATTTCATAAACAATTTCATAATTTTAGAGACAATCATGTGCAGGAGAGAGGTGATAATCTCTCGGAGAGTGCACTCTACATTATGTTTGGGAATCACGTGAATTCATGACCCTCTCTAAAAACCCTCATGTAAACGAGGGGTTATACCGGTATGTCTAAAAACTTTTGTATACATACCTATTCCGTCCTAAATATATGCTTAACCCCTACACGTTTGAAAATGCCTTTGTGACAAATAAAATACAATATATTTTTCTTGTACTTGGAATGAATCCACACCTTTAATGGGTTTGAGTTGAACATAGAAGTTAGAATTTAGATCAATGCAATTCTAGTGAGCTATCGAGATTCCAATATAGAGCTTCTTGTTGGTAGCAAAGACCAATCATACGACACCGTATCTACTATCCCCATGGGACGTTTAGGGGTTAATGTAAGTATACGTCAATATTCTAAGCTCTAATATGTATACGTAATACGACAATGTTTGAATTAATACCAATTCTCTGCACTCACGTATACCTGTACGTGTTTAGTACAATGCACCCCCCGGGGGTAATCTCAGTGACCATGAGTATGTATTGATTGGGAGGATGTAAGCAACTTGGACATTTATCTACCAAAACTTTTTGAACAAATAGATCTTTCTCCTCCTAATCAATACGTACCCATTAGTAGATAAACGTTTCAAAAGTTTACTGGTAGATAAAAAGTTTTAGAGGTTCAAACGTTTATTTGAGGTCATCTACCAAAAATAATTTAAACCTCCATCACTTTTGTATACGATAGAGTTATCCTTGAACTCCAAAATTTTCATGAAGTTTTGAACATCAGTGAGTCCTTTTCGAAGGTCAGTTTTTTTCATGATTCAAGTTTTGGAGTTCAATAACTCTAATTTTCCAGTATAACAATAGGAAATACGTTCAGTACAAAAAGTGAAGTCCCTGCCTAAAAGAAAACTAACATACTAAATGCTCATATTCAGCAGATTTAGACTAGAGGAAACATAACTACAGCAGCTTAAACTTGAATTGATAGGGTACTTTCTCACCTTTCCACCGCAGCTTCGCACAGGTGCAACGTGCAAATAATTGTAGAAGGGTGTTTTATCCTTTCTGGAATTTAGAATCAGATCACCACTGGTTAGGGATGTTTTACTTGGATCTCTCACTGATGGTGCTCAAACACACACAAACTCATTTCATTAACACTCACAAAGCTCTAAGCATGCTTACAAGGGATAACTCAACTTCATCCCTCTTGCAAGTCCTGTCTAAAGTTTGGATCTGACATTGCAATTACAGAAACGTGCAAGAAATGAAACTCACATACCAAAGAACTGGAAATTCAATGTTGTGTACCTGTAATTTAAGATTTTGACAGTGCAAGCTTGCTCCTCCTCAACAGCTTGACGTATCTGACACATATTCATCCAGGAGTAGAAACTGGTGAGACGCCAAAAGAGTGCTAACAAAGTCTTACGACATAAAGCTTCAGCACAAATCAAAGAAGTAGAATGTCCATCTCTTGACCCCATCGACTGACAACCTACAAATAAAATCCCACTTTCTAGTGGATCAGCGGAATAGGAATGTATTCTTAAATGTACTAACAAATGCACAGTGAAAATGGAACATGTGAAGCAACACACTTAAACGAAGTCCTTTTGCAAATCCCTTGAAGGACGGATGGGGTTGCCATGAAGAACACACAGATTAAGAAATAGTGGCAATTTTGAGAATGTAAATCCACCTTCTGGACATCTTCAGGACTGGTGTCTGGACCTTGCAAAAATCGACAATTGCGACCAACGACCTCCTCTCGACTGTAGCCTGTCAGCACATAAGCCCAAAAGCAGAGTATGAATTAGACTTGCCACTAAATCACTCACACCTTTCAAGTGAAAAACTACCTTCCATAAACTTGTACGCAGAATGACAACGTTTTACTTTACAGAATCGCCATCAAATTCTCTTTAGACTGACCAGAAAAAATGAAACAAACACAAAATGTGAGTTCATAATTCGTTGGCCGGAGGATGCGAAACAAAATACCAGTTAAATCGCAAAACACATCACTGGCATAAACAATTGGCATGTCCGGTAAGTTTGGGTCCGACCTGCTCAACACACAGATAAATAATCAGACCCGAAACTGGTGAAGGGGAAATTTCAGAAAAAAACATGCTGTTGGATAAACCAAAGAGCTTCGGAAATCCACCCTATGTGTGAAAAATCACCTTATTTGTGCCACTATGTACCAATAGCATACATATCAAAATTCTAAATGTAAGACACTGATACATAGCGATTACAAAGTGGCACAGATAGGGTGGTTTGCATTAAATGCCACCAGCATTCAGGGGGTCTCAGCATTGTGAAAATTGCTGCTGCATTTGAAAAGAACATGTTATACAATGCAAGAGATAAAAGGCAACACTTATGCTTACAAGACGAAGCTTTGCTGGATCCGTGTAAGGGAAACCATTAGAGAAGAACACACAACCCCAGTAGCACCACTCATGGGTCGGCTCCGTGCAAGATCGCCTTTTATTCTACTTGACTGAGTGAGCTCACAAGTAACTGCTCGCAATGCCAACGCTGCCTTTTCTTTCAGAGCCTCATCTACTGTACATGAATCCTCGTCAATCTCGTTGTCTATCTGCTCCTCCTGGTCCATGTCCCCATCATCCGCTGATGTAACCAAACGAAGATCACATTGAAGGATTCAGAATACAGCAACAGAAAAAATAAAAAATGCATGAACTGTTGCTGACGAATGCAACTCTCCAGTCTTCATGCAAAAGCTATGGCCGTGTACATAGCTAATGCATAACATTCTTAGCATTCGTGAGAATTCACCCTTCTCCAGTGTACATGGTAACCCAAAAACTAACGACTCAAACGTCTTACATTCACTACATAAAGTGGCTACACTTTTTATTCTATTTAATAAGCATCAACACATTGTGACAAATTAGTTCTTTTGTTGAACTGTATACCTTGGAAGTTTTAGTCACTCAAGCAACAAGTGGCCATACACGAGCTCCAAAGTTTAGTAAATAGGTACACTTATTCATACTACGAAATAGTATATCATACACTAAAAAGTGCAGCACCTATTTCCTTCCTGTAGCTTTTGGTACTTCACACCTGAGATGAGCAAATGCATTTTCCAAGGGTATTGAGGTTGCTATGAAAACTCAAATCCATATTACATTGATTTTCTTTCACATGAGAAAGAACATCAGATGATATTGGTTGCAAGAACTGACCTCCACCCTTGAGACGCAGATCTACGAGGCCCTCAACAGGCTGTGGTGAATCTGCACCCTCGACCAACACCTTCACAGTTTCAGAGATAACTACTTCTTGTGTTCGGGATGAAACTCCGGATGTAAGAGGGGTTTGCACGCCGACGTAGTGGATCACAATGCCGTCCTGCTTCGAGTAGATGGGCGCCATGTGAAACAAGTTCCAGAACGGTCGCCCTTGCTTTGTGTAGTTCAAAACGCGCACCTGAGTCAAAACATCATCTGATGTTAGAACATTCAAGTTTATGGAGATCTAAGGGCCGTTTCACACTATGGCCGTCCAAGTCGAGAGGCCATGGGATTGAGAGTCCAAACTTTGTTGAGAGTCCAAAGAAATCTACTGAAAATAGGCATAAAATATAGTTTTCATTTGTTATGAAAAGAAATCGACGGCCTCTCGACCATGGTGACGGGTCTTGCAAAATGTAGGACCCAAACTTCCTCTCAAGAGGCTGTCACCTTGGTCAAAAAGTGTTTCCATGTAAGCATTTCGAAGGTCCACGGCCTTTGGACTTTGGCCTCTAGTGTGAAGGGTCGAGAGGCCGAAACCATGGTTTCTTGCAATTTGATTGGTGGAAACTGACGGCCTCTCAACCTTCGGCCATAGTGTGAAGCGGCCCTAAGAGAATGTGGAACTGCCCCAGGCTTCTAATCACTTCATGATTGTCTTTCAACTCTCAGATCCTCCCTGCTTTGCAAACTCTGATGAGAGGTTGCTGTAAGTCACTTAAGGTAGAAACACGCATAACCGATAACTTAAGCTTCTAGCGGTAGGAGTAGAAGACGAAAAGTAATTTTCCTTCATGGGAAAATAGAAATCATGAGGAATGCAATCTCTTCCATAATCTAACTCTTAAAAAAGAAATTTCTACAAATTTTCAAAAAGTGAAAAGTTTGTCATCACCCAAAACAAATGACTAGACTATTCCAAATCTGTGAACATGTGATTCCACAAACTGGCCCAAGTTGCTTCTTGGAATAATAGTAGGGGTTGTCACACATCCTCCACTCCATTCTCAATCTTTAGAGAATGAGGATGTGGCACGCTCTCCTTGAATGGTGGAGGTCCCATTCTCTGAAGATTGAGAAATTTCATTCTTCTCCTCCAAGGGTGAAAAATGGACCTGAAGAATGGAGAATGGAGAATGGCCCATGCTCGAAGTGACCAACTAACAACCTTTATTCTCCATTCTCAATCTCCACAAACCACAAAAGGGGTGTCACACTTTCTTCATGGAGAAGGTGTCTTACAAGTTCCTCTTTTCTCTCATTCCATTCTCGTAGGATGTGTTACAACCCTTAATAGTGCAAGAAGTTGATTGGTTAATAGAAATTTCTACACAAGTGGCATTGATTTTGGTTGTTAACCATTATGAGTCAATCTACACATTGCATTTGGGTGTCTTGTCGGTTAAGGTGGGACCACCCAAAATCGCACCTGACCCAAAATCCTTTCCTGCCCACTTCTAGATTGTACTTTTTGACCATCTATTGCTGGACTAGATGGCAATCTTAGATCGTCTACCAATGAAAGTTTGACCCTTTAAAACTTTTGTATTCAATATCCAGATCACGCATTCGTTGGTGTGTTCGAATCTCTTGAACTTGCTCACAATAACATTAAGAAATTTGACAATTCTGACAATAGCAAGTAGGCATAGCAGTAAAAGTGGCAATTTTAGGTGTCACTACCTTATGGGTGATGAATTTTTTGCAATGAATTTCATTTTGCCAGAAGCGCACCTGACATGGCCGCTCCTCTCGAATCGCGTCCCGGATCTCGAGAACGGTGCGGCGGTCCGTGTTAGGGCCCTGCAGAAATCTGCAATACAGAAGAAGAAGAGTCTTGTAAAACACGAACACAGAAAGAAAAATTTATTTAGGGCTGAAGAAGAAACCAGAAAAAACTTACTCTAGAATTCTACCTGCAATTGCGGCCCAGAACCTCGCCGCGGTCGTAACCCGACATGCGCAAGAAGCCCTCGCTGGCGTACACGATGGGATGATCGGGGAGTCGCGGGTCGCACACCACGAAGTTGTACTCGTGTCGCTCCAACGCCTGCGCAATCGTTTCGCTGTACGCGCGGCTCAACGAGCCCACCAGCTCCTCCCAATTCGCCGACCGCCGCTTGTTTGGATTCAAGCTCAACGACCTCGTCGCCATCTTCAGCTTCTTCGCGTCCACACCATTCAAACACATGGTGCCCAGTTGTTGGGGTTTCAATCCTCACTGCCAATCTTTCTTAATCCCTCCGTTCTCCAGCAATCATCAAACCTTGAAGCAGAAAGACTCAAGACCGGCAACTAACGAATCGCTCACTACCATTACTAAGAAATCGCCCAAAACCAAGGCTATCCTCACAGTAAAAGGTCGACGAATAGATTTTCAACAAGAATAAAACCAAACTCCAAAGCGTAATCTACAAACAGTGGCCTCAACTCCGTCTCAATGTCGGATTGCTACAGCAAGAGAACTAAACCTCGTCCTCAATAGAATGCTTCCAAGGAATGCTTCAAAAGTTCCGATTCAAGGTTTAATAGGCCCATCGTCATCATGCACTCTAACCGTACACCACGTAATTCTCAAAGAAAACAGTCATTTCCTAATAGATGATGATGATTGATGGCATTACCTCGTAATGCGGTTAAGGAGAATTAATTTTCTTCGGTTTTTGAATAAAGGAATTTCGAAAAACCCTGCTGCCATGCAACACAGATCTGCGGCATGCAAGTTCGAACACGATAAGTTATCCTACCGGCGCTTTGAACTATTAGATAAGGGCTGAGTGACCGGATATTCTCCGGAGAAGCCATGTCAGACGTGTGTCACGAGCATGCTGGGGTCCTCCGGGCTGGCAACAGGTGGTCACAGCGTCCCACCCCACCTGCAACTCCGTCCTGTAAGAAGTCTTAAAGCGATTTCTCGCTTATGGCACTTGTCCAAAAGCTAAGAGCATTCCCACCCATGCACGCTAGGACTAACCCTCTCAAATTATTCATCTACATGTGAAGGGCCCTTGCACTCACACTCCCCCACCCTTGCACGCCCTTCCCGTATCAAAAGTGCGCATCAAATAGTCAATGGACCAATCACAAGTAGAATGAGAGGAATAATCATCGAATAGTCAACTCAATAGTGATTTCAAGGCCCAATTTCTAACACGCTAGAATCCAGAGTCAAGAAGCATTTTGAAAGGCCCCTTGAAACTTTTCATCCACTTCTTGAGGTCAGAGACCCTCTGAGGCTATGGGTGGCCATGCTCTAAGAGCATACCCAGCAGCAGGTGTTTTGGAGGGACCAACGTCAAGATTTGGTGTAATCATCTCCAGTTGCTTCAAAGCTTGGCCCATCAACTACACAATAATGCTAAAATATAGTTTCTAGAGCCAAAGTTTCGAGTTTTCCCGCCATCTACAGAAGCTTTGGCGTAAGCAAATTTCTCACACCATGCAAGCATCTTTGCTCAATCAACAATTGAATAACGAGCTTGAGGACTATTCACTGGCCCGTGCTTCAAGGTCATCAAGTTACTTTTGATAAAATCTTCTTTTTATAAGTTGCCTTGGAGTTCGCACAAGGAGTGTTGCTGGGCAACTTCTTGCTTATTATTTCTCTAAGTTAAAAATGACCTTCAAGTTAATGCTTGGCGGACATATTTGGTCTGGAGCTGCTATGCATGCTCTAAGAGCATGCGCAGCAGTTCCAGAGAAAAACATTCCGCCAAGCATCAATTTGAAGGCCATTTTTAATATGGAGGAATGGAATACATGAAGTACCTCAACAGCATTCATGGAGCGAACACCAAGGCAACTTATAAAATGAAGATTTTATATAAAGTTACTTGATGATCTTGAAGCACAGGCCGGTGAATAGTCTTCAAGCTCGTTATTTAATTGTTGATTGAGCATCTTTGCTTGCGCCAAAGCTTCTCTGGATGGCGGGGAAACCTCAAACTTTGGCTCTAAAACTTATTATTTAGCGTTAGTGGGTAGTTGCTGGGCCAAACTTCGAAGCAAATGGAGAGAACTACACCAAATCTTAGCGTTGATCCCTCCAAAACACATGCTGCTGGGCATGCTCTAAGAGCATTCCCACCCATGCACGCTAGGACGAACCCTCTCAAATTATTCATCTATATTTGAAGGGCCCTTGCACTCACACTCCCCCACCCTTGCACGCACTTCACGTATCAAAAGTGCGCATCAAATAGTCAATGGACCAATCACAAGTAGAATGGGAGGAATAATCATCGAATAGTCAACTCAAGAGTGTTTTGAAGGCCCAATTTCTAAGAGCATTCCCACCCATGCACGCTAGGACTAACCCTCTCAAATTATTCATCTACATGTGAAGGGCCCTTGCACTCACACTCCCCCACCCTTGCACGCCCTTCACGTATCAAAAGTGCACATCAAATAGTCAATGGACCAATCACAAGTAGAATGAGAGGAATAATCATCGAATAGTCAACTCAATAGTGATTTCAAGGCCCATTTCTAACACGCTAGAATCCAGAGTCAAGAGGCATTTTGAAAGGCCCTTTGAAACTTTTCATTCACTTCTTGAGGTCAGAGACCCTCTGAGGCCATGGGTGGCCATGCTCTAACACGCAAGAATCCAGAGTCAAGAGCTATTTTGCAAGGGCCCTTGAAACTTTTCATCTACTTCTTCTTGAGGTCAGAGTCGGGGTGGCCATGCTCTAAGTTGCCAAAACCCAGTTAACTTAAGTTACTTACACAGCTGCATCATTGAACTTAGTTGCTCTGTGCATCTCTTACTGTTCCACTTGCCGCTGTGCCTGCTTGCGTGTTTTTCCGTGTCTGTACGTACGATGCTCTCGTGACGTATGGCACCCGCTTCCGGAGCTGCTTGCAGTGAGATTCATCATCATTCGATCATGAACAGCTCACAACAAATTAAAGAAACAGGTGAAAAAACAATATTTGAGCGTCGAAACGTGTGACGATGTGTGAGCGCTATCCTACGAAGGCTTTGACGTTCATGAACAAGTTTGACAACACCTGGCTCCAAACAGATTTCTTCGCCACAAGGGTGGCCACTCAACTCACCTGGACACTCAAGCGCCCGGTATTGGGGTCATTCTTCTAGCCATGAGTGCTGGTTGATTCGTGGTGGTCTGTGGTGGCTTGCTGTTAGTGTTGTGCAAGTGGTTTTTACTGAAAATTAAAAAAAATGCTCTCTCGCCGGGGTCTCGGCCCTTGGTCTTCTCTGTGATGTTTTGTTTTTCAATTGGAATAAAACATCCTGTTGCTTCAAAAAAAAAAAAAAAAACGTGTGACGATGATCGTCGTCTATATCTGCACTTTTCAAAATCTGGCCCTGGAAATTGAGTTTATGAAGATGGATACCTCGTCACAATGGCCATGAGAGGACATCCAAAATCGTCAGAATCTTACCTGATTTTGGGAGTGGCTACTTTCATACTAGAAGAAATGGCCGAAAAAGTGGATTAAATCACCAAAGTACTCTCAAAAAATATTCTAAAATCGTCTGTACTTGGATGAAAGTGACTTGTAGTAGATGATTTTATGGATGATTCTATCCATTTTTTCCCTGCCTAGCTACATTCTAAGGGCAGGCTTCCATGTGGGGATCGGTTGGGTGAAAGGCACTAAAAGATAAGAAATGAGGTCTCAAGAACCACCCATATTCCACCCATATTGGTACAAACACTAGAAGAAAAGAGGGACTTGTTCACTGAGCCTGGAGTGAGATTCTGAGTGAATTTGGCTATATTTGAGTGGATTTGGTCACATCTGAGTGAACATGCTTAGTGTACAAGTCCCTCTTTTCTTCTAGTGAAATGAAATATATACTCTTGGGTTCTCTTGATTTCACCCATCTCGGTAGAGCTTCCTCCTTTTTGAGAACCGGCCATCCATACATAGAAACCTTTTCGACCTTTTATGAAACCAATAAATTGTGTAAACCTTTTATGAAACCAATAAATTGTGTAAACCTTTTATGAAACCTTTTCGACCTTTTACGAAACCAATAAATTCACAGCAGCCTTTCAAGAGATTGTGGACGCGTATGGATAATATGGATAAAATACTTCAGCTTGTTGAATATCGTCTGAGTACTCAAATTTGTGACAAATATTGATTGAGTACTAACAAACCTTCCTTGTGTAGGGTGGCACAGTATCAAGAAGCCAACCCTGGCTGTTTCACAATAGTGACTTTCCCATTCCTCTTTGCAGTCATGTTTGGCGATTGGGGCCATGGCATTGCACTCCTTGGTGCCGCTTTGTATATGATCTTGAAAGAGAAGCATTTTGAGTGCCAAGTATGTCTAATACCACTGTGCATCCTATTGTGCTTTCTCATCCTCTAATGTTTAACGTGTTCGAAGTTTGAACTTGTTTGATGATGACTTGTGCGCAATTTGTTTAGAAACTTGGAGACATTATGGCTATGGCCTTTGGAGGACGATTGCAGGTATATTCTCGCATTCATTTCAAAGTGGTTGGGTAGGGGTCTTAGTTTAGAAGGCTGAATACGTTAGGATGTTCATTCTACAGGGTCCTTGATTAATCTAAGAACGGTTTTGAGTGCTTGATATTTAACCAACACATGTTTTCCTAATAAATTGTATTATGGTATGTGCACCTTTTATCAACACTTATATACATCCACTTAAACTGAGGGTATTTTGGACAAGGGAATGTCGTGTCTCTCAAGTGGAATCAAAGAAGTTTAGCATAAAATGAGAAGATATTTTCATTTTAAGTTGAATTAGTAGGGCACAAACAAGTGATAGTAGTGTCAATCAAAATAAGAGCACAATAAAGACTGAAAAGGATCAACATAAATAAGAGCACAATAAAGACATGTTCACTTGTTCAGGCAGGGTCGAAATGGGGTGTATATACCTTATAATAAGAAAATACTTAAATGCTTACATCATCCATGCTTCAGATACGCTCTAAAGTAACCTCAAAGCCTCACATTGCTAATTTAACTTTTATAATCTAGTGCAGCAATGCATCAAGAACCGGGCTCATGAAGTGGTCGGACCTCCCGTACCCATTTGGTCTTGACCCGGCATGGCACGGTACACGTACAGAGCTACCCTTCACCAACTCCTTGAAAATGAAAATGTCCATTTTGATGGGAGTTTCCCAAATGAACTTGGGCCTCTTCCTTAGCTGGTGGAATGCGGATTTCAATCACAGCAAACTCGACTTCTGGTGAGTTCATCTTCCCTTCCCGCTTCAGTATCACAGCATTCTCTTGCGTTGAGATCAATGCTCTCCACTTCTTAATCTCAAAATCTTTTCTTCAAACAGTGAGGCCCTTGGATATTCTGATTTAGTCATTTATTGTACATGTGGTCAATCTATACTATTGCAAGGCATGAACACTGAAGTAACATGAAGGTTGTATACGTAGGAGAAAGGATATTGCTCTGAATTCTTAACCCCTAAACGTCTGAATGTGCCGTGGCGACCAGTAGAATACGGTGTATTTTGGTTGTATTTGGAATGGATCCACACCTTCAATGAATTTGAGTTCAAAAGAGAAGTTGAAATTTAAATCAATGCGGTTCCAATGAGCTATTAAGATCCCAATTTAAAATTTCTTGTTGATAGCAAATCTCAATTATACAACAACGTATATCCTATCCCCATGGGACATTTAAGGGTTAAACGGATATTCTGAAGAAAAATATCCATAGACGTATTACCAGAAAATGCACTGACAATCTCATTTAAAATGATGTTTCTGTTAAGTAACTTGACTAATCGAAGGCAATGACAAGCTTCTGTAGTCGCTGGCACATGTGAAAAGACCGATTTTCTGAGGCAGTCAGCTGTGGCAGGTATCAATTTATTCCGCAGATACTATTTCTCAACTCGCTGTTTGGTTACCTATCCATGCTCATTCTCATAAAGTGGTGTCAAGGAAGCAAGTCCGACTTCTATCATATCATGATCTACATGCATGTTTTTGAGCCCCAGTGAACCGATCGCGGAGAATCAGCTTTTTTGGGGTCAAAATTACTTTCAGGTATATATCACTGTAACCTTGTCCAAGTTCATTCACTAGTTACTTGACCAGAAATTGAAATTCGTTGCATAAGACCACTGCTAGAATTGCAATGTAAGAAAGAAGGAGACTGCAAATATGGAGAGCTCCGTTATAGAAGTCCTTATCATTCTATAGCAAATTGATTCTCCTTATCCTGTAATGTTTTCTCTGAATTCCTTGCTATCTCAAATGACTCATTTACATCAATGATACTCCTACAACTGTTTAGGAACGGTGTGATGACGTCGTGTTTTGTTGGTGCTGGCGTATGTTGGTGATGATAGCATTCCGAGTGGCAGTGCCTTGGATGCTTTTCCCAAAGCCTTTCAAGCTGAGAAAACAACATGAGCAGGTAAGCTCCCAATTTTGATCTCTTTGCGAGTCATTATATATCATCAAGTTTTTGAGAGATAATATTCTGCATTTGAAAAAATCTTGGCATTGTTTTTTGTGATGGAGCAATGAACGTTCCCAACGCTGAATGCGTACACATAGCAGAATGACACAATCATCAATCAGCATCCCAATGTGCTCAAACTTAGCGCATCTAATGCAAAATATTATTAAAACCATCACAGACCAAATTTATCTAAAGGAGTTTGTTCTCCCTTCGTATTAAAAGTGATGTTTGTGACAGTCTTAGGAATGAATTTAGGTACACTTTTGAATTAGATTCATTTTGTTAAGATCAATCCTAACACCAAGTGTGAACATACCTATATGCAACACGTTGTGATTATCCATGTGTACTAAATTTGATATGTGTGGCTGCAGTCTAGCGCCCGCACAACTTTCCGTTGTGTTCTTTGAAAAGTTCCTGTTGCTTTCATTCTCGTAAGTTCTCTCCAAAGTTGGATCCTTCCCTTCTTTAAATTTGGCATACATGTGCAAATCTTGATAACTCCCGAGGCTCCTTCTCAGCGGACGTATTAATTGTCAGCATTAATGACGTCGTTGTTGAATCTGGCAGGTATGCAAACCCTGTCACAAGGGTTATTGGATTGGTCATGTTTGCACTGGTCACCGTTATAGTGCTCTTGATAATGGAGTCGCTTAGTGCTTTCTTGCATGCTTTGCGACTGCATTGGGTGGAGTTTCAGAACAAATTTTATGTTGGAGATGGCTACACATTTACGCCCCTTTCCTTCAAAGACCTCCTCACAAGCGATGATATTTGACTGGCAAAGTTGGCATGTCATCTGACAAAATCGACGGTTGAATTGTTGGATGCACTTTGGATGACTCTTCTCTTCTTGATTAATGCAACGTATAGAGTGGACTGGCACTAATACCGGATGGGTAGGCCTAAGAGCATCTCCATTGTGGCGCAAGAACTCTAACACACTCCACTTCTGCTTTTATATTTGAAGAGCCTTCTGAATGAAAGTAGACCACCTTGACACATCAAACGTGTTTCACAAATAGTTAATTGACCAATCACAATTCACAAGGTTGATGATGTCTTTTGCCTGATATTGAAAGGTCATGCATTTAGAAACAGTTTGACAATGCTTGCAGTACTTTGGATGTGTATTTGAGTTGTGGCCCAAGGTGTGGTGGCCAAAGGCATGGTGGCCATGCTCCAACATTGATCAAAGGAATTCCTTGGAGTAATAGAAGCTACAAGACTCGCTACAAGATTGGGATAGATTGTCATTATAGCTTCAATGAACTCATGCTCCTCTTAGAACTTGTTGCTAGAAAGGGAGGTGATGTCACGGACATGACTATTCGTAGTCTTTTAGAAACTTGCATAGTCTACTAGACCTTTTGTAGTCCTTTGAAAGTTTCTAGAAAGTTCTATAGTGATTCAGGATCTTTAGAAGCTTCTATTTCTACTTTTATATGTACTTTTACTTCTACTTGTACTTCTATTTCTACTCCCCGTTCTACTCTTACTTCTAGAAGTGACGTTTTGCTGCTATGAAAAGATGGCAAGACAAGAGGTTTGTCAGTTTCGCATATGCCAATCTTAGAGAAATTCCTTTAGAATCTTGTTTTGTTAATTATTTTTAGAAGTTTCTCAATATCAGAGTTATTTTTAGAAGTTTTGTGTCTGATCACTTAGCATTCCTGAGAGTCATTTGGTCTTCTAAGGGCTAACTAACAACATGAAGTTTACCAAATTTGGTGTCTACTCCACTTTAAAATTTTGGAAAATTCTAAAAGTTGAATGTTTTAATGGAGTTACAATTTTGGTGGGTATTACCATGGTGTAGTGATTTTTCTAATTTTAGATATATTGATGATTTTAATTTGTTGTAATTTTCTTTGTAATTTACACTTTCTGTTAGAAAAGCGAAAAAAATTTAGTATATTTTGTAATTAATATAAATTTTCTTTACAATCACTTCAAAAAATCACAGTAATTTCATATTTTTACGAAAATTTATGAAAGTTTCAGTATTTGTAATAGACACATGGCTTCATCTACTAAAAATGTAAATTTTAATTCTTATTTTATTTATAGTCGGAAAATTGAGTGTGACTTGTAAAGCTTGATTCCATGGTCATTTAGAAGTCAAAAAATATAATAACATGGGAAGCTCGTTTGGTAAATGTATTTATATATTTGGTGAAACTTGGCAATTGATTTTCAAAAATAAGACTAAAATGTGAAAGGAGTAAACCAATTTTTTTCATTTTTTTTTCTCTCTCTATATATATAATTAACTCTTAGTAAAACGACAACAATTTTAATTTTTTAATTTTTTTCTGGAACCTTGTAGCAATAAAAAAATTCCCATTAAGATTTAAATACATAGTCTGTTCAAAAAACTCTACCAAAATATGAATGATTCTATGACTAAAATTGATATAAATTAATTACACTTACAATTTTATTAGTCTAGTTATTATCTAAATGCATCTGTAATTATATTTTAGGTACAAAAATATTGCTAGCGTGCATGGGTTATATCTGTGCATGGGTTATAAACCGCTCATTCACGCTCATTGTTCTGAGTCTCTGACCTCACTTCGCTCTCACTTTGTCGCTCTTATTTTGCTCTGCTCCTCTTGCATGTTGCTCAGGTTCTTGCTCACATTCGCTCAGTCTGTCCTGCTGAGTTCGTTGGTCTCTTCTGCGCGCTTCTGCTTTGGTTTGATAATCATTGTAGCGGGAGTTTCTCTACGGTGGAGTTATTTGTGTCGCGTGGTTTAAAACGCGTTGGAGGGATTGCAGAGTTTACAAGAAGCGAGTGCAGTTTCAGGTATTCTAGATTCTAATATGTTTAAGGTGGTGAATTGCGCTTGTTGTTGCGCTTCGTTGCGATCTGCACGGTAATGTGCATGTTGCTGAGCGATGTTTGATGTTTGTAGGGAGGCTCGTTAGTTTTAGGACGATGGTTAGGGTATAGAGTAGATTGCGTGGATTCTGCTGTATGAGAGTTTTGGACGAGTAGGTAGTGTGTTAGGGTTTGGTAGATGATTGCGCGCGCGATAGACCGCGATGGAGAGTCTCAATTACGTAAGTTGTTTAAGTTGTCATGTTTCGCCTTGTGATGAAGGTCTTTTGGGTGGCGAACTGTTCTAAGTGACTTTACATTCTTGAGTGCAGGTTTAATTGCCGTTCGATCCTGTCTGGAGCCTGGTAGACTGATCATGGAGTCTTCGGTTCCTATCGGGCTCGAGATTTACGCTCAACTTCCGTTGTTATCTAAGAAACAGTGGGCCCAGCAGGCACTTCCTTGTACGATCAGTGAGTTTGGTCCTACGCCCAGCAGAAGAGATGAACATTACTCTCCCTTCCAAGTTGGTCCTTGGGACGTTTCTGAGGACATTGATAGCTTCGTTGCACATTTCAATGACTCTGTTCCTTGTGTGCTCCCGATTGATATAGGGAACATGGCGCACAATGATCCAAGCCAGGCCTCCGCGTCGTTTAACTTCCTATTCGTCATAAGAAATGTTGGTCGCCTGCTTGGACTTGACCTGTGGATCCAGGCAAATGCGCAGGCGAGGAGTTCTCCTGGACCTCACATGGATGCTAGCCAGCATGCTGTGATGTTGGCATCTCCATCTGTCAGGAATGCTAATTACGGAGTGTCTGCGAATGGTAGAATGTTTATGGTGGTAGAGATGAAGAGGCCAGCCGTATTCAGGAGAACTGTGAATTCGGCCATACCTGACTTGTGTTCAGCAGCTTAGGAGACTTCTAGGTCTTCTTCTCTCCCTGAGACTGTCGTAATGTTTGAGCCTGTTGTCCAACTCTACGAGTACATGAAGAGAATGAAATTGGGATATGGAATTCTTTCCTCTTATGACTTGACCTTTCTTGTTCACCGTGGAGGGAATCATGGCCAAACTGTATACATTTCTCAAGGCATACCTAGCACCAGTCCTAAGTTCCTAGGTGCACTTGCCTACGTCGTGGATAAAGCGTTTAAAGAGCCGATACTGTTCGAAAGTCCAGAAATCAAACAGGGTATTGGCTTTTTCTAAGCTATTCTATTGATCATGATACCATTAGTTATTGAGTGCGTTGCATGAGGGATACAATATTAATGTGTTTGTGTTTTTGTAGCTCAAGGAAGGATTCCACATGCCTTTGCTTCAGGAAGTTCACAGAGCAAGGGTCGCGAAGGGAAAGAACGAAGTCCTCGTCAGGGGCTTCCCGGTATGAAGACTTGGTAAGTCAGCAAAATGATTGTATTGCCACAGAAACATCATGTGTTGTGCTTGAGATTCCTGTTGTAGAGCAAGGGTGTCTATTAATGCAATGTATAACTATTTATATGAATTTCCCTGCTACACTCGTGATCTGATGTTCTAATATATGAATTTAGTAGTGATGGTTTTTGAGCTAGTTTAGATAATTTTACTGGGGCTTGATTGTGGCTGAACAGATTGAATTCATCTTTTATTGCACATCAGGGGCCTGATTGGTAACTAAGGTCAATTATTGTGGCCCTGGTTTGTCATGTGGCTAGGTCAAATATCACATTATCTTCTGATAAAACGTCCACTTTGTTCTTTTACAGGAGCCATGGACCTGTTGCTGATGGTTTGCTGGAGACTCCAGCTGAACTTCTACACTTGGCACCGCATCACTTTGCTACGGGTTGGAGTGGTAGAATTGTTCGAGGCACGTATAAGGGTTAACGTATTGTTGTTAAACTTGCGCCTACAGGTTCGGACCGGGCAGAGGTGAGACATGATTCATCTTTGAGAACCATCACTATTTTAATCAAATCCATCTCCATTAAAGTTTTAGATGTGTTTGCTCAACTGATGTAATTGCTTGTTTGTTCAGGCTCTCTTGACAGAGGTTATGGTCTATCACAAGTTGAAAGAGTTTTGAGGCAAGTACGTACCAAAGCTTGTTTCATATGGGACTACTGCTGGGGGAATGGTCGTGTACATTGCTACAGAGGAAATCGATGGCTATGAAATTGGAATGGGTACGTAATTTAATAAGCTTTCGTTTTGTGTATTGCTTATTGTGTAATCCTTGTTGCTTACGAGGGCTGTAGTTTATTGTATATGATGTAGTTGGGTATTTATGCAGTTATGCGTGGGTTTGCAGGAGCACTGTCCCAAGAAGTGGTGGAGGAGATAATTGATGCTCTTACAGTCGTGCACCAGTCTGGGATTCTTCATGGTGACATTCGGCCAAGTAATATTTTGGTTGCAAAGGGACAACAAGTAGGTGTCCGTTTGATTGATTTTGGGTTTGCTCGGCCCATCAGCAGCAGCGAGGATTGCACAAGAGAGCATGCACAGGTGGAGAGCTTGTTGAATGAGTTCACTTATTCAGATGTTGGGGTAATCCGCCAGTCTCAATTGGGATCAATTCAGGCTGTCTAGATAGGTGCATAGTCTAATGTAGGTTCCGAGACAGCCTAGGAAAGCGTGCTCTCTGCTATCAATCAACTCATAATTTCTCTACTCTCTTAGAGGTTTTAAATTTCAACTGACAGTTCTTAAACATTCATAAACAGTGATTGCTGATGCCAGTTAGTTTTTCTCTATAGAAACGTTCTTGTCAGTAAATTTTACAAGACAGCAGTCACAAGCTCATTTTTATGGCTTAAATTTAGTTTGAGTAGAAAAAACATAAAAATCCAAAATATACTACATGGTGAACCGTTTTTACCACTGTCTTTGTAGTTGGAATCCTATGTACAATCCAAAAATAGGTTGAATGATATGAATATAACCGGAAGAGGTAGCATGACCAAACAAAATCATTCACAAAAAGAATTGAAGAGAAATCATCCTCATAGTAGTTGGAACTGAATGGTCAGTTCCATTCATAAAACAATTTTTGGTCTGGGTGGAGTTTAGGGGCTAACCATTAAGGGTCAGTCTACATATTGGTTTTGGGTGCATTGTCGGTTATGAGTGCTTCTAAGGTAGAAGCACCAGAAACTGTTAGGACCAATTCCAGTCACCTATGGAAACACCTGTTTCAACTTTTGGTGTTCCCAATCAGATTATCACAACCATCAATTGTAGAAGTTTGGTGATGAAATTATGAATACCAAGTTAGCAAATTGATTGGACTAGAAATGAAGATGAGTATTGGTTCCCCTACTAACATCAATAGTGGTCTATACAGATTAAGTTTAAAAATTCAGAACAAAATCATACATTGTGACAAAATTAATTAAAAATCGGGCATGGTTCTTAAACCCAAAGTTTTATGTGCTGCAATTTTTTATCATTGAAAACCATCACTCTATACAGGTTGAAATGCTTCAACTGACAGGTATTGGTGCTTCCACCTTACCTTACCAACAACAAGCCAGATTTGCGTTTCTTTTCCCAATGCATTTGCTTGAAGCTTGAAACTCTCTGAATCCATCAATTACTGCTGCTCCCATTCTCGTACCTCCACAACTAGTTTGCCCATTGTGAATGCACGTGCGCCCTCGCTTTCATCACCTTAATTCCTTGTGCGAACATGGGTTGATATTTGGTTGCGTTTTGATTTTTGAGTTGATTTTTGGGTTGATTTTTGGGTTGATTTTTTAATGAGTTTTGAATATTTGGTCGGTTTCTGATTGTTTTTTGGGTTGATTTTTGAGTGAGTTTTGATTTTTGGGTTGGTTTTTTATTTTTGGATACCGCAGGTGAGAGTTGAGAGAAGGCAGAGAAGGTGATGAGGAGCTCAATCGAAGTGCTCCGGGAGCGGATGACGTTTCTTTCAGAGCAAGACCTTCAATGCTGGTGCATATGACTTTATCATTCAAATATTATTTTTTGCTCTTCTGATTTTAGAGACTGTTGTTGCTGATTGTGTGTTTTGAATGGCAGGGGAGTTTTTTGATGAGCTCAGTCTCTAATAGCGAGCTTTCACCTAGTTCTTGCACTGACTGTATGGTCTTTAAAGCAAATTATATGATCTCAACTTAAACTTTCAATGAAACAATAAGCTTTAATTTATCGGCTCAACAAGACTTGTTTTCATTCCCAAAAGGTTAGTCATTGCGGCTGCAGATTTTGTATGGAGATGCTTTGTACGATAGGAAAGAGTACTGCCGACCCCTGGTAAGCACCACCGTCATACTCTTGGAATTGGATTCTTTAGTAATTGAGTTTAAGCCCTACGAAGGCCTCATGTTTTTCTTAGAGGATTTCCTTTTCTTTGATTTTTTTGGTTTTTGACCAACCCATGTAATGTTGATTCTGGTGGTCAATACAAAAGTTGGCCCCATATTTTTCACAATATATTGGTCATCTTAAAACCATGAGTCCTTGGTCTGTTAGGGGTTTAACCCCTAAAGGACCGTAAGGCCCCCAAAGGGCCTCATGTTTTTTTCTGCGATTTTGAGTAGGTCTTATGTAGACTTCCTTTTCTTCGAATTTGTTTGTATTTTGACCAACATATGCAGTGTTCTTCACTGATTCTAGAGATATACAATTTGGTCACATCTGAATTATTATTTTTACAATATGACTGTATAAAGTTGTCATTTTAAAACCATGAATCCTTTGTCCTTTACGGGTTAAGCTTGTTCATTAGAGTGAATCACTTGTATGCAAGCATGAGTGTTGAGCAGTTGCGTGCTCTTGCTGCCAGAATGTGTACAGGCAGGCCCTTCAATTACGTCGTGCCAGTCCCAAGCAATCTTTGAGCTGCACTCGGACTCCTGCGTAGTCCAGGCCGCCGTCTATGCTCTATTCTCTTTCAAAATACGAGAATGAATGAATTCTGACCTTTTTCTTGAGTTCTTTTGAATTTGCTTCTGTTAACAGCTGAGGTACAAGATTGGGCTTTGTCATCTTGCAGTGCATGACACTCGAGCTGCACTTTCTGAGGTTAGACACAATGCTCCGTCATTATTGATTGATCGTTTGTTATGTTTGAAATGTGCATGACATTCATTCGTAACTATGAGTGATGTAAATGCAGGCAATGTCCTTCTGTTCTAGAGGCTATTGTTGCTTTGGCAGAACATGGGATCTCATCGAAAGACATAAATGCGCTCTTTCCTCCGGTGAGGTAGAACTCTTTGAACATGTCAGTTCTAAGTCATCTATCAGTGAAACTTTGAACAGTATTCATATAAGACATACGCACGGGCCTTCAAATTCAATTCTTGGACAGGGAGCAGGCAAAGTTAGTCGTTCCACAACTGATCATCTCGAACCAGCACGTCGGTTACAGGCATGTTTTTTTCATTATGTACTACCGGTAGTATCTTTGAGTCCAGGAAGCCTTTAGGCTTTTTTCAAGTTTTCAGAATGAACGCCTTCATTCAATGCCGTGTTGGTAGAGTTCGAGGTTTGGTTTCAGGTATTAGGTGTGAGTATGAATCTCCCAAACCTAGTATGTGTTGCAAGTCTTATCATCATTCAACATGTTGATTAGGACTTCTTTGGGCTTTGATAGCTCACATTATGGACGTTTTGCCCTTGCTTAAGTGATACTGTAACTCACGCTGCTCTGACTTGCAGAGATTCGCTGATGGTCATTCCAGCATTGCAGCGCAGGACTATAAAGGTACGTTATCATGCTTTGTGCTGCGTCAGGTTGGGACTTGAGTTTTTCTTTCAAAATGTGGTGTGTTTCTAACCAACTTCGTTTGCATAAGGTGTTTGTTTTGGATATTCTCTCATTTTCTTGTGAATTAACACTGTACAGGAGGTTTGGAGTATTTCAACAGTTTTGGGGTACGCTTCCCCAACAATCCTTACCTTCTACTAGAAAGTGCAAAGGTGGGCACATGTGCAAGTCTTACACCTGTTTCCTAGAGTGGTTTCTGCAATGCCCGTTTGGTGGGTAAACCGGGCTGTTTACACAATATGATCTTGGAAGTTCGCTCAATGAAACGTCTGTGTGCAACAGAGATGGCACTAATGAAGAATAGTGAAGCTGCTTACAGTTTTGAGAAGGCATTTTCTTGACTTCAAAACCTTTTCTATTCTGTTTGCTGCAAAGAGAAATTAACTTCACCCCCAAATTTAGTTCAATATGGACTTCCTTTTGTTCAAATTTGTTTGTTTCTTGACCATCATATGCATTATTCTTCATTGATTCTATTGGTGCAGAATTTTACAATATGATTAATTGAATTTGTCATTTTAAAACCATGAATCCTTGGTCCTTTAGGGGTTAAATGTCAGCTCACATCATCTTCAGTCACATGTCTAAAAAGAGAATTATCATTTTTAGGGAGTTTCAAGAGATATGAACTATGGTCCCTATCATTTGAAATCATTTGATTATGGCCTCTCGTTGCTTGGTCATGTCCTAAACCTTTCATTTTAAACCCCATATGGTTTTTTTAATTTCAATTTTTTTCCTCCTCGCTAACCCTTTCTAACGTATCCATTCACCATATATATCAATGTTTCTCATTCATCCAAAGTTCTCTTGGTTCTTGTGCTAGTTGATTATCATTTGTAGAATATGGATTTTCAAAATAAGAATTTGTGATTTTTTTAAAACTAAGAAAAGTGGTTTATGTCAAGTTTCATTTTTAGTTCAAAAAGTGAGATGTAATAGATTTTTTTTACCTCCTTAAGCCATGAAAATTTTATTTACTTTCAAAAGTTGTCAACTTCCAAAAATCCAAATTCATTTCAACAATTTTTATTCAAAAATTGTTTGTTTGAGATTTTTAATTTAATTTTTTTTAAAAGCCTTGAAATTTTAATTAAAAATTTTTAATAAAAAATATGATAAATTGAACTGTACATATGTGATTTACATATTGAGATTTACAACTTTTCTTTGCATATCAATTTCATTTTTGTGATTCATCAAACATTTTATAACACATCTTGGAAATTCATGTAAGACCATATACACATCTTTGTAAAATTTTCATTTGTCATACATTTTCATTTGGTCCATCTCAAGGACTAATTCGACAATTATATTAGTTTAGCATCTTGTTGCGTAAAGGCAATGATTTGACCTTTGAATTGAACATTTGATGGAAATTACAAGTTTGAAGTGAGGTTGCACCCAGTTGTTGGAGGTTCAATTGATCAAGTGCCAATTGATCAAGAGTAAGGTACACCAATGCAACCTATTGCATTACCACCATGTTTTCAATTCTGTGTGCTGGTGTCATGGATGCATAATATGTGTTGGTTCAGCTTCATTCAACAAGATAAACAAAGTGAATGAATAGAAGATGGGGAAGGAATGCGGGAGGGAATGAGAGAGTGAACACATGGCAAAGATATGATACATCAGCATTTGATACACCAAGAGAAGGACCTAGATTCATTACTCCCATGCTTGCAAATGAGAGGATGAACACATGTGCTATTCACTTACAATTGTAGGTTCCCAAAACTTGCAACTCCTTGTAAACATGGGTAATTACTGATTTACTTTGTTTCAAAATGTAGAATATGCTTGAGATTTGATAGGAACCCAAGATAGAACCCAACTTTGCTACCGAATGTTATGTGGTGTACGTTCCAAATCAAAAATGTGTACCAGTGGTACATGAAGCGGTGGTAATATGTTGAAGGCAGTACCTTAGAGGCAGTGAAGGTGAGGAATTTCAGCCTCTTTAGCAAATTTCATAGCCAATTTTGACAAAATATTCTAGATTCCTTAATGCATTTGTAGCAAATTACCCTATGTAGTGTAAAATTGGCTAATTTCACCATATTGGAAGAAGCCATTGGCTGAAAAGTAGTGGATAATTCCCTCAAATATGAGTAAAAATTTAGCATCGCATTAGTTTTTGTAGCCAGTAGGCTGAAATTCGCATAAAGCATTTTCACTATTCATTATTCAGTGAGAAGGGCAATAAAATCAATCACATGTGCATGGAAAGGGGGGTTTGACCTGCTCTGAACCGCACATGAAATTACACGTTCTGATGAGCCGATTCTTTTTGTACCCATCCTGCTGCATCCGCTTAGCGAAGCACTGATTCCTTCGTTTCGTTAGGTTTTGATGCACGTCTGATTCAATCAAGTGAGAGCAGATTAGGTTAGATTTTCACAAGTGGAGGCACTGTCATTGAAGACTTCAGAGCCTTCTGTTCATTCATGGCGTGAGCTCTGAACGCATCTAAATGACCTGCACATAAGGAGAGTAACGTGATCAAAGCTTATTTAATTACAAAAGAAAATTAGTTCATACACCCGATCTGTAGATGACCTATTCACAAAGACAAGTATTCTTGGCTGATACCGTAACTGTCTGTTTTCTAACAAAACGGAGGAACTCTCCTGAAAAGAAAGGGAGAAAGGGGAACAAAGAAAAGGTTCCAAAGACGAGAACAATCGCCATGTCAATGTCCGTAGCTTCTCGAAGCCATACTCGATCGGCATTTAGAAAGTAGGAATTGGTTAGGTACTCAGTCTTCATTGACACCGGAAATCTCACTGTCATTGTCTAGAATTTGCAAGTATGGCGATCCATCTGGATTCTTGCACTCTAAATATGTGAACTCGGGGAACACATACTCTTTCGTTGCGTTGGTCGTGATGTTCATTCCATTCCCAACCTTGACTGTGTTGCACCGGCAGAACATCTCTCTCTGCGGCTTCTGCTTTTGCGGTAAGATAACCGACACCACCTTCTGTTGGATCTCTCTCTCTTCAATGACAACCTGAGTCTTCTTGCGGATCGGCTTCTCTTTCACAGCTTGAGCCTTCTTCCGGATCGGCTCCTCTTTCACAACTTGAGCTTTCTTCCGGATCGGCCTCTCTTTCACAGCTTGAGCCTTCTGTCGAATGTGTTTCACGTTCTTCGCTTGGAGCTGATCCTTTGCGGAGTGAACGTTGTAATTTGCCGAAGCCAGGCAATCTAACCTAGAATAGTTGATCATCCAAGGATAGTGCTTCCCGTCTGTTGTTGGAAACATTGCCTGAGTCGAACCTTTGGAAGTTGCAAATTCCACAATGAAATGCGAGGAGGACATCAGAGTGAACACAAGTATGTCATTGACCTTCAGGCTGTGATCATACGAAAATTCCCGCCATCCATTGCTGATAATGTACATCCTCCGTTGGCTAAAAAAACACCAGGACTGGAAACTCATGTGCAACAGCTTGAGCCCCGTCGAATCCGTCATAGTCACACTACTCTCCACATTGTGATTCTTTAAAAATCCTGCCGGCAGAACCTGCTCATGACAAAAAGAAACCGTAAGCACTTCCGGGCTCTCATAATAGCTCGTCACAGACTAACTTTTCAAGACGACTTAGCACATATTTTTCAAGTAGAGGCACATTTCAAGAAGGTGCACATTTTTACCGTTCTTATTCAGGAAAACTATGAAGATCTCCTCGGGAACTCACAACTGCGGACGATAGATCTGAGTCAGACAAATAAAATTTCGGGAGAAACTCGTAATTACAAAAACAAGAATTGAAGCGGTTTCAACTTAACCAGTCTGCAGCATTCAGCGGTATGAATTGCACAATTCAACAGCACTTTCGTGAAGCTTCCCGGAGCCTCACAGCTTGCACCTTCTTCGTTACATATGCTATGACTTCGCTTCCGCCGCTTGGATGACGGGCTTCTCTTCTGCTGCCCGGATGATGGACGGCCTCTCCTCCGCCGCCTGCATTCAGATTGATTCAAGTACCGTGGCAGATCATGCTGAAGAAGAGTTGAACTGCCATAGACGGCAGACATCGTACTGGTCTTCGTCAACGCCACATCTCTTTTAAAATTACTCCAATTAGCCTCGCACTTCGACATTGTCCTTCTTAGACGGCGCTCGCACTTATGCAGCCCTGCTATTTACCAAGAAAATTTTCCACAACATCAGGAAGTGAAATGTTCACCAGAATAGCATCATAATTGTATCTAATTGACATTATCTAACCCTGAATTAAGAATCACAAATTAAGAGCCGGTTCACTCCGCAGAAAATTAGAATTTCTCGAATTGTCGCATGCAACTAATTATCATCTTCCCTTTAATTGCAGCATTGAGAAAAAAAAGAGAAAGTCACATATTCCCGACGTTCCGAGGATTAGATTGACTGCGCTCACTAACTCAGCCCTGCACTTAGCCAAGAAAATTTCCACGACGTCACGAAGTGAAATTTTTACCAGAACCGAAATACATTTACACAATAAACAAAAGGCACTCCACGAAAAACCCTGAAGAATCACAAAGAGCCGGTTCACGCCATCGTTCCGCAGGAAACTCGTATTTATCTACTTTCGAGTATTTATTCGGTAGGTCACGAATCATCGATTGCAGCAATGAGCAAACCAAATTAAGAGGAAGTCGCATATTCAATTCCCGGTCGATCTTGACGTTCTGAGAATTCCTCGCAAGTAATTATCGATGATCTCCTTTGCTGTTATGGATCAAAGGACATGAAATTCACAGCAATTCGGTCGACTTTGACGTTTTAAGGAAGAGCTTGATTGGACACACAGAGCAACACTTAATAAGTCAAGCTAGTAATGCTGCAGCAGCGATGGAGTGATACTCTCAGTCGGAATGGATGTCTTGCACTGCGTTTTGATCAATTGAAATAGATCGACCTCTTTAATATCACAGGGAGTCTACCTCTTTAATATCACAGGGAGTCTACCTCTTTAATATCACAAGGAGTCTACCTCTTTAATATCACAGGGAGTCTACCTCTTTAGTATCACAGGGAGTTTACCTCTTTAATATCACAGGGAGTCTACCTCTTTAGTATCACAGTTAGTCTTGGTGGTCAAAATTCACGTGATTAAGTTACTCAACCGAAAAAAGGACGCAGGATTCATGGTTTTAAAATGAAAAATTCAATTAACCATATTGTGAAATATGTAATTTAGATGAGACTGAATTTTGTATCACTGAGATCAATGAAGAAAAATGTATATGATGGTCAAGAAACAAACAAATTTGAACAAAAGCAAGTTCACATAGAACCTACTCAAAGCTGCTAAAAAAATACGAGGCCAAATTTGAATTTCTTGGTCTTTCAGGGGCTAAGGCCTATTTTTTAATTAAGCCTCGGTTGTTGATTCAATCCAAGTTTCACAAGTTTCAACTAATATGATCATTTGAATTTGGCAAATTAAGCTAAAAGGGCTTTGCACTAAGGTTGACCCAAACTTCTCATGTTTTGTGGCCGTTTACGTGGCACAAATTTGGTGCCAAAACTTTGAACCAACTCAAGGAAATCAAGTTTAGATTTTTCTTAACGCCAATCTCACATCTCTAGCCTAAACACCTCGTATGCATTCTCGTTCGAAGTTCTTACACATTTCTACCATTTGTATGATTTGTTATACACTATAGTAATTAACATGTTATGAAAATTTACACTTTACACCAAAGTTACATCTTCTAGCATGAAAATCTATATAAATGCATCATTTCTTTCAAAAATGGTTGATCCCTCTTGCCTCACATTGCTATGCATTGCAACATGTCTCAACGTTTGTGTCTCAATCACTATTTAATTTATATGTAGTTCTCTAGTATTGTAACAATGAACCAATAGTGTTCTCGGGGGGAGCAGTCCCTTGTATATTTTGCATACACGTGCGATAATGACCTATTTATTTGGGGGGTTATTTACCTTGCAAAAAGTATTATAAGGTGATGGTATTTTACATGTAAACATGTTTCACTTTTTAAAAATCCCCTATTTTACATGTACATTTTTTACAAAATTTATCTACAATGAATATATTGGACCCTATTTTTTATCGCACGTTGTTTCTAAATTTTTTGCCAGTGAACCCCCCGAGATAGTGTTGCATGTAAATGTGACATTGAAGAAGTATCCCATAGAGTCACTCACAAAATTTTCATAATCTCCTAGTAATAAAGTAGGGCCTCATAATGTCAAAAGTTATATTACAAACATTATAGGATGCATTCCTTTAATTAATATAATATTCTAAGAATATACCATAGATATTCTAAAATATTGTGGAATACTTTTTTATATTTATAACCACCAAGTAAATATATGGTTAACGCATATGTATACAAAAGTGTCATCCCAGTAATAAACATTAGTATTGTAAGATTAGGAATCCTTATCACTTGTCAAATTTCTTCTTATCACATTTTTATGCAACTTTTTGCAACATTAAAGTATATACACAAGTATTCATCTATGATACAAAATGTGAATCCTACATTTGAATCCAAAAACAACACTAAAATTAAAGTATACAAGAGGTACACAATCAAAACATGAGAACATTAAGTTGAAACTTGATACACTTGTAAACAACACTTTAAAAATTCATAATTTATAATACGGACTTCAAATAATACATACTAACGTGCATCAAAATGATCCCCTTTCACTTACCAATAAACCTCAATATGAATAAATCTTGTTTAGTAGTAATGTAACTATGTTGAGCTGCTATTGATGACAATTATGAACCATGCACATAGTTACCTTAAAAGTCATTTTAAAACTGCAAAAGTTTTAAATCCCATTGGGAATTCTTTACAAGACAATTTTTAAATTTGTACAAGGCAACCATAGAGCGAGCCGTAGTGTAACAATTTTAAAGATTTTCTTACCACATTTGAGCTCGTTACAGGGATTGGAAGCTCTTCTTCTTTTTGAATTTAAATTAAACTCATATCTATGAGACTTTCACAAATAATAAAGAGTAAAGAAAGCAAGTGTAAAGTACTATTTAATTTTTTGAAATTACTAGATTGAGTACTATCATATGTAGAAGGTCCTATACACAATTGTCTTTATCTTAAAAATTGAACTCAGTTTTTTTTCACTGTTGTTAAATATGGATTTTAGTTGTTGCTTATCACGGTTACTAATATGGCTCATATTTTAAAAATTATAAAAAACAAAAAACAAAAACAGTAGAGATTGGAAATTGCAACCCCTAGGATTTTCAAAATGGTCAATAATTTTCTATGGCTTTGATTCTATAAAAGAAATTCTCCAAACACTTGTCAAACAAATATCCTTCAAGTTTTTTTAAGTTTGTATTTTAACAATTTAAAAAAAATTATATCAATCTTTACAAAAAAAAATTATTAGAGTGTATTTCAATTGGTGAATAGCAACATATCAAGATGCTAACAATGTTGTGGCCTGAAGCTTGGGGAGGTCACTCCCTTGTATATTTTGTATACACGTGCGATAATGACCTATTTATTTGGGGGGTTATTTTAGCTAAAAATTTTAGCAAAAAATATTATTAGGTGATGGTATTTTACATATAAAAAGCCTGAGAATATTATATGTGATGGTATTTTACATATAAACATGTTTCACTTTTTTAAAATCCCCTATTTTACATGTACATTTTTTACAAAATTTATCTACAATGAATATATTGGACCCTATTTTTTATCGCACGTTGTTTCTAAAATTTTCGCCAGTGAACCCCCCGAGGCCTGAAGTAACAAGCATTTGTAGATTATTGAGTGTTTTCTACAAAGTGTCATAATACCAAGTCTAAGTACATAATCAACTAAAGAAATGCATATTTTGAGTTTTTGTCCTAGTTTTTTTTCTCAACTTCTTGGAGGCCACTTGCGAAAATCGTAGAAACAACGTGCAATATAAAATAGGGTCTAATATATTCATTGTAGATAAATTATGCAAAAAATGTACATATAATATAGGGGTTTTTAAAATAGTGAAACATGTGTACATGTAAAATACCATCACATTTAATTGCATCTTTTATCTAATTAGTACATGTGAAATAGCATGGAAACAATTACTAGGGGTAGCCTGTCTAAGGTAGGGTCGTGCTAGTAGATGAAAAGAAGTAATTTTGTTGAAAAAGCTTGGATGGATGATTTCGTAGGCTGTTTGGCTTGAACGTTATTGAATCAACGTATCCAATGTGGAGTTAATGTTCTCTACCTATGTGCCGTGAGGGAAAATTTCAGGCTTTGTTTGAATTGCAATCTTCTTTCCAAATTCCTTTGGCGTGTGCTTGGTGATTGCTTGGATAGTGGACGTTAGGGTTCCTGGTTTCATTGTGGCTTGCCAGAGGAGGTTAGGGTTCAAGCAATTGTGGTTCAATAGGGTCTTCTTTCTACACCAAAACTTAGGGTTTAGGGTTTCTATATCCTTAGTCTTCTGGCATTATTGTCGATAGTCTTAGAGTTGCGATTTGCAAGGAGCGTTGGCGTGTGGGAGTACTACTTGTTTTGATTATCATTTCACAGTCTAAGACAATGCATCAGTTGCATGCTTTTGCCTTAGGTTTATTGTTTTGATTTAGTTCACGTGAGTTTAGCATCGTGGCTGAACTTCACAATTCATGGTTGTAAGAAGAAAAATGTCCTTTATAAAAAAAAATGTCGCTTACAAATCCAAAAAAAATGGGGTGTAAGAGACAAAATGCAATGTAAGGAAAAAAAAAAAAAAAAGACAACAATTGGGCTTTGAAGGAAAAAATGGGGTATAATCAAAAAATTGGTTACCGGGAGCAGCTTCATCACTCCTCCGTCGAATAATTAATTAATTTCAAATTTTGATGTCCGGCAAAAAAAAAAGTAATTTTTTAAAATTCAACTTTTCAGGAAATAAATAACTTTAAATTCGACTTTCATCCACAATTGATGAAGTTTCATTGAATGTTTGTTATTTTAGTGGACTTCATGTGATCACTCTTCACATTTTTATTTTATTTTATTTTTAGTTCATGTATTCAATTTCAAGATATTTCATCATTCATCTAATTTAATTTCATGGTTTTCCGGCAAATAGGCAACATAATTTTTTTTTATTCAACATTTTTATTTGGAATTATTTTTTGCCGAAGCTGCCCCTAAGGTACGGTACCTGGGATATAAGGAATAAAATGCAGTATAAGTAAAATAGGGTATTTTTAAATGATTGCCCCAAAAATTTATAATTACTAATAGGGTGTATTAAGATACAAGCATTTTACCTTTATTTTGAAAAATGCCATACCTTATAACCTTTTCTGTAAGGTAAATAGCCCTCGATAAATAAGTCCTGAGCGCACGTGTTTGCAAAATATAACGGTAGTGCACCCTGAGCTTAACTTTTATCATTTTACTCATTACTTCATGGTTTACAACTTTTGTATTTAAAATGTTTGGTTTTGATTTTATTTTTATTCTTTCAGTGCATAGTAATTTAAAGTTGATTGATTTAACAATAAACTCAATTTTTCGGCACATTCAAAAAATAAAGGAATAATATAAAATAATTAAGTAAACTTTTCTTTAGTCTATTTGGAATCTACAAGTGAAGTTAGTGAAACAAACAAGAATTAACCCTTTAACGCTCCAGCGTCCATATTCTGGACGCTGGATGATTTCTGACGCGTTCCTTCACCGCTTATGGTGATGTTTTTCATCCATCCATTTTTTTTCTAATTCTTGTGCTAGTTGACTACCATTTGTACGGTACGGATAATCAAAATAAGATATTGAGAATTTCTAAAAAATAGCAAAAGTGGTTTATGTCAAGTTTCATTCTTAGTTCAAAAAGTGAGACCTTAAACATGATTTTCCATAATAAGTAAAATCAAATAATGAAAACCATATCATCTTGTAGTGCATGTTATTCCAATTTCATTACAATTTTTTTTAAAAATTTAATGTTAATTTTGGATTTTAAATTGAATTTCAAGAGAAAACCTTGCAAAATTAATTAAAAATTATTAATCAAAATTATGATGAATCCAACCGTGCAGATGTTATCTTCGCATTGACATTTATAACTTTGCTTTATACATCAACTCCATTTTAAACTTTTATCGAACATTTTATAACGAATATTTGAAAACGCTGTTGAATCGGGACCTTAAAGGGTTAATATAGTCTTCCCCCAAAGAATCTTTTCACTAAAGTATTACCTTGAGTGTTTTGAGCAAATATACTTTTTAGACTACCGGTATACTCATAGTAGAGTTACAATGACAGTGAACAAAGTAAAAGATTCTAAATGCTTTTTTAACATTATCTTGAGTTCCTATTATGTTTGCAGAGACAGAGTCACTCACTCACGTTGCTTCCTTGGACTCAAGTGACACTCCAATAAATTACTTCAGAAATGGACCACTCCTGCAGATTTTTTTACCACAGTGGAAAGCGTGCAAGAAATACACTACTCTAAGGTAGAGAGTCATATTTCTGACCGGGTTGTATTTTCTCGTCACAAGCCAGTGCTGAGTTTCAGCAAGGGCTCGTGGGCGCTGGACCGTTGATTAGCGTGGACGGTCACGATGCTCGCGATCTCCTGTAGACGGCCCGGGCGCTCACTGTCCCGACCACCACGCTCATTGTTCATCCGTCGGCCAAAGGCAACTGAAGATCGTTTCATTCTTTTCTCGACTGGAGACTGACTGTTCATCTTTCTGGACGAGATGCGGGTTACGAGCTGATATTCCTGATAACACCAAATTTGGACAGTCATACTATTTGGGTGAATTCGAACATAGTATTTGGTTAGAAATTAAGCCCTAAAGAACCAAGAAGCTCAAACTGGGTCTCTTGTTTCTTTTAGCACTTTTGAGTAGATCTTAGATGGATTTCTTTTTTTCGAACAAATTTGTTCTTTGACCAACCCATGCAATGTTCTTCACTGATTCCGGTGATATAAAATTTGGTCCCATCTAAATTGTATTTTTCACAATAAGATCAATTGAATTTGTCATTTTAAAACCATGTATCCTTTTTTCCTTTAAGGGTTAAAACAAATTTGACGGTATCTTGGGGTTTAGCCTTTCAAAAATCTCATACCAACCATTTAAAGATGAAATGTAAAAATTGATGGAACCTTTCACATAATTGAAGAGCATTTTCATAACAACTCATGAAGAGATGTGGGGACTCTTTTGAGGTTTGCGTGAATAAAGTGTGAATAAAGTGTTTGTTCGTAATGACAATGACCCAATGCCCACCAAGGCTACTACTCTCTTCTATCAAGAATACGGTAGCCACTCTAGTGACCAATAGTCGTAAGCAAAAGTAACTAATATCTAGTTGGAAGGGTAGTTTGTTGGATATAACTTGGAGTTTGTTTGGTCGGTGATCTTCAAGTCATGAGTTCAATAGTTTGTTGGTGAAGGATGCAGTATTATGGCTTTCAAGGCTCCTTGCCCCTCATGCTTTGTCTCCTTTCTGGAGTCCCTCCGCCTTTGTTTTTGCCAGGCGTCTTCGGCTTGGCTTCTTAGGGTTTGTGCCCTTCTTTGTGGGTCTCGCGGGTTTTTTTGTTGTTCTTTCTCTCTTTTTAACCCAAAGCGGGTTTTTGTGTAAAGGATGCAATGTTACAGGTGGATCGTCTGGATTCAATTCCTGATGAGTTCATTTGAGCATTGTTGTAATATACATGACTTCGTGTTGCTACACTAAATAGGTAGATTAGTGTTAGATAATTATAAGATTTGAAAATATCATAGATTTTTACTCTTGACAAAAAAAATTACCAAAGACATTGATTCCAATACTATTGAAAGATCCCCATCTTGACCAATATAGAGGATAAAAAAATTGGTCAACAGTAAAAACTTACAACATGTTTATGCAAATCAGTGTATCTAACACTAATCTACCCATTTAGTGTAGTGAGTTTCATGAGCAGGAAAGTTTGTACCAACCGACCGGCCCCATTCTATCATGTGAGACAAATGCTTTTATTTTGCTAACAATAAAGAGCGGTCTTAACTACTACCTCACTTTTTGGTTTAATTAGTCAATTGCAAGGTTGGTTTAGGTTTAGTGGGAGTGGTTGGTTACTCTCAATTTTTCTTTTATGTAGGGCAATTGATGTAGCATGGTGTATAGCAATGGCGTTTACTCTTTAAAATGTGTTTTTAATGGAGGCGTCTAGTAGTTTTAATTTGTTTTCTAGGAGTTCTATAGAAGGGGTGTGTATCCTTCCTCTAGCTTCGGCAGTGATGACTTTAAAGAGTTAAATTTTCCATCATTGGTTAATGATGCTATTAATTAATGGTTGATATTTTTGGATTTTATAGCCGATTTTTTATTAAGAGAATACGTGAGAGAATATGTTTTTACAATAAATGAATTCGATAAATTGTATGGTGAGATTGTCTTCTAGATGTAATGGTATATAATTTTGACCAATGTCCCTTTGCTCGGTGAGCATTGGCTCATTGTCAAGACGAACAGACACTTTATTCACACCGGCTTCAAAAGAGAACCGAAGTTTCTATCTATCTATCTATCTATCTATCTATTTTTAATTCTGATGTTCTAGTGACATCTTTGTAGTCCACATGTGCAAGGAAGAAGCCAATGTGGTATTGTGTTTTCTTGTGGATTGTAATTTGAGGATGTAGCATCATGATTTTTGTGTCAACAGAATCAATTGTCTTAGTTCCCATACTCTTTATCGTGACTTTTAAGTCTAAGAGCATGTATGTGATGTTGGTTACATTTGAGGAGAACACGCAGTCATGTATCAGTAGCATATGGGGCATGTGATGGATTGGAATCTTTCTATGTTAAAGAATTTTTGTTTTCTAGTGTTTCCCATGTATTGTCCAATGCCAAATTTTAAAAGACTTGTTTATAAAACTTAAATTGTAGAAATGTATATGGCAATGTAAGGTTTAGATGTCATTTATAATAAACTTATATACATTTAGGTCTCAAGAAAGTTAGAAAGTGATTCGTCCAAAAAAACATTATTAGAGCAATTGAACCATGGCAAAGCCTAAACAATTAGGTCCTTCGAAATTTTGGATAAAAATGTAAAGTAAGGATGACATTTATATACATATACAATCGTTTGACCATACGTAAGATGTTTGTATATTTATTAAAGTGAACTTGCGCCATCTTGAAAGCCATAATACTGCGTCCTTCACCAACAAACTATTGAACTCATGACTTGAAGATCACCGACCAAACAAACTCCAAGTTATATCCAACAAACTACCCTTCCAACTAGATATTAGTTACTTTTGCTTACGACTATTGGTCACTAGAGTGGCTACCGTATTCTTGATAGAAGAGAGTAGTAGCCTTGGTGGGCATTGGGTCATTGTCATTACGAACAAACACTTTATTCACACTTTATTCACGCAAACCTCAAAAGAGTCCCCACATCTCTTCATGAGTTGTTATGAAAATGCTCTTCAATTATGTGAAAGGTTCCATCAATTTTTACATTTCATCTTTAAATGGTTGGTATGAGATTTTTGAAAGGCTAAACCCCAAGATACCGTCAAATTTGTTTTAACCCTTAAAGGAAAAAAGGATACATGGTTTTAAAATGACAAATTCAATTGATCTTATTGTGAAAAATACAATTTAGATGGGACCAAATTTTATATCACCGGAATCAGTGAAGAACATTGCATGGGTTGGTCAAAGAACAAATTTGTTCGAAAAAAGAAATCCATCTAAGATCTACTCAAAAGTGCTAAAAGAAACAAGAGACCCAGTTTGAGCTTCTTGGTTCTTTAGGGCTTAATTTCTAACCAAATACTATGTTCGAATTCACCCAAATAGTATGACTGTCCAAATTTGGTGTTATCAGGAATATCAGCTCGTAACCCGCATCTCGTCCAGAAAGATGAACAGTCAGTCTCCAGTCGAGAAAAGAATGAAACGATCTTCAGTTGCCTTTGGCCGACGGATGAACAATGAGCGTGGTGGTCGGGACAGTGAGCGCCCGGGTGGCCGACGGATGTTGGTGGTCGGGACAGTGAGCGCCCGGGCCGTCTACAGGAGATCGCGAGCATCGTGACCGTCCACGCTAATCAACGGTCCAGCGCCCACGAGCCCTTGCTGAAACTCAGCACTGGCTCGTCGCTAGGGTTGTATTTCCGACCCATACTGGTTGGGGGATGGGTGTCAGAAACCAGCCAGCATGGTTTCAGATAGTGATCAAGAGTGTTCTAATTTCGTCCATGCTTGGAAAAATCAAGAGCTTCTGATTGGTGTAGAAGCACTCTATTTTTAGAATCCAACCTCTCATGAAAACCATGACTCTATCAGCGGTTAATGGTCATTCTAAGCTTTCAAACTTAAAAAATCATAGAAAATTGTAGAAATGCTCAAAAAATGTTTTTTTTGGGGATACCTTTGCAATAGATTTGCAGAGCATCCAAAAATTATAAAAAAATTCTTTCACAAGTCTAAGTATGCAAACCTAAAATTCAGTCGGGAATTGGTCCCACTACCTTAGGATGTTATGAATCTGTTCAGAATTATTAAAACCCAAAACAAACGACTACACTCCAGTTCTTTTTTTGAGACGGATGTATAGGGATGGCCCATAAACTTTTCACGCAAATCTAGTACTGGTATAGAATTAGACACTGTCAATGAACACATGTTAGAGATATTGTTGGTTTATAGTACACGTCGGTTATTGGGTCATCCACCTTACACCAAGAATTTGTTGAAGGTCCCATGTCATGGCGAATGATAGTGACACAAACACTACATACTGTATATGAGGGTCAGATTTGGGCAGTATTGTGTCAAAATCTAATTTCCAAATCATATTTTGAGGGGTCCACGTCACTATCAACCAATCACAAGATGACACGTGGCACTTTTGGACAAATAATTTTTTTAATGTAGAAACCGACCACGACGTAGGGTACCCCGTCTTTCAGTTGAGAGAGAATTACACGCAAAACTGCCAAAGGCAAAACAGAAAGGAATGAACCAGATTCACACGCAACTCTTGTGGACCTCGTACGTTATGAGGGATAAGTCTGCCAAGTAAACGAATGATAAAAATATCTGTCACGCCAGAAGCATTTTTCATCCAAATCTCGATGATGATCCTCAACGGAAAAGAGAAAGCGCCACGAATGCGGGAATTACTATTCATCCAAATCTCGGATGATTTCGATGATGATCCTCAAAGGAAAAGAAAATTCTCGATGAATGCAGGGATTACCGTTCATCCAAATCTTGGATGAATGCGATGATGTCCTCAACGGAAAAGGCATTGATAGCTCGATGAATGCGGGAATTACTGTTCATCCAAAGTCCCCGACCTCTGCGGGGTTCGCCTCAAAAGATCAAAAGGCCGGCGACGCGATCGTTTGTTGCGATTTTGTGTAGAATTTTGTGTGCGGAATTTGGAGCAGCGATGGCGTTTCGAGGTTGTCTGTTTGTTGCTTTGTTTGTATGCGCGGTGGCGGTATGTTCAGGGCGAGGTTTGCCTTCCTTGGGGGACGGCAGTATCGCCATGGTGACTGACCTGAACGCCGGGCGGTTTGCGGCGATTCTCGGACACTCGCAGGAGGTTCTACAATTCGCTGGATTCGCTGCCAAGTATGTCTTTGTGCACGAATTTTCTTTTGAGGAATTTCTGAAAGTGTTTGTGATGGTAACATGAATAATGCTTTGTTTAGGCTTTTTTTCAGCTTTTGTGTCCTTAGCGTTTCGTTTTTATATGTTGTTTTCCTTTTTCTGGATGATGTGTTGTTGTTTGGGAATGCCGTATGTGTTCTGTGTTGTTTCTGAAGCGCTGACGGAGTGCATCGCAGGTTCAAGAAGGAATACAAGACGGTGGAAGAGCTCAAGCACCGATTTGCTACTTTCGTGGACAGTGTGAAGCTTGTTGAGACTCACAACAAGGAAAAGCATTCTTACACGCTTGCTGTGAACGGTATGCACTTTAATTAAGCCCTTTGTCAGATACGGTCAGATATTGTCAGATGATTATGTGACTGGCAACGTGCGAGTCTTGTGCTGGCCATTCATTTTGCAGGCTGATGTGGTTCCCTGTGCTGCAGAATTTGCGGACGTGACTTTTGAGGAATTCAGGGAATCGAGGCTGATGAAAGGGGAACAGAATTGCTCGGCCACTGAGGGTAACCATGTGATGACGAGCGCCGAGTTGCCAAAGACGGTACGTGTTCCGATTAGAATAGTATTTCATAGTCAGCGTAGTTCCAGTCATAGACTATCACGACGTACTCAGTTGTTTTTGTTTGTTTCCCATTTAATGTGCGTTGTTTTGAACTAATTCTCTAAAATTATTTTGCTTCCATGTCTGAATTTCAAGCTTTTCATCTGAACAATATTCTAGTGTATTTTGGTGTACTGAGGACCTCGCTTTTTATTAATTGTTTTTGCAGAAAGATTGGCGTGAAGAAGGCATTGTTAGTGTCGTGAAAAATCAAGCTAGCTGCGGCTCTTGCTGGACATTTAGGTAATTCATATTTTGTACATTTTATGTATTCAGTAGTGGATTTATTAGCAATTGCGGTTCATCAAGCTTGTGTGTATTCTAATAAGCTAGCACTTAACGTTGAAGGGATTAGGCTCAGCTCCTTTACGATGTTACATGTGCTGAATTCAAATTCAAGTTTCTAATATCTTTCCTTTCCTGACATTCTACAGCACGACTGGGGCATTAGAAGCAGCTCATGCGCAGGCTACTGGGAAAATGGTTCTCTTGTCTGAGCAGCAGTTGGTAGACTGTGCCGGTGCGTTTAACAACTTTGGATGTGGAGGAGGATTGCCCTCGCAAGCATTTGAGTACATTCGGTACAATGGTGGGATTGACACTGAAGAATCCTATCCATACTATGCCAAAGACAGTCAGTGCAAGTTCCACGACACCACAGTTGGTGCCAAAGTTTGGGATGTTGTCAACATTACGGAGGTGTGATTTTGAGCTCAAAAACTGATTGGTCGCTAGAAAGTGTTCAGAATAGCGTTTTTTTATGAGATTTGAATTCTCTAACCAACGACACTCACTTTCATTGATGTTTCAAATTCCTCTTGTTTGCAGGGAGCAGAAATGCAGTTGAAGCATGCCGTTGCCACAATGAGGCCAGTGAGTGTAGCATTTGAGGTAGTCAACGACTTTAGACTGTACAATGGCGGTGTATATACCAGTCTCACTTGTCATACAGGCCCACAGGTAAAATGATTGTTCTCTGCTTCAACTCATACAATTGTTTCTGCATTTGGGAACCAGACTGAATTTTGAATGAAAATTATGGACTTGAGTAGTGCAATCATAATTGAAACGTAAAAAACTAAAGAAATTGACTGCACCACTTTTCTGGCTGCTTTCAATTATATGAGATTCTCCATGTGTAAGAGTTTCAGAATATTCCTCCGTGTGTTGCTCTGACTCTTCATATGTTTGCAACTGATAGACACACATCTCATTTTATGTTCTTAGAAAAGTGCCAATTAGAATCCTCTTAATTTATAATGTCATGGACTTGTTTCGCGCAGACGGTGAACCATGCTGTGTTGGCTGTGGGATACGGTGAAGATGCAAATGGAACGCCCTACTGGATCATTAAAAACTCTTGGGGTGCAAGCTGGGGACTGGATGGTTACTTTTACATGGAAATGGGCAAAAACATGTGTGGTAAGTCTTTGATATGATTTTTTAATTCCTTGTGGCTTTATTGGCAATGCCGAAAGACCAGGTGCGCGTTTTGATGGGTTCGAAATTAGACTTATCTTATGCACCTTGTCAGAGTTTAACATGTATCAGGAAACATACAATATTATAGAACGTCACTGTCACTGCACGTCTGGCTTATGTCGTTCGTATTGAACAACATGCTAGACACTACTGAGAAAGTTATAAATGGTGGACCTATGCAGGTGTCTCAACATGTGCAGCCTATCCTGTGGTTCCTGAAGATCTCAAAAAGGAAGTGTAAAGCAAGAGGTGTAAATGCCTCACTACATGAAGAATCAGGACATAATTACCTCTTCATCTATCAGAAAAAAGTGCGAGCTCCTGTACAGATTAGCCCTCGTTCCTGCTACCACACTGTATCCTAAATACCATACTTTTCACCAGGAGCCAACACTGAATCTAGTTAGGGTGGATATTTGCTGGGGTTCTTAGGGAATTGCTCACCAGTAGACTATAAAATGCCAGGTGTTAAAAGTGTGGTTCCATCACCTCGTGACAACATTGCATATAGGTTATTGTAGAGGATGTGTAGTTTATGTTCAGAAATATTGAAATGGTGCATTATTGATAATGAAGTTATGTTCTTTTTAAATATACTGTGCAGGCATATTTAAAAGAAAATATGCATGTCGAGTCATGGATTGGGCTGGGTAGATTGCAAATTGTAAGCATCATGGATGGGTTTTGAGATTATTTTAAGTTTCTTGGTGCGCTGGCTCTGTACTTTATCTCTTTGCAATTGAGTTCTCAATTTGTGCCAAAAAAAAAAAAAAAAAGATTATTTTAAGTTTGCAGTGCAACAAGTGGATTTTTCTTTGATTTACAGTTCCAGCAGATCCCGGGAGTTGCTCGGAGATTGAATCCTTTTCTTCACAGCTTTTTGAGGGGCTTAGTTACCTGGAATACCTCTAGGGCTTGAATTTTTCCTCATTTTTGATGGTTCACATCACAACGTTCCTTTCATATTTCTGAGAAGTTTTTCTTTTTTTACATCAATGCACTCCAAAATAAAGTAAAATTTGTGATTCAATATTTTCATTTGTAAAATTAGCAATTCGTTTTAGTGCCACGAAGTAGGTCGTCAAAACGTGCTCGTGTGGCCATTCTTTGGCTTTTCCTCGATTTGGACAACTATATTAATCTAAAATTAGGAATTTAACCCTTCAACGCGCTGTCGTCCATATATTGGACGACGAACAGATTCAACCTGTTCGGATCTCATCCAGATTTGAGAATCTTCATCCACCAAAATTAATCTTGGTTCTTGTGCAAGTTCACTATTCTTTGAACGGTTTGGATCTTCAAAATAGGTTATTATTATTTTTGGAAAAATAGCACAATCGATTTATGTCAAGTTTCATTCTTAGTTCAAAAAGTGAGACCTCAAACATGATTTTTCAAAATAGTTAGAATCAAATAATGGAAACCATACCATCTCGTAGGGCATGTTATTCCAATTTCATCACAATTTTTTGAAATTTTTTTGTGTTGATTTGGGATTTTTAATTGAATTTCAAAAGAAAACCTTTCAAAATTAAATAAAAACTTTCAATAAAAAATATGATGCATCTAACCGTACAGATGTGATCTTCACATTGACATCTACAAGTTTTCTTTGTACATCTACTCCATTTTAGGGTTTTATCAAACATTTTATAGTGCATCTTTGAAAACAGAGTTGAATTGGGACCTTAAAGGGTTAAAAAACCAACACAAATGAGTTATCCGTAAAGTCACCTTGGATTTGAAGAATCAACAAAGAATTTTACTTTAATATACTCTTATTTGTTCACTCCAAATAGTTAAAAGGTGTAGAAGATCTTGGTGGTTTATCATTATTAGGTGTGTAAAAGGTGTGTAAGAGCTTGGTGGTCTTCAAAAGTTTTTTAGCACCAAGAAAGGAGCTGAAAAACTTTTGAAAACTTTTGAAGACCACCAAGCTCCTACACACCTCTTACACACCTAATAATGATAAACCACCAAGATTTTCCACACCTTCTAACTATTTGAAGTGAAGAAATAAGAGTATAATAAAGTGAAATTCTTTGTTGATTCTTCAAATCCAAGGTGACTTTACGGATAACTCCAAAGAAACATTCATATGACACTTCAGAAAAGAAATAACATGATCTGACAAAACCCTATGAAACAATGCATCCTCAAAGTTTAGTTCATGTACTTTAGACATGAGTTTTTTTTATCTATTTTGAGGGGATTTTTCACAACGTTCCTTTCATTCTTTTGAAAGATTTTGTCATGTACATTATAGTGTACTCCCAAATGAACCAAAATTTGTGACTCATTATCTCCATCGATAAAATTAGCAATTTTTTGAGTGCCACAAAGTAGGTCGTCAAAACGTGCTTGTGCGACCATTCTATGGCTTTTCCTTGATTTGGACGCCTCTATAAACCTCAGATTAGGAATTTAAAGCACCGACACAAAGAAATAATCATACGACAAAATTTTGAAGAGAAATATCATGATTGGATAAAACCTCACGGAATTATGCGTTGCCAAAGTTTAGTTCATGTACTTCAAGACATGAGTTTTTTTTCTATTCTGAGGAGCTTTTTTACAACGTTCTTTTCATTCTCTTCAGAGATTTTGTCATGTACATTATAGTGTACTCCCAAACGAAGCAAAATTTGTGATTCATTATCTTCATTCAAAAAATTAGCAATTTTTGTGAGCACCACAAAGTAGGTTGTCAAAACTTGCTCGTGTGGCCATTCTTTGGCTTGTCCTCGATTTGGACAACTATATTAACCTAAAATTAGGAATTTGAAGACCAAGGCAAAGAAATATTCATATGACACATGTTCAAAAAGAACTACCATGATTGAACAAAACCTCACGGAATTATGCATTGCCAAAGTTTAGTTCATGTATTTCAAGACATGAGTTTTTTCTCTATTATGAGGGTCTTTGTACAGTGGGGTACCAATCAAAATGTCGTTGTCGAATTCGCAGTGAGAAAAATTTCAGTACTGCCAACTTTGAAAGCCTCCCGAGAGCTCAAAAGTTTGTATTTTACCACAAAATTTTTACCAAAGAATTATCTTTAAGTTAATTATATATATGCAAAATTTCAAGGCCAAAAGATTCACCAAAAAAAAGTTATTCAACATTTATCAACATTGGTAGTTGTGTCACTGCTGCCAACTTTGACAGCCTCCTAAAGATTGATTTTTTTTTTTTTTTTTTTTGCCATGAAATTCTTGGAACAAAAACCTCTTTATGTTGATAACATATGATAAAAATTTCAAGGCCAAAAGATTAATACAAAAAAAGATATTAACAATCTACCAACATTTCGAGTTGTGGGAAACAATGGGGGATTGGTAGATTTGTAAATTATTTTTTTTGTATAAAGTTTTTGACCTTGAAATTTGGCATGAATGTTTTCATTATAAAGAGCATGTTGTGCCAAAAATTTCATGGTGATTAGACAATATCTCAACCGTTGGGAGGTTGTCTTTACAATCCCCCATTGTTTCCCACAACTACACATGTTGGTAGATTGTTAATATCTTTTTTTTTTATCAATTTTTTGGCCTTGAAATTTTTATCATATGTTATCAACATAAAGGGGTTTTTGTTCCAAGAATTTCATGGAAAAAAAAAAAAATCAATCTTTGGGAGGCTGTCAAAGTTGGTAGCCGTGACACAGCTACCAATGTTGATAAATGTTGAATAACTTTTTTTTGGTGAATCTTTTGGCCTTGAAATTTTGCATACATATAATTAACTTAAAGATAATTCTTTGGTAAAAATTTCGTGGTAAAGTAAAAACATTTGAGCTCTCGGGAGGCTTTCAAAGTTGGCAATACTGAATTTTTTCTCACTGGAAATTCGAAAACGACATTTTGATTGGTACCCCACTGTACAACGTTCCATTCATTCTTTTGAGAGGTTTCTTCTTGACGTACATTATAGTGTACTCTTTGATGAAGCAAAATTTGTGATTGATTATCTTTTCATTAATAAAATTAGCAATTCTTTTTAATGCTACAAAGTAGGTTGTCAAAACATGCTCATGCGATCGTCTTGGGGAGTCTACTTCCAAAAAATTACAAATGGCGTCCAAAAAAATAGAGGGTCCAAATAAATCTTGGAAGGTAATTTTTATAAATGAATTACATTAATATAGGATGCTAAAAATTGATTACAAGAATAATTATTAGAATATTCTTGAAATATTACTAAGTATAGTGAGAATTACTTTTATTTTCAAGAGTACTTTTAAATACCCTTTTTCACACATGATACGCATAATATACAAAGAGTGACCTCCCCGAGGCGATTGTTCTTTGGCTATCTTTGATTTGAACGCCTTTATGAACCTAAGATTAGGAATTCATAGGACCAACACAAAGAAATATTCATATGACACACTTTTAAAAAGATATCACATGATTTGACCCAACCCCACGGAGATGTGCGTCACCAAAGTTTACTTCATGTATTTCAAGACAAGAGTATTTTTCTCTATTTTGAGGGTCTCTTTTGGTTCTCCAAAGCGAGGAAAAGCCAAAGAATGGCCACACGAGCACGTTTTGGCGACCTACTTTGTGGCACTAAAACGAATTGCTAATTTTACAAATGAAAATAATGAATCACAAATTTTACTTTATTTTGGAGTGCATTGATGTAAAAAAAGAAAAACTTCTCAGAAATATGAAAGGAACATTGTGATATGAACCATCAAAAATGAGGAAAAATTCAAGCCCTAGAGGTATTCCAGGTAACTAAGGGCCGTTTCACACTATGTGTGAAGGTTGAGAGGCCGTTGATTTCCACCAATCAAATTGCAAGAAACCATGGTTTCGGCCTCTCGACCCTTCACACTAGAGGCCAAAGTCCACCGGCCGTCGCTCTTCAAAATGCCTACGTGGCAGTGCTTTTTGACCAAGGTGACGGCCTCTCGAAGTTCGTTTGGGTCCTGTATTTTGCAAGACCCGTCACTATGGTCGAGAGGCCGTCGAATTTTTTCATAAAAAATTCTTGAAACTGACAAGATCTTGCCCGATTTAACACGGAGGCCCTGAACTGTTCATGACTCAAGAAGAGCTCCTAACTCAAGAACTGATCCGGAGTTGTTATTTACAGAAAATGATGTTACCTGCCAATCTGCCACCCATTTTATTTTTTGGTTACTGAAGAAATGGGGCTGACGAAATGGCGTTGAAGAGCTATTATTGTCAATTACTTGGCAGCTACTGGACTCCACAATGTGCCTGGATTCGAGCTACTGACACCCCACCTATGATTTTCAATTTTTAAATCAAACCAATTTGACAGAGAAGGTTTGGGCTTGGCCTTTGGAGGCTTCACACTATGTCTGGCCGAAAGCTCCAATTACAATATTTTATTGGCTATTTTCAGCCCATTTCTTTGGACTCTCAACAAAGTTTGGACTCTCAATTCCCACGGCCTCTCGACTTGATGGCCATAGTGTGAAGCGGCCCTAAGCCCCTCAAAAAGCTGTGAAGAAAAGGATTCAATCTCCGAGCAACTTCTGGGAAGTTGCGACTTGATGAGGGAGTCCGGGCAACAACTGCGGGCAACTAAAATTCCCTCTCCACTTTCAATCTGGTGCTCCTGGAGATGTAGGGTCCGGATGTTATTGCCCTCCGTCCCTGGCTGACATTTATGCCTCAACCAGGGACTTGGCCACTCCTACACGCTAGAGATGACTCGCTCAAATTATCTATTATACAATACAGCACGGTTTGTCTCACTCGACCGTTCCGTGCAGGAATCCGTCGAGGAGACAACCCAAGCTCAAAAATCAAGCTCAATGTGCTCAACGGCACGGGTGCCACTAGTTCATTTACATTTGGAGGGCCCTTGCACTTACACTCCCCCACCCTTGGAGGGCCCTCCCACATCAAAAGTACACATTAAATAGTCAATGGACCAATCACAAGTAGGATGTGGGGACATAGTCAACTAAATAGTGATTTGGAGGGCCATTTCTTGACACGCTAGGATCCAGGCCCCGAGCACTTTTGGAAGGGCCCTCAGCACTTTTCATTTACTTCTGGAGTGCAAGGACCCTGGGAGAACTCCATTGAGAACTCGTGAAGCGATATAATCTTTTAGTTGTACCGTAGTGTATGGGCTACGAAAGATAAACCTAGTGAGACTTGGGAGACTTGCATTCAGCAGTAAGAAAGTAAGTGTGCCAGCCAGAGTACAATTTTAAATTCCATATACTTGGGTCATCTGATAATGTGATGCTTACCAAGTCTAACTTGAAAATTTGGAAAACTTCTGAAACCGAATACTTTGTTGCATTAAGAAATTTCGGGAGTATAAACTTGTCCTACTGATTTCTGAAACATAAAATGACACAAAAATTTGGTTTATACTATGATGTTCTTCACTGTGATATAAGTCTTCACAAATAAATCTAAATCTTCTATGATTTATACAGAACACATGGTTGTACTCCCGCTATCCCATTAAAAAACCGTAAGGTTTTTAACCCCTGAAAGACTAAGCGTCCATTTTTGGACGAGTACAAATTCAAACAGAGTTTTCTCATTTGTCATGCACTTTTTGTAGAGTGGGTTTTTTTTCTATGTATTTTATAAGAAGATAGTTTCATACCTATGTAATGTGATTAGAAACTTAACCCTTTGGCGCGCCTGCGTCCAAATATTGGACGACGAACAGTTTCAAGTAGTTTGATTCTCATCCGAATTGAAAAGTTTTCATCCACAGAAATTTCTCTTGGTTCTTGTGCAAGTTTACTATATGTTGTACGGTTTGGATTATTAAAATAGGTTATTATGATTTTTGGAAAAATCACGCAATTGGTTTATGTAAAGTTTCATTCTTAGTTCAAAAAGTGAGACCTAAAACATGATTTTCCAAAATAAGTAGAATCAAATAATGGAAACCATACCATCTCATAGAGCATGTTATTCCAATTACATAACAATATTTTATTTTTTATTTTTTTGTGTTAATGCGGGATTTTTAATCGAATTTCAAGAGAAAACCTTGCAAAAATAATTAAAAGTAATTAATAAAAAATATGATAAATCCAACTGTACATATGTGATCTTTATATTGACATTTACAACTGTGCTTTGTACATCAACTCCATTTTTGGTTTTCATCATACGTTTTATAACGTTTCTTTGAAAACAGTGTTGAATTGGGACGTTAAAGGGTGAAGGGAATGATTTGTGAAAAATTGATGCCTCATTTTGTGCTCTAGTGATTCTCCCAAGATTTTGAAGATTACAGTGTAAAAGTGCTTTTGAAAAAATCAACTCATAAACTTTAGCAACCAAAAAACTCCAAAAATCACTACATTTAGAGTATTACATTTCAACTCATCACAAAAAATTCATTCACAAATTGTCAATATCTTATTCATAATCAAATTACAAAAGAATTTTGAATTTTAAGTTACAAACTTACACAAAATATTGGTGATAGCAGTTATAGATCTAACCGTATGGATAGAATAAAAAATTCATAACATACAACTTTTATTCATACATCAAGTTCAAAATATCCCTCTTAGTTGCATTTTATAAGACATATTTGAAATTCGAAGAGGGATGAACTAGTTGGTGGAGTTTTTCCTTTCTAACAGTAACATTGTAGATGGTCTGGCACCACATGCATTGTCTCACCACCCAATCTTTAACTAAAGATGATGTGGACTTGCCACAATTCAAGTGTTTGCTACAATGTTTCAAGAATAGTAGCATGGATTCTAAAGTGTTGCAAAGAGGGGCTAAACGGAACTTTATGCCATGCTTTCGTTTGTAAATTACAAAACCAAAAAAAAAAAAAAAAAAGGCATAGTGTTTTAATGGGATAGATAGGTAGAAACTCTAATCCTCTTTCAAGGCTAGCGTGAATAAAGTGTTTGTTTGTAATGACAATGACCTAGTGCCCACTAAACAAAGGGAACAACCCTAGTCTCCCCTATCAAAAATAGACACTCTAGTGACCAATCATCAAAACAAAGTAACCAACTAACAAAAGTAACAAATAACAGGAGTAGTATTAGAAAAGTTTTGGGCCTCTAGAAGGCCTTGTGATATTATCTAATGTAAAAAGGAAAATATTACTAATTTAAAAAAATCCAATTTGACGTGGACGGTTGCCATCCACATTAGATTGGGTTTATTTATTTTTTAAACGATTCTTTTGAATTTTTCTTAAAATTCAAAACTTTAAAAAAATAGAATTAATTAAATTTATTTTTAAAAAAAATTTGGTTTTTTGCATGAGATTTGTATCAACACATGTGAAATCAAAGTTGCCTTTTGGAGGCCTCAACTTTTTTCTTGTGCTGCAATCAAGTAGGCGTATAGTTTGTTGGGTATAATTTGGAGTTTGTTAGGGTGGTGGTTGCCAAGTCATGAGCTATGTGGTTGGTTGGTGAGGGCGTTGTATTACAATTGGGTGTTCCGGGTTCGTTTCTTGATGGGTCCGTATGAGCAGTGTTGTAATATACATAACTTGGTGTTGTTAATGAATTATCACAGGAAAAAAAATTGTACCAACCATCCAACCCCATCCTACCTCTCGTCCTACCTATTTGAGACAAATGTTTGTATTGTGCTATGTGTATTAGTGGGACATACAGAGTATATATGAAGCATAAAATAAAACAATATTCATTTATATATACTAGTAGTTAGTGGAAGAATGGAATGAAAATAGTGAAAAATTATTGAATTTGAATAATTATATTGTTATAGGATATTGAACTCATCCAACTCTACTAGGCTGATTTCTAGACGGAGTGGTGTTTGTAGCTCATGGATTTCAACATACAAAATGCAAAACATATGGAATTCCAAATATTTCAAAATAAAATATGACTCTATATAAGTTATCTGTGAAATAAGGGCACGTCGGCTTGTTTTTTGCCTTCAATTTTGGAAATAATCTCCATTGATTGTGAAAATCCTGACACAAATAGTTGGATTACTAACTATGGGTGAGTATGAGGTCGATGTGGGACATGTGGAACTTTCACCATAGAAACTCAAGTGTAGCTTGGGGGAATTTCTTTAGCATTGAAAAGGTGTAAAGCTTGAATCACTTTGACAATGTAGAGCACGAGGATTGGTCTGAAAAAATGAAGGCAAAACGAATTTTCGTTGCTTAAATTTTTTCCTCTTCTAGTAAAACTTTGCTAAACTTTACGAACAACTGTATTGTCAAGTTCAAGTTTTAAGACACTTGTATCACTCTTTCATTAGTCACTCAAAATAAGGTTAATATGCATAATTCTTCTCTTTTTCTTTTTGTTATAAGCACTTTGGTCAATTTTTTTTTATAAATCTATAAATTGTAGATTAAGACTTAAACTTGACATTTACGTTTTAAACTGTGATCAAAATTTCGAACCATGAACATGTAATCTTACTTCATGTTATTTTCTTATTGATTCATATTCAATGTTGAAACTTTGATGGTTGAAATCTTGAAATCAAAGTAAAGGTCAAAACTTTTTCACTAATAAAGAGAACTTTATTATGTTCTTTAACCTATTTGCTACTCCCACATGTCATTGTTTATATAGTCTATGCAACTAAATACTACACCAATTATTGCTAGTACTATGAGTTAGAGAATTAGCGTGAGACTTCACACTAATCCTCACACTAATTTTTGTACATACATCTTTATCTTTTCTTTTATATTTTCTTTTAATCTGTTTTCTTTCTAGTCTTCTTTCTTGTATTCCTTCTTGTCTTTCATTTTGTCTTACTTCTTATCTTTTTTCTTCCTTCTATTTTTTCCTTCATTCTGGTCTTTCCATTTTTGGCTCTTCTTGTAGAGCCTCAGATTTCACACTTGTACCAAGGTTTTTTCTTTTTTTTTCCCCCTTCTTATTCTTTGTTAGGATTCAGCTTGCCATTTGCGGCGCTGAATTCTTGTAATTTTTTTATTTTTTATTTTCCTTCTTTTTTGATAGGAATTAGCTTGCTATTGTGGTGCTAAACTCTACCAACAAAAAGGGGAGCCCTGGTCCTTTTTCTTTGAAAATTCAAAAAACATTCTAAAACAATCTCAAAAATCAAACTCTTACCTTACCTAATACGAACAAATTTAGTAAATATACTTGTGTCCAGTACTACATTAGGGTTTCCAACCTTAGCTAAAATCAAATAACACCACAAAATTATTCATGTTCTTTGCTTATAGGGTAAGCAAAAGAATTAAAACAAAATCCAATATTACAAATCTATTCACATTCTAAGCTTATAGAATAAGCAAAGAATTGAAACAAAATCCAACATCATAAAAAAAAATTCTAATTCTAAGCTTACATGGTAATCAAAGAAATAAAACAAAATCCAATACTTTAAACTAGTCTCTGTAAATATTGCAAACCCGAAGTGCAAGTTGCTACTTTGAGTCCACTAAATCAAAAAATATAAGTGCCCCAACACATTGTGAAACAACAACTACTTAGACACCAAATTGCTTGAAAAAGATCGATAATCCCAAAAAAAAGCTAAAATAGAAAACCAGAGTGAATTGCGAGAAAAGAACAAACGCAGCAAACAAAGCTCCAGCTCCAACTACATGAATTGGAAATTTGAGAATTTCTCAAGAGGTGGTATTCCTCACATGTGGTCATATAAACAAATAAGAAACATGTAGTCAGTTTTAAGTTGTATATGAGGTGTTTGCAGCATACTACTATTTGTTATCGTATATTCACAAGGAAAAAAATAAAAGTTAACAAATGCAAATTCGAAAACAATATTTGATGAGCGTTGCACGCTGGACCCTATTATCTTCTACGTTGTAACACCGGTGCCGTTGCTTCAAAACTCCCGATCCGTGTTCAATACAATTAAAGCACCAAGCTCTTCACAAACATGCAATTATAAAAAGTTACTATTTGCGAGTTTAGGGTTTGCCTAAGTACCTTAGACAAAGCGTTGACTTAGTTGTTGTGAATTACATTATCGCCGCTTGGAGGAAAAACCTTTTGAGCATTGATCATTGTTGCATCATACATGTAAAGTACATTTCATGCATAGAACACAACGTAACACCAATTTGACATTATCTACGGGAGTATTATGAAAGTGAATCTCATAATTAAGTTCTTCAAAGAAGATTTTGAAACTTGGAGGGAGGGCAAGGTTTCAGTAACCCAATCTCCTTTGTAGGAAGTTAGTACCCAATAACTAAACTCATAAAATGAACCCAATCACATCGATGCAGTCCACTTCAATTTAAATAAGATCGAAAATTAAATTTATTTAGTAAAGTCACATGTACAATTTAGTTTGAGCATTTAGTTTGAGCAAATTTTTAGGCTTAGGTTTCAAATACCAAAGCTAAATCCACAAAAAAAAAAAAAAAAATTAAATTTAAAAATCTTTTTTTGATCTTGGGGTGCGCAGCCGTGTAGCTTATGTCAATCTCTTATTCTTTCTCTCCTCCCCTCATATAAAAAGAGGATAGTAAATAAAAGTAAATTCAAAATTTTTAAATTTTCCACTATTCAGACTTCAGACAACAACTATATTCATCCTGAATTTCAATTTAATTTGAACTTTTTTGGTAGGGTTCAGCGCTACAAATGGCAAACTAAATCATAACAAAGAAGTATAAGAAGGAAAAAGAATTTATTTATTTTTAAGTTTTTTAATTTTTTAATTTTAATTTAAAAAATAATAATATATTTAGAATTAGAATTAGAATTAATTAAAATCTAAAAATTAATTAATTTAAAATTTCAAAAATTTAAGAATTTCAAAAATCAAAATTTTTACATTATATTTTTAAAAAACTCAAAATTAAACTTTTTTTAAAAATTTAAAAATTTAAATCTTATAATTATAATTATAATTTTTTTTAAATTAAAAATTTTGAAAATTAAAAAATCAAAATTTTTGAAAATTAAATTTTTTTTAGTTTTAGTTTTAAGAAATTTCTAAAAAAATTTAATTTTTAATTTTTAAAATTAAATTTTAAAAAAAACGAAGAGCTAAAAGGGAAAGAAAAGAATGAAGAATAAAAAGAAGAATAAAAAGAAGACATGAAGAAAGAGAAGAAAGAAGATAAGAAGGAAGACAAGAAAGAAAACAAGATTAAATAAAAGATAAAAATAAGGATAAGAAATAAATAATAGAATTGGTTGTTTATGATGCAAAGGATTGTAGAAAGAAAAAAATTGATCTTCTTCAGAAAAAGTTTTTTGACAAAAATTTTAATGCGCCCAAAGGCCAAGTCTGTAAATAGAAAATTACTTGTTTGCAATTGTGTGCACTGGGTTTCGATAGTTTTTTTCCACTGTGATTGATACTATTAGAAACATAATGTATCAGATTAGAAGTAATTGTACAATTTTATTTTCAATTGGAGTGGAGAAAATTTACTAAAATTAGAGAATATTCCAATGGTGGAATTGCAAGATTATAGTATGTCTTTGAATTGTATAATGCAAACTCAAAAATAAGATTTTGAAGGGTGTGTGACTTTAAAGTTAAATAGAATTTGGATTAAATTTTCCAAAATGAAAGTGACGAGGTTCAATAATGCACTATGTCAACACCTCTCCATTGCAATCTTTCATATTAACCCCTAAACGTCTGAACGTGCCGTGGCGACGAATAGAATTCGGTGTATTTTGGTTGTATTTGGAATGGATTCCCACTTTTAATAGGTTTGGGTGCAAAAGAGAAGTTGAAATTTACATCAATGTGGTTCTAATGAGCTATTAAGATCCCTATTTAGAGTTTCTTGGTGGTAGCAAATCTCAATCATATGACAACGTATATATCATCCCCATGGGACGTTTAACCCCTAAACGCCCACAAGAACACATTGTATCCAAGAATAATTTTATTACTCTAATAACTTATTCGGATCCCATAATTTGAACTCAATTTTAACTTGAGGATTGTAGATGTCAGTTTTGAGAACACAAATTTTTTCAAGATGTACAATTATGTTGATCGATCCCTTGGGAAAAAATTAAAACTTCAGTGTAGATGAACTTAGGAGATGGTAGTTAGGGAGGTTGATGACCTGGATACCAGCCCTTCTCGGTTCTTGCATATTGTCAATAGACCTCTCAGATCCATACCTTAAAAAACCCTTCTCGGTTCTTGCATATTGTCAATGGACCTCTCAGATCCATCTTCTACTAAGCACTGGCGGATGTTTACCACGGCAAGAGCTACGTCTGTGATGTCTTGAATTTGGTGTGAATTTGGCTTCCATTGGAACAAGTGCAACTTCAAACAGCTACTCCAAGTGCCTCAAATCGTGCTTCCTTTCAGATACCAAAACCTACACAATCCCTCTGTTAGGGATTACGCTACCATCCCTCCGTCGAATCAATGGTGCATCTTTAAGGGAGTTTTCATGCTTTGAACACTCGAGGAATCTTAGCACGTTTTGGAGTTTTAATGAAGAAACTAGGGTACCGTTTTGTTTCTCTCATTTCCATCATGCGGATATGTGCATATACAGTACGTGAGGCTTCATCTTGCAATTTGCAAAAGCCCAAAAATGGAATACTCTCTTTAGAATTTAGGGTGAGAAATAGCTGGATAGTTATCACTTTTGGACTGTGTTGTGGAGGTGCTGCGGAAGAAGAAGGATCAACGCACAATTGTAACCGCCGACCCAAAATTTGATCCTGACCTATGCTCTTTCTCTTCAACAGTGAATTCAGAGTGAACCACAAGCAGCAATCCATCACTATTGACGATTGGCTCCAGTTCAAAGCCCCAAATTGCATTGCAGTTCTGGTTCACAAGCTGACTCCCATCATTTTGGACAAAAGCCAACATCCCTCCTCTTGGACTGCTATTGAGAGGAAGGGTGCAATTGTGAACTGTCGGATCCGACAGTTGCAAATGTATTGACGGTGATTCTGCACAGATCGAGTGACTTTGAGTTTCTAAATCCATCTTCAGAAGACAACAATGTAAGTGCTTCTTTTTGAGTTTTGTGGTTTCTAGCACTCCCAGCTCTTTAATATCAATTTATGTAATATCACTTTGCACACACTTCGTTGTCCCAAAGAAGTTGTGATAATAAAAAGCTAGACAACTGTGGAAAGGGTTAGCCAACTAACTTTAGTGACTCCTTTTATTTCACTTCAACATGCAACAATATTGATTGTTACATTGTTAGAGAGCTTTGTATAATCATGTGCATATTGGATGTTTAGACTATGATCATAAACCGGATTGGCATGTGCATTAGAAAGGTGAATTGTGGTAATTAAGGTTGTGTGAATCCGTTTTCAGGTGACACAAGGATCAGTGGTGGATCTTCCTCTTTGATTAGCTCAAAACCTAGTTCAACGACAAATTGTGAATGTGAAGTTCTCGATCTCTTTAACGCAATGTATGTTGTATGTTTACAGCTTAAATGTCATGAGAATAAAATATTGTTATCTCTTGCTGTGATTTGCACTTAGTGATGCTCTCACAAATCGATGCTAAAAGCCGGTAGCTAGTATATGTAACTGGTTGGTCCTGTCATCACCAAGAATTGCGTCCGACCAACAATCTTTCGGATTCAATCGTTGTTGTTGTATTTGGTTTTAAAACACCATTTTTTTGTGAGCACCTACATATAATACATCTTTGTATGCCTCAAAAATTACAAACACTAATCATAGTTCTAGAATTTATGAGAATTTTTGCAGTGAATGACCTGTTGATTTTGCTCAAAATTTTTAGAAAACAATTAATGATCAAACCTTATAATCATGTAATTCATATGTTAAATTGTCTTGAAAATTGATATATAGTCCCATGACTAGGTTTTCTTCAAGCTTCAACAATGGAATTTTCTACATGAACACCAATTGAGAGATATAGCTGTGTTCTTGAAAGCATCACGAGAAGTGATAATATTTCAAGGATGAGCATGGTTGTTTAGGGGTTAAGGGTTAAGAACGGAATCACACATAATTATTGTGAATTTTATAAGTGAGATTGACTTATCCTTATACGGTTTAGGACGAAAATTATTTAATATTTAAAAATTGAAAGGATTTGGTACATTGATCAAGATCGGCCGGAATATATACACTATTGAAACATGAACAAGAGAACACAATCCAAAAAAATGAGATAACAAACTTCTAAACATTAGAAATACAACATAGTACATATGTTGTATTTGTAAGTATTTACTATATTTCGATGTATTTGCAATATTGTGGAGTTTTAAACTTACATAGGAATTTTGATAGTTGCATTACTCCAAATTTTCTTTTTCTAGAAGATGTGTATTATAAATCTCCAAATCTGAACTTCACAATTCAAAATCCAATTCTTCACAAATTCTTTGTTATTTGCATTTCCAACACTTCAATGACTAGAATGTGGTCAACTAGGCACTAAAAGGGTTAAGGGTAGTTTGTTTATTCCTACATCAAAGACATGGGTAGCGAACCCAATATAATCTTTATTCACAATAGTAGAGTTATTCGAAAACAAAACTTGTTTTGAAGTGGAGTTCAAGGCAATATAGTTTTCTTCTTATAATTATAAGTTATGACAACTATTGTTCATGAATAGTTTCCATGGTTAGGGCTCTTGGCTTCGGGGAACGTGTGGAAACTCTCCTTTAACATTGGGGAGGTTATGAGTTCCACATCCCATGGTGGTGCAAGGCCTTGCTTTAGATTATTCTCTATCTCACCATAGACTAGATTTGCAGTCTTTTTGAACTCAAAACGAATCTAAAGTGAGTTTAAGGTTTCTTTCTACTTTGAGACACTCTTTTTGGTTAACCCTTAAACGTCAAGGTAAGCCCCATGGGCTTATTTAAAAGAGAATAATGAAGAAAAAAGTGGATTTTTTCAGCCAAATCAAGCAAGGATTGGTGCGTTGAAAAGCTATTGACAAAGCAATCTAGATTCCAAATTTGCGCCTCATTTGAGAGATTATGGAATCATTGGTAAGCAACCAAAGTTATCAAATTGAACAGGTTTAGAGGTTGGGGCAGCTGAAGTTTGGCAGTGCTACAGTGCTGGCCAACAGTGCTCAACAGAGCCGTTTATGCATTTTTTTTCTTTCTTTCTTTCGTTTTTTTTTTTTTTTTCCCCTCCAAAAATTTAGATGCCTTCCGGACTGCCCTGCCCAGGCTCTCTTGATGTTTAAGTATTACCTCTAGTATTTGGCCAATGTTACAATTATCACTCCATGAAACAGACCGAGAATGAGAATAAAAATCATGCGAAAAGAATTTCGCATTATAAGGGTTGGGGTGAATAATGCCTGCATTAAAGACTGGGCATTCAGAGTCTGGGCCGCAAGTGTTGCAATCTAAGGTTGAGGCACCTAAAACCGATCAATTAAGACATGCACTATACATGGGATAGATGAATCGATATTTTGAATATTTTCCTCTTTTAGCAATAAGAAATTAAGAAGTTTTCATATTTAAGTTAATTTTTTTGATAATTATTTGAATAAGTAAAAAAATTCAAAATGAAAGTTGTAAGTTTACCAAAAACCGATCACATGCTGTAATGTACAAATGAGGTACATCTTCCCTTTGAAAACCTAGAAATTAGGCATAAATCTAGGATGGTTGGTTTTGTGTACATGGTCGGTTTTAGGTGCCTCGACCTTAGCTGGTGTGAACGGGCCATGAATTGTCGCCTACTCGAGGCAGACTTAGTAAAAAATATATGTTACTATAGCTAGGCCTTGGATTGGCGGTTGGGGCTCATGGCCCCCAATGGAGGTTGTGGGTTCTAATCCCTATGCTGGCGTGGTACTCAACACCATAGTCCACCCAACTATGGTGGGGGTCCTTGGACTTTGTTGTATGGGTCCCTCAAAGCCCTTTGGGGGGATACCATGTCCCGTATCGTCAAGGCACTAGTGGCTAGCTAGCTAGTAGCATAGTGTGTCACTATAGTGTCCATCCCCGAAAGGGCAGAGTAGTATTGTCCCAATTTCCCCTTGTCGGGTGGGCATCGGATCATTGACATTAGAGTTATTTGTAAAGTACCTCAAAACCCTTCTTTTTGACCTGTAAATTGGGCGGGGACAGGATCGGCATGATTTCACTGTAGACCCAGAATAGAACACTGGATAGATTGAAATTTTTATTCATAAAAATTTGGAGGGAAGGAGAAGAATTGGGTAGTGGGGTGGGACCGTGAGGAGTGGTGTGAGATTATGATTTTATGCTTTGGTACCAGCTTTGGTCCATGAAAAAAGGAGGACAAAAGACCGGATGCCTTTACAAATAACTCTATTATGAACGGACACTTCATTCATGCCGGCCCCTTGCTAAAAAGGTACTGGAGTTTCTATTTATCTTTCTATCTTTACTGTAGCTAGAATGAATTGTATTTGTTGATTGCAATGAAATTCCGTTTCATTTGTTTCATAAAAAAATAAAAAATTGTATTTGTTGTCTGACCCAGTGTTTGACTGGTTAGTAGGAAGCCCCATTAGTAGTCCACAACACGTGACGCCATCAACACGCGTTGACTCCAATCAAAGTACAGTATGCAACTGTTGCCGCTTTTTGAAATGCTGCACTTTTTTTGAATTTTTGAGCACCGTGGATGTTGGTGTGAACGAAGTCCAGATGCTCATGTGCAACCAATTCAAGGGTTTACTCGTAGACATAGACCAGTGATCTCAAAACTGGCTAAAATTAGCTGGATTCCTTTTTTTAAAATGGGGCTTCATGTGGTGATATCCGCGGATATCATCATGGTATCACCTTAATATATCAAGGATATTTCCGGATATTATAAAGTTATCGTGAGTATTGTATGCACTGGGTAGCAAAAGTAGATATCATTTATGTGGGAGGTTGCATAATGTTCTAAATGTCGTAAAGTGGTTCTGAGATCACTGATGTGCAACCAATTCAAGGGTTTACTCGTAGAAATAGACCCTGCAGCCCCTCATTAGATATTGTTCAACAAGGGCACCCATTGTGGATTGGCCCAAGTGAAGTCCCAAGTCATGGAACAGTAAGGGTCCCCGGCGGGGAAGCGATGAGGCTCCGGAGCGTGTCGCAGCTGCGACTCAACCTCGACGTGAGTTAGGGCCACTCCCCATAACCAGCCCGTGCCTGCTCTTGGAAAGCGGGCTTATCAAGCCACTATTCAGGGGAGCACGGGTGTGGAGATGGTTGTGTATCTCCATGCAAAGCCCGTCATTATGAGTGGGCACCAATTTTTGAGTATCTACTATTCCCTTTTGCTACAGCCCACAATCTTTTTAAATTTTATTACAAAAATGCTGCGGCCCACAGTCAAATGCTTGGCCCATGTCCTTGTCACTCCCTGTCCATTTGCTCATCGCTCTTTATTTTCTGAGTTGTGAAGGGAAGCTCTCTTTTCTAGTAAACTCATCTGTTTCATGCATGTCGATTTGATCATCAAATCAGGAGCTACATTTTTTATGGCCATTTCAATTATTTTCTTCTTCTGGTTTTAGCACAGTACACATTCATCATGCTGATTTACACTTAGTACTCTTTTATATCACCTTTTTGGTGTCCAATGTATACGAGTTCTTTGGAATTAAATGCAAAGACACACATTGACAGACCAGGAAAGTTTTTTTTTTAACTATCGTATTGGAGAGTGTGACAATAAAGAGATATTTATATCTATATTGGAGTTTTGAAGGACTTCATATTTATATTTCACGCAAGAGGACCGGAGTTCCTTTTCTACTTCTTGTTCTTCTTTATCTTATTATTTATTTATATTTTCCAAAATAAGACCATTGTGATTTTTCTACTTCTTGATATTATTGTTCTTTTATGAGTTAATCCATATTTGTATTTCTTGATAGTAGGAACCGGAGTTCTCCTTCTTTCTTTAAATTTCCACCATGGCTCCAGGAAAAGAAGTTATTTTCCAAATTTTGGTTGGGGCAATCACTGCCATTATCTATATTTTCAAGCTTACATTTCTTTCATCGCAAGATGATCATAATGCCCTCAATGCTTTTGACCCCGTTCAGAGGAGAAGTACTCTTCCCCGCCAACCTCGATCTAGCCATCATATTGTTATCGCTTTATGTTGCGAAGATGAAGAATTTGCTCTTATGTATGATTATCAATTGACCAAGAGAGAGCTTCATGGGATTAATTGGGGTCATTGGTATATTAAACCAAGGTCCATTCATTGGTGGGGCCAATTTTTAAATGTTGTTATGAATGATGATCCAGTGCATTTTCAAGGCATGTTTAGAGTCTCCCCTTCAACTTTCAACTACATATGTGAATTAGTGAGGGTTGATCTAGAAAGAAATCCCCCACAACCTTTATTGAGTGTTCCAAATAGAAAACTTGAGGTAACAAGACAAGTAGCTATTGCACTTCGTAGGTTGGCTACAGGGGATGATATGACAACAATTGGAGAATTGTTTGGAGTTTCTAATTCAACTGTATCAAGAGTAATGAGAAGATTTATAAAATCTTTATTATCTAGAGGACGACTTCATTTGCAATGGCCTGATGCGGACCAACTTGCAATTATAAAAGCTGGATTTGAATCAAAATGGGGTATACCTCAAATATGTGGAGCAATAGATTGCACCCACATAGAAGTTGAATTACCTGGAAATGAGCGCTCCACTGATTTTTTTGACAAGGATAAAAATTATAGTTTTACCATGCAAGCTGTGGTAGACTCCAATACTAGATTTTTGGATGTATTTGCCGGGTTTCCATGTGTAGTGCACGATGCTCGAGTATTTGCAAATTCTGGTTTCAAAAGAGAAGTTGACGAAGGTTGACGGTTAAATGGTCCAAGTCGCATCATTCAAGGTGTTTCAATCCCTGAGCTCATTATTGGCGATGTTGGATATACCCAAAGTGTATAGATGTTGACACCATTGCCAGGACACAGACTTGCTCCAATGTATGATCAATATAATTTCAAACATAGTAGCACAAGAATGGCAGTAGAAAGATCATTTGGAATACTAAAAGGTGTCTGGAGGATTTTACGACGTATCATGTATAGTCCGGATGTGACTATGGTATCAAAAATGATGTACACATGTTGCATCCTACACAACATAATGCTGGATAGAACGGATATCATTGATGAAGACCTTCCTCTCATTGGACATCATGACGAGGGATATCCTCGACAAAGAAGACGTAGAGTATTAATAGTAGACGAGGCATTACTGATACAAAATGCCATAGTTGAGCATTTGTTCCTTTTAGAGAATCGTCGGTAATGTTTTTTCCTTTGTAGTTGCAGTACAGTGATTACTTATGAATGTAATTACTTCAATTCTTCTATACTATTATTATTAGATGTTATTGGATTTATCAAAAATTATTTGATAAATCAAATGTTTGAAATAGGATATATGATGTCATTGTACTAGTTGTACTAATTTGATTATATTTGAGAAGTAGGATAGATCATTCTCCTACTTCTCAAATTTTATATACAAGTAAGGCTCATTATGTTCATTTTGAAAGTGAACAATGACAAGTTTTTGTAGTCAAACATTATCAAAATAGGAATAAAAATACTTAGCTATAAATTTTGGGAGTGTTTTATTTTTCTCACACATTGTCACTTCAAACGTACATATCTTCTAATCTATATGGTCAAAGATTGGGAAAAAATTTCTGCACATTCCTTTGGTATTAACAAACAAGTTTTTTTGGAAAAACTATAGATTTTCATTTTTATTTTTGAAATAAACCCCTAGCGATTGTAGTTGGCAGCATTGTTGTGGTTTTTGAGGAAAATAGTCTCGGTCCTTTAGAGGTTAACATAAACAACCTATATTGAAGGTGAAACTTTGAATACATATATTTCATCACCTATAGATAGTATTAATATAATAAGAACAACTATAACATAAAATTATTTATAGCTCTAATACATATAATAATAACACATATAAGATATAATAACCTATAGTTATTGCTATATTATCTATAATACCACACTTATCTATTATTATTCAAAGATGCTCCAACCAATGCCATAGCATTCCCAATAGCTTGTAAAGCACCAGTATACCCTGTTGCAGCAGCTTTATTTGATTCTAGCTTCTCCTTCTCAAGTTGCAATGCTGCACGTTGTATTTCCATTTGTTCATCATGTTTTCTCCCCTCTAATTCTAAAAGCTCATTGTGTCGTGTGTCGGCTCTGTCTTCGCCTTGTGTCATAGGCAAAACAACTTTCTCACGATTTTGTTCCATAACTGTGGCAAAGGCATTGGTGACATTGGGGGTATACTTCCTACGTTTACCAGTACTCATGGACCTTTTTTCCGTACGTGAATCTCCTGCTTCATCACCTATCAATGATAATCATATGTCAATACTTGGTTAATGCCATCAAATGGAAATAAAAAATAGAACTCTGACTAGTGAAGAACGTTGCATGTGTTAGTTAGAAAATAAATGAATTTGAACAAGAAGGCCAAATAGTACATACTTAGAGTTTAAGAATTAAAATTGGAACCAATTTAGAACATGTTCGTAGAGTCATTTCTTTTAATTATTTTATCATAATTCCATGATTTATTTCAAATATCTCTAACATGAGATGAGTGAAAAAAAATTGACGATGTATTATAGAAAAGAGGGAATTGTTTTTTTTTTCTTAATAGAAAAATGGAACTTACTTGTATTATTACCCCCAAAGCTAGTGGTGTCCATAACCTCAGTGGGGTCCACCGCTCTAGATGATGCCGGTAACCATGAAACCAAAAAGTTGTAAATCTCAATGAGAACAACCGCCTTGGTCTTCAATTGTTTTTTTTCTCCCGAGTCCATCTCCCAATAAGACTTTTTGCCACTTGGAATGTTATTCTCATAGTCCCACACCTTTTGAAAATCCGATCGGACTGCCTACCATTTATCTTGGCATTGTTGTGGGCTTCTACTAACACCTTTCGCCAAACACTTGTTTGCAATCATTGTCCAACGAACAGATTGGGTCTGGTGGGCTGTCTTTGGTCCACATCCAAGTTGATGAGCCATCCAATCAATTCGACGAGCGTCCAACATAATCAAAGCGTCATGTAAAGACCATGGGCCTTTCTTGTAAACAATGGGTGTAGTCAGTTCAACTTGCTCTCCGTGGGTCTCGCTCTCCATTTCTTCTTCATTTTGCGAAAAAATGTCTTCATCTGACTCTGGTAAAGAATTTAAATCCGCCATAGCTAGGGGGTTGAAATTGGCCATGCCAAAAAACTGAAAATACATATGCACCATGTTAGTCTGCATTTTTTGAATGCAATCTTAGCCATTATTCATTAGACATGCATTTTACATTCTACAAATAGAACAAGCCAAAAAAATGATGAAAAGCGGAACACTACTTTTTCCAAATTGTGTATTTCATAACATTAGACAATGTAGAGGTCTTTGTTTATTAAAAACTCTCCTAGCTGGACTCTAACTTGGATTGGCATCATTATATTGGGTTGGAAAGTAGACTTGATTTCCTATGAGAGAATATTAAACATTGGATTCTAAGTAAACATAAATTAAAAAATGAACATAGGACAACCCCCTAAAAAATATCTTTTACCCAAAAGTAATCACTCAGAGCAATAGCGTCTAAACCTTATAGGACATAGCTTTCCTAAATTCTACACGGAAAATATTATTTTCAACTCCAATTTAAGCATGATTATCTATTTAATTTACTTTGGTCTTATTCTAAAGAAGTAAAGATGCGTTAAATATATTTGGATTGGCATTTAAAACCTCCATTTGGTTCAATGAAGTAGAAACAATGAGCAAAATTCTCCCCCATATAAAGTAAGCCATTGGGACTTAGTATGTGCTTTTGGAGTTAATATAAAATATCCATATAGTGTGAAACGTAAAAATCCTTGCATAAGTGGTATGAAAAAAATAATCCATGCAAAAAACACCCAATGACCTTCATCCCATAGAGTATGAAATTCAAAAATTCTTGCACAAGTAGTATATAAATAATAATCCCTGCGAAACACACCCAATGACCTTTATCCCATACAATAGGAAATATAAATATGCTTGTACAGGTAGAATATAAATAATAAACCCTGCAAAATACAAAAAAAAAACACACCTCGCTAGAGTTGATCACACAGCAACTCTTGTTAGAAGAAACACAAATTTGGTTGCTTTATGTGAGCACCAAAAAGAAAATAAGTACTTAAGGAAAATGAGACCCCTTTTATCCCATTTGTCTTGCAACCCAAGGTGCTGGATTAATGGTTACGCGTTTTACAATGAGCACATGTGAAACATAAAAAAATAGGGTCAATGTGAACACTGCCACATGGCAGCTCCTCAAGAATTGGGTGTGAACCCACTCTTGAGGGCGGGTGTGGTTGGCGGGTTGAGCCAAGCCGCACTCAATGCGGGTGGACTCTCTCTTGGAGAGTGGGCCAGGCTAATTATTCTTTCATGGGGATCCGCATTCAAGTGCCGGCACCGCACTGGAGAGTGGGCACGGGCCTGTTATGGGGACGCTCCTTTAGTCAATTTTACACATCGCATTCCCAGATTCTAGATCGCCTAATCACCTGCTTAGTAGTATGTACTAGATCATACTTCAATCTCCAAACATTCGTGAAACGAGAGAGATTCCAGCAGTGGTGGGGCAAGGCAGAGGAGAACAAATCTTAGAGTTAGGGTTTGGAGTGAGGTTCTTACCTCGAGGCATTTGTCCTAGAACGGGCGGATTCGGGGGAGGCGGGATGGCAGCAGCGGGAGGGAGATCCTGCGCCAAGGCCTTTCAATCACAGGTAGCACACGCCCCCGTTCATCCAACCAGATCAGAAGCCGCAAGAAGTGCAGATGAAGCCAAACAAAAAGATAGGGTGGAACCGGAGCTGGTTGCTGCAACCGCGCATCTCGGGCAACACGCAGAGATCCACCCTACACGAGCACGTCCAAGTGAGAAATTACCTGTGGGACTCACTCGTAGTAGTACTGGGTTCTTGATTAGCACTAAAGTAGTGCAAGTAGAGCTCGATGAAGGGATAGTAAAACAAGAAATGGAGTATTTTCAGAAAAGGGTTGTGATCGCATATTTTGTTGGAGGACGGCCAACAACTCAACACATCATGAATTGGCTAGTAGACATGGCCAGGGAGATTCAAGTAGAAATTAAGCTGGGAAGGGACATTGGGTTCAGTTTTTTCCAAATCATCACCAAAGAAGAAGCAGCTACCCAACTCTTGCTAATGAAGACGCCTCACTTATCACGATGGGGAACATGCATCCTCCAACCGTGGATTGCCGGATTCAACCCCAGCAAACTTGTTGGCATGCGCATGCCAGTATGGATAACCCTAAAATCAGTACCTGACGAATTCAGGAGTAGCGCTAGAGAAATTGCCAGCTGCATTGGGACGGTGCTGGGGAGACACAAAAGCAATGTCTCATCCAATGATCAGAAATTCTGTGTAGCAATCAAAACAGGGACACCATTTGAACTGTCGGTGGAAGTGGTGAATCCGGTTACAAAGCTGGTAACAAATGTGCAGGTTGATTACAACAATTTACTTATCAGATGTAGGTTTTGTCTATCAACCTCTCACTTGGTCAAGGATTGTCCGGCCCTCACGGGAGGGAGAAGACCGAGAGCCCATGAGAGAGAGGAACAACACTCGCAGGTGCCCGTGGAGTCCACAGAGGGAACCACTTCCAACGCCCCAACAAAAGATACGAGTGGTTCAGGAATGGGACCGGAAATCGGAATCCAACAACCCACAGTGGCTGTTGAAGGAGGATGTGTAGGAGATAAGGGTATTTCCAACTTTTTGCATGGAGAAAAAGAAGGCACTGTCAAAGCGCGTGTTACGAGCATCGCGGCCGCCTTAGCATCCACCCCGGGATGTGTTCAGGCTCAACCCACACATGCACCATCCACTGGTTCAATAGCACCTTCAACAGGGGAGGCGGTCAAACGAACAGATCTTCAACCTAGGAATTTGGACAAAGGTCAGGCCAAAGGTCACACTATACCAAGACACTCGAAACGAGGCCTGGATTGCTTAACCTGGCAAATCCGGGCACGAGACAGAGGCTATGCATCTCCACCCTATGGGAGTGAATTCACGGACGTAAATGAATACGCGGATGCAAGGAACACATGGAAGGAGAGGGCGCAAATGCAAGATCTTCCGAGTGAGATTAATCCCATTCGAGGAATCCCCACACGAGAAGAATTGCAGGACACGGCCAGCACTCAAGGAGACATGGGTGCAGGTGGAGATGGCATAACCCCGACACCTACTATCATCCTTCAGAGAGAAGGAGAACTAATGGTGGTTGGTCAAAGGCAGAATCACTTACCATCTGAACAGATGAGGGACACAGAAATGAGAAGCGAACATGGAGGAATGGAGGGAGAGAAATCCAAGATTCTGCGAGCGAGAGGCGGGATGGACACATCGACTCAAACTTCAGACGAGACGATACGAGGAGAGGGCGGTGAAGAGGACTATGCCCTGGTAATGCCAACAGCCAACATCAAGGAATTTTCAGGTCAAATGACAGGCATCGAAAACAATGGTTCGTGGGGTGGGCAAAGTCGAGTACAGATGGTCGCCACTCACATGGTAGAAGAAGTACACACCTTAGCCATGCAGTTTGGGTCCGTCCCGACAAGGCCAAAAATTGGAGAAGTAAGATCCAGGACCCATGGTGGAGACGAAAGACCGGTAAAACAGCCTGACATCGACCTCAACCGTACAAATATGTCGCGTTCCACGAATGCAGGTGGAATAAGCATGCCATGTGAGGGAGGTGTTGGATTTACAGCAAGAGCCTCAGAGTCGACGTACTATGCGAGATCGGTGGGTTCGCAAGCGAGAAGCCTTAGGTTAGGGTGGACAAGTAACATTCCATCGCACATTCGGGCATGGCTGCAAGAGAATGGAGTCTCATCTCTCAACATCCCTGGATCACCCTTACACCCACGGATTTCGAACAGAGCAGTGAGTAGGCGCAACCAGATATCCGAACTGGGAAGGCAACAACGTACCCCACGAATTACGCAACTGCGTGGAACAGGGAGAATCTCTCAATCACCTCCCCTTGTAGTTTCGCATGCTGCCCCCTCCCCTTCAAATCCTCATCCATGAAGTTAGCCCTTATTTCTCAAAATGTGCAAAGACTCAATGATTCTTGCAAGGTCGATGTGGTGAACAATTATTTTCGCAAACTTGTAGCTGGATTAGATGTTCTCTGTTTCCAGGAACATAGGTTGAGAGGTCAAAAACTTCAGGACCTACACAATAGAATCTGGAGAAACTCAGTTTTCTTCTTACAAGAAGCTGCAGTAGCTTACAATAATGCACCTGATGGGCCGGGTGCGGGTAGTGGCGGGATTTGTATGTGGGTCTCGTCAAAGGTAGCTCACCTTATTTGTTCCACAGGTAGCTCTAGGACAGGGCGAGCTCAATGGGTGAGGTTCCAAGGTACACCAGGAGGGGATGTAGCCATATTGAATGTACATGCATCCAATTCCTCAGAGGAAAGGTGTGAAATATGGAACGAGTTGCTCATCTCATTGCCTCGAGATTGTCGTTGGGTACTTACGGGGGATTGGAATTTTGTAGAGCGACAAACAGATGATTTGAATCCAAGAGGTTCAACTAGCACGGACGCCCAGCTCTCTATCTTTGTTGCTCTTACGAACGCTGTGCAAGTGACGGATGCATTCCCGTCATCGAGTCCCATTCGTTTTAGCTGGGATAACAGAAGAAGACATGGAGTCCGGTCACTCAAGCGCCTAGACCGCTTTTATACGTTTCTGTCACCAGGAGCTTCAGTCTCGGGCACAGATTATCAGATCCTGGGCGACACTGCGTATTTTGACCACTTACCGGTTTGGATAAGACTTTGGCTGGAACCAGAATGTAAGAGACAAACTCCCTTTGTGATGAGCACCTTATATTTGAAGGACCAAGAAGTGCAGGACAACATTCGAAGAATATGGAATTCCAACCCGAACATGTCCTTCTTTGGGAGAATGCGACTCAGTGTAAAAGCCTACAAAAAAGTTTGCAAGCAAAAGGCTGAAGAGAGAAGGAGAGAAGAAGAAACCTTGAGACTACAACTTGAGTCGGCAGTCATTGACCTCCAAGGTGATTCCAGAAACCAGGAAACTCAAGCTCCCATTGTGAACATTACTAAACAATTGCAGAAATTTGAACACTTTAAATTGGAAGGAGAAAGACTGAGGGGTCGTCTAAAATGGAAGCAAGTGGGTGACAAGTGTTCAAAAGAATTCTTTAAGGCTCATAAAGCACGTTCCACAGCCGCATGCATCACGGAGCTTGAAGACAAGCACGGCCTGATCTACACGAGTCCACCTGCACTTGCCCAGATTTGTCAAGAATACTACGACGCCTTATACAAAGCTCGTGACCAATCACCAACCTTTGAAGAAGTTGCACAACAAGCTTTGGGGTACCTTTCTGACAAGCTATCCACTCCCATGAAAGAATCCCTTCGCACGCCCATTACTCTCTCAGAGCTCTCAACAGCTTTACGAGAAATGCAAACAAGGAAATCACCGGGTCCAGATGGCATTATCTTGGAATTTTTCCGTGAATTCTGGGATGTGATCGGTTTGCCGTATCATGCGATGCTGATGGAAAGCATTAGGGAAGGGAAGCTACGGCCGAGAGTTACTGCCGGGATGATCACGCTTCTACACAAAGGAGGACTACGTCGGGCCTTAACCAACTGGCGTCCTATCACTTTGCTGAACTTAGGCTACAAAATCTACGCCAAAGCTCTCCAAATGCGCCTCCAACCAGTACTAATGGAGGTAATTAGTCCAGACCAATCAGCCTTCCTACCATTGAGGTTTATTTTAGATAACCTTCTTCTCACACATGAGACCCTTGCATAGGCTGATTTTTCCAAGCAACCATTGATTTTCCTCAAATTGGACTTTTCTAAAGCTTATGACATGGTAGAGTGGGATTTCATGTTCAAAGCCATGAAAGCTTTAGATCTGCCGTTAGAGTTTGTCCATATGGTTAGTCTGTTGTTCTCGAATGCAGAGGCCAGGGTGAAAGTGAACGGTACACCCTCCCCAAGCTTTAGAATTGAAAGAGGTGTTCGACAGGGCTGTCCACTAGCACCATATCTCTTCCTGTTGGTTGCAGAGGTGATGAATATCATGATCACGACGGAAGTGAGTCGAGGCTCGGTGCGCGGCATTCAGCTTCCGATTCCTGACCGTCAGCAAGTGATGGCTCAATACGCAGACGACACTGGCTTTACGTTGTATGGTGAAGAACGGTCAACACGCAAGCTGGTGGAGCTTCTTAACGCCTTTTGTGCAGCTTCAGGGTTGGTCATTAACTGGCAGAAATCAAGTGCCTATTGGAAAAGCGAAGACAGTGGAGAAAGACCTTCATGGACAGATCAGTTGGGTGTAACTTGGGCTGGCATCAACGACGTTAGTAAACTCCTGGGATCTCCGTTTGGAATTTCCCTCACAACCAAAGACGTGAACGATTTCCTAGTACATAGACTTATGAAGCAGCTAACTCACTGGAGCAATGCCAAGATCAATCCCATAGGGATAGTGGTGATTGCCAATAGTGTGTTAGTGTCTTCCATGCTCTTTTTTCTCTCCATTTGGGGCGGGACTAAGCAAGGGGTGTCTAAAGTCAAGACAGTAGTAGGGAATTATTTGGCTTCTGGATCAAGTTAACAAGGTCGTGCCAGGGTTGGGTGGCTTCAATGCTGTCAGCTCAAGAAAGATGGGGGGGTGAATCTCATTAATCCTGCTGACGCCGTGGTAGCCCTTATGACCAAATGGTTGATTAAAGCCATGGAACCAGGACAATCTAACCTGCATTTAATGTTGCGGTATCGTCTATGACAATTCCAGCCTTATCAAGGGGGGAGATGGGCAGAAAGCCTAGAGTTTTTCACGATACGAGGCCATCAAGATGGACAGGGATCCATAGTTTGGAATCGCGTGACGGCCGCATGGAAAATGATCATTAGTGAGCTAGAGTTTGTTCCACCTACGTGCCGTGAGGAACTTCTAAATTGCAGTTTTTGGCACTGTCCTACTATTTCAACCATAGGACCAGGGTTCTCAAAGCTTAGAGCTTGTGCTCTCCACAAAATAGGTTTGAGAAAATATAAAGATGTCATTGTAGATCGTCGTTTCATGGATGCAACAAAGGTCCAAAGAAAATTTGGGATTACAGAAGCGGAAGCTGGGGCATGGACTGCAATCCAACAAGATTTTACAAGAACCTGGTCAAGTGTTCTGCAAGCATCTCCTCAACCGATACCCGGTGAGTGGGTGACCATATATTGCACGGCCCTGGACAGATGGCCCAAGCTCATAGGGCAGGTCAATCAAAGCTTCAGACCTTTCATTGGAATCACAGGAGTCACATGGGTACCCTTGCAGACAAAAATCTTTGGTATCAAAATTTCGTCACTCAGCCTTGAAAAGATACCTTGGGGAGAGCGATCTTCAAGGGCGGTATGGGACCAACGGGGTGAAGATGCTGGTCATAATGTACATGGCTGGGCAGCGAGAGTTCGGGTGATACCGATCAAAAGAGGGCCTAAAAAGAAAAACATTCTCCTGTTTTATGGCAAAACAGAGGAGCTCCAATGGGATCTAGCTAGATTTCAATGGAAGAGCACCACTCCTGTTTCATTCATAAATTATACTTCTATCTTGGGCCGTCAAGCGCTTCGTCAACGACATGTAATTCCGTCAGTAGTAGAAAAGAAATGGGCAGGAGTCCTACCATAGAACTTCAAGTTGCGATGGCTCAACGTGTGGAATAAAGAAAGGGTGAGCAAGGAAGCAGGCCTCTTATGGCAAGTATGGCACCGTGGCGTGGCGGTTAATGTATGGCGGGGCGTGGTTACATGAAGAGGTAGGGTTCCGGTTGATCAGAGTTGCCCGGTTTGTCAAAATGGAGCAAGAGAGACGGTGTTACATTGTTTCTGGGAATGCCCAGCAACGCAACGGGCATGGAAATGGGGCATGAGACTCATTGATGCGCTGTTGCCCAAACCATCGTCACGAAAGGAGTGCGGCTGGAGACACGAGCGCGGAGACCCAAGCTCACCATGTCTCAGTGATCAAGAGAATCAGATCATGAGTAGCCAACCTCATGTCGGTGAGGGCCCGAACCAAGCTCCGGTAGAGATTAATCTGAGAAAGAGAGAGTGGCAAGGGTTACTCATTTGCTCTTGGATTTACACAGACGAAAACAACCCGGAGGCTCTGGAAAAGGCCCTCAAGGTATAGCTGGTAACAGAGATAACACAGGCTCCCGTGGTACTCCACGCATCCATGGTGCCACAGCCACCCACGGTGCCTCAAGCACCCATGGTGCCATAGGCCCCGAAAGTGCCCCAGGCTCTCGAAATGCACGACAGCAAACTCGTCCGACAATTGTAGCTGCGAAGAGAAGACCCAATCTCAATGCTACATGGAAGCATGGTATTTTTGCCTACCGCATTCGTCGTCGTTACAAACCAGTCAGTAGACTTTGGCTTCTCATTCGGGGTGTAATTATTTGACAAATATGGTTGGAAAACGATGCGGCGTATCATGGTATCAAATGGGATCCTGGTAAATTATTCAATCGCATTTGGTTGGGGATGATCGATTACGGACACAACGCTTGGAGTCGAGTTCTCATGAAGAACAAGAAGTCACCGGACAATGCTCAAAAACATATTGATAGCTTTAGGAACTCTTGGTGCAGTAGAGGAATTTTAGCTGAGTGGAAAGACTCCCAGCCCAATTGGCGGTTAGGACGCCCTCGGCTCCCGGAGGTGTAGATGTCTTTGCATTGTCCTATGTCTTTTTTGTTCCCTTTGTTTCTCTTTTTTTTTTTTTTTTTTTTTTTTTTCTCTCTCTTTTCCTCCTTTTTCCCCTTTTTCTTGGGCCTGGCCGGTCCTGGCTGGGTCCTGGTTGTATTTGTGCTCTTTTCTTTGCAGTAAAGGTACGCCTTTATTTGTGTCAAAAAATTTAAAAAAAAGTCCCAAGTCATTGACTTTGCAGTAACATAAGTGTCCATTCAGTGGCGTGCATCCAGAGGCTCATGCCATAACTAATCTAACATATTGGAGCCCGCTCCAGGCATTGTTATTTTTCTGGTGATCTTGGGTTTCTGCCTTTCTGGCAGCTGCTTAGAAATAGCTGCCAGAAGCTCAAAATCCTCAGGAAAAAACACTGGCTCCAGCGCAACTACGAGCATTCCCACCCATGCACGCTAGGACTAAGGGCGAGCTTCCATGTGAGGATCGGTCCGGTGGAAGGCAGTAGAAGACAAGAAACGAGGTCTCAACAGTCACCGATACTCCACCCATTTCGGTGGAAGTAAAAATTATACTCCTGAGTTTCACTAATTTTCACCGATTCGGTGGAGCTCCCCTCTTTCGCGGCCTGATCACCGATCACCCACCCCACATGGAAGTCGGCCCTAACTCGCTGAATTATTCATGAATCTACAGTGCCTTGTAGAAAGTAAGGTGACGCCCATTTCAACTTGTAAGAATTTTTTTCAAAATTTGACTTTTGTAAACCTATTTTTCAAAACTAACCTGTTAAATGATAGTTTTATGCAATATTGATCAACATATCAAATTTCAATTTCAAAAAAATTAAAAAAAAAATTGATAAATTTTTTTGTGTATTTTTCACTGTGGTACATAATGGTTGATTGAAAAATATTGGTGGTGATTTTTTCAAATTTTATTGTGCAAATTTATCGGAAACATAGATGTGCGCATCTTACTTTTAGGGAAAAATTGCATTACCTAGGAAAATTTTAGACTATAGACAATTCCATGTCCAAAGGTTGCCTTTCCAAATTTTGTTAAATAGATATTATTAAATTGCAATTATATTTTTCTAATCGACCCTCATATTATGACTACTTTTATACCTTTGAGTACTATGGTGCAATGTGTTTGCCAAAACCTAATTAGAATTAAAGAAATTTGTTGAACAAATTTTTGATTACCCTACGTCGTGGTCAGTTTCGACATTAATTAGTTTTTTTTTGTCCAAAAGTGCCATATGTCATTTTGTGATTGGTTTATGGTGACGTGGACCTCTCAAAATATGATGTGGAAATTAGATTTCGTCACAATATTGTCCAAATCTGACCCTCGCGTATGGTAGTGATCCCTTGATATTTAATTCTCTGTAGTGTAAATTTTTTCTTAGGTAATGCAATTTTTTCTAAAAGTAAGATGTGCATGTCAATGTTTCCTAAATATTTGTATAATAAAACTTTAAAAAAATCACCACCAATACTTTTCAATCAATAATTATGTACGACAATGAATAATACACAAAACAACTTATCAAAAACACAATTTTTGTTTTTTAAAATTGAAATTTGGTGTGTTCATTGAAGTTGCATAAAACTATTGTTTTAATTAGTTAGAACTGAAAAGTAGATCGAAAAAGGTCATATTTTGAAAGAGTTTTTTACAAATCAAAACTGGAGTTACTTTACTTTCTATAAGGCACTGTACATTTGAAGGGCCCTTGGACTCACACTCCCCCACCCTTGCACGCCCTTCACATATCAAAAGTCCACATCAAATATTCAATTGACCAATTACAAGTAGAATGAGAGGATATAGTCAACTAAATAGTGATTTGAAGGCCTAATTTCTAACATGCTAAGATTGAGAGTCAAAAGGTTTTTTTGAAAGGCCCTTGGCACTTTTCATTTACTTCATGAATGTGAAAGACTCTAGGAGGGCATGGGTAGCCATGCTCTAAGAGCAAGCTTCCATGTATGGGTGGCTGGTCCTGAAAAGGACGAAGCTCTACCAAAATGGGTGAAATAAAGAGAATCCAAGAGTATACCGTATAGTTTATTTGTACCGAAATGGGTGAAATATGGGTGGTTTTTGAGACCTCATTCCTTGTCTTTTAGTACATTTCACCCAACCGATTTCCACACGGAAGCCTCACTGCCCTAACTACTACTCCAAACATATGTTACATAAAGTTCTTTAACCCCTAAATGTGTAGAGCCCGCTCAAATTTGGGTAGTTTTGCAAAAATGCATTATAAGATGCAATTAAGACGGATATTTTAAACTTGATGTATGAATACAAGTTGTACGTTATGAATTTTAGATCCTATCCATACGGTTAGATCTATGAATGTTATCACCAATATTTTTGTATAAAATATGTTGTGATGGGTTGACATATAATACTCCAAGTGTAGTGATTTTTGGAGATTTTTTGGTTGCTTAATTTTATGAGTTAACTTTTTAAAGAGTTCTTTTACACTGAAATCTTCAAAATTTTGGATGAACCACTACATCATGAAATGAAGCATGATTTTCTTACAAATCATCCCCTTTCTAATCGGATCACTCATACATGAAGCTAACTTCCCATAAAATCTAATATAGTAAAAATCCACATTGCAAATAGTGCATGACAGATGAGAAAACATATATGAAATTTGTACATCGCTCAAAAAATGAACGCTTATGCAATTAAGGGTTAAAACGGCTAACTAGTTTTCCATGAGTTTGAAGATCACCAAGATCTTATACACCTAATAATGAAATGCCACTAAGCTCTTCCACACCTTATAACTATTTAGAGTGAACAAATAAGAGTATATTTAAGCAAAACGCATGGTATCTTATTAAAGCATAACTTTATTTTAGGATCAATCCAATGTCTTAGATGTCACCCTATCTTTAGCTAAAGATGATGTGGACTTGCCGATGATTCCCAATATGCTATAGTTATTTTTGAATAATATCCAAAAAATTTGAGGACAACAATAAAAAGGGCTAAAGAGCCTAAACATTTTTTTTGGAAACAAAAGGTGTACAAGTCAAATCAGAGCATTCAAATTTGACTAGTAATTCACCTTAGTTTTCACAAGAAGATTCCAAGACAAGATTCCTGAGCTTTTCCTATTCATTAGGACAAGCCCTGGGAAGTCATATTTTCATAAGTCTGCAAGTCAAACATCTAATATTCAATTTTGAACAATGATACCAAGCTTAACAAAACAACCATACTTTAATTGAGGTCCGAGATCATGAGAGTCCAAGACGCAGTTAGTGCCTTCTCCTTTGAGCCTCAAATGAGGACTCTCAATGAATCCCCAATTACATATCATTGAAATTTGGACACAATTCAGAAGAGACAAGACAAAAGAAGAAGGAAAAAAAACAAAAAATCATATTGAAAGGATTTCCTTGTTTTCTCTATCGGGAAAAGTTTCTCAAAAAATTACTTTTCATTGACAGGAATTTTGCTTGGCACAAGCTACTTGTCAAATTTATGCTCTAAGCCAAATTTACTTAAAAGAAACCGGTACAACTAGGTCAAAAGTGACAGGAGCAAAGACACTCAAAATCCAGATTAATCTACCACTTTCGGCTGTGAAATGAGACCTCCGTGAGGCGATCATTAGGAATTAATATGTTGTGACAAGCTCAAATCTTCAAACAGATACTCATGGAGTCTTTAGGACGGAAAGGTACAACTACAACTTAACGGAACGGCCCAAAAACCCGTACGTATATATATATATATATATATATATATATATATATATATATATATATATATATATATATATATATATATATACTATATTTTGTATTCGGTGGTATTTCATCAAAATAACAATGACGAAATGCTTTTTAGTACAAAGTAAAATCGATGATCACAATAATATTTATATTACAACAAATTAACAATATATCACAATTCATGTATTAAACCACAATTGAACAATTAGAAGGCTGAATACGGATTGTAGAGAGGGATCCCAAAGGCCTTTTAAGGGTTTAAAGAGGGCATCAACTCCATGAAGGATAACACGCGCCATCTTGGGCTTCGTTACCAGGTTGATAGCACTTTCTCTAACAAACTCTCCATTCAAGCTGACCCTTTGGAGTTTGGACTAGAACCTCGATGCTTAATATCAACAGTGAATGTCATAAAGGGTTAAACATTAAAACCAAGGGCTTTCCTTTGTATTGGGGCACTAGCCCATGCACAATTGATGTGTGAGGGGCGTGCAAGGGTGGGGGAGTGTAAGTGCAAGGGCTCTTCAAATGTAAATGAATAATTTTAGCGAGTCATCTCTAGCGTGTACAAGTGGACATGCTCTTAACCCAATTTTCTGGACCCAAGGTTAAGCATTGCCTTAACTGTGCATTACCAGTTAAGAGTATATTCAACAACAACAATTTTCTGGACCCAAGGTCAAGATAAAGGGCACTTGCTCACTTGTTCACCCCAGCAACAATGACACCAACCCCAAGATGATGCTCAACACTATTATATTTGATTTCTTCACGCCAAAATACTATTGTTTTAGCGTCTGCTTTTTTTCTTGTAGTAAACTTAATTAAGAATTGTGGAGGATCCAGTAGGCAATAGTTGACTGACAGCATGATGGGGTGCAATTTACAATGCTTTGTCAACATGAAATAAGGTGTTGACTACAATATAACATTGGGTGCTGCTGAGACAATTATGCAGTAGTACACAACCACAAAGAGATAAGTACAAGATTCCCATATGGGAAATAGGGACACAATTGTAACTTTCCCAGATCAAAAATTCACTAAAATCATCCCAAGAAAGTTACAATCGTGGAATTTTTGTCCCACTTCCCATATGAAATCCCATGTGGGAATGTCTTTTTTTCTCTCTGTGAACACGTTCAAAGCAAGCTAACTTAGGCATCATAAATTCATCAACACTGAGCGAGGAATACTTAGGGCCGCTTCACACTGTAGCCAAAGGTCGAGAGGCCGTCGATTTCCTCCAATCAAATTGCAAGAAACCATGGTTTCGGCCTCTCGACCCTTCACACTAGAGGCCAAAGTTCAAAGGCCGTGGACCTTCAAAATGCTTACATGACAACACTTTTTGACCAAGGTGACGGCCTCTCGAGAGGAAGTTTGGGTCCTACATTTTGCAAGACCCGTCACTATGATCGAGAGGCCGTCGATTTTTTTTCATAAAAAATGAAAACTATATTTTATGCCTATTTTCAATAGATTTCTTTGGACTCTCAACAAAGTTTGAACTCTCAATCCCACGGCCTCTCGTCTTGGATGGCCATAGTGTGAAGCAGCCCTTAACCCTTAAACGTCAAGAGGGCCTGAACGGGGCAGCCCGGAAGGCATCTAAATTTTTTTGGGAAAAAAATAAAAAATAAAAAATAAAAAATTGCAAAAACGGCTCTGCAGTGCACTGCCGGCTAGCACTGTAGCACTGCGGCACTGCTGAACTTCAGCTACCCCAACCTCAAAACTTGTTCAATTTGATAACTTTGATTGCTTATCAACAATTCCACAATCTCTCAAATGAGGCGAAAATTTGGAATCTAGATCGTTTTTCAGTAGCTTTCCAACGCAACAAGTCTCGCTTGATTTGGTTGAGAAAGTCATCTTTTTCTTCATTATTCTCTTTTAAATAAGCCCATGGGGCTCACCTTGACGTTTAACCCTTAAACGACAATTTGGGTCTTGGTTGGGCAGCCCGGAGAGAATCCAAATTTTTTTGCAAAAAATAAATAAAAATAAAAAATAAAAAAATAAAAAAATAATTCAAAAATGGCTCTGCAGTGCAATGCTGGCTAGCACTGAAGCACTGCGGCATTGCTGAACTTCAGCTGCCCCAACCTCAAAACTTGTTCGATTTGATAACTTTGATTGCTTACCAACGACTCCACAATCTCTCAAATGAGGCGAAAATTTGCAATCTAGATCGCTTTTTCAGTAGCTTTTCAACGCAACAAGTCTCGCTAGATTTGGTTGAGAATTGAAACTTCTGTCTCCAATTATTCCTTTAAACCAAGCCCTTGGGGCTTGGGTTGACGTTTAAGGGTTAAGGGTTAAGTTTGTACTGAACGCCTTCAATTCAATTTTTTTTCCACTGGAGACTAGAAGGGACTGTAGAGAGTTGAGGCAAGTGCAGAATATGGTATACCTGCTCACAACAGTCACAAGTACCTTAGCTCAACTCTAGCCAGACAACGCAGGTGGACATTATTGTAGAAGCTACTTCGGTGTGCAATCTCCGATGCGTAAAGGGCTTGAAAACATGCTTTCATTTCTCGACGACGAGCTAAGCTAGGATTCAGGAGCCTGGTGGCCACGTGCAGCGCCGGTTCCTAAAAAGCAAGCAAACGAGTCAAATCAATTTCCTGCGTGTTGACAGTGTCAGGGCAGGGCGTCTCTAACACCAAATTATTGCTGACGGTGGTACAGTAAGGTAGGTGTGCCAATTTCCGTGCAGTTCCTTAAACCGCTCACTAGACCTATCCAACCAGGAGGTACATTATAGCTTCCAACCTAAAATTTCGATGTAATCATGGTGTACATTTTAGGGTGAGTGGTTTTGGGTACACCTATGAGTTCCCCTTCCAAAATTCATAACTAATTCAATATTAATCCAAAATTAATTATTCCAATTGGTCCAATTTCCTAAATACTTTACACATCTTCCAAGATTGATTCCGTTAATAACTCCCCCCAATGAACCTGCCAATCTGAAATTTGAGCGGTTTCTGAGCCACCTACCTTATATGGTAGAAATATTAGGGTAGAAGGCTCCAAAACCAACAGGCTTCTAATTCGAAGAAAATCTAGGGATGACCATCATTCTAGAACCTAAATATACGTAGACCATAAATAGCGTATCATTTTGGTCAGCACACAATAAGAGCTCTATGATGTGCCTAAATTTGTGTTTTAAAATGAATGCACGGTCCAAATTCTCTTGAAATTAGAATCCTGTTGGTTTTGGCTCTACTTTACATTCAGACACATCTAAAGGCCGCTTCAGACTATGGCCGTCCAAGTCGAGAGGCTTCATTCTGTAGCTGTCCAACTGTCCAAGTCGAGAGGGTGTAGGATTGAGTGGCCAGCCAAACTTTGTTGAGATTCCAAATAAATGGGCATTAAAATATAGTTTTCATTTTTTATGAAAAGAAATCGACGGCCTTTCAACCCTAGTTTGGGTTTCCATTCCCGTCCGACCCAAACTTCCTTTCGAGAGGCCGTCGCCTTGGTTGAAAAGTGTTGCCATGTAGGCATTTTGGAGGGTGATAACCTTAGTTTGGACTTTGGCCTCTCGTGTGAAGGGTCAAGAGGCCGAATTCTTAATTTTTTGCAATGTGATTGGTGAAAATCGATGGCCTCTCGACCTTCGGCCGTAGTGTAAAGCGGCCCTAAGAATTGCATCATAGAGTGCCATTGAAACTGTGTAGTTGAGTGACATTAAACCATTCTTGGGAGATTAGTGTCAACCAATTAGATTCTTATGTGCTCTATTTTGAGCACTGATGGGACAACCCATATTTTGATTTAGGGTTAGTGACTCAATGCGTTATTGGTTTAACCCCATGGAGTGCATTTAAAGTTAAGATTAGGAATACACATGAGTGCTTTTTAATAGCATAACCCCTACGATACTTGGCTTTAAAATAGTTTTTAAATTAAGACTTTTTAAGCGCCAAATCATTATGTATATATCTATCATTTGGTATAAATTTCAAGACCAATTTTTTTTAAGTATAATAAAAATTGATAGAACTTCAAACTAAAATGTGTTGTTTTTTGCTTCAAAAATCAATTTAAATTATTTACAAATGATTTTTTTTTGAAATTTACACAATAAGAACTTTAGATTGTGTTTAACAACTTCATAATTTTTTTACAATTTTTAGATGATTTTTTAGTACATACATGAGGGGGGAGGTCAAAAGTATGCACTCACGTGGTTCCTAGTCTTAACTTTAAGTGCACTCCTCGAGGGTTTAACCCCTAAATGACAGAGGAGTATTTGACAAAACATAGATGTGTTATACGGTAATGTGTGACCTCTTTGGTCTAGTAGAGAAAAATGAAAAGAATGATGTATGAAAATTATCTTTACAATTGAATTTCCAAAATTAGTTTTAGATCTTCACTTAATGACTTTAAAAACATTTAACTTAAATTTTCTATCAACATTACAAATTTCATTTTTAAAATTTGAAATTTAGAATGATTGGTTCAAACTAGACATTCTATTTTAAAAATAATAATATTCAAAGAGAAATTCTCCTTTGTGGAATTTCACTCAAATTGACATAATTCAAATTGGGTTGGAAAGTAGACTTAATTTCATACTTGAAAATATTTTTTATTTTTTATAATTTTTTTCAACCCTAGGGTCAAAAAGAGAGGATAGCGAGAAGAGCTCGGAATGCGTAGAGTCTGCGCAGCCGGAGTCCCTATGCAAATATGTAGTCATGGTCACCGTTGTTTCGGTACACCAATCAAAGTTGCGGCCCCATGTTCAGGGCCATCAGTGCATGTGCTCATACGACAAAACGATTGCTAGGTTTTGTATTTGAGAGCTTATCATATAGACTCGTGATTTGAAGCACGCGGCTTTAGTAATGTCAAAGTTCAGGATATAAGCCAAAGGGAGCCCAAACTTCCAATATACGAGGCATATCGATGGTCACTGTGACTAAATTCAATAATCCTCACATTTGAGGTTAGCTTGACACGAGGCTTACTAAAGCATATTTTAACTCTTAAAGAACAATCATACTAAATCCCACAGGCTTACTTTTCTTTAAGAGAATCTTGCTTATAACTTCTACTTCTTCAAACTAAATGGGGATTTCAAAATGTCAAAACCAACATATTTAAGACATCTAAACTTGTTTAGAATCAAACCAAAGTAAATTAAATAAAGAGTCATGTTTAAAATAAAAATATAATAGAAATTTTGAGTATGGGAATCAAGAAAGCCATTTCCTTTAAGAGTTGGCCAAGTAACAACCCTTAACAACCCTTGAACCTAAGGGTTGACTTTCTAAGCTAACTTGAAATTCGTCAAATGACTTTTTGACTTGACACTGAGGTTGACCTCGACATTGACTAGAACTCCGGTCCACAGACTGCGGGAGGTATTTGCAGAATGACAAATTGATCACCTGCAACCTGTAACCAAGTCACGCATCTTACAATCGGTACATTATTGGTCTCCACGCGTTCAAAACTTTCATTATAATCGAACGTGGAATCGATGCGGCATACAATTAAGCGCTATTAATTTAAGGAAATATCTAGACTTTGAAATTATGGCAAAAAGCAAGTTGACTTCTCGCAGAGCGTCAAAACCGATGCAAACTAGACAATATATATATATCAACTCAACATTGTAACGAATAAGTGTCTCTCATTGTATCAATTGTCCAGGTTGTGTCAGTGATCAGTAGCCAAAAGGCTAGGAAAGGATCACTGAGCTCAAATCCGGTGGCTGGACATCATGGCACTCTTGAAGCGAACTGCCGTGTACACTCTGTGTGTGCTGCTGTGCTTTTGCAGCGTACAGAGCGCCGTCTTGGGTAAGCTCCATCGATCGACGACTCCCAATTGCATGCTCTCTATTTCTTCGTCTAGTATTCTCACCTTAACCCCTAAAGGACCAAAAAGACCGAACTGGGTCACATGTTTTTTATATATTTTTGAGTAGATTTAAGAGGAGTTCCTTTTGTTCAATTTTGTTCATGTTTTGATCAATGCATGCAATGTTCTTCACTGGTTTCGATAGTATGAAATTTGGTCTCATTTTGATTATAATCTTCACAATATGGGCAATTGAATTTGTCACTTAAAAATCATGAATCCTTGGTCCTTTAGGGGTTAATTTATCACTGACGACACTCAGTAATAATACAATTAAGAGTGCATTTAGTAACCCATTTGCCCTGCTATGAGATCGAGGCATTGCCGTAAGAGAGCGTTGAGTGTACGATGTTGATGTAAAGCCCGGATCGGAGTTCTTGATCGTGAAGAACAAGGAGCTCTGTCAGTTACGGTGTTGATTGATTAGCGGTGGGTGGGGATGCATTTATGTGGCAGCGCATAAGATTCACTTCAAGTACGTGGTGCACGAGACTCGCTCCGGCGCCAACGCCACCGTGGTGACGGCGGTGGGCGTGCCCGGGACGTTCGCGTGGGGCAGCATCCTCATGAACGACAACGTTGTGCGCGCCACCGAGAGCGTGACGTCGACGCTGTGGGGCAAGTCCACGGGTTTCGGCGCCGTGACGCAGCAGGCCGGCATTGGCGGCGGCATCCTGTCCTTCAGCAAATTGTACTTCGGCCCGGCGTCGAAGTACAACGGGTCGACCTTCACTCTCACGGCCACCTTCGCCGCGCCGAGCCCGCCGTACGAGGCCATCATTTTGGGCGGCACCGGCAAGTTCCGCGGCTGCAGCGGCTACGGCCTCTTCAGCAATGGCTTGACAACTGGTGCCGTGTACACCACCGTGTTTGATGTGCACCTCACGTGCCAGTGAGCAGTACTCGATCTCTCCTTCAGGAAATAACACACAGTTTACATCGGAAGATCGAGTAGATTGTTTCTGTTTTAATGAAGACATGCTTCATTGATTCTTAATGTTTAGGACCATTCTTGGATTACGATTTTCACAATATGATAAAGGAACTTGGTGTCAATGTTTGCAATAGCACTGCAGACTCTTGGATGCTAGCACCGTCCTTTATGCAACATTCTTCATTGATTTTGATGATATATAATGGTATATGATTTTCTTCTTAATACAATCAACGAAATTGCTTTCGACACTTACTTCGAAGGCCATTTTCATTATGTTGCGACAATGCACATTTTGCGATTTTTGCCTGTCTGTAAGTGACCTCCAGATGATAGAAACTCCGGTCCTCTTTCGAGGTTGGAGTGAATATCGTAATGTTAATGACTCAATGACCACCGGACAAAGAGCCATTATGATAATAATTGACCTCCACTACAAAGCTAGTTGTTGAAACCAAAATTATTGAAACTCGGACAATTACAATGGAGATTGAAATTACAGGAGTTGCAAATAATTGCCACTTGTTGAGCATAATCCAAGAAAGATATATTCATAGAGGACATGATAGAGGGTATCATTGAAATATGTTATCCACAATTCCACACTACACAAGTCAATGATGGACGAAAAAACTGTGCTTGATTTTGTACAGTACATCGTTCACTTTGTGGATAGTTGGATATTTAGGGGTTAAAGAACGTAGGAAAAGATACCACTGATAGAGAGAAGAAACTAGTTTTGAGTAGTAAAAGAATATTTGATATGGACATAGTTGCCTTTGTGTCCAATATCTCGCTTATCCACTTTGCCGACTGATTCGCTTTCCAATTAACCTTCCACCCGGCTGATATCAAATTATTTGAACAATCTTTTTAGAATATGGGAATATATCTATCAAATATTCTAGTCAAAACCATAATTTATTCTAGAAGGACCATCTTGTCCGTTGGAAGGGCATGTTTGATGATCCACCCCCACCCAATATAACAACTTTGGTTTTGAAATATATTACAAAGTTCTAAACTAGATCAATTTTTTAGAAACGGCAGGAAGGAAATTTTTTTGCGGGGGGGGGGTTGCAAGGGGGGCAAGGGGGTGGACGTCACGTTGGGCCGAGCTCCGCCAGGTGGGCGCCTCGCGGCAGTGTGTTAGAAGGAAGAGTAGTCTTGTAGCAATGTCCCCTTGCCCCGTGGGCAATGGCTCATTGTCAAGACGAACAGACATTTTATTCACGCCGGCCTCGAAAGAGGACTGGAGTTTCTATCTATCTGCCTTCTATCTATCTTTCTTTGACCAACACATTCAATGTTCTTCACTAATTCTGATGATATAAATTTTGGTCCCATCTGAAATGTATTTTCACAATATGAAGGATTGCATTTGTCATATAAACCAATGAATCCTGCTTGGCCCTGTAGGTGTGACGTATTTCCTAGCCTGCAGTGTTAGGCACTTGGGCACAGCATGATTCAAGGTCATTCCGGACCACAAAGTGGTGTATTTTGATCACCATCTTCAGTAAAATGAGCATGATCAGTCTTAACTTCTAAACTTCCCATGGGGATAGTATATACGTTTTCATATAATTGGCATTTGCTACCAACAAGAGTTCTGAATTAGGATCTCAGTAGCTCACTAGAACCACATTGATCTAAATTTTAACTTCTTTGTTGTACTCAAACCCATTAAAGGTGTGGAACCATTCCAAATACAAGAAATATACGATGTATTCTACTTGAATGCCGCGAAGGCATTTTCAGATGTTTAGGGGTTAAGCACTTGCAAGCCTGTAAAATTAAGCTCTTGCACTATAAATGCTGTCGCAGCTAGGGCTTCTGATATTTGGGAGAAATAGTGCCAGACTGCACAATAAAAAAAATCTAGCTATAATATGTACAAATGAAGATTTTTGACACAAAAATTTCAAATGAAAACAATATCTTGAATGAAATCGCCACATTGTGGATGAATACAAAATTATGGATATGTGGTATCTTCAAATGTGATATTCTCAATCCAATATGTGGATGAATGTTAAAATATGGAGCACCACTGTAACATTTAATATCGACACTTTGGCACTTCATTAAAATGAAAAAAAATGCTCCGCAGGGACGACTCGTGTTTCCGCGCCCGAGTGACGCGGCCCCGCCGCTGCCCGATCACATACCACCTCTATCCTCGTCTATTTTGCATCATGTAACTTAATCGGTAATGGTCTGAACGAGTTCTAAAGTAGCTTTCATGTAATCAAAGATCCAAAGGTTGAATGTGGCATACAAATGAGAGCTATATGAGGAAACTCCGAGACTTCGAACAGGAAAAACAAGTTGACTTCTCACTGTAGAGCAGAATCGGCGCGTTTAGACTGAAAAATCGGTGTATCTAGACGATATATATATGAACTCAACATCTGAATGAGATAGTGTCTCTCATTGTGTTGTGCAGGTTGCGCCAGTGATCAGTAGCCAATAGGCTCAGGAAGGATCACTGAGCTCAAATCCGGTGGCTGGACATCATGGCACTCTTCAAGCCATCTGCCGTGTACACTCTGTGTGTGCTGCTGTGCTTTTGCAGCGTACAGAGCGCCGTCTTGGGTAAGCTCCATCGATCGACGACTCCCTATTGCATGCTCTCCGTGTCTTAGTTTGTGGAATTCTCACCTTAATTTCAACTGAAAATTACGCACTTAAGTATGACACTCGAGAGTGCATTTAGTAACCCATTTTCCCTGCCACGAGAGGCATTGCCGTAAGAGAGCGTTGAGTGTACGATGTTGATGTAAAGCCCGGATCGGAGTTCTTGATCGTGAAGAACAAGGAGCTCTGTCAGTTACGGTGTTGATTGATTAGCGGTGGGTGGGGATGCATTTATGTGGCAGCGCATAAGATTCACTTCAAGTACGTGGTGCACGAGACTCGCTCCGGCGCCAACGCCACCGTGGTGACGGCGGTGGGCGTGCCAGGGACGTTCGCGTGGGGCAGCATCCTCATGAACGACAACGTTGTGCGCGCCACCGAGAGCGTGACGTCGACGCTGTGGGGCAAATCCACGGGCTTCGGCGCCGTGTCGCAGCAGGCCGGCATTGGCGGCGGCATCCTGTCCTTCAGCAAATTGTACTTCGGCCCGGCGTCGAAGTACAACGGGTCGACCTTCACTCTCACGGCCACCTTCGCCGCGCCGAGCCCGCCGTACGAGGCCATCATTTTGGGCGGCACCGGCAAGTTCCGCGGCTGCAGCGGCTACGGCCTCTTCAGCAATGGCTTGACAACTGGTGCCGTGTACACCACCGTGTTTGATGTGCACCTCACGTGCCAGTGAGCAGTACTCGATCTCTCCTTCAGGAAATAACACACAGTTTACATCGGAGAGATCCGGAGTTATTCTTTTCCTGGAGTTATCTTAAGTTTTGATGAAGACATAAAACAATCTTCATTGATTCTTGTGATTTTGGACCGAACTTTGATTATGATTTTCACAATATTTATGATCAATGAAATTGGCGTCAAAGGTTTCTAACAGCACTGCAGACTCTTGGATGCTTGCTAGCACCCTCCTGTACATGCAATAGCGGTTCTTCCTAAATTCTCCCTCATTCTGGAAATGAGTGTCCTCGTATTTTCTCTACGCATTTGGGGATTTACCAAAGTATATTTTGTTAAAGATGTGCAACGTTCTTCATTGATGCAAATGACACTTATTTCCGGATGACGGAAGTCACCTGTGAAAGTTTTCTGGATGCAGTACTTGATTGAACTACAATCTGACCTCCTTAATTTGATTGCCAATATAAAAATCATATGAACTATGAGATAGTTTGAATGATTGTGTGACAAGTGCTCTACAGTCAGTGATAATGCCGCAATTATTGAAGAACATAGTCACAGTGTACTCTGGGCTGAAATGTACTTCCACAGTACATTTTAGCTCAGTAACTCTGTTTCCCAAGCATTATTTTCGAGGGTTGGCATTCTTGCACTTGTACAGGACTTGGCAGTCTCTGAATCCAAGACGTTTTTGGGACCATATTCTCATTAACTCCTGATGCTCGCCGATGTGACAATTCCAATTCTCAGTTGCACGTGCACGTTGCAACGAAGCTGACCTAAGAAAAACTCTTTTTACCGATTATTGGGTCTGCTAAGATGATGTACATGGCTATACTGTAGCTTGAGTGCAGCTGAAGCTTAGAGGATAAATTCTAGGTAGAAGCTGATTTTTATTTAAAACTGCCGCTGCTTTCGTTCTGTGCAGCGATCGATCGATCAATTGGCTTCTCACAATTCTGAGTCTGTTTCCTGAATGCTTACACCATATGATCTGTTCATGTGATGGGACAAGTTCGACTGTATGGATAATTACTAAACATCATGCTTCTCATTTTCTCTTTTGGACCAAATTTCATGAAAGTTGCAGAAATAACATTCGATGACACATCCAGGTTTTGTCCTTACCCCTCTGTCATTTAGGGGTTCAAACTAACACGAAGTGCGTCAAAACTAACACAAGGTGCATCAAATCTAACACAAACTCACAAAGTGCGTCAAAACGAACACAAATGCGTTAAAACTAACACATATTTCTATTACTCGCGGGTTTATTCTAACCAATCTCATTCCCTTCCATCGGTTCCCACATACTCCAGCCAATTTTTACTCTCATCTCCAGGAAGATGGGCTTTAAAATTGAACAGTGGCCGTCCCACCACGCTCACATGACAAATGCTGCAGGAACAAATGCCACAAAATCATTAGTGACAGAGCACATGGCCATTAATTTGCATGAAATATACTAGAATCTAGGATTCTTGCAAACCCCTAAAGGGTTCATGGATTCATGGTTTTTGGATGAAAAATGCAAATTTAGATATTCTGAAAAACACAATTAAAGTGGGATCTAACTTTCTATCACTGGAAAGAGGAAAGAACAGTACTGCATGTATTGGTCAATAAATAAATAAATTTTAACTAATGAAAGTCTACATTGGATGTACTAAAAAATGCAGCAATAAAAGAACATGGGATTCAATTTGGACTTATTGGTCCTACAATAGAGTTATCCGCAAAGTGCTGGACAGTGGGGTGACTGGACCACAGATTATGAAAAGAGAGGTTGAGAACACAATAAAAGTAGACATGTCAGATGCTCTAAATAAACTAGAGGTCTGAAGTTTGAAGGCACCAAAAACGGTGCCCAAAAACTTCCCACCTGAGTTTCTATTCTCGTGGATGCTCTATCACATGAGCTTCCTTGGCTTGACACGTATCTACATGGAGTGGGTAGCTCATTCACTGAAATAGAAAAATCAGTCACTGACAGCCCCTGATAGCCCACCACTGACCAATTTTCGAATTCCAAGGAAATTGGCAAAGTAAGGGTCTGAACCTGTATAAGTTTGCGGAAAACTCTAATATCACAGTAATTAGATCTTTCAATGTTGCAACCCTAGCTTGCTTAGTAAAGGAACATGGTGTTAGTGACATGACCAAAGATTAAGTCATTAAGTAAATCACATACCAAAACCAAAATTGTGTGTTGGATGTTCATAGGTGTTAGGTAATCATATGATTACTTGAAATTCTAATCATTTGGCCCCAATGAAAGAATCTTGGGTCCTCTAATCGAGGATTTGGTTTTGCATGATGAAAAATGCACTTGGCAACAAAAGAAAGTTTCTTGACAGTAAACTCTAAACCAAAACTCCTAAATGCTCCTTGGGCTCTATAGATACAAATTTTACCATATATTTGTCTATCATCCATCTCATGTATTGAAATATAATTATGTTCTCAAATAAATTGTATACTCAAGTATGAAGGTGTACTCATATAGTCATATCCATTACTATAGTAAATATGACAGCAATCACATGCTAGCATGCAAAAATACATGGTTGCAATAGAATTCCAGGGGTTACGTATATGAATGGTCAACTCCTCGGAAATTGTACGGAATTCAAGGACCGATTCTGGAAAGTTTTCTTATGATGCACGCTGATAAAAGCAATAGGAGATTCCAATGACACAACTGAAAAGCACAGGGTGTGCACAAATACCAGATGTAGTATAGTTGATCCATCTCTTGAATCTGCGCACGACCTAGAAATTCCACTTGAAGAACACCTCCAATGCATAGAATAGGTTGTGGCAACTTGAACACTTGCATGGAGTCCACCTTCACACCATCACCAAGACAACCAAGCTGAGATCAAAAGACTCCAAATCCTCCCTTCATGTAAAAATGAAAACAATACTCCCACTTATTAGCCTCAAAAACTAACACCATGTACGTCTAACAACTTCAACTAGATGCACACATGAGACTAGCAAGCAAGAACCTGTTCCATGGGGAATTTCTCGGATTCGTATGTCCACACGTAATCTTTTCCATTTGCACCATCCGTTTTGATTGCATGACCAAGACGAATTCGCACATGCGTTGCTGAGTATATGGGTTGCCCTTGCTGAAAATAAGCTGCAACATCCCCGAGTGAAAACATTGCTTTAAATAGCATCCAGAACATAGAATAGATATCCATGACATGAAAGATAATACTAACATGTTTTCTAACTTAAATGCATCATTTATCTAGTTCTGGAAAAATGGCTCAAATATGGACTGTCTAATTCTGGACAGAAACCCCAAATAAGACGGGCGACTCTGGCTGAATTTTGGACCACGGGGGGATTCCAGTCAGATCCTATCGGAGGATCCCCCGATAGAACGGGAGAACTTGGATGATTTCTGAAATCAACAAGAGATCCCCCGATAGAACGCCTTCCCTGACGGGAGAACATGGATGATTTCTAACTTCGGGAGAGTCGGGACCCTTGTAAGCTGAAATCAACAGGAGATCCCTCGATAGAACGCCATCCCTGATGGGAGAACTTGGATGATTTAATTTCGAACTTCGGCAGAGTCGGGACCCCTGTAAGCTGAAATCAACAAGAGATCCCCCGATAGAACGCCTTCCCTGCGGGAGAACTTGGATGATTGAGAGAATACTTCGGGAGAATCAAGACCCCTGTAAGCTGAAATCAACAGGGGATCCCCCGATAGAACGCCATCTACCAGAGGCATCTCCCAGAACATGGTTAATACCCCAAGCTCTGACGATACATGCTAAGCCAACTAATCAAAACATCAAGTACAGACAGTACAACTAAGTGATGAGGCTTCCAATCGAATCCACATTCAATCTATCATGTGCAATTTGATTCCGCAAGGAGTGACTCTGACTACTGAGCTAAAACTAAACTGAGGAAGAATTCAATTAAAACTTACACTCAGGCACCATCTTATCGGGGGATCCTCCGATAGAAGTAGCCCGGAGGTAGATAAAATATATGGAACAATCTTTTATTACACAGAGTGAATCATACAATGTACAACGCTGCACTCAAGGCTGCATCAACCATTCTTCACATCATGTACAGGGAGTCCAACTAAATGATCAGACCTAATGCAAACTCGCTTAATGTGCCACGGCTTTAAGAACTTCCGCTTGAATTTTCCATCGAACTCATTCTCCTCAAGAAATCTTCTCACTGAGCTATATCTTCGAAGGTCAAAGATGAAAGGAAGTAATGCGGTGCAGATATTGGGGATAACATTACGTGGATTGGGTAGCAACCTCTCCTCCATTAGCCCAGGTCGAACTTTAATGTTGTTCGGATTAAAAGGGGGTGGCGTAAACTTTTCGTATTCCTCATAACATAGCAATCCATTCACTGATAGAACGATCACCATCTTCACGTTACTGCCCACATCCTCCTTGACCTCATCCACCGCATTGTCCTTGAGCTTTCCCACCAAGTGCTGCATAATGAAAAACAACACTACACACATCAACGGGGGATCCTCCGATAGGAACCAATAAACACATCCAACAACAAATAAAGAAAAAAGCTACAAAGTAAGAAATGTGTCGTAAACATATAATTAAAGGAGTATCCGGGAAGGAAGTTTATGCACAGATACTGTGAATCTGTGATGTTCAGTAACATCGGTAACAATCTAGAATGCTTAAGTTTCCATTCGCCAATGAATGTGTTTGGGCTAAATAATGTGTTGTCCTTCCCCATGGAACGCTGACGGGGGATCCCCCGAAAGGAACCAATGACCCACATTACATCTAAATACAAATTATTCACTTAGTTACAAGGCTACAAACAATCAAATCTGTCATGAGTAGTTAACATTCCTGGAATGGGAGTATCCCGGATGAGGGTGTCTATGAACAATGATTGTAATGTATGTTCAACCTAAGATGCTATCCCAATGAGGACGTGATTGTAGTAATGTGCTGTCTTCCCTAATGGGGGATCCTCCGATAGGGACCAATAACCCATATCACATCAACCAACACGTGAACTATAAGGCTAGAAATTACCCGGAACGAAGACAATGAGCAGTGATTGTAATGTATGTTCAACCTAAGATGCAATCCAATTGAAGACGTGATGGGAGTAAGTGAGTAACGTGCTGTCTTCCCCCATGGGACTCTAACGAGGGATCCTCCGATATGAACCAATGACCCATATCACATCAAACAACACATCAACTCAAGGCTAGAAACAAACAAAATAATGTGTCATGAAAAGTAAAATCTGCTTGAAAAGAGTATCCCGGAAGGAAGTCTATGGGCATTGTTTGTAATGTGCGTCCCCCCCCCCCCCCCCCCCCCCACGTGGGATTCTAACAGGGGATCCTCCGATACCAACCAATGAACCATATCACAAGTCATCAAACAAAACATAAATTCGGTAGCTATAAACAAACAAATGTGTCATGAAAAGTAAAATCTTCTAGGACAGAGTATCCCGGAAGGAAGTCTATGCACAGTTATTTGTGATGTTCCTGAAAATTTAAACTAACCTAAGATGCTATCCCTCCAAGGATGTGTTGGGCTAACGGGCTGTCCTTTCCTATGGGACTCTGACCGCCGGGCAGGGGGTTGGCTTCTACATAGGTTGGCACAACCTGGGCAGACGAGAAGAGGCCTTCCAGCCAAGGCTTTAGGACGGTATTAAGGAACTTGTCTTGAACGTCTCCAGACCACGTGGAAGGGTGAATGGCTTGGAATTCAGAATTCAAAAGATTTTTCTCTGGGCTGTCATCAATAAGTAGGATATAGTCCGTGCTCCCTAGTCCAGATTGCCTTGCGACCTTCTGAACATCCTTCAAGAAGTATGGCTTATGTGGATTGCTCTGACGTTTCGCCGATGACACTGTACACGCTTCTTGACTCATTACATGAATTTTACCCCTCTCTAATCTAGTATTCCAGATAAGGTGTTTTACCATGTAATCAACCTTCTTCGTTTGTGCCGCACTCCAAATTGTGATAGAGTGAACAATCTCATGCAGCCAGTTTAAGAACTCTACATAGCCAGGCCTGTATTCGGTTTCCTCTTTCCAAACCCTGTGAACTAATAGGCCATTCAAATCAAGCACAACTGAGTACTTAGGATGTACCTTTTGACTCCCCAATGTCCGCGTATTAGGAACGGCCGTCTTCGCCGTCACTGCGAAAAACCAGTGCACATGAGTTAGGACTACGCTAGGTAATTATGGGACCCATCCCGCAAACTCCGTGGATGGCTTGTAGAGTAAAAATTCCGTATCGGGGGATCCCCCGATAGAGCATTGTACAATGGGTTCTGCATATTCATTGAACAGATGGACTCACATACGATGAGACATTCCGTGTTAGACATAAAGAAAGAGAATGACTACGTCCGATGAATTTCTTAAAATTAAACAGTCATATGAACTGTCAATGGTGTCTTCAAACCACATCAACAGTTCGGGTACAGATTGACTCACTAGTCACTACCCACTATAATACTATTGACTAGTACCTTTTTTTGGACTCAATGCATGGAGATCAGTAGCCGCATCCTCAATAATGGCCTCCATGTCTTTACCGTAGTTTCGGACACCGACTTGCACGGCTTGACTTGGTGAAGCCTGTGTTGATAAGTGAACCTGTGGAGTGGGGACAACATCTGGCGTAAGAGCTGCCAATGCCGTCATCGCCTCGCTTACGTTGGACTCCTCCGCATCGTCATGAGGAAACTCATATCCACCAGAGAGACTGACGCACTCTAGTGGTTCCTGTGATTGGGGTGTTGCACATGCCACAAATCGCGCAGTCTTCATAACCCTGTTGCCACCCTCGATCCGGAACACTCGAGTCACCACACTTCTACCACCTTGGACTACAGTAGGTCCAACAGAATTGAAGTTAAGAAGTGATGGGCGCGCCTTCCTTACACTGGCTAATATGCCAGCTGCGTTCTGCCTGTTCCTAAGATCATCGGAGGCCTCATTCAGATACTCAGGCTGCTGCTCCATAAACCCTGATCCCTGCATCTGCGAGTAGGAACATTCATCGGTCAATTGAGGAGTCCACCTTGGATTTATAAATGGGATGTTACTCCTCTTTGACACCGGGAAATACTCCTTTGATCGGAGGAACCGTGGATCCTTGGAGACATACTGGTTGTTGGATACTTCTGTCCCCTGAACGGACCACAGACTAGAAGATTCAAGATATCATCCAAAGCATTAGGCATCGCATCTTATCCGGGGATCTCCCGATAGAACACATTAACTGCATCCTAGAGTATACTTTCGTCAATGCAATATTAAACGTTTACTTAGGGAAGACAATGACAGAATTATTAGAATTCTCTTATCTTGTTCGCAAGTAAACTTAAGTAATTTACATGCATTATTTACACTGTAAGGTTCGAAAGATTCATTTACTGTACATGCTGCCTACATATCAGTATTGGACGCCTGCATGATGGGGAAAACATGCATGTGCATCACACAACAGACCTGTCCACCCGCAATTTACAAGTCACGCCTAAATGTATCGGTAACTGCTAGTTATGACCTACCTTGCCCTCATAATCATGACCAGGACCCGTGTAATCCTTTGTGCCCATGCCACCATCGGAGGATCCTCCGATAGAGCTCACGCCACCCTCCTCGTCCAGTCTTGTGCCTATGATCGGATCTTGACATTCAGTTTGCCCTTCGTTTGGGTCTGCCTCGAGGTCCTCATCCTGCGGACCCCCAACCTGCGCAGCCTCATCCTGCTCACGCTCATCTTGCGCACCCTTAGCTTGCACACCCCCACCTTGCACAGCCCCATCCTGCCCACCCTCACCCTGCCCACCCTCATCCTGCCCTTCATTTGGTTCTGCCTCGAGGTCCTCATCCTGCGCACCCCAATCTTGCCCACCCTCACCCTGCCCACCCTCATCCTGCCCTTCATTTGGTTCTGCCTCGAGGTCCTCATCCTGCACACCCCTATCTTGCCCACCCTCATCCTGCCCTTCATTTGGGTGTGCCTCGAGGTCCTCATCCTGCGCACCCCCAACTTGCGCACCCTCATCCTGCCCTTCCTTTGGGTCTGCCTCGAGGTCCTCATCCTGCGCACCCCCAACCTGCGCACCCTCATCCTGCTCACGCTCATCGTGCGCACTCCCAACCTGCGCAGCCACATCCTGCCCACCCTCATCCTGCCCACCACTGCTGACACATACATTGGGCCCCTCGTCTAGTTGCCTATCAAGATCGGCAATCTGCGCAGCGAATTTCGGATCGATATCAAGTGAGCTACGATGTCCCCTTAATATGTCATCACCCTCACCCCCACCCGTGATGTGCTGATCTCCTCCTGTGTCAGCTCCCACGACATCACCGTCAACCTCATCTTCGCAGCCGATCGGCGGTATGGCATCAAGATCAATCAACTCGACATCTGCAGTCTCATCACTCGTCGGCTTCTGCTTGTTCTTCGATTTCGTCTTCTTCTTCTTAGTCTCAGGCCCAGCCACAGGAGCCTGAGCCTCAGTCCCAGGGTTCGACTTCGTCTTCTTCTTCTTAGGCTCAGGCCCAGCCTCAGGAGCCTGAGCCTCAGTCCCAGGGTTCAACTTCGTCTTCTTCTTCTTAGGCTCAGGCCCAGCCTCAGAAGCCTGAGCCTCAGTCCCAGGGTTCGACTTCTTCTTCGTCTTAGTCCCAGTCTCAGCTTCAGGAGCTTGAGCCTCAGCCTCAGGGTTCGACTTCGTCTTCTTTTCACGCGGTGCGTCAGTCCCGGTCCCAGAATCCGCCCCACTCGCACGATCCGCTCTTGCTTTCTGCTGCACTCTACGCACTCCTTCAGCCCCAGACGGAGGACCATCTGTCGACTTCTTCTTTGTGCTCTCCTTAGCAGAATCCATCTGGGGAACAACTGCTGGCATCTCTTTCGTTGAAGGCTTCTCAGCGGCCCCAACATCACGTTGAATTGAAGAACCTGGCACGTTCTGAAGCTCTTCTTCAGCTGAAGACGCAGGGATATTATCCTTCTGCTTCTTGAGCTGTTTAGGGGGACCGTAAACAACTCCAGCGAAGGACAAAGTCTTCTTTGCTGAAACTTGAGCGGATGACCCCGCTACTGCGTCGAGCTCTCCTATATCCTCATCCGTATCCGAATCGTTGCTATCTGGTTCGTCCGTATCATCAGGAACACTGTCGACGTCTCGGCTAGCCCATATGAGCTCAGCAGTCTTCTTGGCTGATTGAACCAGTCCTTCATCTTCCACCACCTCCAGCACTTTGGATCCCCGAGTCTGTCACAGGCAATAAACCAGTCAAATAATGTCGTAGTAAAAATTAAAGAAGGCATGGCGACATCCTATCGGGGGATCCTCCGATAGCAACATCCTATTGGGGGATCCTTTGATAGGATCAATCCATCACAATGACTCCGTAGTGAGCAAGAACTAAATTGAAACAAATGGGCACCATCTGATGTAATGAGCGAATTCATCTATAACAAAACTGGACGGATAAGAGGGGGATCAAACGTACCAACCCAAGATGTGTGAATGTGGGACCTCCACCGATGTTTACGAGGACTGTTGTATCATTGAAGACAAATCCCAAAGCGAGCGCTATGGCCTCTATGTTCAAATCGGCCTTCTTTGGGTCAAGGAACTGAGGGGGTGAATCTGGGAAGTCCTCGGCGTCAATTACATTCGGCAGAAGTGTTGGAACTCCGTCACCGAAGTAGTGCCTAAATCTTGCCCATTGTGTCCGATCACTCTCTTGCCCGAACAAGAACATTATATATAGTGGCGTCGTCTTGTGCATAGCAGTATCGCATAATTTGTCGTTGGCTGCACAGAGGTAGATAACGGACACAACGTCCCATACAAGTAACTTCCGATTCTGTGCTATCCATTTCAAGTATTCGTGGATAAACAGGAATCCTTGCTCGGCAACGATGAAAATTCCTGGGATATGGGCCATTCGAGAATCGCCCTCTCCGCTCTCCATGGACCTAAGCAGCATGGTCAAATACGCATGTTCCACATCGATAGGCATCTGGCGCTCTCTGTCAATGAAGGGACAGACTAGAACAACTTTCCGCTCCTGCCCTCTCTATGCTTTTACATCCACATCATAGAGGACATCGCCAATGTTTCCTGTGCCCCTTCCCGAAACTTTGTGGAAGTAGTTCTCAGACAAGGCATCTGCACTACGCTGACTCGTCTCCACATTTGCTGTATTGCTTTCATGTGCATCCCAAAGAGAGTGTAGGAGCTGCGGGCAATCCTTTGGGTTACTGGATTTGTTAAGGTTTCGTCCTCGCTTTTCGAAAAAGGTCTTTCCAATGTCAGTTTTACTGAGTCTGCCATGCCATAAACTAATCTCCGTTTCCGTGATATGGAGCCGCTGAGTAAGAGCGTCGTATTCAGCATCCGTATATGGGACGTAAGATTGCTCCTTGCTTGGGAGAGGATGATCGCCTTTCCAATACATCACCTCGTTCTTGATCAGTCGGATCTCCTTCACGAGACCCGCTCCATCCTTTAAGCTGTCCATCGAAGGCGTCTGGCTCTTAGACTTAGAAGACTTTACAGAGATATGTTTGGACTTCACCCTCGCTGCAAGGTCAAGTATTTCGGAATCCCTCAATCCGTAAAGCGGCTGAAAATCAGACAAAGGAAGGGGACCAGCCTTCTTAGATGAACGTACAAGGGCATGATCACCTGAGGCTGCATTCGGCGTCGCCTCCCCAATACTTGTCTTAAGCGGAGGGTATTTGCCAAAACAATCCAGAAGATGGCCCTCCAACCAATCGTCCTGAATATGCACCCATACTTGAAAAGCCTGGTCGTTCGCGTGTAGCAAGGGGATCTTAGGAGCATCGGCGGTCTCGCCTATTCTTTTCACTTTCGACTCAGTCATTATCGACACCAACGCATCGACGAAACTCTGCAAGAGTATCATCCTCGTTAGTCAACTTTCAAAGGTTCTGTAGAATACAAACTTAAAAAAAGAGCACGCGCTCCCTATTGGTGGATCCTCCGATACAGTCGGTATTCACACATGACTACTACAACTGTTGACTGCAACTATTCAATGACAACCGGGATCCGAATCATACCAGGTACTCTTTTGAATGTTTATGCCCGTGCAATGCCGGTTGTGGCGAGCCCATATCCTTCCATTTTCTGCGGGCGGTGCCTAGCTGCCCAAGGAATGTCGATTCTGTGCGGTTCCCGGCGATATCCTGATTCAGCACCCTCGACAAATGCATCAAGGTGTCGTGCTTCGACGGCGGTGCCCAAACAAGGGTAAACTTGAATTGGGCAGCTGCTTCCGCATCAGGCTTCGATAGACAACCCTCCGCTATGAGTCGCCTGTGAGCTTCCACATTATGCTGCCCTCCGATTATGTAGAAACACGTCTCCGCCGTGATCTCGTTCCTCATGGGAGTCAACTCATAAAAGGTGGCCGGTAGAAAATCCTCTCTCTTCCCCTCCTTGTTCATGGGCCTCCCTTTCAATGGTAGCAAATACAGGTGTTGCCTCCCCATCTGGAATGACGGCATAAGCCGCTTCTGTGCTAGTAATGCCTTCACCCTCTCTTCGATGAGTGATCTATATACAATTTCTGCCGGAGGTGCCCTGTAGAGTTTAGCGATGTCTACTAGCATCTCTTTACCGGAGTCGGGATCTGATTGGAAAGGAATTCCACCAAAAATGTACACGGGGTTGAACTCTGCCTCGTACAGCCTTCTGATAGCCAGCTGTTTCTCCGTGCTCAGTGATTCTCGATTTGTCGATTTAAGGTGTACAGCATCACCCAACGTCAGAGGTCCTTCAGATTTCCGCCTCTTCTTCTTATCAGGCTCCTCTCCCGACTCGACGACATCTAACATTTGGTGCACCCTTCACGGCTCTTGCCTTCCTTTTCTTTGGGGGCGTCTTGGGTGTTGGAGCACTAATCCGCACCAGCCTCGCGAGCTGGTCATCAATACCAGCCCTGTGCTTACTCAGAGTCATCCACATCCTATGCACAATAGAAGCGTCAGGCTCCGACTTCAAAAGCACGAACCCCTTGTCGTCAACATCCTTGCACAATCGTCTAGACAATGTCTTTGATGGCATAAGAAGACCGTATGTGAGAGCTACATCGCCTGAGCCTTCTTTCACAAGAAGAAGGACCTTTGACGGATCCACAACCTCCATTTCCAGGACGTCGTTTCCATTGCTTGGGGTCATTGTAACACGCGCATCACTACCCAAATATTCAGCAACAAGGCAGATGTCCGGATGCTTGCCTTCCAATTCGTCCCAATGAAGTCCCCAGCTCAACGCGTCGTCGCATTCAAAAATTTCAGGAACAGGTTTGTTCTCATATTGTGCAGATGACTTAACATGGCAGTTGTATCGCGGACACCGATTGCTCACAATACAGTCCAATTGCACTGGGCTCTTGCCAATTGGGCGATCCGATCGCTGAACAGCTGGCTCCCTGGAACATCCAAGAGGATCGACAGGTCAGGCTCCCTGATGGATAACAATTAAGCTACACACTACTGATCTATCTAACGGGGGATCCTCCGATAGGAACAATCCCCCCAGCACGTATGCCACCCTGAACCCTATCAGGGGATCCCCCGTTAGAAAAGGCCCTGTCTGCATAGCAAACGCGTTTGCTGCAGACATCTAACATCTCTATCGAGGGATCCCCCGATAGGAAAAATCCCCACAACAAATAGTGGGAATTGATCCTATCGGAGGATCTCCCGATAGAGGTGACAGGAGCGCATTCGCTGCATGCATCTACCCTGGCTCTCTAACGGGGGATCCTCCGATAGTTAGGAACAATCCCCCCAGCACGTATGCCAATCCATCTTATCGGGGGATCCCCCGTTAGAACACGGCCTGTCTGCATAGCAAACGCGTTCGCTGCAGACATCTAACATCTCTATCGAGGGATCCCCCGATAGGAAATTAAAATCCCTACAACACGTAGTGGGAATAGGTCCTATCGGAGGATCCCCCGATAGAAGACGCGAAACCCACTCAAAGGTGACAGGAGCGCATTCGCTGCATACATCTACCTTGTCTAACGGGGGATCCTCCAATAGGAACGATCCCCCAAACACCTTTGGCAATCCATCCTATCGGGGGATCCCCCGTTAGAACACGCCCTGTCTACTTAGCAAACGCAGTTGCTGCACACATCTAACATCTCTATCGGGGATTCTTTGATAGGAGAGATCTCCGTGAAACCCTAAACCCTAGAACCGCAGAGACTAGACCCTGAACCTCATACCGCATTCACTAAACCCTAAACCCTAAACCCTAAACCCTAAACCGCATTCACTAGTACATACTTCTAGTTAGTGTTGTAAGTTTAGGTTTTATTAATTAGCGTTAATTAGGTTTAGTGAGAGCTAATTTTAGTCTGCAGGGATTGGATTACTCACTTTCCCGGCCGTTGCGACGTTGTCTCCTCCGGGGCTGCGTCAGTACTAGGCGTTTCCATCTCTTGTGCAGATCAAGACCTGCATTCAACATTCATTTGGATCCAAAAGATTTAGTGAATATTCAGAACCTGATTCACACTAAAGAATGATCTAGCGTGCATCATAGCAAATGAATGCTTAATAACCTGCATGATTGTAACAAACCCAGGCAACAATGAAAGAAGACACGTCCATTACAGATTGAAGAATGATTCCTTTATTATAGCAAAACTAAACAGTTCGTTCAGTCTGACTTATAAATAATATAGATAAACCCTAGACAAGTAACGATAGAGTCATAGAGCGCAACAGCAGAGAGTGAGTACTCAACCTTGAATCTCCATTAGTACACAAGACAGTCAGATTGATTATAACAAAGTTAATTGTAGTAGTAAGCTACTGTAGTAAGAAAATAATTTAGGTCCACTCCTGTTAAAAAATGCAGGTACTATTCACTCAGGATGAGAGAATACTATTCTAGTACTACGCATTGAGATTCCCAGCATGCAGCTCTCCCCATAGCTAGTTACCGATCTCACATTCAAACAGCAAGCAGGCAAAAGCTTGGAATGAATGTCTTGACAAACAACAAGCAGACAAACACTCAGCAACTGATTCGAAGCAGCAAGCAGAAACTTATGAAGCTTGATAAACAGCAAGCAGCAAGCAGAAAAGCTTGACAAACAGCAACAGTCAGCAAACAACAAACAAACAAATATTAGCAACTAAAGCAGGCAAAAAAGATCCGACCTCCGATTTTGGGTTTCTAAACATACCGGCCAAAGCTCAGACGATGAATGCGCCCTACTGTAGGCTTCTTAGTACACGTCGCGTTGTCCAACGAAAGAGGCGCGCAAACGCACAGCACGCACACGCACACCGCACGGACACCTCGCGCACACCGCACGCAGAACTACAAACATGCGCTTGAAATTGGACTAAATCGGTCTACAAACAGCGAGGGAACAACGAAAATGCAGCGCAAATTGCAGCGGGAGAGCAGCGGAATCAGGAGAGCACTCAGCGGCCGAGCGCACAAATTGCAGCGGCGAAGCAGCGGGAGAGCAGCGGGAAGAGCACCGGAAGAGCAGTGGACGCGCGCAGAATGAAGGAGAACGCAAAAAAAAATCACGACTACCCCCCCCCCCCCCAACAGGACCCATCGGAAGTCAGAGGCCACCCGACCCGTTGAGGGAGACGGGTTGGGGTACAATCATGAATGGGTGCGCCGCCAAGGACTTGACATTTGACATGACCTGTAGGCACTAAGCATTCATCATCCATCCATGCATGGCATGATTTGCAGATTTTGTTGGTCATTAGTAAACTCATTTCATGGATTTGCTATAATTTATCATAATTCACATATACCTCAATTTGATTTTTATTTCTAGTAATTTTAATGTTCTAATTTATCCATATTCATCTATTACTTTACTAATTTACTATACTCGCAAGGTAGGGTCTGCTTTAATAGTTTTAAAAATATATGCCTAAATCCTAAACCCCTAAACCCTAAACCCTAAAACCCTAAACCCTAAACCCTAAATCCTAAACCCTAAAACCCTATTAAACCACCGGTAGATAATGTTAAGTGCGAAACTGCGAACCTTGCAGTTTCAGAATACAATACTAAATACTCTAATTTTTGAATAATTTTTTTATTCTAATTGATATTCATACTAATATATTAGAATATTGCTAGTTCATACTAAACTAAATAGGTAGATTAGTATTAGATACACTAATTTACATAAACATGTTGTAAGTTTTTACTGTTGACCAATTTTTTTACCCTCTATATTGGTCAAAATGGCCCGATCTTTCAATGGTATTGGAATGAATCAAATAAATGTCTTTGGTAAGAAAAAATTCGAGAGTAAAAATCTATAATGTTTTCAAATCTTATAATTCTCTGACACTAATCTACCTATTTAGTGTACTAGTGTATCGATGTGCCATTGTTCCAAATCACACCCACGTTTCCATATTGTTGTGCCGTCTTGTACTCAATCTATTCCCGTGCGTTCCCTTAATTTGTACATCCCGGTAACAAATTTTTTGTATGCTTTGCTCATGATTTAATTAATTTTATAGACAATAACAAAATCCCTTTCGATTCCAACACTTTGATGTCATAATTAGGTCCAAACGCAACGCAAACTCCACACACCCCAGCCTCCATGTTTAGAATGATCTTGAGTTCCCAACGGCAGAAGAAACAATACCGAGATGCATAACTTTTCTCACCTTATTAGTTAATTTACTAGACAGTATCATTCAATTCTTTCAGGTAATGAATAGTAATAGTTATTAACTCCTAAGTATAGGTCCTCACCTAAATTCCTAAATTAGAGTACTGCTAAGCTTCATTACAAAATGCAGTCAGCAGGATATTTAGAACTTGATGTATGAATTATACAATGTGCACATGATGTTTTAATTTTAGATTCTTTCCATAATTATGGTCAAATTTATAATTATTGATTGTTATCACCAAGTATAATATTTGAAATTCAAAATTCAAAATTTCACAACAATATGATTGATTACAAATAAACTATTGTAATTATTCATTTATTCATACGTGTTGTGATGGGTCGAAATGTAAATAAATACACCATAATTAAATGTAGGAATTATTGTAAAATATTTGGTTTGTTGCTAAATCTTATGAATTAGAATGATCTTTCAACTTTCAAGAGCACTATTGAACGTCGGACTTTTGAAATTTTGTGTGAATCACCGCAATATGAAATGTGGCACAAAAATTTCGGATACCCTCGTCATAATTATGGTAATAACATATAGTTACATAATTGTATAACTAAATCGTATATAATTATATCATATACTTATACAATGTACAGTTATATAATTAAAACATTCAATACATTTACATCATAATTACAATATACTTACACTAAACACACAAATATTCACGTATACTTAGACTAAACATATATTTAAAATAGAATATATCTGTATACAAAGGTATTTAGACATATAACCTCTCGAATACAAGGGGGTTTTTAGAAGGGGTTATGAACGCACGTAATTCTCAAACATAACGTAGAGTGCACCCCCCCGAGTTAAATACTAGAGGGCTATGAAATAAATGGAATATTCTACTATGTTACAGTGTACTTGGGATATATTCTAGGAATATTCTTATAATATTCTTCAATTGGGTTTAAAGCACGACCGTAAATTGCTCCTATAAATTTATAATTTTTATCTCGAATGTGAATAAAAGACACCCTATATTTGTTCTCTCAATCATAGTGAATTAAATTTTTGACCGTGACTTCCCTAGGACTAAATCCAGTTAGTCAATATACGTGTACGTATATATACGTGGTTTAATATATATCTACTATTTTTAACATATATACAAATTTACTACATATATATACATATACATATGTATATATATATATATATATATATATATCTATAATTATATATCTAGTATATAATTATCTATATATATATACATACATATTGTAACAAATATATATAAATATATATACATGTATAATTTAAAATAATTTTGTTATACATAATTATATATACAATACAATTAGGTTATATTATTATTTATTATAAATAATAAACATATTAGGTTATACAATGCAATTATAGTATATAATTATCTCGGGGGGGGCACTCCCTTGTATATTTTGTATACACGTGCGATAATGACCTATTTATTTGGGGGGTTATTTTAGCAAAAAAATTTAGCAAAAAATATTATAAGGTGATGGTATTTTACATGTAAAAAGCCTGAGAATATTATATGTGATGGTATTTTACATGTAAACATGTTTCACTTTTTTAAAATCCCCTATTTTACATGTACATTTTTTACAAAATTTATCTACAATGAATATATTGGACCCTATTTTTTATCGCACGTTGTTTCTAAAAATTTTGCCAGTGAACCCCCCGAGATAATTATCTGGATAAATTACAATTGTATAATATATATTTGTATATATATATGTTTCATACGATACAATTAATATATACAATTATACAATTGAATATAGGGTATATTATACAATTAATATAAATGTGTATATATATACATATGTATGTTTATATAATATACATGTATATATATATATATATATATATATATATATATATATATATATATATATATATATATATATATATATATATATATATATATATATACGTACTAGCAAATCTTGTGTTGAAATGCAACATAAATTAAACTAAATAAACATGATCAAGAAACATGGACTCCGTTGCAAACTTAAGATTGATCGAAAGAAATTGTAAAATTTTCAGTATACTTAGATGAAAATAGTCTTACAAAACAGGAAAATGGATAAAAATGGATGAAATGATATATGATGAGATTACATATATAATTTGATATCACTATGTGTATATCACATATATATGACATGTATTTGATAATTGTATATATACAACTATTATACAATCAGTTGTGTATGCATATATATATATAACTATTATACAATTATGTTATATATATGTATGTATGTATATGTATATGTATATGCATATATATATATGTATACAATTAGGTTATATTATAAAATTATGTATAATTATTAGGCTATATCTGTTATTATGTATATATATATATATATATATATATATATATATATATATATATATATATATATATATATTATACTTGTATAACCTTATATATTTATTGTATGTATAGGCATATAAATATTATATATAAGATACATAGTTAAAATTAATTATAGGTATATATATGTATTTATTTGTATATTTATGTATATGCTGATGTATATACTTATATATTTATGTATATATTTAATATGTATTCATTTAATATGTATGTATATATTTATTGTATAATTATATAGGTATATATAATTATGTATATCTATGTATGATCATTAGTCATTATGTATATATATAAATAAACTAATAGTAGTTAACCCCTAAACGCCTGAACGTGTCTTTGCAACCAGTAGGATAATTACGTTGTATTTTGAATCCACACTAACTTTTATGAGTTTCAGTTTCAATCATAAGCTGAAATTTAAATCACTACGATTCTAGTGAGCTATTGAGATTCCAATTTACAGTTTCTCGTTGATAGCAAATCCCGATTTTACGACAATGTATATACTATCTCTAATATGGGACGTTTAGGGGTTAATACGTGCTAAAACATACAGATACAAATATATACATATAAATGTATACATATATAGTTACATTTTTTTGATGTAATTAATTTTATTTGAACTTTTATAAGTTCACAAGTATATGCACATACTAGGAACTTACTCCAACTAATTATAAATTTATAGTTTATTATAATTATTTATATATAAGAACTATTAATAGATAAAAGAACTTAAGTTTACTATGCAATCTCGTATATAAATATATGCATATACATTTATATAATTATGGAATACATTTTTGTACAGTTAATAATTATGCAATCATATATGTTACACAATTAATAATTATATACATTTAACACGTTAATTTGAAATATATTTTGTACCAATAATAATTATATAGAATTTATATATAATATATGTATTTGTATATGAACTATTATTAATTCACAATTGTATAATTATACAATCATATTAACTATATTGCATAATTATATATAAGTAATATATACAGTTAATACATATAATCTAATATATATGAAATTAAGTTAATATACACCGTTAATATATATGAAACAATCAATCATGTATAAATATGAACGATCTATGGTTTAGTGTATATAGGTAAATAAATAAATTAGTTTTTGTATAATATTAATGAATTGTATAGTACTATAATTAATTTTATACTTAGGTGCTAGAATCCATCTAGACATGATTATATAATATATATTCTTATTTAGTTTACTGCACATAAAATAATTCAATTAGCTACTATATAATCAATATATATTACACAGGTAACTAAGTATATGGAAAATATAAAGTATATATATATATATATATATATATATATATATATATATATATATATATATATATATATATATATATATATATATTATATTACTATATAGCAATTGTATTATACAATTATATAATTATGAATGATTCTATAATTATATATTTCTCGAGATTAACCTTGACTTTATATATAGTTTGATACTAATATTAACTATTAGAATCACTATTCAAACACTATATATTAAGAATTATGAACAGTTAGTAACTAAAGTGCTAAAATATATATAAGTAAAATTTCATATATTAAATAGTTTACTGATTTGATTATATCATTATGAAATATTATTTATAAGTTCATTCGTATTTCAACATATAAACTTTCAATATTAAAATATAAACATAAATATATATAATACAAATATATACAACACTGACTATGTGTTTTAACTGTCTGATATATATGTTTTAGCACTATCTATTACAAAATAATTCACAAATGAGTACACTTTGTGAACTAATTATAGGTATATAAACTACTAAAATAATAGTATAATTATAACTGTTTATACATAAAAAGTTCTTGAGTTCTATTATAAAGTTTTTACGCAGTTATATCCAAGCACACAGTGGACACATCAATTTCAACTATATATATAATAATCGTATAGTGAATTTATAGTTGTATAGTTTAACCCCTAAGTGCCCAATCAACCATATTATGCTTGATTTTTGGTCAAACGCCCCAAAAATCAAGTGTTTTAAGTTTTATTGTAGTCGGTGTTTCATTGATAGATGTTTAAGTTAAGTTAATCTACATCTTTTGACCATTGGGATTGGAGAATAGACTTCATTTGAATTTTTTTTACCGTTGAGAAATTTGAATTTTGAGTGTTAAAAATACAAAGGGCTTTCTAAAAATGATCCAATCATAGGTCTCTTTTAATTTTTTCACTTTCAGTTTTTTACTCCTTGTAAATATTACTTTTATCTACATTGAATATAATTTTTCATATTAAATTTGACAAAAGTATATTTATTTTGAATTTTTACCTTATTTTCATGATAAAATTTGTAAATATTCAAACTATTTTCCAATCATGTTGAAAATTTTGTCATACCTTCATAATGTTGATGACTATCTATGAAAAATTATAAATCATACAATGTGATATTTAAAGTATGCAAACTATAGTGCTTTGACTTTTACAAAAGAGGTGAGGACCTTTAGGGGTTGATACAATTAAATACAAGAGTCATTTTTGACGGTCCATAATTATATGTTAACTTTTAGTAAACAATCAATAATTTATATATATATATATATATATATATATATACTTTTAGAAGACAATTAATAAGTGCTACTGATAGTATACATATATATCAAAATCCTAAACCTTAGTTGGAGGATTTGAGTATATTTTTGGTATTCGGAAATCCCCCGATTTACATGTTCAATTGGGTTTTTATTTTGTTCACAAAGCTATGGGGGGAGCGCTCAATATATTGTTTGTGGACTACTTCGAGTCCAACATTCATTTGATTAAATGTAGCATAATATTCCCTCTTAACCCTAAGATTTTCTTAGTACTATGGATATTCCCTCCAAACCCTACAGATTCTCTTCTAACCCTAGATACTCTCTTCAAACCCTAGAGATTCTATTTTATCCTTGGATACTCTCTCCAAACCCTATGGTACTTCAATCCTCAACTTGTTCTCACGCTATCATGGTACTTCAATCTTGAAGTGCCACTCACTACTCCCCACTCCTTGTACTACCGTCCTCCCACCAGTAAGTTAGAATAAACTCCCCACTCCGTGTAGTACCGTCCTCCCACCACTAAGTTACAATAAACCCCTCTTCACTCCATGTACTTAGGCACCTAGGCTTATTATGATTACGTCCTTTTTGATCCCCTCCCTCCCATTCTTGGATCCCGGCCTTGATTTTCCCTCCCAAACGGCTCCCTCCTCCATTCAAAAATTTCCCCCCTCCTCCTCCTCATTATGCTCCATCCTCCCTATTGTAATCCTTTTCTCTTTCATTTCAATCTGTGGTTCTTGGAGGCCTGGGGACGAACGATTCTTGGAGCATTGGAGGCCTGGGGAGCACTGTCTGGAGGAGAGCACTTGGAGGACATCAATTTCTTGTAAGTATTTTGTCCTTACACGGTGTTAAGTTCAATCCCTTTCGTTCAATTAATTACAGTCTGTAGTTTACAGTAAATTAAAGTGAATTCATTGGAGTAAATCGCAGTGAATTAGAGTTAGTATGTTGTTAGTATGTGAATTGCAGTAAATCACACTGAATTAGAGTGAATGTATTTGGAGTAAATCACAGTGTATTAGAGATTTAGAGTTAGTTACAATTATTTATATCAGAGTAATATTGATCAGAATTATTTAGGATAAATTCATTTGGTGTTAATCAAAGGTAATTACAAGGCATTAAAGTTAATTACGAGTTATTAGAGTTAATTACGAGTAATTAGAGTTAATTACGAGTAATTAGAGTTAATTACGAGTAATTAAGGTTAATTACAGCTGGATATTATTAATTACACGTACTTAAAGTTTATTACGAGTATTTGAAATTAAATACAGGTGGATATTATTAATTAAATACACGTAATTAAGGTTAATTACGAGTACTTGAAATTAATAATAGGTGGATATTATTAATTACACGTAATTAAAGTTTATTACGGCTTATTATTTGTACTAAAGAATTAGCGTGAGTGCCTTCTATCGGAGGATCCTCCGATAGGGCAAGTGTCTAGTATTGGAGGAACCTCTATCGGAGGATCCTCCGATAGAGCTCGTGTCGTGCATTCAGGGCGTTCTATCGGAGGATCCTCCGATAGAACTAGTGCATTGCAATTTAGCCGTGCCCTATCGGGGGATCCTCCGATAGAAGTATTGCGTTGCAACTAAGTTGCGCTCTTTCGGAGGATCCCCCGATACAGCTCGTGTCTTGCACTGCAGGGTCTTCTATCGGAGGATCCTCCGATAGAAGTAGTGCACTAACATCAGGCGCGTTGTACCGGAGGATACTCGGATGGTGCTAGTGACTTGAAGTGGATGCGTCGTCCATCGGAGGATCCCCTGATGGAGCTATTGCCCTACATTGATGGTGCCTGGACTCTATCGGAGGATCCTCCGATAGAACAAGTGTCCTGTAATTGAGCTGTTCTCAGTTGGATATCTTACTTGTTGTTTTCTGTGGGCAGTTATTCGGACATGGATTACTTCCACAGGGACTCCGCATCGGGGTGGGACCACAGAACGACACCCTTGGACATCCCCTTTGAAGCCGGTGCAATTGTGTCCCTACATCGCCGTGGATTTGGAGTCGTTGGAAAGGGGATCATTATTGAATCCTCTCCAGTGGGACACTGGCTTGGAGTGGATATTGCGCGCACCATGACTTCGCTAATTCTAGTGAGGCCTACAGACATCAAACTGTCGGCATTGACTCTACCGGTTATTCTATCCCAGACAGGATTTACAGTTTTGGGAGATGTTGTTTATAGGACACTACTCTGGCCTGTCGAAGATGTCGTGGATCCAATAGGGGAGCATCCGATGCCTGATGCCAATGACGAGACTACTGATGCTGCAAACAACGGAGCACCCTACATCCCTGTGGAGGAGTGGATTGGGATGGCCATTGAGCGCTGCAGCGCTGATGGCGCTGTGTTAGCAATTGGTAGGATCAATTGTGCTTCTCCAGACGAACCATTTAAGGACGGCCTTCTTGGAGAAGTATGTGTGGGCGTGACCGTCCTTGATATCTTTGAAGGAGACGCACATGGTTTAATGACCCACCAGCGGTGGTCCACACTGGAATGTCGATTTCCGAACGGGCGCTCACTCAGCGGAACAATTGAGTACCTCTCCATGATCCCTGATGAATGCGACCCGGATGCACACCTTGGTGGGAGAAAGAAGGCTCCGTATAGGTTCATCGATAGGAAGCCGATGGTGGAGCGTGGGTTATCAAAGTATGCACTGAAGACCACTGATACAGCCATTCACGCAGTGACATTAATCAAGTGTTGTGAGCTTCATTGTTGCCGTCACTTCAAGCCAGAGGAGACCATGGCTTTGAGGAAGAAATTCTTCCTCAAATCATTTGATGAACGCCGAGAGTATGGGATAAGCGTAGGGGGGCAACTTCACTCTTCAGATCTCATTGGCGAAAAGAGGAAGTATGTGACGCTCGTTGGTACCGAGGTTTGCAGTGTTGCGTGGTATACGATTCATGGTATCCCGTCCTCAACATTCTTTTCGTACCTGAGCCTGTTCAAGGAGGGAGTGCAATCATCAACACATGGAAACAGAGGGATCAAGCGTCCTCGCCTAGGCACAGTTCAAGCCATGGGGACAATTGCTGCTATTGTGAAGGAGAATGCTGATCTCATGCCTCACCAAATGCGGGGCACGGTCCCCGGAAGAATGGATACCTTGAAATTCCTTCCGGCTGGCCACAACTGGAAACGAATTCAAGCCGAGGCCACAGAGGTAAGGATACAGTGCAATGAAAAAATTTGTTTCAACCTCTGTTATTACTTTGGACTTGAATCTTATCGGGGGATCCTCCGATATATTTCAGAACGATATTTATTTTTGATGGTGATGTGTGCAGACGAATCTAAGCTATGGTTTGCCAGCGGTATCCCAATCGGGGGTCAGCAGGATTAAGAAGGAATTGTTTAACAACGTAGCCATCAAACCAGTTGGGAGTTTGTTTGCGAAGTGCACAGTTTGCGACCAGCTTCAACAATTCATCGGCAAATCCGTCAAAGGTAGCGCCGAGTACGTGGGATTTGTGAAGCAGAGGGCAGCTCATTTAAGCCACCAGAGTTCCTGCCGTCGAATCTATCATTCTTGGAGAGAAGAGTCAAAACGTAACAAGGCGGAGATTCTTTGTATCATTCACGATAAGATGGACACTGCTAAGACTGCCATTCCTCGAATGCGTGTGACCACGAAGTATACCGCGTCTCTTGGGCAACTTCCAATCAACGTCACCGGTATGGTCACACACGGTCATGGTGATGGAGCCTATGCGCACTACTCGACGGACTGTTGGCCAGCAGATTCGAATTACACGATATCATCCATCGCAAGACTCCTGCGAAGGTTGGAGGGACAACCTATTAGAGAGAACAGGGGTCTTTTCCCCTACCCTCCGGCAAATTCACTTTTTGAGGCAATGCTTCGAGGGAAATCGAGATGCTTGGACGTTTTGCCCCCTGTATCAGAGGATCCTCCGATAGCTCCAATTTCATTGCCCACGAATTTGTTCTTGCAGCTAGACAACTCAGCAAAGGATAACAAGAACCAATTTTTGATGGCATTCCTCTCCTTGCTTACACATCGTGGAGTGTTCAAAGAGATTCAAGTTGGATTCTTGTTGGCTGGACACACGCACGAGGATATTGATGCGTACTTCAGTCATCTCTCGAAAACTTTGAAGAGTAAGAACACATTTGTGTTAGCAGATTTGATGAAATCCTTCATGGAATCGCAGGAGATGAGGTTTATGCCGGAGTTTATACAAGAGGTGGCTGATTTTAAATCCTATATTTCTGGGTATTTGTGTGACGGTTCAACACGACTGATAGGCCTTGGGGAGATGCACCTCTTTAAATTCTACGTGGATTCAGACGGATGGCCAGTGATGAAGTACAAAGAGTCTGCAACTGATGATCATTGGTGCCCTCGTAACAAGCCTCCCCTGCGCCTCTGGAAAGAAGATGGAAATGGATGCCCTCTTCTTCCGACAGGTGATCCTCGTCCTGTTCCGTTCAAGCGCGTATGGGGTGATGAGGTTGCTTTGCCCGTCGGTAATCAAGACAAGGCTCAAGAGAAGGTGAAGAAAGCGCTCGAGAAACGGTCATTCATCAAAACTGGCCTACATAAGTATATTGAATTTTGGGAGCACGGAATGACCAAGTGCGAGGGATTTGCGAAGCAGTTCGGTCCGTATGTGGATTATTGGAAAGTCCTGCTTGGAGAACTTGACAAGCCATTGCCCACTACGCCGTCCAGGTTAATGGAAGGCTTCTGGCCTAGTACCCACAACTTAGGCAATGTCCCACTCCTTCAACTCGTAGGTACAGAAGGTGACACCACTCCTGAAGACGAGGTCCTTGAACCATATTGTGGACCATACAATGAAAGGCCCAAGCATGCATTTAATCCATGGAGAGATGTTAAAGAGGGATCTTGGGTCCTTCTCAGGCCTTCTGACCCAGACGTATACCTTGTCTGATTAGGGAGGGCACTGACTGCTGTGCGCAGAGATGTTGCGGATCCTAACTTCGAGAATTTCTTGTTGCAATTTTGGGAACCGATGAACTGTGCGCAAACCCCTGCTGCAAAGTATAAGGATTGCTGGTCTGCGACGTGGGTCCCAGAACGAAGTGCTCCACGTTGGGAGCGTTATAGCAGTGTATTGTTTGCATCGTGGTCGAAATTGAAGAGTCCTGCAACCCGCAAAATTCCAAAGGTAGATAGAATTGCAGCTTTAGCCAATCTTGTTGAAGCCAACAAGCAGGATTCTTAATCTTGAACCTCGGTCCCCAAGAGTTGTTCTATGTTTCTTCAATGAATGGTTTGTAATGAGGAGCGAGCACGTCAATCATACTCTATCGGAGGATCCTTTGTCAGACTTCTGACTATGGCGTTAATGTTTAGAAGTCTTGTGAAGTACTGGATCTAGCATGATCTGTGCAGAAGGAGGCCTTAGAGCAATTACCAGTTCATATGTCATCGAAGGATCCTCCGATATCAATACGTTAGGTCCAAACCTTTAGTTAGTTAGTATATGTGAACTCCTTAGTGAATATAGTTAGTGATGAACTAGTCTTCATACTTCATCGGAGGATCCCCCGTCAAATAATATACTTACTACTAAGGAAGTCACTTGTCTTACTATTTTAGAAGTCTAGTGAAGTAGTGGATTTAGCATGATAGTTAGGTGCAAATAGAGGCCTACGAGCACTTAGCACTTCATTTGTCATCGGGGGATCTCCCGACACAATCTTAGGTCATTAGTATTCAGCTTTGCGCATATGAGAAGTCCTTACTATAATTTTTCTACTATATTGGAAGTCGCTAAGTAAAGAGGTACTTGTTTTTGGGGACAATTGACAAAGTTTACTTACTGTGCAAAGAGCATTGTATGTGTTGAACACTGTATGTTGAACAAAATGGAGAACATCGGAGGATCCTCCATAGGCGGAAAGTATGGTGATTTCTATCGGAGGATCCTCCGTTGGCCAAAATCCTTCTATATCCTCCGTTAGAAATTTTCGCTGATTTCTGGAGTTTGTGAATTCTGTAGTAGGGTCATTCCAGAAATAGATAAATGATGCATTTAACCCATTACTGCCTTGTCTAAAGAAAAAGAGAACTTTATAATAACTTCCAAAACCAAAGGTGTGAATCAGCAAACGTGCATTTAATTCAAGCACAGGCAGGCGGATAAGATGGTCTTTTAACCTTGTTAGGGTTGAATCAATTATGGTTCTAAAATATAGAATATTCTATAAATATGGACTAGGTAATCCAAAAGGAGGGAGGATTATGGGAAATAAGTGCAAGTTAGGATCAAACCTACCAAGCCTCGACAATGGTGAGGGAGGTATTGACTTGCAGTAATTTCTCATAATCCTCCTTGTTTTTGAATTATTGGACATAATCTCAATGCCAGCCATTTCGAGCCATTCGATCTTAAGATCCATGTGGTAGTTGACAAAAAAAGTGAAGTTGAGCATGTATGTAGAGGCCAAATAGTGAGTCATTGTTGCTACTTGATGGAGAGTTAAATAATGCTATCTACTAAGAAATTAATGCTCTTTAACATTATCAGTTCTAATCCCTATCTTCTTGTCCAATGAACTCTTGACATAATAACAAGAAGAGGTTGCATTGAGATTATGTTCAAATATTTTGATATCGGGCGAGTAGGAGGCTACGATAATTGGACCAGCAAGTCAGACCGGATGTTACGAGAACATACTTTTACAATTCAAAAATGGATTCTTCTCTCTATTGGTATCATTTTCCACTTTCTTTGAAGTTTCTTCAATGCAACATTTCAAATACAATAATATACAGGAGACCACTTCTGGGCCATTACGGATTAAGGAAAAAAAAATACAGTTGATGTAACTAATAGAGAAAATGGTCATCTAACTTTGATATCAAAAACTTCAAAGTGATTAGGGTCCATTCAAGCTAAAACAAGCCAAGGGTGTCTTGTTTTGAGTGCTTTGGAGAGCCCTTTGGAGAGTTATTTGGAGAGTCCTTTGGAGAGTGGTTAGAGACAAAAATGTCATGATTTTAATTCAAAAAATAAATTTTTAATGTATTGATTTCAATTTTCATTCACATGATCATCACTCCATTTGATTGTCTAAAAACATTTACCAAAAAAGTATTATAAATCATTTAGAAAAGTTCTTAGTGAGTCATTGAAATTAGTCAAATCACTGATGACAGTTATTTTAGTGCTTTTAGTAGCCAATTGTTTACAATATTGCTTTCATCTTAGAGTTATCCACTAAGTCATTGAAAAGTGAGTGACTGGACCGGACTTTGAATGAACACTAGATTTGTTTCCCAAATAAGAGCTTGTGTCGGGAACTAAAAACAAAAGTTGGGTGCAAAGTTTGAAAGCATAAAAAACAGTGCTAAAAAACTTCTAACCCAAGTTTTCCTGCGCGTCTTGGAGTTTGAACATAAGCAGTGCATTTTTAGTTTGAGCATAGCAATGCAAAACCCAAAATCCATCCACCGGCATCTTTCTCCACTGCGACTCGCTCTGACTCCAACCACTGACAACCGCATTTTGTACTGACATAGACTAAATCAAGGCACTTTTATCCATGGTACTTTCTATGATTGAATTTACGTTTCCACAGATTTTATCATGACACCGGCCCAGTGAGCCCTCAACTTTACAGATAACTCATCTGTACTATATGTTTTATATACATGTTAGAAACATCGTCATATCACTTTCCTCTCTACGTACAATTCAAATCAAACATCACATTGAAAATGCCTCCGAAAAAGCATTGCTGACAACTTCAGTGGTTTGTACTAGCTTCAAAAATGAACCCATTAACGCTATGCAAAGAAGAGGATAAATCGAGATACATGTACAGTTCACAATCAACCACTACAACCGTGGCTAATAATACACATGTATATGCCCTCACACATACATGACCTAAGACTCATCCCAATAACACAACTAAATATAACACAAAAATGACAACACACCCAAACCACACATACATACTAAGGTAGGTGGCTCAAAACCCGCACAACACCTTAAACCGCTCACTAGACCTATCCAATCTTATATTTATAGCTTCCAAACTCAAATTTCTATGTAATCATGGTGTACGTTTTAGGGTGAGTGGTTTTGGGTACACCTATGAGTTCCCCTTCCAAAATTCATAACTAATTCAATATTAATCCAAAATTAATTATTCCAATTGGTCCAATTTCCTAAATACTTTGCAAATCTTTCAAGATTGATTCCCTTAATAACTCCCCAACGAACCTGCCAAATCTGAAATTTGAGCAGTTTCTGAGCCACCTACCTTATGCGGAGATTTTAACAGAAATATAGCCGGAAAAGGAAGGCAAACCGAATTCAACATAACGCCACCGCAAACGGAAGACATTGAATGAGCAATTGGGTATGTATTTAGGGTTTAGGGTAGGAGTACCTCGAAAGGGCCAAACGCAAACATCATGAACCACGCACAGCGGCGACACCAGAGTGTAGGTGAGAGTCTCGGGGAAATTCACGTCTGCCTGACCAGTGCTCGACCAATACGACGGAGTTCGCTCATCGGGGTACCGAGGCCGGGGATACAAGGTGTGCTCGATGCTCTCCACCGGATCAATGTCGGTACTCGAAGCACTCACCGCCTTCTCAACGCAGCTGCTCTCAACCAGGGGCTCCCCCTTCAGTTCCGCATACAGATGTCGGTACATCATCCCTTCTTCCACTTTCCCTGCAGATCCAGTTTCCCTGATCTCCTCGAACACTTTCACCTCCGGAAACTCCTTCAAACAGAGCCCCTTCCAGTTCGGGCCATCCGAACCTGAGAGTTAAAATAAACACCAGATTTATCAGGAGATTTTGAACAAGACTTAGGGCCACTTCACACTATGGCTGAAGGTCGAGCGACCGTCGATTTCCACCAATCAAATTACAAGAAACCATGGGTTCGGCCTCTCAAACCCTGTCGCTCTCCAACATATCTATGTGGCAGTACGTTTTGACCAAGGCGACGGTCTCTCGAAAGGAAGTTTGGGTTGTACGAGAATGAAAACCCAAACTATCTTATGGTCGAGAGGCTGTCGATTTGTTTTCATAAAAAGTGAAAACTATATTTTATTACCTATTTTCAGTTTGAACTCTCTCAACAAAGTTTCCAGGACTCTCAATCCCACGGGCTCTCGACTTGGACGGCCATAGTGTGAAGCGGCCCTTACAGTGCAAAGTTCGAGACAAGATTTTAGAGCTCGGAAAATATTGCAAAAGGATGGAATTGCAGTGGATTAATTTCAACCGGCACCATTGTAAAGTCTACCGACGGAACTGTAAAGCTCCGAAGCCTTTAAACTGTCAGAATCTCCGAAGTGTTTGACATCATCAGCTTGCAAAAAAAGCTAGTACCGACAAGTTGCACAACTAGATGGACTCGTGACCCGTCTCACCAAAGTTCAAGAGTTATCCTCCAAAAAGAAAGGCAATTTTGAGACTTAACGCGATTTGAGAGTTCGACACAAGATTTCGGAGCTCAGAAGCGGAAATTAATTTCAACCGGTACCACTGTAAAATTCTACCGACAAAACTGTGAAGCTTGGTCATTTTCATGACCTTCAACGTCAATATATAAAGTATCTACTGATTCATCAAAGTGCCATCATCAGTACAGATCCCAAAGTTGCAGAAACCAGACGGACTCACCCGACTCAACTCGGCTTGTCTCCATCGCGCGAATAGACACGATCTTAAGCCTCCAGGAAACAGACTCAGAATTGTGGTGCAAATTAACCCCAAGATCGAGCCGCAAAGGAACTGAGAAGCTGCGCAAAACAAAACCACTGGGGACAGTTTCGTGTAAAGTCTAGCTTCTGCGTATCCGCTTACTAAGTCTCAGCTGCACTTAAGGTGTACAGCCATGTGCATTTTATCCTAGGTCTAAACCCCTAAATGACGGAGGGGGTAAGGGCAAAACATAAATGTGTTATAAAAAATTACTTCTTCAACTTTGATGAAGTTTGGTACAAAAGAGGAAATGAGGAGCATAATGTTTAGTAATTATTCATACGGTCAAATTTCAAAAAATAGCTTTTTATTCTCTCATAATGAGTATAGAAGCCTTTAGCTTCAAATATTTATCAAAATTACAAATTTTATTTTTAGAATTTGAAATTTGATATGATTGGTTAAAACTAGACATTCTATTGTAAAACTAAAAATTGCACATTTTTCAATGGAGAGAACATCATTACTTTCCCCAAATAGTAAATTTTCTAACACTAGCCAATGTAGAGGGTGTTTGTCTTTGAAAATTTCTCCCCGGTGGAGTTTAACTCGGATCGACATGATTCAAATTGTGTTGGAAAGTAGACTTGATTTCCTATTTGAAAATATTTTTATTTTCTAAAAAAAGATTTTTTCCATCTCGGGTAGCTCGTAAAAAAAGGGCAGCGACCATAAAATGGTTGATCCGTCACTTAGGGGTTAAGAGACCAAATTGCCGGAAATTGCGGAACCTATTCTCATGTCTGCAGAGCTGGGCAAACAGTGCTTGGGAAACAGAGTTTGTCAAACCAAGCTTGGCAAACAGTGCTTGGCAAACAGAGTCAAACAGAGCTTGTCGACCGAGCTTGGCAAACAGTGACTGATATGCATGTACTCTGACAGAACATTTCAGACCAGAGTATGTCACTGTGACTATGCTCTTCAATAACTGTAACACTATCACTGACTGGAGAGCACTTGTCACACAAACGAACCATTCAAACTGTCTCGAGAATAGTTAATATGCTTGTCACATAGGCAATCCCATAATTAAGGAGGTCAGATTATTGTAGTTCAATCAAGTCGTTAGTAGTTCTGCATCGTTCCTGAAAATGTTCATGTCTCTTCCGTTAAATCCGGAAATAAGTGTCATTTAACCCCTAAACGTCCCATGGAGATAGTAGATATGTGGCCGTATAAATGGCATTTGCTATTGACAAGAAGCTCTAAATTGGGACCTCAATAACTCACTAGAACGGCATTGATGTAAATTTCAACTTTTGTGTTGAACTCAAACCTTTAAAAAGTTTGGATCCATTTCAAATACTAGAAAAATACACCGTATTCTACTCGCCGCAAAGGCACTTTCAGACGTTTAGGGGTTATTTGAAACGACATTGGGATGTGGTACAAGTTGCCGTGTAACGCACGTGTTGAAATTGGTTTAATCACCACAATCAATGAAGAACTTTGCTCATCCTCATCAAATTCAGTATACATGTAAGAGAATCCCCAAATCCATGGAGAAAATACGAAGACAATAATTTCCAGATGGAGTCAGGGATTATTTAGGAAGAAATCCTGTTGCATGCTCAGGAGGGTGCTAGCAAGCATCCAAGAGTCTGCAGTGCTTTTTGAAACGATTAACGCCAATTTCATTAATCCAGGTCCGTACTGAGAAAATCATAATCCAAGATGGGTCCAAAATCACAAGATTCAATGAAGGATCTTCAACTACTGAAGCAAAAGAAGGCTCTCATGATGTATACTGTTATTTCCTGAAGAAGAGATCAAGTAATATTGGAGAGGACGGTGCTCATTGGCACGTGAGGTGCATATCAAACACGGTGGTGTACACGGGAAGAGTTGTCAGGCCCGGGGTTGCCAGGGCGTAGCCGCTGCAGCCGCGGAGCTTGCCGGTGCCGCCCACCACGATGGCCTCGTAAGGCGGGTTCGGCGCGGCGAAGGTGGCGATGAGAGTGATAGTGGACGCGCTGTACTTCGAGGCGTCGCCGAAGAGCACTTTGGTTACGGACAGGATGCCGCCGCCAATGCCGGCCTGCTGCGTCACGGCGCCGAAGCCTGTGGATTTTCCCAGCGGCGTCGAGGTCACGCTCTCGGTGGCGCGCACCACGTTGTCGTTCATGAGGACGCTGCCCCACGCCAACGTCCCTGGCACGCCCACCGCCGTTACCACGGTGGCGTTGGCGCCCGACCGAATCTCGTGCAACACGTACTTGATGTGAATCTTATGCGCTGCCACATGCATCCCCACCCACCGCCAATCAATCAACACCGTAACTGACAGAGCTCCTTGTTCTTCACGATCAAGAACTCCGATCCGGGCTTTACATCAACATCGTACACTCAACGCTCTCTTACGGCAATGCCTTTCGTGGCAGGGCAAATGGGTTACTAAATGCACTCTCGAGTGTCATACTTAAGTGAGTAATTTTCAGTTGAAATTAAGGTGAGAATTCCACAAACTAAGACACGGAGAGCATGCAATAGGGAGTCGTCGATCGATGGAGCTTACCCAAGACGGCGCTCTGTACGCTGCAAAAGCACAGCAGCACACACAGAGTGTACACGGCAGTTGGCTTCAAGACTCGTGCCATGATGTCCAGCCACCGGATTTGAGCTCAGTGATCCTTTCTTAGCCTTTTGGCTACTGATCACTGGCACAACCTGGACAATTGATACAATCAGAGACACTATCTCATGTCGATGTTGAGTTGAGATATATATCGTCTTATACGCATCGATTTTCCAGCCTTAACGCGCTCATTCTTCTCGACAGTGAGAAGTTAACTTGCTTTTTCCTCTTCAAAGTCTCGACGATTCCTCAAATAGATGAGCTCAATTGTATGCCACATTCAACCTTCGATTATAATGAAAGCTAGCTCCTAACGGGTTGAGGCCAATTTACCGATTATTTGACGCATGAAGAGGATACAGGAATAGAAACCGCCGGAGAGGAAAATCAATAAAATAATCCAGACAGTGACTCAAGATTACAGAAAAACTAGGATGATAATTGCGCCATAGCGGCATGTAAACGAAATTAAAGCTTCCAAATGCTTACACACTTGCATCCTATATAAGATATAAAAAAACTGGAGGTTCATAACTCAGAACTCCAAACGTCGGGTAAATATGCATTCAAGTTAGTCCCCAAAAACAAGCTAGAAAATAGACACTAGAGCAGGCTTGATTGCAGTGGAGTAAAGCTCTAAATCCAGGGGTTGCACGGGTGTTTTGTTGGAAGTGAACACTACGTGTTTGCGGCGTCACCTTAAAATAGATAGTTACCCTATATGTCTATGTGTATTTTTCTAAGAGAAAAGAAATAAATCATACATAGATAGGATATGGCAAGAGTTTGTGATAGTCAACCCCATGAGATTCACAACCCAAATTCACCATCATAATTTTGCGTAGTGTATATTGGAATTTTAGGGTTTTGAGCTTTCAGGTGTCTTAAAAAAACGTCATTTTAACATGTTTTGAAGATTGAGAATTTGGATTAGAAAGTAGTAGCTAGACAGCCCCACACTTTCTTAATTGCGACTGTTTTCATTTGAACTTCGAAACTTGGTGAAAATAAAAGTTTGATTGAAAAACATTTAGGACCACAATTATATCAATTGACAGTGACAGAGCACATGGCCAGAACTGATCGAATAGACAGAGACAGAGCACATGGTACAGAACTGTCAATGTTGGAGTCCGCTTAGCATGCTTAGTAAGTTAGTAAAGGAACAATGTGCTACTGACATGACATGGCCCAAAATTAAGTTAACCCTTAAAGCACCAGAATTATGTTTCCCTCCAAAAACTCCAAAGTTGTCGAAAAGTACCATGTTTGGAAAACAATAAAAAAAAATTTATCTAAAATCTTTTTGGCCAATTCAATTTAAACCGACTTGAATTTATTAACACTTACAAATTTTCAATCGTTCAAGGTTCCTCAATAGTAATAATACAAGCTGCAAAGTTGACTGCTACCCTTTTTTTTTTGGGCCTTGTCCGAGTTCGAAACTTTCTTCAAAAAAAAAAAGCCTGAAATGCAAAGTTCGGTTGTGCACAACATGACAGATTCTGAGAATGTGCTATTCTAGAGTGTCATTAGTGAGTAATGTGCAGTTGAAATTAAGATGAGAATTCCACAAATTACGGTATGCACAGAGAGCATGTAATAGGGAGTCTTGGATCGATGGAGCTTACCCAAGACGGCGGTCTGCACGCTGCAAAAGCACAAGAGCACACACAGAGTCACTAGTAGGAAATGTGTCGTTTTTCACTTACTATAAATGAAAAAGGAATGAAACCGCGCCAGGCACATGGCTTGCATCGATGTTCGTGAGTAGTTTTGGTCACAAAAAGACAGAAATCTAGGCACAATATTTCGTCACTATTTCGTCACTGTTCACCGTTTCCACAAAGTGGGGAATGAAAAATGACAGTTCTGCTACTAGTGAGTGCACACGGCAGTTGGCTTGAAGAGTGCCATGATCTCCACGGATATCCACGACCTTTAGCACGTTTAGCTACTGATCGCCAGGCACAAACTGCACAACACAATCTGGTTTAGAGACTGCACAACACAATCTGGTTTAGAGACACTGGAGTTTACCGAAAAGAAGGCCATGGAACCTCCCTTTTCCGACAGAATTGTGAAGCTCACTTCAAGGCCTTCAGCACCAAACCATACATCATAAAAAGAATCTACAGATTCATCAAAGTGCCAACATCATCTCAGATCCGCACAAACCAGATGGACTCACCCTTCTCAACGCAGCTTGTCTTTATCGCACGAACAGAGGTGTAAACCTTCATGAAACAGACTCAGAATTGTGGGGCGAACCCCAAGATTGAGCCGTAGATGAACCGCGAAGCCAATTAATCGATCCGCCGAATAAAACTAGCAACAGTATCATAAAGCTTCAGCCTCGGGGAAGTCACTTAGTGTAAATCTTGGGTACAAATGAGCGTAAAAAGGTATTTAAAGAGGGGCTATGAAATAATTGGAATATTATACTATTTATAGTATATTTAGGATATATTCCATGGACTTTCTAAGAATATTCCTAACATATTTTCAAATTGGTTTTGTAACACCCTATATTACTTCAGTAAATTTATGATTCTTATCTCAAATGATTAAAAGACACCCTATATTTGTTCTCTCATAGTTATTGAAATCCTTGACAGTAACTTCCCCGGGGCTTCAGCTGCTCTCAAGCTGTACAGCTATGTGCATCAATTGTCGGTAAATGAGCTTTTCGAACGTCAGCGAATCTGGTCCCATAAACGTCTTGGATTCAGACAATGCCACTGTATTTGAAGAGCATGTGTAAGAAAGCCAACTCTTGAAAATACTGCTTGGGAAATACACACTAGTGCGGTAGTGCATTTCAGACCAGACTCGTACACTAATTATATTCTTCAACAATTGTAACACTATCACTTACTGCAGCGCAATTCTCACATAGGTAATTCCATCAAAGAGGTCAGATTGTAGTTCAATCGAGACGACGTTGTTCTGCATCCTGAAAAAAATTGATGTATCTAGCGTCGTCCGGATATAAGAGTCGACAGCAATTTCATTGATCGTATTAATGTGGAAACCATGTACCATTGCAAATCACCAGAATGTTGCAGAATATACATAAAGAAAGTCCCCAAATCAATTGATAAAATACAGGAACACTTATTTCAAGATGGAAGGAGTATTTAGGACAAAATGCTATTGCATGTAAAGGACTCTGCTGAAACGTTTTGACACCAAATTCCTTGTATTGCGAAATCATCAACCAAGAATGGTCCCAAATCATAAGAATCAATGAAGCATGTCTTCATTAAAACATAAACAATCTACTCGATCTTCCGATGTAAACTGTGTGTTATTTCCTGAAGGAGAGATCGAGTACTGCTCACTGGCACGTGAGGTGCACATCAAACACGGTGGTGTACACGGCACCAGTTGTCAAGCCATTGCTGAAGAGGCCGTAGCCGCTGCAGCCGCGGAACTTGCCGGTGCCGCCCAAAATGATGGCCTCGTAAGGCGGGCTCGGCGCGGCGAAGGTGGCCGTGAGAGTGAAGGTCGACCCGTTGTACTTCGACGCCGGGCCGAAGGTCAATTTGCTGAAGGACAGGATGCCGCCGCCAATGCCGGCCTGCTGCGTCACGGCGCCGAAACCCGTGGACTTGCCCCACAGCGTCGACGTCACGCTCTCGGTGGCGCGCACAACGTTGTCGTTCATGAGGATGCTGCCCCACGCGAACGTCCCGGGCACGCCCACCGCCGTCACCACGGTGGCGTTGGCGCCCGAGCGCGTCTCGTGCACCACGTACTTGAAGTGAATCTTATGCGCTGCCACATAAATGCATCCCCACCCACCGCTAATCAATCAACACCGTAACTGAGCTCCTTGTTCTTCACGATCAAGAACTCCGATCCGGGCTTTACATCAACATCGTACACTCAACGCTCTCTTACGGCAATGCCTCTCGTGGCAGGGAAAATGGGTTACTAAATGCACTCTCGAGTGTCATACTTAAGTGAGTAAATATTCAGTTGAAATTAAGGTGAGAATTCCACAAACGAAGACACGGAGAGCATGCAATAGGGAGTCGTCGATCGATGGAGCTTACCCAAGACGGCGCTCTGTACGCTGCAAAAGCACAGCAGCACACACAGAGTGTACACGGCAGATGGCTTGAAGAGTGCCATGATGTCCAGCCACCGGATTTGAGCTCAGTGATCCTTCTTAGCCTTTAGGCTACTGATCACTGGCACAACCTGCACAACACAATGAGAGACACTATCTCATGTCGATGTTGAGTTCATATATATATATATATATATATATATCGTCTAGTACTACTCATCGATTTTAGTTAGTGCGTTCATTTTGCTCTACAGTGAGAAGTCAACTTGCTTTTTCGTCTTCAAAGTCTCGACGTTTCCTCATATAGCTCTCAATTGTATGCCACATTCAACTTTCAATGATGTTCCCTGGGACCCGAATTGTGTTTTTTGGAGAACCGAGATCGAGCTTTCAAACCACAAAAACAGAAACTAAAAAAACGTTTGATTACAATGAAAGCTGTGAACGAGTTGAGACCAATGCCGATTGTAAGATGCATGACGAGGATAAAAATGGTAGGTGAGCGGGGAGTGGCCGGGATTTGTGAGGATGAGGTCAACTGCAATGTCAACTCCAAAAGTGACCTTCTGAATTATTAGTCAACTTGGGGCAGAGAAGAACTGATTCTTAGGGCCGCTTCACACTAAGGTAGGAAAACCAAAAACGGTTAATGCCCTCAAGGCGTGCACTAGAGTTTTTTAAAAGCAGGGAGGTGGTAGACCGAAAATGGAGAATTTTTGCATGACCCGGATTACTAAAAACTTACTAAAAATTACTAATTTTTTTGGAATCTTGTGTGCGGTTTTCTGTGATATTAGTTAACCGTTTTAGGTGCTTTCATGTGTAGAAAAGGAAGAGTCTAGTATACAAGAAGGGGGTTTGACAAACTTCCCACTTTGAGAAATTGTAGATAATTATTTACGGGGAATAAAAATATGAAACAACTTGCATTCTTCATCATTTCTTCTTCTTCATCTCAAAAAAATTTCACATAATTTCTAACTCCATTCCTTCTGGTCAAATCACCTTATTTTCACCGTTTTTGGTTTTCCTACCTTATGGCCGTCCAAGTCGAGAGGCCGTGGGATTGAGAATCCAAACTTTGTTGAGGGTCCAAAGAAATCTACTGAAAATAGGCATAAAATATAGTTTTCATTTTTTATGAAAAGAAATCGACGGCCTCTCGACCGTAATGACGGGTCTTGCAAAATGTAGGACCCAAACTTCCTCTCGAGAGGCCGTCACCTTGGTCAAAAAGTGTTGCCATGTAAGCATTTTGAAGGTCCACGGCCTTTGGACTTTGGCCTCTAGCGTGAAGGGTCGAGAGGCCGAAACCATGGTTTCTTGCAATTTGATTGGTGGAAACCGACGGCCTCTCGACCTTCGGCCATAGTGTGAAGCGGCCCTTAGGCAGGAGCAGTCGGTAAAGCTTTGAAAATAGAAACCCCGGCAAGGAAATTGATCATCTTAGGCCCGGTTCACAGTATGTTTCAGTGCTCAAAATTGAAGTCTTCAATGCCCTTCAAATGGCATTATCTTGGTGTAATCGTGGTCCTGTCACTCCATTAAGGGCTTGGTGAAAAATGCCCGTCATCTAGTGTCCATCGCAAGCATATGAAGTCCGTCATCTACAAGAAACAAACTGGTATCAAATTCAAATTTTGAGACTCTGATTACTAGAGTGCCAATTCATCCTAGTTGAGAGTATCAGATTTCCAGTTCACCCCGATTGACTTTCATTTCGAGTTTTCAACTCTGGAATGTTGAAGTAAAGACTTCCAACTTCTTGTGTTCTCGAGTCTTGCCAAGTTGAGATCCAACTTGCAAATCGATAAGAGCTCAAACCTTTGCAAGCTAGTCGAGATCCAAGTTGCCATGAATTTATTGGAATAATGACTAGTGACCAAATCCGTCCACTGTGCGTGATCGACGGGTTGAGCATACAACTTTGGAAACCCCGAAGTGAGTGGATCGAGCCTTTGGAGTGAATGCATTCATTGCAACGGGGAGAATGTAGTTTGATTGACAGTAAATTGAATCTTTTGCGTGTTTTTTTGAATTTTGGAATTTTGGAATTTTTTAAAATTCATGTAGACCTATTGAGTATATGCGGATGAAGAAGACGTAATAATACTAGTACTGGTCAATCCATACAAGCCAGGGTGATGAGATTTACAAAATTACAATGTTTGATTTTGGAAGAGAACAGAGCAGCTTTTAGAAACAACCGATTGGTTTTGGAGGTGGAGCAATTATTGTAAGCCCTAAACTACAAACGTTTAGGATGGGTAGAAATCGATCATATAGATCAGCTTATCAAGCTCTCAATCCTTGGAACTTACAATGCCTACATTAATTTCAAAGTACCTATTAATTTCATTCCACTCACTATGACAGTTTTGTTGTTGAATTAATTTACTTACTCGATTATATGCAAATAACTTCAATCTTCGATTTCCATGACTTGTAAATGAAGTTTAGGGTTCAATTTCAAGAACACACACCTTTTTGATGTGACATAGTGTCGATAGCCTAAGTTGACATGCATAGGGCATTGTCAATTCAGGAAGTGAAGTTAGATGGTTGATTCTTCATTTTTTTTCCATTGTAATGGAAGCATATACCATACAAATCATGCATAATTTAAATATGAGTTTTATATTTCTTTGAAAATTCTCCATTCACATCTTGGATTTGGACGTGCCCATCAATTAAAATGCTGAAATTTTATAACCCTTCAATATGAAATTCATATGAAGAATTAAATCTTGAGCACTGCTATAGTTGTTCAATTCAAGAGGCCGTGGGATTTCATCGCCAAAGTATGTTGAGGGTCCAAAGAAATAGGCTGAAAATAGGTAATAAAATATAGAATATTTCTTTGTATTTGACTTTCAAGTTTCTAATTTTAGGTTAATCCGTCATCCAAATTGGGGACACGAGACAATAAATTGTAGATTTTGTTTCATTTTGGTGTACACTATAAATTACAATAAGAAATTTCACAAAAGAATGAAAAGAAAATTTGTGAATATGGTGCTCCAAAACGGCCCCTGGTCCTTTGAGGGTTAACTCTCACGATTACTCCTCAAATTCTCGCACCAAATTCCCAATCTTCAAAACAGCAACAGATTCTATAAATCTGGCAAGATGGTTTAAATCAAGGATAACTTTCTCCATGCCCTACCATGCCAAAAATAATCCGAGGTTGCACTATTCTGCCACAAAACTCCAAATAACTCCTAATGGACCAAGGATTCATGGTTTTAAGATGACAAATCCAATTGATCACATCATTGAAAAGTAGAATTCAGATGGAACCAGATTTTATATCATTGGAATCAGTGAAGAACATTGTACGTGTTGTTCAAGAAACATAGAAATTTGAACAAAAAGAAAATCCACAAAAGATCTACTCAAAACTGCTAAGAAAACATGAGGCGCAATGTGAGTTACTTGGTCTTATAATGTTATCTCTAGATGGAGGGAGTACTAAAATACCTAGATTCCATTGGTCCTCTTCATTCCATTGGCATAATTTCACAAAATTGGAGCATTCAGATAAGGGCTCATAACAACAAATTGGAGCAGTTTGAGACGTCTGACTAGAACCAAAGAGGTTTCAGTCATCCATCTCAAATCTCAAATCCATACTGCTCCTACATTGAAGAGCTCCAAGACTTCAGATGGGCAACAAAAAATTCCTCATTCCCAGCACTTGCACATCACATTTTGCCATCCTAAAATTTGCCAAGATAACCAACATGAAGATCATGAAGATGTACTGCCCGCACAATTACACAAATCAAGGGCAAGCGCAACAGCACCCAGACCCGCCGCTGATTGAGGATTGATGGGACTAATGATCTCTGGCACTAGTCTTGATAATTTCTGTTTGATGTTGCTCATCACATATGGTGACCCTACCAAGGAGTCTCCAACCAGAACAAGAGCCTTGACTCCACCCCGGACCCCATCCACCTTATTATATTGATCATAAATGCCGTTCAAAGTCTCGTCTATAACCGCATCAAAAAGCTCTTGAATCTCAAGGTACGAAATGGTTATCTCGTCGTATGATTCCCTTTCAGGATATCCCATCATCCGGTCATAACTTTCCCATTCACTTGCCAATCTACTCGGAAGAGGAATGTCCAAGTCCTCTCTTATCATTACCCCACTTCCGAAGTAATTCTTCCAGTCATTCCACGGTTCCGTGAATAAACCATCAAATGGACACTTCATCAGGAACTCTTGCATACATGGTCCCATATTTCTTTCTAGTATCTCGAAGAACTTCCTAGAAACCAGGGATGCATTGCGCGTAAATACACTTGATGTCACTTCTTTCACTTTGAAAACATGCTTGCACACAAAAACAACCTCCTGTACCACGACGTTGAAGGTTCTTTCACCAATGTCCACTACCATCAACTTGTCACCAACCTCGCATTGCAGCGAACTACAAGATCGAAAGCTGTGGAAAGATTCAGCCTCCAGTGCAGAGACCATTTTCACTGGGTAAGGACTTCCGTCAGCCCCGTGAAGTAAGCCTGCAGCCTCCATGCAAGTTTTCATTTTCTCTTTTGCAGCATTGTCCCAGGAAGACGGAACAGGTACACACCACTGGATCATCTGCATTGTCAGGTGATCTCCATACTTAATCTGAAGCACCCTCAGAATATATCTGCCCATCTCATGTAGATAGTCTGTAATTGGTCTCTCCACCGGTAGCCAAGATCCTTGTCTTGGTGATATCTGCATGTCTCCACTTGTAAGGTGTGGATTGAATCTTATCACAAAAGTCCCGACAGTATGCTCACTTGATTTTCTAGCTAGTGCCTCATCTCGTTCATACTGAACACGAGCAAGATCACCCCAAGCCTTCACCTGATGTAGTTGGCCTTCATGGAGTCCACGGTAGTAGTAGATCCCTGTCAAGGTTCTGCAGGACGGTCGTTCCCGTCTTGGATAATCAAAGTGGGTATAAATATCATCTGGTTGAGCGACATGTGCAAACGCAAACATAGAAGACGTGGTACCAAATTCAAGGCATACTACCACTCCATAACCCCTGGCAGGTTCTGGAATAACTTCCTCATCTGCCAACTCTTCAATGAGTGGGATTTCTGCAGACACCATCGTTGTGCTGACGCTCGTCCAGAGCTCCTCCAAACCTGTAGTCTTGTTACAATCCACTTCCTGCACGGCCAATCACAGAGGTTTCATAATTTGGAAAATTATTGCGTCTTAAAATTCACGATAAATGCCTCATTTAGCAAGTATTTTGTTTTTCCCGTGTTCCAAGTACATCATGTTTTACACCATACATGGGCCATCTATATTGCTTTCAGACATCAAACTACAACAACCCACACATTCCAGAACAGTATTCTATCAACACACTTTTCTTTCAATTCAGTAAAGAATCAAGACCCTCACTTGACCCACTACAATATATAATCTCAAGCAATTCAAGTCATCCAAAACATCAATTACACACATACTGCCCATTTTACATCGAATCACTACTCTTCATCAATCAAGTTATACGTGTGAAGTACAAACACCACAGCCATCATGTTCACGGGCCTCACGTCATCTCACCAGGAACGAAAATCTAGCTCTTTCAAGCTTCAAACTCACAGCCAAGTTTGACTACAGATGTTGCGTCAAAATGTCAGTTCACCACCATATTCAAGACTCCATTTACTGTCCTACCTCTCCATCAGAGAGCAACATTCAAAACGAAAGAGTTGAAACATCTCTTCTCACCTCATCTGGTTGCGAGCTTCGGCTCAAAACATCAAGCTTGCGAGCGATGAGCAGTGCTAGCTTCTTCAAAAATATTTTCGGTTCGTATTCATTCTCATGTGGTTTGTAAATTGGACCGGAAGTATCCAACAGCTTGTCTACAGCTTCCTTCCAGACTGTCAGTTGGACACTACTTGGCCAGCTCTTACTCCTTTCGCTCATCTTGTCGTTCACTTCCCATTTCTGCCACGTCCTCTGCCATTCTAATTGCACGTTGTGATTCTTCGCATCCTCAGGTTTCAGCAAAAAGAAAACTGGAAACAGGCACGGCACTCCGTTTCCATCTTTGGCTGCTGTGTAACTGGCAGCCAGCTCAATCATGGGCCACTTGGTTCTTGTGAAGTACTCCTCCGACAGCATCGCAACTGCCAACTTACACGTCTTTGCAGAATCCAAAATAATCTTGCTAATCTGGTCACCATGTTGTATGGTATGTCTGTCAAAGAAAACGCTGTACTGTCCACATACTCGGCCCAATTCTGCGTTTAGGAGCTCCACGAACTCCTTCTGAGCGCCACTATGGCTCAAGAAAATATCACAAGTTCCAGACATCGCTTCCTGAGTTGATCAGCACTGCCATGAAAGATCCAACACCGGCACAGTCCTTTCAGCACCCGACAGTCAATACTTGGTTGTGGAAACCGATTTTATTCCGTTCTCCATTTACTAGTTCAGTGTTAATTTGACTTTACTCTGTTTACTTTTGTCAATCTTTCAATGTGTACTTACAGCTTAAGAACAGTCTTTAGAAACACGACTGCCTTAAACGCTGTCTACGGCAATCTCAGTTGCAATTGAAAAATGGAATGAAACAGAATGACTCTGGTTTCGGTAACACTAGAAATTTGAGTTTGCTTTTGGCCCGTACCTAAAATAGAATTCGTCGATGTGTTTCTTTACCGTCCTTGGTGATAAAATCCATCACGGCGTTGTCGTCCTCATAGCAATGGCAAGTAGGTCCTCAGCATCGGAGTCGAACACCATTGAATTCGGTTGAGCAACGCTCAATCCTTAATCCTTCCTGTCAAACCTGCAAGAGAAGAGCGAGCGAGGCAGGATACGAGAATCAGATAGCAAAATCTTGAAAACCCTGTTTTCTTGATATCCATTAATACGAACCCTAAAAGTGTCGGTATGCTTTCATTCCACCCCAAGACAGCCTCGTAAATCTAAAACTGTAAAACCCGCAACCAGCACTGTTGTAAACTTCTACCGACACTGTTGTGAAGTTCACCTCGTACCCTTGAACTTCAATCCATACGCCACAAAGATCAAGATGCACCGAACTGCTCTCAGCCTGCGAAAGCATGTTCCGAAAACTACCGGCCTACAAGTGAGAGCGGGTGCTTAGAACGACATTTCTATAGAGCATGCATGCATGCTAGTTGTTTCACCACCGTGGTTAGAACGACATTCTAATGTTGTTCTGACTGTCAGTCTAAATTGCTCTACTTACCGACTTGTGAAGAAGCTCCACAGAGTAAATGTACTCACCCGATGCAACGCACCTTCTGACCACGGCACGCACGGACAAGCGCGGTGTTAATTAACCCCAATCACGGAGGAAGCAGACATCGCCATGAATCGGATTTGTGACCAGTGCAACCTCCAGATTGATCCGCAATGAAGGAATCTCCCCGCAGAACAAAACCAGCAGAAGCTCCTGCAACTTGCAAGTGCCGGATGATCGGCATTGCCACGAACGGCAATGCCCACTCTCGGCACTATCGGCGCATCGAAAATGCGCCGGCGCCCCTGCCTGGCCGTCCCCCGTCCGCCCGGTTCTGCAACCCCCGCCCGCCGTTCCCTCGCGTTCCCTGCCCGCCCGTCCGTTCCCTCGAGTTCCCACGAGTTCCCTGCCCGCCTGCGTTCCCTCCGTGAGTCATCGCAGCCGTAATCATTGCAGCCCAGCCGACGAGCCGTCCCCAGCCCATATCCCGCCGTTCCCAGCCCATTCGCATGCGTTCCCAGCCCTAAAACCGCCGTTCCCAGCCCATTCGCATGCGTTCCCATCGCTCCAGGCTGCTACCTGCCCCGATACCCACGCCTCCAAGACCCGCTCATGTACTCTGATCAAAAATCGAGTGTCCAACTCCACTGCGAGCAACTGGGAGCAACTGAGAGGCTCCCCTCTCCAAGTCCTCCAAGCAGAAATACTGAATAGGTTACCCCATTCCCAACTGAATAAGAAATACGGATATGAGGCTTTGATATTATTTAGTATTATTGTATTTTAGAGGTAGGCAAGAAGAAATAGATTCCAACACAAGATCTTAGAGGTGAAACATAATCTTTGGATGAAGAATGAATTAGTTATAAATTTTCAAAGCTGAAGTATGACGCATCCCATTCACGTCATATAGGTACACCTCTTTATGTCTAAAGAAGATTTGTATTGCACACACTAAAGATGCTCAAACCAACAACAACAAATCCATAACCACACTTATTTCAAATCTCCAATTTTATTCCAAACTCAAGTGACTATCACAATTCTTGCACAACACATAGTCATCCCCTTTCTCCACTATTGTGTACACTTTACATTTGTCACAATGTACCTTAGGAACCCTAGGAAATATAGTTCTTTTTTGCTTTGAATGAGTCAGTAGCACATGAGCTGGACGTTTCGAAGGTGGTTGTGGATAGCTTCCTTCACCCTCTTCTTGAGCTACACGTTTTTTTCCATGTCCCATCCGTGTGCGCTTTACATTCTCTTGAATGCTGGCTATAGATCCGCGTACAGGAAAATCAATAGTGGAAGGTCTTTCAAAGGTAAGTGGCTCTGAAAGAGATGTCAGAAACTTCTGCACAAGATTTTTTTGTGTATCACCTCTTCTTCACTATAGGTTTGAATTGAAGATCTCAATTCTTGAATCATAGTCTCTGCTTCCACCAACACATCTAACAATCCTCTCTGCTGATCATCGTTTTCTACAAACTCCGTAGTCATGTCTACAATTGGAGCATCCATTTGTATAGGAGATAATGGTTCCACACTGTCGACATACTCCTCAATTGACACTCTTGAGGTTGATGGAAGAATAAAAGATTCTTTCACAATTCGTTGAACTCCCAATATGTGCTTGCAAGTTGACACACTACTTCCACATTCACAAAAATAAGTGTTCAAAGAAACACTATACTTTATGTTAGGTGAAGTTTCACTTACCACATAGAATAACATGAGTTCCAAATTAACAACCTCTAAGACTTCACTTGGATTCAATTGATAAGCTTTGAATATGTGCTCCCCTCCTTTCAAGCGTCGGCGATGTTCTTTATCGTTGCCTCTCCTAGAAAACCTTTGAGAATCACCTATACATCATACCAAACTTTATTAAAACCATGATGAAACCAAGTAAAATCTTCACGGTTACAAGTACATACAACCAAAGCATAGAAAGGGCTTAGGGTTAAAAGAACTTACTTATGAGTTGCACCATTTGAAAATGATCTAGCAAAGTGGGTCCTCCAATACGACTTCCATCTTCCGCACTACCAACGATGGCAATGATAAGATCCTTCAAGGCACGGTTCACCTTGGCTTGGAGTAAGGAATACTTAATCCACTCCCAATGCCGTTCTATGTGGTTGGTTGTATCCATACCACCGTAAGGAAAGAGCCGGCCAAATCGTGGCCATAAATTCCTCCATTGTACTCTTCGACCTGCCCATCCAGCCTCCATATACTCTGCCACACTAGGTATGTGCTGAAAATCCTCATAAAGCTTTTTGAGATTTTCTTCAAAATGCTCTTCCTTTGAACAATGCATCAAAACATGCAAGGCTATCCAAAGTTTGTTCTTTTCGAGTATGCGAACACGAGTTAAGAGGTTTTCACTCCAAGCCTTCATAACATGGAAATGACATAACAAAACTTTGCCAGCCACTTGTACATTTTCTCCATTTTCGATGCTCCAACAATGTTCATCACTTCTAACAACGGTGTTGATAGAATTTAGTGACGTTTTGTCCTTGTCTATAACTATAGCGGAAGGTCTTACCGCTCCCAAAGATGCAAAAACGGTAGTCAACGCCAACTCCAATGCAATACCTTGATGCCCTTGTTTTTTATCCTTCGTACACAACATGTAAAACACAGGGACTCCTTTTCCATCTTGGTTTGGTACTGCAACAGTATACAAAGGTAAATCATAGTGATTAGTCTTAAACGTAGAGTCTAGGGCCCAAGAGTTACCATGGGAGAATCTTGTTGCAACGTCTTTCATCCAATCATCTTGAATGACTACAATGAATAGCCGCTTTCTTACATCCTTGTCCTTTGATGCATAAGGTTGATAAAAAAATAATCTTCCCTTGTGTTTGTAACCTCATAATCTCCACTTGAGCAGCATCCCAGTCATGTTTGCGTAAAGTATCTACACAATACACAAAATAAATTTATTTACACATTCAAAAATTAACAAATTGTATCTAATCATAATAAACAACAATAATGTATTGAATAATTGAATAATAACTTACCATTTACTCTCATAGAGTACTTGAGTTGATTGACTTCTTTAGGTATGATGAAAAAACGGTAGGTTGCACGCTCCAAGTCTCCAACCATGGTTTCTACTTTCTTTGCATCACGTTTGGATACAAGAGAAACTGTAGATGTTGAAACCATCATTTTGAAATTCTCTTTGGCCATGGTTATAACATAAGGATGCACAGGTAGAAATAATATGTCACTTTGAGATCTTGGTACATGGCCACTGTGCTGAGTATGCACGGAAATAGTACACTCCCTTCCTTTGGATGCTCCACTATTTTTGTCATTCACAATAGGCTCCACAGTTTTCAATTGAAAAGTACAATCTCGTAGCCTACTTTTCCTATCTTGTCTATTGTCCCTTACTTGAGAGAGTCTCACAGCAGGTGCTTTCACATGAGGTCGGTTTTTGTTTCCACTCCTATGACAACGGTAGTACTTAACAATGTGATTTTTGTACCGAGTGTTTTGACGCAACCTACGTAAAACAACATGCTTCACGCATATTTTATCAAGGGTGGCATCTAGAACGTCATGAGGAACATTATGAACCTCATCCCACAACTTGGATTCATTGCAAGTGGGGCAATATTCAAGACAACTCTCTACATACTTAGTGTGGATCCCTCCCATTCTAAAATCTGTGGTCCAATGTGCACGAATTGCATCAAGTGTAGAAGTTAAAAAGTGTTTGCCATTAACATCAATATGAGACTCTTCTACAATTGAACACCAACGTTCAATAGGAGGAATTTGCCTTCCTTTTAAGTCTTGTCTTGTAGGAGACAAACCAATGCCCCCATTAACACTTATCAACTTCACACTATCTTGAAGTTTTTTCCATCGCTCAATGGTATGAAAAGCATCATCAACATCTATAGGACGGCCATGACTCTTAGAAAGAGTGCGGAAACTAGCATTTGCTTTACGAATTTGCTCAAATACAGGTAACACTTGTTTTTGTAAACACTCAATCATGAGGTTACTACTTCCAAGTGTGAAATGAACAAAATTTGGGAAAGTCTCAATATGGACATGTTCAAAGGAAGGAAGAGAAGGCTCATCTATAGGAAACTCCATGTTCCCACTTGAAGAGTTTGGAGGCTCATCGTGACCCCCCTGCATTTCCTCGTGCGCTTCGTCATCACCATCATCTTCGGATTCGAAATCCGAAATGTTGAAATACGTCTCACCAAATGTTGTAGTGAAATCAAAATCACTATTACTCCCGTGGGTACCTCCAAGAATTTCCTCCACCCCCGCAACATAGTCTAATTCCTCTTCAAAATCTGAAGGATAGAAATAATCATCCTCTTGCACTACACTACCTTCCTCCATGGACCCTAAACCCTGAATATACTAAACCTAATTGAACAAGAATAATGTGGGAATAATTTGGAGAAAAAACCCTAAACAAAATAAAGAAATTGAAAACACAAACAAATAAAAGAGATGCTTAGGCACAAAGTAAATGTGGGGCATGTGCTTTGGGAGGGAGTGAGAGGAAGTGTATTAGAGAATGTGGAAGAGGGAGGGAGTGAGAGGAAGTGCTTTCAGTATTTCTGCTTGGAGGACTTGGAGAGGGGAGCCTCTCAGTTGCTCCCAGTTGCTCGCAGTGGAGTTGGACACTCGATTTTTGATCAGAGTACATGAGCGGGTCTTGGAGGCATGGGTATCGGGGCAGGTAGCAGCCTGGAGCGATGGGAACGCATGCGAATGGGCTGGGAACGGTGGTTTTAGGGCTGGGAACGCATGCGAATGGGCTGGGAACGGCGGGATATGGGCTGGGGACGGCTCGTCGGCTGGGCTGCAATGATTACGGCTGCGATGACTCACGGAGGGAACGCAGGCGGGCAGGGAACTCGTGGGAACTCGAGGGAACGGACGGGCGGGCAGGGAACGCGAGGGAACGGCGGGCGGGGGTTGCAGAACCGGGCGGACGGGGGACGGCCAGGCAGGGGCGCCGACGTATTTTCGACGCGCCGATAGTGCTGAGGATTGCCCACGAACGAGGGCAATGCAAGCGTCTGATGCCGGGACGCGGGAGTCCGGAGACATCGATGCGAATCTCCCCTCATAAGGTTGATTGTCCTAAACCCACCAGCTTAACCCCTAAATGACGGAGGGGGTAAGGGCAAAACATAAATGTGTTATAAAAAATTACTTCTTCAACTTTGATGAAGTTTGGTCCAAAAGAGAAAATGAGGAGCTTGATGTTTAGTAATTTTTCATACTGTCAAATATCAAAAAGTAGCTTTTTATCATCTCATAATGAATTTAGAAGCATTTAACTTCATATATTTATAAGAATCACAAATTTTATTTTTAGAATTTGAAATTTTGTATGATTTGTTAAAACTAGACATTCTATTCTAAAATCAAAAATTGCAAATTTTTCAACAGAGAGAACATCATTACTTTCCCCAAATAGTAAGTTTTCTAACACTAGACAATGTAGAAGTGTTTTTCTTTGAAAATTTCTCTCGGGTGGAGTTTAACTCGGATTGACATGATTCAAATTGGGTTGGAAAGTAGACTTGATTACCTATTTAAAACTATTTTTTACTTTCTATAAAAATGTTTTTTCTATTTCGGGCAGCCCATAAAAAAAGGGCAGAGACCATAAAATGGTTGATCCGTCACTTAGGGGTTAAGCAATCTGGCCTATTTATGGCAATCGAAAAAAATATATGACCGCATTTGAAATAGTAGGTCTTGATGAGGATTGCAAAAATTTGCAACATCTTATTCGCATTTGTAAATAGAGTTAAGTGCTAAATGACGGAGGGGATAAGGGCAAAACATAAATGTGTTATAAAAAAATACTTCTTCAACTTTGATGAAGTTTAGTCCAAAAGAGAAAATGAGGAGCGTGATGTTTGGTAATTATCCATACAATCAAATTTTAAAAAATAGCTTTTTATCTTCTTATAATGACTTTAGAAGCATTTAACTTCATATATTTATCAAAATTACAAATTTTATTTTTAGAATTTGAAATTTTTTATGATTCGTTAAATCTAGACATTCTATTCTAAAATTAAAAATTGCAGATTTTTCAATGGAGAGAACATCATTACTTTCCCCAAATAGGAAGTTTTCTAACACTAAACAAATGTAGAAGTGTTTGTCTTTGAAAAAAATTCTCGGGTGGTGTTTAATTCAGATTGACATGATTCAAATTGGGTTGGAAAGTAGACTTGATTCCCTATTTGAAAATATTTTTTATTTTCTATAAACATGTTTTGTCCATTTTGGGCAGCCCGTAAAAAGAAGGGCAGAGACCATAAAATGGTTGATCCGTCACTTAGGGGTTAACCGAAAAGTCAGCTCAAAGAAGATCTTTTTAGCAAATTCCTCTTGAACTCCTCTTGAACTCATATTGAAATATAAATAGACCAAAAACTAGTTCAAGATGAGTTGGGAGACAATCTAAAGCAAGCCATTGTCATTATTCTCCACACCTCACAATGACTTCCACACCTCCTACCAAAGCTCCAAGCCCATGGCCCACAAGGGGACAAGTTATGACACGACACTATTCAACCCAAACATAGCTCAAAAGAGCTCAAAAGAGAGGTTAGAAGGAGGTTGAAAAGGGAGGTTCCATGGCCTTCTTTTTTTGTTAACTCTAATATCATACAAAGTTCCAAAGTGGAAAGTAACCTATGACCCAGATTAAACCTTTAAGTTTCGTCATGTCCACACTATGTGGTACTAACTTTCACTCACAATGATACCCAAAACCACCAACTATAACTTCACAATGCTTGGCATGCTATTGGTCTACTTGAATAGTGAAATTGGTGGTTTTGGGTCTCAACTGTGGTGGCCCCAAACAAGGTCTACATATCATAATTCGGGGAGGTGGTGGTTTTGGGATATCCTACACTAGCCTTCAAAGAGACTGCCTTTTAGTTTCATTGTTTCACCTTTATATATGGAGTGACTAGTGATTTCTGATTCAATGAACTATTGAATCAAATAAAAAATTACAAAACATTGTTGAATTGCGAATGAATCAAATTAACAATTACAAAACACAGTTGAATTGTGATTGAATGAGTGCTTTTGATTAGTGTTCACCATGGTTAATTGCTTGTGCTTAATGCCACTTGTCCCCATAGCTACTGATTTGATGTGGAATATCTCACATCATTTCATCCTCCTATAAATTGATGTGGGATATTCCACATCACATCAATAGCTATAGGAGCAGGTGGCATTAAGCAAGAGCAATCAATCATGGTGAATAGTAATTCAAAGCACTCACTCAATCATAATTCAACAGTGTTTTGTAATTGTTTATTTGATTCAATAGTCCATTCAATTATAAATCACTGGTCACTTCATATATAAAGGCGGATGAAACCAAAAGGCGCCCTGTTGGAGGACTACTGAATGTTATGGCTAGGGTCAATTGTACTTGAACTCCCATTCACAAGCATAAAATCTTTTATAAATGAGAGGTGAAAAGAAAAAAGAAAAAAATTAGGGGTTGTCACACATCCTCTGAGAATGAATTTTGAAGAATGAGAGAAAAGAGGAACCAATAGGACACATTCTCTATGAAGAAAGTATGACACCTCATTTGTGGTATGTGGAGAATGAGAATGAAGAATAGAGGTTGTTAGTTGGTCACGCATCCTCCAAGTATGGGCCATTCTCCATTATCCATTCTTCATGCCCATTCTTCACCCATAGAGGAGAAGAATGAAATTTCTCAATCTTCAAAAATGGGCCCTCCACCATTTAAGGAGAGCGTGCCATGTCTACATTCTCTAAAGATTGAGAATGGGATGGAGGATGTGTGACAACCCCTATTTATAAAGTGTTCCCATAAGTTCAAAATAAACTACTCAAACACATTTATGTCATCTACATGCCATATTTACAATGATCCAAGTCATATTTGAGGTTCCAACTTTATTTACAATAACTAAAGTAGTGAATCAAAACACAATATTGACAATGTTTTGACTAATTCTTATTCATATCTCATTACTAGGTACTTTGGCTAGGAAGATGGTTCATTATTAATAATAAATGTTGCCTTGGGTTTATAATGTATAGTATGTGTTCATAACATTCAGTGGTTTATAGTGGCTCTACCTTGTCCCATAATAGATGGTACACTATACTCCACACCTAACAAGACTAAAACAGTAGCTAATGGGATAGGTCGAGTCCCAAAATGATATATGAAGGCTACTTACTGTTATGTTAAACCCTAAACGTCACAGCATGTAGTTTCTAATCGACTACCAGATTCCAACTCACTCTACGTTTTCATGACTTGAATGAAAGTCATTCACATTTTTGGAGATACTTCATGAAGTTGTTGTCCTATCCAATAGTTGGATATGGTCTTACTAAAGTACGTATTTTTTTAAAATTATAAATGTGGAAGTATGTCAAGTTGTTGACCAAGCCAAAATTGCATTGACTTTAGTTCAAAAGTGGACTTGCACTGAAAATGAGGTCTTAAATTTAAGAAACACAAGAATTTCAAAAAATCACCATGTCAAGAGTATCTCATTTCAAATCCATTCCAACAAGTTTTACTCAAAAAATATTAATATTTTTTTTGTAATCAAATTTCCAAGAAATTAATTTTAACTTTCAAATTTTATAATAAAGTATTGGTGATGGCATTGGTGAATCTCACCATACATAAGGTAGCGGACCACATAACCGACCAGGTCTCAAAGCCGACCCCTAAGGATCAAGGCTGGGTCCCAATATCTGCCCGGTAAAATGTGCAAAAGCACCCAGGGAGGTGCATAACTGCAGTGTGGACACAATTAGGTATTGTATTAGTCGCAGTAAAGGATTTCAGCGGTATTAGTCGCAGTAAAGAATTAGGTACTTTTTTGTCAGAGGCTTGATGCACTCAGATTTAGAAGATTGAGCCCTCGAAATTAGAAATCCCACCTGACCACATACCACCTACCCTATGCTCGAGGATTGGTCACTCTACGACTTCCACTTTAAATATTCACAGGAAATTACAGACTTGCTAAAAAAAATTGTTCTCTTCGGGATTGTCATCGCACAAGCTTTGCGGAGCAATAAAAATTTATAAAATATAGGTTTCACAATCTGAGGTACCTGAATCTGAAATTCACTCGGTTATGTGGTCCGCTACCTTATGGACTCTAAATCTCAAAATCTACAACTTTCATTTGCATATCAAATACAAGATATTCTTCCAAATAGTACTTTGTAATGATATTTCTTAAATTGTCAATTCTAGGGACACCCCTTGATGTTTAGGGGTTAAGTATGTATTAACCCTTTAGTGCCTAGGGTACTGTAGCAGACAGCTCTGGATTTCAGTGGGTTTTTCCACTGTGGTTGAGACTACCAAAAATAGAATGGGTTAAATTAGAAAGTAACCGTACAATTCTATTCTCAACTCGAGAGCACACATTTTATTAAAATTTGAGAATCATCCGATGGTGGGATCGGAAGATTATAGTATGTATTTGAACTGTATAATGCACGCTCAAAAACGAGATTTTGGGGGGTGTGTGACTTCAAAGTTAAATAGAATTTGAGGTAAATTTTCAAAAATAAAAGCAAAGACGTTCAGCTATGCCCTATGTCAACACCTCTCCGTTGCAATCTTTCATATCAAAAATAGACTCACGCATAATTATTGTGAGATTTATAAGTGAAAGTGACTTGTCCATGTACGGTTTAGGACAAAATTTTATACGTTGAAAATTGACAGGAGTGGGTACATTAGTCAAGATCGGATTACACACACTAATGGAAGATGAAGAAGAGAACACAATCCAAAAAAATAAAACAAGATAACAAACTTCCAAACACAAGAAATACTACACAATACATATGTTGTATTTGTAAGTATTTACTGTATTTTCAAGTATTTACAGTATTTTTGCGTTCTGTTGATAGGTATTTTGATAGTTGTACAATTCCAAATTGAAAATTTCTTTTTTTGGAAGGTGCGTAATATATGTGCGCAAATCTGAACTTCAGAACTGAAGTTCCAATTCTTCACAGATTCTCTGTTATTTGCATTTCCGACGTTGCAGTGACCATAATCTGGCTTGCTAGGCACTAAAGGGTTAAAACTAACACAACTTACTGTGTTAAAACTAACCTATTACTGCCCATACAAATTTATACGCATAATTATTCTAGTGTGAACTGCTCCTATCGGTTCAACATCTGTTTCTCTATTGTAATATTGGAGCTTGTAAGGGCTTTTAAGTTAGCATCTAAGTTTCCAAGAACATAATGCTCTCAAGCCCTTTTGAGTATTGGGTTTAAATTGACGAATTCAATCGATCATATCATGAAAAATTAATTGAGATGGGATCGAATTTTGTATTGCTGGAACCACTCAAATACATTGCACTTGTTGGTAAAAAACAAATAAACAAGAACTAACTAAACTCCACATTGGACATACTCAAAAATGCTTTAAAATAAAATAAAAAATAAAAAGGCCCAATTTGAGCTTCTTGGTCCATTAACCCCAAAGAGCCCACACCCCAGCCTCTTTAGAATTACAAAATTGCAAAGATGCATTATAAAAATTGTGCAACTAAGAGTGATGTTTTGAAGTTGATGCACAAATAAAAGTTGTTCATTATGAATTTTAAATACTATCCCTATAGTTTAGATCTACGATTGTTATCACCAATATTTTTATATAAACTTTAATAAAAACTTGAAATTCAATTTTTTTTTTGTAATTTGATTACAAATACGATATTGACAATCCTCGTGAAATTTGTTATGACAAATTGAAGTGTAGTGATTTTTGGAGATTTTTCGGTGGCTTCATTTAATGAGTTGAATTTTTCAAGAGCACTTTTAAATGAAGATCTTCGAGATTTTTGCACTAGTAGAAAAGGTGACATTGACAAGGGAGTCGCCCACGCATTGTGGTGCCCAATTCCACACATGCACGGTGATTTCCTTGAGGAGCGCCACCTTTTCTACTAATGTTGGTGAATCATTGCAACATCAAATGAGGCATAAAAAATTCACAAATCATCGTCTTTTTAATCGAATCACACATGCATAAAGCTAACTTCCCATAAAACCTACAGTAAAAATTTCACACTGCAAAAAGTACATGACAAATGTGAAAAGGGAGTTTGATTGATCACACATGCATAAAGCTAACTTCCCATAAAATCTACAGTAAAAAATTCACATTGCAAAAAGTACATGACAAATGTGAAAAGGGAGTTTGATTGATCACACATGCATAAAGCTAACTTCCCATAAAATCTACAGTAAAAAATTCACACTACAAAAAGTACATGACAAATGTGAAAACAGAGTTTGATTTTGTACATCATTCAAAAAATGGATGGTTGGGCGTTTAGGCATTAACGATTAAGCTAACTAAAGGCCCACACACATGTAGCTGCAAGTTGCAACCAACTCCTGCAACCTTTGTTGATGAAGATACATGTGGAAGGCTAAGAGTGGCTCGCTATTTTCAGCAAGACATTGAATATTGCCTTCAAAGCTCAACGAGGGCTGTGACAATCATGAACAATGAATGCAACGGGCTGCAAGATTTTTGACAACAGAGCATAGTCGCATCTTGCAGCATCTCGTTGCTCTTCCAACGAAAACATTGTGCCGCTTATACCAGTGCCGTGGCTGCAGCCGGCGGTTGAGGTCGGGCCTTAAGCCAAAGCCGAAGCCGGAGAATCAGTACAAGCTGGCGCTTCCAGGCGCAAATAATCATACAAAACTCCAGTAAAAGGTCCAGTGGCTTTTCTCTGACGCAAATAGAAGCTGTTCCACCCAACTAGCAAAAGTCCGGGCTCAACGTCAATGTTCCACAGCTTGTACAGGCCGTGATTGCTGTGGCGTGCAATTGCATTGTCTCTCCCGTATTGCATTGTGTCAAACACCGGCTTTCTGAAGTCCAGTTTGTTCACCGCCAACTGCCAAAAACAGGAATCAACAAAACCATACATGGAAATCTGTACAGGTCGAAGACTACCACAAATCAATACACTAAGATTGTGATTTCGTGTCAAACGCGAATTGATGTCTTTTACCACAGTTCGTTCAAAGGCGAGGAGAAATAGTATCCCTACAATACATGGAGTTTGCCACTCGTCATTCCCACTTCCACTGAGAGTGCCATATGCCTTCCAGGTGATAAGAGCTGACATGTTTATCATAAAGTTGTCATTCATCATTGAAAAGGTTTACTTGAAGTTTCTATCGTTTTAAAATTTACAGTTTTTTTTTGTTTTTACAAGGACACTATTGTTCTCCAAAAAGTCAAATAGTGTCGATGTTGAGAAACAGTGGATATCCTAGACGCTAAACACAATTTTAGTGTAGTACCAAACCACCCCAGTTTATGTATTCTTGGATGAATTTTCTAACGCTCTTTAACAACATTTACCTGGAATATTTTTCAAAAGCGTTGAAAAAAATCAACCCAGAAAACAAACTACACTAAATGGGCTATTAAGTGTCCTGTGAGAATTGATGTCTTTTTTCCACATTTCGTTGAAAGGTAAGGAGAATTAGTGTTCCTACACTACATAAGAGTTTGCTACTTGTCATTCTCACTTCCACTGAGAGTGTCATATTCGTTCCAAGTGATGAGAGCGGCATGTCATGTTTATTATAAAGCTGCCATATGTTATTGGAACACTACATCCATTTTTCTTTAACAAGGACCCAAAAATCAAAAATAGTGTCTGTGTTGAGGAATAGTGTCCTGGACACTAAATCACAATTTTAGTGTAGTGAATATAGAAAAACCCTTTCATATTTGTTTCATGTAAGAGTGTAAGTACCTGAATGGCAGCCCCATTTGCAGCTGCTGTGGCGATTCGAAGCTTGTAAGGCTTGCCAGTGCTGATCACTTGAGGAAGCTCAAACCGAACCTCCCAAATTGCAGGTACGAAGGAACCATCTGCCTGAAATCTAATTAAAAATAAACCAAACGAAGTGTTATTAACAAGTTTAACCTTGCCAATTGGTAATGCCATTTAACCCATAAAGAACCAAGGATTCATGGTTTTAAAATGACAAATTCAATGCATCATACTACAAAAAATATAATTCGGACGGGACCAAATTTTATGCCACTGGAATCAGCGATGAACATTAAAAAAAGAAACTTGAACAAAAGAAAGTCCACAACATGACTTACTCAAAATCCCAGGGGCTGCATTGTACTAAATATGTATGAGTATACAAAAGGGGTATTAATTTGAACACTGTTGTATTACGTATACATACAATAAACAGATTCAGAACTGAAAATATTCACGTATACTTACATCAAACATATATTTAAAACAGAATATATCTGTATTTAGACATATAACCTCTCGTATACAAGGGGGTTTTAGAAGGGGTCATGAAAGCACGTGATTCCAAAATATAATGTAGAGTGCACCACCCGGGCTCAAAATGCAAGATACATCATACAGAGAGTCAGTCACGCAATTTTTTGCTATGCAGAGGGTGAGTTTAACTCGCCTGTTGAGATGAGCAAAAAACCAGTCGTTTCGCCAGTCACTTTGGCCGACTGTGTAAACCAAGTCTTGTGTAGGGTAGAGATCTGTGTATCGTTCCCACAAGCCATACTGACGCCACCTGCCATGCACAAGACCAACTTCACTTCACCTCAAAAGGACCAAGGATTGTTTTTTACTCTGAAAATGACCACATAATGCTATACTTGAGACTGGACCGAAGTTTATATTGAGGACCTTAACCCCTAAACATACCAACTCTTTGAACAAAAGTAGATTCTAGCCTCAAGCAGATATTAGCATGGCTCAAATGTACATGAGGTGTACATGAGAAGACCATTGCAAGCATAAAATCTACCCAACAAATTAGTAGTTGGAGGCCTCTCCAATATTATCAACAGCTCTCCATCATAAAAGATTCATTGTAATTGGTAGAGAATTTAATAGGCTTTCAAAGGTGACTTGGATGAAAATCATCTGAGGTTGTATGAGAAAGCTTCAAGGCTTTGAATTTGTTCGTGATCTAGTTTCTGGACGTTGGGACGTTTGGGGGTTAACATTGCGTGTGTTGGTCACCAAATTAATTAAAATCGGACAAAAACTAAGTCTTCATATGACTGCAATAAAGCATGAGGCCATTAGGGGGTTAATCTAATATTATTCTACATCGATTGTAGCAACTCATGATCCATAGAAACGTCATAATTAACCAAGGAATCATGGTTTTAAAGTGGCAAATTCAATTGTAAAAAATGTAATTCTGGATAACACTGGATAAAATATAATTTTATAGCACTGGAATCAGCGAAGAACAAAGCATATGTTGGTAAAAAAAGAAACAATTTGAACAAAAGAAAGTCCACATAGAACCTACTCAAAACGGCTGAAAAGGAACATGAGGCCCAATTCGAGTTCAGGGGTCAATTCACCTGACAAGGAAGGCTACATTTTCTTTCATTCATGATCATAATGGAAAAAGGTAAAGAAGAAGAGAACTCGTACTTTTCGGGATGGTTGAGGAAGAGCTTGTTGACGTATTTAGGATTAGCATCCGGCACAAAAAAACCATTTGCAGTGCGGTCAGGAACACCGATCTCCCACACAGTAAGCCCGTCTCGAGGACTTGTATAAGTCATGTCCCCCATTTCAATCACCGCACCTGCCACGCGTACAACTAACTCTTAACCCCTAAAGGACCAAGGATTCATAGTTTAAAATGACAAGTTTAAACAATCATATTGTGAAAATTGTACTCCCTCCGTCCCAAAGTTATTGTCCAACTTGTTTGCTTGGTATTTCTTTAAGCCAATTTCATTGATCATGTTGTAAGAAACATGATTAAAAAAAGTTCCAAATTATGTCACTAGAATGATTGAAGAACATTGCATGTGTTCATTGCAACCTAAATAAAATTAGCCACAAGGAAGTATTTTTTTGACTTACTTAAAAAAGCACTTTCAAACATGACTTTCAAACATGACAATAACTTTGGGACGGAGGGAGTAATTTGAATGGGACCAAATTTTATGTCACTAGAATAAAATCAGTCAATAAAAAATAAAAATAAAAATAACAAAAAAGAATCTACATAAAACCTACTCAAAATCACTGAAAAAAACAGGAGCCACCTAGTGGCCTTATGGTCCTTTAGGGGTTAACATTGTATTGTTTTTAGCAGTTTTGAGTAGGTCCCATATGGACTTCCTTTTGTTCAGATTTACGTCCTTTCTAACCAACACATGCAATGTTCTTCACTGATTCCAGTGATATAAAATTTGGTCTCGGTATCATTTTAACAATATGATCAATTGACTTTCTCATTTTCAAACCACGTATCCTATGTTCTTTGGAGGTTAACATAAATCTAGGCTTTATTCTCAAGTTCAGCATGCATAACATTCAGTAGCCTTCCAAGAGGCTGCCTTTTAGTTTCATCTACCTTTATATATAGAGTGACCAGTGTTTTGTAATTGAATGGACTCTTGAATCAAATAAACAATTACAAAACATTGTTGAATTGTGATTGAGTGAGTGCTTTTGATTACTGCTCACCATGGTTGATTGCTCTTGCTTAATGCCACGTGCCCCCATAGCTACTGATGTGTTGTGGAATATCCCACATCATTTCATTGGGGGATGAAATGTTGTGGGATATTCTGCATCATTTTGTTGGGGGAAGGCAGCACTCTCAAAGGCAGCACTCACAAAGGCTACTGAACGTTATGTGCACAACATTATTACACCAGACTTAAAAAAGGGTATCGAAGAGGATATATGGGGAGGAGCAGCATGATGCAACCTAGAAGTGGAAAGAGTGACTTGGAAATTGTAGTGCAAATGGAAACGCTGCTCTTATTTAGTTTAAATTAAGGACATATCGAGACTAACCTGGCTGTACATGAATGGGGCCCTTTTCAAATTTGTAGTCTCCCACAACACCAGGAACCCATCCATAGAGGTCATACACTCCAGCGCGGATGCCTCGTATGCAGAAGTGTCCATTTGCATCCGCTTGAGTCCAGAACTGGTAGCCCTGTATTACGAAAATATAATTCAGATGAGACCAAATTTTATATCCCCGGAATCAATAAAGAACATCCCATCTGTTGGTCAGAAAAAGAAAGAAATTTAAACAAAAAAAAGTCCACATTGAACCTGCTCAAAACTGCTAAAAAGAAAGGTGAGACCCAATTTGAGCTTCTTTGTGTTAATCCACATCTACATGTCAAGTCCATTGTAAGTAGGACTCGTACTCATGTTAGTTCTTCCGTTTGAGATTAAACTAATGATAGACATGGAGCCAGAAATGACCTAACTCTGGAATTATTTGTGCATAGAAAACAGGGTTACAGGGTTTAGGGTTTTAGGGTTTAGGGTTTAGGGCTAACTCATGGTTTTACCTTACTTTCAGTTTCCCATGAACCTATCTCGCCTGGAGTCGCTAACCCCACGAAAGCGTACTTGCCTCCCCAAAGGTACGGTGGTTGGAAACTGCAGTACAGAATTAATTAAGTAAGACCGTGTTATTGCCATTGCTGTAAAAATTGCAGAAACATTGATTTCCATTCAGTTTTTGAGTAAAGGAAATCGAAACTCTTACGGATCTGAAACCATAAGCCGGCCAGAAAGAGTGCCCCGTTCTGCTGCCTTGGGAAAGTCAGCTGAAGCAGGCCAGGAGTAGGGCCATGCAGTCTCTTCTGCTCTTGCCTACAGCACAGTTCAATTTCATGCAATAAGCAATTTTCTCATCACCAGAAGAGTGAATCAAGCTCTACTGTAATTAAGCAGGAGACATCAAATTCAACTGGAAGTGCATTTTATTACTTTACTAATATATATAGATATATATTTGTGTGTGTGTTCATAGCCAAAGCATTTTAAGCATTTTACTAATCAACCGTGAAGCAAGCTCTAACGTAATTAAGCAGGAGACATCAAATTCAACTGGAAGTGCTTTTTATTACTTTACGTGAACATTTATATGTTTCTAAACCTCTCACAGAAGAAAGAGCCAATTCATTCTAATGCAATTATAAGCATTTTGCTAATCAACACAATTCAACAGTGAATCAAGCTCTAATGTAAATAGGAGACGTAAAATTCAACTGGAAGAGTTTTTTGGTTACTTCGCTAGAATATTATATATGTTCTGAAACTCACAGAAGAAAGAGCCATTTCACTTTAATGCAGTAAGCATGTTGCTCATCAACAGTGAATCAATCTCTAATGTAAGTAGGAGACATAAATGCAACTAAAAGTGTTTTTGATTATTTTCCTAGAAAATATGTATGCTCTCAAACTCTCATAGAAGAAAGAGCCAATTCAAAATGACAAGTGACTCACTTGAGCCTTGGCATTCTGCCAAAGAGCAGGACATGGAGTGCCCACGGGTGCGCAATTGAGGTAGATGAAAACAGGACCAAAGACTTTTTGCCAAGCTTCTCCTTCCTCGAAGGAAGGGATAATGTCGCTGCCAATATAATGACAACCGTGAAATACCTGCACTCACACACACACATACATCCTCATGTTACACTCAACCCTAAACCCTATAACAATAGGGGTTGTCACACATCCTCTACTCCATTCTCAATCTTCAAAGAATGAGGATGTGGCACGCTCTCCTTGAATGGTGGAGGTCCCATTCTCTGAAGATTGAGAAATTTCATTCTTCTCCTCCAAGGGTGAAGAATGGGCGTGAAGAATGGAGAATGGAAAATGGCCCATGCTCGGAGGATGAGTGACCAACTAACAACCTCTATTCTCCATTCTCAATCTCCACAAACCACAAAAGGGGTGTCACACTTTCTTCATGGAGAAGGTGTCCTATTGGTTCCTCTTTTCTCTCATTCTTTGGAGAAGTTCCATTCTTGTAGGATGTGTGACAACCCCTAATATTAATTAGTTTAGCGTAAGAATCTGAGTTTTGTTGACAGAGCTGCAAAACAAGGGTAAGTTTCCATTGGTATGTTACAGTCAACCAAAAAGTCCTCCATCTAACCTCCCTTTTTGCTCTACTTCTAACCTCTCTTTTGAACTATAACTTGGGTGTTATAATGTCTTGTCAGAGATTGTCAACATGGACTTGTAGCTTTGGTGGAAGGTGTGGGAGCTATAGCAAGGTATAAAGAATAATGACAGGGCCTTGTTTTAGATTGTCTCAAAACTCGGCATATACTAGTTTTTGGTCTAATTTTGTTTTAACATGAGTTTGTCAAAACTCTCCTCTTTGGGCTGACTTTTCTTGTAAAGAGAAAACGAAAAACTTACAGCTAAACATGTAGGGCCAACATGGGATGTCAAGTTCTGCTTCGTGGGACCGCCATTGCGAAACTCATTGCTGGGAGAGATGATCCAAAAGCCCACCATGGGGTTGGGGCTCACCCAGCCATGCACTTTTATGTCTTTGTTGTCCCCTACGTACTGATACTTGTCGTCCACCTACAGATTATTCACAACCCACAGTCAAATCACCTAAACCCTAAAACCCTAAACCCTACCAATAGAACTAATGTCACATCTTTTTTACTTTTTTTCTTGAAACAATTGATGTCAAGAGGAAAAAACATCAGATGCCATAGAACTAATGCCATACTTTTAACTACAAGTGATCAGAAGAAGAATTCGAAACAAGAAAACCCCGTAAAGAGTTCCACATTAGTTTATTAAAATGGCCAGTTTGACTGATCATACTGTGAACATTATACTTCAGATGAGACCAAATTTTATATCACCAGAATCAACGAAGAACTTGGTCACAAAAGAAACAATATTGGACAAAAAAATGTACCCCTATGAGCTACTCAAAACTGCTAAAAAAAACACAAATGAGGACCAATGTGATCAAAAGACCCCGTAAGCAGTTCCACATTAGATTCATGGTTTTATTAGAATGGCCAGTTTGACTGATCATGTTATGAGCAGTAAACTTCAAGTGAGACCAAATTTTATATCACCAGAATCAATGAAGAACATTGCATGTGTTGGTCGCAAAAGAAAGAATATTGGACAAAAGAAAAGCACCCCTATGAGCTACTCTAAACTGCGAAAAGAAAACACAAATGAGGTTTTAAGAAGACAAAAATTCAACGTACTTCGCCTGCAAGACAAGGCTCGCAAGGATTTGTAAGGACATGGGCTTCAGGGTAGGCCAGCTGCTGACACCTGTCTGGCGTCAAGTCCTCAGGACATGGCATCCACCTCTGTCTGTCATCTGCGACAGCCATGTAATGAAACCTTTGGGGTGTTCAGCATGACAACACAAAAATCACAAAATGACCAATTTGATTGATCGTATTGTTAAAAATACAACTAGGATAGAACCAAATTTTATATCACCAGAATCCATGAAGAACATTGCATGCATTGGTCTAGGAAGAAGTCAAATTGAGCAAAAGAAAGTACTCCTGTGACCTACTCAAAACTGCTAAAAAAAACACACGAGGCCAGATTTTTGTCTTCAATTCACGAGAACCAAGAATTCATTGTCTTCAAACGACAAATTCAATTGAATTTATTAGGAAATCAATTGAATTTAATTGATCATATTATGAAAGTAGAATTCACATGAGACCAAATTTTATATCACCAGAATCCATGAAGAACATTGCATGCATTGGTCTATTACGAAACAAAATTGAAGAAAAGAAAGTACTCCTATGACGTACTCAAAACTGCTAAAAAAAACACTAGGCCCAAGTTTTACCTTTTGGTCCTTGATCCCTTGAATTCGTTGTCTTAAAGCAAAAATTCAATTCATGATATTAAGAAAAGTAGAATTCACATGAGACCAAAATTTATATCAGTGAAGAATATTGCAAGTGTTGGTCGGAAAAAAAAAATTAAACAAAAGGAAGTCCCAATGTGACCTACTCAAAACAGCTAAAAATAAATTTAAAAACATGAGGCCAAACTTCTGTAACCTGAATAGTGAGAGGTCTATTATCGACATAATTTCATTAGTTATAATACTAAGAAATTATTGCAAATAAATAATGTGTGTGTGATTTGCACCTGTCTTTTTGCAGCTTGAAAGTAATTCGTGTTTGATTGAAGTTGAAGGCAGGCCAGCCACTTGGTCGCTCGTAGATACCGTAAGAATAGAAACCTGAGCTTCCTCGCATGAGCACAAATCTGTATACAACAATTAGGGTTTAGGGTTTTAGGGTGAGCATTAATTTACAGTGAGCATGAAAATAATGTAGAAAGTATGAAAAAGCTGAAGAATTCGTTTTGCAATAATCACCGCTTGTCAATGTTGAGAGGGATGGCTTTCCATCCACAGTTTGAGTCGTAAGGCCGCACAAATGAAACCTCCACCCTATTGCCATCCTTGTATACCACTTTGAAGCTGGTTCCACTGATACTGCAAAAACCACAACAACGAAACTCTTACACAAGTGCAAAATGGAAATCAAAAGGTCGGATCTGAAACTTTTCCATTTGCAAAACTATTCATCCACAAGGATGATCAGGTAGAAGTACCAATAACCAATAAAATAAGGTTTTTAGCATGAAAAATGTCGATGAGATACTTTTCTTTCATGGAGATATAGAGATATTGTAGAATGATAATTTTCTGAGTTTTTCTTTTATTAAAAAAGATTAATCAAAAAGTTCTTTGAAACCCATGACTAATATATAGGATCATCTCGAACCAACAACAATGAGATCAATTCCTAAACATAAAGTTGTTGTGTGTTGGCTACTTTGTATTGGCTAGCACTATGTTGGCTTTTGGGTACATAAAATGCAGCTTCTAAGAGGTCTACAAATTAGTTATGAGGTACTTATCAACTATGAGTACCTCTACTTTAGACGGCAAGAAAAAAAAATCTAGAGTCCATAAGGTTAGAGACTTTACACGTCAAAGATATCTTTCCCCCCTTTTTCGCTCCAATTGAGATCCCAATACCTGACATGTTCAAAAATGAACCCCTTTCAACCAGCAGGAGCTTCACCCAAAAAATAAAGAGCAACAAGAATCTGAACAGAAAATCAAATATGTTACATGATTATAAAGAGTACAAATCAAGAAGCCTGAATTAAACCTCAAGTTTCTTTGTTTTTCAACCAACACATGCAATGTTCTTCACAGATTCTGGTAATATGAAAATTTGGCCCCATCTAAGTTATTTTTTATCAATTGACTTTAGCATTTTAATTGAAATCATCAGGAAGGAAAGAATTGTCACCCTCTGTTAGTTTCCTTGTTATGAGTCTCCAGAAGATTATCGATTCCACCGTATTTGATGCCAGTCACGATCCCACCAGGCTTGGAAATTGTAACTTGGACGATGCCATTCTCCAACACAACCTGTCATCAATGCATTTGAATGAAGGTGGTCACACAAGAATTCAACAGACAGAAGCAAGATCCATGTTACAGCTTCACCGTAAGACAGCTTTTGGATGTACAGTCTACCCTCCATAATATGACACTCCATCATATGAAACTCCATAATATAACACTCCATAATATGACAATACTATTGTTTCAAGCAATACACGTGTGACAAGTCTACCCTCCATAATATGACACTCCATAATATGACAATACTATTGTTTCAAGCAATACACATATGTGACAAGTCTACCCTCCATAATATGACACTCCATAATATGATGATATTATTCGGGATATTATTGTTTCAAGCAATACACATGCAACAAGTCTACCCTGCATAATATGACACTTTACTATAATATAACACTCCATAATATGACGATATTATTGTTTCAAGCAATACACATATGACAAGTATACCCTCCATAATATGACGATATTATTGTTTCAAGAAATACACATGCAACAAGTCTACTCTCCATAATATGACACTCCATGATATGACAATAATAACCCCTAAACGTCCAAGCGTCCAGAAACTGGATCATGAACAGATTAAAAGCTTTGCAACTTTCTCATACAAGTTTGGATGACTTTCATCCAAGTCACCTTTGTAAGTCTATTAAATTCTCTACCAATTACAATAATTCTCTTGTGATGAGGAGTTGTTGATAATATTGGAGAGGCCTCCAACTTGGAATGGTCCTCTCATGTACACCTCATGTACATTTGAGCCATGCTAATATTTATCTTTTAGGCTGGCATCTACTTGTGTTCAAAGGATTGGTACGTTTAGGGGTTACTGTTTCAAGCAATACACATGTGACAAGTCTACCCTTCATAATATGACACTCCATAATATGACGATATTATTATTTCAAACAACACACATGAGACAAGTCATTTCTATGACTAATCCATGTCTACCACCTTGAAGTTAGAGCTTCGTAAACATGTCATAATAGAGACAGACAACTGTAAGTGGAAAGAAAAAAGAGTGAGCAGTATTAGCACATAGTTTTGCTTCTCAGTAAGGACAACATCGGTGCCCAAGGATCCACTGCCCTGAGGATGAGAATTGGTACGAAGCTCATCTTTCAGCTCATGCATCGCCTTTCGGATTCCTGCATCCACACAAAGTTTAGCTTTCTGACAACTCTTCATGCATAGATTTATCTAGAGTGTTGTTGAAAAGATTTCTATGCCATCCATCAATCACATAATACATCGATACATGAGTGGATGGACAGGACAATTCCCTATAGATAAATCTAGAGAACATTATGCCTCGATTAAATTAATTATTATCAATCTAATGGGGGTCTCAAAAAACAAGTCGCTTTAGAATAAGAAACATATCCCTGACCCAAAGACCAAGAGTTTGTTGTGGGTAGTTTGACTATCTATGCCTCAAAGATATGGATAGTGAGGTCTAAGACTTTATAATTGGGACTAGTAGTTAGTAGTTAGTAACAAGTAACACAATGTGTTTGATTAGTAGAGTAGATGTTATCTTACTCCCATAACATTGTTCTCTTCTATTGCAGGATTTCCATGACATCCTCAACCCCTAAAAGATCAAGGATCCCGTGGTTTTTAAATGAAAATTCAATTAATCATATTGTAAAAATAATAATTAAAATGAGACCAAAGTTATAATCAAATTATAATCACCGAAAACATTGGATTCTGTCAGCATTAGGTACAATGTTGGTTTTTGGTGCTTCTACCTTATGCCCTAATCCTCTGTGGAGTCCTTTTGCTTCAAATTTAATTGTTTTTACCAACATAAGCACGATAGTCATTCTAAAATGTAAATCTTGGTAGACCATAGATAACTTATCATTTGTGTCAACATACAATAAGGGCTCTATGATGTGCCTACATTTGCGTCCTAAAATGATTGCACGGTCTAAATTCTATCGACATTAGTCCTAAAGTAATTGCACAGTCTAAATTCTATCGATATTGGTTACAGTGTTGGTTTTGGGTGCTCCTACCTTACTCCAATTCTTCCTTGAAATAGCAGATGGGATCAAGGTATTAGTACCTCCTAGTGAAAATGTTTTGTGCGAATTTCAGCCAAGTGGCTATCAAAAAGAATTTGATGTTAACTTTCACTCATTTTCTAGGGAATTAGCCACTACTTTTTAGCCAAATGGCTTCTCCCAATATGGTGAAATTAGCCAATTTTATATTATATGTAGTAATTTGCTACAAAAGTATCAACGAATCTAGAATATTTCGCCAAAATTGGCTATCAAGTCTTCACATCTATGGCAATTTTGCTAAAGAGGCTGCAATTCCTCACCTTCACTGGTACCTCCTTTCAAGAATGGTATATCCGATGCCCACCAGATCTAGAAAGCCTATCTCTAGAGAACCATTGCTAAAAAACGCTCTATCTTTAGAGGAGTTTCAAGGCTATGGCGAGAAGTCCAACAGACACAACACAAATTTGGAATTCAACAAATTCACTTTGGCTTTCTCTCTGGCTATGGCGAACGCAAATCCTCAGCATTTTGAATCACAACGAGCAACATCTTCTAGACAGAGAGCCTGCTCACCGCTGAAACCCTAATCTAGACAAAGTAACAGAAACTCGAAACATGAAACATGAGCATGCATTTTCAAGGGAGAAATTCGCTGCAACTCTTGAGTACAATAGTGAGTACCTCGAAACATGGCGGCTATTGTTTGTATGTTTTTTGGATTCGATTCGCCGTCAACAATCAAACGAGGCCGTAGGCAATGGCGTTCCAGGGATCTGAATGAATTCGGAGCTCCCCGTTGCAATGAATGAATTCAGCTGATGAACCTGGCTGCAATTCTTGCAGCGATCTCGCTGACTTACCAAATTCTAGAGGGAAAGTAAGGGAGCTTTTGCAATTCATGAATGAGAGAGTGAGTGAGTGAGTGAGTGAGTGAGTGAGAGATTTAGAGTGCCAATCATTCGTTTGCCGAGCTTTTCATTTGTCAGCACTGCAGCTCTGAGTGCTTTCCGATTCTCGACAGGTGAGACGGACGGAGCTCTTTCCGAATGACCAGCCGTTCATCCATGCAATACATGCATTCATACATTCATCCATGAACTACATTCATCCATGCAATGCATTCATTCATATACTCATCCATGAAATACATTCATTCATCCATCTGAGAGTAGATAGATAGAAACTCCGGACCTCTTTCAAGGCCGGTGTGAATAAAGTGTCTGTTCATCTTGATAATGAGCCGATGCCTACCGGACAAAGGGACATTATTACGAGACTACTCTCCTCTTTCGAGGATATACACTTTAGTAACCATAAATAAAAGTAACCTACAATACCCACTTAGTAGGTATTTGCATTGCTTCATTATTATGTTATAAAATGGGGTTCTTTTGATAGTGGTCGCCAAGTCATGGTTCCTAGGTTGGTGAAGGACGTTTGTGTTGACATTATACGGTCCGGGTTCGATTCCCGTTGAGTCCGTCTGAGCGTTAATGTGGAATATACATGACTTGGTGCTGCTAGCCGGTTTATCGTAGGCAGGAAATTTGTACCAACCAACTGGCCCGTACCCACCTTCCTGAGACAAGTCGTGACGCCAGGCTAGTTTGGCTAAATAGTGGTTCTCATCACTACCTCCCTTCTTTTTATTCAATTGGTATAGATTGATTGTTTTTATTCGTCTTTTGTGTAGAAGGATTGAGCCAGCATATTGGATTGCAATTTTGTTTATTTCTTTGAATGTGTGTTGAACATAAGTTTCAGATAGTTTAAATTTCGTTTCGAGTTGTTTCATTGACGAGACATGTGTAGTTCCTCGAGCCCCTGCTGAGATGACTATAATTGGGTCAAATTTCCAGTCGTGGTGACTAATGTTGTTAATTAATGGTTGATATTTTTGGATTTTGTTGTTAATTGTGTCTTGGGCCATCTGAGAGTACCGTAAGTTGCTCGGTAAGTTGCTAGCAGTTCCGGCACTCTTAAGAAATGACGTCAACTTTTTGGCTTGCCACGTTGGTTCATTTACATGTCGCAGTTTGACAAAAAGTGACATGTGGTAGATACATGAAATTTTGAATTAATTTGTACTAGAATTGTTATTTGTGTAAACTTATTTTAACATATACTGTAGTCCATAGTTTTTTTAATGGCCACTCATTGATAAATGTGGTAAAAATAATGTAGTAAAATAATAATGTTTACCAAAAATAATGTGGTAAACCCATCTACATTTGATGAAATTTCAATTGAATGAATGAAATATTGTTCAAACAAATGAGAATTTGCAATCGTTCAAATGGATGAATGTACTTGCAACAATTTTCCACCCACATTATATAGTGATTTTAGTGTGGTAAAAACTTTGGTCCTTTTTGTGGCCGGCGTAAATACAATGTTTGTTCAACTTACCTTTGTTTTAATGCTCATTGGAAAAAGGATTGGCAATGGTGCAAGACCAAGCATTCTACACCAATTATAGAAGGTGTGTCACATGTGGTGCAAATTTATGAGGCAAGAGTCTCCTATCCGGTGCTTCTCATAATCCACGCTCACAATCGTAAGACTCTCATCAAAACAGTTGCTTTAGCTTCCTCTTACAAATTGAAATTGCAGTATTTGGCCACCGCCCTTATAGAAAACAAGGGCTATCTATATCGAAAGTTCGTTACAAAAGCTTGAATAAATACTCGCACTTTGACACCCCTATTCTATACCAATGTGGCATGGGTCCCAAAAAGCATTGTTGAAGATTCAAAATAACGATTGAAGAATAAAAAATTTACATATATTTATTGTTTGAATTTTTAGAGCATGCATTTGGGTGCATGGTTGGTTTTAACTCATCCTAAATTAGGACATCCCACTACAAAGAGCTGGGTGTCCTAATTGACAAAAACTTGATAGAATTTTGTCAATTGTCCTGTCAATTTGGAGACCTTGATTCGGTCACATAATTGACATTTTGTTGTCGGTTTCGCTATCGTTTCGGACAAGAATACACGTTAGACACACGGGCATCGTACCTCAGTGCCACGCTGGATCTACTATTCCATGTCACCATTTACAACTAATTATGTGAATTTTTCTTTATGAGCTGTGAATTTTTCTTTTACGAGGTCCCTCCGTAATATCACCCTGTCTTCCTTCCCTAATATCACGCGGGGAGGGAGACAAGGAACACCGTTGAGGAGGAACGTTGCGGCGATTTAGAGACATGGCAAATGAATTCAGGGGGTGGAAAACTAGCAATGGCGCCACATGTGATAGTGGTTCTGAGCTCGACGTCGAGGCAAGCCATCCCGTTCGTGCAATTCACGAGACGGTTGGCGTCGAAGGGTGTGGTGACCACCGTGGAGAGCTCGGACCGGCACGTCGGGGAGCTGAAGAAATCTATGGCCGGGTCGGTGACGGAGCCTGGACTTGCGCGACCAGAAGTTGTTGCACGACTAGTGGAAGCAGCGCATGCGGTAGGTGGCGGAGGAGCAGGCGGATGTCATGCCTGCTGCAGCAAACCTAGGACAACCCATTTCCAACTTTTCCAACTTCTGGGAACTTGAGGCCGCGCTCCCCTCGATCTCCGCCCTTTACATAACACTGCTCTACACGTACACCTAAACATACTCTTGAGTTTTAGAGCTTCAAGACGTGAGTGAGAATCAAGAGCGGCTCATCGTAACCTCACCGTTTCAGTTATTTCAACCTTTTGTTGCTGCCGCTGTGAAGAGTGGTTTAGTTTCGTTCATGTTGTGAAGAGTGGTGCTCCATGGATCCTAACCGATCCTACCCCCACACAATTCGAACCAGCCCCTTGATCTCCGTCATTATGGTCTTCTTATCAATCTTCTCGCATTTGCCGCTCTTACAACGCTCATGTCTTTTGCCGCCTTGTAGTTCCTCGTTGGACACCGGTTAATAAAACTTATTTGAAACCGCTTGATCTAGGTCGAAATTAGTGGCTATCATTGTATATAGATATATACGATGTACAATGTTGACACGTGTCATATTCTCATTGGATATGTTCACTATAGCAAGACATAAATAACTTGCAAACATCAAGGTCCACGTTTGTAAAATAGTGTGAAAAGTAAAAAAGAAAAACTCTCACTTATAACCAACTTTCCAAGTCCACTCTGTAAAGGTAATGCAAAAGTTGACAAAAAGTTGACAAAAACTCCAAAAAAAAATTCAAAATGACAGAATGGAGATGCATGCAGTAGCACTTGTCAATTTGGACATTTCACTATCAACTTCTGGTCATTTAAATACCCATTTACTTGTAGTGTCCACTCCAGTATAAGAAAATTTCATCAACATCGACAGAGATGGTATTGGATTGAACCCCTAAATGTCCTTACTTCTCTCCAGATTTGGAGAATTTCAAAAAAAAATTATATGATGTACCTAAGAGGTATATAATTTTGAACTTCATATATAAATAGAAGCTATACATTATGAATTTTTTAATTATATCCATATTGTTAGATCTATGATTGTTGTCACCAATATTTTTGTATAAAATTCGAAACTTGAAATTGAAAATTCTTTTGTAATTTGATTGCGAATAACATACAAACAATAGACTTAACCGAAAAATCAGCTCAAAGAGGAAAGTTAACGTCAAGGCACTTAAAACCAACCAGGTACCCAAAACCGATCAGGCCTAATTTCTAGATTTTGAAAGAAAAGATGTACCTCATTTGTACATTAGAGCAGATTATCGGTTCTGGGTCCTGAAATACTTTTCACTTTGAAAAATTGTACAAATTCCAATATTGGGAAATAATTCATGGAAAATTTGCATTCTCCGCGAAAACTAACTTCCAACCCGGGAAAAATATCACCCTATTAATGGGTGGTCCAGAAATAGTGTAGGTATCTTAAGTTATCGGTTTTAGGTGCCTCGACCTTATAGCAAACTCCTTTTAACCCCTAAGAGCTCAAACGACCATTTTCTGGTCGCTGCCCGAATTTGAGGGGCTGCCCACAACAAAAAATTGAAAAAATTAACTAGGGCTTCGCTGCTCTCCGCACTACCAGTGACGATTGATGTCTTATGATTTAGTGGCATATATATATATATAAATAAGTAAATAAAAGGAAATTGCTATATATGATATTGCACAATACATATAATAGTGGTATTAATTATGATTTCAAAACGAAAATATGTATAATTATATATAAAGAAGTATACTATTTATTCGAAGATGGTTAATATATTGTGCATGTAATAATAAAATATATTAATGCATCATATTTTGACACAAGAACGATGGAACCATTTAATACTTGATTTTGAAACGACCGATTTTTTAACAACCGATTTAATTCATGAATTAGAGTGCTTGAATTAAAACACTTGAATTAGAGTGTTTCAAATGAATCTTGTGAACTCAGCAGAGCAGAAAATGCTCTAATGCCCTTCTCTCCCAAGGCATTATCCCCAAGGAGTGCACTCTTCAATTATTGTAATTATACACGTGCGTGCATAACAAGGATATTATTTAGAACAAGCATGTACAAAATGTATGTATCGGAGACATATTTCAATCGAGCCGAAAATAGATATACATGGGGCTTGGGGGTTTTAATTACGGGGATGCACGCACGTGATTCCTGGCTTTATTGAATAGTGCACTCCCTCAGACATTATCAAATAAATTCAAGGACTTGAGCTTGCTACCTTCAAGAATATGTCTACGGGTCTGTCTTTTGAGGCTTAGAGAGCGCGGGCAGCCGCTTCAACCACTTCATCTTTAAAACTCCAGTTGCTTAGACAAATATGTGTGAAGGCGTTCTTCTTTGATGATGGTTTCAGCAATTCTTCATCATATTCTTTGATCAGTAATGCCTTTATGTTTCCTGAAATATTGAACACTTTCTTTGTTGTGTCTCTGTCCTCTTTCTCATCCACCTCGTTCACTTGCTCCTCACCTGAAACCATAAGAATTATATTCAAACATTGTGATTAAGTACCGCAGCGACAACCACTATATGAAAATAATCTTTAAACAGTGAGTCACCCAAACAATTTAACAGCCTGATAATAAAATATAAACCCCGAAACCCAGCAAAAGTGGCTATGATTCATTTACTTCAGAGCTATCACTTCTTTATACATCACAATCTTATAATCAACACGAAATGAAACTGTGTCAAGGACAATGAGAACTACGTCACAGTAAGTGTTTTCCACTTACTCGACAACATCCAATGACAGAGCTAAAAAACCGTTGAATAAATTTTTACTGCGTTGTTAGAAGTACTCCTGCAGTTTAACCCCTAAGCGTATGAAACGCCCAATATGGGCATCTGCATCACTGAACTTTGCAACGGTGGTCTTTTTTCATTTTACCTAGGTTTTCTCATTGCAATACAAATTATTTTAAAGCTCTTGTTCTATACTACAAAATCAACAGTGTCAATTGTGTCAAACTATTGTCATTTTCACACAAACAGATGATTTGCAGCAGGGCGTCCAATTTTCCTACACTACAGAATATACACAGCGTACCCTTAGGGGTTAACAACCTACAAAATAAATACTATCCCCAAAACCCTCCAAAGTGGCTATGATTCATTTTCTTCACAGCCATCACTTCTTCACACTCGTTTATTCATCTCAATCTTATAATCATCACAAAACGAAACTATGTCAATGACAATGAGAACTACGTCACAGTAAGTAAGAAGTGTATTCCAGTTACTCAAATTCGACAACATCCAATTGAGCTAACAAAATGCCGAATAAATTTTTTAGAAGTACTCGTGCAGTTTAAACCACTCACTGTTACAACAAAACTCCATGGCTACATTTCATTTCTATAATGGAAAAACGCTCATATTGCTTATTCGGTCTTGCACACCTTTTCCATCCACTCACCTTAGGAAACAACGGCGCCATTCTCCATCCCGTCGGCCGCAGCAGAAATCACCCAATTTATGTCACTATATGGAAGTAGTGTACATATTAAGACTTTAAATGTCGTCAATTGCAGCGACATCCTCCTCATATTAGGAAGCAAATATAAGACCAGGTAGAGAAAGTGTTGAAATTGAGAGTAGCCAGAGATAAACAATCATGTACAAAGGGATTGATGAGTCAAAAGTGCCAATGTGAACGGAAAAATCTGTACATGTTGAGTAAACCCTAAACATTGACATAAAAAGACTAGAAAAACTAAATGAAATGATGCTATGCAGCAGTTATTTGACGCTCTGACCACTGTACCCGACGAACAAAACAAAATAATCTGCGAACAGAAAATTACTTCTAAATGCCCTACTCTGGTTTTCGAGGTAATCAAGATCCTCACTCTCCTGAAAAACCACAACACTGCGTCTGTCACCATAATCTTAGAAATTAAGATTCACTCACCACCATTACAATTCAAGATGCGGAGTCATCAATAATGCTGGCAGACTGAGAATAGAAGAAGGCCATAACAAGCGAAAGATATTGAATACTAACCTTCCTCTCAAATGGGAGGACACAAGTGAAGCTCTCGAAGGCGTCCAAATACACTACTCTGGCTTTCGTTGATGTCTATGGACAAAAAGCTTATCAAGATCCTCAGTCGCCACATTGCTCTTGAAAAACCAGAACACAACAAGTGATCATCCCCCAGAGTATGTACCCCTAAAGTCGTGCTTACCTAAACCCTAAAACCACCCTTCCACTGGAACATTGTGCATTCTACAATAACTTTCTGGTTACAAAAGAAGCCAGCGTTTGATTCATCACAAATGCTAAACCCCTAAGTGTCTGAAACGCCTAATATGGCCATCTGCATCACTGAACTTGGCAATTTCTCATTTTACCTTGGTTTTCTGATTGCAATACATCATTTTAAAACTCTTCTTCTATTCTACAAGTCAAACTGAAGTCATTTTCACACAAACAGGAGTTACAATTTTCCTCTGCTACAAAAAATACACATTGGACGCTTAGGGGTTAATAATACGAACCGTCCTCTCAACTGCGGGGGCACAAGTGAAGCGCTGGGAGGCATGGTTCGGACCGACGAAGAATTGGACCCCGCACGGGGAACCTTGGGTGCATGAGAGGGATGCGAAGTGCCATTCACTTGAGGCCGTTTCCGCGGAAAAGAAGAAGAAGAAGAAGTAGAAGGAGGATTATGGTTACTCGTGTCGTGAAAAAGCGCAGCAACGCTGGCTAAATCAAAGGGCTACAAGTATCACCCGAAGCATTTAACAAGAGTAAGCAGAAACAGCAGGGGTATGAATGAGATTGGCGCAGGCAATGGGAGTAATCACTTACAACAGCATTCACTGGTATGAATGAATCGCACTGCAACACATTGCGTTTTGTCGATCAAGCGCAGTGTCAGCAGCTCTCGCGAACCTAAGTCGTATCGTGAAATCAGCACGACCTCCGCTCCAACTGATTACCACAAACAGAAACAACAGATAACTTATCTTGGCCACCTACAAAGAAACAGAGGTTTTCAACACAAACCATCATCGCACGCCGAAACGCTCGAACGCCGAAACACCGAAACGAGCAAGGCTTGAATGCGGACAGGTCGCGGACGCGGACAGGTCGCGAATGTGAACAGCCTCTGAACCGTTGGAACTGTCATGGACATAGCTGGAACGGTCATGGAGACGAAACGAAATAGAATTGTCATGGTGACGAAATGGAATTGTTGTGACGACGAACCTACCATCCAATGCAGGCTAAACCAGCTCCGACTTTCGTCGTCACTGGAATTTTTTTTTAAATACTGCATCAAGTCTACTTTCTAACCCAATTTGAATTATTGCAATCCGAGTTAAACTCCGCCCAGGAGAATTTTTCAAAGTAGATCACCTCAACATTGTTGTAGTGTTATAAAATTTGCTATTTGGAGAAAGTAATGATGATCCTTCCATCATTTTTTTATTTTTTTTGAAGTTTACACTAGATAGCCCAACTCTAACCAATCATACTAAATTTTGAATTCAAAAATTGAAAATTATAATTTATACAAATTTTCAAATGTTAATGCTTTTAAATTCATTTTAAAATGATCCAAAGTTATTTTTGGAAGTTTGACCGTACGGATAATTTGTAGAGATGACACTCTACATTTTGTCTATTGAACCAAACTTCATCAAACATATGGAAGACACATATTATAACACATCTATGTTTTGTTCAGTACCCCTCGGGCTTTTAGGGGTTAAACTCCTCTTGAACTCATATTGAAATATAAATAGACCAAAAATTAGTTCACGATGAGTTGGAAGACAATCTAAAGCAAGCAAGTCACTGTCATTATTCTCCACACTTCGCAATGATTCCCGCACCTTTTACCAAAGCTCCAAGCCCATGGCCCACAAGGGGACAAGCTGTGACACGATACTATTCAACCCAAGTACAGCTCAAAAAAGAGGTTCGAAGTAGAGCAAAAAGGGAGGTTAGATGGGCTTCTTTTTGGTTAACTCAAATTTGTACATGAAATTTGTTGTGATTGGTAGAAGTGTAATACTCTAAGTGTAGTGTTTTTCTAGAGATTTTTTGGTTGGAAAAATTGAAAGTGAGTTCCAAGCATTAATTTCACATTTTTCATCCAAAATTTGTAAAGACCTAAATCTTTTTTGCAGTGCAAATGCTCTTAGATTGTTGTCCTTAGGTTGGCTTCAAACATGTGGGCCCGAAATCCAAAGTCACCCTTAGTTAGCCCTTGAAGGATCAAGGATTCATCATTTAAAATGATAAATTCCATCAACCATATTATGAAAAATATAATTCCAATAGAAATCATTTTTTTATCACTAGAATCAATGAAGAACATCACATATGTCAATCAAAAAAAATTAAAAAAATTTGAAAAAACAAAGTTGACATGGAACATATGGAAAATTGCTATAAAAAACAAACAAATAAGTGGCCCAACTCAATTTAAGTTTTCTGGTCTTTTAGTATGAAAGCATCTGCACTCTTCTCCTTTCAATTCATTGATCCCTTGACCACTATCATAACATCCAAAATTCGGTGTGACAAGCCATTGTCTGCAAACCTTTCAACTGCTATGTGTCCCTTTGTACATTACATGAACAAATCACCATACATGGGTAATCATTATTGTTAATCAATTTAGGATACCAAATCCTTTATGAAACTTGCTATGGAGGAATGTACTTAGCCCCTAAGGGTCCCTAGCTTTTTTGAGCTTAAAATCATCATCGCATTTGATGTGTTATAACTCTAAATGCAAATGAGGTAAAGAAATTTCAACCGTACAATCTTGTAACATACATGTTGTATATCATGTGGATCAATTTTGGGGTCATTTGGCCATATAGATTGCAAGATCATAGTGTTTCAGTGCTAAAAAGGATAATGAAATTTTCCTAGCAACACAGTTAGAGATGAAATTTGTTCTCAAAATTACTCAAATGAAAAAACAATCAACAATAAAGTAGTTCAAAATCATCATATAAACACATTGGTACCAAAAAAGCCTCATGAATTTTTTTAATGTGCCCTAAAATGGCCTTGCAATGTCAAAAAATAGCCCAAAAAGTGACCCATTTGACCCAAAAAGCAAAAAGTGTTCAAACTAGACCCGTGCACTAAAATGACTCCTAAACATTCTCAACAACACGGATTGATGTGAAATTTTTTCCATGATAACTAAACTTGAAGGAGAATTCAACCCATCAAGTTTAATTGAAAACGGACTTGGGATGAAGGAGATACAAGCCCCCAAAGTTGCTGCCATCAAAATTCACAGAAACTGTCCAAAAAATAGATACCTACTTTCAAATGATCACCAAACATTCAATTCCACTCGGATTGATCTCAAATTTTTACCACACATTTCATACATCATGCGGGGAGTTTTCTCAAAATTGCAGTAGAATCGGACACGTTTTGCAAAAGTTACAACTCTTCGAAATTGACTGTCCCTCAAAAACGTCCAAAATATGGACGCTGGGACGCTTAGGGGTTAATAGCTAACACAAAAAATCCGGCGGCTGAACGTTTTTATTTTTTGTCTACAATTTCCATTGAGTGTTATGTTTTATTTTTTATTTATTTTTTGGTTTTTTGTTGACTTTATTTTTGTTGATTTCGACAAAATACTTAAAAAATTTCATTTATTTTTTCGACATTTTTTGGTGGAATTATTTTCTGCCGACCCTGCCTTCCACGTACGGTAACTTTTTGGGGTTAATTACAAGCACTTTTCATCCAATTTCCTCTTTCAGTGGAGGGTGCGGACGGATGAGCACCCATACCAATCATCGTACAAATACATATACGATACCTTATACGTACGAACAAATATACGTACGGCCAAGCGTATCATCAAGCACGAATGTCCGGCGCTGTGAAGCTTTGCGATACAACAGTTTCCCGAGCAGTTCCTCCGCGCTCATCGTTCTTCTTTTTCTTCTTCTCCGCCGAGCAAGGACACTGCATCACGATTTCAAGTTCTTCAGTGCCTCAGGAGTAAGTCAACACCGACAGGTTTCTTTTGTGCTCCTTCGTTCTCTCATTCATTTGAAAGTTTCCTTTTCTTCTGCCATCTGGAATTGCAATTAGAGCTTCTGAAGACGTGCAATCTTCACAAGTTTGCAATCATCTTTCTTCCAATCGTAGAGAATCCCAAACCAGAGGCGCAGGATCGTGCGCGCTCTATCCCTGTCTGCTTTAGGGTTTAGGGCTATGTTGAAATTGGCTATGTATTGAGTGTGTGTGTGTGTGTGTGTGTTTGGATCAACTAAACGAACTTCGTGAGCATCTGTCGATCTTAGCTTTCTTTTGTTTCGTTTACTGAGACTGTAAGGACTTTTTCGGGGTTTAGGGTTTCGGTGATAACGTGGGTTTGCGAAATGTAGTGGTGTACAATTGAGTCGGATCCAGGTACAATTTTCTTGCATTCGACTTTGTTCCTCTTAGTCAACATTAGGGTTTAACAGAATAGCTACAGTAGATTTTCTACTTTTTTTTTGTGAGAATGATATTAGGGTTTGGTGAACCACGAGTCTTAGAACTTAGAGGAATTCACGTTAATGTAGAATTTAGGATGTTGCTTAAGTATTTGCTGGCGAATCTGGAATAGATTATTACTTTTTGGTTGTAGGCCTTGTTGAGAGGATTCCAACGCACTAGAATATGTATTATTTGGATGCCGTTTGGATAAGTTCTGAATGGTTGAAGTTTGAATTAGAGTTACCTTGAACTTACTTGTATGTATCTCATGGAAGCATCTTTGACTTATGATAGAATCTAGAAGTATATGTCATTGCTTACAAAGTCACATGTTCGGATGATGTGGGAATGGGCGACTATTCAACCCACGGGAATGGGCTCCTTACCTTACATTTATTGGGAAAGGGTCACGAGTTTAAATTATCCTTGGTACAGGTCATCACTCACAATCAATTGCATTCCGGAGTGTTCACGGAGCTGATTCAACAAATGCAAGTCAAAGGAATTCGGGTAATTTCTCTTGACAAGGCTTGTCCTTTTTTTTTTCTGTCTTTTTTTACACCTGAGCTGAAAACATAAGCGCCCATCCTCGGAGCTTACCTTTGCTCTGGTGTTTTTCCTCACGGATTACATTTTGGTGGGAGACGTATATACAATTTTGGCATGACATGTTCATCATACATCAACTTTTATTCATTCATCAAGTTGAAATCTTCGAAGTTTTGGGCGAATCACTACAACGTGAAATGAGGCATAAAAATTTCACAAATCATCCCTTTTTTAATCAGATCACACATGCATGAAGATAACCTCCCATAAAATGTATAGTAAAAAATCCACACCGCAAAAAGTCAATGATCGATGGGAAAACTGCGTTGGATTTTGTACATCGTCAACTTTTAGATGGTTGGACGTTTAGGGGTTAATTCAAGCTGTGAACGTTAACCCCTAAAGGACCATAAGGCCACCAGGTGGCTCCTGTTTTTTTCACTGATTTTGAGTTGATTTTATGTAGATTCTTTTTTGTTAATTTTATTTTCATTTTTAATTCAACATATGTAATATTCCTCACTGATTCTAGTGATATAAAATTTGGTCCCATTCAAATTATAATTTTCACAATATGATTGTTTAAACCTGTCATTTTAAAACTATGAATCCTTGGTCCTTTAGGGGTTAAACTTATTGACTTCATCTTGTCGTTTGCAACTTTTGGTATTGGAGCGAGTAGAGCGAGTATTGATTCGTTTTCCTGCAGAGCATGCTGCCAAGGGTAACTGTCAAGAAGAATTGGGATTTCATAGTTCCGGAATTAGTGTGAGATTGGTCTTTTCCATCGAGATGAATCGCCAGGTGCCGTGGGAGAGCTGGCAGCAGTGGCACCATGTTCGCTACTGCTTCTTCTCCAATATTCCTGCCCAAATTGCTGAAGCTCTGGATCGGGTCAGTCAGTTTTGCTGGCGCCTTTCATTGAGTCTGTGAACTGGTTGTTGACATTCAGTATTCATCTTGTATTCATTAGTATTCATCTTGTTAGATTTGAAATGTTGGGAAGGAGGCTTTGGTTGGTAATGAACTTAATTGTTAAGAGCACAACATAATTATCGGAATTTGGATTAGTACTTTGGTGATTACACTAGGTCAACTTTTTCGGTCTTTCTTGGTTTGGTAGGTTGCAGCATGGCAGAGCAGGGGAGGCTTGCCGGTGGCTGTGGAAATAACCGCGGAACTTATAAGCATACAGCAACGAGATCCATACATGAAGTAAAAAGATAAACTCTCTTTTTCATTTGAATTTCATGTCTTTTTCTATCAATCTCTACTTTTTCTTCTGGTCAATTCTCACTGTAGTGCTTTTTGTGTAAATTTATACAGCACAGAGGTATCTCCCGGTGTAGCTCTGCCTGGAGAAATGCTTCGGATGATGTACGCTATGGCGATCATGAGGTGAGCTACTCTTTTTACATGGAAACCTGACTTCAACAAGGCGTCTGTCTGGTTACGGTAGTGATTGTCGACTAGGTAGCGTCCATTTTCAAATGTTTTGTTGAAAGTGTCTGACCAGGTACTGTGTTGTTTGTGCGCTCCACAATTTGGTCACTGTTGACTTTTTGTGTTAAACACTGGTTGGATGTCAGATTGGTGAATGGAGTGGTGGACCAATCTGTGAGGCGTAACTCATCCTCTGTAGCAAACAGGGCTGAGGATGCCCGTCTTCCGCGTGCATTTGTTGATATTCGCCATGGTGCGCATGAATTGTCTTAATCATTCTTTGACCTGAGTGCTTTCAGTAACTCATTAAGTAATGTGTTGGTATAATTGTTGAAAATCTGCTGTTCACCATTGTCAGGCAATTGGCTCTTCTATTGTATTTGTCTTTTTAGTATTTCCTTTACTCTCTTACAAGTAGAGGCTTAGCCCTTCTCGGTAGAAACACTGAATTGTCTTTATGCTTTTGAACAGAGACTTCACATAACGAGCTTCCATCTCTGCCTCTTGTGCGTCATGCAAGCAAACAGGTACGTAACAGATATTCTCTACTTGTTCACCACTATTTGTGGGTTTTGAGCGACTGTATGATCTACTCTTGTTTATCGTTACATATATTTGCAATGTTTTTGGCTTTGGCAGGCTTGGAGAATACTGATTCTTTTGAGGATATTGTGGTGACTCTCAGGCGCTTGCATGGTTGTTAAGGAATTACTGGGAGGAGCAGGAACTGCTGTTGCCAAATACCCAAGGCACTTTGAAGACTAAACTTCTTGAACATGCCCAAGTCATCTTTGAAATTCTGGTGACACAGCAGAAATTGCTCAGTAAGGAGACTAAGGGACAAGATTACAAACAACAAAGGTTGACTCTTAAACGTGCTCTTAAAGGTAAGCTAGAGTGTGAACATTAAATGCATTTTCACCCTTTAATTCCTGTGGCATGTTGTTTGGAGAAACTTGCGATCGGGCTCATAATATCCATTTCTGCACAACCATTGTTGTTAATCTTTTCATGAACGTAGACATTTTAGATCTGAATTTTGCGCTCTTCTTTGCAACAGATCCTTTTTTGGATGACGTCATTTTCACTTACTCTTGAAGCTCATAACGGTGATTCCAAGTTTCCTGTTTTTAACGTTTGTAATGTATTTATGTGCAGGTATAAAACGACAACAACAAGCTCTGTTGAGGGAGCTACTGGAGCTCACACATTCTGGAAGTTCTGAACTGATATCTTTGCTGGTGGAGGAAGGACTCTTAGCTCATGATCTAAATCCCAGTTGCAGCTCCCCTGCGCCCAATAACAAGTCTCTGGATGACCGTAATAGCAGTGATTTTGAAGAGGTTCCAGATTCTCCGACTTCTAGTGATGGTTTCGGTATCACCATGAGACAGGAGGACAACTCTGTAGCTGCATGGAAACACACTTGCGTTCAATTGGCTGAGCACATGCCTCAGCTGCCAGCTCTGTTGCTCTCGAGCATCGTTAAAACTCTGATAGCCATGCCTAGTGAATCAAATTCTAAACCGGAGCCGGCAACACCAATTTCTAAAGAGGAGCTCGTGGAGTGGGCGACTTGGATTCTTGATCAATCGTCTGCTCTTTCAAAGAAAGAGAAAGCACAAACTGGCTTACCCAAATTTATTGAAACAGGTGCCAATGTGCAGATGCAAGCCGTTTTACCCCAGGATGCCCTGAAAGAGCTCGCTCATTTGTGTATGCGCAGCAGAATAGACAGAGAATCTCTTTTCAAGCTTGTCTCTCATCTTTCGCCTTTGGTCAATGATAGCTCCTTCCGTCGCCGTGCCGAATTGCTAGCTAGGTGTGCTCTACCATGTTCAAACTTTAGTTATCCCAAAGACTCGGAGGTTGAGGAAAGTGGGAGGGACTCTGTAGTCCGGCAGCGCAAATCAGACAGGTATGTACATGATGACATTTTACATCAATCCTCAGCTGGTGTTTTGAAGTTGACTTCTGTCCAGATTCATTTCCTTGTCATTAGTCGCATATTTAAAAACCTTGGCGTGAGCTTCGTCTTTTGAATATTATAAATAAGTGACTACTGGGGAGAACGAGTTGTTAAGAATATTTATCCTTGTGTGTAACACGTAAGCTGCTTTACTTGTGATTGCAGTATTCAGAATGATGCAGATGGGGAGTTGACTTTGGATTCTGCATTGGTGAAGGCGCGAGAGCTGCAACAGGTAGACTATCTGTTCATCATGCATAGTGATAGTTTGTGTATACGTCATGCCAACCTAATCATGCCACTTACCATGCGTAAAATGGAGGTGTCCTGTAACCCTTAAACGTCGTTGCAGTCATATACTGGCAGATGGATGTAACTTTTCCAAGGTGAACTGATGTATCATAGAGTAGATGTAGGGTTTTTCATTCAATTCTTTATGTGAAGGCTCTTCGTTGGTCATGCCACCTCTTCAATATAAATTAAGGTAATTTAAGCTATTTTTTAATTTTACATGGGGTCCCAACCATAGAAAGATTTGTAAATACGATTCACCATGTAGTGTATTTCGGGTTTTTTCTGTATTTTCTTTCTTAAACTAAAAGTAGGCTATGAAAATGAGTTCTACCGGTATTGCATTTGAGCTGAACTAACGAATTGAAGCTTACCAAGTCTAGTTTCTACTCCATTTTGAAATTTTGGAAAACTCTGAAAAGTGAGTACAAGTTCGGTGGGTATTATCATGGTGTACGGAATTATTCTAAATTTAGATACACGGATGATTTTTATTTACTGTACTATTCTTTATTGTAAATTGTACCTTGGGCCAACTTATTGAGCAGAATGTTTTTGATGAGATTTAGAGAGTTACACAAATTGCCACATGTCAGATTTCTCTGACGTAGTTTCTACTATGAATCCTGTTATAGTTCAAATTTTCTTCACTTACTAATCTGTATCGTGTATACGAATGTTTGAATGGCAGATGTCGGTGGCCAAATATCTTGCCGAGTTGAAGTGCATCAACTCAATGGAGTCTACAGCAACTCCTGGACCTTGGTCGAAGGCCAAGAGTTGGACTCCATGTGCAATTGGAATGCTTCCATCTGCATTTGGTCATGAATCTATTATTCCTCAGTTTGACTTGAAACCCGAGCTTGTTCATACAGGAAAGGAATCTGAATCTGCTTGTGATGTTCGTTCTACCGAGATAAGTTTGTCTTCTCTTTTCACCGATCAAGGAAACGGACAAGAGTTGAAGAGGAAAGCATTGGAAGTGGAGGCAGAAGTTGTGGATCCAAAACGAATGAGAGTAGAAGATCAACCCATGGGTGAAGAAACCAAAACTGCCAATGACGAGAACACACTTGAAACGGTAATTGACGAGATGGATGAAGACCAAGCTCTCCTCTTCATGGATGAAGACCAAGCTCTCTTAGCTGATGATGATGATGATGATGCTGACGAATTTGATGGCAATATGGATTACACAATGGAACCCAAACGAAGCTTAGAAGTGACCACTGTGACATGGCAAGGGTATTTGTTGCAGAGAGGTGTGTTGCAGCTGGGCGGTCTGCAGGAGCTTCCAAATTTGCAGGCAGCAATTCGTGTGCTCTGACCAGTCATGTTGTGAATGCTTTCGAAAAGTATTCCATCATTGAACTGCATCTCATCAGGGAAAAAAAAGGTAGTACTTGTGATGCCATTTTCTTACTCCAATTCAGTTTTGAAACCTGCAAATTTTTGGATATGTTTGCAAGATTGTGATGACTGCGTACTCTACGTGTGTTGTCCGGTTCCATCACCATCTCATCAGAAGATTATGGTGACCTTTGTGTTCCGGGATTATGTACTGCAAATTTTTCACAATTGCCGAAACCTCAATTGCTTCAATTGTTTTCAGTAACACGGTTGCTTGAACTGCTGAAACTTCAAGATGAGATGAATATGTTGTCCATTCCACACATTGTCGCCTTCAATATGCTTACATTTTCTAAAAAATCGTTACTTGTAGAATATGAAATTTGATATTGAGTGGACAAAGAGAACATATATAGTGCAATTAGATTATGTGTCCGGGGAGAATTGATGTCGTTTGCCACTATTCGCTCAAAGGTGAAGAGAATTTATCTCAAAGGAGTTTGACACTTGTCATTTCTACTTTCATTAAGAGTACCATGTTCTTTCTAAGTAATGAGAGTGACATGAGGTGGCATGCTATGCTTATTATAAAGTTGCCATATGTCATAGTGTTTGGGACTATAGGTTGAAAAATGGTGTCCGTACACTAAATTTGCCATTTAGTGTAGTCAATAGAATATCAATCCACAACACCCCTAATTTACTATTCGTAGAAGAATTGTAGGCAATCCTCAAGTCATTACACTAAAATTTAAGATTGTTTTTTTTTAAATCATATATTAACGAGTTAATTATATATTTCAATGCACTAAATACACACTTTAACACAACCCTAAAGAGTAAATAGAATTTTACAAGAATAGAAAGCCAATCTTCTCAATTAGAGTCATTATAGGTGATAATTTGTGAAACTAAATTTTGAATATGACAATGGTTAAAGGGTGAAAACGTGGAGATGCTCTAAATACCCATTTTGAGATCCACTCTAAGGGCCGACTTTACACTATGGTCGTCCAAGTCGAAAGGTTGCGAGATTCATCAAAATTCAGGAATTTAAGACCCCATAGATTTTACATAATTTCCATGTGACATTCGATATTGGGTTTGTATATTTTTGGCACGGATTTTGAACAAATTTTGCACTAGTTCGGCACAAATTCTGTACTTTGTTAAATATCAAAAAAAGTGAATGCAAAGCCGTGCAGATTCAGTGAATAATTAGTGCGAAATCTGTACAAAATATGTACGAAAAATGTACAAACTCATAAAATGTCAGATGTTGCAAAGAAATCGTTAAAAATCAATGATGTCCTAAATTTCCGACGACTTTGTTGAGAGTACAAAAAAATGGGCTGAAAATAGGCAATAAATATAATTTTGATTTTGTATGAGAAAAATCAATGGCCTTTCGATCATAGTTTGGGTTTCCATTCCTATTCGAGAGTTCAAGAGTTTGTCGCCTTGGTCAAAAAGTGTTGCCATGTAGGCATTTTAGAGGGCAACGACCTTCAAACTTTGGCTTTTAGTAAGGTTGAGGGCTTTAAACCCACCATGGTTCTAAACCCGCACTCTACCAAGGACGAACATTTTGAAATATACCCATGGTGAAAAGCACCACTTTAGAACCCATGTCATTTCAACTTCAGAAATTCATAACTAATTTTAGGAACATCCAATTTTTTTGATTCAAAGTATGTTGGTCTTTGCTTGGATTTTTCTTCCAGTGAAAAATCATCTTTAGTTCAACCTGTGTCCTCGTAAATTCACAACCCTTAAAGTGGCGGGTTTAGAACCTCCTACCTTATGAAGCATTGAGAGCCCAAATTCTTGATTTCTTGCAAATTGGTGGAAATCGAAGGACTCTTGACCTTCGGCAATAATGTGAAGCGGCCCTAATTCCTCCCTTTCATCAGCACCGGTTCACACATCAACCCTAAATGGCGGTGATTACAGCCAGTAGGGGCGCCACCTTCGTTCGTCGCTTTCCCGACGTTTCCGTTCGCTCGCAATTTTCGTTCGTCGCTTTCCCGACGTTTCTGTTCGCTCGCAATTTTCGTTCGTCGAGGAGGGTTAGGAAGCGGGAGTGATAGTGGCGGGAACAAGCCCTTTGCTTCTTCGTCTCTCTCTCTGCTCTTGGCTTTTCGAATGCTCAACTTCATTCACCCGTTGCCCATTTGCTTCTGCTCTTAGTTAAATCTTTCCTTTGTTTAATCCGCACCCTAAACCACTCTTGTTGCGTTTCATGCCGTGGAGTGTCGAGTAGCGAGATGAGCCGGGACAAGAAGGTCGTGCGCGCGGAGCCGGAGCCCGTCTCCGACGATCGCAGCAAGCGCCGAAAGTTGGACACTCACGCAGGTACGCAATCGTGCATATATTTCCCTTTCAAATATTTTCATTTTTCCAGTTTCGTAGATTGCATTTGCTTTTGTGTCCTCAGTGGATTATTCAAATTGTAGAAGATTTTCCCTCTGGCAGATTGGATATGTTCTGGTTTAGGTCACAGGTTTTGCGTGATGAGCTCTACAATGTAAATATACGCGTTTTCTAATTGTGATTTGATGCTCCATAATCCAATTTTAGGCATTGTTGTAGTTGGATTAATAAGGCGAGCTACTTTGCAAACCCTAGTATGCCCTTGTATTATTCGCGGTGTTGATAGGCGTCTTCTTGTTGATATTGCACTTTTATATGTTTTCATCTTTCCAGTTTCGTAGATTGCGTTTGCTTTAGTTTTGATTTTGTGTCTTAATCAAATTGTAGAAGTTTTTCCCTCTGGCTGATTGGATATGTTCTGGTTTAGGTCACAGGTTTTGCGTGATGAGCTCTACAATGTAAATATACGCGTTTTCTAATTGTGATTCGAAGCTCCATAATCCAATTTTAGGCATTGTTGTAGTTGGATTAATAAGGCGAGCTACTTTGCAAACCCTAGTATGCCCTTGTATTATTCGCGGTGTTGATAGGCGTCTTCTTGTTGATATTGCACTTTTATATATTTTCATTTTTCCAGTTTCGTAGATTGCTTTAGTTTGCTTTAGTTTTGATTTTGTGACTTAATCAAATTGTAGAAGTTTTTCCCTCTGGCTGATTGGATATGTTCTGGTTTAGGTCACAGGTTTTGTGTGATGAGCTCTACAATGTAAATGTAGGCGTTTTCTAATTGTGATTTGAAGCTCCATAATCCAATTTTAGGCATTGTTGTAGTTGGATTAATAAGGCGAGCTACTTTGCTAACCCTAGTATGCCCTTGTATTATTCGCGGTGTTGATAGGCGACTTCGTTATTGCGTAATTGGCCTCATGGATTGATAAATGGCTTTTTTTTTTGTAACTGTGGTGGTTGAGTGTTTAAGATCAGCTGAAATGATACGTTGATGCCCTCGTTTTGGTTACCCTTTCATGAGTGGCATGATCCGTTTCATTTGACGGGTTGTGTTTATAAATTTCAAGCGCCTAATAGTTTTCAAAAAATCAAAATGCTCATTTACTCTTGAACAATGTTTAGGTTGAGTACAGAGAACACCGTTGGTTGCTGAGATTTTTAAAATATTTGGCGCCTGACATTCTTATATATGTGGAATTTATGTAGGATGAGTTTGTTTTCAGTGTTATGTTACTTCAATTGTTTTCTAGATTTTAGGTGCTTCCTTTTCAAGCGTAGAGTACTTGAAGCGTTTGGATATTTGAAGGGTTGGACATTTCGTATGGAATTACCAAATGCCTGATATGCCCGTAGTGAATTGGAGGCTCTTTGATGAAATTCAATCAAAGATTGTTTTGGGCGACTTCATTCTCCTCACAGCTGGAGTGTTTGTGCATTGTGCAGTGACCGGGAAGTTTTGCAACGCTGACGAATCAATCACATTGCATCTTGGTGAGTGCATTGTTTTATATCTTTAGTTTCTGTTGCTGGCCCACGGTGTTGTAACTCGTCTCCTTCGACCTACTAGTTTTTTTCTTGATTGATTCCATTAAGGTTTTGAATGCTGGTTTTGTTCCCACTCCACGCTTCATTAGAATTGGTTGTTACAGTCGTAATTGATTTTTTTGGCTTGTGCTTGATGCAACGCAGTTAGAACTGCCAAAGATCTTCATGGAGACGAAGATGAGCTTTCATTCCCTCCTGAGTTCACGGAACGATTTTTTGGGGAAGAAGGGAAAATATACGGATACAAAGGGTTGAAGGTCTTTTATCTCCCAACTCTTCCTCTTTCAGCGTTGTTTGGACTTTTACATTCTTTTTTTTACTTCTTTTCCAGTGATGCAGGCTTTAACGAAACTTGATGCCTGCAGATTGATGTGTGGCTTCACGCTGTTTCCTTCTATGCGCATGCTAATATTCACTACGACGTGAAACTTCGGGTATGCCTCACTCGTGAGTTTTATTTTGAGTTTCTATACCTGTGAGCTGACTAAGCTAACGGTTTGAATGTGGAAATTAAGTGAAATACGTAAGGGGTTTCTAGCAAGCTACAAGCTATCAAGCAATGTGCACATTTGAAACTTATCTGCAGTATATTCATGATAGTGATCTAAACGTAACTAGCACAGACGAGTTGTCTTATTTTCTGAATGATACCAGCTTGATGTTGCTGATTAATTGTCCATATGGCTGTCTTCAGGATGGAGGGCCTGGCAATCCGATTGCAAATCTGCCGGCAAAAATGAAGGTAACTCCTTTGCATCATTCCGATATATTGTCAACGTTTGCAGTATTAATGTTTTGGAATATTTGTTGGGTTTTTGGTTAATTAAACATAACTTGAGTATTTTTCAAAAAGAATTCTGCGTGCGTGGTGATGGTCCAGGAAATTTTCGGTGAGGCACTGATTGACAATCGGGAAGCTTTTCTTGAACTCATACCGCAGTCTACGGATTCTTTCTTGTAAGTGAACGGGTCTCTTTACCTCTTGCTTTCAACATATGTTTCCAAATAGATTTATTTTAGGTTGAAGAATAGCTGGGTGAAATCTGAGGTCGTTCTTTGTAAGTGCTTACCAACTGTGTGGATGGGTGGCCACGACAGACGAGTGCTCAAGGAGGAGGGAACTGTTGTTGATTCCTGGAGAGCAGATGGCGAGGGGAACTCGGCAAATGGCAAATTGCGTCAGGTAGGTCTAAATGTGCGACCGTCGTTTCTTTTCCTTTCTGCATGCATGACGGTATTGAGATGGTGTAGTGGTCAGTCTTTCTTGAACCTTTTTTTGTTGGGTGCTTAATTTGGTTTTCAATACTGTTATAAATTAGTTGGAAGTTTGTGCGTGCTTATTATTTGCGGGCAAAATACACTGAGTTCGGGATATCAATTATGTTATGTAGCAGTATAACTTACTTTGTATGGTGAGAAGAGAATCACAACCTGGTATGCTGACATCGTCTGAATTATGACATTGCTACTGAAATCTAAGTGGATGTTGTTGATACACTTAAGGGCGAATGTTATTGTTCATGACGTTGAAATCGGAAAATTCCTTACTTTTTCCAAATGCATTCAACCTTTGTTATTTCACTAATTTAATAATCATGTTGTGATCATTTCCTTTCTGAGCTTCCAGATTGTGCGCTTAGAGCTTAACGATGCTCGAGTGAGGAAGTTTTACACATGCCTGATACCTCTGATCTCCTTGTTTATTGAGGGTGAGTTGCATGTACATATTTAATTTATAAATTTTTGTTTACTGGAAGAAATGCCTTGCTTAACGTCGACCTATTTAGTTTTGAGTTAGCAGCATCTCTTAACCCTTAAAGGAAATGGCTTTCCTGATTCCCACACCCAAAATCTCTTTTAAACTCCATTTTAAGCATGATTCTATTTTTAATTTACTTTGGTTCTATTTTAAAGAAGTATAGATGCCTTAAATATGTTCGTTTGGGCATTTAAAAGACCCCATTTGGTTCAATGGAATGGAAGTTATAAGCAAGATTCTCCCAAAATAAAAGTAAGCTCGTAGGGCTTAGTATGTCCTTTAAGAACTGCACATGTATCTGTCCTGTCATCTGAGTTGAACTTTGGCGCATGCAGGTGGGCTGCCTATTGAAAGTGATGATCCTCGGTGGGAGATTTATGTATCACTGGAAGGAGAAGGTCCAGAGATTGTAGTTACTGGATTTTGCACTGTCTATCGCTTCTACAGCTACCCCGAAAGCACAAGGTTGAGGGTTAGCCAGGTATGCAATCACACCCCTTGGATCAGCTCTCTTATATCCAAACTTACGATTGGAAGCATGTATTGTGTCCTAAGTTACGATTGTTCCAGGCTTGAAGTTTATGATTTGGAGAAGAGTTGAACTTGAATCCCAATGTTTGTGTATTATTATGCTTATTGTACGTTTTAGTAAACTTTTAATTGTGCCTTAATTCTCCCATCTTTGTATGAACAGATTCTGGTTCTCCCTCCTTATCAGGGACAAGGATACGGATACAGGATGTTGGAGACAATCCACAGAGCAGCTATGGAACGCAATTGCTTTGATATCACCTTCGAGGATCCCTCAGATAGCTTGCAGGAGCTGCGTGACTGCATGGATGTACAGCGCCTTCTTCAGTTTCCTCCTGCTGTCGCAGCGCTCTCCTTGTGTGTAGCCAGATTTTGCAACATGGCAAACAGTGAAATGGAGATTGCAACTACTTCAGGACAGGACTCGGTTCCTGATTCTTCCAGCTCTTTCACCAAGGCCAACAACAAATCATCTAACATGTCGAAGTCCAATACTATTATTGATAGGGGTTATAAGGCCATACTGGTGCCGCCTTCGGCGTTGATAGAGGAAGCTAGGAAGGCATTGAAGATCAACAAGGGGCAAATGAAACGATGCTGGGAGTCTCTGCTGTTTCTGCAGTTGGATTCCTCAGAGATGGCCATACAGGAGGCATTCAGGGAGCTTCTCGTGAAGAGGCTCCATGCTGAGATTTTTTCGAAGAAAGATGAAGATGTTGGTCATGGGAAGCAGATAACCGACACAGTCAATGATTATAATATTGATAAAACGTTCACTATGATGCGTGCACAACAACCGGACGCCAGCACTTCTGATCCAAAGATGATTGGTGATGTCCTCGATGCTAGCGATGAAGAGAAGAAGTTGCAGGCCCTTCAAGAGCTTCTCGAAGAACGAGAGGTCGAGCTGCAAGCGGTGGCCGACAAGGTGTCTTCAAGGTGTAAAAAGCTTGGCATCTCTGTGAAGGTGAAGGGCGTGTAACCAATATTTAGTGTTGCCTTGATCTATAATTTTGCGTCATGAGTATTTACTTTTTGTATTGGTCAGATCTGATCTAATTTTTGAGAACAATGAGCAGCATGCTCATCTACTTCGTCAGTGCGAACTTCACTGTGCATGTAGATGATCCACTTTCCAGCCCACAGATACGTAGTCCTTATGTACGTCGTCAGCCGATTTTGTTTTTTGACTGAGGGAGGTAACAATACTCTCGAGTCTGAAGCTTGCACTGGGTTACTTGCTATTATTTTGAAGCTAACTCTTCGTTGTTCAAAAATAGGTTTCGTACCGTTTATGCATTGATATACTTAACCCTTTAACGTCCCGATTCAACACTGTTTTCAAAGATTCATTATAAAATGTTCGATGAAAAACAAAAATGGAGTTGATATAGAAAGGAAAGTTGTAAATGTCAATGTAAAGATTGCATCTGTACGGTTGGATTCATCAAATTATTTATTAATATTTATTCGTGAATTTTGCAAGGTTTTCTCTTGAAATTCATTTAAAAATCCAAAATTAACACACTTTTGTAGAAAAAAATGGTAAGGAAATTGGAATAACATGCATTACAAGATGGTATGGTTTCCATTATTTGATTCTACTTATTTTGAAAAATCATATTTAAGGTCTCACTTTTGGAACTAAGAATGAAACTTGACATAAAGCAATTCTGATTGTTTTTCAAAAAATCACAATATATTATTTTGAAGATCCATACCGTACAAGTAATAGTCAACTAGCACAAGAACCAAGAGAAATTTGGATGGATGAAAAATTGTATAGGAAGTAGTGTTAGGAAAGGCTGCAATCTGTTCATCGTCCATATACTGGTATAACACCAGAAAAGTTGGGCCAGACTATTTTGGTGCCATTTTGAGACCAAAGGCTGCATACAGGTCATTTTAGTATCATTTTATTCATACTAGGTTGGTATGGAGGTTGGCACCAAATTATCTTAAATGTATTTCAATGCACCATCATGGCACCATGTTCACATACCTTGAAGTTTCGTTCTTTGTGTAAACCCACGCATGAGTCATTAACCCTTCAGTGCCATGTAACCACTAAGTGGTGACTAGATCACTAAAAAATGAAATGTAGTAAAATCTGTGAACCATCTCGGTGGGGTGTTTGAAGTTTAGATGTGTAACTTCTGATTCTACCGAGGATGCCAAAAAATAATAATTGGAATCTAATTTTCTTATATATCCAAATACCTATGTACAAAGCACCAAAATATTGCAAATACCTCAAAATATAGAAAATGTTTGCAAATACAAGACATGTATTATGTGGTATTCTTGTGTTTGGAAGCTTGTTATCTTGTTTTTTTTTTTTGGATTGTGTTCTCTTGTTTATATTCCATTAGTATATGTACGGTTGGTTGTCCTATTACCAACCACTGACCCAATTCCGATCAGGTCCAATTTCTAGATTTTCAAAGGGAAGATGTACCTCATATGTACATTAGAGCATGTGATCGGTTTTGGGTTGCAGGTTACTTTGCACTTTGGAATTTTGTATAAAATTAAGAAATACAAATTATAAATTGCAATTTTTTGCAATCCTCATGAAATTCTATTTCAAAGGCTGTCATAATTTTTTCCGGATTTACCACTCCCAAATATAGGTAAGATTGCTTAAGTGGTTGGTCATAGGACAATCAACCTTAGTCGGATCTTGATCAATGTACCAACTTCTTTTGTATTTTAACGTATAAATTTTGTCCTAAATTGTACATGGATAAGTCACTCTTATTTATAAAATTCACAATAATTATGTATAAGTCCGTTCTTGACATGAAGAATTGCAATGGAAAGGTGTTGGGATAGGTCAGTGTTGAACATCTTCACTTTCATTTCTAAAAGTTAAAACCCAAATTCTAGTTAGTAGTTTTTTAAAAATGGATTTGCAAAACAAATAACAAAAATTCAAAGAAGACAAAAAAGACAGAAAGTGTATAAGGTAGAAGGCTCCAAAAAGGTAGAGGGCTCCAAAACCAACAGGGTTCTAATTCCAAGAGAATTTAGGCACAATAATCATCCTAAAACCTAAATCTAGGTATACCATAGATAGCTTATCATTTTGATCAACATTCAATAAGAGCTATATGATTTGTGTTATAAAATAAATGTATGGTCTGGATTCTGTTGGAATTAAAATCCTGTTGATTTTGGAGCCCTCTACCTTAATTCCCAGTTTTTTGTGGCATTGTGTCCCATATAATTATAAATTAAATTTTTCTCCAGAATTTTCAAAAATGTTGGTTGTTGAACTAAGTTGATCACTGCAAACACGCAATTCGCTATTTATGCACTTGGCCAAATGCGCTCATTTCATAAGCATATTTCACTTTAAAAAAAGTTGGTTAAATAGTTCTCTAAAAAACATCAATGTTGTCTTTCTTCAATCCCTTACATTGTAAAAAATAATTATTTTAATTATTTTTTATTCTTATCTTTATCTTTTCTTTTATCTTTTCTTTTTTATCTTGATTTCTTTCTTGTCTTCTTTCTTGTCTCCCTCTTGTCTTTCTTTTTGTCTTCCTTTTTGTCTTCGTTGTCTTTTTCTTCATCTACTTTTTCTTCAATTGGGGTGGTGAACCCTAAACAATGGAAGCAAGCCAAAAAAAAAAAAAAAAAAAACTTTTTTTTGACTTTTTTTGACTTTTTCAAAATTTTCTATTTTTAGGCGCTAGGGTGCGCGGCCGCGCACCCTAAAGCCCTCTCATCTCCCTCATTTCTATCTTCCTCTCCATCCCTTCTCCATTCCTATCTTCATCTCCCTCTCCATCCCTTCTCCTTCTTCTCTCCATCCCTTCTCCATCCCTATCTTCATTTCCCTCTCTGTCCCTTCTCCTCTCCTCTCCCATATATATATATATATATATATATATATATATATATATATATATATATATATATATATATATATATATAAATAAAGAGATGGGAGGGATGGAGAGAGATGAAGATAGAAATGAGGGAGATAGGAGGGCTTTAGGGTGCGCGGCTGCGCACCCTAGCGCCTAAATTTTTTTTTTGTTGATAAAGTCAAAAAAAGTAAAAGAAAACAGTGGTTTTTTTTTTTTTTTTTTTTGGCGGCTGCCATTTAGGATTCAACAGCAGCCTATGGCCAAGAAGAAGGGTAAAAAAAAAAAAAAACCTTTTTTTTTTTTTTTTTTTTTTTCTTTAGGCAGCAGCCATTTTGGGGTTCAGCAGCACCCACGGCCAAAAAAGAAAAAAGAAAAAGTTTTTCTTTTTTTCTTTTTTTCTTTTTTTGGCTTTGTACTGCTATTTATCTTGTAATATATCCACGATGTATTGTCTTTGACTACACTTGGTTTTTTGCACTTAAACAGTACTAGCTTTGGCTTGCTTTAATTTAGTGCCATATGATTATGAATTTAATGGACCAGAGTTGCTTGGCCTTCTTCCAGCCATGTCACTAATTTACCTAAGTAGTTGAGTTTTCTACCTAGTTAGTGATTGTTGTGATTATGTTGGCTCTAAAATGCGTCCGCTCCCTCCCTACTCAAACAATTAATTATTCTAGCCTGATTAAGGGGGTTTTGAATTCTTACCTAAGTTTAGTAAATGGCCGCCTCGGGGCTGGTGCCTTCAAGGCTAGCCTGCGTGCGTGTATGCATGCACCATCGAGCATTTTTAAACCCTCGCCCAGCCTGCAATCCTCACAGTCTTTAGCCAATCCATGGCTCCTCCGTCACTGTGAGTTTCTTGCTCTTCTTCACTGAGGGTTTCTTGCCCTTAGTAATTGCGTCTAGTGCTTGGCGACGTTGTGTGAGGGGAGTGCCCGAATTATAGTAATTCTGGCTTGGGATTTCGAAAGCTGCTTGGACAAGCCTACACTGCTCTCCAACATGGAGGGTTCGCCTTTATTGAGCCAGGTTCATGAAGTTTTGTGATATGATTGATGATCTATGCTTTTCTTGCTTTGTTGTATGTTGATTTTGGTTCATGAACTTGTGATTGCAATAACACGCTGAAGCTACCTGAAGACACCTCGTATGCGCATTCTAACCCCCGTTTGTGGCGTTGGATTGTATGGGTACAGGTGAGGGTGGCTTCCTCTTGTTCTTTCCTTATGATTCTACAACAAATTGCGCAAGAATTGTGGAAGAATGGTTTCTTCCCTTTAAGCTTTTAGGAATCGTCATTCACAGTGTGCTTTTATGCAGAGCTTTTGTGACTCTTTTGTAAAGCTTTTAGTACCTTTTATGCAAAGCTTCAGTCTATTATGTTTAGAACCTGGTTGTTCAATTACTTGTATATCTCAGTTCATGAAAGGCTTATATTGAGCTTTCTTGATTTTTGTCTTTAAAATACCTTGTCTTGATGTGACTCTGCTCTGGAAGCTCCATGCATTGCACTGTTTTATACTCCCTCTGTCCCAAAGTTATTGTCATGTTTGAAAGTCATGTTTAAAAGTGCTTTTTTAAGTAGGTCAGAAAAATACTTCCTTGTGGCTAATTTTATTTAGGTTGCAATGAACACATGCAATGTTCTTCAATCATTCTAGTGACATAATTTGGAACTTTTTTAATCATGTTTCTTACAATATGATCAATGAAATTGGTTCAAAGAAATACCAAGCAAACAAGTTGGACAATAACTTTGGGACGGAGGGAGTACTAGTTTAATTCCTTGCCAGCCTAATATAGCTTAGTTTAGATAAAGACATTGAATTAATATGCTCTGAAAGGAGATGTTCCGAAAAAGCGCTTTTTGTTGGCTTGATTCCATTGTTTAGGGTTTAGCACCCCAACTGAAGATAAATTAGAAGAAGAAAAAGACAACGAAGACAAAAAGGAAGACAAGAAGAAAGACAAAAAGAAGACAAGAAGAAAGACAAGAGGGAGACAAGAAAGAAGACAAGAAAGAAATCAAGATAAAAAAGAAAAGATAAAGATAAGAATAAAAATAATAAAAATAACTATTTGTTTACAATGTAAGGGATTGAAGAAAGACAATAATTGTCGGTTTTTTTTTAAAAAGTTACACAAAAAAAATTATGCGCTCGGGGACCAAGTGTATGATTATATGGCCAAGTGCGTAAATAGCAAATTCTGAGTACAGTACTGTGTTGTTGGTTTCAATGAGTATCGCTAGACAAGTCTATTGTAGGTTCATAGTTAGTTCAACACAAATTAATTCAAAATAGGAATTTTGAGAAATGTTTAGCGTGGTGAAATGATTTTTTTTTGGTAAACTAGTGTTGAATTAGTCATTAACCACTGAACGTCTAAAAATGCCTTTGTGGCAAGTAAAATACAACGTATTTTCCTTGTATTTGGAATTTTCGGACACCTTCAATGGATTTGAGTTCAATAAAGAAGTTGAAATTTAGATCAATACGGTTCTAGTAAGCTATTGAGATCCCAATTTAGAACTTCTTGTTGGTAGCAAATGCCAATTATACAAAAACGTATCTACTATCTCCATGGGACGTTTAGGGGTTAACCCTTTAACCCCTAACCGCCCAACCATCCATATTTTGGATGATGTACAAATTTGAACTCGGATTTCTCATCGATCATGCACTTTTTGCAGTGTGAAATTTTTACTAAAACTTTTATGGGAAGTTAGCTCCGTGCATGTGTGATCCGATTAGAAAGGGGATGATTTGTGAAAATTTTATGCCCCATTTCATGTTGTAGTGTTCCACCCCAAATTTGAAAGATTTTAGTTTAAAAGTGCTCTTGAAAAAGTCAAGTACTAGAAATAAGCAACCAATTTTTTTTCAAAAATCACTACACTTAGAGTATCACATTTCAACCCATCTCAAAAAAATTCAATATTAGATTGTCAATATCTTATTCGTAATCATATTACAAAAGAGCTCTAAATTTTAAGTTTTAAAATTTATACACAAATATTGGTGATAGCAATCGCAAATCTAACCGTATGGATAGAATCTAAAATGCATAATGTACAACCTTTATTCAATCATCAAATTGAAAATACCCCTCTTAGTTGCATTTTATAATGCCTTTTTAAAAAATTGCCAAATCTGAAAAGGGTGGGGACGTTTAAATGTTAACCCTTTAACGTCCCATTTCTTTGGAGAACAGTCAAACTACACTCTTATACACATTTCAGCTTTCTAGATTTGTTAAAATATATATTTTAATATTTTTCATGCATGGAATTGTATGTTTCCTATCAGTCCTAATTTTTTTCCAATTTTTCTAATACAAAATGAACTTTTTACAAATTTTTAGGTCAAATACTTCAAGAAATTCTTACTAATTACAAAAAATCTTCAAAACATATAATTTTTTTAGAATATGTGCAAATGACAATGGAGAATCACATGATATATTTTTGTAGAATTTTTTAATTTTCATTTTAAAATTCAAAAGGTGAACATCATATGCAGTGTAATTCAAACCTTGAGTTACCTAGCTTGCAACAAAAATAAAATATTTGATATATATTTTATATTTGAAATTTATAAGATCCGAAAAGTGAAGTGAAAACTAGACTCGATTAAACTTCATTTTCTCAATTGAAAGCAATAGCAAAAAACTTCATCTTCAAGGTCAAAATTGGCTTTGACCAACAAACATTCACTATTTGAATGCGCGGTCCTTAACCCCTAAGTGACCGAACGACCATTTTATGGTCGCTGCCCTTCTTTTACGGGCTGCCCGAGATGAAAAAAAAACTTTTTTGAAAAATAAAAAATATTTTCAAATAGGAAATCAAGTCTACTTTCCAACCCAATTTGAATTATGTCAATCCGAGTTAAACTCCATCAAGGAGAAATTTTCAAAGACAAACACCTCAACATTGTCCTAGTGTTGCAAAACTTACTATTTCGGGAAAGTAATGATGTTCCCTCTTTGAATTTTTTTGCTTTTTTGAACTTTAGAATAGAATGTCTAGTTTCAACCAATCATACCAAATTTCAAATTCTAAAAATAAAATTTGTAATTTTGGTGAATATTCAACGATAAATGCTTCTAAATTTGTTTAATGAGTATCGAAAACATTTTTTGAAAGTTTGACCGTATGGATAATTACTAAACATCGTGCTTCTCATTTTCTCTTTTGAACCAAACTTCATCGAAGTTGTAGAAGCAACATTTTATAGCACATTTAGGTTTGGCCCTTACCCCCTCTGTCATTTAGGGGTTAACCCCTAAATGACGGAGGGGGTAAGGGCAAAACATGAATGTGTTATAATAAATTACTTCTTCAACTTTGATGAAGTTTGGTCCAAAAGAGAAAATGAGGAGCTTGATGTTTAGTAATTTTCCATACAGTCAAATATCAAAAAATAGCTTTTTATCATCTCATAATGAATTTAGAAGCATTTAACTTCAAATATTTATAAGAATCACAAATTTTATTTTTAGAATTTGAAATTTTGTATGATTTGTTAAAACTAAACATTCTATTCTAAAATCAAAAATTGCAAATTTTTCAACGGAGAGAACATCATTACTTTCCCCAAATAGTAAGTTTTCTAACACTAGACAATGTAGAAGTGTTTTTCTTTGAAAATTTCTCCCGGGTGGAGTTTAACTCGGATTGACATGATTCAAATTGGGTTGGAAAGTAGACTTGATTACCTATTTAAAAATATTTTTTATTTTCTATAAAAATGCTTTTTCTATTTCGGGCAGCCTATAAAAAAAGGGCAGAGACCATAAAATGGTTGATCCGTCACTTAGGGGTTAAAGTTTGTTATAAAACATTTGATGAAACAATCAAATGGAATTGATGTACAGAGCAAAGTTGTAAATGTCAATGTGTAGATCACATCAGTATGGTTGGATTCATCATATTTTTAATTAATATTTTTTTCATTAGTTTTGCAAGGTTTTCTCTTGAAATTCAAATAAAAATCCAAAATTAACGCAGTTTTAAAAATGAAATATTATTGAGATTGGAATAACATGTACTACGAGATGGTATGGTTTCCGTTTTTTGATTCTGCCTATTTTGGAAAATCATGTTTGCAGTCTCACTTTTTGAACTCAGAATGAAACTTGACATAAACCAATTGTGTCGTTTTTCAAAAAATCATAATACCTTATTTTGAAGATCCATACTTTACAAATGAGTCAACTAGCGCAAGAACCAAGGGGTAGGCATATACATGAATCATCAGCTTGGTCTATACAAAGTCAACTCAAGATGGCCAAAAATGATTAAATAACACACAGTCTAGAAATCCTTGATGTGCACATTGGGCATGTCCCAGGTGGTGACAGACTTGACTGTCACGCTCTGGCTGCCATTGTTAAAGAGGAATGTCCGAGCGGAGTCATTGATGGCGAATTCCGGGTAAACCCGGGACGTGATCACGGTGCGCCCATCTTGGGCAAAGCTTTCGACGATGGAATGGTCCACCAAAATACGCAGGGTCAACGCATTATCGCTCTTGTGGACTCTCACATAGCTCCCGTATGTCGTCTTGTCCACATCTTGTTGCAACGATGACGAGCTATGGTCGCTGCAGAAGAGCGTCTTCCAGTTCCCATCATGCGTGACATAAAAGAAGATGGAAGTTCGTTCCCGTAAATTGTCCGTGGCGAGCACATGAACTCCAAATGGGCCATAGCTATAATTGGCATGGGTGATAATTTGGCTGCAATGCAAGGCACCATCCTCCGTCAATTGCTCATTGGCTTGCTCCACAGCCTCACTCTTCTCAGGCATGGCAAAGGCCACTTCTATATCCAATTGTGCACCGTTTGCGCTCGGGAGCTCCACCGTTGACCCTTTCTCAAGCACGACATTTTTCTTCGTGGCTGCATTTTGACGGAGGGCATCGACCTCCGCGACGGGCCATTGCACCAAACTCATGGGCACGAGAGGGTCCAACCATACCTGCCTCGGCATACATTGCACGGACGACCATCCTTTGTTTATGTCATCTTGCACAGAGCTGCTCTCATTTGCCCACCCCCATAAAACCCTCCTTCCTTTATTCTGGTCGAAAAAGGTCTTACTCGCGTAAAACTTCCCGTAATCGTACCGCAATCCTAGCCCTATGTCAAATTGCTTATCCTCTCCTGTGTATGTATCCGTTGTGGCATTGTAAGTCCCCACGGAATAATAATCGTGCTTCTTTAAATCCGAACTCACCTGCAACGTAACACAACAATTAAATGCCACAAATTAGACATGACATCTTCAAGGTCTTATACCATCAAATGACCATCATGCATTTAAAAAAATGACCATCATGCATTTTCAATAGTCTAAATAGACCTAGTCTGCCGACCATGTTGGCCGGGTACAGTATGCCGTGTAACAAGTTTCTTCATGTGCATTCCATGAAAAAAAAATTAAAAGAAAAAGAAAAAGAAGAACTCACCTTCAAGACATGCTTCAACTTGGGACCCATGGCGGATGTCTCCACCCCACGGCGGCCCGTGAGGGCGACGGGGTAAAAGTCCGGGCACTCCCACATGCCCGTCTCAGGGAGGGACCGAACGGCTTTGCCAGAGAAACTCCAATTCTGGAAGTCCTTACTGGTGAAGAGCAGCGCTTGGCCCGTGAGCTTGTCCACGCCCGTGACGGCGCCCACCAACATCTTCCACACGCCGTTGGCGCCGCGCCATGCCGTAGTTGGATCGCGGAACTGGCTCGTATTGTACCCCCTTGGCGCCACGGCCACAGGATTGTGCGGCGACTTGTGCCACCGCCGCAGCAGCGCGTCTGACACGTTCTCCGGCACCGCCAGCGACTGCATCTGGTTACAAAAAGAGAATATTTGGGGTCATATTATTCCCAAATTGCTACATAAAATTTTGGTTGGCTAATTGACACAAAGGACTTTTGAGAAAAAGAAGGAATAATTAATAGCCAGATTTCCTACATGGCGTCAAGATGTGTAGTCTCTTTAAACCTAGACCATATCACCTAGGCCAATATTGCGTAGGTAGCACATCATGTGTATTACCCTAATATTACCTATTCCCTCTGTCTCAAAATAAAATTGTGTTTTCCTTTGTACTATAGAGTACTTATCCGGGTTTTATATTAGGACTAAGTATATATTAACCCCTAAATAAAGGACCAAGGATTCATGGTTTTATATAAGATAATAAATTCAATTGATCACATTGTAAAAAGTAGAATTCAAATAGAATCAAATTTACTATATCACTGGAATCAGTGAAGAACACTGTATGTGTTGTTCAAAAAACATAGAAATTTAAACAAAAAGAAAGTCCACAAAAGATCTACTCAAAATTGCTAAAAAAAACATGAGGCCTAATGTGGGTTTCTTGGTCCTTTAAGGATTAATATAAAAGGAACATCCAAGGAGCCTAGATTGCTCTTCAAGCCATGGAAAAGTGGCAAATAAAAAATGCTAAACTGTCTTCTGATTAAAGTAGGAGCACCCAATTCCAATAGTGTACCCAATGTCTATAATTTCTAAACATGGTAGTCATTCTAGAACATAAATTTAGGTAGACTGTACATAGCTTATCATTTTGTCAACAAACAATAAGGCTCAGTCTATGATGTGTTTAGATTTGGGTTTTTAAATGAATGACGTGTCTAAAAATTATCGGCATTGGGTACACTGTTGGAATTGGGTGCTCCTACCTTACAAGGAAAAGAAAAAGAAAACACTGACCTGGTGCGAAGCGTTAGACAAGCCCGTGTAGAGCAGCGCGGGCATGCCGTTCGGCAGCAGCGTGGCGGACCCCGACCAGATGCCGTTCATGTCGTACCAGTGATCTCCCTTGAGCGCCGTGTGCAGGTGCCGCCAGTGCACCAGGTCCCTCGACACGGCATGCCCCCATGTGATGTTGCCCCACACGGCCGCCGCGCGGTTGTACTGGTAGAAGAAATGGTACCAGCCTTTGTAGTACATCGGCCCATTGGGGTCGTTCATCCAGTTCTTGCGCGGCTGGAAATGGTATGCTGTCCGGTATGGCTGGTTGGCACTCTGCACGTCGGTGACCATCACCAGCACCACTACCGCGGCTACCAACAGGAAACCCAGCCTGCTCAGTGCCATATATGATGATCAAATCAATGCCTGCAGTTTCAACCAGTTTTGGAACTAAGTCAATCCGAGTTTGGATGCATTAAATCGATCCAATTTAATGGGCTAGAATGTAATATTGGGAACCTCCCGTGTATTATCTCCCGTAGAATGTAGCCAGGGGCAAAGTGAGGTTCCCAACACTACATGTGTCCCCAATTAATGTGTCAGGGATTGTTCAAGAAGCTAGAATTGTTGCATGCTAATGAAAAGACCTAGTTGAACTTTGTAAGTAGAACACCACTTTTTTGACTCCTCCCTCATAAAACATAGTCCCTTCCCTAAATTGTAATGTGCCCATGGACCTACAAATTGAAAGGGATATTCCTACCCTAGTCCTCTACTGGTAGGAATTTTTTCTTGCCATATTAGCAATTTTCAGAATCTATGCAGCCGCTTGATATAGGATCTACCTACTTTCAATGCTTATGAAAAAAATTGTAAGCATGTTGTACCCAATCGTACATATTTGAACACAGGGAGAGATAAAGACATTCCCATAGGGAGTGGGATAAATTTATTCCCACAATTGTAACTTTGTAACTTTCATGAGATGATTGTAGTGTCTTTTTGATCTGGGAAAGTTACAGTTGTGAAAAATTTGTCCATGTTTCCCCATATGGGAATCTTGTATTTATCTCCCTGTGAAATACCGACAAGAATAGAACGGGAAAATGAAAATGCTGGAAGTCGGAGTGATGAGCGACCTTTGTGGAGTATGATATAGAATCCAGTTGAAGGCCAGATCTCTGTTTGAACTCGATCAGTCTGAAAATGAAGCCACTTGTTCCTTCAGATCACATGCATGAATGTCCTGCTCCAGCTCTAGGTACAGTATATAATAGTGCATGATGATTTATAGTAATTCTAGACGAGATCAATGCAATGCAAAAGAAAACATAAAAGACAGATGAAAAGAAAATGTAAAAGCTAGTTAGTATAGTAGCATGAAATTCTTGCTCTATCAGAGTTTCATACCCAAGATTCCTGGAGATTGGTCAAATTCCAACGTAGTATTAGAGTTAATAGAGTTATTCGCAAAGTACTCTACAGTTGGGTGACTGGACCGCAGATTGTGAAAAGAGAGGTTGAGAAGACAATAAAAGTAGACATGTCAGATGCTGTACATAAACTAGAGGTCTGAAGTTTGAAGGCACCAAAAACGGTGCCCAAAAACTTCCCAACCTCAGTTTCTATTCTCGTGGATGCTCTGTCACATGGGCTTCCTTGGCTTGACACCTATCTACATGGAGTGGGTCTGAAATAGAAAAGCCAGTAACTGACAGCCCCTGACAGCCCACCACGGACCAATTTTCGTATACTCAAGAAATTGCCAAAGTAAGGCTCTGAAAGCCGATGAGTTTGCGGAAAACTCTAATATCCGCAAAGTCTGTAAAAGAGGGGGTGACTGGACCAAAGTTTGTGAAAATTATGGTTGAGAACTCAATAAAAGTAGTCATGTTACTCATGTCAGTTGCTTCTAAGAAAAACCTCATGTCAAATTCTAAAATATGTGTCTATTGATGGCTTAAGACTCTAAGTTTTTTTAAACCACAAATAATAAATACCTCCCCCATAAATTTGTCTACAATTCTAAGTTCTTTGTTAAAGAGTATAAAACTACCAATGTTAAAAAAACTTCTTGTCAAATTCTTGAAGAGACAGAGAGGATGAGAAAGTGTAACTTTGACCCAAAGTGTCAAAATGAATGAAGAGTCTATTGGCGGCATTGCTACCAACTTGGCCACCAGGATCAAGATGGCATGTGCTACCCTTGATGCCCTCTTTATTTGAATATGTTTCAACACTGTTAGTTTAAAATCAAATTAAAAAATTAAAAAACATCCCCTTTAAAGTCTACGTAGACTTTTCAATTATACAAATTACTAAAACTAAAATACCAACTAAAGAACCTCACTCTTATCAAATGTTTGAAGATGTGTTCGTTGCAAGCTTGAGACCTTGAATTTAAAAATAAAATTCAAATGTTAAAAAAACCCTCGGCTTTAAAGTTGTCTCAGACAACTCTAGGTAGACTTTCCAAAAACACAAATAATTAAACATAGAAATTATCAATTAAAGAACCTTTGTCTAGTCAAATCCATATAATAGACAGTGGACAAGAGTTTACTTTTGGAACCGTCTTGGTGTTTTTTACTTTTCTATGTTACATTACTATTAAAAGATTACTTATAAAAAATGGAACGTCTTTTTTATTGAGATAAAATACTCAAATTAAACACAAATTCCATACGAAACCGTCCTGCTGATCACACCCAAAAAAAATACCCTCCCAATGTATTTAAGTAAATGTACATTTTTTCCAAAATTGGAAGTTGCGCTTCAACTACAAATTGTTTGAGCAATGCACTACTTAGGCTAGTTGCAATTTGGCTAGGTTGTTTGGTAGTTGCAATCAATTTTTACTTAAATAGATTAGAGCACAATTTTGTAGTATGATGTTTGAGACAGACATCAGAGCAGCTCCACCGCAGCCCTCCCAGGGCCCTCCCAACTCCATAAGTAAATGAAAAGTGCCTAGGGCCCTTCCAAAATGGCTCTTGACTCTGGATCCTAGCGTGTCAAGAAATGGCCCTTCAAATCACTATACAATTGACTAAATCCCCACACTTAATGATTTTGTTGACTAAATCTCCACACTTAATGATTTTGTTGACTAAATCCCCACATTCTACTTGTGATTGGTCCATTGAATATTTAATGTGCACTTTTGATGTGCGAGGGGCCTCCAAGGGTGGGGGAGTGTAAGTGCAAGGGCCCTCCAAATGTAAATGAATGATTGAGCGAGTCATCTCTGGTGTGTAGGAATGGGGATGCTCTCAGCAAATCTTCATTCAATTTAAGCGTGTTCTTCTCGATTATTGCTGCTATTTTAAGTGTGCCCTTGTTCATTAATTTCCTTCAAGTGGATGAAGAATGGAATTTTTAATTAGTTACGAGTGCTAAAAATTCAATGAGGATGTCCATGTAGCTGCGCCTTTTACCCTTTAACCCCTAATGGCCCAACCATCCATATTTTGGATGATGTACAAATTTGAACTCGGATTTCTCATCGATCATGCACTTTTTGCAGTGTGAAATTTTTACTAAAACATTTATGGGAAGTTAGCTTCGTGCATGTGTGATCCGATTAGAAAGGGGATGATTTGTGAAACTTTTATGCCCCATTTCATGTTGTAGTGTTCCACCCCAAATTTGAAAGATTTTAGTCTAAAAGTGCTCTTGAAAAAGTCAAGTACTAGAAATAAGCAACCAAAAAATCTCCAAAAATCACTACACTTAGAGTATCACATTTCAACCCATCTCAAGAAAACTCAATATTAGATTGTCAATATCTTATTCATAATCATATTACAAATGAGCTCTAAATTTTAAGTTTTAAAATTTATACACAAATATTGGTGATAGCAATCGCAAATCAAACCTTATAGATAGAATCTAAAATGCATAATGTACAACTTTTATTCATTCATCAAATTGAAAATACCCCTCTTAGTTGCATTTTATAATGCATTTTTGAAAAACTGCCAAATCTGAAAAGGGTGAGGACGTTTAGGGGTTAACGTCCCAGTTCAACATTGTTTTCAAAAATTCGTTATATAATGTTTGATGATAGCCGAAAATGGAGTTGATGTACAAAGAAAAGTTGTAAATGTCAATGTGAAGATCACATTTGTACGGTTGGATTTATCATATATTTCTTTAATATATTTTTTTATTGATTTTGCAAGGTTTTCTCTTGAAAATCAATGAAAAATCATGAATTAACGGAATTTTTTAAAAAAAAATTGTGATGAAATTGGAATAACATGCACTACGAGATGGTATGGTTTCTATTATTTGATTCTACTTATTTTGAAAAATCATCTTTAAGGTCTCACTTTTTGAACTAAGAATGAAACTTGACATAAACCACTTGTGTCGTTTTTTCAAAAATCATAATAACCTATTTTTAAAATCAAAACTATACAAAGGATAGTCAACTTGCACAAGAATCATGAGAAATTTTGGTGTATGAAAACTGTCTAGTTTGGATTGAATTTGAACAGTCAAAATCTGTTCAGCGTCCAAATATTGGACGCAGGCGCCTGAAAGGGTTAACCCTTTAGTGCCTAGCAAGCCAGATTATGGTCACTGCAACGTCGGAAATGCAAATAACAGAGAATCCGTGAAGAATTGGAACTTCAGTTCTAAAGTTCAGATTTGCGCACATACATTACGCACCTTCCAGAAAAAGAAAATTTCAATTTGGAATTGTACAACTATCAAAATACCTATCAACAAAACGCAAAAATACTGCAAATACTTGAAAATACAGTAAATACTTACAAATACAACATATGTATTGTGTAGTATTTCTTGTGTTTGGAAGTTTGTTATCTTGTTTTATATTTTTGGATTGTGTTCTCTTCTTCATCTTCCATTAGTGTGTGTAATCCGATCTTGACTAATGTACCCACTCCTGTCAATTTTCAACGTATAAAATTTTGTCCTAAACCGTACATGGACAAGTCACTTTCACTTATAAATCTCACAATAATTATGTGTGAGTCTATTTTTGATATGAAAGATTGCAACGGAGAGGTGTTGACATAGGGCATAGCTGAACGTCTTTGCTTTTATTTTTGAAAATTTACCTCAAATTCTATTTAACTTTGAAGTCACACACCCCCCAAAATCTCGTTTTTGAGCGTGCATTATACAGTTCAAATACATACTATAATCTTCCGATCCCACCATCGGATGATTCTCAAATTTTAATAAAATGTGTGCTCTCGAGTTGAGAATAGAATTGTACGGTTACTTTCTAATTTAACCCATTCTATTTTTGGTAGTCTCAACCACAGTGGAAAAACCCACTGAAATCCAGAGCTGTCTGCTACAGTACCCTAGGCACTAAAGGGTTAATTTGCTTGAACTTAAGAATTGCTTTAGTGTTATTGCATGCTAGTTGAGATGTATGCATAGATGGACATCAATTGTGTGTCCAATTGCAACATAATTTTGTAGACTGATGTTGTGTGGATGCAAACCGTCTTTCTTCCAATTTCAGCATCCTCATTATCTTGTACATTTCGTCTTCAGTACTGGAATTTTGTGTATGTTTGTATCATGTGGATGACCCGTGCACGGATCTGGTTACGTTCATGGGGGAGGCAGTGACAATAAACGACAATAATTATGGGCTTTTACAAGTCCTGTAATTGGCATGTGTACAGTTGGGCACAAGATGAATACGAATTTTTCAATCAGTTTCATTAGAAAGTTCAACAAGTTTTAGGAAGCTCTAGCATGCTCACAAATGAGACAATTTTGAAACCAAAAATTGCATTGGAATTGCAATGAAGCATGCTTTAACTTCATAATAAGTGAATTTTTTTAATTAAAAATAATACAAAAATTTGGATTTCTTTTATACACAATCTATTATTTCATAGTGAACTTGTGAAAGATAGTCAAAGATTTTTTGCATTAAGGTAAAGAACAAGTAAGAAATCATACAAATAGTTCAAGTGGTGTGGGATCAAGTATCTCCAAAGCAATTGTGAAGGTTCATTTTTTATATTTACCATTAAATACAAGTTGTAATTTTCACAAATGGTGGCGGCACTAAATGGTAGATAGCATATAGAAAACATCAAAAAGTTTGTATGATTTTCAATTACATATGTGTATATGTAATGATAATAAATTAGACTCTAGTAAAATTCCAATGCAATTTACAATTTGAAATTCTGTTCATTTTTGAGCATACATGGGCCATCCAAAGATCCCACAAATCTCAATTGAATCCAAAATTTGTAATCATCTTGTGTCCAACTATACAATCAAAATCCCTTAGCCCCTAAAGGACCAAAGATTCACAGTTTCAAAATGACAAAGTTAAACGAACATATTGTGAAAAATATAATTTAAATAGGATCAAATTTTATATCAGTGTAATTAGTGAAGAATATTTCATATGTTGAATTTTATATATATATATATATATATATATATATATATATATATATATATATATATATATATATATATATATATATATATATATATATATATATATATATATATATATATGAAAAAAAGAAAATCTACCAAAAATCTACTCAAAATTACTAAATAAAATATAAAGCTTTCTGGGGCCTTTCCGACCAGTATTATACATTAATATTCCAAAGAGCCCTTTCCGACTAGTATTATACATTAATATTCCATTGTATTTAGCATGGTTTCACACCTCCTATGGGTTTACGATCAAAAGTGAAGTTAAAATTCACGTTGACATGATTTTAATGAGCCATTGGAGTCTCAATTTGAAATTTTCTATTTACAACAAATGTCAAATATACGCCAACATATCTACTCTCCCCATGAGCCCTTTCACCCCTAAGCTCCCGAGAGACCATTTTCTGGTCGCTGCCCGTTTTTAACAGGCTGGGCCTGAAACCGAAAAATAAGTTTTTGAAAAAATAAAATATAATTTTAAATACTTCATCAAGTCTACTTTTCAACACAATTTGAATTATGTCAATACATATTAAACTCCACCCGGGATAATTTTTCAAAGAGAATCACTTCAACATTATCTTAAACACCCAATTCCCTAATTTTGCACTTGGCCAAGTGCACTCATTTCATGAGCAAACTTGGCTTTAAAAAACTTTGTTTGAATTTTTTGTAAAAAACAAGGATTTTTGTCTTTCTACAATCTCTTCATTGTAAAGAAACAATTATTTATTTTATTTTCTATCCTTATCTTTATCTTTTATCTTTTACTTTTACTTTTCTTTTTCTTTTATCTTGTTTTAAAAAAAATCTTCTTTCTTGTCTTCCTTCTTCTTTTTCTTCTAGTCTTCCACTTGTCTTCCTTTCTTTTTTTTTAAAGTTTTTTTTTTTTTTTTTTTTTTTTTTTTTTTTTCGGTTATTCCGGGCAGGGAGGGTCCGCGCGCGCGGACTCTACTCTTTTTTTGATCCACTCTCCTTTCCTCACTCCCCCCCTCTCCCCTATATAAACCCTCTCTCACTCTCCCTCCCTCACACTCTCCTTCCTCCCCTTTTCCTCTCTTGTTCTTCTTCCTTTCTTCCTTCTTCCTTCTCCTCAATGTAAAGGAAGAAGAGAGAGGAGGAAAGAAGAGTGAGGGAGGGAGAATGAGGGAGGGTTTATAAAGGGGAGAGGGGAAAAAAAAGAAAGGAGCGGAGGGAAGGAGAGTGGATCAAAAAAAGAGTAGGGTCCGCGCGCGCGGACCCTCTGCCCGGAAAAACCGAAAAAAAAAAAAAAAAAAAAAAAAAAAAATCGTTTTTTTTTTTCTTCCGGGCCTGTAATGGATTCAGCCTGCTCCCTGATTTTTATCATTTAAACTCTAAAAATGGCAAGGTGAAGGAAGAAAAAGGAAGACTAGTGGAAGACTAGAAGGAAAAGAAGAACGAAGACAAAAAAAGACAAGAAAGAAGACAAGAAAAAAAAAAACAAGATAAAAGAAAAAATGAGATAAAGATAAAGATAAAATAAAAGATAAAGATAAGGATGAGAAATAAATTAAATAATTGTTTCTTTAGAGCGTAAGAGATTGTAAAAAGACAAAAATCCTTGTTTTTAAGAGATTTTTTCAAACAATTTTTTTAATGCGCTTGGGGGCCAAGTGCATGATTATATGGCCAAGTGCAAAATTAGTGAATTGGGCTAAGTTAGCCCCTAAATGACAAAGGGGGTAAGGGCAAAACCCAAATGTCTTATAAAATGTTGCTTCTACAACTTTGATGAAGTTTAGTCTAAAAGAGAAATTGAGAAGGACGATGTTTAGTAATTATCAGTACGGTCAAACTTTCAAAAAATGTTTTAGATACTCATTAAACGAATTTAGAAGCACTTATTGTTGAATATTCACTAAAATTACAAATTTTATTTTTAGAATTTGAAATTTGGTATGATTGGTTGAAACTAGACATTCTATTCTAAAGTTCAAAAAAGAAATTTTTTAGAAAGAAGGAACATCATTACTTTCCCGAAATAGTAAGTTTTGTAACACTAGGACAATGTTGAGGTGTTTGTCTTTGAAAATTTCTCCTTGATGTAGTTTAACTCTAGAGTACATATTTTGTTTATTGAACCAAACTTCATCAAACATATGGGAGACACATATTATAACACATCTATGTTTTGTCCAATACCCCTCGGGCTTTTAGGGATTAAGGGTTAACGAGGATCAGCTGTTGAATTGTCTAGATGCACTACAAGGAAACTGGTCACTTCCCACTGCTATTTTGAACCATTCTAGAGTTGGTGAGTTCTTTTGGTCACATAGGTCAAAGATTTCTCTTAGTGAAAAGCAATGGGTTTGAGTGGAGCCATCGATCTTCTTTAGGTGTTCCAACACTCAGACAACGGAAAATTGAAGGGTACGTGGGAAACACAAAGTGACGCTATTTACATATATATCTAAGAAGGAGTTGATGACAAGGCCAAGAAGAAGTGTAGCAATCTTGAGTACAAACCAAGAAAAACTAATTTCTATGTTCAAACTAAAGGCAATAGATAAATTTAATAAGTAGAAATTATCTAAGTGTTTCAAAATTGAACTTGAAGTTTAAATAAAGAAGTACGTGTTATAAAATTTACACCCTCTAGTTTTTTCATAGAGATGGTTGTGAGTAGTTATGTAGATATTTGTTGAATCCATAATCACTACTCACAAAGGTGTTAGTTCTTACTCAAAACAATGCCATAGTTCGTTGTACACACTTGTTCTACGTGACGAATAGCACTCATCAAGTCTTGAGTGCGTGGGCAGTGAGTGCAAAGTGGCGCCGTTGATGGTCATAGTCACCAAAGCCAAAGCTGATAACGACATAGCCAAAAGTAAGACCTCAAAGCCAAAGATCAAAATGTTTGGTATACTTGACTTACATAGCTTATATGGCTTACATTACATTTTAGTTTTTGACATTGACTTTGGCTATGTACAGTAGTCTCCCATATGAGGAGACATCAGTAGTACCAATATCTTCAACATTGGTAAAAACATTTGCCTTTTGTAAAAATTTATAACCTTGAGGTAACCCCTAAATGTATAACATTCTAAATTATGGACAATATACATAATCAAACACAAATTTCCCATTCGTCATTGACTTTTTGCAGTGTGGATTTTTTACTATATATTTTATGAGAAATTAGCTTCATGTGTGATTTGATTAGAAAGGGTATGATTTGTGAAAAATTTATGCCTCATTTCATGTTGTAGTGATTCACCCAAAATTTTGAAGATTTTGATCTGAAAGTGCTCTTTAAAAAAATCCAACTCACAATATTAAGCAATCAAAAAATCTCAAAAAATCATCACACTCAAAAGTATTACATTTCAACCCATCACAACAAATTTCATACAAAAATATTGGTGATAGCAATCACAGATCTAACTAAGTATATGAATAGAATCAAAAATTCATAATGTACAATTTTTATCATATATCAAGTTCAAAATATCCCTCTTAATTACATTTTATAAGACATTTTTGAAATTCTTCAAATTTGGAGAGGGGCGAGAGCGTTTATGGGATAATAGTTAGTGTATCTCACAATAATGGCAATACCTGTAATTAGAGTAGTGGAAAAATGTGTAGTTGTATAACAATAGATAGATAAATAGATAGAAACTCCGGTCCCTTTCCAGCAAGGGGCTGGCGTGAATAAAGTGTCCGTTCGTAATGTCAATGACCTAGTGCCCACCGGACAAGGGGACATTGGAACAATACTACTTTCCCCTTTCGGGAATGAACACTATAGTGACACACTATACTAGTTCCTAACTAGCTACTAGTGCCTTGAAGATACCGGACATGGTATCCCCCCAAAGGGCTTTGTGGTACCTATACAACAAGGTTCAAGGACCCCCCACCATAGTTGGGAGTTGTATAACATTTTATATTATTTATTGGCTCTGACCGTAGGAAAGAGGCATTGCAGGGAAATTCATTTTTTTGGACAAAATATCGATGTAGCAAATATATTCCGTTCAAGATTCCACTGGAAATGCATTTTCGTCCTTCACCATTCTCATCCTTCACCTATTCTATTCCGGTCAGAGCTCCTCGTAGCGTAGCTGCTTGTTTATTGTCTCTGCCCTTCCAGGGGAGAGACTACGGAAGCGCTTCGTTTTTGAGGAGTTACCAGGAGTTACGTGCCTAGACAGTAAAAAGAAGCCATAAAAGTAAATTTGAGGTAAGTATGAAGGCAGAGACTCCGTGACTAGCCGCTTGTTTCCAATCCCCATAATAAAAAGGTCCCAAGATTATTCTAAAAGCTAAAGCTAAGCTACAGCTTTAGCTGTTTGCGACTTTTCCACTACTCTGGCTTGATCGTTCTCCGACGAGCTCGCAAATTCGCCTCAAGCTCTGACGCCATCGCCACATCTTCGACTCCGACAAGACTCCTCATCGATCATCTTCGGCGCCCCTCGTTGTGCCATCTTCCATCATGGTACGTGCACTTCACAAAAATTCTTTTGCAATTTTATTTGCCCGAGTTTTTACACCGTAACTGGAACTCTTGCAACTCTCCGTTACGATTTTGGTTCGGGGATGGCTTTGAAAATGGAGCTTTGCTTTGAGGTTACGGCATGCGAGCCGATTTTTAGCGCTGGTGCGTGGAGCGGAATTTGTAGCGTTCCTGGTAGAAGTGCGGTATTAGGGTTGTGTGATCTGTCGGGAAAACCCTAGGCGTTGCCCATAGGTTTTTGTTGTAGCAAATTTGGGAGCTGGAATATTGATGCCTTGAGTTTTTGATTGACAGGCGCAGAGGCACACGATTATCCTGATGCAGCCTACTCCAAACCGAGCCACTCGCACTTTCATGGACTACGAATCCGTCCCTGCGGCAATGGACGGTACTTCATTTTCTTTGCTCCTTGTTGATGTTGAATTTACAATTGTTCTTTAGTAAACATTGCTTGGTTTGTTGTTTCTTCCTAGAGCACTGACAGTTTCGTGGCTTTGTATCAGGTATCTGCGGGCAATTTGAAAAGAGGTTGAAAGACGCGAATCCTAATTTACGGAACATCACATACGACATTTCGGACTTGTACAAGTATATTGAAGCTCTCACTGACATGAGTGCTCTCGTGTAAGCTCCATTCCTCCTCGTGCTTGCCGAAATTGCAGTCATCCTTACTGTGTTCAAATTTTCTTGGAATCAGTAGTTTTTCTTAGAGATTATTTGTACCACAGTTCTGCAAGGATAATCAAGTTCATCTCTGTCTCGATTCTGGAAGTAAAATCGGTACGTGTTGTTTTAGGTTCGATCCGGCCATCAGAGCGTATGCACCTTTCGATCGATCCTGGATCAAGCAGCAGGCGTTTCAACGGTTGAAGAGGCTGGCCAAGAACTAGAACGTGATGCATTTGTTTGCTGGGAAGGAAGGAAGGAAGGACGGGCAGATCAAATCTGTCGTAAAACCGTGGTCGGCAGGCGGCAAATACGTGACATAACCGATTGTTGCAATGTGACAACCTATTGAACCGTAGGGAAAAAAATGTTACATAAACATCGAGAGTAGTTCACGATCTCTTTGTGGTCCCTGCGCTTCTGTGTGTAGTTCTGATCTGCGTTGGTGTTGCCGTAGTGGACATAGAAAGAGTTTTATATCTTTACTCGTCCATTGATTGTACCTCAGCATATTCCACACAAGTATGTGATAGCTTCATGGTTATCGCTGAGTTCTTTGACCAGCAGGTTGTGGCTTGCTTTTCATTTCTTAAAGCTATGAAGCATTTTGTCAACAAATCACACATCTGTTACCTTGCCATATGGCGCTTCACCACTTCCTCTTCAGTCAGGACAGTGTCTTATACTTGCAAAGTCCTCTTGTCGTTCATAAATTATCTGGATGCCGATCTCATTTGTTATCTCCGTGCAAAACACTAAGAAATCGCAACGTTGATGTTCTCAAAGCACAATAGTATTTGGATTGCCATTTGGAGCTTCACCACCTCCTCTACGTAAATTCTCGTGCCATTCAGAAATTATTATGCATGCCGATGTCATTTATCTTCTCTTCGTGCAAAACAAAACGGGATTCCCTGTTGAGAAGTTTTTGATTTTCTGTAGTATTTGTGAAGCGTGAGGGATTCGCAACGTTGATGTTCTCAAGCACAGTACGTAGTATTTGGAGCTTCACCACTTCCTCTACAGCTTTTCGATGTAAATTCTCGTGCCATTCAGAAATTATTATGCATGCCGATCTCATTTAAGTTACCTTATGTTCGTGCAAAACAAAACGGGATTCCGTGTCGAGAAGTTTTTGATTTTCTGTAGTATTTATGAAGCGTGAGGGTTTCGTAACGTTTAATCCAAAGGCTTCGTTGTCCTTCCACAGCCGTCCAATTGGTGGAGGCAGCGCCGACCTCGCGGGTGCCAGCATGCGCAACAGGATCCGTCCGATCGGTCCAAGGGTGGAGAACTAGCGCAGAGCGTTGTAGGATTTTTGGAAAGTTGCGTGAAAAGGGAGAGACAAAGGCGAGGGACTGAGGGAGTCACAAGCCGAGGGACGTGACGTGAAAGCGTGCTGCTGCCACGAGCGCAAACTCGATCGCGTCTCTCGCCCGCCAGCTCCATGTCCATGTCCATGTCCGTCCGCCATCGCTAACTTGCCGCAACCAATTTCTCCCATTGTCTTCGGAACTCGCTAGACACTCTAAGCAATCCACATCTTCTTCTGCTCCGGATTTTACTCTCACGCCTCGCTCGCCATTACTACTCACTTGGAGCTTCAATCGCATTTATCGTTTTGCTTCAATTCGGAATTTTTTGGCCCAGGTTTCGTCCCGATTTGGTTCCGACTTCGCAGGTGCGTTGAGGTTAAGATTGTGGAGCAGTTTGTGTAGGCTTTTTTGTTTGAATTTTGTTTTGGTTGTGGCGATGTACGTGCGTCTGCCATGTTTGTACGGTCGTGCTCTGTTCTGAGTCCGCAACAACTTTGATTCTGCTACTCGCTTCTTGGAGCTTTAATTGGATTCAATTTCAATTCAATTTATTTGGCGCTGATTTTTTTCTGACTTTTAATGCGTCGAGGTTATGATTATGGAGCAGTTTGTGTAGGTTTTTGAAATTTGTTCTGGTTGTGGCGATGTACGTGCGTCTGCCATGCTTGTGCGGTCATGCTCTGTTCTGGTTCCGCAACAAATTTGACTGTTACTGCGTTTCTTGGAGCTTCAATTGGATTCTGTTTCAGTTTATTTTGCGCTGATTTTGTTCTGTGTTAAGGTGTGTCGAGGTTAAGATTGTGGAGTATTTTGTGTAGGTTTTTATTGTTTGATTTTGTTTTGGTTGCGGTGATGGACGTGCGTCTGCCATGCTCGTGCTCTGTTCGGAGTCCGCAACAAATTTAACTCTCGCGCTTTCCCTCGTCGTTACTCGCTTCTTGGATTCGTTATTTTTCTTCAATTTGAATTTGTTTGGTGCAGATTTTGTTCTGATTTGGTTCCGAGTTTGCGAGTTTGGAGGTGCGTTGAGACCGTGGAGCATTTTTTTGTAGTGTTTTTTGGATATTTTTGGTTGTGGCGATGTACAGCATGGCTGGGACGACGTCGGCCATGCTTGTGCGGCCCGACTCGAATTTCGTGAGTTGCGTCAGGAGTGGAGGACATGCTTCGTTGCGGATGCGTGCGCCGGGGCTGGCGTTGCGTGGGAGTAGAGTGCAGGTTTGTTTGAGGCGTGAGGTGAGAGGAGGAAATTCTTTGTGCTTTCGATCTGCTTTTCTTGCGCCGAGGTTTGTAGTTCAGAGGAAGTCGGCGGTGTTCGGACGAGGGGGTATTAGAGAGTTCAAGAGGCATTCGTTCGTGGTGCGAGCTGGTGGAAAGAGTTTGGAAGAAGGCGAGGAGGTCGGGGCCGGGGAAGCTTTTGAGAAACTGGAAGCGAGTTCGGGAAGTGAGGTTGAAATTTTACCTTCTGAGCATGGTAGTGATAATTTGTCGGCTGTGGAGGATATTGAAGTTACGGAGCCTTCCCGGTTTAGTGATAATTTGAATTCCTCTTTCGATGGTGCGGAATTGGAAGTGGATGTGGTGCATCAAAGCACCAGGCAGCAACCGAAGTTAGTTAAATTTCTCAGGAAGTTCGGGCGTTTTTTGAATGGTCTCCAAGATAAAGAGGATGCCATGCTTGAGTTGTCAAGTTCTACCAAGCAAAAGAAGCTTCGGTGGGATCCGCTTGGATTCTTGAACGGTTCCACTCCCTCGGTAACTGAGAAATTGAGGAATAAAGTTTTCGATGGCCTCCGAAGAGCTGAGGACGATTTCTTCGCGGTACGTGGCATTCTTCATGAAACCGCACTTTTTCTACCAAGGAATTAGAAGCTCCGACCCTCCTCGAGAAACCCCTCATTGATTGCTGGACCTTCTTCTGTTTTATTAATTTCGGCATCTAAGAGATTGAACCATTTTGTGTTAGAAAATTCATCTTTATTTGTGTGCTTTTATTATCAGTTTTCAAGTCAACTTGGGAAGTTCACGTTCATCATGGGTGCAACTGGAGCCATCTTAGCCACAGGTTTTCAGCTGTCCGGTATGTCGAGCTTGTCCACCATAATCGGTTTTGGAAATCTCATGTTGGATGAAGATGTTATTTCTGTAAAAGTATCGTCAGTTTACTTTTAGAATAAAAGAAATTATTGCTTTGAAATTTTCAATTATAACATGGATCAATACTGATATACCTCCAGTTAAGATCTATATATTTGTTGCTACCATTGTTCCCACTTGGACATTTCAAAAAAAATTCCTCTACTCACACTGCGACAGGATTATGAACCCCTGAAATGAGGAATGAATGTTAGTCAATTTTACTGAACCCGCCTTCACCTGCAGGAGATGATGCTCATCAGGAACTTCTTTGGTTTAGTTGGCTTGCTGGAATAGTACTCGGCTCAATGATCGGAGCAGGACAAGTTTTGGAAGGTCATGCAAGACGAGGTCGGCGCAATGTAGTTATCACAGGAAGGTATGTGCTAGCTGCTTTGCTGAAGGAGGGTTCGAAACAATATTGTTAGGTTTATGTTGAAGATATTAATGGTGTGTAACTTCTGCTGCAGTTACCTAGTAAATAGCATTAGGTACTACTGGCAGTTTTCGTCACACTGCTGCAGCCGTTTTGGCGTGATAGGTGTGGCTCAAGTTCCAGAATGAGCATGGGATCTTTATTGTCAAGGAGTGTGTTTTTCTCGGCAAGTTGTTGCTGAATGCTCAGTGTAATTAATTCTTTGCATAATGACTAGGAATAACGATCTTACATTCATAACGTCATGAGTCCCGATTGCTTCTGAAATTATACGATTAAAAGATGATATCCTTGTCGGAGATCATCAATTTGAAACAACGGTATCTAAAGATTACGTTTCTTCCTCGCCTTCCCTGTGCAGCACCCGAGGTCTTGGCAAGGCACTTGCTCGTGAATTTCTGCGAGCTGGCGACAATGTTTTCGTTACATCTCGAAGGTGATAGTCTGGTTCTCTCCTATGGTGTTTGCAGTCGTTTACGTCTAGAGCTTAGTCGGCAGCCCTATTGGTAGCCGCCCCAAGCAGGTAAATGGTGTACATTGGTGAATTGACCGATTAACGGAGTGTCTTTTTCTATTATGCTTTTGGTGATGGTGGAGAACAGCCTCGAGTCTGTGAATAGTACTGTGTTGGAGCTTCGGCGAGAGGTTGAAGAGATGCATCGCGATTTCCTTGAATCAGAGGACGCGATTGGAACAAGGAGTTTGAAAATTCTCCCGAAGGTTGTGGGAATGCCTTGTGATGTTTCGAAGAGCGAGGATGTGCGTGCCCTTTCTGATGCAGCTGTTCGAGAGTTTGGGAACATTAATATTTGGGTGGGTACTCCATTTGAAGCGGTTTTTTACATTAAAGCTTTTTGTCCGTTAGAAAATTGTTCAAATGTGACTTCTACTTGTGGTTGCTTAGATGTGACTGTAGTGGAGTCAATGGGCCACACGTACCATGCTCATGATCTCATAATATCTGTGTTGCGGGGTTGGATTAACGTAGATCAACAATGCTGGAATGAATAAGGGATTCAGGCCTCTAGTGGAGTTTTCAGATGAAGAAATCACACAGGTACTGATCTCGTATATTTTTAATTACCATTTCCGTGGATTTTCTTCAAAGAATTTTTTTGCTGGAAATTCTAGAGGTTTTGAGGTGCGGAAAAGGCATTCCGACCAGATCCACTTACTGAAGGAACTGATTGGAACTTTGTTTACAGATTGTGTCTACAAACTTGACGGGCTCTTTGATATGCACACGTGAAGCTATCCGAGTCATGAAAAAACAGCCTAGAGGAGGGCACATCTTTAACATGGATGGGGCTGGTTCTGGAGGCACGAGTACCCCATTGACTGCAGTGCAAGTTTCTGACGCTCACTTGACAGTGATTAGTATAATTACTAGCTACTGCATTAAATCGTGTGTAAATTTTACATAAATGATCTTTGAGATTCTGATGCATCATTCTACTTCTCATGTTGTCTGATCCTGCTTTCTCAACAACATCGACCTGACTTGGATATTCCTTTTATGACAGTTACGGAGCAACAAAATGTGGGCTACGGCAACTATCCGCCTCCCTGTTGCAAGAGTGTAAGCGTTCTCGAGTGGGAATCCACACCGCCTCCCCGGGCATGGTTCTTACTGATCTGCTCCTCAGGTATACTAACTTTTGCAACTAACTGTAGTGGACTAATTTATGTATTATATCAGAAGAATATATTCTTGACGATGTTTCAGTTGCTACAATCCGATTTCATCATTGCTCTAGCCTCGAGGTGTATGAGCTGGGTTGTTATTTGTTGGATGGGCCATCGGTTTCTGAACATTTGGCATTGTTCGTTTTCGCACAGTGGTGCCACTCTTCAAAACAAGCAAATGTTCAATATAATTTGCGAGCAACCGGAGACCGTGGCCCAAGCGTTGGTACCCGGCCTGAGGTCTGTGAAAGGCACTGGCACGGCTGTCAATTATCTCACCCCTCCTCGCATCGTTTTGGCCATTCTGAAGGCTTGGTTCCGACGCGGTCGTTGGTTTGATCAAGAGGTACGTGCGCAGGCACCCCTTTACTTTACTTTGTAGGTTTCCTTAAACCTACGGGTCTTAAAGCGGTCATTAGTCTTTTGAGATGTGAATCTGGAATAGTTGTACGTTTAGCCGTTCATATTAACCCCTGTAGGTGTAAGGACGGAGCCTATGACTCCAAAATATTTGAAAGATGAACCAATACATGAACCAAAATATTTCAAAGATGAAATTACGTCTTCTATTATTCTTGAAGTTTTCAAATTAGTTTGTGAAAATTTGAAATCATCGTGAATTTTTGGAGAAAAAGTGAAGAAATCTCATATCAAATACAAAATACAGTGAAAATTTCTGGAAATTTCACCATAGGTGTATATCAGTGTGTACAACATTGCAAATTTCCATATTATTCTATATTTAGATATATGATCATAGTCTTCCAAATTCAAATTGCAATAAAGAATCCATTTTTAGGGTTTTTTCAAAGTTTTCAAGCATAGTAGAAACAGAACTTGATAAGCTTCATTTCATTAGTTCATCTCAAATGCATTTTGAAGTGCATTTTGAAGTGCATTTTGAAGGAAAAAAACAGCCAAAATGCTTAAATTCACTGCTCAATGTATTGTTTCTGAAACAAAACCCTTTTTAAAATTGAAAAATAACTAACATGACTTAAACTTACTGATGTGGATATACCGTGCACACAAAGTTTCACAAGAAAAAATGAATGAAATTCATTCATTTTTCATTAGCACAAGAATTGCGTGACCATTCAGAAGCCACTTCTTGGCTCTGGCATCCTTACAGGGTTAAGAAAGTATGCAGGAGAAGAGTTTTGAGTGTCTAATCCCTAGTGCCCGTGCCGTTGAACAGGGAAGAGCAGTGTATGCAGCAGAGGCAGAACGGTTGCGTCTTTGGGCAGAAGGGCGAGAGACATCTCCAGTGACAGCAGCCATGGAGATGGTTCCCAGTGGCGCATGGATTTCTCTCTTCTCTTCGTCTGTGCTTTTTGCATATGTAATACTATCTAACATGTCAGGAGGTGGCAGTTCTGGCATATGAGTTGCAAAGCCTGCTCATGACATGTAAATACATACATACACGACGGGAGGACCGCTTCTTGCAAAACCAACCGAAGCAGGTACTCCCTTTTACTACTGGATTTCCATCAAATTCGCGGATTCAACTGAAAACAATGGCATTCGTCATTAATTTATTTAATGGCCTGGATTAGGCCCAAGATCTATTATATCCTGGCTATCACTAGCAGATTAGATCATCAGATTGCGTTGAACAGTTCGCAAATTGTGTTTGACCTTTTATTCACTTTGAGGTGGGTGGTCAAACCTGTCCTGAATTTTTTTCAGGGATATAGATATGCAGAATTATCCTCAGGATGTCCTGTTTTGCCAGGGGCTGCCCTAATTTTCTGTAGATATATTTCACAATGGCTGTAATATTCGTGTTTAGTTTATTGCATATATGGTTTTTTTAGTTCCTCCAGATTCTCTTTGAATGTGCATATGCAAAGTGATTACTCTTTTGGAAGCTTTTGAAAGTCGTATTGCAAAAGACTGTCATGAGGAGTGAGGAAAACTTTAAATTGGTGCATGATCTTCATAAGGAAATACTAAAAATTGTTAGGAACCTAATTTCATCTCCTACTGTGTCACGTGACCAGTAGACTGGAAAATCTAATATTTGAACATGAATGATCAAATCCGGAAACTTCAAATATAAAAGTTGTGGAGGATGAAATCACTCTAGAAATAGTTGAGCAAAAATTGTACTCCATTTCATAACAAGAGTCCAAAACCACATATTTTTTTGCATCAATTTAAGGGTCCACATTCATTGTATTGCCTTCCTACATTGACTCCTACTCATGCATTGTAAGGTAGAGGAATCTTGAACCACTAAAAACCAACTTGTACACCCTTCATTTATTTTAGGGAGGAAATGTAGGCTTTCATTATATGACTTGCAGTGCATCAATTGCTCAAAAATTAAGTCATGTACTGGCAACCTACATCTCCTCCCTAAAATGAAGAGTGTAGAAGTTGGTGGTTTTAGGTTCGTGGTGGCTTGAGGTACCTCTACCTTAACTTCCACTCATTCATTGTGTTGCCTTCCTTCATTGACTTCCTACATTTTTCATCCCTTTTCATTGAGACACACGGTTCTAAAAAAAAAAATTATGTTTCATCGGTTTCAACATGGGCTTTATTTCTATCTTAGATCTCAATTTTTTTTGCAAAGTGGACTCTTATTATGAAAGAGAGGGAGTAACATATACATGAGTTATTTATTCTTTTAGTGATTGTACATAGACTTTGTTTTCTTTTTACCGTGTGTTTGGCCTCTAGAGTAACTTAGCAGACACCAAAGCTTCGATACATGCTTGTGCGCACTCCTTGTACTGTACAGTACCGTATAGTAAGTATCTGTCACTTTGAGTTTTCAAAGGTTTGCCATTAAAAAATGAAATTTTTTTAGCCAAATTTGAATATGTTGTAAAATACTAGATACACAACACATATTATATATTTTATTTATATATATCTATATATATTTATTTATTTATATTTATATTAAATTACCCATTTTCACTTGAAGTTAAAGAGTCCATTTTTTAACCCTACATTCAAATCACAATAAATACAAATTTCCTTCTAGTAGGTTCACACAATGAATAGCTTTGATACACTACAAGGAGGAGGTGTCGCTTTTCACTTGGTAGCAGTGAACCAAACAGTCTCGGGGAGTTCACTTTCAAATATTACGTAGTAACATGCAAACAAAGATAGGGTCCAAATAAATCTTTGAAGGTAAATTTTAAGGGGAGTATTATTTCTAAAAATTGGAATATTAAGTGTTCTTTTAATTAGAAAAAAATCTACTGAGGCTAATTAAAAATACCCAAAAGGTAATTTGAAATCAAGAATGCATTCAATATTAAATACCTTATTTTATTAAAAAAAATGATAGCCTTCAGCTCCTTTTATTTTTAGAAAGTCGGTGAATTGTGAATTGAAAATTTGCATGCTCAAAAAAAGAATTCTAGTGTTGTGGTATAGCAAGAGGAAAATACAGTTAAACAAAAATACACCAACAAGACTATAATGGTGAATGCTAATAGAATGCAGCTTAAAATTTATAGTGTTAAGAAACACAATTGTCCAACATTGGAAAGATGCAATTTCTCATCCATCTAATCTAAACCTCCATGTAGGTATTCATTCTAAAAAAATAATTCCAAGCCCTCTAGCTTAGGAAAATCGTTGACTGAAGAACCTTCAAGCATTAGGCTTATCGGATCTTTTTTAGATTTCAAAGGTGCACATGTATAGAGATGCATCCAAAGAACACCTGAATGAGACCAACCATTAAGAGTGGTTTGGGGGAAGGCACTCTATGTATCTTTTAGGTACCACCTACTATAACATGGTATTTAAAAGTACCCTCAAAAATTATTAATAATACTATAATTAGTAATATTTCAAGAATATTCTTATTTTATTTTTGTAATTGATTTTGAGCATCCTATATTAATGTAATTCATTTATGAAAATTACCTTCAAAGATTTATTTGAACCTTATATTTGTTTGCATATCATTATGAAATATTTAGAAGTGACTTTCCCGGGTCAAAATCTTTATTCCAAAAATTACAAAAGGAAATCACACACAACGGATACAGCAAGAAGCAACAATAGTGCTCATATTGCTAAAAAAAAAGATGCCAAACTTATTTCACAAATCACACGACTAACGTAGTCTCGTGTTATCACATAACCACTCCAGTGAGGAGACTACATATTTGGTACAATTTTAACCCTTCAAATACAACCACAAACATTAGGGTCAATACAATTATCAACATACTTGCAAGTTGAACGAATATGCTTGCAAGTATTGACCACAAACCCACTCGGCAATAATAAACATGCTTAATAACCATGCTTAATCACATAATCGATATAGTCGATAGCACAAGGTATCAAGAATCTATGACTTGCCAATTTATGTTGATCATTATCTTGGAAGCACGCCAGTTTTTCATCTAGTAGCTTGGATCTCATAATCTTCATAACATCCTCACACTCATTCTCTATCATACACAATACTTGTAAAATGCTTCAAAGTTGTCAGGGAGTTTGTGAGCTAGTTCAATAAAATATTGGGCCCTTGTTGTGGTAGTGTTTTGTAAATCTTCTTCTCAATAAAAGTATAACTGCAAGACTAAAATATGTTAAAACTAAAACAAAAGAAAACCCACGAAGGTACCCCCAACTAAATAAGTATCCCAAAAAACAGTGTAAAACGAGCGACAGATCCATCATTTCGTTTGTGAGTTAGTTTTTAATATATTCTTGTTAGTTCTAGTTGGATAGATGTTCAATTTTAACTAGTAAACAACCTAAGTCGTAACAACACTACACAAAAACTTGATTGATTGAGACACATTAATACAAGGCACAAAACAAGAAATGTGATTCACAAGTGATCTTTCACGACTAAATAATTATAAGAAGACTCTCACAATACCTCTCACTTTATGCAAGTGACATCTGCATAAAGTTCATCTTTCACAAACAACTATTGATTGTAGAGGGACTCTAACTATTGTACTAATGTATTGCTATGAGACGAGCACAACGGAAAACAAAAAAGAACTCTTCAAACACAGGGTGTCAAGAAACAATAAGAAATCTAGATGTGCAGACTACAAGCCTATTATAAAACAAACTAGAAGAAAAGGCAACAGTCTAAATGAACACATTTAGATATGATGTAAACCTCCTACCAGTTCACAACTTCTAAATCCAAAATCAACTGACACAGACAGAAATGAATGAACACTTAATTAAAGTCTAGATAAACTTAATGACTAAATAGACAAGATAATATGAGCTTCTAATAGTTCTCATTTCCATAAATAAGTCTACAACTTAGATGATATAACAAATACCCTTCTCTACCCCTAGTTCTATCTAACGTAGTCTATCCAACTAGTTTTTTACTTTCTATTTTGAGTTTTAAATGAAGTTTAGAACTAATCATCAATCTTTACTTTCTATCTTGAGTTCTACTTAATTGGGTGTTTGCATGGTATAGTGAACCAATTTTTTGTCGCAGTGCATAACTTTTGAAAAAATTTAAACTTTTAGAAATCTATAAAGAGAAATTGATGGATGAAGTAATCAAAAAAAGTGAACTACTTTAACTAGAGTGATGTTCTCTACCAATGCCAAAAATATCATGGTTAAAAATAACATAGACATAATTTAAATTAATGTTTATGTAAAAACTAGTGCCTCGTCGCAATGCAATAGTGCACTCAAAAACTCTAAAAGAGAAGAAGAAAACATAAACATTGTGGATGGGATTTTGAACTATGAATTTTTCCAATGTTCAAATATGTATAGAAAAATATCCTCCAATTTTTATCATTTTGGGAATTTAAAATTATGTTATATTTTGATATTTTTGAAATTTTTCTCTATTTTTAAAATATTTTTTGGTGGATTTCTTTTTTTTGAATGCTTTAAAATGAAATTTTGCATGACTTTCAAAATTTCAAATATAGAATTAAAAATGAACTATATTTATATTCAAAGTTTGATTATAAATTGGTCAAACTGTTATCAAAATGAGAAAATTGATACTGAAAATCTTTAAGATAAAATCATTCGATTTTATCTAGAATATTGATACTCAAAATGAGAATATTGATCAACTATAAGATAAAATCATTTCGCCAAACTAATATTTTATTTTATAGTTGGTACATACATAATTTTAAAAACTAGTTCACTTCAATTTTCATTGAATTGTTGCTAAAAAAATTTAAATCAATTTAAAAGTTAGTTTTTTAGACAAAATGCACAATGCGCATCAGAAGTCATGATGGAATACAACCCAAAATTCCCTCACTATGATCCTCCAATGTGCAAACACCCAACTGTAGTTTAGAACCAATGATCAATGTTGATATGATATGATACTAGTGGGACCCGTGCCGTTGAGCACATTGAGCTTGGTTTTTGAGCTTGGGTTGTCTCCTTGACGGATTCCTGCGTGGAACGGTCGAGTGAGACAAACCATGTTGTATTGTATAATAGATGATCTAAAGCCCTGTGTGCATATCATCCAAGTAGAGCAGTCTAGCTCCCATATACTTATCTTCAATATGAAATTGTCTAACTCTAGTACACACATCTCCATGTACTTCTTATCCCCTAAATGCCTGGAGCCCTCTCCAAATTTGGCAATTTTGCAAAGATGCATTATAAAATGCAACTAAGAGGGATATTTTGAACTTAACGTATGAATAAAAGTTGTACATTGTGAATTTTTGATTCTATCCTTACGGATAGATATATGATTACTATCACCAATATTTTGTATAAAATTTGAAACTCAAAATTCAAAGTTCTTTTTTAATTCAATTACGAATAAGATATTGAAAATCTGTGGATGAAATATGTTGTGATTGGTTGAAATGTAGTATTCTAAGTGTAGTGATTTTTGAAGATTTTTTGATTGCTTAATTTTATGAGTTGGCTTTTTTAAGAGCATTTTTACACTAAAATCCACACTGCCAAAATTGCATGATGGATGAAAAAACATGGATGAAATCTGTACATTGTCCAAAAAATGGACGCACAGGGAGTTAGGGATTAACCAATGATAGTAATCCAACCATAGTGCATACATTTCGGATGCACCTTACATCAAATTGGAGTGGTCAAACTCCAACGCATGTGTCCAATGCACATCTTATCTATTTGGACTCTTTTCTAACTCCAATCGTTTTCTAACTCCAATCATTTTCCGCTTACACACTAGGTATTAGAGTTATTTGTAAAGGCATCCGGTCCTTTGTCCTGTATTTTTCATGGACCAGAGCTGGTACCACAGCATTCTGACACCACTCCTCCTCACGGTCCCACCCCACTACCCAATTCTTCTCCCTCCCTCCAAATTTTTATGAATAAAAATTTCAATCTATCCAGTGTTCTATTCTGGGTCTATAGTGAGATCATGCCGATCCTCTCCTTTCCAAATTACAGGTCAAAAAGAAGGGTTCTGAGGTACTGTACAAATAACTCTATTAACTTGAAAAGGTGGCATCACCAAGAAAAAGCCCTTCACATAAAGAATTGGATGAAAATCATCCACGCAGCAGTTGGAATTGAACAGTAGACTACATTCATAAGCCATTTTGTGGTCTTTTTGGCAATTAGGGCTTAATTGCATTTCAATGCAGCATCATGGCACCGTGTTCACATGCATTGAAGTTCCTGATGAGGGTCTTTTTTTGGCAAATGCTTTTCAAATTTAGGGCCTACGACCCCAAAGTAGTGTAGGAATTTTTAACCCTTGGAAGAGGGGGTTATTATTTAAGGTGCGACCCTACAAGCACGTTATGAGAGATTCATTATAATTCGTGATTTCGTGAGTGAAGATGCACAGAACACTAGATCAGTGCTGCAGTGTACTCATTCATGCCAGGAGCTTTCTCCCCAAAAAAAAAGATGAGCAAAATTTTGTTCCTCAAAAACTCAGCAATGTGGCTTTCAAACAAAGCATGAGACTCATGTATTAAATTTTGAATTTTGTCACGCACATCACCTGCCCACCATGGCTTGGTGACAGAAGCTATCTTCTCCCCCCCAATCCTTTCCCGACACACTTAAACATGCATCACTTCTAGTTCTCGGCCAGCCTCTACAACCGTTGATTGATTCAAGGATCCCAAGCTCTGATGGCCGAAACAAAAACCACACATGCCGATCCACTTCCCAAATCGAGACAGACAACCTGTAGAGACAAACTCGATTAACCGAACTCATTGCGGAGACTCATTGCCAACTGTAATAAACAAATTCTACACAGTAAGTACGACTACGATTTCTGCACCACTACGATTTGAGCTGGAGCACCATGAGCTGGAGCACACTTGCGCAGGTCCGATATGACAAATGTGATGTCCCATGAAAGTGGAATTCGCCTCTTTTCAAATTGCCCGCAAATACCTGATAAAAACAAAAATAAAATACAAGCAGCAGAAACGGTCAAACACTTTACGCGGCGAAACTAATCCTACTAGTACTTTCGTCAATACTAAACCCTAAACCAAGCAACGGTTGCAACACATTCACTATCCTGAACAGCAACTTCAGGTCCATCGTAGCGATCCTGCATATCAAGAGGTATCAATTTTCTAAGAGAATCGTACATTGTACCTGAGACTGATTCGTAGTCAATAAAGGTGAGTCTGGCTCGGATTGAAATAGGCTGTATCAAGATAATTGTGTGCCTCTGTGCCTATCAACCCAACGTCAAACCAATCGTTCAGCGAGAAAATATTCACTCCGCATCCATGACGAAAACGCGTCAAGTTTCATAATCAGAGAACAAAATTCAAAACAGAGAATAAAATGCTAAAATACGAATAACAGCTACTTTTGCGTGATTGAGGAGCACATACCAAGGTTGATGAGGGGGAGTGGATGGAGAGGATGATGTAGCTATGGCAGTAAGAATCATATTATTACAGTATCTCTATTGTAAGGCGCGATCACAGGAGTGGCTTCATCGAGACGTGGCTTGCACCTGCTCAGGCTTTTCCCTGATGTTGGATTTCGGGTGTCCCACTTGATTTGTAAGCCGCATTTATCACTCCATCTATTGCGAATAATATTTTACTGTACAGTCCAAGTAGTAATCTTGCTCTGATGAGCAGAACCACATCTAACCCCACTGGAAGCCAGCTCCTGCGGTTTCATCCGCAATGACACATCTTTTCCACCACTCCTGATGAAATTCAAAAAACTCGCATCCGGGCTGCACACCCATGTCGGTCGTCTACTTGGCCATGCCGCGCGTCGCCACAACGAAAACTACACAAATGTACGTAACAGTTTTATTCTCCAAGATCGCTATCTCTCAGCCATTTGAAACGGGTGCGAAAGAGGCCATCGTCTGATTCCCCGATCGATCAGAGGAATTCTAACTCTTGTTTTCGAAAAGCTCATGCCAAACATCAGTGAAGACATCCACAATGACGTTATGGTACTCCGCCTCATTGAGCGACAAATAGCACTGCAAAAGCTCCTCCAAATCGCCCGTCTCCTGAATATCCTGATCAACGATCATCTCGATCATGGATTCACGGAAATCGTTGTAGGGATCGTAAGAGCTTTCGACAACAACAGCCACTCTTTCTTTGACGACGCTTTGCTGTTGCTTGGGAGCAGCAGCAGGCGGTGAAGGAGCGGGGGCCACATGCTTAGACCGCCGCTGCTTGGCCCGTTTCCTTGCCTCGCTGAATTTCCTTCTGGCATGGTTGAACTCGTCATGGAGCTCTGGATCCACCATGCTCTCCTCGCGTTGCGGATGGATGGTCCGCTCTTCCCGGATGTTCTTTGGAAGAGGTTTCCTTGACGGGGATGGCTTCTTGGTCACTTCCTTCTCCACGGGACGCTTCACCTTACGTGCCTTGGCAGGCGAAGACGGTCGTGCAGCACGGGCAGTCTCCCTCCCTCGGTTGTCCCGCTCTTGGGCCTGATCTCTCGTCTTCTCCATTTGAGATGCAGTTTGTACTGTGACACAGTGCAGCTCCCTACTTTTGTCACTAAGGGAACCTGAAGTCTTTAAATCGTCGGCCTTAAGAGAAGGGAAATCGATCCCCCATGCCTTGGCAGAGGATTCAAGAAAACTCTCAAACACAGGAGAATTATGGAGCTCAAATCTGGTGCTTCCAAACATTGATCCGCTGTCTTCTTCATCCTCAATCAGCTTCTTCAAATTGCGTTGATCCAAAGCTTGATCAAGAGATGCGAGAAGCTTCATGGCTTCTTCGTCCTTTTGCTTCATATCAACCTTTCGTTGATCCCTCCATGACTTCGAACCTTCACGCAACCGCTCCGCTGCAAGCACCTTCTCCCTCAGCAAGCTCTGACTGTCAGATATGTTTCCATTATCGAATTCTTCATTATAAGCTCCTGGGGGATCGGACTCTGAAAAGGAGAAGTACGGTTTTCTTCCTGACAATGCTAATCCGTATTCTGAACCCAACGACGGAACCCTGAAAGTGCTATCGCTACCAAAAGAAGTCGATTTCCAAGGAAGAGTAACCAGTTTGGGATCCTCAATGTGAACCTCCGACTCCTCTTCGGTATCAGGAAAAATCCTCCTCGGAGAATCTGTATCAGACCGAGTCGAAAACAGGTGGCCAAGCGTGGGTTTAGATCCGGGTTTTAACTTAACCGGAGACTTCTCTTTTAGTCCCTTCAATTCCCTGTTCTTGGGAAATATCTTTTTCTTTACGACCACTTGATTCTTGACCACTTCTTCATTTAGGTCGACATTCCATGGCGTCGTATTGGCTCCAGACCACGACGCGGATTTTGTGGGCCAGGAGGCTTCTAATCCCGATCCTTCCTCAATGCAATCAAGCCCTGAATCAGCATCCATCTCCATCAACCCCGACTCTTTCTCCAAATCCAGGCTGCTGTGGCGAGTACGTGGTCGAGGAGCGCCTCCACAACCAACCAAGAACCATTGCCTCATTGTTGGCATAGAGGTCTTTCGGAATTGCATCGAGGGGCTCGAACCACCCTTCGTAGATAGAGACTCGTCTCCGACTAGCTTGCACAAACTCCTTACGCCAGAGAAGAATGTGGATCTGTACATGCACCTAGAGAACACGGAAGAAGTAGAGGATGTAGTGGCCGCAATAGAGGTCACTGGAGTGGTCCTCGAGGTCACTTCCGAGCGGACGACACTCTTCCTGCTTGGTGTCAAAGTTGCTTGGATGCCGGGATTCTCAAGACTCGGACTGGAAGGTGGCTGCAGACCTTGAAGAGGAGAGAATGTACGTATCTCAGATCCCAGTGCATGTTTGTAACAATTCTCGACGGCCTTGGGAAGGAATGGCGCAGAGTCAGGAGTGACAGGCTCGTTGCCGGATGCTCTCAAGCTCCGTGACTTTCGACGCATGGACCTCAGCTTGATAAACCAAACACTTGGCAAAACTGCTGCAAAGAGCCTCCCCTTAGGCTTTTCAGTGCTGTCCATGTTAGGAATGCCGTCTACCAGCATCAGAAGATATTCGTCTCTTCTGGCATTCCTACGGTGCGATAAATATTATTTCCTGATGAAAAAAATACTATGAGCTAGAGTCGAATTCTGATTTGCGGATTCCTCATTCGCAAACGACACATGTGCTCTGGAATGGCGACACATGTAAGAGCCCTGCACACGCATCATACACTCCTGATTTAATATCAAAACGATACAAAATCACAAGAACCAGAAATATGAAGAAATTTACAAAAGCATGCAAGGCTGCAAAAGGTGAAACAGATAAGAAACTTTAAATACTCACCATCAACAATGGAGCTCGAATGTAGAGATACACTCAAGAATTGCGAGTCTGCGTTATGGTACCTGCAAATGTGAAATAACTTACATGTAAACGCCTAAATGCAATTCATCCTAAAATGCTCATCCTCAATAAAATCCTATCCACAAAATGATATCACCTCTACTCAAGCAGTCTCTGAAACTACGCCTAAATTCTTGCATTTTCCATAATTGATGCGCCATGTCTCCGGACACAGGCAGAAGTGCCAACGCGGCACGCATCGACACTCGGGAGCGTCATTCAAGCCACGCACGTCATGGTCGTGTCAAAACCACATCAAAACTCAAGCTCTTTCAAGCAAATCCCGAGAATTCTTATCAACTGAAAACATCGAATTCGGGACTCCCTAACTTACTTTCCATCCAGTCCTCAAGATTATCGCAAATGATTTGAATCTCTATTCACCATATCTCCGAAACTACACTTTCATGATAGTACTTGCAACCATTGATATGCAGGTCACACGCATAACACTCCGGAAAGACATTCGAGCTACTCACGTTTTCGGTCGTGCAAGAACTTCCACATCAGAACTCAAGAGCTTACTAACAAGAAGTCGTGCAACCAAACATTTTCATCAACCGATAAAGTCACATAACCGGATGTTGACTTTTCAACGCTAATGTGGCTCCTTCCCATTGGCAACCCGTCACCATTGCCATCGCAAGTTGCAACTCATAACCTTCTCCCCTTTCAACTTGCATCCTACGTCCTTGGATCATGAAGATCGAGGGTTGTGATTGAAAAATGAACAACCGGTTATGTACGATAACCGACTCTCCGCTACGCGGCTCGACCGGTTATCTAGTACAAATCTCTAGTGTAAGACCACTTGCTCCCCCTCAAGACCGCAAATTATTTCCCTCTCTTTCCATGCTAATCTCAGCAATTTTAATGCTCGCATTTGTCACGCCGAGTATCATGGCACACATCGACACCAGTCACGCTACTTACGTCACGGTCATGTGAAAAGAGCCAGAACATACTCATCGGAACTAAATCTCTTCCTAACAAGCATCGGAACAAACGAAACTACACTTCAATGCTTGCAATCCGCAAATTATTTCCCTCTCCCTTCACGCTAATCACTGAAATTTGATGCATACATTCGTCACAATTGATGCGCCGTGTATCGTGACACAAATCGACACAATCCACGCTACTTACATCAAGATCGTGTAAAAAGAGCCAGAGCATCCACACTAAAGCTCTTTCTAACAAGCGAAACTACACATTACTGCTTGCAATCCGCAAATTATTTCCCTCTCTTCACGCTAATCACTGAAATCTAATGCACACATTCGTCACAATTGATGCGCCGAGTATCGTGACGTAAATCGACACCATCCACGCTACTTACATCAAGGTCATGTAAAAAGAACCAGAGCATCCACACTAAAGCTCTTTCTAACATGCGAAACTACACTTTAATGCTTGCAATTGCCAAGATTCGTTCGCAAAGAGAATAGAGCCTACAGCACGTCGTGCTCGTGTAAAAAGTGCAAAGAACTTCCACATCAGACAAGAATCACAAACCTGGACGCCCTGGCTAGCTCCGCAACCTCGAGTCGTCGAAAGTACAGACAGAGGCGGCAAAAAGGCGATAAAGAATGGAGGCTCGAGGTCCATTTGCCTGGCACGAAACTCCACGACCATGACGACGGAGTGGTCCGGCCATTCAAAGCGCGACCAACTGACTGACTGCCGATGGAAGGAGCGCCACCTAGGGAGTCACGTCCACTCCCCCCACCGGGAGATAGAAAATAGTAGGAACAGAATGCGGGGGCCATGGCTGGGAATTCCACCCTTGCGTTGCTAAATCGGGCCAGGGAAAAGCGGGAGGATGCATGGGACGATGAGAATGGAGCGGCTCCACCATAGCTGGATGATGCATCTGCTGTAGCGGGAACGGCAAGTGAGCGCGACTCGTCGATCCCGAATACGGGGGAGCAGCGCGCCGTTGTGATTGCGCACATGGCAGGCAGACGGCGCCGAGGTCGCGGCGCCCTCATGTGCCGGCCCTACCCGCCCGCTCGCTCGCCGTGGGCGGGTCTCACTGTTGCATGGGAGAAAGTAGGACAATTGTTTTCACTGTTGCACAGGAGAAAGTAGGACAATTGTTTTTGAGTTGACTATTCATCGGTTAAATTCCTTCACAAAAATGTGCATAACTTAGAGCATGGCCACCCATGGCCTCAGAGGGTCTCTGACCTCAAGAAGTGGATGAAAAGTTTCAAGGGGCCTTTCAAAATGCTTCTTGACTCTGGATTCTAGCGTGTTAGAACTTGGGCCTTGAAATCACTATTGAGTTGACTATTCGATGATTATTCCTCTCATTCTACTTGTGATTGGTCCATTCACTATTTGATGCGCACTTTTGATACGTGAAGGGCGTGCAAGGGTGGGGGAGTGTGAGTGCAAGGGCCCTTCACATGTCGATGAATAATTTGAGAGGGTTACTCCTAGCGTGCTTGGGTGGGAATGCTCTCATATAACATTCAGTAGCCTTGGTTACTGCTGCCTTTCCTTGACAGATTAATGTGGAATATTCTTCATCACATCAGTAGCTATGGGGACATGTGGCATGAAGCAAGAGCAATCAACCATGGTGCACAGGAACTCAAAGCACTCTTCAATCACAATTCACCAGTGTTCTATAATTATTTATTTGATTCAATAGTCCATTCAAATACAAATCATTGGTCACTCTATAAATAAAGGTGGATGAAACAAAAAGGCACCCTTCTTGAAGACTACTGAATGTTATGCATGGTTCATTCATGGCCCATTCACATACACCATTGCTATCGCATGCATGAGTGCCATAACATTCAGTAGTCTTTGTGACTGTTGCCTCCCTTCAACAAAATGGTGTGGAATATCCCACATCATTTCATCCTCCCAATGAAATGATGTAGGATATTTCACATCAAATTAGTAGCTATGGGGGCATGCGGCATCAAGCAAGAGCAATCAACCATGGTGAACAGTCATCGAAAGCACTCATTCGATCACAATTCAACAGTGTTTTGTAATTTTTTATTTGATTCATTCACAATTCAATAATGTTTTGTGTTTGTTTGATTCAATAATTCATTCAATTACAAATCACTAGTCACTCTATATATAAATGTAGATGAAACTAAAAGGCACTCTCTTAGAAGGCTATTGAATGTTATGTGTGTCATGTAAAATTGAGGGAATTTGTTGGCAACCAAGTAACATAAAATATGAAATATGAAATTACTCCAATAGATGATAAGAAAGAATGCAACGCAAAAAAGGAGCATGGCTCTATTTTGCAGTACTGCAATGCAGTTGCATAGTAGTTGCAGCAAGAAAAGACGAGGCTTTCAACATTTTTTTGTTTTTGGATTTTACCTTCCTCCATTTCAGGAACGCAGATGCAACTGCAGCAATGGCTTGGTGTGAATAGGCCTTCATTTACACCAATCATGGCCCATTCACAGCAGAAATTCAATGCAAGGTTCGTCTGCGTTCCTGAATATCGGGTGAGTAAATTGAAGAAACGATTCATTCTTCTAAATTTGTATTATCCTGTTGCAAACACTGTGCGACATTGTTCAACTGCATTCTGCTGCCGCAAGTTCATTGTCATTATTGTATTGCATTGTGAAACTATTTACTTGCGTCTTGATCACTATAGATTGCATTAAACTATGACTTATTTTCACCATCTATTTATCTTGAATTGACGCAAATTCCCAACGCATGCTTCAAGTGACTAGTGTGAATGGGCCTTCAGCAAGCGTAAGTGCGGCAGAGAATCGCCGTTCATCAAGAAAGTTTCCGGTAGCTATAGTGTGCTCCTGTAAATTTTATTTTTTTAACATGACGCATGCAAGAAGCTGTTCCAATGCATTTTGGGTACCGCAATAAATTTGCGCTCCACCAACACACATGTACTTGCCAAAAGCAGAAAAAGACAAGGCTTTGACGCCGCAAGAAATTGTATGTCATTTCCGAAATTTACCTTGCAGAATTCTAGGAACACAACATCAGTGCTGGAGCTTATTAGTGTGAATGGACTATCAAGCATACAAATTCCAAATCACAAAACTTTTTTTGGAGTTGAAAGACTATTTCATTTTGAAACTTTCCGTAAAGTTGAGCAAAAAAAACCACAAGAGGAAAAAAACGAGGCAAAGTTGGATTTTTAATTTAAAAAGAGGCAAAGACGAGTTTTGGCCCCTACTTTCACAACCAATCACAAAACTCTCCATTGTGAGCGAGATGCAAGCTTTGAACCTTCCAAATGCAAAAGAAGCTCCCCCATAGCATACATCAGTTCCCATGACAAAATCTCTATGTACTCGGCCAGCTCCCACACCGGGCCTCAATGCAAGCCACTTGATTGTTGGTGACAGAGCATCAACGTGAATTCTATTTCAAAAGCAAATACAAAAGGTGGCAGAGGAGAACCTCATAAGCACTTTACAGATAACAAAAATCAATATTCAAAATAAGTTAGACTACTATGCACAATTGAGCCTCAAAAGTCTAATCACAACAGACTTTCTTATCATCTGACAACTCATGCACATTCTTCACTACTTTATTGAAATGTGTCTATATATTATTCATAAAAACTTAAAATCGCAAAAGTATTTTTTATGGTGGAAGATGACTTGTCTTTCAAACTTTTCATAGTTGAAACATTTAATAATAAACCATTTTCTATGCTCAACTGTACACCAAATCACTCAAAAATATGGATGTCCAAAATCAAAATTCTAAGGAGGGGTGAATGAATAGTGTATGCATTCAAGACCACCGGGGATTTTAGAGACGGGGGAGAAAATATATGGTGAACCGCGTGAATAAAGAATGAATGATATAAATGAATTATCTTCTCATTTATCAATGTATTAGAATATGTAGTGGTTTGCTATTCTTGTAAAAAAATTGAAATAAAACTCCATTTGCACCAAAGAAAATTCTCAAATGTGTAAAAAGATGCTCCAAATTTACACATCATTTCTTGACCCAAAAGTGCATTAATCCTAAAAGGACATATAGGAAACAACTAAGAGTCATGTAGATTTTTATGGTTTTAATTTGTGATTTGGATTTTTGCAACTCTCTTTGATGTAGGAGAATAACTAGAGCTTTGAATGTATATAATTAGTTTTTCAACCGTTGCCTAGGAGAAAAATTATATTGTCCACAATACAAAATGCTAAACTCCAAGGCAAGTCAAAAAACATTATAAATTCAAACATATTTTATTAAATTATTTATAATAAAATATATTTATATATCTACACCTTGATTTATTCCATTTTCATTAGTAATATGAGAATTACGTTCAGCTTTGTTTTGTCTTAGAATATAGAATTATGTCTTAGAATATAGAATTCGTATATGAAATTAACTTTCAAAACTCTTTAAAAGAAAAGGTTGAAAGAATCTAGATTGTTTGTTACAGCAATCTTACCATTTGGGTTGATATTGTTAGCGCTTTCCTTTCCTCTGCACGACTAGTGACGACATGAAAGGCCATCAAACTGAAATTATACGATAGGCTAAGTTACTTCAGATGATGGTCATTGAAGAGATGATGATCATAGAGGACATAATGGAACAGTCATAGGAAGACCATTTAAAAATATGAAAGGTTAGGTTACATCATAAAAAACTCTACATTAGAATTGTCTACTAACGGCTTGATTACATAAGCGTTGGGAATTCACAAGCGGAACCTATCGTCACTAAAACTGACACCTTTACTTTTATTGGATTCTCAACCATAGTTTTCACAAACTTTGGTTCAGTCACCCCTCCTCTATTACAGACTTTGCAAATGACTCTATCAATTTTGAGATTTTGCAAAATAGGGCGTACCCTGGGAATTAGTATCACATGCACAAAATGGGATAATCTTAAAAAAACACTGGAAAAGTCACTGGGGTTATCAAAAGTAACGAAGCTTCCAACAACTTTTGAAGTCGACTTTATAGGGTTGACATTCCGTTCTCCACTACTCACACCTCCGAGTCTTGCGACGATAACCTAATTCTCACCACCTCGTTCCCTCCGCCTTTCACTTCACTTCCACGATCATACTCCGGAGCATCAAACCTCCTGATTCATCGCTGTTGTTCAACGGACGGATGTACTCCCACCGTTTTATTTTTGGTCTCTACACTCCTACGACCGCATGTGCATGCCGTGACAAGGATTCACTCCCACTCCAACGTACCAGCGCGGCCGAACATTGCGCTGCTTGCATTTTTTTTTTCGTACAGTAAACGCTCATGCGCCACGTTTGGAACCCTAAACCCTAACCAAATCTTTCCTCCATTTGTATAGCATTCTCCGTTTTCTGCTTTTGCGAGCCGTTGGATACTTGGCTCTTCAAACCCTATTTAGGTTCCCTGCGTAATTCCTCCAATTGTAGAGTATTCTGCTGCTATGTAGTATCAAGAACCTCACCTCGGCAAATGTACCGGCTGGCTACATTCTACACGAGATAATACACAGGAGGTTCCCGGTACAACATCCTAGCCGCTCAGTCTATGTTGTTTTCTGCTTTTACTAGCTGTTGGTTGATTGGATCTTCAAACCCTACCTTGATTTTCGATTCCATGCAAAAATTACCCAATTGTAGAGTATTTTTCTGCTCATTATATGTTGTTTTCTGCTTTTGCATGCCGTTGGATGGTTGGATCTTCGAACCATTGCTGAACTCTAAAGGACCAAGTGTTCTAACTAGGACATTTAAGTTGAGCAATGAAGAACGTTCTCATTATTCGGCATTGAAAAATGGCTTTAAACAACATAACTTTTTCTACCGATGTCTGGTAGGGAAAAAATTATTTTCCCATAAAGCTCTTGAAATTCCTGACATTCGCTAAAAATCTCAAAATAGTAAACTCAAAATTGACATTGCGGGAACCTGCCCAATCCATTATCCGAACACTCAACATTACAAACTAGGCCTCTAAAGATTACTGGAAAACTATTGGTAACAATAGAGACAATTTATCTAAATAAATAAAAAAAACCTCAAAACCTCAATTGTGACACGTAGATCTTCGGAGCTCTATTTTCGAAAGAGTAGAGTGTGTGTGTGTGGATATCAATAGAAACAAAGATGTTTAGGTCAAGTGATAGTGTTGACATGTGTTCATCCACTACATCGTTAGGGTTTTATTCATATGTAAATATTTCATCTAGCAACACAGACGTTAGATTCATGCTTAGGTGTGCATTGTCCCACAATTGGAAACTTAGCGGCTCTAGGGACTATTGGTGTATGACTACTTCTTCCTCTCGAGGATAGACACTAGGAGAATGACATGATATGGGTACCGCTTCTATGTGTCTCAAATAGTGTGACTTATGTCTAACTCATTTTATGTGCGCTAGAAATTCCAACTTTAACACTATGTATATAATTGTACGCCTTCTAAATTTTTATAATTTTTCAATGTTCTTTCCTTACCAAAAAGATATTTCCTAAAAATGGCACACTATTCTTTGAAGGGGTATCCATATCAGACCATCATCTACTATAGTAACTAGTAATTAAGTAACCAAATGACCATGAATCAAGTAACTACGCAAAATTAGACATGGGTTTATAGACGAGAAAGATTCTTTCTTTCTTTTTCTTTGATGGTTGTCGTCAAATCATGAACTCAATGGTTCATTCAAAGTAAAAGTTTATCTCAAGTAGGTGGTCCGAGTTCAATTCCATTGGGTCCGTTTGAGCAACTATGAGATTTATGTGGCTTAGAACCGCTAAAAAGGTTATTCTACGATAAGCATGTTTTGTGATATCGAAACACATACTTTGAAAAGCAAAAGACATACCTAATTATCTCCAAGATCCAATCCTGTACTATATATTTGACTACCAATCCCACTTTTTGTTTTAACCAATTCTATAAAAATTCATTATATCAATAGATGAAAATGGATAAAAAGTTAAATTAGGTGTAAGTAGAACAATTTAAGGATACTCTAAATTTATATTTAGATCACAAGGTGGTGGCGCAATCCCTAACAACAAATATGTCAAATAAATTTAGATCCATCTACCTCAAAAACTCACCATGTTATAGATTTCCTAGTATTTGATTGTATTTATTTCTCGGGGATCAGTGTGTTAAGAAGTTAAGGATATAGGTGCGGATAACCACTATTTTTTAGGGGGTATTACTTCTTCTTTTTTTCACATGCTATCATTATGTAATTTTCTACTTTGGGTTAATAGAAAAGGGGCATGCATTACTTATAATTCCAAATTACCTATTATTCCATACCCTATAGTACCATAAAGATGTCTAATGCCATTTTTGATACCCTATATTACTCTAAGTCCATTTATGATTTTTTGTCCCCATGTTTTTAAGATACCCTATCATTTTCTCGCACGTATATTGCTGCTCCAACATATCACTACCCCCCCCCCCCCAAAGATTTATTTGTATGTTGATTGATTTTGTTTGCTTGTATTCTATGAGGTTGTTTGGCCTAAACTGCAAGCATCAAAGTGCAAGAGTGCAGAGTTCAAAGTGCAAGTGTGTATCTTGGAATATTTGTTAGAATATTTGTGGATTTTTTTGCAAATATTCTAGTTTGAACTACATACATCAAAATACAAGAGTGCAAAGTCTAATGCAAGTTCGGCTCTTGAAATATTTAGCGACATACTGTAAATATTCATAAGAATATTGTATAAAAGATTCCAAGATTTGCACTCGCACTTTGCACTCTTACACTCTAATGTCTGCAATTTAAGTAGCTGGCCCTATATTCTACTTCCTTAGTTTTGAAATAAAAAACACCTCTAAACACTCGAAGCCTTGTTCCCACGGGACATTTATTTCATAACAAATGGAGTAGCAATTTTCATTTTTTTGGCTCTTCATCGTATTAGAATTTTTTCTCTTCGTAACATTATTTAGCTGGTACTGCAGCACAACCTCTTGTTTGTGCAAAGAATCTACATATAAAGAGGGAATTGATGGTGTGGAACATGGTGAAACTATTAAAAAAACATAATTTTGTTGAGTTACCAAACCATCATTAACTAAAGATGGTTTCATTCTCCAGAAGATAACAATTCCTAAAATAATTATGGCCTGCGATGCTAATTCCCAAGGGTGAACATTGCGGCTACTTAACCCCTAGAGGTTGGGCCTATGACCATGGAATCATGTTTTATCTGTCACACTCAATTTTGCTACTAAAAATAATACAAGAATTCAAATTTATATTTTCACTAGATGAAGTCACATGTTTACTATAGATCATGAATTTTTCATAAATTTTGGTGAAAATTTGAAATTACTATGGTTTTATCAAGTGATTGTAAAGAAAATCTATATCAATTACAAAATGTACTAGAAAATTCTGATTTGTTTACCTAAGGTGTAAATTACAATGAGGAAAAGTTTAGTTTAGAATTTTTGCTACACCTTGGTGATACCTAGAGAACTTGTAACTACAATAAAACACTCAGTTTTCAAAATTTTCCAAAAATTCAAAGTGGACTAGAAACTAGACTTGGCAAGCTTCATTTTGTTAAGCTCAAATGCAATGGAACTCATTTTTATGGCCTAAATTTATTTTATGTATAACAAGCAAAATAATTCAAAATACACTACTTAGTGAACCATTTTACAACTCTTTTTGTAGTTGGGACCCCATGTAAAATCTAAAATAGCTGGAATGATTTGAATTTAACTCAAAGAGGTGGCATCACATAAAGAATGCCATTCACATAAAGAATTGGATGGAAATCATCCACGCAACGGTTGGAATTGAACAGTGCATTTCAATCATGAGCCATTTTTTGGTCTTGCCGGCAGTCAGGGGTTAACCCCTAACCGCCCAACCATGCATATTTTGCATGATGTACGGATTTGAACTTCGATTTCTCATCCATCATGCACTTTTTGCACTGTGGATTTTTTATTGAAACTTTTATGGGAAGTTAGCTCCATGCACGTGTGATCCGATTAAAAAGGGGATGATTTGTGAAATTTTTGTGCCTCATTTCATGTTGTAGTGTTCCACCCAAAATTTCGAAGATTTTAGTCTAAAAAAGCTCTCGAAAAAGTCAACTATTAAAATTAAGCAACCAAAAATCTCCAAAAATCACTATACTTAGAGTATTACATTTCAACCCATCCCAAAAAATTTCATCATTAAATTGTCAATATCTTATTTGTAATCATATTACGAAAGATCTCTAAATTTTAAGTTTGAAAATTTATACACAAATATTGGTGACAGCAATCACAAATCTAACCTTATAGATAGAATCTAAAATTCATAATGTACAACTTTTATTCATTCATCAAGTTGAAAATATCCCTTTTAATTGCATTTTATAATGCATCTTTGAAAAACTGCCAAATCTGGAAAGGGTGAGAATGTTTAGGGGTTAAGGATGTTATGCTTTCAATTTTTGGGTTAAGAAATTTGATGGAAATTTCTCATAGTTGGACATTGTAGAATTTCCATTTTGAACATTGTCAATTTAGGATGATTGCTCATGTTAAATTATTTTTCTCTTAACCCTTTAGTGCCCAAGGTGGTTCTGCAGAAACCACAGTTTTTTGGGTGATGTTTCTTTAAAGCTCTATTTGATGAAATTAGGAATACTATTAATAGTATCCAACTGTATGAATGGAAGTGTAGCTTAATGAAACAAGTGTCAATTAAATCTTGGTAAGATCGGACCGTTGGATTGGAAGATTATAGTATGTCTTTGAACCGTATAATGCACATTCAAAAATGAGATTTTGGGGGGGGTGTGTGACTTCAAGGTTAAATAGAATTCGGGTTAAATTTTCAAAAATAAAAGTGAAGAGGTTTAGCAATGGCCTGTGTCAACACCTCTTCAGTGCAATCTTTCATGTCAAGAACGGACTCATACATAATTATTGTGAATTTTATAAGTGAGAGTGACTTATCCATGTAAGGTTTAGGACAAAATTTATACGTTAAAATAAGAAAGGAGTTGGTACATTGATCAAGATCGGAATACATACACTAATGGATCATGATCAAGAGAACACAATCCCGAAAAAAATACAACAAAACAAACTTCCAAAACACAAGAAATACCACATAGTACATGTGTTGTATTTGTAAGTATTTGCTGTATTTTGAGGTATTTGCAGTATTTTGGTGTTTTGTACATAGGTATTTAGATAGCTAAGAAAGTTGGATTTCAAATTTTCTTTTTGCATCATTTGCAAAATCAAAAGTTGCACATCTGAACTTCAAACATTGGATTGAGATGGTTCACAGATTTTCGAGCATTTCATTTTCGAGCAATCCAGTGAACACTTAGTGGTCACCTGGGCACTAAAGGGTTAACAAAGTCTTTTGTACATTTCAAAATCTCCAAAGTTAATACTGATACATTTAACAAATACAAGGTCAAAAAAATTAATATCAAATGGACAATTTCACCTAAAATTAGAGCGCATCAGAAAATTAAGTGATTATAGTGTGTTAAAAATATGAGACTCCAAAAATTATGCCACTTCATAGTTACGGAAATTAAGCATGATGGCTCTTTGGGGGTTAACCCCTTACCGTCCAGAGCTCCAGAAAGTGGTCACTTTCGCGTGTAATCTATGTATAACATGTAATTTGTAAGGATTCAAGAATTTAACACTATTGATAACACTATTGATATTCCATTTCTATCAATATAAACAAGACGATAACTTCCGTTCTACAGTTCTACTGTACGTTTCTCTTCAAAATTTGAGAAAAAATATCCAGTTTTCCATTTCAGACTTAAACCCCGTTTCTGAAAACAACACTTCAAAATTAGCCAAGAGAGAATGGACGAACAGTCCTTTCGATTTAGGATTCAGAGCGGCCTGGGCAGGGAGAATCTATCTCTCTAAAAGTGGTTTCACAAAAGGACTAAACGATGGAGATGATAAATGACAAGACTCAACAAAAAATACAAAATGAACTTTGCAAGATAGACAATTGAGCAATGTGGTGCAACTTGGAGCAGAGGCTCCTGAATACAAAGGAAAATAGTCTGAAATAACAGGACAGGACTAAAAAACCTTATCTAATGGAAAATTCTCAACTTCTATATCAGCCAAAGCAATTCCTGATAAAGTCAAGACTGACAACCCTATGTCTGTCACCAGTTTAAGCCTCCAGGGGTGAATATGGTGATGAGATTATTCCACCTCTCTAACTCTCTGGAAGCAAGCCTTGGCGTAGTACCCACTTTGATACACATCAAAATGAATCATCTTACGCAAAGCTCTGGTCATCAGAGTACGAACGTCAATGCCGCAGCAAAGACCTCATTCGCATTTGATGGACTGGTAAATGTGGCGTACAAACAAGTGTGAAGCGCGGAATCCAACGCTACCCAACATGAGGAAGAAGCCGTAGCAGATACAAGCCATGTAGCCGAAGAAAAAGGACGTCTGCATGAAACCACTCATGTCTGATCGAGCATAATAGTAATAGAAGCAGTATCCAAAAATGAACACTCCAGTTGAACCTCCGCACAAGACGGCTCTGCAGAAACAAGACACATCCCACACCATTGTAAAGCATATCAATAACAGAAGATACGTATCTTGAGTATAAACAATTAAGCATGTTCTGAATTAAACTAATACCATAGATTATATCATGAATGAATCACATTATAACATAGATTATAACATTCCTGACATGAATCACAGACTGAAGCGTACCTCCACCACCACTTGTGGTCTTCAACTGCAAGCTGGAAGTAGGTCAATGCAATGGTGATGAAAGCAGTCACGATGATCAGTATGATGAAAACAATGAAGAGAATGCTGTAGATGGTGTAGACCTTATGGCCCCACACACTGGCAAAGATATAGTACAGCTCGATGTAAATGGCACTGAATGGCAAGAACCCAGCCATGGCCATTTGTGGAACAGTATAGCGATACCAAGGAAGAGGGGGAATTTCTCTTGGGAATTTCGTTGTCCTGCACGGGGCTTGAAATTCAGCCTTGCTGTTTTTCCCCGCAATCCCACCCAACACCAACAAAGGAGAGGTGATAAGCGTCCATATCAGGACAATCACACAGATGGTTCCGAATGGGAGGGCTGCAGTTGCGTTATAAAAGATAGCAACTGTATTCAAGAACGAAAATGTGAGGAAAAGAGGCCCACAAAATAATCCTCCGGTGTAAAGAATGTTTCTGACCTGCACAGATATGGAAAACAAGTGTCAGATGGGCTTCGAGAAGATCTCTGCTGTCTCTCCGTATCAGAACTCTTTTAAAGAATCATGAGGTAAGGATGGGGAAGCAGTCAAATAAAAAAATTAAATTAAAATAAACACATAATCCTTAAGCTGTACATCTGACTTGCACCTACTTAAATTTAAATAAATTTGTCTAATGACAGTCAGGTATGAAGAATTTACCCAGTTAACTCCCTCAAGTTGCTTGTAGAAAGACGATGCAGTGTACCCAGCAATGCCTGATGTCAGTGCGTAAATCAAAACAAGTGCTGTGTAGAGAGAACCGCGATTGTATGGGTAAAATACTCCAACCAAAGCAAGCATAAAGATAAAGACAGCTCTGCAAGTAAAAAATAAAATTCCGTCAGAGCATATGATTTCCCAAAATCCACCTCTACCATATGCGTCTAGTGCTGATAGGAAATCATTAGCAGTACAACGACTTGCTGAAATGCACAATTAACGGTATCTTGTATTATCACGTTAGTGCTAAAATGCACAAATTCATGGATCTTGTATTATCACGTTAACGGTATAGCATACACAATGCACTAATGACCAAAAGATGGCACTTGAGGTTCAAAGACAAGAAAATCAAAGATGACAGTTATCAAGGCTCCAAAAATATGACCAGCGGGTTAGAACCTCACAAGGCAAGAAGCTGTGCTCCACTTCCAAGGACAGCACAGAAAAGAGACTTGTGTGGTGGGAATCTGAAAACATCTCCATGAATATACTTCCACCCTGTCTCCTCTTGCTCATCAGCAACCTCTTCATCCCGGGAGTACCTAGCCAATTAGAATCGTGTACAGAACATAATCATCAGAGAACTTAGTTGAATTAAACAGGAGCTCACATAAAGTTTATTTGACTAATCATTAATTGTCAGAAATGAAAGAAATAATTGTACTTACAAGTCAGAAATGAAAGAAATAATTGTACTTATGAAATCATTGTACTCTGAAGTGATAACTACAGTCTGATAAGGGTGCTTACTTAATGAAGTCATTCTTGAGTACACGCATCAAAATGGTGGCGAGGAATCCAGTCAGGAGGAGGACAGTCACGCATGAGTTAATGATTGAGAACCAGTGGATCTCGAGGTGCTGTGGCAGGAACGAGTATCTTGAATACTTCTCCATGCGTTGGTCATATGACTTATCTGTTTCCTTCCATTTTGCTGAATAGGTGAATTTCACTGCTTGCTCCTTGTCTTCAGTGATGTCCACAGTGTACATCGAATCATACCCAACATTGATCTCAATAACCCGGTCTTTGTTGAAAAGGATGTCAAAATGAACGTGTGTGAAGAGCGAATATTTGATGTCCTGTCCAGATTTTTCCGTCTTGCCTACAAACCCCCAGATAGGCAAATCATCATAGTACATCTGGAAATAGAAGTCGTTCTTCACAGCATCCCGGAACGTTTTGATTTCAGTCTTCGTAAGGGTTTTCTGGCACAAAGTCACCATTTCCTTGTCTTCCCTGAACTTCAACTGGTACAAAGCCTCCACCATGCGGTCCCCATTGAGCACCTCACCAAGAGCTTCCCTCTTTTCAGTAACTTCACCTGCATGATTGCAAAAGTCAGACTTGAAACAAATACTCCATGAAGACACCACAAACAATGAAGGATCTGAAGGACAGAACAAATGCCACCACATTGTAAAACTACAAAAATGAAGTTGAAAGGACCACTGTGATAGGATAAAGACAAAGGAGCAGGAGCAAATACCTTTAGGGTGGCAAAAAGGAAGATCAAAATACTTGTAAGTCTCACTGCAATTACAAACACTGCACGTCAGAGTGGTCTCGAACAAACTCTACAATGCATACACAGACCATACCGATTCTAATTTACTCCAGTAGCATATGAGTCCTCAAGGATATCATCCTCAAGCCACACACAAACAGAACTCTAGTCAGATACTTCCATATATCAAAATACTTGCGCTGTAATTTCTTTCCAAAATCCGAAAGCTTCAGTTTCTGACCAGAATAAACACCAGACTTAACTAATTAACCCTAATCCACACAACAGAGTTTCCAGCTGCAACATTGATGTCTTCCATCATAGGCTAACACATTCATTGCGATGAGCAGCCTTCCACAAACACAATATCAAGTCCGAATAAAGCTTCTAAATCGATTGCATAAAAAACCTGACAACTTTAACTACAGTTTACAGTTTACTTAAGAGCTGTTCTTAGAAAAACTCTATACAAAAGAGTCAAGAACACGTAACAAATTGAAAGCATCCGGCAGAACATGACAGATTTCTTCTTCAATACATGTGTCCACTCTCTTTGACAACACAAGCTAGCATACTGCAAATGTGACCGTATTCTAGAAAGAACGTTTGTCCACCTTAAAACCACAGGAAAAAAGAAACCTGCAGCTAATCAAATTCCAAGTCGCGTCTTGAATAAAATAACCACCTACATTTGAGCCTATCGCAACATCTCTTAGACGATCTGCGTCGTAGCTTACGCATTTCTCCTTCAGCTAAAGAAAACTATAAACTCGTCAAAGAAAACCACCATCACACAGACCTAACTCAATCCCGATATCCAGGTTTTCATCACTACCTACATTTGCAAGAGGCACTCTACCACAACATTTCTTACACGAATACGCGTCCTAGTTTTCCTACATTCCACCGCCTAATCAAAAACGCTACATCATAGAGAAGCGCCATCACTCGATCTCGATATCTCAATAGGAGAACAACCTACATTTGCAAGAGGTACTTTATCGCAACATCTTATACACGAATAAGAGTCCTACATTTCACCACATAATATAAAACTCTACAGCTTAGAGAACCGCCATCACTCGATCTCGATATCGAACCACCTACATTTGCAAGAAGCACTCTATCGCAACATCTTTAAAACGATCTGCGTCCACGTTTCTCCTACAAACTATACATTGAGCAAAGAGAAGCTCTAGTATGACTGTAATCAAGAAAGAAACAAAAGATAACGAATGAACGCACTCCCGACCTCAAAAAAACGAAGCGCGAGGGTTCAGCCGACCGGACCTGGGGTTATGGAACGGGCCGACTTTGTTGGCGTACAACGGCACGGGATCTCCCACGCCGTACTTGTGGTTCGCGCCGCTGGCGTCAACACAGAGCGCCACGGCCGCCAACACCAGCATCAGCATCCGCCTCGGCGCCATCGCGACGAACTCCCCTCACCAAACCCCAAGCGCAAAGTTGAAACCCTAGGCTGGCTGTTGCGAAGTTACAGGGCTCTACTTCAGGGGCGCTCCAGCATGGCTGTTGTTGACGGCGATCTGGTGCTACATTCCCGAAGGAGGCGAGCTGGGAAGACGAAGAAAGAGGGGTGGGAGTATGGCGAAGGTCTGGCTATGGCGAGGAGCCCTGGATCCAGAGTGTTGCAACACACGATCTCCGTCGTCGTCAGAGTCAATAGCCCTGCTAAGCAAAGCAAGCCTTTCGTTCAATCAGTGGTTGAGCCGTGTATTATTGTCAACACTATTATTACCTTTCATTAATATTATTCTTGTGGAGTGTGATGGGGACTTTAGAAACGTTTTTTTGTTTCCTCCTTTTCATTCCGTGCATTTTTTATTTTTTATTAGGTCATTGTATGTTAACACTTAACCCTTAAACGACATGTGCTTGCATGATACCACATCCAAAATCTCTTTTAAATTCCATTTTAAGCATGATTTTGTTTTTAACTTACTTTGTCTCTATATTCTAAAGAAGTACAGATCTCTATAAGGTATTCGATTTGGCTTTATAAAAACCCCATTTGGTGCAATGGAGTAGAAGTTATGAGCAAGATTCTCCCAAAATATAACGAAGCCCGTGGGGCTGGCATTGTCGTTTAAAAGTTATGGACCGCGCATCCAAATAGTGAATGTTTGTTGGTCAAAGCCAATTTTGACCTTGAAGATGAAGTTTTTTGTCAATTGAGAAAATGAACTTTATCGAGTTTAGTTTTCACTTCACTTTTCGGATCTTATAAATTAGAAGTTTTGAATATTTTATTTTTGTTGCAAGCTATGTAACTGAAGGTCTGAATTACACTACGTGGGATGTTCAACTTTTGAATTTTAAATTTTAAATTAAAAAATTCTACAAAAACAATATATCATGTGAATCTCCATTGTCATTTGCACATGTTTTAGAAATATTATAATTTTTGAAGATTTTTTGTAATTAAAGTATTTGACCTCAAAATTTGTAAAAAGTTCATTTTGTATAAGAAAAATCAGAAAATTTTAGGATCAATAAGAAACATACAATTTCATGCATGAAAAATATTTTAAAAAATATTTTAACATCTAAATTGTGTATAAAAGTGCAGTTTGATTGTTCTACAAGGGAATGAGACATTAAAGGGTTAACCCCTAAACGTACCATGGGGATAGTAGATATGTTTTTGTATAGTTGGCATTTGCTACCAACAAGAAGTTCTAAATTGGGATCTTAATAACTCACTAGAATCGCATGCATTGATCTAAATTTCAACTTCTTTGTTGAACTCAAACCCATTAAATCCTAACCGCTCAACGATGCATATTTTGTATGGTGTATTGATTTGAACTCCGATTTCTCATCCACCATGCACTTTTTGCAGTTAGCTTCTTGCATGTGTGATCACATTAGAAAGGGGATGATTTGTGAACTTTTTATGCTTCATTTCATGTTGTAGTGTTTCATCCAAAATTTTAAAGTTACATATAAGTAACTCAGTAGATTGTAGCGCTTTCAGTTTTACAAAACATGTGAGTACCCTCAAGGGTTAATCCTTAAAGGGTTGATGGGGATAGGAGATACATCAGCCTACATTTGACATTTGTTAATTTTTAGCTTCTATTTTGATTTTAAACCCATAGGAGGTGTGAAACTATACCATGTAGCCAAATACAATGGAATATTGTTGTATAATACCTTTTATAGTCCAATTACAATTAGAGACTAAAATTACCAAGCAATAGAGTTAACCAAAAAGATGTTAAATTAAGAAAAATAATGTGCGCAACAAATAAATGATGTTTATTATGTGACTTGCCAACCAACGATAGAAGTGAGATCTTCTTTAATAAAATATATTATCTTTTTTAAAATCTCGTCTATCTACATACTTAGAATATGAGCAAACTAACTAGACTATTACTTTGGTGTTTTAACTAACTTGGAGTCATAGACTTTTGGTCTATTAGTTTCTTCATAAGTAACTTAATTACCATATGAGTAACTTAGTCATAGACGCTTAGTCTATCAGTTCCCTCATAAATAACTTAATTACCACATTAGTAACTTAATTCCAATGAAGTGAGAAAGCGTTTCAAAGTAGAAACTCACCTCATACTCACCTTAAACAAGTTTTTAATTCAAAAGAGCGCAAACTTAATCTATGATAAATTGAAGAATAATCTAAAACGAGGCCCTGCAACACCCATGAGACTAGAACTTGTGACCTCTCCAGTGCTAAAAGAGGTTCCCACAAATTCCACCAAGCCTAATGGACTATTCCACCAAGCCTAAAGGGACCAAAGGATTGTTCATGAACAATTCTCCCAACAATCCTTCTCAAAAACAAATAATGTTGGGTGGCAGACTTCGCATTTACTCAGTAGGATGAATTGTTTGTTTTTGGTGAACTCAAATGACATGGTAGTTTATCCCAAAATTCAGGGAATGCAAATGGCATTCTTTCATACCTATAAAAATGGATTAAAGTGGATATTTTTTTTCAATCCAATTTTCAAAAGGGTATTGTACTACACTGTAGTATTATGCTATATATGTAAAAGAACCTAGAACCATCCATTTAAGCAATTTGAACATCTTGGAAGATAGGTCACAAAGTTTTGACGAGGGAATGTATATTTTGTTAATGGAGTTGAATCCAAGTGAAATCATATTTTTTCAATAAAATATGTAATTTTTATGAACTTTCAAAGTGGTATGCTTTGAAAATACAAAACTGCTCCTAGTTGAAGATCATTAAAATCCTATATATTTACAAATGAATACTTTTGTCCATTTAGAAACTTAAACTTAACCCATAATTTTCCATTTCATAATAAGAGGATAATTTGTTCAACAATACGGATGTATATTTAGAAAGTATTATATTATTGAATATTGATTTACTTGGTTTCTAAAATGAAAATACAATACATTTTTTAAATTTCAAACTCAATACGCATAGTAGTGGTCGCCAAAAATAATATGGTAGTGATCACCATAATATTTTAAATTTCTATCTCAATATTTATTAAATTTCAAACTCAATACCATAGTTGGGTCGCTAAAAAAAATTTCAAAAAAATTGAAAGTAAATACTGAAAATTATGAGGACTACAAAATGAAAACAGAATAAATTATTTCAAAACTAAATTTTGGTGTTTCTAAGTTATTTTGGGTCATTTTAGGCCATTCAAAAAAATTTGAAAAAAAATTTGAAAAAAATCATTTTTTGTGAAGAACATACCTTATTTTTCAAAAAATATTAAATATTTGTTCATGAGGTGGCAACCCAACTACTGTACTATGGTAGTTAAAACTTTCTAAATACAATTGTATCATTGTATATATTATAGAAAACTCCTCTATCCCACTAAAAAGTCGTGATTTCATTGAAACTTTGGAATCAACCACGTAGCATGAGAGAACAATTGGTGCGCTAAAATCAAAGCTCATCGAACTTCGAAACCACCTTTGGAATTTATAAGAGTATCGTCACTTGCAACTCTAAAATACTTGGCGAAGAAGATTACCATTTCACAATCATCTTAGATTGCTACAAGTAGCCTTAATATAAATGATACAAACATATTTAATATGGATTCAAGTATGATGGGAGACTTGGCCTTGGTACGTGCTCATAAATTTGAGATACATAATCAAGAGTACCGGTATACAAAGTGGTCCACGAAATCAAAGTGTTAAGAGACGGGCACTAACACAACATGTAGGCATCAAAAGAATGAACCGGAGCTCTGTTCAACTGGGATTATATTCAAGGGTGAAGAAACATATATTGGTTGCTCATTTTCCGTATTCAAATTTTCTTGTGTCTATGCAACATAATTTTGAATGCATTTTCGATGTGAATTTGTTGTGTCTATTGGTTGAATTTTGTTTTCTAAAGATAGGATCGGTCGTAAATTTGACAAATTTTGAAAAATAGGGTACTTTTAATGAGGTGTATCTTAATCACCAAATTTCCAAATCCAATTTTTCTTCAGAATATTCAACATAATTCTGAATGCACTTCTAATGAAGATCCCGTACGTGGAAGGCATGGTGGACACTTTCATGTCAAAGAATTAATAAAAGTTGAAAAAATGGAGGTCAACACTTTCAAAAGTAATAATTAAAAAAAAGCGTCTATTAATAACTAACATTAAAAAAATTATGATTGCTAAACGTTTAATTTTATTTTTTGCGTTGAGTGTTATGTTTTGAATTTGTTTTATTTTTTTTTCGGCTTTTTGTTGACTTTATTTTTGTTGATTTTGACAAAATACTTAATAAATAAATAAATTTATTTGGCATTTTTTTTCTGCCGACCCTGCCTTCCACATACGATAATCTCAGGTCCGCTTCACACTATGGCCGTTGAAGTCGAGAGGCCGTGGGATTGAGAGTTCAAACTTTGTTGAGAGTCCAAAGAAAACTACTGAAAATAGGCATAAAATATAGTTTTCAATTTTTATGAAAAGAAATCGACGGCCTCTCGACCATAGTAACGGATCTTGCAAAATGTAGGACCCAAACTTCCTCTTGAGAGGCTGTCACCTTGGTCAAAAAGTGTTGCCATGTATGCATTTTGAAGGTTCACGGCCTTTGGACTTTGGTCTCTAGTGTCAAGGGTCGAGAGGCCGAAACCATGGTTTCTTGCAATTTGATTGGTGGAAATCGACAGCCTCTCGACCTTCGGCCATAGTGTGAAGCGGCCCTCAATTGCTAATTCCTTGAGATAAAAAATTACAGTTTTATTTCCCGGTCGGTCAGTTTGCCGTGTGCCCTGGGCTCACCGTCAAGGCATCGAGGATATGTCACCGTCGATCTGTAGGGCATTCGAATCGACGGTGAGCAGGGATGGAACGACGGGTATCAATTGGAGTTTCTCGACGGGTATCAATTGGTGCCCCCTCCCGCGCTTTCCTGTCCGAGCTTCCTCACGAAGTCTTTCAATTTCGAAAATTTCCTCTTGCTCAATCTCGTCTTCATTTCTTGTGTGGATTTCGAATTCGGAGCTCCGCATTTTTAAACGTAGTTGTAGTTGATGCAAGTTTCGATCTGCCTAATCTGATTCCTTTCTAGTCTCTATTTCGAGTAGATATGAATTACTTCTTCAGCAATTTCTCGGGCAATTTTCTGTGACTTAAATTAGGGTCTTGTATCGCCGGGCGTTGCTTTTGTCGGTCCACGATTTTTCTCTCTCATGGAATTTTCGAGTCTTTTGCTGTAGTGTTGAAATCGATGTTTAACATGTGCATTGATCAGGGAATTACACCGTTCTCCGATTACTAGTTCTACAGTAATTAGAACGTTTTTGTAACGATTTTCAATCTTTGTGTGTGATAGTTACAGCTTTGGAACAGAGTCTTATAATCATAATCGAAAATAGCACACTCGAAAACGCAACTCAAAAAGACGATTCCGATATTGCTGAAATGGACTAATTACTGTTGCTCGGACTAATTCCTGTTGCTCAAGCTCGTCATCATTTCTTGTGTGGATTTCTTGTCCGACATTAATTTCTGTTGCATTGTACGTTTGTCAAGTGGAGATGATGATTTTCTTCAATTGTTGTCGAATTCGTCAGTCCATGATTTCGAAGTTTTAGTGACTCGATGATGCTCCTCGGTAGAATGTTCGAGTTTTCGGCTGTGGTGCTAGAATTGATTTTTATCATGTGCATTGATGTATTGCGCTGAGATGCCAGCCTTCGGGAGGTTTTTGGATTGTGTCAAGGGACATATGTGCCATTTGAAGGCGAAACAATGCATGTGCGATTGTCCTTGGAGGATCTTCTGCTGGCCGGTGTTCCTTGCACATCATCTTCATTTCTGTCCACCTCGCGGACTATTCCGAATGCTTCAAAATCAGTTGATCCCAATGTTAGGACGTCCGATTCGGCAGAGGGAAAAGAGGTGTCTGGAAATAATTGTAAGCGGAAAGGAAAAGCTACAGAGGTCAGCGGTGAGCTGAAGAAACTGAAGGTGGAGTCGACGGTGTGTAAAGGTTCATGGCTGCTGGTGGGACGGCTGCTGCTTTGGAATAGGACTGCGAGTTCACATCCAGGAACTGGCTCAAATTCGCTAGACTGTTTGGCCTTCTGCGACGGGTCAATTGCTGTTTGCTGCACTGTTCAAAGCCTTGATGTTGAGTTGCTAGGCCAACATGTGCAGGTTTGAGACACTTAGCGGCCTTGATTCTTTCATTTGAAGTTACTTGTTAATCGATAGCTTTAAAAAGCACAGTGGATTAGTGTTCAATTATCTACTGTTTTAAATTTGCCTTATGCATTGCCGTTCTGAATTGCCATTGTTATGGTTCAGACCAATTCATGGACGTTCGTACCAACAATTAAGCATTCAGAGAGGCAGTGCAATGCGAAGGGTGGCTCTACCGGTTCTGATGCAGTTCCTCTACCCAAACGAACAGGGGGCTTCGAAAATCCTAAGTCACAAGATTTTTCTGGAAATGAGAGGGTGATGCCTCAATCTTTGGATTGCGGAGGTTGTCTTGAAATTCATAGCCTGAGGCTATTGGATCAACCTTCTGTACCAACCGCCCAGGTTAGTTTACTGCTGCACATTTTCTGTATCCACCTTTTCAGTAGAAGTTTCATACCCGTAAACGATGAGTGGATGACATTTTCATTTTGGTCTACGTTGTGCAGGTGTTAGATTTTCCTTCACTGTGTCTCAGTCCTGCCGCTGCAAATGCTCGCAACCTTGTCTTAGAAAGCCCTTTGGATAAGAAAGGTAAAAGTAAGCCCCGTCTGCGGGTCTTGGGCTTGCTCCAGTGCATCAGTTCACCATTCATATTACCTTCCAAATCTTCAATACAAAATGCACCAGTAGTTGCAGATGGCAGATCTGTACTTGGACAAGGTACTCAGAAGTCTCTCTTCAAAGACAAGAGTGGCTCAAGTGTTCAGTCGGATGGCCAGAGCATGCTGGGATTTTTTGTAGAGCTTCGTTCTTGCTGTCACGGCACTATCTCGCAGCCAAAACACAACCAAAATGCTACGAGTACTTGGACTTACCGATGCAGTCAATTTCTTGAGCAAGAGGTCGTGGATGCAGGCGAGGATGGAACCGTTGCCATTTACTTCTCAGGCGCTGTTGCTTCTTGGCGTCCTTTGTTGGGTGAAATGCTTGGAGGTTTCATCGCTATTACTGGATTGCGTAGAAAATTGATCCAGCTAGGTCCTGAGAAGAAAGAATTCTGTATCTATGTTGCAACACGGATCACCCTAGTGTTCCATGTTGGTCCTACATTGGTCCACTCTTCCAACTGTAAGGTAGCGGAGCCAGTTACATTCTGCAAGCACGACAACAACAGTCGACTTCACAAGCAACCTGGGGATCAATTTCGACATTTAGGATGTCTCGATAGTTCATGCGAAGTGGCAAGATCATCGAGCCTCAGGCTTCAACTCCAAGCAAGGATTGTACCCGATGGCGAGGCATCGGGTATATCTGGACAAGGTAGTGTGCGTCAGTTGTGAGCTCCTTGTCGTCTCTTTACAAGTGTTACTCTAAGAAACCAACCGCTCTTCTGTCGATTATGCCGAAAGCTTGGTGTTCCGTGACATCAAATCCCAATGACCATTACTGCACTATCTCATGTAACACTTGATTCATGACGCTTGTTAGTCCTGTGTAGCTCTCACGTCACCACTTCACTTAGTAACATTGGTGTATGACAGGAAGTAATGTGCTTTGTGCAGGTCTTCGATCATATGTGGGGAAGATAACAAGTATTTTAATGCAGGGCCAGATCTTGGAACTCGATGATAAAGTGTGGCTCCTCCTGACTCACTATAAACATACTCAAGTACATGGACTTCAAGTGGGTGCTCTTGTAAGTGGGTGGAACTGTCTTTGCTCCTTAAATGCACATTTTAAATGGGCTTCAAGTGGGTGCTTCTTGTGAATAATGTACTCACCACAAGCATGACCATGTAGGTTGCTATAAGGCATGCCCACATTATGTCTCTCAGAAGCGTCTCAGAGAAAGTGCTGGTTCTGGGAGCTTGCTCAAGGTCACATGTATGGGTGGTCCTTCATTCCATTTCGAATGCAAGGTAAGCCGTTGCTAACTTTTTTTAGTTTTGGATTTTGTTATATTTGAGTTAAAACATAGATTTTGCACGTACAAGAATTTAGATCCTTCAAGAACAGCTTCAGATGTAATGACGATGTGCGAATTGACGATGAAATGTGATCTCCGGATGTGGCCTGCTTTAGTGGTTAACCATATGGTAGCACTGAGAATATGCTTTCTCTTTTTTGAAACATAATAGGTACCATACCGTTACAAACAGGTAGATGAATTTCGATTATTACTGTGGGTGCTTTCAGGTTTCGGAATTCACAAGTCTCGCAAAGCCGATTGACAAATTATATTGGGAGCCTTCCATTTTCTTGGGCCTTCTGGTACAGCAGATCCTCACGTAAACTTTGAACAAGTTTAATTGCCTTGTAGCGAAATGTTAGATTTTTGGACACCAAGCCACGACGTTCATGTGCATCTTTTTCGGCAGGGTTGTACATGTGATCACTAGCCTTGGGTGCAAATTGCAAGGAGTGTACTCAGATACGGAGCTACTAGGTTCAATGAAGGTATGTCTCGATGACATAGATAACTTGTCTTTGTAGTGCCTCCCAGACGTCTTGTATCCACATGTCTCGATTATTTATTTTTGGTATGCGAACTTTTCGGGAGTACTGTACTTTAGGGGACCCTATTCTGTTTATAAAATCCAAGGTCAATGAGATCAATCCCTTGGTGGAAGAAATGAAGAGTAAGCAAATTCTGAATTTTGCTGTGCATATGTGCAAGCCAACAGCACGCTGGACTTATACGGAAAGTGTTACCATTAATGATGGCCACACCTGTGAGTCTTCGTCGAGTAAGTACAGTGCTCTCTGGTTATCAATTGTTCCGGATGTCATTTGTCTTTAAGAGGCAGGTGTAAAATTTTCATAAAGTGAGTATGTGAATATCGAATAGTAGACGAGAAAGGAAGAAGCCATGATAGTCTGCGCGTGACAGGTAGAAATAGGCATCAAGAAAATTTGTGCTTCTAAGTCTCTCATTTTGGTCAGGGCACAGGATGCTTTCAAGGATTTTTTTTTGCACGAACAGTTCTGTCTCCTTGGAGATAATTCTGCATCAATATTATTGTCCAAGGTACGCTACAATCATGAACGGATTTTAAAGTTTATATTAATTCAGTTTATGGCAATATGCTATGAATATACGTTTTATTTTATAGTGATGGTGATGCATGATAAAAGCAGCTCAGCGTGGTCGACTGAGATAGTACGTATCGGTGTTCACTCATCTGTGGCAGACTTCTTGCTGGATTTTGGACTGGATAGCAGTTGTTAACCCTGGCTGGCTGGCTGGTGGTCACCAACTGCCAACCTTCAGCTGTGGGGAGGCTGCTCCATAATATGAATGTATTGACAATTTTATTGTGTGCATGACTTGTCATTGTTGTGCAGGTTCCACCCTTATCGAACTTTTGTAAGCATGTCGAGATGTTATGGTTCGATCCAGTCTCGTCAATCTGGCATGAAGATTATATTAGAAACGACGGTGACTGGGAGTTAGGATCTAAGGTGGCTAGGTTATGCGAGCCAGTGGTTTCCCGGACCTCGTGCTATGTCCGCAATATAATATCTGGTATAAAACTGGGTGTTGTGCTTGTAGGCTCCTTGAAGGTTAGTCTCTGGAACCAAGAATGAATCATCCAAAGCCTTATTATTCTCTACTCTCCGCAGTGGTGTACTACATGGAAACAATTTTTGGGCAAAAGAGGTGTGCTGAGGCAAAACAGGGCGAGTACTAGCTCTAGAATGTTTGAGGGCCTTAAGACCACGTGATTGTTGCCGATTATTTTCACAGGTTTACATTCCTCTTCTCAAATTCCTTGTTCTGTACAGGTGTGTCAAGTGACAGGAAAGCTCCAACTGGTTGATGCAACGGGAGCTTTCGATGTCGTTGTCCCAGACCTCCGGTCTTTTTCAAGTCTGCACTGCGTTTACCAGGTTCCTACTCGAACTGATAACTTGACGTTCATGCTGAAGTTCAGTGGTAAATATTGCTAGAATTATGGATTATAGTGATTGTGCACCTGGGTGTGCACCTTAATATTCTTGATTTGCCGTGCACACGCTCTAGGGCTTCGTCCTGGTCTCTTCAGTTCGTACATTCATTTGTTATCTGTGGTCATCTGGTGCTGGAGAATTTGATAGGTTCGAAGAGTGCCAATATGGCACAGTTTGACTTGTTCTGATTTTGTCAAGTGATGCTATAATTTCTTGTTTCAGATTGCTAAATACAAGTTGATTATGGAAGGAGATTGCAAATCCTCAGCTGAATCTGCAGATGGGAAGAGTAAAACTGTACCTTCACCACTTTCATGGTCCAGCTTACTGAAAGGCTCGGTAATCAGGAATAGTGTACCTCAATCGCTTTCTTATTATGTGAAATTTTACCTTCGGTATGCAAAGAGACTAGAGGGCCTAACTTGGCCTTCAGAACTTCAACGTCATAAACCTGAGGTAGCCGTGGATCTTCTCAGTACAAGTGATGTGAAGAACGATCCAGCACATGTCTGGAAGGGAAAAGAGTTTCATATCGCACTCATCACACACAAATTCCCAGCCAGAGTAAAGGTGCTTTATTACCTTATCTTCTTTTGATGTGGATGCTTCAGACTATTCGAGAGATAAACCCTCACTAAGAGCTTATTATTTTGTACTTCATGTCTGCAGTTTTCCCCACACAAGGAGAAGGAATGGGCAGTTGATGTTGAAGTTGTTCTTCTTCCCTACAGCCTCTTGATTCATCATGATAATGACGCCTGTATTGACCCTCTGAACCCTGCCTTGCAAAACGTCGATTTCAGTTCGAGCAAAGTGCAAGGAGCGATTAAAATTTCAGATCATGTAAATGCACATCAGCGACACAGACTGGAGGAACGGGGAGGCATGAGAACGCATGCACACGATTCAATTTTGGCATACTCCGGGTGCTCAATAGAATGCTGTTTGCGTTGTCTGGTTGAACAGAGTTCTGGGCTCAAGAAATCTGCTGTTAAGCCCTGGTGTACCTTGACAGCGTCACTGTTCACCCGAGGTTGTTTTGCTAGAAACTCCATCTCAGGCTCATACTGTGCCACTAAGGAAATACATTGGGCTGCGCTGTCAGAGGCTAAATTGCAGAAAGTTGTACTTGCAGTCAACTGGAGAGCTATTGACGTGAGCCAGGTATCAAAATTCACAATCAAACTTTTTCGCTTAGGCTTTGAATAGCACCAAATATTGTTAGCTGGAGACTTATGGCGCATCCATGTCAACACGAGCACGTATAGGGTGCACTGGTTTATTGCATTACTATTGATTCGGTAGCTGCTGTTGTTGTTACTGCAGGTGTTAAATACAGGGGATTGGTGTTTGCTGCCCAGTTTGCACGACGACTTGTCATCAGAAATAAGTTTAGAATTCAGAAGGGTGGAGATTGACGCCAAACAACCTCTCATTAGTCTTCAGTGGAGATTTGGTATAGATGGTCAGCTGTTACAAGAAGACAAAGAAAATTTGCTGCAGACGGTTTCGTCGAGCAGGGGAACAACCTCAATCTGCGTTCCACCTAATTCATCCGACTCAAACATGATTGAGTTATCAGAATGTCCTCCCGAAAGTGAAGACGATAGCTTGATAATCAAAATGGGAAGATGTTCCGATCACGACACCGAAAAGATGAGTGAAAGTACCATTAGTTCTCAGCCACAACTTGTGGATGCTGTTTTAACTCTGTCTGACTCCTTGGGGTATGAATTCAGACGCTGGTTAGTGTCTCTAAAAAGAAAGCTGATTCCGCAATTGATAAACGTTAGTGAGGCTCTTCAGCTTTGTTCTCATCCCGCCACGGTTTTACCAAATTGCGGTAGTAATCTTGGAGGCATATTGGCTTTGCAAGGAGAGGTAGTGTCCATCCAAGGCAAACTCGAAACAACTGAGTGTTCTGACAATCCTATTTCAGCTGGTGATGACGACCTCAAAGAGTTATCATTCTCGAGGTCTTTCGGTCTCGCGCAGCAGAAGACAACGCTCTTTCAGCTTCGGGACCTGCATACCGACCAACCGGTACGCACATTTTTTAGCATTTGAGAGGTGCTTAGCTGATCTATCTCTGATGCTTTCTGGTGATTAATTGTGGTGCTCTGGGTTGATCAACATTTGGGTCTGATATTGCAGATCAGAATTAATATCAATTTCGATAAATATGTGCGACCAGTCGGATTTGGGCCTGGTGCTGTGGCGTGCTTCCGAAGAATTCTCTTGCAAAGGTTTACAATGATGTCTGCTTTCATTTTCAAATGGAATAGAAATTTTCTTTTTAATAATTAAATACGGTATATTTATATAGTATATGTTTGTTTGTGCGAACCTTTCTGATCACCCTGGCTTGTGCAGGGATGCAAATGTGCTAATTGGTATGCCGACTACAGACGTGCACATCGGTAGTGTAGAGAAAAGAACTTGCAACTTTTCGCACAAAAGCCAACGACTGAGTTCGGAAAGCTTGCTTTCTCAGGAGCAAGAAGGATGTGCAGAGAATGTGACTGTTGTAGACCTTCTCAACGATTTCATCTGTGAATTGGAACCAAGAAATAAGTACCTTAAGGTTCACTGTAGGGTGAGCATCTCCTTATCTGTTAAGTAAGTTTTCTGTAATGGGCAATCGAGTTTCAATTCCAGGCTGCACTTCAGTTGGTGCTTGCTTCGTGATTTCCATCAAATTAATTTTATGGTGACATCTTCTGTTCAGGTTGTATCCGTGCAAGGACTTGAGTTGGAGTGGCAGATTTCCCGGCCACTGTCATTGGGAAACGTTTCTGCAGATATACTAGAAGTGCAGGAAGACATGGTTGGGGATATTGCAGTTAAATGCGGCTGCTTCATAATAGGTCAGAGTTTCTCAATGAAGTCATTCTTGATCTTTAGTAGTGTGCTTCATGGTGTTTGATCATGGAGCTCAATCAGGTTGCTCCATCATTTCGTGAAGCATTACACAATACATCATCGTGCGTTTAGACCACTAGAATTTAAGTATGTATGTATCAAATCTCTGAATCAAACTTGGCGTTGTTCTTGTAGATGATGGATCTGCAGTAGCTGAGTGCTGGGCCAATGGTGACCAGGCCATCAACTTTCTTGGCTTTCGAGGATTAGCAGGAGAGATGTCGACTTTGTGTCCATCAATCATCGCATTAGCTCAAAATGCTTCGTTCCCTAGTGAACAGAAATCTCTTCTAGGAGCATCGTTACTTCAAGTTCTTAGATCTTTGGTGCGAAGACACAAACGAATATGCGTGCAAGGAGAGCCACCACAAGGAGACGTAGGGACCACTTCTTGGCTTATCAAGGGTGGTGGTGGTGACCTTGAAGAAAGCGAGGCTGCGGTTTTGAGATTGGTCCTAGAGCAAGCAGCCCAATTGGGTCCAAAAGTGAGTTTACGAAGGGGCTCATGACGTTCTCCCACTATGCTATGAAGACTGGCATTCCCTCGATATCTGACAGTTGTGTGCTGTATGTGACGTGCAGGTTGTGCATTGTACTACTATGTCAGATAAAGATCATATTTTCAAATACGCCGAAGAGTACTACCAAAGGCAGACATCTTTTTCAGCTTCAAAAGCGGGTAACAGTAGACCCTGGCAACATCTAACGTGGAATAGGACGCAGCTCGTTGCTACGAAAGTGGAAGTATTAAACACCTGGGTAGAGCTACAACAGTTGGCCAGCGGTTTTGATTTATGATACCACCTTTGTACATTGTTTTTGATCCGTAGATAACGATTAATCGATTATCAAGTCCCGGATACCCACATGGGCTCTTTATTTCCCCTTTTCTGTTGTCAGAAATAATCTCATAACTGCTGTGCGATGATCCCACAAAACAGCGAAAACGCAAACGTCGTGACATTTAATCAAAAGCTGCTGGATGATTTCAACATTCTGAATGAATACACCGACGCTTCAAATGGCAGTACGTGATGTCTTCTGACCTTGTTCGATTTCATCCAATTACTTTCTTGAACTACGGTAGAGGATAGTACTTGCGTCACTAAGCAATTAACATATGTATGAGTGATTTTTGGGAGATCGCTATTTAGATGTGGATAGATCTTTGGGTACAGGACCCAAATTTGTTGAGATGAAATTGTATCACTATGTATTAGTTTCTCATGCAATTTCAAAGTGGGATGTTGCAGACCAATTTAAGTGACAGCAGACAATTCCATTTCATTCGAAGATCAGTAGTCAATTGCTTATAACCAAGTGTATGAGTTGCTTTTGGTTACAGGGGTCAGTACAGGGGATGGGATCGGGTCCCGAATGGTATTGGTATTCTCTACCTTATTGATACAAGTAACAAATTTTGGCAAGCTCATGTGGCCTATTTTGACATCTAAAGATAATCTACTGACATACAGATCTATCAGTTTTGCATAATTAGTGTAAAGAGATGTTTTCAGTAACATTATGTTTTGGAATTATTCCATGGTACATGGGGAGGCCTTCGTGTGATCAGTGATCATAGAGAAACCTCTTCATGAATTATGGGGGAAAGATTTATCTAAAAGTTCCTGAATCAATCAAATGTTGTTGAGAACTGTGTTGATAAAAGATTACTCACCTAAATAATACCTTTGAGATGGTCATCGTCGATTTCACGATTCACTTCCAATTAGATCCACCAGTAGAAAAGGTGGCGCTCCCTAGGGACATGCCCAGGCAATTAACGATGCATGTGTGGAATTGGGCACTACTTACCTGGGCATCTTCCTCGGCATTGCCACCTTTTCTACTAGTGATCTAACACCAGATGCTAGGTGCTTAGAAATGAAGTGCCGGATCTAACACCAGATGCTAGGTACTCTTGCGCAGTGCTAGGTGCTTTGCTATGATCTTCGTGTCAAATGAATCCATCCGGCACTTCATTTTTATTTTTATTTTTATTTTGGGTACACAAGGAGAATAATCCCAAGGCAAATCCTAAAGGTTGCACTAGGTTGTATCATGCGAAAGAGACTTTGCCCGCATGGGGATTTGAACTCTTGTCTTCACCGGCGCCAAGAAGTACCCCTAGCACTTTGCAAGGGTGGTTTAGGGTCATTCCGGACCAACACTTCATCCTTTTGAGTTTTTCCTCTAAACCTCCGGAGTTGAGCCATTCCAAAGCAAAAAGACCCAGATCTAGAGGATTAATTGCCCTGAAACACTTTTTTTTATCTCTTTGGAAATATCTCAAAATTGCTTGTAAAGATGAAGCTCGTCTTCAGCCTCTGGTTGCAGTTATTCCTTTGTTCATGGTGAGGTGGGAGATGACATTGGTGATCATTGGATACAATATGAGGGATTTGGGACCCCAAGTAGTTCCCCTTGTTAGAAGAAGTTCATATCAATAGTGGTGTCAAGTTGTACAGTATGGTACACTTCATTTACGAATTCTGGCCCTCAGCCTTCCCTGCTCCTCACAGTTTTCAATTCTTTCACCATTTGCCACGATTGGTAGAGATGGCTTTTGACTTCCAAATTTTGCAACCTGGTCCCACTGCTAGACCTACTCCAAAGGCTTTATGTACAATTGTCAAATGCATTACCATTTTGGGCTTAAAAAATCCCATTTCATTACTCCTTCACATGGCCTGGCCGCCACTTGATATTCATTGCCTTCGTTCTCCCAATTGAGTGTTATATATGGCCCGGCTCCTCATTGTGGTTGTGCTCAAGGTGCACTTAGCTTCCCCTTTCCAGGGTGACAGAATTTTTTCATTGCTCCCTCGCCTTGCATTCACCCAAATCGTTGGGCCTCATCTAGTCCTTGAATGCTCACTGATTCTGCTTTAGCTATGCCCATGTCCTTGAGGAGGGGGCACTTATAATTGCCTGATTGCGGAGCGCCTCTGGCCTTCTTCATCATTGATCACATACACCTCCGTTCATTGATATGTTCAGCCATATCAACCTCGAATCACTTGGACCACTCATTTTGAGTGCATGTTGAGCTCATTTGAGCTCATGTAACCTTCATCTTCATCTTCATTTGTTTCAGGTTCATCTCCATTTCAGCTCATCCTGTTTCAGCTTCTTCTCAGCTCAACTCCACTTCAGCTGTTTCAGCTTCTTCTCCATTTTAGATCATCTTCAAATCTATACTCGGTGAGTATTATATCCATATCTCCTTCTTTGGTCTAATTTCACAATAAATTTTCAATTTTTTCAATCTCTGTCTACAATTCTCATACACTTAATTGCAATCTACAGATTATCATGCGCACACGAACATTGAGCAATCATGAGAGGGCTCTAATCATAGCAATGAGACATGGTGGGATAAAATCTGGACGAATTGCAGAAATACTAGGAATGCCTCGTTCTACTGTTTCCACAGGGTTGACAAAGTGGAAGAAATTTGGGTTGAATACTACTCAAAAATCTAAACCTCAACCACCAAAGCTATCTGATCGTACAGTTAGGGATCTAGCACGCCTCATTCATGGAGATCGACGACTAAATTTAGTATCCCTTGCAGAGAGTTTTGGAGTTCATAGAAACACCATCCGCAAGCACATCCGACGACTTGGATTTGGAAGTCGAGTAGCTGTAAGGAAACCCTACCTTAGTGTAATTCATAGAAAAAAAGATTAGCATTTGCTCGTAGATACAAGCATTGGACAGCCGAGGATTGGTCAAAGATTATCTGGACCGATGAGTGTTCTTTTGAATTGGGTAAAGATTCTCGACGGATTCGAGTTTGGAGAAAAAGTCATGAAAGATATGATGACCGATGTCTTGCGCCAACATTCAAATCAGGGAGAACATCTGTTATGGTGTGGGGAGCATTCACAGGCTTTGACAAGAGTCCTCTCGTTTTTTTGCCAGAAGGGGAGCGAACAGCAATTGCTTTTGTGAAACATGTCTATGATAATGTTCTCTGTGGCTTTTATTTCATGCACGACGCATCACATGAACTTCTCCTAATGGAAGATGGCGCTCCTGTGCATCGTGCTAAGCTTCCCGAACTTTGGAGACAAGCACATGGCATACAGAAATTGCAATGGCCTGCAAATTCACCCGACTTAAACCCCATTGAGAATGTTTGGAAAACCATGAAAGACAAGGTTCGTTATTACAAGAAACCGAGCAACAAGGAGGAAATGAGTGCACTCATTCAAGTCATTTGGAATGACATTTCTCTTGAACAACTCCAACGGCTGATTCAAACCATGCCTAAACGAATGCAAGCCGTGATTTCAGCAAGGGGGGGTAGCACTCGATGGTAGGCAGTTTGCACATTCATTTTACAATGCTTCAACATTTTGAAGTTTTCATGTACATATTTCTTGTGTAAATAAAGTACTCTTCACTAGGAACCCACTGCAACTTTCGGTTTGAAAATCGGACTGTTTTTGAGCATGATACAGCTTTGCCAAGTTCATGAACTTTCCTGTGCATTACTGCTGCAGTCAAGAATTCGTAAATGAAGTGTACCATACTGTACATAAGATAAATTTTCACAATCTTTACACGCAACAATGGTAGAATAAGATGAACAATTCTAGTCCCAAGACCAATGTAAATGAACAGTTTGTTGGCGATACTGCAGAAAGTGAATGCTTCTTTGGTAATTTCATTTCAAATATACTCTATAAGATGGACTAGATAACCTTTGGCAATTGGGAGGTTGAAAAAGGTTATTGTACACAATGAAAAAGGTTATTGTACCCTAAACCCTAAACCCTTTGTCCTGCGAACATTGAGTCATTAACATTACGAACAGGTGCTTTATTCACGTCGGTCTCGAGAAGAGACCGGAGTTTCTGTTTATTTATTTTGTGTATGATATATTATTTCGTAGCTTGAATGCTAATTTATACCTCATTAACTAGTGTACCTATTGATGAACACCATATACTTGCTTTGGATTATGTGAGATACTACTCTTTGAAAACTTCATGACAGTAGTCCCAAGGTACAAATTTTAAGTAGAAAAATTCATTGATCTATCATACACTAGTGTAACATTACATTAAATAAAAGATGACACTGAATTAGAGACATTGAAGAGCAGTTTAAAAGGGAGACTACTGAGAAGAACTGACAAATTAAAAAACACTAGTCTCTTGTTTGCTGTGTAGGAGTTAAATTTGGGGTCCTTTGGAGGCCAGGGCTTGTGTAACTCAAAACATGGGGCCAAAACAGAAGTTATCATCCTTTAAAAACTGCAAAGCAATTAAGGCAGAAGAGGCAATGACACTCAGCTCTTGTCCAAAGCGGAAAGATATGAGCGAACGATATCAGCCTTGCAAACATCTGGTGTTGGTGCCCATGGTCTCGTATTTTATTAAATTTTCCACATTTGTAATGACAAAAATATTTTGAAATTCAATGCATACAAGGTAAGTTTCAAATTAGGTCTTTAGAGCATGTCCACTCTACCATTGAATTCTCGAGATTCTCTAAAAGTGCATAAAATTCCCTCAAGGAGGGTGAGAGAATCACTAAATATGACCATGATATAGAGATGCTTCAATACATCCCTTTGTTTAACTAGGTTTAGAAAGGGCAACATTGATGAACGATAATAATTACCTATGTATAATGATTGTGATTGGTTCTTCAACTATATACAGGGACATATAGCGGTTCAAACAATAGCTATGTGATAATAGTAGTTATATAGCGATCAAGGGGCGAATTGAGGGAAAAGGGTGCATATGCTCTTATTACATAGACAAACTTTCCAGTGGTGATCTTCTACTGAGCTATACAGTGCGCATTGCCTCTTTTTCCTATCTCTTTATTGAAATAGGTTGGTCGATGCTATCATGCTTCTTTCCATATTAGCAAAAAGATATCACATGTGATTCACGTCATTGTTCAAAATCTATTTCCTTTCCTCTGAAGCACTAGTGAGTTGCTTGTCAAATCAAATAAACGTTTTTATCTCATACGGGTGCCACATTATACATGAATCCTATTGGTTGAACTGGAATTGAACTTTGAACATAAGTAGAAATTTTGGGCTTGAATATAAGAGCCTCTCTTGTTTTGAACGTAGAAGAGTCAAGTTTTCTATGGCTCCCCTTTCACTTCCTTTCTTCTCGTATGGAAAGGCTTTAGTCTTGACAAAGACTCATGGGTTGCATTAAAAGTACCCCATTGAGCTTTTCTCGAGCTATCTTCTTGCTTATTTTTTTGGCACTCGGCACAACTTCCTCTAATTGGGATTCACATAACACAACATCATGATCTTATACTTTCACTGCTTTACAAATATCTCTAATGTCACATTTTCATTCAAATCAAGTTCCAGGACATCAAATTGACTACATGTTGCTTTACATCGACTACGGGCATAGAAGAATATTTAGAAGGTAACTTATTTATTCTAGAGGCTTCTAGATATTGTTTATTATTATAGAGACAATTGAGTTGAATAATGAACCAATTTAGGTTCACTTTTGTCTTGGGTTTCTTACGAGTAGGCCTAGTAGCGGCCGTTTCCACTCACCAAAACCTATTTCTAAATGATAAAATACCTCTTATTTTGTAGAGTTTGGTATTTACAAACCAAATATTGTCAACATAGCAAGGGGTGGTTCTCACATCAAACATTTTGTCCTATTAGACCATGCTCACACTTTATGAACATAAGTTTAGTAAATTTATTATTCACCATTATAATATTCCCATGAACTAACAAAAGTAGTAGTATGTAACCATCTTGCATGTGAACTTGGTACAAAATGAACAACTACTCGACATGCTCTAACCAAGTACCAAAACAATGGTTCAACTAGAAACTAAACTAAACTTTTACGGTAGAATGTCCATTAACAATTAACATAAACTTCATAGCTTACTTGCAGTAGAATTTGAAGGCTAATAGTAATTTTTCTTCATAAGAAAATAAAAATCATGAAGTATGCAATTTTTTTCATAATTTAATTTTTCTAAATAAAAATTACAAACTTTCAAAGCGATAATTTAGTCATAACCCAAAACTGATAATGAGACTACCGGCCCAAATCCTACAAATTGATTGGATGACACACAAGTGCCATTGAGTTTGGCTAGTAACCAATATGATTCATTCCCTTATACGGTAAAATTCTGAAATTCAACCACGACTCCGAAGAAGAAAACTCTAAAATGACTTCTAAGAAACTCATTTGTACACATACAGAAAGTTGAGGTTGCACAGTCAACAAGATTCAACTCAACATTGTGCACGTTGTTTCCATTTTCAAGAGGATTCCAACACACTTAACTATGTATTACACCATCTGAAAATCTTCTACGTTTTAGTAAACTTCAAATCTATTTTTTCAAGAACAAATGGGGAAACTACCAAAAACGATCCAACTGTCAAAACGTTTGGATCAACAGAATCATATCAACCAAAGAATTGATGCATTCAAGATTGAAGACATGATAGCTGAAGGAACTCACAGATAGTTACACTCTGAGATCAACAAAAATGCCAAATTTCTGTATGAGATAATTAATACCGCCTTGGCAATCCGAGGTCAAGCCAGCCAGCTTCAGATATTATATTTCGACTGAGTAAAAAGCACCTGAATAGCAGATGCGGAGCCTGGCGGATATATGTACATGTTAGTCCAATAATCAACAATCGAGCCGGGATCACATATATGAGTGGCTGCTGTGGAGGGTATCCTTTGCACCCTCGAAACCCCAACAACATCACAACGTGAACTCTTCCCTGACAAGTTACATGGCAACTCCTAGCAGCCAGCTTGGAAACATGTTAGGACCTACTAAGTTAAGGCGAGTTTCAAAATTTACCGATAATAGAGTGTCTTCACACGGACCTCGCCGGTGAACGTAAGGCTGCAGCACAGCTACAGGCCAGCGCTCAAAGCACCAAAAATGTCTCCAAGCAGTAGGAAGCCCGGCTATTTTAATAAGTTATCCCGAAATAACCCTATCGATTGATGCATAGGCCGGCATCAGGTTATGTTTTGCTGCTCCACCATTTCTTCCTCGTCCCGGACGTACCTCTTTCAATCGAATCCGTGTTACCGAGTTTGCTCAGGACCACCTTGGTCTCGCGCAACCTCACCTTAAAGTCTTTCTTCCACCCATCAAATCTGGCCTTGAGCTTCCGAAGCTCCTCTTCAGGGTTCAAATGCGCTTGGGTCTGCCCAGACTTCACTTCCACGAGAAAGTCTACATCGTCAGTGAAAACCTGCCTGCGATGGTCATATTCTCGGACCATCTGAGTGACATAAGAACGACCGGCAGCAACCTCGCCATGACTCGAGGCATACTCGGAGCCTGCTTGCGAAAATTTGTTGGAGTTCTGATGTGGGCTCTTTGGGGCACTGGCTTGATCATCATCCCACTCGAATTCTTCTTCCTCGTGTGAATGACGACGGTGATTTTCGCGCATGTTCTTCCCAGATGCAGTCTGGGGATCGATAGAACGATCGCTAGGCGAGGTCTTCAAGGTGCTCTCTTCAGAAACCATGCTCTTCTTTGCAGCTACTAAACTAAGTTGCAAAGAAGACATTTGCTTCTGCCACGTCTCTTCCATTTCGGACACCTTCGCTTTGTACTCCTCCCACTGTTTGTCGTAGTTCTCCAGCTTCTGACGCAACAATACGTTGTCTTCCTCTTTCTCTCTCAGTGCTTTCTCCGCCACTACTGCCCTTTGCTGCAACTCCAAGATGTAAGAAGGCCTTACCCTGATGGTTGCTTCTTTCTGTTCAAGCCACCAAGAGAAACGGTTCTGTTTGTCAGAGTCATAATTTAAGACGTGGACTTGGTCTTAGACTAGCGCTAGACAAAACCACTCATGCCACAGATGTCCAGATCATTATACTTGAGATCCAAAAAGCTGGAACCCATTAAGAGGCACTCAAAATATAAGATTGAATTAGGTTTAAAACTTCCAGATTATACACTTTCAAGCTATAATAAGCTTTTATTATCAAGATAAGATAGGCATGGCGTGCATATACCTCAGAAGATGGAGACTGAAACACTTCAAAAGGTGTGTTGAGCATTTTCATAGTAGCCGTCTCATATGCTTCCTTGATGCTTTCTTGCTCGTCATCACCTAAGACAGTGCCCTCTGCTGCTCGCCTTAACCTAGCTTCTCCTTGCAAAATAAACTTAGTAGCCAACTTCGACTCGACTGATAACTTCTCCTCGGCTTCAGCAGCCAATTTGGCCCTAGCAGCCGTCATCATGTCTGTTGCCCTCTTCTCATCAGCCAACTTGGCTTCTGCTGCTCTCTCCTCAGCCAGCTTAGCTTCTGCTATTCTCCTCTCCTCAGCCAACTTAGCTTCTGCTAGTCTCCTCTCCTCAGCCAACTTAGCTTCTGCTATTCTCCTCTCCTCAGCCAACTTAGCTGCTGCTTCTCTCTCCGCAGCCAACTTAGCTTCCGCTATTCTCTTCTCCTCAGCCAACCTAGCTTCTTCAGCTATCCTTTCAGCCTCTTTTCTAAGAGCGTATAACTGTCTCTTGGCCAACCACATACGAACCACTGCGACATCCAAGAATGCATTAGAAGATGCATAAATAACCGAAATTTGCGAAAGTAAGCCAAGCCATGTGAATTCACAACATCCAAATTGTAAAAAACCAGAGAAATTTCGGCAAGTCAGGAAACAAAACGTATAAATAATGCATCATTACCTGATTGAACCTTGACCACTTGCTTCTTCTTAGCTAGATATGCACGACGTGCACTCCACCGCCGAACATGCTTTTGGATCTTGACTGCCGCTCTATGCCTTTCGAGTAAAGTCAAAAACCGACTCCTTGCCAAAGCCGCTCTTGCCACTACACATGGAAAAGTTCATCAGTTCCTGATTAACATGATGAATGAACCAAATATACATTTATGCCTTACAAGATCTTTGCTCAATGATGAAATTTTACATTCGTTACGAAACGCAAAGCCTCCAATATTACCTCGACCTAAACAATATTGATTCTAAAGTAATGCAGTGAAACTGGTGACATAAAACGTAATAGCTGAGTGCTATCTTAGTTCAAGGATTCAAAGCAAGTCTCAACTCTACATTACAACGACTTCCATCATCAACTAGTTTCTAAAAACGAAATGGATGCAAGGTATATGATAATAATCAGGACCTTCTGAAGGAACATTGGTCTCATCCTAGAACTTGAGCAGAAAATCTGAGTATCGGTCTAAAAAGCAGAGAACACTTACTGCATTGTAAGAAAATTATTGTCTTCCGCATCTTTTTGTACTCAAGTCGAACCTTGTACCCCTTGTACACAGCTTGGGCTCGAGCAATGCCCTCAAGAGTTCTAACCCTCACATCCTCCAACATTCCTATCTGCAGGACATGATATTGCAAACAAAATCTAGTATCAGATGAAGCCAAAATACACCACATCTTCAAAACCAACTATAGCCCTGCAGAGAAAGACACATTGGTATGGTTTCCACATATTGTATTGATGAACTTGATGCAAAATAAGAGGGAATGACAGCAAAGTCAAGAAAGCTATAAATTGAGACATAACATGTGAACTAAAAAAGGTGAACACCTAAAGATTTCCAATCATTTGAGGTGAATGTGATTGGTCACTCACAATGACATCAAGCTTACTTTTCAAAAAAACATCATGCGAGGTATTAGTAATTGAATAGAGAGAAGAACAACCTGTCCAACGCGGAAGAACAGCTTGGTTATACCAATTTGATACATTTCTTTAGCCATGCCGAAGTGCTCAAAGACAGCCACACATATGCTTAAGACGTCCTCATGCTCAGAGAGGACTCTTGGAAGTAGAAAGCCATACCTGCAAGAAAAACCGTCAATACAATCGTTGCCAAACAGAATTACAACTACAGCCGTCCTGCCATGAGCTACCAGGAAAGAAAAATTGCACCAACTTGTGTAAATCCTGATCAATTCTATTATGTACTAGCAGAAAATTCTGGACAAGGTAAGGACATCAATTCAATAAAAGTAAAATAAAATAATTATCACTGAATATATGAGGGAAGCATAACATTCAAGCCTGAGAATGGTTTTGGACCTGTTGGAGAACTCGCTATGTGTGTAGCGAGTTGGGTAACCAGCACGGGAGATGCGAACCACCTCAAGGACTCCACAACACTTAAGCTGTTGCAAAACCAGATTCTGATCAATAACATTTGGAAGCTGCTGGGTGTTTGGCTTGATGCAGCGTATGAAATGAGGTGCAGTTGCCTCAAGTCTTTGCATGAGCTTGTTCAATTGACCCTGTGATCACAAATTTACCATGAGATGAAATTCACCGTGCTACATAAGAAAAATTATTCCACAGTATGGAAAAAATATCAATTCTCCGTTAAATTGCAACGGAAAAAAAATTCGGTTACTAGTTACAAATTCATAAGATCCAATCATTTAAATCATCTGAAACTGATGCATACTACAAATTGAGTAACTGCATAATTAAGTACAAACCTTAAACTTAGCTGCAACACTCTGCTTTTGGGAATCTAAACCATTAGCCCTGTGAGAACCATGTCCATTGGGAAGTGAAAATTGTCTAGTCAAGGTGGAATCACAAGAACTCAACAGCCCCACCAGATCTGCATGTAGCAGATCCTTGTTCTTCTCAAGAAAACCATCTGTCTCATAGGTCACCTGCAGCCACACCGGCAAGCACAAGTCCAAGAAATATTAGAACATTATACAAACAAAAATATAGCATCACCAAAACCCCATCAGACTGCCATCATCACATCATTATGGACCCTTACAAATAACTGAATATCTGTACACTACATGAATGATACTTGACTAAAAACCTATAAAGAGTGATCAAAGTGTTCTACCTCTCCAGCATAGTGACAAATACGAAACTTTTTGTCCCGCTCCCCTTTGAAGAAAGCATTCCTTTTCAGATGATCCTTCAATTTATTTGCAAGAGTAAAATCTGTTGCTCGTGGGAACATACACTCTTCATCAAGTAACGATATCAATCCCAACGGCCTCTGCAAAAGTCAAATGCACGCTTCAGCTTTCGATGCAACTGCTTACAATAATACAAAACTACTACCCTCAGAATTCAGAGTCAGAAATTACTGTTAAATAATCTAAGCAACAATAATGAAAATGTAAGCTGAATCTTCTGTTTAAGTAATGATCATCACTATCGCACCAAAAAATACCTTCACAAGTAAACGCCCAGAGCAGAATCTTCACAAGTGAGAAACATAAGATTTACCTTTTCAATAAGTTCAAGACATTCTTGATTGTCTTCAAACTCTACTCTCGTCCAATCGATATTTTCAGAAGTATATTCCTGAATAATCATTACCAAATGCCATAGATTGTAAGAGGCAACTCTCGAACTGTAAGAGAACGACAGGAATCTATACCGCACTCATCTACAGTGAATGCGTTAGAAAAGACAGAGACAGCTACATTTATCATCATATAGTAAATTTACTGAGCTTCCTTCCAACGTACTTCTTGTTCAAGCTTGAATAGATGGCGGTTGAAATGCTGCTGCAACCTCTCGTTTGCATAGTTAATACACAGCTGCTCAAAGCTATTTCTCTGCAGAGAAGCGCATGGGTATCAAGATGCATTGTGAGATTCATCAAATGAAACACAGTACATATAGACACAACCTATGTGTAACATATTCAAACAAGTAAACAATATCATAATTACTACAAAATGAATAGGATGAAATAAAAACATCAAACAGTGGTTGGCAATCTTAGTATTCACACTAATTAACTTCAAGCCGCTGGAATACAAAATGATCCTGATAACATTTGATATACACTTGTAACAAATACCCACAAACAAGTGATTATGTACAACATCATTGCAGAAATGTGATACAGACAGGGCAAAACGTTACCTTGAAAGATTCAAATCCATAAATATCCAGGATGCTGATTGATTTTCCGGTTAGTATCTTGCCAACTTCCAATGAATCGTTTACACGTCCAACCAGCCAATCAAACAAGTTGGAGTAAATTGTTTTAGCAAGCGCATCTCTTGAGTCAGTTGCCTGCAACAAAAAATGCGAAAGGGTAGTAAATCTTCAAGCAGATGGTGGTCATCCTGAACATGAAGTAAGTAGGAACAGTCTTGCTCGACTGAAGAATTGCAGACAAAGCTCAAACAACATGTTGCAGTATCACAGCTTCAGCAGACCTTTAAAATCTCGTCAAATTGAATCGAGAAAAGTTACCTGGGCAAGTGTCAATTTCTGTACGATAGTATCACCCCCGGCACGAATCCTCCGACTGCAAAGTGCTGCCACAAGCTCACTAGCTTTGCAATGTAGCAACATTGCAGCAACTTCCACAGCTGCTTGAAAGTTAAACACAATAAAGTTAGGGTTTCATAGAGATAGCAGTAAATCACATGGACTTCATGCTTCAATCACAACACGTAGTGACACTGTTAGTACGATTGTCGAACAAAGAACATACTTAAGATAGACCTAGAACATGATGAAGAACGAATTCTCAATAACCACTAATCCAATATATTCCAACCTTGGCACAAACCCACTAGCCTCTCATAAGTTTCTGGAAACCACTTAAAACCTTATTGACCTCTCAAGCATACCCACAATACGTGAATTTAAAACCAGATTAATAGAAACAAATAACACTTTCACTGGTAACCCAAAACCCAAATGGATGACCCTGTGCTACAGCAGTTTACAATGTAGCTATTGAAAGAAGAAAGTAAAACCTTCATTGTCTTCGATTTCAACATGATTTTCATGTTCTACAACGCAAAAAGTGATATTTCCAAGCCAAAGGATGGCAGCCAGCAACTCAAAAGCTTGCTCCTGATCTTCCTCACAAATTTGCACCACGTTCATAGCATTCTGGAAATAAAAAACCAGAAAAGTATCCTTGATCTGATCAGTTTTGAGGAACAAGCAAGATCTGGTGAAACCATTTCGTTACATTATAGTGTAACTTGTTATTTTCCAACTCATAGCAGATATTATATTTTACCCTCCAAATGGACAACAGTTATCCCCAACATGCGGAGAGCAGGCAGAAGATTGCACGCACCCTCAAAAAACGGAACTGCTTGGCATCATCAACATTGTCGATTGACAAACAGCTGCTTTGGTTCAAATACCGATACTCCTCGGCGGATCTCAAATTTAGACGATCTGCTCAGAAATCACCGAAAAAAACATAAATAAATGTTGAGAAAATTGGAGGGACTACAGGAACGACTAACAGCAGTTACTGTGTCTTTTTGCCCACAGACTCCCAGAAAAGATGCAATATATGCGACAGAAAAACAGAAAAGTATCACGGTGAGACTGATGTACCTCGTAAAGATGCAACAGCGCCGGCACAAAGTTGATAGAAAACATGATATGACCTTTCCCCTTGTGCTTGTTGTACAACTCTTGACTGCAAACAAAGAAAACCAAGCCATAGAGTTAACACCCCTATAACATAAGAACAGGAGCAAATAAATACAAAAATTTCCCAGAGAATCACAGCATTCGGCCCCAAATCCGGAATAAACACACAGTAAGAGAGGTCTCACCTTCTCAAGCAAATCTTCACAGCCACAGATAGAACAACCGGTCAACAGAACAGGAGCGAAGAACCGACGGTCAGAACCAAGTGATACTTCAAATAATTGAGACAGTCATAAAAACAGTTCAGCAAGCATAAAAAATAGGTCGTTCTAAGCAAGCATGATCGACATTGACAAGCCTTACAGGTCTGGATGTTCGCCCCACAAATTTTCCCAGTTTCGTCAAAATGTATATCGATGAGCTTCCCCTGGTAAACAAATATTCTGTTAGAGAACTGCTTACAATAGTAAAATCAGAATACCATAAACTAAGGAAAAAACTTAGAAGAGGGATCTGTGAACCAAAATCAGTCAAGCAATTGCAACTAGCAGATTTGCATGTTCTCCTCTCTAAATGATCATACATCCAAAATGTTTACAGATGTAAGTTCATGATTAACGAGTTAATAAGTGATTGTAAATAATGTGCATTTCCAAAGGTTACGACTTACAAAGCGACTTGAATTGTCGTTTCTTGAAGTTTTTGCATTGCCAAATGCTTCCAAAATTGGATTTGTTTGTAGAATTTCATCTTCAACCCCACTACCTCCTCCGAGAGCAGCTAAATACTGCATAGCAATTTTTGCTGTTTCTGTCTTCCCAGCACCACTCTCACCACTGTATACAGGAGTTAGCATGTCATGTTCATCAAATAATCAAAGGAGACACTACTAAACATTGCCTGATTTAATGCAACATGTCTGTCAATGCTTAAAGGTGATAAAATGTGCTGAACCAAGGAAATTGGAAATACCTAATAATTATGGATTGGTTGATTCCCTCTGCACAAAAAAAAATCAACATAAATTGGTGAGTCACATAATTACACCTCTAAAATTGTCTTGAGTTATATGAGTGTGAAGCTTGCTGCATGGTCTTTGACAAGGCACCCTAAAGAATGAACTGTCGCTCATTACCCGCGCTATAGATTTCATATTCAGTAAGGTGAGGTAATCGTAAGGATACCCACTTTTCATCATAGCACCAAAGGCACTGTCAGCTGTCATATACACATGAGGTTGCGAGCTTTCTGGAGTTCTGTTCTGATAAGCTCGCACACTGCTTTCTCCATAGATAGGAACTTTCTTGAATGGGTTGACCGCAATCAAAACGGGACCAGCCCTAGTCTGCAAAATGCCGCAATAATATCGCACATGTTAACAGACTGTTAATACAACTGTCGAGATATACTTACGACTGTGATGATCAGAAAGACAGGATTCCATACACAAGTTATCTCGTTAGAAATCCCTACGCCTGGACTCGGTAAAATCATCGTCAGAAAATCAGTCACCGCACAGGGTTCGCATGGGGATTGCACTTACATATATCTGATCTCTTAAATATCGGTACTCTAAGTCATGAAGAACAGAAGGCTCGTTTAGATAGCTCAGTTTCGTGAGATCATCCACTCCTTCCAAGATGTCAGGGTTTGCAGGCATCAACTTTGAAGTATTCACTGAGATCTCCTGTAACGAAGCAACCAATCAATCAGGATTACAGAATCTGCCATGAGAAATTGCTGAGCCTAATCATTGGGAGTCCCATGGAAAAGATAAATTAGAAGTTGATCACCAGGAACATGTCAGAACTCATACTTGTTTATCAGAGGTCCGCACAACAGCATCCGTGTCTTCGACGGATAAAATGACTCCAGAAACCCATATGTTTTCCGAAGTCAAGCACCATACTCGCAAATTCTGCATGGTGAACATCAAACGCGTAAAAAAGAAGCATAGCCGCCAGTGCAGAGAGAATAACAAGCAAGCTACTGCAGCACTAATAGCCGTTTTTGGCACGACAATAGCACATACTGAGTAAAGTTGCACAAACTCATGGGCGACCCATCCTGTTAATAGGCACATTATTCAACACTTCAAATTCAGGAACAAGATAACCTGCTCAAAATTTCGTCAGAATTAATTTCAATTCGTGAACTAGCTCCACCGAGAGTCAACATGATTATCTCTGCATTGCGAAATTCGGGCAAATGAATATGGTCCCATGCCAAAATTAAGAAGAAGAAAAATTCTGGGGAAGCCTGAGCTGTGATATATACCTTCCTTAGTCGCAATACTCCATCGTCCTTCCATTTCTTGGAACCCCGGAATGGCGAAAGCATTTCCGGGGGCGGAGTAGGGGGTGGAGTAAGGGGCGGAGTAAGGGGTGGAGTTTGTAAATTAGGCATTTGTGGACGTTCTGGCGTAATGACAGTTAAACCTCGTCGCGCGGAACCGGCTACTACTTCGTTGCCATTGACAGTCTTGACAGGATCATTTCCAAAATCCAGTTTCGATCCTCCTTTGATTCCAGAGTCCAACCCTCTCCTGGTTCCATTTGCTCTCTCATCTGAATTTCCACCTAAGCCAATCACCGGCGTTTTGCTTTCCTCTAACTTCGGTATAGTCAATGCTGGAATGTGTTCACCAGGGGAGGATACTACTCCATCCCCAGCTCCTCCACGATCCTCAACCTTAGCACCATTCGAATCCACTACAGGCTCCTTAGGAAGCTGAGCTAGCTTTAACTGCGCTTTCCTAGTTCGCACGGAAGACGGCAAGCGCGCCCGCGACGTCGGCCGTACGGGGAGAGGAGGAGGTCTAGTCGTCTCCTCTCCGACGCTTTCCATATCGTTCGTTTTAAACAAATCCAACATCTCTTCTAAAGTGCTCCGAGGACCACCGACGCTCTTCGTTTGAAACATCTTGAGCAGATTCTCTCTTTCCTTTAAATTTTCAAACTCTCCACATGACCATCGGGCGCCAAGACGCACCACGACGAGCTCGTCCTCCTCACCTGATCGACATCCTCTACCTTGAGCCTCCACTCACCGCAATTACGCATTGCAAAGCCCGGCAATGTCTCCATCCCGGAGCAGCAGCTGAATCCCTAAACCGCAATGCAGATCATCTCCACCGCCGCGTTCAAGATCGCTCCGCATCAAGAAGAATCCCGCAACCCCTGCCCTTCCCTACCGATCAATTGCAAAAACCTCGATCAAGCTCCGGCCGTCTCCTGCGCTTCAGTAAACCCTAGATCTCGAGTTCCGGTTCCCGAGACGAGCAAGACAACATCAAAAACAAACAAGAACTACTACTGAAGCGGCCTACGATGATTGCCAAAAAGCAACGTATTGAATCATCCATATGGAAAAAAAGCTTAGTCAACAATGGAGGTAAAAGAAACCGGGAAAAGGAAATGAATGTGGTGAGAGCTCGATCGCCACAGTCGCAGCGGGAATCAGCGGAAAGAAAATTGGCGGCGACTGACGGGAGGCCGAAGAAGGGCAATAAAATGGGAAAGGCAAAAGAGCTCTACAGTACAGTTCGACACACTAGTGGTACTGTTCACACAAGTAAGAAACAGTAGTACATACTAGTATATTTACGCGTATGTTTTTGTGGTCAAACAGTGACGGGCAGGGTAGGGCAGGGCAGACTGCCCGGGCTGGAAAAAATTATTTAAAAAAAGGAGTACGTGTCATCCGAATGAAATTTTGGCATTATCGGACATCCGAGTGAAGGGCAATAAAGGTAGTAACACCTTAAACTGCCAAGTACCCATTCCTGCCTCCTATAATTTCACCTCAAAGTGATTGGGAGTGTACCTAAAATGGACAACAACTTCACTAAAACTTCACTAGAATCAATGAGATGTAACCAATGAGATGGAAGCATTGACAAGTTTTGTCCATGTGTTCGTTTTGTTTCTTTTGGGTAAGTCTACAATTTTGATTAGGTGTCTATTCACTTCAAAAATTCGTGTAAAATTGCTCATGTGTCCAAAAAATTTGATTCCAAGACCCAACACTTCGTCTCCAATTTGCTAACACATTCATGGTTTCACTTCATGCTTTTTGCACTCCCCGGTTACCAATTCCCTTATTCTGTCGGTTTAAGGTGTTACTACCTAAAATGGGAAAGGCAAAAGAGCTGTACAGTGCGACACACTACAGTAGTGGTGCTGTTCACACTAGTAAGAAACAGTAGTACATACTAGTATATTTACGGGTATGTTTTTGTGGTCAAAAGTGACGGGCAGGGCAGGGTAGGCTGAAAAAATGATTTAAAAAAAGGAGTACGTGTCATCCGAATGAAATTTTGGCATTATCGGACATCCGAGTGACTGAGTTGTTGATCTCGTGGGGAGTATTTTCAGCAACAGATTCTGTTGTTCCTCTGTTTCTGTTGCTCAGGGTTTAGGGTGAGTCAGTCAAAATTTTCAGCTTAACCCCTAAATGACGGAGGGGGTAAGGGCAAAACATAAATGTGTTATAAAAAATTACTTCTTCAACTTTGATGAAGTTTGGTCCAAAAGAGAAAATGAGGAGCTTGATGTTTAGTAATTTTCCATACGGTCAAATATCAAAAAATAGCTTTTTATCATCTCATAATGAATTTAGAAGCATTTAACTTCAAATATTTATAAGAATCACAAATTTTATTTTTAGGATTTGAAATTTTGTATGATTTGTTAAAACAAGACATTCTATTCTAAAATCAAAAATTGCAAATTTTTCAACGGAGAGAACATCATTACTTTCCCCAAATAGTAAGTTTTCTAACACTAGACAATGTAGAAGTGTTTTTCTTTGAAAATTTCTCCCGGGTGGAGTTTAACTCGGATTGACATGATTCAAATTGTGTTGGAAAGTAGACTTGACTACCTATTTAAAAATATTTTTTATTTTCTATAAAAATGTTTTTCTATTTCGGGCAGCCCATTAAAAAAGGGCAGAGACCATAAAATGGTTGATCCGTCACTTAGGGGTTAAGCAACTCAAGACCTGCTTTACATGAGGGCCCAAATGTTGGCCTGACCCAACATTTCAACCAACGTAAGTTAACATTCAGTAGCATGCACTATCTCTGTCTTAGCTCTGCAGTTGATAGTGTGGAATATTCCATACCTAACAGTACTTCATCAAGTGAACAGGTGGAGGTTCAAAGTGATGAGCGAAGGAAAGGCAGTGGGCATGAAGGTTATTGAATGTTATGAAGAGGATTGCTTGAATTTGGTAAATTGGGGTTTAGCCCAAACTTCTCCTCTCATTGAGTAACAGTCAAATTTGACATTGAAACCTTGGATTGCCCCGAAGAAATTGGGTTAGTGTTTCACTTGAACTGAATTTAACAACTTGAGTCCAATTACTTCATATACAGCTTCATTGTTGGATCTCATGCATCTATACCATCTTTACGATCCTTGAACCAATTACTTGTCAATTGAGCCGTTTGGTTTAGTAATTGGGAATTGGGTTTAGCTCTAATGTAGAGTGTGCTTAAGTGCAGAGTAAACAACTTTTGTTGAATGGCTTCATTCTAAAGGTGTTGAGCAAAAGAACAGGAGCTCGAGGTTGGATCACCAAAAAATTGTGTATCTTGCACAAAGAATCACGAAAATTATGACATTTGAAACATACCTGAATTTGACTACAATTTGCTTTATTGCATGCGATACGATTTGCTTTGAATAGTCACTTTATTGATTATGTTCTTTGGACTATCACAACATGTATTATCAATGAATTGTTTGTAGAAACATAACATTTTATTTGATTATTGTACATTACTCGTGTTCTACAACACTAACAAAAGTCCTTTTATCCTGAGGACAACTTCATATAGTCAGAATTTGCTTTTGATCTTATGATCAAGATTATCATTTAGCCCCGTAGTAGAAGCCATAGCTGAATATATTATATGAAAGGTCCGCAAGGCCTCACACAAAAAATTTGGATTCACACAAATTAGAAAAATGAAAGCTTCAAACATCAACCATCTCAAAAGAGAAAAAATGGCTATAATGAATAATTTTATAAGGAATACTATCTAAAAGCCGTAATATTGAAGAAAGGGAGTGAAACAGAGCTCCACGTAATTCTATCTCTAACTTTATTACATCTTGTTGAAGACCAAATTTGAGAATCAACCAGTGAGAAGGTTTATTCAATCTATATTACATTCTCTTGTGTAATGCCAGCTTCATAAAATTTGATGTTTATATTTATAGTCATCTTAAAAACATTTCAAGCTTATAAATGGCTTGGACTTCTATACAATAATGAAGGTTGCTTGTTTTGTTTTATTACGTTGAAATTTCTTTGACTGTGTGTCCGTCAATTGTGTTTTTGGTACCGTCAAAAAACTCTTGAAGAGGAGGGTGCACACAATTAGTTTCGTTGCGTTTGGACCTATGTTGCAAAAATTATAGTTTTTAAAACAATTTTTGTCACTATAAATTGAATTAAATTATTAAAATAGAATATTCATTAGAAAAAATTTCAAGGCTCCCAAAGACAAAAGTACTATGCAAAGGAAATAAAAAAATACAATTTAACATGGCTAAAACTTGGCAATACCAGATTTTATATTTTATTATATTATATATTTTAGTGTTATATTAATTTGTTTGCATGGCTGTTTTAGCAACCTTTTGGAGGTTTCAAAATGCTCGTAATGGGGTTTTTGGTATCATTCTTGCCATTGTTGGAAAACTCTCGTCAAATAGGGATGCACAAAAGTTATTTCATAGTTCTTGGACTTCCGGTGTAAAAGTTAAGGATTTTTATTTAAATTTTTGGCCATGCAGAAGAAAAATCAAAAGCACAAGGAACACATAGAGCACACGGGAACATGACAAACATTGGGAACATAGAGGAAGCACACGAGTACACGGGGAATACAAAGGACATATGCATCACAGGAAACATTTGATCCAACAACACAAGTCCACACTAGTCATGCAAAAGCGATATAAGGCACCACAGGCCTTGGCTTGGTGGTTAGAGATCGTTTGTACGCGGCTTGGATCCAGGACCACAGGATCTAGATGAAGACATTACATGGGACACTGGTACGTCATGTACAGTAAATAAGGGCACCCCGTGGTTCATAAATCGTTGTTCTCTTCTCTGGTTTATATGGTGTCAACATTGTGAACATGACTGGCGCGACGGGATTTTCCATATAGGAGTCGCTTTATACAAAGCGTGGAAATGTACAGTTCAAGTTGGAATGGTTGCATGGCGTCAGTTGCAGAAATTTCGTAAGAAACGTGACCCCAACAAACATGCAGAAATGGTAGCGACCTTCCTTTCTATCTGGTCCAATGATAGTTTATTATGCATCAACTCCCGAGGAAAGCCTCAATGGATCCCACTCCTCACATGGATTTCCTTCCTCGCGAATATGAAAATATTTACTCGGCGGTACGTATTCATCGCAAGGATGTTGATGACCGAGAAATGCAGGAATCTGCTTTAGATCAATCTACGTCGTCAATCACTGTCTCTTATTCCACATTCCAGGGTGTTGAACATTGGTGATGTTGAGGATTTGGTTGAGGCCATTGTCGAACAACTCATGGACGAGATTCAAGACGAAGTCAATCGTGAAGATGATGACTTTAGAGAGCGTGCCTTCGATCAGCCTTCTCTTCCGGACGACATTCAGTCTCCCACCTTTCTTGCTAGACAGAACTCTATGTGGATTAATTTTTAGTCTTCTTTTAAGCAGTGTTGGACTTTCTTTCGTTGTTTTGGATTTCAGTATCCTTAGGTCGTTTGATCTTCTGTCTGAGTCTTTGGCTTTGATGTAGCTCCCTAGTTTTGAGTTCTGGCTCTTGGGGTTGGCTTTCCCGGCCTTACCTTTATGGAGTGTTTTCCCCTTTGGACTTCGGTCCGCTGTGTATTCCTTTCTTTTTCAATCATCCCGAAAAAGGCTTTGAAGGCTTGGTGGTTAGGGCTTATGATCTCCAATGAAGAGGTTGTGGGTTTTATTCCCCCATGCTAGCGTGGTGTTCACTACCATAGTTCACCCAACTATGGCGGGGAGTCCTTGGACCTTGTTGTATGGGTACCCTCAAAGCCCTTTGGGGGAATATCATGTCCAATATCTTCAAGGCACTACTGTAGTGGCTAGGTAGGAGCTAGCATAGTGTTACTACATTGTCCATCCCCGAAATGAGAGAATAGTATTGTCCCAATGTCCCCTTGTCCGGTGGGCACCGGGTCATTGACATTACGAACGGACACTTTATTCACACCGGCCCCTTGCTAAAAGGGACCAGAGTTTCTATCTATCTAAAAGCGACATTGGTCTAAAAATCAGGGCCACTTGACTCATATCGTCCTCTGGTTAGGATCCCTTTACCAATACAACCTCACTAATAGCTAGGCCTGTGTCCTTGAGTCTCAATCTAAGGTAGATACAACTAATTATGATAATATAAGAGATGTGGTACCTTGGGAGTGCATGCAACAAGGAATGAAATCATGAATGTTTTCGCAAATTTTAGAGGAAGTGCTAGTAAGGACTTGGAATCATAATTTTTGGAAGCATGAGCAACTTTACATGAATTTTTGAAGCAAGGGTGTTGTAGACACCTATTCTAAGCTGTAGACTTACCTAAAAGAAACAAAGGGCCAACTATGAAGCAACATTTGAGTTAACTGAAAACAAAAGGGAAGTTGAAAGGAGTTGGAGAGGAGTCTACTCTCTATAAATAAATTTTCTAGACATACATTGTTCATGGATAGTCCCCATGGTCGGGGCACTTGGTTTAGGGGAGCGGATGGGAACTCTCCTTTAGCATTGGGTGGAGGTCAGGAGTTCCACGCCCTACGATGGCGCAAGTTCTTGCTTTAAATTATTTTTCAACTTACCATCAACTAGTTTGCAATTGCTATTTTTTGAACTGAAAATGGGTTGAAGGTGAGCATGAGGTGAGTTTCCACTAATAGACACTTTTTTCGGTTAACTCAATTGAACTGAACTAATTGTGAAGCATCAATTGAGAAACTGCTGGTAGCTTTCAGACTTATAAGAGTTCATTTCTAATTCAGAAGTAGTTCATTTCTGCTTCATAAGTAGGTGGCCACATTGGCTCGTTGGCAATTCTAGATGCTGCTACCTCAGTCTGGTCCTGTGTCAAGTTCATGCCTCCACCAATTCCTAGCTGCGGTCTCCTTGTTTCTCTTTTCTTTGCACTCAAGTAATTTCAATTTGTTTCCCATAAAAAAAAATGGTCTAAGAATATGGTACACTAAATAGGTAGATTAGTGTTAGATACACTAATTTACATAAACATGTTGTAAGTTTTTACTGTTGACCAATTTTTTTTACCCTCTATATTGGTCAAGACGGGGATCTTTCAATAGTATTGGAATCAATGTCTTTGGTAAAAAAATTTGTCGAGAGTAAAAATCTATAATATTTTCAAATCTTATAATTATCTAACACTAATCTACCTATTTAGTGTAGTTGGAGTGGAAAATGGAAAATTGAAAAAAAAAACAAAAAAAACAAAAAAACACATGGCCTAAGAATATGGTAAAGTTCGATTTTCCACTTTCTTAATAAACCACAGACAAAGTCTGGTAAGCATGGCGGTATTCATGTTACTCAAAAACCATCTTTTTCATTCAACACATTGAATCTCCTTTGAACACGTGTCAAGTGATCATTGGCACACGTACTGTTTTGCATAAGTCACACTGACGCTCCCGCCAAGCTGGTGGTTGGTTAAGAGATAAAATAACTTAAACCAAGTCAAGCAATCTACCCATTTGGCATTTGCCTCACATTAATAACAAAAAGGGAAAAAGCAAAACAAAACAAAAACACTGTGTATTTTTCATATTATAGCACGCAGGATATTGCATTGGTAAAAAAGCTCATAAAACAATGATAGGTCTGCATCTCACTCAGCATGATCAATGCAGGCAGGCGGCAAGTGTGGGAGGAATTGGAAACAGTGGGTCTCTAATTTTGGTGTGCCATTAGCTGGAGACAGAGTGGAAAGAGGAGCCAGTGTGAAAATAAACAATTAAGAATGTGTGTAGAAACACTGGTTCAGTTATTAATGAGCCAAATCAGGCTCTTCAGTTTCCAACATTCATGAGGTGAGCGAGGGTCTGATTTCAGTTACCGCCTGTCAGTAGCCTCTGTCACTGCTGCCTTCCCCCACCAGAACGATGTGGAATATTCCTCATCATATCAGTATCTATGGGGTAGGTGACATTAACCCTTTAGTGCCTAGCTGACCACATTATGGTCACTACAACGTCCGAAATGCAAATAGCAGAGAATCCGTGAAGAATTGGAACTTCAGTTTTGAAGTTCAGATTTTCCCACATACATTACGCACCTTCCAGAAAAAGAAATTTTCAATTTGGAATAGTACAACTATCAAAATACCTATCAACAAAATGCGAAAATACTGCAAATACTTGAAAATACAGTAAATACTTACAAATACAACATATGTACTGTGTAGTATTTCTTGTGTTTGGAAGTTTGTTATCTTGTTTTATTTTTTTGGATTGTGTTCTCTTCTTCATCTTCCATTAGTGTGTGTAATCCGATCTTGACTAATGTACCCACTCATGTCAATTTTCTACGTATAAAATTTTGTCCTAAACCGTACATGGAGAAGTCACTTTCACTTATAAATCTCACAATAATTATGTGTGAGTCTATTTTTGATATGAAAGATTGCAACGGAGAGGTGTTGACATAGGGCATAGCTGAACTTCTTTGCTTTAATTTTTGAAAATTTACCTCAAATTATATTTAACTTTGAAGTCACACACCCCCCAAAATCTCGTTTTTGAGCGTGCATTATACAGTTCAAATACATACTATAATCTTCCGATCCCACCATCGGATGATTCTCAAATTTTGATAAAATATGTGCTCTCGAGTTGAGAATAGAATTGTACGGTTACTTTCTAATTTAACTCATTCTATTTTTGGTAGTCTCAACCACAATGGAAAAATCTACTGAAATCCAGGGCTCTGAGCTACAGTACCCTAGGCACTAAAGGGTTAACCTCTAAAGAACCAAGAAGCTCAAATTGGGCCTCATGTTTTTTGTCTCTAGCCACCAGGGGAGAGACTACAAAAACGCTTCGTTGTTGCATCCTCGCCCAAGCAATTTTGCCATAAGCAACTATTTCCAACCAAATTTTGCAACAAACTTTTTCAATAGAGTTAACCGAAAAGAAGAGAAAATACATGTTAGGTGAGGTGAGTTTGACCCGTATCTAAGGCATCCAAGCAAATTGGCATGGTTTCCAAAGAATTCAAAATAGAAAGGAGTGTGAACTTGTTTTGCCGTCACAAAGGAGGCAAAACTGAGATGAAGGTGAGTTCAAAGAGAGCCAAGGCTTGGAGGCCATGGCCCACATCTACTTGAGATATAATTAGGTGACTCCATTGATTAGTTGGCTCTGACACCTTGGAGCTCGTGTCCAAAATTATAGATAGAGGGTATCTTCTTCCCCTTTTACTTTGATTTCGGCTACACTACGTGACAGCACAAACTCTCACTTTCTGGATTTTTGGGGGTCAGAACTCGTGTTATGTTTTCGGTTAACTCTAATATGCCAATAGACTTTGCTAAAAGCACCATCATTCCTCTTGTTTGCCAAGTGGGATGGCATTCAACCTTGTTGGCACCTTTGTGGTCCTAGATTTAACTCGATTAGTGAGGTCTAGGTGTCTACCGGTCTCGCCGGTTATGGCGGGGCTGGTTTGTATGTTTTTCTCTTTTTCTATACAATAAAGGGCTCCCTTTATTTGTGTCAAAAAATTAAAAAAGGAGTTACCAGGAGTCACGCGCTTGAATTGTAAAATGAAGCCGTAAAAGTAAATTTGGGATAAGTATTAAGGCAGAGACTTCGCGACTAGCCGCTTGTTTCAATAGTTTAGAGTAGGTCCTATGTGAACTTTTTTTTCAAATTTATTTGTTGTTTGACCAATACATGCAATGTTCTTGACTCAATCCAGTGATATAAAAGTTGGTCTCATCTCCATTATATCTTTCTCAATATGGTGAATTGAATTTGTCATTTAAAAAACATGAATCCTTGATCCTTTAGGGGTTAAGCAAAAACAACTAATGATGGTGAACAATAATCGAACGCACCCACTCACTCATAATTCAATATTGTCATGTAATTGCTTGTTTGATTCAATAGTCATTTCAATTACAGATCATTAGTCACTCTATCTGTAAATGTGGATGAAACTAAAAGGCATGCCTTCTTAACCCCTAACCGCCCAACCATGCATATTTTGCATGATGTAAGGATTTGAACTCCGATTTCTCATCCATCATGCACTTTTTGCAGTGTGGATTTTTTACTCAAACTTTTATGGGAATTTAGCTTTGTGAATGCGTGATCTGATTAGAAAGGGGATGATTTGTGAAAAATTTATGCCTCATTTCATGTTGTAGTGTTCCACCCAAAATTTCGAAGATTTTAGTCTAAAATTCCTCTTCAAAAAGTCAACTACTAAAATTAAGCAACCAAAAAATCTCCAAAAATCACTACACTTAGAGTATTACATTCCAACCAATCCCAAAAAAATTCATTATTAGATTTTATATATCTTATTCATAATCATATTACAAAATATCTACATTTTAAATTTAAAAAATTATTCACAAATATTACTAAAAGTAATCCCAAATTTAACCGTATGGATAGAATCTAAAATTTAACTAGATGAAAAATGCTTAAAAAATGCATCTTGATCCTCAATCCTAGCGTGTTAAGAAATGGCCCTTCAAATTTAAGTTTAGTTGACTATATCCTACATTTTATTTGTCATTTGTCCATTGTCTATTTGATGTGCACTTTCGGTGCTTGAGGGGCATTCAAAGGTAGGAGAGTGTAAGTTCAAGGACTCTCTAAATGTGACTGAATAATTTTAGCAAGCCAACTTTGGTGTAGATACTCTAAAAGCACCAAAGGATCAACTACTGCATGGTGCTGAATTGGGGTTGCGGGGTGAAAAATCCAAAGTTCGGATGTGGTCTTTTTACAAAATATTCCCATATAATTTGCTGATGTCAACAAATTCTTTCCTAATTCCAACTTCTAACCCTAAATTCCAAACCCTAATCCTAAACTGCCATGTAGCAGTGCTAATAGGAATATAGGATTCAATATTCCAAGAATATTATGCACCCGCACCTCCAATTCCTCACCACACAATAACTGGCTTTCTTATCAAGAAGTGCATGATAAATTTTTCGACGCGCCACTTTAGAGGGATAGCATGCTCTACTCAACAGGTTGGCGTGACCCACGATTGGAAACCTCTTGATTTGTAGCTGCTACTGTGCACAAAATATTACGAGAAGATGTAAAACAAGCGGCTAGTCGCGTTGTCTGTGCCTTAGTAATTACCTTGTATTTACTTCAACACTATGTTTGTACTGTTCAGTCATGCAACTCCTTAAAAACAAAGCGTTTACGTAGTCTCTCCTCTGGAAGGGCAGAGACAATAAAAATATCACTTGTGTAGGTGTTTCTCGAGCATCGCGTTTGGTAGTAGAATATTACGGTGTAACGTTGTGGAAGGATTCCCGATGATTTCCAAAAAGATACGGTTGCCGAGCAAGATTCTGAGCAAAGGTGCTGACCGTGCTCTAAGAGCATGCTCACCCTACTACCAAATTCTCTCATGAATCAACATGCATGTTTAAGGATGGTGAGAGAGCCACTAAATATGAACATAGTATATAAACACCACAATATGTCTTTCTTGATCATAACATTCAGTAGCCTTTGTGAGTATTGCCTCCCTCCAACATAATGATGTAGAATATCCCACATCATTTCATCCCCCCCAATGAAATGATGTGGGATATTCCACATCAAATCAATAGCTATGGGGGCACGTGGCAATAAGCAATAGCAAGCAACCATGGTGCACGGTAATCAAAAGCACATTCAATCACAATTCAACATTGTTTATTTGATTGATTCTCAACTCAACAGTGTTTTGTCAACTCAACAATGTTTTGTTATTCATTGTTTATTTGATTCAATAGTTCATTCAATTAGAAATCACTGGTCACTCTATTTATAAAGGTGGATGAATCCAAAAGGTAGTCACTTTGAAGGCTACGGAATGTTATGATAGATAGATAAAAATTCTAAACATCTTTTGAGACTAGCGTGAATAAAATGTTTGTTCATTTTGATAACTAGCTAATGCCCACCGGACAAAGGGCTATTGCTGCAAAACTACTCCCTCTTTTGAAGAATAGACACTACACCTCAATACATCCGTCTATAACCTCTAAATGCCCAAACAACATAAATCTGGTTGTCTAAGAGTCAAACAACTAGCGTGCACATAAAACATAATATTTTCAAGTTTAAATAGTGATCAAGTTTTGAACATGTCGTTAAAATTTCAAGCTTTAAAGGTCAGTTTTGGATTTTATACAAGGATCCAAGTGTGAAACTTAGAGTACAGTGTTAGTGAGTGTATTTTGACGATTTTGGCTCTTTGATGTTGAATTTCAATTTTGGTTATCTAGATGAAATTTTTTTCACTTGATCCTAACAAACCATGGATTAGTTCATTTTTAAAATATTGTAGAAACATATGACTTTCATCCAGCACAATGTTATTAATTTCCATTTAAACCTACGTTAAAAAAGGATTTCATGAGTATCATTTGTACTTAATGTTAAAACTTCAACATTTTCTTTAATAAATCACAGTAATTTAAAAACCTCACAAGTAAACACATAAACTTGGGTTGTAGATATTATTTCATTCATTTTGGAAAATTAAGGATAAATAATATCATTCATTTATAGTGATGATATTAAACATTCGAATAGATTCAAATTGTACTTTGATTCCACAATCATAAGCCCATGCATCTAGGGAATAACATAGTTTACTCCTTTAAAGAACAAGACCTAATTTAGAAATAAAAGAGCTTCTTGAGTTTTAGCCTCAAAATGCAGAAGTAATCCACATTCTAAAAATGTAGGTACATGATATTTTTGTCACGGTTGATGCTTGAAAAAAAAAAAAAAAGCATAAAAACAATTCTCTACTGTTGTCAAAGTGGTTTAGAAATGGCAGTAACGATTAAAAAACTAGTAAGGATTAAAAATGGCATGGTTGAGTTGGGAGCGGCGGCTGGCGATGGCGGACAAGGGCGCAGGCGGGCGGCGACGTTAACCCGTCCTTAGCGAGTGCAGGTTCCCTCTTTCTCTTGCGAGAGGTATTGATTCAAGTAGAGAATCTCCTTGCGGTCCTGTTGCACTAATTTTTATTAGTTTCTCGCACTGTACCGGCTTGCAGCCTAGTCGTCAGATTTAGGGTTTCCTATGGGTGAACCGCGGCAGAGTTACAAAGCAGCACTGGGGGGGTCAGGCATCTCTGGCACGATGCCCAGGTCGTCAGGCCTTGCCTTGGGTCTTGACTTCATGCGCGCAACGTTGGAAGATGCGCACTTTGACCGCGGCGCACTGAACCCGTTCCACAGGGAGAATGGTGAAGTTCTACCAAGGGGCCTATTCCGCAACTACCAGGGACTTCTAGTGCAAGGAGCGACGTCCTTTACGCTTGACCAGGACGCTTAAAATACGATTGCACAAGAAATTCCAGGTCTCGTAGAGCATGTGGTAATTGCCTGCCTTCTCGACGGGGATCTTCAGGGTCCGTCAGCCGCCACTTGGTGGGCTTCGTTACGGGGCATTGCGGCCCCTGGACAGATCAGTTTCTACCGCCGCGTGGGCCAGAAATTTGTCTACGCTCGGACTGATGGTGGTGAGACAACCAATCGAATCTTGACAAAGGCAATTCATAGCTTTGAAGGGGGAACTAAGTTGTACCAACGATGGGCTAAGGGGTTTAATCCTCGACTCCCACTTGGAGTAATTTGGCCCATGTGGATTTCTTTCCCGGACTTGCCGCTTGAGTATCAGAAGCTCGCGAGAAAAGTTGCCGAACAAGTTGGTCAAGTTTTCGCTGAAAGCCAAGACGGAGGATTTGATTGCCCGCCTCGGTTTTGTGTGGGGGTAGATCTGAGACGAGGATGGATATCAAATGTGGTGGGATTCAGCGAGTGTGGCGGTAGTGCTTCAATTATGGTACGATATGAAGCGATTGACCTTCAGTGCTCACGCTGTGGTAATCACCAGCATTCTGACCCGCAGTGCACTCGTTTCCGAGATTCCGTCCCCCAGACAGCCACTCAGAGGGGAATACACGAACGAGCGCCAGCCGGGGGACCATCCTCGAGATGCACACCATTCTCATCAGCATAATTGCCGAGATGGAGACAACAGACCCCACTATCATGTGGCATCGCCACCACGCCACAATCGTCCCCCACGCCACAGACGACGTACGCGGAGAGGATGGATGCGAGCACAGAATACTTCCGTTCCAGCCCCGGATGCCGAAGGATTCATCCCGGTGCAGAATCGCCGCAGACGACCGTCGCTGTTTGATGAAGGCCCTGCGGGTGCCCATCACCATCCGTCTCCTTCGATCTCGACTCCTCCTGTACTGCACACAGGCTCAGCCGACTTAACTAGAGCTTCTATGAGTCAGGGGAACCACCAGACCGGTAGCATCCGCCAAATATCGTTCTCCCCAGACCCAATCGTGCCGGTGATGATCACACCACCGCGACAGCGCACGCGGCCATCCGAGTGGGATGTGGCGCCTGTGATGGGCGTCATGGACCCACAGATCGGAGATTCGCCACCCAACCTCCCTTTCTATACGAACAGGGGTGGTTCGTCATCCCCGGCAAGCCCGCCAGTGGACTCAGACATGCCAGATGCGAGTAGTAGTGAGCATTATTTAGACCCGAACGACCCACACAATGACACAAATCGCAGCGGCAATCATTATTCTAATGGCAAATCGCGTCTCACGCCGGAATATGAGTGGAATGGGTGGGAGAAAGTCTATCGGACAAAAAAACCTTATCGTTTCAACGATGGAGTTAAATATCGGTACCCGGTTCCACAACCCTCCGATAGCCTTAATTTTAATGACGTTGCGTCACCAGATCGGGTGGAGGCCCAAGAAATGGAAGTGGACTCGAGCGAGGTGCCAGCGGTGCGGTCAGAATCGTGTCTCACTTCAAAAAGAACGCCCACTGCGAGTTTCACCAGGGAGGACGGTGATGGCAGTGGCCCCGGGCCCTGCCTAGCTCCAGTTACGGTAGGCTCAGTCGAGACAGGTGCCAAGTCACTGCATTCTTGCAGTGTGACTGAAGTGGCAGTAACAGCCAGTCCAGGCGAGGCACAGACGTCCACGAGACCCGGGTCAAGCCCGGATCCGGCACCTGCCTTCCGTGTACCCGATGCCCACAGCCCGGCTTCTTCACGAGGGGGATCGAAACAGACTGATCACAGCGCTCCGGTGACTGCTCCTTCCGTACCTGCAGCCCACTCTACAGCAACAGAGCCTGAGGTAGTGGCAACGCCTCTGATTGCCGTGGTTGGAAATGCAGCGAGCAAAGATGACGTTTTCGTAGATGCAAGCCACTTGCTGCCACTGCGACCAGTCTCGCCTGGGGCAGGTGAGAACGCATCTGAAGAGACCCGCAACCACATGCCTCCGAACCCCAACCCGGGACCGTTAGCCGAGAGCTCCAATCAAGGTAGTAGGCTAGCAGCGTTCTCTTCGCCCATCTCCCCACTGCCAAGCACGAACATGGGTGAATCGAGTACAATGGGTATTCATCTCTCATCGCTACGAGGTATGCGCGCCGCAGCGCGCCAGAGAGTGTCACAACCTTCTTCCCAGCCTCCCTCATATGATGTATGGGGTTTCAGACGGCCAATTCCCCCGCGCGACGGAGACGCCAGCAAATCTCCTTCAGAGACATTATGAAAATACACCTCCTTTCATTAAATGTCCGCGGGTTGAACGAGGGAGCTTCCGTGGACTTACTGCAGTCATACCTTCGTGACTGCCGCCCTTCATTGGACATCATTGCCATACAGGAACATGAGTTACGAGGTTTGGATCTTACACAGGTGGGTGGGAGATTATGGAGACATGCTCATTGCTTTGGCCTAGATGCTTTTGTGGGATATGGCCATGCACCCACGGATCAGGGTGCAGGATGTGGAGGCGTTCTTACCCTCTTACATCCTAGATGGCAGCGCAATCTTGGTGACTCCGGAGCCCTTCTTGGCAACCGGGTCCATTGGTTTACGCTGCGAGGTTTGCCCGGGGGCGACGTGGGATTTGCAAACATCTATGCGCCCAACGATTCGCCGTCACGGTGCTTGCTATGGGAAACCATGGCCCGTGATTTGCCCACCACGAGCCGCTGGATGTTGATGGGAGACTTTAATATGGTAGAATATCGCACGGACAAATCTAGACAAAGCTCATCCATGATTCCCGCTCGCGAGAGGCTACTTTTTGAGGCCATGAAGGCCGCCCTTGGAGTCCAAGATAACCCGAGATCAGACGGCAGTTTACGCTTCTCATGGGATAATAACAGACCCAATGAAGCCCGGGTACTTGCCAGGTTGGACCGCCTGTATTTGTTCAAAGCCGATCTCACAGCCCCGGCTCGAACATTGCTCCATTACTGTATCAAAGGTAATTTGCCCCGTTCCGACCACCATCCGCTATTTGCAACAATTCAGCTTACAGAAACACCGAAAAGGATTACCCACTGGGAAATGAGTACAGTGTGGTTCGACGATGCATCGCCGGAAATCCACCGGTTGTGGCGGACGGCCAGCCCACACACATCCTTTTTCGCGAAGCTGAGACGGGTTACCCGATACTATCGAGGATACTGTAAAGCCAAAGCGGCTGCATTGCGCACTGACGAGGAGGCGCTCATGCAGGAGTTGGAATCTGTCACCGAGCTCGCCCAATCGAGCCCAGCTGATGAAGCAATTTTAACAAGCCGGGGTGAGTGTCGAGAGAAACTAGCAGCCTTCCAAGCCAGACTGATTGCCGGCCGTAAGGTGAGAAGCAGAATTCGTTGGAAGCACCGTGGAGATTTGGTGTCCAAGGAGTTCTTCCGCGCGGTCAAGGAGCGTACCACTTCGGCAGTAATCACTGCCCTTCGTGATCAGAGCGGCAACAGAGTCACAGATAGGGAGGATTTGGAGTCGCTGGCCCTTGAGTACTACCGGGAGTTGTACGCTGCCCCCCCTGTCTCGGTTCAGCAAACGACATCCGAAGCTGCCCTGCTTGCTCTCATACCCTGTTCATTCGGCACTCTGTTCCCCCAGCCCATTTTGGAGGCACTCGGCCGATTGCCAGAGGCTGCCGAAATCAAGACCGCCCTCGCTAAGATAGCCGTGGGCAAAAGTCCCGGCCCCGACGGCATTGTGACGGAATTTTTCCGCAAGTTCTGGGACTTGATAGGGGCGGAATATGTGACCATGCTCACAAACGCTATTACTGCTGGCCGGTTACCAAAGGGAATGAACAAGGGTTTAATTGTTCTGCTACCAAAAGATGGAGATTTGGAGCTGATACCAAACTGGAGACCTATTACTTTGCTCAACACATCCTACAAGATTTTGGCTAAAGTCCTCCAGATTCGTCTCCAGCGGCTCCTTCCCGATGTCATTCACGATGGGCAGTCTGCGTTTCTTCCTGCCAGGTATATTCTGGACTCGGTTATGACACAACACGAGACCATAGAGTGGGCCCGGGAATCTGACCAGTCACTAATTATGCTTAAGCTCGACTTTTGTAAAGCCTACGATTCTGTTAGCTGGAGTTTCCTTTTTCAGGTAATGTCTAGAATGGGTATTCCAGAGTCATTTACATCGATGGTACGTTTATTGCTAGTAGACGCCTCTGCTTCTGTGGCTATTAATGGCGTGTGTACAGCAGAATTCCCCATCAGAAGGGGCGTGAGACAAGGATGCCCGTTGGCACCCTATCTCTTTCTAATAGTAGCTGAGGCTCTCTCTACAGTCTCTCAGCACGCCCTATCTTCAGGAAATCTGAGAGGCATTCTCTTACTCGATGGCATGACTCAACAAGTGTTGACTCAATATGCGGATGATGCCACTTTTTCTTTACTAGGCACCCCTAGATCGCTTGCTACAGCTTCCCAGCTCTTATCAGAGTTTGGCATAGCAACTGGGCTAACACTTAATCGTAGAAAATGCGCTATCTATTGGTTTGGTCCAGGTCTGCCGCCTCCTTGGTTAGACTCTTTTGGCTGCTCTATTGCCCCTCCTCAGTCCTTGTCCAAATTGCTTGGGACACCATGTGGTGTGTCTCTTGAAACCACGGATGTTGACGCCTTCCTAGAAACTAAGATTACTAAAAAATTAGGCTATTGGACCTCTATTCATCTCTCACTAGCTGCTCGAGCGGTCATTGTTAACTCTGTTATGTTGTCTACTCTTTGGTATTTTCTTAGTATTTGGGGTGGCTCTAGTGATGTTTTAAATTCCATCCGTGCGTCTCTTAGAAACTACCTCTGGGCTGGCACGGAGGAACATTCTCGTGCTAGAGTTAGGTGGGACGACTGTTGTGCTACTAAGCACGTGGGAGGGTTAGGACTAATTGATCCAAAGGAGGCCCTTATTTCACTTATGAGTAAATGGGTAGTTCGTGCCCTTGAGCCCGGACAATCTTCTCTTCATATACTCCTTAGACACCGACTGGCGAGTATCCAACCTCCTGGACAAGGGAGATGGCCTAGGAGTTTACACTGGTCTCTTCTTTCCAGATTTTACGCCCCACGAGGGTCCCCCTTGTGGAATAGACTCACGCAAGGATGGCGATCTCTCAGCCCGTACGTGGATGCTGTACCCCCGACATCATTTGATGAAGTCCAAAATACAAGCTTGTGGTGGACCACACAATTTGTGGGTCTCAATTTTGGGTTTTCAGAACACCGTGCCCGGCAACTGGCGCACAACGGATTACAGAGCTTGCGTGACTTATGGAGGGATGGATCCATGACTCTATTGCCGTGACGAGACCTTCAACAGAGATACAGCCTGGTGGATGACGAGCAAGCAGATATTGAAAGGTACCAGGCCTGCATTCCTGCCGAGTGGAAGGCCTTGTTCCGCAGCTCTCGTACCCAGTCTCTGTTCGGGGATTGGATTGGCGTGTTTCTTGAGGCTCATGACGAGGAGCCTACTGTCATCTTCCAGGCAAGCCCGGATTTCTGCCCAGCTCTTGCAGGGACAGCCACGGAGCTTGTAATCCCGGACACTTGCCCACGATTCATGATCGGAGGCCGATCTCGGGGCCTAATCCAGCTTACTGGTCCGGTCGGGTCTCCCCAGGAATACAGAGGTATTACGTGCAGAGTTCGAGTGATCTCGGTGCCACGGACGATACAGCCCCGTGCTCGTTGCCGCCACAAATATTTGGCCCCTCTTCACAGACTCACCTTCGACCCCGGCAGGTGGCGATGGCGCAATGGCAGAAGTCTTCACGCGTATTCTGCTAAACATGGCCGCCAACTTTGCCGGCCACGCCTTGAGCTCAGTAAACCAATCCATGAGAAGTGGCACGGAGTGGTGCAAGCGGATTTCAGACCGGACTGGCAGGCTGTTTGGACTGGGCAGCGTCCCAGGAAAGAGGCTGCTTTTATGTGGAGCTTATACCACTGTGCTGTGGCAGTAAATCAGTGGCGTAATCGGGCGTTCCCCATGATCTCTGACGCATGTCCCTGTTGCACCACAGGCTCGGTGGAATCACTTGTGCACTGCTTCTATGGGTGTGCGCCTGCTACACGAGCCTGGCACATCGCCTGGACGGTGATTTACAAGGCTGCAGGGGTGCCTCAAACTGGCATACGTTGGCAGTCCCTTACGTGGGAGCAATGCATCTTTGGCACACCGTTGCCTGCTCACATCCGGGCGCTAGAGAGAACATGGTCACTTGTCCGGGGCGCCGTATTCTGGGTAATCTGGATTCGCAGAAACGACTGCGTTTTCAAAAATCACTCGTGGTCCGAGGAGCAGCTGACGAGGGCGCTGTGGGATGCCATTTTAGATCTCGGACGCATTGCGTGGACTCATGTGAAGTGGCAGGAGAAATTCCGCCCGGTGGCGTTTCCAAAGGCTCGTCGGCGTTTCAACAGGCTTTGGGAGCACTCAGGTGTTTTCTGTGAGGTGCAAGGCACTACTATTAAGTGGAACTATAGGAGCCCGGCATGTGGGCAATTTACTTAGATTCTTTGAGGTGGTAGTAGGTTTTACAGGTAAAAATCCTAAATTGGTTGGTTCTGCCAGTTGGTCCGTTTTGGGTTGGCTCGGCTTCGCTTCGGCGTTTTTTTGTTCTTCTTTTGCTGTGGAATGAAAAGCACCATTTGTCTCAAAATAAAATAAAAATGGCATGGTATCTTGGATAGATAGACAATAACATCACCCATGTATAGTGATTTGTTATACTCATGTTTATTGTAGGTTATTTACATTCATGTTTTTACAATTTTCTTCAAAGTTTGCATTTGTCAAACTCGATTTTTTTCTAGAAGTACGTGATTTATATAAATCCAATTAAAAATTACCAGGTAACACTTGCCGGTATATTTTTGGATGTTCAATGTTTTTCTATGACACATGTGTGATGTTAACACTTTTTGAGGTCCACCTATAATATAATCTATAATTTTATTTTATTTTGGGTCTAAAATTTTCAAATTAAAAATAGTATGAATTCTTTTAAACAAAAATCCATAAATGCTCAAGCATCCACCAAACATGTCAAATAATAAATATTTTAACCCTTAAATGACGAAGGGTTTTGCCATAAACTAAATGTGTTATAAAATGTGTCTTCCATGACTTTTTGAAATTTTATAGAACTTGAAAGTTGTGATAAACAACTTGTCGGTCCTATTTATACATTTGAATACCATTAAAATACTTTAGAATTTATTTAAATAAAATTTAAAAGATTTTTTTTGAATATTCGTAACAATACCAATTAATTAATTAATATTTGAATTTAATTATGATTAAATAAAAAAATAATGTTCATAGCATGCTCATATGTTGTCAAGATTTAGGATTTTTTTATTTTATAAAAACACCAAATTAAATAATTGGAGGCAGAACTAGATAAAATGAACACTTTAGATGAGATGAAATCTAATGAATATTTAAGCATCTTATTAACCCTAAAATTTTAATCAACCATAATGAATTTTTAGGCATACTTATTAATTTTGTATTTAAATGAATTTTCGAAGTTTATAGCTTATTAATTATATATCCAATTATTTATGATGAATATGTAAAATCCATTTTTATAGAATTGGATTAAAATTCATAATCTATAATTAATCTTTATACATATTTGCAAAATTGATGCATTATCATACATTTTTTCAAACATTTACAAATTTGATAATTTTGTAAACTACTCCAGGCACTTTCACTACGTGCATTCTTTATTGATTATAAAATTAATCAAATTTATTTCCACTGATCCATATACATATTCTCATAGCCAACTTGATTCTAAAAAGATTAGATTTTTGAAACACTTGATTCAGACACTTTCAGCATGTATAACATCCATTTTGTTTTTTTGGTGTGACCCAAACATGGTTGCCTGGACACTTGAACACTTGAAAGTTAAAACGTATCCTTTATCCAATCGATAATCATTAAAGAAACTTCAAAAAGTGATTTTGTAGTATATCAACAAAGATAAGAAAATCATAAGAATTACATAAAACAAAGAAATAAGTTTTACTATAAACTCACCCTTTGTTGATAATGGGTGACTTTTTAAAATGAAATGTGTCATTGCATATTCCTTTTAAAATCAAATATACTCTGCATGAATCAATGTAAGGTTCTTTAGTCCTTCTATCATTGACCTTAAAATCTTGGACATTGTCTCCAAATCATTCTAGCAGATTTGAAATCATGAGCAAGTCCACATCATTTTTAGCTAAAGATTGGGTGGCGAGACATTGTATTTAATAGTGTTAAAACTTCTATAGTGTCAATCTTCAAAATGGTGAACTCCACTAAGTGCTAAAGAAGCTTATAAATGTCAAAATTATTCTTTAAATATTTTTAAAATTTTTCTTATCAGTTTAACCCTTAAAGGGCTGATAGGAATAGTAGATATGTTGGCGTGTATTTGACATTAGTTCTAAATATAAAGTTTCAAATTGAGACCTTGATAGCTCATTAAGCCCTAACCGCCCAACTATGCATGTTTTACATGATGTACAGGTTTGAAATCCGTTCTCTCATCTATCATGCACTTTTGTAGTGTGGATTTTTTATTGAAACTTTTATGGGAAATTAGCTTCGTGCCTGTGTGATCCGATTAGAAAGGGGATGATTTGTGAAATTCTCATGCCTCATTTCATGTCGTAGCATTCCACCCAAGAATTTCTAAAAATTCTCTTGAAAAATTCAACCACTAAAATTAAGCAACCAAAAAATGTCCAAAATTCACTACACTTAGAGTATTAGATTTTAACCCATCACAATAAATTTCGTCCACAAATTGTCAATATCTTATTTGCAATCAAATTTCAAAAGAGTTTGAAATTTTAAACATAAATATTGGAGACAGCAATCGCAAATCTAACCGTATGGATAGAATCTAAAATTCATAATGTACAACTTTTATCCATTCTTCAAGTTGAAAATATCCCTCTTAATTGCATTTTATAATGCATCTTTGGAAAACTGCCACATCTAAAGAGGGTGAGAACGTTTAGGGGTTAAAGTCATGTCGACGTGAATTGTAACGTTACTTTTGATCTTAAACCCATAAGAAGTATGGAACCATGCCAAATACAATGGAATATTACTATATACCTAGAAAAGGCTCTCTAGACCTTTTTAAGAGTGAAAAACTGAATCTTACTATCATTGGTTCAATCACATAGTGGTTATAATATGCTGAAATCAGAACCGGGAAAATTAATAAAAATAATGTTAAAAAGTATTAATGCTGCTATGGGTCTTGCTAGGGTGCTGAAGGGGCAGAGTGTTGATTCATCTTGGCCACAGAAATATGGCGGGAGGTCTTCCTCTTCATAAATGCTTATTTTCCTTGAGCATTAAATGTCCCCTCTACGATTACCCTGTCAAACTGCATGAATTTTTTCACATTTTAAAATACACTATATTTTTCTTGGTATTTTTCTCATACAAGGGCATCTTTACATTAGAGGCGAGAAGCCGCGAAGAGAAAAATGGGAGGCTTAGAAACCGAGAAGGGTGCTTCTATATTGACCCTTAGGCTTCTAAAGAGCCCAATATGGCCAAACTTGACCGTTTTTCAAGCAAACTCAGATTTTCACCGAGTTCCTAATTTCAAATGAAAATGGTCCCAAATATTAAAAAGTGTGGAGGTTATCTTCTACTTTCTAGTTCAATTTACTAATCTTCAAAATTGTTAAAAGTTCACTTTTTACAACACTTTAACCTCTAAGCGTCCCTAGCCTTTTTGGCCTTAAAATCATCACTGCTTTTGATGTGTTATAGGTTTAAATGTAAGTGAGGTATAGGACCCTCAACTGTTCAATTTGTAATATACATGTTGTAGATCATGTGGATCAAATTTGGAGTCATTTGGCCATATAGATTGCAAGATCATAGTGTTTTAGTGTAAAAAAAGAATGCTGAAATTTTCCTAGCAACGCAGTTAGAGGTGAAATTCCATTTTAAAATTACTCAAATGAAAAAAAAATCAACTATAAAGTAGTTCAAAATCATCATATAAACACATTGGTACCAAGAAAGACTCGTGAATTTTTTTTAATGTGCCCTAAAACGGCCTTGCAAATTCAAAAAGTAGCTCGAAAAGTGACCGATTTGGCCCAAAAAGAAAAGAGTGTCCAAACTAAACGTGTGCACTAAAATGACTCCGAAACATTCAGAATAACATAGATTGACATGAAAATATTACCATGTTAGCTAGACTTCAAGGAAAATCCAACCCAATAATGTTAATTGAAAATCACTACAAGAAAACAATGTCCGAATTGACACGTCCTAATTGACAAAAACTGTCCGAATTGATAGAAGTGTGTCCAAAGTGACAGAAATCTGTCATAAGAACGAGTTGATTCGGACATGTTTTTGTCAATTCGAACACTGTTTCCTTGTAGTGAATGGTCATGGGATGAAGGAGATACGAGCCCCCTAAGTTGCAGCCATCAAAATGCACAACAATTGTCCAAACAAAAGACCCCTACTTTCAAATGATCACCAAAAGTTCAATACATCTCGGATTGATTTGAAATTTTTACTACTTGTTCCATACATCATGAGGGGGGTTTGCTTTAAAATACCGTATCATTAAAACTAGACACTTTTTGCAAAAGTTATAGCTTTTAGAAGGTGAATGTACCCCAGAAAACGTCCAACATATGGATGTCAAGATTATTAGGGGTTAAAGCTCAAGCCCTTAAAATTCCAATAGACACTGTAGAAAATGTTTTTTCTATCAAATTTCTATCTATGTAAGCTCAAAATGCATACCTCGACAACTAGTTGTTCATCACTATTATTTACATTTTTTCTTGAAAATATTCTTTTTTAAACTTCTTGTAATTACTACGATTTCTACAGGAAAAAAACTTTGAAAAATCTTATAAATTTCATTTTTCGTTACATAATTATGAAAATTTCAGGGTAAATCTATCTATTAATAACCTATGTAAGAAAAACACCAAAAAAATATAATAATTTTGAATATGTGAAAACTTGATGAGGTTTGACCGGGTAAATGCAATGTGGACTCTTAGTGGCGGTTTACACTATGGACCAAGAGCCATGACCATGGAATTCTAAAATCTGTGATTGGCCCAAAAAGAGCTCTTGGTCCCATTTGGCTTTACACTACCTTGAAAATAGGAGAATGACCACTAACTTCGAGGTCTCCTAAAAGTACTAAAATCTGCCATTTGGATAATGTGCCATGGTCCAACGGGTTTTCCGTTGAGTCGAGGCAAAATGCTCGACTCAACGGAAATCAAGGGAGCCGTAAGGCTGAAAATTAGCCATTGGCCGAAAAAAAAAATTAATATTTTTTTTTCCCGAAATTTTTGACGTTACTATAGGTCGTTGGGATTTATATTAAAAAAATCAGCCCAAAGTTGTCCCGGTCCAAATCCACTTTACACTACAAGAGTGACAAAGCCACTCAAAAATCCATTTTTGATTTTTCATGGTCACGGCTCTTGGCCAAGAGCCATGACCATGAAAATGATTTAATTTTCTTGGTCATGCTCTTGGTCCTTAGTGTAAACCGCCCCTTAGGTGTTAAAGAGGGTGTTTCATGAAAGGACAAAAATGGGCACGCTTCATCCCTTTATGCTCACTTGCATTTCTTTCATGGACATTTGTCTTTCCTTCATCCACTTTCTTTATCACCATAACCTCTATAGGACTAGTGCGTTTTTCTTCCAAAATCACTCCAATGTTGCCATTTTACTCCCCTATGAAAATATTCCAAAAAATGTCATTTTTTACTTTCTAAATGTAAGATCTTGTTTTGAACTATTTGAAGAACATATACAACAAATTTTGTTGATTTTGACCACACGGATTGGAAGATAATTGCCTTCGATGGAAAAAATCACCTTAAAAAAATACATGCCCAAAAACTTCAGATGCGTTTGACCGTGGTTGCATCAAAAAAACCTCACTACCAAAACTTGTTGCACTACACTTTCACATTCTATATGATGTTACTTAGTTGTGTACCAATTTTCGTTGCGTTTGGAGATGTTTATGATGTTGAAGACCGCCTTGCACTTGTTCGAGGTTTAAAAGTTAAAAAAAGACTCTTTGATTTTGGAATTGCAATATTTTCAACGTTTGTTATTTAACCCCTAAAGGCCCAAGGTTGTCAAAATACACTGTTAACCAAGCCGTTTTGGCTTGGTTGGGCCTTTAGGGGTTAAAATATGAATTTGAGCGATGAAACATACGTACATTCCACCCTCTATGGAATCGCAATTTTTTTTGAAAAAAGAATAATCTCCAAGTTTTAAAAGACACTATATAGGTTGTTTTCTAAGAATTTTGGGAGTTAGGGGGAAAAATAAAGAATAAAGGAAGGGAATCGAAGTACCACCTCATCCAACCCATTCCAATGTTCATGACCCCACTAACTTTCAAGGTGGACTGCCACCTGGCAGTCTTTCATTGGACAATTTGTTTAATCATTTTGATTATTTTTAATTACTTTAAAATTTTAATAATAATAGTTTTTAATTATAAAAATTGATTTTTTAAAATTTAAAATATTATGTTTCAATTAAAAATAATAATTTTAATTAAAAAAATTAAAAAAATTGTTTTTAAACTTTTAAAGAGAGTGGAAGATGGGGGTGGTCTTTTGCCCCTACAGGCCACCCCATTTTCCACATTCCGCCCATCTTGTTGCCACCCAAAATTCAACTATTTCTCTACTGCCCCACTACCCTTTCTCCCGGAAAAAACACATTTCCCCTCATAACTTCCACATACGTTGTTGGAATTCAAAAAAAAGAATCCCCATTTTCGTGGCACATTGGTGAATTCACTATTAAATTCTCTTCAAAATTCGATTAAAAATGTGTTCACCGGAACGTACATGGCTCTCTAAATGTCCTAGTTAGGACACTTAGTGCTTTAGAGGTTAAGCCTTCACCTGTTCAGTTAGCTTCTCATGAAGTTATGTTGGATGTGAAATATACCACACCATCTACTGTTGAGCCAAGGCAGGGACAGTGCATGCTACTCAATGTTATGTGCACCCTGATTCACGACAAATAATTTCTATTCGCTTTGTGCATAGAAATAGAGGCCTGCATTTGTTGCCAAAAATTGGGACGGTTAAGTTATTTACAGACTACAACGGACACAGAGGTAGGCAACACCACTTCCACTGGGCAAAATCCTCATTGCATGAATTATAAATAAAGCTCTTTTCCTCATTTTATACACTTCCAAACACTAATTGCACAAAAGAGCTTCCTCATTGCCATGTCTTTCATATGGATTTCTGAAGCATGCTTGAATAAAAAGAAAGGACTCCTCTTGTTCTTCTTGTTGTATCCTCTAATAGACCAAGAACTTGCTTCCATTTCTTGTACTTTCCCTCTTGTATGGTAAGCCTCCTTGATAACAAACTCAAACGAGAGTATTGTGAGAAACAACGTCCCATTCCAGAAACTCTAAAACCCCTAGAGGACCAAGGATTCATGGTTTTAAAATGACAAATTGAATCGATCATATTGTGAAAAGTATAATTCAGATGGGACCATATTTTATATCACTGGAATCGATGAAGGGCATTACAAGTCTTTTTTCCCAAAAACAGTTAAATTTGAACATAAGGAAGTTCATAAAAGATTTAAGGTAATAAAAAGAATGAGGCCCACTTTGGGGTTCTTTGTTCTCGGGGGCTAAGATGATCAGTATTAAGCAGGCCATCACAAGGGCAGAACGGCATTTTCTGAAGCCTGGGCCAAATTGAGGGACTGCATACACCTCTGGAAAGCCTTTGCGGCGGTGTTCCGCTCATCGACACAACCGCAATGATCAAAAGCAAGGGCTTGCAGGTAGAAAGCTTCACCAGCTAGAGCGTAACCCTCGAGAATCTCAAACTCCTCAGCTGCTTGCTGCAGAAGCTCCAGGACAGTCTCCAGTTGTGTCTCGAACGAAAACGAAGGATCAGAGAGATAGCACCGCGCCAGAGCGAGGTTGGTTCGAGCACGAAGCTCCAGGCCTCCATGGCCCAGCACCATGGGCAAGCACTGCTGCAGCAAATGAAGAGCTCGCTGCGCATGACCCACTCCCAAGCCCAACCAAAGCTCGGCCAACGTCACCTTCGCGCTCGCTTGCAAAGAATCCAAGCTAAACACTTGGCACAGCGTGAGGCTCGCCAATGCGTACGGAAGCCCCGTCACCGCACTGTCTGCTGTCTTGTGAATATCCGCCAGGAGTAACAGCACCAGCACAGACTCAAGCTGCATACCCGCCTTGTAACACGAAGAAAACAATAACCTCGCCACTCCTGCGGCTTCGTCCAGGTGGCCAGAAACAAGCAGCGTCCGAATATGGCGAAACGTGGCCTCAGTCTTGCGCTCCATGTCCACCCCAATGACAGGAGAAGCAGTCGCTGCGAGCTCCCCGCATGCAACTTGCGCAAGCTTCAGCTCCCCTCGGTGTAAGGCGTGGTCGTGGATGAGTTGAAGTTGAGCTGTTCGGACCCATGGGTTTGGAGCTCCGGGGAACTTCTTGGCTGCTAATTTGAAAGCGGGTAGTGCGGCTGCGTAGCCTTGGGACGCTGCTAAATGCTGCGCGAGCTTGACGTAGGAAAGGAGGACGTCATCCGAGCTCGACACGTCTGCGTAGCACGTTGCGTGAATCAATGCGCTCACTCGGACCAAAGGCACGCTTCCGTAAAGCTCCCAGGACGCTGCGCGCAGCAAATGCGAGGTTCCTGCAAGTTTCACAACAGGATCTGAAGTTCGACCCAAGCGTCCCGTTGAGCTTGTCCAAGCCCCAGCTGCAAGTGGCTGAGTTCCATTCGTGTTGTTTCCTCGCTGCTGATTCGAGGGTATGCCATTGCTAATAGAGTCCCCTAGCAGGTAAGGACTTAGCCTCAGCGTTTTGCAAACCTCCAATGGAGACGTGCCCAATTCTCCACCGTTCTCCAAACCGCCTAAAGATGGAAGCCTGCGCACGTGTTTTAAATCGAATTTTGCAAGTGCGAGACGACTGAACGCAACCAACTGAGGTAGCTTGAGCTCCAAAGCTCGTCGCAGGCAGCGCCGGAGTAAAAGCAAGAGCTGCTGTTGGATTCCAAGTGAAGGGCCGGTTCCTACATCTCGAAGTCCTGCAGATTCACCTTTGGCGTACGTCTCATCTCCTGCTCCCACATCGAATAGCATATGGCAGAGAGCAGCTAAAGCATGTGCGAGGCACGCATCGTCGTTGTACTGCTGCGCTATACGAACCGCTTCGTTCAAAGCTTGCATGGCTTGATCGACGTGGCCAAAATGAGCGTGCATTGACCCCAGGCTAAGCAGCCCAGCTTGAAACCTGCCGACACTCGAATCACACGAGGGTTGACTTCCAGTGCTCATCCCAGCACTGTAGTCGAAGTAACGATGGAGCTCATCCATGGTTGCAGGGTAATCACTTTGTTGAAGATGATTGAGATACCGAAGGTAATGAGCTCTCACCATCTCCGGCGCCAGCTTCTCAAGGTGAGTCAAATTCGCATCCAGATCCTCTCTTGTGCCCACTCCCTTTTCAAGCAGCCCTGCTTGCTCCTTCAAAAAGCCTTCCACTTGCTCAATCGTGCGTAAAGACCTTGTCTTCACCCCACTTTCGCCTGCCTGAGGAATAGGAAAGGCGCCATTCCTTCCCCGACCCGCCGTAGCTCCACGAAACCGCAGCTTCATGTCATTCATGTCAATATCGTCGTCATACTCGTACTCGTCATCGTCGTCTTCGAAGATCCCTACGTACAATGTGCAGTTTCCAGATGTGAGAAATTCAAGCATCACATGAATGAGAAGCAAACTCAAACAAAATGAGAAGCACGTATTACTACAAATAGGATGATAATTTTTCACTTGGATGAAATGAATCTAAAATTGTACTCTCTCTGTCCAGAAATAGTTCTCCTAGTTTTTGGCATTTCCTTTTTTGCAATATCTGTCCTATGTTTCATACTTCAAACGTGAGCCCTGTCTACTTCAAACGGGGCAGACAGTAAGAATGACACAAAAACCACATGCTACTATTAAAGATAGACCATTTTTCAAGTACTGAGACAACTTTTTTTGGCAAAAAAAAAAGCAATAAGTTAAAACAAGCCAAAAACTAGGATAGATATTTCCGTGCAGAGGGAGTATTTCAATGTCTTTTATGTTTAGCCTTTTCTATATAATAATTGATTGTCAACTACAGACAACAACAGGCTCAGAGATGTGAATGTCATACCTCTCGGGTCACTAGACTCCAGATACCGATACGCATTCAACTCAACAACAAGTCGACCGGATCCTTCAAAGGAAAGGACATTGAAGGCGAGAATGCATCGTCGCAGGAACTGGCCCAACAAACTGTTAGGTTGAATGAGGAGGGACTCATCCCCTCCGTCGGACGTGTAGGCAACAGGAGCCAGTAACTCCTTCAAGCCTTGGAAGAACTGGAAAAGCTCCTCAGGGGTGGACAAGAGGGGGAGCCGGCTGCCCAGCCGCTCAAACAGCATCCCTCCCACATCAGACAATTCTTCTTTCAGCTCTTCTCCGAGTTCCTCGAATGTGGGCTCCAGAAAGCCGTTTGTTACCTACACCACAATTCCAAGATCTTGAAAGAAGAAACACAAAGGATGAAGGATTCATGGTTTTAAAACAACAAATTTGTTATGAAAAATATAATTCAAATGGGACCAAATGTTTTGTACCTTCGTCTGGTCGAGGAGGAAAAGCGCCAGGCGGTGACGGGCCGAGCTTGGGAGTGCACAAAACGGCGGAGATGCCGAGGACGGCGATGCGTATGCGTGCATTAACATGCACATTGCCACTTTGTGAGCGGTCAGGACGAAGCCCCTGCCTCCTCCTCCGCTTACCCCTGCCATCTCTCTCGCCTTGTTCTCTGCTTGCTAAGAATCTCGTTACCATCTCTTTACCGTCCTCTGACCAACATCTACCCCTACCATGTCTTTAGCCTCCTCTGACCTTCGTAACTACAATGCCTTGAAAGAGACTACGAAAGTGAGGTGAGGATCACCATCTCACTGAGATTCAAATGGAAACTTTGTTCAAAGCTACAGATCCTATGCAAGGCTGGAGGCTTGCGAGACCACCACATAACAACGTAAATCTTTTACACATAACCCACTAAACCCTAAACCCTCGCATAGCTACTTGTGAAGGTTGCAACCTCTGGAAACGGTGACTCCACGAAGTACCAATTCTTCTGAAGGACGAGCTTCACTTTGCCGTAATTCAGAGTTGAACCCCGGATGAAATCGATGATTTCCTTCGGAAGTTTCGTCTTCGACAATCTATCCAACACAGTGATAATTGTTTCTGTTTCAAGGCCTACTGAAACCGCCGCATACAGGGAGTGTGGAGTTAAATTATACTCTGGCCTGCATTCCACCCGAACAAAATCGTATCGACACTAATCAATACCTTCAGAAGTCATGTATATATGATCATTGCCGTAAAATAATCTAATAAAGAGATAGCTACAGTAATTCCTTAAGGTACCTGCAAACGGGCTCCGCAATTGCGATGAGGAAGTCATACGCTTGCTTGTACAAACTTCGTAAAATCCTGCCTCTGGATTTCTTCTACTTCCTCGACATCAATCTTAAACCCTAAACCTTCATATCCATGACTATGTGAGCCTCTACCCCTGCCATCTCTTTACAGCGAACATGAAGTTGAAGTTTGTGAAATTCTCGATCTGATCAAATCCAAAATGCACTGCAGTTCGAAGTTTTGAACTTGATGACATTGGCGTGCGAAAGAGCAACATCGAAGGGTGAAAAAAATTCAAAAAACTTTATGGGTTTTGTTCTACAACGGATTTTTTGGGCGACATTGGTCACAGCGACAATGATCAATGCCACCAAATGTCAATCTAAAGTGGTCATCGAAGTAAGGCAAGCCAAGCCATGGAATTCTTTCGGAGCCCAAGAGCCTACCTCCGCCGGACGGTATTGCGGGGGGCGAGGGGGGAGGGGGAAAGATTTAAAATTTTAAAAAGATAAAAAATTGGTTTATTCTTATTTTTTAATGAATAAATTATTTTATTTTATATGGAATAATTATTAATGGAATTATTTTCATGGATTCTTAACCCCTAAATGCCCATAGTTCTTGAGGGTGCACTCTATGTTCGAGAAATCACGTGTGTTCATGACCCTCTCTAAAAACACCCATGTATACAAGGGGTTATATGTCTAAAAACCTTGCACACATTCAAAGAAATAAATACCATTGCTATAAAACATGCCAGATCAATTATTCTACATAAAAGAAAAATAGAAAACAACCAACCATTACCAATAGATTACTGAATAAAATAAAACTAACAAGAAAAGGAGGGTAATGGTAAAGACCACTACTTATTTCCTTTTATTTTTTGACTAGCTCAAAGTAAACACTTGTCTCGGTAAGATGGAACGGGGCTGGTTGGTTGGTACAAACTTTCCTGCATATGATAAATTCACTAGCAACACCAAGTCATATATATCACAATAAACGCTCAGACGGACTCAACGGGAATCGAACCCGGACCGTACAATTGTAACACAAACGTCCCTCTCCAACCAACCTTGGAATCATGACTTGGCGACCATCAACAAAACAAACACCAATTTATACCTTCATAGGATCTAACTAATCAATATCACTAGTGTTACTAGTACATATCTCTGGTCATTAAAGTGTATATTCTCGAAAGGAGAGAGTAGTCTTGCACCAATGGCCTTTTGTTAGGTGGGCACTGGCTCATTGTTAAAACGAACAGACACTTTATTCACGCCGGCCTCGAAAGAGGACCGGAGTTCATATCTATATCTATCTATCTAAAAACCTTTGTATACAGATCTATTATGTCCGAAATATATGTTAATTGTAAATACACGTCAATATTTTCAACTAATTGATATAGAACCAAATTTTACATCACTGGAATTAATGAAAGTAATTAGTAATGTGAAACCATCTATCTCACAAAGTACTTTGAAACCATCCTCGAATTTATCTCTCATTGATTAAGTTTGGATTTTATAAAGATTGATTTTATGACTAGTCTATGAGACGATTTACGTGATCAACGCAACTTCTATATTGAAAATTCATAGCAATTACATGGCTTATTAATAAACTCTATTTATTAATTCTAAAATCATCATTTTCAATTGCTAATACCACAATAATATTATACCTTGAAAAAGTACCCAAGTATGCTAAATGCTTTAAAATACGGTAGTAGGTGTATCTGTATTAACCCACTCTGATTTAGGGGCGGTTTTCACTATGGACCACGGAGATTGACCACGGCCCTCTAAAATCTGTGATAGACCAAGAAAGTCGTCCCGGTCCAACTTTGCCTTACACTACCTTGGAAAAGGGTGATTGACCGCAAAGTTTGAGATTACCTAAATATGCTATTTTCTGCCGAGTAAATAATGTTTCATGGTTCAACGGGTTTTTCGTCGAGTCGAGGCAAATAGGTCGACTCGACGGAAATCAAGGGGACCGTTGGGGAGAAAATCAGTGATTGGCCAAAATTTGATTATTTTAATGAATTTTACTAAAAAAATCAGCTAAAGTCATCCTGGTCCAAATCCACTTTACATTATGAGAAGTGACCAAGACATTCAAAAAATTATTTTTAATTTTTCATGGTCACGGCTCTAGAGCAAGAGGCGTGAACATGAAATCGTTTTGATTCTCTTGGTCAATCTTCATGGTTCGTAGTGTAAACCGCCCCCTAGTTTCGAACCCACAGTAATTGCTTTACAGTGCCAAATACCGTTTCGAGGCGTTTACCGGTCCTATCGTATTTGGGCCGGCACCAGCCACGGCAAGACAGGAAGCTTCCACCCTGCTCCTCGCACATCGCCTTGTCAATCAAGGCTTCCGTCTTCGCTATAAGAAGCTCTCCCGCCCTGCTCTGTTTTGCATTCCTTTTTATTTGTACTAAGGATTTCGTGATCGGAAGCTTGAATGATCGAAGTCCACAATTCCAGCAGGGGCTGAGAACGCTCACCCGGTAACAAATCAAAATATAAATTGGAATTTCTGATCCAGAATTGTAAACCCTAGGGTTGCGCCATTAAACTTGTAGGCAACATGTGAACTATTCGTTTGGCTTTGGATATGGCGGAAGAAGTAAATAAACCTTTTGTCGACGAAGTACAGAGCATGACAAAGGAATATAGAACAATTCGAATCTGTTGAGACTTTGGTTGAAACCGATCGTGTCTGATTCCTTGTATGCATGCAGGAATTTGTATTATAGGTGACGAATTATTGTAAGGAGAATTGCCTGCAATTAATGCTTGGAAGGATCAGAGGAGCTTTGGAGTTGAGAGTTCGTTTAGTTCGGTCTAAATTTGGCTGAGGTTGTGAATCACAAGTTGCCCTCTGATTGGGAGGATTAGGGTTTAGGTTTTTACCGTTGTTGATGCAATGGATACGGGAGATGATGTAGAGGAGGTAGAAGAAATCCAGAGGCAGGATTTTACGAAGTTAGAACTGAAGCCGGACCATGCCAATCGTCCGTTGTGGGTGTGTGCCGATGGGCGGATCTTCTTGGAAACCTTCTCAAGTTTGTACAAGCAAGCGTATGACTTCCTCATCGCAATTGCGGAGCCCGTTTGCAGGTACCTTAAGGAATTACTGTAGCTATCTCTTTTTTAGATTATTTCACGGCAATAATCATATATACATGACTTCTAAAGGTATTGATTAGTGTTGATACAATTTGGAATGCAGGCCAGAGTCGATGCACGAGTATAATTTAACCCCACACTCCCTGTATGCGGCGGTTTCAGTAGGCCTTGAAACAGAAACAATTATCACTGTGTTGGATAGATTGTCGAAGACCAAACTGCCGAAGGAAATTATCGATTTCATCCGGGGTTCAACTCTGAATTACGGCAAAGTGAAGCTCGTCCTTCAGAAGAATCGGTACTTCGTGGAGTCACCGTTTCCAGAGGTTGCAACCTTCACAAGGGTTTAGGGTTTAGTGAGCTATGTGTAAAAGATTTAGCTTGTTATGTGGTGGTCTCTCAAGCCTCCAGCCTTGCATAGGATCCGTAGCTTGAACAAAGGTTGTTCATTAGCGTACTGCAGGCTGACCTTACTGGAACTTGTTTGGATGCTTGTCGCAGGTTCTGCAGAAGCTACTTCGGGATGATGTAATTTCACGAGCAAGATTGAGTGGCAGTGAGGTGAGTACGACCTTGTGTGAAAGTTCATACTCCGTCTGTCCGGAAATAATTGTCGTAGTTTTTGGCATTTTGTTTGCAGTATTTGTGTTATGTTTTATACTTCAAACGTGAGCTTTGTCCATTTCAAACGGGCGGACAATGAGAGTGACACAAAACTATGAAAGTTAGAGCATTTTCGAGTACTGAGACGGCTTGTTCAGTTAAAACACGCCAGAAACTAGGTCAATTAATTCCGGACAGAGGCAGTACTTCATCTCTACGATGGTAGTGTTGGTTCGTCCGGCACTTGAGGCTTTCATTTCAGCTGCATGCGAATACTCAATATATCTCATTTGTGATTCCCCTCATGACATCTTTAAGTGTTTGGAGGTTACTTTGGCCCTAATCTTGGTCAATATAATGAGGATATGCAATCAATATCGTTATAAACTTTTGCAGGCACCTGAAGCTGGATCCTCGTCGTTCACAGTCAGCAGAGCACCTCATGAAACTGGGGCAGCTGCTCCAGAGCTACTAGGCGAAAATGATGCTATAAATGATGCTGAAGAGAAAGAGATCCACTCTTTTGAGATCGATCCAGCTCAGGTCTTCGTCTAAACCATCAGCAGCGTTTCATTAGAACTTGCATTGTGCTGGTATGCTGAGAGGAAGTTGGACAGTAAATGGAAAAATCCCTTTTCTAAGTAAACACGTAATACTGTTTGGGTACGTTTAGCTCTTTAGCAGTCCTAAGTGTAACTCAACAAGGATTGTTATCAACTTATGGGAGCCACTTTTGGTCTTAATTGGGGAGTATATTTATCACATAATAATGATTGTAATTGGTGTTTGAAAATTCAGGTGGAGCATGTAAAACAGCGCTGCCTGCCAAATGCTCTAAATTATCCCATGCTTGAAGAATACGACTTTCGAAATGACACTGTAAGTGTTCAGATCTTCCGTACTTACAAAGTTCTCCGAATATTGTACAATGAGCGATGACTGACTATTTGTCATTTATGTACTGTTGGGTGGCAGGTTAATCCAGACTTGGCCATCGAGCTCAAGCCACAAGCCCAACCTCGACCTTACCAAGAAAAGAGTCTGAGCAAAATGTTTGGAAATGGTGTGTTGAGCAACCTTTAGAATTTATAAGTTCCAGCATATATGCTATTTATTCATACTCAATTCATTTTTTTGCTTACTGGTATATAGTCCGGGTATTGCAAGGGAAACTGTATTGCACGAGAGTCAATGTGTTTTGTTTTACAATTGGGCACTCATTTACCGCCTGAAATCTTGATAACTTGGCAGGACGCGCCAGATCAGGCATCATCGTGCTGCCGTGTGGGGCTGGAAAATCACTTGTTGGCGTATCAGCAGCTTGTCGAATTCGTAAAAGTGTGTTGTGCCTGGCTACCAATGCGGTTTCAGTTGACCAATGGGCTTTTCAGTTCAAATTGTGGTCGACAGTGGCGGATCATCAAATTTCTCGGTTTACTTCCGACAGCAAAGAGAGGTTTCGGGGCTCTGTTGGGGTAGTAGTAACCACTTATAACATGGTCGCTTTTGGTGGCAAGAGGTCCGAAGAGTCTCAAAAAATTATTGAGGAGATTCAGAATCGGGAGTGGGGTCTGCTGCTCATGGACGAGGTACTCTTGCACTATTCATCAGTATTTAGTATTCTTGAATGGTACTCCCTCCGTCCCAAAGTTATTGTCCAACTTGTTTGCTTGGTATTTCTTTGAGCCAATTTCATTGATCATATTGTAAGAAACATGATTAAAAAAGGTTCCAAATTATGTCACTAGAATGATTGAAGAACATTGCATGTGTTCATTGCAACCTAAATAAAATTAGCCACAAGGAAGTGTTTTTTTGGCCTACTGAAAAAAGCACTTTCAAACATGACTTTCAAACATGACAATAACTTTGGGACGGAGGGAGTATGTTAGTCCGAGGTCTATTGCGTTTGCAGTTCTTGGAGCTTGAAGTTTTAATCACTTGCTCTCTAGTTTACGAAGCTCTGCTTCAAGCTTCTGATGTCAACTAAGTTATGGTCTACTCAGGTGCACGTTGTACCTGCACATATGTTTCGAAAAGTCATCAGTATCACAAAATCGCACTGCAAGCTTGGGCTTACTGGTGGGCACCTTACTGGCTGAATATATCCGGGTAGTTCGTATTGTGAGTCTTGGTGATTTTACGCACAGAGTATAAGTATTAAATACTATGAGCATATAGCCATGGGGATTTGCTACTCTTGTCATCAGAGAAATCAGTACATTGATTCTTTGTCCTTGCAAAATACCACCTGACTGTTGTGGATCTGGACAAAAGATGTAAGCACTGAAACCGACACATTTTTTCAATCACGTTTGCAGCCACACTGGTCCGTGAGGATGAAAGAATCAGTGATCTTAATTTTCTGATTGGGCCCAAGTTATACGAGGCCAATTGGCTGGATCTGGTGAAAGGAGGTTATATTGCAAATGTGCAGTGTGCGGAGGTTTGGTGCCCCATGACCAAAGAATTCTATAGAGAATATTTGAAGAAAGAAAACTCAAGGAAAAAACAGGTGGGTTTCTCAATAGCACATTGGAAATACTAGATAGTGCGTACTTAAGGATTGTTGTGGAATTATAATCACTGTGGATGCAAACTTCAGTTGTCCTGCATTCTAGTCTGAAGTCCATGCTCTCTGTATCATATTCTGCTTTTAACTTTCCACAGGTTCTGACATTCCTAGTATGCACTCATCTAGCATCTGATGAACGGGAATGTTTGTAGGGACTTTACGTGATGAATCCAAACAAATTTCGGGCCTGTGAATTCTTAATACGTTTTCACGAACAACAACGGGGTGACAAAATTATTGTGTTTTCTGATAATCTCTTTGCACTTCGCGAGTATGCAACAAAGCTCCGGAAGCCGTTCATTTATGGACCTACCAGGTACTTATTCTACCGCTACCTGAACACCAAAACGCTATAATGTTCAGGGTCACAGAAGTTGCAAGATTTTCATGGATGTTTTCTGCGTTATATCAATTTTGAAGGCTCCAACCAAGTTATGATCCCAGGCCTAGCGGTTCTGCTTCACGTTTGGTCAAATGGTTAAATAATGTATTTTGTGGTGTAATTTTTTCTAGCCATCATGAGCGGACACAAATTTTGTACGCATTCAAGCATAGCCCGCACGTCAACACCGTTTTCCTGTCAAAGGTATTCTTTTCTTTTCTTCACACGACTTGACATGTGAATTCTGACTTTATTGTCAATCTAGTCTCTTTTGTTGGATGCTGACAGTAAGTTTCTTGTCTCTCCAAACAGGTCGGAGACAGTAAATTCTGACTTTATTGTCAATCTAGCCTCTTTTGTTTAATGCTGACAGTAAGTTTCTTGTCTCTTCAAACAGGTCGGAGACAATTCAATCGATATTCCAGAAGCTAATGTAATTATTCAGATTTCGTCACACGCTGGTTCACGTCGGCAAGAAGCTCAACGGTTGGGTCGTATTCTACGAGCAAAGGTTAGGCATTCCATGTGGTTGTGGCTGAATGCGCCTGTAAACTTCTCTGTTTGCAGTTATCATAAGACAATTGAAGTGGTGACATTTGCAACGCAGCTTTATTTGGTGAATTTCGTTCAAATGTACTGTAAGTTTGATTCCAAGTTATGGTCGTCAAGAATTTGGAGCCTGTGCTAAATACTTCTTATAAATATCCCACTGTGTTGTACACGTCATTCAGGGGAAGCCAAAGGATCGTGTGGCAGGAGGGGCCGAGGAGTTCAATGCATTCTTTTACTCTTTGGTTTCCACTGACACTCAAGTAAGTCGCCATGGAGCATTGGATCGTTTAAATATTTTGTTGCAAGCTGCGTACATACCAAAAATTCCATATTTTGCTAGACGATAACCTTCTTGGCGAACTCATGATTTGTTTTGCTGAACTACGAACAGGAAATGTACTATTCCACAAAAAGACAACAGTTTCTGATTGATCAAGGCTATAGCTTCAAGGTACTTCCGTTTGACTTGTTAATGTCGTCGTTTTTATATGTCTTGCACGCTAAATAATGAACTGACTAAATCGATCATCACTTGCATGCCAACCAGTACGTGAAATTTCATAGATTGTTGTAAGTTATGTATGGACAGGCTGACCTTTCCATGTGGGATCTTTCTTGCAGGTAATCACAAGCTTGCCACCTGCAGATGCAGGGGCTGAGTTGAGCTACAGCACTCATGATGAACAGATGAGCCTGCTAAATAAGGTACATTTTCACTTGACTTTTCTGTTACCGATGAAAACTGTGAAAGTCCGTAATGGTCGTAAGACTCAAAAATTGTGTTGTGAAATACCTGGCAAGAACCAATGACATGAAGCATCTTTTGCCCAGGTTATGCATGCTGGAGAGGACATGGGAATTGAGCAGTTGGACGAGGATGTAGATGATATCACACGGGGCAGGTTTACCCGAAAGCATGGCAATATGAGTAGTATATCGGGAGCCGATGGCCGCATTTACTATGAGTACAGGTGCGGCCCTGAAGTCATCACTAGAGGCATATGGTCTACTTACATGTTACTCCCGCTGTCCGGAAATAATTGTCCTAGTTATTTGGCATTCTTTTTTTTGCAATATTTGTCCTATACTTCAAACGTGAGCCCTGTCCACTTCAAACAGGGCAAACAATGTGAGTGACACAAAAACTACATACTACTATTAAAGATTGACCATTTTTTGAGTACTGAGATGGATTTTTTGCATTAAGTTAAAACACGCCAAAAAATAAGACAGTTATTTCCGGACAGAGGGAGTATCATATCTAAATATCACAATGTTGAGTTGAGAAAGGAGTTTCGTGAAGGACGAGCTCAGGTCACTAGTAGCAGACCTGTCATTTTTCATTCCCCACTTTGTGGAAACAATGAACAGTACTAAAATATTATACTTATATTTCTGTCTTTTGTGACCAAAACTACTCACCAACATTGACACAACCCATGTGCTTGGCGCGGTTTCATTTCTTTTTCATTTATAGTAAGTGAAAAGCAACGCATTTCGGGTCTAACAGCTTCTTACTGATGCGCAGCACGGGCCGGGGAAGAGGTGGCAAACCGAAAGCACGGGACCCAAACAAACCTCGCAACCAGCTCTTCAAGAAACGTTTTGGTTAGAATATATATATATTTTCCTGTTCACGGAAGAGCATAGAGAGCTTCTGTTGCTTTTCGCTTCACTATGGGTTGGTGTTAAGGAATTAGGCCTGCAGGTCCTCAGGGATTATACCTGAAATTATTGACACAGGCGAGATTGCTGTTAAGCTGGAATTTGTCGAGCTTTTCCTTCAGAACATTGGGCGTTTTCTATACTTTCGATACGTCTCTAGTGTCATTGAGGAACCAGGGGGCACAGGTATGTCAATGCATAAATTTCAAGTTCAATTAAAAGTAAACAGATTGTGACCTTTCTCTTTACTACATCTTTACTACATCCTGTACAATTTTTTATCTACCCAAATTTCTCTTGGTTCTTGTGCTAGTTGACTATCATTTGTATGGTATGGATCTTCAAAATAAAATATTGTGATTTTTTTTAAATAAACAGAATTGGTTTGTGTCAAGTTTCATTCTTAATTCAAAAAGTGAGACCTTAAACATGGTTTTTCAAAATAAGCATAATCAAATAATGGAAATCATACCATTTCGTAGTTCATGTTATTCCAAACTCATTACAACAATTGTTATTATTTTTGTTAATTTGGGATTTTAAAGTGAATTTCGAAAGAAAAGCTAGAAAATTTAATTACAATTTATTTGTAAAGGATCTCTAAAGAACCAAGGGTGTTTTTGCTCAAAAAGCACACCAAAAATTGCCGTTTCTAATGCATTGAGCCAAGATATAATTTAAAATTGTTTTTTCTATATCTAATCGTAAGATCTAACTAGTATGAGAACACGTAAAAATTTCATAAACTTTGAAGTGAAGAAAATGATTTTTTGGCACCTTGCAAAACTAAGTCAACAACTTTGAATCCACTTAACCCCTAAGTGACGGATCAACCATTTTATGGTCTCTACCCTTTTTTTATGGGCTGCCCGAAATAGAAAAAAAATTATAGAAAATAAAAAATATTTTTAAATAGGTAATCAAGTCTACTTTCCAACCCAATTTGAATCATGTCAATCCGAGTTAAACTCCACCGGGGAGAAATTTTCGAAGAAAAACACTTCTACATTGTCTAGTGTTAGAAAACTTACTATTTGGGGAAAGTAATGATGTTCTCTCCGTTGAAAAATTTGCTATTTTTGGTTTTAGAATAGAATGTCTAGTTCCAGTGACGACAAAATTCGGAGCTGGTTTAGCCTGCATTGAATGGTAGGTTCGTCGTCACGACAATTCCATTTCATCACCATGACTGATTCCATTTCGTCTCGTCTCCACGACCGTTCCAGCTATCTCCATGACAGTTCCAACGGTTCAGACCCCTGTTCACATTCTCAGCCCGTCCGCATTCGAGCCAAAGCAAGTGTGCTCGTTTAGGCGTTTCGGCGTTTCTGCGTTTCGGCCGGCGTTTCTGATTCTCGGGCGTGCGACGATGGTTCGGATTGAGGTGGGTATGGAGTAAGAGAGAGATACAGAGATTGTGGTTTAGGGTTTGATTTGCAGCTATGGGGTCTGCATTGGCGAAGTGGGTTGGCGAGCTCGCTGGTGGGTATGGTGGTTCATCCCATTTTCTCCACACGAGGGCTTCGTGACTAGGGTTTGGATAGCGAAATTGAGCTAGTCTAGGTCTTGCAGAGGATTTAGTTTCTGGAATGGCAAGAAGAAACGATGTGTGTATGTGATTCTCAAGAGATTTGACTTGCCGCATTATTGTATTCCGGTTCAGAGAGTGGGCGTTTCCCCGACACCAGGGCTTAGGGTTTAGGGTTTGGACAGCGAAATTGATCGAACATAAGGTCTTGGAGTACCTGGACGATATAAATGTCAGTGGTAGATTGTTTGCCACGTACGTTACTTCGGAGGTTGCCAATGCGGCTATTAAGTCCATCGACCCTTCGGAAGCTCTTGCGAGGAAGGGGGTTGCCACTTTCATTTCTGCAGCCACTTTAAAAGCTGATGGATATTGCAACTTAGCCAGGTACTGAATGTGATATTTTATGCGGCATCATGTACTGAATGTAATATTTGATGCACAACCCCAAGCACTAGTGTCACTAAAAAATAGTGTCACCAAAAAATAGTGTCACCGAAGCGCTAGTGTCATTAGAATGAGAGCATCTTTGATTGGCAAACAAATGAGAGCAGATCGTTGATCAACGTTGCGATAGATTCACAGAAGTGACATTTACACGGAGGTCACTAAGACTTTATTCTTTCGTTTGTGTGCAACAGTGAGTACGAGGAAGTTTTTGCCACGGAACGCGTGTTGTACTTTGGCCAACCTCTTGGTCTCATTGTTGCAGATTCAAAGGTGATTTTTCATTTTTGCTTCTGAACAAATGTTATCGACTACGTTCATGGGTATATTAGAACATGTTTTCGTTTTTTTCCATTAGTGTCACCAGTTTTACGTAGAACAAAATCAAACACCATGCAAATTATTATTTTAAAACCGTTGTTTCTGTGCATCAGAGAGTGGCAGATGAAGCAGCCAAACTTGTGAAGATCGATTATGCGGATGTTCAGAAGCCCATATTGACTTTCGATGATGCTGTTGCGGCTGGTTCCTTTTTCCGAGATCGAGGGGTTGACTTTCAGCAGGGTACGAAATAATAATCTACAATGTTTGTAAGTTGGGATTTTTTTTGTTGTGTCTAATGTGGTTGGAGATTCACAACTTTTCCCTACAAAATGTAGTACCCTTCTGTAGACATAGACCCGTCTTTTTTAACAGTGTTGATAGTTAACAACATTCAGGTTGGTACATGTAGCTGAATAAATCAATTTGTGCAGGCGATATTATGGTTGGCTTTCAGAAGGCTGATGTTATTATCAAAGGACAGGTGCGTTGCTAGTTCCTTCTGTGTCGTAGCCATTTTTCTGAGATTATTAGTTCAATCACTGTCAATCAGATGGAGTTTGACTATTTTACTTCTGTTCATCAAAAAGCATAAATCTTATGCTTCATTCTTATGCCTTATCTAAGAAAGAGTTTCATATGTACTCATGAATAGAGAAATAGAGTGAAATAATAATATTTTTGATAACTTGTCATGATCTAAACAGGTGAACTCGGGTCATCAGTATCACAATCATCTAGAAACACAACGAGCTCTATGCATTCCTGGCAAGGATGAGGATTTAGTTTCTGGAATGGCAAGAACAGTGAATTTTTTTTTCAGTTTTTGAAGGGAATCTCATTAGCGATTTGAAAATTGTAATTGAAAAATAGAAAGAATTTTTTGGCAAATATGTACATGGAGTTATTTACGGAGATGCACAAATATTTACGCGTCAAAAGATCTCACAAGGCTGAGTCAGCTTAATTGGAGGATATGTAGAGCAAGCAAGCACATGTAGACTGCTCTTTTGATAAGTGAGCGCTTAATCAATGTACCTCTGGAGTTGGCTCTTCCTTTGTAACAAGGTCTATTTGAAGCACATGAGACTACTCTTCTGATAAATGAGCGCTTAATCAATGTGTCTCTGGAGCTGGCTCCTCCTTTGTATCAAGGTCTATTTGAAGAGGTGACTTGGGGCTATAGAAGATGAGGTGACTATAACTTGGACCCTAGAAGTAGCTGGATGTAGTTCGTGATTGTTCTTCTATTTAGTTGTATTCTGGAGTTTGTGAATATCATTCTGATAAAATTTTGATGAGTTTGGATCTGTGTGGAGGGCAATCTACAATGATATTGGTAGAGTGCTCTGTAACATGTTTTCTGTGAGTGCAGCCTACCCAATAGTTGCGAGATTCTTTCAAAATCAAAATTATTCGACGAATTTTTTTGAAGATATATTAAAGGAAAACAAAGGTGAAAACAAGGAACAATCGAAAGTGAGCCACTTGTAACTACTTTTGATTCGTCATGCTAATCAGTAGAATTGTAACATTTGAACGTTTATTCTGATGCAACGCCAAATATTGTAGGATTCTTTTTCTGCAAAGTTTATTAATTGTCTATTCAAATCACAAAATTGTGTGCTGCACTTTATTTTAGTGGTTATGTATATCATGTATTCAAGGTCACATACGAATTCAGCAGATGAGATGATTAGTGAGGGATGGTAGAACAAGTTCAGCCTTCCTGGTCATGTAGTGGTTTGATTCTATGATGTGTAAGCCTTCTTATAATAGAGCCTGTGAATTGTGCCAGTCATTGTTGGAGTAGTATGTATTGTACATGGAGTTTTGAGCAATTAGCAATTAACAATTGTGGATGATTGTGTATAATAATGTACTCAATGTTGGTTGCAATCTTCTTTGAATACAATACCTTTTCAAATTTACTCCTTCAGATTCAGATGCTGAAATTTTGAGGATTGGTTACATGCAATCCATGATGTGAACCCTGAACAAAGCAACATTTGGAAGGAAGATAAAAGGCAGAGGGCCAAATTGCAGAGTTAAATCAAACAACTTGTAGTGCAATGGGCAAGTCAATTCTAAGCTTGTGGACCATGGAACGATCCCGCCTAAGGCAGTGACAACCTTCCTCTCATGGGTACTTGTCTGGTTGGGTTATCCCATGAGCCAGCCAAAGCTATGGAACATCATGAACATGACATGGCTAGAGTGGCATGGTGGCAGAGCAAAACGACATACTCTTACATGAACAGTGAGACTCATAACAAGTCATAAATATACATAAGCGCCATTTGAAAATTGGTGAGATCATGTGCATCTAGTGTATGTGAATTGAAGGGTTAAGGAAGTTAAATAGCACTAGGTTTAATCCTTAAACGCTCAACCATGCATATTTTGCATGATGTACGGATTTGAACTCCGATTTCTCATCCATCATGCGCTTTTTGCGATGTGAGTTTTTTACTGAAACTTTTACGGGAAGTTAGCTTAGTGCATGTGTGATCCCATTAGAAAGGGATGATTTGTGAAATTTTTATGCCTCATTTCATGTTGTAGTGTTCCACCCAAAATTTGAAAATTTTAGTTTAAAATTGCTCTTGAAAAAGTCAACTACTAAAATTAAACAACCAAAAAATCTCCAAAAATCATTACATTTACAGTGTTACATTTCAACCCAACACAAAAAAATTCATTATTAGATTGTCAATATCTTATTCGTAATCATATTACAAAAGAGCTCTAAATTTTAAATTTGAAAATTTATACTCAAATATTGGTGATCGCAATTGCAAATTTAACTATATGGACAGAATCCAAAATTCATAATGTACAACTTTTATACATTCATCAAGTTGAAAATATCCTTCTTAGCTGCATTTTATAATGCATCTTAGAAGAACTGCCAAATCTGAAAAGGGTGAGAACGTTTAGGGGTTAACAATTAAATACCAATAAATATTAATCATCGTTGAATAAATTGTACTTCTTTATATATCAATCGTCACTGGTATTGCGGAGCATAGCGTAGCCCTAGTTTTAACAAATCATACAAAATTTCAAATTCTAAAAATAAAATTTGTGATTCTAATAAATACTTGAAGTTAAATGCTTCTAAATTCATTATGAGATGATAAAAAGCTATTTTTTGATATTTGACCGTATGGAAAATTACTAAACACCAAGCTCCTCATTTTCTCATTTGGACCAAACTTCATCAAAGTTGAAGAAGTAATTTTTTATAACACATTTATGTTTTGCCCTTACCCCCTTTGTCATTTAGGGGTTAACTTCAAATTTTTGCACTATGCAATTTGATGATTTAAGTGTTTATAATGGAGAATTGGCTTTCTTCATTTGTGAATTCTAATTATGTCCTTAGGACCATGACAACCTTGTTTTCAATGAACCAAAATACTATCAATTCATTCACATGCATTTTCAATCTCCAACTCTACTAATGAAAAGAGTGGACTAAACATCTTCTTTACTCCAAAACAACATGATTCTAGTGTAAAGCAACCCTACCAAACATGAAGAGACTAAAGTGAAATGGCCTATAACCGCCCACCCCCCATCTTAACATTTAGTAGCCTTGAAGAAAGTTGCTTGTTAGTTTCATCCACCTTTATATATGGAGTGACCAATGATATGTAATTGAATGGGCTATTGAATCAAATAAACAATTATGGGACACTGTTGAATTGTGACTAAGTGCTTTTGATTATTGTTCACCATGGTTAATTGCTCTTGTTTAGTGCCACCTCCCCCCATAGCTACTCATGTGATGTGGAATATCCCACATCATTTATCCCCCCAATTAAATGATGTGGGATATTCCACATCATTGTGTAGGTGCCCTCAACAATGGTTAACAATTTTTACTATTCATGATACTTTTAGTTTTAGAAAAAACACCACTTGTATTTGACAAGTCAGACATGATTCAATTTTCTCTTTCAAAATCCATGTAAATTACATTTCCTTTGAAAAAATTGTTATTTTTCATTTTCATTAATGAGTCTTACACTCATAACTCTATTATCTCTACCATACTAGAATGTGATATTCAACAATGTATCTATCTATCATCCAATTGTGTATTTTGTGGCATCATATTGCAACTTCTACCGACTACCAAAAATTTGGATCTTTCGAAGCTTTTGTGTAATCAACATGCATTTTTTTCACATTATACATCAAAGTTGGTAAATTGACATTATTTCAACTTTTAGTCATCTTCCCTGGAGCAAATTTGGCACAAAAATGTGTCATACACATGTTATCCCCTAAGCTCCCAAGAGACCATTTTTTGGTCGCTGCCCATTTTTAACGGCTACCCAACACCGAAAAATCAGTTTTTGAAATTTGAAAAAAAAAAAAAAGTTGAATTACGTCAATCTTTGAGTTAAACTCCACTCGGGAGAGTTTGTTGAAGTTAATCACTTCAACATTGTCTTAGTGTTACAAAATTTGATATTTGGGGAAAGTAATGATGTTCCCTCCATTTCTTTTGCTTTTTTGAAGTTTACAATAGATAAACCAAATTTAACCAATCACAAACTCTAAAAGTGAAAATTAGAAGTTACACAAATTTTCAAAGGTTAATGCTTTTAAATTCATTAAAAAATGATCTAAAGTCATTTTTGGAAGTTTGACCGTACTGTGCAGAATATGCTTAGGTCAACACTGATCCCCTCGTTGCAAAATCTCTGGTTTCATAATGTTCATCTGAATTTCCACAAACCTGATATAAATTATGCAGAGAGAGAGATTGTAATCAAATCACATGCACATCGGATCTTCTGCTGTAACTCATTAAAATTAAATCTAGCAGAATACACTACAAACGTAACCATTCAGAGTGACTACCAACTCTTGATACAAATTAATATTAAAGAGTGCTATATGGGTCCAGGCTTCAATTGATGGACAGACATGAATGGTTGCAGCAGAGCTAATGCACCCTGAATGCTTGGCTCTATAAAGCATACAAGAAGCAACATGGGGCAAGCCATCACTGAGTAAAATATGGCACAGTTGAAACTAAGGCTCTTCACCTAAAACATTCAATTAAGCTCGTACTTTGCGCACTTGAATGTGGTGAGTGTACTCTGATCTCCAAATGGGCTGCCTTCCACTCTGCACCAACGCAACCTCCTCGCCGTCTTGGACCATCCCCCTTTTCTGTATACACCAACAAGAATCAAATTTAAGGCGGAATAGTACAACAGTGGGATTCATTTCCCATTCAAACAATGTCTCTCTTCCATGTAACATTCTGGAAAATTCTCATGCAATATAAAGACCCTCATTAACCTGAGAATAGAAAGTCCACTTTGGAAGCTAATAGTCAATTATATAGTCTATAATATCTATCATACAATACAGCTCGCTTTGTCTCACTCGACCATTCCGCACTGGAATCCGTCGAGGAGACAACCCAAGCTCAATGTGCTCAACGGCATGGGTCCCACTAGTCTATTATACAATACAGCTCGGTTTGTCTCACTCGACTGTTCCGCGCTGGAATCCGTCAAGGAGACAACCCAAGCTCAATATGCTCAACGGCACGGGTCCGAGTAGTGACACTCCATAATATGACGATATTATTGTTTCAAGCAATATTCATGTGACCAGTCATTCCTTTTACTAATCCATGCCTGCCACCTTGAAGTCCAGGCTTCCGAAACACGTCATAATAGAGGGACAACTGTAATAACTTCCAAAACATATTTTGAAAATGATATTTTTGTTCTATTGAGATACTTTGTTATCTCCTTGCAGCTTACTAAATGATTCACTTCAACTCCGACAGATATGGAAGTGGCCATTTAAGCACTTACGGGCTAAAAATAACAGTACCAACAATTAATCAGTGAATTGAAACTCTAGATACGTGCAATTGATCAGTAAAAAAGTCATCAATCAACGACCCTACTTGAAAAATTGAGATGGGAAAACACCTGCAAGATGCTGAGAGCATTCATGAATGTTTCTTCTGCGTCATTCGTAAAGTGGATATACAGTGCCCTCACACCATGATAAAGTGCCAATCTTGACTGCACCTTCTTACTGCAATAAAGAGAAAGAACAATCAAAAGACTGCCGCACATTGCATCTGATGACTATTTAAAAAAGCAAGCAATTTCGCATACGAAGGTCGCAGCATTGAGTCAGAATCGTAAGCTTGAATTTGCAGGCTCAAGAGGAACAGAGACGTACTCATTTGTGAAAGCGAAGATGGTACCAACTGGGCGGTAATGGCTCAGCAAAAGACCCATGAAACCTGAACGAGTGAACACACAGATAGACGTCCCCAATGTGTTTGACATCAAAGTGGCATGAAATGCAAACATTTCGCTCATATGCGTCTGTTTCCAAAACAAAACCACAACATAAGGAATGAGAACCAACTGTATATTGTGTTCATACCTCAATACAGTCCACAAGAAGCTTTCTATTCACTCGCGAGGAAAGAGAATTCCAAATACACAACAGTAAGCCTAGTCCCTTCACTTTAACTATTCTTCCTCAGATTAAACAGCCCGATGCAAGGAAATTTTACAGGCTGTGCAAATTTCCGTAGATAATTGGGTAATAAAAGTGGTTACCTTAAAATAACTAAGTAATTTGAATCAAATTATGACTACCGACCTTCTATTTCACTTTATAAGCTAATAATTTTTAAGGAGATAACAATTTAGTATTTTCCAAAACAAGGCCACAACATAAGGAGTGAGGACGACCTGTACATTGTGTTCATACATTGAGAAACCTCATTACAGTCCACAAGAAGTGGTCTATTACCTTGCAAGAAATGAGAATTTCAAATAAGTCTAGTCCCTTCAATTGAACTTTTTCTCCCTCAGAGTAGACAAGGAATTTTGACAGAATGCGCAAATTTCTGCAGATAATTGGGTAATAAAAGTGGCTAGGTACCTTAAAAGCTCGACCAAGATTGGCAGGAGCCTCCTCTTCTGGCATGGTTGCTTCCGTGCGCATGGCCACGGTATGCATCACTCGAACAGCTTTCAATGGATACCTGACCAAAGGGAATAAAGTGAGACTTTGAGTATAGAGCTCAAACACATAAAATATGATTCAGGGGAGGACAAATTTTCTAACACTAGAATCAGTGAAGAACACTGATCATGTTGGTCACAAAAAATTAAACACGACCCTCTTGGAAAAACATGAGGCCTAATTTGGGCTTCTTGGTTAGATGGGTTAAGAAAGTACTTACTTTCCATGAGCAGTTTCACCAGAAAGCATAACTGCATCCGCACCTTCACGGACAGCAATGGCAATATCGGAGACTTCCGCTCGTGTGGGCGTGGGATGCGTTATCATGCTTTCAAGCATGTTTGTTGCCACAATCACGGGCTTCCCCATAGCTCGGCAAGATCTAATAATCTCTCCCTGCAGAAGGTTTCAATTCTCTATAATGAGCATATAGGTTCCAGTCTCCTAGTACCAAGTATCTATTATATAATAGAGGCCAAATGTGCGAGGACGGTTCTATCACTGGAACTGTCGTGACACAGACCAACCTGGTCTATTATCTACTCCCTCCGTCCCAAAGTTATTGTCATGTTTGAAAGGTGCTTTTTTAAGTAGGTCGAAAAAATACTTCCTTGTGGCTAATTTTATTTAGGTCGCAATGAACACATGCAATGTTCTTCAATCATTCTAGTGACATAATTTGGAACCTCTTTTAATCATGTTTCTTACAATATGATCAATGAAATTGGCTCAAAGAAATACCAAGCTAACAAGTTGGACAATAACTTTGGGACGGAGGGAGTATTATATAACAGACTGTGCGAGCACGCGAGGACGGTTCTGCTGCTGGAACTGTTGTCCGGCACAGGCCAACCTAGTGATTCCAGAAAACACCACATATGCAGTGCAATAATAACCAGGTACTGAAAAACCACATTGCTCTAGGGGTTCATATATTTAACAATCTTGTATGTCCAAATATTTGCAGCTGAGCTAAATTTGACAGCATACCTGCAGAAGAGGCACTTCCTCAATTGGCAGCTCAGCTCCAAGATCGCCTCGAGCAACCATAGCCTGCAAGAAAATAGGAAAATATTTGAACAGAAAGCATTAGCATTCCAACAAAAGGAAAATGCAGGCTCTAAATCCCATTCAATTAGCACAGCCAAACACTAAAACTAGCGTCAGAGTAAGTAAGACCTACACCATCAGCTGCATCCAAAATTGACTGCAGATTCGGGATGGAATCAGCACTTTCAATCTTCACAATCACATGAATGTCGGCTGACTTTTCTGTAGCATCCACAACCCTTATTAATAAAGCACGAAGATGAAAACAAGCTAGAATTGAAAAACAACGGGAGAATTTACACTTGTTAACCATTTAAAAGTACACAAAATTCTCATTTATATATTTAGAACCAGATACCCCAATAACAAACTCAAAAGGCAGTTGGTACCTTTCAAAAACGCTTTGAGTTCATGCACCACCTCGGCGTCCTTGACGAATGACAGAGCATAAAAGTCCACCTTATTTTCCACCCCAAACTTGATATCTTCCCAATCCTTCTCTGCAAATCTCACGACATATAAGTACCAAAACATCCTGGATATGGCACATCTAAATTAGTACACAAACCAAGAACAAAAATGTCGACCATCACCAAGTAATAATAATGTGGCATACCAGTAATGGAGGGCAAAGTAGCACTCTTGCCACGCACGTTGAGATGCCGGCGCGACTTCAATTCACCACCATCCACTACCTCACACATCACTTCCTCATGCGTCTTTGACTTCACCTCCAGTGACATCATGCCTCCTGAAAATTTGGAAATTTGTGGTTAATTCATAGTGTTCAAAAAATTAAATGCTAAGATAAGTTTAAATCCTCTTACAAAACCCAACCAGAATTAAGGTATTATAATCTTAAGAACCATGCTCAGATGCTTATTTTGACCCTCTTAGATGTACATACCTTTGGAGACAATTTAAGGAAGCCAAAAAAAGTATCTTAGTGTGCAAACTAAGTATCTTTGTGCACCACTAGAGGATGATATGTAGACCATGCAAGAACGTTATGTCCTTTTCACCAAGGTTACTCAAAAATGGAATAAAATCATTGATTTCTAGTTCAATAATAATTTGAACATTAGAGTTAACCGAAAAGTCAGCTCAAAGAGGAAAGTTTTAGCAAACTCCTCTAGAACTCCTCTTGAACTCATTCTGAAATATAAATAGACCAAAAACTATCTCATTATGAGTTGGGAGACAATCTAAAGCAAGCCACTGTCATTATTCTCCACACCTCGCAATGACTCCCACACCTTCTACCAAAGCTCCAAGCCCATGGCGCACAATGGGACAAGCTATGACACGACACTATTCAACCCAAGTACAGCTCAAAAAAGAGGTTAAAAGTAGAGCAAAAAGGGAGGTTAGATGGCTTCTTTTCAGTTAACTCAATTGTTTTCACGTTTTTCAATCTTTACATGTGTGGTTACAGCTTAAGAACAGAATCTTGCAAAACAAAATTTTAAATGGAATAAATCTGTTCTGCATTCTACAGTCACCATGATAATGGCCAATTCACACAAGAGAGCCACTTACCATCAATGAGCAAGGTATCGCCACTTTCGACATCATTCACGAAGTCATCGTAGTTAACGCTCACACAACTATCAGTCCCCACGCCTCGCTTAATTGTAAACGTAAATGGATCTCCCTTCTTCAGCATAATCGGTTGTGGCAAGTCACCACTCCTCACCTCCGGCCCCTGCAAAGCCAGCCAACATACAAACCTTAAATAAACATGCACAAAAATTTACATAGAATCAAAATGATCAATTGTGCCCCTAACGAACGTCCTAACCTAATAATGATAGAAATTTACTCAACCATTTCTAATAACACACTCTGTAACTGCACATTCCTCAGACTGTATACACACCTAAAAAGAAATATACTCAACCTTCTCTAATGACACACTCTGTAATTGCACACCATGAAGTATACACACGTAATGGGAGAATTTCCACATGTGAGAAACCCTAAACCCTAACCTGGCGACCCAAACAAGATGCAAGAATGTCACACTCTGGAGTTCCGAATCTATTGGAGAACGTCCACATGTCAATAATTGCAAATTCCCTCATCAGAACCTATCCTATTGTAGCTGTGAAAAATGAGAGAAACAGTGTGCCTCTAAAGAACGTCCTAACCAAATAATGATATGCAAAGAAACAACATACTCAACCTTTTGTGATAACACACTCTGTAACTGAACATTCCTCGGACTGTATACACGGCTAAAAAGCAATATAATCAACCTTCTCTAATGACACACTCTGTAATTGCACATTCAGACTCTACTATGAAGTATACACAAGTAATTGGAGAATTTCCACATGTAAGAAACCCTAAACCCTAATCTGGCGACTCAAACATGATGCAAGAATGTCACACTCTGGAGTTCCGCATTCCCTGTCTAATAACACAACCTTTTGTAACAACACACTCTGTAACTGCATATTCCTCGGACTGTGTACACGACTAAAAAGCAATATACTCAACCTTCTCTAATGACACACTCTGTAATTGCACATTCAGACTCTACCATGAAGCATACACAAGTAATTGAAGAATTTCCACATTTAAGAAACCCTAAACCCTAATCTGGCGACTCAAACGTGATGCAAGAATGTGACACTCTGGAGTTCCGCATTCACTCAGAATCTGTCCACATGACAATAATTTCGAATTCCCTCATCAGAATCTATCACAAATGGGGGAAAGAATCCTAAACCCTAATCTAATCTGGCGAAAGAAGACAGACCTTGGTGTCAAGCATGAGCGCGATGACATTGGCGTTGGCTTCCTTGTTAAACTCCCGCACAAGATCGATGACCTTCTTATGACTGGCGTGATCGCCATGCGACATGTTCAAGCGGGCGACGTTCATGCCCTCCGCCGCGAGCTTCCAGATCATCTCCTTGGTGTTGGAAGTCGGCCCAATTGTGCACACGATCTTGGTCTTGCGCTGGAAGGAGGGTTTGACCCACATCCCCCCGCGGGACTCGTCGGGCAAGTCCTGGAACGAGCGCACCTTCACCTCGTCCTCCAGGAAATTGATGCGCCCGTCCTCGGGGGACACCGGGATGATGCTGCCGCCTTGCTCCTTCACGTACCGCCCGGGCCGCAAGCTCGTGGAACATGTCACTCCATTACTGGTCCGATGAAATCCGGCCGGTTGTTGTTGTTGCGGTTGCGGTTGTTGTTGTTGTTGTTTGCGCAAGCCGTTGAAAGCTCCGTTGAGATTCTCCCTGGTGGTGAAACAACAGGGGCGGGCGTTGACGAGCATTGCCGCCATGGCGAGCGAGTTGCGAAGGGAGTTTTGGCAGAGTTTTGTTGGCAAGAGAAAGGGAGTTTTTTGTTGGCAAGAGGAAGAAGAAAGTGAATGAATGGGAGATTTGGCGATGGAGGAGGAGAAGGGAGGTTTTGGGTTTTGGGGCGAGGGCGGAGTGACCGAGGCGATGATGAGATGGCGACGGAGGTGACCACGCGATGAGTGATGACACCGAGGTGAGTGACGACGACGGTTCGAAATCTTCGTAATGTGAAGATATTATCTTCAGCTTTTGAAGATTCTTTCCAACCCACATTCTGATTGGTGGTAACTCCATAGCAAACACCTTTTTCAAATGGGACCATAATCTACCGTCCTACATTTTTAACCCCTGAGAGCATCATCAATCGCCCGCAGAACGTGACGCAGGAGCGCTACCTTTCCTGCGGCGGAGCCTTTTCACCGTTCCAACACAGGAACGGAACCGTGAGGTGCGGACCTGGCCACGCCAAGCCGACACTCTTGGCCGCTACTTCCTCCATTTCTCTTGCGCCCGCTACAAGCGCAGTCAACGTGACACGAAGGCAAGGTCAAGGAAAAACGCGTTGAGTGAGCTACAGTGAGCGGTGGAACGGTTGTGCAGACGCTGAGTTGGCACATTTACTGTGCACGTTCCGGAGTGAGGGTTGGATTTAATGCATCAGGATGCGGGACGGCACACAGGCAGCCCCGGAGCATCGTCTAGAAATATGATGTACAGGGGTTTTTTAACGTGGCTGAATTGATGATGCTCTAAACGTACCAACCCTTTGAACAGAAGTAGATTCTGGCTTCAAAAGTAGATATTAGCACGGCTCAGATATCTGTGCATTACATGACCATTGCAAGCATAAAATCTACTCAATAAATTTGACATACTTGTATTTGGAGGCCTCTCCAATATTATCAATTGTTTCCCATCACAAGAGATTTATTGTAATTGGTAGAGAATTTAACAAGCTTTCAAAGGTGACTTGGATGAAAATCATCCGAGGTTGTATGAGAAAGTTACAACACTTCAAATTTGTTCGTGATCCAGTTTATGAACGTTGAGACGTTTAGGGGTTAAGCTCACTTTATACTTGGGGTTGGATTGAGGGCCAGCCCAAACTCTCAATTTCAATCAATTTCAATTGATATGATCGCTCATTTTTTTCAAATTCAGCCCAAGGGCATTATACTAGGGTCGGGGCGGAAGGAGCAATTCTTCCTACGTGGCATAATTTTGGCGCCAAATCTTTGGGCCGGTTTGATGAAATTGGGACAAAGTTTGCCATAGTTTGAACTCCAAACTTGGACCGAATTGAATCGGGCCGGCCTTCCATCCAATCCCAACCTATGTATAAAGTGGACCTTAGTTACAATATAGGCCTACCAAACAATTATTTAAATCTGAAAAACAACATGGCATAGTAGAGCAGCGCAATGGAGCACCCTTTTGAAAATTGAATCGAAAGAGAATCCTCAGTTAGATTCATTTCTTTAAGTAATGAAGAATGTCACTTGTATTTCATGAATTTTGGGACTATCGTGTCATTGCCATGTAAATTTAGTTTCTAATTGTAACTAAATTGTCATTCCATTGCGAAAGGCAGTTGCCTCCCATCGCTCTATTATTGTCACGGACATAGAACCTTGAGATGGGTATTGCAAAGACTAGGCCTTGAAGCCAGAGATATGTTATTGTTCAAGACTAGTTCGTGATGGATATTGCCGTAGTTGTCCAGAGATAAGTTATTGTCCAAACTAGTTCGTGATGGGTATTGCCGTATTGTCCAGTGATAAGTTATTGTCCAAACTAGTTCGTGATGGGTATTGCCACCGACATAGAACCTTCTAGAATACTTCTAGAAGTTCTATAGGTCCTTTGACTTTTAGGATCTTTCTAGATACTTCCTAGGGACTCTCATAGTCTCTAGGAAGCCCCTTCAGAAGCTTCCTTAGTACTAGTATATCTAGGGGACGAGATGAGGGACTCCTCACTCTCGTCAACACAAGTTTAGGAGCACCCTTGAGTGTGCCTTGTCTTGTATCTTGTTCAACTATCGATTAGTTCAATATACTTTCTTGAGAACCACTCTTGTGTACTTTTGCACTTCTTGTTCTTGGGTCCTTGTTCATGTTCTTGCTCTTGTTCTCTTGTTCTCTTGTTCTTGTGTCCTTGACAGTTTGACGAGAGTGACACTAACAATACTAGAGCTTGGTCTTTCTTGATAAGAGTGGATTACCCCTTTCTAGAAAATACTAGAGCATTCTAGAGGTTGCGGATTACCCTCCTCTAGGCTAGTATTGTTGTATGTTGTAAAATTCTTTCTTGATCAAGAGCGGATTACCCCTTTTTCAAGATTGGGTTTTAACATTTTTTGAAGGTTGCGGATTACCCACCTTTAAATTGTGTCTACTCATCATAGAACTCTTTAGTTTCTTTCTCTAGAGTGATTTCAAGATGTCGGGAGTTGTAGATACGAGTATAGCAGACTTAGCTGAATCAAAGCTAGACGCCGTTCTCAAAGCCATCAAAGCCTTGTCTATCAGGACCAATGAGATCGAGAGCTTTGTTTCTAGACTTCACAACGACCTCGGGGCTGGACCTTCACAAACGAGTCCTGCGCCTCAAGTTTTTCCATCCGAAGAACCATCAATTCTTCCAATTCAAGAGGAGAATCCATCTACTCAACATGTCGAGACTTTGAGGATCAAGAAGCCTCGGATCAGCCTTCCAGACAAGTTCGATGGTACACGCTCAAAGTTTCGAGGGTTTGTCAATCAAATCCAACTTATTACATTTCTTCAACCCCAACGCTATCCGACAGACGAATCGCGAGTAGGTCTAGTTGGAACCTTACTTACGGGGCAAGCTCTATCTTGGTTTGCTCCTCTGTTTGAAAAAAGATCACCGATCTTGAATAACTTCGAGATGTTCTTAGCTGCATTTGGAAAGGCTTTTGGAGAACACGACAAGATCCGTTGGGCAACAACCAAGATTCGTTCTTTGCGACAAGGATCGCGATCTGCATCTGTGTATGCATCAGATTTTCGACAATTAGCATGCGACATCAATTGGGACGAAGAAGCACTCATGAGTCAATTTCATTGGGGACTACGAGATGACGTCAAGGACCTGTTATTATCTTTGTCTGATCCTCAAACACTCAGTGAGGCAATAAGTCAAGCCGTGAAGTGTGACATTCGATTATTTCAGTGACGTCAAGATCAACGTTCTTGGACTTCATCAAAACCATATAGAAGTCCTTCTCACTCGGCTGCTTCAACAAATATTTCAGGAAGTCATTCAGAAGTAGAAGACATGCAAATTGATGCGGTACGATTCAAGCCACTTACGCCACAAGAGAAGAAACGACGATTTGAAGAAGGTTTATGTTTGTATTGTGGAGAACGAGGCCATAAAGCTGACAGTTGCTCCAAAAAGCAACACCGCCATACTTTCAAGACACGGAGCACGTTCGTGGGGGACCATCAACAATCAAAAAACGAAGAGACCCAGCCACAATAGAGACCGTGCGGTTGGACAAGTTCAAATCACAAGGTCTCTTCCTTTCCGGTCAACCCTCTCGTTGTTTTAATGTACCTTTATCTTTTATTTGTTTGAACCTTCAAACATCCACCTTGATAGATTCAGGAGCCTCTGCTTGTTTCATAGATGAGGATTTCGTAAAACTTCACAATATTTCTTTAGTTAAAAAACCATATCCTGTTCCTGTAGAAGTAATAGATGGACGACCGTTAGCCTCAGATCATGTCACCCACGAAACTATTCCTTTAGAAATAGAGTTAGAAGGTCATAATAGTTTTCTTGTTTTTAATGTCATTAAAACCCCTACAAGCTCTATCATACTAGGACTATCTTGGCTTAGAAAATACAATCTCAATATAGATTGGAGTACCCTCAAAATCAAGTCATTTCCTAGCACTACGATTCCCCGAACACAACCAACTAGGTCCAAAATTCGTCACCCTAAACCATTGTTCATTGGAGCAAAGGCTTTTATGAGAGCTGCAAAACACAGCAATCCGTTTGCTATTTATGCAACTCCGGCTCGTGATGAAGCAACTATAGTTACGAGTATTCCGGATCAGTATAAGGAGTTTCAAGATGTTTTTGAGAAGAAAAATGCTGATATTTTACCGGAGCATCGACTTTATGACTGCGCGATTGATCTGCAAGACGGCGCGCAACCACCTTTTGGCCCGATTTACAACCTCTCGCAAAACGAACTCGTAGCGTTGAAGGAATATATATTGAAGAAAATCTCGCCAAAAACTTCATCCGTCACTCGAAATCTCCAGCTGGTGCCCCAATACTCTTTGTCAAGAAGAAGGACGGCTCTTTACGAATGTGTGTTGATTATCGCGGCCTGAACAAGATTACTGTGAAGAATCGATACCCGTTGCCGTTGATATCTGGACTTCTAGATCAACTTGGATAGGCCAAGATCTATACGAAGATTGATTTACGCGGAGCTTACAACCTAGTACGCGTTAAAGAAGGGGACGAATGGAAAACTGCATTTCGAACAAGGTATGGTCATTTTGAATACAATGTCATACCTTTTGGACTTACAAATGCACCTGCCATATTTCAACATTTGATGAACGACGTCTTCCGGGAATTTTTGGATAAGTTTGTCGTGTGCTATTTGGATGACATCTTAATCCAAGAATGTTGAAGAACATGAAGAACATGTGAAGCTTGTATTACAAAAATTACGAGATGCTGGATTATACGCAAAAGCAGAAAAGTGCGTATTTCATCAACCGCAAGTGGAGTTTCTTGGGTATTTTATTTCCAATGAAGGCTTATCTATGGATCCAAAGAAGATTGAAGCTATCACGAATTGGTTAACTCCCCGAACGGTACGTGATGTACAATGTTTTCTCGGATTTGCTAATTTTTATCGAATTTTCATCCAGAATTTTTCTCAAATTGCTGCTGCATTGACTCGATTGACATGCAAAGACAAGCTCGATTAGGGACTTGAAGCGGAGAATGCTTTTCAAAATCTGAAGACTGCTTTTACAACGGCTCCAATTTTGATTCATCCAGACTTCTCAAAACCATTTTACATGGAGACTGATGCATCAGACTTTGCATTAGGTGCAGTATTATCGCAAAAGGGAGATGACGCAAAACTTCATCCAGTTGCGTTCTATTCTAGAAAATTCTCTGCTGCAGAAATCAACTACGAGATCCATGACAAAGAACTACTTGCTATAGTGGACTCGTTTCAAGAATGGCGTCATTTTCTTGAAGGCGCTTCGCACCAGGTGACTGTATACACAGATCACAAAAATCTTGAATATTTTATGTCAGCTCGTGTATTAAATCGTCGGCAAGCTCGTTGGAACATGTCATTATCTCGTTTTGACTTTGTCATCACATATCGACCTGGAAGACAACAAGGATTATCAGATGCTTTGTCTCGAAGATCCTATCTTGCGCCTAAAGAAGGAGAAGCTGCGTATGACCAACAACGAACAATTCTTTTGAATACCGAGCAATTTCGAGTTCATGGAGCGACTATGGCAATGCCAGTTGACTCATCATTTCTTGACCAAGTTCGTGCAATATCAGCAATGGACCCTCTTGTTCTTGACATTCAGCGTCGCCCTGCTACTGATCGCGACAATTTCAAGTTTGTGGATGACCTCTTGTATTTTTAGGAGCGCTTGTATATTCCAGAAGGTTCTACACGCCTTCAAATTCTTCAAACCCGTCATGATTTTCCTGCAGCCGGACATTTTGGATTCAACAAGACGTTAGAACTCATTTCTCGAGATTTTTAGTGGCCTCAGATGTGGAAGACTGTCAAAGACTATGTCCTTTCTTGTGACACTTGTTCTAGATCGAAGAATCCACGACATCGTCCGTATGGACTCTTGCAGCCGCTGCCTATTCCAAAGCAGCCATGGTCTTCTGTTTCTATGGATTTCATCACCGATTTACCTCCATCGAAGTCATTTGACACCATATTCGTGGTTGTTGACCGATTGACAAAAATGATACATTTCATTCCTTGCAAGAAGACAATCACCGGAGAAGAGACAGCAAGATTATTTTTGGACAACATTTATCGATATCATGGATTACCAGATGACATCGTTTCAGATCGTGGACTGCAATTTGTCTCTAAATTTTGGAGATCTCTTTTTGAAATCTTGAAGATGCAAATCAAACTCTCTTCTGCTTTTCATCCTCAAACTGATGGCCAAACGGAGCGTGTAAACCAAGTATTGGAGCAGTATTTGCGTTGCAACATCAACTATCAACAGGACGATTGGACTTTGCACTTGCCATTGGCTGAGTTTGCATATAATAATACCGTTCATGCATCGACTCAACAAACGCCATTCTATGCCAACTATGGATATCATCCAAAGTTTGACATGTTAAAACCGATAGAGAATGAGAATCCGGCAGCAGTCGACTTTGCAACAAGATTATCAGAACTCCATGCGTTGATGAAGATTCATTTAGGAGAAGCCCAAGATCGCTACAAAGGCGCCGCAGATAAACTTAGAAAGGAATCACCGTCATTCCTAATTGGCGACAAAGTATGGTTTATTCGGCTCAATATCAAGACTACAAGACCATGTGATAAGTTGGACTATCGTCGATTAGGACCATTCCTTATTCAGCAACAAGTCAATCCGGTGGCTTTTCGGTTGGACCTACCAGCATCTATGAAGGTACATCCTGTTTTTCATGTGTCACTGTTAGAACCATACAAAGAGTCGAATATACCAGGAAGAAAGCAACCACCACCGTCCAGCATTGAAGTTGATACCCACGAGGAATATGAAGTTGAAAAAGTACTTGATTCGCGGCGAAGACGAGGCAAATTAGAATATCTTATACACTGGCGTGGTTACGACATCAATGAACGGACGTGGGAACCAGCAATAAATGTCGTTGGCGCGCCTCAAAAGGTACAGGAATTTCATCAACGTTATCCTGATAAGCCACGACCTATTCGATGATAACTTCAACAAGAAGCTCTTCCGTTGAGAGATGTATATAAAGAGGGGAGAGCAATCAAAGAGCAACACAGCTCTCAACCTCAGAAACATCTTCTCTTGTACTTCTTTTCTTTTCAATATGTCTAATTGGAAGGTATTCCAAGACTCTTTAGATTCTGAATCGCAACCGGAGTCTGAGCGTGAGCTGTCTTTATCACAATTGCCGAACCAACCTATAGATCCTTTGCCACTACAAGAGCCTCGAAACGAAGCTGGACCTTCTCAACAACGAAGACGGCCTCGAAATGAAGAACCTCTTGAACCACGGCAACGTCGAAAAATACCCAGTAGCAGATCGTTGGTGATTGTCATCGAAGTAGAACCTGCTTTTAAGGTCGCCCGGAAGCAGTATTTGAAGGATTTTTTTGTAACAAAGACACAGAAGTCCAAGCATGGTCTCAAGTAGCGGGCGTCGGTCACTATCGTTGGTTGCAAGGGCCCTTAAACCACTTAACTCGCGCTAGACAACTTGAGTATGTCGGGGAAACCATGAGACATATTTTTGATTTTTTTCGCCTCTGATCGAGAGTCCACAACAACACTCCTCGTGAAGACTCGTCGCTAGAGAGGGAGGTGATGTCACGGACATAGAACCTTGAGATGGGTATTGCAAAGACTAGGCCTTGAAGCCAGAGATATGTTATTGTTCAAGACTAGTTCGTGATGGGTATTGCCGTAGTTGTCCAGAGACAAGTTATTGTCCAAACTAGTTCGTGATGGGTATTGCCGTATTGTCCAGTGATAAGTTATTGTCCAAACTAGTTCGTGATGGGTATTGCCACCGACATAGAACCTTCTAGAATACTTCTAGAAGTTCTATAGGTCCTTTGACTTTTAGGATCTTTCTAGATACTTCCTAGGGACTCTCATAGTCTCTAGGAAGCCCCTTCAGAAGCTTCCTTAGTACTAGTATATCTAGGGGACGAGATGAGGGACTCCTCACTCTCGTCAACACAAGTTTAGGAGCACCGTTGAGTGTGCCTTGTCTTGTATCTTGTTCAACTATCGATTAGTTCAATATACTTTCTTGAGAACCACTCTTGTGTACTTTTGCACTTCTTGTTCTTGGGTCCTTGTTCATGTTCTTGCTCTTGTTCTCTTGTTCTCTTGTTCTTGAGTTCTTGTGTCCCTGACAATTATACAATGCATAACATTATTAGGCACCAGGGTACTGCATCGTCTATTGCTTGGTTGCTTTTTTTACTAATTAATACAATACCTTTCTTTGGAACATGGAGTGAAAGATGACAATATGAAGGAATTGAGTAGGAGACAAGTAAGTGAGATAAACTTCTGATGTGAAAATAAAGAGCATCCAAGAGCATCACAGAGAATCTTAGTTGTACAAAGTCTAGGTGTAATTGTAGTTTTTCACCTAATTGGAAATATCCAAAGAAGTCGAATTCGATCACTGGGGAGGCCATTTGCTAGGTTGTGTAATTAGGTTGTCACTTATTATTGTATAATAACTTAATTGATTGATTGAATATATAGAATTCTTCTTATAACAAGTAATATCTAATAATTTCTACAACGACATCCCGTTCTTGATTCTCCAATTGTTTTTATTTTCTAATTTCTTTTATTGCCACATTGGTTACGTTATGGCCATGGAATGCACCATGTTGGCTTTTTACCAATTGACGTTAGATTTTTCAATGAAGCACAAACTCACACAATTACTCATCAAATACACATAGTCCAATCACACTCAACTTTCATAAATAATAATTTTTATTTCTCCAAATAATTGTAATCACATCACATCACAGAGTTCCAAATCTTCAAAATAAAACTAAAAATATTTCCTTTTCCCAAGGAAGGAGCTCAAGCCTCGCTTGCTTGAAAAACTAAAAAAACATTAGCCTTCAAATCTAATCTTATACTATGACCATTGGGTTAAGCTAGTTGAAACTAGTTGCCGTCACACCTTTTGATATCCTAACCACATTAATTACTTACCAATTGGAAATTCACTACCCACTAGGCCTATTCTCACTATGGAAGCTATCCAATTGGTAATTCCTACACATTTAACCAAAATTTTATCAAATTGGACAACTTACTAAAAAACTAGATACTACACTAGGGCTTAAGAACGATATAATTGCTTAAACTGACAGGTATTGATGCTTCTACCTTAATAGAGAACAAAAACGGAGTACCCTTTTCAAAATGAATCTCAAAAAAAACTTTCATTCTTCTAAATGATGTACGAATGCCACTTGTATTCCATAAATTGTGGGTTTTCTTTGTAATCGTGGGATAACCATGTGAACTTTGTTTCTAATCATACCGTACTACCAATTCTGCAGAATATAATTCAAAAAATGTTAGCTGAATTTAAAAATAAAGTCGACTATACTTTCCCAAAATTTCTTATAATTGCAATGAGATTCGTCCACCCATCTGAGCTGCCCAGCTTGATATTTGCCATGATCCAAGGTCTTCATGTGAAATTGCCAAATATCAAAATAACAATCATTTTACTGCCGAAGTTCACATAAGGTAGAGGGCTCCAAAACCAACAAGGTTCTAATTCCAACAAAATCTAGACACAATAATCATCCTAGAAACTAAATATAGGTAGACCATAGATAGCTTATCATTTTGGTCAACATAGATAGCTCTATGACGTACCTAGATTGTGTTCTAAAATAAATGCATGGTCTAGATTTTGTTGGAATTAGGATCGTGTTGGTTTTGGAGCCCTCTACCTTATCGTTCTTAAGCCCTAGACTTTTTCCGAAATAATGCTTTATATGCTTTATATCTCAAACATACCCCGTCTACTTCAAATGGGGGCAAACCATTTTGCAATTGGGTTTTATCACAAAATTCAATTGAATACAAATATTATGAGTTGTAAATGACTTTTTAGAATTCAAAAGGGTTTTATCCACAAAGGAGTTTTATCCATGAGATTTCATCCACAAAGAACTACTCCTTTGAGAGATAATATTATCGATATCATGCCTATTTTTTTATTTTTTATTTTTTATTTTTATGGAAAAACATACTTAAGTTGAATTTGTTTTAAATTGTAACAATTATTTTTGGATTGAGGGGGTAGTTGCATGTAAACTTCTAAGTTTTTAAGAGCATGCTCACGAGATTGCCCACCAGTGAAGCTCATATAGTCTACCCTTGATACAACAACCCTTTAGAACATAATGATATTATTGTTTCATATTCTGACAAGTCATTTTTGTGATTAATCCATATCTGCCACTTTGAAGTTAGGGCTTCCCAACATATTATATTAAAGACTGAGGGACAACTGTATTTCTATTTCCAAACATGATATACCAACCCAAATCTAAATTTTTCCAAAGAAGAGGTGCCTGGCTTGATCCACAAACAATGTACTAGCCTTGAATGCTCTAATTGGCAAAAGTCTTCCCAAGTCAAATTGGGACTTCAATTTTTAGTAAGAAATTTGAAGACACTAGTCACTAGTGGGAGTGTTCTAACCACTACTACCATTTAAAAGTAGAATCTTGATCAATCCTAGTGTACACAATAATTTTGACTAGATAATGTATCATTGGACTTGTTACAAAAATTTCTTCAATTTGATATTCAATTCAAAACAAATGATTAGATATTGAGCAAGGGTTCATTGGACTTGTCTTCATTAATTCTTTAATTTAATACAATATCTAATTCAAAACAAATGGTGTCAAGTTGTGTATGAACAAATTGCAATGAAGTTAAAACTTGTAACTTATAAACAATTAAGAATGTGAAAGACAAGGTTAGATGTCTTATACTTTAAATTTAAATGATTTTGATTCATAATTCCAAGGGCAAAATAGGCCTCGATTGAGTTATTGGATTTGGTAAAATGTTGAAAACTACTAAAATAGTGAAAATTTCAAAAATATGTCCATAATTTTCTAAAATGCTGCTTTTTACAAGAATTATTGGTCGATGTATATTTAATGTTTGTACAAAATGCATGTACTACTTACTAAATCTTCATGCAACATCTAACTCCAACATTTAGCCCCTAACTGCCCAAGCATTCGTATTTTGGATGATGAATGATAAATCTCAATAAGATTTCATTCATCGAGCCACATTTTGCATGTAAAAAAATACTACAAAACTCTATGGCCAAATAGCTTCATGCATGTGGGAACCAATTAAAAAGAGAATGATTTGTGAGATTATCATGCCTCACTACATGTTGCAATGATTCACTAAAAGATTCCAAGATTTTAGCTCCAAAGTGCAAACAACTCATAAAATTAAGCAACCAAAAAAGTCTTCAAAATCACAACACTTAGAGTATAACATTTCAACCCATTACAACAAAAATTCATACACTTGTTGTCAATATCTTATTTGTAATTGAATTACAATAGGATTTTGAATTTTTAAGAAATATTTTAAATAATCATATACAAAATATCGGTAATTGCAATCGTAGATTTAATCTTATAGATAGAGTCTAAAATTCATAATGTACAACTTTTATTCATACATCAAATTCAAAGTATCCGTCTTAGTTGCATTTTTTATAATGCATATTTGAAATTCTCCAAATGTAGAGATAGCTATGGCTTGGGGGTGCATTTTACTATACACATACAAGTATACGTGAGTGCACAAAAGGGGTATTAATTCGAACATTGTCGTATTCTGTATACGTACATAAAACATATTTGGGTATTTTTCACAATGTGATTGTTTAGACTTGTCATTTTAAAACCATGAATCCTTGGTCATTTAGAGGTTATTCAATCAAACACACTACCGTAGTACCTATAGCTAGGTCGCTAGAAAATAATTCAAAAAATAAAAAACGAAAAAAATCGGAAGTTATGAAACTTAAAAACTAAAATTGAATAATTAGTTTTAACTGTATTTTTTTAATTTTTGAGCTATTTTGGGCCATGTGTGGTCGTTTTTCGCTCAAAAACAAAGACAAAGAAATTAGTTTTTTGAGAGACAAATCTTATTTTTTACTAAAACTAAATATTCATTAGTAGGGTGGCGACCCAACTTTAGGACTATGGTATCGATATTGTGTCAAGTAGCATGTTGTTTCTACTTTGTGGTTTTGTGAGGTGTAGATGATTGTGAAGCTCAGCCGCGGACTCTTTTAGCAAATATTTTTATGTAACAAATTCCAAGTTTATGACTTCAAAACATTAAGTGTTGGAACATGCGCACTCTATACTTGTATGAGTCCTTGGTTTTGGAAAATGGATAAAACATTCTTGTATTTGATGTTGTTTTTGGAAGGCAAGTGAAAGAGCCATGAAATATGAGCCCCATATACCGTAGTACCATAGCATGTTCGTCCTAAAATAATTCTAAAAATAAAAAACGTAAAAATTAGAAAATTCTGAAGACAGGAAAACGAAAATAGAATAAATTAGTTTTTGAAATATTTTGTTATTTCTAAACTATTCAAGGTCATTTTTACTGATTTTTTTTGCTAAAAAACGAAAATTGAGAAATTCAGTTTTTGAGAGGCGAACCTTATTTTTTCAAAAAAAAAATATATTCGTTCGCCAGGTGGCGAACCTGCTATGGTGTTACGGTAGTACTGCCTATATAGTCTCTCTATATCTAATTCAAAAATAAAGTTCAGGAGATGGAATGCTTGCAAATATTCTTTGAGGTTCTCTTTTTCACTATTAGAAATCTCGAGGGGTGCACCATACTAAACACATATGAGTATATGTGAGTGCTCTGAAGGGGTATTAATGTGAACATTCATGTATGATGTATACATATAATAAACATATTCAAAACTGAAAATGTTGACATATTCTTACATTAAAAATATGTTTAGGACGGAATACATATGTATACAAAGGTTTGTAGACATAGAACCGTTGTTATACATGGGATTTTTAGAAAGGGTTGAATGCACTTAAACCCTAAACACATTGTATAGTGCACCATCAAGTAAAAAAATTAATTTGAAGAACAATTTCCCAAAAGAATTTGACATTCATTTTTGGACATATTTTATGGCAACTCTACCCTCCACCTACAAAACCAGGGTTCAACAAAAGTACAAAAATCCAACCGAATTTTCTACATGTTTCTTTAACCCTTTGAGGCGCTTACGTCCACATAGTGAACGCTGAACAAATTCAAACTATTCGGATTCCATCTAAATTGGACAGTTTTCATCCACAAAAATTTCTCGTGGTTCTTGTGCAAGTTCACTATTCTTTGTATACTTTGGATCTTCAAAATAGGTTATTATGATTTTTGGAAAAACAACACAAGTGATTTATGTCAAGTTTCATTCTTAGTTCAAAAAATGAGACCTTAAAAATGATTTTCCAAAATAAGTAGAATCAAATAATGGAAACCATACCATGTCATAGTGCATGTTATTACAATTTCAATACAATATTGTAAAAGAAATCAGTTGATTCACGATTTTAAATTGATTTTCAAGAGGAAAAATTGCAAAATTAATTAAAAATATTAAAGAAATAAATGACAAATCCAACCGTACAGATGTGATCTTCACATTGACTTTCACAACTGTGCTTTGTACTTCAACTCCATTTTTGGTTTTGATTCATCAAACATTTTGTAACGCTTCTTTGAAAATTAGGACGTTAAAGGGTTAAAGAAATATGTTTACATCCCTTGACAATACTTTTAGAAATTTTTATTATCACATACCGTACGTGGAAGGCAAGGTTGGCACTTTCATGTCAAATAATTAGTAAAAGTTGAAACAGTGGAGGTCGGCACTTTCATGTTGAATAATGAATAAAAGTTGAAACAGTGGAGGTCGGCACTTTCAAAAGTAATTATTAGGAAGTCGGCTATCAATAGCTAACATTAAATTTTTTTCGGCTGCTAAACATTTTAGTTTATTTTTTGCATTGAGTGTTATGTTTCATCCAATTTCGTTGAGTGTTATGTTTTGAGTTTGTTTTATTTTTTTCGGCTTTTTTTTAACTTTATTTTTGTTGATTTTAACAAAATACTTAATAATTTTATTTTATTTTTTGGCATTTTTTTGGGGAATTATTTTCTGCCGACACTCCCTTCCACGTACGGTACTCTAATATCTTAATACGGTGTGGAGAAAACATTTAATTGCACTTTCAGCTTGGCAAGTTTTGAATTCATGTAAATTGGTTACTACAGGGGTCATATTAAAGAAATCCAAGTGTACTTGTATTTTTGTGATGCTATTTGAATCAATTAAGTCGAATTTCACTTTAAAATAACATAGGCTCCATTTAGAAATGAACACTTTCTTTCTTCTTCTTTGTTTTAAATAAATAAATAATAATTTTAAAAATATTGATGTTCAATTACTACAATTAAATTTTGTGAACATGTAGGAATATCATCACTCACATCTCTTTGCAAATTTTATAGCCCAATATCCTAAAAATGTTGAATAGTTTATGTAACAAACAATGATGTCATTTGCTAATATTTTTTTCAAATACATATTTCTAAATTTTGAATAACTAATTGCACCATCATAATTGAAGGCTTGAAATTAAGTTAAAGTGAAAGTTGTGGTATTCCCTTGTTATCATATGGTATCGTAATTGTACTTATGTCATTTGTTAGTTGATTGAGATTATGTCCCTATGCATGCAATTTAATTGTGTTTAATGCTTGTGAATTTTTTATTGTCACTAACAGAGTGAACCGAGGAGTGAACTAGTAGTGATTCTATCTCTCATTTTTGAAATTTAGTGGTAGGAAGAAAGGGGTCGCTTTTATTTCTTTCCGCTTAATTGCTTCTCATTGCAAAAAGTGAATTTGATGAATTAAGTTTTTGTGTCTGAATGTGGTGTAAATGGTGGTTTACTATTATATTATTGGTCATAGATGCAAAGGAAATTTGGGTGAAAATTACTTATAATAACAATATGAAAGTGCTTTAGCATATATTAATTTATCGTGTACTACTTTATGTTTTAATTTGAAATCAAACAATAATAATAAATTGATAAAATAATGTCATACCTTTATGTTTATATATTCCACTTGGAAGTATTTGAAAAGATCACTTAACCCCTAAAAGTTCAACCGACCAAATTTAGTTGATTTCATTCAGATTTGTAAATGGTCATTTTCCTTTGTTAGAATTAGCATAGTAGGGTATTGATTTTTTATGGGAATGTTTTGTGAATATATTCATATGTTTAGATATTTGAATGAGTAGGAGGCTAATTAGACAAACAAATCAACCTCGATGAATAAGTGGCCATCTATTAGGTGTTGTAACAACTTTGGTGACAACCGTGCTTGCAATGACCAGCTCGGGGACGAGCTTTGATATACACAATACTATGTTGCAATTTAGTAAACCAAATATATCAACCCCTTCCTAGCTAGTCTTCTAAATCAATAAACATCTTATTTTAAACTTTTGAGAATTTGGGCAAGGTATCAAGTTGCCCACTTTGGACTCTTTGAGAATTTAGACAAGTTGAGTTCTAGAGTGAGTTAGTATTTTTGAAAAAAGTTATGAAACTCTTAAGATACTTTCTAATCATCATGTTTTACATATGAGGATTTATATCACATCATTCCAATAAGTATTGTAAAAGTTATAATACAAGAATTTTTTGATTTCAATATCAAAAATGGTTGGTAGCAAAATAAGACAGCTTTTAAAAATTCAAACCTTTTACTTGATAAAATAGATCCGTATGTAAAAAGCTTTGAATCATTATATTACAATTAAAGAGGCAAAACTCATTTAGAGTATTGTTTTGCATGCAATAAAGGCAAAAATAACATCTACTCAGTTTTAAAATTTAATAATTGGCCATAATTAAAACATGAAAAAAATAACCAAAAAAAACACAAGGTCAATGTGATTAAAATATATGCAATTAAGGCTTGTTCCCATTTCAAAATATACAAGTTGAATAAGAATTCAATTAACTTTAGCAAAATAATTCCGAAGATAGGCCAAATTAAGTCGGTAAATATTTCCTGACTTGTGAGATAATTCTATTATAATACCTTGGTAGCCACTTTAGCACAAAATAATTCAAGGAAAATCTAAATGGATTTTTCAATATATAAGTATTAGCCTTGTATGCCAAAAAAATTAGAATTAAATCATTTAATAAAAAAAAAAAGCGCCACATATTAAAAGATGTGAGCATAAAGTAAACTTTAAATACCAATAAATTGAATATGCGAGTATGAATTAGCAATCCAAGTACTCCTCATCATTTAGAATACATGTGAAAAACAGACTAGTTAATTCAAAAACAGACAAGACTATATGGTATAACCATAAGTCTCGACCTACCGAGCCACAACAATGGTAAGGGAGGTACTGGCTTGCGACGAGTCCTGCAGTTGTCTCCCAAAGTCTTGCCTGCTTTTGAATTCCCAAAGATAATCTCAATGCAAGCAACTTCAAACCATTGGATCTCAAGATCAATGTATAAGATGAAGAAAAGAACAAAGAAAAATGAAGTTGAGCATGCACATAGAGTCCAAACAATGAAATAGGCTTCGTTCCTGGTGAAGACTTAACAAAAATTGCTAAAAATTAAATGCTCTGAGCTAGCATTATTAGTTCTAATCCCTCTCCTCTAGTCCAATGGTATCTTGACACAATGGCAAGAATAGACTGCATTGAGGGCCGCTTCATACTATGGCCGTCCAAATCGAGAGGCCATGGAATTGAGTGGCTGAACTTTGTTGAGAGTCCAAAGAAATCAACTGAAAACAAAACAGGCAATAAAATATAATTTTCATTTTTTATGAAAAGAAATTGACAACCTCTCGGCCATAGTTTGGGTTTCCATTCCCGTCTGACCTAAACTTCCTTTCGAGAGGCCGTCACCTTGGTCAAAAAGTGTTGCCATGCAAGCATTTTGGAGGGCAACGGCCTTTGGACTTTGGCATCTAGTGTGAAGGGTCGAAAGACCGAACTCTTGGTTTCTTGCAATCCGATTGGTGGAAATTGATGACCTATCGACCTTCGGCAATAATGTGAAGTGGCCCTGAGATTATGAAGACCTCATTGCGGATATGAAATAATATATGTACCCAGAGTTTTCCAAATGTTGTATAATTAGAATTTGACGCAGATATGAACGCAGATTTGAATACTCTGGGAATTGGCCGCGGAGGAGCAGAATGGCTTCATCTGCAAGGCCATTTGACGTTGCCTGCGCACAAGCTATATATTGACGCAAGCACTAATCGGTCAGGAAATTCCACTCCAACATGAGAAATTAGAGTTAACCAAAAAGTCATCCCAAAGAAGAAAGTTTTAGCAAACTCGAGTGGAATTCCTCTTGAACACATATTGAAATATAAATAGACCAAAAACTAGTCTATGATGAGTTGGGAGACAATTTAAAGCAAGCCAGTGTCATTATTCTCCACACCTCGCAATGACTCCCACACCTTCCACCAAAGCTCTAAACCCATGGCCCAAGAGGAGACAATTAATGACATAAGAGTATTCAATCCAAGTATAATTCAAGAAAGAAGTTGAAAGTAGAGCTAAAAGGAAGGTTAGATGGGCTTCTTTTCGGTTAACTCTATTGTGGAAAGATATATATGGGGAGGTTCAATCTGTGTCAGATTATTCAAAGGTATAAATCTTCTTTCCATGAGACATGTCCAACATGATTGCAAAGCCAGGCAAGGAGTGGGTCCTTTGAAATAAACTTGCAACCCACACACACACATACAAATAGAGAGAGAGACACACACACACATACAAATAGAGAAAGAGACACAAACACACATATATACATATATATATATATGTATATATATATATATGTATATATATATATGTATATATATATATATACACACACACACACATATATTTATATGTATATTAATAGTTGCAATGTACACAAACTTAACTTAGTAGTAAATGATTTTGTAGAGTACTGGTGAAGCTCACAGGCCTCACAATTAATCGTAACGTGACGTGTTGACTATCTTGATGTGACATGGGCTTTTGCGTTAGTATGTCATGACGCGTCCATCGTGACCAATCGTGACGCGTCATGATTGTGTCAAGATCCTGGTGCTAGTAAAAAATTTAGAAATTGCAAATTAAAATTTATTATTAACGATTTACAAGACAATAAAAACTATGGATGAAGTTCGTTGAGGCTGTTCACTTACACCGTCTCTTGGCGATAACTAGTCCGTCCACTTGACGACTTATCTGTCCTTTGACAACGGGCCGTCTACTTGGACGGCCTTGTCCGTCCTTTGGCAACAGCCTATCCGTCCCTTGCTGACGGGCCGTCTAGTGGACGACCTTGTTTATTCTTTGACAACAACTCGTTTACTAAATGGCCTTATTCGTCCCTTGGCAACGGCCCGTTTAGTGAACGGCTTTGTCCGTCCATTGGCAACGGCCCATTTAGTAAACGACTTTGTTCGTCCATTGGCGATGGCTAGTCCATCTACTCGATGGCTAATTTTTTTTTGACAAGAACCAATCCGTCTAAACAACCAAACTCTCTGAACAACCAATTTGTCTAAACAACCAAATTCTTTAAACAACCAATCCATCCTTGGACGATGGCTACTCCGTTCACTCAATTTTTAACAATGCTTAGGTTGTCTATCCAATGTCTTTTCAACGGCTTGTCCATTCATTGATGTTTTGTTCATTGAACAGTTAGAAAGAGAAATGTTTTGTTATATACATAGGATTCTTTAGTTCCCATGTATTTTTCCCTTTAAGGAAATGGAGAATATTGAGGAGACAAAGATTTATTTAATGATAAGGGTAGGTGATTTGTTTTTGCAAATATTCAAGTGCATCTCATACGAGATCTCATAAGAAGAAATCTTAACAATTTATTGTTTATATTAATTACTATGATTAATTACCTCACATTACTGAATTTTTTTTATTTTTGATTTAATTTATCAATATAATCAACCATGTTAACCATGATTTTGAAATTCCTCTGCACACATGTACATATAGGTTATTATATTTATTTAACATATAAAAGTACATCTATATATATTTATGTGTTATAAATGTATTTTAAAATTATTCAAACAATCAATTTTTTGCTTACACTATAGAGATAAATCTTCGTTTGTGTACACAAACACACACACACACACACACACATATATATACATATATATATATATATATATATATATATATATATATATATATATATATATATATATATATATATATATACATCTATATAAATATTTGCACAGTTGAATGTCACAACGACGAATCATGCATTCTATTCTTTGCATTCTAAAGAAAGTAAAGCCCTAATTTGTACATGCATGTGTGTGGAGGCTTCAAATAGAGAACTTAGTTTAGACATGCAAGTAACTATGATGAGCTTAGGGACTAACATTCTAATGTAAGTCACACATGAAGTACTTGCCGGGCAAGTCTCGCTAAATTCTTTTGGCAACGCTCGAATTTTGTGCCATTCTCCAGTCACTTGGTCAGGGATGATGATCGTGGTTTGGTTGTACCATTGCACGTTCACAAGCAAGAAGAGAAAGCAGTCGGTGTCCATGACCTTCACTTCGTTGAATATTAATCGGCAAAGTCGACATCAACAATGAGCTCTTTTAGGAGTCGATCGTCCTTAAGCATCCAAAAGTGTTGCTGTCTGTGAGACATTCCAAAATCCCGTAGTACGTGTCCTCAACATTTAATGTGAAGAACCGCTCTTTCCCATCCATGATGGTCAAGAAGGTGGTTGCACGCCAAGAAGGTGGTCGCACGCCGTTCCAGACGGAGGTTGGAAGTGTGCCACACCATTTTCAACCGGATGGAAAGAATGTCGCATCAACCAGTTGGATCAATCACATGTACATAAAGACTGTTGAATCAACTGGAGGTAGACTGTTGCATCATTGGATGCAGAGTGTTGGATCAACCGATGAAAATTAAGAATGTCCCACCAACCGCATGTAAAGACTATCAAATCAAATAGACGTGGACATAGATAATCGCAACAATTGGATGCAAATTAAGAATGTCACATTAACCAAATTTAAAGATTGTTGAATCAAGTGAATGTGGACGTAGACAATCGCATCAACCGGATGATGGAGGCGGTCGAGTCAAGTGAACGTGGACGTAGACAGTTGCATCAACCGGATGCAGACATTTGAATCAAGTGAACGTCAACGTAGACAATTGCATTTTTCTGTTCGGCAATTCCCCTGACCCGCACCTGTAGTAGCGAGTGTATTGTTTGTTGTTGTAGGTTTCCGACCCATACACCACACCATCATCCTTTGTGCTTCACAACTTGGTCACGGAATCATAAACCCTTGTAGTACTGTACGACATGGCGTTCAATTTTGTAACTCTTGTGCAACACGGTCTATAATTTTGTAATGGCATGCAGTGTCATTGACCGCCAGTTGAAGAAGGACCGGCTTACCATCTCGAAACGGAATTGCCCTCCACTAGTTCGTGAGTTGTTGCACACCACAAATATATTGAATGTGTTTCAATCTCCTTGCACAAATTTCCAACTAGACATCAATTGCAAACCCAAAATCTATCAAAGGCCAAATCATAACTCTTGCTATCGCTGTATGAAACAAGCTGAACCAATTGAGTGAAAAGAGGCTTACCAAACAAACCTTGGAGGGACTAATATATCAAGTTTTAATTTCTTAGAGGGGTGTGTTTCTCAAATGTGAAATGCCAACATTGTTATAAATTAATTGAAGCGTAAATTACTATTGACCTATTCCAATGACCAATAAGAACTTTAAAAATTCCACATCTAATATAGGCCTCTTGTTGACTTAGAGAATTATCAAACTACAATGATATAGTTTCAACCTTTAGAGACAAATAGATGTGCTAGGAGGGCACATGCACATGTAAATTATATCATACATCAATGATAGTAAATGACTTTGTGAAAATAAAACATCAAAACACAAAAGTTATATCAATAGATAAAGATCATGCACACACTTTACGGATGATTTCAAAGGTCTCTTCAATAAGCTTTAAGAATGATATTATAGGAAGATGAAGATATGATAAGAAGTAATTAAAAAAGCAAATCACTCATTTGCATGCTCAAACTTTTACCTCTTGAATTTGAATCTTCTCCTTACAAATGAATTCTCACTCTTCAAGACCAAATTATTCTAATAAAACTCTGCAATGTCAAACAAAAACAAACAAGCCACCAATGGAATTAAAGTTCAAGTCATATCACTTGCAGATTTTGTTGAGGTCTAGTACTACAAGTTAAGCAACTTACTATACAAATCAAAATGCCCGCATCAAGTTATTGGCATAGTAGGAATGGGATGCTAGATTGTGAGTTCTAAATGATATAGGTCAATAACAAGGAATTCTTACAAATAACACGGTTGTCTATCTTGACCTGACGTAGGCTTTTTATGTCGGTATTTCATGACGCGTCTGTCATGACCAGTCGTGACACGTCACGATTGCGTCAAGATCCTGACGTAAATAAAATTTTAAAAAATTACAAATTAAAATTTTACTAATTACATTTAATGAGACAGTAAAAACTATGGATGAAGTTCGTTGAGGCCATCCATCTAAACCGTCCCTTGGCAACGGCCAGTCTGTCCACTTGACAATCTATTCGTCCCTTGGCGACGGTCAAACCGTCTAATAAACGGCCTATCCGTTCTTTGGCGACGGTCCAGCTACTAAACGGCCTTGTCCGTCCCTTTGCGCCCTAAACAGCCTTATCTGTCCCTTCATGACGGCCAACCCATCTATTAAACGGCCTATCTGTCCCTTGAGATAGGGCCTCTATTGGACAGCCTTGTCCGTCTTTTGGCCTTTGGCGACGGCCGGGCCGTCTAGTGGATGGCCTATCCGTCCCTCGGCGACGACCTATCTATGAACGCCCTTGTCCGCCCCTTGACGTGTTTACTAAACGACCTTGTTTGTTCTATTCGTTCCTTGGCGACGGCCTATCCGTCCCTTAGCAACGGTCCGTTTATTGGACGACCTTGTTTGTCCTTTGACGATAGTCGGCCTATCCTTCTCTTAGCGATAGCCGTCTGGACGGCCTTATCCATCCCTTGGCGACGGTTAGTCTGTTCACTCGACGACTAATTTGTTTTTTTTGACAACAACCAATCCGTCCTTTAACGATGGTTAATCCGTCCACTCGACCTCTGACAATGCATAGGCCATCTATGCAATGGTCAGACTATCCTTTCACCGGCTTGTCTAGACCGTACAATCGACGGCCGGACCGTTTGCTCGACAGTTCAAATTTATAAAAGAAGATCCAAACAGAAAAGTCCTCAAATATGATTGATTCATTTGTTCATAGGCGACGGCCTAAACCGTTCATTCGACGGTCGGACCATCCGCTCGACGATTCAAATTTACAAAAGAAGATGCAAATAGAAATGACGTCAAACATGGTTGATTCATTTGTTCGTTGACGACGGCCGGTCCGTCGAGTCAACGGCTAGTCTGTCCTATAGGACGGCCCATCTGACGGTGAAACCGTTCACTTGACGGCTCGCCCGTCTCTTGGGGACGGCTAGTCTGTCTTTTGGGACGGCCTGGCCCGTCCCGTTCACTACAAGAATATATGTGGCTTAATTGGCAAAAATATGACATAATTCTATCAATTGCCCCGTCAATTACGAGACCCTGATTCGGTCAGTTAGTTGAGAGAATTATGTTGATTTTGCTGTCATCTCGGACAAGAATACACGTCAGCATTGTACATTTTTCGGAGGTGCTGCCACGGTGGATTCACCCTTCCAAATCAGCAGTAGTTTTACTTTTGCTAATTAGTAATTCAACACGGGTAACTGCGTAAATTCACCTAGCGGGGTTTCTTGGAAACTTCCTCCAATTACTTTCTGGGCATTGGAATATGTGGACGAATGGTTGAGTCTCCTGTTATAGTAAATGAGATCCGAGTTTTTTGGAGTTTGCTATAGTAAATATGATATTAGATTGTACATGGATGTATATCACTGGAGTGCATGTTCACCAATTTCCTATCGCATTGGATCATATTGTCTCAATGTCTAAAATCCCTTCTAGAGGTGTCAAAAATAAATCTGTGCCAAAATTGAAAAATGAGGCAATTTTTTTTTTGAAATTAAAAAGAAAAAGAAAAAAACATATATAATACAGGAAAGGGTATGTTGTCAATGTTGCTGTGCAAAATAGCGGCGAGCTCGGACAACTTTGAATCTTTGTTAGAGAAAGCGTCGTCAAACCGCAACCAACCTTGCTTCCCGTCGTTCATTTCGTCCTCAAGAAACTCGTCCACCATTGCTGCTAAGTGCATAGAGAGTATTCAAATCTTCATCAGCTCCTTCACCGAGAAGCTTCATCCTCTACTTCATCGCTAGATTCGACCTCGTTAACCTCTACTTCATCGCCAGATTCGACCTCGTTAAAGCCAAGAGCCTGAAGATCTCTAAAATTGCCATCCCTAAAAACGCAAAACTATTCAATTCTCATTCTAAACCCTAAACCCTAAAATTCTTTAATATCATGAGCTGCAACATTCATGCACCGTAGAGAAGCAAAGAAAGTTAACGGTTACCACAGGCACCAAATTCATTTGAGCAGCAAATTTCAACTGACCTTTGCAACATCACAAACTAGCACCGTGAATTGCAGACAGTGGATAGCCATAGAGCAAGGATAATGACGAGCAACGTCCACCATTTCAACAACCTACAAAAACCACCGGATGATGTCACAACAAAGACAGAATTAATGCATTTCAATCAAATAAAAACTTCCAAAAGAGTGCATCTGTGAGTACTGAAGATACACTGCCTGTGTTTTTTTAATCAAATTTCATTTTATGTAAGCTCAAAAAGCATGCACCCTAATCCTTCATCACTATTATTAACAATTCTCCTAGCAAAAATTATACTAATCTGAGCATTTTGGCAATAAGCATGATTTTCCAAGAACAAAACTTGGTAAAATCTATAAAACTAATTTGTTGAGGCACAATTATAGACCAGCATTCTGCGACGTGCCTCTGAAAAACTACGAGGAGTACCTCCAGCAAGCATAGAGGAGATACAAAAATTAGCGAAGAAAATATTGAAGAGGAAACTCGCGGTCGCAATTCTCTCGGAGTCTAGACCGAGAAACTACACAAAAAAAGAAAAAAGAAAACAAAACCCTGTAACAAGATATGTACAAATCTGAAGTCAGCTAGGTTTGAATTAAACCTGAGGAAATTGCGAACTTCGTTAGCAAGATACAGCAGCAATACGTTCTACTCCACGACCACCCATATCAGATGAAAATCCCTGCATCAGACAGCCATGTGAACAGACGTTGGGTTTGGGGTTTTTTGAGATGTAGAATGTCGGAGGGAGAGTGCTACAATCCGATCGCGCAACAACCAAGCGCAAGAGGAACTATCAGCCAGGTAGACCTAGGAGCAACAAAACCCTAAGCGAACGATTTTCCTGTCATTGCAAAATCAGGCTACCCTCATTCATCCATCATCTGTATTTCATTCGTCTATTGCCATTCGTCAGCATCCGAGTCATCAAAGTTTCATCCATCCATCCCCCAATTAAGTAGCGCCTGCCACGTACCCCTTTCAATTAATTGCTTGACTTGGACCCTATAAAGTGAAGCAAAAGTTGACAACAAGTTGACAGAAAATAAAAAATTAACCGATATGACAGGCTTGTACAAGGAAATTGTTGCAATCGTCATCTTGGACATTTCTTTGTCAAAATCTTATCATTTCGACACCCATTTCCTTGTAGTGGTTTGACGGCCACACCGTCTATTTGACGGCTAGCCCGTCCTTTATGAACGGCATACTGTCCAGCCAATAGCTAGTTTGTCCCTTGAAGATGCCGACCATCCATTTGACAACAATATTGTCCACTTGACGGCTGGTCCATATGTTTAGTATGGTAAATAGTTTAAACTCGGTTTTGAATATGTGTTGGAATATTCTATTGTGATGAACGTGGGGTTTGAAATTTGACGTTACGACGGACATCCTGACGTCATGACACGACGTGACATGGACAACCCTGACAAATAAATATCGCAATCACACTTGGAACACATTGTGTATCATTAACCACCACTGAACATGCAATAAAAAATCAAACACCATACACTCTTCAGTGAAAACCTATATGGATGAAAACTTAACCCCTAAAGGACCAAGTGTCCTAACTAGGACATTTCAATGTTCGGGTAGGTTCCCATGGTGTCAATTTTTTATTTTTGTTTTTGAAATAAATCATGTGAATTTGGTATGTCAATAAAAAAATGGGAATCTAATTTTTTTTGATTCCGACTTTGTAAGTGGAAGTTATGGAACAAAAAAGGGTTTTTTTTGGAGAGAATGGGTAGTGCGGGCAGTGCTCAAAATAAACCTAAAAAATTATTATTTTTCAACTTTAACCGTAGGATCTTGTTAAAGATTACCAAGATAGTGCATGGTAAAATTTTCATAGAATTTGACCGTGCAGATTACAAGATTATTGCGTTTGAAGTGAAAAAGATGAAATTGCAGTTTTATTTACATGTTTGATTTGGTATTTTCTATCAAGAAGAAAAATATATTCAGAAGAAAATGAACAGAAAAAGGTAAAAATGATGCTCAAAAACAGGAAAAACCACAGTTCTTCAGGGGTTAAATAAATAAAAACTAGTGAATGGATGAAACCTTATTCCCTTGTTTTTTGAATTGCGCCTCAATGATGGCCTATTGGTATTGTTGTATATTCATATCAAATTTGTCTCCGTTATGTTTGACCGCCATTCCGTTTACTTCAAGATGACAGTTCACTTCTAAACTATTCACCTACATACCATTCATCTCTTCCCTTTTTGTTGTCCTTCACCTAGAACCATAAAAATTGGACTAAAATAATCAGTATACAACAATTATAAACCTTTAAAGGCACTGAGAGAGCCTACAAATTGCCACAACTTCCACATACTAAATTAGCCCCAATCCAAAACATTGCTATTCAAATCTAGAAGCACTAAGCAAAAATCCGAAAGTACTAAGCAAAAAGAAAGCCCAATGCTTTATACAAGAAATCCAAAATCTCTAAGCAAACTTTTGAAAGTGTTACGCAAAGAAAACTCCAATGTACTATGCAAAAATGAATCTCAATGCGATGCGCCCAAACAAACCAAAGCGCTACGCAAAACACTCTTAAGCGCTATGCAAAAACACCCAAATGCACTACACCCAAACACCCCAAAGCGCTACGTAAAACACTCCAAAGTGCTACAAAAAACCCCTCAAAGCGCTACATTAAACACTTCAAAGTGTCATAGAATCCCTTCATAGCGCTACCGAAAACCCTCCAAAGCGCTACACATAAACCTCCAAAGCGCTATACATTACTTTCCAAAACGCTACATAACAACCCACAGTGCACTACGCAAAAGACTACATGCACTACCAAAAACACTCCAATGCGCTATACAAAAACACATCAATGTGCTACGCTAGAGTATCCCAAAGATTTACGCAAAACACTCCAAAATCCCCCAAAGCGCTACACAAAACTCTTTTAGTACTACCCCAAAACCCCCTAAAGCGCTACACAAAAACTCTTTAGAGCGCTACACAATGAACACTCCACTCCACAGCGCTACGCCAAAATCCCTCCAAAATGATACACAAAATTAACAAACTAATGTGCTACGCCGAAATCCCAAAATGACTACGGATAATCCCCCAAAGCGCTATGCAACACTTGAAAATGCGCTATACCACCAAACAAAGCACTATGCAACACCCCACAAAGCATTACGCAATATTCCACAAATTGCTCCGCAAACCCGAAAGAGATCATGATAACAACAATGCAATCATAATTGTGAATGAATGGATGATATATAGGTTAGTAAAAACATTGTTTTTTAACATTAGGTCAACTAATGGTTCATATGTGTTAAAATTTTGAAGATGTACTAACTATTTGGGTATGGAGTCAAATGTCATTAGTTAACAATGTCAAATGATTACATAACCCCTATACATCTTTTGTTGTTTGAGATAAAATGTTGCCTCCAAATACCTTTTTCTAAATCAATGCTAAATCCTTTGTAGATTTATTTATATTGATTTTTATTCAACTTATTAAAGTATTTCTTTGTACAATTTTAGTGTTAATTGTAAATAATAAGGCTTGAATTCTAGAAACTAAAAATTAAAAAAACCAATCCTTTTAAAAAGTGAAGTTTTATTATTCAACTTTAAATTAAAAATATAATATGTTCAATAACTTATACAAAACATTTTTTTCTAAGGAAATAAATTAAAGGTATAAGAAAAGAAAAGATCTACTAACATTAAATACTATAAATTCATTGGAGTTATCCTTAACCCCTAAAGGACCAGGTAGACACATTGTGTCCAATAATAATTTCATTACTCTAAAAACTTGTTTGGATTTCATAATTTCGACTCAATGTTAACTAGAGAATTGAAAACGTACGTTACAAGAACACAAAAATCCTTAAAAAATTGCAATTACGTTGATTGATTCATTGAAAAAAAACTAAAACGTCAACGTAGGTAAACTTGGGACATGGTAGTTAGGGCGGTTGATGACTTGGAAGGCGTTTTCACACTTGGATGTCACATTCGTAAAAAAAGAAGTGTACAATATGTAAAATATTTTCCATTACTGCATCATTAACACTATATAATAATTACGGAAAATGTTTAAATATATTTATAACAAAATCTTTTCAAATTAATTGGAATCTTTTCTACATATTTTATATTGTTTTGGAATATTTTGGAATATTCCAAATATATATTTGAATTCTCGAAAACATTTTTGCAATGTAAAAGTTAATAACGATCACAAACACTGGCTCAACGAGTCACCAACGAGTCACCAACAAGTCACTTCATCTAAACATAAATCTTTGAGAATCAATCATTGTTGTTGTATTTAGTTTTAGAACACCATTTTTTGTGAGCACCTAGATATAGTACATCTTTGTATGCTCCTAAACTTTCAAATGCTAATCACGGTTTTTAAGTTTATGAGAAAACTGACAATGAATGACCTGTTGGTTTTGTTCAAATTTTAAAAAAATCAACTTATGATCAAACCTTATAATCATGTAATATATACGGTAGATTGTTCTGAAAATTGATGAACAGTCTCATGCCTAAGTCCTTTTTGAGTTTCAACGGTGAAGTTTTCTACATGAATACCAATCAAGAGATATAATTGCCTTCTTGAAAGCATCACAAGAAAGTGATAAAATTTTAGGAATGAGCATGGTTTTTTAGGGATTAAAGTCCATCAAATTATGAAGAAGATACCGTGATTTTTTTTTATTATACTCTTATTTCTTCACTCCAAATAGTTAGAAGGTGTGGAAGATCTTGGTGGTTTATCATTATTAGGTGTGGAAGAGGTGTGTAAGAGCTTAGTGGTCTTCAAAAGTTTTCAAAAGTTTTTTAAGCTCCTTTCTTGGTGCTAAATTTTTTTTGAAAACTTTTGAAAACCACCAAGCTCTTACACACCTAATAATGATAGACCACCAAAATCTTTCACACCTTTTAATTATTTAAAGTGAACAAATAAGAGTATAATAAAGCAAAATTCTTTGTAGATTCATCACACTGAAGGTGACTTTAACCCCTAAAGGAGCATGCTCATTCCTAAAATTTTATCACTTTCTCGTGATGCTTTCAAAAAGGCAATTGTATCTCTTAATTGGTATTCATGTAGAAAACTTCACCGTTGAAGCTCAAAGCCGACTTAGTCATGAGACTGTATGTCAATTTTTAGAACAATCTACCGCATATATTATATGATTATAAGGTTTGATCATAAGTTGATTTGTGAAATTTTCGAACAAAACCAACAGGTCATTCATTGCAAACTTTTTCATAAAATTAAGAACCGTGATTAGCGTTTGAAATTTTAGGAGCATACAAAGATGTACTATATCTAGGTGCTCACAAAAAAATGGTGTTCTAAAACTAAATACAACAACAATGATTGATTCTCAAAGATTTATGTTTGGGTAAAGTGACTTGTTGGTGACTCGTTGAGCCGGTGTTTGTGATTGTTGTTGATTTTTACATTGCATAAAATGTTTTAAAGAATTCAAATATATATTTGGAATATTCCAAAAGATTCTAAAATAATATAAAATACGCTGAAAAGATTCCATTTTAATATATTTAAACATTTTCTGTAATTATTATATAGTGTTAATGATGCAATAATGGCAAATATTTTACATATTGTATACTCTTTTTTTTTAACGAATGTGACTGAAAACGCCTTCCAAATCATCAACCGCCTTAACTACCATATCCCAAGTTCACCTACGTTGACGTTTTAGTTTTTTCCCGATGAATCAACCAACATAATTGCAAATCTTGAAAGATTTTTGTGTTCTTGTGACAAACATTTTTAATTCTCTAGTTAACATTGAGTCAAAATTATGAAATCCAAACAAGTTATTAAAGTAATGAAATTATTTTTGGACACAATGTGTCCACCTGGTCCTTTAGGGGTTAAGGATAACTCTATTATGGAGCAAAAATGTATGTGAAAAGAGATACAGTATGAAAAGAAATGATAAACTGCTAATAGACTAGTCACAAGTGGATATATGACTAGATATTTCTATTTTAAAAATTTATATAAATTACATTCAATTTAATTAGTTAAATTAATAAATTTAAAAACAAAATCTTAGTTTTTCATGCATGAATCTTATTTCCCTATCAAAATCCACCAAAATAGCCAAATATCATCTTTCTAAATCTCCAAGCATAAATACTTAATGTAGGAGGTCATGTTCCATTCCATTCACTTCAAACCAACTCTTTTCAACCTACAAATCCAAATGAATTGATTAATCAAATTCTTGTTGTTTGATTCACATTTAGGTACCAACCCAAAATAGGTACCGACTCAAGTTTGTTTTTTGAATGTGTATTACATACAAAAATTTTATGACATCAATTTTCATGGTCCAAAATCCTTTTAAAAACCAAAATTAGGTCCTTCTACATTAAATGGGCGGTTAAATATATCAAGCTCCTTAGGTGCCTGAAAATAAAATTACTAACATTTCTAGAATGTACATTACTTATATATCTTTTAGGTTAAAGCTCAAAAATGCTCCTTTCTTTCTTAATTAGGAAATGACCTTTATTTAGGAGTTAATCCTTTGACCCTTAAAAGCCTGAGGGATATTGAACAAAACATAAATGTGTTATAATATGTGTCATCCACATTTTGATCAAGTTTGTTTCAATAGAAAAAATGTAGGGCACCATCTCTACAAATTATTCATACATTCAAACTTCCAAAAGTAACTTTAAATATTTTTTAATGAATTTGAAAGCATTAACCTTTGGGAATTTGTATAAATTCTAATTTTCACATTTAGAGTTTTAGAGTTTTAAATTTAGCATGATTGGTTAAAGTTAGTTTATCTAATGTAAACTTTGAAAAAGCAAAAGAAATGATGGAGGGACCATCATTACTTTCCTCAAATAACAATTTTATAACACCGAGACAATATTCAGGTGATAAACTTTGAAAAAAATTCTCGGGTGAAGGTTAACTTGGATTGATATAATTCAAATTGCATTGGAAAGTAGGCTTAATGCAAATTATTATTTTTAATTTTTGTTTCTAAAATTATTATATATATTTTTAATTTTAACCCTTAACTACCTGGGCGACCCAAATTGGGTCGCTCTATTTTTAGAACTAAAAATATCTTGAGGAAGGAGTGCCCAAATGATTCAAAATTTGAGCCAATTTTGTATAGAAACGAGTTAGCTATCCAATGGTGTATTCTGATTTGGAGAAATGCACATTTACAATTTTACAAAAATCCACAAATGTTGGGTGGTCACAAAACGGAGTAAGAAAAGTTAGCTGAAGAGAGTGATGGGCAAATGACGAGCTGCCACATGTTCCAGTTGGGCAGGCGGCTTGTGGATGGGTGTAGCTACTCAAATGCAAATCTTGCACTTGGATTTCACCTTTTTTTCCAAAATTCTTTTTCCTATTGTATGTGTACTTTTGTGTACTTTCAATCTACCATGTCTGATTTTGCAACGGAAGATCTTCCGTTGCAAAATCAGATTTGTAGGAAGTTGTAAGATTTCTTTCAAAGTCACAACTGAACTAGTAAAAAGTGGATGTCATGTCAAGGCCTCTTTCTCACTCATTTTTTATCCTAAAAATACAAAACTTGTTATCATGCGTAGGGAACTTGATCATCTTCAGAATTCAAGACGGCACCAACTTTCTAAAATATTATGTGCCCAAGAGAGTCGGTCAAAACTCATTTTCAGCAGTGAAAAAACAGTGAATTTCTTGGAGTACCCTTCACTTTTGTGTCCCATCCAAGCAACCTATAACCCGGATTGACACAAAACTTTGTAAAGATGAAGGTGACTTGCATATCTACAAGATCTTACGGTTGATTTTGTAAAAAAGTGAACTACATAAGTTTGAGCAACATGTATCCCTAACCGAAAAAATCAGGGTCCAAAACGCGCTGAAAATGGTTCAAGAAGTTAAGGACTAAAGTAAATCTACAATGTAAGAATAGATGCAAGGACATAATTTGATATTTTTACCATATTTTTTGAATGGGGTATTAGAAATTCTTAATGATTTTTGAAAGGATATAAGATGGATTTTTTTAATCATCAATCAACTTCTTGTCCTAAGACGTAGATATTAGTTTTCATCAATTATTGATAAGGTGTACAATTATTTAAGTTTTGGAAAGGGAGAAAACAAATATTTTTTGTTCTAGTCTTGACCCATTTTAAGATTTAAGAAAGATAATGTGCATAGAAGGTAAACAATAAACAAAGTTTATTGATATGCGACTTGCTACCCAACCATAGAAGTGAGATATTGTCCTATAGACAATGATATCTCCTTCACCCACCAAGCCACACTTATAGTTCTAGTACCGTCTGTCTACATACCTAGAATATGTACAGACTAACTAGACTATCACTTTGGTGTTCTAACTAACTTGGAGTTATAGACTCTTGGTCTATCAGTTCCCTCGTAAGTAACTTAATTACCATATGAGTAACTTAGGCATAGACCCTTGGTCTATCAGTTCCCTCATGAGTAACTTAATTACCACATGAGTAACTTGATTCCAACACTTCTAACACGCAATTCGCTATTTATGCACTTGGTCAAGTGCGCTCACTTCATAAACATATTTGACTTAAAAAAAACCGGTGAAAAAGTTCTCTAAAAAAACATCAATGTTGTCTTTTTACAATCACTTAAATTGTAAATAAATAATTATTTTAATTATTTTTTATTCTTATCTTTATCTTTTCTTTTATCTTTTCTTTCATCTTTTCTTTTTCAACTTGATTTCTTTCTTGTCTTCTTTCTTGTCTCCCTCTTGTATTTCTTTTGTCTTTCTTCTTGTCTTCCTTTTTGTCTTCCTTGTCTTTTTTATCTTCTACTTTTTCTTTAGTTGTGGCCGTTGAACCCGAAACAATGGGAGCAAATCCAACCACAAAACCAAAAAAAAAAAAAAAAAAAAAGTTTTTTTTTTTTTTTTTTTTTTTTTTTTTTTTTTTTTTTTTTTTTTTTTTCGGGTTGGCTATAAGGTGCTGCTGAACCCTAAATGACAGCCGCCAAAGAAAAAAAAGAAAAAAGTTTTCTTTTCTTCTTTTTGGTTGGCCGTGGGGTGCTGCTAAACCGTAAACGGCGGCCGCCAAAAAAAAAAAAAAAAAAAAAAGTTTTTTTTTTTTACTTTTTTTACTTTTTTCAAATTTTACTATTTTTAGGCTCTGGGTGCGCGGCCGCGCACCCAAAGATCTCCCATCTCCCTCTCATCTTCTTCTCCTCTCCTCACATATATAGAGGAGAGGAGAGGGATGGGAGAGGGAGTAGGAGAATGATGAGAGAGACCCCCTCCTCTTCCCTTATATATATGAGGAGAGGGGAGAGAGATGGAGAGGAGATGAACGTAGAGAGGGAGATGAACGTAGAGAGGGAGATGAAGATGGAAAGAGAGATGAAGATAGAAAGAGAGATGAAGATGTAGAGGGAGATTGAAGGGTCTTTGGGTGCGCGGCCGCGCACCCAGAGCCTAAAAATAGTAAAATTTGAAAAAAGTCAAAAAAGTAAAAAAAATAATTTATTTATTTATTTATTTTTTGGGCGGCCGCCGTTTACGGTTTAGCAGCACCCCACGGCCAACCAAAAAGAAGAAAAGAAAAGTTTTTTTTTTTTTTTCTTTGGCGGCTGCCATTTACGGTTCAGCAGCACCTTATAGCCAACCCGGAAAAAAAAAAAAAAATAAATAAATAAATAAAAAAAATAAATAAAAAAAATTGGTTTTGTGGTTGGGTTTGCTCCCATTGTTTCGGGTTCAACGGCCACAACTGAAGAAAAAGTAGAAGAAAAAAAAGACAAGGAAGACAAAAAGGAAGACAAGAAGAAAGACAAAAGAAAGACAAGAGGGAGACAAGAAAGAAGACAAGAAAGAAATCAAGTTGAAAAAGAAAAGATGAAAGAAAAGATAAAAGAAAAGATAAAGATAAGAATAAAAAATAATTAAAATAATTATTTGTTTACAATGTAAGGGATTGAAGAAAGACAATAATCGTCATTTTAAAAAAAAAAAAGTTAGACCAAAAAAATTATGCGCCCGAGAACCAAGTGCATGATTATATGGCCAAGTGCGTAAATAGCGAATTGTGTGTTCTATGGTGGGTTGCAAAATTACCAGATCAAGTAAGATTTTGTGGTTGTTTTTCTTTTATGTTGTTTTGTGTAAAGATGAAAATTTAATTAAAGAGTGCTAATGTAGCTATTTTCTAAGTGTAATTAGTTAAACTTTAAATGCCTCCAATGTCTTCTCACCATTGCATTTGAGTTAGAACATATTCAAATGCAACATCATAGTTAAGCATTTGTAAAATTTTGTAATAGTTTTGATTCACTAATGTTGGTCTAACGTTTCTTGTTCGTTCAAAAAATACCCATTTAGCAAACAAATGCAGAATTTATAGAATGTATAAATAAATAAAAATTGTTGATGGTGATAGATGGTGTGGTTAAACTTTAATGACTCAAAGAAGAGTTAAGGAGAAAGTGTGAATATCTATGATGTACTTTGTGATTGTCACAGAAACTATTTGATGAACTTGAATAGTAAGTTTGTTAAAAAGAAAGTTAAAACATCAAATTTGTAGGTGTTGGTGCTTCTTAACCCCTAAATGTTCTCACCCTTTTTCAGATTTGGCAATTTTCCAAAAATGCATTATAAAATGCAACTAAGAGCAATATTTTCAAGTCGATGAATCAATAAAAGTTGTACATTATGCATTTTAGATTCTATCCATTCAATTAGATTTGCAATTGTTAACACCAATATTTGTGTATTATATTTCAAACTTAAAATTTAAACTCTTTTGTAAAATGATTACGAATAAGATATTGACAATCAAATAATGAAATTTGTTGTCATGGATTGAAATGTAATACTCTAAGTGTAATGATTTTTGGAGATTTTTTGGTTGCTTAAAATTAGTAGTTGACTTTTTCAAGAGCACTTTTAGACTAAAATCTTCAAAATTTTGGGTGGAACACTACAACATGAAATAAGGCATAAAATTTTCACAAATCATTCACTTTCTAATCGGATCACACATGCACAGAGCTAATTTCCTATAAAAGTTTCAACAAAAAATCCACATTACAAAAAGTGCATGATGAATGAGAAAACGGACTATACACCTATACATGGTTGGGCGGTTAGGGGTTGAAGTCTATGTCCACTAGAGAGTCATAGATCCTACCTCCACATGGAGGCACCAAAGGGTAAACTTGCTCGCTATCTAAGCCCATTGGGCATATATAAACATACTACCTCTAACAAATTATTCATTCACAATAATCTTTTCATTATTGTTATTTCATTGACAAGGGCAAAAGAAAAATATGAATGATGTTTAAATCATAGTAAATTTTAAGGATAGAGGAATTGAATTTTAAAAAGTGTTTATCACTCTAGTAGAAAAGGGCAATTTGGACTTTAACCATTAAAAGCCCGAGGGGTATTAGACAAAACATAAATGTGTTTTAAAATGTGCCTTCCATATGTTTGGTGCAATATACAAAATGTAGGGCACCATCTCTACAATTATCCATACTGTCAAACTTCCAAAAATAACTTAAGATAATTTGTGAATGAATTTAATAGCATTAACCTTTGAAAATTTGTATAAATTCTAATTTTCACTTTTAGAGTTTAAAATTTAGCATGATTGGTTAAATTTGGTTTGTCTCTTGTAAATTTCAAAAAAATAAATTAAAAAAATGATGGAGGGAACATCATTATTGTCTCCAAATAGCATATTTTGTAACACTAATATAATGTTGAAGTGATTCACTTTGAAAAATTCTCCCGGGTGGAGTTTAAATCGAATTAACATTTTTCAAATTCGGTTGGAAAGTAGACTTGATGTGATATTTTAGAATATGCTTTATTTTTCTAAAAATATAAGTTTTTTAAATTTCAAGCAGCCCGTTAGATTTGGGCAACAACCAAAAAATGGTCATTTGGGCGTTTAGGAGTTAACCTTAACCCCTAAAGGCCCAAGGTGTATTGGGACCTCCAAAACCAAAAACTGCGATTTTTGAGCACCTTGTGGAAGTTGATGTATATTTCAATATGTTTTAACTTTTTTGTACTTCCAACCGTAAGATCTTCAACCCAACTACTTGCACTAACACCATGTTAAATTTCAACCGTTGGATCTTTACCATTTGTGAGTTTATAACATTCAAAGTTGATTCAAAAGTTTTTTTGGGCTTTACCCAAAAGGCATAATCTAAATGGTGCAAAGGGGGACTTGATGATTATTACCCCAAACATTTTGCTCATATTTTTTTCCATGTAGGTAACTAAGTTAGGCACCTCCATGCAAAATTTTAGAGACTCATTATGCTTTTTTGGCCTTCATGCAAATTATTTTCCAGAAGAAGGTTCAAAAACCACAATATGGTAAAACTTGAATAACGTTAAAGGTTTTTGGTTTAGTAAAAAAGTGAACGGTGAAAAGTTACATCTATGAGTTTGTGAATTTTAGGAAAAAAAAAAATCGAAAAATTCCTAAATCTCAAATTTTGACAATTTTTGAAAGAAAAAAAATGTAAAATTACAAAAAGCTTTGAAGCTTGCTCTTGTAAATTTTGAAGGCTGCCCATGTAAAATTGTTAAAACTTTCAACTTGGATTTTTAAAAAATGTGTGTAGTAGTATTATTATAAACATATTTCTAAAAAAAAATTCAAAAAAACACTAATTTTTTTTTTTTTTTTTGCTGTCCCAGTTGGGCTTGAAAACAAAATTTTGCATAGTAAAATTCTAAAACTTGAATTTGGCTGCCCAAATTTTACCACATATAGTATGTATGTATTACCACACCCACACCAAAGTTTAACCCAAAATACTAAAGTTAAACCCGTCATCTAGGCTGCCCGAAACAGCAAAAAGCCATTTTGGCTTTTAGGGGCCTTTAGGGGTTAAATGTCAAAAGGCCCTCGACGGGGCAGCCCGGATGGCATTTGAATTTTTGGAGAGAAAAAAAAAAACAATAAAATTGATGAAACGGCTCTACTTACTAGCATTGTAAGACTTCGATACTTATCAAAAATGACCTCAGCTGCCCCCAACCTCAACTTTTGTTCATTTAGATAACTTTGATTGCTTGCCAATGTTTCCACAATCTCCCAAATGAGGTGCAAATTTGGGATCTAGATTGCTTTTTCAATAGCTTTCCAACGCACCAATCTTCACTTGATATGGTTGAGAAAGTGCACTTTTTTCTTTGACTTTTGAAGGTTAACTTCTAAATGTTCAAATGAACATTTTATGGTCCCTACCCAAAATTAACAAGCTGCTTGAAACAAAAAACCGTTCTTGAAATTACTAAAATATTCTAACATACGACATAAAGTCCACTTCCAAAACAATTTGAATTAAGGGAGAATTTTTCAACGTGGATCACCTCAACATTGTTATAGTGTTATAAAAATTTCTAATTGGAGAAAGTTATGATATTTCTTCCATCATTTCTTTTAAATTTTTTGAATTTTACAATAGATAAAACAACTTTAACTAGTCATGCCAAATTGTAAACTCTAAAAGTGAAACATATAATTGAAACAAATTTTCAAAGGTAAACGCTTTTAAATTCATTAAATTTGTATCCAAAGTAGTTTTTGAAAGTCTGACACTAAAGATAATTTGTTGAAATGATGCCCTACATTTTTCCTATTGAACTTAACTTCATCAAACATATCGAAGGCACATAATATAACACATCTATGTTTTGTTCACTACTCCTTGGGCTTTTAGGGGTCAAAATAGTTTCAAAGCTTGGAGTCCAAGGCCCATATTGGCACCAAGCTATTGCCACTATGAGCCTTGTACACCATGCTCTATCACTATTCCTTGGTACCCAAGACCACCCACTTTTTACTGATGTTTCATAGTGGCAAGAAGTGTGAAATGATAAATTCATTTCATACAGAAAAGATTGTCTCAAAGTGAAAAATCACCTCTGACTTGTTTTGAGTTCAAAAAGTCTGCAAAAACTGGTCTATGATGAAGTGAACAATAATTTAAAGCAAGGCCCTGCACCACTGTGGGGCATGAATCTCGTGATCTCCCCAATACTAAAGGAGAGTTCCCACAAGTCCTCCTATCCCAAGGGACTATTCATTAAGAGACTTCCGCTATTCATGATCAACGCTAGTCAGAAATTGATCATATTGACATACAAACAGACCATAGAAATTAGAAAACTCCACTTTTGCTTTCAGATAACTCTAGTCCGTCTTTGAATAGGCATTCACAATAGCAGTCATTTGAGGAGGCAAGGGTTCTGAAAAAAGACATATTCACATTGGAGACTGATAAGGAATGACTTCAAACTCTAAAGAAGCAAACCTTCTCAAAGTACAAAGTGAGAAGAATATCACACACAAACAGAAATCGATTCGATCGTGAAAAGGATGAAATGAATAACAGTACCACAAGAAACATGAACTCACATTATTTCAAAAACCCACATTATATTAAATTAACGATCAGATTATTTGACAACCCTCGTCTGTTTGAAACTGTCGACCTCACACTATTGCAGCAATTTGTCAAGTAGGTTGCAAAGCAGAAGCACTATACATGATACCCGAAGCAAATGTGCATCATACAGCAGAGAGGAAAAGGAAAAGAACACATCAGCGTGGAACTTAGCATTGCTAAAAATAAATTGATTGTACATGATTCACAACGGAGTCACAATTTTGGCAATTTGCCTGGTGAGCGTTTTTATGCACCATCAAGCCGGCCTGTCTACGTTGGCAGGCACAGAAGCTTGAAGGAATAAATCAATCAATAAATGAGCTTGGTATTATTAATGAATGTTTACCAAAGGTCTCAATCTAAGCTCACACATCAATCGCAACATCGAGGTGCGCGAAAAAAGAATGATCCACTATCTCGCAGACTCTACACCTGGTTTCACCAATGCAAGTACTCCTGCAAATCGAAACAAAATGAGAAAATCAAATTCAGATTCAGAAAGAGAGCGCCAAAGATCAATACTTAGTGTAGAGCAGGATCAATGCTTCGCAAAGAGAAGAATCAATGCTTAGTGTAGAGCAGGATCAATGCTCCGCAAAAAGAAGAATCAATGCTTAGTGTAGAGCAGGATCGATGCTCCGCAAAAAGAAGAATCAATGCTTAGTGTAGAGCGGGATCGATGCTTCGCCAAAAGAAGAATCAAAATCAATGCTTAGTGTAGAGCAGGATCAATGCTTCGTGAAAAGCAGGATCGATGCTAAGAGTTCAGCACCAATGCCAGATGAGGGATCTGGTTTTTGAAAGAATTGCGTACCTTCAGAATTAATAGAGCTTGACAATGCGGATGATGTCACCATTGAGCTTGATGAAAAGGAATTTCTTCTTCCAGCTCTCCACGGCGGTGAGCACGATGAACTTCTTCCCCTCCAAGCTCCTCCTGAACCAAGGCACCACCAGGTCAAGCTTCAGCAACTTGGATCTCGGGGTGCCGTCGTTCATTGTCGTGCTCACCAGCAAACGCATCACCGGATGCTCCGGAGTAACAACAACAGGCTCAATGGCGGACCACTTGCTCTTCGCCACCACAACTTCGCTGGTGTACTTCGGGAAGTTGACGTTCTTGAAGCTCACATCTCGAGTTGCCAAGTTGTGCAAGATGACCTTGATCGAAATTTCCTCTCGCCTCCCCTCGGGGTGCGCTTCAGCCACAACAAACAGCGTGAGAGCAGCGACAAGGAAAACTACCTTGGAAGCGGCCATGGTTGCTCCGTTGCTGCAGCAACAACAACGATGATGCAAGGAGTAAATTCCACGGACTCGGAGGCTCAAGGCAGATCTCGCTTGTGCCTACCTAAGCTAAAGCCCGAACCTAAAACGGGGATCAACGAACATATACAACGCGTGAAGTAGGTGTAGATCGCCAGTTCTAAAATTGGTGAAATCACCAAGAAACATCACCAATTAGGTCAAACTCATTTTTCGTCTCTACCAGTTTTCCCGGCAAGGCTGAAACATACAGAAAATTGTATGACACGAATGCCATCCATGGATCTCATTTCAAATGATGCTTCCCGGCTTCCTGCAAGCGCATTGATGCTAGAGCTCGTTTTCTATTATCCGCCTATTGGCGAAATGGTGGACCTTCCACTTGAAATCTTTGATTGCAAATGTGTCAGCAACGTGCTATTTCCGAAAGTACCTGCTTAAGCGACTCCTACATACAAGCAGGCGGATCGGAACCCTGGCGTAGCGCGCCATTGTTTCGGACGAAGGCCTCTTGGCGTTCAAACCTACGTTTCCGGATCTATTCTGTTGCATCATTCTTCATTCTCGATGAATCATCCGCACTTCATTCTTCAGATGAGTCATCCCCTGATTTCTAATCCTAATCCGACTGCCGTAAACAAGGCCATGGCCGACGTGATTGCATGTGAAGTTCCATTAATAGCGCTTCGACGAGGAGAATCGTCGCCGCAACTTGTGTGAAGCATTTCGTATATAATCTCAATCATCTTCTGAGTAACTTCAGCCTTTGATCAACACCTGAACACATTTCTGTTTTTTGTGCTTTTAAGCATCAGATACCATGGCCAGGTTGCTCGTCCTCGTCGCCGCCTTCATGCTCGCTGCAGCTGTTGTAGCGGAAGCAACTGTCATTGCACCGGCTCCACTGCCTGCAGTTTCTCTCAAGGGGACATTCTCCATCAAGCTCATCTTGCACAACGTCGCGCACCGGCCCGTGACGTTCAAGCTCGTGAGCCCCGTGGTTTCAAGCCCCGTCGTGTGCGTGAAGAACAAGTGGAACGCCATTCCGCCGACGCTCATCAGCTCCAAGCACACAACGCTGCACGTTTCCGTCGAGGTGGAGAATAACAAGCACGTGGCCGTGAAGAAGAACGTGACGATCGATTTGCTGAAGCACTTCGACGTGGCTGAATTGAAGGGCACGAAGTTCTTGGTTCTCACCGCTGTGGAGAGCTGGAGCTGGAAGACCAAGTATCTGCTCATCACCATGGGCGAAGTCGTCGTCCTCTCTTTCAAGCTCTAGATCATAGGGACTTTCCTAATTCCTTATGATTCATGAGAACGGTCAGATGATTGATTGTGGCAATCGGGTGATAGAACTCTGTATTGTGTGAAAATTCTTTGATTCTTTGTGCCTGTTTGAACGATTCTAACACGGCAGAATTTGCTGTTTTGTAATAAGATTGTGCTGCGAGTGATCACGGCAACAGCATAGGTCTCACGGGCGACGCTATCAGCCTGATACTTGTAGCTTTATGTTGTATTTTTTTTTTATCATTAATACAAAGCCATATATACTGAGGCGCTTCAAGTCCGTGTTTGAGTTCGTGAAGCTACAATGTTCAAGAGCTGGCATGATACTGACAATGTTCAATGTTTACTTCGCTGCATGAGGATTTCATAACAAAGAAAGTCTCGGACAGACTAGCTCTGAAAGTGTGCAGCACTTCTTCCAAAACTACTACCACTTCTGCAAACGTAGATGCATGAATGACATGCTCTTCAAGAAAGGCCAACTGCAGAGCTGCAGCTCACTGAGTGCAAGACTCCCAGACTTCTTTAATGTCACAGCCGAGTAGCTCAGAATGCACGGTGTGTGGTTAAGGTAGAAGCACCAGAAAATGTTAGGTACCAATTGTGGTCACCTATAAAAGCACATGTTTCAACTTTAGGAATTCCCAATCTAGTTAACCCTTGAAGGATTTAGGGAATAGTAGATACGTTGCCGCATATTTAACATTTGTTATGAGTAGAAAGTTCCAAATTGAGATCCCAATAGCTTTTAAGACCATGTAGACATGCATTTTAATTTTACTTTTGATACAATACTCATAGGAGGTGTAGAACCATTCCAAATACAATGAAATACGGTGGTGTACATTGGCCGGAATGGCCAATCTGGACCTTTAAGGGTTAACACAAGTATTGACTAGGGCTTCGCTGCTCTTCGCACTACCAGTGACGAATGACATATTATGATACATTGCAAAGTAGAAACCATGAAATTGATGTATTAATTACTTAAATAATAAATGAGCGAATGTGTGTGAGTTGTACATGAGTGACATATTAAGCAAAATAAATTGAATGTATAGCATGATGGATAAGGCTTCTTAGTATAATTTCTCCAATAGAAACTTGAAGTGGATAAACATTGAAACTTGGTGTATCACAAAGGAGTTGGTCAACACTATCATCAGAAGAAATTTCAACATCACGTCCAATCATGCTACATATAACCCTATATTGAATGCCTGAGGCGGGGACAGATTTGCAACTTGGGGTTAACAGCTTATGTCTTTATAGAAATCTTGCAAGAAAGAAACAAGATACATTTTCATTCGCTTCGTGCTGCAAGTCTACAGAACAAGTAGTTTTATCCCAATCACTCTTCATCGTAGCAGATTATCTCTGGGGGGTCGAGCACAATGACTCAAGCTGGTCTTCAAACATTGGTTATCAAATTTCTCATTAATACTTGCTTGAGAAAACCCCACGCCAAATTCATCAAAAAATTTGACTACACAGACTTTGAAAACACCAAGAATCAAACCGAAAATCCTTGAGCGTATAGAGTTATATCTAATTGCAAAATTCTGCAAACCACAAAAATTGCAGACGAAGGTAACGAGATTTTCAATATTGAGAACTAAAAACTCACCAAACGCTTTGAAAACTCTGTAGTTAAAGAACAACTGCAATGATATGAAGAGCTAGTTTTTGAAATGCAAAGGTAGTTCTGATCCTCAAAATATAAGAAATTCATAGTCGGATTTTTTCTAGTGTAAACAGGTAACATCAAAAAGCGGAGTTTGATTCTTCCGTCGCAATTAGCATTGTTTCTAGGAAATGGATATTCAGTAGTAGTCGGTTGGATATTTTACATACGCAATTAGTTTACGACTGAAACCCTAAAACAAACACTTCCAAACTTACGAAGAACATGCATCCATGCATTAAACCCTAAAGGACCAAGGATTCATGGCTTAAACCTCGATTGATCATGAGGAATGGACGCTGAAAAGAAAATCAACATGAAGCCAATCACAACATTCATCAATAGAGGAACTCCATGAACCTCTAGATTTTTCATACCCCTCCCAGATTGTCAGTTCAAGTCCTCAATTGACTGAAACTCTAAAACAAACACTTCGAGAAGATGCATCCATGCATTAAACCCCAAAGGACCAATGGATTCATGGTTTGAAACTCAATTGGAAAAATTGTAAATTCGATGAGGCCAAATTTTCTATCAGCTGAACCAGAGGACAACATTGGAATGGACGCTGAAAGAGCATCAACATCAAGCCAATAATAACAGAGAAACTTTATAAACCTCAAGCTATGATTATCATGATATAAGATGACTGGCTAATACTTTTACTCAAGCAACAATCGGTTCAATACAGTGACGGCCCAAACCTTGCATCTTATTTCACAAAGCTGAAACACACTATTGCATGTGTTTATAAAAATAAAAAAAATTCAGACTCAGAAAAAATCGCAACTCAAAACTCCTAAACAGAAACATGAGCTCTTGTCCTTTTAGGGATTAAGAAGCAATAATGGAGCTTAAGAAAACCCTAAACTCATGAACTCATCAGACAATGAATGGCATAAGAAAAGCTACTCAGTACCTTTGCTCCGAACCTGCTCAACTTCTTATTGCAAAGTTTCCAATTGCGCCTCAGGTCCTCGGCGGATTGCAATTCGTTCACAGCTCGGGCACGCACACGCCATGACCTAAATTGTCTCCCTCTTGGATTCCCAAAACCTGCAACAGTAGTCGTAGCAGTCCTTTGGGTCCTTCCAACTTGATGGGAATTCGACAATGGAGGTTCTAAATTGGAAATTTTCCCTGTGATTTTCGCCTGTTAAGCATATTGTTCTACAAGTAGGGTTCCACACATCAAGGGCGGTAGTCAAATGCACCATCGCCATTCTCTCCGATGCCTTTCAAAGAAGAAGTGCTCTGTGTCCACTGAAAAATTGGATTTCAAACAAAATTACAGAATCAGGGATGTATATAAAGGTTGACGGCAACCCAATTGCTGAGTGCAGGGAACGATGTGTGATGTTGTGTTGCTTGCAATTCGGGGAGGAAGAAAAACACCATCGCTTAAGCTTCAGAGTTTGAAACCCTGATACTTGGTACAAAATTTGCACCAAGTTCAAACAACAAAACGCGATAATGACCCAATTGGAGGAACACCACGACGATCAAGAGGCGGCAAGCCCTCTTCAGCCACCTCCGTCTGTCCATCCCTCCCCGCCTCACTCTAAATCCCGCTCTCCTCCATTCTCATTTCCTCACAATCCATTCCATCGACAACATAAACTGAGGCTCCGCACATTCTCATTACAAACAATCGTCGCACACCGAAACGCCGACAAGCCGAAACGCCGAAACGCCAAAACGCCGAACGATTTGGAACGGTCCTCTAGGTAATCTGGAATAGTCTTGGTGACAAGACGAAATGGAATCAGTCATGGTGACGAAATAGAACTGTCATGACGACGAACCTACCATCCAATGTATGCTAAACCAGCTCCGACTTTCGTCGTCACTGGAATTATAAAAACCAAGTTAGCAATCTAATTGGACTAGAAATGAATGACAGTCATTGATACACCTACTAATATCAATGGTGGTATATTCATATTAAGTTTGAAAATTTATAACAATTGAAAAGCATACATCGTGAAAAAATTAATTAAAAATTGAGCTTGGTTATTAAACCCAAAGTTTTATATGTTGAAATTTTTTATCATTGAAAATCAGAGCTCCATGTAGGTTGAAATGCTTGAACTGACGGCAACTGTACCCCTTACCTTATATTAGATTGGGACAATGTAGTGTTGCATGTAGAAGTGACATTAAAGAAATATTTGAGGTTGTATAAATATGGAAAGTAGTTTAGTACCTTTTCTTCATATTTATTATAGTATTTTTAATACCATGAATTTTTTTTGAATTTAACCTCTAAACATCACAAAGTCCAAGAAGTGAAGAACAACCAAATTCAAATTGTCCATTTGTTTTCAATATTGTTCAGATATAAGACATTCTTTTTTTAAAAGAATAATCAAGTGGTCTTTCATAGATTTCGTAATGGATTGATATGTTTGAAGGTTAAAATGAGTCCTTTATGAGTCAAGAACATAGGTCCCGAGGAAATACATGACCTTTAGAACCCTACGTTATAAGTTTCTCAACCAATCAACTTATAGTTTAAATTTTCAATTCAAATATTTTAGAAGAAGATAAGGAAGGCATGTTCCTTCAACGAGTGTCGTGCCTAAGAGATATTAAAAAAGTCTTTTACACCTAAGTGCTTAGAGGGTTTGGGCAATACTTAAATGTATTATAAAATGAGGCTTTTTCCCGGGGAGGTCACTCCATTGTCAAGTTGAACACCATGTGCGAACAAAGTTTGCTACCCCTATATTATATGCCATAAATAATTTTTAAAATTATGATATTTTTTCTACATATACGTAGCCATTGATAACATCTTTTGTATGTTTTTTTGAAATTTTTAGTCATCTTCATTTTTTTTAGTAATTGTTTTAGTTCATTTCTACGTCATTCTAGTTAGAAACGGTATGTTTTATAAAAAAAGAAAGATCATCAAATTTGGTTATCCTTTTTTTACTATGTAATAGATACTGAGTATATCTACTCATGAAAAAAATTGATAAAATTTTGACCCATTTTGGTGATGCAACTTAGAAAACTTAGATTTATTTTGTTCGCACGTGGTTTTCAACTTGACAATGGAGTGACCTCCCCGTGGGCTTTTTTAACTTTTTAGAGCTTTGGCTCTAAAGAGTATATGTAAGACATTTTTATTAGAAAACATATGTATGGTTGAATTTGAAATAGAATGCCTAAATATTTTTCAAGTTAATTTATATGGAAAGACTTTGAAAATGCACTAAAGTTACAATTTCAATATTCTCATCTTGTAATTCATTATGATTGGTTGAGATCATTATGCTTCAATAATGGTGAAGTTTTTTATTTGGAATTTATTATGGTTCAACATATGTGTTTTGAGATCTCTTTGTAAGCAATCAGAAGATAATTTCATATTGAAATATTGCACGTTATGCAAAAGATGATTCAATATTGTACGTTATGCAGTTTTAGCCAATCATTCCAAAATTCATAAAATGATGAGTATTTGTATCTTTAATATAATTAAAACAACAATCTCTTATAAAATTGAATTTAAATAGTCATATTTTGACACTATAACTTAATCCAACTGTGTGGATGTCATAGAAAAGTAATCATCTAAAAATTTAATTTGTACATCAGCCTCAATGAATGGATCTAGTGCACAATTTATAATTCAAAGCCTTAAATTATTTTTTTGTCAAAATGAAAGCTCACATGGAATGAAACGACCCAGTAAATTCAACGTCAATTTTTTTCTAATCAAACTCCACTTACATGAAGATAACAGCCTAAACAATAATACTAAAAATATATGGATGAAAATATCAACATAGATGAAAAAGGTACAATGATTCTATACATTAGAGTTAACCGAAAAGTGGGCTCAAAGAGGAAAGTTTAAGCAAATTCCTCTTGAACTCTTCTTGAACTCATATTGAAATATAAATAGACCGAAAACTAGTTCAAGATGAGTTGAGAGACAATCTAAAGCAAGCCACTGTCATTATTCTCCACACCTCGCAATGACTTCCACACCTCCTACCAAAGCTCCAAGCCCATGGCTCACAAGGGGACAAGTTATGACACGACACTATTCAACCCAAACATAGCTCAAAAGAGCTCAAAAGAGAGGTTAGAAGGAGGTTGAAAAGGGAGGTTCTATGGCCTTCTTTTCGATTAACTCTATTGTTTAACAAATAAATGCTTGGGCACTTAGGGGTTAATCCCTAAATGCCCACAACCCTCTCTAAATTTGGAGAAATGCAAAGATGCGTTATAAGTACAACCAAGAATGATATTTTGAACTTGATGTATGAATAAAAGTTGTACATTATGAATTTTAGATTCTATCCATACAATTAGATCTATGATTGCTATCACCAATATCTTTGTTTACTATTTGAAAATTAAGATTCAAAATTCTTTCGTAAATCAATTACAAATAAGATACGGACAATTTGTTTTTTATAGGTTGAAATGTAATACTCTAAGTGTAGTGATTTTTAGAGATTTTATAGTTACTTGATTTTTTGAGTTGACCTTCTCAAGAGCACTTTTGAACGGACTTTTGAACTATTTTTAATTAAGATTTTAGAAATTTTTAGTGAATTGTTGCAAAATGAAATGAAGCATAAAATTTTCACAAATCATCTCCTTTCTAATAAGTTCACACATGTATGAAGCTAACTTACTAGAAAATTTACAATAAAAATTTCATACTACAGAAAGTGCACGAAGGATAATAAAATGTGGATGAAATCTGTACACCGTCCAAAAAAGGATGTATTAGTAGTTAAGGTTTAAAAATGTTATATGTACTCGTTTATAACATGTAACATAGTATAAGGTAGGAATGCTTTATACTTTTTAGGGCATGATATCACTTCCTAACAAAACCATATAAAACTAATAAGGAATAGAAGTACATAGAATCACGTAAAGTATTGATTATTTAAGACTTTTTATGGTTTTATCATAAGTGCGACTTAGACACCCTCACTAGAACTCGCAAAAAGTGCATGTATAATGGTCGTTTCATTTACGTATTGTAATTACAATATTAGTTGAAAACCAACATTATCTCAAGATCCCATTATTGGAGTATTTACAAAAAAAATTATACTACGATCCTATTCAAAAGTAAAAGATCGTATTATAGCTATGGTGAGAGAACAAAAGAAGTGATATTCCAAAATGTTGATATAAAAGAGGTTAGTGTGTACCTATAAGGTTCTTTAGCCCTTACTAAGGTACATCCTTTTGCTCCCACTGCAAAAATAAATAAAAATTCAAAACATGTGATTTTTGAGGCGGGGTTACCGTGGACTTCAAAACCTCCACCATCATTCTTTAAGTAAATAAGGACATGATATGTGCAATATTCTAGAATCCGCTACAATGATTCTTGTGCAACGATTCTCATTCCAAAGTAGAATTCACAAAGGTTAACGAACCTAATGTTGGTGTTCAAATTGAACAAAATTGAGTTAACCAAAAAGAAGACCATTTAACCCCTAAATTTCCTTGTGTTTTTGGGAGCTTGAAACCTCAAAACTGCGATTTTCTACCTCTATGTACTCCCGGGGATGTGAACCAAGTTTTTTTACTTCTTTTAGAATTCCAACCGTAAGATCTTGTACCTAAGCCTATTCATAGCTACTGTTTCAAAAATTGACCGTTGGATGTTTTTCATTTGCAAGATCATAACATCCAAAGTTTGTGCAAAAGTTTTTCGGGGCATTGCTTGGGAGGCATTGTCTCCATAGTGCAAAGGGGGACTTGAAGATTGTTACTCCAAACATTTTGCTCATATTTCTTTCCATGTAGATAACTAAGTTGGGTACGCTCATGCAAAATTTTAGAGACTCATTACGCGTTTCAAACCTTCATGCAAATTAATTTCCGAAAGTAGGTATAAAAATGGCAATTTGGTGAAACATGCATCACATTAATTGTATTTGATTTTTGAAAAAAATGAACGGTGATTAGGTACCTCTATGATTTTATAAATTTTAGGCGAATTTGTTTTTAAAAAAATTCAAAATCTCAAATTTTGACAAATTTCGAAAGAAATGGATGTGAAATTACAAAAAACCTTGGAGGTTGCTGTTCTTTATTTTGGAGGCTGCCCTTGTCAAGCCAAGAATATAATCAACATGGGTCACTTCAAATTCTGAGCCTAAATGTGGTGAAGAGCATGTCTCCAAAAAAAATTTGAAAAAATGATTATAATAAAAAGTTTTTTTCTGCCCTAGTTGGGCTTGAAACCAAAAATTTCAATAAAAGAATTATAAAATCCGAATTTGACTTTGTAATTTTTACCCCACACACCTTGTATGTATGACCACGCCCACGTCAAATTATAGTCTAAAATTCTTAATTTAGACCTTCCATCTAAGCTGCCCGAAACAGCAAAAAGCCATTTTGGCTTTTAAGGGCCTTTAGGGGTTAAGCTCCCCTTTTGCTCTATGTCTAACCTCTTTCTTGAACTATACTTGGGTTGAATAGTGTCGTGTCATAAATTGTTCCCTTGTGGGTCATGTGCTTAGAGCTTTGGTCGAAGGTGTGGGAGTCATTGCAAGGTGTCACTAGTAGGAAATGTGCCGCTTTTCACTTACTATAAATGAAAAAGAAATGAAACCGCGCAAGGCACATGGGTTGTGTCAACGTTGGTGAGTAGTTTTGGTCACAAGAAAACAAAAAGATAAGTATGTTATTCCAGTACTGTTCACTGTTCTCACAAAGTGGGGAATAAAAAACGGTAGGTTTGCTACTAGTGTGTGGAGAATAATGACACGGTGACTTGCTTTAAATTGTCTCCCAACTCATCATGAACTAGTTTTTGGTTTATTTATATTTCAGTATGAGTTCAAGAGGAATTCAACACGATTTTGCCTCTTTAGGCTCACTGTTCGATTATTCGATTAACTCTAATGTAATTTGAACAAACCTACTGTAACTTAATTCGAGAAGAAATTTGAAAGTGATTTACAAATGAAACTTCTAGTTGGCAGCAAAGAATCTGTTGCAAACTAGACTGAGTATTTATTCATCGATACTTGTCTGTGCACTCTGTGGCTGATGAATAGTGGCGGTCTGTATGTGCCGGCCTGCATGCGCTCATGACAAGAAGATCATTCGCCTCCGAGTCGAGCAGTTTCTCTCCAAGAGCACTCCTTCACTTTGCGTACCTTCCTCCAGAGTGCTGCCAATAGAGTTAACCAAAAAAAAGTGTCTCAAAGTGGAAACACGTCTCGTCCGTACTCACCTTAGGGCCGCTTCACACTATGGTCGAAGGTCGAAGGTCGAGAGACCATCGATTTTCATCAATTCATATTGCAAGAAATCAAGAACGGTCTCTTGACCCTTCACAATAGAGGCCAAAGTCCAAAGGCCATCGCTCTCTAAAATGTTTACATTGCAACACTTTTAAATAAGGCAACAGACTCTCGAAGAAAGTTTGGGTCGGACAAGAATAGAAACCCAATCTATGGTCAAGAGGTCGTCTATTTTTTTAATTAAAATTTTAAACTATACTTTATTGCCTATTTTCACCCCATTTCTTTGGACTCTCAACAAAGTCTGGTCACTCAATCCCACCGCCTCTCGATTTGGTCGGCCATAGTGTGAAGCATCCCTTAAACTTGTTTTTAGTTTCAAAAGACATCAAAACTAGTCTATGGTGAATTGGAGAATAATCTAAAGCAACGCCCTGTACCGCCCAAGGGACTGGAGTTTGTGGCCTCCCCAATGCTAAAGCAAAGTTCTCAGAAGTTCCTTCAAGCATAAAGGACTATAATTTATGAAAGAACCAAGGGACTATTCATGTGCAATCCGTGTCAATAATTTAAACATGCAAACTTTGCAGACTGAGCATAGAATCCTACTTGTTTTTAGCTAACTCAAATGAATTATGAGCTTCATCTTCTTTAATTATGGTATCAATCCAAAATGCAATGGTCACAAGAAGAAAGAAAGGAAGAAGAACTCCAAAATGCCTATTTTGAGTCTGGCGTGAATAAAGTGTATGTTCGATCCACCCTTGATATGATTTGATGTCCACCTGACAAAGGACCATTGGTCATGACTACCAATGCTCACACATCCTTGATGCCACTAGCTAAAACAACTAATGCTAGAAAGGGCATCCGCAACATGATACTTAAAACTCTAACTATATAAAGTCATATTGAGTTTCATGCCGTTCTATTTCATTCCATCTTCCTCTTTTAGTCATGAGATGGAAACACTCCAACGCCTTAAAAGGAGTTTGATTTGAAATGTACATTTGGATTTGTAAGGTTGCAATTGCTAGCCTAATGGGATATATTGCACTTTCTTTTTAATGCAACTGTTAAAGTTGGATGAGCTCACTATCAATTTTCAACCGATACCTCCATATCTTTTATTTTGTGTACCTCCAGCAATGTTTGAATTAATTTAAAAATTGAATCCGTAGAGGTTCAATTAGTTTGGAATGGCGTGATGTACTCCATTGATGAAAAGAGCGGTCTACCCTTAGTGCAATCCAAGTTATCAAAAAAGTATCAACAATAATTTGATCCTAGTTATCAACAGAGGTAAAATCGTCTTTTTCTACTCTATAGATACTAACGCGAAACCTTACTACCTAATCCTCTACGGTATGATCGGACAAGTTACCACAACCTCTGTGTTCCCAATGGTTTTTGAGCCAGTTTTCTGATTATTATTTATCTTTCCTACATTCACTCCCTCTAATCCAAAATAAAAAAAGTCCGTGGGAACACTGCTTCTATGTTTTTTATTTCAAAACAATGTGAGTGCATTACAATCACTTTCAATAAAAACAAAACATACATGCATGCATACATACAAGCATGCATTGCAAAATTGAACGTACGAGAATATGAACTGGATAGTTGATTGAAGTCTTACAAAACCGAATGAAAAACATTCGGGATGAAAAGGTGACCATTTTGGTGACAATGGGTATTTAATAATTATACTTGTATGTATATATGCATGCATGTGTGTGGGTATTTTGAATTTTACACAAATGAAAGCATTTTCAAAAATGAAACAAAACGCAACATTCACATCAGCGTTCTTTTTTCTGGCGACAAGAAGTTGCTCGCAGCTCCTTCGCAGCTGCTTCCAAGCATCTGCCAGCAACTTTTTTTCGCCAGAAAAAAAAAACGCTGATTCACATGTGCAGCCACCCGCCAGAAACCTACCACACTCAAATCCTGAACGTCGAGGCGGGACTTTCGGAAATGCTCATGCGCAGAGCCCGCGCGCGCAAGAGCAATCCCGATGTTCTGGAAGGCCATTCAAATCCACGCCGCAATAGCAGCAATCTTCACTTAAGCCGCCATTCCGGGACACAGTGCACATCGTCATAGCCGGCCGGCCATGGCGCTACTGTAGTTTACTCCTCCACAAAGTCCTCGGTAGCCTCAGGGCCGCTTCACAGTTCACACTAACTTATGGCCGTCCAAGTCGGGAGGCCGTGGGATTGAGAGTCCAAACTTTGTTGAGAGTCCAAAGAAATCTACTGAAAATAGGCATAAAATATAGTTTTCATTTTTTATGAAAAGAAATCGACGGCCTCTCGACCATAGTGACGGGTCTTGCAAAATGTAGGACCCAAACTTCCTCTCGAGAGGCCGTCACCTTGGTCTAAAAGTGTTGCCATGTAAGCATTTTGAAGGTCCACGGCCTTTGGACTTTGGCCTCTAGTGTGAAGGGTCGAGAGGCCGAAACCATGGTTTCTTGCAATTTGATTGGTGGAAACCGGCGGCCTCTCGACCTTCGGCCATAGTGTGAAGCGGCCCTCGGTCGGTCTTTGCTTCCGGGATTTGGCCGCAACGACAACAAAACTTATCCTCTCCGCGCTCGTTTTGCTCTCAACATGTGCAATCTTCACAGACGCAGATCTCTCGGGCTACACGACACCTCTCAAGCCGTCCAAGAGACCGGCCTCCGTGCGCGGAGCTCGGGAAGGGAGCGAAGCCGTGGATCGGATGCCACATGACCGATTGATGTCACGGTGGAGAAGAATTCTATCCTGCATTTGACGGTGACTGTGGGAACCGGGAAGCGGTACGGAAGAGCCTCGTGATCAATTTGTTGAATCAGTTTCAGTATAATCTCGAAGGGAGTAAGTTCATTGTGCTTACAGCGATTGAGAATGCCAGGGAGCGGATGTTGAAGGTCAAGATCGGGAAACGCGTGGCTCTGTCGTTCAACCTCTATTAGGTGTGATCCACTCGCTCCATTGTGTTTTTAATGTTCTGTGAGAAATTCGCGAGATTTTTCTCATTGTTGAATTTCAAGTTTCGCAGTGTCGATATTTTTATGTGTACTCTCGGATTTCTCAAAAGAGGTTTAGGCTTTTCCTAGCGTTTATGTGTGAATTGAAGCTCCTTGAGAATTTTGCGGCAGTTTGAGTTCTTCAGGGAGAGAGTTTGCCCGTTTCCGAATCTCTCTGTCGAATATTTTGTTTAAAATTCAAATTTTGTAATGCTGATCTGTTTATGCATCTTCGCAGATTTCTTTTCAATCAGAGCCTTGCAATTTTAATGTTCTTCTAGCATTAATCTACGAAGCTTCTTGAGAAATTTTCTAGAGATGTTGAGAGAGTTTTCCCAATGCTGTTCAAATCTCTTAGTTGAATTCAAATTTCTCTATGTCGATAGCTTTTCGCGGACTCCTTTGCAAAGGCTTGTATTTGAAATATCTTCCTCTCGTTCAAATGTGAAACTCGTTGTGAATTGTGCGAGAGTTTTGAGATGCTAATGGAGAGTTTTCGCATTGTTGACTCTCTTAGTCGAAATTCTAGTTTTTGATTTCAAACATTTTGTGTTCGCAGACCTGGCGTTGTACTCCGAACTGGTGGCGGAGGTTTCTTAAATGCTCGTGGTGCGTCGTTGTTGCTGCTGTTGTCGATCATGACCGAGATTTACATTTGATTTCGCGTGAAGACTATGATGAAGCAACATGAACCCGGCAGTAACTAGGATGTAGAACAAATTCATTAGCGCCAAGTCAGCCTTCAAAGTGCCGACCGTGCGCTCTGATTCAAATTCTTCAGATTCATTATCTAATTCTTATCAGGTGAGTAACATTTGTAAGGCGCTCAAGCGTTGCTAAAACTCAAGCACTACCGGTAGTAGCAAACCTGTTGTTTTTCATTCCTCATTTCGTGGACAGAGTGAATAGTACCGGAATATTATACTTACTTTTCTGTCTTCTTGTGACCAAAACTACTCATCAGCACTAACACAGCCCATGTGCCTAGCGCCGTTTCATTTCTTTTTCAATTATAGTAAGTGAAAAACGACACATTTCCTTTCTAGTGAAGTGATTCAGCTTCATTCGTAGTGGTTTGTAACAGTTCCATGTTACTTTGAAAATATCACTGGCTACCATCGTGTTCATGGTTATATTTATTAGAATGGCATATTTCCGAGCAGAGCACAAAATTGTGACGCCTTCCAAGTACCAAGAGCTTTAAAACCAGGAGTGGTGTAGTTTTGAACATGCCTTTTTAAACCAATTTGAAGTTGTTTTGTTTCCACCTAAATGTTGTTTGAACTTACCATCTGATGATTGAACTTACCGTCCAAAAATTTATGAAGTAACTGTTGTAATATTCTTACCATGAATTTGTCTGTCAGTCCCAGACGGATAGGGAATTTTTTGATCCGCCAGGCCACTTTGGTTTTTTCATGGATGCTTTTCACTACACTAAATAGGTAGATTAGTGTTAGATACACTAATTTACATAAACATGTTGTAAGTTTTTACTTTTGACCAATTTTCTTACCCTATATATTGGTCAAGATGGGGATCTTTCAATAGTATTGGAATCAATGTCTTTGGTAATTTTTTTTGTCAAGAGTAAAAATCTATAATATTTTCAAATCTTATAATTATCTAACACTAATCTACCTATTTAGTGTAGTTGAAAGGTTGGTCTTTGTGCACCAAGGAATAGTGCCGAAGTTTGGTCACGTTTTTTTTTAGCGTTACAACCATGAAGCACAATGATGCAAAAGCAAGAAAAGAAATGCGATACTAACCTTTCATGAAACTTGATACCATTATAAACTTGGATACATGCCTTTGAGAGGTGAGTATCTCTTGATACCATACAAACTTAGATAGTGTACCTTAGTTAGAATTGGAAGCAATTTCTGTCTAGGCGAGCAAGCAATCTATTCGGAGTTCTTGTGAGGTGACCTACTAGAATGGCAAATCGCTACAATGCTCTCCGGTTGTTCAAATCACGGCCGTAGCTGTAGTGTTGGTGACCAACATTGAAGTATGTCACTAAACCCTTATACGAAACCGATAAACAGAAGTTAAGGCACAAACATCAAAGTAGGGACCAATATTGACATGAAACTGCAATCCCCTAAACTGTGTGTACCATCCACCTCAATCTTTGATGCAACGTCAACTAGTGGAATGATCAATCACTCTCAATCACATTAATGCACGATCAGTAATGCTTTATGGGGACGTTGTCACGTCCAAAAGCATGACATTGGCCCCAAAAATCTTAGAGCTTGTTGCTTTAGTGTAGGTGACTCTAAACCCGGCGTTCCAAACTCGATCTGTGGTAGGTGATGGTGCATCATACAATGTACATGGAATGGATTAGAACATCAATATGAAATATATAGCGTATAGAGTATATATACATGAAGGACATGTACACAAAGAGCCCGGGAAAATAAGATTTGACATATAATGTCTTCTCTTGGGTTGTATTTATTTTGGGCAAAAAGATTCTTTAGTTAATGCACATTAGTTACTGTGCCGTCATTTTGGCAGGACAAGTAAACTAAAGGAATAGACATAGCCAGAAATAGGCCCTGGAATTCTTTTTAACCCCTAAGCTCCCGAGCGACCATTTTCTGGTCGCTGCCCGGAAAAAACGGGCTGCCTGGAACAAAAAACTCTTTTTTTGAAAAAATAAAAAATATTTTAAAATACTACATCAAGTCTACTTTCCAACCCAATTTGAATAATGGCAATCCGAGTTAAACTCCACCCGGGAGAATTTTTCAAAGTAGATCACCTCAACATTGTCTTAGTGTTACAAAATTTTCTATTTGGGGAAAGTAATGATGATTCCTCCATCGTTTCTCTTGCTTTTTTGAAATTTACGATAGATAGCCCAACTTTAACCAATCGTACTAAATTTTGAACTCTAAAATTGAAAATTATAATTTATACAAATTTTCGAAGGTTAATGCTTTTAAATTCATTAAAAAATGATCTAAAGATTATTTAGGAAGTTTGACCGTACGGATAATTTGTAAAGATGATACTCTACATTTTGTCTATTGAACCAACCTTCATCAAACATATGGAAGGCACATATTATAACACATCTATGTTTTTTCCAATACCCCTCGGGCTTTTAGGGGTTAACATGAGATATAAATTTCTCCGGTCACTACTAACATCGGCAAGTGAATGCCAATAGTGGTCTTGGACACCAAGTTGTGACACTATTTCTTAGTACTCAAGGATGGCGTTTATACTAAAGTTCAAGCTCGTGTCATGATGTATGTAGAGTCCCTATAGATTAGTTATGCATATATAAAATAATGCACTTGTGAACATGCTATATGTTTTAAGAACATTCATTTGAAGATCATTTAGTGTAATTTAATGTACAAAGGATTCCATCTAAAATCTTCAACGTCATTAATACAAAATAATATGTAAATTTTTCAATATTTGAATAATTTTTTATATATACAAAATAAAATTTGAATTTTTTTATTTTAAGTGGTCTTAACCCCTAAAGGATGTTGCATGTCAAAAAGGGTTGCAAGTGTTCTTCCAGATGGTATTTCACCACGAAGACTATGATATTGATAAAATCTGCAAATATGAAAAATGGAGCTTGGAATGGGAACTAAATATACAATTTTTTAGTTTAATAATATGTGACACAGAAAAAAAGATATGACTACTCAAAGGGCGTTTTTTACGTATTTTGAGTCGTATATTGGAAAAATACATAATTGTTTTATGATCCCACAACTAATGGAAATGCTCTTGAAAATTACCATATGCACAGTGCATGGATATGCACCTCCTCAAAAAATCTCCCCTCCAAATTCACACTTTTACACCCCTTAGCATCATCTGTATGTTGATACTACCGGCGTATAAAATACCCCAACATCCTTTAAGGGTTAAACGTTACTCCCTCTATTCCAATATAAGAAGCACCTCCAAGAATTCAACACAGTATTTTCAACATTGTTGAATTGTCAGAGGTGCATCTTATATTGAAACAAAGGGAGAATTTAACAACATGCCAAAGTATGTTGTCTATTTTGTAGCATTGAAAAAAATTATATATTATTCAAGTGCTTTCACAAAGAGGGAAAACTTTGAAATTAGTTAATTTTTGAACGAGATTTCATTTTGCCCTACATTTTGCTTCAATTTCTATTTTATTAAAGTGTACACTACCACAATTACTACTACTTTTGCATTTGCACTTTTTGTAATGTGTTAATTCGTTCTCGTCAAACTTGTGTTCTCGCTTTTTGAATGCAAATGCTCAAGGTTGATCTGGTTTTGAATTCCATTGTATCAATAATCTAGAGCATGATTGTAGAATTTAAATACATATCATGAAAACCCTACTAAAAAGTTTAAACTTGTCTTATTAACCCTTTAGTGCGCCGGCGTCCAGAATCTGGACGCCGGATGAATTTGAGCAGCTTTATTTTTGTAGGTACCGGATGTTTTTCATCCAATTTTATTTTTTTCATTCTTGTGCTAGTCGAATACCATTTGTACGGTATGGATCTTCCAAATAAGATAACGTGAATTTTTGAAAAATTACAAAAGTGATTAATGTCAAGTTTCAATCTTAGTTCAAAAAGAAAGACCTTAAATATGATTTTCCATAGTAAGTAGAATCAAATAATGGAAACCATACCATCTCGTAGTGCATGTCATTCTAATTTCATTACAATATTTTAAAAAAAAATTGTGTTAATTTTGGATTTTTAATTGATTTTCAAGAGAAAACCCTGCAAATTACTTTAAAAATATTGATAATAAATATGATGAATCCAACCGTACGGATGTTATCTACACATTGACATTTGCAACTTTGTTTTGTACATCAACTCCATTTTCGTTTTTCATCAACCATTTTATAACAAATCTTTGAAAATAGTGTTGAATCGGGACATTAAAGGGTTAATAAAAAAAAAATTACTTTGTAGTATTGTGTACCTATAACGACAATAAAATTTCTTTTAAAGTCATTCTTTAATCAATCAACAAGCAATTTAAAATTATCATCTCGACTCTAAGCTTATAATTCTTATATGTTATTGGCATAGTAATTTTACAATTTAGGCACAAATGTGTTAAAGAAAATTATTTTATTATGACGTTTGGCATTTTGTGCTTTTAATATTATTTGTTTCAATGCTGAAATTTTTTGGAATTTAAAATAGAAATTGATTATTTAAAATTTTAATATAATTTGTGTTAAAACTATAATGGTACTACAGAACTTGTGCACACTTGCTCTATTGTCAATGTTTATTTATTTATTTATTTTTAACATGGCCATTAGTAGACGGGATTGAATTGTCCAAGATAAAATTAAAACACGTAATTAGGTTCCATACATATTTCATTATATTTAGATAAATGTGTTATTTTTTATTTTTTGAAAAATTTTAACTGTGAGAACTTCTTACTATAACATTTCATCTCTTAACCCCTAAAGGTCTTCACCTCTTTTGCAAAAGTCAAAGCACTATAATTTGCATACTTTAAATATCACATTGAATGATTTATAATTTTTCATAAATAATCATCGACATTATGAAGGTATGACAAAATTTTCAACATGATTGGAAGATTTTTGAATATTTACAAATTTTATGATGTAAACAAGGTAAAAATTCAAAATAAATACGTTTCTGTCAAATTTAATATGAAAAATTATATTTAAGGTAGATAAAAGTTATATTTACATGGAGTAAAAAATTGAAGGTGAAGAAATTAAAAGAGACTTATGATTGAAGCATCTTTAGAAAGCCCTTTGTATTTTGGACACTCAAAATTCAAAGTTCTCAATGGTGGAAAAGCTTCAAATGAAGTTTATTCTCCAATCCCAACGGTCAAAAGATGTATCATAACTTAACTTAAACATCTAATGAAAACACCAACTACAATAAAGCTAAGACACTTGATTTTTGGGGCCTTTGACCAAAAATCAAGCATAATTGGGTTGATTGGTCCTTTAGGGGTTAACTTACATGGTGAAATTGAATTAATTTAAAGATCATTTTCTTTTCAATAAAATAATATATACATATATATATTTATTTATTTATGTATTTATATTTAGTATGATATTATATAAAATATATTTAGATGGTATTGATTTGATCAAAAGTTTTTATTTTTTATTTAAATTTATCCCCTGTGTTTTTTCCCATTGATTAGTATATTGAATTATTGGTCATCGACAAAATCTTAAAATTATTAATGGAATATTAAAGCAAAGTTTATATCTTTTTTTGCTTTTGAAATTATGTGTCATTTGGCAGAGGTGTGGTAAATGAATTATAGTATTGATTGCAATCACTATATTTAAATCCAATCAAAAAAGCTTAGCAATGAAAGAAGAGAACTAAAAAGGTTAAAGATATCAAAAGAACGGCAAAACCTATAAAAAAAAAAAATGGTAAAATAATTTATGATAAAGACCAAAGTATATAGTAAACCAATAAGCAAAGGTTATTGGGGTTGTTTCTTTACCCTTCACATCATTTCACCGTTCCATCTTCTGCTTCGCTTGTACCTTTTTTACCACATTTAAACACTATTTTGACATGGACTATATTTATATCACTTCAAATTGTCATTAGTAGTGCAAAAATTATTAGAAATTTTATTCTATTTTTGGTACAAATTGTTCAAATAATGTACCATAGTAAAGTTGGTTATTCACATTTGTCATCATATATTGAAAATTAATAAATAATATTGTTACCATTTGAATTTCCAAATGACGTTTCATATACATATATAGGGACACAACACTTCGTTATCATAGTTTTCTAAAAAATCATACTCATTTCATATAATTCATTATTATTGTAAAATATATGAACCTAATATTATTTTCAAAAAACTAGAAGTTTTCTAAAAACATTTTTATCAATGAAATTTTATTTTAGAAACCTTACACAATCATTGAAATTCTACCTCTTACCAAAATCTATTCTACTAAAAAATTCAAAATAGTATTTCATTGAACACAAATGATATTTTGAATAAAGACCTACTCATTTAATAATTAAAAAACTACTAGAAGTGAAATTGAATATACAATTTTATTATCAATATTGAATAATCAAGTGATAGTATATAGAATTTCATCAAGGGATCTCTAAATAATTATTCAAAATTAGGCCGTTACAATATTATTTGCAACGAATAGGCCAAAATTTAGAAATGATTGCCACCTTTTTGGTAAATAATGAGACATTTATAAAGATGTGCTTCAATGCTGTTGGCGGAATGCTTGCTTTTTATGTTGTATAATAATGTATTAAACATTAAATATCATTAAAAAATTTAATTAAAATTTGGATTTGAATCAAATTGCAACTAAATTAAATGAGTGTGAAATTTATTAACAAAGATGATAAAGATTCAATTAGTATTAGAAATCAATCAAAAATATATATAATATGGATTATAAAGCCTACGTTGTAAAAGCTTAAAGATTTAGTCCTCAAAAGTTTTATTCCAGTAGTTAAAAAAAAGAAACATATTTTAAATGAACTATTTTTATTTTTATTTTTTTCCATAGCACTAAAACTTATAGGTGATTGATATTTCAATAGTTTATTAGCATTGAACGTATGAATTTATAACATGTTGAAAAAAAATCTTTGTTTGAGTTTCCACCATCATGATGAACATTTAGAACTTATTAAATAGACTAAATGCTATTTGAATATACAACATGTCATAAATGTATAAAATATTTGTTTCTACTGCAAATTGTACTCGTCAAAAATCTGAAAAGCATTTAAGAAAACAAATAGGAGAAAATTAATCAATATATTATATTAGTTTAAGATTTTGGAAATAAATGTTTGACATGAAGTTGTAGACTAAGGATACCGTACCAGGAAGGCAGGGTCGGCACTTTTGTGTCGAATAATTAATAAAAGTTCCAAAAGTGGAGGTCGGCACTTTCAAAAATAATTATTAAAAATTTGGCTATTAATAACTAACATTGAATTTTACTAGTGGCTAAACGTTTTCTTTTGTTTTTTGTCTACGATTTTTGTTGACTTCATTTTTGTTGATTTCGACAAAACACTTGATATATATTTTTATTTGTTCGGCATTGTTTTGGGGAATTAGTTTCTGCCAACCCTGCCTTCCTAGTACAGTATCATGTTTTAATTTGGACATAAATTATGCCTTTATAAAATATTTTCATTCTTATCCTTGTTTGTTATGTAAGTAAAGTTGTTAATGTAGAAAACAATATTTTTTTATTTTTTAGACTTTTAGTCATGGAATTGACATAAAACTTCCAATTTATTTTAACTTTTAATTTTGTTTGAGATCAAAAATTCTACTTGAATTTTGATGACTTTTGATAACACTTGGACTTTATTAAGCTCTAAACCCTTTTTTTAATTGTTTTTATCTGGAAGTACCCAAAAACTACACATCGTTGAAAATAGGGAAGATTGAAACTTCTAATTGTATGCTTGTGTATCTTGTTTGTATGTTTTTTTTCTCTACCTGTTTTTAGAAATATGCTTCTTTTTCATCTTTAGAATCATGATGTTTAAAGTAGTGGAAATGAGTTTTTTATTTTTTAATTGTGTCCAAAGGTGGAATTTGAACTTTGAAGCTTTTTAAGAAAAAAATGTTTGTATTAACTTGAAACTTGATATATCTGTAAGAGAACCATTATATAGAAAGAGGCATAAGATGAAAGGAAAAAACCAAGTTGTTAATAAATTTGATATAAAATTGTAACAAGTCAATTCCAGTGGTAAAAATGTCGTAACAAGTCTTACACATCTTATGAGTACATTACTTCCAATATCTCCAAATAGCCTTCCAATGTTCTACCTCCGACAATTGCCTCAATTCACTCAAACACTCACGGAACACACATGAGTGGGTCCATAACCTAATAAAAGTTGGAGTAGATTGCACAATGCACATACAAACACATGTAAATGCACATGAAGAGATGTCCTTGGCTCATGGGTTGCTCCTCTTAAGTAGAATACACTAGGAAGTCACCTTGACAATCCATATAGGATATCCAGTACACTACGATCGGCTTATACTATTTTCACCTAAAACACATCTGATTCCTCCTACCTAATACCCTTTAGTAATACGCAACTTCAATCCATACAAATTAGCCTTCTTAAAAATTAAAAAAAACACCCAAAACTTGTGTATGGGAACATGTTTGAAATTGGTCTTAATAAGTGTAGAATGTTGTCTTTTGGGATTCATCAAATCTAAATATTTCAATCCAAAAATTTAGTTTGTAAAATGGCATTCCACAATAAAGCACTATTTTTCGCTCCTTTAGGGCCATGTTAGGGCCATGTTAAATTCTCGGTTAAATCATTTGAATAAATAAAGGCAACCCAACTCTAAGAACAAGAAAGTACACTAAATTGGCCTTAGAGCCAACTTCAATAGGTTTGATAGTTGCGCATGGAAATAGGCAAGATGAGGGAGCAAGTGCACGGTACGGTCAACCAATTTATAGACAAAGACTCAACTAAGATTTACTGCACTTTGGTGCCCCTTAGTGCATTTTGTGCATGTTGTGCATTTTATTAAATTTATTAGTTTTAAAACCAATTTTTAAAACTATAGCATTGGCACAATGAAAAACAAATGCACTATGAGTACACATCAATCATATAGTTAGATTTTAGTTTCTCAAAATTGATCTATCTTAAGAAAATTTAATTTCTAAACTAACATTTTAAAACCATTTTGACCAATTTCTATTCGAATTTCTATCAAAACTTGGATTCTTAAAATCATCCACATTTTACTCTAAATGTGAATATTCATTGAAACTCTCACTTGAAAAATATTATTTTAAAGAACATCCAAAAAGAAAAACATCAAAATTTGTTTTAAAAAATGATTAGATTGGATAAAAATACAAAATATTTTTAGTTTAATTGCTTTGAAATTGGAAAAAATCCAAAAAAAATCTATTTTTTGAGGATGTTTACTTTTGTAAGTTTGAATATTGGAAAATATTATAGATCAAAGTTACATGAAACGCCATTTTTATCATGAAACTAAATAAAATTGGGGTGCATTTGTGTATTGGGACACGCACTATTTTCAAGAAATCTAATGTATCTACAAGAATATAATCACTATTTTATGAAAAATTTGGTGTTGATAACACAAAATCAAAATCCCTAAACCACCTAAATTTAATATTACACGTGCAGTAATTCTATATTTTTGTCTGCGATTTTTTGAAAATTTGAAAATTGTCATTTCTAGTGCACCGGGACAAAAAAATGGGTTGACCCTACCGTGCATTTGCCCTCCGGGAAAGTGATATTACACTTTGTCTCAAACCCGACTATGAAATGATGCACAATTTCACGAAGGTGAAACATGAAGTAATTTGATTGGTGAAAGAGAAGGAGAAGTAAAGTGAGGTGAAAATGAACAAATTTGAATGGTTAGGAAGAAGTTGCCCTGAAGTATAGAACTTGCATTGAGAACCCTCTATATTTGACAACAACTTCTCTATCACTTTTTTTTTCCCTAAAAATCACTTGAGATGTAAAACTTGGTCCCCCAAAGTCCCTAAGAACTTGTCTCTTAGTGAAAAACTTCTCTCAAGGAAGTTGGACCTTAGAAACAACAATTTTTATAGGTTTGAAAATATTGAACTTGGTCCCTCAAAGTCCCTTGAAAACTTGTTTTTCAATGAGAAACTTCACCCATGGAAGTTAGCTTTCATAGGCAATTTCCATTTGCCGCACTTGCGTTCCTTATGCATGTAAAATGATATAAAGTAGAAGGCTCCAAAACCAACAGAGTTCTAATTCCAAGAGAATCTATGCACAGTAATCATCCTAAAACCAAAATCTAGGTAAACTATAGATAGCTTATCGTTTTGGTCAACATCCAATAAAAGCTCTATGATGTGTCTAAATTTTTGCTCTAAAATAAATGCATGGTCTAAATTCTCTTGGAATTAGAACCCTGTTGGTTTTAAAGCCCTCTACCTTACACTGAAATATAATTTGTGAACTGTTGAAGCTTGTCTTCTCTGAATGCAATCACTAAATGCAAGCACTTCCATGCTGCAATTTTTCAACCTTTTTTTTCTCTCTGTTTTTCTCTCTTTCTTTTTTTATTTATTTTTTATTTTTTATGCATTGCTTCACTTTTATTCTTACATGCGTTCCATTAGCACTATAGAAATTTAAGAAAAAGTAATTTTACCAAATTACCTACCTTAACGCATGCACATCCTCCTACATGTAGCCAGTCTGAATCGGCCATCAGTCTTGCCTCCAAAGACTAGATAGATAGATAGATAGATAGGAACACCAACTCTAATACAAGGCTGGCGTGAATAAAGTGTCCGTTCGTAATGACAATGACCCGATGTCCACTGGACAAAGGGACATTGGACCAATACTACTCTCCCCTTTCGAGGATGGACACTATAGCAAAGACTAGACAGACCCTTTGACCAAATTCCGACTGCTTGACCATTCACATGAGCCAAACGGTTTTGAAGAAACCGTTCTCACTGCAAGGGGCATCACCCTCGAGCATCACCATGAGCATCACGGTTCCACTCAGAACTCTTTTATATCACCCTTTGGTGCCGTGTGGAAAGTGTCCAATTACATGTATACACAATGGACATTCCAGTTTCCAGTTTTCACTTGCGTACATTTGTTTAAGGTCCCATGTCATGAGAATGACACAATTTGTATAGTCCTATTAAGGATAGAGTCTACACTATATAACATAAGACTTGCAAAATATAGTTGCCCCTCTCTAATATGACATTGGTGTTTGAGAAATCCTAACTTCAAAGTGGATTAGTCACAAAAATGACTTATCGTACGTATTGCTTGAAACAATAATATCGTCATACTATGAAATGTCATATTATGGAGCAAATAACAAATACCGGTAGCAAATATTCTCTTGAGAACGAGTTCCAACTGAACGACACAAATCTTCGTTCGTCCCAACCAAAACGACCGTCGACAGAAGATCGACGAAAAAGCGTCCACCGTTCACACGCACCAACCGAATCAGGATAAAACCAAACCACTTACTCCATTCACACCTCAAAGGATCTCGTCCCCATCACAGAGTTGCTGGTTGTTGCAGCAGCTCCCCCTTGGGCTGGCTATGGCGGGGCCTCCTCCTCGCTTGCATTCAAGCTGATCGCACTTTTCCCGATGGCGCAGGACACCTGCCGACACTCCTCTGCACCATCCATTCTGCGTGAGTCCTGCCATCTCGTCAACAGTAGTTTTTCGTCAACTAAGTCGTCGCCCTTGCATTATTTTTAGCAAATTTTTCTTGTACAGTAAAAAAAAACATCTCCCGAACTTACTTGCTTTTTTTTTCCGAACCTTCAATGCGCATTCATTGCAAGCAGCTGGCAGTTAGTTTGAATGCTGTACACTCTCGGGATCAAGTACCGTACCGGTTGCTACTACACTCGATCTTGACCTAATGAGGTTTGGATCTCGGTTGCGTCTCTTTTTTTAGTGTTGCTCTGATGAATAGGTTTTATTCTAGAAATTCTCCGGGGCTGTTTATTGTTGCGGTATGTTTAGAGACGACGACTATGATTACTTGTAAATTTTCAGAGAGCTGAAGCCTTTTAATATTTATGATTTTTTGGAAAAGGTTGTCGGAGTAGTTTTTATTGAGGATTAGATTTGTTGCGAGAGTGGAAGTAGAGGTTGGCGTATGGTGACTTGTGTAGTGATGGCTTTCTTTCGGTTGCGTCTCTTTTTTTTAGTGTTGCCTGATGAATAGGTTTGATTCTAGAAATTCTCGAAACGTTCTGTTTGTTGTTGCGGTATGTTGAGAGATGATTACTTGTAAATTTTCAGAGAGCTGAAGCCTTTTAATATTTATGATTTTTTGGAAAAGGTTGTTGGAGTAGTGTTTATTGAGGAGTAGATTTGTTGCGAGAGTGGAAGTAGAGGTTGGCTTATGGTGACTTGTGTAGTGATGTAGGCGTTCTGGATCCGAGAGGAGGACTGTGATTCCATGGTGGTCGCTGTGGAGCGTTGAACGCGCGTGGAGAAAGAGCATATTCTTGATCCGGAGGCGCGTCTGAAAATGAATTCGGAGGGGAAGCCTGCCGATTCGCCTGCAAGTGATGGTGTGTCTAAAAAGTTAGGGATTGAGCCTAGAGGTGGTAGCCACGAAAGGAATGGCAGTATGTCTGAGGCGTTCCTAGCGGCTCCTGGTTACTCCCCGTCGTTTGCGTCTCTAGGCGACACAAGTGCCTTCGAAAGCCACCACAGACCGAAATATTCCGACACGTTCGAGGGGTTTGAGCCTCCGAGGCTTTCGGAGTCCCACGAGGTACAGGAAACGCCCAAGGTGACACGGCCGGAGGGATTGAGCTTCACAACGCCGGTGGCTGGGTATAAAATTCCCGAAGATGATGTTGAAACTCCCCCCCAGGCGTCGGTGAAAGATCAAAAGGACGGGGAGAAACAGGAAGACGATTACACTTCTCCTATTGCCAATCTTGTTGAAAAGCCTCGTGCTGACTCTGCATCTCCTAGAACCCCGACAGAGGTAGGCAATGAAGACACTTTTTCCTTTGGTGGAGCACCTGAAACGCCTAGTGTGGACACTCCTGCACTCCCTTCTCCTAGTACCCCGCAAGAGCTTATACCTGCTCTGGGAAATGCAGCCTCCTTCTCATTTGCTGGAGCGCCCAATCAACCCGGTGATGTTGTGCATCCATCTCCTAGTACCCCGCCAGAGTTGGTTCCCGCTTTGGGCAACGCGACCTCCTTCTCGTTTAGTGAAATACATGGAATCCATGCTCCGGATCAAACAACCAATGCGCCCCACGTCGTCCCGATGAAGATTCCAGGACATGAATTATTGGGCAAATTCATGGGAACGAGCAAGCCAGAGAATTTGCAGGGGGTGAATGGAGTTAGTTCGCCAGTGGTTGAATCGAGGAGCTCTAGCGACGTGCCCAACGTACAGGAAACCCTTGATGAAGGAAAATCAGTTGTGGAACCTCCCAAACCTCATGATGCTGACATCGTCCATCCCACAAGTCAGGAAGCTTCTATTCCAGAAGAACTAGCTGTGGCTGCTCCGACGGAGGTGAAGCTGGAAAGTCGTGCAACAGATTCTGCAGGTATGGATATTTTGGAATTTGATGGTTATTGAAAAAGTGTAGGTGGTGTCTAGTGAGGTGACACTCAACCTCAGCATCCTAGGTGGGATTGTTCTAACCGAGAAAGAGATAGACAGAGGATCAAAGTCGGAATGGAAGATTCTGAAAGTTTGAGTTGGTTCTGGAACGCTTGCAGATGCTCCAACGATTCAGAAGTCTGATGACACGAGCAACGTGGCGACCGCCAGTGAAGGAGTTGGTGAAGAGGTCGTTGAAAAGCCTGTTGAACATGCAACAGACTCGGCGGGCGAGAAGGAACAGGGCAACGCATTGCCGCAGACTCAGATTTCTAGTGTACCAGAGACTTTTGCATTTCGTAACGTCCAGGCAGAGCCGGAGGTGTCAACCTCTGCTAACACCGCAACTTCTAAAACAGGTGCAGAATTGCTCACAGATATCTAATGTTTTTATTCACTACGTTTTCTGGGATGGCTTTTTCAACACTTTTTAACAGGATTTAACAAGATTTAACAGGATTTAACAGAACTTTCAAAGAGCATTAAAAATTCCATCTTAGAAAACGTAAACTTGATAAGATTGCTATCTGCTTATTTGCTTATCTTGCTCTGCCATTGACATTGTCTGGTTGTCACGTGAGGTTTGTGTGTTTATTGCTGCAATAGCGAAGCTTATGTATGTCTCAAGGGTTTCTTTACTTGCCTTGCACGGTTGGAATCTTGCTTTTCCCGCTTGTATCAAGTATTGGATTGCTCCTTGGGAAGGAATTATTCTTACGATCGACTTGGATATCATGATTCCAGGACCGTTCATTGGAAACCTCAAATCAATGTCCACCAAAAAATGGCGTGGTCCAAATGACGATGAGCTCAAAACAATGGTGGTAATACCGAAATACCTAAGCAGGGATATGGCCAATGCAGTTGCATCAGAAGGAGTTGCCACTCCTGAAGGGCCTCCTGTGGGTGAAAAGATAGAAGCACCAACCTGCCCAATTCTGGTATTCATTAATTCCAAAAGTGGAGGTCGATTGGGTCCTGAGCTCATGGACCACTTTGAAGAACTCATCAGCCCCGAGCAGGTTAGAAATTCTTGGATGCTCTTGTTGGCATATGTCTCTTACCTCGCTATTCCGTGTTTTATAATCTTATTTTGCATGAAGATGTGTTTTGATAACTCAACAATTACCGCTATATTTCAGGTCTACGATTTATCAAAACACTCGCCCGCTGCTGTTCTTCGATATGGAATTGGTTGTCTGGACGGGATGGCCGACTCAGATGAATGCGCTCGACAGACACGACAAAATCTTCGCATTCTTGTTCGTCTCATCATTACTATTTCGTGTGTTTTTGCGAAGAAGTTTAGTTCTGCGCTTGACGTGACTTCTCTTTAGCAAGCGCGAGAGTCATGGATAGACAACGATTGGTCCAGGATGACATAGAGTTGTACTATTGAAGTGACAAATGTTTTTTCGTAATCTGAGTCTCAGTTTGCAAATCTGGCTGACCACGTTGTAGGGACTCAAAGATATTGACTTATGTTTACATTACTAACCAAAGTTAGAGAGCTGATTCAATGCGCAAATCCATTTCAGGTCGCAGGTGGGGACGGGACTGTTGGATGGGTTCTATCAAGTGTGGGAGCGCTTCGAGAGCATTCGGCAAATACTAGTGTCCCTCCTGTTGGAGTTGTCCCACTTGGCACAGGCAACGATCTTTCCCGAAGCTTTGGCTGGGTAAGAGTACAACAAGACCTAGCAGTCTCTGAAGCTGACATTCTCGATATGTTTGTACAGGCTTTGAAAACGGAATTTTTATTCAGAATTGAACACGTTGAAGATTGCTTCCTTTCACTTTGTGCTTGAATATGGTTTATGGTTTGCTGGGACTTGCTGAAGGGTTGATTTTCCTGCATATTTGTCTCTGTTCACAGGGAGGAGACTTCTCTTCAACGTCTAAATCCTCTCTTAGAAAATACTTGGTGAAGGCAATAGCCGCCAAGGTCGTACCTCTTGATACGTAAGTTTTTCTTTCTTCAGAGATGAAGGAACTGCTGTGTAGAGTAAGTTCAATTGCTAAGCACTTTCGAATTAGGAATGACCTGCTACTTGTGCACTGATTGTGTGTCTCTGCATTTAATGAATACTTGACATAATCATACAGTTTGATTTTTAGTTTTTCTCAACAAGCTGGCAACTTGTGTTCTCGAAGCCTGAGCATAGTGCGAGGAGAGCATTTTAATAGTAGGCAGATGTTGATATGTGTGTAATGCTCCGCCTTGTTGGGTGCAAGGTCTCGTAACAATTTTAGTGTAAAGTTCAAACATGGTCTGGAGCAGGAAGTCTTGTTTATGTCGGTCTGGTCCCTTACTTTGGGATTGATTGGGTTTCTTCTTACAACCTGGAGTGTTATGCAGTTGGAAGGCAGTAGTTTTGCCTGCAAAATCGGTTGCTGCTGAAGATATTGAGTTTCCGCATGCAATGAAACCCCAACACCATGTTCCATTGCCTTCATCGGTAATCCTTTATAAAATCATTTATACCATTTCTTTAGTTCATTCCGTGTGCAGAGCATTAGGTGCTTTTGATGATGTTGGCGATTTACTGTATCCGTCTGAATCTGCAGGTGGCCGGTGAAAGACATGATAAAAACGAAACTGCTCCTGCATTTGAGGGCCTATTTTTCAATTATTTTAGTGTTGGTAAGCTCATCTTAAAATTCTACTTTATACGAGGGTTTTTTTGCTGCTTTGTACCATTGGAATGCGATGCCATAATGTTTGTATCCTGAAATTCAGAACATAGTTGAGGATCCATAAATGGAGACTGAAGAAACTGTGCTTGGTTGTTTGTAGGAATGGATGCTCAAGTGGCATACGGTTTTCACCATCTGCGAGATGAAAAACCTTGGCTTGCTCGGGGCCGCACAGCCAATCAAGTGAGTTTGCTGGCTTTGCTGGGTTTGATTTTCTTCACCGTGGAGAACGAGTCTTAATACAGTTGGCATCGATCGGTGCAGTAGGCAATCCTGTATAACGTAATATGGTTGACTAAAGATTGTTTCATTGAATCTGCAGATGATTTACTCTACCTTTGGTTTAACGCAAGGTTGGTTTTGCACTGCATGCTCAATGGCTCCTCGTGCCAGGTAAAGTCTGAGGGCTTCTTTTCACTGTTTGTTTGTAATGTTAGTATCTCATCTGGAGGTTGGTTTTCTTTTTTCTTTTTTTCGGACTGAGCAATTCTAATCAAGTGGGATGATACTTGGCCACTGAGAACTGCAATTCTAAGTTTTGTTTGTAGGAAAATCATGGCTCAATCAGATTGCTGTAATCCATACTTTCATCTGACATAAATTGATTGTGCTTGCAGAGGTGTGTCAAATATATTGACATTGTCTGTGAGGAAGAGGGGCAATGCTTCTAAAGATTGGGAGGAAATTCATCTTCCTAGCAAGTAAGTTGTATGGTCTGAGTGCACTGTCTACTTAGCAACTCAACCACTTGATAATAACGCCTTCTATTTGTACGCATCTGACAATCTCTTTGGCAATGATGATGACAGTATTCGAGCAGTCGTGATTTGTAATTTAAAAAGCTACGCGGGTGGACGAAACCCGTGGGGAAAACCTTCATCTTCTAAAAGACAAAAGGTGGTGCCTCCTACCACTCTGAATTCTGGTGTAAAAAGCTACCCGTTCTTTCAAACTTCACAACGTTCTTGCAGGATGCAGTCTGTTTCAACCGATGCCATACTAACTGGATGTTCTTGGCCAAACGCAGGAGGGTCTCGTAGAACAAAAGTCTGATGATGGTTTGCTGGAAATTATGGGGTTGAAGGATGGTTGGCACTCAGCTTTTGTCCTCCTTGAAGTTACCGCTGCTGTTCGTCTCTGTCAAGTGAGTGTTTTGACCTACTGCAAGTTTCTTTCTAGTCTCACAAGACAAAAGTTCTTAAAGAGTAAAGTAATGATTTGGTGCCAATGTGAAATAGCGTGCTACCAAAGTTTGAACTGCTTTCGAGGGAGGATGAGCTATTGTAGAATAAACTTACCTTCTAGACAGAAGCAGTTGCCGATCTTGTTAGTACTGTTTTTGTGCCTGTTTCTATAATTGACTTGATTCGTGTCCCTTATCTCACTGCATAATCTGTGTAAAAAACTAACATCATCCTTTTTTCTGGTGTTTTGCTCCAGGCTGAAGCTGTTAAACTTGAGCTGAATGGTAAAGCTAGGAGAAAAGCCTACTTGCAAATGGATGGAGAGCCGTGGATGCAACCCATGGGTGCACCGACTGACGATGATTCCACGGTTTTGACTATCGAGAAGCTCCCAACTCCGTCCGTGTTACTGAAAAGATAACATTCTTAGGTACTGTTTGATGTGTTTGGACATCTAAATGTCCACTGGTTGTGGATAGACAGATTCTGATTGTAAGCTTGTTCGTAAACAAGTTCAACGTTTGATGTGACTCCTTATTTATTATTTGCATTGGGTGCTATGCCCAAGTTATTGATTACCTCCTCTAATTAATAAAGTGATGGGTTTCAGAAATATGTTCTTAGCGTTCAAGCTTTCGTGTTGGAAATCGTCTACTCTAATCCAGGTGTCTTCTGCCACTTGCTTGTAAGAATCCAACTGTATAGTACATGATTTCTGGAGGGCCAAGTGAAGCAATAAGTGTTATTTTATTTATTTATTTTTTGATCTTTGCACTTCGAACCCCAATTTCTGTGATTCTTTAACCCTTTAACGTCCCGATTCAACACTGTTTTCAAAGATTTGTTATAAAATAGTTGATGAAAAACAAAAATGGAGTTGATGTACAAAACAAAGTTGTAAATGTCAATGTGTAGATAACATCCGTACGGTTGGATTCATCATATTTATTATTAATATTTTTAGAGTAATTTTGCAAGGTTTTCTCTTGAAATTCAATTAAAAATCCAAAATTAACACAAAAAATTTAAAAAATATTGTAATGAAATTAGAATGACATGCACTACGAGAAGGTATGGTTTCTATTATTTGATTCTACTTATTATGGAAAATCATATTTAAGATCTTTCGTTTTGAACTAAGATTGAAACTTGACATTAATCACTTTTGTAATTTTTCGAAAATTCACATTATCTTATTTGGAAGATCCATACCGTACAAATGGTATTCAACTAGCACAAGAATGAAAAAAAAAAAATGGATGAAAAACATCCGGTACCTACAGAAATCGAGCTGCTGAAATTCATCCGGCGTCCAGAATCTGGACGCCGGCGCGCTAAAGGGTTAAAGACAAAGGGTTCTCGAAAATGCTTGTAATAGGTGTACCTAATAAGCACACTTTGAACTCCTGAAATATACAAATGGTGACTTTGAATACTTTGAAAACTATCTTGAATGAAAAAATGTATACCTTATGGCCTAATGAGTTTTTAGTTCTACATAAGTTATGACTTATGACTTAAAAATATTGTATGCGTGTTAAAAGAAAATTAACATCAAACTTGTCAAAGTTCATGGACAAAGGACGAAAATAAAAGATTAAAAGGAGACAGAAAAGAGAACAATGAATTTAAACGATACAATAGAGTTAACCGAAAAGTCAGCTCAAAGAGGAAAGTTTAGCAAATTCCTCTTGAACTCCTCTTGAGCTCATATGGAAATATAAATAGACCGAAAACTAGTTCAAGGTGAGTTGGGAGACAATCTAAAGCAAGCCACTGTCATTATTCTCCACACCTCGCAATGACTTCCACACCTCCTACCAAAGCTCCAAGTCCATGGCCCACAAGGGGACAAGTTATGACACGACACTATTCAACCCAAACATAGCTCAAGAGAGCTCAAAAGAGAGGTTGAAAGGAGGTTGAAAAGGGAGGTTCCATGGCCTTCTTTTCGGTTAACTCTAATAAAGAAAAAAATAAGGTGACGTAAAATTCTTTCTGTCTTCCTATTTGTCTCCCACACAAACACTTTTCACATCTCTCTAATACAATTTCCATTAAATTGTCGAGATAGTACTACGTTGTGAGATAAAAATTTGGATCCAAATTGATATCAAGTTCCACAAATAGGTAATGTTTCTTTATTCCACATTGGGTAATTTTGTGCACGGGTCAAGGATGTTATGCAGCAAAGAGACGCTTGCCTCACTTCATGTGCTATTTTATTGTCTCTGCCCCACTAGGGGAGAGACTATGGAAACGCTTTGTTTTCAAGGATTTACATGTCTGAAGAATACAAATAAGGTGTAAAAGAAAATCTTGGATAAATACTAGGGCAAAGACTACGCAACTAGCCGCTTGTTTTATTTTATTTTACGTGGTAGTTTGCAGAGACAGAAATGGAAGGATGAAAAAAATTGCTGTTATTTTCAAGATTTTTTAAGAGATACTAGACATATTTGGTATTGTTGGAAAGCTAATTTTGTGTAGCCTATTGAAATTTAAAAAAATTAGTTATCATTGTATCTATTATGGACTAATGACCAAGAACCTACAACTACCATCACCTCCGAGTAGCTCCACCGTATGCGCTATCCATGTAAGTCAAGTAAGAAGTAAGATATATACTGCATGATGATTTATAGTAATTCTAGACGACACTAGTAGAAAACGTGGCACTCCCTAGGGACATGCCTATGCAAAATTACTATGCATGCGTGGAATTGGGCACTACTTGCATGGGCATCTCCCTTAGTAGTGCCACCTTTTCGACTAGTGCGAGATCAATGAAACGCACAAGAGAACGTAAAAGACAGATGAAACAAATGTTAGCAAAAAGCAAAACCTAGTAATTAGGGGTTAGTACAGTCTGCTAGTTGCATGAAATACTTGCATCACATTCAACAACCTAATGAACTACAAATTCTCCGCCTAGCTAGCTTGCGCTACAAGGAGAAGGTGTCGCTTTTCACTCCTTTTGTGAGTCAAATGGCGTCGCTTTGCACTCACCAATTTTTTGGTTGGATTTGGTGAGTGCGATTCGTCACGTAGGACAAGTGTGTACAGAGAAAAGCGACAATTAACAAAATCCTCTAGAGTGAGAAACGACGCCTCTTCTTGTAGTGTTGCCAATTAAGTACCAAATTGGAATTCAGGAATGCCTGCAAGAGACCATCAATAACACAACACAACACAGTCAGAGCAGATTGAGCAAGTAAGAAAAGAACTTGCAGAAGTCCTTGCCACTTCTGCTCAGAACATGCACTTGGCAGACTTTATACAATTTCTTGCTATATCTCACCCTCCGTGGAAAAACTAAATTGGCTAAAAATAGAATTTGGGGTGGCTTTCCTAGATCGCTCAGAAATTACTATATACGAGTTTATACGAGTTCTTGTTATATCTCACCCTCCGTGGAAAAACTAAACTGGCTAAAAATAAAATTTGAGGTGGCTTTCCTAGATCGCTTAGAAATTGAGTTTCATTGTTTTACTGCATTTGATAAAAGGGTCCAAATGTCTATTTTTAGCCATTTAATTTTTTCATGGAAGGTGAGATATATGACGAAGGGTGTATATGCATACCACTAATGAACCAATCACAAGACACTAATAAAAGTGCTAGAGAAATGACATGTTATAAATAAACAAGATATCGCAATTTTCACCATTATCTTGTTTATCCATAACACATTAATTTAACATGACAGTTTTAATGTTATCTGTAAAGGCATCTCTAATGGTGGCTCTTCATAGGGCTACGCCACGTGATTTTTCCCCGTGCCTTTTGTATGTCGCGTTGAAGTGGATGGTGGTTGACGTCGCTTTTTCACCATCCACAACGTGCCAAGAGCCTAGGTCGTGTTGATGTGGTTCTCACTGACATATGAAGAAGCTAAAGGCCATTCAAAAATCATGAAAATAGAAGAGATAACAAGGTGTTTTGGCAAGCCTCCCCACAAGGTGGAAATTTCGATATTTAAGGCTCCGTTTTGGTGATTCAACAAATGTTGAAGGCTCATTTAAAATGCCTTGTTGCAGATGCTCTAAGGGAGTTTTTTTATACTAATGAGTCACTTTGTTTAGGAGTTGAGTAAGACAACCTTGGCACTTATAGATAATATAGAAATGACACGTTATGGATAAGCAAGATAAGGGGTGATTGTAAGTTATGGTACACCACCTTTTTTGACGCGGTGCAAGAATTGATGCACTTTTTCAATCTTTGGAAAATCATCAATAAATATTGAGATTGAATTCTTATGTAAAACAAAATGTATTGTTTGAAGAATTAAAATGTCAAGGTACCTACCACAATATTTCTTTTCTATGTTTGATTATGCGACTCTAAATGAATCAATAATTCTTGGAAAAGGTGCGTGTCACTTCTCGGCACCAGCAACATCTGGTTTGAGCCCCTCCCACTTGCCAATCCATTCTTTTGTGTGAGTGGCAGACTTGACTCACGTATTGAATATCAGTGATCTCAAAACTGGCTAAAATTAGCTGGATTTCTACCCAATAAATGGGGTTGCTAGTCGTACAAAGAAAGAAAATGAAAAAATAATTGAAATGTAGCGAGAATGCTCATCATAATCTAAATATGTAGCAACTTCATGAGGTGATATCTGCTGATATCATCATGGTATCACTTTGATATATCAAGGGTATTGTCGGATATTATAGAGGTATCCTAAGTATTGTATGCATTGGGTAGCAAAAGTAGATACAGTCCACCCTTGATAAATGTTACACTTATAAACGTTAACCCCTAAAGGCCCTTAAAAGCCAAAATGGCTTTTTGATGTTTTGGGCAGCTTAGATGGAAGGTCTAAATTAAGAATTTTAGACTATAATTTGGCGTGGGCGTAGTCATACATACAAGGTGTATGTGGTAAAAATTACAAAGTCAAATTCGGATTTTTTAATTTTTTTATTGAAATTTTTGGTTTCAAGCCCAATTGGGGCAGAAAAAAAACTTTTTATTATAATCATTTTTTCAATTTTTTTTTTGGAGACATGCTCTTCACCACATTTAGGCTCAGAATTTGAAGTGACCCATGTTGATTATATTCTTGGCTTGACAAGGGCAGCCTCCAAAATAAAGAAAAGCAACCTCCAAGGTTTTTTGGAATTTCACATTCTTTACTTTCGAAATTTGTCAAAATTTGAGATTTTGAAATTTTTTAAAAATAATTTCGCCTAAAATTTATAAAATCATAGAGGTACCTAATCACCGTTCATTTTTTCCAAAAATCAAATACAATTAATGTGATGTATGTTTCATCAAATTGCCATTTTTATACCTTCTTCCGGAAATTAATTTGCATGAAGGTTTGAAACGCGTAATGAGTCTCTAAAATTTTGCATGAGCGTACCCAACTTAGTTATCTACATGGAAAAAAATATGAGCAAAATGTTTGGAGTAACAATCTTCAAGTCCCCCTTTGCACTATTGAGACAATGCCTCCCAAGCAATGCTTAAAAAAACTTTTGCACAAACTTTGGATGTTATGATCTTGCAAATGATAAACATCCAACGGTCAATTTTTGAAACAGTAGCTATGAATAGGCTTAGGTACAAGATCTTACGGTTGGAATTCTAAAAGAAGTAAAAAAAACTTGGTTCACATCCCCGAGAGTACATAGAGGTAGAAAATCGCAGTTTTGAGGTTTCAAGCTCTCTAAAACACAAGGAAATTTAGGGGTTAACTCATTATATTTGTTAACAAAATCGTACTCCCCTCATATTGCTAACTAGAATGTTAACTATGTTAAATGTTAACAATAATTTACTCCCCACTTTGTTAAATTGCCACTTATAACTGTTAACCTAGGAAATACATCCAATATTGTCTGATGACATCCATTATTGTGATCAAATTATTCATTTACACTATATTGTGGAGGGTACCGTATGAGGGTTGAGAAGGTCTTTATATTTGTTAAGCATTCAAAAAGCTCCCTTTATAATTGTTACAATGTTAACTCACTATAAACGTTAGGTAAATTTTACTCCATAGCCTAACATTTATAGAGGGTGGACTGTACCATTTATGTGGGAGGTCGCATAATGTTCTAAATGTCATAAAGTGGTACTGAGATCACTGGTATTGATTGATGAATGGATGGATGGATTGAATGATTGTGGAGACAGACAAATTGATTTCTGGCATGCATAAGTGGAATCACAAAGGTTGGAAGGCGGAGAACATGAGGGCCTTTGCCATAGTGAGGAAAGTACTACGTCGGTCGTCAAATGCAGATGATTCTTCTCTTCTCTTCGGTTCGCATTCATACAAAGCATACTGTCACTGTCACTACTGTAGTAGGAAATGTGTCATTTTTCACTTACTATAAATGAAAAAGGAATGAAACTGTGCCAGACACATGGGTTGCGTCGATGATGGTGGGTAGTTTTGGTCACAAGAAGACAGAAAACTAGATACAATATTTTGTCACTGTTCACTGTTTCTACAAAGTGGGGAATGAAGAATGACAATTTTGCTACTAGTGTGTGCGGCGCTGCTGATACTCGCAATGAGAAACCTTCATTGCTGAAACCCCAAAGCTCAAACCCTGAAAAACAAAGTGACAAAGACGAAGTTCATGAACGAAAATTGTCATGGAGATAGTTGGATCGGTCAAGGAAACCCTAAACCCATGCCGTCGGCAGTAACAAAAAATTATGGCAAACTGATTGGCGGACATTTCTTTTGAGTAGCCCCAGTTCCTGTAGGGGAGTGTAAATGTGTCTTAAGGGGCCATAAATATGCAGTGAGAAACATATATGTTTTTTTAGTCAAAATTAGAGAAAAGTTATCCCTAACCACATATATATATATATATATATATATATATATATATATATATATATATATATGGTTTAACCCCGTAAAAACCTAACGGATATAGTAGCAAAACTAAGATGTATTATGAAATGTAAATTCGATAATTTTGATGAAGATTATCCCAATTAAGAAAATAATAGACATGATATTTCAATATTATTCTTATCATGAGATTTCTAATATATTTTTAGATCTTATTTTAATGAATATAATGAATATAGAAGCAATCAAATTTTAAAAACTCATCAAAACTATATTTTATTTTATTTCAAATAAAAATTTGGTATTATTGGTTGGAATTCTAATTTTCATCCAAGAACCAAAAAAAACCAAAAAAATTCATCCAAAAAGAACAACAATGCTTTTTCCAAATAGTCCATCTTGTATCACTGAACGATGTAGAGGTGTTTGTCTTTGAGACATTCCCATAGGAGGAGTTTAACTTGGATTGGCACGATTCAAATCGGGTTGAAAAGTAGATTTTATTTTCTATTCCCAATAATTTTAACTTTTTTGCCTCCAACATCTCCTAAGAAAGGATATCAACCACGAAATAGTCTCTCGACTGGGCTTTTAGAGATTGAAATTTACTTTGGTCATTACTAACATGGAAAAAATGTAGCATATAATTCTTCCATTATGATGAGGTTTTGAAGTCAAAACCGCATTGAAAAAACATACTGTGAATTGATGTTTGATGAATTGGAAGAAAATAAGATCTCACTGTAAATCTAAAAACAACATCACTCACTATTGACATAATATAAATAAATAAATAAAACCTAATATTTTGTAGCATTTACTATATTATAACGAGGTTTTAGAGTCAAAACGCAATGGAAAAATACAATAAGTGTTGATTTTATTAATTTAAGAAAAAATTTGGAGACAAAATGACATCTCACTGTAAAATTTAACTCCTAAAAGTCTAAAGGTTTTGGACAATACCTAAACGTATTTTAAAATAAGGTTTCTTTAATGTTTTTGAGCTTCAACTTTAAAGAACATATAGAAGAAATCCTTCCCACAAGACATCTGTACTCTTAAATTTGAAATAAAATGCATGTATGATTTTCATATGAATCTACACGGAAAAACTTTGAGAATTCATTGAAATTGCAATTTTAATACTTTTATATTGTAATTCATTATGATTGGCTGAAATCATTCTACTTCGGTGGTGGTGAAGTTATTCACCAAAGTTTTATTTTGGTTTGATAGAGTTGTCTCGAGATATCTTTGTAAACAATCAAAAGATAACTTTATATATTGAGACACTACACGTCATTCAGAAAGCTGATTTAGTGTTAGGTGTTTTCATAGTAGGGTGTCGAAATGTGTAATGTGACATCACATAAAAAGCAAAATGTGGCAGTAATATTTTCTATTGATAATTGAAATTAATGTTTTGGCACAAAGTTAACCATAGTGGAAACGCATTCTAAGATTACATGAGTATTCATAATTTATAAAATAATATAAAAAAGTATATGGATCAAAATGTAATACATTGCATTTGGTGATGTGGTGTAAATACTTTGTTGCCTAAATTGATACATTTCATTGAAGACATAGTAATGGCAATAATTTTCTACAATTCCTACAACATAAAAGGCATTGTATTTAAAATAAACTCCAAAAGATTGTGTGAACAAAGTGAATATTAGAATTTTATGACCAATTTTTTTGTTCCTTTTATATTAAATGCCCCTTAAAATGGCGAATTATAAAAAAAATCAAGCAAGTTTGATGGGTTAATTAAAACGGAGCTTGTGGTGTAGTTGGAATATGCATTCAACATGATTTGCAAGCGGATTAAATGACAAAACCAAAAAATGTACTGAAATAATATAGCAAAAGGTTTTTAAAATATTCCAAAATATTCCATTTTACTATATTAAAATGTTTTGGGTATTTTCTCTATCTATTGTATTACGTCATTACTGCAAAAGCTTTAAAACATTAAAAACTTTTTAATTGAAAACTATGACAGCGTTACATGAAAACACCATGTTGCACGTTATGCACTTTTGGCAACTTATTCTAAAATTCATAATTATGATAGTGAATTTTTTCCATATAATTAAAAAATTAATCGCTTTAGAAATGAAATTGAAACATGTTATACTATTACTTATTAATCCAACCGTATGGATGTCAAGGATTAGTCGTCATCTACAACTTTCATTTGTATGTCAACTCTAACAATGGATTTTTTTTGTTGAAATGGAAGCTTACATAGTTTGAAAGAATTTAGTAAATTAAATTTTGATTTTATTTCTAATTTTTTTTTTTTTTTTGTAAAAAACTATTTAAAAAAATCATGCAAAAATATAACACTGCAAAAACCTTTTCATTCATAAAAAAAATGGCGACCATTATGTACACAATTTAGAATTTGTACAGTTAGGCAGTTCAAGGTTAAAAGTTACTAAGGTCATTATCAACATTAAAAATTATCGACTAAAGTTTTGTAGGATTCGAGTTAAGTTTTTTTTTTAATTTTCTTCATTGTACCCAACGGGTTTAAAAATTACACATCAAAATATGTATTCTCACAATGACCAATGTTTTAGAAGATGAAAATAGATCAATTGTATATAGTCTTAAAGTCTCAACATTGTGTCATTGTTGATTCAACAATACAATCATGGCTAGAAAATAATTGTCTAATAACAATCTCAATTACGATTGAATGATATCATTTTTAACTTTGTGTAAGTGATATCTCGATACAAATTCAATGTTCAGGTTGAAAATACATTACAGTATTGATGAAAGAATATTAAAACATAATGAAAATGAACAACGTTGTAAAAAATGTCATTATATATGTAGAGGCAACATTGAGAGTTTTCTTGTTGATTCATTAATGAAATTATGTATACGATTGAGATTGGAAGACATCATCTGGAAGATATACATATTATTTACATCATGTCACTATACAAACAATGGGCATTGTCAAATTATGGTCTTATAATACAATTACAAGATAATAAATAACTATTTTCTACATATTGTCTCAACATTGTTATAGCCCTCACATTTACACATCATTGAGACAACATTGAAAAAATGAAGGGTGTACATTTGTTTTAGTAGCAAATCAATTTTTCAATCTTCTTTGTTAACATTTATTTTTTGTGTCGATTCGCGATTTTAATTGAATTTCAAAATAAAACCATCAAAAAAATAAGCATACGATAATAAAAATAATAAATACCACAAATTCAATCATAAAATGTCACCGTGACATTTACAACACTACTTTACACATCAATTTCATTTTTGTTATTTGTTAAACAATATGTAAAACATCTTTAATAATAAAGTTCGGGGTGTTTGTACTTGTTGCACATCTTCTACTCCTTACAAATATGTGAACAAATGTTATTTCTCCTAACATTTGTTGACATATTTGTAAGGAGGACCTTAAGACAATTAGGGTGACTCAAATATTGAACATGTGCAAGTGACGAAGATGCAATACAAAACATCAAAATCAAGATCAAATCCTTCTAAAAGAATGGTATTTGCAAAGCAAAATCTAAAAAGCACAAAAGTTATCGAACTATACGTTATGTTAAAAAAAAAAATAGAAAATAACAAAATCAACTTGATGAATTATATACCAAACGCGAATCTCTCACAAAAGATATTCTCGCTCAAACGACGACGTCAAGATTAACCTGTTGTCGAACTTAGTAAGATCATTGAAGTTTTTCATTTTTTTAATAAATTACACTAAATCAATTCTAGTAGTGTATTTGTTTAAGTGTCATCTGCTCTCTCTTTGTAGATTTCATTTTATTTGAATACATATAAGTGTGGTGTCGCATTTGATTTCCATATAATCTGAAAATATATTACATTGTGTTTTTTTAAATTTTTGTTTTGCATTCAATACTTAGAATAAAATGATGACATTATGAGTATTAAAGACAAACAAGATTAGATCTGTTGGTGTGAGAGTGGACAACGGTTACAGAGTGCGTAGTAGGTTCATTTATCGAAGATGACGAAGAACAAATGAATACTCTGTTTTCATTTATTTTTTTAATTTTATTTCATTATTTCAATCTTCTTATTTTGTACAGTGTTTACGGACACTACAACGAGTGCAATTTTTTGACGCCGCGGTCTGAGATTAGTTTCAATATCAGTAAAAAGCGGTTGTTAGGTTTGCATTTAACGCATTAGACTGAAATAGTTTTGGAATAAATTCAATTTAATAAAAATCCCTAATGGATAATGAGGAATTGAGATGCTCTGTGTAAATATCCTTTTTAATCATGAAATCTTCACGAGTTTCGACAATTCTAATTTCTCCTTTTTTTTCATAAGTTATCTTTTCAGGACCTAGAGGATGTATCAACTGTTTCAACTGCCTATATAAAGAACACTTCTGTAAAAAACTAGACCAAGGAGGTTTGTTTTTTCTATTCGTCTTGTACAATGCAAATATTCACTCGGCTTGAAGCATAACACATCTTTATGTTTGGACACAAAAGACGCCTCAACCTCAAGAAAAATAATTACATTCAAATCCTTCATTTGTGTCACTTCATCTACAAAACAACAATAAACAAAAATATATGAATAATAATGAGAAGAAAATAAAAGTATTTTAACTTATATAAAAGTTAATAACTAAAACAAATAAGACATCATAGATTCATTTAATCACAAAATTGTACCTTCTTTAAGTCACATTATAAATTTGTAATTATAGTCATCGTAGTCATCATGCGGCCGACAGTTGAAATCCCTCGTTATGTTAAAGATATGAATAAACCACCCCAAATAATAACCTCCTTTGCTTGAAATCCTTCCAAAATTGAAATGGTACTCAAATACTCATATACTCTTGAATAAAATTCTCTCAGAACACCATATATATATTTTGCCAAATGCTTGGAAAATTTATAACAATCATGATTCTTATAAACATATGTATAAATTCACAAATCATCATTAATAAAACTAATATAAAATTTGTCAATGCGTTTAAACATCATTTAACAAATAAGAATTAGAAGACTTCACTTACCATCCTCTGCCGCCACATACAGAGCGTAAACCGTAAACGCAAATTCGAATTTCTCCTTTTGCTTCTGATCAGGATAAATTATTTCCAAACTTTTCCAAATATAAAGCTATTTTTGTTATTACGTGTCATTATTTGCAATTATTTTCATTAAAAATACTTAGAAAACAATTAAAAAAACATTTGTTTCAGTACTTGAACTTTAAGTTTCAGTGAAAATAGGATTCAATCATGTTTCTAAATAAATTGCAGCCTCTTCATATGGCACCCTGATTTCTATTTTGCCATGCAATATTAGAAATAAATGCAATAACTTATTAAAAAAATTGATGATGAAGTTTAAAAGTGTTGCAGCTGAATTTCTTGATTTAAAGTATGAATTCTATCCAAAATTCAAAAAAACCTTGAAAAGGTATATTGAAATTGTTAAGTGTAAAATTTATTTTACAATAGATTCTGAAAAAAAATCAATATTAACAACTTATAAAAAGAAATTTGGATCAATTTGGGATCATTTAATTTTAAGGGTCGAATTAAATTATAGGCTTCATAGGTAGGGTGGCCAATACAGTAGGATGAATGACTAAAATCGTAGGTGTTGCGATTTTTCCAACGTCCTGGGATCCGTGGATTTCGCCCGTCTCAAGGTTTACCATATTCATAAAAATATTTGCATCTCAAGGCCCTTATCTAAACAAATTTAGAGTTTAGGCATTATAAGTTTGGACGAACTACATATTAGATTGAAGTGTGCTATTTGTCTTGTGCGCACAAGATTTTTTCAATGTGAAAGAGATTCTTCTCTCTACATGTGAGTCAAAAATTACAACCGCCTTACAAATTTAAGTATTTTATAGTTGTTTCTTTCTTTTCTCACAACGAATTCAAAGATTGCGGCTAACGATTATAGGGGAATTTTAATGGAGAGTAAAAACAATAAAATCAAATCAAATAAAAGAAAATCCTAATTTGTTTACCTTCCAAGCAACGGACTTCCCTTGTTTTATTTATTTATTTATTTTATTTTTTAAATTAAATCCTTACTACATGTTAATAACATATTTCAAAACCGACAATAACAAAATCATTAAATTCTAAATATCAATGAAGGGTGACGAAACCTTACCATTTTGCTCGATGGTTGAAGACGAGCGGTAGAAGATCCCTTTCCGGCGCTTGGCGACGAATAAAGTAAGTTCTTTGGCCAAGGGTACGGAAAAATTTAGGACTTTGAAAAAAACCAAAATGAAAATATAAAATAAAGATACTATGTTAAACTACACACTCTAAGGTTTCTATAGCACTAAAATACGTCAAAAACGGATAATATATGAAAAAGTTATGTTTTTTTGAAGTTTTCACAATTTTTTTACTCTAAAACAGCGTTTCTAGATTTATCCCTGGACTTGCAAAACTTTTTTTTTCTATTTCATTTTTTTAAGAAAAACAAAACATACTACGGTCTATAGCTTCTCTTGCACAATCCGAAACTATAAAAAAATTCTAATTCGGACACTCGATGAGGAAGTTATGGACGGATGAAAAAAACGGATTTGGATGAAAAAAACGTTGCCTAGTCCTCCGATGGATGAACTTCGTTTTTTGTGGAGGGAAAGGTACTACGACTTAATTTATGCCCCTCTTTCTTATCACATTTCGCTAATTGACTCCTAACTTTGCTAATTAGCTCCTAACCTTACTAATTGACACTAGAAGAGAGATAGGTGAACTAAAAGTAGAGACAAGAGCAAAAAACTAGAAGACAAGAGTTAAAACTAGAAAATAGAAGCAATGAGGGTTTAATTCCAACTTAAACTCCTTATATACAATGACAATTGAGAAAATGTGGGTGTTTGAGAGGCTCAAGCCCTCCCTTTATATACTAAACTCATAAATGAAGGTACTATTTCTCCATACCAATTCAAATCAATTTCTTTGACTTGACTAAAACTAGTTTTAAATAATTTTGTTTTATTTGCTCATTACTTCTAGTTTTATATATTTTTTCTTTGTTTTGCTTAGTTGTAGGGCAATTAATACCCTCCATCATGCAAAACACTACTCCTCATCCATAAACTCCTTTGTTTTATCTCCAATACTATATTAATAAAAATTGTTTTATACTACAACTAGTTTGACTAACTTCCATTTGGCTAAATAATGTCATTCATCTCTTTATGAATGTATCTAGCTAATAGAGCCAAACTCATTTAGCTCCTTCTACCAACCCCTTCAATAATATGACCGGTTGGTGGTCAAATGTCGAAAATAGTCAACGGTAAGTCCGATTTTACCCTCATTTATTGCTGATCCTTAAATACGCCCTATATATAGCTCCAAATTGAATTTTGACTTCACCAATGGCCCCAGAAGGCCCCAATTAGTCTAGGAAGACCCTTTCTTGATAAAACAGTAAAACTTCCGTTTTTACTTTGATGGTGTTACGAGCCAAATTTACGCCATCCGGTAAAAAGCACCTTTGACTTATTTGACTTCACCATTGGAATCCTTGGGGTTCATATAGCTAAAATAGCCTTTAGGAACACCCGATTCAAACTCCTAAATTGTCTTGGGCACGCCTGTTAAATTCAACCGCTCGATTGAATGACAATAAGTTCTCATTTTTATTTTTTTAATTTGAGTAGCTCCCTAACTCCAATGATCACCAAAATTTACCACAAGGTAAAAGGTGCTCTAGAAACCCTTCTTAATTTTTTTTGGTAATTTTAGAGTCTTTCGATTATTTTCTACAATTTTCTAAGTCCTAATCACTACATAAAAAATCTAAAATACTTATTGAAAAAAACACAAAAAAATCTATAATTTTTTTGGAGCCTTCCTAAGACTCAAGATACTTTTATGAGTTTTTTGAGATTTTTTTTTAATACTATAATTATTCCTATCATCTACTGATCTACTTACAATTAAATTAAGTAGTCCTACTATTTATTTCCTTTCATATTTTAAATTCTTATTACATAATGGTCTTAAAGGACATCCCCCCATATAACATATCTTGGTTTTCCTACAACTTTGATCCTTTACGACTATTAATAGTTTTTTTTAACATAGAAACTACCTATATTATGGCATTTTTACCAATTAACGAAAAAGTAAAAAAATAAAACATTTATTTGGTTATACCATCCTATTTTCCACTAATTCTACTAATATTCTAATTTAGAATAATAAACATATAAAAAATCGGAAAAAACCTATCAATTAACCATTGTGGACACCAAGGGTCAATTTGGTGTCTCACACTACACTAGCATACTATAATAATGTGCAGAGTGTCAGTGATGAGAAGAAACCTAGTTGATGAACTTTAGTAAGAATGTTTTATGATACGTATAGTACCGCACAAAATTGATGCTTGTCGTTTTTTCAAATTTCGTAAAATATATTAATTGCAAGAAGTTGATTGGTCTATATATGATTTCATGAAACTAATAGAGTTTAACCCTCAGGCCTATGCCCTCAATTTTTAAAAGTTGTAAAATCTTTATATTTGTTGCAATTGTTTAAAATATCATAAAATTTGTATAGATTTGCCGTATGTATTTTTTATATAATTTTAAAATATAAAGGTAGTGTGCCAATTTTAATAGTAGATTTAGGAAGTTATTTTTATATATAAAATGTAATAATTGATTAAAATTCATAGAGTTTAGTAATACATGCGTCTCACTGTAAGTAAATGGAGGAACGTGTCATTACCATAATAGCTTATAAATGTGATTACATCCATACTGTGAAATAATATATTTATTTCATTGTCTCTAAATAAATCAAAAATTTAAATTTTCATTTGTGAAATTACACGACTAATACTTGTGACGTCATAAAACTGAGTCTTGTGAAAGCAAAAGATTGAATTTTTTATAGCTAAAAAACATCTTGTTTAAAAATATATATAGTTCAATTTTTAATGATTTTTAAAATTAATGTATATTAAAAAAATTATAAAGCATTTAAAGAAAGCATCATTCTAAGACAGCAAATTGACATGTGATGTTCACGGCGGTTAATTATTATTATTATTTTTATTTTTATTTCATAAAAAATCAAACTAACTACCACCCTCTTTTCTAAAACTCCTAAATTCATTTAACCGCACAATATTTAAGACTTCGCTTTTTGTTGTAGAAACAAATTTAATTTTCAACATAGCAAAATATATTGTTTTAGTTATGATTAAACACTAGACTAGAGACCCTTTTCACATGCACATATTTAAAATCCAAACTAGTACGACATTGTAAACTATTCACACACATTTGCTTTTAAAAATACACGACGTTTCAAAAAACGTATAGTCGATCCAAATGAGTATTATTACCATATTGTTGTTCAACCTTAGCAATATAACTATTTCATGTTATGCTCAAAAATGGACATAAATTCCACTCTGCAATCATCTTGATTTACGATTGTTGAGTACAATGCCCTTTAAACCATAGGCTCTACGAAACTGCAGTTTGTATTTGACATGCAGAACTCTCAATCAATAAACATGTTTCTTCCGTCCGCATAAAAAATGAACATTATTACAATTCCACATTGTTTGAATGACAACCAAAAACTTCTAACCAATCTATCATCATTTTACTAGAGAATCATTTGACTGTATCAACAGAAAATTGTTGATTGCATAGTCAATTAGAACAAATTGTCTTGGACATTATCCAACTGAAATCTGTTGTTTCATATTGTTGTTTTGGCTAAAATAAATTTATTTTTCAAAAGAAAATAACAATCTACAATAAAATGTATCGAACTTGTCTAAATTGTTTTCTAGTTTGCTTAGACAAACCAGAAAAAAAAAAAAAAAACGGATTGTTTGGGAAAAAATTGGTGCCCTAAAAATTTTGGTTGTTATGAAAAATATTCGCTGTTCGAAGAAAATTTAGCATTCCAATCTAACGACTAGGGCTGCCTGATACACCACTGCAGGGTCCATCATAGTATACTTGGGCTCCATTTCCGGTGGCCAAAATCGAACACAAGACCTTCTAACTTCTAACCAAGTACTGAACTACCATACCAAATAGATACAATGATTTTTTTTTATAATTATAATTGAAAGTAACAATTGGCAATTTTTTAACCGTGTAATTTAAAAAAAAAATTCAAACCTTTTTTGCACTAGATCATGTAGATGTTTTTCTATATGTAGAAATTCTTAAAAAAAATTGAAATTTGTTTGACAAAATTGTGAAGACTGGAATTCTATTTATTTATTTATATTTTTTCATTCAATGGACTTTGGATATTTTTATCTATATAGAAGAAAATTTTCAAATTTTGTACTAGATTATGTAGACTTTTTCTATATCTAAAAAATATATATTTTTAATTTTTTTTTTGTTTTGACAAAATCATGATGGTTGAGACATTTTTTTTAAATTGTATATTTTAGCGATGTTAAAAACATTTCTTTTCCAATGTCCTTTTTATTTTGTGTTAAAAATATGTTTTTTCTATTTTTTGCTTGATTCAACAAAAAATCATTTTTCTCATTGTAAATGTTTTTAAGTTGTTACAACTTTTTTCCACTTTCTACATAATTATAGGATTGAATAAAATCAATTTTCAATGATTAGGATGTCGTAGCAAGCAATTAAAAGCTTTTGAAATTTTATTTTTGAAAAGTTACTCAAATCAAGTTGATAGAAAATTTGATTTTAAACTAAATTTAATTCATATTGCTTCAAGAGATTATTTTTTGGCTCGTGCCCCCTTTTATGAGCTACTTGAGACTAAAAAATTATAAAATAATTTAAATAATTATTATCTTAAAATAGAAAATAAAGTATGCTTCCAAACTCAATTTGAATCATGGCAATCCAAGTTAAACTCCACCTAGGGGAACTTTTAAAACAACAACACTTCTACATTGTCTAGTGTTTCAAATTTTATTCCAAATCGTTAGGGAGTGACTTAGAATGAATTTGATAACAAAACCAACTCTTTCTTCCTCCAAATCTCACACTTGATTATCTAAATAGTGTTAACACTGTTGAAAAAACGGTGATTTTTTAAAAGTTACGCAATTTCATAAATTAACCTTTAACTTCTCGAGCGACCCAAAATGGATCGCACTAAAAATAGAAAAGGTTGTAAAACATGCTAAAAGTGTCTGAATTGAGTGTTTCAAAAGCCTAACCTCTTTAGAGTTAAGTTCGCTATAAGAATATGTGTTTGGATCACTGAAAATGTTGTTAATTAATTTTATAATAAATAAAAATGTTGATCATTCATGTGCCTGAAGCAGCCTAAAAAGTTGTCAAATTTGCAAATGTTTGAAAAAATGCATGATAATGTATAAATTTTGCAATGACATACAAAAACTAATTGTAGATTATGAATTATAGTTCATTTCTATGAAAATAGATTTCAAAAATTCATCATAAATAATTAAATAAATAATTTAAAAGCTATAAACTATTAAAATTAATAATTATTTCTTAAATTTCATTGTAATTGGCCAAAATTATAAGTTTAATAAGATGCTTAAATATTCATTAGAATTCGTCTCGTTTAAAGTGATTATTTAAACCAGTTCTTGTATATAATTGTTTAAACTAGTGTTTTTACAAAATATAATATCCTAAATCTTGGCATCTTATGATTATGTAACGAACATTATACCTTTAGCCAATTCTATAAAAAAAAATTGAAAAAAAAAACATTTTTTTATATTTTATGAATATTCAAAGTTTTTCTTTTTAAATTCATTTATAAAAATTCCAAAGTGTTTTAGTGGAATTTAATTGTATAGATAGGATCTATACATTGTGCATCACAACTTTCATGTTCTATGGAACTTCTAAAAAGTCATGTAACACATATTTTATAGCACATTTAGTTTATTGCAAAACCCCTCAAGAAGTTAAGGGTTAATTTATGTGAAATTTGACAAAAAACTATTTATGATTCTAGGAAAATTGGGCATATTCTTTATGAATTATTTAGTTCCTAACCTACTTTTTGGCTACGGTACATTTACCCCAAAAGGACCAAGGGTTCATGGTTTTAAAATGACATATTCAATTAATCATACTGTGAAAATTATAATCGGATGAGACTAAATTTTATAGCACTGGAATCAATGAAGATCTATGCATATGTTGGTAAAAAAACAAACAAATTTGAACTAATGGAAGTCCACATAGAATCTACTCAAAACTTCTAAAATATAGTCCAAGATGACCCTAAAATACTAAGGTGATGGTGGTAAGCCCAAACTGAATGGAGAGATTGGCGGTTTAATTCTTCGTTGTGAAATTGTCTTAAGGTAACTATATCTAAAAGCGATCATTTTCTTAAAGCGTCCATAGCTCAATCTTCCATAACGTAAATAGATTCCGGTACCCTACTATTGATGAGAATGTGCACAATCTAAACATCGAAGTTTAGGGTCGTTTTAAGGTCAACCTATAGTCAACACTTTGGAAATTCATAGCTTATCCATACGGTGTTCAAATAATGCATGCTAAAGTGCGTTGGAATCCTCTTGAACTTACTATTAAGACCCACTGAAAATATTTTTCTATTTTATGTATGTAAATAGGTTTAATTGGTAAGGTGATTGGAAAACTTGTCGTAGGTTGCTAATATGCAATTCATGTGTGTCTTATAATAATAGTATAAAAATTGCTAAAATAACATGATGCCCAATTTGGACTTCTTAGTCCTTTAGGGGATTAAGGTAGGATGTCCTAAAACCACCACCTCCCCCAATTATGACATGTAGAACTTTCTTGGGTTACCACAGTTGAGACTCAAAACCACTAATTTCACTATTCAAGTAGACCAATGCATGCCAAGCATTGCAAATAAATAGTTGGTGGTTTTGGGTTATCTCATGACCGGAACTAGGAACAACAAAGTGTGAACTTACAAAATTGGTATGTGATGTATGAGTCACAAGTTACTTCCCACTTTGGAAATTTTGTATAAAATTGACAAATACAAATTAGACGCTGCAAATTTTTGTAATCCTCATCAAAACCTATTTCGAATGCGGTCATAAAATTTTCAAATTTAGCACTGCCAAAAATAGGCCAGATTGCCTAAGTTGGTGGTTTTAGGACAACCAACCATAAATTGCCCTCTTTCACTTCCACCATCGATCAGATCCAACGGCTAAGAGCATCCCCATGCACTCACGGCAAAGCTCATTGCCTATCTTTTGACAGACCTAAAATTAGAGAGTAAAATTACCATCATTAGAAGCGCATCTAAATAAACGTGAGATACTTCTCAATAAAAAAAATTTGTAAAAATTTGACGTAGGTGAAATCCCTCAATGAAAGCACCACATTTTCAAAAATTTAGAGGAAGTACACCAAATCTTGCTTAAAAATGGAAAGATCCTCTCTTACTCCCTCTATATTTCTGAAATTTTAGAGGGAGTGTGGGACGATCTTTCCATTTTTAAGCAAGATTTGGTGTACTCCCTCTAAATTTTTGAAAATGTGGTGTTTTCAATGGGACATTTCACCTACGTCCCAATTCCACAATTTTTTTTTCTTAAAGTCAAATTTTTGTAATATTAACAACGCTTCTAATGATGGTAATTTCAGTTTCTAATTTTAGGTCAGTCAAAAGCAATGATCTCAAAACTGGCTAAATTAGCTGGATTTGTACAAAAAAATGGGGCTGCTAAACACACAAAGAAAGAAAATGAAAAAAAATTGGAAATGTAGTGAGAATGCTCATCGCGATATAAATATGTAGCAACTTTATGAGGTGATATCCGCAGATATCATCATGGTATCGTCTTAATATATCAAGGGTATTGCCGGATATTATAGAAGTATTGTGGATGTTGTATGCACTTGGTAGCAAAAGTAGATACCATTTATGTGGGAGATCGCATAATGTTCTAAATATTATAAAGTGGTTCTGAGATCACTGGTCAAAAGATAGGTTTTGATTTGCAGTGAGCTTTACCGTGTTGCATTGGGGATGCTCTTATGAGGCCAGAACAAGGAAGAGGGTCCTGTTCACACTGCGTCTAAACCCTGCCTTAGGGTTCAAGCATTCTTTCTTCGCTAAGAAACCCTAAACCTCTTCTCGCACCGTCTTGTTCTTCTCTCGATCTGTGTTCTTTCCGATCCGTGTCACAATTTTTCTTTTCTTTTCTTCCCCGGCACTAGGGTTAGGGTTGCAGTAACTTAGTCATGAATCTCAACAACATGCGCAACGTGAAAATGCCCAACGCGGGGCCGGCCGGCGCCTTGGCCAAGCTCGCGGTCATAGGCGGGCTCGGTTTGTATGGCGCCATGAACTCCTTGTACAACGTCGAGGGCGGTCACCGTGCCATTGTGTTCAATCGCATCGTCGGAGTCAAGGACAAGGTGAATTGCAATTGCCAATTTTCCCTTCCCTGTTTTTGTTCTTTCTTTCTTTCTTTCTTTCTTGTTTGGTTCTTGCATTTTGATCGTGCTAGGGTTTGGATTATGATTGTAGGTATATCCCGAGGGCACGCATTTTATGATTCCGTGGTTTGACAGGCCTGTCATTTACGATGTCCGTGCGCGACCTAACATTGTTGAGAGCACGTCAGGAAGTAGAGATCTCCAAATGGTAAGATCGTCGATGACTTAATCTTCTCGAGTTTGTTTGTTGTGAATTTTTGTTCTTGTTTTGTGGCATCAGTGATTTTTCTTCTCAGGAGATAGTTTAGCATTTTTGCTACTTTTCCATGGCTTGAAGAGCAATCCGGATGATCTTTTCATATTAATATATATAGTTAATATCAAGGTAATACACATGTGCTACCTCGGTGCCACTACCTGGGTGATACCTAGGTTTCAGTGATCTCAGAACCACTTTATGACATTTAGCAGAGTGTGCTACCTCCCACAACATAAATGGTAGATACTTGAATGTACTACTCACGATGCCTCTATAATATCCGGCAATACCCTTGATATATTAAGGTGATACCATGATGATATCCGCGGATATCACCTCATGAAGTTGCTACATATTTATAACATGATGAGCATTCTCGCTACATTTAAAAAAAAAATCATTTTCTTTCTTTGTATGTCTAGCAGCCCCATTTTTTTGGGTAGAAATCCAGCTGATTTTAGCCAGTTTTGAGATCACTGCTAGGTTTAAAGAGGCTACAGATCCTGAGGAAATCTGGCTATTATTCTTTTCGTTTTTTCAAAAATCCTTCGTATCAATAAGCCAGCACTAATTTTAGCTAAAATTAGCAACAAAAAAAAACACTGTGGGATGCGTTTTGGGGTATTGTCGTGTGCTGTAATCAACTCATTTTGTTGTTCACAGGTCAGGATTACATTGCGAGTGCTGACACGGCCGATGGCTGATCAGCTGCCAACGATTTATCGCACTCTAGGGCAGGACTACGCGGAAAGAGTTTTGCCTTCCATCGTTCAGGAAACTTTGAAGGCCGTCGTTGCACAATACAATGCTAGCCAGCTGATTACACAGCGTGAGGTAGGTTGTCAATCCTTTGATTGCACTGAAGTGTTTTAACATATATTTATTTTTCGTCTTGAAACTTTTTTGTTGGTCCAAGCTTCTTTGAGTTCTTGCAATCTAGAAGCTGCAGTTCTGATTCTTGCCGAAGTTCAACCGGTGATTTCTTTTTATCTAGACCAGTGATTTTATTTCTTGTGAGGAGACGGTTTAGCATTTTTGCTACTTTTCTATGGCTTGAAGAGCAATCCAGGCTCCTTGGCAATGATTTCAAAACTGGCTAAAATTATCTGGTTTTCTACCAAAAAAATGGGGCTGCTAAACATACAAAGAAAGAAAATGAAAAAAAAATTGAAATGTAGCGAGGATGCTCATCATGATATAAATATGTAGCAACTTTATGAGGTGATATTTGCGGATATCATCATGGTATCACCTTAATATATCAAGGGTATTGCCGGATATCATAGAGGTATCGTGAGTATTGTATGCACTGGGTAGTAAAAGTGGATACCGTTTATGTGGGAGGTTGCATAATGTTCTAAATGTCATAAAGTGGTTCTGAGATCACTGATCCAGGCTCCTTGGATGCTCTTTTCATATTAATATATAGGTAATATCAGAGCAATACACATGCTATCTAGGTGCTATGTAGGGAATACCTGGGTGATACCTAGGTTTAAAGAGGCTACACATCTTGAGGAAATCTGGCTATCATTCTTTTCTTTTTAAAAAAAATCCTTTGTATCAATTAGCCAGCCCAAGTTTTATGTAGCAATTTGGCTAAAATTAGCAACCACAAAAATCACTGATCTAGACCATGTTGACCTTTGTCGACTCTCAGTAATTTGAATTGAAAATGGCAGGTGGTGAGCAGGGAAATCCGTAGAATCTTGCAGGAGCGTGCTACGAGCTTCAACATTGCTTTGGATGATGTGTCGATCACCAATCTCACTTTCGGGCGAGAGTTTACAGCTGCTATTGAAGCGAAGCAAGTTGCTGCTCAGGACGCTGAGAGGGCCAAGTTTGTGGTGGAGAAAGCAGAGCAAGACAAGAGAAGTGCAATTATTCGAGCTCAGGTGATTTGATCGAACCAGCTCTTGTTTCGGATTTCTTTCTGCACGGGTTAAACGTTACAGAAGCAAGGATTCATAGTTTTAAAATGACACATTCACTCAAATCATATTGTGAAAAATGTAATTCAGATGGGACTAAATTTTATATCACTAGTACTAATGAAGATCATTGCATGTGTTCAAAAAACAAAAAACAGAATCGAACAAAAGGAAGTCTAAATAGGACCTACTCAAAACTGTTAAAAGAAACGCGGTGCCATGGACACTTAGGGGTTGATATTTGCAATTTGATTTCTGAAAAGTAGCTGTGAGTGTCATCAAGTATCCTTTGAAGGGGTCGTTTTAAAGTATCCCTTTGTGTGTATCGCAGGGAGAGGCAAAAAGTGCCCAGCTTATTGGTGAGGCCATTTCAAACAACCCGGCTTTCATCACCTTGCGAAAGATTGAGGCCAGTCGTGAAATTGCCAACACTATTTCCACTTCGAACAATCGCGTGTTTTTGAGTGCCGATTCTTTGCTTCTGAACCTGCAAGACATGGGTGTTGAGGAAATCGGTCTCAAGGCGCCACTCAAAACCAAATAGTTTGAGTGAAAGGAACAAGAACTTCTGAGCTATTCATTCATTCCAGGTCTTCAAACATGTAGTCTCTCTCTTGTCAGTCTTCTTGCTGGAGATTGCAATTTTCCCAGGAGTGGTCTGCGTGTTGAGACACATCTGTTATATATCAACATGATCCTGTTACTCATCCTTTCCAATACACTTGGTAGGCCTTTGATTAGCAAGTTGGGTGTAGACACGACGACTTGGTTAATAATGTCTATGGCCACTCATCTTTGAATGGAAATTATTCATAGAGTTGTCTACTGTCCCTTCCCTTCCAAGAGTGGTCTACAACCTTACAACCTCCCACTTTTTGAACGATTGCATAAGAAAGCATATGGAGTGAAGAATCAATTTGAAAGCATTGTACATGGAGTGAAGAATCAACGATTGCATAAGAAAGCATATGGAGTGAAGAATCAATTTGAAAGCATTGTACATGGAGTGAAGAATCAATTTGATATCAAGAGAGTGCTTAAATATTTTAAAAATTTTTGGCCTGAAGTGATACTCCTACATCTTGGTTAACTCCTAAACGTCCCAACGTCCACAAACTGGATCACGAACACGAACAGATTCAAAGCCTTGCAACTTTTTCACACAACCTTTAATGACTTTCATCCAAGTCATCTTTGTAAGCCTATTAAATTCTCTACCAATCACAATAAATCTCTTGTGATGGGGACTTGTTGATAATATCCGAGCGGCCTCCATCTACAAGGATGTCAAATTTGTTGGGTAGATTTTATGCTTGCAATGGTCCTCTCATGTACACCTAATGTACATATAAGCCATGCTAATATTTATTTTTGAGGCTAGCATTTACTTCTGCTCAAAGGGTTAATTCCTTAACGTCCTCACCCTTATTTGGCAATTTTGCAAAGATGCATCATAAAATGCAACCCAAAGGGATATTTTGCATTTGATTTATATGAGTAAAAGTTCTACATTATAAATTTTGGATTCTATCCATTCGGTTAGACTTGCGATTGCTATCACCAATATTTTGTATAAAATTTGAAATTTGAAATTGAAAATTCTTTTGTAATTTGATTATGAATATGATATTAGCAATTTGTACATGAAATTTGTTGTGAGTGGTTGAAATGTGATTGGTTGAAGTGTACTCCCTCTGTCCCAAAGTTATTGTCATGTTTGAAAGTCATGTTTGAAAGTGCTTTTTTCAGTAGGTCAAAAAAATACTTCCTTGTGGCTAATTTTATTTAGGTTGCAATGAACACATGCAATGTTCTTCAATCATTCTAGTGACATAATTTGGAACCTTTTTTAATCATGTTTCTTACAATATGATCAATGAAATTGGCTCAACGAAATACCAAGCAAACAAGTTGGACAATAACTTTGGGACGGAGGGAGTAGTGATTTTTGGAGAATTTTTGGTTGCTTGATTTTATGAGTTGATTTTTTAAAGAGCACTTTTACATTGAAATCTTCGAAATTTTGGGTGAAATCTTACAACATGAAATGAGGCATAAAAATTTCAAAAATCATCCTCTCTTTAATCGAATCGGATCATACATACATGAAGCTATAAATATATAGTAAAAAAATCCTAAAATTCAATGACAGATGAAAAAACTATGTTTGATTTTGTACATCGTCCTCTTTCTGGGCAGTTGAACGTTGAGGGGTTAAAATTCTAACGAAGAGCACCTAGCTTAGTAGCTTTCTTTTGGGTAGATGAGAGAATTGTCAAAATGCTTGAGAAGAATGTGATAGGATGTCAACATTGATAATGTTAGTTCAAAGCTTTTAATAAAAGCTTTTTTGTATTAGCAAACCACCCTTGAAATTTTTAGGGTTATGTGTGTCATGAACCCTGACTAAAATATTTGGGGACGAAGATTGCCATTTTGCAGTCATTTTAAATTGATCACATGTAGCCTTCATATGGGAACTGCCCTGGTTCAACTTCATTTGAACAAGTTCAATCTTGTGATAATTTTGCATATTATTAGTTGTCTGTAACTAATATTTAGTATGCATAATTTTTGGATGTCATGTCAAAGGAATCAAGTGATCAACATGCCCTGAAATACAGGGACATGCACAGGGTGATAACGCACATTTCATTAAAACTGGATCACATTTTGTTGAAATTGGACATTTTCTTAAAACTGGATTACCACATTGGAAAAGTGATGGGGAGTGTTAATTTTCTCAATAGAGATAGGTCCCCAATTTTTTTACAGTGGTTTTATTCGTGGTCTTATTTGTGCTCTTTCTAGTCCTGTAATTCAGTTTTAACAAAATGTGATTCAATTTTAACGAAAATATATGTTTGATGCAAAGAAATGAATGAAATGATTCATTTGGAGAGATGCAGATTGAATCAGAGTGTATCTGTGATCCTACATACATCAAGGTCATACATTAGTACATACAATGATCATTTAGATGGTGAGGAATATTAATTTACTCCTTTGTCTTAGAAATCACGATTTTAATTTGGGATAGATTTTAAGTCCAAATCACAACCTTCTTAGGAGGACAAAGGGAGTATTATACAATTCTTGCTTGAATGAAGCAGTTATTGTATTGTGAGCTTGGCAATTACTTATTGTATAGTTTTTCAAATTACCAATTTTTTTCTTTTATTGTTCCAAGTTCTTTGGGCACTTCTCGTTTGTCACTTTAGTGTCACTTTTGGATTGGACACTAGACAAATAAACTATGGATTGACAGGGATCTCTATATTTTTCATTTTGTCTGTGCCCTCTCCAAGTACACTTCAAAGGAGACCAAAAAATACATGCTTTTCATCCTATTGCCCGTGTGTCAACCTCCCCAGCATCCCAGTGGAGAAGCTTAGTCGACTATTTCTAATGATCCATTTCTAATCATCCTGTACTTAAATTTTGTGCTTAAATTTAGATAGAAAAAAATGAAGTCCTAAAAGTGCTACAAAATATATTAAACTCACCTTCTGCAACTCAGTTTTAAAAACAAAAAATATGGTTCAATCTTCAACTTGCAACAAATTTTGTTGAACTTCTGGGGTCGAGCTTTCAAATCCACAAACTTTGTGTTGAATTTTTCACACTTTTCAGCTCAACAAGTGCAACGAAGTTGTTGAACATAAAGCTTTGAGCTACCAAGGCAGAAGTCTTCAGCTCCACGAAGTACACGTTCAACCCACTAAGTTAGCTATGCCCAACCTTCTAAACTCAAGCCACTACACCATAACATTCAGTAGCATGCACTGTTCTTGCCTTAACTCTACAGTGGATGGTGTGGGATATTCCACACCCAACAGTACTTCATCAGCAACTAAGTGAACAGGTGGAGGCTCAAGGTGATGAGCAGAGTGCATGAAGGAAAGGCAGTGGACATGAAGGCTACCCAATGTTATGACAGCCAATTTCTAATTGTAAACTCAAAATCACAAATTAACACTACAAAAGTACAGAACAAACAATTAATTAATTTGGGATGCCTTCTAAGGACAAGCACAACATTCAGTAGCCTTCAAGAAGGTTTCCTTTTTGTTTCATCCACCTTTATATATGGAATGACTAGTGATGTGTAATTGATATTGAATCAAATAAACAATTATAGGACACTGTTGAATTGTGAGTGAGTGAGTGCTTTTGATTACTATTCACCATGGTTGGTTGCTCTTGCTTAATGCCACCTGCCCCTATAGCTACTGATATGATGGAGAATATTCCACATCATTTTATTGGGAGGATGAAATGATGTGGGATATTCTACATCATTTTGTTGAGGGAAGGCAGCAGTCACAAAGGCTATTGACTATCACAAGATGAAAATAGAACAATGCTCACAATGTATAGTCAGATAATTACGTACAATTAGTAACTTTTGAAATAATCATTGCAATTTCTTTTTGTCATATTGGGAGTTTGATGCCTTCTAAGGAAGAGAGAGGTTATTACAGTGATGATCTGAAGTCGAAGTTGTTTTCAAAAAGTTGTATTGGTGACTATAGGTTCCACTTGTGGATTTCCCACACTTATAGGGTTTGTAAGCGAGCCGAGAGCCATTAGTCAACACAATTCTAAGGTAGGGTTTTTTATGATGTAACTTAGCCTTTCACATTCTTGAATGGTCTTCCAATGATTGTTTTGTTTCATTCTATTCACAAAGACCATTATATGAAGTAATTAACCTAACATTTCACATCTTTTCAATTTTCACTTTGTCATGGTTCTCTAGAGAGAAGCAAAGTGCCACTCGTATTGGGGGTTTGAGTCATTAATGCCTTTCCAATGAAGAGAGTATTCTATTGGGGGTTTGAATCAATGTACATGCCTTTCTTATGCAAACAGTCTTTTTGTCATGCTAATGTTGAACAAATTTAGGTTTTGATAAGAATTTTTATAAATATGTTAAAATAAACAAGCGGCTAGTCATGCACTCTCTACCTTAATATTTCTCTTACACCTTGTTTGTACATAATATTCTTGTACTGTTCAACCATTTAACTCCTTGAAAAGGAAATGTTTCCATACTCTCTCCCCTGGTGAGGCAGAGATAGTAAATTGAAATCACACTAATAAATTGGAAGAGATAAGGAAGCAACCCATCATATGCAAGTCAACCATGACAACCATGTTTGGAAATTTAAAGTGACAACAGAGTATACACTAACATGGTGCCCATGTCCATTCCACACATAATGATAGATAAAAGCTAATTCAGACGTTCAACGGTAGCGCCAGAGCCAAGCCAGCAAGGCACCGCAACGACAATTGCTCGTCAGCCTGTCAACCCCCTATAAATGGCACTTCCAGCTACTTCCAAGATGTCCACCCACACAAACCACCCATTCGAACAATTTCTGCAAACTTCATCCTCATTTGAAAACACCCACCCTTTGAATGACAATTCAACTCCAATACAAACGAAGAGAACCAACACATAGCAAAACACACCATCCCCAAGGATAGCACAAATGACCTACAAATCAATCATTCTGTGCAAAGAACCGTAACTAAAGAGTAAGAAGTTTTAATGTCATAAATGGTTCTAATTTCCTTGTCACATGTCTAAAAGGTGTCTAAAAGGTGACAGACATGCTCAGGTAAAATCATTGTGCACACATGAAACTGGGCACTACTTGCCTAAGAATTTCCCTCAACAGGGCCACCTTTTCTACTAATGTACAAGCGTACTTCCGAAGAAGCACGTTCCTATGACTTGGAATGCCGGTTTCATGTGCACAAAATCGAAACACTTTCAATTTAGTTCTCCTCTTTTAAGATACAAGCGTTGCATTATTATTAAAAAGAAGCAATTCTAACCAACTCTGCTCGCGTGAACTCTCTCCCGAGAATTCAGTAAAACTGAGCTCCAAACTAAAGACAGCGAAAGAACGTAATGTGCGCTAGAACTGACCGAATTTTATTTAGAATGCCGAATAGGGCAAGAACATCGGTGAACAATGGATTAGTCTCGCAGTTGGAATTTTTCAACAGGGACTAATCAAAGAAGATGAATTCCTACGTACGTCCCGTCATTCAATCGCAAACTTCGACTGTAAACTCTACTTTACACTCCTCCTCCGACAACAAATAAACAAACATCTACATAGCATTGTAACTGCACTCGGGGTACTCGGTGCTCAAGTTCGGGTACCGAGCGTGGTCATCACAGTAGTTATACGCCACCAACGTCGTATTACTCCTAATGTTCTGCATATACTGAATCTCCTCAGGCGTCAACGGAACACCCGTAGCGTGAGGGTCGTTCTGGCACTTCGTAATGTCACTCGGAGAGTACACAGGGCATCCGTTGAACAAGAAATCCTCGTAGGCGCAGTTGAACGGCGCCTGAGACCAGTCGATCTTAACGGCGCCGCCGTCAGTCGCCCAGCTAGACCCGTCCCAGATCGACAAGTACAACCCCATGGCTTTGTGATCACAGTACGTCCCGTTGCTGATCACACCGGACAGATTCTTAAACTGACGAATGGGGCGCCAGTCGACGTAGAACACAACTTGGTCGTTATGCCATTCGAAAGAGTAGTAATGAAAGGCGGCCGTGGGGTCGAAGTTCCCCGGCATGTAGATCTGCTCCTCGCGTCCTCCCTTTCCGTCAACGAAGACGTTCGTGTGGATCTTCCGGGGCAAGCCCTGGTTGTTGCCTAGAAACTCGAAGTCGAACTCGCATTGCTGCGGAGCAGGGGACGACATGTAAAACGTTGCGACTGTGCCCGCGGCGTTTCCTGCGGGAAGCTTGATCCACGCTCCGAAGGAGCCGAACAACCAGGAGCCTTTGGTTCCCATTCCGGAAGCAGTTTGTCCGTTCAGAAGCGAAAGTGTAACGCCGTTACCGTCGGGACTGTAAGTAATCCCCTGAGAGGAGTACGTGTCGAACTCGTCTGACGTAATTCCTTGACCTGCAACTGCAATGCTCAAACCCAACAACACAGCAACCAAAAGCACGGAGCGCGCCATCGCTGCAGGCTCTGTCAGTGTAGATCTGTTCTAGTTCCTGTCAATGCAAGCTCCTGGGAATGTAGATCTGTTCTAGTTCCTGGGAATGTGAGTAGTGTGGAGTGGGGGTTCTAGAAGTAGGGATTTGTGTGATGAGCTGAGAAGCTCGATCACTGTACTGGTGGTCTGTAAAGTGTGTGTGTTGCCGAAGCAACGGGGATTGGTGTTCTGGAAGATGTGAGGAGGGAGACGCTGTATATATGAAGGGAGTTTGTAAAGGTGATGAATGTAGTGATGGAATTGGCGGTCCGACGTTGGGGGCGAAAGGACGCGGGGGAAGATCGTTTCACGCGACTGTAGCGCTGTGGAGGTGCTACGGTTCCGGGGAACGTCTAGACTTTGTCTAGATTTCGGTGATCTCGACGTTTCGGTGAGTTGCCAGGAAATGAGGACCGTCCGTCGGTCAGTTTAGACGTTAAGGTCGAGGCACCTAAAACCGATAACTTAAGCTATCTACACTATTTTTGGACCAGCCATTAATAGGGTGATATTTTTCCCGGGTTGAAAGTTAGTTTTCGCGGAGAATGCAATTTTTTCCATGAATTATTTCCCAATATTGAAATTTGTACAATTTTTCAAAGTGAAAAGTACTTCAGGACCCAAAACCGATCACATGCTCTAATGTACAAATGAGGTACATCTTCCCTTTCAAAATCTAGAAATTAGGCCTGATCGGTTTTAGGTACCTGGTCGGTTTTAGGTGCCTCGACCTTAATCAATTCATTTTTGGTATTAACCCCTAAGTGACGGATCAACCATTTTATGGTCTCTGCCCTTTTATATGGGCTGCCCGAAATAGAAAAAACAATTTTATATAAAATAAAAAATATTTTTAAATAGGTAATCAAGTCTACTTTCCAATCCAATTTGAATCATGTCAATCCGAGTTAAACTCCACCCAGGAGAAATTTTCAAAGAAAAACACTTCTACATTGTCTAGTGTTAGAAAACTTACTATTTGGGGAAGTAATGATGTTCTCTCCGTTGAAAAATTTGCAATTTTTGATTTTAGAATAGAATGTCTAGTTTTAACAAATCATACAAAATTTCAAATTCTAAAAATAAAATTTGTGATTCTTATAAATATTTGAAGTTAAATGCTTCTAAATTCATTATGAGATGATAAAAAGCTATATTTTGATATTTGACTGTATGGAAAATTACTAAACATCAAGCTCCTCATTTTCTCTTTTGGACCAAACTTCATCAAAGTTGAAGAAGTAATTTTTTATAACACATTTATGTTTTGCCCTTACCCCCTCCGTCATTTAGGGGTTAAGGTAGGTTGTCCTAAAACCACCAACTTAAGAAATTTGGCCTCATTTTAACAAGGTTAGGGTCGCTTTACACTATGGACCAAGAGCCATGACCAAGAAAATTAAATCATTTTCATGGTCATGGCTCTTGGCCAAGAGCCGTGACCATGAAAAATCAAAAATGGATTTTTGAGTGGCTTGGTCACTCTTGTAGTGTAAAGTGGATTTGGACCGGGACAACTTTGGGTTGATATTTTTAATATAAATTTTTATTAAAAAAAAAATTTGGCCAATGGATGATTTAATTGATTTTCAGCCTTACGGCTCCCTTGATTTCCGTTGAGTCGAGCATTTTGCCTCGACTCAATGGAAAACCTGTTGGATCATGGCACATTATCCAAATGGCAGATTTTAGTAGTTTTTGGGGACCTCAAAGTTAGTGGTCATTCTCCTTTTTTCAAGGTAGTGTAAAGCCAAATGGGACCAAGAGCTCTTTTTGGGCCAATCATAGATTTTAGAATTCCATGGTCATGGCTCTTGGCCCATAGTGTAAAGCGGCCCTTATTTATGAGAAATATTTTTCGGTCATTTGGAAGAAGATTTCTCACGGAATGCACAAATTTTTGCTATTTTATTCCCAATATTCAAATCGTTACAAATTTTCGAAGTGAAAAGAACTTCGTCACCCTAATTAGACCTTTAGGTTTCCCCATGTTCACATCGTGTGGTACTAATTTTCACTCATAATGATATCCAAAATCACCAACTATTTCTTTGCAATGTTTGGTATGCCATTGGTTTACTTGAATATTGAAATTGGCGGTTTTGAGTCTCGACTGTGGTGGCCCCAAGAAAGGTCTACATGTCATAATTGGGGGTGGTGGTGGTTTAAGGACATCCTAACTTAGAGGTGTTTGAAAAAAGAAGTTGGTTTGTTTTGTACCCGTCGTAACATTGTTAGCCCTTAAGTGATAGAATGATCATTTTATGGTGGTTTCCCTTCTATTATGGGTTGTCTAAGATCAGAAAAAAACCTTATAAAAAATTAAAAGTATATTTTCAAATAGGAAATCAAGTCTACTTTCCAACCCAATTTGAATTATGTCAATTCGAGTTAAAATCCACTGAGGAGAATTTTCCAAAGACAAAGACCTGAGCAATATTTTTCTAGTGTTGTAAAATTTACTATTTGGGAAAACTAGTTAGACGTTTTCTCCTTTGAAAAAATTCTCTAATAAATTTTAGATTAGAATTTCTCGTTTTAATCAAAAATAAAACTTGAAATTTTGATGAATATTAAATGGTAAATAGTTCTAAATTCATTGAATGAGTATCTAAAACATCTTTTTGGAAGTTTGACCGAACCATAACTACTAAACATTATGCTTCTCATTTTCTCTTTTAGACCAAACTTCATCAAACTTGCAGAAGTAACATTTTATAACACATTCAGGTTTTGGCTTTACCCCTCTATCATCTCGGGGGGTGCACTCCCTCTTATATTTTGCATACACGTGCGTTCGGGACCTATTTATTGGGGGGGTTATTTACCTTGCAAAAAGGATTATAAGGTGATGGTATTTTACATGTAAACATGTTTCACTATTTTAAAATCCCCTATATTACATGTAAATTATTTACAAAATTTACCTACAATGAATATATTGGACCCTATTTTTTATCGCACGTTATTTCTAAAAAAATTGCCAGTGCCCCCCCCCCCCCCCCCCCCCAAAGTCTATCATTTGAGGGTTAAGCCCAAAACTTTGTATAATTGTATCCCTACTAAAGTTTCCAAGATTCTTTCAAATGCTCTATGATGCTTCTTTTTTCACATCTTGTTTTACTTGCTTGACTTCTACAAAACTCATTCATATAATGACAAGTGTCATCTTTTACTCTAGTTTCAAGGAAAAGTTATTGTATGAGTAAAAATCAAACAAAGGAGTAGGGTATGGCTTAGCTTGCCAATTGATGGTTGGTTCACTTCAGTCTTGGATGTGTGTGAGTCATGGTAAAAAAACAAGCATAATCAAATATTATTTAATCATTCTATAGTAAATAGAACGCATGAGGTAAGGAAGCAAGCAAACGCAAAAAAAGAGCAGTTGGAAGTTTATGATAGGATAAAAAGTTTCAACATGCTCACATCCAGAGAAGACAAGCATGAACAATGAGCATATTAGAGTTAACCGAAAAGAAGAGAAAATACATGTTAGGTGAGGTGAGTTTGGCCCGTATCTAAGGCAATCAAGCAAACTGGCATGGTTTCCAAAGGATTCAAAATAGAAAAGAGTTTGAATTAGTTTTGCCGTCACAAAGGAGGCAAAACTGAGACTAAGGTGAGTTCAAAGAGAGCAAAGGCTTGGAGGCGATGGCCCACATCCAATTTGAGATAATGGCAAGGCATGTGGTAAACTTGAGACATAATTAGGTGACTGAATTGATTAATTGGCTCTGAAAACTTGGAGCTCGTGTCTAAAATTGAAGTTAGAGGGTATCTTCTTCCCTACTTGCTTTTATTTCGGTTACTTGCTTTTGCTTTTATTTTGCTTTTATTCCTGATATTTTGGGGGTCAGAACACCTGTTATGATTTCGGTTAACTCAATTATATTTTGAATGGATCAACTTGGGTTTAGGGTTTTAGGGTGATGCTATTGAACGTTATCTATTATACAATACAACACGCTTTGTCTCACTCGACCGTTCCGCGCCGGAATCCGTCGAGGAGACAACCCAAGCTCAAAAACAAGTGGCTCTCAATGTGCTCAACGGCACGGGTCCCACTAGTGTTAGCTACAATTGGGTGTGGAATATTCCACACCATGTACTTTAGAACCAACGCAGTCTACAAGGTAGGGACAGTGCATGCTACTGAATGTTATGCAGCTGTAACTTACAAGTTGAAAATTGTCTTGTGGCTACGGTTGACAATAGGCAGAGGAGGAAGGCGGCTTTTTCCGTCTATCAGAGGTGAGGTGGAAATGTATTGTTTAATGATCATGCCAGCCAGTGAGGGAGGGATTCCGTCTTCCAGTTGTAAATTAAACTCCGAGCTGCAATTTCTAGGATGTTCCAAGCCAAGGGGATTGTGGTTGATTCCTTCAACGCTGTCTATTGGTCATGGTCACGTAGTAGAGATCGCTACCCACCAAAATTAAACTTTAAACGTCTTTCCAATCCCCACGGGCAGGGCTGATTTTTCACAAAGTTCTAGCCCGTCCACGTCCAAAAACCTTGAATTGAAAGGCAAAAAAAATTGCAACCCGTCCCAAAACCGGTGATTTTAAAATCAACCCGTCCATGGAAAGGTTGAAAAAAAAACAACCCGTCCATGCAAAGGTTGAAAAAAAAACAACCCGTCCCAAAACCGGTTGCAAATTGAAAATACCCAACCCGCAATGTTTAGAAGAGAAAAAAAAAAAAAAAAAAAAAAAAAAAAAAAAAAAAAAACCAAGAAAAAACGTGTTGGAGACATGTGTTACTTCTATGGAGATGGTATATCCAGTTGCAGATGGTGGCCAAAAAACCTATCCAATGCATTTAGGGAGTGTTACACAGCGAGCTGGTACAATTGAGGAATGCAAACTCATTGGGGCAGAGTATGTGCAGAGGGTGGTGGATGCACTAAATAACAGGTTTCCAGACTTAGGCATCTTCAATGCATGCAAGCTCTTTAGTCCCAATCTCTACCCTGCAAATGATGATGAGAGAACTCGTATTATTGAAGAGTGGTTGGAAAGGTTGTTTGTGAAATCCCAGAGTTCTGAAGAAGAACAAGCTCGGTGTCGAGGTGAGTGCTTGGAGATGGTGGAAACCATGAGGGAAATGATCCCAAACAAGTCTTTATTTGAAGCTTGGGAGTTTGCAGGTACTACTCCAGAGTGGTCTATCAATTGGCCTGGTTTGAGTAACTTGTGGAGGTGAGTTATGGTGATTCCTGTGAGCACTGTAATATGTGAGAGGGGTTTTTCTAAACAAAACCTCAACAAAAGTCATCTACGTACTAGCTTGAAGTTGGAGACTTTAGATGCTTTGATGCGCATTTCATGTGCAAATATTCCAGTTGAAAACATCAATTGGAATGCAGTGATGCTTGTTTGGAGAAACATGAAGGATAGGAGAATTCATCCACTTGTTTGAAGGGTAAGTTCTTTTTTTTTATGAAATTTTGAAAATGCTTATATAAAATATTAATTATTCAATTTCTAAGTGTACCTTCAATTATAATCTGACATTGTGTTACAAAGGTTCTAAGTATTGTAGTTGATGAATCATTGTATGTAGGTGAATCGAGCTCTTGAAGATTGGTATTTTGATTAGGTATTAGTGGTTTGACTCCATTATGCTTACGTTCACATGTCATATATGACATAATGTAATTGATATTTGCACCATTTATTTTTTTGGGAAATTTTACATAAAAAAATATATATTTTAAGAACCCGTCCAAAGTGAATTTAGCCCGTTCAAAAACCGGTTCATTTTTTTAAAACCCGTCTACTGGAAATGTTTTTTTCTTCTGAACATGTCCCTGGATATGTTAGGGACCTTGTGAAAAATCACCACTGCCCACGGGTTTGATTTGCATGGAATCTTGCTTCTAGCATGAGAGCATCCGCACCCTTGCGCGGTATAATGGGCCGCGCTCACCTGTTGCGGGCCCGGGCATGACGGACCCCCCGCCGCGACTCGTGGAACGGCTCGCAGCAGCGCGGGCTCGTTAAATACACCTCTGTCTCGCCATGTTTCAGAGTCTCCATGGTATCCAGCGCACCCAAAACCCGGGGTTTATTTGGTTGATTTCGTCCTAATTTGGTTGTTATTTGGATGGTCAAGCCGCGCATGAATAGACCGCGTCCTCTGGCGAGCACACAAGCCCAATCCGGAAAGAATCCATGAGGTTTATCAGCCTTTCACCGCGCGAGGGTGAGGCACGAGAAATTTGGCGAGTCGCAGGACCCTCGCATTGCCCTCTACTTCCCCTTTGGCCCGTCCTTGATTCCGCGCAAGGGTGCGGATGCTTTGAGTACTCAACTCAACTCCTTCGCACCACACATGGATCATTGGATGCACAACAAGAACAAGATCATGCATATGATGTGCTTAATTGCAACAGTCAACAATTTCTTCTATGCTTGTTCGCAATGTTTAAATCAAACGTATTGGAGGAACAATATTTATTTTTGATATGTTATTGTCCAATTTTAATATTTTTTTTGTGTTGTTTAATTAATTTTTGCACTTTCATTAATTATTAGGCAGAAAGCTGCCCGAGCTGCTAAGAAGCTACGGTACCCTAATAATCTGGCTGTGAAGGAACATGTTTAAAATAATTTAAACCCACTAACTTCTTCAATCTTCTTTGTTCTTTTCTTTCTATTTAAGACCCACTTTGAAAGATAAAAGTGAATCACAATAGAGTTAACCGAAAAGTCAGCTCAAAGAGGAAAATTTTAGCAAATTCCTCTTGAACTCCTCTTGAATTCATATTGAAATATAAATAGACCGAAAACTAGTTCAAGGTGAGTTGGGAGACAATCTAAAGCAAGCCACTGTCATTATTCTCCACACCTCGCAATGACTTCCACACCTCCTACCAAAGCTCCAAGCCCATGGCCCACAAGGGGACAAGTTATGACACGACACTATTCAACCCAAACATAGCTCAAGGGAGCTTAAAAGAACGCTTGGAAGAAGGTTGAAAAGGCATGTTCCAAGGCCTTCTTTTCGGTTAACTCTAATAATTTCTTGAAAAAATGTTGAACTATATAGTACACTTTGTTCAACGAAAAAAAGGTGAGAGTACTAGCAGTAGACATGCATGGAGCTCACCATGATGTTTGGCACCATCAAATTCGCTAAGCTGTTTCCTGCAATTATTGTTGCATGCACAAATTGCAAAACAGCCTACTTACACAAGTAGAAAGGGTGGTCTATACACTAAGTTAGTAGAAAGATTGGTTTTTGGACATCAAGTAATTATTTAGTGACAAGCATGGTGCCTAAGGATCAAGGCCCTAACTTGGGGCCAATATGGACCTTGGGCACCACGCTCAAACACTATTCATTCGTATAAAAAAATCACACTTTTATTAATTCCATTAATTAATATATATCATATACATGCATACATACATACATATATTATAGTGCCACTATCATGCAATTTGGTCACATTCTTATCCCAAAATGACATGCAGTCGTGTCTTTTTAGTTTTTACGCAATAGTGTCTAGAATGTGTTTTTTTCTACACGGGGTTGTCCTGTGCACATTGCGTTGTAGTAACTATAAGCCTTCAATTTATTATTATTATTATTAAATATTAAATATTAAATATTTAATCATTTTTTCATATACAATAGAAAATTCTTTAATCCCTAAGTGACCGATCAATCATTTTCTAGTCATAGCTTTGAATACAGTAGTGAGTGCCTTTGGTTAGGAACTGACATTTTTTGAGTTTTGATTTTTTGGCAAAATTGGGGGCAAAGATCATGTTCAAGTGTTGTTTGAAGCATTTCATTTGCAATATTGGGGGCAAAGATCATGTTCAAGTGTTGTTTGAAGCATTTCATTTGCAATATTGGGGGCAAAGATCATGTTCAAGTGTTGTTTGAAGCATTTCATTTGCAATATTGGGGTTCACTAAGGAATTTTTCAAAAAAAAGACCCCAATATTGTATTAGTGCTATAAAACTTACTATTTTGGGAAGATGATGATGTTCACTCCTTTGAAAATTTTGCCTTTTAAAATTTAAGAGTGGAATGTTTAGTTTTAATCAATCATACCAAATTTCAAATTCTAAAAATAAAAATTTAATTTTGGTGAATATTCAATGGTAAATGATTCTAAATTTATCAAATGAGTATCTAATTATTATTTTTTGGGAAGTTTGATTGTACGAATTATTACTAAACATCACACTTCTCGTTTTCTCTTTTGGACCAAATTTCATCAAAGTTGCATAAGTAAAATATTACAACACATCTAAGTTTTGCCCTTACCCCCTTTGTCATTTAGGGCTTAAGAGCATTCACACCCATGTTTGCTAGAGCTGACTTGTTGATATTATTCATCTACATTTGAAAAGCCCATGCACTTACACTCACCCCCCCCCTCCCCTACTCTTGTATGCCCCTCACACATCAAAAGTGCAAATCAATAGTCAATAGACCAATCACAAGTAGAATGTGGGATATAATCAACTAAACAATGATTTGAAGGGCCATTTCTTAACACGCTAAGATTGAGAGTCAAAAGGCATTTGTGATGGGCATTTAAGCTAGGATGTCCCACAACTCCATCACCTCCCCCAATTATGACATGTAAAGTTTTTTTGGAGCCACCACAGTTGAGACTCAAAACCACCAATTTCACTATTCAAGTAGACCAATAGCATGCTAAACATTGCAAAGAAGTAGTTGGTGATTTTTGGTATCATTATGAGTGAAAATTAGTACCACATAGTGTGAACATGGGGAACCTAGAGGTCTGAATTGGGTCACAAAGTTCTTTTCACTTGGAATTTTTTTATCAATTTGAATACTGGGAATTAAATTGCGAAAATTTGTACATTCCGTGAGAAATCTTCTTCTAAATGATCGAAAAATATTTCTCGTAAATAACCTTGTTAAAATGAGGCCATAACTCTTAAGTTGGTGGTTTTAGGACATCCTACCTGAGTTCTTGAGTGTGAAAGACTTCTGAAAGGGCATGGGTAGCCATGCTCTAAGGGCCGCTTCACACTATGGCCGAAGGTCGAGAGGCCGTCGATTTCCACGAATCAAATTGCAAGAAACCATGGGTTCGGCCTCTCAACCCTTCACATTAGAGGCCAAAGTTCAATGGCCGTTGCTCTCTAAAATGCCTACGTGGCAGTACTTTTTGACCAAGGCAACGGCCTCTTGAGAGAAAGTTTGGGTCGGACGAGAATGGAAACCCAAACTATGGTCGAGATGTCGTCGATTTTTTTCATAAAAAATGAAAACTCTAAATTTTATTACCTATTTTCAGTAGATTTCTTTGAACTCTCAATCCCACGGCCTCTCGACTTGGACAACCATATTGTGAAGCGGCCCTAAGGGTCAATAGAGTAGGGCCAAACCAACTTCAATATTACGAAACGGGGACCGTCAGCCCCAATGATTTGCAACATCTGGCTATGACTTAGTCCAAGTCCGCCCAATTCAGCTGCCTGGGACGGAAACAGAAACAGCCTGCATTGAGCAAACTGTAGCAAACCTTCGCCTCGGCGCTCTGTATCATACATTTAGTGATACTTTTTTATTAAAAAGGAAATTATGATATCAGTCAACTCAAGAGCACCAAGGAAAGCGTGTCAGTCAGTCTCGGAGTCCACAACATCGGTCGTTGCACGTACACAAATTTATGCATAACGTTCACCAAGTTTGCAGTGAACATGAACATCACCTGTCCAGTGAAAGGAACCCTTTTCATAACATTAGTATTTGTGACTGCTGCCTTCCCCTCAACAGAATGTTGTGGAATATTCCACATTACAGCAGTAGCTATGGGGCAGGTGGCATTAAGTAAGAGCAATCAACTATGGTGAATAGTAATTGAAAGCACTCACTCAATCACAATTCAATAGTGTTATGTAATTGTTTACTTGATTCAATAGTCCATTCAATTACACATCACTGGTCACTCCATCTCTAAATGTGCATGAAGGCTACCTTCTTGAGAGATGAGAACCATGAGAAAGACACCCCATTTGAACTGTATATTTTTACATATCTTTATCAATAGGTAAGGGCATCCCCAACGCACACAACAAAATCCTTAGTCCACATCCTTCCAAGCACCCTTTGAAGTACAATTTCTTTTCTTCTATAGTTCATTATTTATTTATTTGGCACAAATCGAAGGGATTCAATTGCAAAAAGGATAAAATAGAGAGCCACAACGTTAGGAGCGAAAACAAGAACCAACCTAGCTAATGAATCTATAATTTTAAGCGACGCAATCACAGTTTGTAGTTTGTACACGGTATATAGTTAATTAATCAACCACAACTTTTACTTATTTGGAATATAAGACAAGGTTTCATCACACACGCAATCAAGTACAAGAATTTACCTAAATTTAGTCTTAGAGGGTGGTTTGAAGGGCTCTCTAAACTCTCCAAATGTGGTGTGTTTACTTGCCCTTTACGGATGCTTAAAGCATCTCCACTAGCACTCCACATTGCAGTCCAAAGGTCATCTAAAAAGTCAGACCTCACTATGTAGTTCCCCCACCAACATCACTGAATAAGAATCTTAAGTGAGCCATTCACAACTTACCACGCATGAATTGTGCAATTATGATATGCAATTAAGAAGAGGAGACACACTAGCAAGAATGATTTTGAGGGCCCTTATTTTTAGTGGATTATCAAGTGTTACGGGCCAAATAAATTGTTCATTAACCCAGTCTCATCTATTTTTCTATAGCCAGAGCGGTATCCAAAATAATAGGGTAGAGACACCCATTCCCGACCATGTACACAAAACCAACCACCCTAGATTCTAAGATTCCTGCCTAATTTATTGATTTTGAAAGGGAAGATGTATCTCATTTGTACATTCGAGCCTATGATCGGTTTTTGGTGAACCTACAGTTTTCACTTTGGAAATTTATAGTTATTCAAATAATTATCAAAAAAATCAAATCAAATATGAAAAAATCTTAATTTATTATTGCTAAAAGAGAAAAAAATTCAAAATATCAATTCATCTATCCCAAGTATAGTGCATGTCTTAGAGCATCCGCACCGTTTCTCAAGATCGGAGACTCGCTACAGGTGTTTCTACGGGCTCTGGGGTAAGGATGAGACTCACCAAAATATTCGTGCCTTACTGTGGCTCACGAAACCCGAGTACAGACCGCAGATCGTGGGCCGTTTTTTAGATTGCCACGCATGCTGAGGAGGGGAGGCGACTCTAAAAAAACCGGAGTCCACACAAGAAACTCCAAATAGAGCAAGCTCCATGTCTGATTTCCGTGTTTGGGGCGCGCGCAAGAAACTTAAAGACTTTGGAGCATGGCAAGTGGAGGGGAAAATTTAGCGAGGCCGCAAGCAAAATCACCATTTCGCGAGCCGCGGTGAGGGAGGAGTTAGGGTCCGGGCCCGCAAAACCATCTTGCAGCCAGCTATTTGGAACCCTGGTGCGGATGCTCTTAAGTGGTCGGGAATGGGTGTCTCTACCTTAGTGGAGATGCTCTTAGAGCATGGCCACCCATGGCCTCAGAGGGTCTCTGACCTCAAGAAGTAGATGAAAAGTTTCAAGGGGCCTTTCAAAATGCTTCTTGACTCTGGATTCTAGCGTGTTAGAAATTGGGCCTTGAAATCACTATTGAGTTGACTATTCGATGATTATTCCTCTCATTCTACTTGTGATTGGTCCATTGACTATTTGATGTGCACTTTTGATACGTGAAGGGCATGCAAGGGTGGGGGAGTGTGAGTGCAAGGGCCCTTCACATGTAGATGAATAATTTGAGAGGGTTAGTCCTAGCGTGCATGGGTGGGAATGCTCTTATCATTCAAAACATTCCATTGTCAGATGGTTTGGAGGGCTTCATTTAGGATGCTCTCATTCCATCAACTGTAAAAAGGACTGTACAAACAAGAAAAGGTTGCCCCCGTAGTTACAGGCATGGATTAAGATTCAATCGTTTGTTAATACACAGTGAGTACCTTAAAAAGGACATCTAACAATGAAGTCATCGGCAACCGTGTCGAGGACTTGCTGGAACACCGTCACATACACAACTCATATAACTTATCAACGGTACTATGCAAACCTAAGCTTACCTAGACAACAACTGCAAGATTTTAGGGTTTATCTGTCTACAGCAGCAGATTTCGATGCCACAACGTTCGGTTGACTTGCAATTGCGACGAATGATGCGGGAGCGCTCTACGTTCACGCGGACCCCGCCCGCGTGGTGCCGTTTCAAATGCATTTCATGCAAATCATTAACTTAGCCAGAAAAGTTAACTGAAGCTATGGCTCTCTCACTTATTTTTCTCACTCTTTGCTTAAAATAGGGATCTGATCTGTTCATGAGAGAACGGCAGTCATAACTGTGATCAATCGTCACCAAATTATTTAGTGCCTGGTGGACTAAGTTAATTAATTCGGTTCTTTCTGGAGCAGTTGATCTCTGGTGAAAGTTTATCTGAGTGGGTGTTTTGGAGCAGTGCTGTAGATTCTTACCCGTGAAGATCTTTCACAAAGTCCAGTCTACAAAATGCCTGTCCAAATGCCTGTTCAACTAACAAGAGCAACGTGAAGATTTGAAAAATCTAGAAGTAGGTTGGATATGGGTTTTAGTAGATTGCACTTTGTGAATGAGGAACTTACCTTGATCTTACCTAAGTTTGGTACTTTTTCACTAGAATACATGGGCAAAATATAATACTAAAACTGCCACTATTTTGATACAATTTAAATACTATTTAGATACTATCTCTAGATATAAATGCCTTAGAATAGATGATTATATGGATGAGCATATACATATGGATGAATCTATTCATTTTTTTCCTTACATGGCTATAGTGAATGGCTTATAAACCAACGCTTTAAGGTTTTCACGCAAATCTAGTATTGGTATAGGATTAGAAGCTTTCAGTGAACACTTGTTGGAGATATTAGAGTTAACCGAAAAGAAGGCCTTGGAACATGCCTTTTCAACCTTCTTTCAAGCGTTCCTTTGAGCTCCCTTGAGCTATGTTTGGGTTGAATAGTGTCGTGTCATAACTTGTCCCCTTGTGGGCCATGGGCTTGGAGCTTTGGTAGGAGGTGTGGAAGTCATTGCGAGGTGTAAAGAATAATGACATTGGCTTGCTTTAGATTGTCTCCCAGCTCATGATGAATTAGTTTTCGGTCTATTTATATTTCAATATGAGTTCAAGAGGAATTTGCTAAAACTTTCCTCTTTGAGCTGACTTTTTGGTTAACTCTATTGTTGGTTTATAGTGCAGGTTGGTTATTGGGTTATCCACCTTAGAGCATCATCAACCCACCGCAGAAGAAGGCGCATGTCCGTTACCTTTTCTGCGGTGGGGCTCCCAACAAGTTGTTGGCCGTTCCAATGCAGGAACGGCACCGCCCTTCTCGCTCCTGCGCATGCCACTTCTTCGGTCTTGCCCGTTATTTTTATGATTCCTCTTGCGCCCGCTACCTTGGCTCCAGAAGAGAAGTCCGCGCGGCTGTGTCGTTCATTTCTTGTCGTTTTGCATGAGGTGGCAGGTTTACAGTGTTGGTTTCGGACCGCGGGTTGGAAGGAAGGCATCAATATGCGGGATAGTACACAGGCGGCCCCGCAGCTGAACCTCGAAATCTGCGATACGGTGGCTCTTTGCAGTTTCTGCATTGATGATGCTCTTAGTACATTTGTGTGTGTTGCTCTACTAATGGAAAGCGAAAAAATAGAAATGGGTTGTTTTGGAGAAGTTGAAAGTTTTACCGGGATGGTATAGATTTCCGGGAGTTGCATAGGGGTTTGGTTGAAAATACTAGGTCTTTTTGGATGGCAATGAGCTGTGCCATCTGGCATTTGTGAGTAAGTAAAACCTGGAATCAAATGGGGTGTCGTGAGCTGGTGATGAGCAATTGAAAGTGAGCTGGTGGAGAAGGAACCTGCGGTGACAAAAAGTCTGCAAATTGACTTTAGTGCCATGCAAAGCAAGTTAGGAAGCATTAATTAAATCACTTGGGAAGCAAGGGTACCGTGTATTAAACCCACCCACAAGAACCACTGGGAGTTGGTCAAAAATTACCGGGCCAGGTGGTGCGCCCCATCCACTATTCTTGGTCAGGGTTGTGACGAAAGCCTTACCTTGAAAGGCCCTTGGGATCCCTTTCTATAACCTGCATTTAGCCTTATAATTGTTCAATTGTGGTTTAACCCTTAAACGTCAAAGCAAGCCCCATGGGCTCAGTATAAAGGAATAATTGGAGAAAAAAGTTTCATTTCTCAACCAAATCAAGCGAGACTTGTTGCGTTGGAAAGCTACTGAAAAAGCGATCTAGATTCCAAATTTTCGCCTCATTTGAGAGATTGTGGAATCGTTGGTAAGCAATCAAAGTTATCAAATTGAACAAGTTTTGAGGTTGGGGCAGCTGAAGTTCAGCAGTCCCGCAGTGCTACAGTGCAAGTCAGCAGTGCACTGCAGAGCCGTTTTTGGCAAAAAAAAAAATTATTATTATTATTATTTTAATTTTAGTTTTAATTTTTTTTTCGCGTCCAAAAATTTAGATCCCTTCCGGACTGCCCCGTCCAGGCCCTCTTGACGTTTAAGGGTTAACCCCTAAATGTCCCAGGGTTCAAAAACTGGATCACAAACATATTCAAAGCCTTGTAACTTTTTCATACAATTTCGGATGACTTTCATCCAAGTCATTTTTGCAAGCCCATTAGGTTCTCTACCAATTAAAGTAAGTCTCTTGTGATGGAAAGATGTTGATAATATTGAAGAGGCTTCCAAATGCAAGTATGTCAAATTTGAACGGTAGATTTTATGCTTCCAATGGACCTCTCATGTATACCTCATGTTCATTCAAGCCATGCTAATATCTACTTTTTGAGTCTCGCATCTACTTCCGTTCAAAGGGTTGGTGCATTTAGAGGTTAATACATGAATTGTGATATATTGTTATATGGTCATTAGCAGCTGAAAATGAACATTCATACAAGTGGTCCTGCATAATGCTGAATTGGCACTACCTTGAAGGTCTCTCTTCGACCCAATCACCCACATCCTTGAGTTCCCACTATTCCTTGTTCATCATTCCAAAATCATGACCATTTTCATAAGGATATTTAGCATTTGTAAATTGTAGCTAAGAATAAAAAATCGTTGCGCGAGAATTGTTGTAGTTAGCGGATTTTTGAATATTGGACATACCACGTACTTCTTTAGTTAAAGAATGATGTTGGAGAGTTGGAAGTCCAGAATAGTCCTATGCCCCCACCTCAAGAATCACAAGTTTTGAATATTTTTACTTTCGTGCACTGAGAGCAGAAGGTTGAACTCTTGTAAGCAAAGGCTAAAGAACCTTTAGTTAACTCCAAAAGGATTAACATAAGGTGTTTTTATTAGCAGTTAATGGAGTCCATTTTTTTCAACAATAGCACTTAACCCCTAAACATCCTCGCCTATGTCCAATTTGGGTAGTTTTGCAAAGATGCATTATAAAATGCAAGAAACATGAATATTTGAAACTTGATGTATGAATAAAAGTTATACATTTTGAAATTTAGATTCAATCTATACGGTTAGATCTTTGATTGCTATCACTAATATTTTTTTATAAATTTTGAAACATAAAATAAAAAATTATTTTGTAATTTGATTACGAATAAGATATTGATAGTATGGAGATGAAATTTGTTGTGATAGCTTATAATGTAGTACTCTAGGTGTAGTGATTTTCGGAGATTTTTTGAATGCTTGATTTTATGAGTTTATTTTTTTCAAGAACAATTTTAGACTAAAATCTTCAAAATTTTGGGTGAAACACTGCAACACAAAATGAAGCATAAATTTTTCAGAAATTGTTTCCTTTTCGATCGGATCACACATACATGAAGCTAACTTCCCATAAAAAATTCAGTAAAAAAATCACACTACAAAAAGTGCATAACGGATGAGAAACTGCGGATGAAATCTGTACATCAAGAAAAATATGCATGGTTGGGCAGTTAGGGGTTAAGAAGCTTTAACATTAAACACAATGTCTCATCATCCAATCTTCACCTAAAGATGTTGTGAGCTTGCCCATAATTATGAATCTACTATAGTGATTCAGGAATAGTGGCCAAAATTATGACGTCAACAATAGAAGGGCTAAAGCCAACTTTATGAAGGATTCATAGTTTGAAAATGAAAAATTCAATGGATCATATTGTAAGAAATATAATTAACATGGGACCAAATTTTATGTCACAAAAACTAGTGAAGATTATTACATGTCTAGGTCCAAAAAAATAAAAATTGAACAAGTGGAAGTTTATATAGGACCTAGTGAAGATTGTTAAAAACAAACATGGAGCCCATTTTGGGCTTCTTGGTCCTTTAAGGATTAATGTACAGTCGGGTCCAATAAGCTTACGAATTCCCCACTGCAGGAATTGTTTTTTAAGAAACTTTGAACGATGCGTGTGTACTCAAAAATGATCCGATTTGGAAACTGTAAAGTGCGTTGGAATCACATTGAAGTGTACTACAATTTCATTGCAAATTTACACATGTACTAGTGAAAATCATACAACAAGTTAAAAATATTATATACAATAACTACCATTGAGTGTTCACACTCTTGGCTTCAATTACAGTGTTCATTTTAGCAAGCATATTTGAAATGAGCATTGGAAATTGTTTTTTAAATACTTGAGCCTATACTTGGTGAATGATTTGTATCATTTCATTAGTCTCCTTTGTAATCTTTTTGATTACATGGGCTTGTCTCCAATCATCACAGTACCTACTACGGTGTATTAAAGCACCATCCTCCATCAATGTGAGTTGAATAGGTCTATCATGCATAAAATGAAAGTCCATCGATGTATTTTCAAAATTAAGTTCCACAAAATCAACTACTCATTGTTTAGTTGGAGGAATGATAACAAATGGATTTTTGTCAAAACCCATGAAAGCCCCTACACGAATACAAAAGAAGAAATCATAAAGGAGACTCGGGGGGTGCACTCTACATTATGTTTGAGAATCACGTGCGTTCATGACCCCTTCTAAAAACCCCCTGTATACGAGAGGCTATATGTCTAAAATACCTTTGTATACAGATGTATTCCGTTTTAAATATATGTTTAGTGTAAGTATACCTGAATATTTTCAGTTCTAAATGTGTTTATTGTATGTATATGTAATACAGTAGTGTTCAAATCAATACCCCTTTTGTGCACTCACGTATACTCGTACATGTTTAGTACAATGCACCCCCCCGAGAAAGGAGATATATGAAATGATACAAATCATACAACAAGTATAGGCTCAAGTATCTCAAAAAAAAATTCCAACGCTCATTTCAAATATGCTTGCTAAAATGAACACTGTAATTGAAGCCAAGAGTGAGAACACTCAATGGTAGATATTGTATATAATATTTTTAACTTGTTGTATGATTTTCATTAGTACATGTGTAAATTTTTAATGAAATTGTAGTACACTTCAATGTGATTCCAACGCACTTTACAGTTTTCAAATCGGATCATTTTTGAGTACACACGCATTGTTCAAAGTTTCTAAAAAAAAATTCCTACAGTGGGGAATTCGTAAGCATATTGGACCTGACTGTACATGGCTCCTTTCCAAAATTTAAAAAATAAAAAAATCTGAGCCAATTTGCACTCTAGTAAAACTTCATCAACAAATTTTGTATGGCATTTAAAGGGCAAGCCATTTGTTCATTCCACATGTGCAACTTAATAAATTTATCTTCAATCAATAGTTTCCAAGTCTCTAGCATATTTAGAAACGTGTATTGTACTTGAGGCATCGAGCTATAGTGCTAGAGTAAGGTGCCACATGCCCAATTTGGGCTTTAGTTTGGTATCCAAATGGGTTTTTGGCACTATAGCTTGGTATCCCAAACATTCTTTTCTACTATTGTACGTAGTCAGTCGATCATTAGGACCGGCAAAAAATGATTTTAAGAAGAAAAGCCCAAATCTTAAGAAATTCATTTTTTTTTTTTTAAATATTTTGTATGACGAAAAAATAATCTTGAAGATTCACATAATTTGGCATTTGTTGAAAGATTATTTCCAAAAATAATAATTATTTGGCATGAGATGTTGACTCACAATGGCTGCGTATAATAGTGTAGTGTGTATAAATACAAAGTAAGATGGCATTTATTATCACAAGTTTCTAATTTTAAGATTTTTTTTCAAAATAAAAATGTTTGTAGATGTTAGCCTCTCCAAAAATTGCTTGTAACACGCAATTCAAAATTTAATGCACTTGGCCAAGTGCGCTCATTTCATGAGCAAATTTGGCTTAAGAAATTTGGCTAAAAAGTTCTCTAAAAAACAAGGATATTTGTCTTTCTACAATCACTTACATCGTAAACAGACAATTCTTTCATTTAATTTTTATCCTTATCTTTAGCTTTTCTTTTCTCTTCTTTCTTGTCTTTCTCTTGTCTTCTTTATTTTCTTTCTCTAGATGGCTCCATTTGTATTCCCGTGGCTAATCGCAACAAAGAAAATCGAGAAAAAATTGTAATATTGCGTGATGCTCTCCACCGTCCCATATGCATGGCTTGATTGCTAGGTTGGCTGGATCTACCCTAGCCCCGGAGACGTCACCGTAACATGCTACCAATCACCTTCCCTGACCCTCATGTCCGTCTACAACACCTCCATTCGTTTTCTCTCAAGCCTACCAATTTTTTCACATTTTTGCATCGTTCATCGTGGATCTCTGTAGTAGCTGGCATTACGCTCCATGCCATTGCCGTTTTAAACATTATTGGTTGTCATTTTAGCTAATCGCATTGCCAACTCACCCTTGGTAGGTTCTTAGTGCAAATTATGCTTTCCAAAGCTTTTTTTTTTGAGCTCTTTAAGGTATTTGAGATCACATCTTTTATGGTTATTAGATCGGTAGAGGATGAAAAAACATTTTCCGCTGTCAATTTTGTAAAAGAAAAAGTCAAAAATAAAATTTCGGACCACCTCGATTTGTGCATGTGTATGTTTACACATAATTTTTTTCCTTTACAAAACCTCCCTTTTGATGAGGCCATCAAAGGTTGGAAGGACTGTAAGTGTCATACAAGCCTAATGGAAATCTAATGGGTTTGTCCAATTTTTGTCAAAGTTGTTAGCTTAGTGTAGCTGCTTTGTTAGAGTTTAGCTTTAGTATTTCATTTGTGATGGTATTTATGTGAATTTCAACAACGTTTTTGAACAAGCCTTTGACTCCATGAAGTTAGTTAGTTTGGTGATATCTAGCTTATACGTGAAGGTGCTAAATTCATGTGGTATGAATAAAGGAATACAATTTTGCAATTTTTGTGTGTTGTAGCCTTTGTAGCTTGTTAAACAGGGTACTATTCAACCATTTTGTTGAATTTTAAGCTATGGAGGCAGCCACATTGCTGCCATTTGTTCAAATCTCACGCTAAAAAACGAGAAAATATAAAAATGAAAATTAGCCACAATTTACTAAAGATTTTTTTGTCTCCATCCCATGGTGTGATCTTGATGAAATCCACCGCTGTAGCCCCTTGGCCATAGTTCCACAGTTTATGTAGCTTTTAGTAGTCAACAAAAAATAAGTGCCATCGGCCCTTAACCCCTAAACGTTCAACCGTCAAGAATGTCGAGGATGTACAGAATCAAACACAAAATTTTCATTCATCATTGACTTTTTGTAGTGTGGATTTTTTACTATATATTTTATGGGAAGTTAGCTTTTTGCATGTGTGATCCAATTAGAAAGGAGATGATTTGTGACACTTTTATGCCTCATTTCATGTTATAGAGATTCACCCAAAATTCCGAAGATTTCAATGTAAAAGTGATCTTGAAAAAGTCAACTCATAAAATGAAGCAACCCAAAAAAAAATTCCAAAAATCACTACACTTAAAGTATTACACTTCAACCAATCACAAAAAATTACATGTACAAATTGTCAATATCTTATTTGTAATCAAATTACAAAATAATTTTAAATTATAAGTTTAAAATTTATACAAAATATTGGTGACAACAACCATAAATTCAATTGTATGGATAGAATAAAAATTTCACAATGTACAACTTTTATCCATATATCAAGTTCAAAATATTTCTCTTAGTTACATTTTACAAGACATGTTTGAAATTCTCCAAATATGGAGAGGAATAATGTCATTTAGGGATCAAGGCTGTAAAAATAAATTCCCATTAGCCTTTTTGTCAATGAACTAAATATTCCCCACCTTTGCTGCTCCCCTTGTGGGACAGAGACAATAAATAGTATATACTGTAAAAGGATCTTGCAATTGAAACTCTGTTCTATTTGTGAGAAATACAGTACCAATGAAATAGTGTAGGTACCAATGAAGTACAGTACCAATGAAATAGTGTAGGTCGGATCTGTCTGGGTCTCATCCACATTTATTCTTTTGCGGTTTTGGGTGCCACTACAACATACACTTCATCTGTTTAGATTCTTTTCTTTATGAAAATTCGTTTTATTTAAAAAATAAAAATAAAAAATAACAAACCAAAATGAAAGAAATTCATTGCAAGAAAATCATTACAACAGTTCCTACCAAGAATGGCATGGAGGAGTCAATAAGTAGCATTAACACTAGTAGAAAGGTGACATTGCCGAGGGAGATGCCGAGGCAAGTAATGCTCAATTCCACACATGTACAGTGATTTTGCCTGAGCATGTTCGTGGGGAGTGCCACCTTTTCTACTAGTGTGAGTGATAGGGACCAAAATGTTGCCGGTTCAAGGTTCACCACCACTGTTCCGGTATGACTTTAAACTACATATGTGATAGTCACAAGGTGGGCTCCCCTTAGCTTGGTAGCACCAAAAAGGGCGGCGGTTCAATTCCAGTTGAATGCACGTCGTGAGAGCTAATAATTCCTTGTTTGGTAGGAACCCTGAATATAACAGGGATTGCTCTTGGGCCTCATGTTACGGTGGGGGCGTCGCTTATAGTAGGAAATGATTAGGAGCTTTGGGTTTAACCCCTAAAGGACTAAGTGTCCTAACTAGGACATTTCAATGTTCAGGTAGGTTCCTATGGTGTCAAATTTTTATTATTATTTTTGAAATAAATCATGTGAATTTGATACGTCAATACAAAAATGGGAATCTAATTTTTTTATTCCAACTTTTAAAGTAAAAGTTATGGAACAAAAGGGGTTTTTTTGGGGAGAATGGGCAGTGCGGGCAAGGCTAAAAAAAAACCTCAAAAATTATTATTTTTCAGCTTGAACCGTAGGATCTTGTTAAAGATTACCAAGAGAGTGCATGGTAAAATTTTCATAGAATTTGACCGTACAGATTGCAAGATTATAGCGTTTGAAGTGAAAAAGATGAAATTGCAGTCTTTTGGGTATTTTTTTGACCGTCTTTGAAGACATGGGAAAAATTGTTAAATTGGTTAAAAAATTCTTAAATTTTATTTAAATGCTTGATTTAGTATTTTCTATCAAGAGGAAAAACAATATTCGCAAGAAAATGAATAGAAAGAGGTGAAAATGATGCTCAAAAAAAGGAAAAACCGTGGTCCTTTAGGGGTTAATTTAGATATTGTACGAAGAAAAATCCAAAAAATTCACCTATGGGGAGTATTGGGAACATGCTCTCTTTCATAACATTCAGTAGCCTTCCAAGAGGCTGCCTTTTAGTCTCATCCACCTTTATATATGGAGAGACTAGTGTTTTGTAATTGAATGCACTATTGAATCAAATAAACAATTACAAAACACTGTTGAGGGAGTGTTTTTGAATACTGCTCACTATGATTGATTGCTCTTGCTTAATCCTTTAGCGCGCCGGCGTCCAGAATCTGGACGCCGGATGAATTTCAGCAGCTCGATTTCTGTAGGTACCGGATGTTTTTCATCCATTTTTATTTTTTTTCATTCTTGAGCTAGTTGAATACCATTTGTACGGTATGGATCTTCCAAATAAGATAATGTGAATTGTTGAAAAATTACAAAAGTGATTAATGTCAAGTTTCAATCTTAGTTCAGAAAGAAAGACCTTAAATATGATTTTCCATAGTAAGTAGAATCAAATAATGGAAACCATACCATCTCGTAGTGCATGTCATTCTAATTTCATTACGATATTTTTAAATTTTTGTGTTAATTTTGGATTTTTAATTGAATTTCAAGAGAAAACCTTGCAAAATTACTTTAAAAATATTAATAATAAATATGATGAATTCAACCGTACAGATGTTATCTACACATTGACATTTACAACTTTGTTTCATACATCAACTCCATTTTCGTTTTTCATCAACCATTTTATAACAAATCTTTGAAAACAGTGTTGAATCGGGACGTTAAAGGGTTAATGCCACGTGCCCTCATAGCTACTAATGTGATGTGGAATATCCCACATCATTTCATTGGAGGATGAAATGATGTGGGATATTCCACATCGTTCTGTTGGAGAAAGGCAACACTCACAATGGCTACTAAACGTTATGTTGTTTATAGTCTGATGTTTGTAATTTGTTGTTGTGCAATGGAAATAAAATATCCATTTATTTCAAAAAAAAAACCCCACCACCACCAAAAAGAAATGGTGGTTTTTAGTAGAGGCAACATAGTGGGTCACCCATGGTGGTCTAGGGACATCATAGGCGATGCATCAAGAGTCATGCTCAGAGTCTAAAGGCTTGGGTTTGAAATAAATAATAAAATATATATTTGGAGCCTTTGGCCAGTCATAGTGTGAAGCTTCCAAAGGCCAAGTCCAAAGTTCAAGTGTTTCACCATGAGCTCCCATGACCTCTCGACTTGTACGGCTATAGTCTGAAGCCTCCAAAGATAAATCTGAGGAAAAAAAACAAATAAAATAATTCTTTGTTTACAATGTAAGTGATTGTAGAAAAAAAAAATTGTTGTTTTTTTGGGAGCTTTTTACACAATTTTTTTAATCAAGATTACACTTGGCCAAGTGCATAAATAGCGAATTGTGTATTAAATGTCATTTTTGCAACTCATTGAATTTTTTTCCAAAAATAGAAGATGATGCATATCTCAAATTTCAACATATATTATGTATTTTTGGGATCTCTAAATCCATAGGAATATGTTTTTGAATGTTGAAATTTTGTTAAAATCATTTGCAAGTGTTTTTGCTCAATATTATATACAAAATTTCATTTATAATAAAGCCTTAATGTGTTATGTCAAGATATTAAAAAATTATAATTGAATTATCAAAAGCTGGTCCTTTTGAAAAACAAAACCCTAACTTGAGTCGTATGTTATAAAATTGTTTTTAGATTGTTCTATGCTCTTTCTACTAGAAAAGAAGCCCCAACTTGTTCTGTCAAAAGACAACCCTCGATGTCCATTTGTTTATCAAAAAAGATTAATCTTTAGGCCTGTTTCATATTACAGGGAATGGCAACTCTCCTTGTGTATGTGGCATCTTTCTATTGGCTCACAATGCCGTGATTGTTTCTTGATACTAGTGGCAAAGGTAGCTCTCCATGTCATTCCTTCATGGATGAAAAGTAATTCTAAGTGTCCTTCACGAGCATCAAGTCTCTACTAAGGGAGTTAGCTCGAAAACTCTTGAAATTAGGGCTCTTTTTTAAAGTATTCTTGTGTTATTTCATTCATATGCTTTCTTTGCAACGTGAGAAGATGTGGCAAACGATAAATGCTTTCCCCATTGACAAAGTTTTTCTCTTACGGTGCTTGTAGTATAAAGCAAACTTTAGCAAATGCTCTTTTTAGTGATAACGAAACTATTTCAATACCAAGGTGCAAAATGAGACTGTTATAAATACGAGAATTCAATGGCATGATGAAAATTTAAATCTTGAAAATGAAAAGTTATCGGGGGAGCAGCGAGAATCGAACTCGCGACCTCTCGCACCCGAAGCGAGAATCATACCCCTAGACCATGCTCCCTTGTCACGCCACGTGTTCGATCGGAAGAACCCGAAGGAGGTGGCGGACACCCTGACATGTCTACATTTCGATACGTTTGTTCATTTAATCTACAACATTGTTCTACAGTCGGCTGCAATTATCCTGCTGAAGGGTCGACCATTAGTATTGTAAAAGTGATCCTATGCATTGGCTCACGAAACACGTTACAGGCTCCGTGATTATCACTTTGTAATCACGTGATACGTAATGAATAAGAACTCAGATTCTAGAACTGAAACTAGTTGACGTGCAGTATGAGTTCCTCCCCACTAGCCTTTCCCTTAAAGAGACTACGCTTCTGTAATCTGTACCTTGCAATAGGACATCCGGCCTTGGCAATCATTTTACTTGCATTTCATAATTAGCAGCTTCAATCTTATTACCAAATCCTTCCTGGTTGGCAAAAATGTGCGTGATGACCCGAAGAGCCACTTTACAAAGCAACAATCCTACGACCCCAAGTACTTCTTTAATGTCACTGAGTTTCAGACCTCATGTGCCGTTTGGCGCCTAGGCTGCGACATTAAAAAGGTCTGGGTGGATTACTCACCCTTCAGAGTGCAAAGCTTTGAAGTTTCAGCTCTTTCCCAATCTCAAAATTCTGCTTCTTCGAAAATTCCAGATAGGTTGCTCCACAGATAGGAACTGCATCCCAAAGGAATTTAGCAGCAGATGGGAATCAAGGTGCAGGGCCACTTAATTTTATATTATGACCATCAGAGCAACAGAAGTCACCTCAAGGTGATGGAAACAACCCCTTGAGCTGTTTGCTACATTGCAGGAAATTCTATTGTTTTGAAGGTCATAATATAATCTTGGCGGTCCAATCCCTTGTGTGCTTTCTTTGAGTGCTTTCACCAACCCTTTGTGATCATTGGAGAATACACAGCAAGCCTTGAACGCTCCTGAAGTTAAAGACCCAACATGCTCTGCATTTCGGTACAAAACCCAGATACTCCAATTTGGAGCCTCATGGAATATGGTGATACTGCACTGTTGAAGTGCATTTGCAGGGATAGGTCTTGTGGCTGCCAATACATCAAAGAATTTAGTCACAACTCAACAATGAAAATGTCATGCGCACGTTCGACCTAAATTCCAGCAATTGATAAACTTCTCGAACTTATGGGGTGCGCTGAGGAGAGTAAGATTCAGAAACTTCACAAGATACTCGAAACAGAGGATTTGCAGAAATATGATAGGGCCTTACTTTCAAAGCTCTGGGAGATGAATGGTGTCGAGGAAGACCTGGAGACCGTTGGATTATGATCTGGAAGAACTCCAGCACAATCCACCACTCTGTACAAATCCAACCGAAAAAACGTGTAAGGACATTTTGAGTTACTGTCTACCCTCCATAATATGACACTCCATAATACGACGATCAAGCAATACACATGTGACAAGTCATTTCTGTGACTAATCCATGCCTGCCACTTTGAAGTTAGAGCTTCCCAAACATGTCATAATAGAGACGGACAACTGTACTGTCTGCATTGAACATTAGAAACCCTAAACCCTAAACCCTAAAGCACACTTATGCTCTAGCACTTGCAGATACAAATCACACACACAGCAGATGCAGAAGACGCAAAGTGGCGATAATCATGTTGCAGAATAGGCAGGAGAGGGTCTTCACCTGTAACTTGTGTTACCAAAAATCCCCGCAAGAGCACGTTCCATTGGTGAAATAATGGAATCGGTTAGCATCCCTGGCAACAATTTCTCGGTTCCTAAGCTTGGAGATGAACTTGGTAGCTGTATGGCAGTCACCACAGACACGGAGGTTCTTCATAATACGAATCGGTGTGCCTGGAGCTGTTTTCAGTAACCCATACGCAATGGCCAGTTTCTCACTGTGGTGACAAAGAGCCTTTTCCTTCTGAACGTCATCCACATCGTGCAAAACAAACCTCATATCCGGCGTGTACCCAGCCTCCTTCAGTTCTTGTGACAGCCTCTCGAGCTCACCATGAATAGCATCTAACTCCGGGTGAGACTGCTCCTCAGCTACAAAAGAGTGCAATGTTCCATCAATTTCAATAGCGCTTTCTCCCCGGTCCTTTTTCAACCCTCTGTCATCCATGACCTTCCTGATCTTGGCAGAATCCTCCCAGCGTCCGGCTTGGGCATAAACATTTGACAGCGTTACGTACACGCTTGCGTTCGATGGCTCGAGTTTCAGAACATGATGGGCTGCCCACTCAGCCATCTCCACATTGCTGTGAACCTTGCATGCACCTAGAAGCGCATACCACACTGAAACGTCCGGTTCGCACGGCATGTTGCGAATGAAGTCCTCAGCCTGTTTCAACTCCCCGGCTCGTCCCAGAAGGTCCACCATGCAGCCATAATGCTCTTTTCTAGGCTCTTGTATCATGCGAAAAAACTCGCAGCCCTCCTTGAGAAATCCTCCGCGACTGCAAGCAGAAATCACTGCTGTAAAAGTGATTTCATTTGGACTCTCGTCCTCCTGCAACATGCGTTTGAAAAGCTCAATTGCTTGTGTCCCGTCTCCGTGTTGGCCATAGCCTAAGATCATGGCATTCCAGGCAATCACGTCTCGTCTTGGCAAGCTCTCGAAGAGCTTTCGCGCTTCCGCAAGCTCTCCACACTTTGAATACATTCCTATGAGCGCTGTCGCCACCACGGGATCCGAGTCAAGCCCCTGCTTCACAGCCTCTGCATGGACCAGCTTCCCTCTCTCCAATGCCCACCCACAAGCTTCAAGAATGGAGACCAAAGTCACTCTGTCCGGCTCGAATCCCTCGTCTTTCATACGAAAAAGCAGATCAAAAGCTTTGCCCATGTCTCCGTTTTGCGCATACGCAGCAATCATGTGATTCCACGAGACGATATTCCGCGTCGGCATTTCAGTAAACACTTTCTCTGCTGATGAAAGGTTTCTGCATTTTATATACATACCAAGTAATGAAGTCCATGCCACGACGTTCTTGTGTGCCATGTTGCGAAACACCTCTTCTGCCTCACGAATACTCCCACAGTTCGCGTACATGTTAAAAATGGCTGTCTGCAAAGAGCTGTCAGAGTCCAAATGGAGCTTGGAAATCTCACCATGAATGTGTCGACCCTGCTCAAGTGCGCCGTGCACAGAACAAGCTTTCAGGACACTCATGAAAGTGATTTTGTTTGGCAAAACACGCGCCTCGCGCATGCGCTTTAAGAGATCGAAAGCCTCATTCAGAGACTCCTTCTCTTGATACCCGTACCCAGCTATCATGGCGCTCCACGAAACCACATCCTTCTGTTTCATTTGATCAAACACTTGGCGAGCATCCGCAACGCTCCTACACTTGCAATACATGGTGATCAACGCGTTCGCCACAACCATGTCAGTCTCAAAACCTCCCTCCTTGATATGAGAATGAATTTCTAGTCCGCGAGATAATGTAACACACGAGTTCAGTACGCATACAAAAGTGTGCGCATTTGGTGAGATCCCAGTCTGCAACATCTCAGAATAAAGCTCAAAAGCTGCATCAAATTTTCCATGTTGTGCACTTGCTTGAATAATAGCAGTCCACGACACCACATTACGCTCCGGCATGGAATCAAAAACCTCACGAGCACGTGCTCCATCTCCACATTTTGAGTACATGGTGATGAGAGCAGTTGCAACAGCAACATCAGAGCCTAGTCCCGCTGCCTTCACATGGTCATGAATCTGCTTCCCGTTCTCCAAGCTGCAAATGAACAATATTGGTAACTCAGAAGTTAACCCCTAAGCATCTAAAACGCCCAATCTCGGTTTTCTGATTGCAATACATCACTTTAACCCCTAAAGGACCAAGGATTCATAGTTTTAAAATGACAAATATTGTGAAAAATATAATTCACATGGCACCAAATTTTACATCACCGGAACCAGTGAAGAATTTTTCATGTGTTGGTTAAAAAAAAAAAAAAAAAAATTGAACAAAAGAAAGTTCACATAGGACCTATACAAAAGTGCTAAAAAAACATGAGGCCCAATTTGGCATTCTTGGCCCTTTAGGGGTTAAAGCTCTTGTTCTATACTACAACATCAACAGTGTCAATAGTGTCAAACTGAAGTCATTTCCACACAAACAGATGAGTTGCAGCAGGGGGTCCAATTTCCTACACTACAGAAAATACACAGTGGACGCTTAGGAGTTAAAGGATTACTCCCTCCGTCCCAAAGTTATTGTCATGTTTGAAAGTGCTTTTTTAAGTAGGTCAAAAAAAATACTTCCTTGTGGCTAATTTTATTTAGGTTGCGATGAACACATGCAATGTTCTTCAATCATTCTAGTGACATAATTTGGAACCTTTTTTAATCATGTTTCTTACAATATGATCAATGAAATTGGCTCAAAGAAATACCAAGCAAACAAGTTGGACAATAACTTTGGGACGGAGGGAGTATTTCTTATAGCCATGTTGCTGAATGGGAGTCAACCAAAAAAGAAAACATGAAGTGAACGATTCTGATTACCTGTTACAAGCTTTGAGGATGCTGAGAAACGTGATTCTGTTGGGTTTAGGGTTCTTCATGCGTTCAAAAAGCTCAAACGCTTTAGCCGGGTAGTTGTTGTTAACATAACTAGCGATCATGGAGCTCCAAGTGACCACATCTCGCTGTGCCATGCGTTGAAAAACTTGCTCCCCACTCACGACGTCGCCGTATTTGCTGTAAAAAGTGATGAGGGAGTTGCCGAGGTAGATGTCGATTTCCACGTTGTCCTCCGCCAACTGCTTGTGAACCTTCTTCCCGTCTTCGAAGCGGCGGAGCTTGGTGCAATGCTCCAGCACGCACGCGTACGTGTTGGAGTTTATGAGTAAGCCCCGTTGCTTCATGACGGTTAGCACTTGCAGGGCCTCCCGCAGTCGCCCTGCTTTGCACAGGCGCCACACCTCCTGCCCACTCACGAATCTAGGCCCATCTGAATCCGGAAGAGCCCCCGTGTGGTAGTAGCCTTGTAGCGGTCGTTTCCATCTCTGTAAACCAAACCTCCTGTGGTAAAATTTTAAAAAACACATAAGAAAACGGACTTAACCCCTAAAGGACCAAGGATTCATGGTTTTGAAATGACACATTCTGGAAAAAATACGATTCAGATGGGACCAAATTTTATGTCGCTAGAATCAGTGAAGAACATTGCATGCGTTGGTAAAAGAAACAATAAGAAAACAATAAGAAAACGGAGCTTCAGATCAATTAACCCCTAAAGGACCAAGGATTCATGGTTTTGAAATGACCCGTTCAATCATATTCTGAAAAAATACAATTCAGATGGGACCAAATTTTATATCACTCGAATCAGTGAAGAACATTGCATGCGTTGGTAAAAGAAACAAAAGGAGGTTCACACAGGATCTACTAAAAACTTCGATGAAAAACATTACGCCCAATTCGAGATTCTTGGTTTAAAAAAACAATAAGAAAAACAGAGCTTCGGATCAATTAACCCCTAAAGGACCAAGGATTCATGGTTCTAAAATGACCCGTTCAATCGATCGTATTCTGAAAAAATACAATTCAGATGGGACCAAATTTTGTATCACTAGAATCAGTGAAGAACATTGCATGCGTTTGTATAAAAACAGAAGGAAGTTCACACGGGATCTACTCAAAACTTCAATAAAAAACATGACGCCCAATTCGGGCTTCTTGGTCCTTTAGGGTTTAAGAAATGGAAGTGCAAAACTGGCTGAAAGTTCGAAAGTGTGAGAGGACCAAGGACCAAGGACCAAGGATTCATGGTTTTGAAATGACACATTCTGAAAAAATACGATTCAGATGGGACCAAATTTTATATCACTAGAAACAGTGAAGAACATTGCATGCGTTGGTAAAAGAAACAAAAGGAGGTTCACACAGGATCTACTCAAAACTTCAATAAAAAAACATGACGCCCAATTCGAGCTTCTTGGTCCTTTAGGGTTTAAGAAATGGAAGTTCGAAAGTGTGAGAGTAGTACCTCAATGTCATAGCTTTCCCAATGAATGCCATTCCGTTATGATGAATCCAAGCTAGTCCCCTTCTGCATTGATTGATTGACAAACCGCTCGAAACATCCCATCCTCAAAACCCTAGGGCTTACTTGGCTCAGCGATCATTCACTGCAGAGATCCAAAGCTCTAGTAAAGAATTTCAGTTGGGAAGTTCTACGAAGATCGAACTCGTGTATGAAGCTCAAGCGCAGGAGGAAACTCGAGAATTTGAAAACAAGAGACGATTTCGCTATCACAAACCGAAAGAGGAATGAAGGAAAAAGGTGGGTGACATGGCTCCAAGTTCCAGGGCCTTAAACCCTAACCCTAATTCGAACGAAAACTCGGGGTTGAATGGACCCGGGTCAGTATAGACTGTCTTTTTCGCATGAGAACGGAAGATGCGTGATTGAGACGGGTTAGGGTTTAGGGAAACTATGGCGAACAACAACGCAGGCCTGCGCATGAGCGTGAACGAGAAGGAGTTTATCGAGGCAGCGATCAAAGAAGAGCAGCGGATTGACGGACGGACGCCGTTCGATTACCGTCGTCTCAACATTTCGTTTCTCAAGTGTGTCTCTAATCATCAACTTTACAATAGACAATTCTCCCAGTCTTTTTCGATTCTTCAGGGTTTAGCCTAAAACGCCCAATATGGCCATTGAACTTTGCAACGGTGGCATTTTCTCAATTTTTCTGATTGCAATACATCGTTTTAAAGCTCGTGTTCTATACTTGAAGATCAAGAGCGTTCGATAGTGTCAAACTGAAGTCATTTTCACACAAACAGATGATTTACAACAGAGGGTCCAATTTTCAGAAAAGACACAGTGGACGCTTAGGGTTTAGGGCTCCCAGTGTTCAATTTTTCTGATTGCAATGCATCGTTTTAAAGCTCGTGTTCTATACTTGAAGATGAACAGTGTCGGTAGTGTCAAACTGAAGTCGTTTTTCACACAAACAGATGATTTGCAACAGGGGGTCCAATTTTCAGAAAAGACACAGTGGACGCTTAGGGTTTAGGGTTCCCAGTGTTCAATTTTTCTGATTGCAATACACCATTTTAAAGCTCGTGTCTTATACTTGATGATCAACAGTGTCGATAGTGTCAAACTGAAGTCATTTTCGCACAAACAGATGATTTGCAACAGGGGGTCCAATTTTACACAGTGGACGCTTAGGGTTTAGGGTTTAGGGTTTAATGCTCGATGTGGGTGTTTGAGTGTGTGTGTAGAGAAGACGGGTCGGTGGAGGTGCAATTAGGGCAGACGCGGGTGCTCGCCGTGGCGAAAGGCGAAATCACGCAGCCATATCCAGACCGCGGAAATGAAGGCTCCCTTTCGATTTTCACCGAATTCTCGCCCATGGGTGACCCTGCCTTTGAGCCTGGCCGTCCCAGCGACATGGCGGTGGAGCTTGGGCGTATCATCGACCGTGGGTTAAGGTAACTAATAGCTTTTCAACCCTAAACTCTCGTGAATGTTTGCTTTTTTTTTTTTGTAACCCTAAACTCTCTTGCTACCTCTGAATGTCGAACAATAATGAAGGATTTTATTGCAAACAATGAAGATGCTTGGCTGTTTGAATTGCGAAGTCAGTTTCTTTCTTTTTGTTTCGAGGCTTTTCCTGATCTGAAAACGCTAAACAGAAAGTTTTTGACATGTTTGTTTGTTGCCACCTCTGAATGTTTGCTTGTAACCCTAAACTCTCTTGCTACCTCTGAATGTTCGTTTGTTTAACACAAATGAAGGAGTTTATTGCAAACAATGAACTCTGGTAGAGAAGATGCTTGGCTGTTTGAATTGCGAAGTTGATAGACGAGGCTTGTCCTGCTCAGAAAACACCAAACACAAAAATTTTGAAGCCAATTTCATGTTTGTTATGTGAGCTTACCTGGATCATGGAATGAGCTTGACAGGGAAAGTAGAGCTGTGGACACGGAGTCGCTGTGTATTTTGTCAGGTCGATCTGTATGGGCCATCCGAGTGGATATCCACATTTTGGATAATTTTGGGTAAGCAAATCCTTCATTGTGTATTTGGCTGTGAAGATTTGATCACAAGCTTACCACTTTGATCGTTAGGTTTCAGGGTTTCGGGTTTAGGTTTGCCTGTTAAGGGAGCTTTGGCCTCGTTTTTCCAGGAATCTTGCGGATGCTGCGAATCTGGCAGCGCTCGCCGCGCTTTTATCTTTCAAAAGACCAGAATGCACTGTAGGAGGTGACGATGGGCAACAAATTACTGTGCATCCCCCTGAGGTTTGTGCAAACACTAATTTTTTAGTAATTTTGAGCAGGGCTTTCTTTGTTCAATTTTTATTGATACGTTTTCTCACTAACACATGCAATGTTCTTCGCTGATATCAAATTTGAATCATATTTTTTGCAATCAAACTGGTCATTTTAGAACCATAAGCTTTGTGTGTTATATCCAGTTGTCTTAAGGTTTAGAGTTTAGGGTTCATGTTTAATCGTAGACATTATCCCCGAAAGGACCAAGAAGCCCAAATTGGACCTCATGTTTTTTTCAGTACATCCTATGTGGAGTTCCTTTTGTTCAAACTTATTTGTTTTTTGACAATGTTCTTTATGGATTCCGTTTATATGAAATTTGTTACCATTTTTTAGAATATGATCGATCAAACTTGTCATTTCAAAACCATGAATCCTTGGTCTTTTAGGGGTTAATAGTGAGAAAGTGTGTGGAGTGCTGATTCAAAATTGTTGATAATGTCAGGTTCGGGAGCCTGTGGGTTTAATCATTCACCACCTTCCCATCGCTGTGACGTTTGCGTTCTTTGGCAATGGAAACTTTCAAGTAAGCAACTCACTTTTGTTGGTAGATATATTTTACCATTAAAAACTGAACAGATGTCCGTGTTAAATTGCAACCTGCTCTTTTCTTTTCAAGATTGTCATCGTATAGGTTCTTCTAGACTGCTATTGAACTTTCTTGCAAATATGCTGGTATTTTACAGTACCCTTCAATAAAGATACATAAGTTTGGTTTTGTAAAAAATCGTCCTTAACCCTTATAGCTCTAGAGAGCCCTTTCCGACCAGTATTATACAACAATATTCCATTGTATTTGGCATGGTTCCACACCTCCTGTGGGTTTAAGATCAAAAATGAAGTTAAAATTCACGTCAACATGATTTTGATGAGCTATTGGGGTCTGAATTTGGAACTTTCTATTTACGACAAATGTCAAATATACACTAACGTATCTACTATCCCCATCAGCCCTTTAAGGGTTAAAACTTGATAAATTAGAATATTTAATCAAAATTTTGACATGTTGTAGTACACAAGATGCATAATACATACAATTGAGTTTTGGAAAAAAAAAATTATCTTTTTTGACCTATCTTTTTTGACGCATGAAATCTCATTTTGAAAATCGTAGCATTCACTCTTCAGCCTACTGTACGTATCTTTATTGAAGGATACTGTACAAGGACTAAGGTTTTTTCATATTGCGTTATGTAGATCTGATATATGTACATGTGTTGAATGGTGCAGGTGGTGGATCCAAACCTGAAAGAAGAGGAGGTTATGGGTGGCAGGATAACAATAACAATCAACGCTCAGGGTGATGTTTGTGCAGTTCAAAAAGGAGGAGGCGTGGGTGTATCTTCGAGTGAAATTATGAGATGTCTCCGCATTGCAGCAGCGAAAGCACAATCGATCACTGAAACTCTGAAGAAAGCGGTATGTCACAAAAACTTCGTATCATTCCCAAGTCAGTTTGTCTGTCACATCACCTTTCTAAAAGAAATTTGAAAAGAGTTGTACTATAGATAATTCAATCTTATAGTGTCGCCACTCAATTTTTTGAAAGTAGTTGCTTCTAAATTGTAATTAGGTCAACTCTCAAAACATGATTATGAACTTTTTTCACCTATCTCTCTTAACTTTTCAACAAAGTTGTCGATCAAATAGCACCTGTGGATGTTGCAAAGATCTGGGGAGTGGATTCTGTAAATATGATTAGTAAATGTTTTTAAGCCTAGCTCATGGGAAAACATAGAACAGAAGTTGATGTTACTAGAATTGAGTTACTTTAGGGTACTTTAATTAACCAAGGTCATCGGACTACAATAGCCAAAAGACCTGAAGACTACAACAGTAGTAAAGCCTCGTGAGTCCCTACATATTCACTACACTACGTTTTGCTAATAGTGCATGTGGGTTTTTAGTGTGTGCTCTTCTGATAACACAAAAATGTCACTTAGAATGTGTTATGAATAAACAAGATAACTTGAAAAAAATTATCACTGAAATTGTGATTTAGTGTTCAACAAGAATTGATTTCTTTTACCACAGTTTGTTCTAAGTTGAGGAGAAATAGTGTCCCTACAGTACATAGGAGTTTACCACTTGTCATTTTCACTTCCACTTAGAGTGCCATGTTCCTTCTACGTGATGAGAGTGACATGAGATGTTTATTATAAAGTTGCCATTTGTCATTGGAACACTACATCCAGAAGGTTTACTTCAAAAGTTTTAAATTTTACAGGAAACGGACACTATATCTCCAAAAAGTCAAATAGTGTTTGTATTGAGAAATAGTATCCCGGACACTAAATCACGATTTTTGTGTAGTGATTCTATGATATGTAGAAATACATTTAGGTGATGTATCAACCCCTAATTTTTAAGAAACCAAACTGGTCTGAAAGAAAACTTGAACAAAACCTGGTTTTTGGAAAAATCGGGGGTTAAGTAGCTTGACCATATCTCTTCAAGATCTCTATTGTATGGTTGGGTGGCAAGTTACACTCTCACTTTAATCCCTAAACGTCCCAGCGTCCAGAAACTGGATCACGAATGGATTCAAAGCCTTGTAACTTTCTCATACAATCTCGGATGACTTTCATCCAAGTCACCTTTGCAATCTCTACCAATTAGAGTAAATCTCTTGTGATAGGGAGATGTTGATAATATTGGAAGTGGCCTCCAACTGCAAGTATGTCAAATTGGTTGGGTAGATTTCATGCATGCAATGGTCCTCTCGTGTACATCTAATGTACATTTGAGTCATGCTAATATCTATCTTTGAGGCTAGCATCTACTTGTGTTCAAAGGATCGGTACGTTTAGAGGTTAATACACTAGTTTGATTCCCACAGGTTGAAGTCCATGAAATAGAACGAGCACAGCGAAAAATACGGCGTCATCGCAACTTGGATACAGCTTCCTCTGTGCCAAACTCCATTGTGGAGAAGGAAGTGGAGATGGAAGAGGCCCCAGAGGCAGAAGAAATGGAAGCAGGCATCAAGGAAGAACGCCCTGCGGATTCAAATCCTATGGAGTCCAAGCAGACTGATGTGCAAGTTGCAAAGCCATCTCGAAGGGATTATTTTGCTGGAGGGGACTGTGCGTGGTAATTAATTACTGCCCTTCTTCCAATCGATTATTCTGTGAAAAATATAATTCAGATGGGGCTAACGTTTATATCATCAAAATTAGTGAAGAATATTGCATGTTTTGGTAAAAAATCAAATAAATTTGAACAAAAGGAAGTCTACATAGGACCTACTCAAAACTGTTAAATAGAACATGAGGCCCAATTTAGGCTTCTTGGTCCTTTAGGGGCTATGGTTTTTATTATTGATAGAGTTTGAGATTGGAGGGACACTATTTCTAAACCCGGACACTATTTAATTTTAGGGAGATATAGTGTTCTTGTAAGAAAAAAAATGTCTGTAGTGTTCCAATGACATATGTCAACTTTATAGTAAATATGGCATGCCACCTCATTTCACTCTCGTTACTTGGAAAGAACATGGCAATTACAATGAAAGTGAGAATGACAAGTGGCAAACTCCTATGTAGTGTCAAGGGGCACTACTTCTCTTCACCTTTGAACAAATTGTGGTAAAAGACATCAATTCTCTTCAAACACTAAATACGCCATTCAATGTAGCTAGTTGGCCTGTAGCTGCATAACATTAGTTTCTAATGTCCTTCAGAATGAGAAGTTCTCAATAAAATTATGTTCGACGGAGCTTATGTTCTGATTTTGACAGGAGCCATCCGGGTTAGCAGGTCATGCCAAATAAAAGGTTTCTTTTCAACAAATGCCAAATTATGTGGATATTCTCTAAGATTCTCATTTCACCATACAAAATAAATAATAATGGAAATAATAATTTCCTAAAATTTGGGCTTCTCCTTTTATAATTTATTTTTTCCAATCCTGATGACCAACTGTGATGTGCTGAGGTTTGACCAAATCCTTTGTTACATTTTGGTTTTCAGGGGTGAGGACACAAAGCTAACCCCACTGAAAGCAGCGCCTGGCACCAGGAGTTTGCCCTTTGGTGTGTTAGCCCTCTCAAACCCCCTTCATCTTGCACTATATTATAGTAGTGTGATTTTATTTCGAATTCTTTGTTTCAATTTTTCTTCCATAACATCATTAAGCAACTAGGTTGGCCCATGCTGGGATTCAGCACAGCAATTCCTGCTACAGAACTGTCTTCATTATTGTGTCTTCGTGAGCATGCATGTACAGTTTTTATTCTGTATTAAATAACCGGAAACAACTGTCTGTTTGGCTTGCTTTAACTTACAGCTTTTTTTTTGCCGAAAAAAATTGTTTCAATACTCAAAATATGGTTTATCTTTAATAGAAGTATGTATTTTATGTGTCACTCTCATTGTCTGCCTTGTTTGAAAGTGGATAGCCCCGTTTGAAGTGGACATGGCTCACGTTTGAAGTAAAAAACGTAGGACAAATATTGCCAAAAAAATGCCAAAAATTAGAACAATTATTTCCGGGCAAAGGGAGTAATAGATTGAGCTGAGATTTGTATTAATGCTGTACTGTTATAAAAAAACGGTTCTGAATGAATTAGAGTCACAATGAGAAGTAGTGGGCCTCAAACAGGTAATTAGAATGAATCACTATCCAAGGATTCAGTGTAGAAAGATACCATACTAGTGTAACACCTGTGTGTACCTAAGGTAGAAATACCAATAATCGAGACACCCCAAGAACTGTGTCATTGAAACCCATGTTGTAGATTGACCTTAAACCATTTTTTGGAGTTTAGTGTCAACCAACTGGCTACTTGCGTTTTCTTTATAGAGTGGTGGGACAACCCATATATCAATTTAGGGTCAACCCATCATCAGTTTAAGATAAGTCTAGAGCACCGACGAGCAGGAGATTTGACAAACTTTCTGCTCTAAAAAATTGCAGAAAATTTTCTATTTGACAAAAAAACATGGAATCACTTTGTCTCATTTCTTCAATAAGTCCTTGATCAAACTCCCATTTATGGTATTTCTTAACAATGTTATGTGCACAGACTCAAGTGCACTTGTGGAGTTTGAGCAAGCTGCAAAAGCTGTTCTCCGAGGCGGCACGGTGTCGGAATCGCAGCGGATGTCGTCCAAAGTGTTGTCAGCACCTCTGCAGCGCCAGATTTCAGGCCAAATAGCAGCAGCAGCTGTGTATGCAAACCAGGCCTCATCTTTCAAGGTGGAAGAAGCTCGTCCACTGGGGCCTATTTTTCCTAGAGTGGCAGATTTGCACGAAAATGCCGCCGCGGCCGCCGTAGATGATGATGAAGCAGATGATGATGCTCAATTGGAAACACAGCCATCTGAGGGTACTACTCCTCTCAGCTTCCTTTCGTCTGGTAAAAAAAAGGCCAAGAAGAGGAAAAGTGGACAAGGCGTTAGACAAGTCTGATCTGCTATACTCTTTTTCCCTGCATTTATATCAAGGTTCTTTGTTTCTCTTTCCTTTCCACGGCTTCTTGTGATTTTTCAGACTATCAATTCAGTGTAAGCTGTACCGTCTTTACTATTTTGCTCAAGACTGCACACATTTTGCAAGAAGTGTGTTAAATTGTACAGGTCGAAGCAGCAACAAGCTTACAATTTGAACTGACATTATGTGGAACTAGGGGTGAGATAACAAACTTAAAAAAAATCTTTTGTTTTTATGGCACCTTACTTGATGTAACAAGTGTTCAATCCAGCTTCACATCTTGTTATCTCAAATATTTTTTAACATGTCACATAGGAGTCATGTAAGAACTTCAAGGCGTGTGAACATGGTGCCTTGAAATGCAATTAAGATGATTCGGTGCCAACCTCCATACCAACATAATATGGATAAATGACACTAAAATGACGTGTATGCGGCCTTTGGTGTCGAAATGGCACCAAAATAGTCTCGCCCTACTTTTCTGATGATTGTTTCTTCACATATGGTTCTTAAGCCCTTTAAGGATCACACCCATTTGCTCATGTGATATTGTACATGCGTTGGCCTTATAATCTTATTAAAATGAAATAACTATGCTCACCTAAACTTTGCTCACCCATTCTTAAGCCTACGGTTTTTTTACGGAATCCCTTATTCTCCACTTGGATGCTATTCTTGACATAATCTTAGTGAGATTTAGAGGTGAGCAAGGGAGGTTCTGAAGAACATTATGCATACTCATTTTTGTTTACTTGGATTTTTATTGTGGGTTCATGAGTATAGTAGGTGAAATATTATCGTGGCCCACTTTAACTGAAATTATGATCCAAAATTATTCTTTCTTCACTGACCAGAGCAAAAGCAAATCAATCCAAATGAGTATTCCTTCAATCATATCCATGCCGTGTTGAATTATAGTTGGATTTCGTTGAATACAGATTGTATTTCTTAAATATCTAAAATTAAGTCTTTAAAACCATGCAACCAACTTTTGTTACTTCAAAGAGTTTTGAACCATCGAATTTGGAGAAATGTTTATGACAAGCATTGCGTACGAGCATCAATGGTGAGCTATGCTAATTAACCCCAAAATGACCTCACCTATGTCTAGTTTAGGCAGTTTTTCAAAGATGCATTATAAAGTGCAATTAATATGTATATTTAGAACTTGATGTATGAATAAAAGTTATACAATTTGAATTTTAGATTCTATCTATATGGTTAGATCTATGAATTCTATCACTAATCTTTTTCTATAAATTTTGAAACATAAAATAAAAAAATTACTTTGTAATTCAATTACGAACAAGATATCGACAATATATGAATGAAATTTGTTGTGATGGGTTATAATGTAGTGCTCTAGGTGTAGTGATTTTTGGAGATTTTTTGGATACTTCATTTTATGAGTTTATTTTTTCAAAAACACTTTTAGACCAAAATCTTCACAATTTTGGATGAAACACTGCAACACAAAATCGGGAGGTATAATTTTTTCAAAAATTGTTTTTTTTTTTTGATCGGATCAAACATACATAAAGCTAACTTCCCATAAAAAATTCAGTAAAAAAATCACACTACAAAAAGTGCATGACAGATGAGAAATTACGGATGAAATTTGTACAGTGGGGTCCAACATGGAATGGCGTTTTTGGTTTCGCAGTGAGAAATGTTTTAGTACTGCCAACTTTGGAAGCCTCCCGAGAGCTCAAAAATTGGTATCTTACCACGAAATTTTTACCAGAGACTCATCTTTAAGTTAATTATATGTATGCCAAATTTCAAGGCCGAAAGATTCACCCAAAAAAAGTTATTCAAAATCTACCAACATTGGTAGCTGTGGTAATTGTTTCACTGCTGCCAACTTTGACAGCCTCTCGAGAATGGAATTTTTTTTTCCTTACTTTGGTTTTTTTTTTGTAGAAACCAATTTGTGTTAGTAAAATATGGTAAAAATCTCAAGTCTAAAATATTAGTAAAAAAAAGATATTCCCAATCTACCAACATGTGTAGTTGTGGGATACAATGGGGAAACCATTTCATTCCTACCAACTTTGAATACTGCCAACTTTGAAAGCCTCCCGAGAGCTCAGAAATTAGTATTTTACCACGAAAGTTTTACCAAAGAAATATCTTTAAGTGAATTATATGTATGCCAAATTTCAAGGCCAAAAGATTCACCAAAAAGAAGTTATTCCTAATCTACCAACATAGTAGTCAAAGTTGGTAGCAATGAAATGGTTTCCCCCATTGTTTCCCACAACTACACATGTTGGTAGATTGGGAATATCTTTTTTTTTACTAATCTTTTAGACTTGAGATTTTTACCATATATTACTAACACAAATTGGTTTCTACCAAAAAAAAACCAAAGTAAGGAATTTTTTTTTCCATTCTCGGGAGGCTGTCAAAGTTGGCAGCAGTGAAAAAAATTCCACAGCTACCAATGTTGGTAGATTCTGAATAACTTTTTTTGGGTGAATATTTCGGCCTTGAAATTTGTCATACATATAATTAACTTAAAGATGAGTCTCTGGTAAAAATTTCGTGGTAAGATACCAATTTTTGAGCTCTCGGGAGGCTTCCAAAGTTGGCAGTACTAAAACATTTCTCACTGCGAAACCAAAAACGCCATTCCATGTTGGACCCCACTGTACATCATGCAAAATATGAATGGTTGGGCAGTTAGGGGTTAATGACATGCCTTGGCTTCAAACCTTGAAATATGAAGTTACAACTTTAACAATCCATCTATATTTGGCATTTGCTTAAGAGGTGATACTATGGCTATTGCTTATTGAATGAAGTATTGTAGGTTGTTCGTTTATAGTAGAACCAATAGGAAGAAGTAATTTGTGCATTAGCCAAGTATCCAAGTGGAGTTGCCCGAATGACCATAAGCTCAAAGCTTTTCACTTTAAAGGGTGGATGTGATACTTTTATTATTTACATTTAGTTTGTCAATGCAAGACCTTTATTGATTAATTGCCTTGGACATAGAATGACAAAATACTTATATTGGTTCTTTACAAAATAATATATGTGTTGAGGATTGAAAAAAGATTTGGTTCTTTCAAGTTTTAGTTGCAACTTTTGACTACTCTTTAGTTATTGATTGTTATGTATCTTCATCTAGTCAACATCTAAGAATTAAACTTTGTTTAAAGTATTAGAAAACAGTTATTAAATTTGGTATGATGGATAGGCAATAGTAAAATGTTTACAAACTACAAATATAAATTCACAAAACTACAAAAACTAATTCAATTATTGCACTTCACACTATAAGTACTAATTTTTAAATTATAAGGTGCACTAATGTGAAGCCATTCAAAGTATTTAGAATAAAATCAATATTATAAGGTAATCTATATTGTTTTTTTCCTATCTTAAATACTGCAATAATCACCCAAATTTCATTTAACATTATTTATTTTCATCTAAATTAGATCATTTCATTCAATTTTCAACTACTATTACAAAGTCCAAATTTTCTACCTTCCAATAGATTCTTAACACTTCTCAATTAACAAAAAAAGGATTTTTAATCTTAAATGTCAATATGCCTTTTAATCCTCACAACCGACCGATGAGCTCATAACTTAGCATACACCAAAAGAAGAAATAAGAACCCTATACACAAAATCATCTATGTTTAAAAAATCGTGCCCAATTTTACTTCGTTACGTAATTTCTTAGTTAGTTGGTTATTGGTTTCTCTAATATATATTTTTTACAGTAGTGAGTAGTCCTGCACCACTAATTTTTTGTCCAATGGACATCGAACCACATATGGGTTGAATAGACACTTTATTCATATGTGTCACGGACATAGATGGATATTGCAAAGATTAGGCCTTGAGACAGAGATATAATTATTGTGTGGAAACTAGTTCGTGATGGGTATTGTCCAAAGATATGGATATTGTCTAGAGATATAATTATTGTGTGGAAACTAGTTCGTGATGGGTATTGTCCAAAGATATGGATATTGTTCAGAGATATAATTATAGTGTGGAAACTAGTTCGTGATGGGTATTGGGTATTAGGTAAAGTCACAGAGATATAATTATTGTGTCGAAACTAGTTCGTGATGGGTATTGCCACAGACGTAAGACTTAGTCTATAGGAAGCTTCGCCGGAAGCTTCCTTAGTAGTTAGAAGCTTCTTTTGGAACATCCTCCAAGCTAGTATATATAGGAGACGAGATGAGGGACTCCTCACTCTCGTCAACACCAGTTTAGGAGCAACCTTAATGCCTTGTCTTGTTCAACTATCAATTTAGTTCAATATACTTTCTTAAGAACCACTCTTGTGTACTATTGCACTTCTTGTTTTTGTTCTCTTGTTCTTGAATTCTTATGTCCCTGACAGTTTGACGAGAGTGACATTGACAATACTAGAGCTTGGCCTTTCTTGATAAGAGTGGATTACCCCTTTCTTGAAAGTACTAGAGCCTTCTAGAGGTTGCGGATTATCCTCCTCTAGGCTAGTATTGTTATGTGTTGTAAAATTCTTTCTTGATCAAGAGTGGATTACCCCTTTTTCAAGATTGGGTTTTAACATTTTAAAGGTTGCGGATTACTCACCTTTAATTGTCTCTATTCTTCATAGAATTCTTTTGTTTCCTTCTTTAGAGTAATTTCAAGATGTCGGGAGTTGTAGATACAAACCCAACAGACTTAGCTGAATCAAAACTAGACGCCGTTCTCAAAGCCATCGAATCTTTGTCTATCAGGACGTACGAAATTGAGAATTTTGTTTATAGACTTCACAACGATCACGGGGCAGGACCTTCACAAAAGAGTGCTGCGCCTCAAGTTTTTCCATCCGGGGAACCATCAATTCTTCCAACTCGAGAGGAGAATCCATCTCCTCAACATGTTGAAACTCCGAGGTTCAAGGAGCCCCGGATTAGCTTTCCAGAGAAGTTTGATGTCACACGCTCAAAATTTCGAGGGTTTGTCAATCAAATCCAACTTATTACCTTTCTTCAACCGCATCGCTATCCGACAGACGAATCGCGAGTAGGTCTAGTTGGAACCTTACTTACGGGGCAAGCTCTATCTTGGTTTGCCCCTCTGTTTGAAAAAGATCACCGATCTTGAACAACTTCGACATGTTCTTAGCTGCCTTTGGAGAGGCCTTTGGAGAGCACAACAAGATTCGTTGGGTGATAACCAAGATTCTTTCATTGCGACAAGGATCGCGATTAGCATCTGTGTATGCATTAGATTTTCGACAATTAGCATGCAACATCAATTGGGACGAAGAAGCATTTATGAGTCAATTTCATTGGGGATTACGAGATGACGTCAAAGACCTGTTATTGTCTTTATCTGATCCTCAAACACTCAGTGAGGCAATAACTCAAGCCGTGAAGTGCGATAATCGGTTATTTCAACAACGTCAAGATCAACGTTCTTGGACTTCATCAAAACCATATAGAAGTTCTACTCACTCGGCTGCATCGACAAATATTCCAAGCAGTCATTCAGAAGTGGATGACATGCAAGTTGATGCGGTACGATTCAAACCACATACGCCACAAGAGAAGAAACGACGATTTGAAGAAGGTTTATGTTTGTATTGTGGAGAACCAGGCCATAAAGCCGACAGTTGTTCTAAAAAGCAACACCGCCATACTTTCAAGACACGAAGCACGTTTGTGGGGGATCATCAACAATCAAAAAACGAAGAGATCCAGCCACAATAGAGATCGTGCGGTTAGACGAGTTCAAATCACAAGGTCTCTTCCTTTTCGGTCAACCCTCTCGTTGTTTTAATATTCATTTTTCTTTTGCTTGTTTGAACTTTCGAACATCCGCCTTGATAGATTCAGGAGCCTCTACTTGTTTCATAGATGAAAACTTCATAAAACTTCACAATATTCCTTTAGTTAAAAAACCTTACCCCGTTCCAGTAGAAGTAATAGATGGACATCCCTTAACCTCAGGTCATGTCACCCATGAAACTACTCCTTTAGAAATAGAGTTAGAAGGTCATAATAGTTTTCTTGTTTTCAATGTCATTAAAACCCCTACAAGCTCTATCATACTAGGACTATCTTGGCTTAGAAAATACAATCCCAATATAGATTAGAGTAACCTCAAAATCAAGTCATTCCCTAGTACAATTCCCCCAAAACAACCAATTAGGTCCAAACTTTGTCACCCTAAACCATTGTTCGTTGGAGCAAAGGCTTTTATGAGAGCTGCGAAACATAGCAATCTATATGCTATTTATGCAACTCCGGCTCGTGAAAAAGCAACTATGGTTACGAGCATTCCGGATCAGTATAAGGAGTTTCAAGATGTTTTTGAGAAGAAAAATGCTGATATTTTACCGGAGCATCGACCTTACGATTGCGCAATCGATCTGCAAGATGGCGCGCAACCACCTTTTGGCCCGATTTACAACCTCTCGTAAAACGAACTCGTAGCGTTGAAGGAATATATTGAAGAGAATCTCGCCAAAAACTTCATCCGACACTCGAAGTCCCCAGCTGGTGCCCCAATACTCTTTGTCAAGAAGAAGGATGGCTCTTTACGAATGTGTGTTGATTATCGCGGCCTGAACAAGATTACTGTGAAGAATCGACACCCGTTGCTGTTGATATCTGGACTTCTTGATCAACTTGGACAGACCAAGATCTATACGAAAATTGATTTACGCGGAGCTTACAATCTAGTACGCGTTAAACAAGGAGACGAATGGAAAACTGCATTTCGAACAAGGTATGGTCATTTTGAATACAATGTCATGCCTTTTGGACTTACGAATGCACTTGCCATATTCCAACATTTGATGAACGACGTCTTCCGCGAATTTTTGGATAAGTTTGTCGTGTGCTATTTGGATGATATCTTAATCTATTCCAAGAATGTTGAAGAACATGAAGAATATGTGAAGCTTGTATTAAAAAAATTACGTGATGCTGGATTATACGCAAAAGTAGAAAAGTGCATATTTCATCAACCGCAAGTGGAGTTTCTTGGGTATATTATTTCAAATGAAGGCTTATCTATAAATCCAAAGAAGATTGAAGCTATCACGAACTAGTTAACTCGCCAAACGGTACGTGATGTACAATGCTTTCTCGGATTTGCTAATTTTTATCGAATTTTCATCGAGAATTATTCTCAAATTGCTGCAACATTGACTCGATTGACATGCAAAGACAAATTTGATTGGGGACTGGAAGCGGAGTATGCTTTCCAAAATCTGAAAACGGCATTTGCAACGGCTCCAATCTTTATTCATCCAGACTTTTCAAAAGCATTTTATATGGAGACTGATGCATGAGACTTTGCATTAGGTGCAGTCTTATCACAAAAGGAAGATGACGCAAAACTTCATCCAGTTGCGTTCTATTCTAATAAATTCTCCGCCGCAGAAATCAACTACGAAATCCATGACAAAGAATTACTTGCTATAGTGGACTCGTTTCAAGAATGGCGTCATTTTCTTGAAGGCGCTTCGCACCAGGTGATAGTATATACAGATCACAAAAATCTTGAATATTTTATGTCAGCTCGTGTATTGAATCGGCGACAAACTCGTTGGAACATGTCATTATCTTGCTTTGACTTCGTCATCACATATCGACCTGGAAGACAACAAGGATTATCGGATGCTTTGTCTCGAAGATCCTATCTTGCGCCTAAAGAAGGAGAAGCCGCATATGACCAACGACGGACAACTCTTTTGAAAACCGAGCAATTTCGAGTTCATGGAGCGACTATGGCAATGCTAGTTGACTCATCATTTCTTAACAAAGTTCGTGCAATATCAGCAATGGACCCTCTTGTTCTTGACATTCAGCGTCGCTCTGAAACTGATCGCGACAATTTCAAGTTTGTGGATGACCTCTTGTATTTTGAGGAACGCTTGTATATTCCAGAAGGTTCTGCACGCCTTTGAATTCTTCAAGCCCGTCATGATTTTCCTGCAGCTGGACATTTTGGGTTCAACAAGACGTTAGAACTCATTTCTCGAGATTTTTGGTGGCCCCAGATGTGGAAGGCTGTCAAAGACTACGTCCTTTCTTATGACACTTGTTTTAGATAAAAGAATCCACGACATCGTCCGTATAGACTCTTGCAGCTGCTACCTATTCCAAAGCAACCATGGTCTTCTGTTTTTATGGATTTTGTCACCGATTTACCACCGTCGAAGACTTTTGACACCATATTCGTGGTTGTTGATCGATTGACAAAGATGACACATTTCATTCCTTGTAAGAAGACAATCACCGGAGAAGAGACAACAAGACTATTTTTCGATAACATTTATCGATATCATGGATTACCGGATGACATCGTTTCAGATCGCGGACCGCAATTTGTCTCTAAATTTTGGAGATCTCTCTTTGAAATCTTGAAGGGACAAATCAAACTCTCTTCTGCTTTTCATCCTCAAACTGATGGCCAAACGGAGCGTGTAAACCAAGTATTGGAGCAGTATTTGCGTTGCAATATCAACTATCAACAAGACGATTGGACCTTGCATTTGCCATTGGCTGAGTTTGCGTATAATAATACCGTTCATGCATCGACTCAACAAACGCCATTCTATGCCAACTATGGATATCATCCAAAGTTTGACATGTTAAATCAGTCAAAGAACGAGAATCCGGCAGCTCTCGACTTTGCAACAAGATTATCGGAACTCCATGCATTGATGAAGATTCATTTAGAAGAAGCCCAAGATTGCTACAAAGCCGCCGCAAATAAGCTTAGAAAGGAATCACCGTCATTCCTAGTTGGCGACAAAGTATGGTTTATTCGGCGTAATATCAAGACTACAAGACCATGTGATAAGTTGGATTATCGTCGATTAAGACCATTCCCTATTCAGCAGCAAGTCAATCTGGTGGCTTTTCGGTTGGACCTACCAGTATCTATGAAGGTACATCATGTCTTCCATGTGTCACTATTAGAACCATACAAAGAGTCGAATATACCAGGCAGAAAGCAACCACCACCGCCCAGCATTGAAGTTGATGCCCACGAGGAATATGAAGTTGAAAAAATACTTGATTCGCGGCGAAGACGGGGCAAATTAGAATATCTTATACACTGGCGTGGTTACGACATCAATGAACGGACGTGGGAACCAGCAATAAATGTCGTTGGCGCGCCTCAAAAGGTACAGGAATTTCATCGACGCTATCCTGATAAGCCACGACCTATTCGATGATAACTTCAACAAGAAGCTCTTCCGTTCAAAGCTGTATATAAAGAGGGGAGAGCAGTCAAAGAGCAACACATCTTTCAACCTCAGAAATATCTTCTCTCGTACTTCTTTTCTTCTTAGTATGTCTAATTGGAAGGTATTCCAAGACTCTTTAGATTCTGAATCACAACCGGAGTCTGAGCGTGAGCTGTCTTTATCATAATTGCCGAACCAGCCTGCAGATCCTTTGCTACCACAACAGCCCCGAAACGAAGCTGGACCTTCTCAACAACGAAGACGGCCTCGAGAGGAAGAACCTCTTGAACCACGGCAACGTCGGAAAATACCCAGTAGCAAATCGTTGGTGATTGTTATCGAAGTAGAACCCACTTTTGAAGGTCTCCCGGAAGCTGTATTTGAAGGACTGTTTTGCAACTAAGATACAGAGATCCAAGCATGGTCTCAAGTAGCAGGCGTCGGTCACTATCGCTGGCTGCAAGGGCCTTTAAACCACTTGACTTGCGCAAGACAACTTGAGTATGTCGGAGAAACCATGAGACATATTTTTGATTTTCTACGCCTCTGATCAAGAGTCCACAACAACACTCCTCGTGAAGACTCGTCGTTAGAGAGGGAGGTGATGTCATGGACATAGATGGATATTGCAAAGACTAGGCCTTGAGACAGAGATATAATTATTGTGTGGAAACTAGTTCGTGATGGGTATTGTCCAAAAATATGGATATTGTTCAGAGATATAATTATAGTGTGGAAACTAGTTCGTGATGGGTATTGGGTATTAGGTAAAGTCACAGAGATATAATTATTGTGTCGAAACTAGTTCGTGATGGGTATTGCCACAGACGTAAGACTTAGTCTATAGGAAGCTTCGCCGGAAGCTTCCTTAGTAGTTAGAAGCTTCTTTTGGAACATCCTCCAAGCTAGTATATATAGGAGACGAGATGAGGGACTCCTCACTCTCGTCAACACCAGTTTAGGAGCAACCTTAATGCCTTGTCTTGTTCAACTATCGATTTAGTTCAATATACTTTCTTGAGAACCACTCTTGTGTACTATTGCACTTCTTGTTCTTGGGTCCTTGTTCATGCTCTTGTTCTTGTTCTCTTGTTCTTGTTCTTGAGTTTTTGTGTCCCTGACAATACGAGTATCAAATAAGGACTAGAGTTCTTATTATTGTTACTACTGCCTTTTATCATTCTAGTGTAGGTCTATGCCATTAGCTCAAATGTTTCATGTGTTCCACATATCCCTGTGTCCCTTATGCTCCCTCGTGCTCCCTGTATTTCTTAAACTTTTGCTTTTTAGAATAATTTATCTATAATTTAATTCAACTAATGGTGATGAAATTCCATTAAGATTCCATAAATTGTTCTAAAAAACAAAAGCAAGGTAAACACACAGAACTCACAACAACGCAAAGAATATGGAGAACACACAGATTCAAAGAGGACATATGGAATGAAAAAGCTAGGCAACGGTTTATGCCACAATATAAATAAATAAATAAATAAAATATATGTAATTATTAAATATTATGTAAATCAAATTATTATGTACTCTGTAAGGTTCATAGTTCAAGTTTTGGTACTAATTTGAGTACTAAGCACTGAATAATTTTATTTATTTATTCTAAATTTCATCAACTTATTTTATAATCCTCGAAAAAATCAACAATGGATCTAACTCATGCGCAGGTATTCCGACGACCCCATTACCGTGATGACCCCATTACCGAATAAGAGATTCCGCGGCATTCATCCAATACCCTCAAATGGATGAAAACCCAGAGGTTCGATGAGACATAATTCATCCGTTTCCGTTTCAGGCTCTTAGGGCAGCCGCCCAGTGCAAGCTCTTTCTCTTTTGTTGCAACAATCCGTTGTTGCAGGACTCGCTCCATCTCTTCCTTCCTTGAGGTACGTCTCCTTCTCATTCACCAGATTTCTCTTCTTCTACTCTCCACCCCTAAGCCTCCACTGTGCATAATTTCCCGTAGTGTAAAAAAATTGAACCCACTGCCGCAAATCATCCGTAATGACTTCAATTCGACACTGTGGATCCTGTAATATAGAACAAGAGCTCTAAAACGATTTATTGCAATCAGAAAACCGACCTAGAATGAGAAAACGCCACCGTTGCAAAGCTCAGTGATGCAGACGCATTAGGGTTTAGGACGGGGTTTTATGAACCTCTAGGGTTTTCGAAATTTTTGTGTGTTACGTGTTCCGGATTCGTGCACTAATTTTGACTTTATTGAGAGGGGTGATGAGCGTAGTTAGGTTTGGTGGAAGAAGGGTGAGTTTTATTTTAGGGGTTTTGGCGATTCTTTTGCTTTTAGGTCAAGTTGTGTGCGAATGTTATTTTGTTTCTGAATTACTATGCACTTTGAGGGAGATGCCAGATTCCAGTTAGGAAACGTTCGGCGATGGCAGTGTAAAGTAGTAAAATTTAGGGTTCGTTGGCTGGACCGATACTTGAGTAGATGCATTTCTTTTCCTCTTTCCGGTGTCGTCGAAATTTTTATTCGCTTTAAGTACGCTACGTTTCGGTCAGTTTCGTAAATAATTAGACAACATTTGATGCATGTCGAAATTTTGAAGAATTTGTAGACCAATATCTGAAAAACGAAGGAATTTTGATTAGAACGTCTTCGGTTCTTTATGAAATCCGAAACGCCATAATTAGTAAAATAATTCCCAAATTTTAAAAATTAAGAAAAGGCATTTCGTACAGATGAATGCCAAAATTATATTATTTACACTTGGTTGACGAAATTACCCTTAACGTACGGTATTTAGTGTTTTTTTCAACTACGTGTTCAGCTGTATCAGACGACTTGATCTGAAGGAGGGTGTGAGATTAGGGTTTAGGGTTTTAAGGGCTTGGCAGCCATTCGTCTTTTAGGTTATATATCGGTGTTGTATTCTGAGTTTTGAACGTATATTTTTTTGTCTTAATGCAGACGGAGGAAACACAGGAGGAGACGTAATATTATTCAGCCCTCAGAGTATCTGTCAACATGGTAATTTCTCCCCTTCTCACACTAGGGTTTGGAATTAAGCAGTTTTAGTTCATGGTTTCATTTTTTATTCTCTTTTTTGGTTTTTTTGAGTGTACTGAATTGTGGGTGTTGAGAGGATTGCAGCCGCAGGGAGATCATATCGACTTGCATCGCAAGCGGCATGGGTACCGTCCAGATTACTTCGAGAGGAAGCGCAAGAAAGATGCGCGAGAAGTGCACAAGAAGGCGGCCTTCGCCCAGAAGGTAATTGCCAGCCTTGGCTTTAAATTATACTCCCTCCGTCCCAAAGTTATTGTCATTTTTGAAAGTCATGTTTGAAAGTGCTTTTTTAAGTTGGTCAAAAAAATACTTCCTTGTGGCTAATTTTATTTAGGTTGCAATGAACACATGCAATGTTCTTCAATCATTCTAGTGACATAATTTGGAACCTTTTGTAATCATGTTTCTTACAATATGATCAATGAAACTGGCTCAAAGAAATACCAAGCAAATTTGTATGACAATAACTTTGGGACGGAGGGAGTAGAGCTTTAGGGTTCCGTTAAACCCTAAGCGTCCACTGTGTATTTTCTGAAAATTGGACCCCCTGCTGGAATGCATCTGTTTGTGTGAAAATGACTTCAGTTTGACACTATCGACACTGTTGATCTTTAAGTATAGGACACGAGCTTTAAAATGATTTGTATTGCAATCAGAAAAGCGAGGTAAAATGAGAAAATGCCACCGTTGCAAAGTTTAGTGATGCACATGGCCTTAGGGTTTAACTTGTACGCGCGTTTTGGTGTGGATTGCAGGCCTTGGGTATCAAGGGTAAGATGTACGCGAAGAAGCGGTACTCGGAGAAGGCTACCTTGAAGAAGACGTATGTTCTTTTCCTTTTCTATCTACCGATTTCTTTCTCGTTTTAGAGTTATTCAATTGGATTGCGTCTACTTACTTTGCCGATGTCTACAGATTGGCTATGCACTCGGAACGAACCAATCGACACAAAGCTGATGATCAAGTGCAAGATGGAGCTGTACCCGCTTACCTTTTGGATCGTGAACAAACTGCTCGTGCTAAGGTATTGTCTTTTTGCTTCTTCAACTGTGTTAGCTGCGAATCAGTGATTGCTGTTGTTGGTAATTTTAGCCAAATTGCTACGTTAAATTTGGGCTGAATAATTGATACAAAGGATTTTTGAAAAATAAGAAGGAACAATAGCCAGATTTCCTTCTTGGAGTCAAGATGTATAGCCTCTTTAAACCTAGGTATCGCCCAGGTATTGCCTAACTAGCACCTAGGTAGCACGTGTGTATTATCCTGATATTACCGTTGTATTAATATGAAAATAGTATCCATGAGGAAAATTGCTTAACTGTCTTGTGACCAAAACATCACTGGTCTAGAGGGATTATAGTGTAATAAGAATCGTTTGTATCTCTGAAACGCTTTACATGAATGTGCAGGTTCTCAGCAATACGATTAAACAGAAACGTAAAGAGAAAGCTGGCAAGTGGGAGGTGCCCCTTCCTAAGGTAATCTACTCTCTGGCCTTTGAAAAATTCTTTACTAAATATACTCAATCTCCTGCTTCAATCTTCAGTAACATACACCTGCTACTTTGCTATTGTTGTCTGAGAGAATTTTGATGGTTGTCTCCAATTGGTATTTATCATGAACACTGTCCTCATTTTATATGTTTCTTGTTGCGCAGGTGCGGCCCATTGCAGAAGATGAGATGTTCCGTGTGCTGAGGACAGGAAAGAGAAAGAGTGAGTTTTGTCACTTTGATTGATTTTATTTCATTGGCTGTTTGTTGGAACTCCTCATTCTCCTACTATTGTCATCAAGTTTAACACCTAAAGGGCCAAGGATTCATGTTTTTCAAATGACAACTTCAATTGCTTTTATTGTGAAAAACGTAATTCAAATAGGACCAGATTTTAAATCACCGGAATCAGTGAAGAACATTGCGTATAATGGTAATTTTATTTTAAAATTGAACAAAAAGAAGTCCACATAGGACCTACTCAAAAATTCTAAAAAAAAACGAGGCCCGATTTGGGGTACTTGGTCCTTTAAGGGTTAACGTATCTGGTACATTCTATGCTAATCTGTGCAAGTGTTGTGGTGTTTCAGCCAAGCAATGGAAACGAATGGTGACCAAGGTCACATTTGTTGGACCAGGCTTCACTCGCAAGCCTCCCAAGTACGAGCGGTTCATCAGGCCAATGGGACTTCGTTTCACCAAAGCCCATATTACGCATCCGGAGTTGAAGTGCACTTTTAACCTAGATATTATTGGAGTTAAGAAGAATCCCAATGGCCCTATGTACACCTCTATGGGAGTGATCACCAAGGGTACAATCATCGAGGTATGTTTTTATTTTCCGATCTTTTATCACCTTCTCTTCAAATATATTCACAATAATCTTAGCGGTTTCAGGCATTATTGGAATTGAAATGATAGGATCCTATCTTGCAAGCTGACTGGTGAAATTCTGTATGAACTTAATTAAACAAACATTAAAGCTAAATGCATTAGGGTGATAGTGATCATTATAGTACTCCCTCCGTCCCATAATAGATGATGCTCTTGAAAAATAAAATAAAAAATAAAGCAAACTAGAAAAATTGAATAAAATCTCTACATATAAATAAGTTTATATCTTAGAGTAGTTGTCTATCAAAGCATTATCATATTGTTTTGATAGTATGTGGCATGTGGCAACATGGTGATGTTCGTTGCAATGTCTTCTCTGAAGCAACAAACATATGCTAGCATTGATTTTAGCTAGCTCATATGTTGTTTGTGACCCACATATGAACAAAGCTTGATAAAAAACACTCGTCTTGTGATTTTTCTTTGTTAGAATTTGTAAAACTACAACTTCAAATTGAATAAATGATTTGCATCAAGAAATTGGGGACAATTGTTTTCTCAAAAGCATCATCTGTTAATGGGACGGAGGGAGTAATCTATTACATTGTTTTAAAAATATTTCCGATCTTTATCACATTCTCTTTACCCGATTATATTGGAACCTCTATCGCTCGTAGATTGAATACTGAACAATTGTACCTTCACAAATGACTAATGATTCAATAGAATGCCAGTGAAAATACGGTGTCCGTAATAACCTCTGGGGTTTGAAAATTTTTGCAGGTGAACGTCAGTGAGTTGGGACTTGTGACACCGGCTGGAAAAGTTGTGTGGGGGAAATACGCTCAAGTTACTAACAACCCTGAAAACGATGGTTGCATCAACGGAGTATTGCTTGTATAACTTGGATTAGGGTATTACAGATGAGGAGACCACACTAGTGCTGTTTTTGTTGGTACCAGGAGCTGCTGCTTTTTTGAAGAGGTCTTAGGGTGCCCATCTTCCGGAAGTAATTGTGATGGATTTCCATGCACGTTTCTGCAAGTGGGAGACGTGTGTGTGGAAAGGGTTATCGTCAGATAGGTTGGGAATCGGATATATTTTCAAGGAGTATTTTGATAACCTTTGCAATGCACTTCTGACACAGGCTGTCTGTGGCTCCTAATTGGAATTCTTTGTTTTCCAAATGAAACATGTCACTCTGTTGCAGTTGCAATTTTCCATGTATTGTGGCTCCTAATTGGAATTGTTTGTTTTTCAAATGAAACATGTAACTCTGCTGCAGTTGCAATTTTCCATGTATTGCATCTTGTACTGCTGTTATTTTGTATCTGGAGCCCAGATGGGAGGTTGTAAATTAACAGGGTTTAATGCCACTACCAATTTTTATCTTAACTTTCTGGACTTTTGTTGTACCAATACTTTACAATGACAAGCCCTCTCTTTCTAAGAGTATACATGGAAAATCATGGTATTTCCAAATTTCCATGTATTTCCAAAAAATCATAGTATTTCCAAATTTTCAACAAATTTTATGAAAAATTCACGATTTGTAGTAGACATGTGGATCCATCTATTAAAAATATAAAGTTGAATTTTTATCTTATTTATAGTGGCAAATTGAGTGTAAGAGGTAAAACATGATTCCATGGTCATAGGCCTAGGCATTTAGGGGTTAAATGGTGCTCAGACCAAAAATTGGTTTATGAATATTCAATTCCAACTGTTATGTGCCACCCCTTCAAGTTAAATTCAAATCATTCAAGCTATATTTAGATTTACATGAGATTCCAATTACAAAAAGAGTCAAAAATAGCAAATCTTGTGTTGATTTTAGGTCATCTACCAAATAATTTGGAATCCTTATAATTTTTGCATACAATTGTCAAATAATACGTATTTAACCTTCTATCAATTTCTACCAAGAATCAATAAATATAAATATATGATCAGTCTGATAATACGAATTATGCTGCAACATGGGTCAGCTAATTTTTTTCCAACCTTGAGTTATTTCAGATAGAACAAAAGAGGTGCATTTCATGCATGTTGTGCGTCTTTCATTTGCACACTGAAAATGAAAATGTGGGTAATGAAAAAACTGTTTACCCACATTTTCCCAGTAGAAGACGTTTCAAAATTTTGAAGGGAGACACGCATATTCTGCTTGACAAAGATCACCACTGCAGAATTACAGGAGTGATAAATAGATTACAAGTGATATTTGTACAGAATCAAATTTTCCAGCCCAGAGACTAGTCCTTCAATATGCTAAGCAGACCTCACACCTAGACCTGCACTGCACCGTATACGCACAGCAAAATATGAATATCACACAACCATGAAACCTACTCAATCCCAAAAGGACAACATCCCTCTTCAATTGCGAAGGATAGCTACTTAAACCTAATGGCAATTCATAGTTAATTACAGAATTTTCAGAAAGACCTAGAAATTATTCTAATTCACCTGTTGGGACTGGCAATGCATTTCTACCTGACTGTTCTCAGAGGCCATATATACCGCAACCAAGTATGGGCATCCAAATCTTCAGGCACTGAAAATGGTACTTTAGACAACATGGTACTTTCGTTCGTCTTCGAAAAACTTCTATTTCCAGACTTTGATTGCACCGTCTCGGCTGCTTGATATCAAGAGCCGCTGATTGGTTTGAGCAGAGGCAAGGCTAAGAATGCAATCACGATGGCAACCAGCACTGTCCGTAGCAGCTGCAGCAAGCCCACTCTTTAGAGGACTTTTGTTCGATAGCCTGATGTCTGTTCCGGGCGCTTCCTGTAAACAGTAACCCCTTTCATTAGTTACTCAAACTCAGAAGTTTACCCCTAAGCGTCTAAAACGCCCAATATGGCCATCTGCATCACTGAACTTTGCAACCGTGGCATTTTCTCATTTTACCTCGGTGTTCTAATTGCAATACATCATTTTAAAGCTCTTGTTCTATACCACAAGATCAACAGTGTTGATCGTGTCAAACTGAAGTCATTTTCATACTAACAGATGATTTGCAACGGGAGGTCCAATTTTCCTACACTACAGAGAAATACACAGTGGACGTTTAGGGGTTAAGATAGCCTCGATACTGAAGATGCCAGCCTATCGAATACGGTTATCTAGAGCTCTATGTATTTTGCATTGACATGTATCCCGATTGTAGGGAAACAAGAATATCTATCTACCAAGGCAAGAGCTATAAACTCTGATAAGGAATATGCTAAGGAATATGTTTACGTGCGGTGAGGTCAAAAGAAATGAACAGACACTGCAATTCAATTGGAAAACCCAGATCTGTCGAAAGCCTGTACCTAACAAGAGATTGGCTTGGTTGCATCATTCTACGACAACCACCAGTCCAACAAGGTGGTGATAAAAATGCAAAACATATAAGGTTGATAAGTTTCGAATCCAACCTGGACAATGCGAATACCATTCAATGAGCGCATCTCATAATTGTAAACATCAGCACCCTTTCCCATTGTGGGCCCACACACGTGATAGCTCCGCTCGGGCCTGTATTTAAAGACGGGATATGATTCAGTCTCAGGTGTGATAAAAGAATCTGAGACTTCCATTTGGAAGAAACTAACAACCAAAGAGTCCACATTCAAATATGAACTGGGGAAAAATAAAGGGCATTATCAGTCAAGAATTGTGAGTACTTGCCATAATGCATTTTATATAAAGAGCAAGCAGATTACCTCATACGATCCCACATTCGAATCCGACAATCCGATCCAGCCGTGAGGAGGGCCGCACCACCTGACAATGGCAGTAGTGTGCGCACTCCCGGCAACCTTGAAGGAGGCTCATTCAGTTCTTCCATGCGGTAATCGGTCACTTTCACACCTCCAACCAGCCTGGTGTCTCTTGAAGACTGGGAATTTGACAATGGCTGACTGAGAGCTGCAGGGACAGTATTCATCTCGGTATGGGCTGGATCAGCGCACAATCTAAGAACCTGCAGAGTCACAAGTTATGAGTCTTGAGCATACACAGACAAAAAACTAATTTGCATACTTGCATAAATATCACATAGGAACATCTCAACATGACAGATTAGTGTATCTTAAGTCCCTGCAGAGAAACACCAATCCCCCTGAGGTAGTACTGGACCTCATTCCGGAAACGTTTGGGCCTGAAACCTGGGACTTACCTGATGGCATGTACCATCTTCAGCATTCCAAAGTGCCACCTCGTTGCGTCCTGCAGCAACAAAAACATATGGGTGCTGGCTTGTTGCTGTTGGTGCACATTTTCCAGGAACCAGAACACACATGCTTTCCACCGGGCAACAAGCTGGATGCTGAAATGTATTTACTGCAATCTGCAATATGTAAAACATTGATTAGGAACAAAACAATCAAACATTACCATACACAACATGCAACTACAAACAAGTCCCAAAACTGGAAGCGACATCTAGAAATTTGAAATACCTCTTGATACTAGACAGGCATTGAGAGCATCGAACTAAATAAATTAAACGGGTGTAACAGATTACCGCAATCTACTTCAAAGTTAAAGGGGGTTGGAACATACTTTAAAGATGAAGTTGATGGACATACAATGACTATCAGACTCCTTGAACATCATTCTGTTGACTTGAGACGTACCAATACGACATCATGGAAAATTATATTGTTCAGACGAAATAATTACCTGGAAACGTAAGTCCCAAAGCGTGAGTAATCCCCGAGATGTTGCCGACACCAACCAGTTACATGCGGGATCAACTGATATCGCTGATATGTAGCCTTGGTCTGGTTTTGCCTGCAGTGTCCAGGCACCGGCTTGGGCCCTCAAATCCCAAAGGTGTATGCCGTTTCTTTGAGTGCTATACAAGAGCTGAGACGGTCCTTCCGTGAAAAGGTTTTGCATCGTCAAAACGTTCCCCTCCTGAGAGTCCAACTTACGAGTATCTGAAATGCCAGTATATCGTTCTGTGCTGCCTCCAGTCCGTGCCACATAATCGACTGTAAAAACATGGATGGTTCCTTTGCTAGAAGCGGCCGCAACTTGATGTCCACCACCCAAAATGGACACGTGAAGTGCTCGACCTTCACTCTGTAAAGGATATGTTAATCGCGACCGGAACGAGATATCTCTTTCCAGTCTTCGAGTATCCCATATCTTCACTGTTCCATCATCTGATGCACTGGCTAGAAAAACATTATCACTCGAAACTGCCACCTCGTTCACTGCACGTTGGTGCTCTTGCAGATGAGCTATGAGTACACCACGAGGCCTCCATGAGCTTTCTGCAGCTCCTGAAGAACTCAGCAGTGGGCTTCCGGAATCCAACGATGCTTCGCTCGCAGATACGTTCACTGGACTAGGCTCCCCAGAATTTCCAACCCCAAGCATCTCAGAAGATGACGTTAAACTGGCTTTACTGGTTGCCATGCTGTTAATGCCGCTCCCAAATCCAGTAGCAAGAAGACCTTCACCGGAGTCTTGTCGACCGGTGTCTCTCAAGACGTCAAACTTCCTGTAGCTTATGGGACTGGGTCCCTGGTACACAGATCCCCCGAGTAGCCTTGGAGCACTCGATCCAGTCATTGCTACATGTGACCTGCGTGAGCATAGATTCAAAATCCAGGTCATCTTCTTCGACTTGAAGAAATCGCTTATTGATTCAAGCAACGTCATGATTTACAATAACCTTAGGGGTTTCAAGCACTATTCGAATTGAAACGATAGGATCCTATGACTCGTGAAATTCTATATGAAAATAATTAAATACTAAATGCGTTGAGGTGATAGTGATCATTATAGTAGTCTATTTGTAAATTGATTTCACATTAGAGTTAACCAAAAAGTCCTCCATCTAACCTCCCTTTTCGCTCTACTTCTAACCTCTCTTTTGAACTATACTTGGATGTTATAGTGTCTGGTCATAGATTTTCCCCTTGTGGGACATAGGACTTGAAAGGTGTGGGAGCTATAGCGAGGTATGAAGAATAATGACAGGGCCTTGTTTTACATTAGTTTTTTTTGTCTATTTTTGTCAAAACTTTTATTTTTCGGTTAGCTCTATTGTTTTAAAAATATTTTAAGCCTAATTTTAGTTTTGGTTCACTTATTATTTTTAATCTTCAAGTTTACTTTTAGTTTTCCTTACTGTTTTTAATTTATTATTGGACATAGCAGTAAAAATAACCGAAAAATAAAACCAAAAAATAAAAGTTTTGACAAAGATAGACAAAAACCTGTCCAGTAGCTGACATATTAAAATAGGAGGCAGAAAAAAACAATAATAAACCATTAGTAGAGAAAGAGGCACCTGTGTAAAGAGGGCTCAATAGAAGACATCGATGAATGACCAGCAATGTTAGCCCATTGAGAAGAAGCAGGTCCTACTGAAGCAGTGATTGGAGTTCCAGCAATCGTGGCCATTAGGAAGGGTGCTGACCCCTGTCTGACACCGAACACTCGGCTCCACTCTTCATTAAAGGAAGGATTTTGTTCTCCACCTTGCGGGGTCCCTCCCTGTCCGGCAAGAGCTGGATCAGGCTTCTTCTCACTCAGGGGAACAGAGTACAAAGGAATTCCTTCAGAGGAGCCATCATAATTGGAGTAGAAACCGGCACCCACACCAGGTGCGAAACCGACTGCAGAGGCTTGAAGTTTTTCTGTGTTCTCTGCTTCCCAATTGTGCATCCTAGTCTGCATGGTACTGGACAGGTTGCGAATGTAACCCTCCATGGCCTTCATCTTTTCTCCGTCCTCACCTTCCCCTGTCAATGGCTTCGGTCCGGATCCAGGCACTTGAGGTCGTTTCGCATTATTCCTGGGTAGACCTTGAGAAACATCCACTGGACCTGCAGAGGAATACACACCAGACTCTCTTTCACTTTTCTTTCTGTCACCTCCGGTTCTCATACCACTAATCCCGGCAAGCTCTGGAGGAGACTGGATTAGAGCTACTCTTCGATTCTTGGTCTTTTGAATACCTTGCTTAGTTGCAGCTGCCTTTTCCCTCTCAGTTTGCAGTAGCATCACATCACTAAGAACACGGTTGAAGACCTCCCTTGATACTGGCGGTTTCAAGCATGCTAGCAGGGAAACTTCAGAACACAGAGAACCTGGTTCTCGCCTAAGAAATGGTAATAAAATGGGTGATAGGAACCCATATGAATCAGTAGGCTCTAGGTTTGCACTAGAGGCTGCAACAAAAGTTATGGCTGCCCGTCTTACCCACTGACTTGGGTGGCACAACAGGGGAGATGCTCGTTCAACGGCTTCAAGTAGAACCCTTTTCCGCAGTAGACGATGCGTACAAAGAGCTGCGAGACATTCCGTAGCATTGACAATTACTGTTTCTTCTACATCGTTAAGCGCTTGTTCTACATAAGGAAGCAGGTAAGCCTCCAAACTCATTTGTCCCACAAAGAGGCAGACGTGAACAATGTGTTCAAAAAATACTGCTCGTAGCTGCTCGTCACGGTCGTTGAGAAAAGCAGGCAGAATTGGAAGCAGAAAATCATTGCTGTGCTTGGGACCAAAAAAACGACAGAGTGACCCCACGTGCTTTAGCAGGGCTCGACGAATTGTAGGAGTCTGCTTCTGACCCATCACTAGTTCCTGAATGACACGTGCAATAGTTTCACGCAAATGGGCAAGTTCTCCGTCCAAACGACCTGCACCAGACCCCGCAGACATCTGCTTCCAACAAACCAGTTACAAGAAAATCAGAACTGAGCCAAGATGACAGACAATAGCCAATCTAAGAGATGTCAATCGTCGAAACTACCATCATGATCAGAAAAGCAGAGAAACATTATCTACCGTAGATTGCACCAATAACGGATTGGATCCTAACTACATTGACTCCCATCCAGGATAAAGTGTATTACCCCTTGTTTGGTAGAGGCCGACTTCCTCTCCAACAAAGATCCTTTCGCACGATTAACTGGAGAATCCAAACCTCCAATCTCATGAATTTCCTGTGAATGCATCATGAATCTGTTTGCCGTTTCAGCAATTTTATGGATATTAGCGGCATATGCAATGCGAACGCTCTCTTCTGGATCATCAGGTAACATGGAGAGCAAAGGCAGTATATATTCTGGGAATATCTTTGCGTCGCTTGGTGGGAAAACCTGTAACGATGAATAGTGTAGCACTTAGAACCTTTCACCTCCAGCTGAGGTCATTAGTAGTAGCACTAACTAAAAGCAGAAGGATATCAAAAGCATGCAATGACATATTTTGAATTATCGTTCACTATTTGTAGTCAACCTATTCAACTCTATATCTTTTCACTTTTCTCAGTGTCCAACACAACAACACAATACATAAGCAACAATAGGAACCATCGACAGCGTATCAGAACAAGGATTGGAGCAATACCTGAACCAGAGATAAGACATCACATAAAGTCTGAAGAGCTGCACATCGAACAATAGCAGCTGAGTCGGACAGCAGAGCGACAACGTACGGTATCACGTGCTGAAGTCGAGCATCATCATCAATGTACGATGAAGACTCTTTCAATAACTGGATGGTTCCTCGCCTGGCTTGAGGGAGCTTGACATTACGTAGGCACGAACATAACAGAGCTGCAATTAAAACCATGCCTTCACATTTCTGAGATTGATCAAGTGTAGTTTGATTGCCACTATCTAGGACCTTTCGAGTATCTGGCGATGATTCTTGTGCTTGAAGCCCTAATCCAATGCTCGGTTGCGAGATCAGCGTTGGGTTGCATGGTCGCCGTCGGCGTTTGCGGATCCATTTCCTTTGTCTCCATACACAATCGGAGGTACAGGTAGATACCCAACTACGAGTACTAGGAGTCCGTTTTAAGGTACCATCTCCAGACTCATTCCCTTTTCCAGTAACATCTCCCGCATTTCTGCCAGGAATTCCTACTTCACTTTCTTGGTTCCCAGTGTTTATCTTACGATACCTCCACCCTTCTTCATCAGCTCCAATCTCTGCCAAAACAAAGCACAACCAGGACATAATAAGCAGCTTCATAAAAATTTCAAAATTCAAAAATTAGACGAAAAAGATTGATCCAGATCACCAAAACAGCTCAAAAACAATTTGTTCCAGATGAATCGCAGATGTTTCAGCGCGAGCCTCCTCGTCTAGGGGCAGCCTAGATTGTGGTGATTACCAAAACTAAACTAGCAGGTCAGTGGGAGAGAGATAATCAGATTGTTGAGTTTCATAACTATGTGTGTGTGTGAGTGTATGTGTGTGTGAGAGAGAGAGAGAGCACATGGAAGAATCATGTACCGCTATGAGTCCGGCTAGATTCTACTTCCCAATCTCCATCCCATCTCCATCCACCTTCCAAAGGAAGAGTAACATCATCCTTACGACGTCCAGACCCTGTTATTCCATAAGTGGCCATGGAAGCTTCACCAGTGTGGAGAAGACGCTCATGGAATGTACCACCTGGCTCACGTACTTGATTCTCATACACCTGCAGTCACCCAAAGCGATGAATTGTCACTTGGATCAAACAGAATCAATACCTAGAAAAACTAGGAGACCAAAAACCTTGGCATATCAATTAATAAATCCCTCACCTCCTCGGTAACAACTTCTTCAATAGCGGAACCTGCCTCAGCCATAGCCACCGCAGCTGCTTTGATGCGATGGGAAGACGCCGATGGTGGGGACAGGGATAATCTGTCCAATAAAAATCCTACTGAATCAGCAGTAGATGGTTCGTCAACAATGAAATCTCCCACACGTGAATCTTCCTTCTTCTGAGAAGGTGATGAATTAAGCCTCCTTGGTGACACCAGATCAGCAATGCCACCTCCACCTCCTTCCCGTGACTGCCTCCTTCGAGAGTCAGCAAGCATTCGCTTGCGAATTTCGGGGAAAAAACTCTGTGCAACAGCCACCTATTCACAGCATAGATACAAATAAAAGGAACATAAGAGTTAGCAGATGGAAAAATTACTCCGCATGTCAAATCTGAAACTAGTGAAGCCGATTTAAAAGAAAAGGCTATTATGACTTACTCGATTGTCTGTGTCCAGCGGAACAAGATACGAGAAGAAGTCGTGCAACAGAGGTGAGAAGTATTCTGGAAATACTAGAGGACACCACATCTTTAAGTACAGATCTGCAGACAACCGTTTTTCAGGGAGAACGTTGATCATGTCCAGGATCATATCACGGACTCCTGCATCTGGGATCTGCCATGGAGATGACACCATAATAAATACATGATTTTTTCCTCTCAGAATAAATCTACGATGCCATTCTGCTTTAGGTAGATTTAATTGAAATGAAGTAATCTGAAACAACTAACCCAAACCAAGCCTTCTAAAACATACAGGGTACAATAGCACAATATAGCAGCTGCAGAACAGTATCAACCATGAAAAATGCCTCCAAAATTCACACAGAATCTATGCTCGTAATATCAGAGTGCACACTTTCAGACAACAAGTTGGCGATATTTCCAGCTGTTACTTGAAGAAGAAATGGCAGCAAGAGAACACTGTGAGTTCCTCTAAAATTATTCACGATAGCCTGAGAACAAAAACCGCCTTCAGGCGCATGACTCACCTTCTCGAGGGATGGGCGAGGATCGAATTTTCCCTGGCGATATGCTAGTAGCTGAGACAAATCAAACAGCGCTTTCCCCTCCAAAAACATCTCGCCTATCACACACCTGATATCCCAACAACGTACCACCAAGGCTTCAATAACAGGTGGGCAGTCCTACATAACATGCACTTTTCGGACATGTACCTCGCAAGACGTTCATACAACACAATCATCAACATCTGTTCATTGAGACAGTCAACATCAAGCAGCTAGAAAAATGCTAATCAAGATTTTATCGGCACCAAACGAATAACTCACCCAGCAGAAAAAATATCCATCGCGGGTGTCAAAGGAGCATCGGAAGTTTCAACTTTGTCAACATTTGGCTCATAGAATCGCTGCATCAACAACCAGAGCTATAAGACTTCTGGTATATCACCCTGTCTCCTTGAATCTGACAAGGTGACACTTAATAGAAGAATAAATAATGAAAGGAAGAGGAAAAAAAGGGTCATTTTATCAGAACATGTTACAATATTAAGAGGCTAGTGTTGGCAGTTTTGACATTCAAAACACGGTGAGGAAACCAACGTGACCACATTTCAATTCCACATATTTCAGCCTCATAAACATGGCATATCTACATAGCAACGACATTTTTGTAGACTTGAACGGTACCAAGATAAGACCGGATCTACCACACGAACAGAGAAATGATGTATCATGTAGTATCTTCTCATACTCCATTGAACAAGACATGCCATTCGCCACATATGCAGCCTAATAACAAATTAGAATATGCTAACAGAAAACGTTCAAACCTCGGGTGCTAGATAGCAGCGACGCCGACTCCCTGTATCGAAAAAGAAGGAAAAGTCGGCCGGATTGTCCGCCGGTATAAAGGTGGGCTTTAGAGACCCATAATAGTCTGCTAGATATACCCAATTCCATGAGGTCACCAAGACATTTTCGCATTTTATGTCACCTGCAGCAGCCGTAAACTGATTACGAGTGGGTATAACAAGGGTTAACATTTCAGTACAACAACCTAATCATGCTAAGACTCTAAATAAGAACATCAAAACTAAATACGAAGTCCAAGTAAAAATCCTTTAAATGCTAATGATGAAAATAATCACATAAAATCAACAGCCCATCAAAGTTGCGCTCTATGGTACAATTGTTACGCATACAAAGTGGGTTGAGGATTATACCATGGCAAACTCCACATTCATGACTTTGCTTCAGAGCATGCAGCAGCTGCAAGAGCCAGAGCGGCAGTGAGTCTATAGGCTTCAACAGCAGCTGACTAAAAGAGAAGTCCTAAAATTCAGCCCAAAAATACTGTGCACACAGACAAGTACACTTTGCAGATCAGGGAGGACAAACCCAGCTCACTAATGGTATTCATGGGGATGACGCTACAAATACCTGGAAGGCGAGCCACTTCTTTTCGATTAGGCTCAGAAATGGACGAGTGCTGATGCGGTCATGCAAATTACTAAAGAAGTATTGTCGTAGCAAGTAAGCCGCCTTGTCCGTCTCAAGCCAATGCTATTACAATCAAGAAAAGACAAAAGTCACGGTCGTGTCCTTCATGAGTCACCGTAAAGCAGTGAAAGAGACACGACCAAACGGGTTAAGAGAAAACATTGATTAAAAACATACATGTCTCTTCACAATTGTAAACCCTACGACAAATTCATGTGAGATTCTGACTTGGAAAGGCCAAACATGCGATTGCTCGATATCCTTCAGCCGCTCTCGAATGTCAAGTAATTTCTTCTCATATTCCTATTAAAAAATGCACACAATAGGTAACATTAAGTTAACGTCCATAAGCAACTCAAAATGCATCATTATACCAAAGTCTGCAATCACTTACAAAAACAAAACTCTTGAATAAATACTCCCTCCGTCCCATAATGGATGATGCTTTTTGAGAAAAAAAAGTGTCCCGAATTACTTGATGCAAACAATTTGAAGTTGTTGTTTTACAGATTCTAAGAAAGCAAAATCATAAGACAAGTGCACAGGAAGTGATTTTTTGTCTGTGAAGCTTGTCTTTGCTTATGTGTGGATCACAAACAACACATGAGCTAGCTAAAATCAATGCTAGCATATGTCCATTGCATCAAAAATCACGATGCTGACACATGCCACACATACCATGTGCAGTATGATACTGCTTAGACAGACAGCTACTCCGAAATGAAAACTAAACTGAATCATTCTAGTTTGCTTTCTTGTTCTTTTTTTTAATCCAAAAGCATCATCTATTATGGAATGGAGGGAGTATATATCAACTGTAAGTAGAGAAAAACAAACCTTCAGGTCAGGAGATTCGCCTCGTTTGAAGTACACCTTCACAAGCAAAAGCCCCTCATCATGAACGCACTGGACTGATTTCAAAAACCGGCCACCTCCAAGGGCCTCCTTCAACACCAAGTTGTACGAAGAGGGCAAATCGTGCAGATAATACTCCGATGGGGACACTTGCGTCGTCCGGGCTAATTTATTACCCATCCTGCACGCTTACGCTAAAACCTGGTACAAAACAAAACGACGATACACCTCACTACCACATTACAATCGCAAAACCCTAGACCTAATTCCTTCAAACTCCAATTCTCATAACCTAATAGCTCTCGATAGGGGCCAATTTGATCCTTAACTACAACTCGATACCATTCCACAATTGAAAAGCATCGGAAGACAATTCGCGTTCGAAGAATTCAACAAAACTAAAGGCGCTCGTTCGAACGAAATTGAAACAATTGTCTCCGAGAAAGCGTAAAAATTACGACGGTACAATCGCAAAACCCTAGCCCTAATTTCCTCAAACTCCAATCCTAATGGCCAATTTGATCCTCGTTCTCCGAAAATTACACCGTCAAACATACCTCGATACCATTCCACAATCAAAAAGCATCGGAAAAAAATTTGCGTCCGAAGAATTGAACAAAACCGAAGGAAACAACATCGAACGAAATTGAAACAATTGTCGTAAGGTGGCTCCGTGAAAGCGTAAAAATTATGGCCGGTACTTCGCTTGAGGAAAATTTACCGCATGACCAAAGCGCTAATCGTAGAATTACAATCAGAATTACAAACCGCAATTCATTACAGACCTGTGGTATGAATCATCTGCAAATTCGATGGAGCCTTTGATTGTCCACCGAGCTAAGTTACAAGCGATGATTAAATTTCACGGCGCTTTTGCAATCACCCGCTGCGTGACTCCAGAATTCATCGATTGTTTGTTTGGCACAGAAATCGAAGGTCCTCGTCCTTCTTCCACGCCATTCCTGTTTCTCGAAACCCTAACCCCTGTTATTAGTGTGGGCCACAGTAATTGAATTAATTTGTGTATTGCACTTAGGGCCGCTTCATACTATGGGCGTCCAAGTCGAGAGGTGGATAGTCCAAACTTTGTTGAGAGTTCAAAGAAATCTACTGAAAATAGGCATTAAAATATAGTTTTCATTTTTTATGAAAAGAAATCGACGGCCTCTCGACCATAGTTTGGGTTTCCATTCTCGTTCGACCCAAACTTTTTCTCGAGAGGCCGTCACCTTCGGCAAAAAGTGTTGCCATGTAAGCATTTTAAAGGTCCACAGACTTTGGACTTTGGCTTCTAGTGTGAAGGGTCGAGAGGCCGAACCCATGGTTTCTTGCAATTTGATTGGTGGAAATCGACGTCCTCTCAACCTTCGGCCATAGTGTGAAGCGGTTCTTAATCCTTAAATGTTTGAACGTACCTTTGTAACCGATAGAATATGGTGTATTTTGGTTGTATTTGGAAGGGATTCACACTTTTAATGGGTTTCAGTTCAAATCCCAATCATACGACATCATATATACTATTCACATGGGACGTTTATGGGTTAAATGATTTACTCCGTAGCACGTTCATATAACAACTAAAGTTTATATTTTGAAAACAAAACAAAAAGGATTGATTTTTTTATTATACTAAAGATAATCTTGGAAAATATTTGACCAAAATATTTGACCAATTTGGCACTTGACGGAATGAAAATTTACAAGAATCATAGTTATGTACTACCACATGTTGGTATACTAGTTTGGAAAAGAAAATAAATAGAAAATAATCAACCACTACCAATGAACCTTGATTCATCCTTGAAACTTCAAAATATACTCCTAAAATACTATTCACACACATTGTTTACTTAATTAGCCCAAGTATTTGGTTTGTAGTCTCTGTTTGTAGTCTCTTAAACCTACAGTTACTTATCTTTGTAGTGTTTAATCTTGAGAGGGAGGGGGGAGTAGTCCAACGCTAATGATCCTATGTTATGTGAACATTGAATCAAGGATGGGTCAAACACACACTTTATTCACATCAACTTTAAAGGGGATTGGAGTTCTTGTTTTTACACTAGTTTGTCATATGGAGTTGGCAAAAAATGATCTTAAAAACAAAAAATTCATCTGAAAGTGTTTGGTGATTATATACAAACCTCTTAAATATGATTTTATTGTGGTGAATCGTTAATGAACTCTTATTTATTTATTTTAATACTAATGAAGAAATCTCATTACAAAAAACGATTGAACTTCTTTTTATCACACTCTTTTATGTCACATTTTGATATTTGCATGGATGTTGAGTACTCTTGTGATTGGAAAATCTCCTCGTGCCATGTTTTAACCAATATACATTAATTGTTAAAGGTGCCATGTAAAGGAGTTCTTAGTATATACCGGTAGATATATTTTGCTATAAAAATTAATTTAATTAATGTAAGCCTTAACAATGTAATATGCCCTTGATTTGGATGAATATGGTATTGTAATTAGTGTGAAATCTAATACTATAATTAGTTTGAATTTGGATGAAACTTTAATGAAATTATGTAAGTTGAATGAAAGATGGATGCATTTTAAATGATAATCACACTATTTGCAAAAGTATGAATATACTATAAACCACATTATATTGACTTTACTTAAAGTATTGTGAATTTTCATGTTATTGTTACTTTGTTTTGGTTACTATAGTGTCCATCCTCGAAAGGGGATAGTAGTATTGTTCCAATAATAGTATTGTTTCAAGTATACATGTTTAATTTGCATTCAAGACTTACATTTGATCTTGAGAATTGCAACTCTTTTCAAACTAATGTTCGATATGTATAGGTTAAGCTATTTCAATAGTATAGAGCATGTATACTTCCAGTTTTTTATATACGATCACAGCAACTAGTGCTCCTTAAGAACCATATCCAAAAGAATCCGTTTTTTTTGCCAATTTCTATATTATTCTAATGACAACCTTAGGTCGTCATTGGTTTACAAAAAAAATTGTATTAGTGACTATAGGTTCCATTTATGGATTTCCAACGTTTAAATAGAGTATGTAAGTGAGCTAGTGAGTTGTGAGTCGATAATTTTAGAATACATATTTTTAGGATGTAAGCAAACCTTTCACATTCTTAAATGGTCTTCCTATGATTATTCCATTCCATCCTTGAAGACCATTATATGAAGTGACCTAGCCTTTAACATTTTTTCAATTTAATGGCCTTTCATGTGCAAAGACAAGCGAAGCGCAAAATTTATAAAGTAGTAAATCATGTTTTTAATTATGATCTTGAATTTTTTTTAAATTAATGGTTATTAACACTTTGTATACAATTGATATTTTACTTGGCCAGGTGCATAGATAGTGAATTGCGTGGCAATTCTAATTATCATTGGAAATAACCACATAACTCACAAATCACGCAATAAATCAATCTCACGGTAAAACATCTATCCGCAAACTAAATATTCTACTAAAATGTCACCAATAATTCAAACTTAACAAAACATATAGAATAAATATTAGAAATATGAAAAAAATCATTAGATACCACGATAAATGCTTTACCGTGGTTTGTGAACTATTTGGACGATTCACAATTTTAAAAGATTTAGTACAAGTTCTACAACAATTAATAAGAAAAATCTTTATGATTTTCCTATCATTACAGAAACTTTGAACCCTCAGAGAGGCCCCTACCATGTTACCAGTAATATGAGCAAAGTTAAACCAAATGTAGCTTTTTGGCAATTTTTTGACTAATTGGGATGTGTGCTTATGTGAATTTCAAGATTCTAATAGGTGTTGACCAAATACATGAGCTCACATGCATCCCATGTAGTCCTTGGGCGGAGATAGGGGGGATAGATATTTGTTAAGAGAAATTTAAATATGTAAGACCTCTTTGTACCCTGGGCTTGTACCCCCTTCTCTAGGGGCCTATTTGAGGGTTCAAACTTTTTGTAATGCATGTAAAAACTATGATTTTTTAATAATATTAATATTTTCATATGTATGAAATCAATTTTGGACTTAAATGAAGTAATTAATTTCTTAAATAGCTTTAAATCATTCTTACATTCAAAGTTGCAGAATTTGGCACGTGCCCTTTTTAAATACCAAACCTTTCATTTCCTATATGAATATGTACATTTTTAACTTATTAATTTTTTCAAGCTCCAAACACCTTGTTGTATCTAAAGAATACTAATAACTATGAAAAATAATGAATTCACTTGCTTAAACAATCTTCAATCCATTTTACCACGGTGGAGGGAAAGTAGTCTTGCACCAATGGCTCTTTGTCCGGTAGACAATGACTCATTGTCAAGATGAACAAACACTTTAATTATTCTGATTGGCCTCGAAAGAGAACGGGAGTTCTATCTATTTATCTATTTTACCATGGTGGAAGTGGATTTGATGGTTCACCTTGACCCAATTCATCAATGATCATTGTCTTCAAGATCCTCACATCATAAATGGGTCTACAAAATCACAACAACAATTAGAGTTGACCAAAATAACTACAAAGTAATTTATGCTATTATCAACATCAATTGTATTTGAAATATTTCTCTGACATGCAAAAAATAAATTCAAATAAATTTAAAAAACACTAAAAATAAAAATAAAACCAAAACATTTATTGATTTACCTATCAAGTGTGTCCACCTCTTGTATACTAATACGTTTCACTACATCCATTCCTTTAACAACTCTACCAAAAATTGTATGTTTAACTACAAAATGTAAACAAATGAGAAATGTTTAGTTACTTTTATTATGTATAATATATGCTTGTAAAAAAATTTAAGAAAAAGTTCATATAATGTACTTAAGCTTTAAAAGGAGAATGAATTATGAATAGATAAATAACATACAATCTAGCCAAGGCGTAGGAGCAAGAGTTATGAAAAATTGACTGCCATTAGTATTTGGCCCCGAGTTTGCCATAGACAAAATGCCCGCCTTACTATGCTTCAATTCCCTTTTATAATCATCCTCAAATTTTCCTCTGTAAATTTTTGGTACCAATTTATAAGAATTTTAGATCAATTTGTGTAAGTTGTTTTGTATCCTATTTACCCATCATTACAAGGCCTTAGATAAAAAGATTTTCAAAACCTATATTCAAAACCTAATTTTCAAAACCTATATTCTTTAGTCAAATGTCATCTAGGAATTGTTTTTAATGGTTTGATGGAGTTAAAATGAAATTGGTTATCTATTTTCACCCTCATACAAACTTGTAAATATGTAAAACCATATTGTTCTCTAGAATACTTGTTAAATTAATTGTAAGTTTTGATGATTTTTACATTACATTGAGTTTGAGAAAAAAAGTATTAAATACAATTCATTCAATATATAAAATACCCATAAATCGATTCACCACCTCTTCCAGTGCCAGTTGGATCTCCACTTTGAATCATAAAACCCTGTCACCAATCTGAAAATAAAGTGAATTGAAAAAAATACCGTGTTGGAATTCTTTTAATCTAATGGATTCTTTTAATTGTTGTAAACAATTAATTTGTAAATAAATATTTTAAATGGTTTGAAGAATCAATGTAAAATTTCGAAGACAATGAAATAATCTATTAGCATTATACATCGACAAGTGTTCAAGGGCATATAATATACCGTAATTAAAATATTGAATATTCTACACATATTAAGGAAAAATTATGTCATATACAAACTTTAATAACACTATGGAAATAAACATTATTGTAGTAAGCCCTTCGTGTAAGTTCTAAGAAATTTCTAGCTGTTCTACACGTTTCTTTCATGTACAACTGAACATATAAATCGTAATAATTTTCTTGTTAATATTATTTTTTATATAATTGTTTTCTAATACACAATACAAATAATCAATGTATATATACCACTACATGAATCGCTAAGCAAGCGTCATTTATAGTTTTTTTAGATTTACAATATATAATTGATTTATATCATACACATACAATGATGTCAAACACAACTAAGAATATTGTGCACACATCAAATGCACAATTGAACCACGATTTGTAGAAGACATCAACACCTCTTAATTAAATTATATCTCTCATTGCATATTCATTTTGTTCTAAAAAAATTCAGATTTGAAAGAAAAAACTCATCTCAACATCTAATCACTAAAATTCAATGTGTTTTTTACAATGTTAAATAAAGATTGAAATTCATGGCTACCTAATATTCATTTAAATAAGGTTTGATTTTTTTTTAAATTGCTTCAAATCTTTTAGCTTTAGTTTAAAAGAAATATAAGGTACCTTGAAGGTAATATCACCCATCGTAGTGTGGAAAACAACTTGTGGATAATCAGGATCTCCTATGGCTTTGGGATAATTGGGATCCTCCATAGGTATTGGAAATTCACCATGGTTGTTCATGATAGGAGATGGCGGCAATGGTAATGCACAATTTGAATAGTAATCTCCATTTATTAATTTTTGGCTATTTGAAGTCATCATGCAAGAACAAACATGCAATTCTTTCGATGGAAATTAAACTTAGAGCTCGATATGTTTGCTACACATTAAACTTTACAATTGATTGTTGGCTATAGCAATAAGTTTGTTTTAAATGTTTTCTTCTCTAGTATTGTTCTACACAATTTGAAGCCCTAATTTTTATTCTAGAATTCTTACTTGCAAAACAAGCTTTTAAATCTGCTTATCTACTTTGCATTTTTTTGAACTAAAATAAAAACTTGAACTTTGCAACTGTCATTTTAGAAAATTGAAGTATAAACTTCAAACTTTGATCAAAAGTGACCACAATAGATTCTTTGCTTAAATTGTATATGTGTTAAACACAAGAATCTACAATGTATTTTAATCCCTAAAAACTCAATCAACCATTTTATGGTTGATGCCTTATTTTGATGATATTTTTAAATGATTAATTAAAAATAATGTAGTTTATTTTCTTAAATATATTTTTTAAATAGGAAATGAAGTCTACTTTCTAATGCATTTTGAATGATGTCAACAAATGTTAAATTCTATGCATGAGAATTTTTCAAAGTGTAATACCTTCGCATTGTTATAAATTCATTATTTTAGAATAGTAGATATTTATTTTAGAATAGATATTGTATTTTGCCATAAGAACTTTGATTTATTCTACTTGTGATATGATAAGTAGTCATAGTCAAATATTTATAATTTCAAATGCTAAAACTTAGGATTGTACTTTATTGAGCTTAAAAGTTATTTATGATATACTAAATAAAAATCGAAACTATTTTGTAAATTTAACCATGTTGATGGTTTTTGAATATCATTTAAATTTTTTGATTGGTTGAGCCAAAATTCGCCTAAGTTGCAAAAGGCATATTTTATAATTTGTTTTGATTTTGATCAAAACTCTTACGCTTCTAGAAGTTGTGCACACCTATAATTAGAATTCAAATTTTTTCCTAAATTTCAAAAAGTTACTACACCTAAATGCAAACAATTACCTAAATGCAAGAGATTAAAATCTTACACCATTAGTACATTTTGATTTTTAAATGTATACTACTTCAACATAAGAACTTGTATTAATATTGGATCATTTATCTATAATACTTTGAACCCCTTAAAATTTTGTATATAACTAGCGGGACCTGTGCCGTTGAGCACATTGAATCCACTTGTTTTTGAGCTTGGATTTGTCTCCTCGACGGATTCCAGCGCGGAACGGTCAAGTGAAACAACCCATGCTGTATTTTATAATAGACTAGTGGGACCCGTGCCGTTGAACACATTGAGTTTGGGTTGTCTCCTCGACGGACGGATTCCAGCGGAGAACAGTCGAGTGAGAAAAACCATGTTGTATTGTATAGTATATATAATATCCAAATAATGCATTCTTTTGTATGTTGAATTTCTTTTTAAGTTTTTAACAATAATATCTAAAATTTTGACCACTTTAATAACAAAAATCCTTCATAAAGCTTAAAGTGTTGCTAATAAGTGTAGCTACCCTAATAATAGAAACTAAATGGGTACTTAACTATTGTGCCCCTCTACACCAACTTGGCTAAGCTCTTGTTTAGGTTTTGTAAGGCTTTTTTCAAAAGTCGTCCCCTATTTTGAGATTGTGTAAGCTTCCAAAATAGCTCTTGCAAAAAGTTGTCGTCATAAAATTCCAAAATTGAAAGCCTTTTTAAAAAAAAGAAGTCATGGGATCTTCAAAATGGAAAAGCCAAAACAAATGGGCCTCTTAGAGAGACCTTTATACCCTGACAATACTTGTAGGAACAATATACGGAGATTCCAACTAGACTATCACTTGAAGTAGTTTAAGACCACTTTATTTTTAGTACCGGTGCTCTTGATTTCACACTTTGTATTTTATATGGTATTGAATTAAAGCATCAAACACATAATCACATAGTATGCCGGTAGTTTGACAATTTTAAAGCTAAAATATATTGCGTTTGTGCATATGTACATTTTAACCAAGAATATTCTAGGGCTCCTTATTTACCTTTGAACAACGTGAAGCTCCTTTGCCACCACACATTTTTGCATATAAACATGTAATTGCTACCACAATTCATTGAATCTATGTATTTGAGTACATCCTTGTACTTGAGTATATGATTTATTTTAATATACCATTGTATTATGATATTTGAAATGGATGATATAGACAACCATACATAACATTATATAACCTATTACAATGTTCCTTCTAAATAGTAGAGAATAAACCTCTCCAAGATGCTAGGTACAAGAGTAAAGCTAAAACCGATTCAATTGCAACTGAACTCCTGAATTTCTATGAGACTATATATTTATGGGCAAATAAAGACCCTTAGCAATAGTGAAGAATGTTACAATATGATGGTCATATATATATATATATATATATATATATATATATATATATATATATATATATATATATATATATATAACCTAAGGGATGTGTAGGGGTTAAGTTAGATCTAAATATATTGGAGTTCAATTGGAAGGTCAATAATGCACCAATGGAAATGTGCTCTTACATTCATCTTCAACCTTTCTAGTAGGTGGTATTAGATTGTGAGATCACGAGGAAGACTCTCCTATATAACATTCAGTAGCTTTTATGCGCACTAATTTTACATCCATCCAGTGGTTTAGAAGTTCATTTAAAAAAGGGATGGATAGAGCCGGTCGCTAGAGGTCGCTGGAGTGGATTCAAAAAAAAAAAAGAAAAAAAAAAAAAAAAAAACCACCAAAGAAAAAGAAAAAATGCTGCCAGCGCTTGCCGTCACATAGCTTGACGCCTGTAGGGCCATCCAACTTTTCAAATTATTATTATTTTATTATTTAAATATGTTTTTTTAACAATTTTTTAAAATGAGAGCTGTGAGCCAACGTTGACCGGCGTGCTGCTTGAGTGCCGACATTAAATTACTAAAATTTCTTCTTCTTTTTTTATTACGTGTTTGGAGCTTTGAGATCTTATTGATCTTGCCTTCTTGATTGCTATTACTTCCGCGTTTTTGTAAAATAAGCTTGCTACTAGTTTTGCATGGATGATAATGTCGAATATTCTGCACAATTCTCCTCAAGGGCAAGGCAAAGACTAGTGAATATTATGTATGCACTTTTTACAAGGTTATAACTCAAGGGCGGTTTACACTACGGACCAAGAGCCGTGACAAAGGAAAATGGATTAATTCTATGATCACACTTCTATGGTCACACTTCAGAAAAATGTAATTTTAAGCCCTTGGGCCTCTTTACACTAGAGGCGAGAAGCCATGAAGAGAGAAATTTCAGCCAATAGGAGGCTTAGAAATTGAGAAAAACATTTTTTTCATTGGTTGAAATTTCTCTCCCAACGACTTCTCGCCTCTAGTGTAAAGAGATCCTAGGTGGAAACCGAATTTGGACTAGGACTTAAAAATATAATAAAACAAAATTTTAGATCGATGGTCTCCTCATTTGGCAAAGAAGGGCGGTTTACACTGTGGACCAAGAACTCATCCCATGCAGCTCTAAAATATGTGATTGGCTCCATCCACTCGTCCCAGAACGATTTGGGTTTACACTACGAGAAAAAAAGAAAAGTGATCAAAGGAGTTGAGGTCCCCAAAAAAACAATATTTAAGGCTTACATTACCCACTAATATAGTCCAACGACTTTTTCATTGAGAGAGGCAAAAGAGGTGGGCTTGTAGAAAAAGCAAGGGCCGATGGGAGATTAAATGCAGTTATAATATTTTTTTAATGAGCAATTTCAAGAGAAGACACAAGATTAATTTCTTTTCCAAAATTTCCATTATCGAGCATATACTAAAAAAATCAGCACATTCACTTTTTGGTACATGGTTGGTCCACATTTGGTTTACACTTAGTGAAGGGCTCATGAACCTTGTAAATTGATTTTTTAATAACTCAAATCATGGAAGTCGTCCCATAAAGTTGGACCATGGAAAACAACCATCTTCCATGGTCCGACTTTACAGTCTATGGTGTAAACCGCCCCTGAGAGAACCCTTTCTGTCTCTAATTCAGGGGATCCTTCAACATTATCCGCTGGGCCTATTTCTAAGTAAGTCTTTTTAAGACCTCAACTCCTTTGATCACTTTTTCTTTTTCTTTTCCTTGTAGTGTAAACTCAAGTCATCTAAGGACAAGGTGATGGAACCAATCACAAATTTTAGAGCTGCATTGGATGACTTCTTGGTTCATAGTGTAAACCGCCCCTCAATCCACATTCAAAATCACGAGGCTCCCACCAAAATAGTCTCACAAGCTGACACCAAAAGAGGAAAGGACCACATCACCTCACAGATTTTAGAACTGCATGGGATGACTTCTTGGTCCGTAGTGTAAACCGCCCCTCAATCCTCATTCAAAATCATAAGACTTCCACCAAAATAGTCTCACAAACTGACAACAAAAGAGGAAAGAACCACATCACCTTAGAGATTTTAGAAGTGCATGGGACGACTTCTTAGTCCGTAGCGTAAGCCGCCCCTCGATCCACATTCAAAATCAGGAGACTCCCACCAAAAAATAGTCTCACAAGCTGACACCAAAAGAGGAAAGAACCACATCACCGTTGTCACACAAGCGCAAGCCAAAGCTGACACCCATTCTCGGTGTCAGGTTTTCCACGGAGCACCGGTTATCACCAGTGGTCTTATCTCGAGTACAGATATGAGACGGGCTATAACCGGTCGTCGTCTCTCTCAAACTGAACTCCTCCCGCCATGAACGTACATTATGAACCAGAATTTTTCTTTTTTTTTCTATTATATAGTGTATGACCAATTGACCACAGATTCATATCATTTATGTTTGTTTATTTTTGTTGAATAATTTTTCCCGTTCGTTATTTTTTGTATTCCGGAGGTGGACTACATTGCGTTCGAGAAATTTGATGTTGTCAGTTGTTTGATGCTGTGAAAAACAAGCAGGTAAGGTTGCTGAATTAATCTTGCAGTTCTGCGTGGTAGCCTTTTTGAAATCTTTTTCGGTGATTAGTCTTCGCAAGAACTATGTACATATTTTTCCCGTTCGTGTGATTTTTGTTTTCCGGAGGTGGACTACCTTATCCAGAAGCAATGCGGGAGACGTTGAGCTGCATTTGCGAGATTGAGTGAGTTCGTTGTATCCGTTTTCAGGAAGGCATCGTGTTCGAGAATTTTGCTGTTGTCAATTGATTGATGTTGTCCAGGTTCTAGCTGTAGAACAAGCAGGTGAATCTTGCGTTATAGTCTCTTTTGGAAAAATAATTCTGAGGTTAGCCATTTTATTGCTAATCTCATAATTTTTTAAGAGCTCCATCGCAAGAACTACGTACATATAGTTTAATCCTTTTTCGTGGAGGTGAAGAATCGCGTAATCAATCGCCAGGCACAGTGCAATCGTGCAATCGCCTTTGTGAATGTTGAAGTGCTGGCGAAGTTTGCTATAAGGAGATTGATGAATTTTTAAAACAGGTTGATGAATTTTTAAGAGCCGATAGGATCGGTATTTAATAGAGTAGGATGTAAAACTCGTAGCTATGATTTTTGCCTGTTGAATTGACACTGAGCTTTGCTTTGGCAGGACAAGAACCTCTGGAACAAGAGCCTCCGCGGACATGAATGAGAAGAAACTCTGCGAGTTTCTTTGGCAGCAGTGTTCGTGAATTTGCGGAATTGTTTGAGGAGCTGTGGCGTGGAAGGAGGGGACGATTTGGTTAGAATTTGGTGCGCGAGGCCATTTATGAATTTGATGAGGGTAGGGGTGTATGAATAAGGACGGTGAAAAATTATATGTACGTGGATAATGCCTGATGTGCATATTCTTGCAGCGGGCTATCGTTAAATTTGCAGATGATGCCACAGGTCAGTACTACGGTTGGTTTGAGCTGAGAGGGGATTGGTTCTAGGGTTTTGCAAATGGAGGGTAATGAAGTGTATCGACTTTCTTAAGCATCCTTTTGCATTAGGATTTAGCGTAAGTGTACACGATGGGCAATAAATTAGCCCGGACGACGCCAGTGGTGGCGTCTAAGTATTATCTGCACGATTTGCCCGCTTCCAACAACTTGTTGTTGAAGGAGGCCCTAGGAGGTGACCGGGTTAGATATCTATATCCAGTTGCAGGAATTTTGAGCATGCGGAATGAGAATAGTGACGGTTTTAATGGTGATGAAGAAAGGCATGATGTAAGAAGTTTAGGAATGGTGTCTGCCAAGACAGAAACCGTTGTTGCACCAAAGAAAATTCGTAATGAAGGACAAGAAGAGGCAATAAGAGAAGCTATGGCGGCCTTCATGGAAATGGATTATAGTAAGGCACTCAAAGTTCCAAACAAGCTACGAGTAAAGAAGGTGGATTTTAGGGATCGGTTTCCGCGAGGGGAGGAGGAAGTTCAGAACGGAGAGGAGATACTAGAGAAGAAGATGAATGCTGGAGCGATATCCTATGAAGAGAAGTCTGTACATAATCAATGTGTGGCGAAGGAAACCAGTGGCCACAACACCGCGAGCAGAAACGCAACCCGGGTTCTGTCTGGGAGATCAAAATTGGAAAGAGTTAGGGGCGAAATTTCTGCACAAAACATAATCAAAAGGGCAGAATATCTGATTGCAGATTCTTCTGTAAATGTAAGACTGCTCGGCTCTGCAGTTTCTTCCTTCTTTGTTGCAGTTTAGAAATTATTTGGACTTTATCGACTGGCCAGTATGAGGGATCGTTAGGGGAATGAAAATTTTCCTGACCACCTCAACTGATGAACCTCTTCTAGTTCCAGGGTATAAACTTATGATTCCCTGTCATACGATTTGGACAAGCATATGCTGTTTGTTTGGTCCAAAGATTGGACGCTTGCAAATTTGTTGTGGTTCTGAGTTCTTTTCCTATAATTTCACATGGTTGCGCAGGGAATCGGGGATGCATCCACTGCAAAGATTTTACGAGAGAAGGGATGGTTGGAGCTCTTGTCAAGTGTACAGCAAACAAAGTCTACCAAATCTGATAAAGTTCAGTTAATTTTGCAAATTCTGGATATGATGTATGACAGCAGGACGAGAGTGAACGCGATTCACATCTGCGCTGCGGTCACTGTAAGTTTCTTCTCCTGTCAAAACCGCGACATTATTTATCTGAATAGTTACATTTGTTTGTAGTGGCACTAAATTGGATGTTTTCTTAGTCGCGCATGCAGTTGTTTGAACTTATCAGTGCTCATTGTTAAAGCTTCATAATGTTTTTAAGGCTTAGCAAGCTCTGTTGAGCAAAGACATCCTAGATGTATGGGTTAGCATGTTAGAGATGCTCTAAGTTTCACTCCCAAGAGAATAGAATTGGTCACTATTACCTTAATTTTGCTCTAAAATCAATGAAATTTTATTACCTCTAGAAATCTTGACAAATGTAGATAATGGTAGCTTTGATTTTAATTAGAAATAAGCTCTCATTATGGAAATATTCATTTTTGAAGCATAATCCCTAAGAATCCAAACAACCATTTTATGGTCACTGCCATATTTTGATGGGCTGTTCAAAAAATTAAAATTTTATTTTAAAAAGAAATACAATTTTTTTCCAATAGAAAATTAAGTTTACTTTCCAACTCAATTTAATTTGAATCATGTCAATAGGAGTAAAATTCTACCTATGATTTTTTTTCAAAGTGTAACATCTCAACAATATTTCATTGTTAGAAGTTTACAATTTCAGAAAAAAAAAAAATGCTTTTGCCGTTAATGCTTTGATTATTTTTCAGTATTGAAATTTGATAGAATTTACTAAAATTGCTAGTTATATCGTAAATTTTTTTTTTTGGAGATGTAATGGTATAGGTTTTCATTTTGTCTTTTGAGCAAAACTTCATCAAAGTTGTGGAAGGAATATTTTACAACACATCTTCATTTTGGTCTAAACCCTTTGCGCTTTTAGAGGTTAATCACCAATTATATGATTTTTCTAAGTAGAGATTGTAATTAAGAAATGTATACTAGAGTAAACAAAAATGAACAAAATATGTCGAGAACTATAAAAAAAAATGAAAGAAATAGTTCTAGTTTTGATTTAAAATGTGAATATTTTTATATTTAAAACGTATTATTGATTCAAATCAATTGTAATTTCTTTCCCCCCATTTTTAGTTTTTCAATTTTATCAATATGGACTCATAATTGTTCAATGGACAATGAGTTTTTATAAGAAGTGCATATTTTGAGCATAATTCTAAGTCTTTTGGATTTTGTGGATGTTAAATATTATTATTTTATGTTGCATTTTAAAATTCAGTCATTTGCCAGAATTCCATCTTGTAGTCCTCGATTGTCTTGTTTTCAGATTTGAGGCACTTGAAGGTGGAGTAACCCATAAGCGTCCACTGTATTACAGGCATGTGTGAAGGAGAAGGCGCTGGACATAGCAGAGCGAATAGTGGACAGAGCTCGTGCAACAAATGAGGCCTCAGTGAACGTGTTTGTGTATTCCAAGCTTTTGCAGGGTATTTGTTCCTCGAATCAACGCAAGGAAACCTATGCGTTGCTTGCTGTATGTACCTCTGTCATTAATTCCTCTAAAACTTGCATCTGATCTGGGCTTCATGATGCATCCACATTCCTCAAACCAGCAGTGTACTTTAAGGAATGTGTTTTATTTTTTGGTCACTGTGTTTCCCGCTCATCAACTGATATTGATTAATTAACTGAAGGTAGAAATCCCAATTCCGTCCCTGCATCCATTCTTGCTCTGTAGACTTTTCTCTGAAAACCTGCCATAAACCTTCCCCATACTTAATTCTCATTGATTGAGTTTGGATTTTATAGAGATTGGGTTTATGACAAGCCTATGGGACGGTTTAAGTGATCTAGGCAACTTCTACTTTGAAAATTCATAGCGATTACATGGCTTATCCACAAGTTCTATTTTTTTTCTTGTAAAATCATCATTTCAATTGCTAATACTATAAAAGTATTTTACCTTGAAAAAAAAGTGCCCCCAACTATGCTGAATTGCTTGTTTTAGGTGTTTCTACCGTAGCTCTCTTGTAAACATCTAAATTTCTTTCTTGATTCTGAGCCGAGTTCTGAGCTTAGTACACCACCGTATTATATTCAACGTGGCGATGACTCTTCACACCACGTCCTTGATTCTGCTCTTGTTCTGTTTGCTAAACACGCCATGTCATGTTTCCTATGGGCCACGAAATAGGCATCGTGCTCTTTCATGCCACACATTTGCTAAATTACACTCAAAGGAGTGAGGTTATTTTTCCTGAGAACAAATCACCTTTCCTTTATTCTTGACAGAAAATGGATGCAGAAGGAGTGAAGCACGATGTTGCCATCTACAACACCCTCATTGAAGTATGCGATCTAACCTACCTCGACAGTGAAAGTTGAATGTCGTTTGATTTTACTGATGTTCTCCCTGAGTTGTAGTTGAATATCCTAGAAATCTTCTTGAGGACGAATTTCAATGTCTATGATAATATTCTTGAGTTACTCTAACTGTTGTTTCAGTGATGGCCGTTGATAGTCAATTATTGATATGCAGTTAGAAGAGTACACTGAGGTTTAGTGTCCAGAGGTTCTAGTGAGATCTTGTTCCATTTGATTCCTGGAGACAAGAATGTTGCATTTCATTTTGAAGGTCTACCGGTATGCATCTCTTAGATTTTTGACGTGCAATCTCTTTGACAGACTGAGCAAAGTCCCGAAGGTGTTGAAGTTCTGTGGAGGGACCTGGAAATTCGTGGTATTCAGCCTAATGAACGGACGTACTGGTAATGGGTTAAACTCCTGCCCTGTTGATTCATCTCCTGGTTCTTGTTTTCATAGGATGTTGTAAGTAATTGAATTCCTGAGTTAAGTTGGTTCTGTTGGTTAAATAAGTTATATCATTTTTTCTTTAGACGTTTTCCAACAAACAAGAAAAGCGCATAGAAAGTAGAGCTCTTGAAATAACTTGATGGTATGCTGTATTTTCGTATCTGTGCTTTGTGAGATTCCACCAACCATCCAATCAAATGTACTCTGTGTACTGGATTCAGATTCTGTCTATATGAGGTTGCAAGATTCATTTGAAAATTAGATCTGGCCAAAGAAGTAACATCTGTCGCATATGTGGATAGTGGTGCAATCAGGTGTTATGGGCGAGCTGGCCTGCTCGGTGCAGTGTGTAATCTCTGGCACGAAATGGCCGTGAAAGATGTAGCCTATACAATATTCACTTTCAATTCTCTTCTTGATGGTATGTGTGGAGTGTCATGCTCTGCTTCCTTCGTTTTTTTTTAAAAACTTTTTCTCATCCTAATTGTAGCGAACGTAGGTACTACTATTTGAGCTTTGAGATTTGATCACCTTAAGTTTAGTTTTTCAATCGTATACCAGTGAGGCATCAAAGGCAACCAAGCCGTGGTTTTTGATATTGCACAGCATACGCAAGTATAGGAGACGTGGAAACCTGCAATACTATTATTGTTGAGATGGAGGCCCGAAAACTGAAATTTTCAAGGGACACTTACAACACTCTATTGAAAGCGCATGCGCGATGCCGGGATGCTGATGGTGCAGTTGGTGTCTTGAGAACCATGCAGCGCAGAGGTGAATACCTTGAAGTGAAAGTTTTCCTTCGTCTAATGGCTTGTTTTTATAATATCCATCCGTGATAACGAGTTGTGATTCTCGACACAGCATAGTTGGATATGACTCGATCACCGGGTGCTCCATTTTGGTTCGTTATGTCATGAGGCATGTTATACAGAAAGTCCTATGTTTCATAGAGGAAACGCTGGTTTTGGCAGGTGTGAAACCTTGTATTATATCGTACAATACAGCGATGGACGCTTGTATACGAGGTCGTGGTATGCTTCGAGCAATTGGTCTTGCCAAGGAACTGCCACACCATGGACTCAAGCCTGACGAGACCACATTCGCAACTTTACTGGTACTTATGTCTTGCTTAACCATTTTTTAAAGTGTAACTGATATCTCACGTCCTCATTTTGATCCCCATCATATCCCTCTAGATTCTCGAGTAGTATCTGTGCTTGAGCAGCAATTGTATTATTATCCTTAGATGAAAATTCTGCGTTGTCACATGCACATGTTCGCACAAGTCTTTGCTATTGAGTTTCATAAGCACGGTGTAAGCTTTGTTAATGTATCATGATTGGGAAGATGCACCGAACTTTGGAAAAGGGTTCCGGTTGATGAAACCTTAACTTTTTCTACTCTCTTATTCAGAAGGATATGGCATATTTTCTATGATTCTGGGCTTGATTACGAACCTTGCCCTTCAGAAAATTACCTCGTCAAAAAATGAATAATTTTGAATTTCTCACGTTACGCCTTTTGTCTAATTAAGTTTCTGTTGGAATATGTTACATTCGACAGCGAGCGGCAGGGCTACTTCGAGACAAGGCTGTGGTGCATAGAGTGCTACAAGATATGAAGTCTTCTGGCTGTCCACATGACGAAATTGTTTGTGCACTGTCCTCCAACCATCTTTGATCTGATCTTCCGATTACATATGTTTTTCTAGTTTTAGTAGCCTTTGAATCATTCGGCATTGAGTCTAATTGGAAATTTTACGGGACTTGAGAGTAGGAGACAGGCCGAGAGAGAAAGATCCGGAAAGGGGCTCTGGACAACGAGAATCCTCTAGAGAATGTATTCTGCACCCCTACCTCCTGTAGAATGCATTCTCTTGGTCTTTGAAGGAGCTCTGAACTCGTGTTGTCGTCGATATATTCACTCATTAGCTTTTGTAAGCTGAAATTTTTGGGGCCTGTCTGTTCTATTGTAGACCTTTCGCTGTGCGGTGTATGCATATGTTCACTGCGGAGAAGGAGGCTTGGCGCTGGAAATGCTTGAAAAGATGAATGCTGCAGGGTTTCCTCCTGCTATGACCGTTCCAGAGGTTCTTGTGAAGGTAAGAGCCTGGTTTAGCACTAGCAATTTCCTCTCTTTCTTATGCTAAGTATCCAACAACAGGCGGATTGAAGCTTCTGAAGGTTAGAAATATTATCATCATCCTCATTATTTATTTATCAAATCCATTCTCGTTTGAAGGGACAATACTTAGTTTGCTACTCGATTTCCCCTTGTAGATTTCTACGGGTGAAATTCACACTTCATGCCTCCACCACATGATCGGCTCCCGTAGAGTAACTAGTTACATTGGCACCTAGTCTATGATGTTCACAGTTTAGAGCTGGTCTTTGTAAACTCCTTTGGCTCATGTGGCGTTCCTGGTGTCTTGGTGAACATGAAGAGCGTGGATGCAGCGCTGCTGAGAGAATGTATAGCAGCAGCACCGGCCGGAAAGCTGGATCAATTTTTGGCTGCTATGGCAGCAGCAGGTATTGTGTCTCTACAATTCATTCTATATCCTTTTATCTGGATTTCTCCCCGATCCTGAATGCTTGTTGATTACTGATATCGTCTGTATGTTCGTATTTTCCAGGATTGTCGCCAACTAGAGAAACTGCTGGAGCTATGGTCCGGAAGTTAGCCTATACCCCTGGCATTGATGTTGCACTTGGTAAATACCACCTACATTATCATATCTCTTGACCTGGTCGGTTGCCTCAGCTCAAAATTAGTTAATTCTTGACTTGAAAGGGTAGCCTTCGATTCATTTCTCGTCAGAACCAATCTGTGATTTCATGTAACCATTGGCAGAAATTCACTTTAACATGCTTCTATGTTTTATCAATTTTCACATACTAGGTGAATTCTCTCTGGAACTTATTTATAGTTTCCTGGTCATCACTACTCTAGAAAAGACCAATACATGTCTTTCATCTATTTGGATTATTCGGTTTCTTTCTGCGAGCTCAATTGGCGTTAGCTTTCCAGATGTGGCTGTTGAGCTCCGGCGAGGAGGAATTAGTGGCCTTGGTTTGCATACTTGGCAATCGGTTATCGGTGTGTCTGTTGCAAGAGCAGAACAAAACCCTGTCCAGGTATGCCCTTCAATTCAAAAATCCTTGCCAGAGAAAACTGAATACTCTCAAGAAACGTGGATTTATAGACATGTTCTGGAGAGCTCATTGACATGCAACATTTGACGTAAATGGTCTTCTCAATTACTCAGAAAAGAAAAACCCCTCCTTGACCTACTTTTGTGAATCTGAGACTTACTGGCGTTGTGTTAATTCAGGCATCTGCAGAAGTTATCCGTATACTGGATATCATGGAATCTGATGGAACTGCTGCAGACAGGTATGATTTTGAATTCCCCTTGTTTTCTTTCGAATCCCTTTGGGTTAAGAAGGAAAAGGAACATTATGATCATTGATCCTGTTGCAGTTCTTTCATGACCTCACTAGGTTGAATCCAGCATACAGAGACCCAGATCAACAAATGTAGATAAGAAGGCACCCCTTTTATTTCTGAGGAATGTACGAAATTTCATGCATGTATCATGATGCTTGATGGTAACGTGGATATTTTGGCAAGGGTAAACTTTTTAGTAATGCTGAAATGGACTCGGTAAATGACTTCTTACACATGCTTTATTTGCGTGTGGTTTTTATGTCCGCAGGATGGTTTACGAGTCTGCACTTTCAGTCTTTGTAAAGTAAGTTGCCCTCGCCGGGAAACTTGAAAAATTCTGCACCACCTATCCTCTAATATTTGTAGACGACAATCTGAAGTCTTAACCCCTAAAGGACTTGAGTTATTTTTTGATTTGAAGACTTGTAAAGATGTATCCTATAATTCATTTTAGAGGGATGTTTTTGTGTGGATGTGTAAACATAAATCCTAGATGTTGAATTTCATACTACATATGTAAAATTAGAGATTCTATTGCTATCTTCAATATTTGTAAATTGAATTTGAAATCGAAAATTCATAGTTCCTTCTAATCTTGATTTCATCCTAATTTTTGACGACTTTTGAAATGGTTTTGTAAGCAAAAAATATTTGGTATTTTTAGAGTATTAGTACAAAATCATTTTGAGAATTGGTACTATTTAAATGTAAGTGACTGGCATAAAAACCAAGCACAAATTGGATGGGTGGAAAATTCTCCCTTTCGTTCAATTTTGATCTGTTAAGCGTCCAGTTTCTGGACACCGGAGCGCTGCAGTGTTAAATGATTGTAGAACGTGTTCTTCAGTTGTGCATATGAGCCGAGAGGACTATACATTTTCTGCCTTCCTTTATCGAATGGACTATAAAAAGGGTGGAGTAGTCCGTGCATTTCCCTTCATTTCATAAAAGTTACCCGGGAAGTGTCAAAACTAGCTCATCCTAGATAGATGGACTAAATGTTGGAAACTTTCCAATAAACTGACACTATGTTCATGCATAATACGCCTGTGAAGGTGTGGAGACGGTGAACGAGCTATCAGTATATATGAAAAGATGAGACGAGCAAATCTTTCGCCTGCAACGAAAGAGGATGGCAACGGCCCGTTAGAGAGAATGCTTTTGGATACAGTGGATGCTGCTCTTGTTGGGGCTCTCATTGCGGTATGGTTAATCATCTGATGTAATTTATGTGCAGCTTGATTGATCGTTTGTACGCAGGTATCTTGGAATGAAAAAGCTTGAGAGAGGTTATTGATCACTGCTGTTACATGTGCCATTAATTTTCTATTCGACTTGCTATTTGTTTTGCCGTTGTTCTAAAAAATCCTAGGAATGTAGGTAAAAATTGACGAGCATTAGTTTGTGCATTTGTAGGGGCTAGAAGCCACAGGGGTGAATGGTGTTGTGCCAGGAGACTCGAGTGCTGCTGAATTTTCTCCCTCAAGCAGTGCCTCAATTGTTGAAGACTTGGCTGGCGTTGGAATTCGACTGAAGCCTGGGTATGTCATTAGGTGCTCTATATTGGATGTTATCCTGTACCAGATATCTCTCTTGCAAACTTGGTGATAAATCTACCCCCTGAAGTTCGAGGTCCAAGTGACTTCGGACCCCAAGTTATACGAACCATCAAGGTGATTGTGTCAAATTAGTACAGAACGAATACATTAGCATCATTCACCATTTCAAAGCTCAGCTTCAGATTCCTAGAGGTGATTATCGTTTGTCTAACGACTTTAAAATCAGGATTCTAGCTGTACAAGATCGCATGTTTCTTTACAATCCTCAGGGTTATTCATGAAGGATTGACTTATTAAATTACGTTGCCTTGATTGTAGAGCCATGACCAAAGTCATACGCCAGCTTTGCGCTGATGTTCAGACCCCGGTGCAAACACTTGAGGATACTGGAGCTTTGGCCGTACGTAAGCCTACACCTGGTAGTCTGCAACCTCAAACAAACCTAGAAGACTTTGCCCAAGAGAAAAAGATTCAACGACTTGAAAGGGCAATGCAATCGGTTGAAGCTTCCAATTGCCTGGTATGTGGCTATCTTTTATGGAATACGACTCTAGTGGTTTAATTTCAATACGGATTAAAACTTTTCCTAGTGGGCAGCTACCCAGAAAGTGGGAATCGTCCATAAGCATATTTTCCCTTTGTTTTTTCTGAGTAGGCTGCTAAATCAGCTATGGCGGTTGTATTGTGCAGTTTGGTATGCAGGCAACAAGCTTCGTCTACGGGGCCCTGATGGAGGCTTGCGTCCGGCTTCAGAAGGTGTGTATGATCGCTACAAGAGAGTAATTTTGTAGTAGTTATTATCCATTCACCCATGCGAATCATTGTCTCAATTCCTTAGTTCACTGTTCCTTTGTTTGAGAGTAATCTTCATTCTAGGTAGTGTCGGTATTGTAGTACTTCTGTCCTTTCGATTTCTTTCATTGCAGGATATTTCTTGGTTGAATTCTTCATGTTCCTCCTCCAGATCGCCTCAACCCCACAATGTACATATCTATTTCAAGGAAATGGCCTTGTGCTGGCACGTATTGTCTTCTTCAATAGGCATCTGGTCTAGCTGTGTTGTCAGTTTAGTCATGACCCTGACTAAATTGAGTCACTTTTTTACTGTGAAATTGAAGGGAGAGCGAGTGGAGACTCTGTGGCAACGTATGAGATTGGCAGGCGTGACACCAGATGGGAGAATGTGGGTGTCGCGCGTTCAAGCCTTGGCGAGTGTGGGCCATTTTAAAGGGCGCACTCAGGAGCTCTTGGACGAAGTAGCGCAGGATCGGCTTGAGCTCCATTCTGCTCTGCTCAGGTAGAAATTCAACCCCCAAACTTGTGGAACCTATCTAGTACTAAAATTCTGAAGACTCTACGACAACTAAGTTGCATTCTTTCTACGGGTTCTGGTTGCTTTGTCAATTCAAGTGTTCCCCTGTATTTTCTTCTTTCAAATGCGGATTTCAACCAAAAAGCTTCACAGATGGATGAATCAAGCTCTGCGATGCAAATAATTGTCTCAACGGTCTTTATTGACTACTTTAGCATTCATTGTAGACTTTCACGATTTCATAGTTGGTTTTTTCCACTCATTGGGTACTGAGTTGTTTTGCAGAGGTGGTTATGTCACAAAACTGGATCTAGTGTTATGTCTCTAAAGGGGTTTTATCATTACTTATCTGCAGGACTATGCTCAAAGCATGTCACCAAGTGAATGACATGGCAGGTGTAGGTCAGATTAGGCGGATGCTGAACACAAGCGACCGTATTTATCCATCTGTTGCATCAGTGTCTGCATCAACTGAAGAATCAGCTCACGCTCAAGTGTAATATCCTGCCACGAGAGTTTGGGGATCTCAGCTTTGATGGAAGCAGGCTCGTATTATAGTATCAGGTGGATTGATGGTATTCCAAGCAATTACATTCTTAACAAACAAACCAGGCTAATGAGAAACCTCACCGATCTATAGCAAGGTGAACCATAGGTATGAAAGCGCCTGTCGATTTTATAGAGTGTGACATTTTTTATCCCAAAATCAACTTGTATAGAATTTTATTGTAATACGATTCACTTACAATTGTAATCATGCCTTCCTGATATGTAGTTCAGAGTTCTTTTTGATATCTAGACATGTATGTGATAAATTGTTTTCAATCGACATACAAGAGTTACCAAATTTATGTTAGATTGTACTGTCAGGCGGTCTCCTTCCTAGAGTCATGGTAGTTGGAGGCAAGAACTTGTAAGAGCACCAACTTCTTCAGAGAACAAATGATCTCCACGTGACAGTGAGGACAACTCTGGTATGCTCTAGATCACTTTTTGAGGTATCAAAGTTCATATCATACTTCAGTTTTGAGAAGCCAGAAGAACTCTTTGCCTTGTTTTAGGGTAGAGTCTGTTCTTAGCCTATGCCCTGATGCCTCAGCTCCCTTGTATGTTTAATAGCACTCATTTATATAGCCGATGTCAAGAAGTATGGTCTACTACACTGCAGGTGCAATTATTATGCACGTTGTTTTGTTCATAAGAGTCAGTTGCACAGCCTTCATAGCCATACTTTCATCTGAAAGACATGGAGTAGACTGTGGCAGAGTGCTAGAATAACACAATAGAAGCAAGCCTTGATAAAGCATATCAGCAGCCATACCATGCTCATTAGCCTTAGAAACTTTCACAGAAGTACAGAAGAGTGTTGAATTCTGGTATGGATTTCAATGTTATGGTTTTTAATTGTATTGATTTCAAAGTAGACATTTTGACAATGGTTCACTATTGTGACCATGATTGTGACACTCCTCATATGGACTTTCCTCATGTTAGCTGAAGAGTGGAGAACTTGTGGATGCGTTAAGAGATTTGAAGGATCACCAGTAGCTGATTGTAACTCCTTGTATCATGAAATTCCTTTTACTTCAACCAAATATTGATTGCACAAGATGCACACAATTAGAACATGAGAACTTGTGAGAGTTTAGGGTTGATTTTAGATACTCCTATTATTAAAATTTTGGAAATTTATGATTGATTCATATAATGCACTAGTAGAAAAGAGGTACTTGGGCACCAATGAACACTGTCACAACGTGGTATTCAAGGTTCATATTGGCACCAAATATGGGGCCTTGTGCACCATGCTTGAGTACTATTCCTTGGTGCCTAAAGACCACCCTTTCTACTAGTGATGTATTCTAAAGTATGTTGAAATCCTCACACTTGCTGATGAGCCTCGTTAAAAATAGTTTTTTTTTTGATAATGGTAACTATGCTCAGTTGCTATTAGTAACAACAATAGGTGCATATACCTTAGGAGTAGATTCTTGTCAACAATTCCTGAAAATACCATATGAAAATGTTTGTTAGTGAATCTAAAATGGATGAAATGTTAACATGTGTATCAATTTAGTATGGGTTTTTAGGAACGTCCTAAATTTTTATGCCCGAGGCAAATAAACAATAGGACATGTAAATAGCTCTTAGAGCTATGTGCTACAATGAAAATCCGAGTGAAAACCTTGAATAGATTTTGTTTATTTTGCATATATATATATGATCAATTTTGGATATCACTTGTTTAGATGTACATCACAAACTTGGCAAGTTATGTTTTTGCAATGCTTATTGTATGTTATTGAGATAAATAGGGGCAATTACGTTTGACACACAATAACAATATGTTTATTGTAGAAACAATGTACAAAGGACGTACTAGAAACATTAAAAAAAAAACATTAGGATGAAATTTAAATATTTGTAGTACGCCATTCGTACAATGTTTCTACAATTAATATATTGTTATCGTGTGTCAAACGTAGTCAACTCTATTCATCCTCCGGGGGTGCACTCTATATTATGTTCTAAATGTGTTTATTGTATGTATCCATAATACGGCAGTGTTCAAATTAATACCCCTTTTGTGCACTCACGTATACTCATACATGTTTAGTACAATGCACCCCCCGAGTATTCATCTCAACAACATACAAAAAAACATCGCCAAAACATTACTTGTCAAGTTTGTGATGTAGTTATCTAAGATTGTATAGCGGTTTATATTAAAAATCAAGGTTGTTTTAATTTGGGGCTAGTTTTAAGGACATGTGGTCTCAAGTCTTAAAAGAAAATGGCCCTAATAAGTTGGAAAAATAATCTCAAAGTATTGAATTGACTTTTCCATTTTTGTAGGAATGAATTTTCTCCTTTGGAAGTTGTGCTAGATCTCGTTTCGTGTGTGTTAAAATATATTACTAGTGCATTAATATATAATTTTAATATAGTCTCCTTGACTCTTGGAGTAAAGGCCTTGAGGTTGTTTACAACTTCACGAATCCAAAGAATGGTTGTAGTATTTTCTTGCTCCAAAGGAGCCTCAATTCCTAATGAAAAGCAGCCCTTAGTGACTCATTGTGAGACTCAAAACATGATGTGGTGATTTATATTGGATATGTGACTATAAATGAGAATGTGTCTTCTATGCTAATGTTTTATTATTTAAATAAACACTTATATCAACAATGAACTTAATCATGAAAAAATTCAACCTTTATGGTCAATAATTTTAAAACGTAAATTTAAGCAAAAAATAAATGAGATTTTATAAATGCATGTACTATGATATTTTCTTTAAAGCAACAAAAGTGACATTAGTGTAAATGTTTATTGGTATTAACCCTTTAACGACTCGCTTCAACACAGTTTTTAAAGATTTGTTATAAAATGGTTGATGAAAATGGAAATGGAGTTTATATACAAAACAAAGTTGCAAATGTCAATGTGAAGATAAAATTTGTACGGTTAGATTCATCATATTTATTATTAGCATTTTTAATTAATTTTGCAAGGTTTTCTCTTGAAATTCAATTAAAAATCCAAAATTAAGACAAAAAAATTTAAAAATATTGTAATGAAATTGGAATAACATGCACTACTAGATGGTATAGTTTCCATTATTTGATTCTACTTATTAGGAAAAATCATGTTTAACCCCTAAGTGACCGAACGACCATTTTATGGTCGCTGCCCTTTTTTACGGGCTGCCCGAGATGAAAAAAAAACTTTTTTGAAAAATAAAAAATATTTTCAAATAGGAAATCAAGTCTACTTTCCAACCCAATTTGAATTATGTCAATCCGAGTTAAACTCCATCAAGGAGAAATTTTCAAAGACAAACACCTCAACATTGTCCTAGTGTTACAAAACTTACTATTTCGGGAAAGTAATGATGTTCCCTCTTTGAAATTTTTTGCTTTTTTGAACTTTAGAATAGAATGTCTAGTTTCAACCAATCATACCAAATTTCAAATTCTAAAAATAAAATTTGTAATTTTGGTGAATATTCAACGATAAATGCTTCTAAATTTGTTTAATGAGTATCGAAAACATTTTTTGAAAGTTTGACCGTATGGATAATTACTAAACATCGTGCTTCTCATTTTCTCTTTTGAACCAAACTTCATCGAAGTTGTAGAAGCAACATTTTATAGCACATTTAGGTTTGGCCCTTACCCCCTCTGTCATTTAGGGGTTAAGGTCTCTCTTTTTGAACTATGATTGAAACTTGACATGAACCACTTTTGTAATTTTTCAAAAATTCACATTATCTTACTTTGAAGATTTATACTGTACAAATGATAGTCAATTAGCACAAAAATCAAAATAAAATAAAATGAATGAATGAAAAACATCACCATATGTGGTGAAAGGACGCGTCAGAATTCATCCAGCGTCCAGAATATGAACGATGGCGCGTGAAAGGGTTAAAAAAGAGAAGGCCTATTTACACAAGTTAAAACCATGCAATTTTATTATTTACATGCATAATTTTATTATTATTGTTATTAATATTAATAAAACCAAAATCAAAATAGGACACATGCTTATTTGACATCTTCACAATTTGTATGTTTTTTAAGAAATGACCATAGGTCTTTTGTTCATATTCAAGTAGACTATAAAATTGAGTCTTTTCATTTTCAATACCATCACATCTTCTTTACATTTTTACAATTATAGTGCTAGTGAATATTCCACAATCTATTTTAGCAATTTCATTCAAATTTTTTCTATTTCTAAATTAAAATATTCAATTTTTTTGGCATGCTGAAAAAATAAATAATACATACTGAATTTGTGAAGGGAGTTTAGCATATTTATAATTTTTAGACTTTCCAATTTAAGTCCTTAATGCTTGGGCAGCCAAGGATTGACCTTGGGATTATAAATGCAATTGCTTAATAAAAAAATAAAAAAATGAATATCATTTTGTTTTATATCATATTATGACTTTATTATTATTATTATTTTATTTTATTTTTTTGGTTGAAGATTTAATGATTTAAGTGCAAGAAGACACTACCTTCTAATTCCAAATAGTTATCAAAAAAAATTTAAATACAATGTATTCTGATAGTAGAAAATTAGTGTGTCTTGTACTGTTTGATTTAAATTATGTAGTTGATAAGTCTTACATCTACTTTTCACCTTGTGTTTCACACTGACCTCTTCTAAAAGAGTACATTTGTTAATTCAATGAAGCATATCTTATTCCACATTATAAAAGGCACTTTTACGAATTCAAATTTTCAATGAGCTTAACCCTTAAAGGGCTCGGTAAAGGACATAGGTTTAGATCATTTTCTGGCAACCTTTCTACCTCTTTACTGACATTTTTTTTGTGAAATTGTTTTAGCACATTATATTCAACATCATAATGAAGCAGACTTTGAACATTTTAGCAATGTTAAAAGCTTTTTCTTTTCATTTTTTTTTTTGCAATAGATTATGCAATAGATTATGAAGAAAAAATTGAAGAAATTTGAATAATATTGTTTTTGACAAAATCGTGATTGTTGGGAGGTGTTTCTTTTTTTTGCAGTGGTCTTCAGACATTTTTTAGTTGTGTTAAGAACTTCTTTTTTTCAATTTTTTTCTAGTAGATTATGAAGTCTTTTTTTAATATCAAGAAAATTCAAATAATTTGAATAATTCTTTTTTTGACAAAATCTTGATGGCTAGGAGCTGTGTTTTTTTCCACAACGGAATTTGAACATTTTTAGCAATTAAACAAAATTATTTCAATTTGTTTTGTAGTAGATCATGTTGACTCTTCTGTACTACAAATGCACCAACAAGCGTGATGTTAAACATCCCATCAAACTATTTGCAGTACCTAATAAACTCAAAACAACCAAGGAAAAATGAAATCATGCCTCTTGTGTAGGACATGTAGAAATTGGTTGGTTGAAACATCATCTAGAAGGAAGGCTTGGATGGTCAAGCTCAATAAAAGGTATTTGCGTGTACAAAGTTCTAAGATCAAATTAGTATTAATATATTAAGGTGGCTTTTACATTTTATAGGATAGGTCTTTGCTCTAGATGGAACAAATATACATGACGAACAAATATACATGACCTATATTTTGTTGCAAGACCAATATTTTTGGTGAACAACATAACATTTAGTAGCCTCTATAAGTGTTGCTCTCTTCCAACAAAATGATGTGGAATATTCCACATCATTTCATCCCTTCAATGAAATGATGTGGGATATTCTACATCACATTAGTAACTATGAAGGCAGGTGGCATTAACCCTTTAAAGTCCCAATTCAATACTATTTTCAAAGATTCGTTATAAAATGTGTAAAGGAAAATAAAAATGGAGTTGATGTACAAAACAAAGTCGTGAATGTCAATGTGAAGATAACATCTATATGGTTAGATTTATCATATTTATTATTAACATTTTTAATTAATTTTGCAAGGTTTTCTCTTGAAATTCAATTTAAAAGCCAAAATCAACACAAAAAAATCAAAAAATATTGTAATGAAATTGAAATAACATGCACTACAAGATGCTATGGTTTCCATTATTTGATTCTACTTATTATGGAAAATCATGTTTAAGGTCCCACTTTTTGAACTAAGAATGAAACTTAACATAAACCACTACTCTTATTTTTCAAAAATTCACATTATTTTATTTTGAAGATCCGTACCATACAAGTAGTAGTCAACTAGCACAAGAATTAAGAGAATGTTGGATGAATGAAAAACATCACCATACATGGTGAAGGGACGCGTCAGAAATCATCCAGCGTCCAGAATATGGACGCTCGCGCGTCAAACGGTTAAGCAAGGGCAACTAACCACAGTGAATGATAATGGAAAGCACTCACACAAACACAATTCAATAGTGTCTTGTAATTGTTTATTTGATTTAATAATCCATTCAATTACAAATCACTCGTCATTCTATATATAATGGTGGATGAAACTAAAAGGTAGCCTTCTTGAAGGCTATTGAATGTTATGAAGTTCATTTGCATGTAGGATTGTCATTATTGACCACTAAAAAAAGTGTTGAATACAACATTTAAGATGTCTAGTAAACCCCCTTTCATCAAACAAGTATATTTTTAGAATTTACATTGGATGTTTTAAAATATTTTAGAATATTCTTGGACATTTAGGACTATTACATCCAAGTTGTTTAAGATTTTTGACACTTTTCTAATTAGACAATTGACGTCTAATACGACGTCAAGTTGGAATTAAGTGTCAATATGACAACCTTGTTTGTATGATAAAAGAGTTGTTTGGGTTGTTGTTGTCCAAAAAGATTGATGGAGATCTTTAACCTCTAAAGGACCAAGTGTCCTAAATGAGACATTTTCAATGTTTGGGTAGGTTTCTACAATGTCATTTTTAATCTTGGTTTTTTTAAAAGAATTATGTTAATATGGTATGTCGATACAAAAATAGGGATCCAATTTTTTTATTCCAACTTTGGAAGTGGAAGTTATAGAAAGAAAGGGGTTTTTTTGGAAGAATGGGCAATGCAAGAAAGGCTTAAAACAAACTTGAGAAATGATTTTTTTGCATCTTCAACTATATGATCTTGCTTTAAACTACCAAAAGAATTCATGGTAAAACTTACATAGAATTTGACCATACAAATTGCAAGTGTATAATGTTTGTAGTGAAAAGATTAAATGGCAAATTTTTTCTCATATTTTCTCATTGTCTCTAGAGACATGGGACAATTTGTTAAATTGGTCAAATAATTCTTAATTTTTTTTAAATGTTCAATTTGGTATTAGCTATTAAGAACAAAAAAAATCACAAGAAAATGAATAGAAAGAGGTGAAAACAATACTCAAAAACAAGAAAAAACTCACGATCCTTTAGGGGTTAATGCCACGACAAGTCTATATGCAAAACAAGGAAAGTGTGCATGCAACTTGGTTTGTTGTCTAGAAATTTTGCTCTTTACTTGGTTTATATGACCAATATTTTGTTGAAAGACGAGTAATTTTGATAGAAAACAAGTCTATTTGCATAACAAAGAAATGTGCGAGAAATGTTTTCTCCCCAAAGTTAAATCACTATTAGAAACCTCATAGCATTTCACCCTACTAAAATGGGAGATAGACGGGGAACTTTTGTCCCATTGTGACCAATACCACTCACTAGAGCCACTCACAATCCCGTTTTAGCCAATTGTGGGACCTTTCGACTACTTTATGTGGTGAAAAACATGCTCTACTAGTTACACTTAATGGTGTATTTAATGTCCGAGGAGAATTGATGTCTTTTATGACAATTCGTTCAAAGGTGAAGAGAAATAGTGTCCTTTGACGCTACATAGGAGTTTGCGACTTGTCACCTTCATTTTCATTGAGAGTGTCATATTCTTTCCAAGTAATGAGAGTGATACAAGATGCCATGCTATATTTATTATAAAGTTGCCATATGTAATTGGAACACTACATTTGTTTTTTTTCTTACAAAGACACTACATCTCCCTAAAATTAAATAGTGTTCGGGATTTAAAATAGTGTTCCGGGACACTAAAAACCCCATTCAATGTAGTGGATAGGGATGTTAAATATGAGGACAAGACCATTTGCACAACAAGAAAATCGTGAGTACTACTTAACCCCAAAATGACAGAGGGGTAAGGGCAAAACCTAGATATGTACGTTATAAAATGTTCGTTCCTGCAATTTTGTTGAAGTTTGAACCATAAGAGAAAATGAGAGGCATGATGTTTAGTAATTAATTCCTCTCTTCTAACTTCCAAAAATAGTTTTAGATACTCTTTTAATGAATTTAGAAGCATTTACCATTTAAAATTCATCAAAATTACAAATTCTACTTTTAGAATTTCAAATTTGGTATGATTGGTCAAAACTAAACATTCTATTCTAAAATTTAAAAAGGCAAAATTCCCAAATGAGAGAACATCATTACTTTTCCAAAATAGTAAGTTTATGAAACTAGGACAATGTTGAGATGTTTGTCTTTGAAAAATTTCTTACTAAACCTCAATATTGCAAATGAAATGTATCAAACAACACTAGAACATGATCACTACTTCCAATTATGACAAAGTGTCAAAATTTGAAAAATGTCATTTTGTGACCGTGGGCTATCATTGTTGTTTGGGCTGTGACGAGAAAATGGTCGATCGGTCACTTAGGAATTAGCTTGCTCTTCACAAAGTTTGATGGAGATCTTTAACAAGAGGCATAGTAACATACAACAATACTAGACAAAGATGGATTCACATTATAAATTTCCTAACTTATGCAAATATGTTGAAATTTGACACTATAAAATTATTTATTGTTACTATACAATTCAAGAATGCACTACTTTTGAATCAGATATTATCGTAATTAAGATTCCAAAAGAGGAGAGTAGTCTGGCACCAATGGCCCTTTGTCCGTTGGACACTGGTTCATTGTCAAAACGAACAGACACTTTATTCACGCCGGCCTCGAAAGAGGTCCAAATTTTCTATTATTAGAGCAGGGCCACCCATGCCCTTCTAAAGTCTCTCACACTCAAGAAGTAAATGAAAAGTGCTAAGGGCCCTTTCAAAATGCCTCTTAACTCTGGATCCTAGCGTGTTAGAAATTGGGCCTTCAAATCACTATTTAGTTGACTATATCCTCACATTCTACTTGTGATTGGTCCAATGACTATTTGATGCGCACTTTTGATATGTGAGGGGCATGCAAGAGTGGTGGAGTGTGAGTGCAAGGACCCTTCAGATATAGATGAATAATTTCAAGGAGTTAGTCCTAGCGTGCATGGGTGGGAATGCTCTTACTAATTGGGACTCATGAACCTTCATGTGTAGTCGGACAAATGGAAATATTTATTGACTTTGATGGATGTTGAAGTAACTTTCTTGAGGTAAGGCAACCTAAATTTTCACGCAATCTAATTGCACTACCGTACCTTAGGGGCAGCTTCGGCAAAAAATAATTCCAAATAAAAATGTCGAATAAAAAATAAAATTATGTTGCCTATTTGCCGGAAAACCATGAAATTAAATTAGATGAATGATGAAATATCTTGAAATTGAATACATGAACTAAAAATAAAATAAATTAAAAATGTTAAGAGTGATCAAATGAAGTCCACTAAAATAACAAACATTCAATGAAACTTCATCAATTGTGGATGAATGTCGAACTTAAAGTTATTTATTTCCTTAAAAGTTGAATTTTAAAAAATTACTTGTTTTATTGCCGGACAACAAAATTTGAAATTAATTAATTATTCGACAGAGGAGTGATGAAGCTGCCCCTAAGGTACGGTATTTAGTGTAGAGTTCTCATTTTCAGGGCATTGACGCACGTGCATGTGTTCTAGGCAGGCATGTACGGTCAAGTCGGGTGTGAATTTTGCACGAAACACGATAATAACATGCATGAAGCTTGGGACCACAATCACATGATCCTCTGTGTGACTGTGTAAACGTACAATTAGACTAGTGCAGAGGACAAGGAATATCCCAGCAAAATGGGGGTTACTATTTTGGCGGAGTGGTCCAAGCTTCATGTTTCCCATAAAACAGTAGCCCAACGTGGTAAGCATATCAGGGGGGTGTTTTAGTAATTTAAAACTTTACTACCATACCGAAGGACTAAGAATATCCTCAGTAGATTGGAAGTACGGGGTTTGGCCAAATGTCATGACTCGAAGGAGTTCGTAAGCCATCATGCAAGGTAGACGAGCCCCCACTCTAAATCCCCCTTTGACGTTAACCCCTAAACGTCTGAACGTGCCTATGCGGGCAATAGAATACGTTATATTTTAATTGTATCTGGAATGAATCCACACCTTTAATGGGTTTGAGGTCAAAAGAGAAGTTGAAATTTAGATCAATGCGGTTCTAGTGAGCTATTGAGATCCCAATTTAGAATTTCTTGTTGGTAGAAAATCCCAATTATACGACAGTGTATATACTATCCCCAATGGAAGTTTAGGGGTTAATGTATGAAGACAAAACTTGCCCCTAGTATTATGTGTTGGTTGGGACCCACTTAAAAAAATAACCCTCTCTTCCCATGGTTTAAACTTCTCAAGAAGGTTCCCCTACAGTAATTGGAAGGCCCTAAATTTGCACAAGTCCTAGATCTGCGAAACAAATTGCCAAATAGCTCCTAGGGTGCTCAAAATGGAAATATTAATAAATGGGGCTTGAGGTGAATAGTGCTTGTATTAACGTCAGGGAGAAGGGGGGGGGGGGGGTGGGATTTAGAGTCAAGGGGTAGAAGAGCCCATTGTAAGCACATAAACCGTTGTGCCTATGTGCTGTGGTTAAAAAAGATTAAAATATAAATAAATAAAAATTACAAATGGAAAAATGTAAAAGAAGGTCATACTAATCAAAATTATGTCTTTTTTTTTTTGACAAAGTATGAATTTGTTATGAAATTTTGAAGTGTGCTTGCAAATGGTTTTTGAGGCTAGTTCACACTATGGCGAGAGCCGTCGAAGGCCAAATCCAATTCTTCGCGAGAGTTTAAAATCTAGGGTTGAAATTATATATTAAATTAAAAAAAATTGATGACCTTGGAGAATTGGATTTCTATTCTTGGCTGACCCAATTCTCCATCAAGAGGTTGTCTCAAAACTCACAATGTGAAGCTAGAGAGGAATTTTTTTGACTTTTTTGCAATATGATTGGTAGAATTTGATGAACTTCAACCTTCAACCATAGTGTGAAGTGCCCCCTAGACCTAGGAAATCAATCTATGTATTTTCTTGTACTACTCGCAAAAGCAAGGTATTTAAAAGTATCCTAAAGAATAAAAGTAATTATTGATATAATTAGTAATGCTTCAAGAATATTCTTATTTTTGTTCTTGTAATCAATTTTGACCATCCGATAGTAATAGTGTAATTCATTTATAAAAATTACCTTCAAAAATTTAGTTGGACCTTATATTTTTTTGCACGTTGATTGTAAATCTTTAGAAGTGATTTCCCAGAGCCCATAGATTGATTCATAATTAATCCAAAGTGCCTTGAGAATGGTCACCTTACTCCTTGCCTTACTCATGAAATTGATTACAATATTTTCCTATTGCAAACCTTGAGTAACCCTAAATTGATTATGTTCTTAAATGATTTTATACCCAAGGGTGGAAGTTCATATTGTGACACTAACTCACTCCATTATTGTTCCTCGTATTGTTCCTTGAAACATAGATTATTATCACTCTCTCACTCTATTGTGGTCCAATTTTTTTTTTCAAATAAGATCAAATATACGATTGGAATAGAACAACCCTAACTGTCAGAATGGACTAATTGTGTGTAGTGGGCTATATTCCTACAATAGACTCATTTACTTCTTAGTATGTTTGTCGTTTAGAATTTCTTTTGTATAACTTCTAGGCAATTTTTGTGGGAGAAGATATCAGTGGTGTTCAATTATATTGATGGTTGTAATAAGTATATTTTTAAATGAAGATGTCTTCATACAACGAAGATTTTCGATTCATGTAGCCGACATTCTTCATAATATTATGGCTTACATTCATTGCACGGAAAGTGTACTTTAAAAATGTAGAAAGTTCTAGACAATGTCTAATGAGAAATATGTTAATGTATTGATGGGGTATTGATCCCTAAAAATGTTGAATATCAAAAATTTCAAGCTTTTAAGTCCAACTTTAATTATCACAAATTTCCCATCTAAGGTTCAAATCCAACAATTCATGTTTTCGATGAAAGCTTAGTAAGTCTAAATTCTTTTCCATTGTAAAAATCTAAACAATTTATGATATTTAATAGGGATCAAAATAAAATAAGAGAGTAAGTGTTCTAGAAGCAAGGTTTTCAAAAGGTTCTTTACTTTAGACATTAAACATCTATTGTCAAGTGTATACTTAGACAAGTGTCAAATATGTTAAACAAGTTGGATGAAATATTCTCAAATATTCTACATATATTCTAATAATATGTTTGTATAACAGAGAAGGAGGTCTATTACACGCAAGATGTTTTCCTACAATTTTTCATTTTTCGAACACATGGCATGAGTGAAACTAACATCGTAGGACTTTCATCTAAATTTCAGATGAATTCATCATATTAATTGAATGAGAATATGCGGCAACTTGGGCGAATATTTCAGCAATAAATAAATGAGTTTTGGTCCAAATTTAACCCTTCCAAAAACTAATTTTGCTTTCCCGCTATATTTCAACTGATCCTAGAATCACTCTATGACATTTAAAACATTATGAGACCTCCCGCAGAAATGGTATCTACTTTTGCTGCCCAGTGCATACAATACTCACGATACCTCTATAATATCCAACAATACCCTTGATATATTTAGGTAATATCATGATGATATCCGCGGATATCACCTCATGAAGTTGCTACATATTTATATTATGATGAAAATTCTTGCTACATTTCTTATTTTTTCATTTTCTTTCTTTGTATGTTTAGCGGCCCCATTTCATTTTATTTTGGGTAGAAATCCAGCTAATTTTAGCCAGATTTGGGATCACTGCTCAAACGTTTATCATGCTTAGTCGAGTGCTCAAGTAAGACAACCCTGCTTGTCCAAGAACCTGAGCCCCATGATGTACTTTGGCAGAAGATTCCTACCATACAAAACCTCCCCCAGAAAATTGAAAGAATATTGTCAATGATTTGTCTGCATTCTTTATCCTTATTGCACCTCCATTGCAGAAAAGTTAAAATGCTGGAGTTCAAACTTCAAAGAGTCATAAGGGCGGACTTCCATGCAAGGGGGCAGTGGGTGGAAGGCACTAGAAGACAAGAATTGAGGTCTCAAGAACCACCCATGCTCCACCCATATCGGTACAAATGAAATTTATACACTAGAATCCTCCTGTTTCCACCCATATCGGTGGAGCTTCCTCCTTTTGAGGATCAGCCACCCACTGCCCCCCTTGCATGGAAGTCGGCCCTAAGACTCGTAACATTCAGTAGCATGCAGTGTTCTTGCCTTGGCTCTACATTAAATGGTGTGGAATATTCCACACCTAGCAGTACTTCATCACTTTGCGAGTACTTCATCACTAGCTAAGTGGACAGGTGGAGACTCAAGATGATGAGCATAGTGCATGAAGGAAAGGCAAAGGGCATGAACGCTACTGAATGTTATGGTGTGTGCAGTTTTTTTGGTAAGGGGATGATAAGGTAGATAGAATGACCTCATTGAGCACAATGTGCCATCCCTTACTATCGTGGTGGATATTTTAGTTGTACGTTGTACGTTGTCAAGGTCAAACTTTGCACAACACAATAGCACTTTTGAATCATATCACCGTATTCCAACAATGTAGGGCAATAGAGAACTCCATGACTCCATCCCACGTAGTTAACGTGGGGCTTTGGTGGGAGGAAGGAGGCCATTCTATTGAAATTAATGTGGACACGTGCGATAACTGAGTAATTAAATGAGGCTATTATATAATTGGAATTTCTGAGGTATATTCTAAAATATTTTCAAAATATTTCTTACTTGAATTTAAATCATCCTATATTATATCTAAAATTTTCTAATCAGGTAGAAAATTTATATTCACGAAATAAAGCACACCTTATATTTTAACGTACTATGAATTTACTAAATTTCATGAGTAGCTCAATTCCTTCCCAAACAACCCCCCCCCCCCCCCCCCCACTCGACATGGGGTTCTATTAGGGGGTGTCACGGAGCTTTCACTTCTCATTTTCAATTTTCAAAGAATGAGTACGTGGCACTGTCTCCTTGAAATGTGGAGGACCTATTAAGACGCTTTTGTCATTATTTTCTTCACGAGGTGAAAAATAGGCATGATTTTGATTATCCTTGGAGAAAGTTTCACCCCAATCTTGTTTTCAACCGAGGCGCTACTCGTGAGTTCACTATTTAGTTAAATTCCCCTAGTTTGCTATTGTTTTCATTCTTCACATTCATTCAATGGGTGTTACGGCCACGTTTGTGGAGAATGGTTATTGTATTATTTTCCTAGGTTCTTTAGTTTTAGAGAATCAACTTCTTGAAAACCTCGCAACATTGCCTATCATAATATAGTCACACGGTCAATTAGAGTATCATTGTACAATCTACTCCTCTATACAATAATGACACTCCATAGTCTATACTATGGCAATATTATTGTTCCAAGCCATGCACATGTGACAAGTCATTCCTGTGACTAATCCATGCCTGCCACTTTGAAGTTAAGGCTTTCCAAACATATCATAATAGAGAGGGACAGTGGTACATTATGACTATGAGTTTTTATAGATGAAACTCAAATTTATTTAATCCTAAATCATTATGTTAAATTAAATTTTTTAATCCGTATTATCTCCATAGGACCACATAAAGATTATGAGGTTTGAGAAGATTCTAACCTCGTCAAAAGTAGTCCTTCTTGGCCCACATAATTTGTACTGAAAAGTAGCCTGAGCCCTGAATAAATAATATTATACTGATAAAATGTCTCACGGTCTGAATTTTGCGGAGATCATGCTGCAGTAGCCTCCCTCACCCACGAATGGTAGATCGGTAAGGTAGAAGGACCTTATTTTGACCTTTTAAGGATTTTTTACCATTTCATACCTTTTAGGCATTTTAAGAAATTAGAAATGATTAACTTCTACAATAAAATTCAGAAAATTTATTCCTTATTTATTTTAAAAATCAAAATCAAAATTAAAAAATTGAATTGATTCTTATATCTAACTCTCTGAAGTCATATTATTGTGACCATGTGTAGGGTCAAATTTGTTTGTGAGTTTTATATATACAAAAATTTATTTTGATTTTTTGGGTTAGAATACAACAAAGATCATTTCGTAAGCCTAAATCAAGTTTTGACCAAAACAAGTAAAAAGATTCAAAATATGTTAAATTGTGACACATTCTCATTACATTTTTTGCATTTGAGATCTTACATAAGATCCCAAATCATTAATAATCATAATATTATTATTCTTCAAAACAAATGGATTAGCTTTATTTCCATTGCACAACAACAAATTATAAACATCTCACTGTGAACAAAGAGAGTACGTGTCCAATGATGCTATGCAAGTGATTTTTTTGGATTTTTCTTCCTACAAGATCTGGACTAGATCCAAAGCTTCTAATCATTTTCAACTAAGAGCAATGTCCCCCACTGTAACATAACGCTCAAGAGTAATTCTCATCATGCTCAGGGTTTCTATAAAATAGGGAAGTATTTGTCCTCACGACATGCATCTGACCGGATTGAAGTGCCCTTCTTTGGTCCCAATAAGCACTTCTAAGGGGAGCCCCACCTCTTGGCTATCACCTAAGTAGTTTTAGGTCATTTTGGACCATTCTAAAATTACTTTTAGTGATTCAAAATAAACATTGAGAAGTAGCAAAGACAACCAAATAGATTATAGGCAACTTGAGATGGGTGGTTGTTGTTGTTGCAGTTATAAATCCATTGCAAAAAAATTACTCTAAAATTATCAATATTCAGGATGCACATGATTTTATAAAGACATTGGAAATTTAAGTTTCAAATTTTATTTATAAATATTGGTAACATCAATAGAAAATTCAACCGTACATATGTAATTCAAACCCAAAATTCAAAATATACAACTTTTGTTTTGAAGTCAATAAAAAATTATGTCTTCAAAATGACGTTTATTGTTTACTAATACATCTTTACAAAATTTCAAATCAAGAAATAAATCAAGATGTTTGTGGATTAATATAAAAATCTAACATCACTATTTCCAAACAAGACAATTAAAAGCAGTCACTTAGTTTCTACAAGCTTCTATTTATGATTGTAGTTCCTTCCTAATATGTCAACGTGGCCTAGCCTTAAAATGATTGCCTCAATACAAAAGTAAATTTTAGAGCAATTGCACCCTTACATGCCAAATTCACTTGATGACATTACATATCTATATAACTTAAAATTCCCCACTCTTTTGCACCAAATGTATTCACAAAATAGTCTATTTACCAATCACAAATAGAATGTACAATATATTCAACTAAAATTTGAGACCTTTGAAGGGATAGTCAATATTTTTCATTCAGGTTGGCCATGCATCAAACTCTTCCAAAATACTCTTACTACACTCTTGAGTCTATTTAGTATAGGATAATTTAACTATTTCAAAACTTTAGTACAAATTCAAACATCATGGATTTGTGTATCCGTAATTGATGAACACCCATGTCCTTGTTTTGGATTGTGTGCTAGCCACTTGCGCATCACTATTAAGTGAAAAAGTGGTCCCAAAGTACAAATTCAACCCAAAAGAAAAAAGAAAAAAGAAACTAATCGACTCTATAGTACACTAATGTCACTTTCAACGCTACTTTTTTAAAATAGTTCTCCACTATTTAGCTGCCCATTTCTATCATACATCAACTGTGTAATTCTCAACAACTCTTTCCTAAAAATAAAATTCACTATCGAGTCACAACTATCTCTCTATTACAACATGTTTAATCCCAACTTTCAAGGTGGCAGATAAGCATTAGTCATATAATGACTCGTCACATAAATGACAAATCACACATGTATATTGCTTGAAACAGAAATATTGTCATGTTATGGAGTGTCATTATATGAAAGAAATATTGTCATGTTATGGAGTGTCATTATATGAAAGGCAGACTATATGACTATGCTATATCCATTTCTGAAGGGACTTTGCAACATTGAAGTCAAAGCTGGCAAAGGAAACAAAAAAGTACTTGAGTTACTTTACATAAAATGAAGAGGGTAGTGCGGTCCCAAACCTGCAGAGAGTGTGAAGACAGACAGACACGCAAACAAACAAAGGACCATGCAGTATCAAGTGCAAGCACCTGCCCCTTCCCTTTCCTCAATGAAACTGAGGGTGAGCTCATTTGTCAGTGTAGAAAAGTATGATTGCCCTGAGTGGCCATTCGTGCCCATGTCACCCTGGGTTTGCATGGCCATGAATAATAGTATTCTAGCATGGTCACCTGGAGTCACGAGCTGTGACCAGTGGTTGTATTTTCAGCTATAAATAGCCCAATTATTACACTTGAAATACAGTGGCTAAATTTAACAACTGCACTACACTAAATAGTGTATTTAGTGTGAGGCAGTGAGGCACTGTAATTGTGAACATCACTCTAAATATCAAAAAACCTACTTTTGTAAAAACACTAAATGTGAATTCTCACACTATTTATGAAGAATAGTAACGTTTTGACATTGTGATCTTTTGAGATATGGATATTTAGTGTGAGTAAGGAATGAAACTTGAGATGAAAGTTTAGATGGAAAAACTGAAATTTTAGAAATGGAATGAATCAAATTGGATGATAACTGACAATGAATCAAATTGGATGATAACCGCCAACACTAATTACCCACAAATTGACAATTAGTGTTAGACAAGTAGTAGGGGTAAGCACATTATTCATCACCTCACACTAAGTACACTATTTAGTGTAGCACTCTGGATATTGCCCTAGCTATGAAAAAATGGATGAGATTGGGTTGGTGAATAATTTATTGTCTTTGTCCTTCTAGTGGAGAGACTACAGAAATGCTTCGTTTTTGAGGAGTTACCAGGAGTTGAGTGCCTAGACAGTAAAAAGAAGCCGTAAATGTAAATCCGAGGCAAATACGAAGGCAGAGACTCGGCGACTAGCCGCTTTATTAGCCCGTGACACCAGATAATTCACTAAAAACCAGGGCCCTAAAAATCACTCTTGCTACACTAAATAGGTAGATTAGTGTTAGATAATTATAAGATTTGAAAATATTATAGATATTTACTCTCGAAATTTTTTTTTACCAAAGACATTGATTCCAATACTATTGAAAGATCCCCATCTTGACCAATATAGAGGGTAAGAAAATTGGTCAACAGTAAAAACTTACAACATGTTTATGTAAATTAGTGTATCTAACACTAATCTACCTATTTAGTGTAGTGTATTTCCTCTTGTTAATTGCACGTCGTAATTGCACAATCCATGCTTGGTGACTTGTGAGGGGCTCACTTACTATTTTCAAGAGTCTAATTCAGTGATGTTGGTGGAGGAACTACATAGTGAGGTTTGAACTTTTGAATAACTTTCAGAGTGCGAATGGAGATGTTCTAATTGTATGAGCGTTCATTTTTTGGACGATGTACAAATTTCATCCATGTTTTCTCATCCGTCATGCACTTTTTGCAATGTAGACTTTTTTACTATAGATTTTATGAGAAGTTCACTTCATGCATGTGGGATCTGATTAGAAAGGGATGACTTGTGAAATTTTTATGCCTCATTTCATGTTGTAGTGATTTAACAAAAATTTCAAAGATTTTCAGTGTAAAGGTGCTTTTAAAAAGGTCAACTCATAAAATTAAACAACCAAAAAATCTCCAAAAATCACTACACTTAGAGTGTTACATTTCAACCAATCACAACAAATTTCATCCACAAATGGTCAACATACTATTCGTAATGGACTTACAAAATAATTTTCAATTTTGAGTTTCAAATTTTATACAAAATATTGGTGATAGCAATCATAGAACTAAATGTATGGATAGAATCTAAAAATCATAATGTACAGCTTTTAATCATACATCAAGTTCAAAATATCCCTCATAGTTGCATTTTATTATGCATTTTTGCAAAACTGCTGAATTTGGAGAGGGCTTTTGGCATTTAGGGCTTAATGAACAATTTTTGAAAATATGAAAGGAATAATAGCCAAACACTCAAGAAAAAATTAACGTGAGTAGCCAAATATTGCGCCAAGTATCACTAAAGTATTGAGAATAAAGTTGGCTATTTGGGAAAATTGAAAAAAAACATCGGCTGTGACTATACCTTCATAGTATAATAGAACAATGGAAGTCAGCACCCTCTTGCAATGAGACCATAGTTTCGTTACAATTAGAAACTAAATTTACGTGGCAATGACAAGGTAGTCCAAAAATTCAAGGATTACAAATGACATTTCTTCAGTACACAGAAAAGTGGATCTAAATGAAGATTCTCTTTCGATTCAATTTTCAAAAGGGTGCTTTGGATGGTCCAAAATGACCCTAAACTACCCTTGACTTTTGTCTCCCCTGTTTCAGGCTTTCCCGGCTTCAGGCTTTCCCAGCCTTGTACCGGAGGGTTTCCATCCTTGAGCTTCGGCTCTTTCTTTCAGTAATGCATTCTCCCGAAATGGGTTTAAAGGTGAAGAGTACTACAGGTGCTTTTTAGCACCGGTGAGGTGAAGAGTTCAAATCCCTACGCGGTCAAAGCTTCTTCTACATGATCCTCCCTAGTGCAATCTTTGGGATTTACCTTGGGAATTTATTCCACTTGTGTGTGCCAACAAAAATAAACAAAAACAAAACAATACAAAACAAAATAAAATAAATGGCTATGTTATGCTAAGTATGTTTCCATTCAATTCTTGGTCCTTTTGCAAAGAAAATAGAAGAAGAGAAAAGAATTGCCCATTTTTGACATCTAATTTACAGACTATATATTTTTTGTTTGATTTTTATATAATTTTTTGGCACAAATGAAAGGAATTTCATTGCAGAGGACAGAAAAGACCAAACCCCAGCCACATGCGGCCTGAGGAGGGACAGACAAAAGACTCAGGACCGAACCAAACAAGTTACAGAGTATTTTGCAGTGGCTACGCGGCGTTCGTAATGAAAAGAATCTTCCAATCAAGTACACGTGCCTAAAGGATTTTCTGTGCATTCAAGGCGCTTCTGCTCGTGCTTGTCGGAATGAAAGACTCTACTGTTCCGTGCACGGCGGCTCCACTATTCCGTAGTGGAATGCTCTACTAACATCTCCCGGTCGTCTCCCTGCATGGGATAAAATTACTAGAAAATAGGGTCACCCAATATTGACCTTGGACACGGTGCAAGTGCTCCATTGTAATTAACTAAGGTCGAGCCACCCATAATCGATCACTTAAGGATTTTAGCATATGATATTAAGGTATATAATTTTTTTAGGATTTTTCATGTGTGCAAACATAAGGTTCTTGTTGAATGCAAAAAGTTCCGTGATTTTATTCCCACTATTCAAATAGTTATAATTATTTGAAGTAAAAAATTGCTCGTAACCCATAACCAATCTATAGAGTGCTACATAACCGCTCACTGTAGGAGTAGTTTCTAATCATCCTAGTACATATAATTGTGGATAGAGAAAGTCAGAATTTCTTTAACACAAATCTGCAAGAACCACTAAGAGTGAACCACCTATGCATGTTTATAACTATCCAGAAAAATCGGAAATGATCGGAAATGCGTCCAGCCCATGACTATTTCTATGTACCCTACATGCTGCAGATGGGGTCCTGGTTGGTAATGGGTGGCTCGACCTTAGTGGGACACGTGCCGTTGAGCATATTGAGCTTGGGTTGCCTCCTCGACGGATTCCAACGCGGAACGGTCGAGTGAGACAAACCATGCTATATTGTATAATAGATAGTGGGACCCGTGCCGTTGAGCACATTGACGGATTCCATCGCGGAACGGTCGAGTGAGACAAAGGGAGCTGTATTGTATCCCGGGTACATGCAAAAATAATTCAACTATTTGCCCAGGACATAATTAACCATTTACACCGTGTCCTACCAAGATACATGTAGTTTTTAATTTTTTGTGACAAATCCTCCACACAATTTGTTGTTTTTTCTTCTCAAATGCGATTGAATTTCCTCTGTCGGTAAGTATTTCTGTTCGGCGTGAATAACTGTTCAGAAGGGTGCTGACAGTGTCATACAATAGGCCACTGTTTGGATGACTGGAAAAAAACATGACAGTTTTTCTACATTGTAAAATTGATCCAGGTACCAAAATATCTTTTAAAAAATTTCAATCATTCGGTCTAGCTCGAAAGTCATTGGAACACGGTTGAACACATGCCAGTGAGGCGTGAGCGAAGAAGCTAGAAAGCAAGTTCGTCATGATGCATGCACGTCAACATGAGCAACTGCAGACGTACTTACGATAGCAACCTGCTACTTGTATATATAAAGCCAACCTGCTACTTGTATCATGAAAGTGGACTTCAACAAACATGTGCTGATGATCCATCGAATGACCGATCGATCTGCTTGTTGACGATTGCTCGTTGATCAGACAGTGCGTGGATCACGCCCACCTTGGGTGCCACGCCAGTACTCACAGCTACCGCGTACGTCCGGCCAAAAGTCAGAGCGAGCTCATCGACTGATCCATCCACTGCCAGTAATCTTCTACTCTTACAAACTGTCATCTCGGAGATCGTTCATTGCTCGGTTGTCAGTCTGTGGCAGTTTCGATCACCTATTGTGTTTCTATATCAGACCGTGAAGCTCTCAGCTTCGAATTCGTAGTTTGGGAGAGTCCACTCACTGCCAGTAAGCTTTAACACTTACAAACTGTCATCTCGGAGATCGATCATTGCTCGATCAAATTGTCAGTAGCAGTTTCGATCACTTGTTGTGTTTCTATATCAGGCCGTGAAGCTCTAGCTTAGAATTCGGAGTTTGGGAGAGTCCACTTACTGCCAGTAAGCTTCAACTCTTACAAACTGTCATCTCGGAGATCGATCATTGCTCGATTGTCAATGCCAGTTTTGATCACCTATTGTGTTTCTATATCAGGCCGTGAAGCTCTAGCTTAGAATTCGTAGTTTCGGAGAGTCCACTCACTGCCAGTAAGCTTCAACTCTTACAAATGATCATCTCGGAGATCGATCATTGCTCGATTGTCAATGCCAGTTTTGATCACCTCTCGTAACGTTGTTGGGTGTTTGCACTTTGATTCAAGCGAACAGGGCACCTTGACACATTCACCAGGTAGTAAATGGTACAAGAACGATGGTGAATTCTTGGTGAACACTTGCTAAATTGAAGTGGTTGTTCAATTTAGCTAGAATTCACCATCATTCTTGTACCATTTACTTAGCAGTGAATCGGTCAAGGTTCCGTTGCAGAGAGTCCGGATTCAGATCACTGTTCTATTGTCAGTGTCAGTTTTGATCACCTCGTAACGTTGAACGTTGTGTTTTGGATCAGGTTGTGTAATAGGATTCGAGTTGTAGCAGTTTGGGAGATCGAGATTTGGCAATGGCGGCTCCAGGGCCTTTGCCACCGACGGTGATGGCGCCGGGGGACGGGACGACGGTGCCGGGCGCGGTGACGGGGGTGCCCACCGTGCAAGTGCCGCAGAAGGGCACGGGGTTGCTGTCGCGGCACGACATGATGATGCTGTTCCACCGGGAGATCCCGCTGGCGACGGCGAAGCCCGTGGCGGACGGCGTGGCGCCGGCGTGGGCGCAGGGCACGAACTCGCTGCTGAAGACGGCCGCCACGGATGTCACGGCCGTCACGCAGCATGTCACCACCCAGGTGGAGAATCTGTTCCACCAGCTGCTGCCGCACGGCCCCGACGGCGGCGTCACGTACAAGGCCTCCGTCACCATCCAGAAGAAGCTGCTCGTGCTGGACCTCACGGACTTGGTCGCCGACTCCGGTGACGACCTCGCCGAAGTGCTCGGACAGCACGTCTCCTTCCAGCTTGTCAGCACCAAAGTCGACCCAAGTAAGCTCACCCATCCCATGCATCGATGCTCATGTTCGTCACAACCGGAACTGTTTTAAATTGCACAAAGCTCCCAAAACTAGAACTCTCCGAAGCTCCAGACGAGTGTCTGCAAAAACGTGCCAATCGTTACAATGGAGTACATATTTCTCCCAAATGGCTAGGGTGTTGTATTAGAACCTCCCGTGTATTATCTCGTGTAGAATGTAGCGAGCGGGTACATTTGCCGAGGTGAGGTTCCCGATACTATATGTGTCCCCAAAGCTCTAACAATTGAAGATGATAGTAAGATTTGAAGCACGAGATGATAGGGTTGTCACACCTCTTCTGAGAAGATTGATTCTCTAGAGTTTGAGAACCTTGGGAGAGAAACCACAGGGAACTTTACAAGTCCAATTCACTAGGAAGTAAACATTACTGCCAAACTGCTGCTTATAGCAAGTTTTTCAAGTGGTTGTGCAATTTAGCAAGTGATTACCAAGAATTCACCATCATTCTTGTACCCTTTACTGCCTAGTAATATGGTTGACCAAGGTTCCTTATGAACGTGGAGCCAATAGTGACCATTCTTCATGAAGAAGGTGTGACTCCCCTTCTTACTATGTGAAGAAAATGGTTTGTTAATCTTCTCCTCGACTTTTGAATCTTAACTCTCATTCTTCACTTCCGGAAGTGAAGATTGAAACTTCTCAATCTATGGAGAATGGATCCTCCACAATTCAAGGAAAAAGTCCCACGTACAGATTCAGAAAGAGGTGTGACACCCTAGTGACTGGAAAAAAAGTGCCGTATCTTGAAATTCCGCCATTTCAACGAATATGACATTATGGGCAAGTTGTTTATATTGACGGATTCCAGAGCGCCGATTATGAGTTTCAAGTACTGAGATGGGTTTGGGAGTGACTAACTGTGTGATTGTAGAGATGAGGTTCAGTTGAGTAAACGAAGACTCCGACGAAAACTGATTCAATGCCGTGTATGGATGGATGGGTTGGGTTTTGATGTTGCAGAGACGAAGAAGGTGTTGGTGAGTGAGGAGGTGCCCATTCTGAACTGGGTGTTGACGCGGGACATGATCGTGCCGACGAATTTCAAGTTCGACCTGGACTTCCAAGTGCACAAGGACTTCGGCACGCCCGGCGCCATCATCGTCAAGAACCGCCATGTCCACGAGTTTCTGCTCGTCTCCATGGCCGTCCAAGTTGACAACAAAGTCGTCAACTTCCCTGCCAGCTCGTGGGTGTACAACACCAATTTCAAAGGCGGCCGCATCTTCTTCAGCAACGAGGTACCTGCGCATAATTCATTGCTATCTGGAACACGTGCATTCATCATCTGTAGCAAAAATACCCCTGTTCATTATGTCAAGTCGTCGACCAAGCCAAAATTGCATCGACTGTAGTTCAAAAGTGGCCTTGCAAAAATACAAAAATACAAAAATACATTTTGTCCCACAACACTACAAGCGGAGTCGTCGTTTCTCACTCTAGAGGATCCTGTTGGTTGTTGCTTTTTACTGCACATGCTTGTCCTATGTGACGAATCACACTCACCAAGTCCAACCAAAACATTGGTGAGTGCAAAGTGGCGCAGAAGGAGTGAAAAGCGACGCCTTCTCCTTGTAGTGGAATAAGCTTCTGATTTGCTTAAACTAACTACTCCTACTGGCTCAGGGTCTACACCATTGTACTATACTCAGGGTTCACACCATTGTTCTGTACTTAGGGTTCACACCATTGGATTGCAATGGCGGAGTTAATTTTTCAAATTTCATTCAACATGGAGCTTTTCCTGGGACAGAGGAATTGTATGCCCAGGCTCTGGATCAATCCATGATATATTGTGTGCACGCTGCAGATGTATTTGCCCAAGGACACGCCGGAGGGATTAGTGGCCCTCCGGGAGCAGGAGCTGGAGAATCTGCGCGGCACGGGCAAGGGCGAGCGCAAGTTTGAGGACCGGATCTACGACTACGACGTGTACAACGACCTGGGTGACCCGGACTTGCTGGATTCGCTCAAGCGGCCCGTGCTGGGAGGCTCCAAGGAGCTGCCATACCCGCGGCGATGCTGCACCGGCCGCCCGCCTACCAAGAAAGGTACATCATGGTATCCCTATTTCCAAACCTCATATACCAACCCAAATCTAAATTTTGCTAGGGAAGAGGACTCTTGACTAATATCCACATGCAAAATTCTAACCTCGAACACCAGGATTGACAAAAAGTCTTTCCAAGTCAAATTAAGACCTTGATTTTTAACAAGGAATTTGAGGATAGCGAACAGTGATAAGAATGTTCTTAGAGCATGCTCACCAGTGAGGTAGGGATCCCTATTTTCCAGACAAAAGGAGTCTGGTATCCACAAGCAAAAGAAAAAGTATTGCAAAAGAGTTGTGGATACCAGCCCAGACGAGGACTTTCTTTGCCAGATAATGTTTTGTTTTCTGCATGATGAGAGTGACGTAGTCAGTGATCAGAATTGTGTAGTACCAATACCAAAAAGATGCGACAGAGATTTCAGATAGAGCAACAGTTCAGAGGATCACAATTATTGCAAATCCCCTCACCTCTTTCTATCCAGTTGAACTTTTCTATATGTATTTTTCTAGTGTAAAGTATTGCAAGTAAACAACCACAAAATAGGGGTAAGTTTACACTGTGAAGCCTACAAACCACAAGAGAAAAAACTACATGTTCCATGGTGGGACACACTAAACTACACTGTTGTGATCGATGTCCTATATATCAACTAATTCAATTTAGTTTTTGCAAGTACTAGGAAGGTCCTGTTGGGTCACGTGGAATATGTTGTACATTCTTCTGTGGAGCTAGGCAGAGCCACTGCAAGCTAGTGAATGTTATGAATTGATGTGCATTATAGTGGATGGCCCATAAACCAACACTTTAAGCTTCACATGCATAATCTAGTACTGGTATAGAATTAGCAGCTTTCAATGAACACCTGTTGGAGATATTGTTGGTTTATAGTGCACGTCGGTTATTGGGTCTCCGCCTTACTTGTGGTTTCATATATGTATATCAGATCCAAAGTCGGAGAGCCGAGGGCAGCTGTTGGCCCTGTACTACATTCCGCGCGACGAGAAGTTTGACCAAGTGAAATTCTCGGACTTCGCGGCGGAGACTGTGAGGAGCACGCAGCACGCCATCATCCCCGTGCTCACCAGCGCCGTGCGCGACCAAGACCAAGAATTCAACAGCCTGGCGGACATTGACAACTTGTACGCCGCCAAAGACACGCCCGTGGCCGCGCCCTTCAACCTCATCCCTCCCAACGCCTCCCCTACCAGTCCTGTCGCCAAGACCACGGGCACGGACCCCGCCAACTATGACCCACTCACGTTCATTCATGAGTACGCGTTTCCTACGGGCCCTGACACCTCCTTGATCACCTTCCCTCTACCCCAACTCATCCAAGGTACGTCCCTTACTTTCCTCCCTTGCATTGCCATGGCCAATGTGAATTGCTTACTAGTAGAAATCCTGTCAAATGTGACTTGTCTTTAATGACTAAATTCTGTTGTGACTTGTCCATAGTGATTGAAATTGCGATTTTGAGTTGCAACGGACATTTAGTCGTTGAAAACATGTCCCTAGGGTGCACTCTACATTATGTTTGAGAATCACTTGTGTTCATTTCCCCCTCTAAAAAACCCGAGGGTTTGTATGTCTACAAACCTTTGTATACAAATCTATTCCGTCCTAAATATGTGTTTAATGTAAGTATATGTCAATATTTTTAGCTCTGAATATGTCTACTTTGTACATAAATGTTCAAATTAATACCCCTTTTGTGCACTCACATACTTTCACAAATTTAACATAGTGCACCCTGGGGACATGTCACATTTGACAAGGTTTCTACTAGTGGTTGCGTTGTTCAAGTAGAAGAAGAGCTTCGGTTCCTTTTTGGAGCCGGTGTGAATGAAAGAGTGAGGTTGATATCTCTGAGCAACGCTGTGTTTTTAAGAAGAATTTGTGTGTGTGTTGCAGTTGATAAGAAGGCGTGGTCTACAGACGTTGAATTTGCACGGCAGATGCTTGCAGGGCTGAACCCTCTCATCATACAGCAGCTCAAGGTATGTTAGCACTTACTGTGGGAAATAACATGTAAGGGGTTACACTCACCTACGAGGGTGCTATGTGCTGTTACAAGTTCTCGGGCGGTAGCCCAAGAGCAAAGTGCCCGAGTTATGGTGAATGTAACCCAAAGTGAAGCACTAACTGCCTCCTAATCAAAAGTGTGCACAAGAGCGTTAACTCATTAACTTTGCATTACACACTTGAACCCGAGTAAGCCTGATAATGCTTTTTTACGTGTACACTTCATAACGGACTTAAAAGCAGCTAGTGCTAAGTTACAAAAGGCAGTTCTGAAAGCATTCATTTGACTAACTTGCTACCGTGAACCTCGCAGGAGTTTCCCATCAAGAGCACTCTGGACCCTGCTCAGTTCGGCGAGCCCATCTCGGCAATCACTGCCGAGCACCTCAAATCAGGGCTTGAGGGTTTGACAGTCGAAAAGGTAGGCCTGCACCAACTCTTGATCACAGTAGTATATATTACATGAAGCTGATGCGTTAAATTTGATTAAGACCTAAAGGACCAAGGATTCATGGTTTTAACCCATAAACGACATATGCTTTCCTGATATCACACCCAAAATCTTTTTTAAATTTCATTTTGAGCATGATTCTGTTCTTAATTTACTTTGACTGTATTCTAAAGAAGTATAGATCTCTCTAAGGTGATTGGTTTGGCATTTTAAAAACCCCATTTGATGCAATGGAGTAAAAGTTATGAACAATTTTCTCCCAAATTATAACCAAGCTCATGAAGACTTGCATTGTCCTTTAAGGGTTAAAATGACAAATTCAATTGATCATATTGTGAAAAATCAGATCAGATCATTTTACGCTAACTGCGGGTATTTCCTGAGCATTGATTTGGAGTTCTGATGGATTCATGCGTGATGCAGGCGATCAAGGAGAAGAGGCTCTTTGTGCAGGATTACTATGACATATTCCTTCCTTACTTGGAAAAGATCACCGCGCAGAAGAACAGAGTGATGTACGCACCGCGCACGGTGGTGTTTCTGACAGGCGAAGGCGTGTTGAAGCCTCTGGCCATCGAGCTCGCCCAGATGACGGGCGGCACGAAGAAGAGCCGCGTCTTCAGTCCCCCTCCTGCCGGGTCCAAAGACATGGACGTGTTGTGGGAGCTCGCCAAAGCCCACGTCGCCTCCTGCGATTCCTCCTACCACGAAGTCATCAGCCACTTGTAAGTGATCCACCGCTTCTTAATTGTTGTTAATATCACAACTCCCTGTTTCGATTGCGCGGCTGTTTCAGTGGCTGATTTCAATGAGATTGTCGCAGTTTCAGTTGCCAAACTGGAACCAGGCGATCAACTGGTTTCCGTGGCGTCGTTGTTTGTTTTCACTAGTAGGAAATGTGTCGTTTTTCACTTACCATAAATGAAAAAGGAATGAAACTGCACCAAGCACATGGGTTGTCATAACATTCAGTAGCCTTCAAAGAGACTGCCTTTTAGTTTCATCCACCTTTATATACAGAGTGACCAATGATTTCTAATTCAATGAACTCTTGAATCAAATAAACAATGACCAAACACTGTTCAGTTGAGAATGAATCAAATAAACAAAGACAAAACACTGTTGAGTTGAGAATGAATCAAATAAACAATGACGAAACACTGTTGAGTTGAGAATCGATCAAATAAACAGTGACAAAACGATTACTGTGCACCATGGTTGCTTGTTCTTGCTTAATGCCACGTGCCCCCATAGCTACTGATTTGATGTGGAATATCCCACATCATTTCATTTGGGGATGAAATGATGTGGGATATTCCACATCATTCTGTTGGACGGAGGCGGTACTCACAAAGGCTACTGAATGTTATGTGTGTTAGTGCTGGTGAGTGGTTTTGGTCACAAGAAAACAAAAATATAAGTATAATATTCAACGACTATTTACTGTTCCCACAAAGTGGGGAATGAAAAACGACAGGTCTGCTACTAATGTTTCGATGCTACTAGTGTTACTAGTGATTCGATTAGAGTGTGTTGCCACACACGGAACCTTGACAGAAGTAAACAACTGTTGTATATAGCGTGAAAATTTATCGAAAATCTCTCTCAAGTTGTCATAAGGTATACAAACCCATAACCAACAATGACCCCATCACTGTTCCATAGGCTTCTGAATTGCTGTTAATGGCTTGACCAAAAGCCGATAATTTTAACCCTAAAATGTGAGGCTGTGATGCTTCATTGGGAGGAAAAGAGGGTGATGCTTCAATGTCCCTCATGGGTGAAGCTATATGTTGGTTATGGGGCGTGGGCAACTTTTGAACAAAAAAATTTGTAGTAATTTGAATTTTACTCAATTATTTTTGAAAAAATGCTCATTCTTCATGAACCTTATTTTCTTACGAACGAAAATTATCTCCTTATCAATAACCCAAGCTTTGGTATGCTGAAATGCTTAAGTTGTCGGTTATAGGTGTCTGTACCTTAATTTTACAAGGATTGATTGGGTGGATGATCGATGTTTGCAGTTTGCGCACCCACGCGTGCATGGAGCCGTTCATAATCGCCAGCAACCGGCAGCTGAGCGTGGTGCACCCGGTGTACCAGGTGAGGGCCCTTGCATTTCTTTTCTGTATGTACACGTATCATAGAGAACCTTGTCCAATTCACTAGGAGGTAAACATTACTGCTCTTTATAGCAAGTTTTTATAAGTGGTTGTTCAATTTAGCAAGTGATTATCAAGAATTTACCATCATTCTTGTATAGTAATACGGTCAGGGTTCCTTGTGTATGTTAACCATATATTTATTTGAGGCCATGAATATAAAGGAACATTCCATAGTTTTATCAGAATATTTATGGTATGTTCTTTAAAAAAAATTAACTCACGTTGTTTTGGAAATTTGGCGAGGGCAGGTGCTGGTGCCGCATTTCAAGAACACCATGGACATCAACGCGGCGGCGCGGAAGGCGCTGATCAACGCCGGGGGCATCATCGAGCTCAACTTCACGCCGGGCACGTACACCATGGAGATGAGCGCCGTGGTGTACAAGCTGGACTGGACCTTCGAGGAGCAGGCGTTGCCCAACGACCTGCTCAAGCGCGGCATGGCCGTCAAGGACCCCCTGGCTCCCCACGGCATCAAGCTCGTCGTCCCGGACTACCCGTACGCCGCCGACGGGCTCGAGCTTTGGGCCGCGCTCAAAGACTACATGACCGACCACGTCAAGCTCTTCTACCAGAGCGACCGCGACGTCAAGAACGACCCGGAGCTCCAGAGCTGGTGGACCGAGGTACTCGATCTCCCAACACTTTCAGCTTTTCGCGCAAATCTAAATACTGGTATAGAATTTGAAGCTTTCAATGAACACCTGTTGGAGATCTTGTTGACCATTAATAGTACACGTCAGTTATTTGGTCATCCGGCCACTTTACTCATCAACCCCATATCATCATTCTTTAGGAGTTGGAATTCATATATCATTTAAGTTACCTTTAAACATCATTTCTTCATTTAGAAAGAAAGGAGTCTTTTGGAACTTTAACCTCAAAATTTATAAGTAATTAACATTCTAAAAATGTAGGTACATACTATTCTTGTCATGGAACTTGCAAAGCTGGTTCTGCCTACTGAGGCAACCACGAGAGTGCCACGTGATTTTTACAATAAAATAACCAATAAATCTAAACAAACAACAGTCCATATACGAGCTATTCAAAACTGCTAAAATCAAATAAAATCATGAGTTCCAATTTGGACTTCTTGATTCTTTACAAATTAAATCATTTCGTATTGCATTTGAAAAGATTACAAGAAATTATATCTTACAGTGCCATTGTGATTGGTAAGACGTACTCTATTGTACCCGTGCCGTTGAGCACATTGACGTTAGTTTAATGTTAAGTTTTTACTTGTTTTTGAGCTTGGGTTGTCTCCTCGACGGATTCAGCGCGAAACGGTCGAGTGAGACAAACCGAGCTGTATTGTATTATAGATTGTTTGAAGCTCTTTACGGAAGGTTAAGGTTACAAATTGCAATTTTTGTAAACAAAGCATTCTATAACCTATCATTCATGACCAGACTAAAAAAAACTTCCTGTCACCCATATGATCCCATGTATGAAAATTGAATATCAACGTCCTAATCTAACTCTTGTCTGTTCATAACATTCTTGACATGTATTCTTGCTCAAGCTGCTTTAGCATGATTCTTTTTCTATAATCCCTTTTGTACAAGAAAGTTCCTGAATTGAATGTGTTGATTACTACTGTCAAGGTGTCCATCCTCACTAGTAGAAATGATGTCTCTGTAGAAGGATAGAAAGAAAGAATAAAAAGGCTCTTGTTACTGTAAAGCGTGGGTGATGTACAAGGCTACTTACAGAGTGTCACCATTAATGCAAAGCAAATTGGCAAAATTGGAAATGCAGGTGCGCAATGTGGGTCACGGCGACAAGAAGGACGCGCCGGGGTGGACGACGATGGACTCGATTGAGTCGCTGGTGTTCTCGCTAACCACAATCGCGTGGATCGCGTCGTGCCACCACGCGGCGGTGAACTTCGGGCAATACTCGTACGGCGGGTACATGCCCAACCACCCGAGCATGACGCGGAAGCCCATCCCGGAGCCGGGGACGCCGGAGTGGGACTTGCTGAAAGCAAACCCGGAGCGCTTCTACCTGGACTCGATCTCGAACTCCACGCAGGCGGCGTCCGTCATGTCCACCATCGAGCTCCTCTCCACGCACGCGCTCGACGAGGAGTACCTCGGGCAGCGCCTCACGCCCAACTGGAGCAACGACCCCAAGGTGCTCAAGGCCTTCGAGAAATTCTCCGACAAAACGAAAGAGATCGAGGCCCTCATCCACGAGCGGAACAGCAACAACAAGCTCAAGAACCGCACCGGCCCCGTCAAGCTCCCTTACGAGCTCTTGATTCCCACCTCCACCCCCGGACTCACTGGCAAGGGCGTCCCTAACAGTGTTTCCATCTAAACCCTAAACCCTAAACCCTAAACCCTCATTTGGATCATCCATTTGGTGTGGAGGGTTATCTACTATATGTGCTCTGCCAAACTCTGGTACAGGCCAACTTAGTAGATAAATAGAAACTTTGGTTCTGAAATGAAGCCGACGTGAATAGAGTGTCTGTTTTGTAATGTCAATGACTCAATGCCTACCTGACAAAGAGCCATTGGAACTCACCAACTTAGTATGGTATACCATGTTTTGTAATGTAATGTCAATGACTCAGTGCCTACCAGACAAAGAGCCATTGGAACTTGCCAACTTAGTATGGTATACATTGTGGACCTTTTGATCAAACAAAAAAAAGGGAGGTTTTAATGTTTGATTGATAAGGGTCTCCAGCAAGCAATAGGGGTATGTAGTTCTGGTGTTCAATGGACACGGATGTGGGAGTATATACTCATTGGCAGTATAGAGTGGGTGAGAGTTTAGTGTGTGTGTGTTTTTTTAATGTGAGATATTGTGTATATGAGTTAGCTATAGATAGCGGGAACTTGTTGTTGATATTAGGACTGATCGACTCAAACTGAGTTGATCTTATGAGCTTGTCGTACTGAAGGCGAGGTTTTGAAATCTGGCTTTCTTTTTAATAATGTATGCGAGTGGGTTTTGTATATACACTTATGGATTTTGGAGCATATATTCAAGGTTGTCACTATTTTCCAACTTGAAGTTGATTTTCTAATTAAAGGAATATCAAGTTTGTTAAACAATTCGGATGAAATGTTCCTAAATATTCCTAAATCTTAATCAAAATCTAGGACTTGGATTTCATAATGAAAGACTCAGAACTTGCAAATTCCAATTCATAACTTAGAATTTACAAAATCAAATCTAACACGCAGTCATCAACCAGCACCGGCTGGGGTGTGCGAAGACAAATGTCCACTTCAAGTACTCTAGTGTTAACCCCTAAACGTCCACGCATCCAGTTTCTGGATGTTTGTTGGTCAAACCCAATTTTGATCTTGAAGATGACTTTTGTTGCTAATACACACAACTAAGAAAATGAAGTTTATTAAGTCTAGTTTGTACTCCACTTTTCAAATCTTAAAAATTCCAGTTATGAGTATTTTATTGCTTGTGCAAGGTTTGTAGGTCAAGGTTTGAATTACACTACATAGGAATGATAGGATTTTCAGCTTTCGAATTTCAAAATTGAAATAAAAAGTTTCTATGGAAAACATATCATGTGATTCTCCATTGTAATTTGTACCTGCTCCCAAAAAAATATTAAATTTTTAAAGCTTTTTTGTAATAAAAATTAGTTTTTGAAGTATTTGACTTAAAATTCGTTGAAAATGCCGTATTAAATCAAAAAAATCTGAAAATTTCAAGACTGATAGGAAACATTCAATTCCATGCATGAAAAATATCACAAAATATATTTTGATAAATCTTGAAGGCTAAATTCAGTAAAATTGTGTAGTTTGACTTTCCTACAAAGGAGTGGTACGTTTAAGGGTTAATCAAAAGCTTGGTTTTAGATTTGTGAATTTAGGATTTAGACTTTGCGAAATCCAATTCAATGCTTAGAATTCACAAAATCAAACCTAACACGCAAAGGTCAATCAACACAGGCTTGAGGATGCCAACTGAAGACAAATATCGGATTCAAAAACTCTAATATTAATCAAAATCTAAAATTTAGAATTAAGAATGAAAGACTTGGAACTTGCAAAATCGAATATAACACTTAGCAAAATCGTAGGAGAATGATTGTAGGCAATTATTTCGCAAATCAAGAAGGTGAATTGCAGTCCTAAATGAACTCCTCAGAGTATTTACTGAATTTTAGACATTGTACAAATGTTACCTCCCAAAGTAATGGGTAACACGAGGTGCTCCAACATGTCAATGCATGCAATTCCTAGTAAAGAATCATACATGTTCTTAAGGTTGGGGAAAAAACAGCCATCTTCTGGGTCTCGGGACAGCATGGAATAATTACGTTAATTAGGCTCAGAAGTCGAGTGCAATACGACTCTGTTGAGATATCTTATTTACAAGACTCGAATCTTGTGACTCCAGAGAAATTTCAGTTTCATTTATCCTCACTTGCACTACTGAAAGATCAGTGTCATTGGAACCTTCAAGATACAGACTGCATTCGTATGAACCTACTGCTGGAGGTTGGTTTAGCGCATTCGAGATTGGAAAAGAGATGGCATTCTCGGTTTGAACAGAGTCTTTAACCTCAATATATAGACGATGCTTTCTGCCAAGAAGCTCTGCCACGCGCTTCATGTCGCCTTCAGCTAAGGCTTTCCGAATACGAGTTGTTGAAACCTGACCTTTATCCTTAGCGGATCCATCCACTGGAGGAGAATCTTTTGAATCCATGACTGGGTCCACAATAACGGATTGCAATCCATACTTGTCACACAATTCGACCAAGTCTGATGCTTTACCGGCAGCTCTGAATCCAAAGCGGTAATCCGCTCCTGCATCCACATCATTCTAATCAAAGCCTGAAGAGTAGGAACCAGTCTTCTGGAATATAAGCAAAGTCATAGGTTCAGGAATCTGACCATGTTTGTCATTAACGACCGTGATAAGTAACCAAAAAAGGAAAAAAAAAATCCACACGTGCACATATGTTGCAGTACAGAATGAATAAATGGGGAAAATTCTATGATGCAGAAAAACACCTGAAAACAGTCTGAAGCTCATTCAAAGCATTGCCACGAGATGATTTCATGAAAGCCCTTACCTGCTACTGCACCTTTGACCTCCAGCTCCTTGGCAAGTTTTTCAACAAACTGCTCTGGGCTTAGTTTGCGAATCTTGGCAAATTCAAGCACGTGCTCCTGTGGAACCATGTTGCGACAATGTTGGGCCCAGGATGCCAGAACACGAGGACGGTCAACTGAGGCGACCACCGGTAACCTGCAACACATTATCTCAAAGTTCAGCTACTCATGCCCCCAAGTTTTTCGTCGTGTGTTTTTATATCACTTCACGTGGCCTTGTTACAATCAGCAAATTAGCCTAAGCCTCTTGGTGATGGAAACTGATATGTCCGTGAGAGGTAAAGTGCATATGCCAGCTTCATACACTGTACTTGCGACATCGTCAAACAAGGAACTCATATGAAGAGCATGAAAGAACATACTTAGGCTCCCAACCAAGCACCTCCGCCATCCCTGACAATGAGAGCATCACAGGCTTTCCAAGCTCTGATGCGCGCTCTGCTAATGCGCGATGTCCCAAATGCAAACCTTCAAACTTGCCCAGTGCTACTACGCCGCCTGCCACTACGCCTGCACCACCACAACCAGATTAGATCTTAATACCCTCAGTGTTGAAATCATGGAGCTTTCATTCTTGCGGGCCTTCACTTTTGCAAGGTCCTTCCAGACTAAGACATAGATAATTGGCCCCAAGACATTTCGGAACCAGGCCATCGCATTGTGAACAGAGACGTCAACTGCTAATGCAAATGCAGATTTATTAAAATGTGAAAGCCCTGCAAATGATTGAAGGTCATTGCAGCTGTGTATTCACTGACATATCAATCCGCTGTAGACCAATAAACCCTTTCCAGAGCATAGAACCAATTCTAAATCAGGAATCGAAGTGCTTCAAGAGCTAGCAATATTCTTCGTTCCAAGAACACGGAATCCAATGCAAGGTAGGCGAATTTCTGACTTCTCCCAAGTTTCAGCACCCCAGAAAATGGCAAAAGGTAGGAGAATCCAGTGTCCTAATTCCGACACCCTGGACAATGAGTACATATTGATTATGAGCATTCGAACCTCAGATCGGTTTAGGTCATCTTCAAAAAATAAATGAACGCTCACAAGAGTATGCAAATAATACATCTCAGGTGCATTGGAATCCCTTTCAATTACCAACAAGAATCAATAAACATTTCATCAATTCAGTAATAAAAACTATGCTCAATGCAGAATGTGTTGATTTCAGAACTAAACTTCTTCTGTTCCAACGACAATACTAAAACGGCATCAACAAGAAACCTTCACACGATAAAAAAAAATCGCTAGAATCATACAACAAGCTGCCAAAAAAAATACAAAAATACAAAAATTCGGCTCGCATAAATACATCACGTCCTAGGTCATCACACAGATCAAGAAATCCGAAACACAAATTTCCAAACTTCATTCCAAGATTATGTTCAACTGATTACGAGAAAGTACACACGTGATATACATAGGTGCATTGGAATCCCCTTCCAATCACTAATAACAATCAATCAATTTAGTAATAGAAAACATCTTCAATGCAAAATATCCCGATTATAGATCCTCCTACTAGTTCTTACTCTCCTACAATGCTGAAATAGCATCAACGAGGACACTGCTAGAATCACACAACAAGCTGTAACAAAAGAAAGAAAAGCAGCTCGCGTAATTACATTACATCCTAGGTTATCACACAAGGATCGTGAAAAAGAATGAAATCAGGTGAAATACTAAGGAGCATTGGAATCCCCTTCCAATCACTAACAAGAATCAATCAATATTTAATCAATTCAGTAATAGAAACTATCCTCAATACAAAATGTCTCGAATTAAGATTCTCCGACTAGTTCTTATTCTTCTACAATGCTGAAATAGCATGAACGAGGACACTTCACACAATGGCTAGAATCACACAACAAGCTGTAAGATAAGAAAAGAAAGCAGCTCGCGTAATTAGGTTATCACACAGGGATCGTGAAAAGGAATGAAATAAGGTGAAATACTTAGGTGCATTGGAATCCCCTTCCAATCACTAACAAGAATCAATCAATATTTAATCAATTTAGTAATAGAAACTATCCTCAATGCAAAATGTCTCGAGTTTAGATTCTCCGACTAGTGTTTATTCTTCTACGATGCTGAAATAGCATGAACGAGGACACCTCACACAATCGCTAGAATCACACAACAAGCTGTAAGATAAGAAAAGAAAGCAGCTCGCGTAATTAGGTTATCACACAGGGATCGTGAAAAGGAATGAAATAAGGTGAAATACTTAGGTGCATTGGAATCCCCTTCCAATCACTAACAAGAATCAATCAATATTTAATCAATTTAGTAATAGAAACTATCCTCAATGCAAAATGTCTCGAGTTTAGATTCTCCGACTAGTGTTTATTCTTCTACGATGCTGAAATAGCATGAACGAGGACACCTCACACAATCGCTAGAATCACACAACAAGCTGTAAGATAAGAAAAGAAAGCAGCTCGCGTAATTAGGTTATCACACAGGGATCGTGAAAAAGAATGAAATAAGGTGAAATACTTAGGTGCATTGGAATCCCAATCACTAACAAGAATCAATCAATATTTAATAAATTTAGTAACAGAAACTATACTCAATGCAAAATGTCTCCAATTTAAATTCTCCGACTAGTTCTTATTCTTCTACAATGCTGAAATAGCATGAACGAGGACGTTTCACACAATGGCTAGAATCATAGAACAAGCTGTAAGAAAAGAAAAGAAAGCAGCTCGCGTAATTAGGTTATCACACAGGGATTGTGAAAAAGAATGATATCATCCTAAATAAATAAAATTCCAAGGAAAAAACGCAAAGAAGTCGTAAAAGCGCTTTGTGAAAGAAAAGAAAAACATAATTTATCGGCACGAAATCAAACGAACGAAAGAGTCGTGTACCGTCGTTGATGAGATCCTCCGCGGAAGCTCCCGTGAGTCCCATGGCGTCCAATTTGCAAACCCTAATAAATGGCGATGGTGGCAACAACGGGAAGTGCAGTGCCGATGGCGCCAACCATAAAGAGCCGTGGCCACGGTGGTAGGGAGTCCATCCTCGGTGAAAGGGAGCGGACGGCCCTGTGCCCGCGGAAAGGGCAAGCATGGGAGAAAAGCGACTGATGGCGGGCTCTGCTTGCTTATTTTTCTCATCCGTGGGTCTTCATTCATCCAAGAAGAGGTTGTTCATCAACGAACGATTTTACATCCCGAAAATTTTATACACAAGCCGATACACGCCTTTGTCCCACTAAAACATCTTGATTTCACTAAACTTTATGGACTAGTATAGGAAGGTGAGGATACGGGTGACACCTATCATTGTTGGGATTGACTTCATGCACATGGAGGTATTGTATGTTTTAATTTTTATATTTGTCGCCCATGGGGATAATTACTCATGCTCTGTCGGGATTGGCTTCATGCCCATGGAGATAATTACTCACAAGTGTATAAGACTGGAAATCAAGGTTTATTTTGGGACAAAAATTCAAATGAGTAAAATAGTGTTTTAGTGAGACAAAGGAGTATGCATTAACCTTATAACGTCCCGATTCAACATTGATTTCAAAAATGTGCTATAAAATGTTTGATAAATAAATAAAATGGAGTTGATGTACAAATCTAAGTTGTAAATGTTAATGTGAAGATCAAATATGTACAATTGGGTTTATCATATTTTTTATTATCAAATTGTTATAAAATATTTAAGCATTTATTTTGAAATTCAATTAAAAATCCCAAATTGACCAAATATATATTTTTTAGTTCGTGATGAATTTAGAATAACATGCAGTACGAGATGCTATGATTTCTATTATTTAATTCTACTTATTTTGGAAAATGAAAGAGTACCTTCTAAGATTCAAGATAGCACTTTCAATACTATGCTAAATTTTAAAGAAGTGCTCCTTATATTGGGATAGAGGAAGTAAATCAATAGTTAGTTCAAAACTTCAAATCTATTGTGTTGATTCATGATAAACCTTATTTGAACATTATGAATTTTTGTGAAAGATTCTCTTTTCATTGTACTTTAATAGCATTGTTTGAAAAACGTTTTCTACCTTTGTCAACTTTCTTTTCAAAATAGTATTGACACTATTAGGGTTTGGAGGGTTTTGTAACACCACAAACACTATAAACACTATTAACACTCGAATGTAGTGATAAGAAGTCATTCTATACGTTTCTAAAACATTGTTGTGATTAAACAACGTTTATGTTTATGACTATGCAATGTTTTTGCACATGTTGATGCAATGTTTTCGTCATTTTTGGGAACAATTGTTCCCACTGGCATCTCTATTTTGAGATGTACATGTTGTATTAGTTTTTTTCTAGTTTCAAAATATCCATTCAGTATTCTCAGTTGTGCAATATACAGTAATAATGGTTTTTTTTATTAATAAAAACTATATGAAATGAGATATTTTATGCAATTATAGAATGAGATATTGAGAGAAATCACTTTTCATTTGTAGCGGTTCTTCATTTTCCAAATTATTGTTCTAAAGACTATGCGCGAATGATTCTTTACACTATTGTTAGAATTTACTATGTAGAATAAATGAAGGCATCTTGATATACATTTTTCATTCATTACTTAAATTATCCTAAACACTTCTTTCTCCGAATATCTTAGAATATGCAAGGATTTATTAAGGCAAGTGTCATTGTGCATTTACTAACCTTGTAAAGTTTGTTTATGTTGTAACAACCCTACCGGCCTATATATTTTGATTACTATTTTAATTAAGTTCAAATAATTTTCATACACTCTTAACTCCTAAATGCCCAAGTATCTAAGTCTCGGGGGGGCACTGGCGAAAATCATAGAAACAACGTGCGATAAAAAATAGGGTCCCATATATTCTTTGTAGATAAATTTTGTAAAAAAACGTACATGTAAAATACATTGCTCTAAATTGTAAAACTACATTATAAGTAATATAGCATTCAATATATCATGGAAGATTTATTTTACCAGTACATATAAAATACCATGCCAAATATTTTTTGTAGGGGCTAGGTGTAGACTATGAAGGGCAACTGGCTGCCAAAAATTAATTTTGGATGAAAACAAAGTCTTTTATATCTGACTTCTAGACTGACAACCTCGCGCACTTTCAAAACTGAACTAAAGTGGTAAGGAAAAGAAATGGGGAGTAAGGAAAAAAATGGGGTATAAGTAAAATACCCCTATTTAAATAGCCACTTAGAAAAATTATAAGTACTAATAGGATACAATTAATTACCAAGTTTTACATTTATTTTAAAATATACCGTCTCTATAATCAATTATCTAAGGTAAATAGCCCCCATTTTAATAGGTCATTATCGCAGGTGTATGCAAAATATACAAGGGAGTGCCCCCCCGAGATCCAAATAGTGAATGGTGGTGGGTCAAATTCAATGTCAACCTCTATAATGATTACTTTTACTTTCAAGTCCAACTAAGAAAATGGAGCTTATCAAGCCTAGTTTCTAATTCACTTCATAAATATGGAAAAATCATAATATTTTGTACTTTATTGCATTTGCAATTTCAAAAGCCCAAAATCCAAACTTCACTACTAAACAAAAGTCATCATCAAATTTCCAAATTTAGAAATTTTGTTTTAAGTTGAAGTTTTCCATATGCCTGTTAATTGTAACCTCAAACGTTGTAGACTTGTTTGATCATTTCGACAAATTTTGTAACTCATAAGAATTTCTTTCCTTATTGTACTTCAAAAATCATATTAAATTAATGGCATATTGAAAAGAAATTGAAAATTTGAGGACCAATAGGAAACACATGTATACGTTTTTTTTTTAAATAAAAAAACATCTAAAATGCTTTTGATGAGCAAACTTCAATTGAAAGTGATGTTAGAATTTTTTGTAAAAGCTTTGCATATTAAGGGGTTAATCCATATAATTCCACAAGTTATTTAGGAGTTAATTCATTTAATTCCACAAGTTTGGAGAATATGACAATTGCTTCAAGTTGGTGACTTCTTTTGTCACTAGTAAAGTTGGTTTTGATTGATATAATTGAATGCACATGCAATGTCTTTATCACAAACTTGTCGGGCATCATCAATGCTACCACTCCTAACATACACTTGCATTAGCGCATTTCTAACACTCAAATCTATACCAAATCAAAAAGTATCTTTATGTTATCACGTTGCTTTGTACAAGTGCATTTCCCACACCCCAACAAATCAAAAACGTGCTTCTATGTTATGACATAGCTTTGAACTCCCTTTATCTATAATATTCTGCATCTATACTCATGGCACAATATTCTACCTCTATGGTACAATAGCTTTGTATTTAACATACTTAATTCTATGAAAATAATCAAATTGAATATGGAATAACCCCATTGGCCAAAATGAAAAAATATTCTCTATTTGGTCACTACTTTATTGATCCAACTTAAATATTTAATAAACACATTTAAGTTGAATTCCAAATGAATCAATTTTGGCCTTCCCTTTTATTTGCTAATTTAACAATAATCATTGATTGTGCCATGAAGTTATTGAAAACCATCATTTCTTATACTTGATCAAATATTTTGCCTTGGATAAGAATTATATTGGGCCAAGGTGCTAATCTTAGTGCATAATTTAGGCCTTGAAACAATTGTAAGATACATCAAAACTCCTATTATGAATTATTAAGGAATTAACTTCTTTTCATTCTTCTTCTTTTTCTTTCTTCTTTCAATTGTCTTATACATACTAAAAAGTTCTCGAAATGCTTTGCTCAATGGAAATTTTTACTCATGGAAGTCTCATTCAAATCTTACATTACATTATGCAAACATCGTTAGGTTCCAAAAAATCCTTGATGCTAAAATGTCTAAATGGATTACATTGATATAAGATACTCAAAATTAATGACAACAATAAAAATTAGAATATTTCCAAAATACTACTTATTATGATAAATACATTTATATTGAAATCATTAAGATTTTAAAGAATCTACATGTCTTTTCACAAAGTTAACAATTATGTGTTTGTGAAATTTGGTAAGAAGGGACTAAACAATTAGGATAAGAAGAAACTATGGTAAGAACCAACCATATGCACTTACGAAGTATGGCAAATTTCTATGGTAAAAAGAGACTTACCATAGTCACTTCTTGACTAGGGTAATCTCATCAAGGTAATTTGATAATATGTTATAATGGGGCACTATCGGTACTAGTAAAGAAAGGACTATGGGTAAGATTGAAGTAAATTTATCAAGATATCAAGATAATCATGTAAATTTTTATTTCTTTATAGAATGCTTAATCCATTGATATTATTACTTGTCCTAAATCCCAAAGACATCATATTTCTATTTTATTTGTGGAGACTACTCTCCTTCACAAGAATCTTTGTTTGCAATCATAAACCTACGCGCTTATACACGTGGCTACGCGGCTCTGTAGCTTCTAGTGTAGTTGCGTCGCTCCAAAGCAATACAACAAGTGTATCTCCTTCTTCAATTTGCTCTTAGGATTAGAGTTTCTCTCTGTCATTTGGTTCTTCCCTATCAGTCTTCATTCACAAAGCGTTGCTCCAAAGCAATACAACAAGTGTATCTCCTTCGATTTGCTCTTAGGATTAGAGTTTATCTCTGTCATTTGGTTCTTCCCTATCAGTCTTCATTCACAAAGCGTCGCTCCGAAGCTATACAACAAATGTATCTGCTTCTTCGATTCCCTCTTAGGGTCAGAGTTTCTCTCTGTCATTTGGTTCTTCCCTATCTATCTTCATTCATTGTGGCCCTTTAGGCCAATTTTTTTTAGTTTTTCTTGCTTGTTCACATTCCGTTTTTTACTACTTCTTTACTTGCTACCTTTTCGACTCTTTGTTCACCAAACCTGCTTTAGAAAATTTGTTCTTTTCATTTATTGTATTGACCATGGATGCTAGTGATAGCTCTCAAGTGCTTTTTGGTAGAGTCCGAAAGCCCCTCCCATGCCCTTTCTGCAAGTCCATTTTTCTTAGTGTCCTTAGCGTTGGCCATTACAACTGCCGTGTTTGCAAATATACCTATAAATCTCCGCACGCCATGGAAGGGAAGGAGAAAGGGAAGGAAACCTCTGACATTAGTGAAAGTTCCCATGGCAGTAAGCGTCGTTTACATATTTCTCTTGTAAAATGAGTTTCAATGGTACTCTAGCTAGTAGTACTTACGTTGCCCTCACTAATGGCTATCTTCACTAAATAATGAGTCTTCATGCTTTTTCTTCATGATTGTGTGGAGAAAGGCACAATTGATAATGAACTCTTTATAAACGACTAAGACAGTGATTGAGTTACCTTCAAACCTGAATATGACATTACAAGTTCTAGTTACCCTAACTTTCCTATTTGACTAAGTAGTTAACAAGATACTTAAATATAACATTCTATGTTATCATAATACGTGGATTTAGAACTTATGGATTACAAATATTTAAGATTTGATTCTACTTTGTTCATGATTTCAATAATACATGATGTTCTTGAAGGTTAAGAAAGGATTCTCTTAGAAGGAATGTTTAGAAGAAATGTCCTTCTTTTGGTCTTCATGTTGAGAATTAATCAACGACATTATGACATATTGTGTTTATCAAATGTCAACCACATATATTTATCATTTGTTAACCATTTTGTCAATCAAACACCATATTAGAAAGTCAAACCTAATATATAATAAAGCATAATTATACTATGTCAATCAGTTTCTAAACCATGTGTGGCTATGATTTTGGCAATAAGAATCGTATTGAAAATATCCCTTCCATGTTGTCACCTTTGCCATTCATTTGAAGATGTCCTAATAGAGTTCAATCAATAACAACGTCCCATATTGTGTAGTCACCCATGTCATGGCAACACATGTATGAGCTTGATAGGCGAGCCTTTCATTCTAGGTTGTTATATTAGAATTCAACAAATGACAATGTGCCACATTGTATAACAACCCATGTCATGACCACACACGTATGAATTTGACTAACAACCAATTCAAATTAAATTTCATATATGGAGATGTGGACATATGTTTTATTTTATATTTGGCTTGATTTTCTAGTGGAAATTTGTTTGACATTTGAACTATTTGAACTACCAAATTTTTATTTATTTATTTTTTAGATTTTAAACATAAAAATAAAATAATTAGAAGTTTATGTGTCTCTTATTCCTAAATTTTCTTAAAAGAATATTATGGAATAAAAAGACAATTTGATTGAATGTTGAACAATATGACTTTGTAAAGCCAAATTCAATTTATATCCCAATATGATATTGGTCAAGATTTATTTTTTATCAGCATGGCTTGAATTAGCTGAAATGTTGAACTCTTCTTTCCACACAATTTGATTAAATTTTGCTACAATAATTTGCAAAGATGTAAACAATATCTTATCCACTTCCCTTTCAATAATTTGACTATTATTTTATTGTTACAAATTTACAATAACATGCAAATATATAAAAGAATATTTATTTGACAAGAGTTTAGATATAATAACTAATGTCTCATCACATTCTCAAAAACACTTGAATGTTTGTAATTCAGTTCAAACAAAAATTGTAAAGTATAATCATGTTATATCAAAGAGAATAGTCAATAGTAGTCTATATACCCAAAATGACAATTGGAACGGTCTTAGGAAAGGATAATATATTTAAGTTTATATTTCTATAGTATACTAAATGTCTCTAAACTATATGTTGTTGATTAATTCCCTCTAGTGGGATTTTTGTTCCTTTTTGTTATTTTTTGTTACTTTGTTGTAGTGTATGACTATAGAAAATGATGTTAAAAGGTGTAGTGGGATCTTATGTGGTTGTTGGTTGTATCGTTTGAATTTCCTTGATGTGTAGCTAGTAGTAGCTTTGCAGAAAAATGTTGTTTAATTTTTTGAGCAATTAGAATTGTAGTGGCTTTCAAGCCTTACTATAAATTTTAAATTGTCAAAATGATAGCCAACTGCTCAATTAGTTAATTGTGATGGTCGAGTGATTGATTTAGATTGTAAGGAAGCCATGTCAATTTCAATAGTAGGAATGCCAATCAACTGAACAACTCTATAATTAGGATGGTGAATTTATTGGTTTGGGTTGTAAAGAATCTATGTGATCTTTTGCTCCATGGTTAATCTTTTTTATTCTAATTGCATTGCCTTAGGTTAAAGCCCAATTGATCCTTAAATTCAATTTTAGAGTTGAAATTAGATTCTTCATAATTAATCTGGCGTTGAGAGAAGGTCTTATTAATCCAGTGTGTAGTTGTTTTTACTTAACCTATCTTAGTATCCTTAACTTGCCCTAGTTACCTTCTTCTACTCTAACCTACGTTATTTCACTCATATTCCTTTAGTTTTTTTTTTTATTAATTTAGTTTACTTCATTCACCTGTATTTTATTTGAGTTAGTCTAATTTACCAAATTCGCCTTTATTCAAAGTGAATTGATTTAGTTTACTAGGTACTTTTGTTTTGAGTCTTTAGTTAGTCAGAGTGATTTAACTCCTAAGCTGCACTATTTTCATGAGTTGCTTCAGTTCAGTGTGCTTGACTAGCTCTTGTGACAAATTGAATTCTTCATTAGTATGATGTGATTTTGACAATTGATTAGAACTGTTGCAATTAACCCCTAAATGTTCTCACTCTCTTCAGATTTGGCAATTTTTCAAAGATGCATTATAAATGCAATTAATTAAGAGGGATATTTTCAACTTGATGAATGAGTAAAAGGTGTACATTATGCATTTTGGATTCTATCCATACGGTTAGGTTTGCAATTGCTATCACCAATATTCGTGTATAAATTTTCAAACTTAAAACTTAGAGCTCTTTTGTAACATGATTACGGATAAGATATTGATAATCTAATAATGAATTTTTTTGGGATGTGTTGAAATATAATACTCTAAATGTAGTGGTTTTTGGAGATTTTTTGATTGCTTAATTTTAGTAGTTGACCTTTCTAAGAGCACTTCTAGACTAAAATCTTCCAAATTTTGGGTAGAACACTACAACATGAAATGAGGCATACAAGTTTTACAAATCATCCCCTTTCTAATCCGATCACACATGCACAAAGTTAACTTCCCACGAAAGTCTCATTTAAGAATCCACACTACAAAAAGTGCATGATGGATGAGAAAACGGATTTCAAATCTGTACATCATGCAAAATATGCATGGTTGGGCGGGTTAGGGGTTAAGGCTTAAGTAGCTTTTGTATGAAAAAGGATTAAAAAAAAATCCCACAATTTTTGAGAAAATGCCATCGATGAGAAGATTGATGGAACTCGGTCGTGGTATTTTGAACAGATGCTGAAATCAAATAGTCCAAAAGTGCTTGTAAATTTCTAAAATAGAACTTTCTAGTTTCAGAAGCCACGTGGGGGCCTTGCAGTTCTTTAGGGGTTAAAGTCAATTGAGGATAATTTTTCAGTGACAAAGACTTCAACATTAATCAGAATTATAAAACTTACTATTTTGGGAAAGTAATGATGTTCTCTCTTATGAAAAAGCGCTTTTTAATTTTAGAATAGAATGTCTAGTTTTAATGAATCATACCAAATTTCAAATTTTAAAAATAAAATTTGTAATTTTAGTGAATATTCAATTATAAATGCTTCTAAATTCATTAAATGAGTATCTAAAACATTTTTGAAATTTTGATTGTTCGGATAATTACTAAACATCATGTTTCTCATTTTCTTTTTTGGACCAAACTTCATCAAAGTTGTAGAAGTAACGTTTTAAAACACAGCTAAGTTTTGCCCTTAACTCCTCATGCATTCAAAGGATGACATATTGAAAACTATAGTGCAAGTGAAATTGTGAAGGAGTTGCAAACCATTGCCCAACATATTTAATTTTATTGTGAACTTGGTTTTGTTTATTATCTCAATCCAATTAGTAAAAACAAAGATTCTTGTTTCTTTTTAAAATAGAAAAAGAAATTACAAAAAATAACTAAATCTCTTATCTTTATCTTTAAAAGAAGTTACTTTTTTCCCACCTTCCCCAACTAGACTAGATTGAATTTTTGACTCCTCTTGGAATGAAATTTTGAAGAATGGAGAGTTTTTTTTTTCTTGCCATCCCAAATAATATCATGTTATTTGCTTTTTGTATCAAATTTTAGAGCTACTGGAGTAGTGTTGCATTTTTCCTAAGCACAAGGCTTTGCGAAAAAACAACTCCATGCAACATAAATTCCTCACGTTCACTAAAAACCTCAAAATTGACATCGGGGAAACCTATTAGACTAGAAAAGTGATAGGAGGTGCTCCCCATCTCAACAAATATAGGTCCCTAATTTTCTATTGTGCTCTTGGTTGTGAAATAACATAAATGCAAGAAAATTGGAGATTTATCTTTGTTGAGAAGGGGAGCACTCCCCATCACTTTTCGAGTCTGGATTTAACAAATTGTTTTTTTTTTCTTAAATGATTGCGTGTTTTGAATGTTAGTAGGTTTAACTATAAGTTATTCCCGGAACAAAATCTCGGGAGTTTTGTACAGAAACTCGTGCAAAAATTGGTGCCATTCCTGTTTTTTTGACAACGTTTGGTTACACCGTCTTAGGGCCAATGATCGATGTAACCTTTGAAAAATGCATTATAGATCCAAAAGAGGGTTCATACATTTTTTGGACGTTGGTTAGTATGACAAAACATGCAACATCAAGACAACATTTTCTTCTCTAAATATGTCTCTTGTATGTATACGTAATACGGAAATGTTCAAATTAATATCCATCCTGTGCACTCACGTATACTCGTAAATGTTTAGTACAGTGCACCCCCCGAGGAGACATTACTTAGCATATAGAAATTGATACTTGGTTCCATTCTTTTACAAAGACATAATGGCATCTTCAATAAAATATATCTACCAAAAAATTGCTTTTTGTTTTGCCTCATTGTACTTAAATAAATATATATTACTAGTTCGTGGTTGTTTTACTTGTTTGTAGTTGTTGCACTAGTTGGATATTGTCATGCCAATATTTACAGGTTTCATAACATAAGTTTGTCAAGCCACTGTTATCATGTCGTTAATAGTCAATTACTAAATTCTAATTTTGTGAGGAATTGTGATTAGCATATCGTGGAAAATTACTATTCTAATTTTGTCTTTATAAGATTATCATATCGCTGAAAAATACTATTGTAGTATTTTGGAGAATTGTAAGTACCATATCGTGGATAATTACTATTGTATTTGGTTTAATGGTGTAATTGGCCTAATGCTGAAATTTTCTATCCTAATTTGTCTAATGGTGCGATTGGTCAATTGGTTTAACAATTTTCATGATAAGGCATACAAAATGTATAGTGTGACATTACATAACAAACAAAATTTTGGTGGTAAATATTTTCTATTAGTCATTGTAAAAAAATTTAAAAATTCAAGATCAAAACTCATTCCACACTAAATTGATCAAACCTGAAATACCGTATGCGAGGGTCAATTTTGTACAATATTGTGTCAAAATCTAATTTCCACATCAGATTTTGAGAGGTCCACATCACCATAAACCAATGATAAGATGACATGTGATACTCTTTTGACAAAATGAATTAATTTATGTCGAAACTAACCACGAGGTAGGGTATTAGCTTTGGTTCTTTTGAGGGGTTAAGACAAGAGTGCCTTCTAAGCACCAAAGGGGGTTTTACGCCATTTCACTTCATCCGTTGCACTTCATCCGTTCCAGACCAGCTACATACTAGTGTACTACTTCACGATGGATTTCTCTAAATCCCCCGGTAGTCTTGAATGAATGGAGACAACAGTACCCCCTATTTTTGTTCGGTTCAGGGCTCACCTGAGAAAAATTCCCCCTCCTCCAATGGAATTTTATTCCCAAATAAAACCTTTCACGGTAAATTGGGGATGTAGGCAACAAATTTGCAAAAACGTTTGCCAAGAAAAGCACCGAAAGTGCCCAAAATGGAAATTTCAGAAAAAAGAGGGGTGGATGAATAGCGCCTCGCATTCAAGACCACCGGGGATTTAGGGCCGCTTCACACTATAGCCGTCCAAGTCGAGAGGCCGTGGGATTGAGAGTCCAAACTTTGTTGAGAGTCCAAAGAAATCTACTGAAAATAGGCATAAAATATAGTTTTCATTTTTTATGAAAAGAAATCGACAGCCTCTCGACCATAGTGACGGGTCTTGCAAAATGTAGGACCCAAACTTCCTCTCGAGAGGCCATCACCTTAATCAAAAAGTGTTGCCATGTAAGCATTTTGAAGGTTCACGGCCTTTGGACTTTGGCCTCTAGTGTGAAGGGTCGAGAGGCCGAAACTATGGTTTTTTGCAATTTGATTGGTGGAAACCGACGGCCTCTCGACCTTCGGCCATAGTGTGAAGCGGCCCTTAACCCCTGGACGTCCCACGGGGTCCGTAGTTGCCTGGCCGTATACCTCACATACGGTGGGGTCACAAAATTATGTCTTGTGATTTAAAGAGAATCTGCCAATTTTAGCCGTACCGATGTAATTGGTAGTGTGGCTAGAGCTCCCTGAATTTTTGGAAATGTATTTGACCGTGTGAGTCATGAGAAGATTGGGAATCTTTGTATGCAAAGTGAGCTTACTATGTACAATTATAGGTTTTTTATTTTTTGAAAAAAACGTGTTGGGAGGATTGCATATCCATACGGTGGAATCATAGAAAATAGTAATACTAAGCCATGAAAAATATAGCTAATGTGAAAGGCCCAACACAATATGGGCTGTGGAATGTGCCTCATTGCATACGGTTTTGGGCGGGTCACCCGGAGATACAGAGGCTTCTCGAATCTGAAGTTGGCCACAGAGGATAGTCCGGCCTTTGGGAAATTCCAACCGTCATGCACACTTCCTGGATGAGCGCCATGTGGTTTCACTGACGGTTGCTCATGGCGGGATGCAATTTAATCATTGGAATCTAACTGCTGATGTGGTTAGAATCTCCAAGGTCCCGCCAACAGTCACCACTGCATTCACAGCTGCATTCACAGCTGCATTCACAGTTGCAGTCATGCATGGATCGTCGGAGCCACAGCAACGGTCACGTAGAGATCTTCTAGAACTCTCTCAATTCAGCAAAAACCAACGCTCAATCAGCTGGTGTCCATTGGACTTCACTCAGCACAAAACGAGGAGGTTGTGTGTCTCATGTAAACGAAATACATACGGCAAAACTCATCAAAATCTTCTTTGTTGTACACATGGTTGCGTGCGAGTATCACGCAGAGAGGACGCACTTGCTTGTCTCTTCCTTGCATATACGACTTCTTTGCATTCAGTTCATTTGGTATTTCTATTTCTGAAATGAAGCCCTTCGGCTTGAAGGATGCCTCCCACTCTTGATGGTTGGGAAATGCCTTCGCTGCCTTCATCTATATTTAGAGAGAATCCTTTCAAAAAGTGCATCAACAATGCATCATCCACGCCCTGCGCACATAATATGAACGACCTTGAAATCAACTCGATGCATAAGTTTTCTGCTAAAGTCCTAAAAAGAACTTCCAAGAGATGGAAGGTTGTGCGATGCACATTATGGCAGCGGAGCACATATGGTATACACAACGGAGTGAATTACAAGGTTAGAGAGAGCATTATAACATTTAATGCAAAAGAAGGTCAAGTAAGAGCCACCTCTGATTTTCCTCCCGCAAGATCCACTAGTTCCCGCATTATCTTGAGCACGTCCACGTTTCCTTCGTTGATTACTTCAACTGAGCTTTCAAGGGAGCAGTTCAGAAATATCCATTCTGCCAGCCATATTTCCCGTCAATAGCCATGTAAACAGGAACGTAGACATGCCCGGTACACAGGTGATCGTCCTTTAAAAATTGCAGCTCGTCAACAAAGCAAGACTGTAAGCTTTGCGGCAATCGTGATAACAGAGGTTCATTCCTCTGGAGTGATTGAATGAACAATCTCCGACTGTTTCAGTGGCATTTGTGCCATTGCCTTGCTACCCTCGCACACGTCCAGTTCGTGGTCTACATCGTGTTTCAATTCTTAGAAATCGTTTAGCAACGAGGTGAACTGATTTCATATTCAATAGAGTAACTAATTCGAAATTACGCAACGCTCAAACACCATTGCTGACGCCAAGACAATAATTGCGCAAAAAATATCAGGTTCTACACTTGTCTGGCCTAATATCAGCACCAAGAAACGAACATAAGCGAGTCTACCAAGTTCCAAACGCAAGATATTTAATGAATCTGTCAACACATGAGCAACACTAATTTCTGTAATTATATTTTGCTGGAACTCGTTCTGAGTAAAGGTCAAAGATTTTATCTCAATTTCTTGATATACCATAGCGTTAGTACAGTCGATTACAGACATAATTTTTACTTTTCAATTTCAAATTTCGAGATTTAATCCTAACGCTGGAGAACTAAAAACTGAAAAGGTAGAGCTTACTTGCAATACTCCATTGCGGATATACCGATTGCGGAGTTCGAGCGCAGAATGAAGACGCCATTGAAAATCGCAAAGATTTCAAAGAACTGCACAGTACCAGCATTGGCCTCGTCACCGCCATGTTCTCGCAACTTGATGCCCCGAAGTAGAAGCAACGCGTTGCGCAAACCGCAAGATGCTGTGCTGCCATTGTTGCAGGCTGCAGGGAAAGCAAATCAGACGCAAGAACAATAAAAAACGTCAGAAAGTTTGAGTCTCAGGTGTTGCGGTCAGTCCTTTCGCATGCAACGGAGGTCCTTATATGCAGATGTCAGAATCCACACACCATTGACACAGATTATCTACCCTGGCACACATCCTTTACCATCGCCAGCAAGATTGCAGAGCTCGCCATATCCAAAATGGCCATATCTAACTTAATAGCAGCGCCATGGCTGCCTCGTTTTGTGCTGAATGAAGCCCAATTGTACACCAGATGGTGTACATTGGACTTCATTCATGCACTAACAATGAACATATAATTTTTTTGACCATCTTCTCAGATTGTCAGCCGAGAATGTTCTACAATTCAGCAAAACCAAACCTCAACTCAGCTGGTGTACATGTACTCATAGGATACCCAAATAACATGTTCTTTCAATTGCTACATTGGAATCCTCTTCAAAGACATATGTAATTTTTTTGACCTACTTGAACTCTGGCCATACCTGGTACCATCCAGCCCAAGCAGAGGCGAGTCCACTGAGCCCCAATATAACAGTGTGCGATACAAAGTTAACGGATTGGGATCCACAACAGCCAAAGCGATGAAAAGATCAGACGTTTTCACAACGATGGACATGACAGACATGACGCGCTGCATCTTGATAGAAGAAATTTTAGCCTTCAAGCTCTTGATCTCCTTCTCATCCTAAAATGTTCCTCAGCACCTATAAGACGCTCCAATGCCACCAAGTATTATTTCCACATGTAAACTTGACATTTTTTAACTCCAGAATTTCAATGGAATTTCAATGTGCACCTGCATATGCTTGCAAGACTTCATACAAGAAATGGGAGAGATATAATTACCTTCTGTACGTAGTGTCAAATAGAGTGCATACCGTTCTTGGAAGGCAAGGTCGGCAGAAAATAATTCCCCAAAAAAATGCCACCCAGAGATACACATGTGGTCAGAATCTCAAAGGTCCCGCCAACAAAAAAGTTAAGTCGCAGCTGCAGTTACAGCTGCACCCACAGTAGCGAGTGGAATCCAAGAACATCGCCCAAATCCCAAGCTCACGGACAAATAAGAATCCAATGGTGGCAACAATGAAATACACATGCGTACAAACAACAATTCACGTTGCAGCTATTGTGCAAAGTTGCAATGGCATAAGTAAATAAGTTCACTGCATAAGTAGAGGTCATCCCAAGATAACAAAAATTGGGTTCAAAATTGCCATCTACTACAAACAATGTTCGTGACACTAGTCCAATTTGCTATGCCATCACACTACTACGAACACCCATCACTACCTGCGCATGGTGTAGAAGAAACAAATAACAAAAAAGCCTCGAGCACACCCCTAGCAAATGTTCACACCCGGTGATGAGCTTCACTCCAAACTTCAAGCTAGTTGGGACTAATGCGGTCCACAAGTAGGTCCAACCAAGCAAGAAAGCTAACCATTTGTCCGCCCCACTCCGAATCCAAGCCGCTACCTGACAAAGCATCAATCGCAAGAACGTGAGATGAGAAAATCACCGACGAGGAGCTGCGACAAAGCCCGGTTGAGTGTGCACACGAACATAACATGCTCCATCACACATGAATTGCCCGGCACAACCCCCGCAAAAACGGCGCGTGACCTTCCGACACACAATGCATGCACGTCGGGCAGAGGGATGCCCTTCGATGCGGTGGAAACCCGGTCGTGCTAGCTGACGATGGCACCCACGAATGTTGCCGCCGGCAAGGAATGGTCCAACCAGAGCCATGGCAAGTTCGGTGTGCCAAAGAAGCTTCGATGATACTTGCAATCCAACCCGCTCCGCATCTGCCCGGTACAAGACATACGCATTCATACAAGTTGAATCAAGGACGAACAGTAGGAGTCGGTGCCACCACTTCTGGCTCTGCAGTTGTGTAGTGTACTCTCCTCTTTGCTGGTCTACTACATCGATTCCACGCATAAATTGTTGGTACTCCAAAAGGATAGGAGAAGTGGGAAAATCCAACCGGTCCCGGCGTCCTGGAATCTACCTTGGTGCAACACATGAAGGATCACATGGATTCGTGGTTGTCGATAACAAGAAAACCGGCTTTGAATCCACCCAACATACCGCTGCAATTTTTCAGGACCGGTGCATCTTTGCAGCGACAGTACCACGAGCTGGGAGCTGTGTCGCAGGAAATCCAGCTAGTGAGCTTGGAAAGCCACGCGATGTCTTCTTTACAGTCCTTGTGGCAAAAAAACCCCGATCAAGCAGCGACATGTGCAACTTCACTCCGGTGAAGAAATTATCCGTGATAATTGTGTGGCCTCGGTGTTCATAGCCTCTAACCGCTTGAAGCACAGCATCCTCGCCCACCAGATCACCCTCAGGCCGTTCGTGAGAGGACCCCAAGTACACAATGCAGTTGGAAACATACCTGTTAACCAAGGAAGGCACGAAGGTCTTAGACAAGCTACAGTCAACAACATGGAGGGATCAACGAACCTCTACCAATAGACTAGACATTGGAAAGCTCTAGTATCACACGATTTTTTCATTATCTTCAGCTTCATTCAAGTTATAACAGGGTTGGTTTGCAACAGTGGAAATTATTCTCTTAGAGAGCCTCACGGACCAACAGATGCTGATCATTCCGTGATCTTTAGTTACAACAGGGATAAGCGGCAATGAAAATTACTCTCTTAGAGAATCACTACTAATAGACAAAGCTCTAGTATTCGTAATTGTTGTAAAGTCTATGATATGAAAAGTCTGGAGTTTCATATGAGCAACTATTAGATTTGAAGTAAAAAATAAAACAGAGCAACACAATTTTGACCCCTAGGAATTTTTTACAACCAAATTATATGACATTCATTTTTAATCAAGATGAAATTATCCATAGAAAGTAGAGTTATTCATAAAGTCACCTTCAATTTGTTGAATCTACAAAGAGTTTTGCTTTATCATACTCTTATTTGTTCACTCAAAACAATTAAAAGGTGTGAAAGATCTTGGTGGTTTATCATTATTAGGTGTGTAAGAGGTGTGTAAGAGCTTGGTGGTCTTCAAAAGTTTTTTAGCTCCTTTCTTGGTGCTAAAAAACTTTTGAAGATCACCAAGCTCTTACACACCTCTTACACACCTAATAATGATAAACCACCAAGATCTTTCACACCTTTCAATGATTTGAGTGAATAAATAAGAGTGTGATAAAGCAAACCTCATGGTATCTTTTTTAAAATTTGGTGGACTTTACGGATAACTCTAGTGTATATGAACTTGAAATTTGCGCATTGTTTAGACTTTGAGATTTTTAGCCTAAAGACATGAATAGATAGAGTTAACAACACAAAGGGATCAACAGAGAGGGATCAACGTTCTTAAGGGACTTATCGCGACGAGCTCGATGCTAGCGCCCACAACTTTATACCAAAACGAACAGGTTTTGATTTCATGTACTGCCGAATTGCACAGTAACGTCCCTTATAAGCCACCATAATTTCATTGACAGTGCAAATTGGCTCCGGATTGTACAACCGCTGCGAGATTTCGGCAAACCCTTCTACCAACCAGCGTACCTTTCCAATCTTGTCAAAGTTTGGGCCGGTGGAATCCTTGGGTAGTGAGTCGTTGTCGACCAAGTGAATACAACGGACGATGGCCTCGAACCGTTGGCGTGTCATGGCTGTACTGATGATGGGGCATGTGAATAACGGTCTTACATCCCAATACATGCGGCAGTGAGGGAGTTCCTTGAGGCCCATAAGTAGTAGAACTCCAAACCAACAAAGCAACTCCGCCTCCGTTACATCCACCTAGTCAACTCGTCCGTTAGTGAGATGCGGCTGGTCATAGTCGAGTTGCTCAGCATACCTGCAAGAGCATCAATTGACTCATTTCAACAACGTTCCTAATCCAGGCTCAAGCATACAGAACATCATTCAATTACCGTGGTATTGTTCTCCAAACACAGAAATTTCAGATGTATATGAGTTGTAACGCTCATCATGCACCTTGAGTAAATTGCTCAAATATTTCTGGACCAGTCCATTGAAATGGGTGCGCACCTAGTTTAGAGTCACAAAATTCTATTTAGACGTTTTGGAAATAGTAGACTACAAACCGCAGTAGACCAAAACAACATCCATTTAACAAACTTAGAACCAACCCCCATTACAGTGCCGGCACTTCGGATGTACACTAACTTATTGAGTTACCTAGCTTGAATGAGCTGACATGAATGCAGGGCTACGGAATTTCAGGACTCTGTTAAATGTTATACGATTAACATCCGAAGCATTGTTCAAGAGATTTCTTACACTACTCAAAGTGTTACACAACATCAAATATTTCCAAATTAAATGCGTTAATATTAACTCCTTATGCTGGATAGGAAAATCAACGAGAAGACATGCAATTTCTCCCTCTCAAAGTTCACCAGTGAAATCATAAAAGAGATGGCAATATGAAGCACATCAGCTATGACCAGTCCATGCCATTTGCCAACCCCGCAGTAAGTTATGTAAGTTCGACGGTCATTTGTTTTAAATTAAACAAAGTGTTGGAATATGTATTGGATGCAATCATGTTAACAATTCACAACCATAGACAAAGTTGCAAGCCACGCGATTTCAAGACCCTCTGTTCAATGCTCTACAAGTACTTAATAGTGATTTCTTAACCTACTCAAAGCGGAACACAACATCAACAATTCAAAATTAAATGTGCAAATGCTAACCCCTTATGCTGGATGGTAAAATCAAAGATCCTTCCCTCTCAAAGGTGTATGTTCTTAACCCTTTTTCAAAACCTTTTTCAAAACCTTTACTACATTTGTTATGTTTTTTTTTTGGTGCAAAATTTCACGTAAGGATGTTTGCCTTCTCCGATGAGGTGCAGCTACAAAGCCCAGAAGGTAGTTCAGCCTTGCTTATTTTATTGGCAGACCATTCAAGTTTGTACAATTTGTATAACCGACCCCGTAGTATTCCTCACTTGCTGAAGGTTGGACCACACACGAAAAGCAAGCATTCAATTATCACAAATACAGAAAATAATCATACAAACCCAGCACTCTTACCTGTTAGTCTCCCGAACAGTTCGGGCCATTGTTGCTGCAGGCCAAAAGTCCCTGAAGTACTCAATGGGCTGTCCAGGAGCTGCCCGGAAAGTAGTTGGGCCAGGTCTCGGGCCTGCACCAGAAATGTTGTCGCAGTTAGGGACGGACGTGACGAGAACCCAAATGAGAATGGTTAATGCATATCCTCTTCTAAAAATAATATTTTTACTAAGGAAACTCCATTGTCATTCAAGCCCCAAGACTTGTACTATTTCTTTATATTTCTCGTTATAGAGAACCTTGATTTCTGTATGACACATGTAGTATGATACCTGGACTCTCAATCATGATAAGTGTATGATTTTTTTACACATGGATGGTTAACTATTTTTGACCAACTCTGCAAAGGTTTATAGTAGCACTCATTTAGTTTTTGATGATGTTTATTCAGGAGCTTTTGAACAAGGTCTGTGATGCATACTACTTGCCAGCTTGGTGCTCACCCTCTGAACTACGTTAGCTTAGCCCAGGATTTGGGTCTCCAGGTGAGTGTAGTTTTCTACTTCAATGTGCATTTCCTTCTCTGTTTTTTTTAATTCAATTTACACTCTCTGCATCATATACTTTATGAACTGTAATGGAGGTTTTGGTAAAAACATGTGAACTACAACATGCAAACTACGACAGTAAAGTGAGGAAACTAAAGAAATGCACTTTATCAACCATGCTATTATTGTGAGCATGAGAACTAAGAGGACAAAACTTGCCCCCTAATTTGTGCATATAGGGGCCCACCTTAAAAAAATCAACGAGAAGGTCTACATACCTGTAAAAACTCTATCACCTTCCAAGGTCAGATTTTCCTCCTGCCATTGGTCATCCGCCCAAGTCTTTGCGAAGTCCCAGCCGCTTGTGTCCTCTTCATCGTCATAGATGCCTAACTGCGACAACGACATCTCTTGAAACGAGCCAGAAGAGGAGGAGGAATTACCTGATTGAGCCTCGTCTGGAAAGTCTTCCCATGCTGGTTGCCATTCACCATCGCTTGCATCTTCTTCACCCTCCTCTGGTGCAATGTTCTCATCTATGGGCCGTTGTCCGGCAGCCTTCACTGCTGGCATCTCACTGGACCCGCCGAAATCGAAGTTCAAAACCCGCGTAACACCGTCATGCGCACCTCGGGTGACATCCATGCGTGTCTCAGTCACGAGCACCTCCCGTCTAGCAATACTCCCTCCAAAATCAACAGTGAACATGGGCTGCCCGTGTACCTCATGGTAATACCGCTGTGTGACGAGGCCCCTGAACTCTTGAAGTCCGCCCCACAACCCTGAGTCATATCCTAGCATGCTGAGCTTCACGTAGATGTATTGCTCGGTGAGAAATGCTCGGTCATCAACCGGGCTCGATCTCCCGGGCTCAAGCCCCTCTCCACAGGAAACCCGGCCGTAAAGGCATTCCTTCGAATTACTTCTGAGAATTCTCCATACGGGCAAGACCTCTCTGGTCTGTGCTGATTGGTGGCGCCCCAGGTGTGAAGTCTTGCTCAGAAAATCGGCACACCCCAAGCAATGAAGAACTGAATGTCTCTGCGCGTTGGCTCCTTCCGAGTAGTTGTCGTAGATCCGCTGCCTCCCTTGTGGGTGTCACAAAACCGGCACCTTCTGGGAGCTCGATGGATGCCAGATCATCCTCCGCCTCCAAATTCGTAACTTCAGCTGTGCGTATCGGACTCCTCACCGTCCTTGGTCTCAACATTACTGGGCTTGTGCGCTGCATGATGATAGTCGGTGCCTCCCACCCTTCTGGAATTGCTGCCGGTGCACCGCCTCGCCCACCTCATCCCATCCGTCGCCCACGCGCCGCGCCCACGCAGCGTCCTCGCCCACCATCTCCTCCATTTCCACCTCGTCCACCTCCTCCCCTTCCACAGCGCCCCCGTAACGCCAGTGGCCTATTTGCATGCACAAAAGTTTGAGTGCCGTGACTGCATTAACATGTGCCTATAACACCTTCTAATTTTTGTAATATGCTCAAGCAGAAGGTACATATATCTTAAAAGAATTATATATCTTCAAGAAGCCAAGGGATCAAACGTGGTAATTATAATCGACATACAAGAAGATTAATGACTATCAAGAATAGCTAAAATTATGTAAGTATCCGTGACTAATGAATATAATCTGAAGCCAGAGCAAAGAAAATTACGAATGAGAAATGACGCTGAAAATGAAGAATGTCCAAGGAGATGAAGAATCATGCAAGAGCCAATCGACAATTAATGGAACCAGAGAAAGAAAAAACAGAGCAAAGAAAATTACGAATGAGAAATGAAGCTGAAAATGAAGAACGTCCAAGGAGATGAAGAATCATGCAAGAGCCAATCGACAATTAATGGAACCAGAGAAAGAAAAAACAGACTGTATCTAAGGAGGGAAAAGAAAGGAAGAAAACACGGTGTAAAACGTAATTAGGTAGCTAGCTAGCGGCGAGAGGGAAACGGCCCATAACCTGTTGATTCAATCGACAGGCAGGAAACGAAAGAAGAGCAGAGACTGCATGCATGCAGACTCATGAGACGAAGAGCAAGTTACGTTGCACATCCAATACTTTTATATTTATATATGTATATACATGACTGCATGAACTGGAGAAATTTAAACAATTTTCATGAGCCTCAAAACAACACCATCTACATACAGTATCGATTTTTGCAATCTGCACCAGAGCATATGCTTGGATTCTTGTATGTGCAAAACATCATGTGTTTGAATTCTATCCAAAACCCCTCATCAGCTTTTCACTGTGTGCTCATAAAAGGAACTGGAATTCCTCCTATGTGCTCATAGCCAAAAAGAGCTTGTGCATCAATGATTCATTAGTTACAACACCATGCAGACATCGAGAATAAACCTAGGTAAACCCCGAAACCTGACAGTGAATTCTTTCCAGTACCAGTGGCCTCATTACAGTAGAAGCATCAGAACATGTTAGGGACCAATGAGTGGGACTCCTCTGGAAGCATATGTTTCAACTTCGTGGGTTCCCAATCAAAACTTCGAGGTTTGCTTTATCATACTCTTATTTATTCACTCAAACATTGAAAGGTGTGAAAGATCAAGGTGGTTTATCATTATTAGGTGTGTAAGAGGTGTGTAAGAGCTTGGTGGTCTTCAAAAGTTTTTTAGCTCCTTTCTTGGTGCTAAAAAACTTTTGAAGATCACCAAGCTCTTACACACCTCTTACACACATAATAATGATAAACCACCAAGATCTTTCACACTTTTTAATTGTTTTGAGTGAATAAATAAGAGTATGATAAAGAAAAACTCTTTGTAGATTAGCTAATTGAAGGTGACTTTACAGATAACTCTAATACTGCAAAGCTTATGACAACCAAATTCCACGAGACAAGGATGAAAATATATGAGGTCTTACCTTTCTCCAATGGCCTCACAGGGATTTTCGGAGGCGCTTGTTGTTGGAGCTCGTGCTCCACGACGACCTCGCCTTTGAAGGCTCCCCCGACCCCGGCCTCGGCGTACACCATGCAGGTAAGATTCGTCTCGATTTAGTCGGAGTGGGACTGCTCCCACTGCTGCCACCCGGCTCTCCTCCGGCCTCACCGGCGACCTCGTCAGGCATTGATCGACTAGATCCGTGGAGATCTCGGTCCGGTCCAGAAACACCGACGAGATCGGCACCGCTACAGGCTCCCTCTCTACCCTCCGTCTCAAAGGCGGCTGCGTGTTGGGGGAGCGTAGCAACGCTCTCTCCCCACCCTCCAATCTTGCGTCTTCTCGCATTCTTCCCATTGTCTGCCTCAGCAATATCCGGGAACCACTTGTTCCGAATCAACCAGTTCAATCGATCACTAAATCCCTCGGGATCTCCTTCTTCTCTTCGGGTTGTCCACCCCAGAACGTGATTCACGTGCCTCCGGAACAGGTAGCGATGCCAACGCGCATCCAAAACCGCAGCAGATATGTGAGTACGAGGTGGAAGTGGCAAGCTGCACATCCAGCTTACTGTGAGCAAACCCACAATTCTGTGCGCTTGTGCATCTGAGGCTCCTCGATCCTTTGCCCACTCCCTAAGTAGTTGAGCATCGTCTTCTAGACCCTTGGGTGCAGGCGGCGGCAGCCACACGGAACTCATCATGCAAGCGATCTCTCCACAAGAGCGACAAGACAAAACGAAACGAACTGTCCTACCTCCTCCGCCACTCTAACAAATTATTTCAATCAAAATCGTGCGCAATGCTACCACGCCCCTCCACCACTCTAAACCCACTAGATCGCTGTACAAGAAACAGAACGCATGCATCATGGAGCCGAAGCGCCTTGGATCCGCTTCACCGTTGCGCCTTGGATCCGCTTCACCGAGTTGCAGTCACGCATGCACTGAGCCCGCTCTCCCCTGGGTCGAAAGGTCCCGCCAAGTCCATCCCGCGGAAATCGAGCAACGGCCAAGACACGTAAGCATCCCACAACCCTCCAATACTCCGGGTACTGGGGATCACTAGTATTCTACGCTCTGTATGCGACAATGGTGTACAAACGCATGTAGCTCCATGCTCAAAGGTCGGATCAGGGCGCCCAATATGCCAAAAGAACGCGGATACAATGAATACTCAATTTAGCAATCCACTGTTGCACTACTGGAACCCTAAATTGCTCAAATACGTGAAAAACCTAATGTATTTGCCAGAAAGGCATTCTCAGACGTCCAAGGGTTAACTTAGAGACGGCGGGGCTTCATGATGGCGGATATGATCCCAGAATTCATCCACAACGGATGAAAAAGGACAAGACATCATCCAAAAGGAGCTTTATCCAAGAGCAGTGTGTGGTGAGAGCCAGGCCCCCACACGACCCCGATCCTTTCTTCAATCCACAGCGCACTAGTTATCTCTCACAACCCATCCCCTTCCTCTCGCAATTCCTCGCAACCCACTCACGAAATCCCCCCCTCAACAATTCCTCAATTCAATCCCACACCAGCACAAGCCGCACAAGCAGCAATGGCGATGGCGATGGGCGTGGCTTCGATGGCGACTGTGGCGCCCAAGCAGCTCCAGGTCGTCACGCCGCGCGCGTCCGCGTCCAACACGGGGGAGAAGCAGGGCTTCCTGGACTGGTTCCGCACGGCCCTCGACAAGGAGTCCCTCAGCGAGACCGACGCCGTGCTCGCCAAGGTCAATGGCGATGCGAAGACCAAGCCCACCAACCCTGCTGGCAAGAAAGCCTCCCCTCTCCCGCCCCTCAAGAAGGCCGGCTTCAACTTCTTCGGCAAGAAGTGACGGGAACTCCCGCCTTCCGTGTAGACTACTCGACGCGCCCCCGATGGTCAGTTCCCCTTCCCTCCTGTGCTTTGGTTTCTACCGAGGATTGGCAATTGCTCTTTCTTCATGTTGTTTTGTGCTTCTTGTTCCCATTTTCGAGAGGGTTCCAACGCACTATAATACGTCTCATTTGGATACTGTATGAATCAGTCATGAGTTATTGAAGTTTACAGCTGTTTTGTTGCATTTTATGTTGTTTTGTGCTTCTTGTTCCCATTTTCGAGAGGGTTCCAACGCACTATAATACGTCTCATTTGGATACTGTATGAACGAGTCATGAGTTATTGAAGTTTGTTGCATTTTATAAGGATTGGCTATTGTACTTTGTATACTGGAGTTCATGTTGTTTTGTGCTTGTTCCCATTTTCGAGAGGATTCCAATGCACTATAATATGTCTCATTTGGACACTGTATGAATCAGTCATGAGTTATTGAAGTTTACAGCTGTTTTGTTGCATTTTATAAGGATTGGCTATTGTACTTTGTATACTGGAGTTTATGTTCTTTTGTGAGGCTTTTTGAGAGGATTCCAATGCACTATAAAACGTCTCATTTGGATACTGTATGTTTAAGTCAGGAGTTGCTCTGTAGTTTACAGCTTATGTTGCATCTTAGAATTCATTATGAAGATTGGCTATTGCACTTTCTGTACTGAAGTTCATGTTCTCTTGCGGATTATGTTCCCATTTTTGAGAGGATATTCAACACAGTAAATATGTATTATTTGGATAATACATATTTTCGTGGATTAATAAGTCATGAAGTTGTTGCACCTAAGATTTCGTTATGTGGATTGGTTATTGCCTTTTCTGCACTGGAGGTCAAGCTTTTGGATTGTTTGAATCGCTCTCTTTCTGTTTCCAAATGGCATTCGGATAATTTTCAGCTGTTCTGAGAGGATTTCATTTTCAGAATGGAATTCTTTTTTGTGAGTCTCGTCTTACAGAGGATTCCTATCCACTAAAACATGAACTTTTTGGATGCTGTTTAAATAAGTAATGAAGTATTGAAGTAGTACTGTTTCGTTGCATCTTCGAATTGACCATTGCACTGATTTTGGATTGTTTTAATTGCTTTGTTTCTTCAAATTGAGGTGCTTCAATCGTGAGTAAGGTTGGGAACCCATTCTCATGATTTCGTTATTAGAATAGAGTTTTCTTTTGGCTTTTGTCTCCATCTTTGAGAGGATTCCAACACACCAAAATATGTATTATTATGATATTGTGTGAATGAGATATAAATTTTTGAAGTATTGGGATTTCAATCATGAGCCTAGACTACCTTGAACCTATTGTTATAAACCTACACTAGTGGAAAGGTGATCTTGGGGCACCACAAGATAGTCAACTAGCACAAGAACCAAGAGAAATTTGGGTGGATGAAAAACTGTACATGATGTAGTCGAGAGAAAAGGTTGCAATCTGTTTATCGTCTGTTACATGGACGCAAGCGCGTCAAAGGGTTAACATTGATAATGGTGGCAGAAATGTAGCTTTTGTGGTGGCATTGCTAGATTGGACATGCTGATTTACATGTAGGCCAATCATTTCAGCATAATAAATAACCATTTTCTGATTTGTAACATTGGTGGACATTGTGCAGGAATTAGAGCAATACTAGAGAGGGACAATTTGCTGACAAGACATGGAGTAGCGTAGTGCCCTTTATCCGAAAATGATTGTATGATGGATTCTGGAGTCACAGGGGCGCATGATTTTCGGAGCCAAGCGTTTCTGCACCCTGTTTGTAATGATGCACACTTTTATGAGATTCAGCTCATATACTGGTCACTTACCTTGTTTTTCAAGTGAAGAATGATGCAGCATCTGACCATTTTACCAATTGGCCATTTTCGTTTTCTGCATCTTCGTCTTGCACTCTTGATCTCCTGTTGATTATTGCTAATGTGAATGTTTCCAAGAGTTTAGCATTCTCAGTTTACTCTGAAAAACAAGAGAGGCGTATAGTATGTTATATGCGATTCACCTGAGAGTAATATCATAACAGTCTTGAGTTGGCTTAGCATGGCCCCTTTCATACAGAAATTTTTCTTGAAGGTTCATACTGCTTATTGTAGAGGTATCATTCTTTATTGTTAAGGTTTCTACAGTAATAATGTTGAAGAGGACTAAGCCAAGGCACTTCAACAAGAATGTTATGGAGTATCACTAGAAGCAAACCTGCCGCTTTTCACTAACTGAAATGAAGGAAAAGGTACATTTTCCTTGTTCTATATGACTAAAAGCACTCACCAACTCTAGAATGGCTTGAAATAAAAGTGAGAAGCGACGAGTTTCCATGTAGTATGTAAATGAGGAGGATATGTAAGTATGGATTAGAATCCTCCTCTGAATTGGCAATGAGACATTTGAGTTAACCGAAAAGCACATCTAACCTCCCTTTTTGCTTTACTTATAACCTCTCTATTGAACTATACTTGAGTTGAATAGTGTCGTGTCATAGATTATCCCCTTGTGGACCAGGGGCTTGGAGCTTTGGTGGAAGGTGTGGGAGTCATAGCAAGGTGTGGAGAATAATGGCAATGCTTTGCTTTAGATTGTCTCCCAACTCATCATACACTAGTTTTCGGTCTATTTATATTTCAATGAGTTCAAGAGGAATTCAACATGAGTTTGTCAAAACTTTCCTCTTTGGGCTAACTTTTCGGTTAACTCTATTGACACAATTATCTTGTATATTGGACTTGGCATTATGAAACATATCAGTTGAATTTTATTTGCACAAACATTGACATTGGAATTTTTTGAGAAATGGATCAAATAGAAGGTTGAAGTGCATCCTATTGTGACACCCGACTATTTGTGATTGTGAAAGTGCTTGTTGAACTCCTTATTATCACATTTATATGAATTTCTTGTGAATACTTATTGACTATTGAACTAGAAATAACAAAGTGTGATGGGTGAAAGTACGTAATGAGTTTTCAACAGGAAATAACCAACATCAAGAGTTTAGGACCTCACTGATTTTTAACGATATCCGTGCAACATCCGATATTTCATGAGTTCATACATTTTTTGCACGGATTTTGCGCAAATTTCGCACTGCATCCGCACAGCTTCTACATGCACTTTTTTTGTTATCTAACAAAGTGTAGAATCTGTGCGGAATTAACGTGAAATCCGTGCAGAATCCATGCAAAAAATGTACAAACCCATGAAATATTGGATGTCGCATGGAAATCGTTTAAAATCCGTGGGGTCCTAAATTCCTAATGAAGTGTGATAGTGAAAGAACATAGTGAGTTTTGAACAAGAAATAACAAAGTATGATTGTGAAAGTACATAGTGACTTTTGAACTATTTATGGTATCTACCAAAGGGTCCATTTATTCCACCTAATTGTCCTTGCAAAGACATTGCTGTTACAGATTGAGTGGCAATGTGACCATTTTGGACACAAAATGACAATAGTTAACCCCTAAAGGACCTAGAAGCCCAACTTGGTCTCTACATTTTTTACAGTTTTAAGTACGTCTTATTTGGACTTCCTTTTGTTCAAATTTATTTGTTTTTTGACCAACAACACACATTTCGTTAAAATTGAATCTCATTTTGTTAAAACTGAACTACCAGATTGGAAAAGTGATAGGGAGTGCTACCCTTTGCAATAGAGATAGATCTCCAATTTTTCTACAACACTCTTATTTCACGAGTTAGAGTAGTGTAGAAAAATTGAGGACCTATCTCTATTGCGGAGGGTAGCACTCCCCATCACTTTTCCAATTTGGTAGTTCAATTTTAACGAAATGTGGTTCAATTTTAACGAAATGTGTGTTCAACACATGTAATAATCTTCACTAAATTTGGTGATATAAAATTGTCCCATTTGAATTATATTTTTCACAATACGATCAATTAAATTTTTCATTTTAAAACTGTGTACCCTTGGTCCTTTAGGGGTTAAACAAGTGAAAGCTTCTATATTTTCTCCACAAGATATACATGCATTTTGAATTCAACACATAGCCATTTAAACTAATATTTGTGGCAAAAACAAGGAAGACAAGGAACATTATGGGCTGCATCTTTGTTCAGTGTAGGGAGGCCTTAGTAGCACTTTTAGATTTTCTAATAACACCTTCAATAAATTATATAGATGACACCTAATGTCAGAAAAACATGATTCCGTTTTGAGTTTGTGCAGTAATTTTCAACATTCAAATTTTTTTGAACCTCAACTACATTTCCAAGAGGGCATAGCTGAAATCGTGGCACAAATAGGATACACTACCTTGACGATGGAGTTTGCATGGACCACTTTGGACGCTCAACTACATCCTCGATTACATCGAGCCCCGCATCGAGCAAGCCCTAGAAAAGAGCATGATCACATAAATATATATACGGTAGGAGTAACAATCACTGCTTTTTTTTGGCAATTTATTCCTAAATTGCTACACAAGATATATTGGACTATTGACACGTAACTAGAAAATAATGCCAAAATCACTGAAAAGGAAATTTTGAAAGAATGTACATGTTTTGGATGAATAAACAATATTTCATCCATATTTTACATGCTTTATGCAGATTATGCATGTAAGTAGCTTCATCATTGATCACGACTTGCACTGCCTAGAAACATTGGAAAAGAAAAATCCACCAGTAACTAACTACCAAGATGATGGCCACGAATTGAAAGCCAAGAAAATTCCAACCGACCCGTCCATGAGGAGATTGACTTTACAGTTCAGGTCACCACGGTCACATCCTGGGACCTCATTCGATCTCTTGGGCTGTGCAAAATGGGACTCCAGCAGGCGGGAGTGTAGATCTGACAAATGATCACAACAGGGTACTCGTGAATACAATGTCGTTAACACACTAGTAGGAAATGTGTCGTTTTTCACTTACTATAAATGAAAAAGGAATGAAACCACGCCAGGCACATGGGTTGTGGCAATGCTGGTGAGTGGCTTTGATCACAAGGAGACAAAAATCTAGGCATAACATTCCGTAGCTGTTCACTGTTTCCACAAAGTGGAGAATGAAAAACGACAGGTCTGCTTCTAGTGACACGAGATCAGAGGAATTTACAACGACTACCATCCTTCAAGCGACCTTTCAATTGCCCTCAGATCTGTGGTTAGCTGTTTCGCTGGCAATGAGATTCGTACCGGCTGAGCGTATCTAGAATGCAATCAATCAGTACAGCACATTTTCTGACTTATGCACCTCTTCAATTTCCACAGCAAGAATCTGGATACAGTACAGTACATTTAATTATGGAGGTTTGCGAAAAGATACTTGCATACAGTGTAAGATGCAAGCTGAAATGGTTACCATTAATATTGAGTAGGCACCAAAGCTGGTAGAGGCAGACCGACTCTGGCAAGAGAGACCTCCAGCAGCTCATTCTGGTTGGGGATCATAAGCAGCCCGCTCCCGGTCACTGTCACACGCAAGGTAAGCCACGTACTGTGAGCATTTTCAAAGTTTTGAAACCACCCTCAAAATGCAGTAGTTCACCTATGCCCCACTTATTCGAAAATCTACGGTTCGTTTGACCCAAAGCAGCAATCTAGCAGAGACGCTAGAAATATGGCATTCATCTGTGCCACCCATCAATTATGTACGCCATGATTCTCAGGATTCCCAGCAAGGCCAAGGGCGACATTTTGAAAGTTGTGTATTTGCAGCATTACATGACAACTCCTAACAGACTCCTGGGACATGCATGAATTTCTGATAAGAAGGAAGAATTCACAGAATTGCACATATCTGACTAAAATCAATGAGGTTGAACATACCAGTGCTTCTTCAATCCTTTGAAGTTCTTCGCAAATGTAAGTGAAGCTGGGTCTTTGCTTAGGCTCTCCATGCCAGCATTGCTCAATTAATAACTTCAGGTTTGCCGGACATATATCGTAAGGCAGTGTTGGTCTATATCCTGCAATCACTTTACCATACTCCGATCGGGGAATATCTGACAGTGGGAGCTTTCCGGTGAAGACCTCATAGCATGTCATTGCGAAGCTATACACATCTGCTGCCTTGAGGTCGGGTATAATGGACCTGTCAAGGTCAACATATAGTTTTTTAGTCGGCAAAACTTCAGGTGGCTGCCAGAAGCCTGTACCCGCTCCTCGGTACGTGACCTCGCTTTTGTGCAAATGTTCTGACCGTCCAAAGTCAAAAATTTTGACATCAAAGTGTCCAGAATGCAGCTCTCGAATCAGCACATTGCATGACTTCAAGTCTCTATGCACTACGTCTCTTGAGTGCAAAAAAGCCATGCCCAACGCAATCCTTCTGATGATGAACACTGCTTCATGAAGGGCAAAAGGCACAATACCATATTCAAGGCACCCTTTCCCGTATAAGTCCAATGAATCTGAGCTTTCCTTTATTCGAGAGTCGATGAGACGTCTCAAATCAATATCCATCATCTCCATTACAATCATGCAAACCCGGTTCGAACCAAGTGATAATCCCACCAGCTGAACTATGTGAGGATGACAAAGTGTCATCAAAAATTCAAGTTCCCTCACTTCATTTTTAAGGAAAACAAGTTCTAACCAATCCGGATCTCTCAAGAACCTCTGATTAAACCTCTGATTAAACCTCTTCACAGCAAAGGTACACCCTAACCAGGTTGCCGCATAAACTCTGCAATCAGCCCCCTGCCCAATACGTTGCGGGTTTTTGAGGTTGCTGGGCTCAATGAAGCTCAACAACTTGAACCTGTTCTTCAGCTTAGCAACCGTAGCGTCAATACTTTTTGGTGATGCACTGTCTCCATCCGATTCCTCCCCTGAGCCTGATTCATCAAGCTCCGACCATGGATCTGAGACAGGTTCTGAAAGTCCTGTGCTGTGTTCAATTCCTAGCACCCAATTAAGCAGTCTACCAAAGGCTCCATAGAAATGAGAAATCCACCGGAAAGGGCTCTGTATCACGACGTTTCCGATAGACTCACTGATTCTATCGCCAGGCTTCTTGGACTTGATAACGACTAACCTCTTACAAATCTTCTCAAAATTTGGCCGAAGAGTTGGATCGGGATTCCAACATGCTGCTATGAGTCCCCTCAGGTCGCCATCCAAGCTACTGGGCAGCTCTGGTCTCAGCCCTGCAATCACTTTAGTCTCACCTTCCCGTCCTTGGGTAAGCAGACCCTCGGAGGGAAGCTTTCCTGTCAACACCTCGTAACATGTCATTGCGAAACTATACACATCGGCTGCCTTCAGGTCCGGCTTGCACGACTTGTCAGTTTTGAGCCGTAGAATTTCTGGTGCCATCCAAAAGCCAGTGCCCACAACACTTGAGGTCTCTATTCCATTTGAATCTATGTTTAGAGAAACACCAAAATCGGCAATTTTCACCTCAAAAGATCCACCAGAGCTTTGAACCAGCACATTGTGTGACTTCAAATCCCTATGCGAAACTCCCATCGAGTGGAGATACAACATACCCAGTGCCATTCTAGTGATGATGTCCACCGCTTCAGAGGGTGTAAAAGGAACAGGTGAAGCCAACTTGTCATTTTCTTTTCTTTCAGCCAACCTCTGTTCAATCAATTCTTGCAAACTGCTGCTCATGAACTCCATCACAATAGAACATCGTTGTTGCGAGTCAACCGATAACCCCATCAACTGTACTATGTGAGGATGACGAAGACCCGTTAAGAAATTCAAATCCTGTTGCACGAGTGAAACCAATTCCACGCTGTACGAGGTGGAAAATCTCTTCACAGCACATCTGCAGCCTGACCAAGTTGCCTCGTACACCTCGGCAGAGGCTCCACCTCCAATGCGTCGAACCTCGTGGATATCAAACGGACCGATTCTCAAATGTTCGGGAACTGATATAGGATGACTCTCACCTCGTTGAATTGGACGCGAGATTGGACGTTCAAGATAAGTTTCCCACGAGGTTGTCATTTCATTTATGGCCTGTGAAACTTCAGCGATGACCTCCTTGTTCAAACCCCCTGTACCAGAAGATGAGGATCCGATTGGACCAACCTGAAGGGAACTATCACTAGCTCTTATACGATCACCCTTCTCTGAAACGCACTCCATCACTTCCTCCATTTCCATTGTGTGCTGGGAATCTTGCATACCGGTCAACACACTGTGTGTCTCCTGAAAAGTACTCTTATCGCAATTCTGGTCCTGCAAATTAATTTGAACGTTTTTCAACCTCTGAGGATGTACGTAGAGCTTCAGAATAGGGTGTTTGAAAACGGAATCCGAGTACAAGGTAATCAAGAACGCAGTTACAAAATGGAATTAAATAGAAGACAACGTAGCCGCAAATCGATCGCTCATAGAAACAGACGAACACTATCGGTGGGGAAACTTCGGCGTCGATTGTTCAAGTCCTCCAGCATGAACACACTTAAGAAACCAATGGAGTAAATGAAGGCAACTCACAACCTACTGCTTAACACTCCAGCTTCGCATGGGCTCCTGTAGAAGTGCAGGACGTACTATAGAACTACTGTGTCTTTGACAGCTGTGGAAGAGACTAAAAGACCAAATCTATTCCAAGGGAGAACATGAACCGTCCAGACAGACGCAAATCGTGAAAAGCTACATTCCAATGGCCTAAAAGTAAAATTCAAACACACAAACTTAACCTGATTCTGACTACCTACAGTATAACACGACGTTCTTGAGCGAATTGAGGGAGTTCTGTGCATTATGCAGCTAATCTTGATCAAACAGAACCGAACCTTTAACTCGCACCATACAAAACAATCACTGCGTGGCCGATTTCTGTCAACCAAAGCATTTACAAAATTTGTAACCATTAGAAGGTGCGCATTCTACGTACGGTTTCCTCCCCTAGCAACTCAAATGCGCCAAAAAATAGATTGTGGAGCTTTACATGAGAGTAAAATGCCAATCAAAAGAGTCTGCAGGCGCGAGTATGATACCTTCCACGCCTGATGAGCTCGTCTGGCCACGACACAGATGTGTTGACGCCGAGTTTCCCGTCCCTCACAGGTCCGCTTGCTCGCTGAGACGATGCACCCTCGTCACGAGCCAGTGCTGAGTTCCAGCGAGGGCTCGTGGGAGGACAACCGTTGATTAACATGGGCGGTCCAGATGCGATGGGTGCACTGTAGACTCACCCGGACGCTGCCCCGACCACCTCTCAAGCTCGTGCACATCCGTCGTGTTCATCTTCTTCTCGACTGCACTGTTCATCTTTCTGGACGACATCCTTCTTGTTGAACTGATACGGGCTACGGGCTACGGGCTGATAACACCAATTTTGGACATACTATTTGGGTGAATTGGTACATACTACTTGGTAAGAAATTAAGCCCAAAAGAACCAAGAAGCTCAAACTGGGTCTCTTGTTTCTTTTAGCACTTTTGAGTAGATCCTAGATGAACTTCTTTTTTTCGAACAAATTTGTTCTTTGACCAACCCATGCAATGTAGTTCACTAATTCCGGTGATATTAAATTTGGTCCCATATAATATTTTTCACAATAAGATCAATTGAATTTGTCATTTTAAAACCATGGATCCTTTGTCCTTTAGGGCTAAAACGAATTTGACGGTATCTTGGGGTTTAGCCTTTCATTTCTTTTTCAAATCTCATACCAACCATTTAAAGATGAAATGTAAAATTGATGGAACCTTTCACATAATTGAAGAGCATTTTCATAACAACTCATGAAGAGTTTGTGGGTGCTTTTTGAGGTTTTTGGGTGAATAAAGTGTGAATAAAGTGTCTGTTCGTAATGACAATGACCCAATGCCTACCAAGGCTACTACTCTCTTCTATCAAGAATAGCCACTCTAGTGACCAATAGTCGTAAGCAAAAGTAGCTAATATCTAGTTGGAAGGGTGGTTTGTTGGATATGACTTGGAATTTGTTTGGTCGGTGATCTTCCAGTCATGAGTTCAATAGTTTGTTGGTGACGGACGCAATATTAAGGCTTTTGATATTACATTGTCACTAGAATCGCATTGATGTAAATTTCAGCTTCTGTGTTGAACTCAAACCTATAAAAGGTCTGGATCCATTCCAAATACTAGAAAAATACACCGTATTCTATTGGCCGCAAAGGCACTTTTTGACATTTAGGGGTTAAAGGGTTAATCTGGTCTGCAATGCACTTAAGGTAGGATGTTCTAAAACCACCACCTCCCCCAATTATGACATGTAGACTTTTCTTGGGGCTACCACAATCGAGACCCAAAACCACAAAATTCACCATTCAAGTAAACCAATGGCACGCCAAGCATTGCGAAGAAATAGTTGGTGGTTTTGGGTATCATTATGAGTGAAAGTTAGTACCGCATGGTGTGAACATGGGAAAACCTAGAGGTTTGAATTGGGTCACATGTTACTTTCCACTTTAAAATTTTGTATAAAACTGAGAAATACTAATTAAATATTTCAATTTTTTGCAATCATCATTTAAACCTATTTTGAATGCGCTCTTACTTTTTTTCCGAATTTCGCACTGCCAAATTTTTTAAGATTGCAGATTGCTTCAGTTGGTGGTTTTAGGACAATCAATTTTACATGCTGAATCCAAGTTCCTAGGCACAATGACTGATTTGGAGATGGTGATTGAAATCACTGAATGCTTCAATATAATTGGCATGTGGGTAATTATAAAAATTACTCCGTAATGGAGTGCCCCATTGACAATTCAGACATTTTCTATTCATGGAGGGCGACGGACTCCCAAGCTCAGGCAAGCTTCCCCATTGACAGTTGTTGTTCATGGAGCAATTACATTGACTTTGGGTGCCGGTCGTGCATCAATAGTAACACATATTGAACTAGTTGTGGTCCTACCACCCATTCCTTTCTCCTAGATGTCATGGATGAACTGCCTTGGATGAAGTGAGTATAGATCAAAAGGCAGCCCCCATGAAGGCTACTGAATGTTATGTGGGTGTGTTGAAGCATTCCCACCATGCACGATACGACTAACTCGCTGAAATTATTCATTTACATTTGAAGGGCCCTTGCACTCACACTCCCCCATCCTTGCAGGCCCCTCACCACTAAGATCGAGGCACCTAAAACCGATCAATTAAGACATTCACTATACATGGGATAGATGAATCGATATTCTGAGTATTTTTTCTCTTTTAGCAATAAGAAATTAAGAAGTTTTCATATATATTTTAATTTTTTTAATAATTATTTGAAGAAGTACAAATTTTCAAAGTGAAAGTCATAGGTTTACCTAATACCAATCACATGCTCTAATGTACAAATGAGGTTCATCTTCCCCCTTGAAAATCTAGAAATAGTACAAGAATCTAGGGTGGTTGGTTTTGGGTACTTGGTCAGTTTTAGGTGCCTCGACCTTCGTAGCAAACTTGTTGTTTTTCATTTCCCACTTCGTGGGAATAGTGAAAAGTGGCTGAATATTATGATTATATTTTTGTCTTCTTGTGACCAAAACCATTCATCAACACTGACAAAACCCACGTGCTTGGCGCGGTTTCATTCCTTTTTCATTTATAGTAAGTGAAAAAGGACACATTTCCTACTAGTGCACATCTCAAAGTTGCACATCAAATAGTCAATGAACCAATCACAAATAAAATGTGAGAATATAATCAACTAAATAGTGATTTGAAGTCCCAATTTCTAACACTCTAGGATTGAGGGTTGAGATATTTTTGAAGGGCCCTTGGCACTTTTCATATACTTTTTGAGTGTAAGAGACTTTGGGAGGGGCCGTGCATTTAAGCGTGATTCTAAGCAACAAAGAGATCAAGAATTCAAATCCCAAGGCAGCCACACTGCATGATATATCCTAGTGAAGCCTTTGGAATTTGCCCTAGTGACTATTGCTCTTGTGTGCCAAGAAATAAATAAACATAAATGTAAATAAAACATTTGTCAATTGCAAAAGATTGGAGGAATTGTAGAGCATGTTTTATGAGCATGTTTTCCGAATTTCATATAGCTAAGCAAGCAAAGAGGGTTGGAGAGTTGACTTATTTTATTTTGTAAGTTTTTTAGAGTGCAAAGGTTAATGCAATGCTAGATTCAAACCCGATCTTCTATGTACTAAAGAACTTCCACACCAAAGTACGTACCCCACCAATATACCCAGAAGACAACCTCACTATACAATTTATTGAATAATTCACATACACAAATGACAGATTTTCACAAGATACAATAAACAATAAAATTCAAAAATATCAACCATTAATTAATATCATCATTAACCAAGGATGAAAAGTAGATCCACTTATAGTCATCTCGGTTGGAGCTAGAGGAACTACGCACATCCCATCAATGAAACAACTCAAAAAAAAATTTAAATTATCTAAAACCTCTATTAAACACACATTCAAAGCAATAAACACTATTGCTATACAATATGCCGGATCAATCCTTCTACATAAAAGACGAATAGAAAACAACCAATCAATACCAATAGAACAAAAAGAGGGGGTAGTGGTGAAGACCACAATTTATTTTAAGCAATTAGTATGGTATCACCACTTGTCTCAAGCTCGTGCAATTTTCCTATCTATGATAAACTCACTAGCAGTACCAAGTCATTTATATCACATTAAACGCTCAGACGGACTCAACGGGAATCGAACCCAAACCGTATAATTGTAACACAAACGTCCTTCTTCAACCAACCTAGGAACCATGACTTGGTGTCCAACAACAAAATAAACCTCAAATTATACCATAAAAAATGATGTAAACACTTGTTAGTAGTTATTATGGGCTACTTTTACTAGTTTTTGGTCACTAAAGTGTCTACTCCCGGAAGAGGAGAGTAGTCTTGTACTAGTGTCCCTTTGCCCAGTGGGCATTGGCTCATTAATTGTCAAGACAAATATTCATGCCGGCCTCGCAAGAGAACCGGAATTTCTATCTATCTATCTACAAAGGTTGTGGTTCAACACGGGCTTCATGAGTTAAGCCCTAAATGTTCAACTACCCGCAAAGTAGGCAATGTATGAAATCAAACACAACTTTTTGATCAATCATTGTCTTTTTCTAGTGTGGATCTTTTACTATATATTCTTTGGGAAATTAGCTTCATGCATGTGTGATCCAAATCGATAGGAGTTGATTTGTAAAAATCCTATGCCTCTTTTCATGTTGAAGTGATTCAAGGTGCATTCACAATATAACGAGCCAACCCCGCCGAGTTATAATGACTCTTGATGAGTGCTTAAAAAATTATATCTTCAATTTATGTAGATATTAGAAAAATTTAAGGACATTTTGCTACAAATTTTGAACAATTTAGTACATTTTAGTCGTTATTTACGACTGGTTCGACCATATTTTAATCGTTTTGGAGTACCAATAACTTTTCAAACATTGTCAAACTTTAGTATATTGTAGAATGACATATATTGTATATAGTTACTAATTTATATTGCGTTATCAATTCAAATGATAAGATTATTGTTTAATAATCCGTTAATTTAATCATTGCTTATAGATTCCTTGGGTCGTTATACCGTGAATGTACCCTTCACCCAAAATTTTGAAGATTTCAACGTAAAAGTGTTGTTGAAAAAGTAAACTCATTAAATTATACAACCAAAAGATCTCCAAAAATTGCTACACAAGTTAGAGTATTACATTTCAACCAAATAATCACAAAAAACATCGTGAACAAAGAATCAATATCTTATTCTTAATCAAATTACAAAAGCATTTTAAATTTTTAGTTTCAAATTCTAAATAAGATATCAATGAAAACAATCATAGATCTATAATTATAGAAAAAATCAACGAAGTGAAACCACTATTACAGCGGCGTAGAAATCTGTTTCAATCACACGAACTCAACCCAATTCTGACTACCTAAAGTATTTTATGACATTCTTCACCGAAATTGGCCACCTCAATTATGTCACAAGAAGTTTCATATGAGTGTGATAATAAGGAATTTGATAGGTGTCAAAGGGATTGTAGATTCTCTTTTTATTCCTACAAACTCACTTCTTTGATGTTACTTTCACATGCATCACAATGATCTATGGTTTCATGTAATCACATGTAATTTTTACGTATAATTATTTAATGTGTACTACGGTATGTGAAATTCTAGATTTGTCTACAACCTCAACATAGTGTCATATTTCATGAACAATAATTCAAGGCTTTGCAGTGCATAAATATTCAGCCCTTTCTACCAATACCGACACTGTAATTGCACAGTAAATGGTGACTGTTATTAGAATCTTGGAGACAGAGTAAGTTATACATGATTGGACAACTTACACATGCCAACTTGTGAATATGTTAAGGGCCGCTTCACACTATTGCGGTCCAAGTCGAGAGGCCGTGGGATTGAGAGTCCAAAGAAATCTACTGAAAATAGGCAATAAAGTATAGTTTTCATTTTTATGAAAAAAAATCGACGGCCTCTCGACCATAGTTTGGGTTTCCATTCCCGTCCGACCCAAACTTCCTCTTTAGGGGTCGTCACCTTGGTCAAAAAGTGTTGCCATGTAAGCATTTTGGAAAGCGATTGCCTTTGGACTTTGGCCTTTAGAGTGAAGGGTCGAGAGGCCGAACTCTTGGTTTCTTGCAATCCGATTGGTGGAAATCGACGGCCTCTCGACCTTCGGCCATAATGTGACGTGGCCCTAATAGAAGCCCAATTGTCCCCCACAAGATAGCAGAGTTAGCTGTAAAGTCCCTCAGAAGTGGGTGAGTGGATCATAGTTTGACTGAATAGTGACATTAATCCTAAACAAAGAACATGTGTCAGGCACAAAAAAACTGTGGATGCAAACTTTTAAAAGCACCAAAATCATTGCTAAATTTTTTCTCAATCAAGTTTCTATTATTCACCTTCACACATGAAAAAGGTGATTGCTAACTCCTTTTCTGACAATAGATTCTCGCTATATATACTTAGACCATCCCCATTCAACCATTCTTTTAATTTCCTAAAACTTCTCTCAATAATTTTTGTTTCTCCAAATTTTAGTCAAACTAAGGCCCGCTCAACCCTTTAGTTTACAGATAACTCTAGTGTCATCGAAAGGGTTGAAACAGTAGCAAAATACTCAAAAATTGTATCTAGTTGCAAATCATGTGCCAGTGTGTCAAATTGACTAATATTTTAACAATGTCATGCAAAAACGAAGCGCTTTCAATCGCTTAATTAGGGTCTCCTTCCATGCAAAGTAGGGCCGGTCCTAAAATTCAGCTCTCTACCAATTAAAAAAGCAGCGACCACTTCCATGCACCCTCGGTAGAGCAATCCAGTAAATAAATTAGAAATTCTCCATAAAGCAACCAATTATGTAGTCCACCGATGGCATGGTGAAGTGGTGACTTTGCAAGCCACTTTCACCGCTCACAGAGCATGGGTGGAAGTTGGGACCTCATTTTTTGTCCTTTAGCTGTATTCACAGGACCAATGCTCACATGGAAGCCTGCCGTTAGAAGGACAGTGCACGAAGTCTGTTGCAAATGACAACTATTATATGTTTGACAAGCCATTTATGTTGTTCAAGGCAATACCTACACTACAAGGAGAGGGCATCGCTTTTCACTCCTCTGAGTTAAACGGCGCCACTTCGCACTCACCAATTTTTTGGTTGGACTTGGTGAGTGCAATTCATCACGTAGGACAAGCGTATACAACAGAAAAAGGGCAATGAACAGGATACTCGTGAGTTTGATTGGAGGAGATGATTTGAAGAATTTTTATGCCTCATTTCTGGTTGCAATGATTCACCAAAAGCTTCTCAAATCTTAGTTTAAAAGTGCTGCTGAAAAAATCAACTCATAAAATTAAGCAATCCAAATATCTCCAAAAATCGCTACACTTAGAGTATTACATTTCAACCCATCACAACATATCTCATCCATAAATTGTCAATAATTATCTGTTATTTGTAATCAAATCTTAAGTTTCAAAATTTATACAAAAATATTGGTGAAAGAAATCACAAATCTAATTATATGAATAGAATTTAAAATTCATAACGTAGAGCTTTTATTCATACGTCACTTCAAAATATCCCTCTTAGTTGCATTTTATAATGCATCTATGCAATTCTCCAAATCTGGATAGGGGTGTAGACACTTACGGGTTAAGTTAAAATTTGTGATAAATATAGATGAAGACAAGGAACAATACAAGTTGCCTTATTGTTCAATATAGGGCCCTTAATGAAACTTGGAGATTTTCAAACAACACTTGGAGCAGCACTTTCAATAAATTATACAAATTACATTTGATGTCTGAAAAACATGATTTCACTTGCTATGAGTTTGTGCTATAATTTCCTCGTTCAACACTTTTTGAACCTCAATTAAGGTAGACGACGTGTTTCCGATTAGACCCCCAATCACGCAGTATAGGGCAACCTATTTCCGTGAATCAGCCTGCATTATTTTTGAATTCATTTGTAACGGTGACGGAAACATGTTTCTAGGATGACAAGATGTTGGTTTCTTCTTAATATGAAATGGTTGGCGCTGAGAATGGAAACTTGTTACCGAATTAGTATGATATCATGTGTTCTTGATACGAAGTAGCACCAATATCGAAATCTAGTTTTGCAGTTCTTGGAAATAGGTCAGCCTATATTGCGAGAACGGGTTGGAGAGAATCTTCACTTTGAAAATTTGTAGTAAATTCAATATTGCCCCAAAATTTCTTCAAATCTATTTCCCTACACTGAAAAATCATTTGCCTATTTGTTACTCCACCGGAAGTATGTTGCATTGCTTAAGGTGATTGGTAACAGGTCGTCTACCTTACATTTTAAGCGAGCACAGTTGAAATTGTGGCACAAATAGGGTGCACTACACACCAATGGAGTATGCTTCAACACCGGAGTACATCTCACGAAGCATTAAAAAAAAAAAACACTATCCTACAAAGCATATACACGGTGGGGGTAAGTGGGTAACAATTGCTATACGAGTTATATTGGACTGTTGACATCAAAGCTAAAAATAATGCCAAAATCACTCTTAAAAGGGTGTAATGCAAGGGTGAAAACCCTAAATTTTGAAAGCATGTACACGTTTTGGATATTTGAGTTAACCAAAACCAGAACAGTTGTTTTGACCCCAAACATATCAGGAAAACAAAGTCTATGCCCTCTTTTAGTGTAATCCAAATCAAAGCAAACAGTTAACTCAACACCCTCCAACTTCAATTGTAGACATGCGTTCCAAGTTGTCAGAGTCAACTAATCAAACCACTCACCTCATTAGAGTTTTCCGCAAATTCAACCTAAGTCCCACAGGCAGAATGCAAATTTTTGGGGAAATCGAAAATCTACCTCCGCTTTGAGGGGGGGTGGATTTTTCTCCAAATAGCAAGGGAGCAGGGCAGCAGTAATAGTAAGGGAGCAGTGTCAGCAAGGATCAGCAAGCCAGCAGGGTCAACAAGCAGGGTCAGCAAGCCAGCTGCTGGCAGGGCCATATTAAAGTGCAATGTTATTTTTGCCATGTGCTGATTGGTAACTTCAGTTGATTGGCCAGGCGCATCTGCATGCGCGTGGGGTATTGTCAGACTGCAGGCGCGCAGGAAAACTGAGGTTGTGAAACTAAAAGGCACCATTTTTGGTCCCTCCAAACTTCAGACGTGTAGTTTTTTTCGGGTAACTGACATGTCTACTTTTATTGAGAACTGAACCTCTCTTTTTGAAAACTATAGTCCAGTCACCCTACTTGAGACCACTTTGCGGATAACTCTATTGTATCTTAAATTTGCCACATGCCTTGCCATTACCTCAAATTAGATGTGGGCCATTGCCTCCAAGCCTTGACTCTCTTTGAACTCATCTTAGTCTCAGTTTTTCCTCCTTTGTGACGGAAAAACTAGTTCACACTCCATTCTATTTTTAATTCTTTGGAGACCATGCCAGTTTACCTGATTGCCTTGTATACGGGTTACCTTAGATACGGGTCAAACTCACAGCACCTAACAGAGTTATCTGCAAAATACCCCAAACCCTTGGTGTATAACTTCTAAATTGAAAAGCAGAGGGTCGCTAATGGCACTAGCAAGGTTCATTGCAGACCAGAAATAGAACTCAAGACAAACTCAATTCTATCGTCAAGAATTCCAAAACACCACTTTTGTCGTGGCTTTTACTTAACGCTAAGTCAAGTCACAAGTTCCTTGTGTGGTGGTGTCAAGACATTGATCGATGGGAAGAACTTGGATTTTGAAGTTAGATCTCAGATCTAAATGGGGAGGTAATGGTAGTAAGCAGCGATTTGTGCCATTTGTGCAGACTTTTTTTTTGGGAGATTTGTACCATTTGTGGCAACTGATACCTCCATAAAACACTCAAATCCTGAGTTTATTTCACAGGATTACTTTGCGGCTACACTCAAATACAGTTTAGATTTTCATTTCCATGAAAAAAGGAGGGCAGAGGACCGGCTCTTTTTACAAATAACTCTATCATTTTCTTTTCTTTTGGGTCAACTCTATTATTTCATCCATATTCTACATGTTTCACCCAGATTATGCACATAAGTGGCTTCAAGATTTCACTTAAAAAAAATCGCGACTTGAACTGCCTAAACATATCGGAAAGAAAATATAATCACCAGTAACAACCAAGATGATGGCCACGAATATAAAGCCATGCAATTTCTTGGACGAATGAGGAGATTGACTTTGTTCAGGCAAAACGTACACCACCACTGTCACATCCTGGGACCTCATTCGATCTCTTGGGCTGTGCAAAATGGGACTCCAGCAGGCGGGAGTGTAGATCTGACAAATGATCACAACAGGGTACTCGTGAATACAATGTCGATAACACAAGAGATGATCAGAGGAATTCACAACGACTACCATACTTCAAGCGACCCTTCAATTGCCACCAGACGTGAGGCATGCTGTTTCGCTTGCAATGCGGAGTTTGATACCAGCTGAGCAAATCTGGTTACAGTACAGTACACCTAATTGTATATGGAGGTTAATTTGCGAGGAAATACTTACATAAATAAGATGCAAGCTGAAACGGATAAGCATTGACACACGCTTCCGAGGTATGTGTCGCATGCATCGCTGTGACAACAAGCAAAGAAAGCCATGACCTCCAGTTCGGAGTCGATGGATCGAAGAGCCATGTCAATGCCATGCTCCTGCCGAGGCTACAACCCGGATCAGTACCAAAAAACCAGATGATCCTTCAGTTGTCGGAAAGCCATGATATCTCCAACTGTTTAGCTTGAGGAAACTTTAACTACAAGCCCTCTTGGGGGGTGCACTGTGCTAAATATGTACGAGTATACGTGAGTGCACAGAAGGGGTATTAATTTGAACACTGTCGTATTACGTATACATACAATAAACTCGTTTAGAACTGAAAATATTCACGTATACTTACATTAAACATATATTTAAAACGGAACACATCTGTATACAAAGGTATTTAGACATATAACCTCTCATATACAACAGGGTTTTTAGAAGGGGTCATGAACGCACATGATTCTCAAACATAATGCAGAGTGCACCCCCCGAGCAAGCCCTAAAATGAAAACAATTCTCAAGCAAGCGAAGCACCTGTGATGGTTGCAACCTGCTGGCCACGACGCAAAGACCTCAAGTCAAGCGCGTCAGCCGAACTATGGCTGGCTAAGATCACAATGCTTCAGATCGTGTTCAGTAAAGATACACTGTGTGATCCGTTTGACAGCAACGTTGGGGAGTGACGGGAGCAACGTCACCGCAAGCTTTAGGAACCGTAACGTTGTTCTAGCAACTCGTAACAAACGTACGTAGCAATCAGAGATCTCGAGCTTCCGCAGCTACTGTAGCTGGTTAAAGTCACCTTTCAATGCGCCATTATTGACGAGGCACTGAAGCTAGTAGAGGCAGACCGCGTCCACCATCGTCTCTAGCAAAGGATACCGCCAGCAGCTCATTCTGGTTGGGGATCATAAGCAGCCCGCTCCCGGTCACTGTCATAAGCAAGGTGAGCCACGTGCCGCGATCATTTGCCAACTTTTGAAAAGGTCCTTAAAATTCTGTAGTCCACCTAAGCCCCATTTATTTGATTCTTGCGCTCAAAAATCTATGGTTGGTTCGACCCAATCCAGCAATCTAGAAGACACGCTAGAATTATGGTATTCATCTCTGTCATCCATCAATTATGTACGCCATGACTCTCAGGATTCTCAGCAAGGCCAAGGGCGAAATTTGAAAGTTGCATACTTACAGCATTACATGACAGCTCCAAACACACTCCTGTGACATGAATTGCTGATACGAAGGAAGGATTCACAGAATTGCACATATCTGACTAAAATCAATGAGGTTGAACATACCAGTGCTTGTTCAATCCTTTGAAGTTCTTCGCAAATATAACTGAAGCTGGGTCTTTGCTCAGGCTCTCCATGCCAGCATTGCTCAATCAGTAACTTCAGGTTCGCCGGACATATATCAGAAGGCAGTGTTGGTCTATATCCTTTAATCACTTTACCATATTCCCGGTAGCTAAGATCTGACAGTGGCAAATCTCCTGTGAGGACCTCATAACATGCCATTGCGAAGGCATACACATCTACAGCCTTGAGGTCGGGCTTCCAGGACCTGTCCACAAATGTGTACCCACGTGTTGAAGTCGGCAAAATTTCAGGTGCCCGCCACAAGCGTGTACCCGCTCCTATAGAAGGATGAATCCCCACCGATCTCATCCTCATTTTTTTCGCTTTTGTGCAAATATCGTGACAGTCCAAAGTCGACAAGTTTGACATCAAAGTGTCCAGAATGCAGCTCTCGAATCAGCACATTAAGTGACTTCAAGTCTCTATGCACTACGCCTCTTGAGTGCAAAAAAGCCATGCCCAACGCAATTCTTCTGATGATGAAAACTGCTTCATGAAGAGCAAAAGGCACAATACCATATTCAATGCACGCTTTCCCGTATAAGACCAATGAAACTGACCTTTTCTTTGAAACTAACCTTTTCTTTATTCGAGAGCGAATAAGATGATACAAATCGCTATCCATCATCTCCATTACGATCATGAAAGCCCGATTTGAGCCAATCGATAATCCCACCAGCTGAACTATGTGAGGATGACAAAGTGTCATCAAAAACTCAAGCTCCCTCGCTTGCTCATCAAGGACCTCCGCAAATCCTAATCCACTGCGAGCTTCCAGCTTCTCAGCAAACATCTTCACAGCAAAGGTACACCCTAACCAGGTTGCCGCATAAATTTTGGCTGAAGAACCCATCCCGATAGCTTTCAAGTTTTTGAGGGTGCTGGGCTCAATGAAGCTCAACAACTTGAACTTCACCTTCAGCTCAGCAACAGCAGCGTCAATACTTTTCTGTGATGCACTGACTCCATCCGATTCCTCCCCTGAGCCTGGTTCATCAAGCTCCAACCACGGATCTGAGACAGGTTCGTTCCGTTCATTTCCTAGCACCCAATCAAGCAGTCTACTACAGGCTCCATAGATATGAGAAATCCACCTGAAGGGACTAAGTATCACGTCATTTCCAACAGACTGAATGAGTCTATCGCCAGGCTTCTTGGACCTGATAAAGACTAACCTCTTACAAATCTTCTCAAAACTTGGCCGAACAGCTGGATCAGGATCCCAACATGCTTCTATAAGTCTCCTCAAGTCGCCATCCAAGTTGGTGGGCAGCTTCGGTCTCAGCCCTGCAATCACTTTCTCACTCTCTTTCGGTCCTGGTGCAAGCAGATCCTTGAAGTTGTACCAGAAGATGAGGATCCGATTGGACCAACTTGAAGAGAACTATCGCTAGCTCTTATACGATCACCCTTCTCTGAAACGCCCTCCATCACTTTCTCCATTTCAATTGTCTGCTGGGAATCTTGCATACGGAGCCCTCAACACACTGGGTGTCACCTGAAAAGTCTCCTTATCGCAGTTCTGGTCCTGCAAATTAATTTGAACGTTTTTCAACCTCTGAGGATGTACATAGAGCTTCAGAATAGGGTCTTTGAGAACAGAATCCAAGTGCAAGGTAATCAAGACCGCAATTACAAAATGGAATTAAACAGAAGACAACGCAGCCGCATATCGATCTCTCATATAAACACACGATCACTTTAGGTGGGAAAACTTCGGCAACGATTGTTCAAGTCCTTCACCATGAACACACTTAAGAAATCAACGGAGTGAACAATGGCCACTCACGAAGTACAGCTGAACACTCCAGGTTTGCATTCATGAGCACCTGTAGAACTACGTGACGCATTATAGAACTACTGTACCTTTGACAGCTGTGGAAGAGACTAAAAGACCAAGTCTATTCCAAGGGAGAACACGAACCGTTCAGACAGACGCAAAGCATACACAGCCCCATTTCAACGCCCTAAAGATGTGATTTAAACACAAGTTACTCAATCCGACTCGGACTACCTACAATACTACACGACGTTCTTTAACAAATTGGGGGAGTTCTATTCATTATGCAGCTAATCTTGATCAAATTGAAGCGATCCTTCACCTAGCAGCATACTAAACAATCACTGCAAGGAACTTCCGGCAACCAAAGCAATCACTAAAATTTCGTAACCATTACAAGGTGCGCATTCTACGTACGGTTTCCTCCCCTAGCAACTCAAATGCGCCTAACTAGATTGTGGAGCTTTCAATGAGAGTAAAATGCCAATCAAAAGAGTCTGCACGCGCTAGTATGATACCTTCCACACCTGATGAGCTCGTCTGGGCACGACACAGATGTGTTGACGCCGAGATTCTCAAGAAACCCATCCCTCACAGAGCCGCTTGCTCGCTGAGACAATGCACTGTAAGGAGAAGCGTTAGCCAAGGGACTGGAAGATAAACACGGTCACGAGGTTGAAGGATTTCATGGTCTTCCCGAATGATTAGTGAGCACGGACCGGCAACATGGGCCGGCCAGTAAATGCGGACTGTCAATTCACATGGGCAGAAGAGAGTACAGACAAATTCTGCAACACTTTTTCAAGTATAATAATCAGACACGATCGGGATTTTTTCAATACCATCAACTGGGCGCCAGAAAAGGACCTCCAATTCTCCGTGCAGAGCAGAAAGTAAGTACCATATACGAGACGGCCAGTTGAAATTGTGGCACAAAGAAGAATCCAAGCTTTGAACGGCTCTCAAAATGCTGTAGTCCACGTACGTTATACCCCTATTACGTTGCTTCGTGCGCTTGAAAATCAATGGTTGGTCTCAAAATATTCTTTCCAAGCCCACTATGCCACCTGTGGACGTGAATCATCTGCATGTCACTTGCTAGAAATGTCCTGACACTACCCATCGGGAGTGCATGGGAGTATTGGAGCATTCCCACCCATGCACGCTACGACTAAGGTTGAGACACCCATTCCCGACAGCCCGACCAGGTACCCAAAACTGATCAGGCTTAATTTTTAGATTTTGAAAGGGAAGATGTACCTCACTTGTACATTAGAGCATGTGATTGGTTTCAGGTACACCTGCAACTTTGCACTTTAAAAATTTGTACTTATTCAAATAATTATCAAAAAAAAAAATTAAATATGAAAACTTCCTAATTTTTGTATTGCTAAAAGAGGAAAATGATCAAAATATTCATTCATCTATCTCAAGTATAGTACATGTCTTATTTGATCGGTTTTAGGTGTCTCGACCTTAATCAGCTGAAATTATTCATCTACATTTGAAGGGCCCTTGCACTCACACTCCCCCATCCTTGCAGGCCCTTCACCACTAGTAGCAAACTTGTCGTTCTTCAATTCCCACTTCGTGAGAACAGTAAACAGTGGCTGAATATTATGATTATATTTTTGTCTTCTTGTGACCAAAACCATTCATCAACACTGACAAAACCCATGTGCTTGGTGCGGTTTCATTTCTTTTTCATTTATAGTAAGCAAAAAACGACACATTTCCTACTAGTGCACATATCAAAGTTGTGCATCAAGTAGTCAATGGACCAATCACAAATAGAATGTGAGGATATAATCAACTAAATAGTGATGTGAAGGCCCAATTTTTAACACGATACGATTGAATGTCAACAGGTATTTTTGAAGGGCCCTTGGCACTTTCCATCTACTTCTTGAGCGTGAAACTTTGGGAGGGCATGGGTGGCCATGCTTTTAGGCGTGCTTCTAAGCAAACAAAGAGACCAAGAATTCAAATCCTAGGGAGGTCATTCTCCATGGTATATCCTGGTGAAACCTTTGGAATTTGCCTTGGGGATTACTGCTCTTGTGTGCCAAGAAATAAATAAATATAAATGTAAATAAAAACATTTGTCAAAGGATTGGAGGAATCGTAGAGCATGTTTTTTGAAATTCATATAGCCAGGCTAGCGAGGAGGGTTGGAGAGTTGAATTAATTTATTTCGCAAGTTCTTGAGAGTGCAAAGGTTGTGGTTCAACACGGGCTTCACAACTTAAATCCTAAACGTTCAACTGCCAATAAAGTTTACAATGTATGAAATCAAACACAACTTTCTCCTCTGTCATTGAATTTTTCCATTGTGGATCTTTTACTATATATTTTATGGGAAATTAGCTTCATGAATGTGTGATCCAAATGGATAGGGAATGATTTGAAAAAAAATGCTATGCCTCTTTTCATGTTGAAGGGATTCATCCAAAATTTTGAAGATTTCAACGTAAAAGTTTTGTTGAAAAAGTAAACTCATTAAATCATGCAACCGAAAGATCTCCAAAAATTGCTACACAAGTTAGAGTATTACATTTCAACCAATCACAAGAAACATCATGAACACAAAATCAGTATCTTATTCTTAATCAAATTACAAGAGAATTTTACATTTTTAGTTTCAAATTTTAAATAAGATATCGATGACAACAATCATAGATCTATAATTATAGAAAGAATCAACGGAGTGAAACCACTATCACAGTGGCGTAGACATGAGAAGTGAACCACTACAACCGCCATAGAACCAGTGGGCAATTGGATCTATGCCCACTTTTCATTGGATCTATGTTAGTTGCAGATTTCAAGAAGTCCCAATTTGATGAAAAGTCCCAACTGAACGAATATTGCCATTTGTGTTCTAGCAAGGGCTTAATAAATTAACCCTTAGATGTCCATTTGTCCACAAAGTGAACAATGTAGAGAATCAAACACAACATTCTCATTTATCATTAAACTTCTGCAATGTGGGTGTTTTTACTATATATTTTATGGGAGGTTAGCTTAATGCATGTGTGATGCAATTAGAAAGGGGTGATTTGTGAAATTTGAATGCCTCGTTTCATGCTCTACCCCAAAGTTTCAAAGATCTCAATGTAAAAGTGCTCTCGAAAAAGTCACCTCATAATATTAAGTAACCAAATAATTATCCGAAATTTAATACACCTAGAATATTATATTAGACAACAAATTTCATGTACAATGTACTAGTCTCGTATTCCTAATCAAATTACAAACAAATTCTCAATTTTAAGTTTCAAATTGTAAACAAAATTATTAGTGACAACAATCATAGATCTAATAGCATGGATAGAATCAAAAAGTCATGATGCACATTTTTTGTTCATATATCAAGTTCAAAATATCCCTTCTTACATACATTTTATAAGTCGGCTTTTTAGTTTTCCAAATATGGAGAGGGATGAAGACGTTTAGGGATTAAGAACTTTCGAGAGAACTTCACGTTGATACAATGGAGTACTCTAACAAGGACGATTGAAATATAATGTTCGTCTTTGACATCCATTACTTTCAGTCGTCAAATTCACACTACAAATGGTTTAGGATACAAAAGGCACTACAAGGTACATTTGCCGTGCCTTTGGCACTTCCTACCATCTTTTGACTAAGTTTGAAGAGGTCTCCAATTTGTTTTCAAATTAGCTAAGTTTTAACCCGGGTTTTAGTGGAGTGAATCTTGGTCACACAATGTCAAAATCAAGAACTTTTTGAATCTATTGGATTTCATTTTTTTGGTGTGATTTTATAAATCAAGTAAAAATTGAACTTTCTAAATCCATCTAACATGTAAAATTATATTTTAAATGTACCAGGCTTGTTTAGAGGGCCCTTTGAGGATGCTCTAAGGGCCTCACATGTAATGCGGCCATATGAATACATGTATCTCATTTCAGTCATATTTGATAAAGGTGTTGCATGCCTTATACATAAGTTGGGATAATGAATATTGAAATTACAGTATATATTGGAAATATCATAATCAATTTAAATCTTTAACTTCCACAAGAGTGGCACTTCAAACTTCCCAAGTTCATGTATACAACACCTTACCAACTTCATAACATTCTTCAACAATAGGATAGTACACCGCCTATTGCTTAATTGAACTTTTACTGATACAGTAACTTTCCTAGAAATTTGAGTGGAAGATGACACTTGTCATTCTACGAGGGAATTTAGTAGGAATTAAGCAAATAAGACAAACTTAAGATGTGAAAACAAAGAGCATCCAAGAGCATGGAAGAGCATCAAAGATAATCTTGGAAACTTTAGTAGGGGTACAAAGTTTGAGGCTTAACAATGTCATGGTAAAATCAAATTCAAACATTAATTAAATGACAATAGAATTAACTCCAAAATATTTTCACCCCTCTCCAAATCTTCAAGGATGTCTTAGAAAATGTAGAAAGGACTATTTAAAGTTGACAAATCACTAAAATTTGTGCATTATGAATTTTGATTCTATCCATACCGTTAGATTAGTGATTGTAGTCACCAATATTTTTGTACAAAAATTGAAACTTAAAATTGAAAATTCTCATTTAATTTAATTACAAAAAAGATATTGACAAAATGTACATGAAATTTGTTGTAATTGGTTGAAATGTAATACTCTAAATGTAATGATTTTTGAAGATTTTTGGTTGCTTGATTTTATGCATTGAATTTTTTTAAACCACTTTTGTACTCAAATCATCAAAATTTTGGGTTGATCTCTTTGGGTGGATGACACATGCATTACACTAACTTCCCACAAAACATATGTTAAAAAAACCAATTTTACAAAAAGTCAACGAGGGATGATAAAACTATGTTCGGTTGTGTACATCATCTACATTCTTGATAGTTGAATGTTTAGGTTTTAACTAGTGTAGTGATTTTTGGAGATTTCTTGGTTACTTAAGTTTATTAATTGACTTTCTTTAAAACAATTTTCCACTGAAATCTTGAGTGAATCACTACAACATGAAATGAGCCATAGCAATTTCACACAGCATCCCCCTTCTAATTAGTTCACACATGCATGAAGCAAATATATAGTGAAAAATCCATATTGCAAAAAGTCTATGAGGGATGAGAAATCTGAGTTTGATTGTGTCCATTGTCCACGTTCTGGGCATTGGACATTAGGGATTAAACCAAAGCTAAGGCAATTCAAGAATTGTGAGGATTTTATTGCTTGTCAGTCAATTCCATATTAGTGCCTCATGTAACTACACTGAAATCGCCAAATCTACGTGGATATTTGTTGTCCGTACATTAATTCATCCATTTGGAGAAACTCTCATGCAATTAAACAAATTTCCACAAAGATTGGATGGATTTTTGCACAGTATGTTGCAGAAATAACTAAAACTATTGTTGAAGCCTCGGGTGATTACCATCGGCCACAGTGTACGGTCATTTCAGTGTACATACTTTCTGGTCACTTAGGATCAGAAAGGTTAAAGTTAATAATTGGAGGTCACAGCAACTAACCTCGGTACCCAAGATATATATATATATATATATATATATATATATATATATGGTCAAACGTGATTAAAAAATATATAAACTGTGATTAGATATCTATACGAAAAGGCAGTGCAAATAATTAAAAGGCCTACGAGAAAATGCTCAACAAATGCATGATACCACCAATACTCTTCCCCAAAATCAACCACATGTACTATAGTACTAATTCCTTCATCTCCTAAACGTTTTCTTCGTCCAAAACTGCCTGATTGAACCCGCTTTGAGCAACTTGCACTTCACCTACTCATCTCTTTCACAAATACATGTTGATTTGTTACCCAATTCCTGAAAAAGAAATAATCATTGCTTGGATCTCTTCCCACCTGGTCGCTTGAAATCAGCCCCCTTTTTCCTCTTCCCTTTCCCAGCTTTACCACCCTTCGAATGATCCTTTCCGTCGGAAAGTTTTGCACCAGAAGACTTCACGCTCACATATCCACTCTTGGGCAGTTTTCCACTCCCCAAGGCTTCCTCAAAGTCAGCATCCGCCCCAGAAATGGCAAATTGCTGCAACTTCTCCGGATCCAACATAGCCTCTTCCATTTGTCCACGAATATCAGCCTGAAGCAAAGCAGACATTTATGATGAGCGAAACAACACCCATATCCCACAGAAGAAAAAGCACCAGAGCGGCCTTGTACTCATCTTCAAATTACAATTTGCCAAAATAATCAGGAACCATTGGAATCTGAGAGGAGAAACATTACGTACCTGCACTTTCTTAGCGCCACTAATCAAGTCCTCATCCACGGTAGTCGCGTGAGGAGCCATGGTCACCTGCACATCAAACATGCTCCAGACTCAAGCCATGGAACTTAAGCCACTTCAACTGCCCCACTACAGCAAATCATCTTATCAACGAGTCTCACAAATTCAATCAACAAATTCACCCTTGAAGGGATGAAGAACACAATGAATCCTGTACACACAACTTCTATGAGCTGTAGAACAACAGGTCTACCGTAGAGACTGTACCTCTCTAAGTCTTGGCAGAGCTGCTTCAATGTCTTTCGATGCTGCTTTGTGGAGCTGGCCATGAAGGCGCCGTATGGTCTTGTTGAACAAAGCTAAAATTTGACTCCCTGGTAATTTCAACTGAGCCTGCCAAAACCATAGAAGAACTCATTGTATGATTACTGATATAGAGCACAGCACGTGAACACGAACACCAATATCACTTGAATACCATGACTTAAAGACATATGAATAACAGGAATAAAATCATTATTTATAAAAAAACCATCATACAAGAATAGTTGGAAATAACATGAAACACTCACCTCAACATGCTCCAGCTGGTGATGTTGCAATCCTAAACACAACAATATTGCCGCCTGACCATATGATATAGACGTAGGCAACCTCTCCAGAAAATAAAGTCGTGATACAGTAGGTACCAAATCCAAAATCTGCAGAAACCATCCCGTGTAAGCAAAGGATTTATCGGAAAGCACAATTCACAACTGATGGAGCATTCTAACACTAACAGCTTATACTGCACAGCAGATTAAACTCCTGGAAACACGAACTAATAAGCCTTTGATATCTGCTAAATATGTGAGCTGTCAGGTATTAGATTAAATGTATGTACGTCAGAGACAGGCCTTCCAGCAACCACACGGGCTGAATGACAGTGATGTATATTCTGACTAACGATTCTTTTGCACAACTATTTGAACTCAAAGGTAATATTTACCAGTAAGCCTTCGAAATGTGCTAGACGAAAGTGATAAGTAAAAATTTAAGTTCAGGCGTGTCAAAGATGAGCATCCCTGCTACTGCCAGAGATAATTGATGCAGATGAATGTCACAACTCTCAGCAAGCCTTCCAGATGCTCAATGTGTCAGTAATAGGACGAAATTATTAAGATAGTGATCAACTAATGCCCATCTTAGAAGCGATGGCAACGAAGAGGAATTAGAGAGAAATACTTCTGGCCATAGCAGAGGCTGGAGGATAGAAATCGAGAAACTATTAGATTTAATTTTTTACATATATATTTGATGTTACTAGCAATTCTAACAAGCATTCGATATATGTTCAAAGCAAGACTACAAAAGCAAAAAACACAAAGCTGCCTAATTCTCTTGCAGACATTTCAAAACATCCGGTGATTTAAACAATCTAGACAGTCAGGGAGGAGTCTGGGAAGAAAATTGCACAAAGAACTCGAACTCCATCAAGAAGCGGCACTCTAGCTACAAAAAAATACACAGTCAAATCAAGCTTGGTTACAAAGACTATTGAATAAGGAAACTATGATCAGTGGCAATATACACCGACGAGCTATCGATATGTGCATGAGCCGAGAAGTGAATATTCATATCTTACCAGATGATAATCGACTAAGTTGCTAGCGTACGACTCCAATCTTTTAAGATCGTATGGAGTCAAAAGAGGGGTCATGCCCCCAATTATATTCTCCGTTAGTGCTCCCACCATCGACTCCTGCTCCGAGAACGTGATTTTGGGATCCAAAATACTGCAATACACAAGTTTTCAGTGACAATGCTTGCAAATAGCAACACTATGTTGAACTTCCAGCTAAACACCATGATTCAGACTTGGATCGAGGTATATAAAAGCCAGCGCAGCAATGTAGAAATTTTGATCCTAAACCCTTTACCTCAATGCCAGAGCTGGAGCAAACATTCGGAATTGAAAGCCCAGGAGTGACATAAACCTCCTCCTAAAATCTGCGCAGAAACAAATGTAAAAATCCTCACTTTATGGGAACGGTATCTTAAAACGTGAGACATAGAAAACAAATCAAAACAACCAAGTCAAAAGAAGCTCAGTTTGAAATCCCACTAAAATGCATGGTCAGAAGAATCTCAAATATAAGGATGAAACAAACACTACTACCATACAAATGACTCTAGTTCAAATCTAGTATTCATTATTTCCAAGACAATGTTAGGAGACATACCCTGGTTGAAAGGATTCAGCCAGCCACCGGACACCCCAGCTACCCCTTCCACATCATCACTCTGAAGCGGCCTCAGAACAATACACGTATGCTCCCCAGTGATTTCATTCTGCAAAATCACCACATGAGATCAATAAGAGAAAAAGTTCGGCAATTTTATATCTTCCAAGAGGTTCAATTAAACAATTACATCACGTATAGAAGAGTAACATGTAATGAGGTGAAAGGATTGCACTCAGTGAATCCAAGCAGATAACATATCCAAAGCTATGCTCCTGTTGCTCACATATAACAGAATCTGTAGAGGATACGATTATGAAGTGATCATGTTCAGCTGTGGCATACGGAAAACCCCAGAAGGCAAAGGTTGGGCAACCTAAACTTACGGGAGTCTGCCGCACATAAACTGGAACAAACTTGCGTTTCTGCCAGAAATTGAAGAGTGACTGGGTGACCCCAAAAGAAACTCCCAGATAATGCAATTTCTCCGGCTTCCTTTCGTTCACGGGTGTCAGGATTGACGGAAGATCTTCTCGAGGCTTTACAGTCTCTTCCATAAGTGAAGCCTTCACAGCAAATAGGAAATAGACAAAAATAAGAATCCTCTCTGCTTCATACAACATAAATACCAGTGCGTCACGATCAACAAAGAAAAAGAATCAGATAGATATTCTCCATGCACACCTCAGTTGCAGCCTCTGTAAGTAATTTCTGTGAACCCTCTGGTTCAGGTGAATCATCTTCAAGCTCTGTCAAATCTGCTAACTGTCCTTCATAGTATCTGCACGTGTAAATGAAGTCAGAGAACTACTTATAACGGAGCTTGAACATCATTCAGAGTTGCAATTCAGTATGGTAGTGGAATGAAATAAAAATCAGACAGACCTGGCAAGAAGATCGACAGCATGAGACCCGTAACCAGCCTGAAACAAATAAAGAAGAAGCGTTAGCAAAAACCTCACGCATTGATCAGGGTAGGTACTGAAGAAAAATGGCTGGAGATCAACCCCATAACCTTCATTACATCAGCCTAGTCAGAAAGCATTAAGTTGATAGAAAAATTTACCCTGATTAAATTGGGATGCACGGCAATTCGTACAATACGTGCACCAGATAGGCTAGGGAACTCCGCATCTTGAAATTGTTGTGAGATGGTCCAAGGTATCATATCTCCATTGGGTAGATTCCCTTCACTTAAACTCCTAAGGGCTGATTGTTTAGAAATTTCACCCTCCAAGCATACCTATACAAGATACACAGCTATCAGAAAATTGAATACCTCTTGCTAAACGCAGAAACGAAATACAGGTGTGTAATTATAGTCGTCAATATCCACATACCAGACATAAACAACAATTCCTCAGCCCAGCAACGGCTACTTCACAAGATTGTAACAAAACTGAGTACATATGTAGGAGTTAAACAAATTGCATAATCGCAACGTTTGAAAGTTAACTGTTAAGTACCTGAAGAACACACAGAATATCAGGCATTCTGTTTTGTGTGTCGTCAACAGGACCTGGCCATCACAATTGAGTGAACGAATCAGGGACGTGTTCAAGAGCTGAATAAGCAATATCAATCTCTACTTTACAAAGAAGACTTAGGCTTAAAAACGATAAAAATCTAAACAGATTAAGTTAGTCACACTTCACTAAATCAGGAAAATTAATTAATTACTAAAAAAACAAAGGGAAAAAAAAAAGCATGAAAACCAAGTCCACTGACCAAGTAACACGAAAAGGTGGTGCGCTGGTGCATCAGACATAAGTTGCAGGTCATTGGGTGTGTTCTTGTAATGTGAGGCAACATATAACGCCATCATTCTCTGTTCTCCAAACACAACCAAGCATATCTATTAAATATAATGCACATACAATAAATGTTGTGAAATTAAAGTCCACGAAGCAGATCGAAACTAACTTCCATCGTTGAGGTACTATTAAGATAACAAGGAATAATATATACCTGCAGAAACATTTCACTTTCCTTGTGGTAGGAAAACAAAGCATCACGATTCACATAATATAATTGGCATTCCTGAGGATGCGGTAGCCTGTAACAAAAAAACAGAAGGATCAATAATAATAAATCGAAAAAAAAAAAGACACACCTCTCGGCCTCCAAAATTATCTTTGATACATTTCAGCAAAAACCCAATGTATTGTATGCTGAAAATTTATCAAAATGCTACGATGTAGGAGCACAGGCAACCAGATTATCATACACACCTGCCATCAATGCTAGGGATGTGATTGGCAGCATCCAAGCACAACAACTCATTCAACCAAGCCTCTATTGGATCTCCAGCTTTGTATCGGATCGGTTCAGATAGTTCCAACTCCCTAAATGTTCTTCCTGTTAAAAGCAGTGGAACAATTAGAAATGTGTCCCTTTAACATTATGCGGTATTCTTGTAACGATTGGGAACATCTATATTATGACTTGTACCAAATACTGAAAGTAGGTAAAACCATATAGAAAAATGATTATGGCACAACCAGAAGTGGATTAATAAACATCCTCTGCATGTTGGCAGAACAACTATATACTATCAAATGCTCATGAGAAAAATCTAATGTCACATGACCACCAACATCTTCACTGCAACAGCCTCCAGAAGCAGAAAGGTAGGACGAAAATTTCAATATGAGTGATATAGTATCACATAAGCAAGTGCTTCCAGGTATTACCAGACACAGGTCCACCATCACTACTGCCGTTGGTCGGTAACTTATTGCCTTGCTCCCTCAGCTGCTGAATAAGTTTCAATGACAAAGATCTTCCAGTGCCTTCATACCTATGGTGGAACATTGGATGAAAATTAGTTAGAGTCGGCATAACTCAAGACCTGGTAAAAAATGCATATAATTGTGAAATCCAAGGAAACCTGCCATAATTCTTCCACGGTTTCAGAATCAAGAAGCACCATTAAAACTGAACTGAAGAAAAGCATCCACCATTATCCTCAAGTTTGGCACTAGACTCGACCCACGATGGTCACCAAAGCAGCTTCTAAAGATGCTCTGAAAGCTACCAGGATGTCTACGTAACGTACCCGTTGACAGTCGAACAAAGGAAGACCAGATAGGGACCAAGAAGGGCCTTCACGGTGGGCAAAGGAATTGCTGCTGCTTCATCAATTGCAAGCAACTCAGCTTGGGCAAGTTTTTCATGGTCTTTTGGCTGAATATACTGTAAGGAGTAACGACAGCAGGGTTAGTATTAATATAATAAGAAGGAAAGGCATTACCAACGTTGGCAATCGGTGCTCAAACTTTACTTAGTGCTGTATGATTACCTGTATAGTCTGCCGGTGTTGTCTAAAAATGTTGACACGAACTATAGCTTTATTGAATGCTGGATTGGTACTTTCTACAAGATCATAGTCAATGTGCTCCTGTAAACAAACAAGGCAAAAATAACATTACTGGAAAGAAAGCAGAATAACCTGGTATTTTATTATTTGAATGCTAGAAGCGAATGAGTGAACTGCAGTGTAAATGCCGAAGTTCAGATGAGTTTAATAGGAAGCTTATCAAAAGAAGCTGCTATAAAGTACAATGAAGTTCTGTGACAAAAGTACCTTATATTCCATTGCATCAAAGCCCTTGAAGATGAACTCGAACAAGGTTTTCAAGTTCTCTGGGCTTGGAGCTGTCACAAAGATATTGGAATAGCTGCGTAAGCACTGAATGTTAGAACTATATTCTTTCCAAAACTTACGGAACATTCGCCCATTAAATTTACTAAAAAGCCTTTCACGAGCCAGAAAATCTTACCCAAAGGCAACTGCACCAGCTATTGCCACTCCTAAGGCAGCTGACTTTCCTCTACCTCGAGCTGCAGTTAGCGCCACGGTGCTGCGTAGAGTCTTCTCAGAAATAGCGTCTAGGAAAGTGATGACTGCCTTTGCCTGAATCAGAAGAAACCCTCAATACGTCAGAATCATCAGTCTTCCATAACCGCTTTCAAGGCAAAACATGAAGAAAAGGCTATTCATCTTCCTCTCTTTGAAATTGCACATTAACCCCTAAACGTCTGGACATGCCTTCGCGGCAAGTAGAATATGGTGCATCTTGGTTGTATTTGGAATGAATCCACACCTTTAATGGGTTTGAGTTCAAAAGAGAAGTCGGAATTTCGATCAATGCGGTTCTAGTGAGCTATTGAGATCCCAATTTAGAGCTTCTTGTTAGTAGCAAATGCCAATTATACGGCAGCGTATATACTATCCCCATGGGACGTTTAGGAGTTAAAAACTCACACGCGTATCAGTCCAATACCCTAGAGAGACTCATCTTATTATCCACTTTAGAAAAATTGATCGTATGCTGATACCTGGAACCAACTTAATAACTGCTTCAGAATAAAAGGCTCCACACCGAAAACTGAGAATCAGGCCAAGTAGCAAATCAACAAAGCAAGAGGAAAATTACCTGATCGAGGGTACGACACTTCTGGACAAGCAGACCAGCTGGTTGCGTGTCTCGAAGAGATTCTTTCAGATCCTTCAAGTCCTTGTCAGCCTCTGACAGAAGTTCTTCGCCCTGGAGTCATGGAAAGTATCCAGTAAACTTCAGCAAGAGCAGAAGCAGAATACATAATTTCTTGGTATAAACTAATGTCCTGGCCTTGCGTAACTTGATCTCAAGTTATTGACATACATGAAATATTGAGAAACGATCACCTGACCACAACAATGACAATAGATCTCAACATCATGCAGTATCAGACGGAATCGCGGCACGTACCTCCAAGATGGGAAGAGGGGTGATATATTTGGTATGTGAAGAGAGGGGTAACGGGTTGAGTTCATCATCCATTACCAAACAGGATTTACATGCCGCAAGGGACAGTATGAACCTCTCGTTGAACCGGCCTACCACATCTACATGTGACTCTGTTCGAAACCTGGCATGAACGTCCTGGAAAGAAAACCAAATTAGACGGGACACTATGGACAACAACAATGACTACTGTAAATATCCAAACCCAGTTGGTCAGGACTATAATCTTAACCCCTAAAGGACCAAGGATTCATGGTTTTAAAACATCAAATTCAATTGATCATATTGTGAAAAATATAATTCAGATGGGACCAAATTTTACATCACTAGAATCAGTGAAGAACGTTGCATAAGTTGGTCAAAAAATAAAGATATTCAGACAAAAGGAAGTCCACATAGGACCGACTCAAAACTGCTAAAAAAATCATGAGGCCCAATTTGGGCTTCTTAGTCCTTCACGGGTTAATACTCAGAGGCATCAGCGAATGGAATATTTACCATCGTCATAGTGTACAGTTTGCTCAGAGATGTTAACGAGCTCAGAAGAAGAATAATTATACCACCTCCTTCCACTGTCTCGATAGTCCGGGCCAGAAGATTTGGTTGAAGTGCCTCAAAGTCCTGCATTGCAAATGAACCAGACTACCTCTCAGCCATAGTCATACCTTTCTAAACAGATAGTGCACGAAGGTCACCCATAACTAAATGAGAATCTAACAATCATCATACAAGGCTCACTGAGGCCGCATATAAAATAGAAGGCATTGTGTGAAAAACGCGGACCTGTAAAACACACATGCCGAATGTGTTTCCAAGGATCTTGTGAGTGTCTGCATAATAACAGTAGCGAATGTTTGTGCTAGCCATGAAGAGAGAAAACGGATCATCTTTTTCAGGGTCTAACAACCCTCGCTGCATCATCTTCTTAATTTGATTCATACGTTTCTTCTTATGACTGCACACAAAATGACAAAGCTTAGATAGTATGCACAAAACTTCCGAATTTTCATTCAATATAATTTGCTCTACTACTATCAAGTATGCAGGGAGATGAACGAATCCCTTGGAGAGAAATGAAACTGTTCAAACATTCACAGCAATTTACTAAACCCTAAACCCTAAACCCTGACCTGACCTGGCTTCATCATCATACCTGCTTAGAAAGAGGTCCTTCTTATAGCACCACAGAACCGATGGCCGAGCTTTCACTACAGCTTTCGACAGCATGTAGTGCAGGTTCACCACCTAGAAATCAACCAGCCAAGCAGCGAGCTCAATCATTTCATACGGTAGTAAAACAAAACCAATTCATTGAAAAATAACCAGTCAGAGTAGCTGGAAAACAGAAGAAAACGCAAGGAAATTAAAATACCTGGTCACGGCCTTTGTCACCAACAATGACGAACATAGTACGTTGCTGGCTTTTGACTCCATTTTCTATCATCATCCGAATTCGAGGATCCACCTTCTTCCTCATTGTGCCCGCACTCTCTTCGTCCCTGCAACCCTAGCAACTCCTTTCCCGTGCAAACAGAAGAACACTCAGACAAGATAGCTTAAACCCTAAACCCTGATGTCTCTCTAGGGTTGGAACAAGCGGAGGAACAAGAAGAAGAACGGAGCAAGTCGACGAAAAAGAAGACATCGACGCCGGCGACAACGAAGAAGACGTCGACGTTGACGAAAAAGCACAACTCTCGTCTGTCCACTCGTCCGTCTCTCTAGACCTGTTTGCACTAGAGCATTAACCGGGATTTTAGACCAAAATAAAAATGAGGACCTAGAATTCATGGTTTTAAAAAAATTCAAAAAAATAAATAAAAATAAATAAAAATAACTAAATAGATTGTATAAAATGCAAATGCAATCAACTCTTCAGTTTTCCATGGAACCCATTTTTCAAGAGGTACTTCTAATAGGTGGCATTTTCGGACAAACATATTGCTTAAAACAGAATCTAATTGTACTAAATTGATTGTACTTCAATTTTATGCATTTTATTAAAAACTTGTATAGATATGTCCGTTCGTTTAAAATATTTTGTCCCGTATTCGTAATCATACTTGCACGATCATTGAGTGTTTACACAAATCTCTCTTGGATGAACTTCATTCCAAAAGTTTTTAAAAAAAAATTATAAAAAAATCATTAAACGTAGACATGACTTGCAACTTCAATACCTCCTTAAAAAAAATTCCATATCACGTTCCACTGGATTGCTCAAATTTTCAAAGAATTACAAATTCCACACAAGAAGCTTCAATACCTTCTTAAAACAATTTTCCATATCACCTTCCACTGGATTGCTCAAATTTTCAAAGAATTTCAAATTCCACACAAGAAATACACATACAGCTTTTGTAATTAATTTAGACGTTAAAATATGAAAGGAGTTCAAACATTGATTGAGATCCAAATACATTCACTAATGGAACATGAACAAGACAACACAATTTATAAAAAGAGACAAGATACTCCCTATGTTATAGTTTGATTGTTGTGAACCAACATGATTTTTTTGTTCATCTGCGGCGATCAAACTAGAATAAAGGGAGTAATAAGATTCCAAACACAAAAAACATAGAATTGTACATGTGCTTTATTTGTAAGTATTTGTTGTATTTGAAGTATTTGTAGTATTTTGGTGTTTTATACATAGGTATTTTGATAGCTTCACAATTCCAAATCAAAAAGTTATTTTTTGTAAGATGCACATGGCACACCTCGTCTTCCATTGTTCAAACGACCCGGTTCCATTCACAATAAATGTGGAGCTATATCGGAAAGAACATCAAGCAATGACCAAATAGTGATCTCCTAGGCACTAAAGGGTTAAGACGAGTGTGGCCTTGTGTTGTTTAGGTGATTTAGCCATGCTTTTACTTTTATTTAACTTTATTAATTTTTAGAATAATTTATTCATAATTTAATTCTATATATGGTGATAAATTCAATTAAAAATCCATAAAATTCACATCATATGTTCAAAAGCCATGAAACTACTTTGGTGCATCCCCAGGTCCATTCTTTTTTGTTGAGAGCATTTTAACGATACCAAAAACACGGTCGACAGCCACATAGTCTAAGAGATCTCAACGTAATATACAAACAAAACAAACAAAACAAACTACTTTTCTTTAATGTATAGACTAGTAGGTTCACCCTCTTCGCTAGTGTGTCTTGAAGTGCGTGAGCGTGGGCGTCGGACGGAAGCTTATTTTGAAGCATGTGTCCTTCTCCGTGTCAAATAACATCTTGTAGGGGCAACCTAAGGCATGTCAAGGGCATGCTTTGTTAGAGGATCTCCATCCTGCCGCGCTAAAGCGACTTGGGCTCTTCATATCACTAGAAGGAAATGTATCGTTTTCCACTTACTATAAATGAAAAAGAAATGAAACGGTGCCAAGCACATGGGATGTGTTAGTGCTGATGAGTAGTTTCGATCACAAGAAGATAGAAACGTAAATATAATATTCCGCTACTGTTCACTGTTCCCACGAAACGAGGAATGAAAATCGGCAGGTTCACTTCACCTCTCTCGTGAAATGAACTTCACTTCACCTCTCTCGTGAAATGAACTTCACTTCACCTCTCTCCAATCCCCATGATTCGACAAGGTAAGGTAGACGGTGGCAAAACCGCACAGATAAGAGTTTCGTCTATATCCCAAAGTGAGAAAATTGTGAACAAATTTTAGAATTACTTGCAAGAATCAATGAGGCAGTTTGCAAGTTGTTGCAATTTCAGAACCGAAAGTCCTGAATTATTGAGAAATTGTCAAAGAGAAGGGTGCAAGATTCCCCACAAACACGCCCTAATTGTGCTATGCCCAGGTGATACTAAGATGAAAACCGTGCACCCCAGTGTCTAATGTCGATACACAAACTTGAACAATGCTGGGCGGGTTTGGGTATCACTATGCACGGTTTTTTTGGCTGGACCACGGGCACGGGTTTAGTACACGCACGGATTAAGCACCGTCTACCTTAATCACACAAGGTCAAAACATACCACCTGAACTTGACCCAGCGCTCCACTCTCACTGTTCCCTCGCACCCAGTGATCTCAAAACTGGCTAAAATTAGCTAGATTTCTACCCCAAAATGGGGCTGCTAAACATACAAAGGAAGAAAAGGAAAAAAAATTGAAATGTAGCGAGAATGCTCATCATGATATAAATATGTAGCAACTTCATGAGGTGATATCTGCGGGTATCATCATGGTATCACCTTAATATATCAAGGATATTGCCGGATATTATAGAGGTATCGTGAGTATTGTATGCATTAGGTAGCAAAAGTAGATACCATTTAAGGTAATTACCCCATTCCCAACTGAATAAGAAATATGGATATGAGGCATTGAGATTATTTAGTGTTATTATTTTTTTTAGAGATAGACAAGAGAATTAGATTCCAACACAAGTTGAAACATAATTTTTGGATGAAGAATGAATTAGTTACAAATTTTCAAAGTTGAAGTATGCCGCATCCCATTCATGTCATATAGGTACACCTCTTTCTATTTAAAGAAGATTTGTATTGCACACACTAAAGATGCTTGAACCAACAACAACGAACCCATAACCACACTTACACATACTAAAACCAACAAGAGAGAACCCATTACCAACTGTAACTCATGCTACAACCAACACCGTCGGAGCATTGATTGTGGATAATGCCCCTAGCTGTTGGTAAAAGGAGCGAGTTGGGAATGGGGTAAGGGCATCCTCAATCTTCACGGCAAGAAGCCCCGCCAACGACACTTTCCCGGGGTGGAGCCTCCTACGTGACCCAATCCTGCCGTCAAAGGCTGCAGTAAGTTCACGGCCACTCCAAATGAACCTCGTCAGCCGGTACTTTTATCTCCTTTCCCGGAGCTGGAAACTCCACGCTACAACAAGTAAACTGGCACAGGAGCTGCAATCGAAGAGCGCAGGAGCGCAGGATGAGGCTACAAGAGCGCAATAGGGTTGGGGCCGCTTCAACGACATTTTTTTTTTTCCATCCTGCTGCCAAAACAGACACGCCAAGTGCCGTTGGCAGGGCTTCTTGCGGAGGCAAGATTGAGGATGCCCTAACCACCTTATGTGGGAGGCCACATAATGTCATAAAGTGGTTCTGAGATCACTGCTCGCACCCCACTCCCTTTTCTCCCCAAATCTAACTTAGAACAGCAAATTCAGGTTTGCCCTCGTGTTTGTCAGCCTCGCTCAAAAGTTGAAGTTCCAGGCAATTCGTCCCCAGACGTGCACGCTCACTGTCAAGGAAGAACCGACGGTTAGTTACAGGTCAACTAATTGATTTTTTTGAAATAGCTTGTTGAATCTCAAGAATAAAGGTAAAACACCAGACTAAATGACTAAAATTTAGTCATATTTAGTATTCATAGCACTTCCATGTGCACCGATGAAAGGTGCCACTAATGAGCAGTGAAACTCAACGTTCTGCTTCTCCACTCACCCTCTTCCGGTTAAGTTTGAGACCTCAATTCTTGTCGTTTTCCTGATTCCACCGGAACCAATCATACATGGAATCCCGCATTTAGTCCTAGGGCTTTCCCTCTTTTCTCTCCTTTTTTTTTCCTTTGTCTGTGTGGTGGGTTTCTTCTACTTGTTCAATTGTTGGTAGTTTGGGGCTCTTTTCCTCGTTGGATTTTTTTCGGTTTTGATTGTTCATTCCCGTTAGGTTTCCCCAACCCCTTTTAGTCTTAAATGGCATTGCTTGGTTTTGTCTGTTTAGTGTAGCTCAAAGCATTCTCGCCGTGAGGCTTTCCTGTGAATCTTTTACAATTTTTCGCCTCTCAATTCCCCAAATTTCGGGTTTTTAGCTTATAAATTAAGAGAATAGTTTATTTCAGCCATTTTGAAGATTGCACCTTCTAAATACTACTAATTATTTTCCTTGATGAGTTTAATTCTTTATACAAATCATAACTTAAGGCATGCATGATGAGAATATTTATTGGTCATTTATTTATGGATCATGACAAGCTAGCTCAAACATAACATCATCACATTTGTAAAAGCACACAATATGAGTTAATAATAGAAAGACAAAATAAACATAATGAATTTATTTATCTAATCAAAAGATGCATGAATTTGATACCAAAATCTTAATAGAACGATGATTGTATTGAAGTGCATAAAATGAATCTTTTAGTTAAATAAAAAATTATTAATTTTTTTTAAAGGATAAGTAAGATTCAAAAGACAGTTATGACAGATGTTGATTCATATTAAATTAGTTAATATAATGAGTAAAATAATAGATTTTACAAATAAAATAAAACTATTGTGATTTTTTATTGGTGGAAATATTATACTAAGCGTTTGGAATAGGTGGAAAACAACAACCGTTGGGGTGGACATTATAATACCTTTTGGATTCCTAATTCAAATTTTCCAATACAATGGCAATGTTAGGGCACAAAAAATTCAAGGAAGAAAAAAATATACAAGATGAAGAAGAAGATAATATATTTTCTATTCCTCTTCTTATTTCAGTTATCAACTTGGCCTTTGAAAGCTTCATGTTTCCATTCAATACTCTATGGCAATTACTCAAGCTTACTAAGTGATATATGAATTTTTCTGCAAAAGAAAATGGAAGGCAAAACATGTAAGTTCACGAGATAATTCAATTTCATTTATAGAACCAAATTCAGCAATCCATTTAACATCTAAGATTTTTTAGGTTTTTTTATTAAATTAGCTTAAAAATATTCAAATACGATTGAAAAGTGAATAAAATTGGAATTTGAATTAATATATTCATTGCAAGAAATAAATATAAAATACTCGTATTAGTTTTTAGAATTAATCTTTCTATTGAATTTGTAAGATTGTAAAAGGTGAAGATTAACTTAGTAGCACTCAAATCCTCAATTTTTATTTGTATTGCTTTATCAAAAGCACCAATAATGTCAAGTTTTAATGCATCAATATTGTCAATTTCTAATGAATCGTCTACATAATAATTTATTCTTAATACCATAGAAATTCTATCATTTTATTTGTATTTATTACACAATTTTTAATGCCAATTTTTTGATTAAAAACTCTTATTATTCCTTCCAAATTTTTTTAACAAGTATAAATTATTGTTCAAACTTATAAAAGACGTGCTAATTTTTAATGCAAATTGTTTTAGAACAATGAGATGACAATTTTTATCCTAGAATTATACCTAACACGTTACATTAGATTTTAAAGCTTTATGCACACTCATGTAACGAGACTATTTACAACAAACCTAGTACTGGAATAATGAAATGTCTTGCCTTTCGTCTTTGGAAATTAGAAGCTCTTTCGAAATTAAACCATCTAAAGTTAAAAAAATATTTATAAGTTGTATTACATGTGATGCCCCAATTACAAAACATGGCCAAAATTTCCCTCAATGTTGTTTATGTACAAGTAAGAATAAGCTTCAAACAAAGATTGGAAAACAATCTGCTCAAATGAGTTACCGCCAACGGGGAAGCCAACATTTAGATTATATAAGCACAACAGATGAGGCATGTGATTGTTGTGTTAGAAATCAAAGTTTGAGTAGTAATTTATATTCACCTGGAACTAGCCCTAAAAGTGATTCCGAAAGTGAAACTCCATATTACAAACCTAAAAAGAAACCTAATTATCCTCATAAAGACCCTTACGATGCACTAGAGAGAAATTTTGATGAATGGTATGATTATTGGACTAAACACGAAGGTTATAATCCAACCTCAGACTTAATAGAAAATGAAGAATCCGTAGCTATAGTGTGCGGAAAGGTAAATGGAGTGCAAACTACCATGTTGTTGGATACTGGTTCTTCAATATCCGCAATTACAGAGAGCTTTGCGCAACAATTGCATTTAGAAACATGGTACACAGATGATGTTTTGGTAGTTACTTTAGCAAACACACACGTAGAAAGGTATCCAGAGCGTATGTGCATTGTCACTTTTGAAATTGGTGACCTTCAAATTTCTGAAGAACTTAATGTTCTTCCGGGACAAATCTATAATATAACCCTTGGTAAAAATTGGTTAAAATCACATATGGCCATTTGTGATTATGGATTAGATATTTTGAGACTACCCGGATCTAGACCAATTCGAATGGGTATTCCTGCACCTCTAGCTCCATTCAAAAGTGCTCTTAAATCTAGAAATAAAAAACCTAAAAAACAATTATCACAACGAGTGCGCTCTCGTACTTATCCAAGCCTTAGAACCTTACTTTTTTTAGGAGGATGGCTACCCCCATGTCTTCGAACTAGGTGAATTTTTGGACTTTTTAAACCTTACAATTTTAATGTGATCAATGAACTATCACAGCCAATAAAATTTGAGTGATTTTAAATTTTAAACAAAAAAACCACAATCTAAGCAATACACTCGATTGATTATGTCAATGCATTACAATGAAAAATGTTAATTTTAAAGAATTTCAATATAATTGCATAAGTGATAACCATTTGCATTGAAGAATAAACAAATTTAATTCAAACGATTGCATTTTAATCGTTTCAAACTCAAAAGTATCATTTTTAATGTGCTTTCAGACTAGAAATTTTATTCCATTTATTTGTTCTTAAATTGTTAACAGTGACAGAACCTTCCAACTAAAACAAAGATAAAAATATAATGTCACACTACAGGCATTCAATATCCACGTGACTATAAATAGTTATGTAGTATCATGACAATTCAATTATATTGCATTCAATTGTATAGCTAGTACTTGGGGTCCCGCAAATCACAAATAATGTGATTTAGAATCCTTTTTTACATTTGTTAATCTCTAAACGACATAGGGGTAAGGGCAAAACCTAGGTGTATTATAATGTATTACTTCAATAACTTTAATGAAGTTTGGTCCCAAAAAAAATGAAAAGCACGATGTTTAGTAATTATCCGTATAGTCAAAATTTCAAAAAAATAATTAAATACTAATTTAATGAATTAAGAAGCAATTGCCATTTAATATTCACTGCATTAAAAAAATAGAATTTTAAATTTGGTATGATTTGTTAAAACTAGTCATTCTATTCTAAAATAAAAAAAGGGTTTTTTCAAATGAGAGAACTTCATTAGTTTTTCCAAGTAGTAAATTTTATAACACTAGGACAATGTTGAGGTCTTTGTCTTTGAAAAGTTCTTAGTGGAGTTTAACTAGGATTGACAGGATTCAAATTTGGTTGATGAGTAAACTTGATTTCTTGTTTGAGATTTTTATTTTTATTTTTATTTTTATGAAACCCAATTAAAACCTTAAGATTTGCAAAATGGTTCACCTTTGTTTGAAGTGGACAGGTTGAAGTACCAAGCACAAGACAACTATTTCATGACCAAAATCCCAAAAAATGAGATAGTCATTTTTGGATAGAGAGACTAATTGCTCAATTTGTTTGTAATTTTGATTATTTTTGTGAATCTTGTCCCCATTTTCAAAAAGAGTCCCATACATTAAAATATGTATTATTCCAATATCATATGAAATTTTGGAGTTTTACTTACAGATTACCCAATAACTTAGTATGAACAGTTGTCCATTTATTGAACATTAGATCTACTTTTTCCAACTTTTTTTTAATTTTTTTTAGCCCATGCATTAAAAACAGTCACGATGCTTTTTGGAGAAAACTAAGTTACCCTAATTCCACATGGCAACACAATCACGCAACCCCTGATGCCTTTCCCAAATCCCCAGAAACCCAAACAAGATCACTTACAGTGCTAGCCACCCACCGACTGTTGAGCTCATCATGGCCCATCTTACAAAACTATTTAAAAAAATCAGCCCTATTTTTAGGTTAGTATCAGAACCATTTCTAGAGTCCCAACCAAACTAAATTCCTTAAATCCGAAACTGGCCCACCACCAAGCCGGACTTTTGTTCTCATCTCTAACTAATTGTCCATCCAAAAAGAGGATGAATAAAACCCAACATAACATTCAGTACCATGCACTATTCCTGCCTTGGCTATGTAGTAGACGGTGTGGAATATTCCACGCTCAACAATACTTCATCAATGCTAAGTGAATAGGTAGAGGTTTAAAGTGATGAGCAAAGTGCATGAAGGAAAGGAACAAAATGTTATAAAGACTAACATGAAACAATGGCAATTCTAGAGAAATTAATTGTGTGTTACTAAGAGGTTGTTTTTCACTGCAGAACTAGCTAAAGAAATCTTTGTAATTTGAAGATTTTGCAATTCACGAAGTATATGTGATATTTTGCAAATTCTCAATAATTGAAATACATAGCATACTAGAGTACATAGGAGTACTCTTTTGAATGTGATTTGCACTTCACTTCAAAATAGAAATAAAGATTGTATGGCATTTCCCAATAAATTTTGCAATTCATAGTATGTACAGTAGGGTCCAAAAATATTTTGAATTTTGGATGTGCTCCCAGTTATGTTCTTCAAAAATAGTTGCATTCAATTGCATGTAGCTACTTTTGTAATGCAAATTCTTCATATTGACCCCTAAACGTCCCATGGGGATAGTAGATACGTGGCTGTATAATTGGCATTTGCTACCAACAAGAAGCTCTAAATTGGAATCTCAATAGCTCATTAGAACTGCATTGATGTAAATTTTAGCTTTTATGTTGAACTCGAACCTATAAAAGGTTTGGATCCATTCCAAATACTAGAAAAATACACCGTATCCTACTGGCCGCAAAGGCACTTTCAGATGTTTAGGGGTTAAAGTAGACTCTATTATCTTTCCAATACAATTTATGGTTTGTAGATTGATGAATTTTGAGCCTACAAGAGGTTTTTCAAAGTTTGTAGTTTTTATTCTCGTTCAACTCCAGACCAAAAGTTTGAAATGCTTTTGGACCCTACCGTACATGGCATTCCCTCATAAGTTAAAGAACAAAATTCAACTGAGAGACTCCCTTAGGATGCTCTTTGGAAAGGGTACTCCCTCTCTCTGTTCTTGTATGCTATGATACTCGAAGTAGTTAGAATTGTGATAAAACTAGTAACAATTCTTTTTGTATTTTGAAGATTTTGCAACTCACAATCTGTTGGAGAGTAATTTCAAATTCTCAGTAATTGCAATACTTGATACAAGTAGAATAGCAACCACTAACATCATTTTATAGTCAAAAGAGAATGTAAGGGGTTGGAAAAAAACCAAAATGAATGAAACTTTGTCAAGATGGATGAAATCCCAACAACAAGAAAGTGAGTAAGTTTCTCCCCTTTGAAGTAGCATTTTTTTACAAATTACTGTAACCACACGACGCAAATGATGACACCAAATAGTCTTCATGCCCTCTGCCTTTCCTTCATGCGCTCTACTCATCAGTTTAGAACTCTACTTGTTCAATTAGCCATAGATGAAATCCTGGAATAAAATGCACTTTCTACAACAGGGCTAGACACAACCATTGCATGCTACCAAATGATATGATCAATTCAATTAGCATAAGAGTTTAACCCCTAAACGTCCTCACCTATGTCCATTTTAGGCAGTTTTGCAAAGATGCATTATAAAATGCAATTAATATGAATATTTAGATCTTGATGTATGAATAAAAGTTATACATTTTTAATTTTAGATTCTATCTATACGGTTAGATCTATGACTGCTAGCACTAAGCTTTTATTATTATTTTTGAAACATAAAATAAAAAATTATTTTGTAATTCAATTACAAATAAGATATTGACAATATGTGGATGAAATTTGTTGTGATGGGTTATATTGTAGTACTTTAGATGTAGTGATTTTTGGAGATTTTTTGGATGCTTGATTTTAATAGTTTTTTTTTTCAAGAACACTTTTAGACCAAAATCTTCAAGATTTTCGGTGAAACACTACAACACAAAATGAGGTATAATTTTTTTCAAAAATTATTTACTTTTCGATCGAATCACACATACATGAAGCTAACTTCCCATAAAAAAATTAGTAAAAAAATCACACCACATAGGTGCATGACGGATGAGAAAATACGGATGAAATCTGTACATCAGGCCAAAAACGCCTGCTTGGGCAGTTAGGGGTTAAATAGTGCAAAACACCCTCACACTAATTTGAATGAATGTAGTTAAATAGTGCAAACTCTTAAATTGACATAGTTTGGATGGAAAATTTTAAGTGCATATATTTGAATTTTTCAAATGACAATCATAAGATGATATGAAATCAACGTAAATCAAATTATACCGAATTTATTATGAACTATTACATTAGTGCATCCTTGCAAATTCACATAATATTGAAATTAATGAACATTAGTGTTATTAGTGTGAGACACAATAATAATTACGACATTTGACGAAAAGTCAAACTAACCGCAACGAATATCATCCAACATAAGTGGATGAATGAAAACCTGAGCTCGGAACTCGGAAGATTAGTGTTACACAGTAGTAATTACGATATTTGTCGAAAAGTCAAACTAACTGCAACGAATCTCATCCAACAGAAGTGGATGAATGAAAACCTGAACTACGAAACCCTCACTGGCAACGACGACGGACACGCTGGCTGGACCATCGCAACCGACACAAGCTGCTGCTCTCGCCTTTTCAAGCTCGATTTCTCTTCCTTGTCCTTCACAATCGTGCGCTTCTCGGATCCAGCGACGTCCGCTTCTTCTTCTCTGCACAGGTAAGGTACGCATGCATTTCAGTTGCCCCACTGAATTCCTTTTGTACCCCGTTCGTTTTTCGTGGCATAACTTACCTCCAGCGATTTTCGAGCTTTCGGGAGGTCGGTGTCGTGTATACTCCGTTTGTGGTGGACTCTGGTTCTTCTTAGAACGAGAGATTCTCTTAAGCTGAGAGTGTGATGTGAGTGAGGTTTTTGGCGGTGCCTGTGTTGGCGGATCCATAGATTGAGTAATTTCACTGAAGCGAAACTGGGAGATGAATAGAGTCAGGGTAAGAAGAGAAGCATCAAGACGCATTTTAGTTTTGGTTATCCTCTCATTTATAACATTATATAAGCCGGAGATTGGCCTTCATTGTAGATTCTTCACAAGGGATGTTGATTCTTCAAATTGGATCTCTATTTTTGTACGAGGTTAATAATGTTATGGGAGGTTTATATCAATTTTTTTGAGAGAGTTTCGTTATATTGGCTTCTTTTTGGAGGTTGAGTGATAGGATTGGGTTTTGAATTGATTGATTCTTGCACTGATACTTACTCAGTGCATATTAACACAGGGAGCTCATAATGGTTTCCCTGTGTGCGTTTCCCTATTTGTCTCACTTTTCCCACCGATCCTCAAGAGTTGACACTTCTTAACCTTTCCTTTTACAAGGAGGTGAGTCAACATTAAACTGGTGAATAAGCTGCTTTAAGACTCAGTGGGAAAAGTGAGACTCGCAGGGAAATCACACAGGGAATCGCATATGAGACCCTGGTGTAAAGGGATACCTACATTTGTAGGAGACGAAAGGATTCCTGTTATGGGAAATTCGTGCTTATTTGAGTTACATTCGCTTCTTGTTGGAGGTTGAGAAGATGTGGTTCTGATGAGGTGTGAATGGATTGATGCTTGCAGTGTTGACTTTGAAAGGCAGTTTACATGACGAGCAAGACCGAGGGTTTGCCTATGGACGTTGCCAAGGACGCACGGTGGCAGCAACAGCAGCAGCAGCAGGAAGAAGGAGAAAATCACAAGAAAGAATTGGACCGGAACGAGTCAGTGCGTGCCCGGCTTCTCGCCATTTCCCAGGTCTGTGAAATTTGAGTTTTAGCCAAGTGGCTTTAAGAGAGAATGCTTGGCTAAGTTCATCTGAGGGCAATGGACCAAAATGTATAGTAAGTTGCATTGAAGGATATAGAATATTAGGTATTACTCCCTCCGTCCCACATTACATGGGACTTTGGGATTGCAAGATTTTGCCTACATGTAATTGTAGAAAGTTTTTATATCCAATGTACTATGTGTGCGAGAAATCTCACACAAAGTGAACATTCCGTCATACTGCAACAAGTGAAAAATGAAAAGCTTGTTAGATTATCCAAATAACACATTGGTTACAGTGCACAAATCACTTGGGAGTTAGAAGATGAACTTAAGCTCTTTGAAATCCTTTCAAGATATACTACATGATAGTGTTTTTTTCTTTTTCATTTGGTGAAAAACTGTAAAAAATATTCAGGGTTGAAATTTGAACATGTTTTCTTGCAGAAGAAAATTTCGACCCCCAATATCTTGCTTGTTCTTTCACTAATTGAGTAAAATGAACATCCTATCTTTAAGTACATCTTGAGAGGATTTCAACAAACCTAGGTTAATCTTTTGATTCCAAGTAGTTTGCGTGCTATGAATATTTGAAAATTGATATCATCTTAAAAAATTTCCAAAAGTGCCAAGTAACATGGGACGGAGGGAGTAGAATATTAGGCATTCAAAGATAATGGTTGCTAAAATCATAGTAATTTCACTGTCCCAGGTTGAGCCAGTGGGGGAGGTTGTGCCCGTGGAAACTCTCAAGGACATCAAGGGAAGTCCTTCACCACCTCAGAGTCCACCAGCTGACCATGAAGACGATTTTCGGCGCAAGTTGATGTCCATTTCGTACGTGGATGTTCCAATGTCAGCTCAGTAGGTGTAGCTCCATGGAAACGAGCCATCGACTGTGCCAGTCGCTCTTGTCATGACCATGCTTTGGGAATGCTTTTGAGTTTGTGGTCTGTAACTACTTAGAGGTAGATTGGTAAGGTGGTTTGTAAGGTTTAGTTTCATGCAAAAGTGTGAACACAGGGTGAACTCTGTGGCTTGTAAATTTCGAGAATTGGAGTCAATTCTCTGGAATGGAACCGATGGGCATCTGCGTTGCTGGATTTCCATTTAACAGAATCTATTCTTCGTTGCTGAGTGCACTTATGCGAATCCGATAAATGTGTCAAGTTTTGTGAGAGCATTATAATCATAACGCTCTGTTGAATGTGAGCCTTCTACTGAACCAAAAAGTACACTCGTAGACATTCTTGATTCAAGAGTACTACTTAGTGTTGTTGACTACATAACTTTCTTAGCCTGTGGGCTCTTGGAGGTCATCTAGTCCATAACCTCAATGGAGCCCATTTTTGTATTGGTGGACAACCAAGTATTGTATGTTGTTTCTCATAATGTTGTCTTTCTTTAGCGTTACGGTGTTCCTTATTTTTAGCATCATTGAACAGGATCCAATTGTTGAGGTTATATTTGGTAATATGAAAGTGTCGCCTCATTAACATCCTGAGGCTATACTTTCACGTTACCTAGTCCAGTTGGTGTTCGTAATTTGCTGAATTGCAAGACGTGATCTTGGAGGGCGTCTGTTCCATAAGAAAATTGGTGTCTGCGGTTTTTAACTCGAGCAGAAGAAATTAAAAACAGTGTGAATACTGAAGATTGTTCACAGAAGCAGGTCAACAAGGAAGCTTCTTTGCTCCTATGTGAAGGATGAGTGTCAATGGCCTGGACTGCTGAGGATTTCAGCACACTCTGCGTCAGCTTCATTGATGCGGTGAGTTTTCATGTATTCATACTGCTCATTCATTGACCTTGTATGTGAGTAATCATAGATGCAAATCTTTCTCAGCAACATAGAAAGTGTGAAGTATTAGCCAACAGTTGGGATGCGGGCTATCTTCTCATCATCGTCGATGTAGAGGACAACACGGTTAATTTCTGTACCCTTTGGTTTTCGTCTCCTCCAGGGACCATAATCAACATGCACTCCCGGCATGTCGTTCATGATGACCCTGATGGCATCCTTGTAGTGTACTCCCTTCAGTTCAGGCCATCCAGGATTTATTCCTGCACACAATTTTGATCACACTGTATAATGTTATTAACTAAGGGTTCCTTTTCCTCCCGTGAAAATAGAGACAGGTGTCAGTAGGCCTCCCATCCTTTGCTGAGGTGTCTGATCTCTGAGTTCTAGAATGTTATGTGATTTTTTTTTGTGCTATTCAATTTAGAATGGTACGAGGAATTCTACACTCTAGACTATCTGCGTGTTTTTAATCCCCGAATGACCAAGAAACCCTCATGTTTTTTAAAGCAGGTCCTATGGGAACTTTCTTTTGTTTGTATTTATTTGTTTTTTGACCAACACATGCAATGTACTTCATTGATTTCAGTGATGTAAAATTTGGTCCCATCTGAACTATGTTTTTCATGATATGATGGGTCCTTCAGGGGTTAAGAGTGAGGAGACTTACTATTTGGATGCCATCGGCCATGCCTTGGAATTTCATATATGATGTCGTCGTGCGTTAAGTAGAGCCATACATCCGAATCTTCCTCGTTCTGTGGATACTTCTGCTGTGATGGTAGAGGTTTTTGCAGGAAGATGGCGAATTCAGGATGAAAGTTTGCTCCCAGAGTCTCCAAAAAATGTTTGAAAATGGCAGTCATGTTCTTATGGAGCATCTCCGGCCATTCCGTCCGTTTGTGAACACCTTCAATAGACAAGGTTTCTGTTAGTTGACCCGACCAGTAGAGTAGGATTGTTAACTTCATCTTGTTGAAATATTACATTCTTTGATACTCCCTCTGTTTGGAAATAACTGTCCTAGTTTATGGCGTGTTTTAACTTTACGCTCTTATTACCAGGAAAAGCCGTCTCAATACTCGAAAAATGGTCGATCTTTAATGGTATTATGTGGTTTTTGTGTTGCTCTCATTGTCCGCCCCGTTTGAAGTGGACAAGGCTCACGTTTGCAGTATATAAACATAGGACAAATATTGCAAAAATAAAAATGCCAAAAACTAAGACGATTATTTCTGGATAGAGGGAGTACTAACTAGTGAATTTGGAGAACTTCTGTCTGAGGAGATGCATTATTCGCAGAACAAGAGCTTGATTACCGCTAAACCTGTCAAACTTTGAATGGGAGTCAACTAGGATAATATGTTTGTGATGAGATCGGTTCAACTTTTGAGGGTGCGTGTCAAATGAACTATAAAATGTTATGTATATCATATGGAGTCAAATCACCTGTGATGTTCAAATCCATACTATCTCCTTCATGTCGTGCACGTGTAAGTTGCAGTAAAACTCCAAAGCCAATGCCTGAAATCAGCAAAATTACAGCAAACTTCCTCTGCATCTTGGCTTTTTTCTAGTATGCTTTGCTTTGATAATACATTCCTTCTGTTCACAAATGTTGAAATTGTTGAAGATGAGAGTGTTTTGATGGAGGGCTGTTTTTGGAATGGTGGATTGATTGTCAAGTGCTGCAGAAACTGGTGCATTTCAGGCTTGATGCTAACATAGCAGTTACTATTGTCTCTAAGTGTCGGTTGCTATTATTTGAAACGGCTGAATTGACATTTCGTAAGACCAATGGAGGATTTCGTTGGTATCTAAAATGCACTGACTTTTGAATGGATTTTTGAGATGTGAATTAGCATGAATAGGTTTGATTTTTGATATTTGATCTTGAAAGGTTGTTCCATAACATTGATTGAATAGTCCTTGTTTGATTGGTAAAAGTTGAATTTTTCACTACATTAGGGTTATTTTTAATTCTAAAAGTTCTGCACCCCACTTTGATTTCATGATTTGAACCATCTAAGATTCAACAATTATGAACATTCTATAGGAAATGAATATAAAGTGAGGTATCATGCACATAGCTCAAAACTTTTAGAATTCTTCTATTTTGATGATAGAAGAAGCTTTTACTGAGACATGGGAGTAATTGATATAACCCCCAACAAATTCCTCATTCACACTGGTCTTTGGACCAAACCTAGTCTACTTGCTGCAATTGGCTTGTTACAGCGTAAAGACGAAGTGGACTGTGTAGACAAAGGTTCACACTTCACAGCCTTGTAGACCCGATCAAGATGCAATGAAAGTCAATATTGAAGGGCTTGACTGACCTTCACGAGTGAAGACCATACTAGATAGATAAAAACTCCAATTCACTTTCGAAGCTGACGTAAATGAAATGTCTGTTTGGAAAAAACCACACTACATAACATTCAGTAGCCCTCATGGGGACTGCCTTTTGATGTCTCCTCACTTCATCCAGTTAGTTCATCCATTACATCTGGGATAAAGAAGTAGAAGCCGGGGTGGACTAGAAAAATTTAATATGTCTGTACAATTTACACAACATCTTAGTAAGTTGTGCAGTTACTATGCACCCAAAGATGTACTGTCATTGTAATTGAATATATTACTGAAGCAATTAGATAAAATAGATAAAACAGTTGAAGCAATTACTGTCAGCTGATTCGAACTGAGCATACTGTTTTTTTTAATCAGCTCTAGATTCACTACTGATTGGATTATCCAGGCCGGGCCCCAAATTAGCCAGCTCTTGTGCAATGCATTTATTCCATGGTCCCACGATTAATTAAATTACTTCTCCCAAGGCAAAGCACTCCGAGTCGCAAGGCAAAGCTTTCTCTCACTGTAGATTGTTTATTTTATTTAATAGCTTTTTCAGTGACTTGACACTATTGAATTTTGACTGATTCACTTTTGCTTGCTCTTGCTTAATGCCACGTGCCCCCGTAGCTACTGATGGGATGTGATGGGATGTGGAATATCCCACATCATTTCGTTGGGACGATGAAATGATGTGGGATATTCCACATCATTCCATCCAAGAGAGGGCAACAGGCTCAAAGACTACTGAATGTTATGTACTATAGTGATCACTACTAAAAATATTTAAAAGATAAAAACTCCAATTCTCTTTCGAAGTTGACGTAAATGAAATGTCTGTTTGGAAAAAACCACACTACTGTAGTGATCACTACTAAAAATATTTAAATTGCCACATCACTTATCTCTATGTTCATTTATTAGTACTTGCCAAATCACTACTGTAGCATACTCGTGATGCAATGGTACAAAGGCTGTTACTCCATATCAAATCAGAACTCTGAAGTGAAGCACATTTGAGGTGGAATACGGTAGTATTGGCCTTATGGGATGGCCGATCATAACATTCAATAGCATGCACTATGTTTGCCTGGAATTTTCTAATCCTTGCGTTAATGCAAGAGGATAAAAACTGCCCCCTATTTTGAACACGTAGGGGCATACCTTAAAAAGAACCTCCCTCTTCCAAGGGTTTAAAATTCCCAAGAGGGTCTCCCTAATTCAAAAGTGTACTGTAAGTCCCAAATTGTCAAAAAAAAAGAAATTGTCAAAAAAAAGACCTTAGGGTGCCAAAAATGAAAATATCATAAAATAGGGCCTATGGGTGAACAATGTTTGCACTAACGTTAGGGGGCTTCAAAATTGGTTTCTTTGTCTTGGTTTTACAGTGGATGGTGTGGAATATTCTACACCCAACAATATTTCATTAGTAGCCAAGTGGACATGTGTAGGCTTAAGGTGATGAGTAAAGTGCATGAAAGAAAGGTAGAGGGCATGAAGGCTACTGAATGTTATGATATGAAGTGAAGCGCCTTTGGGATGGAATAGTACTAGGATAATTAATCTCCTAAAACTCTTGCATGCATTCACTTTATCAAAGGTCACACTTGCTACACTTGTAATTCTTTTATATCACACCTTTTGGTAACCAATGTTCATTGTAGAAAGGGTGATATTTGAACACCAAAGAATAGTGCCACGGTATTGTCTCAAAGCCCATATTAGCATTATCTTGGTGTCAATTTGAACCTTGGGCACCACGATGCATGAAAAGATTCATTCAATGCCCAAGTACCTCTTTTATACTAGCATGTATATGAGTTGAGAATGTGACATGTGAAGATTCTTCAATTACTTGTCTCTTCAACATACAATGTTTCATGCAAATTCATACCAAAATCTTGCACAAGAGTCGTGACAAGAGTATGTGATTAAAAGGAGATCAATATGTATTTTCATCCACATGGTGTATTAGAGGCATTTTTTAATGTTGTAGAAAGTAAATTATGTAGTCATTCGTACTTCCGGTAATATTTATATGATGAGTGGGGTGAGATTGGGGAGAGGTTAGATCCCGGATTAGACTAATATCATTTTGGCCATAGGATCATCACTCTAGTGGTATGGTATAATTGTAGAAACTTATGGCTTTTAAGTAAAGCGTGTGTTCTTCATTGTTTATATCCTCTGAAAACAAAAGAAATGTTGAGATTGCTTCATGGATCCTTAGCGGATACTTTGTTTTCAAATTAGATCTTTGAGTGAAGATTGGAACTTTGATTATCTAATGAAAAACATATTCATTGTGTCTACATTTTTTTTTCTATGTCTTCAAAAATGGACTTGGTATACGATGTTTTACTTTCCTCAAGGCTAAATGAAGATTGTAAAATCTTAAGAGTACCTCGTGCCTCATTTTTAACCACAGTACCCTACCCGTTAAACACAAAAATGCATTGAAATTGATTCACAATTTTTAAAAATATTTTGTTTCGACCTGAGTAAAGAGTGGGACTTCATTAAATCATGCAATGAAGATTATATTTGCCTTATCCACATTTCTCCACGTCTTCCACCTCTTCCACCTCAAGAGTTTACAAATCTATACCCTCTTTACTTTTCTAACCACACTATTGTGCCTATGTCCTTTGAATATAGAAAAAACATTAGAATTAGTTCATAGATCAATCATGACTACTTTACTTCCAACCTTTCACTGTATAGATCGAGACTCCAATCATTCTATGAAAAGTATATTTGTTTCTATTACGTTATTGGTTCATAGATCATTGGTGAATACTTTACTTCAAGCAACCTTTTGGTGAAGAATGAGATCCCAATCATTCAACAAAAAGCATATTTATCTCTGTTACATCTTATATACGTCTCCTTGGTATAGAATGTTATGCACGCTTCCTCAACTTCATATCAAAACTATCAAAGATCTACATATCTACAATTCTAAATCTTTCTCCTCTTTTCCAATCAATACCATCCAATCTTAAAAAATCTAAAGCTTTATAATCTCAAGAGTTTACAAATTTAATCAAATGTTCTTTTTTTTTTGAACCACATATGCCATATAGTCAACAACACTAGAGGATTCAAGTAAACCAAGGTTAAGTTAGAATGAACCATGGTTAATATGTTCTTCACAAATGGTTTTTTAATCAACACATGCAATGTTCTTGAATTCCACCTTAACCCTGGTTCATTCCAACTTGACCCTAGTTCGTTCCACTTAATCTTGCTTCATTCTCATTTAACCCAGGACCACGGATGCATAGTTTTTAAATGGAACCAATTCTTTTTATCATTGGAATCAATGAAGGACCAAGACTAATGTGAATTCACAGAGAGCCAAGGCCTGAAGGCGATGGCCCACATTCAATTTGAGATAATGGCAAGGCACATGGCAAACTTAAGATATAATTAGGCAACCGGTTTGATTAGTTGACTATAACAACTTGAAGCTCATGTCTAAAATTGAAGTTGGAGGGTATTGAGTTCACTATTTGATTTGATTTCGATTATACTCATAGAGGACATAGACTCTGGTTTCCTTATATTTGGGAGGTCAAATCACCTATTGTGATTTCAGTTAACTCAACTATATCATTCAAAGATTAACTCTTAAACGTCCTATGGAGATAGTATATACGTTGTTATATAATTGAGATTTGCTACCAATAAGAAACTCTAATTTGGGATATTAATAGCTCACTAGAACCGCATTGATCTACATTTCAACTTCTTTTTGGAACTCAAACCCATTAAAGGCGTGGATCCATTCCAAATACAACCAAAATACACTGTATTCTACCGGCCGCAGCGGCAAGTTCAGACGCTTAACCCCTAAATGACGGAGGGGGTAAGGGCAAAACATAAATGTGTTATAAAAAATTACTTCTTCAACTTTGATGAAGTTTGCTCAAAATTTAGTAATTTTCCGTACGGTCAAATATCAAAAAATAGCTCTTCATCATCTCATAATGAATTTAGAAGCATTTAACTTCAAATATTTATAAGAATCACAAATTTTATTTTTAGAATTTAAAATTTTGTATGATTTGTTAAAACTAGACATTCTATTCTAAAATCCAAAATTGAAAATTTTTCAATGGAGAGAACATCATTACTTTCCCCAAATAGTAAGTTTTCTAACACTAGACAATGTAGAAGTGTTTTTCTTTGAAAATTTCTCCCGGGTGGAGTTTAACTCGGATTGATATGATTCAAATTGGGTTGGAAAGTAGACTTGATTACCTATTTAAAAATATTTTTGATTTTCTATAAAAATGTTTTTTCTATTTCGGGCAGCCCATAAAAAAAGGGCAGAGACCATAAAATGGTTGCTCCGTCACTTAGGGGTTAAGAGTTAACCCCTAAACGTTCCAGCGTCCAGAAACTAAATCACGGACAAATTTGAAGCCTTGTAACTTTCTCATACAACCTCGGATGATTTTCATCCAAGTCACCTTTGAAAACCTATTAAATTATTTACCAATTACAATAAATCTCTTGTGATGGAGATTTATTGATAATATTGGAGAGGCCTTCAACTACAAGTATGTCAATTTTTTTGGGTAGATTTTTTGCTTGCAATGGTCTTCTCATGTTCACCTCCTGTACATTTGAGCCATGCTAATATCTACTTTTGAGGCTAGAATCTACTTCTGTGCAAAGGCTTGGTACGTTTAGGGGTTGAACCAGGGTTAAGGTGGGAATGAGCCAGGGTTAAGGTGGGAATGAGCCAGGGTTAAGAACATCTCCATCTATACGCGCCAAGAGTCTGACATGTGCTATAAGTCAATGAAAAATGTTAAGGACCCTTCAGAAATGCCTCTTGGCTCTCAACTTTAGCGAGTCAAGAAATGACCCTCCAAATATATGTTTAGTTGACTGAATCTGACATTCTACTTGTGATTGGTGCATTGACTATTTGACTTGCACTTTTGGTGCTTGAGGGGCGTTCAAGGCTGGGGGAGTGTGATATCAAGGGCTCTTCAAATATGGATGAATAATTTTAGCGAGTCACCTTTAGCGAGCATGGGTGCAGATGCTCTTAGAGAGTGTTAGTTGTCGGCGTTCAAGGGTGGGGAAGTGTGATTTCAAGGGCTCTTCAAATATGGATGAATAATTTTAGCGAGCATGGGTGGAGATGCTCGTAGAGAGTGTTGGTTGTCGTTGTCCTTCCACCGAGGGACGCCCAGGAGGGACTGAAGAAGCAGAGTACAAAATCATTACCGCCGGGCCAGTTTTATTAAGGGCGAGCCTTGATCTGGTTGGTGGAGAAACGTCACAGGCATGGTCATGTCAGTCCCACGTTGACTGCATCTCTCGCGCAACCAAATCCAACAAAACGACTCCTCACTCTTGCGCTCCAGATCGGGGTTTTGTTCCTCACTTCTTCCTTCCCTCATTTTTGTTGCATCTTTTTTCTTCCTGAATCGCCATCGCCAACCCAACAACCCATAGGTAGCAAGCTCTCCCTCACAGTCCCAAGCTTTTTGGGGACCTAGCAAGCAAGCAAGCGCTCGTTTAGGTTGAGTCATGGCGACGGGATGGCTCAAGGGCACCGTGAAGGCGGTTCCCTCCGGGGATTCGCTCCTCATCATGGGGAGTGTGAAAGGCGGCCCGCCTCCGGAGAAGACCGTCACCCTCGCCGGCCTCATTGCGCCCAAATTGGTACGTTTTCATGCTTTTGGCTCGTGTTGTTAGCGGATCGGAGCGTTTCTCACGTGATCTCGTGGATGCGGCCGTCGTCGGACGCTTTCGTGAATGTTTAGGGTTTAGGGTTTAGAAAATGACGACATTGTCTGCTTTTTGTGTCCGACGCTGTGTTAGGATTGAATTTGTTGCTTTGTGTGTGTTGGATTTGTTAGAACGAGGTTAGTTGTTTCTATTGGCGATCGTGCAATGTTAGGGTTTTGGAAAAAGGAATTGACCGATGTTGTGTATTCGATCGGTAGTTTGATTCTGGAGTGTACATCAGGGATTCATAACCTATTACAAGTTTGTAGTTCTGGTCGCCAATTCGATCTATTACTTAACTAGCTATTCGTAACAATCATGGAGGACTTTGTGTAGAAACGAATGTTTATTTTCATTTTTTTGCTTTTCTTTTGATCGGGAGTTTTTGTTTTACAAGCTGTGAATTGCCATTCTACAGGCACGCAGAGATGGACGAGACGAGCCGTTCGCATGGGACAGCCGGGAGTACTTGCGCAAAAAGTGCATCGGCAAGGTTTGTAAGCAAATTCTCTTGTTTAGGGCTTCACAGTTTGCTGTTGTGATATTCGGGCAGCTGTGGATGAAACTGACGTTATGAATTCGACAGGAGGTGACGTTCAAGGTGGACTACGTTGTGCCGTCGATCAATCGAGAATTCGGGACAGTGATATTGGGCGGCCAGAACGTGGCTTATGATGTAGTTGCCGATGGCTGGGCCAAGGTAGGTATTTCTGTGCATCAGAAGCATTTTCCTGCGCAATTCGCAGTAGGAGGATTGCTTTATTGTACTCGGCGGATAGAATGTAGTATTGAGAACCTCCCGTGGGGCACCCCCCCTGGAGAATGTCGCCAGGAGGGACACTTGCCGAGGTGAGGTCCCGTACTGGGCTTGTGAGATCCTTAGACCGGAGAAGATTGTGATACTGCGGTCTTTTCGAGAACACGAAAGTAGTTTTGGTTGTGATGCTGTGGATGGGAATGGCTACAGGTTCGTCAGCAGGGAGGGCAGAACAATGAGCTGAAGCCAGAGTACTTGCAAGAGCTGAACGAGCGGGAGATCAAGGCCCAAACCGAAGGCTATGGCATATGGAACAAGGCAAGCACTGGGATATTTTGGAGTACAAGGATTGCTTTCCCGTTTTCTTTTGTAGTGTGTTTTCTCAATGTAGGGTTTCTGAGTAGGCACTGGGATGTTGCAGGAGCCTGGTGCGTCGGAAGCTTCAATCCGAGAGTTGCCTCCATCTGCGATCGGCGACTCTGCTGGTTTTGATGCGCTGGGTCTAGTGGAATCCAGCAAAGGGAAGGCATTGCCAGCCATCGTTGAGGCAGTGAGAGATGGGAGCACCTTGCGAGTGTACCTTCTGCCTGAGTTTCAATACGTGCAAGTATACTGTGCTGGAACCCAGGTAAGAAACTCTGCGCCTTTGTTAGGTCCACTATTTATTTTGTGTGGCAATGATGTCAATCATCGGAGCGTTTAGATCAAAAGCATGATGGGGAAGTTGTGTTGGAATATGCATCTTCCAACAGAGCTTTGTGACTATGGATTATTTTGGCGTGACCCGGATGCGTGGTTATGGCGTGCTTCATGGCCAATTTTTAATCGTGTTGGACCTTTGGGTGTAAGTGCAGGCGCCCTCAATGGGGAGACGCCCCCCTGCAGCGGAAAGTTTTGCGCCTGAGGAGGTAAAGCCTTCCAATGGGGAGTCGAAAACTGCAGAGACCACTGAAGAAGCCCCAGCGCCCATGACAACTGCACAAAGACTAGCAGCTTCCAACAGCGCAGCTGCCCAGGCGGAAATCCTTCCAGATCCTTATGCAAAGGAGGCAAAGCATTTCACGGAAGTGCGGACGCTGAACAGAGATGTAAGGTCTTTTTGTGCCTATGGACAGGTTGGAAAAGGTCTTTGTGTGAATTGACAGGTGCAAGTGTAATGGGTATCGTGAACATGAGAGTGGTTTGGAGGGACTTTTCCAGCGTGTCGGTGATGAAGGCTGTTTGAATTCAGAATGTAATGCAGTATGGATTATATGGCGTAGTGGGAGTAGCTAGCATTGAGTAAGAGTATGGTGCATTGTGGTCGACTCACACACGTGATGTTTGGCTGGTGTAGGTAAGGATAGTGTTGGAGGGCGCAGACAAGTTCAACAATCTGATTGGATCGGTTCACTACACAGATGGGGACAACCTTGTGGACCTTTCTTTGGAGCTCGTCAAGCATGTAAGTGGTGCATCCACTATGAGGGGCTTCAAATTCCGGCACACTTGAATTTCTGTCTCCAATTGGTTGTTTTGAGCGGACCTCCGTGGTTTAAGAGCATGAATTTTGTCGATGTGGAATGCCGGGAGTTGTACTTTGATTTGAGGGGTTTGTGTTTGCTGGTTAGGGGTGGTTGGAAAGCAGCGTTTTTTTGAGACTTGGTGTGATGTTTGGACTGGTCTTATAGGGCTTGGCAAAAGTGGTGGAATGGAGCGCCAACATGATGGAAGAAGATGCAAAACGGCGTCTGAAAACTGCCGAGCTGCAAGCAAAGAAAGAGCGGCTTAAGATCTGGACCTCATACGTGCCCCCGCAAACGAATTCAACCGCCATCCTTGATGTCAACTTTTCTGGCAAGGTGGGAGGGGGTGTAATGTCATGCAGGTGGTTACTTAGTGGGTGCTAGTGTGCAGTCCCTGTGCAAGTGAGTTGTGCAGTTGAGGAGTGTTCTAAGACGTTCTGAGCTGAGCTCTGGACGGATTTTATGACTTGTATGTTGGCACTGTGCATTTATGTCGAGCATTGTGGTTGTAGGTCCGAGCCTCGTTTTGTAGCTGTGTCTGACGTGACAGTGGTGTTAGCAGGTGATTGAGGTAGTGAGTGGAGACTGCGTTGTGGTGGCCGATGATGCTGCTCCATACGGGAGCCCTGCAGCAGAAAGGCGTGTGAACCTGTCGAGCATCCGAGCCCCTCGGGTTGGAAACCCAAAGAAGGAGGAAAAGCCTGCTGCGTATGCTCGTGAAGCAAAGGAGTATCTTCGCAATCTTTTGATCGGGCAACAGGTGTGATGGGATTCAATGACACAGTTTGAACTGGACTTTATGTTGTGTTGTGAATACAGTTGGAATCCATTTTAAGGTGTCAGATTTTCTTGTTCTAAGTCTCTTTTACTTGAGCAATATGTGAAGATACAGCGTGGTCAAAGTTCTGCAGGCATGGTTTGTTTGGAGTGCAGTGGTGGATCCATAGAAATGAGATTCTGTGTCTGTTTGTGTGAAAACTGGTCGTTCTCTGCTGGGTGCAGGTGAATGTGACAATGGAGTATTCTCGGAAGATTGGGGCCATGGATGGGCCTACGCCAGTGCCTGCGGCGCCAGGGTCGGATCGCACGATGGATTTTGGGTCAGTGTTCTTGGTGGCTGCTCCCAAGGGTGAGGCTGTGGATACGACGTCACCCGCACTAGCCGTATCTGGGCAGCCAACAGGACTGAATGTTGCGGAGACGCTTGTAGTGAAGGGATTTGCAACTGTGGTCCGACACAGGGACTTCGAGGAGCGCTCAAACTACTACGAAGCTTTGTTGGCGGCAGAGTCGAAGGCTGTGAAGAAAAAGTTAAAGATTCACTCGCAGAAGGAGTCACCAGTGACTCACATCAACGACCTGTCTCTGCAGGTAAGAATCGGGTGTGCTTGGATTACATTACATTATTACATTGGTGTACATCGGTTAAGTTTCTACAATCTGTGCCAATTATTGACTTGGGAGTGTCTAGAACATGTGATGAATCTGTGTAGCATAGTGGCACAGTCACACTATTCATTCAAACAATGGGAACAATCATGCCGTAGGGGAAGCACATTGGGGTGAAGTGGAGTAGTGATGGTTGTTAACTGCTGTCCAAACTGAAGTGATCATGTTGGATTGTGTTGACAGGGAACGACAAAGAAGGCTATTGCGTTTCTGCCATTTTTGCAACGACAGAGAAGGCTTCCAGCGATCGTGGATTATGTGTTGAGTGGGCATCGGTTCAAGTTGGTGATTCCCAAGGAAACATGTGCGATTGCATTCTCACTATCAGGAGTACGATGCCCAGGCAGGGGAGAGCCGTACTCAGAAGAGGCCATTGCGTTCATGCGTCGACGCATCCTGCAGTGGAATGTGGAGGTGAGGGAGCTGTGGGTTGCATTAACATGATGTGTTGCAGCAGTGGTGTGTGTTTTGGAGTCTGGATGTCGACAGGAAGGCTCACTGTTGGCATTGTGCAGATCGAGATAGAGACTGTGGACAAGACGGGCACATTCTTGGGGAGTGCGTGGGAAGGCAAGGAGAATGTATCAGTAGGCCTGCTGGAGGCTGGGCTTGCAAAGCTTCATCCGAGTTTCAGCACAGACAGGGTGACTGAAGGTCACCTATTGCTTCGAGCTGAAGAAAGTGCCAAGAAGAAGAACTTGAAGGTAGGCTGGGTTGATTTGTAAGGACGGAGGGGATGGAATCTTGTTTGGAGGCTTTGTTGCAGAGATACTACTTTGCTTTGTTGTTGTGTGGAATCACTTGTGGTTTTTTTTATGTTGTGCTTGGCTTGTTTGTATAACTGTGGTTAAGTCTGTTGATCTCTTCCCTTGAGTGTTTCTGGATTTTACTGAGTGGCACTGGGATTACAGGTATGGGAGGGTTTTGTGGAGGGTCAAGACGAGGCCAACAAAGCTGCAGCTGCTGGAGCGAAGGCCGTGGACGCAAAGGCTATCCCTGTAAGTATCGACTAGCATGTTGTGGGAGCAGGATGTGTTATAATTTTGAAACGCCAAGTCTGAACCAAATGGTCACGAGAATTTTGCCTCCATGGGATTGCATTTCCTGATACATTTATGGCTTTTGTTGTTGGGTGCTGCAGGTGTGCGTGACTGATGTGCTGGGAGGAGGCAAGTTCTACGTCCAGACAGAGGAGAGCCGAGTTGCTTCCATCCAGAAAGCCCTGGAAAACTTGCGGCTCAAGGATAAGCCCCTGCCTCCAGGCACTTTCGTACCCCAAAAGGGAGACACAGTGATTGCGCAGTTTTCAAGCGACAACTCATGGAACAGGGCTATGGTAAGCGGAGTGTAATCCAATCAGTGTATTGTCAACGTTAACATTTGCAAATTTTCGTCGTGCTGAAACTCACGATTGACAGTCTAGAGCGTGAGCTCAGTATGTATATAATTTGTTGAGATTGATATGACTGAAGAGTGTGAAGGAATTGACTTGGCCTGGTGTTTGTTGTGCAGATTGTGAATGCACCTCGGATAACCGGTGCACCATCAGGGAAGTCCGAGTACGAGGTGTTTTACATCGACTATGGAAACCAGGAGACGGTTCCATTATCTCAATTGCGGCCACTGGATTCTTCTGTAGCAGCACCTGCTCAAGGTTTGGCGAATTTGTGCACTCTTGCACATATCAGAGTCCCAGAGCTGGATGGTGATTGTGGTGAAGAGGCGGCGGAGTTTCTGTCAGATTGCGTGGCGAACAAGCCCCTGCTGATGAAGGTGGAGGACAAGGACACAAGCGGTGGCAAGGTTAAAGGACAAGGGACCGGCCCTGTTCTAGTTGTCACTCTGATCGATCCAGAGTCCAGCAAAACCATTCAGTCCTTGATGTTGGAGGTGAGTGCCCATTGTCATGTGGTGTGGAAACGAAGTTGGTATTAGTTTTGCATGTTGCACTGGCTTGAGTGGAGGTGTAGTTGACTCAAACATTGCAATTTGAAGCTACCATTAGTAAGGTAGATTTCTTGTAAGAAATTTGATATAGATCCAAGTCTAAAAATGGATCAACTTCTATGAGATCCTCACTTTACAAGGATGTGATAATCTAATGGAAACGCAATTTTAGATTAACTAGTATGTTATTGAAGTTGAAAGTAGTAGGATCCTAAATATGCACTTATAACCATGGGAGGAGAGAATGTATAACACTAGTAGATATCAATTGGTGCTCAACTAGCTCCACTTTTGGTTTAAAGTCTTGTAAGGTAGGACCACCCAATTCCGACAGTGTACCCAATGCGGATCATTTCTACACAAGGTAGTCATTTCGAAACGCAAGTCTAAGCACGTCATAGAGCACTTATTGTTTCTTGACCAAAACGATAAGCCATCTATGGTCTACCTAGATTTACGTTCTAGAATGACTACCATGTCAAGACATTGTCGACATTGGATACACTATCGGAATTGGGTGCTCCTACCTTATAGTATGTAGTTCCTGAGGAAATTGTAATTCTAGGTGACTTGAGAGCTGCACCGGAGCCAGCAGAATCACTAATTTCAATAATTTTGAATGTGTTTAGAAGAAGATGTTGGACAGCACAGTGTAGGATGTTGCAGTGACTAGAGAGATGTATTGATGGGGTTGTGGGATGCAGAATGGTCTGGCGAAGTTGGAGAAGCTGAACAGGTGGGATGGGCCTGAGAAGAAGAAGGTGCACGCAGAGTACGAGGAGTTTTTGAACTCCGCAAAGAAGAACCGGCTGAATATCTGGAGCTACGGAGACGTGGAATCGGATGAGGAGGATAACCCGAGGAGGCCAATGGGGCGTCGTTAGGATGTTAGAAATTATGAGAGTGAGAGAGAGAGCCTCAGTTGTAGGGAGTTGTAGACGGCAAATGTAGGCTTCTGGTGGCCTTCATTTCGAAGGTCGGTCCTTGTTGGGGACCAGAGTGATGAAATCAAATTTTATGGTTTTTGAGACGAGTTGTGTCAATTTTATCATTGGTCGTGCTTTCTCCCTTTGATTTGCCTTCTACTCGTCAGTTAACTTACAGACGTTCAATGTATTTTTTATCTTTAGCAGCCCAGGAAATTGGCAATGAAAACATAGGTCTGGTGCTGTCTAGAATCTACAAGACTTTGAAGAAGATACCGTGAATGTTTCATTATTATACTCTTATTTGTTCACTCCAAATAGTTAGAAAATATCCAAATAGTTAGAAAATAGGTAGAAGGTGAGGAAGATCTTGGTGGTGTATCTTTATTAGGTGTGTAAGAGGTGTGCAAGAGCTTGGTGGTCTTCAAAAGATTTTTAGCTCCTTTCTTGGTGCTAAAAAGCTTTTGCCGACCACCAAGCTCTTACACACCTCTTACAAATCTAATAATTCTTTTCAAACAATCCAAAGCTCCCTTACATCATTCCCTCTGAGAAAAAGACAAATATTTTTTGATCTATTACCTTTTTAACCAACCCAATTGTAGGATATTTCAATGAACTTGAATTTATTTCAACCGTGGGATATTTCAACCTTGCCTAATCGGATTGCATTCATTAAGAAGTCCCACCCTGCTATAAAGCACCAAATATCAGCGAACGCCCAACCTAACACTAGCAATTTTTAACCCTTCGAACTGATTTCAAAGATGTGTTATAAAATGTTTGATGAATCAAAAAAATGGAGTTGATTTACAAAGAAAAGTTGTAAATGTCAATGTGTAGATCACATTGCTATGGTTGAATTTATCCATTTTTTTTACACCCTTGAACCACTATGTATACTTGTATATAGTTCATGAACCAATCACAATCACTATGCATGGGTAATCATTATTGTCAATCAATTTAGAATATCAAACCCTTCCTAAACTTAGTTATGGAGGGACCTATTCACATTTACACTATATTGTGCTTACATTCCGTGACTTGCCCTGAATTTTCAACACTAAATACAAGCACTTTTCATTCACTTTTCAAAGAATCTCTTGCTTTCAGTGGTAAGATGCGGATTCTCTTACAAGGGTAATTATGAGAACTCTACACAAGTATATATTGTCATGACTAGAGTTTCGGCTCAAAGTTGTCAACTTTATGCATACAGGAGCCAATTCGGAAAGCAACAGTGAAATAATCTCAGCACAAACCATAGGTTCTTGGCTTGCACCCTTTCTGGAGCAGTAACACAGGAATACTGCATCTCCTCCGAATCATGGCCTTGAATCTTCCTCAGTCGTTTTAGTAATCCAGAGCTTCAGCTACAACAAACCCAACGTTTATATATCGCTTACAAGGATCACAGTTTTGAAGGCATGGCTCGGTGAATCCCTTGCGAGTTCTTTCATCAGCACCAGGTTCGTTGGTTTTGGTTAACCCCTAAAGTACCATAAGGCCTCCAGGGGGCTTCATGTTTTTTTTAAGCAGTTTTTATTAGGTTTTATGTAGACTTCATTTTGATCAAATTTGTTTGTTTTTTTTACCAAAACATGCAATGTTGTTCACTAATTCCGGAGATATAAAATTTGGTCCAAGCAGAATTATATATTTCACAATATGATCATTTAAATTTGTCATTTTAAAACCATGAATCCTTGGTCCTTAGGGGTTAAGCGATCGTTTTGTTAGGGAAGACTGATGACATTGATATTCGTTTAGACTCTTCTTGGTAGATGAGATTTACTAAATACTGTGAGTTCATAAGGTAAGGAAAAACCCATTTTCGTGGAAATTATGATTAGAATGGCTACTTTTTTGTGTGTGAACTTGTCCCCATTTCCAAGAGGATTCCAACGCACTAAAAAATTGTAGTATTTGGAGTAGAAAAATGAACACAGAAATAGGGTTAATGAGGAGTTTGTGTGATCTCTGTAAGTATTGAATCATTGTCGTCCTCTGATTTCTAGTTCAGTAACAATTTCAACGTCTTTTAACGTTCTTCAGTCTACTTCCAGCTAATCAAAACAAGGCAATCAAAAATGCAACTGCCACTGTCTATGGTGATGATGTTCCTCTGCAGGCCTTTCCACTGAATGACAAATTGTTCCTTCTTTTCAGATATGGATGTACTTTGTAGTAGCCTTCCCTGCTGTATTTAATGTCTGAATACGCGTAGTCTAATATTACCGAAATGGTTGTGCAGGAACGGACACTAATTGATTGTCTTGTGTAAGTTTAGCTAGATCGACTGATGTTGTCATCCATCTATTTCCAGGTACGTACATGCCCTAGAAGATTATACTGTTTGCGTTCCTACAAGCATCTTAAACTGTGAATTTTGGGTGATCTGGAGATAGGTACAAGGGCCAAATCTGTTAAGATCAAATGAAATCGTCAAAGTGGGAGGTTGCAGACCACGATAAGTAGACAACCCCATTTTCTATCAAAAAAAATCAGAGATTTAGTGAAGTCAGCCATGTTTACACTACTTGCTAACTGAAGTCCAGGGCTCTATCGTCTACTTTCGATGTTACAATTGAATAATAGACTACTGGTTAACTTAGCAAGATTTAGAAGTCTATGGCAGTAATAGTAGTTCCAGGAGTAACTAAGAATTAGAGCTATTGGAAATGATCGAGTCGCACTAATCATCACATTCTCCTTGAATCATCAGACCTGTTGTGCACTGGAGAAGAATCGATCAATGACATGCTGGTTGTCGAAAAGCACGCATGCACATGCTTGTTGTTTACAATTTACAAGAGTCATTGAAAAATAGGCGACTGGCTAACTTAGCAAGATTTTAGAAGTCTATGGCAGTAGTTTCAGATCCAAGAGTCTATTGGATATGATCGAGTTGCACTAATCATCACATTCTCCTTGAATCATCAGATCTGTTGTGCACTGGAGAAGAATCAATGACATGCTTGTTGCCGAAAAGCACGCACAGCAATGCCGGCATGGATGGTATTGAAAGTAGCGGCACCGCGTCAAAATGCCGACAGACATGATTTTCAGACTTTCAGTTACCCAGAATGCACACACACAATCTTAACATGAAACCTGGTTGTCGAGAAATTTGAAGCTGCAGTCATGGCCAACAACGAGCGGGTCCAGGAGCTACCAGGGTCGTATGAATTAGCAACTTCAGTAGACATTAAAGCAGAAGACGTGAAAACCTCCGAAGAAAGTTGGGATTCTAAAGGAGAGTTACGGAAGAACATGGGCTTGTGGAGCCTTGGGCTGTTGTCGATGGTAAATGCAGGAACAGGGTTTGGATGGGCGCTGCAACTCTCCCTGCTCACACCCTACATTCAAACGCTAGGCGTAGAACACGAGTTCTCCTCGTTCGTGTGGCTATGCGGGCCAATTGCGGGACTGGTGGTGCAGCCCATAGTGGGCATGTGGGCACCTCCAAGTGGGGAAGACGGAGGCCTTACATCGCCACAGGCGTCGGTCTAATCACGCTCTCCGTGACCGTAATCGGTTTTGGTGCGGATCTTGGTTCCGTTCTCGGCGATCTCTCACACGAAAACTGCCTCGTTTTCCACGGCAAAAAGCGCCCTCGCGCTGCCGGTGTGGTGATAGCAGGGTTCTGGTTACTCGACTTCGCAAGCAACGCCGTGGATCCTCCACTGCTCGCCTTGATCGCCGATCTCGCAACGCGTGACCGCGAACGCAATCTATTGCTTCCGGGGCGCGCTCGGAAGCGTTCTTGGTTACTCCGCCGGCTCGTATGGACGCTGGCACGAACTCTTTCCTTCACTCCTTAGTCACGCCTTGTGCTAATCTTAAGGCCGCGTTTCTGCTCGCGATCGTCTTGCTCGCGATTTGCACTCTCGCCACGATGGTCGTAGCGCAGGAAACCCCGATGGCCGTCGTCGCTGCAGTCAAAGAACAGGAACTTGCAGAGGCGAATGATCATGCTCCGTTGCTGATGGAGAACACTTCTCACTATGAAGGTTTGTGCTCGCTGTTTGTGAGCCTGCTACGAGAGACACGAAAGCTTCCGAAATCTATGACGTATGTGCTTGCGGTTATGGCACTCTCGTGGTTTTCGTGGTTTCCGTTCTTCTTGTTCGACACGGATTGGATGGGGCGGGAGGTTTACGGAGGAGATCCGAATGGAGATCTATCCGAAGTGGCTGCGTATCAGCGTGGGGTGGAGGAGGGAGCTTTTGGGCTGCTCTTGGACTCGGTAGTGTCAGGAGTGAGTTCCCTGGTGAGAACCGGAGCCTGGGGTCCAAGAATGTGTGGGCACTGGCGAATCTCATTCTGTTTCTGGCGATGGCGGGCACGGGCTTTGTGAGAAGAACTGCGGCTGTGTGGTTGTTTGCTGTGCTTGGTTTCCCATTTGCAATCACACTCACGGTGCCGTACTCTATGACTGCGGAGCTGACGGCCGACTCCGGCGGAGGGCAAGGGCTCGCCATGGGCACCTTGAACCATGCCATTGTGATCCCGCAAACCATTGTCACGCTGGGAGGCGGACCCTTGGATGCCTTGTCTGGCGGTGGCAACCAGCCTGCCTTTGGCCTGGCTGCTCTGTTTGGATTAGCAGCCAGCGCGCTTGCCGTGTGGAAATTGCCCACCCTTCCCGGCAGAATGTCATCCTAATTGCCCACCCTAAACCCTAAACCCTACTTCTGTCATCAGAGTGTGAGTTTTTTGTGCGGTTTTAGGACGTGGCCCTTGTCTCCTTGAAGGGCATTCACAGTACTCCACAAATTTGGTGAGAGTCTCGCGGTTGTGACTGGATTACGGGATGCCAACATGTGTGACTGAACTACACTGAATGATTTTTTCAGCTTGCCATACTACCTCCTTTAGGGGGTGATAGAGTGCGAGCTTTTGCAATGAGTTTGGACTAAATTGGAATAACATGCACTACAAGATGTATCACCGTATGTGGTGAAAGGACAGGTCGCAGATCATCCATCGTTGAGGATCTGAACGCCAGTGCGTCTAAGGGTTAAGTGATGTAGGAGCATTTATTACACAAGAATGGATCAAGGAGGAGACTCTGCAATGCATGCATGTTGGCATCCCATAATCCACGGTCACAATCCACGGTCACAATCGTGAGACTCTCACCAAATTTGTTTCCTTCTACACTTCAATTGAAATTGTGTGGTTCTGCAAACACCCTTCAAGGAGACAAGGGTCACATCCTCTCATTGCAAAAGCTCGTACTCTGACACCCCGTCATGGCAGTAGTAACTATGGCAAGCTAGAGATTTAGTCACAACCGTAATTTAGTCACAACTTGTAGTGCATGTTATTCCAATTTCATTACAATTTTTTTGATTTTTTTGTGTTGATTTTGGATTTTTAATTGAATTTCAAGAGAAAACCTTGCAAAATTAATTAAAAAATATTAATAATAAATACAATGAATCGAACTATACAGATGTTATATTCACATTGACATTTACAACTTTGCTCTATACATCAACTCCATTTCCGTTTGTTATCAACTATTTTATAATGAATCTTTGAAAACAGTGTTGAATTGGGACCTTAAGGGTTAAGACTCTTTTTTGTGTTCTGTGATTCCTACTTTTCCTTGGCTTTGGCTTTTTATAGCAGCCCACTCTTGCACTCCTTACGCTCAACTTCTTCCCTTTGTACTCTAACCCAACTTCAGATGTGCCAGGTCCAACTTTTCCAGCATCTCTTGTAAGTGATGCTAATGGGAGCGGTAGGGATTGGAATTGGGTACAAGGATGACAGTGGGTTTATCTACTTCACAAGTCGCCAATGACAACTTTCTTAATCCGTGCAAATGAGGTGTCTTTACTCCATAGTGTAGTTTAACTCTCTGACGCGCCTGCGTCCATATAATGGACGACGGACAGGGTTCTTGTGCTAGTTGACTATCATTTGTACGGTATAGATCTTCAAAATAAGATATTGTGATTTTTTGAAAAACAACACAATTTGGTTTCTATCAAATTTCATTCTAAGTTCAAAAAGTGAGACCTTAAACATGATTTTCCAAAATAAGTAGAATCAAATAATGGAAACCATATCATCTTTTAGTGCATGTTATTCCAAATTCATTACAACAATTTGTAAAGAAAAATTGGTTAATTTGGGATTCTTAATTGAATTTCAAAAGAAAATCTCAAAAATTTAATAACAATTTATTAATAAGAAAATATGATAAATCCAACCATAGAGGAGTGATCTTCACATTGACATTTACAAGTTAGCTTTGTCCATCAACTCCATTTCTATTATTCATCAAACATTTTATAACACATCTTCGAAATCACTGTTGAATCGAGACGTTAAAGGGTTAATAATGATACAATGGAAATCAATTATGGGAAGCTACTCGACATGTGATTCTAATTGTAAAATCATGAACATGATCGTATAAATATTATTCAAGCACTAGTAGAAAAGGAGGCACTCCCCAGGGAGATACCCAAGCAAATTCACTGTGCATGCATGGAATTGGGCACCACATACCTGGGCAACTCCCTTGACGATGTCACCTTTTCTACTAGTGAAGGGTAGCCGTCGAGAGAAATGGGGGGACCTCTGAACCACTTGCGAGCACCGAGGAGCCATGACAACATAATGAGCACAAAAAGACCTCCGATGGCTACAGGAGTGTAATTCAATGTGGAGGATGTCACCGGGTAGACTACTGGCAAGCAAAAGAGCACCGTGATGAAGGCCACCCAGATGACAGCCACCCACCCCACAACCAGGCTGTACCGCCCCAGATGAAATGGTCCCGGTCGAAACGTTTTGCGACCAATTGTGATCCGGAAGATGGTAGGAAGCGCATACGAGATGTATAGTCCAATTGTGGCGATCGATACCATCGCTTGAAATGCCACAATGCTCCCAAGTGACTATACCCATGTATCAAAACAATGCAATTTGTAAGTATGCTACTCATATTATGGTGAAAACGCCCAATTCCGTCCCTACACTATTGGAAACCATAAACTCCTTGGAGCCCATGTGAAGGTGAGGTGGCAGCCTTGCATTGGATGAAGGAGAGCAAGGTTATTTCCCATAACAAGTTATGGGAAATTATGGTGCCCTTCTTTTGAGACCCTTGATAGAACATAATTGAAGAAGATTAGGAGACAATTGTAACAAGAAAGTACATGATTGACGAAGGTCCATCCATAGAGGTTATGTTCAGAGTTGGGCGTGTATCTAATATAAATAAGTAATAATAAACGAACGTTCATCTAGGAGTATAGTACACTATAGAGCACTCTTCAAGCTAGGTTCATTTCATGCAAAAAATGCCATGCATGCCCACCATTAGTTATGTCCAATAACCTTCTTGAGCATGTTGGCTCTCGTAGGTTACGTAGTCCATTTCATAAAGTGCTTTCTGCCTTTTGAATAGGAACCAATTTTGAATGGGACTTGTAGAATGATTTTCATGTGAATGTTGAGCCAAAATTACACACATGAGCAATGAAAAGAAACCTACCGTGAGTGCCATGCAAAATGCAATGAAGGCTGACAACCAAACAGCATACAATGGCACTTCTTGTCGATTCACCTTGACCCAAAACCTTGATAATGGTACTGCTCCATCCCTGGAAAATGCATACAACATTCTGTGCCAACGTAGAGGTTGACCATTAGAAAAGTGTTCCTAGACATGTTTCTTTGCTACCGAAAAAAAAAAAAAAAAAAAAGTGTTGGTTTTCGACACTTTTTCAACATTGTTTTCGACATGAACGCACATGATTCTCAAATATCAATGTAGAGTGCACCCCGGGTGGCATTTCATCTGCATTATTGATAATACAAAGTGGTGTTTGACGCTATTTATAACAAGGTTTTCTACATAGTTTTCATATTTGATCACCGATAAATTCTATTTGAGATGTTTTAAAATATAGGTCAGCTTAACCATCTTTGCGAGAAAATTAGTTTGTGGGTTTTCATGTAGAAAAGGCCTCAAACTTTGTCAATGGAGACTTCGACATTGCCTTGAATTGCTGGTGATGCACATCAAGCCACACAAAAAATCTGCAACAGCAACGATACCGAGGCACACAATGCCACCAGTCCCATTGCCGTACCGTGTTTTGAACACATCATAAAAGACCTGTGCTATTGCATAGCCTCCAGCATCATTTTCCGGGTCAAGTAATGCGGCCGGGTCGATTGCCACAAATGCAAGGCCTAAGATGTACGCCCAACCTACAACAATCGAGGTGATGATCGACGTTAAGATTCCGTACGCTCCGTTTGTGTCTGAGGATTTTGTCTCTTCAGACTGCCAACAACACCGGTTTTGTTAAAAGTGCTCAAGTGACGTGGAAATAATAGCCACCACAATTTGTTTTAAAATAGCCATTTCTCCATTTTGAGAAGAAATAAAGGCTCATGCCATGATTTTTTAAAGAGACAAGAAGACAAGGAATAAGAAAAATAAGCCAAATCAAGCTAAACTAAATCATTCTTGGAGCATCATTAGGAGAGATATGGGGCCTCAAGAAGGCCCCTTCCCTTTGTCAAACCAAAAACAACCAATCAATATATATATATATGAAATAAAAAATAAAAAATCATAGTTTGACGTGGCAGACGGTTGTCCACGTCAGACTGCAATTTTTATTTTTTTGTTTTTTTATTTTTATTTTTATTTTTATTTTATTTTTTGTTTAAAAAATATTATTTTTTAAATCTCGGCCAGCTGAATTCAGCTGATTCAAACTGGGGGCCTTCTTGAGGCCCCATATCTCTCCTAATGTGATCACCAAGGGATATGTATTAAACACTAGCTTGTTAGAAGAAGTGATTTCAAGTTCAATAGACATGATGTTTTGCACATAAAATGTTACTCCCTCCGTCCCAAAGTTATTGTCCAACTTGTTTGCTTGGTACTTCTTTGAGCCAATTTCATTGATCATGTTGTAAGAAACATGATTAAAAAAGGTTCCAAATTATGTCACTAGAATGATTGAAGAACATTGCATGTGTTCGTTGCAACCTAAATAAAATTAACCACAACGAAGTATTTTTTTGACCTACTTAAAAAAGCACTTTCAAACATGACTTTCAAACATGACAATAACTTTGGGACGGAGGGAGTATCACGTTATCTATGTTATTCGTAACATGAAGAAAATGACCTTTGGATGTTATCTCTAACAGGATTTTCTACGAATGCATTTTAGAGTTTCGTGATAATAGTGGTGTACCATGTGAGCAGAGGCATCGTATGCAGAAAGGTTATACTGGCTCAAAAGTAGGCCTAACATGAAAATATAGGCGTTGTTGTGGATTCCAACATCTGGTTTGTTGAATGCTGTGAATGCAATGTAGATGGTCTGTAGTTGTGTGGCTACTGCCGGGATGAGCACAATTAACAAAAACACCCCTATTCACAACACAATCATGGCTTGTTAATCAGTGTTTTTAATGAGAGATTACGGTAGAAACACCTAATTCCGTCACTGCACCCATTCTTGCTCTCTAGATTTTTCTCTATAACTTTCCCTAAATATAACTGTCATTGGTTGCGTTTGGGTTTTATAGAGATTGGTTTTCTGACAATTCTATGAAACGATTTAGGCAACTTTCACTTCTAAAAATTACATGATTATTCCACAAACTTTTATTGTAAAATCATCATTTTCAATTGCTAATACAGTACTACGAAAACATTCTACCTTGAAATAAGTGTCCCCCAATCGCTTATTGTGACGGCTTTAAATGTTTCTACCTTTGCCATCATGAGCAAGAGTCAAATTATATAAAAATGGAGAAGAGGCTCACCAGCAACGTTCCATATAACAGCAAAGATAGTGAGGTATGATAACCATGTGATATTCAAGCTGTTGATGAGCGCGTGAACAAATAAAATACCCCCGTGCATAGCAATAAGAACATATTTGTTTGCATGGTATCCACCTCCATTGGCACCTCCAGTGGCCAGGAGAATCATCACCGATAACATTTGCGCCAACGAAAAATCCACGGCACATGTTGTGGCCCACTTCACAACTTATAAACATCACAACCCATTAGATAGTGCGAGGCTCCAGATGCTTCTTTTTTGTGTATGAGGATTTCAGCCTGAAAATTGTGACACAGCTAGTCAAAATTATTTGAGTTTTTGTTTAGATAATATTTTTGTACGCAAAGCTCGGCTCAAAGGGGAAGTGAAGAAACTCAAACTGATTTCAACCAAAAATGATGCACTCACCTGACCAACAACGTTGTACCTGCATTGGTCGTCAAACAACCCACACATGCAACAAATTAGAAATATTTTGTGTTATTAGTGAGGCGTATAAAACCACCTTTGTTTACATTTTGTTGGATAGTTCTTATTAAAACCTGGTATTAAAGAACTGCTCTAAAAACTATCCAACAAAACATAAGTTACAGGGACGGTTCTGTATTAGTGTGTAAATGATTCAATGGCTATACTACGGTAATAGTTCTTGTGATTTCAGAAAGTTAATCTACGACTTGATAGCAACAACCAAACATATCACACCATACGGCAAAGACAAAAAAAAGGGACAATTAATTAATGATACATTTTTATCATATGAAAAGAAAGTTTGCTTGAAACAGAAACACCTAAAACTATCAATATGGAGGCACTTTTTCAAGGTAGAATATTTTTGAAGTATTAGCAATTGAAAATGATGATTTTATAAGAATAAAAACAGAATTTGTGAATACATCATCTAATTGCTATGGATTTTCAAAGTGGAAGTTGCCTAGACCACTTCAATTGTCCCATAGAATTGTCAAAAAAACCAATCTCTATAAAATCCAAACGCAACCAATGACAGTTAAGTTTGGGAACAATTTAAAAACACTTTATGGGATGGTTTTAGAGCAAGTCTACATAGTAGGAATGGGTGCAACTGATATGAGTACCCCCTCCAAAAATAGTGTAATTTTTGAGAAATATCCTTTTGTTAAAAAAATAACATTGGAAAATCACAAAAAACTAGATGGTTATATAGGGGCCATGGCTGCAGCTATATAACATAAGTCACACATAGTGTGACACGTCATTCCAGTACCCATAACAGGCCATTGCCCGCAGTGACGGAATTAATATGTGTTTAGACTACCTTAGTATTAAATGGACGTTGTTCAAGAGATGGTTGACGTACCAGCCGGTGAACCACGATGCAAAAGGACCCCACTCAGGTCCAGCCAACTGGGAGCTCCAGTAGTAAAGGCCGCCGGAAGTGGGGAAAGCGGAGCAAATTTCAGCCATGGACAAGCCCACCATCACAGTGAACGCGCCCACGAGCAACCAGCCATAGACCATGGAGATGGTGCCGCCATACGCGAGCCCCGTGTTGAACAGCAATGACACGCCTGTGAGAACGGAAATGATGGCGAACGAGAATGCAAAGTTTGAAAACAACCTGCAGCATGTACATACATCATTCCATGTTTTCACATACTAGAGTTATTTGTGAAGGCATCCGGTCTTTTGTCCTCCTTTTTTCATGGGCTAGAGCTGGTACCAGAGCTATTCGTCATCAATCTGACACCACTCCTCCTTACGGTCCCACCCCACTACCCAATTCTTCTCCCTTCCTCCAAATTTTTATGAATAAAATTTTCAATCTATCCAGTGTTCTATTCTGGGTCTACAGCGAGATCATGCCGATCATGTCCTTTCCAAATTACAGGTCAAAAACTCAGGTTTTGAGGGACTTTACAAATAACTCTACTGTACCATAAATACACCATATGCATGCATTGACTTTCCTGTCACCGTGGAGATCAATTATTGTGCACAGGGAAATAAATTAAATCCTATTGATACAGTGAGTGAGTGAGTGAGTGAGCTCATTGATACTTACGACAGGTCGCGCTTGAGTTCCTGCTTGTATCCAAGCCCAACCAAGCGCTTCTCCCCAGAATCCATGACTTGTGCATCCATTACTCTCGCCATCCTGAAAAGAAAAATTTCCATCTGTGAAAACTTGCAATAATTTGCAAAATTTAGAGATTGAACGATATACAAGGTTCAGAAATAGAGATACCAGCCTCAAATTGTGAAAAATATAATTCGGATGAGGCCATAGTATATATTCCACTATCATTGCATACGTCCATAACATTCAGTAGCCTCTGTGCCTGTTGTCTTCCCCCCAACAGAATGATGTAGAATATTCCACATCACATCAGTAGCTATGGGGCAAGTGGCATTAAGCAAGAGCAACTAACCATGGTGAACAGTACTCAAAAGCACTCACTCAATCACAATTCAACAATGTCATGTATTTGTTTATTTGATTCAATAGCTCATTCAATTACAGATCATTGGTCACTCCATATATAAACTTAAGGTGGATGAAACTAAAAGGCAGCCTTCTTGAAGGCTACTGAATGTTATGTTGGTTAAAAAACAAGTAAAGTTGCTGAATAAAAGAAAGGACTTCCCCAAATGAGTGCTTAAAAAAGAAAGAATGTGAGGCGCAATTGGGCATCAACCACTCCACGTACACACAGTCGCTCAAGCCGAACGGTAGACTGTTTAGTTACACTGGAGATAAAATGACCTCCTTCTACTAATAGTTTTGTTACAGTGTCAATGTTTCCTGAGGTAACTATTACTCCCTCCGTCCCAAAGTTATTGTCATGTTTGAAAGTCATGTTTGAAAGTGCTTGTTTAAGTAGGTCGAAAAAATACTTCCTTGTGGCTAATTTTATTTAGGTTGCAATGAACACATGCAATGTTCTTCAATCATTCTAGTGACATAATTTGGAACCTTTTTTTATCATGCTTCTTACAATATGATCAATGAAATTGGCTCAAAGAAATACCAAGCAAACAAGTTGGACAATAACTTTGGGACGGAGGGAGTAGTAATCACCTCGCAAGTTGGAAAATTGAGCTTCACTTGACGTCTTCAATCTGAGCTCTAAAGAGATATATCGACACCAGATCCACTACAGACAGAATGCCGAGGACTCGTGACGGCCATGTCCATTGCTGTTTGAATCCATCTTCTCCATGACATGCACCCCAAATCGAAGGAGTTCGATCTTCGACCACAAAAAGAGAACAAGTACTTTTGAAGCTGAAGAAGATGATGGAGGTCACAACATGCACATCAATCCAGTACTAACTGGTTTGCTCTAGACTTGTAGAAACTTACTACTCCAAAGGGACTAGGTTTGAAGTTACTAAAGTGGGAGCTCACGTCTAATGATCGATTCTCTCAAAAGGAAGGTTTCAAGACGGAAGGACTATTCTAGATCGATGAGAGAAACTTAATTACTCTGAAATGCACGGTACTCACTCTCTACTGTCACACAAAATGCTAGCTGTGAAGATTTAGAACCCTAACTTTCTTTTTTCAGCTAGAAATGGAATCGATCTTCGGAGTGTCTAGTTAATTAAATAGACTTGCCTTTGCTTTCATTTCAACCCATGGATGCCACGCAAGAAAATCAGGTCTCTCACGTCAAAGAGCTTGAATATATAACCTTGAAGCGCCCGGTGGCAGGGTGAACATTCAACGACTAATTCCTCATGGCCTGTACGTTGCTGGACACTGAGATCAAATCGAAAGTAAGTTATCTCCCCCAAAAGCATACCGTACCTTAGGGACAGCTTCCGCAAAAAATAATTCCAAATAAAAATGTCGAATTAAAAAAAAAATTATGTTGCCTATTTGCCGGAAAACCATGAAATAAAATTAGATGAATGATGGAATATCTTGAAATTGAATACATGAACTAAAAATAAAATAAATTAAAAATGTTAAGAGTGATCACATAAAGTTCACTAAAATAACAAACATTCAATGAAACTTCATCAATTATGGATGAAAGTCGAACTTAAAGTTATTTATTTCCTGAAAAGTCGAATTTTAAAAAATTACTTTTTTTTGTTGCCGGACATCAAAATTTGAAATTAATTAATTATTCGTTAGATGAGTGCCGAAGCTGCCCCTAAGGTACGGTATACAGTATGTGAAGAATATGACACAAAAACAAGGCGTACGTTGGGTGGGTAGATTACCGAATGCACGAAGAGGGTAAAATATGTTGTGCAGTGTGGAAAGACAAGACCACAGCAGTCATATTCTTATCAACGGCATGCGGAGCCTATATATCTCACCACTGGGTCGTACAGAATTTGTACGTGGGAAGAAACAGAAGATTGTCACTGGGCCCATGCACCTTCAGTACTCTCGCAATATGCGAGGAGTGGACAACACTGATTTTTCTTGTACGTGATGTAACACGTGCATTCATTGAGTATTAACGAGTTACAGACAGTCTGTGTAGGTTCTGACATCAATATTGACTACATCACTTGAAGGCAATACTTTGCATGTTGTAAGAGTTAAGGTAGAACTGACTTCACCTAAGGTAGTGGGACCAATTCCCGACTGAATTTCAGGTTTGCATACTTAGACTTGTGAAAGAATTTTTTTATAATTTTTGGATGCTGTGCAAAGCTATTGCAAAGGCATCTCCCAAAAAAAAAACATTTTTTTGAGCATTTCTACAATTTTCTATGATTTTTTAAGTCTGAAAGCTTAGAGTGACCATTAACCGCTCATAGAGTCATGGTTTTCATGAGAGGTTGGATTCTGAAAATAGAGTGCTTCTACACCAATTAGAAGCTCTTGATTTTTCCGAGCATGGACAAAATTAGAACACTCTTGGACACTATCTGAAACCATGCTCGCTGGTTTCTGACACCCATCCCCCAACCAGTAGGGGTCGGAAATACAACCCGGTCAGAAATATGACCCTCTACCTTAAATCTTAGAGCATGGCCACCCATGGCCTCAGAGGGTCTCTGACCTCAAGAAGTGGATGAAAAGTTTCAAGGGGCCTTTCAAAATGCTTCTTGACTCTGGATTCTAGCGTGTTAGAAATTGGGCCTTGAAATCACTATTGAGTTGACTATTCGATGATTATTCCTCTCATTCTACTTGTGATTGGTCCATTCACTATTCGATGCGCACTTTTGATACGTGAAGGGCTTGCAAGGGTGGGGGAGTGTGAGTGCAAGGGCCCTTCACATGTAGATGAATAATTTGAGAGGGTTAGTCCTAGCGTGCATGGGTAAGAATGCTCTAACACGCTAGAATCCAGAGTCAAGAAGCATTTTGAAAGGCCCCTTGAAACTTTTCATCCACTTCTTGAGGTCAGAGACCCTCTGAGGCCATGGGTGGCCATGCTCTAATTCATTGAAAGCATCTCATTGACTTGTAATGAGACTAAAGTATGGGGATTGTTTCAATGATCGTTGTGGGGACAACTCCTACATGTCAGGAATGGATGAATGGTTTTAAGAGTTTCTATCTTAAATCTTTAGTGCCCAGAGTGGTTTTGGAGAACCACACTATTTTGGGTGATGTTCTCTTAAAACTCTCGCTGTCAAAATTAGGGATATTATTAATAGTATTCAAACGTAGAATGTAAACATAGCTTAATGAAACACGTGTTGGTTAAATCTTGGTAAGATCGGACGGTTGGATTGGAAGATCATAGTATGTCTTTGAACCGTATAATGAACACTCAAAAATGAGATTTTGGGGGGTGTGTGACTTCAAGGTTAAATAGAAATTGGGTTAAATTTTCAAAAATGAAAGCAAAGATGTTTAGAATGACCTGTGCCAACACCTCTCCATTGCAATCTTTCATGCCAAGAACGGACTCATATATAATTATTGTGAATTTTCTATGTGAGAGTGACTAATCCATGTACGGTTTAAGACAAAATTTATATGTTCAAATAAGAAAGGAGTTGGTGCATTCATCCAGATCGGACTACATACACTAATGGAACATGAACAAGAGAACAATCCAAAAAAAATACAAGAAAACAAACTTCCAAACACAAGAAATACCACATAGTACGTGTGTTGTATTTGTAAGTATTTGCTGCATTTTGAGGTATTTGCAATATTTTGGTGTTTTGTACATAGGTATTTGGATAGCTAAAAAAAATTCAGATTCCAAAATTTCTTTTTGCATCATCTGCAGAATCAAAAATTACACATTTGAACTTCAGACACCGGATTCAGATGGTTTACAGATTTTCCAACATTTCATTTTTTAGTGATCTAGTGACCACTTAGTGGTTACATGAGCACTAAAGGGTTAACCCTTAACCCCTAAACGTCCTCACCTTATCCAAATTGGGGAGTTTTGCAAAGATATTATATTATAAAATGCAATTAAGAGGGATATTTTGAATTTGATGTATGAATAAAAATTGTACATAACAAATTCTAGATTCTATTCATACGGTTAGATTTGCCATTGCTATCACCAAAAAAAAAAATTATAAAATTTGAAACATAAAATTCAAAATTCTTTTGTAATTTGATTACGAACAAGATATTGACAATTTGTGGATGAAATTTGTTGTGATGGGTTGAAATGCAATACTCTAGGTGTAGTGATTATTGGAGATTTTTTGGTTGCTTGATTTTATGAGTTAACTTTTTTAAGAGCACTTTTAGACTAAAATCTTTAAAATTTTTGGTGAAACATTGCAACATGAAATGTGACATAAAGGTTTTACAAATCATCCCTTTCTAATCGAATCACAAAAGCATGAAGCTAACTTCCTATAAAAAATTCAGTAAAAAAAATTCACACTGTAAAAAGTGCATGACGGATGAGAAAACAAAGCTTTGCTTCTGTACATCATGCAAAATATGCACAGTTGGGCTATTAGGGGTTAACCCCTAAAGGTCCTCACGTGTTTTGTAAAAGTTAAAGCACTACAATCTGCATACTTGAAATATCACATTGTATGATTTATAATCTTTCATAGATAGTCATCATCATTATAGAGGTATGACGAAAATTTCGACATGATTGGAATATATTTTAAAATTTTAAAATTTTGATCATGTAAACAAATAAAAATTCAAAATAAATACATTTTCTCAAATTTAATATCTAAAATTATATTTAAGGTAGATAAAAGTTACATTTACAAGTAGCTAAAAATGAAAGTGAAAATTTTACAAAAGACGCATGATTGGAGCATCGTTAGAAAACCCTTTGTATTTTAAACACTCAAATTTCAAATTTCTTGATGGTGTAAAATTTTCAAATGAAGTCTATTTTCCAAACCGAATTGTCAAAAGATGTATCATAACTTAATTTAAACATTTAATGAAAACATTCATTCTGACAAAACTAAAAACACTTTGATTTTTGGGGCTTTGATCAAAAACCATTAAAAAAAATGGATGGATGGGCACTTAGGGATTAAAAAAACGTTTTCTAATTTAGAAAAAAAGGGATGTTTTGAGTTTTAACCTCGAAATATAGAAGAAATCTACATTCAAAAATTGTAGGAATATACTATTCTTATCACGGATGATGCCTGAAAAAAATCATAAAAACATTTATCTATTATTAGCAATTCATGGTCAAAGTGGTTTGAAAACTATGAGAAAACTAAGCTTGAGGGGCTTCGTATGTCCTTTAGGGTTAACACCTAAACGTCCTCACCTATATTCAATTTAGGCAGTTTTACAAAGATGCATTATAAAATGCAACTAACATGAATATCTGGAACTTGAGGTATGAATAAAATTTATACATTTTTTAATTTTAGATTTTATCCATACGGTTAGATCTATGATTGCTATCACTAATACTTTTCTATAAATTTTGAAACATAAAATAAAAAAATATTTTGTTATTCGATTACAAATAAGATACTGACAGTTTGTGGATGGAATTTGTTGTGATGGGTTATAATGTAGTGCTCTAGGTGTAGTGATCTTTGGAGATTTTTTGGATGCTTGATTTTATGAGTTTATTTTTTCAATAAAACTTTTAGACTAAAATCTTCAAAATTTTGGGTGAAACACTGCAAAACGAAATGAGGCATAATTTTTTCACAAATCGTTTCCTTTTTGATCGAATCACACATACATGAAGCTAACTTCCCATAAAAAAATCAGTAAAAAAAATCACACTACAATAAGTGCATGATGAATGAGAAACTGCGGATGAAATCTATACATCATGCAAAATATGTATGGTTGGGCAGTTAGGGGTTAAAATTGTTGAAATATTTCAACGGTTATTTTACATCATAGTAGTTAGTTTTGACATAGAATCATAGATTAAATTCAACTTTTGTCTAAAAGTGTCACATTTCATCTTATGATTGGTGTAGTGTGATTTAGACCTCTCAAAATTTGATGTGGTGATTGAATTTCAGCACCAAGTTGTTTTAATCTACACTTCTCTAGGTAGCGCTAGTAAAAAAACATAGTTCTAAAAATAAATTTTGAAACGTTTGAAAAAAATTAATTCTGTATGGTAAAAAAGAGAATATTGAAGAACAATTAAATATTAAACTACTAATATTTTACCTTTTGAATTTTTTTAAATATTCAAGCGTGTTGACTCTTGCTAGCTACTTACGGTAGTAAATAGGATGGTTTTTTGGTGCCCAAAGATCACCTTTTTACTAGTAATGACTTTCATGTAAAGTAATGGTTGAAACAAACCCCATTGTCATCACTTTCAGTTACTATATGCATTTCATATCAATAGAACGTTTTTTTTGTAAGTCATGTTTCTATTTTCAAGAAAATCCCAATGTACTACAAAATGTATTATTTGAATACAACATAAACAAATTATGAATTTTTGAAACTGTGCTCATAGTGTAGTGTGAAATTTCAAGAATTCATAATTGTTAGTAAACTCGTCATAATCATTAAAATTTGTATATGTACTTATAAAGTAAATTTACATTTGTCAAGCCTATTCTAAGAATACTCATGCTTTTTGAAAATTCACACTAAATGAAAAAAACTACTTAACTTTTATTAGAACAAAGCAATGATGTTCTTTTAAGTCCAAAACATTGATTTTGGACTAAGCTTAATAAACAAATTTTACATTTACAAAACATTAATTCTTTTTTTTCAAAATTCTCTTTCTCCTGACCTAACTGAATGTAATAGGTAATCTTTAACCCTTTAGTGCCCAAGGTATTGTAGCTCAGAGCCCTGGACTTAAGTAGATTTTTTCACTGTGGTTGAGACTACCAAAAATAGAATGGGTTAAATTAGAAAGTAACCGTACAATTCTATTCTCAACTCGAGAGCACACATTTTATTAAAATTTGAAAATCATCCGATGGTGGGATCGGAAGATTATAGTATGTATTTGAACTGTATAATGCACGCTCAAAAACGAGATTTTGGGGGGTGTGTGACTTCAAAGTTAAATATAATTTGAGGTAAATTTTCAAAAATAAAAGCAAAGAAGTTCAGCTATGCCCTATGTCAACACCTTTCCGTTGCAATCTTTCATATCAAAAATAGACTCACACATAATTATTGTGAGATTTATAAGTGAAAGTGACTTGTCCATGTACGGTTTAGGACAAAATTTTATACGTTGAAAATTGACAGGAGTGGGTACATTAGTCAAGATCGGATTACACACACCAATGGAAGATGAAGAAGGGAACACAATCCAAAAAAATAAAACAAGATAACAAACTTCCAAACACAAGAAATACTACACAATACATATGTTGTATTTGTAAGTATTTACTATATTTTCAAGTATTTGCAGTATTTTCGCGTTCTGTTGATAGGTATTTTGATAGTTGTACAATTCCAAATTGAAATTTTCTTTTTCAGGAAGGTGCGTAATGTATGTGGGCAAATCTGAACTTCAAAACTGAAGTTCCAATTCTTCACGGATTCTCTGCTAATTGCATTTCGCCCGTTGTAGTGACCGTAATGTGGTTTGCTGGGCACTAAAGAGTTAAGGAGGAGCGTCATGGATTACAATCGAGATTGGCGTAGCCGGAAACCATGGGATTCCAATCATAACCCATGACGCCCTAACCAATAAAGATTACCTTTTGTAAAAACCTCAAATTTATATGTATTTTTTTTACATCATATGTGTTTTTATTTCGAGATAAATGAAGAGAAGAGGATAATAGGATATAATATGGAATACAATAAGACTCCAAAAAGGCCATAATACGATCCCTATAAAATTACGATTGGGGTCAACAACAAATAGGCGCTCCATGTCGATCTTAGATTCAGTAGGAAGTGGCGTGGTAACAAAATCATGGGCGTTTACGTCCCCAATGTTCACAAAATCCATTGGTCCCTCACAGGCCCCTTTACCGATTTTCATTTAGATGGTCAGTCTTAGGTGTCAACGGCCTCGCCGGTTATAGTGTGGTTGGTTTGTATTTTGCTTCTCCTCCCCTTTGTGTCAAAAATAAAATAAAATAAGGATTGGAAACATTTCAGTGGAGGAAGTATAAGAGGCAGTGCAATTAGAGAGGGAAGAGTGTGATAGACTGGTATTCATACCATTGATTGAAGCTACAATAACTTTTAGGGTTTGGTGCTCATTAGGGTTTCGATCATGCTCATTTAGGGTTTCGATCATGCTCATTTAGGGTTTCGATCTGGCTCCTTGGAAGGCCTTGTGTTGCGTGCTACCCACGGCACTTGGCACAGTAATAAATCCACAGTGTGCCCGCATTTTCGGTGCGTTCCTACGTTTCCGCGACCTTTTCGTGCCATTTCGGAGAGAGTTTTGAGGAATTTTTGAGTGATGTTTATGTTCGAACCGATCAAGAATCCGAGTTTTATTGTGTAGATTTCTGATGGAAGCGGGAAGGTTTGGACTGACAAGTTTGGATTAAAGCGGGGCTTTGAATGTGAAACTTTTTTAGATTTTTTGGAGAAGTGAGTAGTACAGTGACGCTACCTTCTGCCCTTTTTCCGTGATTTGCAGGTGAGCATGGCGAATTGATTGAGCGGAAGATGGTGTTCCAGCCTCTGTCTTGTTGCAAACTGGACGGAGTGCAAGTGGTGGAGTGCAACGAGGACCACCGTATGCGTTCTACCCGACGACCTAAGTTGCGATCCGTCTCGTGGACAGGTTAGCTAGAAGAGAAAATTTGCTATACAATTATTTGAGGAACACCATCGTTTTTGGAGCGATCGCATTCTCGATCTTTTCACTAGGATTATCCTTAACCCTAAGCGTCCACTGTGTATTTTCTGTAGTGTAGGAAAATTAGACCCCCTGCTGGAAAGCATCTAGACCTTGTGTGAAAACGACTACGGTCTTGTAGTATAGAACAAGAGCTTTCAAATGATGTTGATTGCAATCAGAAAACCGAGGTGAAATGAGAAAATGCCACTGTTGCAAAGTTCAGTGATGCAGATGGCCATATTGGACGTTTTAGGCGCTTTTGGGTTAAACTCGACACTATACCAGATTCACCAAAAAGCCTTGGCAACAAAAAGCCTTGTCAACACATATACATTAGATTCACCCTTACTGATTTTCACACTGATTATTCACCCTTACTGATTTTCACACTGATTCAAGGTCAGGAGAATTCTTTTGGCTGCTTTATCCCCAAGAAGTCCAAATTAGGCCTCATGAATTTTTTTAGCAGTTTTGAATAGGTCTTCTGTAGATTTCTTTTTGTTCAAATCTATTTGATTTTTAATGGACACATGCAATGTTCTTTTACACACCTAATATTGAGAGACCACTAAGCTCCTCTATACCTTTTAACTATTTGAGGTGAAAAGATAAGAGTATATTAAAGCGTAAACCCCTCGGGCCCTCATGCCCTCTATAAATCCCGGGAGTTTATAGGCCGGAATGCCCTCCTACGAGCTGGGAGGGAAAATAATGGAATGGAACGCCCTCCCATGCTCTTGGGGGGCGTTCCTCAGGGTTTACATAGCAGGGAGCCCCTGCCCTCGGGAATTCCAGCACAGGGAAAACCCTACTCGGCCTCGGGCTCCCGCCCTCAGCCTCGGGGTTTTCCTGCGCGGAATTCCCTCGGGCCGGGGCTCCCTGCTATACAAAATTCACGGTATCTTATTCAAACAGTTGAGTTAAACAAAAAGAAGCCCATCTAACCTCCCTTTTTGCTCTACTTCTAATCTCTCTTTTGAGCTATACTTGGGTTGAATAGTGTTGTGTCATAGAATGCCTTGTGGGCCATGGGGGCTTGGAGGTTTGGTAGAAGGTGTGGGATTCATTGCAAGGTGTGGAGAATAATGACAGTTGCTTGCTTTAGATTGTCTCCCAACTCATCATGAACTAGTTTTTGGTCTATTTATATTTCAATATGAGTTCAAGAGGAGTTTGCTAAAACTTTCCTCTTTGAGCTGACTTTTTGGTTAACTTTAGTATCTTATTCAAACACAAGGTGACTTTAAGGATAACTCTCATACGATCAATTGCATTTGTCATTTAAAACCATGAATCCTTGGTCCTTTAGGGGCTTGTTTAGGGGTTATTATGTCGAGGTTTTGAGAAATGAGTGGATTATTGTGTGTGTTGCAAGCAAAAGAGAGAAGCGATTTGTTCAACGAGGAAGGGCGATGAATTCAGCAGGGTCTTTGCGGAGAAGAGAGGTTGGAGGTCGACAGAATGAGGGTTTGAATGAGCCTCTGCTTGGTAGCCGGTATGATGATGACGATGATGATGATATTGATGGATGGAGAGAGACAACAAAGAGGGCAGATCAAGCATGGACATACAATTTCTCAAGGCTGTTAGTGCAGTGGGCGCAATGGTTCTCAACAGTGGTGCTAGCGGGAGGTTTTCGAGTCGGCAATAACATTTTCATGGCCGTACTCGGCCGGCAACTCACTGCGAAACCGGAAGTTGATCTTTCGCCTGTCGTGGCAGCTCGCTTGAAGAACCTTCAGGACCGGCTCGCCATAGGTTTCGATGGCTCGTTGCCGCGGCATCAGGAGGCTTTGAAAGATCTCTGGCACGCGGCGTTTCCCGAAAGACTCATGCCGGGACTCGTGTCACCGCAATGGAAGGACATGGGCTGGCAAGGGAATGATCCCGCAACAGATTTCAGAGGAGGAGGGTTTATCTCACTGGAGAATCTACTGTTTTTCGCACGCGAATTTCCAGTTGTGTTCCAGAAGCTGCTGCAGAAAGCAGACGGCACGCGCGCAGAGTGGGAGTATCCCTTTGCAGTTGCAGGAATCAATATCACCTTCATGCTTATGCAACTGCTCGATCTTCGCGCAGCCAAGCCTAGTGTTCCTGCAGCGCCATCCTTTTTTAACATGTTGGCTGCGGATGAAAATGCCTTTGAGCTTCTGTATTGCGTTGCATTTCAGATGCTGGATGCACAGTGGTTAGCACAAGGGGCTTCTTACATGGAGTTCAATGCTGTTCTGGCAGCGACTCGAAAACAACTCGAGCGCGAGCTTGTGTTGGAAGATGTAGATCGCGTTGAGGACCTCCCATCCTACATTTCTCTTGTGAGTCGTACATAATGTTTTTAGTCACTGTATCAATTCATTTTTCTTCTCTTAGGACCAAGGAGCCCAAATCAGGCCTCATGTTTTTTTTAATATCATTTTTGAGTTCATCTTATGTGGAGTTCTTTTTCTTTGAATTTATTTGTTTCTTGACCAACATATACAATGTTCTTCACTGATATTTATTTGTTTCTTGACCAACACATATTTGTTTCTTGACCAACACATACAATGTTCTTCACTGATATTTATTTGTTTCTTGACCAACACATACAATGTTCTTCACTGATTCTGGTGATATCAAATCTGGTCCCATCTGAATTATATGATCGATTGTATTTGTGATTTTAAAACCATGAATCGTTGGTCCTTATGGGGTTCATGGGATTCACTTTCAAAAGTCAATGGAGAGACTGCGGTAGTGGATTGGCGGACCTTAGTGTGTTTATAATAACCGAAGGTCAATGTCATCAACCCCCTGGGAGACTAATTCTTGATTCAGCCCTAATCCGCTAATCTACAGTTCATGGAAATTTTCATATACAGTCATACTGACATTGATTGGTGCTGAAAATGTGATGGGGGTTGAAACTATGATGTGATTTTTCCATTTCTTGGTTAACCATAAGCGTCTTAACGTGCCGTGGCGACCAATAGAATACAATGTATTTTGGTTGTATTTGGAATGGATCCACACCTTCAATGGATTTGAGTTCAAAAGAGAAGTTGAAATTTAAATCAATGTAGTTCAAACGAGCTATTAAGATCCCAATTTAGAGTTTTTTGTTGATAGCGAATCTCAATTATACGACAACGTATATACTATCCCCATGGGACATGTAAGGGTTAAGATTGATGGGCTCTGTACATTCTTGAGGTGCTGAATTCTTGAGTGTGATTTGACTATCTTGTGACGATAGGTTATGGTTGTATCTTCTGCATTTCACTTTGGTTTAGATGGTTATTTGTCTTTCTAACCAAAAATCTTACTGAAATCTTTCTATCAGGTTTGGATTGTTGATTGTATTGTTTAAAATCTTTGTTCTTGTTTTGTGCTTATGACGTTGAATCGCAGGATCTCTTAGAAAGAACATCGAATCCTGCTACTGCATCAACGGTATGCTTTTTGATAGCCATGTCTTATAATTCGTCACAATACTAATAGAGTCAAGGAGTTCTTTTCTAACCAGCGAGGTAGAATCACCCTATTCCGTCCCTTTATACCGGTATACATCCCATAAGGTGTATTCTAAACTCTCCAAACCTTTACCCCTGATGACGGTTTTAAAACGTCGATTGTATTGTGAAAAAAATAATTAAGATGGGACCAAATTTACAATCACTAGAATTAGTTATAAACAAATAAATTTAAACAAATAAATGAGCTTCACTCAGGACCTACTCAAAATGCTCAAAAGAAGAACACTATTTAATTTGTGTTTCTTTGTCCTTTAGGGATTAACTATCATTGATTGAGTTTGGATTTTATAAAGATTATTATTTTTGGGATGGTTTAACCCCTAACCGTCCCAACGTCCATATTTTGAACATTTGTGAGGGACATTCACCTTTAGAAAGCTGTAACTTTTGCAAAATGTGTCTGATTTTTATGCAATTTCACAAAAACTCCCCACATGGTGTATGAAATGTGGAGTAAAATATTCAGAGCAATCCGAGATGAATTGAATTTTTGGTGATCATTTGAAAGTAGGTATTTTTTTTTGGACAGTTCTTTAAATTTTGATGGCAGCAACTTCAAGGGCTTGTATCTCCTTCATCCCAAGTCCGTTTTCAATAAAACTCTTGGGTTTAATTCCCCTTGAAGTCTAGTTATCACAGTGAACTTTTCATATCAATCCATATTATTATGAATGTTTAAGAGTCATTTTAGTGCATGAGTCTAGTTTGAACACTTTTTTTGCTTTTTGGTTCAAATGGGTCACTCTTCGGGCTACTTTTTGATATTGCAAGGCCAATTTAGGGCCCATTAAATTTTTTTAATGAGTATTTTTTGGTACCAATGTGTTTAGTTGATGATTTTGGACTACTTTATAGTCCAAAGTTTTTTCATTTGAGTAATTTTGAAAACGATTTTCACCTCTAATTGTGTTGCCAAGAAAATTTCAGCATACTTTTTTAGAATTAAAACACTATGATCTTGCAATTTATATGGCTAAATGATCCCAAAATTGTTCCATATGATCTGCAACATGTATGTTACAAGATTGTACAGTTGAGATTTCTATACCTCACTCACATTTAGATATAACACATCAAAAGTGATGGTGATGTTAAATTCAAAAAAGCTAGGAACCTTTAGAGGTTTAGTGGTCTAGATCACTTCCACTTTGAAAATTCATAGCAGTTACATGATGTGTTCACAAATTCTATGTTTCCTTCTTGTAAAATCATCATTTTAAATTATCGATACTATACAAATATTCTACCTTGAAAGAAGCGCCTCCAAAGTGCTTAATTTTATTGTTTCGTTTATTCAACCTTAGTCCAATGTTTTACTTGTATTTGAAGACCCAAAAATTTAGAAATTGATATGATGTTTCCCACATCCAAAGGAGTGCTTGGATGTGCGTGTGATGCCTAAAACATGTGACTCAGTCATCAAAAACCTTAGCCCATGTGGGGGGGGGGAGGGGGGGGTTGATTTTCGTGGTGTAGTTGGTTATCACATCAGTCTAACACACTGAAGGTCTCCGGTTCCAACCCGGGCGAAAACATGTGCGGGGATAGCTCAGTTGGGAGAGCGTTAGACTGAAGATCTGAAGGTCGCGTGTTCGATCCACGCTCACCGCATTCGTCGATTATTGTTTCTCTTTTTTTTCCTATGAATAGATAAGAGCATCTCTTGTGGTGGTATCTGAGTGGCGGTTGCCAACAACGTCTTTGTCTAGAGTTTTGGGTGGGGGGCAAAGGAAACCTGTGGTGAAATATAGCTTACAATTTCTCGCCAGGCAGGCAGGCTTGCCTTGGTTCTGTGGCGGTGTATTTTCTCTTTTGCAATAGAAGGTCACCATTTGTCTCAAAAATTTTATATATATAGCTTACAATCCAAAGTTTTTGATCCACGCTCACCACAGTTATCGATCTTTTTGTCTTTTCTTTTCCTTCAAATAGATAAGAGCATCTCTTATGGCTGAAATAGAGTGGTGGTTGCTAACAACGCCTTTGTCTAGAGTTTTGGGTGGGGGCAGAGGATACTTGTGGTGAAATATAATTATCTTACAATCTAAAGTTTTCTAGCATAGTGATAGGTCCAGGCATTTATAATTAAAGGAGGCACCATTACCACGTAAGCCAACCAACACTTGCCATCTCATAAGGTATTATGAAATATTCATAGAATATTCCATTATCATTCAAAAAGAAAAGAACAAAAATCATAAATACCATACGTTGTTGTTGTCGATAGGGGTTGTCACATCTCCTCGGAGAATGAAGAATGGGAGAATGGGAGAATGGAGGATGGGAAAATGGAGAATGAGAAATATGAGGAGCCAATAGGATAGTTTCTCCATGGAGAAGGTGTGACACCCCTTTTGTGGTTAGAAGAGATTGAGAATAGAGAATAGAGGTTATTAGTTGGTTACTCGTCCTCCAAGCATGGGCCATTCTCCATTCTCCATTCTTCACACGTGGAGGAGAAGAATGGAGATTCTCCAATCTCCAAGAATGGGTCCTTCGCCACTCAAGGAGAGCGTACCACATCCCCATTCTTCATTCTCTAAGAATAGGAAGAAAGAGGTGTGACACCCCTAATATCAACACAAATTAATCCATTTTTGTGAAAAGTACCACATATCATCTTGTGATTGGTGTAGGTGAAAATTTAGTTCGACACAATGTTGTCTGAATGGGACCATCACATATGGTACAATTGTAGTGATGAAGTTTAATTGCCCTAACTCTAAATCCCCATTTGACGTAAATGCAAGCACAATTTACCCATGAGTCCCATTTGCTGAAATTTCCATTTTGGGCATCCTAGGGACTTTTTTCGCAATTTTGTTTGCCTATTTGGGACCTAGGATTTGAAATTAGTCATATTTGGGAATTTTAAATCCTTAGAAGAGGGTTATTTCAAGGTGGAAGAAAATAAGGGGTAGTTTTTGAACGTCGCGAAGGATTTAGGGCCGCTTCACACTATGGCCGAAGCTCGAGAGGCCGTCGATTTCCACCAATCAAATTGCAAGAAACCATGAATTCGGCCTCTCGACCCTTCACACTAGAGGTCAAAGTCCAACGACCACCGCTCTCCAAAATGCCTATGTGGCAGTACTTTTTGACCAAGGCGACGGCCACTCGAAAGGAAGTTTGGGTCGGACAGGAATGGAAACCCAAACTGTCGTCGAGAGGTTGTCGATTTCTTTGCACAAAAAATGAAAACTATATTTAGTTGCCTGTTTTTAGTACATTTCTTTGGACTCTCAACAAAGTTTGGAATCTCAATCCCACGGCCTCTGAATTTGGAGAGCCATAAGGTTGAGGTACCTTGAAGCGACCAGGGACACAAAACCGATCAGGCCTAATTTTTAGATTGTGAAAGAACAGATGTACCTCATTTGTACATTAGAGCATATGATCGGTTTTGGGTCTTGAAGTACTTTTCACTTTGAAAAATTGTACAAATTTCAATATTGGGAAATAATTCATGGAAAAATTTGCATTCTCCGCGAAAACTAACTTCCAACCCGAGAAAAATATCACCCTATTAATGGCTCGTCTAGAAATAGTGTAGGTAGCTTAAGTTATCGGAATAAGGTACCTCAACCTTAGTGTGCAGTGACTGGGACGGCCATAAGGTAACTATACCTTAAAGCGTTCACCTTACCAACTGAGCCTATTTACACACATAACACAGAAAATATTTTCAGTGTGCCTTATTAGCAAGTTCAAGACGATTCCAACGCACTTTAGCATGCATTATTTGGACACTGTATGAATAAGTTATGAATTTCCAAAGTGTTAACTATAGGTTGACCTTAAAGCGACCTAAACTCTAATGTTCAGATTGTGCACATTCTCATCAACAGTAGGGTGTCAGAATCTACTTATTATGGAAGATTGAGCTATGCACGCTTTAAGGAAATGGTTGCTTTTAGATATAGTTACCTTAGTGTGAAGCGGCCCTTAGAATCGGGGGGCATTGTTGCAGAACTGCAGATACCTTCTGACACTGAAGTGCCCTAAGCCCTAAACCTCTGCTTTTGTGATACAGCTCTTTCTTCTCGACCGTCGAGGATGCGAATTAAGTTACATGCTCCGAGTGACTGGAGATTTTTCTCGTCGACAAGGGAGCCTATTTCTTGAGCATCAGCAGTGTTATGTTTCTGCACTTGAGGGTAACTGAGTTATGTCGCGAGCAAGTGTGAGAAGATCGATTCGGCTTGGCTTTCAAGAGTAGGAAATCGGACACCGCGAGACTCACTGAGCCTCACAGGAATTGGAGCAGCGTGAAGTGCCTCACAACGGTGCCCGACTGGAGCCTTGATCATCGACAGGTTCGGTTTCCTAACCTCATGGATTACGATTCCCGAACCGTTGAGCGTAATCTCGGATTCGGTTTAGGATTAGGATTACTCAATGTGTAGCGATTTGAAAGTTTTGTAACCCTTGTTTGATCGGTTCTCAACCAACAGGACTGTCCAGAGGCGTGCAAGGCCAAACACATTTCCAAAAGTAATGGCCGTTGCAAATACGCCACGTTTATCGACCCTGACATTTGCAAAGCGGCGGATGGCAGTTTGCGGAAGAAGAGGGCGGACGCGCCGTCTTTCTCCGAGGGTTCCATTCACCGCAATTTGCGGAAGAACAAGGTGGATGCGCCGTCTTTAATCGTGTGGCAAATGCACCACGTTTATCCACCCTGACATTTACGAAGCGGCCTATCGCAATGTGCAGAAGAAGAGGGCGAGGGTTCCGTTCGCCGCAATTTGCGGAAGAACAAGGCGGACGCGCCGTCTTTTTCCGATCTCCGAGAGTACAATTCACGGAGTCATGGAGTTCAATTCACCGAGTCCCTTTTGTTCCCATCTTCGTTCATCTCAGGTACGCACCATCGCAACATCTTCCAAAACCCTCACTCTCAAACCCTAAATTAACTCCGGGTCCCCAGGGTTTCGGTTTTCACGTCGGTGTTGAGTCTCATCGGCTGAGTTGAGCGGCATTGGTGATGATAATGTAGCTTGTGTGTGTGAGGTTGCGATGGCAAGAGTAATGTGTGGTAGGGTTGGCGTTCGGATGAGGGAGGAGGGTTTGGAAATGAGGACTGATAATGGTGGAGTGGGGATAGACAGATCATGGCAGCGAAGGTCGTGTTCGTCGATCAGAATGACAAGCCGCAATCGTTCAAGGTGGCCAACGTGCTGGCCGTCGGAAGTATGATGGAAGCCGATCAAGTCGGCTTGAGTATGGACGCCTTCGTCACGGGCGGGCGGCACTTAACACTCTCTCGTGCCTCAAGGTGTTTCACTCTTTCTTCATTTCTCCTTGAGCAGAATTTCTGGCTTGCATACAACCCTCTCGTTTCTTCCATAAGAATCTTGCCAATTGTTTTCAGGGTTAGTATGATTTTGGGGTTTCGCATTGGAGCTCATTAAGTGCAGATAATAGGAACTGTCTTGAAGCTAAACTGAAGCTTTCATGTGCCTTTGTAGAAGAGTTGTCTGGTGGTCAAGATGCTGAATCTTGCAATAAACTCTAATACTACATGATTTCAATGTATAGAAATAAGACTGAAAGAGCTTTGTATTGAAAGAGCTTTGTATTGAAAGCAATATGTAGTGTTGAACTCCAACACATTTGTATGAACTTTATCAACAATTATGTTTGTGGTTTCATTGTATGTTTTCATAACTTGAGAGCAGTTTCATGTACTCGATTGTATGAAGTTTTTTTTTTTTGTGTACGAATGAATGTCATTTTCGTTCCGGTGTGGTGGACTTTTCTGACCGGGGTTCGTGGTTGTGAGTGGCGCAGCAGCTAGCGCCACCAGCTGAAGAGTGACCTGTGATGATGCCACCACTGCCGAATTGGGGCAAAACCCCTGCAGGTGAAGCAACCTTCTCTTTTGCTTTTCTTTTACCACGACTATTCAGTGCGGCTCTAGTATTGGAGAGAACTGTTGTACATAAATTCAGGGGCCGGAATGAATGCGTTTGTAACCAAGTTTGCAGACCGCTTTGATTGCAGAGGTGCGGCCAGTTGCGAACTTGAACATGAACGCAGCAATGAAAGGTCACATTGATTTGCAAGAGCGACTTTCTCACGAAAAAATCCGGCAGGGCCGTCCTTACCCCCTTCAGACAGCTTACACTGGGCTTGGGGCCCAGCTCCCATACCTGCAAGCAAGCTGTTGAGTAGAAAGAAAAACAGAAATGCAAGAAGAAGTAAGGAGCCTTCACGGCCCTCGTTTATATACACTCCGTGGTAGGTAGAAACAGATAGAAGAGTGGTGGCGCAGTTAAGAGAGCTACCTCTTAACTGCCGGTCTAACTACCTGATGCGGTAGGTGGGATTATCCGCCCCTATCTTTACTCTAAGTCAACTGTGAGAGTATCCTAGTAGTGCACCCGGGAGTCTATCCGGATGGATGAGGTATCCGGAAGCTTCCAAGGTCGCTTATCCTAACACTCCTCCTCGACCGCAGGAACACCTCGTCAAAAACTCCTCCTCGAGCAAAACCCAATGGGAAAAATCCCGAGTGGAGAAAAGAGTGTGTCCTTCAATGCTGATCAAGTTCTTGGAGAGAACGCATACCGGCTGCTCGAACTAGTTCACAATGCTTGTATGCTGGAAGTGCCTTGGTCAACATGTCGGCTATGTTGTTTGCTGATTCGATCTTCGTGACGGTGACTTGGCCAGTTTCCACGAGATCCTGCATGAATCCAAACAAAGTCGGGCTGATGTGTTTCACTCGATCTGCTTTGATGAATCCCGTGGCGACTTGTGCTACGGCGGCGGAAGATGGTCGTGCCGGGGTGTCCAAGTCGCCGGTGCCATAGCTGAGCCTTGAGAAGTACCGTGAGGTTGCAAGAGCGATCATTGGACGCAGTGGCCGTAATCATCAATTCATAGAGTCCAGTAGTGCCCGCTTTCACCGTAGTAATTACTTGCATTCCTTTGCGCAATTCTAGTGCCTCATCATCATCGCCTTCCCCAACTGTGGAAGCGTGGATCCCATTCGCTCTCAAATCCCGGTAGCTGATCAGACTCCGGGGGGCGCCAGGAGCAAACATTGCTCTTTCAAACCTGAGGGGGAATCCCCCGGACAATACTATCGGTGCCCGGCCCTCCCGGAATTTAAAATTCCGGCTTCCGGCGATGGTGAGTATGTTGCACTCTTGCCAGGATCCGCGCATGCAAGTAGACTCAAAGAACTGGGGGTCCCTAAATATCGAGTGAGTGGACGCGCTATCGAGGAGTACTAAGTCAGACCGTGGACTTTGCCTAGACATCTGGACCATGTAATTCTCGGGGTCAATGTCATTGAAAGAGGGTGTATCGAGAGTGTGCACTTCTCTCTTCTCCTCTTTCAGTTTTTGGAGTTCTCGGTACATGTCTACGAAGTACTCAGGAGTGCGGCACTCGCGTGCATAATGGCCATGACGACCGCATTTGTGGCACGTACCCCTGGTTGGACTAGACCTATCGGAGTGACTAGACTGACCTTGCGACTGATATGGTTTGTCATATCGTTCGTAAGGTTCACGGCGGTCATGGGGATACATGTGTTGATCACGATGATCGTTGGTGTAGCGATGGTCTTGACGGTGCGAGTTGTAACGATGATCGTCGCGGCCGTAATAGGAGCGACTGTCTCGACCCCTGCCGCGTCCTCGTCCGCCTCGGGGGTGACGCTTAGCCGCCTCCATACTGTGAGTTTCGTGTGCTAGTGTAGGCTGTGTGGGTACAGGTGCAGCTAGCGGTGTTGGTGCTTCGGTAACATGAATCTCCCGTGCTGGTCTTGCCTCTGCGTTCTTCAACAATATCTGCTGTTGCTTCTCTGCTAATAGGAGATATGACATTAGTTCCGAGTGATGTTTGAATTTCATATTGCGGTATTGCTGAGCAAGAATGGCAGTAGCAGGAGGGAAGGTGGAGAGAGTCTTATCGATTAATTCCGCATCCGTGACCTTGTCGCCGCAGAGTCGTAGTTGTGCTGAAATTCGATGGAGTTCGGCGTTGAAGGCTTGAAAGTTCGGAAAATCGAGGACACGGAGATTCACCCAGTCGTTGCGAGCTTGTGGGAGGAAGAGCGTTTCTTCATGCTTGAATCGTGCCTGCAGCTGGGTCCAGAGCTCCGCAGGTTCGTGTACTTGGATGTATTGCTGGCGTAGCGATGCGTCCATGTGCCGGCGGATGATGAGTAAAGCCTGCCATTTCCGTGGCGATGGGAGTGTCCTTGCGGTTTCAGCATCCAGCGTTCCATCAAGTTCTTCTGCACACAAATAGGTAGAGACATCGTTGTTCCACTCTAAGAAATTACTACCATCTGGTTCTAAAGCATCAAACATGAGGGTTTGTGTGCGAGTTTCCTTGACGGAAGTAGCCATAACTATTGGGGTGGACGTCATCTAGAGCTAGATGAGAGAACATGAAGAAATCTGTTTTTATGTCTATCTACTGCGTCTAGAAATCACGGGGAAAAATCACGAGTATTCTAAGAAGAGCATGTAGAGAGATCGGAGAGGAAGGAAAATAAAACGAGGATGAAGAAATCGAGATAGGAAAATAAAACGAGATAGGAAAAATAAAATAAAATCGTGAAACAACAACGGGCTAATCGGGTATACTAACGATGAAGAGAAACCTGCAGTCAAAAACACAAGAGAGAGAGGAAAAAAAAATCGAGGGATGGCTAATAATTGAAAAACAGACAGGGGAGGAGAGCCTCGGGAGTATCAAGAGCATGCAGCAAGGAAGTAGCGGGAGCAATCATGCACTCATCTATCTCTAAGTTTTTAGAAGGAGGAGAAAAAAGCAAAAAGAAAGTGAAGGAGAGCAAGAGCAAGTGCTACAAAAAACTATGGCAGAATAGCAAAACCAAAAGAGCTACAAAAAGCTATGGCAGAATAGTAAAACCAAAAGAGCTACAAAAAACAACTATTACAGAAGAGTAAAAGCAAGAGCTCTAAAGAGCAACAAAAAACTATATCAAAGAAGCAAGAGGAATAGCTACAAAGAGCTATGGTGGAAGAGCTAACGGTGCTGATAACGTGTTGAGTAGAAAGAAAAACAGAAATGCAAGAAGAAGTAAGGAGCCTTCACGGCCCTCGTTTATATACACTCCGTGGTAGGTAGAAACAGATAGAAGAGTGGTGGCGCAGTTAAGAGAGCTACCTCTTAACTGCCGGTCTAACTACCTGATGCGGTAGGTGGGATTATTCGCCCCTATCTTTACTCTAAGTCAACTGTGAGAGTATCCTAGTAGTGCACCCGGGAGTCTATCCGGATGGATGAGGTATCCGGAAGCGTCCAAGGTCGCTTATCCTAACACAAGCAACATGAAGATGAAGGAGGAAAAAGCTATGGCCCTTTTATAGAAAGGGATGTCAAGCCGCACAGGCACTTCACTAGCAGTTCATGTCAAGCCGCACTAGCACTTCAACTGGCAGTTTAGCTATGAACGAATGGAAGTGATTAACTTAACCCTTTGACGTGCCAGCGTCCAGATTCTGGACGCTGGATGATTTCTGACGCGTCCTTTCACCTCAAATGGTGATGTTTTTCATCCATCCAATTCTTTTTTTGATTCTTGTGCTAGTTGACTACCATTTGTACGGTATGGATCTTCAAAATAAGATAATGTGAATTTTTGAAAAATTACAAAAGTGGTTTATGTCAAGTTTCAATCTTAGTTCAGAAAGTGAGACGTTAAACATGATTTTCCATGATAAGTAGAATCAAATAATGGAAACCATACCATCTTGTAGTGCATGTTATTCCAATTTCAATACAATATTTTTAAGTTTTTTTGTGTTAATTTTGGATTTTTAATTGAATTTCAAGAGTTAACCTTGCAAATTTGATTTTAAAATATTAATAATAAATAAGATGAATCCAACCGTACATATGTGATCCTCACATTGACATTTACAACTTTTCTTTGTACATCAATTCCATTTTTGTTTTTCATTAATCATTTTATAATGGATCTTTGAAAACAATGTTGAATCAGGACCTTAACCCTTTAAGGACCGCGCATCCAAATAGTGGATGATTGTTGGTCAAAGCCAATTTTGAACTTAAAGATGACGTTTTTTGATATTGCTCTCAATTGAGAAAATGAAGTTTATCAAGTCTAGTTTTCACTTCACTTTTCGGATCCTACAAATTTCAAGTATTGAATATTTTATTTCTATTGCAAGCTAGATAGCTCAAGGTCTAAATTGCACTGCATAGAATGTTCACTTTTTGAATTTTAATAATTAAAATTCAAAAATTCTACAAAAATATATGATGTGATTCTCCATTGTCATTTGCACATGTTCTAAAAAAAACTATATTTTTTGAAGATTTTTTGTAATTAATATGAATTTCTTGAAGTGTTTGACCTAAAAATTTGTAAAAAATTCATTTTGTATTAAAAAAATTAGAAATTTTTAGGACTAATAGGAAACATACAATTTTATGCATGAAAAATATCAAAAAATATATTTTATTAATTCTTGAATGTTGAACTGTGTATAAAAGTGTAGTTTGACTTTTCTGCAAAGGAATGGGACGTTAAAGGGTTAAAGGGTTAAAGGGTTAATTCCATTCCAATTGCTGTTGACGCAGATGATTTCCATCCAATTCTTTTGCGACTCACGGCTTTTGTTTTGCTCATGCCACCTCTTTAAATCTAATCAAATTAAATTAAAGCCATTCAACCCATGTTTAGATTTTCCATGGTCCCAAAGCACAAGTGAAGTAGTAAAGACGGTTCATCATGTAGAGTATTTTAGTCCTTTTCCTATTTCTTACATAAACTAAATTTATGCCATGAAAAATGAATTCCATCCCGTTTGAGCTTAACTTATAAAATGAAGTGTATCACGTCTAGTTTCTACTGGACACTTAGAATTTTTGGAAAAGCATTGAAAATTGAGTGTCTTGGTAGAGTTACAAGTTCAACATGCATTACCATGGTGTATTTGAAATGTCTAAATTTAGAGACATGGATGGTTTTGATTTACTGTAATGTTCTTCATTGTACTCTACATCTTTGGAAAATAACTCGGATTTTTTGAGTACGTACGTTCTTCAATTGATATGAATATTCTTTTAAAATAATTATCGTAATTTCAAATTTTCACCAAAATTTAGGGAAAATTCATGATTTGTAGTAGACATACGGCTTCATTTACTAACAAATTAATGTTGAATTCTTTTCTATTGAAAGTGAAAAAACATGAATGTTACATGTAAAGCATGATTCCATGGTCATAAGGCCACATATTTTAAGGGTTGGTGGAAGCACCACTGAAAGTATAATTTCAAATTCAGATTGAGAGAGCTCACTCCAAAGCTCGAATCTGTATTTTCGTTTTCGTTTGGAAGTTCAACTTCAAAATGTAATTACAAAACATGGTAATTATAAGACATTCAGTTTGTACCATCAAGTTTGTAAAACCGACATTTAAATTTTGAAAATTATATTTTTATGCTTTCAACTTGAAATTCGCTTACAACTGCCTAAAGTCATATTTTTTCCAAAAGTAATGAAGGTATTGTATGAGTATTGTTATAGTTTAGTAAAGGCAATTTGAGGTTTTCTAAATGTGATTAAATGATGTGTTAATAGGTTATAATCATCTTCATTTGATTCAATGTTGTTCATCCTACACATCATGAATTTTACACTCTATTTGTACGATTAAATCTGCACTTGCTATCACCGACTTATTTGTATAATTCTTGAAACCCAAAATCCAAAATATGTTTGCAACTTGATTACGAATGAGATATTGACAATGTGTGGATGAATTTTATTTTTTTGTGATGGGTTAAAATTGAATAGAATAAGTTTATTGATTATTGTTAATCTTTGGTTGCTTAATTTTATGAGTCAATTTTTTCAAAGAGCATCTTTATACTAAGATTTTAGATTTTTTTGGGAAATCAGTGCAACATGAAATGAGGCATAGATGCTTTGCAAATCATCTCCATTCCAATCGAATCACACATGCATGAGCTAACTTCTCATAAAAGTTCGGCCTCCATTGGGCTGCGATTCCAGCCAAAACAACCATGCAAAAAGTTTATTCATATTATTCAAAAAATCATATCAACTTCGCACATTGATATTGCCTTAGATTGGGAAGGTGATGAATTGGAAAGGCTAAATTTAGCTAATACGCTTGTTTTAGTAAACAATACATTTTAAGGAATTTGGAGTGAGAATTGGAGGGGAGGGAGAGGAGGAAGTTCAGGATCTTGAAATCTTGAGTCATACCAGAGCTGCCTGTACAGTGGGGTCCAACATGGAATGGCGTTTTTGGTTTCGCAGTGAGAAAAATTTCAGTACTGCCAACTTTGAAAGCCTCCCGAGAACTCAAAAATTGGTATTTTACCACGAAATTTTTACCAGAGACTTATCTTTAAGTTAATTATATGTATGCCAAATTTCAAGGCCAAAAGATTCACCAAAAAAACGTTATTCAAAATCTACCAACATTGGTAGTTATTCACTGCTGCCAACTTTGACAACCCCCCAAAGATTGAATTATTTTTTTTTTGCCATGAAATTCTTGGAAAAGAAACTTCTTTATGTTAATGACATATGATAAAAATTTCAATGCCAAAAGATTAATACAAAAAAAGATATTGACAATCTACCAACATGTGTAGTTGTGGGAAACAATGGGGGAAACTTTGCTACCAACTTTGACACCCTCCCTACGGTTGAGAAATTGTCTATTTACCATGAAATTTTTGGTACAACATGCTCTTTATGACAAAAACATTCATGCCAAATTTCAAGGTCAAAAAATCTATACAAAGAAAAATATTTACAATCTACCAATGTGTGTAGTTTCCCCCATTGTTTCCCACAACTACACATGTTGGTAGATTGTTAATATCGTTTTTTGTATTAATCTTTTGGCCTTGAAATTTTTATCATTTGTCATTAACATAAAGAGTTTTTTTTTTCCTAGAATTTCATGGCAAAAAAAAATTAATTCAATCTTTGGGAGGCTGTCAAAGTTGGCAGCAGTGAAAAAATTTCCATAGCTACCAATGTTGGTAGATTTTGAATAACTTTTTTCGGTGCATCTTCTGGCCTTGAAATTTTGTATGCATATAATTAACTTAGAGATAATGCTTTGGTAAATATTTCGTGGGAAAATACCAATTTTTGAGCTCTCGGGAGGCTTTCAAAGTTGGAAGTACTGAACTTTTTCTCACTGCAAAACCAAAAACGCCATTCCATGTTGGACCCCACTGTACTAGCCAATGTTTTTTTCTTTTTTTAGTGTATATATATATACTGTATAAGCTCAGATTCAAATTTTCAAACCTCGTTGCAAAGCCAAGAACTGAATATCCAATTTCTTTTGGAATTTCAATTTCAAAATATATTGGTAATTGCTATTTATAAGACATTTAATTTGTACCATCAAGTTTGTAAAATAAATAAATAAAAATGGAATATCTCTCAGTTGAATTTACAATACCGATAAGTCAATCATGGAGATTACAAGTTTATACTTTCTACTTGAAATTTTCTTATAATTGCGTAAAGTCCTTTTTTCCCAAAAGACATGAAGGTATTTGTATTTGTATTATTAAATTTCGGTAAAGTTCCTTTGAGATTTTTCTAAACGTGATTATAAGATGTGTTAATAGGTTATAATCTTCTTATTTTGATTCAATGTTGTTCATCCTACACTTTGGACAATTATTCCAAAATCCATAATGCAACGAGTTCTTTTAGCATAATCATAGTTAATATCTTCAAAATAAACTTTAAAAATATATATTGACATAAGGCACATTTAATCCGACCATATGATGCCATGCAAATTTCATTATTATCTTAAAACTTTCTTTTCTTGTGAATATTTTTTGTTGACTTAAATTAAAAAAATTTAAAAGCAAAAATGTTCATCACTTGGATAGAAGTTGCTAAGATATAGAGTTTTTAATTTGTGCAATTGATAATTTAAACGACACTACATAAAAATAGCTTACAATTATTAGTTTAAATCAAACAAATTCCAATGGGTATCTAAGCATCTCATTAACCCACGCATTAACCTTGTGCTTTTAGCCAATCATACCAAAATTCAAAGATATATAATTAATTTTTTATATTTGTTTTTCATTTTGGAAGTATATTAGTTTGATTTTATATGTATGTAATTGTATATGATGAATTTTAGGAATCCATTTCAATAGATTTGATTTAAAATTCGTTATTTATAATCTATCTTTGTACGTCCATGCAAATTATATAATTTATCATGCATTTTTTTCACATTTACAAATTAATACTTTTGTAAATTGTTTCAAGATCTTCACCACCCAACGCTCTTTAATTTTATCTGAATTTTTATGAACACAATTTTAGTGATCCAATGATATATTCTTCTAGAAAATTATATTCTAAATAGGTTAGGGCTATGAAACACTCATTTTGGACACTCCTAGCTTATTTTAAACCATGGCTTGTTGTAGACACATGCCTTCATCTACTATAAATATAAATTTGGAATTTTATCCTATTTATAGTGGCAAAATTGGGTGTAACAGAGACAACGTGATTCCACGTTTAGTCTTAAGCCTGACGTTTAAGCATTATACAACACTACGACTTTAGTTTAGGCATAACGACAAGTTTTGTTTAAGCATGTTATGGCAATTCCGACATAGTGGCCAAGACTCATTTTGGATTGGAATTCACAGCATGTGAATATTTGTTTGTTGCCAGACCGTGGGAATCTTCACAATTTAGGCTGCACTATTGTTAGCCTGGACTTGTACAGCGGGCTACATCATGCTTATGAATTTTTTCAGGCCCAAAATTTTAGCATAGTATGTATTATAATTGAGGAGCGTGCTGTAGGAGGTGCAAAAATGATTTAATTTTGAAAACAATAGAGGGTTAGAGTAGGAATGTCCCTTTCAATTGGTAGGTCCATGGGTGTCATATGGAGCACATTACAATTTTGGGATGGGATATCAAGGGACTTTGTATTCATGAGAGAGGAATCAAATTTATAAACAAGTTGAACCCGATTGACATTATATTATGAGATCCTTAACCCGTAGGTCAGTGTACGAGCTTCCTTTATACACTAAACACTCTAAAGTATCACTTCTCGTAAAAAGACAAATAGTTTTTGATCTAAAACCTTTTTGACCAATACAACCGTAGGATATTTCAACCAACTTGAGTTTATTACAACCTTAAAATTTTCAACCGTTTTGGGTTCTTCAATAGTCAGAGTATATGCTTCAAAGTTGGTTGCATTTGTTTTTTTGGCTTGTTGACTAAGTTTGAAAGTCATTGAAAATGTCTTAACCCCTAACTGCCCAACCATGCATATTTTGCATGATGTACAAATTTCATCCGTAGTTTCTCATCCGTGATGCACTTTTTGTAGTGTGATTTTTTTACTGAATTTTTTATGGGAAGTTAGCTTCATGTATGTGTGATCTGATCGAAAAGGAAACAATTTCTGAAAAATTTATGCCTCAGTTCGTGTTGCAGTGTTTCACCCAAAATTTGGAAGATTTTAGTCTAAAAGTGTTCTTGAAAAAAAAAACTCATAAAATCAAGCATCCAAAAAATCTCGAAAAATCACTACACCTAGAGTACTACATTATAAGCCATCACAACAAATTTCATCCCCACATTGTCAATATCTTATTCATAAGCGAATTACAAAATAATTTTTTATTTTATGTTTCAAAATTTATAGAAAAATATCAGTGATAGCAATTAAAGATCTAACCGTATAGATTGAATCTAAATTTCAAAATGAAAAACTTTCATTCGTACACCAAGTTTCAAATATTCATGTTAGTTGCATTTTATAATGCATCTTTGCAAAACTGCCCAAATTGGACATAGGTGAGGACGTTTACGAGTTAAATGCAAAGTTTAGTCTCAGATTTGGTAAAAATGAATTTGGCAGTTGTGTGTATGGGGGCGTGTTTTCATTGTGTACAAAAATTCTGATACCTAGCTCATTGTTTGAATTTTTTTAGGATTTGTCCGCAATTAGGTTTTTCATTTTTGCATGATTGTATCTTCTGATCTGTACATCATCTACGTACGCAAATTACCATCCCATCTTTGCTACAAATAGTATAATCACCATTAAAAAAACCTCAATTATTGAGGATCAATACTCATTCCATATTGAGTTGACCGAATTTGGAAAATCATCCATGGTCCTTTAGGGGTTAAGTGAACAACTTCAAGTGACACTATATATGTCATATAGTGGCAACCAATCATAATGAATTACAGGATGAGAGTATTAAAATTGCAGTTTAGTGAGTTTTCAAAGTTTATTTGTGTATATTTGTTTGAAAATTATTTAGGCATGTTGTTTGAAATTCAACCGTATGTATGTTTTATGATAAAGACGTCATACAATAACGAAGGCTTATATACGCTCTTTAGAATTGAAGCTCAAAAAGTTATAACAAACTCCATTTAAAAAATTTCAAGCCAATTGAAATTGAAGTCTAGGCGGACATTATAACAAAATTGCTTTATAGATACTACCAATAAGAGTGATAATGTTGTTATTATTGAATTTTGTAATCATAGAAAATAAACTTTTACCTATTTATTATTGGCATATCAAGTGCCATTTAAATTGATGTATTTGATTGAATTTCTTGTTTTCCACCTAAGAAAATATAACATCGCTTGTGACTTCATGGAATTGATAAAGGTCGAAGAAAGATTTGGTAGAAATCAATTAGGTTGCAATAATCCTTGAAGACGAGGTTTGCACTTTATAATCTAATGCAAATTAGGTGAACCGGTTGAAGACAAAAGTTGCAAATTATATGTACACTTCATTTTAGCAATGTCTGGCCTCCATAGGGCTGCGAGTTCAGCTCAAACTACCATGAAAAATAAATTACTCAAAAAAGAAAATGAAAATGAAAAAATAAACAAAAAGAAAATAAAAATATTCCTACATACATATATATATATATATATGCCAAAATTTAGCCATATCAAATTGGATTAGAAAACTAAAATTTTAACTTTTAATAATGTACGACTTTTATTTAATAACTAATAAATTTTTAAACAAATCGTAATAATATTTTCATATTCCCAATGTTTTTCCTTAATTTATTCATTGTTGTACATGAAGTGCTGGTTGAGCTTCCAGCCTTTAATAGTCCTGATATTGCGTATATTGCCACACTATGCCTCTGAATGTCATAAACTATATGTAATGACTTCACTGAGCTTTATTCTTGTCGTGTTCAACACTAGCATACACGAAAAACGCACAATTCGCTATTTACGCACTTGTCCATATAGTATTGCACTTCGTCCCCAAGTACATAAAATTCGTTGTTTAATTTTTTTGAAAAAAACCAAAAATTAATGTCTTTCGTTAATCCCTTACTTTGTAAATAGAAAAATATTTTAATTATTACTTAGTCTTATTTTTATCTTTTATTTTATCTTTTATTTATCTTTTATTTATTAGTTTGATTTCTTTCCTGTCTTTTTCTTGTCTCCCTCTTGTCTTTCTTTTTGTCTTTCTTTTCTCTTCTCGAGTTTCTCTTCTTCTTTTCTTCAACTGTGGCTACTAAACCCTTAACAATTGGAGTAATGAAAAGTAAAGGAAAAACTTTTTTTTAATACTTTATTTGACTATAGAGTTCTGTTGAATCCTAAATGGCGGCCGCCAAAAATAAAAAATAACAAAAAACTTTATTTAGCCTATACACTACAGCCCCTCCCATGCTCCCTTCTAAAAAAATTAAATCTAAAAGAATGAAAATAAGATTGAATTTTTCTATATTTAGCCGTCGGGTGCGCGGCCGCGCACCCAAAGACTCTCCTATCTCCTTCTCCATCTCCTTCACCTCTCTTCATATGTATAGGGGAGAGGAGAGGGTCTCTTCTATTCTTTCTCCCTACTCTCTTCCCTCTCGCTTATGTATATGAAGAAGGAGGAAGGAGATGATGAGGGTGAAGAGCATTGGGAAGGTCTTTAGGTGCGTGGCCGTGCACCCAAACAACGAAAATAAATAAATAATTATTTTTTTTGGTATTTTGGGCAGTCGCCAATTAGAGTTCAGCAGCATCCTACGGCCAAATAAAGTATAAAAAATTACATTTTTAATTTTTAATTTTAGTTTATTTTTGGTTTGTTCTCATTGTTTTGGATTTATCAGCTACAGCTAATAGAAAAAGTAGAGAAAAAAATAGACAAAAATGAAGACAAATATGAAGACAAAAAGAAAGACAAGAGGAAGACATAAAAGAAGACAAGAAAGAAATCAAGATAAAAAAGAAAAGATATAAAAAATAAAACTACAAAAGCTAATATAAAGATTAGTATAAAATATTATTAAAAGAAGTATTAAAGAAAGTATGAAAAGATAAAAGATAAAAATAAAATAAAGATAAAAAGTATTATTATTATTATTATTATTATATTAAAAGAGGTATTAAAAGATAAGAAATAAAGATTAAAAAACGAAAAGAAAAATATAAAGCCAGAAGTAAAAAATAATCAAAAGAATTATCTATAATACAATACAACTCTGTTTCTCTCACTGGACCGTTCCGCGTTGGAATTCATCAAGGAGACAACCCAAGCTCAAAAACACGTGATTGTCTTTCAAAAAGTTCTTAACATTAGACTAACGTCAATGTGCTCAATGGCACGGGTCCTACTAGTTTGTTTATAATGTAAGTGACTGTAGAAAAACAACATTGATATTTTATAAAGAACTTTTTAACCAATTATTGTTAATGTGAAATATGCTTATGAAATGAGCGGACTTGACCAAGTGTATAAATAGTGAATTGCGCGTTGACAGTGATTCAAAATGCGACACTGCTATGTGGTCTATGTTTTGTGCAGAATGGTTGTAGTTTATTGCAACCTGAAATAGATATAAGTAAAAGAATACAAAGGCGGGCCCTACATCCAGCTCGCCTTCGCTACAATTCTATAGATGGATATTTCGGAGAACATTGTAAAACAATGAATTATAGTGGTACACAACAAATGTATTTATTTTATTGTAAATCACAAACAGGGTGTAAGAAGGTAGAAACGTGTCAATAGGTCCGATGCCAGGCTCACGCCGGAAATATAATTACATTGATTAGCTACATAGACAATACAAATCAGTGTGGAAGAAGCAACCCTTAGCACATCAAGAAGTGCCTCTAAACAACAGAAGAAGCGATCCCTAATGTATGAATAAGCTACCAAATTCATACGCTAATCAACCAAAATTAGGCGCAAAGTAACACCAAGGCATCTCCTCATGCCAAACATTTCAAACCTTGAACGCCACCTGTGCACCAAATGAGTTCCAGCCGTTCAATATGGAGTCCAAACTCGAAATAATTGCTATCATTGATTGTCATCAATGCGATTTGAAGCCAAATTGATCTATGGCGGTCAATTCTATTGGCGCCCACATGATATATACTAATTAGAACATGATGGGCTGGGGTTGCTCTGCTAGCTTGCGATTCATTTATTTGCAAGATCTTTTAATTTATTTGTTTTCTAAACTGCCTTGTAGAGGGTCCAATTTTTTTGTAATGATTTTGTACTTTCACAATGCAATTTTGAATGCACTTCTCTCATAATATAACAATGGTCTAATTCCTTGTCTATGGACTATCCCTTGTAATATGTTGAACCTATCTCTTTTAGAAGGTAGATTGACGATGTCCTAATACTATGTAATTCTTTGCTATTGAAAGCTTGTTAGACCGCCACATACATTTGTTTTTGTTGCATGGTTTTCTTTCATCTTGAGCTATCCATGCAAACAATTTCGTTCAACACAAAAGGATGGTGGTAGACACACTTAAAACCATTCATACAGTGGTACGCCCTCTCCTAACGTCTAGGATTATTATCAACTTGTGTCCATAAAGTGTACTAAAATTGCCTTGTACTTTATTTTCATTGAATACGGTTTTCGTTTCATTTCACAACAGATGCTAGGGCCACCTCCAAATTTTCATTGCTTCTTGTAATCAATACCTTTATGAGGCCACCATTTCGTCTAGAAACTGCTTTTTTGTTCAAGTTGTTATAATAAATGATATCTCACCGTTTTAATTTTGCATATAAGGAAACTCACAATTGGTTGAAAATATGTTTAGTGAATTGCACAAATAGTCCATTGTCTAAATCCAATATCTAAATAATTAGATTAAATACCTTTTCTCAATGGTATTACCGGTTGCACAAATTTGGTCTACTCTCTAAATCCAACAACTACCATACCCGGCGATCAAAAATCAATCCCAAAAAAAACAGAAAAGCCCAAAATCTTAAAAAAAAGAAAAGAAATCTACGGTGAACAAGAGAATCTTAAAAAAATATTCATAGAATCTAAAAATATTCACAGTATCCGGACAAGAATTAATTATACGCCCTGCCACTTGGTGGGAATGATATATTTAAGGTAGACGACCTGTTTCCGATCACGTTAAGCAATTCAGCATACTTCCGGTGGAGTAACAAAATAGGCAAATAATTTTGCAGTGTAGGGAAATAGATTTGAAGAAGGTCACATATTTTTGAACAAATTTTGGGGCAATATTCAATTTACTACAAATTTTCAAAGTGAAGATTCTCTCCAACCCGTTCTCGCAATATAGGCTGACCTATTTCCAAGAACTATAAAACTAGATTTCGAGAACACATGATATCATACTAACTCGGCCACAAGTTTCCATTCTTGGCGCCAACCATTCCATATCAAGAAGAAACATGTTTTTGTCACCGTTTACAAATGAATTCAAAAATAATGCAGGCCTATTCACGGACATAGGTCGCCCTATACTGCATGATTGGGGGCCTGATAGGAAACAGGTCGTCTACCTTATGTTTTTGCTATTTTCCCGTTTTCTGTGCTGATGAAGTGTTGTTGCACAAGCGGACACTGAAATGCCCTGTACTGACGAAAATCTGACTGAAGCAGGCCTCTCTCCCTAAAACCCTAAACCCCGGCTTCTTCTTGTACACTTTTCCTCCTCCACGGTCGGAGCCCGGCAGTCGAGGATGTGAATTAACTTACACGCTCCAATCGACTGTAGAGATTCATCGTGTTGCCAGGGTGTTAAGTTTCTGCACTTCACGGTACCTTAAAGATGCTGCGAGCCAGTGTGAGAAGATTCGGCTTGGCCTTCAGGAACCAGAGCAGCGTGAAGTGTCTCGCAACGGTGCCCGACTGGAGCCTCGATCATCGACAGGTGCGGTTTCCTAACTACAATTCGCGAATCGTTAAGCGTAATCTCGGATTAGGGTTAGGATTACGATTACTCAATGTGTAGCGATTTCAAAGTTTTGCAACCCCTGTTTGATCAGTTCTCAAACAGCAGGACTATCCAGAAGCGTGCAAGGCCAGACACATTTCCAAAAGTAATGGCCGTTGCAAATACGCCACTTTTTTCGACCCTGACATTTACGAAGTGGCCTATCGCAATTTGCGGAACAACAACAAGGGGGACGCGTCTTCTTTCTCCGAGAGTTCAATTCACCGAGTGATCGAGCAGATGAAAAATAGGTCGTTTCAATTCCAGCCTGTTCTTGAGAACGAATCCATTGATGGGAAATTCATAGGAACCCCTCCGTGCACCGATCAGCTCATCCAGGAGGTCTTTAGGTTGATTCTCGAGCCGGTCTTTGCCAAGTCCCAAATCTCCGCGCAAGCAACGTTGCAGCGAGTACGCAAGTGGACTGGCGCGACGTGGATGATCACTGCCACCACTCATGGATTATTGAAGAATTTGGATCATTCTGTGTTGGCGGAGATTCTAATGCGAGCCGTGAATGACCAGCAGCTCCTGGACTTGTACTGGAAGCTTGTCAATGCAGGGCTTGTGAAAAGTGCTGAGCGGTTTCATAACCTAACAGGGGTTTCCAAGGGTGGTATTCTCTGGCCTTTGTTCACCAACGTGTATTTGAGTGAGTTTGATGCTTGGCTTCGGGACAACCCTGTGCTAACCCTAGATCCAGTACTCTCCAAGATCCATTACATTCGCTGTGGTGATCAGTGGATAATGGGAGTGAAAGGGCCGAAATCTCTAGCTGTGAAGGCCCGGGACGAAATTAGGTCATACTTGAACGGAAACCTGAAGCTGCAAATGGAGGATGACAGTGTGCAAATCTTCCATTTAGCCTCTGAGAAGGTGAAGTTTCTGGGAGTTTTGATTGGAACAAGAAACAGGAAGTACGTGGAGAGCTTGGTGGGTGAGAAAAGAGCGGAGCGTGCTTTGGGCCGCATTGTGTTGGAAGCGCCAGTCAATGAGATTGTAACGAAGCTTGTGGATCAGGGCTTTGCTGTGAATGCGGAGTTCCCTCGAGGCAGGAGTGCGTGGATTCATCTGGATGCCGAGGAGATTCTGCGACGGTGCACCAACATCACGCGAGGTTTGATGGAGTATTACTCCATTGTGGACAACAAGAACATGATGCACAGAGTGTTTTGGATGCTGAGATTCTCGGGTATCTTTACTCTTTGTAGAAAATGGCGAATTTCAACTCGGGCTTTGTTCAAGAAGTTGGCTAACGAGTCTCAGTATGAGGATTTCTTGAAGGGAAGGATCACCTCTTCGACTTGGTAAACGGTAACTATGCGACATCGACAATTCGCGTATTGCTAAGCAGAATCTCGGATTGGGCTTAGGGTTACTCAATGGGAGAACGATTTGAAAGTTTTGCAGCCCCTGTTACTCCATTGTTTGACAACAAGAACATGATGCATCGAGTGTTTTGGATGTTGAGATTCTGGGGTATCTTTATTCTTTGTAGAAAATGGCGAATTTCTAGTCGGGCTTTGTTCACGAAGTTGGCCAAAGAGCCACAGTATGAGGATTTCTCGAAGTGAAGGATCACCTCTTTGACTTGGTAAATGTTTACCAGGCCTCGAGATTCATCGAGATTGTTACAGCAGTCACTTCGAGCTTCTGCTGAATCAGGTGAGGTCCTTTTCACCACTTATGATTGCTGTCCATTTTCAATTGAGCGAGAGTGACGAGCACAAACCCTCTTGTTGAATGATAAAGTCATGAGTTTATAATCCGTAGTATGTCACATCATACCTTTGTCTGTCTGTGAGCATCTAATCTAGAAAGGACTGTAAGTTTTGCATTATCCCCTCGAACTCAGTTATGTTAAGTCCAGTTATGAGTAGATTCTTGACGACGACATTCACGTGTGGAAATGGGGGTCTCAGATTTGCAGTACTCTGAGTCGAGAGCAGTCCAAATCCGACCTCATCAACTTGGTGATCCAAGGCCCTTCAAAACCGCTCATTCCAAAGCCCATGGTAAGGTTTACGATCACAGCTCTCTTGGGACCCTGCTGGCCCTAAACCCTAAACTCTAGATTTGAGTTGATAGGGTTGGTATATATATTGCCTGACGTTTGTGTATGTTACTTTACTAGGTTTATTGCGTCAAGTTACAAGTTCTGAATGCAGAACTAGAGTCAGCTGATGTTCTGAAACTTGGTAACACCCTACTACGCCGAAATGGTTATTTAATATGGTCTAAAGTATTTATCACAAGGACATACCACCGGTACTCAACAGTGGCGTTATAGCATTCGTAATGAGCTTGAATGCTGGTAATGCAGCTCCTAATGGTCGTCTCAGGTTAATTACAGTTTGATGACATGATTACGATAAACCTGAAGTTCTAGTAATACCAATTCAGGGATGTTTCTCAAGCTCTCACATTATACAGGTTGATGATTCAGATCATAAGGCTGTACTTGCGATGATGCTTGATGGAAAGGGTGATTGCATGTTGTTGATTTTATTGCACTCTCCCATCTGTTTGATGTTCCTCTCTCTCGTTGAAATGCAGACTCCTGGAGTAATGATGTTGGTATGCCTCTGTCAATATCTTCCCGTAAGATAGTGTTCTAATTTTGTGCCTCTTTCGGGGCAAAACAACGGGTCCTCTTCAAAGTACACCCAATTCCGTCGATGCACTCGTAAAGTGCTTTTAAACTATCCCAAACTTAATTGTCATTTGTTTAGTTTGGATTGGTTTTTTACAAGTCTATGGGTTGGTCTAAATGGTTTAGGCAACTTCTTACTTTGTAAATTCATAGCAATTACATGGCTTATCTATAAAAATAAAAATTTGGAAAATCATCATTTTCAATTATTAATACTACAAAAATATTCTACTTTGTAAATTCATAGGAATTACATGGCTTATCTATAAAAATGATTTTTTTTAAATCATCATTTTCAATTGTTAATACTGCAAATATACTCTACCTTGGAAAAATGCCCCCAACTATACTAGATTACTTATTGATAGTTTTTTGGTGTTTCTACCATATGCTAATTCAAGTTAAAAATAAACTGCTCATCAATAATAATTAAAAGTAAAAATAGGAACCAATTTACCTATGATGGAAGAAAATAAGAATTCAAAGATGTTTGTTAGTGTCTATTGAGATTTGCAACTCCCATTTGGTTTAGTTTCACCAACAATCTTTGAACTGTCAAAACTCCTTTAATAAAATTCCTTTGAAATTCACTAAGGTTTCAAGACCTTTGACGCGCCTGTGTCCAATATATGAACGACGAAGAGACTGCAACCTTTCCCAACACTACCTTTCTCATCCATCCAAATTTCTCTTCGTTCCTGTGCTAATTGACTATTATTTGGACGGTATGGATCTTCAAAATAACATATTGTGATTTTTTGAAAAACAAAAGAATTGGTTTATGTCAAGTTTCATTATTAGTTCAAAAAGTGAGACCTTAAACATGATTTTTCAAAATAAGTAGAATCAAATAATGGAAACCATACCATCTTGCAATGCAAGTTATTCCAATTTCCTCGCCATTTTTAATTACGAAAATGAGTTAATTTTGGATTTTTAATGAATTTCAAGAGAAAACCTTTCAAAATTCATCAATAAATATCAATAAATAATATGATGAATCCAATCGTACAGATGCAATCTTCACATTGACATTTACAACTTTGCTTTGTGTATTAACTCCATTTTTGCTTTTCATCAAACATTTTATAACAAATCTTTGAAAACAGTGTTGAATTAGGACGTTAAAGGGTTAAAGACCAAAAAACTCATCCTATTAGTGCATTCACATGCTATGGATAAATAGAATGTAGTAGGGTCGACTGTTCCAAACAATTTATGACCACCATAATATGACAAATAGAGGGTCTGAAAGTGTTGCATTATGAGTGTCATTGTCATATTATCAAGTGAATTTTGAATTAAAGTTTGGAAACAAAAAATGTGTTGCATTAGTGAGGTTTTCAATTTATGGAGTGTTTTATTATCGAGGTTGATTATTACAAGGGAGTAAGGCCCACTGCGCTTATCTCTTTGTGATCCTAGTGACTACTAATTTACAATAAAATTGTGATTTAGCGTTTTGGACATTATTTCTTAACACATACACTATTTGACTATTTGAAGATAATAGTGTCTTTGTATAAAACTTTTTAGTGTAAATCTTAAAATAATAAAACTTCCAGTAAACCTTTTGGATGTAATGTTCCAATAAGGAATGGCAACTTTATAATAAACATGGCATGCTAACTCATATCATTCTTGTGACCTAGAAGAAACATCGCACTTTCAATTGAAGTGCAAATGACAAGTGGCAAACTCCTACATAGTGTAGGAGTACTATTTCTTGTCATCTTTGAATGAATTGTGGTAGTAGATACATGAATTATCGTTGGACACTAAATCACAATTTTAGTGTAGTTAACCCTTAGATGTGCAAAGAGCCCTATAGGGCCATGATTGATCATTTTTCAGTCAAATTTTGATTTTGACCTAGTTCCTAATTTCAAATGAAAATGGTCCCAACTAAAAAAAAGTGTGGGAGACTAGGGGCTACCTTCTACTTTCTAGTTCAACTTACAATCCTTCAAAATTGTTAAAATTGCGTTTTTTTAGAGCACTTTAAAACTCAAAACCCCAAAATTCCAATATACACTGCAAAAAATGTTTTTTTCTATCCAATTTCTTTTTATGTAAGCTCAAGATGCACGCCACCTACACCTTATTGTTCATCACTATTATTTACATTTTCCCTAAAACTTTAATTCTATTCTAAGCTTTTTGTAATTACTATGATTTTACAAGAAAAAACTTTGAAAAATCTTATAATCTTTTCAATTAAATAATTATGAAAAAATGAGGGTAAATTGGTTTTAACAATACCTTACATGAGAAAAATATCAAAAAAATGTAATACATTTCAAAATGTGAGGAATTGATGAGGGTTGTCCAAATAATTGTAGTGTGGACATTTAACCCCTAAAGGACCATGCTCATTCCTAAAATTTTATCACTTTCTCATGATGCTTTCAAAAAGGCAATTGTATCTCTTGATTAGTATTCATGTAGAAAACTTCACCGTCGAAGTTCATAAAGGACTTAGTCATGAGACTGTACATTAATTTTCAGAACAATCTACCGTATATATTACATGATTATAAGGTTTGATCATAAGTTGATTTTTGAAAATTTTGAATAAAACCAACAGGTCATTCATTGCAAACTTTCTCATAAATTTAGAAACCATGATTAGCGTTTGAAATTTTAGAAGCATACAAAGATGTACTATATTTAGGTGCCCACAAAAAATGGTGTTCTAAAACTAAATACAACAACAATGATTGATTCTCAAAGATTTATGTTTGGGTGAGGTGACTTGTTGGTGACTCGTTGAGCCGGTGTTTGTGATCGTTATTAATTTTTACATTACAATTTCTTTTAAAGAATTCAAATATATATTTGGAATATTCCAAAATATTCCAAAATAATATAAAATATGTAGAAAAGATTCCAATTAATTTGAAAAGATTCAATTTAAAATATATTTAAACATTTTCTGTAATTATTTTATAGTGTTAATGATGCAGTATTGGAAAATATTTTACATATTGGACACTTCTTTTTTTTTTTACAAATGTCACGTCCAAGTGTGAAAACGCCCTCCAAGTCATCAACCGCCCTAACTACTATGTCCCAAGTTCACCTACGTTGACGTTTTAGTTTTTTCCCAATGAATCAATCAATATAATTGCAAATCTTGAAGTTTTTTTGTGTTCTTGAAACGAACATTTTCAATTCTCTAGTTAACATTGAGTCAAAATTATGAAATCCAAACAAGTTATTCAAGTAATGAAATTATTCGTGAACACAATGTGTCCACCTGGTCTTTTAGGGGTTATGAGTTAAACCTATTTGTTTTCCAAACTTGTTAAATTCATAGCCATTTATTTTACTAATTACTGACTACTTTTAGATCTTAAATTTATAAATTAAAATTAAAATTTTATATTTTACAAATCATCTAACCTGGGAAAACATTTTACAATTATTTAGTGAGATTGTAACACGACTTCACCACTATACAGTACAAATTTCCAGGTTGTATACTTCCAGATTGTTCGAAAATAACTACATAGTTTGTAAAAAATACAACTCGAAAATATGTAGTATTACATGGTAGCCTAGATGGATGAGAATCGTGAATTTGGATGAAAATATAGATGTATGAAACTTTGTGGTCTATCCCTGCGAGTTACACTATAGGCATGGCCTATCGATATTGTAGAAAACTCCTACCATACTTGTATGCGTCGTGCCTTCGAGCCACACCATCACATCCGAAAGATTGTTCACCTATTAATTGTTCATTTCCAGATTGTAAGGTATTACCTCTTGGTGTTCCTACAGTAGGGCGTTCAAAATGTATCGTGTGACATTGCATAATAAGGAAAATGTGGTAGTAAACATTTTCTATTGGTCATTGAAATTAGTTTTTTGGCAAAAGTTAACCATAGTGAAAAGGTATTGGAGGATTATATATATATATATATATATATATATATATATATATATATATATAGTATTATTTGAATTTAAATGTAATACATTGCATTTGGGGATGTTGTAGAATAAATACTTTATTGCCTTAATTAATACATTTCATTGAAGATATAGTAATGGCAATAGTTTTCCTCAATTCTTGTATCATAAAGGTATCGTGTTGAAAAAAGATTTCAAAAAATTATGTGAGCAAGGTGAATATTAGAGGATTATGGCGACAATTTTGTTCTTTTACATTAAATGTCTTTTAAAATGGCGATTATCCCAAAAAAAATCATGCAAGCAATATACATTTGACATGGTTGGCAAGCAAATTAAATCACATCAACATGAATATTTGAAAAAATTATGAGGATATTTCAAAATATTCCAAAATCCCATAAAATATATTTTAAAAGATTACAAAAGATTCATTTTTACTATATTAAAATGTTTTTGGTGCTTTTCCTTATTTATTATATTATATCATTAATGCAATTTCTTTACAACATTAGAAACTTTTTTTTGGTGAGAACTATGACAATTTAGTGCAAAATCACCCCTCTAGAATATTCACCTTCAAAATTATCGTAGACTATTTACGTCAAAGACTATTCATCTCCAAAGTGTCATAGACTAATCACCTCCAAACTACCATATACTATTCACCTTCAAACTCCCATAGATTGTATCCTTACAAATCACCTTTAGTCTATCACAAATCACTTCTAAATTCTTCATTTCTATATGAACACTTTTGTATATAACATCACAACATCAGTTGTTGACATTGAATTTCTAATTCAAATTTTGAGAAGTCCGCATCACCTTGAGTTGGTCACAAGATAACACGTGTATGGTACTTAATTATTTTTTATTTTTTATTTTATTTATGTCAAAACCAATTATGATATAGGGTATTATACAAAATACAATTGGCAGTAAATACTATATTCAAATATTGAAAATAGAGAAAGTGGTGAAATTGTCATTATTTGTGTGTATATGACAAGGAGGCTTTTTTTATATCAAATGAGTGAAATGTAAGTTTTACACCTTGCAACCAACAAAACTCAAGTTTGCCCACACAACTGTAAAGTATGTATTATTTTTTTGACTCTATAAGCTTTTAGTGATAGATGACTCATAGTCTATATACATATTAGTAATCTATTAAAAAATGCCTTGTTGAAGTAAGGGCAATGGTTGTCACTTAATTACTCACTTATGTACATCGGCATGAGACACTCAATCCACAAACTAAATCTATCATTGAATAAATAAACTTTAAATTACAACTCCTTCTATCCCACTAAAACACCGTGTTTTCCTTTGTACATTACAAAATAAATCTATGTCCTTTAGTCGGATAGAGGGAGTACACATTGAACAAAAGTGATTAAAAACCAAAAAAAATTGAACAAAAGAGTTGTTAGGCATATAGTGATGCATAATGTAGTAAAAAAATTACACATAAAAATTCAAGACATGTGTTTTTATAGTTGACTATGTACATAGACTCAATCTTTGGACCTTTTTTTTAGAAAACACTTAAAATTTTATGAATGCTTGTTTCCTCAAACCATGACATGTTTAACCTCCCTTGACATATTGACATGTTGATATTCATCAACTAAGACCTACTCTTGAGGATTTGTAAAATATTAGCATATACAAGATTTAATAAAAATTTAAAAATTTAAACCGATGGGTGGCATATGCAAAATCAGTAAATTCTACAAATAAAATTTTATGGTACTTATGATTAGTTGGTAAATGCAAGTTACGATTTTAACCAATTGTACCAATTCAAAAACTAAGAATAAATTTTTTTAATACAATTTTAAAAATGAAGTAGAGAGAAATTCACATTATATTTAAGAAAATAGTATAAAATTTATTTTTAATCATGATTCAAATATTTTATTTTTATAAACTCACAAATCATACGATATTTGAAGCTTTGCCAAATGCACTTTAAGATCTAAATCAATAACACCAATTTTGTGCATAAAGTTAAACTAACTTAATTTAACATTACAAACCAATGTATTTGGAAAATTAAAAATAAAATAAAATGAATATCTTACCGTTAACAAAGTTGTTTTGTTTGTTTGTTTGTTTTGTTTGTGTATAACGTTTAGATCTCTCGAATTGTGCGCCCACCGGACATGTGCTTGGTGCAATTGGAAAGTTCTCGACAAAGAAGGATGCATATAAGTCATTTCATTGCATTTGGACGCACACTGCGAGAGTTTTGAGTTTTTGAGTGATTTTTGTCACCATAAATTGAATTAAATTATGAAAAGAATGGAATTTGCTACCAACCATTTCAACCAATCAATGACACCTCATAATAAACTAGTGGGACCCGTGCTGTTGAGCACATTGAGTTTGGATTGTCTCTTCGACGGATTCCAACGCGGATTGGTCGAGTGAGACAAACCATGCTGTATTGTATAATAGATTGTGACATTCATAAATGTTAAAATTTTGAAAATCCACCCTCTTTTATGAATATATGTAATACATGTTTAAATGCTATTAAACAACTTTTACTAATAGGTACATAGTTTGGGTAGATTGTCACCAATCATTTCATCCCATCAATGACACCTCATAATGGTTTATAACTTTCATAGTTTTTAAAAACTTGAAAATCCACCGTCTTATTTGGTTACCTGTTATACATGTGTAAATGCTATAAAAATCTTACTATGAAGGCCTAACGATAAGGAGGGGCTGACTCTATTAATATATATATAATATTATAATTTTTTTATTTTAAAAAGTTAAATTATTTCAACTTTAATAAAATTTTAAATTAAAATAGCTATTATTATAATAAATGATTACGATTGACATACTTACACTAAAAATGATTTTATTTCTTTAAAAAGTATCAAATAACCAAATATCTAACAAAATCATCACACTTCCATTAATGATGAGTGCTTATGTACTTCACCCGATTTTGCCACAAAAAAAAGGGATACTTAATTATTACATAAAAAATCACCTCACCATTGGTGGTCCATCCATCATTTTCTCACAACTTTGAGCCCCTCACATTAAATGCACGGCAAAGACCTTTTCACACCAACCGGGCAGCAAGTTCGGCCGACGGGCAGTTGGGTTCAAAACGTTTCTCAAATCTACGAACCTCAAATCATCCCCGACGGTACATACCGGGAGATCTACGCTATACGTACAGAGCAGAGGGGCCATTGACTGTAAGGATGTACCAAAACCCTATCACGCGTTACGCAACGGCTGTGTATACTCTCGTTGTGGTTGTTGTTGTCGATCGATACTCACAATGGCGGTGGGATCAGCATTCGTTTTTTCATTTCGGTAGAATGCGTGCATTGCTTTTTTTTCCATTTTTTTTCACATTTTGAGTTTTTAAATCGCGGAAGACAGACGTTGCGATTAGTGTCAGAGTGTGTCAGAGTGTGTCAGAACAGAGAGATGCGGATTGGTAATCATCCTAAGCTGAGGGTAGGGTTTTGTGCCTTGAAGTGCAAGCGATCGATGCAATTGAATTGGAATAGGAGGAGACAATAGGCAATGCATTGGGCAGGGGGAAGAAGGCGAAGAAGAAGAAGGAGGAGGTTGGAAGCAATCGTGACAAGCTTGGAGTTTCTATTTTTACGGTCTACTATAACATCATGTAAGTACGAGCTGTTGTTTTCTTCAGAGTGATTGAAAGGGAAAAGGTTTGGTTGGCTTTTTGATGCCTTGGTGATCGCTTGCTTTTCTTTTACTCTGTTTTTCTTTTGTTTGGTTTCCTGTTTCGATGGATGAATGTTTTGTGATGGTGAATGTGTGTGTGCGTGTTGCATTGTGGAGGAGGACGTGGTAACAATTAATGCAAAATGTGATTACGCGCGCATTGATTGTTGCTCCTGTCTAACAATGTCGAATTAGTGATCTTTCGATTGAAATCTGGGATGGAACTGGTGCTATTTTGTCTATTACGCAGAATTTGTGCAAACGAATGTAACAGCGAGCTCACATGTTGTAGCGTTGGAATGTTCAATTTGAAGAGCGTGGGAACTTTCACAATGTAGGTTGCGCTGTGCGCTTGTACGTCAATACCGTGCAAGTAAAGCCCTCAGTTGTATCGATCCCATTCTAAATTGAAACCCGGCTTGGTTGTGGAATGAGGAGTTGTGCGCTTTTGGGAGTCTGTAGTTAGTGCTTAATGAAATTAGACAGTGAGATTAATGCGTGCATTCTTTGGTATTCCTTCCCAGCTGCCTGCTGGATTCTGATGTATGGAGGTGCTCAAGCTTCTCAATCTTATGGACATTGGTACTTTGAGTAGCAGTTGAGATACAGCAAGTAAATGACTGTTGTACAAAGGCCATTGGGCGGACATTCCCAGGCAGTAGTTGAGCAACTCGGCAGTAGAGTGGTAGCAAGTCGACTGTTAGAATGCTGCTCAGGCGATACTCAGTGTATGTTCCATGGAGAGAATGTACCAGAAATGTACATTTCAGCGTTCGATGCATGGACTACAGGTCACTCAATTTGTCACTTAGTCGTGTTGGTGAAACTTGCACTTAGAATCTCAGCATTCTGTGAACGTTGCATGACAGGTTTGGGCGTTGCAAGCAATGTTTTCGTTGAAGCCTTGAAAGCTGTACGGATGATGAGAGCAACTCTCAAAACAAGGGTGCCGGAGGAGAACAGAGGAAATGAATGTGCTTAGCTATCAGAAGCTGGAATAACAAACATTTGTGGAGATCGGTGATGGTGCCAGCTTGACGTAAGTCGGCAGGTATGATTTTGTATGAGTATTTAAAACTGTTCCTCTAAGTTCCCACTCACCTGCAATATCGTTGCAAGTGGATTGAAGATGAATGCCGATTGATGGCCCTTTTATAGGGCATTCAGACGTGATGATCACGTCTATCGCAGTGAGTTACGGTGACAACGAAGGAATCAACAATTCCGTTTAGAATCAGGTCAGAGGGTGAAGTCATACTTCTCTATATGCATGTCCTTGTAAGAGCTAATTTCGTTTTTTTTTTTTTTTCGACTTGCAGGTGTATTCTTCTTAGCAATGGATCAATGGGATGGCAGAGAAGTGTTTCTGTTTCGATAACAGAAACCACGTTGCTGGGAATGATATATCCTTCGTCTGGTTCATACCTTTCGCTTCGGGTGGAGTTGAAGGCAGGGCGTTATTGGTAAGATGATCTGCAGAGAAGCCCGAGACTTGAAATCTTACTAGCCTTTCCACTTTGTGACCATTGGTGTACAATGAGGCCCAAAAAAGCTGTCGATAGCGTTGTACATGGCTCTCCAAAGCACCACGCTTCGGGGTCATCCAAGTTAGTCAAGCCCCCGCTTGAGATCGAGTGCATCCGCAGCAGACATCCAGTGTTTAGTGATGAGAGTTCAGAAACTGAATATACAAGCGAGGAAGATGCACCTGAAGATGTGGAATCTAAACCGAAAGATGAACCTTGTAGTCGAGACCAAGCTCCCACATCAGTGGCACTGTCATCAATTTCCAACATCAAAACGGAGAAGTTGCAACAACAAGGATCCCCCTTGAGAGTTTCATCTCTCAATGGCGACAGTCAAATTGTGGCACGTCCGTCGTCTATCAGCATTCCGAGGGACAGGATCAAATCCACTCCATTGAAAGAGAGGCATGAGACTAAAGATGGGAAAACGATTGTTGTTGTTGACCTCGGCGATTCCGACGACGAACCGGATGCTCCGCTGACAGAGAGACCTATCTGCTCTCATTGTCATCTGAAGGTACAGAACTGCCCCTTAACCCCTAAGCGTCCACGGTATATTTTCTCTAGTGTAGGAAAATTGGACCCCCTGCTGCAAATCATCTGTTTGTGTGAATATGACTTCAGTTTGGCACGATCGACACTGTTGATCTTGGAGTATAGAACGAGATGTGTAACCCTTAAAGGGCTAAACCCTTAAAGTGATTTGTATTGCAATCAGAAACCGAGGTAAAATGAGAAAATGCCACTGTTGCAAAGTTCAGTGATGCAGATGGCCATATTGGGCGTTTTAGTTGCTTAGGGGTCAAGCATTTTCAGTGTTTGCCTTATTTTTCTCTCTCCTTGTTCAGCCCTTCGTGTTTTCATGTTTGGCTTGAAACTTGTCTAGCTTTCTTAGCAACGAATATGGCTAAATTATGATTTACTCCATATCAGTTTTCTGGTTCATTTTCTCCATCTTGGATGTAGTGTGAGAAAGTAGCGGGATATAAGCGTTTGATACAATCTTGCTTGCGGTGGCTTATTATGAACTCTCCCTGAACGACACAGAAGCTGATGCAGGCCGTTGATAATGAAGAGGTTCATACTCCAAAGGTGACACTAGTTGTAGATCTTTCAGGGACTGATTCGCAGGTAAACCAGGCTCATGTTTCAGTTGGAGAACCAGCTATGTTAAAAAAAGCTGAAACTCTTCTCATGACTCCTGTTACGTCGAAGGTTGAGATTCCGATGAACTTCAGTAGAGAGCATATGAATACAGTTTCTTTGAATAATGGGAAACAAGTTGAGGCAGAGACGGACCTCAAGATGCGGTTCAATATGAAGACAGTTCCTTCGAAGCTTAATGGGAAACAAGCTACAGTGATGGACTTCAGTGAAGAGCAGATGAAGACAGTGGCTTTGAAATCTAACGGGACAGTGATGAACTTTAGTAAAGATGAGATGAACACAGTGGCTGTGAAGCCTAACGGGAAACAAACAGTGGAAAGAATCAGTAGAGAGCATATGAAGACAGTGGAGGAGTCTCCATCGAAGCCACATGTTGGGTTCAGTCCTGAGGCTCTGAGAGCTTCAACCGAGAAACTGAGAGAGACGACTGTATTTGCAGCGGCTGACGAAAGTGAAGATGAGGCGAGTACTCTTTCAGAGGATTACAGAAGGGGTCTCGCTGATGGACACCATATGGAGATGATACAGCCTGACTGGTCTGCCGACGTTCTATGTGATCTGTGTGAGAGAGGCCCTTCACTCTCTTTAGGTGCATGGTATTCTTGGTGCTGCGGGTGTCCTTCACTTATGTGCAAGTGTTCCTATGAGGATCAACAGTAAGCTCTCTTCTTACATGTGTTTTGCTCCTTGCATCCGTCAACATCTGTTTTTCAAGTGTCTTCAGATTTGTCGAAGGTGTTTGAAGGTTTATATGCAAAGGGATACTGCATAGTATCTTATAAGTATATCTTATTGTAGTTCTTCACACTATAACTTGCACCCCTTCACTGGATGTTATTGACCATCAAGTGAATGGATTGAGTCTAATAATGCAGATGTTGCAGGCGAAAAAAAAAGACACTTAAGTGTAAGGGTGGAAAAAGTTGGAAAGCCACCGACCCACCTTATCCATGGAGCGGCAAGGTCCACAAGCTTTGCGGCCTCTGGTCTGCAGAGGTGCTGTACCTCTCTGCGCTTCTTAGCCCCTAAAAGACCAAGAAGCCCAAATTGGGCCTCCTATTTTTATTAGCAGTTTTGAGTAGGTCATATGAGAACTTTTTTCGGTCCAATTTTGTTCAATTTTTGACCAACACGTGCAACGTTCTTCACTGATTTTGGTGATATAAAAGTTGACTCATTTGAATGATGTTTTCACGATACGATCAGCCGTTGTATAACCATGAGTCCTTGGACCTTTGGGGTTTAGAGATGAGTTCAACTTGACAGACGTACTTGGGAGGGTTGAGAGTCGAGTTCATCTTCTTCTGGAATAGATACTTAAAGCTACAATGAACATTGATGCTCACAGGTTTTTGAGGATTCAAACCAGCCCTGGCGTATCATGAAACTGTGGACAGCCGTTCAGCGTTCAAGAAAAAGCGTAAGAAACTTTGGCATTCCAGTGCTACAGTGTAGCGGTATCATTTTGTATGTATATGATTCTTACACCAAAAGCGTATGAATGCATAGTGACAGTGTGGACATGCTCGTACTGTTCAGGTCTCATGTTGTCTAAATCTGATTGTTGTGCTTCTTTCCTTCTGTGTGTAGAAATGCTCGGATCCAGATTGTGGCCTTTTCGGAGCAACACTTGGTTGTCGAGTTGCAAGCTGCAAAAAGAATTTTCACTACCCTTGCGCCGACAAGCTATCGGTCTCAGTGAAATTGCGTATGTGGGATGGCTTGATGAAGCCCATTGCCTGCAAGGACCATCGGGATGTCGATGATGTTCTGGATGATTTAAAATTACAGAAAGAGAAGAGTTGGATGCCCAAGAAGAGGAAGAGGGGGAGCAGGAAAAGTTTGCCTGCTTCAACAGGAGCTGGCCCTTCCAAGCTAGAAGAAAGAACATCGGGTGGTGTTGACGTTATTAATATCGACAGCAGTGGTGAAGAAGACAGTCCTCACAGGCCTACTGCTCCGGAAGTAATTCCTCGATTGAACACACCAAATACCTTCAGTTCAAGGCCTCCTGTTGCTAAAAGGGTTGACACTCCTGATAGGTGAGCGCAGATGACAATATGCCCCACTGCTCTATCGTTGTAAATTTTGTCATATGAGAATAAAGGAGATGGTTTATCATTTTGCATAAAAGCCACTTTACGTTTTTGATGATAGTTTGTTATACCAGACATAAAGCAGTTGACACGGATTTTCTCGGGGGTGGTCATATATGAAGCATGCACTCTCTTGTGATTCTACGCTGCTAGTGCTCGTCCTTCTTAGTCATCAATAGGTCACTATCTACATACTTGACAACAGGTGCATTTAATCGTTTATAAGTAAATGAAATATGTTCTTGTTTTATGACTTTTGGTGAAGCACATGTCATGGTTAAACTTGAAGTTTTGGGGTGTTGCAGTTTGCCTAGTTCAGGACCAAAGCTTTATGGAACGAGACTTCTGTGCACCGACTTTTCAGGTGGACTGGAACCCATTCAGGTGCCATGTACCAATGACGTGGATAATGAGCCTCCACCGTACCTGGAGTACATAACAAAGTCCAGGTTGATCTCTTTGCTTATATCTGGAAATGCACTGCCCTGGTGACTTGTAATCTCAGGATGGTGGTCAAGCTTTAATAAGACAAGCTTTTTCTTATGCTTCTCTTATGGCAGTATTGACACTTTTTGTGCTATTCTGTTCAGATATCAGGGAGAGCCGTTGGGCAGCAGGAATCACTCACATCCACTTTTTGAAAGACAAGCTAAAGCTTGTGATGGGTGTGCTCTATATGATCCTGACGATCCTTTCGCTCCTATATCCGTTCATATACCATTTGAAAGGCGTCAAGATGACTTTCGCGAGGACTGGCTGAGGGAGCGAATGTATGGACGTCTTCCTTATGATAAATATGCTCGGCTCGTGGTAAGATACTAACTTTGTAATAAAGCATGGGAAAAAGAGCAGTAAAACAAATAGATTTTTATTGAAGCACCATTGGGATGCTAAAAGCTGCAGTGGTTCTTCAGTGGCAGCTGGTTTTTTTGAAGGTACTGATAATTTTAGAGTCAAGTTACTTATCGCTTTATACCATGCCTTCTCTTTACGTAACATGAAGAGAAAAATGTCTTGAAATTTCGTATTAATTTTATTATGGTTCTTGTCCCAGTGAGCCTGCCCACATAATGAGAATTATTATGCTATTATCCTTTTACCAAGCCATTAGATGTTACTCTCTTAGACTGCTTTGTTGTATCGTTCCATGTCTTAGTTTTGATCTGAAATTCGTCGTCATTAAGTAATAGCTGAAATTATCACCATTGGCAAACTTTTGGGGCCTGTCACGTTATAACATACGTTGTGTCTAATACGTAATGACATCTGGGAACAGATTGGGACAGATTATAATGAGCTTGTAGAATGCAACGATCGGTGTAAATGTGGCGACTCCTGCATTAATAGAGAAATGCAAAAAGGTTTGAGGACTCCTATTGAACTGTATAAGACTGACAACAAGGGGTGGGCTGTCCGCACTCTGGTTCCAGTACCCAGGTAAAAATTAGTTTCAAATGTCGTTCAGTGCTTTTCCTTGCAGTCTACCTTTTATACCTCAAGTACATGAGGCTGTTCTGATCATTCAGCGTTTTGAAGCAGGGGCCAATTTGTGATTGAGTATGTTGGAGAAATGTTGACTCAAGATCAAGCTCAAAGATACGGCCAGATCTATGACGAAATCAAGCGAAGGTCAGTAGACTATCAGTCGTTTTCAACATTGACATTTTACTGACCAACCGTCCTATTTGTATGCTCCCCCTACTCATTCCATGTTATGGGAACTAAACCAAGTTTATTGAATCAGTTACCTATATGATTTGGACTACCCGGAATCAAAAAGGACGCCGGACTTCACTCTTGACGGATTTCATGCATCTAATGTCGCTCGTTTTATCAACCACAGGTAATGAAAACATTGCATTTATGCGCAGCTATGTGTCCTAGTGCATATAAAGTTCATTGTCATCAATTTGACTGTAGGTCATGATGTTAGTAAAGGCATGATCATGGATACACTCTGCTTTTCTAAACCAGAAGCATGCAGCTGATGCATAGGAACTCAGTCCACCACACTAAATACACCTACCTGGTGGCAATCAGTTATGGAACTATTGGAGAGGCTAACACATGCATTGTGTAGTTGTGATGCAAATCTGAAAATTTATCGAGTCTATGTGGAGACCACCTACAAATGGCTTTCACATATTGGTATGTATGCCATGCGTGATATTGAAGCTGGAGAAGAGCTTTCGTATGATTATAATTATGGAAGGCATGATCTCCAAGTACATGATGGGCACTCCAAGGTTGACCCTGAAGCTGGAAAGCAAAAGATTGACCAGGGGAACGACTCAAGACATATCAAGTGCCACTGTGGCTCAAAAAATTGTCGCGAATGGCTCTGGCGGCCAATGCATACAGGGGATGAGTCGGAAGAGGAGTAGACGGTTTTTCTAACCATGCAGCCATTTGTTTACTTGTCATCTCTACGGGCTGCAATGACCTAGAACCGGAGGGTGGAAAAAAAAGAAGGGGACCAATGTTATTTTTTCCCCATAGATGATTGCTGGCCAGCATGCAAATGTAAGTCACATACCGAGCTGGATGTGTTTTTATTGCAGTCTTTGGGTTTCTGTCTATCTTTATGACATTAGTTTTGTAGTGCATGAATCATCCAATGTGTTTTGCACAGGTTTGGGTGAAGCAATCCTCAAATGTTGTTTCTGCTGAATGTGCAACTGAAGCGCACTTGGATTGCATTTATTGGTGAGAGGTCGCACTAGGTTTCTTTGAATTCCTCAAGTAGAGCATACATATGTAGTATATAACTTGCCAGTCCATGGGCATGGGACTCTCTGTATGTTAAAGTCCTTTTTGACATGTTTATCAGAGATCGTTCCTGCGCCTAGTTCTTGGGATCCAGCATTGTGGCTGAGTTGCAGTGAAGATGGACAAGTGAACTTCACCAGTCAAAGGAGAGGTTCATGGCTTTGAGGTCAAGTCACCTCGATGCATTGGGTCACTTTGACAAGACTTATTCAGCTGGATTGATACAACTGGCAGATTTTTAGAGAGAAGTGTACCTTCTACCATTTCTGAATATTTTGTGCATCTTCTTGTGGAAGACTTCAAAGTACACTTTGGACCTTTTACACAACACGATGTGAGTTATATTGAAGTCTCCTTGGTACGATCCATTTGATGTGTTATTTTCCTTGTTCCAATGTGCTACTCCCTTCGTCCCACTAAAAAATCCGTGTTCTAACTTACGCTTTCTTTTGCCAAAAAGAAAACAGTCTCCATACTCGAAAAACGGTTTGTTTTTAATAGTAGTATGTAGTTTTTGTGTCACTCTCATTGTCCATCCTGTTTGAAGTGGACAGGCGTCACGTTTGAGGTATAAAATATAAGACAAATATTATCCCAAAAAAATGTCAAACCACGGGTTTTTTAGTGGGACAGGGAGTATCATATTGTAGTTTGACCTCCATCTCCTACAATATTGGTAGGTTTGTGTAAACTTTAGTATATGATACAGTCCAAGCAATAAGTTCAAAGCTGAGTTCCTATCCGTAAATATATACAATTACATGATAAATACAAAATTGCTTTAGACACATTCCAGTTTCTAGAAATCCTTGATAAACTGAGATCAAAGTTAATTGAAGAGGATTAGTACGTTAACCCCTATTGAGGTGGACTTAGGTGGACTTCTTTTTGTTCAAATTTGTTTGTTTATTGACCAGGAAGACATGCAATATTCTTCACTGATTTTGGTGTTAAAAAATTTGATCTCATCTAAATTATATTTTTCAAAATACAATCGACTGAATTTGACATTTTAAAACCACGAATCCTTGGTCTTTTCGGGGTTAATTAGGAGTTAATTAGGAGTGCCTCAATTTTTGTTGCCTGGTCATGGGCTTTTGGAGGTAGCAATTGTTGTTGAACTCTTGATGGTCCTTTTCTGCAGCACTGTCTGTCACCAAGGCAGCTGAGAGACTGTTTTGTTGTAAGTTTATGACAGCAAGTCATACATACTTCCCTTGTTTTTTAATCTACATTCACATACGGTTATTAAGCCCTTGCTAGGGTTCACCCTTTTGCTCTGAAAGACAAAATTCAAAACATGTCATTCTTGAGGCAGGGTTACTGTGGACTTCCAACCGTCCATCATCATTCTGTAGGTAAATAATGACATGGCATGCTCAATATTCTGAAATTCGCTACAATGATTCTCTCATTCCACGATACAGCTTACAAGGGCTAAAAAAAACTTATTCCAATTGTCAGGTAACAAGTGGCACTTTTACTCATATTAGTTTGCGTCCACACCTAAAAGCATTCAAATAAGGTAGTGGGGCCAATTCTCGACTGAATTTCAGGTTTGCATACTTAGACTTGTGAAAGAATTTTTTTTAAAATTTTTGGATGCTCTGCAAAGCTATTGCAAAGGCATCCCCCAAAAAAAAACATTTTTTGAGCATTTCTACAATTTTTTGTGATTTTTAAGTCTGAAAGCTTAGAGTGACCATTAACCGCTCATAGAGTCATGGTTTTCATGAGAGCTTGGATTCTGAAAATAGAGTGCTTCTACACCAATCAGAAGCTCTTGATTTTTCCAAGCATGGACGAAATTAGAACACTCTTGGACACTATCTGAAACCATGCTGACAAATACAACCCGGTCAGAAATATGACCCTCTACCTTAAGCATCCTAATTTGGATACGATATGAATTTGACCTATCAATTTTCAAAGTGTTGATTGTAAGTACAGTATCCAAATTTGGTCTTAGGCTCTTATGCTTCAGACAATAATTTATAGGGATCGTTTTGCAGCAAGGTCACAATTGAGCGTAGTATAAGCATCTTGTCTATTACAAAATTGTCTTAGTTTTTGTTAGCAATGGAAAGAGGATTCTCAATTCTATATATGTTAGGTACAATATGAATAATCTATAAGTGTTGATTAAGTTATAAGTGTTTCCAAATTCTATCAAGAGGTGTAGAATAGGCAAGTTGTAACAAGGTCACAATTAGGTGTGGTTATTGTAGTAAAAGCATCTACCTTGTTTAAGAAGCATCGACAACTACACTACGAGCTACACTGTTACTCGTTTTATGCATCCATGCGACGTAGTTAGTAGAACCACTTTGGACAATATACTCGCTATTGTTCTTTAAACCAAGGTTTTTCTTCTTTTCTAAATGACAAATTATATATATTTATTTATGTATGTGTGTGTGTATGTATGTATATATGTTCTGGACTAGACACAAGGAACATTTTAACCCCTAAAAAACCTAGAAGCTCCAATTAAACCACAATTTTTTAGCATTTTTTAATAGATCCTATGCAAACTTCCTTCAGTTCAAATTTCTTTGTTATTGGAGCAACACATGCAATGTTCTTCATTGATTCCAGTGATATAAAATTTGGTCCTGTATGCATTACTAGTTTCACAATACGATCAATTGAATTTGTCATTTTAAAACCATGAATTCCAACAACAAACAAGATAAACACCAAGCCGACGGAGTGGTGACATTTTCTTTGCATGAATGAATATCTCCTTTCCAAGAACCTCCGATTGCAGACACTTGGGCTGTGGTTTACTATTTTGCTCCACCCAAGTTCCCCACAGGAATCCAGGGAGTGCTTTCATGGTTTTTTTTTTTTTCACTTTCAACCGTCATTTCTTTTGCATATTAAAAAAGTCTGCAACATGGCTTCTGTGTGGACTTCGTCTCTAGGGAGCATGACATAATAAGATAGTCATAGGATTGTCCTAGAAAATAGTCGTTCAGTGGCTCAGTGGTCGAGATGGTCGGCCACGTGTCAAATTCTACTCAATTGTTTCATGTCATGTGAGAGAGCTGAGGACAACAACAGCATGCCTTAGTCGATCATGTCATTTACTCCGTACAAGGTAGACATATGGTCCATTACCACTCAAACGCTCAATTCTGCCCTCATGTATTGGTGGTGTACATTCTAGAACACAAATGCATACAACTGGTATGTAGTTGGTTTTTATAGTTGGTGTATATGTCGCCTTCATGTATCAGTTCTATGTTGGGTGGTAATGGATATATATATATATATATATATCTACCTTAAATTGGAAAAAAAAAAACTAAAATCTAAACCTCTATTGATATGGGTGCATCACAACCTACATTCAAATAGATAGGTAAGAATTTCAGTCCTAAGGGACCAAGGAATCCAAATTGGGTCTCATGTTTTTTAAAGCAATTTTGAGTACATCCTATATGAACTTTCCTTTTTAAAAATAGATTTGTTTTCTTGACCAATACGTGCAAATTTCTTCATTGATTCTGGTGATGTAAAATTTTGTCCCATTTGAACTATATTTTCATAATAAGAGGGATTAAATTTGTCATTTTAGATCCATTAATCCATGGTCCTTTACAGACATCAATGTGAAATAAATGGAACCAGTCCAATGGGCATTTCCTCCAAGTGTGACACCCCACCTTCGGCAATCAGCCCATTGCTTTTACAGTCCAACCAAAGCAAGTCCACTTTAAGTTGTCACAACTGGGGAAGCTATGTTATGCCATTTGGATCATTGGGCAAGCTACAAAATTGCATCATTCTTGACGTAGTTAAAAAAGAGACAATTTTGGGGCTCTCGGCCGGTGTGACACTCCAATTGTAGCTGATTGTTTGACAAATCCACAACATCTTATTGTATCTTGCTTTTGCTCTTCGTTGACCCTTTCAGACTGATTTGGTTGGAGGACGGGCACCTGCTTGCTCTTTACTGTAGCTTAGAAAAAACTCATTTCCTGCCCTTGATACAATACGGTAGAGAGGTGATGATTTGGACAACAATTGGGACATTAACCCTTTAACGTCCCGATTCAACACTATTTTCAAAGATTTGTTATAAAATGGTTGATGAAAAACAAAAACGGAGTTGATGTACAGTACCCTGTAACAAGTGTTGCAACACACTCTGTTTTTTCACTTAAAACATATCCCATGGCCTGATTTAGAATGATGGTGTTGGCATGATAATCATCACATCTCCATGAGATTTTTTGCATCATCGAAGGTGTTCCAGTTACCTTCATACACCATGCATTTTCTAAATATAAAGAGGCAATCATTGCCATGTGTACCAAAATTGCCATCATGCTTAAAAATCTTGGAAAAGGGTACCCTTCTTAATGTGATCACTTCTTCTTTGGGATATCAGATTTTGAGTATGTTTGAGCTTGGGAGGGTCCAGAGATACACATACTTGTTTGCAAGTCATCTTAATGGTACACATTTCTTAGAAAAATTGTGTGCAACAAGTCCTGTTTGTCAAACATATCGTTTCTGTGTTGTTGTTAGGACCTTTTTTATCAAACTTTTTGTGGATGTAAGTGTTGTTTGAGGATTGTGCACCATGACAAGGAGTTATGTATCAAATGATATACGACACATGATAGTTGGTATGCAGAAAGCTGGCATGTCAGTGAGTGAAATTGGAAACATTGTAGGAAGGCCAAAATCGACTATTTCAAGGATTCTCAAGCGATTTAGAATTAGTGGCTCTGTATTGCGAGCAAGTAGGTCCGGTAGGCCGCAAAACATGAGTGATCGAGATAGGAGAAAGCTCCATAGAGATCTTAGTAGTAATTGTCGTGCTCCTCGTGCAGAATTGTGCAGCAATGTGACATCTTCCGTGGGCATGTCAACTTTACGTAAAGAGCTTCATGAGCTTGGTGTTAACAGTTGCATTGCAGTGAAGAAACCATTCTTGAGTGACATACACAAGGCAAAGAGGTTGGCTTTTGCAAATGAGCACTTGCATTGGACGATTGACGATTGGAGTAATATGATTTGGACCGATGAGTCATCCTTTGAAGTTGGAAAACCATCACGCCAAATTCATGTCTGGCGAAAACTATCTGAACGCTACAACTACAATTGCTTAGCACCTACATTCAAATCCGAAAGGACTTCAATTATGGTATGGGGTGCTATCACTGGCTCTTCTAAGTCTTATTTGGTGTTAATTCCTCCTAATAGACGCACTGCCAAAGACTTTGTAGAAATAGTATCTCAAGGAGCATTAGAGCATTATTATTGGCACCATGACCACTACGAGCACCTCATTTTAATGGAGGATGGTGCTCCAGTACATGGTAGTAATATACAAAAAAATTGGAGAGAGCAACTTGGATTGAAAAAGCTTGAATGGCCACCAAATTCTCCTGACCTTAATCCTATAGAGAATGTCTGGAAGCAAGTTAAAGATCAAGTGCAACAGAGAAATAGACCACGAAACAAAGACGAAATGTGGACATCAGTCAATCTGGTGAGTAAGACATATTGTAAACTTCATATCATATTAGGTTTCTATACTACTATAGCTTTGTAATGATACCTTATTTGACTTTATTTGATCAAATTTTGATTTAATATATGAGTTTGATTTCCTTAGCCTAGAATATGAATGAATGGAAACTATGAAAATTCTTTAGAGCCACATAGAGGAGAATTTTACCTACATAGTGTGCATCTTTGTAATACCAAGAATATGAACAATGATATATCCTATAAATTGGTGCAATCAAATTTTAAAAAATCATCATATATATTTCTCAGTTAATTTTTTTTTGAAATTAAGTGAATAAGATAAAATAATTCACCAAAAATAGAGATTTCATTTTTTGACATTGACATTTTATGAACACGTGAAGGGTCCGTAACACAAAAGATTTAATAGGATAAATTTGATAAAATCTTCCCATATTGAAAATGAATGAGAGAATTTCAAGAGTTCACAAAATGGTTGCAAGACATGTTGGAGGGTACTGTACAAAACAAAGTTGTAAATGTCAATGTGTAGATAACATCCGTACGGTTGGATTCATCATATTTATTATTAATATTTTTAAAGTAATTTTGCAAGGTTTTCTCTTGAAATTCAATTAAAAATCCAAAATTAACACACAAAATTTTTAAAATATTGTAATGAAATTAGAATGACATGCACTACAAGATGGTATGGTTTCCATTATTTGATTCTACTTACTATCGAAAATCATATTTAAGGTCTTTCTTTTTGAACTAAGATTAACCCCTAAAGGACCAGGTGAACACATTGTGTCCTCGAATAATTTCATTACTTTAATAACTTGTTTGGATTTCATAATTTTGACTCAATGTTAACTAGAGAATTGAAAATGTTCGTTACAAGAATACAAAAATCCTTTAAGATTTGCAAATACGTTGATTGATTCATTGGGAAAAAACTAAAACATCAACGTAGGTAAACTTGGGACATAGTAGTTAGGGCGGTTGATGACTTGGAGGGCGTTTTCACACTTGGATGTCACATTCGTAAAAACAAAAAGTGTACAATATGTAAAATATTTTCCATTACTGCATCATTAATACTATATAATAATTACGGAAAATGTTTAAATATATTTAAAATGGAATCTTTTCAAAATAATTGGAATCTATTCTACATAGTTTATTTTGGAATATTTTGGAATATTCCAAATATATATTTGAATTTTCTAAACCATTTTTGCAATGTAAAAGTTAATAACGATCACAAACACAAGCTCAACGAGTCACCACAAGTCACCTTATCCAAACATAAATCTTTGAGAATCAATCATTGTTGTTGTATTTAGTTTTAGAACACCATTTTTTGTGAGCACCTAGATATAGTACATCTTTGTATGCTCCTAAACTTTCAAACGCTAATCATGGTTTTTAAATTTATGAGAAAGCTTGCAGTGAATGACTTGTTGGTTTTGTTCAAATTTTTTATAAATCAACTTATGATCAAACCTTATAATCATGTAATATATACGGTAGATTTTTCTAAAAATTGATGTACAATCTCATGACTAAGTCCTCTTTGAGTTTCAACGGTGAAGTTTTCTACATGAATACCAATTAAGAGATACAATTGCTTTTTTGAAAGCATCACAAGAAAGTGATAAAATTTTAGGAATAAACATGGTCCTTTAGGGGTTAATCACTTTTGTAAATATTCAAAAATTCACGTTATCTTATTTGGAAGATCCATACCGTACAAATGGTACTCAACTAGCACAAGAATGAAAAAAAAAATGGATGAAAAACATCTGGTACCTACAGAAATCGAGCTGCTGAAATTCATCCGACATCCAGAATCTGGACGACGGCGCGCTAAAGGGTTAAATGCAGACTGTAGAATTAATGACCTTGACGGTTGCCAGCTTTTGGTTTCTTGGGCAAAGAACCCCAATTAGTAAAAAACATGCAGATTTGAACTAAGGTAGACATACCCATTACACCAAAATGACCATATACTATGGCCCACAATATTCATAAGAGGCTTTTACTAATAAATAAATAGATTTAAAATATTGTAGTAAAATTCATCCAAACTAAATGAAAATTTGTTTAAATGGATGAGAATATGTCCAAATGGAAGAATTCATTCACCCCTATGGTGATTTCAGTGTACCAATTCCGCATTCATGTATTAGTATTTGTGCTCTGGAATGTACACCACCATATATGAGGACACAATTGAGTGAGTGTTGAGTGGTAATGAATATGTCTACTTTACATTGAATGATGTCACCACTCCTACTTAAACAACCATTTGAATCTTTTCATCATCTTGATTCTTTTTAATTTTTTTTGGACCTCTTGTATTTCCATCACTAAGAGAGTGTCCTTCAATTTAGCTAAATATGGCTCCTACACATGCAGATTACGGGGTGCAGCCATGTAGCATATGCAAGGATTGAATGACAAGATGCAAAACCCACATGTCTCTGCATTTTGCCCCTACAAGTTTGCGCTACATATAGTGGACTGGAAACTTCAAAAGCGCACTCCAAATTTGGATGGCCTTCCACCATTTTGTGACTACCCACCCTCCAACTTCAAGCCTAAACAATACCGGTAGCTGCCACTCTATTGCAACGACAAGAGATGCTCTATTTTTCAAAGCACTAGCTATGTCTAGGTCAAAGAGGCATGACCAAGAAAAATTTCCAAAATAATTTTCTTAAACCTCATACCAATGTGTTTATATGATAATTTTGAACCACTTTACCATTTTATTTTTTTCATTTGAGTAAGTTTAGAAATAACGTTTCAACTCTATTGTGTTACTACGAAAATTTCAGCCTCATATTTTAACACTAGAACAATATGATTTTGCAATCCATGTGGCCAAATGGATCCAATTTATCCAGGTCATCTACAACATGTACACTACAAGATTGTGCGGTTGAGATTTCTATACATCACTTACATTAACACCTATAACACTTCAAAAGCAATAATGTTTTCAAACTCAAAATTTTTTGGAACGCTTAGAAGTTAATAGCATGTTTACACCATGTTTGATGTGTTGCAATCTAAAGTCCTTGTCAATACCAATGCAATTTTTTTTGAAAAGTTAGTAGATTTTATCAGGCCAAAATGCACAACTAATCTCTAAACGTCCTCACTCCTCTCCAAATTCGACAGTTTTGCAAAGACGTATCATAAAATGCAACTAAGAGGGATATTTAAAACTTGATGTATGAATAAAAATTTCACATTTAAGAATTTTAGATTCTATGCATATGATTATATCAGCAATTTCTATCACTAATACTTTGCAATTTGTAATTTTTTGCAATTACTGTTAAAAAAACAAACATCATTTTTTTTATTGTTCAACCCCTAAAGGACCAAGTGTCCTAACTAGGACATTTAGAGAATCAAGTAGGTTCCGGTGAACACGTTTTTAATCAAACTTTGAAGGAAATTTAATAGTAGATTCCCCAATGTGCCACAAAAATTGGGGTTCTTTTTTTTTGGAATTCCGACACCGGATGTGAAAGTTATGAGGGGAAATGTTTTTTTTCGGGAGAAAGGGCAGCGGGGCAGTAGAGAAATAGTTGAATTTTAGGGGGGGCAACAAGATAGGCGGTGTGTGGAAAATGGGGTGGCTTGTGTAGGAGAGAAGACCACCCCATTTTCCAAACTCATTCAAAAAAAATTTAAACATTATTTTTAAAATTTTAAAATTTTATTTTAAAATTTTTATAAATAATTTTTATAAATAAAAAATACTATTTTAAACTGAAATATATTATTTTAAATTTAAAAATCATATTTTAAACTAAAAGTTAAATTTTATAATTATAATATATTATTTAAATTTTTGAAAATTAAAATCATTTGAAAAAATTAAAACTAAAAAATTAAAATCATCCAATGAGGGACTGCCATGTGGCAGTACACTTTGAGAGTTAGTGGGGTCATGAACATTGGAATGGGTTCGCACTTCAATTCCCTTCCTCCACCCTTTATTTCCCCCCTAACCCCCAAAATTCTTAAAAAATGTGCTACATGTCTTCTAAAACTTCAAAAAAAAAAAAAAAAAAATCAAAATTTTTTTCGCCATTCTATAGAGGGTGGAATGTACTTGTGTTTCACTGCTCTGATTTGTATTTAAAATAAAGAAAGTCGAAAATATTGCAGTTCCAAAAACATATAGTCTTTTCTGAACTTTTAAACCCCCAACAAGTGCAAAGTGTTCTTCAACATCCTAAACATCTCCAAATGCAACAAAAATTGGTACACAACTAAGTAACATCATATAGAATGTGAAAGTGAAGTGCGACACGTTTCGGTAGTGAGGATTTTTTTATGTAGCCATGGTCAAACCCATCTGAAATTTCCGGGCATGTGTTTTTCCGAGGTGTTTTTTTCCATCAAACGTAATTATCTAGCAATCCGTGCGGTCAAAATCAATGAAATTTGTTGTGTATGTTTTTCAAACAATTCAAGACAAGATCTTATGGTTAGAAGGTAAATTTTTTAAAAAAATTGGATTTTTTGCATGGGGGAGTAAAAATGGCAGCATTGGAGTTTTTGGAGGAAAAACACTCCGGTCCTTTAGGGGTTAATTCTTTTGGGGGTTGGAAATGCCAACATGAACGGAATCCCAACCTCGACACATCAAGTTACACGAGTTCAAACTTGTAAAAGATAATTCAAACTCCTAGCTGGGATATTACACGAGTTCAAACTTGTAAAAGATAATTCAAACCCCTAGTTGGGATATTCCCATTTCAAACCCCTAGGATTTAAAACATAGAATGCAAAAATTATTGACAACCAAAGATGTCTCGTCAACGAGAACAACCTTAGCATATAAAGAATTCCATTCTGGATACATCAACTTAAACAAGGTAAAAGATGTAAAAGATTATTCAAACCCCTAGCTGGAATATTCCCATTTCAAACCCATAGAATTTAGAACATTATTTAGAAGTAAATTTTCTGGACAACCAGAGGTGTCTTGTCAACCACAGCAACACTAGTATGAACAGAATCCCTCCCTAGACACATCAACTTATAGGAGCTCAAATTTGTAAAAGATAATTCAAACCCCTAGCTGGGATATTCCCAATTCAAACCCCTAGGACTTAGAACACTCAAAGCAAATTTATGGACAGCGAGAGATTTCTCGTCGACAACAACAACAATAGCGTGAACAGAATCCTAGCCAGGACACATCAACTTATACAAGCTCAAATTTGTAAAATATAATTCAAATCCCTAGCTGAGATATTCTCATTTCAAACCTCTAGGACTTATAACACAAAAAGCAAAATTTATGGACAGCTAGAGGTGTCTCGTCAACAATAGCAACTCCAACATGAACAAAATTCCAACCTCAACACATCATCATACACAAGTTCAAGTTTGTAAAACATAATTCAAACCCCTAGCTCAGATAATTCCATTTCAAATCTTTAGGCCTTAGAACAATCAAAGCAAAATTTATGGACAGCCAAAGGTATGTCATCAACAACACCAACGCCAATATAAACTTATGAAACCAAACTTGGACACATCAACTTACACGGGTTCAAATTTATCAAAGATAGTTCAAAGCCCAAGGTGGGATATTCCCATTTGAAACTTTTAGGACTTAGAACATTGAAAGCGAAATTTATTGATAGCTAGACGTGTCTTGTCAACGAGAGCAACACCAGCACGAATAGAATCCAAACCAGGACCCATCAACTTACACGAGTTCAAATTTGTAAAAGATATTTCAAACTCCACCAACCTAGAATATTCCCATTTCAAACCCCTAGGACTTATAACATTCAAAGCAAAATTTGCAGCGAGAGGTGTCTCGTCAACGAAAGCAATACCTGCATGAAGAAAATCTCAACCTTGACACATCAACTTATAAGGGTTCAAATTTGTAAAAGATAATTCAAACTTCTAGCTGGGATATTCCAATTTCATACTCCTAGGACTTAGAACATTGAACGCAATATTTATGGACAACCAGAGGTGTCTCGTCAACTAAAGGAAGACTAGTATGAAGACAATTCCAACATCAACACATTAACTTACACAAATTCGAATTTCCAAACAAAAGTTTAAACCCCTAGTAGGAATTTTCTCATTTCAAACCCCTAGGACTTAGAGCATTGAAAGCGAAATTTTTGGAGAGCCAGAGGTGTCTTGTCAAGGAGAGCAACAACAGCATAAACAAAATCTCAACTTGGAGACATCATTACATCAACTTACACGAGTTCAAATTTGTAAAAGATATTTCAAACTCTAAGCTCGGATTTTCCCATTTCAAACCCTTAAGACTTAGAACATTCAAATCAAAATTTGCAGACAGCAATCTGAGGTGTCTTGTCACAAAACCAACACCACTATGAACAAAATCCCAACCTAGATACATCAATTTAGAAGAGTTCGAATTTGTAAAAGATTGTCCAAACCTAAAGTTGTGATATTTCCATTTCATACCCGTAGGACTTAGAACATTGAACGCAATATTTATGGACAGCCAGAGGTGTCTTTTCATCAACAACAACATTAGCATAAACACATCAACTTAGTACACGAGTTCAAATTTGTAAAACATAATTTAAACCCTAAATATGGAAACTTCCATTTAAATGAATTATAACATTGAAAGCCAAATTTAATTGAAGACATCAAGAGGTATGTCTCGTCAACAACAACAACCCCAGCAACCCCAACAACCCCAACATGAACAGAATTCCAACCTTGACACATCAACTTACACGAGTTCAAATTTGTAAAAGATAATTCAAACTTCCAGGTGAGATATTCCCATTTCAAACTTTAAGGACTTAGAACATCAAAAGCAGAATTTATAGACAGCGAGAGGTGTCTCGTCAACAATAGCAACCCAAACATGAACTAAATTTTAACCTCAACACATCTACTTACGTGAGTTCAAATTTGTAAAAGATAGTTTATACCTCTAGCTGGGATACTTCCATTTCAAACCCCCAGGACTTAGAACACAAAAAGAAAATTTTATGGACAACCAGAGGTGTCTCGTCTACGAGAACAACACTAGCATAAAGAGAATCCCATCCTCAACATACACGAGTTTAAACAATGCAAAAGCAAAATCGAACCCCTAGCTGGGATATTCCCAATTCAAACCTCTACGACTTAGAACATTTAAAGCAAAATTTATGAAGAGCCAGAGGTGTCTCTTCAAAAATAACAACACCAACACGAACAGAATTTCAACATGGACACATCAACTTACAGGAGTTCTAATTTTTTAAATATAATTCAAACCCCCTAGCAAGGATATTTCTAATTCAAAACCCTACGACTTATATCATTCAAAGCAAAATTTCTGAACAGCCATAGATCTCTTGTCAACAACAGCAACACCAACATGAGCATAATCCCAACCTCCACACATCAACTTACACGAGTTCGAACTTGTAAAACATAATTCGAACTCCTAGCTGAGATAATTTCATTTCAAACCCCTAGGACTTAGAACATTGAAAGCAAAATTTATGGACAACAGAGGTGTCTTGTCAACAATAGCAGCACTGGCATGAACAAAAATTCAACCTTGACACAACAACTTACACGAGTTCAAATTTGTAAAAGATAGTTCAAACTCCTAGCTACGATATTCCAATTTCAAATCCATAGGACTTAGAACATTGAAAGCAAAATTTATGGACAGCCAAAGGTGTCTCATAAACAATAGCAACCCCAACATAAATGGAATCACAACTAGACACATCAACTAACAAGAGTTCAAAGTTGTAAAAGATATTTCAAACCCCTAGCTAGGATAATCCCATTTCAAAGCCCTAAGACTTAGCACATTGAAAGCAAAATTTAGAGACAACCAAAGGTGTCTCGTCAACAATAGCAACCCTAATATGAACAGAATTCTAACGTCAACACATCAACTCACATAAGTCCCAAATTGTAAATGATGATTCAAACCCCTAGTTGGGATATTCCCATTTCAAACCCCTAGGACTTAGAATATTGAAAGCAAAAATTTAGGGACTACCAGTGGAGTCTCGTCAACAATAGCAACACTAGCAAGGAGAGAATTTCAACCAAGACACATCAACTTACACAAGTTTAAATTTCCAAGAGATAATTCAAACCACTAGCTGGGATCTTCCTAATTCAAACCTCTAGAACTTAGAACGTTAAAAGTAAAATTTCTGGACAGCGAGAAGTGTCTCGTGAATGAGAGCAATACCAACATGAGCAAAATTGCACCCTCGACACATCAAACTTACACAAGTTCAAATTTGTAAAAGATTGTTCAAACCCATCACTCGGATCTTTCTAATTGAAACGCGTACGACTTAGAACATTGAAATAAAATTTTATGGATAGCCAGAGGTGTTTTGTCAACGAGAGTAACGCGAGCATGAATAGAATTCCAACCCGGACACATCAGCTCACACGAGATCAAATTTGTAAAAGACAATTTAAACCCCTAACTAGGATAATCTCATTTCAAACCCCTAGGACTTAGAGCATTGAAAGCAAAGTTTCTAGACAGCCAGAGGTGTCTCAACACTAGCATGAGCGGAATCTCAATCTCAACACATCAACTAACACGAGTTCAAATTTGTAAAAGATGATTCAAACCTTAAACAGGGATATTCCCATTTGAAACCCCTAGAACTTAGAACATTGAAAGAAAAATTTATAGACAGCGAGAGGTGTCTCGTCAACAATAGCAACACTAGCATGAACACAATTTCAACCTCAACACATCAACTTATACGAGTTCAAATTTGTAAAAGATAATTCAAACCCCTAGTTGGGATATTCCCATTTTAATCTCGTGGGACTTACAACATTGAAAGCAAAATTTATAGACAACCAAAGGTGTTTCGTCAACAATACCAATCCCTACATGAGCAGAATCACAACCTCGACACATCAATTCGCAGGAGTGCAAATTTGTAAAAGAGAATTCAAACCTCTAGCTGGGATATTCCCATTTTCATCCCCTAGGACTTAGAACATTGAAAGCAAAATTTATGAATAGCGAGAGGTGTCTTGTCAATGAGAGCAGCCCCTGCATAAAGAGAATCCTAACCTCGACACATCAACTTACAAAAGTTCAAATTTGTAAAAGATATTTCAAACTGTAAGCTCGAATTTTTCCATTTCAAACCCTTAGGACTTAGAACATTCAAATCAAAATTTGCAAACAGCGAGAGGTGTCTCGTCATCAATATCACCACCGGGCTGAAAAAAAATTAACCCAGTCACATCAACTTACACGAGTTTAGATTTGAGTAAAAGGTAATTGAAAATCCAAGCTCGGTTATTCCAACCTCTAGGACTTAGGACATTGAAAGCAAAATTTAGGGAGAGCGAGTAGGTGTCTCGTCAATGAGAGAAAGACTAGCACGAACAGAATTCCAACCTCCACACATCAATTTACACAAGTTCAAAATTCCAAATGATAATTCAAAACCCCTAATTGGGATATTCCCATTTCAAACTTCTAGGACTTAGAACATTGAAAGAGAAATTTATGGAGAGCCAGAGGTGTCTTGTCAACGAGAGCATCACTAGCATGAGCGGAATCCCAATCTCAACACATCAACTAACACGAGTTCAAATTTGTAAAAGATGATTCAAACCTTAAGCATGGATATTCCCATTTGAAACCCCTAGAATTTAGAACATTGAAAGAAAAATTTATAGACAGCGAGAGGTGTCTCGTCAACAATAGCGACACTAGCATGAACACAATTTCAACCTCGACACATCAACTTACGCGAGTTCAAATTTGTAAAAGATAATTCAAACTCCTCGCTGAGATATTCCCATTTTAATCTCGTGGGACATAGAACATTGAAAGCAAAATTTATAGACTGCAAGAGGTGTCACCTCCACAATACCAACCCCTGCATGAACAAAATCCCAACCTCGACACATCAACTTACAAAATTTCAAATTTGTAAAAGATAATTCAAACCGCAAGCTGGGATATCCTCATTTCAAACCCCTAGGACTTAGAACATTGAAAGCAAAATTTATAAAATGCTAAAGGTATCTCGTCAACGAGAGCAACACTAGCGTAAAGAGAATTCCAATCTGGACACATCATCTTACACAAGTTTAGATTTGTAAAAGATAATTCAATTCCTAAGCTTGGATATTCCCATTTCAAACCCTTAGGACTTACAACTTTCAAAGGAAATTTTATGGACAGCAAGAGGTGTCTTGTCATCGATAGCACCACCTGGCTGAACAAAATCTCAACCCAGTCACATCAACTTATACAATTTGAAATTTGTAAAAAATAATTTAAACTCCAAGTTAGGATATTCCTATTTCAAACCCCTAGGACTTAGAACATTGAAAGAAAAATTTAGGGACATCCAGAAGGTGTCTCGTCAACGATAGTAGGACTAGCATGAATAGAATTCCAACCTCGACACATCAACTTACACGAGTTCAAATTTCCATAAGATAATTCAAACCACTAGCGACGATATTCCCATTTCAAATCTCTAGGACTTAGAACATTGAAAGCAAAATTTGTGGACAGCTAGAGGTGTCTAGCGAACGAGAGCATCACCAGCGTGAGCAGAATCCAACATGGGCTTTATCAGCTTACACAAGTTCAAAATTATAATTAAAAACTTAAAGCCCGGTTAGGAATATTCTAATTTCAAAGTTCTATATGTTAGAATTTTGAAAGCAAAATCTATGGTGTCTCGGAGATGTCTCTTCAACGGGAGCAACATAAGCGTATACAAAATCTAAGTTGGGCTTCATCAAGTTACTAGAGTTCAAATTTATAAAGATAATTTCAAACCTTTAGTTGGTTATTCTAATTTCAAACACCTATTTGTTTGAATTTTGAAAGAAAAATCTATGGACTCTCGGAGGTGTCTCGTCAACAATAGCAGCACCGGCGGAGACAAAATCCAATTTGGGCTTCATCAAGTTACATGAGTTTAAATTTATAAAAATAATTTCAAACTCCTAGCTGAGATATTCCAATATCAAACCCCTAGCGGTTAGATTTTTGAAAGAAAAAATTATGGAGAGCGAGCCCGACAGCGAGAGATGTCTCGTCAGCGAGAGCAACACCAACATAGACAAAATTCAACATGGGCTTCTTTTCTTTGATTTGATACATGGTAAACCTTGTATTTGGCCTATATATGGAGTAGTTGACCTTGTTTGGTCGATGCAAGTTCCACTCCGACCTAACTGGCAAATTCAACGTTTTTTGGTGGAGCCGAAAATTTCTCCTCCTTCAAGACTAATGGTATAGGCCCAAAGATCCTTAGAATCAGGCAACAACTTCATCACCTCTTCAATAACCTTAGAATCTTTATCCCTCCACATGGTCCAAATCGATTTAGATAGTGTTTGAAGTGAATTAGAATAACAATAGAGAATTTTGTGAAAGTATTATGAGGCCATTCCCGATGGCAAGAACTAATGAAGAATTTCAAGATCCAAACAATGTATCCAATAGCAATGAGTAGGGGTTGGAGTTTGAAGTAGACACTTGAATAATGCAAAACATTGCCGCTTCAATCGAGTGTGGCGGTGAAGGAAGAGAAGCTCGCGGGGGAAGTGCAGCTCAGCAGGAATTTCAGACCCCACTGATTCTGCACGATTTCAGTGCGTTTATCGTTAAACACTGATTTCGCACGTCATACGTGCATATAGAAGTGTCGTTATCGTACGGAAGTGACATGCATTACTAAGAAGTCGATGCAGTGTCTTTTCAATGAATATGACAAAAGTGTTGTTTCCGCACGAAAGTCGTGCTTGACGGAATCCGTGCATTAATCGTGTATCTACATTACATGGCTAATAAGACATGGATAACATGCGGTTTTAGTTAATGCGGATTCAGTATCGTATACGTATCATATTAATGCCTTTTACTATATTCGTGCGATTTCAGTATCTATTATAATGCAAATTATTTTCGTACGACATCCGTGTACAATATTTTAATATATTTTTTGAATCTTTTGGAATCTTTTGGAATATTTTATATTATTTTGGAATATGTTGAAATATTTCAAGAATCTTCTTTAAATTATACTTACGGTTTAATTTCCCAAAACATTTTTAGATCTACATTTATAGAGTTTAGAAGCAATACACATTAAAATTTCAAAGAAATAACATTTTATATTTTTAGAATTCAAATTTGGTATTATTGGTTATCATTGTACTTTTCATCATAGGAGCAAAAAAAAAATAGCTCACAACCACCACGATTTTGGCAAAAAATTAAAAAATTAAAAATATTATGAAAAAAATCCTAGATATAGAAAAAGTCCTCCATAATCTAGTGCAAAAAAACAATTTGGAAAAAAAGTTTTTTTCACATAGTTAAAAACATTCAAAGTCCGCTGAAAAAAAGAAAACAGCTCACAGCCATGATCTGCCATCACGATTTTGGCAAAAAATAAAAAAATAAAAAATATTATGAAAAAAATCCTATATATAGAAAAAGTCCTGCATAATCTAATCCAAAAAACAAATTGGAAAAGAAGTTTTTTTCACATAGTTAAAAACATTCAAAGTCCGCTGAATAAAAAAACAACTCAGCCATGATTTGCCATCACGATTTTGGCAAAAAATTCAAAAATTCAAAAAATTATGAAAAAAATCCTATATATAGAAAAGTCCTGCATAATATAATGCAATGTTTTTTTAGAAAAACAATTTTTTTCACATAGTTTAAAACATTCAAAGTCCGCTGAATAAAAAAACAGCTCAGCCATGATCTGCCATCACGATTTTGGCAAAAAATTCAAAAAATCAAAAAATTATGAAAAAAATCCTATATATAGAAAAAGTCATGCATAATCTAGTGCAAAATAACAATTTGAAAAAAGAATTATATACACATGGCAAAAAATTGCCAATGGTTTCAATCTTTTATAATTACCAAAAAAAATCCATTCTATGTATTGAGGGTTTGTGGTGATTTGGTGGTTTGGAGCTTGGTTGATAATCGGGAGGTCATGAGTTCGAATCCCACCGTCGACGATAGAGCTTGGGAAGCCATGGTGGGCCCCACCGTGGGTTCGGGCAATTTCCGTGTAGTTAAAGTGGGTAGCGAGAAAAATAATTATTTAATATTTTTTAATGATATTATTTTGATGAAATTTAGATATAGAAAGAAAATAAAATCTAGATATGGAGAAGATGATGTCGCACGAAAAACGCACTGAATCACTGTAGTTTTAACGACGATTAAAACACGACATTGGACGACTATAAAGAGTGCTGAATTCATACGTTTTCAATAGATGTATCAATCGTGCCGAATCAATACTATATCCGCTTGTACGAACATCGTGTCATATCAGTGTAGTTGCGATGAATGACGCAACGATGCGGAATCAGTGCGAAAATTGTACGAACCCTTGAAATATCGGAAATCGCACTGAAATCGTGCGGAATCAGTGGGGTCCGAAATTCCTGATGCTAACTTGACCATTATTACGACGCACTTTCTCAAAGAACAAGTAAATTTGACCTACCATTGTTGCGTTTTGGAAGAAACTTCGTGTGGTAACTAGAAGTTATAGCACATTGAAGAGATCCGTTGAGGCCAAAATACCATGAAGAGGCCCTTTACTGTCAATCACCTAATGGAATCTTTTTGTTTAATTTTTGATGTAGCTAGGGTGACAAGCACCATGGGGAGGGCCCTAGGGGCGAAGACACCTTTAAGAGCGTCTTTGCATCCTAAACCACTTGGTAGTTTTTATATATAATATTTAAAATTTCTCCAAGGAAGTTTGTGGAAAGAGGGATAGAAATTGTAGGGAGGTCCCTCGAGGCCAAGGCACCTTTAGGAGCCCTCTGCGTCCTCAACCATTCAGTGGTTTTTTTAATAATATTTTAAATTTCTCATGGAGGAGATTATTGCAGCAACGACATGCACTATAGGGAAGTACCTCATGGTTGAGCCACCCTTAGGAGCCTCTCCTATCATCAACTACTCATTGGTTTGTATTTTTTAATCTTTAATTTCTCTTGGGTGGAAGTCGTGGCAGTGGGGACTAGCGCCATAGAGAGGACCCTCATAGCTAAGGCACCCTTATGAAGCCTTCATGTCGTTAGCGACTTTGGCATTTAGTATTATTTGTTACTTTTTTGTAGTTATTTTTAATTGTAAAACAAGATGTGGATTTATCTAATTGTATACTAGAGGAGTCTTTTTTTTTTGTATTCATGTGATCACTAAGACAATTCCACATCAAACTCATGTTTGCTATTAGTCTTTTACTTTTACATAAAAGACAATTTACTTCAAATATCAAGTATTTATTCTCAATATCAAGTGTGACTAATGTCATTAACTTTTTAAATTGAAGTTAGTAACGTTAGTGACGTTAGTTACACTTGATTTTATTTTCAAGTTCACGTGTGACTAATGTTGCTAATTTTTTAAATAGAGGTTAGTGACATTAGTTACACTTGATTTTATTTTCAATATCAAGTGTGAACAATGAATTATAGACAACCACAATATCATAGATTCTTTTTTTCATTCGGGATTTATAATCTTGCATTTATAATTTATAATTTTGTGTTTATGATTTTTAATTTTCTATACATAATTAGAGCTAGGACGGGGATGAGCACTTGAGGGAAGAAGGGGAGGATTAAGATTAGGGTGGGGAGGGGCGGTCTTGAGGAGAGTATAAATGGGGGGTCATTTAGGATCTAATTATTTGCATTTGAAGGGAAGGAAGGGGTTGGACAACTGTTGTTTTCCAGCTTTCTTTCTTTCACTCTTCCCCGCTATGCAAATTTATAAGCTTAGGCCTATGCCGAGGCCCCCTCTCTAGTTGTGATTGATAGCATGTATTCACACAATCGAGAGGTCGAGAGATTCATCGACTTTGAGGCCGATAAGGTAGAAGAATCAATAGTTGTAGTTAGCACTTCTACTAGTGATATGAGTGATATATAGCTCTAGTAATGATCATTGTAGTAGAGTTGAATGATTGTTTGATATTTTCTTTGTGTTGGACTAGAGTGCCTCAGTGATATCGTAGAGAAGTCACTCTTGGAAAATTAGAGAATCAAGTAGAAAACTACGAGAGATAAAAAAAAATAGGATACTCCCATATGCCACACATTCACTTCAGTATTTTTGCAAGATTTTTGGAAAAAACTTAAAATACATTTTTTGTAGTTATTCGTGAAAAACACCGATGACAGACATTTTAAGCACCTCCAAAATAGTTATCAATCACTGAAATGTGATCCATCTCTAAAATGTGATCTATCTCCTTCTTTTATAGATAATTGCCAAGTGGTTCCTATTTCCTTAAACCACACATACTGTTGAAGTAGTAGATGAAGGGTAGTGTTGCTAGAAGCCAAAGGGATTTGGGTGGGAATAAATGATGTGTGGGAGAGGGGTTGCGGCATGGGCTTACCTTTGAGGCCTGTAGTGTTGAGTTATCCTTTATGGGTTACCAAAGGGCACCTCAATGTACACTACTTAAGCGGCGGAACCCTTGAGTAAAGACATCTCTTTCTACGCAATCCTTGTGTTTGTGTATGTGCTTTGTGCATTCTTCTGTCACCTTTAACAGGTTATGGGCCCAGTCATGTGTGTTGCGTGAGTGTTGGATTGCATTGAAGCATTTCATAGGAGGTCGTTGCAGAAGGAGCTGGGGGCTGATTTGGAGCTTTTGGGAGCAGTTTTGAGTTTTCTTTTAGAGGAGTCTTGTCTCTGGGAGGTGCGCAGGGGCTGAAGTTGCACATTGGAGCACTTGTTTTGGTCAGCCTCTTCTTTTGGTGCTCTACTTTCTTGATTCCAAACCCTTTTTGTAAGTGGAACATTGTTTTGTTCAAGCTAGTGCAGTTGTGATATTGCAAGTGATTTGTGAGGTGTTGACGCTCTAAAGGAAGAGTCTACAATTTGCTTTGAGTGGTTGGGCACTTGGAAGAGGTGGTGCATGTGTTTCATGCTCTCGGGGAGCTCAAAAGTTTCATGTGGAGTTGTTTAATGCACTTGGAAGCACAAAGGTGCGGTTTTGAGCAATTTCAATGCATTTCGGGTTTTGAGGGGTTTGTTTGAGTCTATGAGCATTGATTTAGTGCTATCAAGGGACACAAAGGTGTCTATTACGTGCATTGAGTGATTGGGAACACTAAGGTGTTGTTTTGATTCAATCGGAGTAGTGAAGAGCTCCATTGAGTGATTTGAAGTGTTTTGGTGAACATCTTTGCAATTTGAGATAGGACCCTTTGCATTTGAATGTTGGAAGGTGTGTGTGGAGCACAAAGGTGCTACATGAGGTTGTCGAAGAGGCATTGGAAGTACAAAATGCTGATTTGATGATTTGAATTTAAGGGTTGTCGAAAAAGCATTGGAAGCACAAAGGTGCTCATTCCATTAAAAATCATAAAAAAAAAGTGTCTGTTTTGAGGGTTGATTTGAGTGGAGAGACGTACATCATGGCATCTTATGAGGGTGAGGGTCCCAAGGTGGTGGACAAGTTCGATGGGGTGAATTTCCACCTGTGGAAGTTCAAATTGGAGATGGTGATGGCCGAGAAGGACTTGTGGGAGATTTTTGATGGTACTAAGAAACCCCCTCACTCTACTTCGGACCCTTGCGTCATGCAAGCATACATGAGGAGGGAGAAGAAGGCATTTGCCATTTTGGCCTTCAATCTCTCGGATTCGCAACTTGCGCACATTCGTTCGTGCAAGACATCCGCGGAAGCATGGGCCAAGCTTTGCAACATTCACGAAGCCAAGAATTTGACCAACATTTGGATTTTGAGGCGCAAGTTCTTCACCATCAAGATGGAAGAAGAAGACAACATGTTGGCGCATGACATTGTCAATTTGACATGTCAGTTTTGTGAGGAGTCAACGATTGGGCCGCATTTGGAGTATGGTCCAAGTGGGAGATGTGGAGACATCATTGTGGACACATCTTCCAAATCTCCTATCATTAATGTTGACGATGAAGATGAAGGCGAGAAGGATGGCGAGTTGGGGGCTCCATCGAGTTCGAGCTTCCATAACGGCACAGAAGAGGTGCAAGTGGAGCACACTCTTTCAAACAATCGGCGATATCCCGAAAGAGCACGCAAGCTGCCCGGAGAATGGTGGAAGAATCACATTTTTCCTCCAAATGATGACAAGCATGCGAATGTGGAATTATCATATCGAACATCAACCATTCGTGAAGCAATGCAAGGTGAGGATGCAGTCGAGTGGGAGCAAGCCATGCAAGAGAAGTATGAGGAGTATGAGGAGTATGAGTCATTGATTACCAATGGCACATGGGAATTGCCTTCCATTGCCAAGGGTAGCAACTCCATTGGTTGCAAGTGGGTGTTTTGTGCAAAAAGAGATGTTTGCGGTGACGTCGTGTGCTACAAAGTAAGGAATGTGGCAAAGCTCATTTTTCATGAAACGTTTGCTCCTATGGCCAAGCTCGTAACCATTCAATACATTCTTGCAACTGGGGCGGCCATGAATTTGGAAATCCATCAAATGAATGTGTTTCCAAAGGGACTTATACAAGATCGACACGAAAGGGTAGTGATAGCGTATGGACTTAAAGGTTTTCGCTCTACGCAAAGTGGGAGTGTTGAAGTAGTAGATGAAGGGTAGTGTTGCTAGAAGCCAAAGGGATTTGGGTGGGAATAAATGATGTGTGGAAGAGGGGTTGCGGCATCGGCTTACATATGAGTTATCCCATATGGGTTGCCAAAGGGCACCTCAACTGTACACTACTTAAGCGGGGAGCCCTTTAGTAAAGACATCTTTTTCTACGGAATCCTTGTGTTTGTGTACTTGCTTTGTGCATTCCTCTATCACCTTTAACACAGACAAGATTCTATAGTTACAATTTTAAAAAATGAAAAATAAATGGGAATTTTTTTATTTAAAAACAAAATAAAAATTGGTATACAATTGTTCTAGAAAAAGATGACGTCCTTTAGGGTTTAATCATATGCCACTTCCAACTAGCATATGCGTATACTAGCTATTTTCAGTTTTTCTATTGGTAGAGCAACTTGCACCCTAGAATGTAGCTAGGTAGTGCAAATATGGATAGAATCATCCAGTTATTTGCCGAGTACAAAAATAGCCACTTCCAAAATTAGGTAATATTTTGCAAAAAATTCCAATTTTTTTTTAGTGAGACAAATGACCGATTTGGATTTGTAAAGGTCCCAAATATAGTCCATAGCTCTTTCACAAGATTTATCTCACAATAGACTCTTTTTTGCATGTGATAGAATATTTTGTAGTATTTGCAATTAAAAAATATTATTTCACAAAAAATTGAGATTAAGATTTTTCTAAAGAATCGTAGATAGGCCATTTAACCCCTAAAGGACCAAATGTCCTAACCATGACATTTCAATGTTGGGGTAGGTTTCCACGGTGTCATTTTTTTCTTTTTGAAATAAATTATGTGAATCCAGTATATCAATACAAGGATGGGGATCCTTTTTTTAATTCTAAGTTTTTAAGTGGAAGTTATAGAGCAAAAGGGGTTTTTTAGGGGAGAATGGGCATTGCGGGCAAGGCTCGAAATATACCTCAGAAATTATTATCTTTCAACTTCAATTGTAAGATCTTGTTACAAATTACCAAGAGAGTGCATGGTAAAATTTTCATAGAATTTGACCGTACAGATTGCAAGAGTATAGCGTTTGAAGTGAAAGATGAAATTGCAGTCTTTTAGGATATTTTTTGACCGTCTTTGAAGACATGGGATAATTTGTTAATTTGGTCAAAGAAATTCTTAAATTTTATTTAAATATTTGATTTGGTATTTTCTATCAAGAGGAAAAAATATATATTCACAAAAAAAAAATAGAATGAGGTGAAAATGATGCTCAAAAACAAGAAAAAGAGCGGTTCTTTAGGGGTTAATTGTTGTAAATTTCAACAGTGAAAGTTGATTAAATCACTTAAACCGTCACATTGACTTGCCATAAAATAATTCTCTATGAAATACAAAATCAATCAATGAGAGTTAACCCCTAAACGTTCCAGCGTTCAGAAACTAAATGATGAACTATTAAATTCCCTACCAATTACAATAAATCTCTTGTGATGGGAAGTTGTTGATAATATTGGAGAGGCCTCTAATTGCAAGCATGTCAAAAAAATTGGGTAGATTTTATGCTTGCAATGGTCCTTTCATGTACACCTCATGTTCATTTTAGCCATGCTAATACCTATTTTTGAGGCTAGCATCTACTCCTGTTCAAAGGGTTGGTACGTTTACGAGACAAATTTGATAACAATTTAAAAGCACTTGTGGAATTACTGCAGGATGTGGATTTACTGAAGGATGTGGAATTACTGAAGGATGTGGAATTACCGAAGGATGTGGAATTACCGAAGGATGTGGAATTACCCAAGGATGTACTTAACTGACGGCACTACTACGCTTACCTGAATGAAACAGGAAAATTTCTGCATGGACTGGTAAAAGTTACTTGACACATCATAGACACTTTTTCAACTTTTTAGAACTGAAATTTCTGCATGGAGAGCTAAAAAGTTTCTTTACACATCAGAGACATTGATGATAAAATCAACTAACTAAACTTAAGTTAGTGAGAATTTAGTTACTAAGTTGTGGATGACTGTTTGGCAGGCCGGGGACGGCATGCATAAGTAAGTACCACTCAGACTCACAGCACTCTTCATTTTCCCTCATTCAAGCAAGGTATCAACTCATCAGACTGACTTGTGCCAGCCACTATGTTGCTATTACCGTATCTACCTAGCCACACCCGGTGGGTTACGAGGGTTTTGACAATGTTTATAACACGTAAGGGTACATTGGACATGTTTGATAACCAAGCACTGTGGATATCAGCCCAGTTCTTTACGAATTTGAATAGGAAACATCTTTTTTCTAATATGTTTACTAAATATCACCAAACTGCTGAGAGGAAAGTAGTTTTTTCCAATGGCCCATTGTTCGGTGGGCACTAGGTCATTAACATTACGAACAAACACTTTATTCACGTCGGTCTTAAAAGAGAACCGGAGTTTCCATCTATCTATCACCGAATTGCTTGGAACCTTTCGAGATTTTGGATTTGAGGAAATCATTACATGCATTATGTCACATGTCCAAACCCAAAGCGAATTGCTAACATGAGGATAACAAGTACGAAAAATTGCACGTACACGACCAAAATACAAGCACACAAATGGAAGCCACCAAAGAGAACCACGAAACTCATGCCTATGAAGAAATTAAACCTCCGTCAATAGGATGTTAATGCCCAATTTCTCACCCGGTGTGGCCAACACAATTGTAAACATGGTCGGCACACGCGGGGTCAAGTTGTGTGTCAGTTCCATGACACATGTCAGTTTTGCACTGTTCTCACCAATCTTTGGTGTGTCCAGGCTGAAGAATATATTCTTGAATCCAATGCTGCTAACTTATATAGACTCCATGCCCGGGCACGGGATAGACTGCAGAAAATACCAATTTTTTCAAAATTGTGCATGAAATTGATATTTTGAATTTTGTATACACTGCAATTAACCCCTAAATGTACTAGGGTGTCTCTGGAAGAATTGACAATTTGAAAAAAAGCATCATAAACTACTATTTGGAAGAATATTTTGGAGTTGATATACAAATGAAAGGTTTAGATTTTCAATTTTCAATTTCATCTCTTCATTTCGATTCACTAATACTATCACCAATATTTGATTATCAATTTTGAAAGTCAAAATTAAAAATTCCTCCTAAATTCAATTACAAACAAAATTTTAATATTTTTTGAGTAAAATTTGTTGGAATGAATTTGAAATGAGATACTCTTAAACGTGGTGATTCTTTGAAATTTTTTATCTATGTCCTCATTTTTGCAAGGTCACTTTTGAATTACAGTCAATGCAATTTTGGCTTGATCAACAACTTGACATAATCAATACATTATAAAATATGTTATATTTTTTTGGTGCTCTTCTCATATAGCTTATTATTTAAAAATATTACCCTTCTTTTTACATAATCATGTAAATAAAAACGAAATTTATAAGATTTTTTGAAGCTTTCGTCTTCTAAAAATCGTAGTAATTACAAAAAAGTTTAAATCAATATGAAGTTTTTAGGAATAATGTAAATAATAGTGATGAACAACAAGTTGTAGGGGCATGCTTTTTGAGCTTACATAAAAATAAATTTGATAGAAAAACTCTTTTTGCTGTGTATATTGGAATCTTAGGAGGTATGAGCTTTAAAGTGCTGTAAAAAGTGAAATTCTAATTTTTTTGAAGAATAGCAAATTGAACTAGAAAGCCAAAGATAATCTCCACACTTTCTTACTTGGGACCATTTGCATTTGAAATTAAGAACTAGGTGGAAAATCAACATTTGATTGAAAAACAACCAAATTTGACCATATTAGACTCTTTATATGCTTAGGGGTTAAAACCTTTGTAAATATAATACATATATCCATTGTGCTCAAGTTTTAATATATCTATCAATACATTTAAACACAAGCATATGAACTCCACATTGTTTTATTGTTGTAACATAGAATACATCTTGTACAAAATGTACTTTTACACTTCCTTGCTATATACAATACTTCCTCTGTCCTAAAATAATTGTCCTAATTTTTGGCATTTTGTTTCCCAACATAATTGTCTTGTGTTTTACACTCCAAACGTGAGCCTCAAACAAGGTGTACAATGAAAGTGACACAAAAACTACATACTTCTGTCAAGATTGACCATTTTTTGAGTATTGAGACGATTTTTTTCTGCATAAACGTGTCAAAGATGATTTTTTTAACAAAGACAACATTTATGGACAAAGGGAGTATCTAGAGTATTCAGTACAAAAATTGATTCTGACTTGCCATTTACACGGCCTTCAAATAGAGGCCTCCCAAAAGGCAAGAGTACTACCAAACAAAATGACTAATTGGACCAAGCATTGGTGGAATTGGTACATTTTGTTTGGTGGAATGACGGAAGACACTTTCATTATACACTAATGTATCTTTTTTTACGTGGGGGCAAACAAGCGGCATGAAAATACATACAAGCCTCGATCTCAAGGGGTGCACTCTTTTATGTGTGTGAAGAACCATGCCCGGGAGGTGCACTCTACATTATGTTTGAGAATCACGTGCGTTCATGACCCCTTCTAAAAATTCCCTTGTATACAAGAGGTCATATGTCTAAATACCTTTTTATACAAATATATTTTGTTTTAAATATATGTGTAATGTAAGTATACGTGAATATTTTCAGTTCCAAATGTGTTTATTGTATGTATATGTATATGGCAGTGTTCAAATTAATACCCTTTTGTGCACTCGCGTATATTTGTATGTGTTTAGTATAGTGCACCCCCCGGGGAACCAAGTGATTGCACAAGAGGGGGATTAATTTGAACACTACCATACTAGTAATACATATTAAAGCATATTTAGGGCTGAATTTAGGGTTCTATATTTACATTTTACATATATACATGAACTAATATAAGAATACTCTACATTTGTTCTTTTGAATCAAATGAACTTTTACTCCATTGATAAAAGAAAAAACAATCATAGAGCCAAAAGGGAAAAACCCCTCGGCGAGAAGCTCAAAATAGGGTTGAATATTGACATTATACATATATACAAATATATTCTACCTATACAAGGGGTATTTGAAAGGGGGTCATGAACGCACGTGATTCTAAGGTTCAGTAATCAAGGGGTCCCGAGGCCTTGATTAAGAGGACTGTATGTCATACGTCTAATGATAAATCATCAGGTTCTTGAATTCAGCCAACAGATTGGAAGGCTCCGGGATGGGCGTTCTGTTAGGGCATATGATGTCTCATATGGAATACTATTTGCACGCCTCCGATTTCGGGACGGAAATGCTGCGCGAATACATTTAGGCGTTCTATTTTTGGAAATAACGGGTTTAGAACGGGTATTTTCGACCACCGAAATTGCAGATTGCGGGCGCGCGCTTGTGTACCGTTTGCCCCTGCACGTTTGCGCCGGGCAAGCGTTTGCGAAGGTTTTTAGCGTCTGCCCGATGGACGTATACCTGTGCCGGGCTTGCCACTCCATCGGGAACCGGGATACCCGAGACGGACTGTGACGCTCCACGAGAGCGTCGTTGGAGGTCCAGATTCAGAGAGGATCCTTGCAACCGTCCCAGATTCTTGCTCGTTTAGGGTCGGCAAGCGGTTTACGGGGAGGCCAGCTAGTTTAAATCATATTGTGCAGATGTGTACAGTGTGTGAAAAGCATCGGCATTCCTTTGCAGTAATTCTGCGTTCTGGTGGAAATTGCTCTCTGTTTTGCGAACCTGGTGTTGTCACTCGCTTTCCTTGGGATGCCAGGAAGGTCGAAATTCGAAGCAGGGAAAAAACTCTCATTTTCTTGTGAGCTTGCTTGATCGAATTATCAACCAAACCTGTGGCATTACCTTCAATTGCGTGATTCAGATATTGAAGCGTCTTGTCAACCGGTTACAGGAAGCCGCTGCCATAGCAATCTGAGTCCGTCTCGGAATCAGTTCCACAACCAGCGTCCGAATCATGCCACCACCGATCATAACAGGCTCCTTCGATCTCCGTGCAACGATAGCAATTGCCGCACTCTTGCCATTGAAAACAAGCAGTAATCGGATCAACCTCTTCCTCCAACGGATACGCGTGAGGTCCATCGCCAAACCGGACCCGGTCCAACACGTTGAACGCGGCCGCGGGTCCTAACCCTAAACCCGTTCCCACTACGCTGCCCAAATCGCGAAAAATCCGCTGATGCACTGCCCGAACAGGGCGTGCAAACGGGCCACCTAGGGGTTTCGGCCACAAAAAACAGTGGTCCTCGATTTCGAACCCTAAACCCGAAAAACCCAAATCCAGGGTCTCCGAATCGTATACGTCCAAACGCGCAAAAAGTATTCCATAGTCTCATTGTGAGAACTCCTCAGTGAGAAAATCATGAATGATCAGTGGATTCAGGGACCACACTGGAATGGAGTGTTGCAAATGGTACCGGGGAAGGTAAAGGACGCCACTTATATCATAACATAGTTCCATTGTCATTTTCCAAGCATGAAGCACCAGCATGCCTGACCTGCATTCAATGGCCCTGGCCTCACTCCTCTCGCACAAGTGTGTTTTCAAATCCCAAGTGCTATTGTAAGCTTAACTTAAGTTATCTGTCTTCAATTTTGCTAAAACCCGTGGATTGTGTGGTCAGGGTTAGTTCGCTTAGACTCATTTAATCCCTACATGACCAATCGTCCATTTTTTAACCCCTTAAGGACCAAGAATCCCAAATTGGGTCTCATTATTTTTTTGGCAATTTTGAATAGGTCTTTGTAGACTTCCTTCTTGTTCAAATTCTGAAAGATGTCATATCTTGCAAACATCCTTCAAAATTCTTTTCTCACCATCCAAAAAAGGGTGTTTCTTTACCAACACTTATACTGATTCTAGTGATATAAAGTTTGGTTTCATTTTTCACAATGTGATCAATAGAATTTTTCATTTGAAAATCACAAATCATTGACCTTGTAGGGGTTAAATGATGTATAGATTTCATTCATGTTTTCTCATCCATCATGCACTTTTTGTAAGAAAAATAAATACTACAATATTCTATAGCAAGATAGCTTCATGTATGTGTGATTTGATTAGTAAAGAGATGGTTTGTGAAAATTTTATGCCTCATTTCATGTTGCAGTGATTTGCTAAAAAATTTGAAGGTTTTAGTCTACATGTGTTCTTGAAAAAATCAACTCATAATATGAAGCAACCAAAAAATCTTCAAAAATCACTACACTTTTGAGTGTTACATTTTTGAGTGTAGTGATTTTTGAAGATTTCATCCACCAATTGTCAATATTTTATTCATAACTGAATTACAAAAGAATTTTTGAGTGTAGTGATTTTTGAAGATTTCATCCACCAATTGTCAATATCTTATTCATAACTGAATTACAAAAGAATTTTTGAGTGTAGTGATTTTTGAAGATTTCATCCACCAATTGTCAATATCTTATTCATAACTGAATTACAAAAGAATTTTTGAGTGTAGTGATTTTTGAAGATTTCATCCACCAATTGTCAATATCTTATTCATAACTGAATTACAAAAGAATTTGGAATTTTAAGTTTCAAATATTAAACAAAAATATTGATGATATGAACTGCACATCTAAATGTATGGATACAACTTTTAATTCTACGTCACGTTTAAAATATTCCTCTTATCTCCTAACTCCCTGAGCGTCCATTTTTTGAACGATGTAGAGATTTTATCCATGTTTTCTCATCCGTCATGCAATTTTTGCAGTGTGGATTTTTTACTCTAGATTTTGTGGAAAGTTAGCTTCATGAATGTGTGATCCAATTGGAAAGGGGATGATTTGTGAAATTTGTATGCCTCATTTCATGTTGTAGTGATTCACCAAAAATTTCAAAGATTTTAGTTTAAAAGTGCTCTTGAAAAAGTCAACTCATAAAATTAAGCAACCAAAAAATCTCCAAAAATCACTACACTTAGAGAGTATTACATTTCAACCAATCGCAACAAATTTCATTTACAAATTATCAATGTCCTATTTAATTTGTAATCAAAATACAAAAGAATTTTGAATTTTGAGTTTCAAATTTTATACAAAATATTGGTGATTGCAATCATATATCTAACCGCATGGATAGAATCAAAAATTTATAATGTACAAATTTTATTCGTACATCAAGTTCAAAATATCCCTCTTAGTTGCATTTTATAATGCATTTTTGCAAAATTGCGGAATTTGGAGAAGGCTTTAGGCTATCAGGGGTTACATAATGCATCTTTGCAAAACTCCTAAATTGGAGAGGGGTGAGAACGTTTAGAAGTTAACCCCTAAACATACCAATCCTTTGAATACAAGTAGATGCTAGCCTCAAAAATAAATATTAGCATGGCTCAAATGTACACGAGGTGCACATGAGAGGACCATTGCAAGCATAAAATCTACTCAACAAATTTGACATACTTGCATTTGGAGGCCTCTCCAATATTATCAACATCTCCCCATTACAATATTTTATTTTAATTGGTAGAGAATTTCATAGGCTTGGAAAGGTGACTTGGATGAAAGTAATCTAAGATTGTATGATAAAGTTACAAGGCTTTGAATATGTTTGTGATCTTGTTTCTGGACGCTGGGATGTTTTGGAGTTAATATCAGATGTGCCTCAAGTTATTGGAAAAAACCATCCCCATTTTGTTTTATAAATAAATAAAACTCACAACTCACCCTAAACCCTTGAAGGTCCAAAAAGCTCAATATTTTGTTGTATTAGAAAGGTTCCTCGCCTCCAATGGTCAAGAATCAAAAGAAAAGTTGAACTTCATGTCACCATTGTTCTAATGACTCGTCTAATGAACTATTAGTGGTCCCAATTTGGAACGTATTACTTACAACAAATGCCAAATATACATGTTTAACATATCTACTACCCCCAATGGGGTGACAACAACAACATAATCATAACGTTGGTCTAAAAGAGCATCGTGAATAAAGAGCATCGTGAATAAATAGTCTTTTAAGATAATTATTTCTCTAGCCATGTCTCAAGGGCATGGGTTCACCCCGGTGCCCCCTTTTGGACAAGTGATCCACTTTGAAAAATTTGCTTAGGTAGAGTTCAACTTGGATTGACATAATTCAAATTGCGTTAGAAAGTAAACTTGATGAAGTATTCTAAATTATTTTTTAATTTTTTTCAAAAACATGTTTTTTTTTGTTTTGGTGAACCGTTAAATTCAGGCACCACTAGAAAATGGTCGTTTGAGCGTTTAGGGATTAAGGTGTCTATCCACTTTGAGACACTCTTTTCCTTTAACTAGTATGTTACGGGAATCACATCAAAAGACGAAGAGCTGCCGTCGTCAATCATAAAGAAAAAGGGAGGGAACCAAGTCCATTGGATGGATAGCCAGTGTTGAAAATTTCCTCCCATGCGGGGTTTCTTGTGGTCCTCCGTCTTGATTCATTGCCCACTTATTTTCATGCAATTTGTGCCAGGTAGACGAATTGGATCCTCTCGAAAGCAGTACATAGCTGTTGAAAAGGAGCGACCCGGTTATCAATACCGTATGTGGATTGCATGAGACGGACGATGCCAACAGAAAAATGGAATCCCATTCAGAAAAATGGAATTCCATTCTGGGGAACTACTTAGCTGTTGAGCTTTGGAAATTCCTAATTTCCGGTATATTTGAATTTGGTGTTTCTATACAGACACTGTTCTTGGATGTGGCGAGATGAATACAGATGATTCAATCCGCATCACCAACCACCTTCAGTTATAATCAACTGATTATGATCACAAAGTACATTGCTCATAACGGGGGCGTTTACACCAAGCCACCGAGACAAGGTAAAAAATTCAGCACAAGATAATGGCTATTTGGACCCTGTGAAACAAGATGACATGACATTAAAAAGTGATTAGTTTAAATTTAGGCTTTACCCTTTTTTATCACTTTGTGAGGTGATGGATTTAGAGTACTTCACAAAATGGTCAATGAGACTTGACCATTTTTTGAGGCGATGGTTTTAGAGTACTTCACAAAATGGTCAACGAGAGGTGACCAGTTTTTTTCAACTCAAGATATAAAATTACTTCACAAAATGGTCTATGAGATAAAACCATAATGAAAAATGTGCTTCCATATAGAAATCCGTGTCATTTCTTCTTCTACTGTAAAATTTCATGTTCTATGGCCTAAATGACACAACACAATGGGCAAAGAGTAACATTGGTTGAAATACTCACACAAATAAATCATACATTCAGAATAGTTCAATTATTTTGACTCCGTGGACCTTTTGAAGCAAACTTTATTGATGATGTTTTTTTAAAAGAATGGTAGCAAAGAAGGTATTGGAGTAGATTACAAAAGTCATGAAGAAGGAATTTTAAGAAAATAAAAATGGATAGAAGAATCGTTAGAAGGATGAACATGTTGAGCAATGAGAGCGTTAAGTGGTAAAATAAAGCCCGAATTTGTTCACAATGCAATAAAGAGGTGTGTGCCTTTTAAAGGATTTGCTTGATCCTAGATCCTAAACCATGTACTATCGCTATGTGCCTATGAGAGAACCAACATGTATGAACATTTTCTTCCTCAAACTTTTTAAGTACCCATAAAATACAAGATCCAAAATTCTAAACCCACTCCCAACATGCCATAGTTGAATAAATTATAGTAATGAACACTATAAAAGCATATAGAGTTGAATGTAAAGTTGCATCATTGGTGTGCAATACTCAAAGTTGTTGAGTCAATACATGGTTGCTAATAAAATGTAAACCTTTGAGGATAAAATTTCACCTTTTGACCAATTTGATCATTTAATTTTTATTTTTTAAAAAGCTAAAATGTCTTGTCCTACATGCTCATCTAAACCAATACAAAGTAGCCTTAATAACACAAAAAGATAGTTCATAGTTGTTCTTGTTACATCAATATGTAGCATTCAACAAAGGTTTATGTACAAATTACTTGGCTATGATGTATTCAAAGAAGGGTTGTAGGTTCAATGTTTTTATAAATAGAGCTTAATTCCTAAATGCATGCACCCCTTTCCAAATCGGACAGTTTTGCACAAATGTATTATAAAATGCAATTGCGAAGGATATTTTGAACTTGATGTATGAATAAAAGTTGTACACTGTGAATTTAGATTCTATCCACATGGTTAAATCTATGATTGCAACCACCAAAAAAATTGTATAAAATTTGAAATTTGAAATTGTTTTGTAATTCAATTACGAATAACATATTGACAATGTATGGATGAAATTTGTTGTGATGGATTGAAATGTAATACTTTAAGTGTAGTGATATTTGGAGATTTTTTGGTTGCCTAATTTTATGAGTTGAATTTTTCAGGAGCACCTTTTAACACTTTTGAACTAAGATCATAGAATTTGTTGGTGAATCGTTGCAACATGAAACGAGGCATAAAATTTTCACAAATCATCCCCTTTCTAATATGTTCTCACATGCTTGAAGCTAAGTGTAAAAATTTATAGTAAAAATTTTCACACTACGAAAAGTACACGGCGGATGATCAAACATGAATGAAATCAATACACTGTCCAAAAAATGGATGCTTAAGCAATTGGGAGTTAAGGGAAATCAATCACAAAATACTTTTATGGGTTTGTTTCAAGTGAAATTGAAGAAGTAAATTATTGATCCTTTCACAGCAGTGATTTGGATAAAGACTATTGATGTTTATTTTGAATCTATGGTGTATATTCACAAAGCATAGATGTGCTATGAATTTAGAAGTGAAATTCAAAAGACTTCACTCTAAACAAATTATGGATAAAATTCAATTCAATTGAAACAAATTAACAATTTGTTTTTTTTTGTTTGAAAATGGTATAAATTAATATTATATTTTGTATATGTATCTATATCTCATGCTAACAAGATGTAGGTTAATTCTTAAAATCTTGAAGGTTAAATGTACATACATCCTGACATACACATGTATTCAAAAGTTTTGGAAGAATAACCTGGTAACATGTAACTATAATTTTGTAAATATTGAGTGTAAGTTGTATTCATGAAATTAGGAGTTCTTCACACCAATGATGCAAGTTTTCTTTCTAACAATAAGAACACCTCAACTCATTTGCAAAAAAAATAAAAAAACAAAGAAAATCTTTAGAGTTCAAGAATAACTCTTGGCTTGAAGATATGCATGATTGAGAAGATTACTCAATTTTTTTTCTAAATATAATTGTTTGGAAACAAAGTTCAAATTGAAATTGTGTAAATTGTGCAACTTAGATTTTATTTATTTTTATAAAAATAAGCAATCTATACCCAACCCTCTCAAAAGTCCGAACCAAACCAAAAAATTGAACGATACATCACATAAAATTTGGGATTTTAATATGACGTATTACTTGTTTCAATCATGCTTTATAATTTATTTTTTGAATTTAAACTTTGAACTTGACTATATATGTACCTATTTTAATGTTCAAAATTGAAGCTTTTGATGAGTTGATTTGTGTACAATTTACATAATCTAAATTGCTAAACAATGTAAAGTACTACAATTTGAATTAAAATCTTGATTTTTTATCCTTCCATGTTGTAGTTTGTATTGTTATATTACAATTATTTGGAAATATTTTTCCTATAATTTGATGTCTTCTGCAATATAAAAGAATCAAAGGAAATTTGGAATGACGAAAAGAACAATTACAAGTAGTCAAGAAACAATCACGTTCTTTGTAAATCATTGAATATTCAAAAGATAGGAAGTAAAAGATACTCGAATGTAGCTATTCGTTCCAAAGCACACGTGTAATATAATTATGAACATGACACTTAAATTCGATTATGAATGATGTTAAACGGTATATCATTAATGCTCTATTGAAGTATAGTATAATTAAACTAATGAAGATAAATTGATACAACTCATTAAAATAGATCTATGTACTCATTGTCATTTTGAGTACAAAACTTGTGGTGAATGTCACGCGTAGAGGGTAGGGTCAACATTTTTGTGTTGAATATTTTACTTTAATTTTTTTTGGAAAATATAATATTCAAGAATGTAGTTCAATGTTTTTTACTGTAAATAAAGTTTGGAAAAAATTCACAAAATTTAAGCATTTATTTTAAATATTATTTTCTTTTGACCCTACCCTCCACCTATAGTATTCACTATGAGTTTTGATTTATGTTTAGAAGGCGCATAACATAAATTATTTGTCAACAATAACTTTAATTAATTTGCCGTGGTGTTCAGGAATAATCTATTTTGATGCAATCAAAGCTTTTCGTTTAGAAATTATGATTATATAATGAAACGAAGATTAGCTAGTTTTTTTAACTAAAATGAATTTACACCTTTTGCAATTGGCGTGCTATTTATCAATAGAAACAATGTTGATTTCAAGATAGATCCAAAGTGTTAGATGTTTATGAAATTTTGGTAATTATTAAAATATGTACCTCAATACTACATTATAGCAACTAAAATTAAAACAAAATGTTGTAGAATAATGATATTCAAGATTTAAATTGCTATGTTCTAAATGACTTACAATTGACTCAAAACATTTCATTGATAATAGTTTTGTCAATATAACAGTTACCGGTCACTAAAGTGTCTATTCCTGAAAGGAGAGAGTAGTTTTGTACCAATGGCCCGTTGTCCAGTGGGCACTGGCTCATTGTCAAAACGAACAAACACTTTATTCATGCCGGCTTCATTTTGAAGTCCGGAGTTTCTATCTATCTATCTCTTGTCAATATAACACGTAGATGCTTATTCTAACCAACTCTTCTCCATATTTTGGATATAGTATGAATCAATTAGAAATGTATATACCTCAAAAAGATATTACTTTACATTCACAAAATGCAATTTGATATGAACGCGTTAGCAAATATAACTCATTTGCCTTTATTTTGCGAATTCATATAGGCTTTATCTCTTTTTGTTTGAAACAACCATACAAAACTATGGATACAATAACAACACGACAACCATTTTAATACGAATATGTTAATGAATAGCTCTACCTTCGTTTGTTTGAAGTACTTTTACAAACCACATATATAGTAGAACACAACAATCAATATAATCATCACAAATCAAGACATAATTTTTTTTGCCTTTGTTTTGTCAATTCACTTATAACTATTTTCCATTTGTTTCAAATACCTTTACAAACCTATAAATACAATAGGATACAATAACCAATCTAACCCACACATGTTAACAAATGGAAACCATTGGCCTTATGATCACCTATTCATATTAGCTCCTTTCAAACACCTCTACAAACTATGAATATAATTAACCATAACTTACAACCAATTTAATATGTAGATGTTCACATATAATTTTTACATTTATTCATTTTACGACTTCAATTACAATCAACATTGTTTTTTTTAAATACCTTTACAAACAGGTAAAGCACAAAAACCAATTTAATCTCCACGTGCTAATATATCAAACCCATTTCCCTTTGTTTCACCAATCCATATTGACTCCATCTTCATTTCGTTCAAGCACCCTTGTAAAAGCCATGAATAAGGTAGAATGCAACAACCAATCTAATCCACACATGTGAACAAATAAAAACCAATTGTCTTCATTTCACCAATTCACGTGACTTCATCTCCATTCCTCTCAAACACCCCTACAAACCTATGAATACAATAGAATACAACAACTAATTTAATTATCACATGTTAACAAATAAAAGTCATTTGCCTTTCATTTCACCAACTCACATTGACTCTATCTACATTCCTTTCAAACACCCCTACAAACCTCATGAATATGGCAGAATACAACAACCAATCTAATCCGCACATGCCAACAAACAAAATTCATTTGCCTTTCATTTTTTCAATCCACATTGATTTCATCTCCATTCCTCTCCAGCACCTTTACAAAACCCACGAAAACGGTAGAATACAACAACTAATCTAATCCGGACAAGCTAACAAATAATCTAATTCACTTGCTATTCATTTCACCAATTCGTGTCAACTCCATCTTCCTTCCTTCCTTCCTTTCAAGCACTCTTACGAAACCCATGAATAAAACAATTAATATAATCCGCACATGTTAACAAATGAAATTTCACCAATTTGTATCAGTTCCATCTTCAGTCCTTTGAAACACCCCTACAAAACCCATGAATACGGTAGAATACAACAACCCATCTAATCCGCACATGCTAACCATTTTCCTTTCCTTTCATCAATTCATATTGACACCGAATGTCTTCATTCCTCTCAAACACCCCTACAAACTTCATGAATACCGTAGAATATAACAACCAATCTAATCCACACACGCTAAAATATAAGATCCATTTGCCTTTCATTTCAGCAATTCATATTTCATAATTCCTTTCAAACACCCCTAGAAAACCCCATGAATAGGGTAGAATACAACAACCAATCTAATCTGCACATGTGAACGAATGAAACCCATTTACCTTCATTTCAGCCATTCTTTCAGGCATGCCTAGAAATTATGGAGAGAGCAGAGGAGGCCAGGTGGGTTTAATTAGGGGACCACTAACCATAAAGGAGTCCATTGAAGTGGTGGTGGAAAGTTAAGAGAATGAACCCAAGCTTAAGTAGGTGAATTCTATGGAGCAGACTTTGGGATTTATGATGGGATCACGTAACAGTGAGGGCTGGTAATTAACTTACTAGTGCTCATGTAGTGACTTAGCCCCAGAGAATATTAATGATCCAGTAGCCAGCCCAGCCCAGCCCATCCCAGGCAGAGAGCAGCAGAAGGCAAGGCACTCAGCTCTGCTGTCGCCATGACCGATCTGGCGGGTAATACAAAATCCACGGTATCCACAGCCAAAGGCAAAACACGCGCCAGGTAGTTGACCGTACCCGACGAAATGACGCCAATGTGTAGATTTCTGAATCCCCCGCCACCTTCATGGCGGGACTGGGCGGAGCCCGGCCGCGATCTGACAACGGGCGGAAACCCCCGCCAAAGTCAGCACGGATGAATGGAAAAGCCACGCTCGCCATGCAGAGCGATGAACAGAGCCGGGCGTCGCCGATTCTCATTCATTCTAATTCCGGCAGTTTAAAGGCGAAACTCCTGGAGCGTCTCTCTGGCCTCGGCGCACTTCAGCTGGGGGACTAGCTTGCCAGCCTTCATCCTCCATTCCCATTCTCTGTGCATTCCTTCACTGTGGTTTCCTGTTTGCTCAATTGAGAGCTCTGTTGCTGTGCACCCCCTACATGTCTCGTTGCCTCTATTCTATCTTTCCTCCTCTATTTCTACACTTGTTTTGTGTATACATTCCCGGGTTTTCCATCCCTGCATTGTCTTTCCTTCTCCTTTTGCAGCTCCAGCTCCAGCTCCAGCTCTTCTCCTCTCGCTGCACCTCCATGCGCTCCTTCGATCATCTTGATCACCTCCCCCGTTTCCGTGCTCCCCTTTGTTCATAGCCCCCCCGGCCAAGGTTGTTCTTTTGGGAAGAACCACAATTGTACATTGAAGATGGTGCGCTCCGATGCATGAAGTGGAGCGGCGGTCTTGGGAGGTCGGTCCTCCAGCAGTATGGCACCCAGTTTTGTTGTCGAGAGCTTGTACTGTGCGGAGGACGTGAGCGAGACCACTTGGGATGAAGCCGACGAGAGCCAGCAGCCCGAGAAGCATCAGCAGCCGGCGGTGTTTCTGGATTTCCCCGTGGAGGACGAGGAGGCCATATCCACGCTCTTGTTGAAGGAAGCACAGTACATGCCGGAGCCTGATTACTCGGCGCGCTACTTCGTCCAGGAGCTTGACGGGGAGGCTCGTCTCGAGTGTGTGCAATGGATTCAGAAGGTAGACGACCGGCGATGCTAGCTTGTGGCTGATTCTTTCGAATCGGCCGATCTTTCCATTTTTGATGCTAATTTCTCTCTGTGAATCTCGTTTTGCCTTAGGTTCTTCTTTCGAAAGAATGCCAATTCGGGAGACAAGAATCCTGTAGTCTGACATTGGGGTGTTCCCGCAGGTTCAATCTTTCTACAATTACGGTCCTTTGACTGTCGCCTTGGCTGTAAATTACATGGATCGGTTCCTCTCGCGTCACCATCTTCCGGTACGTGATTCTGACGATGCTCTTTTGTGTCGGTTTTTGACAGATTCTCTTTCCTACGTCTGTGTCTCACTGAACCCTTTCTGATCTTGCAGCAAGGGAAGGACTGGATGTTGCAGCTTCTGTCCGTGGCGTGTATCTCCTTGGCTGCGAAGATGGAAGAGTCTGAAGTGCCGATTCTTCTCGACCTTCAGGTGGGTACCGATTCTTGTACGTGCTACCACTTTTCCTGCTTTACAGTCTTGTTGATTCAGGTGAGCTCACACCCTTGTTACAGGTTGAACAGGTGGAGCACGTTTTCGAAGCCCATACTATCCAAAGAATGGAGCTTCTGGTTTTGTCCACGTTAGAATGGCGCATGAACGTCGTCACGCCGTTCTCCTACATTGACTATTTTTTCCACAAGCTTGGGATCAGCAACTTGCTACTCCGGGCGCTTCTGTCTCGCGTTTCCGAGATCGTTTTGAAAGCCGTCCAGGGTAAGTCCTCGTTTTCCTCTTCACTTGGTCTTTCTCTTCACTTCAAATTTAGGTTTCTGATCGCACACAAACAATGTACTTGCAGATACGTCATTCCTCAGGTATCTACCATCAGTAATCGCGGCGGCATCGATAATCTGCTCTTTGGAAGAAGTAACGGCGCTTCAATCCGGAGATCTACTACGAACCTTTGCCAGTCTGACCGTCGATGTGGTGCGTAATCATCTGACATCGATCAGAACCATGTCACATCTTTTTATGATGTTTTCCATATCTGAATGAATGTGGTTGTATTAATTCAGGTTGCGGTTAAGGATTGCTACCAAGACATACAGGAGCTAGTGATGGATCCGTTCAGTCGCCGTGCGGCGCTGAAACGGAAAGCTCTCTGTGCATCGGAACCCCGGAGCCCCGTCGGAGTACTGGAGGCGGCCGCATTGAGCAGTGCCAGTGAAAGTACCTTAGGATTCTCGTCTCGCGAGTCCAGCCCGGGCGTCGAGATGATGAATGTTGTTGCAGCAGCATCCAAGCGGCGCAAGTTGTTAGCAGAGGAAGAGGAGCAGAGCACCACCACATGGTTGCAGCACACTTATCTATGAAGAAGAAGTAGAAGCATCGTCTCTCTCGGTTCATACTGAGGCCGTGACCCAGTATAGATCTTGTAAGACAACACGAAGCTGTTTTGTTTATTATGTAGCTTTCTAATCTTATACAGCATTAGTCGAGTTCTCTCTTTCTCCCATCGAAGTAAGTTCTACAGGCTGAACAACCCTAATTTATCCGGATCAATCGACAAGCAACTCTAGGGAACGATTTTGTCACTACAGGAGTGCCCATATGATATGCGTAGACGACTGACTTCCAATGTGAGTCTAGTCTTGTTAGTCATTTCGACTCCGATATGTGAGCATTCTTTAGCAGTGTGATGCAAACCACATCTGTTTCTACCATCAAAATAATCCAAAAAAATTCGAAACTATTATTTATTACCACTCTTGTCATCCAAAACCCTTAAACCCTCATCCAAAACCGTTGCATTTCTGTCTATTTTCATCTCAACCCTTCTCTACGATCTGTGTATCTAAATCAAAACAATTCGAAATTGTCCTTCATTAACATCCAAAACCCTTAAACCCTCATCCAAAAGCCTTTGTATGTGTCATTTTTCATCCCAATCTCTTCCGTTACCACCATGTTGAGCATTCGTCCAAAATCCTAAAACCCTCATCCAGAGCCGCTGTATGTTTGTCCTTTTTTCATCCCTTGAATGTACATAGTTTTACCCTTGACCCCTGTTTTCTGCATGCAGTATTGAAGCTCTGACAATTTACTTAAACGAGTTAATTGTAATTTATAAGAGAGGACTGAGTCTTGTACCAGGGATAGCAAAAGGTGGGTTAAAAAAATGGAAATACAAGGGAACAGTGGGAACGGAAACCGAAGCTCACGTTACACGATCATGGGGGTTCTTAGTTCCAGTGTCCGAAATGCAAAAACCCTACCAGAATAGACAGCACGCCAGTAAGGTACTCATTACAGGGAAGGGTGGACCAGAAAGGGGCCTGGAATTGCTTAGGAATTGCCCCCCCCGCTGTATACATGGCACAGTGCACTGAGATTTCTCTACTCAATGGGATTCTTGTACCGTATCCTGGGACGTATCCATCCACACCGCATCTACGGTCGTTGACAGATCTCACATTCATCCTCGTGTCATCCATCCATTCATTCCCCCTTCTTATTATCATTAGCGCATCCAGCACTCAATTCCGCCCTCATGTACTGGTGGCCTACATTTTGAGAACTCAAATGTACTGGTATGTGATTGTTAAATGGATGGTAATGGCGGTATGTCTACCTTACTATCTAATATTCATTTTTGATTTTTGATTTTTGATTTTTTTTTAGTCAAATGGTGAATTTCATTGCTAGAAGAAACCAGGCTTGCAAAAGGCTGCGCTAGGCCGGCAAAATAACACTTTTTAAGTTTTAACACGTGATAAGACCAACCAAAAGACTAACCTACAAGAACCTACCTCTATTAGGAATTATACGGGTCTATTCATTTTTGAGTTTTGAATTTACAAATATTACTCTGGGTTTGTCAAACATAACAATTTTGTATTTTTTAAAGTGTTGTATTTCATGTGTTATTATCAAACATAACAATTCTATATTTGATAACCTGTTGTACCTTATGTGTTATTGTTTGACTCATTCCTATAGAGGATCAATTGAATGAGGTTATTGGTGAATATATACTTATATTTTCCATACTTTTATTCATTAAAAAAACATGAATTGATCAAATCTATTTTTTTTGGTTTTTAGATTTTGTTTTTGAAAAATAAGATCTATTTGATATTCATTTATGAGATTTGATATAATATAGAAAATTTGTATTGGTGTTTGTGAAATATATAATCGTAGAGAGGAGCCCGGTGATTGGCAGGGGCCGCGGTAGTGACGAATCCCGCACCAGTAATTGGCTCCTCCTGATAGTTATAGGGCATAAACCTTTGGTTGCTATCGCCCCCACCCCACACCCCCAAATCCCCCCTCCAATTGTGGTACTGTTTTTTTCAACGGTGCACCAAAGTCTCTATCCACATTTTTATAACCCTAATGCGTAATCACTTTTAGCCCTTACTCCCGACCGGCCTCAAGAACATGTCAGTTGTAAAAATTATGAAACGAAGACAACATGGTTATGATACTTTTCATTCAAACACATAAGAGTTATGAAAATGTTTCATCCAAGTACAAATTGTTATAAACATTCCATCCAACAATAGAAATAGACTTTTCATAATTGCAGGCTATGCAGCTGCATTCATCCAACTTAGACGATGTAGACATTTATAACTAATTATCTTGAGTAATTCAAGAACTGAGGGCCAATGGCATGATGACACGTCAGCGAGACTCTGCGACTAGAGGTTTATGTAATAGATTGTTTTGGAATTCATTTTATGTTTATAATTATAATTGATGTATAATTAGAAAAGCTTATTTGAATTATTTGAATATTCAAAAAATTAACAATGACAATAATATCGAAGTCCTAAAGGTTTTAAGGAAATGCACTTACAAATGCAAGTGCACATATTTGCACATGACTTTTTTTTAGAGGCATGTTTGGCTTATAAACTTTGTGTTGCATAGATAACGAGAAAATGACACGCTAGATTCAAATTTTGAAATGAAGAGAAGGTCTACAATGTAGGGCATCTACTTCAAAGGTCTTTTGGAGGAAGATTTTAGAGAAGCCTATATTTTAGCATAGCCAGTCATTGTATCATTCATGTAGTCATATATATAAACTTTTTATCACACCTCTACGACTCTTCCTAGGTCTCTTGAAGAGATTTGAAATTAAAATCACGCATACAATTATTATTTAAGACAATCACTACCAACGTTTGTTCTTGACGACAAAAAGCTGTTGGCAGCTCTTGTTTCCAAGCAACTGACAACAACTTTTTGTCGCCAACATGCAACCAAATATCTGACATTGCCATTGTTTACTATGGAATCACTGGCACACTATCATTTTTGACAGGCTACTTGTCATGCTTTGTGTCAGTCACATGTTTGTCAAATGAACATCCCTTAAAAATGTTGTCTTGTAAAAAACCTATCACATGTATAAATAAATAAAATTTAAACCTATCAAAAAAATACCTTGCACGCATGTAATCAGATATGTAGCATAACCATTGTTCACTACTATATAATAATATAGAGGGAATAAATTTTAGGAAACAAAGGGAAGGACCAGTAACGAAATGCACAGAGAATGGGCATGGAGGATGATGGCTAGCTAGTTCCGGTTGAAGTGCGCTGAGGCCAGAGAGACGCTCCATGAGTTTTGCCTTTTAGCAGGCCTTTATTAGAATGAATGAGAATCATCGATGTTCTTTGTTCGTTGCTCTGCATGGCGAGTGTGGCTTTTACGATTGCAAGCTTTGCAACTGCATTCATACAAATTAGACGATGTAGACATTTATAACTAATTATCGTGAATAATTCAAGAACTGAGGGCCAATGGCATGATGACACGTCAACAAGACTTGCGACTAGAGGTTTATGTAACAGATAGTTTTGGAATTCATTTTATGTTTAGGGTAACATTAAACATATATAATTAGAAATGTTTATTTGAATTATTTGAATATTCAAAAAATTAACAATGACAATTATATCAAAGTCCTAAAGGTTTTAAGGAAATGCACCTTCAATTGCAAGTGCACATATTTGCACATGACTTTTTTTGAGAGGCATGTATGGCTTACAAACTTTGTGTTGCAGAGATAACGAGAAAATGACACGCTACATTTAAATTTTGAAATGAAGAGAAGGTTTACAATGTGGCGCATCTACTTCAAAGGTCTTTTGGATAAAGAGTTTAGAGAATCCTATATTTTGGTTTTCTATTTGGAGGTCTTATCGAAAATTAAGGATTCAAAATTAGAAATTACGGCCCTAATGATAATTTAGGGGCCACCTTATGAAATTTCATAGGCCTACACAAATTCAATATATGTGTGATTTATTAATAATACACCCACAAAATTTATGCCTCAAAAAATTAATAAGACAAAGTTAGAGAACTCGCAATTAAACGAAGTGGCATTTTTGGATTTAGTGTTTATTTTATGAGTGAGTCATTAAAACATAAATTTTAAAAATAAACAATGATCTTTGTTTTTGGAGGGGCATGTATGACAATATTTGATTTGCAGTGTATTTGCCATGTCAGTAGAGGTTGTAGAAAATTTTATTTGTCTTTTGAATTTACCAAGTGCTTTTACTAAGTGAGTTGTGTCATTTTTGATATATTTGTTTGTCAATACATCATGTGGTATCATTTAGTGCGATATGAAAAGGTTGTGATAATTAGTATTGAAAACTATACATGGAGTGAAAGGTCAATTTCTAAAGGTTACATGTCATTCGCTCATGCATCAACATTTTGGATCATGTAGATTCTAAGCAGTGACTTTGCTATGTAATTGATGGCATGAATAATACAATGACTAGCTATGCTAGATATTTGATTGTGTGGCTAATACTCTAGTGAACAATGGTTATGCTAAAATTTATTCCCTCTATAATATTATATAGTAGTGAACAATGGTTATGCTAAATATGCTACATGCGTGCAAGGTATTTTTTTGATAGGTTCAATTTTATTTAATTTATACATGTGATAAGTTTTTGACAAGACAACAACTTTAAGGGATGTTCATTTGACAAACATGTGACTGATACAAAGACATGTAGCCTGGCAAAAAGAATAGCATGCCAGTGATTCTATATCAGTAAGCAGTCGCTATGAGTAAAAGTGACACTATGAAAGTGACACTATGAGAAACAGAGTAATAGTGACAAATATTTGGTTCCATGTTAGCGACACAGAGTTGCTTAGAATCTGTGAAGGGGTTGCCAACAATTTTTTGTCGCTAAAAATTACGTTGGTAGTGGTTGCCTTAAATAGTAATTGTATGCGTGATTTTAACTTCAAATCTCTTCAAGGGACATAGGAGGAGTTGTAGGGGTGTGATAAAAAGTTTATAAATATAAATATAAATAAATAAATAAATAAATAAATTTAAAATATATATATATATATATATATATATATATATATATATATATATATGTATATATAAATGTGGGGTCAATACAAATATATGTTTGACTTGTGCTTAAAAGTCTTGTGATGAAGATGTTAGTTGAGGTAGGAATTCTATATTCCACATTTTACTTATTTACTTGAAATTATAAAGAAATAAGTTCATGAAATGACTTCAAATTTTTCTTTTGTAAAGATGTGTTTCAACTATATACAAAACCAAACTTTTCATAACTTTTATCCCATCAATCAAAATAAAATGAATCAACGCTTGCATGTACATATGGATTTATGAAACCAAATCCAATTTTTTTTCATGAACATTGAGTTCCAAATAAGCACAATGTTAACCCTCTAGTGCCCAGTTGACCACATTATGGTCACTGCAATGTTCAAAATGCAAATAGCAGAGAATCCACAAAGAATTGGAACTTTAATTTTGAAGTTCACATTTGCCCACATACATTACACAACTACCAAAAAAAGAAATTTTCAATTTTGTATTGTATAACTATCAAAATACCTATCAATAAAACGCGAAAATATTGCAAATACTTGAAAATACAGTAACGACTTACAAATACAACACATGTATTATGCAATATTTCTTGTGTTTGGAAGTTTGTTAACTTAATTGGTTTTTTTTTGGATTGTGTTCTCTTCTTCATCTTCCATTAGTGTGTGTAATCCGATCTTGACTAATGTACCCACTCATGTCAATTTTCATTGTATAAAATTTTGTCTTAAACCGTATATCCACAAATCTCTTTCACTTATAAAATTCATAATGGTTATGTGTGAGTCTATTCTTGATATGAAAGATTGCAACGGAGAGGTGTTGATATAGGGCATAGATGAAACTTCTTTACTTTCATTTTTGAAAATTTAACCCGAATTCTATTTAACTTTGAAGTCACACACCCCCCAAAATCTCATTTTTGAGCGTGCATTATACAGTTCAAATACATACTATAATCTTCCAATCCCACAATTGGATGATTCTCAAATTTTGATAAAATGTGTGTTCTTTAGTTGATAAGAGAATTTCACAGCTACTTTCTAATTTAATCCATTCTATTTGTGATAGTCTCAATTACAGTGAAATAATCCACTGTGAAATCCAGTGCTCCCACCTACAGTACCCTGGGCACTAAAGGATTAATACACAATGATTGTTAACCCCTAAAGTGTTTTGAAGCTTTAAACAAGTGTTTTTTGATAAGGACTATTGTCTTCAAAATTTGTGATTTAAAATAAATAAATTAATGTAACTTATGAGCATCTTATTTTTCATATCAATTTTTGTTTGATGTAATTAAAATCAATATTGAAAAATGCTAAAATTTTCTTTTGTTTTCATTTCAGAAAGAAGTATTCCAAGCATTCAATTTTTTAATGGCTTTTTAACATTGAAGTGGTTCACTTCTCCAAATTAGAGTATTGGTCATACCCTTGCAACTCCAAGCCCCAAGGGACGAAAAGGCTTTTGGCATCCCAATCATGTTTGGTCCCTAATTGTTTATCGTTGGTTATTTTTTGTTTAGAATTAAAACACTTAAACAATGACTTTAATCCCATTGCATATATGCATCCAAAATTGGATTGTTAAAGAAACACACCATAGCTTTTCAAATGTCTCATTCATATCTAAAACTATAAAAGATATAGAAATTTATAAATGGGACAAAAATAAATGATCCAATTGTGTGACTATAACTTAGAATTATATGCTACAAATTCTTACCTATAACATTAGTATCTAGGAATAATTTGGGATATACTTATGATCTACACTTTGGGTATATGTGAGATCATAGTGTAAATAGATGAGCAATTTTGTTTTTTTAAGATTGCCCATGTTGTAAAATGTGCCTTTTGGTCCCATAATATAAGTTTTCTTTTGTAAGAAAGGTCGAGGGACTTTAGATTTGGATAGAGCCCTAGGTCAAGAAAATGCATGTAAAATTTCAAAGTAAAATGAAACTCAAAACACATTGTCCGAGTGAGGACCCAAAACAAAGACCACGTAGCATTTTTACTATAACTCAAATTGTCACGAAAATTAGATTTTTTGAAAGCTTGTTTAATTCCTTAAAATAAAAATAACAAATAAATATGATACTTCATCTTTAATGTCAAAAATTGTCAAAACCTATTTCAAATTTAATAAATGTTTAGGGTCGAATAATAGGAATTATACTCATATGCTTATTAGAGAAATTCGCAAACTCACGGGATCAGTGGTCCACAATTGCATCTTGTATCCCGTATAATTTAAATATCCAAGAAGTCCCTCTCACAAGCTCAAGAGAGGTGTGTTGGGCTAACATTGGAAGTTCCTAAAGCTCTTGGGGCCACGAGGTCCGAGGTTCAAACCTTGGCGGCCACTATTATTCAACATTGTGGTGCATTAATGGGCGGGCCCCGGCGGCATACTCGGTGGCGCGCCTTGAGACGGGAGCAAACTCACTCACCCTACTTTACTTACCGGAAATATAACTCATCCGGTTTTTATTTTTGGAGCCCGACACTCCTACTTTTAATGTTCCATAAGCCATAATCTTTATTGACGCAGTACCAGAAGCCTGAGATTTCAAGACTTTACGAATTTCTCTATTGAGACCAAAAAATTCACTTTTTGTTTCCTTATTATTCAATGTTTTCCAGCTTGAAGTGAATTTTTAACTCTTAAACATCAAAAAGTTCCACGAGCTTGTTTTGATAGAATAATCAAGAAAAGTGGATTTTTTCAACCAAAATTGAAATGGATTGATGCTTTGAAAAGATGATTAAAAAATGAGGTTAAATTTAGAAAATACAATTGTTTTAGTAAATTGTACATTCCAAGGAAATTGGAAAGAGAATTAGTGGGGAGGGAGGAGAGGGACTTCGGCAGCTTGAGATCTTGATGGATACTAGAGCTACCAGCGCTGGTTGGTGCTATTTAATAGGTTTTTTATTTTTATTTTTATTTTTATAATTTTAACTTTTTATTTATAATAATGTTAGAATTCATAATTGTAGAGCTCACTGTAGAGCCGGAAATCTCATTGTATTTTTTAATTTTCTTTGGGCTGCCTGTCTAGGACCCTCTTGACGTTTGAGGGTTAAGCCTCAATGTAGAGTCTGACAACACCTTCACCACACAACACTTTAAAGTAGAGGGACCTTATTCCATTCTCCTCTCCAATTTTGTTCCAAACGCATTGCCCAATGCTAATTGAATTACCATGGAGACTTGCAAAAATGGGAGAACTGAAGTTGCAGGCATAACTTTGGAAAGGAGAACCACCTTCTGCCAATGGTACGACATGTTGTAAAAAGTGAAAACTGGATCTCATTAAAAAGATGCTTATTTGATCCAATTCCAAGAGGTAGACATTGTGAACTGCTCTATTATGTTATTATGTTATGTATGAGAGAGTATCTTATTATAGTGACTAATATCTTTGAAACCAAATGGGATCAGTGTATTCCAGTATATTCATACTTGGCTTCTCACTAAACCGTATGAGTATCTGATGCGGTATTTTCTGAAATGGGAAGGTACTGAAAAGGCCTTAAATTTGGTAGGAGCCAGCCAGAGGGGCCAATTTCCTCTGAGTTTCCTTTGCAAAATGAAGAATAAGGGGATGCTAAAGATGGATGTCAACGAAAAGACACATAAGTTCTCGTGTCCCAGAGTTTCGGATGAATGTCTTCATTTAGTTCCTCCTGCATATTCCCATGAGTTTAATAGAATTATATTCTAGGGTTCTCTCACAAGTGGAAGTGTATACCGGTATTAGAAAATGAACTCATATACGGTCCAACTAAGTTTAGCTCCGATTCCTCTACAGTTGGGGGTGGCCCTAAATCACTAACAACACCCAACCTTAGTAACTGCATTGCAATTGTGCTTGGCTTTCCAAATAGAAAAAAGCATGCTCAAGTTATTCCCCTTTGAAAACGTCTTCAGACACCTAGAAGCAAAAAAAAGCACCTTAGGAAATGTAAATATTGTAAATGTACCTTGCATAAAGTTCTTTTCTTTAGCCCTTTTACTATTGACCTCAAGATTTTGGCCACTATATCCACATCACTGTAGGAGATTTCAGAATCATGGGCAACTAGCTCCACATCATTTTTAGCTAAAGATTGGGTGGTGAGACCTCGGGGGGTGCACTGTACTAAACATGTACGAGTATACGTGAGTGCACAGGAGGGATATTAATTTGAATATTTCCGTATTACGTATACATACAATAGACATATTTGGAGAAGAAAATATTGACGTATACATAAATTCACATATATTTAGGATGAAATAGATATGTATACAAAAGTTTTAGTCATATAATCCCTCGTATACAAGGGGGTTTTCAAAGGGGGTCATGAACGCACATGATTCTCAAACATAGTGTAAAGTGCACCCCCCGAGGGTGAGACATTGTATTTAATGTTAAAACTTCTACAATGCTACTGTTGAAAAGGGTGGACTCCATTAACTGTTAAAAAACCTTATGTAAGTGGAACACACATCCAAAAAAAATTGGGCAAATGTTTTGCCAATATTTTTCTTCATTTTGAGAGTAGCTACCTTTACACTAAAAGAAAAAAATTGGGTGAAAAAGTGTTAAAACCCTCTCAAAAATTTATTGGAGTTGCTAATGTTTCGATGAAAGTTCTTGATGGTAAATAATTTTATGAATGACTATATAAATATATGGATAATTCTGTTCATTTTTCCTATACCTGGAGAACATTCTAAGGTGCGTGTGACTCTACCAACAAAAAACAACAAACTAATTGGCTATTGGTGTCATTTCTATCATGATGATTTTAGTTGAATGTGATTTGGAGACCATTGTGAATAAAGAGTTTGTAGATGCAATTACCATCTTTTGGTACAATATATATTGAAATATAAATTATGTTTTATATATTATTGTAATTCTTTTACTTGTAACCAGAATTTTACTATTATATCAAAGATTATATTGTACATGACTTTAACTAACCCCATTTTGTTTTATATAAGTTAAATTTAATATTTTTAATTCAAAATCATAGAAAAGGGTGAAAGATACATTAAAATTACCTTTCCCCAAAACAATTGTACTAAAAAGTAAACATTAAAAGATAGAGTATGTTTAGCCACGTTTCAAGGGCATTGCTACCCATGTTAATGAAAAGGTTTATTTTTTATGTTTCTTTTTAGAGATAGACTTTTGTGGCATTTTCTATGTATCAAAACCCTTTTTCGATAGTAACTTTCAAATTGGTTATAATGCTACAATTTTGAACTTTAGTCTCCATGTTTTTTAAGTATTCTCTAATATGTGTAGTATTTTGCAATCTTGCTGTAAATACTTAACCCCTTAATAACTTACAAGCACTTGGTATAAAACTTTGAATTCTTTTTGTGAATATTACTTTTTACCTTTACTTCTTTATATTCCCATAACATTCTCTAGCACCCATTGAACACATCATGTTCAATAGTGACAATAGTCATAGTTATTCTCTAAGACCTCATTCATTCATGTTTTTGTTCATTTTGAGCAAACTCTTAGGTTACAAATTCTACATAGAAGTGTTATAATTATGCATGTTGTTTATAGTGAATGTTTACATCCTAGTGTTTACGCTGAATGTTAGCATCCTAGTATTTATAGTGAATGTCAACATCCTCGTATTTTTAGGGAATGCCAATATCTTGGTATTTATAGTGAGTGTCAGCATCCTAATGTTTTCAATATATGTCAACATCATAGTGTTTACGCTGAATGCGAGCATCCTAGTATTTACAGTCGATGTCAGCATTCTAGTATTTACAGTCCATGTTAGCATCCTAGTATTTACAGTCAATGTCAGCATTCTAGTATTTACAATCCACGTCAGCATCCTGATATTACAGTTGATGTCAACATCCTAGTATTACAATCCATGTCAGTAGTCGATGTCAACATCCTAGTATTACAATCCATGTCAGTAGTCGATGTCAACATCCTAGTACCTTATTACTTTTTCAGTTTTGGCAATTGAACGTCGAATATTTAATTAAATTTCATAAAGGACCTTCGGCAGTGAGCTTTCTAATATTTTTTGATTTGGCGGTTTTTAAATAAATAATACAAAATGTAGCACAAAAGCAATATTACATGTAGATTGGTGGGCTAGCTACTATACACCAACCTTCACACGTTATAGGAATGCAAGCTCAAAATGAGTTGTTTAAATCTTGATGGACATGCTCTATAAGTCTTAAGACGACCAAATGTAGGATTACAAGCTTTAGTACCATATCATTGGAATATTTGTTATTTAAGAAAATATTCATTCTTTATTTATTGGAAAAATACTATCACAATGACTATTAGCATCTTAGTATTTGTTTTAAGATTGCCATCTATAGTCAAGATGTGTAACTCAAAGTGACATTTTACAACTACATAAGAATGTTATGTTCCATTGTTCATATTCTTTGATTATTTATTTCATTGAAATGCTACTTTATAACAAATCTTTGTAAGATTCTATTTGAAAAATTCCATATTTCTTTAGCTGTTAGAGGATCAAAAATAGAATCAAAGTCTATCTATCAACATCCTTGTGTTTACAATGAATGTCAAGCCTAATGTTTACAATGAATGTTAGCATCTTAGTATTTATAGTGAATGTTAACTTCCTAATGTCGAGCCTAATGTTCATAGTGAATAACAAAATCAAAATGTTTACAGTGAATGTCAAAGAGGATGTCAACATTCTAGTGTTTATAGTGAATGTTAGCATCCTAGTGTTTGCAGAGAATGTCAACATTCTAGTGTTTATAGAGAATGTCAACATTCTAGTGTTTATTGTGAATGTCAGCATCCTAGTGTTTACAGAGAATGTCAAAGAGGACGTCAATATCCTAATGTTTACAATGAATGTTAACAAGGATGCCAACATTTGAGTGTTTGCAGTGAATATTAGCATCCTAATGTTTACAGTGAATGTCAACATCCTAATGTTTACGATGAATGTCGGTATCCAAGTGTTTCTTTTCAAATTACCATCGATAGTAGAGACCTGTAGCAAAAGGTGACTTTTAACAATTACTTGAGAATGTTATGTCCCATCGTTCATATTCTTTGAATGCATTCATTATTTATTTGCTTCAAATGGTACTTCACAACAAATCTATTTAGAATTTTATTCAAAAATTTCCATATTTTAAAAAAATTCAGAGGATCTAAAATAAAATTAAAACTATTCTTTTGAAAAACCATTAAAGAAAATGAAAAAGTAAAGTGGCACAATCTATCCTATTTAATTGCAATTTCTTTGACCTGAAAGACTTGAATGACCTAAATGACAAGTATAACATTATCTTTTTGAATTGGAATTGTCATTTTACTTTTCAAACTTAATGCTTTTATTATGGAAAACACACCAAAATTTTATAAATTGGAATGGATATTTTAGTTTTCAAACTTTGTGTTTTTCTCTTATAGAAAAACTCTAATATTTTGTTAACCTTTAAACTTCCAAGGGGGATTCCCACCCAAGGCTATCTCATTTTGAACATTTTTGTTAATGATCTTTGAATGCTTTTCAAAACCTTTTTTGTGAATTTTCAATTGAAAGAACTCACAACTCATTGCATGCAGCCCATGTGAGTTAAACAAAATTTCTTTTGAGATCAATGAATCTCATTAGCTTAATTTTTTTAGTTTTGATCGGATGAACATAATTCCATTGAAAAGAAGACTAATTTACCTATGACATCATGCCTTGTATCTTGATTTCTTTTATGCATGGGCAGCCCGAGAAAATAGGTAGCGACCAAAAAATGGTCTTTTGGAAGCTTAGGGGGTTAGGATTGGCACGAGTCTATTTGTTTAAGACCTCAAGCCAAAGTTCACGTGATAGTGGATTTTAACGATACCCTACTTCCGTAGCAGGTACGACACCTTTCTGCCAAATGTTTAATTATTTCTCAAAATATATCTTTGCAAAATGGATATTCTTTAAAATCTGTTATTTCCCTTGCAATTTTAATTTTAATTTTGAAATTTAATTTCTCACAAATTTTTGGGCATCTTTTTTTATAATATTTTTTGGCCAAAAATTGCTATATAGGTACGGAAATAAAAAAAAAAATCCTCATTTGAATTTATAATCATTGGACTAAACCAAAGACCATCGTGAATAAAGGTCTATTAGGAGTAGTGTGTCTATTCATGCCTCATGGACATGGGTAGCGAGGTCACTCTATATGGACATTTTTTTTTCATTTTTCATGAAGTCCCATAATGACAATATAAAACGTTACAGTGGTGCTCCATTTTTCAACATTCATCCACATCTTCATTACAAAACATCACATATTCATAATTTTAAATTATTTTCATCCACAACTTAGCGATTTCGTAGAATTTTTCTTTTTAATTTGAATTTTTTTTCTACCTAAGAACTTCACGATTTTGACCATTTTCTAGCTAGATTTTTTTTCCCCGGTGCAATCTGGCGATATTTTTCGCCCAAAAAAATGCCCTGCACTCTATGAATCGAACAAGAAAGCTTTAAATTGATAGTGGACTTTCTTTCTTTTTTTAATAATAAGAAAATGACATTTTTTAGATTTTTTTTACTTTAACAGAAATATGTTTCAAACATTTCAATAAATGACTGGCATGGGTAGTCTCAAATCTAGGTTGGTTTGAGAAAGTGATGGTGGTCTCGCATCCCACCTTAATTGCACCTGCCCTTCAGTTAAATCCAGGTGACGACTGAAAAACAGGAACTGCGGCAAGCACTTGGGCCCGTCGCGCATTGATGAGTAAAACACGTATCAACCTGACCTCCGTCCGTCATTAGAGATGACAAAACTGATGATAATAAGTAAGTTACTACTGCCACCATTGATAGCTGGAAATGGAAAGAGATGACCACAGGAAATGTGAGTGCTTTAGACTCTACCCCTCACTTCACTCTGCAGCTTACTATCAGTACACTGTGGTCCTGTATGGCCTCTGTATAATCAAATCTAGATAGGTCTGAACATTTTCTAGCCTGTGAACATACTTGTTCAAATGGGAAATTTAAGTTCATTTCTGACTGCCTGCAAACAGCCCGCATTGAGTGTTTTTTTACAGGGCCCTCAATATTAATGTGACAAGGTAGTCACTGGAGATTTCGAGGATTTCTATGATTTCAGATCCACAATTTTTGGCTGCTGATGTACAAGTATTGAAAATCTGACATCTTTGAGTTTTTCCAGAAAGTAGAAAAGGTGGCATTGTCGAGGGAGTTGCCCAGTCATGTGGTGCCCAATTCACAATCAATTTTAGCACACAACAGCCGTATCTACAGAAAATTTGGATAGGATCATCCGTTTTAATATTTTTCATCCTAGAATTGGATATGATCATCCATCTATGTACTTTTCATCCAAATTTTGGAGAAGGGATTGGAGGGGGGCAACACAAAGTCAAGGTTATATCATAAAGTCTTCATTGTCCTATAGTCAATAGGGATGGATGGAAACACAAGGTGTTTTGTGGCACTTGTTTAATTCATGGCCATATAACATGTCTTTGCCGCTCTTACAAAATGTAAAATAAGGCAATGACCAACTTTGCACTAACATTGTAGTGTGATGATTATACCGGGGAGTGGAGCTTCGAGGACGCCTTGAAGTATTTGGAAAGGGGGCTTTGCCAATGTTTGAGGCCAAATCCTTTAGAAGGCCCAATTGGTCCAATTAGAATTTGAATTTCCTTAAACCTCTACTGGATCGTATCTATGTTTCTTCATAAACCACTCAAAACAGCCAATTTTAGTGCATTGATATAAAAAAAATTGAATTGATCAATTAATTAATTTTCAACTACAAGATCTTGTACTAAATTATTAAAAGAGTTTGGAATGAATTATAAACCATTCGACTACATAGTTTGCAAGATATTAAAATTTCAAATTAAGAAAATAGTTTTTTGGTTCCTAGTCCAAAAACTGCAGCAAGGTTTGACCACCTTTGGTGTCTAACTTTTCTACCAAGCAAGGACGGTTTTTCCCAACAAGAAAGAGAACCAATTGTGTGTCTTAAATTTGTTTCTTAGAACCTCATCCAAGGCAATGTATAGCATTTGATGACATTTTGGGAGCAAACTAAAAAACATTATCATGAGAATAAAGTAATAGGAGGTCGTGATTGACTTATAGGATTGTTGGAGATTTAGTGAAAGATTATTTAGCCCTAATGCATACGAAATTTGTTTATGTGGGATCACTAACATGACAAAGAAGCATATTCTTGATGCAACTTCATATGTTGTTTATATACATTGTTTATTTCTATTATTGTGATAGTATGAACAATGCAATTCACCTTTTTCAAATTAGTGTAGAAATATAGTAACATAATATTGATATTTCATTTAACCCCTAAATGATAGAGGGGGTAAGGGAAAAATCTAGATGTGTTGTAAAACGTTATTTTTGCAACTTCAATGAAGTTTGGTTCAAAAGAGAAAATGAAAAGCATGATGTTCAATGATTATCCGTGCGGTCGAACTTTCAAAAAATGTTTCAAATACTTTTTTTAATGAATTTAAAAGCATTTTCCATTTAATATTCACCAAAAAATTATTTAAAATTTGAAAACTTGAAATTTGGTATGATTGGTTAAAACTAAAAATTCTATTTTAAACTTTAAAAAAAAATTTCAAAAAAGAGAACATCATTAGTTTCTTCAAATAATAAATTTTATAACATTGAGACAATATTGAGGTCTTTGTCTTTGAAAAATTCTCCTCGGTGGATTTTAATACGGATTGGCATGATTAAAATTGGGTTTGAAAGTTGACTTGATTTACTATTTGAAGGTATTTTTTATTTCTTATAAAACTATTTTTTTTCATCCTAGATAGCCCGTAAAAATAGGGCAGCGATCATAAAATGGTCGTTCGTTCACTTAGGGGCTAAATATTGATAATTTAATCTTAAATTTTATATACATATATAAGCATTATTTTAATTATATTTTAATAAGAAATCATTCAATTAGACATTCACTACCTAAAATCAGGCCTAAAATTGTTTGGAAATTTTGACATACAACTGTACATGCTCTACATTCATTCACCTTCATTATGTAAGGACTTCTTTTGCATAGCTTTGAATCTGGAAAAGAATGTAATGAAATTTATAAAAAAAATCACTTTACATGGACTAGCATTATACATCTTGGTATGATTCACTTGGAAAATTTTCATCAAAATTGTGCTCAATAATTTGCAAAGACAGGTGAAAATCTGCACTAATACTTAAACTTGGTTTGTGTATAGGAATGTCTTTAGGAATTAAGCATCAAAAAAAATCCGTAGCAAAAAGTAATATTTTAATTTCTTATTTGGATGAAATAACTATGTTGAATGACATGTTGTAATTAGACTACAACTAGAACTATTAGCCGGAAGATCATCACAAATCTATTGACCAAATTTTCTTTGAACATCTATAGAATTATTAGTGAAGTTCAGCACGGATCTTTCAATAATCAAGCGTGCCCAAACAAGCAGTTGTGTATTAATTTGATTGATAATCCTAGTAGGTTTTGAATTTGAACAAACTATAAAATCATGGGCAAAATTGAAATATCTTTTCTTTATAAAAACATATATATATATATATATATATATATATATATATATATATATATATATGTATATACATATATATATACATATACATATATATACATATATATTTAGGAAAATCTATTTAAGAGGCACCCCTTGTTAAAGGACAATACTTTTGTATTGCAAATAACAAAAAAAAAAGCAATAATTGTTTTGGATACATAGACTAAATAAAATATTGATATTCCGAATATCCATCATGAAGAATGTGGAATGTTATAATTTGAACATCCTTAGCCATGCTTTGAAAATACTGTGACAATCATTCTTTCACATTCTTCATTATAAAATTCTCAAATTGTTATATAAGTTACATGCTTGTACAAATTGAATAACGACGGGCTCGATCCCCTTATACAAGAACGTTTTTGGGTCCAACATGTATTGTATGATTTTAAGGGGTATCAGGGGTTGACAGAACTTCATGTGAGAGTGAAAGTCTCATGTCTACTCAACTTCAGTCCATATGTACAATCACAATTTTAATATGAGTAATTACAACTGAGCAGGCCACAGATATTCATCCGGCCAGAGGAGAAAAGTTGTACTAGTGTCCAGAGGAAGATTGTGATGTTAGTGTGTGCAGTAAATGTCTTTCACTGTAATGACCAACTGGGAGCCACAGGACGTCCATCAGTCGCCTCAAGTCTGAATCCAAACTCTGGATATTGCACTTCATTCATTCACCCTACCCCTGAACCAATCACAAGATGACATGTGGCACTTTTGGATTAAGAAAATAATTAATTTATGTTGAAACTGATTGTGACGTAGGGTGCGCTTTTGAGAGGACCCAGGTATTAGGTTCGTCATTAGTCCCTAAACGTCCCAACATTCAGAAACTAGACCACGAATAGATTCAAAGCCTTGTAACTTTCTCATACAACTTTGAATGATTTTCATCCAAGTCACCTTTGAAAGCCTATAAAATTCTTTACGAATTACAATAAATACCTTGTGATGGGGAGCTGTTGATAATCTTGGAGAGGCCTCCAACTACAAGTGTGTCAAATTTGTTAGGTAGATTTTATGTTTGCAATGGTCTTCTCATGTACATCTTAGCCATGCTAATATTTACTTTTGAGGCTAGAATCTACTTGTGTTCAAAGGGTTGGTACGTTTAGGGATTAAGGAACTGAGATGACGGGAGGTCACACCGCATTCAATTATTAAGAGCTAAGCCTACATGGCACACGGCGTGTTGGACATTAAAAAATAAAGTATGTTTAGCCATGCTTCAAGGGCATTGGTACCCATGTTGATAGCAAGGTCTACCTTTGATGTTTGTTTTTAGAGATAGACTTTTATGGCATTTTTTTCTTCTAAACCCTTTTTCGATAGTAACTTCCAAATTGGTTATATTGCTACAATCTTGAACTTTAGTCTCCATGTTTTTTTAAGTATACCTTAATATGTGTAGTACTTTGCAATCTTGTTGTAAATACTCAACCCCTTAATAACTTAAACGCACTTGGTATAAAACTTTGAATTCCTTTTGCGAATTTTTACCTTTACTTCTTTATATTCCCATAACATTCTTTAGCACCCATTTAACACATCATGTTCAATAAGACCTCATTTATTCATGTTCAATAAGACCTCATTTATTCATCAAGAGTCATAGTTATTCTATAAGACCTCATTTATTCATGTTTTTGTTCATTTTGAGCAAACTCTTAGGTTACAAATTCTACATAGGAGTGTCATATGCATGTTGTTTATAGTGAATGTCTACATCCTAGTATTTACAGTGCATGTTAGAATCCTGGTATTTCTAGTGAATGACTGCATTGTGGTATCTACAAGGAATGTCAGCATCTTGGAATTTACAGTGAGTGTCACCATCCTAATGTTTTCAATATATGTCAACGTCTTAATGTTTATGCTGAATGGTAGCATCCTTGTACTTATAGTCGATGTCAACATCCTAGTACCTTACTATTTTTGCAGCTTTTGCAATTGAATGTCGAATATTTAATTAAATTTCATAAAGGACCTTTGGCAATGGGGTTTCTAATATTTTTGATTTGGCTATTTTTAAATAAAAATATACAAAATGTGGTACAAAAAAATGTTACATGTGGATAAGTGGGCTCGCTACTATACACCAACCTTCACATGTTGTATGGCTACAAGCTCAAGACGAGTGGTTCAAATCTTGGTGGACATGCTCTATAAGTTGTAAGACAACCAAATGTAGGATTACAAGCTTTAGTACCATATCATTGGAATATTTTATTATTTAAGAAAACATTCATTTTTATTTTTTTTGGAAAACTACTATAACAATGACTGTTAGCATCCTTCTATTTGTTTTAAGATTGCCATCTATAGTGGAGATGTGTAACTCAAGGTGACATTTCACAAATGCACAAGAATGAACATTATGTCCCACCGTTCATATTCTTTGATTATTTATTTCATTTAAGTGGTACTTTATAACAAATCTTTGTAAGATTTTATTCAAAAAAATCTATATTTCTTTAGATGTTAGAGGATCTAAAATAAAATCAAAGTCTTTTCTGTCAACATCCTTGTGTTTACAGTGAATGTCAATCCTAATGTTTACAATGAATGTTAGCATCCTAGTATTTATAGTGAATGTTAACTTCCTAATGTTCACAGTGAATAACAATATCAAAGTGTTTACAATGAATATCAACATTTTAGTGTTTGCAGTGAATGTCAAAGAGGATGTCAAACATCCTAGAGGACGTCAATATCCTAGTGTTTACAGTGAATGTCAACACGAATGCCAACATCCAAGTGTTTGCAGTTTGTATAGATATTGCACTTCATTCATTCACCCTACCCTAACCCAATTACAAGATGACATGTGGCACTTTTGGATTGAAAAAAATTAATTTATGTTGAAGTTGACAATGACGTAGGGTGTGCTTTTGTGAAGACATAGGTATTAGGTTAGTCATTAAGGAACTCAGAAGATGGGAGGTCACACCACATCCAATTACTAGGAACTAAGCCTACATAGCACACATTGTGTCATTCTGTGTAAAACTATTTTTTTGTACTTAAAATATTTTGAACTTGACTAAGGTAGTAGCCGTTTGGAAATGGCTACTACCTATCCACTTCACATGTAGGTGACATTATCAAACGGATATTAATACGGCTACTACCAAACGGCTACTACCTATCCACTTCACATGTAGGTGACATTATATAAAACCTAGGTCTTATCCACTTCACATGAAAGTGGCCACGACATCATCAATTCTCAACTCAAAACTTATAACCTAACTTGATGTGAACACAACTTTTGTGAAGCTGCGTTGAAATGGACATTTATCTTTTCTAAAACCAATACGAGATAAAGTAACAGATTTGGTGCCATTACATAAGTCTTAGGTCCTATCCACTTCACATGTAGGTGACATTACATAAGACTTAGGTCCTATTTACTTCACATATAGGTGACATTACATAAGACCTAAGCCCTATCCACTTCACATGCATGTAACGATTGCATCAACAATTACCAATTCAAGGCCTAAAATCCAACTTGATGTGAAGACAATTTCAGCAAATTTGTTTAGAAATGGAAATTTGTCATTTCTAAAACTAGTATTAGATAAAGTAACGGATTTGATGCCATTACATAAATCTTAGGTCCTATCCACTTCACATGTAGGTGATCACGGCATCAAAAAATTTCAACTGTAGACTTAAAATTGAGCTTGATGTAAACACAATTTCAATGAAATTGCTTAGAAATGGACATTTATCTCTTCTAAAACCAATATTAGATAAAGTAGTGGATTTGTTGCCATTACATGAATCCTAGGTCTTGTTTACTTCACATATAGGTGATATTACATAAGACCTAAGTCCTATTCACTTCACATGCATGTAACAATCGCATCAACAATTATCAATTCAAGGCCTAAAATCCAACTTGATGTGATGACAATTTCAGCAAATTTGTTTAGAAATGGACTTTTGTCATTTCTAAAACCAGTATTAGATAAAGTAATGGATTTGGTGCCATTACATAAGTCCTAGGTCCTATCCACTTCACATGTACTAGGTGACAACTGCATTAATAGTTCTCAATTCAAGACGTAAAATCCAACTTGATGCGAAGGCAATTTGTCAGAACCGCCTACTTCTACTCATCAACACTCTTTTTATTGCTTCGTAATGTGAAAAGATAGTTGATGACAAGTTTTAACAAAAAAGAAAAGAACAATTTTAGTTAGAAGCAAGTGAGAACGTACCTTTTCTCATAGAGATTTTTCTTCAATTTTTGAGCACATGGCTCCAGTGAAATAAACATTGTAACCCCGGGGGTGCATTGTACTAAACACGTATATGTATATGTGAGTGCACAGAAGGGATATTAATTCGAACATTGCCGTATTACGTATACATACAATAAACATGTTTAGAGTTGAAAATATTGATGTATACTTACATTAAACAAATATTTAGAACGGAATAAATATGTATACGAAGGTTATTAAACATATAATAACCCCTCGTATACATGGGGGATTTTAGAGGGGGTCATGAACACATGTGATTTTCAAACATAATGTAGAGTGCACCCCCCAAGGTTATAACACATTCATCTAGATAGAGGAAATCATTGTAAATGAATGAATTTTTTCTCAAATGGATCAAAAGACGTCGATATTGAATGAATATTTGGTGACAAAGAAATGAATTCCGGTTCTCTAAATTTATCTCTTTCCAAAAGCAGTTTTTATTTCCAGGTTTATCTTGCTACCTAAAAAAAGGCTGCTTACTCAACAGTGGCTGGTCCCTGCAAAGCTCTCATGGGTTTTGTTTGGGCTCTTACTACTTGTGTAATTCATCAGGCATATACTCATGCACACACATACATATACGAATATGATTTATTTATTTTATAAAAATTCCATCAAAAGTGTAGGCCCTTAGGACACACGGTGAAGAACTTCGGTCCCTTTTGGATCCGGCATGAATCAAAAATCCGTTCGTTTAAGACCCCACACCAAAGTCCATATCTTAATGAAATACATGACGTCAATTGAAGATCTACATAAACAATTGTGCCGTTAACGGTTTTTCACATCATTTTGTAATGTCGAATGTTCAAAAATCTAGAAGAATGACCCGACAATAGCTACCCGAGGTCGAATATTTGAACAACGAATTTTATGGAAGTGTCCGTGACTTGTTCCCGAGATCGAATATTTCCCGACAAAAAGGCTGTACCTTGTAAAAAAACAGATACGTGCATTTCCACATGGTTATTGGACGACAAATAATGTCCCCCATGATTGGATAGACTTTTAACACCGCACACTTAATCAGAAACTTGAATTCAAACTGCTTGCAATTGGAATTTAGCCACTGGTGTCAATTTGATATCAAAAATTCAGATGCTACATCCAAAATAACGACATTCAAATTCTACGTTAACTGCTAAATCTTGTACATTCAAAATTCTTTTACTCCTTTCCTAACCAATGTACAGTGCCCTACAGAAAGTAAGGTAACGCCCATTTCAACCTGTAAGATATTTTTTCAAAATTTGACCTTTGTACACCCATTTTTCAAAACCAACCTATTAAAATGATAGTTTTATGCAATATTGATCAACACATCAAATTTCAATTTCAAATTTTTTATTTTTATTTTTGATAAACTATTTGGTGTATTTTTCATTGTGGTACATAATAGTTGACTGAAAAATATTGGTGATGATTTTTTAAAATTTTATTGTGCAAATATATAGGAATCATTGATGTGTGCATCTTACTTTTAGGGAAAAATTGCATTACCTAAGAAAATTTTCAACTATAGAGAATTCAATGTCAAAGGCTTGCCTTCCCAAATTTTGTTAAATAGATATTATTAAATTGGAATCATATTTTTCTAATTGACCCTTAAATTATGATTACTTTTATACCTTTGAGTACTATGATGCAATTGGTTTGCAAAAACCTAATTAGATTTAGAGAAATTTGTTGCACAAATTCTTGATTAGTGACCCCTTGATATTCAATTCTTTGTAGTTTAAATTTTTTCTTAGGTAATGCAATTTTTTCCTAAAAGTAAGATGTGCATATCAATGGTTCCTAAATATTTGTATAATAAAAATTTAAAAAATTTCCTTTAATATTTTTCAATCAATCATTATGTACCACAATGAATGATACACAAAATAACTTATCAAAAACAAAAATTTTGTTTTTTAAAGTTGAAATTTGGTGTGCTCATTGAAGTTGCATAAAACTATTGTTTTAATAGGTCAGTATTGAAAAATAGATCTAAAAAGGTCAAATTTTGAAAGAATTTATGACAAGTCAAAATTGGGGTTACCTTACTTTCTATAGGGGACTGTACATCTATTCACAACATTACATATAGAGATTCTCCAATCACATGTGTATACAACATCCAATATTCCATGTGACATGAAAATATCATACAAAAGAGTTTGATAAAAAGGAGTTTAAAATGTACCTAGAAAAGGGGAAAGATGTTATTTAATACATTTGTCCTTCTATTTAGTATCAAGGTTTAAAAAATACTATTTCATGCTACAAAATTTTATTGGAAATGTAATTTTTTACTAAGCATGTAGAAGTACACTTCGAACTTGTAATTATCACATTCTCCAACATCACATTCCAACATCCATAAAGAATATTTGTTTCTATATACGTATGTAATTGTACACTATCCACATGTCATATATATGTTGGTTACCAAAATGGTGGTATGAAAATGTACTACAACATGAGAAGTATCAACGTTATGTCTGTAGGTCAAATTATATGTTGCACCGCAACATTGAATGTAGGAGAATATCAACCGAGTAGCTAGTCCTCGGGGAATTCACTAGACATGTATATATGTATACACATGCATGACAAAGGTATTTATTCAAGGGGTATTTAATTATCCGTTCTTAAATTTTTGTACGGTATTATTATATAATTTGCTAATTTCTTATTTTTAAAATGACCCTATAATTACTTTTAAATTTTATGAAGCTCTAATTTAAAGCTAGGTATGTTCATTATTATTATTTGATTTTTCTATAAAGGGTTCAGGAGCATTCAAAGTGCTAAGTCACCAAAATCTAAGGCACAATAAGGTCTTACATTAAGAGTGTTTATAAACATTTTCAAGCAACAAAATCAATCCATGTTCCTCAATCAAGTTACACGCACAATTAAACACAACGGTACTGAGTGTCAAAAAAGAAAGAAAAAAGAAAAAAAAAGAAAAAAAGAAGAAGAAAAAGAGCAAGCATAAAGAGGGTCCATGCAATAATGTAGAAGGGTATAGAGTTAATACTACAACATCGTGCTTGAAGCAGACATACACAAGACCAACCAAAACTCTTCTAATTTATCTTGAGAAATTGTTTCTAGCACTTAAAAACACTAGCAAAATCGTTCATGGCAAATGAAAGATGTCGTGTTCATCTTGCAAAACAATTCCTAGTTCTTAAAAACACCAGTATATAATAAACAAACAATGCTCGCCTTTGATATCTGTTACGTCCCAGCGCCCCAACTTCATTGCTTTAGCGTTTAACGAGATGTCTACAAACGTCATCCGTTTTCATCGATCTTTCATCCCATTTTTCCAACTCAATCAACGTATTTTTTCATCCAAAATCTTCTTGCCTCTGAACATAGAGGACACCCTATTTCAAAAAGAACATAGGATCCTTAACTACTACGGTATATATTTTTACAAATATTTAAAAAATATGCGTTGTCTTTAACGAGCCTATATTATTTATAATACACATTTTATCATACATACTCACCTATGTTACTTCTAAGAAAATTCTAAGTTTTTCCTTTGTGGATATGAATTACCCTATATTTTCTTGCAAGTTGTTTTATAATATTATTGCAGTGAACTCCCTAAGAGCTGGTCAAAGTCTTATAGAACCGAATGAAAAACATTTGGAATAACACGATGAAACATTTGAAGATGAAAACGTGACCATTTTGTGACAACGGGGTCGTGATTGATTGTGTGACAATGTGCATTTAGTTATATATAGATAGATAAATAGATAGATATATATATATGTTTGAAGTTGTAGTTTGCTTTAACTTCTAGATAACCAAAAAGCCCAAATTGGATCCCTATTTTTTAGCATTTCAAAGTAAGTCTTAGATGTGGATTTCTGTGTTCAAATTTATTTGTTTTTTACCAAGATTTACAATGTTCTTCATTGATTTCAGTGATATAACATTCGATTCAATCTAAATTATCTTTTTGCGGTAGGATTGATTGAATTCATCATTTAAAACTTTGAATCTTTGGTCCTATAGGAGTTAAGCTCCGAGGCTACATAGAATGAAGAGTGTAGATAGAAGAGACAGATAGATAGAAAATCCGAACCTCTTTTGAGGCTGGTGTGAATAAAGTGTCTGTTCGTAATGTCAATTACCTAATGCCCACCAAACAAAGGAACATTGGAACAAAACTACTCTTTCCTTTTGGGAATGGACAATTTAGAAGAAAAGTGTACACAAAGAATGCATTGTTATTGTTTTGAGAATAAGTGAAAGTTTATTACCAATAAAGCTACATAGATCAATTAGCAATCACACTGAATTATTTACTAAACATGCAAGTCATTCTTCATCCATATTTTAGTTGCAGAGTGCACTAAGGTAGACATATCTAAAAACCACCAAGACCCAATTATACACCCTGACATTGACCCCCCCCCCCCCCCCCCGTAATTCCATTTTGGGATTGACCCAATTACACTTCATGTCAAGTGAATACTAAATGCATTAAGTGAAGTGGAATTGGGTATAAATAGAGTGGTCTTAGGTATTTCAATGGATGAAAATGAAGTCACAAAGTGACAATCAGCCCTTGAACATCAAGAGGGCGTAGGCTTCCTATAATTTGACTTCCATTCGATCCCACTAAGATTTGTCTTTGCCTCAACAATTTGTGATCCACACTTAGTGTGTTCTCCAAGATGGTTAGATTTCTTAACCTCTAAACCCCCAAGAGACCATTTTTTATTGTTGCCTATTTTTAATAGACTGCCCAAAACAAAGACTAAGTTTTTTTTTTTTTTAAATAAAAAAATATTTTAGAATTTTTTTTTAAGTCTAGCTTCCCAGGCAATTTGAATTATGTCAAACCGGGGAGAAATTTTCAAAGTGCATCACTTCAACATTGTCTTAATGTCATAAAATTTGCTATTTGAAAAAAGTAATGATGTTTCCTCCATCATTTCTTTTGTATTTTTGAAGCTTATTATAGGTAAACCGATTTTGACCCATCATGCTAGATTTTAAGCCATCGTGCTAAATTTTAAACTCTAAAAGTGAAAATTATAATTTATAGAAAATTTAGAAGGTTAATGCTTTTAAAATCATTAAAAATTATATAACATGTTTTTTGGAAGTTTGACCGTATAGATGATTTGTAGAGATGATGCCCTGCATTTTGTCTATTGAACCAAACTTCATCAAATATATGGAAAGAACATATTATGATACATCTATGGTTTTTCCTAACACCCCTCGAGCTTTTTGGGATTAATCCTTACACGTCTAGCCTATGACCATGGAATCAAGCTTTACCTGTCTCACTCAATTTTGCCATTGTAAATAAGATAAGAATTAAGTTATGTATATATACATATATATATACATATATATATACATATATATATACATATATATATATATATATATATATATATATATATATATAGATGAAGCCATGTGTTAACTACAAACCATGAAGTTTTGATGAAATTTTGAAATTAGATACAAAACATATTCAAATGTTCTAATTTTTTTACCAAAGGTGTAAATCTTGATGAAGAATAGTACAACAAATGAAGGTCATTTGTATATCTAAGTTTAGAATTAAAAACATTACACCAAGATAATACACACGGGACTTGCAACTGCAATAGAACACTCAATTTTTAGATTTTTCCAAAAATGCAAAGTGGAGTAGAAACCAGGCTTGGTAAGCTTCATTTTGTTAGGCAAACTCAAATACAATAGAACTTTTTTTCTAAATTTATTTTAAGCACGAAAAACATTAAAAATTCCTAAACATACTACGAGGTGAATCATTTTTACGACTCTTTGTGAAATTGAGACCCCATATAAAATTCCAAAATAGCTTGAATGACCATAATTTAACTTGAAGAGGTGGCAAGACCTTCACAAGAAGAAATGAATAAAAATCACTTCATTTATTGTGTGATACTTCAATTCACTTTCGATAAGTTACTTCCATGTGCCAATATATGGCTGCAACAACGTTTAAGGGTTAACGCTTAACCCTTTAGTGCCCAGCAAACCACATTATGGTCACTACAACGTCCGAAATGCAAATAGCAGAGAATCCGTGAAGAATTGGAACTTCAGTTTTGAAGTTCAGATTTGCCCACATACATTACGCACCTTCCAGAAAAAGAAATTTTCAATTTGGAATTGTACAACTATCAAAATACCTATCAACAGAACGCGAAAATACTGCAAATACTTGAAAATACAGTAAATACTTACAAATACAACATATGTACTGTGTAGTATTTCTTGTGTTTGGAAGTTTGTTATCTTGTTTTATTTTTTGGATTGTGTTTTCTTCTTCATCTTCCATTAGTGTGTGTAATCCGATCTTGACTAATGTACCCACTCCTGTCAATTTTCAACGTATAAATTTTGTCCTAAACCGTACATGGACAAGTCACTTTCACTTTTAAATCTCACAAGAATTATGTGTGAGTCTATTTTTGATATGAAAGATTGCAACGGAGAGGTGTTGACATAGGGCATAGTTGAACTTCCTTGCTTTTATTTTTGAAAATTTACCTCAAATTATATTTAACTTTGAAGTCACACACCCCCCAAAATCTCGTTTTTGAGCGTGCATTATACAGTTCAAATACATACTATAATCTTTCGATCCCACCATCGGATGATTCTCAAATTTTAATAAAATGTGTGCTCTCGAGTTGAGAATAGAATTGTACGGTTACTTTCTAATTTAACCCATTCTATTTTTGGTAGTCTCAACCACAGTGAAAAAATCTACTGAAATCCAGGGCTCTGAGCTACAGTACCCTGGGCACTAAAGGGTTAAAGGACCAAGGAGCCCAAATTGGATCTCATGTTTTTTATAGCAATTTTGAGTACGTCTTACGTGGACTTTTGTTTGTTCAAAATTCTTTCTCTTTTGACCAACACATACAAATGCTCTTCATTCAATCTGGTGGTACAAAATTTGGTCCCACTTGAATTAACTTTTTTGAACAATATGACAGATCAAATTTGCCATTATAAAACTATGAATCCTTGGTCCTTTTGGGGTAAAATGGAGGCCGCAAGAGGTACGTCCAGCTTATCTTCTTAAGTTTTATCTTCTCACAAACTCCATAAGTATGGGAAGTCAATGGCCGGTCAAAGCTGTCAGACCCTCCCTGTCCTGTCTGTCTCAAGTGCCACCTGCACCGTATAATACATAGTATATTATATGATATACGTATTATATGTGCACTCTACACAATGTCTTCTGCTTGCCCTTGCCTGAAGACTGAACAAAGCTCTCGACTGCTGTATATATTTTTGTATATTTGAAAACCTCTGACAATTAAGTGCACTTTCATCATGTGGTTGGTTTTCTCCAAAGGAAAATTGTGTGGTACATAAGTTACGCTGGCTGCGAACTGAGATCACAGTGGATGAACCGTGATGTCATGATATGATACCACTGGCACCTTACATTGCTTCATCACGGGTACGATAAACATACAATTCAGGTGCTAAGGGTAAACGTAGGCAATGACAAAAAAGAAAAATGAGAAAAAAAAATAATAGTAAAATGTAAGCCATGATAATTCCATGCAAGATTTGGACGATTTCTGCGACAACTTGAAATCATTTCATCCAGTGTCAGGTCCTAAATTTTTGGCAGTTGATTGAATGACAATCCTGAGCAAAAATGAAAACGGAAAAAAAAAACAAAACAAAACAGGGGTATGGTTAGATCACGACAAACTGAAGAGAGTCAAGCCGTACCATATGTGAGGGTCAGATTCGACAGTATTGCGTATTCGGACACATCAGATTTTAAGAGGTCCACATCACCCTTAACCAATCACAAGATGACATGTGTCACTTTGGGACAAAAGTAAATAATTAATGTCGAAACTGAGTAGTCATTTCCCTTTGATGGATCAGAGTGCAGAGTGCAGATTGTCTGCCTCCAGATTCGCAATTTTAACTACCCTCCAGCCACTGCCAGTCAGCTGGATATTTTGATGGCTATGTATTACCTCAATGCCAAGGTACCGTACCCACATAGCAGATTTATAAAAAAATAAAAAGATAAAAAATAGTTTGATGAAATCTTATTATGTCATGTGTTGTATAGGCATTGGTTGTAACTCATGGCCCATTCACACCTTTGTATACATATGAATTCCGACCTAAATATATGTTTAATGTAAGTATACATCAATATTTTCAGCTCTATTGTATATATATTTTGTACGGAAATGTTTAAATTAATACTCCTTTTGTGCACTCACGTATACTTTCACAGATTAACATAGTGCCACTTTTTTCATCACTACAAGAAAGGGTGGTTTTTGGACATCACTCTCTGACACCAAAAAAACCACTACAAAAAAATGGTGGTTTTGTACAATATGTTTTTTGTTTCATCACTACAAAAAAAAATGGTGGTTTTGTATAATATGTTTTTTGTTTCATCACTACAAAAAAAAAAGGGTGGTTTTTGGTGTCAAAGTGTAGTGCCTAAAGAACAAGAACACAAAAAATAAATAATTGAACAACTTGTTATGAATTTGTACATATTATACAAGTAATCATTTCAATTGCAAGCATAGACAGAGACCGCATAATAAAGTATTGTTTGAGTTCAGAAAGGGGTTTTTTTTTCTTATCATAAGCATATGCATTATATTTTGATAACATAAAATTTTGTTTATAAAGAAAGTTGGTTTCCACAGTTGGTAGTCTAAATTGTGATTGGAAAGTCTACATTTAGTTAAGACATAAAATTAAAATATCTATTTTTCTAGGATTTCTCCTTCTTTGAAATCTTTTTCTTCAAATTTTTTTGATGCACCATTGCACAATTCCAAAATGAAAAACAGCTTTGAAATTTTGAGTTTAGTTCCACGGCCTGTGCAAACAAAGAGACGCTCTTTATCTACAATCCCATGCTTCTCCAAGTGGTGGAGTACACACGAGCTTTTGAGGAATACGCGTTTGAATTTGTTGTTTTGAAGAATGTAAGTTAGTAAGCGTAGGCCGCTGGTCTTGGAGTTGGACAAAAAGACTTTCCTAAGTACGGATTTGTTATTGGTTTTTAGAATGGCTTGCAAGAGAAGCAAGAGTGGGAGGTTGCTTTTAGATTTCACTCCTCTATCAAAGAGTTTGATAAACGTTTGTGCCGTGCTTCTCTCATTTTTGAGGCCTCCATTTTTTGTTAATAATGCATCAAGATCCATGGCTTAAGAAATGAGAAACAGTTTATTTGTGGATTCAAGAAAGAATGAGAAGAAAATTGTGATAGAAAGAACAATTTGGAAATGTTGATAGAGAGTGATGTGAAAACATTGATAGAGAGAATGGTGTGAAAAAAATGAAGTAAAAGTAAATAAAATATTCATGTAAATGATACTAATGATGAACCATTTATAGAAATCAAGAAAAATGTAAAAGTTGAAAAAAAGTGAAAGCTGAAAACTGTAACAGTGAACTGTAAAAGACAAAAAAATGTAAAAGAAATATAATGTAATAGAAGAATGATCTTTAAATATATATAATAATGTAAAAGATAAAATATGAAATTGATATTTTATTAAATGATTAATTGGATGAATGGCTAAATATATGGTTGAATGACTAAATATATGGATGGATGCTTTAAAAATAAATAAATTGGGTTGAAATATCATATTGTAGTAAATATGGATGCTTTAGCCCCTAAGCGACTGAACGATCATTTTATGGTTGATGTTTTTTTATTTTTTAAATTGGTTGTCTAAAATGATTTTTTTTGAAATCAAATAAGAAATCAAATTTTTTTCCAACCCAATTAGAATCATGTCAATCTGAATTAAAGTCCACAGAGTAGAATTTTACTAAGACAAAGGCCTCAACATTGTCATAGTGTTATGAAATTTAGTATTTGAAGAAAATAATGAAAAAAATTCCCTTGAAAAAATTCTTAAAAAAAAATTTAGAATGTAATGTTTAGTTTTTAACAATCATACCAAATTTCAAATTTTATAAATATAAACTATAATTTTGTTGAATATTCAATGGTAAGAGCTTCCAAATTCATTAAATGAATATTCAAAACATTTTTTTAAAGTTTGTCTATATAGATAATTACTAGACATTATGCTTCTCATTTTCTCTTCTAAATCAAACTTCATCAAAGTTGTAAAAATAACATTTTATAATACATCTAGGGTTTGCCCATACACCCTTTGTCAATTAGGGGTTAAACGCTCACTTCCTCCCTTTGACACACCTGCGTTCATGTAATGAACGACGAACATATTACAACCTTTTTCAACACTACATCACGTACAGTTTTTTATCCATCCAAATTTCTCTTGGTTCTTGTCCTAGTTGACTATCATTTGTATGGTGTGGATCTTCAAAGTAAGATATTGTGTAATTATTAAAACAACTCAATTACTTTATGTCTAGTTTCATTCTTAGTTCAAAAAGTGAGACTTTGAACATGACTTTCTAAAATAAGTAGATCCAAATAATGGAAACCATACCATTTCGTAGTGCATGTTATTCCAATTTCATTACAATATTTTCTAAAAACATTGTGTTAATTTGGGATATTTAATAGAATTTCGAGAAAAAACCTTGCAAAATTAATTACAATTTATAAACCCAAAAAATAAAAAAACGATAAATCCAACCATACATATGTGATCTTCACAGTAACACTTACAACTTAGCTTTTTACATCAACTCCATTTTTGTTATTCATTAAAAAATTATTACGCATCTTCAAAAACAGCGTTGAATTAGGACGTTAACCTCTAAAGGACCAAGAAGCCCAAATTGGGTGTCATGTTTTCGAGCAGTTACGAGTAAGTCCTATGTGAACTTCTTTTTGTTCAAATTTATTTATTGTTTGACCAGCACGTGCAATGTTCTAAATTGATTCTGATGATATAAAATTTGGTCCCATGTGAATTATATTTTTCACAATATGACTGATTAAGTTCTTCATTTTAACCCTTAACTTCCTGAGGGGTTTTGCCATAAACTAAATGTGCTATAAAATATGTGTTACATGACTTTTTAGAAGTTCCATAGAACATGAAAGTTGTGCTGCACAATGTATAGATCCTATCTATACAATTAAATTCCACTTAAACACTTTGGAATTTTTATAAATGAATTTAAAAAGAAAAACTTTGAATATTCATAATTTTTTTTTTAAATGATATTTTTTTCAATATTTTTTTATAGAATTGGCTAAAAGTATAATGTTCATAACATAATCATAAGATGCCAAGATTTAGGATATTTTATTTTGTAGAAACACCAGTTTAAACAATTAAAGACAAGAATTGGTTAAAATAATCACTTTAAACAAGATGAATTCTAATGGATATTAAAGCATCTTATTAAAATTATAATTTTGGCCAATCATAATGAAATTTAAGAAATAATTATTAATTTTGTATTTTTTATGAGTTTTGGTAGTTTATAGCTTTAAAATTATATATCTAGTTATTTATGATGAATTTTTGAATTTTTTTTGATAGAAATGAACTATAATTCATAATCTACAATTAGTCTTTGTATGTCTTTGCAAAATTTATGCATTATCATGCATTTTTTCAAACATTTGCGAATTTGACAACTTTTTAGGCTGTTTCAGGCACATGAATGACCAACATTCTTTATTTATTATAAAATTAATTAAAAAAAATTCAGAACACATATTCTTATAGCCAACTTGATTATAAAGAGGTTGGGCTTTTGAAACACTCAATTCGGACACTTTTAGCATGTTTTACAACCTTTTCTATTTTTGGTGCGACCCATTTTAGGTCGCCCGAGAAGTTAAGGGTTAAAACCATTAATTCTTGGTCCTTTAGGGGATAAAGGGTTAAAGGATAATTACCTCACCACATGTACACCGCTCTATAGAAAGTAAGGTAACGCTCATTTCAACTTGTAAGATTTTTTCAAAATTTGACCTTTGTAGACCTATTTTTCAAAACAAACCTATTAAAATGATGGTTTTATGCAATATTGATCAATACATCAAATTTCAATTTCAATTTTATTTTATGTTATTTTATTTTTGATAAATCATTTTGTGTATTTTTCATTGTGGTACATAATAGTTGGCTGAAAAATATTGGTGATAATTTGAAAAAATAAATCCATGTGCAAATATATAGGAAACATTGATGTGCGCATCTTACTTTTAGGGGAAAATTGCATTACCTAAGAAGATTTTAGACTATAGAGAATCCAATGTCAAAGGGTTGCCTTCCCAAATTTTGTTAAATAGATATTATTGAATTGGAATTATATTTTTCTAATCGACCCTTATATTATGACTACTTTTATACCTTTGAGTATTATGGCGCAATTGGTTTGCCAAAACCCAATAAGATTTAGAGAAATTTGTTGTACAAATTCTTGATTAGTGACCCTTTGATATTCAATTCTTTGAAGTGTAAATTGTTTCTTAGGTAATGCAATTTTTTTCTAAAAGTAAGATGTGCACATCAATGTTTCCTAAATATTTGTATAATAAAATTTTAAAAAATTACCACCAATATTTTTTCATCAATCATTATGTACCATAATGAATAATACACTAAACAACTTATCAAAAAACACAATTTTTGTTTTTTGAAATTGAAATTTGGTGTGTTCATTGAAGTTGCATAAAACTATTTTTTTAATAGGTTAGTATTGAAAAATAAATCTAAAAAAGTCAAATTGTGAAAGAGTTTCTTACAAGTCAAAATTGGGATTACCTTACTTTCTATAGGGCATTGTACTGTTCCGTAGTTCTTAGAAAGCCAAAAAGCAAATGAAAGCTGACGACTTGGGCAGGAAAATGGAAAATTCAGATAAGTGAAGATGGACCGAGAGTGGCTTGCCATCTTCCATGTTGATGAGAATTAATGTGGGTAGAAGGAAAGTCGGGCTCGCGTGGTTACCAATGCCCCTGCTTGAGTTGCCTCTTGGATTGATAAATCTACCCTCGAAGATTTCCCCGACACAAACAGCTAGTTAATGAAGTAAAATTGAAAGGGACAATACTCGCAAATGGATTAGCTTCACACCTAACTTAGACTTGTCCAATTCCATCAATTTCATCTGCTCAGATTTACTTGTCCTGCTCAGATTTATGGCTTTCAATGGCATGAGTAAATAAAATTTAATGCTGAATTCAACGGGTGACCATATCCATCAATTGGAACCTCCATAATATCACACTCCATACTATTGCCCCATTCATGGTAAAAATCACTTTGTGCAGAGAAGGACATCGGTTTTTACAGAAGGACTTCAGTGTGAGGACGGACACGAGATGGTAATTTAATGTGGAGATGGCTCCCTGGCGGGTTATAAAGGATTCAATTTGACTTGCTTGTAGAGTGACACGTAAAAAGCCTGCTCTCAGGCCCCGTCCCACAGTCGCCTTTGTTTGGCAGAAGCGCTAATAATTATGGTTAATTGTCCTAAAACCACCAACTTAAGCAATCTGGCCTATTTTTGGCAGTTTCAAATTCGGAAAAAACTATGACTGCATTCGAAAAAGGTTTTGATGAGGATTGTAAAAATTTGCAACATCTAATTCGCATTTGTCAATTTTATACAAAATTCTAAAGTGGAAAGTAATCTCTAACCCATACACCACCCACCAATTACCTAAGTTCACTCTTTTTTGTTCTTAGATTCCATTCATAAGCTAACCCAAAACCACTACTATTTCTTTGCAATACTTGACGTGCCATTGGTTTACTTGAATAGTGAAATTGATGGTTTTGAGTCTCAATTGTGGTGGCCCCAAGAAAACTCTACGTGTCATAATTGGGTGAGGTGGTGGTTTTAGGACATCCTACCTTAACACTGTTAGAAAAGGTGGCAATGTCGAGGGAGATGTTCAGGCAAGTAGTTCCCAATTCCACGCATGCATAGTGATTTTGCTTGCGGAGCGCTTGCCCACCTTTTCTGGAAATAAGGTAGAGGGATAAGCTATCTGTGATCTACCTAGATTTAGTTTCTAGGATGATTATTGTGCTTAGATTTTGTTGGAATTAGAACCCTATTGGTTTTGGAGCCCTCTACCTTACTTCTAGCCAAGACGAGTACAACAAAATCACCATATTTTGTAGGTGCGTGAATGGCGTGGCTACATTCATCCATTTAAACACATTTGCATCCATATTGACAAAAAATCATCCAACTTGGTTGAATTTTAGCACAATATTTTGAATTTTTAAAATTAGTAAAGCCTCTCGTAAATACTATTGGCCACAATATATGGTGATTGCGGTTAGTTTTCCATGGAGATATGCAGATTCAGAAAGTTCTTCCTTCGACGATTTCCATGTGACATGGAGTTTTGATCCTTAGAGCATCTCCACCCTTCTCCCTCAATTCACCTCTTGACCACTATCATCACATTCAAAATTTGGTGTCACAAGTTGTCGTCTCCACACCCTTGAACTATTATGTCTCTCTCTATATAGTCCGTCAATCCATTGCAATCACATGATCATTGTTGTGCATCAATCTAGGATAAAGTATCTTCTTTAACCCCTAAACACTCAAACGACCATTTCATGATTGCTTCCTGAATCGAATGGGTTGCCTGGAACAAAAAAAATGATGTTTTTGAAAAAATAAAAAATACTTAAAAATACTACATCAAGACTACTTTCCAACACGATTTGAATTATGTCAATCCTAGTTAAACTCCATCAAGGAGAATTTTTCGAAGTGCTTCACCTCAACACTTCTTATTGTTTTAAAATTTTCTATTTGGGGAAGGTAATGATGTTTTTTCTATCATTTCTTTTGTTCTTTTGAATTTTACAATAGATAAACTTACTTTAATCAATCGCGATAAACTTTAAACTCTAAAAAGCGAAAATTATAATTTACACAAAATTTCAAAGGGGTTGATGTTGTTAAATTCATTAAGAAAACAACTAAATTTATTTTGGAAGTTTGACCACACGGATAATTTGTAGAGATGATGCCCTACATTTTGTCTATTGAACCAAACTTCATTAAACATATGGAAGGTACATGTTATAACACATTTATGTTTTATCCAATACCCCTCTGGTATTTAAGGGTTCAACAACACTATAAAGGGATATATTGAAGTGTCACTATATCAAGCTCATATCCAATGGCTCTCTTTCCCTCCTTGAATATGCATGTTGGAATTTCATCCACTTTTCATAAAATCTCGAGAATTTGATGGTAGGGTGGGCATGCTCTTAGATGATGCCAATTTTCGTAAAATGGAGCTTCATGAGGGTTGTTGTGTTCTTTTAACCCGCAGAGTTCTTTAATGCATTTAGGCTTAAAATTGCTCCACAATATTCTTTAATTAAAAATAATAATCACCTCTCATATTAACCCCTAAACGTCCTCAGCCCTCCTCGCATGCCAATTTTAGCAGTTCTTGGTGAAAATTTTGAAACTACTTTTGAGCCAAACTTCGTTTTCTTTGTACATATGAACCGTAAGATCTCGAAGGAAATGACTTGGGAGTGTATGGATTTTGAAATAACTTAGTTTTGTATAGCAGATGTGGAGATTATAGCGATTGACCGGTTTATTTGAGCGTTGACTGTAAGCAGGCAATGGTGTTTTTTTTTAGCTGAAATGCAAAATTTGACCTTGTGGACATCTCCAAAAAATCCCAAAAAAATTGAACATGAAGTATACAAGATGAAGAAAATATTCCCATAGTCAGATTGAAAATTATATCATTTCCTTGGAAGTTACGATCTTTGCATTCACACATACAAAAATGACAAGTTTTCTGTAAGCAACCCAAAACCTGCCCGGTCTGGATGACCACTGAAAGGAAACTAGTTCATGAAACATCCACCTCCTACCACAATCGGTAGTTGGCCTGCCATTATCTCTTCTGCCCACGCAAGGATAAGACTTGGTCTATGTGTCAACGGGTAGCATCAAAATTCTAAGTGACGGTTGAAACCAACGACTTCTGACCTGTGGACATTCCGTTGGAAGCAGCCTTCCACTGCTCCTCACACAGTCGGCAGCGTTGCCTCATCGATAGAAAAATTGGAAAAATGCCGAGCGTTCCCAAAACCGTCGTGCTTAGAGCCACGATCGATCACACACGGCCATCGCCGTCCGACCTGCAGCCCACAAATCCCCACGCGACCACCTACGCCCGTCCTGCTGCCCAAAAATCCCCACTGCAAATCATATGGCCACAACGCTGCCTAGAAATCCCCTCGCGAACTCCTCCGGCGACCTGCAGCGCAGAAATCCATGGCCGCGAATCCCCACGCGACCACCTACGTTGACACGCAACCCAGAAGTCCTACACTGCTGCCTCAACTGCGGTGGCGATGCTGAAGGGAGGCCAAAAACCTAAGGTGATGACACAGGGACCACGGTGACAGCATGAATGGAGTTAGGAGCAGAGAGTAGGACCGGCCGGCCCGGCGTGACCCACGAGGTTCGTGCTAAAACTAGATGGTGTTAGGCTGTGGAGACAGCCTGTGGCAATCAAGAGGGAAATGACCCCCAAAAAATGGAACTATCCCATCCATCCCATCTCTCCGCCCATATCACATCACATCACATACAGAACAACCTATAAGTCCAATTGTTGAATTTACAATACCATTAGTCATAGTAAAGTAAACGCACCTGAATATTCTTTTGAGTCATTTCCGTAGTAGAAAATGAGAGCGGAAGAAGCAAGCCCTCATGTGAAGTGACACATTTCCACATTGAGGACAAATGAATTTTGTCAATTTTGTGGAATGGCATTCCCCCTTTTGTCAATCTTCACCAATCCATGTACACAAGGCCGGCGGTTGAAATTAGATGTGCATCCTCTTCTCTTGCCCCACTCCACCATAAGAGCATTCGCAAGTTCCATGGTGAACTCAACATGCTCGAGAGCCTTCTTTCCATCCCGCTTGGCACAAGACATATGGATAATCCAACTATTTACCTTTGTAGTGTCAAGAAGGAAGAAAAACAACCGGTGCCACCACTTATAGCTCCAGACTTGGCACGAGTATTCACCGCGCAGTTGGTCGGAAACATCGACACCTCTCATCCATTTCGTGTAGGCTTTGTGTACCGGTGACGTTGGAATATTCTTTCTCTCACTTCATGTTTGGCGAGGGACAATAGCAGGATTGTTAGGATCTTTAGAGAGGGGATTGACATCGGTTGACAAAAAGCCCGTGCTTTTGTAGTCAACCCATGTCACACACGAAATTTTGCGCCTAGAATGCATGCGCCAATTAAAAGTGCCTTGCGGCATTTTGGCCCACAATGTTTTATCTGCCATAGCTTGTGGCAGATCCTTGCGATTAGATCTCACTGTCCTTATACCATATGTCCCCTTCTCAACTATAGTCATCAACAACTTCACCGATGTGAAAAAGTTGTCCAAAAATACCATGTGGCCTCGCCCATGCAATCTTGACATAAGACTCAAGACCACTTCGTAGCCAGTCTTTGCCTCCCCTGGCCCAGCCTGACTCACCATGTTTTTGAGACTTCTTCCCGTGTAAACCTCGAAATCATAAACGTATTTTCGCGAAGCATCGCCAACGCACCAAACTTTTATACCCCATTTGGTTGGTTTATTTGGCATGTATTGCCGGATGGGCCAATACTTGCTTTTGTACCTAATCATCATCTCATCGACGGTTACAAACTGACCTAAATTCCAATTCTCCATACACTTTGACCAAATTTCTGTCAACAACCACTTGAGCTTACCCAATTTCTCATGGTTGGGGTGGTCCTTATTAGTTGGCAACAATCTGTCATCAACTATATGTAAGCAAGCAGATATTCTTTCAAACCGTTGCCTCGACATACACGAAGATATAACTTGGCAATGTAGATATGGACATGATTGCCTCCAATATGACCTATGGTTTGGTAGTATTTTCACCCCCATTAGCATGCATATCCCAATCCATGCTCTCAACTCACGAACATCTAATTTCCACCACCCTATACCCCCGCAAAGATTCCCGTTCTCATTTAGCATCCCGACATATTGATTAGACTCAATGCAAATCTTTCTAAGTGTCCTTTGCGGAAAAAAAACGTTCAAATATGGCACAGGGGGAGGTAAAATCACGAAATGGATGCGTATGACCTCGTTGATCACCTGTGAAGGTGATGTCATCGTGAATGTAGGTGGCATGCTCTTGAGTCCATGAGGACTCGGAAAATGGGTTCTCTGGACGTTTCGCCCCTGGTCCTCACCCCCGTCCATGACCTGCTCGAGCCCGTCCATGAGCCACTGCAGCTCGGCCACGACTTGATCCACCTGGCCCTCGTTCACTGCCTCCGCCCACGGTCTGGCCCCCACGGCTACTACGCCATGATTGGGCTCCCCAGCTTCCTCGGACAATGCGTATGGCACCTCGGAATCCACGGTCTCCGCGTTCGGAATCCACCTGGCCCTCAGCCGTTTGATTCGGCTTGTATGGCACCTCGGAATTCACGGCGTCCCCATGGACTGGCGCGCAAGGACAGCGCACGTTAACACAGATCTAGATAGCGGCATGAAGCAAATTGGACCGATCGTGACTCTGCAATTCCAAGTTTAGCCGCTCATCTTGTGACTTACGTCGAGTGAGGTCTTTGAGCCGTGGCGGCCCGTAGCGCATTCCGGTGACTGACGCGCATTCCGTTGCAATCTCGATCTCTTCCTCCATGGTGTCGCCCTCGTCTGCATCTCTCCCGTCTGCTGCTTCCTCCTCCTCTGTCTGCTGCTTCCTCCTCCTCTGTCTGCTTACCTTCGCCCTGCAGTATTTCGTCCAGGTCCGTGTCCTCTTCCCCTTCTGTCGAACTGACTTCTAGTGAATCGGTTTGGCCCTACTTCCAACCGCATTCGCTATCACTCTTTTCCTCATGCTCTTGTGAGGACCACAAAATCCCTCCGTCATTCTTCACTGCTCCCTCTTCGGTTTGGGCTCCCCATGCACTTCCGTGATTTAGTGGAACCTCCATCAACACATCCCCCATTTCTTGCGCGCTTCGATAATCCGTCACCTCCGCTGGTTCGTGTTTGGTCATCTCTTGCGCCTGAGACATCGCTAGTTCCTGTGTGGTTTAGGAACCATTTGGTGCGCAAGAAACTATTGATCTTATCTGAGAAGCCGTGCGGGTGATCTTTGGACCTCCTACTCTTCTATCCGAGCATGGCGGCTGCATGGTGATGCTAAAGGAAGCGCAACCTAGCAAGAGATTTTTTTCTTCACAAGTCCTGGCCTTACGAGCAAACGGAGCAAGAAATCCGAGTTCAACAGTTTCAGAAGTTGCAGACGCTGTGACTCTGAGTAGCCTTCTCTCGTCACGCACGCACTGATGATACTTGAGCCAACATCAAGAAGGTGATCGTACTCGTCACTCTGCAGTCTCGACATTGTCAACAATACTCTCAGCTACTCCTACCATGCGGCACATACTCATGAGATTTTTGCTCTACACACGATCTCCAGTTCATGAGCTTCACTGTCTGCGGCCGGTCGTCACTTTGCAGTCACGACGGACACGATTGGCTGGACCCACGATGTAAACCTCAAAGTGCTACAACAGCTCTTATTAGCGTCCCAATTCTACACATGCCTTTGAATTTGCGAAGCAATCGGCAGAATTTCCCCCCCTTAGAGCCACATTGATTGTTTGGATTCATGATATTCCCTTGTCGAGAAAAAAAAAGAATCTAGTTTCATGATATTGATATTCCCTCGTCGAGAGATAGATCTGGATTCGGTCTTCAGTGTTGGAAGACTAAATCTGAAGGACCCGATGATTGCCACGTCCCCATGTTGTTGATCACGAGGTGATAGCAATAAATGTAGAATTGATGCATTTCATGTCCGTTTGAGGTAGTTGGACGTCTAAAACAGCCCAAGCCACTATGGGCATCGTTCACAAGAATGAAAATTAGTTCCAGTTAGCATTAGACGTTGCAGACATCATCCACTCATTTACCCTCGTACATCATTCTCAGTTCATGCCCAAAAGCCTGAATTACACACCGGGCGTCCACTTTTTTCCTCAGAAATGGAAACATTCGAGCTTTGAATTCATGTATAAAATTGAGATAAAGGAATTTTTCTGATATCTTGGTCAATTTCGAACCCTACGTTACCACAGTTTTTTCCATAAAAAATTCACCCTACAGAAAATGTTCAACGAATGTGCTATCGGGCTGCTTGGGCAGTTAGAGGTTAAGGCATTTGAAGCAAATTTTTAACATAGTTCAGGACAAACTTTAAGGTAAATTTTAAAGAATACCTCAAGGCAATTCACTTCTTAAGTAAGGCGGTTTAGTGTTGATTTTAAGGTAGTAACACAATAATTAAGACAAGTATTTTTCAAAATAGCCAAAACAATGAAGCAAACTATAAGGCAAATTGTAAAGCAAACAAAATTTTAAGGGAGAAGAAGGGCCCCTTCACATTATGGTCTAAGGTCGAGAGGCCGTCGATTTCGACCAATCAGATTGCAAGAAATTAATAATTTGGCCTCTGGCAACTTTTCACATTAAAGGCCAAAGTCCAGAGGCCGTCGCCTTCTAAAATGCGCACATGGCAACACTTTTTGACCAAGGCGACAAACTCTCAAAGGAAGTTTGGGTCGAACAGGAATGGAAACCCAAACTATGGTCGAGAGGTTGTCAATTTTTTTTCATAAAAAACCAAAAGTATATTTCATTGCCTATTTTCAACCCATTTTTTTGGACTCTCAACAAAGTTTGGCCACTCAATTCCACGACCTTTTGACTTGAACGACCATAGTGTGAAGCAACCCTAAGGCACTTGAAGGCAAACACTGGTAAAAAAGTGACACGTAGGCACCAATGAATAATGTCAAAGCGTGGTGCTCAAGGCCCATATTGGCACCAAGTTAGTGCCAATATGGGTATTGGATACCATGCATTGACACTATCTATTCCTTGGTGTTCAAAGACCACCCTTTCTACTAGTGAAAAAGGGTAAAAAAACAAAGTGATTTTCTAGTAGTGAATCTTTACTTTTAAAAATAAATAAATTATAGGATCTTTCATTTAATTAATAGATTGTAATTGAGCTTTTAATTCTTTTTTTTTGATGTTTCAACCATATAGGTGTAATGTGGGACTTTTAGCCCAAAGAAGCCTTTTACTTTTCTTTTCTTTTTCAACAATGTTAAATATATCCTATCTGAATTTCGTTTTGTTTGAATTTATTTATTGTTTGATTGATCAACACATTTAGTGTTTTTTGATAATTCCAATAATATAAAATTGGCTCCATCTAAGTTGTATTATTCACAATATAATAAATTGAATTTGTCATTAAAAACTATGAATCTTTGATCCTTTAGGAATTAAGTTAGAAAACCATATTTATGTTTCAACAACAAAAATAAGAATTTCCTTTAGCTTACAAAACATTTAACAAAAATCAAAATCAAGATGCAGTTAAAATCATTTTACATTAAGGGACTTAGCAAATTCCTATAATCTTATGCAACCATGCCTTATATATAATGTATTTTCACCCTATAGGAAATTTTATTTTGCAGAAATTGACGCAATAGGCTTTCCAATTCAAATTATAGATTCTCTTGCAATTGGACTTCTAAAAAAAGTAAATAATTTTTTTTGATTGTTTATTCCTTAAAGAGTTAACAGTTGGAAATAGAAAAAAAATTGAATGAGTTGTAAAAATACATTAAAATTATTTTGAGTGAATATTGAAGTTGACATATCTTTTAAAACTGTATAAAGTGAATGCAAAAATTACCCAAATCACACCCCATTGATTATCTGTAATTGCTTGTAAAGTTCCATGCCCTTAAATCCATCAAGAATCTTTAAAAGCCATATAAACAAATATCTTTAACATTTTGTAACATTTTGTTTTCTTAAAAGCATTTAGATGGTTGTAATTTCCAATGTCAATGAGGTTGGATCTTATCCCCTAAAGGTCCTCACCTCTTTTGCAAAAGTCAAAGCACTATAATTTGCATACTTTAACCCCTAAGTGACCGATCAACCATTTTATGGTCGCTGCCCTTTTTTTACGGGCTGCCCGAGATGGAAAAAAAACTTTTTTAGAAAATAAAAAATATTTTCAAATAGGAAATCAAGTCTACTTTCCAACCCAATTTGAATCATGTCAATCGGAGTTAAACTCCATCAAGGAGAAATTTTCAAAGACAAACACCTCAACATTGTCCTATTGTTACAAAACTTACTATTTCGGGAAAGTAATGATGTTCCCTCTTTCTAAAAAATTTCTTTTTTGAACTCAAGAATAGAATGTTTAGTTTCAACCAATCATACCAAATTTCAAATTCCAAAAATAAAATTTGTAATTTTGGTGAATATTCAACGATAAATGCTTCTAAATTCGTTTAATGAGTATCTAAAACATTTTTTGAAAGTTTGACCGTATGGATAATTACTAAACATTGTGCTTCTCATTTTCTCTTTGGGACCAAACTTCATCGAAGTTGTAGAAGCAACATTTTATAACACATTTAGGTTTTGCCCTTACCCCCTTTGTCATTTAGGGGTTAAATATCACATTGAATGATTTATAATTTTTCATAGATAATCATCGACATTATGAAGGTATGACAAAATTTTCAACATGATTGGAAGATATTTTGAATATTTACAAATTTTATGATGTAAACAAGGTAAAAATTCAAAATAAATATGTTTTTGTCAAATTTAATATCAAAAATTATATTTAAGGTAGATAAAAGTTATATTTACATGGAGTAAAAAATTGAAGGTGAAGAAATTAAAAGAGACTTATGATTGAAGCATCTTTAGAAAGCCCTTTGTATTTTGAACACTCAAAATTCAAAGTTCTTAACGGTGGAAAAGCTTCAAATGAAGTTTATTCTCCAATCCCAACGGTCAAAAGATGTATCATAACTTAACTTAAACAGCTAATGAAAACACCAACTACAATAAAGCTAAGACACTTGGTTTTTGGGGCCTTTGACCAAAAATCAAGCATAATTGGGTTGATTGGTCCTTTAGGGGTTAAATAACATAGATAAACATCTCAAAAGACAAGTGGTTGTGGCTTGGAAAAACAAGTATTGATAATATATATATATATATATATATATATATATATATATATATTTGAGAACTAGAACAATATTGAAGCAATTTGATGAATAACTTTGAAATTCATTTGCTTGCAAATGACAATTTTATTATGGTCATATTTTAAAAAAATCACAATACATTGTGTATAATAAAACGTTTATATCAACACTTTTGAGTTTTATCCACATATGATCAATTGCATGAATCTCTCAATGAAAATGATTCAAAAAATAATCCAAATTTTGTGAATCATTGTATAAACACTAATTTTATGAGCTCAACAAATTTCTAATTCATGATGACCGTAGACTTGGAATTCGTTGTCTATTTTGTTTATCTTCTGTTGAAAATTGAGTTGGATGTCCATTCCAACATGCGTCCCTAGATCGATGAAGACGACAACGAAAAGAACCCGGGTGGTTTGTAGGTGCACACAAACAAAAAGATGTTGATTTTGTCCTCGTATAAGTTTTTTTCTTACTTTCTTCAATGTTTTGATCGCCACCACGATGCATTCGGCAACGGAAGGAACCCTTATGACTAGTTGGTGCACATGAGCAATATCGAGCCATGGTTCTTGATATAAAGAATAAATTCGAGCAATCTTGTGTATTTAGTGTGAGGAATATTTATATATATCTGAAGGTTACAAAAAGAAGTTTGGCTTTGTCCATTTCCTTGTATTTATACAATGTAAATTTTACTTTTATTTTTAAAGTAAAAGACATGTCTTCCGTGTAAATCTTACTTTACAATTAAAGTAAAAGATATGACTTCTAATTATATTCATTGATTGATATCTGAGTATTCATGGACACGATTGATACCCAGACCCCAAAATCTTATTGCACTTTTACATTCATCACTCTTTTATGTCACACCTTGTTGTATTATTGGAAGGTGATAAAATCTGGATTTGTTTGGCTTACTGAAAAATCATAAGGAATTTTTTAAAATAAAATAATAAAATAATAAAATAATATGATAAAAAATAAAAAATAAAAAGTTTAAAAGGTGGCGAACCTGCTACTAGGAGGGTGGCTTACTGTGAGCTGGCCGGTTTAAGTTGTTGTGTTTCCAAAGGGCATGTAACTTAGAGTCACACAACAAAATTTATCAACAACAAAAATATTGGTGTTGGATTTAGAGGGTGGATCGTTTCTTCATTCTTGTGCAACTTATAAATAAATTTTCAACCAATCGTAAATCTTGTCGAGTCACACCTCCTCACTATCATCTAGGTAGTTTAAGGAACATGAATGGCAGGAAAGTCAATGTGGAACTCTAGGGGTGCTAGAGCTGCTGGCAAGTTATAGTATAAAAAACACGAACCCTTTTATGAATGTGTTTTGTATACTAAAAACATGAATCCTTCTATTAACCCCCAAATGATCAAGGATTTAGGGTTTTAAATTGGAAAATTCAATTAACCAAATTGTGAAAAATATAATTCAGATGAAACTAAATGTCATAATACTAGAATTAGTGAAAAATAGTGCAAATGTTGGTTAAAAAACAAACAAATTTGAACAAAAAGAAGTCCACGTAGACTAACCTACTCAAAACTCCTAAAAAATAAATGAGACCCAATTCGGGATATATATAATAATACATGAACCTTAGCTACTATCGTACAAAGTGTGAGAGGATGGTCAAACTTTGAAGCGTAGACCCGAGGCTGGACATATATTTATGTTTTTTGTTGCAATTGTCAGCTCGCACAAGCCATGTTTCTCTATCCATCGCTAACTTAAGCCCACTTTGTACATGGCGTAGCAGACGATGGACGGTTCTCACTTGCGGGATGTCAATATGAAGCAAATTTGCGGGTAGATCTGCACGATACAGTGGCCCTTCCAGGCACGTACATCAAATCTTGAAAACTACCATAAGTAAGGAAAAAATAGATTTAGGTTAGTGTGATGCTAACTTCTTGATTACCTTAGTCAAAGGGCAGGTTGTGCACATCAGTTGGGCAGGAAATTGAGTTGGGCACATTGGATATTCCCTGAAATCCTTGTTTTTTATTTGCAAAAATATTTCTCTAAAATTTCGGCATTCTATTTTAGATTTTTTTTCTGCCCAACCTGACCTTTGCTTATGGTACAGCCACCCATGCCAGTTTAGGTGAATCGCAGTAGTGGTAGTCTTCATGAAGTGGACAACCATTTAGCCAGATGGGATGGGCAGGCCACGTTCCTCAGGCGCGGAGAGAACCAGAAGCTCAGTCGCCAGCACAATGGCTGTGGACCGTCGGATGTTTGCTCTTGATCTCGCGGCTGCGGTAGCGACACGTGGCGAGTGGGGACTGCCAACGAGGCTGCAGCAGTGGGTGTAGGGCCCGGGGGAGCATCAGCACTGGAGTCAACCATAGCAGCAGTCGAGCGCATGGAATAAAGCTAGAGATTAAAAAAAACCAAAGCACAATTTTATTTTATTTTTTGAAACAAATTGAAGGAATTCAATTGCAAGGATCAAAGCACAATTTCATTGCTGCCCATACTCACGGCCCACACTTGAACCATCCAGGGCAAATCAATTGCTGCCCATACTCATGCCACACATTTGAACCATCCAGGGGCGGAATATGATCATGAACCATCCAGGCACATGAGTCTTGAACTAACCAAAGACTAAGGTTGATTGTCCTAAAACCACCAACTTAACCCCTAAAGGATGTTTGATACAACTCATGAGGCCCAGTTGCAGGTGCTCTTGCCCAAGTATCTGTGTACACAACAATATTTGAGTACCTTCACGAGGTGTTCATACAATGAGATTTTTTTAGTAGGACGTGTCAGCAGTTTTATAGGAGCACAATTTTTTGATCAATTTTTTGAGTGATTTTCAGCTCTTCAAAAATTCTTGGGATACTGTGAAGTCTAAAAAATTGTTGTATTTGTCCGTATTTTAGCCTTCAGCAGGGCCTAGAAGTCGCATTTATTTTAATTAATTCTTTTTTCTCTTTACCGTCTCTAGAAGGGCTTCACCTAGTTCACTTTGACATAAAATAATTGAGCCTTGGCTAGGCCAAAATTCTTGAACTATCACATACATTGCCCCTTCAAAAAAATACAGTTACAAAATAGAAGTTGGGTCCCTTCCAAGAATATGCAAAATACGCACTTCTCGTAGGCACAATTTCTGTATCTTTGCTCAATTAATTTTTTTCTTTCCACAGTAATTTAGTTCCTATCTTTGCAGACATTGTTGAAGAATTCAGTTTTTGCAAATACATAGTCCAACTACCCTAAAACCAGCCTATATTGCAAACCGTAGGCCATTTTGGCTTGAGCAATCCTAAAGGGGTTAAGCAATCTAGCTTATTTTTGGCAGTCCTAAATTCGAGAAAAAAATATGACCGCATTCGAAATAGTGCAACCATCTATTTCCAATGCTAAATTGGTCAATACCATTCAAAACAAAATTCAGGGATTGATGTCCAATTTCCTTGTACTTGAGAAGATGTCAATGTTAACGGTAAATGAGCTTCAAGCTTTGGACAAAGCAGTCAACACATTTTCTAGGTCTCTAAAACCTATTTTCAATCCTCAAGCACATCCAAAGACTATTCTTCTACCTCGAACTGGAGCAAATATAGAATCAATTCAAGCACATGTTACGATGACAAGATTTGGGTCATGGGAAACCCTGGAAAAAAAAAATCATATTTCAAGCGCGGTAGTTGTACACATTCAACAACCATCAGGTTTGATTTAATCTTTACAATTTCTAAAATCCCAAATCAAGCCTTATGTTTCTTTTAGCAATTTTGAGTAGGTCTAATGTGAACTTCATTTTATTCAAATTAGTTTCTTGTTCCTTATTCTTCAATGATTTTAGTCATATATAATTTGGTCTCATATTAATTGTATTTTTCACAATATGATCAATTGAATTTTTCATTTTAAATCTAAGAATTATTGAGCCTTTATGGGTTAAAATATCATATACATTAAAATTGTACATCATATGTATTCATTTTGAAAATACACAATTGATTTTTTATTTTATTTTATTTTTATAAGTTTTGTAAATGTGATTTTTAATTGTTTGTAGGTACATTGGGAAGTACAAGTAAAACTTTGGAGAAGCCCAAGACCACTGTTGAAGTACGACGGCGAGAAACATATACAAAGAAACGTAAGCGACTACAACTACTGAAAAGCTTCAAACAAAAATGTTGATTGTGTGGAGAATATAACATGTTTTTGATTGGGGTGAAAACCGTTGAATGTAGAAATTGTGGAACTTCCATTTCAAGAGGTGAACAACAATGCGGAACAATTGGAACTGATGGTTCTCTTGTTGAAAAGATGGTAGAAGTTTTCGATGAGAATACAAACAAATGGTATATAGCAAGGGTTTCTAGCTTCAATGATGCAGTAGAGGGAATCAATGCTAAAACATACAATGTAGAGCTTCAAGGTAGTGGCAAAGTCTTGGAAGGCATGACATTCCCAGATGAGAATGTTTGGTTTGCTTGACATGTTTCTTTTTTAAATTTATATTTTGATGATATATATTAAGTTTATGGTAAGTAATTGTAATTGTGTTTTTTGATATATTAAACCTCCATAGGATCAAAAAGCCCAAATTGACATCATGTTTCTTATAGGAGTTTTATGTATGTTTTATGTAGAATCCTTATGTTCAAATTTAATTTTTCTTTGGTCAACATATACAATGTTCTTCACTTATTCCGGTGATATGAAATTTAGTCCCTTCTAAAATGTATTCTTCATAATATGATAGATTGCATTTGTCATTCAAAACTTGGGCCTTAGTGTGTTTACGGTTGGTTGTCCTATTACCAACCAGTGCCCCAAAACCAATCACCCTAATTTCTAGATTTTCAAAGGGAAGATGTACCTCATTTGTACAGTAGAGCATGTGATCGGTTTTGGGTCACAAGTTACTTTCCACTTTGGAATTTTGTATAAAATTGACAAATGCGAATTAGATGTTGCAAATTTTTGCAATCCTCATCAAAGCCTATTTCGAATGCGGTCATATTTTTTTTTTCGAATTTAGGACTGCCAAAAATAAACCAGATTGCTTAAGTTGGTGGTTTTAGGACAATCAACCTTAGTCTTTGGTTAGTTCAAGACTCATGTGCCTGGATGGTTCATGATCATATTCCGCCCCTGGATGGTTCAAGTGTGTGGCATGAGTATGGGCAGCAATTGATTTGCCCTGGATGGTTCAAGTGTAGGCCGTGAGTATGGGCAGCAATGAAATTGTGCTTTGATCCTTGCAATTGAATTCCTTCGATTTGTTTCAAAAAATAAAATAAAATTGTGCTTTGGTTTTTTTTAATCTCTGGCTTTATTCACTACGCCCGACTGCTGTTGTGGTTGACTCCAGTGCTGATGCTCCCCCGGGCCCTACACCCGCTGCTGCAGCCTCGTTGGCAGTCCCCACTTGCCACGTGTCGCTACCGCAGCCACGAGATCAAGAGCAAACATCTGACGGTCCACAGCCACTGTGCCGGCGACTGAGCTTCTGGTTCTCTCCGCGCTTGAGGAACGCGGATGGGCAGGTGGAGCACCTCTATCATGCAAGGCCTTAATTTTTTTAATTCCCCGGTCAATCCCGAGTCATTTCATTTGTTTATTTTTTCTGTCCTTCCTTCCATCTCGAGGTCAGGATAAGGTAACGGGCCTAATATCCACCGTTTAACCCCTAACTGCCTAAGCGTCCACTTTTTGGACGATGTACAGATTTCATTCAAAATTTCTCATCCGTCATGCACTTCTGTAGTGTGGAATTTTTACTAGTGTGGAATTTTTACTGTAGATTCTCTGGGAAGTTAGCTTCATGTATGTGTGATCTGATTAGAAAGGGGATGATTTGCAAAAAAATTATGCCTCGTTTCATATTGTGGTGATTCACCCAAAATTTTGAAGATTTCAGTGTAAAAGTGCTCTAAAAAAAGTCAACTCATAAAATTAAGCAATCAAAAAATCTCCAAAAATCACTACACTTAGAGTATTACATTTCAACCAATCACAATGAATTTCATCTGTAGATTGTCAATATCTTATTCGTAATTGAATTACAAAATAAATTTGAATTTCACATTTCAAATTTTAAAAAAAATTATTGGTAATAGCAATTATAGATCTAACCGTATGGATAGAATCTAAAATTCATAATGTACAACTTTTATTCATGTATCAAGTTCAAAATATCCCTCTAGGTTGCATTTCATAATGCATCTTTGCAAAATTGCCGAATTTGGAGAGGGCTCTAGGCATTTAGGGGTTAACCCTTAACCCCTAATCGTCCCAATGTCCATATTTTGGACGTTTTCTGGGTACATTCACCTTTGAAGAGCGGTAACTTTTGCAAAAGTTGTCTGATTTTTATGAAATTATGGAAAAACAAACCGCATGATGTACGGAATCTATGGTAAAAATTTCAGATCAATCCGAGATGTATTGAATTTTGGTGATCATTTGAAAGTAGGTATCTTTTTTTTGGACAGTTTCCGAGCATAATGATGGTTGCAATTTTTGGGGCTTGTATCTCCTTCATCCCATGCCCGTTTTCAATAAACATTATTGGGTAAAATTCCCCTTGAAGTCTAGTTATCATGGTAAAATTTTCACGTCAATCCATGTTCTGAATGTTTGAAAGTCATTTAAGTGCACGCGTCTAGTTTGGATACTTTTTGCTTTTTGGGTCAAATTGGTCACTTTTCGAGCTACTTTTTGACATTGCAAGGTCATTTTAGGGCACATTAAATTGTTTCATAGGTTTTTTTTTTGGTACCAATGTGTTTATGTGATGATTTTGAACTACTTTATAGTTCAAAGATTTTCATTTGAGTAATTTTGAAAACAAATTTCTCCTCTAAGTGTGTTGCTAGGGAAATTTCAGCATCCTTTTTTAACACTAAAACACTATGATCTTGCAATCTTTATGGCCAAATGACCCCAAAATTGATTCACATGATCTACAACATGTATGTTACAAGATTGTATGGTTGAGATTTTTCTATACCTCACTTATATTTAGACCTATAACACATCAAAAGTAATGATGATTTTAAGCCCAAAAAGCTAGGGACGCTTAGGGGTTAACCCCTAAACATTCTCACCCTTTTTAGATTTGGCAGTTTTCCAAAGATGCATTAAAAAAAGGAACTAAGAGGGATATTTTCAAGTTGATGAATGAATAAAAGTTATACATTATGCATTTTAGATTCTATCCATATGGTTAGATTTGCGATTGCTATCACCGATAGTTGTGTATTAAATTTCAAACTTAAAATTTAACACTCTTTCGTAATATGATTACAAATAAGATATTGACAATCCAATAATGAAATTTGTTGTGATGAATTGAAATGTAATACTCTAAGCGTAGTGATTTTTGGAGATTTTTTGGTGGCTTAATTTTAGTAGTTGACTTTTTCATGATCACTTTTAGACTAAAATCTTCGAAATTTTGGGTGGAACACTACAACACGAAATGAGGCATAAAAATTTCATAAATCATCCCCTTTCTAATAGGATCACACATGGACGGAGCTAACTTCCCATAAAAGTTTCAATAAAAAAATCCACACTACAAAAAGTGCATGATGGATGAGAAAACGGACTTCAAATCCATACATCATGCAAAATATGCATGGTTGGGCGGTTAGGGGTTAAGCATCCACATTACAATTAACCGGTCAAACCTCATCAAATTCTCACATTTTAAAATGTATTGTATTTTATGGTATTTTTCTCATAAAAGCTATTGTTGAATCAATTTATCCTAATTTTTTCACAATTATTTAAATTTAATTTTTTTTTAAAAAGAAGTTTTTTTTTGTAAAAATCATAGTAATAACAAAAAAATCTTAGAATAGTATGATTTTTTTTTGGAATAATGTAAATCATATTGATGAACAACTAGGTGTAGGTTGCATGCTTCTTGAGCTTACATAAAAAAGAAATTGGATAGAAAACAATGCATATTGAAATTTTAGGATTTTGGGCTTTAAAGTGCTATAAAAAACACAATTTTAACAATTTCAAAGAACGGTAAATTGGACTAAAAAGTAGAATGTAGCCCCCATACTTTCTTAGTTGCGACCATTTTTATTTGAAATTAGGAATTAGGTGAAAATCAACGTTTGACAAAAAAACGATCAAACATGGTCCACGGGGCTTTTTGCATGCTGAAGGGTTAAGGATTTTTAACATCTAAAATTGGTGTAATAAATATGCAGCATAGGAAATTAGAAATTATTGATTTTCACTCAATTCTAAAAAATAAAAAAAATGGTTCATTATATGTACTAGAGCTCCATGACCATGTTTTGCAATACCATTGCTAAATGTTGGATTTGTTGATTAATCTTAACCACTAAGTGGCCAAACAACCATTTTATGGTCGTTGCCCTATTTTTACGGGCTGCCCAAGATGAAAACCAATTATAAATAATAAGGATACTTTCTAATAGGAAATCAAGTCTACTTTCCAACCCAATTTGAATCATGTCAATCCAAGTTAAACTCCACCAAGGAGAATTTTCCATAGGCAAAGACCTTAACATTGTCCTAGTGTTATAAACTTACTATTTTGGTAAATTAATGATATTCTCTCCTAAAATTTTAGAATAGAATGTCTAATTCTAACCAATCATACCAAATTTCAATTTTTTTTTTAAATGTAAATTTTGTTGAATATTCAACGATAATTTCTTCTAAATTAATCAAATGAGAGTCTAAATTTTTTTTTGAAAGATTAACCATAAGGATATCATCAAACATGATGCTTCTCATTTTCTATTTTGAACCAAAATTCATCAAAGTTGTAAATTTAACATTTTATAACACATCTAGGTTTTGCCCTTATCCCCTCTATTATTTAGGGGTTAACCCTAAGTGACCGAACGACCATTTTATGGTTGTTGCGCTTTATTTTTACAGGTTTCCCATGATGAAAAAGAATATTTATAAAAAAACCCTGGAGGAAATTCAAGTCTACTTTTCAAACCAATTTGAATCAAGTTACACTCCACCAAGTAGAATTTTTCAACACTTCTACATTGTCCAGTATCACAAATTTTACTATTTGGAGAAAGTAATGATGTTCTCTACTTTAAAAAAATTCTTTTAAATGTTTTAGAATAATTTTTCTATTTTTAATCAATCACATCCAAAATTTCAAATTATAAACATAAAATTTGTAATTTCGATAAAATTTTGAAGTTAAATGCTTCTAAATTCATTACGTGAAGACCTAAAACTATTTTTGGAAATTTAACCGTACGTATAATTTAAAAACATCATGATTTTTGTTTTCTCAATTGAACCAAATTTCATCGAAGATAAAGTGGTCACATATTATAATACATCTATGTTTTATTCAATATCCCTTTGTCATTTAGGGGTTAAACATGATTTAAAATAAATAAATTCTTATGTTTAAATTTCAAAAAATTGGTACCTATAATTTTTTGGGAAACATAGTCACATTGTTTTTGGTGACTCGCTTTCCAACCATTGAAATAGAATATCTCTTTAGTAAAATTTTGAAATATATAGACCTCTACGGTGAGAATTGCCCTACATATCTCTATGTTATTTGTTTGAACTACAAGTTAAATGAAACAATGATCCCAAAAAAGAAAGAGGTATCAGTTTATGTTAGGGACTATCTCCAATGAATACATTACTAGTAAAAAAAGTGGTGCTCCCCAAAGAGATGCTTAAGCAAAATCACTGTGCATGAGTGAAATTGAACATCACTAGCCTGAACATCTTTCTCGACAATGTCACCTTTTCTAATGGTGCATTGTAATTGAAATTTAATTTTTAAATTATAAATAACAAACTTTAATTGATGCTTATAACTGACCGTGTGGGTTGACTCAAAAACAAAAATAAGATTAGTCAATGCATTTAGATTTGGAGTTGGATATAGACATGAAAGGTACGACTTGAATGGAACGGACTTGACGTTGAGAATAAAATAAGGTCCCTCTTCCTTGTGGAAAAAGTGGGTCCCTTTGTGAGAGGTGAGGTCCATCAGTCATGCAATGAAATCTCTTCATTTGCATCAAAATTAAAAAATTAAAACAAAAAAATCGTTCCTTCAATCTGCATTATGTAATGGCACGATTGTTTACTGGTCAGCAATTTCATTCAATAATAGCAGATGCAGGTTGATAACAGCACTTGCATGTACTTGTCTGAGGCTTCAACCTACTATAACACTATAAGTTTTTCTTCTTCTAATACCCTATGTCGTGGTCGGTTTCGACATTAATTAATTATCTTTTTTTCTAAAGTGCTACGTGTCATCTTGTGATTGGTTAAGGGTGATGTGGACCTCTCAGAATTTGCACTTTCAGTCAATACTACTTTTTGATGTGGAAATTCAATTTCGACACATGGTTGTTTGAATTTGATCCTCATGTACCGTAGTGTGTGTGGTACTAAGGGCCGCTTTACACCTAAAGGCCAGACCAATTCCCCTTGAGGTCGATTGCGCCCCTTTTGGACTTGAGGCTAGCCTCAAGTACCCTTTATAATAAGATTATAACGGTGGCCAATTCTCCCATAAGTAAAGGCCATGGGATCAAGAAGTCAAGCCGATTCAATAAATGTAGCAAATTTTAGCCACTCTTTCCTTTTTCAAAAGAGCCGTTTAAATTTCCACATAATCCAACGAATTTAGTTTGTTGAAGAAAATCACCTTTTATATTTAAAAGTTATTTTTAATTGAAATTTGACATTGGCCCCGAGGTGAAGAATTGGCCCTTCATTTTGGGTGCATTCAATTCAACGAGCTCGGGCCATGTTGGACCATGCGTTTTTTAAGTGAAAAATCATATCACCAAATCGACCCGGGCTCTAAGTGTAAAGAGGTTGGAGTTGATTTTAGCCTTTTGACCAATCACAAGTGAGGATTTTAGGCCTCTTACACAACGAATTGGCCCAGCCTCTAAGTGCAAAGTGGCCCTAATTCCAAAAACACGGTCTGTTTTGACAAAATCATGAAATCGGTGAGGGCTAATTTTTTTATTGAGTCTTTGAAATCTTCATTTTGCACTAATTTTACATTTTTGTATCACTTGCACTAATTACCTTCTTTTACTATAAACCCACCTTCACTATTAGCAAAAATTATTAGCAAAAAGTAGTATTGACTGAAAGTGCAAAAGTTGAAGTGACTCACCACATCAAATGCTCCATATTATAAAATGAATTTTTGGTTAACCTCCGAGGGGTCAAAAAACCAAAATCTAGTTTTGTCATATTTGGAACAAAGTCTAGTGATTTCAAATAATAATAATATTTTTATTTTTTATTTTTTATTTTTTTCATTTTTTATTTTTTTAAAAGATTTTGAGGGTGGATTTTGTAAATTTCGTCAAGCTATAAATCACTCTCACTTATAAAATTCACAATAATTATGCGTGAATCTGTTCTTAACATGAAAGATTGTGACAGAGAGGTGTTGACAGAGATCATTCCTTAACTGCTTCACTTTCATTTTTGAAAATTTAACCCAAATTCTATTTAACTTTGAAGTCACACATTGTTCAAAATCTTGTTTTTGAGTGTGTATTATATGGTCAAAAGACATGCTAAGATCTTCCAATTCAATGGTCAGATCTTACTTAGGTTTAACCAACATATATGATTAAGCTATGATTTTATTTATACAATTGAATACTATTAACCCCTAAATGACGGAGGGGGTAAGGGCAAAACATAAATGTGTTATAAAAAATTACTTCTTCAACTTTGATGAAGTTTGGTCCGAAAGAGAAAATGAGGAGCTTGATGTTTAGTAATTTTCCATACAGTCAAATATCAAAAAATAGTTTTTTATCATCTCATAATGAATTTAGAAGCATTTAACTTCAAATATTTATAAGAATCACAAATTTTATTTTTAGAATTTGAAATTTTGTATGATTTGTTAAAACTAGACATTCTATTCTAAAATCAAAAATTGCAAATTTTTCAACGGAGAGAACATCATTACTTTCCCCAAATAGTAAGTTTTCTAACACTAGACAAATGTAGAAGTGTTTGTCTTTGAAAATTTCTCCCGGGTGGAGTTTAACTCGAATTGACATGATTCAAATTGGGTTGGAAAGTAGACTTGATTACCTATTTAAAAATATTTTTTATTTTCTATAAAAATGTTTTTTCTATTTCGGGCAGCCCATAAAAAAAGGGCAGAGACCATAAAATGGTTGATCCGTCACTTAGGGGTTAATAATATCCCAAATTTCAGCAGAGAAAAGTTTAAAAGAAAAAAAACACAAGATATCTAGAGTTTCCGCAAAATAGGGCTGGGCCATAAAGGGTTAACCTTTAAATGTCAAAGCAAGTCCCATGGGTTTGTTTTGAGAGAATAATGAGTAAAAAGTGGATTTTTTCAACCAAAATTGAAAAGATTAGTGGTTTGGAAAAGTGATGAAAAGAAAAGGCTATATTAGTAAATATTCGTGTTTTAGTAAAATTGGTGGGGAGGGAGGAAAGGGAGTCGGGCAACTTGAGACTTTAATGTATATCAGAGTCACCAACGCATGCCACTCTTGTTCAAAAGTGTTTTTTTAATAATAGTAATAATTTTATTTTGTTTTAATAAATTTTAATTCAAAATCCCAAAGCTCATTGCAAAGCCAAAATCTCATTGAATTTTTTAAATCTGTTTTTAGAGTGACATTGTTCACTCCATTCATTGTTTAAATGGGATTTGAAGAATTCTCATTAGTTGTTCAGGTTTTTCAAAGGACGACTATTGAGGGCAACTCTTTAAATTATTTTTATTCTTTTAGGCTGCCCGTCCGAGACCCTCTTGACATTTAAGGGTTAACCCCTAAGTGACTAATCGAACATTTTCTGATCGCAATCCAAACAACAGTGACTGTACATGGTCAGGAAATGACATTTTTCAAGTTTTGATTTTTTGTCAAAATTGGGGGTAGAAATCATGTTGTTTAACCCCTAAATGACAGAGGAGGTAAGGGCAAAACCTAAATGTGTTATAAAATGTTGCTTCTACAACTTCGATGAAGTTTGGTCCAAAAGAGAAAATGAGAAGCATGATGTTTAGTAATTATCCGTAGGGTCAAACTTTCAAAAAATGTTTTAGATACTCATTAAACAAATTTAGAAGCATTTATCGTTGAATATTCACCAAAATTACAAATTTTATTTTTAGAATTTGGAATTTGGTATGATTGGTTGAAACTAGACATTCTATTCTAAAGTTCAAAAAATATTTTTTTAGAAAGAGGGAACATCATTACTTTCCCAAAATAGTAAGTTTTGTAACACTAGGACAATGTTGAGGTGTTTGTCTTTGAAAATTTCTCCTTGATGGAGTTTAACTCGGATTGACATGATTCAAATTGGGTTGGAAAGTAGACTTGATTTCCTATTTGAAAATATTTTTTATTTAAAAAAAAAAAATCTCATCTCGGGCAGCCCGTAAAAAAAGGGCAGCGACCATAAAATGGTTGATCGGTCACTTAGGGGTTAACACATTTCATTTGCAATATTGAGGTTCACTAAAGAAATTTTCAAAGATAACGACCTCAATAGTGTCCTAGTGTTATTAAACTTATGAACTAATGATATTCTCTCATTTTTAAAAAATTCCCTTAAATTTTTTAGAATAGAATATATAATTTTAACCAATCATACCAAATTTTAAATTCTAAAAATAAGATTTTGAATTTTGGTGAATTTTAAATGATAAATGCTGTTAAATTCATTAAATGAGTACCTAAAATATTATTGAAAGTTTGACCATATGGATAGTTATTAAACATCACGCTTCTCATTTTTTTTGGGACCAAACTTCATCAAAGTTGCAGAAGTAGCATTTTATAACACATCTAGATTTTACCCTTACTCTTACCCCTGTCGTTGAGGGGTTAATGAAGAGAGCCTTTCTTACGAATGGTCAGTTCACTGACGGAGCCTGCCATGAGGGTTTGTAAGTGAGTGGCTATTCAGAGATGAATTACATCCTTTCACATACACTGCTCTGTTTGTATTTTTGTGAATGTCCGGTCATCCTGGTGCATCCGGACTTTGTTAGATAGATAGATAGAAACTCCGACCCTTCTACAAGGCCGGTGTGAATGAAGTGTCCGTTCGTAATGCCAATGATCCGATGCCCACCGGACAAGGGGAAATTGGGACAATACTACTCTCCCCTTTCGAGGATGGACACTATAGTGACACACTAAGCTACTACCTAGCGAGTCACTAGTGCCTTGAAGATACCGGACATGGTATCCCCCCAAAGGGCTTTGAGGTACCCATACAACAAGGTTCAAGGACCCCCACCATAATTGGGTGGACTATGGTAGTGAACACCACGCCGGCATGGGGAATAGAACCCACAACCTCCTCATTGGGGGCCATGAGCCCCAACCACCAAACCAAGGCCCGTGGTGCCCTGGACTTTGTTACAATGAATCAGAACTTTGTTAAATATTTACTTTTATGTAACCTGCTTCTGACGCCCTCGCCGTAACATTCAGTAGCATGCATTGTCTTTGCCTTGGTTCTACAGATGATGGTGTGGAATATTCCACACCCAACAATACTTCATCAGTAACTAAGTGGACAAGTGGAGGCTCAAGGTGACGAGTAAATAAATCATAAGGAACCTTGAACAAATAGACTTTTAACCCTAAAATAGAGTATAGTTGCAAGAAGTCAATGAGTATGTAATTGAAATAAATCATGTGTGGCCGCTATTTTTGCCTTTGGATGTCGTCTCTATTTTGAGCTAAAATGATGAATGTTTTGTATTGGTTGTTAGTAGAGTTTATATTCATCATATTCTTACGTTGAGTTATCTTATATTGAGTTAATATATTTTGGTTGACCCTACTATCATTTACGTGTGCTCTACTAATTCAACTTCAAATGTGAATATCTTCTCATTAATATATTGAATTTTTTTTATTCTACTTGATTTGTAAAGCAATATACCACATTCACTTGTCCAATATGCCCTCAATAAGTGTCAATTATAGGTGCGCATACCTTATGTTTCAATGCTCGACTTGCGTTACTATTACATTGGAATTAAAAACCTCCCTTTTTTTACAAAAATAAAAATAGATTAACCTTGAGTACTTTTACAAATTGCTTAGGTTTGTGTCTCACATTCCTTTTACTTTCTTACCAATGAGATTCTTCATTTTTCACTTTTTTAATGAGTGACAATTTCATCTAAATTTCAGATGAAGCCATCATAATTGATTGAAAATTTACTCAAAATGGATGAAAATATGTGAACATGGATGAATGTTTTGGTGATAAGGAATGAGTCTTTGGTCCAAATTTAACTTTCTATTTTGCCAAGAAAAAAGAAGAAGAAGAAGTTGTGTGCGGGTATTGTGGCCAATGTCTGTACCAGAGCACTAAAGCTAAAATCCTCTTTTTTGAAAAATCATTCACCATTGAGGGGACTGCATTGATATAAGTTAACCCGTACAGGATGTGGTTGTATTTGATACGTTGTCATACGGGAACATACGGTAGGAGCAAAACCAGCTTGAAACTGCAAATTTAGGATTGCAAATTTTTTGGTAGTAGGAAAAGCATCATGTGATTCTAGATTGCATTTTTTTTGTAATTTTTCAAATCATGAAACATGTTGTAATAATTCAATGTACAGTGGAATTGCATGTTTTGAAGCAATATCAAGGTTGTATATTGAACTCTCAAGGTAGCCAAATCCACGGGAATGGTCGGAATTTTGCATACATTGTCACCTTCAATGCATAAGGCAACTGTGAATGTTTGCTGCAACTTAGAATTCTCCAAATTGCTTCATCAATTTCTCAACTGAATTCTAAGTGTGGTAAGGGTGCCTCAAAAGAGCCCCGAAGACTCATATTTGTACAAACCTCCGTTCGTGCTAGAAGGACGCGCAGCTGTGCTAGAAGGACGCGCAGCTGTGCTAGAAGGACGCGCAGCTGTGCTATGCGTGGGGTACTTCGTACTCACAACGACATAAGAGAAGGTTCCCAATATGAAATTCCCGTCTGTATAGGTATTTTATAACTATTTGGAAACTGACAACAACCCGCCAGCCAATACAAGAAAAATCGCTTCATGTCCTTACAGTTGGTCAATATTCAGCCTTACCCTCGGTTTTTGTACGTATCTAACACCAAATACATATAAACTTCACTTTGTGTAGGCATAACTTCTTGTACACGTCACATAATAATTTTAAAAAAATTGGACATTTTAGTTCATGGTTATGACAACCTTTTTTATTTTTACATCATTGATCAATACAACCTCAAAAACTATGCCAAAGTGAACTCGCATGCAGTTTCTGAATGGAATCTCCTTTAGGGGTTAATGTACAAGCGCGGACAGGAAATTTTATTCCCACGTGCCATGATGTTAGGGTGACACAGAAAATGAATACTACAAATTCCGGTACACGTTGGTTGCAGATTACGACCGGTCCATTAGTTAGTCTAACTGGTATAAGTCAAGCTGCCCTGGTCAGTCAGTCCCAGTAGGGAAATCAAAGGTGCCTGAAATGCACTTTCCAATTGTGACCAATTTAAGGCGAGTACGTGCCAGGGTTACCCTCAGTCCCGTGAGAGAATGCAGTCCACGACTTCGCACACTTAGGTTAGGTCAAGACTTTGATCTCACTGTTAGTGACAGTAGGTTTGCTGGTGGGCAGGATTAGGACTCTTTTAGAGCATCCGCACCCATGCTCGCTAAAGTTGACTCACTAAAATTATTCATTTATATTTTAAGATTTTTTATTTTTTGTTTTTGAAAAAACTAAAAGTAAATTTCATTGCAAAGGAACAAAGTACAATCCTCAGCTACAAGTGGCTTGAGGGGACAAAAGAAACAAAATTTGAAGAGCCCTTGAAATTACACTCCTCCACCCTTGAACGACCTTCAAGCACCAAAAGTGTACGTCAAACAGTCAATGAACCAATCACAAGTAGAATGTTGAATATAGTCAACTAAACTTAGATTTGTAGGGCCATTTCTTAAACCCTACAGGACCGTAAAGCCCCAGGGGGCTTTTGGAATTAGAAAGTGAGGAAATTTGGGTTCTTGGGCTTTGAATTGTAGGATGAGCAACATAGAGACCCTGGCTCTTTTTAAAAGCCAAATTTGTAGGTACCTCTTGATCGGAAATTCATCAAGTGAGCAATTTTTGGTGATTTTTTTGAGTTGCACAGAGGATATTTAAGCGTCACTTCAAACCCTCATATCTTCCTCCTCACACCTCCAAATTACTTGAAATTTTTGCACATGTTTAAAATGATGATTTCTACTCACTATAAAAATTTCAAAATTTTTGAAACACTTTTGAACAAACCGATTTCAGCATGTGTTCAAAGTACCCCAAACAAGTTTCACCAATCTTCTCAACGGTGGCATTTTCTCAAAAATTGTGCAATTTTGTTGATCTTTTTTTCATAAAAGCTGTGTAAGTCTTCTTTAATTTCAACGGTACCGATCGTCAAAATTACTTCACACCAATGAGGAATTGAGCTTACTACAAGAGCTAGTCAAGAAAACAAGAGCTAAACTCAACACCCCCCCCGGTCCTTTAGGGGTTAACATGCTAGGATTGAGAGCCAATGAGCAATTTTGAAAGGCCCATAGCATTTTTCATCTACTTATTACGTGTGTCAGATTTTGGGAGGGCATGGGTGCGGATGCTCTTATTGTATTAGAAGAGCATCTACAGGAAAGCATCATCACACTAAAACTTCATCACTGTGGGGCCCACTTATTTAGAGGGCATGTCACTTGATTACCCCACGGTGCAACTTGGTTTTAAACATGATTCTCTTTCTAATTTACTTTGGATTTATTATGAAAAACACTAGTGTGGCCCTGTGTTGTTGGCTCCGATGTTCCCCGTGTTCCTCATATTTCCATGTGTTCTTGTGCTACCCCTGTTTTTGTGCTTCTTCATACTCTCCTTGTTTGTGTGCGCCCTCATGCTTCCATACTATGAGAACTCAGTGTGCATTGGAGAAGCTTTTTTTTTAGCTTTGGTGAGGTGCAAGGTTCAAATCTTCGTCACAACACATAGCATTGTGATTGGTCGAAAAAAAAGAAGTTGATCAAAACTCGTTTTTGCTGCCTTCTAAGCTAAAAATTCAATTTTGCCTTATCTTTCCTCTTTTGGGATTTTTTTGATCAACTTTACGAATAACTCTAGTATTGGAATTGTAAGGGCACCTAGTCGTGACAAAAGTTGTATCACATATATGGATAGCTTGGATATCCAACAAACAATAAATCATAAATAAATAAATAAAATTCGTGCAGCTTTGCTACCTTTTCTCCTTAGCGATGTGCAAAGCCAACTAAGTAATACTGATTTAATCTTTGTCGCGTGTGTGGGCCAACTGACTTTGGCGTACATTGGAATGAACTCGCGTGTGTGCTTTTGACACAAGATAAAAGGGACGAGAGACGTGAATTTGCCTCAGCATGTGCCTAATGACATTATCATCAAAGTGAAACAGCTGGAATTGATTAAAACTTGTGTATGGCACCCTCTGAAGTCTCAACACCGCCTAGGGGAGTAGGAGTTGTTCAAGATAGAATAAGTATTAAGGACCTCCTAGTTCATTCATTCCTTCAATCATTCTGCAAAGCCTGAAAATGAGTGTACTCCATGATCAGACATATTTTTTAAGTGCTTGTGATTGCCATTATTATATAGAGAGCTATCTCTTTTGAACCTAGATTATAGATGCCCTTTCTCATCACCATGAGCCTTACAACAATGCTGTTCTCATCATGGCACATAAGATAGGGTGGAGGACTTTTACTTTTAAAAAATAGGGTAGAGGAAGGGGTTATCATAAGGGAATTGGGAGAACCAACCCCCACACTGGAACCAAAGATAAAAAAACAAAAACAAAATCTTGCCCCTATTTTTGAACATGGTGGGTCGTCCGAGACTAACTTGGGGTCGCAGACCCCAAATATAGAATTAAAATTTCCAAAATCACCCACACCTCCAAAATGAGAAAACCAGAAAAATGACAGGTCCCAATGTGGGGGTTGATTCGCCCTCCCCATCATAAGGTGGGGTGAGGGAATAAATTACCTTTAACCCCTAAACGTACCGATCCTTTGAACACAAGTAGATGCTAGCCTCATAAATAGATATTAGCATGACTCAGATGTACAACATGTGTACATGAGAGGACCATTGCATGCATGAAATCTACCCAACAAATTTGACATACTTGCAGTTGGAGGCCTCTCCAATATTATCAACATCTCTCCATCATAAGAGATTTATTCTAATTGGTAGAGAATTTAATAGGCTGGTAAAGGTGATTTGGATGAAAGTCATCCAAAATTGTATGAGAAAGTTAGAATGCTTTGAATCCATTTGTGATACGGTTTCTGGACGCTGAGACATTTAGGGGTTAAAGTACTCACCCCCTTTAATCCTTAAGGAGTTGATGGGATAGTAGATACGTTGGCATATGTTTGATATCTGCTGTAAATAGAAAGTTCCAAATTAAGACCCCAGTAGCTCATTAAAATCATGTTGACGTGAATTTTAACTTCACTTTTGATCTTAAACCTGTAGGAGGTGTGGAACCATGCCAAATACAATGGAATATTGTAAGTTGTATAATACCGGTCGGAAAGGGCTCTTTGGATCTTTAAGAGTTAAAATTTGCACTACATTTCTTTTAATTTTAAGAGGGGGATGGGAACGTTTCCACCTTTATTTTAATTCACACTACATTTTTTTTATTTGTGTAATGTCTTGTGTAATGTACATTCAATTTTGGCACTCTATAGGTGAAATATGACTATACTTTCTTCAAGCAAACAAAATTTCAACATGTGCACTTTTAGCAAAAAAAAGTGTTCTTTGCTGAAGAAACAATTTTAGAACATTTATCAAAAGGAACTTTAATCCTTCATGACTTTTGGATATAATATCCAAATGACACATTCTTTGATGTGTTGAAATCCTTTTTCAGTTGTTAACAAGAAAACATTAAAATATAATGATTTTAATAACAATAATTGAGTTTAGTAGCAAAAGTGACAGTTTTGGATGTCCCTGCCTTATTTATGAATGTTTTAAAATAAAATATAATTAATTAATTATTTTAAAATTTTGAATTTTTTTAGAGGGTAGTTGAGTTCCCAACTCTTCATACATAATATTTTTTAGGGAGGATCTTATGGAAGATATGTTTATATTTCCAGAAAAAAACACATCAATATTTGCAATAAATTTATAAACACAAACATTAATAGAACCGGGGTGGTCTTTGGACCCCGGGAGTGCACTCTACATTATGTTTGGGAATCACGCGCGTTTATGACCCCCTCTAAAACCCCCCCTATATACAAGGATTGTATGTCTAAAACCTTTGTATACCGATTTATTCAATCCTAAATATATGTTTAATGTAAGTGTACTTTAATATTTTCAGCTCTAAATATGTTTATTGTATGTATGACATACGGCAGTGTTCAAATTAATACCCCTTCTATGCACTCACGTATACTTGTATGTGTTTAGTAGAATGCACTCCTCGGGTTTTGAACACTAAAAAATATTATCAAAGCTTGGTACTCAAAGGCCCACATTGACATTAGCTTGGTGTAACTTTTGTTTTTTTGGCTACAAAAAATTGGTGATAACTGATTTTTTTTTTTTTTTTGAATCAAATGAATGTTTATTCCATTGATAGAAGAACAAACACACATATAACCTGAAGGGAAACCCCCCGGCGAATTTGTTTTTTTTTTCGTGATAGCTGCTTTAAAGCAGTTGCCAACAACTTTTTGTAGGAAAAAAAGAAACGATGGCTTGATGCCAATATGGTCATTGTGCACTACAATATCACAAGTGTTGACTTATTCCTTGGTGTCCAAAGACCAAAGACCAATGAAAATTCCTGCCCACATTTAAAAAATCCATAAAAACTCCAATTGCATGTATTTTAATAAAAATAATAATTCATTATATTTCAATCATGGAACTGAATTATAGCACCTAAATTGCAGTATGATACGGAGCTGCCCCAGCCCTGAGGGCAGATCTCTGCGACAGGGTGAACATGCTAGATTTTGAAAGCTCTGCTAAACAATATCTGATCATATTTGAATCCTTGGACCTTTGGGGGTTAAGCTCTGATTCTAAATTGAATGAAGAGTGATTCTGAATAGAATGAAGAGTGTAGACAAAGGATATGAAGTTGTATAGATCAATTAGAAGTCACACCAAATTATTTACTGAACATGCTAGTCATTTTTCATAGGTGCAGAGTGCACTAAGGTGAACATACCTAAAACCATAAAAAAAAAAACCAATTTTGCACCCTATCATTGACTCCTAATTCCACTTTGGAATTTACTCGATTCTTCCTCACTTTTGGTGATCACTAAATGCAAGAAGTGATAGCTGGAATTGGGTGTAAATAGAGCAGTTTTAGGTATTCCAATGAATGACTCTGAGATCACAAACAATGATGATTAAGCAATTAAGACAATGAAAGAAGAAATTAAGCATGACAATCAAGTAGTTTCATTGAGTGTAAATGGGGCGGTTTAAGATAAGTTCTTTATTAATTACATGGTGTTTTTGAATGATTATAGTGCATTATTGAGATGCTCACCGCCATGGTATAATAGAGCAATGGAAGCCAATACCCTTTTGCAACGGGACCACAATTTAGTTATAATTAAAAACTAAGTTATGTAGCAATGACACGATAGTCCCAAAATTCATGGAATACAAATGGCATTCTACTTCATTACTTTAAAAAAATGAATTTACGCAAAGATTCTCTTTCAATCCAGTTTTCTAAATGGTGTTCCATTGCAATGCTCTATTATGCTAGGACCCTCACTTAAAGGCAGTTTTGTATTTTAAACACATACCACTATGAAAATTCATAAAAATTACAAATTTCATCAAAAATGTACAGTGGGGTCCAACATGGAATGGCGTTTTTGGTTTCGCAGTGAGAAAAATTTCAGTACTGCCAACTTTGAAAGCCTCCCGAGAGCTCAAATATTGGTATTTTACCACGAAAATTTTACCAGAGACTTATCTTTAAGTTAATTATATGTATGCCAAATTTCAAGGCCAAAAGATTCACCCAAAAAAAGTTATTCAGAATCTACCAACATTGGTAGCTGTGGAAATGTTTTCACTGCTGCCAACTTTGACAGCCTCCCAAAGATTGAATTAATTTTTTTTTTGCCATAAAATTCTAGGAAAAAAAACTTCTTTATGTTAATAACATATGATAAAAATTTCAAGGCCAAAAGATTAATACAAAAAACGATATTAACAATCTACCAACATGTGTAGTTGTGGGAAACAATGGGGGAAACTACACACATTGGTAGATTGTAAATAATTTTCTTTGTATAGATTTTTTGACCTTGAAATTTGGCATGAATGATTTTGTCATAAAGAGCATGTTGTACCAAAAATTTCATGGTAAATAGACAATTTCTCAACCGTAGGGAGGGTGTCAAAGTTGGTAGCAAATTTTCCCCCATTGTTTCCCACAACTACACATGTTGGTAGATTGTCAATATCTTTTTTGTATTAATCTTCTGGCCTTGAAATTTTTATCATATGTTATTAACATAAAGAAGTTCTTTTTCCAAGAATTTCATGGCAAAAAAAAATTAATTCAATCTTTGGGAGGTTGTCAAAGTTGGCAGCAGTGAATAACTACCAATGTTGGTAGATTTTGAATAACGTTTTTTTGATGAATCTTTTGGCCTTGAAATTTGGCATACATATAATTAACTTAAAGATAAGTCTCTGGTAAAATTTTCGTGGTAAAATACCAATATTTGAGCTCTCGGGAGGCTTTCAAAGTTGGCAGTACTGAAATTTTTTTCACTGCGAAACCAAAAACGCCATTCCATGTTGGACCCCACTGTACAATTTCACTTTGATTCAACTCCATAAGATTTATCTTGCCCTTAAAAATTTGTGGCACACTTAGTAATGTTCAGATTCCTTAAAATGGATGGTAATAGGTACTCCCACCTAAGGTAGTAACACCTAAAATCGCCACTTTAACTGCTGTGCCTACTTGCTATTTTTAGAATTGTCAAATTCCTTAATGTTATTTTGAGCAAGTTCAAGAGGATTCCAGCGCAGCAAAGAATGCGTGATTTAGATATTGTGTACAAAAGTTATAAAGGGTCAAAGTTTCATTAGTAGATGATCTAAAATTGCCATTTAGTCTAGCAGTAAACGGGCAGAAAGTACAATCTAGAACTAGGCAGGAAACGATTTTGGGTCAAGTGCGATTTTGGGTGTTCCCACCTTAGTGAGTTGTTACAGATTGCAGAGAGCCATCCAAGAATATGTTGTAGAATAATTGTGTACTGCCAAGTTTCTTTGTTGACCGGAAAATTGTAATTTGTAGTCAATATTGAACTTCACAAAAAACAGGTCACATGACAAAGGTGAATTGCATGCTGAACAGGTTGGTTTGGTGGTTCAATTGATGATTCAAGTATTTAATAAGTTAGAACATGGGGTGGACGGGGGTGGCAACAAGGACCTGACAGGAGCAGCAATGAGCTTGATAACCATGCACTTACATAAAAACTTCTGTTGAATTTCATTAAATCTGATAAGAACAACAATGAACACTTGCTCTAAAATTAACCATCAATTTCATTGGCCATTATGCTGTGATCGCAAGTGAGGGATGAAACACCTGTTTCTTTTGAAGCTGTTATTAGTTTGTAATTTACAGCAGATAGTGATCTAATACTGTTTATCCCATTTATACTGTTTATCCCATTTAGTGTGTGTGGGAAATTAGTGAAGGTGATGCTAAATATCAATATGATGTAAAATTAATGTGATATGAGGATTTCAGCCCATTTACTTGGAACACAACTGTTGTTTACTTGGAACAACATTTAATTGAAGCACATGCTTGGGAATGATTTTAAGTTACAACCAAATGGGCATGTGGTCTCCTATTGAGGACACAAACAAAATTAATAAGATTTCTCATTACGTCTCACCTCATTGATGGTGTCCACTCCTGTCTCCACAGATTGGACCAAATGTTCACAGACGAAGTGTACTAACCAAGTGACACCCAAAATCACCACTTTTGTAGATTAATCACGTTTTATTTTATGTGTTTTTGTTTGAAAAATGAAAGAGAATTTCAACGAGAATAACAGTTATAAATGTGTATTTTTCAAGTGTGCTTAGGCTCCATAGTGTAAAATTGCCCCTATTATGTACTTGAGTTGGCCCCCTTACTCCCAATGGCAGAGCCATTTACACTAATGCACGTAGAAAGTACACACATAGAAAAGATCATCAATAGTAATAGTAGTAAGAACTCTTGTTCTCTTTTGAGGTCGGTGTGAACAAAGAGTGTCTCTACCAGACTATGGACTAGTAGTGTAGGACCTTAGAAAATATCACCTCAATTTCAACACACCAAGAATGTCTTATTTGGATACACTATGCAAGAGTCATGAAAATTCCATGTTATATTGTTAAATGACCTAAAACCAACTTTGAAACAAATGTCTCGGTGGTATACGTCTTAATCAATATGTACCCATTGTCAAACTTTGAGGTGGTCGTTTTGGTTAGTGGGTCTTTAACCTTAAGACTTGAATGTTTTTATTCTGATAGAGACTACTTGACAATTTACATTCTTTGAAATAGTGTGTGCTTTCTGACATTCTTTAGCCAATGTTAGTACTCACCCTTTTCATCCTAGGCTTGTTAGGAGAGGAGTCAAAACTTAAAATTTTAATAACAAGAGCTTTGTGACTTGTGTATTACATTGAGTGGCTTTCACCGTTGAGAAATTGTTAAGAAAGCAAGTTAGGAAAGGAGTCAAAACTTAAAATTTTAATAACAAGAGCTTTGTGACTCGTGTATTACATTGAGTGGCTTTCACTGTCGAGAAATTGTTAAGAAAGCAAGCCATCCTATGTGACTTCAGTTGACCAAAGCAACATTTCTCTTGAGATTCCCAATTCTTGTGGTTTTTGTTCAGATTCCCTGACGATTCCCAAAGATGTCCAGAAGGCAGGCTAAAAAAACGTTATGTTTGGGAATTAGTACCACACGCACTAAATGGGATAATCCGTGTAGCACCTAGACTACCTCTGCAGGAAGGTGCTCATCTTCACCTCAGCCCAGACACCCTCTCAGTACTCATTTTGAAGCAGTCAATGTCAACAAGCAATTTGGGGTGAGGAACAAGATTTGTCAGCATAGTCACATGGACTTGTAAGCTCACCTGAACCACTGAGTGGCAACAGCTTCCAATTGCATGAAAGAAATACATGTGTGTTGGTTTTAGTATTTACCGTTTTGATCAATTTTTACAGTGGATATTTGGAGTTGTCATATCATTCATTTTTGTACATGACTAAGACTCTAACTTCTAAAAAAAATTAAAAAGATTTCTCTCTGTATGGCCACCAGGATAAGAAACATATATCCTGGATTGCGCTTCTTGACTGGACTATTCAGAACTATCCAGAACATCATAATGCGCTTTAGCCACTGAAGCATGTGAAACGAGAATTTGCAGAGCCTTGTTTACAATGATTCTCCTATTGTGTTCTGCAAATAAGTGCAATGAGTCAGATCAGGGGATACAAAATTTACAGATGGCTCAGAACTCTACCTGCCAAAACTCATGTGAACTCCACAATGTAACTGTAAACATGCACCTGTCACACTTTGGATTCATTCTTTCCCATGCTTCCGCAAATTCTCCTGCATTTGAGCGAATATAACAAGAAGAAGAATAACTCTAGTGCTAAGAATAACGCAAATGAAGAAGTACATGCTCCTGCATTTGAGATAATACAACAAGGAGAATAACTATAGTGCTAACACCAACATGAATGAAGAATATGTTGGAGTCGTTCTACTAACTATGCCACATGGATGCACATAGCAAGTGCCTCATTTTGGAAGTTGAACACTCAATCTCAGAATAGTAATTTTAACAAGGATTCAAATGCCTCATAGATACACAACTCTGTTTATGTAACCTGTGACTATGTAACTGCTACAGTTTGAATTGGTTGATGATGGGGCCATCGGATAAGGGCAATGTCCAAAGTGGTAAGACTAAGATTGCGGGTAGAAACATCTGGACACATAAGCTGGACTTGCAGAGAAAGAAATCTGTGCCACATGTGTTCAACAAAAAATACTTTTGGAAGATGGTTGCACTCCTATGGGACAGAGTGACAAAACTGAAAGAACATAAAAGCAATCCACTTATAAGCCTCAGTTGCACAGTGACCAAGATTGCTTCAGAATTTGTTAGGGGATGACGATAACATGTGGCCATGGTTTCATAAGTTCATAGCCACTTGAACATAATCACTCTGTAGAAAGCAGCCTTGGTCATGCATGAACATAAATGCTATGTAGATAGCAGCCTTGGTCATGGATGCTTTGTATTCACAACCAAGTGGGCTATGCTAGATAGCAGCCCTGTGAGAGGATGAACTCACCGCATGTGCACAAAACCCTAGGCCATCGCTTTTTCTTATCTAGGATGACCCTTCACTATGTAGCCACACTCACTTTTCATCAGTTCATTGAGCTCACTGGTATTTTAACCCCTAAGCGTCTAAAACGCCCAATATAGCCATCTGCATCACAGAACTTTGCAACAGTGGCATTTTCTCATTTTACCTCGGTTTTCTGATTGCAATCAACATCATTTTAAACCTCTTATTCTATACTACAAGATCAAGAGCGTTCGATCGAGTCAAACTGAAGTCATTTTCACACAAGCAGATGGTTTGCAGAAGGGGGTCCAATTTTCCTACAGTGGACACTTAGGGGTTATGCAAAGACCATACCCCTGGAAAATTAAAGATCACCAGTAATGACTTTCTGAAATTTGAATAAAAAAGACCGCTTAAAGTATAAGATAAGGACGGCATAAAGAGTCGGATTTTCAGAAAGAGAAGCTCCCCTAGTCTTACAAGGCACGTTGCAGAAAATTAGGGTTACGCGATCAAAGAACAAGCCGGTACACCATTTGAAGGCCTCCAATACTGCATCAGCTCCAACTGGACACATGTGTTATAAGGTAACAAGTAAACCATGCCACAAAAAAAATCACGGGCCTTATTCATACAAATAGTTTTACCAAAATACTGCAGAATTCTTTTCGTATCAGGGCTAATTCTAGTAAAAAATACTTTAAATCGCTGCTCGATATCCGGAGTAAAATGCTAAGATAGAAAAAACCGGTGGAGCCTGACATCATTCATCCATAAAATCTGAAAAGAATGTAGAAAAAACATGGTTTGGGGGAATTTAGGCAAATGAGTTTTTGGGGAGCTACAGTGATTTTGAACACACGACGCATTGAGCAATAAATTGGAGCTTCAAAAATGACCTAATATGTGCAATTGCTGATTAACCCCTAAACGCCTAATATGGCCATTTGCATCACTGAACTTTGCAATGGTGGCATTTTCTCATTTTACCTCGGTTTTCTGATTGCAATGCATCAATTTAAAGCTCTTGTTCTATACTACAAGATCAACAGTGTCAGTGTCAAAATGAAGTCATTTTCACACAAACAGATGATTTGCAGCAGGAGGTCCAATTTTCCTACACTGCAGAAAATATAAAGTGGACGCTTAGGGTTTAAAAGAGACTTTCGACAATTGCGACTCTTGAAGAGCACAGACACAGCTACTGATAGCATATTGCAATGTAATACATCCAGTTTGAGAGGAAGAAAATCGAAAGGAGAAGGACGTACTGATTTTACCGGGATGAAGAAAAATTCGAAAAGGGTGGCCATTGATGCGCGCGATGCGAGTGAGCGTTGGCTTTCCTGCGAAGAAGACGGCACTCGTCGCAGGGACACGTAATTGCGACACTGGCGTCTGTCGTCGCGGGTCAGTGACAGCTGGCAGCCCATCTGGCATTTCTGTCTCCTTAGGTAGAAACACATTTGTTTTGAGCAAATAACTTAGAGCATCATCAATGCAGAAACGGCATCAAGGCGCTGTATCGCTGTATCGCAAATTTTCAAACTGGTCTGCGGGGCTGCCTGTGTGGTGTGCCGCATTTGGATGCCTCCCCTCCAACCCGCGGTCCAAAAGCAACACTGCAAATAAGCCACCTCATGCTAAACGACAAGAATAGTTGCCGCTCCTCCTCCGACGTAAAATTCGGACCCTTTGAGAGCGCGTTCGTGGGCCAAGGTAGCGGGCGCATGAGGAATCCTGAAAGTAACGGGCAAGACCGAAGAAGTGGCCGTGCGCAGGAGCAAGAAGTGGTCGTGCGCAGGAGCGAGAAGGGCGGTGCCGTTCCAGCATTGGAACGGCCAAAAACTTGTTGGGAGCCCCACCGCAGAAACGATAACGGACATGCGCCTTCTTCTGCGGTGGGTTGATGATGCTCTTAGTTGGAGGCGATAGAGTTAACCGAAAAGAAGGCCATGGAACTTCCCTTTTCAACCTTCTTTCAAGCGTTCTTTTGAGCTCCCTTGAGCTATGTTTGGGTTGAATAGTGTCGTGTCATAACTTGTCCCCTTGTGGGCCATGGGCTTGGAGCTTTGGTAGAAGGTGTGGAAGTCATTGCGAGGTGTAGAGAATAATGACAGTGGCTTGCTTTAGATTGTCTCCCAACTCACCTTGAACTAGTTTTCGGTCTATTTATATTTCAATATGAGTTCAAGAGGAGTTCAAGAGGAATTTGCTAAAACTTTCCTCTTTGAGCTGACTTTTCGGTTAACTGTATTTTTTCATAATAACTTAGATTTTGAATTATACTTTGAAAATGATGATTTTACAAATAGAGTAAATGGCATTATATTTAAAATTGATTAAAACTAATGTAGATGGAACAATGAACCATGGTACACATTTTTGCTATAGTTGGGTTTTATTTAAAAGTGGATTTATTCAACGATTTTTGAATTCAATAGATGGGGATAACATCAAATTCATAGGGAGAATGGAATGGGGTTGATTGTTGCATTGATGGGACACATGTATGTTGGGGAATGTCCTCAAGTTTGAGAGGAGTTTAGAGGGAGACAAGGGGAAAAAAAAGTTCACTGGATGAGAAGTACACTCCAGGTGTTGATGGTTTAAGAAAGTGATGTATTCAAAGAAATGTTCAATAGATGGAGAAAGCCCTTTATCCAGAGGGATGCTCAATGTGATTGGATGAGAAGTGCACTTCAGGTGTTGATGATCTAAGAGAGTGATGTATTCAAATAAATGTTCAGCGGATGGAGAAAGCCCTTTATCGAGAGGGATGCTCAATGTCAGTGATGGGAAGAGCACTGCATGAATCTTGAAACATCCTTTTTACTACATGAGCTATGAAGCATTTGGATTGACCAAATTAGGATCAAGAGTGCAACCTATTATGAATATGGCACCTAATTGTCCTCAATCACAATCCCCATCGTCTAAGTTTCAAAACTAAATGAAGTCAATAAACTTTTAAATAAAAGCCTTTTCTAGACATTTGGTCACTAGAACAAACTATGAGTGGCTACTATGTTCATAGATACCTAAGTTTGTGCAAGTTTAAGAGATTCAGCCAAAAATCTTTTATGAATGGCTTTATAATACACACCAATTTAAAATTGGAAACAACAAATTGATACACACTTGGTACACAGATAGATAGATATGAACTCCGGTCCTCTTTCGAGGCCGGCGTGAATAAAGTGTCTGTTCGTCTTGTCAATGAGCCAATGCCCACCGGACAAAGGGCCATTGGCATGGTACACAACAATTATTTGTTAGCAAAATTACTGTTAATTTTAGAATGTAAATGTTTAGGAATACTATGGTTCAAGTTTTGAAAAAACATACATTGTAGGAATAAGTAGTTGGTTTGATACCAATGTGCTAAAATTATTATTATTTTTGAATTTTAAATTTTGGCATTCAAACATTCCTCAAGATATGATTTTTTTTGCCATAATAAAATAACAGTTTTTGGAAAATAAAATCCCAAATATTTCACTTATTATTTTATAAATTAACTCATAAAGGACCATGAAGTCTTAATAAGGCCTCGTTTTTTTTTTAACATTTTTGAATAGGTCCTCTGTGGACTTCCCTTTGTTCAATTTTCTTTATTTTTTGATCAACACATACCATGTTCTCTTATTTGACCATTGGAAAAAGTGTTGAACACAACATTGAAAATGTCTAGTATACCTCCATGTTTATCAAACAAGAATGCTTTTAGAATATATAGAATAATATAATATTCTAAAATGTTCGAGAATATTTCATCCAAGTTGTTTACACCTTTAACACTTGTCTAGTTAACCAGACAATCACGTGAGGCATCTAATGTCATCTAATTGACATCTGATATGATGTCAATTTGGAAACCCCATTCAGACATGACAACCCCGTGACCAATTGTTGACCTATGTTAACCCTTAAACGACAATGCCAGCCCCACGGGCTTGGTTTTATTTTGAGAGAATTTTGCTCGTAACTTCTACTCTATTGCATCAAATGGTGTTTTTTAATGCCAAACCGAGCATCATAGAGAGATCTATACCTTTTTAGAATAGAGCCAAAGTAAATTAAAAATATATTCATGCTTAAAATGGAATTTAAAAGAGATTTTGGGTGTGGTATCAGGATAGTACATGTTGTTTAACCCCTAAACGTTCTCACCCTTTTCAAATTTGGCAGTTTTTTAAAAATGTATCATAAAATGCAAATAAGAGGGATATTTTGAACTTGATGAACGAATAAAAATTGTACATTATGAATTGTAGATTCTATCCATACAATTAGATTTGCGATTGCTATCACCAATATTTGTGTATAAATTTTCAAACTTAAAATTCAACACTCTTTTGTAATATGATTACGAATAAGATATTGACAATCTAATAATGAATTTTTTTTGGATGGGTTGAAATGTAATACTCTAAGTGTAGTGATTTTTGGAGATTTTTCGGTTGCTTAATTTTAGTACTTGACTTTTTCAAGAGCACTTTTAGACTAAAAACTTCAAAATTTTGGGTGGAACACTACAACATAAATTGAGGAATAAAAATTTCACAAATCATCCCCTTTCTAATTGGATCACACTTGCACGAAGCTAGCTTTCCATAAAAGTTTCAATAAAAAATCCACGCTGCAAAAAGTGCATGATGGATGAGAAAACGGACTTCAAATCCGTACATCATGCAAAATATGCATGGTTGGGCATTTAGGAGATAAGGGTTAATGTCCCTAACACTATATAGCATAGTATACCGAAGTTAGTGTGGATTACTGGTAAGCTTTCTTCTTCCTCAGATGTTGTTTGACTAACTATCAATCAGTCAACGTATACAATCCAGGTGAGGTGTTGACAAGAACACGCCAAGCTGAGCCGTCCCCGTCATCATATCTTAACCCCAAAAGGACCAAGGATTCACAAATTTAAAATGAAAAATTCAATCAATCGCATCGCCAAAAATATCATTAACCCCTAAAAAGACCAAGGCTGATTTTCCAAGTTCGGTCAACTTAGTGTGGAAGGAGTATTGATCCTCAATTTTTGAGATTTTTGGTGGCGATTTTACTCTTTGTAACAAAATGGGACGGTAATTTGCGTACATAGCTGATGTATAGACCAAAAGATACAATGATGCAAAGTTGAAAAACCTAATTGCGGGCTGCTTCTAAATTTTTTCATACAATGAGCTATGCATATGATTTTTTGTACACAATGAGCTAACACCCCTATATACACAACTGCCAAATTCATTTTACCAAATTTTTAAACTTTGTTTTTTGGACATTTTCAAAATGTTTCAAACTCGAGTAGCGGGTCAAAAAAAAGTGCAGCCAACTTTGTAGCTTATAATTTTATTATTGAGGAACCCTGAACAGTTGAAAATTTGTAGGGGCTAATAAATTCAAGTTGGTTGAAAGTTCCTACAATTGAATCGGTCAAAAAGGTTTTAGATAAAAAAAATTATTTGCCTTTTTATGAGAAGGGATACCTTTAAACAACTTTGGATTGCTTGGAGAGAAACATAATCGTGATCCTTTAGGGGTTAAATTGGGTCCAAATTCTATTGAACTCGTAAACATCATTGCACATGTTGGCCAAACATAAATAAATTTAAACAAGAAGAAGTCTAAATAGGACCTACTTCAAATTGTAAAAGAACAACATGGAACCCGACACTGAGCTTCTTGTTCCTTTAGGAATTAATTGGTGTGTCCAATTTTGCCTTGGCTTGGTGGTTGGGGCTCATGGCCCCCAATGAGGAGGTTGTGGGTTCTATTCCCCATGCCGGCGTGGTGCTCACCATCATAGTCCACCCAACTATGGTGGGGGGTCCTTGGACGTTGTTGTATGGGTACCTCAAAGCCCTTAGGGGGGATACCATGTTGGGTATCTTCAAGGCACTAGTGGCTAGCTAGATAGTAGCACAGTGTGTCACTATAGTGTCCATCCTCGAAAGGGGAGAGTAGTATTGTCCCAATTTCCCCTTGTCCAATGGACATTCGATCATTGGCATTACGAACGGACACTTCATTCACGCCGGCCTCTAAAGGGCCTGAGTTTCTATCCATCTATCTGTGTGCAATTTGTCTATTCCAGCTGGCATAGTTTAGGACTTTAGGACATGAGGACATGCATGAAAGTCCTGAGTTAGGTGACGTTTTTTTTCTAAGTGTACAAGGCCATGAGTAGAGGAGTACCTTCTTCTCACTTATTTGATAAACAGCCACTGGACCTTCATTTCCACACTGGACCTAGCTGTTGGATTATGGTCAACTCCTATTGCAAATCTGTCATTTTTTGTGGGAATTTCAAAGACTTTTTTTTATTCAAAAAGCTAAAAATCATCTCATTCAATTCATTCAACTGTGGAAAAAACAAAGAAGCACAAGTTTCACCTCAACCAAGGTGACCGGCCCCAGGAGAAAGTTTTCTTTAAAAAGGATAATTTATGCAAATAAACTGTTTAATTTAATTAAAGATAACATAAAACTTAAAGTTAGTTGAATACATAATGTTCTTCATACCTTGGTTATAAAACGCGCATTACATTGTAGCAGCAATGTAGAGAAACTATTGATAAAATAATTAAACTCTCCAACCCTCTTTTTTTGGCCTAACTAAAGTTAGAGAAAATTCTCTGCCGTTTCTTCGATCCCCTTACAGATGCTTCAGATTAGGAAATGAACAATAAGGAGGGCTGAAGAATGTGTTGTAATCTCATAAGTGAACTTGGTGCTGATAAAGAGATAAATTCTTCAGTAGTTGTGAGAACTCACATGATCGTATAATAGAGCAATGGGAGCTAACACCCTTTTGCAATGGGATCACACTCTAAATGCAATTAGAAACTAAGTTTACGTGGCAACGACATGGTAGTCCCAAAATTCATGGAATACAAATGGCATTCCCTCATTATTTTAAAAAAGTGGATTTAAGTGAAGATTATTTTTTGATTCAATTTTCAAAAGGGTGCTCCATTCCATTGCTCTATCAGTATGCTATGCTCCTTTTTCCATTATAAATTGCAATTAAAAAAAACAGACTCAATTTTTGACATTTACTATAAAAAGCATGGAACACAATTTTTACAATGAAATTCCAACTTAATAATTTTTTTTGTATTTTCTATCTCGTTTTCATGTCCAATTTTGAAAAATATCTTGGTACCTAGCATTGTGTTATTTCAATAATCAAATTTTGATAAAGCACACAAAGGACTCCATGGTATTTGGGGTTCATAACCAAAGATCAATTCTTGTACACCAATCTCTAATGATGAGAAGACTTCTTAAAAAACGAATCCATGTCATATATTCATACGTTAGTCATTTTTTTTTTATTCCTTACTTTTTGCAATTGAATTAAATTGATAGTAGCACTATATAAGACACTCATAGAGCCCTACATAAATCCTTCTCACTGTAAACCTAAGATCACTCATTATCACTTCAAGTTGTTGTAATAAGAGAAAGAGTAAATTTTGACCCTCAACATCTTCTACATTTCTTTGCCAAATTGAGCAAACAGTGATTGAATTTGATAAAGTGCCTTTGCTTTAACTTCAATGTTGTTTATTCTTGTACAACTTGACACCATTTTTTTGAGATGGGTTTAAATTAAAGAATTTTCTAACGCAAATCCAATAAGGCCATACCCAACTTCTAATTCTTAAAATTGCATATGCCAAAAAAATTCTTAGAAATGGTGGTGATGGTGATGGAAAACATTGAAGCTTGCATGCAACAAAGAGTTGCCACCTCACTCTAACTTTGTGTGGTTATGGGCAGAAATCTGCTTGGGGTATCACTTTTTGGACACACTAATTAGGTTATTTTTGCTTAAAATGTCCAAAGTTTGCCTAATTTGTTCATTTTGATCAAGTAAAAAGACCCTGAAATTAAAAAATAAAATCCTGCACCTCAATGGAAACAAAATGTATATATTCAAAGAGTTTATATTAAAAAAAATATTATTTTTGGATCCATTCATAGATGTGTGAAAAAATGCCGAATTTTGGGATTTGCAAGCTGCATGTGCACAATTCATTAATTTTTTTAATGATAAAATAAATTATTTTGTACTCTACACAATTAGATGTAGGTCATAATCAAAAATAATATTAATTTTTTTTTTTGATATTCCATTTGCTTGATTTCAGGGATTCTAGGTGACTGGGACATAACTTACTTTTTCAACTAAAAAATCAAATAAAATTACTTTAAAATCTTTGATTGTAATCAATTTTTTTTCCTTGATACGTTATAAGTGTAGAAAACTAAAATCACATATAATGAAGTCTTACTTTATTAAAATTAAGAAATATGCTTGTTTGACACACCAGCACATAGTGCAATTGTCCCGAATGCAGCTTTTTTGGGTACCCTAACCAGACCATCACCCTTATCTTAACTCTAGATGGTTACTACCTCTACCTCCTTGATACAATAGTAAAGTAAACAAGCCTATTGCCAACATTCTTCCTATTGCATCTATAATGTACTTAATGCTTTCATTCTAAAAATGCAATGTAGGGTGATTGTACATGCCTAAACAGTTCCAAAAAAAAGTTAAGCCATGTACAGTCGGCCTAAATCCCCTTTTAAAAATGGAGGCGCCAAGTAAATTTTAGTGGCAATACAATGTTGGTAATAGGTGGGCTTACCTTACCAAGTGTCCTAACTAGGACATTTACAAAACCATGTAGGTTCCCACCATGTCAATTTGAGTCTACTATTTATGAGATTTTTTAATGAATGTGATGAATTTCAAGAGCTTTGTGGAAATATAATTTTATTTCCCACCGAACATCGGTAGAAACAATTATGTTGCCTGAAGTTGTTTTTTGCAAGATCGGGGGCCTTGAGAAAAATGCTACATTACTCTAATAGATCTAAAATTTGATATGGAAGCAAGTGACATGATATTGTTTGGGACGGTAAAAAGAAAACTCTTTGTAGTTAAAAATTTCATTATCAAAGGAGTAAAACATTTCTAGCCTGCTCAAGTAGGGTAAAAATAAAAATAAAAATAAAAACCTTTTAGAGATAAAACTTAGAGATTTTTTATTCTTTTGTAATTTGAAATTTATCTTTTTTGTAGTTTCTTTTCCACTTCAAAAAGAGACAAAAATCTTTGTCTCTCGGGGGGTTCACTGGCGAAAATTTTAGAAACAACGTGCGATAAAAAATAGGGTCCAAAATATTCATTGTAGATAAATTTTGTAAAAAATGTACATGTAAAATAGGGGATTTTTAAAAAGTGAAACATGTTTACATGTAAAATAACATCACATATAATATTCTCAGGCTTTTTACATGTAAAATACCATCACCTTATAATATTTTTTGCAAAGTAAATAACCCCCCAAATAAATAGGTCATTATTGCACGTGTATGCAAAATATACAAGGGAGTGCTCCCCCCGAGCTTTGTCTCTACTGTTTGGATTGACATATTAAACAAAACCAAGTTCATAATAAAATTAAATGTGTTTAGCAATAGTTAGTATATGAGGTTTGTGAATAAAGATACCAACCTCACTAGTAAGATTGCTAAGTTCATCAAAATTTTCCTCATTTCGTAGCAAGAGTAATTTGGCTGGCAATGAAGTCAAATGGAGACCTCAACTTGAGGGTAACAACCACCGGTGCCGTAATGCTCTAAGGCCAGGCTTCCATGTATGAGTGGTCGGTTCTTAAAAGGAGGAAGCTCTATTGAAATGGATGAAACCAGAAGAACTCAAGAGTATATATTTCATTTGTACTAAAATGGGTGGAATATGGATGGTTCTTAAGACCTCATTTCTTATCTACTAGTGCCTTTCACCCAATCGATCCCCATATAGAAGCATGACCTAAGAGGGCCTGGAGAAAGAGTTTATAATAATCTAGATCGTGACACTTAGTAATCCCATGATTAATTTGTGGTATTTTGTGCAAATGCTACCACCCATGCAAAAGGTGAGCGACTTTTGCTACCCAATTATGTAGAAGTAGAGAAGGAAAGATTAAATTATTCTTACCAAATATATTTAGACAATTCTTATTGCTTGCCAATATTTATGAAGCCTTAATTGGTTGTGATTAATGCTACCTCCAAAGAGAATGATGTAGCAAATCATCTACTGATTTATAAAAATTTGTCAATTTTTTTGCCAATGATTATTTTTACTTAGGGTAGGTGTACTGAATTCCCAGCAGGTCCCAATGTCGACCCCTACATTTTGGGGCTGGGTCTTTAAAACCGCCCGACCAAGTTTGAAAAAGCACCCAAGAAGCACTCTAAAAATTGCTCGTTTATTGGTTGCTTTTGAGAATTCAACCTGTGAATAAAGTACAAACCCTATGCACGAGTAATGGCCACTCTATGCTTTTAGACTTAGAAATTCACAAAAAATTGTAGACATATTCAAAAAATGTGTTTTATTTTGGGATGCCTTTGCACAAGCTTTGCGGAGCATTCAAAATATACATATGTGTGTGTATATATATATATATATATATATATATATATATATATTACAGACCTAACTATGCAAATTTGAAATTTGGACGGAAACATGAACGTAATGGTAGAGGCCCCCGCCGGAGGGCCTCACGCGTAGTGAGAGACCGGAGGAGCCCCGGGAGAGCGCCAGCCCGGACGGGCGACGCATGTCCCTCACTACGCGTGCAGGCCCGGAGGGTGGGGGCGTCTACCGGCCTAAAGCACAACTGGAAAAAATTTCGAACCTGCCCAAGCTGCTCATGCAATTTTTTTGCACCGTGAGATTTAGGGTGTCGCCATTGGTATCTCCCGCTGGTGAGGCGCTCGAATAAGGTAAGGGATTTTTTCCAGCCGTGCTTTACGTCTACCTTACAATGTACCTGTAGCACAAGAATTTGGTTTGGTAGAAATCCAGCTAATTTCCAGCTAACGTAGCCAGTTTTGGGATCACTGGTACGTGTACCGGCACGGTGCCCAAGTAATTAATCAACCGGGAGTTTTGGTGACGGTGACTTTCCAGAGAGTTACAGTAGAATTATACACTGAGAGTATCTTTCTCTGTCTCCGTCTCTCAGGCAGGCTCACTTTGGACGGGAAATCGATCGATGATGCAGCAAATGCAAAGTCTGCAAGCCGGAAAGCTCGAAACTCCTTCGCTTGCACGCACGGCCGTCGTCTTCTTCTTTGTTCTTTTCTTCTTCATTGGCTCTAAACGGGTGACTTTTCAAGCCACGGAAAAAGGAGCCCCACGGGAACAGGGTCGATTCTCCGCTTGCGCAGAAGGCCCATTCACATATAGCAGAGCTTCAGCATCCATATGTGCGTTAGGTAACTTTGAGGGAATCTGCTTAGAAACAAGAAATATAAAATATGAAATGAGAATTACTCGAACGCATGACAACGCAACGCATGGAGGAACGCAACGTAAAAAAGGAGTATGGCCCAACTTGCGGTACACTAAATAGGTAGATTAGTGTTAGATACACTAATTTACATAAACATGTTGTAAGTTTTGACTGTTGACCAATTTTTTTACCCTCTATATTGGTCAAGATGGGGATCTTTCAATAGTATTGGAATCAATGTCTTTGGTAATTGTTTTTGTCCAGAGTAAAAATCTATAATATTTTCAAATCTTATAATTATCTAACACTAATCTACCTATTTAGTGTAGTGAATTGTAGTTGCACAGTAGTTGCAGCAAGAAAAGACAAGGCTTTCAATATTTTTTTGTTTTTGGGTTTTACCTTCCTCCATTTCGGGAACGCGAACGCAAGTGCGGCAGAGGCTTGGTGTGAATGGGCCAGGAGCAAGCAATCATGCAGCACTCACGACGTAGTACTGACATACAGTGCCCCCGCGCTTACTATTTTTACTTTATTTCGTACAGCTGCAGCTTCTCAGCTGTTACTCGTTTCCACCGGATCCATCGACGACGCGCGCCACGGCCGTGAAATTTCATTTTGTTGACTGCATGTTGTGATGTCATGATCACTTATTAGTTTTGGGTCAACGTACCCCGAATTCCGGCTTTTGAATTTCGCAACCTCGATCCCTTTGTCGGTTTGCAATTCGGTGTGACGACTGTAGTCTTCCATGATTCCTTGCTAGGAAAGTTCTGCCCATTAGAAACCTCTGATTGAAACTGTTTGTAACGCGCCATGCATCGATTGCTTGCATCCCAGAAACTGTATTATAAAAGTTCCATCATCTGCAACTGAATTCCTCACTTACTCACTTGTTCAACAATCTAGAAAGCCATGCACTTTCATAGATCAATCCAACCTTGAAACTCCAATTGCCACTTCGCAATCGATCAATATTGAACAGTCACCGCAGTTTCTCTATAGAATTGTATATCGATCCCTCATCTGATCTAGCTAGGTTCTGTGAGATCAATTAGATTTTTGCAGCCAGGTTTCCATTGCAGGTCGAGTAGTAGTAGCAGTAGTAGTTATCGAACTGTTTGTAACGCGCCATTGATTGATTACATGCCAGAAGTATAAAGATTAAATCATCATCTGCAACTGAATTCGTCACTTTCTAGCTCGTTCAACAATCTAGAAAGACACTCTCATCCAACCTTGAAACTTTAATCGCCGTTTCGCAATCGATCAATACTGAACACCGGAGTTTCTCTAGAGAATTATATATCGATCCCTCATCTGGTTCTGTGAGATTGATTGGATTATTACGCGCAGCCAGGTTTCGATTTATAAACATGGCAGGTCGAGTAGTAGGAGTAGTAGTACTGTTACTGATTGCGGTGTCTAGTTTGGAGTATCATGGAGTGAGTGGAGCTTTGCAAGTGGGATTCTACGAGAGCTCGTGCAGCGGCGCGGAATCGATGGTGAAGAGCGCGGTGCAATCCGCGGTGTCCTCGGACCAAACGATTGCCGCCAGTCTCATTCGCTTGCATTTCCACGACTGTTTCGTGGAGGGGTGCGACGCGTCGATCTTGCTCACCGGAACGGGCTCGGAGCAAACGGCGGTGCCCAACCTGTCGGTGAGAGGCTACAGCGTCATCAGCGATGCCAAAGCGCAGCTGGAAGCCGCTTGCCCTGGCGTCGTTTCCTGTGCCGACATTGTCGCTCTTGCTGCTCGCGACTCCGTTGAAATTGTAAGCCAATAATCCCGTTGCCAAAAAATCCTTGCAATCAGGACTGGTATCACGAAGCTTTTGAGACGAAATGCTAGTTACTCAAAAATTCAGTTAAAAAATAGTAATTGAAACGAACAAAATATAATGCTCAAACACTAGAAGAAAAGAGGGACTTGTTCACTCAACTTGGAGTGGGATTCTGAGTGAATTTAGCCACATTTGAGTAAATTTGGTCGCATCTGAGTGAACATGCTTAGTGTACAAGTCCCTCTTTTCTTCTAGTGAAATAGTGATTCTATAATGAAATTCTTAAAATTGATGTCCTTACCTGTTTATAAAAAAAGTACTAATAATAAGATAAAACAATTCTTCGAGTCGAAGATAAAAATTAGAGTGCAAAAAGTCTCAATATAACGAATATGGCCTTTACATACTTTGAGTGTATCTGCAAAATTGGATAGACCACAAGGACTTCAGATGAGCATAGCAGGTTAATATGGCAAGGAATAGAGCATCTCTGAAGAAAATTTCTCAAAATGCTGGACTTGAGTTTTGAGGGATTCTCAAGTTTGGCCTTGTATCTAACTTTAGTCTCTACAGCTCACCTTGACATCTTCACTATTGTTTATCTCTCATCCCAAGTTGACCATAGATTTGTGGATAACTCTATTGACAATCCATTTTAATTGTGGTCGACACTAACAAAATATCCTGCTTAATTGAATTGTGCAGCTTGGTGGAGCTTCCTATAGTGCTGAAACGGGTCGCTTTGATGGCACAGCCCCCGGAACGAGTGTCAATTTACCCAGCCCAAACATGACTGTCGATGAGGCCACTCCTTTCTTCACCAATCTGGGTCTCACACAGGAAGATATGGTCACCCTTACCGGTAATTAATCATTTCACTAATTCATTAATTCCTGGAACAAACAAGTTTTGGGACATAACGTCATACATGTCCAATCTTGAAGTTTCAATTAACAACGTTCATTTTGTTGATCTAAGAGCCTACAACAAAGAGGAGAACTTATCTGAGTTATAACGCTCTTTTAAGTGAGTAGCTTAATAATGCAAGATGATGACAAGTACAGTTACGTCTTGAAACTGAAACATAATGTCATGGATTCTAATCCTCAAGACTTTAACACAGGGAGAGATAAAGACATTCCCACACGGGATTTCATATGGGAAGTGGGACAAAATTTCCACAATTGTAACTTTCATGGGATGATTGTAGTGTATTCTTGATCTGGGAAAGTTACAATTGTGGGAAATTAATCTGCCTTTTGCATATGGAGGAATAGCCTGATATGGGTATCACTTTTACGCGTCTCACATAGTGTAACTTATGTCTAACTCATTTTATTTATACTAAAAATATCGTCTTTAACACCATGTATATAGTTGCAGCCATGGTGTCTACAACACCCTCTAATTTTTGTATTTTTCCAATGCTTTTTTCTTACCAAAAAGATATTTCTCAAAAATCACACTATTTTTGGAGGAGGTACCCATTTCATATGGGAATCTTGTATTTATCTCCTTGTATAAAAGTCCTGCAGCAATGCCCCAGTGAGATGATTGAAACAAACGTGCCCTCATTTCACAGGAGAGTATTTGGAGAGATATGGAAATCTGCCGGAGAGTGCAATGTATTGTTTAAAAACACAAAAAAAGCGTACGTACTGAACGAGAATTGGGTGCAAAATTTATGGATGGATGCAGGTGCACATACAGTGGGCGTGTCGCAGTGCCAATTCTTCGTAGACCGCTTGTACAACTTCAAGGGAACGGGACAGCCGGACCCAAGCCTGGACGCGAGTTACCTTCTGACGCTGCAGGCGCGGTGCCCCAACGTGGCGGGCGATCTGACCGACGTGGCCCTGGACGAGAATTCCGAGTTCGCGTTCGACACCAGCTACTTCCGGAACCTGCAAGCCAGCCGCGGCGTGCTGCGCATCGACCAGGAGATCGGCAACGACGCCGCCACCAGCGGCCGCGTCAACACGCTGGCTGCTGCCTCCGCGTCTGCCTTCGGCGCCGACTTCGCCACGTCCATGATCGCCATGGGCCGCATCGGCGCCCTCACCTCCGGAACCGTCCGCGCCCTCTGCGACACAGCTTAGCTAAAATTCATTCGAATCCCAATCGGTTATCAGAATGATCGTTGAGATGGAATTGTGTCTACCTTGTACAGATTTATTGAGCTTCTGGATACACAGAAGGCCATATTCTTAATATTGAGACGTTTCAAAGCTTTTGAGGGGGAATGCTATAACACAGGAAGTTTAAAGTGGATTCTGTGTGACGTTTTCCCTACAGACACAGGGAATTTTGTAACAAGTTGCACAATTGCAGAGGGGAAAACTGGGACACACAGGGAAAACTGAGTCACAGGAAACACTCAGTTTTTCCTTATGCATGTCTCAATTTTTCAAGTGTCTCAATATTCCCTGTGTGTCTTTGTTCTTTCATGTGGACTCTTTACAAACTCCCTGTGTGTTTCATCACACAGGGAATACACACGGAAACACTCAGGGAATCCACTTTAAGCTCATGGTGCTAGTTATTCAAAAATTCATTTTAAAATTAATAATTGAAACCAAAAAAATATAATGCTCAAATAGTGATTCTATAATGAAAATTCAAAAGTTGATGTTCTTACCTATTTATAAAAAAATACTAGTAAAGAGATAAAACGGTTGATCTTCAGGTCGATGATAAAAATGAGACTGCGAAAAGTCTCAATATAACGAATATGACCTTACAACATGATTGTGTGTGTAAGAGCCTGAGAGGCGTTAATCTGGAACTCCCAATTATATATCTAAGCAGCTCCAGCGGTCAGTTACTGAATCTGAATAGGAAGGAGAATTCTGTTCGGAGTTTATTCGGCCCTGAACCCACTCGACTTTTTTACTGTGAAGTGAAGAAACCTCAAGGACTTTTCCTGAATACTGGATGAAATTATTCAGAGATCATCCAAGTTAAGGGCCAGGGAGAACCGCTGGAGAAGCTATTTTCCATTTGTAAGCATAGTATACGTAGCTGGAGCCAGTTGTTTTTGCCTGTAGTGAATTCATGGCAATAAAGCATTCCGAGAAGAGAGTCAGATCTGTCGTTACCAAGTGCTTGATCGAGTGAGATTAATTAGTGGCTAGCTGCGTTGTACAAAATTCTTGAGCTTCGATCTGGAGCTTCAATTATACAATTACTTATTATTACTTGTTCGATCAGGCTGTGTATGTGAGATCTAGAGCCTTTAACCCCTAAAGGACCAAGCAGCTCAAATTGGACCTCATGTTTTTTTCTACAATTTTGAGTAGGTCCTATGTGGACTTCCACAAGGAACCTTGACCGATTCACTGCCAAGTAAATGGTACAAGAATGATGGTGAATTCTTGGTGAACACTTGCTAAATTGAACAACCACTTCAATTTAGCAAGTGTTCACCAAGAACATACCATCATTCTTGTACCATTTACTACTTGGTGAATGTGTCAAGGTGCCCTGAGTTCTTTTTGTTCAAATTTATTCATTGTTTGACCAATACATGCAATGTTCTTGACTCATTCCAGTGATATAAATTTTGGTTTCATCTTAATTCTATTTTTCACAATATAATGAATTGAATTTGTCATTTTAAAACCATGAATCCATGGTCCTTTAGGGTTACTCTGTAACTCTCAATCGATCATTTAAGTCTGAAATTGTTCCATTTTTCAGCATGCTATATCAATAGCTAGCTGAATGCCAGTGGACGGAAGACAGTCTGAAGCCATTCTTTTTGCTGTTAGTAGAGAATTCAAGAGTATTTTGTTACCAACTGGTTCGTCAATAACGTACCGCCATCGATGTGTTTGATTCGGGACGGAGTTGGCAGTGTAGAAGATGGAGAAAATATGAACCGTAAGAGCTATAGATAGTTTATTAGAAAATGAAGTCTGTCATGGCTCTTGAAATGGACAAGTTCATGGCAATTGTATGCAATTAAAGTGTGCAATTCTCATATGTGCCAACTGTAAAGTGGATAGCGTAGTTGCTTGAGCACCGAATCGTCAACCACACCGAAGCCAACACGAACTTGTCATGGGTACCACAAAGTAACTAGAGACGTTTAAATGATCAATTTAGTATGTAGTAAAATGGTCACTTTACATGTCCCTATTGATACAATAAGATATCTAGAACACCGGCCCTTGACTCTGCAGGACACGGTTGAATATTCAGCTTCTTGGCGGTGTAATTCCAGCCGTGGTCGGTTGGCAGCCATGGTTTACAAGTCATTAATAAATCTCAGTGATCTCTCTTACTAGCTACCATAGCATTCAGCAGCAAAGCTTGACTTTGCCTTGGGCTCCCAATGAATATGCAGAATATTTTGCATTTTTGGACAGAGTAAATCACTAGGACAGAGTAAATCACTAGCTATCCATCTTTACAGGGAGTTGTAAGTATTGGGAACTTAGAGCATGCCCAGTAGCAGGTGTATTGGAGGGACCAATGCCAAAATTTGGTGGTCATCTCGACTTGCTTCAAAGTTTGAGGTTTTCCTGCCATCTACAGAAGCTTTGGCGCAAGCAAATTTCTCACACCAAGTAAGCATCTTTTCTCAATCAACAATTAAATAATGAGCTTGACAACTATTCACCAGCCCGTGCTTCAAGGCCATCAAGTTACTTTCATAAAATCTTCTTCTTATAAGTTGCCTCGGTGTTCGCACAAGTAGTGTTGTTGGGCTACTTCTTGTTTAACATCCCTCTAAGTTAAAAATGGCCCTCAAACTAATACATATTTGGTTTGGAGCTGCTTGATTTGCTCTTACAGTTGTAAATAATGACTAGATGGACAATTTGAGTCACGTTATGACATCTACGGATTAAATCCATAAAACATGAACATTTGTAATCTTTTCTACAAAAACCCCATATATATGTTTTTTTCAAATGATTAGAAATAGTCAATGATATGTATATGCAATTATACTTAAGCTTTCAAGTCAATTCAATTCGTTTTTTTCCTCGTCTCGACAAATCAAAGCACGCACCCTAATGAATGGTTTTTCATTCCCCCATACATAGAAACAATGAACAGACTTAGTTGAATAGAATGCATAAGTTTGTCATCTTGTGATCAAAACCACTCACCAACATTAACACAACGTAGCTTCCTCGCGTGATTTCATTCCTTTTTCAATTATAGTAAGTGAAAAATGACACATTTCCTACTACACTACTAGTAAAGGCATTACTTCTCACTCAGAACAGTGTCAGAGTTCACTTGTCCTATGTGACGAATCGCACTCACCAAGTCTTGAGCGCATGGGTAGTGAGTGCGAAGTGGCGCCATTTGATTCACCTACCGAGTGAAATACGACGTCTTCTCCTTGTAGTGCTAGTGTATCTATTAGAGAGGGTTGAGTGTATTTGGGGTTATGCAGCCCGTCATACACTAGTAGCAGACCTGTCGTTTTTCATTCCCTACTTTGTGGGAACAATGAACAATACCAGAATATTATACCTATATTTCTCTCTTCTTGTGACCAAAACTACTCACCGACATTGACACAACCCATGTGCCTAGCGCGGTTACATTTCTTTTTCATTTGTAATAACTGAAAAGCGACACATTTCCTACTAGTGACACAGTGTCCTTGTGAGCTTCCATTTCAACTGTGAGAGCGATATATGCTTGCTTTGACAGAGAATCAACATGGAAGATATTAGACAGCATGAGCGGTTCCTGAAGAACCTGCTTTCAGAATCAGAAGACCAAGCAGATGGAGACATGAGCTACACTTACAACACAAACCTCATCCAACCACAATCTACAGAGGAAATCATGCACATTATTACTGAAGCCTGCACGATGCCATTGATAGTCTTCATATTTTCCAAGACGCAGGACGTTATACTCGTCGTTCGAACTCGACGGCATCCTACGTGGCGTTGGCATACCCCGCCCGCCCACGAACCCGCCCCCGCGCCCGCGCCGCGTGCGTTTTGCAGGACCCGCAGCTCCGCGACCCCGCCAGGCAAGGAAGCGCCCTCCCGACCAGGCCCAACCTCCGTCCCCTGACACCGATGAAGCTTGGAGAGGCCTCGAAATGCAAGCATGTCAAATTTGTTAGGTAGATTTTATGCTTGCAATGGTCCTCTCATGTACACCTCGTGTACATCTGGACCACGCTAATATCTATTTTTGAGGCTAGCATCTACTTGGGTTCAAGGAATTGGTACGTTTCGGGGCTAATGATACTCTACAAGGATGTGCCCTACAGAAAGATGACAAAAAGATTTGAGGCATCTTGGATACCCCTCATTCTTACTATGTGTGCTAGCCCTTCTGTATTGCGAGGTCAAATGTGTGTGAGATAGTTCATTCCTTACTTTGATCTTCATTTGCTATATTGGACAAAACGGGCGATGTTGTCAATGACAAGAAGACTTAAGAATGAGAATGTGCATATACTCATATTACTTCCACATCATGTGCAGAAATAAAATATGTAGCAATTCAGCCAAAAATAAAAGCTCTTTAGTTTTTCTCGAACTCAATAGCTCTCTCTCAAGTGTAGAATACGATATAAAACTACTGCATCAGAGTGGCCCCAGATCTTCTTATGCAGTCACTTGCACCAATCTAGAGAAGCATTTCAACCACAGTAAACAGAATTTTGTAGAGAGGTCTTCAAAATATGAAGATTCTGGCCTGACGAGGAGCAAGCTGACCTAAACTCTCAGAATGTGCCACTCGAATTCTTCACATAGCAAAGGGCTTACGTACCTCACAGGCCAAGTCATGAGATGCTAAAATACAATTAGCAATGAAGCGCATAGTTTGGTTTTTGGATTTTTTCCTTTATGACAAGTCAACACTAATTCCTACGCATCACGCATTAGACCAAAACTTAATGTGCCTTTTTAGCAGGTCAAATGGGAACTTTCTTTGATCTAATTTTTTTGCATGTTCTGATAACACATGCCATGTCCTTCCTTCACTGACATGAAATTTGGTCCTATTCAAATCATATTTTCGCAAACTGGTCACATGAGTACCCTTTGGGTCCTCGAGGGGATTATGAAAATGAACCCATCAGATTCTGTTCAGGAAGCAAAGATAACGTCCAGTAAAACCCTAAACCCTAAACACGCTATGTTAAAATGGCAGAAACATGTGCACATGGATATCTTGAATGCTTGGGAAGTAGTATACAATGAATGTTGGTAAAGCTATTATGGATCAAAGTGAAGCATCTCTCGATTGATCGTTGTGACTGTATTGAAAACAAAACAGTATCTCAACATTAGGTTTGAACGCTGAGTCCTGAAATTCACCCTTCAAGACATGTTCTTATATGACTATCTAGAGTTGCAAGTATAAGAGAGTTACCCAGTGCGTGTATCCTTTTTTCTCAATGTGGCCATTTATAGCGAAAGCTAAATGTACCTTTGGGTCTAGATTAAGGTCTAATTTGAACAGAGCCTCTCAAGTTACCTGATACTTGTATGGATGGCACTACAACTTAAAATTAGCAGTTCCAAAGCCGCAGCTCATTCTACCTGGTATATCTTACACTGGTCATATTTTTGAAGATGTTGATTGGCAAACATTGCTTTGGACCTTGAGATCCTGATATTGAATCACAATATCGCAATCCATGTTGAGCTGCAACACACAACCTCCATATTAGTATGATCTATGGTTTTAACCCCTAAAGGACCATAAGGCCACCACGTAGCTCCTGTTTTTTTCAGTGATTTTGAGTAGGTTTTATGCAGATTCTTTTTTTTAAATTTTATTCAACATATGTAATATTCTTCACTAATTCCATTGATATAAAATTTAGTCTCATTCAAATTATAATTTTCACAAGATGATCATTTAAACTTGTCATTTTAAGATCATGAATCCTTGGTCTTTTAGGGGTTAAAATGAACAATTCAACCAATCATGTTGTGAAAAAACAATAATTCAAATGGGACCAAATTTTATATCACCAGAATCAAAATGAAGAACATTGCATATGTTGATGATGCAAAAAACAAATAAATTTGAACAAAGGGAAGTACGGAAATATTCGTTTAGTTAAGACTATTCCACCATATTGGGACTTTTTGAAATCCACAACTGACATAGATCTACAACTGGCAATTCCCCACTGGATCCATGCCAGTTGTAGATTCCAAAACGTCCCAATATGGTGGAAAAGTCCCAACTAAATGAATGTTGCCATAAGTACTACTCAAAACTACTAAAAAAAAACACATGAGGTCCAATTCAAGCTTCTTGGTTCTTTAGGAATTAACTGGTTGTAAAGTGACCAATTTCATGGATCACATTGTGAAAAACATAATTCAGGCATAGCCAAATATTATATTACTGAAGAACATTGCATAAACAAAAGAAATCAAGTTGTTACTCGTGGAATGAATAGATACACAACGTCCACATGTAGCCAATTTTTTTTTATGATTTGTTTTATCACACAGCCGGAAGGAGCATTTTAAAAACAATGAAGGATTTGTGAGCAATACCTTGATTTGTGATTTGAAGCCGATTACATACATTTTGGCGGTTGTCCACCCAGTTAGTCGTATAGGTAAATGGTTGCTGTTTGCGTCCCTAAGAAGCTCTTGTCCATCTGCTTGGAAAAAACCCATGTAGTTGACAGACAGGGGTGTTGCTATAGAAACATTTCCATGTGCTTGAAGCTGAAATGGCTCCATGGAGACATCATCTAAGGCTAAGTCATTGTAAGTGATGTTCAAATGTACAGTCGAGTAGCTCACGCTGACCCGGTTTGTATTGGTGGCCATGATAAAAAGAGTGGAATTCAAGTACATCACTGTATGGTTCCCTGCATTGGACGTTTTGTTCCCTGCCATGGTTGTTCCATTGGCTTCTAGTACCTGAACAAACAGACAGATGGGTTTTATTTGATTGATCACAAATATAATTCAGACAGGCCAAATAATATATCAATGAAGAACATTGCCTCATGTGCAAACAATAAATGAAGTTGAACACGAGAAAGATCCCATTTTTAAGTGTGAAACAAACATGGGTCTCCTGATCCTTCAGGGTTTACTCGTCTCTACCAAAAAAGGGTGTTGTGAAGTGACAAAAACAATGTCAAAAGCAACACCCTTTTTTGGTAGTGCTAATACACTCACAAATCAAGCTGTAGGAAAACTAGTTTTCTAACGCCAGCATTGTTAAAAAAATCAATGGGATTTACATAAAATGACACCTAGCAAGACCTGTGACATGAATCTCATCAATAAACTCCTAATGGCCAAAAGTCACCACTTCCATATCGAAATACATCATTCAAAGGATGGTAAACAAAATGTACCCATAGAAAATAGAAATCAGACCCTACATTATTAACAATTTTAAATTTTGCTATACATATTCAATGGACACTAGGAAATTTTTTAAGTGGACTTCCTGTGTAACTGAAGCGAAGACGAAGACTCTGCCCTACTCCAGCTTTGCTTCATTCTCCATCATTTTATTATTTGGAATTAACGCTAAACCCTCCAAATTTTCGTAAAACCCTAAGCAAGACAATTCTACATGGAATGCAGAAACACCACAAATTCAATGCAATGGCTGCTTCAGTACGAGGCTCACGGACATCGCCATAGCTGAGTAGAAGAAAAGAAAGAATGTCCCAACCAATGCAGGATTTCAAACCAAAACTAGACACACCTAGAAATCAGACCCGACTTCATTTTGAACGATTTTAAAAGTGGCTATGAATATTCAATCCGGAGCTTCCAAAGTGGACTTGCTATGAAGGAAGCTGCCCTACTCCAGCATTTACTCATTCTCCATCATTTTATAATATGGAATTAACGCTAAACCCTCAAAATGTTCTTAAAACCCTACACAAGAAATGCAGAAACAACACCCCAAATTCAATGCCTGGCTCCAATATATGGCCATAGCGAAAATAAAGGAAGAATGTCCCAACCAATGCGGGATTTCAAACCAAAACTAGACTCGCCTAGAAATCAGACCCGACTACATTTTGAACAATTTTGAAAGTTGCTATATATTCAATCCGTAGCTTCCAAAGTGGACTTGCTATGAAGGAAGCGAAGACAAAGACTCTTACTCCAGCATTTATTCATTCTCCATCATTTTATAAAATGACATTAATGCTAAACCCTCCAAATGTTCATAAAACCCTACACAAGACCATCGTACAAGAAATGCAGAAACAACACCTCAAATTCAATGCCTGGCTCCAATATATGGCCATAGCTGAGGAGAAGAAATTAAAGGAAGAATGTCCCAACCAATACGGGATTTCAAACCAAAAATAGACTCGCCTAGAATTCAGACCCGACTACATTTTGAACGATTTTGAAAGTTGCTATATATTCAATCCGTAGCTTCCAAGGTGGACTTGCTATGAAGGAAGCGAAGACAAAGACTCTGCCCTACTCCAGCATTTATTCATTCTCCATCATTTTAGAATATGACATTAACGCTAAACCCTCAAAATTTTCGTAAAACCCTACGCAAGACCATCCTACATGAAATGCAGAAACAACACCCCAAATTCAATGGCTGGCTCCAATATATGGCCATAGCTGAGGAGAAGAAATTAAAGGAAAAATGTCCCAACCAATGCGGGAATTCAAACCAAAACTAGACTCACCTAGAAATCAGACCCTACTACATTTTTGAACGATTTTAAAAGTGGCTATGAATATTCAATCCGTAGCTTCCAAAGTGGACTTGCTATGAAGGAAGCTGCCCTACTCCAGCATTTATTCATCCTCCATCATTTTATAATATGGAATTAACGCTAAACCCTCCAAATTTTCGTAAAACCCTACACAAGAACATCTTACAAGAAATGCAGGAACAACATCCCAAATTCAATGCATGGCTCCAATATACGGCCATAGCTTAAAGAAAGAATGTCCCAAGCAATGCAGGATTTCAAAACAACACAAGACTCACCTAGAAATCAGACCCGACTATATTTTGAACGATTTTAAAAGTTGCTATGAATATTCAATCCGTGGCTTCCAGAGTGGACTTGCTATGAAGGAAGCGAAGACAAAGACTCTGCCCTACTCCAGCATTTATTCATTCTCCATCATTTTAGAATATGACATTAACGCTAAACCCTCAAAAATTTCGTAAACCCTACACAAGACCATCCTACATGAAATGCAGAAACAACACCCCAAATTCAATGTCTGGCTACAATATATAGCCATAGCGGAGGAGAAGAAATTAAAGGAAGAATGTCCCAACCAATGCAGGAATTCAAACCTTGATGTCGTGCAAGGTGAGGCCCTGGAGGGACAGCTTGGGAGGCTTGGGCTTCAACGTGAGCCAGATGATGACGCCCAAGCTCAAGAGCACCAGCAGGAGCACCAGCAACGCCGCCAGCAGACATCCACAGCTGCGCAACCATCGTCGCCGGGCGGATCTCCTCGCCTGTCGAAGGTCCTCCTTGTTGCAATTGTGCTCGTACACCAACGCTCGCTGCGACGAATGCGGATCGTACACCACCACGTCCCTCGAAGACTTCCCCATCTCCCTCCCTCCAACTTCAGATCGATTCCACCAGCAGAATATTTTGTCCACAGCCTAATGATCTTTTGTCCTTCCCCCACTAATGTTGCAATGGTTCTTCTTTAACGTTTTCCACTTCTCATTAGTGTACTTCTAGGGTAAGAACAAAATCTGATTTCAAAGGAAGAATTGCAATCTGCTGTATCACCACGAATGAAGCTTTCTCTGTATTTATCTGGTCCAAAAATTATTGGAATGTGTTTAGATTCGCGTTCTTCGGCAATCTAGCTTGCTTCGTTCACAGCCATCCTATTCGACCCATGGTCTTCAAAACTAATCCAGACCCTGACATCCTCTCTCGCTAGACTCCACACACGTACATACACCGATGAATGGTGAAACAATAAAATGGGGGAACGTCAACTCATATCCACCTCGTGAACTCCGCCCGCTGAATACACGTAATAATCCTCCTCAGATCTATACGTACCAATCCAAAACGTTGACAAAAATCGATCGACAAAAAACACTAATGCAACTTGTTCAGAGTATGTACTCGATCATCAACTGTCTATCTAGATGGTCGATCGATCGTATCTCCGGACACAGAGAAATCAGAAGACTGAGGCCGGATATATCACTATGAAGAATTAACTCTGCCTCGTGAACTCCGCCTCGACAATCTAGCTAGCTATCTAGGTACTAGAACTTAAATGCCAGAACTGTTCCCACGCACTTCGTAAGTTGTCAAAATCAAACTATCAGTTTCAAATGAAAACTCTCAACTTAAATCGGAAAATACAAGTTACTGATACGAACGTACATGAAAAAGGCTAGCTGAAATGTGTGTATATATGTATGTATGATTTCTTCAGCTGAGCTGCAACTGACTTCTAACGATAACACGTAAATATAACAACAAGCTTCCAAATACTGAATACATAAATATCCAAAAAAAAACAAAAGAAAAAACCTCGGGAAGATGGTGTGAACGTGAAACAATTAAAGGCTCTGACTTCTAACGATAACACGTAAATATAAACATAATGCGAGGAGGAAGGCTGACAAAACCATCGATAAGTTAAGTTTACATGGATTGATCTGAAAGGCACGACTGAGCTAGCTGGGGCCGTCTGATGTGGAGGCAGAGAGAGTGAGAGAAAAGACAGGCAACGGTACTATTCTATTAATATATATCTATCGCCATCATCGGCTGTGGGAGTTTATTTAATTAGTGTGGGTGTCAGGGTCTCAGGGGAGGGAGTGGCGGCGAAGTGGCCTTTCATCGATCACTTTTTGTCCTTTCGCTCATGTCTCTGTCTAAACTTTACCTTCCTTTTTACTTTTTCTCTTTTTACTTTTTTTTGGGAAACAAATGGACATTCTGTTCTTTCTGAAAACAAATGGACATTCTGTTCTTTTTGGAAACAAATGGACATTCTGTTCTTTTCATTTCGATTGGCATTATAATTCCTTCTTCAATTGAAGTGTGATGGAGTGCATTTTTGTTTTGTGCATTTTTGAAAATTCTTGTGCATCTGGTCGTCCATATTCCAACCAATTCAGTGAGCGTCAGAAACGGTTATTCATCACTACTGTACCTGATCGTTCTGACACAAAGTTAACCCTCCTTGCCATAAACTCTGCAAACTTCTGTTATGTAATTTTATCCATTTTTTTATATTTTTATATTTATTTTTGGACATAAATGTAATTGGTAATCTTCATTACGAGGAGCCTTATGGGTTATAATCGGTACCCCAATAGTGATAAACCATGGGGTTCCGATTATAACCCATAACGCTCCTCCCAATGAAGATTATCTTTTGTAAAACAATATGGGGTTATATATAAAATTTATATTGGACGTGTCCGTTGTGTTTTGTTTTGGAGGTAGATGAAGTGAAGAGAATAGTAGGGTATAAAGTTAGTTGTCCTAAAACCACCAACTTAAGCAATATAGCCTATTTTTGGCACTACTAAATTCGAAATAACATATGACCGCATTCGAAATAGGTTTTGACGAGGATTACAAAAATTTGCAACATCTAATACGCATTTTCAATTTTACACAAAATTTCAAAGTGGAAAGCAACCTGTGATCCAAATCAAACCTCTAGGTTCCCCATGTTCATACCATGTGGTACTAACTTTCACTCCTGATGATACCAAAAACCTCCAACTATTTCTTTGCAATGCTTGGCGTGCCATTGGTCTATTTCAATAGTGAAATTGGTGGTTTTGGGTCTCAATTGTGGTAGCCCCAAGAAAGGTCTATATGTCATAATTGGGGGAGGTGGTGGTTTTAGGACATCCTACCTTATTATGGAATATATTTAAACCCCAAAAGGTCATAATTTGAACCCCATGAAAACTTGAGGAAAGGAATTTCATCATAGAAGAGAACCTAAGCACCTTGCAAAGTACAAACCACCCCAACCACAAGTGGCCTCCATTATATTTTCATTTAGATATAAATAAAAGGTTGCATTTTATTGCTAAGAAAATATCCAAATGAAAATGATAATAATTGTAACATTAATCCTTAAATACTATTGTGAATAAAGAGCATGTTGGGACTTATGCTTCAAGGGAATAGTTAGCAAGGTCTATCCTTGGTGCCTCTTTTTGAGGAGGTAGATTCTATATTGAGACTAGTGATTAGTAGCCAACACCCAATAAACAATACCAGATATGTATTATCTGTTGATATGTTTATATCATATATATATATATATATATATATGTTAGTGGTCACTTTTTAAGTTGGAATATAAATGCGAGGAATGCACAAGTTTGTGCTTAAATGATTCATGTGGAATTCTATAGAAATTTGGATTAACAAGTTGCAATGAGGACTAGGTTTTGACAGGACTTTGTGTTGCCTACCGATACTTTTGGTGTATTTGCAAAATCGGAAAGATTATGAGAACTTTAGATGAGTAGAGGGGGTTAGGCTAGGAATATGGATGTAGCTATTTTTGCTTCGAGCTGGCAAAACATCTAGCAAAGGAAGTTTTTGAAAATGAATGAGGGCCAATCAAACTCTCTAGACATGAATTTTGAGGGATTCCCAACTTTGCCTTGTGTATGTCGTAAGTCTCTATAGTTCACCCTAACATCTTCACTTCCATCCGTCTCTCTCAGGGTTTGTTCCAAAGAATATGCCTTTGACAAATAATTCTATTGCATTTTTTTAAACAATGATGTTAAATTTAAATGGCAAAACACACGTAAGAGAATCGAAGCCATAAATTAGTATAGTAAGAAAATTGCATTCATTTTAACATTGGTTGATGATAGTAATCATAATATTGGCCCAAAAACCATCGTAAATAAAGAGTCCATTGGGAATAGTTTGTCTATCCATGCCTCAAAGACACGATTGGATAGTTTGAACATAAGTTAGGTAGGGTAGAGAATTCAGTCTTGTATTGTGTAGGTAATTTGAATGGTTTGGATTATAAGGTTTCAACACACTTAAATATGTATTATTTGGTTATTGTATGAGTAAATAATGAATTGTTGAAGTTTGAAATAACTATAGTGTTTCAATCACAATCTTTAGATTCTCCTTGAACTATAAGTATTGTATCTATGAAGAATTCTTTTCGACTATCCTAGAGCTTAGAAATATTTGATTTCTTACAACTTGCATGTCTACATGGCACTTGCATTGTGAGAGGGTGAATTTTCAATGCATGAGATTAACTTTTAAAGGCCCAAGTATACCAAAAGGATTTTTTCATTTTTGAACACACTATGTTGAATGCAATTTCCATGTAGATTTTTGAAATATTAAAAAAAAAAAAAGTGGAAATGCTATGTTAACTAGCCAATTGTGCAAAACAAAAAAAAAACAAAAAAAAAAAGTAAAAAAAAAAAAAAAAAACGTGTTAAAAGAGTTGTGACATTATTTAAATTTCTATCATAATTTAAACAATGAAGTCAACCAAGAGAGAAGAAGTCATTTACGATTTCCTCCCCAACTTTAAATTTTAATCAGTAAGATTTCAACCAATAAAAATCCAAAATTCATAAAACTTGTAAGTAACATGTGATCTAGTCAAGATGTACATTCTTCTTATCAATGAAAATGAAACATTTTGACTTTTCACAAACGGTTTATTTTTACATAGAAATTTCATTCAAATAATAAAAGGTTTAAATATAGTCTATTCTAGGTGAAATTAGATATAAGCATATGATTCCTTTTGTACATGTCCAAATTTCACTTTATGATTCCGATTTCTCAATTTATAAAAGCAATTCATATGGTGTCCAAGTGCTTAAGTAAGTCATTGTATCTACATGGTACAATATTTTCATCCATCGTCATTCATACTTGAAAACCATATTCAACGTACGCATATACATTCCTATGGGTGATTGTGTATTCATTTACCGATAATCAGCCAATGATATTCCTCCACATATTTATTTACTTAAACATATACACTGACTCTAAAATATTTGAGTCTATGCTTCAATCAATCAACTTTGGAGATGAACAATTGGTGCTTTAAAAGGGTAAAATCTTTTAAAGGTTTAACTCTTAAATGCCTAGAAGTTTTAGGCAATACCTAAATGTGTTATAAAATGAGGTTTTTTTAACTGTTTTTGAGCTTAACTTTAAAGAGCATATATAAAACATCCTTATTAAAAGACATTTGTATAGTTGAGTTTGAAACAAAATGCCTACATATTTTTCAAATGAATTTACAAGAAAAAACTTTAAAAATTCATTAAAATCACAATTCTACTATTCTCATCTTGTAATTCACCATGATTGATGAAGGAATTATGCTTCAATAGTAGTGAAGTTGTTCACATAAGTTTTATTATGGTTTGATAAAGGTGTCTTGAGACCTCACCTTTGTAAGCAATCAAAAGATAATTTTATAGGTTAAAATATTGTTTATTGTGCAAAAGATGATTCAATGTTGTACATTATGCACTTTTGGTCAATTATTTCAAATTCATAAAATAATGAGTATTATTGAATTACTCATATAATTAAAACAATAATCTTTTTTTAAATTATTTTAAAACATATTTTGACGATATTACTTAATTTAACTGTATGGTTGTCATGGAAAAGTCATCATCTACAACTTCCATTTGTATGTCAACCATATAATGGATTTAGTGCGCATTTCATAGCTCAAAACTTTGAATTCTTTTTGTCAAAATGAAAGCTCACATAGAATGGAAGAACCTAGTAAATTCAATTTTGATCTTTTTCCCCCTAATCTAACTTCACTTACGTAAACGTAACTACTTGAAAATTTCATGTAAAAAAAATCACACTCCAATTTGAGGAGGTCACTACACGAAAAGTAGACAACCACGTGAGTTAAACTATAGGATCAACTTTATTCATTGGAGGAAAAGAATTTACCTAATCATAAAATTTTATATGTAACATAGGACACTTTAAATTCAAGTAAGGAATAATTCAAGAATCTATTTGGAACATACCTATAATTTTCTAAAATATACCTCAAATATTTTATTTATGTGATAGCCCTGATTAAAATACTTTCTCAATGCACATGGTTACACTAAATACATGCTAGTGAGCTCTTCGAGCAGTGCAAAAATCCTTTCATCTATGAAGAAAGTGGCAACGATTTTGTACATCATCTAGAACTTGGGTGGTTAGGCAGCTAATGGTTAACGACATTTAAATGAGATATCTTACACAAATACCTCGAGAGAAATACATAATGTCCATGATAGCAATGGAGTACTATATGATGATATGGATTTAGTAAATTTGGAAAATAAAATTTATAATCTTTTGGATTTATCAAAACAAAATATATTCCAATCAAAGAAGTGACCTTTGACCTAACTAATACCATAGGTGGAGGGCATTGAGCTCTACATAAATGTCAATTTCTTTTGGAAAACCCACGATTTTAATAGTATAAAAGATAATCTTGGAGAATATTCACAAATATTTTGCATTTCAAACCATATTTTGTATTCATCTATAGTACCATCTCCCTATTGTTGTTTATTATTCACCTATAGTACCATCCCCCTATTGTTGAATTCAAGACACTTTTGACAAAAACAATTATTTTGCACTACTCCAAACGGTAGGGTTTCTTAAAACTTTAAAACCTCCATCTATTTGAACAATTTTCATTTATCTTCATTTTCTTTTAATATCCATTTGGATAAGTTGGTCATTTTTGAAGTTTCAAACAACCATAATTTATAACATTTCAAACATTTAGCATTTTCATTTTCAATGAATTTAATTTGTGCCGAAACCAACCACAATGTAGGATAATTGTTATTCCATCTCACAACACACGATTCTTCTACTGATACATTGTGAATATCAACTGGTTTTTATATTCAAAACAAAATTTTATGTACGCATTTCATTCCTCGTTTCACATTTCCCTACAAACCTCAACAAATGCCACATACAAAACTTAGGGTTTTCATATTGGGCAACATTGTATCATCAAGTGTAGATGGGTGGAAGGACAATCCTTTGCCTTGTTAGGATTGAATAATTTTAGGTTTCAATAGAAATTTATTGTAGATATGCTCAAATATGCTCAAATATTTTATATCGAGCAAGTGTGAGGCTTATTGGAGGCTAAGTGTGAGTTAAACTTTTTCTTTAAACAAGTCATTTGGATAGATGTCTTATTTTGAACATTGGTGGGAAAAATGAAACTAGAAGGGAAACACACAAAGAATCACATTTGAGACTGCTATGTTTATAAAAGATGCAAAAACAAAATCAAAACTTCCAAAACAAAAAGAGATCTTTGTCAAAACAAAGTGGTTCCAATTGCAAATTGATTTGCATGAATTTATTTTTTTGTACACTTCATATGATCAACCCAAGGGTGCACTCTTTATTAAACTTTGGAATCACTTGCGTTCATGAATCCCTTTAAAATACCCTTTTAAAATACCCCTTGTACATGTATTTCTTGTATTTGTTCATGTATGTATGTATAATATAAATATACAACCCTATTTTCAACCCTAAATGTGCTTTTTGTATGTATACATTGTACGGTAGTGTTTGGATTAATCCCCCTCTTGTGCACTTAAACACATAGTTCCTCACACACGTAAAAAAGTGCACCCCGAGGATCATCAATAGCAACAAATTGTTAATTCATCTCAGTGCATTTAGTGGATGCACTTGGGGAAGGGTGGGTCATTGTTACCTCCAAGGTCCCATGTTCAAGTCTTCGTGGATGAACAAATGACCATTTTTGGATTCTAAGGTCTTGAAATCCATGCCCTATGAGGCAAGCAAGACCTATACAAGGCTCCGTTCTCGCATCAGAGCACTCCAATTGGTCCAAAGGATCATTTTTCACTATAAGGAGAGGGCATTGCTTTTCACTCCCTTTATGAGTCGAATGACGCCACTTGGCACTCACCAATTTTTTGGTTGGACTTAGTGAGTGCGATTTATCACGTAGGACAAGCGTGTACAATAAAATAATGACAATGAACAAGATCTTCCTGAGTGAAAAACGACACCTCTGCTTGTAATGTTTGGCTCTTAAGGTCTTGAAATCCATGCCCTACGGGTGAACTAGACCCATGTAAGGCTTTGGTCTGGTGTTAGAGCACTTCCATTGGTTCAATTATTAACAAGCAATCCTTGAGTCAAATAGAAAAAGCTTGATGGGTGGCTTCACACATATTGAATCAGGATGAACTTGAACAAAACTGCGCCTTGGCACCTGTAGAACTTGTAACAACTTACAGACCTCCAACCTAATCAGTTCTTCATGAGATATGTGATACAAAGATGTAATGAGATTCTAGTTTGTATTAAACTAAGTCATTTACATAACATGATTTGGCCGTAACTTAGTGTTTGAAGCATGATCCACTCTGTAAGGTGCTCAACTTTGGAGGGCTATATTTTTGAATAAAATGGAGCTTTCACTGAATTTCAAATTGCTTTGACTTTTTAATTTGGTATATGATCCAACCATGTACACCACACTTTAGGTTTTCAATTTCCAAATTCAACCAACTCTATTGGTCACATTACAATTATTCGTTTCCTCTCTGGTTGACACAGAGGCTGGTTGCTAAAATTCAAAATCACAGTGAAACTCGAATGTATCCTTTTTTAACCCTTAAAAGGTCGAAAGAGCCCATTCCAACCAATATTATATAGCAATATTCCATTGTATTTGGAATGGTTCTATACCTCCTACGGGTTCAAGATTAAAAGTGAAGTTAAAATTCATATTCACGTGGTTCTAATGAGCTATTGGAGTCTCAATTTGGAACTTTCTACTTACAACAAATGCCAAATATACGTCAACGTATCTATTATCCCCAAGGGACCTTTAACCCTTAAACATCCCATGGTGATCCGAGATGGAGATAATATGTACATTGTCATATAATTGAGATTGCTACCAACAAGAAACTCTAAATTGGGATTTTAATGGCTCACTAGAACCGCATTGATCTATAAATTCAACTTTTCTTTTGAACTCAAACCCATTAAAGGTGTGGATCCATTCTACATACAACCAAAATGCACCATATTCTACTGACACATCAAGACGTTTAGGGATTATGGATTAATGGTCTTTTGAGTTTTGCCTGCACTTCTTCCTCTACCTTTCCTTTTCGTCCTCACTTCCTCCTTTCTTTCCTCTTTGCCCTCACTTCCTCCATTCTTTCCTCTTTACCCTCATTTCCTCCTTTCTTTCCTCTTTCCTCTCACTTCCTCCTTTGTTGGACAGATAACTCTAAAATCCCCCCTTTTTTTCCCTTTTTTTTTTTTTTTTTTTTTTAACTGTGAAGAAAGCAATCCTTGAGATACAGACGCAGGTAGATAAATAAATATACAGAAAAAGTTATCCACAGCGAGAACGTGAGACAGTGACTAGAAGTCACATAGGAAACAAACAGTGAGGGAGCAAGCAAGCGGGCAAGCAAGCACGGTCGCGCAAACAAGCAAGGAAGCAAGGGCATGCATCGCTCATTGCATTGAAAGAGAAATTAAAGCATTATTCAGGGCCCTGACATAGTATATGCAGCCAGGTTACGCGCACCTCGACAACAGGAATTAATCAACTCGTGGTCCGCGAATGTTCTCTCTCGCTCACTTTTTTCCACCAAAAAAATTGATTCATTGATTCCTCACCAGGCAACTGCTTTTCAGCACCTTACTTGGAGGAATCCAGGGAACACCCAGTTTTCGTGCCAAGACCCGGACCAGAGCTCCACCCAATTCAACGCCTTACTCTGGCCCCAAACAAGTGTTTAGTTAGTACCATCAATACATGACCATCGCGATGATGGATTGATGATGGATACATGACATGATAGAAACTCCGGTCTTCTTTCAAGGCGGGCGTGAATAAAAATGTATGTTTGTAATGTTAATGACTCATTGCCCACCGGACAAAGGGTCATTGGAACAAAACATGACATGACCATATATCATTTCCTATCGTAGAGAACATGAGTCAGCGCATTTTAGCTGAATCTTTATTTTTTTTCAAAAACCATTAGAGTTAACCAAAAAGAGTGTCAATAATTGAGGATCAATACTCATTCCATACTGAGCTGACCGAACTTGGAAAATCAGCCTTGGTCCTTTAGGGATTGGTGAATTGGAGAATAATCTAAAGCAAGGCCATGCACCAGCATGGGGTGTGAAACTTGTGACCTCCCCAGTGCTAGAGGAGAGTTCCCATACATTCTCCCAAACCAAGAGCCCCGATTATGGAAACTATTCATGAACAATGGTTGTCAGAAATTATAGTTATAGGAAGAGAACTCCACTTGAAAACATGCTCTATTTTTAAACAATTCTATTGTATGGCAGATGAAATATATATTTTTATGAATATTTTTTCAATATTCTTGCAAAAAAATTGGCATTTGCTTTTAGAAATAAATATCTTTTGCCAACCTTGTGTTTGAATTTTCTACATAAAATTCTTTAGCTAGTACTGTAGCACATCCTTTTGTCTATGCAAAACATCAGCATTTGAACAACATTTGATGATGTGGAGCATGTAGAAACTATTAAAAAACATAAGTTTGTTCGGCTTTCAAGCCATCTTTAGCTAAAGATGGCTTTGATTCTCCAGAGGATTACAATTCCTGCAATGATTATGGTTTGCGATGTTGATTTCCAACGGTGAACAATGGCCGAGCTCGTACAAAATGTTATGTACCAACAAGTGGTAGAAATATTTGTATTTTTGGAAACCTTGAAACTTCGTATAAATAAGTTTTGGCACCCACAGTCCCACACTAGAACGGCTATTCATGTACTGTACTTTAACCCCTAAACGTCCCAACGTCTAGTTTTTGGACGATGAACAGATTCTAACTCACACTACACTCACATTACTTCATGAATGAAATCTCATTCAATTTTTTGAAAATACTTTATGAAGTTATTGTCCTATCCAACAGTTGGATTTGGTGTTACTACTCTAAATAGTATATTTAGTGTGAGATACACTAATTTACATAAACATCTTGTAAGTTTTTACTGTTGAACAAATTTTTTACCCTCTATATTGGTCAAGATGGGGATCTTTCAATAGTATTGGAATCAATGTCTTTGGTAAAAAAATTTGTTGAGAGTAAAAATCTATAACATTTTCAAATCTTATAATTATCTCACACTAAATATACTATTTAGTGTATTGTACATATATTTTTTAGATTACAAATGTGGAAGTATGTCAAGCAGTTGACCAAGCCAAAATTGCATTGACTTTAGTTCAAAAGTGAGCTTGCTAAAATGAGGTCATAAATTGAAGTAACAAAAAAATTTCAAAAAATCACCATTTCAAGAGTATCTCATTTCAAATCCATTCCAACAAATTTCACTCAAAAATATCAATATTTTGTTTGTAATCAAATTTAGAAGTAATTTATAATTATAACTTTGAAGTTTTATTATAAAATATCGGTGATGGCATTGGTGAATCTAACCGTATAGATGGAACTTAAAATTCAATATCTACAACTTTCATTTGTGTGACAATTCCAAAATATTCTTTTGAATAGCATTTAATATTGATTTTTCTCAAACTGTCAATTCCGGGGATACCTTGGGATGTTAAGGGGTTAAGGTCAATTTTATCATACAAGTGTCGAAATAATATAATTTTGGAATTCAAATTCCAGTTTTTAATTTTTCAAAATTTTGGAAAATTGACTAAGTATGGCATTTTGAATTTCACAAACGAACTAAAGACATTCCAATAAAAATTTCTTTGTTTTTTTGGATATAGATCTACAATTTTATCAAAATTTGGACATGCTTCAAATTTTTCTTAGTTATTTACAAAACTGACCTAAAGCCTTTTACGCACCTGTGTCCATATAGTAAACAACGAATAATTTGCAACCCTTCTCAACCCTACATCTTCTATATTTTTTCATTCATCCAAATTTCTCTTGGTTTTTGTGTTGGTTAACTATCATTTGTACAACATGGATCTTCAAAATAAGATATTGTGATTTTTTTTAAAACAACACAATTGGTTTTTGTCAAGTTTCATTCTTAGTTCAAAAAATGAGACCTTGAATGTGATTTTCAACACAAGTAGAATCAAATAATGGAAACCAAACCATCTCGTAGTGCATGTTATTCCAATTTCATTACAATTTATTTTAAAAAAATTGGTGTTAATTTGGGATTCTAAATTGACTTTAAAGAGAATACCTTGCAAAATTAATTAAACAATATTAAAAAAAGTAAACGATGAATCCAACTGTACATATGTGATCTTCACATTGACATTTACAACTTAGCTTTGTACATCAACTCCATTTTTTTTTTCATAAAACATTTTATAACAAATTTTTGAAAAACAATGTTGAATCAGGATGTTAAAGGGTTCATGTAAGGTAGTCTTTGCCTTAGTATTTACCCCAAATTTACTTTCACAACATTTTTTTACCATCCAATTATACAACTCTTCAAAACAAAGCATTTTTGTGGTCTCTCCCCTTGTGGGGGCAAAGACAATAAACCACTACACTGAAATCACCATATATTCTGGTCCATAGTATTTACGAGAGGCTTCACTAATAATCATTTAAAAAAAATACCATGGTAAAATTCATCCAAATGGATGAGAATATGTTTAAATGGATGAGCGTTTGTCCAAATGGATGAATGTACCCTGCCACAGTATATGGTGATTTCAGTATAGTGGAAGGAAGCAGGCGGGGGAGAATCTGGTGACCCAACCTTGGAACTCGGCAAACCGCAAATGGGGGCCAAATTTCCATAAGGTCTGTGCCTGTGGAGGCCGGGGAGCACCAATCTGAATTTTACGATCTGGTCCTTGTACTCAAATTACGCAGCACTGGCTCGATCAGTCTCAACTGATCAGCGGCTTCTTGGCCTCCGTCTTTCCAGGGTCAACATGCATGCATGCCTTCATTCATTCAATGCAACTATCAGTCCAGTAATATTAATAACCATATTAATTAATATAATCTTAATATTCTTTCCCCTCCCTCGCAGAATCATGTGACTTTAAGTTCTTGTACCCATTGATTCTCACCAGTGGACCCAATTTTCTGCACTCGCTCCCCCACTTTAATTGTCCCAAGAAAATAGTATCGTTGTCTAGAATCCCCTCTCCAAATATTCCTCTGCACTAGATTAACTTTTGAAAGCTCAGAGGCTGGAGAACGTTATATAACAACAACGCACAGTTAGTTGTTTTTATTGAATCTTGCACACAACGTTTGTAAAATTACTAGAAAAATGGGAACCCGGTGAAAATAAAGCGACATTTTGTGCTACTTTCGATGCCTACAACCACATATATGAGGGTAGAAAAGACCTGGTAAATAAACCGTCATTTCTTGCTACTTTCCATGCCTACAACCATGTATCTTACGATAGAAAAGACCTGGTAAATAAAGCCTCATTTCCTACTACTTTCCATGCCTACAACCACGTATCTTACAATAGAAAAGACCTGGTAAATGAAGCGTCATTTCCTGCTACTTTCGATGCCTACAACGACATATCTTACAGTAGAAAAGACCTCGTAAATAAAGCGTCATTTCTTGCTACTTTCGATGCCTACAATCACATATCTTAGGGTAGAAAAGTAGAGGTACTGGTCATAATGTTGTGACCAACCAACGAGAGAGTGATACTGTTGCCTCAAAACTTGGAGTATTCTACGTAGTATACTAGTCACACTGGTATACTGGTCAAGCTTTGGTTGCAAGAGCCAAGAGATTCACAAAGCTCCATTGATGGCTTCGTGAAAGATTATATTCCAAGTTGCAACTCTCAGTATAATTATATATGTATTATATAATGTATTATATAATGTATTATACATATATGTATTATATGTATATATAAATATATGTAGACTCAGCAATGATAAGTTGTCTGCTCTTTGGACTATTCAAAGAATCAAAGCTTTTTAATTTATATGCTGGCTTGTTCCAACAATCAACGATTTTTCTTGCACAACATGACTCGTATAATTCTTTATTCTTGGCCTTCACTTGAATGTTCGTGTTGTCTGCATTGTGTGTTTCTATGCAATTGGGATGAGCACCACTGCAAATATTCTGAGGGCCACTTTACACTCACTAGTAGGAAATGTGTCGTTTTTCACTTACTATAAATGAAAAAAGGAATGAAACTGCGTCAAGCACATGGGTTGTGTTAATGCTGATTAGTGGTTTTGGTCACAAGAAGATAGAAATATACGTATAATATATAGCCACTATTCACTGTTTCCACAAAGTGGGAAATGAAAAACGACAGGTCTGCTACTAGTGACTATGGTGTAGAAGTCCACCGGTCATGGATTCTAGGGGAATTCTGAAACATGATTGGCTAAGAGTGACACTCTTGTCTGGTGGTGTTTACACCACGGCCAAGAATCCTCCGGTGAAGAACTTTGTACATGAATAAAAAAAAACATGACATGACTGCCAATGTGGTGACAATTTTTTGAAGGGAAATTCTCCGGAGGTCAAGTTTCTTGAGCAAACTCAAAGCCTTGGACAAGAAACTTGGCCTTCAGAGAACACTAACTTGAAGGCATTTTTAAAAAAAATTGTTTTTTCATCTTCTCCAGCATACCATCCCTAACCTCAAATAATCATGTCTTGAGCTGAAACTCTTGACCGACCGGTGCACTTCTCCACCGTAGTGTAAAGCGGCCCAAAAGCCTGCTCTAACTTCCAGTCACTGCTCAACAAAAGTTAATAATTACTCCATTTTGGCTCCAGATTGCTTTCTCTTATGCATGCTCTTGCTTAGTTGGAGAGTGTTATTACTTTGGCATGAATGGGTTGATGTTCATGCAAAAACAATAACATCAATATTACCTAGATATTATTTTGCTCTTTGTTTGTCTGAGAGAGCACATGAACAAAATAGCAATTACATTTAAATGGCTGGGGTATGTTCATGGATAAGACTTAGTACCAGATAGACATGATTTTCTCCAGTTTTATAACTACGAAGGGGAAATTTAAGATTCTTGCATGTTTCTTTATTATTCTGCAAGGTTAGGAGAATCGTAATCCTTGAACCAGTACTGGTTCTGGGAACAATGCCTGATTCTCTGGAGGAGATTCTTTGGAACGACACGAGCAGACTGAATCCAAAAGCACCGACATTGCACTGTTAATATCATCCCAGGCATGCACTGCCTAGAAAAAGTGTCCACACTGTCTCTACTGAATTGCACGAAGCTCTTACAACTGAAGAATGACGATCCACGACTTACTAACTCACATGTATGTATTAATGGCAGGAAACATGGAAAAGGGATGATCTAATTTTTCAGAATTTTTTGAACTTACATACAAAAAATTCCACATGATGTATGCCGGCAGGTAGAGTTAGAATTTTTTTTTGCACATTCATCGGATGCATGCGATCAAAGCTCAACATGCATGCCGCATGAGTGGCTTGAATCTGGTCCACCCAACGGCGGTCGGTCGGTCGTTCCATCGTCGTCGTCCTTCCGTCATTAGATTCATGTTTATCCTTTTGGTTGCAATCTAAGCTTGCGACCAATTGTGTACCAGCTAGTTTTGGTTACGGGAATTTCGAATATATTTGATTGAAACTTGAGCCTCATACTTTTTCCTTGAGTGTGTGCTTCTGCACTCTTTCTTTCGGGGAGTTCTAAAAGGAAAAACCATTATTGAATCATGTCATTTGTGAGACTGGATATCACATGATCCTCCGTAAGTTCGCTCACTTAACCCTAGGAATGGATGTATGTACCCAAGTCAAAACTTACTCTGTTCTCTCACTATCACAATTTCCTACTCAGTCCAGACAGTTTTTTTTTCTTTTTAATTATTATTCTTATTATTAAAATTTTATCGCCGAGAGTCTTCCAAAGATCAACTACAAAAAGTACATAGAGCTCGGAGCTTAAGTATCCTAAAAAGAAAGGCACAGACTTGGTCCGTATGTCACAGGAAGTTGCTTACAAATGTGATAATAAGGAGTTAGAAGAGTTTGTCTATTCTTCTACACTTGGTCCGGAATGACCTTAAATTACCTAGGTGACAGCTAGAGGTCGGCTCCCCTTAGGTGTGCTCATTAGCACCAACAAGGCGGTGGTTTGATCTCAATTTGAATGCACGTCATGAAGACTAATACCTTCTTGCTTTGATAGGAGCCCTGTAGATGACACGGATTGCTCTTGGGCCTCAAGTTTACGGTGGGGGCATTACTCTTGATTACAAATGATTATGAGCATATTGTCTAGTTCAAATATCTCAGGGAAAAAATTCCAAAAAAGTCACCTGCGGGAGAGCATTGGAAACTTGCTCTCTTTGTTCACAATACGATGTTTGTAATCTGTAGTTGCACAATGGAAATAAAGCATCCATTTCTTAAAAAATTAAATTAAATTAAGAAAAGTTCTTTTACACTGAATAGGGGTATTCCGGGGATATTAAGGGAACCAAAAATTAGAGAGACTTACCTTGTAAAAATAACCTTGCGGTAATTTTTTTTAATGTTTGTCAATTTTTGCTTAAATTTTATTTTGTCTAAATATTTGTGTCAAAAATTAAAAATATGCATTTTTGTATAGTAAAGAAAACTATTTATATAGTGTGAAATGTCAATACACTATTATGGATCCCTTAATACTTCTATATAGTGTACTTTGTTTAAATGTATCACAATGTAAATGAACGTAGTGGAATTGGGACCAACTAACAAAATGGGGGCAAGAAAATAATACAAAATTACAAATGTTTTGAGAAGCTATGGCTCCTTCAGTGAATGTATTCTTATATTGCAAGGTGCATATAGTTATACTAACAAGCAATGAGTAATAGAAGAAGACAAAATTTCAATCCAAAAATAGAATGCCAAAATTTTAGAAAAAAAATTTCAAAAAAAGAAAATTTGAAGGAAAAAGGATTTCAAAGAATATTCGAAGTGTTCAACTCAATTTCCGCACTTCCATTAACACCTAAAGGACCAAGTGTCCTAACCAGGACATTTCAATGTTCGGGTAGGTTCCCATGGTGTCAATTTTTTATTCTTATTTTTGAAATAAATCATGTGAATTTGGTATGTAAATATGAAAATGGGAATCTAATTTTTTTTTGATTCCGACTTTTCGAGTGGAAGTTATGGAACAAAAAGGGTTTTTTTTGGAGAGAATGGGTAATGCGGGCAGGGCTCAAAATAAACCTCAGAAATTATTATTTTTCAACTTTAACCGTAGAATCTTGTTAAAGATTACCAACATAGCGCATGGTAAAATTATCATAGAATTTGACCGTACAGATTACAAGATTATAGCGTTTGAAGTGAAAAAGATGAAATTACAGCCTTTTGGATATTTTTTGACTGACTTTGAAGACATGGGAAAAATTGTTAGATTGGTCAAAAAAATTCTAAAATTTTATTTAAATGTTTGATTTGGTATTTTCTATCAAGAGGAAAAAAAATATTCACAAGAAAATGAATAGAATGAGGTGAAAATGATGCTCAAAAACAGGAAAAACTGCAGTCCTTTAGGGGTTAATTATTGGGTATAGATGTGTCCAACCTGTTTTTTGACTACGGTAAAGTCCACCTGCGGGAAAGACTAGGAAAAACTTTTTTTTTGAAGTTTAGACATTATGCCTCTACAATAGGTGGAGATTTTTGCTTAAAACTTTTAAGAAGATATATTTAACCCTTTACAGCTCACACAACCATATTGTAGTCATTAAGGCATGTTTTTGCAACCTACCGTAAGGTCTACTCCAAATCAAACATTAATGTTTGAAGTTCAAATGTGGAGCTTCGTCTCACGTACATGCTTCAAAAATAAAATTCTCATCTGGAGTTGTGAAGCTATCAAAACACCTATCTATAAAATACCAAAATACTTCAAATACCTCAAAATATAAGAAGTACTTACAAATACAACTCACGCACTATGCAATATTTCTTGTGTTTGGAAGTTTGTTACCTTCTTTTATTTTTTGGATTGTGTTCTCGTGTTCATGTTCCATTAGTGTATGTATTTTGATCTTGATCAATGTACCAATTCTGTTCATATTTATATGTATAACTTTTTTCCAAAACCATATATATGGATAAATCACTTTCACTTATAAAATTCACAATAATTATGTATGATTTTGTTTTTGACATGAAAGATTGCAATGGAGAGGTGTTGACACAAGTCATTGTTGAACCGCTTTACTTTTATTTTTGAAAATTTAACCCAAATTATATTTAACTTTGAAGTCACACACTCTCCAAAATATTTTTTTTGAGTGTGAATATACGGTTCAAATACACACTATGATCTTTCAATCCATTGGTTTGATCTTGATATATATATACATACATACATACATACTTAAACTATACATTCTACATCATGTGCATTCCTAGTCCCTTTTAAGATATTCATATGTACATTTTTTTTCACTATGAAATGTAATATGTTCAATGTATACATAAAATGCTCTTGTATGAAATTTAATACACCTAATGCATACATAACATACTTTCTGTGAAATTTAATATTCCTAATATATGTATAATTTCTACATTGAAGCCTTAACCCCAGCTGACAGAGTGGTAGTGGACAAAACCCGGGACAAAATGTAGATGTGTTATATATATGACCTCTTTTTTTTTATGATGTTTGGTCCAATAGAGAAAATGGAAAGCATGGTGCTTTAAAACTATCCCTTCGCTACAGTTTTCAAAAATAGTTTTAGATCTTCAAGTAATGAGTTTTGAAGCATTTAACTTCAAAATTTTATCAATATTACAAATTTTATTTTTAGAATTTGAAATTTGGTATAATTGGTTAAAACTAGACATTTTATTTTAAAATTTCCAAAAGAACTTTTTCAAAGGAGAGAACATTGTCACTTTCCCCAAATAGTAAATTTTATAACACTAGGACAATATTGAGGTTGTTGTCTTTGAAAAAATCTCCTCGGTAAAGTTTAACTTGGATCGACATAATACAAATTGAATTAAAAAGTAGACTTGATTTCCTATTTAAAAATATTTTTTCATCCTGAACATTTTGTAAACAAAGGCATCAATCATGTAATGGTCATTTGGTCATTTAGGAGGTTAACTAATATCCTTTTTATGCACTCACATATTGTCAAAGTCATACATACAACTCATTTCAAGGGACCAAGAGGAAGTAAAGAGATTTTGCAAAGTTTCAAATGTAATTGGTATGGCAGTGCCATTTTGGACAACGATCAATTTAATGCTACTAGATGGTCTCTTATCTCTTCTCTCACAATGGTATTCCGCCAATAAAATGGTTTGAGGGCCATGAACTAGAATTCAGTTGAACATTATATAGAATATCCAACAATTCTTTGTTGAAATACAGTCTTTTGAGCCTTGACATTGTCATGTAGACAACTTTGCATTCAATGAAACCATTGATTCTTTAATCTCTAAGTGACCGATTGACTATTTTTGATCGTAGTCCAAACAATAGTAATTGTCCATGGTTAGGAAATGACATTTTTTAAGTTTTGATATTTTACTGAAATTGGGGGCAAAGATCATGTTCTAGTGTTGTTTGATGCATTTCACTCGCAATATTGAGATTCACTAAGGAATTTTTCAAAGACAAAGACCTCAATATTGTCTTAGTGTTATAAAACTTGATATTTCTAGAAACCAATGATGTTCTCTCATTTAAAAAAATTTACTTTTTAAAAATTTCGAAAAGAATGTCTGGTTTTTACCAATCATACCAAATTTCAAATTCTAAAAATAGAATTTGTAGATTTGGTGAATTTAAATGATAAATGCATCTAAATTCATTAAATGAGTATTTAAACTATTTTTAGAAGTTTGACCGATACGAATAATTACTAAACATCATGCTTCTCATTTTTTCTTTTGGATCAACTTCATCAAAGTTGCAGAAGTAACATTTTACAACACATATAGGTTTTGTCTTTACCCCTCTATCATTTAGGGGCTGAAGTAGTAGAACCTTTAAGCTCTATGCTTGATCAAGGCGCATAAGATTGAAGTTCAACAAAGAGTTGTTCAAAGATACAATGGGTATTGTTCAACTAGACCCTAGTTCTTGACCCTCAAACCTTTTTATTGGCAAGGCATCATTGTGGGAGGCTGGACGTAATCTATTTCACATTGTTCAATTCCAACAATTTTCTAGTCGATATAGTTCATCACGAACTTCAAAGCATTTGAACATGGTGCCATGATGGTGCATTGAAATGCAATTATGATGATTTGGTGCCAACCTCCATATCAACCTAATATAGATAGAATGATACTAAAATGATCTTTATGCGGCCTTTGGTGTCAAAATGGCACAAAAACAATCTGACCCAACTTTTCTTATGTTATTCCAAAGAACAGCTTTGGTTATGAATTATAACCAATAAGTGAATAACCTATCATCATGTGACACATCTGCTCAAAAGAGGACACAGTATGTTATGGGCTGGATCCATGATCTTTGATTTTGCTTTTGTTCTTTCCTCTTGGCAGCTCCGGTGGCCTGTCCTTTGTTTTTTTGTTTTATTTTTTTCTCTCTGCAATAAAGGAACCTTCATTTGTTTCATAATAATGATTTTGCAATAAGACCTGCTAATTTAAGATGTGGTCAATTGTTTTAAAAAAACAGGGTAATGCATTGTATATTGATCTGAATGATGGGATGCTGCTAGCCATACTTTGAACTGAATGACATGTCAAGGAGAAATGCATTGTCTATTGTGTGACGCGTGGGTGGCACATGGGCGGGGCATCCAGACATTGAGTAAAATGTAACAAAATTTTGTTCCTCTAGCTCTGTAGGTGCATGTGATTTTGCACTTGATGATGATGATGATGCTCGTGAACTTTATCACATAATTGACATTCTTTCCCCTGGAACTCTGGAAGCAACAAACTCAGCAGAACTGTTGATACTATACTTTTTTAGTCTATTTAGTGTGGCCTTCAAAATAAGATGGGCGTCCTAGGAGCATCCGCACCCTACCACTGAAAGTAATTTCAAGCATGAGATGATTTAAATGATTTAGACAACATTAGAGTTTTCCGCAAACTCGTCCTCTCTGACATAGGCAGTAATGGGAAAACGCAAATCCACCTGCGTAAAGGGGGGGGGGGGGGTGGGGGGTGGGGGGGAATTTTCTTAATTAAGAGCCAGCAGCCAGCAAGGCCGGGCTGGCTCTGCCCCGCCTGCCGCGGGCTGGCGGTCTGCAGTAGGCTGGGCCGGGCCCGCCGTAGGCTCCTCCCTTCTTATTACTAATTCGGTGAGTCTTTAAAAAGAAGCTCAAAAGGAAAACTGAGGTCGTGAAATTGAAAGGCACTGTTTTTGGTCCCTTCAAACTTCAGACCTGTAGTTTTTTTCAGGCAACTGACATGTCTACTTTTAATGGGAACTGAACCTCTCTTTTTGAAAACTATAGTCCAGTCACCCTACTTGGGACCACTTTGCGAATAACTCTATTCACTTAAGAAATTCATAGCAATTACATGGTCTTTTTTACTTTTAAGAAATAAGATAAAGTAAATCAATCATTTTTCAATTGCTAATACTAAAAAAATGTTATATCTTGAAAAAGTGCCACCAACTATGCTGAATTACTTATACATGTTCATCATATAGGCATTTCTACCATAAACAACACTACTACTTTGGAACTTTGGAATTGATGTGCAGTTTGTCTTTAATCTTCCCTTGTTGTGTTCACCCTTACGATTGTGCATAACATTTTTTGGCTAGTACTGCGGCACACCCTTTTGCTTGTGTAGAGAATCAACATTTGTATAGGGAATTGATAATGTGGAACATGTAGAAACTATTAACTATTAAAAAAACAGAAGTTTGTTGAACTGCTAAGCCAGCTTTAGTTAAAGATGGTTTTGATTCTTCAGAAGATTACAATTCATGCAAAGATTCTGGCGTGCGATGTTGATTTCCAAAGGTGAATAGTGGGGTTGCTAAAGAATGTTATGCGAAAATTGAGCTTAAGTTTGTTAAAAAATTGTATTGTCACACTAGATATACCTTTAACCCCTAAAGAACAAACCCTCTCTTCATTTTAGAAGATAAATTATAGTTTGGAGTTCCTAAACAGATAAAAGTTGTAGATTTTGAATTTTGAATTGAATCTATATGGTTAGATTTACTATTGTTATCATCAACATTTTAATATATAATTTGAAACTCAAATTCAGGTTGTTTTTTAAAATTTGATTACAAACAAAGTGCTTATGATTTTTTACATGAAATCTTGTGAAATGAATTTGAATCCTGTTGTAGTAATTTTTTCAAATGCTCAAATCAACAAGTCCATTTTTTCAATGTTACTTTTGAACTGAAAGTCAATGCATCAAAATTTGACATACTTGTATTTCCATAATGATTTTAAGGTATACACTTAGGTAACATCATATTTTATTGTTGCAAAGTAAAAAATAAAATAAAAAATATTTGAGCTACTTCTCCCCCAAAAAATTACACTAAAAAATGCTTTAATTTGATTGTGAGTGACGAAAACATGGAAACATCCTTTTTGGCCCCAAAATGGGTTGGTCGGGGTTAAGGATTTCATGAACAAGATCAAAGAGGTGGTTCTGCTTACAAAGTTTTACAGACAAAAAAGAAACTTGTTTCTGCAGAGATAACATTGACAGATAGCCGGGTCATGGGATGTTACTTGCATGATAGACAAACTTCCCATGTTGCAGGGCAGCATATGCTGGAAGTGATACTTATCGAAAGGAAGTAAATTTTTTGTTAACCCCTAAAGGACCAAGGATGAATGATTTTGAAATGACAAATTCAATTGATCATATTGTGAAAAATATAATGCAAATGAAACCAAAATTTATATCACAAGAATTGATGAAGAACATTGCATGTGTTGGTCAAACAACAAATAAATTTGAACAAAAAAATGTGCACAATGCACCTACTCAAAAGTGCTAAAAAAAACATGGGGACCAATTTGGGCTTCTTGGTCCTTTATGGGTGATTTTTTAAGTGGACATCTTAAACATGTGCTAAGTTACAAGTCACTCACAGAAGGCGTATGTGATCAGTTAAATATATCGTACGCCGTACATGAGCCGGCCTTAACCCCTAAAGGACCGGGGTGTTGAACTTAGCTCCTACTTTCTTGACTAGCTCTTGTAACAAGCTCAATTTCTCATTGGTATGGGGTAATTTTGATAATCGGCACTTTCGAAATCAAAGAACTCTTGCATGGCTTCCGTATGAAAAAAGGACTAACAAAATCGCACAATTTTTGAGAAAATGCCACCGTTGAGAAGATTAATAGAATTCATATGAGGTATTTTGTACATATATTGAAATTGAAATGTTTAGAAGTAATCCAATTTTTTTGAAATTCTTACCATGTGTAGAGATCATTGTTTTGAACAGGTGCAAAAAAATTCACATAATTTGGAGGTGTAAGGAGGAAGATATGAGGGGTCTGAAGTGACGTCAAGATAGCCTCATTGCAACTCAAAAAAATCATCAACAATCACACACTTCATGAAGTACCCTACGGATTCAGCTCTCAAAAAGAGCCAAGGTCTCTTTGTTGCTCACCCTATAATTCCCAACCCAAAAACTAGAATTCCCTCACTTTCTAGTTTCAGAAACCACGTGGGGCCCTTGCGGTCCTTTAAGGATTACCCCCACGTCAATCAAAGGGTCCGCCTCGGGGCGGGATGCCGTTTGCATTTGGTGGTGGAGGTGAAATAAACGGTTCCGGGTCACATGATCAAGTGGCTTTAACTCCCCAGATCACCAACCAAACTGGCAAAAGCCACTGATCCCAGCCATTCCGCAGTGAAGCCAAAGGGCTCCACAAACTGCAAAACAAATTCCAAGGCGAGCTTCCAACTCATGGGAGCCAACACGTACGTACTGCATAACTCCTCACCTAATTACAAGTACACAACATGCACTATTCTCATCCTAGCTAGATGAGGAGTTACAAAACGCTCCCCGGTTGCATTGACTACCTCCAAAGAACGGTTTCTTTTTTCATATTTGCACCCATAAAAGTATAATCATTGACCACCTCCAAAGAACGGTTTCTATTTTCATATTTGCACCCATAAAAGTATAATCACCAGAAGGAAATATGTCGTTTTTTACTATAAATGAAAAAGAAATGAAACAGCGCCAGGCACATGGGCTGTGTTAGTGCTAATGAGTAGTTTTGGTCACAAGAAGACAGAAACGTAAGTATAATATTCCGGTACTTTTAACTATTCTCACAAAATGAGGAATGAAGAACGACAGGTTTGTTACTAGTGAATGTTGAAGCTAAATAAATTTTAACTATTTTTCATCCAAAGGTTGATTACTTCATCCAATGTTTTTATGAAAACTTGTACATAACATTTGGTTCTTTCACTCAAAGAGATGTTTTAAATTTCATATTGTTTGTAGCCAAATAATTATATTTGGTGCAATTTGACTTTTTATTGCCTAAAATAGAAACACTACCTTGAAGTGATAAAAGAAATAAAATTGAAAAGAGGAAGAAGTATACTACACCTTCATAGTAGCTTTGCTTTTAAATAATTCTAAAATGGGGATTTTTTTAAATGATTTTTGGTAAGGGGGAAAAACAAATTTTAGAGAATATTCGGAAAAATGAGATTTATTTTTGGAAATAATTAATTATTTGTCCAAGGAAGTTGTGAAGGTACGGTATATGGACTATATAACTGGCTTGGGATGTGTGGATATGGAACATAATCTACAGCATTTAACACTTGTCAACCAAAATAGTAAGAAGTTATGTAATGCATCACTTGCATGGAAAGAAGTGGGAGTCAAAAAGGAAGTCAAGAAATTATGGATTAAATAGCTGGTGAGGGACGGGAGTTCCGAGCCGGTCATGAGGCATAATCTATGATTAAATATTTGCATTTTTTGAACTAATGTAAAAAAAGAAAGTTGGTCCTACAACACTTGCATGGAATGAACTAATGGTTCAAAGAGGAAGTCACAAGTTATGAAAAATAACCCATGAGTGATAAGCCAACCACGTTGTGCCACTTTTGAGAAACTCACCATGGGGTAAGTTATGGAAAACAAAACTTGAGTGTGTAGCCATTAATATAGTGACACATCTATTGTGCAATTCCTTGAGTAGGTTATGAATAAAGAGTTTATTGGGGTAACTAGACTTAGATAGAAATCTTTACTCTTAACTCATAAGTGTCCAAACTAAAAATATGAATATAGACTTTAAAAAATCATAATAAAGAATTGAAAATTAAAGATATTTCTCTTATCAATTCATAAAAGTATTCTTTTTTGTTTCCATGTATATGCTATACAATCTTCTTTGAAGGTTCTTTAGTGAATGTTGATTGGATGAAGCCTGCACTTTTAAAACATTCATCATTCACCCAAAACATTCATCATTCACCAAGTGGATGCTTGAGCTCGTTTAGAGGTTCAAGTCTCCTCTTGGAGTTAGACTTTGTGATTATAGATAAGTAATAAATAACCAATAGTATTGATTCAAAAATAAAATAAACCATCCTAAACCATTAAGGATAAACAAATATGATTTTGTCTTCAATCAATAATAGCACTTCTCCATGTGTACTTTCTAAGTGCACTTAGCTTTCATTGTGTGAAATTTGTCTCCATTTTGTGCTTGAGTATGCCCTTTTTCCAAATGACATAACCTGAATTTACACTAAAGCACATAGAATGTATACATGTAGAAAAGGTCATTTGCTTTCAGTCATTCAAAAATTTCACATATTTTATTAACTACTATTATTTATGGATTGAAAGGAATAAACCAAATTGATTATCATGGCTCAAAATCAAATCATAGATTATAGGTCATGAACATAGAAAGACAATTGTTGATCAACAAAACATACTATCTTTAGAATCCCTAAACCTTTTTCTTGTAACTCATTATTATTTTTTCTAAATTTACTAACACTTACTTGCTCAGCTTCCTTCACAATTTTATTTCCCTTACTACTAATGCCATAAAAAATTGCATGACAAATCTTACCTTCTGATAATGTACAATGACATCATCCTAAATAAAATCCATAGATACTATGGCTTAGTGTCTCAAGTACCCCTTTCCTACTACTGTAGCACCATAGCAAGGTCGCCACCACGATATAAACAAATATTTAATGTTTTTTGAAAAAATAAGGTTAATTCCTTGAGTTTTGTTTCTTTAAAATAAAATGATTAGGAATGGCCCAATATGCCCCAAAATAGCTGAGAAATAGCAAAACATAGCTAAAAATATTAATTTCTATTTTTGTTCTTTAGTCCTCATAATTTCCACTTTTTTACATTTTTTTTTAATTTCGTTTTTCATGAACCTGCTATGGTACTACGGTAGTGTTTTCTTCATTTACGTTTCATCCCTTATCATCAATGGCACAAGAGATTGCATGACAAACCTTACCTTCTGGTCATGCACAATGACATCATCCTATGGTGTGTACCATTATTTTGTTGATAGCTCATCTAACATATAAGTTTTTAGACTTACTGTGGATCTCTGTACACTAAATAGGTAGATTAGTGTTAGATACACTAATTTACATAAACGTGTTGTAAGTTTTTACTGTTGACCAATTTTTTTTGCCCTCTATATTGGTCAAGATGGGGATCTTTCAATAGTATTGGAATCAAATGAATGTCTTTGGTAAATTTTTTTGTCAAGAGTAAAAATCTATAATATTTTCAAATCTTATAATTATCTAATGCTAATCTACCTATTTAGTGTAGTGGCATTTTGTTTCTCTTTACCGTGTCCAGGTGTCATGGTCGGCAGCTCATGCCAAATATTGCCTAAATGTTGTGGGTATTTTTTAAGATTTTCTTTCTGAACATAGAAAATAGATTTTTTTGAAAAAAAAAAAAAAATCTTGAAAATTTGGGCTTCTCTTTTCATAGTTATTTTTTACCGACCATGATAACTAGATATGTTGTTCATAAGAGGTAGCAAAGCCATTCTTATTAACCCCCTAAACGTCTAAGTGCCCAATATAGTCACACTTGAATCAATTTTCACCTAATTCCTTATTTCAAATGAAAATGATCCCAACTAAGAAAGTATTGGGGCTATCTTCTAATTCTAGCCCAATTTACTGTTCTTTAAAATTGTTGAAATTTCATTCTTTACAGCACTTTAATATACATTGCGGAAAAAGTTTTTCAATCGAATTTCTTTTTATGTAGGCTCAAGAAGCATGCCACCTACACCTTGTTCTTCATCACTATTATTTAAAAAAAATCCTAAAAAGTCATACTATTTAAAGCATATTAGTAATAACTTTTTTGGTGATTATTTTTTAAAGTTTGAAAGATGGAATATCTGCGAATATTTTCAAAGATTCCCTTTTCACCCAATTAATTTCCCGAAAAAGGCAAATTCAATTTAATTTATTTTCCAACATTGCCCTTCTCTTCACCTATGGTGACTTTAACAAGTACTTTAATCAATGCTGGTTATTAAAAAGTCTCAAGTTGGTCGGATACTGTATGATGTTGGTCAACAAGATGAAAACACATACTCCCTCCGTCCCAAAGTTATTGCCATGTTTGAAAGTCATGTTTGAAAGTGCTTTTTTAAGTAGGTCAAAAAAATACTTCCTTGTGGCTAATTTTATTTAGGTTGCAATGAACACATGCAATGTTCTTCAATCATTCTAGTTACATAATTTGGAACCTTTTTTAATCATGTTTCTTACAATATGATCAATGAAAGTGGCTCAAAGAAATACTAAGCAAACAAGTTGGACAATAACTTTGGGACGGAGGGAGTATTTCTTTAAAACTCGACTACAGTAGTGGACATCATAAGTGATGGGGAGTGCCCCCCTTCTCAAGAGATAGGTCCTCAATTCTTTTACAGTGCTTTTAGAAAAATTGAGAACCTATCTCTATTGAGAAAGGGAGCAATCCCCGTTACTTTTCCAATCCCATAGTTTATTTTTAAAGAAATGTGTATTTGAATTAGTGTGAAATAGAATGAATGAATTTGAATTTCCATACGAGTTTCTGTTTCTTCTATAAAATGAGTCATATGAGAATCTGTAATATAAATTGACATCAAAAGATTTATTTATTTTTACAAAATCCGCTTTTAGTAGTGTATTAGTGTATGATTTGAAGGATGAAATTTCTTTCTCTAACATTTTGTTTCAAAATGTCATATAGATGTTACAATTATGATTATTAAAAAATTCAAAAGGATGAATTTAACAAAATAAAGCTTGGTATAGAAGCTTTTACGTTAACCACTCAGCCAAAGCGACATCCGTTGGAACTCATGCACCCACATGAATCCCAAGGCCCCCAATGACCCTCAACCTCTACCGCCATGCTCCTAACCACTGCCACTCACTCTCCGTCCTCACTGCAGTGGGCCAAAAATCTCGTCAAAACAAGACGAGGAAATCGGTGTTCATCTAACTTAGCTGCGGCGATCGCACTTGGGGCGGACGACTTTGGAATCATTGTTCTTGTGCCTCACTAAATAAGTTAACACAACATCAAATATCCGCACTGTACAACAAATCATGTTCATGTATGTGACAGCCTTGGTTGCCCCCACCGCTCCCTCATTTGCCCTGCCGCATGCCGCTCCTCTAATTAATCAATCAATCCCTATGCCGCTATGGTGCAAACTAATTGGGGATTTATCTCTATTGAAAAGGGGAGCACTACCCATCACTTTTCTAGTCGGGTAGTTCAGTTTTAACAAAATGTGTGTTTCAAGAGAAGAATAAATCTCATTAATAGTTTCATCATTGTTTGATTGCAAATATAAGAAGGGTTTTGTAATTTGAAAGAAAACCACTAGTCTTATCTATGGTTGTTACAAACGTCCAATAGACCACATGTCTCTCATTATGCTCACGCCTACATCATTAGTCTTTCCCCTCCTTCCCCCCGCGATCGGATATTGAAATATTCAAACATATTTGACCATATTCACACTTCTAGTTTCCACACTAAATGACCGTAAAAGAAAAATATTTTAAACCTTAACCCCTGAAGGACCAAGTGTCCTAGCTAGGACATTTAGAGAATCGGGTAGGTTCCGGTGAACACGTTTTTAATCAAACTTTGAAGAAAATTTAATAGTAGGTTCCCCAATGTGCCATGAAAATGGGGGTTCTTTTTTTTTTGAATTCCGACACCGGATGTGAAAGTTATGAGGAGAAATGTGTTTTTTTCGGGAGAAAGGGCAGCGGGGCAGTAGAGAAATAGCTGAATTTTAGGGGGGGGCAACAAGATGGGCGGTGTGTGGAAAATGGGGTGGCATGTAGGGGGGAGAAGACCACCCCATTTTCCAAACTCATTCAAATTTTTTTAAAACATTAGAGTTATCCGTAAAGTCAAGTGAAGAGAGGGTTTAGGAACTGGGTTTGAGAAAATCCTGTGACAGACCCTAAAAGTGGAGCATGTGTCTGTAGCTATAAAAAAACACATGCACAAATCTTTTGAGGGATCGAAAATGGTGCAAAAAAGTTTTTCCTCCTGTGTTGCGAGTGCGCCCCGGGAATCTGGCATCGAGCATCGACAAAAACGGCATCCAGCAAAGACCAACGAGTTATGCTACTTGAACAACACTGCAAAGTGGACCATGCAGTGACGACACCCACCTAAATAAGCACACCCACCAGCAGAGATTGCGCAACTCGAGTTCCTGATCCACACGAATCCCAACGAGTACCTGATCTACCGAAACAGCTGGAACGTGTGCCATGTGATGAATTCAGACGGCCCCATGTCAGTCAGTCTTGAGTTTAATGCCTCGGAATTGATGGCCTCTACTTTGCTTTTCTCCAATTTATGATGAATAGTGCACGGATTTCCTACCCAAACACAAGCTTACTTTACGGATAACTCAATTAATTTTTAAATTTTTAAATAAAATTTTTAAAATAAAAAATATTATTTTAAACTGAAATTTATTATTTTTAATTAAAAAATATTATTTTAAACTAAAATTTCAATTTTATAATTATAATATATTATTTGAATTTTTGAAAAAAAAAATTAAAATCATCCAATGAGGGACTGCCGCGTGACAGTACACCTTGAGAGTTAGTGGGGTCATGAACATTGGAATGGGTTGGCACTTCAATTCCTTTCCTCCACCCATTATTTCCCCCCTAACCCCCAAAATTCTTTAAAAATGTGCTACATGTCTTCTAAAACTTCAAAATTTATTTTTTTTTCAAAATTTTTTTCGCCATTCTATAGAGGGTGGAATGTACTTGTGTTTCAAAGCTCGGATTTGTATTTTAAATAAAGAAAGTTGAAAATATTGCAGTTCCAAAAACATATAGTCTTTTCTGAACTTTTAAACCCCCAACAAGTGCAAGGTGTTCTTCAACATCCTAAACATCTTCAAATGCAACAAAAATTGGTACACAACTAAGTAACATCATATAGAATGTGAAAGTGAAGTGCGACAGGTTTCGGTAGTGAGGATTTTTTGATGTAGCCATGGTCAAACGCATCTTAAATTTCCGGGCATGTGTTTTTTTGGGGTGTTTTTTTTCCGTCAAACGCAATTATCTAGCAATCCGTGCAGTCAAAATCAATGAAATTTGTTGTGTATGTCTTTCAAATAGTTCAAGACAAGATCTTACAGTTAGAAGGTAAAAAATAAAAATAAAATTGGATTTTTTGCATGGGGGAGTAAAAATGGCAGCATTGGAGTGTTTTTGGAGGAAAAACACTCCGGTCCTGTAGGAGTTAAACTAGCAAGTTACCGACCCAAACCTAAATTTTGCCAGCCAAAAAAACTCTAACTAGTATCCAAAAACAAAATACCAGTGCGGAGCAATTAGGCTAACAATAGTCTCCCAAAGTGAAATTTGCACCTCAATTTTGAAGGAGAGCAACACACCGGTGAGAATGCTCTGAGTTGCAAAGAAAAAATAAATATGTGTGAGGGAACTAATACACTAAAATCACCATACACTGAGGCCCACGGTATTTACAAGAGACTTTACTAATAATTAATACCATGGGTAAAATTCATCCAAATTGGATGAAAACCTGTTCAAATGGATGAACGTACCCACACCAATTATCCACCCACAGTATATGGTGATTTCATGGGTCCAAGTAATACGAAACTACCGTATATGAGGGTCAAATTTGGACAATACTCTGTCGAAATCTAATTTCCACATCATATTTTGAGAGGTCCACGTCACCATAAACCAGTCACAAGATGACATGTGACACTTTTGGACAAAAAATAATTAATTAATGTTGAAACTGACCACTACGTAGGGTAATAACAGTCTCAACAGTGAAGTGAGTAAAGACTGATCAAGTTGTGCAGCCTGAGAGTGAAACAAGGAAAGCGGGAGTCAGCAGCCCAAATACCTTACCAAGCGAGACATCACGGTAACTTAAAAAGATTCAGCAGCTAACAGCTCCAGAACAGCTAAAATTTGAAGGATAGCAGTCACCGGTGAGAATGCTCTCCAAAGAAAAGTAAATTGATGAACCTTCAACGAGAACAGTAGTAACATGGGAAGCGCTACGGTAATAATAGAAACAGTGAAGAGATCAAGTTGTGTGAGTGAAACAAGGAAAGGAAAGGAAAGGGAAAGGGAACTAACTAAGGAGTCAGCAGCCCTGCATCACTGCAAATACCAAGCGGGTTAAAGATTCAGCTCCTCTCAGAAACTTCACTGACGAGTGAGTAGTATAAATTACAGGAGAGCATGATTGGTGAAGCGCAAAGAGCCTGGCCGAGAGCTACTAACACTAGAATTGATCACTGCCTGAGTCAGTCAGTCAGGAAGAAGATGCTGTTAGTGGCTCTTGAAAGTGTAAGTTAGCTGATCGAGCTTGTGCAGGAAGGAAGAGAATGACCCGTGAAGATTTGACAAAGCCACGCCGCTCACCCCCCTTCTGCGCCCCTCTTTTCTCCTTTTAGAATCTCTACTTTCACGCTCTCCGCTCGCTTTCGTCCTTTCCGCAACTCTCTGAGTGTGTCTAGATTGTTGCACACGCAATTGTTGCAGTCCTGACTCCCTTTCTTCGATCGATCTCCCTTCGTTTAAACTGGTGCAGGTGTTATACATACTAGTACGTACAACGAACGGTCTCGCTCCTGATCAAAAGTTTGTACAGAAAAAAGGAATGACCATTTATGACGTTTCGTAGACAGTGTCAGAAGTCTAATGATACCATATACACAACTAACTTGAGTGTCTGAGTGGCCTTTTTTTTGTAGAATCTAACTTAGCACTGGGTGGTGTGTTCATACTAGTGACAAAAACCCCTGTGATTCCTTCATGTAATATATTTATTGATAGTTTATACACTCAGCCGATCATCGCAGGTGAATTTACATCCGTAAGTGGTGAGACTTACTTAGATTGAGAGAGTTGAGGGAGTGAAGCATGAGCAGACTCGGTGCGTTGCGGCCCCCATTGTCATCATTCTCCGAGCATTCGTTCTCCCCGGAAATCAATCCGGACATTTGTATTCTGAGTTGGGGTTTGAAGCGGACTGCATCCCAATTAGCAATTAGACAGTTGCAATAATTCGTTTGTGAATTTTCAAATCATGTGTCAGAAAGTGAGCATGAGCCGGGGAGTTGAGTCACTTGAGTGTGCGTGTATGGCTCACCCCGTGCAAATTCTGAGTGTTCCTGATGAATTGGAGAATTTTTCTAACCGTGAAACCGATCCTTTCTGTCCTGAAAAAGAGCCTCAAGACGAGCCTCTGCAACAATGGCCGTCTCTTGCTCAGGTTAGTCACAAATCGACATTAATTTCTCTGAGCACATTGGCATTAAATTCCATATAATTACACTGGAAATGAGACTCATTGATGAATGCAATGAATGGTTTTATTTTTATTTTTTTATATATAATTGATTTTTGGGGGTGTGTGGGCAGAGTGTGGTGGAATTGAGGAAGCTTATGGGCATAGCAGGACCATTGGCAGCGTTGAACGGAGTGGTGTACGTGCGCGCAATGGTGTCAGTGCTGTGTTTGGGGCGCCTGGGTGGTCTGCAACTGGCCGGGGGCGCGCTGTCCATCGGCTTCACCAACATCACGGGCTACGCGGTGCTGAACGGGCTGGCCTCGGGCATGGATCCCATCTGCGGCCAGGCGTATGGGTACGGCAATTGGGCGAAGATCGGGCTCACGCTGCAGAGGACCATCCTCATCCTGCTCACGGCCTGCCTGCCCATCAGCCTGCTATGGATCAACTTGGAGCGCATTTTGCTCGCGCTGGGCCAGAACCCCGACATCACCCTGGTGGCCAGCATCTACTGTTTCTACTCACTCCCGGACCTCGTGGCCAACAGTTTCCTGCAACCGCTCCGCATTTACTTAAAATCCCAGGGGCTCGCCACGCCCATGCTCTGGTGCTCGGCCGCCGCCGTCGTCCTGCACGTCCCTTTGAACATCGTCCTCGTCTTTGTCCTGGAACTCGGGGTCCCTGGCGTCGCGGTTGCCGCGGTGCTGACCAATTTCAACATGGTGTTCTTCATTCTCGCGTACTTGTGGTACTCGGGTGCGTTGAAAGACACGTGGGTTCCGTGGTCGTACCACTCGTTACAAGAATGGTGGTCGTTGTTAGGCTTGGCGCTTCCGAGCTGCTTGGGCATTTGTTTAGAATGGTGGTGGTACGAGATTATCACCATCCTGGCAGGCTACTTACCCGACCCGCAGGTGGCCGTGGCGACGACCGGCATTATCATCCAAACGACGTCGTTCATGTACGCGTTTCCGCACGCAATGAGCGCGTCGGTGTCCACCCGGGTCGGCTACGAGCTTGGGGCCGGGCGGCCCGAGCGCGCCCGCATCGCGACGTTCGTGGCGCTGGGATGCGCACTGGTCATTGCCATGGTGAGCTTGACATGGACCATCGTGCTGCGCAACACATGGGGCCATGTTTTTACCAATGATAAGAGCGTGCTGGCCTTAACTGCGGCCGTCATGCCGCTCATGGGGATCTGCGAACTTGGGAACTGCCCGCAAACAATTGGCGTGGGCGTGCTGCGCGGCAGCGCACGACCCGCCGTTGGGGCGACCATTAATTTGGGCTCGTTTTACTTGATTGGCACTCCAGTGGCTGTGGCATTAGCCTTTTGGTACAAGCTTGGATTTGGGGGCCTGTGGTTTGGACTACTGGCCGCGCAGATTGCTTGTGTGGGCTCAGTTTTGTTTGTTGTGCTTCGTACTGACTGGGCCTGTGAGGCTCATCGCGCCAGGATTCTCGCCGGCTCCACGTTGGACTTTGTGAAGCCCAGCAACCGAGTGGTTCCCGTCGATTACAAGCTTAATGTGGAGTTTGCCAATGCAAATTCCAAGGAGATTCACTACAAGCACTTGGAAGACGATCAGTCTAATAAGTTGGCATTTGTAGATGATGAAGAAGCTGGACACCGTGGCAATCATTGTAAAGATACTAATTAGATAATTAGTTTTTTTGGTTTTTTTTTTTTTTTCTCCACCACCAGAGGTTGATTAATTTTGTCATTCAAGGTAATCATCGTTACCAATGATTTGTACAAGTAGTAGTTTGACATATAACAGTCCATAGCAGAGAGAATTCTAGAGAATTTTGGGGCAGAGATGCTTTGGTGAACATCCAGCATCATGTGTAACATAAAATTACTACCATGTTGATTAGGTCACATAGTGAAAGTGGCCTTCAAACTGAGCTGAAATTTATGTTTCTTTTCCCTTGACTAAGAAAGGGTTAAGTCCTTTACAAGTCATAACAAATTATTTTTGCATTTGTAACTTAGTGCCTATTTGGATGCTATATTGTGCATTTTGGTGTGTAGGCCTGTAGGGTCTTCAACATATGGATCCACACCTCTTAAAAGGAGAGATCAAGAGAGAGCCTATAAGCATGTATTGAAATGCGATAAGTTTATTTGAGTATGTTTCATTTCCAACGTCTATATCATGAATGAATTTTATTTTATCTGTTTTATATAAATGAAATCATGTGTTTTCTGTAACTTATAAGATTTCCAGTTTTTTTTGAAGCTTTGAGATTATTGTGATTTTTTGTAAAAAACGTGACAAAAATTAATCTCAAATATAAATTATTTTCAAAAATTTCTCCACAAGTGCATATTAGAGTGAGTAGTGAAAACCAAAATTTTGTGTTATTTTATGTTTAGATAACCAAATATTATAGGTTTGAATTTGAAGTGCAACAAAATATTTAATATTAGGATTTTCTGAAATAAAAATTGAACTTGGTAAGCTTCATTTCACTAGGTGAGCTTATATTCACTAAGGCACATTTTGATGGTTGAAATTCAGATCAACAACAAAAAACTACAAATTGCTAAAATCCACTAAGTTTTTATTGGGTGATTTGCAGTATAAAACATTTTGTTTTATAAAAAAATCAATAAACGCTTCAATGAAGAAAATTTCAACACCTTTTGTTGCAAACACATTCAAACAACTCTTCCGACTTTCCGAGAAAAATGAATGAAACGGAGTAACCTTTCATCCCTTTTGCAAGTCAAAGATCATTCATTGGTTTCGTAAGTAGTCTACAGTTAATTCACATCAAGATATGCGTTCATGAAAATAGATAATTTTAGCCTTTTCCACCAAATTGTTGTTCAATTACCAAAAAAATAAAATTTAAACAACTTTTGAAGTAAGATTATCCCAATTTTTTCACATGTAGACTAAGGCATACCAAAGAATGACAAACATGAGCCAATTTTGTTGTAATGAATTTTGATTTTTGTTTTAGGTTATAGGATTTCTTTTTATTTTTTGAAAATCCCACAGCTTACACAGTCTATCAAAAATCATTTAATGAACATTGGTCAAGATGAAAGTTCTCTCTATCTAATGTACCACACCCACTTAGCAAGTTGTACATAAAAATAACAAGTATTATTTGGTTTGACAAAATTGTATAATGTAGACATTGGCTGTAACTTAAAAAATAGGGTAGGTGGCACCATAATGAGTAAAAAATTCATTCATTAGGACGGTTTAGATTATGGTCAAAGATTGAGAGTCTATCCAATTCCACCAATTAGATTGCAAGAATGCCGGAAATTGGACTATTGGGCTCTACACTAGAGGCCAAAGTTCAAAGGCACCACCTAAAGTTTCTAAATAACAACACATTTTATGAGTTTTGGCGCCAATGCAATGGACTCTTGAGGGAGAATTGCATCAGCTAAGAATGGAAACCTAATTCTCCCTGGAGAGACCATTGATTATTTACGATTTGTATATTTTACTATATATATACCATGGTACCTTTATAGTTTCTGCTGTAATTATGTTATTTTTGAAAATTCCTAAATTATAGAAAATCACTTTCCAAATATTTAAAAAATTAAATTGGATATCTTACAAAAAATCCAATATTTGGAGATTGCAAAATCAAAATCAAAATAATTATTCAGCACAAGAGTGCCATAATTGAAAAGGTAGTACGATATTCAGCCTAGAATTTTGGACTCTCGGCATGAATTAGGTTTGGATTGTTATGGCCTCTTGTCATAGTGTGAATAAACCCTCACTGAGCTTGTACGATCCTGCTAAATTATGTAGGTAAAAGCATCCTCCACTCTCGCCTCCACTAGCACTTTGGATACCACTTTGGCCTTGGAAAAGTTGATGAAATTGGATTGGTGAACAATTTATTTGGATTGTGACACTTGAAAATGAAACCAAATCCACGGTCCTCCAAGTCACTCAAACAAGTGTATCTTCTCTTTTTAATTGCACACCATAACTACGCAATCCATGAGTGGTGACTTGTGAGTGTCTCACTTACTATTTTCAAGAGTCTAATTGAGTCAGTAAAGGGTTCCCTTTGCTTGTGTCAAAAAAGAAAAGAAAAAAGAGTCTAATTGAGAGATGTTGGTGTAGGGAATTACATGGTGAGGTCTAACTTTTTGGATGTTCTTCATAGTGTAATTTAGAGTGCTAGTGAAGATGTTTGGAATGCTTCTATAATCCAACGCTTTGAGTTTTTCATGCACACTAGTAGAAGACCTGTTGTATTTCATTCCCCATTTTGTGAAAACGGTGAATAGTGGTTGAATACTATGCTTATATTTTTGTCTTCTTGTGACAAAACCACTCACCATCACTCACAGAGCCCATGCATGACGTGGTTTCATTCCTTTTTCATTTATAGTAAGTGAAAAACAACACATTTCCTACTAGTGGCAAATCTAATACTAGTATAGAATTAGAAGCTCTCAATGAGCACCGGTTCAAAATATTGTTCGTTTATAGTACACGTTGATTATTGGGTCATCCACCTTAACCCTTCAAGGACCGCGCATCCAAATAGTGGATGATTGTTGGTCAAAGCTAATTTTGAACTTGAAGATGACGTTTTTTGATATTGCTCTCAATTGAGAAAATGAAGTTTATCAAGTCTAGTTTTCACTTCACTTTTCGGATCTTACAAATTTCAAGTATTGAATATTTTATTTCTATTGCAAGCTAGGTTGCTCAAGGTCTGAATTGCACTACATAGAATGTTCACTTTTTTAATTTTAAAATTCAAATTCAAAAATTCTACAAAAATATATCATGTGATTCTCCATTGTCATTTGCACATGTTCTAAAAAATTTATATTTTTTGAAGATTTTTTGTAATTAATATGAATTTCTTGAAGTGTTTGACCTAAAAATTTGTAAAAAATTCATTTTGTATTAAAAAAATCAGAAATTTTTAGGACTAATAGGAAACATACAATTTCATGCATGAAAAATATCAACAAATATATTTTATTAATTCTTGACTATTCTTTAAAGGAATGGGACGTTAAAGGGTTAAGGCTGTTTACAAGTGATGATGTGATTTGAGAGCTGTTTCACGATGATTCGTGTTTGCAGAATGAAATCGTGGACGAGGAATGTCACGGAGCCCTTTGATCTCTGGCAGTTTGAAAGGAGCAATCGCAGAAGGTAACTTGGTCAAGCATCATGTCATCTCCCATGCTTTACCTGTCCGCGGCCATGTGCCGTGATTACAACCTGCACATGTAGTTAGGTGGAGACCCTAGTGGTGTTGAACTTTGACATGATAAAACCTACGTTCACCGTTTTTTTTTATAATTTTAATGGTCTTCCCGTGCCGGCAGGTGTGCGTCAATTTGCTTCAAACCCTTTTGGGGTTTTGTCTTCTTGCCCCAAATTCCAACCCCATCAGCATGGCATGCCAATCTCTGCCACATCGTAATCATTCTCATCCTCAAATATTATAAACACGGTATACAAACTAGATTCTGCCTTTTGCAGTCATCTGAGTCTCCCTTCAATTGAGCCTAGGTGAAGTTACTGCAGTCGGTTGTCAGGATTGGCAAAAAAATAGTTATGAAATGAGAAGCCCAAATCTATAGAAAATAATTTTTTTCAAGAAACTTTCATTTCTTATGGTGAAAACTGAGAGAATTTTAGAGAATATTCATAGAACTTGACATTTTTTTGAATGTGACACAAAATTAATTATTTGGCATGACTTGCTGATCCTCACATTTGGGTATGGTAGTTAAAGAACGAAGAAGAACATTGTTCCTTCAAGGGAACATTGTGAATAAAGAGTATGCTTCTTTTTTTCTACGACTCTTACCTCCTAAAGGAACAAGGATTCATAGTTTTTAAATGACCGATCTAATTGGTCATACTATGACCAAAATTTAAATGGAACCAAATTTTATACCACCAAAATCAATGACGAACATTGCATGTGTTGGTGAAAAAATAAATAAATAAATAGAATAAAATAAAGTCCACATAGAACCTACAAAAAAACAAGAGGCTCAATTTGGGCTTCTTGGTCCTATAGGGTTAAGGTAAACATATACATTACCACCCAACACTCAATTCCACCTTCATATATTGATGAAGAACATTTTAGAACAAAAATGTACATTGCTGGTATATGAGGATGAAAGTGTTAAATAGGTGGTTATATGTGTGTTCACCTTAATGACACGTTTTAACTCCTAATGATCCAAGGGGATATGAACAAAACTCAAATGTGTTATAAAATATGTGTTTCATAATCTTTTTGAAGTTCTCATAAAAAGATATTATTGTGCATCATGAATAGAAAATTATCTATATAATCAAAACTAGAAAATTTTAAATTTAATTTTTTTTCAAATCAATTTCAAAGCATTTTATTTTAAACATTTTCCAAAATGTAATTAAAAGTTTTAGAATATGAATTTTTTTATGATTGGCTCAACTTTCATTCTTCATTGATTGTAAAAAAGGCCTAAAATTTGACCATAGAAACATCATTTCTTTCTCCTAATAGTAAATTTTGAACACTATATCATTCAATGTTACACGATTTGTGTTCTTTTTCTAAGAGAAAATTTAGATAACAATATAAATTTGATAAAGTTAGTCCAAATTCGATTGTATAGATAATTTCTATTTATGATGCACAACATAACTTCTTTGTATGAGAACTTCAAAAAAGTATAAATGTATATATATATATACATATATATGTATATATATGTATATATATATGTATATATATGTATATATATATGTATATATATATGTATATATATATATATATATGTATATATATGTATATTTATTTATATATATATAACACATTTAATTTATGTTTATAACCCCTTGGTCATTAGGGACTAATAAGTGACTAGCTTTATAACAAATGTTATTATTTAATTTTAATTTTTTTATTATCTAATTAAAATTAGCATAAAATAGATTAAAAAATTATTTCTAAAAAAAAATCCATCCAAAATGATGCCCGAAAATAGGGAGCAACTACAAAATAGTTGTGTGGGTCATTAGGAATTGAAGTACATAACATTCAGTAGCCTTTGTGCGCTATGCCTTTCTTACATGCACTCTACTCATTATAATCTTGGAACTCAACGGCTCTCTAATTAGCTATTAATGAAGTATAGTTGGATGTGGAATATGTTGTACATTCTCATGCTGAGTGAGACAAAGTCACTGCACGCTATTGAATGTTATGTGGTATCTCCTTTAATTTCTTGAGTGTTTTTACTATCATTAAAAAGATAAGCAAGGTTCTTGTCTCTGGTTTCAAGAGGATTGTAGTGCATTAAAATATTTATTTTTCTAATATTGTATCAATGAGTTAATATGAATTTTTTGAGGGATTTTCTCATGAATACTCCAAAAGTGTGAGTAGGCTTTAACTCTTCAAGTATTGTACATTCATATAACTTCAAATTTAGTTTTTTTGGAAGCTACACTTTGAAAAAACCACCTAAGTCTCATTGGTGAATAACATTCTTAAATGGCCTATAGATCATCTATTAGGGGAATTTTTTTATACATAAAAATACATAATATGCATAAAATATACACTCTTAAATTCTCCTTTTATGGTGTGAGAGATAGCTTGACTTGTATGTGTAGATGCTTTTGTCATTCACCAAGCAAAGAATGCCAATCCAACTAAGGGAGTTTATCCACTTAATATCCCCTAACCCTACTTGGATGAAGAACTAAATGGATGAAACTTCCTAAACTCATCATGAACAACATCAACTAATGTAGTTTACAAAAATACATTGATTCATTTGATGTTGCTTGGCATTCAATGCCACGTCATGTGACACTCCTCTATTTCTATTTATTGAATCTTTTCTATTTTTGCACCATCTTTGTACCAAAATTTTATACAAGTAGGGAATTTTGACTAAAATTAATATGTTGTCTTCCATTCTACTACAGAATATGTGCCTAAGTTGTTGGTGATCATGTTCTAAATGCCACAAAGACTAAAAACTTTTCAATACTATTAGTAATAGGAAAGAGTATTATATGTAGAAGTTAAGGCCAACACATTTGTATCAAATATTTAATTTTTTCAAAAACAAGGTTCAATAGTTGGAATATTTGCATACATTTTTCAAGATTTATTTTTCACTATATATAATAATAATAATAAATTTGAAAATTTCTATAAAATAAATTCAGCAATTACTTTTAGGAATTTTTTTGTTGACTATATTCTCCACCTGCCCTTAACCTACTATAACAAAAGTTAAAATTATCATAAAATTATCAACCAATTCTAGTGAGGTCCGCTTTCCTCAAGTTCCATGAAAACATGAGTGAGGTGTCATTAGCCATTTTAATTAAAATCTCAACCCAAGAGTCATTGAGAAGGATATTCCATCCTCTGCTGAGGTGTCAATGAAGGCAAGGTAGAAGGGTATAAAATGTGATTTTATAATTGTAAAGTAAATTGTAATTTTTGGAATATAAAACATTACAATTGCACGACTCACACTCCAACTTTAAACTCCCCCCCCCCCTCCCCCAATGCAAGCATTGTTCACTCATGGGCCTCATTTTCTAAATTTTCCATTTCGAGCATCATAGGGTCATTTTTTGACAATTTTTTTTGCAAATTTGGGACCTATGGCCCAAATTAGTTGGTTTAGGGGGACCCTCTTGGGAATTTTAAACCCTTGGAAGAGGGGGATTTTTTTGAAGTAGGCCCCTATATGTTCAAAATAGGGGGCAATTTTTGTTCTCTTGCATTAGGGGGGAGGGGGATTTAGAGAAATTTTGACTCACATACAACACACGTGCGTGCACACGTGTCTATACATTCCAGAGGAAGAGCATCTTCACCGTGCCCATTGAATAAATTCGCTCATATTCGCAAGTGACATAGCTTCAATCCTACTTGGGCCATATACAAAGCAAACTTGTCAATAGACAAAAATAGCCTAACTACTTCAAACATGAGCCCTGTCCTTGTAGGATGGAGAAACAAGAGCATCTCCTCAAACAACCTTAAACTCCACAAATTATGTCCAAATCTCTTATCCATTGATCTATTTATGTAAGATTTATATGTAGGGCGCACCTTAATGCATAACCAAGGGTGGGAAGAGTGACATGAGAGACTTAGATTTTGAAATATCAACCCCGTTAAACAAGCCATATGGCGAGTTACGCCAGGCTCACAATATAGAGAGAAGCGGTCGTAGTTTAAATTTGATTCATGAATTGAAAATGTGAAAATATATAGTAAAATTATAAAAACCAATAGGCTCTCCGAGAGGGAGAATTGGGTTTCCATTCTTGGTTGGTCTAATTCTCCCTCGATATGTCATTGTATTGGTGCTAAATCTTACAAGAAGTGCTGCCATGTAGGCACTTTGGAGGGTGATGGTTTTTGGACTTTGGCCTCATGTGCAAAGCCCAAGAGGCCAATCTCCAATTTTCTTGCAATCTGATTATCGAGTTGATTATAGGAATTCAACATGCTCTATAGTGTGAACTGTTCATTAATGGGTGGCAATGTTCTAATTAGAGTTGCAATTTGCGCTACCTATTGAATATCACATCCAATTTCTATAGATAGATGGCCTCGGCAATTCAAGCCCTGACTCCAATCCCCCCCTCAACATTAACCCCTAAACGTCACAGTGTCCAAAAAGTGAATGACTAGCAGATTCAAACCCTTCTCATATTCTCATCAATGCTTGAATGAAAGTCATCCAATTTTTTAGAGATCCTTCACCAAGTTGTTGTCTTATTTAACGGTTGGATTTAGTTATACTTGATTACATTTTAAAAAAATTACAAATGTAGAAGTATGTCAAGTCGTTGACCAAGCCAAAATTGCATTGACTATAGTCAGTTCAAAAGTGGTTTTGCAAAAATGAGGTTGTAGATTCAAAGAATCAACACGTTTAAGAGTATCTCATTTCAAACTCTATCTAAAAAAATTTGCTCAAAAAAATATTAAAATTTTATTTGTAATCAAATTTAAAAGGAATTCTTAATTTCAAATTTCAAATTTTATAATTAAATATTGATGACAATATTAGTGAATTGAACCGTACACTCGGAATCTAAAATTCAAAATTTAGAACTTTCATTCGTATATCGATTCCAAAATATTTTTCTAAATAGTAGTTTATGATGTTTTCTTTTTGTTTATCAAATTGTCAATTCCATGGACACCCTAGTACGTTTAGGGGTTAATGTAAGCACTATCCATCTATGGACCCCATTTTCTAAAATTTCCATTTTGGGCACCCTAGGGTCTTTTTCTGGTAATTTGTTTTGCAAAATTTGGGGCCCACGAGCTTAGTATAGTCTAGGAGGACCTCCTCGCAAATTTTAAACCCATAGAGGTAGGTCCCTAAATGCACAAAATGGGGGGGAGGGGTTTGTGGGGGGTTTTAGAGTTAGAAGAGACAAAATAGTTTTTTGTTACCCTCCAATAATTTGATGCATGATAATTTTATTTATTTATATGTTGCAACTTGAATTGCCCCAACTCTAAATCTCCCCCTCGACATTAATGCAAGAGGACAAAACATGCCCTCTATTTTAAGCATGTAGGGGTCCACCTTAAAAAATGACCCCCTCTTCCAAGGGTTTAACATTCCCGAGGTCCTTTACAATTAAATTAAGGTTGTAGGCTCCAAATTTACAAAAACAAATTGCCAAAAATAAGACCCTAAGATGCCCAAAATGAAAATTTCAGAAAATAGGACCCATGTGTGAATAGTTCTTGCATTAACCCCTAAACCTCCTCACGTATGTCCAGTTTAGGCAGTTTTGCAAAGATGCATTATAAAATGCAATTAATATGAATATTTAGAACTTGATGTACGAATAAAAGTTATACATTTTTAATTTTAGATTCTATCTATTCGGTTAGATCTATGATTGCTATCACTAATCTTTTTTTATAAATTTTGAAACATAAAATAAAAAATTATTTTGTAATTCAATTACGAATAAGATATTGACAATATGTGGATGAAATTTGTTGTGATGAGTTATAGTGTAGTACTTTAGGTGTAGTGATTTTTGGAGATTTTTTGGATGCTTGATTTTAATAGTTTTTTTTTCAAGAACACTTTTAGACCAAAATCTTCAAGATTTTCGGTGAAACACTACAACACAAAATGAGGCATAATTTTTTCAAAAATTATTTACTTTTCGATCGAATCACACATACATGAAGCTAACTTCCCATAAAAAATTCAGTAAAAAAATCACACCACAAAAAGTGCATGACGGATGAGAAATACGGATGAAATCTGTACATCAGGCCAAAAACGCCTGCTTGGGCAGTTAGGGGTTAACGTCGAGGGAGGATTTAGAGTCTGGCTCACTCACCCAATGACAACAGTGAAGTGATGCACAAGACACAGGAAAAGATTCAGGGCATGACAGCCTAGTCAGAGAAGAAGTATCCGGGAGTCACTGTAACTTATGCTTCCAAAATCACTGTTGGCGCAACAAGCCTCCAAAGACATGAGCGGAGTCGAGACAAAGCGCAAGAATCATATCATGTACCAATCAGGAGGGATGCCCTGCATACCTATCCCATTTCGTCGTCGTCCGTGTACAAGATCCCGCATCACTCTCCTCAATTCACCTTCCATGAGTTCCATCATGATGTTGCTCCAGCCTTATTATACACTAGCACTACTAGAACATGATGGTGTTGTTTTTTTTTTTTTTTTTTCCCATGTAAAGGAGTTTAAGGGCAGCACAACTCGCCGGGACTTTCTCCAAGTAGTGTTGGTCACAACTGGACAAAAGTTCCTCGTTTTTTTCCCATTTTAGCATGTGAAATGCTACGAGGTTTCTAGTAGTGTAAGTAACCTAAAGTTTAGATTGGGGTTATTGTAACTATTTTTGGATAATTTTGCTTCAAACATTGGTTACCAAACAATTGAGACCATTTTGGGGGAAAATTTGCTTCAAACACTAGTTATTGGACATAAGCATCAATTTGCAAACGTCAAGTTGACTCGGATATCGCTTTTGCATAACAGTCAATAGCCTTCAAGAAGGTTGCCCGTTAGTTTCATCCACCTTTATATATAGAGTGACTAATGATCGGTAATTAAATGGGCTATTGAATCAAATAATCAATTACTTGACACTATTGAATTGTGACTGAGTGAATACTTTAGATTACTGTTCACCATGATTAGTTGCTCTTGCTTTATGCCACTTACCCCATAGTTATGGATGTGATGTGGAATATCCGACATCATAACATTGGGAGATGAAATGATGTGGGATATTCCACATCATTTTGTTGAAGGCAGTAGTTGCATAGGCTACTGTGTAAATGGATAGCATTTCCGTATCCTTATTGCCTATATGGATGACATTAATCCATATCACTCTTGCAAATGAAAGAATTTTTCTACATTCATGAGGACAAATGGACAAAGATTCTTATACCTGCAAGGTGATAGATAGGAATTGTTTGTTTGGGAGCTTTGAAGAAGGCAGGAAGATATTACACCTAGACGTTGTCCAAGTGGCCAATGGTAATGTTGCATGTCAGCGAGACACTCGCAAACAAATGATGGTTATACGTACGGGTCCGTCAGTTGCTTGTTTGAAAATGGACCCAAAATGTCAAAGTTTGTAGCTGACAGTTTCGAAATTACCATTCATGGACCATAGCTAGTTGCAGAAATGATATCATGATACATCATGGACCGCCACGCCCAACTTGATGTCATTTGTGCAGGTGCCATTAGGGCGTCTATTTAAAATGAAGAAAAAGCGTGAGGTGCAAAAAGCAGTTGTGGCTAAGGAATCGCACTGCTGGACTGAAAACATTCTCGAGCCTCAGCACCCTTTGGAAAAGGAATCCGACGTGCTTGGGAACTGTAAGGAATCAGATTCTTTTTGTGCAAAACAATTGAGCTTGTAGCACGTGGCAGGTACTAACTTAAATGCTACAAGAAGACACAAAATGGTCACTAACTCCGCACCACCATGCATGGAGAGAATGTCAAAAAATAATTAAGTCTTTTTCTTTTTGGTTGCCATCTACACTAAATAGTGCATTTGGGTAGCTCCTCACTAATTTCTCGACATGTAGACTATATAAATATATATTGTTATTGTACAAGGATGCAGTAATTTTCATCAATAATATACTATATAATGCAATAATATATTATAATACAATTTATAATACATCTCAATAGTAAACTCGGAGAGATCCATGCGCCTCCATGTGTACAAGCGGTGACTCATGACGTAGCATAAGGTTCTTAAGTCCTTTGGGGATCACACTCTTTCCCCCATGTGGTAGTGTACATGGGTTGGCCTTATAATATGATAAAAACGAAATAATTGTGCTCACCCAAACATTGCTCACCCACTCTTAAGCTTAATCCTTTAAGGACCGCGCATCCATATAGTGGATGCGCGTTGGTCAAAGCCAATTTTGACCTTGAAGATGAAATTTTTTGCTATTACTTTCAACTAAGAAGATGAAGCTTATCAAGTCTAGTTTTCACTTCACTTTTCGGATCTTATAAATTTGAAGTATTGAATATTTTATTACTATTGCAAGCTAGGTTGCTCAAGGTTTGAATTACACTGCATACGATGTTCACCTTTTGAATTTTAAAATTATAATTAAAAATTTCTACAAAAACATATCATATGATTCTCCATTGTCATTTGCACATGTTCTAAAAAATATATTTTTTTTGAAGATTTTTTGTAATTAATATGAATTTTTTGAAATGTTTGAATTAAAAATTTGTAGAAATTTCATTTTTTATAAGAAAAATTGGAAATTTGAGGACTAATAAAAAACATACAATTTAATGCATGAAAAATATTAAAATATATATTTTAACAAATCTTGATAGCTAAAATGTGTATAAAAGTGTAGTTTGACTGTTTTCAAAAGGAATGGGATGTTAAAGGGTTAAGATATCTGACAAAATTCCTTATTTTTCACTTGGGATGCTATTCCTTGACAAAATCTCATTTAGATTTACAGATGAGCACGAGGCTCGGAAAAACCTTATGAACATTTTTGGGTAAGGCAACCTAAATGCACTATATAGTGTACAGTGGAGAACGGTGACATTTTGAATTGTTGAAAGAATGTTAGAGCCATTATCGCCATTTGTTGGAGAGACAAGAGGCTTGTAAGAAGAAGTTGGAAATAGGTTTTTAAAGAACTAAGGTCGATTGTCCTAAAACCACCAACTCGCCTATTTTTGGCAGTGCTAAATTCGAAGAAAAATATATAATTGCATTCAAAATAGATTTTGATGAGGATTGCAAAAATTTGCAACATCTAATTTGCATTTGTCAATTTTATACAAAATTCCAGAGTGGAAAGTAACCTCTGACCCAAATCAAACCTCTAGGTTTCTCCATGTTCACACCATGTGGTATTAACTTTCACTCATCATGATACCCAAAACCACCAACTATTTCTTCGCAATGCTTGGCGTGCCATTGTTCTACTTGAATAGTGAAATTGGTGGTTTTGGGTCTCAATTGTGGTGGCCCCAAGAAAAGTCTGCATGTCGTAATCGGGAGAGGTGGTGGTTTTAGGACATCCTACCTTATGCATGTAGGAATTGTTAGCTATTTGTATACCGTCGCCTTGGAGTTGCAACATATAAGTATCATCGTCTCATCCACTGTTCCAACCAAAACCATGTGCGAGTGACTAGGAATTATCAAACCTCTCTCGAAATAAGGTGGAAGTACCTATTAGCATCCATTTAACCCCTAAATGTCCCAGTGTTCAGAAACTAAATCACAAACAGATTTAAAGCCTTGCAACTTTCTCATACAATTTCAGATGACTTCCATCCAAGTCACCTTTGTAAGACTATTAAATTCTCTACCCATTGCAATAATTCTCTTATGGTGAGGAGTTGTTGATAATATTGGAGAGGCCTTCAATTGCAAGTATGTCCAAGGATCAGTACGTTTAGGGGTTAAACAATCTGAACATCTTGGAAGACATACCAAGTGTGTCGAAAAAATTTGAAGATAAAATTTTAGAGGAGTTGAATCCAAGTGAAATTATATTCTTCCAATAAATTTTTAAATTTGTATGAAATTTCAAAGAGGCAATGGTCTGATTGGGGTACCCCAAAAAGCACTTTGAACTCTAAAATCACCCTCTAAGGCAACTTTGAATAAGTCCCTCTTTAAAACAAAATAAAAAATGAAACGACCGGATGTGGTTTTGATTCTCTACACCCATGTAGTACAAAAAAAAAATCATGTGATAATTAAAGAGCTTTAAAGATTTTAAAAGAGACTTTTTGTACAAAAATCAGAAATTGTCCCAGTTGCTAAAGAAATCCAAAACATTTTTTTAAAATATCCAATGACCTCATTTTGGTACCAATTTTTGATATGAAGTACATTTAGATATGTGTTATTTGAAATGATTAATTTGAACAATTAAAAATATTATTTATTTTGTACTACAATGCATGCAAATGTTAATTTTTGGCAATTTGTGGCACAAAGCATAAATACATGAAAATTAATTTATTCAATTAAAATTTTGACCTTGAATTAAAGTGTTTCATGACATCTATTTGTGAATATTAATAGAGATAATTGAAGTTATTGTTTTCCACAATTAATTCTTTTGGATTTTCCTCATGAAGTGTAGAGAGATATAATTTTCTTGAAAGTGAAGACTTTACTAAGGTTGGAAATCCCTTAACCCTTTGACGCACCTACGTCCATACAATGAACAACAAACAAATTGCAACCTTCCTCAATATTACATCTTGTATAGTTTTTCATCCATCATGTAATGAAACCGGGACAACATGCACTACAAGATGGTATAGTTTCTATTATTTAATTCTACTTATTTTGGAAAATCATGATTAAGGTCTCATTTTTTGAACTAAGAATGAAACTTGACATAATCCAATTGTGTTGTACCCTAATCGACATCGTACAAGTGATAGTCAACTTGCACAAGAACCAAGATGAATTGAATGGATGAAAAACTATATTATAATATTGAGAAAGGTTGCAATTAGTTCATCGTCCATCGCACGTCAAAGGGTCAATGAGCTATCAACATCTCGGTTTGGAACTTTTTACTTAAGGTGGTTACCCCATTCCCAATTGGCGCCTTGGCGCCTTAAACCAATAGCTAGGGGCATTTTCTGCAATCAATGGTGTAATGATGTTGGTTGTAGCATGAGTTATAGTTGGTAATGGGTTCTCTCTTGTTGGTTTTAGTATATGTAAATGTGGTTATGGATTCGTTGTTCTTGGTCTAAGCATCTTTAATGCGCAATACAAATCTTCTTTAGACAGAAACAACTCTACCTATTTGACGCGAATGGGATGTGTCATACTTCGACTTTGAAAATTTATAACTAATTCATTCTTCATCCAAAAATTATGTTTCAACTTGTGTTGGAATCTATTTCTTCTTGCCTTACTCTAAAAAATAATAATACTAAATAACATCAATGTCTCATATCTCATTTCTTGTTCAGTTGGGAATGGGGTAACCACCTTACAACAAATGTTGAATATACGCCACTATCCCCAAGGGACATTTAAGGGTCAAATCTAGACTTCTCCAAGATATGATATATCCTAGGGTAGGGTAAGGAAGAATCTCAGATACCATCGTACAAAACCTGCAAATAACATCTGGATATTTCCATAACAAGGATGTCCTTTCTCAATACCTGTTCAAAACCCATAAATGACACTAACTTACATTTACTTCTACATGAGAATGTCTTAGAGATTGGAGACGATATATTAATGAAGTGCAGATTAATCAGACCTGGATAAATGAGAAAAATACTGCAGAGATCACAAATAATCAATAGAGGTTTAAACTAATTACACAAATGAGATGATACTATGGTACACAGGACCAGTTTGAAGGGAAAAAATTCTATAAGTAACCAAAGATGTATGCCTTGCAAGTCCTCACAAAACGTGCTTTTGTGACATAAAAGAGAGCATCCCACCATGATACATACACATCAGTGGGTGTCCCTGATGCGGATCGAACTAGAAATCTTTGCTCCAACAGTCCCGCGGGAGTGATCAGACTTGGGTAAACCCCAATGAAGAGCAAGACTGAGTCTATGCAGAAGAGAGCTAGCACTACTGTATCAACAGATTTAGACTGCAGAAGCCTGTGTCCAAAATTTGTTCGGATCCTTCAAAAGAGGCTTGCTCAAATAGACCTCCACCCTGCACAATAAGGTAAAAGATAACACAAAAACAAAGGACCTCTGATCTAACCTGGGCCTGCCTCCAGCTGCCCAACTACTCCATCATATTCAGTTGCGGGAATCATCTTTCGCTTGTGGTGCTTTTTCACAAAACTCTTCCAGATAGCCTCAACATCTCCAGTTGTCACAAACTCCTTGCCTGCACCGTCTGAGTACCATCCATCATATGAAAACTTATCTCCTTCCCGGTTGCGGCGGGACATGAACAATGCAAAGTAGGTGTTTTCCAGGTCAAGTAGTGTAAGATCAGTCAGCTTGTCAAATGCATATTTCTTTCTCCTTTGCCATGCCTGCAAAAGTTGTGATGGTGTCAGAGCTTTTAAATGTCCCAGAAGCTCAAAAAACACATGGACAGTGTCTGATAGTGGCAAAAAACGACACCACAGCTATAACATGCATGCCCTTCATATAGTGATACACAAAGTCTTTTTTCCAATTTTCCTGAAATGAATGGATGGCTTGTACCTTATCTCCCAAACGACCCTCTCGTTTCGCTTTTTCCTTGAGCATGGCCCATCGTTGTGCAACTCGAGCTTTCGTCTGGTCTCGCAAGTAAGCACCACAGTGGACGCATTGAAGCTTGGCAGAGGGATTTTTGCTATGGCCGCATTTGATACACCTGGTATGTCCTCTTGAAGCTTTTCCATTGTCTATACACGGAGTGCTTCCAGCAACATCTTCTTCACTTTCTCCTTCGGGAGGTTGACTCCCATCGTCTTTCGACAATTGCATTCCTGCAAAAAGAGAAGAAACAAGGACTTAGACGCCCATAGGAACACTCCCCAAAACCTTTTCAATAAAAAGAAATCACTAAGATCATAGGTATCCATCCAACAATGATACTGGAAATACGCAACAAAACGTACTGAAGATGAATGGATACCTTGTCCTGAAGAATTTTGAAGAAATCCTACAAGATCACCAACTTCGTGGGGTTGATGTGCTCCGATTTGTTGAGCTGCTTGAATGTTTTCTGTCCACAAAAAAGAAAGAAGTTTGACCTCAAGCTCAGAATTACATAGCAAAAAATAGTACCAAAGTTTCTGAGAGTATACAGAGACACACTCAGGTCCCTACGATTCTTACCACACCTCAATCAAAACTCATTCCTAAACTGCACAAAAAAAAGTGCAAATACTACTGTGGGCACCACCAATTACCACAGCAAGATCTACAAATCTGGAAGAAATCCTATGTGGTTTGAAGATTTTGCAACCCACAGCATATTTGTAGTTTGAACCCACAGCATTTGCATTTCTTTTGGTGTACTGTAGTGAACCGTAAATCAAGCTTACCAACGTGAGATGACGAGGGCTCCACTGTTTCTAGACCTCCTTGATCAGAGACAATAATGGGAAGTCCTCGGTAATCTCTTTTCAATCCCTTGGGAAATGTCTTCTCCTTTGCTGCGTTCATGTTCAAGTTCGCAACTGGCCGCACCTCTGCAAAGTGGTCTGCAAACTTGGTTACAAAGAGAATGAACTCAAAAGCATTCATTCCGCCCCCTGAAATGTACATCTCGGGTACATGTTCACTCCAATACTAGAGCCACAACAGTCTTGGTAAAAAAAACAGGGGGGGCAAAAGCGAAGGCTGCTTTACCTCCAGGGTTGGTCCCCCAATTCGGCAGTGGTGGCATCATAACAGGTGACTCTTCAGCTGGTGGCGCTAGCTGCTGCGCCTCTGCAAACCAAGAACCCCGGTCAGAAATTTCCGCCACACCGGAACGGACATTCGACCACAAAAACTCTAAATAGAACGGATTACATGAAACTGCTCTTAAGTTATAATATTAACCTCTCCCCACGGAACGTACAATGAAATCACAAACATAATTGTTGAAGGAGTTTATACAAATGAGTTGGAATACCAACACTACATACATGTGTCTTTTGCTTTTCATACAAAGCTCTATAAGTTTAATTTCTACACATTCAAACCATGTCGTATTAGTTTTTGTTGCAAGATTCAGCATCTTGATCACGAGACAACTCTTTTCCAAAGCCACATGAAGGTTTCAGATCGGTTGCACTTTGGAGCTTGTAGAAAAGAAATACACGGCTCTCTAACTCTTATTTCTATACATCGAAATCATGTCGAATTAGATTTTTTTCCAAGATTCAGCATCTTGATCACGAGACAACTCTTCTACAAAGCCACATGAAAGTTTCAGACCGGTTGCACTTTGGACCTCCTAGAAAAGTTTAGCTTAAAGAAAGTTCCTACTATCTGCACTTAATGAGCTCCAATACGAAACCCTAAAATCATAGTAAACCTGTAAAGAATTGGCAAGATTCTTAAAGAAGAAACGAGAGGGTTGTATGTAAGTCAGAAATTCTGCTCAAGGAGAAATGAAACACCTTGAGGCACGAGCGAGAGAGTGTAAGTGCCGCCCGCGACGAAGGCGTCCATACTCAAGCCGTCTTCATCGGCTTCCATCATACTCCCGTCGCCCATGATGGCCACGGAGGATTTGAAGACGGCCAGCACGTTGGCCACCTTGACGCGGTTCTTTTCCGGTCCAAAGAGGTTCACCTTGAACGATTGCGACTTGTCATTCTGATTGACAAACACGACCTTCGCTGCCATGATCTGTCTATCCCCACTCCACTATTATCAGTCCTCATTTCCAAACCCTCCTCCCTCTTCCAAACGCCAACCCTACCATACATTACTCTCGCCATCACACACAAGCTACAAAAGCGTCACCAATGCCACTCGACTCAGCTGATGAGACTCAACACCGACGCGAAAACAGAAACCCTGGGGACCCGGAGTTTAGGGTTTGAGAGTGGGGGTTTTGGAAGAATTTGTGCTGGTGCTTACCTGAGATGAACGAAGATGGGAACAAAAGGGGGAGGCGAGAAAGAGAGCAGCAGAGACAGTGAGGGGTCGGAAACGAAGATTTCCCAAGGGTGGAGGCAAACTGTACTAAAAAAGCGAGATACTAGAAAAGCTGCGATGGGAAATCAGCGCCTGGCGATGGATGGGTGTCCTTCAAATGTTCCCTTCAGTTGGCCTGCATTGATTTCGGGGTTCACTCTTCTACTTCTTGCACGGGATTTGCGCACATGTACGTCTCGCCTTGGTTGCCCCGCGCCTGCCGTTCCTCGTCACGCAAGTCCTGTGCTTTTGTAGATTTTTGGTTCCGGGAACCGGGGCCTTTGTTACCTGGTTCGCAGTTTACCGAAAGGTAGAAACCAATTCGTGCTCGGACGGGTATGGACGGGTATGGAAGGGTGTGGACGGGTATGGACGGGTATGGACGAGTAGGATCCAGTCCGTGGTGGGCCGGGTATGTGTAGGTAGAAACTAGTTCGTGTTGGGACGGGTATGGCCGGCTATGTTTGGAATACCGTAGTAGGAAGGCAGGGTCGGCAGAAAATAATTCCCCAAAAAAATGCCGAAAAAATAAATAAATTTATCAAGTATTTTGTCGAAATCAACAAAAATGAAGTCAACAAAAATTGTAGACAAAAAACAAAGGAAAACGTGTAGCCGCTAGTAAAATTCAATGTTAGTTATTAATAGCCGATTTTTTAATAATTATTTTTGAAAGTGCCGACCCCTACTTTTCAAACTTTAATTAATTATTCGACATGAAAGTGCCGACCCTGCCTTCCTACTACGGTACTCTACCCATGCATAAGGATACCTCAAATCTACGATGCATTTACATTTGTGATGTATGCAGATGGATAGATAGAAACTCCAGTCCAATAAGAGGGCCGGCGTGAATGAAGTGTCTGTTCGTTTAGCCACTAATCCAATGCCCACTGGGCAAAGGATTAATCGAGGGAATAATGGTGCAAAACTACTCTCCCTTTTCAGGAATAGATACTCTAAAAGAAACCATTTGTGATATGTGCACAATTACCCGTCACAACATTGGTAAAAATGTATTTAATTATGTCCATTTTTTTTTCTTTTGGATGGGCGGGGGCAAATGTAGCCTTTTCGTGTATTTTATTCTTACCGCCGAAGCTTTTTAAACCATTTTGTGTTGGGACGGGTATGGCTGTAGGTATCTCAAGTCTAAACTCTTGCGGTTTCAAATTTAAATCAGTTTTGAGTGATTGGACTTGTTAACCTTTAGGGGACAACGAAGCCCTAGAGGCTTAGTTATCATAGAATAATGTGAACAAAAGACATTTTGTGAACCAAAAATGGAAAGAGTTGATGCTTTGAAAAGTTATTGAAAAAATGCAACTAGATTCTCGAATTGCGCTGCATTTGAAAAAATGTGGGACGATTAACAAACAAATGAAGAATTTGGGAGGATGAGAAGGGAAGGTCGGGCAACCGTGGAAAGCACCACATCAGAGCAGGGCGCATCTCTTTCAGCCTGCTTTCTTTTTATTTTTTCTACTTTTTTTTTTAGAGGCAAGGGCGTTTTCATGGTACGAGTGACTAAAAGGCCTCAAAATCAAACACTACTTTTTGAAGTAGAGAATGTAATGATGTAGTGGCTAATTTTTTTTCAATTAGAAGAAAAATTCAACTTCAACTTTCTTCTTATTTAATTATAATGTCCATCAAATTTATTTTCCAAAATTACCAATCTTTGATGCATTATATCTAATTTGTAATAACAATATAAAAAACTTGTTTGTCGTAATAAAAATGATATTTCAATGGTTTTAAACCTTCCCACAACTATTTTTGGAATAAGATTTTCATATTTACTTAATCACCATAATTATGCACATGTAATTGAAGAAATAAACCCTTTATATGAGTTTGAGAATCTTGCATAGTTTTCCTTTCTTAGATTTTCAAGGTTTATAAATATTATAGAATAAAAGGATTCTAATTACGTGAAGACCATCTAAAAATTTGAATATTGAAATTCTGACTATATACGGTTCATTTTACACTACATTTAGTTGAAACACTACATTGTTTTTTACTACGGTCCATTTTACACTACATCGTTTTTTACTAATATGATCCTTGCGGAGCACTAAACACGCAATTCTCTATTTACGCACTTCGCCAAGTGCACTCATTTCATAAGCATATTTGACTTTACAGAAAGTTTGTTAAATAGTTCTCTAAAAAACATCAATGTTGTCTTTCTTCAATCCCTCACATTGTAAACAAATAATTATTTTAATTAATTTTTATTCTCATCTTTATCTTTTCTTTTATCTTTTCTTTTTTATCTTGATTTCTTTCTTGTCTTCTTTCTTATCTCCCTCTTATGTTTCTTCTTGTCTTCTTTTTGTCTTTCTTCTTGTCTTCCTTTATGTCTCCGTTGTCTTTTTTTTCTTCTACTTTTTCTTCAATTGTGGCTGCTGAACCCTAAACAATGAGAGAAAATTCAAAAAAATAAAATAAAAATAAAGTGCTGAGTGATGAGAGTTCAAAAATAGGCCAGCAAGGCGGCCTGATCAGGGAAGACAAGGTAAGTGAGTAGTCATAAGGTCATAGAATAGATAGTCATTGTTTAGACTTGGTTAGGTGAGTAACTCCAGTCCCAAGACGTGTCTTGGTTCCCAAGGATAATATATATACGCTTGAGTAACTTTAGTATACGGTCTTGGATTGCCCTGACGTACTTGGATGCTTTGAAGGCCAGACAAGGTGAGAGATGAGTACGATATTTCTGAGGTAGTATATTTGCTAACTATGTGCATTGGATCTGGTAAGCGTCCAGTTCATGGATATCCCTGGTGCCTTTGGACATGGAGTGTTTTGAAGATAGAAAGGCAGATGCTAAGTACGTTTAACTATACACATGGAGAAAAGAGTAGAGCGAGGACGGCTTGGACCAGGGAGTGTTTAGAAGACAGAGAGACAGGTCCTAGGCAGTTAATACTTATGCATGAAAAGAGGAAAGAAGGCCTGGTATCCCAATCACCCAAGCTAAATTAGAACAGAGTAATACCCGAACAAAGTAGACAGAACAGGGAACACTTTAGATCTTAAGGAAACATACATTTATTCCAAATGATGTAATAGTAGAATTGTACAGTAGGAAGCATATGTCCGAAGAGTCTGTGTTAAACAAAGGGTTTGAACCCATGTATTACATAAAGGCACAACCATGGAGTCCATGTTTAACAAGGAAGTGTACAAGGAGCGACCTACTGGTGTAAGACTCGAGCATAACAGCAAAACACTCTAAGTCTCAAAAACCAAGAAGTGAGTCTTTCCTGTATTACTACTACTGTTATACTAAGTCTGGATCCGCTAACTTAGCTAATCACTGCCAGTGCCACCGCCCTCCTATCCCTTGTCCTCCCTGGCGACCGTGTGTCTTGGTCTGGTAACACACTAATTCACCAAAAATTTCTAACATCCTAGAATAAAGATGCCCTTTGAAAAAATTGACTCGTAAACTTAAGCAACCATAAATTAATAACAATCAATAAACTTATTCTATTACATTTCAACCCATCACAAAAAAAAATTCATCCACACATTGTGAATATCGCATTCGTATCCAAAAATATCTTGTATTTTAAGTTTCAAAATTTATACAAATAAGCCGATAATAGCAAATGCATATTTAATCCTACGGATAGAGTGTAAAACTCATAGTGTGTAGGATGAACAACATTGAAACAAATTAAGATGATCATAACGTATTAACATATCAATTGATCAGATTTAGAAAAACCTCAAAGGACCTTTCCTAAACTATAACAATACTCATATAATACCTTCATAACCTTTGGAAAAAATATGACTTTAGGCAATTATAAGCGAATTTCAAGTTGAAAGTATAAAAAGGTAATTTTCAAAATTTAAATGTCGGAATTCTAAAATCAATAATTGAAAGAATTTTTCTTTTTTAATTTTTTTAATTTTTTTATACAAACTTGATGGTACAAATTAAATGTCTTGTAATTACTTTGTTTTTGTAATTATATTTTGAAGTTAAACTTCCAAAAGAAAATGAAAATACAGAGATTCCGCTTTGGCAGTGGGCTATCTAATTTTGAATATGAACGAGTGGTGCTTGAACTAACCCCCAAGATGCGTGGCCCTAGAACCATGGAATCGTGCTTTACATGTAACACTCATGTTTTCCACTTTCAATAAGAAAGAATTCAACATTATATTGTTAGAACACCAAGCCATGCGTCTTCTACACATCTTGAGTTTTTCTTAAATTTTGGTGAAAACTTGAAATCCCTCTAATTATTTTAAGAGATTTGAAAGAAAATTCATATCAATTGGAAACCGTACCTACCCAAAAATTCCGAACTTTTCACCAAAGATGCAAAGTACAATGATGAACATAACAGTACACCAAAACACCATCGATGTCTCTAAATCTAGGCATTTCAAATACACCATGGTGATACAGGTTGAACTCGTAACTCCAATAAGACACTCAACTTGCATTATCTTTTCATAAATTCAAAATGTCCAAGTAGAAACTAGTTGTTGTAAACTTCAATTTATTAGTTAAGCTCAAACGCAATCGAACTCATTTTCATCGCCTAAATTTAGTTTATGTAGGAAATAGGAAAACAATGTACACTACTCTACATAGTGAACCGTTTTGGCTACTTTTGTACAGTGGGGTACCAATCAAAATGTCGTTTTCGAATTCGCAATGAGAGAATTTCAATTTTTCCAACTTTGAAAGTCTCCCAAGAGCTCAACAATTGGTGTTTTACCACCAAACTTTTACCAAAGAATTATCTTCAAGTTAATTATATGTATGCCAAATTTCAAGGCCAAAAGATTCATCGAAAAAAAGTTATTCAAAATCTACCAACATTGGTATTTTTTCACTGCTGCCAACTTTGACAGCCTACCAAAGATTGAATTAATTATTTTTTTTCCATGAAATTCTTGGAACAAAAATATCTTTATGTTAGTAACATATGAAAAAGAATTCAACGCCAAAAGATTAATGCAAAAAAAGATATTAACAATCTACCAACATGTGTAGTTGTGAGGGAAACCATTTCATTGCTACCAACTTTGACTACTATGTTGGTAGATTTTGAATAAATTTTTTTTGGTGAATCTTTTGGCCTTGAAATTTGGCGTACATATAATTAACTTAAAGATAATTCTTAAGTAAAACTTTCGTGGTAAAATACCAATTTTTGAGCTCTCGAGAGGCTTTCAAAGTTGGTTGTACTCAAAGTACGTAGCAGTGAAGTGGTTTCCCCCACAGCTACACATGTTGGTAGATTATTAATATCTTTTTTTGCATTAATCTTTTGGCCTTGAAATTTTTATCATATGTTACTAACATAAAGAGATTTTTGTTCTAAGAAATTTTTTGGCAAAAAAAAATTAATTCAATCTTTGGTAGGCTGTCAAAGTTGGTAGCAGTGAAAAAATACCAATGTTGGTAGATTTTGAATAACTTTTTTTCGGTGAATTTTTTGGCCTTGAAATTTGGCATACATATAATTAACTTGAAGATAATTCTTCGGTAAAATTTCTGTGGTAAAACACCAACTTTTGAGCTCTTGGAAGACTTTCAAAGTTGGCAAAACTGAAATTTTCTCACTGCGAATTCGAAAACGACATTTTGATTGGTACCCCACTGTACTTTGGGACCATGGAAAATCTAAACATGGGTTGAATGGATTGTATTTAATTTAATTAGATTTGAAGAGGTGGCATGAGCAAAGAAAAGCCGCGAGTCACAAAAGAATTGGATGGAAATCATCCGCGTCGGTAGCAATTGGAATGGAATGGAATTAATCGGTTCCATTCATTCATAGGTGTGCGGGCTAAAGTGACACATACACTGCCAGTGCGGCTTGACATACACTACAGTGCGGCTTGACATAGACTACAATGCGGCTTGGCATGAGTTTCTATAAAAGGGCCATTAATTTCCTTCTTCGTCTACATTCGTGCTTCGTCTTCATTCGTGCTTGCATCGACTGATCGCAGGTATGCCATTCTTCTTCCTTTCTTTGCCTGCAGCTTGCTTCATTCATCTTCATGCTTGCTTGCAGGGGAGCTGGGCCCCAAGCCCAACGTAAACAGTCTGAAGGGGGCAAGGATGGCCTTGCCGGATTTTTTCATCGATTCCAGTGCATCTTCCTCGCTAGCCTGTATATTCAGTTTTTCAACTCTCATCACTCAACAATACTGGATGTCTGTTGTAGATATAATTATGCACTCGATCTCAAGCGGGGCTTGACTAATTTGGATGACCCCGAAGTGTTGTGCTGCTTTGGAGTGCCATGTACAACTTTACTATCGACGTACAGCTTTTTTGGGCCTCATTGTACACCAATCACTGGTCACAAATTAAGTGGCAAGGCAAGTAACATTTCAAGTCTCGACCTTCTCTGCAAAATGATCATCTTACTAATTAATAACGCCCTGCCCTTCGACTCCACCCCAAGCGAAAAGCATGAACCAGACCCGTGAAGGATATATCGTTCCCAGCAACGTGGTTTTTGTTACCGAAACAGAAACACATCTCTGCCATCCCATTGATCCATTTGCTACTTAAGAATGAAACACACTTGCAACTTGAAAACAAATGAAACGAAATCATTAACTCTTCCAAGGATACGCATATAGAGAGACAAGTATCAGTACACTGAGTATCGCCTGAGCTGCAGCATTCTAACAGTCAAATAGCTTGCTACTACTCTACTGCCCAGTTGCTCAACTACTGCCTCGTAATGGAAGGAAACGAACTCTAACCCTAGTGTATTCATGATCATATGCATACATAACCAAAGATTAATGAGATCAACTCTTTTTGCACTAAAAATCTACACAGTTCCGATCCTATCACAAACCTGTTCCAGTTCATAGGGTTTTTCATTTATGAAAGTCTTCAAAGAGCACATAAAAAACAAAGCAGCAGACCAGGAGGAGGAAACTCTATGATATGTTGGACTTCCTCCTCTATGGTACAAAATAGACTCCAAAATGAAACTCCACAAGTTATTGATACTAGCATTACTCCTTCACTTGGACAGAGTACGTTGCCCAGACAATACAATCTGTTATGAATAACCCTAAACCCTAAAACCAGCCATCGTATGAATAAGATATAACCAGTATTGTCCTAGCCGTTTCGAGCTAAACAGAAAATGTGACATGTCAACTACTGTTTCTGGTGAAAATATTGATTATTGCTTACGCTAATCATCAAATAAGATGCAACATCGTGTGCTCCGCTTACATCAAAATTATGCTACGGTTTGAACACGAGCAACAAACAGGAAAACAATTAAAAATTCACCACTTCGACCAGCATACAAACTCAACGAAATAACAATGTGAGGAAAAAGAAGAGTAGAACCCTAACCTTGTCTCGGTCGACCACCGGGATATTGGAGGAGGTCCTCGGGTGCACCGGCCATGGTATTGCGAGGACCGCGCGGTTGCGCATCCGAAGGCGTTGATGTTGCATGCGTTGCCATCTTTGAGAAATCATCGCAGCAAAGGAAATGACCCTCGAAGAATTCAAACCCCAAGTCTCCCGCAACGACCATGAAGCAATTCAGGCAAAAACCCCAGCTCTGCTTTCGAAGAAGCCCACACTGGACTACCCTCGGGACTATCGGCTCATTGGAAAGCCACCGGCGCCCTGCTCCCTTCCCCGGCCCTCCCCGGCCCCGCCGCCACCTCAGCTGTCGACTCATCAGGTCGGGATCCTCCCTGCCTGCTGGCTGCCCCGTTCGCCCCGTTCCCGAAGCTCCTAATCGGGCTCCCCAACTCTACCCGCTCCCCACAGTAATATCATACCCGCCTTCGAGAACCACCCAACAAAAACCGCCTATGTACTCTGTTTCAAAAGACCGTACTTCCACTCAAAACTGGGAGCAAAAACTGCGAGCCTTCCCTCTCCAAGTTATGTATGAACAACGCCAAGCTAAGGTGGTTACCTTCCCTCTCTCCCTCCCATTTCCACATTCTTTGTACCTTTCACATTTATTTCTCCAACTTCCACACTCTTTTGTTTATTTGTATTCAAGCTTCCCTATTTTGTTTAGGATTTTTTTTCCAACTTCCCACATTATTCTTGTTGAATTATTTTAATATATTTAGGGTTTAAGTGTCCATGGAGGAAGGTAGTTTAGGGCAAGAGGATGATTATTTCTATCCTTCAGATTTTGAAGAGGAATTAGAGTATGTTTCGGGGGTAGAGGAAATTCTTGGAGGTTCCCACGGGAGTAGTAGTGATTTTGATTTCACTACAACATTTGGTGAGACGTATTTCAACATTTCGGATTACGAATCTGAACATGATGGTAATGACGAAGTGCACGAGGATATGCATGGAGTTCGCGATGAGCCTACAAACTCTTCAAGTGGCAACATTGAGTTATCTCTAGATGAGCCTTCTTTTCTTTCCTTTGAACTTGTCCCTATTGAGACTTTTCCAAAGTATGTTCATTTCACACTTGCAAGTATGAACCTCATGATTGAGTGTTTACAAAAACAAGTGTCACCTGTGTTTGAGCAAATTCGTGAAGCGGATGCTAGTTTCCGCCCTCTTTCTAAGAATCATGGCCGTCCTATAGATGTTAATGATGCATTTCATACCATTGAGCGATGGACAAACTTCAAAATAGTAAGAAGTTCATAAGTGTCAATGGGGGCATTGGTTTGTCTCCAACGAGACAAGACCTAAAAGGAAGGCAAATTCCTCCAATAAAACGTTGATGTTCAATTGTAGAAGAGTCCCATGTTGATGTTAATGGCAAACACTTGAGCCTAACTTCTACACTTGATGCAATTCGTGCACATTGGACTATAGATTTTAGAGTGGGAGGGATCCATACTAAGTATGTAGAAACTTGTCTTCAATCTTGCCCCACTTGCAAGGAATCCAAGTTGTGGGATGAGGTTCATAATGTTCCTCATGACCTTCTAGATGTCACCCTAGATAAAATATGTATGAAGCATGTTGTTTTACGCAGGTTGCGTCAAACCACTCGGTTTAAAAATCACGTTGTTAAGTACTACCATTGTCGTAGGAGAGGAAAAAAAAACCGGCCTCATGTGAAGGCACTAGCTGTGAGACCCTCTCAAGTAAGGGACAATAGACAAGATAAGAAGAGTAGATTACGAGATTGTACTTTTCAATTGAAAACTGTGGAGTCTATTGTAGATGACAAAAATAGTGGAGCATCCAAAGGAAAGGAGTGTACTATTTCCATGCATACTAAGCATAGTCGCCATGTACCAGGTTCTGAAAGTGATATATTATTTCTATATGTGCATCCTTCTGTTATAACTATGGCCAAAGAGAATTTGAAGAGAATGGTTTCAACATCTACAGTGTCTCTTGCATCCAAACGTAATGCAAAAAAAATACAAGTCATGGTTGGAGATTTGGAGCGGGTAACCTATCGTTTCTTCATCATACCGAATGAAGTGAACCAACTCAAGTCCTCTATGAGAGTAGATAGTAAGTTATTTCCTAATTATTCAATACATTTTTGTTTTTTATTATGACTGCATACAATTTATTAATTTTTGAAAGTGGAATTAAACCTATAATAGATACTTTACACAAACATGATTGGGATGCTGTGCAAGTGGAGATTATGAGGTTGCAAATACAAGAGAAGGTTATTTTTCATCAACCTTATGCACCAAAAGACAAGGATGTAAGAAAGTGGTCAATTATTGTAGTCATTCAAAATGACTGGATGAGAGATGTTGGAAGAAGATTCTCACATGGTAATTCTTGGACACTAGACTCTACATTCAAGACTAATCAGTACGATTTACCTTTGTATGCTGCTATTGTACCAAACCAAGATGAAAAATGAGTCCCTGTGTTTTACATGTTGTGTACGAAGGATAAAAAAACAAGGGGCACCATCGTATTGCATTGGAGTTGGCGTTGACTGGGGTTTTTGTATCCTTGGAAGTAGTAAGACCCTCCGCTATTCTTATACACAAGGACAAAATGTCATTGAATTCTATCAACACCGTTGTTAGAAGTGATCAACATTGTTGGAGCATTAAGAATGGAGAGAAGGTACAAGTGGCTGGCAAAGTTTTGTTATGTCATTTCCATGTTATGAAGGTTTGGAGTTAAAACTTTTTAACTCGTGTTCTCAAATCCGAAAAGAATAAACTTTGGATAGTCTTGCATATTTTGATGCATTGTTCGAAGGAAGAGCATTTTGAAGAAAATCTCAAAGAGCTCTATGAGGATTTTCAACATATACCTAGTATGACAGAGTATATGGAGGCTGGATGGGCAGGTCAAAGAGTACAATGGAGGTATTTATTGATTTGGTCGGCTCTTTACTTATGGTGGTATAAATACAACCAACCACAGAGAACGGCATTGGGAGTGGATTAAATATTCTCTACTGCAAGCCAAGGTGAACAGTGCCTTGAGGGATCTTATTATTGCTATTGCTGGTAGCTCGGAAGATGAAAGTCGTGTTGGAGGGCCCACTTTGATAGATCACTTTCAAATGGTGCAACTCATAAGTAAGTTTTTCTAAACTAAACCCTTTCAATGTTTTGGTTGTATGTAATTGTAACCGTGAACATTGTACTTGGACTCATCATGGTTTTAATTAAATTTTCTATGATGTATAGGTGATTCTGAAAAGGTTTTCTAGGAGAGGCAATGATAAGGAGCATCGTCGACGTTTGAAAGGAGGGGAGCACATATTCAAAGCTTATCAAGTAAATCCAGGTAGAGTATTGGAGGTTGTTAATTTGGAGCTCATGTTGTTTTATGTGGTAAGTGAGAGTTCACCTAACACAAAGTATAGTGTTTCTTTGAATACTTATTTCTGTGAATGCGCAAGTAGTGTGTCAACTTGCAAGCACATATTGGGAGTTCAATGAATCGTGAAAGAATATTTTAGTTTTGCATCAACCTCGGGAAAGCCTATCAGGGAGCATGTCCACAATGTGGAACCACTATCTCCTATACAAATGGATGTTCCAATTGTAGACATGACTATGGAGTTTGTAGAAAACAATGATCATCAGAGCGGATTGTTAGATGTGTTGGAGGAAACAGAGACCATGATTCAAGATTTGAGGTCTTCAATTCAAACCTATAGTGAAGAAGAGGTGATACACAAAAAAAATCTTGTGCAGAAGTTTCTAACATCTCTTGCAGAGCCACTTACCTTTGAAAGACCTTCTACTATTGATTTTCCTGTACGCGGATCTATAGCCAGCATTCAAGAGAATGTAAAGCGCGCACGGATGGGACATGGAAAAAAAGGTGTAGCTCAAGAAGACAGTGAGTGAAGTTGTCCACAACCACCTTTGAAAACGTCCAACTCATGTGCTAGTGGCTCATTCAAAGCAAAAAAGAACTATATTTCCTAGGGTTACTAAGGTACATTGTGACAAATGTAAAGTGTATACAATAGTGGAGAAAGGGGATGACTATGAGTCGTGCAAGAATTGTGAGAGTTACTTGAGTTTGGAATAAAATCAGAGATTTCAAATGTATGTGGTTATGGATTCGTTGTTGTTAGTTTAAGCATCTTTATTGTGTGCAATACAAATTTTCTATAGACAGAAAGAGATATACCTATATGACGTGAATAGGATGCGTCATACTTCAACTTTGAAAATTTATACCTAATTCATTCTTCATCCAAAAATTATATTACACCTTATGTTGGAATCTATTTCTACTTGCCTACCTCTACGATATAATAATACTAAATAATATCAATGCCTCATATCGTATTTTTTATTCACTTGGAGAGGGGATGTAACCACCTTATGCTTGGAGGTGCCTCAACGCTTTGGAGAGGGGAGGCGATTTTGCTCCCAGTTTTGAATGGAAGTACGGTCATTTGAAACAGAGTACATAGGCGGTTTTCGTTGGGCGGTTCTCGAAGGCGAGTATGATACTGATGTGGGGAGCGGGGAGAGCTGAGGAGCTCGATTGAGAGCTTCGGGAACGGGGCGAACATGGCAGCCAGCGGGCAGGGAGGGTGCCGACCTGATGAGTCGGCAGCTGAGGTGGCGGCGAGGCCAGCAAGCGGGGCCGGGGAGGGCCGGGGAGGGGAGCAGGGCGCCGGTGGCTTTCTAATGAGCCGATAGTCCCGAGACTGGACTACACCTTTCTAGGGTTTAACTGAAGATACGGTCACCCAGGGTATACATTTTACCCTTATAGAGTCAGGAGTTTACCCTAGTGGCATAGAAATACCCGAAACCGTGAAAACAAATAAGGAGGTTTGGATGTTAAAAATAAAATCGTATCTTAGGACTCAATTTTTCTGTATAGAAGAGAAGAAATCATAAAGAAATCAAGCTAATAAATAAAAGATAAAAGAAAAGATGAAGATAAGAATAAATAATAATCAAAACAATTTTCTATTTACAAAGTAAGGGATTGACGAACGACATTAATTTTTATTCCTTTTCAAAAAAAATAAAAAACACATTTTACGCGCTTGGGGACAAAGTGCAATTGATACTATATAGCCAAGTGCGTGAATAGCGAACTGTGCGTTTTTTGCATATGCTAGTGTTGAAGACGAGAAGAATAAGGCAGAGTGAAGTCATTACATACAGCTTGTGACATTCATAGTCATAGTGTGGCAATATACGCAATATCAGGACTATAGAAGGTTGGAAGCTCAGCCAGCACTTCATGTACAGCAATGAGTAAATTAAGGAAAAAATATGAAAATATGAAAATATTATTACGATGAATAAAAAGTAAAAAGTAAAAAGTATTATATAAATATGATAATATGAAAATATTATTACAATGAATTAAAAAAAATGAAAAAGTGAAAATATGTAGATATGAAAATATTATTAGAGAGGTTAAAGATGTCATGGTTTGAGGAAACAAGCATTCATAAAAATTTAAGTGTTTTCTAAAAAAAGGTCCAAAGAGTGAGTCTATGTACATAGTCAACTATAAAAACACATGTCTTGAATTTTTATGTGTAATTGTTTTTACTACATTATGCATCACTATATGCCTAACAACTCTTTTGTTCAATTTTGTTGGTTTTTAATCATTTTTGTTCAATGTGTACTCCCTCTATCCAACTAAAGGACATAGTTTTATTTTATAATGTACAAACGAAAACACGGTGTTTTAGTGGGATAGAAGGAGTTGTATTTTAAAGTTTATTTATTCAATGATAGATTTAGTTTTTGAATTGAGTGTATCATTCCAATGTACGTAAGTGAGTAATTAAGTGACAACCATTGCCTTTACTTCAACAAAGCATTTTTTAATAGATTACTAATATGTATATAGACTATGATTCATCTATCACTAAAAGCTTATAGAGTCAAAAAAATAATACATACTTTATAGTTGTGTGGGCAAACTTGAGTTTTGTTGGTTGCAAGGTGTAAAACTTACATTACTATTTGAATATATTATTTACTACCAATTGTATTTTGTATAATATCCTATATCATAATCGGTTTTGACGTAAATAAAAAAATAAAAAAACAATTAAGTTCCATACATTTGTTATCTTGTGACCAACTCAAGGTGATGCGGACTTCTCAAAATTTGAATTAGAAATTCAATGTCAACAATTGATGTTGTGATGTTATAAAGAAGTGTTCATATAGAAATGAACAATTTAGAAGTGATTTGTGATAGACTAAAGGTGATATGTAAGGATACAATCTATAAGAGTTTGAAGGTGAATAGTATATGGTAGTTTGGAGGTGATTAGTCTATGACACTTTGGAGATGAATAGTCTTTGGCGTAAATAGTCTACGATAATTTTGAAGGTGAATAGTCTAGAGGGGTGATTTTGCACTAAATTGTCATAGTTCTCACCAAAAAAAAGTTTCTAATGTTGTAAAGAAATTGCATTAAAGATATAATATAATAAATAAGGAAAAGCACCAAAAACATTTTAATATAGTAAAAATGAATCTTTTGAAATCTTAAAAAAAATATTTTATGGGATTTTGGAATATTTTGAAATATCCTCATAATGTTTTCAAATATTCATGTTGATGTGATTTAATTTGCTTGCCAACCATGTCAAATGTATATTCTAGCCACACCATTTAATGTAAAAGAACAAAATTATTGCCATAATCCTCTAATATTCACCTTGCTCACATAATTTCTTGAAATCTTTTTTGAATACGATACCTTTATTTTACAAGAATTGAAGAAAACTATTGCCATTACTATATCTTCAATGAAATGTATTAATTAAAGCAATAAAGTATTTATTCTACAACATCCCCAAATGCAATGTATTACATTCTAATTCAAATTATATATATATATATATATATATATATATATATATAATCCTCCAATACCGTTTCACTATGGTTAACTTTTTGCCAAAAAACTAATTTCAATGACCAATAGAAAATGTTTACTACCACATTTTCTTTATTATGCGATGTCACATGATACATTTTGAACGCCCTACTGTAGGAACACCCAAAGGTAATACGATACAATGTGGAAGTGAACAATTAATAGGTGAACAATCTTTCGGATGTGATAGTGTGGCTCGAAGGCACGACGCATACAAATATAGTAGGAGTTTTCTACAATATCGATAGGCCATGACTATAGTGTAACTCACAGGGATAGACCACAAAGTTTCATACATCTATATTATCATCCAAATTCACGATTCTCATCCATCTAGGCTACCCTATAATACTACATATTTCCGAGTTGTATTTTTTACAAACTATGTAGTTATTTTCGGATAGTCTAGAAGTATACAACCTGGAAATTTGTACTGTATAGTGGTGAAGTCGTGTTACGATCTCACTAAATAATTGTAAAATGTTTTCCCAGGTTAGATGATTTGTAAAACATAAAATTTTAATTTTAATTTATAAATTTAAGATCTAAAAGTAGTCAGTAATTAGTAAAATAAATGGCTATGAATTTAGCAAGTTTGGAAAACAAATAGGTTTAACCCTTAAATGTCCACACTACAATTACTTGGACAAACCTCATCAATTCCTCACATTTTGAAATGTATTATATTTTTTTGATATTTTTCTCATATAAGGTATTGATAAAACCAATTTACCCTCATTTTTTCATAATTATTTAATTGAAAAGATTATAAGATTTTTCAAAGCTTTTTCTTGTAAAAATCATAGTAATTACAAAAAGCTTAGAATAGAATTAAAGTTGTAGGGAAAATGTAAATAATAGTGATGAACAGTAAGGTGTAGGTGGCATGCATCTTGAGCTTACATAAAAAGAAATTGGATAGAAAAAAACATTTTTTGCAGTGTATATTGGAATTTTGGGGTTTTGAGTTTTAAAGTGCTCTAAAAAAACGCAATTTTAACAATTTTGAAGAATTGTAAGTTGAACTAGAAAGTAGAAGGTAGCCCCTAGTCTCCCACACTTTTTTTTAGTTGGGACCATTTTCATTTGAAATTAGGAACTAGGTCAAAATCAAAATTTGACTGAAAAATGATCAATCATGGTCCTATGGGGCTCTTTGCACATCTAAGGGTTAACTACACTAAAATTATGATTTAGTGTCCAACGAGAATTCATATCTCTACTACCACAATTCATTCAAAGATGACAAGAAATAGTACTCCTACACTATGTAGGAGTTTGCCACTTGTCATTCGCACTTCAATTAAAAGTGCGATGTTCCTTCTAGGTCACAAGAATAATATGAGTTAGCATGCCATGTTTATTATAAAGTTGCCATTCGTCATTGGAACATTACATCCAAAAGTATTACTGGAAGTTTTATTATTTTAATATTTACACTAAAAAGATTCAAACAAGGACACTATTATCTTCAAATAGTCAAATAGTGTATGTGTTGAGAAATAATGTCCCGAACACTAAATCACAATTTTATTGTAAATTAGTAGTCACTTGGATCACAAAGGGTTAAGCGCAGTGGGCCTTACTCCCTTGTAATATATATATATATATATATATATATATATATATATATATATATATATATATATATATATATATATGTATATATATATATAATTTTCACAATCTAACCTTGATAATAAAACAGTCGATAAATTGAAAACCTCACTAATGCAACACATTTCTTGTTCCCAAACTTTAATTCAAAATTCACTTGATAAAATGACAATGACACTCATAATGCGACACTTTGAGACCCTCTATTTGTCATATTATGGTGGTCATAAATTGTTTGGAACAGTCGACCCTGCTACATTCTATTTATCCATAGCATGTGATTGCACTGATAGGATGAGTTTTTTGGTCTTTAACCCTTAAAGGTCCAGATTGGCCATTCCGGCCAATGTACATGACCGTATTTCATTGTATTTGGAATGGTTCTACACCTCCTATGAGTATTGTATCAAAAGTAAAATTAAAATTGATGTCTACATGGTCTTAAAAGCTATTGGGATCTCAATTTGGAACTTTCTACTCATAACAAATGTTAAATATACGGCAACGTATCTACTATTCCCTAAATCCTTCAAGGGTTAAAAGTCTTGAAACCTTAGTGAATTTCAGAGGAATTTTATTAAAGGAGTTTTGACAGTTCAAAGTTTGTTGGAGAAACTAAACCAAATGGGAGTTGCAAATCTCAATAGACACTAACAAACATCTTTGCATTCTTATTTTCTTCCATCATAGGTAAATTGATTCCTATTTTTACTTTTAATTATTATTGATGAGCAGTTTATTTTTAACTTGAGTTACATTTTGAAATTTTAATTAGCATACGGTAAAAACACCTAAAAACTGTCAATAAGTAATCTAGTATAGTTGGGGGCATTTTTCCAAGGTAAAGTATTTTTGTAGTATTAACAATTGAAAATGATGATTTGAAAAAAATCATTTTTATAGATAAGCCATGTAATTGCTATGAATTTACAAAGTAAGAAGCTGCCTAAACCATTTAGACCAACCCATAGACTTGTCAAAAAACCAATCCAAACTAAACAAATGACAATTAAGTTTGGGATAGTTTAAAAGCACTTTATGAGTGCATCGACGGAATTGGGTGTACTTTGAAGAGGACCCATTGTTTGTGACCCGAAAGAGGCACAAAATTAGAACACTATCTTCAAGGAAGATATTGACAGAGCATACCAACATCATTACACCAGGAGTCTGCATTTCAACAAGAGAGAGAGGAACATCAAACAGATGGGAGAGTGACGGTGTAGTGCAATAAAATCAACAACATGCAATCACCCTTTCCATCAAGCATCATCGCAAGTACAGCCTTATGATCTGAATGATCAACCTGTATAATGCGAGAGCTTGAAAAACATCCCTGAATTGGTATTACTAGAACTTCAGGTTTATCGTAATCATGTCATTAAACTGTAATTAACCTGAGACGACAATTAGGAGCTGCATTACCGGGCGACTTGCTACCAGCATTAAAGCACATCACGAATGCTGTAATGCCACTGTTGAATACCGGTGATATGTCCTTGTGATAAGGACATACTAAATAACCACTTCGGTGTAGAAGGGTGTTACCAAGTTTCAGAGCATCAGCTGATTCTAGTTCTCCATTCAGAACTTGTAACTTGACGCAATTCAACCTAATAAACATACACAAACGTCAGGCAAATATATATACCAACCCTATCAATTCAAATCTAGAGTTTGGGGTTTAGGGCCAGCAGGGTCCCAAGAGAGCTGTGATCGTAAACCTACCATGGGCTTTGGAATGAGCGGTTTTGAAGGGCCTTGGATTCACCGAGTTGATGAGGTCTGATTTGGACTCCTCTCGATTCAGAGTACTGCAAATCTGAGACCCCCATTTCCACACGTGAATGTCGTCGTCAAGAATCTACTCATAACTGGACTTGACATAAATGAGTTCGAGGGGATACTGCAAAACTTACAGTCCTTTCTAGATTAGATGCTCACAGACAGACAAAGGTATGATGTGACATACTACGGATTATAAACTCATGACTTTATCATTCAACAAGAGGGTTTGTGCTGGTCACTCTCGCTCAATTGAAAATGGACAGCAATCATAAGTGGTGAAAAGGACCTCACCTGATTCAGCAGAAGCTCGAAGTGACTGCTGTAACAATCTCGATGAATCTCGAGGCCTGGAAAACATTTACCAAGTCAAAGAGGTGATCCTTCCCTTCGAGAAATCCTCATACTGTGGCTCTTTGGCCAACTTCGTGAACAAAGCCCGACTAGGAATTCGCCATTTTCTACAAAGAGTAAAGATACCCGAGAATCTCAACATCCAAAACACTCGATGCATCATGTTCTTGTTGTCAACAATGGAGTAACAGGGGTTGCAAAACTTTCAAATCGTTCACCCATTGAGTAACCCTTAGCCCAATCCGAGATTCCGCTTAGCAATACGCGAATTGAAATCCATGAGGTCAGGAAACCGAACCTGTCTATGATCGATGTGACTGCTGTAACAACCTCGATGAATGTCCATGTAGCATAGTATCCATTTACCAAGTCGAAGAGGTGATCCTTCCCATCAAGAAATCCTCATACTGAGACTCGTTAGCCAACTTCTTGAACAAAGCCCGAGTTGAAATTCGCCATTTTCTACAAAGAGTAAAGATACCCGAAAATCTCAACATCCAAAACACTCTGTGCATCATGTTCTTGTTGTCCACAATGGAGTAATACTCCATCAAACCTCGCGTGATGTTGGTGCACCGTCGCAGAATCTCCTCGGCATCCAGATGAATCCACGCACTCCTGCCTCGAGGAAACTCCGCATTCACAGCAAAGCCCTGATCCACAAGCTTCGTTACAATCTCATTGACTGGAGCTTCCAACACAATGCGGCCCAAAGCACGCTCCGCTCTTTTCTCACCCACCAAGCTCTCCACGTACTTCCTGTTTCTTGTTCCAATCAAAACTCCCAGAAACTTCACCTTCTCAGAGGCTAAATGGAAGATTTGCACACTGTCATCCTCCATTTGCAGCTTCAGGTTTCCGTTCAAGTATGACCTAATTTCGTCCCGGGCCTTCACAGCTAGAGCTTTCGGCCCTTTCACTCCCATTATCCACTGATCACCACAGCGAATGTAATGAATCTTGGAGAGTACTGGATCTAGGGTTAGCACAGGGTTGTCCCGAAGCCAAGCATCAAACTCACTCAAATACACGTTGGTGATCAAAGGCCAGAGAACACCACCCTTGGAAACCCCTGTTAGGTTATGAAACCGCTCAGCACTTTTCACAAGCCCTGCATTGACAAGCGTCCAGTACAAGTCCAGGAGCTGCTGGTCGTTCACGGCTCGCATTAGAATCTCCGCCAACACAGAATGATCCAAATTCTTCAGTAATCCGGGAGTGGTGGCAGTGATCATCCACGTCGCGCCAGTCCACTTGCGTACTCGCTGCAACGTTGCTTGCGCGGAGATTTGGGACTTCGCAAAGACCGGCTCGAGAATCAACCTAAAGACCTCCTGGATGAGCTGATCGGTGAACGGAGGCGTTCCTATGAATTTCCCATCAATGGATTCGTTCTCAAGAACAGGCTGGAATTGAAACGACCTATTTTTCATCTGCTCGATCACTCGGTGAATTGAACTCTCGGAGAAAGAAGACGCGTCCCCCTTGTTGTTGTTCCGCAAATTGCGATAGGCCACTTCGTAAATGTCAGGGTCGAAAAAAGTGGCGTATTTGCAACGGCCATTACTTTTGGAAATGTGTCTGGCCTTGCCCGCTTCTGGATAGTCCTGCTGTTTGAGAACTGATCAAACAGGGGTTGCAAAACTTTGAAATCGCTACACATCGAGTAATCCTAATCCTAACCCAAATCCGAGATTAGGCTCAACGATTCGCGAATTGTGGTCCATGAGGTTAGGAAACCGCACCTGTCGATGATCGAGGCTCCAGTCGGGCACCGTTGCGAGACACTTCACGCTGCTCTGGTTCCTGAAGGCCAAGCCGAATCTTCTCACACTGGCTCGCAACATCCTTAAGGTACCGTGAAGTGCAGAAACTTAACACCCTGGCAACAAGATGAATCTCTACAGTCGATTGGAGCATGTAAGTTAATTCACATCCTCGACTGCCGGGCTCCGACCATGGAGGAGAAAAAGTGTACAGGAAATCGTGGAGCCTGCATCACAGAAGCAGGGGTTTAGGGTTTTAGGGTTTTAGGGAGAGAGGGCAACAACACTTCATCAACCCAGAAAACGGAAAATAGTAAAAACATAAATATCTCATTCCCACAAGGCCGTCAGGGCGTATATTTTCCTCACCACAGTGATCAACTTAATTCCATTCCAATTGCTACCGACGCGGATGATTTCCATCCAATTCTTTTGTGACTCACGGCTTTCGTTTTGCTCACGCCACCTCTACAAATCTAATCAAATTAAATTAAAGCCATTCAACCCATGTTTAGATTTTCCATGGTCCCAAAGCACAAGTGAAGTAGTAAAGATGGTTCACCATGTATAATTTTTTAATATTTTTACTATTTCTTGCATAAACTAAATTTATGCGATGAAAACTGAGTTCCATAGCGTTTGAACTTGACTTATAAAATGAAGTGTACCACGTTTAGTTTCTAATGGACACTTGGAGTTTTTGGAAAAGCAGGTCAGGGATTTGGTACATGTTGCCAACTCATACCGGACGTGTAACGTGGCATTACACCTCGGATTTTATGAAATCAGTGCTTGTGGATGGGACATCCATTCGCACAACGCCTCCGAGGTCGTTACTAAATATAAACCGGAGAAAGCAGTGGAAGAGCACTCCAATCATTAAAAGCACTACTGACAAGCATTCGTGACTGATTTTTGGTGATGCAAGATGAAACTCAAGAATGCAACCCAATGCTGCACTTGATCATCAATGAAACCTACTCACATTATTGTAGTTGTAAAAAGCGGGTGGAGAAACGATGCCTAATGTAGAGTCAGCATTGTCTTGTTGCTTGTCGTAACTTGTTCTTGTGGAGTCAAGTGGTGTGAAATTTCTAATAAGCTGACTCATTGTGATGGCATCGTTTCAATGCACAACGTAACTCGATGGCGCAGGGAAAGCGTGTCTTCATTGATTTAAAACATGGGGTTGTCGGTATGTTATCATGACTAACCCTTGTTATTGTGAATTGTTTCATTCCAATTGGATGTTTAGATGTGACAATCTTAATGTAACTAGGGGATAGCCAACCTCCAAAAAGCCAATTTTTTAGTCACACCTTCTTGGAACTTCACAAGCAATGTGTTCATGTTCTAATGATGTTTGTTTGAATGATCCATTTTGGACATATCTATTTGTAGTTGAGCAATGATCTTAAAAAAAAAATAACAATTTGTATAATTATAGACCTATGACTTTTGGTAGAAACGTATGTCCGTGTTTAATCAACTTGTATCTATTTATGTTACACTTTGTTTTCAAATTGACATAATATAATTTGATACATTGCATATTATGTCATTTAAATGACATATTAATATAGTTTGAAACATTGCATCAAGAGCATGAATTGAATATTTGGAAATAATGATTGTGTTTTGATGAGCTATTTAATAGGTGCACCTTTCAATCCATTAAATTGTTTTGGATCATAGAGGTTGTTTTGACGTGTTTCTAAATGGTTTTAAAGCATTTGTGATGATTATAATGTCTTTCTAGGTTGTTTCAAGTGGATTTTAATCTTTGTACTTTTATTTTGTTTTGTCTTTACAAATCAAGATGCTCATCCTAATTTGTTTAGAACATGCACAATGACCATTGGATGTTAATGGTCATAAGATGGCAATCTCAAAGATGTTTAGATGTCATTGGCTCCATTTTATTATTTGTGACAACCGTTATTATTATTTTCATTATAGAGACTGGTTTTCGTTTGAGACTTGGTTTTGAAAAGAAGGACTGAACATTTTTGAATGTTGCATATATATGCCCTTATGTATAATTGAATGTTTTATAGGAGAAGAATAATTTGAAAGATCTCTTGAGTGACTTAATTTTAAATTTAGATAGAAGATTAGAAGTTAATATAACACAATTGAAAAAATATACCCTTGCTTTTGGAACATAAACCCCAACTTGTACATTTTAATGAGTGACTTACAAAATCGATAAGTTGGAAATGTTTGCAATGTGCAAAATTTGTTATCAGTTGGAAGATGCATTAGACAAAAATCCGATTATGAAAGCGGGTTGCGAGTGCCAAGGCGACAATAGCAATGGTCATGAGGCCTGTCTCGTGAAGTGGTTCAAAAATAGACTTCTCACGTCACTAAGTCACTAAGTCTGGAATGCGAGTTGTGCAAGTAAGCGGTTCATCCATTTGGGTTCATAGGTTGTGACTTTATTAACTATTCACATCAATGTATGGGAAGAAGAAACCTACAACATATTAACATTCGATAACTTTTGTGACTACCTTCCCTCAACAAAATGATGTGGAATATCCCACATCAATTCATCCCCCGATGAAATGATATGGGGGCTATGAGGGCATGTGACATTAACCCCTAAACGATTGCTCAAGCCAAAATGGCCTACGGTTTGCAATACAGGCCAGTTTTAGGGTAGTTGGACCATGTATTTGCAGAAACTGAATTCTTCAACAATGTCTGCAGAGATGGGAACTAAATTACCGTGAAAAGAAAAAAATTAATTGAGCAAAGATACAGAAATTGTGCCTACGAGAAGTGCGTATTTTGCATGTTCTGGAAGGGACCCAGCCTGTGTACGTACAATGACGGGGAAGTTCCATGTACGTACTGTATAGTCACCAGGGAATGTTCACCGGCCCAACCGGTTTATAGTTACCTGTGAGTTGTCACGGTATAACAACGGGTTTGCTCAAAAGTAGTGGGGTTTCTCTGTGAGGATATTTTCAGATTGTTTATTGTTGCCCTCAAGAGTGGCGGCGTTGGAATTTAATGCATGGCGAGAGTGCTTTGAAAATGGAGGGGGAAACCATGCAGCAGAAGAAATATGAAGTGGAGGAGTTGCGATCTAGAAACAGAACTTTTGCAACTGTAGCAATTCGTGCCTGTGAGGAGCCGTATAGTCGTTCTTGTGATTTGTCATTCATGGGAGGGGTTGGAGAAGTTAGTACATCAGAAGTTGGGGCCTTTGAAGAATCGTGTGCCAGATTACATTGTTGGGTAATCAGTCAGGGTGCCACACAAGAGGGGGCTGCAAGAGCTGTGCAGTTGTTGGATAAGACTTTCTTCCTCGCTCAGCGCCGACCAAGCCGTTGGAATCGTCGAGGCAATTTTGGTGAGGTAGAGCGCTGTAGGTATTTTTGGTATCGTCACGTTGCTAAGCTCCTTGGCTGGTGCGAGCGGAAGCAGTACCCGGAGTTCGTCAAAGACATCTTGCGGAGGGAGATTTTTGTGACCTTGCCGACTAGAGATGGAGAGAAGAGTGCAGTTGCAGTTCATCCTACCGTTGCCTCCAGCACCTGTGCTAGCGGAACCTATTGCACTGATGAATTCAACCTACAACATGCCTGTAAGTTTCAATTTGCCCACGCTTCTTTAAAATTAAGTGTGATTTTAAAATATAAAAAATGTGATCCCAATAATCTCAATCTCCTCTGATAGTTCACAAAAGTCTTCTTGGAAATCTTGTCCGGATCAAGTTTTGATTGAATTGGGCATGTCTGGATCGGGTTCTTGATTGAGCAAAAAGTACTTGTTTTCTTTCCACATTCGTAGCATACAGCTTCACCTTAAGGTTCTTCATGAGAATCTCATGATTATTCTTCACTTTAGGGAATGTACTGTCGATGCACAAGTTGCACATTCTTAACATCAATTATTTTGAGGAAAACGGAAGCCACACAACTAAGTTAGCTAGCTGATGTCATTTGAAGTTGTAGTCCTATTCTCGTAACAAACTCTGGAAATTGTGTCTTACAAGTGGCCGTCAAGCCCTAAATGTTCTCACCCTTTTCAAATTTGGTAGTTTTTCAAAGATGCATTATAAAATTCTACTAAGAGGGATATTTTCAACTTAATGAATGAATAAAAGTTGTGCATTATGAATTTTAGTTTCTATCCATATGGTTAGATTTGCAATTGATATCACCAATATTTGTGTATAAGTTTTCAAACATAAAATAAAGAGCTCTTTTGTAATATGATTAGTTGCTTAGTTTTAGACTTACACCAAAATGTCAAGGTTTTTGATGGCCAGACCTTGCTCCAGGTTGTAGGTCAACCTCCTGCCAAGAAAGCCCGAAAATCACGGGCAAAGAAGGTGATACAAGATATCCCTGCAAATCAACAGCTCCCGGAGAATGCAGGCAAGCCGAAACGAGTACGAAAGTCAAGAGCAAAAAAACAGACACCAGTGGAAGGAGCTTTACTACTAGAAAATTTGCTGACTCCAGTGGAGAAGCCGAAGAGAAAGTCAAGGGCAAAGAAGAATGTAGCAAACGTGTTGCAGCCTCTAGAGACAAATCAACAAACTCCGATGCCCCAGATCGAGACTCCAAACGACATAGGGCCACCGCCAACTGATCCAATAACAACTGCTCAAGGTATTGCTGACACAAATTTGCTATGTTTTTCTCCAAGGCTAGAATGTTGTACTAGGACCCTCCTGTGTATTATCCCTTGTAGAATGTAGCCACGGGGTACATTTTTCAAGGTGAGGTTCCATATACAACATATGTCCGTGCTACATGCGTATATTGAGGAGTCCTTGTTACAACGGTTTCATGCTTCTAAGGTTTGTGAACGGTGGAGGAAATGTTTTTTTTCTTGAATGAAACTTCCGTAACAAGTTAGTGGCTTTCCCTACAAGCATGTTGCATTTTACAATCATCATTTTATAACATGTGTCCTCATGTTCTCTGCGTTGTAATGTTGCATGCTTTGTGCATTATAATGTTGTAATATAATGTTGTTTGCTTTGTTTTTGGTACACTGCTGCAGGACCCACACGAAATGGCAGGTTTACAAGAGTTGAGAAAGGAAAGGGACTGAAGGGAAAGACTCGGAAGCCAAAGAATTGGATCCCACCATTGGTACAACCGAATGACACTTCCGCTGTCATGACAAGAGCCAAAAAGAAGTTGCTGGCTCATTTTAAAGGCCAGCCAACTGCACAAGAAGATGCAGACCTTGTGATCACGCCTGTACTGCCTCATGCAATAGACAGGCAACTGGAGCTTGAAATGGACATCAACTTCCAAGCAGAAGACCTTCGGTTGTTTGGTGAAATTTCTGCCCCAGAGTCTCAACACTCTGTAGGTAGCATGGACACTATGAATTTGGACATGTGGGACTCATTGGTGGCCAACCAGCTTTGGCAAAGAGCAAGCCCCATCCATCCAGCTCCTGGCTTTTATGCCACGCATCCAGGAGGCAATTTCGAAAGACTTCCAAATGAAGTTGTGCATACAAAGGAGGGGACGCATGCCATCTACAATTATTGGAGTACAGAACGAGCTGGATGGGCCGTATTAGTACCAAACAGATTCCTCTCAGAGACGTCATTCCATACAGGAGACACGCCCACATGGACACAAGGTGATATAATAGGGGAGGGCACACACAGAATCAGTGGTATAAAAATGGTGGTGTGCGAGTTAGGCGGCTTTGCTAGGCCCTTGCACATGGAAGAAAGCAACGTACGCATTGCAACTGGACCTCATGAGCATGCAGTTGGAAGTGAAGGTGGCCAAGGATATGGTTGGCATAGGCGCATGCATTGCTTTAGTCCGACGGTGCCCTTGGAAAACTCGGTGGATGCAGAAAACTTTCCATTTGATGTTGAAGAGGATGATGTGGATGAGGATTTGATCTTGGCTGATAGGGATGAGGATCCTACGTATATGAATAGAGTAGATGATGACCACAACATCGCAGTACACATTCAACAGGCAATGGGAGCGACGGAAAACATACAAAGAGCACCTCAAGCTCAAGGAGTCCCCATATCCGACTACGAGGAGCCAGAAGACGTTGAAGCACTAGACGGGACCCAGGACTCCACGGCACGTACTACATTCCCTCGGGTGAGCTATTCACTACCTGATTATTTTTTGGGTGTTCCATTTAATATTTTGGAAGAAGATAGCTGTGACGAAGAGCCTGTCGGTGATGGAGACTCGAGTGGAGCCGAGTGGTTCCCGGATTACCGTGACATGGTAGAAAGTTCGGATTCTGATTTTGATGTTGATCTATTGGATGAGTCTGAGCACACTTCAGCAAACGTCGAATGGTGCATGGATCCAAATGCATTCAAGCCTGCCCAACTTGATGTAGATCAACTTGCTCAACACTACAGGAAGGAATCATGGTCCTCTGCAAGCGTGGGCCTCATCGGTACTAGAGACAATTTCTCTGGGCCCAAACCTGGCTTCAAGTTCTCAAAGCCAGAAACAATCCCCCAACCAGAAAACGTTTTCAATTTGTATTGGTCGGATGAGACGCTTTCTAAGATCATTGTAGAAAGTAACCGATACGCAAAACAAGTGTTGCCCCGTGTAGATCCTAAAAATCTTACTGAAAAACCACGAACCAAAGGCGGCCTGAAATGGGTAGACCTTACGAAAGATGAACTTAGAGGCTGGCTAGGATGTTGCATACTTATGGGATGCAAGCGTTTGCCATCATCGCGTCATTATTGGATGTGCTCTGAAGACTTTCTTCATTGCAAGTTGATAAGTAGCGTCATGACCGTTGCTAGGTGGGAACAGATTTGTCGTTGCTTACACCTCGTGAATAACCAAGACATTGTGAAAGATAGTAACACTACAAGGAAACAGTGTCCGAATTGACACGTCCTAATTGACAAAAACTGTCCGAATTGATAGAAATGTGTCCAAAGTGACAGAAATCTGTCATAAAGACGAGTTGATTCGGACATGTTTCTGTCAATTCGGACACTGTTTCCTTGTAGTGTAAGGACCCCCGCTTTGACCGTATTGCAAAAACTCGTTGGCTAGTTGAGCAGTTTGTCAAAGTATCAGAGGAAATTTACAATTTAGAACGCGAGATTACCATCGATGAGTGTGTAGTGCCCTATAAAGGAAGATATTGCTTTATCAGACAATTCATGCCTGATAAACCTGTCAGATTCGGCATTAAATGTTGGCTTCTTGCAAGTTCAAAAAGCCGATTTGTTTGGAGGATAGAAGTGTATTTTGGAGAAGGGACTGGAGTGGATGGTGAACACGGCCTAGGGTATTGTGTAGTGGATAGATTGATGATTGGTCTGAATGGTAGAGGGCATTGTCTAGTTGTGGACAATTTATTTTCTAGTGTCAATCTCTTCCACCACCTAATGGTTGAAGGTACCTGGGCCACTGGCACAGTGAGAAGGACTAGCAAGAACCTTCCAGGAGGATTGTACAAGAAAATTGATGGCGAGATTCGTGGCACGATGCTCATTCGAACACATGTCCATAGACAGATGGGGGTTGTTAGTTGGAAAGACAAAAAATTAGTTACTCTGTTGAATACGGCCACTGCGCCATGGGAGCCAAATGTACAGGTCTTGCGAAGAATTAGAGGTTTAAACGGGCAACTTATTGTGCCCTCCTCTCCCATGCACAAACAGTACGTGGAATACATGAGAGGAGTAGATGTTACAGATCAACTACGTAGCAACTACTCCTCTCAGTTAAAAAGTCACAAATGGTGGCATAAAATCATGTTTCTATGTGTAGATCAGAGCTTGGTGAATGGCTATGTTGTCTATGCAGCGGAGTTAGAAAAGCTAGGCTTGAAGATCCCTACGCACCTATCTTACAAGATTGCAGTTGGGAAACATTTGGTTCAAGCAGCAATAGCTGCTCGGGAAAGCAAGAAACAACGACGACCTCCAGTAGATCGTCGACCGGATCGAGTTCACTCACACTGGAGATCAGGACTAAAGAGAGGATGCACAGTGTGCGGCTTCCTGCAATGTTGGTATTGCCCAGCTTGTGGGGACAAGTGGATGTGTAAAGAGCTTTGCTATCATGCCGTCCATGCTCAATTGAAACGTGAAGGCAAGGCTTGATATCTCTATATTTGGCATGTTTTTTTCTGCAGGGTGGTGCGCCCCTCAGGAACAGCTTGTTTTGGGATTTTAATGTTGCATTTGCTCGTTCTGTAATTCGAAGCGAGGAGTACACCCCACCTCGAAGGAGCCGTCGCCGTAGTTATTGAAGACAATTGTAGCTTGGCCATTTTGTTTTTTGGTTTTTTGTAGGCCAAACGTTACTCCTTCTTAGAGTTTCTGATGTTTGATGGACCTTTTGTCAATCAATGACTTGAACTTTTGGTGCTTCAGTTCGCTAACCATTCCAATTCTCTTGCATGTTTTGCTTGAGGGCACACTGAATACAAAATTGCTGCATTCTAACTATTTAAAATGGTTATATTTGTCTTGAGCTCTAGTTCTTGTACATAGACTGTAGTGTCCAGTGTCAAGTTCATACATGTGTGAAGGAACACGTCTCTGCTATGTTGCACAGCTTTAGTTATTTCCTTTCTATGTTTATTTTCAAGTTTGGCCTACATCTTGGATATTCTGCATGCATTGATTTAATGTGAAAGTATTTGTAAATACATTTGAGTTAAATTTTAATGGGGTTTTATATTTAACCTCTAATTACCCAAGCATACATATTTTGCTTGATGTACAGATTTCATCCGTAGTTTTTCATCGGTCATGCACTTTTTGTAGTGTGATTTTTTTATTGAAATTTTTATGAAAAGTTTGCTTCATGTATGTGTGTTCCAATCAAAAAGGAAAAAAATTGTGAAAAAATTATGCCTCATTTCATGTTGAAATGTTTCATGCAAAAATTTGAAGATTTTAATGTAAAACTATTCTTGAAAACATAAACTCATAACATCAAGCAATTAAAAAATCTCCAAAAATCATAACAACTAGAGTATTACATAGATAGATAGAAACACCAACCCTATAGAAAGGGCCGGCTTGAATAAAGTGTCCGTTTGTAATGTCAATGACCCGATGCCCCAGAGTATTACGTAATAAACCATCACAACAATCTCATCTACATATTATCAATATCTTATTTGTAATGGAATAACATAACAATTTTTATTTTATTTTATTTTTCATATTGTATAGACAATTATTAGTGATAGCAATCATAGATCTAACCTTATGCATAGAATCTAAAATTTAAAATGTATAACTTTTATTCAAGCATCAAGTTCCAAATATTCATGTACGTTGCATTTTATAATACGTCTTTGCAAAACTACCCAAACTAGACATAGGTGAGGGCATTTACAGGTTAATGTAATCCAAAAATTGTGAAAATTCATCAAAGAGTTCAATGGTCAAACAATCTATCATGATGGTAGCTCATATAGTTTTCTAGCTATGTGGAAATTTGTAGACAAATTAGCCACTCCATGTGAGAGTTGTGCAAGATTTAGCAAGGCATTAGTCACATTAGTCACACCCTACTAATTCTTCTATAAAATCCCCATACTAATTCTAAAATCCACATAAGAATCAGTAGAGTTATAATAATAGGAAATGAACAAATCTGGAATATTTTAGGTGGAATCTTCCTATCACAACAACATATATGAAGAGATTGCGTTCTAAGAAACAAACAAAATATAGCATTACAGCTCCACCATCACAGACAACCCAATTAGGTGATTATTTTCCTTAACGTGGAATGATAAATCATAAAGCAAAACTTATAATAATTTTTCTATTAACCATATCTCTTAAATTGATTGACATGAAACTTCTTATTTGAAAAGTGACCTATGAAAACTAGCTTATAGTAGATTAAAGCCATGTAGGATGTTCTATTTATGCATCTAGGACATAGATAGCAAGGTCTTACAAACCTATATATCCATATATTAACCTTTTAACCTACGTTGAGATCCACCACGGATTTCAAAGATGTGTTATAAAATGTTTGATGAATCATGAAAATGGTGTTGACATACAAAGAAAAGTTGTAAATCTCAATGCGTAGATCAGATCTTTATTGTTGGATTTGTCATATTTTTTATAAATTAATTTTAATTAAAATTTTAAAGTTTTCTTTTAAAATTTACTTTAACCCCTAAAAGCCCGAGGGGTATTGGACAAAACATAGATGTGTTATAATATGTGCCTTCCATATGTTCGATGAAGGTTGGTTCAATAGACAAAATGTAGAGTATCATCTTTACAAATTATCCGTACTGTCAAACTTCCTAAATAATCTTTAGATCATTTTTTAATGAATTTAAAAGCTTTAACCTCCGAAAATTTGTATAAATTATAATTTTCAATTTTAGAGTTCAAAATTTAATACAATTGGTTAAAGTTGGGCTATCTATCGTAAACTTCAAAAAAGCAAGAGAAACGATGGAGGAATCATCATTACTTTCCCCAAATAGCAAATTTTGTAACACTAAGACAATGTTGAGGTGATCTACTTTGAAAAATTCTCCCGGGTGGAGTTTAACTCGGATTGCCATAATTCAAATTGGGTTGGAAAGTAGACTTGATGTAGTATTTTAAAATATTTTTTGTTTTTTCAAAAAAAAAAAAATTGTTCCGGGCAGCCCGTTTTTTCCGGGCAGCGACCAGAAAATGGTTGCTCGGGAGCTTAGGGGTTAAAATCCCAAATTAACAACTTTTTATTAAAATTGTTGTAACAAATTTGGAATAATATACACCAGGAGATGGTATAATTTTCATTATTTGATTCTTTTGATTTTGGAATTTTTTTCGAAGATCTCACTTTTTGAAGTAAGAATGAAACTTGACAAACCAATTCTGTTGTTTTCATAAAAATCAACATATCTTATTTTGAAGGTCCATACTATACAAATGACATGCTTTTCAGTATCCTAGTTCTTATTATTAACATTTATACCATTATCACGCTGGACAAATGTGACATTATTCTCACTGGTAAATACTCGAACTTGCTCATGCTCAGTCCATTCTTTAATTACCTTTGCTGAAAGCTAAGGAATGAATAAGTTATATGCTCAATGTATGCACAAGTATGTTATTTATCAATTCCTCTGTTTGAAAATAGTTGTCCAATTTTTTGGCGATATTTTTGTTGCAATATTTTTCCCATGTTGTACACTTCAAAAGTGAACCTTGTCTATTTCAAATGGGGACATAATTAGAGAGATGCCCTAAGATAGGATGTCCTAAAATCACCACCTCCTGCAATCATGACATGAAGAATTTTCTTGGGGCACTAAAGTTGAGACTCAAAATTGTCAATTTCACTATTAAAATAAATCAATGGCATGTTAAGCATTGCGTAAAAATAGTTGATGGTTTTTAGGTATCACTATGAGTGAAAATTAGTACCACATGGTATGAACAACGGCAAACCTAAAGGTCTAATTTGGGTGACAAAGTTCTTTTGACTTTGAATTTTTTTATCAATTTGAATATTGCGAATTAAATTGTGAAAATTTGTGCATTCTATAAGAAATCTTCTTCGAAATGATGGAATTTTTTCCATAAATAGCCTTGTAAGTAGATGCCATGTTTCTTAAGTTTGTGGTTTTAGGACATCCTATTGTACATAGTACTATTAAAGATGGACCATTTTTTAATGGCTTCTTTGCGGAAAAATAGAGGGTTTTTTTTAGTAATACATTTAACCGAAAAGTCTTCTCAAAGAGGAAAGTTTTAGCAAACTCCTCTTGAACTCCTCTTGAACTCATATGGAAATATAAATAGACCAAAAACTAGTTCAGTATGAGTTGGGAGACAATCTAAAGCAAGAGACTGCCATTATTCTCCACACCTCATAATTAATGACTCCCACACCACCTACCAAAGCTCCAAGCCCATGGACCAAAAGGGTTCAAGTTATGACAAGACACTATTCAACTCAACAATAGCTAAAAAGAGAGATTAGAAGGAAGTTGAAAAGGAAAGTTCAATGGCCTTCTTTTCAATTAACCCCTAAATGCATGAGAGACCATAAAGCTTAGTTTTTGCTTCACTTTGAATTTATGGAAAAATCTACAAATTGAGGGATTTATTGTAGGTTCAAGTTTGGTTGGAATCACTAAGGTGAGGCAAAAATTCTAAATTTATACACAAGGATGATTTACTTCAACTAAACTTTTTTTCATTGTAATTTACAACTTTGGTAGAAAAAGCGGAATTTTCTAATACATTTTGTAATTGATATGAATTTTCTTTACAATCACTTCAAAAAACGATAGTAGTTTCAAAAATTTCTACCTCAATTTATGTAAAATTCATAATTTGTTGTAGACACATGGCTGCATCTACTAAAAATATAAAGTTGAATTCTTTTATTACTCTTAGTCACAAAATTGAGTATGGCGGATGAAGCATGATTCCATGGTCATAGTCCCAACCTTTACGGGTTAATTCAAATGTTTACCAAAAAAATTTCAGTATCCAAAGCCGATGCAGTTCAAATGAGGGAAGGCGGGAGCGGGAAAAGCCACAGCTGGTGTGCCTATTTCCCTTCGCCCTTGTCCCGGTTGTCGTCCCCACGCTGACCATTTGCTCGCTCGCTTGTGCGCTCGTTCCAGCTCACCCCTCGTTTGCTGATCACCTTTGCTCGCTTGCGGCCTCGCTTGCAGTTTTTTGATTGTCCTGCTTGCTTTGCGCTCCCGTGATTGTTACGCTTTCCTTCTTGGACGGTGTTGCTCGCATTGGTGTTACATGTCCGTGGGCGGATATCCCTGTTGCTTGAAGGACGCTCAGTAAGCGGGGGAGAAGAAATATTGGTGGTTTGGAAGCAACGACGCTAAGAAGTAAGCAACTTCTTTTTTGAGTCACATATGTTGTTTGAAGATTTCGGCACTCAAGCGAGAAGAGGCAGACCTTCTCGCTTGCGGCCTCGTTTGATCACCTTTGCTCGCTTGCGGTTTTTTCCTAATCTGCTCTTGCCATAGAGATTTCTCTTCATCCGTGAGCGGAAAGAGGACGGACGAGGATGGGCTCGGAATTTAAAGTTTACTTCCCTCATGCAATAAGCGGCTGTGGTTTCAAAGCTGTTGAGCCTTGCTGTATTTTTAGTCGTCCATCTTGCAGTGAGAGATGTTCGATGCTTAGCATTTTTTACTTGACAACTTGTATGGTTCTCCTGGCTTTCTTGAAGATCACAGACGGAGAGAGCACAGCCTGGTGCACAACCACAGTGATCCCGTTACTGAACTCAATCCTGAATCCAAAGCTCGATTTGGTTGAGAATCGGTGAAACGCAATCTAAACAGGAGCCAAGCCAGCGAGGAACGAGAGGGACGCACTTTACGTAAGTTTTTCGGTTGTACAGACAATCTAGTGCAGCCTTCAATTGCCGAATTCCTCGTGCTTTTTGGCGCTCAAACAGAGTCAGGATTGCTTGAAATCGCGCTTGCGGAGGATTGGTATTATTTTCTGTGTTGTTGCGGTTTGTAGTGAATTGTGTGAGGAGCTATGGCTCTCTAGAAACCCTAGTTTTGCAGGATTGGCAGCTTTGTTGCGGCTTGTGGTGAATTGTGGAGCCAAAGATTATCAGAAACCCTAGTTTCCAGGATTGGCATTTTTCTCTGTGTTCGTGTGCTTTTTGTGAGGAACCATCGCTTGTTGCGGTTTGTGAATTTGCAGGATTGGCATTTTTTTGCTGGTTTATGGTGAGGAAACATCGCTTTCCAGAAAGCCTAGTTTTTAGGTTCAGCATTTTTTTGCTGTGTTGGTGTGGTTTGCGAATTTGTGCTTTTCGTGTTCACTTTCTGATCGCGTGTTTTTTATTAATCTTATGTGTGTTGTTTTTTTTATGAAATTGGTGTTTGGATAATCAATGTTATCTTTTACTTTCTTAAGTTACTTTGGCTTTATACCTTTCTCCGTCTGCGTTAATTGAGCAGAATATTTAGAGCACTAGATCCGACGTAACCCTGGGCTGCTGGTGAAGTATATTCTTGGTGCATTAATAGACAAGCTCGGGGTAGACCTTGTGCACATTCTGTTCTTCTTGCTTCGGAATCTCTCTAGTTGTTTGGTTACCTTGCTTTTGTGGAGTATCGAAACTGGCTTGAAAGCTACCTGGGATTAATCTTAATGACGGTCGTCTTCGATTCTCTCTCTCTCCTGTTGCAACAAATTGCTCTTTTTGCTTTATAAAAGAAGACCGTGCGCTTTGACCAGATAGCTCCTCCTCAATCCATTATCATTCTTCTCGTACTGGATTGATTGAGTTGAGCGCATCGGATTGGATCGGTACAATCAGCGCCATTGCATCAATCCCAGGAGTATGCCATTTCATCAATCCCTCGTTTTCTCAATATTCGCAATTGCGCTTTTGAAACCCTAGATTAGCTCTGTGAGTTGACTTCAGCTGTTGATGGCCACGAAAATTTGGAGAGAGAAAAATGGCATCGAGTTTTTTGAGGTTGTGAAGAACCAGCCTCAATGCCCTCAAAATCTTAGATAAAGGTTTTTTTTATCATAGATGGATGAGAGTTTGAAATCATGGTGATCCCCTCTTTCTTTGCCTTATGGTTTGTACGTGTCCTAAAGATTGGGAACTAATGCATCGGTTTCTTGGGTGCACAGGTGAATCCTTAGTTTTACGCTTTCAGGTGGATAACTATGCTGCGGCATTGATTAGGTTTAGGTGTACATTGTACACAGCATTCTAGTTTCTTAGCTGCAGGCATCGCCTGAACAGTGGGTTGCTTCTTGTGAATTGCGGCGTTCTTCAGGTACAATTTAAGAATTGTAGCTATCACTAGATATGGAGAATCTACACTTTGTACTCTTACTATTTAGTGTGGCCTTGACTTTGTGCTTTGATATGTACTTAGAGTAAGGTTCTGCCCACCTGCCTACTTAGTGGAAATGGTTTCATCTATTAACTCTGTTAAAGGTGTGCACATCCTATGGATATGTACACTGGATGCGTTGAGTTAAGAACCTTAATATGTTGCTAAATGTATTGGTGAGAAGTTGAAGGATATTTCTCCTTTGATTGGGGTAGCCAATACCTCTTTAGTGACTATTAATGGTTATAACTAATTTGCAGGTGGGCAGAACCTGAATCTAAGTACATATCAAAGCACAAAGTCAAGGCCACACTAAATAGCATGTTTCCATTCTTGCTTGAGTTTTAGTTAGTTGTCCTTTAGATTTAAAACCACTCTATGTTTGTGATGTTAATAGAAAATCTTATTTATTTGGTGTGACTTGTGACTGTTTCAAATTTGGAGGAAGAGTAATCTAGTATTTCAAAAATCCTAACATTTGACGTTTCTTGTTTGCGTCCGAATCACAGGTGATAAAGAGCGGTATACCCAATTTTTATGCTGCTGCTCTTGTACTTCATAAACTTCGGTATGCATGATTTTCAGAACGAGTTTCATTCTAAACAATGAGATGCCAAATCATTTACTTCTAATGTTTTCAAATTTAACCCCTAGATGACCAAGAAACCCAAATTGGGTCTCCTGTTCTTTAAAGCAGTTTTGAGTAGGTCCTCTGTTAACTTATTTTTGTTCAAGTTTATTTGTTGTTTTGGACAACGCATGTAATGTTCTTCACAGATTTCGGTGATGTAAAATTTGGTCCGATCTGAACTATATTTTTCATAACATGATCTATTGTATTTGTCGTTTGAGAATCATGAATCCTTAGTCCTTTGTGGGTTAAGATAAGGGTAATACTAAATAATTTCAAAAAATTCGGTTCTTTCTAACTGGACTTCGAAACTCTTTTGTGAAAACCGAAGGAATAATCATGCGCTTAATGCGTTCTATAGTAGCACAGTATTGGTCGGAAATGGCTCTTTAGACCTTTGAGGGTTAAAACTATTGTTATTTGTATATGAAATGACCAAATGCCAAGTAAAATTTTCTAGTACTAAGTAGGGCTTTCAGCTGTGCTTCTTACATCTCAAGATTTAGTCGCTATTCAATATTTACAAGCTTATTAACTCCTATAGGCCACCAGATGGCTCCAGTTTTTCCCAGTGATTTTGAGCTGGTTTTATGTAGATTTTCTTTTTGTTAATTTGCTATAATTTTTATTCAACATATGTAATATTCTTCATTGGTTCCAATGATTGAAATAGAAGAAGAAGCTCCTATTGTGCGTTAGTGCTGTACGTTGTTGTACACCCAGACCTCTTTGATATCACCTTTTGTAACGTTTCACCAAACCAAATCCTAGGGGACGGTTGCAATGACTGTCACTTGTACATGAATCACTGTCACAATCTGTTGTAAAGCTTCATATAATCAATCTTGCGAATTTTTGAAGCTTAGGTTCAAGAGGTGATATAAAGGATTAAGAATTTTTTTTTTGACATGAACGTCTGATTAAGATGAGGTCAAGTTTTATGTTACTAGAACCAGAGAAGAACATTGCATGCTTTGGTTTAAATACAAAAGCTTATCAATATGCTAAGAAAGAACATGGTTGTAATTATATCAGTCGATGGTGAGTTATATGCCAGTGAATTTATATTGAATTTCTTCACTAATTCTGGATGGTCTGGACGAGCTGCTGCAGGGAACTGCACCGAGACTCAATTGTGTTGTTTGCTGGTTACAAGCTGCCTCATCCACTTCTTTACAAGATTGTGGTGAAGGTAAGTTAAAGTTTTCTCAACCTGATCTGTATAGGACAAAGAAGCTTGAATTGGACCTCATGTGCTTTTTAGTATGTTTGAGTAACTCTTATGTAGCGTTTCAATTATTCAAATTTATTTGGCTTTTTATTAACACATGCAGTGTTCTTCACTGATTATGATGATATGAAATTTGATTCCATCATAATTATAGTTTTCACACTATGATCGATAGAATTTTTCGTTTTAAAACTATGAATCCTCGGTCCTTTAAGCGGGTTAATCTCACTCAGATCAGTCTATGGATAATCTTGAAAGTCACAAGCGATGATGTTCCCTGTTGTTAGTCCGCAACACGACCAATCTCTGTTAAAATCACAACAAAACAAAGCTCGTGAGTGTTCATGAAAATCACCCATATCAAGGATTGTGCCATGTCGTAGAGATCAAATATCTGAATCCAGCATGTAGCATACAGTTAGACTCAACCCCTAAAAGACCAAGCATTCATGGGTTTTAAAATGACAAATTCAATTGATCAGATTGTGAAAAGTAGAATTCAGATGGAACCAAATCTCCTATCACTAGAATCAGTGAAGAACATTGTATATGTTGGTCAAGAAAAAACAGAAATTTGAAGTTCATAAAAGACCTACTTAAAACTTGTAAAAATTACATGAGACCCAATTTGGGCTTTCTGGTCCATTAACCCCTAAAGGACCGGGGGTGTTTCTAGCTTAGCTCTTGTTTTCTTGACTAGCTCTTATAACAAGCTCAATTCCTCATTGGTGTGGGATAATTTTGACGATCGGCACCATTGAAATCAAAAAAGACTTACATAGCTTTTGTATGAAAAAAAGATCAACAAAATCGCACAATTTTTGAGAAAATGCCACCGTTGAGAAGATTGATGAAACTTGTTCAGGATATTTTGTACTCATGCTGAAATCGGATTGATCAAAAGTGCTCCAAAAAATCTGAAATTTTTACTGTGAGTAGAAATCATTATTTTAAAAATGTGGAAAAAATTTCAAGTGATTTGGAGGTGAGAAGAAGAAGATATGAGAGTCTGAAGTGACGCCAAAATACCCACCGTGCAACTCAAAAAAATCACCAAAAATTGCACACTTCATGAAATTTCGATCAAGAAGTACTCACGGATTCAGCTCTTAAAAAGAACTAGGGTCTCTTTGTTGCTCACTTTACAATTCACGGTCCAACAACTCGAAATTCCTTACTTTCTAGTTCGGGAAGCCACGTGGTGGCCTCGTGGTCCTTTAGGGGTTAAGGGTTAACTTGCTCCATGTCCTGATGGAGATTTCAAAGAAGGTACTAGCACAATATCTAACAAATTAGTTATCTAGATTCTAGAGCGCTAGACCCTCACAAAGAATCATTTTTTGGTTACCTTCTTTGAAATCCAACATTGTGGCAAATGATGCCATTCGAGAAACTGGTTCTTGCTGACCGTGCCACTGATTTAATCAAAACGATAGTTCATGAGATCACAAATTATGTGAGTGGCAGATTTAGGCTAGATGTGTGGGATTAAATCACCCATATCAAGGTTTAAAAATGACCAATACTGTAAAAAAATAAATTCCATCAGATGAGTGTAAATTTTGCATCACTGAAAAGCGTTGCATGTATTCGTCAGAAAAGAAATAGAATTGGACCAACAAAAGCCTGATTCTATGAATTAGCAAGTGGTGTAAGGTATCCAAAGTAGTACAAGGAAGTTGCTTGTATACTTGTTAATTTATCAACTCTTGAGATGTTCCAGAAACCTAAAATCTGAACGATTGAATCTGACATTTTGAACAAGTCCTTAAGTCCTAAAGGACCATAAGACCACCTGGATTTTTCAGTAAATTTTAAGTACGTTTTATGTAGATTCTTTTTTGTTAGTTTTTTATAAAAAAAAGTATTTAACATATGTTATATTCTTCATTCAGTTAGTCCCATTCAAATTATAATTTTCATAATGTGATCGTTTAAACTTGTCATTTTAAAACCATGAATCCTTGGTTCCTTTGAGGTCAACCCTGAAGTCCTCAAATGGCCAAAAGTAGCTGCATCCCTATATTACAGGAATTGTAATAAATTATTTAGGAGGCCAAAATGTACCAATAGAATGAAGAAATCACACCCTACATTTTTGAATGATAGAAATATGTCTTCAAAGTGGACTTTTCTACTTTTAGCTAGGGGTTAATGTCGTTGGATTTTTCTCTGCTTGAGTGTAGTGTTGAGGATGTTGATTTGTTGCTGTTTTTTGGTGCAAATATAGGGGCCTGCAAGGATTAAGCGATAGGAAGCTGGCATGCTGCACTATTTTATGCAAAAACTCTGCCAACATTGACATGGTCATTGACTGGTGAAGCATTCCAAGACTGCCAAGAGTTGATTGATTTCAGTGATTACTCCTGTACCTTCCAAGAGTAAGTTGTAGCCATAAACCGTTTAGTCATTTGATTGAAAGGATGATCTCCTGTTTTCTACATGGAAGTGTCATATGCATGCTCTATATATAGCAAATGTAAACCTTTAAATACTTCTTTTTGAATAACCATCTATAGTAGAGAAGTGTAGACAATGCTGAGCTCTTAGAGCTGCCATATATTGTTATGATGACCATTTAGACTTAAGATAATTTTTCTTACACTTATGATTGCCAGGAATGAACTCAACCGCCTTCACTAACATTCGGTGTCGCCTTGCCAAAGGAGCTACTGATATGTTGCGTTTAGTACATGAAAATATTCTTTCGACATGGAAGATCCTTTACGAAATTAACTATCATATCACTGTGTTTGCAGGCTTACTGCCATCAACTGTATAGTTGGTCAAATTGTAGGAGGAGCCACTTGAGTAGGACTCTTGTGGAATCACGAGCTGCAGCCTTGGAGCAAGTTACCAGCAGCTCATTCAGATATCCTTTAAGGTGAAGTTCACCTCTTACATGTTTACTCTAAGAGACTATAGATGAGAAGTTTGTAGAATTGCCTTAACACAAAGATTAGTAACATACTCTATCATCGCTATTACGTAGATAATGAAACCGTGAGGGACCTAATCCTATTATCAACAGAAGCTAATCTATTCATGCACTAGGGTGGACATATCAGCAAGTGGTCTACGCTAAATGAAAATGGAGTTGTTTGCTATGACTTATAGTGATCTACAACTTCATAATTGCATAAGAAGTTAATATGTAGTGATAAAAATTTGATCCCAACAGATATAGCTCTTGTACTCAAAGTGATATTTCCACAGCTCTATAGTGATCTCCCAAAAATCATACAGTTCCTATATATGTTAACCTGAAACTGTTAGCAATAAGCGTCAATAAACAAAATTCAGGTCTCAGCTTAATGAAAACCAATAGTCTGTCACCGAAATATCCTTTCTGCATCTTCTAGACGGCCAGTTTGACAATAGCCATTAATGAGTGCTCCATACTCACATACCCTTGTTGGATACCAGTCCGTTTCATCTTCCCCAGCGTACTTTCTGCCTGCAAGGATTGCTTGTTGTGTGTATAAATGTATACGTGATCTCATTACACTAGCAACTTGAGCATAGGCGAGTCAATCACATGTTTAGCAGTTTTGAGTTTGTTTTTAGCAGTTTTGAGTAGGTCCATGTAAACTGTTTTTTTGTTCAAATTTATTTGTTTTTTGATCAACACATGTAGTCATTGATTCCAGTGATATAAAACTTGGTTTCGTTTTTGTGAATTATTGTTTTTTTACAATATGATCAATTGAATTTGTCATTTTAAGACCATGAATCCTTATGATTAAGCCACAAGTTCCACTCATGAAAGGGTTATATGATGTGCAACTAATTTTAATGCTGAGTGACTCGGTGGTATAATCAGCTACTATTTGCGCAATTTGAATGCACCATTTGTCCCTGATAAGTTTTTTTTTGTTGGTGGTCTCAGGTGCTCCGTTGAAGGAATACCTCGACTTGAGGGAAACTTGCAAGTGTAGTGTACGAGCATTGTTGAGTCCACAATGTCGGGCTCCACAGGATCCAACACTTCTTCCCAGAGTACGACAGCGTCGTTCTCGTTTGGAGGGTCCTTAGGTCTAGCGGCGTTTGGTTCTACCTCAGCAGCAGGAGGTAGTACTGCGGCATTTGATTTCGGAGGAGCTGTTGCCTCCTCGGGCGGGGGATTTGAGTCATCTGGCTTTGGAAGCACAGGCCTTTCCAGTGGAGCTTCCTCTTCCCCCTCCCCCTTTCGCGCTACTCCCTTTCGCGCTACTCCATTGTTTGAAAATTCCGCCTCTTAAGCTACATCAGCAGCTTCGTCTTATCCATCTCACTTTGCATTTGCACAATCCCCAGCTCCTTCGAGTATAACCTCTGGACCAGGCCTTTCAATTTTTCAGCTAACTTGTTGCAATCCCCAGTTTTGTGCCTCCTCATCTACATTCTCATTGTCGCAACCAACTCCTACAACATCACCTCCTGGATTGTCGTTTGGATTTGGGGGTGAGTCTACTCCTGCCGCAGTCACATCGTCAGCAGCTGCAACGACGACGACTAGTGCCTTTTCTAGATTTTCTTTTAATTCAACCAATATACTTGCCGATACTTCAGCTCCTTCTGCAGCTGCAGCTTCAGCTCCTGCTGCTGCTCGAGCTGCATCTCCAGCTGCTAGCTTCCGATTAGACGCAACAATTGCGACCGCGAACCAAACGCAAGTTCCATCGTTGTTAACTCCAGCATTGTCGACAGGTATGAATTTGCTTTAGACAAGTGCAACTCGGAGTTCATTATGGCAGTCTCTTTGTGTTATGTCTCAGGATAACAGATTTCGCACTTCTGTATACTCAATACGTTAAGTTGAATATGACAATTAACCCTTAAATGCTTAATCCTATCACCGTGGTGAAAAAGTTGAGATTGTATGCCATCTTTCACCATTTTTATTGAAGACAAAAATAAATTTATGTTTTTTCTATATGAAAATGAATGTCAACTACAATATATGATTTTTGCAAAAAAATTTATAAATTTTTTAAATTATCATGGTTTTTCAAAGTGATAAAAGCAAAGAAAATTCACATCATTTATAAACTATATTTTAAAAATACAAAAAAATTCCCAAATGTGTAAATTATTGTGCTCTAGAAATATCTCCAAATCTAAAAATACAGTGGACAAACATAAAACCGTGGAACATTGTGGAGGTGCGATTCTAATGAAATTATGTGATCTTTGTTTGCAATAGTCATTGTAATGGAATTATGTCATCTTTGTTTTTAATAGCTATTGTTATTTATTTTTCAAGGCATCAAAATGGGCAAGAAGAGACGACGAGCTTCTTCAAAGTCAGGAGAAATTTCTTCTCACAGCGATAAGGAGACTAAATTAAAGAGTGGAGATGAGTATTTTGTTCTACTTGTAAGATTACAGTTCAAGCCTATGGTATTAACATTCATTTTGAGGGAAAAAGGCACAAACGTTTAGAAAAACTTAAAATTTACGAGCAATTTCTACGGGATCAAGGGTTGACGTGGATGGGAGAATTACCCTTTTTCACTTGCAATCACCAAGGATGTGATCCATCCAAGAAGCTTCACGCACGATATAGTGTGCTTGAAAGCCATGTTAAAAATGTTCATTTGTCCTCATTAAAAACTATTCCACCACCTCAACCGAAAGTAGTTTTTAACGGATCTTTAGAGCCAAAAATTCTCCATAGTGTCCAATCCAGTGATCGTCCGAAGATTTACTGGAAAAATGAATACAAGATAGAAGACCACATTTGGGATGATACAAAACAAATCAAAACTCCAACAGAGATTAGAGGAATTGGATATGATGAGTTACTTTTGCATTATATGAATGCAAATTTTTCTAATGAACAATTGCGGGAAATGACTAATTGGGCATCATACATAGAAAAAAATGGACAACGGGTTCTTGAGGGAGAGTTAAAGGGAGGGACGAAGATGGTTGCTCATGGCTACAGATATGCGTATGGGAAGATTGGAAGGTAATATTTTCTTAATGATCTTGTTATGTACTATTAATCTTTATTTTTAATTTTTATTTATCTTTTTTGTAATTTTTTATTTTCTTTATTGTTATTGTTTAATATTTTTTTTGAAATTATTAAAATTTACTTTTGTTGAATTAACAATTTTTGTTATTTTTTTAGGTTTTGCCAACCTAAACATCCACTTTGCTATTCTTATGGAGAAGAATTAGCAACCATGTTATGTGAAGTATTGAGGAAAATCCTTCCTCAAATTTTCAAACACTTGGAAGCCGTTTGGGAGAAAGAAGGTATGCCTATCAACGTGGCAAGAGTTGGTAATGCACCATTTACAACAATGTGTATTACAAGAGATTATTCTTGTAATCCCCACATTGATGCACATGACAACAGTTTTGGATTCTTCATTTGGATTGACGCAAATGGTAAGTTCTAATTCATCATTGAATTACATCTTTCTTCAATGATTATTTTTTTATTTTAGTTTTTAAAATTGTATAATTTTAAATAATAATAATTTTTTAATTGCAGGGGACAGAGATGAATTTGGCAATGAAGTCAAATTTTATCTTCCAGCTTTAGATTATTTCCTTATTCCTAAAATCGGTGATGTTCTTTTATTGAAATCGAAAGACTTGTACCATTGTACAAAGACACTCGGTTCAAAAGGACAATATGGAATTGCATTATTCCAAAATTCCCCTTTCTTTAGGCATCATGCTATTTTGAGGGATAGATTAGCTCGAGGGATTAGTGATAAATTTACAAAGAGTTGGCTAGAGAGTGAAAAGTTTTATGGTCACATTTAGTGTTTAGGGTTTGGTGTTTAGGTTTTAGGGTTTAGGGTTTATGGTGGTTTAGGGTTTTTTCTTGTTGCTTAGTGTTTTTCTTTTTCTTTTTTATTTGAAGGTGTAAATTCCATCTTCAGTACCGTATCTCACTAAAATACAAGCTTTTAGGGACTTTTGGGGTATCAAGTTCCACATTTCAAGTAAGCTTTTAACAAAAAAAGGTAGTGGAGAAGTTGTAATAAAGTATAGAGGGTTTGCAAACAAATGACTTAATGACAACTTCTACGTACAAAATCAAAACATCGCAAATGCAACAACAATGATATATGTTCACGTGGAAGTCATTTAGTTCAAATTTTTGGGTACATATGAGTGTACAAAGGGTATTTAATAGGGGGCTATGAAATAATTGGAATTTTTTCTATTTATAGTATATTTAGGGTATATTCTAGGAACATTCTAGAAATATTCTCCAAATGGTTTTAAAACACCTTATATTACTTTTATAAATTTATAATTTTTATCTCAAATGAATAAAAGACACCCTATATTTGCTCTCTTATAATTATCTGCATTCTTGAGAGTGACTTCTGCTGACATATGTTGACACATCTTCGTTGCAATTTTTTTATATAAAGAACGAATTCACACATAATTAGAGTACATTTTATAAGTGATAGTGACTAATCTATGTACGGTTTACGACAAAATATTATATGTTAAAATACGAAAGGAATTAGTACATTGATAAATATGAGAATACATACACTAATTGAATATGAATAAGAGAATACATTTCAAAAAATAAAACAAGACAACAAAATTCCAAACACAAGAAATACAACATAGTACATGTGATGTATTTGTTAGTATTTACTAGATTTAGTTGACTATATCGTCCTATTCTTCTTGTGATTTGTCAATTGACTATTTGGTGGGCACTTTTAATACTTGAAGGACATGTAAGGGTGGGGGAGTGTCAGTCGAAGGGCCCTTCAAATATAAATGAATAATTTGAGAGAGTTTGTCCTACCGTGCATCGGTGGAAATGCTCTTACAGTGGCAATGTTAGTTGAATGGCTCCACTCTCCTCAAGGCTTCTTGATTGGCCGTTCAAATATAAATGAATAATTTGAAAGAGTTCGTCCTACCGTGCATGGATGGAAATGCTCCTACAGTGGCAATGTTAGTTGAATGGTTCCACGCTCCTGAAGGCTTTTTGATTGGCAGGCGAGTCACTCTCTTATCCCTGCTCCGTAGCTACCTTGTCAGTTTGACTTGCTACTTGTGAGAGGCAGGTTGCAAGTGACTGGGAAATTGTCACTTTCAAAGATGGCTGCCATGTCAGTTTGCTAGGTTGTTTAGTGTATTGCCAGTGTCAACCGTATGTGTTTCAGGGGCCACGTATGTGATAGTTTAAAAATTCTCGCTTGGACAAAGCTCCATTATTTTATGCCAAAGTGAACTACATGAAGCCCTTCTAAGACAGCAAGGAGAAAATAAAATAAAATAAAATAAAATGTGACTTCTATGCCTTGCTGAAGGCTAAAATACAGACAAATACAACACTTTTTTAGACTGCACAGTATACGAGGAATTTTTGAAGAACTAAGAATCACTCAAAAAATTGATCAAAAAATTGTGCAACTACAAAACTTGTGACACGTCCTAGTAAAAAAATCTCATTGTCTGAATACCTCATAAAGGTACTCAAATATTGCTGTGTACACAGATACTGAGGCAAAAGCACCAGCAACTGGGCCTCACGAGTGTATCAAACATCCTTTAGGGGTTAAGCAAGAGCAATCAACCATGGTGAATAGGAATCAAAAGCACTCAATCAATCACAATTCAACAATGCTTTGAAATTGTTTATTTAATTTAATAGTCCATTCAATTACAAATCATTGATCACTCCATATATAAAGGCGGATGAAACCAAAAGGCACCCTCTTGGAAGGCTTTGAACTGTTCAAATCCATTCATTTCTCAAATTATAGATGTCTCAATTAAGTTATAACTTTAGACTAACAACCAATCAATATTAAAAAAAAAAAACCATCTAATTTCAAGTAAACATACTATGAATAAGTGAAACATGTATGAGTGGACAATTGAGTAATACTTATTTCAATGATTTTGATTTAAAATATCCTCTTAGACATTTGTTCGTGCACTAGTGGAAAAAATGACCTTTGGACACAAAGAAATAGTATCCAATTACGATGCCTACATCTCATATTGTTGAGCTCTTACATCATGGTGTATTGTTTGGTGTCCAATGACCACCTTTCTACATATGAAGTGAGGAATTTCTTTTTATGAAGTCTAAACCCTCATCCTAAACTAAGATTTAGCCTTTTTTTTCATGTAATTGTAAACAAATGTAAATACAAAACAAGTTCATCAAGTCATTTCACAATGCCCTACGATCAAATTAGAATGTTATTGTTTTTTTCCATTAAACAAGATGATTAATCAAGAAAAGAAATCTCATTATTTGTTGCATCCAAGGGACGTTTGGGAGCACATCTCAACTCAATTCTTTTAGCCAAAAGCCTCCCGGAGAATCGACCGCCTGGTCGTAAAAAGGTACCGTCAGTGCTAGTCCGGCCCGGCCTATTCCAGTGGAGGACCTCGACGGATTGGGGCTCCCGATTAACCTTCCGGTAGCCGACGTCGAGCTGATCGTCGGCACCTTGTTTCAACTTGATATGTCGTTGCCAGTACAAAAAGAAAAGTTCAACAATCGAGCTTAGCTGAGGAGGATAAGGAATGGTGTCGCAGCACACGCAACAAGGGTGGCGCCGCTGCGGGAGCAGTTCGTCAACATGGTGCGTGTCATTCAGTCCTCGCGAGACGGTGATGAAGTAGAGTTTCAGGGATTCTTCCCTCGCGGCGGTGGCGTAGACGCGACATGAACATCAAAATTGTTGTGCTCGGATTAGACGATGAGGAAGGATACGAATCACGATCCGAGATGATACGAGTGCCAGTTTCGTCAAGCGTGCGGGTTGCGCATGTCAAGGAGCTTCTCAAGGATCTGGCGCAACATGTGGACGCACTAGTAGCAAACCTGTCGTTTTTCATTCGTCATTTCGTGGGAACAATGAATAGTACCGGAATATTATATTTACATTTTTGTCTTCTTGTGACCAAAACTACTCATCACCACTAACACAACCCATGTGCCTGGCGCCATTTCATTTCTATTTCATTTATAGTAAGTGAAAAACAACATATTTCCTTCTAGTGTCATGAACAAACCACATGATGATGACGAAGACTTGATCGTTCTCCCCCGTTGTATGATTTTGGACGATGTTGCTACAGACCCGTCTGCTCTTCTTTCTGTTTGACAGTTCACGTATCGGAGTTATCAGCAGCTGCCCCTTTTTGATACCCTGAATATGATCCAAACCAAACAAATGACAATTAGGTTTGGGGATAGTTCATTCCCTAAACGTCACAACGTTAAGAAACTAGACAACCAACAAATTCAAACCCTTTACACGTTCTCATCAATGCTTGGATGAAAGTAATCCATTTTTTTGGAGATCCTTCACCAAGTTGTTGTCTTATCTAACGGTTGAATTTAGTCATACTTGATTACATACTTTTCTAAAATTACCAATGTAGAAGTATGTCAAGTTGATGACCAAGCTAAAATTGCATTGACTGTAAATCAAAAGCGGCCTTGCAAAAATGAGTGTATAGATTTATGAAACCCAAAAATTTCAAAGAATCACCACATTTAACCCCCAAACGCCCAAACGACCATTTTGTGGACGCTACCCGAATCTAACGGGCTGCCTAAAATTTAGAAAAGTGTACTTTTGAAAAATAAAAACGTTTTAGAATACAGCATGAAGTCTACTTTTCGACCGAATTTAAGTTATGTCAATCCGAGTTATACTCCACCCGGGAGAATTTTTCAAAGTGAATCACTTTAACGTTGTCTCAGTGTTACAAAATTTTCTATTTCACGGAAGTAATGATGTGCCATGCATCATTTCTTTTGTTTTTTTTTAAGTTTCCAATAGATATACCAAATGTAACCAATCATGCTAAATTTCAAACTCTTAAAGTGAAAATCAGAATTTATAAAACGTTTCAAAGGCGAATACTTTTAAATTCGTTGAAAACATGTCTAAAGTTTTCTTTTGGAAGTTTGACTGTATGGATGATTTGTAGAGATGATGCCCTACATTTTGTTCAGTGAAACAAACGTCATCAAACATATGGAAAGCACATATTATAACACATCTATGTTTTGTCCAATACTCCTTGAGCTTTTAGGGATTAAGAGTATCTCATTTCAAATTCATTCCAACAAAATTCACCCAAAAAATACTAATTTTTTTGTAATCAAGTTTAGAAGGAATTTTTAATTTGGACTTTTGAATTTTATAATTAATCATTGGTGATAGTATTAGTGAATATTTGAACAGTTTAGTAATTAAACATTGGGCATTGTACTATTGTTCGAAATAGTACTTTATAATGATTTTTTTCAAATTGTCAATCCCGAAACACCCTTGTACGTTTAGGGGTTAAAAGCACTTTATGAGTGCATCGACGAAATTGGGTGTATTTTGAAGAGGACCTGATGTTTTGACCGAAAAGAGGCACAAAATTAGAACACTATCTTAACCCCTGAACGTACCAATCTTTTGCACAAAAGTAGATGTTAGCCTCAAAAATAAATATTAGCACGGCTCAGATGTACACGTGGTGTACATGAGAGGACCATTGCAAGTATAAAATCTACCCAACAAATTTGTAATACTTGTAGTTGAAGGCCTCGCAAATGTAATATTATCAACAGCTCCCCATTAGAAGAGATTTGTTGTAATTGGTAGAGGATTTAATAAGTTTTGAAAGGTGACTTGGATGATAGTCATCCAAGGTTGTATGAGAATGTTGCAAGGCTTTGAATCTGTTCATGATCCACGCTGGGACGTTTAGGGGTTAAGGAAAGATATTGACAGACGCATACCCACATCATTACACCAGGAGTCTGCATTTCAACAAAAGAGGAACATCAAACAGATAGGAGTTGGTGTAGTGCAATCACCCTTTCCATCAACCATCATCGCAAGTACAGCCTTATGATCTAAATCATCAAACTGTGTAATGCGAGAGCTTGAAAAACATCCCTCAATTGATATTACTAGACCTTCAAGTTTATCGTACTCATGTCATCAACCTGTAATTAACCTGAGACAACTGCAGTACTGGGCGACTTGCTACCAGCATTCAAGCACATCCGAATATTGTAAAAAAGAACGATTCTTTTATGTGTATTCTATTCATATCTTCATGTTTTCATTTTATCTTATCTTTTATCTTGTTTTCTTTCTTGTCTTCTTTCTTGTCTTCCTCTCGTCTTCTTTCTTGTCTTTATATTTACTCTATTTTTCCCTCAGTTCTGGTTGTTGAATCCCAAACAGCGGCAGCAAACCAAAACATATTTATACATACACATATACATACACACACACATACACACACACATTTATATATAATTAATTTATTCATGTTTAAAATTTCTTTAACAGTTTATTATGGCCGAGGGGTGTTGCTAAACCCTACATAGCAGCCGTCTCCTCCTACCAAAAATAAACCAAAAAAGACAAAGATTGTTTTTTAGCTGTTGGATGCGCGGCCAAGCACCCAAAGTCCTTCTGTAACTCCCTCCCGTCTCACCTCTCCTCCCATCTCTTCTCTCCCTCTATATATAAAAGAGAGGTAAGAGTCTTTCACTTCATCTCTCACTTTCTCTCCCAATCCTTCTATTTCTCTTTTTTTTTTCTCTCTCTCTCTCTCTCTCATCTTTCCTACATATATATATGAGGAGAGAAAAAAGAGATGAAGAGGGAATGGAGAAAGGGACTTTGGGTTTGTGGCCGCGCACCCAATGGCTAAAAATAAAAGTATATATAAATAAATAAATATATAAATGTTTTTTATTTTATTTTTTGTTTGTTTGTTTGTTTTTGAAGTGACCACTGAGTAGGATTCAATAGCAGTCCACGTACATGTGAAACATTAAAATGGAAAGATAAAAAGAAAAATTCTTTTATATTTTTGCTTTGCGGCCGCAATTTAGGATTCAACAGCCCTAGCTTTAGAAAAACCACAAGAAAAAAAATGACAAGAAGAAAAACAAGAAGGGTGCCAAGAAGAAAGGCAAAAAAGAAACTAGAAGATAGACGAGAGGAAGACAAGAAGACGACAAGATAAAGATAAAAAAAAAAAAAAAAAAAAAAAGAGATAAACGAAGGATCAACGGAAAGATTCCAAAAAAATCATAATAGAAAAGATAAAGATATGGATTAAATATACACAAAATAATTGTTTGTTTACAATGTAAGGAATTGTAAAAAGATAAAAATTGTTGTTTTTAGAGAACTTTTTAGCCAATTTTTTTTAAGCCAAGTACGCTTGTGAAATGAGCGCATACACTTGGCAAAGCGCATAATTAGCAAACCGCGTGTAGTTTAAGGGTGAACACTAAACTAACTCCCGGTTCTTCCTGTACATTGATTCCTAGTTTTGGGTAAAGAAAGTGATTCTTCCATCACGGAAGAATCATGTCTGATGCTCATGTATGCCAAAGTTTTGAAGTATATTGTTAGAGTTAGACCAATATTAATGGCCGAACGTTGCAGGGTGTCCCTGGAATTGACAATTTGAAAAATAGCATCACGAACTACTATTTAGAAGAATATTTTGGAATCGATATACAAATGAAAGTTCTAGATTTTTGAGTTTGATATCCCATCCGTATGGTTGGGTTGACTAACACTATCACCAATACTTAATTATAAAATTTGAAAGTTAAAACTAAAAACTGCTTCTAAATACAACTACAATTATTGTTTTACTATTTTTTGAGTAAAATTTGTTGAAATGAATCTGAAATGGGATACTCTTAAACATGATGATTCTTTGAAATATTTTTGTTTTTTAAGTCTATGACCTCATTTTTGCAATGCCGCTTTTGAACTACATTCAATGCAACTTTGGCTTGGTCAACGACTCGACATACTTCTACATTTGTAATTTTAGGAAAATATGTAATCAAGCATGAGTAAATCCGACTGTTAGATAGGACAACAACCCGATGAAGAATGTCCAAAAAATTGGATGACTATCATCCAAGCAATGATGAGAACGTGAGAAGGGTTTGAATCTGTTAATCGTTCACTTTTTGGACGCTTTGACGTTTAGGAGTTAGAAAAAATCAAGAATCTTTTTACATTAGAGAAAAGATGAATGTTGTGTATATAACCATCAAATCATCCTAAACACACAATTCCCTATTTTTGTACTTGCTCAATGCACTCATTTTGGGACCTAATTGTGCTAAATAAATTATCAAAACAATTTGCCAAAAAAAACTATGGTTTCTCTCTTTGTTGAAATGTAAAGTGTATTGCAATAAAACATGAATATTTCAAATTTTCAAAACAAAAATTTGAATCTCATTTTTTTCTTATGGAAAAGCCTAAAAAATGGGACATAGAACAAAGGAAAAGGTGTGTTGAAGCTCTCGCAATAGAAGAGATATACGAGGGCTAACAGAGTGGAATTAATGTGAGAAGAGAAAGAAGTATAGTAAGGAAATTTTCTAGTTTCAATTTCTTTTTCTTTTTCATTCATCTTAGAGGGTGGAGGATGAGAGACCACAAGGTCAAGGCCTTGCTCTTGCTTGGCCATGGCCGTTAGAGAAGGCACACGGGTGCACACCGTTCACCTGTAGGGAAAATGTATTTACTTAATACCGGTATATGTTTTTGTCCTCGGTTGTTGAGGGTGCACGACCTCAAGGTCAAAGCCTTGCACTCACATTTGACAAACAGATAAATAACTAGTATGAAATAATATTAACAAAGCCTAACACTCACCTCCGTTCACTCGTAGGAAAAGGGTGAATATATGAAAAACCATAATCTATAAACCTCAAATATATGACTAAATGTTAAATGAGGCTTTGATTCTATATCATTTTAAAAGATGGTGATTGTAATATCAACGTGTTCATGTTTGAATTGAAAAAGTTCTATCTAGAAAATCTTTATCCCGGTCAGGATCCCAATTTACACAAAGTGTCTATTCTAGGATACTCCACGAGTGCTTCTATTATGGCAATAATTTAGTAGTATTACGTAAATATTGTGGTAATATTTTAGTGAAAGCCTATGAGAAGATTATATCGTTGTTGAGCCCTAGAATTTGCACTTATGCTAAAGTTTCCAAAATTCTCTCCGATGCTCTTTATCTTTACATCTTATATTGTCTTACTTGTTTGACTCCTACTAAATTTCTTCAGAGAAAGGCAAGTGTCATCTTTCACTCTACTTTCAAAAAAGGTTGCTCTACCAGTAAAAAAATCAAACGAAGTAGTAGTTGGTCCAAATTATATTGTTCTAGAATGCAATGTAGAATAAAAATCTTACTAGTATAAATGTGCATAAGTTAAAAGGAACCTTTGCCTTGGACACGTCACCTTTGCTTTGTCATTGTAATGAAGTTCGTTACTTCTTAGTAATATGGGGTTTTTGAAATTTTGCCATCCAATTGTACTTGATGCAAACTAGTTTCTCACTATAGACTACATTTTCTACCACAGACGTATTTAGGATTTCATAATACCTACATATACAAATGAAGGTCATTCATTTTTTTTTTGTATCACCAATATGTGACATGCAGCGGTTCTGAAATTATAGGCATTTTAATTCCTGCTCATCATTTGACATACGCATTTTGTAATAACACATCACTACAAGGGCAAAGTTAAGAGCAATGTGTCGTAAGAAATTTATAAGGACTTGTCAAATTCCAATGATACTTCAAAGATCTATATTGTTTTGGTCTCGTACACATTCTTCTCCATTATTTTCTAAACCATTAGAAACTTCCATTATCTTTTCCAATCTTCTTTTCATCATTTTAAGGTACGTATCCTCAACAATGCATACACACTTTTTCTTGTTGGGCTATCCCGCCATGGCGGTGTTCAAATTATAAATTTTCACCGAAATTATTAGCAAGGTCAAGAAGATTTCAATCCAAGTCATTTCGCAAATTTTTGACACTTGGATAATATTTTTAAAACTTTCAAAGTTGAAAGCATAGAAACCTAGATACGGCACTAAACTCCTTATAACTTCTAAACGCCCAACCATCCATTTTCTAAATGATTGAAAAAACACCCTTTGAGCATCGATTGTTGTTGCATCATGCTTGTATGGTACGTTTAATGCACTAGGCCCAATGCGCCACCAATTTGATATAATCCGCAAGAGTATTATGAAAGTGAATCCTATAACTAAGTCTTTCAAAGCATATTCTAAAACGATGAGGGAAGTCATGGTTTCAGCAAACCAATCTCCTATGTAGGAAGATGGTACTCAATAATTAAGCTCATAAAATGTATCCGATCACTCAAAGGCAATCCTCTTTAGCACAAATAAAATAAAAACTTGAATTTAGTAAATAAGGTCACACGTACAATTTAGTTTGAGGAATAATATAGATTTCTAGGCTTAGCTTTCAAAAACCAAAGCTAAATCCAAAAAAATAAAAAATAAAGTAAAAAAGAAGTGAGAGGCTTGGTTGAGCCACGCCACATGGAAGTCACATGTTGGAACTTGGAAGTTGCATATTTGGTAGTTGCGTGTTGCGATTGCTACCTCACAATAGTTCTCCATCACCTCTCCTAAAACATTGATTCTTCGTTTGCTTCTGAATTGTTTGCTCATAATAGATTTTACGAGAGAGAATTGAATTATGAAATATCCTAAATGCAACTAATGATTTATCCAAAAGAAAGTGACTTGACAATTTCCAAAAATTTGCAATATATTCTTTTTGCAATCAAAGTTGTGGAATAGAAAAAATTGGCTGGAATTTTTATGCAATTTTTACTAGAATACATTTTTAGTGCACTTAGTAGTGAAGTGTATGATTATATGGCCAAGTGAAAAATAGACAATTGTATGTTCATATTTATCAAGAAACTCAATTCCACATGTATGACCAATTTAAAACGTCAACAATGGTAATCTCTTAACGTCAAGGTGACTACATTTTGTAATCATAAAATTTTGGGGTTATTGATAGTTGTCCAAACTTCAATTATTGACTGTTGAATGTTTAATTCGGCAATAGAAGAAAGTCAAGTCCACAAAATCTTCTTTCAATTTATTGTATAACAAAAAAGAAAAGAGTGATTTTTATCAATATAAATTGAATTTAACTAAGAAAAGTAGAATATAGGAGTTGTTAATGTGATTGTTGGCATTATGAAAAAGCTCACTACAAGTAGGAATGCACCTTAGTTGTTTTGTAGGTTCTAAACCTATAGTGAAAAAGTTATAAATTTTTACTCAAATTTTGTGACCATAAATTGATTTAAATTATGGATAAACTATCTCAAAAATATAATGTATAAGTTTGCAGAACATACATGAGCATGGGAAACAAGAAGAACACATGAGACATGTGGAACTCGAGGAACACTTGGACCAGCGATTCAGGGCCACATTAGTGTACACATGAAAGAAGATGATTTGTTTTGTTTTTATTATAACATAAAAATCACTCGGACTGTGCGTCTCGATTGCATTCTTGATACCATCCAAAAGCTCTCAACAAGGAGGGGTGTAGCAAAGTAGTTTTGTCGCTTTTGGACTTACAGTGTGAGAGTTATAGATATTTGAGTGATTTTGATCACCACAAATTGAATCAAATTATGGAAAATGGAATTTGGGAGTTTTTCGATGTCATTCTTGGAATTGTTATAATGATCTCAACAAATAGTGTTGGACCAAATCGTTTTGTATATTTTGGACCTACTATACGAAAAGTCATGGATTTTTCATAAATGAATGAATGAATGAATTATTCTAAAATGCAAAAGCAAAATGAAAAGCATGAAGATTACGGGAAGCATGGTAGGGTATGAGAAATGCATAAGGAGCACGAGAAATGAATCGGAAACATGACGAATGCACATAAATACGGGATTGAAGGCGAACATAGAGCACATAGGTACTCATAGGACACGTGGAACATATGGGCCAACGACACAAGGCCACACTAATTGGTTAGTGATTTTCCCTATGGATAGGTACTAAAGGTTGTTATAGGCAATACATAAACAAAATTTGTGAATGATGAGCGACATCTTTGTTTTGTTAGTGTATTCATCTTTATGATTGAAAAAAAATTCAACTCATACATATGAAGTTTGACTCACATTGTGTTTCTTACATTAGAAATAAACTTGTTGTTCAACTACCGTAGTTTACTAGTATGTTTGGCAACTTGCTGCCTAATATTTAATTAAAGTCCAAATAGTAGATTCGGCACCTAGAAATAGTATATTAAAAGTGTTGGCAATTTCTTTTCAAATTTTATAAAATTCGGCTTGTTGTCATGTATAATTCACTTGCATTGGTTGACAAGTAAGATGTAAGTGAATAATTTAGAATGCTTTGTGCTTTATACAAGTGTAGTGGAGTTGTATCCAACAATGGCATATGGGATATGTTAACTTTGAGGTGAAGCACTTAAGGTGGTTACTTCATTCCCAACTGCATAAGAAATACGGATATGAGACATTGATATTATTTAGTATTATTTATTTTTGGAGTTAGGCAAAAAAAAAGAAGATTTCAACGCAAGTTGAAACATAATTTTCGGATGAAGAATGAATCAGTTATATATTTTCAAAGTTGAAGTAGGACACATCCCATTCACGTATCATTGGTAGATGTTTCTGTCCAAAGAAGATTTGTATTGCACACACTAAAGATGTTTAAACCAACAACAACAAATCCATAACCACACTTACATATACAAAATCCAACAAGAGAGAACCCATTACCAATTGTAACTCATGCTACAACTAACATCATTGCAACATTAATTGCGGAAAATGCCTCTAGTTGTTGGTTTAAGGTGCCTATTGGGAATGGGGTAACCACCTTAGTTAGTTTTCATTTTCATAACACGCACAACTATTGCATAGTCTTTTAATGAAACAAAATTTGTTGGACGTGAATGATTATTGATTTCTAGACTTGTCGGAGACCAACAAAATTCCAAAAAAATTGATCTTCTATGTACAAATGAGCTCCAAAAAATTGTTAAGAACGCATTTTGATTTTTCGATCTTTACACTATTGTATTGATTTGTCCATATCTTTTGCATAAAGACTTATTTTGACACAAAATTTGTTGAAGGTGGAAGAAGGTTTGGTTTCTCAACTGTTTTTTGTTGGTTTTTTTTTTATAAAACTTCACCTTCTATGTTCAATTGGACTCCAAAATCTATGTAGGACACATTTCAAAAGTTAGAGTCTTACTACTTCTTAACTCATATTCTTTGTGGACGGATGCAAATGAACTTGATTACAAGAGTAACACCTTCTCTCTACTTAAATTTACACATGCTTCCAAACTGAGTAAAAATCTAATGAAAAGTAACAATTTCTCACTTTTGGGCAAAAAAATGTTAATAATATTACGGGATTTTAGGCATCTATTTTTAGAATTGTTTTGTGCCAAACCTGCTAGTAAAATATGATAAATGAATAGTTGTTTCTTTATCTTTTCTTTCCATTTTAGAGAAAGAGTTGTTGACCAACTTAATCAATGGTTGAGTTGTTCTATGTATCAAGAGTTTGTCTAGGATATTAGTCATCTTGTACTGTACCTCACCTTTGCTAAAATGTGGAAATGCGTTTCTATTGTTGATTTCATAGGCTAGCAATTGAGATTACAGTTGAAAAAAAAAACTAGAATATTTTGTTTATTTGGGGTTGATTCAAACAATGGGGAATAGTGAAATACTAATATCAACCAGTCCAAATCATCCCGAAAGTGGACGATGGACAAAATCAAACACAACTTTCTCATCCGTCATGCATTGTTTGGAGCTTGGAATTTTTTTACTTTACATTTTATGGAAAGTCAGCTTCATATATGTGTGATCCGACTAGGAATAGAATGATTTGTGAACTTTTAATATCTCACTTCATGTTGTAGTGATTCACCAAAAAATTTAAACGTTTAGTGTAAAAGTGCTCTTGAAAAAGTCAACTCATACAATTGAGCAACTAAAATATCTCCTACAATCCTACAGTTAGAGTATTACATTTCAACCAATCACAACCAATTTCATCCACAAATTGTCAATATCATATTCGTAATCAAGTCACAAAAAAATTTCAATTTCAAGTTTCAAATTCTATACAAAATTTTGGTGATAGCAATCCCAGATTGATTCGTATGGATATAATTTAAAGTTTCTAACCTGCAACTTTTATTTATACATCAAGTGCAAGATATCCCTTTTAATTGTATTTTATGATGCATCTTTGCAAAAATTTTGAATTTGGAGGGGGGTGAATACATTTAGGGGTTATTTGGGGTTGATTCAAACAATGGGAAATAGTGATGCACTAAAATCAACTAATGTGGCTCTATGCCTTTGACCTAGGTGTTCCTCGTGATTTAGCCATGAATATAAGTTGTGTCTTCTTTCTAGAATAGTTTATCAATAATTTGTTTCAATTCATGGTGATGAAATTTGATTAAAAATTCATAACATCCACATTGTAGATTCAAAAGCTACAAGACAACTTCAGTGCACCTTTACTGAATGAGAACTTTTCAACGATGCCACAAATTGACACTAAAATCTCCAACATTCCATTTTTCATAATTTAATTCAATTTATGATGGTAAAATTTGATTAAAAATCCATAACTTTCACACCATAGGTCCAAAAGATACAAAATAACTTCAATACACTCATATTAATCAAGAGCTTTTTGAGAATGCCATTATTGAGATGAAAAATCTCATATTCAATTTTTCATAATTTAATTCATTTCATAACGATAAAACTTGATTAAACATCATAGATCTCATATTGTACGTTCAAAAGCCATAAGAATGACTGTCGTACATCCTTTCTCATGGAGAGCTTCTCAACAATACAAAGAATGCGGTTGGCACTCCTATGGTAAATAAGAGCTCTATTTTTTTGTCGATATTGGGCAAAAAGGCAATGCATAACGATTGTTGTCCTTTTCATAACTACGACAAGTTTTATATAAATGGTCATATGTTCAGCCCAAAGTGCTCAAATGATTTGAATAATTTTATACATTGGCTTGAAAAATTAGTACATTTTCAGATTCTTCTAAACCGCCGTTTTTATTGTTCATACTCTCTCTGTTACAAATTGAAACCATGTTTTCCTCTGTATTTTACAAAAAAAAAAACGTTATTTTATTCTAGAATAGAGGGAGTAAGTACCTGTATGACATCCCATTTCCGTATTTGAAATGTAGGTACAAGTATCTTATGCCATAAATAAACCACACTACCTTTAACCCCTAAACGTCACAGCGTCCAGAAACTGGACGACGAATGATTTCAAAGCCTTCTCACGTTCTCATCATCGCTTGGATGATACTCATCCAATTTTTTGGAGATTCTTCACCAAGTTGTTGTCCTATCTAATGGCTGGATTTAGTCATACTAGAGTACATATTTTTCTAAAATTACAAATGTAGAAGTATGTCAAGTCGTTGACCGAGCCAAAATTGCATTGACTCTAGTTCAAAGTGGAATCGTGAAAAATGAGGTCATAAATTTAAGAAACACAAAAATTTCAAAGTATCACCACGTTTAAGAGTATCTCATTTCAAACTCATTCCAACAAATTTTACTCAAAAAATATTGAAATTTAGTTTGTAATCGAATTTACAAGGAATTTTTAATTTTAACTTTCAAAATTTATAATTAAATATTGGTGATTGTATTAGTGAATGGAACCGTACGGATGGAATCTAAAATTCAAAATCTAGAACTTTCATTTGTATATCAATTCCAGAATATTCTTCTAAATAGTAATTTATAATGCTTTTTCTCAAATTGTCAATTCCAGAGACACCCTGCTACGTTAAGGGGTTAACATCTGATTACATTGAGGGCTGCTTAACATGTTGGCATAGGGTTGTAAATAATGAATCTACACCAATCAAGAAGTTGAAATGCCTTAAGTCAAAACGGGGTGTTTTACATGTAAGACATGAGCCAAACTAGTTAGTCATGATAAAATGTTCGAGAAAGGATAGGGCCTTCACTTTGAGAATTGGTACGATCAAGAATGGAAATCCAGCTCTTCACCTTGGGTCATTGTGAGACTTGAATTCTTAATACAATTTGGAATAATTTATCATTCTTCAAAAAGGGTGAATCATTGAAGGGAGTTAGAATGGGTGGTTGCAAGCTACGGTCACCCAAACTTTTTGTCGCGGTCTACAAATTGGTGCACTTACCCAATCTTTGGAAAATCATCAATAAATATTGGAATGGAATTTTGTGACGAAACAAAATTGCATTGTTTCTATAATTCTAAAGTTAAGATGTCTACCACAATAAAGTTAGCGAAATTTCATTTTTTCTATCCAAATTAAGCATTTCTACTTGGATTTGGTAGCGTGTCGCTTGTCAAAAGTGCACCTATTTTATGGGAAATGCTAGAAGGGGGTCAAATTTGAACTTCAAAAATTTATAGCAACATACCACAAGTGTGTACAAAGCTACCGTATTTTATTTTTTTGGTATTACGCTTACTTATTTTTTAATTAATTTTTTTGTGATGTTTTGTTTTTTAAGATTTTCGTGCAGTTAAAACTTTTTTTTGAATTTTTTTTTGGAAATGAAATAATGGTTCAATTTCAGAGCCGGGATATGAAATGAATTTTTCATAAAACCTAGCTAAGGATGTTATGTGAAAAAGGCTCTAATTACCTCTACTCGGTAAAAAACAGAAAAGGCTATTGAGTAATGCCGAAAGTCTTGAAATTAACTTAACAATTGCTAAAGTGAAAGTATTAGCATAAACCCTATTTGGGATGGTGAAATTTTTGATCTAATTGAAAGTTGAGAGGTGCGCATTACTACGCTAGTGCACGAGCTGCACGGCCTCTAGCTGCACAAGCTGCACTCTCCACTTGGTAGACCGTAGCTTGCAATCACACATCCAACGGTTGATCTTCATGTGGCATCTTTTATATACAGTTTCCTTCTTCATTTTTATTGTGGCTTCCAGGAGTTGGCCCGCATGCCTTTACACATGGAAAAAATGACCTATACTCAATTATTAGATTAATGCACGGATTAATGTGACGTTCAAGCCAACCTCCAACGCTCTAAGCTATAAAAACTGACTTTGACATGCATAATGCTTTGCTTGTTTATGACCTTTACCCCATGTGAGCCGGCCCTCGACAAGTTTGATGTGTGAATTCTGAACACATGATACTTCTAAATTATAATTAACCCCTAAAAGACCAAGTGTCCTAACTAGGACATTTAGAGAATCGGGTAGGTTCCGGTGAACACATTTTTAATCGAATTTTGAAGGAAATTTAATAGTAGATTCCCCAATGTGCCACGAAAATGGGGATTTTTTTTTTTTGGAATTCCGACACTGTAGGTGAAAGTTATGAGGGGAAATGTGTTTTTTTCGGGAGAAAGGGCAGCGGGGCAATAGAGAAATAGTTGAATTTTAGGGGGGGGCATCAAGATGGGCGGTGTGTGGAAAATGGGGTGGACTGTAGGGACAGAAGACCACCCCGTTTTCCAAGCTCATAAAAAAATTTAAAAATAATATTTTTTAAAAAATTAAAAAATTAAAAAATTATTTTTTATTAAATTTTTTATTATTTTAAACTGAAAAGTATTATTTTAAATTAAAAATATTATTTTAAACTAAAAGTTCAATTTCATAATTAAAAATATTATTAAAAAAATATAAAAATAAAATTATTTTTAAAAATAAAATTATTTTTAAAAATAAAAAATAAAAAATAAAAATCGTTCAATGAGGGACTGCCACGAGGCAGTGTGCCTTGAGAGTTAGTGGGGTCATGAACATTGGAATGGGTTGGCACTTCAATTCCCTTCCTCCACCCTTTATTTCCCCCCTAACCCCCAAAATTCTTAGAAAATGTGCTACATGTCTTCTAAAACTTGGAGATTTAATTCTTTTTCAAATTTTTTTTCGCCATTTTGTAGAGGGTGGAATGCACTTGTGTTTCACCGCTCGGATTTGTATTTTAAATAAAGAAAGTCGAAAATATTGCAATTCCAAAAACATATAGTCTTTTCTGAACTTTTAAACCCCCAACAAGTGCAAGGTGTCATTCAACATCCTAAACATCTCCAAACGCAACGAAAATTGGTACACAACTAAGTAACATCATATAGAATGTGAAAGTGAAGTGCAACAAGTTTCGGTAGTGAGGTTTTTTTGATGTAGATGTGGTCAAACGCATCTGAACTTTTCGGGCATGTGTTTTTTTGGGGTGTTTTTTTCCATCAAACGCAATTATCTTGCAATCCGTGCGGTCAAAATGAATGAAATTTGTTGTGTATGTTTTTCAAATAGTTTAGGACAAGATCTTACGGTTAGAAGGTAAAAAATAACATTCTTTTGGATTTTTTGCATGGGGGAGTAAAAATGGCAGCATTGGAGTGTTTTTGGAGGAAAAACACTCCGGTCCTTTAGGGGTTAACATCATTTTAATTTTAAGGGAATTGAGGTGTATGAACTACAATTTCTGGTTCAAACAATGGCGAGCTTTTGACACTAACGTAACACATTAAAAGACAATGTCAAATTAATTTGTAATGTTCACGGTCCCAAAACTCTCCAGTTCAAATGATGGTGACCTTTAGATCACTAGTATGATGCATTAATAGTCTATGTCTTTAGATGCGGTTTGAATATAGCAAGTTCCAAGAAGTGCAACTACTCAACATGTAGAGAACTTGGCTAGAAGGATTTAGTAGTAGGACGCATTCTACCCTTGCAAGTTGCTCCCTTCTCACTCCTTCTGCGCTACTTACCACCCCCTTCCACATGCAGTGGCCTAAACCCTCAAAAGGACGTTCCAAATCCGAAAGGTCTTGAGCATTTTGTGACGACCCCTTTTGAACATATTCCTTCATGCAATGAATGTTGAAAATTGAAAATATACCCACCCTCCACCCTCCAAAACTTTGGACAAATGCGTTGTCGGCAACTACCACTTTGCTACGTCCACAAGAGATACACTTACAATGATCACCAAAAGTGTTTGGACAGGACGCTTCCACTTCCAATATGAGCTAGTTTTCCTACATAATTCACATTCAAGTTGTAAAAATTTAAACGTACAATCACATAGTTACAACAAACATGTAACATAACATTCGCAATCAAAAATGTCATTCAAGAAATCAATCAAAAATAAAACACATGATGTGGGTGTCCAATTCTTTATGCAAAAAGTGAAGTGGTTATCTATTTACATTGGAAACAAAGCCATGAGCTACAAAATCAAGCTAAAAACTTGAATGTACAATCATAATGACTACCATCGTGTATAGCCACCTTTTGCTTGATAAACATTTGCAGCGCTCTCAGGCATAGACATGATCAATTTCCTCACGGTATCAATCTCAATGCTATACCAAATTTCTTGAAATTTCTCCCACAAATCCTTCTTGTTAGTGGGTTTCTCCTCCGACATTCTCATACGACGATCTACTTCATTCCAAAGGTGTTCTATAGGATTCAAGTTAGGTGATTGAGCCGGATGCCAAATTAGTTGAAACTCATGTGCCAACAACCAATCTGTAACATACTTAGAAGTATGTTTGGGATCGTTGTCGTGCTGAAAATAACATTCTCCTTTCCCAAATTTTGCATGTATATAGTATTCATGAGCTCCATCTCCAAAATTTCACGATACACAAACTTATCCATGTTCCCTTCTATAAGACGAAGGTTGCCAACTCCCTCCCAAGTCATACATCTCCAAACCATAATGTTTCTACCCCCAAATTTGATAGTAGGTCGCACATGCTGATTTAAAAGATGTTCTCCTCTCTTCCTCCAACAATATTGCCTCCCATCTGAACCAAACAAATTGAATTTTGACTCATCTGAAAAAACCACACAACCCCAATTCATCCAACTTGCATGCCTACACTTCTTTGCTCATGCATATCAACGTGCTTTGTGCTTTTTTGACAAGAATGGCTTCTTAGTTTTCACTCATGCTCTCAATGCTTGCCTCCGAAGACATCTTCTAATTGTATCATCACTCAAATCCAATCCTTGAGATTGTGTTTCTCTATCCACTGCTGCAGCTGTACCATTAAATGGTGCATTCATCAACCTTACAACCTCACGATCACCATGTTCATCAAGAATTCGAGGTCTCCCTTGTGAAGGAGCATCTCTCAAATGACCTCTCATTGTAAACCTCCGCACAATAGGATGGCAAGTGCTTTGAGAGATGCCTAGAACTGCTGAAATTTCAGAGTACGAATTCCCTCTCTCATGCATCTAAAGAACTAATTCATATTCAGCAAGAGACCTTCTAGGAGCCATAGCTAATCAAGAGCAATCTTACTCAATCACAATGAATTTTGAAATGCAAGAGGTCTCCATAAATACATGTTGATTCTCAAAAAAAATTAGATGCACAACTTGTGTGCATAATGAATTGGACACCCAGGATTGACACATCATGAACTGCTGCCCTTGCAAGTGGCTCAATGTCAATGATGGTACTCTTTCTAGTTTACAAATGACTCTTTAGTTATAATTAGCTGAAAAAAATGAGCACCTACCTACCAAACTTGACAAGTGTTCCTACTAAACTAAGATTGTCATTACTGTCCAAACACTTTTGCTAACCACTATATGTATTTGTAGGAAAAGAAAAGACGAAAAGATTGACAATTGTGGTGAGCGTGGATCGAACACGCGACCTTCAGATCTTCAGTCTGACGCTCTCCCAACTGAGCTATCCCCGTACATGTTTTCGCCCGGGTTTGAACCGGAGACCTTCAGTGTGTTAGACTGATGTGATAACCAACTACACCACGAAAACCGATCTTTCCAGCATAATCTGCACTTTTTGATGACAGAGACTTATGTTTTAGGCAGCAGACCTGCACATGCAAGCACTCCTGTGGATGTGGGATACATCATATCAGTTTCTGAGGTTTTGGCTCTTCAAATACAAGTAAAACACCCAGCTGAGGTTGAGAAACAGAAACCATCAAAATAAGCACTTTGGAGGCACTTCTTTTAACCCCTAAAGGACCATGCTCATTCCTAAAATTTTATCACTTTCTCGTGATGCTTTCAAAAAGGCAATTGTATCTCTTGATTGGTATTCATGTAGAAAACTTCACCGTTGAAGTTCAAAAAGGACTTAGTCATGAGATTGTACGTCAATTTTCAGAGCAATCTACGGTATATATTGCGTGATTAAAAGGTTTGATCATAAGTTGATTTCTAAAAAATTTGAACAAAACCAACAGGTCATGCATTGCAAACTTTCTCATAAATTTAAAAACCATGATTAGTGTTTGAAAGTTTAGGAGCATACAAAGATGTACTATATCTAGGTGCCCACAAAAAATGGTGTTCTAAAACCAAATACAACAACAATGATTGATTCTCAAAGATTTATGTTTGGGTGAAGTGACTTGTTGGTGACTCGTTGAACCGGTGTTTGTGATCGTTATTAATTTTTACATTGCAAAAATGTTTTTAAAGAATTCAAATATATATATGGAATATTCCAAAATATTCCAAAATAATATAAAATATCTAGAAAAGATTCCATTTATTTTGAAAAGATTCCATTTAAAATATATTTAAACATTTTTCGTAATTATTTTATAGAGTTAATGATGCAGTAATGGCAAATATTTTACATATTGTACACTTCTTTTTTTTTACAAATGTGACGTCCAAGTGTGAAAACGCTCTTCAAGTCATCAACCGCCCTAACTACCATGTCCCAAGTTCACCTACATTGACGTTTTAGTTTTTTCCCCATGAAACAATCAACGTAATTGCAAATCTTGAAGAACTTTTGTGTTCTTGAAACGAACATTTTCAATTCGCTAGTTAACATTGAGTCAAAATTATGAAATCCAAACAAGTTATTAAATTGATGAAATTATTCGTGGACACAATGTATCCACCTGGTCCTTTAGGGGTTAAGGTAGAATATTTTGAATAGCATCAACAATTTAAAATGATGATTTTAGAAGTAAAAAATAAAGAATTTGTGAATATACCATGTAATTGCTATGAATTTTCAAAGTTGTAGTAGCCAAGACCACTTAATCCATTCAAAATAATCAATGTGTATACAATCCAAACTCATTTGATGATAGTAAACCCCTAAAGGGCAGAGAAACACAAATTAGGCTCAATGTTCTTGTAAGCAATTTTGAGTAGGTTTTTTGTGGAGCTCTTGTTGTTGAAGTTCTTATTTTTACCAACATAGTCATCACATTTGGAGCTAGAGGAACAACGCATGCTCTTTTAATGAAACACCTCAAAACAAAATTTCAACTATCTGAAACTTCTACAAAAACATGTATTCAAAACAATAAACGACAGTGCCATACACCATGTCAAGTTAATCTTTCTACATAAAAGACGATTAGAAAATCTAGAACCACTACCAATAGAATAAATGGAATAGAATAGAAAAAGTGGGGTTAATGGTGAAGACTACTATTTGTTTCTTTCTGCCATTATTCTTTGCTAGATGTCAACACTTGTCTCATGAAAGTGGGAAGGGGCCGGCTAGTGGTTACAATTCTGTGCCTGTGAAAACTCACTAGCAACATCAAGCTGTGTATATCACTAATCAAACAGACCCAACGGTAATCGAACTTGAACCAGCTAATGGGGATACTTAGCCCTTCACCAACTAACCGCATAACTCATGACTTGGTAATCTTAGACCACCATTGCTCCCCTAAATTTATATCATACTGGATATATACCCAACCACTGGTTTAAAATTACCTTCATTGTTTGCTCATCATTAAAGTGTCCATCCTTGATAGGGGACAATAGTTTTATAAGAATGACCGTTAGTCCAATGGACATTGTGTCACTGTCATTACAAACGAACACACGCATTCAAAGGGGTGAACAGCAGATTGTGTAAAAGCCATGAATTTGAAATCAACAAGGCCATGAAAACTTGGTGATGTGAATGCTACAAAAAAATACATCTTGTTTCTTACTCTTTACATGCACACTCTCAAGCACAACATGGTAATACACTTCAGGATGGCATGCAACTCTGCGCTTACTTCTCTTACCTAGATATCAAATAATTGGACAACGTAATGCACCCAAATGAGCATAATAAGGTGTAGCCATTGAGACAGCTCTGGTACAGTGCCCAAAAACGTAACATGATTTGTTCGTAAGATTCTCGAAGTCATCTGCCCTGCAACCACAACCCACGTGTCCTGTAGTGTAAGTTCACTCCAATTGCATTCTGCATGGGTTACTGTAATCGGGAGTAGAGGGGTCTACACAACCACAAGGGGTCTGCAAAATAGAGGGAAGTTTACACTTGGGAACCTATGGACGTGATGGAAGTACACATATAAACTACAGTCGGGTACAGTCGGGTACAACATGCTTACAAATTGTTTCGTAAGCATTGAAAGTAGGTAGATCTTGTATCAAGAGGTCGCATTGATTCTGAAGATTGCAAATATGATAAGAAAAATTCCTACCAGTAGAGGACTAGAGTAAGAATGTCCCCTTCAATTTGTAGGTTCATGGGTGCCATATCAAGCACATTACAATTTAGGGAAGGAATCATGTTTTTATGAGCGAGTCAAAAAATATGTAAGCAACTTGTACCCGACTGTACAAGCATAGACGTCGTAGTCATTCTAGAGGATCTTGTTCATTGTCACTTTTTACTATACATGCTACGTGATGAATCGCACTCACCAAGTTCAACCAAAAAGTTGGTGAGTACTAAGTTGGCGCCGTTTGACTCACAGAAGGAGTGAAAAGGGACGCCTTCTCCTTGTAGTGATGGAACTGTTTATCCCTGCAATTTCCTACTAACTGTAACAATGTTATCCATATAGAACAGCTCATCTCTTCCTTGCTCTAGTGGAAAAGGGATTGGCTTGTCCCAGCTAGGGAGTCCACCCATTCTAGCTTGGATTAACTCTCTAGCTGGAACAAGACATGTTTCCCAATGACATAATCTGGACTATCATCCAGCACCTTACACGATATACCCTATGAGCATTTTCTGATTGTCATTACATGTTCGGATTCTTTTAACCCCTAAAGGACCCAAGTGTGTTGAACTCAGTTCCTGATTTCTTGCCAGCTTTTGTAACAAGCTCAATTCTTCATAGGTATGATGTAATTTTGACAATCAAAACCATTAAAATTAAAGAAGACTTACATAGCTTTCGTATGAAAAAAGGATTGACAATATCGCACAATTTTCGAGAAAATGCCACTGTTGAGAAGAGTGTTGGAAGTCGTTCGGGGTATCTTGAACAAATGTTGAAATCGGATTGTCCAAAAGTGCTCCCAAAATTTTGAAATTTGTACAATGCCTAGAGATCATCATTTTGAACATGCGAAAAAAATTCACGTAATTTGGAGGTGTGAGGAGGAAGATATGAGGGACTGAAATGACGTCGATATAACTTCCTCGTAGCTCAAACAAATCACCAAAAATCGCACAATTCATGAATTATTGACAAAGGAGTACTCAGAGATTCAACTCTCAAAAGAAGCCAGGTTTCTGTTGCTCACCCTACAATTCACAACTCAAAAGCTCGAATTCGCTCACTTACTAGTTTTAGAAGCCACATGATTGGAGGTGTTACAGTCCTTCAGGGGTTACTTTACAAAACAAAGTGATACTTCATAAGCTCTGACGATTTCATCCACCATGTAGAATACACATTTTTACAAGAGATGTAGAAGCAAAGCACAAAAAATTTGACTGTGGTCTTCCACTTATGAAGACAATAAAAAGGAAGGTTGTTTATTACTGGAAGAATTCCATGAATTCCATACCATTGGACATCAAATGATAGTGACTGGGCCGACTAGTGCCTTTCTCGCCCGCATGGCTGCATAAGTAGAAGTCAAACTCCCAAGGGTGAACAATGCTATCATCCAGGATAGTACCTGGAGCCACATTCACGGCAACTAGAGAGAGCTGGTGAAGTATTAGGAGGGTCCTTGGCATACCTCTTATCGGAGAGTTTCCCAAAGACCCCAATGTGAAATCAGGAACTTCAAGGCATGTGAACATGGTGCCATGATGGTGCATGGAAATGTAGTTAAGATAATTTGGTGTCAACATCCATACCAACCTAGTATAGATAAAATAACACTAAAATGATATGTATGTGACTTTTGGTGTCAAAATGGCACCAAAATAGTTTGTCCCAACTTTTTCTAATGAATGTCTTTTTGGATCACTGCTAACGTAATACAAGGCTTGTTGTCAAACATAAATAATTTAGTGCCCATTCCATGTGCAACATCCACAGGGCGCCTTTGGCAGGTTCCCGCTTGAGACAGGTGGGAAAATTTGGTGTTTCCCTTGTGCATGAACAGTGGCATGTGGGAAATTCGACCTTGAAGCAGCTTCGACCTCATGGTCATGCGGGAAACGCTTAATTTTTCCCACTTGGGACATTCCCACATGACCTGTGACTCGTTGTTTCCTGTCCTAGGAAACCCTTGGCTTTCCCATCTTGGAACGTGACAAAGGTGCCCTGTGATCTTGACTACCTTCACCTCCGTTTCAAGCACCTCTCGGAATGGCCTTGCTCCACACTATCTCAATAGAAAATAATGACTTACAACCATCAGAAGGAACCATGACCATATTACCAGGCAGTAATGACGATGGTAAATTCTTGGTAATCACTTGCGAAATTGAATAACCATTTGCAAATCTTGCTATAAACAGCAGTTTGACAGTAATGTTTACTAACCGGCCAATGAATTGGACAAAGTTCCGTGTGCATAAGAATAGGATTACATTAAATAAAATTTTGGAAGTAACTTGAATCATTTGAATATTTATCTTTAATTTAATAATCAGTCTTGGTAAACAGCTTGACATACTTCTACATTTGTAACTTTAGAAAAATATGTAATCAAGTATGACTAAATCCAACCGTTAGATAGAATAGTGACTTGTTGAAGAATCTCCAAAAAATTGGATGACTTTCATCCAAGCATTGATGAGAACGTGGAAGGGTTAGAATGTGTTAGTCATTCACTTTTTGAACGCTATGAGGTTTAGGCGTTAAACAATAAGGATTATACAGGAATCAATTTAGAACGGTAATCAAGTAGATTCTTTGGGTGTAAATGGGGTGGTTTATAGCAACTTCTCTATTGACTAAAGATTGATTTGGAATGAGTATGGAGCATTTTGAGAAATCCTCATTGTCCCCACCTAGAGCGGAAAACTTTGTATTTCCAGGGGCAAACCACTTTGGGAATCCATACACACTTTTCTAAGTGATGAAGGAATGCCATTTGGGTACATTCACAGTAACACGACCCAACCCCGCCCAGTTATAACGACTCTTGATAAGTGCTTAGAAAATAATATCTTCAATTTATGTAGATATTAGAAAAATTTAAGGACATTTTGCAACATATTTTGAACATTTTAGCACATTTTAGTCGTTATTAACGACTGGTTACGACCATATTTTAGTCGTTTTGGAGTACCAATGGCTTCCCAAACATCGTCAAACTTTAGTATACTGTATAATGACATATATTATATGTAGTTACTAATTTATATTGCATTATCAATTCATATGATAAGATTGTTGCTTAACAATGCGTTAAATTAATCACTGGTTAGAGTTTCCTTGGGTCGTGTTACTGTGAATGTACCCATTTGTATTTCATGAAATTTGAGACTTTTGTGTCATTGTCACGTATATCTAGTTTCTAATTGAAACTGATTATGATCCCATTGCAAAAGGGTGTTGACTCCCATTGGTTTATTAACATGCAATTCGCTATTTATGCACTTGGTCAAGTGCACTCATTTCATAAGCATATTTGACTTGAAAAAAAACGGTTAAAAAGATTTCTAAAAAACATCAGTGTTGTCTTTCTATAATCACTTACATTGTAAACAAATAATTCTTTTAATTACTTTTTCATTCATATATTTATCTTTTTTAATTTATCTTTTAATTTTTTTGAACTTTACTTTCTATATCTTGATTTCCTTCTTGTCTTCTTTCTTGTCTTTCCTCTTGTCTTTCTTCTTGTCTTCCTTTTTGTCTTCCTTCTTGTCTTTATCTATCTTCTATATTTTCTTTAGGTGTGGCTCCCGAACCCTAAACAAGGACATTTTGAATTCAATGTCAGATTATTTTGAGAATCTCTTTCCACTTTTGTGAACAAAATTACCTATTGTAAAAAATCATTTTACAAAAAAACAAACCAACGAAAACATCACCATTGATGAAAAATTGTACAGTGAATCTATAGACCGTCCAAAAAATGGACGCCCATGCAACTACGTGTTATGGATCCTATAATATGATGTCACTTGGGTTCAAGTTGCTTAGAAATTTGACTCCTCCTTCACAAACACAGAGTCCCTTGATATCCCTTTCCAAAATTGTAATGTGCTTGATATAACACCTATGGACCTACAAAATGAAAGGGGAATTCCTACTCTAACCCTCTACTACTTTAAAATTAAATCATTTTTGCACCTCCTACAATGCACTCCTCAACTATCCTATCTACATACTATGCTGAAAAATTTTAGGCCCGAAATAATTTGTAAGCATGATGTACCCCGATGTACAAGTGTAGGCTAACATGAGCACGACCTACATTGTGAAAATTCCCACGGTCTTGGAATAAAAAAATATTCTCTTGCCGCAAATTCCAATCTAGAATCAGTCCTGGCCACCCTGCCAAAATCGCCAAAACATGCTTAAACTAAACTTGTAGTTGTGCTTAACTCCTAAACGTTCTCACCATTTTTAGATTTGGCATTTTTCCAAAGATTCAATACAAAATGCAACTGAGAGGGATATTTTCAAGTTGTTGAATGAACAAAAGTTGTGCATTATGAATTTTAGATTCCATCCATACGGTTAGATTTAAGATTTCTATCACCAATATTTGTGTATAAATTTTCAAAATTAAAATTTAGAGCTCTTTTAAAATATGATTACAAATAAGATATTGACAATCTAATAATGAATTTGTTTGGAATGGATTGAAATGTAATACTCTAAGTGTAGTGATTTTTGGAGATTTTTTGGTTGCTTATTTTTAGTAGTTGAATTTTTCAAGAGCACTTTTACACTAAAATCTTCCAAATTTGGGGTGGAACACTACAACATGAAATGAAGCACAAAATTTTCACAAATCATCCCCTTTCTAATCAGCTTACACATGCACAAAGCTAACTTCCCATAAAAGTTTCAGTAAAAAATCCACATTGCATAAAGTGCATGATGAATAAAAAACGAGAGTTCAAATCCGTACATCATGCAAAATATGCATGGTTGGGCAATTAGGGGTTAAACTAAACTTGTAGTGTTGTTTAACCCTTAAACATGGGGCCTATGACTGTGGAATCAAGTTGTATCTATCACACTCAATTTTGCCACTATAAATAAGATAAAATTTCAAATTTATATTTTTAGTACATGAAGGCATGTGTCTACTACAAGCTATGGTTTGTTCACAAGTTTTGGTGAAAGATTGAAATTACTATGATTTTTAGAAGTGATTGTAAAGAAAATTCATATCAGTTACAAAATGTACTAAAAAATTTCAATTTGTTTACCAAAGGCATAAGTTAGAATGAAGAACATTATAGAAAATGAAAATCAAATTGTGCATCTAAATTTAGATTTTTTTCCTATGCCATAGTAATACATGTATTACTTCAATAATGCACTCAAATTGCAGGGTTTTCCAAAAATTCAAAATAGTAAGAGTAGAAACTAAACTTGGTAAGCTTCATTTTGTTGGTTAAGCTCAAATAAAATAGAATTTCTACTCATGGCCTAATGTTAGTTTGAGTAGAATGAACAAATAAATCCAAAATACACTACACGGCGAACTGTTTTTACGACTGTTTTTGTAGCTTGAACAAGAGAACAATGTGCGAGTGCATGGTAAACTAATAGAGGCAAATATCAAAGTTCCAACAGAAACAAAACCGCATTTGGTGGAGTGAATTGCTCTACTATTGGAAGAAATAGACAATGAACGTTTGCAGACGACTTGGATGCATATTAATAGGTTTAGTACATCGTATGAGACACATGGTACTATGAGTTGTTATAACAGCAATAGCTATGTAGTATAGAGCAGCATGGAGTACTCAGTTGATGTGCATAGATGCTTTAAATGACTTGATGTTTTTGTAGAAAATGCAAATAACTTTGTATCTATTTTTTACTACCTCCTTAATACATTGAATTGTAGTAAATGAAGTACCAGTGTAACATTTAATCCATGTGGTACCAAACGTTTGTATGATTGGAATAATCAGAAACTTCCAAAATTCCCGCTATAACAGTTTGTCAATTCCTAATCGTAAAACCCATGAGTACCAAAATTATACCCCCTGGCAACTTCAAAAAAGGTCCATTTTTGTTCGACGGGCGACAAGTGCATTCTCATACCCCCAAGTGAAAAAATACTTAATTGAATGTTTGCATCAGTGTACCTTGATGAACACTTAATATTACAAAGACACTACACTGCAGAGCCTCATTGAATTTGGTGAAACAAATAATTAATCCACAAGTTAAAAATTTGTCCTCCCTATTTAACCCCACGTACCAAGGTGTCCTTGAAATTGAGAATTTGAGAAAAAGCACTATAAACTACTATTTAGATAAATATTTTGGCATTGATATACAAATGGAAGTTCTAGATTTTAAGTTTTAAATTCCATCCGTATGGTTGGATTTACTACCACTATCATAAATATTTGATTATACAATTTAAAAGTTCAAATCACAAAATTCCTTCTAGATTTGATTACAAACAAAAATTTAATATTTTTTGAGTAAAATTGTTGGAATGAATGTGGAATGGGATACTCTTAAACGTGGTGGTTCTTTGAAACGTTTGTGTTTCTAAGATCTATAACCTCATTTTTTGCAAGTTCACTTTTGGAACTACAGTCAATGCAATTTTGGCTTGGTTAACAAATTGACATACTTCTACGTTTGTAATTTAGAAAAATATGTTACCAAGTATGACTAAATCCAAACGTCAAATAAGCGAACAATTGGGTGAAGTATCTACAAAAAATTGGACGACTTTCATCCAAACATTGATAAAATCGTGAGAAGGGTTTGAATTTGTTAGTCATCCACTTTCTGGACGCTATGACGTTTAGGGGTTAAACAATTAAGATTATAAAACAAAGAAATTTTAGCACCGTAATCAAGTAAATTCCTTGGGTGTAAATGAGGTGGTTTATGGTAACTTCTCTATTGACTAAAGACTAACTTCGAATGAATATAGAGCATATTGAGGTATGCTCATTGTCCCAACTAGGACTAGTTTTGTAATTCCAGGAACAAACCATTTTAGGAATCCATGCACACTTTTCTAAATAATGAAGGAATGCCATTTGTATTTCAGGAATTTTGAGACTTTTGTGACATTGTCACGTATATCTAATTTCTAATTCAAACTAACTGTGATCCCATTGGAAAAGGATGTTGACTCCTATTGCTCTATTAGCACGCAATTTGCTATTTATGAAGTTGGCCATTAGTGCACTCATTTCATAAGCATTTTGACTTTATAAAACAATTTAAAAATGTTAAAAAAAAGTAGTCGATCAATGTTGATCAATGTGAAAAAGTAGTCGATCCAACCATACGGATGGAATTTACTCCATCCGTATGGAGTAAATCCAACCATACGGATGGAATTTAAACCATACGGATGGAGTAAATCCAACCATACGGATGGAGTAAATCCAACCATACGGATGGAACAAGTTAAAAAAAATTTAAAAGTGCTTTGTTTGTATTGTTTAGAGTTTACTAGCCATAGCCGGGGCCATAGCTGACGAAGAAGTAGAAGAAAAATATAAGACAAGAAGGAAGACAAAAAGGAAGACAAGAAGAAAGACAAAAAGAAGAGAACAAAGAAGATAAGAAAGAAATTAAGTTGAAAGAAAAAAGTTGAAAGACAATTAAAGGAAAAGATTAAGATAAGAATATGAAATAATTTAATTACCTGTTTGTTTAATTACAATGTAAGGGATTGAAAAAGGACAATAATTGCCGGATTTTTTAAAAACAAATTGGGCAAACAAAATTATATTCTTGGGGACCAAGTGCATGATTATATGGCCAAGTGCATAAATAGTAGATTATGTGTTTATTATGTTGTGTAAAAATTAAAATTGTTATTGAAAATATATGATTCGGCTTGTATTCAACTCTACATAGATTTATCTTTCTTTCAAAACTTTGTGGCACATTTAGTATATTTTCCAAGATGTTCCAATTGCTTGAATGATGGTAATGGGTGCTTCCACCTTATGACCCCATGCTTTATGACCTCTCATAATTTAGGATAGCATAACCAACAATTGGGAATTACTAGTTGCGGATAGGTGTACCAATAATTGGAAAGCATAAGACAAATATCCTGCAAGCAAGAATGTGACAAAATTCCTTGATCTCTTGCACATGGTTTTGATAGCTTTCTATAGTTGCTCACTAGTCCACACGGTTTTACAACTTTAAAAATTCTCATAAAATCAAATACAAGTTGAAATGATGTGTGCTTTTCCCCTCTACTTATTACTATTTGCCGGATCTTTGAATATTTTTTCCAAGATGTCTTGACCAAATTCCCAACCAAAACGATTGTTGATGTTGCTTCTTTAACCCTTAAAGGCCCAACTGACCGTTTGTGGGTTTGATGGATAATTATTTTCATACATATCTCCATCGTTATGAACCTCTTCACTATGAAACATTTTAAGAGATACTTCATCAAATTGTTGTCCTATCCAACGATTGGATTTGGTGTTATTAGAGTACATACTTCTCTAAAATTACAAACATATTTGTATGTGAAATTTTGACCAAGCTAAAATTGCCTTGACTTTAGTTCAAAGGTAGCCATGCAAAAATGAGGTCATAGATTTAAAGAACTCAATTTTTTTTTTAAATCACCTTGTTAAGAATATCTCATTTCAAATCCAATTCAACGTTTTTTACTCAAAAATTATTAACATTTTGTTTGTAATCAAATTTTGAAAGAATTTTAAATTTTAACTTTCAAATTTTATGATAGAATCTTGGTGACAGCATTGGTTCACGAATCTAACCATATAAATGGAGTTTTAAATTCAAAATCTACAACTTTCATTTGTATATCAATTCCAAAATATTCCTTCCAAAAATACTTCATAATGGTTTTTCTCAAATTGTCATGTTAATTCGAGGGACACCTTGTGACCTTTAGGGGTTTAGGTCAAGGCACCTAAAACCGACCAAGTACCCAAAACCAACCACCCTAGATTCTTGCCTTTCGCTTTGAAAATTTGCTATGACTTTCATTTTGAAAAATTGTACTTATTCAAATAATTATCAAAAAAATTAATTGAAATATGAATACTTCTTAATTTCTTATTGCTAAAAGAGGAAAATACTCAAAATATCGATTCATCTATCCCTTGTATAGTGAATGTCTTAACCCTTAAACATCAAGGTAAGCCCCATAGGCTTATTTAAAAGAGAATAATGAAGAAAAAAAAGTTGACTTTCTCAACCAAATCAAGCGAGGATTGTTGCGTTGGAAAGCTACTGAAAAAGCGATCTAAATTCCAAATTTTCGCTTCATTTGAATGATTGTGGAATCGTTGGTAAGCAATCAAAGTTATCAAATTGAACAAGTTTTGAGGTTGGGGCAGTTGAAGTTCAGCAGTGCCGCAGTGCTACAGTGTTAGCCAGAAGTGCACTACAAAGCCGTTTTTGCAAAAATAAAAAAAAAAGAAAAAAAAAAAGAAAAAAGAAATTCCTTCAAAAATTTAAGATTCCTTCTGGGCTGCCCCATCCAGGCCCTCTTGATGCTTAAGGATTAACTGATCGGTTTTAGGTGCCTTGACCTTAACTCCTTTAGGATTGCTCATTCCAAATGGCCTACGGTTTGCAATACAGGCCGGTTTTAGGGTAGTAGGACTATGTACTTGCAAAAACTGAATTCTTCAACAATGTCTGTAAAGATGGGAACTAAATTACTGTGAAAAGAAAAAAATTAATTGAGCAAAGATACAGAAATTGTGCCTACGAGAAGTGCATATTTTGCATATTCTTGGAAGGGACCCAACTTGTATTCTGTAACCGCATTTGTTTGAGGGGGCCACGTATGTGATAGTTCAAGAATTTTGGCCTGGCCAAGGCTCAATTATTTTATGTCAAAGTGAACTAGGTGAAGCCCTTCCAGAGATGGTAAGGAGAAAAAAAATTAAAGTGAACGCGACTTTTAGGCCCTGCTAAAGGCTAAAATACGGAAAAATACAACACTTTTTTAGACTGCACAATATACCAAGAATTTTTGAAGAACTAAAAATCACTCAAAAAATTGATCAAAGAATGGTGCTGCTACAAAACTGATGACACATCCTACTAAAAAAATGTCATTGTATGAATACCTCGTGAAGGTACTTAAAAATTGTTGTGTACACAGATATTGAGCAAGAGCACCTGCACCTGGGCCTCATGAGTTGTATCAAACATCCTTTAGGGGTTAATCATTGCTAGACGAACACAGGAGACGTCACACTAGAGCATTCTCCCATTCAACGAAATGGTCTGCTGGGACTTCCCACCATGATTTCAATGCAAAAGGAGATCGGTGGCCCACATACCAAAAACGACTGGGTGTGACGTCCCATAGCTGGCAATGAAAAGCGTGGACGATACCCGCCCGGCCAGGTCCGGTTATGGGGAGGACCACCACCGTCGACGGGGCAATTGAAAACGTGGACTATACCCGGTATTAACCCCGACTAGGTCCGGATATGGTAAGGCGGGTCGAAACTGAGTACTGTGTTGTACCGTGGAGGGGCTGGTATGACGCCCTGCACAATGAAAAACGTGGGAGATACCCGGCACTGACCCCGGCCATGCCCGGATATGTGAGGGAAACGTGGAAGATACCCGGTGCGTTCCCGACCAGGTCCGGATACGGGGAAGCGGGGCGGAACCGAGAATAACGAGAGGACCACTTGGGAGGACGACGATGACACTGTAGAGTCGTGAGCTGGAGTCCCGGGCGATGGCGTCGGGGTCTCGGGGGATGCTGCCATGGCGTGCCGCAAATAGCAAACCATTGCAGAAATTGCAAAAAATTGATGAGCGAACGAGTTATAGAAGGAGCGAGCCGCGCAGTCAGTGACGGAGGACGAGGGACCAAGATTCAACAAAGAAGCCCGGGCTCCGTCAAATGGAAACGAGGTGACGCAATTCTTTAATGCGGCACGGGAGCCAAGTCAACCATACCAGCGCCCGCCCGCCCGCGCTCGGAACGGAGGAGCTCTTTGCCGGCTCGTCGTTGATTCGTTCCCTAGCTTGGTTGCAATTGCTTTCTTCTTCGTGGCTCGCAGCCTCATCTGGAGTTCCTGCTCGTGTTTTTTTCATCCGGAGTGAGTTAGTTCAGAGTTCTGTGTTCTTCGCATGTGAGGAGCGGAGGCCCGGGCGGACGGGAGGGATGCTCGCTCGCTCTCCCCGGCTTCTCCACTGCTGCGTGCTTGCGGCTCTTGTGAGCAATAATAAAGGTCTGGATTTATTAGGGCTAGATTTGGAGCGGAATTGCGGTTTTTTGATTCTTGACGTTTTTCGTGGTAATGTACAGGATAGAGTGTGATTAGATTTGGAGGATGTTTTGTTGAAGGGATTCGGAGTGATGGATTTGCAGATGCCGGATAGGGGAGGAGGGACTAGGACTTGGGATCCGGACAAGTCGACGGCGTGTAAGGAGTCAGCGGAAGCGTTTCGGGCGGCGGATGTGAATGCGGAGGTCTTTCAGGTGAGCTGATTGATTAGGGTTGCGGATTTCTGGCTGTCTCAGATGCGGAGTGAGTGAGTGAGTGAGGTTGCGTGAATTAGGGTTGGTGACGTGTGTCGGTGGTTTGTTAGGGTGAATTGTCGTTCGATGAGTTTTTCGAGAAGCTGGTGGGCTCGCCAGCATTGAAGAATGAGGATTCCGTGAAGAAGCTTGATCGTCGTGCGTCTACGAGGAGGATTGAGGATGGTGGCGAGAAATCACCTCTCTTCGAAGCTGAAGGGCTTTCCCAGGCTTGCAGAGCTGCTCGCAGAAAACTTATTGACCACTGCTATCAGGTGTGAACGCATCCTATGTCTAGATTTATAGAGTGGATTCCAATTGGGGAGGATGTTTCGAGGGGGGAGGAGACACGGAAGAAATGGGTTTAGGAGTTTGTCTCTTTGCGGCAGAGCAAGTTCTGGCATTTTGATCATTCTCAATTCATTTCTGGGAAGGACCGGAGCGGGATCAGTTGAATGTGGGATTCCAATTTTGACTTTCAGGAGCTTATGAAGCTGCATCTCTATACTTTTATGGTTGCCTCGTTGTCAAATGAAGAGGATATGCTCAAGAGCAAAGTAGAGCACTTAGTTGGCGTATATATGGAAAGTATTGACATAGGTATACGATGCAACAGGTTGATGATCATTTGGGAGATCTCAGGCATGAGCTGGAAGGTTTTGATACAGACCATGAAAAGAAGTTCCTCGAGGTCAGGCAAAATCTCCATTCACTAGAAACCATGTGGCTCACGTTACCTCAAAGTTTCTTTTGCGAATTTGCAGATTGCAAGCGGCTGCTGTCATGCTAGCTCGTTGGACCGTATGTCATTGACTTGATACTAGGTCAAGCTCTCGTAATGACGTCTAGTGCTTGTTGAGCTGTTCCTCGTATAAGATTTGGCCAAGTCTCTTTCTGTGGTTACTTTTGCAAAAGTTATCACACCTGAACTGTCGATTTGGTACTCATTTTAAATGAAGAGGGGTTGCATCTGCAGTTGGAAAAAGGGGTGCAGGCTTTATACAGTACTTCCCACCGGCTCGACTCTCGATTATCAGGCGTATGCCATACTGCTGTCAATATCGGACAGCACTTGCAGGTTTGTCGGTCCTTCACTAGAATCCTATCACACACATTGACATGCGTTACCTTCTAAGTTCATGGTTGTTATCGGCTTGCTTTTGTGAGCTACATAGGAGTAGGTGACATATTTTTGACTATTTGTTAACTGGTCACATTTGGTATTAAGCTGTTTTCTTCGAATTCGTATATATATGTAATACATTTATCTCTGTCATAATACATATATCTCTGTCTCACTAAGAAATTTAGTTACCGACGTCTTTAATTGCAGGGTCCTCATTCTTTTTAGATTTTTTTTTTTCATGGAAAATGTTGCTGTTGTATCAACCCTTGAATGACTCTTCTTTTGGCATATGCAGAATGCAGATCGTCAGAAATCTGATGCCATTGAGACTATCAATCTTACAAAGGTGTGCGGATAATGAACTCATTAATCGCTATCATAGTCGTCATGTAGACTATGACTATGTATTTCAAATTGTATTGGCATATTATTTGCAGGTTTTCTGGACTGTTGTGGTACTGTGGTCTATGGGCTGGATATTTCAACTGTCAATATTTAACTTACATTTGCAATCAGGCCTATTAAGTGCGAGAATAGTACTTCTTTGTTGCTGTCAATCGTTTGGGGGATGTTATTTTAATCGATTGCACCAGGGAAAATCTTATGAGCTTGAGAATATATATCTTGGTGATACATGTTTTATTCTACTCTTCTCGCTTCGCATTCTGCTGTAAGAAACTTGTTCCAGTGTGTGCTAATGTTTTAGCTATTTCTTCGACCTCCTTGTGAAGGGGGAATTAGTAGCAGTACTTTAACGAATGCTGCTTTGACTATCTCTTATCAGTACTTGGTGGAGTTTAGCTCACGACCATTGGAGCCCGTTAAGCTTTCTCCATTGTTCTCTGACGATGAGCGTGTACCAGAGGCTGCAGCTGTTGCACTTAAGCTCCGTAAGTGTCGTTAGTATTGTTCATTTTGTATATGATCAACTATTTTCAACTAAGATGACTGTATCTAAACATAGGTAAGCCTCAAGCATCTATGTATTGTTATAATACCTGGCTTTTTTGAATATTCTGAAAGCTTGACTTGTCGACATTTGTTGGGTTCATCTTTCTGAGATTTAGGGAGGTCTTTTTCATGATCAATTGGAATGCGGAGGACCTCTGATCAGGCAGTGAGCTCTTATTAGTCAATGGAAACTATAGTAGGGCATTTTGAAACTCGTTTGGGCTTTGAATATTTTATTAGAAGCCTATATCTGAAATCCCGACAAGTTTCATATGTTGTTGGATGCTTCTGTAAATTATTAATCAGGGATCTGTGCAGGAATTAATGTCAATTCGTGTTTGTAGGTTTGGTTGCTGGATTAGAAACCGGAGCAACTGGAACTGGGGGACTTGGTGCTCCAAGTGCGGGCTTAGAAGTTGCATTGGAAAACCTTCAAGAATATTGCAACGGTGTGACTTTGTTAACCCATAAGCGTGCAAAGAGTCCCGTGGGGCCATGTTTGATCATTTTTTTAGTCAAACGCTGATTTTCACCTAGTTCCTAATTTTAAATGAAAATGGTCCCAATTAAGAAAGTGTGGGAGCTCTACTTTCTAGTCCAATTTAAAATTGTTAAATTTACTTTTTTTTAGGACACCTTAAAATTCAGTGCCCTCAAATTCCAATATACACTGTAGAAAATGTTTTTCATTTGAATTTCTTTTTATATATGCTCAAGAAGTATGCCAGCTACACGTTGTCGTTCATCACTGTCATTTTCATTTTTTCTAAAAATTTGAAAAATCTTATAGAATTCATTTTCATTTACATAATTATGAAAATATCATGAATAAATCAGTGTAAATTGGTGTAAATTGGTTTAAGAATGAATTAGATGAGAAAAATACCAAAAAAATATAATACATTTTATATGTGAGAAATTGATGAGGTTTGACCGGGTAAATGTAGTGTGGACGTTTAAGGTTAATCAGATGGTCGTTTGACTGCAGTGATTCATGTCGCATGGATTAGTATCTATGCCCAATGTAATGAGGATTGTGACCATAACATTGTTTTTAGATGTCAGGAAGAACGTCTTTGCCGTTTGGGCTGGAAGCGATTAGTCTATCTCACAGCTCTAAAGTTGTTTATGCAATCACTAATAGTATTAACTTACAAGTTTTCCTTCTCGTTTCAGATGTGGAGAATCGTTTGCTTGCTCGTTTTGAGGCGGCCTCTCAAAAGAAGGATCTTCCTGTCATGGCTGAGTGTGCCAAAATTCTTACCCAGGTTAGCCTTCTGTAGTGCTTTTTGAATATTCAATTATCACGGAATTATTTTGTCGAAGCTATGCAAGCTGTTGACATCTCAAATACCCATTTATAATTGTGTTCAAATTGTGTCAAGACCTGGAATAGAATTTAGGGATTATTAATGTTGAATATATTTACGGGTTTCAATATTAAGTGAAGACAAGTTTAGAACAATTAAAATGGGATCCCAATTGCTTGGTGTTATGCTTTATGATGGCAGGATTAATTTTGAGTTATCTCTCCTTACATTTGCTGTCATCTCCTGTCTTCTGCTTGAACAGTCAGTGAGCCTTGGGTGCCATTGGTATTCTTCTTCTTTGATTGCTATTTATTGAGGCTAGCTATCTATTATGATACAAAGTTCTGAGATTTTGTACAGTTCTTGCTACCTTTAATATTGACATGATCACATTGTTGTATCCACTTATTGTTTTGAAATACTGGTTGTGAAACATCTGGATAATGGGACCTTCGACTTGCCAGGAATAATTGATAACTGTGGTATCATAAATTGATAAGAACATTTCATCTTGATGTTTCCTACTATATCCAACTTACATACTCATCACCTCCTGGCCTTGGCAGTTCAACGGTGGAAAAAGTGCAATGCAGCTATATATTGCATCTCGACCCATGTTCATGGATGTGGAGGTTATGAACAAGGATGCTAAAATTGTACAAGGATCCGGAGCTGGGAGCCTTTCTGATATGATATCTGGTCTTTCTGTGATATATAAGGATATTAGTGGTATGTGCACAACTTAAATTGATGCTTCTGGTTATGTGTACAGATATCAAGCATGTGCCAAAGCTTGTGGTATCAATATTAAGTATTTGAGTAGTCATATCATGATTAATCCTATCAAACTTCAAGCTAAGTAACTTTTGGACCTGTAGAAACTGTGCGGGAGGAGACTACATTAGTAACCGCTGTTTTCCCATTACCGAAATTGGTGGTGACCAATCTGGTTCAGGTAATTGCTCTTTTAGTTTAATTAAACGAGCTTCGCCATTTCCTCTGCCAAGGTGTTTTTTATTGAGTAACGTTTCAATGGAGTTATTATGCAGCTGATTTTGTTTCTTGTCGCTAACATTTGAAGTGTGTTGCAGCGAGTGCTTGAACAAAGAGTGGCTGCAGCACTTGACAAACTTCTTCCAATCCCATCTCTAGTGAATCCCATTCCTATGGATGAAGGTGGCTACCAGAAGGTGGGGGATCTATTTCTTTGGTGGACGTTGCTGAAGGCTGTTGTTGAATCTATAAACCATATGCGTTCCAAGTTGGTTTTACCTTTTTGGAATTGCTTCTTGTTATGTGGTATAGACATCTCGTGGAGGTGAAATTTATATGGTGCCCTTGTGGCTTAATATACAGGTCTGAGTCGCTTAATGAGATTGTGCTGACACCATGTATGCTTAACTTGGCAGTACTTGCGTTTGCTTGCTGGAGCCTATGAAAATACTCAAGAATTGGTCAAGGAACTTTGTGCCTTGGGATGTGAGGAGCCGGATTTTGAAGGTACATTCCTGACCAAGTGCGCTTGTCCTTGAACATCTGCGAACTAGATGTTTATTTATTAATGTGTTAGACCCAAGAATTTCAGTTATATTGTGGCGCAGGTGATGGTGTCAATTCCAATTGTCTTTTCTATCATAGTAGCTATTTTTTTCATTCAATTTCTGGAGTTTGAGTATAACAGTAATCAGAAATTATCTCAATTTGTTCCTGCCAATATTGTGCTAGTCATTGTCTCATACTATTGGAGTTTATTATTTGTAGTAGTGTCATGGCCAAGTTAATTAGAGCTTTTTAATTTTTTTTATTGATGCTATTAATTAAGTGCATTCTGGCTTTGTATGCTCTGTCTTATGTTTGTGATATTGTACTTGCTAACCCTCTTTGTGTTGGAATACGTGGGTTCGATGGATATTGTGATAAGAAAAAGCCTTCCAGTTTTTAAAATACATGAACCCAATTTTCCGTAATATGACATTGGAGTGATCGGTACAGGCCAAGCTGAGTCCCTATTTTCATCCTATTTGGAGGTCTATCCAGAAGTTGAAGTTGCATCGCTGGGTCAGCTTTTTCAATGCAAGGTACTGAAAGAATGAACTACTTTAAAATATGCTTGATTCTGTTTCTCTTACTTGCAATAAACAACCTCAGAACTTTGTCAGATTAGGAAAGTTGTGATGATGCGTTTGTATGCCAATCTGATTCATCGTGATTCTGTAGATTAATTTTATAATTTAGATTTTTATTTTTATTTTTATTATTTTTGGATATAATTAGCTTCCATCATCAAGTTTACACATCTTTATGCCCCTGCACATGATTACTGCAATTTATCCATTTCTTTTCCGCACTTCTATGATCAGGTGATGGAGTTGAGCAAGGAACAATCAACAAAACACGAAACTGCTGTGGATGATTTTAGGCGGTGGAATGAAGAAGCTGTAGCTCGCTGTGTGCTTTTTACTCCACAGGTTTGTTACTCGTTCACTTCAGATTTTCTAAACAATGCCTCTGGCCATTCTAAAGAGTTCATTGTATCATCTTGATCATTATAAATGCAGTGGAGTCTCAGACTGAAGTTTTCATGGAAATGTGGACTAAATTCAGTTTTCGTTGTCTAGTGTTACATGAAGGCTTGCATTCTGATTTTTCTGGGCTACTTGTGGGGTATTTGAATATTTGTTGCAGGCCTCAAATTTGGCCATGAATGCCAGGGCTGTTTTTTTGTGCTTACTTGACCAGGTAAATGTCGTTTCATTGAAGAACTCTGTGTCTTTTTTATTCCCACTTGTGAGAATCGATTTATTCTGTGCTACATAAGATGCACATAGTAAAGGTCAGTTGGGAGAAAATAGTGTCATAAGCAAATTGTAGCAAGACTGTTCCTATGTGTTCTTTGTATATATGTTTCTTGTTGTACATGTCCGTCCACAACATTTGTGTTTTGGCTGCATCAGGAAAAATGGTTTTTTTTACCACCCATTGATATGCATCCCAGTGGCCTTTTTGATTATTATCCGTGTGATAGTTTGTTGACTAGAGTAGTTGAGGGGGGTAAGAAAGTGTTCAAATATGGAATCTTTTCTGTTAAAAGTCGGGTACTTTGTTTACTTCCGTATTTCATGCTAATTCTCCTGAAACGAGGGCTTAAAGTTTTTAGCATTCTGTTCCGTTGCAGGTTAGCCAGTACACCACCGAAGAATTAGAGAGAGCTATGGATGCATTGAATGAAGCTGCTCAGAGGCGAAATCTGTATTCGATTGGCTCCACAGTGAGCCGCCGTGTAGCTGCTGCTGCCGCCACTGCGGTTCGTAATCTAAATAATGTTATCTCTGTACTTTGTTTAGACATTCCAGTTGACTTTGGCCTCGGCCCATTAGTCTCTACACTTTAGTAGACGTTATTCTCTGGCAATATAGTCCTGCTGGTTGTGTCTTCGATCGTTGGAAATGATCTTTGGTGGTTTTGGAAACAACTTTCAGGCAGAGGCAGCAGCATCTGCTGGGGAGCGTGCGGTTCGTGGATTTATGGTTGCTGTATATAGAGCCACGTCTAATGTTGCTTCGGTTCAGCAGGTGCGTTTGTATCACTCATGTATGATCACAAAAGCTGTTAGATGCTCCTTTAACTCCTAAATACCCGACGGGACTTGTACAAATCTACACTGTAGGACTTTCTCAATTTTTTGAAGTTAGCACAAAAGGATTAGAGGTTAGACATGTAGTTCAAAAATTATTCGTATGGTCAAATTAAAAAAAATCATTATAGATCTATGTCAATAATTTTTTGAGGAATCCAACTTTGAATATTCATTTGAATATAGCTTTTATTTTTAGAACATGAAATTTGCTATGACTGGCTAAAAACATATATTGACATTGCCATGTGAAAAAGAAAATTTCTGGTGAAAACATTATTATTTTCTCGAAGTAATATTTTTTTAAATAGCAAGATCATGTTGAACACTTTCTGACATTGAAAAAGATTGACTGTTTAGTTTTCTTTGTTTGAAATATTCCAATGCAAATATAATCCAAATTGTAAGACATTCAAAATATGAAATATTGAAATAGAAGTGATTTCCCACCTGATATGCTACCTGCAGTCGGGCAGCGACACTATGATGGTCTATAGGTACCGTAGGGGTTAAAGTTTTTGTGTGTAAGGATGTACAAACATACAATTGTAGGCGTACTTACACGTGTGTTTCGTTTGTGAGGCAGTATCTGGCGAACAGCATCTCGCGGTTGTTACTTCCCGTAGATGGAGCACATGCGGCATGTTGTGAACAGATGGCAACAGCTATGGCTAATTCTGAACGTGCTGCATTGAAAGGTCTTCAAATGTGTATCGATACAATCATGGCAGAGGTCTATTCGCACTTCTCTATTTTGAAGTTTCAATAATGGCATTGCAGGCTTTAATACGGGGCTGTTGTCAATAAGTAATATTTGTCGTGACAGTTGTCAATATGTGAAGATGTCTGAAGTTTCATATCCTGTTTCATAGGTAGAGCGCGTTCTAGCTGCTGAACAGAGGGCGACGGATTTCAAACCGGCAGAGCATGGAAGCGCTTCAGATCATCAACCCACCAGTGCTTGTACCAAGTGGGTAGCCTTTCCCGCTGCTTTGTGAATTTGACCACGAACTGTTGTCATAAGAGGATTAACATTGATACCTGATCAACCAAGTGTTGCAAAATTGGGAACATGGCTAGAGTTTGCCATGCTTATCCTTGTCGAGTTCTGTCTTTTGGTGGTTGTAAAGTACGAATTACCAGTGAAGTTCTCAAGGCCTATTGAACCCATGTTTTCAGGAAGTGCCTCCATGCAGTCTATACAGAGGGCCTGTCTGGGTATGATTTGTCTGACAAAATTTTGAACTTCTTCAGAGTTATAGCATACATGGAGCACATGCTGGATGCAGGATACGCCACCTTGGAAGGGCTCAACAAGCAAGCCTTTTTGACAGAATTGGTATAGGTACTTAACCTTTAGCTGTTGTGGGTGGAATTTGTGTATCCAAGTGCTTGACCTGCCTAGAATAAGTAAAGCGAAGAGGGCAGAGCATAGTTTTGTTCCGTAGCATATAATTTCCTGTATTTTACACGATTCATTCCGTCATCAGTTGGATTCTGCCAGTTCTGCCGTTCAGACATTTACATATTTCAAGCGCATTGATATACTTGAAAGGATTCTAAAATTGCAGTAATTTTTTGCAGGGCACCCATCTCAACCAAACGCTTCTGGTGCATTGGCAACGCTTCACCTTCAGTGTCAGGTTTGCGGCTTGATGCTCTCTCTTTCTTTATAGCATTACTTGTACACAAACATACGGAACACGTGCTATTATACCCATGCTTGTTTATTGTTGAAATTTGATGGTTTTAATATGCAGTTGCAATTCCAATGTAGTCTTTTTTCATTGGAAACCCAATTCTCTTTCAACCCTTGAAGCCTCATTCGGGGTTGTGTTTGTGCAGTGGGGGTTTGCGATTGAAACGTGATGTGGCCGAATTTACGGAATTTGTAAGAAGTTTCAAGGCCCCCGCAGTGGACGAAAAGTTTGAGCTGCTGGGCACGTAAGTAAAACTCCCATGCTAACGTTTTTCTTTCTGATTTTTTAATTCCGTCTAGCCATGGTAAGCTTCAAATGGTCAGCTGATATTTGAACTTTTATCTTGCAGATTGGTGAATGTTCTCATTGTGGCTCCAGAAAGCCTGCCCACATTGATCGAGAGCAGTCTTAAGGAGGCTAGAGAAGATGCAGTACGGTATGGTCTATTAACAGTTGGCTTTGTGTACCCTTTTTCCTGCATGTCTTCTATTCAATTCATTCAAATCTTTTATTCAGATTTCATTGGTTTGTTCTGAATTATTGGATTTGTAGGAACTAGTTTTAGCTGTGATAGCTAACCAAATGTTGGGAATACGAGTCATGCGAGGCATAACTCTCTTTTTAGTATACGTCATCGTCATCTGAGAGTTGTGAATTTAAATGCCGCGATGTTGTTCCGAGCTCTAACGACTGGTTGTTTCGCAGGTTCGTGAAATTAAGAGAGGACTTCAAATTGGCGAAGCTTGAGAGTAGGTATAAGTTTTTTCAAGAGAGAAACCCTGACACCATTCAATCAGTTTATCTTCTCTCCCTATTGCAGTTATTAATCAAGTTGATGAGGGTTTTCAAGGTTACTCGCTAATTTTTTTGATACTGGCAACTATTGCAGGATTAGTGCATGGCTTGAAAAGCCCAATAGAGCAACAAGTGCATTTTTGCAGATGGATGGTTTACTGGAAAATCAGGCTGCCAGTGACGAAACAGAACCTGAGCAGGATGCACGACCTTGGTCACATGGGAAAACAGCAAGCAATGCAGATAAGAATGATGCAGCTCTTCGAAAAAGCAGTTTTGTGATGCCCTCACAAATTCCTTCACTTCCTGCACTTCCTGTACCATTAAAATCACCGTCAGGTGAAATGGAGTCTGCTTCGCCCAGGAGACCTGGGAGGATCTATAAGTTCTCTAATGTGGGAAAAGATGGAGGTACTGGACAAGGTGAAGGGGATCTTGTTTCTAGAGTCAGGCCTAGAGACCTTAGAAGCGGGAGTGTTGGCAGAGGTGCTGCACTGTTACGAGGACATGATGGCGAAGAGTTCGATAGTCCGTATCAAAGGATGATGCATCATACTACTAGGGATGAAGATATTGCTGGTGTTGAAGAAGTACCTCCTTCTCAAGCTGGTTCCGGTTCATATCAAAGAAGAGGTGTAAGGGGTGGAAGAGGGCCAAGGAGAGGTGTGGACGAACAATCAATTTCAGTATTAGCTGGAGCATTCAGAGAGCTCGAAGCAGGAGAGGAGAGGGAAGCTAATATGCAGGAGACTACTGGTTCTTCTCTGAGGGGATACGGTAGGCTGAGCCGAATGTCTTATGGCTATGGGGATAGAGTTGGAGCATACAGGGAGGTTGAAGGAAGAGACGAGTCTGAAGCTACGGTACTTGAAAGCACGGGATTTTCTTCTCTGCGAGCGTTTAGAAGGCCCAACCGATTGTCACAAAGCAGTGAAGGTAGACTTGGAGCGTACAGAGAGTTTGATTCCACAGAAGACAGGGTTGCTAACATGCAGGAGACTTTTCGTTCTTTGCCGAAAGGATCCTCAAGGCCGAATCGATTGTCTCAAAGCTATGGAGATAGGGCCTATAGGGACCTTGAAGGAGGAGAAGAGACTGATGCTACCTTGCTTGAAACCTCAGGATTTTCGTCGCTGAGAGGGTCAAGAAGGCCCAACCGATTGTCTCAAAGCACTGAAGGTAGACTAGGAGCATACAGGGCGCTGGATACTGCAGACGAGAGGGACGCAACCCTGCAGGTGAATGCAGGTTCCTCACTGCGTGGGCCCGGAAGGCCGAGTCTATTAGCTCAAAGCAGTGCCCCAGTCAGAGGTGGAGCACGTAGGGAGCTCGATCCAGCAGAACATGGGCCCGGACGGCCGAGTCTATTATCTCAAAGCAGTGCTCCAGTCAAAGGTGAAGCAGGTAGGGAGCTTGATCCAGCAGATGAGAGAGAAGCTGTTACCCTGGAAATCACTGGTGCTTATTTGCCTAGAGGACCCAGAAGGTTGACTCGATCGTCAGAAAGCATTGGAGACAGAGTTGGAGCAGACAGAGATGTTGTAGTAGGAGAAGAGGCTGAACTTGAAAATGCAGATTCTTCCTCGCTGAGAGGGCTGAGAAGGCCGAACCGATTTTCTGAAAGCAGTGAAGGTAAACAAGGAGCATACAGGTCACTGGATGCAGCGGAAGAGAGAGACGCTAACATGCAGGTGAATGCGAGTTCTCTGGCGCCTAGAGGACCCAGAAGGTTGACTCGATCATCCGAAAGTATTGGGGACAGAGGTGTACCATACAGGGAGGTCGATGGTGAAGGGAGAGAGTCTAACATGCAGGAAGATACCGGCTCTTCTTCACTGAAAGAACCTAGAAGATTAACCCGCTCGTCTCGCAGCATCGGGGACCAAGCAGAAGAGGCTGAAGGTGGAGAAGATATTGAGGAAAATACTATGCTTGAGAGTGCCGGTTCTTCGTTAAGTGGGTCTAGAAGGCCAAGCCGGTTCCCTCAAGCGAGTGGAGGTGGTTCTTTGGAAGGTAAAGCTCATGGCAATGAACGGAGGACAGTGAGCAGCACTTCGGGTGGAGATTCTAAAATTGAAAATTTTGTTCCAGTTTTAGGAATGCAGCGTCAACAGAGCAAACCTTATCTTAAGAAAGACGTTTCTCTGAAATCAAATTTCATTCACAATTCTACAGCCCCTCGACCTCTTCCTGCACCCCCAACGACTGTGCCTGAAGAAACAGATGCTCCTGCAGAGTCCGTCTCAGTTGGCCATCTAAACATAGAGACCTATATCCCATTGCCATCAATGGGTGATGACAACGACGAAAGCTCCAACAGTGGTGGATGGTCCTCTTCAGATACACCTTCCTCACCGAGATCGGGGCAAACTTCTGCAAAGCTACCTGTACCTTCTATCAAGTTCATCAAAGAAGGAGGTCCAACAGCACCTGGCACCCTCTCTTCAGATAGTACTCCTGGGCTTTCAAGGCGTCCTAGCAGAAGAGATGGTACCCAACGTGCCAGCAGAAAAGATGGGACTTCCGGGCTTTCAAGGCGCGCCAGCCGGAAAGAGACTTCTAAACAGTTCCTGTATAGTATTGATTCTACTGTCTCTAGACTAAACAGTACCCCACTTGAAGGCATAGAAGAAGCAGATACAGCAGCTCCTGGTCTACCTCGAAAGGGATTGCCTCCCCCTCCCCCTCCGCCCATGCCAAGCAAGCTGGCTGCTGGTGCTCCTCTCGCTTCTCTACCAGGAAAGTCAGCTGCACCCCCACCCCCACCCCCACCTCCCCTTCCCGGAGGGCGGGTAGCTGTTTCTCCTCCACCTCCACCCCCACCACCTCCCCTTCCAGGAGGTCGGGCTGCTGGTGCTCCTCCACCCCCACCACCACCACCACCACCACCACCACCGCTTCGTGCAGGTCTGGTGGTTGGTGCTCCACCTCCCCCACCCCCGCCCCCGCCCCTTCCTGCAGGACGGGCTGTTGGTGCTCCGCCTCCACCTCCACCACCACCTGCAGTCCCTGGAGGGCGAGCTGCTCCTCCACCTCCTCCACCTCCACCCAAGCCCCCAGGAGGGCGTGGTGCTCCTGCTCCTCCTCCACCTCCACCTAAGCCCCCAGGAGGGCGTGGTGCTCCTGCTCCTCCTCCACCTCCTCCACCTCCACCCAAGCCCGCAGGAGGGCGTGGTGCTCCTGCTCCTCCTCCACCCCCTCTTCCTGGTGGGCGTGGTGCTCCTCCACCTCCACCCCCACCTCCTGGAGGGCGTGGGGTTCCTCCACCCCCGCCACCCCCTCCGGGAGGGCGTGGCGTCCCAACTCCACCACCTCCTCCAGGAGGGCGAGGTGCTCCTCCACCGCCACCTCCTCCAGGTGGGCGAGGGCGAGGGGGTCCCCCACCTCCACCACCTCCAGGAGGGCGTGGTGCTCCTCCCCCACCACCTATGGGCGGTAAGGCACCTCCACCTCCTCCTGGCTTGAAACCTCTGAATGTTGGGACTAAGAAGCCGCCAACTACTAGAGTTATTTCGCCTCCAAAACATAAACTCAAGCCTTTGCATTGGGACAAAGTGAAAGCTGCTCCAGACCAATCGATGGTGTGGGATAACCTGGATAAATCTATGGAGTACGTCTCTGCACCATTCCGTGATATCCCTTCTGTGATTATCTGTTGTGAATGAGAGGGATCACAGATTGTTATGGATAATTTTTTTGGAACATTTGCTTGCGCTGCGTTGTTGTTTCCTTTTTCATACTCATTGTGATCGTGCAGGTTTGATACTGAGATGCTTGAAGCCCTCTTTGGCATAACTGCCCCCGCACCCAAAAAGATTGAAACAAAAAAGTCAGGGCCGTCTGCCCCCGTGCAAGTTGCAATTTTAGAATCAAGGAAGGCTCACAATTTTTCTATTCAGCTTCGGGCCCTGGGACTCACAAAGCACGAAGTTATTGGAGCTCTGCTCGAAGGTTCGTTTAATTCCTTTTCCTCTGATGAAAGATGATGTGCCTGTTTCCTTTCGTAAATTTAGTAAATTATAGATTGTAATGCTATCATGTACTCGTAGCAGATGTTTGCACTATGGTTTTTTCCTGGGATTCTTAATGTCTGCTTTCATCCTCTCAGTGTGTCGATTGAGATCGTTCTGTATGATTTCGTTTATCTGTTATTGGCTCGCGGTTTTCAGCTCTTTCCAGGCTGGAAATTCAAGTGGCGCGAGCAAGGAGAAGGCGTGGTTCTGTAGGATCTCTTGATGATTACTCAACCGAAACCAGTGTTAATCAGCAAGAAGTTACCCTAATTGTTACTTGTGCTGAGTTCTCTCCTGTTGTTTGGCTTTAAAGGTGACGGCTTGAGCATGGACGTGCTGGAAACATTGGTGAGGGTGGCACCCACTGCTGATGAGAAGAAGAAGTTTATGCTGTTCGATGGCAGCCTTCAGAGCCTGGGTCCTCCCGATCGCTTCTTCCATGCCATATTGCATGTTCCAAATGCGTTTGCTCGTCTCAGTGCAATGCTGTATCGATCACAGTACGAGGAAGAGATGCGACATGTTCAAGGAGCAATTAAAGTCTTGGATGTGAGTACAAATTTTGTATTATTGGATTTAGGTCACTTAATGCATGGATTCTATCTGCAATATTGATGTTATTTTAATATCATGTTACAGTTGGAAGTTGAGATTGTCTTGTGCAGTTATGAAACGTGACTAGCTGCTTTTGATCAGAAAGTGAGATGTATTTTCTTTGGTGGATTTGATGCAGTTGGCATGCAAAGAGCTGAAAGGGAGCAGGACGTTTACGAAGCTTCTTGCAGCAGTGTTGAAGGCCGGCAACAGCCTGAACAGGGGCACGTTTCGTGGAGATGCTCAAGCATTTAAACTTGATAATCTCTTGAAATTGGATGATGTGAAAGGAGCTGATGGGAAGACCACCCTGCTACACTTCGTGATCAAGCAAATCATAAGTTCAGAGGAGGCACGCGTTGCAAGGATGAGCGGTGCCGACATGCCTACCACTCCTTCAACTCCACAATCGCCAAATGCATCTCTATTTGAAGCCGCTATTGCTAGCAATCAGATGGAGAAGATCAATGGTGAAGAATCTAGAAAGATGGGCATGGAAGTGATTTTGAGATTACCAGTAGAAATGTCGAATGTTAAGAAAGCAGGTGGCTTAGATGCTTCGTCTTTGAAGGCAGCTATTCAGAAGCTGGTGAATGGATTGCACGGAATTAAAGCGCAGGTGACAGAAGGGCGCTTTTCGGCTACGCAAGGGGTGGAGTGTAAAGTCAAAGATAGTACTATAGATCTCACAGATGATTCTTTTCAGGGGGCGATGGAGAAGTTTGTGGCAGAAGCCGAATCGAATGTGGCCACTGCAGAGGGGGACTTCAAAGGAGCGTTTGACTCTGTGAAGAAGGTTAGTGTCTACTTTTATGGCGAAGCTGCTTCCAAAGATTTCGATTCACAACCTTTCAAGGTGTTTTTTGTTGTTCGAGAATTTTTAGGCATATTAGAACGTACTTGCAAAGATGTAATGCAACCTGGTCCTCAGAGCAAAGGGAGGTAATAGTCCTTAGAGAGTAGAAATTTAGATAACATCAAGTTGCAGTTGCAGCACCCTATTAGTGCTGCTTGTACTTATATCACAACTCCAAATCCCAATCTGTGAAATTATGGATGGGCAATCTTATTCTTGACCCTTATGTGTTGCGTTTCTGATCTCTGTTGTTGGTTTGGTATTAAGGGACTGAATGGGTTTGGTGTTTCCTTCTTAAAACAAACACAATTGAGAAAAAACTCGTTATTGTCAAATGGGCGTCATACATTTCATTTCTATCTCCTGCACTACTCTCTCAATGTTGCAAACTACATGGGGAATGACCGCACTTTGTTGTCAAGGTCTAATAAGGCTAAATAAGTCTTTATTGCAGTGCTATATTTGGTCACAATTTTAGTACACTCTAAGATGACTTTTGATGCCCTCTTCAAAAGTGGAGCTTTACTTTTTCTTTCACATGATTGTATCTGAAGTATAATTTGTGGTCTGAAGACCACTCTTTGTGCTCTCTTGCAAAATTGGTTGTGGAAATTGAATACTCCCTCTGTCCCATAATGGCTGGCACGTAGGTTCTCTAAAATCTACCTCTTGAGGTAGATTTCAGAGAACCTACGTGCCAACCATTATGGGACAGAGGGAGTATCTTGAATGTGAGCAATGTTAATTCAAAATGCCAGATTTAGTGAACTATGGTTACAAACACACAGATTACAGTCACATTTTGGACCCACTTGTATAGTCCCCTCCACAAAGTAAGGTAACCCCAATTTTGACTAGTCATAGGAGTTATCCGCAAAGTGGTCTCAAGTAGGGTGAGTGGACTATAGTTTTCAAAAAGAGAGGGTCAGTTCCTATTAAAAGTAGACATGTCAATTGCCTGAAAAAAACTACAGGTCTGAAGTTTGAAGGGTTCAAAAACGGTGCCTTTTAATTTCACAACCTCAGTTTTCCTACAACCTTGGAGAAAATAAACTTAAGCTTTTAATATTTCAGCTTCAGTCAATCAGTAGTCGGCAAGGCGGAGCCCGCGACAGGCGGGGCAGAGCCGACGGCAGGCCCGGCCCTGCTGGCTGCTATTGCCTGCTGCTCTCTTAATTGGGAATTGTTCACCCCCCGGCCCCTTCGCAGGTGGGTTTCCGTATCCCAAGGAATTTGGGCCAGTCAGGGTCAGAACTCGAGTGAGTTTATGGAAAACTCTATAAACTCTTTCAAAATTTGACCTTTTTAGATCTATTTTTCAATACTAACCTATTAAAACAATAGTTTTATTCAACTTCAATGAACACACCAAATTTCAATTTATAAAAACAGAATTTTTGTTTTTGATAAGTTATTTTGTGTATCATTCATTGTGGTATATAATGATTGATTGAAAAAAATTGGAGGCAATTTTTTAAATTTTTAATATACAAATATTTAGGAAACATTGATGTGCACATCTTACTTTTAAGAAAAAAATTCATTACCTAAGAAAAAATTTAAACTACAAAGAATTGAATATCAAGGGGTCACTAATCAAGAATTTGTACAACAAATTTCTCTAAATCTAATTAGGTTTTCGCAAACCAATTGGACCATAGTACTCATAGGTAATAAAGTAGTCATAATATAAGGGTCAATTAGAAAAATATAATTCCAATTTAATAATATCTATTTAACAAAATTTGGGAAGGCAAGCCTTTAACATTGAATTCTCTAGACTCTAAAATTTTCTTAGGTAATGCAATTTTTCCCCAAAAGTAAGATACACAGATCAATGTTTCCTATATATTTGCACAATAAAATTTTAAAAAATCATCATCAATATTTTTCAATCAACCATTATGTACCACAATTGAAAATACACAAAATAATTCATCAAAAATAAAAATTTTAGTTTTTGAAATTGAAATTTGATATGTTGATCAATATTGCATAAACTATCATTTTAATAGGTTAATTTTGAAAAATGGGTGTACAAAGGTCAATTTTAAAAAAAAAATCTTACAAGTTGAAATGGACGTTACCTTACTTTCTAAAGGGCACTGTACTTGTACAATACAGAAGGGAAGCTAGTTAGCTCTCCATTATGCTATGTTGCAAGAGACTAATTCAATGATCGTGCAATTATGGCCTCCTACACTTTGATTGTATAAGGTAGAGGTACCTAAAACCACCTTCTTCTACACCCTTCATTTTAGGGAGGAAATGTAAGTTGTCGGTACATGATTTAACTTTTGAGCAATTGATGCATAGAAAAGTAACAAAATGTACCAATAGAAAGTAGAAATGATGCCTCATTTTTTCACAATATAAATATGTTTTGAAAGTTACTATAATCGATTGGTGGAATTCTAGTACTCCCTCTGTCCCATAATATCTGGCACGTAGGTTCTTTCAAATCTACCTCAAGAGGTAGATTTGAGAAAACCTACGTAATAGATATTATGGGACAGAGGGAGTATTAGATTGGCCACTTAGGGGTTCTTTAGTGGTTAATAACACTGTATGAAACTATAGATCATAAAAACAAAATCATTCATAACATTAAATAGCCTTCATGCCCTCTACCTTTCCTTCATGCACTCTACTTGTCACCTTGGGACTCCACCGATCCTTCATGCACTCTACTCATTACCTTGGGACTCCACTGTCTTGTTCAATAGCTAGTGAGTTAAGTCCTAGTGGGTGGAATCTTGCTAGGTATTTGGCAAAATTAGTTAGCATTAGAATTGGTGTATAGTGTTAATTATATCATACTTTAAACATGAACCCTCTCCATTTCAAATAGGGTAGACAATGAACGTGATACAAGCACTACATTCTAATATTGAACATAAAACCATTTTTCCATTATTAAGACGGCTATTCTTGGCAAAAGAGCACTAAGTTAAAACACGCCAAAACCTATAACATAAGAAAGAGTAGTATTTAAGATTTTATTTTATTTTAATGAATCTTTCCATTTTCAAAAAGATTTCAATGCACTAAAATATATATTATTTGGACATTGTTTGAATAGATTGTGAAATTTTGAAATTGTGCTAACAATTTTTCCAAAAGTGTGAGTAGTGTGTAATTCTAGAGCTCTTGTGTATTTTATTAGTCAACTGCACATTTACTTTTTCAAAATATGAGTAACATTTATCTAGTATGGACTACTATAGAAGGAATTAACGACGGAAGGATGAAGGTATAGGGTTACGCACTGGAACGAGTGCGTAACCCCATGTTACTGCACCAGCGCTCGAGGGCGGCAACCCGAGTGCCGGTGCAGTAACATGGGGGAACGCACGCGTTCCAGTGCGTAACTCGGCATTATGCACGTTCCCATGTTTGGGAGAGTGCATCTTCGGCGTTATGTCTTTTTAACGGTGCACTGCACTGTTAAACTCTCCTTGAGTGTAGTAACGCGATGTTAGAGTACAGGATTCCTTAAGGGAATTTCAACGAAGTGCTTAACGACGTCGTGTGTTGCGTTCGTTGGATCGTTTCAAAAATGGATGGATGAATGGTGGTCGCATGGCATTCGTTCGCAGCCAGGTTTCATCCGTCCAATAGTACCCACCTTCGTGATTTGAATTTCAAGTACAGCAATTTGAATTTCTCCTCTCTTCCTTGCGATCGGAGAATCGCTGCGAGTGTCTCACAGATTCCTCGTTTCCCAATGTTGTGTCCCTGGGGTTTTCAATGTTCGTTCTCTTTGATTGCACCCCTGGTTTGGTTGTTGTAGAATTTGATTTTGTGTTGCAGGGGATTCTTGAAGTGATTTTAGGGTTTCGAGGTTCTTCCTGGAGTTTTCTCGATGCGGCGAATCGCAAGGATTTCTGGAAAATTGGTAACAGCAAAAGACTGCTCGAACATTGTTTTGGAAGGTGAGACGACAGAACAAACGATTCTCTTCGAGAACTTTGTAACTATTTTGTCCTTTGCTAGTGCAGGGATCATGCCAAGACAGAAGCGAAAGTTGGCATTTTCCTTCTTGGTGAATACAAAAATGCCATCATCTTCGTTGCTTCTTTCTGTGGAGAGGGAATGACAACTTCAAAACATAGTTTGATTGTTTAAATACATAGGATGCGATTTCTTCTTTTTGTTGGTACATTTTGCTATTGTTTTCAACCCCTGCAGAGGCTGCTTTTGGCCATTCAGGCACTTAGGGATCAATCTGACTGCCAGAACTGACCATGACACAAGTTTGTAGGATCAATTTCACAATGTTTTCTTAGTGTGTATTATTTTGCAGATATTCCTCCCAATCTGTAATCGTATAAGTGTCGGCATTGGAGATGATGAATATGTGGAATAAGGATAGAAGCGAAGGTGGCGGTGGAATGCCGTATCATCTCCAGGTAGCTCGAGACTTGCGAGATAAGCTGGATGAAGTTATAAAATCAGGCACAGGAAAATGTTCAGAGATACGAGCAGTAATTGAGTTTTCTTTACAACAGCTGGCTATTGGACGCAATGTCTATACTCCCAGGGGCAGCAAAAGCGGGAGAGTGGAAATTATTGAAGACCAGAGTTGTTCGGAGCGTGAGGAATCCTTGAGCCCTGTTCTTTGGGGGACTCTGCCCAGGGATTTGTTGCAGCGTGTTCTTGCCCGTCTTCCATTTCGCGATGTCATCCGGCTCCGATGCCTTTCAAAGGAATGGAACACGACCACGAAAACAGCAGGCTCTTTGTTTCTTCAAGGCTGTGATCATCGACTTTTTGGTATTTATTTGGAGACACCAGATCCTCATAGTGGCGGGATGAGGCTGAGAGTTTTTGACACAAAGGCGAACATGTGGCATGCCTTTGATATCCTTGCTGGCGTTTTGGGTGGAAACGACCAACTACATGGCATGGCTGCAAGTGATGGAGGGTTGATATGTTTTGTGTCTTCGTCGACAAATAAGGAAGCGAACCCCTTGCGTGTTGTTGTGGTAAATCTATTGACACGAGAACATAAAGTTCTTCCTCAACTTTGTCAGTTGAGCACTGTCCAGCCGATAATGGTGCAACTTACCATGGAGCGCCCAACAAATTGCTATAAAGTGATTGTTGTTGGACCGTACGAAGAGTCCACTTTAGGTGCCCTAGCTGAAATCTACGACTCTGTGACTCAACACTGGATCATAGTAGATCAATCATATGATCACGTTGTATTTGGTCCTTATTTTTGGTGGCAAGAGGACAACGAGTATTGGGAGGTGGACGGCGATCGCTTTTGTGCATATGACTGTCGAGGTCGAGATCTGTCTGATTTTGGTGAATTTCAACCTTGTGCAATGCATAAGAACCGTCTTTTTGTGTGGGAGGCGGAGGCATTCCAGGCTACGCCCGTCCTATGGCATCCTGGCTCAACTCACAGCATCACAGAGTTTTCTATTCAAGGTGTGGCAGCAGAGTATGTTATAGTCAAGACCTACGAGTTCAAACCTCTTGAGCGCCCTCCACAGGCAGACCCGGAAGGATATGACATGGATATCCATGCAACCCAGGATTTTATGTTACTGGTTGCAAACAAAACCCAAGAACCCATGTATCGTCACCAACTGGTGTGGTTGTACGACTTTTCTTCTGGTACGTGGCGTGACATTCCAGGAAGACCAAATAGTGAACGGTTTGGTCACATGTGTGAGCTTCAATGGAATGTTGCTCCGTAGATCCAAGAGATTGTATATATTTCTGTAGATAAATTCGTTTCAAATTGATTCACGCCATTTCAAGTTGTTTAGTAGTCTGAATTGTATAGTTCTGAATTTGGTAAAACGTTTTTCGCTGAAGGAGGGAACTGTTGCGGAAGGCAATTTCATGTTTTGTAGACATTTTGCCAAGCTCCAGTGTCACGTGAACTCTTTTGAGCGTTAAATGCCTCCTCTTACCATTTTGGCCGGGTTTGGCATCCTGAACGCTTCCTAGTTTGTGGAGAAGATGACGGGGATGAAATGGGCGATACTGTATTGATCAGGAAGAGCGTCAAGCCAACCATTGGACAACATAGAATGACTAGTTGACATGACTGATATTGTAGTGTGGGAGGACAAAGTGTGGATGTTCTGTTTTGGTATTTGAAATGTTGATCAAGTTGAGTACGATTTTGATGTGCACTAACTTTTCTTTCATAGCGGTATCAGAAGGCAATACTTCAGTTATTGTTCAGCCCTAGAAGACTCTCAGACTCTCAAGGGATCCCAATGCCAGATGTTTATGTTTTAAATCTGATAGGTAAATTACATTCTATGCTCACTGCTTGCACCAAGACAGCCTAAAAGAACAACATGGTGTCCTGACAGGAACTCGTTCCAATCTCCCGATCAAAGGATTGATCTCTATATTATCATCCCAACATACACAAATTACAACACGACAGCGAGGAACGTCCCAGGTTTGTGCGTTTCAAACCTATTGCTAGGTAATCAAATTAAACTAATGCTAACCTATACGCCAGTCACTATACGGCTAGGCTAAGCCACTGCATGCTACTGAATGTTATGTTACACCACAAAAACAAAATCATTACACCACAGAAACACAAACGAGAATACTCTATGCATGTACAAAACGGATTATAATACAGAGAACATGTAGAATACAGGTCGCCATGGATAGTCATGCAAACCACATGAGCTTTCTACCTCCCGCATTTCAATTCCCTTGTTTCTCTCCCTTCTCTCCCTCTCTCTTTAGTGGTTGATTATTTTTATACTCATCTCTTTCTGGTCTAGCATCTTCACTTGATTTGCACGCATTGCAAATACCACTGTCTATGCTTAACCCAGAGGTACTTAATTGTGAGAAACTTGAAACTGTGAGCATAGAACAGCTAGGTTGAGCATAGAACAGCTAGGTTGCACATTGAAGTAAAGTTTGACCTCTATGTGAAAGGTCGACCCTAAATCAATGTAAATCAAATTTAACCCTTAAACGTCAAGAGGGCTTGGACGGGGCAGCCCGGAAGGCATCTAAATTTTTGGGGAAAAGGAAAAATTATAAATAAATAAATATTTTTTTGTTTAATTTTATTTTTTGCAAAAACGACTCTGCAGTGCACTGCTGGCTAGCACTGTAGCACTGCGGCACTACTGAACTTCAGTTGCCCCAACCTCAAAACTTGTTCAATTTGATAACTTTGATTGCTTACCAACTATTCCGCAATCTCTCAAATGAGGCGAAAATTTGGAATCTGGATCTCTTTTTCAGTAGCTTTCCAATGCACCAAGTCTCACTTGATTTGGTTGAGAAAATCAACTTTTTTCTTCATTATTCTCTTTTAAATAAGCCCATGGGGCTTACCTTGACGTATAAGGGTTAATATATCATCACATCTATGTAGTAATGAGCTTGATATTGTTGTCACAATAAGCATTCAAATCGGGCTCAGATTTAATAGGTACTTCGGTGGAACAACAGCTCAATAAAGATTCTCGCACCTGATCAAACATCACCGGACCATTCAATCGGTAGGAACTACGGGCGGTGTGTACAAAGCGCAGGGACGTAGTCAACGCCAGCTGATGACTCCCGCTTAGTAGAAATTCCTTGTTAAAGATCAATAATTGCAATGATCTATCCCCATCACCATGAAATTTCAGAAGATTACCCAGGCCACTCGGCCCAGGTTATAAACTTCTTGAATCCATCAGTATCACAGACCTGTTATTGCCTCAAACTTCCATCCACTAGAAGCCGATAATCCCTCTAAGAAGTTGGCCGCAAAGGAGGAAATCTTTCCCGTAACTAGTTAGCACGCTGAGGTCTCCTTCGTTAATAGAATTAACCAGACAAATCACTCCAACTACGAACGGCCATGCACCACCACCCATAAAATCGAGAAAGAGCTCTCAACTTGTCAATCCTTACTATGTCTGGACCTGGTAAGAATCCCGTGTTCACTCAAATTAAGCCGCAGGCTCCACTCCTGGAACTGTCAGCCTTGCGACCATACTACCCCAAAAACTTTTATTTCTCATAAGGTGCGGGCGGGAACATTGAAAATCAGCACCCGCCAATCCCTAGTCGGCATCCTTCATGGTTTGAGCCAAGCGCGGTATCTAATCATCTTCAAGCCCCCAACTTTCGTTCTTGATTAACGAAAACATCCTTGCCAAATGCTTTCGCAGAAGTTTAGCTCTCATAAATCCGAGAAATTCACCTATGATAATGAAATACGAATGCCCCCAACTGTCCATAAAATAACTACTCTGGTCCCAAAGACCAACAGAGACAGGACCAGAGTCCTATCCCGATATTCCATGCTAATGAATTCAGAGCATAGCACTCACCAGAAAACATAGCAAAACATGGAGTTCACCAGCAAACAAAGCAAAACATGCAGTTCACCAGCAAACAGAGCAAAACAGGAACTAAAGCAAATCATGGAGTTCACCAGCAAATATAGCAACACATGTTAATCAGATTCCTTTGACCAAGACAAATTAGATATACCAAGACATACCACGATAAATTAGATATTTGCCAAAAGGATCACTCAACGTAGTAAGAGTTGAGATCACTCCAGTCAGCACAAATTCCACCTGGTCAAATTCGTAGTAGTAATAGTTGTATTATCCTCATGTATCATCTAGCTTGCAGTAGCCCAGCTATTCCAAAACAGTGTCTATCAACCTTCCAACTAAGGCTGATCCAGCGAGCATCAGGAGATTGCAGATTGACAATTCATACCTAGCCTTGTATCACTATCTATTACTCAGACTTCTGGTCGAATAGCATGCCGGATTTCGCGCACTAAAGTAGCCCCTGCTACAAACAGATCATGCGTTACATGATCATGCGAAACAATTAAAATGACACCATGACTGATTCAGTGACCCAACCAAAACACTAGATGACAGTCAAAATGACGTTTCCAAAATACGTTTCATGAAATGCTGACCAAAATGGCAATTCTACATCATGACAGTGAGTACATGGTATGACGACAATGCCTCCGAGACTACAGGTCAAAAAACTCCAAATATGACCATTTCAAGACCCAAAATGGCGTCCGACCAACCGGATTCGAACCAGTGACCTAAGGATCTCTGCAACCGCTACAGTCCTCCGCTCTACCAACTGAGCTATGGTCGGTTACCTGCTTCCACTGAGAGTTGAACTCAGGACCTCCCGCTTACTAAACGGGTGCTCTAGCCAACTGAGCTATAGAAGCTGACGGGTTCTGGAGATGCGGGGTATCGATCCCCGTACCTCTCGCATGCTAAGCGAGCGCTCTACCATCTGAGCTACATCCCCACCCTCCACCAGAAAGGAAAGCCCCGAAAGGCCAGGGATGCACTTCACAAACAGATTTCCGAATGTGTCACGAATTGCGAGTCTCACATGCGCACATGCGAATGCTAATTTCGAATCCAAATTATTTGCCACGCTTGATGTCGGTACTCATAACGTTCGACAGTTTCGACTGGCCAGACCAATTCGCAAGAGACAATTACATCACCTCAACCTAGACACAATGTCATTGGCCCCAATTCACTGTGGTCAAAGCTCTTGTGAGCTGTTACCATTGTCCACGTATAAAACTTTCACATGTGTCCGATGTAACACTTTCAATCAGCAATGCAGAAGTGCATGGAGAAGTTCTGTATCGTCACTTTAAACATCAGCGCTTCTCCAGACAATTTTGGCAGCGTAATGAACAATGCGGTAGAGGTCAAGTCAAGGAATTTAAAACAGTACCTGCGTATGTTGAAGAAACCTCCCATGAGAATTCTCTTCAGGAGTCGCCGGCATGTCCTAACAGAGATCAAATTCGAACAAGAAAACCTAGCACTGAATCACACAATTACTCCGCACATTAAAAGAACACATTCAACCGAGGCATAAAAAAAAATGCAACTGAAATTCATCACATGTACTCAAAGATGATGCAACGCACCATCACCACTTGCATTGCTTCCCTATGACCTGGATCTGCAATACAAGATAACACAGATGATGAGACTAAGTACTTGAACTGTTTTTAAAGAGAGGAGCACGTTATGCTCATCCACAATCTCATTGACATTTTGAGTGAGCATCCGGAATTCTACGTTGTTTAACGTACCTTGCAGCTCAGACAGGCCAACTCTATCCACAATTCAACGAGTCCAAATTGATGCCAGGCTTGGCAGCACAACTCCAATGCCATTGCAAAACAAAGATTGAGTGCAGCTCCTTCTCAAAATGAGAGGTTCCTAATTGGCCCGTAACAGAGTGTCATAGAAAGATGGCGTCCGCCAAGGTTCTGCCCTCCAAGATGAGCATAAAGCTCCACATTAAGCTCCTTCCAGTCGTGGTACAGCTGCCTGTCTGTCGAAAATTGTACATCACATCAATACTTTCTATGATCCTCATATACGGTATCCTCTAGTACACTCTGGAACTTACAATACTAAAAACTTTAATTACGGCGTTCTTCATCCACATTAAACAACGTTAAACTGCTGTCTTTGAAGAACATGATCCAGATGCCTTCAGAATGCCTTAGTTAGCTTCATCATGGTGTCCAAGATGTGAGAAAGATTGGAGTTCATCATGCATTCCAAACTCAGCGAACGAACTGTAGTCGGCCACGTGTTCGCTCAATGCAAGCGCATGGAAAGAGCATGCGACGAATACTCACCAGCGAAGGCGCCAGAGTCTGGATTCTCTATGCACGAAAATTGAGTCAAATCTTGCCATGGCTGAGACACGACGAAATGCAGCGCGAGCTTCCCCAAGAAGTTCACCGGAGGCTTCTGTGAGTCGGATGCAATGCTCACAACGCAATCAGGGTAGACGCTGCTCACATATAACATCCATCCGAAAGAAGTGGCAGGACTCGGTTCCCGACCATCGACCTATCCAAGAATTAGCAAGAAAGCTGTTCAGAGACACCATGGAACTAAACTTAAATGTAAAACGTACCAAAACTTGAAAACCCTGTCTTCCAAGAAGCAAAACAACTATACAGACTAACGACGGCTGCCAAACATAAGGTCCAGCCATAACCTACCTCATACTCAGTCAGTAGAACTTGAACAAAACGACAAGAAAAACAACGATCGATCCTTAGCAAAGCACACCTAAACTTATCAAGACGACTTTGAACACAGATGTCTTAACATACATTTCCAAGCCTATTCCAAGAAAATGGAAGCAAGCCCTTACACCTCGGGGTCTCGGCAACCTAACCTGCTGCAAATGAGCCGCCGAGTCCCCGATCAACTCCATGGAAGCCTCCGCAACACAGCACACCGGCACATCCATCACTCTCGAAATATTTTTCTACAACTACGTCGTCTCAATTATCTGGTAGGGCAGTCAGTTCCAAGTGCTTCACACAATGCGAATTGTTTAGGGAATGTCCCCGTCTCCAAGAATGCTTCAAACCCCAAACGGTTGAGAGCGCAAGAGCATTGATGCCCATCCCCGTACCCCTACAGTATACCGTACCTACGTACGTTTTCCAAAAATACAATTTCGGAATGAGCTTCCGGATGAACTTTTGTACATATGGATGAAAGTTATTTAAATTGGATGAAATCATCGTGTCCATTAACCCTTTAGCGCGCTGGCGTCCAGAATCTAGACGCCGGATGAATTTCAGCAGCTCGTTTTCTGTAGGTACCAGATGTTTTTCATCCATTTTTATTTTTTTTCATTCTTGTGCTAGTTGAGTACCATTTGTTCGGTATGGATCTTCCAAATAAGATAACATGAATTTTTGAATATTTACAAAAGTGATTAATGCCAAGTTTCAATCTTAGTTCAAAAAGAAAGACCTTAAATATGATTTTCCATAGTAAGTAAAATCAAATAATGGAAACCATACCATCTTGTAGTACATGTCATTCTAATTTCATTACAATATTTTTAAATTTTTTTGTGTTAATTTTGGATTTTTAATTGAATTTCAAGAGAAAACCTTGCAAAATTACTTTAAAAATATTAATAATAAATATGATGAATCCAACCGTACGGATGTTATCTACACATTGACATTTACAACTTTGTTTTGTACATCAACTCCATTTCCGTTTTTCATCAACCATTTTATAACAAATCTTTGAAAACAGTGTTGAATCGGGACGTTAAAGGGTTAAGACCCAAAATTCCCATATATTTTGAATTTGCCCTTATATTGCACAGTTTATTGCGCGGTTTATTGTGTAGTTCATTGTGCGGTTCATTGTGGGATTTACTATTGTGCGTTACTTTTGGAATTTTTAATATATGATTAGAGCCTGAATAACTAAACTTGTCAAGCAATCATAAGCATGAAAATTCATGTATCTTCAAAAAAATTATCAAAATTAATGATCTTTATACACATAATATAATGGAAGAGTGATTAGTAGGAAAGGTGGCGCTCTCCAGGGACATGCCCATGCAAATTTTATTATGCATTCATCGAATTGGATATTATTTATGTGGGCATTTTCCTTTGCAGTGCCACCTTTTCTACTAGTGGGTTCTAGATGCCCCTTTTTGGAATTGGATCAAATGAGCATTTTTTAATGAAATTCAGTTTTTGCCTTCTACAATAGGTCGTACCATTGACAGAAGGTGGTTCTCCTTTCAAGAGCCATGCTTGGAACTTATGTTCTTTCATTTTTGTAGGTCCCTATGGTAATTCACTTGTTGAAAGTTAACATTGCCGATGCTGACATACATGTTCATGAAGACAATGACTCTAAATGCAAGTAATCTGTCAATTATAAAAAAGGAGGATTTCATGAACTGCTCTATTGTGTTATGCATGTAAACTTTGATAATGGAAAACAAATCCTTGCTTCCAAACGGATCAATCAATCTAATACACAATCCAAAGTTACTCACTCAATCAACAACTACAATACAATGATTTGTTTTAGGCACAAGAAGTACTAAAAATAATTTGCGTGCACCAAGCCTTAGCTCGTGAACCTCCAACTGTTCAGAAAGGGGATGATGTATATAATCAAACACGATATTCTCATCTATCATTGACTTTTTGCAATGAGTTTTTACTATATATTTTATAGGAAGGTAACTTCACGCATGTGTAGTCCAATTAGAATGGGGATGGTTTGTGAAATTGTATGCCTCATTTTATGTTGTAATGAATTACCCAAAATTTCAAAGGTTTTGGTGCAAAAGTGCTCTTAAAAGAGTCAACTCATAAAATTAAACAACCAAGAAATCTCCCAAAATCACTACACTTAGAGTATTACAATTCAACCAAATCACAACACATTTCGTGTACAAATTGTTGATATCTTATTCATAATCAAATTACATAATATTTTTGAATTTCAAGTTTTAAATTTAATACAAAAATATTGGTGACAACAACCATAGATCTAACCATATGAATAGAATCGAAAATTCATTGTGTACAACTTTTATTCATTTATCAAGTTCAAAATATCCCCCTCACTTACATTTTATTAGACATCTTTGAAATTCTCCAAATCTGAAAAGGGATGAGAACTTTTAGGGATTAAGAAAAAAATTGAAGAATAAATGGATGAATATGCCAAATTGTTCCAATTTCAAAAATAATTTGGATAGAATTGCTAGTTTTAAAATAAACTCATTTAAATATGTGGATGAAAAGATTGTTCTATTCCAAATATAAATGAATATTAAAATATTTAGTTACTCTATTTTATTGTATGTCACCTCTTTAGCATTTCTCCAGAAACCAAAAAAAAATCCCAGCTACAATATGCCCATGACACTTCTATAGTCCATTTCTACAACCCATGAACACTTGGGCACAATACACTCATTACTTAACAGTAAGAAACAGATAACTTGGCACAATACACTCATTTCATAACAGTAAGAAACATGTCGAACATGCAAGAACACTTTAGCATGTTATGACACTTGACACTCACAAATTCAATGAACAAAAAGTAAGATAAACCCTCATGGAGATGACTGCCTGATCATGGATGTGATATGATACTTTACTTTTCTGCTCTTACTTTAACATGTTTCTTACTGTTATGTAATGAGTGTATTGTGCCAAGTGTTCATGGATTGTAGAAATGGACACTGACCTTCTCATTTTGCATAATCATGTAAAGCATGATCTGTTTGTGTGCAAGGGCTACTTTAATGCGTGAAGTCCGGCATGCTAATTGCCCAGAAGTCTGAGTATTAGGTGAGTGATAGTAGGCTATGCATGAGTTGTCAATCTGCAATATTTTTGATGCTTGCTGTTTTAGGGTTAGTTGGATGGTTGATAGACACTGTTTTGGAATAGCTGGGCTTCTGCAAGCTAGATGATACATGAGGATATATAATACAACTATTAGTACTAACTACAAATCTGACCAGGCGGAATTGGTGCTGACTGGAGAGGTCTCAACTCTTACTACCAATTGACCGTTCAGTGATCCTCTTGGCAAATATATAATTTTTCTTGTTATGTAAAGGCACTTTGTATCAGCCAAATTGATCAGTTAAAGTAGCAGAATGAGAAGATGAACGATATGACATACTCCGTACATGTCAACTTCTCCAACATGCATGGAATATAACCTAGGCAACCTGATTCCTGAATTTGACCAACTGATAGAACGAATTTCTTCAAAATCTCAGGCGCGTTTTGCCTGCAACAAATCTCCATATCCAGCTCAAATGTATCTGAACAAATTGGCAATTTTTAAGCTGTCAAGCACCTTTACTGTATGCCCTTAATTCCATAGTAGTTCCAGCTATAAGTTTTGAACCTTTCAAATGCTGGCGTACCTAGCGTAGGCAATGAACAGATTGCAAGCAAGAGATTTTGACTGAATGGTGCGGAAGAAGTCTGGCAAGGGGCCATTTTTTGACATTGGCATTGTGCAAGTTTACATAATTACTTCTGTATTGCATCAATTTGCAAGAGTTCATGGCTTCACAAAGGCTGGCAACTTGAATGACTTCCTTGTGCGAAATGACAATTGCTTTGCTCCGTAATATATGGCTCTACTAAAATACGTAAGAAACGCTAGTACGGTGAAACTTGCAAATACTATGGTGAACACTTTACAAGCCATCAGCCTACTTCTCGAAGAAGTGCCCATTCCAAACACACTACACAAGAAGCTGAACATCATGGTTGCCAACGACAACAACAGAAAATAGCTTGCTAATGCCACCATCACACGGATGCGGCGGACCCTGTGTCCAATATAATCACCATGGGACCAACAGGGGTGCTTGCCAATGTACAACCCAAACGAGAAAGGCAGGGCTGCACAAGCCCCCAGGATGGTGGCAGCGACGGACGTCAGAAAAGTCGTTGGAACAATTATATAGAAAGATGAAAAGCGACCGGTATCATCTGTCAAGGGTTTGATGCAGCTGGCATAGGAAGCACCTGCCATCAAGACAGCCACCACCAGGATGGCATTGGCAGCCGTGACATGAGCATCCTGTTCTCTCTGAAGCATGCCCATGTATTCCTTCACATCGTCGCGTCGCATCAGACGCTCACATACATCCATGTGGCCAAGAGCATACGCGTAGTCAAGCGCAGTCTTGTTGAATTTATCCTTCCTGTTCGCATGCAGAGACCACCCACGCTCCAAACACAACGCTTCTACACCATCCAATTGCCCTGATATCGTCGCAACATGAAGCGGCGTCTGGTTCCTTTCCTGGTCGAGAATTTCATTTGCAAGATGTGGTTGCCACTTTAGAATTTCCGGTAAGAAAATTGCGCCATACGACGACTCGACTGCCCAGTGTAGCAACGATGGAGCGTATGGTCGTTGTTGGTCAAGCTCCTTGAGAACAAACACTGCAACTTCATGGTGCGTGGTTATTCTAAGAAGTGCTAGGAAAGTCTCCGGCCATGGCTTGGGATTCAGAGAATGGGTAAGCCAGTCTTGCAGGATGTGGAGATGGCCGCCGCGGGCAGCGTGGTGCAGAGGCGTCAACGCTTCGTCGTCTTGGCTATGGAGTGTGTGTGGCGCGCAGCTCAGGAGCAAGCGAACGACCTCCCTGTGGCCTTTCTGTGCGGCCAAGTGCACTGCCATGCGACCTCTGCTGTCTTGTGAAACCACCGCGTCGAGGAGTTCTTCGATCACGGACGTGTGGTTATTCTCGGAAGCGTAGTGAAGAGCAGTCCTGCCATGTGTGTCCCTCACGTGCAGAAACTGAGTGTTGGAACTTGTTGCAGCAGCTTTCATAAGCATGTTTACCACCGAGCTCGTGGAAGGAGGCAGCTGATACAGAACATGCATCAATTATTCAAAATTCTACATGAGAATTCTACATAACCTATTACCACCACCTCCCCCAATTACAGCCTGTAGACTTTTCTTGGGGCCACCAGAGTTGAGACTCAAAACCACCAATTTCACTATTCAAGTAGACCAATGGCATGCCAAGCATTGCAAAGAAATAGTTGGTGGTTTTGGGTATCATGATGAGTGAAAGTTAATACCACATGGTGTGGACATAGAGGTTTGATTTGTGTCAAAGGTTACTTTCCACTTTGGAATTTTGTATAAAATTGACAAGTGCAAATTAGATGTTGCAAATTCTCATCAAAACCTATTTCAAATGTGATCATATCTTTTTTTCAAATTTAGCACTGCCAAAAGTAGGCCAGATTGCTTAAGTTGGTGGTACTAATAGGTTATCCAACCTTAGTAGATTTACCACTAGATAGAAAGGCAATAGGGTGTAGTGGGTGTTCAAAGTAAAGATGGATCAATAGCTCGATACAAGGGAACGTTAGAACTTGCAAAAAGTTATTCACAAATTGAAGGTGTTGATTATAAGGTAAAAGCACCTAATTATGACACTTTATCTTAAAATCTGTGATCTATGACTCACATAGAAAAGTGTTCTGAAATGAAGACCGTTCCTAAAATTTGTCACAATTAGGTGATTGTCACAATTAGGTGCTTCTACCTTAAAGAAACTTTTGCACCGGTGAGCAAGATAGAGACTATAAGGAGCTTGAAATTCACCAGATGAATGTAACCAACCTCGCAAGCGCAATGGAGTGCAGTTCGGCGATCTAGCGTCGTAACACTCAAGTCGACGCGGCGGTCGTTCAACAGCAACTCCACAACTTCGGAACGAGACTGTAACGAGCATGCCAAGTGAAGAGGAGTCAGTCCGTCGCGACTGCAAACCAAGTTGAGGTCGACCTCGGGAATCGCCAACACCAGTCGCACGAAATCAGCTCCGCGTAGCACCGCAGCATGCAGCAACGAAGAATTTCTCAAGGATGAATTGACGTTAGACTGTCGAAGCTCCGGTTGCTCCAGGAATGCCCTGCACACACCCACATCGGGATTGGACTTGATGGCGCGATGACAGCACGCCAGCAGGATCCGTCCGCGTCGTCTCCTCGCTTTGGGTGACAAGCGTCGCAAGGTTTCGCGAACTTCGTCTTCACTGGCCACATGTGCAATGCTGCACAGCGCTTCCATTGATTCCATTGCACTAGTAGGAAATGTGTCGCTTTTCACTTACTATAAATGAATAAGAAATGAAACCGCGCGAGGCACATGGGTTGCATCGATGCTGGTGAGTGGTTTTGGTCACTAGAAAACAGAAATCTAGGCACAATATTCCGTCATTGTTCACAGTTTTTACAAAGTGGGGAATGGAAAACGACAGTTCTGCTACTAGCTAGTGATTGTGAGTAACCAACACTAGCAGGAAATGTGTCGTTTTTCACTTGCTATAAATGAAAAAGGAATGAAACCGCGCCAGGCACATGGGTTGCGTCGATGCTGGTGAGTGGTTTTAGTCAATAGAAAACAGAAATCTAGGCACAATATTCCGTCATTGTTCACAGTTTTCACAAAGTGGGGAATGAAAAACGACAGTTCTGCTACTAGTGCAAGCACTACAGCGATTGAATTGCCCATATATATGCAAGAATGTGAAACTAGCTAATGTATATCGAGTCAAGTACGTCCAGGGATTTGATTTCCATGTTGAAAACGAGGGCTCTGTTCAAGATTACATGATTGCACACAGGTAGTGTCACGAATAATGGGGGCATCTTGTGTCGAGAGAAATAATAGTACAGAGTACAAAGTCCCCCCGCGTGATTTCTGATGATACCGGTATCCCAGTCAAGAAGTGTCTAATTGTCAACACTGTGTGCATACTTTTATGCAACAACTAGAGTTGGGTCAATGAACTACAGATGTTTGCTTAATCCCTAAATGTTTATTCACAAAAAAGTCAAACAACACTTTCATATGGAGTTCCCTTAATCCCTAAATGTTCATTCACAAAAAAGTCAAGCAACACTTTCATATGGAGTTTGCTCATCAATAGCTTTGGATAAATTCTTTGAAATATTTTTAATAAATGTAAACATATGTTTCCTATTGATCCTCAATTTTTCAATTTTTTTTAATGTGCTGTAAATTTAATACGATTTTGGAAGTAAAAATGCACTAAGAAATTCATATAAATTACAAAAAATTCCGAATAACCAAAAAACATTATTAAAGGTTCGAGTTACGATGAAGAACCATGCGGGAAAATTCAATTTAAAATGTATTTCCTAAATTTGGAAAATTTGATAATGATATATGCTTTGTACTGTAGTTTGGATTATGACCTCTTAACATTTCAAGTGCAATGGAACACTTAATATTATGATTTATTCAGATTTACAAAGTGAAGTAGAAACTAGACTTGATAAGCTTGATATTTTTAGTTGAACTTGAAAGCAAAAATAATTAACTTTAAGGTTGAAATTGAATTTGACCAACCACCATTCACTATTTGGATGGTTGGGCATTTAAGGATTAACCCCTATAGGACTATAAAACACCACGCAGCTTTTGGAATTAGAAAATGAGGAAACTCGAGTTGTTGAGCCGTAAAATGTAAAGTGAGCAACAAAGAGATCTTAGACCCTAGCTTTTTTTTGTGAGTACTTCTTGATTGGGAATTCATGAAGTGTGATTTTTGATGATTTTTTTGAGCTGTAATGAGGTAATCTCGTCGTCACATTAAACCCTCATATCTTCCTCCTCACACCTCCAATTTTACGTGATTTTTTTTGAAATGCTCAAAATCATGATCTCTATGTATAGTAAAAATTTCAAATTTTTTGGAGGAGTTTTGATTGTTCAACTTAAAGAACCTGAAAATTAAAAGAAAATGAGCTCACCTTAAAGAACCTAAAAATTGAAAGAAGACAAGATCATCATGAATAAAGAGTTTGTTGGGATAATTTTTACTGACAACACTATGTGGACGTAGCTAGCATAACATTCTTGAATTGTCATGGTTTGGTTCTTTTATTTAAAGTGCTATTGTAAAAGCATCATTCAAAATATTTTCCCTTGGGGAAGGAATTATAGAAAAGAGAAATGGTATGCCCTCAAAAAACTTAACATTTTTATATTTGAATCCAAACCAACACATTCAATCTCTTCTAAAGTCTCCTCTCAAAATATTTAATTTGACAGTGTAAATAATGTACACCAAAAACCCATACATATCATACAAATGCTTCAAATTAATATCCAATCCACATTTCTTTCCAACAAAATCCTCAAATTGAGGAAACACTAGGCCAATTTTCTCCTTTTTATGAGAACACCGAAGTACAATGCACCTTGTGGGGGTGTTTTCCCCCTTGTGAGATTTTACTCTTTACAAGTTCCTACAATCTTATTGGCTTAAGGGTCATTTGCAAATGAGTTCATGAATAATGCACTAATGACTTTGTATGGTATCATTATTTCTCTCGACACAAGATGCCCCCAAACGTATGGTTTTTCATCTCTTGGATTCTAGCTTCTGTCCAGTATCATCTTCTCTCAAATTTATTATTGAGAGCATCCCCACCGCGTAGTACTGTTCCTGTATGTGAAAAATGATGGTCATTTGTTGTCTTTGCCCTTCCAGGGAGGAGACTACGGAAACGCTTTGCTTTTGAGGAGTTACCAAGAGTTACGTACCTGGATAGTAAAAAGAAGCGGTAAAAATAAATCTGAGGTAAATACAAAGGCAGAGACTCCGCGACTAGCTACTTGTTTTTCAAGAAAAAAATTTGCACCAAAGTGCTGTAACGACAAAATTTTCCAAGAGTAGCCCTTGAATCCGACAAACTTGGTTGGTTTTCCAAGATTCAACTTTTCTATCCTCATCGCTCTTCTCACTATAATTTTTCACTTCTTGCACCTGATTTTTGCCTTCATGGGGTGCACCTGGCCCACAACGTTGATATCGGCGATGATTTTCGAAGATATGTGTTGCTGGTTGTCTGCATGCGGTTTCTAGTTTTACTTCTCTAGGATTGAACGAAGCAACCCCGATTAGTGTATCTGGAAATCAGGGACAATTTCATCCAGATATAGATACATGAATTATGGTGGCGATGCTCTGAGAGTCAAATTCCATAAAAATACTGTAAGTGCCAAATGGAATCATACCTAAAATAAGCAAGTTGTTTGAGTTGGATAGATTTAATTCTCAGAGCGCCAGGAGAAGACAACGGTCCTGATCATGAGGTATTGGAGTTATCCTAAAAGTCAAGTGGTGTTTGAGTAAGATACCATGTGTTTTGATTTGGTGTACTCTTATTTGTTCACTCTAAATAGTTATGAAGTTTGAAAGAGCTTGGTGGTCTCTCATTATTAGGTGTGTAAGAGCAGTCTGGTGGACACTGGCTCATGCACTGGCTAAACGAATAGACGCTTTATTCACGCCGGCCCTCCACTAGGACCGGAGTTTTTATTTATCTATCTGTGTAAGAGCTTGGTGGTATTCAAACTCATGCACAAATAGTCTAGCCGTCTTTTTTGATGGTAGAACTAGTTGTGTAGAGTTTGAAGACCACCAAGCTCTTACGCACCTAATAATGAGAGGTCACTGAGCTCTTCTACATCTTTAAATTATTTAGAGTGAACAAGTAAGCAAAACACAATGTATCTTGTTGAAACACAACTTCTCCTTTAGGATAACTCTAGTGGTCACCGAATTTCTTTCCTCTACCGATTATCTTCTCGTGGTCAGTCGATCGATCCAGCGCAGGATGATGGGCGAGTCACCGGTGCTAAGAATCAAATCCTCGGTCACAACTCTCATCACTCCCGCAGCTCCCACGGCACCAGGCAACCTGCATCTCCCCTTTTCCAATGTGGATCTCGCGGACCTGCGCATTTTCACGCCCGTGATCGTGCTGTACGACGAGGGGCAGCAGGACTCCTCCTCCTTCCAGACGGTGGTGGAGACGCTGAAAGACGCGCTGAGGAAAGTGCTGGTGCCGTTCTACCCTCTCGCAGGGCGGATCGCCGCCAACGATGGCGGCGTTGCGGAGATCCGGTGCGACGACTCCGGCGTTTACTTCACCGAAGTGGTGGTGGAGGACGAGCTTGCGGAGCTTGGAGGCCGTGACGCTTGCGCCGAGGTTGTGTCGGGCATGGGCGCTGCCAAACTCAAACAGGAAGGATTCAATCTGTACTCCTTGCAGGAGTACGACGAAATCCCTCCCCTCGTCGTCCAGGTACCGATCGAGCTACAAACCCTAATTCTTATTCTCAGAATGCTAGGATTTTGAATCTGATGTCTGCAGAGCATCAGTGTCAGGAGTCGTATCACCTATAACCGCGTGAATTTCTGCTGTAGCCTTGAAATCTGGCCAAGAAGGTTGCATCACCTATAACCGAGTGTATTTCTGTAGTAGTTTTGAAATCTGGCTGTAGAAGGTTCAGTGTATCACCTGTAGCCAAGTGAATTTATGTACACTGAAAAGGGGTATTAAGGGGAAAAAAAAATAGCCAAGTGAATTTATGTACACTGAAAAATGGTATTAAGAGGACAAAAAAATTAAAGGGACTTATGTTATAAAAATTACCTCGTGTAGAAAATATTTAATTGTAATCAACTTCGTGTAATAGTAATAACAAGTGTATAGTGGGGTGACACCGAAATTGTCTCCTTGTGCAATTCCAGGGAAAGTGCCCACACTGCTGCCAACGTTGACACCCTCCCGAGTGCTGGAAAATTGTTATTTATACATGAAATTTTAGACACACAATCATTGTTATGTTGATAACATGTGTACCAAATCTTAAAGCTAAAAGATTGATACAAAAAAAGATATTCAAGATTTACTAACAAGGGGTAGTTGTAAGAAATGTTTCACAGGTGCCAACTTTGACACCCTCCCAAAGATTTAAGAATTTTTTTTTCACATGGAAGTTTTGGAGTAGGAACATCTTTATGTTTTTTACACATGCAAAAAAATTCAAGTCCGAAAGACCCACAAAAAAAATGATATCCCAAATCTACCAACAGGTGTAGTTGTGAGAAACAAAGTCGCTTCACAACTACGTTGGTAGATATAGAATAATTATTTTTGTGTGTATCTTTTGGCCTTGAAAATTTTCATACATGTGATCAACATCATAAAGATCATGTGACAAAAATTTCATATTGAAATAACAGATTATCAGCCCTAGAGAGGCTGTCAAAGTTAAAAGTTGTGAAGCAACTTTGTTTCTCACAACTACACCTGTTGGTAGATTTGGGATATCATTTTTTTGTGGGTCTTTTGGACTTGAAAATTTTCACATGTGTAAAAAACATAAAGATGTTCCTACTTCAAAATTTCCATGTGAAAAAAAAATTTCTTCAATCTTTGGGAGGGTGTCAAAGTTGGCACCTGTGAAACATTTCTTACAACTACCCCTTGTTAGTAAATCTTGAATATCTTTTTTTGTATCAATCTTTTAGCTTTAAGATTTGGTACACATGTTGTCAACATAACAATGATTGTGTGTTTAAAATTTCATGTATAAATAATAATTTTCCAGCACTCGGGAGGGTGTCAATGTTGGTAGCAGTGTGGGCACTTTCCCTGGGATTGCACAAGGGGACAATTTCGGTGTCACCCCACTGTACATAATTATGTAATGGCTTCTACAATAGAAGATATTCAACTGTAATCAACCTTGTGGAAGTTCGTAATAATAAGTGTACATAGGTAATGGCTTGACTCATGTTAGAATATCTTCTACTTTACATTTGTTTGAAGATTTTCTACGATATGTTATTACATGTGTACATGGTGGCTTGAGTGTGCGTTTGTGTTTTTTTTTATATATACTAATGGAAAATTTGTATAGTGTGAAATTTCAATAAATTAGTATGGGTCCCCTTAAAAACCCTTATTCAATGTACTAGTCTTGAAATTTGGTCGTAGAAGGTTGTATCACTTATAATCGAGTGAGTTTATGTAGAAGCCTTGAAATTTGGCTGTAGAAGGTTGTATCAACTATAACTGAGTAGTAGTCTTGAGATTTGGCTGTAAAGGTTGTATCACCAAGAATAACCAAGTGAATTTCTGTAGTAGACTTGAATTATGGCCGTAGAAGCTTGTATCACCTATAATTGAGTGTAGCTTGTAGCAACCTTGAAAATCGGTCATAGAGGGTTGTATCACCTATAATTGAGTGAATTTCATTAATTATCTATGTATTTGTTAAACTTTGAGTACATGCATTTGAGTAGTTTGTTTCTAGCTTGTCTTATCCTTCTTTATTGCATTTACAACCCATTGGAAGAATCTAATTTAGAATATATGCAACAAATGAGATTCAAGTGTATAAACTTATCCTCAAGATCATAGTATAGTGTTATATTTTGGAATCTAAAACTTTGATTGTGTATTATCTTTTACCATACTTAGAATGAACGGTAAAAAAAAACATTCTGTAATCTTCTAAATCTTGTAAACATTTTGATTTTTTCAAACTAGGTGTCAAAAATGAATTTTGGAAAGACTAGATTTTGGTTGTAATTCAAAATGCCATTTGCATTCTCATTATGTTTGGTAATGACATTCAAAGACATGGTATCAAAAACATTTCACAAGTTCATACCTATTATCAAGCCCATTTGAAGAGTGGGCATTTGATATGTAAACTTTTGTGTGTAATTTGGATAGGTCACGTTTTTCAAGTGTAAGACGATAGCATTGGCTGTGAATTGGCATCACATGGTGGCAGACGGCACCTCGGGGACGAGCTTCTTGAAGGCGTGGTCGCAAGTGGCACGAGGGGTGCCCATCTCCTCTCCTCCCGACCACCGGTAAGGCAAGTGTAGGTTATACACTTTCTTTTTTGTGAATTTGGCATCTATATTTCTTAATTGCATTTCTAAACACGTTTTTTTTAGGACACATATGATTTGTACTAAAGAACGGGCCTTGATGGGCCCATCTGTCGAGTGAGCCGAGAAAAATGGGTCCACCAAGACCCATTCTCTAATGTTAAAGCCATGTTCCCAACCAATTCAACAATGTTCCCAAATGATTTTCGGTGTTCCTATAAACATTCCTCCTAGGTTGTGATTGACACCGAGAGGTGCCTCTTAAACGGCAGAATCAGTCGGCCATGACGTTAACGTCACTTCTAAGCCGTTTTGATAACACATGGAACTTTGTCCAATTCACTAGGAAGTAAACATTACTGCCAAACTGCTGTTTATAGCTTGTTTATAGCAAGTTTTTCAAGTGGTTCAATAACTTCAATTTAGCAAGTGATTACCACCGATTCACCATCATTCTTGTACCCTTTACTGGCTAGTAATATGGTCAGGGTTCCTTGTGTAAGTAACCGGACTGACCTTGCCCATCCCTCCAGACGCCATTTATTGTCAGTGCGAGTGCCCCCGGAGCCGTATGAGGGCTGTCCTCCGGGGTACAAACTGGTCTCTCCACAACGAAATTCATCTGCGGAGATTGCGACTCGAAAGAAAGAACGGAAGAAGGTGGAGTTCACAATTTCGCAGTCCGAAATCCAGCAGCTGAAGAAACAAGCAGCAGAGGAGAATCCGTCGATCCCGTTCACGTCCGGCGAGCTCATCTCCGCGCATCTCTGGAAGCTCGTCACCACAGCTAGGAACTTGAACAAGGAAGACTCCACTGTGTTCTACTCTGTCTTGGATGGGAGAAAAAGAATGAAAGACATCCCGGCGGGTTTCTTTGGCAACTGCATTTTCTGCAGGACCGCAACCGCCTCGGCGACGGAGGTTGTTGAAATGCCTTTGAGTTCTGTAGCCACCATGATTCGTGACTCGATTTTTGGCGTCCCGGATGCGTATTTTCACTCGGTGCTGGATTGGTTGGAGGTGACGGGACCCCAGCATGTTGCGCACGATCGACCGAACCTGGGCACACATGATTTGAATACCACTTTCTGGAGGTATTTTCCCATGTATGAACTGGATTTTGGGTTTGGAAAGCCGAGTTATGGAGGGCGGAATAATCCCCGAGCAGGGAGAGCAGGGTTTGCTACTGTGAGCCCTACTCCTCATGCTGATGGATCAGTGGTAATTGCAGTGTTTCTTTACCCTGACGCTGCAGATGCTCTTGCTGCAACGCTGAAGCTAGATTTGAAGTGAATATGGAGCTTAGCGACTACACTCTTTATTGTCTCTGCTCCACCAGGGGAGAGACTACGGAAATGCATTGTTTTCAAGGAGTTATAAAGAGTTACATGGTTGAATAGTATAAACAAGCCATAAAAGTAAATGTAAGGTAAATGGTAAGGTAGAGACTACACGATTAGCTGCTTGTTTTATTTGGTGTATGATGCGCTCATCATTCTTTTATGTCACATCTCTGGCAATTGATACAGTCTACCTTCCATAATATGACATTGGTAATACTCCGTATTATTGTTTCAAGCAATACACATGTCACAAGTCATTTCTATGACTAATCCATGCTTGCCACCTTAAAGTTAGGGCTTCCCAAGCATGAGTCATAAGAGAGAGGGACAATTGTAGTGGGTGTCAAGATAGGAAGATGGCTTTGGTGAATAGAATTAGTAAATCTTACAAAGGTAGAAAAGGAAGCTTACAAATAGGGAAAGGAAGCTTACAAATAGGGAAACGAAGCTACTTCTTAATCTTTAAACAATATTTTATGTCCTTAGTGGGCAACCTGAGGATCTTTGAAAGAATATGGTTTATATTTTTAGGTCGGGCATGGATGCATGATCAATCATATCAAAGAAACAAGCATAAGAGGAATCTATTAGGAACTTGGGCAAGAATCAAATGAATGTCCAATACCTTTGATTTAAACACCGGGAATGAATTTATTATTACAATTAAGCACATCAAATGTCTTACCTTGTTGTCTTGGGCTTGTTGTGCATCTAACAATCCATGTTTGGCCAGGAGTTGAGTAGAGCTCTTGCTACAAGCAAGATTTTGTGTAAATCAAGCCCTTAGCTTGAAAAGACGTTTAACCCCTGAGTGACGGATCAACCATTTTATGGTCTTTGCCCTTTTTTTATGGGTTGCCCGAAATAGAAAAAACATATTTATAGAAAGTAAAAAATATTTTTAAATAGGTAATCAAGTCTACTTTCCAACCCAATTTGAATCATGTCAATCCGAGTTAAACTCCACCCGGGAGAAATTTTCAAAGAAAAACACTTCTACATTGTCTAGTGTTAGAAAACTTACTATTTGGGGAAAGTAATGATGTTCTCTCCGTTGAAAAATTTGCAATTTTAGATTTTAGAATAGAATGTCTAGTTTCAACAAATCATACAAAATTTCAAATTCTAAAAATAAAATTTGTGATTCTTATAAATATTTGAAGTTAAATGCTTCTAAATTCATTATGAGATGATAAAAAGCTATTTTTTGATATTTGACCGTATGGAAAATTACTAAACATCAAGCTCCTCATTTTCTCTTTTGGACCAAACTTCATCAAAGTTGAAGAAGTAATTTTTTATAACACATTTATGTTTTGCCCTTACCCCCTCCGTCATTTAGGGGTTAAGGGTTAATCACCAATCATCTTCCTAATTTATGTGGGTAACAAAATTCTCTCGTTATTGGTGAAGTAGAGGGAACTATTGATTCTTTTTTCTATGAACCAATGAACCATTCACTAATGCCATTCAATTCAAAACATGACATGCAGAAAATCTCCAATCCCATGTGTATACAACATCAAATGCCCTATGTAGAAAATTAGAATGTGATACTAGAGAGTGATAAAAAAGAGTTTGAAGTACAGTACACTATTTTATAGTCATGTTTTGTAGGAACATTGTAAATTGGTGTTAAATGATTTTGTTGTCCACTGTTTTCCATTTATAGTGTCAATTAGAAATAACAATCAATTGCATCTTATATTGATAGATGTCATTGGTACATTACATTAATAAAGTATCAAATATAATATTAAATACATGTTAAAAACACCTTAACTCAAAAGAAAATTGAAATTCATTGGTGGAGAATATTATTTGCAGCCATCTAAGTTTGAGATGTAAAAAAAAGGAAGAAATTTTCTAAATATATCATGAATTGGATCCATGATGCCCCAATTCTGTCCACTTGTACTCCTTCAATATGGAGATATCTGTCTTATTTTTTAAGCATTTTTTTGTCCCTAAATATTTGTTCCATGCTTTACACTTGAAACGTGAGCCCTGTCCACTTCAAATGAACGGACCATTTTGCAACTCATAAGATTTTAAACTAGTTTTATCACGGATTTTTAGAGTTCAAAATTGCAATTCAAAAGATTCTCAAAATTCAAATCTTATGAATTGTAATTTAGAAATCATGACTTTTCAGAGCTCAAATGAGTTTTATCATGATTTTTTTCACAGAGAGCCACTCCTTTGAGAGATAACATTTTCAACATCATGTTGAATTTTTTAGACTTTTTTGGACAAAGAAGAGTAGTTTTGTTTCAATGGCCCATGGTCCGGTGGGCATTGGGTCATTGACACTACGAATAAGGTAGACGACCTGTTTCCGATCAGGCCCCCAATCATGCAGTATAGGGCGACCTATTTCCGTGAACTAGCCTGCATTATTTTCAAATTCATTTGTAAGCGGTGATGGAAACATGTTTCTTCTTAATATGGAATGGTTGGCACCAAGAATGGAAACTTGTTACCGAGTTAGTATGATATCATGTGTTCTCCAAATCTAGTTTTGCAGTTCTTGGAAATAGGTCAGCCTATGTTGCGAGAACGGGTTGGAGAGAATCTTCACTTTGAAAATTTGTAGTAAATTCAATATTGCCCCAAAATTTGTTCAAAAATATCTGACCTTCTTCAAATCTATTTCCCTACACTACAAAATTATTTGCCTATTTGTTACTCCACCGGAAGTGTGCTGAATTGCTTAAGGTGATCGGAAACAGGTCGTCTACCTTAGACACTTTATTCACACCAACCTTAGAGGAGGACCAGAGTTTCTACCTGTCTTTCTTTTTACAAAAACAACGTTAAATTGAATGCTGTAAAAACAGGACAATTATTTTCAAACAGACTGAGGGAGTTCACAACTGAAGTGGGCGGATTTAGTTTCATTCAGTGGCGGTAGCTGCACTCCTGTAGCTCGGGCCAGAATGTGATTATAGCCCCTGGGGAAGCGATTGGTCAATGCAGATGAAGAGCTCAATAATGCTATATTGCTGCCCACAGCCCAATGCCCAATGTCTGACCTTTGAGTGTGGCAGGTCGGTGGCAACGCTCTCACTGTAAGAGACATAAAGTTCTTAACCCCTAAACGTCCACGCATCCAGTTACTGGATGTTTGTTGGTCAAACCCAATTTTGATCTTGAAGATGACTTTTGTTGCTAATACACCCAACTAAGAAAATGAAGTCTATTAAGTCTAGTTTGTACTCCACTTTTCAAATCTTAAAAATTTCAATTATTGAGTATTTTATTGCTTGTGCAAGCTTTGTAGGTCAAGGTTTGAATTACACTACATAGGAATGATAGGATTTTCAGCTTTCGAATTTCAAAATTGAAATAAAAAGTTTCTATGGAAAACATATCATGTGATTCTCCATTGTAATTTGTACCTGCTCCCAAAAAAATATTAAAATTTTAAAGCTTTTTTGTAATAAATTTTATTTTTGGAAGTATTTGACATAAAAATTTGTTAAAAATGCCATATTAAATCAAAAAATCTGAAAATTTCAAGACTGATAGAAAACATTCAATTCCATGCATGAAAAATATTACAAAGTATATTTTGATAAATCTTGAAGGCTAAATTTCAGTAAATTGTGTAGTTTGACTTTCCTACAAAGGAGTGGTACGTTTAAGGGTTAACCCTTAAATGACATATGCTTTCCTGATACCACACCCAAAATCTCTTTTAAATTCCATTTTAAGCATGATTTTGTTTTTAATTTACTTTGGCTTTATTCTAAAAAAGTATAGATCTCTCTAAGGTGCTCAATTTGGCATTTTAAAAACCCCATTTGATGCAATGGAGTAGAAGTTATGAACAATATTCTCCCAAAATATAACCAAGCCCGTGGGGCTTGCATTGTCCTTTAACCCTTTAGTGCCCAGGGTACTGTAGCTGGGAGCACTGTATTTCAGTGGATTTTTCCACTGTGATTGAGACTACCGGAAATAGAATGGATTAAATTAGAAAATAACCGTACAATTCTGTTCTCAACTGGAGAGCTCACATCTTGCTAAAATTTGAGAATCATCCAATGGTGGGATTGGAAGATTGTAGTATGTATTTGAACTGTATAATGCACGCTCGAAAATGAGATTTTGGAGGGTAAGTGACTTCAAAGTTAAATAGAATTTGGGTTAAATTTTCAAAAATTAAAGTGAAGACATTCAACAATGCCCTATGTCAACACCTCTCCGTTGCAATCTTTTATATCAAAAATAGACTCACGCATAATTATTGTGAATTTTATAAGTGAAAGTGACTTATCCATATACAGTTTAGGACAAAATTTTATACGTTGAAAATTGAAAGGAGTGGATACATTAATCAAAATCGGATTACACACACTAATGGAAGATGAACAAGAGAACACAATCCAAAAAAATAAAACAAGATAACAAACTTCCAAACACAAGAAATATTGCATTGTACATGTGTTGTATTTGTAAGTATTTACTGTATTTTCAAGTATTTGCAGTATTTTTGCATTTGGTTCATAGGTATTTTGATGGTTGCACAACTCCAAATTGAAATTTTCTTTTTCAAGAAGATGTGTAATGTAAATCTGCAAATCTGAACTTCAGAACTGAAGTTCAAATTCTTCACGGATTCTCTACTATATGCATTTCCGACGTTGCAGTGACCATAATCTGGCTTGCTGGGCACTAAAGGGTTAAGGGTTAAGAGCATGCCCACCCATGCACGCTAGGACTAACTCTCTAAAATTATTCATTTATATTTGAAGGGCCTTTGCACTTTTGCTTCTAGACATTAGGAGAAATCTGTAGTCACAAAGGGGCCTTGGCCTTTGGCACGTGCTGAAAAATTTAGGCCAAACCGTGCACTTTACAAGAGGGCACCAATGGTGCTACCGCGACTGCCAGCAGCGCAGTTCCGTGGGTCGCGCCAATCAACGCTGCCGACACTGCCAGCACTGCGGCTTCCGACGCTGTCACCGGGCAGCGACTGCACTAATGGGTTTACATAGAAAATGGTGCTTGGGTAGCCGGTTCACCTGACACGGGCAAGCTTAGAGGGCCCCTTTGGGACCCCATTTTTCTCCTAATGTAAGAGTTGACTGCTCTTGAGTAGAAAATTTTAGATCTTGGCTAGTATTCAAGACTCGAGAATAAAGATACCAACTTTAGAGCATGCCCAATAGTGAGACTAGTATCCTTATTTTATGAACCTCATATACCAACCCAAACCTAAATTTTACTGGTCAAAAAGAATTTTGCTAATATCCACAAGCAATATACGAGCCTCAAACGCTTGGATGGTCAAAAGTTTTTCTAAGTCAAATCAAGACCTCGATTTTCAGGAAAATTTTGAGGATATTCGTCATTCGTGGAAATGCTCTCACTGGTCGGCTTGTTCTCCATTAGCATTTTTGATAGTCCCTGACTCTAAAAAAAATGAATGTGCATGGATTTAACTAATTGGGCATGAATGGCCAGCAATTTATTTGGATGCACATAAATACAATAATTGCATGGATTTAACATTCATGGTCCATACACAATGAATGTTAAATCCATGCAATTATACATACACATTCATGGTCCATACACACTAATTATGGACAAATGGATGCATGGATTTAACTAATTATGCACATGCACATTTGGCCAACAATTTATTTGGAGGGAGACACTAAATACAAGAATTTAGTTCATAGCCGTCAAACTAGTGTATCTTCTCTTCTTAATTGCACGTCATGATTACACAATCCATGCATAGTGACTTGCAAGTGACTTCCTTAGTATTTTCATAGTATAATTGAGTGATGGTAGTGGAGAACTACATGGTGAAGTCTCAATTCTTGGATAAACCTACAGAGTGCAATTCAGAGTTCCTGGTGGAGGTGCACTCATTGTAAGCCAGTGCTACTGCAAAGGTAAGGTATGACTGTACTGTACTGTACAGTACCGGTACCAGTAGAATCCTGAACAACTGAACCGTCAGCAGTGCCAACAGCCTGGAACTCTGTCACTGTTGAAGTTCAGCTCAGCTCAGCTCTGGCCTGTGGACTCATGAAGCAATTAAGCTCAATCGACGTCGCTGCACTCACTGGATGTTCCCAGCTTCGATTGCACTTGCTGATACGCTCATTGCTTGATTGCTTGACAGATTGCAGCTGCGTGTTTCCTGGGGTCCAAAACGGCTTGCGATTCTTTCATGTATTCCATATCCACGACTGACTTCGTCTTCTCAGCCTCCTTCTTGCGTTGTGTGTAAATCGAGTCATCACTTGGGGTTCGCCTTTATCCTCTGACTTTGAGCATTATTGACTACGATTTCCCAGTCCTCGCAGGAATCGCAGGATGCGGAACCAGAGCATCCGTGGTACGAAGTGGTAAGAGTCTCCTTGTAATTCCACCTCTAACGGTCTCTTCCAGCTGCACGAATCATGACGATGTTAATAGAATCGAAACGAACAATTCGTTCTTGCGAAGTTTCTGATCATCGGGAGGCTCCAGCCCGGGAGGACAATATTCGGGTACGGTAGCATCGATCAGCGTCCGTGTCTTGCGCGTTGGCTATGGCAAAAGCTTCAAAGGCCTTCGTCTTCTTGCGTTTCGCATCGTTCACCAGGCTTTTCGTTGCCAGTTTTCGTGAGTGAGAGAGGGAGAGAGAAGAGCAGCTGTTGTTTACAATATGTGAAAACTTTCAGACACTTAAACCTGCAGGCGATGGATGTTTCAGTGCGTGTTTGAGATGACCTAATTCTAGGAGCGAGAGCGTTGCTTGACTGCAGTTACAAATTTAAACACTGCGACTGTCTACAATGATTACTTTCGTTTCTGTGCTGCAGAGCAATTGACTCGATGGCAACGTTGGAGCTTCTTCCAAGAAGAAATCTTCTTGTTGCAACAACAAACAAACGTTCTTGGAAAGGGGGGTTTGTATGAACATGCGAACGTATTGACTCACTGGGTTGTTTTACAATTACCAAGCTTTGTGTCGGATCGATCGGGCACCATGGCCATGGTTAATAAGAGAGCTGCTGGCGAGAGGGGCGCCTCATCATCGAACTTCATCATCGCCGGCGCGGTGTTGGTGGGGTTCTTCTTCGTCGCCGTGTGGGTGTTCACTGCACCTGCAGCAATTCCCGAGCAAACAGGAGTAGTCGCCAATAACGATGCGCCTACTGTGGACGTCACCCCTTCCAAGGAGGAGGACGTAACCCCTTCTGTTGTTATTGACGAGGCGCCAGATGCAGCTGCAACTACAACGACAACAACAACAGGGCTTCCTGACACGATTTCAACGCAAGCGGAGCTGACGACCGAGAACAAGGAAGCGAATCAGACGGAGTTTGAGACTCAAGCTGCGGAGTCCAAGGAAGAGAAGGAGCTTGTTGTTGTTACAGACCCATCGATTCTCGTTGCAGAGAATGCTTCTGAGGTGACTACGACGGAGATTACGACGCAGTGGAAGGTTTGTAAATTCGAAGGGGCGCAGGACTTCATCCCGTGCCTGGACAACGAAGCGGCCATCAAGAAGCTGAAGTCGCGCAAGCACTACCAGCACCGGGAGCGTCATTGCTTCTCCGAAGAGGAGCTTCCGAAATGCTTGGTGCCGTTGCCTGTGAACTACAAGGCGCCCATCAAGTGGCCCATGAGCAGAGATCAAGTACGTCAAACCCTAATCCACCAAAAACCTCACGAACCTAGAGACCTATCATGTTTTTTTTTTGCACTCATATGGAGACTTTCTTTCATCAATTTTATATTCCCTCTGTCCGGAAATAACTGTCCTAGTTTTTGGCGTGTCTTAACTTAACTGGAAAAAAAAAAGGAGAAAATGAACAGATTCACACATAAGGTTCTTTAGCCCTTGCCAGGGCTCATCCTTTTGCTCTCGCTGCATGAAAGATAAGAATTCAAAATATGTGATTCTTGAGCTGGGGTTACTGGGGACTTCCAATCCTCCATCATCATTCTTTAGGTAAATAATGACATGGCGTGTTCAATATTCTAGAATCCTCTACAACAATTCTTATTCCAAGGTACAGCTCACAAGGGCTAAAAAACCTTATTCAATACTCAAAAAATGGTCTCTCTTTAATAGTACTATGTAATTCTTGTAACATTCTCATTGTTAGCCCCGTTTGAAGTGGACATGATTCACGTTTGAAGTATAAAACTAGGAAAAAAAGATGCCAAAAACTAGGACAATTATTTCCAGATAAAGGGAGTATTATTCTTTGACCAACACATGTAATATTCTTCAGTCATTCTAGTAACCCGTAACGGACAAAGAAGCTTGAATTGGACCTCATATTTTTTTAAGCAATTTTGAGTAGGTCCTATGTTGATTTTTAATTTTTAGGCCATATACGGACTTTCTTTTCTTCATTTTTTCATTCAACTTTTTTATCAACACTTCCAATGTTCTTCGTTGATAAATGAAACATGGCATATTGTTTTTGCAATATGATCAATCAAATTGGTGATTGAAATCTCCGAACTCACCCTTTTCCACTACAGATGGAAACCAAAAGGTCTGACATTCAATGTACAGTACAAGGAATGTGCAATTGTAGAGTGTCGATAGAGAGTATATTAATAAGTCAAGTAGTTTCTCTACCCCTGCCGTTTTTAGTTATTGAGTGTGTTTATTAATAATAAAAAAGAAAAAGAAGCTGTAGGACTTGTCTCCATTCTCAAAAAGTTTCTGTTGTACTAAAATATGCATTATTTGGATATCATGTGAATAAGTAATGAATTTCTGATTATTTTTAGTATACTTCGCTTGAAAATGTGAGTAGATTGTGACTCTTCACTTGTGTACATGGGAGCTTCATTTTCATACAAGAGTGACATGTCTTCTTTTTCCAAGCACTAGTAGAAAAGGTGGCGCTCCCCATGGAGATGCCCAAGCAAAATCACTGTGCATGCTTGGAATTGGGCACCACACGCTTGGGAAACTCCCTCAGCAATGCCACCTTTTCTACTAGTGAGGGTGTCGGTGCATCTATAAAAGAATGTGGATTTTCGTGTTACGATGATATGAAATTTGGCCATGTCTAAATTGTATTACACATGGAACTGACCGTATTACTAGGCAGTAAAGGGTACAAGAATGATGGTGAATTCTTGGTAATTGCTTGCTAAATTGAACAACCAATGAAAAACTTGCAGTTTGGCAGTAATGTTTACTTCCTAATGAATCGGACAAAGTTCCATGTGTTATTTTCACAATATGATCGATCAAGTTTGTTACTCCCTCCGTCCCAAAGTTTTTGTCCAACTTGTTTGCTTGGTATTTCTTTGAGCCAATTTCATTGATCATATTGTAAGAAACATGATTAAAAAAGGTTCCAAATTATGTCACTAGAATGATTGAAGAACATTGCATGTGTTCATTGCAACCTAAATAAAATTAGCCACAAGGAAGTATTTTTTTGACCTACTTAAAAAAGCACTTTCAAACATGACAATAACTTTGGGACGGAGGGAGTATTAGAAATCCATGAATTTTTTTTCACAACGTTGGTTGCAGGTATGGTTCAGCAACGTTCCGCATACGCAGTTGGTGTCGTACAAGGCGGATCAAAACTGGGTGAAAGTGTCGCCGGATCAACAGAAGCTCATCTTTCCGGGGGGCGGCACGCAATTCAAGCACGGGGCCACGCATTACATCGACTTTCTTCAACAATCCGTGCCGGAGATTGAATGGGGGAAGCACACGCGCGTGATTCTGGACGTGGGCTGCGGCGTCGCCAGCTTCGGAGGCTACCTCTTCGACAGAAACGTCCTGGCCATGTCCATTGCGCCCAAGGACGAGCACGAAGCGCAGGTAACAACACACCATTTTCATTCTAAGCCATGTGCACTTTGTCAGCTTCAATCAATTAACTTACATCCATTTTACCAAATGTAAGACTCAATTTTGCATTGTCGAAAAAGTTCCAAACTAGGGCCCGGGCCAAAAAAAATAGGTGCAACCAACTTTGTAGTCTTACTATTGAAGAATCTTGAATGGTTGAAAATTTGTAAGTGCTAATAAATTCAAGTTGGTTGAAATATCCTACTGTTGGATCGGTCGAAAAGGTTTTAGATTGAAAACTATTTGTCGTTTTTTGAGAAGGCGTACTTTTAGGCCACTTTGGAGTGTTTGGAGAGAAACATAGTTGTGGTCCTTTATGAGTTAACAAGCTGTAACATTGCTTGGAAAACTCCCCAACTTTGCTCGAGTACTTACTCCCCACGCTTGCTTGAGAGACTCTCCTACATTGCTAACAAACATATACTAGTACCAAACTCGTCGTTTTTCATTCCTCATTTCGTGGAAATAGTGAATAGTACCGGAATATTATACTACGTTTCTGTCTTCTTGTGACCAAAACTACTCATCACCACTAACACAGCCCATGTGCATGGCACCATTTCATTTCTTTTTCATTTATAGTAAGTGAAAAATGACACATTTCCTTCTAGTGGTAGCACACTGTATGATCCTACTAGTGTTCTGATGGTCTCTCTCTCATGAGAAGACAATGGAGCTTTCACGAGTTCAACTTTGCAAAACAAGGTGAACCTTGAGGATTCTGTTTCAGAGGATGTTGTGGCACTGGTGTTCAGGTGCAAATGGCGTTGGAGCGTGGCATTCCCGCGGTGTCGGCGGTCATGGGCACGCAGCGGCTCGTCTTCCCCAGCAACGTGTTTGATGCAGTGCACTGCGCGCGGTGCCGCGTACCATGGCATGTGGATGGGGGCATGCTGCTGCTGGAGCTGAACCGCGTTCTGAGACCGGGCGGGTTCTTCTTGTGGTCCGCCACGCCTGTGTACTGGAAGGACGAAGAGAGCCAACAGATCTGGAGGGACACGAAAGCTATGACGGAGAAGATGTCGTGGAAGATGGTGGCGAAGAAGAACGACCCGGCTTCCAAGGTCGGCGTCGCTGTCTTTCAGAAACCCAAAGACAATGATGTGTACAATGAACGCCCGGCTGATGCTACTACGCCTTTCTGTGAGCCTGATGACAAGCCGGACGCCGCCTGGTGTGTATTCTAACATAAAAACCCGGTTAATGTTTTAACACTGCATGAATTGTGGAGTAGCCCATCAAAACATTCAACCTCAACACTTGTTTGAGGAGCCTTATGTTCAACAATGGTTGGTTGTAGTATACAGTAATTGAAGAAGAGGTGAAAAAGGTGGGAGTATGTCGAATCAATGCAATGCAATTACCTACCTTGGGATAATGAACATTAACCCTTAAAGGACCAAGGATTCATGGTTTTAAAATGACAAATTCAATTGATCGTATCATGAAAAATAAATTGAGATGAGACAGTGCATATGTTGTCAAAAAATACAAAAAAAATTGAACGAAAGGAAGTCAGTTCACATAGAACATATGATAAAAACATTCGGGGTTCTTGGTCCTTTAGGGGTTAAAGACTTCATCTACCACACCAAAATTGTCATCTGTACATTTCCATTCCCTGTTGAAGTGCTTCAACATAGCGTTCAACGAAGCCTGAAACGCCCTATCAGTGGGTTTCAGGCTTTGTTTTTAGCAGTGAATGTGTTTGTCCAAACGGCAATTTTGGAGTCTTCAACATTAAACTGATTTCTCATCTCTCCAGCTTGGGTAATGGCACCGTGCATCGTCTCTCCTGTTGCTCACCATCTCTTCGGTGACGAGGGTAACTAATTCTCTTGTTGATACTCCCTCTGTCCGGAAATAACTGTCATAGTTTTGGCGTGTTTTTTGTTTTAACTTAACATTATTTATTTTACCAAAAGAAAGTCGTCTTAGTACTCAAAAATGGTCTATCTTTAATAGTAGTATGTAGTTTATGTGTCACTCTCATTAGAGTTAACCAGAAAGACGAGAGAATACATGTTAGGTGGTGAGTTTGACCCGTATCTAAGGCAACCAAGCAAAGTGGCATGGTTTCCAAAGAATCCAAAATAGAAAGGAGTGTGAACTAGTTTTGCCATCACAAAGGAGGCAAAATTGAGACTAAGGTGAGTTCACAGAGAGCCAAGGGGCTTGGAAGCGATGGCCCACATCCAATTTGAGATAATAGCAAGACATGTGGCAAACTTGATTAAACTCGTTTGATTAGTTGGCTCTGACAACTTGGAGCTCATGTCTAAAATTGAAGTTGGAGGGTATTGAGTTCACTATTTGATTTGAATTCGGTTACACTCAAAGAGGACATAGACTCTGATTTCTTGATATTTTGGGGGTCAGATCACCTGTTCTGATTTCAGTTAACTCAATTGCCCGCCCTGTTTGAAGTGGACAGGGCTCATGCTTGAAGTATAAGACAAAGAACAATTATTTCAAAAAAAGAATGTTAAAAAAGAGGACAATTATTTCTGGACGGAGGGAGTAACTGATAAGTACCATTTGGAGTCCTCAAAGTTGTTATTGGTCATTACACAGGGAACCTTGACCGATTCACTGCCAAGTAAATGGTGCAAAAATGATGGTGAATTCGTGGTGAACACTTGCTAAATTGAGCAACCACTTCAATTTAGCAAATGTTCACCACAAATTCACCATCATTTTTGTACCATCAATTTTGTACCATTTACTACCTGGTGAATGTGTCAAGGTGCCATGTGTTAGCACATTATTTATCAGGATCTGATTGCATTTTGAATGTTGATGTGTGTTTGTTGTAGGTATGTGCCGATGAACGCGTGCATACACAAGCTCCCGTCCACGGACGGAGCACGGGCAACAAGCTGGCCAGTAGAGTGGCCGCTGCGAGCGGAGTCGACGCCGTCGTGGCTGAGCAACACGGAGAAGGGGTTGTATGGAGGGGATTTAGCCGAGGAGTATCGTTCTGACACCGACCACTGGAAGCGCATCATCGAGAAGTCGTATCTGCAAGGACTTGGCATCAATTGGAGCTCCATCCGCAACGTGATGGACACGAAGGCTGGCTATGGCGGGTAAGCCAGCCAGCTTCTTCTCTTTGCTAGCGCAATCCGTGTCTGGACAAATGCCCTGTTGGTCATTTACTTATGTTGACAGTGATGTGTTTCAAGTGGCAATTTGCGAGTGGACATCAAACTTCTTGGGTTATGGTCTAAGGGAGAAATACAATAAAGTGAGAAAATAAGAAGTTTTGCATATTAGAAATGGGAGTTACGGCAAGGACTTATTTTTCATAAGAGAGAAGGAAAATTTCATGAAGAGATCATCTGATTTTATATTTTTATCCTCAATTGATAATTTTGTACAAATTTTCAAAGTTGAAAGTTTGTCAAACCCTGAAACCGTTTCCTAAACTATTTGATAACCAAGTGGTTTGATAGACAATTTCGTGCAAGGAATCACCTAAAACCGATAGGCCATTCTACCCATGAATCATGCCTATCCAATCCCCTACCAATTCTACCTATAGACGTTGTGCAGGTGACCAATCAGAATGTTACAAGTTAGCAATGCACTCCCAAACGATGGTTACGGCATTGTAATGAATTGATCAACTAATTCGCTAGTCAATCACTGCTCAACATGCTAAATTTAACCCCTAAATGTCCCACGGGGATAGTATATACGCTATCGTATAATTGGGATTTAATACCAACAAGAAACTATAAACTGGGATCTTAGTAGCTCACTAGAATCGCATTGATCTAAATTCCAACTTCTGTTTTGAGCTCAAACCCATTAAAGGTGTGGATTCATTCCAAATTCAACCAAAATACAATGTATTCTACTGGCCGCAAAGGCACATTCAGACGATTAGGGGTTAAAGTTTCTATTTAATTTGTTAAACGTTGTGACTGGTCAGTAGCAAGTTCAACCACATTCTCTTGTGAGGCTCATTAATAATATAATTCCTCAAATTCTGAAACTCACTCACTGATGTGATTGTTGTGTTGGCACGCAGGTTTGCGGCTGCTCTGGTGACGCAGCCCGTGTGGGTGATGAACATCGTCCCTGTCACCGAGCCTGACACGCTGCCCATCATCTATGACCGTGGCTTCCTGGGAATGTACCACGATTGGTGTGAACCGCACAGCACGTATCCCCGTTCCTACGATCTCATGCACGCTGATCATTTATTTAGCACCCTCACAAAGAAGTAAGTAACCACAATAACACTCTACTCCATTTCATTACCTTCTTGAAAGTCAATTTACATTACAGCAAAGATCACTGCTAGGATCATATTCTCTCACTAGAAGGAAATGTGTCGTTTTTCACTTACTATAATTGAAAAAGAAATGAAACGGCGCCAGGCACATGGGCTGTGTTAGTGCTGATGAGTAGTTTTGGTCACAAGAAGACAGAAGAGTCTGTGCTACGTTTGTTTGGAACGTAGGGGAGTTACTCAAGCAACGCTTCAGTGTTGTTGTAGCTACTTTACTGACGTTAGAGCATGCCCACCCTACCATTGAATTCTCGAGATTCTTTGAAAAGTGGATGAAATTCAACATGCATATTAAAAGTGGGTGAGAAAGCCATTGAATATAAGACACCTCAATACGTGCTTCTATAAGAAAAGCTCAGTATCCTAAATTGATGGAAAATAATGATTATTCATGCATAGTGATTGTGATTGATTCACCGACTGTATTGAGGGACACATAGTAGTTCAAGGGTGTGGAGACGATAGCTTGTGTCCTATGTTTTATACTTCAAACTTGAGCCTTGTCCACTTCAAACAAGGCAGACAATGAGAGTGACACAAAACCTACATACTACTATTAAAGGTAGACCTTTTTTGAGTATTAAGATGATTCTTTTTTGTCCAAAAAAAGGGTTAAGTGAAAACATGCCAAAATCTAGTACATTTATTTCTGGACCTTTTTGGCAAACTTTGAATCTATGACTGTTTGACGCATGGATGGTCAAACTCAAAGCAAATTTGCAAAGTTTTTTTCTACGAGTCAAAAGAGTTGGTGAGGATTCCACGCTAGTAGAAAAGGTGGCGCTCCCCAGGGAGATGCCCAGGCAAAATCACTGTGCATGCGTGGAATTGGGCACTACTTGCTTGGGCATCTCCCTCAACAATACCACCTTTTCTACTAGTGCCATGTGCAAACGAAGTAAAAATATATATATTTATATGTAAAAATGATTTTATGGTGTTTTTAATGATGGCAGGTGCAATGTTGTGAATGTGGTGATGGAGATGGACCGTATTCTACGGCCTGATGGATGGGCCATCTTCCGTGACAAAGTGGAAGTGCTCCGGGGGATAGAGCAGACAGTGAAGTCATTACACTGGGATGTGGTGCTGGCCTATACACAGGGCGAGGAGGAGCTTCTTGTAGCGCAGAAGCGTTTCTGGCGACCTGACGAGACTGCCCGCAAATAGGACTTCTCTTTGCAAGGTTCCTTTTTTATTATTCATTCTAGCAATTTCAGCGTTTAGGATGGTTTTTGGTGCAACTTGAACTCATCACCTTTTTTCTGATTGCGGTAGGTAGTCTAATTTAGAAGCCTAATTTATACATGTTGAGAGATCAACTGATTTTTCACAAACCATACAGAAACTATTTATTCGGTTTTTTTGTTGCTTTCATTCATAGAACTTCAGTAGCCTTCGTGCCCACTGCCTTTCCTTGATGCACTCTGCTCATCACCTTGATCCTCCACTTGTCCACTTAGCTACTGATGAAGTACTGTTGGGTGTGGAATATTCCACACGATTTGCTGTAGAGCCAAGGCCGAAACAATGCATGCTAATGAATGTTATGCTTGAGTCGAAATCTCATGATCTGAAAAAAGAAACAGGGATTAACCCTTAAACGTCTCATGGGGATAGTATATATGCTGTCGTATAATTGGGATTTTGTACCAACAAGAAACTCTAAATTGGGATCTCAGTAGCTTGTTAGAACCGCATTGATCTAAATTTCAACTTCTCTTTTTACCTCAAACCCATTAGTGGTGTGAATTCATTCCAAATACAACCAAAATACTACGTATTCTACTCAAGCTTTTCCACCTTATCTTTTGATTTCAAAAGCAGAACATTTTCAGCCAACTCAAGCTCCTCAGAGTCGACAGGAAACTCGTGTGCACACTGAAGGTACCGAAGGACCCGGCCACTCCCCCCATTACTGCAAACCCTGTGCCTCTCGTTTTTAAACAGAAAGGTAGTGTCAAAACCACCACTGAAATAGCTGAATCTTTCCGCGTCGAGATCCTCCCACTCTGCACTGGACTCCAAAGTCTCCCCATTCATCAACAGATACCCCCTCTCTTTTAACTTGACCTCATTGAAGTTTCGGTTCCAGAGACAGGATGGAAATTAATATGTAGAGTAATCTCAAGAATTTGGCAACTCTGATGAACCGCCACACAGAATATGCAGCTTGCAGCCACAGGACTACACCAAGGAACTTCATTATTTAATTGTGTGTACGTAGTCTAGCTCCAAGCTCCTAATAGAATTTGGTTAATTCTGCAGAAACAGTGAGCACACACACAAGTTCACTATTGTAGCTCTTCTATATAATTATGCAATTTAAATAATCACATATTAACCCTTAAACGTCAAGAGGGCCTGGGCGGGGCAGCCCGGAAGCCATCTAAATTTTTGGAGGGAAAAAAAAAAAAAAAAACGACAAAAATGTAAAAACGGCTCTACTGGGCACTGCTGGCCAGTATCGTAGCACTGTGGCACTGCTGAACCTCAGCTCGAGCCTCAGCTGCCCCAACCTCAAAACCTGTGCAATTTGATAACTTTGATTGCTTCCCAACGATTCCACAATCTCTCAAATGAGGCGCAAATTTGGAATCTAGATCGCTTTTTTAGTAGCTTTCCAACGCACCAATCCTCACTTGATTTGGGTGAGAAAATCCACTTTTTTCTTCATTATTCTCTTTTAACTAAGCCCTACCTTGTTGGACATTACCTGATCTGATGACTCGATCTTCCCTTCAAAGAAAACGCTCAAATGGAAGTCGTTGTTACTGGAAAACGCAGACCATAGACGCCCACATGTGTAGATTTGGGTTTCTGGAAGAGCCCCACTTCAAATGATTGTGCACTAAATCTTTCAGAGTCCCTGTAAAAGGCAGCCATATGGACGAGGTCATGCAGTAAGTATTTACAAAGATGACTAATAACAGCCAACAGATAGCTCACCAGGGTCTCATATGCGATTCCCTGTGTGATTTTAATTTTTTAATTTTTTTTGGCACAAATTGAGAAATCAATTGCAGGGAGGTAAAATACAGAGCCACCACGGCAGAACCACCGCGGGGCAGAGGACCTAACTAGTATTCCCTGTGTGATTTCCCTGCGAGTCTCACTTTTCCCACTGAGTCTTAAAGCTGCTTATTTGATCACCGGTTTAATGTTGACTCACCTGCTTGTAAACGGAAAGTTTAACAAGCACGTCAACTCTTGAAACTTGGTGAGAAAAGTGAGACTAAAAGGGAAACGCATACAGGGAAACCATTATAAGCTTCCTATGTACTAAGCTTCATTAATTGGTTTCCAACATGCCTCTTCCTCAACTCCGAAAATAAAATCAAACAATAAAGCGACTACAACAAGCGTAGCTCCTCAGTCACTACTGAAGTTGTATTTGGCATTACCAAGAGTTTGGTACCCTCGAAAGAGGACATCAAGGGTAGCAAGCGCGAACTTGGTCAGGGTTGCCAAGTTGATTGCAGTACTTCTCCAACAAACTCTTCATTCACACTGAGCCAAAGTTACTCCCTCTCTCTAGCATTGCCAAGGAGCTTGTAACATCAGATCATAGGACGCTAGCTTTTTCACGTCAACACGCTGCACAGTTTGAGAATTTCCACCCAGCATGTGGAAGACCGTGCACTATGGAAGGAAGTGATTCGATCAGCAAACTGCACTAAGGTGGTTACCCCATTCCCAACTGAATAAGAAATACGGATATGAGGCATTGTTATTATTTAGTATTTTTTTTTTTAGAGGTAGGCAAGAAGAAATAGATTCCAACACAAGTTGATTCATAATTTTTGAATGAAGAATGAATTATTTAGTTATAAATTTTCAAAGTTGAAGTATGACGCATCCCATTCACGTCATATAGGTACACCTCTTTCTGTCTAAAGAAGGTTTGTATTGCACACACTAAAGATGCTTAAACCAACAACAACGAATCCATAACCACACTTACATATACTAAAACCAACAAGAGAGAACCCATTACCAACCGTAACTCATGCTACAACCAACATCATTGCAGCATTGATTGCGGATAATGCCCCTAGCTGTTGGTGAAAGGAGCCATTTGGTAATGGGGTAACCACCTTAGTATGCGTAGGGAAATGGGAGAGTGAGCTGCACCATATCTCTTGAACAGATCCGTTGTGCGCAAGTGGTGCAACTCAACCCTATTTAAGGCAGGCTCCTATGTGAGGATCAGTTGGGTGAAAGGCACTAAGGTAAGATGACAACCACCACCTCCCAATTATGACATGTAGACTTTTCTTTGGGCGACCACAGTTGAGACCTAAAATCACCAATTTCACTATTCAAGTAGACCAATGGCATGCCAAGCATTGCGAAGAAATAGTTTGTGGTTTTGGGTATCATTGTGAGTGAAAATTAGTACCACATGGTGTGGACATGGGGAAGCCTCGAGGTTTGATTTGGGTCGCAGGTTACTTTCCACTTTGGAATTTTGTATAAAATTGACAAATGTGAATTAGATGTTGCAAATTTTTGCAATCCTCATCAAAACCTATTTCAAATGCGGTCATATTTGTTTTTTGAATTTAGCACTGCCAAAAATATGCCAGATTGCTTAAGTTGGTGGTTTTAGGACAATCAACTATACAAGACAAGAAATGAGGTCTCAAGAACCACCCATACTCCACCCGTTTCAATAGAAATGAAAAATATACTCCTGGATCATGCTCTGTTCACCCATTTTGGTGAAGCTTTCACTTTTTGCGAACCAACCACCCATACATGGAAGCCGGCCTTTAGGGCAGGCTTCGATGTGAGAATCGGTTGGATGAAAGGCACTACAAGACAAGAAATGAGGTCTCAAGAACCACCCATACTCCACCCATTTCGGTAGAAATGAAAAATGTACTCTTGAATTTTGCTTTATTCACCCATTTCGGTGGAGCTAAGTCCACTTTTTGTGGACCAACCACCCATACATGGAAGCCGGCCCTTACAGCCTCCTTCCATGGGGAGTCGGGCCGGTCCTAAAATTTGGCTATCCACCGATTAAAATAGCACAGGCCACTTCCATGCACTTTCAGTAGAGCAATCCAATCTAAATAAGATCAGAGATTCTCCATAAAGCAATCAATCAGGTAGCCCACCGATGGCAAGGTGAAGTGGGTGACTTTGCAAGCTGTTTTCTGATATGATATGATATCAGAAATAATGGTGTGATTAAGTTTTCGAAAAGCAAACAGAAGATTCTCCATGCAATAGCTCTTCTTACAAAATTGGCTGGCTGTGTATGCACTGAAGGAATTTAAGACGACAAAGAATGGTTCGTGCGAAGTGAATTAGAGATGAGCTGCAAACAATGTTGCAATTGAAACTATGCCACAAGATTTATAAATTAACTCTGCAAAAATTTAATGAGGCACCCCCGGTTGTGAGCCCAAGAGATCAAAGATATGATTCACCTCTGATGCTTGTGCCACTGTTGACGATTCTAAAAGAGCAAAACGGGTCATTCAAGCGTTTTGTACTTGAACTAAATTTCTCAGTCGACAAACAGGGGATCACCTCTCTGGACGCATCACTTTTTTTCTGTGGGGTCTCTGACACGGGAGATGCTCAGCCTTCTAATTATACAGTGCGCATGCCCTTGAATTCTCATATAGTCGTACTAATCTAGTCTCTACCTAAGCCTGATCAGCTACACTCAATGGAGTTTTCAATCAACTGTTGGCTGAGGGAACATCCAGAGTGACGGTCTGTAACCATTGCCTAACTTTCTCACCCGAGGCTTCCAACCAGTCCTGTCTTTCAACACATTCTTCGAAGGGAGAAGACATACCATTCAGAACAGACGAAATCACAACAATGAGCCTGAGTTCATCTCCGTTGATTTGCCTGCCAACTCCAGTTTCAACAATGATTCTGCTGGGAAGCTGCTGACCTTCTCTTACGGCGTATCGAAGAGATGACAACCAGCTTAGAAGGGCACAGTGCGCGGCGCCAGTCGAGAGAGAGCGCAGATGCAGCGACCACATAGTTGGTGACTTGCTTTGAAGGTCTGGGTACACACCCAACAAGTGCAGCATTGGAAGTAGCTGAAACGCGTGGCTGCGGTCTCCCTTATGCCAAGCCAACTGCATCAAGGAGTTGCAAATTGGTTTCTGAGCCTCCTCTGCGATATCCTTCAGCAATGACTCAAAGTCACTTCGGAGATTCCTCAACACAATCTTGTCTTCAAAGATCTGCCCTACAATGGTATCCAGCATCACATTGCACTTCCGCAGGCAGCTGCGAATGAACTCCACGTCTTCGTCTGTGTCACAGAAGTTCAAAAGATTAAGGACGACGCAACATAGCCGGTCGTCAGGAGCACAGTTTACCGACACCATTTCATTAAGAATCTCCACAACCTTCCTGTAGTCTTTGGCGTTGCCATATGCTTGTAAAAGGCAGGTGTAGGCCATAACATCAGCTTGGTACCCAGCTTCAATCATGCTGGAGAATATTCTTTGTGCCTCCGTTGCCATACCCTGCTTCGCATATAAACTGATCATGTTCCTGTAAGTCCAGTCATTCGGCTGGCACCCGGTCTCTACCATCTCTCTAAAGTATTGATCCGCTTGTGACACCAATCCAGCATCCCCGCACATTTTAATCACTGTATTGTACAAAATGACATCGCAAGTTACTCTTTGCCTCAAACGACAGAAAACCTCCAAACCCTCCACCACATTGCCAGATTTGTTATACGTTTCCATGACTGTGCTCAGTGTCACAGCATTCGGCTTCACTCCTGCTTGCTCCATTTCTTCGAAAATCTTCAATGCATGGCCCATCCTCCCCGCGCGACCAAGACAGGAAATCAAGATGTTATAAATAATCGAGTCGGGTTGGACACCGGAATCCTTCATTTCCTGGAATGTAGACACTGCTGCTTTCATGTACCCTGCCCTTCCAAACAGCCTAACCATTGTACCATATGTGACTTTGTCCGGTTTCCAGCCTGCTTTTCTCAAATTCTCGTACAGTGCAACCGCGTCGTCATACTTGCCCATCTTTCCATACACGTCTAACATGGTACTGTAAGTGACGGCATCCGGAACACACCCTGCCTCGTGCATTCTATCAAACCATGTCATTGCCGCATCCTGGCAGAAAACATCAAGAACAGCTACGTGAGCAACAAGAAAATGATTTTCATCCAGAAAAGATAAAATGGCATGTCAGGATAGTATGTTTAAAACCACGTAATCTTTCAAGAAATTAGAGTTACGTTGATGAACCTGATGACTGCAGCGATTAGCACAGCTGATAAGCGTACTGTACGTGATGTTGTCAGGGAGAATTCCAGCATGAATCATATCTAAAGCAATTCGTTCAGAAAGCTCCCATTGACGCCCGCGACGTAGCACCTTCAGCATCACATTGTAAGTGTAGATATTGAGGCTTGAGCTTTGTTCGGCCTGCAACCACTTGAACAGTGATAGCGCCGATCTCCAACTATTCAAGTTATTGAGAATGGTGACTACATCAAAGGGGGTAATCGCGCCTTCGAACTCTTTCAATGCCAAGGCCATTCCCTCCTCGCTCTCGTTTGCAGACTTCACTCTGCATACAAATATTAAATCAATCAAAAAAAAAACCTAGAGCCAGCCAACAAGTGCATTCTAAACATTGCGTAAATGCATTAAAACCATCCCCTGGTTGGAATGCATAAACTTAACCCCTAAGCGTCTACAACGCCCAATATGGCCATCTGCATCACTGAACTTTGCAACGGTAGCATTTTCTCATTTTACCTAGGTTTTGTGATTGTGATACATCATTTTAAAGCACTTGTTCTATACTCCCTCCGTCCCAAAGTTATTGTCATGTTTAAAAGTCATGTTTGAAAGTGCTTTTTTAAGTAGGTCAAAAAAATACCTCCTTGTGACTAATTTTATTTAGGTTGCAATGAACACATGCAATGTTCTTCAATCATTCTAGTGACATAATTTGGAACCTTTTTTAATCATGTTTCTTACAATATGACCTACTTAAAAAAGCACTTTCGAACATGACAATAACTTTGGGACGGAGGGAGTACTACAAGATCAACAGTGTCAATCGTATCAAACTGAAGCCATTTTCACACAAACGGATGATTTGCAGCAGGGGGTCCAATTTTCCTACACTACAGAAAATACACAATAGACGCAATTAGCTGAATGCTAGTCGCGCACATACAATAACGAGGAGCTTAGTCAGGTCAGATTATATGCAACAAGCAAGCATCACCAAAACCTAATAATCTCACATGTCAAGAACTTGTCCAACGACGCCAGAATTCGATGACGCGCGACGATTTCGGCCCTTGTGCTGTACTTTAGAGCTCTGGCTATTGTTCTTCACAGGGATCTCGAAATATTCCAACCGGTTGGACGCCGCTCTCGTTCCCAACACGCGCTTACTCAAACTTTCCAAGTTGAGAAAACGCAATTTCTCCCCGAGCGTCTTGCGCTGCTTGCTACTGTCATTCCCATTCTGCTTGCGAGCCTCCTCGGATTCTGCTTGCGACTTCTCCTCGTTGTGCAAAGTGCCGCTGCTGCAACGGACCACAATTCTCGTCCGTGTGGACACGACCACGACTTGTCCGGGATTTACCACAGGCTTACAGCTCCCATGGCCGAGACAATGGGGAGCTAGAGCCATTGTGGAAAAACCAAAACACCAAACTACTACTACTCCACTCAATAATGCGTTTCGAAATTTCCACTTCAAAATCCACCGAATTTACGACATTAATTCTCAAAATCTGAACAGAGAAAAGGGCCGCCACGGCACAGAAACCTGAAAAAATCTGCGCAAGAACGCGCGCTCAGTATCAGAATTCCTTAAACCCTACTCCTATGAACCTCACGGTGAGGAAGAGTCTCCAGTTCTGGATAAGCCTGTTGGTAAGGTCCACGATAACGACATCCATCCTTAATTGGATGATTGTCATCCGAATTGGGAGGACGACCGTCTCCAGAGTTAACAAGCAGCTCCGGTACGAGGAGCTCTGGCCGGAAGGCGAGACTGCATTTCAGTGGAATCATGAACGGAATATATTTGCTACAATGATATTTAGCCCAGAAAAATGAGTGTCCCTAACACCTCTTCCCTATAGTTAAAGCCAACAGAAATTGTCCCTTATTTTGAACATGTCGGGGCCCACCTTAAAATATAACCCTCTCTTTCAAGGGTTTAAAATTTTCGAGGAGGTTCTCCTAAACCAAATTTAAACCGTAGGCTTTAATTTTTCAAAAAAAAAATTGCCAAAATAAGATGCCCAAAATGGAAATTTCAAAAAATGGGGCCTAGGAGTGAACAGCGCTTGCATTCACGTCGGGGAGGGGGGGGGGGGGGGGGGGGGGGGCCTTTCGAAGTATAACTGGCACAATTTTTCAAGGAAAATCGTGACTAGTGCTTTACGTAAATGTAGCATCATTTCTTAGGTCATAGGTCAAGGTACTTTGTGCTTTCTTGATGGAGAATTGAGATCTTTTCATGACTATGAATTAAACAAACAAGAAAGAAATGCATAGACATTGAAGGTTTAGGGATTCAATAATTCGGCAACTCTGGTTAAAATTTGATCCAAATAGATCTACTTTACTTTGACCCCTAAGCGCACAAGGAGGCCTATGGAGCCATGTTTGGTTGTTTTTCAATCAAACGTTGATTTTCACTTAGTTCCTAATGTCAAATGAAAATGATTCCAACTAAGAAAGTGTTGGGTCTATCTTCTACTTTACAGTCGAATTTACCATTCTTCTAAATTGTTGAAATTGCAATTTTTACAGCACTTTTACACTCTCCTCATCACCTTGGAACTTCACCTATCCAATTAGCTACTGATGAAGTCATGTTGGATGTGGAATATGCTGCATGTTCTCCTGTGGACCTGGCAGAGCCACTGCATGCTAATGAACGTCATGGAGCCACCTAAGTTGCTATGCAAGAGATTGTGAGATATACTTGAATGTGAAATATTTGCTCAAACTAAGAGCTGTTTGCACTGAAACTATTCAATCTTACAGTTCTGGCCACTCTACCACATTGCGCTACCTCAATTAGAGCATCTCCACCAGCAACTCTGAATTGTCCTCTGAAGGTCATCCAAAAATTTACATGTTCGTTGAAAAAAGGTATTTAATCCATGAAGACGAAATTCACAACCAACACTCATCGACTCTGAAATATTTTCTGTGGTACGTTTTACAGGTTACTTGAACTTCGGCAGATACAACTGAATTAGTTTCTTGATTGTCTCTAGATTACTAGTCAGAGGGTTGAGTTCAACCCCCTTCTTAAGTCCGATTGGCAAGGTATTGTCCAGCACATTCTCAATGCCAGGATTAGCCATCGTTCCTTCCAGCTGTTCTACTGACGTTTCTTCGCAATCCTGAGGAGTGTCCCTAATATCCTCTGCGTCGTAGCCCAATCTGGCCAGGACTGCCTTCTGTGTATCGATAAACTCTCGTCCAGGATTGGGTGTGCGAGAATAAATCTGGTACAAACATTTCCGATTACTTTTTCAGATGCCAAATCTCGTGGGTACAAGAATACGTTCATGGGTGATCAACGAAACTAAATATTTTCAGGCTAAATCTTCAGCATTGGAATATGTGCTTACACCTCTTTTTCTAACAAGACAATCCCTACTGGTATGTCCACAACTTGGATTATTCGAAAATGAATAATCTTTAGCTTAAGCAGGTACTTAATGAACATTTCTTGTAAGAACAGGATATCAGAGGAATAAAAAGGAGTTTTACCATACCTGTATAAAGCTAGCATCTTTAGCTCCTGACACAAGGGCGTAATTGTCATAGTCTGTGTCGAGCACATTGTAGGGCTGCCTGGGAATGAATGGAAGGTTGGGAAAGCGCAAGTAGCACTTTTGCTGAACCATCTGCTTTCTTTCAAACTCACTAATCTTGAGCTTAGCAAGCTCTTTATCGGTCACACACTGGACTCTCCCACGAATGCCTGTGGTATAGCCTGTTGGACTGCCATGAACACAGAATGTCTCTACCTGTAACGTTCCACCACGGGGTCATGAAAAACGCCTTGACACTGGAGCCCATTCAAAATAGGAGACCATATTAAAATAAAGACTCACGGGATATCCTTATCTCCTCTTTTTAATAATGGTGTATCAAGATATTCCGAATGGTAAATCAATAGTGAAGACATTATACAACGCATTTCTCACTCCATGAGCTAGAAGGGAATGCTGAATAATCATTCCAGCAAGCAACGTAGGAAATTCCAAAATACCTCAATTGACTGTTTAGCTTCATTATAGCTGTAGATGCCCTGCCAGTAACACAAACAAATACAATGAGTCGATATCAATGTAACAGTTTCAATGGAAATAAAAAAGACATCGAAAGAGTTGTTACACTTTTCGAGCCGTGATTTGCAATCCAGAATCAGCGCCATACCTGAGTGCAATGACAGTCTTCTTGACCCTGGCCAGCAAATCCGAGTTTCAGTGATGCAACTTCATACCAACGACCTGCATAGCGTGCCGGGTTGAAGTTCTTCATAGTCATTCCTGCTGACATTATCAGAGGACCTTCACTGTCGCTTGGACCCAGGTTCAGTATTTCAGGCTCAGCCGCAATCTCGCACAAGCTCCCAGCGCTCAGGCCCGGCTCTGCAAGTGCCACCTGTAGCAGGTCATCGTGACGGACACGACTGTAAACTACAACTGCTTAGTCTCACTGCCAGAATCTAAATGGATCCCCTCTGAAACAGGGCTTCTTTTTTGGTTTCTGAGATAATGCCCACATCTCTACAATATCTTTAAACATCAGTGCTGTTGTGGCAAGTTTGTGATTTTTTTGTGTTAAATTAGCTAGCTACATTTGTCTGAGTTTAGTTAGATTTGTGTCATACTATGACAATCTAAAATTCTCAAAGAGTGCATTTGAATGGCAACAATTGTATCAATAAGAAGCAATTAAGCAATACATGAACAAAATTGGATAATAGTTGGAGCTCTAATACAAAAATTACAAGACATTGGGCCATATAAGCAACATTAAACGATTTTGGTCTTCCCCTTGAATGCTCATTGAACTGGTATTCAAAGTTCAAAAATAACATCCTCAATATATTCCATTAATTTGGCTACAAACAGAGGATGCATCAAAGAATGTCAAGGCGACATATGTAGACATGTTCTGAGATGCAAAAAGTTATCCGGCTCCTCCATTGAATATTTCTACGTTGACTATCTGGCTACAATCATTGATTTTTACACCCAAACTTTGTAAGGAACTGTCACCAAGAAGAAAATTCTGGTGCAATTTAGCTTTTGATAGCTTTAAAAAAATAGGACTACTCCGTAATGCGTGACCAAAACTCCGTTGTATGTAAAGCATTATCACCAACGACCTCTCAAGAAGAAATAACAGTTTGAGATATTTACCTCGCCAATAGGAGCGAATAGCAGCAACGCAGCAGCCGTCGTCGCCACTGCAGCAGATTGCACAGAACTGCGCAGGGAGCATCTCACTTCTACCGTCCCCTTCTTGGTAGTAGAATACTCATTTCTGCAGTGCAGTGGATGATTTTCTGTCAATGAGTGATTCGACCGGTCATGTATTTTAGTCAGCAAGTAGCAACTCCAAGCACATTTGCTTAAACACCTGAATCCATTGTCTATTGGCACAACTGATGCTTGCATGAAGAAACATGGATTGGCATCGTAGTAACTAAATGACATTACTGTTTAAATGCACCATTGCTTGGCCATACCTGAAACATGGAGTCCGATGCATAGCAGTAAAAGAGGACACCAGCATTGTTGAGGATGCCATAGCCATAATAAACCAACCCTTGGACCTTTGTAAGACTTCCTCGATCAAGCCTTAGAACACGAAGTGGATCTTTAATATACGCACACGTATCACACATGTCAGCAACTGTACACCAATCTACTAGACGCAAAATCCGAACTCCCTACTTCATCACCAATCTCTAGGAGGAACAATTCAGATATTCTTTTTCTACTCGTTGGTCACGCGCATCAATCTTTGAATATATAGCAAAAACAGAATCCACGAATGCACCACCAGCCATTACCAGAGCTGATCGCTTCGGATATTGAAAGCTGAACCATGACACTAGAAGCCACAAACCCCGACATAAATAAAAGAATTGGTAAAAGATTAGTACCAAGAAATGTCCGCTTCGTATTGCGTTTTTTGTCTTCCTGTTATCAAGTCTTAACTATGCAGCCTGCAAAACATGGATACCGTATAACCATTAGACAAAAGGCGCACATGAAGCGAAAAAGCGGCCTTAGAAAAGCGAACAGCGTGAGAATGCTCCTGTCTGCTGTTCAAATTGCGAGCTAAAAATCCATAACGTCGTTAATCTCATTCGAATCCAACCACGAAACATTGGCAAAGCGCCAATCTAGAGCTCAAAGAGAAACTCACCGAAACGCCATGGCAATGCGGAAGCTGCAATTCAAGACTCCCTGACCCGCCATAGCCATCATCTTCAAAGCGCACGGTTATAGCCACGGTCCAGTTCTATCGATCTATGACCGTGGAGTCATGCTGTTGGACCATACATGGTCATGGGATCGTCTTTTTCAGAGAATAGAAACCAGCCTGGACGCATGCAGTGATATCCACTTTGGATCAAAGGGGACATGAATAGATAGAAACTCTGGCCGTAATAGAGTTAACCCCTAAATGACGGAGGGGGTAAGGGCAAAACATAATTGTGTTTTAAAAAATTACTTCTTCAACTTTGATGAAGTTTGGTCCAAAAGAGAAAATGAGGAGCTTGATGTTTAATAATTTTCCATACAATCAAATATCAAAAAATAGCTTTTTATCATTTCATAATGAATTTAGAAGCATTTAACTTCAAATATTTATAAGAATCACAAATTTTATTTTTAGAATTTGAAATTTTGTATGATTTGATAAAACTAGAGATTCTATTCTAAAATCTAAAATTGAAAATTTTTCAACGGAGAGAACATCATTACTTTCCCCAAATAGTAAGTTTTCTAACACTAGACAATGTAGAAGTGTTTTTCTTTGAAAATTTCTCCCGGGTGGAGTTTAACTCGGATTGACATGATTCAAATTGGGTTGGAAAGTAGACTTGATTACCTATTTAAAAATATTTTTTATTTTCTATAAAAATGTGTTTTCTATTTCGGGCAGCCCATAAAAAAAGGGCAGAGACCATAAAATGGTTGATCCGTCACTTAGAGGTTAACCGAAAAGTCAGCTCAAAGAGGAATGTTTTAGCAAATTCCTCTTGAACTCCTCTTGAACTCATATTGAAATATAAATAGACCAAAAACTAGTTCAAGATGAGTTGGGAGACAATTTAAAGCAAGCCATTGTCATTATTCTCCACACCTCGCAATGACTTCCACACCTCTTACCAAAGCTCTAAGCCCATGGCCCACAAGGGGACAAGTTATGACATGACACTATTCAACCCAAACATAGCTCAAGGGAGCTCAAAAGAACGCTTGAAAGAAGGTTGAAAAGGGAGGTTCCATGGCCTTCTTTTCGGTTAACTCTAATGTTTGTCCGTAATGTTAATGACTAGTGCACACTAGATAAAGGCTCATAGAAAGGGGACATAACATTCTTTAATAGTCCCACAGCTCATCCTTGGGAATTAACATCGCAAGCCAGAATCATTGCACGTGTTGTAATCTTTTGGAGAACCAAACCAATTTTTAATTAATGATGGTTTGGCAACTCGACAAACCTTTATTTATTTTTAATAGTTTCTACATGTTCCACATCATTAATTTCATGTTCATATGTTGATTCTATGCACAAGAAAAAGGGTGTGTTGTAGTACTAACTAAAGAATGTTATGAAGCTACACATGGGTTTGGATTGAAGAAATTTAAATGTTTTTGGGTTGAAATTAGTTTACAATTCAAGATCGCGCATGAAAAACATAGCATTATAGAGTAGTGCAATAAAGCACCCTTTTGAAATTAGTACAACAATATACATCAAAAAAGTTAGGCCAAACTATTTTGATGCCATTTTGACACCAAGGGACGCATACAGGACATTTTAGTGTCATTTTATCCATACTAGCCCCTAAATGCATAGAGCCCTCTCCAAATTTGGCAGTTTTGTAAAGATGCATTATAAAATGCAACATAGGGGGATATTTTGAACTTGATAGATGAATAAAAGTTGTACATTTTGAATTTTAAATTCCATCTATATGGTTAGATCTATGATTGCTATTACCAATAATTTTGTATAAAATTTGAAATTTGAAATTCAAAATTATTTTGTAATTCAATCACAAATAAGATATTGAAAATCTACAAATGAAATTTTTGTGATTGGTTGAAATGTAATACTCTAAGTGTAGTGATTTTTGAAGATTTTTTGGTTGCTTAGTTTTACGAGTTGACCTTTTTTAAAGCATTTTTACACTGAAATCTTCAAAATTTTGGATGAATCACTGCAACATGAAATGAGGCATAAAATTTTCACAAATCATCCCCTTTCTAATCGGATCACATGTTCATGAAGCTAACTTCCCATCAAATCTACAATAAAAATTCCACACTGCAACATGTGCATGTTGGATGAGAAATTATGGATGAAATCTGTACATCGTCCAAAAAATGAGCGCTCACGCAGTTAGGGGCTAGATTGGTATGGAGGTTGGCACCAAATTATCTTAATTGCATTTCAATGCACCATAATGGCACCATGTTCACATGCTTTTAAGTTCATGATGTATGGGTCGTAAATGGAAAGTTAAAAATTTAAAAAAAATTTAAAAAATTCACGGAAGTGGAACCAAGGACCCACGGTCATGCACTCCGACCGAGACGCGGTCATGGGATCGTCTTCTTCCTCAAGTCCCTGGAAGAGGAACCAGGACCGCCACACAAGGACCGAGCTCGCAGCGAGATTTTGCAGCTATGGCGCTGCTTTCTTCCGTTGCCTCTGCCACCACTTCTCGCGTGGCAGTGGCGCCAAGCACTTCACGTCCTTGGAGACATGGCGATTTAGGTTTCAGTACTGCGCCCGGGATTGCTCGAATTGGCCACAGAAGTTCAAAATGCAGAGCGCAGGCCAATGTCGAGACTGCTGCCACTCCTGTTGCGGAGCGGCCCTTGTGGTTGCCAGGATCCACTCCCCCATCTTACCTCGATGGAACGTAAGTTTCGCATTCTCTTACTCCCGCAGAAAATGGTGATTTCTTGGAGCTCTTCGCAATCTTGATTCGAGCTGTCTGTAGCAATGCGAGGGATTTTATTTATTATGGAGGACCGTCCAGCCATCGCATTGCAGAATTGTGTGGAGACTGAAGAATTTGATATCATTTTAGTGCATTGCCACAATGCGTTGGCCCCGGCGTAATGCACAGTTTCGAATTTGGAGGGGGAGTACCTTTTCATGATAAATTCGCTACACTAAATGGCCTATGTACACTAAATAGGTAGATTAGTGTTAGATACACTAATTTACATAAACATGTTGTAAGTTTTTAGTGTTGACCAATTTTTTTACCCTCTATATTGGTCAAGATGGGGATCTTTCAATAGTATTGGAATCAATGTTTTTGGTATTTTTTTTGTCGAGAGTAAAAATCTGTAATATTTTCAAATCTTATAATTATCTAACACTATTCTACCTATTTAGTGTAGTGTTTGGTACACTATTTCTCAACATGGACACTATTTGATTTGAGGGAGATATAGAGTTCCTGTGAGGAAAAAATGGATGTAGTGTTCCAATGACACATGGCAACTTTATAATAAACATGGCATGTCAACTCATATCACTCTCATCATCTAGGAGGAACATGGCACTCTCAGAGTGAAAGTTGGAATGAACTCCTAAGTATTGTATGGACACTATTTCTCCTCACCTTTGAATGAACTGTGATAAAAGACATCAATTCTCGTTGCACACTAAATCACAATTTTAGTGTAGTGACTAGTGTACTACTTGTAGAATTGTATATGAGCTTAATTAAGCAATTGGCAAGAATCCTGCCGTTCTGACTGAGCTAGGGTTATCGGAAAACAGAGCCTTCCGTTTGATTACATTGTTTGATTGCCTTTTTCTCGGTACTGTTTTTCAAGACTCTGTTCTTAAGCTGTAAGTACACAATCAAAGATTGGAAAACGTTAAAAATCGTTCAAGTTATTATTGAACTGGAACGGTTCTTATTCTGTTTTCTGGTCTGAGCATCGGGTGTGTGTGAATTGCTTCCAGTTGAGGAGAACTGTTACTGACAAATTTTACTATCATGATGTCGTGTTCAGATTGGCAGGTGATTTTGGATTTGATCCTTTGGGGCTTGGGAAAGATCCTCAGGACCTACGATGGTACGTGCAGGCTGAGCTTGTGCATTCTCGCTTTGCTATGGCGGGTGTCGCTGGAATCCTCTTTACTGATGTATGCTCCCTTTCTGAACTAAATTTCCGTAGAATGATAGTATAGTCCTTTTGAACGTGAATCCTGTTGATGTCACTTGTGCTGAGAATTTATTGAATGAGATTGACATAATCACATAACTTAGTCCTGATATAAGCAACTTGTTAGAGCATCCTCAACGCAGCCCTCCAAACCATCTTACACTCAGTATTTTGGATGATAAGCATCTTGAAATAGTGTAGAGGTCAAGCAGACACGACACATTTGGAAAGTTTGGAGTTTTTCAAACCACCCTCTAAGACTAGATTTAGGCAGATTCTTGTACTTGATTGCACATGTGATGAAACCTTGTCCTGTATTCTAAATAAGTGAGTTGTGATTGCTCCATTAACTATATACCATGCACATATAGAGTGTGATTGGGTTGCTTGAAATCGAATTATAGATGAAACTGTACTTTGAAGGGTAACATTGAAAGGTATGGACTGAGGATGCCATTAGATATTCAATGAGGAAGGACGGCATAGTCTGAACGTTCGAACACTAATTATGCATCTCAAATGACTGCTAAGCTACTTTGATTCAGATTATTGTCTCCAATTTCTAACAAAATGTCTTGGTGTACAGCTTCTGCGCGCTACTGGACGGACCGATGTGCCGTTGTGGTATGAAGCGGGTGCTTCTAAATTTGATTTTGCAGACACAAAAACACTTTTCATAGTACAGCTTCTTTTGATGGGGTAACTTCCAGACCTGTGTAAAGTCTTTCTTTATGTCTTTTGAATATGAAGCAAAATATTTCTTAGAAGCGATAGAAAGCTCAGTCCGTGTTGTGACATGCTATGGATTCCTGGAACAAAACTCGCTAGCACTGGCTTTTGTGACAGAAGGTTATTGAATGTGTGCGGATCTGTCCTTCAGGTTTGTGGAGACAAAAAGATGGATGGACTTCATTAGGCCTGGCTCTCAAGCAGCAGAAGACTCCTTCTTCGGTTTTGAGCCTGCCTTCCAAGGTTTAGACAATGGGTGAGTATGCTTAAGGATACAAGATTAAACCTCCCTTGCGATTTATAGTCTGAACCATTGCTCGTCGTGACTTATGCCTGGTCTTATCGTCAGGCCACATTGTAAGTACTGATTTTCCTCCCTGCAGATACCCTGGTGGTCCGATTTTCAATCCATTGGGCTTGGCAAATGACCCAAGGAAATTTCAACCCCTGCGATGGAAAGAGATCAAGAATGGTAAGCAACCACTCTCGTCTACTGCCAGAGAGAAAGTTAACCCTTGATTCACACTTTTAAAATGACAAATTCAATTGATTGTATTGTGAAAAATATAATTAAGATGGGACCAAATTTTATATATCACTAGAACCAGTGAAGATCATTGCTTGGGTTAGTAAAAAACAAAAAAATTGAACAAGAGGAAGTCCAAATAGGACCTACTCAAAATTGTTAAAAAAAAACATGGTGACCATTCTAGTCACCGTGAACGCTTAGGGGTTAAAGTTCTTGTGGTCATTGTTTTAGAAGCCCATGTTGTGAGCCTCAACATCCGAGAGCATGTCTCGAGTGATTGTTGCTAACTTTGTCTTTGTCTCCACTGTGCAGGCCGACTTGCCATGGTGGCGATGGTGGGATTTATAGTTCAGGCCTATGTCACAAAAACGGGCCCCGTAGAAAACCTTATGACTCATCTCTCTGACCCGTTGCACACAACAATTCTTCAGAGGATAGCCAACCATTGATTCAAGTAACTATGTGGAGACTCTTCGAGGTAGGTGGATTGTGCATCTCATCTTCATAGTTGTAGAGGGGTTACAATAATGTGCAAAGCAATAAGTAAAATTCTCTTGGATCAATGGTAGACAGCTGCTGTACTGTACATTTGCTCGATCTCATCAAGCCTTGTTTGATTATTTCTTCCATGTAAGTTTTACTTTTGACTATATCTTTTTGGGATTTTTGGGCAATTACAAAGATAACAATACAATATATTTTGGTGAAGGTACATATTTTGATATTGATTCATATTTTTGATAGAACTTGCATTTCATCCATGTAGACGCATTATTTTCATTTAAAATTGCAATTTCATTCAATGTCCTTGTAACATTTGCATTAATTTGGATTTTTCATTCATTTTTCTTTGATTTTGTAACTGAGACTTAGTGCTAAACAATTATACACTTACTCTTGATGCTTCCTTTTGGAAGTAAATCTTATCATATCACTAATTGTTTATGAGAGAATCAACATGTCCTTCCCTTTTAGGTAACCATTCAATGAGTTCCTTATATGAACCATGACAATATTAAGTAGCGCATTGATGAGTGGGTTTGGATCCCAGACCACCTCATTAGAATTTTAGCTTCAAATATTGAGGCAAGGAGCGGTGTATTGTTGTCAATTTGTAGTTCTTTACATATGTATATATACACAAAAATGAGTGGTTATTTTTTTAATAGGTTAATTCTTTAAAAAAAAAATCTTCCCAAGTAGTTTATTATGTGTTTATTTATTTTTCAAAACATTTTGAATGGATTGAGATACGGCAATTTTATATGTAAGACTCATAGAAATTCTCTTTTACCAATAAATAATTTAAGAAAATATTTATACACATGCATCATTTGAAACAAGACCATCTTGGCCTTTAATTGGTACTCCTAATTTGTGTAGGGATATTAGTTGAAGATTACAAAAAGAAAAAGCCCAAATGTTCTTATAGATCAATTAGAAGAAGAGTGAATACTCAAATAACTATATGGAGTGTTTAAAGTGCAATTTAATGTACAGTTTTTTTACATTTGTTTACTCAAACCAAGGCAAAGAAACAAGAAATTGCGCTTTTGATTTCTAAATTTTATTGGTAAAGTACTAAAGTAGATACTAAGTGCATTCACTAGAAAAAGAACCAAAGACATTCACTAAGAACTTCTAGGTGAATCCTTAGACACATGATTCTTTATATAGATTTTAATGAACACAATCTTTATGATTGATAGATTTATAGTCTTTTTCTTAAGATTGAAAGATTGGTTACGCACACATTTTAAACCTTATTCTATGTTTTAAATTTTCACTCTAAGTAAAATTGGATATAGTAAATTGATTGAAGAAACTAAAAATAGAAATAAATCCAATTTCATAAAACATATGTACACTTTTTAGTGAAAGTAAAAAAACGGTTACACTTACATTGACCCTACCATTGAACTCAACTGTACTAAAACAACCCATAAAAAAATCACATAGTTTTCTTCTTACTGTTCTTAGTTTCATCACTTTTTATTTATTTATTTTAAACATCTTAAAATTTGACAACTTCCCATTTGTATGTCCAAACCATGTACAACAAAGTTGGTGCACCCATCCTTGTCGAGGACTTTCCGACAGTAGTACCGCACGCCTTACAGTCGGGGTAATGTATTCCAATTGAGCTGGCACTTCAAGGTACTGATAAAAAAAATCATTGTAAATGATATTATATTCACAAAGGGAGATATTATATGCTATTTGAAACTTTGAATGTATGAGCACGACGTCTATGGAACATGTTTAAAGTAGACATATCCGTAACCACCCAACACTCAATTCCGCTCTCATGTACAATTGGAGGCCTACATTGTAGAACACAAAAAGTTTTGTTTAAATAACCCTTTGCCCAGTGGGTTCTAAGTTATTAACATTACAAACAGACACTTTATTTACGCCGACCTCGCAGGAGGTCATGATGTTTCTATCTATCTATCTAGAACACAAATGTTTACATGAGGACAATTTTCTTAAATGAATGATAATGGACATGTCAACCTTACATAGCATTCTCTAGCTAGTACTGCAGCACACCCTTTTGCTTGTGCAGAGAATCAATATATAAATAAAGAATTGATGATGTGGGAACACGTAAACCTATTAAAAAAACAAAAAATTGTTGAAATGACTTTGATTCTTCAGAAGACTACAATTCCTAGACCTCTAATACTGATTCCTAAGGGTGAATAGTGGAGCTGCTAAAGAATGTTATGTATGTCCCACAAAGTGGGGAAAATGCCAAAATTGTACAACATCTACTTGTGTACTGTAGAGACACAATCGTGATGATATAGAATTTCAGGCATCAGCATCTGGACATACCTGATTATTTTGCATGTCTAGTGAATGATGACCGGAATTTGTTGAAACTTGAAATCGCTACATAACATTCTTTTACTAGCAAGTACTTCAGCACACCCTTTTGCTTATGCAGAGAATCAGCGTGCATCTGAACAAGGAAATGATGATGGGGAGCATGTAGAAACTATTTAAAAAATAAAAATTGGTTGAGCTGTCAAACCATCTTTAGTTAAAGATGACTTTGATTCTCCAAAAGATTATGATTCTTGCTAATTTTGGCCTCTGATGGTGATTCCTAAGAAATCTCCAAGACCAATAGTTAGAAACAACAAATTAATGTTATTATTAAGAACATCTAACCAACCTGGTAAATCATATAGTTTGACTAGCATTAAAAGTTGGACTATCTATTGATGATAAGTACATCAAAACCATACAAAGTCAAGGGTGAGCAATGGGGCTGCTAAAGAACGTTATGTATGGCAGGTAAGTGCACCTATTCAACCAATTTTTTTGTTCTTATAGTGGTAGAGTTACACACAGTTATCCTGAAACTCGGGGGTGCACTGCACTAAACATGTACGAGTATATGTGAGTGCACAGAAGGGGTATTAATTTGAACACTGCCGTATTACGTATACATACAATAAACACATTTAGAACTGAAAATATTCACGTATACTTACACTAAACATATATTTAAAACGGAATACATCTGTATACAAAGGTATTTTAGACATATAGCCTCTCGTATACAGGGGGTTTTTAGAAGGGGTTATGAACGCACGAGATTCTCAAACATAATGTAGAGTGCAACCCTCGAGCCCTGAAATGTAGCCATGAAGGGAAAAAATAGATAGAATCATTCATGTTTATGTGTTCATTCATAAAATTATTTATTTTAAGGTACTTTCATCCAAATATTGGCTAACCCTCTTGTTATTCGTTTCGACGCCATTGTGACCATGCCAATGTAAGCCATCCTATTTGTGTCACTTAGTGGTCATTATGTACCCAATGTTGTCCATTTCAAATTCTAATATGTGCAATGTTTACACAAAATGGGTGACTTCTAAACTGTGGCACACATAGAGTGAGTTACTTTACATCCTCTTCACTTGAACTCATCATTAGAAGAATTTTGAGGACTAGAAAAGGTTGTGAGTTGGTGTTAAATTCGCATGCAAAGATGATGATGATAATGATGATGATGATAATAATAATTATTATTATTATTATTATTATTATTATTTTAAAAAATATGACATGGCTGAGACTCGAGTTTTTTTTGTATGCATGCAAGTGCTACACTAACACACAACCCATCCCAGCCCTCAAAATTCTTCTAATGTATACTATTGAATCATAACATAAACCACCCTACTTGTGTCACAATTTTGAAACCACCTTCTTTGTGACACAATTTTGAAGTAATCCTATTTGTGCCACTACATAACGTTCTTTAGCCCTTGCTAGACCATGCACGTCACACTGTAGCAACATTGTAGAGAAACTACTAATAAAATAGTTCAACTCTCCAACCCTCTTCACTTAAACCAACTAAAGTTAAAGAAAATTCTTTATGATTCCTTTGATCCCCTGACAGATGCTTCAGATTTGAAGGTGAGACATTGGGACTTCAAAAACCTTATGTATGTACCAATAGTGAACACATAAAAATAAAAAATAAACATAAAAAATTTGATACATGATGATGCAAATAGTCATATGGCAAAAATACGGTGGTTTACCTGAGGTGTTGTAATTCAGGGAGTTTTTCAAAATAATTGGGGTCACAAATGCACTGCTGCATGTCAAATTCCTTTCCATCACACACCAATCCAAAGTCGTGTAAACCAATTTGATTTTGTGTCACCGACTTCCACTTTCAGGCTTGACGTCAATAAAATCAAATGTTTTCTGTACTTTAAGTTTGCCTTTTCATTGTTTTGAACGTTTCTGTGGTTGGGGGAGATTAAGAATGACTCGCTGGTTTTGTGCCAAATGTCACACTACTAGTCCTTGTACTGTAAACACTGGATGTACTGAAAGTACTATTACTTGAACTTTGTCGATCTTTTTACACTTGTAAATCAATCTTGTGTTTTTTTATCAACAAATGCAATGTTCTTCGCTAATTCCCTGATATAAAATTTGGTCCGAACTGAATTATACTTTTCCACAATATGATCAACCAAATTTCCCTCCCGGATATAAAATTTGGTCCCATTTGAATTATAATTTTCCACAATACACTAGTAGGATTTTGGTCCTTTGTAACTAGTCCTTCGTGACTTACATGGTCTTTTGTGACTCAATCTTGTAAGAAAAAAGTAGTTTTGGACCATTTAAGTCACAAAAGACGAGTTATAAAGGACCAAAATCCTAGTAGTGATATGATCAATCAAATTTCCCTCATATAAAATTTGATCCCATGTGAATCAAATTTGTCATTTTAAAACCATGAATCCTTGGTCCTCGAGGGGTTAATTAATGCAAGCCTAGGACCTCAACTACCTCCAGTGAACCCAGTCATTCTTGCCTACACCAAATGCGTTCGTGACGCAATCATGTGTCATTTGAAGCCGACTCGATCAATGGTGGTTGTAAAGCGAAGACTTTATAAGGGCCCATCACAAACCTGTCAAGTGCCCATAAATCCATGATATATATATCCTACGTTTGAGATGATGCCAACATCATGATGCACATAATACCCAAAACAACAAAGAGAGTCAAAAGCAGTGCAAAAGAAGACTTGCTTTTCCTCTAGGCAACAACTGGGCTTATAATTACACTCACAAATTGCATGAAACTGCACGGCATTTGTAGCAAAAATTGGCCAAGGCTCTGTGCAGCATTATATTGCAGCCACAAGAATGTCCTCCTGAAGCCTCGATCTGATCTAGTAATGTGGCTAATTGATTAAAAACTAATTAATGAAACAACCTATGATCTAAATTACATTAACCTTGAGATAAAACTACAGTTAGTATGACTCCAGTTTCGATCATCGGGCCTCCATGGTACTGGTAAGATAGGCCTTGGACGCTTTCATTTTGTTGTCCCAAATCTGAGAATTCATTTGTATCTGCAGCAAAGTCATGGACACCTTACTCATGTCGGGTCTCAACTCGGGACTCGGGTCAACACAGCAGCGAGCCAATTGGGCAGCCTTAATGGCACAATCTAAAGGGAACAAATCTCTAAGCAGAGGGTCAATAAACGCGCGAAGCCGATGCTTAGGGTCCTGTTCTGCAAAGATAGACACTATGACATCCGTCAGAAGCGTTTTCTTCATCAAAGTGCCACCCACATTGGCTTGAAAGCTGACAGGCTCCTTCCCAGACAATATCTCTAACAAAATCACGCCAAACGCAAACACATCCAGCTTGGGGCTAATCACACCGGCCGCGACGTACTCAGGCGCCATGTACCCGTGCGTGCCTGTAATCTTAATGCTGTGTGATCTCCGCATCGCGCGGTGCGGCTTTTGCTCCACAACCTGAATCTCCCCCTCTGTCTTCATCTCCTTCAGCTTCACAGTTTCGGTTTCACCGCGAATTTTCGCTACTCCAAAGTAGGCAATTCTGACATGCAGATCCGCATCCAGAAGAATGTTGCTGCTCTTCATGTATTTATGTACAGTAGGCAGGAGCGTATGGTGATGCAAATACTCCAGTCCTTTTGAGACTTCCACCGCCACTTGAATCCGTGACATCCATGTGGGTAAAGCTGAAAACCCCGGTGACACAGAGCTGTGAAGGTATTGTCTCAAATTCCCCCCTTTAATGTAATCATAGACAAGGTAAACGTGGTCTCCGTTCATACATCCTCCCAGTAAACGTACCAAGTTGGAGTGATGTACACTGCCCAAGTTCTTAATCTCTGCAACAAAGTTGTTGGTTGCAGAGGCTCCTCGCTTGTCTACAACTATGGCCATCTCTGTTTTCTGCAGCTTTCCCTTGTACACTGAAGCGCCCACTTTCTTCCCAGGACTGAAATTGTCCGTGGCTTTGCTCAGATCCTTGAACTGGAAAATAATGGGGCCATCAGACAGCATCTCCCGGATGTTGGTCAATGACGTTGCACTTGCTGATGAGAGACGAGACTCTTTACTCGAGTTTGTGGTACTGTTGGTGGTCAACTCCAAGCTACTCTCATCCTGCATCTGTTTCGTTGACCTTGGCCTGCTCGCCAATTCTGTTTGTTTCTTCACTTTCGCCCTTTTCACCAGACACATGCTGGCTTCCAAAATTGGATATTTCCTGCCAAAATATTGCCACGCCACGTATGAGCCTTAACCACTAAAGGACCAAGGATTCATGGTTTTAAAATGACAAGTATATTGTGAAAATTATAATTTGAATGGGACCAAATTTTATATCACTGGAATTAGTGAAGAATATCACATATGCTGAATTAAAATTAAAAATAAATATAACAAAAAGGAATCACATAAAACCTATTCAAAACCACTGAAAAAAACAGGAGCCACTTGGTGGCCTTACGGTCATTTAGGGGTTAATTTCTGATCGCTGGAAGGACGTGTAAACGTCACGGCTATAAATAGATTTTGAATTTCTAGACTTAGTTTCGGAAGGTGTGACGTGGAAGAACTAACATTTTTGTGCTCAGTTGTGATCACCTCATATATTGCATGATCTTACAGTAGTGTACTCTTGGAAGATACGGAAACGTCGTCCTCAGCCTCTGGCCTGTATTGAATCCGAGCTCTGGAAATTTTCCTACACAAAGTAATCCCAAATAATCAATCAGATGTTCACCTGCTTAATTGCTGTACATCTCCTTAATCAATATGTACTTATTAATCTATCGTAGCATGGTAGGTACCCATATGACGTACTTCTGCATTTGTTTTTGTCAATAAGAATTGAGCAGTCTGATAATAGTAACTGATCCCATGCATGACAAGAAAGCTGTATAATTCTGATTACGGTGAAAACTAACTCAATACGAAAGTCTAGTACTGTAAAGAAGTTGTGTGATCAGAAAGAATGCTGTATATATATATATATATATATATATATATATATCCATAGCCACTATTGCCCTATTGAACAGATGTGTAAAAAATTCTCTTATGATGTAAAAAGTGCTCTTATGATCCCATGAATGACAGAAAAGCTGTGTAATTCTGTTTACCATGAAAAAGCTATCATCAATATGAAAAACTACTACCGTGATGAGAATGGTGTAAGTTGTGTGATCAGAAAGAATGCTGTATATATCCATAGCCACTATTGCCCTATTGAACAGATGTGGTAAAATTTCTCTTATTATCTAAAAAAGTGCTCTTATGATCTAACAAGTGCTCTTATGATCCCATGCATGACAAGAAAGCTGCATAATTCGGTTTATCATGAAAAAGCTATCATCAACATGAAGGACTACTACCGTGATGAGAATGGTGTCAGTTTTGTGACCAGAAAGAATGCTGTATATATCCATAGCCATTATTGAACAGATGTTAGTAAGCAGAATTATGAATAAGGAAAGCCATAGTTAGTTAGTTAGTTACCTGCAAAGCCAGGAAGCACACGGTCCCGTCGGCAATCCCCGAGCGCAAGTCCAGCACGGATGAGTCTCGGTAACAATGTTGTGCATGTCCACGCAAGCGTTCTCCCGAGCCTCGCATTCTCAGCTCTTGATAATTAATGGAGCCAAGAATCACCGGCAATAATAGCGTCCTCGTGATCACAAGAATCCCCACATATCCTGCTCTAGATCGCTTATATATTCGAACTCTCAAGGTAAGGTTCGAACTCTCAAGGTAAGGTCGGCAAGCTCTACTTCTGGTCTTTCGTAAATCCGTGCACACTTTAGTGAAGCGCACGTTCTTTCAGTAGATATTATCCCTCAGATACTTTCCCTACTCAGTCAACCGAATTCTGTATAGTCGCCTCCAGACGCTTACTCAAGACATGTGCAGTGCAAAGAAGGATTGATCCTTGCCAGGTTTAGCATAACCTAAGCTTAATAAGCGTGTGCACATTAACCCTGCTCTGAAACCTGAAACCTTACCGCAGCACGTACTCGACTCCAAATCAAGCAACCGACTCAAGCTTGTGATAGCAAATGAATCTTAAAATGAAATGAGCAAAGGCCGACCGAGCTCTCCAGCAGCAAATAGATTATTCAAGGGCTCTCAAAATCGCCATAGCTCCTTGCAAACAATTACCCTAGCGCTAGCTTGTTACATCAAATGGCACCGGAACCTCGCAAGAACAATCGATCACCGACCTTGAACCACTCTCAGCAAAAGTTATGACCGGGACTAAAACGGGGTGCGCACAAGGTGAATTGAAACCCAGAGACGGGGAAACCCCCATAAGGTAACCTACAGCCACAAGTTCGGGGTTGCCACTGTTGCGAAACGAAGCATTTGGGGAAGGACGCGGCTTTGTGGGCGCGTGTGGATTGAAGCAAGGAATGGGGTGGGTAACACGGGAAGTGGGTTCCGGAAAGGAGAAGGAAGGAGGGAGGGAGTGTTTTGTTTGTTTTGTTTGTTGCAGTAGTGCGACAACATCGATTTCTGACTGAAATGAGTTGTGTTGACATGGCAAGGGAAGGAAGCAATTGATGAAGGTGGTCATGAGGTAGCGAGTAACTTAGTGAGGGATGTCAGGTGGGCAGTGGCGTGCAAGGCGAAGGCAAAGCGAAGGCAACGGGTCGTTGCTGACGCCGTGAGACCGCATGCGACAAGGAGTAAGGACAGGTGCCGGCGTCCTCTGTTGAGACCCTGCCTGGGCAGCGTGGCCGGGTATCTGTCTGCTCTGGCCGGGTGGGTTCTGGCTCTTGCCCTCCTTCAGAATTCTTTGTTCTTGCACGACCTTCTTCAATTCTGCTTCTTTAACCCTTTTGTGCCCAGGAGACCATAATGTGGTCACTCGGTCATCGGAAAAGGGAATTCCGGAAAATCCGTAAAGATTCAAGTTTAACCCCTAAAGGACCGGAGTGTTTTTCCTCCAAAAACACTCCAATGCTGCCATTTTTACTCCCCCATGAAAAAAATCCAAAAGAATGTTATTTTTTACCTTCTAACCATAAGATCTTGTCCTAAACTATTTGAAGAACATACACAACAAATTTCGTTGATTTTGACCGCACGGATTGCAAGATAATTGCATTTGATGGAAAAAAACACCCCAAAAAAACACATGCCCGAAAATTTCAGATGCGTTTGACCACAACTACATCAAAAAAACCTCACTACCGAAACTTGTCGCACTTCACTTTCACATTCTATATGATGTTACTTAGTTGTGTACCAATTTTCGTTGCGTTTGGAGTTGTTTAGGATGTTGAATAACACCTTGCACTTGTTGGGGGTTTAAAAGTTCAGAAAAGACTATATGTTTTTGGAATTGCAATATTTTCGACTTTCTTAATTTAAAATACAAATCCGAGCGGTGAAACACAAGTACATTCCACCCTCTACAAAATGGCGCAAAAAAATTTGAAAAAAAAAAAATCTCCAAGTTTTAGAAGACATGTAGCACATTTTCTAAGAATTTTGGGGGTTAGGGGGGAAATAAAGGATGAAGGGAATTGAAGTGCCAACCCATTCCAATGTTCATGACCCCACTAACTCTCAATGTACACTGCCACGTGGCAGTCCCTCATTGGACGATTTTTATTTTTTATTTTTTATTTTTAAAAATGATTTTATTTTTCAAATTTTTAAATAATATTTTTAATTATGAAATTGAACTTTCGGTTTAAAATAATACTTTTTAGTTTAAAATAATAATTTTATTTTTAAAAAAAATTTAAATTTAAAAAAAAAAAAATATTTTATAAAAAAATTATGAGTTTGGGAAACGGGGTGGTCTTCTGCCCCCCACAGCCCACCCCATTTTCCACACACCGCCCATCTTGTTGGCCCCCCCTAAAATTCAACTATTTCTCTACTGCCCCGCTGCCCTTTCTCCTGAAAAAAACACATTTCCCCTCATAACTTTCACATACGGTGTCGGAATTCAAAAAAAAAAGAATCCCCATTTTCATGGCACATTGGGGAATTTACTATTAAATTTCCTTCAAAATTCGATTAAAAATGTGTTCACCGGAACCTACCCGATTCTCTAAATGTCCTAGTTAGGACACTTGGTCCTTTAGGGGTTAATACTCTGAGGTTCAGAGTTGCACAATTCTTAATGTCATCTTCTCAGAAAAAAAAATTTCAATTTGGAGCTGTGCAACTATCAAAATACCTATGAACAAAACATGAAAATACTGCAAATACTTGAAAATACAGTAAATACTTACGAATACGGCATATGTACTATGCCGTATTTCTTCTGTTTGGAAGTTTGTTATCTTGAATTTTTTTTTGGATTGTGTTCTCTTGTTCATGTTCCATTAGTGTATCTACTCCGATCTTGATCAATGTACAAACTCCTTTCATATTTTAACGTATAATTTTTGTCCTAGACCGTACATGGATAAGTCACTATCACTTGTAAAATTCACAATAATTATGTGTGAGTCAGTTCTTGACATGAAAGATTGCAATGGAGAGGTGTTGACATAGGTCATTGCTGAACCTCTTCACTTTTATTTTTGAAAATTTACCCCAAATTCTATTTAACTTTGAAGTCGCACATCCTCCAAAATCTCTTTTTTTAGTGTGCATTATACGGTTCAAAGACATACTATAATCTTCTAATCCAACGGTCGGATCTTACCAAGGTTTAACTAGCACTTGTTTGATTAAGCTACGCTTACATTTATACAGTTAAATACTATAAATAGTTTCCACAGTTTGAATAAAGAGAGTTTTAAAAAAAAAACCACCAGAAAACTCTGGTTTCTCCAGAACGACCCTGGGCACTAAAGGGTTAATCTTGCCATCAGGAACTCCAAAGGCATGTACATGGTACCATGATGGTGCATTGAAATGCAATTAAGATAATTTGGTGTCAACCTCCATATCAATCTAGTATGGGAAATTTTGAAAATAGAATAAATTGTTCTTAGCTATGTTTTTCTATTTCAAGCTATTTTGGGCCATTTTGGGCCATTTTTTATCATTTTTTTCTCAGAAACAAAAACAAAGAATTTCATTTTTTGAGGAATGAACCTTATTTTTCAAAAAATGTTAAATACTCTCTCTGTCCCATAATGGCTGGCACGTAGGTTCTCTGAAATCTACCTCTTGAGGTAGATTTCAGAGAACCTACGTGCCAGCCATTATGGGACAGAGGGAGTATTTGATTGTGGGATGGCGACCTAGTTATGGTATTACGGTAATATTAGGGTTGGGGTGTCACGGTGCTTTCTTCCCATCCTCAATTTTCTGGGAGAATGGGTTCGTGGCACTTTCTTCTTGAATTGTGGAGGACTCATTTTTTGAAAATTGAGAATTGTTTCATTCTTCTCCTTCAGAGGTGAAGAACGGGTGTGAAGATTGAGAAGCCATGGCCATTTATGTTCTTCATACACACTCAAGGGGTGTCACAACTTGGTTGCGGAGAATGGCTATAATTGGCTCTTCAATTCTCTCCCCATGTTTTCAATCTTTGCATAATCAAACTTCTCGGAAGAAGTGTGGCACCCCTTAATGGACGTGATTTTGATTCTTCGTGGAGAAGTTTTCACTTAAGTCGCATTTTCACCTTGGTCGCGTTGAAGTGATTGTTGCAAGAAAATTCCCCCGGTTTGCTACCATTCTCATTCTTCACATGCATTCAAGGGGTGTCACAACCTAGTTTGTAGAGAATGGCCATGATTGGCTCTGAATTCTCTCTCCATGTTCTTTATCTTTAGATAATCAACTTCTTGAAGGTGTCCTGACATCCTTCCAATGCAATATTCTTGACCCTACGGAATCCAATCCTTGTAGAAAATTATCCAATGCGTCATAAAGATATCTTATTGTACAAAAAAACTTATCCCACTTTGTACAATATATTTTAAGTGGTAATTATATTTGAGCATTCCCTTGGATAGTTATTATCCTCAATTTTTTTATCAAAAATTGAGGTGCCAATTTTGACTTTAGAAGACTTTCTATCAACCAAACCACTCTCAGTTGGTATTTTGCCAACCAGAATCTTCTTGGGTGCCAAAATTTAGATATACGAGGTTTAAAAATATATATGTTTTATATTTGTATAGTCATAGATCCCCAAAACACTATTTGAAGACCCAAAAATATGGACTCAAAAAAAGGAATCATTCCTTCTTTATTTCTTTTTTTAGCCAAGCAAGTTAAGCCACCTCATCGTTCTCGAGAATCATTCTTAAAGCTAAAGGGATGTTCCTGCATTCTTAAAGTTAAAGGGATGTTTTCTGCATTTGTTTAAGAATGTTCCGGTATAAAAGGAACAGATTCTTCATTCGTGTTGTTGACGCGGGCCTTGCAAAGGGTATTCTTATGAGATTTATCACAAAAAATACACATACAAGCCATGGCACTTTATTATAGATAACATATTTTTTGGTGCACCCGCCACCATTCCAGCCAAAGTATTGCACCTAACAACATGTCTGTCTCTTACGCTGGGACAGATCATATCATTCCCTGATACCAACTTCACATGTGCGAGGGATGTTCATTTAATTCCGTTCATACTTTTACTTTATCCTGGCATCACGTACGTGAGGGTCAGATTCAGTGTTGCTGAAATTGAATTTCCACATCAGATTTTTGAATATCCACGTCACCATAAACCAATCACAAGATGACACGTGGAATTTTGACAAAGAAGAGTTTTCTAAACTGATCACAATGTAGGGTAATGCTTTTCAGTTTGTGTAACTGGTAAATATACCTTAAACCACCACAACACCTAAAACCACCAATTTCTACACCCTTTCTTCATTTTAGGGAGGAAATGTAAGTTGTCAGTACATGACTTAACTTTTGAGCAATTGATGCATAAGTCATGTAATGAAAGCACAAATTCCTTCCTGAAATGAAAGAGGGGTGTAGAAGTTGGTGGTTTAAGATACGTCTATCTTAGTACACTAATTAACCCATTTAGTGAGGAAAGGTTTATAGTGAAATTAGTGAAGGTAATACTAAATATCATTATGATGTAAAATTAGAGGTGATATTAACATTTCAGCCCTCACTAATTTTAAGAATTTGGTAATTAGTATCTCACACACTAAATGGGATAATAATGTAGTGATTTACGGTATAACGACTACGAGGTTCTTTATATTTGTTGTAATAATTTAAACAAGTTTTAAAATTTATATTTTATTGTTGGAGTTAGATAAAAGTATAGAGAATATACTCCCTCTGTCCCATAATGACTTGCACGTAGGTTCTCTGAAATCTACCTCTTGAGGTAGATTTCAGAGAACCTACGTGCAAGTCATTATGGGACAGAGGGAGTATGTACAAAGCATCAAGTACATGTAGTCTTTGTTCCCAATAAAGTTACCATTCTTGTGTAACTGATTGACAGTTGGTCGTGTGTTGACATGGTAAACGTATTGTAGTGCAGTGCAATTTGAAGATGTAAGCAGGAGAGACATTTCACATTGGATGAGGCGACCAAGCCCACCATGACATTTGTATTGCCACAAATTCGGCCCAGAAATTGTATTGGGGACTGGCCCGGGAGTGCAGCAACATTACACTTATTCCTTGCAACTGAATGTGAGTCCTTATCAATGGCCCATTTTTTCTTATATAAAAAGTTGTCTCTTGTCAATTTTCATAACAAAATCATGGGGGGATTGATCATATCACTACACTGAAATCACCATATACTGTGGTCCACGGTATTTACCAGAGGTTTTACCAATGGTTATTTTTCCAAAATACTATGGTAAAATCATGGTGGTTACTCTGTATTTTTTGGGTTCCATTTGGGATAATATAATATTTAAAAGTAACCTAAAACATAAAAGCAATTCCTTCTATATTTAGTAATATTCTTATTTTTATTCTTGCAATCAACTTTGAACACCCTATATTAATTTAAATTATTAGAAAACTTGTATTCAAAGATTTATTTGGACCATATTATTTGTTGTCAAGTGAATATGGGATATTTGAAAGTGATACCCTTACAATAAAATTCATCCAAATATGATGAAAATTTGTTCATAATGGATGAAAGTTTGTCCAAATGGATGAATGTACCCATGCCTTAACCCCTAAACGTTAGAGCGTCCAGAAAGTGGACAAATAACAGATTCAAATTCTTCTCACGTTCTCATCAATTCGTGGATGAAAGTCATCTATTTTTTGGAGATTCTTCACCAAGTTGTTTTCTTATCTAACGGTTGAATTTAGTCATACTTTGTTACATATTTTTCTAAAATTACAAATGCAAAATTATGTCAAGTCATTGACCAAGCCAAATTGCATTGACTGTAGTTCAAAAGTGGCCTTGCAAAAATGAGGTCATTGATTTATAATATACAAAAATATTAAAGAGTCACCGCATTTAAGAGTATCTCATTTCAAATTTATTCCAACAAATTTTACTCAAAAAATATTAAAATATTGTTTGTAATCAAATTTAGAAGGAATTTCAAATTTTAACTTTCAAATTTTATAATTAAATATTGGTGATAGTATTGGTGAATCAAACCGTACGGATGGAATCTAAAATTCAAAATCTAGAACTTTCATTTGTATATGAATTCCAAAATATTCTTCTAAATAGTAGTTTATGATGATTTCTATCAAATTGTCAATTCCAAGGACACTCTGGTATGTTTGAGGGTTAATGGATGAATATACCCTTGGCCTTTTTATTTTATATATTTTTGGGCAAACTAGGTCAGTAATTTTCCAACAATTTAGGCACCATTTCAGTTGTTTATTTTTCTTGCCAAAGCTACTACACCAAAATCACCATATATTGTGGCCCATATTATTTACGAGAAGTTTTACCAAAAGAAGAAACTCAAAATATTGTTGTAAAATTTATCCAAGTAAATGAAATTTTGTTCAAATCGAATGAAAATGGATGAGAAATTGTCCAAATAAATGAATGTACCAACACCATTCACCCACCTACAGTTTTGGTGATTTTACTACAATAATATTTTTTTTTGCCGACCCTAGAAGTTGGGTACAGTACATGTGTTGGTCTTGCAAGCAAAAAAATTCCTCACAAGAGCATCAGTTACCGTAGTACCATAGCAGGTTTGTCCTAAAATAATTATAAAAATAAAAAACGTAAAAATTAGAAATTCTGAAGACAGAAGAACGAAAATAGAATAAATTAGTTTTGAAATATTGTCATTTCTAAGCTATTTACGGTCATTTTTACTGATTTTTTGCTAAAAACCGAAAATTGAGAAATTCAGTTTTCGAGAGGCGAACCTTATTTTTTCAAAAAAATTAAATATTCGTTTGCCAGGTGGCGAACCTGCTATGGTGTTACGGTATCAGTGTCTTCCAATTATATACCATAGAACCATAGCTAGATCGCCACCCCACGAACAAACATTTCATATTTTTTGAAAAAGAAGATTCGTTCCTCAAAAAATTGATTTCTTAATTTTCTTTTTTGAGCCAAAAGATGATTAAAAATGGCCCAAAATGACCCAATATACTTAGAAATAGCTTAGAAATTGTTAAATATAATTTATTCTATTTTCATTTTTTGTCCCCGTAATTTTTGTTTTTTATTTTTTGAATTATTTTTTGGCGACCCAGCTATGGTACTACGATAGTAGAATATCCTGCATGCTTTGTAGATAACAAGTAATTTTATGAAATAGTAACACATTTGGGGAAGTTGATGTGGACATTTGGGCAATTATTGAATCAAGGGTCAGCCTTGTAGTTGTCAAATGACCAAGTTCAATTGCTCATGACCAACATACGGAGGGTTTCACACTGTGAGATTGACGCGGTGAACCTGAGCAGACAATTTGTGAAACCCACTGATAAGTTTTTTTACAGTTTTGGAACAAATGAGCATCCATCCATTTTTAATCCATAATCGTAATGTAGGCCCGAAGACCATCATGAACAAGCGGCTAGTCGTGTAGTCTCTGCCTTAGTATTTACCCTAGATTTTCTTTTGCACCTTGTTTGTATTGTTTTATCATGTAATTCCTTAAAAACAAAGTGTTTCTGCAGTCTCTCCCCTGGTGGGTTAAAGACAATAAAGAGTTTGTTTAGGGGAAATTTTTAGGAGTTACACAATTGTACAGTAAAAACAAGTTGTAAAAGTAAATATGGGGTTAATGCTAAGCCAGAGACTATGTGACTAGCTCCTTGTTGTTTATTCTTGCTTCAAGAACATGACTAGCAAGGTCTACCATTGTTGTCAGCTAATTGTGAAGAACTTTCATCTTAACCCTTAAGCGTCCCTTGCTTTTTTGGGCTTAAAATCATCATTGTTTTTGATGTGTTATATGTTTAAATGTAACTGAGGTATAGAAATCTCAACTGTACAATCTTGTAATATACATGTTGTAGATCATGTGGATCGATTTTGAGATCATTTAGCCATATAGATTCCAAGATCATTGTGTTTTAGTATTAAAAAGGATGCTGAAATTTTCTTAGCAATACAGTTAGAGGTGAATTCGTTTTCAAACTTACTCAAATCAAAAAACTTTGAACTGTAAAGTAGTTCAAAATCATCATATAAACACATTGGTACAAAAAAAACTCATGGAAAAATTTAATGTGTCCTAAAATGGCCTTGCAATGTCAAAAAGTAGCCCGAAAAGTGACCCATTTGACCCAAAAAGCAAAAAGTGTTCAAAATAGACTTGTGCACTAAAATGACTCCCAAACATTCAGAACATCATGGAATTGACATGGAAATTTTACCTTGATAACTAAACTTCAAGGGGAATCCAACTCAATAAATTTTATTGAAAACGTACATGGAATGTAGGAGATATAAGCCTTCAAAGTTGCAGCCATCAAAATGCACAAAAACTGTACAAAAAATAAACCCCTACTTTCAAATGCTCACCAAAAACTCAATTCATTTTGGATTGATCTGAAAATTTTACAACTCATTCTGTACATCATGCGGTTTGTTTTTCTAAAATTTCATCAAAATCAGACACTTTTTGCAAAAGCTAAAGCTCTTCAAAGGTCAATGTACTCCAAAAACGTTCAAAATATGGACGCCGGGACGGTTAGGGGTTAACCCCTTAACGTACCGATCCTTTGAACGCAAGTAGATGTTAGCCTGAAAAATAGATTTTAGCATGACTCAAATGTACAATAAGTGTACATGAAAGGACCATTGCATGCATGAAATCTACCCAACAAATTTGACATATTTGCATTTGGAGGCCTCTCCAATATTATGGACCTCTCCCCATCACAAGAGATTTACTCTCATTGGTAGAGAACTTAATAGGCTTGCAAAGGTGACTTGGATGAAAGTCATCCCACATTGCATGAAAAAGTTACAGGACTTTGAATCCGTTCATGATCCAGTTTCTGGACACTGTGACATTTAGGGGTTAAGGGTTAAACCAATACCGGTAGCCATGTTTTGTCCATGAATGTGTTCATATCTTCCATATTTTTTTTCATATTCTGTCCAAATTTTTGGATGGGTCGTGACATGTTACCATGAACTAGCTGAGTGCATTTGGGCCGGGACTGTACAAACATAAGGGGCTTCCTAATCACTTGATCATTCAGCTCTTTGCCCCAAATCTCACCATTTGTCCCAAAGTCTTGCCCTAAATTCTAGGTTTGCCTTTACTTCTACACAATTTTGTTCACTTGTGCAAGACACGTTTATTATTTTTCTATCAAAAAAACTAAAAATAAAAATTAATGACTTATGAAAGAAGAATACAATCTTTTCTTTTTCAGTAAAATTGTATTCCAGTAGAGAAATGCAATCATGTAAAACAATTTGTCCATCTTACATTAAAGGCCGCTTCACACTATGGCCGTCCAAGTCGAGAGGCTGTGGGATTGAGAGTCCAAACTTTGTTGAGAGTCCAAAGAAATCTACTGAAAATAGGCATAAAATATGGTTTTCATTTTTTATGAAAAGAAATCCATGGCCTCTCGACCATAGTGACGGGTCTTGTAAAATGTAGGACCCAAACTTCCTCTCGAGAGGCCGTCACCTTGGTCAAAAAGTGTTGCCATGTAAGCATTTTGAAGGTCCACGGCCTTTGAACTTTGGCCTTTAGTGTGAAGGGTCGAGAGGCCGAAACCATGGTTTCTTGCAATTTGATTGGTGGAAATCGACGGCCTCTCGACCTTCAATCATAGTGTGAAGCGGCCCCAATTACAATGAATGGTGCATCAATTGCATAGTCATGGATAGCCGAATACTCAAGTATGATGTTTATAGAGAATCTGTGCCGATATGTTATTCCATATTTTCCATGCCAAATCAAATAAGTTTTAACTGTTGCATTTGATATATTAAACACATTTGACAATTAGAAAAACTCTTGAGCTCATTAGATCTACCTCCCGGGGTGCACTCTTTTATGTGTATGAGGAATCACATTGGTGCACAAGAGGGGGATTAATTTGAACACTACCGTACTATGTACACGTACAAGAAGCATATTTAGAGCTGAAAATGAGGTTGTATATTTACATCATACATATATACATGAATGAATACAAGAATGTTCTAACTGTACAAGGGGTATTTCAAAGGGGGCCATGAATGCACGTGATTCCAAAGTTTAATAAAGAGTGCACCCCCGGAACTACTTAAAATAGTCACTTTAAGCAATTTAGCACAGTTGAAGGCACATTTTCCAAATAGATTATTTTGTAGCATTAGCAATTGAAAAGATGAATTCAATTACAAAACATTTTTTTTGGACATATCACCTAATTGTTGTGAATTTTCAAAGTGAAAGTTGATGATCATAGGCGCGTTGCCTAGCAACGCACTCAAAGGTTGTGCGTGTTGTATACCACGCAAGTGCCCAGATTCATGGTGAGATTTGATACTTTGTGGTTACGTATTCCTTTCATTAATTCTAGATTTGAGGATATGGTTACATGGCATTTGGATTGGCCGAAGTCCGGTCGGTTCTACTAGACCTCATCTAGTCTAGTTGTAGTTTAAGTTTGTTGTTTGAAATTTTAAATTTCTTCACCAAGGAGGCTTGTCTACTTCAGTTTTTGGTGTGTGCAACCTTCATTAATTCAATGGGGTTTCATTCTCTTATTTCAAAAAAAAAGAAAAGTGAAAGTTGCTTAAATCACTAAAATCATCTTGTAGATCTGTTATGGAACTAATGCATAAAAAATCCCAAAGTGCACCCAACACTAGTAAAAACACCGCCAATGTAGACTAGAGACCCATAACTTAATTATCTAATTTGTTACGTGGGGTCTTCTTGTGGGTCTTTCTGCTAGTTTATAGTGGCGGTGTTTCTACTAGTGCAATGAGAATAAAGTACGGTGACGGTTTCAATGAACTTCGTAGGGACAATTTGAAAATAATCCTACATGTGAGGAATGGGTGTAGGGACAGTTATAGAAAGATCTAATTGGAAAGATGTTCTTGACTCAACGTAATAGCCAGCCGCCATGAAGCTGATGCTTTCACACTGTTGAGGAAAATTTGTACAAACTGATAAGAGGTAGGGTTGCGTGAAACCAAAGGGATAACGATCATAACACTAATTCGGTGCAGTTGAAAGTTGTACTTACAAAATGAGTCCGTCCCGACAAGAGACTCAAGGTCTTTGTTAGGCATCAATGCAAATGGGATGAGGTATAACCTTGTTACGTAAATCTCACATTACCTCTCATTTTGATCTATTTATAATTTCAATTTACCGACAAATCAATTGGTTAGGATATCACTAGTTGAAAAAGGTGGCGCTCCTGAAGGAGATGCCCAAGAAAAATCATTGTGCATGCGTGCAATTGGGCACCACTTGCCTGGGCAGCTCTTTCAGTAGTGCTGCCTTTTGTACTAGTGTATGTTAGTTTTATTATTAACCTCTAAACTTTCTAAAAATGCCTTTATAGCAAGTAGAATACGGTGTATTTTTCTTGTATTTGAAATAGATCCACATCTTTATTGGGTTTGAGTTCAACAAAGAAGTTGGAATTTAGAGCAATGCGGTTCTAGTGAGCTATTGAAATCCCAATTTAGAGCTTCTTGTTGGTAGCAAATGTTGGCAATTATACGACGTTTAGGAGTTACAATTTATATAAATAAACTGGATTACTAGTTTTATACTATTTATTGACAATAAAATGGCACTCAAAATCTTCTTTTTCAATTTTTTGGTGTTGGAAAAAGTGTCACACCTAATATGTCAATCAAAAAATGTAAAAAGGTGACAACTTTCAACAATAGTTTTGGCATGACACTAGACATTAGATTTGACATTTTTGACGCAAATTACAACGGATGTTTGTCGGGAATGCATTCAACATGTTTTTATACTAAGATCTAATTACATATCTACATTTGAATTTTAAAAATTAGTTTCAAGAAAAAATTTAGTTGGAGGTCATTATACAAGGATTATCTTTCAAATTAGAGATTACGTAAGATAATGTTGAGGGAAAAAATTCACTTCTTCGATCATAAAAAGAAATGTAAAGGTAAGCTGAATGGACAAAAAAGAACAAAATGTGCGAAGGAGTGTACGAATTAGCAAAAAGGTGAAAAAAATGAACCAGTCTTAACCCCTAACCGCCCAACCATGCAAATTTTGCATGATGTACGGATTTGAACTCCAATTTCTCATCCATCATGCACTTTTTGCAGTGTGAAATTTTTATTGAAACTTTTATGGGAAGTTAGCTTTGTGCATGTATGATCCGATTAGAAAGGGGATGATTTGTGAAATTTTTATGCCTCATTTCATGTTGTAGTGTTCCACCCCAAATTTGGAAGATTTTAGTGTAAAAGTGCTCTTGAAAAATTCAACTACTAAAAATAAGCAACCAAAAAATCTCCAAAAATCACTACACTTAGATTATTACATTTCAACCCCTTCCAACAAATCTCATTATTAGATTGTCAATATCTTATTTGTAATCATGTTACAAAAGGGCTCTAAATTTTAAGTTTGAAAATTTATACACAATTATTAGTGATAGCAATCGCAAATTTAACCACATGGATAGAATCCAAAAGTCATAATGTACAACTTTTATTCATTCATCAAATTGAAAATATCCCTCTTAGTTGCATTTTATAATGCATCTTTGAAAAACTACCAAATCTGAAAAGGGTGAGAACATTTAGGGGTTAACTTATAATTGTCCAATGAATTTTGAGTTTTATTTGAGAAAGCCTCTTTTTGAACACATCAATATAATTTTTTAAATAGAAACCACTGTAGCAATATGCCAACCCCATTGATATAGTTGATCCCATGGCACGATGATCGGCCCTTCTAATTTCTACTACCATAGATGGAGGACAAGGTCGGCACTTTTGTGCTAATTATTATTTTTTGAAAAATAAGATTCAAAAATTGAAATGTTTGAAAATATTCTTCAAAATTCACATTTCCACCATACAGTACAATATTTAAAAAATAAATTTCCCAAATTTTTAATATTTATCATAGCATAATAGAGCAATGGGAGCTAGCACACTTTTACAATGAAACATTAATGTCATTACAATTGGAAACTAAGTTTACATGTCAATGACTCAATAGTCCACCATAACTCATGGAATACAAGTGAGGAAAGTGAATCTAAGTGAATATCCTCTATCCATTCACTTTTCGAAAGGATGATCCATTGCATTGCTCTATTATGCTATAATTTTTGAAAATATTTTTGGAAATTAAGACATATACTGCCTCCCTATATTCATATTCTAGAATCAATGAGTGCTCTACATTTGAGCAAAATTTGGTGACTGCTATTGGGTAAGGCTACATTTCAGTACATTTCTGATGTGTCGATGTGAAGGACTCGATTAGAAAGCACCAACCGAGAAAGTAACTATGGCCGGTTTTCAGCATGGAAGTGATGAATCCTGCAGTAATGGGTAACATTGTACGTCCACACAAGCGTCAAGAGGAATACCGTAGACAGGGAAGATCAGTTCAGGTACACCATCATATTACCAATTGCAACCTCATTCACCGACGGTAGATATTTTTGGTTTGGAGTGTACACCACCAAAACACTAGTGATTGTCAGAATCAGATGGTGGGTAAGTTGAATAGAAAGTCAAGTTTTGTAGACTCTACATGTTTTTAAGGTTAAAGGGACACGTAGCAAAACCTGATTTTTTTTGGTCAATATCTTGCTTTAGTGGGTGGAAGTTGAGAATCGCGGGTGAATGGGTAGGTTTGGTTTTCACAATTTCACATTATTTTGCAGCTTGCCTTTGGCATGTTTCCAAGTTCACGTACACACTACTTGATTCTCACCTCACTACTCTCTCGTCTCTTTGTGACAATGCTTGACACATCTGGTACTCAAGAAATTAACCCATAACCAATAAATAATCAAAACATAAAGTTGGGCACACAAAGTGGGTTTCAAAGTACACTTTCAGGTATCTCATGTGGTTGTGCCATGTAGAAGAGCACTGGTTATTTTTCACCAATCCACCATCCCATTATGACACCCACTATTAGATGATGATAATAGGTTGGTGCACCCTAGTGTAAAGAAAGTGTAACCTCTAAATGTCCTTAGGACTCTATATGTATACTATCATCTATTTGCTTGTATAATTTTTCTTATGTATTGAAATATGATCAACTCATATGTGTTGTACACTCAAAGACAATGATATAACTAACCCTATTTTTTTCAAGAAACCAAATTTTGGTTTTTTCTAAAAATACAATATGTTTTTTTTGATGTTGAAATGTTGATGTAGTGAATTACATGCTTGTAAGAAAAATTACATGACTAAATAGGACCTTTGGATGCTTAATTTTTTAACCCCTAAACGTTCTCACACTCTACAGATTTGGCAATTTTTCAAAGATGCATCATAAAATGCAATTAAAAGGGCTATTTTCAACTTGATGAATGAATAAAAGTTGTACATTATGAATTTTAGATTCTATCCATACAATTAGATTTGCGATTGCTATCACCAATATTTGTGTACAAAATTTCAAACTTAAAATTTAAAGTTCTTTTTTAATATGATTACAAACAAGATATTAACAATCTAATTATGAAATTTATTGAGACATGTTGAAATGTAATACTCTAAGTGTAGTGATTTTTGGAGATTTTTTGGTTGCTTAATTATAGTAGTTGACTTTTTCAAGAGCACTTTTAGACTAAAATCTTCGAAATTTTGGGTGAAACACTACAACATGAAATAAGGCATAAAAATTTCACAAATCATCCCCTTTCTAATCGGATCACACATGCACAAAGCTAACTTCCCATAAAAGTTTCAGTAAAAAATCCACACTGTAAAAAGTGCACGATGGATGAGAAATCGGAGTCGAGATCGGAGTTCAAATCCATACATCATTCAAAATATACATGATTGGGCAGTTAGGGGTTAACGTCCCAGTTGAACACTGTTTTCAAAGATTGGTTATAAAATGTTTGATAAAAACCAAAAATTTGTAAATGTCAATGTGAAGATCACATTTGTACGGTTGGAATTATCATATACATATATATATATATATATATATATATGTATAATTTTTATATTTATATTTATTTATTTTACTTATTTATTTTTATATGTTTGATTAAGTTTGCAAGGTTTTCTCTTCAGATTCAATTACAAGTCATGAATTAACGGATTTAAAAAAAAAATTAATGAAAATTGGAATAACATGCACTCGAAGATGGTATAGTTTCCACTATTTGATTATACTTATTTTAGAAAATCATGTATAAGGTCTCACTTATTGAATTAGGAACGAAACTTGACATAAACCACTTGTGTTGTTTTTTTCCAAAAATCATAATAACCTATTTTGAAGATCCAAACCATACAAAAAATAGTCAACTTGCACAAGAACCATGAGAAATTTTGGTGGATGAAAATTGTCCATTTCGGATGGAATGGAACAATCTAAATCTGTCCATCGTACACTACGTGGACGCATGCGCCTCAAAGGGTTGATAGTTGGTTCTACTGTAACTTTCCCAATAAGATACTCCCTCCGTCCCAAAGTTATTGTCATGTTTGAAAGTCATGTTCGAAAGTGCTTTTTTAAGTAGGTCAAAAAAATACTTGCTTGTGGCTAATGTTATTTAGGTTGCAATGAACACATGCAATGTTCTTCAATCATTCTAGTGACATAATTTGGAACCTTTTTAATCATGTTTCTCTTACAATATGATCAATGAAATTGGCTCAAAGAAATACCAAGCAAGTTGGACAATAACTTTGGGACGGAGGGAGTAGCAAATTAGCTATCCACTAAAGATAATCCAATACTCTGGATGTGTTGTTTGTGAAATTAGGAAATGTTCAACTAATGCATCTAGCATATGTGCTACTGAGGACACATCTTGAGATTGCTTGAAAAAGAAATAAGTATTGGTTTCAGATCTACCACCAGAGCTTCATACTTTCTTAACTCTTGCATACAATTATCCATATAACTCATTTTTTGAGCATGTTGGAATCCTCTTTCATTTTCTAATAAGAATGTATAAAATTATGACCAATCCAACAGTGGAAACTACCATATGCGCATTGCCAAAAGTGGCAATTTCAGGTGTCCCTGCTATGAATCTCCAGACCTCAAGGGTTGATACATGACCCTTTCACCACTAATGACAAACCTGTCACTAATAAAGACGTGCATGCACAGGACTTGATCAAGATTGCTTGCGAAAGAAGTTGAAAAAACAGCGCATTGGTCTCCACAAGTGTGTTGACTGAACAACTCTTGTGAGCAGCAATGACAGTCCTGTGCCACGCAAGTACATGACCCAAGAGAGTGTCGGAGAATTGCAGCCGCTATGACTGTACTGTACAAAAACAGCTTGTACTGCTATACTTGTTTTTTCCGAATATGCTTTCCTCTTGGCATCCATGATGCACTGCTGACATTTGGGTAAGGCAAATCAAATACATCTACATGTCAGCAGTGTGGAAATTTTTGCACATGAACCAGTCCTGCTTACTGTGTATGGTACAAAGCCCCTCCCTTTTGTGACTTGAGCTGGGGTCTGTATTTCTGACGCATGGGATCTAAAGCTTCAATGTCCTTGCCTTCTCTTGTAGAGAAGCCACTGCACATGAAAAAAAGACTCTTCATTCATTAATTGTCTACTATTATGTGCAAGCAAGTCATTCAGACCTCAACACAGATTTGATGATACTAAGACTCAAAAAAGAACATCAACCACATCAAAGTTGGAAAAAACGGAAAACAATATTCTTGCCTTGGTCATCTGTAAGCTTGAACTTGAGTACTTCACAATGCGCCTTTGCCTGCTGAGCGTTCTTGCATCTAGTGTTGCAGCACACCAAATGCACTATATTAGCACTTTCTTAGATGAATGTCATTTATTGAGAAGCCAGTTCTTTGCAAAAGAAAAAGAACTTTGGAGACCATGCATGTGTGGTAATAACCCCCACACATACCTTTGCCAAACACAATCACATGCAAAAAGTCCAGTAATATGAAGAGTTTAAAACGAAGAAAGCCTGGGTGATTATTGTAGATCAACAATCGCCACTGCACTGATAGGTACAGCGAGAAATTAGGTGTTGAAGATGGCATACCCAGCGATAGGAAGGGCTCCTTTACAGATGAGATAATTTAGTGCCACCTGCCAAAGGGAAATATAAGTCAGCAAGATATTGGTACTCACACCACTGACGACATTGAAGCTAGTCATATGAAAAGTAGGGAGGATATTCTGTACAAGAGCAAGTTTTTACAGGTCCATAACACATGATAAAAAACAGCTTTACCTGGGTTACGGATTTGTTTCCATGTTCTGCTCCAATTGACTTCATCATCTCTAAAAGGGGTTGAATCTGGAAGAATTCACATGTCAAAACATAATAAGCTCCGTGATTTTCCTATGTGTTTGCTCAAACAATGAGAGTGCATTCCGCTCTGCAACACACCGTCACAAGCAAATTTTCCTACTGATCATAGACATCGGTTCATAGAACATTACTTTGGTAGCTTTTCCGTCCGTGCGGCTCAAAGCTTTATCCGTTAGTAGCCCAGAAGCAAGTGGAGAGTAAGCAATTAGTTGAATATTCCGATCCTGCTCTTCCACATTCCAATCCACATCAGTGTACTTGGAACATATATGCCATCACATTCTTGACTATTCTTACAATGACAACAGTTTGGAGACATAGTTCTGTAGAACTTCTAAGCAAGTTGCAGCTCAATGAGATGTTCATGGAGTAGTAAATAGGCTTTAATTGAGCGTTATTTAAAATTACCTTACATGACTTCAAGAGACCATTCTCCTCGACATCTCGGCTGGCCAGACTGTGTGTTCCACACCATTAACACCGAGAGTGAAGTCAAGCCTCACCATTATGCTCTTTGATCTCCCGGACACACTATTAACGACAACATTGTATACAGCAAAGAGCTCGGAAGTACAAACCCATTCTAATAATTTCATTGAAGAAAACGAGTCAATCATCGAGGTTGTAATCTCAGAACTCTTTGTAAACTCTTGCAAACTATGGCCAATAAGTCTCAATCAGACCCAAGTACGGAAAATGCGGTTTTTGTTGAGAAAATTTAAGCCAAGGAAAACACATGTACAGAATCCAATTCAGTTTCTCACTTTCACCCTGCCGACCGCGCAATCTCGTCAGCACTTTGAGCATGTGTTACCTGTATTGCACTTGGTTTGATGCCAAAGGTATACCATATCGAGAGAGCAAGTCATCCGCCTCCTCCATCTGTAAGACAGCCAAGGTTAAACCAAATATTTACAAGCTTGAGTTAGATTTCTTTTGTTAGCTATCCAATACTGCAGCAAATCACATCTTTGAATGTGTGATGGTTGGAAAGCTCACCTGATCCTTGGAGAAATTGGAAACACCCACTGCACGGGTGAGGCCCTCCTCAACAGCTTCCTTTAAACTCTCCATGAGAGCAGCATTACTGAACGTTGGGAATGGAAAATGTATCTGCACATCCATGTTCATCAATCTTGACTCTAATAGCAAGACAAGGTCCGGCAATCAATCACAAGCGCACCGTGAAATACGGTTCCTGTACCTGATAGAGGTCAACTTGCTCCTTGCCTAATCTCTTTAAGCTCTCTCGTAGAGCAGCCAGTAAGGACTTCCGACCCAACCTGAAGCCGCCACCTGGACTCCAATTCGACAATGTCACTTCAAATGAACCTTGAAATCTGATGTTTTTTTTCTTGGTACTATTAGAAAGCCTTTAACCCTTAAATGTCCAAAGAGCCCTATCCGACCAGTATTATACACTATTATTCCATTGTATTTGGCATGGTTTCACACTTCCTATGGGTTTACGATCAAAAGTGAAGTTCAAATTCGCGTTGACATGATTTTAATGAGCTATTGGGGTCTCAATTTGGAGCTTCGTATTTACAAGAAATGTCAAATATACGCCAACGTATATACTATCCCCATCAGCCTTTTAAGGGTTAAGCAAGGAAGGGGTGTGCAATTGGTATTTAAAAAGATGAAACTCTAAAAACAAAGAAAGAAAAAACCAAAAAATAGGAATTTAAACAGGGGTTGGGTAATGACACGTGCCATACTAATTCTCAAGTCTCAACAACGTTCAATTTCCAGAGGCAGAATGGAAGTGCATGCTCACCCACGAGGAAGTTCGTCCAAGGAATGGTGAAGAATTTGGTAGCGATGACTAGTGGAACATCTTGCTGACTCTTCGAGTTCCTCAAGAATTTTCCCAGAAGCTGCTCGGAGGAGCATCCGGACTTTATATTCTGGTATCCGTAAACCTGCACCGACAGAGAGTCAAAGAAAAACTTACTCATAAGGTAGAGGGTACTAAAACCATTAAGAATCTGATATCCCATCTCCTACTTACCAACAGCAACTCATCTCTTCCAATCAACACATGGTTGGACTTAATAGCAAGTGTAAGCATGAGTTCTAAGCTAAATGTCTATAAAGAATGGAAATGAGGTTGTCTACTATCCCTTCAATCAAGTGGTCCACTTTGATCTTTTCCTTAAAAAAAATTGATTTCAAGAGAATTTGGTTCTTAAAGTACCCAAAGTGATCTCTCTACCAATAAAAGCACACTCCTACATACATCTATATTATTAAATGAGCAGTCTCACGAATTCATCCAAATTGATGGTCACTGAAGGTACTATGCTTCACAGTTTCATGCCTTACGGTAATGCAAAGTGGGGAAAAAACAATCTAAGCATGGAAATATTGCATTGCAATGTGCTTTGTTCTAGTGTTCTCTAAGTTTGTTGCCTACATGTTGTATTACGTTGTCGTCGTCATAAATGATAAGTTGTCCAAATAAGGGCTCTGTGAAGCATCTGTATTAAATATGGATGCTCGTAATTAGGTTCCAGTTGAGTACTTGTAAGGTAAGATGTTCAAAAACCACCACCACCCCCAATTACGACATGTAGACCTTTCTTTGGGCCACCACAGTTGAGACTCAAAACCACCAATTTCACTGTTCAAGTAGACCAATGGCATGCCAAGCATTGCGAAGAAATAGTTAGTGGTTTTGGGTATCATTATGATTGAAAATTAGTACCACATGGTCTGGACATGGGAAAACCTAGAGTTCTAATTTGGGTGACGAAGCTCTTTTCACTTCAAAAATTTGTATCAATTTGAATATTGGGAATTAAATTGCAAAAATTTATGCATTCCGTGAGAAATCTTCTTCCAAATGACCAAAAAAACATTCCTCATAAATAACCTTGTTAAAATGAGGCCATATATATTAAGTTGGTGGTTTTAGGACATCCTACCTTATTGGTTAAAATGCTTATAAGAAGTGACGGAAGGAGTATCCTCTACCTTCTTCTCTATCATCCGGAATGTCCTGCAAACGAATGGGATTTCTACTGGTTTACAACCTCCCACTTTGAGTGATTGCATAAGAAATCATTATACATTGCGTGATCTAAACATATTCAGCTCTTCGTAGTACCCCAAGCAGGATCTCCCCAGAGCTCTATCAATCCTTAACCCTCAAAGTATCGCAACCAGTATCCTCTCTCTACCTTAATGATTTGCTAATCAGAACCTGAATGAAAAAGAATCTGAAGGACTACCTCAGCCGTGTCGAAGAAATTGATGCCACCAGAGATAATCTCGTCGAAGGCCGTTGCGAGTTCTCCTTCCCCAAACGTGGTTCCGAATCCGCTGCCCGGATCGCCCCATTGCAAAGTCCCAATGCCTAATCTGGAAACCTGGAGCTCGCTCCTTCCCAGCCTCATACTCTCTGTCCTTTGTATTCACACGACATTTTCAAAATCAATACATGTTAACCCCTAAAGGACCAAGGATTCATGGTTTTGAAATGACAAGTTTAAACGATCATATTGTGAAAATTATAATTTGAATGGCACCAAATTTTATATCACTGGAATTAGTGAAGAATATTACATCTGTTGGATTAAAAATAAACGTAAAACTAATAAAAAAGAATCTACATAAAACCTGCTCAAAATCACTGAAAAAAACAGGAGCCACCTGGTGGGCTTATGGTCCTTTAGGGGTTAAAGCCCGCCGAAAGAAATGGCGGGACACATAAAATTTCAAAAATCTGAAAACTCTTCTCCGCCATAGCTTGAAATAATGGCCATTACAGCAATGGCTCTCATATCCTCTGTCTTTTCTATCCACACGTCGATTCCAGAATCAAAACCATGTGCAAACAAACTAAAGAATTGGCAGGACACGTAGAACTTGAAAACTCTTCTCCGCCATAGCTTGAAACAATGGCCATTACAGCAATGGCTCCTGTCCTTTCTATTCACAACCAATACATGTGCAAACCAACTAAAGCCCGCCGAAAGAAACGTATAATTTGAAAACCTGTCTCCGCCATAGCTTGAAACAATGGCCAAAGAGAGTGACAACAGGGGTTCAGAACATGATTCAGTCAAAGTATACTATGAATAAAATAATTACAGAGGATATGAATGGTATAATTGTACTGACCCGTCGATTTTGTTTCCAGCTTGGCGTGACACACGAGGCGGCTCCTGGAACTGGAATGTGGCAGCTGGGAAGGAGACCCGAACGACGTGATGGCGCCATGATGCTTGAAGCTGTGAAGAGCTGGGGAAGGAACGCAGGCACACTGCATGATTGATCGATCGATGGAGATGGTGAGAATCGATTGATCGAGCTAGTGGGCGTAATCCTCGATGTGGTTTCTTCTCAGCTGGATCAATGTGATGAGATTGATTGATCGATCGATCGATCCCGGGTTGAATGCAGCAAGCAATTGGTGATGGAATTCGAGGGGCTGGAGAGAAGAGCGGGCTAGCCAGGGCTGCGTGGAGATAGCGTGGCTTCCCGTGGAGCCTCCCGTGTCCCTCCAAGTGTCGGCGTGACGGGCCTCCCATTTCCAAAAACCCAATTAAGCCCTAAGAGCATCCTCACCGGTTGGCCTTTGGCGTGGCCGCGAGGTGCTTTGGCGGGCCCGGGCTAGCTGCAGTCCCACACCGCGGCGCGCTGAACGGCCCGCGCTCCCGCGGCCTCTTCAAATTCTCTCTTTCGCTCGCCAAGTTCCAGAGTCTCTCAAGTATTGAACGCGCCCTTTTAACGGAGAATTGCAAGGCAGATTCTGATCAGGCTCCGACACTGATCAGGCTTTCCGCCCGCGGCCTCGTCACAGGCCGTCCACGTCCTCCCTCGTTTTGCGCATGTCGAGCTGTCTTGACGAGCTGGCCACAAATTCGAGCCGGGGGAGTCGGCCACAGCCTGTCGCGGCATCATTTGGCGCGTATGGGTGAGGGACAGCGGATTTGGCGAGCTGCAGAAAATTTCACGAGCCCTCGAAGAAGCCTGTCGCGAGCCAGGCCAAGGGCCAACCGGTGAGGATGCTCTAAGAGCATGTCCACCCATGCTCACTAAAGGTGACTCGCTAAAATCATTCATCTATATTTGAAGAGCCTTTGAAATCACTGACATTCCCCCACCCTTGAACATCCCTCAAGCACCAAAAGTGCTCGTCAAATAGTCAATGCACCAATCACAACTAGAATGTCAGATTCAGTCAACTAAACTTAAATTTGGAGGGCCATTTCTTGACACGCCAAAGTTGACGGCCAAGAGGCATTTTTGAAGGGCCCTTGGCAGTTTTCATCCACTTATTGCGTGTGTCAGACTCTTGGCGCGTATGGGTGCGGATCCTCTAAGCGCTCAAACGACCATTTTCTAGTCGCTGTCTGAATCTAATGGGTTGCCCGGAACAAAACAAAATTAGAAAAATAAAAAATATTTTGAAACACTACATCAAGTCTACTTTCCAATGCAATTTGAATCATGGCAATCCGAGTTAAACTCCACCCGGGAGAATTTTTCAAAGTGGATCACCTCAACATTGTTTAAGTGTTATAAAATTTTCTATTTGTGGAATTTCTCCATCATTTCTTAATTATTTAGTAATGATGATCCCTCCATCATCATATTTTGTTGCCATGTAGGCATTTTGAAGGGCAACTCAATCTTAACATGTTAAGAAATTGCCCTTCGAATCACTATTTAGTTGACTACATCTCCACATTCTATTTGTAATTGGTCTACTTAATTACTATTCGATGTGCACTTTTGATGTGTGAGGGGCGTGCAAGGGTGGAGGAGTGTAAGTGTAAGGGCTCTTCAAATGTAGATGAATAATTTCAGCGAGTCAGCTCTAGCGTGTATGGGTGTGAATGCTCTAAGGTTCTTTCGGCCTTGCAAGGGTTCACCTTTTTGCTCCCATTGCATGAAAGATAACATGTTCAAAACTTGTGATTCTTGAGGCGGGCCTGTAGTGGATTTCATCCCTCCACCATCATTTTTTAGGTGAAGAATTATGTGGCATATTCGATATTCTAGAATTTGCTACAATGATTTTCGTGCAAACATTTTTATTTCTAGGTACAGTTTACAAAGGCTAAAGAACCTTATGGAAGGTTCATATCGGAAACTTTGACTCATGGGATTTTCCACGATTTCACCTTTGAATACTTTTCATGCTTCATTTTAGATTTAACATGAAAAATTGGAAAAAAATGGCCTATATTGAGAACGTCGACTCATCTCTTTGCCATGTGTTCTTTCGACAAAGAACTCTTCACGTATCACATTCATAAACCTATACCAATGACTTTTTGACCTCCATTTCAGGTATGGTTCATTACGAGAGCGAAATCCTATTTGAACCTCCCAATTCTGAGTGTGGCATGGATAGAAAGGATTTGAACATCCAGTTTCAGAAGGTGCGGATGTTCATTGGAAAGATTTCATGAATCCCTCAAGCACCAAGAAACTTTATGTTATTTAAAAAATAGTTTTGAGTAAGTTCAAATTTATTTCTTTCTTGATAACACAAGTAATTCTCTGATGGGAGAGAATGTGTTGCGAGATGAATTAATTAATGTAGTATAAATCATCATGATCAGCATGCATCTCTTCTATATACCACTTTGCCTTGAAACCTAGTCCCTTAGGCTTGGACTTAGGGCGTTTGTATAGTACAGTTCACCTACTCATGTTGGTACACATTTGTGCACTTTGAGCATTTTGTTTAAAAAGCTAACATTCAAACCAATTTGAAAATTATATAACAATGATTCAATGAAAAACAAGTGAACCAACTTCTAAATTTATATAAATATTGAGCAAAAAATAAAATTTTAGAATGTTAAAATGATTTTATGTTAAGTATTTTGAGTATCAAAAATCTCGTTTTAATAATAGTTTTATCAATTTAGGATCAAACTTTGAATGTAAATATAGTTCATGTTTGATTCTAAATTGAAATTTCTAAAAATAAGCCAACCTGCATAATTTCATACTCAAGTACATCCAAAAAAGAAGTCCTTCAAAAAGCTTTTTAAGATAGAGAAACTTGAAAAAAAAAAAAAAAAAAAAAAAAAAAAACACTAAAAAAATCGGAGGATATTTTTCTTCACGTATTTGAACACCGGAAAATTTTATAGCTCAAGCTTCCATCCACAATCCTATGTTCTCCTTCTCTTTTAGAATTTAGAGTGCATATTATGCACCGTGACAATGTACTATTTTACCCTTTGTTTCATCATGCATTAAAATATAATGCCACATTTTGAGTTTTTGTTTCAAGAATTTTTTCTTTTTTATTGATACAATTCATCCTACCACTTAAGATTTTTCATAAATATTTTTCTTTTGTTGGATTTCTAAAATTCTCAAAATTCTCAAAAGAATGCATAGTGACAAGAACTCTAGTAGATTGTACATTTCATTTCATACTTTCATCCAACATGTACAACATCAACATTTATTTAATTGGAAATCAATATTTTTATGTCACACTCAAGAATAATAAGGCTTTCATTTTGGCATTCTTGTATGCGATGCAAGATGCAATGTAAAGGAAGTTATCTAAAAGCGTCTTGATAAGCATATATTTAAACATGGTCCTTATTATTGCATTGTCTTGTCTCGTGTCTTGTTTCTTATTAAATCTTGTTGGCAATTGAAATAATATTTTAGGTTGTCTTAATATTAAATATTCTAAATACGAAACGAATAAAATATAATGATTCAAATTAAGAATTATAATTGAACCCAAAATCAACTTTAGGCTTTCTTGTTAACATTTCTACCCCTAAATGCCCACAACCCTCTTTAGATTTGGAGAATTGGAAAGATGCATTATAAAATGCAACTACGATGGATATTTTAAACATGATGTCTGAATAAAATTTGTACATTATGAATTTTAGATTCTATTCATATGGTTAGATCTATGATTGCAATCACCAATATTTTGTACAAAATTTGAAACTTAAATTTCAGAATTCTTTTGTAATTCAATTACATATAAGGTATTGACAATATGTAGATGAAATTTGTTGTGATGTCAGTGTTGAAATGTAATACTCTCTAAGTGTAGTGATTTTTGGAGATTTTTTGGTTGCTTAATGTTATGAGTTGATTTTTTCAAGAGCACTTTTGAACTAAGATCTTATACCGGTAATGTTTTGGTGAATCACTACAACATGAAATGAGGCATAAAATTTTGAAAAATCATCCCCCTTCTAATTCAATCACACATGCATAAAGCTAGCTTCTCATAAAATCTATAGTAAAGAATCCACATAGCAAAAAATAAATGACAAATGTGAAATCTGAGTTTGATTGTGTGCATCATTTATAAAATGGGTGGTTGGGCGTTTAGGGATTAAGGAAGAATTTGTAGTAGTTGATTTTGGGTAAAATTTTATTTAGATTACTTAACTTATTGTATATTTTAATGCAAAACATTCTTATTGGTATTGACACAAGGTAAATGATATCAAACAAATTTTAGACTTCTATAGTGTGATCATTAGTACAAGGTCCCTTTTTCATTTAATATAACAACCGATTGGATTTGATTATGATATGATTGGATTTGATTATGATATTATAGAATTGAATTATAAATCTACCTCAAAAGGCGAAGTATTTAGTTTTACTGAAACTCTTACTATTTTTTAAACCAAAGTGAAACCCTCAACAAACTAACAAAAAAATTATTCCTAAAACACTAAGGAGTTTTGACCAAAATGAAGCTTGCAAATTAATGAGTTTTCAACAACATTTTTTCAACTTGATTAATAATGAATAATTGTAGTATAGAATTGGAATTTTCCATTTATATGGTTGGATTTTTTATTATAAAATTTTGGAAGAAAAGTCACGAATATAAATTAAAATTAAGAAAAAAAATTGATTTAAAATTTAGTGTGATTGGATAAAAGTATGAGATTTATAACATAGTCAAATTAGGTCGACATTAGCTATTTTTCTTTTCTATGAATTTCTAGATTCTATTTTTGTAATAATTAAATCAAGATTTTGAAGTATCTAAATAAGAATTGCACTACATCTTTGAGTATATTTTCAAATCTCATGGTTTTAACAATAATTCCAAAATTCATATTTGAATAATTAATTTTGTAACCATAATTAGATTTGATATCAAAGAGTTTTGAGTGTGTAATTCTCTTTATTTAAAGTATAAAACATTAAAATCAATTAGAGCATTCAAAATTTTTCGGATATGGTTTGAGATGATCCTAAACTACCTAGGTGATGGTGGTGAGGTATCCAAACCAAGTGGAGAGGCTGACGTTTTTATTCCCGATTATAAAATCGTCTTGTTGCTTAGTTGGAAAATTTTCCGCGGTTTGCAAAAGTGCAATTTGTGTCTTATAAAAAACCCGTTGGATATGAAAATTCTCATAAAATCAAATATATAAAAGATTCAACACTTCATTTATCTCGTTAGCATAATAGAGCAATGTGAGCCAACAAAGTGATTGCAAGCTACTGTACAGTCATCTAATTTTTTATCGCGGTGTAGGAATTGCTACATTGCTTCAATCTTTGTAAAACTAATGAGTAACGAGACAACTTATTTCTGGCGCTAAGACCATTAACTTGAAACACTCTACAGAAAGGAACTCTTACAAGTAGTTGCAGACATGTTAGTCAAACCACTCTACCGTCGTCCGTCGAATCTTGGTAACCTCGTCATCATCCGTCAGTTCTTCGTGACGTCGTCATCGTTTGTCGGTTCTTGGTAACATCGTCGCTAAGGCACCACGGGCCTTGGCTTGGTGGTTAGGGCTCATGGCCCCCAATGAGGAGGTTGTAGGTTCTATTCCCTATGCCGGCGTGGTGTTCACCACCATAGTCCACCCAACTATGGTAGGGGGTCCTTGGACCTTGTTGTATGGGTACCTCAAAGCCCTTTGGGGGATACCATGTCCAGTATCTTCAAGGCACTAGTGGCTAGCTAGGTAGTAGCATAGTGTGTCACTATAGTGTCCATCCTCAAAAGGGGAGAGTAGTATTGTCCCAATTTCCCCTTGTCTGGTGGGCATCAGGTCATTAGCATTACGAACGAACACTTCATTCACGCCGGCCCCTTGCTAAAAAGGGACCGGAGTTTCTATCTATCTAACATCGTCGCCGTCTATCTATCTAACATCGTCACCGTCTATCTATCTAACATCGTCACCGTCTATCTATCTAACATCGTCACCGTCTATCTATCTAACATTGTCGCCGTCTATCTGTTCTTGGTGACACCATCGTCGTCTGTCTGCACGTCCTAAACGTTGGTCGACTGCGCTAAAGCCGGGCTTGCACAACCCACGACCACACTCACCCTAAGCCGTCGTTCCCAGCCTGACACGGTCACGTTCTTTTCGAACAGACACCGGAAATCCTAAAATCGCATGTTCGGTCGCAAACATGCAAAGGAAATCAATACACCAACGGACGCCTGCGATCAACGATTTCTTGGGTTAAAAAAATGGACCGTAAACCCGTTTTCACACCCAAAAAAAAAGGGCTTGAAAATGCTCCATATTTTTGTAGTGCAAAAAGTATTCCATAATTTTGCAGTTTTTTTGAACTGAAAACTAAGTTAGTTGAAGGTGAGTATGAGGGGCGGTTTACACTATGGACCAAGAGCCATGACCATGGAATTCTAAAATTTGTGATTGGCCCAAAAAGAGCTCTTGGTCCCATTTGGCTTTACACTACCTTGAAAAAAGGAGAATGACCACTAACTTTGAGGTCCCCAAAAATGCTAAAATTTCCCAAATGAATAATGTTTTCATGGTCTCCTTGATTATAGTTGATTCGAAGCAAATGCCTCGACTCAACTATAATCTAAGAGACCATGGGGCTCAAAAATCATTGATTGGCTAGTGTTCAATTATTTAAAGAGAAAGGAGGAAAAAGGGGAGGATAAAAGAGAGAATGATGAGCTTAAACTTGTCCCGATCTAAATCCACTTTACACTACAAAGAGTGACCAAGTCATTTAAAATTGCATTTTTGATTTTTCATGGTCACGGCTCTTGACCAAGAGCCATGACCATAAAAATGATTTAATTTTCTAGGTCATGGCTCTTGGTCCATAGTGTAAACCGCCCCTGAGATTAGTTTCCACTTTGAGACACTTTTGGATTAATAACTCTATTCCACTGCTCTATTATGCTATTTCAAAAACCACACTTGATAAAGAAGAGTAAATAAACCATAAAATTTAAAGTAGTCTGCTTCTTCTTTCGTACCTTCTTTCTTGGGTTTCTGTCATGTACAGTACTGTATTGGAATTAAGCATCCATTTTTTATTTTTAAATGCACGCCCAAATTCAAAGTCAGTAATCACTGAAGCACATGTCAGAAGGGCACGTGTCAGTGCCAGGGCTGCCAGGCCAGACCTAAACCTAAAGATTGGGATCAGTAGTGTCGACATACTGGAACCAAATCCCACCCCCACCCCCCAAATGCCTTTTTCCCTTCCTTTTTTCGATCCACGCCCCTCTCACCACTCATGGATTTCTGACATTAACATGGCGAATCAAATTAACAACACTTGCCTAGATTTTGGGCAGGCTTGTGGGGCGGTTCACACCATGTCTGAAGGTCGAGAGTCCGTCAAATTCCACCAATCACCAATTAACTTACGTACAAGAAAACCGTAAATTGGTTGTAAGGTTCTTTAGCAGTTAATGAATTCCACTCAGTTTTCAACAGTAGCATTGTAGATGCTTCAATAACGTCTCACCACCAAATTTCTTTAACTAAAAATGATGTGAACTTGCCATGATTTAGGGATATGTTATATTGATTTAAACCCTTCAAAGTGCCTAAATGGTTGCATTTATTGTTAGTTGCGGCGCCATATACAACTTGCTTCTTCAAAAAGAATTGGGTTATTCAAGAATGAAAACCTAATCCTCTCTGGAGAAGTCATTGTGTTATTTATTTTACTATAACTTTGAAGTTTCACATGAATTGGGTTTGGACTGCAACAACCTCTCGCTATGATAGTGTGAACCAACCATAACTTATGGTCTTAATTTGTGTTGTACTTGGTTAATCACATTTTATAAAAGCATTCTATAAAGTAGAAATACCTAAAATTGTCGAAATAAACAATTCATTATGGTTGAAGTAATTTTCTTCAAAGTAAAGTATTTTTATAGTATTAACAACTAAAAATGATGATTTCACAAGAAAATCAAATAGAAGTCATGCAATTGCTATAAAAAAATTAAATGGAAGTTTCTTAGATGATTCAACTCTAAAAATACCAAGGATTCAATCGATCATATTGTGAAAGAAAATTCATATAGACCTAGATTCATATTATGTCAGTGGAATCATTGAAGAACTTAACTTTTATTTTCTAACACAAATAGATGCTTAATTTTCATTGAAACATGAAAAAGAGTGCATCTAGAGTGGCATAGTAGAAAAAGACCAAACCAAGAAAATTAAAGAACGTTATCTTTCAACGACCAAAGAATGTTAAATCTCCTTTTCATTTATGTCAAATCAAAATTAATACCGTACTAGGAAGGCAGGGTCGGCACTTTCGAGTCGAATAATTAATAAAAGTTCAAACTGTGGAGGTCGGCACTTTCAAAAATAATTATTAAAAATTTGGCTATTAATAACTAACAATAAATTTTCTAGCGGCTAAATATTTTCTTTTGTTTTTTGTCTACAATTTTTGTTGACTTTATTTTTGTTGATTTCGACAAAATACTTGATATATTTATTTATTTTTTCGGCATTTTTTTGGAGAATAATTTTCTGCCAACCCTGCCTTCCTAGTACGGTAGTAAGATAAACCTCAAGTTAGATAAATTTTTATACAAACCCGATCCTAAACCTACATTAAATAGGGCTATTAAAGAAATGGAAAAATTAGGGAGACTTACCCTGTAAAAATTACTTGTACATAGATTACTTGACCTAATGTGGTGTATTTGTACAGTAGAAAGGTGAAAATTTGACGGTGTAAAACGTCGATAAATTAGTATGGGTCCCCTTAATAGCGTACAACTCTCCCCTCACAAGGGAAATTAGGGCTCATGAGCAACAGTAATGGCAATGGTGGGCAATGAGATCCCTGTACCAGTGCCGGTAGGTATTAATAACAAGCAGGCGTAATATAGGGAAGCACCACGGGTGACTCCAACGACCCTCTAAACATAGTGACGCCCCCGCTAAACTGGGTCACTCCTGCGCTAAACTTAGCGACAGCCGCTAATCTGACTCCATTACGCCCCTCTCGTAATCTCACGCCACCGTGACCTTACGTCCCCAGCTCATCATCATCAGCTCGCTCACTCACATTCCCCTTCGCGTCGCTCTGCCTTTCGTCTCCTTTTGCTCGACGCCATCGCCACCCCGGAAACCAACTGATGCGACCTAATAAATAAATAAAAGTTACGATGGTTTTCGCCCTGGCGCTGGTGGTGGGATTCGAGGGTTTGGAAGGCTCGCAGTGTTGAGGAGATGTGAGAGTTGAGGGGCCGGGCTGGAGGGAGCGATGGCGATGGCGGGGGGGAAGCAGGAGGGTGGGGACGCCGTCAGCCGCAAGACGCGGAAAGCCAGCAGCGTGCAGAGTTGGGACAGCCGCGAGAGCAGCGACGTGTCGGAATCCGAGGACGAGGGCAGCGACGAGTACCGCCGCGGGGGGTACCACGCCGTCCGCATTGGCGATTGGTTCCACAATGGCCGCTACATCGTGCACCGCAAGCTCGGCTGGGGCCACTTCTCCACCGTGTGGCTCGCTTGGGACGCCCACGACAAGGTTCGTGCCGATTCTCGCGTTTTAGGGTTTGGAGATCCCGTGCGTCGCTTTTTTTTCTTCTGTGGTTGCGGTTCGATGGTCACGGCGATTCTTGGTTTAATGATAAACGTTCAAGAATTTTGTGGTTTGGAATCACAGATCTACACCCGTCGTAGGTTTGAGAGCAGAATTTTGACATAACATTCTATAGCTTACCCTTCTGTGCAGTGGAGATGGCAATAATAAATGGAACACCTAATCATCTTTCCAATCTATCCCCTGAGCGTCCACTGTATTTTCTGTAGTGTAGGAAAATTGGACCCCCTGCTGCACATCATCTGTTTGTGTGAAAATGACTTCAGTTTGACACGATCGAACGCTCTTGATCTTGTAGAATAGAACAAGAGCTTTAAAATGATGTACTGCAATCAGAAAACGGAGGAGATGTCACTGTGTGATGCAGATGGTCATATTGGGCGTTTTAGACGCGTAGGGGCTATGTTTCTTGCTTCAAAGAAACAAGGAGTCAATGGGCTCTTGGCACTGGTGGAACTGAGCGGTAGTATGGAGTGTTTTGGAAACACGATGGGGGAAGCATCTTACATGTGGTGGATGATTGGATATGCAGAAGTATGTGGCTTTGAAGGTGCAAAAGAGCGCACAGCATTACACGGAAGCGGCGCAGGATGAGATCACAATTCTGAAGCAGATTGCGGAAGGGGATCCGCATGATCGTGGTGGCGTGGTGAAGCTGGTGGACCATTTCAAGCACACGGGACCGAACGGAACGCATGTGTGTATGGTGTTTGAGTATCTAGGCGACAATCTGCTCACTCTGATCAAGGCGTATAATTACAGGGGTTTACCATTGCACATGGTGAAGCAGCTTGCGAAAGGAATCCTCATAGGGCTGGATTACTTGCACCGGCAGCTGTCGATCATCCACACGGACTTGAAACCCGAGAATGTGTTGCTTCTCTTCCCTTTGGATCCCTCCAAAGACCCTCGCAATCCTGACAATGCGCCGACGGAGTTTCCTGGTCCCGGTGAGAAGCCTTCCACGCCCCAGAAGGTGCTGTCTCCCAGTTTGTCCAAGAATCAGAAGAAGAAGGCGAAGCGGAGGGCGAAGAAAGCAGGTGGCAATGGCAATGATAGGGATAGACAGGATGCCAAATCAGACCCCCGTGTTTCCAAATTTTCTGATGAAAAGGTTGTGCAAGTAGATTCCGGGGGTGTAGATGCAACAGATAGGGTGCGGAAGGAGGGTGATGTGTGTGACGAGGAAGCAAAAGAGGCTCCCTCCAGTGCGGGCGATTTGGCAAAGAGTGGACGGAGTTCCTCTCTTTCCCAGGACTTGGAGAGGATGGACTTGCGATGTAAAATAGTGGATCTGGGAAATGCTTGCTGGACCTACAAGCAATTCACTGCGGATATTCAAACGCGGCAGTACCGATGTCCTGAGGTTCTTCTGGGGTCCAAGTACTCTACTCCAGCTGATATGTGGTCATTTGCGTGCATTATTTTTGAGCTCGCCACTGGAGATGTTCTGTTTGATCCACGTAGTGGAGATGACTTTGACAGGGACGAGGTAGGTCTTCATTTGCAAATTCCTCTTTGGATTTTGTAGCTTTTCTGGAAACCCTCGTGTTCTACAGTATTTCTTAGAATTCCTCTGAGCGTGGGCACATTTTTATGTGTATGCAGGATCATTTAGCGCTCATGATGGAATTGTTGGGACGTATGCCTCGCAAGGTTGGTTTTATTTCCTCTTTCCCCCTCTTATTTTTGAGTGTTCAAATTTTTTTTATCGCGGATTTTCTTTTATCCGACTAATTGCAAGTGGTTTCACAGGTAGCACTGTCAGGGAAGTATTCGCGGGACTATTTCAACCGGCATGGTGACTTACGGCACATTCGAAGATTACGATATTGGCCTTTGGACAACGTGTTAATGGAAAAATACGAATACGGGGAACAAGATGCCAAGGAGTTTGCTGAATTTCTAGTGCCATTGCTGGATTTTGTTCCGGACAAGCGGCCCACTGCTGGCGCTTGCCTGAGGCATCCCTGGGTGGCTTCAGTTGCACGTTCCAAGGAGCCAGAGGAGGAAGGGATTGGGGCCTGCGACGCTGTGCAAGAAGGGCTTCGCAATATTGCCTTGACTGGTGGTCTCATGGAAGCCACCCCAAATGGCAACAACAAATCTTCGACGACCAAGCAGCTAGTGCGTAACGAAGGTAGCCACTCCAAGAAATAGTCTACTTGTCAACTTTGTGGGAAATTGGTCTGGCCTTGTGCTTGTGGAGGTCAAGAAGGAGAGTTTTGTTGCGACAGGCATCTTCAACACATAGACTGCTTCTTATTTTTCATTCGCTGAGTGGCAGATTGAAAGGGTATTCAAACAAAGCATCTTGTATTGTTATAGTTGTGATTGCTGCTTTTCTACCATTCAGAAGGGAAAAGCTTATTTGCAGTGACTTTACTTTCGTAAAGTCTCTCACTAGCACGAATTATGTGTTGCCTGTTAGTTTTGTAGGCGGAAAATCGATCATGGCGGTTGAGCCAATTGGGCTCATGAATAGTTATAGGTTTGCTGGCAAGCAGTTCCTTTTTTGGCGATTCACTCATTTCATGCGTCCGTCTACCTCTGTTCCTCACATCTTGTGTTCGTTTGCTTTAAATCTAGCTCCTTGTACCAATAGCTCGTCATAAACGTTATAAGTAACATTTGCCTTCTTAACCCCTAAACGTATGGACCCTTTGAACACGAAAGTAGATGCTAGCCTCAAAAATAGATATTAGCATGGCTCAGATTTTATGCTTGCAATGATCCTCTCATGTCACAAGAGATTTATTGTAATTGGTAGAGAATTTAATAGTCTTACAAGGTGACTTGGATGAAAGTCATTCAAGATTGTATGAGAAAGTTGTAAGGCTTTTGAGTCTGTTCGTGATCCAGTTTCTGGACACTGGGATGTTTAGAGGTTAAAGTGGGAATTCTTTATGCTTGATGACCTTCTGGACGCTGGGACATTTAGGGGTTAAAAGGTTAAAGTGGGAATTCTTCATGCTTGATGACCTTCTGGACGCTGGGACATTTAGGGGTTAAAGTGGTAATTTTTTGGACGCTGGGACGTTTAGGGGTTTAAGTGGTAATTTTTTGTGCTTGATGACTTTTGCTTTTGAATGCCTGTGCGTTTGGATGGGAATTCTTCTTATCAAATTCATAAGAGCTGATCATGTTTTGCTCGAACCTGGTTGTGAGCTTTTGCTTGTGTGAATTAAAGGGGCACTAAATTTGAGCTTGCAGAATTGGAGGAGTTTGTGCTTGTAGGTGATGCTGCTGGTGAGAACAGGCTTAGTGAAAAGATTTCAACAGATGCATCACCAGATGCTCACCACTTAGGGCTGACAACAGAGTGCTGCTGACAAGAAAGTTGAACTGAGGAACTCGTGAAAGTGGCAGCTAAGTTATACTTGAAAACATTTCTTTAATATATTCCTGCAAAACATCTAGAATTATGAGATGGTGTGATTGCTACTTGGACAGATATCAAACACACATTTTATGGTGGTTGGTAGAACAAGTATGTGGATGCTTGATAGTTTTGGAATTGATCATTGGTGTTCATCTAAACTTACCACAAGACTGTACACCGTAGTAGAAAGTAGCTATGCAGACGTTCAGTCAACCCGGATGGAGACAGTCACTCATTTCTAAAATTGAGTTCTGAGATTCAAAAGTCCGCATTTAAACAACAATAGAGTTATCCGCAAAGTCCGGAAAAGAGAGGTGACTGGACCAAAGTTTCTGAAAACTATGGTTGAGAACCTAATAAAAGTAAATGTGTCTTTTGCTTTTTTTAAATTGAAAGTGTGAAGTTTCAAGGCTCCAAAAATGGTGCCCAAAAATTTTAGACCCTTAGTTTTCTTGATTCAACAAGTTTTAGTTAATTCAAGGAGTCCCAAGCCTTAACTCAGCTCCCAAATTAGCTTGCTGCCAAATTCAAATTAGTGCTTTGTTTGTTGCCAAATTCTCGAATTAGTTTTTTGCTTGGTGCAAAATCCAGTGCCTCCACCATTGGCTCATCCGGCGCATGCTCTATTTTTTTGCTAATTAATGAATCTCATTCAATTTACGTTTTTCCAAAATTTCAATAAAACTGAGGTTGTAATTGGTGTTGAGTTTACAAAAAACTCTAATGTAGGGAAATTTGTAATAGCAATAAATTACATAATTATAAATAGTAGTTCAAATGGGCTATAACATAACATTCAATAGCATGCATTGTCTCTGCCTTGGCTCTACAGTAGATGCCTTGGCTCTACAGTAGATGGTGTGGAATATTCCACACCCAATAGTACTTCATGAGCAGATTGCATGAAGGAATGCCAGTGGACATGAAAGCTACTAAATGAATATGGTGAAAAATGGTGAAACAGAAAATTTATTTATACATTAATATGTGTTTGGAAATTTTCAAACACATATAGTATTTTCAAACTCAGTTTTGGACATGTTTCTAGATCATAATATAATAATCTGTCCACATGTCTTTAGTGGCTAAAACAAAGTGGATTCATTTGAGCAACCTCCTCCACTTCTCTGGTGTTGCAGAAGTCCCCGCCAACATTCTTCAATCTACTTTCATGATTCTATCATTCCCTTTGGAAGAGTGTCGTATTATTGATTTAAACTTAACCCTGTAATGTCCCAATTCAACATTATTTCAAAGTTGCGTTCTAAAATGTTTGATGAATAACAAAAATAGATAACATTTGTACAATTGGATTTATCGTATTTTTTATTAATAAATTGTAATAACATTTCAAGCTTTTTTTTTGAAATTCAATTAAAAATCTCAAATTAAATAAATAAATAAAATTGTAAGGAATTTGGTATAACATGCACTATGAGATGGTCTGATTTTCATTCTTTAATTATACTTATTTTGGAAAGTGATGTTTAAAGTCTCACTTTTTGAATTAAGAATGAAACATGACATAAACCATTTATGATTATTTAAAAAAAATTCACAATATCTTATTTTGAAGATCCATATCGTACAAATGATAGTCAACTAGCACAAAAACCAAGAGAAATTTGGATGAATGAAAAATTAAACATGGTGTAGTTGAGAGAAAGGTTACAATCTGTTTGTCGTTTATTGTATGAACGCATGCGCATGAAAGGGTTAAAAGTCATTTGAGACCTGATCAAAGATGGTCAATGGTATTCAAGTTTGGAGATGGTGCAAGTCACTACAAAACATTTAACACTTGCATTCTAAGATCACTTTTGAAAAAAAATTGCTTTGTCTTTGGGATCATTGTTATATTGAATAATTACATGTATGGGATTAAGATCATATGCCTCGATTTCGTGCAACAAATCTCTGTAAAATGTTTAGGTGACAACATTAATCCATTTTTAATACCCTCAATTTTGCTTGGCTTTTGAGATGTCATACAACCCCACATCATTACCTCAATTTTGCTTGGCTTTTGAGATGTCATACAACCCCACATCATTACCAATGTGCTGCCAAATTTTAGTGTTTGTTTGTTGGACTTGTTTGGAATGAAGGGACTGTGATTTGCAAATCCAACACCAATTGTGGCCATTAGAAAAAATAACATGACTCCAATTGCATCTTTGGTCCAATGTTAGTGGCGTTTAGCAAATGCAAATCATGCTTGAATGTATGGTGCATTTAATTACAGCTTCACGTCCATAACCTTTCGGTGAAGTTTTGCAACGCGTAAACTCCTTCTAAATGTACAGTGGGCTACCAATCAAAATGTCGTTTTCGAAATCGCAGTGAGAAAAATTTCAAGACTGCCAACTTTGAAAGCCTCCCGAGAGCTCAAAAATTAGTATTCTCCCACGAATTTTTTACCAAAGAATTATCTTTAAGTTAATTATATGCAAACCAAATTTCAAGGCCAAAAGATGCACCGACAAAAAGTTATTCAAAATCTACCAACATTGGTAGCTGTGGAAATTTTTTCACTGCTGCCAACTTTGACAGCCTCCCAAAGTTTGAATTAATTTTTTTTTTCCATGAAATTTTTGAAACAAAAACCTCTTTATGTTAATAACATATGGTAAAAATTTCAAGGTCAAAAAATTAATAAAAAAAAGATATTAACAATCTACCAACATGTGTAGTTGTGGGAAAAAATGGGGGAAAACCATTTCATTGCTACCAACTTTGACACCCTCCCAACGGTTGAGAAATTGTCTATTCACCATGAAATTTTTGGCACAACATGCTCTTTATGATAACAACATTCGTGCCAAATTTCAAGGTCAAAATATTTATACAAAAAAATTATTTACAATCTACCAACGTGTGTACTTGTGAGATACTTTTTATGAAAGACATTGAAATTGTTGAAGTATGTCAAATAATCATGCTTCTAAATTGAAATTCTCAAAGACTCTACTTGTTTAAAAATTGGAGACCATACATGCATGAAGAAGCTTTTTTTTACTGAGTATATGAGTGAGTGAGGCTCTCAGTGAAGCAGTGAGTGAGGCTGTGAGTGAGGCTTTTTCCTCAGTGAGTGAGGATGTGAGGCAGGATGATGGCAGGATGATGGTATGTGAGTTTTTTTTTCTGAGGCAGGATGATGGTATGTGAGATTTTTTTGTGAGGCAGGATAATGGTATGTGAGATTTTTTTGTGAGGCAGGATGATGGCAGGATGATGGCAAGATGATGCCAAAAATTTCATGGTGAATAGACAATTTCTCAACCGTTGGGAGGGTGTCAAAGTTGGTAGCAATGAAATGGTTTTCCCCCATTTTTTCCCACAACTACACATGTTGGTAGATTGTTAATATCTTTTTTTTATTAATTTTTTGACCTTGAAATTTTTACCATATGTTATTAACATAAAGAGGTTTTTGTTTCAAAAATTTCATGGAAAAAAAAAATTAATTCAAACTTTGGGAGGCTGTCAAAGTTGGCAGCAGTGAAAAAATTTCCACAGCTACCAATGTTGGTAGATTTTGAATAACTTTTTGTCGGTGCATCTTTTGGCCTTGAAATTTGGTTTGCATATAATTAACTTAAAGATAATTCTTTGGTAAAAAATTCGTGGGAGAATACTAATTTTTGAGCTCTCGGGAGGCTTTCAAAGTTGGCAGTCTTGAAATTTTTCTCACTGCGATTTCGAAAACGACATTTTGATTGGTAGCCCACTGTACTTGCACTAAAAGGAACTTGGATCTCTCTACAAACATGTTGTAATTTGTGTTGCAATTTCAAAGCTTCCTGATGTGATTGCTCTAACACACTTTGTAAGAGTGAGTTTGGGTGGTCTATTACCAAAATTAGATGTTCCATTGCTCACAGTTATCTTGCGGATTTTTGCAACATAACTTTGTAACTCATTCATGCTATTAGGCTACTCCCTCCTTTCATAACAAGAGTCCAAAATCACATTTTTTTGCATCAATTTAAGAGTTTATATTCATTGTGTTGCCTTCCTACATTGACTTCACTTCCGTTTTTCATCCCTTTTTAAGGAGACACATGGTTCTAATTTAATTTTTGCGTTTCATCCCTTTGAACATGGGCTCTATTTCTATCTTAACCCTTTAATGTCAAGGCGGTCTTCGAAGGGCAGCATAAGGAGCATCTCCAAAAGTTTACAACAGCTAGAGGAAAAAAAAAAAACCTGCCAGCTTGACTTTTGGGCTGGCTAGCAAGCGCTGTTGGCCAACATTTTTGCTATTACTAGTTGGATCATATGCACAACTTTCAATTTTTCATCACTATACACTTTATTTTTGTATCGTCTGCACAACTTCTCAAAACTGTGAACATGAAAACAAAATAATGTAACAATGATTAATAATTTATAGGATCAAAACCTTCGATCACAATCATTTTATTGTGCGATTTATTAGCAAATATGGATATTGTTTTGACCTATCATGAATAGTTTTAGATGCAAAAGTGTTGCTCTGTACATTCATTTGTGTCAGTTTAACACTTTTTTTATTAGATTCTATGACAATTTAAAATTTACAATTTCTTCACTAGAATTCTTCAAAACATTATTCTAATACTTTTACTTTATTATTAACAATCATATTTGGTCATTATGCCGTTGTGTTCAATGTAAGGTAGAAAAACTCAATTCCAACTTTGCATCCATTTTTACAGTGTAGAATTTCGTTTAAACAAACCCATAAAGTGCTTTTAAACTGTCACCAAACCTAACTATCATGGATTGATTTTGGATTTTTACAAAGATTGGTTTTTAAGAGAACTTTAAAAGTCCTAAGATAACTCGAGTTTAAAAAAATTGAAGTCTCCGATAGGAAACTTCCATTTTGAAATTTAAATTGTCCTTAGATAACTTGAGTTGTCAAAAAAAAAGACATAAAGTTGTCAAAAAAAGATATAAAGTTTTCAAAAAAAAACTCTAAGCAAACAATTTAAGTGTCACTTAACTTGAGTTTCTATATTACTCCTCTATTACTCGAGTTGTCAAAAAAAGGTGCCTAGGACACTTAAATTAGAGATGGAATGTTGTGAATAACTTATAACTTGAGATTGGCTATGTAACAATTTAAGTGTCCTAGACAACTTCCATTTTGAAAACTCATGACCAATTACACTTATTCACAAGCTCTGATTTTTATTTATTTTTATTTTTTCTCTCCTTTGAAATCATCATTTTCAAATTGCAAAGACTATAGAAACATTTTGTTTAGAAAAAGTGCCCCCAAGCATGTTGAATTTCTTACTTTCATGGTTCTACTGATGTTTCTATCTTAAGTTTTGTAACCTTAGTTTTAGGGTCCAGTGATTTATTTTTTTCAATTTTGCCAAATATCCAACGTTTTCACAATACTTTAGTGATACTTGGTGTTACCATGATGATACCTAGGTAATACCTAGGCAAAATTTGACGACTCATCTAAGCGTTTGGCTATTTTTCTTTTCTTTTCATATTTTCAAAAATCCTTCTTTAAAGTTTGCCACTGTATTTCAAGTGTGGCAATAGGACTATTTTTAGCTGGAACAGATTACTGCTGGAGTCTGACTTCATATCACATTGATAGTCAGAGTTCCAAAGCTGGTTTTGGAACCTGCATAACATTCCAACTTATTAGAAATGCTGATTCTGACATCTGCGTAATTGAACAAAGCTGCAGTTAAAGTGATGGCCTGAGCTCAATAATTCTGATAAAGGAGCAATGAACGAGGTCCGCTCCAGCCCGGTCAAGTCTTCAGTTATGTCAGCTAAGGTAGTACATTGATTTCATGCCATCAGACAATTACAATTTTGTTCCAAGTTCTATACCAAATTGCCAAATAAGGCAAGGTACATAAACCTCGTTTTCCCAGCTGAGTCACCATACGATTTTCTTCCCCCTAAATGTCCTCACCCCTCTCCAGATTCGGCTCTCCAGATTCGGCAGTTTTGCAAAAGATGCATCATAAAATGCAACGCAGAAGGATATTTGATGTATGAATAAAATTTGTACATTATTAAATTTAGATTCTATTTATATGGTTAGATTTGCAATTTCTATCACCAATATTTTAGTATAGAATTTGAAATTCTTTTGTAACTTTGCTTACGAATAAGTTATTGACGATCTGTACATGAAATTTATTGTAAAAAGCATGACGATTTGATCCGATTCTCTAGTTTTAATTCCTAGTGGATTATTTTATACAATTTTTAAAAGTGAAAAGTTTTTCAAACCTTGTAGTTGTTTCCTAGTCTTTTCAATAACCAAGTATTTTGATAAATGATTTCATGCAAGGAATTACCCAAAACCAATGGGCCATTTTGCCAATGAATTGTGACTATCCATTGAGGAAAATACACCCTAACAATTCCATGACTAGCTCAATTTAAAATAAAATAAAAATCACAACTTGCACCTAGATTTGTCACAGTTGACGAACATTCCTCCAAAAGAGTGGAGGACATCTCCGTTCTAGTTCAAGTCTATAGTCTTGTTTATGGGGTCCTCACATTTCTACCTTAATGTAAGAAGTCAGTCAAGAAATTGATTTCCCAAATGCCACAATATATAGTTCAACCCTTATGTGCTGAGGTATTGTAGCTAGGTTCACTAGATTTCACTGAGTTTTTCCACTATAATTGATACTACCAAAAATAGAATGGATTAAATTAGAGAATAAAAATACAATTGTATTCTCAATTGGAGTGGATATATTTTGCAAAAATTAGAGAATCATCCAATGTTGGGATTAGAAGAGCATAGTATGTCTTTGAACTGTATAATGCACACCCAAAAGTGGAGATAAATTTTCTAAAATGACAGTGAAGAGGTTCAACAATGACCAGCCTATGTCAACACCTCTCTGTTGCAATCTCTCATGTCAAGAACAGACTCACACATGATTATTGTGCATTTTGTAAGTGGCACTGACTTATCCATGTACGATTTAGAACCAAAATTTATATATTAAAATATTAAAGGAATTGGTACATAGATGAAGATCGGAATACATATACTTATGGAACATGAACAAGAGAACACAATATGAAAAAGGAAACAAGATAAAAAATTCCAAACACAAGAAATATCGTATACTAGATGTGTTGTATTTGTAAGTATTTGCAATATTTTATATTTTGTTCGTAGGTATTTTGATAATTGCACAATTCAAAATTGAAGTTTTTTTTTTTTTAATTTTAAAGATGTGCATTATAAATCTTTAAAATTTGAACTTCACAATTCAAAATTCAATTCTTCACAAATTTTCTATTATTTACATTTTTGACATTGCAGTGACCATAATGTTGTTTGTTGCGCACTAAAATGTTAAACCTTAATTAGCAAACTAGTCAACATTTAACAAACATATACATTTGTTGGATGATTCTTAATTATTTATGGAAGCTATTCAAATTATTTATTTTAGAGTTCACTTAAATAATTGCATAAATCTAAATATGTAAACTGATGATTGTTCAATGAAGTTTTGGGAAGTACAATTTTTATATAAAACTAGTATGTGAACAATATGAGAATTCCATGTATTAATTAAAAAAACAATACTATCAAAAGTAGAAAATACATATTATGTTTTTGCGAGCGGTATCATTGAAGAAGTATTGAAGAATGTTTACATTTTCCAACTTTGATTGAATGGTCATTAGGAAAGAAACCAAGGTCCAAAGAAGCCCCTTTTTCCATTTCCATGTAGGTAGCCCACAATCCACATGCATACTTGAAGACCTGACTAAATAAGCAAAAGATCAAGTAGTGCTGCATTCTAATGTAAAAGTGAAAAGCTTTTAGGTATAGGCACGAGGGAAAAGTGAATAGGATAGTGAACAATGGTTTAACACATTCAGTCAAATGTTGCCATCAATAGACTCATTGGGACCAACCTTCTTCTATTTTTTTGTTTGCGTATTGATGAAAGCTTCGCTATATGAGTAGTTGGAGGACAGATATCAACCATTAATTAACAGCACCAGTCACCAAGGTTGGAAAGTTGACCCAATTATAGTCATCTCAGTAAGAGCTCAAGGAACTACACATGTCCCGTCAATGAAACAACTCGAAACACAATTTAAACTATCTGAAACTTCTGTTCAACACACATTCAAAGAAATAAACAAAATTGCTATCCAATATGCTGGCTCAATTCTTCTACACAAACGACGAATAGAAAACAATCAATCTATACCAACTGAATAAAAAGAGGGGGGTAGCGATGAGAACCACTATTTAGACAAAATAGCCTAGCGTCACCACTTGTCTCAAGAAGGTGGGTAGGGGCCGGTTGGTTGGTACAAATTTCCTGCCACGATAAACCTGCTAGCAGCACCAAGTCATGTAATTATCACATTAAGGCTTAGACGGACTCACCTCACAGGGACCGTATAATGTCAACACAAACGTCCTTCACCAACCAACCCAGGAACCATGACTTGGCGACCACTAACAAAAGAAACCCCATTTTATAACATAAGAACGACAAAAATACCTACTAAGTAGGTATTGTAGGTTATTTTTATTTCTGGTTACTAAAGTGTCTATCCTCGAAAGAGGAGAGTAGTCTTGCAATAATTAGCCTTTGTCCGGTGGGCATCGGCTCACGAACAGACACTTTATTCACACCGGCCTTGAAAGAGGGCCAGAGTTTCTATCTATCTATCTAGTTGGAGGACATGTCATTGCTACCTTAGATTGAAGGCCTTTTCGAATGTTTGTACAATGCATCCTTGCAGATAAATATAATCTCTTTGCAAATGCATCATTTCCAAATAGTTGGATATTAATAAAATATAACAATATCAAGATCAAAATGAAAACAGTAAATGTAGGGTGAGAGGAGGTAGTAGTAACAGTGTCTTTTTTTAGTAGAAATAATAACTTTTGCCTTGGAATTTTTAACTTTGGTCGTGGCCACATCTCAAACTTAATAATTTTTTTCACAGGTTTTTTGTAAATAAAAAAATTCATGCTTCTCTCACATGAAATACACATTAAAACAGTGTGAATTAGTCATGTAAAATGTGTGGTAATGGCATTAAATTTAATCAAAATTAAAGTGATCGTGTTGAGTGCATGTGCCACCTCTAAAAGATCATTCACTTCAATCCAAGGTTGTCATCTTTGACATTTTTTTTTCCAATTTGACGTTGTATTGACATTGGTTGTCCAATATATTAAACAATTGTTAAATATGTTAAACAATTTGTGTGAAATATTCCCGAATAATTTAAAATACTCTAAAATATTCCAAGTAAAATCCTAAGAATGTGTTTGTGTGACATACGTGGAGGTTTACTAGATGTTTTCAACATCGTGTTTTACACTTTATCTAATGGTCGAGTAAAACAACCTTGCTTCAATTTAGATTTGAAAATAAAATAAAAAATTGAATGGATATGAAACAAACGAACCCCGGATGCACACTAATATAGAAAAGGGACAAGACTCACGGGACTCACCTCATAGGGTCCTTCATCGTGGTCAAGCATGTTGTGTGGGTCAAATAGGGGCAATGTATTTTTTTTATTTTTTTCATTTTTCATGAAGTGCCAAAGTGGCAATATAGAATGTTATAGTGGTGCTTCATATTTCAACATTCATTCACATATTGAATAGAAAATATCACATATCCATAATTTTATATCATTTTCATCGAGGATATGACAATTTTGTCTAAAGTTACCATACGTGGAAGGCATGGTCGGTATAAAATAATTCCCCAAAAAATGCCGAAAAAATAATAATTATTCTGTATTTTGTCGAAATAAACAAAAATAAAGTCAACAAAAAGCCAGGAAAAGAAAACATAATACTCAACAAAAATTGTAGAAAAAAATAAACGTTTAATTGCCGGAATTTTTTAATGTTATCTATTAATAGCCATTTTCTTAATAATTACTTTTGAAAGTACCAACCTCCACTGTTTCAACTTTTATTAATTATTCAACATGAAAGTGCCGACCCTACCTTCCACACATGGTAGTTTTTAATTAAAAAAATTCTAACAAAAAGGTTCGTGGTTTTTTTATCATCTTTCAGCCGATTTTTTTTTTCTGGTGCAATCTGGCAATATTTCACCCCAAAAAAATCACCTGGGCTGAACAATTGGTGGGCAGGTGTGATTTGAGTACCACAACCGACATCGTATGATCACGGTGCAGTGGCAGACGCTCGTCGTCGTTGGAACAAGAGCCATTCAGTTGCAGGCCGGTCAGGTGAAGCCTGGCTCTGTTGATTTCCACAACACCTGAATCCCATTTTGACATCATCAGGCAGGCATCCACACCTCCTCGCATTTCACTACCCAAACCATCACCATATCATGCAAGGTTTTTTTCTTCTCTTTTTTCCTTTTTTTTTTTTTTTTCCTCATTCACAATAAAATGGACATTTACTCCACCGAACATGAAAGAATCGTACATTGAACGAAGGGCAGTGTTTTGGCATTTCATGCAAGTTGTTGGGTGGTGCTCATGCATATGCGCTCCCCTGTAAAATAACTGTGCATGTGTGGAATTGGGCACCACTTCTTCCTTGGCAGTGTCATCTTTTCTACTAGTGATGGGGAATCCTAATCACTTATACTTAAGTTGTGATTTAGTAGAGTTAACCGAAAAGTCAACTCAAAGAGGAAAGTTTTAGCAAACTCGTGTTGAATTATATATAGACCAAAAACTAGTTCATGATGAGTTGGGAGACAAGTTAAAACAAACCACTGTCATTATTCTCCACACCTCGCAATGACTCCCACATCTTCTAACAAAGCTCCAAGCCCATGGCCCACAAGGGGACAATCTATGACACGACACTATTCAACCCAAGCATAGCTCAAAAAAGAGATTAGAAGTAGAGCAAAAAGGGAGGTTAGATGGGCTTCTTTTCGGTTATCCCTTAAACGTCAAGGTAAGCCCCATGGGCTTATTTAAAAGAGAATAATGAAGAAGAAAGTTGATTCTCTCAACCAAATCAAGTGAGGATTGGTGCGTTGGAAAGCTATTGAAAAAGCAATCTAGATTCCAAATTTTTGCCTCATTTGAGAGATTGTGGAATCGTTGATAAGCAATCAAAGTTATCAAATTGAACAAGTTTTGAGGTTGGGGCGGCCGAAGTTCAGCAATGCTACAGTGCCGAATTGTGCCGTAGTGCTACAGTGCTAGCCAGCAGTGCACTGCAGAGCTGTTTTTGCAAATAATAATAATAATAATAAGTCTTCCTCCAAAAATTTAGATGCCTTCCGGGCTACCCCGTCCAGGCCCTCTTGACGTTTAAGGGTTAATTCAAGTGTTCAACGAGAATCGATGCCTTCTACTACAGTTTGTTTAAAGGTGAGGAGAAATATTGTCCCAACCATGGCATTTTTTTTTTCATTTTTATGAAGTCCCAAAGTGGTGATATAAAGAGTTTTAGTGGTGCTCCATATTTCAACATTCATTCATATATTGGATAGAAAATATCACATATCCATAATTATTTTGTATCATTTTCATCAACAATCTTGCAATTTCATCCAAGATTTTTAAAATTTTGAAGTTTTATAGCAAATAACTTCATGGTTTTTGGCCATTTTGTAGCCAACTTAATTTGTTTCCGAGGCAATATGGCAATATTTTGCCCAAAAAGAAACCCATAGACTCCTGACAATACACAGGAGTTTGTCAGTTGTCATTCCTACTTCCTCCAAGAGTGCCATGTTCCCTGTAGGTGATGGAAGTCACATGAGATGGCATGTCATGTTTATTATAAATTTTCCATGTGTCATTGGAACACTACATCCAAAAGGTTTTACTTGGAGTTTCTATCATTTTTTTATTTTACAAGGACATTATATCTTCAAAAAATCAAATAGTATCCATGTTGAAAAATAGTGTCCGAGACACTAAATCACAATTTGAGTGCAATGTTCATTCAATGGTTTTTCATCCTTATCTATAATGGCAACATAGGTTTAAGGTGTTGTTGGACTAGCTAGAAAGGTGTGAATGTTGAACTTGACTAGATTTTTTATCATGGTTATCTCACTTGACCACTATACAAAGTGTCAAACACGAAGTTGAACATGTATAGTGGACTCTATGTTTATTACAAAAGAATATTTTTAGAATATTCAAGAATATTTGGGAACATTTCATCCAAGTTGTTTAGCATACCTGACACTCATCTAATTAGAGAGCTGGTGTCAAATGTCTAATATAATGTCAAGTTGGAAAAAGTGTTAGACATGAGTACCATGACTAGAATTACAATGAAAATGTTGGATTAACTAGAATGATGATTTTTTATAGTACATTGTCAAAAAAAAATTTATCAACTACAAGAATTTTAACAAAAATACCAATAATAGGGGTGAGTTGATTACTCTTGGTATGTTCAAATAATAAAGAACGCTAGTATTTGTTTCTAAAATTGACGTGAATTAAAAGTTTATAGATTTTCACTCCTAGTTTGAGGTGGAAGATGTATTTTGATCTTGCAATGAAATTTCCTTTTCATTTGCTCAAAAAATTAAAATTAAAAAATCTATAGAATCGTTGCCTTATTCATTTGAGACCCCATAACAAGGTTACAAAATCGCACATGAATCCATCTTTTTTCATTTATGAGATCCTCGTGCACTAATAAGAACACTTTTTTCATTAAAAGTGCACATGCCATATAGAAAGTGCACATGCTGAAATTTTGTATGTTTGAAGAAAGTATAGTCATAATTTACCTGTAAAGTGCAAAATTTGAATGTACATTACATAAAAAAATTGTAGTGCGAATTTTAAAGGGGGGTGGGTATGTTCCCACCCCCCTCCCCTTTAAAATTAAAGAATTGTAGTGCGAATTTTAGAAAGAGGTGGGCATGTTCCCACCCCCCTCCTTAAAATTAAAAGAAATGTGATGCAAATTTTAAATGGGGGTGGGTATGTTCCCACCCCCCTCCCCTTTTTAATAAAAAAAAATTACAGTGCACATAGCACTAAAATATAGTGCACATGGCTATGTGCACTTTTAATGAAACAAGTGTTTAAGATGAATAGATTTAATTGTTTAAATTCTTTGTTTGAGGCTCTTTAAAAAGATCCATATGCCTATATCATAAATATTTTAATTAAAATTTGATTAATGATACCAATAATAAAAGATCCAACGTAGTTGTGGATAAAAAAATGATATAATCTTTTCTTTCGATTAGAAAAGATTGGACAGACATAATTTAAAGTTGGACATGTAGAGATTGATACTTAGAAGTGATATACAAAGTTAAATTTACTCAGGACTTGATTAATAAAACACATATCTTTTATGGCTATTATCACTTCCTAATTTGATAACTTTGCTTAATTTTCTCAAAAAGATATTAGATTAAATTGTGATAGTATACAATTTAGCCTCAATAATAGGACACTCTATTATTTGATATCTTTGTCTAAACAATACATTTTTGTCTAACCAAATTTTCTAGTGTAAAACTATCCCTATAATATGACAATGACACATAACAATACAAAATTTGAAGCCCCTTATTGTCATATCATAAAAGTAAAAATGAAAAGTAGTATCATTTCTCTCGTCATTTCTATTATATTGTGACAAAAACATATTCATTCATTGTTTAAAATAGCACTGAAAACATTAAATCCATTGAGAGCTAGCAATGACACCACAATTGTTCATACATCAACATTAATTCTCTATTTGAATGTTGATCTCATTTTAGATGTTGATGATCAATCCTCACCAAATATTGTAAATTTTAGTGAATGATTTAGTGATGCACAACAATATGCATCCATGTTTTTTTGTTTTTATTAGACAACTCATTTCTTTAGTATGCTGAATGTCATAGGTTTTTAAACTATGAAGAAAATTTGAGATGATGGATGTTGCCAACTTAAATAGGCAACCAAAAAAAAACTTATTTTAGGTTTTCTTAAAATTGTTTCCTTTATTTTTTTAATGATATATTTTGTAATTCAAATTTTTTATTGTTATTATCATTAGAACATATTTTTATCTTTATACTATTCATATATTGTAAAACCTTTGTAATGCAACATTTTAAATCAAATTATCAAATTATCGGTTTAGGGTTTAGGATCACCTTCTTCTCTTTCACAAAAATCAGGTAATGCTTAAATATCCATTTTATTAATGACATGACAATGAACCCCATTGTCTATGCACCTATATATGTAAGATTCCTAAACACATATATCTAAATTTTAAATAAAATGTAAAGATTTGCTAAGGTGTGTACATCCAAAATGAATCATGTCTCAAAAAGAGATCCTTGCAATTGGACCAAAAAGAAACATTGAAACATAGTTATTGATTGCACGAGATGCATGCAATCAAAACAAGAGAGCATATGAGAGCCCAAAGGCAATCATGGGTACACATATAGAAAATATTTTGAAATCTTATAGTTCATTCATCTAATGTTCAAATAAGACATGGTAAGAAGTGTTGAATTCCTCTTTCACTTGTCAATAAAACCCAATAAAAATAATTTGTATTTAATAATAGAAAATATGCTCAATCTGTACAAGCGACAATCATAAGTGCTCGTACCTTAACCATTATTCATGCTTCATACAAAATACTACACCATCGAGTCTTATAGGAAGGAAAGGAAGGCACACACTGATGGTTTTAAAAAAATGACGTGTGATCGATAAAATATAGGGTATTTTTGTGTTTAGTTGAGATTAAATTTTGAAAAAATCTAAATAAAATATAGGGGCCAATTAATGTTCAAAGCGTTTTATAAAAAAAAATTACTATAAAATATGGGTTATTTGTTTTATATTTATTAAAAATAGCCATTTGGTAGGATATTATAAGTTGAATATAAGAGAGGCTCATATTGGATGAATGAAAAATTGCATCTTTCCAGTCCATATTTGTAGAAGAAATGCAAATGACATGGTTTTGAGCGTGCAAAGGGGGTCGGATGTCTCAATAGAGCGCATCTTCTCTTCTCTCATTTTCTAGCTATTTGCATGCTAGGTCTTCCATTCCTGAAAATTGAAGGTTATCAAAAAAATTATAAGTAAAATAGGATACTTCATATTGAATGCACTTTGGATTTCTAATTACCCATAGGGTACTAAAAAGTCAGGCTTAGTAGATTTTTTATATTGAAAGGAAGCCTAATATTTTAGTTTTAGAGATAATACCTCCCTCGAAAATAAGTGGTTAATTCATGTATCTCCAAAAAATTAATATGAATGCCCTAACCCCCCCCTCCCCCCTTTGGATAGCCACGTAGTCCAGCTTTCAGCACCCTAAACCAATGTCACTTGCACTCTACAGGCATTGAGCAGACCCTAATTTAGCAACCCGACTATAGCTCGAAAGATAGTTACAAAGATCTTAGTAAATAGCAAGGAGGAGCGCACTATGATATGCACTAAAGGGGCAATTAACCCTCAACGCACTTGGTAGGCTTTGGTAACGGCTACTCTAAACCTTGGCGAGGCACCTGGAATCCACGTAGTACCAATCCAAACCCTAATTTGATCTCCACGTGATCTCCCTAAAACCATATGATATGGACACGGGCTACTTCCAATGCATAAACAAAACAGCCATTTAGTTACGTACTACCTGGCCACCAACAAAATTTCATCCAAGCTTGGGTAATGAGCCACTATTCATTGATCTAAACTTGACTACAACACCTTCCTCAGTGCACGGGTTTTGGCTACAGGGCAATTTCCCATATCCTTTGTAGAATTTAGCCAGCCACTTCAGTTTACGCTGCAGCAATTGTGCTATTTTTAGCTGAAAAAAAAACACTGATGCTCTGTTGAGAAACTCATACAAAATCAAATTTAAAAAAATCTCTGGGAAAATGCCGCCTGGAGAGAACAGGGACTGAGGGACAGAACCAAAACAAAAAGACTCTGAACGAATGCACAAATCTGAGCATTGTTTATTGCAGTTTACGAAAGTCCACTCCCGCTTACATGACAATTCCTGAGCTGACGTACAAGGCCATTTCTTAAGTTTCCTCGGCCTTTGGTACTAATCTTTTCTTGGCGGGGTTTTGAACTTCTGAAGGGTGGGTTCATGACATTCTTGGTAATTGGGTGACTGGCCGACAGCAGCAACACAGAGATTGTACAGTACAGAGTCATGTGCACTGAACGGGGAGTTTTCCAAGGAAACTAGCTAAAATTCAATATTTTACAAAAGCAACCAATTTTTAGACAAGAACCCATCCGGATATTATCCTTGTTTCACCTAGGTAGCACCTGAGTATCACAAATTTTATATGGATTTTAGTTTAAAATTATGAGTTTCAACCAGTAATTTGGCAATTCTATTTGGGTTGATTTTACACTAACTGCCAGATCTCTCCGTACATTGGTCATGTGCCTTGGCACTGTTGGCAGTCTCTCAGCATGCTTTGGAGAAACCAAGTTACGTCATTCACCACTCTTGCAAATTGATCCTGACTTGCATGGATATCCAAGTTACGCTACTCCTCGATCTTTGGTACATCAAAAACTTGGAGACTCTTGTACTGTAAACAGTGATGACGTACTCAATCCCTCCATTACTTTCTGTCTCAATGAATGTGTTACATCAAATGTGGTACGCGGAGTACACAAAGTCCTTCGAAAGCCAAAACAAACTCTAGGACGCAACAAATCGGCTAGGGGTTTGGACACAATTTTTTCATTATTGCAATAGAAAGATGCTAAATTCAAATTGACTAATTGAAGTGCAACTATGTTTTAGAGAGTATGCCTACCCTACTAATGAATTTTTGAGATTCTCTTATTCAAAGTGGATGAAATTCAACATGCATATTTAGGGAAGGTGAGAGAGACATTGAATATGAACATAATATAGAGACACCCCAATTTGACAATCCTCTTCAACTAAGTTTAGGTCGTATCCTAAATTGATGGTCAATAATGGTTACACATATATAGTGATTTTGATTGATTCACCGACTATATAGAGGGATGCATAGCGGTTCAAGGGTGTGGAGATGGTAGCTTGTGACATTAAATTTTGAATGTGATGATCGTGGTTAAGGGATGAACTGAGGGAGAAGGGTGCAAATGCTCAAGTTAAGCCAAAGAAGCTGTTTTGACACTTTATGCACAATAGATAGAAACTTCAGTTCTTTTTTGAGGCCACTGTGAATAAAGTGTCCATTCATTGTCCACTGGACAAAAAGCGGTTGCTATAAGACTACTCCCCTTTCAGTAGTAGACACTTCACTTTATGCAAGACAAGTTAAAGAAAACAACTAAAAGCATCTCTAACATCCCACGAAGTAATTTTGAGGTGCCATAAAGATTGCCCTCCCTCACTATATTTTTAACATTCTTGCTACACTTGTGAAGTACAGCCAGTGCCGCAGATTATTAAAGGTGACTTGGAGTTGCAACCGACCAAGCTCAAGTAAAGAGTTGAGTGTTTTTTGTGCTCGCTCATTAACCCCTAAAGAACCAAAGAACCAAGCATCGATATTTTAGACGATGTTCAAAATCACTTGCAGTTTTCTCATCTGTCATGCAATTTTTGCAGTGTGGATTTTTTTTGGTATATTTTATGGTAAGTTAGCTTTTTGCATGTGTAATCCAATTAGGATGATTTGTGAAATTTTTATGCCTCATTTCATGTTGTAGTGATTCACTCAAAATTTCAAAGATTTCAATGTAGAAGTGCTCTTGAAAAAATCAACTCATAAAATTAAGCAATCAAAAAATAATCAAAAATCACTACACTTAGAGTATTACATTTCAAACCATCACAACAAGTTTTATCCACATATTAACTATATCTTATTCATAATTTAACTACAAAATATTTTTGAATATAGGGTTTCAAATTTTATACAAAATATTGGTAATAGAAAATCACAAATCTAACCACATAGATAAAATCTAAATTTTACAATGTACAACTTTTATTCATACATCAAATTCAAAAAATCCCTCTTAGTTGCATTTTATAATGCATCTTTGTAAAATTGTCAAATTTCGAGAGGGGTGAGGACGTATAGGGGTTAAGGTAGCAACACCAACAACTGTGACTTTGGAGCTTCTTAGCTGAGGATTTGGTCAAAAAATCTTGAAAATAAGATTCATGGATCTGGTAAACAAAAAGGATGTCGAGAAAATAATAATAATAATAAAATAATTTGCATCATTATTTGATAAGAATTTTTTAAGCTATGGAACCATGTGGACTAGTGAGCAATAGTAGGAGGCTATGAACCAAAAAACAACAAGGAGTTTTGTCACATTCTTGCTAGAAAGATATTGGTCACATACTTCCCAATTATTAGTGCACCTATAGTTCAACAACTGATCCCTCCTAGTTATTGGTGTTGCTACCTTAATGTGCGCAAAATAAGCTCCTCTCCCTTGCAACCACAGTGGAAAAATGGTTGACAATAATAAGTTTAGGGTTCCAAACTTGGAGATTGGGTTGCCGGAATCACTAGCAAGCCCCTCATCAAAATGGACTCGCAAACAAGCCCTTGACATACCAACACCATTTCCAAATATTGTTTCCCGACTGAGTACCAGTAATCCAGCATGCTTGTATAATTTCATTTTTTTAATTTTTTTTCCATTTTTTGCAGTAAGGTAAATCACCCTATTTGTGAGACGTGATTATGCCCTATTTGTGCCACTTTGTCGTCATTATGTACATATCACTGTATTACATTTAAATTTTTCATATGTAGACTACTAGGCACAAATAGGGCAGCATAGCTTAAGTCAGACGTAAGTTCCCCACCTGCGTAAAAGTTCAATTAGTCATGCCAAACCAGATCCCATGCTTGACTGACAAGGACGTCACAAAGCAATTCATGCCTTGGAAGGTTCTTATCTTCAATTAATTTGGTATAACGTATCGCCTGGAAGCCAACCACGTTACCACGCTCCTCATCTTGTCACTACAATTTCGCATCCCTAGAAGGCCAGAACCAGGCTTATATAACTGAGTCCTCATTAGTCCCATTTCTGGGTCCCCATTTTGTGTCATTCTGCTACTTCAATTGCAAATAATAATTAATAAGCTCACGTCTAACCAAAGTCTCTGATTGTTGATTGTCACAAGCACTGTAGTCATGCAAAGTCCACTTCACCCATCTGACTCAACATAATTATAACCCCAGGCATTCTAGGGTACAATGATTTTTTTTCCCCACAAGAAAATTACTTCGTACTACTACCCTTGAATCTAGACGACTCCAAAATTTCCACCGGTCAATTCAGCTTCAGTATTCCATGTTCTCATCCACAGGCCTGCTTTGAACAAGTACATTGAATTCCGCATCACCGTATTTGTATCAAATTTTCAAATGTTAAGACATAGGGTGGTTATAATATATTATATAGTGGATGGGCTGGGTACCATGGTGCAAATTTCAGACAGAATCAAATGATTCCGAGAAAATCTCTGTCTCTGGATTGGAAAAGGTGAAAAAGCAAAGTGGCTATTTAAGTTACTTGTACCATAATTCCCAGGCATTTAACTTACACTTGTACAAAATGACAGAGCAACAGTAATGGCCATGACTGGTCAGGCTGCCCCTCCGCCTCAGCCATGTATGCGGCGGTGGAGTACTCAAGCCGGGCCTGCAGAAACAACAACAACAACCGGAATCAGTCTGCAACGAAGCTTTTTTTCTTCTTTCCTTCCTTTTTGTATGGACTAGCAAACCAAGTATTCACCCTTCCCCTGCAGGAACAGGAAACATCGACAATGTTTGCCAAACCACGCAATGCATGCATGCTCATACGTGACAGAGAATTTGATGAATGAGCTTCGTCCGGTGTTGTATCGATCGTTTGTTGCAAGAAGAAGAAGAAGAAGAGGATCGCTCAGACAGTGAGCATTTTGGCTACTTGTTAGAGTACCGCTTTATTCTACAGTGGTAGTGTCAGAAAAGCCTGGGCGTGCTAGTTGGCTGTGAGGGAAACGGAAGAGCTCTTGACCGCGGTGTTACGTTCGAGGCAATTGACAGCCAGCTTAGTTCTGGATAGCGTTTTCCTGCAGGAGATGACATGGAGGGGGTTAAGTTATGGAGGTGGTCATGGCCAGTGCTGCCTTTACTCAACGCCATTCAGAGTAGATGATTGTAGTGTAGATGGTGGCATGGCCAGTGTTTGATTGTACTGGAGCTCGCTGCTAGCTAGCTTGCAATGATCAAACACTTCATTATCATGGTGACGACCACGACCCTGCACCTGGATCCATCCCGACCAGGATATTGCTAGATTGCTCGCACCAAATTGGGTGATTAAGTCACTGTACGTTTTGCAACCGCTTTGCTTTTACTACTTAAGGTGGGTGTTGATCTTGCATGTTTTTTCAGCTAGCCCCCCCTTTGAGTTCGGGGCTCAAGCGTGTGAAGGCCAGAGCTTCCTGTTTGTACGTTTCCCGATTGCGCTTCTTTACTAAGTGTGCAGATGATCATGTGACCTATGATATCATGTGTCACGTGTAGATCGAGATTGGAAAATTCAGGACTAAGCAATCCTTCTTAGTTGGCTTTTGTTCAATCCATGGTGAGGTTAAAACTCCATAGCCAGTAGAGAGAGAGACAATTGGCGTTTCGAAATTCAAGAACTGACTAGCTCGTTCTTTGATGTTTGCTGCGTTTTCCCGATTGAGCTCCTTAACTTGTGCAGTTGATCATGTGGCCTGCAGTTATGATATCATGTGTCACGTGTAGATCGAGATTGGAAAATTCAGGACTAAGCAATCCGTCTTAGTTAGCTTTTGTTCAATCCATGGTGAACTCGCTAACTAGTCAGGTTAACACTCCATAGCCAGTAGAGAGAGACAATTGGCGTTTCGAAATTGATGTTTGTTGCGTTTCCCGATTGAGCTCCTTAACTTGAGCAGTTGATCATGTGAGCTGCAGTTATGATATCCTCTGTCACGTGTAGATCGAGATTGGAAAATTCAAGCAATCCCTTCTTAGTTAGTTTTTGTTCAATCCATGGTGAACTCGCTACTTGCAGATGACAGACGTTAAAACTCCATAGCTAGTAGAGACAATTGGTGTTTCCAAATTGAAGAACTCACTCACCAGCTCGCTCTTTGATGATTAGGATCCCAATCATATACGTTGTTCGTAGAAATTAGGTTAGCGTGATGGCAATTTTCGTGTACACAAAGTGATCTGATTGTGAATTGTGTGTTTTTGCGTCTTTGGTGCAGCCATTCTTTTTCTTTTTAGACACGCGTTCTAATGGAAGGGCCTTCATAGCAGAACTGATCGAGCGGCAACGAAGGTAACCTCTCCATGTTGTTGGTACTTTTCCCTCGTCTTCAGATCTCCAAAAAGAGCTTCAAGTTTCTTATGTTACCATTGCCAGAACTGTCATACATGTCACAGATATCTGTGTCGAAAGCTGAATCCTCGGAGAGAGATTCAAATTGACAATTAAGCTTCATTTCTATTATGCTCCACTTGTAGCAGACCTGTCGTTTTTCATTCCCCACTTTGTGAAAACAGTGAATAGTGGCTATATATTATAACTTACTTGTATTTCTGTTTTCTTGTGACCAAAACCACTCACCAGCACTAACACAATCCATGTGCGTGGCGCGGTTTCATTCCTTTTTCATTTATAGTAAGTGAAAAACGACACATTTCCTACTAGTGCATGCTCTGTGACTGACATGATCAGAATCAAATGTCTGATTCAGAAAATTGTATGATTCAGGAGAATGGATGATGGGCGATGATGGGGAAGAATGTAAGTAAGGAGTGACAAGAGTGATCAAGGGCATGGCTGCTGGGTGGCACATGAATTCACACATGAAGGAGACATGGAACCGGCGTGGGCAATCATCCTGGCAGTATTAGCGGCCGCTTTACCGTCCGTCCTGCTCTTTCTCATCATCTACTTCCTCTCCAAAAGGCTGTACAGAAAATACTTCGTCACGGAGCCCGAGCCGGCGCCCATCGACAGACGAGATGCGGCGCTGCAGCGGAGCGCCCTGATGGCCAGCTTGTGGCGTTCCAGCGTCCCGCTCAGACCATTCCAATGGAGCGAGCACCCGTCGCACGTCATCACGGCGCTCGAGCACGGGTATTCATGATATTAGTGTCAACTAATTGGTTTCTTGCTTTTGCTCTATTTTGGGTAGAGTGGTGGGGCAGTCCATGTATCAATTTAGGGTTAGGCCCACTTTATATTTGAGGTTGAATTGAGGGCTGGCCCAAACTCTTCAAATTTCAACTAGTAGGATCGTTCAATTCTTTCAAATCCGGCTCAAGGGCTTTACACTAGGGCCGGGCTAGAACGAGCAATTTTTCCTATGTGGCATGATTTTGGCGCCAAATCTTTGGGCCAATTTGATGAAATCGGGACAAGGTTTTCCTTGGCCCAAACTCCAAACTTGAGCCGGATTGAATCGGGCCTGCCTTCCATCCAGCCCCAGCCTGTGTATGAAGTGGGCCTTAGGTAGCCCATTATCCGTTTAAGAGAAATTGTCTAGGGCACGAGTAGGGGGTTTGACAAACTTTTCACTTAGAAAAATTGTGGAAAATTTGAATCAATTTGCCAGAAACATATAGAATCACATCGTTTAGACTTCATGGTTTCTTCTTCTTTAGATCTAGGAAAAATAAGTCCTTGATCAAACTCCCATTTCTAAGATGCAAAACACCTTATTTATTTTGTTGGTTTATGTTATTTCTACCTTAGGTACTTATTCCACATTTTTCATGGATCTCAAATCCAGATGGGCGGCATTCGCATTCTCGTACGCGGCGTCTGCGATGGGCGCGTTTGCCGGGCCCGTGCACCAGATGTGGGAGATGTGTGGATCGTGCTCGGGGAAGAAGTTCTGTGCGCCGGAGATCACTTGGAGTGGCGAGGACGGCATGCAACAGATCCGGTTGAACCCGGGCCTGCGGTCCAACAAGGACGGGTGCGTACTACCCGTGCAAGCGCTCCAAACCTCCTTGCCTTTACCGGGGCCGGTACTTGGTCCCTGCCCGTTCCCGCAGGAGAGTTACTTCGAGATCATCATTCTGGCGGAGCTCAGCTCCGAGCACAGCTCCCTGGCCGGCAGTGAACGTGTCAAACTGATTGCGCAAACGTTGACGTCCGACCGGTACCGACAAAGCTTGGGCGAATTCAACGAGGCGGAGCTAACGTATGGCAGGTATGAATGTATGCACAATGCATAAATTATATAAAGAATACATAGATATTGGTGTGATGAGTGAATCACTAAATATGAAGAGAGAGTGTCTTAACAACATCTCAAAGTTTATGATTTTGGTATTCTCAAGGGTCGTAGCCTTTATCTAATAGGTGTAATTAGGTAATTAGATTCACCTCTATTTTGTGTAATTAGATTAACCTCCATTAGGTGAATGTCCCGACCCTTAAAACACAAGTAGATGCTAGCCTCAAAAATAGGTATTAGGATGGGTCAAATGTACATGAGAGGACCATTGCAAGCATAAAATCTACCCATCAAATTTGACATACTTGCAATTGGAGGCCTCTCTAACCCCTAAACGTACCAGTCCCTTGAACAAAAGTAGATCCTAGCTTGAAAAGTAGATATTAGCATGGCTTAGATGTACATGAGGTGTACATAAGAGGACCATTGCTAGTCTAAAATCTACCCAACAAATTTGACATACTTGTAGTTGGAGGCCTCTCCAATATTATCAACAACTCCCCATCACGAGAGATTTATTGTAATTGGTAGAGAATCCAATAGGCTTACAAAGATGACTTCGATGAAGTCATCCGAGGTTGTATGAGAAAGTTGTAAGGCTTTGACGGAATCTGTTTGTGATCCAGTTTGTGATCCAGTTTTTGAACGCTGGGATGTTTAGGGACTAATATTATCAACATTTTCCCATCACAAGAGATTTACTTTCAATGATAGAGAATTTAAGAGACTTGGAAAGGTAACTTGGATGAAGTTGTCTGAGATTGTATGAGAAAGTTACAAGGCTTTAAACATGTTCTTGTTCCTGGACGCTGGGACGTTTAAGGGTTAACTAACTAGTTGGCATCATGGACTGTATAGGACTAACTATTGTCTAAATAACATTGACATAGGACTCTCTACTGCATTGTTGGAACAGCAGGAAGGTGACGAAGTCGAACAGGAATCAAGTGGACGACGAGAAGAACTTGAGCTCGAAGAATTTGACTGGGGAATCGTGTGAGAGTCATGAACTGGGCCTTGGCGACGGGGAGTTGTCGTTGCAAAGCGAGAACAACAAGCAAATCGATTGGGACGAATTGCTGTCTGTGGGGCTTGCCGGTGCTGAAGCGCCGCCGTTCCGCCTGCTGGGCTTCGACCCTGGCTCTGTGGGCTTCCTTTCCGCCGACGGTCAATGCTACGTCAATGGTCAGCCTTTCTTCCTTTCAGTTCTTGATGTCGTTTTTATTAAATTTTCAAACAAAAATTGGACTAAAATCATAACGTTCTTTAGAGGCCCATTGTTGCACCTCTGAATCTCAAGCATGAGTTTTCGAGCATTTTCTCTGACTAGTAGGAAATGTGTTGTTTTTCACTTACTAAAAATGAAAAAGGAATGAAACCACGCCAAGCACATGGGTTGTGTCAGTGTTGGTGAGTGGTTTTGGTCACAAGAAGACAAAATTATAAACACAATATTCAACCACTATTCATTGTTTCCATGAAGTGGGGAATGGAAAACGACAGCTACTAGTGTTCAATTGAAGCTACTAGTGTTCAATTGAATCAAGCAATGAGGGTTGGAGAGTTGAATTATTTTATTTGCAAGTCGTTTTATTGAGTAGATGTGTCGGAAGATGATAGGTTATTCACTAAGGGTTCGAACCAAAGGTATTCTTTTGAGCCACTCGATCAAACAAGAAAGTTGAAATTGTGCAATCTTGATCGAAAAAGGGCACAACATGTTATGGGATGATAGGTTATTCACTCATGGGTTTGAACTCGTAACCAAGGCTATTCTTTTGAACCACTCAATCAAACGTAAAATTGAAATTGTGCAATCTTGATCGAGAAAGGGCACAATAGGTTATAGATTGCCGTTCCACACCGGTTGTGTAGTTCATAACCTGAAGTGCACTCATCTGATCAAGATTTTTCAATTTCAATTTTTTGATTGATTTAGTGGTTCAAAAGAACAACTTTTGTTATAAGTGAATAGTCTACCATCTTGTGACACACCTGCTCAAAAAAGAGCACAATAGGGTATGAGAATTCTAACTTATTGATGTCACATGTAACCTTTAAACATCCTGCTTATTTTTCTCCTCATTTTAAAGTCATTTTCCAACACTGCAGTTCGATCATGCCACTGTGCTATTGAGTAGAATATTAAATTTTGCTTGGGTCATGATGTTCAAAGTTATTTTTAGTGTTTTTTGTTTTTTAATCTAAAACTAGGATAATGTGAATTACATGAACTAAAATGAAAAAAAATAAAAAAAATAAAAAAATAAAAAAATAAAAAAATTTAAAAGAGAACTTGTGGATTTATGGGTGGTCTAAGTTTTGTTGCCAACTGTGCAACACTCATATCTCACTTAATATTGATAAAAAAAAAATTAAATGATTTAAAGTGGTGATGAGAGTAAAATTTGGGTTTTTAAAAAGGATTCAAAGTGCTAATGAAACTTGAATGTGGGTTTCTTAAATGATTCAAAGTGGTGATGAAAGTAGATTTTAGGTTTTTTAAATGATTTAACTCTTTAATGTCCCGATTCAACACTACTTTTGAAGATGCATTATAAAATGTTTGATGAATAACAAAAATGGGAGTTGATGTACGAAGCAGAGTTGTAAATGTCAATGTGAAGATCACCTCTCTACAGTTGGATTGATCATATTCTCTTATTAATAAATTGTAATCAGATTTTTCAAGATTTTCTTTTGAAATTCGATTAGAAATCCCAAATTAACCAAATAAATAAATCAAATTAAATCGTTGTAATGAATTTGGAATAACATGTACTACCAAATGGTATGATTACCATTATTTGATTCTACTTATTTTGGGAAATCATGTTTAAGATCTCACTTTTTGAACTAAGAATGAAACTTGACATAAACCAATTTTGCTATTTAAAAAAAATCGCACTATCTTATTTTGAAGATTTATACTGTACAAATGATAGTCAACTAGCACAACAAGAACTAAGAGAAATTTTTAATGGATTAAAATTGTCGATGTATGTAGTCAAGAGAATAATTTGAATTTGTTCGTCGTCCACTATGTGGACATAGGCGTGTCAAAGGATTACAATGGAAATGAAACTAGAATGTGGGGATTTTTAATGATTCAAAGTGGTACACCGAAATCACCATATACTATGGCCCACGGTATTTACAAGAGGCTTTACTAATAATTAGAATTTCAAATTCTTGTGGTAAAATTCATCCAACTTGGATGAAAATTTGTTTAAATTGGATGAAATTTTGACAAATGGATGAATGTACCCACGCCATTCACGCACCCACAGTATATGGTGATTTTTGTGTAATGAGCTACACTAAATAGGTAGATTAGTGTTAGATACACTAATTTACATAAACATGTTGTAAGTTTTTTCTGTTGACCAATTTTTTTACCCTCTATATTGGTCAAAATAGGGATCTTTCAATAGTATTGGAATCAATGTCTTTGGTAAAAAAATTTGTCGAGAGTAAAAGTCTATAATATTTTCAATTCTTATAATTATCTAACACTAATCTACCTATTTAGTGTAGACTTATTAGTTGAGCTAAAAAGCAATTTCTTATTTTATATAGACATGTTTGAATTGAGTACCCAAGTTAAATTACATGGAGATTTGAAGGAGAGAAAAACACCTGAACCGTTATCTTGGTGGATTTTCACACTGCCAAAATAATCACGTGGAATGAACCAGGGCATGCTGATTAGATTTTCAGGTTGTGTCTGAAACTCGGCCCCAAATCACTGAAATCATCTACAGTAGTAGATTTCGTATTTCCATAAATGGAACTTGTTTGCCATGTTGGATGACTTTGAGACCTGTTTTAGCATTGCGGGCTGGAGATTGTGGGCCATAATCATTGCAGAAATGAATTTGAAAAAAATAAATTAAAAATCATGTCTACTGAATCCTCACACACAGCCGGTCTGAAACGGATGAAGAAAAATGTACTTTTTGTTGACTTGGGAAAATGTGTTCAAGGCTACATGTGGTGTTTGGTTGAGCATAACCTTTTCCACAAGTCAAGGAACAAAGTTTGTAGATTGATATTTGAGTTAACTAAAATCAAAACAGGTGATTTGATCCCAAAAATATAAGGAAAACCAGAGTTTATGTTGTCTTTGATTGTAACCAAAATCAAATCAAATAGTGAACTTTACACCCTCCACCTTCAATTTTAAACATGAGCTTTGCAAGCCAGTTCAAGTCGTCGGAGCCACCTATTTAGACCAACCACCTAATTAAATATCAAGCCTTGCCATTGTCTCAAATTGGGTGTGGGTCAATGCCTTCAACCTTGGCTCTCTGTGAACTCACCTTAATCTGAGTTTAGCCACTTTTGTGACGGCAAAAACTAGTTTACCCTCCTTTCTATTTTGAAAACCATGCTAGTATGTTTCGCTATTTTAGATACCAATTAGACTCACGTTACCTAACATGTATTCTTTCTTCTTTTTGGTTAACTCTATTGGTTTATCAGTGAAATAAAAGCTTAACACTAAGAATTTAACATCACTATTCTTAAACAAAACAAGTAAAGGTTGTCACTTATTTTTTACAAACTTTTCTTATCGATCGTTGTTTCGGCCTTGAATCGGGTCATGCTTTGTTCACTAGTAGAAAAGGTGACACTGTAAAGCCAAGGCAGACTATGCATGCTACTGAATGTTATGGAACGTCGTTTGTATACTCTTATTTTTAAGCATTGCTTTATTGTTTTAATGTTGTGGTGGTGAATTTTAATGGGGATGTGGAGCAGGCATGCCATATACACAAGGACCAACAAAAAGGCGACCATGGGGAGCAGTGAAGACAACAGTGGGATGCGGATTCGAGCCGAAGCTGAAAAGGGTGTATTTCACTTTGAATGGGGAGCTCATGCACGAGGCGTTTCTCAAGAGTGCGGACTTCGCCAATCCCCTGTACCCCACCATAGCCAGCAACTACGACGTGACAGTTTTGGTGAACTTGGGCCAGAGGACGTTTGAGTACGTCCCTGCCAACGTCGCGCGCGTCGCCAACCCCTGCTGCCGCATCCTCCAGGCCGGGGGGCGGCCGTTGAAAAACGCCTCCTTCTTCGACGACGACGTCACCGCCGCGGACCTCTTCTCCATGGGCCGATTCGACTCGCACTGGCTGGCCGACCTTGAGTACGCTAACACTCAGGAGCAGCTCCAGCACCATCGCTACGGCCACTCCGAGGCCGAGTCGGACCTCTTTGAGATCGTTCTCGATGGCCATGGATTGAAACGGTAGAGCCTCGGAATCGCCGGGCCCCACTCCACCCGTAACGTGTTCCTTTAAACCCAGGGTCTCCATATAAAGGTGGAACCCTAAGATGACATCATTCTTTTTTTTCACAGCCATCGAGCTCTCTCTCTTCTTTCCTCTCTGGCACAAGTCTATGGTGATGTCATCTTTGGTGGTTACCACCGCACCCTGGGTTTAAGAACGTTAGGGTTGACGTTGCGTCTTACGCGTTTTTGGGGTCCATACTATCCCTCGCCCGGTAATTATCCTACAATTATTATACGTGGAGTTACCTGGCCCATTAATGTGATTTGGACCCCCGCACCCCCTTTTTAAACCTTTCTAGGTTGCTGTCCATGTCCGCCCTGTTTCTCTCATGCGGTTAACTCTGTCAGGTTTCATGTGAAGAGAATTATGCATATCCAGCGTCTGTACAGCCTTTTTTTTTAAACGCAGATCGAGGAATGGGTACAGGTTTTTTGCAATGACTTTGTACAGTGTCGTGCTTTTTTGGATCTGGGAAATAATAGTGGAAAAAGGAGAGCTAAATTGATTGGTCTTTTCATGTATACAAACCGCTTGGATTAGAGATTAAATTTGGATTAAGATTGGGTCAGGTACCATATGGGAGCATACAATGTACCACTAGTGGAGGGATGAATTTTTTTCAATTATTTTTCCTGTAACAACCAAGCTTGCATGGTTTGAAGCCGACGTTCGATGCCATTGCTGTCGATCGCAGTGAATGACAAAATGGTGATGGCTGGAATGCAGTACTTGTTGTTGTCTGCAACATGCGGTTGTGTAGCTTAGTACTTGTGATTCAAGGCAGCACAAAGAGCATGGGTTGAATGTCTTCAAGGGAACTGGCCCTGTGGTCCAGGCTCCTCAAGGTCCCTTCAAGTTAAGCTTAGATCATTAATTTCTCACCAATATGCCTACTCCTAACCCCTATATGTACCGACCCTTTGAACACATGTAGATGCTAGTCTCAAATGAAGATATTAGCATGGCTCAAATGTACAAAATGTGGACCTGAGAGGACCATTGCAAGCTTCAAATTTACCCATCAAATTTAACGTACTTGCATTTGGAGGCCTCTCCAATATTATCAACTTCTTCTCATCACAAAAGGCGAGGACGTTCAAGGATTAACCCCTAAACGCCGCTCAAGTTAAAAACTAGCTTATGAATGAAATTGACTATCTAATTGCATCCACTACATGCATGATTCCATCCAATTCTTTTGGTGAAGGATTTTTTTTGGTCATGCCATGTCTTCAAGTTAAACTTATACCATTCAAGCTATTATTAGATTTTACATGGAAACCCAACTACAAAATGAGTAGTAAAAACAATTCACCATGTTAGTAGTGTATTTTGGATTTTATTTTTATTTTTATTTTTTTCCTCAAACTAAATTTAAGTGATGAAAACGAGTTCTATTGCATTTGAACTTAACCAGCAAAATTAAACTCACCAAGTCTTGTCTCTACTCCACTTTGAAATTTTGAATTTTTTTGAAAATTAAGTGGTTTGTTAGAATATAAGCTTAGTGTGTATTACTAGGTTGTAGCAAAAAATTCAAAATTTAGATACACAGATGATTTTCATTTATTGTAATGTTCTTCATAGTAATTTACACCTCTAATAAAAAGAAATGAAATGAATTTTTTTAGTACATTTTGTAATTGATATGAATTTTCTTTACGATCACTTCAAAAAATCGTAGTAATTTCAAATTTTCACCAAATTTATGAAAAAAATCATGATTTATAGTAATCACATGACTTCATCCATATTTATAAAGAACTCCGGCCTTTGGGGGGACCGGCATGAATGAAGTGTCTGGTCATCCCATGACTTCAACTACTAAAATATATAGAACTAAATACTTATCTTATTTACAATGGCAAATATGAATGTGACATGTAAAGCATGATTCCATAGTAATAGGCCCAGGCATTTAACTTAGGGGTTAAGGGCTCGAAGAAGATGAAGACGAAGACGAGGAAATGAAGCCATGTGCAAGTGATGAGCTTTTTCACATCTTTTAGAGGCCGGTGACATGTACTTGCAGATTCTTCAGTTGTGTCATTTCAGCTAATTGGTTTAATTTGTGCCTTTGTGAGAAGAGATCATATTTGGGCCCATAGAGCACCTCCCGAGCTGCATTCCTTGTTGCACAAACTGTCATGTGAGTGACTGACCATAAATATCTCAACAACTTGCACTCCACCCTACTCACCATTACCAATTAAATTTGGGAGTTGATTCAATCTTTAACCCTTCAGTACCCAGGGTGTCCTTGGAATTGACAATTCGAGAAAAGTACTACTTATTTAGAAGAAGATTTTGGAATTGATATACAAGTGATTTTGAATTTTAGATTCCATATACAAGGTTTGATTCACAAATATTATCACCAATATTTAATTATAAAATTTGAAAGTTAAAATTAAAAATTCCTTCTAAATTTGATTGCAAACAAAAAAATTAACATTTTTTGAATAAAATTTGTTGAAATAAATTTGAAATGAGATGGTCTTAAACACGGTGATTCTTTCAAATTTTTATGTTCCTTAAATATATGACATCATTTTTGCAAGGCCACTTTTGAACTACAATCAATGCAATTTTGGCCTAGTCAATGTCAATGTGAAAGTTGTAGATGTCAATGTGAAGATCACATTGTATGGTTGGATTTATCATATTTTTTATTGATATTTTAAAATAATTTTGCAAGTTTTTCACTTGAAATTTAATTTAGAATCCCAAATTAACACAAAAAAATTAAAAATATTGTAATGAAACTAGAATAACAGGTACTAAAAGATGGTATCGTTTACATTATCTGATTCTACTTATTTTGGAAAATCATGTTGAACGTCTCACTTTTTGAACTAAAAATGAAACTTGACATAAACCAATTGTGTTGTTTTTTCAAATAATCACACTATCTTATTTTGAAGATTCATACCATACGAAATAATAGTCAACAAGCACAAGAATTAAGAGAAATTTGGATTGATAAAAAATTGTATATGATGTAGTATTAAGAAAGGTTGTAATTTGTTCGTGAAAGCCGCGTCAAAGGGTTGATTATGTTGAAAGCTTTGTTACTATATCAATCACAACTATCCTAGTTCTTACATTAGGTAACTTAAAACGGGCTTCCATGGGGGCATTGGACTGGTAGAGAACGTTAAAAGACAAATTATGAGGTCCCAACTTCCACCTATGCTCAGTGTCAACAATGTACGGGGAGATTCAGCAGCTAGCGTAAAATTAGCCAAATTACCGGTTGAAACTCATAATTTTAGGCTAAAATCTAGATAAAATTTGTGATATTGGAGTGCTACCTAGGTGACGCACAGATAATAAGCGGGTGGGTTCTTGTCAAAATTGATTGCTTTTGGAAAATACTGGATTTTTGTTGGGTCCCTTTCAGTTCTCCCTGCTCAGTTCTCAGTGAGCGTTGAAAGTGGACTTTGCATTTCATCCACATCACCATGCCCTGTGTGAGCTACATGATTGGTTAATTTGTGGAGAGTTTCTAATTTTATTCACTAAATTGCTCAACCTATCAATGAATGCATGGAAGTGATGTGCAGTTTTTTCTAATGGTAGAGAGCTTGAATCTAAGACCCGCTCGACTCTGCATAGAAGGAGGTCCTCGGGCTTAGGACCTCATTTCCAATAAGAGCCCCAAATCAAACATCTCTCTACTTTAAAATTTACGCATTTTATGATGATTTTTTTTTAGGAATTTTCAATAAGTCATATGTAGACTTTAAATATATTTGTTGTTTGACCAACACATGCAATGTTCTGTGTTGATATAAAATTAGACCTCATTTGAATTATATTTTTCACAATATGATCAATTGAATTTGTCATTTTAAAACTATGAATCCTTGATTTTTGTTGCCTAGAATGTGTCACAAAAGAATTACGAGAGTACCATAGCAGGTTCACCAAAACATAATTAAAAAATAAATTAAAACTTAAAAATTTGGAAATTATGATGAAAAAAGAAAAAAGAAATCATCAATTTTCTATTTATAAGCTATTTTGGGCCATTTTTCATTTTTTTTCAAAATTGAAAATCAAATTCTTTTAAGGACCAAACCTTTTTTTCAAAAAATATTAAATACTCATTTGCATGGTGGCAACCCTACTATGATACTACGGTACATGAAAAAATTAGAAAATAAATAATAGCTATTGTGTCCATTGAAAAGTTATTGTGTTCATTGTTTATTAGAGCGTGTTGAAAACATTTAAGATCTTCGGAATTTTTTAGAAATCTTGTATGATTATTGAAATAGTACAAAAAAGCCATCTACATTCTCAAATGTTCAAGTCTTTAAACCCTAATTGCTCAAGTGTTCAATTTTTGGATGATGTACAAAATCAAACTTTGTTTTCTCATTTGTCATACAATTTTTGTAGTGTCAATTTTTTACTATTCATTTTATGGAAAGTTAGCTTCATCAACGTGGAAAATGACTAGAAAGAGAATGATTTGTGAAATTTTTATGCCTCACTTCATGTTGTAGTGATTTACCAAAAATTTCCAAGATCTTAGTTCAAAAGTGCTCTTGAAAAAATCAACCCATAGAATTAAACAACTAAAACATATCCGAAAATAACTACACTTAGAGTATTACATTTCAACCCATCACAACATATTTCATTCACAAATTGTCAATATTTGAGACGTAATCAAATTACAAAAGAATTTTGAATTTTGAGGTTGAATTTTATACAAAAAATAGGTGATAGAAATTGAAAATTTAGCCGTATCGATAGAATCTAAAGTTCAAAATGTACAACTTTATTCGTATATCAAGTTCAAAATATCCGTTTTAGTTGTATCCTATAAGAGCATGGCCACCCTTGCCCTCAACAAGTGGCCTTTTGGCACTGTAGAGGGCCCTCACACTTTTTTCTCTCCCACCCTTAGGTTTGCCAGTGGCCTCTCTTGCAAGGCCTCTGTAGAAATGAGCTTTGCCACGCTAGGTTGTGGAGTCTTGCATTTGCCTCTGGAGCTTGAAATCCGGGCTATTTGAGGGAGATAATTATTGCATTAATTGCGATAATCACCCATGGCCCAACATGCATGTGCTGGCGTGGCGCTTTCCATCCTCTTGATTTGAATGTAATCAATGAATCATTCCTACCCATGGCCCAACATGCATGTGGTGCTTCCCATTGGCCATGGGCTCTTCATTTTTCAGATTCTCAAATTCAAGGAGACTCAACAGTGGGGGTTCAGAATTTGAAAGGCCACTTGAACTCCTACAGTGCCCTCTCAAACCACTGTTGAAGGCCACTTAATGAGGGCATGGGTGGGAATGCCCTAATGCATCTTTGAAATTCTTCAAATTTGAAAAGGGTTGTGGGCATTTAGGAATTAAATTTTTCCAAACGTTCATATAATATATGTATTTAAACAGAATCTACTGAAAATTTCAATTAGTTTGTTAAATATACTATTAATTTTTTTAATTAAAAATTAAAAATTTGGATGATTGATTTAACAATATAAACATTCATTCTACAATTAACCTTTTGTAAGCATGAAGTCTTTGAAGTAGAATTTTTTGACATTTAGAATAAATTAATACTTCAACAATTCTAGAGATAATCTTTTTAGAAGAAAAAATTATTAAAAAATAACAAAAAGAATAAAGAATTGTTTAATTTTCAAGTGCAGTACAAAAACGTACAATTTATTAGTTGTAACTTACAAATTTTAGCCAAATATGGACTTTAATTTTATTGTAGGGTTCTCAATGCCTATATATATTTATGTGTGTATTAATGCTCTTATTTTGAATTAAGAAAATAAAATTACTTTTGCACATAGAAATGTTCATTGTTTGTTAGTTAACATATATGAAGGAAGGAAATCAAAGATAAGGAAACCAAGTTTGTTAATATATTAAAATCAGTATTTTGCAATATGCAATAATAAAAGATTGTTTGAAAATACTACTAACCAACGTTAATAGTGGAATGCCTATAGTGAAATGTTTAGATGGTCTCTTAATAGAAATTATTTGATGGAATCAATCCAATCCATTTCAATATTGGGGTTTCATATTTAATTTTATAAAATGTATATTATTCATACTTTATTAAAAAACATTGTTATACACATACAAGGGATTTTTTTTGTAAAAAAGCATGGTATACATGCAATTAGCATTAGCATGTTACGTTTAACCCCTAAATGACTAACTAGAACCTTCTTCAAATTTAGAGACTTGCAAAGATGCATTATAAAATGTAACTAAGAGGGATGTTTTGAACTTGAATGAATAGATTTTGTACATTATGAATTTTAGATCCTATTCATATGGCTAGATCTATGATTGCTATCACCTATATTTTATATAAGATTTGAAACTTAGTATTCAAAATTATTTTCTAATTCAATTACAAATAAGATACCATACGTGGAAGGTAGGGTTGGAAAAAAATAATTCCCCAAAAAATGCCAAGATTAATAATAAATTTATTAAGTATTTTGTAAAAATCAACAAAAATAAAATCAACAAAAAGTCGAAAAAAATACTCAAAACTAGATGAAAACATAACACTCAAAGAAAATCATAGACAAAAAAAAAAGTGTTTAGCAAGTGAAGTTTTTTATGTCTGCTATTAATAGCCATTTTAAAAATATTTACTTTTGAAAGTGCCGACCTCCGCTGCTTCAAATTTTATTAATTATTCGGCATGAAAGTGCCGAGCCTGCCTTCCACGTACGGTATTGACAGTCTGTGAATGAAATATGTTGTGATGGATTGAAATATACTCTCAGTGTAGTGATTTTTGTAGAATTTTTGGTTGCTTTGTTTTATAAGTTGGTTTTTTCAAGAGCACTTACACACTAAGATCTTAGAATTTTTGGGTGAATAAGTGCAAAATGAAATGAGGCATAAAAATTTCACAAATCATCCCCTTTGTTATAGGTTCACACATTGAAGCTAACTTCCCATCAAATATATAGAAAAAAAGCCACACTACCAAAAAAGCACGATGAATGAAAAAGATCTTTTCATTTTGTACATAGTCCAAAAATTGGACGCTTAGGCAATTAAGAGTTAATTAAAAGAATGTATATAGAAAATGTATATAAAATATATAAAATTTGAATATAAGAAATGTATACAAAATGTAGTATTTTAGAGAGGATCGTAAACCCGCATTATGTGTAAAGATAGGGTGCACATCTGAAGTGCACATATATAGAAAGCCATATTATTGTAGCCTATAAGCAACTTTGGCAAAAATTATGATGACTTATGAGCAATAATTCGAGTTTTTCTTAGGCTTTACCCTTCGCATCTATGTTTGATCTTTAAACACTTTTTGCAACAACCACCTATTGTACACACCTTGATGTTTTTTAATGATTTAGATTTTGGGATAATTATAGATTAGAGCATCTTCAAATGGAAGGTAGAATAATCAAACAACACAATACTAGTATTGAGCTAATTTCTAGTAGTTACAGTAGATTGGGGTAGTCATATCAAAGTTTTGGAAAGCCCATAAAGCAAAATAAAGTGAGGCACATTCTAATGCTAAAAAAATACAATTCATTTATATAATGTTGTTGTCTACACATTTAGAATTTGAAAAGATTTCAACTAAAATGATTTAAATTAAGTTTATGGTGTAGAACAAATTTAGCATGTTCAAATTCTATACCCTAGGTAATTCAACATTAGTGATGGGCGGGTATTGACTATGGATCTATAGAATGTAAGCTCGTCTTTAATTTGAATCTTTACCTTGATTCTTCCCATATTTCAAATTCATTATGAGGCTACATTTGAGAATCCTTTGAACAATACGTACTCATCACTAGTCGACCCAAAGTCATTATTTGTTTCCATATACTATCTTTACCATATATGGATATAAACCCCAACCTATCTATCTAGAATAGCTTATGAGATTTTTTCCCTTTATAAATCACGATTTTTTTATACTATGTTCCCAAGGGAATTACTTACTAAAATCAAATAGCCCACCCTCCCTCCCCAAAATAGTATTTAGAGAGGGATTAGGAAATAATTTGGATATTCCTATAATATTTAGAAATTTATTTGGGGTCTAAATATTATTTTATTTTAATTATTCTAAATATATTATCTACAGTAAATTTATCTGGGGTCATTTTGAAATTATTTATTTTTGAAGTCTTTCAAATCAAAATTGCTGCTCACGTTGGTTGTAATATTTTAGGCAATGACTTCCTAATTGTTATGTTATTCATAAAAGATTTCAAATTAATTTATATATGTGCTATGTTAGTCATATTCCTTTTGAACAAATATGCATTCTTTTTAATCATTTTTACATAGCTTGTAACTATATTTTATTTTTTACACAAATAAAGGGAGCCCTTTATTGCACAGAGAATAAGATAAAATACAAACCAACCCCGTCAGGACCGGCGAGGCCGGTAAACCCTACCTACTCACTAATGGAACTAAACCTAGGACCACTAAGAGACCAACATGGCTGAATCCCGTCCCACTTCGCAAACAGTTTCTTTCTGCACCAAGGCGTTTTAATCTGAAGCAGAAGTTGATCAGATTTCTCGGGATTGCTCGCATGTTTTCTCATGTTGTCTTGGGTTTTAGCCCATGCCATACAACCATAGTCGACCATATCAAGCCAGACTTTGCAGACTACCTTCTTGATGTGCCAGTACACACCATTGAAAGCTGCATCGTTTCTTTCGCACCAAATCATCCAGAGGATGGCTCCTCTAAGAAGAAGCCAAATACGACTGACGACTTTGAATCGTCTCGAGACTCTGTGGGCAAAAATACTTTGTTTCCACGTGAAGTATGTGTTGCTTGGAGGAGCCCGCGTAGGGGATCAATCCCGAGGACTTTTGCGACCTGCAAGCTGATCATCCGGGGGTCTGTTGAGGTCGAAGTGGAGACCGGGTGCTGGAGCAACGTCTATACTCTTGATCGGAGCCTCTATCTGCACCCCGGTCGCCTCTTACATCGTCGCTCCCTGATCAGATGCCTCGCGTGCCTCTAGCGTAGCGCCTGCCTTCGGCACCGCGCGCACCTGCGGCCGCGAGTTCTAACTATAATTTCATTTTATTTTTTCTTTGATACGCTTTCACTAAATAAATTATTTCTAAAGGAATCATCTAAGTGTTTCCTATGAGTGTACCATATAGCTAAGTATATATAGCCAAATACATGGTGAACATATACATGGGTCACTTCAATTATATGAAAAACATATAGTTGCATCATCTTATTTACGTTTTACATGCTATATTCCAAGAGGTTCTCAAGTGGTATTAAATCTCATTTCACTAATCTAAATGTAAACACGATAATAGGCATGATGAACATACAAGAGCATCAATTCACTTACTTACCATGTAGCGATGTGTGTGGTCTCGTTTGATTTTAGTTAAAATAGTCATCACTTACTTTTATACATTGGATTCCAAAATGATTCAAATAAGCATGTCTTCATTTGATGTCATAGGTTGATACAAAATAGGCTATTTTCAACAAGCATTTCAAAAGTTCAAAACACAAAAATAAATCTTCTAGCTTTATTATATAAATTTAATGAATGATATACTCTATATTTTTGAAAAGAAAAATACGTCTTAGAAGATATTATCAATTATCAAATTTACCAAAAAAAAACTTTCTTTTGTTTTGTTCAAGTACTAAAATAATAGCCGCCCTTCCATAACACATTGGATGAAAAAACAAACCAAGTTTTTAAAAACAACCTTCAAAGCAAATAACATGCAATGACAAGGCGCAATGATATTTCAAATCAAAGTTGAATTATATTATAATAATAAATCACACATGTGGTAAATTTCTATCCTTCATTGTATTCAGTGATTGAAGGTAGGAAACTTAAAGGCGAAGTATTCTTTAAAGTATGGATTGAAATTTCATCTAGTGTAGATTTGGAGAATAAGAGTGACAATGATCTAAGAATACATTCATGCCAACAAGAGTGATGAAGAAATGGGATATAATTCTCATGGACTTAAGAGAATTTTGATGTATAACTCATGTGAAGATAATATTTACTACAAGGTTAAAAGGTTATTCACACAAAGGAGGGAGCAATATATAATGTTTGAAGGGCATTCAATGTCCCTTTGTCCGGTGGGCACTGGGTCATTGACATTGCGAACATACACTTTATTCGCGTTGGCCTCGAAAGAGGACCGGGGTTTCTATCTTTTGTTTGAAGGGCAAAACAAATCACTTCCTCTCCTAATAGTTTAATCTCCAAAAAAATTGTTAACCAAAATTCCAAAACAAATTTTTTCAATATTAAATAGGGAATTTTGAATGTGTCAAACAATCAAGTTTGTCCTTAAAGACTTATGGCATTTAAGAAAAAAAATTGCTAGATTTTTTAGCAACTAAAAAATTTGTTACAAGTATTTTAAAATTGAAAAAAATATTCTATAGTAAATCTTTGTCTATGAGACATCTCTACTTTATTACATCTTTGTTAGTGGGGTGTAAAACATAATGAATTAAATATTATAAGAAGTCAGAAAATCTTCTCAAAAAGATTGTATGAGACCTTAAAATTTAAAATGAAAATGCACAAGGTGCAGATGGTTTGCTACAACATTTACAACATATAATGATATTTTATTGATCTTCAACTCAATAAATATATTGTAACATTGGATTCTTTGAGTTGCAAATTGCACATATTATTTATTAAAATAACTCAAAGTTAAAACTTTGCCTTTGAGAATGATTGAATTAAGACTTGTAGCACTACTCTAAATAGTATATTTAGTGTGAGATACACTAATTTACATAAACATGTTGTAAGTTTTTACTGTTGACCAATTTTTTACCCTCTATAGTGGTCAAGATGGGGATCTTTCAATAGTATTGGAATCAATGTCTTTGGTAAAAAATTTGTCGAGAGTAAAAATCTATAACATTTTCAAATCTTATAATTATCTCACACTAAATATACTATTTAGTGTACTTTATACATTTGTATCCTAGAAATGCAAAAGAAATAGGATCCAAGAGTTAGTGCAAAAGTAAACATACAAGTTAGTTACAAAATTATATGGTTAAAGTTTTCAAGAAATATGACTTTCTAGTATGTGTTTTATATATTTTTAAAAATTGATCAAACATTGTAGAATCAATCAATAAAAGATGATGTTATTACTAAAAAGTAAAAGATCAAATGTATTAATTGGTAGGTTTAAAATAAACAAATAAGCATTATAAATGAAGAAACAATTGTAGCATTATAATAGCTTTGTTACTATTTGTTTCTAAAAGCATGTACCAAATTTATAGGGAAACTATTTTTCTCAACTAAAAATTTTACAATGAATCTTTCAAATGAGTGAAAAAATGCATTTTAAAATAACCAATGATTATTCACAATATATTTGAGTTCAAGAGCCTTAAAGTGTACTTGTAGTTGAGTGGTCTATACTACTTTAGATATTCTAAATTAGAAGCTTGCTAGTTATTGTTTACAAGAGCTTACAAGAGTTTATAAGAGTCAGATTATAACGTTGGCTAAGATTAGGTCAAGATTCAACGAATTCAACTAAGATTTGGTCAAGACCTAGATGAGGATTCTATTAGAGCTAAATTTCAAGTAAAGGTATTTAACCCTAACGTCGAGTTTCCGGACGACGAACAAATTCCAATTTACACTACACTTACATTACTTCATGGATGAAACTCATTCAATATTTTGAAAATACTTTATGAAGTTGTTGTCCTATCTAATGGTTGGATTTGGTGTTACTAGGGTACATATTTTTTTAGACCACAAATGATTGTGGAAGTATGTCAAGCAGTTAACCAAGCCAAAATTGCATTGAAAAGTGGGCTTGCTAAAATGAGGTCATAAATTGAAGTAACACAAAATTTCCAAAAAATCACCATTTCAAGAGTATCTCATTTCAAATCCATTCCAACAAATTTTACTCAAAATATAAATATTTTGTTTGTAATTAAATTTAGGAGGAGTTTTTAATTATAACTTTGAAAATTTATAATAAAATATTAGTGACGACATTGGTGAATCTAACTATATGGATAGAACCTAAACTTCAATATCTACAACTTTCATCTGTATAAAAATTCCAAAATATTCTCAAACTGTCAATTCTGGGGACACCCTAGGACGTTTAAATTGAAGCATAAAACAAGTTTACTTTTGAAGGAACTTAAGTAAATCCTAAAAGACGGCATGGTAGGGAGCTATACAATATGTTCCAAGGCTTGTAGAACTCATGTGTGAACTTATGTTACTTTGTAATATATGTTTGGATTAAAACATTCAAGTTTGACTTTGTAGTTGGGTGGTTCATGCCAAAAATATTAACTTAACATTTATTGTTTAGTATATGAATGAACTAAAAGGATTTAGGAGAGAGTTTGTTATAGATATTTGTTACAAAATCGTACACAATGGATCAAAACAAAAAAGATATTGGGAGTTGGATTTTAAACAGTTCATTATCAACTACTATATGTATTTCTTTTGGATTGACTTTTATGTACCCTGAAATAACATGGACAAAAAAGTTAAATAGTATGTACCTAATTCTTCGTAAACAAGTTGTACAAATTGGTATAATAGGAGTCCAAATTTAGAAGTGCACCGGCAAATAATTATATTCAAGCCAAAGCTAAAGCATACGAGGAAGCTAAATCCAATATCAACATACAAATGAAACAACAATGGATAAATAAATATCAAGGTTAATAGAATATTTGATCAAAAAAGAAATTTCATATATTTAAATTATGAATTTGCAAGTACGAATCATTATGATTGTAAAGTTAAGACAATAAAAATTTGTAACAAAAATTTCATAAAACATTATAGAACTGATCAATTGTAATTTTGAATTGATCAAATATTATAGAATTGATTGATTAAAAGATAATGTTACTAAAAACTAAAAGAATGTATTAATTGACATGTTTAAAACTAAGAATAAAAACAACATGAATGAAGAAACAACCGTAGCCTTACAATGACTTTGTTATCATTGATTTCTAAAAATACTTTCCATAATTTCAGGGAATTGTTTTCTCAAAAAAGATTTCACGTGGAAAATTTTGAATGATGGATTCTATTTAGAAAAAAAACTATTCATTATTTACAATATATTTTAATCCCTTGAGGATTACTTATGCGTTCAATTTTCAAATGATGAATGAATTGAAACATGTGCCATATATACAAAATTCTTTAATCCATCTAAATCGTTTTGAGATTATCATTTTATTTTCTAAATTTTTGTATGGTATAATTATTTTATTTTATTTTTTCTAAGAATATTTCATGGTTCATAAATTACAATTCTCGTTACAGATACATTTCACCTCAAGAACTATCTTTTAAAGATAGAAAAAAGACAGTCAAATCATTTCAAAAATAAGAAATTTAAAATGTAAAAATCACTATTTGTATAATTAAAACTTACCATTTTGAACTTCATGAAAGTAAATTCTTATGAGAATCACTAACATTCAACCAACAATGATTTTTTTATATTAGATATAAACATGGTTAATAGTTCCTTGGAGAAATTCCACCAATGAGGTTGATATTTATAGTTTTTAATCCTTATAAACTAGCCCAAGTGTAAATTTTGCTAGTGAAGAGGAGTTTAGCCCGTAAACGTCACAGTGTCCAGAAACTAAATCATGAACAAATTCAAAGTCTTGCAACTTTCTCATACAACTTTGGATGACTTTCATCCAAATTACCTTTGTAAGACTATTTTTTTTTTTTTACAAATCACAATAGTTCTTTTGTGATGAGGAGTTGTTGATAATATTAGAGAAGCCTCCAACTGCAAGCATGTCAAATTCGTTGGGTAGATTTTATGCTTGCAATGGTCCTCTCATGTACACCTCATGTACATACGAGCCATGCTAATATCTATTTTTGAAACTAGCATCTACTTGCAGTGTTCGAAAGATCAGTACGATTAGGAGTTAACTTAGCTCGTATCCAAAAGAAAAATATCAACCAATAGTGATTTGGTTAGCAAAAAGTCTTCCGAAGTCAAATTGGGACTTTCAATTTTCAGGAAGAAACTTGAAAATTTGGGACTTTAAATTTGGGGTTGGTGTTAAAGGCAAATTTAGATAAATTTAACGAAGATGACGGGTAAGAAAAAAGCCCGTCACCAGAAGCAAGCGGAGTGAGACTAAATTTCGCCCACACTAAAAGCGCGCTCCGCTCAGTCACCTCCCCGCCGGCCGGAAGGGCAAGAGCCCGGAACTCCCGCACCTTCCCCGACTCTTCTCGTCTCTTCCCTTCCCTTCCCTTTCCTTTCCTTTCCTTTTCCTTTCCCCGTCGTCGTCGTCGTCGTCGTCTTCCTCGTCACAGTCGGAACTTCGCCATCGCCATAGCCATGGCCCTTTTGCTCTCGCCGGTCACATTCCCTCGCACAATGCAGCCCCCCCTTGGCCCAGTCTCTTCTCGCACTCGCTTTCACCGCCACCAGCACACCAGCCACGGACTCCACTTCACTGCACTTCACTGGCACCGCGTCAACAGTTGTTAAACTTCCTTTCCTTAGCCGCGTCAACAAAGACTTCGTCACCAGCTGGCCACCTTCCTTCGCCAGTGGCATTCGCGATCGGGAGCTCTACCGGACCGAAACTCACTTGTAGGGTTTTGTGTTTCTTACTAATTTTTTTTATCCCCTCATTACGTTTGGAGCCCAGAAGGAGCCATTTTCGTTTTAGTAACTAGTTGGAATCCCAATGAGGTTGCGGTGCGTGGGGTCGCGGATTTCGGCGTTGTGATCACGTCTTCCTTGCTCAGGTAGTGAGACTTGCGGGGTTTATTGATGCGCAATGTGGGTTGGATTAATTTGGGTTCCAAGTTCTATTGATCCGTCTTGGGGCTTTCGGAGACTCTAGCTTATTATGTGGTTTTGGGCTTTGAATCTCCAGATCTGTAAAGCACGATTTTCACCAAGAGGTTCAGGTTGCATTGCGTCAATTGATGCAGCGAAACGAGGGCGTTAAGAGAGAGGTAATCGTGGCGCTGAGTAGACCTAAGAATATCCACTGGATGCATTCCTATAAATGAATTCTTTCGTCACGGGTTTCTTTTGTGAAATCAATGAAGTTAGAATCCTGTTTACGCTTGTTGCCTCAATTCTATCGCCGTATGTATGCATAGTTTTAGATTCAGTTTATGGTTTGTGATTTGAGGTCTCTGAATTTGGTTTGTTTTGGTATGTGAAGGAGCGACTGTCAATGCCTGTGGAGGCACTCTTGTGGTTAGTATGACCTTGCAGTGACGCTGCTGTTGAAGACATTTGAGCACCATGGGCTCTAGGGATGCCCACTCGAATGGAAAGCCCAGTCGACATAACGGGCTTTTCCAAGGACGAAGTAAAACGCCGCCTCGAAACCCTCCCATGGTTCCATTAGCGTCCCTTCTGGCCTACGAGCTGAAAAACGAGTCCCTCGTGGAGAATCCGTTGCTGCGATGCGGACTGGCGTTACAGCCGAGGAAAGGAGAAGATTTTGCACTTGTGAAAACAGACTGCCAAAGGATACCCGGGGACGGTTCTTCGACGTTCGCAGTTTTTGGGGTATGCAAACAGATTTGATGTGTCCACTGTGTATTTTCTGTAGTGTTGGAAACAAATTGGACACTCTGCTGGAAAGCATCTCTTTGTGTGAATATGACTTCGGTTTGACACTGTTGATCTTGTAGTATAGAACAAGAGCTTTAAAATGATGCATTGCAATCAGAAAACCGAGGTAAAATGAGAAAATGCCACCTAAGCGTCCACTGTGTATTTTCTGTAGTGTAGGGAAATTGGACCTCTGCTGCAAACCATCTGTTTTGTGTGAAAATGACTTCAGTTTTGACACTGCTGATCTTGTAGTATAGAACAAGAGCTTTAAAATGATGTATTGCAATCAGAAAACCGAGGTAAAATGAGGAAATGCTACCGTTGCAAAGTTTAGTGGCGTTTTAGACGCTTTAGGGGTTAAACTTTCCTATAGAAATGTGACTGTTCGGTGAGTCTTGGTTCACTAAATTCCTCCTCTTGTTGTGCACCAGATCTTTGATGGGCACAATGGATCAGCTGCAGCAATTCATACGAAAGAAAATCTTTTGAATGACGTGATGAGTGCCCTAAACCCTCGTCTCAAGCGTGACGACTGGTTGGCAGCTCTGCCACGAGCACTCGTTGCAGGGTTTGTGAAAACCGACAAAGAGTTTCAAGCAAAAGGTGCGTGGGATATATAAGTGTTTGTTCTCTTCCTATGCTTGCCTCTTTTTAGTCTTTTGCTTACTAACTTTCTAGTGTGGATTCCCTTTTTTAACAGAGCAAACATCAGGGACAACTGTCACGTTTGTGGTGATCGATGGGTGGACCATTACTGTAGCGTGTGTTGGAGATTCGCGGTGTATTCTGGACTCACAAGGGGTTGTCACAGACCTAACTGTTGATCACAGGCTGGACTGCAACGAGGAAGAGTATGTGCTTTCCCTCACATTGTACAATTAAGGTTGACTCTGTTTTTTTTCATTGTGCCACCTCAACCATTGAAATGAAATATTTTAAACTTAAGTACCTATTCTCAAGACTTGTGTTTCTCTTTCAGGAGGGAGCGTGTCAGAGCAGCTGGTGGGGAAGTCGGCAGGCTTAACATTGTTGGTGGTGCCGAGGTACAAGAATCCCTAGTTATTGATTTTAGTATCAAATATTGTACTCTTCAGAAGCTGTGTTTGCCTTATATGACTGAGGTGTGCTCTTACATTATTTTCACGTGGTTGCAGATTGGACCATTGAGGGTTTGGCCAGGTGGTCTATGCCTTTCAAGGTCGATTGGAGACACGGACGTAGGGGAATTTATTGTTCCTGTTCCACATGTGAAGCAGATAAAGGTGACAAATCCCTTGATCCTATAAGGAATTGTAAAATATTGGTCATTGATGGTAGCCACCTGCTTTTTCTTACATCCTGTCAGAGCTTTCGTTGACTAACTTCAATACCTAATCTATGCATGCACAGCTTTCAACCTGTGGAGGCAGGCTCATAATTGCATCGGACGGAGTCTGGGATGCTTTGGATTCAGACAAAGCTGCCAAGTGTTGTCGCGGTTTGTCACAACCTGAGGTGGCTGCCAAACACATCGTCAAGGAAACCTTGCGGACTCGCGGTCTGAGGGACGACACTACATGCTTAGTGGTGGATTTGTTACCACCCAGCAATATTGAACCTCCATCACCAGTCATCAAGAAGAAAAGCACCATCTATAGAATGTTTCACTGGAAAAAGAGTCACCCGACTCCCTCGCAGCCAACGTACAATGGCGTGCCGGTCATGGAGGAGTTGTTTGAGGAAGGATCTGCCATGTTATCAGAGAGGTGAGTCAATTCTCTTTCCAAAACACTCCGCTCTGTCCGGAAATAATTGTCCTAGTTTTTGGCATTTTTTAACTTAATGTTCTTTTTTGCCAAGAAAAGCCATCTCAGTACTCGAAAAATGGCCTGTCCTTAAAAGTAGTGTGTAGTTTTTGTCACTCTCATTGTTTTAAGTATAAAACACAGTACAAAAAACTAGAAAACAAAAATGTCAAAGAGTGTGTGGGAAGAATCATTCTAAGCTGAGATGGCTATACTCCCTCGGTCCGGAAATATTCGTCCTAGTTTTTTGACTCGTGTTGTGTCTGTAGGTTGGGATATGAAGCTTCAATCAACGGAGGGAACGGCATGTTTTTGTGTGCCATCTGTCAATGCGACATCGAGGCCAACGACGGGATTTCTGTCCACGCGGGAGCTTTCTTCTCAGGCAAGTCAAGGCCTCTGGACGGTCCATTCCTCTGCGTCTCATGCAAATGGAAACAAGACGCCATGGAAGGCAAGCAACCGACGCGAGCGCAGTCTTCCTCGTAAAACATTTGGACACACACCACTCGCAAAACATAATTCTTTTCAACATGACAGACGTGGCCTCTTTCCTTCCTCTACGTAAACTACTCTCAATTCATTTTCCACCTGAAGTTAGCCTCATGTGGGTGCAGCAGCAGCTACTCGTCTTGGCAACCAACACTGCTGGAACACATTGTGCAGTACGTGTTGGTAATGGACAGCAAAAGGCCGTTGGTTTTGGGCGCGTGTCACAAGTAGACAAGTTCAAAGGCCTGCAAATTTGTAAGCATACAGACAAGTAATTAAATTAGAGGTCACAGCACCAAAGCACCATCCAGAAAAACAGAGAGAGAGAGAGAGAGACAGAGCTGTTCTATTCTTGAATAAAGGACTGGGTTGTTGGTTTGTCCAAGTCAGTGGGACACGATTTTCATTTTGACTTTTTTATTTATTTTTATATCATAGAAAATTCTCAGGCGAGTTTGACCTGTTTGTCAGATGTGTTCGAGCAAAGAAAGAAAAACGCCGAGTTTTGGCAGGGGCGGTGGGTTGGTGCTCTAGAATGAAAAAAACTCACAACAGCTTGCTGTTCCCTTTTCCATATTTGGACACCTTGTGTACAGAACATTTTCAAGATCCATATTAATTTGGAGGGACTTTGCTCATTTTTCCTTGTGTCTGTCTGTACTTGCTGAATCTGTCTGATTCTGAACATGGCCATTTTGCTCTGGGAGAAAGGGGGAAAGAAAGTACTTCTCCGTCACTACCTAAAGCGAAAGTTTATGGAGCAAGAATTCTCTAGGAGATTTCTAAACAGGATCCAAGGTTGAATGTCCTAAAACCACCAACTTAACCCTTTAGTGCCCAGCTGACCACATTATGGTCACTTGCAAGTTGCAACGTTCGAAATGCAAATAGCAGAGAATCCGCGAAGAATTCGAACTTCAGTTTTGAAGTTCAGATTATGCCACATACATTATACATCTTCCAGAACAAGAAATTTTCAATTTGGAATTGTACAACTATCAAAATACCTATCAACAAAACGCAAAAATACTGCAAATACTTGAAAATACAGTAAATACTTACAAATACAGCACATGTATTATGCAGTATTTTTTGTGTTTGGAAGTTTGTTATCTTGTTTTGTTTTTTTGTATTGTGTTCACTTCTTCATCTTCCATTAGTGTGTGTAATCTGATCTTGACTAATGTACCCGCTCCTGTCAATTTTCAACGTATAAAATTTTGCCTAAACCGTGTATGGATAAGTCACTTTCACTTATAAAATTCACAATAATTATGTGTGAGTCTATTTTTGATATGAAAGATTGCAACGGAGAGGTATTGGCATAGGGCATAGCTGAACTTCTTTACTTTCATATTTGAAAATTTAACCCACATTCTATTTAACTTTGAAGTCACACACCCCCCAAAATCTCGTTTTTGAACGTGCATTATACAGTTCAAATACATACTATAATCTTCCGATCCCACCGTTGGATGATTCTCAAATTTTTATAAAAATGTGTGCTCTCGAGTTGAGAATAGAATTGTACGGCTACTTTCTAATTTAATATATTCTATTTCTGATAATCTCAATCACAGTGGAAAAACCCACTAAAATTCAGAGCTCCCAGCTACAATACCCTGGGCACTAAAGGGTTAAGAAATATGGCCTCATTTTAACAAGTTTACTTAAGAAATATGGCCAATTTTAACAAGGTTATTCATGGTTTAAAGACCTCTAGGTTTAACTCTTGATTTAACGACCTCTAGGTTTTCCCATGATCACACCACGTGGTACTAATTTTCGCTCATAATGATACCCAAAACCACCAACTACTTCGCAGTGCATAGCATGCCATTGATTTACTTGAATACTGATAGTGAAATTGGTGGTTTTGAGTCTCAACTGGGGTGGCCCCAAGAAAACTCTACATGTCATAGTTGGGGGAGGTGGTGGTTTTAAGACATCCGACCTTAGATTGTGTGAAGTAGGATCATCTAAAGTAATCATTTTGATATTTTTTCCAAACATTATAGAGTCAAAAAAGTGTTGAAAAATTCAAAGTGTTGAAAAGAAAAGGGGTATTGGGCAAAACATAGGTGTGTTATAATATGCGCCTTTTCTTATGTTTGATGAAATTTGGTTCAATAGACAAAATGTAGGACATCATCTGTATAAATTATCCAAATGGTCAAACGTCCAAAAATAAGTTTAGATATTTTTCAATGAATATAAAGGTATTAACCTTTGAAAATTTGTACAAATTTTAATTTTCACTTTTAGAGTTTAAAATCTAGCATGATTGGTTAAAGCTGGTTTATTTATTGTAAATTTTGAAGAAATGATGGAGGGAACATCATTACTTTCCCCAAATAGCAAATTTTATAACACTAAGACAATGTTGAGGTGATCCACTTTGGAAAATTTCTCCCGGGTGATTTTTAAATTGGATTGACGTAGTTCAAATTGCACTAGAAAGTAGACTTGATGTAATAATTTAAAATATCTTTATTTTTTCAAAAAGTACTTTCTTTGGACAACCCATTAGATTTGGAAAGCAACCATTAAATGGTTGTTTGAGCCTCGGTTTGAGCGTGTAGGGGTTAATCCTAAAGTGACTGAACAACCATTTTATAGTCGTTGCCTTTTTGTTATGTGTTGTCTAAGATGAAAAGAATATTTGTGTACAAAATAAAACTCTTTTCAAATAGGAAATCAAGTCTACTTTCCAACCTAATTTGAATCATGTCAATCTTAGTCAAACTCCACCGAGGAGAATTTTTCAAAGACAAAGACCCCAATATTATCCTAGCGTTTATAAATTTACTATTTTAGAAAACCAATGATGTTCTGTTGGCTTTGAAAAAATTTCTTTCGGCATTTAGAATAGAATGTCTATTTTTAACCAATAACACCAAACTTAAATTTCTAAAAATATTTTAATTTTGGTGAATATTAAATGGTAAATGCTTCTAAATTCATTAAATGAGTGTTTAAAACACTGTTTTTGAAGTTTGACCGTACGGATAATTACTAAACATCAAGTTTTTCATTTTTTTCTTTGGACCAAACTTCATCAAAGTTGTAGAAGTAACATTCTATAACACATTTAGGTTTTATCTTTACCCCCTCCGTCATTTAGGGGTTAAAGTCACTTTGTGTTTGAATAAGATTCCATGTGTTTTGCTTTAATATACTCTTATTTGTTCATTCCAAATAGTTATAAAGTATGGAGAGCTTCGTGGTTTCTAAACTCAAGGAGAACTAGTTTAGCCAGTTTTCTATGAGTTTGAAGACCGCCAAGCTCTTACACACTTAATAATGAGAGACTACTAAGCTCTTCTATACCTTATAACTATTTGGAGAGAATAAATAAGAGTATATGAACCCTTGAAGGACGAGGAGATGTTTAACTTCTCTCTTGTTTTCTTGACTAGCTCTTGTAACAAGCTCAATCCTTCATTGGTGTGGGGTAATTTTGACAATTGGCACCGTTGAAATTAAAGAAGACTTATGTAACTTTTGTATGAAAAAAGGATCGACAAAATTGCACAATTTTTGAGAAAATGCCACCGGTTGGAACTTGCTTGGGGGATTTTTGTACATATGCTAAAATTGGATTGTTCAAAAGTGCTCTAAAAATTCTAATTTTTTTTACCATGCGTAGAGATCACTGTGATGGCTACCTCCTCCAAAAACAGTGTGATTTAAAAATAAAAATAAATTGGTAAGAAAAAACTATTGGAAAACTACAAAAATTAGATGGTGCTATAGACACCATGACTGCAACTATATACATGGTGTTAAAGACGAGATTTCTAGCACATATAAAATGAATTAAACATAAGTCATACTATGTGAGACGTAAAAGTGGTACACATATCATGCCATTCTCCATCATCATTTTGAACATGTGCAAAACATTCTTCGTAATTTGGAGGTGTAGAAAGGAAGATATGAGGGTCTGAAGAACGTCTAAATAGCCTCCTTGCAAATCACCAAAAACTGCACACTTCATGAATTTTTGACGAGGAAGTATCCACAGATTCAACCCTCAAAAAAAGCTAGGGTCTCTTTGTTGCTCAACGTACAATTCATGGTCCAACAACTCGAATTTCCTCAATTTCTAATTCCACAAGTTGCATAGGGTTCTAATGGTCATTAGGGGTTAATGAAAAAGACATGGTACCGTACGTGGAAGGTTGGGTCGGCAGAAAATAATCCCCCAAAAAATTGCCGAAAAAATAAATAAATTTATTAAGTATTTTGTCGAAATCAACAAAAATAAAGTCAACAACAAGCCAAAAAAAAAAAAAAAAACTCAAAATGTAACACTCAACGAAATTGGATGAAAGCATAACACTCAACGCAAAAAATAAAATAAAATGTTTGGCAGCTGGATTTTTTTTAATGTTAGCTATTATTAGCTGATTTCTTAATAATTACTTTTGAAAGTGCCGACCTCCAGTGTTTCAAATTTTATTAATTATTCGACATGAAAGTGCCAACCTTGCTTTCCTTGTACAGTATCTTATTTGAAGTACAAATAATATGTACAAAGTAGTTGTTTTTGAAAAGCTATAACCAATTTATGAACAATTATAAAATGACTTGGGCTAAACTAGATTTTGTTTCATATTTTTAAACAAGTTTACAATACTTTTTTTTGACATTTTTTCAACACTCTTTTTGACACTCTTCCTAACATATGGAGTATTTGGTGTGACTCTCGGAAAGATTTTTGTAGTTTGGTCCTAATTTTGTAGGTCCTCCATTAAAAAGTTGACCCCTATTTTTAACTAGTGTAAGTCCCAAATTTTTTATGGAGTGACCCTTGTGGGTGAATTGGAGCCTATGACTCCAATTTTAAATTCAATATTTTCAAAAATAACTCATAGGACCTTTAAAATTAAAAAATTAAAAAATTAAAAGATTGGACCTCCAAAAAATGTTTGCAAAAGTATCATGGAAAGATCCCCTTAGTACCTCCTCTTAGATAATCAAAGTTCACCTTAAGATAAAAACCAATATTAAATCTTTCACACCCTAATATATAATATGCTAAAATATACGAATATGCTATCTTCTTAGTTGGTCTTCAAAAGTATAGTATGGATAATTTTGAAAATTTAACTTTTAGAAATCTAATCCATCATGCAATATTGGTGCTCACTATTGGAATATTCCTTATTCCATTTCCTTATTCCATTTAGTAACATAGACTTTGAATTTTTGTTTGATAGTTGTGTACTAATTCATGGTGTTCTTATTAATTTGTACGATTACAAAATAGTAAATCACGTATTAACCCCTTAAGGACTAGAAATGTTTTTGCTCAAAAAACACACCCAAAAATATGTCATTAAGCCCGAATAATTTTGTTTGTTTGTTTGTTTGTATGTATGCATGTATTTTTTCCATACCTAAATATAGGATCTTGTACAAAAATAGTATAAAAGCGTGCTATAAAATTTTCAGCAACCTTAACCAGAGAGGTTGCAAGATATTAGTGTTTGAAGTAAAGAAAAACTAATTTTGAACCTTTTCCAAACTAGGTGTACATGCTTTTAATCCTTTTAAATTAATTTTTTTCATTATGGAATTTGACACAATTTTTGTATATTACTCTATTAATATTCACTTTTACTTTTAATTTCATTTTCATGTTCACTTTCACTTTTACTTTTACAAAACTTTTAAATTTACTTAAAGTATAAATAGATACCAGAAGTAATTTGTTCTTTAATCGTTTCTATAAAATATTTGGTTCTTGTCTATTGTTCTGTGTTCTAGATGTGATTTGTTTAAAAAAATATTTGGACACAAAATCTTTTCATCATGACTACCTCCACAACACAAGAAAATTCTATTTCAAAGAATAGCACAAAAATAGTCAAGGACCTTGCACCATCTAAAATTTTAACAAAGAAGAACAGACCCCTAACTAATTTTAAATTTAGGTCTCAATCTTCAAAAAGTGAGGCATCACATGAAAAGAAAGTTTATTTTGATTATCAAATCACTCGTATTTGTGGAGATGGAAGATGTTTATTTCGTGCAGTAGCATATGGTATTTGTTTGAGAAGTAGAAGGCCTATGCCTGAAGAAGATGTTCATCGTGAATTGGCCGATCTCTTGCGTAAAAAAACTTTAGATAGGCTTGAGGAATATAGAGAAACGTCAGAATGGTTTATTGAAGGGGATTTTGATAAATATGTGAGGCGCATGCGTTTGCCGAATACATGGGGCGGCGAGACTGAGCTTTTGATGCTTTCAAAGGTTATTCAAGCTCCTATTACAGTGTACATGAAAGCAAAAGGTGGAATTATTGCCATTGCAAAATATGGTCAAGAGTATGGTTCCGACAACTCTTTTCAAGTCTTGTATCATGACTTTGGACACTATGAATTTGTCCAATTAAGTAGTGAAAAACCTATATTAAACAAAGACAACAATAGTGAAAGTTGTAGTTAATTTTACAAAACCTTTTGAATTCTAAACTACTTAGTTAATTCCATTTAGTAAATGACAAGATTATAGAACATGAAGTATTGTACTCCGTACCAAGAGGAAATACCTAACCTACACCATTCTTGACATGTAGAATTGTTTTCAGATTGCCCCTATAAATTGCCCCTATAAAGTGCATGGAGACTGTCCCCATATTTGTTTCACAATTTGGATTTTATAAGCATCGATTTAAAGACAAGTCTATGGAATGATTTCAATGGTCTAAGCAAATTCCACTTTGAAAATTAGGTGACATGTCCAGAAATTCTACTTCTGTTTCCCTGTAAAATCGTCATTTTCAATTGCTAGTATTACAAAACTATTTCATTTCGAAAAAGTGCCTCCAACTATGCTAAATTGCTTAAAGTACGCTTTGAGGTGTTTCTACCTTAGATGGCTGAGCAAACAATTGTGGGCTTTGGTTGAAGTACAAAGCCCACATCCTGGCTCCAATACAACCAGTTTACAGTAGAGCAAGATGGTTCATATGTAGAGAATATACATTGGAACTAAGTTACCCTTGTTGTGAAGCACCAGGTTTCAACATTCTCACAAGACATTCTCACAACATTCTCACAAGAACCAACAAGAAATTACACCAGAAAGGAAATGAGGAAACAGTAAACCAGCAAGCAATTCAAAGACATACCGATCCTGTGGATGAGCTAGAAGTTCCAAGAGCTGTTGAAACGAGCCTAATAAGCTTAGGTGAGACTTAGAAAGGAATCACGTACCATATTTGGAGCTTGGTGAGAGACTTAGAGATCAAAGAATAATAAACTAGACTTCTATTTCTGATCATAATTGATCATCTAGCAAATCCTGTTACACATCCCTGAAACCAATATGGAGTCAGAATATACAAGAGACGAAAATTCGAGGTCCATAGGATCGGACTTCCCATCTGGGCCGAGTTCCTCCTAACAATCGCAGCAAGTCTTCTCTTTGACCTAAAGTGCTCGCTTGCTTCCTCACTACACAGGGTGTGCAGTTCCTGATAAATACATGTGTACTAAACTCCTACTCGGAATCTGTAATGCTCTATTGTACCTAGCCATATAGCTCGAGTGGCTCAAAAATAAATGACTTAACAAATGGAACAGGAGCAGAATGTGTGTTCCCAATCCAATCAAATGTTTTGTACAGTGAGCAATGAACGCCCTCTGTCTGTCAGGGCACAATAATGTCAAATAGTAGAAACACAGCCATGGAGATCTCGCCAATCCATGTAGAGCAATCCAGCTCTGTAATGAGTGTAAGCCCCTGCAATCACAAGCACATGAAAGAGCTGGTGGCTGTGGCCAGCAATGTCAAAGAAGCCGGGTTTCCACCGCTCCGGAATACGCGTGACGTAGATGACCACTCCGAGAAGGTAGAACAGGCCCATGCCAATCTCGTACCACAGCGTCTGCAAGCACACGGGCTCGTGATGGAAGAAGATGATCTTGTGCGCGCCCGGGATGATCCCCGACAGCCCCATGGCCGCAAAGGCAACGGCGCGCATGGGCCGGTACTTGGCGGTTTGGAACACGGGCACCAGCGAGATGGCCACCGTGGCAATGCCAATGAGAGAGATCCCGGTCAGGTAGATGTGTCGCCAGATCGGCTGGCACAGAAACACATAATAGACCGGCGGGAAGAAGCTCGTGGCAATCATGGTGGCAATGCCTGCGTAGTCCAAGCGCCATAGCCAGTACGTGAGCTCACTCGAGTGGCACGACAGAAGGTGGCAAAAGCTGCTCGACAAGAGGCAGAACATTGCTCCCCCCATGAACACCAAAAACGGCGTCCGCGTCGCGCCCGTCACCATCATGTCCAGCTCCCTGCCCAGTTCCTCTTTCATTGTTTGCTGCACATACCACACCCGTTCCATCAACCACAATGAGCACGGTTTTCATGCAACATCAGATTCTCTTTCTGATGTTAGAGTTATCCTAAAAGAGAAGTTGTGTTTGAACAAGATACCATGTGTTTTGCTTTAATATACTCTTATTTGTTCGCTCTAAATAGTTCAAAGATGTAGAAGAGCTTAGTGGCCTCTGATTATTAGGTGCGTAAGAGCTTGGTGGTCTTCAAACTCATGCACAACTAGTTTAGCCGCGAAAAAAGACGGCTAAACTAGTTGTGCATGAGATTGAAGACCACCAAGCTCTTACACACCTAATAGTGAGAGACCACCAAGCTCTTTCAAGCTTCATAACTATTTAGAGTGAACAAATAAGAGTACATTAAATCAAAACACATGGTATCTTACTCAAACACCACTTGACTTTTAGCATAACTCCGTTGTCTAAAGGTTTTCAAAATAGTCTACTGGAAACCGTGTTTTATGCCAATGGATGCATTGGACTAGCATATCCTTCAGCATGCAGGGAAGTACAGCAAAGAAAGGAGCTCCAAAACCATATGACGCGCTGGACATACCATGAAGCATTGTTGCGTGCTGTTGGCTGCAATGGTAGGGCTGTCAGGGATGCACTTAGCTAAGATGTGAGGCAAGTGCTCTTGCAGAAACGACGGCACATTGGCTAACGCAGGAAAACAGGTCACCAGCTCAACATGTAACTGGCGAAGGTCAGCGCGGTTGGGCATATGTACCATGCTTGACAGACGCTCCGGCAGCACCGTTTCTTTCGGCACTTCCCTTATTGTGTAGATGGTCAGGGCGAGGAAGAACAGGAACCCTATCAAATGCCTGCATCACCATCATCAATCAATCAAGTAGTGCTCCCAATCAATCAGTGCTTCCTATTGCATCCTCTCTTCTCTAAACTGGAATACCCTGCACACTTGTTACAAAATCATTGACTGCAGCACACATTCATCATGTCACACGTTTAGCCAATGTAACTCAGTACACGACATGAGGAGACTCTATTCACATGTATACCAGAATGTGATAAAAAGGAGTTCAGAGTGTATGACGTAGTTACTATTCTGAGATCGGCTCAAAGAAGCAAGAGTGCAACCAGTGTTTTTCCTTCTCATGCTTACGAAGTAAGTGACTCCTGCTTTTGGTAGCCAGCCAGAAACAGAGACTAAGAAACGCGAAGCAAGCACGCGGTGTAACATAGGACGTGGGTTTGAAGCCATTAAGTCCAAATGTTGAGCGTCTCATTGTGAATAAAAGGATCAATGTGATAAAAAGGAGTTTATAGTGACCATTTTGAGATCGGATTAGGGAGGTCAGGGTACAGAGTGCAACGAGTGTTTTTTCCTTCTGAGTACATGTCTCATGTTTACTAACACCTGCTTTTGGTAGCCAGCAAGAAACAGAGTCTAAGAAACGCGAAGCAAGCAAGCGTGTAACATAGGACGTGGATTTGAAGCCAGTAAGTCCAAATGTTGAGCGTCTCATTGTGAATAAAAGGACCAATGTGATAAAGAGGAGTTTAGAGTGTATCACATAATGACTGTTCTGAGATCGGATTAGAGAGGTCAGGGTATAGAGTGCAACGAGTGTTTTTCCTTCTGAGTACAAAAAGCAGATGCCCAAGTGACACCTGCTTTTGGTAGCCAGCAAGAAACAGAGTGTAAGAAACGCGAGCCAGCAAGTAAGTAACAAAGATTTGAAAGAACCCTTACGTCCAAATGTTGAGCGTCTCATTGTGAATAGTGAACATGCTGAGCAGGGTCTCCTTGAGAGGCCAATCCGATCGGTAATGCCGAAGAATGTACTCGTTGTCTCGCAAATACTCCGGCAACACGTGGTACTCCACCAAGTCGTACTGCTTCTTCACTTTCCGCCACAGCTCCTGCGCGCGCTGGCTTCCGCCGGGACTCTTCGGGGGCGTTTCATCGCAACATCCCCCGTCTTGCTCCTCTTGGTACCCGCAATCCTCCTCGTGGCGCGCCTTCCGAGCTCGCAGTTGCCCATCTTGCGCTTCCATCGCAAAACCCCGAAACCGCCTCAAGAACCAAAAAAAAAAACCAGAAACCCAGAAACACTCGCTGGCTCCTCCTGATTACTGTCTTGTTGTGATAAAGGCCGGCCTCAGATATGAACCGATGGGCGGGCACGACACCCCAGATCTCAGAAGCGCGACAACACAGACTGACTGACTGACAACGGTGATGATGATGATGATGATGCAATTACAGAGCGGCAACCTCCCCGTAATTGCAGGTGGGGGAGGTGCCTTGTGGCGCTGTAAGAGTGTAAGGTACTTGTGCTGTGTGGCCTGCAAGTTAGCTGAGAATAATTGCTTGCTGGCGATGGCGATGGCGATGACGGAGGGGAGTGGGTTTGCGAAATGAATGAATGCAGGATTTGTTGTTGTGGAAATTGATTGCGAGGAGGGTGACGACGGGAGTGTGAGACGGTTTTGCATGGCGTGTTGTTGTTTCCATGGAAGGAAAAGGGCTTGTCATTCCACCGCCTGGTTCCACGGCACGGTACCCCGCATATTCTAGGGTTTCTCGTTCGCGTACAAACTCGCTCGCTTCTTATTCCCTCCAAGATCTTTTATGTTTTTAGGCCCACCTTACATTGATTTGTTGGCTCAAACCCAATTGAGTAGGAATTCCTCAACTTGGTTGTTGGCATAAACCCAATTGAAAAGTAATTGGGTCAAGATTTTTTTTTTTTTTAGGCTCACGATAACTTAAGGCTCAACTTAGTTGTTGGCATAAACCCAATTGAGAAGTAATTGGGTCAATTTTTTTTAAATTTTTAGGCCTACTTTAACTTAGGGCCCGACTTGGTTGTTGGCATAAACCCAATTGAGAAGTCATTGGGTCAATATTTTTTTATTTTCAAGCCTACCTTAAGCTAGGGCCTAATGTAATTAAAAATAAAAATAAATAAAAAGAAGAAGAAGGAAGCAAGCAAAAACCACACCTACATGACATGAAACACTTTAATTCAAGTCCAAATTTTCAATTAAATAAATAGATTCTCATGTATTCATGCTTTGTGAGAAAAATCGCCAAAAATTAGCATTTGTAGGCATTATAGTGCAAAATTGATAATATTTTTAATCGTTCAAATTAATCATTTCAATTATACATATTTAGATGTACTTCATATTAAAAATTGGTACCAAAATGACATCATTGGATATTTTAAACAAATGTTTTGGATTTTTTTAAGTAGTTAGGATAGATTATGATTTTTGTGCAAAAAGTCTCTTTTAAAATCTTTAAACCTCTTCGATTTTTACAAGATATTTTTTGGTGTGCTGCATAAGTGTAGGAAATCAAAACCACATTCGGCCAATTCATTTTATTTTAATTTTTGAAGAGGGACTCATTAAAAGTTGCCATAGGAGTTGATTTCAAAGTTCTAAGGGCTTTTGGGGTATCCGTATAAAACCATTGCCCCTGTTGCTTCCGTATTCCTGTGCATTCCTGTGTTGCTTGTGCTTTTGCTTTTCAGAATAATATATTCAAAATTTAATTCAATTTATGGCGACCAAATTCAATTGAAAATCCATAACTTCCACATCGTAGGTCCAAAAGCTGCAAAACAACTTTAGTATACTCCTAATTGTTGAGAGCTTTCTGATGATGTTAAAAATGACATTGAAACTCCCCATATTCTACTTTTCATAATTTAATTCAAATTTATTATGATATAATTCTACTAAAAATCCATTAATTTTATACCGTAGGTCCAAACGTGACAAAAAAACTCCATGCATCCCTCCTTGTCAAGGGCTTTGTAACATTACCAGGAACATGACCAGGCTAGGGGGTGGGAACGCACTATTGAGAAGATCTCAATGTAACAAAACAAACACTCAAAACAAACAAAAAACCTATCTTAACCCTTAAACGTCTAGGTAAGCCCCATGGGATTATTTAAAAGAGAATAATGAAGAAAAAAGTTTATTTTTTCAACCAAATCAAGCGAGACTTGGTGCATTGGAAAGCTACTGAAAAAGCGATCTGGATTCCAAAATTTTCGCCTCATTTGAGAGATTGTGGAATCGTTGATAAACAATCAAAGTTATCAAATTGAACAAGTTTTGAGGTTGGAGCAGTTGAAGTTCAAAAGTGCCGCAGTGCTATAGTGCTAGCCAGCAGTGCACTGCACAGCCGTTTTTGCAAAAAATAATAATTTAAAAATTAAAAATTTCCCCAAAAAAAATTAGATGCCTTCCGGGCTGCCCCGTCCAGGCCCTCTTGACGTTTAAGGGTTAATGTATAAACTAGAGTGGCCATATGATGTTGGCCCAAATGCTCCTCGTATTCCACATGTTCCATGTGCTTTCCATATCAAGTACAAACTTAATTAGCTACTTAATACCTAAAGGCCCAAGGAATATAGAACAATTAATTTAAAAATTCACCAAAATTACATTTTATATTTTTAGAATTCAAAATTTGGTAGCATTGGTGAAAATTGTTGTATTTTTCATCCTAGAAGCAAAAAAGAAAAGAATTGATGAAAAGAACTAGAACTCCGTGACGGGGGAAGAGAGTTCTAAATTTATCTAGAGATTTCTACAATCAAAAAAGTTTACAAATAAATAAATAAAACTTCATATATATAAATAAAAGGTTATGATTGATTTTAAATAGAATTGGCCAGTTATAAAGGTCTATAAGAATAAAAAATAATTATAAAAATAAAGGTTGTGGTTATGATTAATTCTAGATGGAATTGGCTAGTCCACCCATATAGACATACATAGAGAGAGTTATTTTTTAACAACAAACATTCTAGATAAATTTAGAGAGAGAACAAAAAAATAATTAAAAATAATAAATAGAATTTATAAATAAATAAAATTTACCATTTGTCAATTTGTAAAGAATAAAAATAAAAAATGGTTTCTATAACCTAAATTATTGTCCAAAATAAAATTCACAAACAAATAAGTAAAACTCATCAATTATCAATTTGTAAAAGTAATATCATTTAGAAATTAGTATAAAAATATATGCATAACCTTTCATATATTTCCATATAAAAATATACAATGAAAATATGGTGAAAAGGTAATCATTAAAACTATTCAATTGGCATATGAAGTGGTGAAGAGGTAATGATTAATTTAAAATGGAATTGACTGATTCACCCATTGCATATATATAGACGTGCACAAAGAGAATCCTTTTCAAACAACACTCTAGATAAATTTAGATTACAACATTAACAACCAATCTCTTAGTCAACCAAAAAGGAAATGACTAATTGTGATGGAATCAACAAAGTTGGTTGAATTTGGAAATTAAGAACCCAAAGTGTGGTGTACATGGTTGGATATATTAGAAAGTATAATATCGTACATGATGATATTATATAGTTTGGAATACAATGAAAGCTCTATTTTATAACCCTCCAAAGTTGAGCACATTCACTGTAAAAAAGCTGGTAAAAAAAACTACGCCTGAAATTGGTTGCGGTTTGTTTGACTACAATTTGCTACATTTGCTAAATGACTGCAGCAACCGGTCGTCAAACGAACCGCATCTAATTTTAGCAGTTTTTTTACTACCTTTAATTGTAGTGATTACAGAGCGGATCATTCCTCAAACATTGAGTTCATGCCAGATCATGTCATATCAATGAGTCAATTCAATGCAAACTGGAATCTCGGTACATCTTTGCATCACATATCTCACGAACAACTGATTAGATTTGAGTCTGTAAGTTGCTAAGAGTTCCACATATGCCAAGTTTTGGCCATGCCATGCAGCAGTTTTGTTTAACTACAACCGGATTCAATATGTCTGAAGTCACCCATCGAGCTCTCACTAGTTGAGTCAAAGTGATTGCTTGATAATTTCCCCAAATAGAAAATTGTGTAACACTAAACAATGTAGAAGTGTTTGTTTTAGGTGGAATTTAACTTGGATTGGCATGATTCAAACTGGGTTGGAAAGTAGACTTGATCTCCTATTAGAAAATAAATTTAATTGATTCAAATTTTGTTTTTTTAAGTCCCTAAAAAAGGGCAACGATCACAAAATGGTCTCTTGGAGCACGAGCGGTTAAGATATAATGTTAAGCCATACAACATATACCAAGGGCAACACTAGGAGGTGCTTTACATTAGAAGTCAAGCTTGTTTGTTCTTGGACCCAATCCAATATAAATTCAATCTATATTAACCTTAGGAGTATTTATATAGTATGGTTCACCAACTCCTCTTGGTGCACATTTGTGCACTTTGAGCATTTTGTTTAAAAAGGTAACTTTCAAACCCATTTAAAAATTAAGTAGAAATGATTTAATGAAAAATGAGTGAACCAACTTCTAGATTTATGTACATGTTAACCAAAATATAAATTTTTTAAATGTAAAAACGATTTTATGTTGAAGATTTTGAGTATCAAAGCTCTCATTCTAATAATGTTCAGTTTTATCAATTTATGATAAAACTTTGAATGTAAATATAGTTCATGTTTGATTCTGTATTATAATTTCTAAAATTAATCCAACTTGCAAAAATTCATTCCTAAGTACATTCAAAAAAGGAATCCATCAAAATAGTTTTTCAAAATAGATAAACAATTAATTCCCCCCAAAAATGACACGTTTTAAAATTTGAAACTTTAATCAATTCAAGAGAATTTGAAAAAAATTGGAGGATATTTTTCTTCACGTGTTTGAACATTAGAAAGATTTATAGCTCAAAATTCCATCCACAACCCTCTTTCTTTTATCTTTATCTTTTAGTATTTTTAATGCATATTCTTCTCGTGGCAGTGCACTAGTTTATCTTTGTTTCATCCTCCATTATAACAAAATGTTGAATTTTTTATTTTCTATAAAAAATTGTTTTCTTTTATCGGTACACTCCATGCTACCAGTTCAAATTTATGAGAAATATTTTCCTTTCTATGGAATGAATTTTTCAAATTCTCAAAATTCTAAAAAGAGTGCAATGGAATGTACCATACAAATGCCTAAAGGCTTGGCCTCAAATACTCAATATAATAAGATTGAATGGAACCCATTTCTTCTATATCTAAAGACGTTGGGCCCAAGAGTTAGAAAGCTCTTGACGAGTGCACTGAAGTTGTTTTATAGGGTGTAAAACTTATGAGTTTTCAATCAAATTTTATCACCATAAATTGAATTAAATTATGACTAAATTATTCTAAAAAACAAAAGCAAAAGTAAAAGCAAAAATTAAACTACGAGTAAATTATTCTAAGAAGAAAAAAGAAAGCAAACCCTAACCATGGAGAATACAGGGAATGCACGAGAACATAGGAAACATATATGAACATAGAGAACACATATTTGGAATATTTGGAATATTTGGAATATTTGGACCAATGATACATGGCTACATTCGTTTTGTATGTTACGTTGAGATGTCCTGGGTTATTCGCTCGCGGTCGGTTTTTGGTATCGTTGAAAAGTTCTCAACAAGAACAGGTGCACCGAAGTCATTTCATAGCTGGATGTTAAGGATTATGAATAGAATTTTGTCACTGTAAATTGAATTAAATTATGGATAATTCATCTTTAAAATAAAAAATAAAATAAAAACATGGCCACATCACAGGGAGCCAATAACACAGAGCCACACATGTAAGAAGAAAGAATGCTTTACATGAATTAATAGAGTTTTCTATTATTTTTTGTGATTTAAAAAAAAATTCAATCTCACTTTCCAAAGGAGAATACAATGGAGAAAAAAATGAAACCCACACATTTCAAAGGGGGAAAATGAGGTCTTTCTAAGGTAACTATATCTAAAAGCGACCATTTCCTTAAATGTCCATAGCTCAATCTTCTATGGTAAGTAGATTCTGTCACCCTAATGTTGATGAGAATGTGCACAATCTGAACATCAGAGTTGAGGGTCTCTTCAAGTACTTATTTATACGGTGTCCAAATAATGCATGCTAAAGTACGTTGGAATCCTCTTGAACTTGCTATTAAGACCCACTAAAAATATTTTCGTGTGAAGAGGCTCAGTTGTTAAGGTGAACGCTTTTAGGTATAGCACTAGTGGAAAAGGTGGCACTGCCAAGGGAGTTGCCCGGGCATGTGGTGCCCAATTCCACGTATGCACAGTGATTTTGCCTGGGCATCTCCCTGGGGAGCGTCACCTTTCCTACTACACTAAATAGGTAGATTAGTGTTAGATACACTAATTTACATAAACATGTTGTAAGTTTTTACTGTTGACCAATTTTTTTACCCTCTATATTGGTCAAGATGGGGATCTTTCAATAGTATAGGAATCAATGTCTCTGGTAATTTTTATTGTCGAGAGTAAAAATCTATAATATTTTCAAATCTTATAATTATCTAACACTAATCTACCTATTTAGTGTAGCTAGTGTAGTTGCCTTAGTGGCCGTTAATTAGTGTAAAGAGCTGAAGAGTAAGTGATGGCAGTCTGGGGCAACCATTCCACGCCCATAAGGAAGGGATTCACGGTGAACTGGTTGGCGACTCCAGCGTCGCGGATCTGCGTGCTCCACGCGACGCGCGCGCCGCTCGCAGCGCCCGCGCCCGAGTTTTTGTACTCGCCGTAGAAGAGCGTGGCGAGGGCGAACTCCCCGTTCCAGGGCAACCAGCCCTGGGGCGCCACGACGTCCGTGACGGAGCACGTCAGGAACACGGTTCGGGAGAATTCCTTCCAGGGCCGCCCCAGGTAACTCATCACACCCCCGGCCTGCCGAAGCTCCGGCGCCGCGTCCACCACGCAGTCCTGGAACGACAGGCCCGTGCTCTGGGAGCTTGTGGTCCGGCCTTGCGCCGTGAACGTGTTCTGTTGCCCGGGGAGCGGGAGCCGTGCCAGGAGCGTGCAGGATTGGAACACGGCCGCTGCGTTGCCGAAGATGAAATCCACCGTTCCCGAGATCGTGCAGTCCTTGAAGAACTGCCGGTTGCTGTGCGCGTAGAGCGTGTCTTGGTACCCCTCGAAACTGCAGCGCCAGAACGCGCTCTTGTCGCCTTGCACCTTCAGCGCTACTGCTTGGTGGTTGATGGCGCCCGCCGTGTTGCGGACTGTGAAATCCCGGCCTAAGAAACTCGGTGCCAACACTGCTGCACATCCTACCATCTCACATATTAATTAGTTACCCCCAGAACTCAACATACACTACAAGGAGAAGGCGTCGCTTTTCACTCCCTCCTTGAGTCAAACAATACCACTTCGCACTAAGTAATTTTTTGGTTGAACTTGGTGAGTGCAATTTGTCACGTAGGATAAGCGTGTACAATAAAAAGAAAAGGCAATGAATAGGATCCTCCTCAGTGAGAAACGACGCCTCTCCTTGTAGTGATAGAAAGCGAGAACCTCAATGTGATAGGAACTATCTAATAGCTATCCTACCGGTGAGGCTGTATCTATATATACCTGAATCTTCTATACCAACCGAAACCTAAATTTTCTCAGTCATGAGGAGTCTGGTTTAGGTGATGCTATCCATAGTATTGAAGTTGTCCTTCATACTATAGGAGTATCTTGCTAAACATTGAGGTCATGATTTGACTTGCGAAGACTTTTTGCTAATGTGAGCATATAGGGTTGCTATACCGGTATTGCTTGTGGATACGAGCCAGAGTCCAGTTCTCTGATGGAATTTAAATCTAGGTTGGTATTTCAGATTTGGAAATAGGATACCAACGTCAATGGTGGGCATGCTCTTAGAAGCAAAATACCAACACGGAGTGGTTTGGTTAAGAAATAGGGACCTCGAATTGGGATCTCAGTTTTCAGCAAGAAATTTGAGGATAGCATACACTAATGAAACTTTGTAGCCTCGATCCTTGCCTTGATTAAGCCAGGTTACTGTAGCCTTGGTAATGAATTTATCCCTCTACAATAGCAATGTAAAAAAGAGACCAAGCCCATGAGCAACATTCTTGAGTCATAGCCTTAGCCCGGTCCCTTTTCTGTTCTACATGAAAAATCTTGAATTGAAGATGTTGAATATTATTGTAGAGGCATCATTCCTCATTGTTGAAGAACAATGTCTCTAGAGAAGGGACAGAGCCATAGCAATCTACATAATGTTCATTTTTGAGATGTCTTAACTCACTTCCTTTTTTTACACTCCCACTCCTACATGAAAAAATCTTGAATTGAAGATATATTGGATGCAACTATTGTAGAGACATCATTCCTCACTGTTAAAGAACGATGTTTGTAGAGTAGTAGTGTAAAAAAGGAATCAAGTCATGACAATTTAACCCCTAAGAATCTAAAATGTCCAATATGGTCATTTGCATCACTAAACTTTGCAATAGTGGTATTTTCTCATTTTACATCAGTTTTCTAATTGCCATACATAATTTTAAAGCTCTTGTCCTATATTGCAAGATTAACAGTGTCGATCGTGTCAAACTGAAGTCACTTTCACACAAACAGATGATTTGCAGCAAGGGTACAATTTTCCTACCCTACAAAAAATACGCAGTGGATGCTTAGGGGTTAAAAATGTTATATATAGTTTGTTCTTGAAAAAAACTAGAAGGCCATATTTGTTATATTGAGACTTTTTGCAATCTCATTTTTATCTTCGACTTGAAAATAAACCGTTTCATCTCTTTACTAGTATTTTATTATAAATAGGTAACGTCAACTTTTAGAATTTCATTAGAGAATCACTATTTGAGCATTGTTATTTTTTAATTTCAATTACTATTTTAAAAATGAATTTCTAAATAACTAACATTCCATCTCAACATTGTGAAAAGTCTCAATATAACAAATATGGCCTTAAAGTCAGAAGAAGATGAAGGCTCAGAAGAAGATGAAGGCTCAGAGTGTCTCGATCAATTCTGGCTATGGCGTGAGAGAAAGGCAAAGCGTGCACGTACCCATGGTGGCGGTGGCGAAGGTGGTGACATTGGACCCGACGACGCTCTTGTTACCGGTGATGACCGTCTTCCCAATCCCGTCACCAAAAACCACCAGATTCTTCGCGGACTTCGGCACCTCCACGTACTCACTGTACACGCCCTGCTTCACGTAAATCACGAATTTCTTCGCGTTGTTCTTGGGCGCCGCGTTGATGGCCGCTTGAATCGACCGGTACATCCCGGAGCCGTCCTGCGCCACGACGGCGTCCACGATCGTCAGATTATTCGTGTCACTTTGCATAAGCCTCCGCACCCCGGGTCGCATCCACACCGGAAATCCGTCGTCGCGGGTCTCGAGTAATCGCCGCGCAGTCGTACCCAACCCGCTGATGGCCGCGACGAGCGAGACCGCGTTCGCCAGCAACGTCGTGACGGCACCCGCTCTGGCTCTGATCAGTCCGCCTTTATAACCCCCCGCCTTCTCACTCACGCCGTCTAGACACGTCGTGTGATCCGTCAGTGCCGAACTCAACCACGTCAACGCGTCCGCCATCTGCTCCTTGAATTTCAGCGGGCTCAGCGACCCCAGCGTCCCGAGCGAGACCTGCAGCTGCTCCTGCGAGTCCTGCAGGTGGCAATCGTCTGATATGGGTTCCAGAAAACACAGTCTCACTCTAAATCACTGTGATTTATAACTCATTTAAGGTGGTTACCCCATTCCCAACTGGCGCCTTAAACCAACAGCTAGGGGCATTTTCCACAATCAATGCTGCGACGATGTTGATTGTACAGTTGGTAATGGGTTCTCTCTTGTTGGTTGTTGGTTTTAGTGTATGTAAGTGAGGTTATGGATTTGTTGTTGTTGGTTTAAGGATCTTTAGTGTGTGCAATACAAATCTTCTTTAGACAGTAACAACTCTACCTATGTGACATAAATGGGATGTGTCATACTTCAACTTTGAAAATTTATAACTAATTCATTCTTCATCCAAAAATTATGTTTCAACTTGTTTTGGAATCTATTTCTTCTTGTGTAACTCTTAATTTTTAAAAAAAAAATTAAAATTAAAAAAAAATTAGAAAAAAAATTAGAAAAAATTAAAATATCAATGTCTCATATCTGTATTTCTTATTCAGTTGGGAATGGGGTAACCACCTTAATGCGTGCTAGAAATGCTATGTATGCAGCTGCAGTCATGCCGTCTAAAACACCGTGCAATTCTGTAATTTTCCAACATTTTTCCAAAGTGTGGAGAGTTCGGGCCATACCTGCAGGGTGGATAGACAGACTGCCAGGGCGGAGTCCTCGCCTGCGCCGTCACTGGTGGCGCGTAAGCTGCTAGTATACGAGTAGAAACTGCTCACTGATCCCATGGCGTTGCTGATGCCGATGGCGGCCAGCCCTTGGGGTCCCGACGTCGCGGCCTCGGGATGCGCCGCGAGCGACGTGAGGCACGCGTCGCGGTCGTAAGCCTGGGCGCACATCAAGTGCACCGTCCTCGGCGTTGCTACGGACCCAGCTACGGACCCAGCTAGCCACAACACCAGGAGAATCGGAACGCCATAGCTGAGACCTCGACACACCATCCTCTAGATCAATCCACACACGTACCAGCTGAACCTCCAAATCGAGTCACTGCAATCAGAGCTTCCAAATTTGAAAACTGCAATGATGCAAATGCTCGCAGGAACGACAAATTCCCCACCCCAATCGATTCACAAGTTGCTAAAAGCAGATCTCTAAACAGCTAATTAATTGTGCAACTGCAGCTAGCTCTTCTTCTCCCACAACTGATTGGTTATGTGGTACGTGATTCAATCGAAACTACAGGCCTGTATGTTCTCACGAGTTCGATCTTGTAAGTGAATGGTTTTTGGTCTAATGCTAGTTGACCTCGAGCAAAGTGACGACAAATTTCCCACCCCAATCGATTGACAAGCAGATCACTAGACAGCTAATTAATTGTGTAAACTGCAGCTGGCTCTTGTTCTCCCAAGACCGATTGATTATAATGTGGTACGGGATTCAATCGAAACTACAAGCCTGTATGTTCTCACGAGTTCTAGTAAGTGAATGGTTTTCTAATGCTAGTTGACCTCGAGCAAAGTGTCGAGAACTTGGATCTGCATTGACGAGTGTGAGTCGCATTCCAGCTTCGAGTTGGTGGAGGATTGCTTAGACTTCCTGTGCAAAACAGCTCAGTGACAGCTACAGCTCGCTCTCAGCATTGACTGTCTGACACAAGAATTGCGGTGTTTGCAACTTCCTGGTCATTCACAGTGATCTCAAAACTGGCTTAAAAAATGGGGCTGTTAAACATACAAAGAAAGAAAATGAACAAAAATTTGAAATGTAGCAAGAATGCTCATCATGATATAAATATGTAGCAACTTCATGAGGTGATATCCGCGGACATCATCATGGTATCACCTTAATATATCAAGGGTATTGCCGGATATTATAGAGGTATGGTGAGTATTGTATGCACTGGGTAGCAAAAGTAGATACCATTTATGTGGGAGGTCGCATAATGTTCTAAATGTCATAAAGTGGTTCTGCGATCACTGGTCATTCAAGTCGTAATCTGTGTCAGAGAATTTTGTTGATCGTCTGATCAGTGATTGACGATCACAACCATCGTGAACATTATGTTCATTAATTCCACATTTTCCACCTACTTAACAGACTTGTAGACTTTGAAATGGGGCACAAAAATCCAGTTATAATGATGACGAGTTCATGAATCTGTAAGTTAAGTTACTAGCGTTGTACTGATAGAGTGTAGACTACGAAATTGTACGTTAGTGGAGTGTCAGACACGACGGAAGTGTACAGTAATTGTTACAATGCAGGTTGCGTATTTTTGGGTCGACAAGCTGCAATGAAAATAACGCCAAAATTGCTATATTGTTCCAATTTGGATGAATAAATGATAATTCATCTATATCTTACATTTTCATCCATCTAAGGAGCTTATCATTTGACTGATAAAGCTGAAAAAATTGCTTCACTTGCAACTTGCCCTACCTAAAAATATTGAAAGAATTCACTGCGTTTTGGTTCTTCATTTTAACTTATCCCCTTGTAAAGTTGTAAGTTATTCATAAAAAGGTATAATTGGTCACGTGCAATGAATTCCTCTTTCCATGCTTCCCAGGTCATATAGATTTTTTTTTCATATAAGCGTTGATAATGAACTTGACATGTGCATAGTGTCGAATTACAAGTGTCCATAATAGCATATATTCTCTGCATATACAAGAATGTGAAATTAGAGAGTGTGATAATAACAAATTCAGAGTGTATTATTTATGGTCAATATTCTAGAACGTAGGTACACAGTGAGTGCTGAGCAGGAGCTGGCTTTATTGCTGGCCTTCCTTTGAAATTCAGTATGTAAGTACCCCAGCCTGAACAAATATGGTGATTGTAACGCATCACTGTTAAGGTAAAGGTACAGTTGCTGTCAGTTTAAGCATTTCAACCTACATGGAGGCAGTGAAGGTGGGGAATATATGTCTCACTAGCCAAAAAGGCTTATGGGAATTTTATTTTTCAGCCTTAAAGGCTGATGCCACCACTTTGCTTTTGTTAACCCTTTGACAAGCCAGAGTCCATATTCTGAACGCTGGATGATATCTGACAAGTCTCTTCACCACATATGGTGATGTTTTTCATCCATCCAACATTTTTAAAATTCTTGTGCTAGTTGACTAGCATTTGTACGGTACGGATCTTCAAAATAAAATGATGTGAATTTTTGAAAAATAACAGAAGTGGTTTATGTCAAGTTTCAATCTTAGTTCAAAAAATTGGACCTTAAACATGATTTTTCATAATAAGTAGAATCAAATAATGGAAACCATACCATCTTGTAGTGCATGTTATTCCAATTTCATTACAATATTTTTTGATTTTTTTGTGTTGATTTTGGGTTTTAAATTGAATTTCAAGAGAAAAACTTGCAAAATTAATTAAAAAATATTAATAATAAATATCATGAATCCAACCATACAGATGTTATTTTCACATTAACATTTACAACTTTGTTTTATACATCGACTCCATTTTGATTTTTCATCACACATTTGTAACAAATCTTTGAAAATAGTGTTGAATCGGGACCTTAAAGGGTTAAATACCAAAGGCTGCTTTAAACCTTGTGGAAGTACGACAAATGGGCTATAGTGGTGGATTTTATGAAGAACAAAACAAACGAAGGTTATACGTTCTACGTTGAAACTTACTTCAAATCTTCAGTCTTGTACAATATATGACCCCGGATATGACCCGCCTGGGCTCAAGAGGAGGCGATTTAGGGTTTTGGGGACAGACGTTGGAGCCAACAAAGGTAGTTGGCAGCAGATAATGATTATGTCACTAGGATTAAGGTAGATCTAGCCAACTTGGCAATCAGGTCATGCATCATGTGACGATAGAAAGCATCAGGCAATTATTTCATTAATTTTTTTTCCTTTGTTGTGATTAGCCGCATGAATACAAATCATTAGAGGATATTTGAGCTCTAAAAAGGGCCCTTAAGAATTGACAAAGAACCCCATTTTATTGATGTAAGCATAGCCTAAGTGAGTACTAATGGATCCGTCTCTATCTTGTATGAAAGACTAGACTAGAGGACAATTAGTGCTACCGCTAAAGAATGACTCACCTATGCACTCCCTCCACCATGCTTTGAATCATAGTACCATACCACGGAGTACATGGGCACAAATAGGGGAAATGTTCTCGTCCTTCACCTTTGAAGTAATAATTTAAATAAAAACCAAGGTGCCCCACACACGCTTCTTAAGGGCCCTTTTTAGAGCTCAAATATCCTCTAATGGTAGCCACGTGGAAAACATTCACTCACTTTAACTTCATTGCATGGAGGGCTGATTTTCAATGATAAAAACTACAGCACATAAAACTTTGGGTTTCACAACCAATCTCAATTTTTAATTAATTTTTTTCTCAATGTATCATTTTGTTATAAATTTTCAAACTTAATATGCATAGACCACTATTAAATTTAGTAGGTGTACCAATGTACTGTCTTTCATTTCTAATTCAATCAGAGTGCTAACTTGATATTCATAATTAATGCTTGTGATAATTAGATTGGGAACACTTGAAGTTGAAACAAGTGCTTTTATAGTAGAAACATGTACTTTTATAGGTGATCACAACTGGTACCTAACAATTTCTCATGCTTCTACCTTATTAGAGATTTTTTGTTTGGTTTTTGAAGAAGTGCTATAGTAGTGACATAAAATCAATGGTGTATCCAAATAATTTCATTCATCTATATTTTGGATAGAAGTGTATTTTCATCCACATATTTGGATGCCTATCATTAAAACTAGCGATTTCATCTAATTAAAAATTGAAACAATGAATCTGTGTCTTCATCCATTTTGTCTTCAAAATTCTCCTTACGGCTAGGTGCTCGCAAATTATTTTTTGGTGTTTTTTGGCTTTCAAAAACCTAAAAAAATCACATTGCACTGTTATGTGAGAGTTGATGAGTGTTGAGTCGAGATGAACTTAGTATTTTTGGTGATGCTAATGGTCAGTGTTCCGCTTGCTCATCAGAATTTGGCAAGAATAAAAACACATGTATTGAAAATGTGGTGGAGTAGTATTAGGATGTGGCTTGAGTAACCCATGAGAAAAGTTGTAGGAAGCCGGTCCATGATCTTCAATGCTAGCAAAGTTTTTATCACCAACTTCATGCCTAAAGCCCCAAGTATCCTCACCATGAGTCATGTGCATCCATAACTGCTCACGGTGCACTCTTTATTAGGATTAACCCCTAAACGCCAAAGCGTCCAGTTTTTGGACGATTAACAGATTCAAACTCACTCTACATCCTCATCAATCCTTGAATGAAAATCATCCAATTTATTTATTTATTTTATTTATTTGGGGGGGGGGGGGGGGGGGTTAATAGTTGCGGCCGCTGGGTGCTGCGACCAATAACTTGCTGCCTAGAAACGATTGTACCCTAACAAACTTATAGTTATTAATTTCCTCAAACAATCGAATTTCAAATCAGATTTTGAAGTTAATTAATTATTCGACCGAGGGATGTCGAAGCTGCCCCTAAAGTACGGTAGTATGATTGCACTCTCCAATAGCACGTCATAGAATATTTGCTGTTATGTACACATGATTGGACACTTTGCACATGCCAAGTTGTGAACTCATGCACCTTGGTTACCAAGAGTGTGATATTAAAGAGTTCTGAGCAGAAATGAAGGCTCCTGCCAAACTACTGACAACAGTGCGGTTAGTCATTGTGCTCAAACTTCTTCAATTCAATTCAAAGAAGCCAAAAAGAAAGAGAAAAACTGACGACCATCCTTGAATTGATCAATTGTCAGAGCTGGTTTTGCAGCACCATGTGCAAGAGCCAGAGCGTCTCACACAAGAGAGTCCTTTTAAACACGCTTTGTGCCATCACTGCCAAGGCTCTCAGTTTCTCCGCCAACACACGCTTTCAGGATGTGCTATAATGTGACAAACGTGGGTTGCAACCCCTTTTCTTTTCCTGAACGTAACAACACCTAAAAGCGTCAATGTTTGTAAAAGCGATCCTATTTACAACAATCTGACATTTTAGAACTGAATTGGCACTCTTGTATACAGGGTCGTTTTTATAAACATTGACGATTTTAGGCTATTCTGTTTTGTACTTGCATACATCAACTGTCACATGATGCATAGCTACACTTTTTCACGTTCCTATTACTACTTCAATGACACATACCGTGGTACTCGTGACGGGATATTGGAATTAATTTTAGAATAGACAGAAAGGCGTACATGACATTAAATTTTGAGGAAAACATCCTGAAGGCCGAGCCTAAGAAAAGGAGTCCAGATTCTTTTTGTTGCGCAATTTTAAGTTCATCTCTTGTTTGCAAAGTTTGGTGTAATGCGTTTTATTATTTCTATATTTATTTTCATCTCGTCTTTTGGTCAGCCTATGTGCATGCGATAGGTAGTGAAATCTTGAGCTCTTCAATATTCGCTGATCCATATTCTTTTTGTGCATGGGAAAGACTTTATAACGATTTTTCATTTTGCATCCTTTGGGATGAGAATCCAACACAAAACAGAAAATGATACTGAGCATGCGACTTTACATCAGAAATTAATCACTTCTTGATTGTCATTGACATTTTTATGCATGTGAAAGAGAACAAGTTAGATTATCTTCAGTCCTTGGAAATGAAAGAGTCTCATGTGTTTGTTGGATGTCACTCTCATGCATTGACGGTAGACAATTTTGGTTTGTACTGTACACCAAAAAATGAAGGTGGAATTGGAATGGGATCGTGGTGGTAATAGGTTGGTGTACATCAGAAAATTTGCATCAGACTATTTTTGTGCCATTTTGACACCAAGGACCACATACAGGTCATTGTAGTGTCATTTTATCCATACTAGGTTGGTATGGAGGTTGACACCAAATTATTTTAATTGCATTTCAATGCACCATCATGGCACCATGTTCACATACCTTGAAGTTCCTCATGTACTGTACTATGCCAAGGGCTAAGGTAGAGGGTCATATTTATGACCGGGTTATATTTCCGACCCCTACTGGTTGGGGGATGGGTGTCAGAAACAAGCTAGCATGGTTTCAGATAGTGTCCAAGAGTGTTCTAATTTCGTCCATGCTTGGAAAAATCAAGAGCTTCTGATTGGTGTAGAAGCACTCTATTTTCAAAATCCAACCTCTCATGAAAACCATGACTCTATGAGCGGTTAATGGTCACTCTAAGCTTTCAGACTTAAAAAATCATAGAAAATTGTAGAAATGCTCAAAAAATGTTTTTTTTTGGGGGATGCCTTTGCAATAGCTTTGCAGAGCATCCAAAAATTATAAAAAAATTCTTTCACAAGTCTAAGTATGCAAACCTGAAATTCAGTCGGGAATTGGTCCCACTACCTTAGGTCAATTTGTCCATTATTTTTGTGACCTTCATGGGTTTTATGTGCATTGCCAAACAAATAAAAACAAGCGGCTATTTGCATACAGTAGTCTCTTCTTTCGCATTTATCCCAGAATTTACCCCATATTTACTTTGACAGCTTGATTTTACTGTTTGCAGGCACAAAGCACTAAACTGGCACATAATTGTACACGTGAGCATTAAAAAACCCTTTCCAATCGCACTAAACAAATGAAAACGTTGCCTGCAATTTACAAGTCTTGCAAAGCTACATATTTTCTGGGCTTGAACATTTTTGAATTTTATCAGAACTTCAGCCCCCCTATCTCAAGCTTCCACACTGATCTCAGAATATCATATGAAAGAAACATACTGAGAGTTTCGTTGCTTCGTAAACAGCTACAACTATTTATCACCGTTTCAAAATGACAACTTCAATCAATCATTTTGTGAAATTCTATCGAACCAGATTTTATATCACTGAAATCAGCGAAGAACATTGCATGTGTTGCTAAAAAACACAAATAAGTTTAAATAGAACAAAGTCTACATTAAACCCATTCAAAACTACTATAAAAAAAACATGAAACCCAATTTGGGCTACTTGGTCCTAAAGGAATTAATCAAATATACACAAAGATATCAGTACGCCAGGCTTGCTATGTAGAGAGCGCCCAAAAATTCCTGCATCACGCTAAGCTGAGCACAATTCTCAACAGCCAAATTGACAAAGGAAGCTCCAAAAAATAACAAATTCATCAAACCTTCCAAATGACTTCCATTGCTGCTGTTGATTTGAACTTGCACGGACGCCTTTGAGTCTCTCTCCCTCGACTGAATGGTTTAGGGTTTAGGGTTTAGGGTTTAGGGTTTTTCAGGATGTGTAGGGGGTGGTGGAGTGCATTTTTCTGAATTCGGTTGGCATGGCGATCTGCTGGTATCTGAGAGAAACGGTGTCGTGAGCGGGAGAAGGTTGAAGCGACAGAGGCCGGATGGTGTTGCTGACGGCTGGAGTTCGGGACGTGAAGTAGGCCACCAGGGGTTGATGAACCGGGACCGGAGTTTGGGTCCGAAGCTCTCGGACAACTTGATCATGGTGAAGAAAATGATGCGGTAACCGAACACCATGCCGAACACCACGGCCAAATCCTCCCACTTGGAACGGCGGGTGTCAATCTGGTACAGCTGCTCCACCACGTACTCGCCACTGATGGGAGGCCCTGCGGAGACGCCGTTCAAGACAAAGTTCTTGAACGTCAATCCCAGGTAGTCGTTTTGGTACATTCCCTGTCGTTCAACATCAAAAATGTCAATACACAATTTGTTCCATTCTTGGCTCAAGATGGCCTACTAACATACTCCCTCCATCCCATAATAGATGATGCTTTTTGAAAAAACCCAAAAATTAAGAAACTATCATATTAAGAGATATATCGTATTAATATAAATATCGTATTAACCCCTAAATGTCCTACTCCGTCATATAATTGGGATTTGCTACCAACAAGAAACTCTAAATTGGGATCTCAATAGCTCACTAGAACCACATTGATCTAAATTCTGAACTCAAACCCATTAAAGGTGTCTATCCATTCAAAATAAAACCAAAATACACCGTATTCTATTGGTTGCAAAGGCACGTTCAGACGTTTAGGGGTTAAGAGATTTGACGGTTCCTATTTTAAAGAATCTATAGGTGGTATGTGTGGAATGTAGCAGCTTTGTGATTGATGTTTGTTGCAGTGTGTTCTTGGGTTTAGAGCATTGCAAGGTAGAAACTATGAAAATTTAGGTGGTTGCAATAGAGTTCTGCACATAAGCAAAGACAAGATTCATAGAAAAAAGAACACTTTCTATGTGCTTGTGCTTGGTTGGAATCTGTAAAAGAACTTATGAATGATTTGCATCAAGTAATTTCGAACAATTTTTCTCAAAAACATCTTCTATGATGGGACGGAGGGAGTAGTAACAAAAGAGGTTGCAGTGAAGCATCTTTTGCACTCACCTGCAGGGCGTACATATGAAAGCCAATGTACGACATGGGGTAGCGCCACACTGCCTTGGGTAAATCATTTGGTAATCGAAAGAAACCAGCAACCAACATGAAAATCCCCTGTTGCAGCACAATAATAGCCAAAACAAATAAATGATGCATCCATTTACCAGTCATAAACTCGGACTTGTAATTATTTCTTTGCAAGGGATACGAACTGCTTCGACTAAAACCCTAAACCCTCAGGCCACTGGCACAGTCTGATATATTTTGGTCATTGAAAAGACAACAAACGCTGTTTGTAAGGCTCTACTTTGTCTTTGGTATGATTCTTCAATTAAGTTGATTAGCGGGTACATTCACAGTATAACGAGCCATGGAAATTGTAACCAATGATTTATTTAACGGATTATTAAGCAATAATCTTATCATTTGAATCAATGCAAGATAAATTAATTACTACATATATTATGTCATTCTACAATATACTAAAGTTTGACAATGATTGAGAAGTTTTTGGTACTCCAAAACGACTAAAATATGGTTGTAACCAATTGTTAATAACGACTAGAATGTGCTAAAATGTTCATAATATGTTGCAAAATGTCCTTGAATTTTTCTAATATCTACACAAATTGAAGATATAATTTTCTGAGCACTCATCAAGAGTCGTTAGATTTGGCTGGAGTTGGCTCGTTATACTGTGAATGCACCCTAGCACTCCAAAGATTGACATACTTGGTGTTAAATTCTTTGAAGAAGTCTTTAGGGTTTAGGGTGCATACAGATCAAATCTCTACTTTGTTTTCTCATATATTTACTTTACAGAGAAAATGGCAATTCATCGTACCTGAATGCCAGCTCCAGTGATGATGCCCATGAGGAAATTTGGAACGACGCTCGCCACGGCCATCATCAGGCTTTCCACGCAGGCAACGCAAGCAAATAACATGAGCACGAAGAAGACAAAATGGTCCCAGCCAGGATGAAGTTGCACCATGAAGTACACTATAACTCCGGACACCACCGAGATGAGGAACAAGAAGGGCAGGGATGACAGGGAGTTTCCGATCACAAAAGCAGCCACTCCATAGTGTCCATTTAACCTCTCTCGGCTGAAGACCTGCCATGCATCATCAACTTTGAAGAGTAAGATGCATGACCCAAAAAAAACAGAACAGGATTTCTTTTATTTTTTTTCTAAAAATGAGACTATTCTGGTACGCATGGAGCACCTTCATGTCTTCGACAAACGATGGAAAGCCGCCGATGGACATGAATGTCAGGAACCCAGCAACGTAGGACATGCAACCTGCCCTTCCCTGAATTGGCCACACGCAACAATTTGCTATATCAATCCACTATTTCAATGACTAATATAACAACATGATAATTCATTACTAAAATAAAACTGAAATTATATTGTTGTGTTTTGTGTTGAAATAATAGAGTTAACCAAAAAGAGAATACATGTTAGGTGAGGTGAGTCTGACCCATATCTAAAGGCAACCAAGCAAACTGGTAAGAATCCAAAATAGAAAGGAGGGTGAACTAGTTTTTCTGTCATAGAGGTGGCAAAACTGAGACTAAGGTGAGTTCACAGAGAGCCAAGGCTTGGAGGCAACCGCCCACATCCAATTTGAGATTACATGGCTCTAACAACTTGGACAGACTTGCAAAGCTCATATCTAAAATTGAAGTTGGAGGGTGTTGGGTAACCTATTTGCTTTTATTTCACTTACACTCAAAGAGGACATAGACTTTAGTTTTCTGATATTTTGGGGTCAGATTACCTGTTCTAATTTCGGTTAACTAAAATGTTGTTTTGACACTATTTTGCAATGAATCAACACTAACAATTGTTTCATTTTGCATTGTTTTTTAGCATTGATACAACACTCAGAATATATCAATTTTTTCAACACTAAATGATGTACAGAGGCAAGTTTGTGATGTGAGTTAGCAAAGCTTAAATGTAATTGAGGCCAAGATATCTACACTAGCTGTGCATATTCTCTATTATTGTTACCATGATTGCTGAAAACTCGTTGCCGACGTTGAAGTAAATACTTCCGATGCAGACCGTGAGCATGACATAGATTACAAGACGGAGCCAGTAGTATCCCATGTCCCTCGACATGTTTACGTAGGATCGCCTTGTTAAAGTGAAGCACTGGCGGAGAAAACCTGCTTGACTGCCCCCAGACTCCAGGAGAGTACCTTGCTGCAATCACAACAATAAATGAATGTCAGACCTAAGGAATGGATTATTATCACAAGCAACAACAGTACCTTATTATTTGATAGTGTAGGTGCACAATAAAAGAATTAGGTTGTTCTATGTTAGAGACGAGGACTTCGTTATCAAATATTAATACTACCATACATAAGAACCTACTCACTTTACTCCCATTCAGTCCAAAGCCAACTAATACAACCTCTTGAATCACACATCTCGTGTATATTCTCATGATTTTAAAATGACAAAGTTAATCAATCCTAATGTGTGAGAATATAATTCAGATGGGACGAAATTTTTTCACTACACCCATTTTATCCGATGCAACACTAACTATTTACTCAAGGCTTTTACTTTTTACCGAAGGGAAATTTGTTGGTAAAGATTGAAGATTTTGGTACTACTCATGTAGGAGAACATCCATAAACATATTGGTAACAATATTCATCCTACGCAAAAAAAAATATAGTCACTATAAAACAATTAGTGCATCTCGAACTAAATAGGATAAGTAGCGTTGCAAAATCAGTGAATAACGTTGTCAAAATTAAAGAAAATTGAATGAAAGTATGAAAACTGCTCAGAAAAACATGAGGCCCAACCCGGTTGTGTTGTGCACACAACTTTCACATGAGAGAGAGCATTTAAAAGCCCATTTGATATTGCCATTAGAGAGGGTTCAGTGTACATTCATAGCAGCATATGAATAGGGCTGGAGTTCAACAAGATCACTGGAACTAATTTAATTAACCCTTTAAGGACCAAGAATTCATGATTTAAATATGACAAATTCAGTCATTCATATAATGGAAAGTATGATTCAGATAGGATCAAATTTCATATCACCAGAATTAGTAAAGAACATTGCATGTGTTGACCAAAAATATAAATAATTTTGAACAATAGAAACTTCACATAGAACCCACTCAAAACTGCTAAAAAAAAACATGAAGCCAAATTGGCCTTCTTGGTCCTTAAAGGGTTAGTGTTACTGTGACTTACAATGTGATTGATTTCGTGCATTCGAGAGAGCGCCATTCCGTAATACTCCGAGTTCAAGTATGATTCCACAAGTACTTTCACGGCTTGGTTGGCCGTCATGGAGGTTCCCAGATCATGGCTGCGTCCTTCCAAATCCTGCAAAAATGTCTGGCATCTTTAGATCAGAACAATCATACTGGTGGAGTAATTACTTATGAGGAAAAATTAAGAGGAATTTATCCGTTTTTTCTAACCCTGTGTTTAAACGAGCCCTTGATCTTCGTCTTCACTCGATCGAAATCCGCGTTCACCGTTCGGAGAAAATGGTCGGAAGGGTTTCGCAGATGTGGGCAAGGAAATCCAGAAGCCGCAAAGTGCTGCACAGTTAGAACTCCAAAATGTCATTACAATGAAACCCTAATAGACCAAGAATAATAAACAAACAGGGCCGAATTATATATCACCAGAATCAGTGAGTTCTTTTGTTCATAAAAGAACATCAAATGGGACGAAAAGAGGTTAAATTTGAGGTTCGTGTGACCCCTTAAACCCTAAACCCTCGCATGTATCATTTACCTCGTGAGCTGACCCAGCCGCGCCGAAGAAAATGGTTTGGCCACAAGAGAGCAGGAACAAATTCTCGAACAGGTCAAAGACTTCGCTGCTGGGCTGGTGGATGGACGCAATCACAGTGCGACCATCGCGAGACAAATTCTTCAAAGTCGTGATGACAAAGTACGCCGAGGCACTGCAATAAAAAAAACTCGAAGCCAATGAATCCACTGAAACTGGAAAGCGTCTAAATCGCCCAATATGGCCATCTGCTTCACTGAACTTTGCAACGGTGGCATTAATTTCTCATTTTACCTCGGTTTTCTAATTGCAATACATCACTTTAACTCCAAAAGGACCAAGGATTCATGGTTTTTAAATGACAAATTTAAATGATCATATTGAGAAATATATAATTTGGCTTGGTCCAAATTTTATATCTTCGGAATTAGTGAAGTACATTGCATGCTGTGGTCAAAAAACAAACAATTTTGATCAAAATGAAGTCTACATAAGACCTAATAAAAACTGCCAAAAGCCAATGAATCCACTAAAACTGGAAAGCCTCTAAATTGCCCAATATGGCCATCTGCATCACTGAACTTTGCAAAACGGTGGCATTTTCTCATTTTACCTCGGTTTTCTGATTGCAATCAACATCATTTTAAAGCTCTTGTTCTATACTACAAGATCAACAGTGTCGATCGTGTCAAAACCGAAGTCATTTTCACACAGAGAGATGATTTGCAGCAGGGGTCCAATTTTCCTACACTACAGAAAATACACAGTGGACGCTTCCAAGGGATTAATCCTTAAAGGACAATGCAAGCCCCACGGGGTTGATAGTATTTTGGGACAATCTTGCTCATAACTTCTACTCCATCGCACTAAATGGGGTTTTTAGAATGCCAAACTGAGCACCTTAGGGAGATCTATACTTCTTTAGAATAGAGCAAAAGTAAATTAAAAACAGAATCGTGCTTAAAATGGAGTTTAAAAGAGATTTTGGGTGTGGTATTAGGAAAGCATATGTCCTTTAAGAGTTAATCAAACGAAGTCCACACTGTACCTGTCCAGGCCGCTGGTGGGTTCATCAAGAAACAGCATGCGGGGGCGCGTGAGAATTTCCAAAGCGATGCTCACGCGTCGCTTCTCCCCGCCGCTCAGGCCTCGGATGTGCCAGTTCCCGATCGGCGTGTCCGCGCAATCCTGCAGCCCCATTTCCAGAATCGTGCTCTCCACGATGGCTTTCTTCTCCGCGGGGGACGTGCTGTTGCTAAGTCGCAAATTCGCGGAGTAGTGGATGGTCTCGCGCACCGTCAGCGTCCCGATCAGATCATCCGATTGTGTCACATACGCCTGATACATCAATGCACAACGTAAACCCCTGGAAATTCGTTGCAATAGCAGAAGTTTCTCAAAATCGAGGAGCTGCGATTCGAGCCATTTTGGATTGTTTCACTGAAAACTGGAACCCAGTCCTACATTTCAGGTTTCACCCAAAACTGATGTGAACTCGTTCTTGAATGTACTCGTTTTCGTTTACTTGCATTATGCCACATTAATTTTTGGCGCTAGCTTTGAAATCCTTCCTTTCAACGAATATGGCCATTCATTGTAATAATCAAAGGAACGATGGCACGGTGGTTGCTTACGGCCATGCCGTAGGAAAGGCGTCGCTTCTTCCCGTTCACGAGAATTTCGCCTTTCGAAGTTGCATTCGGCGCCAACCTCCCTGTAAGCATTTTATTCATAGATAACATGCAGTAGAGACGATTTAAGTAAGAAGGGAGCTTCGAAATGTCCAATTTGAGTGAAATTGAAATTATGCAGAAACTAAAGATTACGTTTTAAAATGACGAACCACATGCATAACAATCTTGTTCGAGCAGCTGCATGTTAATTAACACCCTTGCAAACTAAATTTATTTATAAGGACCGAGCATCAACCCCCTTATCGACAGGCCTCTCACTCTCTAATATAAACATCATGCATGCTCTCTACATTAAATGAGTCATTACTCTCTTCTGGTTTCGAAGACTGAAATCCTCATAACAGCTGAAGATTGAATATTAAGGCATTGGCCAACAAAAGAAAGTCCCTCACTCCAAAGCCATCAAACCTCTTAGTCCTTGAAGGGTAATGAATCCACAAAAATGGCAGATTCAAACATAGAATACCTGAGAAACGAAAAGCCTGTAACCCCATATATATTGGTTACTTTGGCCAATCTCTGCTATTTTCTAGTGTAAACTGTAATTTGAACATTACACTAGAAAATAGTAGGGATTCAAATGGCCAATAAATCCAACTGGACGTTCTAGCAATTAGACTGACGCACGGAAAGATTAGAACAAACAAGAGGTTTAGATTGATGCAAGTGAGAGTAGATCGATCACCTGCAAGCGAATCGAGGAGAGTGGATTTGCCGGAGCCAGAAGGGCCCATGATGGCCAGCATCTCCCCGGGCTCCGCGTACCCCGACACGCCATGCAGCACCGTCTGGTGCTCGCCTTTGGCGTTATGCACCGTCACGCGCAACTCCGCCCACGTCAACCGCGCGCAACTGTCCCGTGACGACTCGTCCAAGGCACCTCGCGCAACATCGGGCTGCTGGAAATTCTGTTGACGAGCCTGCTGAGGACGCGGCGTCAGCGGCGCTTGCACCTGTTGCCCCGGGTACAGCACGTAACGCCCAGGAATATTATTGTTGCCGCCATTCTCTCCATAATACCTCGCACCGCTTATATCATGCTGGCTCATCATCATCGTCCCTGCAACACAACAATTCTTCGATATCTACGATAAAAAAAACTCCGGAACGTTGTATCTGATCGATATCGATCACCGCAGGAGATCGACAGCTACCCAGTCTGTGCATGAAATATAATCATGCAGGACCAGTCCAAGTCTTCAATCTCTACAACAAAAACTTCGGAACTCAGAAAATCTGATTCGATATCGATCACCGCGAGTTTCGATCGATATCGATCACCGCCTGCAAGGGCTCAGGAGATCGACAGTTACCCAGCCTGTGCATGAAATATATTCATGCAGGAGAACTCCAAGTCTTCGATCTCTACAACAAAAACTTCGGAACTCTGAAACTCTGAATCGATATCGATCACCGCCTGCAAGGGCTCAGGAGATTGACACTGTTACCCAGTCTGTGTAAGAACTGTATTCATGCAGCAGAATTCCATCATTGACATGAGGGAGAGAATGCAACTTTGATGGAACTCGGAAATGCTTGATCGGTAAGGGAGTCGGCGCAGTCATAAAGTATGTGCAGTCACTAATAAGCGGCACTAGTAAGTTACATAATAAATTTTAGTAATGGAGTGAGTGAGTTCATGGTGAGTGTTGTCAGTACAAGCTCTAATTTACTGGGCATTGATTTGGGAGATGAGCGACTAATGGATCTTCATGTATCTGAGCTCATTACTCTTCACATACTGCCTCATCCACCAACTTAATGTGGACTTAATTGCGTCATTAGGAGACTTTGGAGTGGGTGCTCTGTTTTTCAACTCTCATTTTTATTTTTTTTGGGGAAACAAATGAAACGGAATTTCATTGCAAAGAGAAAGAAACCACAAGCCAGACCAGCCACGAGTGGCCTGGTCCAAAGGCACATAAACACAACTCTCTTTTTAAACTATTTGTTTATTTTTATTGTGAAATGGAATTTCCGTTGCACGTGACGGTAGCGTTTGGATGTCAACGGTGGGTTGCGGATGGTGATCTGGGGTGGACGTTTGTTAGTTGGGTTCGTTGATAGCTTTGAGAATTCTTGGTGGACTAGTATCCTACTAACTGTACCATATATTAAGGGGAACTATTCCTAGTCAACCCCAAATAGTCAACTAGTGATGGGTCGAGTACCGTCGACACACTTACTAGTAGAAACACCACCTGCGTATATAAGAGAACTAAGAGAAGCATAATAAAAATCACAACTAAGGTAGAAGTATTCATAACCGATTAAAAAAAAGGTTTGTAGCATGAAATGTGTTGAAGTTTTATTGATGTGATATTTTTCTTTCTTAGAAATTAGATATATTGTAGGATGGTATTTTTTTCAAGAAACAATCGTCAAAATTTTTATTTAAAATATGAAAAATTAAGTGAAAATTCTTCTGAAATCCATGACTATTATGTAGGTTCACCTAGAACCCAAAGCAATGAAATTGATTCTTGAACATAAAGTCACACCATGTGGCTACTTTGTGTTGACCAACATTGTGTTGGTTTTTTGTTCCATGAAACACAGTTAATAGGAGGTTACTTTACACATTAGTTATGGGGTACTTATCGACAATGGAACCTCTATTCTACCTTAGTCCAAATCGTCATGTGGGATCATCTCGTGATTCTTTTTGTTAATGTACGCATGCGCTTTTTCTACTAATGAGAGTGTTTGAAATGTAAGTTACTTTTAGAATTCAAAATTCTACCTATAAATTAAATTTAGTTAAAATCTAAGAGTGGTTTAGATTCAAGTTATCCTTGTTATTACCGAGGTTATTACCCGGCTTATCGTTGGTAATAACCTACATCACTTTGTAGCTTATGGCAGAATGATTTAGAGAATGTACATGTCAATGTAGCGCACAGTTTGCTTTGTACAATCTACTTGAAAGCATTTTTGAAACTAGTGAATTTGGTACTTGTATAACAGACTCATGATTCAGGCCAGTCACCAAAACGAAGTCAATGTTGTCCATCTGCTATACAAATAATATTTATATCCTCTTTGATTTGCTACCACCAAATTGGATTACATCCAAATTATCCCCTAAGTGTACAAAATAGATTTTTTATTTTTTATTTTTTAAATTAATTTTTTGAAATCCAATGGCTAACCCCTAAAGAACCAAACCCCCGTCCACAGTTTGGAGAATTGCAAAGATGCATTATAAAATGTAACTAAGAGGGATATTTTGAACTTCACGTATGAATAAAAGTTGTTCGTTATGGATTTTTAGATTCTATCCATACAGTTATATCTATGATTGTTAAATATCACCAATATTTTTGCATAAAATTTGAAATTTAATGTTTAAAATTCTTTTGTAATTTGATTACAAACATGATATTGACAATTTATGAATGAAATTTGCTATGATGGGTTGAAATTTAATACTTTAAGTGTAGTGATTTTTGGAGACTTTTTGGTTGTTTAATTTATGAGTTGAGTTTTTCAATAGTACTTTTGAACTCGACTTTTGAAGTAAGATCTTAGAATTTGTTTTGTGAATCGCTTCAACTTGCCAAATGAGGTACACTAAAAATTCACAAATCAACCCCTTTCGACGAAGTTCACACATGCGTTAAGCTATCTTGCCATAGGATCCTATATTATTATTCTGGATTACAATAAGTGTCTTGATGAATGAGATCTTACTAATATTTATCATTCATCATCAAAAATATGGACGCTTGGTCCTTTTGGAATTAATAAGAACTGATAAAAATCCACAACCTAAACACCGTGGCTCAAAATGGATGGAAGTAAAGATAGACACAAACACCCAAAATCAAATGAATCCACCACTCTAGGATCTAAGTGACGAGAAATTTGTCACTAGTCTTTTCTTCCACATTATCCTCATATCTTCTCTAGAATCAAAGACTTTCCCATTCAAATGGGACTTATCAAATTATCTAAGCAACACAAAGTTACTCTCCAAATTTTTTCTTCATTTGCTTTTGCACATTGGACCATGCAAATTTCCCATAGTCAATGAGGGAAATCCAAATAGTGCTACTTCTAAACCCTTTTTATGCTCTTTATGAGCCTTAACAATCTAGAGAGATCTTCTTCCTAGCTTTTCTACAACATATAACTTAATTGAGGGTGTCATTGGGAACCGTGAGCCCAACCCTCAATTCCAATTTGTATGTTTAGCAACACTGTTAATTTTGAAGAGCTATAACGTTTGAGCCAAAACTCTGATTTCCGTGTGATTTGAATCTGTGGGTACGTGCTCTTACGAGGTTTCCAACTATATACAGCACGCCTTCATCTTCGCTACACCCAAAATGCTATTGGATGTTGTTCATTCAGCACACGTTTTGGTTTTCCTACCTAGCTTGTCTCTCGCAAGTCCCTGAATGTCACCTCAAGACCCCTTGTTCATCATGATGTTCAAACATTTGTTTTGAAAAGGAGGTGTTGGAAATGCAAGTAATAATATACGGTTTTAAATTACTATGAAAACATAATTTTGCATGTGAAAGTGACATCAAAGAAGTGTTTGGGGTTGTAAGATTGAGAAACATAACATTTTTAGCTAGTGCTGCAGCACACCCTTGTGCTTGTACAGAGAATCAACATCTGAACATAGAATTGGTAATGTGGAACGTGTAAAAACTATCAAAAAACAGAAGTATGTTGAGCTGTCAAGCCATCTTTAGCTAAACATGGCTTTGATTCTTTGGAAGATTACGATTCTTGCAATGATTTTGGCCTATGATGTTGATTTCCAAGGATGAACGATAGGACTGCTGTAGAATGTTTTGAAGGTAGGGGAACCTTCAACCACCACGACACCTAAAACCACCAACTTCTACACCCCTCTTTCATAATAGGGAGGAAATGTAGACTTTCATTACATGACTTATGCATTAATCGCTCAAAAGTTAAGCCACGTATCAACAGCCTACATTTCCTCTCTAAAATGAAAGAAAGATGTAGAAGTTGGTGGTTTTAAGTTCATGGTGATTTAAGGTACCTCTACTTTAGAATGCATATCACATTTGTAAGGAATACTTTGTCACATAACAAAGTGTGCTAGTGAGAGAAGGTGATATTAAAGAGGGATGGGTGTAAATGATTTTGAGCAACAAAGGTAGCAATTTACTATACCTCAAACATGCCGGTTGCGCATAGCAGAAGCCGCCCTAGAAGTCGAATTCATAATTTCCAACTCTTGTTCAAGGCCATCACAAAACCTCATGGAGTTTTGAAACAGTCTCTCCAACTCATCTTCATACGCTGTGATCATTGCGTGAAACTCACGCTGAAATCATCTCTTGCAAGGACACCATGCTAATCTTAGCTTTCTGAAATCAACCATCAACACCATCTAAGGTATGTGCACCCATAATCGTCACTAATAGCAAACATGCATTCTACTATTATTAGACATACATTAATTTTATTGGCAACTAAAAGAATATTCCAACGCACAAAAGCATGCATCATTTGAACACCATATAAATAAACTATGAATTTTTAAAGTATTGTCTGTAAGTGTACTAAAATTGACCCTCAATTCTCATAGGATTACATATTCTAAGAGTTATGTGCATCTATTGTAATCAATATTTTATTTTTAGTGTCACTTTTGGGTTCAAGTATAGGGGCCGAAATTTGAAACATCTTGTGTTACAATCAATATTTTATTTTTAGTGTCACTTTTGGGTTAAAACTTAGGGGTCAAAATTTGAAACATGGTTCTTTATAGGTGTATGGTAGTGCATCCTATTTATGACACCTAACTATTTGTGACATTCATCAACGCACCCATGTGTGCCACTTAATTTCAGCCAATGGGAGGCCTAAAAACCAAGAAGACCAAAGAATGTCACTTTACACCCGAAATTTTCAGTTCAAGGGACGGAAGGAGAAAATGACATGGACAACACTTTTGTCCTTCGTGGCAACAAAAGTGCACATTTTTCAAAGCCCTGGGATTTTGCGTCAAGCCTACCTCAAGAGGTGGGTCTAACGCAAAATCGGGGGGGCCGTTTGACCAAAATTTCACAACCAATCATTTTTTATTTTTTAAGGAATATGTAAGAACTTTATTTTTTTTAAATCAACACTTCATTTTGTGACCCCTTCTCACTTTACACTATATTCAAAGGCCGTCAAGTTCAAAGGTTGGCTTCTCAAGAATGAGCCATGGCCCTTGTGAGGTTTTCTCCACGGCTTCTCACCTCTAGTGTAAAAGAGGGCTCTTTTCCTTTGCAACATTTAATGGATAGAGAATGGTTACCACAGCTTCGTTGGCATTGAAGTCATTCACATTGCACGGCCTCCAACCACACATTTGGGCTTGCAAATCTCGCAGCCTTTGCTTTGTTTCCGGGGACACACCTACCTTCATCAACACAAAACAGCAACTTCAGATACCGTACCGGGGCGTCGGGGTCGGCAGCTCATGCCGAATAATTAACCTTTTTTGCCCAAATGTTGTGCATAATCTCTAAGAATATGTGGATATTCTCTAATATATATATTTTTTTTTGGAATCAAATGAACGAGTATTCCATTGATAGAAAAAAAAAAACACACATAAAGCCTGAAGGGAGAGCCTCCGGCAATGAGTTTTGATTTTTTGTGAGGTTTTTAGCACTTAAGAGCCTAGTCAAAATCCCCAGTCCTAGGCTTAATCCGTTGCCAATGCACCGTATTCTCCACTCTATCTCTTAGGAACTTGTGAAGTAACCACTGCCTATCAAACTGGGAATGATAATAATGAGCCTTCTTCGGGTTGCACAAGTTCTAAACTTTAAGGCACGCTAACCGCCCATGATCCAAGATTCTCCATTTCATCAAAAAAAATCCTAAAGATATGGGATTCTCTTTTTATATTTATTTTTGCTTACTCTGACAACCGGGTACGGTATGAAATTGTTGCCTTTGGACTGAAAAGAAGATGAAGTATTGCAAGATACATAATTCTGAAAATAAATTTCAATTTTTTTGGAAATATTTTTTTCTAAAATAGTTTTTGCATGGCGAAATCGATAACTTTGAAAAAACAATTATATATAACTCATATTCTTAATCCTATTCCTATTCGTGTGAAGTTTGAAACTACAAATGGGCTTGAAATGATAGATTGAGCTCTCACCTTGAGATTTACGCCAAAGGTATGCATGCACAAGGCGAGGATAAAAGCCATGGCACAAAAGACAAGCTTTCATGTTGTCAAGCTGCGTTGCCGTTTGGGGATTGCGCGCTTTCTCCAACGTTTCATGGTGCGCATTGCGTAAAGCCTCGGTGACTACCCTCGTCGAGGCAAATGGTCTCGTCCGAGTACTTCTATGTGAGCTGCAGTCTGGAGTAGGCAATGCTTGCGATAATCTGTAAGGATGTCATTTAATATATTAAATGCACATTGACACTCAATCATCACGACCCGTTGTCACCAGAAATGGTCACAATTTCATCCCAAATGTTTCATCCTGTCATTCTTAATGTTTTTTTTTGACTGGTTTTGTGTAAGACTTTGACCGGCTACCCGGTTCATATTCTCCTAAGTTCAATGATGCAGTGCAACATGTATGTGCTCGTATTATATAAATTAGGTTTGAAGGCTACTTCTGAAAAATAGATCGATAATTGTTTGGATGGTAATAGTGTACCGTTCCACCTCAATAGAGTTTTACCATGCATAATAAATTTTCATAAATAAAGTTTAATATTGTTATAGCTGTTGTCTACCTGAGGCTGCAGTTTGGAATCCCGTCGAGATTGGAGAATTGCCCTGTTGTTGACTGGCTTGAAGCATTATTATGGCCAAGCTGCCGGGCTGCATGCGCCATTTCGTACAACCCAAACGGACGAGGCGACAACTGATCAGCATCTTCATACGTAGTCATAATATTAACATTGTCGGGTGATAATTCCTTTCGCGGTGGATGTAATTCAACCTCGCCGAAGTCAAGCTTTTTGTCATTGGACGGAGACAATGGGTTAGGCATTGACAATGGCGATGGTGTCCTTGGGGCAACAGCACTCAATCTTGTTCTCAATTTCCCTACATCAAAAGCAGTGTTCATTAATCATTAAATGGTTTTTGATCTTTAGCTGTAATGGCGACCGATAGGCTACGCGTAAATCATAACGTTCTTTAGAGGCTCAATGTCGTACCTCCAAATTTGAAGCATCTATCACGGAATCAAAAGAATCACAAAGAATTTTCTCTAACTTCAATTGGTTTGAGTGAAGAGGGTTGGAGAGTTGGACTCATTTATTAGTAGTTTCTCTACAGTGTAAAGTGTGTGATGCAACAAGGGCTAAAAAACATTATGATTGTTGAACTTGCTAGAATGGTGAGAATTTTTAGTAGATTGTCAAAAACAATACCACTATGGGGAGTTTGTTTAGTACGATCTATAAGAATTCTTGTCCTTGTGCACTCTTTTTAAGATTTTGAGAATTTGAAAAATTCATTCTGCAGAGAGAGAAAAATACTTTTGTGAAATCTAAAGTGGTAGGATGGACCGTACCGATAAAAGAGGAAATTTTTTTTGATAGAAATTTAAAATTTTGGCATTATATATTAATGGAGGATGAAACAACAGGTAAACTGGTGCATTGTTACAATACATAATATGCACTCTAAATTCTAAAATACATAATATGCACTCTAGAATTTTGAGCTATGAATATTTCTAGTGTTCAAATATGTGTAGAAAAATATCTTCCAATATTTTCAATTTTCATAATTGATTAAAGCTTCAAATTTTAAAATGTGTTATTTTTGAAAGGGATGAATTGTTTCTCTATTTTGAAAAAAAAAAATTGAAAGATTTCTTTTTTTAATGTATTTAAGAATGAAATTATGCAATTTTTCCTATTTTTATATTTTTAAATATTGAATCAAATATGAACTATATTTACACTCAAAGTTTGATCATAAATTGGAAAAGATATTATTAGAATGGGATCTTTGATACTCAAAATCTTCAACATAAAACCATATCAACATTCTAAAATTTTATTTTTTGGATAATATGTACATAAATCTAGAAGTTGGTTCACTCATTTTTCATTTAATCATTGCTACATAATTTTCAAATTGGTTTAAAAGTTAACTTTTTAAACAAAATGCTCAAAGTGCATAAATGTGCACCAAAATGTAGATATGTACATATGTTTTAAGAAACAAACCCTTCCTATGAGTCCACCAAGAGGAGTTAGGAGATTGTACCATAAAAACACCCTATTTACAAGAATTTCAACAAAACACCAATGATTTTGAGATTTACAAGAATTTTTGGTTCTTGCTAATCATTATATGGGATAGCCTACACTATTTACCAAATTTAGAGATGTAAAATGGAGCTGAAATCACTTTCAAATTTTCACTAATTTTTTTGTATTCACCTATGTGGTGGGGAGAGGCTACTATCAATGTTGGTTTAGTATTACACGGTTCTCAATGAAATGAATCAATCAGAGGCATTTTGAAAAGTAGTAGACTTCAAATGAATATTTAGAATGAACCATTGATCAAGGTTTCACTATGAAGGCTAGTTAGGCTACAATGGTGCATCCATAGTCCCTTGACCAATTTGCAGAAACGGCGTATCAATACAGTTAGTGTGTAATTTTTATCTCAATGTATAAAAAACAACCAATGTATTGAAAAGGATACGCCACATGGAGAAGTATGTGGCTCCTTTAGGAGCTCAAAGTTGATAGGGACTCCATTCAACAAGTGAAAATTACTTTGTTTAAGTGGTGGAAATGAATTTGTTTAAAAAATGAAAATTACTCCATTTATCAGGCAAAGAAGTTTGAAATTTTAACAAAATTTTTGTGGCTAGCAATAAGGTTGTACTTAGAGCATGCCCACCCTACCATTGGGTTTTGAAGATTCTTTGAAAAGTGAATGAAATCCAACATGCATATTCAAGGAGAGTGAGAGTCACTCAATATGAGCTCGATATACGAGCTCGATATAGAGACACACCAATACGCCCTTCTATAACTAAATTTAGTAAAGGGCTCCGTATCCTAAATTGATGAATAATAATGATTACCTATAAATTGATGGAATAATAATGATTATTTATAATGATTGTGATAAGTTCACCAACTATATTGAGGCAATATAGTGGTTCAAAGGTGTAGAGACGATAATTTGCAACACCAAATTTTAGATGTCACATCAAGAATTTAGGACCCCAAGGATTCTAAACAATTCCCTTGCGACATCCAATATTTTATAGCTTAGTACATTTTTCACACGAATTCTACGCTAATTCCACACGGATTTTGCACTATGTAAGATAACAAAAAGAGTGAATATAGAAGCGGTGCAGATTCAATGCAGAATTAATACGAAATTTGTGCGAAAAATATACGAACCTATGAAATATCAGATGTCACACAAAATCGTTGAGGTCTGAAATTCCTAATAGTGATGATAGTGGTCAAGGAGTGAATTAAAGGGAGAAGGATGCAGATGTTCTTACGGGGCTCAATTGTCAAGAGATTGAATGACAAATGGAAGCATTCCACTTGTGATGGTGGAGATCGTAGATTCGCACCATCTTTGCATCCTCCCAACTCTTCGTCATGGCCATGGGTAAGGATGTCACGAGGAATGGATTTGGTGGGAATGTCTTGCAAGCAAACCCGGTCGATTCGGCGCTTGGGGCGTGAGGATGCCCGTGCCAAGAAGTGGCCATCGTGACGCAAGTGGCCATGGCTAGCTCCTCCATCGGCTTGGATGCTCTCTCCCTTGCAGCTCTGCCGTTGCTCTTTCTCGTGCTGCAAGGCTTTTGTCACCACACTGGAACCCTCCGTTTCCCACATATGCTCTATTCCACACCTTGACCTTGACCCTGCTTCTACTGCTACTTGTTTTTGCTGCATCAGATCACAATTGCTTTAACAAATTTGGATACCGTTTCCAATAAAATGTGATATTTGTTTAATTAGGACTTTCTACCATATTGGGACTCTTTGAAGTCTACAAGTAGTATAGATCTAGTGGAAAATTACACCTTTGAATCTAGTCATTATTCCCAAATCATTGTAGCAAATTTGGAATCAATTGCAAGTCTGCATCATCTTTAGCTAAAGATTTGGTGGTGAGACATTCTATTTAATGTTAATGAAGAAAATTTTACAGTTGTGGCAATTGTGGGCACACATACCTTAATTAGGCTTTCTTTATCACCATTGTAATTAGATTGTGAAAGAACATGTTTCGAAGAGTGGAGTTCAATTTTGTGATTCACTGGCTGAATGATCACCATTGCTCTACTAGGATCATTCACGTTATCATAGAGGAGCTCCAAACACAACAATAAGCTCAGTCTAAGACTTCAAAAGAAGCGTAATTCAAACTTGCGAAAAGAGAATCAAGGATCCAATCACAACATTCATTCATAGATTAACTTTGAGGAGCTCAAATAGTGATTATCATGTTATTGCTTGCTCAAGATGAAATTGGCAACAATCGATACAATATAGTGAGAGAGATTGAACACAACTAGCTTAACATCCACATCTAGATTATCGTGAACATATCCATTTAGAATTTGAAAGAATGCAACTAATTCCATTAAGTCTGAAATTTGAGTGGAACCTCAAATCTATACCACTCAAGCTCAAGGAACTTAAAAACCTAGACTTTGAGCTCTGGGGACTTGAACGACACAATCCTGGACCTTTGAAATTTGCCATGTTAACGAACATGACCATCATCCTTCTCCTAGAATTGAACCTGATCCCAGAAAAGAATGCTACTACAAAAAACTAAGCTCATTCAAGTCGCAATGCCAAAGAAATCAACCGATCCAAGTTCCATTACAGTAGTAAAATGACCTACCCAGACCTGAAATCACAACTTGGTATCGGAAAGAGCTTGCACCAGTCGAACTACAGTCCAAAGCTTGGAGGTGACGAAAAAGTGAGTAATTGCAAGGGAAAGTGGAAGGATTTGACGATCAGGAGCCAAGAGTGCAACCGTTGGCACTCAAACGGATTGAAGGAGGGCGTTGCAACACTCTCGTGATCTCAAACAGTCCGCTTCCGTTCCTCTTCAGATCCAACCCTATTCTGTATTTAGTCACTTAGGCAATGCCGTGGTTAGTCATGCACTAAACTGTTCAATGCACGTTCTCCACAATTTCCAAGATTGATTATAACCGAATGCACAGATAGTACTTCCTGAATACCTTCCAACAATCAACATGTCTAGAAAACATGGGAACGAAAAAAAACAAATGTTGATAACAATACTATTATAACATTGATCTACCAGCCACCGTGATGCAAGATCAGATTGCTGCACTGCACAGAAAAAGATGCAAGTAGGTTAATCCTCATTTGAATGATTCAGATATTCCCACTCGGAATTGGAAGCAACTCCTCACAAGTGCCGGGACTATTTCCTTGCCTAACTATCCATGTTCCTAATAGCGCATATTCTGCACGTGCTGATGGCATTGCAGCAGATCAACTCAAGAAATGGGGCATAATTGAGTGGGCTCAATGAAGGAAAGAGTCACTTCTTTGAGTGACTCGCAAGATAATCATCGATTCTTTTCTTCAAATCGTGGTCGGGTATCAACATGTCAGCAGTTAGGAGCGATCGGTTGAATGGGTCCGTCTGCACAAGTAGTGAAACAGATCTCAGATAACTCAACAATTTGCCATGGTGCTCTACATGGCACGGAATAAACAGGTATGATGCGTTACTGACTGATTTATAGAATGTGAGTAGAAAATTACCTGGTCACTTAGAAGATGCCTCTGTATCACGGACCGGTCTACAGTGGTTTTCGATGAAGGAAGAATAACTGGATCCGTCATCAATGTGTACTGCACAATAAAACAAATATCCAACTTATATCGGCAAGCGCTGACAACAGAAATTACACCAATCAGGCCCAAACGCATGCCGGTGTGTAATTCCAAAATGCACTAAAAGCACGTGGCTCAACAGCTTAGAAATACCTGAATAGGATCAAGAAATTCATCAGGAATATCCCCGAGCAAAGCTTCAGCGTCCATCATTTCTTGTGAACATGCTCTCGTTTTAGCACCTAGTGCTTCAAACTCTTCAAGCATTTGCATGTTCAGGCCCCCATGTTTTCTGAGAACTCCAACAGCTTCTGTAAACAACTGCAACAGGAAAGGTGAACTCAAGAAGGGAACTAGAATCATTGACTTGCAATTCTCAAGTATAGTTGCCCTTTCAAACAGTATCTTATCAAACGATTAAATAGCCTGCAATTACATCCAACATTAAATGGAAAGAAAGAAAAAGCTACAAAAGAGTGGCAGTATGCTCTCTAGTGTTCACATTAAAAAGAGTGCTTTTAAAGAACTCAAAGAGGCAAGTCCCAGGAAAGCAGCTTTACCTCATCCCTGTATGAGCGACCATCGCTGGAAATTGCTCTTGCAAAGACCCCCTGGGTATCGCCTCTATCCAGGTGCACGTATATATTTACAATCTGCCATACAGCGAGCCCAACCAGAGCATGAGTGATGGATAATTATACGTTAGCTCAGGTATGCATAGAGACCAACCAAATAAGTACCAAGCGTCTAATATCGACAACCGTTTTTCTCCAGGACATACTTGTGCTAGAAGCTCCTTAGGCCTGAATTCGTATTTCTCAGGATCTTTCACCCTCAGAGTGTTGCGTTGAGGTCCAACAAGTTGCAACAAGAAATAGTTTAACATAGCCGCTATCCTCTCAGCCTGCAACGCATAGTTGCCCACTTCAATATGTCATTGTCTCAGATACGGGAATACACAGTAAGGAAAAGATCTAACTTCAAATGTCAGAATGCCCAATGTACCAAAGAAATGGGAAGGATGAGCGCACCATTTCAGGAAGCAAGAATGGTGCTTTTATCTCTGCAGATGTGTACTGAATCATTTTTACATCCTCATTTGCCAGCATCATGTCAATCCGAACCACCTAAATTCAACAAATAAGCTTGCTTCTTAGTCATACGATACAGAGCGAATAGATATAGAAGAGCACTAAAAACGAATGCAGACCACAACCAGGAATAATATTGCTAGCTAGGAATAGAAGAACAAGACTCCATAACAAGCCTCCAACACAAGACCAAGGTTGTACATTTTCTTGTTGATGGTAATGGCGCTCCCTCTCCTGCCTTTCTTGGGCAGGTCTCCTACTCCATTCCGTGTCATTAATTTGCTGTTCCATGTCTTTAAGCTCTGGCATTTTCTTCAGGCTTTCATCCAGGAGAAAGATGCTGTCGTTTATCAGTAGATTCAGGAACTTCAAATAGGAACCCTTCTCTTCTCTCACAGCAATCTGTTCAGGGACACATCATAGCCAAGAATTTTTACAGTTAGTACACACCACATATCATAGACGAGAATAAAACACTTTCGATAATCAAAGCCTTGGAGAGAAAAAGAGTTGTAAAAACAAGGTCAACAGCACCTGCTTCCAAGAGTTGTGATGACTAGGTACACTCCACAAATACTCCAGCAGCTCCGCAATGTTGTGACGAATGTTGAATTTGTCGTAAAACTGCATACAAAAACAGATGTACAAAGCACACCCCACATGAGGAAGGGGAAAATGACCAGATACATAACCATGACAACTCTTCCACCTTTCACCAAAGGAGAATAAAATAAAATAATATCAGAATTATTTGTCTACGTGACACAAATTTGTGAAATTATGAGAGCTATGCGGAGAGGAGAGACAACTGTTTAAAGGAAACCCTGAGATCAACAATCATGGACTACTTGGGAAGACTATTACTTCCTCTCCAACAAGCTATTTCAGAGAACTGATTGAGTCAAAGCCGCAGTCCCACCTGAGTATGAGCTCCAGTAAACTCAATATCGACATAAAGTTGGAGGAGATTCGGCACCAAATACTGCAAAGCCAGCTGATGTCCTTCAAAAAGAGATGACATGCTGCTGCTCAAGGTTGGAGAAGCGCTGCATAGACAAATTCATACGATGAGGTCCACCCAAGCCATACTGTTCGTAAAAATAGTAGAAATTGTATCTAAGAATATAAATCTCTCCCTTGTATGATTTCAATATTGGCTTTACCATTTTGAAGGCATCCATGCGTTCAGTACTTCCACCATCTTAGCTCGCAAATACGGATTCTTTATGTGAAGAGGACTCCCCATAAACATCACAATAAAACTCATAAACTCATCCTGCAAAAGAAAAACCATGCAGAGATAAACAATCAGAAAAAGTGGGAATGTTCTCTTATTACAAGACTCACTGTCATTCTATCCATCTCTTTTTGTGGCACGAAAGTTAGCCCTTAAGGCGAAAATTTTGACCAATCAGTAGGACATAAATCCTACACAAAAGCTAATTTGACATTGAAATGCTTAATAGGGTTTTCACAATACGTTTTTCACCTTCTCTAAATTTTACAGAATTCTCATAAATTTTGTAATATTTGTGATTTACCAAATTATCAGTTCTTTAAAAGTATTAAAATTTTCAAAGCTAAATACTAAAATGTAAGAGAAATTTATGAAAACATTGAAATAATACCAGGTTATAGTTGTTTGAAAGTGGTGCAAATTTCAAGAAGATTGCATGCTTACATTAGGGTTTCCGACTTGATAGGGTTTCCAAATGTACCAAAAATGTAAATGCAATTTTAAGGCTGTCTTCACATTAAAAAATACTAGACAATGGAGTTTGAAGTCTAAATTGCAACCAAAAAACACCATCAGATTGCTTGCTTCAGTGCCAACTCAAAATGCTTATTTGACCATCTTTTTCAAGTAAAAATTAAACAAAGATGTCTAGCAAGTCCATTTTGGGCCTCTAGGTAGTTTAACTCACCAAATTCACACCATCGAGAGCCCTGGGAATGCGAGATGCAAACAGGAGCAGTTCCATAGCGTCTTCCACAAAGTGCTCGGGCATGGAGGCAAACTCCATAGGGCACTGTGCAGGAAGCGGCATTCGAAACCCACCAACTAGACCAGTGAGCCACACTACCATAAGCCTGTAGTAAGCCAAAGCTTCTTGCAGCAGGTCAACGTCCTGCAACCATAAAACCGCGTGTCTCAGATACAAGCCATAAACTATGCAATACAAAGTTGGACAAACCAGACAGATATCATGCCAGATATAAATATATCCAGGCTTTCTGTGTAGACTGCTCACAATTTCTATCACCTCGCAATAATTGTTGCTGTCTAAAAGGGAAAGGTGCTTCAACAATGCCAACTCAACATTCAAACAAGCCAGATAGATCATACTTTGAGGATTTGGGAATCGTAACATAGCCGATCCTGGGATAGTTGCTCCACGTTTGCCTCCAATTGGGAAATGTCTTGCTCTAATTGGGGTGGTGCTCCAGCACCACGCATATTCTTCAATGTAGTGAGTTCCTCCTTACGCCTAGAGAGGTCCTACAACCAAATAGAAAATATGAATCTTGCCATTAGAAAGTCAACTATATAAATGCACTAGATGAGTTGCGTACTGACAAATTTTCACTACCGTTAGTCCAAGAACGTGCGATTGAAATTTTGGCAGCGTCATGACAGCACTGATATAATCTTCACAAAACGTTTAAGCTGTCCTGTGAGGAGAGTTCATGGTAAAGCATTGTTCAGATTCCCAAGAATATCAGTTGAATTGGTCGGACTGAGAATTTTAAACTAAAAAGAGAAGTCTCCAGTCCACGACAACCCTTGTCGACCTTGGTGCTTTGAATCATGATAAGGCAAATAGTCTGTATCAAAATCAATTCATTTTCCAAGTCGACATCCCAACACCACAAAAATCATGTGCTAGTCACCAACATTATCCATCGCAGCATGCAATGGGAAAGTAATAGTGAGTACAGTAACTGAACCAGAGAAATATTTTCAAATCGTCATCTAAAACAGCAATACTGCGTGCATAGACTGCTTACTTGCATCAAAGACTTGAATTCAGAAAGTGCCTTGATAAGTCCCAAATTGAGGACTCTTGCTGTCAGAAAGAAGCATTCGCAGATGAAATTAAACTTCACGTTGTCCGACGATGCAGAGGCCATGGACTTGAGGGGATACGATTGAAAACTGTCTGTCATTGAAGTGGAAGCCTCCTCAGCTTGTAAACGTCGCATTTCTTCCTGCTCTCGAAGTTGCTGTACCTGGCGAAAACCTTCAGTACGAGAATGGTTGCGACTGTCCACCCATCTCGCCAACTCCTCTGAAGTGGCGAGGATTGCCGTCAAGCCACTGCCAGCAGAATTTATATTAGACGCACGATCATCAATAACACCTCGTTTACAAGCTTGTGGCCTCACGACTGCAGCATAGCAAAATGTAAACTTTCAAACAAACCAATTTCTTAAGCAGACTCCGTAGCTCCTGGGAATATTTGACTCCTGGGAATATTTGACTCTAATTTGCATCGCACTTCAAGAAGAAAACTGCACCCCTGCTCCATACCTAAAGTCAAGCCGACCTCCTTGAAGAACGTATCGAGCATCAAGCTTGTCTTTCTTGCTTGACGAAGCATCCAGGAACGGTTCACAAAGTTTGAGCATGACTGCACTCAAGTTCACGAACATTCCACTGCTTGCAACATATAGCGGATTTGCCTGAAAACACAGATCCAAGTCCAGATCACTAGATACTCATGCACTGCCGGGCAAAATGAACTTCTCAACATCAAACACCAATCAGAAAGAAGCACAACGCTTGCAATAGGGTTACAGAATCTACACATCAGTGCAATTGATGAAAGTCAGAGCCAACCTGAAGTTGGCTACGGTTAGCGTTCTTTTGGATAACATCCCCTAAGTATTGGAGCGCCGATTCCCGTGTGTCAGCTGTCCGAAGCAGCTTCAGTATCACCTCGTGTAAACCATCATAAAGCTGATGCATGACCGTTTTTATAGTAGCAAATGAGGACATCAGATCCGCTTGTCGGCGGCTCGCCACATCAGAAAAGCATTGTTGTCTGAAGCAATCAGACACCCACCGAATTAGAATTCCATGCCAAAACCAAGCTGTAACCTAATCCATAATCCACAAGCCTTCCAATGAATGTATGTAAGAGATTTACCTCACGTTAGGCTCTCCGGAAGGCAAAATATCTGGCAAAACGCTGATGTGAAAGAAAGGGCCGAGAATACTGTTGATTTCTAAAGTCCGCCCAGTGACATTAGCCCCTTTAGGGTTCCACTTGGGATGTTCCACCAACACTTTCGCCAAGGGAGGATGGGATATCAACATGAGCAAAGTCCGCACACATGGCAGAAAGGGCCCCAGGGGAGACACCTTCGTGACAGAAGTTTGCAAATCCTTGAACACCTGCTCAAAGACACTCTTGAATCCTTCCGGCTCGTCTTCGAACCGCTTCAACAATTGCTCAAAAAACCCGGCCGGCAGGGGCTCCACGCCACTGCTGGTGGCGTAAACACTGGAGGATCCGTCCGCCATCAAGGAAGCAAGCAGGAGCGGATTCGGGCCGAGGTGAGCAAGATTATGAGGCTGGGGAAACATGCCGTACTTGGCATGCACTAACATCAGCACGGTATACGACACTGTCAACTCTTTCACTTGCTGCAACGCGTCGTTCACCACAGCCAGACCTGCTTTGTCCCTCATGGTCTGCGCTTTCCGGCTCTCCTCGAACGCGCGCCGGTAACAATTCACGAGGTAAAGAAACGGCGGCTCCATGCCCTCATTGTACGTGCTCAACCTATCCATCAACACGCGCTCCAACAGATCGCGCGACAGCAGCGTGGGCCGCCCTTCGCTCAGAAGCTCGGCCGCGAGCTGCTCCAAATAAATTGGCAACCCCGGCCCCTCGGGACTCCCAGCTCGCACTGTCACCAGCAACACGCGACGCAGCACCGCGTCCTCCAGATCGGCTAACGTCCTCCCTGCTTTCGGCTGTGCCATAGCTCCTCCTCCTCCTCCAAAAGACCTAATCAACTCTCTGTTTTCTTCGCTCCCTTCTCACGTAAAATAACGAACATCAAACACCCGCTTCGTCATACCTAAACAAAATTCGTCAAAACCTTATTGAATTTGAACTTTCGAATTGCATTATTGGTAGCTCTACCCTAAAAACGTGAAACCTAAATTAGTCAAAACGAAATTCCGACTGAAACGTAAATTTTAATCAGTAGCCCTAATTTGGCGAATAGCAATCAAAAGCAATCTCACCGTCGCGAATTCCGAGCAGAGGATTCAATTACGGTCGCCTTCTGCATCCAAAAACCGCATCAAAACGAGAATGAGATTGAGTTATGGTATTTTCACATGATCAATAAACAAGCGCCATGGCTTCCGAATATTTGCGGCGATCGAGAGAGACGAGACCTGGACAATGATCCGATGCTGTGCGCTGATTCTCAATTGTGTGAGAAAGACAATGATCTAGGGACTTGAAGAATCGGCGAGCCTTCACTGGGTCTCCGGTGTTTTCTTCACTTGGCCTTATTGAGGAACGTTGTAGAATATCATAGCACTTCTGTTGGATTCTAAATACGTGCATTACTACAGTCAGCTCCAAAAAATTACTTTATATATTTTCATTTTATGTTTTACTTTTTATGTTTGCATTTTATGTTTTACTTTTTTATATTTTACTTTTTATGTTTGCTTTTTACGTTTTACTTTTTATGTTTTACATTTTCTTTACTTTTTGCTTCTTCTTTTTTTGTGTAACTCGTAATTGTCATAACCTATTCCAGGAAATGCATGGCAAATGTGTTACTATATCAGTGGCTACACAAAGGCATCAAGGGTAGCAACTGTCATCTTGGTCGTGGTGATTAAGTTGATAGCACTTCTTCAACAGACTCTTCATTCATGGTGGCCGTATAGGCCAGAGTTCCACTCTCTCGAGTAGTGGTTAGGGGTTGAAAATTTGAAAAGAGTACTTGAAGAGGTTTTAGAGGCCATTTGAGCTAGTTACTATTCTAATAAGTGAGGACTTGCCCTTTAGGCTTGAAGAAATGGGTGATGCATTTTGTGCAATTCATTATGGGTGTGATGTTGTTCTTTACAAGAAGTCAAGGCAAGATTTGAACTTGTTATTTTTATTTATTCAGTTAAAATCACACAATTTGCTATTTATGCACTTCGCCAAGTACATTCATTTCATGAGGAAATTTTGCTTTAAATTTTTTGAATATTTTGCTAATATTTTTGAATATTTTTGAATATTTTGCTTTAATATTTGAAATGAATTTAGAATAATGTGCCCTATGAGATGTTATAATGTTCATTATTTGATTCTTCTTATTTTGAAAAATCAGTTTTAAAATCTCACTTTTTGAACTAAGAATGAAATTTGATATAAACCGTTTTTTATTTTTAAAATATTCACAATATCTTATTTTGAAGATCTATAATGTACAAATAGTCAACTAGCACAAGAATCAAAAGAATTTGGATGGATGAAAGAAATCACCGAATGTGGTAAAGAGACGCATCAAAAATCAGCATTCAGCATTCAGAATATAGGCACTAGCACGTTTGTGAACACTTGTTATGAAGTCTGGTTGCAGAGAAGAGGATTTGCAATAACGTTTTTAATATTGAAATGATTACTTAATGGTTTGATTATTGAATGCAATTATGGGGATATTTTCAAATCACCATTTCTCAACTCAATGAAGAAGTACAACAACAGACTGTGACCCGATACAACATTTTTGTGTTTCAAAGAAAGAGGAAAGATGAAATAATCCTAGTGATTAGTGATTCAATTATACAATTCAATGAATCAATGATTCTACCCCGTACAGAGGGATAGCACAGGTCCTACAAACCTGCAGAGAGATCACAACAGCTGCTTCGATAGCGACCTAGAACAAAACTGACAAAGAAACTCTAACGAACAGCTGCCAGATCACTTCCAATGAACGGTGTGGGATCACGTCTGCATGCACCGTTAACCAGAGATTATAATTGTCTCCTGCACATAAGCGAACAAATGCAAAGAGAAACCTTGTGATGATCTCGTTCAAGGTGCATATGCAGAGCGTGAAAGATGTAATCAAGAGCCGGATTCACCACGTTCGAAAGACAATCTTCTCCAATACCATAACAAATAGGAAGAAAAATCACTAGTGATGATTCCTGTTGGCACGGGTCGTAACACCATGCAGCAGCTTGGTAAATCCAATGCAACTCAACTTGCCATCCGAATGTCTCAGCCATTCATGGAAGACTTGAGCAGGAACAGCTGGCGCCAACTCTACCTCCTGTTTGACATCCACCAATGAAATTAATAGATCTACGTAAGAAAGAGATCAAAAATTCTACCTACCTTGTTACAAGAGCAAACAAGGTTTCTTCCATGATTAGCGACCCACCTAATGGTTCCACCACAATTTATGGTGCTAGTCACAGTTTAAAACCTTCCAAGTCACCGCTGAGATCGAGACAGATAGTGAGTCAACACGAATGGGGCTAATGGGGTCGGCCAAAACAGTTGCACCAACTAACACATGTGACGAACCTGGAGCAGGAGAAAGAATCTACTTCAAAGAAAGAGCAGCATCTAGTTCAAACCACCCACTGCATTGGAAACTACTATGAGAAAAATGATTCTCACTCGAGCAAGTTCCTCTACAGATATGACACGGTTGCCTTCTTTTTCAAATATGTCATATGCAGCACGAGCATGCTGTTCCCATCAGTCTGTTCCTTCTAACTGGTGCACACTAATAGCCGCAGCACAAAATTCTGTGAAGTCCATCTTTTTGAAGGAAAGGGCATCCATCTGCACAGGAACCATCGGAGATCAGCAATCCCACCAATTGCACAAAAGTCACCCACGTGAGTCATCCCAAGGACATGATTAATAAGTGAAGAAGCAAGATTTAGTCAGTTCTGAAGCAAAGCAAATAAGGAGCAACAAGGCACAATTTGATTTACCATGAAGAGTTCATTAAACACAAATTTCCAAGGACAGTTTTTCCTATACTATAAGAACAGAAATATCTGAAAGCATCTGTATAGATTACTACAATTCAGGACATATTCACTGTATGTGAGCATAAACTAAAACTTCAAAACAACTTACCGACGTTAAAATCTCAAACACCCGAGCTTCCTCCATTGCCTCAGTTGCATTCTTCAACAAAGCCTAAGCATTAACAGCCAGTTCACAGAACTCAAATAGTTATCAATGATCAAAGAAAAATTATTTCATATGTAGCTGGAAGATGATTCTAAAAAAAACCACCATTGAGACTATTTCCAGTGAAACAAATTCATTGCTAGCAATATATAGCAATATATGGTTGTAAGGTTGTTGTTGATCCACGTCTGCCGGCATAGGAGCTGCTTTGCTGGTGGCATCATCGTCTTCATCATGCAAATGCAACAGCCTCTCCATGTCGGATGAAAGCTCGGAGTTGCACGGGCTTGCTGCTGCCACTTGCTGCAACACACAACAAGTTACAGGGTGAACGACCTCACACGTTGCTACCACCAGCAATGACTTATATCTTGAATGTTGGACCTGCAAGGACTCCAACACGACACCCAAACACCACCACATACACATGGCATTAAGCTACATGCCCACGTCACATCATTCCTCCTGGATCCTCAACTCGAATTTCACTCAATGCAAACTTCAATCAATGAAAAATACCACATGTTCAGATAAAGTGCATTGGCTTTCACGTTCTCGTACAAAGCGCCCGATCTGGCCATATGCATCACTGAACTTTGCAACGATGGCATTTTCTCATTTTACCTCGGTTTTCACATTGCAATATCTCATTTTAAAGCTCTTGTTCTATACTACTACAAGATCAACAGTGTCGATCATTTTCACACAAACAGATGATATGCAGCTGGGCTCCAATTTTCCTACACTCCAGAAAATACAAAGTGTACGCTAAGGAGTTAGGGAAGTCAACCAGTGCATGGTTGTAGGAAAGACAGGTTCGAAAATTCAGACCTAATTCAATAGAACCCGGAAAACCACAAAACGGCTGGCGTTGGTTTCCATGACAAAATTTCAAAACGTTACACGGAGGGTGAGAGCATGACGTGTTGGTTTACCTACCAGCAAGGAAGACGCAGGGGACGATTCCCGGAGCTCCGCTTTCCACTCGCGGAGCATATGATGCATTTGCTCCTCCAGGAGCGCTACATCCTTGAGGTGGCCCTCGCGGCGCGCAATCTGCAGCTTCGACAAGTTTCTTGGGAAGCCACTTCTTGGCAAATACGCTTGGTATCGACTGCAAGAAGGCAAAATTCCATTACTTAGCAAATTTCGGATGCATTCACAAGATCATCACAATCCTATCCGTCTACCGGCAATCACAGCACTCAACCCTAATTCATTTATTTACCAGTGAAATTCTCGAGCTTGACGTGAGCCGCGGCGCGATTAATGTACACCGACGCATTGTCGGCTTCCAGAGACAACGCCTCCGTGTAAAAATTCACAGCACCTTCGTAATCCTCGTCCATAAAGGCATCCAGCCCTCGCTTCTCAAGATCCTCGCAAGTCTGGAAATCCACCATCGGAATTGCTCCCAAACGCCCCAAAATTCCAAAACTGATATTAAAAAAAAAATCAACAGGCAATCAGTTTCCGATGAAAGGCCTCTTTCTCTCACTCGCTCAGCGATGATCGGAGAATGGCGATGGCGCAGTTTTATGACGACTCACAGGAGCGAGAAGCACGGAGATGGGGGGCCGAAGACGACGACGACCACCACCACCACGACGCCGACGCTGACGATTTCTCTTCATAATTTTCTGGGGTAAAACCCTCTCCGAGTTCCTCGTAGACGGAATTATATAGGCATGTACTTAACTCACTAGGAACAAAACTTTGAAGGGCCTCAAGTCATATCTACTTCTAACAATAGCCCCATATTCATTAAATTGGCCAATTTTATTTATATTGGCCGCCACACTATTCAAATAAAGAGAGTAAATGAACTGAAATCACACTATTTGAGCGGCCAATATAATCAAGATTGGCCAATTTAATGAATATGGGGCTCAATGTTTTTTTTTGGTTTTCAAAATAATTCTTTCCCTTTTACAACAATCGGCAATTTTGTTGAATTGGCCGTACTCTGCAAAAATGGCCACCTAAAACTTTCAAGACGACTGTCCTGAAACCACGTGAAAATACAAAATTTAGAGGTGATATTATGAAATAGAAGTGATTCTGTAAAAAACTAGTGATATTTTAGAGTACAACATTTTCTAAGTATATAAATGCAAGTTTTGGTGTGACAAACTGACACTTGGAATACTGCCATCTTAACAAAATTTCCCATAACAAAGGATAAAAACTTCAATTTCAATGTTTTGATCTCACAAATGGTGAGAAATTTAAAATTAACTCCTAAACTTTCTTGATGTCAAAAAACAACATTTTGGAGAAAGGGCTGAAACTTTGAAGAGCCATAACTTCTTCATCCGGAGTCTATTTTGGACGAAGTTGCTTAAATTGGGTCCCAAATCAAGTTTAGTTTGTGTGGTAAAAATTGCAAACGCATCCAAGAAATTTTGAATCTATGGCATGCATTTTAGTGAAGGCAACTCTTGTTTTTGGGTTTTCAAACATGGCGCATGTTTTGCCATGGCAAGCCAATTATGTGAAATCCAATTTAGTTTGTTATGAATTTTTTTTAGCATAAGTATGATTCTAAAATGATATCCAACAACTTTATAGTTGGAAGATTTTTTATTTGAATATTTTAGGTACTGGATTTGCAATGATGTTTCTATATTGAAAAAGTTGAACAAATACATGGTTTTTGAGGAGCTGGTTCTCCTTCATCCATCGTTGGATTTCGTCTTTGTATTTTGGATTGGATTTCAATTTGAATCTAGTTTTTGGGGGTAGAAACCTTAAATCCATCCAAGATGTAAGAAAGTTATGGCATTCATTTTCGTGCAAGGGGTCTAGTTTTGGACATTTTTTCCTTTGTAGATTTTGGGGCAGTTTTCACCATTGCAAGGCTATTATTTGAGTCAAGAAATATTTCGATGTATCTTTTTGGTACAAGGGTGTTATTGAGATGAAGGTGTGTATCTTTCTAGTTGGTGAATTTTTCATTGCAATAAGTTTATTGGTAGCATTTTCACTTCAAAGTGAAAATGATGAAATTTTGTGATCTTTTTGGAGTACTAATACGTCATGATCTCGCAATCTATGAGGCCTCATGACTCAAAATTTGATACACATGACTTGAAATAAGTCTACTACAAGATTGTACGGTTGAGATTTGAATAACTTACCTTCATTTCCATCTATGACACTTTTTATGAAAATGTGTTTTTTGGTTAACAATAGGCTCAGACGTTTAGGAGTTAAGTTGATGAGCATCATTCAAAAGTAAAAGTTGAGATTAATTTTTTATACTTGTGTTAGTCTTTTATAATTTTTTGTAATTTTTTTTTTAAAGAATAGTGATCTTTGTTTTGCGAGCAACATGAAAGGTGCATGTGATTAGCAAAGTTGGTTGCGACTTTGTTCATTAAGCTTACAATAATTTTAGAGTGAAAGAAGACTTGGAAAGTCTTGATTTCATACATGCAACCATAGGCCATTAATGATGATTCATAAGCCTCACAAACATAAAGGGAGTGATGCATCACAATTTTAATTTCTTATTTATAAATAAGCATGTGCTTTGTAAACCTTTAACACAAAAAGAAAAGTGATTTCTCAAACACACACAATCAAAACTATTCAAGAAGTAGCTTACACTAGTTTAGCCATTAAACGCGCCGTGTGTTGAAAATCAACACAATACTGACAATAGATGACAAGCTGAAACTTTGAAGAGCCATGATTTCTTCATCTAAAGTCTGTTTTGAATAAAATCACTTGGGTTGGGTCCCAAATCAAGTCTAGTTTGTGTGGTAAAAATTGCAGACTCGTCCAAAAAAACTATGAGTTTATGGCATGCATTTTAGTGAAGACAACTTTTGTTTTTGATTTTTCAAACATGGGGCATGTTTTACCATTACAAGCCAATTATTTGAAATCAACAATAGTTTTTCATGAATTTTTTTTATATGAGTATGATCTTAAGATGAAATCCAACAACTTTGTAGTTGGAAGATTTTTTATTTGAGTTATTTTGGTATTGGATTTGCAATGATGTTACTATACTGAAAAAACTGAAAAAATACATGGTTGTTGAGGAGCTGTTTCTCCTTCATCCACCGGTCCGTTGGATTTTAACTTTGTTTTTTGGGTTGGATTCCAATCTGAACCTAGTTTTTGTAGTAGAAACCTTAATTCCTTCCAAGATGTGAGGAAGACTTGGCATGCATTCTAGTGCAAGGAGTCTAGTTTTGGACATTTTTTCCTTAGTAGATTTTGGGGCAGTTTTCACCATTGCAAGGCTATTACTTGAGCCAAAAAAATTTTGACAATTTATTTTGGTACAAGGGTGTTATTGAGATGAAAATGAACAACTTTCTAGTTGGTGATTTTTTCATTGCAATAGGTTTATTGGTAGCATTTTCGCTTCAAAGTGATAATAATGAAATTCTGTATTTTTTTTGGGTATTAAAACGTTCAGTTTTTTATAGATTGATCCACACAGTCTATCAAGGCTCACGACTCAAAATTTGACCCACATGACCTACAATAAGTCTACTACAAGATTGTACGGTTGAGATTGGAAAATTTTACCTTCATTTTCATGTATGACCCTTTTTTTGAAAATATGTTTTTTGGGTAAAAATAGGTTGGGGCATTTAAAGCTTCTAGTTTTAAGACTTTTACTTTGAAAGTTTTGAGATTAAAAAAATTTACTTTGTAAAACAAGCGGCTAGTCTCTGCCTTAAAAACAAATGTTTTTACCATCCAACTATGTAACTTGTAGGAATAGGTTAAAATGTTCAGGGGAAAATTAAGAAGGCGAAAGTGAAAACACTGTGGTAAAAATCGTTAAAAGGTAAAAAGTAAATGTAAAAACAAGAAGTAAAAAAGATATTGTGGTGATTTTTGACAGTTTGACTCAGAGTGTCACTATTGACTAACTCACTAACTCCTCACTAGCTTCTAAAACGCAGCGTTTTCGTGGTCTCTCCCTTGTAGGGGCAGAGACAATAAAATCATTATTTATATATACATATATAAATATAAATAAATATATATATATATATATATATATATATATATATATATATATATATATATATATATATATATATATATATAAGTTTACTTGTTTTTATTTATTTATGAGTTAAAAGTACCTCTGATTGGTAGTTTTTTAGAGTCTGAGCTCACACTTTGTGGTATTCTTTATAAATTCATCTTGGATGTCCATATATTTTTAACCTTTTAGAAAGGACCTTTTCTATTTAAGGTTTTTTTCATGTGTTAAAGTGTTATTAATAACACCTACATTTATATGAAGTGATCTCATGAATTTTGTTTTGAGTAAAACTATACAAGCATTATGTTTTAGCTATTGACACAACAATCACTTGAAGTTGTCAAGGTCATGGGAGACAATAATAACGCAGAAGTTGCCACCAATAGAGATGCAACCAACCTCTTAAATAATAATCCTCGATTTCAACTCACTCTCCGAGATGCATTTTATCACCCTGAATTATGGCCCAATTCAGAAGAATTACTTGACTTTATTGAAACCAAGTGCTTTGAAGCAACGACAATACAATTTTGTAAGGAGTATAAGAAGGTGGTTTCCAACAATATTATGTCAAAGCTAGAACATCGCAAGTTACATGGATCTCACATTGTGCCCTCTTATCAACAGCGCGCCCACTATTCCAAGTTGAACCGACTTGCTGAATCTATCTGCAACCGTTGGAACAAGAACCTAAACATTCAAGTGCGCCAACGGATGCTTGATATTGGCCAAGTCAAGTGGGACATAAATCTTGATTCCTTGCCAATATGCTGTGCTTATGATCTACTTAGCAACATTAGGAGGGAATTGAACCCTCCCATAGGCCGCGAGTTTTTTTACTATTATTATAACTAATTATGGCAGTGTGTTCGAATACAAGGCTATCCACGTAGGCATTAGTGCCAAAACGTAGACACATGAGAGGATTGGTATTGGCCAGAGACGTATGGCAGCGTGTGCCATGCAAACCCATCATGACCATAGAGTACAAAGTTAGTTGGTGGGGCATTTCCCTCCATTTTTGACTGTTGAAGCTTCAACACGTGGAAGACGAATAGTTCACTGTACTTTTGTGTAGCAAAGAGACAATGCAATTACAATTGTGCACGTGTTATTTCACGCCCTAATCTCTGTTATCATTTTGCGGCTCCCCCAACTCTCTCGCCACTCTCACTCTTTTGTTTTCGAACAGCTCTGAGTTGCGTTTATTGTGGGTTTTCTTCAATGTTGTTGCTGTTACCGATATGGAGCTTCTCAAGGATTCTTCTCATGGATTCTTCTTCCGCAATTTTGACGCATTGGCTACCAAGTTCCGAGTCATTGCTTTAGATCAAATTGGGTGAGCTAATTCTGCTGTTTTCAGAATGTGTTATTTTCGTTAATTTATGCAACTTTTTCATGATGTTTTGTCAATCTCATTCATGTGGTTAAGGTAACGCAACGCTTTAGTGAGTACTGGTCAGTGATGTATAGAAGCAGGTTCTGATAGTCTGAGCCACTGTTCGGGAAGTTTTTTTGAGGCAACCAGTCAATGTCCTTTATTTTCCAAAAGCAACCGGTTTTTAAAGATTATATCCCGTATATTTTGTCTATGAATACTAAATATAATTATTTTTTAGTCATTTAGTTCAGTGATTTGCCTCTGTTCTTAAAAATCAACCAGCCATTTTCAATAATCAATCGGCTCACTTGTAACTGACTGTCAGTTCTTCCCGGGCCCTGGTCTGAGCATTTTTTATCTTGTATGTCAGGTGGGGTGCCTCAAGCCGTCTAGATTTTACATGCAAAAGTACAGAAGGTGAATACCATGTTATTTCTCAATGTCTTGCACCCTCGTGTTGGATTTTTGGGGTGTATGGATTGTTGCACAATGGGTGGAGAAAGTCAACCATTTCACTCCTCGTCTCTCAATTCACAAAAGGGTCATCAGATGATATGTTTCTCTCACGGTTAAGAGTCACTCAAGCTGTGGCACTTTCGAATTTGGAAACAAACATCTAACTTTGCATCCTGGTTTAATTGTAGAACTGGTTTGTGAGCTTTTGCTTATCTGCTTACTATTGTTGATTGGTTTGTTATATTTGATGTTTTTCAGAGCCAGAATCATGGTTTATTGATTCGCTGGAAAAGTGGCGGAAGGTGAAAAAGCTAGATAATTTTATCTTGCTAGGCCACTCGCTGGGAGGATATGTCGCTGTACGATACGCTCTGAAGGTTTGTTTCTTGTCTTAAAACCGAGCTCAAGCTTTTGAAGGTCATTTGTGTAGAATATTGGTCCTCGGCCATGGTTTAAAGCAGTTCATCTTCACTTTTGGTTACTTGTTACTTTATTGTTTTGTTCCTTTTAACCAAGCATATTTAATTGGAAAAGATGTGATATTGCGTGAAGCCATCTCATTTTTACTCATTGCTTGTGCAGTATCCAGAGCATCCTTGGGTCTCAGTATGCGTTCTCGATCACGTATCCAGGCTATTATGCTTGACCTCATTGGTGAAGAGGAAGGTGGTTGTGTTCCGACAAGGGTTGAGGTGAATTCATGGGTTTCATTGATGCCGGGAAAGAGGAGAAGGCATGCAAAAGATGCGCGGAAGCATGGAGGCAGCAGTGTCGAGGGGTCGTACAAAGCGTGCGTCTTACAATTTCGCCTGAATGCTGGTTCTACGGTTGTAGAGGAGATTCGAGTGCAACACGCCTACATGCATCGACAACTACTGGATTTGAGGCGAGAAACTCAAGAAAATTTTGGCAGAGCTAACTGTGAGTCTTTTCATATTTGTTGTTTGATTTGTTGTATTTCATGCCACAGTAAGAGGCGATGCTTGTGTCATTTGTTGATACACAACCCTCTTGCATGGACATTGAAGTGCTTGATTCTCGGGGGGTGCACTGTACTAAACATGTACGAGTATACGAGAGTGCACATGAAGGATATTAATTTGAATATTGCCGTATTACATATACATACAATAGACATATTTAGAGAAGAAAATATTGACGTATACATACATTAAACATATATTTAGGATGGAATAGATTTGTATACAAAAGTTTTAAATATATAATCCCTTGTATACAAGGGGGTTTTTAGAGGGGGTCATGAACGCACGTGATTCTCAAATATAGTATAGAGTGGACCCCCTGAGGCTTGATTAGGTAGCAATGTTTGATTGTAAAACTGTTGGGGTTAGTTTAGCAAATCCCAACATGGTGGTGAAATGTTTCGTTCGATCCTTACTTGATGAGCCTGACTTAGGTGTCTTTCGGTATTGTGAGGTTTTTTCTTGTAAATACTGGTGGTGATGATGTTTTCTTTCCTGTTTTTGAGCCTGTAAGTGCACACTTGTGTATCAATGCGGTCTAACTTTGAAATTTCATAGGCTAAATTTGTTATCATAATTAACATTTGGAACCTGCTGCACAGATCTGTACATGTCAGAATACGAGGATTGGGTTGATGCCAAGAGTGTGATAGGTATTATTACCGTAGTTCATGCAGAGATTGGAGAGTTGTATCGAGGGGGGCGCTCTCATAGGGAACTTCTTCAAGCTAGTTTATTCTTCTATAATGCACGTTATTACCCACGGACAGGACAACAACAGTATGGACGTCTTGAGGAAATACCACTGCCGAGTTTTGAGGATCCCAACTGGCCGCTCCCAGACATGTTTACAACTGAATCCTTTCGGGCAAAAATGCACTTAGATTTTCTAGCATCAATAAAACCTAGCACCGACAGCAGACAAACCCATCTGCAGTGGTTCATGCCAATCATTGTAATGGTTGATCTATTCTCTTCAGCATCTAGCATCCACAAAACAAAAACCTTGTTTGTCTTTAAAAACATCACACAGGAGCTGATGTTATCGGTAATGGACTCTGGGTGGGATTCCAAAGTCACCGAAGGAGGTGATGTGGTCAGATGTACAGTAGACCTTCAGTCAATCACCTTTAGATTCCACATCGCTCGATCGATACTCTACACAAATTTTCAATTTAACAGAGAACGTTACCTAACGACTACTGGTTGGCAACCTATTGACTAAGTAGGTCGGGTTGATATTGTAACCGTAAGGTGTGAGTATGGAGATTGGAAGTCAGAAATTGAAGTCGGAAGGGACTGGCAGCTGACTAATTTGCGACAAGAGCTCATTATTGCATTAGGTGCCGACTGCCCAGATGAGTTTGTGTTATGGATTCTGGATGGTGAACATGCCCCTCAAAAGGTATGAGTTGCTTTCATTATATTCGTGTAACATTCAAGATTGGTCATTCAGTCTAATGTATCCTATTTGTTGAGGCATGTGCAATTTTGCAGATCAATCGGCGGAATGAATCGAAATATACAGCAGCAGATGTACTCTTGCCAAAACGACTGAAGATTGTCTCGAAGTAGCAATTCATAGCAAGTAGTACATGTTACAGGTAGTATTACAAAAGTGAGCTTTGATCAGAGAGCGGGATTGCTAGGACATATTACCACAAGATCTTGGCGTTATATGCGTTATTGCGTGGCATGGCATTTGGTGAGACTGATCAATTTTGTTTTGCGTTTGGGTATTTGAATATACTCATTTGGATCCTGTCAAGGAAGGAGTGCATCTGATTTTTGAGATGTAGAAACTGTCCACAATATTTTTGTTGAATAATTTATGACTCGTGAATTGCACACCTCATTAAGAGCATGTTTTGTAAGGACATCACTTACAACGATTTTGTTGACAAGTGCATGAATGGACTTCATTAACCCTTTGTATGTATAGTTTGAATGAGTGAAGCTAGCAAGTTGTAGCATGACTATTTTGATAGCTAGTTTCTGAAAATTTATGAGAACTCAGGCTTCATGAGAATTTAGCAATTTTGAGTCGGTCATAGAGCCATGGATTGTCTTTGGTTCAATTTATTTATTTATTTTTGACCAGCACATGCAATGTTCTTCACTAATTCTGATGGCATAAAATTTGGTCCCATTGGAATTGTATCTGATCAATCAAATGGGTCATTTTAAAACCATTAAATCTCAGTTAAGGCAGTTAGTGGTTCTCACTTGGATTGAATGATGACAAACGATTAACGAGACGATTAAACTGTGAATGCGCTAGTATATCGACTGCCACATGACTTAAATCATCTGTAAATCATCAATAGCCAATTCATGAAAATTTATGAGAACTCGGGCTTCATGAGAATTTAGTAATTTTGAGTCGGACATACAACCCTAGACTACCTTTGGTTCAATTTTTTATTTTTTTATTTTTTTATTTGACCAACACATGCAATGTTATTCACTAATTCTGAATTTCTGATGGTATAAAATTTGGTTCCATTGGAATTGTGTATGCGTGTGCAGAGCAGAGCTGCATCGTATGCGTGTGCCTGTTGATCAATTCATGGGTAAGTTCTATATCAGATTACAACATTTGCATGCAGCTGGTAATCGAGGGATACAAAAACACAAGCTATATTACTAGTCGAAAGTTTGTCAAATGTGGCCTGTCTTGGACAACTAAATGTCCGTTGTGACTTTGGACAAATCACAATGGACAAATCAGAGTTAAGTCATTTAAGACAAGTCACATTTTACAGGATTTCTAGTAGTGTATATGAAGTCCTCAGCAAGGTAAATTACACTGCTGATCAAAGACATGCATGCACCTATATATCTGCATGGGTTAATTACGTTATGCATTTGTTAAATTGAGTGCGAAATATATTTCATCAGGCTGGGTACGTGCCACTTCTTCTGCAAATCGGAATGAGCCGAGCCAGATTCGATTAGTTCACGATTCTGGTCGTCGTTGACGCTCCTGAATCTCCGATCCACTTCCGATCCACTTCCCGACATTAAAACATGAGGCCCAATTTGTACTTCTTGCTACTTTAGGAGTTAATTTCTCTAATTGTAAACGGCAAAGCTACTTGCTACCAGTGCAGTGCTTGAACATTCACCAACTGGCAGCTTGTCAAGCTTCGACAGCATCAATCGCATAAACTGGGGGAACTCCATCTGTAACGCACAAACTCATTGCATTACATTACATAGAGTCAAGAGCTTCAAATCCAGAGAATGATCAATAAGAGCCAGCTAAAGTAGTGAAACTGACAGTCCGCTTGTTGGCAAAGATTTCACGAATTGCATCCTCAATCTCCGTCCTCTTGAGATCCATACCCAACACAGTGAAGGCCAAATGTACATCCCGAGTCGATATCCACTAGTAGAAAATGCTGTCCATATCAACAGAATATGAGCAAATTTTTGTTGGTTTTCGCACTGAGTCGACCGAATCCACTGAATTTCTGGGTCTCTGTTAAATATGTCAAAACCCTCGCTTTTTTTTGGTTGGTTTTTGCAATGTCATTCTCCATTCACAGAATGTTGGGGTCGCACCAATAGATATGCTGATGTGGCACTATCAGAATTATTACCGGATAGTTGAATGAGTTACTTGTTACTGTTTAGGGTAAAACTTATTAAATTACTACTGTAGTAATCTTAGATAAGGTGATAAGGGTTTTATATGTGCTGCCTTGTATGGTAAAAATCCATACATACCTTCATTGGCTGTCTTCCATCATGTATTTCATGACGAGTTCGTGTCCAGTCACATGGTTTGATGCCTTGCGCAGGTAAAATTTTACCACTTCTTTGAGGTATACAAAAACAATTTTTAACCGTGCCAGACTTTACCTTGTAAACATAATGATGTTGATTTTACACCGCAGATCCGCACTTTTTGCACCATGTCCCTAATCGTATTTCTCACGTACTTATTGAAACGTACCTGGTGCCATACCCACATTGACTATGGGTGGTTGGTAGATCAGCAATTGGAAATCCAGTGTTCACTTAAAATGATGCAAATCTGTAATTACATGCCTAAGGTGTGTCCCCAGCTCTTCAGAACTTCACCTATATTTCTCCAGAACTCAATATAAAGCCACATACTGCTAGACTAACAACTACTGACGTCCATGTCCATATATATCTACCTAGTGTTGCCATATTGATCTCCTTCCACATGTTTTGGGTTAAACATGAGCAATGAAAAACGCAGTATCCAATTGCGTGGCTAATTAGTCACGTTTCGTTGCGAATCTCATAGTACAGGTCCTCCACAGAATTATGCCCCCCATGTACACAAACCACCAGGGTTTGTCGTCATCAGAACGTACATCCTGCATATCCAGGCCAACAGGTTTAACTTTCTTCACAACACTTAGACTTGAACGTCTCCATTACTGTGAATGATGTATTATAACGAAGATCCTTCACTTCTTCAATTTATCCCATTTTCACACATTGAACAATTAATTTGTTTTCAATTTATCCTATTACGTGCAGTTCAAGATGACTCCTACGTACTTCATCATGTAATAATTGGACATCGTATCATTAGGGTTTGAAATTTCCCACTGTGATGGCATGTTGCTCTTAAACAAACCCCAATCTGTGAAATTGAGATTTGAATCAGTACCTTGAACATTACGGTGCTACCGTAACACCATAGCAGGTTCGCCACCTAGCGAACGAATATATATTTTTTTTTTGAAAAATTAAAGTTCGCCTCTCAAAAACTGAATTTCTCAATTGTCGTTTTTTAGCAAAAAAATCAGTAAAAATGACCTTAAATAGCTTAGAAATAACAAAATATTGCAAAAACTAATTTATTCTATTTTCGTTTTTCTATCTTCAGAATTTTCTAATTTTTACGTTTATTATTTTTAGAATTATTTTAGGACGAACCTGCTATGGTACTACGGTATACAATTCTTGTCACGGAAATACGCGTTGTACAGGCTGTAATGGAGTTTTCAGTTTTACATATTGTTACCTCAATGTCTGTCGTAAACGTTCTAGCCATCTTGTCTCATCTGATTCCCAGCACCTTCACATTCTCCACCTCTTCCATGAGCCACACTGAATTTTTTTTAAAAAAAAAACACAAATTATACTAAGTCTACACGTGTACGTATGTCAGTCTTAAAAAACCTCTGATCCACTTTTCATGGGTCCTTGCAATTGTATCATATCCACCATCAAGCTCAAATTGCTCTTATCCACTCCTAGTCAGGCAAGCGTGCGTTTGTACTCTATGATGGGCAAAATAAATGCATACTCGTCATTTTTTGTTGCGGGTGATAGGATTCTACTTACATATTCAGCTGACATCTACTCGTCCTCCTCTGACGACTCTCCTACATCCCTGTCAAAGGCGTTGGCATCCTCCTGTGGCGTTGGATTGAACAATTCCGGGATTCGAATGTTTCTTCCAGTTGGGAGGGAGTTTGGGATGCTTTCAAGGTTATCAGTAGGGGCTCGAAGTCCTGCAAAATCAGCATCCCGTCCGATTGCAAATATTTTTGTGTCCTCTTGATCCTCCATTTCGTTATCAATCCTTCTGCCTCTCACCTCTGTTCTTAAAACTACCCTCCATCCCGGCTCATCCTCGTCATCGGAGAAAAATACCTGGTCACAATGAATTGGAAAAGCAAATGACTCGTACCCATATGGTACTAGTGCGTTAAAATTTGCCATTGTGAAGCCCCACTCATCCTTCTTCACCATGGCATTCCTACCTCTATAGTTAGCCTTCACCCAGTCACAAACTAACACTACAATACAATGTCTACCATAGTTTAGTTCAACAATCTCCATAATTTCGCCGATGTACTCTAGGTTTGCTTCCACGAGGTTTTGGTCACGCCTCCCAGCTCGGCATGGTCTTCGAAAAATCGCTGCAATACCTGAATCACACGTATTAGTTGAGCCCACCTCCGCACTCTTCACTCGGAAGTGGTAGCCATAAGAGTACATGCTCCGGTAATGTTGTGCCTGTAGACTTGGCGGCTTAGAAGAGTCCTCCACGTCTTCCGGTACCTCCAAACCTTGTTCAATTTTTGCTTTAACGTCTGCCTCAAGCCAACTAGCAAATGCTGGAATCTCTTCCATTCCAGACGGATAAGGGGCCCCCGGTCTTCCATTTCTTCGAGGGTGTCTTCTTCGGAACTCGACTCTTTTATTTCTCCTTTCTTGCCAAATTTCTTGATACCTCCTGTCAGAAAAATATGAACAACGAATACGATCCGATTTACTATCACCGTATGTACAACGATATACAGGATATCTAATTCTGGGTTCATTCCCACCTTCTCCGTCCATAATATTCATTATTTATGGATATGTTCTATACATGGACATTGCATAAAGACACATACGCATCCCTAAAATTTGAACTCTAGGCACGGATGAGTACCTACTACTTCATTCTTTTACACATTTTACCATCACTTCCAAGGAAAACTACATTTATAACATTTAGCTTTAATGATTTTTACATTTATTTTTTCCTACTTTTTGGATTCTGTTCAATTTACCATCGTAATGATGATTGATTCTCCAACAGTAACAAACAACATCTACAAGTATGGATATCAGACACTGGACTGATGATGCCTCCAGCACCAACCATGTTCGAGGTATGATGTTCCCAGCCCTCTGACTTCCCCATTCCAGTGTGCGTACTGCCCTATACACTGTGATTTGACGTGAAGTTTGACATGACACACTTTCCAGTTTCTCTCTTCTTCAGTCTATTTTTGAACACTACCTTCTTCAAAACAGTACTTGTCTGCAATTTCATCAAACACACTATTTTTCCATATAAATTAATTAAAAATTCGAAAAGTCATATTGTGATTCATATGATGTAGTCCTTATAGAGTGCTTCAACGATACATCTTGCACTTTAATCCTTAACTGACGGATCAACCATTTTCTGGGTTTAGCCCATTTTTTATGGGCTGCCCGAAATAGAAAAAACCATTTCTATAGAAAATAAAAAATATTTTTATATATGTAATAAAGTCTACTTTCCAACCCAATTTGAATCATGTTAATCCGAGTTACACTCTACCCGGGAGAATTTTCAAATACAAACACTTCTACATTGTTTAGTGTTAGAAAATTGACAATTTGGGGAAAGACTGATGTTCTCTCCGTTGAAAAATTTGCAATTTTTGATTTTAAAATAGAATGCCTAGTTTTAACAAATCATACAAAATTTACAATTCTATAAATACAATTTAGGATTCTTAAAAATATTTGAAGTTAAATGCTTCTAAATTCATTATGCGATGATATGAAGCTATTTTTGGATATTTGACCGACCAAATTCCGCACATATCCTTTTAATGTTTTGAAGTACCGTTCATATGGGTACATCCACCTAGTATGAACGGGACCGCACTGAAACAACTGTTCCACTAAGTGATTTGGCAAATGTGACATGATGTCAAAAAAGGCTGGAGGAAATTCCTTTTCTAACATGCACATAGTCTCTGCAGAGTCAGCTAACAGCTGCTCCCTGTCTTCCCCGTTAATTGTTTTTGCACACAATTTTCTGAACACCCTGCTTAACCGTATGATAGCACCTGCTAGTGATTTATTTGACACCTTTCTAAAACACAAAGGTAGAATCTGTTGTAATAGGACATGAAAGTCGTGGGACTTCAGACCGGTCAATTTCCCTTTGCTAATTTTCTTGTGCAAAGGAGACACATAGTTCGTTGGTGTTCTGAGAGACTTTAGTACCCGTAATACCTTTTCTTTGTCTTCTGCTGATAGCACATACGGTGCATTGGGCATGTAGAATTTGTCTTGGTTCGGGCCGATAGGCTGTAGGTGCAAATGAGGTCTGATGCCGCGGGTCTGCATGTCTGCCCTCACAGTTGGTGAGTCCTTCTCTCCAAATGTGGTTCGCAAAATGTTTTCTGAGAGGTTCTTCTCGCAGTGCATCACGTCCAGGACATGACGTACAGGTAGGTCCTGCGTCAACCAATTCAAAACTTATTGATAAAGCCAGTTAACTCTAAGTAAATACATACCAAATCATTCACGAAAGAGGCATAAAGGTAAAAAGAAGAAATTACAAATGTAATCAGAGATCAACATCTATGATAACCACTTACACCATCAATACCCTTCATGTAAGAGTGGTCAAATCAGAGGTGACTACTAATTACAATGCAATAATACTAATAGTATGGTAAATGATGAAGTCTTCGTGTAATAACCATTAACTCAATGTACATTATGCATGAATATTCTAAGGTCCGAGTAAACTTTATTGTATTATGGAAAACAACGATCTGACATAAATGCTATCCACCAAAATAAATAGAAATCTATATGACATCAACGAATCCGTATGTATTGGATGATACTGATAAGGTAAATTATAAATTAAATCTCAAAATTTACAATCTACTGTTCAATCCGTATGATTTGCCACTAAACGTACCAAGATGTCCCTGGAATTGACAATTTCATAAAAATCATTACAAACTTTCGTTTAAATGTAAATTTCTGTATTTGTCATTTTCTATTGACACTTCAATATCATCGATTTCAGATTCCATCCGTACGGATTGATTCACTACTATGATCACCCATATTTAATTATAACATTTGAAAGTTAAAATTCTGGTCATTTCGATCTAACTAAAATTCAAAATTCTTTCTATGTACTCTTACAACCTAATTTATCATGTTCAATTATTGAAATTTGATGGAATGAGTTTGAAATAAAATATCATTAAATGCGGTGATACTTGGAAAATTATTTGCGGTTTAGGGTATTATTTGTTCCTCATTTTCCAGAAGTCCACTTTGAACTACAATCACAGAAATATTTGGCTTCATCAACGTCTTCACATTGTTCTACATTTTTTATGTTATACAAATGTGGACTGTAATATGACTGAATCCATACATTACATAGGTCTTTTACTTCGTGAAGACTCTCCCAAAAATTGGATTACTTTCATCCAAGCATTGACCAGAACTTTAGAAGGCTCTGAATTCATTGTATAAATTTTTTTTGTACTACGGGATGTTAGGAAATTGTGGATTCGCATGGATTCCATAAATTTTAAAACCATGCTCAAAATATTCATTCGACATGATCTGAGGGATGCATATAATAAAAGCAGTTACCTCTACATATAAGACAGTTCAGTAAGGTAAAACACATTCATAACTAATTGTCTGGATGACTGAAATGCTTAATTTATTCACGGTAAAAGGTCCAATTTTAACATAATTTTAATTGGATTTGCTTTATACAAATGGAAGGAATAAAAGTACAGTTCGTGTACACACTCATTCTACGATCATCATGACCATGCACTTTGAACCTCCCTATCTTGTTAATCCCTAAATGACGGGGGGTAATGGCCAAACATAAATGTGTTATAAAAAAATACTTCTTCAACACTAATGAAGTTTGGTCCTGAAGAACTAATGAGGAGCAGGGGTTTTAGTATATTTGCATACACTCAAATATCAAAAAATAGCTTTTTATCATCTAACAATGAATTTAGAAGCATATAACTTCAAATATTTATTAGAATCACAAGTTTTATTTTTAGAATTTGAAATATTGTGTGGTTTGTTAAAACTAGACATTCTTTTCTAAAATCTAAAATTGCAGATTCTTCAACAGAGAGAAAACCATTAATTTCACAAAATAGTAAGTTTTCCAACACTAGACAATGTAGAAATGTTTTTGTTTGAAAATTTGTCCCGGGTGGAGTTCAACTCGAATTGACATTATTAAATTTTGGTTGGAAAGTAGACTTTATTACCTATTCAATTTTTTTTTAATTATCTATAAAATTGTTTTCTCTATTTCGGGCAGCTTATAAAAAAGGGCAGAGACAATGAAATGGTTGATGCGTCACTTAGGTCTTAATCATAGTGCAACACTACTATGCCATATACTGTGATAGACAGATTAGATGTGATGGACTGGGATGGTATACACTATTCATGTCACGTACATTTACCTATTTCTAATTATTCATGCATTGGAATCTGTTGCTGAGCCACTATTTGAAGAAAACAATATATTAAACATGGACTCCCTCACTGCATTAAATTCGGTATGTTTTTTGTGCAATCATATTCATCACCAAATCTCTATACGTAGAAGTACAATAGCATGTTAGGACATGTATTGTGCAGACAATTAATTCCATCAGATATTGTGCTTCACAATAGTTCCCTGTGCATTACACATCATCGGTGCCTCTATAATGTTTTACATCAGAGTATGTACTTCTATTTTCTACTTGAAATAATTGTCATTTTTCTGTCAAAAATGCAAGAGGTAGCTCCCAATACTGTTCCTAGTCATTATAGCATAGTTCTGGACAATTATTATCCGACCAAACATAGTAGGGTATCCCTCACAAAGCTTATAGTATGTATAAATAAATTTGACTCATAAAATGTATACACACTATTTTTCCATGTCATTGTTCTATTTTTATTTTTTTTCACAAATTGATGTGTATCATACAAAATTGCCAGAACGTACCTTCCAATATGGAAGATCAAAAAGGATACTTCTACGTTTAACGCCGTGCCGCTTCACGGGGTCCAAAATAGAGTTCTCCACACCCCCTCCGTCAAGAAAGTCGGATCGTTCAGTACCCCACTACATCACTTCCTCACCTGTTGGTGTTTCCGGTGCTAACCCATCCTCTGGATAGTTATTGAACGCAGCACATGCTATGCGGAAACTGTGATCTTCTTCAAGATACCGCCTGCCACCCAAATAAATCATCTTGTGCAATAACGCTGCATGCTCTGCACAAGTTTCTGGTCCACAGAACGGACATCCCTTGTACCCGTGCACTTGCTGTCCAGATAAAAGGCCAAGTGCAGGATAATCATTAACTGTCCAGATGAGCATGGCTCTGAGGGTGAATCGCCTTTCACCCTCTGGCTTACTCATGTTTATTGCGGGTATTCCGGTCCATAGTTTCAACAAATCCTGCACTAGAGGCTTTAAAAACACATCTATGTTATCCGCAGTTGGTGAGTTTGGCCCAGGAATTAGTATAGCCAATGATATGAAGAACTTCTTCATTAGTAGCCAGGGTGGAAGGTTGTAAATGGTAATCAATAGTACCCAGGTAGAGTGTTTTATGGCATTGTTTTTAAATGGGATTATGCCATCGCCTACTAAACCAAGACGCAGATTTGTCATGACTTGGGCAAAGTCTGGATACATTCTATCTATAGTCTTCCACTGTTGACTGTCCGCTACAGACCTCATACTTTGACCATTGGATTTATGACTGTTATACCACGTCATATGAGAAGCTATCTCAGGGCATTTGAACATACGCAATATGTGTTTGATAACATCGAAGTAGCGCACCACTCTATGTGGAACCCTTCTATGTACCGTGGTAGATCGCATACTGGACATCTATCTAGGTCTTGATATTCACCTTCATACAATACGTGACCATCCGGGCAACAATGTGTTTGTTTGTGCTTTAGACCCAATTTCATGAGGACTGTTTTTACCTCGTAAGATGTACGGGGAAAACAATTTGAAGTCGGCAATAGATCGCCAACAATCCATGTCAATAGTGCATCCAGAAATGTGTGTGGCACGGAGTAGAGACTGCACAAAGAGAACAAAACAATGCAACATTGAAGCTGATTTTGAGAACTCCCTTCATAGACACGCTGGGTTGATTCCTGTACCATATTCTCCAGGTTCACTTCATTCCACTGATCGTCCTCCTGGATGTTGTTGCCATCCATTGCCTCTTGGTTGCCATCGTTCATTGCGTCATTGTGGATGTCATCTATTCGTGCAAATGCGTCGCGTGCCATATTCTCAAGGTCCACAACAGTTCTCCTTGGCCAAGTGAGTCCATCTGCCCCATCCCGACGTCGTCTCTGACGGTACCTTTCTCTTTGTAGATGTGGACGTCGTGATGGACCTCGCACGTTTTTGCCATCAATGGTCTGTGCAATCCATAACGAATTAGTTTCTAGTCCTCAGTGATACTAGTACCTTCATCCCCCAACAACCATTCAATAGTAGCTCAGAAATAAAGAGAATGTGAGTGAAAAAAAAAAAGCATTGCGTGTAAAACAATTAACACAATCACGTTCTTCATTGTTTTTTTTAGTAGAATTGCATGACAACCTAAACCCTATTGAACTTGATATATGCCTTACTCACCATGACCGGGTATAGCAGGTATGGATCGCGTCCATGGGTAACATGATGCCGTGCCACGGTTTCTACCTTCCTAATGCATGCACCTCTACATCTGTTACACGCGCATGGGTATTCTGGCAATCCATGCCTGTTAGCTATAGACCGCTCGATATGATACGCCGCACATAGTCTCTGCCGCATTCTGCACAGTAAAGACGATCCATAAATTACAGTACTGTTTTGGGAAATTAAGATATGGACTTCGAATAAACTAGCATATGTTAATTGTTTGTGGAGACCTTTATAATGAACCAGAATTTTTTAAAGTTAATTCACTTATTTTAGAGATGTACAAAATGTCAGATATCAGGAATATTAACAAGTGTTCTTGTTGGGTGATATTCATTATATGCAACCTACATTTTAATTGCTAAAACACGTTCGAGAAAACGTGCCTGTTTTGTACTACAGTTTCATTCCACAAATCATTCACCCACATATCATGAGAACATATAGTGTTTGTGCATACCTGATATTCGCAATTGGACTTCAGAAGATTATTCACAATGCAATTGCATGAACCTTTTGTCTGCCACAGAGCAGAAAAAAATTTCAAGTCAATTAGGTTAAACAAGGTAGAGCGTTGTTTGACATCGTTGATTGACATCAGCAGTTATGTTGCATTCATTATGGTAACCTGTTTCTGACAATGGCACACACTCTGGACACACACTCCAAAAGACGTTCTGTGCACATATAATTTATGCACGAACTTTTGGGACACGGTTCATTTCATATACTACATTATGCACCATACACTATAATTTAATATACAGAATCTTCAGAATAGAATCATGACATATTTGCTTGCAGAAGTTATAAAATCAATTGTATATGTCAAAACTATTAACTCCAATTCATTTGCGACGTAGGAGGACTGTTTGTACATACCCTTAATGTTGCCCATACACAGTGAACCTTGGATTTATCAATATAGTCGAGTGTGCAATATCCGCCGTGTCTGCATAAAACAATAAAGACAAAGGTGTCATCATACAAACGTCACATACAATACAGGAGATGCTGCAATCCGGCATTCACTTAGAGCACATTCAGTTGTGCTCATTGCACAAATGTTCTCAAGTTATGAATATTTATATTACGGAAAACTGACAATACACTGAAATGAGAGGAATGCGTGAATCTCTACAACGAAAGATCACGGATGTCTTGAGAGAGTTCCTTCAAGAGTTCTTGTGACTGATATTCGAGCTTTAATGTGTTTTGCAGAATTTTGTTTGACAGAAGTGTCATTTCTACCTGCAACTGTCTAATTTTCTTTGCCATGATACGATATTTCTTTGACCCCTGTGGGTTCTCTTGTTTTGACTGTTTACCAATATCGTATAATATATCCAATTCCGTTAAGGAAAACTTCCGCTTCTTGCTAATTCCTGCATTATCTGAGGCTACAAGGTTATCTATCGGATCTGTAGTAACGCTATCTTTGCGTAAGCTACCTTCAGGAATGCAGGTCGGGTTGGATTCCATGACGGCGAAGCTTCTACAATTCTCAAATGCCAGTGCACATGAAGTTACTATCTGATATTCTCTTCACTTGAGCCCAGTAAAATGTCCGCAGAAGTCTCTGAAGATTAAAACAACAAAGGTTTAGACGTACAGGTGTGGACAAAGACATATAGCAAGAAATGCAGAACTAACTTATTCGCCAACTTTTATGGACTTCACCAACGTAAGCACAGTACTAAAATGTGCTTGTAGTTTTTAGCAATCACACGTTGCTCTGAAAATTTCATTATCTGCATAGATGACTGACACCGTCAAAACGTTGTTCTTGATTTAAGTCTTGAGACAGATATTCACATATTCGTAAGGAAATCATTGCATTACACGAATGTGCGGTACATTTATATTATACATTTAAATATCAAGAGAGGTATACAATGCTGGCGCTATTCATCCTATAAAGAAACTTCAGGAACGTTGCGTCGACTATCTACGACATCGTACCTAACAATCACCCTAAGCTCTCAATATCAGATTCCACGGAACTGTATTCCACATAATCTAGACCATGACTATCTTCATCTGAGTCATTTCTATTACGGCGACTGGGATCTGCCAATAGCAACAGAAATTCCCGCTTTCCAGGATTGACACAAACGCAGAATTTAGGAGGGAAAGCGGGTACCTCTTTAGGCTTATGTGGACATGCAAGTCTTTTGATCTCGGGGAGGGCACTCCCTTGTATATTTTGCATACACCTGCGATAATGACCTATTTATTTGGGGGGTTATTTACCTTGCAAAAAATATTATAAGGTGATGGTATTTTACATGTAAAAAGCCTAAGAATATTATATGTGATGGTATTTTACATGTAAACATGTTTCATTTTTTTTAAATCCCCTATTTTACATGTACGTTTTTTACAAAATTTATCTACAATGAATATATTGGACCCTATTTTTTATCGCACGTTGTTTCTAAAATTTTCACCAGTGAACCCCCCGAGCTTTTGATCCTAATTCTAGCGTCCAAAGACAACCCCTATCGGGGTAGAGGAAGCCTACAGATGCAGTTAGGTGTTCGAACCCAGCGTAACACTACACATGGGAGACACTTGCAGTCATCACAGACGTGGCTGTGATTTCCAGAAATATACAAACTAGTGATGTATGGGCATGACGTGAATCTAATTTCGGAATTAGCGAGGCCTGGACTGCTGTTGGCATCGGTAGTTATGCTGTGATATGAAGCAAATAGGTAGATTAAGTTGAAGCTTGAACCTGTCACTCAGATATTTTTCGAGGGCTACTGTGTTGATCCTTGCGTAGGACTGTCCACAGGTTTCGCATTTACCTTCCACCGTTCCGTTAACAATGTCCTGCAAAATATAGACTGCAACTTATGGTTACTAATAAATAAAAATTTCTATTGCAAGTTCTAAAATTCATTGATCATTTGAAAAAAATGACTACTCCGTGCATGACATTCACAGATTGGCAGGTTTTCACTTGTGAAATTTGTGTCTATCAGCACTAGAGAGTAATCGTTAGTTTTCGAATTCATACTGACACAGCAATATTTCTGTGATACCTTCAAAACAATTTTCTTGCACTGACAGTTTGAAGACACACCGTCGTTCATTTCTAATCCGAAATAAAGACAGGCAACACTGTACGAAGTTATTCGTTGTTCACAGAACGTGAATAGGAGTACACTATATGAAAACAACGTTTAATAGAGTATGCGAACTCACTGTAAAAGTGTCAAATTCAGTGTCAGTTCCTTCTGAAATGGTCATTTCATTTTAAGCATACGTTTAGAATATAAAATTGTACCACAAGGGAATAATATAGAAAGATTTCGATTTTTTTTCAAAACAACGTCTGATGGATTCACTTTGGTCATATTCTCAATGGATGTCTTACCTGGAACTATTAAGAGTGCTTTTTTCTGTTACTCAGACGGGTTCTCTAGAATGTTAATACTTGTGTACTTAGAGTTAATAACTACTGTAGATACGTTCCAATTTGTTATGTACAGTACCCAACTAACATGTTTTTAGGTACTTACTGAACTTCTTGCATTTGCAAACAAGAAGCACTTAAACTTGATCTCTACAACAACCCCAAAAATAAATTAGCTGAGTAGCAGATTTTGATGATTTTCCCCATATGTAACTTAGTGTGCACCATGCACAACTGAAATAATCGAATTACAACACATGACGTATGAGAGAACACGAGAATAGTATTTCAATGACCACCGAATTATACTGTACTTGGTTTTTCTAGAATACTCACAGGGGAGTGAATAAAATAATATCAGTTCGATGAACATATTTGGGACCAAGTGCAGAGCGTTGACAGCACTTGGAATGAATTCAATTTCCACGAACCTAGCATTTCATCATATAATTTTTTAATGTCGAATCACGTTTGGATCAACAAAGTGGACGGATCCAGGCACGACACGGAAAAACGTACTATCGTTAGTTCTCAGGATAGTCACCCTGAATCTATAATCTTACAGTAGTGGCATGTGAAAATTGCTAATTTTTTTTAAGGATTATCGCTACATACTGACAGTTTTCTAACTAAAATTCTCTTGAAAAGTTCAAAATTTTTTCCTTCATCGAGTACATAGCTGGTGTCCAATCTAATCAAGAGGAACTGCTCATTGATTAAAATTTCATTGCATAGGTAGCTATCTGATTAGACATCGGAACTAACTATAATAGGATGTTGTCTTCATCAAGTGCAGAGAGGATGCACCAGGTGTGCTACTACATCAAGAAAATTATTGCCATTTCTTCGCATCATTTGAATTCTACAATGCTCAACAATAAATTAATACTAATCTACCTAACTCCATTATGTTTGACAATACATCTTGAACTCAGACTACTTAATCAACCTGAAAAAATCAGTGCCTCATTCAAGCTAGTGTTGCAGTTTTCTTACCTGACCACAAATGAGGACAAACTTGCGATCTGAAGTGTGTCAAGTATTGGCGACGCAGAACTTTAGAATAGAGCGTATGTGACTCTGTGTAGACAATCTTGTTCCTGCAGCGCAGTAGTGCCGGAGAAGAGATTGAATTTGGCGTTGTCCGGTAGCAGCGCCTACGTCTGTCACGTTACAGTCAAGGCACTTTAGCTTGCAGCGGCGTCCAAGTACACCTGATTGACAAGCACGACGCGATGCCTATACCAAATGAGTATGAAGTGTTTCGCTTAAAAACCATACAGCGGAATCAGAAGCTTTTGAATGACACGCTGCACCACAAAGACTCAGTGTAAGGAAACTGGACGTACCTCGCAATGTATTGGTACCCCTGCCTTTGGATAATTGCAGACTTTCCGGTCCCCATGTCTTCTTGTGCTTGGCAACATGGTCCCTGATGCGTTGGGGGTGGTACTCGGATGCCATGTAGCGAAATTCTGCGCTTAAGTCGTGTCGCCACATGCCCACCTTAAAGCACAAAATTCCAGCGGCATTTAACAGACTTTGTCGCCACATTGAGAATAGATCGAGGGATAATGTGTTGTTCCATGGTGAATGGAATCCCACTCTCACGCACTTGCATCGTGCATGATGCTATGCGGCGCTGTAAAGTAGCTGTGAGAGGTACCCATACAGTCGCCAAACAAGGGAAAAGGTGCACCTAGGAGTGTGTGCCTTGAACCCTAATTTTGGCACGTGGATGAAAGTCGTCCAATTGGTCCCTGTTTCCTCACTTTCACCCTAAACTCCAGCGTCTTCTGTAGTTCTGTCCTTCGTTGCCCGCTTGCATTTTACTCCTCAGTGATTGCTCTCTTGTTTTTGGGGAATTTGTGAACATTCTTCAGATCTGCGTACCCAGGAAGTAATTTTCAAATGTTATCCTTTTGCGGTTTAGCAGGCGGTTGAACTCGTTCCTGACCTCATTTGTTTTTGTCGTTCTGTACAATTGACTACAGCAACCCCAATTGAGCGTAGCACAGTAGATTTAACACCTAATGCCTCCTCTTAAAGAAGTGTGCATGTGGTTGTTCTAGAGTTACGACATGGTAATTGTGTTGTGTAATTGTTTGTTGTAATTCTGAACCTGTTTGTGCGATGCAGGTACGACCAGATCAACAAGAAGGCTCTTGCAGACGCCGAGTTGTATGACAAGACCGGCAGAGTGAGATCTCCATCCCCCGTGCCATCGAGCGACTGTGAACCTCCTGCTCTTCCAGTTTCTAAGGAGGAAGGAGAATGTAGCAAGCGTGCTACGGAAGCAGACTTCTCGAAGCCGCATGAAGTAATTTGTATTAGCGACGAAGAGGGAGAGGACACCAAATCGCAAGAACATATCCAGTTTGACGAGGAGCTATCGGTTAGTAGTCAAGACTCTGATACTGACAGCGACTACTACCCTACGGATTCAGAGTACAAACTACACAGTTTCAGGGATTCTTCTACAAGTGAGGAGTATAGCACGGAAGTGGACGACGACAACGAGGAAGACGGGGACGACAGCATAGAAGAGGAAGAGGACACCACGGAAACGGAAGAGTTCAGCACGGAGGAGGAAGAGTACACCACGGAAGAGGAGGAGGACACTACGGAGGACGACGACTACAGCACGGGAGAGGTAAGCTCTTCATACGGCCAAAAAAATGTCAACCCTAACTGTAATGCTCATTCATGTTGTCCATGTTTTGTTGGTTACACTGACTCTGAATATTAGAACCATAAACATCTCCTTGTGCAAATCTGATCTCGACAAGTGGAAAAAATTATGAAAGTCATGCTCTGCAATGTAATGATACCCTGATAGTATCACGTAGAATGTGACATTAATTTAAATGTGGCACATCTCATGTGTGCAGGAGGAGGATTCAGACTTTGGAGAGGGTACGGAACGCATCACTCGTTCGCAGTCAACGAAGAGCGAGGCAGGTGACGGTAAGGGGTGTTGTGCGATGTGTAGTGATTTTCTGACTTGCAGCCATGCATTTGAAATATTGAATTGTACACTGAATTCCGAACTACTAGCGCATTGAAATTATGTATATGTATTGACCATAATTTGTATGCTGTTAACGTTCAGGTCTTACAGAGAAGAAGTTCGTCACGGCAAACGGGGGAGTCAAAGCCGAGTATTGGAAGAAAAAAATTATCAAGGACTAAAGTGCACTTGCACTACGTAGAACGCGTCCAAAGGTTTGTGATTATCAGAAAGCAGTTAGGTTTTTCCTAATTGATATTTATGTAGGATATATTGCAATTTGAATGCACGGTCTTAGGGTATTGTCGTGAGCTTCGTCGACACTAAAATCCATGTACTGAGGGTTCAAAGCATACTCTGTACTGACATTGCAAGTATTTCCATTGCAGTGCAAGTATACGTTGTGAGGAATTGAAGAGAAGCAAAGGATGTTCCACTGAAACAAGTGATCCAAAGGTAACACGCTTTGTTACACATAGAATTATAATTTGTAGGTAGTTCTAATTGCGCAGTAGGCAAGAATTGTTTATGAACAACGTGATCCAATCAGTGAATTAAATAAAAACAGTATCTTTTGGACGCACAAACAGAAAATTGACCTGACACCGGGTAAACCACTGTACTATACTTGTGAAGGTGTATCGGATCAGGGAGCATTACAAGAAACTAAATCGGCTTAGCGAGAAGCCCAGGGTAACTTCATTAACTCGCTTCATTAACCACTGAATTAGCAGCAGTTTAGTAGATTTGGTACATATATTGCCTAAAAACTGTCTTTCACAGTTTTTGAATACAATGTTTCAATGTCATAGTGTGATAGAGTAAGATATTAGAATGAAGGAGCATATCCAATGAACTTCATGTCTAAAGTAGTAACGTCTAATCTAAATCTGTAACTGTGTCAGGAGGCCAAGATGTTGCGGACCGTACAAGATGCAGACCGTCTAGAGCCATGGTTCCAGAAAAAAACCCCACCGGCTCCAAGTAAAAGGGAAACTAGAACGTCTGCAGGAGCACATGCGGAACATCCGCAAATCCCTGACACTAACATAACGAACTTGCCAAGTGGAAGTGGCCGTGGGCGCCGGAAAGTAAAAACTAAAATGGTGGAGACTGCAAAGGGCATGAAGAAGACATAGACTATGATGCCTGCAGCAGCAGATGTGGTACTTGGACGATTACAGAAAACCGTACCAAGTGTAGAGGAAATGAGGCGTAAGATCGGCCAGGATGCAAGAGCTTGCGGACGAATACCGAGGACCGTATCAAATCCAGCATCCCGGAAATCTTGCCCAACAACATCCGCGTACCTGACGGCAAGCCTTGAAGAGGATGAGAACAACAGCCCGACATGCCAACTGCGGTCCCAAGTGCTACTGTGAACGCAGCAGAGGTTCTACCAACACCAGGTATGAGGGTTCGTAATTTGTGTTCATCTGAATTCGCTGAAAAATTTATCTGGTTCAGGCCAATATTGTTCATAGATTAAAGAACAAGCACGTGGATATGTCTGCTAATCAGTGTGACAGAAATGAACTGTTGTGCCTGTTAAAGTAGAGAATGTTAAGGGACTAGTTGTATTCGTCACCAGTTTCTGGCATTTTGAAACGTGGGTAAAAGTTAGAAGAGTTAGACAGGTATATGTTCTAAACACATTTTCAAATTGTATTCAAAATATTGAATGTTACAAATTCAGTTCTTTAGGTACAAAAATTTCAGTAAATACAAATATGTAATAGTGAAACGACGAATGTCACAAGCAGAGTCCTACAGAAAAAAGAAATGAAGAATGCAACGAAATCAACTAAGTTCTTTACAATTTATGGTGTCTTTATATAAAGAAGAGGTAAACAGCACATCGACAAGAGTCACTAATGTGAATAGAGTACAGGAAGGACTCACTGCAATTATCTACATTATTGTGAACGTTTTATGGTAGTACTTAGATCTCAGGCATTAAGCCCAAACGAATATTGAAATAAAATCCATGGGATACACATGCTGGATTACTGGGCTGACATCTGGAAGGTGCTTATGAAAACATAGTGCAAAACCAGTTAGGTGTGAAAGATGCAATAGAACATGTTGACGAAGGGAAGATGTGTCGTGCAGATGGCATCGTACAAGTCGAAAATGTGGAGCCTGTAGAGACTGATTTAGAAGAAATAGCTCGAACGCCTATGGCAACACACAAGAAAGTTTCAAGGGGCGCTGAGGACACCTGGGTACATGAGATTGTGGATTCTGATCTATCAGGTATGCTGCGGCGGGATGTGATGCAACGAGGGTACAGGAGGAGTATTTCACCAAGCACGTACTACAAATACAGTGTAAGACTCTCTGAACTGACAAGAAAGTATAGTTACTACATGTAGACAATGGTATTACTCATGGAAATTACGTAGTAAACTGAAATCTTTTTTTTTTCTATAATGCGTGCAGCACTCTGGGAGAAGAGGAGTACAACACAATATTTCCCCTCCAGATGCACGCAGATCACGCCGTGAACGGTCTTACGATACCAAGTCCCAGAGCCCACGACACCGGCGACATGTGTCCAGCCGTAGATATGACTCTCGCAGCCCCCGACGTAACAGGTCCAGGAGTCCCGGCTATCGTAGAGGCGTACGCGTCGAAACTTCTTCTTGACATTCGAAGGACTATCACAGAACAGTCGATCGGGGTATGGAATTCTTTTTTATTCTTTGCAAATAATCAATTTATTGTGCCTCCATTTTGAATTGTGATATATTACGAAATACAAAGGTCACTACTACGTGTAGATCTGTGAAGTTCAATGGTTTTCAGTTACGGAACAACGTAATGAACAAAATTACAAGTGGACGTCGGGGAAGTGGTAGTAAAGGATTTCTATCTAATAATGATGAATAGCGTCCAATATGTGCGACTTTAGAAACTATGTAGTACCATTCACGTCTAAGAGTATGGTGAAAATGTATTAAACATGAACAGCATATGCGAGACAATAGACGTCAGCAGTAGAATATCTCCGAAATAACTATATCCGATCCTATAGTATATAGGTACAGTGGGTGACAATGTGATTAAACACATAAGTGTTTTTACAGGATCAAGACAGTCAAGGAGCAATCCCAGAATATCTCCACAGCATCGCAGAGAGAGGTCACTCTCTGACGACTACGGTGGAAAGTACCGTAACTCAATGTCTCCAGAACGTGGTCAATCCAGGCAGAGGAGGAGTCCAAGTAATCCTGCGACACGATCGCCACATCCAGCAACGCCAAAGAATTCACATAGCGCACGACGACAGACGGGTATCAATGATATTGGGAAGGCAGAGGACATATGTCAAGAGCGAGCAGAGGAGAGACGGAGAAGGCGTCAGAATCAGAGAGTTATCGAAGCCGAAGTAGCGAAACGGCAACGCGATGGGAAGAAGCCGTTCTACATCACATTGGATGCGGCCGGAAAACCTTATGGTGCGGGTAAGCCGGCATGGATTGCTGAGATCTACAAGTTGGTTACGGGTTTGGACCCATCATGCACGCATATATCACGGCAAACCTACGAGGCCGTGACAACTTTGAAAGCTAGATTGGACGAGAGCTTCGATTACTCAGGTACTTTGAATGAGGATTACCTGAAAACAATGATGGGTAGGGCAGTTACTCGAAAGCGTGGCGAATACATGAAACATATCGCAAAAGGAGGAAGCCAATCTTTACACCTTGACTATGAAGTGTGGGAAAGGCTCCAGAAGTTGTGGCGAAGCAAACAGTGGAAAAAAAAGTCTGAGCAGGGAAAACGTGCAAACGCCAGCCGCAGGACATATGGACGAACGGGGTCTCGTGGGGTGAATGGCGTTCGAGAGAGACTCCGAGAGAAGTTTAATAGATCTCCTGATCCGGATGAAATGGAATATGAATTGAACCGGGACAAGGGATATGGAGGGTACAAAGAGATGATGGCTAAAGTGAAACGGGAGAAGGAGACAAAGAAAATTTCATCAGGTGCCGACACACTGGGGTCGCAGTCAGACAGTCAGAACGAGGAAAACAGTGGCAGTGATGAAAGAGAGGCCGCGACAGGGAAGTATAAACGACGAGCAGCGGAGAAGGTAATAAATGTTGTGGACTTTGTATTTATAGAAAAGAACAAGTGTTTTTGTCTTATTCACTGTAATTGTATAAGATATACGAGAGTAAATGCTCTATGAATTGGAAATTTTAATTTCAGTGTTTAAAGAAGTGTGTGTTCCCTATAGTTTCTGATAAAGATTGAATCATGATTGTTGTGTTTGTTATAGTAGATACTGTTGAAGGTCATTATAAGTAGGTACTAGTAGTTGTTATCTTCAGGGGTGGTACAGAAAGTAAATTTTTTACTAATAATTCCGCTTTCCTTTAATACTTGTTGCAGGAAATTTGTGACGACGATGCGTGGTTGGAAGATGAGGGACTTGAAATGGGCAGGGGTGGCTTTGTGTCAAAGAAAAAGAGACCCAACAGCGATGTGACAGGCACCGTGTCAAACGAGGAGTATATCAAAGAATTGCAAGCAGAAATCGATAGGTTGAAGGCTGGAAGTTCGAAGAGCTCAGCAAATGACAAGCAAGACTGCCCACGTCAATGAAGGCAAAATTCTTCCCCAATAGCATGAATTTGGCTTAATTATTGTGCAAGTGAAAGAGAAGTCCCGACATGTACTAATTGCAGTAGGGCCAGGAAGACGCTGTGAATGATGTATGAGGGGAATGTTAATATTGTTGCATATGCAGTGAGACATGCACTTCATCCGTTAAAAAACACTTAAGTCACTTTGATTAAAAGTTGAGAGGTCTTCCATGTTGAATGGTCGGAACTAAGATAACTGAAAATACTGAGCATTATTTTACGGCTATGTACATGCAGATAGAGAGTATCCATCGAATCTTTGGACGCCTGACATTGAAGGCTAATGGCATGGAGTGCAGGACTGATGTCAGTGGCTTGGAATGAAGAAATTTTGTGGAATGTACACAACTTCATTTTCGTAGTTGAATTTTTGGATTACTATAGAAATATAATAGTTAATAGATGTATTTGTGGAGTTGGTCCACTGTGATAGTATGGTAGCATGCAGGAACTAAGTAAGACCACACTCGTTTTTAGAGGCAGATATGCAATCTTTTAAATTGTAAAAGATTGTGGCCTGCCAAACATTGTTGCATGCTGTTGTTTTGGTTTGATGAAAAATCTGTGGCAGGTACTTTGAAACTGGGTTGTATATATTATAGAGCGAGATGTGGGCATGATGTGATACCGTGGGGTATGGCTAATAGAAAGAAATATAAATTTTGAAATGATGTACGAAACTGTTGGATAAAGTCATGGTTCTATATGGGGAACTCAATGAAAACTGCACACTAAACATGGGGGACAGTGAATTGAAACATGTGTAGGGAAGTTGTATTAAAACCGAAATGTTTTGAATGAATAGATGGATAGAGAAATGTAGGATTATCATATTGTAGTGAACAACGCAACGTTAATGTAGATGTCCATATTAGCAGTGTTGTGGGGTTTTAAATGATAGTAGTGTTAATTGATGGTGACACAGTGTACATATGTAATGTCAATTAAGAAAGTGCAGGAGAATGAAGCAAAATTTTGGAAAAATCTTGAACCTGATAGTAGCAGAGGAGTTGTTCTGATGGGGGTGGTAGTCTCTACAGTGGCGTGGCTACAGACAAGCAGGGGATGGGCGATTCAGTTAAAGTAAGTCATCTCCACATTTTCATTTGTATTATTATAGTGCCGTTGCCAAGCATTGCAGACCGTGATGGTGTATGAGTTACCCAAAGTATAGGTAAGAAACTAATTATACCACGAGAGGAATGACGTGTTCGTCGTGAGTATGGAATACACCAGTGTGTGCAGAATGTAGAGAGGACGCAGAATCTGATTGGCATGAATCATATGAACAGTAATGGAGTGAATGAAGGTAGAGGTTGGCCCTGATAATGGATTCCCAATGATTGCCCTATCTAAAATGAGGTTTGTCATTCTCATATGGGGATACCAAAGGAATGCCATGCACAGATAATGCTACAGTAAGAGAAGTACAGATACATATAGAGGGGTCTATAGTGAGCTCTGTGGGTGCGTAGTTAAATATGTGCTGGATCTGATGTCTACATTCTTATCCTAGGTACGCACCTTTGTTTTTCAGCATAAAAGGTTTCACTGTTAGAAAATTATAATTATTGAGACGACATATATCCACTGACAAAAAGCGTTTGTGCAATGTATTTTAGGATGGATGTTATGGTTTACTAAAGACGAATGGGGGAGTTAATGTGATCTGCAATTGAAAACTGATTCAATAATAGTGACGAAATTGTGTAATGACAGTCGTAGTTTAAGGTGAGCAGTAAATGGTGGATGATAAATGCCTCTTGCAGTTTTTAAGTATTGTAGACTGTGCTATAAGAATTATTATATTGATTCATCTGAAGCTCATGATTGCAGAAATGGTAGGGTGTAACAAAGTATGAAAAGAGTCACTATTTGAAGGAAATTAATTTATTACAATAATGAAGGAGGGAGGAGGATGTTTTGCATGTAGTTGGATGACAAGAAACAACTTAGTATTATGAGAGTGAGGCAGCCGAAGAAAGTGGAGGCAATTGGAAAAACTGATGAATGAACATTTCAATTCTATATGACCATTTTCAGTCAAAGGGGGAGTTCATGGCAGGTTGGGATTGTAGGTGGACGACCTATTGAAGGTAAGAGATGAGAGCACAAGGCACACACACACACAAGGAATGCGTAGAAAGAGATGATCTTTACTTAAAGGCCTTCCACCTTAAGTAGTGTACACTAGGGGGTCACCATGGACAAACCATATGGGATAACTCATCACAAGGACACTCTAGAGATCAGCCCATGCCTAACTCCTCTTCCCACACACCATTATTTAGCACCCGAACCTCTTTGGCTCCTAGCAATACTACCGTACATCAATTACCTCAATACTCCCACTTTGCGTAGAGCCAAAGCCTCTAAGTCCAAATGCTATTACTAATCGTTGGTGTCGGTCTCTACAAAGACCCTTTCTGAGCACATCCGCCACCATGTGCTCCGTTGGACAATACTCCAACCGTATAACTCCCAATTCCAACTTCTCCCGAATGAAGTGGTATTGCACATCAATGTGCTTCGTGCGTGAATGATGTGTAGGGTTCTTTGCAAGTGAAATGCACCCTTGGTTGTCACACATGATCGTTGTAGCCTCACTTTGTGTGCAACCCACATCCACCATTAGTTGCCTCAACCAAATGGCCTCCTTCGTGGCATGGCTCGTAGCCATGTACTCGGCCTCCACCGTTGATGTCGCCGTGGTTTGTTGCCGCTTGCTATTCCACGATACCGCTCCCGATCCGACCTTGAATATGTAGCCCGTTGTCGATCTTCGATTGCTCGTGTCTCCCGCGTAGTCCGCGTCGCAATAGCCGCTCAACACAATGTCTTTGCCGCCAAGACACAACTTGACATCGCTTGTGCCCTTCAAGTAGCGCATGATCCTTTTGACCGCCATCCAATGCATTGAGCCCGGTCTCGCCATGTGTTGACTCACCACGCTAATTGGATACGCGAGGTCGGGCCGTGTCGCAATCATCGCATACATCAACGACCCCACCGCTTGCTTGTATGGCACCTCCGCCATGGATTTGGCCTCCGCCGCATACTTCTCCTCCGAAAGTTTGACGAGCTTGGAGTTTGCATCCAATGGTGTTGCCACGGGCTTACAATCCTCTATCCCGAATCTCTTGAGCACGTCCATCACATACTTGCCTTGACTCATGGTGATAGTGCGTGTAGCCCTGTCTCGCACAAACTCAACACCAAGACAAAAGTGCAATTCTCCAAGATCACTCATCTCGTACTCTCTCTCAAGCATGCCTTTTAATGCATTCATTGAACTCATGAGGCTTGCAAGAATGATCAAATCATCAACATATATGATCACAATCACCACATGTTGTCCCTCTTGCATGAAGTAGAGACTATGATCCGCAATGCTTCTAGTAAACCCGTGTGCAAGAAAGAACGTGTCAATCTTTTGGTACCACGCTTTTGGAGATTGTTTCAACCCATACAATGATTTTTGCAACTTACAAACAAGGTGCTCATTACCTTGTTGCACAAAGCCCTCGGGTTGCACCATGTAGATGTCCTCCTCCAAATCGCCATTCAAAAATGCGGTTTTCACATCCATTTGATGCATTTCCAAGTCCATGGCCGCTCCAATCGTAAGAATACATCGAATGGTGGTGAACTTGGCCACAGGAGCAAACGTCTCGTGAAAGTCTACCCCATGCACTTGCGCAAACCCCTTGGCTACTAGTCTTGCCTTGTGACGCACCACATTACCCGAAACATCCCTCTTTGTCCGAAACACCCATTTGCAACCAATCGGGTTGCGATCCTTTGGAATGAGAGTTAATTGCCACGTACCATTAGCAATTAGAGAGTCGTACTCCTCTTGCATGGCGCGCTCCCACTTGACCGCATCCTCACCTTGCATGGCTTCATGAATGGTCAATGGACCATCCGATAATGCCACATTCGCATGCTCGTCATCCTCTTGAGGGAAGATGTGATTCTTCCACCATTCTCCAGGTGGCTTGCGCAATCTCTCGGGGTACCGCCGCTCGCTTGAAGAAATTTGCTCCTCTTGCGCGTCCTTTGCGCCATTCTTGGCCTTTGAGCTCGATGGCGCTTCAACAACCTCCGTGTCACCATCTTCGTCATCACCGTCCTCATCACCTACATCAACAACACTAGGGGACTTGGAGGGTGTGTCCACCAACACGTCTCCACTACTCCCACTTGGACCAACCTCCAAAGGAGCCTCCATCATAGACTCCTCACAAAACGTCACATCACGTGACCGAATGATCTTCCTCGTGTCCACCGAAATGAGTCTATACACCTTGGTACCTTCACAATACCCAAGAAACACACACCTTTAGGCCTTAGCATCGAGTTTAGTCCTCCGTTCGTCGGGAACCTTCGCGTATGCAATGCATCCGAAGATGCGCATGTGTGCAACACATGGTTGCCTCCCACTCCACGCTTGCTCCGGTGTCATGCCTTCAACCGCGCTTGTTGGACACCGATTGCGAGTGTACACCGCATTCACCACCGCTTCCGCCCAAAGGTCCAACTTCAAGTTTTGAGCGTGCAACATGCTCCTCGCCATCTCTACAATGGTGCGATTTGCGCGCTCCGCAACTCCATTTTGTTGAGGCGTGTACGGGGCCGAAGTTTGGCGTGCGATGCCTTCTTTCTTCAATAGCTCGTCAAACTTCTTGGACATGTACTCGCCGCCATTGTCCGATCGAAACACCTTGATCTTCATCTCGGATTGGTTCTCCACCAATGTCTTGAACTCCTTGGACTTGTTGAAGCACTCACTCTTGGCCTTGATTGGGTAGAGCCAAATCTTCCTTGAAAAGTCATCGATGAAGGTCACAAAGTACTTGCAACCTCCTATGGACGTGGTCTTCATTGGGCTACACACATCCGAATGCACGATCTCCAAAACCTTCGTCGCCCGAGTTGCCGCTTCACCCGCAAATGGCAACCGTTGTTGCTTGCCTTCAATGCAACCTTCACAAGTGAATGAAGAAGCATCCACTTTCAATTGATGAAGGTCCATGCCACTTACCATGCCGCGTAGTGTCTTCACACTCTTGATGTTCAAATGACCGAGTCGACGATGCCACAACGCCAACTTGTCGTCCTTCAAGTTTGAATGCGCCAACGCCGCCGATTCCTTGGAATGCACCTTCGAGAAGTTGATGTGGTACAAGCCCTTGTGTTCTTCAATGATGGCCACCTCATCTCGACTCGGTGACAACACATAACACCCCTTATCACTAAACTCAACCCTCAAGTGCTTTGTCACTAATTGCCGCACCGATAGTAAATTTGCCGTTAATTTGGGAATGTGGAGGACATTTTGGATAGTGATTGTCTTCACACGACCCCTCACCTCGGTGTCTACAACAAGTTGGCCTTTGCCAATGGCCTCAAGCACCGTATCATCTCCCAAAATCACCCTCCTTGGGTTAATGAGAGCATACGAATGAAAACAAGTTTTATGCGGTGACATGTGGCTTGTAGCCCCCGAATCAACAATCCAATCACTCGTACTACCATTGCACGATACATTGCTTGCCATCATTGCATACTCGTCTTTGCCATCACTCATGCTTGCATCCCAAGAGACATACTGCGTAGTAAACGCATACTCATCATCATCATCACGAGTTTTAGTGTTGTTTGCACTCTCCCCCTTCTCATCCCTCTTGCGTTTGTAACAAAACTTGGCAATGTGGCCCTTCTTACCGCAATAGAAGCACGCCTTATCGCTAGAGCTCCCACCGCCTCCATTCTTGGATTGCTTTGCCATGAGAGCCGCACTATCTCCACGAGACTCATTCTCCTTTCGCCGCGAGAGCTCGTGCAACAACCGCGAGGTCACATAGTCCAATGTGAGCTCCGAAATGAGCCTTGACTCCATGGCCACGATGAGATACTCGTACGAGGGTGGTAGGCTTTCCAAAAGGGTCATCACAACATCCCCATCGGAAATGGTCACGTCCGCACCGTTGAGTTGATCCGCGAGTGCCTTGACTTTGTTGATGTGCGCCAACATGTCGTCTTCTTCCTCCATCTTGATGGTGAAGAACTTGCGCCGCAAAAACAATATGTTGGCCAAACTCTTTGCTTCCTGAATGTTGCAAAGCTTGGCCCATGCCTCGCGGGGTGTCTTGCACGAACGAATGTGCGCGAGTTGGGAATCCGAAAGATTGAGAGCCAAGATGGCAAATGCCTTCTTCTTGCGCCTCAAATATGCTTGCATCACGCCCGGGTCGGTAGTAGATTGAGGGGGCTCCTCACTACCATCGACAATGTCCCACAACTCTTTCTCCGCCATCACCATCTCCATTTTGAACTTCCACAAGTGGAAATTCACGCCATCAAACTTGTCCACCACTTTGGGACCCTCACCCTCATAAGATGCCATGATCCTTACTCACAAATGCCTCCTCACTCAATTAAACCCTCAAACTCAATAACTACACTCGTTTTTTATGATTTTTTGATAGAAAGTAGCACCTTTGTGCTTCCGATGCCTCTAGTTCAACCCTAAACAACAAATCAGCACCTTTGTGCTCCACACACACCTTCCAACACTCAAATGCGAAGGTAGCTCACCCAAATTGCAAAGATGTTAACCAAAACACCTCAAATCACTCAATGGAGCTCCCACTACTCCGATTGACCCAAATCAACACCTTAGTGTTCCCAATCACTCAATGCACGTAATCAACACCTTTGTGTCCCTCAATAGCACTATATCAATGCTCATGGACTCACATAAGCCCCTTGAAACCCTAAATGCATTGAAATTGCTCAAAACTGCACCTTTGTGCGCCCAAGTGCATAAAGTAACCCCAAATGAAAATTTGAGCACTCCAAGGCTATGAAACACATGCAACACCTCAATGCAAGTGCCCAATCACTTAGATCAGACCATAGACCCTCCCTTAGAGCCTCAACACCTCACAAATCACTTGTATGTCCACAAGTGCATCAAATTGAACGAAACGACGTTCCACTTACAAAAGAGGCTTGGAATGAAAAACTTGGAAATCCAAAGGAAGAGATCGACCAAGAAGAGTCCTCCCACGTGTAACTTCAGCCCGTGCACACCTCCAAGAGAGAAGACTCCTCCAAAACGCTCCAAAATGCTCCCAAAAGCTCCAAATCAACCCCTTCCGCAACGACCTCGAACTAATTGCCTCAATGCAATCAAAGACTCATGCAACACACATGAGTGGGCCCATAACCTATTGAAGGTAAGAGATGAGAGCACAAGGCACACACACACACACAAGGAATGCGTAGAAAGAGATGATCTTTACTCAAAGGCCTTCCACCTTAAGTAGTGTACACTAGGGGGTCACCATGGACAAACCATATGGGATAACTCATCACAAGGACACTCTAGAGATCAGCCCATGCCTAACCCCTCTTCCCACACACCATTATTTAGCACCCGAACCTCTTTGGCTCCTAGCAATACTACAGTACATCAATTACCTCAATACGACCTTCATAATGAATAATGCGCAGACTACAATATGTTTGTACAGTGGATTTTTGATCAGTAAATGAGAGACCAGAAGTGCCCTAAACCTAAATAAATGTGTGCTTTTGGTTAGCGTGCAGCATAATTTTGGAGAAGGTAACAATGTATTCATAAACATCCACGGTGGTAAGCCAGATGTACATGAAAGTAGTAGAAATTTATTAGTGAGTTATTTTAAGTAATTGTACATTGAGTGAATGCTATGTAGAAGTTGTAATGTCTGAACTTGAAAGTAAGGTAGAAGGTCATATTTTCCGACCGGGTTGTATTTCCGACCCCTACTGGTTGGGGGATGGGTGTCAGAAACCAACTAGTATGGTTTCAGATAGTGTCCAAGAGTGTTCTAATTTCGTCCATGCTTGGAAAAATCAAGAGCTTCTGATTGGTGTAGAAGCACTCTATTTTCAAAATCCAACCTCTCATGAAAACTATGACTCTATGAGCAGTTAATGGTCACTCTAAGCTTTCAGACTTAAAAAATTATAGAAAATTGTAGAAATGCTCAAAAAATGTTTTTTTTTGGGATGCCTTTGCAATAGCTTTGCAGAGCATCGAAAAATTATTAAAAAATTCTCTCAGAAGTCTAAGTATGCAAACATGAAATTCAGTCGGGAATTGGTCCCACTACCTTAAACTTTCCCAGTACATAAACAGAAAGAGGTGTGGGTACATTTGTCCCCTAAATCCTTCTAATATAATTAATGATGGGGGGATCAACTATGAGTATTGCACTGAACAATATCAATGATTGTCAGATTAGATTACTAGGATGGACTTCAGTAGTAACCAAAATGTTGGCATATCTGATGCATGCAGCCACATATCGCAGCAAAGAGCAGTACGAAAACACAGTCAGAAGGTGTTACAGAGGTACGTAAGTATTGAAATATCAGTAGGGAGCATCTGCTGTTTTTAATTATGAAGTTGTAATGAACATGAATGATATATGGCTGTTGTTGGTTCTGCTTTTTTTTTCATAGAATTGGCAAAAGTATGCCAAGGAAGGTAGTAGAATGCCTTTGTAGTAAGGACTGTGTCAAGTAGTGTCTGAATAATGTGGCCATGGAAGAGCATTTAAATGAATGAATGACCAGGACTGTAGCACATTACGTTAGGGACAGATGTGTAAAAAAATAGTGCCGAAATGTAATGTCCACATCATAATTGGAGAGGTCAACGTCAACATATACCAATCACGAGGTTGGCAAATGGGACTTTTATACGAGAAATAATAAATTAGTGTTGCAACGGACCTCATCGCAGGGTGTTTTATTTTATCGTATATATTATAGTCCGGGATTTTGTATGCATCGTGTATCTGTGTTGGAATTAGAAGGTGCTTATGATAACACCATTTTTTATGAACAAAAAACAACAAAACCCTAAACAGAGTAGCTGAGCTAGACATAGTTCGTCAGAATATATTTTAGAAAACATATGTGCCGGATTTGACTATAGAAATGTGTAGTAGGTAATGGTAGGTGCATCGTGTGAGAGAATGTTAGTCTATGAGGACAGAAGGATTACGGTTTAAAAATACTTCTTTTTATAAGTGAGTAACTAAACATAACAAGCTGTATTGCTGAGGGAGGGTCAGATGTTGCAGGTAAGGTGTGCGGAGGGTGCACCGAAAGTTCTTTTATTGTGCATACTGAATTGTACGTAGATTTTAGATACTATGAATACCGAGGTACAAAATTCCGAAAGTCTTAGTGTGTTATACAGGTTCTCATTCAATGACTGAGTCTGAGAAAGGGACATAACATGAATAAGGAGTAGAATAAAATCATGCATAGAAGGCAAGAGACATGTACGTACAGTGTAGGAATGATCAATGGTGTGGTAATACCAATCAATCAATGTGTTAATACAGTAGGATGCAAACAGTAGTTAACGTAATTATTTCATTCACCCTAGACATATACCTAAAACTTTAACAATTCAAAGCCATAAACCCTGGCTCAATGAATAAATGGAGTGGTTGTGAATAAAGTGCGTGGATAAGGAATGCAATGTAATGGTTCTTGCAAATGATGCTTTACATCTGCAAGGTGCAAGAATTGAACGACGGTGGGCAATGGAATACTGCAGATGTAGCAGAATTGGATATGGGAGACAAGGACAATTTTTGGAGCAGTGCACTATGCCATTGAATCAAAAAATATTGGAAAAGATAGGAGAACACAATGATGCAGAGGAGTAGGAATGCAATGGGTCATATCGGAGGAAAACTTCAGGGCAGAAGAGTGAATGTTCTGACTAGCATGTATAGAGTACATAGTGTGCACCAGGGTAATACGAAAGCAATATTTTTAGATCTGATGGTGACAAAAAGGTAGGAGTCAAACATGATTGGCTAGAGATTTAAAATTTTACCATGTGATTGTGTATTTGCGATATTTATATTGAAATTGGGGATTTGGGCCAAACAATGTACTGGTACAGCACCATGTACCTTGCATAACCCTAAACCCGAAGACCAAAACAATATATTGTGAAACCTGTATGGTAAATACAGGTGGGTAAAGTGTCACCCAATTGAATGCAGTGAATAATAACCTCAGACCAGTAATGGCTCCAAACAGAAAATACTGTACGTTCTATTTTTAGAACTCGCAAAAATGGTAATTTTCTCAATTATGTTACTGCAAGGATACACACAGTAACATGAACAGGCTAAATGTGGTAAGTAATTGTGAAATAAGTTACCGAAATGTGGACTGCCGGAAATTTGTCGCTGACGTGGCAAAGAGTGCCACATCACAAGACACGTCGTCCCTAGCAATTGACGTGGCAGTAGGAGTCACAGCCCAAACCATTGCATGACGTCCAAATCAACGAAAACTAATCAACAGATTCTTGTTAACTGATGGACAGACCAACGCGACCGAATCAACAGAAGCGAACAACGATCTTATGTTGGTTTTCTGTTGATCCGGTCGCAGAATTTCTACTAGTGATATCACTCCTGCAATCACCCGATCTACTTCCCGACATTACTCGTGATTTGATTGTCCAATATCACTGGAAGCACATTCAACGTCACTTGATTTAAGTCTGATTCAAAGCGTACATAAAATATAAGCTCGCAAAGTAATCCTTGGAGCATCAACGCAGATGAACGGTCAACCATTACTTATATACAGGTTAGGATTGACAATTAATTCACTAGCAATAGGTCTTTAACGAACTAGAGCTAGAGATGCATAGTGTACGTACGTCGTTTTAATCGCAAGAGTACGATCGAAATGGAACCATGAGGACTATCAGTCTATCACTAAATACCAACAATATCTCAAAGTGTGATTACTACGATAGTTAGGCTGGGTTGCGAGTCTTAAGTAGACAGTGCAAATGATTGAGGTCTACAGTTCAGAAAGTCATCAAAAGCTTCAGGAAACTATACAAACCATAACGAAACAAGAGTACTTGAGGAAGAGTACCCATCCGCAGAGAGAAAATGAATTTTATAATGATATCTGCTGTAGAAGTCATTCTTAGACAAAAGCTTGTGTGTGAGAAGTTGTGGATTAACATTTTTAACGGATCACAGGATCAAAGAGCGGGGTTGCTAGGACAAGTTACCACAGCATGCTCATCAACTTCATCTTGATTGTTTTCTGCCGCTTGTTCCTCTGGTGGCTGGACGTTTGGCATCCAACGGGAGCCTAGCCTTGTACAACTTGCACGCCACTCTTCCCAATGAGATGCAGCACTTGAATTCACATATCTTTCACGCCTTAGTTGGAGTGCATCATCATTCGCCAAGTCAGGAGACTCGTTATTCTTCTCAAGCTCTTCTTTGTTTCTAAAGCGATGTTGTATTATTCTGTACCAATACTCAAATGTCTGTAATAATGGGCTCTTCTTATACTTTCCGCCAGAGTGTTGAGTATGCCGGTGGTAGGCGGCTTTTGCAGCATGATGCGAAGCCTCCATACCTTGGCAACTCCATACCGATAACGATCCATATTCTTGCACGAACCATACCGCGTGCTTAACCACAACATGCTGCATGCAAAATTTAGTTTGTTAGTATATTTTAAAATAGCCAGTTGAAATAGAATCAATGCAAATGAATTTTTGTCTACATGAGACTTTGTTTTGAGGCACGTACCATATACGTCACGTGATTCTCACCAAAGCACTTAACAATTAAGTGACCCCATCGCTCAGCCTTCTCCTTGAATTGCGAAATCTGGTCGTCTGTTAAAATCAAGTGAATGAAGTATTGACGAAGGTCGTCCACTGCGGCCCACATCTCCAGTTGATTCCTCTTTGCTGCACCATTTTCTGTAAAGTTTCTCGATGCATTCACGATGTCTTTCCATACTTTGTCTGATCCTCCAGGTAGGATACTTGGATTGAATATTTTTGCACAATTTGCCCCACTTAATGAAGGCTTGTTCGGAATTGAGTTAGATTTTCCGAAAAGGTCTTGGTCTTTGAATATTAGCACGTTACCACCATGGGCACCGGTAGCAGATAGAATCTTCTGTAAGTCATCGATAGCCAGTTTCTGCTGCTCCTTATCCCTCATTGTCCACATGAAAATAAAATGCAAATGCAATATTTTTTCAACAATTCGATTCAATGCATGTAATGTACAAATATGGACCTTGTCTAGTGGTATTGGTAAAATTGGCTTCCAGCGGTTTAAAGCACGAGCCCCAATAAGCGGTTTGGCATGCACGCTGGTGGAGAATAGGCCACCGAACCACGATTGAGTTTTCTTGCTCAAAGTCAAGATTGCCTGGGCCGCAGTTGTAACAACTGGCTTTGAACGTTCTTGATTGCATGTTTGAAGGCAGTTAGCACCATGCTTCAACCCATACATCACCTTAATTGACTTCATGTTTGCGCTGAGGTGCCATTGCACTTTAAAGTCACCGACCTCAGGAACCTATAACAGCCGACCAGCATTCTGAGCTTCAATCAAGGCAGGTATTTTGGTTTTTAAAAAAACCCAATCGAGAACTGCATGCGACTCTTTAGGTACTTGGGAGCTAGCAATTGGCTATACTTCTCGCTCACTTTGAACTGAAAAGTAACGTTTGTCCTTCTTCAATTCTTTCTGACTCATTTCCCTGAATGTTGGATCCAAGGCGCAGTTCATGAGAGTAATGGACACTCTCTCCATTTTTTGTCCATAAATGATCTCTGCCTCGTCAAGCTTGATGACGAAGATCAATGGGTCGCCTTGTACTTCTGCAATACACATTTATCAAAGTTTGCATGCATTCAATGAGACAGTATATACACATATAAAGGCAAAAATGAACCTCATTTAAAGGCAAGAATGAACGTACAATATTTCTACACACATAGAAGGCAAGAATCATTACACACATACAGTCTACCATCCATAATATGACACTTCATAATATGCCGATATTATTGTTTGAAGCAATGCACATGTGACAACTCATTTCTCTGACTAATCAATGCCTGCCATCTTGAAGTTACGGTTTTCCAAACATGTCATAATATAGAGGGACAAGTGTCGATACATACCTTCCGGGGTAATTCCGTAAAGCTGAACCATGGTCTGCTGCACCATTTCGACGTCAGCAAAAAACGAGTTCATGTGATTTAATGTTACTTTAACTGGATCTTTGTTCTTCGATCTAGTATTGGCAGGAAGAACCAAGGCATCGTTAATGCTGTAGAAGCTCCCGATCAAATCTTCTAGCTTTGTGTTCATGTGTCTTCGCAGAAGATTGACTTGGTGCGGATCGGGTAAACAGCTAATCCTCAACCCTTTGCCAGCAGATTTCACTACGCCTTTAAAGGTTTTGTACACAGCATTATAACCCTCAGCAGTGATAGCATTCCTGTCACATGTTTCTAAAATTTGGGTAGGACTTATAGATTCGCCAATTTTTTCTAGGTAAAAATTCACCATCCTCTTCCCAACGACGGTCATCTTTGGCGTCTCGAGTATGGCTTCCATTTCTTTCCTCGACAGTATACTTGCGAGCACTCGTCCATTTTCTACTTGGGAGTTTGTGTCGCCATACAGGCGTCCTGATCGCCTTTCCTCGGCATTTCGTTCCTGAACTCTCATCACAGTTTCAGGTCCGATCAAAGAGCGCGCTAATCTCTTTTGAGATTTGGCATGTCCATCAGATTGTGATAACTTGCTTAGATCACGACGCCTCCTCAAGTGACTTCGATAGCCCGATGGAGTCTTCTTTAATTGATCAAACCTCTGCACCATCCGCTTCAACTGTAACATAGATTTCGATAACTCTGACCGAATTTTTTGAAGCTGCTCTTCATAACTAACCACAAGACTCTCTTTTTCTGACGCACTCAAACGACACTGTAATTCTAAACCGAGTTTCTCAGCGTATCCAACGTCAACTTCCATCTGGAGGGTCTGCAAGCGCTCTTCAAGCAATATCTTCTCAGCTTGTAATGTTTTGATTTCGCCAATGAATCCTAGTACATCTTGTAGTCTACCTCGCTGCACATCGATCTCACACTGCAAGTATAGTACTTGAACTCTCAAGGCCGAAATTTGCTCTATATACTCTGATTCTAAGCTCCAAAGACTTAACGTATCCTAAGAGCCCATTCTCTCCTTCCCCAACGAACTCCAACAATTCTTTCAAGCATGTGAATTTTGGCCGTTTTCCAGTTCGAACGTCCTTGGGGTACAAAATGCCATCTAGCCACAGATCCAAATTGGTGTCACCTGCCTTTCTCTTCTCAGGGAAAGAAGACCGTGACACTTGTTCATGCAAAAATTTGTCCCTCTGTATTACAGGGGCATACTTCGGATCTAAAGATGCTTGTGCCCTATATAGATTGGCATTACCGCCATGCGTCATTTTGGACTCAACTCAAAACAATTTTCTCTCAAGGCTACAACGATAAAACTAGCACAGAAGTACAAATTCTACTGCTAGAAGGCCTTCAATAACATATCCGTAAATGCCCCCATTTCATGTAGTTTTTTACATGCCTCCAAGCACACAACCTGATCCAAGAAGTTGATTCATTATACATGACATTTTAAACCTCCACCATACCGCGTTAATGTTCAATTTTGATATATTTACATATCCAAAAATAGAGACTATTATCAAAAACAAACCTACTTACAGGTGATTGGGATGTTGACATCCACTCTGGCTTCTTCCTCAATTAAGTCCTTGTTATTGTCAGGTTCTACTGGAGGAGTCAAAAGTTTTATATCATTGAAATCAGTGAAGAACATGATTATGTTGGTCAAAACACAAATAAATTTGAACTAAAGGAAGTCCATACACGACCTGTTCAAAAATGCTAAAAAAACATGAGACCCAATTTGGGCTTCTTGGTCCTTAAGGGATTATTTTGCTTCTGTGACTTTCTCAGGTGAAGCATAAAATTTTCACTCAGCCCTCTCTAACAAGATTGCTTCATGGAAATAAATGAGCTTCTAAATGTTTTCACAACTTAATATGTAGAAGTTGTCCAACCTTCTGAACTTGTTACTTATCACACTCTCCAATATCGCATTCTAGTATCTGTAGAAAATATTTGCTATTGAGATCACATGTGATTGGACACTTTCCACATGGCAAACTCTGGACTCATGTACGTTGGCTACCAAAGGAGTGATATAAAAGAGTTCCAAGTGTACACAACATGACAGGTTTTAAGGAAGTGTGCAATTACAGAGGGTTGATAGAATTCTTGACATTGTTGGACTAACCTTCTCCATTGGCCCGTACGAAGTGAAGAGGCATGAGTCGCTTGCGAATGACACCTCGATGATGAGTGCGGGCCAGGGTTGTCACTTCGGACGTCTTTGGACCAAATCGCGTCCGATTTGACGTTTGGACGTCCGGACGTCGCGTCCGAACGGGCGGACGCCAACGTCTGCGAGGTAAATTCCAAATTACCTTGGCGGTCGGCTTTTTAACCCTGTCGGACGGTCAATTGGACGGACAATCACATCGGACGCAACTCTCTTGGAGGAGGCGAACGGACGGCTAGGTGGGTGGCGGACGGCCCGATCGGACGCAACTCTCTTGTAGGAGGCCAACGGACGGCTAGGTCGGATGGCGGACTGCTAGGTCGAATGGCGGACGGCTAGGTCGAATGGCGGACGGCCGATCGGACGCAACTCTCTTGGAGGAGGCCAACGGACAGCTAGGTCGGATAGCGAACGGCCGGATCGGACGCAACTTTTGGAAGACGGCGGACGGTTGATCGGACGCAACTCTTGAAGGACGGCGAGAGGAGGACGGGAGACAACCCGATCGTACGTGCCAAGCGGACGGCGGATGGCGGACGGCCCGATTAGACGCGCCAAGCGGACGGCGAAAGGTGTTTAGTTTTTGGAACTGGAGGATTGAATGTTGTGTTGCTTCACCTCAACTCTAATTTTTCTCTCCAGTCAAAGTCAACATTTATTTTGAGATTCCCCACGTTTTTCGAGGACTATCTTAAGTACAAGACTACAAACATAGAATGTTCCTATATTTAAATTAGAATGCACAAAAAAATTCATGAATCATAAGTCATAAATGTGCTTTGGGCATGTCTTTTGAATGATATGTTTATTTAATTGTCCATTCTATCTCAAAGTAGGTACTCATTTCTAAGATATAGATACTTCTTGTTTTAATTTAACATCCCCCAAATTTAATTTCCATCTTCCCCGCCATCCACAATTTCACCTCAAATTGCTTACCTTCTTTAACCTTTATATTTTTCTAAACCAACTCGGACCTCATTTTTAAATTCCTCGTCTACGACTTCCCAATTTTGAATCCTATCCACCATCCTCCGTATACTAATTCCCGTACATCATCCCCCACTTCTAATTCTAATATACTATCCCTCGTTTTCTAATTCCCGTATACCGTCCCCAACTTCTAATTCTAATTTACCATCCCTCATTTTCAATAAGCATATACCTCCCCCCTCACACACTTTCAATCTCCGTCTAATATTTTTAAATTATGATTTCCTAATCCCATCCCTTCATCTAACCTCCTTATTTTAACCTCCACCCTTTTGATATGACTCGGTCCTTGTTCTTTAGCTCCTCCTCTACCCCCCCCCTTGTATTTTAATTTCTATCTACCATCCCTCGTAAAATACTTGTCTACCATCCCTGACTTGTAATTCTAATTTACTATCCTCTAATTTTAATCAACATATTACTCCTCCCCCACACAATTTCAATCCCCATCTTATTTTATTTGAAATGTAATTTCTAAATCTTGTCTCCTCACCTTACTTACCTTCTTTATCTCTCATTTTTTTATTTTTTTAATTTTAATTCCAAGTTTCCCTCCTATTTAATATTATTGTTCCATCTTTCGTTTGTAATTTCCATCTACCACCCCCCCCCTCCAAATTTCATTCCTTTGTTTCTCTCTAATAACTTAATTTCCCACCACCATCCCGAAACTTTAATTAAAAACTTAAAAAGGAAACTATTAAGTTCAATAGTTTAAACGTATGCCCATAACCATAGCTCCTCTTGGAGTAGATCTGGTCCTTTCCGCCAGAGAATCTTTCGGACATTCTTTTGACTATTAATGCACGTGTCAGAAATTTCCCGATTTGGCCTACACGTGCAAGATTGCACGTCCTGAAACAGAAAGTCTGAAGGACCCTATGTTCTGCCAAGAAAGTGAGGGAGTTAGGGAGGGGGAGGGAGTTGGGGATGAGAGGAAGTTGGGAAGAGAAGGGAGAAGGGACAATGGAAGGAGAGGGAGAGGTCAGCTGCCTGGGCGGCGGCCGTCCGACTGGGATGTGGCGGACGGCGGCGGCCGTCCGCCTAATCGGACGACTTGAAGACAACTTCTCCGCCAAACAACCTTCAGAGGCCCAGAATTTCCTTAAAAATCATCCAAATTGAGATTATGAGATGTTTTTTGGCATCTACATTTTCTGTAGATGCCAAAAAAACATCTCATAAGCCCAATTTGGATACGTTTTGACAAAGTTATGGGCCTCTGAAGGTTCGGACGGCCTTTTCAAAGCCCTGCAGGCTGTCAGATCGGACGGCCGCGATGGCGGACGGCGCCTGGTTGACTGATGCGCGGTCGGCCGACGGCCAGTTGCAGAAACTTCAAAGCTCCGTAAGAACTTCAAAACATATTCAAACTTGGGTAAAATTACAATCGAACGTATATTTTCAGAACTATGTGCAAAAATCTCTCTATGCCAAGGCATGTTGTATACCAAATATTTTTGTTCATATAATATGCTGTATTTAGAATAGTATTGACACAAATTATTTAAGGAATAGGGAAATGAATTCATTTATATTGAAGTGAAATTTATGTTTTTTCAAAGCAACTCAACAAGTTTTTAAGTAGTGTATATTTTGAAGTGGCACAAAAATTTATCTTTGTATTGTTCGTAGGTTATATGAAGATATATTTTCTATTACAAATTTACAAAAAAGAAACATCTTTTGAAAAAATTAACCTCTAAAAGACTATGTAGCGTCATTTGGAACTATTGAAAATTTACGCAAGTCCTAATGACTTAATTGATCTTCATGGATTTTTCGTGAATTTTTCATGAAAATTAATTGAGATAGATCATTATCCTTTATAGATAATGTTTTATTGCACGTGAACGCATCATCTCAATAAGTATTGAAAATATTATAGTTTACTAAAAACAAATAAAATTATATGTCAAAGCTTGCATCCCTTTCTAAATTATTGTAAACTTCAAAACATTTATAAGGTAGGTAGGATCTACATTGAAAAATAAAATGTTGAATAATTTTATTTTTAGCAATTTTATGACACCTATGACAGCAAAAATCTGCATACAAAGATGGTATAAATAATATACGATATATATTTTTTGATTCAAATTTTTAGAATTTTCAATGATACAACTACGATATTTCTTGCTTATTCAAATGTTTCATCATTGGAATTGGTATTTTTCAATTTTGTATCAAAATTATTATCAATTGTAAATTTTAAACTATTTGTACCTTCTTCTACTAGTCAAATTTTTATTAAATGAATGTGAAATTTATTTTTAGCTATTTTCTTTCCACCTAATTTCAATTGATTTTTCAACACAAGTTGTGAACACTTATAGCTCTTACGGATTTCATATATGTTTACAAATTTCATATATATTCTTTTTATTATTTTTGTATACACTACCACTTTCTTAGAAAAAATAATTCAATAATTTGAAATATGATACGATTTTAAATTTTAAATTTCAATTTCAAGAATTTCAAATTTCAAATTTAAAACAAAGAAGAAGAATTCAAAGGAAAACGAGGAGTAGGGAAACGGAGAGAAAGAGAAGAAGGTAGAGACAACATGAAGATGGGTTCCATTCCGACAAGTATAGTTGTCGGAGAATTCAATATAAAGCAAATTAAATATACGAACATTCTATGTTTGTAGTCTTATACTTAAGACAGTCCTCGAAAAACGTGGGGAACCTAAAAATAAATGTTGACTTTGACTGGAGAGAAAAATTAGAGTTGAGGTGAAGCAACACAACACTCAATCCTCCAGTTCCAAAAACTAGACACCTTTCGCCGTCCGCTTGGCGCGTCCGATCGGGCCGTCCGCCATCCACCGTCCGCTTGGCATGTCCGATTGGGTCGTCCACCGTCCACTTGGCGCGTCCAATCGGGTTGACCACCGTCCGCCCATAGTCGTCCTCCAAAAGCAACATCCGATCCGTCTCCGTTCAACCTTGTTCCAAAATATGCGTCCGATTGGGCCGTCCGCCATCCGACCTAGCCGTCCGATGCCCTCCTCCAAGCGTCCAAATTGTCCGCCGTCCGCCGTCCTCTAAGAGTCGCGTCCGATTGGGCCGTCCTCAAAGCGGACGGTTTTTACCCTACGGCCGGACGGCCGGACAATAAAAGTAAAACATCGATATTTTTCGTAGTCATCGGATGCTGAAACCCGAACGCCCGCATCCGGAGGACGTCCGGACGTGTACGTCCGCGTCCCAACGTCCGAACAACCTTGGTGCGGGCAACAAGTTCCTGACCACGTAACATCCTTTGTCGAAATTAATTGCATTCAATCCTGTCAGATTGTACTCCAGTGGTATAGTCTCCCCTGCCAGATTCATATTGTGAAAAATCAATAATTGAAATGAGACCAAATTTTATATCACCAGAATCAATAAAGCACATTGCACCTGTTCGTAAAAATTAAACAAATTAAACAAAAAAGAAAGTCCACATAGAACCTACTCAAAACTGCTAAAAAAAGCACGATTGAGGTTCAATTCTGGTAGGGTTAATGGGGTACATCTCACTATCTTGATGTGGGACTCTGAACAAACATACTTTTTAAGGTATTCCGGGTTCAAAAAGGAGCAAAACTTAGTTTTGCATTTCCAAGGAGAGTTTTGTCAAGAAAAAAATTGCAGCCAACCTTTGGGAATCTCAATGGAGCCTTCTGCAATCCCTTGCTCCAATCTCCACAAGAGGTAGTAATCCTCGTTGACCTCTGTGCCACTTTCGACCAAAGGTGCTACAAACGCAAACGTTAACGAATTCTAAGTAGGTTTCAATAAACAAGGCCAAACACAAGCACATAGAATACATCCACTTTATGAATGAATTGCAATACACTCAACCCTCTCAAATGACACTGCCTTGGGCTTCTACATGTGTTCACACCTTGGCATGTGGAAGTTTGTGTATTCTTAGTCAGCTACACCAATTATTGCCATTACTGTGAGTCACAGTAATTCAGTATTCTCACAGTAATTGTCGCATTAGAACAAAAGTGTGAGTCACAGTAATTGAGAATTCTTACAATAATGTAAAGTTGAGATGTATGTACTGAAAGTAGTGTAAGTCTCACACTAATTCTGTGACTCACAGTAATGGCAATAATCGGTGGTGACAATCAGCTTTTCTGATGGTTTTTAAATGACAGATTCAATTAATCATATTGAGAGAAAGATAATTCAGATGGGACCAGATTTTATATCACCAGAATCAATAAAGAACATTGCATGTGTTTGTAAAAAGCAAATAAATTTGAACCAAAGAAAGTCCACATAGAACCTACTCAAAACTGCTAAAAAAAAACATGACAAATTCTCAGAATGTGCAATTACAAAGTATGAGTGAAGGTACAATTTTTTAAGCAAACGTTTGGCGATATTCTTACGTGGAGTGCCGATGGAGAACAGGCCCCGTAGTCCAAGGGTGCTCAGTCTGGGATCCTAGTACCAGCGCCATGGCTCAGATCCATTTGTTTGAGCAGAAATTAAGGCAGTCTCATCCTTGCCACCCGCCCATCCAATTGACCCAGCCTCATATTCCGTTGTGCTACCGGGCTGCTTTGCTAATACTCCGCCATAGTACTGCCACACTGCAAGCGTTTCTGAAATGTCGTGAACTTCCACTTTCTTCCGTAGAATGTGCCTGTTCATCGAAAGTCGCCAAAATAATAAGAAATACAACCATCATAGCGACGGAGCTCCTCCTAAACCAGGTCCATACAATATCAAAAAGATTTTTGGAAGAATTATTGAACAGTCGTAGCCCACACAGCATATCACCTCCCATAGCTCCAGAGAAAAATGGGAACAGTAGTAAAGAGGACATGACTTAGCAGTTTATCCCAAAGTCTTCTCTCCACTCCATAGAGTTTGTGACTTATGGAGCTTTTAGAAGGACTCCTGAAGCCAGCCTTCATGAACAAAGGCCTTCAAAGCATTGGGCCTGGAGAAAGAAACTCTCCTGTATGCTGGTTTGTCCTCTAGAAGAACAAACCAGCCAAAAAATGAAACTACATTCAGCAAAATGTGTGAGAATATGTTACAGTAACCATGAACTGGTTTTAAAATCTTACAGAAAGAGAGACAGGTGAGTGATCAGACACAAGCACTTACTCCCTCCGTTCTTTGATGTCGACTATGAAGGAAACATAACCTCCAGATCACAAGTTGAACCGCGCGTGAGCTACATGCATTCCGCTACCAAGCTCAAAATCCACGCTCCTTAAGAAACCCTAAAAATTCACCACACTGTCAATCTCAAGCCAATGCTGCCGAATCATTCGAAGACCATGGGATAGCAAAGTTTCAATCATACATGGCCACCTAAATCCCAAATTGGCAAACAGAAAACACGAGCGTCAAATTCACGTGGAAATTCAAACCAGCAACGTTCCTCTGCAACGTTTAGCAACATTGGCAACAAGCAGAGTCACTGGGATTCCATGTCACTCGTCCACTCCAGTCGAAGTGCATCCACAAAATGTCAAATGTGTTGTAGGAAAGTGAGAGGAAAACCCCACCTTGTAAATTCTGCTCAGGAGTTCGAGGCAAAGCGCTCCGCAGAATGTCGGAGCTGCCGAGGTGAAGAAGAGGTACGTGTGAGAAGAGAGGACGTGAAAAATGAATGAATGAATGCGAAAGGCAAAAAGCTGTGAGAATTCCCAGCACCGACGTAGAAAACGATGCCAGAGATGGCGTTTTTGTAAATGGAAATGCTTGATGGAGGTTCAATCCTTCTCGCAAATTGGTTCGCGGCGAGAATTCCACTGCAAAATATCTCATCCAAAATTCCTCCGCATTCACAAACAAGCTTGGAAGGCGTCCGGGAAAAGAGCCAAGCTTCAGCTGAAAAAACTACCGCGGGAATCAAGAAACGGTTGAAGCTTCGCGCCAAATACGACCTCCAGCCAGGATAGGTCGACCTCCAGCCAGGATCGCGCGCTTTCAGGCCCGAAGTCTAGACCGTTGATCTATCAGATCATCGAGATGCATTGGGTAATCATTAACCCATTAATCTTGAGTTAACCCTTTAAGGTCCCGATTCAACACTGTTTTCAAAGATTTGTTATAAAATGTTTGATGAAAAATTAAAATGGAGTTGATGTACAAAGCAAAGTTATAAATGTCAATGTGAAGATAATATCTATGCGGTTGGACTCATCATATTTATTATTAATATTTTTTAATTAATTTTGCAAGGTTTTCTCTTGAAATTCAATTAAAAATCCAAAATTAACATTAAATTTTTTTAAAATATTGTAATGAAATTGGAATAACATGCACTACACGATGGTATAGTTTTCACTATTTGATTCTTCTTATTATGGAAAATCATGTTTAAGGTCTCACTTTTTGAACTAAGAATGAAACTTGACATAAACCACTTTTACTATTTTTCAAAAACTCTCAATATCTTATCTTGAAGATCCATACTGTACAAATGGTAATCAATTAGCACAAGAATTTTTTAAAAATTGAATGGATGAAAAACATCCCCGTGCGTGGTGAAGGGACGCGTCCAGAATCATCCATCGTCCAGATTCTCGACGCAGGCGCGTCTAAGGATTAATAGGATTCATTAATGAGTTGATGTGGTATATTCACACCAAACGTGATGAACAGGCAGTATGTAGATGTTACTATGGGGAGTTTGAAAAGTTTAATATATAAAAACATGAATTTCACGGCTGAAAATGAGAAAGGTAGCAAAAAGACCCACTTTCTTGAGAATTATAATTCCACAAAGTGAATTTTAATCTCCAAGACCTTGAAGTATCAGAGTGAACCACTTCACTCAGTTCAAGCCGACGTGGGCAACAAACATCCTTGCTACCCGCACCGTGTGGTTGAAGTATGGACGCCCACCGAATAGACATGCAGCAGCAGGTGTAGCTGATAACCGAGTCTAGGCAAAGCGGATCGCATCTCAGCATGCCCAATTCGATGTAAGAAAATCAAAAACATTTCCTTGCAGTTTAGCTCGATTCGAGCTAAACTGCTCTACAAACCACTTCTTTCCCGCATCTACACTTTAGTTCAAGTCGAGCTAAAGTGTAAGTGCGGGGAGGAAGTGATTTCCAGCGCAGTTTAGCTCAAATCGAGCAAAATTGTAAGGCAATATAAACTTCAATCTTCTAATGTACAGGTCAACTACATCTCACATTGACCTACACTTTAGCTCGACTCGAGCTCAAGTGTGGACCACAATGCATTCAATATGCTTACACCCTTTTCTTGTTGCTGCAGAAATTCATGGCGGCTATTCGCGAGAGGTTCTCCATGATCGATGTGGCCAAGCATCAGAAGGAGGTGTCGAAGAAGGGCGGAAAAAATCTTCTAACCCTTACAAACGAGGTTAAGATAATTACCTTACCAGATGACCTTTGGGACCTATGGCAAGAAGTGATAACATGTGCCGCCCAGGGGGACCTCATTGACCCGGACTCCAAATCCTTGACGAAGTTTAAGGATAACAAGAACTTTGTCCCAGACAAAGATCTTATTCTCTCAAGGCAGTTCTTCAAGTTCTTTGACAATTTATCGGAGGCTGACCATGAAAAACTATGTAAACATATTCTTCACAGATCAGGTCCTTCAAGGAACCTCGACTACCCCAAAGTAGTTCTAAAGCAACCCACAACCGTGAAGGAGGATTGCTACTCTGTGAATCTCACGTTAAATTTAGGAATGCGAACATACTTGCGTTGGATTTTTGGTGTAAATAGGCCATGAGTTGGAGAATAATCTAAAGCAAAGCCCTACACCACCACGGGTGTGGAAATCGTGTTTTCCGCAATGCTAGAGGAGAGTTCCCACACGCTTCCCCAAGCCAAGAGCCCTGACTATGAACAATGATTTTCAGAAAATAATTGTAGAGAGGAAACTACTCTTCAACTCGTCTTCAACCCCTCTTCTGTTTTCGTTTAACTCAAATACAAAAATCACGCAGACTTGTCGGACCCCACTGTACACAGTACGCTATGACAACACGCCCCACCTACTACAGTAGACAAGGTAGTCAAATTTAAAAAAAAACAATACTGTTGTTTTCTCTACACTAGTAAGGAAGCCCCTTTGGTTCCTCGACGGACCAAATTACATTCTCCAGCATATCCTTCTAAACTAAAATGTGCATAAGCGAAAACCAAATTACATTCTCCAGCATATCCTTCTAAACTAAAATGTGCATAAGCGAAAACTAAAGCCTGGGTTCCTCATGACAGACAGACATGCCCATATCTTTTCAAATTGTGCATGAAAAGATCACAAGGCCTCACATCCATCACCGTTTCTATGTCAAAACCGTGCAAGAAAACCACAAGAAAACATACGAGATGAGCGCCGTGGTAAGCTCACGCACATAAAACACATCCCACCTAACTTACTACAGATACGGTACAGTAGCCAAAGTAGTCAAATTGTAAATAAACAATGCTGTTGTTTTCTCTAACACTAGTAAGGAAGCCCTTGGTTCCTCCGCCGGCCAAATAACATCCTCCATCTTCTAATAATCCATCGACAAAAATGTGCATAAGCCTTGGTTCCTCATGACAGACAGACGCATCTCTATTCAAATTCGCCCCCAAAAAAGTGCATGGAAAAAACCACAAGCCATCACCGATTGTTCTATTTCAAAGACGTGCACAAGAAAACCACAAGAAAACGTAGGAGATGAGCGCTGTGGTAAGCTCACGCATATAAAACACACCCCACCTAACTTACTACAGATACGGTACAGTAGTCAAATTGTAAATAAACAATGCTGTTGTTTTCTCTACACTACCGTAGTAAGGAAGCCCTTGGTTCCTCCGCCGGCCAAATAACATTCTCCATCTTCTAATAATTCATCGACAAAAATGTGCATAAGCCTTGGTTCCTCATGACAGACAGACAGACAGACGCATATCTCTTTTCAAAGAAAACTGCATGGAAAAAACCACAAGCCATCACCGATTGTTCTATTTCAAAAACGTGCAAGAAAACCACAAGAAAACGTAGGAGATGAGCGCCGTGGTAAGCTCCAGGGACCAAGCGCGGGGAATGAGCTGGGACGGAACGACAGGGATCAACACAGAGCCGAAGAGCCAGCCCACAGCCAAAGCTCCCAACCCTAAAACAAAAGCCCTGCCCAGGGATTTCAACCTGTCGTTGATGAAATACACACAAGCAGCCAGGGAAACGGCGACCTGAAACGCCGGGCCGCCTTCCGCCGGATTGAACACACTCCACACTGCCAGCAAGAAGAAGAGCGCCGCGCGTTGCCCGATTACCTCTTTCTTCGGCACTTCCACCATGGTCAGCAGCGCGCGAATCCAAGGCGGTGACTCGTCCACCTTCTTCTTCAAACTGCTCTTGAGGTTGATCTTGGAGGCTTTCCTCACCTGCGGTTTTATTTTTTCCCATTTTGTCAAGGGATTTGAAAATTGAAACTTAACCCCTAAACATACCAACCCTTTGAACAGAAGTACTCCCTCCGTCCCAAAGTTATTGTCCAACTTGTTTGCTTGGTATTTCTTTGAGTCAATTTCACTGATCATATTGTAAGAAACATGATTAAAAGGTTTCAAATTATGTCACTAGAATGATTGAAGAACATTGCATGTGTTCATTGCAACCTAAATAAAATTAGCCACAAGGAAGTATTTGTTTAACCTACTTAAAAAAGCACTTTCAAACATGACAATAACTTTGGGACGGAGGGAGTAGATTCTAGCCTCAAAAGCAGATATTTGGCATGGCTCAAATGTACATGAGGTGTACATGAGAAGACCATTGCAAGCATAAAATCTACACAAAAAATTAGACATACTTGTAGTTGGAGGCCTCTCCAATATTATCAACAACTCCCCATCACAAGAGATTTATTGTAATTGGTTAAGAATTTAATAAGCTTTCAAAGGTGACTTGGATGAAAATCATCCGAGGTTGTATGAGAAAGTTACAAGGCTTTTAATCTGTTTGTGGTCCAGTTTCTGGACGCTTGGGGTTAAACAGTAGATACTCCCTCTGTCCCACTAAAACACCATAATACCCACTTAAATTTTGTCCCAAAATAAAACCCTGATTTCTGGTTTAACACACTTCTGAGTAATTATCATTTGTTTTTTCCGGTCTCACACACTTCTGAGCAATTATCCCCATATGCATGGAGCCAATCTGAGCAGTGACAAGAGTCGCCTTTCCTGTCCCACTAAACCATAGATTTCAGTGAAATCATGGTGTTTTAGTAGGGCAGAGGGAGTAATAGATAGCATTTTTTTTGTCGATTTACAAATACATGGCTTTCTATAGAATTGTTTGGCTGTTCATACCAATGATAAGGGAAGATTATGACGATATACTCTGTGTTCTTACACCTAATTTTTCTTATACTCCCTCCGTCCCAAAGTTATTGTCATGTTTGAAAGTGCTTTTTTAAGTAGGTCATATTGTAAGAAACATGATTAAAAAAGGTTCCAAATTATGTCACTAGAATGATTGAAGAACATTGCATGTGTACATTGCAACCTAAATAAAATTAGCCACAAGGAAGTATTTTTTTGACCTACTTAAAAAAGCACTTTCAAACATGACTTTCAAACATGACTTTCAAACATGACAATAACTTTGAGACGGAGAAACATGACAATAACTTTGAGACGTAGGGAGTAGCAAGCTGGCGATATATATATACCGGTATATAGCCACAAAAAACAAAGTAAAATGATAGAATAAGAATCCTCACCCGGTAGCTCTCCATGATGATCTTCTCGTACGCGGCTTCGATGGACTCGCGGCTCCTCTCGTGGCTGTGGTACTGCTCCGCCAAGTAGTTCTTGGCTTCCCGAATCTCCTCCGTGGACGCGTCGGGCGGGACGCCCAGGCGCTTGAATGGATCCCGGACGTTGACGCGCGGGAACACGGATGGAGTCGATGATTCAAACGAAGCATCCATGGCCGCGCGGCAGCACACCAGTCCCTTGGGTGGCATCATCATCCGGTTCAGTGGTAATCTGTGAAGAGGATGAGGGAAAACGGCGAACCCCCGCATGCTCATCATCGTCGCGGATGTTCTACTACACATTCCTAGAGAATGGTTCACGATCGTTTCGTAAGCTGTGGCCATCTTGGAAAGGACAATGGAGAAGAAGAAAGGACAATGTTCTCCTCCTCACAAGCGGTCTGACCATAAAGCACTCTGCTCACGAAACACAACCGAAAAGAGAAAAAAAAAAGCCAAACCCCGTCAGAATGTGCAATTACGTCTCTCGCGAAATTGAAACCCTAATACCTCGTTGGTAGCTCAAAGGAAAGGACAGGCTCTCAACCAGTGTTCTCCTCGCAATGAGGGTTCACAAGCGGTCTAACCATAAAGCATTCTGCTCACGAACCAAAACCAGAAGGAAGATAAATAAATAAATAAAAACACACACACCAAAAAAAACTCCGTCAGAATGTGCAATTCAGAGATGCATTACGTCTCTCGCGAAATTGAAACCCTAATACCTCGTTGGTAGCTCAAAGGAAAGGACAGGCTCTCAACCAGTGTTCTCCTCGCAATAAGGATTCACAAGCGGTCTAACCATAAAGCATTCTGCTCACGAACCAAAACCAGAAGGAAAATAAATAAATAAAAAACACACACCAAAAAAAACCCCGTCAGAATGTGCAATTCAGAGAATTTTGAATTTGAAAGCCTACAACCTCGTTGGTAGTTCGTAGTCGCAATCTCAACCACCGCAAGAACCTTAACCTAATCCTGGTGTTTTGCGAGAATCTCTTCGGTTTCCAGAGAAGGAAAAAGAAAACCACAATATCAACTGACCATATGATATTGGCAATAGATTCCTTCTCAAGCCCTAATTCAGGGAAAAGCGAAATGGTCTCCAAATCTCAAAAACCCAAAACCCGCCCCACCGAAACAAAGAAAGGAAGACTGGAGAAAGGCGTGTGGCTGATAAGAAGAAGAGCTCTGCTACGAATGCTTCGGCATCCTAGAATGGCGAAGTTATGATAAAGAAACACACGTGAATTCAGCGCCAGTTCGAGAGATGTGAAAGGCAGGCATTGTTTGTTTGTACCTGTGGGAAGAGAATGGGAATTCAGAGCCTCATTTGGTGGTAGGAGAATTGCGTGAGCCTGGGCTGCCGCCCCAGTGAGTGTCGCCCCGTCGTCGCCGTGAGGGACAAGCAGAAGGAGGAGCAAGTGATCTGTTGCGGGAATGGATAAAGCTCCGCGAGAGAGAGACACCTTCAAAACGCCTGAATCCTCTGACGTCCAGCGTCGCCGTGTGAACAGGGGTTCCTTGCATCCTTTTGCCTGGGCAGCCAAGACGGGCAGAAATACTTGTAGACCGAGAAAATCTGATGTTTTGAAGTTTTGCAGATTAGAAATGGGAGTTGTGACAAGGACTTATTTTTCACAAAGACATTTAAACATCAAAGCAAGCCCCATGGGCTTAGTATAAAGGAATAATTGGAGAAAAAAGTTTCATTTCTCAACCAAATCAAGCGAGACTTGTTGCGTTGGAAAGCTACTGAAAAAGCGATCTAGATTCCAAATTTTCGCCTCATTTGAGAGATTGTGGAATCGTTGGTAAGCAATCAAAGTTATCAAATTGAACAAGTTTTGAGGTTGGGGCAGTTGAAGTTCAGCAGTGCCGTAGTGCTACAGTGCAAGCCAGCAGTGCACTGCAGAGCCGTTTTTGGGCATTTTTATTTTTATTTAAAAATAAAAAAATTCCCAAAAAAAATTAGATTCCTTCCGGGCTGCCCTATTCAGGCCCTCTTGACGTTTAAGGGATAATAGAGCAAGTAATGGGAGCCAACACTCTTTAGCAATAGAACCATATAGATAGATAGATAAAAACTCCATTCTCTTTCAAGGCCAACGTGAATAAACCCTAAACGTCCCAGGTTTTAGAAACTGGATCACAAACACATTCAAAACCTTGCAACTTTCTCATACAACCTCGGATGACTTTCATCCAAGTCATCTTTGTAAGCCTATTAAATTCTTTACAAATTACAATAAATCTCTCGTGATGGGGAGCTGTTGATAATATTAGAGAGACCTCCAACTACAAGTATAGGTCAAATTTGTTGGATAGATTTTAGACTTGCAGTAGTCCTCTCATGTGCACCTCATGTACATTTGAGCCATGTTAATATCTACATTTGAGGCTAGGATCTACTTTTGTTCAAAGGGTTGGTACGTTTAGGAGATAAAGTGTCTGTTTGTAATGATAATGATCCAGTGCCCATTAGACAAAGGGAACTGCAATGGGACCATAGTTTAATTACAATTAGAAACAAAGTTAGGTGACAATGACACAATAGTCCCAAAATTCATGGAATACAAAATGACGTTCCTTTGTTACTTAGAAAAGTGGATCTGAGTACAGATTTTCTTTCAATTCAGTTTCCAAAAAGATGCTCCATTGCACTGCTCTGTTATATTATGGAGAAGGAAAAATCACAGAAAATAAGGTTCTTCAGCTCTTCTCTCCAACACCTCGGAATTTGGTCATTATTCCCGAATCATTGTTCAAATCATGGCTAGTCCACATCATTTTTAGCTAAAGAAGTTGAGGTGGTGAGACATTGTTGAAGTGTTTACAATGTTACTGTTGAAAAGAGTGGACTTTACTAACTACTAAAGAACCTTATAAAGAGGCGGTTTGGTTCCATTAAGAAGGTTGATTATATATAATTTTAAATCTAGTGTTATATGTGTCATTGTTTCATTGACTAGTTAGAAGTAAATTTATAACCTAAGGTCCTTTTCTTTATTCTACGCCTTTAAACAAACTACAAAAATGCATATTAGGACGTTATTGCTTCTGTAAGGCAATTTGACAGTATTCTCATAATACTCTTTAGTCTTCCAAATTTCGAATAGTATATAGTATGTAACGGAGTTATCCTTAAAGTCCATCAAATTTTGCAAAAGATACCATGAATTTTGCTTTACTATACTCTTATTTCTTCACTCTAAATAGTTAAAAGGTGTGGAAGATCTTGGTGGTTTATCATTATTAGGTGTGTAAGAGCTTGGTGGTCTTCAAAAGTTTTCAAAAGTTTTTTAGCACCATTCTTTCTAGAGAAAGAATGGTGCTAAAAAACTTTTGAAAACTTTTGAAGACCACCAAGCTCTTACACACCTAATAATGATAAACCACCAAGATCTTCCACACCTTTTAACTATTTAGAGTGAAGAAATAAGAGTATAGTAAAGCAAAATTCTTTGTAGATTCATCAAACTCAAGGTGACTTTAACCCTTAAAGGACCGGGGGTGTTTTTAGCTTAGCTCTTGTTTTCTTGACTAGCTCTTATAACAAGCTCAATCCTTTATTGGTGTGGGATAATTTTGACGATCGGCACCGTTGAAATCAAAGAAGACTTACATAGCTTTTGTATGAAAAAAAGATCAACAAAATTGCACAATTTTTGAGAAAATGCCACCGTTGAGAAAATTGATGGAACTTGTTCAGGGTACTTTGTACACATGCTGAAATCGGATTGATCAAAAGTGCTCCAAAAAATCTGAAATTTTTACTGTGAGTAGAAATCATCGTTTTAAAAATGTGGAAAAAATTTCAAGTGATTTGGAGGTGCGAGAAGAAGATACGAGGGTCTGAAGTGACGCCTAAATACCCACCGTGCAACTCAAAAAAAATCACCAAAAATTGCACACTTCATGAAATTTCGATCAAGAAGTACTCACGGATTCAGCTCTTAAAAGGAACTAGGGTCTCTTTGTTACTCACTTTACAATTCACGGTCCAACAACTTGAAATTCCTTACATTCTAGTTCCAAAAGCCACGTGGTGACCTCGTGGTCTTTTAGGGTTTAAGGATATCTCTAATGCCAATAGAAGATTTTAAAAGTTGATGTGGCAAATTTTCAATGGTTAAGAGGACAACAATTACAATCCATAATTTCAATGGAATCTGTTACTATAAAGTAGTAATCATTTATTAGATGGAGAACATAATTACATCTCATAATCTTGCCTTTCTTTATTAGTTTTTTATATTTTATTTTTTAGTTCCTTAACCCCTAAACGTACCAGGGTGCCCCTGGAATTGACAATTTGAGAAAAAACATTATAAACTACTATCTAGAAGAATATTCTAGAACTTATATACAAATGAAAGTTTTAGATTTTGAATTTTAGATTCCATCCGTCAGGTTTGATTTACTAATACAATCACCAATATTTAATTATAAAATTTGAAAGTTAAAATAAAAAATTCCTTCTAAATTCAATTACAAACTAAATTTCAATATTTTTTGAATAAAATATGTTGGAATGAGTTTGAAATGAGATACTCTTAAATGTGGTGATACTTTGAAATTTTTGTGTTTCTTAAAATTATGACCTCATTTTTCACGATTTCACTTTGAACTAGAGTTAATGCAATTTTGGCTTGGTCAACGACTTCAAATACTTCCACATTTGTAATTTTAGAAAAATATGTACTCTAGTATGACTAAATCCAACCATTAGATAGAACAACAACTTGGTGAAGAATCTCCAAAAAATTGGATGAGTTTCATCCAAGCAATAATGAGAACGTGAGAAGGCTTTGAATCCGTTCGTGATCCACTTTCTAGACACTGGGATGTTTAGGGGTTAACCCACACAGCAAAAAAATAGATTTGAAACTTTTTTTAAATGAGATTTGACCAACAAATTGCTAAAAACATTTTGATCATCACACAATATTAAAGATAGGATTTTGTGTGCTTATTCCACGAAGCTTGGGATGTATATCATAGGTGTGAATGAAAATAGGACTTGTATAACATTCTCAAGGCTTAGTGTGTTGTTTAATTAATTAATGCTCCGCACCAGAAAAAAATGAATTTTGGTCCATAGTATGTTGGTTTTCACAACAAGGCTCTATTTTCCTATTACCAACTAAAGAATTTAGTTTAGAAGACATGTAACCAATGCAATTCAAGTGTACAAACATACCCCTAAAGGTCAAAGTGTAGTGCTAAATTCTAAAGTTAACCCTCGAGAGCCCTTTGTGGCCAAGCTTGTTTCTACTTAGAGCGTAACATGAAAAATCATAATTCAAACTTGTTATTATCACTTTCCATCACAGAGAACCGATTTGCTATTGTGCACACATGTGATTGGACACTTCTTCACATGCCAAGTTCCGAACTCATGAACAGTGATATAAAAGAGTAAATGGAACTTCCTATGACATTACAAAACCACAGCAGAAAATGAATGTAGATCCTACACAGTAGAAAATGGCTACTGTCGTTTCCTATGTACACGTTTGGCTGAACGTTTGAATCCCCGAGGATTGAAAACCTCAACAAAATTGTTCCAAAGGCCTCTATCATAGATGTTCTTCTCTTCTAACTTGGGACTACTCGCCCAACAACTGCTACAACGTAACCAACCCCATTTGCCACTTGCCTGTTGTTGTTGTTGTTGACTTGGCTCCTTCGATGGCATGTCCTTCACTTCACTAGCCTGCTTCACCTCTTCCACCTCTGCTTGCCAATGTCGAAGCCTATCCCACTTGTACGTCTGCATATACCAATCAAAAACCATACTAATAACACAACCACACAAATAACTCATACCGGACTCAAGCTCAAAATAGAAAATCCACTTTGGAAGCTAGCATGTGATTGTAGTAACTTTCAAAATGTATTGGTAAGGTAGGAGCACCCAATTCCAAGAGTGTACCCAATGCCGATAGTTTCTTGACATGGTAGTCATCCTAGAACGTAAATCTAGGTAGACCATAGATAGTTTATCATTTTTGTCAACAAACAATAAGAGCTCTATGACATGATTAGATTTGCGTTCTAAAATGACTACCTTACGTAGAAATTATCGGTATTGGGTACACTGTCGGAATTAGGTGCTCCTACCTTGGCGTTAGCAGCTTTTAAATAGGTACAAGTGATCATAACCCCTAGGATTTTATGGTTTTAAAATAATAATTTCAATTGATCATATTGTGAAAAATGTAATTCAAATGGGACCAAATTTTGTATCAGTGAAGAACATTGCATGTGTGGGTCAAAAACAGATTAATTTGAACAAAAGGAAGTCCACACAGAAGCTACTCAAAAAAAACATGAGGTTCCATTCGGGCTTCTTGGTCCTTTAGAGGTTCAAATAATCATGAGGAGGTCTCATATGAATTCAGTGGTTCTTATCTTTTCTTCGTATGATTATATCTCTACACTGCTTCATCAATCTCCTTACACTATTTAAACTTTTTAAACTATATAATTTTATTAAACATCATGTTTATTGGGTCACAAAAATAATGTGAGTTGCAAAATCTTCAAACCATATTCTACGTTCAACAATACAGGATATGATTTCTTCTTTCTGACTATTGTATTAAAACCTTACTGCAGCAAGAGAAAGGAAAGGGACATACCTCATTTGTCGTTGTGTTATATGTCACAAGGTTCAGGTGGTAACCGAAGAAACCCAAAAGTAGCAAGGAGATCACTAGCATGAATATCAGCAGCAATACTTGTGTTGAATAGTAGGCCAACAACCACTGATCCAACCCACCATGTGCCAAATTAGTCACTGCCACATGTAGCAAGTGCTGAAACACTCCAATTCATGTCCTTCACAACATTAGGTAAGAAAGCAAGGGCCAAGAATTCATGGTTTTAAAATGACATATTCAATCAATCATATTGTGAAAAATATCTTTCAGATGGGAACAAATTGTATATCACCAGAATCAGTGAAGAATATTGCATGTGTTGGTCAAGAAATAAATAACTTTGAAGAAAAGAAATCCATATAGGACCTACTCAAAACTGCTAAAAAAAAAAACATAAGGCTCAATTTGAGCTTCTTGGTGATAACATTTTCATACGATATCCTACCCAGATGCTGATTCAAAATAAAGAGTACAACATAGTTGATTACACAACAGAGATACACCAAAAGAAAAACCAGTTCTTCAGACAGAGCCAAGGTTCTCAGTATATTAGTCAAGAGGTTCAGAACCAGCACACACCTGTACAACATGTGGATAAATGTCATGGAATGTTGCCGGCCTGCCAATGTACCCTGAGAACAAAAAGAAAGTTGATGTCAATTGAACAAATTGTTAATCCAGCCAGATCAATCCTCAGCGTGACTGTTCGACACCAGAAATCATGAACCCTCAAAACCCTTAAAAATCCTTAAACCCTTAAAAAATCCAGCTCCGGTAGACCATAGGACGGAGAGTAAAATGAGTCGTACATTTTATTGCCCGAACGACACCTCGTTCTTCAAGCTGACCCCATAGAATCATTACAAGCACCCACACTCCGTACCACAACAATAGTACATGCCTGCCAACACAAATACTCAAAATGTTACAATACTCTTTTTTGTAGAGAGTGTATGTATGCGGTTGAAAAGGGAATCTTAAAGTACCACACCTATTATAGCCCCTTCCCACTATGACCCCAAGACTGCTCATTCCACACTTCAATCTCTCACAAATGGGAGAAAGGCACAATATCTTCTCAAAACTTATGACCAAATCTTGTAGGAAATTGGAATGCTAAGAAGTCGTGGTGGTGGTGGTAGGAGGATTTGAAGCTCACATACAATTAGGAGTTGCCGGTTAGCCCTAGTACATCTACAGTTAAATAGCACTCAACTCCATGTCTATAGGCACTACATGTTACAAATGAGCCCATTCGGCTTTGGGGTCGGTAAGTGAAATTCTTGGGAGTGATCCTAAAATTTCGTTTGAATGATAGAGAGCCTTAAAAGTACCATAAAGATTAGAGATAGAAACTCACCAGCCAAGAAATGACAAGAAATACCGCAGGTTGCTTTCTCCAATACAGTTGTTCTGTCATGTTTGAGCGCCAATATCATCAGAATTTTATCACTGGGTTAAATAAATAGCATTTTCACCCCATGTCATGTGTTTTACATCATGAAGATACAGGTACAAAAAACAGTGAATGAAATTACTAACCATCCAGGCACAATGGTGATCGAAACGAGCAACACATCTATTGCAGATGCTACAATGCTTTGATCTAGCTGGCCTGCAAAATACAGAAACACCAATGTTTAAGTCATGTTTATCCAAAAACACAGAAACGCCAATGTTTGTAACAGAAAGCTTCCAAAATATGCCTTGCGCGTGTAAACCTTACAGTTTTAGAGCTAACTCAGAGAATGGAATTTGAAACCCACCGAGATATATTGCAGGTAGGGCAGGATTTCTTCTCATAGAGCACATTGTCAAATGGGTACACCCCAAGGTAGGACTTCACTGTGGACTTATTGATTACTCCCGGATCTGTGAAGCTCGTCAGAAGGAACAAGCACAGACCAAGGGACGCAGCAACTGGACCTACGTATCTGCAAAGCGCCGATCAAAGAAACTTAGATTCACAAAGCTATTCAAGATAAGTTAATCTAATTGAACATTAGACCAATATTAAGATAATGTCAAATGAATGTTGACTTCATTGCTGCCAAGTTAACACTAACATCACTCTAACATTAAGCGACCATTTTTTGGACGATGTACAGATTTCATCCATGTTTTCTCATCCGTCATGCACTTTTACCAGCGTGGATTTTTGAAAGGGGATGATTTGTGAAATTTTTATGCATAATTTCATGTTGCAATGATTCACCAAAACTTTCAAAGAATTTAGTCTAAATGTGCTCTTGAAAAAGTCAACTCATAAAATTAAGCAACCAAAAAATCTCCAAAAATCACTACACATTCAACCAATCACAACAAATTTCATCCACAGATTGACAATATCTTATGCGTAATCGAATTACAAAAGAATTTTGAATTTTGAGTTTCAAATTTTATACAAAAATATTGGTGATAGAAATCATAGATCTAACTGTATGAACAGAATCCAAAATTCATAATGTACAAATTTTATTCATACATCAAGTTCAAAAGAGGGCTCTACGCATTTAGGGGTTAACTTAACACCATTTGCATTACACGAACATTAATTCAACATGAGGACTATATGAATCGAACTTTTTCAGTCTAATGACGGGGGTTCTTTTGTTGCTGACATGATTGAAAAAGGACGAAAAACCATAATCTCTGATTTTCTAACAGCGACATCTAGATGCTCGGTCTACATCTTTAAACTGCGGTGTAGATAGTAGTACCTGTGATATGCGGATATAAAGGGACCGGGGATATATTGCAGTGATGTGTACGTCACTGTGAAATAGCAACCACCAAGTATTCCCAAGTAGAACAACTGCAACAATCATTCAAAACGAAATGGTTTCATATAAATGGTTAAGTGATCACGAAATCATGTGTACACTGCAAAAGAGCGGATTTATCAAACCACAGATACTTCAGGGTTTCATGTATTGTTTCAGTAGGTCTTATGAGGACTTTCTTTTCTTCAATTTTGAACCAACACACGCAATGTTCTTCACTGATACAAAATTTGAGCCCATCTCAATCATGAATCCTTGATACTTTAGAGGTTAACCCCTAGAGGACCACAAGGCCACCACGTGGCTCCTGTTTTTTCCAGTAATTTTGAGTAGGTTTTATGTAGATTCTTTTTTGTTAATTTAAAAAAAATAAAAACTCAACATATGTAATATTCTTCACTAACTTCAGTGATATAAAATTTGGTGCCATTCAAATTATAATTTTCACAATACGATCATTTGAACTTGTCATTTTAAAACCATGGTCCTTTAGGGGTTAACCCTTTAGTGCCTAGCAAGCCAGATTATGGTCACTGCAACGTCGGAAATGCAAATAACAGAGAATCCGTGAAGAATTGGAACTTCAGTTCTGAAGTTCAGATTTGCGCACATACATTACGCACCTTCCAAAAAAAGAAATTTTCAATTTGGAATTGTACAACTATCAAAATACCTATCAACAGAACGCAAAAATACTGCAAATACTTGGAAATACAGTAAATACTTACAAATACAACATATGTATTGTGTAGTATTTCTTGTGTTTGGAAGTTTGTTATCTTGTTTTATTTTTTTGGATTGTGTTCTCTTCTTCATCTTCCATTAGTGTGTGTAATCCGATCTTGACTAATGTACCCACTCCTGTCAATTTTCAACGTATAAAATTTTGTCCTAAACCGTACATGGACAAGTAAGTCACTTTCACTTATAAATCTCACAATAATTATGTGTGAGTCTATTTTTGATATGAAAGATTGCAACGGAGAGGTGTTGACATAGGGCATAGCTGAACGTCTTTGCTTTTATTTTTGAAAATTTACCTCAAATTCTATTTAACTTTGAAGTCACACACCCCCCAAAATCTCGTTTTTGAGCGTGCATTATACAGTTCAAATACATACTATAGTGGAAAAACCCACTGAAATCCAGAGCTGTCTGCTACAGTACCCTAGGCACTAAAGGGTTAAGCGTCTAAACGCCCAATATGGCCATCTGCATCACTGAACTTTGCAACAGTGCCATTTTCTCAATTTACCTCGATTTTCTGACTGCAATGCATCATTTTAAAGCTCTTGTTCTATTCTACAAGATCCACAGTATCGAACTGAAGTCATTTTCACACAAACAGATGCTTTCCAGCAGGGAGTCAAATTTTTTTCCAACGCTACAGAAAATACACAGTGGACGCTGACGAAAGAAAGAGCCCAGAGGATTCAATGTATACCCTACCCCGTGGTCAGTTTCGACATAAATTAATTCATTTTTGTCAAAAGGAGTGCCACGTGTCATCTTGTGATTGGTTTATGGTGACGTGGACCTCTCAAAATCTGACGTGGAAATTAGATTTCGTCACAATACTGTCCGCTCACATACGGTAATGTAAGGTTTCTTCAAACCTGTAACGCAGGGTTGGGTTTCTCGCAGCAATAAATCTCCGCTGCAGCACACGCATTCCTCCCTCTCGCACCAAAACACAGACCTACCAATCTCCTGCACACGCATCAATTCAAAAACCACTCAAAAACCCTAAAATAAAAACCTCAAACACTAACCCTAAACCCTGAAACACTAACCCCTAGAAACCAAAAAAAAATCAATTAATGTTATTAATTTTTTTTTAAAACAAAACCAATCGTCCAAGGAATGTTACAACTTACTGGCAAAAATTACAAGCTCCCCCGGTGAGAAAGTCGTGCGCTCGTTGCACGATCGTTCCGTGGAAAACCGGGCGATCTCCGCACAAGAGCAGCATGAGCAGCAAGGGGCACGCGCTCAGGTACGCCCCGAGCAGCCACCATTGCGCCATCAATCAATCGAACAATCAATCAAGCGAGAAAAAATCTCCTTCAGATCATCATCGTCACTTCCACTTCGATCGATCAAACCCTCGTGTGTTCATTTGAAACAACGATGACGACCTCGGTTGTTGCTCCTTCTTCTTCCAATGGCCAGATTCATCAGTCAGTGTGGGAATTGGTGAAACTGTTTGCAGGAAAGAATGATTTCGACGTGAAAACAGAATTAGTGAGGGAGTGAGTGATGATGATGAGTGAGTGACGGAGAGAGTGACGATCGATGAGTGAGTGGCGATGGAGCTGCTTGTTAGTACTCTTCTGTGTACTTTCTTACTGACTTTCTACGTTACACTGGTTATGGCTATTAGAGTGTGTGGGCAATTAGTGTCACCAGTGATCTCAGAACTGGCTAAAAATTAGCTGGATTTCTACCAAGAAAATGGGGCTGCTAAACATGCAAAGAAAGAGAATGAAAAACAAAATTGAAATGTAGCGAGAATGCTCATCATGATATAAATATGTAGCAACTTCATGAGGTGATAGCTGCGGATATCATCATTGTATCACCTTAATATATCAAGGGTATTGCCGGATATTATAGAGGTATCGTGAGTATTGTATGCATTGGGTAGCAAAAGTAGATACCATTTATGTGGGAGATCGCATAATGTTCTAAATGTCATAAAGTGGTTCTCAGATTGCTGACTATCCTAATCCACTACACGATGGGAAAAAAAGTGCCTAATAAGTTTTTTACGTGTTCGGAATTTTAGACAAATTCCTAGGAAAATTTTGAAAAACGTTGACATTCTTTATGAGAAATTTTGAAAATTTTAGGCAATTGCTACAAAAGAATCCGTTGCAAATTATTCACCCATTGTAGCTTACAACGATTCATAGCAAATCAAGAATCTTACTTACTAGCCTAATTGCTCTTACTTTTGTCACATTCATGGTGAAATATCTGAGATTCTAATCACTAATCTCTTGTAACTTATGATTGTAATAGAATATGGGGTTGAATAATTGTCTTTTGCCTAACGAGAGGTAGACTACAATATCTATAAACTTTGAAAATAGTTGACTTTTTTTTAGTTATTTTTTCTTATAATTAAAACTAGAGTTTTAGGGATGAATTTATTTATTTATTTATTTTATTGGAACACACGAGTTGCTTTGCAACCCGCGGCAAGCTGACGAGTCACCTTTGGCAACCCATCGCCGGGGAATTTCCATGCGGTAGAGTGGTGATTTTACGCCGGAATCGAACCGCCAACCCCTTGAGTACCCCGACAACACTTTAAGGGTACCCCTCTCCATCATCTGGTAGTTTAAGGTCATTCCAGACCAATTTTAGGGATGAATTTGAAATCTAGTACTTAAAGAATTTGTTGAACTTTTAAAAGAAAAATCACATACATGCTTGTATATCAATTATAGATTTCGTATTGTATGCTGAAAATTGACTTGGATGAAATTTTCTTTTTATGTACATTTAACAAACACAAACTAATTCTGATACAAAAACAAGTTCAAGATATAGATTAATAGTAGCAATTAGCATCACTAATAAAATTTGACGTTTGTTAATCCCAAATTATTGGCTTATTGTGTGTCGTCACAATTAGTGTTACACACATTGATTATCATAATCAATGTAGTGTAAATGGCTTAGCGATTGGAAATAAGGGATTAATCCGTAAGAGTCCCTAGCTTTTTTGGGTTTAAAATTATCATCGCTTTTGATGTGATATGGGTCTAAATGTAAGTGAGGTATAGAAATCTCAACCATACAATCTTGTAACATACATGTTGCAGATCATATGGATCAATTTTGGGGTCATTTTGCCATATAGATTGCAAGATCGTAGTGTTTTAGTGCTAAAAAAGAATGCTGAAATTTTCCTAGCAACACAATTAGAGGTGAAATTCGTTTTCAAAATTATTCAAATGAAAAAACTCTGAACTATAAAGTATTGGTAGTTCAAAATCATCATATAAACACATTGGTACAAAAAAAGCCTCATGAAAAAATTTAATGTGCCCTAAAATGGCCTTGCAATGTCAAAAAGTAGCCCAAAATCCAAATGTAAAGCTAGATTCCTAAGTTGCAGAAGCAAAGCTAGATTCCCAAGTTTAGCTTAAATTAAACAATTGTGGAACAATCCACGAGCAAATGAAGGAATTGGATTTTGACTAAGCCCACAGGGTTTAATTATCCTTTTAAAGTTCAAAGTACATGCAACATGACAAATCCAAATGTACAATCCATTTCAAACCCCTCCCAAGGTATTGAAGTTTTTAATAGCCAAAGTCTTGTTTGCATTCAGTATTTTTTACATAGTACCAAATGCAAAAAGTTACATCAAACTTTGTAGTGCTTGCCATTGTAGAAATTGACTTTAAAACTTCAAGAATGAATTCACATATACCACACTTTAACACCTAAATGTTGAAGAGACCAAAAAATGGCTTATGAATGAAGCCGATTGTTCGATTCTAATTACTGCGTGGATGATTTCCATCCAATTCTTTATGTGAAGGGCTTTTGTTTGGTGATGCCACCTCTTCAAGTTAAATTCAAATCATTCAAGCTATTTTAGATTTTACATGGGGTCTTAACTACAAAAGAGTCGTAAAAACGGTTCACCATGTAGTGTATTTTGAATGTTTTTGCTTGTTTTACTTAAATTAAATTTAGGCTATGAAACTGAGTTCCATTGCATTTGAGCTTAACTAATAAAATGAAGCTTGCCAAGTCTAATTTCTACTTCACTTTGAATTTTTGGAAAAAATTGAAAATTGAGTGTTTTATTGTAGTTACAAGTTTAGTAGGTATCACCAAGGTGTAGCAAAAAAATTCTAAATTTAGATACAAGGATTTTCATCAACTAAACTTTTCTTCATTGTAATTTACACCTTTGGTAGAAAAATTGGAATTTTTTGATACATTTTGTAATTGATATGAATTTTCTTTACAATCAATTCCAAAAATCATAGTAATTTCAAATCTTCACCAAAATTTATGAAAAATTCATGATTTGTAGTAGACATGTAGCTTCATCTACTAAAAACTTTTAGTAGCAAAATTGAATGTAGCAGATAAAACATGATTCCATGGTCATAAACCCAACCATTAGGAGTTAACTCCTTAACATGCAATTGTTTAGGTTTTGAACGATGAATAGATTCAAACTTTGTTTTTTCATCCATCATGCACATTTAGCAATGCGAATTTTTTGCTCAGATTTTTATAGGAAGTTAGCTTCTTGCATGTGTAATCCAACTAGAAAGGGGATGTTTTGTAGAGATTTTATGCTTCCTTTCATGCTACATTGTTCCACCAATTTTTTTGAAGATGTCATTGTAAAAGTGCTCTTGAAAAAGTCAACTCATAAAATCAAGCAACAAAAAAATCCCCGGAAATCATTACAATTACAATATTACATTTCAACCCAACACAACAAATTTCGTTCTTAGATTGTCAATAACTTATTCATAATCAAATTACAAAAAACATTTGAATCTTGAATTTCAAATTTCATACAAAATATTGGTGATAGCAATCATAGATCTAACTGTATGGATAGAATCTACAACTTTTATTCATACATTATGTTCCAAATATCCCTCCTAGTTGTATTTTAGAATGCATCTTTGCAAAACTGCCAAATCTAGGAAAGGTGAGGACGTTTGGGGGTTAAGATCTTAAGCTTATCTTTCAATATAAGTGCTCACCCTTACTTGTGTTAGTCTTTATTGAAATCAGATTTAGTAGATTAGAAAACTAGCTTGGTGCCCAAATGGACCTTTGTCATCGCGCTCTCGCACTGTAGCATAGTCCCCAAGTAAAACTTTTCAAGTGTAAAGGCCTTGGACCTTAATGATGTCCCAATTTTAAAACTACTTGATGCATTCAGGCCCAAGTTTTTGAGACCAGGTAAAGGTAAACCTCGACCTAGTTCGCTTGGCTCAAGATACCGAGAAGTTCAGGTCAAGCTCTAGTATAAAGCTCAGTTTGCTAATTATGAGTACTCCTGTAAGTTGAAATCTGGAAACTTCGAGTCAGGCCAATGACTCGCCAACTTCACATAATGAAATAAGTGAGCCTTCTTTAGTTGACTCTACAATTTTAAGAATGATACTAAACCTCGACCAGTTCCAATAATGGAATGATGAAAATAGTTCGCTTGATGTGGCACACCAGACCAGAATTCTAACACTACAGCAACACGTGTCCTCGACATCGAATCATCTTCTACACTCTGCACCAAAACACCAACAATCAATCAGCAAACACTTACACTACACTCTGTCTTTCAACAAGTTGATTAATCATTTTGTGAAAATGATCTCTAAGAATCCAATGCAAGGCCAGGTAACAAGATTCGGCTTTATCCAAAATTGTATTGGTTCAGCAGTGTAACACACCTGATGACCTTTGATGTAAACACATCACAGTGGACTGCAATGTGGTGGCATATATCCATGAGATAACACTTCAATGAACTTGTCGAATGTTCACATTAATACGTGAGCTTTCGAGATACTTCAGAATTGGGCTCAGCTGTACTCCGTCTATTTCTGTTACAGATGTGAAGTCTGGCAACTCTGTTTCCTTCTCTTCACTGAATATACGAGGTACACCTGGACAAAATTAAGCAAGTTCACGATTGTATTCACAAAATTATCGCACATAACCACACGCTGCATCTTGCTCGTTAATCTTTGCATCTGAACTCAATGAAGTACGAGTATAGACTTACCGTGGAAACAACGTCGGGCAGAACCAGCCATAAGCACAACATCTCCACTTCTTACAAACATTGCTAAGGGAGGTTCATCCCGTGTTGAACCTCCCAGTAAAAATACAGCTTTGCAACCCAAGCTGTCAGCCACAAAGAGTTACATCAGCATTGACACAAAATGGCACCTATAGTGTAGAATTGCGACAAGACTAGATCTGTCTTCCCAGGTACTAATGTGCTGAGACGATAGTGTCTTAGAAAGTGCCATTCTCTTCAACATGAACACTACATTCAAGGCGAATAAGAAATTACCTAATACTGACGATGGGCTTACTCATGTCCGCCTCCATATCATCAACATGGCCTCCCAACATGTCATCTGCCACCCATGACAAGCATCTTTCATGAAAACCAAGTTTAAGCTGTAAGTTGCATGACAACTTAAACAACAGATGGGCCGGAGAGAATCCTAGGCAAGGCCTTGATATTTACACAAACAAATATAGAGAAAGAAAAAAAGATAGAGCATTGCTGTTGCGACTGCAGTTTCACACATGTTACCACGATATTTTAATGTTTAAAATGACACTATATTGAAATTGCAGATAATAATGCAAACAATTTAAATTCTCCTATAGCATACCAGGACCATAAAAATTTACGATTGCTGCTTCTGCTTTGAAATCCTCATTCTCCATAGCTGGTTTTGCAAGCCTTGCTGCTAACCCTGCTAACTTGAGTGGGATCTCTTGAAACGGAAGAGCTTCATTATATGCTCGCTGACACATGACAAAACACATGACCAGTTAGTTTTGCACTTCTCACACGCATGCTTAAGATTTTAATGACCTCATGCATAAATCCACTACACGTGCACGCTTATCAATAGAGGAACGTCAACAGAAGCTAAACATATTGATCTCCAAAGAGTTTGAACCATTTGCAAAAAAAAAAAAAACAAAAAAAAACAAAAAAAAAGACTTTAATATTGAGATAAAATGGCAGGAAATACCTTGGACCAATCGAACTGCACACCAACTGTAGCCCATCTCAACTTCCTCACCAGGGTTTCAGCTGAGACCGATTTTAATGACCTTTCTGAATCATCTATTGGGCTGTCGTGAAACTCCCAGCTCTTTCCAGCAGCTGCCACCAATTTCACACAATAAGCTTTCAAACTACAACAGAAATTTATTAAACGAGAATTGTAAAGGATTGAAGCAGATAATCATTAAAGATTGCATCAAACATGTATGTCCTGAGTTAATTAAGTCTGTTTGCATTACCAACTCCCGAGTTGGTGGTTTCATGATCATGAAACCTGTTTCTTTCTGCTACCGTCCCCTCCCCGGAGACTTCTTCATTAACCCTTTGACAATTGTCAGATATCAGCTCACTAGGGATTTCTGAGTTGCATTCTCCACCAATCTCCACCAGCACTTTCTTCTCTAGAAAAGCCGCCCAGAGATCGGCAATAGGACCATACATAGCATTATGATTAGTCCGATTGGGAGGTTGTGGGAAATTTGTCAAGGATTGAGTGGCCCAATGAAGTTGTTCGGCTTTGGTAAGCGCTTCAGGGATGAAGAAAAACCCTGCAATGTCATGAGTCTAATTAACAGGCAGAATGAGTTGCCACAGTGGCTACAACCATGAACGAATTAATCAATGCAGGTTATAGTACAAGTGCGACATTCAGGAATTATTGTATAAACAATACACATCAGACACAAAAGCCTTAAAACATAACAAATTCTGCATCAATGTTACTGGAAATGGAATATACTCTAGTGTCTAATTCAGTACTCCCTCCGTCCCAAAGTTATTGTCCAACTTGTTTGCTTGGTATTTCTTTGAGCCAATTTCATTGATCATATTGTGAGAAACATGATTAAAAAAGGTTCCAAATTATGTCACTAGAATGATTGAAGAACATTGCATGTGTTCATTGCAACCTAAATAAAATTAGCCACAAGGAAGTATTCTTTTGACCTACTTAAAAAAGCACTTTCAAACATGACAATAACTTTGGGACGGAGGGAGTAGTAATTTGAACGATTTAAAACCTTTTTTTTTTTTTTTTGGACAAATGGTACCTTTATTACCAAAGCAGAGTTTGAAAACCTTTTTCAATCCAGTCTAAGAGAATAAAAACGAAATTAAAAAATTGTGAAAAAACAACCAATTCTGACACTGTTCTGCATTACTTACCAGGCTGTTTGTCAATCTTGTACACAGGCCAGTCATAACCCTCGACACAAGAAACTCCAGCTACAGCGCACTTTCCATCGGCGGCAAGTTTCCTGAAATCTAGAACCTCCGACACATCGGTTTCAGGAACTCGTGCCCTGTCAACATACCATCATCGCCTTCAGATATTTGACAAATCACTAAAACACTAAAACCCTAAATTCCCAAAACCTGCAGAAAAATCGATACCGGAATTAAGAGAGGGCGCAATAATCGGTACCGGCGGGAGCGGTGGTTACGAGAGGCTTTGGCGGACGAAACGTGCGTGTAGCGCTTGTATTTCTTCTCCGCGGATCGAAAGGCGGTTCGAGAGAAGGCGCCTTCCTGAGCGTCGGCGTAGCCCATCCCTCGACCCGCTCGCCCACAAAAGATGCAAAACTCCAAAAATTTGCTAAATCAATCTCTTGTGTGGAATCAACCAAGCGTCCCTCGGTGAGAATCGTAGAGAAAGGAGACGGTGCACTTGCACCTGTGCAAATTTTGCTCCGGAGGTTGAAGAGAGGCGGGTTTGGGTACCACGGTCATACGTAGATCTCGCTCGGTCGTAGGAAATGTTCTCTATGTTCTCCCGGTGGTCTTGAATGAATGGGCATAATAGTGCGCCCCTATTCTTGTCCGGTTGAGGCCCCACCTAAAAAAGCAACCCCCTCCTACAATGGGTTTTTATTCCCAAGTAGGTTCCCTTGAGAGCATCCGCACCCTTGCGCTGAATCCATGACGCGCCAAAGAGGAAGTAGAGGGCCATGCGGGTGTTCCGTGACTCGTCAAAAATCGAGTCCCTCACCCTGGCGCGGTAAATGTTTGACAGTGAACACGGATGAGTGGCCGGAGGACGCGGCCCGTGTTCTGGTCGGAGGATGCGGTCTTGTCCATGCGCGGATTGACTCCCATCGAGCCTCGGTGTCATGGCCACGCGGGCATGAGACGGGTCTGAATTACTAAGGTGGCCGAGATGTGGCCGGGTGGGGAAGGCAACAGGGAGACAAATCGATCCAAAAATAAATTAGGACGAAATCAGCTAAAAAACACATGGCTTTTGGGCGTGCTAGGAAACCATGGAGACCCTGAAACATGGAACGTCGGAGGCTGAATTTAACGAGCACACTCTCCACAGCGCACTTCCACGAGTTGCAGTGGGGGCGTATTGTCATGCATGGGCCCGCAAAATGAGAGCGCGGCCCATTCTACCGCGCCACGTACCGCGCAAGAGTGCGGATGCTCTCAGGGAAATTGGAGCCTACGGCCCCAAATCACTAAAAACAATTGCCAAAAAAAGCACCAAAGGTCCCTAAAATGAGAATTTCAGAAAAAATAAAAATAAAAAATAAAAAATGGATGAATAGTGCCCACATTCAAGAACACCGGGGGATTTAGAAACGTGGCAAGGAGAAGTGCATCACCCGACATGTATTTTTTTTAGGTGGAGCTCTATAAAGTGCATTTACAGAAAATGAGCATACCCGCATCAAAGAAGATGATGATGATGATGATAATAATAATAATAATAATAATAATAATAATAATAATAATAATAATAATAATAATAATAATAATAATAGAATACATTTTTCTCTCCTTTCTTTCTCATTTAGGGTTCATGAACCCTAAAAATATATAAAACAAAATCTAGGATTTAGCCGGCGGCTGAACCCTAAGTGATGAAGGAGAAAGAAGAGATTTTTTAATTTTTTAATTTTTGTTTTTGTTTTGGTTGGCCGTTTAAGCTAATGGGATGCACGGCTATGCACCCTCTTCTTCTCCCTTTCCCCTCTTCTCCCCCTCTCCACTTCCTCTCTCTCCCCTTCTTTTCTATATATGAGAAGGAAAGGGGAGAGAAAGAGAGGAGGGGAGAAGAAGAGGAGGAAGAGGGATAGAGTGTGCGGCTGTGCACCCCATTAGTCTGTACGGAAAAAATTATTATTATTGTTATTTTTTAATTTCTTTTCCTCCTCCGCCGTTTAGGGTCGAGCTATCAACTAAATCCTAAATTTTATTTTATTTATTTTTGTGGTTCATGAACTCTAAACAAAAAGAAGACGAAAAGAAAAAAAAGTTTTTTTTTTTTTTTTTTTCTTCTTCTTTTTTTCTTCTTTATTTCCCAATATTGAAATTTGTACAATTTTTTAAAGTGAAAAGTACTTCAGGATCCAAAACCGATCATATGCTCTAATGTACAAATGAGATACATCTTTTCTTTCAAAATCTAGAAATTATGCCTGATCGGTTTTGTGTCCCTGGACCCTTGTCGCTTCAAGGTACCTCAACTTTATTCTGAAAGAACTTGAAACCTTTGGAAATTGTAAGTAAGGTAGAGGGTCTTATTTCTGACCGGGTTGTATTTCCGACCCCTACTGGTTGGGGGATGGGTGTCAGAAACCAGCCAGCATGGTTTTAGATAGTGTCCAAGAGTGTTCTAATTTCGTCCATGCTTGGAAAAATCAAGAGCTTCTGATTGGTGTAGAAGCACTCTATTTTCAGAATATAACCTCTCATGAAAACCATGACTCTATGATCTGAGCGGTTAATGGTCACTCTAAGCTTTTAGACTTAAAAAATCATAGAAAATTGTAGAAATGCTCAAAAAATGGTTTTTTTTGGGGATGCCTTTGCAATAGCTTTGCAGAGCATCCAAAAATTATAAAAAATTTCTTTCACAAGTCTAAGTATGCAAACCTGAAATTTAGTCGGGAATTGGTCCCAGTACCTTAAGTTACGCCATGCCCTAACTCGATCAAGGCACACAACCCGAAATACTGTACTAGTATTCATCCATTATAATGAAATTCCGTCAGTTGTGTGCTTTCGGTATTCATCCATGATGAGGGACTTCAGTTGGTTTTCATATACGGAAACTTACAAGCGAAGCCCTGGCTAGCATCAGTTTCCACTGTACATCTTGGTTTTCTCGAGTTTCAAGAGGCTTTGAGCAATTAATGTATGTTAGGGCAACTTGTCGAAATTAATCAAGATTTTCGATCATGTACTGTACATGTATTAGCTTCATGGATGGTTTGGCTCACTGACTAGCTGTCGTCACAATTTTGCAGGTTAACTGTAAGCACGTACATACTATCGTGAGTTGTGTTCCCCGGCCGGATAAAGCGTTGTGGACATGGAGAGCGTTGTGTTTTTGACTCCCATGGCGGTACTAATGTACAATACTATTCTAAGAAATAGATTGGTCAATATGCTCTTGAATCTCTTCTCGAATGGTAGTTCTTGAATTGCAGAACAGAAGTAGAATATATATGCCTCTAGAAGACGTCCTTCGCTTGTTATAGCTAGTGATAGGTGGCCTGTGTTCCGCCATTACGCCATTAGTTGTTTCTGTCAAGTTTCAAGAGGCTTTGAGCAATTAATGCATGTTAGGGCAACTTGTCGAAATTAATCAAGATTTTCGATCATGTCCATGTATCAGCTTCATGGATGGTTTCCAAGGCTCACTGCCTATCGTCACAATTTCGCAGGTTAACTGTAAGCACTATCGTGAGTTGTGTTCCCCGGATACGGCGTTGTGGACATGGAGAGCGGCAGACAAAGGTGTTGTGAAGGCTGTGGAGCAGGAAAATTAAACTAGCGCAGCTCAAACTTCAAGGCTGCTATGACTGGCTCATCGTATGCTATATGTGTTGCTCGAACCCTAGTTTACTAATTTGCACTTCTCTGGCAAGAGACGTGACTATCGTGGACCCGTATGTGCACTTGTACGAGTTTTATTTCTGTTTTTTTCCCCTTTAGAAATTCAAGATTCTTTAAATGTCAGAGCGGATCATGAATTTCTTTCAGGTCGATCTATTCTTTTCGGTATATTTTGCAGTACATTTCAATCATGGGCTGTCGTTTTATGGCAATTTTCTTGATAATACTCATCTTTAATTGCATTCAACATTAATTATAATTCGTAATTTTCACCATCTCGTGGGACATCTGGCGCTATTTGGTTGTGAGTAGAATAGTAGATTGTGCGTTTCAGCTGCATTAATTATTTTAGTTCAAGAACTGCTCTAACTATCTTGAGCCAATTTGACGTTATTCTCTACATCTTGATCGACAGGGTTGCACTCGGCAATCGTCTCACATGTGAGAGCAGAGGAATTATATTCTTAGCAGGGTAGGATTAGGCGGGAATTCATGACTGTAGTTAGATTGGCTTGATTGAAGTACGTTGCATCATGGAGGAGGCGGGAGATCAAAAGGCTGCAATTCAACGACATCTTGTCATGTATTCCTTGACTTATAATTATAAAACCGGTAAAAGGAACATAGTAAAGATTCTCGGTAGTCGTGAGTGTAGTGGTCGTCACGTAGTTCCCTCATCGGAAGAACGTGAGCGCTACGTAAAAATGTTTCCCGAACTCTTTCTGTCGCAAGAGTAGCAGAAGCGTCTGGATTGCAGTAGCAGTAGCAGTAGAGTAGAAGTAGCAGGAAAACGTGAAGCCAAAAGCGCCAGTGCAAGGCGCTCGAGCGATACTCCATGAGTCATGGATCGAGCAGATGAAAAGTAGGTCTCGAGAATGTTTCAATCCTAGCCTGTTAATTGAATGTTGAGAACGAATGATCCATTGCATGATAGGAAATTTATAGCAACGCCTTCAGGAGCCGTTCACCGAATGATCAACTCATCATTAATTCCAGGATGATGTGATTCTCATCCGAGGTTGATTTTCGATCGAGCCGGTCTGAAAGATTTGCGAAATTGTCCCTTAGAAATCTCCTTAGTTGCAGTCCCTTTAGTTAGTTGCAGCGAGTACGTACTCAAGGGGACTGGCCCGACGTTAGTAGATGATTACTGCCACCACTCTAGAGCTCATGGATTACTGACGAATGAATTAATGTGGACGGAGGGAGTATAGGATAGTATTCTTTTGAAAAATGTATGATGTTAATGCTTGTATGCACAATGACCGATACTATCATGCTGCAGATACCTTTTTCCGAGGCTTTTTTTCAACATATGAAGTCAGTGAACTCCGGGAATAGTCCCTCGTACGACTACTTCGAGAACCTGGTTGTGAGACTGGTGAACAACGTCATACCGCCTTTGCATGGCAAGCTAGGAACACAGTCTATGGGTGTTGATGGACTTTCATCGTCCCGCTTTTTGAATAGAAACCAAGGAGCTACGAATACGACTACCAACACTACAGAAGTAAACAAGGCATTTTACCTTCACCAAGATCCGGGTTCCTACAACCAGTTGTTGCTTGAAACTGCAGTGGTGGAGCTACTCTCTTTACCTCCTGCTCTTCTCAACCAAAAGTGGCCATGCTAATTCACATGGCAGTCAAGCTTCCTACCTCCTTCCAAGGTGGGCTTCCAAAAACTCCGTTGTCTCCTTCAGCAGGTGGCGCAGAAGCCTTGTCAGGACACACCCCTTCAGCCTCCTCGGCTCAGGTTGTGCACTCTCCTTTGATGATACAAGCGTGTGGCCTTCTCCCAGCCCAGCTGCCAATCGCATTTCACGGTCCTATATATATATACGGAGACAACGCGCATCATAAAAAAAGATTGTTGGTGGTTAACCGATCCCAGCAAGCAATCGAAAGATCTTGATGCCATCTTTGGTTACTCAACTTGGGATCCAACTTGGGGGGCTCGGGATGACACAACCACTGTTATTTGTGAGTAACTTTGTCCATGCGCCTCTGGTTTTTTCCTGAGATTCTTTTTTTGTTGATACCAAGTATTCTCGTTTATTTGCAAATGCTTCCTGTAGCTTGTTATGAGATGGCTTTTTTTTTTTTTTCCTCCTTATTGCACGTGCACTGATGATTTTTCTTGGACATCATTACAGCAAACACTCTGACACTGCTGTATACATTACAATCCAATCTGCCATGCATTTGTATGGCTAGAGGGTATGCACTCTGTCATTACACAGCAGAGACCATTTGTCTCCGTGGTGCATCTACGATATCTGCAAGCAACATGATTAGAAGATGCAAGCAAGCGGAAGGAAGAAGAATGGCGTACTTGCGATGTCGATGTAAGCTCCGAGAGCACAGGGGTCCCAAACATTTTAGCTAGGGTAAAAAGTGGATGTTTGGCCCCTTTTTCTACCCCATTTTTGAAACTTTTACCCTATTTTCAAAAGTGAAGATTGGGAGTTGGGGGTCAATTTTTTACTCCTTTTTTGGAACCTTTACTGGGGCAAAACATGATTTACTGGGATAAAACAATGGTGCTTTTGACCTCCATGGGGGCCAAAAAAAACTGCCCCGGGGCAAAAGTCCCTCATTTTTACCCCCACCCCAAGTTTAGCCCCGGGGTCAAATTGTGAGGGTTCCATGTGGAGTAATGAAGACCGTGAAGGAAGAAGAAACCAATGGCCCTTTTACAGGAAACTCATGTCAAGCCGCACTCCCAGTGTATGTCAAGCCGCACTGCCAGTTTGTGTCAAGCCACACCAAAGAATGAATGTACGTGGCTTATGAATGAATGAATGAATGGAACTGATTAATATCATAATTCCATTCCAATTGCTACCGACGCGGATGATTTCCATCCAATTCTTTTGTGACTCACGTCTTTTGTCCACCTCTTCAAGCTAAATTGAGGCTATAATCCAACCCATTTTTAGATTTTACATCCATGGTCCCAAAGTAGAAAGATAGTAGTGAAAACGGTTCACAATGTACAGTATAATTTTACATAAACTCTATTTAGGCCATGAAAATGAGTTTTGTCGCATTTGAGCTTAACCAATAATTTAATGAACTTTGAGTGCGCTTTCTAATTGATGTGAATTTTCTTGAATCACATTTCTTTAAAAATTACAGTAATTTTTCACCAAAATTTACAAAATACTCATGATTTGTAGTACGTAGGCGCATGGCTTCATCTTTTGGGCAAGAATATAATGTTGAATTCTTTCTTATTGAAAGTGGAAAACATGAGTCAGTGTTACATGTAGAGCATGATTCCATGGTCATAAGGCCACGCATTTCAACCAGGGGTTAGTTCAAGCATCACTCAAAGTTTAATTTCAAATTGAGATTTAGATAGCTCAGTGCAAACTTAAGCTGGAATCTGTAGTTTCATTTTTTTTTGGAAGTTCGACTTCGAAATTATATAATTACAAAACATGGTACTAATTATAAGTTTAATCTCACATGTTTTTTGATAGTGAGTTTTGAATACTTAGGTCCAATGTAGACTTCCTATTATTCAAATTTATTTGTCAATAATTTGACCAACACGTACATGCAATGTTCTTCACTGATTCCAGTGATACAAAATCATTCTGGTCCTATCTTAATTGTTATTCTTACAATATGAGTGATTGAATTCGTCATTTTAAAACCATGAATCCTTTGTCCTTTAATGGTTGAGGGTGCTCTGATGGGGTTGGCAGCATGATCATGGAGGCACCAACTTTGAGCGCACTCACTGGAGTCGAAAGTGTGACTACCAGCTATAAATGACTACGATGCCCAGGCTATTGATGAATATCCAGGTTTAAATCTTCACTCCCTGGCTCATACTCAGAATCTTCTCAAGACAGTTCTAATTTTATCTATAGAATGATATTGTGTTTGAAATTGAGTACACAATGCAATTATGTGAGTCCAAGAAATACTAACTGCTGATCCGAGCATGGAATTAATACGTTTCAATTGCAGGAGATATATGTGAGGCAGCCTAAGTCCACGGGGGCATTTGAAATCTGACTTGTACATGCTGCTGCTCTGAAACGTCTATGCGAGCCAGCTTTGGTTGCACACGGTGGACAACATTCCCGGCCCCAGCAATATCGATCTCTCGGCCCTTACCAGGAGGTAATTCAATTCACAGGGCTCTTTTATTAATGACTAAGTAGAGTTATGCATGATTTATCTAGTTCTGGAAAAAGGGCTCAAATATGGACTGTCTAATTCTGGACAAGACAAAGTTTACTTACTATGAAAAGAGCATTGTATGTGTTGAACACTGTATATGGAACATAATGGAACACATTGGAGGATCCTCCGTAGGCGGAAAGTATGCGGTGATCTATCGGAGGATCCTCCGTTGGCTAAAATCCTTCTATATCCTCTATTGGAAATTTTTGCTGATTTCTGAACTTTGTGAATTCTGTAGTAGGGTCATTCCAGAAATAGATAAATCATGCATAGTTATCCTTAAAGTCACCGTATGTTTGAATAAGATGCCGTGAATTTTTCTATAATGTATTGTTATTTGTGCACCCCAAATAGTTAAAAGGTAGGAAAAAGCTTGGTGGTCTATCATTATTGGGTGTGTAAGAGCTTGGTGGTTTTCAAACTCATGGAAAACTAGTTTAGCCGTCAAGAAAGACGGCTAAACTAGTTTCCCTTGAGTTTAGAGACCACCAAGCTCTTACACACCTAACAATGATAGACCACCAAGCTTTTCCCTACCTTTTAACTATTTGGGGTGCACAAATAACAATACATTATAGCAAAATTCACGGCATCTTATTCAAACACACGGTGACTTTAAGGAGAACTCTAGTATCGTGTAACATTCATGGTTTTTAGACAAATCAATCCATTTTAGACAAGCGATTGTAAAGAGAATTAATCTTTGTCAAAATTCATGGGGTTAGATAGAGGTCTCAGCTCCCAGGTGATCTATCATATGGAGAGTGACCTATAATGTATGATTCAGACCTAGCTACTCGGACCCCATGAATCATGACGAAGGTTTTCATTAAGTCTGTAATTTATAAAAGTTAAAAAAACAGTAAGTATGATAAAGCCTGAGTGTAATTGTGGTTGGCAATTGCTGTGGGGTTTAAGGTGAGGCTTGACGTTTTCATGCAGCCATGTCTTGAACGTACTTTGAAGGATAGCAATCCATTTATGATTTTATCTTTTTGTCTTGAGCAGTGAATCGTTGGAAGATGCATATCAATGCATGCATGTAATTTTTTCCAAGACAGAACGATAATTGTGAAATACATAACATCAATTGAGGCATGAATAATTTGGATAATTCACCACAGACTGACAAATGTTTTTGCTAATATCCGTGACTGATCATATAGTTTTACTTTTTAGCTTAGGGGCCATTTTCAATATAGCTTTTAAACCATCATAATCAATGTTTTTTTGTGTTGTTACTCATAACTTCAACGAGTTGAATTTCATATACTTAGGTAGCAACCAAGGATTTATTTATGTTTGCAAGACCATATGATTTTATCACATAAATTTGTCTTTGTTAAATATTGTTGTGTGCTTGTAACTTTATCAAAATAACCTAATTTTTCAATCAAAAAACATGTTTCATATACAACGGTCCTACCTTTTAAAATTCACTAGTTTGTAACCCTAGAACTTCTTCATATTTAAAGATGGATATTATTTCATTAAGCGACAAAGCTTGCAATAAAGCCATTCTTGTTCTTTGATGCAGTCCCATTCTACACCTCCATATAATGATGGAGATTTGCTATCTTCATGCCACATGTCAACATGTTATTCCGATTTCCTTGTCGTATTCAAATCAATCTCTTCTTCATCTAAAGATTTCAAAATAGGAGTGAAAAAATACATCTTGAACTTTTTGTAACTACTACAAATTAAAGCGGACGAAGTGCCACCAAAAGAACCTCCAAAAGAGCCACATAAAAAGTTATTCTATATACAATTTGAATCACTTCAATAAAAGGAATTCTACATTCCTTTGGTTCTTCCATAATAGAACCTTAAGCCCCATATTCATTAAATTGGCCAATTTTATTTATATTGGGTGCCACACTATTCAAATAAAGAGAGTAAATGAACTGAAATCACACTATTTAAGCGGCCAATATAATCAAGATTGGCCAATTTAATGAATATGGGGTTCTTAAAGCCCTCACATGTTTTGTAAATGTCAAAGAACTACAATCTTCATACTTGAAACATCACATTGTATGTTTTATAATTTTTCATAGATAGTTATCAATATTATGGAGGTTTCATGAAAAATTCAGCATATTTCAAAACCGTATTTTAAATATTTACAAAGCTTACGATGTAAACAAGATAAAAAATTAAGATAAAAATATTTTTGTCAAATTCAATTATCTTAAGTTACATTTTTACTCTTACTACCATATTAATGGCCGAAGGTCGAGAGGCCGTCCATTCCCACCAATCAAATTGCAAGAAACCATGGATTCGGCCTCTCAACCCTTCACACTAAAGGCCAAAGTCCAACGGCCGTCGCTCTCCAAATTGCCTATGTGGAAATACTTTTTGACCAAGGCAACGGCCTCTCGAAAGGAAGTTTAGATCGGAGGGGAATGGAAACCCAAACTAATATGGTTGAGAGGCCGTCGATTTGTTTTCATAAAAAATGAAAACTATATTTTATATCTTATTTTTAGTAGATTTCTTTGGACTCTCAGCAAAGTTTGGCCATTCAATCCCACGGCCTCTCGACTTGAACAGCCATAGCGTGAAGCGGCCCTAAGACTTGGCAAGCTTAATTTTGTTAATTAAAATTAAATGCAATGAAATTCATTTTCATGGCCTAAATTTAGTTTAAGCAAAACAAGCAAAAAAATTTAAATACACTCGATGATGAACCGATCTTATGACTCTTTTTGTAGTTGGGACCCCAAGTAATATCTAAATAAGGCTTGAATGATCTAAATTTAGTTTGAAGGAGTGGCATAACCAAACAAAGTCCTTCACAAAAAGAATTGAATGGAAATGGTCCACGTAGCAGTTGAAATTGAACAATCAGCTTCATTCATAAGCCATTTTTTTTTGACTGGGCGGCCTGTAGAGGTTGAGTTGAAACCAGGTCAGGAATCTAGGACATGTAATTTTGGACATAAGCATTTGAAGTAGGCCCTACACTCGGGCCCACTTTATACTTGGGGCCCAATTGAGGGCCAGCCCGAGCTCTTTAAATTTCAATTAATTTCAACCAATAGGATCGCTCGATTCCTTCAAATCGAGCCCAAGGGCTTTACACTAAGGCCGGGCCAGAAAGAGCAATTTTTCCTACATAGCGTCCTATGTGGCATGATTTTGGCGCCAAATCTTTGGGCCCATTTGATGAAATTGGGACAAGGTTTGCCATGGGCCCGAACTCCAAACTTTGGCCGGATGGAATCGGGCCAACCTTCCCTCCAACTCCAGCCTGTGTATAAAGTGGGCTTTGGGACTTTCACAACGGAACTACTCACAAATTGGAGAGACGGAATTCCGATACGTATCGAAGTCAAACCAGATTTCTCTAGCTAAATCCCTCAAAGCTTTTGAATGAATGGAGACAAAAGTGCCCCCTATTTTTGTCCGGTTCAAAGCCCACCTTAAAAAAGAACCCCCTCCTTCAGTGGTTTTTCATTCTCAAATAGGATCCCTAGGGGAAATAGGGGCCGTAGGCCTCAAATTTGCAAAAACATTTGCCAAAAAAAGCACCGAAGGTGCCCAAAATGGAAATTTCAGGAGAAGAAGGGGTGGATGAACAGTGCCCCGCATTTAAGACGCACCGGAGGATTTAGAGACGGGGAATCAAATGGCCTCCGCTCCAAATCGGATTTCATTTTTTTAATTTTTTTTGACACAAATAAAGGGAATCCTTTACTGCACAGAGAGCAAAAATAAAATACAAACCAACCCCGCCAGGACCGGCGAGGTCAGTGGGATCCTAGACCTCACTAATATCACTAAATCTAGGACCACTAAGAGACCAACATGGTTGGATTCCGTCCCACTTAGCGAAAAGCTGTTTCCTACACCAAAGCACCTTGAATTGGAGAAGGAGGTTAGCAGATTTCTCTGGGTTGTTACTGAACTTCTTCATGTCAGCCTGAGTCTTGGCCCAAGCGATTCTTCCGTAGTCTATCATATCGAGCTATCGGATTTCATTTCCGACACTGCCAAGGGCTCTCCGATCCGAGAGCTCGACACAGTTGGTGTATCACAGTAGTCGGTACCATCCATGGTATAAATCATCACCTCCTTCGGAAATTGCCGTTCGAAGTTCAAGCTCCCGCGAGTCTGCGCCTTGCTCGCTCCAATTCGTGTTTCTCTTGCGATCTGTTGCAGGGTTGCTTCGATTCATCGTCGATCATCTCAGGTGGGTTCTTTTACACCGACGCTCTCTCGACTCCTTTCTGTATTTTGTTGCTTCATCCACGCCCCTGTTTCACCACTTCGTTCCGCAAGTGAAGTTCAGTGATCGTGTCGCTGCGCATTGGCTAGGGCTCTGAGAAGTGCCAACTGCAACGTACTGGCCACTTGCTCCTTGTGGTGATGATCTTGATTGGTCTGCCCTGTTTTGGCCAACCTATGGTTTGAACTTACCAGTCTTGGTGAATTGCGTTGAACAGAGTTTCGGCTATATGGACAGGCGAGATCGAACACCTGTTATGCTTGCCACCCAGTTGTTGAACTTACTAGTTGAGCGATGCTTGTAAATTTACGTTCCAAAATCAAGTGCGCTTCTAGCAGTTGTTATTTTTTTAGTTTCCGTGGACAATCTGTGGCTTCTGAAAATGCTCTTGGCTTCATTTGATCTCCACTTATGGAGATTAGAGACGCGTCTCTGATAGTGCTAAATTTTGAACTCTGGACACATCTACAGAGGTTTCCTTGTTTGTTGATTTCTGGGTGAATTCGCCATGAGATAGATTGGATGAAAGACTAGGTGTAGCGTGGGCGAATGAAATTCCTTGCTCCAGCAAATGCGTAGGTTCTCGGGCCGCTACAACATCAAACACGGGGCTCCTCACCAGATGTGTTTTTTTTTAACGGTCATGTGATTGTGTGGCAGCTCTGACCATGTCAGACGCAATACCATGGATGTTAGCTCCCACCATGCGAGACGCAGTATGCCAGCCGGAGCAAAGTAATTGTTGGTCACAGTTGTATCAGCCACAAGATTTTGGTATATTTCACGCAGTCCAAGATGTGCATGGAGGTGAGTTTCTCACTATCACCTGCACCCGGATATATGAACTGTAATGACTGTTGTAAGAATCAATTGTGAGTTCCAGGTTTTCATTGTTGCGTTCTGTTGATAGACGTCCAATTTGCGAAAGAATTGGGTCGTGTCGTTCCAAGAATCACTTTTTAATACCCTGCTTGTGCCTATTTCTTCATAGTTGTCCAACAAGGAAGCCTTGGGGGTTCCGTACCGAACAGTGGCTCGATAGCCGAAAACTCAGAATATGCTCAAGGTTCTGGAGCCCTTGAGCATGCTCACCATGTAGCAAACGATGAACTCGTGGAGCACAACCAACAACATGAATGTGGTGTAGGCGAAGTGCTGTCTACAACGAGATCAAAACCAATGAAAGCCCCAAGGAAATGAATCTGGACAGAGGCCGAGACTTCGGTTCTGGTTGAGTGCAAGAGGTTAGCTTTCCACGACATAGCAAGTCCATTTCGCAAGCAGTCTAAGTCCAACGCCATCAACTGGGTCGCCGTGTCGCAACAAGTGAAGAATGATCCTCGCACTCGAGGATCGGAAAAGACAGGGGACCAATGCCGGCTTCGATGGGACACTCTGGTGAAGTCCCACCGAAAAATCAAAGAGCGGTGCATGGAGACAAAGAGGGTATATGCTGAACTGACGGAAGAAGAAATTAGAGATTTGAGGTTGGCAACCAATTCAATCATATTGAAGAGCGAATGGTACGAGGTCATCGACACTGTCTGGCAATGCCAGGTCTCACATGCGTGGCAACCTTTCACCCCGGGTTGGTGATTTTTCGTAACTCAAAAAGGGTAGAACAGAAATTGGTGCTATTCCTGTGAGTCCACACATTACACCAACTGGTCCTGCCTCGCAGTTGCAATTTGAAGATGGGGATCCACTGGGGGTTACACGAAGTTCCCCAGCAGGCAGTCCAGCTGCACAAGTGATAGCTGGAACGCCTGAGGTGGGGAGTACATCGAGGAAACAAGTTGTAAGTTATCGCCGCTGTGACGTGGACCTAAAGACGTGAGTTAGTGGTGTGGATGTATTATTTGGGTTGGTTCAAATCAATATCAATTGGTAATAATGGTCTGTTGAGGGATATGATATTGATTCATTTGTTGTAATTTGCTTCTAATAAAGTTCACACAGGTTGTGCCCTGTTTCAATTAACTTGAAATATATAGAGTAACATATGGTCGTAACAGACAGTTCATGAGATTACTGTTACGTCTGTTACTTACTGTTACTAACCTACATGTAACATACTGTTACTAACTAACTTCACTAACCACTAACTACGTTGAGTGTACTTAATCTACCTAAAGAGAGCTCATTACTTTTACCTACCTAACGCCAGGTGTGTACCATCTGTGGTTGACTGGACTTTGGTCCAACACCCCCTCGCACACCTGAAGTTCGTCTCCCCTATCTTGAATTCAGCGAGCATCCAGACCGCAGTTCCTTGCTCGAGAGAGATTTGTTCACCATGAGTAGACACAGGCGCCCCGTGCAGTCTTGGGTACATGAGATGGCAGACCGATCGTCCTTCTGGGAGTCGTTCCTGCACTTTGTTCTTTCGTTGTGCGTCCTTGTCAAGAAGGTGAAGGAATTCCTGTCTTCAGAGTTGCCGGAGGAAGACTTGGAGGATTTCTACGATGCATTCGCCACGCTGAACTTGGACGATTCGCTTGATTGTGAAGAAGGAGGGCTGCCTTCTCGTTCGGCTGGGAACATGCAGTCCCTCTCGTTTTCTTCAACCTCTCATGCACTGAGTTCAGTGTTGCCGGACTCTGTGATACGAACTCACCTGTGGAGAGCACTCAATTCTCCACCATCGATTTCACTGCTGAGAAGACTTTGAGGCCTTAACCGCGCTTGGAGAGACCACTTGGACACTACATTGGAATGGACAGCGCTAGAATTTACCAGGCTTGACACTCCGGGTTATACCAGGTTCGTTGCTCGTCATGAGCAGGCTACGGGACAGCAGTTGCGCTATAGAACTCAGGGGGAACGTTTTAGCATGGAACTTAGTCACTTCAGGGCTGTGCTAGAGGAACCTCTATTTCGTATCAATGACTTGCAGTGGTGCATTGGAACTGATATGGACCCAGAGACAACTTACTACGCTAGAGTAGCTACAGAATATACTTAGTGATTAAATATGTACCTATTCTATATAAAGATAAAAGTATTTGTTCTATTTCTCGGTTTCAAGTGTGTCCTTCATTTTCAGCATGTCACGTACCTCAATGAATCGTAGCTTGCTAAGAGGCTTGGTGAGGCCATCGGCTGCTTGTTCTTGTGAGCGCACAAACTCGACACGGATGCGTCCTTTCTTCACATAATCTCGGATAAGGTGGCAATGTCGCTCAATGTGCTTGGTACGTGCGTGCATCACGGGATTCTTGGCCATCTTTATAGCTGATTGGTTGTCACACCAGATGACGGTCGGGCCTTCCACTTTCACCCCCATGTCATCAAAGAGGTTACGCAACCATTGGGCTTCTCGTCCTGCTTCTGCAAGTGCACGATACTCGGCCTCGGCAGATGACTGAGCTACTTCGGTCTGCAGCTTGCTTCGCCAAGAAATGGGACCAGTTCCCAGGGAGAACACAAAACCTGAGGTGGACTTACGTTCCTCCATGTCGCCAGCGAAGTCACTATCAGAGTATCCGCTTGCTATAATATCTCCCCCTCGCTGATAGTGAATGGCGAGTGAAGCATGAAGCTTGAGATAGCGAAATACGTACAAAGCAGCATCCAAGTGAGGCTTTTGTGGGGACGTCACAAACCGAGAGAGGAGGCCCACAGCAAACGCGATGTCAGGACGGGTGTTTTGTAAGTGAAGAAGCTTACCCACACACATACGGTAGTAGGTGGGATCTACAAGCTCGGCTCCCATGTTTGTTGAAAGGCGAGTACCAGGGTCCATGGGAACGGAGGCACCAGCACAATCGGTTAGGCCCAGGTCAGCGAGACACTTCAGAATATATCTTCTGTGAGACATGAGAATGCCGCCATCTGAGGCCTCATGAAACTGAACGCCCAGGTACAGGTTGAGCCGGCCGAGCATGGTCATGTCGGAGGTGGAACAAAGCGTGCGAATCAGCCACTGAATTTTAGGCTGGTGGCTGCCAGTGATCATAACGTCATCCACGTAAATGACGAGGAAAACGGTGAGATCACCATCGCGGAGTACGTACAAGCTTGGATCGTAGACAGCAGCAGTGAGACCAATCTGATGAAGAAATGAGTCAATCCGCTCGTTCCAAGCACGTGGAGATTGGCGGAGTCCATACAATGAGCGGTGGAGCTTGTAAACGCGGGTCTCCTGTCCAGGCTTGATGAAGCCTTGCGGTTGTGTTAGATACACCTCCTCTTGCAAGACGCCATTTAGAAGGCAGACTTGACATCGAGGTGAGTGACCTCCCACTGACGTTGAGCAGCCATGGACACTAGAGTTCGCATGGTGGTCCACTTGACCACAGGCGAGAACGTTTTTTGGTAGTCAACACTACAAGGACTACACACTACGAGCTACGTTTGACTATATACGTTTGTAATTTTAGCTACGATTTACTGCGGTTGACTGTTTTTTGCCTGATTGTTGGGTTTTAGCTACGCTTACATAATTCCTACTACGTTCTGTGATATTATCAACGCTTAAAGTACGGCAGGTTTATGGGGAACATGTTCCAATTGTGACTGTTGTTGGGAACAACAGCTTTCATTCGTAACTTACGACTGGAGCAACACGTTTTCTGTTGTTACTTAAAGCTCATGCTGTGACTGCCAGAAATTTGCCCACCGGCTCATATTCTAGTAAAAGTAACAAAAGGTAATTACAGATTAGACATTTGAAGAAACACGGTGGATTTCATAAAATGAGATCCATGTTGATTTAAAAGTTGAAAACTTGTTGCACAACTTTGTGCTTTGAACAGCATGGTCACTACTTGTTATATTGCCTAGCTAGGCGCCCCAATCTGCCAGGGGCATCCATAAATGAATCCATGCCTCTTCTACTAAGCAAATACATATGTTGCTCATGCATAAATTCTGTCATATCCACAAAAGCTAACCAGAATGTGGATACCAAACGCATATTTAGCATATTCCTCACTTCGACAAGCCTATCATTGGTTTTGTCTTTGCGAATTCTAGGCCATATCTCTGCAGCCACTATGTCGAGTGGAATGCTTGGAATTAGTTGATGTCCATGAAATCCTCTATCAGGAACAAAGTCCACTTCCCCATTCAGTCCTTTCAATATATCCTGTGGGCGTATTTTCTTTGACCCTCCATATATTTGGTAACGGTGACCCTCTCGAAGAGTTTATGTTTCTGCACCCGAGCAGCCCTTGAATTCGTGCACTTTATCTTCAATCTTTCGTTTCTTCTGTTCAGGCTTGATGTCTTTGATTGTCATAGTGTACCTGCTGGAAAACAATCCACGTTGCAAGCGACGTCAGAGCACATTTATTTTCACAATTATTGTATCCCATACTCGACGTTCTACTAGCCTTTGTACAGGACGATACAGTATGGGGCATTATACTGTTGAGAGTATGTCATCATGTGTTTCTCCCCGTATACATCAAAATTCATTTATTCACAATCCCAGAACTTGCACAGCCCATTTACAACTTTGTACAGTCAATTCATAACCACACAAATAACGACATATGAAAATAAATGAATATGCTGTCTACTAACAACCATTGCAGCTCTTGTAGAAAGAGGTAACGTACCTGCTGGAAATTTCGCACCTGATGGCAATCCCGGACCCTCTGCAAATTTCGCACCTGATTTCAATCCCGCACCTGCTACTCGTTCAAGTACGTCCTTATGACCCCAGGCGCTGTTCTTTCCTATGGAGAGACGGATGTAAAAAAAACCTCACGCGGTCACACGGTGTTGAAGGGCACTATTTTATGTCACACTACACGATGGAGATCAATCGAATTCTGGTTACGTATGACACAAAGAGCGAAGAAACGATTTCTCTAAGCACAGCGGTCACACCTGCGTCTGCACTGCCGTACCGAGGTGGTAGAGACAACCGGTCTGTACCGAAAATTTTCAGTCGCATCCACCGCGTGTTCGGATAACCTCACCGGCCGATATTAGTAGCCTGCATGTACAGCGTATGCATATGGTTACTATGTTCTGACCTGCTAGGGACCTTGCTCATCTTCCACTTGGCTCACTGACGGTCGTGCACCGCCCGCCTTCTACTCAAAATATCCCCGAAGTGGCCGCCTCTCTCGGTTCAGTCGGTGCAGTACTTTTTACTCCTGCGTTTTTTCAGCAGAATCCATACGATAGCGACTTCGAAGTCCCTGAATATCCTCTAACTCGCCGTCACTTTCTATATCGTCCATATCAATTGGTAAAATGATAGGTAAACCTTCTCGTAATTCACTGTTCAGAAACTCATGAACTGTAGTTCCCGCCGAAGTGTCCTCCTCTTCCTCGTCATCAAGAAACTGTGTTTCCATATCATCTATACGAAAGGTATAAGTGGAAAACTCACCAGCGTGATCCTCGCCGGCGTCGTCATCCGCCTCTACGGCAATCAGCTCTCCAGTCCTTTCTGTCTGCCTGGCATTTTCGATATTCTCCAGGGCATCCAGTCCCTCAGCACTTCTCTCTGCTTCGCTTGAACCTTCCCCAAATTTTTCTTGCCTATTCTGTGCTTCACGTTTATAAACTACTAATTTAGACCTAGGGTCTACTTTTACAATGAATTTCCAGCCCTGATTAATTGGGTCATCTACATAAAAAACTTGTGTGACGTCCTTTGGGAATACAAATGGTTCATCCTGGAGTTTGTCATCGCTTAGAACTACTGACGTTTTAACACGTAATAGCCCACATTCGTCTACAAGCACAGTTGCGTTAGGACCATGTTGACGGATTATTGTATTCCAAAACTTCCCCTTGAAAAGCACTGTTTCAAAGCTGTCGAAGCTGAGTCTTACAATACTTTCAACATACCCAAAATATTATGTTTCTTTTCCTTCAACTTCGAACCAAGCTGAGAGCCCAGAGTCCATCGTGTTTTTCTTTTGTAGGTCACGAGACAATATACGAAAGTGCTTCCCAAAAGCCCAACACATCGTATAAACATCAGCCCTATCTCCCGGCCCTACTGCAATGTCCAATTCCATTTGGGAGATGTGTGTTTTTTTAGAGATTTCGGACTGGATTGTTGGGAAAATCCAGCTAGTGAAAGACGGCCGCCCAGACAATGTACCCCATTCATTGTTGTACCTCTGTCTCCATCTCTCCATACATGGTGCATTCAATAATAAGAAGCGGTGTGCTTGTTCCCTAAAAACAGGACTCATTAACATATTGGATCCGTTTTTGGGAAGCACAATCCCAGTCAGTTTGGCATCTTCTTCACTAGGCTTTCTAAGAAGAAGAGCTTTTTTGTGTAAACGGATGGAATATTCATTAACGTAAAACATGGCTTCTGCACATATGTATCCTTCTGCCATAGAACCCTCCGGGCGAGATCTTTGTCTCACAAAATCTTTCAACTGTTTTAGGTATCGTTCTTGGAAATACATCCACCTCACTAATACTGGACCACATAACTCAACTTCCTCCACAAGGTGCTCAATGTTGTGAAATTGAATGTCCAAAAGAGATAGCGGCAAACACATCTCAATTTCACAAAGAATTTCTGCGGCCTCAATTTTTTTTTGCCAAATATCCTTCTTTGCGATTTCCTTAGAGCACAACCATTTGAAAAGGGAGGATATTTTGTAAATAATCTTTCTTATCTCTTCTGTGAGTGTGCCACGCACGGCGATAGGAAACAGATCATGCAATAGGTTGTGATAATCATGAGTCTTAAAGCCAACAATCTTTCGGTCATTAAATTTGTGTTTAAAGGAAGAGCCATATCCAAAAGGAGTCTTCACATTTGATAGCAAGCGAATTACCTCATCATACTCATTTGTGGTCCATATCCAATTGGCCGCTTCGTATGTCCCATCCTCTCTTGGATGGAAATCCTTCATGAGATTAAATTCTGCCATCGATCGTCGCAACGCTAAAGAATCCGCTTTACTGCCCTTGCAGTTTGAGAATATTTTCAAAAGTGCCGCACAAACATTTTTCTCCGTATGCATTACATCAAGGAGGTGTGGCACTTTCAAATGCTGCAAACATCAAATATTACACCCAATCCCCACCCCCCAATTTTTTGGTTAGTTTCTTATTCAAATTAAGTGTTTTGTACAAAAGAAGGTACATATGATGCTATTGCATACAGTTGAACTACCTACTGCTTAATGCTATACTAAAATGTAAGAAATACTTCATTTTGACTGTTGCTCATACTTTGCATTATATAATAACAGCGAAAGGACGAATCAACCATTTTATGGTATTTACCTTTTTTTTACAGGCTGCCCCAACATGAAAAAAAAAAATTTATAGAGAATAAAAAATATTTTTGAATATCGAATGAAGTCTACGTTTTAACCCAATTTGAATCAAATCAATCCGAGTTAAATTCCACTCGGGAGAAATTTTCTAAGAAACACACTTCTACATTGTCTAGTGTAAGAAAACTTACTATTTGGGGAAAGTAATGATGTTCTCTCCATTTAAAAATTTGCAATATTTGATTGTATAATAGATTGTCAAGTTTTCACAAATCATACAAACCTTCAAATTATAAAAATAAAATTTGTGATTCCTGATAAGTATTTGAAGTTAGATGCTTATAAATTCATTATGACATGATAAATAGCTATTTTTAGAAATTCGACCGATGGATACTTACTAAAAATCAACATCCTCATTTTCTCTTTTGGACCAAACTTCATGAAAGTGGAAGAAGTAATTTTTTATAACACATTTATGTTTTGCCCTTACCCCCTCCGTCATTTGGGGGTTAACCGTAGAATTCTCAAAATACTTTCTCTTATCAAAGATTCATTATTACATTCTCAATGGATCACTAAAATGGACTTAATAATAGAAAATTTTGTATTGTACATATGTATGCACATAGTAGATATGTTCTATAATAATCCCCATATAAAATAAAATAAAATTTCAATTAATTTTGCATGGTATTCCTTTAAAAACCATTTACAACTGCGAAATGAACAATAGAACATCAAAAACTACAGTTATGAAATCGAAATAACATGCCCTTCAACATGGTATGTTTTACAGTATTTGATATTTAACATTTAGAAAAATCATTTACCATACTCACAGTTTTAACTTTGAATGAAACTCGAAATACACCACTTCTTCTAATGTCAGTCAACAAATAAAATTATCTTCTATATTATATTATTACTGTAACTAGCATTGGAATGAAGAAAACTTCGTAAGAATATAAATCATCATCGTCTATAGTAAAGTCACACAGCAATAATTATGTAGCGTCCACAATATACTCGGTGGATGTCAAACTGTTTAAACAAAATCTTTTACACGTCTTCCAGGCTATTATTCATTAAAATTGAAAATTCTATACGTGAACGACATTAACCCTTTAACGTCCCAATTCAACTTTGTTTTCAAAGAAACGTTATAAAATGTTAGATGAATACCAAAAATTGAGTTGCTGTACAAAGCAAAGTTGTAAAAGTCAACGTGAAAATCACATCTATACGGTTGGATTTATCATGTTTTTTATTAAGTATTTTAAATTATTTTTGAAAGGTTTTCTCTTGAAATTTGATTAAAAATCCCACATTAACACCAAATTTTTTAAAATATTGTAATGAAATTGGAATAACATGCTCTATGAGATGGTATGGTTCCCATTATTTGATTCTACTTATTTTGGAAAATCATGTTTTAGGTCTCACTTTTTGAACTAAGAATGAAACTTCACATAAACCAATTGTGTGATTTTTCCAAAAAACATAATAACCCATTTTATATTCCCAAACCGCACAATAGATAGTAAACTTGCACAAGAACCAAGAAAAAATTATTTGGATGAAAACCGTTCAATTTGGATGAGAATCCAATAACTTGAATCTGTCCATCGTCCAGATATTGGACGCAGGAACATTCAAGGGTTAATTAGGACCACTGTATAGGTAGATTATTGTTACATACAATAATTACTGAAAACCTGTTGTTCATATTTTTCGATCACCATTACTTTCTCTGTCTATATTGGTTAAGATGAAGATCTCTCAACAGTATTGGAATGCAAGTCTTAAAGGTTTTTTTTTTTTTTTTTTTTCTATTTTTTCGTGACTGTAAAAATCCCTAATAATTTAAAATCTTCTAATTATCAAGCACTACTCTACCTATTTACTTTTTTGGTTACCCGTTGCTGTACCAGTGAAAAGCATGCCATTGACAGCTTCTACCACAACAGTACTGTAAACAGAGTTCAATAATCTTAACTCTTATGTTTCTGGCTTCATTTGCAAACATCTTACAAATTATCCTTCAATATTCAAAAACATAATTTTTAATATGTTAGATCTTATCCCTGTAAGGACCTTGCATCCAAATTTTTCATGTTTTTTTTATCATAGCCAATGTTGTTTTTCCAAATGAATGAATATGCTCTTCCTTTTAATTTAGAAAATGAAGTTTTATTGACTCTAGTTTTCACTTCAGTTTTCGATTTTCATAAATTTCAATTATCAAATATTTTATTTATATTACAAATATTGTAGCTTCAGGTGTGAATTACATTGCATTTGATGTTCGCTTTTTCAATTTTGTAATTAAATTTAATAAATTTTACAAAAACATATAATGTGATTGTGCATTGGCGTTTCGACATGCTCTAAAAAATTAATAATTGTTGAAGATTTGTTGAAATACAATAGAATTTCATGAAGTACTTCACCTAAAATGTTGTAAATATTTCATCTTGTATTAGAAAAATGTAAAAAAAAATGAACTAATAGGGAACATATAATTTTATGCCTCATAAATACTGAAATATGAGTTTATCACTTCTTGAAAGCTAAAATGTGTATAAAAGTGTCGTTTTACTACTCTCCACAGGAACGGTACGTTAAAGGGTTAAAATGCACATCAATCCGACTGTCATACAGACACCAAGATTTCAATTTCATACTCGTTTTCAGATATTCTTTTTTCCCAAGCAATTACTTGCATAAAATTTTTATTACAGTAAATGTAATAGTAATATGAAGTTAGTTATGCCCACTTTTACTGGAATTTCAAGGACTCACTACTCTCAGCAGACTTTTCTTTCATCCATCATTGTTGTTAAAATTCATTATTTCTTAATAGAAATGAACCTCTTACGGTTCTGTCTAGGACCATGGAATCATGTTTTCTCTGTCACCGTCAATTTCTCTACGAAAAATTACACCAATAAGAAAATTTGTATTATTGGTATACGTTGTCCCATGTCTTCTAGAACCAATGATTTTCTTCTAAATGTTTGTATGAGATGACATAAATAAGGTTCTGATAAGTGATAGAAATAACATCTCCACCATTAAAAATTTACAATAAAATTACAGTTTCTGTACGAGAATATTAAATAACTACTATTGGGTGGAAATAATCCTTGTTTCATTTAGATTTTCGTAAACATAGAAATTCCAGCATAAGGCATTCTTTGGTTCTGCCGAAACTTCCAGGTTCAAATTTCACTGGCATTATCACTGGGGTAATTTTAATCAAATAAATATTCGCATCTGATTACAGCATTTACGATTGGTAACTTACCTTGTCTGATGCTATTTAACCGTCGTAAATTTTAACACATGGTTTATTTTGGACAGACATGTCTCTACATTAACCTTGACCTTCACTGTCGACGTTTTCTAAAATAGTCACATCATGATCCACAAGAAAATCACAAAAATTATAGATATCACTAACCTTGTAATAAGGGAGACGGAAAAAAATGGATTTGTCTTTCATCCCTGACTCCTTTAAAGTCATTGTCCTCTCGACTGCGACCTTCCGCCATATCTTTAACCAAAACTTCCCAGAAGTCCTGCCTGGCTTCGGTACTTGTAAGTATGACACGCCATCGAACTTGTGTTTGTTTCTATTCCGACGATATCAATGCTTCATGGGTACATATTTTCGATGGCCATAATAAATAACTTTTCTCAAATGGGGGCACCTTTTGGATTCTAGTACATGTGGACCACATGGAGGGCATGCCTTTAACCCTTGAGTTTGTAAAGAAGAACAAACCCCATAACCTGGAAAATCATGAATTGACCATAGGTAACATGCGAACAATTTGAAAGAACTCTGCGTGTTTGCATCATACGCATCGACACCGTCCACCCATAATGTGAGTAATTCATCTACCAAAGGTTCGAGATAAGTGTTCATGTTCTTTACTCTTTTTTTCCCTGCAGCATGCGATGACTATCGTTAAATAGGAAATAAATCACAACAGTAATGCATGTGAAGACATTTGTTCTTCCAATACCAAGGGGATCTACGTACCTAAATTCGGACTTCCATTTCTTATTTTCTTAAACGTATCACTACTTTGTAGAAAAATCAAACTACATAATTTAGCCTTCATGATTTATCAATTACATTCATTAATAATTATCTTGCAAGGAATTGAATGTGTTTGGATAGTCTTGAAATATAAAATTTACCTAGATTCAATACGGCCTCCCTAACAATTACATTAGACAGAAACTTCCGGAAAAAAACATATTACAAAATATCATTACAAAATAGGTTTTTTTTTTTTTTTTTCCTGAGAGTCCTTACAGAATTCAATATATACGCACATGAATTTTTATTCCATAGACATGATCACTGTACATTTAAAAACTAGAAAGGTGAAGATGCTAAGTACTGTTATGAAACTTTGAGCTATAAACCTTCCACTAGCTACAAATACTATATAATTGCAATTATACATATTTTTAGAAGTGAAGTAATCACTACGCTTAATTAACTTCCGTTTCAGTTGTTATTCCCTTAGAGACAAATGTCGTGTTTAAAATTGAAATTGATATTTTCCAGCAGACATGTAGAAATTGGATGCGTGGAAGTTCAAGGGTTGATTATATTTATTACATTAATAAATTATCATATTCATGAATGAAGATTTTGAATAGCACCACAATCTGGAGTCCCAAATCAGAATTAACTAATCAGGGATGACAACAATTTACTATCAAGTTCAGTTACTCATATTCTCAGTTACAATGAGATTATGACAGCCATTATCATTAAAAAGGAGAGTGCTATATCTATGTCCACAAATACATATGTATGACGTGGTCGATTATTGAGTACATTATCAAGAATGACATGCTAGAAAAACCTATCCATATGAACATTACGGGGATGCTTTTTTTACCTGGAACAATTGATGATAATTGAATGTGGCCCTTGTGAGTAGCTAGTTTAGGATTCAAGTTCAAAAGAGTTAGAGTAACCGGCCATATAGAATGGCTAGCAGACTGATGCCCGTAGGGGTTTAGCCCATCTATGCCGAGCTCCAACCAAACACTACGAGCATCTTGCATTTGAGGATACTTGTCTTCAACAAATTGCCATGCAGGACTATCCGCAGGAATCCTCCTGATGTCATCGTCACTGCGATTATCTCGATGCCAAACCATCAGAGGAGACAGTGTGCTGCTTCGGTAATAAGCCAATAGTCTAGGGATCAAAGGAAAATACCACGTCTTTTGCAAGCACCCAATCAATGCACACTCAAAAAAGTTAGTGGGGCCAATAGAGTACGAGTTTGAAAATAACAATGTTTTCATTATTCACTTATGTATCAATGAAAATATAGTGTAATTGAGTAAAACCTATTATGGTCTACCTTTCTGGGAACATCCATCTTTTGCGTGGTGTCTGTGTAGCGGGACAGGTTGCACTTCGGGCAAAATTTCCACTTTCCTTTTACTGGACCATAGTAAAGGGTTTGGTCACATGGACAAGCATCATACACTTTGTAGTCCAAGCCTACATCTGCCAAAATCTTCCTTGCTTCTGCTCTTGATTTTGGCATTTTAGAATTCAAATGTTTTGGAATGACCTTCTCCGAAATGGTTTGAAAAATGGAGCCCATGGCAATGTTGGAAATTTTCTTCTCTGCTTGAATGCTTAGTAACAAGAACACAATTTCGAGTCTGCTGACGTCAGCACCATCAAATATAATTGTTGCTGCCTCTGATTCTAGAAAAGAAAGATCAGGACATTTGTCATTTTCATGGGTAGACAGCACCGGTCTATCTTCCCCACGGAGCATTTGCATATACTCATGCAGCACAAAGTTGTCATCCCACGTGGTGAAATCATCGTCATCTGTGAGGTCTCTTTCACCTTCAGCTCCTCCAGATGTTGACGGATGGTCGACATTTTGAGATTCTTCCAAGCTAACCCAATTAGGATCAACAACCAGCATCTGTGCATTGAACAGAGCCTGGGAACACAAACATATGTTAAAATTTATTCAGAAGAAGTCCCACGGACACAATACAGGCCTCTTTAATGATGCATTGTTAGCTACAGAGTGGCTAAATGATTCGGACAACGATGTACATTCCGCAGTAAACTTTGAATGTGAAAGTAATTGCAAGCCTGAAGTGAAGTGCCCTATGTAATTTTTTGATTTTACGGTACTTTTTTAGTGATCTTACTATTTTAATTACTTTTCATTACTTTTCTGTGAAATGCAAGCAAATATTTGAAGAATAAGGTGGAAAGAAAATCATTAGTTCTGATGTAATGTGTACTGAAATATGAATGTCTGAAGTACTTTGTTCACAAATGTTTAATCTGAATATTAATTATATAAATATATACATAAATATAAATAAATATGTACAGACATTCATATATACATAAATCACTTTTTACAAAAAATTATTCAAAACTTTATTAAATTCAGAAATACTCATATATGAATTTTTGTATGTTCAAAATTATGTATGTATATGTTTGGATATGAACATGTATATGTATGTGTATGGATGAATCTCTGTACGTAGATATAATTTGAAGAATGGACCCGCCTTTCGAAGGTTATTTTTTATACTAATGCAATATCGTTGCATCAGTGCTTTGTACCACATGTATCAAAGTTATGAGTTTCAATCATGTTAATTCAATGTAGTTGGGCAATTTTCTAATTAGAAATACTTAGAATTAATTATACAAAAGCAAATGTATTGGATAAGACTACATTACAATAAATTTGTAATTCCATTTTTTGATTTTACCTCAACAAATGAGATATGCATGAATAAGACATCAACCCATGTGAAGTAGTAAATCTTCAATTGTCTCACGCAAAGTAATTGTGATGTGAAAGTAGTAACTAGTTGTTGAAGTCAATGTCTTTTTCTTCATTTACAAATGATATCTTATAAATGTTGCCTACATCTCCGAGATAAAATTACTCTTTATATTAGGTGGAAATTTTTGGAACATATCATTTCACAAATTAAGTGAAGTACGTTACTAGGATTTTCGAATATATGATTAGATTACAGTAGATATGATTTTTTATTCCAAATTTTTACCTTACGTACAGAAATGTTAAATTCAAAAGTAACATGATAATAAGTAACACATAATGTATGTTAGGGTCAGATTCTGACAATACACTGTCGGAAACAAATTTTCATATCATATTTTGAAAAGTCCACGTTACCATAAACCAATCACAAGATGACATGTGGCACTTCTGGACAATATTTTTATTATTATTAACGAAACTCACCACGGCATCTAATAACCTTGGAAAATTAAAGCTCATTTCCATAAAAGACTCACACTACTATTATAACTATTACATATAACATAGTGTAGTAAAACTGTGACGAATAATACAAAATATTTGAAGACGTGAGTTACAGCAACGTTAATGATGAACTGAATTTGTGTTACCATTCTACATGAAAACCATTATTTTTTTATTTTCGTTATTAGTACATAATAAATTGGTGCTTGTTTAATATTGACTATTGCATGCTTCTCATCTGTTACATTCAAATGCACAAAATGTTTCCTCACGTTACTACCAGTCAATGCTGTATGATGTCATATCGCTGATAAATTAATTTAAACTATGTGACAATATCAATTTTCAAATGTAACGCATTCCATGCAATGATCACCATTTTTTACTATTATGTAGCCGAAATTGATGTGATTTTCATTTTTTTCATTTGTAAATTATGTTGCTTGAAACCTTGATTAAATATGAAACGAGTTCTACTGGTAGATAGGTGTCTGCATTTCATACTACACAGTCATTTTATTGCACTGCAATTACAATTCGACGTAGTTCGGTTACATACTGTAACTAGTGGGACCCGTGTCATTGAGCACATTGAGCTTGGGCTGTCTCCTCGACGGATTCCGGCGCGGAACAGTCGAATGAGACAAAACATGCTATATTTTATAATAGATATCGATACCACCACAACCTCATGAACAAAGGTATAGAAACACGTATGTAAATATGTTCACCCCAATTTTTGGTTCTTAATATGATTGCAAAAACAACAAATGTAATTGCAATATGAAATTTAGACACGTGATAGTGTGTAATGCACCTGATATTTACTAGAAGTGTTGTGCAATCGGACATGTTCTTCCACAATTGATAATAGTCGTAGTTGCAGTTTATCGTTTCTAGCGCATTTGCAGCATGGGCAAAAAACTTTGTAAACAGGTTGGACTGGTATTTCTCCCCGTTCCTTATTTTTTCGGCTCTTTCGCTTCCTCGTCGGTGTGGGACTACAAGGTGTAGGTGACATCACATTTGGCAATGCCGTGGGACTGGCAGCGGTGTGTCGTTCCACCCCGATAGGCTTGTAATCCCTAGGCATTGTAACATGTCTACACACATTGCATAAACCGCATTAGTTGATTATAAATATGTATAATATGTGGAGTTTGGAAAAGCTCAATATAAGATCCGTATTAACATGTATGGTTTGTTGTCATCCTAAAATATAAACAATAGACATTGTGATTTGGGCGTATTTCACAACGAAAAGGGGATCCGATAGAAGATGTTTAAATTTTTGTGAGATTCAATCAATGAAGGGGTTTAATTTTTTCTTTTACACATTCACTTAATTAGAATTACAATTCCATTTTTACATCCTTTAATGTGCAGGCTAGCTGAGAATTATAATAATTATAACTTGTAGCAAATCCTAAAATAAATTTCAAAATTACTGCAGTAATGCTAACTTGGAAACATGATTCACGGCAAAGTATTAAAATTAGAAAATGAAGTGTTGATTAAAAATTCTGTTAAGAATACGACCGTGTATTTGACTTCACATTGTATTCATTCACGTACACGCTTTCAACGGGGGTTTTGCTACCATTGTTTTGCACCAAAAAATGTAACAAACGACATAAGCTTGAATGTCATATTATTATCAAAACTTTTGAAATCAATCGCCCTAAGTTATAGATTTCGGAAAGGAAGATGTGCCTCATTTGTATTATAGAGTATGTGTTCAATTGTAGGTCACATGTTTATGTGCTCTTTGCAATTTGGTATGAAATTGACAAATGGGAATTTGATAATGCAAATGTTTGCAATCCCCATGACATCAATTTTTTAACATGGTATTAAATATTTCCGAAATTTACCACTGGCAATTATAGTTCACATTGATTAAGTGGTTTGAAAAACCAAAATAAACCTTATAGAACACGTTTAACCGGAGTGCTCAGTGAATTATGTAAATTACAACTGTAATTTATCCAGCCACTTCTGTTTACCCTGTGCAGAATTGCAGACTCCGGGATTTACTGATAGCAAATGAAAAAACTAGAGGACATGTAAAAAGAAATACCTTTTTACAGCCGTGGTAAAAACTCAAGATATCACAATCAATCTCGTCGCGGTTGATGTGCGGTAATTGTGCATGGAAAAAGACAGAATGGAAGATTTCACAAGATATGTGAGTCCCGTCGCCATGAACAGCAGCTACGTTGCTACGAGCTTGTCATCGTCATCTCTTCTCGAATTGTGTTCATCCAAGTTGCCTTTCAGGTGTCTCTTGTTTTCTCATTACTTTTCGTTGTCTCAACTTCGTTTCTCTGCAGAGGGCAGTCCGTTGTACCTGTGTATGCGCAAGTAGATAGTCGTTCACAGCAATGTGAATCCTTTTTCTCTTCCGCCCAGTAGTTTCTGCCGTCTGATTTTAGTATCCTTGACGTCGATGGCAGCGCGCGGAGAAGTCCAGTGCTGCAGTTGTGAAGGGAGTCAGTCCGTCGATGGCAGCGCGCGGAGAAGTCCAGTGCTGAAGTTGTGAAGGAGGTTCATTCCGTCGGTGGCAGCGCGCGGAGGACTCCAGAGCTGCAGTTGTGAAGGAGGGTCCGTCCGTCGGTCTCTGTGGAAATTAAGTTGCGGTTAGGGAAGAAGGTAGTTTGAGCTTGTAGAAATTGCGTATACAACGAAACTTCTGAGGGAGTCGAGGTTATAGAATTTCCCGCTGCGCGCTGTAAGTTTTCGGAGTTCTGAACTGCCCTATTGTCAATTATACTTGCGGTAGAATGAAGGACGCAAAAATAAAAGGGAAGCGGAAGTTGAGTGGGTCGGAGGGGGACGATGGGAGGAAACGAAGGGAACCTGGACCGCCCGTGGAGGACGATCCAAACAATGTGTTGCGAGTGAAGCCGGTCGATTCTCTATATCCGAGGCAGACAGTTGCGCAAACGGCCGCCCAGGCAGTAGAATCGGAAAGTGCTGAGATGCCGAAGCCAGGATGTGCGCAAGAGAGGGGTGCGACTGGGACAACAAGAGGTACCTCCGGCACGAGGATGCAGAGAACGGAGACTACGTCGGCAATACCACCGTTGCTCAGTACTGCACGGAAGAAACCCAAGGTACAGCAGTCAAAACGACATGGTCCAAGCAAACCGAGAGGGAAGGGCAGAAAGTCCGCTACAGAGACAAAGGAAGAATTTACGCATGCAAGTCCAAGTAGTCAGAAGCTGAAACGGAGCTTTTAGAAGTGCACTACACGGCAGAATGGAGACGGCAACAACAACCTTTCTTCTGTTAGAATGTCTATCTCTCAGAACGATACATACATGAATGTGACTATCTTATCACCCAGAAGTCAGGATAAGAAGAAATCTCGAGGGAGGAGTGCAACTACGACAATGGTGGCAGCGTCGTCGAGCAGCGGTGATTCAGAAGACGAGGAAGTGCGGGGCGTCAGGGAGGCAACGACGGCTGCAGAGAAACAACCAGAGCCTGAGCGGAGCATTGCAAGCGCCATGCAGTCAAGGAGGACAAATGAAAATCAAGAGCGTCATCGTTCTAGTAGGAGCGAAGGAAGTGTTCGATCATTGCAAGGCACATTGAACGCCTTGACACCATCGATACCACGTGTACGAGATAACGATGACCCGCCCACTGCAAGGAACAAAGTGGTCCAAACTGTAGTGGACACAGGCTCTCCAGCAGATATGCACGTCTCTGGGGGTACTCCAAGTGAAGCTCCAGTGCCGGGTAATCTTTTTAAACGCACTGAAGCTCTAGTGCAGTCGGAGGAAGTGATAATAGTTCAAGGATTTTGCATGCCGGATTTTGTAGAAGCTGGTGAAGTACACCTGGGGATGCACGTCTCAAAAGGAGTGGCGGGGCCTGAAAGTTTGACACGTCCGCTTGGGGAGGGAGCAAGTAAAAGTCAGGAGCAATGTACCACAAAAAAGCTTGATCCGCCACTCCCACCGAAGAGTCCAACTACATATAATAATCAGAAAGCTCCTGAACATATTTCTCGAAGCATATTTGGAAGTTCGAGTCCCGGACTGGGCTTCCAAACTCCGCGAGGACCCTTGGGTGGAACTAGCCTACAAACTCCAACCGTGTGCACGCCAAGTAAGTCAAATGAGGACATGACGACGAAGCGTAATGACACGCTGAAGCGACTTCCAGCAAGTGATCCAGCAAATTTTATGGAGGGGAAGAAAAAGGTAAGTGAAAATTGTGGAGTAGTTACTTTGTTATGTGAAGTATTCTAAAGTACATATTGAATCAATTGTTTGTTGTTGTCATTAATAAGTACTGGAATGAAAGGACGGAAGCATTATTGTTTCAGTTCATCCTTGTCATAGATTTTGTTAAGTTATTGATTAAATTTTATATTTGGGTGAATGTGCAGTTCACAGTATAATGTATGTCAAACTCAAATTGTTAGACTACTAAAGTGTTGCAGTAGGGGATTACATCGAATCTTTATTTGTCCAGTTTTTTCCTTTATGAGACCATGTTCTGATGTTTTTAAATTTAAGGATTTTAGTGTATAGTATACCAAAACAGCTTTGATATTGTTGATTTACTATGTACTAAGAGATGGAGTCAAGTGATGGGGACACACCATGGTAGTCCTTGATTGTAGACGGAGTTTTATGACATTTCTGTTTTTTGTTGTTGGGAGAATATAAATTAAAATAATAAGGACTATGACTGTCCAAATGTTATTTTGAAAAGTTCACGAACAGAACATAAAGGTTGATTTATTGCAAGGAATTTCTAAGGCGGTAAGTGAGATTTGCTATTATTTAGGTATGTAATTGGTGAATGAAAATGAAATTCAAGCACACAAAGTAGCTAGGGATATCGGGGGACAATTTTTTATTGGACTTGACACTTGTAGGAGATTAGGGCTTTTTATTTTTCTGGCTAATGTGGTTTCTATATTTTATAAATTATCGTCTATGTAATTGGTGAAATTGTTCTGGTTATGAATTACAGCACTGAAGTACACGAACTTTAAAAAATTAAGAATCAGTCGTTTCGTTGTGGAAATATGTTAACTTATGTTTATGGTAATGGATTTTATTATTATTGTAATGAAATAGGTAGGTAGTAGTTCAGGTCATGTCGTTACCAAGCGCTGCAGCGTGTTGAAAACCTGAGAATGTGAGTACGTTGATAAGTGAAGGAGTTTCTGTAATTTCTATAACATGAAGTGTGGTGTATGAGCAATTCAACACATCGATTTGTAATTGCTTAACTGTCACGGTTGGCATGTTTTGCAGTGCGTTTGGGGAACTAACATCATTTGGTCCATGATAAATGCAGGAGCTTCTGGCAGGGGGCAAAGAGAAGACAAAGAAGAAGTTAAAGTCCAGAAGACATATTGAGGCTGGAGGGGCGTCAAATATGAACTTAACTGCACCTGTCGTCGTTGATGGAGGGAAATCGCCCGAACTGGAGGTGATTCAAAAAAAGATCATGGAGCTCGAAGCACAGAAGAACAAACTCTTGGCTAGCAGCAAGGGTAAAGAGCACGCGCAAGCACCATCTCCAAGGATCAGGACTAAAGGGCAGCAATCCGCAAAGAGAGCTACAAAGTGTACAGTTCTAGCAAAACTGAAAAATGTAACCACTGGTAAGAGAATCAAACCTCGAAATTCCAATTACATTGATTCTTTCAACACCAGTGGTGGTTAAATCAACGTGGCTCTATCAGATCCCCATAATATTGGGATTTGGGATAGTGTGAGAGATGTTCCGGAATGCGAAACAAATGCATTAGGAGAACCTGTAGGAAAATTTTGGACCCACATGCAAAGTTATATACATGACAGGGCACCATGGCTTTTTAAATGGCACTTGCCATGGCCGCAGCAGGACCCAGAGATGATTAGATTGTTTAAGTTGCGGGTCAAAAGTCTTTACCCTGGTGATTATGAAGAGAAATTTGTACTTTCTGAGGTAGCCAACAATATTAGGCAGCGGAGGGTTAGGGTTAGAAATCACATGAAAGAGAACGGATGCAAGGATTTTACCCCAATAGCCCATGGTTTGACAAAGGAATCATGGAGTGCAATTTGGGATTCTATTTCTAACTCTAGCTACGTGGAAAAATCTAATAAATGCAAAGTCGCTGCCGATGCACGGACCAGGAGAATTTCATTCACGCATCGATTAGGTGCGGGCGGAGTTGCTGGGCTCATGAGCAAATTTGTAAGTTTTCTCTACACAAAATGTCGTTGATAATTGTGAATGTGATGTGATATCATGCATAGGTAGTTTCTTATGTACAATGTAAAATACTTTATGGTAATGGTTGTGTAAACTACAAACTGTTGTCAATTTGATAAGACATTGTGCTCGTAGTTTTTCCTTGAATGTGCAAATTTTCTGTCGATAACTATGTTACTGGAATATGAAAGTCAATAAGCAATGTATTCTGTATAAAGGAAAAATCAAGCAACTGTTTTATTCTAATAGTTTCATGAGGTTGTATGCTGTGTAATCAATACTTTGATATTATACTGGTTGTTTATGCTGTATACGCTTTACTGATATATGGTTTATATTGAGTATGCCAAACTGCCGTATTGCTTGTATTAGGGGCAGAGATTGGAATTTTATGGCGGTCATTTTTATTTGTGAAAGGTGGACTCATGTATTAGTTAAAAATTCATAAAACGTATTCATCTGTTCCATGATCGAATGGCAGTTTACAATACATCTAATCCGGTATTATATTTTGCACAGGACATTGTATTTGTGGAGGACAACGTCTTTCCTTGTTTCTTTATTATCTCAAATTCCTTGTGACTATATGAGTGAGGTTTATCATAACCACAGTACTGTTCAATGTGCAGGAGAAAGAATTCGAGCGTCCAGTAACCAATGAAGAGGTCGAATTCGCTAAGAGGATGGGAGTTCCTGCGTTGTTTGAGCGGACGCATGGGAGATACAAGAAGGGGAAAAGCATAGAGGCAGTGGCTGGACCGGTCATAGAAAATGAGAAGAGAAAGAAATTGAACAAACCCAAAGGGATGAAGCGAACGGGAGACAAAGCAGAAAGACTGAACAAACGCATGAGCAGCGATCTCGAGGAAGACAGCGCGCATACTTCAAGCGGTTCTGACGAAGATGGCAACGATGAGTACCGTGACACTGATATTAGGTCCAGTTCATCAGGAAGCGGCGAATCATGTTCGGCGGACTCTGAGAAATCTGGGCCACAAGATGAGGATGCAAAAAATGAGGAGGAGGACGCTGGGGAAGATGAAGAACATTATGGGGGAGGTGGTAAGACTCTCATGGAAGAGAGCAACGACACTGAAGGCGAGGGCAGACTTCATGGCAGTGAAGGAAGCGAATCAAATACACCATCTGAATCAAACAGCTGATGGAGAATGATTGAAGATGCACGTCTTTGTAATGTTTGTGTATAGAGAATTAGACGTATGAGAGTCATGTTTCTTTGAACACTATATGTACGGTAGAGGAGTACCAGTTTTGATTAACGACGTCATATACACACTGTTTTTTGGATTCGGTGAAACCTGTCTAAAGCTTTGTACACAGAAACATTTAGAGCGCCAAAACCACTTATTGGTGCAAGATAGGAATGCACTAGCATGATAGCATATGAGATTTTTTGTATATCCAGACGATACCAATGGGGCGGGCATGCCACTGGTAATGTAGTAAACCATACGCCTTGGTAGTGTGATTAATAAATATAATTACTACCACGTGGAGCATCAACAGCGCATTTAAGTAAATGGTCAATATCTGTTCTTACAACCTCGGTGCTGTATATTGACGTGTGGCAGAAGTTCGTCAACTCTCAACTTGATGGTCACCGCTTAATTAACGAGGATTTCGCCCTATTATTTTGGCATGGGCAAGTAAATTACTAATTACAGGGATGCCTTTCAAGTTCACTCGGATAAGATAGAGTCAAAATAGGAAGGTTTGTAAAAGTAATAAAGTTTCAGACGGGTAAATGAAATTCTTAAATCGAGTGACACGGTAGATATCTCGATTTAACTGTCGCATAATTGAATGTGGGTGCACCACGTGGTGAACATCCGCAAACTAGAAGTTGAAGGGAACGCAGGTACCATTGGAACGGAGCCGCTCCCCGGTGATATTCCGGCGTAGATATGGTTACGCCCCTGGCGTAGAAGAATTTCGAACTACGTCTCCAATAGCGACCGCTACGTTTGAAAAATGGACCAACAGTGTACCAACAATGCAATTAGCTACGTTACAGCCGTAGTGCCCAGTGTAGTCACCTAGTAGTGCAATACCTTCCACTTGTTCATCTCCTCGAGCTACGAGACGCGCCTTGTATGTAGGAGTACCATCCGCGCCGGATTTAAGCTTGTAGACCCACTTCGCATGAATGGGCCTGGAGCCGGGCGGGAGATCTACAAGAGTCCAGGTTTTGTTGCACTCGATGGAGGCGAGTTCAGTCTCCATAGCACGAAGCCAGTCAGGGTGACCGGCAGCTTGGCGATACGAGTGAGGCTCCTCCACATGCTGAACAGCCTCAACGAGATCAGCGGTGCACGTCACCAGGGAGACGTAATCTCGTACCCACGTCGATGGCGCGCGCTCGCGGGAGGAGTGGCGAAGCGAGACGTCGGGGACAGAGGGCGAGTCCGGCGAGGTAATTGGAAGAGCAGCCCAAGGACGTCGTGTATAGACACGGACCTCGGGAGTGTCCGGAGCTGGATCAGAATCATCGAAGCTGGGGAAAGTTGGCGGGGGAGACTCAGACTGATCGGCAGCGACGTCAGGGGCAGGAGGCCGGAGGGTGCTACTGGGAGATGAAGGCCCTGGTAGTGAGGGCGGGCTGCTTGGACTGTCGGAGTCTTGAGTCATCGCGGAATCTGGATCCAAGACTTCGATGGTGGCACTGCCTGAAGGACGAGGCTCCAGAGAGACACTAGGAAACCGTGGTCCTGGGCTGTCTACGTACCAGAAGCGGTGTTCATCGAACTTGACGTCGCCACTGATAAGGATTCTTCTCGTAACCGGATTGTAGCACCGGTAAGCTTTGCTCTCCTCAGAATACCCCGTCATGACGCACGGAATAGTCTTGGAATCGAGCTTCGTTCGAGACTCATCTGGAACACGGACATATGCAACACAACCGAATATGCGCAAGTGAGAAAGAGCAGGTGCTTTGCCAAAGAGGAGTTGGTATGGGGAAATACCGCCACCATTTGAGCGGGTAGGAGACCGGTTGGTCAAATAATTGGCGGTCGCCACGACTTCGCTCCACAGGAATCTTGGCGTGCGTGCATCTGCCACCATGGATCGACCTTTCTCCAGAAGGGTGCGATTCTTGCGCTCAGCAACTCCATTCTGCCGGGGAGTGTATGACTGTGTCAGTTCGCGACCAATGCCATCAGAATCGAGAAAGGCGCAAAATTCTCCACTGAGAAACTCTCCACCGCGATCACTGCGAAGGCCACCAATTTGTCGTTGAAGAAGGTTCTCCACCCACGCTTTGAAGGTCTTGAAGGCCTGCAGCGTATCAGACTTGTGTCGCAGAAACTGGAGGAAGCAGAAGCGTGAGAAGTCATCGGTGAAGGTGGCGAAGTAGCTGGATCCGCCTAGTGAGGGAGGTTTGATATCTCCACACAGATCGGCATGAATGAGAGCCAAAGGACGAGTGGCTCGACGTTCGGTTGTCCGGCGTGCACGTTCCCTGCTGTGCTTCCCAACGAGACAGCTCTCACAAATGCGATCCGATCCTGGCATGAGTGGAACGCCGCTTGCAAGACGATGAGGACAAATTAGGCGAACTCCTTGCTGGTTAAGGTGTCCCAGACGTCGATGCCAGAGAAGTGGTATGACGGGAGACTGGACGGCACAAATGGGAAATGCCGGCTTGTCGATGATATATCTGTAAAGTTCAGTGTTTGGTTCTCGTATGCCTTTTCCCACGATGTTGTTGGGTCCATCGTAAACCAGACACTGTTCTTTGTCAAATACTAAAACGTATCCTGCATCCGCTAGCTTTCCCACAGAAAGAAGATTTCTAGTAAGACCAGGCACATAATAAACGTCACTTATGTTTATTTCACCGCTAGGACCCAAATTTACAGAACCTGTTCCTTGAACAGCAAGGTTCTCATTCCCAGCAGTCTGGACACTAGCTGTGCCTGGGTTGAGATTCAATGTGGAAAAGACACTCCGGTCCCCACTGACATGGCGTGAGGCACCAGAGTCTACCAACCATTCTTCTTTCCCAATGTCTAGGCCTGCTAATGCTACCTCGAAGACATCTACCCTAGTGTCAACTGTATTATCTACCTCCTCGATGACCACGTTGGACTGAAACGGTCTTGAGGTGTTGCCGCGTCCTGAAGGTGAGGACTGACGAGCTTGGGCGCGCTTCGCAATCTCGGCAGCTAAGTCACGGCAGTTACGTAGAATGTGCCCTGGTCGACCACACCAGTTGCAGCAGATGGCACGGTTGTTGCGGAAACCCACTTGTGGAAGTTGTGGGCGAGCGGTGAAGCCGCCGGGACGCAGATTTTGGTGTGAGAAGCGAAGAGCCAGGGCTTCGTCCTTGCTGCTGCTTGCAAGTCCTGCACGCATTTTGTTACGACTCTCATCCTGAAGTAGGCGTGCAGACACTTGCTCAAACGTCGGTAATACAACGTTGGTACAGAAACTTTGATAGACAGAATCAAAGCTCGGTGGAAGGGAGTTAAGCATGCGCTCAACCACTTCAGCTTCTGGGACCTGCTGGCCGATCCCAACTAGTTCGGCCTGAATAGACTGTAGCTGAGTGAGATATTCTGACACTGAGCCTCCTTCATGAAGTCGGATGGAGTTCAGTTTGTCTTTCAGCATGAGACGGGAAGCATTGTTCCCAGTCTGATAACGAGCAGCTAACATATTCCAAGCATCACGAGGATCGACACATAACTGTATGATAAAGTAAATGTCCTCCTTGACAGAAAGAACGATGTCAGTGAGAGCTTTCACTCTTCCCTGAGCTATGTCGGCTGGTTCACCGGGAACTGGCACGTTGTTACTATTGGGGTCTACGTATTGCCAGACATTGTTTCTGAGGAGAACCATCTTCATTCTAAATTTCCAAGTCTGGTAATTTGGAAACCCTGTAAGCTTGCTCGACTCGGGACAGTCACCTGAAGCCATGACGAACATAGTGACTTGCTACACTGGCACACTAATTCAAGACGACAGAGAAATCACAGTAGACTAATCGAAGGTAGAAAGCAAAGGATAGAGAATTGATGCTGAGACCGAAACTATATATAGAAAATTATCTTTACTCTGAGCAGTGCTTCAAGAGTAGTAACGGTTTTGACCTTGACTGGACTTGGAGTAGAGGCTCACACGTCTTCCTTGTAGGAGCAGAGCTCACCACACATACGATATTAATTTACCCACATGCTCTGATACCATGTTGTAATTTGCTTCTAATAAAGTTCACACAGGTTGTGCCCTGTTTCAATTAACTTGAAATATATAGAGTAACATATGGTCGTAACAGACAGTTCATGAGATTACTGTTACGTCTGTTACTTACTGTTACTAACCTACATGTAACATACTGTTACTAACTAACTTCACTAACCACTAACTACGTTGAGTGTACTTAATCTACCTAAAGAGAGCTCATTACTTTTACCTACCTAACGCCAGGTGTGTACCATCTGTGGCTGACTGGACTTTGGTCCAACATCATTGAGCGCATGAAGCCATTGTCATGGCTTACAGATGCTTATGCGAGCGACCGTTCATACGAGCACAATGCCTCTTTTACAAGTCTGTTGGAAAGGAGAGATTCATGACCTTGGGATGTTTCCATTTGGTTTCGGATTCACGGGAACAACTTACATGGGTCAGGGGACCGTGTTAGACACTGATGCTGTTTGGGGCTATTGGGTGCGGTGCAGGCTATACCAGGATTTTGGTCGCTTGATTGTCAGCTGAGATCCACACTTCTTGATCTGATATTCGGAAGGCATTTATCGAAGGGCACCTGGCTCGATGTAGAAGAAGAAACCGTTTCATATTCATGCCGGTGGCTTTCCATCGTTCAGAATCGAAGCTGCTCAGATATATACAACGACGTAGGTTATGCCAGTGGCCAAGTGTGCGCTGAATTCATTCAGTTTGTGTACGATCAGTAGTGTTCAGAACTGGTTAAAGTGTAGGTTATGTCAGCTTATGTGCTGATAGGATTGCAGTTTCTCTGTGAAGAGCACAATTTGAGTTTGTGGTTAGAAGATGTTGCGATGATCATGCACGATTGGTGCACACTTACAGGTGGATGTACATCTCCTCGCAGGTGAGCATGCTGCTGATGAAGAGACTTGTGCACCTCTGGGATCCGTGCGAGGAAGGAGTCTCGAGGGTAGATTGGTCACGCTTCCGCGTATTCGATAAATTTGTGAAGAAGGTGATTCGAAACAATCCTGCCTTTGACGCGCACAGACATTTTAAGAATTTGGACGTCGAGAAGAAGTTTATGTTAGCGAGAGAAATCTGCCCACCGCAACAAATGAGGGCGCTGATACTGGACGGATGTCGCCGACTGGAGAAAGTCGATCTCAGGGGTTTGCGGAAGCTGAGGTTGCTGCTTATTTGCTGCTGTCCGGTGCTGATGGAGATAACCGGGTGGAAATATCTTCGAGAGCTCCGATGGCTAGAGATTTATGACTGCAGGTCATATGACGGCTATCCTGATTTACGAAACCTTCCCTCTCTTAGAGAGTTTCGGTTTTGCCGAGAGTTCCTTTCAGACTGTGGACCGAGACACGATATTGACATCAGCCAATGCGTTCGACTGCGTTCGACTGGAGATCTGGTGTGACCGTCTACTGGAAGGAAGCGGGGATCTGAGCTCGTTGAACTGCTTGGAAAGCTTGATCTTTGGTATGTGTTGTGCCCTTTCTACTATCGCTGGCTTCCGTGGACTGCATTCACTGACTCTCCTAGAGCTCTCGGCTTGCAAGACCCTGTGCAGTTTACCCGACGTGGGTCACATGAAAGAACTGGTTTGCCTTAATATAAGTCGTAGTGGCGTGGAAGAGATCCCAGGCATTGAGAAACTGGTGAGTCTGAAGAAGTTATACTGCTGGGGTTCAAAGCTGAAGCGTCTTCCTAACCTCCATCACTTGCCGGCACTGCAGAAGGTGTTGCTTGAGGAGACCCCGTTGATAAAAGATGATCCATCATCGTTTTACTTTGATAAACCCAAGGTGCTTTTTAATCGTGAGGAGATGAGACACGACGTTGTAGCTGTTAGTGATATTAGTGACACGGAGTACGATCTCTCTGGTTGTTCGGATGACGAAGATTAATGAACCAAGGATTCACAGCTTGAATATGAGAAATTCATGTGATCGTATTGTGAAAAATATACTTCAGAGTGGTTCGATCACAGCTTATATCAACAGAACTATTGAACATCATTGGATGTGTTGGTCAGAAATCAATTAATTTTGTAGAAGAGGAAGTCCAAATTTTGACCTACTCAAAACTCAAAACTGTTGGAAAAGCCGAATTTGGGTTAGTTGGTCCTGCACAGGAAGAGATAAAGGCATTCCGACATGGGATTTCATATGGGAAGTGGGGAAAAGTCCCTATAATTGTAACTTTCCTGGGATGATTGTAGTGTATTTAGATCTGGGAAAGTTACAGGTGTGGGAAATTTGTCCGCGTGTCCCACATGGGAAACTTGTTTTTATCTCCCTGTGCTATAGGGGTTAATTGATGTTGGTCACCGATTGATTTCGTGATATCATCTCTTTCATCCTTTGCAGCATCCTTTAATGATAAGCGTCTGTGTCGTTCTCGTTTATAAGCAGGAAAATATCCCCCTTCAGTTTCCTCTGCAATGAATCAAGGAGAACAATGCAGTAGACGGCTGAATCCAGAGTTTGATGAGAATGCGACCTTTTTTCTTCGAAACTGAAGCGGGAACCCCTCAACACTCTTTCATGAGTTTTCATATTTGCACGGGAGAGGCAGACACGTCATTACAAGAAGGCAGGCTGTTGGATTGCCTGGGGTGTTTCTAGAGTGTGAGCAACTGGAATCGGCTTCTTGCCATGAATGTGGTGTGTGCAATAGAGGTTGATGTACACCATGAGTAGATGGTCCTCGGGATCTGTATAGTGAACTGAAAGCTGGTCTGAATGTCTGAACAAAACAGACATGTCTTCTACTTTGCAGTTGAATGCATGAACCTTTGAGGTATAATTGATATCTTTAAGATATTAAGTATTGATTCTTTGAAAGCATGAAGCTATGATCATGACTTCTCGCAGCTTATGAGATTGATCTTTGCTACAAGTGCGCGTGGCTCTTTGTTCAGTAGCATCCATGAGATTAAACTGTGACTGGGGGTTTTTGTTTTGATTGTAATTGCTGTAAAGTATATTAATCAAGGATGTTATAGCTGTTTTTGGGTGCGGTGGAGGCCAAACCGAGATTTTATTCTCTGGATGATCACCTGAGATTCACACTTCTTGATCTGATATTGGGAGCACATTTCCTTAGGGACAGATGGTTTGACGATTATGACCGTGATGATCAGACTCTCTCACTTTGTTGCCAATGTCTTACAATCGTTCAGAATTGAAGCTGCTTGGATATATACAAGACGTAAGTTATGCCGGTCACTAAGTCTCTAGATAATCTATTCTTTTGTTAACCATGAATCATGTTCATCATACTCATTCAAGTGCTGGTTAATTATAGCAGATTATTAGCTAACAAAATTACATGCTTAAATCCACAATTTCAAAGTTTTTGTGCATAAGCTATGGCGGTGATTATATATACACGATTAGCGCATACTTATTTGTGGATGCACATCGCTTTGAAGGTGAGCATGTTGGTGAAGATGGAACTTGTGCACCTATCTGAATTTGAGCATAGATGGATCACAATTCCACATTTCGATAAATTCGTGTAGACAGTCACCAGTAGAAATCTTGTCTTATGTGACAAGTCTTTAATGACTCAATGTCCGGAAAGACAAGTCCATATTGACACAAAGTGACAAAGTGATCTTTGCGTCATTATGGACTTGTCTTTCCGGACATTTAGTCACTAAAGACTTGTCACATAAGACAAGATTTCTACTAGTGAGTGATTCGAAACAATCCTGCCTACGACACGCACACGACACGCACAGATACCAAGTTCATATCGACGAGGGGATAACATCAATTGAAAGTAGGGTGCTGAAACTGGATAGACGTCAGGGACTGCAGAAGGTCGATCTCAGGGTTTGCGGAAGCTGGTGTCGAAGTCTATCTACCGATTTCGGGAGCTGAAGGAAGCAACCGGGTGGAAATTTCGTCGAGAGATCGAATGGCTAGAAACTCCACATGGGTCACTTGAAAGAACTAATTTGCATTAGGGGTTGTCACACTTCCTCAGAGAATGGAGAATGGAGAATGGAGAATGAGGAAAAAGAGGAGCCAATAGGATAGCTTCTCCATGGAGAAGGTGTGACTCCCCTTTTGTGGTTTGTGGAACTCATGACTTGGCGTTCTCCTCTCAATACAAAAATCCTTTAAAACACACCCAAAGCATCTCCACGGTCACGGTCCATTTATTCTTGGCTACTAAATAGTCCATCTCCGAAAGGGGAGAGTAGTTTTGGTCCAATGGCCCTCTGTCAGGTGGACATTGGGTCATTGTCATTACAAACGGACACTTTATTCACACCAGCCCAGTTAAGGCTGGTGTTTCTATCTATCTATCTAGTTTGTGGATATTGAGAATGGAGAATAGACTGAGGTTGTTAGTTGGTTACTCATTTTTCAAGCATGGGCCATTCTCCATTCTCCGAGAATCATTCTTCACCCGTGGAGGAGAAGAATGGAGAATCTCCGAGAATGGGCCCTCCACCATTCAAGATGAGCGTGCCACGTCCCCATTCTCCATTCTCTAATAATGGGAAGAAAGAAGTGAAACACCCCCTACGTATTATTGATATAAGTAATACTAGCTTGGAAGAGATCCTACGTATTGAGAAACTGGTGAGTCTTTGCCTTCGTATTTACCGGCAGGCTAGATGAATTTTACGACTTGTTTATACCTCTTTCTTCTCATTCTTGGAGAATACAGAATGGGGACGTGGCACGCTCTCATTGAATGGTGGAGGGCCCATTCTCGGAGATTCTTCGTTCTCCATTCTTCTCCTCCATGGGTGAAGAATGGCTCTTGGAGAATGGAGAATGGCCCATGCTTGGAGGATGAGTCACCAACTAACAACCTCTATGCTCCATGCTCAATCTCGTTTGTCACCACAAAAGTAAAACAATAACTTCTTAAAATTCCGCACTGGGCCATACATAGAATATGTTAGAAACACAACCATTTTTAGGTATGATAAGATTTCCATCCATCACATGTCCCATGTGTAATTTTCTAAGTGCATATGTATGGCTTCATGAACTCCTCAAATGTAACCATCACCATATATATCTCATTTGAGTCAAATGACACAACAAAGTAGAACGGGAATGAAGAAAACTAATCCTATTATCACAAAAATCCAAATGCTATTCTCTCATGAATGTAGGCACATTTAACAATCACCCTTAACCCATAAACGGTTGAACGTGCCGGGGTGACTATAAGAATACGGTGTATTTTAGTTGTATTTGAAATGAATCCACACCTTTAATGGGTTTGAGTTCAAAAGAGAAGTTGAAATTTAGATCAATGCGGTTCTAATGAGCTGTTAAGATCTCAATTTAGAGTATCTTATTGGTAGCAAATCTCAATTATACGACAACGTATATACTATCCCCATAGGACGTTTTAGGGTTAAGAAAACACAATGCCTCCATAGTTTCTTCCTTGTACATGTACGCAACAAAGATGCCATGGCTTGAAAACACTATAAAACATGATAAATCGGCTTGACAATAAATTATATGAGAAAAACAACACAAACTGTATAGCATATTTCAAAGATGTGAGAAATTTATGAGGTTTGATAGTGTAAGTTTAAAGTGTCTATTTTAAATAATTCTACCTTAGTGCATCCCTAGTAGGCTAGTAGTGCAATATCCCAACACCTCCAAAGTTTGGATGAAAACTTCAAAATAAATACTCGGACCCACCTCCAAATTCAATTTGCCTCTCCAACCACCAACCTTTTGTCGAGGCTGATATATCCTTTAATCGCTAGTTTTTCTTTTACAATTAGCAAATTTGTCATCATAAATGATATCTTATTCTTTATTTTTTCACATTAAAAAAAGCTACACTTAATTAAAAGTATGTTTAAGGAGTTGCACAAATAATCCACTCTCTAAATCCACCTTTTAATTATATGGATTTAAATACACTTTCTCAATGGTCTCTCTAGTTGCTCAAATGGTCAAATCTCTAAATCCAACAACATTTAATGTACCCAAGCATCATGATCAATATAAAAAGACAAGCTCAATTTTTTCTGAATTGTTTTTTTCCAAAAGGTATCTATTTTCTAACAGTGAAAATGTCCACGTACGAATAGAAAATATTCACACCATTTGGATTAAAAAATAAAATATTCCACGTGAGCAGCTAACAGCCGGGTACGATATTATATTTTTAATCATTTTATTCCTTGTACACTGAAATCATCATACAATGTGGCCCACATTATTTTTGAACAGCTACACTAGTAATTGTTTTTCCAAACTATCGTGGTAAAATTCACCCACAACATTATTAGTGATGTTGTTTGAACGTGGTGATTGAGTAAAAAATTCTCAAATGTCCCAAATTAAGTAAGAAATTGATGATTTCACAATGTTGCAGAAACGTAGATTCCAAGGTGATATCAAAATGTTCAAAGTAGGATCTTGTCTTGCTTTCAGAATTCTCAAATTGAGTACATTTTACAATTATTGAGAAGTAAATTTCATAATGTTTCACAACTAGGACTTCATGTCCAAATTGTGTTCATTTCAAGCTGCACACTCTAATCTAAAACCAATCACTACTATCTACAACTACACACTACAATTCTAGATTCTAATCTATGTACACACATGGACTCAAGATAAATTGCAAAAAAAGACAACCTCATTCTAACTAAGCCCTAAGTTGATCAATTTCCTGAGCTAATCTATTTCCTACACTACAGTATAATTTCAAGATTCAAGTATACCTTGGACCCTTGGTTCAAAATCCATCACGCACTGTCAAATCCCGTCATCAACAACTTCACCTGCCAAGACTTCTTACTCTGACACACAGCTTCCAAAAGAGGCAGCAGCGCAGGAATTCCAAGTGCAGAAGCCACCACACTGAGATCTCGCAGTGGTGTTTCTCACGTACTCGTCGATATTATCAATGTCAGGCCTCATCGCGGCAATCATGGTGGCCAATCCTGCAGCTTTACTTAACTTTGAAATAATCTCCCGACCTTCCACACGAGCATAATAATCCTCATCGATAAGAAGAGACCCAATAACCACAAGAATCTTGTGCACAAAAGGCCTGACCAACTCGTCCAAATTATCGACAGGGAGGATGATTATAGGTGTCAATATTAACCTTCACAAGCAGATGGCGTTCCTGATCCTCAAGGGTAGAGACATAAGCAAAGGCGGAATCTGGTTAAACAAAGGCCCAGCACCAAACTCCCTTGCTTTATCAGTCAGCTGGCGCAACGAGGTTTTCCTCTGAGGTGGGGTGCCATTCTTCACCTTGAGCAAAAGCTTCATGATTTTGCGCTCCATGAGCAAAAGCTTCATGATTTAACCCTCAATTGCATGATATATTGACGAAAAAAGAAAAAAAAGAAAGAAAAAACTGACCTGCAGCGGGCGTAGGTTTGATCGCTGCCCTGCTGAGCTTTGGTAGGTGCCAACGACTCCTCATGACTAGTTCATCTATAATCGACAATGATCGTAAGTAGGCCCGACCTTCCATGCTTTAGACAGTGCTGTTGAAATCTGAAGCAGATCATCATTATGAGGTTGTTTAAGTTGTATTGTACACGGCGTTCATTGTTGTACAATTCGTAATTTATTTGACAATAGTTTGCTTCTCTGTGCGAAGCAACTGATTGAGAATCTGAGATGGCAAACTCAAGGACCGAGTCGTGTGGATGATCAAGATTCCTTTACAACAGGTGCCACACAGCTCGGTCCTTGAGTTTGCCATCTCAGATTCTCAACCAGTTGTTGCGCACAGATAAGCAAACTATTGTCAAATAAATTACGAATTGCAAAACAATGAATGCCATGTACAATACATCCTAAACAACCTCATAATGATGATTTGCTTCAGATTTCAACAGCACTGTCTAAAGCATGGAAGGTCGGGCCTACTTACGACCATTGTCGTTTATAGATGAACTAGTCATGGGTTTCATAGAACTTTCACTTAATTTTTATTAATAAACCCTGTCAAGCTCTAGAAGCGAAGCTTACTTTTACAGCTAATATCTTCTCTTCATCATATCCCTTCTGCTATACGAAGACAAACGCTTGTATTCAGAATCAACACCAAATTGAATTTCAGCACGATTGTCATGAGAGAAGTTACAAGACATTACACACACAAACCCTATAGCTTGGACCTAAATGCAGCATAGCGATGTCTTCTACACGACAAAGCACATGTAACTTCGAAAGTAACAATGATGTCACCAAATCTTGGAGACTGCTCCGGGACTCAAACTTCATAGATACTGGTATGCACACATAATTGTCACCAAAATTCTACACGAATTTGAGACAGGCTGCACGACAAATCTGTCTACGGATGCAACAGACCAGAATTCCAGACGCAACAGATGCTCGCATTATCTTTCATCGCGCGGTCTGAGCTACATGGCTTATGTAAGACAAGCTCGGAAATTCATTTCCTTGGAGAATATCCACGGCAAGTGGAACGATAATTTGCTCTCGACAACAGCAGTACAGACCGAAATTATCAATGTGGTAGACAGACTGGGGCTTACTGACCCTAAAAGTGAAAGACTTCGATGTTTCATATGTCCTTGATTATTCGCGTTAGTGGACACCGTTCATCATTGCCCCTGCCGTCCACCGCCGACGATCCAAACCTGATGACGATAGAACAAAAGTGATGAATCGTTTCTAATTTAAAAAGTAATTCAAAAAAAAAAAAAAACATAGCAACTTAGCATGATCATAAACGCCAAAAAATAACATCGCTGCATTCACCTTGACAAGGCCGCCAACAGCAATTCAATGATACAAGATCAACAGCACGGGACTACAACATCTTTCCGCGATACATGCTCTGACGACTATGTGAGCTTTTTGCATGAAAGTAGAGGTAGTTTAACATCAGATGACTGACTCTTTGTCAACTTTTTGCTTCTTAAAAACCATGCTTAACCTCAAGTTTATGAGCCTCTGAAACCAGATACGTCTTGTAATTAACGAAGAGCATTAATCGTTGAGTGTTTAAATGCGAGCTTGTTGGCCAGGGATGAGATTGAACTGCCCTTCCGATATGCAAGTAGAGTGTGAGGTTGGGGGAGTAGGCGGATGCAGCTGCAATGCAATGCAAGCGTGCCTTCCAGAAGTGTCTGGCTGTTTCGTTGTTGTCAACGGCGTTGCCACCACGTCCTGCAGCTTTTGAGCAAGTCTCGTTTGCAAATTATTCTCCATTAAATAACATGATGATCGGCGGATTGTGAGCATCCAGTATGAGTTTGATAGTTGAAATGATATTCGTCTTGTACAGTACCCGGAAGAAATGTTGCGTAATTTTTACTTAACTTGATAGTGAACTTCAAGTGACCACTAGGAGTTCAATTTTAGAGCAATTACCTTGGGATTTTCACCTATTTATAGAAAGTAAAGTAAAGTTGTGAAAAGTAGAAGATATGTGGATAATTGCTAAAATTGACCTCCTAGTGATCACTTGAAGTTCACTATAGTAGAACTCAAGTTACGTAAAAATTACGTAACATTTCTTCTGGGTACTGTACAATCCCCTTCGGAAAGTCTTCGGACAACCAAGAAAACTGACTCTGGACAGCCGCATCACTTGGCATCAAATTTGATGTAGCACAATCCAAAATCCATGCACTGACCTCAAATTTTTTATACTCATCGACAACCAACACATGAAAATACAAGAAAAATCTTGAGTCAATTGAGAATCTCTTTCTGCAAGTATACCAATTTACCATCGAGTTGCTCCTCCCTTGGCCTTGATCACAGCAGCCATTCTGGTGGGCAAACTTACAATCAAAGTTTCAAAGTTCTCAATGTCTAAGCCTACCCACACCTCTTGCAGAGCTATCTTCATGTCTGCAATGTTTGTAATTGGTGTTGAGCGATTCTGTATACTGTTCTTCATCATGGCCCACACATTTTCAATCGGATTCAAATCTGGTGACTGCGCCGACCATTCAAGCTTCTGCAATCCTCAATCTTCTCTCCATTTTTTTGGTGCAAGACTACGATGCACAGGAGCACCATCTTCCATGAGAATTGCCCCAGGAACTAACAACAAAAATTCTTTCAGAGGCCCTTCGTAAACTATATCCACAAAATCAAGAGCAGTTCGCTTTCCTGGTATCATAAACCCTAATGATGACCTTAGATTATTGTAGAAAGCACCCCAGATCATCACTGAAGTCCTACCGCTCTTGAAAGTTGGAGCCAAACAGTCCGGTTCGTAAGTTTCTTTGGTGCTACGCCACACCCAAATTTGCCGGAAATTTTTGCCAATTTCAAAGGTTGCCTCGTCTGTCCAAATCACATTCTTCCACTGCTCTACGGTCCAATTGACATGACTTTTTGCAAAAGCAAGTCGCTTCTCTTTGTGAACACGTGAAAGAAATGGCTTTTTGCGAGCAATTCTACTTTGCAAACCAGAATCTTTCAATGCTTGTCTCACAACAGTATGACTTACTTGGATAGGCGAAGAATTCGTGATGTCTGCCAATGTTGCCCTCCTGTTCTGCTTGGCTACTCGAACAATTGCTCTAGTATCCCGCTCAGACAACTTCTTTGGCCTTCCACTGCGTTGCGAGGTCTCCACGGTGTTTTCAATGCGGTACTTCTTCAGAATGTCAGAAATACTCTGTTTAGGTATACCTAAAGAAACGGCAATTTCACTCACTCTGCAGCCACCCTTGAACATCCCAACCACTTGAGCCTTTTCCTCTCCTGTGTACACCATGTTGTGAAAAGAAATCTAGGGTTTGAAGGCCGGCTGAAGAAATGGGAGCCGTTTGAAGTCAGTAGTGCGAGAACTCTGAAGAACCCTAGATTCGATTTGTCCGAAGACTTTCCGAAGGGAACTGTACATGCAATTCTGCTTCCATTGCATCTCGAGTACACCCACAGCCTTGAGCTTAATACGAGTCTGCAAAGGCTTCGTCATGTACAAACATTATTGGAGACGGTGGAATGTTTGATGTTCACAAATTTTCCTTTCTCACAGTCCGCTTGAGCTCATACCGAACTTTCCTAATGTTCGCAACAGACTACTCTCATGCCAGAACTCGTTGAAAGACACTGGAAACTTTGATCAGTTTAGCGGAGGCTAAATTGGGGTAGTTTAGCCCCCCAAGCCAGTTTAGCCCCGGGGACTAAACTCTCCAAAGCTTCCAGTGAGAACCTGTAGTCACAGAGATACAAACAACATCCTTCGTTGCAGGCTACTTTGAGGAATTTGATCTTTGGCCTTTTTAAACAATATATTTAGTGAAGATCGTTTTCGTTTTCATGTCAGCCTCTCATTCAATTCTACTGAAACGCAGCGGCACAGTTGTCAGCAAAGAAGCAAAGTTTATTCTATCTATATGGTTAAATCTATGATTGTTGGACATCACCAATATTTTGTATAAAATTTGAAACTTGAAATTCATAATTATTTTGTAATTTGATTACGAATTCGATATTGACAATTTTTACATGAAATTTGTTGTGATTATTTGAAACGTAATACTCTTAGTGTAGTGATTTTTGGAGATTTTTTGGTTCCTTAGTTTTATGAGTTGACTTTTTAAGAGCATTTTTATGCTAAAATCTTTGAAATTTTCAGTGAATCACTAGAACATGAAATGAGGCATAATTTTTTCCTAAATCATCCCCTTTCTAATCCGATCACACATGCATGAAGTTAACTTCTCATGAAATATATAGTAAAAAATCCACATTGCAAACAGTGAGTGATGGATGAGAAAGTTGTGTATGATTATGTACCTCGTCCACTTGATGTACGGATGAACGTTTAGAGGTTAAGTCATTTTCAATACTAGTGTGTCAAAAAATACTATAATTTTAGAATTCAGAATGTACAAAATACCATTTCTTAATTTCTTCAATCTTGAAAATTTTACTAATTATGGCTTTCAGATATCACCAAGAACAAAAGACATTCATATAAATTTTTTATTTATTTTTTAAATATTGGTTTGCAAATTCAGCAAAAGATGGACATGTATGCTTCAATTTATTCTTAATTATTTATGAAACTGACTTGTACTTAGGGTACTAGAGAATATTCAATGCATTCTCAATCATCCTTTAGTTTCAGTTCAATAGAAAGTTTACGTTTACATTGGAGTTGTAAACTTAATGCATGCAACTATAATCCTAATACATACAACATAGTAATACACTAAAATAAATTGGCAGAATGCATATAGTCATCAATCAATCACACAAAAGAAGGCAGAATGCAAAACTCATCAATTGGTTGTCATTCTTGTCATTATACACTAAATAGGTAGATTAGTGTTAGATAATTATAAGATTTGAAACTATTATAGATTTTTACTCCCAACAAAAAAAATTACCAAAGACATTGATTTCAATACTATTGAAAGATCCCAATCTTGACCAATATAGAGGGTAAAAAAATTAGTCAATATTGCAAACTTACAACATGTTTATGTAAATTAGTATATCTAACACTAATCTACCTATTTAGTGTATAGCTTTCTGAATCCCCTTCCAAAAAATCAAATCACGTAACCGGAATTAACTACTGGTATGCTAAGTTAACTGGGCCCAAGTCAATAAGGTCAAACTGAAGTAAATAAGGAAAATATGTACTGTACATGGCCCGAGCTGTCACCCGGCCCCCTCACCTGTCAGATCGCCCTTGGACCGTCGATATCCATGAACGGCCCAGATCGCATGAGCCCTTCCTCAAACTCGAGGGGGCCTGGTTGCTTGGGCATGCCCAACAGCGGCCCGATATCCCTACCCCTATTCTGATGAGACTGTTGAGACGAGACTGTTGGGAAGTAGCTGTCTGCGTAGGACTTACCATCAATAAGCATGGGACAAGATGCAATCAATGACCCCAAGAACCGTGGTTTTTACCTTCTCACCACTTCAATTCAATGATCTTCCCCATGGAGTTGTGTATTGGTTCAATCATGTTGACATGTTTTGTCGCTTTGTAAACTACGGTTTTGCATTGTGAAATTGCAGGTCTTGGCTTGATATATATTTAACCCCTAAAGGACCACGAGCCCACTACGTGGCTTCTGGAACTAGAAAGTAAGGAATTTCAAGTTGTTGGACCGTGAATTGTAAAGTGAGCAACAAAGAGACCCTAGTTCTTTTTAAGAGCTGAATCCGTGAGTGCTTCTTGATCGAAATTTCATGAAGTGTGCAATTTCTGGTGATTTTTTTGAGTTGCACAGTGGGTATTTAAGCGTCACTTCAGACCCTCATATCTCCTTCCTCGCACCTCCAAATCACTTGAAATTTTTTCCACATTTTGGAATTGATGATTCCTATGCAAGGTAAAAATTTCAGAGTTTTTGGAGCACTTTTGATCAATCCGATTTCAACATGTGTACAAAATACCCTCAACAAGTTCCATCAATATTCGCAACGGTGGCATTTTCTCAAAAAATGTGCGATTTTGTCGATCTTTTTTTCATACGAAAGCTATATAAGTTTTCTTTGATTTCAACGGTGCCGAGCGTCAAAATTATCCCACAACAATGAGGAATTGAGCTTGTTATAAGAGCTAGTCAAGAAAACAAGAGCTAAGCTAAAAACACCCCCGGTCTTTTAGGGGTTAAACTCGATTCAATTTGTGACTAGAACAAGAATTTTAGGATTTTGTGAAGGGTATCAAGTAATTAAGGCCTACTTGGCTCTATAAATACTTACGTGACAATGTGAAGTCTGTTTTTTAATCTAGGACTCCAACTAATAGACAATTTTAAACTATTGCTTATGCATGTTGTGGTATATAAGTCAAAGTCCAAGTCATGTTTATTTACGTTGTAGGTTTTCCTATTTCGAAATTGCTGAAAAATAATTCACATCTTTGGCCAAGTTTCACAAATCTACGTAATAGTCATGTTGAAAATTTTGTTTAAGAACTTCATTGAAAATATTCAAAAGTAGTGAAAGAGGGTTTTAAGCTCTAGTTCATAGTGTAGGTTGTCGCCTAGAGTGTAGGTTATAATATGAGTATGGTCGTCTCTCTCTGTAACCATCTGAAGTAGATGAAACTAATCATTAGAAGAGAAATGAACCCTCTGAGGGGCTTTTTCGATGTTTGGGCAAAAGTCTAATTTTTTATTGAAATTCTTTTTTGAAAAATGTTTAAAAAATGTTCAAAGAAATTTTTGAAATTTTTAATATTAAAAATATATTAAGAAATATATTCAAAAAATTTTAAAACTTCTAATATTTAAATATCCAATCTAAAATGTCAAACTCTTGCCACATCAAATTTCATTTTTTTACTAGATTTTTTTAATTTAATATTTTTTTTAAATACAAAAAGTTAAAATAAAAATATAAACTCGAGGCCTCTTGGAGGGCTCAAATTTCTTGTAATAGTAATTCTTAGAAGATTGTGCCTACAAACATGAAGTTAGTAGATATTACAAATAGTCAAACGTGCAAATCAAGAGGAGGTAAACAATCTACACAATTGAAAATGTTCTCATGATTGTTTGATTGTATTTTGCTAACTACACTTGTTTTGTTAAAAGAGCACATAGCCATGTGCACTATTTTTTAGTGGTATGTGCACTGCATTTTTTTATATTAAAAAGGGGAAGGGGGGGGGGGGGTGGGAACAAACCCACCCCTCTCTAAAATTTGCACTTCATTTTTTTTAATTTTAAGGAGGGGGTGGGAACATACCCATCCCTTTTAAAGTTTGCATTACATTTTTTTTTTAATTTTAAAGGGAGGGGTGGGAACATACCCGCCTCCTTCTAAATTTTGCATTACATTATTATTTGATGTAACGTACATTCAATTTTGGCACTTTATAGGTAAAATATGATGACACTTTTTTCAAACGTATAAAATTTCAGCTTGTGCACTTTTTATATGGCATGTGCACTTTTAACGAAACAAGTGTTCACTTCATATCACATACTTGATGACGATAGCTTGAACATTGTTAATTTTCATTTGAACACAATTCAATTTGGCGTGCATTTTGTTGTTTAATGGGTCATATGTACATTTTTAGGTCTTAATTGAGTTATGGTTCAAGATACTTTTTTCATCATGTTTTCTCAATAAGTCTTCCATGTTGGACATTTGCAGGTATATTTGTATATTTGTACATTTCGTGAAAATTTCTGTATTTTGAAGATCCATAAACTGCATATCTATCAAAGTCGATTTACCAACCTCCCTTTTGGTTCAAATATTACACAATAGATGATCAAATGAATAGTTTATAGCTCCTCAAAGTCTTAACCCCTTAACGTATAGATCCACTGCCAATTAAAAAAATGTGACATAATATGTTTGATAAATCACAAAAATGTAGAAATACAAATAAAAGTTCTAAATCTCAATTTGTAGATCACATTTGTATAGTTGGATTTTACTAAAAAAATTATTCAATTTTTTAAATTAATTCTATAATGTTATTTCTTGAAATTCATTACAAAAGTTCCAAATGAACAATTTTTATTAAGAAGATATATAACTTTTTTGCAAAAATGGGCATCATGAGATGGTGTAATTTTCATTATTTGATTCTACTTATTTTGAAAACTCGCCGTCAAGATATTAATTTTTCACCCCTAAACGCTTGCACCCCTCTTCAAATGTAGAGAATTTAAAAGACATCTTCTAAAATGTAATTAAGAATGATATTTTAAACACGATTTATGTACAAAAGTTGTACATTATGAATCTTTGATTCTATAAATACGATTAAATCTATAATTTTTCTCACTAATAGTTTTGTATAAACAACATTATAGAATTTGAAACATCGAATTCAAAATTATTTTGTAATTTGATTACAAATAAGATACATCCAATTTGTACATGAAATTTTTGTGATTGGTTAAAAACGTAATACTAAAAGTGTTGTAATTTTTAGAAATGTAATTGTTAGATAATATTTAGAAACATTGAAACATTGAACCACTCAGACACCATTGATACTAGGATTTATCGTTCTTACACTACACTCTCATTGACACGTTGTCGTGATTGAAAATGGTGAAATAAGTAAAAATAATATGAAATTTTATGAGAATTTCAATTGCAAGTAAAGAAAAAGAAAAAGAAAAGACAAAAAAAGAAAAATGTAGAGATAGACAACTCCATGGACAAGATCGTTGGATCGAAGTGGTGAGAAGGTAAAAACCACGGTTCTTGGGGTCATTGATTGCATCTTGTCCCATGCTTATTGATGGTAAGTCCTACGCAGAGAGCTACTTCCCAACAGTCTCGTCTCAACAGTCTCATCAGAATAGGGGTAGGGATACCGGGCCGCTGTTGGGCATGCTCTGACGTTCTCAACCGTTTGGGGTTTGAAGCATTCTTGCAGACGACTCCCATTCCAAGAACAATTCACATCGTGTGAGCACTCGGAACTGAGCGCAGGAACACATGGCGTAGTTGTAGAAAAATACATCGAGAGTGATGCATGCGCCGGTGTGCTGTGAATCGGAGGCTTGATCGGGGACTCGGCGGCTCATTTGCAGCAGGTTAGGTTGGCGAGACACCGAGGTGTAAGGGCTTGCTTCCGTTTTCTTGGAATAGGCTTGGAAATGTATGTTAGACATCTGTGTTCAAAGTCGTCTTGATAAGTTTAGGTGTGCTTTGCTAAGGATCGATCATCGTTTTTCTTGTCGTTTCGTTCAAGTTCTACTGACTGAGTACGAGGTAGGTTATGGCTGGACCTTATGTTAACTCCCTGTTTGGCAGCCGTCGTTAGTCTGTATAGTTGTTTGGTTTCTTGGAAGACAGGGTTTTCAAGTTTTGGTCCGTTTGACATTTAAGTTTAGTTCCATGTTGTCTCTGTGCAGTTTTCTTGCTAATTCTTGGATAGGTCGATGGTCGGGAACCGAGTCCCGCCTCTCCTTTCGGACGGATGTCATACGTGAGCAGCGTCTACCCTGATAGCGTTGCGAGCAGACTTCTGCCATTGCATCCGACTCACAGAAGCCTCCGGTGAACTTCTTGGGGAAGCTCGCGCTGCATTTCGTCGTGTCTCAGCCATGGCAAGATTTGACTCAATTTGCCTGCACAGAGAATCCAGACTCTGGCGCCTTCGCCGCTGGTGAGTATTCGTCGCATGCTCTTTCCATGCGCTTGCATTGGGTGAACACCTGGCCGACTACAGTCCGTTCGCTGAGTTTGGCATGCACGATAAACTCCGATGTTTCTCTCATTTTGGACACCGTGTTGAAGCTGACTAAGGCATTCTGAAGGCATCTGGATCGTGTTCTTCAGAGACAGCAGTTTAACGTTGTTAGATGTGGATGAAGAACGCCCTGAGTAAAGTTTTTAGTCTTGTAAGTTCCAGAGTGTAGTAGAGGATACCGTACATGAGGATCTTAGAGAGTACTGATGTGATGTACAATTTTCGACAGGCAGGCAGCTGTGCCACGACTGGAAGGAGCTTAATGTGGAGCTTAATGCTCATCTTGGAGGGCGGAACCTTGGCGGGACGCCATCTTTCTATGGCCACTCTGTTACAGGCCAATTAGGAACCTCTCATACTGAGAAGGAGCTGCACTCAATCTTTGTTTTGCAATGGCATTGGAGTTGTGCTGCCAAGCCTGGGATCAATTTGGACTCGTTGAATTGTGGATGGAGTACATTGTGGATGCCAGAGTTGGCGTGTCTGAGCTACAAGGTACGTGAAACAACCTAGAATTCCGGATGCTCACTCAAAATGTCAATGAGATTGTGGATGAGCACAACGAGTCCCTCCCTTGAAATGGAGTTCAAGTACTTAGTCTCATCATCTGTGTTATCTTGTATTGCAGATCCGGATCATAGGGAAGCAATGCAAGTGGTGATGGTGCGTTGCATCATCTTTGAGTATATGTGATGAATTCCAGTTCCATTGTTTTTGATGCCTGGGTTGACCAGTATGGGATGTGTTTTTTTAGTGTGCGCAGTAGTTGTGTGATACAGAGCTAAGTTTTTCTGTTCGAATTTGATCTCTCTTAGGACATTCCGGCGACTCCTGAAGAGAATTCTCATGGGAGGCTACTTCAACATACGCAGGTACTGTTTTAAATTCCTTGAATTGACCTCTACCGCATTGTTCATTACGCTGCCAAAATCGTCTGGAGAAGCGCTGATGTTTAAAGTGACGATACAGAACTTTTGCATTGCTGATTGGAAGTGTTACATCGGACACATGTGAAAGTTTTATACGTGGACAGTGGTAAGAGATCACAAGAGCCTTGATCATAGTGAATTGGGGCCAATGACATTGTGTCTAGGTTGGGGTGACGTAATTGTCTTTTGCGAATTGGTCTGGCCAGTCGAAATCGTTGAACGTTATGAGTACCGACATCAAGCGCGGCAAATAATTTGGATTCGAAATGAGCAAGTGCGTGGGCGCTTGCGAGACTGGCGATTCCTGAGAGATTCGGAAATCTGTTTGTCATGTGCATCCCGGGCCTTTCGGGGCTTTCCATTCTGGTAGAGGTGGGGATGTAGCTCAGATGGTAGAGCGCTCGCTTAGCATGCGAGAGGTACGGGGATCGATACCCCGCATCTCCAGAGGGGGTCGGCTTCTATAGCTCAGTTGGCTAGAGCACCCGTTTAGTAAGCGGGAGGTCCTGAGTTCAACTCTCAGTGGAAGCAGTTGGCCGACCATAGCTCAGTTGGTAGAGCGGAGGACTGTAGCGGTTGCAGAGATCCTTAGGTCACTGGTTCGAATCCGGTTGGTCGGACGCCATTTTGGGTCTTGAAATGGTCATATTTGGAGTTTTTTTGACCTGTAGTCTCGGAGGCATTGTCGTCATACCATGTAGTCACTGTCATCAGCCATTTTGGTCAGCATTTGATGATTTACTTTTGTATTTTGGAAACCGTCATTTTGACTGTCATCTAGTGTTTTGGTTGGGGTCACTGCAACAGTCATGGTGTCGTCTTGATTGACACGGGCCTTCTTATTTCGCACGATCATGTAACGCATGATCTGTTTGAGTGCAGGGGCTACTTTAGTGCCTGAAATCCGGCATGCTATTCGACCAGAAGTCTGAGCATTAGGTGAGTGCTACTAGGCTATGTATGAATCGTCAATCTGGAAATTTTCTGATGCTCGCTGGTTGAGGGTTAGTTGGATGGTTGATAGACGCTGTTTTGGAGTAGCTGGGCTACTGCAAGCTAGACGATACATGAGGATATATAATCCAACTATTACTACCAACTACAAATTTTACCAGGTGGAATTGGTATCTGACTGGAACTCCACGTTTTGTGATGTTTGCTGGTGAACTCTGTCTAGAAAATTTGAATCCTAATCAGGATCCCAGTTTTCACAAAGTGTCTTATACGGTACTCCACAGGTGCTTCTATTTGACTAATATTACTTAAGTACCTTAATTTGGAGGCTCGATGGTGGGGGGCAAGGGTTGGACAGTGCAAAAGGATGCACGTGGTTCGCGTGGTTCACGTTGGCACAGCATTCGGAGCCCTAATCCGTGTGCATCCATTCAACTGATGATTCCATCTACTTTGCTGCGAGTTTCATGCCCTAAAGCCTACCTTTTTGGTCCATTCGATGTCATGGGTTATCCAACTGATCGATCAAGGTGTACGTGCCATCAATGTAGAAGAAGTCAACTGATTGCATGCAACCACAACAATAACACAGGGAGATATTCCCGTATGAGAAATGTTGAAAATTTTCTTACAATCGTAACTTTCCCAGATCGAAAATACACTAAAATCATCTTATGAAAGTTACAATTGTGGAAATTTTGTCCCACTTCCCATGTGGGAATGTCTTTGTTTCTCCCTGTGTAATTTCCATGACTTACCTTAGATTAAAACATAGGTCTCGACAGTGCGCACACTATGCAGTTCCCTTCGAGTTTCACCATCCCATTTGGACACATGTTTTAGATTAAATGAACTGTAAGTTCATTGGTGGGAAAAGCGAGACACGCGGCATTATTGCAACTGTATGAGTCTCCAAAACATTCTTGAAGACTCAAGAATGTAGGATTTCAGAAGTCAGAACGGAATCATCATTTGTGTGAGCCAAAGAAGTTAGACCACTAGAATCATTCTTTCCTGGATCTTTGGAAGTTGAAGGGATCGACTCTTCCGCCGTGCTCAAGAAACACAGCGAGTGTGATAATCACTTCAGAGAGCTGGCTCATAGTTACATATATTTCGGTAGTTTAATTTGTTTCCATTTTTTCAGATTCAGAGAGCTGATACAAGCATTTAAGTAGCTTGTTTCGAATTCCTTTGTTTCAGATTGATCAGAGAGCTGATACAAGCTTTTAAGTAGCTTGTTTCGAATTCCTTTGTTTCAGATTGATCAGAGAGCTGATACAAGCATTTAAGTAGCTTGTTTCGAATTCCTTTGTTTCAGACTCGGAGAGGTGATAGTTACATTTGGATCGATGACTGTGTTCAAAGCGAGCAAGGGATTCGCGGGGCTGTATTCCTGGCAGCAGCAGTACTTCGAGAAGCAGGAAGTGGCGGACGACGTGGTGGTGCCGCTCAAGGACCCATTGGCATGGGAGCTCTACCCGGGCTACCGCTGGGTGTACAACAAGATGCTCATCTGCGAGACGCAGGTAACGAATGTTTTTTGTGACTATATATATATATATATATATATATATATATATATATATATATATATATATATATATATATATATATATATATATATATATATACATACATATACATATACAGTATCGCCAACAAAGTGCTATTTGAAAAATAGGCTTGCTATGTTGCTATAAGGAAAATTGGGCTAAAAAAAAATAGAGTACATCGTCATGATCTTCCCTTATCGATCATTGGCATGTATGGTAGGAGCACCTAAAGCCAACAGTGTACCTAATTGCTACAAGATCTAGACTATGCAATCATTTTCAAATGCAAATCTAGGCACGTCATGGAGTTCTTGTTGTATGTTGACCAAATGATAAGTTATCTATAGTCTATCTGGATTTATATTTTAGAAAGACGGCAGGGTCGGCACTTTCATGTTTGAATAATTAATAAAAGTTGAAACAGTGGAGGTCGGCACTTGCAAAAGTAACTATTAAGAAATTGGCTATTAATAGATAACATAAAAAAACTGGCGTCTAAACGTTTTATTTTATTTTTTGTCTACTATTTTTGTTGAGTGTACTGTTTTTTTTTTTTTTTTTTTTTTTCGGCTTTTTGTTGACTTTATTCTTGTTGATTTCGACAAAATACTTAATAAATTTATTTTATTTTTTGGCATTTTTTGGGGAATTGTCTTCTGCCGACCCTGCCTTCCACGTACGGTATTGTGTTTAGATTTTGTCGCAATTAGGTACAGTGTTAATTTTAGGTGGTCTTACATTGTAGGGCTCCAAGAACTCTATAAAAAGTTATGTGTTTGTAGTAATAAAATTGTAAATCATCAAAAATTGCTTTCTATTTTTCAAGTTTCAAATTGCCAACGGGAATCCCTTCATTAAATGAAAAAAGGATCACTGGCTCACGCAGGGTTTGGCATACGGCCCGCACGGGACCACGCCGGAGCAGTACCCAGTGTTCTCCAAGCCCATCTGCAACCTCCTGGGCATGGGCCAGGAAATTCGGGTGGTGGCCGACGAGCACGAGTACGCCGACGCCATACAGCCCGGCCACTTCTGGATGCCGCTCTTCAAAGGCCGTCACGTCTCCACTGACGTTGAGGTCGAGCACGGCACGCCGCGCTGGTGGCAGCACACCACGGGCGTGCCCGGCCATGAGCCCGGCACGTTCGATTACTGGATTGTGCACTCCGGCGATGCGCCGCTGCCTGCGCTGGAATCCTACCTCTCCGCCTGGATCACCAAGCACCTGCAGGCAAGGCTTCTTTCTTGGTTTTTGAGATAACACCTACACATGTGGATATGTACAGTATCTCTAAACATCAGTGTTGTTGTGATTTTATTGCGTTAAATTAGCTAGCTACATTTGTCTGAGTTTGGTTATATTCATGTTATACTATGGCAACCTAAAATCTCCAAAGAGTGCATTTGAATGCATGGCGACATATGTATTAGTAGAATAAGATGAAATTAAGCAATACATGAACAAAATTTGTTAATAGTTGAAGCTCTAATACAAAAATTACAAGACACTGGACAGATAAGTAACATTGATTGATTTTGGTGTTCCCCTTGAATGCTCATTGTACTAGAATTCAAAGCTCAACAACAACATCCTCAATATATTCCATTTAGAGACAGAAAGAATCACAAGGAACCTTTACCATATTACAAGGATGATGGTGAAATCTTGGTAATCACTTGCTAAATTGTACAACCACTTGAAAAACTTGCTATAAACAACAGTTTGGCAGTAATGCTTACTCCCTAGTGAATTGGACAAAGTTCCCTGTGAACGTTAAGGTGACCTGGGACACATGTAGTATTGGGAACCTCACCTCGACAAATGTACCCCTGGCTACATTCTACAGGAGATAATACACGGGAGGTTCCCGATACTACATTGTAACCAGGTGTGGCATATGTAGGTGGCATATGTAGACATTCATAGAGATGCAATTTGGCTCCATTAAATTGATTTCTACATAGAACATCTGCCTACGATGATTGATTTTTACACCCAAATTTTGTAAGGAAGTGTCACCAGGGAGAAAACTCTGGTGCAATTTTTGAGAGTACTAGGACTGCCGCTGCGCGCAGGGATACACGGGCTGCTTCAACGTGGAGACCATCGGCGGGCGCATCATCGAGTGCCACCTGCGCATGACGGCGCAATGGCCGGACTTGAACGGCGCGGGCTTCCTCGACGCCGTGGCGACGCTGTACGCACGCGGCGTGTGGCGCTTCGACTACAAGCCGCAGCGCGACGGGAACAGTGTGGCGTTGTTCGCGCCGCACGGGAACGCATGGTCGATCGACCGCCAAGCCGTGGCGCGCCTGCTGCCGGCGCCCGAGGTGTCGTCCATCCAGCTCACGTTCGACGAACTCGTCGCGCCCGAGCACCACAACATGCCCGTCGGCGGGTTCCGCTTGGCCGTCATCAATTGCTGGGATCTCGACGCGGGTAAACGCATGCGCGAAACCTTGCGAGCCATGTTTGTCCCTCGGTCTTAACTTCGTGATGTAGCCATTCGTTTCACTTTTGTTTCCAGGGCGCTGCCGGCCTGATCAACCACTCGTTGATCGATGACAGTGCTATTCAGTTTGTATCATTCCATTAAGAAAGCTACAATTGTTTCATTCACACGGTGCTTTCTTTTAACCCCTAAACGTCCATGGGGATAGTAGATATGTGGCTGTATAATTGGCATTTGCTACCAACAAGAAGCTCTAAATCGAGATCTCAATAGCTCACTAGAACCGTATTGAACATAATATTCATTAAAATGAGAGAATTGGGACCTCTCAAAATCATATCTCTCATTTTCAAGGGGGAGGATTGAATCTAAATGGGTTGTCAATTTAGGTGGATAGTAAGTACATATATCCTATGGAAGTTGGAATTTCCATTAAAACGAGAGTTACCGAAAGAATGATCGGTCCTAGTTGAAAGAAGGAGTTTCCATTAAAATGAGAGTCATGATAAGAACTGTCGATTCGACACTAATACAGTACCATTTTAAATAAAAATAATGTTTATGTATAAGGGAGTGGTTTCTCATCTCTTGGACACCAAGTCATGAGCTCAATGGTTGGTTGTGAGTGGGTGTTTATCTCATATAGGTGGTCCGGGTTCGATTCCCGTTGAATTCGTTTGAGCAGATTTGAGATATGCATGACTTGGTGCTGCTAAGTGAGCCTCGGCAGGCAGGAAATTTGTAACAACCAACCAGCCCCGTACCCTAAACTGTGACAAGTGCTTAACGCGCTAACAAAAAAACAGTGGTCTTAACCACTAAACCTTTTATATATACTTGTTTTTAAAATCAAACACATACAGTTAATCTTTTAAGGAAAACGGATCAAATATACAAAGAAGTAAACGTACAATGTAATAGTAAATATATTAATAAAATATAAATATTGCACTTGCAATACGTTTTTTTTTCTAAATCAAAACACTTAGTCTTTGAAATAGAAATCTTCAACTTCAAAGTGATACACGCAAATATAAAATGAGAAATAAGTCAAAAGAAATCTACAACGTCTAATGAACTAGTTATAGTATAGACTCTATATCGCTTGCATCAAAGCGCAAAGTATCACAATAATAGTCAAATACACACTATCACATAGACGTAGCAAGCAAGCCATACTCTCCATCGCCTCCAATCAACAGCGGCTTAAGTAGAATTATACAAAGCCAAACTTTGGTTAATGACTTCGATCTGAGCTGATGGAATTTTGATCATGCACTCGACAGTACCTCGTTTAATCCTAGACTTCCATGCTGTCATCAAAGCATTTGTTTCTTCCCAAAGTGGAGGTTCAGTATCATCAACCTTCCAACGCAAACCTCTCGAGGTGTCCCATCCAGTGTAGTAGTCCTGGACATTTTGATCCCTTGATGTTGGACGAAAGTACTGAATGAGGACACATTTTGGTCTTTCTGGGTTACAGTTAGGATCAGACAACGCCCTCGCAATCCAAACTGGCCGAGTGTCACCATCTCCTGGTCGGATTGCAAGGAAGTAGCCTTTGTAAAGGTCTCGACCCACCCTGAATGATGGCAATGGACGACCTTGCATCTGCCCGACGTAAATGTCATCCTCTGCAAACTCTTCCCGAATGTCACCGTCCTCTGCGTATTGATCCTCCACAATCGCTTCAACCCGAGATGTGGGCCAGAAGCCATCTTTCAAAACATTGGACGGTTGCGGAGGCTCTTGAAGCGCTACTTTCACAGCCCGCCAATAATGAATCAAGTGCTCATAGCGTCTTCTGAATTCCCCGGTAAGGTCCTCATTGCACAAATTCTCCCAGTATTTGATAAATCCAGATATACCTTTGAAGATGTCTTCCACGTTCCTCATCGGACGCTGCTCAACAGGAATTGGCACACCGCGGGGCCACAAACTCCTACCTTCGGAATCCTCCTTCCACAATTTGATCCCTCCACCTTCTTTGGGCAACCAGTCTACATCCGTGCAGAAAATCTTGTACTTCATCACCGGACAACCAGTGGAGTCAAGGTAGAACTTGAACTGTTGTGCCTTGGTGTGCCCTACGAGTGCTTCATCTCCTTCCAGAATACTGCCTTCGATGAATCCTTTGAAATCGGGCACTTCTTCGACAAGGTGTGGGATAGTGGGGATAGATTCCACATCCATGAAGGACTTCATGAGCAAAGGAATCGTAGGAAAGTTGTCCTTCCGCAGCAACATGCTCCACCTTCCAAACAACGCATCGATGTCGTCGTGGGTATGACCCACCAGCATAAAAGTAACATAAATTTCACGAAATATTTTTTTTGCACTAAGGAGAGACCAAAAACAAAAAACATATCTATTCTTGTTGTCCCCGGTAGCATTGTCCATATGCACATGGAGAACGGGCGGCAAAGGAGTTGCTAGAGGAGAGGTTCCAGCGGTAGGACGCAACGATGGTTCACAAGTCTCTGCCCCCTTAAGCACAGCATCAAACAATGGAGATGACCTTGATCCCACAAACAATTCCCTAGATGCAAACTTCGGAGGCAACTCTAGATCCCGCAACTTGGCCATTGAGCCGATAGTGTAATTGGAATCGTGCGAGAATTGATCCAGGCCGTAATGCGCATAGCGCACATCGCCGTGGCCATGTGCAAGCATACCAGTAACGGAAACGGGCAACTTCACAAGGCCATCAATCTCTTTGCTCTTGTGGGAGAAAACCGGAGAAGCTGTTTTTGCGTGGTCCATCTTGTCATGCATGATCGTGAGACACTCGTGGGGGAAGTCTCTAGATCGGGTGCGGTTGGCGTAATAGAACTCTCGGTGCGCACGCGCAAGAGCCAGATGCTTGTCTAACCTCTTAGCCCACAGCAATGCTTGCTGGGATCCAGCTATTGATCCCCTCCTAAGAGAATGGTATTTGTCGCACGTTGCGCACCGAGCGAAATTGTCACCTGGTTTCTTTGCATCAAACTCACTGAAGGTGGATGTCCTGATCTTGCTCAAGTTTGAAGGCGAGACATCCTTCAACCCAAACGCTGCATTCACCCTATTCAGTTCGGGAATGGTGTCTTTCCACTGAAAGGTTGCCGGCAGAATCATGGAAACGACCTTCTCCCCGGATTTAAGCGTCCTCGTGCAGTGGGGCATGTGGTCCGCGGATTTCTCTAGAACATCGCAGCGTGGCGGTGGCTTGAATGGTGTGATTACGAGGCTTCCGGATTCCCGAATTTCCATGTGGATGTGCTTGCCGCCCCTGCACCGCATATGATTGATAACGGTAGAATGTTGCTTCGGGGACACCTGCAATATGCATCCATGCTCGCACGCAAACATCAATACCTTCGATAGTCACAACCCTCCGGTTTTCAGAATCACGGTGAATCTGCCTGTGGATGTCCATCTTCATGTGGAATCTGAACTGGAAAGAAGTGCCTTGATACATACGTTCGCGGAAGGCACGAATCTTATCCCTCGGAAAGGGTTGAACGCAATTTTTGCTGCAACAAACTTTGCTGGAGACGGAGTTGATAGAGTCTTGAGTGAGGAGTTGCTGCGATTTGATGGAAGTCTCCCGGGGCGGATTCCTCACTGTACTAGTATATCTCGACGACCTAGCGGAGGAGGGCTGCGTGAGACTAGCTTGGTGACGGTTGTAGTTGTCGCGAAGTTCATGATCATGGAGGCTTGCTCCATTGATATGGACAAGCCGAATTGGCCAAGCCTGCAACGAGTACCTCGACTCGCAGGGGATGTCAACCTCGGAGTGACTGCGGACTATGTGAACAGCAACGTGAGTGTCTCCAAGTGGTCCGTCCGCACCGAGGACAAGGTCTGAGCTGACACTGTCACAAGTTCCGTCCCCAACATGCAAGCCGTCCTCATTAAACAAAGCTACACACTTAGTATTCCACTGACGTTGCGGAATGCCTTCACAATCCGGAACCTCGATTTCCAGTGAGTGTTGGGCCTCAGCTTCATCGTCGGAAGAGTCGACTCCATGAATCAGCATCCGAGCAGGGTCCATGGCAGCAGTAGAGGAAGTGAGGATACCTGAACGATTGCATGCCCTAATGTTAGAATATAGTACAAAGGAATGAGATTCCCATACGTAGGATTATCTCGGTGGGAGCTAAATCACAAGAGGAAATCGGAGGATGTACATATGGAACAAGGGGCATTCGAAAATTATAGTGTGGATAATCCTGGAGTCTCAAGCGTAACGCTATGGTAAGTTTTCAGAGTGTTAGGTTGCCAACAGAAGATCATCGGGCAAGGATGTTTAGGTCGTATCGACCTAAATTATGTAAACCATGTGGAATGAAATGCAGTGTCTCGAATGATGTAGACCATCTGCAATGGAATGTAAGCGGCCTCGCGATTCAGCTCGCCTCGAGCTAAATTAAGGAGAGCATACGGCATGGAAAACAATATACAATGCTTACAGTAGGACGGGGCTTCATATACAGCAGATGCGATGGACCTCAATCTGTATTACCTCATTACGTGACGATGCAGATCATCTCTACCCGAAATGAATAGACCAGAAGAGTCCAGGTGAGTACTCCAGTACTTGTATAATTTAGGTTGAGTCGAGCTAACAAGAAGGTGGATCAGAGCTCCCATTAACGGGTTTAAGGAGGCAACGATGGTGCAGTTTAGGTCGAGTCGACCTAAACAAGAAGGTAGATCAGATCTCCAATACACGTCTTCGCGAAGTAAACGTTGGTGCAATTTAGGTCGTGTCGATCTAAACTGGAAGGTTGATCAAAGATCCAGTACACGGATTCTAGAATGTAACGTGGCTGCAATTCAGGTCGAGTCGACCTAAACTGGAGGGTGTATCTCGCTCTAGTACACAGCTTTACGAAGGTGACGTTGGTGAAATTCAGGTCGAGTCGACCTAAACTGGAGGGTGTATCTCTCTCTAGTACACGGCTTAACAAAGGTAACGTTGGTGCAATTCAGGTCGAGTCGACCTAAACTGGAGTGTGTGTCTCGCTTCAGTACACGGCTTTACGAAGGTATCGTTGGTTCAATTCAGGTCGAGTCGACCTGAACTGGAGGGTGTGTCTCGCTTCAGTACACGGCTTTACGAAGGTAACGTTGGTGCAATTCAGGTCGAGTCGACCTAAACTGGAAGGTCTATCTCGCTCCAGTGCCGGATATATAAAGGTAACGTTGGTGCATTTCAGGTCGACTCGACCTAAACTGGAAGGTCTGTCTCGCTCCAGTACCGGATATATAAAGGTAACGTTGGTGCATTTCAGGTCGATTCGACCTAAACTGGAAGGTGATTCTCAATGAAGTACAAGTCTAGAAGACGGAAACGTTGGTGCATATTAGGTCGAGTCGAGCTAATTTTACTAGGGCAAGATGTTCCGTTCTCGAGGACCTTGGAACATATTCAGGTCGAGTCAAGCTAATATGTCCCGGAATTTACGGCGATATTATCGGAAAGCAACGGCATGGACAATCTGCATTTCGAATTGAAGCAACAGCAACTGAACTGTGGATTGCAAATGAAAGGTACGCAAAATACAATGGTGGGAAAGAAAGTGCTGTCCGAATACTTTCTATAACATAACAGTATGAGATGCAACTGAAAATGAACCCTATCTAAATCGTACGCGCTAACCCTAGAACTTGAAGTTCTGGATAGGTAGTTATCTCTTACCGGAATATGTTGCAAACACAGCTCCTCTTGACACGATTCTACAGCCTCAGCCTGCAACTACGCGCAGTCTCCTCAAAGCTTAAGAACAAAAAATTCCTCCTTAATGCCATGCGAAAGTACAAGGACCGGAGGAGCATGAGCACACAAACGGAGGAGTATGCGAACGGAGGAGCATGAGCACGCAAAGAAACGAGAAAAGGAATATTTCAGCCGCACTTCAACATTTATAGAGAATAAGGCGGGAACGATGTGGCGGGAAGAGAAAGGGAGAATTTCAATTAAAGTTTGAAAAGTAGGGGTCGGACAATCTAGTTGGTCAAACATTATTTTCTACCAACCCTCGTTGCACGCTGCTCCACTTTGCCTGCTCCCCAATGTCCCATTTTCTGGCCTGCTGCCCGAGGACGTTGTCTCTCTCACAACTAGGGTCTCATATTTGGTTGCGTTTCCGCTCATTTCCCTCGTTTTGTCTCTAGCCTCGATTTTTTTTGCCCTTCTCCGCGCTTGTCTCTCTCATTTAGTTTCTGCGTGTCTCTCTCTTCTTTACAACTTCTAAATGATATACATGTACAAATATGTATAATTATAATTATAATTATATATATATTTATGTATATATACATGTACATATATAAATGTATACATAATTATACGTATTTAACACACGTTTACTTTTATTCTCCACTGCCCGCTGCCCGGGATGCGCTGCCTGCTGCCCACTGCCTGCTGGGTCGTTTCTTTCGCTTCGCGTAATTTTGGCCGCTGCTCGCAACCCGGTGGGGGTCGTCTCCCCCACGGATAGGGTTTGGGGCTCACTTTCTGTTATCGCTTGTTCTCCCGCTTGTTCTCCCGCTTGTTCTCCCACTGCTCCATTTTTCAGCAATTCTTTTCAGGTATTATTTTCAGGCAACCCTGCCCTGCACTTACGGCATATATTTTATATATTGTGCATATATATACATAATAGTATATATATATCTATATATATATATCTATATCTATATATATATATATCTATATATATATATATCTATATATATATCTATATATATATATATATATATATATATATATATATATACACACATCGTAAACCAAAAACTACATCGTATAGCTCCAATATATAAATTGAACGCATTGGCCAATTCAACAACTATTTCAAATAGTGAATTAATTAAGATGTAACAATGGTCATATTGCAACCTATGCTCTCTATACAATGGCCAATGCAGTCCCAAACTCTCAAATCCAAAAAAAAATTCAAATATCGTGAAACCAACATCATTTGCATGTTTGTCAAATTGTCGATATTTTAAATTCTATCGATGTCAACTCACTTCAATTTTTGCGTACAACTGTCTAAAACGATGTATACCAACATGCCAAGGCACAAAAAGTTTTATTGAAGCTACGAGAGAAAATTCAAAAAATTTAAAGTACTTCCAACTTGTAGCGCACAAAACCGAGTTTTAGACATGGCTAACTTTGAAATTCATTTTCTTTCAAATCACAATCGAGTTTCTCTTCAAACTTCGGTAGTAATGTGTTATATGTCGCACACTACAACTTTTGCAAATTCACTTTTGGACTTTGCCCATTGATGCTCATGATATGGTTGTTTGAATGGAAAAGTTTCAAATCAATACTCAGTTTTGTTTCTCAGTGTATGTATGTATACATATATATACATATACATATATACATAGATATATACATATATACATATACATATACACACACATATATATATATATATATATATATATATATATATATGTATATATATATATATATATACCCCTGCCCATACCCTGCCATCTGCCCATACCCGGCCATGTGCCCATGCCCGTGCCATATGCCCATGCCCATGCCCGTGCACTATGCCCATGCCCGTGCTTCATCTCTCTCGATCAGGCTAGGGTTTGAAATTTTTTTTCTGTTCTCTTCGCGTTCCTCCTTTGTCGCCGCTGCTGTGTTCTTGCGTCGCCCCTCGCCTGTGTGTTTCTCCTCACTTCTTGTTTCTCTCTTTATTGCTCTCGTTGTTTCTCGCGTCGCCCCTCGCCTGTGTGTTTCTCCTCACTTCTTGTTTCTCTCTTTGTTGCTCTCGTTGTTTCTCTCGTTGTTTCTCTCGTTGTTTCTCTCGTTGTTTCTCTCGTTGTTTCTCTTGTTGTCTCCTCATTTGTTCTTTCTCATTTCTTGTTTCTCTCTGTGTTTAAAGTAAGTTTCAAGGCAAAGTCCACTGCCGTAGGTGCTAGGTTAGAAGCTGGAGTTTCAATTTTAGGGTTCAAAGCGGATCAGAAATTGCAGGTGGAAGGGCGAAATTGAAGGTGGAGGGCCCGTATTCTTTATGTAAGTTCACACTGTTGCTCTCTTCTTGAATGCTGTGGAATTTTTTTTTTGTTTAGGGTTTAGTTATCTGTCTAGTTAAAGATGGTAACGAATCAGACCTCAGCGTTTGAGAGTGAATGGATGATTTTGAATTTTATATCTCAATTTCAAACAGAAAATACATTCACAGATTGAGAGCTCTTTTTTGATTCACGGGGTTGTGGTGCATGGCCGTTTTCAGCTTAGGGTGTGGCTTGTTTGATTAATTCCTGTAACAAATGAAACGTGAGACTGCTTGCTTTGAATTTGTGATTTAAAAACTTTAGCTTTGGTGATTCAAGTTTCACGAAAGGCATCGTGAATGATGTAGAAATAGTTACACCTTTTGCAACTGGAATCGTGCGAATTCAGGTGTTCTTGCTGGAGTGAGTAGTGTGGTTAATTTTGTGAACAAATTGCTAGAATGATCAATGTGCTTACTTTCTATTGGAGATTTTTTTAAATGAATGTATTATCGTACATTCACAGATTGAGAGATTGTCTTGATTCTATGGCTGATGGTTGAGTTATGCTCATATAGCAAGTATGTTATCGTGTTTATTTGAAAGAGGATTTTTAACGGTGATATAGTTCCAAAGCAGTATCATCTAACGCTATACAACCTCAGTTAATTGATAAGTGTAGTGCTTGCAATGTTTCAGATTGATCAACTTGGTCATCAAGAGCAATTGTTGGGACACAGTGAAGAGCATATTTTGGTATAAGAGGTGAGTGCTATGCTCATCCCTAAGAAGTTTTTTAAATTCATTTTTGTAGGCAGTGCATGAATTTTGTCAATGCAATGTTTTATTGTGGGATGTGTAATAGTAATGTCCAATACTGTAAGTAACAGTACTGTAGAAAGAGTTGTTGAGAGCAGGTCAGCAAAAATGTGTAATTTTCGCTTTGTTTCAGCCCTATGATTTACAGTTTAAATACAAGTACCAGACGGTAGTTTAGGTCGATGTCAGTTTAGGTCGATGTCAGTTTAGCTCGACACAACGTAAATGGGCAGCGAAACTCGCGTGATAAACGGTGATTTAGGTCGACCCGATCTAAACTTCACCAATACAAGTCACATCTGAGCTCGACTCTCCCTAAACTGCGATCAATTTTACCCTAAACCGACCTAAATTGCAGTAATTTTAGGTCGACACGACCTAAATCGCAGTCAATACATGTCGACTCTCCCTACACTGCAGTCAATTCAGGTCGACCCGACCTAAATTGTAAAAAACTCATCTCGACACGACATCACTTGCTGTCGATTCCGATCTAATCTGAGAACTACACGTTATAGTACGCCAAGTCCAGGATGAAACACGTAGAACATAAACATGTACCATGTGTGCATTCAGGTCGAATCGACCTAATTTATGCTATAAAGCAATACGAATCGGTCTGATCTACCTAAGATTCAGCTCAACTCGACCTAAATCACACAAACAACCTACCCAAATATTGAACAACTTCAGACTAGGACAACCTACTTAAAGGTCGGGATACCCTAGAATACCAAATCCTATAATCAATTCACATAAATCATATTACAAAATAGTAAAAACGCCCTCCCCCTCAAGCAGTTTAGGTCGAACCGACCTAAATAAAGAACTATCGGTCTTTATTTACGAAGAACAGGCTGAAAGTTCTAAAACATGAACATGTATCAAGTGTGAATTCAGGTCAAATCGACCTAATTTATTCTCGAAATCAATACGATTTGACTAGATAGCTGCCTAAGACGCGCAGATTCAGATTTGACTAGATAGCTGCCTAAGACGCGCAGAATTCAGGGGAATGATGAAGGAGCTTGAGAATAAATTTGACAGCCAATACTTCATGTCTGCCAGCGGTCAACCCCTGCGCGGGGCCCAACTCTGCTCGAAAATCCGGAAAGTGATCCAGAACTTCGAAACCTTCAAGGCCAAGATGGACATGCAGAGTCTATCGATGACACCAATAAGTGTGTCCCTCAATAACCGCAGCCAGGGAAGTAGTGCGGGATCCACATTCACAGACTCGCCAAGACCCCAACAGAGGCGCGGCAAGCGCAAGCCCAACACGCCTCTGACACCTACACCACCAACCAAAAGCCATCTCGGCTCTACGTCAAAGAAGAGGAAGACTGTTGACAAGAGGGCTCCTGAAGATGTCGACGACGTTAGCTTGGCATCTGCTGTGACCGACTTGCCAGAGCCCGTGCAGGGAAACAAGAAACCAGACTTCGCACGGTCCACCGAGGCGTACAAGACGTTCTGGTCGACCTGCACTGACGCCTTTGTCTGGGGAATCGAAGATAAGAGAACGATCCCCATCGAGCAACTAGTCGATGCGCCTCCTGACATGAACATCAAGTCGTACAAGCCGGGTCTTGCAGAGAAGATCATGGGCTTCTTTCTCAGCATGCCCGATAGAAGCACAAAGCAGACTCTGTGCGTGATGCCTTGCGACCTAGACGAGAAGCCCACTAGCTGGGACTCCATCAAAGATGGAAAGTTTTGGCTGATCAACGGGCAACACAGTGTCAAAGCAAGTTTCATGATGCGCGAACAAAGGATGGATCCCAAAGACATCAAAGAGTTCGCGCAATGGAACTGCTTTATCGTTTGGACGAAGAACAACGAAAAACTTCGTCAAATATCCGCGTACTACAACCGGGTCAACCACTTCGGCGCCATCAAGCCGTCCTAGGCGACTAACATCTTGGGAGCGCGGCAGATCTGGATTAAACTCAATCGCCCCAAGAACCCGAAGGAGTTAGTTCAGGTAGGAACAAGCAGTCAGGCGTCAAGAACGAAGGAGGCCGCCATCAACAAAACAAAATTCAACGTAATGTTCAGCTCGACTCGACCTGAATAGCTTTCGATAGTACTCCAAGTCCTAGTCCGTCCCTACAGAGTAGATCCGTGGCACCTGCGAGTTAGGTCGAGTCGACCTAAAATGCTCATACTTTCGTGATCTTTTCTACTGAGTGTCCTTGTAATCCGTGCGCTTCACAGTCTGTGTTGGTTTAGGTCGAGTCAACCTAAATGACTGTATAATAGCTAACAGTGTCTGTGCCCTTGCAGGAGTTTCAAGCTGCTATGAAGCTGCGGTTCCTGATGCTCGACGTGGCGCAGGCGCAGAAGGACGCCAAGAAAAGTAATGCGTCCGAACTGCTCGACATCCACAATGAGTTGAAGTTGATCACTGCGCCGGACGACGTGTTCGACCTCTGGAGCGAAATGATCTCAAGAGCGGGTGCCGGAGAGCTCCATGACCCAGACACTGATTTGCCGTTCAAGGAGAAGCCTAACTGGAATCTAGAGAGTGGGAATCTGACCCGCGAGTTCTTCAAATGGCTAGGAAACCTAACCTATGAGGACCTCACCAAACTCACGAGGCATATCCTGAACCACGGGAACCCAAAATGGACCCGGGGATACCCGAAGGCCACAACACTACTAGAAAATCATGACCAAATCAACAGAAATTCAACAGATTTATGTTGTTCGAGGTACTACAATGACCGATTTCACTGATTTGTAATTTTTTTGTAAAAGTCAGCAGTTTGCTGCTTACTTTTCTGTTGATTCAAATAGTACAGTGACCAAATCAACAAAATTTTAGTGAAAGTGGAATCTTTTTTGGAATCTTTTAGAATCTTTTAGAATCTTTTGAAAAGATTTTAGAATATTCTGGAATCTATCAAAATACTATAGAATCTATTGGAATATTCTAGTATCTTTTGAATATTCTTGAACCTTTTGAATCTTTTGCACTTTATATGAGAGTTTTGTAATCATTTAGTACTAGAATGGGTGTTTTATGTAATTGGATTATACAACTGCAATTTTGCAGACTTTCATCATCCCTCACAAACAACAACAGAAGACAAGCAGCTTGATATTCCCTAAATTAAAGCTATTGAGGATGAATCTTGACACACTTCGGCTGCTGACTAACTTTTAGCTCCATCTGAAACAATCACAGGGACGCCCCAATAAATAAACCCACTTGAATGGGACAACAGTCAGTCATCTGTGAACCTTTTTTTTTCTTTCTTCTTTGAATCTCTCTGTGCTAGAAACTTGGAATCTTCTTTTTGTTTCTACACAGTAATCCGGTTTTTTGAAACATTCAATCAATTGAACTCATTAACCCCTAAGTGACCAATCGACCATATTTTGGTCGCACCCAAATAGCAGTGACTGCCCATGTTTAGGAAATGATATTTTCAAATTTTAATATCTTGTCGAACTTGGGGGGGGGAGAGATCATGTTCTAGTGTTGTTTGATACATTTCATTTGCAATATTGAGGTTTAGTAAGGAATTTTTCAACGACATAGACCTCAATATTGTCTTAGTGTTATAAAACTTACTACTTTGGAAAACTAATGATGTTCTCTCCTTTGAAACTTTTGCTTTTAAAATTTTAGAATAGAATGTTTAGTTTTAATTAATCATACCAAATTCCATATTCTAAATGTAGAATTAGTACGTAATTTTGGTGAATTTCAAATGGTAAATGAATCTAAATTCATTAAAATGAGTATTTAAAACTCTTTTTGGAAGTTTGACCATATAGATAATTACTAAACATCATGCTTTTCATTTTCTCTTTTGGACCAAACTTCATCAAAGTTGCAAAAGTAACATCCTATAACACATCTAGGTTTTTCCCTTACCCCCTCTGTGATTTAAGGATTAACTTAATCATTCACAATTCTTTTTTTTAAACGCAAACTTTATAGGCCATTTTGTCATAGTAAAACAACTTTTTTCAAAAATCTTTGAACCAAGAAAAGTTGCGAAATGAAGTTAAGTTTCATCTCCGAAAATCCGTTTGTGATTTTGAGCCTCCATTCAAAAGTTTTAGACAAAATTCAGAGTGGGGTAGCAAGGAATATTTTCATTGATATTTTCAAACACCCTCTCTGATTTTTGTTTATAACTTTTGACTGGAGGCTTCAAATCACAAACGGATTTTTGGAGATGAAACTTAACTTCATTTCCCAACTTTTCTTAGTCCAAAGGTTTTTGAAAAAAGTTAATTTACTATGTCAAAATGGCCGCCAAAGTCTGCTGAATTCCAAAACATCGAATTGTAAGTGTTTATGTAAGAAAAAAATGGTTCTATGTTCATCAAATTCTAAGTGTGATGGGTTGGTTGGAGTGTTGAGTGTTAAATGTAAGGTCACGAGTTCAAACCCGATTGTCAACGGAGTTGCTGAAATTGGGTTGTCCTTAAAATCCGGGCAGCTAAAAACGTTTTCTTGCCCGAAAATTCCGGGAAGTAAAAAAATGTTTCTTTTTTTTGTTTTTTTAAAAAAAATTAAATTTTTTTTTCTTATTTTCAGGTGACCAGATCAGCAGAAAACTTCAACAGATTTTTGTTGAATAATGACCCGCTCAACGCGACCGATACAACATAAACCCTCAACACTTTTCTGTTGATTTGGACGGTGAATTTTCTAGTAGTGCAATTAAGGCAATATCCACAGTTCAGGACAGGTGCTACTCGACCAAGGAATGGGTGGAGAGAAGGATGCGGAAGCACCTTGTCAAGAAGGAATTGCACAACATCAATCGTGAACTTTGACTCTTCAATCCGGCGGGGGAACTGGTTCCGGAGAAGTGGAGGCAGTACAAGGAGGAGTACCTCGCCACGAGGGCGACAATGAATGTACTCCTTGAGCGGCCGGGTGAGGTATATTTCAGGGAGGCAAAGCAGGTCAGAAGCAAGAACAAAAAGACCGCAGAAATCTTCCCGTACGCATACGAGTTCTTCAAAGTCTTCCTGGAGAAGAGGAAGAAATTGGAGAAGCCCGCCGGCAACGCTCACTTCCGGCCATACGACCCGCAGTTAAACGAGCACGCCGACTGGCCCGAGGGCGCCTGGTCAAATGTCACGTTTGTGGACATGAAGCTGGGGGTCATCGACTTCAGAGTCCTCTCCGGGGTGGGTGACAAGGAGAAGTCAAGTACGGATATGCCGTACTTTCACGAGTTCATGTCTTCTCTAAAAGAAAGACGTGAACCAGAATTCGATGAAGTGCCTGCGTGGCTGTTCATCTGCGCCGATATGATAGAGCAGAACAAGGCAGTTCATTTCGCTGAGCACGACGACCAGCTGGAGTATGCGGACTACCATCCAGCGAGGAATGAGCGACTGGGAGACTATCCGGCGAACCATAAGAAGGCGCGGGCGAAAGTGCACCTGGTCTTCTTGCAAAGGCCCGACATTCCTACGGTGTCGATCCCCCCCGACTTCTACGCTCCGGAGACCACGGTATACACAAAGCCCCGGGCGTAGGATGAGCTGTTGTACCGCGTGTACAACGCAGAACTCAGAATGGAGTTCTACTTGTGGTTCATGAACGCGTTCTGCATGCCGGGGTCGAACGTCATCTCTGTCTACGCGGGATCTAAGTTCACTTGCGCTGCACTGGTGAGTAGTTCAGAATATGGAATCATGCTCTTCAGCTCGAGTCGATCTGACCCTACGTAGTGTTATCGTTCATACATTTTAGGTCGGGTCGACCTAAAATTCATACGGGCATACCTGCTCTTCTGGGAAGTGCCCAAACCATATCCTCAATGTGTTTCAGATCGGGTCGACCTAAACGTTTAGTGTGCAGCTCTTAGAGTCGATGCTGCTCTTTTGGTCGGGTCGACCTGAACTAAACCTTCTACCTTCTCAGTGCCCCCACTCTTTAGATCGATTCGACCTGAACTGTCCCTTCGTTCTACCTCATCCCTTCGTGCTGCCTCTCCATCACAGTTTAGGTCGAGGCGATCTAAATCCTGCTCAGCCCCCAATTATATCAACCCTGACTCACTCGTTGACTGCCATGCCAATTGTGCAGATGTGTTGCGTGAACAGCTACGCTGTCGGGGACAAAAGAATGAAAGACTGGTTTGCTTCTATTGCGATCGACGCCTTGGACCTCGACAAAGCTGACTTCCTGGAGGACGGATACCCTGTGCATGTTGATGGGGAGCAGAGTACCCCTGCTGCACGACCTGGGTCCTCCAGACCGAAGAGGAGATCCAGAGATCAGTGGTCTGATCTCCCTCTCACGCAGCGGGATGAGGAACACTCGTCAACCTCCTCTTCCAATGAGGATGATGACGACGAGGACGACGAAGACCATGCTCCTCCTCTGGGTACCCCCCGGAGATCTGATGCGCCAGGTTCGTCCGCGTCCTCTAGCTATCAGTTGGGGACTCCTTCCTCCGAGCGGAAGTCGAAGAGGAAGAAACGTGAGTCTTCGAACAAAATTTTGAAGACGTTCACTGCCACGGTTGCAGCTCTCACGGTTCAGACCTCGAAGACCGCGGAGGAGAATCTGAAGATGAACCAGGAGACGAGAAAAGAGCAGTATGATTTCCAGAGGTTTATTTTGGAACAGCAGCGTCAGCAGCAGCAGCAGCAAAATGTCATGCAGCAGACGCTGCAGGCGCTCATGCAGAGCCTTCTGCCGCCTTCTGGGGCCGTGCTGAACTCGCCGCCGCTGGCTTCTCAACCTCTGCTGCTTGGTAATCAGCCGTCGGGTTCAACCACCAGCGGAGAATCGGCTCCACCTGCGCCCTCGTCTTTTGCCGTTCCTCCTCCGCCTCCTCCTGCGCCCTCGCTTGTCGCTGCACCTCCACCGCCGCCAGCTGCTGCTGCGTCTGCTCCATCCACTTCGCCGGCTCCTCCGCATGTGTCATCGGGCGCTGCTGGTGATGCCGCCGATCCATACAGCCTTGACGACAGTCTGGGATTCGGCGGAGCTGCTGGTAGTGACAATGCAGAGACTGCCGTCTCGCCCGGCACAGACGCTGCAGCAGGTGGTTCCCAATAATCACTCGATGTCATTTGTATAGATTTAGCTCGACTCGAGTTGATTTGTATCATAGGTTTTTGTAGATTTTTTGTATACATGGCTCAGGATTTGTAGGATTTGTAGGATTTTCAACTCCTGGTTCAGTAGAGTCCTTAGGACATTTTCCAATGAACATTTTTTGTACTTCAAATTTTTTTGGCCTCTCTATAATTTACACACTCCTCACTCGGAATTCACGTTCATCTACTGTCATCGCAGGCTCCATCGGTGCCCACATTGTGCTTGACGCTCAATTGCCTTCTGTTGTTAATCCGCCCGCGCAATGTAATCGCGGCGGTCTGTCCTTGGTGCCCAGTCCGAACTCGCCCGCAGTCCCTTCCTCTCCTGTCGTCCCTCCAGCCTCTCAATCACTAGTGTCAGGACGTAGACTTTGGCGGGATTCTCAATTGGATGAGCGGACACGTACATCGGCCTCCCCTCCTCGTCACGTTGCCGGCGCTGCACCCTCGACAGCCACACCTGTCGTCAGTGCGAAGTCTATTGGGTCCTCCGGCCTTCAGGTGCGATCCATACGTTTCTCAATGGTCGGAACTTCGTGTTTGTGTTCTTCGCGCTCGACCGTGTGTCGTTTTTATTAGGATGCCGTCCGAATTGTGTCGGTTCAGGATCATAACTGGCTGCACATTTGTCTGCCCGTTGTCGCCAGGGATCCGGTCCTCTTCTTACTCATGGAGGTTCTTCGGAGTCGGTCATTCGGTCGCCACAGCTTAGGCCTCCCAAAAAATGGCTCAATGTCGTCCTGGACCTGAATAGAATCCTCTGCGTCTGTGAGGATTTGAAATCCCGGTCCGGGATTACGGCCTTTAATGAATACTCAGCGCAGCACTCGGCCGTTCTCCCCGCTGTAGTCGGACCCAAAGCAGTGTACGTGCGTCCACTCTGTTTCTCGTTCCTACGGGAGCTGACCATGTTTGCCGACGTTACCGTCTGGAGCTCCATGAAGAAGTCTACGACTGAATTGGTAGTGCGATATTTATTCCGCGGCATCCAGCCCCTCCCTTCCCTTGTACTTGGCCAGGAGTCGTGCGAAACCCTCAAGTGTAGGGATAGGCACGGTCGGCTGTCCTCGTTCAAAGTGCCTGGCACTGATAAGAACTTGTTCCTGAAGAATCTGGCCAAGCTGTTCACAGGCTATGGTGGCAGATTCACGTCCGCAAACACCGTTGTAGTCGACGACAGCCCCAATAAGCACATTTTGAATGAGCCCCATAATGTAATACTCCCTGACTCTTGGTCCTACGTTGGAGATGGTGCGCGTGACAATTTCCTTCATGATGTTCTCCTTCCATGGTTTCGGCGTCTCCATCGCAGTCCTAGCACAGGGTTGCTATCTTTCCGTAGGGACAATAATATTGGGCAGCGTATGCTCTGCGACGAGCCCGACCGTCGAGAGTACAGCGCGCTCATGGAGGCTGTACACGCATCTCATAGTCTACCTAGCTCCTAGTTCATTTTACGGTTCTAAAGCTGGACGCCCTTTTCTTACTGATGTAGCCGTTCCGGACTATCTTATTGATTTCTGGTTGCCTTGACTGATGTGTATAATCCCTTGTAATTGTAATATACCTTTGTCTTCACAACATCTGCGCTTCAGTACTTTGTGAGATGAATATTATGGACACTTGAATGTTATCGTTGCAATGTGTTATGTCTTAATGGCACCCTTATACAGTTTGCATCATTTTTTCTTCTCTTTTTTTTACTGCTTGGAAAATTTTGTTTCGTTGCAATGCGCTCGTGGAATTTGACCTCATTGGTAATTCTCTTCAGGCAAGGTATGCCACTGCCAATCCAGCCTACGGTGTTGGCCTCCAAAGCACAGCGTCCACCGATTCTATCATGGACTATGGCCAGTATGCTATACTCAGTAGAGGAAACGTCTTGTGCTCGGCAGCTACGGCACAGTCAACCATGGACTTTTCCACCAAGCCAATTCAACATGGTGTTGTGGACAGCCCTCCTAACGGTGGTACCCTTCCTGTGCCCAAGTCCTCACCTTCTCCTTTGCAGTCACGAGAACCCTCCACTTCTCGTCGCTCGCGTTCTCCGTCTGATAGAGTGCCTCAGAGAAAGCTTTATGAGGACGCCTTACACCCAATTAATTCTCTTGAGGTACGAGTACTTTCTTTCCCCGCACCATTATTTCGCTTAGACGGTCTTGCCTTGATGTATACTTGATGTAGATTCCCTTGTACTTGCAGGGTTCCGACATTCCCAAACCATGCAAGTCCTCTGCCACTGTGAATGCTTTTCGAATGACTCCTGCGATGCTGTCATCAAACCCGCCTCCTCTAACCCAAGTCCGTGTTCATGTGCCCTCTCGTGCGCCCTTGCGTACTCGTCTCCCTTCAGTGAATGTGGGTCTTCAAAAGACTAAGTCGCATGACAAATTTAGGAGAAGATCCGCTCCGGTTCGAGATGAGAGGGAGGAATTGAGACTGGCGCAACAGAGGCGTGAGATCGCGCAACGGCGATTGTCGATGTATCACTTCGATAGTCGTGGTCATGTGATGTTGAAGGCAATAGCTGAACTTCAGTTGAAGGCCGAAGCTAAACTGAAGAGTCGATCGCAACCCTAGATCCGCTAGGCATTCTATTTGTGATTACTATAGACTTATAAAACACTACTAGAAAATTCACCGTCCAAATCAACAAAAAAGTGTTGAGGGTTTATGTTGAATCGGTCGCGTTGAGCGGGTCATTATTCAACAAAAATGTGTTGAAGTTTTCTGCTGATCTGGTCACCTGAAAATAAGAAAAAAAAAATTTAATTTTTTTTAAAAAAACAAAAAAAAGAAACATTTTTTTACTTCCCGGAATTTTCGGGCAAGAAAATGTTTTTAGCTGCCCGGATTTTAAGGACAACCCAATTTCAGCAACTCCGTTGACAATCGGGTTTGAACTCGTGACCTTACATTTAACACTCAACACTCCAACCAACCCATCACACTTAGAATTTGATGAACATAGAACCATTTTTTTCTTACATAAACACTTACAATTCGATGTTTTGGAATTCAGCAGACTTTGGCGGCCATTTTGACATAGTAAATTAACTTTTTTCAAAAACCTTTGGACTAAGAAAAGTTGGGAAATGAAGTTAAGTTTCATCTCCAAAAATCCGTTTGTGATTTGAAGCCTCCAGTCAAAAGTTATAAACAAAAATCAGAGAGGGTGTTTGAAAATATCAATGAAAATATTCCTTGCTACCCCACTCTGAATTTTGTCTAAAACTTTTGAATGGAGGCTCAAAATCACAAACGGATTTTCGGAGATGAAACTTAACTTCATTTCGCAACTTTTCTTGGTTCAAAGATTTTTGAAAAAAGTTGTTTTACTATGACAAAATGGCCTATAAAGTTTGCGTTTAAAAAAAAGAATTGTGAATGATTAAGTTAATCCTTAAATCACAGAGGGGGTAAGGGAAAAACCTAGATGTGTTATAGGATGTTACTTTTGCAACTTTGATGAAGTTTGGTCCAAAAGAGAAAATGAAAAGCATGATGTTTAGTAATTATCTATATGGTCAAACTTCCAAAAAGAGTTTTAAATACTCATTTTAATGAATTTAGATTCATTTACCATTTGAAATTCACCAAAATTACGTACTAATTCTACATTTAGAATATGGAATTTGGTATGATTAATTAAAACTAAACATTCTATTCTAAAATTTTAAAAGCAAAAGTTTCAAAGGAGAGAACATCATTAGTTTTCCAAAGTAGTAAGTTTTATAACACTAAGACAATATTGAGGTCTATGTCGTTGAAAAATTCCTTACTAAACCTCAATATTGCAAATGAAATGTATCAAACAACACTAGAACATGATCTCTCCCCCCCCCAAGTTCGACAAGATATTAAAATTTGAAAATATCATTTCCTAAACATGGGCAGTCACTGCTATTTGGGTGCGACCAAAATATGGTCGATTGGTCACTTAGGGGTTAATGAGTTCAATTGATTGAATGTTTCAAAAAACCGGATTACTGTGTAGAAACAAAAAGAAGATTCCAAGTTTCTAGCACAGAGAGATTCAAAGAAGAAAGAAAAAAAAAGGTTCACAGATGACTGACTGTTGTCCCATTCAAGTGGGTTTATTTATTGGGGCGTCCCTGTGATTGTTTCAGATGGAGCTAAAAGTTAGTCAGCAGCCGAAGTGTGTCAAGATTCATCCTCAATAGCTTTAATTTAGGGAATATCAAGCTGCTTGTCTTCTGTTGTTGTTTGTGAGGGATGATGAAAGTCTGCAAAATTGCAGTTGTATAATCCAATTACATAAAACACCCATTCTAGTACTAAATGATTACAAAACTCTCATATAAAGTGCAAAAGATTCAAAAGGTTCAAGAATATTCCAATAGATTCTATAGTATTTTGATAGATTCCAGAATATTCTAAAATCTTTTCAAAAGATTCCAAAAGATTCCATAAGATTCTAAAAGATTCCAAAAAATATTCCACTTTCACTAAAATTTTGTTGATTTGGTCACTGTACTATTTGAATCAACAGAAAAGTAAGCAGCAAACTGCTGACTTTTACAAAAAAAATTACAAATCAGTGAAATCGGTCATTGTAGTACCTCGAACAACATAAATCTGTTGAATTTCTGTTGATTTGGTCATGATTTTCTAGTAGTAAAAATACGTGGAGCTCTTGTTCTTATATAGGATTTTACGCTTCGCTCATTCTTTTTCCTAGCTTTATGAGACATTATCAAGATTGGATTACCGTCCTGCAATACAAACACCCAAAAAATGTATATTCGTTTTATACTTACTATAAATAGATGTCACTTCTGCAATCTTTTATTGCACTTCTATTATATGTACTCTATTTGATCTTCGCTGATCCATCTTCTACTGTTTAACCCTATATTCGGAATGGTTAGTGGTTCAATTTGGGTTTATTTTAGACTTTTTGAACTCTCATTATTCTGGAATCCTCTCATTTTAATGAATATAATGTTATTGATGTAAATTTCAGCTTTTGTGTTGAATTCAAACCTATAAAAGGTTTGGATCCATTCCAAATACTAGAAAAATATACCGTATTCTACTGACCGCAAAGGCACTTTCAAAGGTTTAGGGGTTAACTGTTTTATATGTCATGGCATACATTAGTCTTCCGAATCCATGACATAAATGACGTCTAGAAAGTGCAAAGTACTGTGTCTATGAGGTACAATCACTAGTAGGAAATGTGTCGTTTTTCACTTACTATAAATGAAAAAGGAATGAAATCGTGCATGGCACCTGGGTTGTGTCAGTGCTGGTGAGTGCTTTTGGTCACAAGAAGATAGAAATATAATTACAATATTCCGCCACTATTCACTGTTTCCACGAAGTGGGGATTGAATGAAAAACGACAGATTTGCTACTAGTGAATATAATGTGTGCTTAGAGCATGCTCACCATATCACTGAATTCTTCATGAATGTATGAAGCAAAGCATGTATATTCGGGGTGAGTAACAAAGTTATTGAATATGAGCACAATATAGACATCTCATTACGACACTGTATAATTAAGTTTAGGAAGGGCTTGGTATCCTAAGATTTCTAAATTGATGGACAATAATGATTACCCATCTATGATGACTGTGATTGGTTCACCGGCTATATGTTAACCCTCGGAAATCAGCATTGCATGCTAGAATCATTGCAAGAATCGTAATCTTTTGGAGAATCAAAGCCCTCTTTACCTAAAGATGGCTTGCCAGCTAAACAAAATTCTATTTTTTAATAGTTCCTACATGTTCCACATCATCGATTCCCTGTTTAGATGTTGATTCTCTCCACAAGCAAAAGAGTATGGTGCAATACTAGCTAAAGAATGTTATGTTCCACATATCACGACGCAATTTACCAACAAAACACAAAATAGCCAGTTCAATGGAATATGCCTGTTATTTTCATATTAGCGTTGGAAGATTTGGTCAAGTTTTGATCACTGGGTCACTTTCATCGCCACATAACGCACGGCAATTGGAAAAATCGAAAAACTGAGACAGTGGTTTAGGGTGCACAAGTCATAACCTCCATTCACTCTCATTCCTTGAGACAACCATAGATCTCTACGATCCAATGGTCTTGATCTAGTGTGGAGGACAGGAGGAGAGGATTATATCCAATAATCAACTTGTCGCTCCATGACTCGACCAGTCACTACAAAGAGAAGGTGTCGTTTTTCACCAGGTAGGTGAGTCAAACAACGCTACTGTGCACTCACTACCGAGGCATTCAAGACTTGGTGAGTGCGATTTGTCACGTAGGACAAATTCATACAATGAACTTTGCCATTGTTCTGAGTGAGAAGCGACGCCTTTGTTAGTAGTGGGTTGTTAGGTTATCTAATCCAAAAATTAAAAGCAATTATGAGTGAATTAAAATAGAATTACTAATTTTGGGAATGTGGTGCTCACCTGGCATATAGTTTGGCCTTCATGGTCACTTGACATAGATTCAAGATTCCAACAATTACTTCATAACATTCACTAGCTTGCAGTATCTGGCTACACAAGAGAATGTACAGTATATTCCACACTCAACATAAGAGCATCCTTACCGCAATGAGGGTTTCGGGATCGGGAAAGAGATGAGACCTTTCCTGTTTTCCAGATGCAGGAGCGGGCTTTGCACCGCGACGCCTGCAAAAGGTAATTCGGGAAACTTGGCTTAAGCAACAAGTAAAAAAACAATGGACGTCTATTGGTTGTGAGCAAGCAACAAGTAAAAAAATCGGGTGAAAACAGCGATGCGGATAGCAAGTTTTGATCTTGCAAAACGAGGCCAATTTCCAGGATTCGGCATCCAATTCGGAAAAAAATTCTTGATACGGGACTGCGGTGGGAGTGTTTTCTCCGGTATCTGGATGGAGTTCACTAGATAGCCGCGGTGAGGATGCTCTACCCTCCATTAGTAGCTAACTAGACATGGAGAGTCCCAAGATGATAAGCAGAGTGCATGAAGGAAAGGTAAAATATACGAAAATTATTGAATGTTATGTTTCCATTAACAAGCTTGCTATCATCTTTTACTTTCTATTTTTGTTTACAATTCATGTTAATGAAATCTTCCTATTATCTTTACATTTGAAAATAAAAAATGCATTGTGTGCCCTCAATTTATATATATATATATATATATATATATATATATATATATATATATATATATATATATATATATATATATATATAATATGTGTACATCTTTAGAATCTGTTACATACTTCTGATTGACCAAATTTAATTTGTCAAGTTGCATGCGCCACAGATGTGTGAGTATATTCAAAAGCCAAGTTTGTCCCGAAACACTCTTGAAGACTCAAGAATATCACTTTTTATGTGAGCCAAAGAAATTAAGTTACCTCAACATTCTTTTGGAGAATTATTATTTTCTAGATACTTGGGGAATTCAACCTAATTTTCTGCATACACGTGCGATAATAGGATATTCAATGGGGGCTATTTACCTCATGTCAATGTTTTTAATAGACCCTACATTCATTAAAAATAGACCCTAAACCCTACATTCATTAAAAAAAATTACTTTCGTACATTTTTAGACGCCTTATGAGTAATTATAAATTTCAGTGAGTTAAATAAATTTCACCCTATATTGCTTATGTTTTTTTGAAATTTTTTTTATGAAGTTGCAATCTAAACTCCTACTTGCTAGTACACATCAAAGCAATAACTATTCCATACTACACAACAAGACGTGAATTACGCCATAGTATAGGTAAATCACGATTTATTTCCCAATTCCTATAATATAGAAAACCTATGACAAATAGCTAAGGAGTTTTATCATGCACAATTTACAAATGGAAATGATTGTTTTCCATCCAAATACTTCTTCGAGGGACTTATACTAACACACCCTTTTATCTGATTTTCAAACCCCATTGCTCTTATGGTATTTTAGATGTACCAAAAATTAATTTGGGACATTAAACAACAACCTATATTATATATATATATATATATATATATATATATATATATATATATATATTATATATATATAAATTACGTCTTCCCCATTTCTTTGAGGCTATAATAGGTCCAAAAGCTAAATAATTTTTATTCATCATAAATAAATGACATCCTATTTTTTTATCTCTCATAGTTTTCTAATTTTCTGAGAGTGACTTCCCCGGGCTACTAATTCAAATTTTTTAATCAACTTATACATTGAAAGTATAGTACAAAAGATATGGAAGGTGGAAGTTGATAATAGAGTTATACTTAAAATCAAGCAAAAAAAACTCCACAAGAGGAAAGACAAGGCAAAACTAGTTTTTAAGTTGAAAGATGGCAAAAAACGAGTGTTAGCCCCTTTTCTTTTGACCCTAAAACCTCCCTCAAACCTCATTCAATTTTCCTTGGGGAAACCTCTAAGTGCATCCATACCAACCACATGCTCACTCATGGTTAGGTGCCTTGCTGTTTGTGCCACATCTGGTCTTTCAACTCAAGGCGGTAGATGTAATATGTAAATCTAAATGTACTTTTCATTTCAAACTTAAGGTATTGCCATCTTTTCTAATCCATTTTGTGACCAAAGCAGGAAGATTGAACGAAATAGACTATGAAAATCAATATGGCTTTTTTTTTTGGAATGAAATCCAAATCGGTTACAAAACTAAGTAGTCAACTTAGAAATTCAATTATTTCCAAACTACAATTGCTTTTTATTTCCAATGTTTTCGACACTCCAATAACCTTTGTCATGGTCAGTTTCAACATAAATTAATAACTAACAAGTGTTATGGCAACGCACTCAAAAGTTATGTAAGTTGTATCCCACTCAAGCGCCGAGGTTCAGGGATAGATTTGACATCTTGTGGCTACGAACACAGTTTTTTTGGTGGCAGAAGTGACAACCCAGTTCTACTGGGCTTCTTGATCTAGTTGTAGTTTTATGATTGTTGTCTGAAAACCTTAAAAAACTCCACTGGGAGGCCTGTCTCGCCTTGGTTTTCAGTGTTTGTGACCTTCATTAATTCAATGGGGTTTTATCCTCCTGCTTCAAAAAATAAAGATTTATTTATTGACCCGAAAAGTACCACATATAACATATAATCTCATGATTGATTTAGGACATAGACCTCCAAAAATCTGACATTGAAATTTAGACCTTGTACGTGATATATAGTGCACTACTAAAACTTCCAAATTTACAATTTTAAACTTTACTTGCAGAGTACAAGGTAGCACTTTAACCCTTTGACACGCATGCATCCATGTAATAAACGACAAACAAATTGTAACCTTTCTCAACTACATTATGTACAATTTTTCATCCATCCAAATTTCACTTGATTCTTGTGCTAGTAGACTATCATTTGTATAGTATAAATTTTCAAAATAAGATATTGTAATTTTTTGAAAAGCAACACAATTGGTTTATGTCAAGTTTCATTTTTAGTTCAAAAAGTGAGACCTTAACACTTTAGTGCCTAGGGTGGTTTTAAAGAAATCAAAGTTTTTTGGTGCTTTTTTACTTAATTTTCTCTGTTCAAATTATGGACACTATTAATAGTATTTCAACGTATAAATGTACCCATAGCTTAATCAAACAAGCCGGTTAAACCTTGGATTGGACTGTTGGATTGGAAGATTATAGTATGTTTTTGAACTATATAATGCACACTCAAAAATGAGATTTTGGAGGGTGTGACTTCAAAGTTAAATATACTTTGGCTTCAATTTTCAAAAATAAAAGTGAAAAGGCCTTCAAAAAGTACCTATATCAACAACTCTCTTTTGCAATCTTTCATGTCAAGAACTGATCCACGTTTAATTATCGTGAATTTTACAAATGATAATGACTTATTTGTATACGATTTAGGACAAAAATTAAACGTTAAAATATGAAAGGAGTTGATACATTGATCAAGATCGGAATACATATACTAATGGACCATAAACAAGAGAACATAATTCAAAAACAAAAACTATAAGATAACAAAATTCCAAACACAAGAAATACCACATAGTACATGTGTTGTATTTGTAAGTACTTACTGTATTTTCAAGTATTTGCAATATTTTCACGCTTCATACTATGGCCGTTCAAGTCGAGAGGCCATGGGATTGAGTGGCCAAACTTTGTTGAGAGTCCAAAGAAATGGAATGAAAATAGGCAATAAAATATAGTTTTGATTATTTATGAAAAAAATCGACAGCCTCTCAACTATAGTTTGGGTTTCAATTCCCATTCCACCCAAACTTTCTTTGAATGAGAATCCATCAACCTTGGTTAAAAAGTGTTGCCATGTAGGCATTTTGAAGGACGATGGCCTTTGGACGTTGGCCTCTAGTATGAAGGGTTGAGAGGCCAAATTCTTGATTTCTTGCAATCCGATCCGGGTGGAAAAAATCGACAGCTTCTCTCAACATTCGGCCATAGTGTGAAGCGGCCCTAAGGTGAGTGGGTCAATAACCAACACCAGCCATGACGAGACACCTATTTTTATTTCATCAATGATACTTCATTGTGCCATAAACCAACAATCAACTAGATAGTTTAGTGATTGTTGACTTTGAAATTTGTAAGAACTGCTTTTATTTTAAGTTTCTTTATGATCTTTCAAGGCATATTCACTCTCAATGTCAACCCATGTCTACTGCCACAAATAGGCAATCTGTACCTTTGACTCTAAAAATTCATAACTTATTCAATATAACTCCAAAAAGTATGATTCAACTTAGGATGGATTCAAAATCAATTTACTAATCCATCCAAACCATCACAATAGTGATACACATCATATTACTATAAATAGGCACACTGCTTAAAGTGTCCGTTTTCTTTTTCAGACATTTTATAATGAAGCTTTGAAAACAGAGTTGAATCGGGACGTTAAACGGTTAAGTGGCTGAGAATGCACAACACTGTTTGATTCTTCTGACGTGGTCTCTGACAACTAACGTTTGGATGTTTCCAAGGAAGTTACAATGCAATAATAGCGTAGTCTATACAATCAAAGTACTGTTGGATACGGTAGAGCCACATTGCTAACAAAATCACTTCACAAATACTGTATGTGAATCAAAAGTCTGGATGAGCCCATTTGCTGATATTTCACAAGGTGAATGCAAGCCAGACAACTACAGAGATAGCCGCATTGTATTTGAAACTCAATGTCATTTAAATGAGTGCAAAAGTATATAGAGTGTAATAGTTCCAGCGCCAAATCGTCTGGAACCAATAGGTAGTTATGATTACTATACTGAACCTAATTTCAAATGAGTGAAAGCATGGTTAAGCTCCACAAGAAACTTCGTAATATACACCGACACACACACACACAGATTTCAAATGAAGGTACTAGGATCAATCACCTTCCCTGAGGGTTCACCAACTGCGAGAAAATCTCACTCGCGGACTGATCCTCGGACGAAGTCTCCTCCAGTATCTTCCGTTCCGTAGAAACAGTCAAAGAAGTGTCAAGCAAGTTTGGTACCGCCAGTGGCTGGGACATCATTTGACTGGAGCTGTCGGTGTCGAAGTTTCCTTGCTCGGGGCTTGCAAGGGAGCCGAATTCGGACGTTTCCTGCAACTGCAAAGCGTACTCCAAGTTCCAGAGGACGTCGCCCATGGCAGGTCTGTCAATACCTTGCTCTTCCAAGCACTTCTCGACCGTGTCGCCGAACTTCTTCAGCGAGTCGGGGCTGATTGTACCGCGCAGCCGCTCGTCCACAATCTGGTCCAGCATGTCTGCTTTCTGGTACTTGATCGCCCACTCTGCCATGTTGACTTGCTCCCGCGGAAGTGCAGGGTTGATGGCCGGCCGCGCGCACAGCACCTCCATAAGCACCACTCCAAACGAGTACACGTCTGACTTCTCCGTCAGCTGCTGCCTGCGGAAATACTCCGGATCCAAGTAGCCAAAGCTACCCTTCACAGCTGTGCTGACGTGCGTTTGCTCCATGGCAGGTCCAATCTTGGAGAGTCCAAAATCGGCCACTTTCGCAACAAAATTCTCGTCCAGGAGGATGTTTGTTGTCTTCACGTCTCTGTGGATGATCCCCTGCGCCGCTCCCGTGTGAAGGTAATGTAACCCTCGCGCTGCACCGATGCAAATCTCCAGCCTCTGCTTCCATGAAAGACAGGCTTCGTCTGTTCCATAGAGGTGACCGCGAAGTGGTCCGTTGGCCATGTAATCATAGACCAGAATCATCTCCCCATGCTCCTCACAGTACCCAATCAAGGACACGAGGTGACGATGTCGAAGCTTCGACAGAAGCTCAATCTCGGTTTGGAACTCGTTCAAACCCTGCTCAGACCTCGGGTTCCCCCGTTTCACCGCCACTTTCGACCCGTCGTCAATCTCCCCTTTGTACACCTTGCCAAATCCACCAACTCCGAGTACCAAGTTCTCATCAAAGCTGTTGGTAGCCTCCTGAAGCTCGGCAAATGTGAAGTACCTGCCAAGGTTTGAAGGAGCTGAGGAGACATAGCTTCCTGCACCGCTCTTCCCACTCTTCCCGCCCAACGAGGTGGTAGAGACTTTGCTGTGGTCAGTGCTACCGCCGTGCAAGGGTAATGGAAGCCAAGTAGACGCTGAGGCCTTGGACCCGCCTGAATTCGCCCTCCGTTTACAGCAATAGAAAATCAAGCCAACAAGAAGAAGAAGAGCAACCGCTCCTCCAACTGCTGCCCCTATGATAGTCCCTATATTAGTCTTTGAGCTTGTAGTTACTGTCCCTGCAGGAGCAGTAGGACTTCCTGGTGTTACAGTAGGGTTGGGTCCTGCCAAGCTTTGGCTGGTATCATTGATCTTGAAAACCTCCAAACCATTCAATATGGCATCCTTTTGGTTCGTCGCGTAGTTGCTTGTCCCAATCTGCACCCACATTTGGTTGCCACCCCTGAACATGGAAACAATGAAGTCAACATACAGGGGAGTGTTGGGCTGCGTAACCACAAGGATGTCGTAGTTCGGCAGTGCAGTCTGGTTGTTGATGTAGACATTGAACACGCGCTGACTGATGGCTGTGTAAAAGATTTCGCACAAATGAAGGCGCACAAAGTAGGAATAGTTTGCATCTACTGGAAGGATCCACGTCACATTGAAATTGGCATTCACAGTGCTCGAGTCTCCCAGTGTACGCGCAGTGGCATAAACCGCAGGAGGAGCAATATACCTGCAGAATAAAAGAAAAAAACACAACACTCAAATTCTCAGTTCTACTTCCCCTTCAAAAACGCGGAATCTCATATTCAACCCCTAAAACACCATGATTTGAAAATGGCGAACTTAATTGATTGTATAGTAAATAAACAGATGGAGCCAGAATCTATTATTGCCAGAATCTGAAAAATTAACTCCTGAAGGACCAAGGATTCATGGTTTCAAAATGTCAAATTCTATTGATCATATTGTGAAAAGTATAATTTAGATGAGACCAAATTTTATATCACCAGAATTAGTGAAGAACATTGTCAAAAAATAAATAAATTTGAACAAAAAGAAGTCCACATAGGACCTACTCAAAACTGCTAAAAAAACATGAGGTTCAATTTGGGCTTCTTAGTCCTTTAGGGGCTAAATAAAAAGAAAGTCCACATGTAACCTACTCTAAACAACATGAGGCTACTTGGTATAATATCAATGCAAGTCACAAGAAGGGAAATTAACTTACTCTGGAACTGTGGTAGGGTATATGATGGACGCAATTTCAGTTTTCCCAGTGGTACCAGTGGCTGCAGAGAAGATGTAATCAGCATCAGGCATCCAAGTCCGCCAAATGTTGGTGGAATCAAGAGACGGTGAGATGGTGGTGCCTCCAACGTTGAGACGGTACATAGTCTGCAAGGCTGAGGTAGCCAAGCCGATGACAAAAGGAGTGGGAGTTCCCAGAAGCAGTCCATCATCTTTAACCAGGTCACTGGGCTGGGAGACAATCTCTATGGCATTGACGAATGCATAAGACTGAGGCTGAGGAGTGAAAGTCAGAACAAGGCTGGCTGCCGTCACATTAACAATATACTCCCGAACAAAATCAGGCCTGATGGGTCTTGTGTTTGTGGTGTAAGCCACAGCACTGAAGTTGTCAAGCAGCACAAACTGATTGGCTTCCAAGCTGAAGTAAGAGTTGTTCGGAGAAAACGAGGAGGATGCAAAAGGGTAGAAGTAGAGACGGATCCAGTGGCGTCCCGGGCTCACTTTGAATGTGTAAGTGGATTTCGTGGTGAAAAACCTTGCAGAGCTCAGAAGGGTAGGATAGGACACGGCCGCATTGTTCTGTGGTGTTGTGCCCGGAACCCCTCCGGAGGCCAAAGTGTTGCCCACACTGTCGGCTGCAAACACCCGGGTATCAATGGTGATGTTGGTCGATGAGCCACACGCTATCCGAATCTGATCTGCAGGTGAATATGCCGGTGCCGGTGGTGGCGTTTGTGCCAATGCCACCCCACATACCAGAAGCCCTAACAGTACTACCTGTACACATCTGTGGTTCCCCATATTGTCCTTTTCTCAGGACTACACTAGTCAACCCTAAACCATGCCTTCTGGAAACTTCCCAAAGTCCAAGAAAGAATGAAATTCTCCAGCAACGCTCATCCAGATCTTGTTCCTAGACCTGGATCTGCAGCCAAAAATACGCTCAGAATTTCACTCAACATCTTACATCATTAGAAAAAAACTAGTACAATATACAAGACACGTGTAGCCTATTCAAATTATCACTCGAAAATTTAAAATCCCAGACATCCATAGCCTTTTTAAAAGTAAGATATTCTGGAGCATAGTCAATAGACAGAGGGTCAGTTAGAACAGAGAGACCCATTTAAAAAACTCGGTTGGATGAATGAAGTCAACTGCACGGAACGCTCTCTAAAGACACACTCTGTAATTGCACGTTCCTTAGAATCTGTCATGTTTAGTAGACATGTGATTGGTCTACTTCCACATGAAACGGCATTCAGAAGCCTATTGTCCTCCCCGAGGCAGTGTCATTAGCGAGGGTTACTAAGACCTGGCACTGTTATCGAAGGTAGCTCCAAAGCAAATCGGTTAAAATAAGTTCTTCGATTAATGAACTCAACTACACTCAACCCTCTCTAATGAGACACACTGTAATTGCACGTTCCTCATGTTTAGTAGACATCCGATTAGTCTACTTCCACATGAAACTGCATTCCGAAGCACATTGTGGCGGTGTCATTACAGAGGGCTAAGTGCATTTTACTAAGACCCGACACTGTTACCGTTGCAAAGAAGCTCACCCGATCGAACACCAAAGCATCTGCTGTAAACTGAAGCTAAATGCTTCAAAACAAAACTCTCAGCCGTACAACAACATGCACAGTGTTTCACACATCGCTAAATGTCTGATCTTCGTAACTAGAACTTGCATATCTACATTCCTTAACCCTTTACCCTCGCTTATGAAGCTTTTACCCAAAATGGGTGTGCACTCCAAAAGGAAAGCTACCAAAACACTGTGATCAGCTCCGTGTCCAAATATAGAAACGAGCTCTTCCGCTTGCAAACCTCACAAACACAAACATGTTTCTGCATTGCGCTTAACACCCTTTTGAAAACTTAATACCAACATTCTCACCTTTGCATCTAAGTAAAGGCACCGTCCTAAGCTCGGTTTGCATACAGAATGGATTTGGAAAAACGGGGAAGACGAACCTGAGTGGTAGTGAAGAGGCATCATCCGGCGTCAGCCCAGCTGCACAAACTGTGGGAAGGAGACTTGTGAAAGGAGACTTGCAAAAGGGCTGCAGCGATGGTGGTGGGGGTGGGGGTGGGACGGCGCGGAGCAGCGCAAAGCGTGGGGGTCATTGGCCCGAAGAGACGGGTCCATGACCGTGGCACGGCGCGGTCATCGAGTCTCGTTCCTACGGCCGCGCTTGCCCTGCGGTCCGGTCATAGGGTCTCGTTCCTACGACCGCGCATGCCCTTGCATTACGGGCGGTTCGGTCATAGGGTCTCGTTCCTATGGCCGTGAGGGATTGGGTGGTGTGGTCATAGGGTGTAGTTTCTGTTACCGTGGTCGTTCTGGTTGTGTCAGCCGATCAAGGGAGAGATTAGGGGGTGTCAGAGTGCGAGTTATATGTCCCAGCTTTTGCGCGGATTTCTTCAACAAGTTTTTCGATCGAGGAGCGCTAGGAGACTTTCGTGATTTTAATTTGTGAGTAAAAAGTAATTGTTTGGGTGAGAGTCTTGCAATTGTGAACATGAACTATGAGGAAGAGAACCACATTGCTTTGCAATCTTGCACTTTAACAAATGTAAACCATCGTTGAGAAATTTTCAGTTCAATTCTAGTAACAGTTGTTTACCGTAATTAAGGTTTAAAAGGTGATTAACGTTGAAGCACCCATAGACAATAACTTTAATTTTTTTAACGTACATCTAGTAGGAGTAAAAGGCAAATAGTATTTTTCTTCATAGGAAAATAGAAATTGTAAAGAATATAGGTTTTTCTATAGTTTTATTCTTGAAAAACAAATTTTCTACAAATATTTAAAACAAAAATTTAGTCATTATCCAAACCAATTTCTGGGGTATCCCAGATCCGTGAACATTTGATTCCACAAACCTGCCCTGATTGCTTCGTGGAATTTACTAATATAGGCAATAGTGCAAGAAGTTGATTGGCTGACAAAAATTTCTACACAAGTGACATTGAGTTTGGTTGCTAAGCATAATTATACGTCACTTTACATATTGGTTTTGGATGTATTGTTAGTTATAGGTGCTTCTACCTTATCTCCTTGAAGAGCGCTAGCTTACTGCCTTTCCTTCATGCATCATCTTGGAACTCCACTCGTCATATAAGCTACTGATTTGGTCATGTTGGGTGTGGAATATGTTGCAGCATTTATTCTTGGGCAAAGCAGAGCCAATACAACTAGTGATCTCATAACCACTTTACGACATTTAGAACATTATGTGACCACCCACATAAATGGTATCTGCTTTTGCTACCTAGTGCATACAATACTCACAATACCTCTATTATATCCGGCAATACCCTCAATATATTAAGGTGATACCATGATATCCGCGGATATCACTTCATGAAGTTGCTACATATTTATATCGTGATGAGCATTCTCGCTACATTTCAATTTATTTTTTCATTTTCTTTCTTTGTATGTTTAGCAGGCCCATTTTTTATTATAAATCCAGCTAATTTTAGCCAGTTTTGAGATCACTGAATACAACCTACTGAATGTTATGATAATCCCATTTGTTTCAAAAATTAATTAATTAATTAATTTGAGTTTGTCCAACTGGAGATGCCGCGTTGAAACGTTTGAAGGCAGCCAGCTGTGACAAGTTGGGTGGGGTGTCAAATGGTGTCAGGGGGGATTTGGTGGAAATTCCGTGGGATATTGATGCCCTTCATGGCCAGCAAGCACCACCTGTTGGGTCCCCCTTGACTTGTGCATGTGGCCTATGGGAATGTGCACTTCAACAGCTCAGTACACGGAGGACAAATATCAACCGTAAGGTAAGTTAACTATACCTCAAAGCGTTCACCTTACCAACTGAGCCTATTTACACACATAACACAAAAAAAACATTTTTAGTGGGTCTTATTAGCAAGTTCAAGAGGATTCCAACACACCTTAGCATGCATTGTTTGGACACCGTATGAATAAGTTATGAATTTTCTAAGTGCTAATTATAGGTTGACCTTTAAGCAACTCTAAACTCTGATGTTCAAATTGTGCACATTCTCATGAACAATAGGATGTCAGAATCTACTTATTATGGAAGATTGAGCTATGCACGCTTTAAGGAAATGGTCACTTTTAGATATAGTTACTTTAATTGACAACCTTAGCGAGGTTCTTTTTTAATCCTTAGGGCCGCTTCACACTATGGCCGTCCAAGTCGGGAGGTTGTGGGATTGAGAGTCCAAAATAATCCACTGAAAATAGGTAATAAAATACAGTTTTCAATTTTTATGAAAAGAAATCAACGGCCTCTCGACCATAGTTTGGGTTTCCATTCCCCTTTAACCCAAACCTTCTTTTGAGAGGCCGTCGCCTTGGTAAAAAAGTATTGCCACGTATGCATTTTGGAAAGCAACGGCTGTTGAACTTTGACCTCTAGTGTGAAGGGTCAAGAGGCCGAACCCATGGTTTATTGCAACTCGATTGGTATAAATCGACGGCCTCTTAACCTTCGGCCATAGTGTAAAGCGGCCCTTAACCACTAAACGTCCCAGCGTCGAAAAACTGAATCACAAACATATTTGAAGTCTTGTAACTTTCTCATACAACCTTGGGTGATTTTCATCAAAGTCACCTTTGAAAGCCTATTAAATTCTATACCAATTATAATAAAATCTCTTGTGATGGGGAGCTGTTGATAATATTGGATAGGCTTCTAACTACAAGTATGTCTAATTTGTTGAGTTGATTTTCTGCTTGCAATAATCTTCTCATGCACACCTCATGTACATTTGAGCCATGCTAATATCCATTTTTGAAGCTAGAATCTACTTTTGTTCAAAGGGTTGGTACGTTTAGGGGTTAAACGTCCACACTACATTTATCCAGTTAAACCTCATCAATTTCTCACATTTTAAAATGTATTTTTCTATTTTTTGGTATTTTCTCATATGGTTTATTCTTAAACCAATTTACTCAATATTTTCATAATTATTTGAATGAAAATGAATTTTAGAAGATTTTTCAAACTTTTTCTCTTATTACATTCATAGTAATTACAAAAATGCCTTAAATAGTATGAATTTGTTAGGAAAATAAACATAGTAGTGATAAACAACAAGGTGTAGCTAGCATACTTTTTGAGCTTATATAATTTTTTTTCAATTGAATTTTTTTTTGTGAAGTGTATAATGGAAATTTAAGGCTTTGAGCAATAAAGTGTTGTAAAAAACACAATTTTAACAATTTTGAAGAACCTTAAAAATTGGAATAGAAAGTTGAAGATACCCTACGTTGTGGTCAGTTTTGACATTAATTAATTACTTTTTGTCCCAAAGTGCCACATGTCATTTTGTGATTGGTTAAGGATGAAGTGGACCTCTCAAAATCTAATGTGGAAATTCAATTTTGACACGTGGTTGTCCGAACCGACTACAACGTACGGTAGCTCCCACACTTTCTTAGTTGGGACCATTTTCATTTGAAATTAAGAACTAGGTAAAAATCAACGTTTGACTGAAAATGATCAAATATGGTTCTACGGGGCTCTTTGCACATTTAAGGGTTAATTGAACACTTAGAGCCACTAGAGGTGAGAAGCCGTGACAAGAGAAATTTCAGCCAATTGAAGACTTAGAAACTGAGAAGATCAATTTTTTATTGGCTGAAATTTCTATCCTCACAGCTTCTCGCCTCTAGTGTAAAGAGGCCCTTAACCTCTAAACATCACAAATTCCAATTTTTGGACAACTAACAGATCCAAACTCACCCTTCGTTCTCATCAATGTTTGGATGAAAGCCATCTAATTTTTTAGAGATACTTCACCAAGTTGTTGTCTTATTTAATGGTTGGGTTTAGTGATACTCGAGTACATAATTTTCTAAATTTAGAAATGTAGAGGTATATCAAGTTGTTGGCCAAGCCAAAATTGCATTGATTGTGGTTCCAAAGTGACCATCCAAAAATGAGCTCATAGATTTAATGAACACAAAAATTTCATTACAAATTCATTCCAACAAATTTTACTCAAAAAAATATTAATTCTTTTTTGTAATCAAATTAGAAGGAATTAAAAAAATTAACTTTCAAATTTTATAACTAAATATTGATGATAGTATTGATGAATCAAACCGTATGTATGGAATCTAGAATTCAAAATCTAGAACTTTCATTAGCATATCAATTCCAAAATGTTCTTCTAAATAGTACTTTATGATGGTTTCTCTCAAATCGTCAATTCTAGAGACACCCTGGTACGTTTAGGAGCTAAGTCTTTATATGTTTAGTCAAAAACATCTTTACACTCTTTGAAAAGTTTTAACCGTTCATTCGATTCGTTTGGACTTAAACCACTATATACTTGTATAGGTCTTGTATCTTGCGATTGGATAAAGGAGATCTTCATTTAGATTTTTGCCTTAAATTCCTTTATTTTGCCCAATTTTCCCATTCAAAATTTTGAAGGGCATTATAAGCTGTGGACTTAACAATTTTTTATAAGACATTTATTTATTTTATTATTTATGAGGATAACCATATAGATTATATACAAATTTTATTTTTTGATTTCCTTTTAATGTGTTATTGATAATTTGGTTGAGTTGAAATACAACTTCTAAATCCTTTGTGCTAAAACATCTAAGTGTAATAATTATGCTTTCCTTGAAGGTTTTGAATAAACGTCTTAAAATTTTCAAGGTTTTCCATTTATAGTTAAAAGTGCCAACATTGAACAATAAAATCATCAAATTATGAATTATAACTTATTGATCGATGATTCTTTTGATTTACTCCTTTAATCAATAACTTAGTAGATTAAAAGCTTCTACGCTAAAGGTTTTGTCAATTTCTTTTTAATTTGAAATTTGTGATAATTGTAAGTTCTGAGTAGATTGTTTATGGATATATCTTTTTTTTTTAACTCTCATTTGTTCTCTTTCTTTTGTCAATAATTGAATCAGTTCATTACAATTTTATTAGCTTTTTTTATAGGCAATAAATAAATTTTTAATAGAATTGTAATGTCAATAAATTCTTTAGAAATTTTAATGGAATTGATGTTTATTTTTTATTAAAAAGTATTTATTATTTCTTCAAGTTTTTGACAAAAGGATTAAAAAAAGTTCTTCATTTATTGTCCATAATCTATCTAATTCCACTACAATCTCCCACAAATATTCAAATTGGGGTTCTATAAATTGTAACCTATCTTGTGTATTTGTATTCTACTAAGTATAGTCTAAACATTTTGCTAATATTTCTTGATCTTTCGGACTTAATTAGTTCTGTAAAACCATAAATATAACAATAGATATTTACAAAATTTTATAGACATAGAAAGGAATATGATATAGAAAAAGGTTATTTCAATTCATTGTTAAAAAAATCGAGAATTAAAATTTTATTTTTAAAGTTAGGAACTCCGTACTTAAATAAATAGGTCCATTTCAAATTGTGAATTTACTCCCTATTTATTTACCATTCTATGAGCGACACCCTTTAGATGAAATTGGTTGAGTTACAATTTTTAATCTCCTGCATTGAGCAAATAGAAACTATAATATTATTGGTAAGATTAATTATCCATTTTCAACTACAAGAGAATTAAAATCATTACCATTATTCTATATTTTACTTAATATCAATCCTCTAATCTCTAAAGGTAATGCGTCGAATAGACTTTGGAAATTTACTATGTTGCGTGGAATTTCTCCATTTAATCAAAAGCCCTAACCAAAATATGCTCCTCAGTAGGAGCGTGCATTGGATGAAGCAAACCCCGTTATCAGTTTAGAGTCAAATGAGGATTAGGGAATATAGCTATAGTTACCTTTCATATTTTTCTTATTGTATATTTCTTTAACAATTCTATTATTTTATATTCTCGATTTTCATAAAATTTAAGTTTATCGACTTTCAATCCTTTTTAAGAATTTCAACAATTTGTTGTTTGCTTTAGAAAGATTGTTATTTAAAGAGAAACTATTGTTTCTATCGATCATACAAAATCCTCTAAGTGTTAAGGTATATGAGGAAAAAGATGTAAATTTGAGTTTTTAGTGCTATGGTTTCTGAATTAACAATTATGTATGGAATCTAAAATTTTCTTTTAATCTTATATTTTAACTATTTTAAATTAGATTTTCATCCAGGAGCAGCGGAAAAATGTGGTATGGAAAAGTTCAAAATGGTTTTTTCTCCTTCATGAGCTTTTTTGATAAGGTTTTGGTAGGAAAGATGTAAGCGATTAAAATTCAGTAGCTAAATTCACTTACAAGGGTAAAAGTAATTTAACTCAATAATTCAATGTGAATAAACTCTTCCTTATGTTAGTAGAGTGTAGGCTCTAGCCTAACACTAGTTTCAGTCAAAATCTCATAAATACATTGATACATATATATATGACAGTTCCATCCTATCTTAAGGTCAAATAGACATTAAACAGAGACCATGTTTCAAAGTATCTTGGATTTGTGTGTTTAATGAATATGAATCAAGTATGAGTCCAATAAACAAAAGATCAAATTGATACACCTCTTATAACACCATGCATATTATTTAAATTTTACATTTATATGAAATATCTTGTATAGATCTAATTATTGTTTGAGCACATAAATTCAAATCTATTTCAAACTATATTATTAAAATAAAGAAACAATTCTACACCACTTTGTGTTTTCTTGGACTTTATCATGTGGTATGAATATTATATCAAGCAATTCTCCTTAATCCTTGGACTTTACATTGAGCTTTAAAATATAAACACTACAACCACATTACTATTTTTCTCATTCACAAATTTTATACAATTACTGCAGTTATCTATAATTCTAAGAACATGTGATTCATATAATTGGCCATACGATATGAATTTTTTTTCTTTTATTATACATGACTTTATAATTATATACGTTCCTACCCTAAAGAAAATAAATGTCAAATAGACATGATTCTTAAATCATCAGTATTAGTCAAACAACCTTTTTATATAAGAATTATATTTTACTTCTTAAATTTTAAAACCAATATTTCGTAGTAATTCTATTTACATGCAATGTACCGCAATCAAGTTTCAACCACTCTAGTCTCTCTCACTAGATATTGAACTTCTTTGGTCTCACTCTTTATACACATAGTCGTCACTATATACATTAATTTTATATCATCTATACTTCTGACTTATGATGTATTTGCCATCAATGGTTGTAACTACCCATTGGCTAAAAAAAATATTGGTATGCGTTGGTTGCACTGAATCAATGTCGATACGCATTCTACCATATTTACACTACAGAACCTACATACCAATTGATAAAAATTGCATTTACACTTCAAAATCTAACGATTGCTTAAAGTTGGAAAATAGAAAGACTACATAGAGGAATTATAATAGGAACTTAATAAATTGAAACTGGATGCACTCTAATTGATTTACAGAAGATATACATTTTATGAAATTGAAGGATTAAGTTGAGCATTTTACTACACTATCTAATTGTCTATTTGACTCATGCTCACATCTTTATGAATAGATGTTATAGTTTATAGCAAAATGTACATAGATCAATACATAGTGAATGGAAATTAAATTGTCAATATGACTCAAGATATGTATGTAAATTGAATTCTATTGGAATTGAAAATTGTGAATAACTATGGTTTACAATTAAAATTTAGAGAGAAAGAATGATTGAAATTGAAGTTGAAAAAAAATATATAAATAAATGAAATATGTGGAGAAATAAATTTGAGAGTCAAAAGAAAAAGATTGGAGAACACATAATCGTATTGATAATAGAACAATGTGTTTAAATAAAATAAAATAAACGTAAAAAAGATAGAGTAGGAGAAAGAATCAATTAGAGATTAGGGTGACAACCAGGAAACCAATTGGAATTTGTAAGAATATATTTGGTGTAAGATAAAAGATCGCGAATTGAGAGAAATTGTGATGTGTGCATAATTAATTGAACTGAATTTAGGAAAAATTAATTGTCTACTAATGGACGTGCAAACGAGAATTATGCAGTAGAAATAATAATAACAATGTTAACAAAATCAATTGTTATATGTTTAAGTTTCAACCAATTGAAATTTCAATGAACTGAATTGATGCAAAAATTGATAAATTTGTAAAATTAGAGTAAAGGAAGATGTAGAGGCCAAGAAAAGAAATCAATTGAGTGAATATTGATGCAATACTACACTATGGCCTATTGTAAAGACAAAAAGAAATCCAAACAAGAAATATAAAAGTTGTCTACAAGAAAAATATAAAACGATTGTTTAAAAAAAACGGTGAAATCAACATCTAATCAATGGAAAAGCCAATAGGCAAAGTAAAGCTTGAAGATGCAATACAATAACCTATTGACAAGTGGTTTGTATACCTTTATCTATTGATTTATATGGAATTGTGGTTTACACTTTTCTAATTATTCAAACAAGTAGATCCAACCAAATAGATATTATCCTTGTTGAAAATTTAACATTACCTTCATGTGGATGAATTTGTGAACTATAATTATTTTTATTTTTATTTAATTTAAATTTCACTACGCACTATATGAATGTTCTGTCATGAATATTCAAAAAGATTCAATTGGACAAGTATCAAGGCTTTTTAATTTTTTCTTTTACACTACACTCTCCATTGTTCCAATCTGTAGATTGACTCAAGTCTAATAGATTGATCCAATTACCAATCATCCCTACTCAAAATGCCATTCTATAAACTTTAGACGTGTTGTACAATATGTATCGTTCAAATCATGTCTATACTCTGAATTCAAATTGACAGCTAATCATGCCTTCAATTTAAAGAATAATCTTTCAAGTTCAAATTGATTGTGCAACAAGTTCCCAATCTATTAAGTAGTCACACATTCATGTATTTTAATTCACCAAAGAAAATAACACCAAACACAATGAAGAACAATTTCATTCTATACATATAATACAATAAAACTAAAGTAAAATAAACATATCTAAAAACAAGCAATAATGCAAACCACCAAAAGAAACTCAAAATTAAACTTAGCTTCACTACCCTTCCTTGTCAATTTGAATTGCATCAAAAACATACACAATAAATATTTACAACCACGAAAAACGTATACATAGACTAGCACTCCTAATAGTCCAGCCAAAAAGACAACTTTCATCTCTCCCCATATGTCCAGAAGTTTTAAAAGCTACAACCCTTGAAAGCTCCATTTCAAGTTTTATTGATTATTTGATTTTTTTTAAAACTTACCAGTTCCAATCAACTCTATTAGATGTGAAACATTCACACACACAATCCTCTTTAGAACTCCCCAAAAACATACTCACACAATACAAAGTTTTAAACAAATTGTCGAGGAGCTATGCGGACATATTGAAGCTATAAGCCAAAGTGTGAAGTTAGCGTTTAAGATGATAAAACTACTTTCTAAGTTTTGTCGACTGAGAATATATTAAGGCTATTATAATTTAAAAAAATCTAATAGCATAGTAATACATTGATTAAATCAACATTTATGTTCTATTTGTGACTTTTAGTGTAGTCTCTCTACTTACAATTTCTATCGTCTTTTTACTTTTTTGTAAAGTATAAAAATGGCTACTATCGCTCTTGATTTGATACTTATATTTTTTCTGCACAATTCTATTTATTTGGAATCTTATGCAATCCTAGATGCAATGTTTAATGTTTTACAATAGACCAGACAAAAAAATTTGACTTATAACTCTTTCACGAATAAAAGAAACTAAAACCAATTGGAAAACAAACTTACAAAAATCCATCTTTTGTTAGCTTCAAGACTATATAGGAAAGATAACGCAACGTCTGAACGGAGCTTTATTGTTTGCTATAAATTACAAAACCTTGTATGAGCTCTTACAATTGCTAAAAAGCATGTAATGATCACAGAAACAATTTTACAAGAGCTAAAATCATCCTTGTGTTGCATGACACTATTTGTGAAGACCCAAGATCAGAATTAATATTCCTTGCTGGATAAAAAAAGTTTTGTCATGCTACATGATGCATTCTCCACCCACAATATGATGTAGGACAGACATGGTTTCACCTCTATCACCAATTCGGATGACACTATGGCAAATACTACCTTCGAGGCCGAGGCAACACAACATTCATGACCTCTGTAGTTTATAGTCACCTCCCTTCGACAACTCGTAGAGCTTCAAATATATATATACCATTGGCGATGCATGGCACATACACGTTGTAGCCTATTATTCTTCCCGTCATTCATATCCCCAAGGATGTTGACATTATAAATTTGGTCAAATAACTTCTTCAATGCTCATGTGTATGGGATGTCCGGCAGGCCATCCGAGTCTTTGTTTGCCATGTCATATTGCCAATTGCAGGAAGATGGTTTGGATTAATATATCAGTTTTGAAGAGCCTTGTGACAATCTGCATTGCAACTATGTCGGGAACTTTGTACATGACTACCATAAGGATCCGGTCCTTTTCGTACTTCATATGTTCATGAAGTGACTTCATTGGCTATAATAGGCGTTAATTATAATGTGGATCCTGTGGAAATAGTTATCAATTTAGTTGATTTTTTTCCGCGGAGTAAAAGATTTGTGATTTTTTTAAAGTAACTAACGTTGTCTCATCAAGATTAATTAGTAGGTTAATTAATGCTTTCTTGTAGTCAAATTAATTTACATTTTAAATAGTAGGTGGAGTTGGCTATAGATGCATACACCCTTGATCCCAAAAACAATTTTTGGCAATATCGCCAAATGAAGAACGTGAAAACTTTAATAGTTTGATTTAGCTTGAATGTATTGAAGTTGTTTTTATAAAAAGAAAAGAGGATATTGAAAAGGAAATGAGATGTAGCAAATAAATGTCAAAAAGAAATTTGAAATATTAAACGTACGAAGAATTGTGGTTTGTTTCATCATTCTATCTTTACAACGTTGTGATGAAATTTGTAGTATGTATATGAGATTTTGAGATTGCTCTGTGAACAAATTAGTTACCAAATGGATTAGATCATTTGACTTAATTGAAAATAGCTGATGTGTTTGGACTTCCTAAAATCGTGGAAATGGGAATCTGTGTGGTGTTTGAGTGTAACCGAAAACAAAAGCGAGGTTTGAAAACTCCAGTTCTCCATGGACTTCGGATTATGTCAAAATCCCATAATAGATAAAAATAAAGCAGTTGTGAAAAACATGGAAGCTGGCTCTTCTGTGAGTGAGTTGGAATTAAGGCTCGATACATGAGGTTTGACAGGTGGAATTAAAAAAACTATTGTACTGTACATGTTCTTTTAAAGTAAAGCTTAGAGGCCAAGAGAAGGAGGGAGGGAACTTGCAAGTGGCATTCTTCAGCCAATGCAACTACTGAAAAAAACTCCCCTTAGAATGAGTTTTGCAGTCTTTTTGACGGAAAAACTAGTTCACCCTCCTTTCTATTTTGAATTCTTGGGATACTATATTAGTTTGCTTGGCTGCCTTAGATACGGGTCAGACTCACCTCACATAACATGTATTTTCTCTTCTTTTCGGTTAACTCTATTGAAACCAATGTATGGCCATTGAGAACGCTCCATAAACCATTGAGATTCACTCGAGATTCATGTTAGACTTCTAATTCCTTCGTTTAGAATGTATGTTTTTTTTATTTACACGCCCAATTAAGGGTCATAAGAAAATCTAAAGAAGTGTTTTTGATGAGAATATTTTAAGGATAGAAATCCTATTTTCCAATTACAGATTGATGTAGCTTTAGCTAAACTTTCATGTACACGTTCCGATTGGTCACGCAACATCACTTGCTATTGACTAGTATAAGAAATTCCTTGAAAATTTGCGTCTTGGAATATAGCCATTCGTTTTCCATACTTTAGCTTTACTCATCGTTCACAACTATCATATTTTTTTTGATGTTCATGATATTTTTATTTTTATTTTTATATAAAGAAGATAGAAAAAGAATTCAACAATGGATAGAGAAAGAGATTGACTTTAGAGTTTTACTACAATGTCAACACTAAAAAAATGGAATGAAAAATGCAAGGCTCTAATGCAACTATGTCAGTCTTTACTAAAACTTTCCTTGTCAATGTCAATTTATATTGAGATGCATCTCCCAATCAATTAATGTTTGTTTCCTTCTATAATGTTTTTCTCAACATAACCAAAATAAAGGGAGTCCAAGTGCAGTTATCCACTTTTAATTTATCTACAAGAGAATGTTCTCGGTTCAAAAATGCAATGTTTTACTCTTTGTTTTTTACCACTCTAATCCTACACCCACAATGACTTATTAGTATCATGCATTCAGTTTCTCTCATAATACTTAACCTTTAAATGTCAAGTTGTGACCATTGAGCTATTAAAAAGATAATATTGAGTTGTAGTGGAGATGTGGTCAACCAAAAAAACAAAAAAAAGGGCTGAAAGCTTATGTTGTGGCGGCTCTGGATTCCTTTCGCGCCGAACTTGTGATTGACTGTGTCGCTGCTGAGGAAAATCAAATTGGTGGAAAAAGGAGGACGGGGCAGGAGGACAATATGGGATACATATTTCTCATGCAAACCCGCCGTTTGAGCCGTGCTGCTTGTTAGCGTTTGCATGGAAATTCGGGAAGGCGTGAACATGAATATCAATGGGTAAGATAGCCGGACGAACAAGTCAGTGATTCAGGTTCAAAGAGGTGGAAATCATAAAGTCAACGAGAATGTCCCGTCAATCAGCAAGTCGGGTTTGCACACCCAAAATGTTGTTGAGACAACGATCGTCTCCTCGAAGTTGGATTTGCAGCAATTCTCATAGAATGAATTGCAAGTTCAAACTGCAACGGTTTTGTTTTGAATTCATGCGGGTGTCAACAATAGTTTAGCAGCGGCGTTTTGGCTTTCAATCCACTCACAGCTTGGACTAGGGCTTTCAAATTTGGACATGATCCATGAGAGACCGTGCACATAATTTTAGTACTACTATACGGTCCATTGGGGTGTTATGACATGCCACAGGCCTTTGTCAAATTTGTTGAAGCTGGAGAAGGTCGCAAATGCCCTCTCCTGCAAATATGGGGCCATAATTTATTGCCCCTCACAATGATATCATGTACTAATAGCGATGACGACTCAAAGTATTTACCAGGGGATTCTAGTTTGCTATGCTCGTCTAGCAATGCGAACAAACTAAGATCCATGGACTTCACACGAAATAGTAAAAAATGGTCTATAAATAATAAAAATCTTATTAGTGCACTTGGCATTCCAAGTTCAACGAGTTTCAAGGATTTGAGTGCTTTATTGCCGGACAAGTGTTTTGCATTAAACATGCGGAATTGCCCGCGTACAATACTACCAAGTGTTACTTGGCAAGGATCCAAGCCGGGCTTGAAAGTGCTCGTTGAGCATTGCCATGAGAAAATTCATTTTTTCATGCTCTAGTGGCCACTAAAAATACAACAAAAAATTGTTAGAATGACAAACATTTATGCTACAACTCCACAAAGGGTGGGCCGGATTGGTATGGTATTATCTAATCGGAACTTTTATGTTTTTTTTTGGAGTTTTAATGCTAATGACTTTGAAGAAAGTCCCGAACACTTGATTGCATTGGGCTCGGACTGGTGATTTATTTTGCACCGACTCTATAGCTCAAATTATGGATTGTGGCCGTTTTGAAATAATCATTAGATGTATTAATCTTGTTGAGAATGCTAGTTTGGTTAGTGACAAGACATCGCCCGAATTTTCAAAAACTCAAAAAACCAAATGGCTAGTAAATGCCTTAAACAATTTATGTGATAAGTATTGGAACCCCAAGCAAAATCTACGTGTAGATGAAATGATGATAAAGTACACTGGAAAGTATTATCCTATTTGCTAGTATATAAAAGCGAAACCAACATAGTACGGGATTAAAATATGGTGTCTAGCTAATATAATGACAAGGTATGTGCAAAAGTCAGAAATCTATCTAGGAGCTAGTGATACTTTGGATAAGACAGGGACAATTGGCACAAGAACGGTACTAGACTTGATGAATGGGTTTGGTGGCAAGGGCCACATACTAACTTGCGATAATTTCTTTACATCTCCGTCTTTTTTTTGGGAGTTATTCAAGGATGACATTTATGCCACGGGCACCATCCAAACCAACCGCAAGGGTTGGCCAGATGCATTAACAATAAATTAGAGTTTGGGAGAACGTGGGCAACTATGGTATAGAATGCATGTCAGCAACCGTATGATTGCAGTTACATGGTATGACAACAAACCAATCAATTTACTGTCAACCGCATGTAGTCCCGTTGATCTCTTAGGATCAATCATTATAATCAGATGGCAGATTGATGGCTCCATACAAATTCCTACATTGCCCGTTTTAGTACACTATGAGAGGCACATGTGTAGAGTTGATATCCATATTGTAGGAAAAGGCTAGGTGAATCGCCAAATTTTGCTTAGGTATTAGAGTTATGCGCAAAGTGACTGAATTGTGGATGAGTAGGGTGTAGTTTGTGTGAACAGTAGTTCAAATTCCCCATAAAGAGTGTGTTGGAGCCTAAAATTGGAGTTGCAAAGTTTTCAAGGTCCAAAAACGGTGCCTTTTTATTCTAGACCCAATTCAAAACCCATTTTTTCGCTGACCTCATCCGCCACATTTCTCTTTTCTATGGGATCCCTTACTTGACAGTCCATGATGGCCCTCAACTCACCCTCTTTTTTTTTTCTCCAGAATTCCAAGGGATCAATTTTTGTTCTCCTACTTTTGGGGGGTCACATCCATCAAAAGAGAGATCAGTTTGCGGAAAACTCAATTATCCAGATATTATCATAATAACACCAAGTATTATCCCAGTATCACCACAATATTGTGAACAAAGCTAGTATGTCGAATTCTAGTATGTGGATGCATACATGGGATATTGGGGTCTCTACTCAAATTGAAGTTGGATGGTCAAAAGAGTATAGAGGCCGGGACAACAGGGGTCAACAGGGACTAATGTTAGGTTGTGCCAGCGACGCCAATGGTCAGTTTGGTTGGATGGTTGGCGACGTGGCTTAGCCACCGCGACCTTGTTGTCAGTCTAGCTACCTTTTCCACTACCCGTTGCTATATATACCGCCCGCTTCTGAAAACACGCTGCTTTTCTCACATTTTTTGCATTATTCTCTCACCTTTGCCCGCCCACAGTCCTCAGTCCTCCTGACGTTTAAGGGTTAAGGGCTAATTATATAATAGAGTAATTGAACTACTTTTCCATTTCTTTGTGAAACCATATTGTTCCTTACTATGACAACATGGTGTCACAAAAAAGTGTCAAAAGTAGGTCAATTACATTATTATATAATTAAATTAAATTTTGCCTTAATTTTTAAAATTTGAACTGCATGTGAACAAAAAAATACTTAGGAATATCCATTTGTTGTAGTAAGGAACAACATGGTGTTACAAAAAAGTGACAAAGATAGGTCCATTATTATATTATATAATGAAACTAAAATTAGGCTTAAATATTTTAATTTTGAATTGCATATGAATACAAAAAACACATAGGAATACCTTCTTTTTTTGAGACACCATATTATTCAATACTGCAACTTTGACCTTCTACCAAAAATTTGGATCATTAGCATCTATTGTGTAGTGGATATTTTTCATAACCGTGCATTTTCAATGTCCCAAATTTGGCTCCAAAATGCTTCATGTTCAAGCGGTGGTAATTTTGTGGTCGGCGAACTATTGTAGTGAGTGTGATAAATGTTTTAGTGTGAGGTTAAAAGTGGGGTTGTACATACTTCCACCCACTCTACAATACTTGAGACAATTACCAATAGATTTTTGTTTGCACAAAGATTTGTTCTGCATGGTAGCACAATGTGCAATTGTGTATAAACATGCTTGCATAATACGTAACATTGTTAAGCCCTAGACTTTGTACCCTTATTAAGGTTTCCAAGATTCCCTCCAATGTTCTCCAATACTCTTGGATGCTCTTCGATTTCACGTCTTAAGTTTGTCTTACTTACTTGACTCCTACTAAATTCCCTCATATACTGGCAAGTGTCATCTTTCACTCTAATTCCAAGGAAAGTTACTATATGGGTAAATTCAAAGCAGTACCCTACTACTAAAGAATGTTATAAAAGGTGTATAACCCAAACAATGAAGATTTCCAAAATTTGGATGAATTTTACGTTGCGATTTCTTTCTATTCTACTTCCACACTTCACCATCCATACATTTGAGTCTTACTGTTCTGCAATATTCCAATTGAAGCTCATACTTTAACCCTTAGACGCTCCAGCGTCCATATTCTGGACGATGGATGAATTCTGACGTGTCCTTTCAACACATACAACGATGTTTTTCATCCATTCAAAATTCTTTTCATTCTTGTGCGAGTTGACTACTATTTGTACGGTATGGATCTTCAAAATAAGATAATGTGAGTTTTTGAAAAATTATAAAAGTGGTTTATGTCAAGTTTCAATCTTAGTTCAAAAAGTGAGACCTTTAACATGATTTTCTACAATAAGTAGAATCAAATAATGCACTACAAGACCATACCGTCTTGTAGTGCATGTTATTCCAATTCCATTACAATATTTTTTGATTTTTTTGAGTTAATTTTGGATTTTTAATTGAATTTCAAGAGAAAACCTTGCTAAATTAATTAAAATATATTAATAATGAATATGATGAATCCAACCGTATAGATGTTATCTTCACATTGAAATTTACAACTTTGCTTTGTATATTAACTCCATTTTTTTTTTCATCAACCATTTTTTAACAAATCTTTGAAAACAATGTTGAATCGGGACCTTAAAGGGTTAAGTACAAACTCCGGGGAGAACCAGGAGCTAGTTACATGTTAGCCAACTGGATTTGGAAATTTTCAATTCACATTTGAAACTTCAGTATTAAAGTGTGCATTAATTTGAGAGGATAATTTTCAAACATAACATATTATTGAATGAGAATAATATGTGACCGGTTGGTCTTGGGAAATCTCTGCTTTCTACCAGTATGGACCAAATTTCTCCTCGACCAATGTTCAAGTAAGGGGGGAGGCATCACTTTGAGGTTTTATCGCCATGGGAAGGCCAATAGGCAATGCCTCTCCCGTTGTAAAGCGTAGGTTGTGTTGTTCCCCGAGTTCTCCTGTGTCCCTTAGATTCTCTTCATCAAGTTTCGGATGTCGGCACCCAGAACTTTAACCCATAGGCCATTTCAAATTATAATTGACACGATTTTCCAAAGGAAAATCGCAACTCATGCATTTTATGTGGAATTTAGATCAATAAGTGGTGTGGTGTAATACCAAATTAGTTAGAAGACAACCTATTTCTTTCTATATTAAGTTAAAAATTTATAGGCTCACTCATACCGATTAGTGAAGGGTTATTTACACTCACTTGATGACTGGGCTAGTAGACAACCTAGTTTTTTTAAAGTTAAATTAGGGTTTCTTCTACAGTATAAACGACCCTTGAGTATAAACAACCCCTTAATCCTTTGTACTTGGCTTAAATTTGACGCGACTTGACGCTTCCCTCGTGCCATGGCTACACATGCCATGAACCAATCAGACTAAAACGGATGAAGGTAAAAGTATTTTTGCAAACTGAGGGGACAAGAAACTATGCTCAAGGTTACATGTGGTGTTGACTGCATCATAATCTCTTTACCAATAGGGGGAGTCACTACTAATAGGGGTTGCTTTCAATGAACTTGTCGAAAGCTATGAGTGGTATGGTTGATTGTCTTAAAACCACTAACTTAAGCAATCTGGCCTATTTTTGGAAGTAGTAAATTTGAAAAAAAAATATGACCGCATTTGAAATAGGTTTTAATGAGGATTGCAAAAATTTGCAACATCTAATTCGCATTTGTCAGTTTTATACAAAATTTCAAAGTAGAAAGTAGCCTCTGACCCAAATCAAACCTTTAGGTTTTCCCACGTTTACACCATGTGGTACTAACTTTCACTCATAATGATACCCAAAACCACCAACTATTTGTTTGTAATGCTCGGTGTGCCATTGGTCTACTTGAATAGTGAAATTGGTGGTTTTGGGTCTTAACCCCTAAAGGACCACGAGGCCACCACGTGGCTTCTAGAACTAAAAAGTGAGGAATTTTGAGTTGTTGGACCATGAATTGTAAAGTGAGCAACAAAGAGACCCTAGTTCTTTTTGAGAGCTGAATCCGTGAGTACTTCTTGATCAAGATTTCATGAAGTGTGCAATTTTTGGTGATTTTTTTGAGCTGCAAGGAGGTTATTCGGGCGTCATTTGAGACCCTCATATCTTTCTCCTCACACCTCCAAATTAATTGAATTTTTTTTGCACATGTTCAAAATCATGATCATTATGCATGGTAGAAATTTCAGATTTTTTGGAGCACTTTTGATCAATCTGATTTCAGCATATGTACAGTGGGGTACCAATCAAAATGTCGTTTTCGAATTCGCAGTGAGAAAACTTTCAGTACTGCCAACTTTGAAAGCCTCCCGAGAGCTCAAAAATTTGTGTTTTACCACGAATTTTTTACCAAAGAATTATCTTTAAGTTATTTATATGTATGCCAAATTTCAAGGCTAAAAGATTCACCAATAAAAAGTTATTCAAAATCTACCAACATTGGAAATTTTTTCACTGCTGCCAACTTTGACAGCCTCCCAAAGATTGAATTTTTTTTTTTTTTTTTTGCCATGAAATTCTTGGAACAAAAACCTCTTTATGTTATTAACATATGATAAAAATTTCAAGGCCAAAGAATTAATGCAAAAAAAGATATTAACAATCTACCAACATGTGTAGTTGTGGGAAACAATGGGGGAAACCATTTCATTGCTACCAACTTTGAATACTGCCAACTTTGAAAGCCTCCCGAGAGCTCAGAAATTGGTATTTTACCACGAAATGTTTACCAAAGAATTGTCTTTAAGTTAATTATATGTATGCCAAATTTCAAGGCAAAAAAATTCACCAAACAAAAGTTATTCAAAATCTACCAACATAGTAGTCAAAGTTGGTAGCAATGAAATGGTTTCCCCCATTGTTTCCCACAACTACACATATTGGTAGATTGTCAATATCTTTTTTTTTCATTAATTCTTTGGCCTTGAAATTTTTATCATATGTTATTAACAGAAAGAGGTTTTTGTTCCAAGAATTTCACAGCAAAAAAGAAAAATTCAATCTTTGGGAGGCTGTCAAAGTTGGCAGCAGTGAAAAAATTTCCACAGCTACCAATGTTGGTAGATTTTCAATAACTTTTTATTGGTGAATCTTTTGGCCTTGAAATTTGGCATACATATGATTAACTCAAGGGTTATTTGTTTGTAGAACTTTCGTGGTAAAATAGCAATTTTTGAGCTTTGGGGAGGCTTTCAAAGTTGGCAGCACTGAAATTTTTCTCACTGCGAATTTGGAAACGACATTTTGATTGGTACCCCACTGTACAAAATACCTTAAACAAGTTCCATCAATCTTCTCAACGGTGGCATTTTCTCAAAAATAGTGCGATTTTGTTGATTCTTTTTTCATACAAAAGCTATTTAAGTCTTCTTTGATTTCAACGGTGCCGATCGTCAAAATTAACCCACACCAATGAGGAATTGAGCTTGTTATAAGAGCTAGTCAAGAAAACAAGAGCTAAGCTACCCCCCCCCCCCCCCCCCCCCCCCCCCCCCCGGTCCTTTAGGGGTTAACTGTGGTAGCCCCAAGAAAAGTCTACATGTCATAATTGGGGGAGGTGGTGGTTTTAGGACATCCTACCTTACATGAAGAGTGAAAGTAATAACAATCATTACGTTTCACACTTCACAAACCACCTCACAACTTTCAACAAGTTCACTGAAAACAAAGTAGCCCCAATACTAACTCCCTCTAATCAAAGAACATAGTTCGTTAATGCCTCTGATCGTGGAACAACAAGAACTGCCGATTTGAAATAGAACAAGAGTTTAACCTCTAAACGTCCCAGAGTCCAGAAACTGGATCACGAATGAATTCAAAGCCTTCTCACGTTCTCATCAATGCTTGGATGAAACTCATCCACTTTTTTGTAGATTCTTCACCAAGTTGTTGTCCTATCTAATGGCTGGATTAGTCATACTAGAGTACATATTTTTCTAAAATTACAAATGTAGAAGTATGTCAAGTCGTTGACCAAGCCAAAATTGCATTGACTCTAGTTCAAAGTGGAATCGTGAAAAATGAGATCATAAATTTAAGAAACACAAAAATTTCAAAGTACGACTACATTTAAGAGTATCTCATTTCAAACTCATTCCAACAAATTTTACTCAAAAAATATTGAAATTTAGTTTGTAATCGAATTTAGAAGGAATTTTTAATTTTAACTTGCAAATTTTATAATTAAATATTGGTGATTGTATTAGTGAATCAAACCGTACTGATGGATTCTAAAATTCAAGATCTAGAACTTTCATTTGTATATCAATTCCAGAATATTCTTCTAAATGGTAGTTTATAACGTTTTTTCTCAAATTGTCAATTCCAAGGACACCCTGGTACGTTTAGGGGTTAATTGTAAAAGGAAGGCCAACATAACTGTAAAAGAAGTAAAAGCTGTCACTAGAATTTACAAATTCTCTGTTGCTGCAAATCATCATTTCTGTGGCCTGGCCTTCATACTTCACTGCACCTCGAATGCGGTACTAAGTTAAACATTCTAGTCCAAAATTCAATCAATCAAGCATCATTAAATCACAAAGGCACACAAGATTATCATAATGAGAAACCCACTGTCGGTAACTCATCAAACAACACACCCCAAATACCTTTGAACAAATTTTTTTAAGCTACTTAACATTCACACTACAAACATGTGAAAAAAAGAATATTCTCATGGTGCCTTACAGCACCGTTTCTGCTACTAAGACGGACTCCGGATAATTTACATGATAAAACTAACACTATAGCTACCGACACCATGGTGACAAGTCAACGCTCAAGTGGTGGTGAGCTGAATGCCCAAGTCAGCGCCGTTGACTTTCACGAACGGCTTCTCCACCAAATGGCAATCACCCAGATATGGCACGATGTCCGTCATCAATTTCCCGTTCACACCGACATCGTGCGGACAAGTGAACATCTTCGTGGCGGGGATTTGGTAACAAGTTTCGCTCGATTGAGCTCGCACGCACGGCGTCGACGTTTCGGGCCGCAAGTCCACGAACCACGGCACCATTCCGCCGTACCCCTGCGCCAGTGCGCCGAACGTCGACTGCGGGGTCAAGATCAGGTGATCCGTCAAGCTCAAGCACAGAATCTCCGTCAAGGCTTGTCTGTCCACTTCCACACCGAAGCTCTGCGTGTCCTCGTGCGTCAATTGCACCAGCCCCACCGCGTCGCCGGACTCGAGCGCGACGCGCACGAAGTCCTGCGTGAACCGGTTGAACAAGGATTGATACAGCGACGTGATGAAGACGGTGGTGACCCTCAATGGCGCCATGGGTGCCGGATCCTTTCTCCTCGGTAGCGCAATTTTAGGGTTAGGGTTAGGGTTTGGGAGCCATCCGTGAGTGAGCAAGCATTTCACAACATTCTCTTCCGTGAGTTTGTGCAGGAGCTCGAAATCCGCGCGGCCGTTGAAGTAGCGCTCCTGCACGCCCACGCGCCGGTGGGAGTGACGGAAATGCGCGTCGTGGACTTGCTTGACGCGGCCCCAGACGGGGTCGCACGGCAGCATCACGGTGCGTAGCAGCGGCGTGAAGACCTTGCGGTTCGGGAAGAGATCCTCCAGCAACGGGCGGAAGCTCGGCACCGCGAAGAGCTTCGGGATGAAGTAGAGGTTGTTGCGGAAATTGATCCACTCCACCTGCGTGTACTGCGCTTGCTCCGTGTCGCAGAAGAACCGCGGCTCCGGTTGCGCGTCCCAATTCTCCGTCGTGGACACGGCGTACACTGGCGCGATCTTCTTCCGAGCGCCGTCCTGTCGCGCGTCCACCTTCGCGTAAAAGGACTCCAGCGGCTCCCATACATCCATCCTCTTCTTGCTCTCCGTCCATTTCTGCAAGGAACTTCACATGTTCAATATACTGGAAGCAAACTAACCATTGTCTGAAATGGCTCTGTGTTAACCCCTAAAGGACCGAGGATTCATGGTTTCAAAATGACAAATTCAATCAATCATATTATGAAAATTGTAATTTAGATGGGACCAAATTTTATGTCACTTGAATCAGTGGAGAACATTGCATATGGTGGTCAAAAAACATATAAATTTGGACAACAGGAAGTCCCCATGGTACCTACTCAAAAACTGCAAAAAAATCATGAGGAAGTTGGGATTCTTGGTCCTTTAGGGTTAAATCTCTGTTAGCTTCACAACAATTGTATTAGTTTCACGCAATTTGTATTAGTTTTAAATAGATTTGACACAAAAACCATTTCAGACAATGGTTGGTTTTCTTGTAGTGATAGTTCGTAGACACTTCTCATCGTTGGAACGAACAAGCATTCCTCAACAACTCATCAGCCATTGCTCGCTAGCGGTTGTCAACGTTAAAACTCATCTTCAAAAACTCACTCAGGAGGCTCATCTTCATGCTTCAAGACTCTCTGTCTTTTTCTATTAGAAATTTGAGAGAATTCTCTATTAGAAATTTAAGAGAAGACTCATCAGCCATTGCTCGCTAACGATAGTCAACGTTAAAAACTCATCATCAAAAACTCACTGACACTCATCTTCATGCTTCCAGACTCTTTTATCTTTTTTCTACAAGAAATTTGAGAGAACACGAGGTTTCAAACCACCGACCACTTCTAGTCTTCCCAATCCAATTCAAGCATTCAACACTTTTGCCTCTGAAACCCACTATTCACGACAACTCTTCCGTTGTCGGTAACGGTTTTCAACTCCACAATACTTTCTAGTTCCACTCTTCGAGCAAGAAAAAATTCCACTAAGAAAAGATGGGGTTACTCTGAAAGCCAAAATGTAAAAAGAGAGGGGAGCACCTTTTGGGGATCCACCATCCACGAGGAGCCTTCAAAGGGCTCGCAGAAGACGCCAGGAACAGCGGTGACGAGCGGCACGAGCAGCACGCGCTGCGTGAGCACGGCGTACACAAGCGCAGACACAATCGACAGGGCTTTATTACCAATCCCACTCCCAGCCGAGACGCCAGCGACCACGAACTTGCACCCATCAATATGCTTCTTCTTCAGAAAAAACTCGTCGACATCACCCATCCCCGCCACGCACGTCCTGTGCAGCTTCGTGTACTCTTTCAACACCTTCTGCCACCGGGGATTCGTCTCCGTGTCGTGCGTCGTCTTCCTGGTCTCGTACAGAGAGTAAATTTCGTACCGGCTCGCGCAGGGGTGCTGCTTGTGCCACCGTGAGAAATTAGTACTCTCGTTGCGGCCGTGAGCAGCAACTCGCGTCGTGGACGCTAGTTTCGCCAGAAGCTGCGCTGTGTTCGCAGGAACGGAGTTTTTGAGCGGTAACGGATTCTCTAGATACACAACTTGGACTTCGTGGTTGCGTTTACTCGGAAGAATCCGGCAGAGCGAGACGAGCATGGTGATGAAGAACACCGCCATGACGTAGAAAGTAAGTCGTGAGCTTCGAAGTAAGTTGCGATGCTTACAGCTCGCCATCGCCACCCTCGCTTGATTCGTCCTCAACATAATTTCAAGCACTGACAGCGACCAGAAACCTTCGCCGCTTCACGAAGTTCGCAACCTCATCTTTCGTCACATCGATCCCCACTTTGAAAGCAAGCCGCTCCCCTGTTTCAAACCTAACAAAATTTCGTCAACACGGAGTGAGCCCCTTCACGCGTGAGGAATTCGAAACGGCTCAAAACCAAGTCGGTGATCGTTCTAACAAACCCTCGAGCTTCAAAATCCCTCCAGAATTTGAATAATTCTACAACAAAATCAAGCCCTCCAGAATTTGAACCCACAACCTTCGAATAATTCTACAACAAATCAAGCCCTCCAAGCGACTAGAATCAAATCCATTTCGAGGAACTGACAAGTCGATAGATCTTGGGATCTGCGCGGGGTCCGAACTGGGGGAGGTACTTACTTCAAATTTTCTTCGTCGTCGGCAATGCGAGAAGCCATTGTGCGGAATGAATCCTGGCTCGTGGTAAGGTCTGACGCGTGCACAAAATGCATGATGGTGTCGCTTTTTTGAGTGATTACAGACAGTAGTGCAGTGGGTGCGCTGGCGAGATTAGCGAGTAGTAATGGCGGAATTACTGTACTTACAGTACGCGAGAGCAGGTGGGTCAAAGGAAAACAGCGGCGTGACGGAATCCAGGCAGTGTGAATGCGGGTGCGGGGTGGGGTGTTGGATTCTGGCTATCACGGGCCGGCGAGCCTCGGGACTAACGGCGCCTCGAAATGGCGTCGGCGCCTGCTGCCTGGCCCGCCCTTTCTGTGGCCCGTGCCCTCCCTGCGCCCGACCTGCTGGCCCGTCTACGCTGTCTCGTGCGACTGCGTTCCCCCCGCCCGTGCCCCGCCCGTTCCCAATCGAGCGCCTGCGTTCCCCGCTCCCCGCAGCCCTCATACCCGCAGCAGAGAACCACCCAACGAGAACCGGCAATGTACTCTGTTCTCCCCGACTGGTTCAGCCAGCGACTGCGGGGACTTGGAGCAATTCGCCCCCCCCCCCTTCCGATTTGAGCTTCTTGGTCCTTTATGGGTTAATAGATTTGTATTAACCCCTAAAGGTCCTCACCTCTTTTGCAAAAGTCAAAGCACTATAATTTGTATACTTTAAATATCACATTGAATGATTTATAATTTTTCATAGATAATCATCGACATTATGAAGGTATGACAAAATTTTCAACATGATTGGAAGATATTTTGAATATTTACAAATTTTATGATGTAAACAAGGTAAAAATTCAAAATAAATATGTTTTTGTCAAATTTAATATCAAAAATTGTATTTAAGGTAGATAAAAGTTAAATTTACATGGAGTAAAAAATTGAAGGTGAAGAAATTAAAAAAGACTTATGATTGAAGCATCTTTAGAAAGCCCTTTGTATTTTGGACACTCAAAATTCAAAGTTCTCAACGGTGGAAAAGCTTCAAATGAAGTTTATTCTCCAATCCCAACGGTCAAAAGATGTATCATAACTTAACTTAAACATCTAATGAAAACACCAACTACAATAAAGCTAAGACACTTGATTTTTGGGACCTTTGACCAAAAATCAAGCATAATTGGGTTGATTGGTTCTTTAGGGGTTAAATGTGTTGACCTTTAAGGGGTTCATACATTTGCTTTCACTTACATTTGCATGCAACTTGGTTTGCTGAATCTTGTGGTATTTTATTTTCGTTTTTGGTGCTGAAAATAGGAGTTGCGACAGCTTTTGCTACTAGAGATATCTTGGGGAACATGCTCAGTGGAGTGTCATTACAATTCTCAAGACCCTTCACTGTTGGTGACTCCATTTCTGTAAGGGCTCCTCTCTTCCGACTTGGCGACATCGAGCTTCGAACTTTCTTGTCTCCTGTGAAACCTATCATTGAGGCATTTCTTACATTGAGTTCCTGTCCAATGTTACAATGTGTTTCTGCTCTTGTAGAGTTTAGGTGTCAACTTTCTTTACATAAGTTGCTCACTCTGACCTCTAGGTTGGCTCGCTAAGTGGACAAGTGGTGGAAATGGGATTGCATACGACACAGTTGCTCAACTCTGACAAGTTTCCGATCGTTGTACCGAATTCATTCTTCTCAAATCAGGTTGTTGTTCTCTCTGTCATGTACATATTCTCGTTTGCAACTTTCCTTTCCTTGTTGTTTATGGGACCAACAGATTAAGAGCTAGACACCGGTTTGATTCACATCATCCAGAAAAAAAAGTGATGAAACAAATGTCATTAATTGATTATTTTGACTCCTGGAGGATGGCACCTGGAATCCTCATAACAATCATCTGTACGGTGTATGTGAGTAGTTTTTACAATCATGTGCAACATTTTAATATAATTCCTTTTGCAGGTCATAGTAAATAAATCTCGGGCACGTTATCGAGCCTATTCATTCAACCTCCCGGTGCACATTCAAGACCTGGAGAAGATTGCGGGCATCACCCGTGAGATTCGCTAGATGATACTGTCCCATCCGAGAGTGTACTTGGAGAACGAGAAGCCTCGATGCCATGTATCTCAAGTGGGACCATCATCTTTGAATATTGCTGTCACGTGCAATCTCAAGCCAATAGTAAATGATTAATTGCATCTCCTGGATCATGCGTTATCAAATTCTGTTGCTCAGAAATTGGCTTAGTTTCGGGTATAGTACTTTTCTGTGGAAGGATGTGACATTTCAGAAATTTGACGATCACACTTTTAATGCATTAACACAGGACTTCAACCAATATGTTTTTAGGCATGATTCATTGACTTCACTACTAGGCTACCTTTCTTATATCCTGATTAGACTCTGTTTTTTCTTGTAACTATCCAGGGAACTGATGACTATCTGGCTACTGGGGAAGAGTTGTTGATTGAATCAACCCGACTTGTTGCCAAGACAGGTGCCACGTTGGGTTCTCCTACTTGAGACATACCATGTGTCACAGTTGGGAGAAGTTGCAGATTGTGACACTTGCTTTGATTTGTAGCAACATTCCGATCCGTGGATGATGAATGTTTGTAGTGCTTGGATGGGGCTTAAGTTAGCTGCAATTCGGGTATGAGGGCTGCGGGGAGCGGGGAACGCAGGCGCTCGATTGGGAACGGGCGGGGCACGGGCGGGGGGAACGCAGTCGCACGAGACGGGCCAGCAGCTCGGGCTCAGGGAGGGCACGGGCCACAGAAAGGCAGCAGGCGCCGGCGCCATTTCGAGGCGCCGTTAGTCCCGAGGGCCGGCGAGGGAGTGACGGTGACGGCGTCCGGTACGCGACGCGGGTGGCGATGGTGACGAGTACGGTGTCACGGGGATGATACCCGGTGGGAACCGCCGGGTAGGTTGCTGGCCTGTCACTAGTTGTCGCGGCCGTGGTGACGGGGCGTCCAGGTGGCGATGGTGACGGGGCGTCCGGTACGGGACGGTAGTTGTCGTGGCACACGCGGCCGTGGCTCCGCCGTCAATCTCGTGGATTCGGTACTTCTGCTTCTTTCTAACGGTAGTCACTGTAGTACGTATAATTAGCAATAACCAACAAATTCTAAAAATGAATGTCATAATTTTGGGGAAGTTATATATATTTATTTTGTAAAAAGTATTATCACTGCATTAATTTTTGCTGATCATTACAAAAAAAATCTAGGGTTCAAAAGGCTGCGAGCTTAGTCAAAGTGCCATGCAAGAATAATAATACAATAATATTAAAAAATCACAAAAATATTTTAAAATTTTGCATGTTAGGTTTTATTTTTTGAATATTTTTTGTGAAAGAAATTATTTTTTAATTTTTTTAATTTTTTGTATTATTATTATTATATTATTATTTTGCATGGTAGTTTGGATGAGTTTGCAGCCTTTTGAAGGTCTGAATTTTTTTTAAATACATAACATTTAGTAGTCTTTGAGGCTGCTGCCCTCCTATAGATGGAATGATGTGGAATATCCAACATCATTTCATCCTCCCAATGAAATGATGTGAAATATTCCACATCAAATAAGTAGCTAGAGGGGCACGTGGCACTAAGCAAGAGCAATCAACCATGAAGAACAGTCATTGAAAGCACTCATTCGATCACAATTCAACAATGTTTTGTAATTGTATATTTGATTCATTCACAACTCAATTATAGTGTTTTGAAATTGTTTATTTTGATTCCATCACAATTCAACAGAGTTTTGTAATTGTATATTTGATTCATTCACAACTCAACAGTGTTTTGTAATTGTTAATTTTTGATTCCATCACAATTCAATAGTGTTTTGAAATTGTTTATTTGATTCTATAGTTCATTCAATTACAAATCTTTAGTCACTCTACATATAAAGGTGGATGAAACTAAAAGGCACCCTCTTGGAAGGCTACTGAATGTTATGTAATGAGTGTGTGTAGTGATAATTCCAAATGTCAAAATTTATACCCAATCATTTTTTTACACTAGGAACAAGAACCCATTGTACAGTGGGGTACCAATCAAAATGTCGTTTTTGAATTCGCAGTGAGAAAAATTTCAGAACTGCCAACTTTGAAAGCCTCTCGAGAGCTCAAAAATTGGTGTTTACTACGAAATCTTTACCAAAGAATTATCTTCAAGTTAATTATATGCACGCCAAATTTCAAGGCCAAAAGATTCACCGAAAAAAGTTATTAAAAATCTACCAACATCGGTAGCTTTTCACTGCTGCCAAATTTGACAGCCTCCCAAAGATTGAATTAATTTTTTTTTGCCATGAAATTCTTGGAACAAAAACCTCTTTATGTTAATAACATATGATCAAAAGTTCAAGGCCTTTATATTAATTTAAAAAAAGATATTAACAATCTACCAACGTGTGTAGTTGTGGGAAACAATGGGGGAAACCATTTCATTGCTACCAACTTTGAGTACTGCCAACTTTGAAAACCTCCTGAGAGCTCAAAAATTGGTATTTTACCATGAAATTTTTACCAAAGAATTATTTTTAAGTTAATTATATGTATGCTAAATTTCAAGGCCAAAAGATTCATCAAAAATGAGTTATTCAAAATCTACCAACATAGTAGTCAAAGTTGGTAGCAATGAAATGGTTTCCTCCATTGTTTCCCACAACTACACATGTTGGTAGATTGTTAATATCGTTTTTTGAATTAATCTTTTGGCCTTGAAATTTTTATCATATGTTATTAACATATAGAGGTTTTTGTTCCAAGAATTTCATGGCAAAAAGAATTAATTCAATCTTTGGAAGGCTGTCAAATTTGGCAGTAGTGAAAAGCTACCAATGTTGGTAGATTTTTAATAACTTCTTTTCGGTGAATCTTTTGGCCTTGAAATTTGGCGTGCATATAATTAACTTGAAGATAATTCTTCGGTAGAGATTTCGTGGTAAAACACCAATTTTTGAGCTCTCGGGAGGCTTTCAAAGTTGGCAGTATTGAAATTTTTCTCACTGTGTATTCGAAAACGACATTTTGATTGGTACCCCACTGTACAGTGATACACAATACAAGGTTCAACTATATAAATAGATGGTAATAGGTACATCTACCTTAAAATTTCAACCCTTTGCAAAATAATATAATCAATGCTAAAGCCAATCATGTACTAGGACACACTACACTAAATAGTGTATTTAGCGTGAGGTGATGAATAATGTGCTTACCCCTACTACTTGTCTAACACTAATTGTCAATTTGTAGGTAATTAGTGTTGGATGATTTCAGTTATCATCCAATTAAATTCATTCCATTTCTAAAATTTCAGTTTTTCCATCTGAACTTTCATCTCAAGTTTCATTCCTTACTCACACTAAATATCCATATCTCAAAAGATCACAATATCAAAACGTTACTATTCTTCATAAATAGTGTGAGAATTCACATTTAGTGTTTTTGCAAAAGTAGGTTTTTTTATATTTAGAGTGTTGTGTGCAATTACAGTGCCTCACACTAAATACACTATTTAGTGTAGCTAACATTTGTAGTGATGCTTTTTTCTTCCTGCCATAAAAGTCATTCAATTTTTGTTTCTGACTAAGGTATTTGATCATTTAGGAAGAAGTGTCATAGATTGTGACATTAACCCCGAAACGTACCAAGGTGTCCTTGGAATTGCCAATTTGAGAAAAAAATTCATAAACTAATATTTAGAAGAATATTTTAGAATTGATGTACAAATGAAAGTTCTAGATTTTGAATTTTAGATTCCATCCGTACGGTTGGATTCACTAATACTCTCATCAATATTTAATTATCAAATTTGAAAGTTAAAATTTGAAATTCCTTCTAAATTCAATTACAAACAAAATTCTAATATTTTTTGAGTAAAATTTGTTGGAATGAATTTGAAATGAAATACTCTTACACGTAGTGATTCTTTGAAATTTTTGTGTTTTTTAAATCTTTGACCTCATTTTTGCAAGGCCACTTTTGAACTACAGTCAATGCAATTTTGGCTTGGTCAATGACTTGACATACTTGTACATTTGTGATTTTAGAAAAATACGTAATCAAGTATGACTAAATCCAACCGTTAGATAGGACAACAACTTCGTGAAGAATTTCGAAAAACTTGAATAACTTTCATTCAAGCATTGATGAGAATGTAAGAAGGGTTTGAATCTTTTAGTCGTTCACTTTCTGGACGCTCTCACATTTAGGGGTTAACCCTTTGACGCGCTAGCGTCCAAATTCTGGACGCTGGATCATTTCTGACGCGTCCCTTCACCACCCACGGTGATGTTTTTCATTCATTCAATTTCTTTTTTAATTCTCGTGCTAGTTGACTACCATTTGTACGGTAAGAATCTTTAAAATAAGATATTGAGAATTTTTGAAAAATAGCAAAAGTGGTTTATGTCAAGTTTCATTCTTAGTTCAAAAAGTGAGACACTAACCCCTAACTCAGGGGGTTCACTGGCGAAAATTTTAGAAACAACGTGCGATAAAAGATAGGGTCCAATATATTCATTGTAGATAAATTTTGTAAAAAATGTACATGTAAAATAGGGGATTTTTAAAAAGTGAAACATGTTTACATGTAAAATACCATCACATATAATATTCTCAGGCTTTTTACATGTAAAATACCATCACCTTATAATATTTTTTGCAAGGTAAATAACCCCCCAAATAAATAGGTCATTATCGCACGTGTATGCAAAATATACAAGGGAGTGCTCCCCCCGAGACCCCTAACCGCCCAACCATGCATATTTTGCATGATGTACGGATTTGAACTCCGATTTCTCATCCATCATGCACTTTTTGCAATGTGAATTTTTTATTGAAACTTTTATGGGAAGTTAGCTCCGTGCATGTGTGATCTGATTAAAAAAGGCATGATTTGTGAAATTTTTGTGCCTCATTTCATGTTGTAGTGTTCCACCCAAAATTTTGAAGGTTTTAGTCTAAAAGTGCTCTCAAAAAAGTCAACTACTAAAATTAAGCAACCAAAAAATCTCCAAAAATAACTATACTTAGAGTATTACATTTCAACCCATCCCAAAAATTTCATTATTAGATTGTCAATATCTTATTTGTAATCATATTACGAAAGAGCTCTAAATTTTAAGTTTGAAAATTTATACACAAATATTGGTGATAGCAATCACAAATCTAACCGTATGGATAGAATCTAAAATGCATAACGTACAACTTTTATTCATTCATCAAGTTGAAAATATCCCTTTTAATTGCATTTTATAATGCATTTTTGAAAAACTGCCAAATCTGAAAAGGGTGAGAATGTTTAGGGGTTAAGCACGGTTTTCCATAATAAGTAGAATCAAATAGTGAAAACCATACCATCTTGTAGTGCATGTTATTCCAATTTCATTACAATAATTTTTTTTAAAAAAATCTTAATTTTGGATTTTGATTGAATTTCAAGAGAAAATCTTGCAAAATTAATTAAAAATATTAATAATAAATATGATGAATCGAACCGTACAGATGTTATCTTCACATTGGTATTTATAACTTTTCTTTGTACATCAACTCCATTTTAATTTTTAAGAAAACAGTGTTGAATCGGGACCTTAACCCCCTAAACGTCACAGCGTCCAGAAACTGGATCATGAACGGATTCAAAGTCCTGTAACTTTTTCATGCAATGTGGGATGACTTTCATCCAAGTCACCTTTGCAAGCCTATTAAGTTCTCTACCAATGAGAGTAAATCTCTTGTGATGGGGAGAGGTCCATAATATTGGAGAGGCCTCCAAATGCAAATATGTCAAATTTGTTGGGTAGATTTCATGCATGCAATTGTCCTTTCGTGTACACTTATTGTACATTTGAGTCATGCTAAAATTTATTTTTCAGGCTAACATCTACTTGCGTTCAAAGGATCGGTACGTTAAGGGGTTAAAGGGTTAACCCCTAAACGTCCACGCATCTAGTTATTGGATGTTTGTTGGTCAAACCCAATTTTGATCTCGAAAATGATTTCTTTTGCTACTACACTCAACAAAGAAAATGAAGTTTATCAAGTCTAGTTTGCACTCCACTTTTCAAATCTTAAAAATTTCATGTATTGAGTAAATTATCTCTTTTGCAAGCTTTGTAGCTCAAGCTCTGAATTCACTACATGGGATGATTACTTTTCGAATTTCAAAATTTAACTAGTTTTTTTTAATGGAAAACATATCAATGATATCATGTGATTCTCCATTGTGATTTGCATCTCATCCAAAAATTAATCAATTTTTTGAAGTCTTTTTGTAATTAAAATGAATTTGTGAAGCATTTGACTTAAAAATTTGTAAAAAAATCATGTTAAATCAAAAAAATCTAAAAATTTCAGGAATTATAGGAAACACTTAATTTCATGCATGAAAATATTATAAAATATAATTTGATTATTCTTCAAGGCTTAATTCTGTATAATTCTGTAGTTTGACTTTTGCAGAAAGGACTGGTACGTTTAAGGGTTAAAGAGGTTTGGTGTATTATCGATACCGGTACTGTAGTATCTGGCCACTGCCGCTGCCGCAAGGCAAAGAGCGGTTAACTGTGTAACGGCAACGGCCTTTCACGGTAATTACAATTCGCTTGAAGAAAAACCTTCCCCATATTTTCTCGTAAGCGAAACTGAAACTACCCAAACCCTGAAGTTCTGCACAAGAGGATTCATGGCTGAGCAGTTGGAGTGAAATTAGGGTTTGTCACAGTTCACAATTTTAACCACGCAACTCTGTTATTTGTTTCTAAATCCAACCCTGTGCAATTCTAAGCCCCCACAATCTTGTCTCAAAATACAAAATTCCTTGTAAAAAGAAAAATTTAAGTCGTGTTTCTATGTCCAGTCCTGCAAAATTTTGAGCCCCAGAATCTCGTCTCAAAATACTATCTCACAAAATAATTAAATCAAAATGTAATGTATTGTTTCTATGTCCACCCTGCGTAATTTTGAGCCTTAGAATCTTGTCTCAAAATATTAGATCTCTCATAATTCATTTGTTTTATCGTGTTGATGTGTTGCTACGTGCAATCGGATCCGCTCCAGAATCTTGTCTCCAAATACCATCTTTCTTGTAGAAAATTCACTACTAGCAAAGGCGTTGCTTCTCACTCAGAGCAGTGTTAGAGTTTAATGTACACACGTGACGAATTGCACTCACCAAGTCTTGAACGCCTGGGCAATGAGTGCGAAGTGGAGCCGTTTTACCCACCTACCAAGTGAAAAGCAACGCGTTCTCCTTGTAGTGATTTCAAATCACATTGTATAAATTGCCTCCATTCTCAAAGAAGTAGTAGTAAGAACTCTGATTCTCTTTTGAGGCTGCCGTGAATAAAGTGTCTGTTTGACCCACTCAAAGCACATGGAGTGTTTGTTTGGGTTTGTGGGCAATGGCTTTGTGGTGGTGGCTGCCGACACGGGTGCCAACCAGAGTATTGTGATGCAGAAGACGACGGAAGACAAAATTACATGCTTGGACTCACACAAGCTCATGGGCTGCATTGGTGAGAGTGGTGACCGGTAAGACATCAGTTTTTAGGGTTTGGAGCACTTTCATTGCCTTTTCCTTTCCATATACAAATTTGTATGTAAAGTAACCACACCTAATTACAACACTTTAAGCAGTTGTGAGTGGTTATATATATATTTTAAATTGTTAGCAAATCAAAGAAGATTTTGACACATTAAAAAATGCAATATTTGGATTTTGTGCATAAAAGTTTTAAAGGTTTAAAGTTTTATCAGGAAATGATTTAATATCGACACAAGTTCTAATGTTGACATTCTTAATTAATAACACTAAGTACTTTTTGTGCAAGATTTTGGAGTATCACATTTAGGTGAGTGTCACAATTAGGTGTAGTTACATTACCTACCTTTTATTCTTCTTTGCTTTATAATGTGGAAAAGGTGGGGCTCTCCAAGGAGATGCCCAGGCAAAATCACTATATATACATGGAATTGGGCACCACATGCCTGGGCAACTCCCTCGGCAATGCCACCTTTTCTACTAGTGCTAGCATCTAGGTACTATTATTCATTGACCAATCATGGGTATCTACTATGGGTTTGGTTCGTGAAGTCCTTTACCAATGCTTTGCTCTCAGTTATTTGGTAACGATTGGGGCCCGTGGAAGCATACTTTTCTTTTTTATATTTAGGAGATATGAAATGACCTTGATATTTACAATACCTAGTTGTCAAAGGTCGGCATCTCATGCCAAATAATTCATTTTTTTTGGAAAACTGCATTTCAAAAAATGTCAAATTTCGTGAATATTTTTTTTAAGATTCTTATTTTCACCATATAGAATAGAATAGATTTTATTTTTTATTTTAAAAATTTCCTAAAAATGTGGGTTTCTCTTATAAAAACCAATTTTTGTTGATCCTGACAACCGACTACGGTATAATGTTGTGACTGCAGAGTGCAGTTCTCAAATTTCATACAGAAGAACCTCAATTTGTACAACTTTCGGAACGGCATTCCCTTGACAACACTGGCTGCTGCCAGCTTCACCCGCTGCGAGCTTGCCACGGCTCTTCGAAAGGTGATGAATTGAACTGTGAGGTACTGGCAATCAAGGACATGGTTAAGTTATCAGAAATAAATTCAATAAGTTAGTACTTAGCGGGCACCAAGGTAAATACCAAACATTTTTGATACCCATAGCTTTGATTGCCAATATCAGGCCTAACGCCAATACAAAATACAATTTTTTTTCAACTTACAATCAAAATCTGATCCATCAAAAAAAACCATCTGATCTCTCATTTGCAAAATCCTAACATAGGAGCTTGAAAATCATTTGTGTTTGTCACATCTTCAACATCTCAGCCTTATGATAAAAGATCATTAAAAATCAAAGTTTTGAACCTCAAAATTCAGCACTAAGTGTGAGTTGGTGCACTTGAATATTATTGATTGTATATCTTCAATACCATTTTTTTCAAGGTGATTGTAAGTACGGGAAGAGTAGTCTTGCACCAATGGTTCAGGGGGCATTAGCTCATTGTCAAGACAGACAAACATTTTATTCATGTCGACCTTAAAAGAGGACCAAAGTTTTTATCTAAGTACAATTATTTTAAATTCTTCCTTTGGTAACTTCAAAATCCTGAATAGATATTATTATTGTTCTGATCTTCTCAATGCTCAACTTCACACTAAGGTAACTATATCTAAAAGCGACCATTATCTTAAAGCATCCATAGCTCAATCTTCCATAATAAGTAGATTTTGACACCCTATTGTTGATGAGAATGTGCACAATCTGAACATCAGAGTTTAGGGTCGCTTTAAGGTCAACCTATAGTTAGCACTTTGGAAAGTCATAACTTATTCATACGGTGTCCAAATAATGCATGCTAAAGTGCGTTAAAATCCTCTTGAACTTACTATTAAGACCAACTTACTATTAAGACCCATTGAAAATAATTTTTGTGTTCTGTGTGTAAATAGGCTCAGTTGGTAAGGTGAACGCTTTAAGGTATAGTTACCTTAGTACTTCAATTCATCATCTATAAGAGCATCCACATCCTTCTACCTCAACTCACCCCTTGACCACTATCATCTTATTCAAAATTTGATGTTACAAGCTATGGTCTTCACACCCTTGAACCACTATGTGTCCTTGGTGAACCAATCACAATCACTATACATGGGTAATTGTTGTTGTTCATCAATCTAAGTAAACTTCGCTAAATAATGCAATTAGGTTGCCCCTCACTAATTTCTCGACATTTAACACAATGTAAATATTTATTGTTCTTACAGTACAAGAATGCACTACTAGTTTGAAATAGACATTGTTGTAACTAGACTCATAAACCTCCATGTGTACAAATGGAAAAATCTATTGACTTTGATGGCTTGTGAAGACAAGTAGTAACTCTCTTGGGGGTAAAGCAACCTAAATTTTTAAGCAACCCAATTGCACTATTTAGTGTTGTGAAGATGAAGAATTAGGGTTCACAAGACTTAGTTATTGTGCAGGCCCCATACCAAGTGAACATGATGCTGGCCGGCTACGACAAACACACAGGTCCTGCTCTCTATTACTTAGACTACATTGCTACACTGCAGAAGCTGGAGAAAGGGGCCCAGGGCTTCGGTGAGTAATTAAAATTTATAACAAATAAATAAATAAACTTTTAATATTTAAATTTTAATATTTAGAAAAAATGTTTGTTGACACAAACATTGGTCTGCCCTGATATTAACATAACATTCAGTAGCCTTCATGCTCTCTGCTCATCAACTTGGGATTCCACATGTTCAATTAAGTATTGATGAAGGTCATGTTGGGTAATGTATTGTACATTCTTCTATGGGACCAAGCAGAGCCACTGCAAGCTACTGAATGTTATGCATTGGTTCAACGTATACCATGTCGGAGCTTCTCCTGAATCTAAATAACATCCTAAATAAGGTTGGGTGATGAGAACTCAACCTTCTCCATGTAAATGGCAACCCAAAAAAATCTCAGAAAATAAACGTTCACTATAGTTCTTAACAATATCCTTTTCACACAACGCTAATTAAGCTAAGAAATTCTTTTATTTTGCAAGCAATGTACTATCCAAATACAACATATATTATTATATGTTATACATAGATTTATGGTACTCCAATAAAAATTAATTAATTTCAAAACTTGTTGTAGTTGCGAAGTCTCTACGTTAGTATTTACCCCATATTTACTTTTATCACTAATTTTTATTGTTGAGTCGTGAAACTCTTGAAAAGAAAGCGATTTTGTAGTCTCTCCCTTTGTGGGCCGGGCATATACAACAAAACTTGAACAGAGCCTGGCAATTATACCCGAGATTATACCGTGCTTGTAAAGAGTATCCCTTGAGGAAGTCACTTAGTGTAAATTTTGGTATACATGAGCAAACAAAAGGCATTTAATGGGGGGCTATGAAATAATTGGAATATTCTATTATTTATAGTACATTTAGGATATATTTATAGTATATTCTAAGAATATTTCAAATTGATCAAAATACACCCTACATTACTTCTAAAAATTTATAAATTTTATCTTAAATTTTTGACAGTAACTCCCCAGGAGTATCCTCGGACGTTATTTATGAAGTTGAACCTTATTCATGGGATTTGCATTTATTTATTGGTTGATTCTTTCATTGCTGCAGGAGCATACTTCATTCTGTCTCTGCTGGACAAGTATTATGACAAGAACATGAATGTGGAGCAAGCACTGCAACTGGTGGACAAATGCATCTGGGAAATAGGAAACCGGATGGTGGCGTCGCCCGCGTGCTACCTTGTCAAGATTGTAGACAAGGATGGGGCTCGATTCTTAGCGCGCCGCAGTCGACCCGTTGTAGAACAGCAAGGTCCCATAGAATAGTAGCCGTTATAACCTTCTTGCACCCTAAACCATGCCAAGCCCCTTTTACTTAACCCCAAAAAGTCCAAGAAGTCCAAATTGGGCCTCATATTTTTCTTTAGCAGTTTTGAGTAGGTTTTAGGTGGACTTCGTTTTGTTTAAATTTCTTTGTTTCTTGACCATCATATGCATTTTTTTTCACTAAATTATATATTTCACTATGATCAATTGAATTTGTCATTTTAAAAGTATGAATCCTTGGTCCTTTAGGGGTTAAAACCCAAGATTCACCTATAAACTTAGATGGGAACCCAAGATGACATCATCATATTTTTTGAATGGGCACTCGTCAAACTCTTGTTTCCAATGGACACTTGTCGAACTCTTGCGGCTTCGCCTTTGAAGCCAATGACTCTTGAACTTGATACTTGTAGGTTGATAGGTTCTTGTAAGCATTTACAAATTTGCAATTCTATAAGTGGTTATGAATTTGTGTAGTGGGATACATGTGATTAGCCTCTCTTCGGCACACACGGCTTGAATTCTCTACAAACTTTAGTTCAAAGAGATTTGAAAAAGAGAGTTTGCGGGCACCAATAAGCCTCCCAAATGGAAACAAATGTCACGATGGTCACAATAACGTCACATTTTTTGGTAACCAGAAAACCTTGGGTTTAACCCCTAAGTGACCGAACGACCATTTTATGGTCGCTGCCCCTTTTTTTACGGGCTGCCCGAGATGAAAAAACAAAATAAAAAATAAAAAATATTTTCAAATAGGAAATCAAGTCTACCTTCCAACCCAATTTGAATCATGTCAATCCGAGTTAAACTCCATCAAGGAGAAATTTTCAAAGACAAACACCTCAACATTGTCCTAGTGTTACAAAACTTACTATTTCGGGAAAGTAATGATGTTCCCTCTTTCTAAAATTTTGCTTTTTTGAACTTTAGAATAGAATGTCTAGTTTCAACCAATCATACCAAATTTCTAAATTCTAAAAATAAAATTTGTAATTTTGGTGAATATTCAACGATAAATGCTTCTAAATTTGTTTAATGAGTATATAAAACATTTTTTTGAAAGCTTGACCATACGGATAATTACTAAGGTAGGAAAACCAAAAATGGTGAAAATAAGGTGATTTGAATAGGAGGAATGAAGTTAGAAATTATGCGAAATTTTTTTGAGATGAAGAAGAAGAAATGATGAAGAATGCAAGCTGTTTCGTATTTTTATTCCCCGTAAATAATTATCTACAATTTCTCAAAGTGGGAAGTTTGTCAAACCCCTTCTTGTATACTAGACTCTTCCTAAACTGAACGTGGTGGTATCCTTTTCTGCACACGAAAACCGAGACGGAAACACCTAAAACAGTTAACTAAATTTTAAAAAATTAGTAATTTTTAGTAAATTTTTAGTAATCCTAGTCATGCAAAAATTCTCCATTTTTCGTCTACCACCTCCCTGCTTTACTGCAGCTCTACTGCACGCCTTGAGGGCATTAACCGTTTTTGGTTTTCCTACCTTAAACATCGTGCTTCTCATTTTCTCTTTTGGACCAAACTTCATCAAAGTTGTAGAAGCAACATTTTATAACACATTTAGGTTTTGCCCTTACCCCCTCTGTCATTTAGGGGTTAAGATGCACGCCTTGGAAGTAAGAGAAGAAAGCCAAACTCTTGAATTCAATGGTTTCATAACATTCTTACACTGCCATAGCTTGGTCTAGAATGGCATCAAAAAAACCCCATATTCCATTTTTCATAATTTAATTCAATATACTGCGACAAAATTCAATTAAAAATCCATAACTTTCACACCATAGGTCCAAACGCAACATAACGAACTCCGTGCACCCCTCCTCGTTGAGCTTTCCGACGGTACCAAGAATGCGACTGGGGGTGCACGGTTGGGGAGATCTCAACGTAACAAATCAAAACAACATATCTTAATGTATAGATATATAGGAAATATCACGGTAATACACATGTGCCACCTAGGTGTTACTTAGGCAATACCTAGGTTTACAGAGGCCGAACATCTCGACTCCATGTAGGAAACCTGGCTATTATTCCTTTTTTTATTTGGATCTATTAACCAGCCCAAATTTTATATAGCATTTTGGCTAAAATTAGAAACCAAGAAAAATCACTGCTGCCAACCACAATGAAAAGGTGAAAAAGGTGAGTGGTCAACACTGCTCTAGAATGATATGCAGATTCATACTTCTGCTATATTCCAGTATAGTAAGCAATTTTACTCCTACGGAAAATTGGCCTATTGGCTAAAATCAGTTGCAAAAGGAGCTATCACCTTTGTTTAGCAACTTTACTCATCAGAATATCACAATACTGACTGCTAGCTAACGAGAAACAAGTCAAATTCCTCAATGAAATTGGCAAAAAATCAAAGAATACGTTTGTTCAAAGTCCCACATAAAAGCCGACTACATTATAACCAGTGCATTTTTTTCTCCCTAAAATCCTCCCTAAAAAGTACCATAAGATCCTCCCTAAAATGTACCATGTATGAAGAGCTGGAAGCTCAACTACCTTTTAAAAAAACAGCCCTGGTTATTAGAACCAGCTGTGCGGGTAGTCGTACTGGACAACAGCAGATGGAGGCAGAAGGCCAGAGGCAATTTTGTGCACAGTTGTGAAGAGCGGAAACCTCCCCTCCCACTTCCGTGCCTCCATTACTTGAAACACTTCGTCAGCTGTTAGCACCCCCTGGAAATAGAAGGAAAAATAAAATAAAAAAATCCACTAAACAGGTTATGATCAAAACACGTTGAAGTTTTAGAAAAAATAAATACAGGTCCTGTTTTCTGTAACGTGTTACCACTAACTTGGCATATTTCACCCTCCGTGGAAAAACTAAACTGGATAAAAATAGAATTTGGGTTGGCTTTCTTAGATTTCTCAGAAATTGAGTTTTATTGTTTTACTGCATTCAATAATATAGGGTCCATAATTACTACTTTTAGCTAGTTTACTTTTTCCACGGAGGGTGAGATATGTCAAACAAAGAAGTTAAAAGTGCTCCCATGAGGTAAAAGTGAAAAAAGAAGAGGAAAGCCAAGAATTCCACCCTCCAGACGAATGGTCATGGCAGTCACAAAAAAAAAAAAAGGCCATTCTCAAATGTAAGGTACATTTGTACTACTGTAACTTTCAGTACACACGTCGGCTTTCCCGCCATCCACGTCCTCTTTTTCATGGGTCAAGAAAGCGACACGTGACACTTTCTAAAAATTTGAATTAATTTGTGCTGGAGCTCCTACCAAGTTACGGTAACCATGGAGAGGCAAACAAGTATCGAAATTACATCTACAAATTTAGAGAATGAGAGAGCTCACTTGAAGCTTTTGGCCACCCAGTAACTCGGCCTCAAGCTCATCAAAAGACCTGGCACAGCATCAACCATACACAAACCATCAGAAAAGTTGGGCCAATCTATTTTGGTGCCATTTTGACACCAAAGGTTGCATGCAAGTCATTTTAGTGTCATTTAATTCATACTAGGGTAGTATGGAGGTTGGCAACAAATTATCTTAATTGCATTTCAATGCACCATCATGGCACCATGTTCACATGCCTTGAAGTTCCTAATGACTTACTATACAAAGTATAATCTTCCAAAACAAAATTAGTAAACATTCAACCTTCTCTAATGACACTGCTTTAGAGGGGACAAATGGGACTCGCATGTGTTCACAACCTAACGTGAAAGTTATTCAATCAAATGTGTATACTACAAAACATAAAACATTCAAAGAATGTGGCTATAACAGAGTTTGCAATTAGGAGGCGTCTCACGGACATCACTAGCATGTCTCTAGTGTAACCACGTGCGTTAAGAGGGTATTTAAATGGGGGCTATCACATAATTGGAATATTTGAGGTATATTCTAAATAGATTATCTAATTATTCCTTACTTGAATTAAAAATGTCCTATATTGCATATAAAAATTTATAATGGGGTAGAATTATTTCCTCCAATGAATAAAAACAACTCTATAGTTTAACTCACGTGGGTTTTTACTTTTTGCACAGTGGCCTCCCCAAGGAAGGGGTTGAGATATTATATATTAGATTACCTCTTTCCACCGCTTCGGGCAAATGCTTCGGCAACTTTTCTATTTCGTCCTGCATCTGCAAAACACAGACAAAAAGCTCAGTGAGCCGACACTTGTGATTCAATTGACATTAGCACAAATAAAAAAATAAAAAAACTTAAAACTTTTAGCAAATTTGGCCCATTAGTTCCATTCAATTCCCAAGGAGATGATCATCAATGTGTCAAAGAAAACATTCACATATCAGGATTCAACGTTCATGCCAACATGGTAATTTGTGATCATACAAAACCAAAATTTGCCAAGAATTGTGCAATAGTGATAACAGAGAACTAAGAGCCTTGAGGGCCAAATGATTAGAGAATTTCTTTCTTTTGACATCTGGTCTACATGGAACCTCCATCATGGGTACTGCGGTATAGGTGTCCATTCCCGGTAGGGGAGAGTAATTTTGTTCCAATGGGCACTGGGTCATTGACATTACGAACAAACACTTCATTCACGCCGGCTTCAAAAGAGGACTGGAGTTTCTATATACTGCGTTATAAGTTAATATGTCTATATGGATAAAAATTCAACTCTCAATTGGACATCTAGAATGAAAGAATGGATGAAAATGGAAGTTGTGAAACTCAAAAGCTAACAAAGTTTTAATTAGCAGTGACAGTTAAAATTTATTGGTTAACACATCTATATTAACCCAATTTTTCTTACTCCCAACTGTAATGACATTTTGTTTACAGAGTATGTCATGATTTTACAAAAGGGAGAGAAAATTACAGCAAGTAGTGATGAGGTCTGCTACGCCGCAACTCTCAAAAAAGGTTGAATCTTGGACAGTTGGATACAGCAACTTTGAAAATCCCATCATCTCCTTCAGCCCTATTCGAATAATAGCTGCCTGCATATTCCAAGAGGTGTTTAGGGTTTAGGGTTTAAGGTTTAGGATATATCAAAATGTCACTTCGTTTGTGTACAAATCATAACGTGATTTTCTCATTGTCAAAAAATTTGTCTTGAGGAGAGGCATAGGAAACAGAAATATATTTTCAAAGGTACATATCACTTGCACAATAATATTGAAAGTTGTTCATGATGAACCAGACCTTGGTGTTACTGCCCATCCCCAAGCCATCCACAAACCCTGCACATTATCATCATTTCGTTTGGACATTAGGTGGATGAAAGCACAACTATTGAGAAGTACACTATTTCATTGATCTACTCCCTTTGTCCGAAAATAATTGTCCTAGTTTTTGGCATTTTTTTCTCAAAATAATTGTCCTATGTTTTATACTTCAAACATGGAACAAAAACTACATATTACTGTTAAAAATAGAGTACTTAGACGACTTTTTTTGCAAAACAAGCAAGCGTTAAGTTGATTTTATTTTTAAACTAGGTCAGTTATTTCCAGACAGAGGGAGTAGAAGCAGTCTGTTTTAACCCCTAAATGTCCCAACGTCCAGAAACTAAATCACGAACAGATTCAGAGCCTTGTAACTTTTTCATACAATCTTGGATGACTTTCATCCAAGTCATCTTTGCAACCCTGTTAGGTTCATTATCAATTAAAGTAAATCTCTTGTGATGAGAAGATGTTGATAATATTGGAGAGGCCTTCAAATGCAAGTATGTCAAAAAATTCGGGTAGATTTTATGCTTGCAATGGACCTCTCATGTACACCTCCTGTACATTTGAGCCACACTAGTATCTATTTTTGAGACTAGCATCTACTTCTGTTCAAAGGGTTGGTACATTTAGGGGTTAATAGATGAAACAACTGATCCATCCAACACTTACCTGCGGCTATCGCCACCACATTTTTCAATGTACCACAAAGCTCGACTCCTTCTACATCTTGCACCTACACAAGAAGATGATCAAGAGAATTGATACATAAAATTCATAACATTCCATAGAAGTGGTAAGGACTCACTCTTCTCTACAGTGGAGATGGCAATCCAAAAAGAATTAAAATGTTTAAAGGCTTACATTCATTGTAGACAACATGCACATGGCATTCCCTAGTTAAAAAAACTAATAACATTGGAATTTGGAAGAACAAAAACAACACACAATCGCTAAAAATAAATAAGATTAAAATTTTAAAAAACCTTGTGTTAGAAATAAAAGGGCACTTGGCACTGTTGTGGAGAGTCGAATTGACTAGTACTACAGAATGTTAAGTCAATTGGACAAATTGAAATCATATAACGAAATATCATCTCAAAAGATCCCCTATTAGATTCACAAAGCTATCAATGCTAATCTAATACAACATTAGATCAATATTAAGACGATATTAAAGTAATGTCAAGTTAATATACGATAGTCTCAAAAGGAGAACTAAGGTGGATGACCCAATAACCGACGTGTAGTATAAACCAACAATATCTCCAACAGATATTCATTGAAAGCTTCTAATTCTATACCAATACTAGATTTGCGTGAAAAGCTTAAAGCATTGGTTTATGGGCCATCCACTATAGAGCTACTTCTCTCTCTTGAGTTAATATTGACTTAATGTTAACTAAATATTACTAGGATCATACAATGTGTGCTACATTTGTTAGCAACGCTATAGCGACATTTTGGAACCGTAATGTTGTTATAGCTACTCCCCTAATGTTGCTAACATACGTAACCCATTCGTGATGTACTCCATTCATCATCCATGCAACTTCTCCTCCATCAAGTGCACTATTCATCCATCAAGTACACTACTACAACTACTTCTCATCCATTTGGTCACCTGCTACAGATATATTTCGTCCATCAGCTCATGGGTTACGTCGTGTAACCTGCCTCGTCCCCTACCAGAAACTCGGCGGTTACCATACTCGTAGCAATCAGAGTATGATTATAGTTGCGAATAAATTATCAATAACACTAACATTAAGTTGACATCATTTGCATTACACTGACATGAACTTAATGGATCTAGTTGCTATTACATTAGGTGAGATGGACTTACAGCTGCAACACGGAAGTAGGGAGTGTGAAAAGCTTGAACCCAAGTATCAGCCACGCTCTTATCTGATCGGTAACCAACAGTTGCTTCACTGAACTCTTCCATAGCCACCTGGAACATACAGCAGTTTAGGGTTTAGGGTTTAGGGTTTAGACCGAAAGCTTCATGCCATGATTCCTCAAAACAGGGTTTATGAATCTTTCCATAGGTTAAAATGACAAATTTAAACGATCGTATCGTGAAAAAAATACTCCTATTGAGACCAAATTTTATATCACTGAAATCAGTGAAGAACATTGCATATGTTGGTAAAAAAAACAAATAAATTTGATCTAACGAGGAGGCCTCTGTATGATCATTAGTGCAGTTCAAGATTGAAATTTGGTATAGGTTTTTCAATGTCAATTTTGACACATGAAAAACCATGGTTGAAGCTTTAACGTCCCTAAAAATTGTAAGATGGAACTGATTTTTAAAAAGGAAAATCCTCCCTACTTTCAAGGAGGGCCAACTACTTTTGAAAACTCGGGTTTTCACAAACACTAACCAATGGAATAGGGTTTGAGCAGATGAAGATGGCATCTTCATCTGCTCACTTTTTCTGCACAACCTGGTGATTAAGTCTTATTGCTCCCTATTGTGACCATAGGGAGACCTCTCCATGTATTATGGAAAAGATTTTCTTTACAATGTTGTCTAAATGTTCTTGGAACAATCTAATTTTACCAAAAACTATGAAACAATCAAATTCACAATAGCAACTCCAACCCTCGTGTATGACAATACCGACTATCCTCTAAAAGGTTGTTAAGAAAAAACTACTTCAACATTTACTACTAACACCAATTCTACATTCAAAAGTGCACATGCACTATGAAAGGTACACATGACACAAATTATGATTATGAATTTGGGTTATGAATTTCATAGGGTTGACAATCATCAATCTCCTTATTGTGCAATTTTGTACAATAATGTTTAGGGTTTAGGGTTTTTGATTTTTCCAGGAGTGTTGAGAAACGCATACCTCATTCGCAATATTTGCTCCCATGAGTACTGAGCAGTCAAGACCTAGATTCTCTGTGATGAGTTTTGACATCATAACTGGGCCATCTGGTTTCACCTTCAGTACCACGTGAATCAGTGAACTAAAGTCTATCCTCCATACAATGACACTCCGTAATATGACAATATTATTGTTACCAGAAATAAACATGTGACAAGTCATTTATGTGATTAATCCATGCCTGTCACCTTGAAATTATGGCTTCCCAAACATGTCATAATAGAGAGGGACAACTATACTATAACAATGCAAATTGTTGGATTATGAAACGCAAGGGGTTATCAAAAACATAGATCTGACCATCCGTGGAAAAACTAAACTGGCTAAAAATAGAATTTGGGATGGCTTTCCTAGATTGCTCACAAATCAAGTTTTATTTTTTTACTGCATTCAATAATATAGGATCCAGAATGACTATTTTTAGCCAGTTTGCTTTTTCCACAGAGGGTGAGAGATCAAAGTTTTACACTATATAGCAACTTCAGTGACTTCAGATGAAACATACTTAACCACGGAAGGACCAAGGATTCATGGTTATAAAATGACAAATTCAAGCAATCGTATTGTGATCAAATGGGACCAAATTTTATATCACTAAAATTAGTGTGAAGAACATTGCATATGTTAGTAAAAAAATAAGTAAATTTGAACAAAAGGAAGTTCACATAAGACCTACTCAAATCTGCTTAAAAAAACATGATGCCCAATTTGAGCTTCTTGGTCCTTTAGAGGTTAAAATAGACGATCACCAATGCAAACTCTGCATTTAAAAAAGATGAACGTGAAACTCAAAAAATATATATAAAGTAGCCAAATACCTCCATTCCTTTTATGAGAGAAATAGCCTTGGCATTAGAATCAACTTTGCCCTTGAGTTGCTTGAAAATTGGTTCAACAAATTGATGGGGCGTACAGAACACTAACAATGTTGCATTCTTCACTGATCTCCCCTTGCAAACATGAGACGGTTATGTCAGTCACAAATTTCCATAATTTATCGGTAAAAAAACCAACCCCAAGCAAGACAAAAGTAAAAATAGGCATAAGGCAAGCCACTCTATTTGTGCAACAAATGTAAGTCACCCACTTTGTGCCAATAGTGTACATATCAAAATTTTAAATGTAAAATACTTATTTAAATATATATCACAAATAGTGTGGTACGTTTCACATATGTCACCAGTGCTTACCAGCGTTCTCCAAATTTGAATCTGCAACAACGTTGAAGCCGAGATTTACATTGGGTAGATACTTGACATTTTGCTGCCCTTCATCAAACATGACACAACCGTTAAAATCAAAGAGAAAAATGGACCTGACGTAATTATAATGCTTAGTTTTAAAGGAAGAAAAAAAAAAGGCAGTATTGCACTGAAGAAAGGACCTTTTACTAGAAACCAAAAATCTTCTACTACTACATGCAAAAATATTTATTCAGCAAACAAGAAAATCAACCGGTTATGATTCCGACCTTCTTCTCATTGATGACTTGTGTTAGCTTCGCCCCATTGTCCATAATTTCCTCATGTACAAACATACGCACTTCATCTGTCGCGCCATGAGCATTATTCCACATTAAGGCCAAGGATTCATGGTTTTAAAATGACAACTTCAATTAATCATTAGGTAATATATCTAAAAGCGACCATTTCCTTAAAGCGTGCATAGCTCAATCTTCCATAATAAGTAGATTCTGACACCCTATTGTTGATGAGAATGTGCACAATCTGAACATTAGAGTTTAGGGTTGCTTTTAGGTCAACCTATAGTCAGCACTTTGGAAAGTCATAACTTATTCATACGGTGTCCAAATAATGCATGCTAAAGTGCGTTGGAATCCTCTTGAACTTGCTAATAAGACCCACTGAAAATATTTTCTGTGTTATGTGTGTAAATAGGCTCAGTAGGTAAGGTGAACGCTTTAAGGTATAGTTACCTTATTGTGCAAAATAGAACCAAAATTTATATCAGTAGAATCAATGGAAAAACATTGCATGTGTTGGTCAAAAAAGAAAGAAATTTGAAGTAAAGGAAATTCACGCAGGAGCTACTCAAAAATGCTAAAAAAAAAACATATGAGACCCGATATTAGGATCCTTGGTCCTTCAGGAACTAACATTCAATTACTCTTAAGCAAACATTGATCTCATGTTGAGATCACAAAACCTAACTAACAAACATCAACTTGACCTAATTGCGAAACCCTAAAATCTTGTGAATGTTGACATCAAAACTTGTGTTGGTTTTAGGTCATATGTCAATGAACTTTAATCCTTTATAACTTTTGCATATTAAGGCATACTTGGGTGCATCGAAATCCCCTTGAAATTGCAACCGAGAATAAAATATATCACAGGGACTATAATCAAGAATGGCTGACCTAAAAACTTGTGAACGAAAACCATCTTGACACCAAAACTTGTGTTGGTTTTAGGTCATCGATCAATGGACTTTAAACCTTGATAACTTTTGCATACAGTATTGAATAAAGGCATACTTGGGTGCATCGGAATCCCCTTGCAATTGCTACCAAGAATCGATATAAAAGTTGACTATAATCAAGAATCACTTACCTTAGTTTTTGTAACCCACATACCGTGAAAACGTGCGTTGGAAAGGGCATTGGTGGCCACAAGCTTGGCTGCAACAGAGCCCCAATTCCCACTCCCAATCACTGCAATTCTTTCCTTTTTGACCTTCTCTTCTCCATTTCCGAGTGACGCCCGAGATTGAATTAGGTCACCATATCGTACTCTGATGGGCCCTGGGGAGACATCAAGCCCACCTCTTGCATTCCACAAGCTCTTCATCTCTGCCCTAAACCCTAAACCCTAAACCCTAAAACCCCAACTCCTGCAAAGGCATCCACTAGAAAACAAACAAGCCCGGGAAGGCTGCAAGTTGCTAACTTCCAAGCTCCTGAAGGGAGATTACTCGGCATTGTTGGCCATTTCATCAGGAAAGCGCCTCGGGCCTCCATCAGTACTGCAATTGCTATACTGTATAGTAATTTTGCAGTATTGCATGCAATACTAGAGATATCTGCAAAGTAGAGAAAAGAGGGGCTGTTCAAGCTGTCATAAGGGTCTTTAGCCTTCTAAGCTGTACTTGGGAATAAGAATCGTTGTACAAGAATCTATGTAGCGGATTTTGGAATATTGGACATGCTACGTAATTCTTTACCTAAAGAATGATGGTGAGGAGTTGCTAGGAATAAGAACCGTTGCACAAGAATCTGTGTAGCGGATTTTGGAATATTGGACGTGTCACTTAATTCTTTACCTAAAGAATGATGGCGAGGAGTTGAAAGTCCATACACTAGTAGAAAAGGCGGCGCTCCCAGGGACATGCCCAGGCAAAATCACTAGGCATGCGTGGAATTGGGCATTACTTACATAGGCATCTCCCTAAGCAGTACCACCTTTCCTACTAGTGACAGCAGTCCCACCTCAAGAATCACATGTTTTGAATATTTTATCTTTCATGCAATGAGAATAAAAGGGTGAACCTTTGCAAGGGCTAAAGAACCTTATGGTGTTTAGGAAAAGTATTGGATCTGACTCATAAACTGGAAGGTGTGTTTGGAGTTAAAAAAAACCAATGCAATATGAAATGTATTTGTTGAAAAAAAAAGATGGGTGAGTAGGCTTGGTCACATGTCAAGGCACGCTACCACGGTTTGATCTTTACACTTCGTGACTAATGTTTTCTTTTTGGGCGAAAAATTGCCACATAGTGATAATATCCGAGTGGCAATCAATGACGTAACTCCATTACTTCACTTCACAATTGCTTTGCAAAATGGTTACATTTTCAACTTGATTTTATATTGTACTACAATGCCAATGTAAAAGAAGGTAGTTATGTGGCAATTTTTTGCAAAAATTAAAAAATATTGTTTATGACCACAAGAAGCCTCATTCACTTCTATTTCAAGGCCGGCACATTATTGCACACCCTACATTTTCTCTTTTTTGCTTGTGGTTTGGAGTTTATGATTCTCTTAGAAGTACATGATGGGCCATGAAAGTCACGGTCATCCACGTTCTTATTTTGCAAGTAACTCAACTATTTATTTTAGTTCAAACACAATGTCAATTTCAAGATTGTTTTAAAATATTGCATTTAGGACCGGTCACACTACACTAAGAGATCATCACAATCCAAACCCAATTCATGCCAAGAATCCAAAACGTTGGGCTCAATAATATATATTCCCACACTTCCAAAATAAAAAAGCCATTGGCAATACTACTTATAATTCTCAAAGGTGCTTTTATATATATATAAAGACATACAACTTCTCGAAGGAGAATTGGGTTTGTATTCTTGGACAACCCAATTCCCCCCTTCGCATTGGCGCCAAAACTCCCCAAAAAGTGTTGCATGTAGGCACTTTGAAAGGCAACAACCTTTGGACTTTGGCCCCCTAATGTGAAGTCCGAAAGATCAATTCTTGGTTTTTTTCAAATCTAATTGGTAGAACTCATCGGACTTTGAACCTTTGGCCATATTATGAATTGCTCCTTAAATTGCAACGATACTATCGTATCATTATAGATACCTTTTGAATAGTCTCCCCAAATTAAATTGGGACCTCAATTTTAGCAAGAAATTCAAACCTCTAAGGAATAAACTTTTTATTGTAAAAAATGTAAAATGTAAAATGTAAATATTTAATTAAAAAAACTATTGTACAATGCCCGGAAGTATGTCTAGCAACCTCACTTTTCAACCTCACACTAAAACATTTATTACATTCACTATGACCGGTCGCCGACCACAAGATTATGCATATACCACGGCTTAAACATGAAGCATTTTTGGGACAAATTTGGCACATTAAAAATGCGCGATTCATGAAATAATGCTAATTTGCCAACTTCTAAGCCTCTTTTAAAAACAAATCATATCTACTACAGGGCAATGGTCGGCTTGGGGTACCCAAAAATGTCGTTTGGCTACAATGTTAGTTTGTTGCACTGTGTCAAACGACTTCAACTTTTAAATATAATAAAGCATGATTTCACAAAATGAAGTTTTAGTTTCCAACACTTGTAATGTATCAAGAAAAAGAAATTCATCACAATCAAAGAATTTTAATTTTTTTTAATGAATTGTTTAGTTAAAAAAGTAAGTTTTGTCCTTTGTACCTAAAATCCTTGAAAACAAGCATTTGGAATATCAAATAATTTTATTTTGATATCATTTTTGGATATGACTTACGTTAAGTGGTCCAATGCACAAAACAATTAATTTTAGTAATAAAAATATAATAATTTGTGTACTATGATGCCTGCAAATCCCAAAATTTAGCACTTTTTCTCACATCTATGAAAAGATCCAAAAAATTTAAATTATAAAAAAAGGACCCGGTAGGTATGTACATCTTAACCATGTTGAGGCGCACAACTTTTTTTTCATCATTTTAGGGTTTTTTTACTTGATCAAAATGAATAAATCACGCAAACTTTAGAGGCTTAGGAACAAAATAACCTAATTAGTGTGTCCAAAGAAGGATACCCCAAGCCGACCATTGCCCTACACAATAGTCATTGAAGATCTAAACTTTTGGTAGAAGGTAGAAGTTGCGGCAACAAATAATAGTGTCACACAAAAAATGGTATTCCTATGAATTTTTTGTGTTCACATGATATTCAAAATTAATGTATTAAGGCCAAAATTTAATTTTCATTATATAATACAATAATTGAACTACCTTTGTCACTTTTTTTTGTAACACCATATTGTTGCACTAAGGAACAACACAATGTTACAAAAAAGTGATAAAAATAGGTTAATTAATTTATTATATGATGAAACTAAAATTTTGGCCTTAATATTTTAATTTTGAATAGCACGCGAATACAAAAAATTCATAGGAATACCATTTTTGTGACAACATTAATACTGTTTGTTATTGCAACTTCTACCTTCTACCAAAAATTTGAATCCTTACGAGCTCATAACATTCAATAGTCTTTATGATTGTTGACTCCTCTTAACAGAATGATGTCGAATATCCCGCATCATTTCATCCCCCCGATGAAATGATGTAGGATATTCCACATCACATCAACACCTATGGAGGCAGGTGGCGTTAAGTAAGAGCAATTAACCATAGTGAACAATAATCAAAAGCACTCACTCAGTTACAATTCAATAGTGTCTTGTAATTGTTTATTTGATTCAATAGCCCATTTAATTACAAATCACTAGTCACTCAATATATAAAGGTGGATAACAATAAAAGGCAACCTTTTTGAAGGCTATTGAATGTTATGCTATTGTGTAGCGGATATATTTTTTTAAGAGAGACCCAAAAGTTTGCAAATTGGCATTATTTCACAAACCGCACATTTAAATGTCCCAAATTTGGCCCAAAATTGCTTTATGTTAACCCCTAACTGCCCAACCATGCATATTTTGCTTGATGTACAGATTTCATCCGCAATTTCTCATCCGTCATGCACTTTTTGTAGTGTGATTTTTTTACTGATTTTTTTATGGGAAGTTAGCTTCTTGTATGTGTGATCCGATCGAAAAGGAAACAATTTCTGAAAAAATTATGCCTCATTTCGTGTTGCAGTGTTTCACCCAAAAGTTTGAAGATTTTAGTCTAAAAGTGTTCTTGAAAAAATAAACTCATAAAATCAAGCATCCAAAAAATCTCCAAAAATCACTATACATAGAGTACTATATTATAAGCCATCACAACAAATGTCATCCCCATACTATCAATATCTTATTCGTAATCAAATTACAAAATAATTTATTATTTTATGTTTAAAAATTTATAGAAAAATGTTAGTCATAGCAATCAAAGATCTAACCATATAGATTGAATCTAAATTTCAAAATGTATAACTTTTGTTTGTACATCAAGTTTCAAATATTCATGTTAGTTGCATTTTATAACGCATCTTTGCAAAACTGCCCAAATTCGACATAGGTGAGGACGTTTAGGGGTTAAAGTGATAGAATATGCATTGTTTCGTGGTTGGCAAACTATTATAGTGAGTGTAATGAATGTTTTAGTGTGAGGTAGAAAAGTGGGTTGCAAGACATACTTCTGGGCACTTTACAATACTATTGGTGGAAGGCAGTGTAGAAAATTGGCGCCCTTTCTTTTTCTTTTTTTTGAAACAAGAGGATGAAACCCCATTGAATAAATGAAAGTCGCAAACACCGAAGACCAGAGGAGACAAGCCTCTCGGCAAGAATATTTAGATTTTCAGACAACAACTTAAAATAAAACTGCAACTAAAGTAGGATGTCCTAAAACCACCACCTCCCCCAATTATGACATGTAGACTTTTCTTGGGGCCACCACAATTGGGACCGAAAACCACCAATTTCACTATTCGAATAAACCAATGGCACGCCAAGCATTGCGAAGAAGTAGTTGGTAGTTTTGGGTATCATCATGAGTGAAAGTTGGTACCACATGATGTGGACATGTAAAAACCCAGAGATTTGATTCGGGTCACATGTTACTTTCCACTTTGAAATTTTGTATAATATTAGAGTTATCCGCAAAGTGGTCTCAAGTAGGGTGACTGGACTATAGTTTTCAAAAAGAGAAGTTGAGTTCCAATAAAAGTAGACATGTCAGTTGCCTGAAAAAAACTACAGGTCTGAAGTTTGGAGGGACCAAAAACGGTGCCTTTTAATTTCATGATCTCATTTTTCTGCGCCTCATGAGAAAATAGCCTTGAGCTTCTTATTATTCCTTTTAAGTTTTTATTTAGACCTGGCCATGGGGTGAGCAGTGAGCATGCAGTGAGCAGTGAACTTGATTTAGCCCGGCCCTGCTGGCCAGCTCCTGCCTCCTGACTGCTGCAAAAGTTCCTGCGTCCATAAACAGAAAATCTGGTCCCCCCACCTTTCCGGTGCTGGATTTTCGAATTACAGGAAAATTTCAATTCTGAGTATGTAAACCCAGACGAATTTGCGGAAAACTCTATTGACAAATGCGAATTGGATGTTGCAAATTTTTGCAATCCTCATCAAAACCTATTTCGAATGCTGTCATTTTTTAAAATTTAGCACTGCCAAGAATCTTAAGTTGGTGGTTTTAGGACAATCAACGTTAGACCCCAAGATGGCGCCCTTTTCATGGCAGGCCGGTTGGTGAGTGGGGTTCCTGATTTTGTGCAGGACGAAAGATGCCTAAGCTAACTTAAATATCTCTGTTGCTATTTAGGTCCAAGAACAGCCAGTCCTAGTCACACAACGTGCATAATATCGTGCTGACGTGGCTGACGTAACAGGCAGCCCACTGTTCATCATGCAAATAAGGCCCTCACTTACCAGTGAGCTTTTACGTGAGGAGACAGTTTTAATTAGCATTTTTGTTACGTTTCCAGGCTCCTTAGATGCTCTAATATATTGGTATATAGGTAATATCCGGGTAATACACATGTGTTGCCTTGGTCTTACTTAGGAAATACTTGGGTGATACTTTGGTTTAAAGAGGAAACACAATGTAGGAAATGTGACTATTATTTCTTCTTCTTTTTCAAAGATTCTTGGTATTAGTTAGTCAACCCAAATTTTAGGTAGCAATTTGGTTTAAATTAGCAACATCAATAATCACTGGCCATTACCATAGGACAACCATGAAGTTTCAAAACTTCTTCCAACATGGCACATAACCTTCTTTAGCAATAGGGTACTGCACCGCTTACTCCCTGGTCAATCTTTTAGTAACTTTGTTTGGAACTAGAGTGAAAAATGATACTTGCCATTGTACAAGGGAATTTATTAAGAGCCAAGTAAGTAAGACAAACTTAAGATGTGACAACAAAAAGTATCCAATACTTAGCATTGGAGAGAATTTTAGAAACTTTAGTGCAGGTACAAAGTCTAGGGCTTGATAATGTTATGACTTTGTTTCTCAAAAGTTTTATTTTTTCCCTTACAATTCATAAATGCACATACATGTTATTGGTATTATACATGGTAACATGGCATGAAAAAAAGTTGGCAAACAAACCTTTGGAGTTGATATTGTCTTTAAACCCTTAAATGCCTATAGCCCTCTTTTGGGAGTGGCTACATTTACACAAGCAAAAAAGCAGGAAAAAGTGGATGAAATCATCAAAGTTCTTTTAAACAAATTGAGCTAATACTTGGATGAAAGAGCCTTATAATTTTATAAATGGACACATATGAATATATGAATGATTCTATCCATTTCTTCCCCACTTAGCTACATTTCAAGATGCGTGTTGTTCTACCCCCGACTCCCCCCCCCCTTGACGTTAATTAACGCAAGAGGACAAAAATTGCCCCCTATTTTGTGCATGTAGGGACTCACCTTAAAAAATTAACCCCATTTTCCAAGGGCTTAAACTTCTCGAGGGGTTCTCCTAAACTAACTTTGGGACTGCAAGCCCCAAATTTACAAAAACAATTGCCAAACAATTACCCTAAGATGTCAAAAATAGAAATTTTGAGAAATGGGGCCCATGGATGAATAGTGCTTGCATTAGGATTTGGAATTGGGGTTGTTCTACCAACGGAATAATAAAATAAAAAATGGGCTGAAGGTATACAGTCTACTCTAAATTATACAAGAATAAAGCAACAAAATAGATGAGTTAGATTCAGTTGCACATGATGGCCATTTCTAAGGGTAGCAGGAAATCCTCTACCGTATTATACAGTGTTCCCACCGTATTGTACAGTGTTCCCAACATGAATTCTTTGCTGATCCATCTGTCATTCATCTAATTATACGACCACGTGACTTAGTACACAGTGGAACATGAATATTTTATGAAACATGAGCCAGAACACGAGGATGCCGAATAGGGACCTAATGTTCTTTTAGCATTTTTGAGTCGATAGATAGATAGGAACTCCGGACCTCCTTCGAGGCCGGCGTGAATAAAGTGTTCGTTTGTAATGTCAATGACCCAGTGCCTATTGACTTTTTACAATGTGCATTTTTGAGTACGTCCTATGGGAACTTCCTTAGTTCAAATTTATTTGTGTTTTGTTCAGCACATACTGAATGATATAAAACTTGACCCTATGTGAATTATATATTTTTTATAATATGATCGATTGAATTTGTCATTTTGAAACGATGAATTGTGGGTCCTTTAGGGGTTTAAGGTGTTAATGCTTTATGCACTCAAACCCCTTTATTGTACAATAGAGTGCATTGAATCCCTAAACAACTCGAAGATCCTATGTAACCATGTATGGTAAAAAATTCCACATTGCAAAAAGTCATTGATGAATGAGAAAATTGTGTTTGATTTTGCATCATCCACTTTCCGGATGGTTGGACGTTTTGGGTTAATCCCCAAAAGACCATAAGGCCCCCACGTGGCTTCTGGAACTAGAAAGTGAGGAAATTTGGATTCTTGGGCTTTGAATTGTAGGATGAGCAACAAAGAGACCCGGGCTCTTTTTGAGAGCCAAATGTGTAGGTACTTCTTGATCAGAAATGCGATTTTTGGTGGTTTTTTTGAGATGCACGGAGGATATCTAGGCGTCATTTTAGACCCTCATATCTTCTTCCTCACACCTCCAAATTACTTGAAAATTTTAGCACATTTTAAAAATGATGATTTCTACTCATAGTAAAAAAATTATAAATTTTGGAGCATTTTAGAACAATCCGATTCGGCATGTGTACAAAATACTCCAAACAAGGTCCATCAATCTTCTCAATAGTGGCATTTTCTCAAAAATTATGAAATTTTGTTGATCTTTTTTTCTTTAAAAATCTACGTAAGTCTTCTTTAATTTCAACAGTGTCGACTGTCAAAATTACCCCACAACAATGAGGAATTGAGCTTGCTACAAGAGCTAGTCAAGAAAACAAGAGCTAAGTTCAACACCACCCTATTCCTTCAGGGGTTAACTGTTGAAGGGACCAGAGGACTACAATGGTCCCTTACGGTATGCATTCATATATTTTGAAGCAAGTTCCATGCAAAATTTGAAAATACAGTGAACTATAAAGTTGAGGGCAAAGTTGAGATTAAAATTGTCAAAATAAATAAATAAAACAGAATTTTCCAAGTATTTATGCAAATTTGGTGGCATCAGAATAACACATATTTATGAATTCTACATATTCTAAAGGAAGCCTAGAGGGGGAGAAGTCAATGAACATATATGCAAGGCAGTGAAAGCTTACTTCCATAACATTCAGTAGCCTTCAAAGAGACTGCCTTTTAAGTTTCATCCACTTTTATATATAGAGTGACCAGTGATTTCTAATTGAAAGAACTATTGAATCAAATAAACAATGACGAAACACTATTGAGTGAGAATCAATCAAATAAACAATGAAAAAACACTGTTGCATTGTGCTTTCAATGACGAAACACTATTGAGTTGAGAATCAATCAAATAAAAAATGAAAAAACATTGTTGAATTGTGCTTTCGATTCCTGTGCACCATGGTTACTTGCTCTTGCTTAATGCCACGTGCCCCCATAGCTACTTGCTCTTGCTTAATGCCACGTGCCCCCATAGCTACTAATGGGATGTGGAATATCCCACATCATTTCGTTGGAAGGATGAAATGATGTGGGATATTCCACATCATTCCATCAAGGGAGGGCAGCAGGCTCAAAGACTACTGAATGTTATGTCCCTTCTGAAATCCTTGAGAGTTCACATTGAGCTTTTTTGAGCTTTTTTCCCTCTCTTCTAGAGAATCAAGTTATGTTATCTAGAGAAAAAATAAAATTTGCAAAACAAGCACTTGAGCATGTTTTATGGCATGTGTAATTCCAAGTCTTCCATTATATTTGCAACATTCCCATATACCGTCATTCAAAATCGATTTTTTTCTTACTCCCAACATTTTTGAAAAATTCATGCTCATCGAGAAGTCATTCATCTACAGTTAGAAAATTAATCAAAATTTTTGACTCATTTTTCAAGACACTACACCGCATTGTATTTAAAATAATCAATGTATTGAGAAAAATACGCATTTAGGGGTTAACCCCTAAACGTTCTCACCTTTTCAAATTTGGCAATTTTTCAAAGATGATTTATAAAATGCAATTAAAAGGAATATTTTCAACTTGATGAATGAATAAAAGTCGTACATTATGAATTTTAGATTCTATCCATACGGTTAAATTTGTGATTGATATCACCAATATTTGTGTATAAATTTTCAAACTTAAAATTTAGAGCTCTTTCGTAATATGATTACAAATAAGATATTGACAATCTAATAATGAATTTTTTTGGGATGGGTTGAAATGTAATACTCTAAGTATAGTGATTTTTGGAGATTTTTTGGTTGCTTAATTTTAGTAGTTGATTTTTCCGAGAGCACTTTTGGACTAAAATCTTCGAAATTTTGTGTGGAACACTACAACAGGAAATGAGGCACAAAAATTTCACAAATCATCCCCTTTTTAATCGGATCACACATGCACGGAGCTAACTTCCCATAAAAGTTTCAATAAAAAATCCACACTGCAAAAAGTGCATGATGGATGAGAAATCGGAGTTCAAATTCGTACATCATGCAAAATATGCATGGTTGGGCGGTTAGGGGTTACGCCTCAAACGTCAAACATGCCCCTTGGGCTTGTTTTTTTTCATTTTCAAACAATTTTGACCAATAGTTGCTAATGATATAGTTTTTATTTTATTTTATGAATGTTCTTTTTCAAATATGAGAAAATAGCATGTTTTTTGGTTTTAGATGTAATTTAATTTTATAGTGAGAGGTCAAAAGTAAAAAATACCCCAAATTTTTTAAATTGGGAAAACGCGTTTTCTTATACCCAACTAACAAACGATGATTTTCCCGCCTGTTACTGTGGGTAATGTGCGATTTCATTCAATAAAACCCGTACCAGGAGCACCCGGGTATCCATACCGCTCGAGATTAACACCTGGAACAGAAACGGATGAATGAATTCCAATAATGGTAAGCGGACGGTGCACTCCATCTTCTCTCCATACCAGGGGCACCCGGGTATAGTCAATACCCATACCGCCCGAGATTGATACCCGGGATAGAAACGGATGACTGATTTCCAATAATGGTAAGCGGACGGACAGAAGGCCCGGAACTCCCGGCACGCCTCGGTACACTCCATCTTCTTCTCCAAAAGCCTGGATCTGCACTCCCTGCATCAACATTTCCACAATCCGTTTCCCTCGCACCGATTGTCATCGCCGTAAGTTCCCCGTCGTGGCTCGCAATCCGCATTCACTGTCACCTGCATTGTCAGTCCCTCTTTTTCGGCGGGTAGGATCTGGTGCAGAAAGCAGTCTTATCTAAATTTGGAGCAGCAGCTCTGTTTTTCGAGAAAATCCATTCGGCACTCATTTTCATTGGCATTGTAGGTTGCACTTGAGAAACGAAAGAGTCCACGCCAGTGCTGCTCTTTCGCACGACTCTGGCGACCTTTTGCAGTTCTCCGATGTACGCGTTTTCTACTCTGGAATCTGTTCTGGTTGTTAGAGTGTCAGATTTGAGATTGAGCATTGTTCCGATTCGTGTTCTTTTTTCGTTCCTGAGCTTGCAGAACGTTGGAAATCGACAAAGCGAGAACGTGTTTTGTTCGTTGCCTATGTCTCCTCTCTTTGATCCGGTTCCGTAGCCACTTAGCCCTAGTTTTTTGCATTCTGTGTGCATCGTGAGATTGCAGAGGAAGTACTTAGTGCGTCCGGAGGTCGGGAGTTTCTACTCCTGGACGACGATGTTTCAGATTTCGATTGTCAACCGGAGTCACACTAATTGCGTTTTTTGCGAACTGGTTTCGCGTTTTTGATCTCTTCTTTTTCTAACCTCGCAGATGTATTTGGAAATAGATCGTTTAGATATTTTGTTGTTTTTGGATTTTGATATTTTATTTTTATTTTTTTGTATTCATTTTCTTAGTTTGTTTCATTTGTTTCATTTTCTAATTTTAAAATAAATCTACACTATAATATATGAAGAATTACCCCGAGGCTGTACTCTTTTGTGTGTGAGAGTAATCACGTATGGTTTTCGGCCATGTCTCCTCTGTTCCATAGCCACTTAGCCCTAGATTCTTTCCTGTGCATCGTTTGATTGCAGAGGAAGTACTTAGCGCGTCCGGAGGTCGGGAGTTTCTACTCCTGGACGACGATATCCCTTTCGATTGTCAACCGGAGTCACACTGATTGCTGGTGTCGTGTCGCAATTGACGTGGACCATACCAGACATTCGTCACCCTCGTGTGATACCTTTTCTTAGTGTACCGTCTCGGGATCCGAGCCTCCCAAGCGAGTGCACTATTTTGACAAACTCCACGCGTGCCGTAGTATCATAATCTGTAAGTATGTTAGAATATATCAAACCAATAGTACTTGCCGTGTACGAAGGCGCAGCCCTAGAGCTACTCAGTTCCTGAGTCTTCTGACCTTTGAAGTGTCTTTTGAGCCTCTAACCTTTTCTGTTCTCACGAGGGTCTCACGATCCTTCGAAGCAGTTGGACACCTTTGACTCACGTTTCAACGTTTCTCGTATAATTAACCCTTTTACATCGTGTATATTTTTGCAGAGAGAACAGCAAACAGATTTGTGAAGCAACATTGTACATGAGAATTTCAACATGACGTATTTCAGCGACTTGCAATCGGTCGGGCGAACTGCATCACCGAGAGTATACTACTTCGTGATTCTGTGTCTGATTAGTTACATCCTCTTAGATTTCGTGTTACACCATTCAGGCTCATCGCAGTGCGCAGATTTGGTGTTCGATGCGGCAAAAGCAAAGGCTGAGAAACAACAATCTTCGTCCTCTTTGGTGCATGTCGATGAAGAGGATCCCATCTGTGCTACTGTGATAGGTCATCTGAACTCCGGTCCTCAACTGCCGGTAGCAAAAGCATGGAACCAGATGAAGTGGATCGGTGCCCCGGCGCGTTGCAGAGTGAAAGGGCAATTGATTGAAGCTTTGGACGAGATCAACAACTTCAGACGAGGGCACGCGTTGAAATTCGTCGGTGATGTTGAAGACAAAACGATGGTTCTGCCATGGCTATACGGCACCAAAGTGGATCTCAACAAACGTTCCAGAAGAGTGTACCTCGATCTGGGCGCGAATGCTTTCCACACATCAGTGCAATGGTTTTCTCGTATGTATCCCTGTGATTTCACCGAGGTTCATGCTTTTGAAGTTTCCCCCAATTTGTTCAATATACCCGTTGGATTCAACGAGGAGACCAACTGGGCGCCTGAGAATCCTCATTCCTACCGTGTCAAGCAGCAGCCGCAAGTTCCCGACTGGATGGTGAAGCGTATCAAGCTTTACAATACGTACGTTTCTGATGCTGATGGAGATAACTCCATCAATATCACGCGCTGGATAAAAGAGGACTTGAAACTGACTAAGGACGATGCTGTCGTGGTGAAGATGGACATTGAAGGCGCGGAATGGCCCATTTTGCAACGATGGTTGCTTGACCCTGAGATGGCGGAGATTATTGATGAGCTTTTTGTGGAGGTTCATTACCATCACAACTCTATGCTGGATTTTCACTGGGGCCTGTTTAGTCACTCTCGTGAAGAAGCGCTCAGGTTGATGGCTAGTCTTCGTGCCAAAGGCTTCTTCATCCACGCCTGGCCTTGAGGTAATAATGCCGTCACTTGGATTAATAACAGTTTATGACAGTTTTGTTAAGAGAATTCCTGAGTGGGAATTTCAGGTAGGAGATTCAGTTTTGGACGACACACATGCAGAGTCATCGTTTGTAATATTCTTTTTCATTGGAAAATTTCAAACTTATTTTTTACTATGCCGATTGTCTTTGAGTTTGTGGACATTTGTTATCAGTTTGGCTCCCATGATACAATACAATGAAAGTAAGGAGAGAAAGCAGAGCACAAAAGAGGTGATGCTACTGCAACGTTCTTTGGAGATTGATTATCTTGCAAATTTCAAACTCCCTCTTCCTTTTTTGCACTCTGCTTTCTTTCCTTATTTTTATTGTGTTGTATCATGGGTGATGCTACTGTTCTGTTTTTTTAGGGTTTTCTATAGCATGGTTATGTGTACGGTATATGGAAGTACCTTTTTCTGTATTTTTTGAGAGCGAGGTTAATGCATTTGACCAAACGTGACCATGTTATGATTGTGCTACTACTTGCTTGAGTGAGCTTGTGCTACTACAGGACGTGAAAGGACTTGAGTTGAAATGGTACAGTGCTTTATGGTCCAGGAAAAAGTGACTTGTAATAATTTATATCACTTTAGTACTGCAGGCAAAGTGAGGAGCTTCATGTGAGTGGAGAGTCAAGAGAAATAACTTATTGTACTGCTGAGTGTAATTGTAATCCGTTGGCACTGTAGATTATGCATCGTGTAATTGGTAGTCCAGCCGGCTAACTTATGATGCTAAAAGTGTAACAGAATCGGTTGGCAAATATAATAATACACTGAAATGGCTACGTGTTAAGCAGTGCTTTATATTTATTGAGGGTGGTTGAACTCTACATACCGCGTGATAGTACTTTTTAGGGAGAATCTGGCTGAGTTTTTTTTTGTTTTTTTTTGTTTCTCAACCTCAATTAAAAAAAGGAAAGCATTGTTGAGGTCGTACTGGAGGGTGTCAAGAGTTCAAATATTGTGAGGGTTGACTCTGTGACGTGGTTCCTACGTGGTGCATCCCATGTTCCATGCTCACAATCGTGAGCTTCAACAATGCAATTTGGCTTTACTTGCGAATTGAAATCATAGGTTTTTGCTACTTCTCTTTCAAGGTTGAATGCTCTAAAAACCACGAATTCCCCCAACTTTGGCATGTAGACTTTTCTTAGTGCTACTACAGTTGAGATTCAAAACCATCAAGCAAACCAATGGCATGCCAAGCATTGTGAAGAAGTAATTGTTGGTTTTGAGTATCAATATGAGAGAAAATTAGCACCACATAGTGTGGTCATGAAGAACCTATATGTTGATATTAAGTTCCGGTTTACTTTTCACTTCTAAAATCTGTATCAATTTCAATATTGAGAAAAAAATTGTAGAAAAATATGCGTTCCTTGTTAAATCTTATGTAGAATGGAAGAAAATTATTTTACCAAAGATATCATTGCTAAAATTACACCTTTTGCTTAAGTTGGTGGTTTAACCCCTAACTGCCCAACCATGCATTTTTTGCATGATGTATGGATTTGAAGTTCATTTTCTCATCCATCATGCATTTTTTGTAGTGTGGATTTTTTATTGAAACTTTTATGGGAAGTTAGCTCCGTGCATGTGTGATCCGATTAGAAAGGAGATGCTTTGTGAAATTTTTATGCCTCCTTTCATGTTGTAGTGTTCCTCCCAAAATTTCAAAGATTTTAGTCTAAAAGTGCTCTTGAAAAAGTCAACTACTAAAATTAAGCAACCAATTTTTTTCCAAAAATCATTGCACTTAGAGTATTACATTTCAACCATCACAACAAATTTCATTATTAGATTGTCAATATCTTATTCGTAATCATATTACAAAAGAGTGTTAAATTTTAAGTTTGAAATTGAATACACAAATATTGGTGATAGCAATTGCAAATCTAACCTTACGGATAGAATCTAAAGTTCATAATGTAAAACTTTTATTCATTCATCAACTTGGAAATATCTCTCTTAGTTACATTTTATAATGCATCTTTGAAAACTGCCAAATCTGAAAAGGGTGAGAACGTTTAGGGGTTAAGGGCAATCAACAGTAAAGAGGGAGGCCATGTCTTCACTCAAAAGCTCATTGCGAAAGCTCATTGTAATGTAGAAGTGTGTGCAAAAACTTGAGAAAGTACTTGCACTTAGACACCTCTTGTTGAACATTCAACACATTCAGATCTTTGTATTGAACTCTTCTTAGGTGCGATTGGCTACCATCTTTGACTAGCAATTACAAGTATATATTACTTGCACTGGAAGGTTGTGCCAACTTTATTTATCCATGGCTCAATCATTATGCCATTTTCAATAGCCGCTTTGCAGTCCAATACTTTTGCCATTATAAATAGCTACTTTGCAACCTTCCCATTCATCTGTAACTTAAATGAAACTTCTTTATAGAAGATGGAGCCAAAAGGTAGTCCCAATGATGGCTAGAACTAAAATGTTATGGACTTACTTCACATTGTTAACCCCTTATTGCACGAGCGTCCATTTTTGGACGATGTACAAATTTCATTTATGTTCTCTCATCCGTCGTGTACTTTAGGTAGTGTGGATTTTTTACTATAGATTTTATAGGAAGTTAGCTTAATGCATGTGTGATCTGATTAGAAAGAGTTTGTTTTGTGAAATTTATGCCTCATTTCATGATCTGTAATTCACCCAAAGTTACGAAGATTTTCAGTGTAAAAGTGCTCTTTAAAAGCTCAACTCATAAAATTAAGCAACCAAAAAATCTTCAAAATCATACACTTAGAGTATTACATTTCAACCAATCACAATAAATTTCATCCACAGATTGTCAATATCTTATTCAAAATCAAATTACAAAAGAATTTCAATTTTTATACAAAATATTGGTAACAACAATCAGAGATCTAACCTTATGGATAGAATCTAAATTTCATAACGTAATTTTTTTATTCGTACATCAATTTCAAAATATCCCTTTGAGACTTTGCAATCTATAATGCATCTTTACAAAACTGCCAAATTTGGATAGAGCTCTAGGCATTTAGGGGTTAAACTAAATTTTATCCCCTTTTTATGCAAACCCTATGTCATGATCAATTTTGACACAAATCAAATTGTTTTTGTTAAGAAGTACCACATGTCATCTTGTGATTGATACAGAGTGACGTGGACCCCTCCAAATCTGACGTGGAGTCCTATTTTACTCATGAGGCTGTCTGAACCTGACCCTCACTTACCGTATGTGTAAAATTTGTCCCTGCAGTAAATTCTTGTGAAATCCCTGAAGCCTTCAGTTGGAAGTAGACTAGAAATGAAAAGGTATCCATTACGGAATTCACTTTGACACGTAATCTAAATGAGGATAGATAGAAAAGATAGATAGAAACTCCGGTCCCTTTTCAAGGGGCCGGCGTGAATGAAGTGTCCGTTCATAATGCCAATGATCCGATGCCCACCGGACAAGGGCTACGTAATCTCAATGAGGACTTATAATCTGTGGAGCCATAACTGCTCCCCTCTTTATAGTTTCTGTTTTGACACTCTATTTCCCAAGAGTTTTCTTTTTCTTCATCTATGATTTTGACGTTCTCGTTACACTAGTAGAAAAGGTGGGGCTCCCCAGAGATATGCCCATGCAAAATCACTGTGCATGTGTGGAATTGGGCACTACTTGCATGAGCATCTCCCTCGGCAATGCCACCATTTTTTACTAGTGTTAGGGGGGTGTCAAACCTCTTAACAAAATGATTCATTGTTTGATGATAAGATAATCAACTCACAGAAAGCAACCAATCAGAGTGAAGATTATCAAAATGAGGTTTGAGATTCCCTTTCTTATGAGACCCTAGATTTTTTTATAAGCCACATAGTTAACTTTGGTAAACTTCTTTGGTTTGTTTGTTGCTCAAGCATTTCGCAAGAACTTTTTCAAGACAAAGTTTGGGTTTTGCATGAACTTCTTTCATGGAAATTTGCTCAATAATTGTGATGCTTTTCTTGTGACCAACCTGGATAGTAGTGTAAAACACATAATTGTGATTATTCACAACCACCAATTGCACCCTTCCAACAAATGAGGGCAAAAACCTAGGAGGAATTGATCTCTCAAGAACATTTTAGGTTTGATAACCCCTATGAGTGGGTCTCATAATGGATTGGTGGCTTAGAGAATGGGATATTTCAAACTTTAATGACTCCTACGAATGTGAAACAAAGAACTTGAAAAGGAGATAAAATTGTATCCTCTCAATCACCAACCAATTTTTTATCCCAAGAGTGAAACGAAGAATGAATACTATATAGCGTTTTTGACCCTAGCTACACAATTCTATATTTGTAGAAAATCACCTAATGTGCAATTAAGATACCTTATAATTTGTCCAACTCCATACCAATTCAATTTCACAATTTTATCTCACCTTGCATGATTTCTCAAATGGTAATTTTAATAGAGAGAAATGTAGAATTTTATTGTGTGTAGGAAACAATCAACTAAGGAGACAAATAATTTTTTTACACCACTTGTCTCTCATGTTTATTTACATCCTTTCTTGTCAACTCATTCTTTTGAATCTTTTGTAACTATTTCTCTGTCTCTAAGCTTCTACAATTCTCTCTAGTGAATCAACTCTATATGATAAAAAAAAACTAATACATATTAAATAGGCTCTAAAAGAATTATTTAAATACTAGGGCAAGTTAGAATGTTATGTAGCTTTTGCAAATGAGATTCACTATTGAAAATAATAGATGCACTGTTGCGCTTCTGAGATATGGTCAGTCGTAAAAAACCCAATTAAAAATAACATGGGAATGTCCCAAAGAAATATATTAAAATTGCCAGTAAAGTTAGTTTACATTATATCCTAGATTGTTGATTTTTTTGGTGTTTGTGATCATGCAAATTTTCTATGTCCTTTCGATTTAATTTTACTTTTTAAATTAGAAAAAAACATCACTATAGTTCTATCTTAAAATAAAAAAATAAAAAACTTATTGCTTCCATTTTTTATAATTCTATTCTTAACAAGTTTCTTGCATGTTCATATTTTTGGAATGCAATTTCTACTACTTTCATATGTGCTTTTCTTCTAAGTAGGCTCCAAAACCAAATAACTACATGATGTGACAATATATGCAACCATCCTAGTGAATTTGACCCTTTTTGAAATTATAGAGGATGGATATGACATATTTATAAGAATTTGGCATGACATTCTCAAATTGCCATGATACCAAATCCACATGTCAAGGTTATGCCGAATGATTATTTTTTGGTTCAAACGTAGTGAAAATTTTCTTCAGATTCTCTTCTTCACCATAGAAAATAGTTTTTTTGTAAAAAAATAATTTCCTCAATATTTGGGCTTTTTTTTATAATATTCTTTTTGCCAATAAAGACGGTTAGGTATGATATACAACAATTATCCATGTGAGATTTGATGAAATGCTCATCTGACTAATGTACATCAATATTTTTATGTGTGAACTGGAGTCGTACTTTTACGGAGGAAGTACTTAAGATCACGACAAGCCTAGGATAGCTCTAGAAATGGTCACGCTTAAAAACGTGAGAGGACCTAGACAATGGCAAGTCGAAGAGGGAACTCTTTTCAAAGCCGTAGTAGGAGGGTTCTTTTAGCAAAGGCGCACCATAATGGAGCAAGGGCGTATTTAGATGGGCAAGGTGGAGATGCTCTTACATTTGGTTGGTTGGAATAGAGTTCACAAACCTAACAAGAATCTTCAACTTTTTGAAAAAAATATCTAAGGTCGAAATGAGGTAAAACGATTCAACCATGCACACTTAAGGAGTCGTTCGTGGAGTTCTCAATGACATTCTATTTAAAATATTGGATATTCTATCCAAAATAGTCATTAAATCATTCCAAATAGTCTTTAATCAAGGACTAATAGGTAGTGATGACCATGTTTGAGATACACATCGTTACTTTATACTTGGTGAATAGTGTTATATGCTCGAGGGGGGGGGGGGGGCACTAGCGAAAATCGTAGAAACAACGTGCGATAAAAAATAGGGTCCTATATATTCCTTGTAGATAAATTTTGTAAAAAACGTAGATGTAAAATACATTGCTCTAAATTGTAAAACTACATTATAAGTAATATAGCATTCAATATATCCTAGAAGATTTATTTTACCGGTACATATAAAATAGCATGCCAAATATTTTTTTATAGGAGGTAGGTGTAGACTATGAAAGGCAACTGGCTGTCAGAAATTAATTTTGGATGAAAACATAGTCTTTTACATCCGACTTCTGGGGTGACAACCTCTGCAACACTTATTTCCAGTGTAGGAGTGACTTCACTTCCTCTACTAGTGTTCACCCTAAACACAAAGTTTTTGAACTCTAAAAGTGTGATATAAAGCACAACTATTCCTTATATTTAAAATCTTTTTCATTGCTTATGTAGTTTTGTTTTTCGTGATGCTTGCATTTTTTCCCCCATGTTCTTAACTTAGATAGGTTGCACAAGCCCTTTAGCATGAGTCTGCACTTTCAAAACTGAACTAAAGTGGTAAGGAAAAAAAATGGGGAGTAAGAATAAAAAATGGTTTATAAGTAAAATACCCCTATTTAAATAGCCACCTAGAAAATTTATAAGTACTAATAGGATACAATTAATTACCAAGTTTTACATTTATTTTAAAATATACCATCTCATATAATCAATTATCCAAGGTAAATAGCCCTCATTTTAATAGGTCATTATCGCAGGTGTATGCAAAATATACAAGGGAGTGCCCCCCCCAAGGTTATATGATCATTGGATATTTTTCTCTTAGTAACCACTTGTATTGTGTACTCATATGAAACCTCTAACAATATAAATATATCTCAAGCAAACGAGATTATTTGGATCAAATGGTAGACTTTGCATTAGCTAGGTACCAGACCACTAGTTAACATTTAGTCCATGAATGTTGTGATGCACTTTATCATTGTTGCAATTTGCAAAAGCTTTCACTAGTTAAGAAGACGTATTTCGGTATCATGCTACAATGCAAGAGCATGGTGCCAAAGGTCCATTTGGGCACCAAGTGTTTGACAACCTTTGCGCGTTGAAATTTTTGTAAGCATCTTCCAAATTTGTGAAGACTTTCAAATGTTCTCACTTGATGTTAAGAGTGATGTTAATGAAGATTCTAAGAATGAACTCAAAAACACTTTCGGGCTAAATTCAATTACTCTTAATACCAAGTAACATGCCATAAACTTGATGAGTTTTTACCATTTATACCTTAGCCTATAGTAAATGGTATAGCAAATACAAAACGTTCTTAAGTCCTTGCTAGATCACACCCTTTACATTGTATAGAAGTTACAAATAAAATAATTCAACTCTCTAACCCTCGTTGCTTGACCAACTCAAGTTAAAGAAAATGCTTTGCAATTCTTCAGATCCTCTAATAGATGTTTGAGGTTTGGAGTGCAACATTGGGCCTCTAAAGCACGTTATGCATGGCAGTCAATTTTTGTAGGGATGATTTTCAAACGATGATACTCATTATAAGTATTCACACCTGATTTGAACACCAAGCCTGCTTTTGATCTATGCAAAACAATTTATGAATTCATAACTTGATTATAACTTGGTTGTTGAATTTTCAACATCAACGTGGCTTCATCCCATTGGCGATCCATCAACATTGCCATCACAATTTGCAACTCATAACCTTCTCTCTTTTCAACTTGCATCTTACACCCTTGAATCATGAAGATCAAGGGCTGTGATTGAAAAGTGAACAACTAGTTATGTATGCTAACCTACTCACTACTATTGTGGCTCGTCAAATCTCTAATATATATGGTGTTTAAGTAATACATAATAAATTGCATTGAAATTGTCATGTACGATGTAGGGTGCATTTGATATCCTAAGGGATATAGTTGATGTCCCGAGGGGTAAAATTGATACCATGTCACTTGGTATAGTGAATATTTTGAGAAGATATTGTTGATACCTTGTGAGGTAAAGTTGATATCCCAAAGGATATAGTTGATACCATGAGGGGTAGAGTTGATATCATGAGGGATATAATTGATATCATAGGAGGTAGAGTTAATATTTTGAGGGATACAATTGATACTATGAGGAATATGTGTGATAGCACATTTGAGGAATGCATCCCAAGAGAATGAATGCACTAAAAATTGTTAGCGTGTAAGCAGAGATGGAGTGGAGATAGACAACTCAAAGTCCATGAGTTGTGCTTGGAGGTTGTAGAGCTTCAATTGGAATGGTGCCTGGAAGAACTTCAAGATGAGGAATTGTGCACTGGAGTTAGACATCTCTATGATAAATAAAACAACTCCAAGATCAAAACAAGTGCGAGATAGAAAGCTCCAAGCAAGTGATCTTTAAGACAGATAGCAATCTCAAAAGTATAAGTACTTAGACTTAAACTAACGAGTACTACTACTTCAGGCTAGATGGAACCAAAAATAAAACTCCAAAGGTAGTAGTAAAGTCTTAAGACTAAATTCATAATCATCTTTGCTATAAAGACCGAGCTCCGAGGAGATGAGATGAACTCTTTGATTGGAGTCTCTCATCCGTAGTTGAGCTATTATTATTCACAAAGGATGTTTGTTACAGAAATCCTCTTATATAGATCCAATAATGATAAATTCAAACTAATATGGGAACAACAGTTCAACATAATACTATTATGGATGTACTGACGTTAATGCTCAGATATGCAGGGAATAGCTGCAGTTGGAAACTAACCACACAATGGTGAACTCTAAGAGCATCCACACCGTGCCGCGCCAGACGTGGCCGTGCTTGACTTTGCTGGGCTCGGGCTTGGAATCTTCCCTCACCAGCGCTCGGGCAACGACGCGTTCAACTGCGGGCTCGTAAAATAATGCCCCTGATTTGCCATTCTTCTGAGTCGATGAGTTTCTTCAGCGCGCCCATTGTGCGGGAGATTGTGTTATATTATGAGATTTTGGATAATTTGAGCACTCCGTGGCGCCTCAGCAACGCGGCGTCGGCGAAATCAGGGAGGTCAACACCCTTTCCTTGGTCGTGAGGATGTCAGGGCTGGCTGGTGAGCAACGATATAGCGCGGAATGGTGAGGAGGGACTTTTCTGGCGCGTCCCTTTGTCATTCCCGAGCCCTGGAAACTATGTTTGGCAAGTCTCCGATCTGGAGAAACGGTGTGGATGCTCTAATAACTACTACTGTCTAATTCTATCCACACGGCTGCAAGCATTAGGGGTAGCATGACATTCAGATCCAAATTCAGTGACAAAATATAGCTACTTGAATTCATGCAATGCAGATAGACTGAATGAGTTTTAGAATCTGCGCAGGAGACATATGATATGCATCATCAATCCTCTGAAAGACGAATCTACGCTCTGACACACTACATTCCCTACGCCAGTGCTCTTATAACCACTTTATGAAATTTAGAGCATCCGCACCCCCATCTCTATATCCCCCGGTGGTCTTAAATACGCTGGCCGTGAATAGGCGTGGCAGCGCGAGACGTGCGAGACTGGTCCCACGGGGTCCCACGGCCCGCCCGCCTCTTCTTTTCCTTCCGAGCCTGATTTTCTTCCGCCCGATTCCGGCTTTTTTTCTTGCTTCCTGCCCCGATCTCGCGGAGGCCCGCTGCCACGTCGGATGTCTCGACCCTCTTGCCACGTCGGCTAGCTCGCTACCCCCGCCTCATCCTCCTGCCACGTCATCAGTCTCGAGACAGCTCGTGCCATGTCGTCAGTCTCGCGCCCCCTGCCACGTATGCAGTCCATGCCATGGGGTATCATGCGTGAGGGTCTCATCCGAGTGAGGTATCTCGGGTGGACAACGTCTGTAGCCGGCGGTTTAGGGTTTAGGTTTAAAGTGGAGACGCTACTAGATTCGCTTGGAACAATTTTGGTCTGATTTAGGATTGCAAGATCCCCGAGACTGCATTCACAGTATTGACATGGATTCTACGCTTGCACTCTTGGGCAGAGACGAGCTTGAAGATCTTAACACGTCTTGGATTGGTTCATTCGAGTGACAGTTCATCTTGCGGAATCGTATCCCACTTTAACTCATTCGAGAACAGGTGCAACAATGTCCTGATGGTCCTTTCACGCACAAAGATCTGAAGTGGGATTATAGGGGTGTGAAGGGTGGCGCCGGCGTAGCCTACATCCTGTGGCTAACGTACGAGGATTTCGTGTTGGGCGAGTCGACGAAGCGGTCGGATGTGCAGACAAAGTTCAACACCGCGCGAGACAGAACGATACAAAGGATCCCACCCGCGACTTGACACTCCACTAGTTTCCATCAGGTGTACCCTGTTAATTCCGTGGGCATTAGTTAGAAACGAGACTGATATACGAAGAATACGATCTTTCAACAACATTACAAGGAAATGTCAATTCACGAGACAGCAAGAGTGGTTTACGGTATCGTCACCTCAACGCGTTGTAGTGGAGGGGGAAGTTCAAGAGCTTCAATATCGTGGTCTATGACCACCCTTCAACTAGCAAGGCGAACTCCTGTTTAGCATTAGGGGAAAAATGGGGTCCCAAAGGGGCCCTGTAAGCTTGACCGGGTTAGGTGAACCGGCTGCCCAGACACCGTTTTCTATGTAAATCCATTGGTGCAGTCGCTGCCCGCTGACAGCGTCGGAAGCCGCAGTGCTGGCAATGTTGGCAGCGTCGATTGGCGCGACCCACGGAACTGCACTGCTGGTAGCCACGGTGGCACCATTGGTGCCCTCTTGTAAAGTGCACGGTTTGGCCTAAATTTTTCAGCACGTGAGAATGGCCAGGGCCCCTTTGTGACTACAGATTTCCCCTAATGGCTTCGCAGGTCTAGTGGTGCTGTCGCGGAAGGGAGTCTCGGGATTCATGAAATCAAAGTGCCATTTACGCCCCCCCACCAGCGGCTTGTTCGGGTGAACAAAGTTTCGCGGGTTCAACTTGAAAATCCTGGGAATATGGTCTCCCGCAGGACCTGTCCCTTGCTCGATCACCTCAAGGGTAGGCTCGGAATCACCTTCGAGGGTAGGCTCGGAATCCTCAGCTTGGGCTTGGACTAGTGCGGCTTCTCTTGGGTCCAGTCCCTCCGCGGCTTCCGCTTGGATTGGTGCAGCTTCTTCCGGGTTCAGTCTTGCCTCGGCTTCCGCATCGACTTGTGCGGCTTCTCCTGGATCCAGTCTCGCCTCAGCTTCCGCTTGGACTGGTGCGGCTTCTCTTGCAGGCGGTGCTCGTCTGGTTCTGGGCCATTCGCACATATTCCATCTCTTGCGTGCGACACCCGAAACCGTCCTCGACACATTCTCGGAACACAAAACACCTGCTTTATACAGGTTAACATGAGCTGCATCTCGAAACCAAGAATGGAACTGAGTAAGGTAGAGCATCCACGACAATCAATAACCTGAGACAACATACATGATTTGGTCTCGCATGAATTAAAACTAAGACACGTGGGAATAGAACTTACTTAGGTATCGAACCGGGAAGAAGTGGATATCCAAATCCTCCCGTCGTGCAAGGCAGTCTCGTAATTGCGCTGTTGGACCGGCCGGTCTCCACACGGACTCCTTGGACAAATTACACCACAACGCTGCAAAGTTCTCTGGCTCCGAGACAACGTAGTCCTCTACACCTCGACATTGGGTACTAATGACCCACTTGCTGAAATTTGCCCACTTTCCGTCTCGCACCGCTTTCAGCGCAACAGCGGATATATACCTCCGGTGTGAAGCCTGTATCCAGCATTGAGTCATCAGGTACACCAAATAATGCAGCCCCCACTGCAACGAGCATTGTCGACGCTCCCTTGAGAGGGACACTGTCATCAGCCCACTTCTGAAGCGTCTCGCGGTTAGTGGCTCCTGTCATGGGATCCACTAAGTCGTACTCCACTTTGGCTAAGATAGAATACAGGCGGAGGAGACAGGCACTAGTAGGGGCTAAAACGTGAAGTGTCCTTGAACTCAGGGCACTCATAACCGTCTTCACCTCTTCCATGGTATGCTTCCATGGCAGGGGTGGCATCCTCCGAGACAGCAAACTATTACCCGTATACATATGGTATAAGGGATGCCAGCTCCACACGCATCTCTCCTCCATAGCTTTTTTCCCATCCCATTGGCGTAGCTGCTCGCGCACCCACTCTTCCCTCTCTCGACGTACTCGCTTTTGCATATCATCTTGTCTCGCCCGGAAATTCTTGATCAACGACAAGCTCGCAAAATACTTGTACGTCTCCAGGCATCGACTGTGGGTCTCGCTATCCTTCGCAACCCCACCCTCCAGCCATGATATGGTGTCGTTGACTTTGCCCACCTCCTCGGCTGTGTACATGTCCGGATGCTGCAGTAGAGGAGTAATTGTAAGCACACAAACATGAACCCCACGGAAGAGTATGAACCAAGCCAAACGACAGGACCATCAACCCTACTAAAAGAGAGTAATTTTTACCTTTCGTTTGAGCCGCGAGAATTTTCCATCTGCCTGGCATATTGTGTCCTCAAAAGCGTCCCCTCTCCGGAAGGCCGAGACCTTCCCCACCATTTCGTCTGCTGTCCACGACGAGCATGTATTGGTGTCGTCTCTCATGAGGCCGCACTCTATGAGCAATATAGCGAGACCGGTTCTGGGAAGAGGAGTTGGTGCTGGGAGTGCTTCTTCGGATATGGCGGTCTCGGCGTCCCGGGTGAATTTGAGAAGCTCCTCCTCGCGCTGCCCGCGGAGGTGTTCAGTGTCCGAGACAGAAGGTGCAGCTGCCTGTCCTTCACTATCCACTTCCATTTGGATGGGGCTAGAATGCGGCTCCTCCCCCGAAGCTGAGGGAATTACTGCTGGACTCGAAGGACGTGCCCCCCCCAGAACTACCGGAGTTGGAAGGGCGAGAGCCCTTCCTTTCGTAGACTATGCCCTCCACCTTCCTCTTCTTCTTCTTGCCCCAATCACTATCTGAGGGCACCTCCTTCTTCTTCTCCTTGCCGTGGTCTCCAACCGCGCCCCCCGCACCTAAACCGCTGACTTGAACGTCTCGGCCCGACTCCATCTTCTGCTCCTTCCCCTTACCGCGGTCTCCAACTACTACCCCCTCAGTTGGCCCGCTTGCATGACCGTCTCGGCCCGACTCCATCTCCTGCTCCTTGCCCTTACCAGAGTTTCGGGCAACGTCCTCCTCCACTCTCCCACTTCGATCAGCGTCTCGGGTGCAGTCTCGCATGGAGACGTGGAAATTTGAAGGAGAGCCACCATGTGGTTCACGAAATAACGGCGGTTTAGGGGCCCTAGCCATGCACGCAGGGCCAACCGAGACACCCTCCGTTTGTGGCTCCTCTTTATTAACAACGGGCGTGATTCGCTTGGGCTTTCGCTTGGCTTTTGCACGGGCCTTTTTAGACTTCTTTGAACCCACATCCTCGAAGTCGTCGTCATCACAGTCGATCCGAGCGGGAGCGGGAAAAACTGAGTCCACATCTAGCTCCTCCTTCACCTCCTGCTTCACCTGTATATGTAGTGGTTGACCATCCGGATGCTTTTTCCACCACTCGCCAATAAGTTCCGCGGGAGTTTTCTTCTCGGATCCAACCAAAAGGGCAGGCCAACTTTTCTCCAATGCATTCGGATAGAACTTCAACCCGACGTGGTCTATCTAACGATGGTTGTTTAAACGGTGCTTCAGCATTAAACGTCTACTCTGTCTCGGACAGAGCACGCAATAAAAATTCTTGTGATCATAAAAAACCAAGGGGCTCTAACATTCTACGAGCATTCGTCCCCATTCCTCTTCTGACCATGTCTCCAAATAGTGATGCTTGTCTATATTTATTCGCTCCTGAACAATCCCGCCCTGCAAGCGAATTCTTGGGGCCTTCAAATCCTCGGCGCTAAAAATCTCTCGCACCATTGTACCCTCCCAGTTGGTACTCCCTATATTGAGACATTCATGTAATTAGTATATGAATCCATCTACAAACAAGGCAATAAACTACAGGAGCCCGAGAAATAGGCGAGACCCTATCCGAGACTGTGAACTACCTAATCAGTAATAAAGAACATATATGAAATCATCACGCCAGGCCAGTGGACCCTTTAACGAGACCTAAAGGATGTCAACATCACACATACATTTGCCACTGAGAATGCACACTGCAGTAAACAAATAAAGCCACCCTGACCGAGACCCCCGAGGCTGAGCATGTAGCACTGCAAACAAGGCAGGTGATTCTCCCTAAACTGAGACTGAAATCAACATGACCACTAATCCAAAACAAATGTCAATCCATCACGCCAGGCCACTAGACCCTTTCAGAAGACCTTTACAATGTTTTCAGGCTATCATACATTTGCCACTTAGAATGCACACTGCAGTAAACAAATTAAGCCACCCTGATCGAGACCCGCGAGACTGAGCATGTAGCACTTCAAACTAAACAGACCCTAAACCCTTCAAAGACATCCATGCATAAATTTGCTAACCAATTCACCGGAATGCAACGAAAACATCTCTATGTAGCGGAAATGATCGAATCTCTAAAACTGTAAACCAAACCAGCTGCTTAAACCCTAAACAATCGAGTCCGAACACATGCAATGTGAAGCAATGAAATGATAATCCGTAAACCCTAAACCAACTTAAACGTTCAAAGCGCACCCCAAATTATACAAACAACTGCCTTTACACACAATCATTTATGCATACACGCTAAACAGTAATTGGTCCAAACTCTGATTGAATATACTCACAATTTATTCGTGAATGAGATGTGCTGCTCTCCTGTCGATGAGGATCCCGAGGTATGCCTAAACCGCGCTAAAATCCTAAACCCTAAACCGGGTGTTGTTGCAGGAATGGTGAGACGGAACGTTATCCTCCAAAATCTCCAAGGCGCAAAAACTAAACCGCAAACAACAATTCAAATCCAATTGCAACAAGAGCAAGGCGTAAACAACCGAAAACAAAATGAGGAACTAAGGAAACCTGAGGAAGAAGAAGATGGAGGCCACCATCATCATCAGCCATCTCGCCATCATCATGCCATGATTTAAAATGAATTACCAGAATGATTAGCCATCCTAATCCTAGGCCGCCAAACGTACGAGACTAGGTGGGCCACCATTTGAAAGACATGATGAGAGACAAATTGGGTATGATGGATGACATTTGTCACTCGGATGAGACCCTCACACATGCCATGGAATGCAAGATACCCCATGGCATAGACTGCATACGTGGCAGGGGGTGCGAGACTGACAACGTGGCACGAGCTGTCTCAAGACTGATGACGTCGCAGGAGGATGAGGCGGAGGTAGCGAGCCAGCCGACGTGGCAAGAGGGTAGAGACATCCGACGTGGCAGCGGGCCCACGCGAGACCGGGGCAGGAAACAAGAAAAAAGCCGGAATCGCGCGGAAGAAATCAGACTCGGAAAGAAAAGAAGAGGCAAGCGGGCCGTGGGACCCCGTGGGACCAGTCTCGCGCGTCTCTCGCTCTGCCACGCCTATTCACGGCCAGCGCATTTACAGTGACTTACAAAAGTTGTGGGCCGCCCTAAAAATTGCTCTCATAAATTGAGAAATTAAAATTATGAAGTGAAATTTGGACATGTGTTAGTACATAAGGGAATCTACCTTCACGTGAAATTTCACTTTAAATAGACTATTTTTAGACCCATTATTATTTGAATGAAATTTCTATGGAAAGAATTTTTTTTGTGAAAAGTAAAAATGTCTCATTTCTTTTTATAGGAAGAATGTACATCTTGACTTGAGTCACATGTTAAAGTTTCATGAATTTTGGAGTTTTCATTCATTGAGATCTTATTGATTGAAAAATGACCCCAAAATTTTGAAATTTTTATTTTTCACTCCATAAATTGCAAAAAATAAAATAATAATGCACAATCACATCAAATAACTATGTGTATTTTTATTTTATTTTTTTGCAATTTATGGAGTGAAAAATAAAAATTTCAAAATTTTGGGGTCATTTTTCAATCATTGAGATCTCAATGAATAAAAACTCCAAAATTCATGAAACTTTAACATGTGACTCAAGTCAAGATGTACATTCTTCCTATAAAAAGAAATGAGACATTTTTACTTTTCACAAAAAGTTTTTTTTTCCATAGAAATTTCATTCAAATAACAATGGGTCTAAAAATAGTCTATTTTAAGTGAAATTTCACATGAAGGTAGATTCCCTTATGTACTACAACATGTCCAAATTTCACTTCATAATTTTAATTTCTCAATTTATGAGAGCAATTTTTAGGGCGGCCCACAACTTTTGTGAATCACTGTAAGACCACCGGGGGGATATAGAGACGGGGCATCCGCACCCACACTCGCCAGGAGTCTGGCACACGCAATAAGTGGATGAAAAATGCTAAGGGCCCTTGAAAAATGCCTCTTGGCCCTCAACTTTGGCGTGTCAAGAAATGGCCCTCCAAATCTAAGTTTAGTTGACTAAATCTGACATTCTACTTGTGATTGTTGCATTGACTATTTGACGTGCACTTTTGGTGCTTGGGGGGGCGTTCAAGGGTGGGGGAGTGTGATTTCAAGGGCTCTTCAAATATAAATGAATAATTTTAGCGAGTCACCTTTAGCGAGCATGGGTGGAGATGCTCTTAGAACATCATGCGACCTCTCACATAAATGGTATCTACTTTTGCTACCCAGTGCATACAATACTCACGATATCTCTATAATATCTGGCAATACCCTTGATATATTAAGGTGATACCATGATGATATCCGCGGATATCACCTCATGAAGTTGCTACATATTTATATCATGATGAGCATTCTCTCTACATTTCGATTTTTTTTCATTTTCTTTCTTTGTATCTTTAACAACCCCATTTTTTCTGTAGAAATCCAGCTAATTTTAGCCAATTTTGAAATCACTGCCCTACGCATATTGAGAATTTGTCACGATGCGCACACATCTTAGAACATTCCCACCCATGCACGCCACAGGTAACCTTGACCGATTCACTCCCAAATAAATGGCACAAAAACGGTGGTGAATTTGAGGTGAATATTTACCAAATTGAGAAACTGCTTAATTTAGTAAGTATTCACCACGAATTCACCACCGTTTTTGTGCCACTTACTACCTCGTGAATGTGTCAAGGTGCCCTGTGCGCTAGGACTAATTCGCTGAAATTATTCATCTACAATTCAAGAGCCCTTGCAATTACACTCCCATGAACCAATCACAAATAGAATGTGAGGATACAGTCAACTAAATAGTGATTTGAAAGCCATTTCTCAACATGCTAGGATTAAGAGTCAAGAAGTATTTTTGAACACTTTTCATCTACTTCTTGGGTGTAAGAGACTGTGGGAGGGTATGGGTGGCCATACTCTTACATCCCAAGTTATGCACATGCGAGGTGCACCTCAAAGATGATAATCAATTGTCTCTGATGACACACTCTTCAATTACACGTACCGAGAATTTGTCATGCTGTGCACACATATAATTGGACAACTTGTTGGTGGAGAGTTGTGCACAAACATACTCTATAGGGTAAACTGAACAAAGAATCTACACTCTGATATAACTCTGTAGTCGCACAATCCTTCTATATCCTGAAAATCCATCAGGATTGGGAAACTTCAACATATCAAGTTTTGGTACATCTAGAAACCCATTTATACAGTGTCATTAGAGAAGGTTGAGATTAGTCTACAGTCTCTTGTCACTAAGAAATTGGTAACTACTTGAAGATGTTGCTTCTGCATTCGAAGCTGATAGTCACACATATTCCATATGACTGCTACGCAAGCCAAAACCAAACACAACATTCATATGATGCATTCTCACATGAGAAAGCAACGAAAATCGACGGAACATGAATTACATGACACATTCTTGGTAATTCCGTTTTTGAACTTAAACCTAACTTTCATCACACAACTGCTTGAGTGGGGTAAGAGAAACTCATAAATTGTACAGAAAAATGAAGCGCCTTTATTCCAAAGAGTCGACAAATTGCTCCCAAAAGCCAGCATTCTTCTCATGCTCAAAATTGCACAAATGCACACTCACAAATCATCAATCAATCAGTTCCTCCTGCTCTGCACCGTCATGCACACTAACTCGATGTCATACGCGTTTGTTGACGAGAATGAAATTCTCACGGACAATTCAGGAGCTAGCAGAGCAGCGCGAAGGTATTTACAGTCAGTTGCGCATTCATTCATTCAAGGGGGCGGCGACCCGCTGCTCATGATTCACAGGCCCAGTCTCTTGAACAGGTGCTCGAAGATCTCCTCGCCGGACACCAGCTCCTGCGCCACGAACGCGGCGATGGCGATCATGGCCAGGCGGCCGTTGTTCAGCTCCTTGGTCTGCATGTCCTTGCGCTCCTGCGGGTCGCTGGGCAGCAGCCCCAGCGGGTCGAAGCCCAGGTTGCCCGGCTCGTAGTCCTCGCGCAGCGTCATGAAGTCCTCGGACCGCGGCGTCGCCCACCCCAGCCCCACGCGGTACGCCTCGCACAGCGCGATGGCGAACAGCAGCGGCTCCCAGAACACGGCGCCGCGCGCCTCCACCTGCTGGAAGTGGTAGATGGCCGGCCCCTTGATCTGCCCGTCGAAGTTGTAGAACAGCGCGTAGTCCTGCAGCTGCTCCTGCACGATGAACCCCAGCGACGCCAGCATCGCCACGCGCCCGTGCGTGATCTCCGACTCGCGCCACCGGTTCAGCTCCTTGATGGGCCGCGGGCTCGACGCCGCGCGCGCCAGCAGATCCGCCGGGTCGAAGATGTTCGGGAACGGCGCGCTCACTCCCGGCATCGTCTTCGCGTCTGCCCAGATTAAAGCCTCCCCGTCAGAACCACATCACGCACGCACAATGCACAGAAAATTCACGAAAACCCGAGTTTCGAATCACTTACATTCGAGCACATTGGGCGGGACGACGTCGGGGTTGGGCGCGGTGGCGTCCTTGGGCGCCGTCGCGCAGATGCGTTGCACGCCATTCGAGCGCCTCGTTGCCTTGGGGGCAGCCGTGAACAGCTTCGCTCCCGAGATCGAGCTCAAAGAGGACATAGCCGTCGCCATTGTGTACAAAACCCTAGCTTACAAAAGAATCAAATTTCACGCCTCAGAAACAACAGCCAAGTGGAACCAAGTGTTCAAAGATGAGTCGATTATCGAGAACCGTAACGCTTTTATATACAATAGATTCGGACAAACTACATAGATTCTCTCGAAACACTGTAGATCTTTCTCGAAACGTCAATTCACATTAATTTATCTGGAAAATTCTACGCAATGATTGTCGACAGGGTGCATTCCAGCCGTTGGTTTTTGGGGTCCACTTTTCACCATTTCAATACTGTGGTTGCATTCCACCGTTTCCTGCTTTCCTGTTGCATTAGTATTATTGATCCAGCTCAACCCTTTGTCCGGTGGACACTGGCTCACTGGCAAAACGAACAGACACTTCATTCACGCCAGCCTATATTTTTATGGGTTCGGAGTTTCTATCTATCTGATCCAGCTCAAATACCGAGCTCGGCGTGTGGAGCGAAGTAGGCAAGTGTGTGATGGAGCGTGTGCACATTCCAATTTCCATGTTCTGGCATGCAGCCACTAACGACGAAGTAAATGCCCCTCGCTGGAAAGCAATTTCTGTAAATGATTGGAAGCGACAATACCGTCAAATCGATGGGATACAAACAGTGCGATCGGAGGAACTAATTGGATGTAGAATCCGGCGAGATGGGAACAAGTGTGCACCAGAAAAAGGAATGGAAATCCGAGACTTTCTTGCGAGTATGCACTGATGGATAACTGGATACTTCACGTGATGCTGACAGGTGGAGGCGGTGCGGGCCGCGACTTGTCAAAAAGCCGCAGCCGCGCCATCCAAAAAGCACCCCCGGCCAATTGTAAACAGATCGGTACTGCACGAGAGACCCAAAAAGCGGGGTAGATAGGATGGCGCCATGAATTGGGTGGAGACGCTCAAACGGAAGGCTCTTGAAGCCCAAGCGCTAATTAAACCATGACCAGTTCCCGTCCCCACGATGACCCCTCATCTCAACAGCCCGGATTGTGCCACGATCATGTTCCCGATTACGTTCAGCAATCTGAGGCCCAGAAACGAGTCCCATCTCCCGTCGCACGAATTCGGGTACACCTGGCAATTACTGCTGTAGCAACGAAAACCTGAATGACGCCATGCAGCATATAAGGGCGTCTGAGCTCGCGCAATTCTCACAAATCGACTCATCTCGTACACTTGGTTCCACTTGGCTGTTGTTTCTGAGGCGTGAAATTTGATTCTTTTGTAAGCTAGGGTTTTATACACAATGGCGACGGCTATGTCCTCTTTGAGCTCGATCTCGGGAGCGAAGCTGTTCACGGCTGCCCCCAAGGCAACGAGGCGCTCGAATGGCGTGCAACGCATCTGCGCGACGGCGCCCAAGGACGCCACCGCGCCCAACCCCGACGTCGTCCCGCCCAATGTGCTCGAATGTAAGTGATTCGAAACTCGGGTTTTCGTGAATTTTCTGTGCATTGTGCGTGCGTGATGTGGTTCTGACGGGGAGGCTTTAATCTGGGCAGACGCGAAGACGATGCCGGGAGTGAGCGCGCCGTTCCCGAACATCTTCGACCCGGCGGATCTGCTGGCGCGCGCGGCGTCGAGCCCGCGGCCCATCAAGGAGCTGAACCGGTGGCGCGAGTCGGAGATCACGCACGGGCGCGTGGCGATGCTGGCGTCGCTGGGGTTCATCGTGCAGGAGCAGCTGCAGGACTACGCGCTGTTCTACAACTTCGACGGGCAGATCAAGGGGCCGGCCATCTACCACTTCCAGCAGGTGGAGGCGCGCGGCGCCGTGTTCTGGGAGCCGCTGCTGTTCGCCATCGCGCTGTGCGAGGCGTACCGCGTGGGGCTGGGGTGGGCGACGCCGCGGTCCGAGGACTTCATGACGCTGCGCGAGGACTACGAGCCGGGCAACCTGGGCTTCGACCCGCTGGGGCTGCTGCCCAGCGACCCGCAGGAGCGCAAGGACATGCAGACCAAGGAGCTGAACAACGGCCGCCTGGCCATGATCGCCATCGCCGCGTTCGTGGCGCAGGAGCTGGTGTCCGGCGAGGAGATCTTCGAGCACCTGTTCAAGAGACTGGGCCTGTGAATCATGAGCAGCGGGTCGCCGCCCCCTTGAATGAATGAATGCGCAACTGACTGTAAATACCTTCGCGCTGCTCTGCTAGCTCCTGAATTGTCCGTGAGAATTTCATTCTCGTCAACAAACGCGTATGACATCGAGTTAGTGTGCATGACGGTGCAGAGCAGGAGGAACTGATTGATTGATGATTTGTGAGTGTGCATTTGTGCAATTTTGAGCATGAGAAGAATGCTGGCTTTTGGGAGCAATTTGTCGACTCTTTGGAATAAAGGCGCTTCATTTTTCTGTACAATTTATGAGTTTCTCTTACCCCACTCAAGCAGTTATGTGTGAGAGTTAGGTTTAAGTGTTGTGGAGTTTATCTTTTGAATGGATTTGAGTGAATGAGAGCCGGTGATCAATAGGCATGAGAGCTCGTGAATGAGATTTGTGTAATCTATAGGAACTGTAATGAAGAGATAGCTAAAGCGTTGAAGCATCACTGTTATCGCTCTATTCTCCAGAACATTGAGTGGCCTTCACTGGCTTTGCCTTGCTCTTGGAGGAGAATGTGCTGCATATTCTGCATTATCATTCAAGGAGAATGTGCAGCATATTTTGCATCATCGTTCAAGAACAATTGGTAGCTACCTATGTTTTCGTAGAGATGGAGGTTTTGGAAAATTATAAGGGAAGGTGACCATGCATAAACTTTGCTGACACATGTCAGTGTATCCCTCACTTTTAGAGATAGGAACATTATAAGTAATAATATTTTTTTACCCAATAATGGTATGGTGCATGACCATCTAGTAGAAAATGTGCAACGTGAATAAAAACCCTAAACTACTTTTGTCCCTCCATTGTCAATGTTTGATTACCTTCATTTCTTTCATCACCCTCCCCACTCTCTGAAAAATGAAATGTTACACTTAATGCACTGCATAGATGGTAATCACATGATACATTATAAATCACTAGATGGATGAAAAGGCAAAGTAGTTCAATGCAAATGGATGTTAGGTCTCGCAAACATAGAGTTTATATCACAAGGTTGTATTGTGTTGCACACTCTAAACTCGCTTTTTTCACACTTTTTAGACAAAAGAGGTAACTGAAATGAGTGACTCAAAATGAAAAGAGAAACAATCTTTAAAGGAAATGAGTGACTCAAAATGAAAAGAAATAATCTTTAAAGGAACAAACTACGGCGTGGTGGCCCAATTTTGTCGCTTTTCAATGGAATGTTGATTTTCACCTAGTTTTTAATCTTAAATGAAAATGGTCCCAACTAAAAAAAAAGTGTGAGGGTTACCTTCAATTTTTTAGTCCAATTTACCATTTTTCAAAATTGTTAAAATTGTGTTTTTCATAGCATTTTAATGCTCAAAACCCTTAAATTCCAATATACAATGGAGAAATAGTTTTTCTGTTGAATTTCTTTTTTATATTAGTTCAAGACGTATGCCTTGTTCATCACTATTATTTACATTTTTCCTAACAATTCATTCTATTTTAAGAATTATTTTAATTACTAAGATTTATATAAAAACAAACTTTGGAAAATCTTATAAAAATTGATTTTTATTTAAATAATTATGAAAATTTTAGGGAAAACCGGTTTAACAATAACTTACATGATAAAAATGTGATAAATTGATGAGATTTGACTTGGTAACTATAGAATAGACGCTTAAGGGATAATGTCACCTCGGACTCGTTTTGAGTTTAAAAATACTACAAAACTATTCTATGGTGAGTTGGAGGATAATCTAAAGTAAAGTCTTGCACCGCCAATGGATGTGGGACTAGTGAATTCCTCAACACTTAAGGAGAGATTCCACAAGTTCTTCTAAGCTAAAAGATCTAGCCCTGGGGATTATTTATGAACAATGCTTGTCAAAAATTGTAATTATAGGAAGAAAAGTCCATTTGAACTGCATTTATGCACCAGTTTTGTTTTTAGATAACTTTAATGTTTGCTTTTGCGTATACATTTTTAGGCCCTTTCTACATGAGAAGATTGGAATTGATATACCTTTAGGTATAGAGAGACAAACTACACCCAACACATTATTCAATCATGATAAATTATCATGACTATTATAATGATAACTAAAGTTATCATTTTATAGAGGTAGCGTATAAACATCATACCCCACTGGTTAAGAAAATGATTGTTTTTTATGAAGAAATATTTTTCAACAAAAAATGTCAAATTCTATGAATATTCTTCAAGATTCTCTTTTCACCATATAAAATAGATTATTTTTTGAAATAGGATTTCCGTGCATTTGGGCTCTTCTTATAATTATTTTTGTAGACTACTTGTTTTATAATATGATTTGAGCTTAGCAATGTAGATTAGACAAAATACTTCTAAAGGAAATAATTTTATATAGATAAATTTTCTACTTGCTTTCTACTTGCTTTATTATTTACCGGTATACTAAATTTGGTTGTTTCAGTTAGATTCAAAGCAGGATTGTGACTATTCTAATACCCCTCTTTTAAAACTTGGATTAACAGTGGTGGTGCCTAAACGATACACTAGGTGCATGCCCCGAGCTAACATAACTATAGATTCGTATTAAACTCAAAAATTAACTTTGCAATGATGCATAAAAAAATAGCCCCTATTTCCATTGATTGAAGGTCACTTAGTGCACATGATAGCAACAAAATGCTAAATGGGATCATCATTGTGCATTCATCAACCACAACAAGGAACAAAACCATGACCAACAAATGGCATGGTCAAAGATAAAGAAACAACTACACTAAATAGTGTATTTAGTGTGAGGTGATGAATAATGTGCTTACCCCTACTACTTGTCTAACACTAATTGTCAATTTGTGGATAATTAGTGTTGGCGGTTATCATCCAATTTGATTCATTCCATTTCTAAAATTTCAGTTTTTCCATCTAAACTTTCATCTCAAGTTTCATTCGTTACTCACACTAAATATCCATATCTCAAAAGATCACAATGTCAAAAGGTTACTATTCTTCATAAATAGTGTGAGAATTTACATGTAGTGTTTTTACAAAAGTAGGTTTTTTGATATTTAGAGTGATGTTCGCAATTACAGTGCCTCACACTAAATACACTATTTAGTGTACTCCAAAACAACAACGAAATACAAAGGCCATGTGGATGACCCAATGATGACGTGTACTATAAACCGACTATCTCCAACAAGTGTTCATTGAAAGCTTCTAATTCTACACGAGTACTAGATTTGCTTGTAAAGCTTAAAGCATTGGTTTATGGGCCATCCACTATAATATTGGCAGTGTAATCAACATTCACTTTAGAGGACTAACATTCACTTTAGAGAGCATGCATGGTTCTTAGTGATTGGTTGGTCCTTTGCAAAGGCAGCTGATCAAGAACTCACAAGAAAATCAATCTTTATCAACATGGAAATCGACATTTTCAAAGTACTGCAATCCAATAACAATCACAATCACCATGCCTACAATTTCAAATTGTCTGAAATCTTTTACAAAATAAAATAAAAATCTAAGTCTCTGGGCACCAAAAGAATACTCCCTACGTGAGTAAATAATATATCGACTGCATAAAAAATGTGATATCTGAGTAAGCCATACTAAACAAAGACTACCAAAATTTAAGTCTCAGTTTCTTAGAGTCGGCTAGTCCCATAAAGCCGACCAAAGAGAGAGCATACAGCAACACAGTCACAAAGGCCTTGGCTGGAGCCACAAAGATGGTGTACATGCTCATGTTCACCACGCCTGTCAGCAAGTTGGCCTGCAATGTACCTCAATTAGCAGATCCTCAGAATAAAATGACAAGTAAAAAAGGATTGAAAACAGCCCGTGTCAGAATTTGCTAAAAAATTATGCATCTAGCCCAAATCAGAGATGTGTTCCCCACTTACCACCAGAAAAGTAGGAAGCAAATTACGATCAAAAGCGTTGAGAAGTGCGATTTCTCTCAATGGCATCAGTACTTCAGCAAGCATGAAAATGCCTATCACCTGCATTAGTCCGGACACCATCAAGATCCCTCACAAAAGAATTGAGTGAACTTTCCCTTTTGAATATTCTGTGTAATATAAGAGTAAATATACAGTAAATACTGTATTCATAATAAGGACCAGTAAAAACTTTTCAAAAGTTCGGGAAATACCTCAAAGTTCTGAGCCAACACAAATAGGACGTACGCCAAGTTACACTGTCATCAACAAGAAGGAAAAACCTCATTAGAAAGACCTCGGCCATTGCAACTCAGGATTGGCAAGCTAACTGCAGCTTGTCTACAAGCAGTGCTCAGGGAATATTACCGTTCGTCGAGAGATTCTCTCCCAATAGTAATCTGACCAGACAGCTAAACCCCTGCACAACCCAAATATTGAAAAAAAAAAAAATCAGAATTCTTCCCTTCTTTCATCCTTGCATAAGATCAGGCAGGAAATCAAAATCTAAACAAAGCACATAACATTCTTGAAAGGACCTGCAAACACCTTAGGCTAACTAACTGAAGAATCAAGTATCCAAATGCTTCAATTCTCTGACATCTTCTTTCTTTAGCACAGATCTTCTCACATCTTGAGTTCAAGAATGAATGGGTTGATACTATTATAGGCAACTATTTTAGACAAAGTGCAGTTACCAAAGTGAAAAGGGTGGGCAGTCAACACTTTTAGAAAGCTATGTATGAGAACCTTATAACCACAAGGAAAACTTACCAGAGAATCGCGTCCAGAACCCATGTACCTACAACAACCCCAGGGCGCAATGCCACTGTTCTTTTTTCCTCGTTATTTTTTGACGATGGAGAAGTAGTCTGCACAATGCTTGTTTGTTTGGAATTAAGAATATAACCTAGGTGAACACTGATCAAATAAAGACCCCAATAACCTGCCACAATTGCACCACACAGAATTTAGCATTATTTAGATAAATGAGACGTATTTCCATTGCATAAGTGTTCTACATTCATGTAAGAGCTGAGATCGAAACTCACCAAAGGTACTGAAGATTCCTTCTTTGTTCAAACTGAGAAGCCCTGGACCTCGTACTGGTGATAACAAAAATACGTTCAATCCGCTCGAGAGCACCATCTGATACACTGCACATGGAAAAAGACCAAAGATCAAACTCGTGATAAGGCTTCTCCACAGAATATGACTAGGTAGCATAAGGTGCTCAAAAATATTAGAACTTGATGAATTTTCACCCCAATTATGCTCTTCAAAAACCAAACTTGCTGCCACGAATTCCTTTACCTATAAGAATCATGATGCCTAAAGGTCCACACCACGACGACGGAATTGAGATCAGGGACGTTAGCAGTGCCACCCCTGCCAAAGTGAAAAAGAAGTTCCAGTGCACTCCATATTCACCAACATGTTCCTGTGCAGATACAGAGCTGTAAGAACCTCGATATTGTCTTAACCAACTAAAAGTGCCTCATCGGAATATGACATTCATTCTCACCTGGTAGTCAACACCCTTCGTCAAAATAAGCCGCACAAATCCAAGTAGCAGCAACGGGCTTGTACTTCGTAGAACTCCTCCATGTTTCCTGCAATACAGTTGAAAAGACCACGTCACAGCAAGCCAAAAATAATCATCTGTTTGTGAGAACTACGAAAGTATCCGTACTAAGCTCAAAAGCAGCACTATACCGTAATCTTCACAAGCGCCTGCTTTCAATATTATCAACACTTTCTTAAACAGCTTCATCATGCCCAAGAAAGAGCAGCAACATATGTCCAGAAGTAATGAGCACAACTCAGGAACCCTTTACAGCACAAACATTCCCCTCCAATAAATTGGAAAGTGCTCTGATAGACATTAGATTCATAAAATCCTCATGTACAGTTAATGATAAGGTAATGTTAGCGTAATACAAATGATGTTCACTTGATGTCATTGTGATGTTATTGTCCTTGGCGTTAACTTGAAATTATACACGCAATTACTACGTTAACCCTTAAAGGACATACTAAGCCCCACGGGCTTACTTTTGTGGGAGAATCTTGCTCATAACTTTTACTCCATTGAACCGAATGGAGTTTTTTAAATGCCAAGAAAAACATATTTAAGACATCTGTACTTCTTTAGAATAGAACCAAAGTAAACCACAAAAAGAATCATGCTTAAAATAGAGTTTAAAAGAAATTTTGAGTGTGGGAATCAGGAAAACCATTGCCATTAAGGGTTAACATTAAGTCTACAATAACTTGATATTAATATAACATTATCTTAATAATGATCTATTAGATTAACATTAGCTTACCATTAGTAACTTTGTAAATCTAGCGGGGATCTTTGAGGTGTAAGCCTACGTTATGAAGGAAAGAACTTGAGTCAGGAAATACATACGAAGGTGGAAGGTTGCGTGCTTGACGTGACACCAGTGCATTTGCCACAACGAAGGATCCCACACCAATGTCCATCTGTTTCCCAAGCCTTGGTCAGCCCCTCCATTCATTCACAGTCTATCTTATACTTCTCTGGTTCACAGTAGCTAAGAACTACCCAATACTGACAAAGTAAATTAATAGCAATTACAAACCCTGGATCAACTTGCTCATGAAGACCACATTAAGACACGAGTACACATACCAATCCCGTCCCGTAAGTCTCTGTTTTTCCATATCTCCTCGGAAATACGGTGAAGTCAATCGCTATGATTGTCACACACGTCACCAGCATCTGCGCAAAAACTCTCAAGGTCAATTAACCCTTAAAGAACATGGCTTTCGTGATTCCCACACCCAAAATCTCTTTTAAACTCCATTTACGCATGATTCTCATTTTAATTTACTTTGATTCTATTCTAAAAAAGTATAGATGCCTTAAATATGTTTGTTTTGGCATTTACAAAAACCCATTTGGTTCAACGGAGTAGAAGTCATGAGCAAGATTCTCCCCCAAAAATGTAAGCCCGTGGAGCTTAGTATGTCCTTAAAGGTTTGACTTTCTACTACACTTCTTAAAATTTCGGAGATGACGAAGTCAGCATTGCCAAATTCTGACGTGGGAACGTACCATTACAAATCGATAGGATGAAAGATAAGTCTTGCGTGATGGATCTTGTTCCTTCGTTGTTCCAACGGCGGATGATGCCTGCAACCTTCAAATAAGTTTAAATTACATTTCAAAGTATCAGAGCCAACTGATGCTAATGCAAATCAAAAACTCAAATTACAAAAGACATAACGGGGTATGCAAGACACTTACCTTTGAAACCTTAGTACAACCAACAGTAGCCCAAACACAACAGCCAAGATAGTGTAAAGCCAATCTGCTAAAACCTGCAGCATCACCAGCAAGCCATGCCATTCAACATTCTATCCTGGTTGCAAGTTCAGAATCCTTGAAACAGAACCCATAATATCACTTCTAAATGCGAAATTGTTTACCGTGAGACAAGCAACGGTGGGCATGACGATGACCAAAAAGTCCAAAGCAAGGCTCCGCCAGAAGTTTACTGTGCTGCTCTCAGTCTTACTCGTGTTTGCTGCAAAATCGTGAATCGTATACAAAGAGATTAATTACATTAAAAACGCAACTCTAAGTAGTCTCAAGAAGGCATTCTTTCTCACCCACCCTACCCTAAATGCATCTCAAAAGATGACATTAATGTAGACTAACCCCTAAGCGTCCACTGTGTATTTTCTGTAGTGTAAGGAAAATAGACCCCTACTGCAAATCATTTCTTTGAGTGAAAATGACTTCAGTTTGACACAATCGACATTGTTGATCTTGTAGTATAGAACAAGAGATTTAAAATGATGTATTGCAATCAGAAAACTAAGGTAAAATGAGAAAATGCCACTGTTGCAAAGTTCAGTGATGCAGATGGCCATATTGGGCGTTTTAGACTCTTAGGAGTTGATATTAATCTAATAGAACATTAGATCAATACAGAGATAATGTTAAGTTAATGTTGACTTATGTAAACTTGATAATTGCCTATATAATACCAAGTTAATGCCACAAACATCACACTAACAATAAAGTTCACTCCATTTTAACAGTGATTAAACATTAACTCAACATGGGGACTCTATAAATCTAATGCCGACATTAAAAACTTAGTCATATGTGACTTCAGTGATGAAGTATCACACCAATTTATCTACACAGCTGAAGGTGAGAATAAAAGAAAAACCTGCAGGCGCTGGCCAACACTGTCGCAGAAGCACAAATGCCTGACACACATGGAATTTCAAAACGTTCAGAATCTTGTCCTATCATGCAGCAAAAACTGCCATCATCTCCTCAACAAACGTTTTCGAAAATCTTGAAAAGACCGAAAACAAAATAGCTGAAATCCAGTGAATGAAATCCAAACGACGAACTCAAAATTGCACCCTCGACGTTTAGTTCTCAGCCACTTAAGTTATGGATCCTTTCTCCCATCAAAGAAACAACTAGCCAACAGTGATTTTTTGTGTTGCTAATTTTAGCCAAATTGCTACATAAAATTTGGGCTGGCTGATTGATAAAAAGATTTTTTAAAAGGAGAAAAAAAAGAATAATTACCAGATTTCCTACATGGAGTCAAGATGTGTAGCCTTTTTAAACCTAGGTATCACCCAGGTATTGCCTAAGTAGCACCTATGTAGCACATGTGTATTATCCTGGTATTACCTATAAATTAATATGAAAAGAGCAATCAAGGAGCCTGGATTGCTCTTCAAGCTATGGAAAAGTAGCAAAAATGCTAAACTGTCTCCTGACAAAAAATAATGCAGGGAGTAGAGAGAGCCGTACAGGCAACAAAGCAGACATGGCGGCGATCTCCCGCATTGTAGTCCCCTCCAAATTGCTCACGAACCTGCATTGCTCCCCAAGTTCCAGTGATCGATAAAATGAGAACAAAACACCAAAGTAAAGTAGAGAGTCAAAAAATAAAAAAGGTAAAAAAAAAATACTACAACCAGATTGTAGAGATCCAATAGTACCCTTCTTTGAGGCGCTTCACGAAATCGGGGGAATACGAAACGTAACCCATTGCTGCAGCACCAAAAAGACGATCCAAAAAGGAATCTCAACGTTTCATCCTCAAATTGATTCCACGAACGATCAATGCACTCTGCCTCAGAATACGAAAAAAGGTGAGAAAAACTTATACTCAAGGCGATTGCTGTAAGTGCGCGAAACCCTAATTTTTGATCGATCGACTGACCAAATGGACGGATCTCGTTTATGAATGCTCGTAGAATGCTCAGCACGAAATTATTACCGCAAAGATGAGGCTCTGCAAAATCGAGAAATGAGATGGATCGGGAGACAGCGGAAATGATAACAGTTGAATTTGAATATAAAATGAATTTGTGGGAAGCATCGTTGTCGACTGGGGGAGGGTGAGCAGCGGAGGAAGAACACCTTTTCACCAGTGAGGCTCCCTTTCTGTGAAGGTGCTTTTCCTTCCTTGAGCTTCCAAAGCGCACGATCGCTAATTATTTAATTAGGGAAGATACCGCTATCGTTACAGTAACAGCAAAGGTGTTCGGTTGAGTGTGATGCACAGGCTCATGTGGCGGAGGTATAGCTCAGTGGTAGAGCAATCGGCTGCAGTCCGATAGGTCAGCGGTTCAACCCCGCTTGCCTCCTATCACTATAAGTTTTTTTCTTGGTCAAAATGAAGTGATATTCTTTGTCAAAAATGCCTCCTAGAATTCTTTATATGATAAACTTAATGTTTTATTTTATTTTATTTTATTAAAGAAAAGTCAATATTTGATAACTATATTCTTGTTTGTATTTCATTAGGTGACGTATAGAAGGATGCGTTTGAGTTGTGCAAGGTCAAACACTCCAAACAACAAAGACAAAGAGCTCAAGTGTTTTTCAACGCTTTGAAATTATATGAGCTGTATTAGTCCAATATTGTGGATATATGTAGCGTTACAAATTGCTAGGATATCTCGACTAATAAACTCTTTTTCACCATAGAATATAGAATTATTTTGAAAAAAAAATTTACTAGGAATTTGGACTTCTCTTTTCTTTTTAACTCTTTTTGCCAACCCTGAAGGCCAAATACAGTAGTGAACAAGGTCAAGAATAACGGATAGAAAAAATAACCAAAACATTACACAAAAACTCTATTGGGTGGGCATTATGGAATCCGGGGCTTGAGATTATTTGCATGGGTGTAATAGGGTGGGCATTGTGGAATCCGGGGCTTGAGATTATTTGCCTGGGTGTACCAGGGTGGGCATTGTGGAATCCGGGGCTTGAGATTATTTGCCTGGGTGTACCAGGGTGGGCATTGTGGAATCCGGGGCTTGAGATTATTTGCCTGGGTGTAACAAAGTGGGCATTGTGGAATCCGGGGCTTGAGATTATTTGCCTGGGTGTAACAAAGTGGGCATTGTGGAATCCGGGGCTTGAGATTATTTGCCTGGGTGTAACAAAGTGGGCATTGTGGAATCCGGGGCTTGAGATTATTTGCCTGGGTGTAAAATGCACAACCTCACAAGGAGTGAGTAGACCCGCACCACTGCCACTCTGTCATGTGGACACCATATCAAGGGTGGGTCAAACAAACACTTTATTCAAGCCGGCCTCGAAAGAGGTCCAGAATTCATTCTCTCTAACAACTCTAAGTTGGAGAATTTAGCCTCTTTCAAAGAGATTATCGTCATATCACTTGCCATATCATGTATGTTACCAAACACCTTCCTACTCGACTAGGAATTGTTAAATTGTTTCAGTGTTGGAACACCAAGTTCTGGTTTCTTTTGATGTTTCTTTTGCACACCATCCAGCCCTCACTATACAAGCTTGGAGGAAGAGCTGGTGGCCATGCTCCCAAGCAACAGTAACACAAAACAATGCACAAAATAATTACAACAATAACCAAAAATACTACACTAAATCAAGTTGTTACTGGTAGTGCAAAGTTCTTATATTTTCCATGAATGAAAGCAGATTTCATCGCAAAAAGGAAAAAGTACAGCACCTCTCGTCATTTAAGCCCCAGAGGCAAGGTCTAGTTTTCAATTTTGGTCAGATTATAACTTCCAAATCAAACAAATCAGAAAAATTTATATAAACAGAAAGTGACCACAAGTATGTCAACCCCCACCCTAATTGCATATCGTTGAATGCCAAAACGAAGAAAATCAATAGTCTAGCACAGGAGTCCATGTCAGTGAAAATAGCGGAGTCCATTCTAAAGTAAATGAAGGAAACGTTATCTTGTATTTAAAATTGGTGACCAAGAACAACTTACTAAAAGTATACCCCACACTTTTCACGAGGCTCGGCAAGCCCAGCACTCCCTTCAAGCCATTTGATCTGCTGTATTTTGGTCTCAGAAAATGTACACAAGCTTACCAAGAACATGCTTTCCAAGCCTTTTGCAAGTCATACAAGCCCTGCACTCCCTTCAATCCATTCATGCTGCTGTAGGTCTCAGAAAATGTGTACAATATCATATGCAAATCTGTGGTACGTCAAGGAAAAGAACATGAATGTACACTTAAAAATGACTTTAAACAATACACTTCAAGACTCTACAGCATACAAACAACACTCCCAGCCAGAAATTCGACTCACAAATGGACAATCACCCAAAAAGAAATGTAACAAAAGGATACGTCCAGAATAGAATAAAAGACTGCCACAACCAACGCACCAGATCATTACCCAAGTCAGTAGATGTCCTTATGTTTGCATCATTAACCCTTAAAGGTCCAGAGAGCCCTTTCCGACCAGTATTATAGAGCAATATTCCATTGTATTTAGCATGGTTCCACACCTCCTATGGGTTTAAGATCAAAAGTGAAGTTAAAATTCACGCTGGCACGATTTTAATGAGATATTGGGGTCTCAATTTGGAACTTTCTATTTACAACAAATGTCAAATATACGTCATCGTATCTCCTATCCCCATCAGCCCTTTAAGGGTTAATATTACAATTCAGACAGTGTCAAATTTAATATCACCAAGAACAAGGAAAGAACATGAACATTGCATGTGTTGGTCAAAAAAAGAAAAAAATTGGACAAGAGAAAGTCCTACTCAAAATTGCTAAAAAAAAAACATGAGGGATAGTGAAGGATAATGTAAGAATACTCACTAGCATGCCTTGCCCGATGCCATCAAAGAGAACACGGTTCCATGAATCGAAGTATGAGTGCACATCAAACTTGGCTTTGGCAGCAATTCCCCCAGAAGCAAGCATCATAATCAAAAAATAGCAGAGGAAGCCAGAAATCCCTGTCAACCCTAGCACTCCCGCAATCACGCCTCCCACAATGGACAAAAACGTGCGGCTGCATTCCAACACACAAATGTCAATCACAACCTCAAAAAATAAAAAAACAAAACCCTAAAATGAACGAGAAAAAGATCTTTCCAAAGTACCTGTAGTAGATTATGCGCATGTTAAGCTGCACATTCTCCTGACTGTAAGCAGGCACCTCGTCCACATCGTCGTTCTTCTTTGCCGTCTCCTTGGCATTGCCTGTATAAACACAGAAAAATCTTGTCAAGAAAAAAATTCCTGATTATTAACCTACCGATTGTCTGCTCATTCCAATCGTTTGAAACCCTAATCCCAAAACCTCTCTTAGAAAGCCAAACGAAACACTGATTTAAACTTCCATAGACTGACAGAAAAATAGAAAACCTTGATTCGGATTTTCCCCAAACCCTAAACCGATGCTCAGATTGTCGATTGTCCATTGTCAACAAAGTACAATCGTTTGAAACCCTAAACCCCAAACTCGTCTCTCAGGAAGCCAAAAAAAACACTGATTCGAAATTCCAAACATCTCAAAGCAAAATAGAAAATCCTGCATCTTAGCCCGTCGATTGTCCCCAAACCCTAACCCGATCGATTGTCGATTGTTTATTAAGTCCAATTATTTGAAACCCTAAACCCCAAACCTATCTCTCAGAAACAACACTCTGTATTCATTGATTCAAACTTCCAAACATCTCAAAAATCCTGATTCTTAGCCCAAACCCTAAACCGATTGATCATCGATTGTTTATGCATTTGAAACCCTAAACATGAAACCTATCCCTCAGTCAGAGAATCGGAAAAACTATTGATGCAAACTTCGGGGATTTCAGAATAAAAAGAAGAAGAAGAAGAGGATGACGACGATTACTGCGCGACGACGTGACTGGCGTGCGTGGAGTTGGCGCCATAGCTGCCGCAGGGTTGACGACGATGATAATGGTCTTCCAACAAGGAAAGGAGAAGGAAAGAAGAACAAAGTGCGCGGAGTGACAATATGGAGTGGCGATCTAATTTAGTACTGTCCGCTTTGAACTCCCTAATCTCACACCCCCCGAATCTGTGCTTTCATGCCTGTGTGAGAATATGGAGTGGATATCTTACTTCGTATTCCACTCCTTATTATCACACTTGTAAGGCATTTAACCCCTAAACGTCCACGCATCCAGTTACTGGATGTTTGTTGGTCAAACCCAATTTTGATCTTGAAGATGACTTTTGTTGCTAACACACCCAACTAAGAAAATGAATTTTATTAAGTCTAGTTTGTACTCCACTTTTCAAATCTTAAAAATTCCAATTATTGAGTATTTAATTGCTTATGCAAGCTTTGTAGGTCAAGGTTTGAATTACACTACATAGGAATGATGGGATTTTCAGCTTTCGAATTTCAAAATTGAAATAAAAAGTTTCTATGGAAAACATATCATGTGATTCTCCATTGTAATTTGTACCTGCTCCCAATTTTTTTTAATTTTTTAAAGCTTTCTTGTAATAAAATTTATTTTTTGAAGTATTTGACTTAAAAATTTGTTTAAAATGCCGTATTAAATTAAAAAAATCTGAAAATTTCAAGACTAATAGGAAACATTCAATTCCATGCATGAAAAGTATTACAAAATATATTTTGATAAATCTTGAAGGCAAAAATTCAGTAAATTGTGTAGTTTGACTTTCCTACAAAGGAGTGGTACGTTTAAGGGTTAACCCTTTGAAGCTCCTGCGTTCACACAGTGGAAGATGAACAAATTCAGATTATTCTCTCGACTACCGTACGTGGAAGGCAAGTTCGGCAGAAAATAATTCCCCCAAAAAATGCCGAATAAATAAATAAATTTATTAAGTATTTTGTCGAAATCAAAAAAAATAAAGTCAACAAAAAGTTGAAAAAAAATAACACTCAAACCTGGATGAAAACATAACACTCAGCCAAAATCGTACACAAAAAATAAATAAAACGTTTAGCAGCCAGAAACAATTAATGTTAGCTATCAATAGCCTATTTCTTAATAATTACTTTTGAAAGTGTCAACCTCCACTGTTTCAACTTTTATTAATTATTCAACATGAAAGTGCCGACCGTGCCTTCCACGCACGGTATAAGGTGGTTACCCCATTCCCAATTGAATAAGAAATACGGATATGAGACATTATATTATTTAGTAATATTAAATTTTCAGAGTTGGGCAAGAAGGAATAGAATTCAACACAAGTTGAAACATAATTTTTGAATGAAGAATGAATTAGTTTTAAATTTTCAAAGTTGAAGCATGACACATCACATTCACGTCACATAGGTAGAGTTGTTTCTGTTTAAAGAAGATTTGTATTGCACACACTAAAAATGCTTACACCAACAACAACAAATTCATAACCACACTTACATATGCTAAAACCAACAAGAGAGAACCCATTACCAACTGTAATTCATGCTAAAACCAACATCATTGTGGAAAATGCCCCCAAATGTTGGTTTAACCCTTTAACGTCTCGATTCAACGCTGTTTTCAAAGATTTGTTATAAAATGGTTGATGAAAAACGGAAATGGAGTTGATGTACAAAACAAAGTTGTAAATGTCAATGTGTAAATAACATCCGTACGGTTGGATTCATCATATTTATTATTAATATTTTTAAAGTAATTTTGCAAGGTTTTCTCTTGATATTCAATTAAAAATCCAAAATTAACACAAAAAAATTTAAAAATATTGTAATGAAATTAGAATGACATGCCCTACGAGATGGTATGGTTTCCATTATTTGATTCTACTTACTATGGAAAATCATATTTAAGGTCTTTCTTTTTGAACTACGATTGAAACTTGACATTAATCACTTTTGTAAATATTCAAAAATTCACATTATCTTATTTGGAAGATCCATACCGTACAAATGGTATTCAACTAGCACAAGAATGAAAAAAAAATTGGATGAAAAACATCCGGTACCTACAGAAATCGAGCTGTTGAAATTCATCCGGCGTCCAGAATCTGGACGCTGGCGCGCTAAAGGGTTAAAGCGCCAGTTGGTAAGGGGTAACCACCTTGTATCACACCCCCCAAAATTGTGCTTTCATGCTCGTGGGAGAGTTACGGTTTTCATCCAAAATATATATTAACAAAATTTAATATCTTCTTTCAATTGCCAAGATCATAGCTGAAAAAAACTATATGCATATGCTTCAGTGAGCACCTTGTAAGAGTTTAGAATTCACAGTAGTTTTTCCATTTCTATCACTTTGAGCTCTTAAGTGTATTCACTATTATTAAAAAATTAATTATAAGCCTTGTTCCTAGTTTCAAGAAGATTCCAACACACCAATTATGTATTGTTTGTATAAATCTATATGAATTAATTATGAATTTCTAAAATATTGATTGCATTTGATACTTAAAGTGTTGTAAAGGTCTATTTTCTTAACTCCATAGTTTTAGAACCACTATATAAATATAGAAACTTCCTTATCTCTAATTACGTCGAGGCTCTTTAGCTAAATAGATTTTCTTTTTCAATCCATACATTTGAGGCAAGAATGACAAAACTAACTCATATCTCATCTATAGCATAATAGAGCAATGGAAGCCAACACTCTTTTGCAATGGGACCACAATCTAATCACAATTAGAAACTAATTTTACATGACTATGGCACAGTACAGTAGTTCCAAAATTCATGGAATACAAATCTCATTCCTTCATTACTTAGAAAAGTGAATTTAAGCAAAGATTCTCTTCCAATCGAGTTTTCAAAAGGGTGCTCCATTGCATTGCTCTATTATGCTAAAATCATTGGAGAAGATTTTTGAGAAAATGCTCGATTTTTAAATTCAACCAATTTATCTATTTCGGCTTTTTGCAACTCAGATCACACTTTTCGTGCTCTTTACCATCACACAAGAATGCTCTATTCGTACCCATTTGATGTGATATTAGAGAATGTGGTGACATTAAAGAGGCATCGCCTGAAATCTACCAAAGGAGACGCCACATGTTCACAGTTGGTACATGTTCACATCTTCCCTTCCCTTCTCTTCCCTGGGCCCGGTTTTGTTGTGGTAATGGGATGAGCTTGAAAAGTGTCGGTAGAAACAGTAGTGAAACAGAAAGGAGCACTGATTGGACTTATAATAATTGCATTCTTGGGCGATCCGGAGGAGCTTGTTTTCAATGTATTCAAGTGATTTGCAAGGTGAAGAGGTTTAGGGTTTTTTGTTTTTTTTGAACAGGATGGGAGGGCTATTAGATAGTATGCTCGGCACGCGACCCGTCACTTTAAGGGATGTGAATTTATGAGGACACAAGGAGAACCGAGCATGATTTTTCACTGGAAAAAAAATCCAAGCAAAGACCAACATACTTTGAATCAAAAAAATTGGATGTTCCTAAAATTAGTTATGAATTTTTGAAGTTGAAATGACATGGGCTCTAAAGTGGTGCTCTTCACCATGGGTACATCCAAAATTTCAAAATGTTTGTCCTTGGTAGAGTGAGGGTTTAGAACTGTGGTGGGTTTAGAGCCCTTTCCCTTATGCTTTGCTTGGAAGCTATGACGCTCCCCTCATCTTCTTTGAAAATCAACAAGTACGAAAGCTCCACCAATTCTCCAAGCAAATTCCAACTTATAACATATCTAGAAAATTCCAACTTATCTAGGGCTCTATTTTGGAGGCAATTTTTCAAATATGCATATTTTTTCGTTACCACTTCTGAGTTTAGGCATTTATTTTGTCTCCATGATTTATTGAATTCATTTGCAAAACATTCAAAGAATTATTGTGTAAGATGATATTCAAGGTGCAACTACATTCTTGAAATGCTATGAATGAAACCTGTAGCTTAACCCCTAACTGCCCAACCATGCATATTTTGCATGATGTACAAATTTCATCCACAATTTCTCATCCGTCATGTATTTTTTGTAGTGTGATTTTTTTACTGAATTTATTATGGGAAGATGGCTTCATGCATGTGTGATCCAATCAAAAAGAAAACAAATTTTGAAAAATTTATGCCTCATTTCGTGTTGTAGTGTTTCACCCAAAATTTTGAAGATTTTAGTCCAAAAGTGTTCTTGAAAAAATAAACTCATAAAATCAAGCATCCAAAAAATCTCCAAAAATCACTACACCTAGAGTACTACATTATAAGCCATCACAACAAGTTTCATCCCCATACTGTCAATATCTTATTCGTAATTGAATTACAAAATAATTTTTTATTTTATGTTTCAAAATTTATAGAAAAATGTTAGTGATAGCAATCAAAGATCTAACCCTATAGATTGAATCCAAATTTCAAAATGTATAACTTTTATTCATACATCAAGTTTCAAATATTCATGTTAGTTGCATTTTATAACACATCTTTGCAAAACTGCCCAAATTGGACATAGGTGAGGACGTTTAGGGGTTAAGAATGTTCAGCAAGAACGTACTAATAAAGTTGCATGTAGAATTCAATAACATGTAAGAAATCAGAAGACAGAATAGAAACTCCATATTCTACAGTACAAGAATACATATGGACCGAGTTGATGCTTGCTTCCATAAAGTCCGTGAAAAAACTCAAGAGGGCCTCAAAATGCAGCAAATCCCCATCACCACAAGCCCGCCTAAACATGCATGAAAAATATATTATAAATAGTATACAATTCCGGGATCGAGAGAGGCAGAATCTGTATACTACTGCCCAAGGGTATTATGCATCAAATGCCCTGTGAGTCTAAAACTGGTAAGTTACATGGGCAAGCAAGCTCAAACAATGAGAGTCCGTGTCTTCAGCTGCATCATACCTGTCTAAACCCCTGAAGGTCGGCCCTCCATATTATCACCAATGAGGTTTAAGAAGACCCAAACTCGCTGAGCCACTTCTCATGGCGCTCAATATCTGCAGTGGAAACACTCCTGGAAATTTTGCTCAGGGCTTCATCAAAATCGCGCATGGCCACAGGCTCGTACATCTGATCTTTGGTCATGTTTTTGATCTCTTCAGGAGTTTTCCCAGCAATTTTGCGCCGCATACCATTCATAGATGCGTCCCTACAAATGTTGGTGAGATCGTCACCACTGTACCCCTCCGTGCGCCTTGCCAAAACATCTATGTCCACGTCCTTGGCAACCTGCATCACAAGCGCATGTGACCATCAGTTCTCCGTCTGTTACCAGAGAAATATATTAAAAGGTACAGAATGAAAAAGGACACACTAATACATCGGGAAAAAATTACAAACGCAAACTCATAGTAAACAGATGTAGGGCATCTGATGTTTAACTCCTAAAGAACCAAGGATTCTTGGTTAAAACATGACCAATTCGATTGTGAAAAACGTGATTCAAATGGGACAAATTTTACATTACCAGAATCAGTCAGAACCTTGCATGTGTTGGTTACTAAAGAAAATAAAATTGGACAAAAACAGTCCACATGTGACCTATTCAAAACTCAGGCCCAATTTAAACTTAAGTACTTCGGGAAGCAATCAAAAACTGGACATTGACAAGGATTACTACACTTCAAAACAACCCGCAAAACACATACCAGAGCAGTCCTTGTGGAGAAAAATACAAATCAAAGCTAAATCCTTGTATTAGGAAAGGAGAATGAATCGAACCTCAATGTCTTTGAGGTTGATACGAATAAGCTCTCGCCGACCCTCTTCTAATGGCAGAGGAATGTAAATCCTCTTTTCAAGTCGCCGCCTGCATTAGGGACAAGCTCAGATGTTCACTACCACCATATGTTCAAGGGAACCGTACTCAACCTTAAAGAAGCCAACTTGCATTCCTCTTTGCTATACACAAAAGCACAGCATAAAAGAACCAGATCAACCTAAATCTAACTCTACACTAATCTTCCCTCCAGCAGATGTGCAAGACATGAGTTTTGTACCTAAGTGCTTCGTCAATGTCCCAGGGGAAATTTGTTGCTGCCAACACCATGACAATTTTCTTTTCACCATCATCACCTGTGTTATTCACACCGTCCACTTGCACCAGTAGCTCTGACTTCACTCGTCTGGATGACTCATGTTCCCCAGACCCCCTGTATGTACACACAGAACATGGTCGGTAAGAATTGACAGGAAAGCAATCAGCAGCAAAAATTGGTGAGCAGGATAGAGCACCTGGCAATCACTTCAAACCTAAAAGAACGGTATTCGTGGTTTTGAAATGACGAGTTCGATTGATCATATGTGAAAATGATAGAATTCAGATGGGGCCAAATTTTATGTCAATAGGATCGGTTATGAACATTCCATGTGTGAGTATACAAAAGAAATGTATGATCTACTCAAGACTGCCTAAAAGCCATAAAGGCCCAGCTTGGGCTTTGTGGTCCTCTAGGGGCAACATAATTCTATTGGACAACTAAATAAAATCTTCAAAAAGAAGAAAATTCAGATGTCAGACTTACCCACGGGCATTGCACAGAGAATCGATCTCATCAATGAATATGGTGCTAGGGGCGTAGGCACGGGCAAGATCAAACAAGACTCTCACCATGCGCTCACTCTCTCCTCGCCATTTGGAAGCAAGCGTGGCGGATGAAACGTTGAAGAAGGTCGTCCCGCACTCCGTTGCCACTGCCTTAGCTAGGAGTGTTTTACCTGTTATAGCACGCAAGTCAATCAAGGGTCCGTCACAAAACCTACTCGGAACCTCACTCTATTTCAAGGCTCACAAGTGAAAAGAAAAGGGCCCAAAATGTGCATGAAGGTACTAACCAGTGCCGGGAGGACCAAACATCAACACTCCTTTCCACGGGCGCCGAATCCCCTGCACACCAAAGAAATTTTCCGAATCAGAGACAGACTGACTGCTTGATAAATACACCCAATTAGAACAGGGGTCTAAAAACATTTCACAAAGGCACCAAAAAATCAAAACATTTTTAACAACATTGATAATTCTTGGCGCATTATCTCTACTCATTCCAGAAATCTCTGCAATGCTTCAAGTCTTAAAATACTAATCAATCTTTCCCTGAAACCAATATATTAACGGTGTCAATGTGAAAATTCCCTCATCCAAAAACGTTGAGAAGGCATCAAACAAAATGGAAAATAAATAGTATACCTGGAAATATTCAGGCATCCAAAGTGGTAGAACCACAGCTTCCTCTAGCAAACGCTTGGCTTCAGTAAGGCCTGCAATGTGCTCCCAGCGAACACCAGGGCTATTCTCTAAAACATCCCTTTCCAGCATCGCTGCGAGCTCAGTGTCAGGGCCCTCATATTTTCCCTTCCGATTGGGCATGCCTCGTGGCACCTCCTCTTCAGCTCCATTCTGCAGAATTCATCAGTCAAAACTCCAAATCAGGCACAAGCCAACAACAACTGCAGACAGACCCATGGTGAGGTAGCTAACCATTACAAATTCCACCGTGACTGAATAGCAATACGCTTTCAATTGAGGTCAGTAGCAGAATTTATCTTGAACATCATATGAATCTACCTCACAAAGCTTCGGGAAACAATCGACCATGATATGATCCCATGAGTACTTTTTCTTTTCCCAACCAGAACCACATGAACGAACAGCTTCGCTTAAAACAGTCAGTGCTTTAGAAAATCAGCAATCCAGAAAAGAGAGCTTAGCAACAGGGTCAGTACTGCAAATAACTGCGCACACTTCATTATCCATTCTATAGAATATCAGTATTAAAACACACGCAATTTCCACATCAACAAGATTCATGAAAAAACTGTTTATTAGCAAACGATTCAAAGCTAAGTCTGAGTCGTCTTACCATGGAATCTCGCTTGCTGGGAGTGGAGCGAGAATTGGTGGTTTTTTGGCGAGGACCAGTATTGCTAGTAAGAGAGGAGCCTTTAGTGCCAGTGGCAGCACCAATGCCACTCTTGGAAGGACCTGTTGAAGGAGTGACCTTATTACCTCGTCCCACAGTCGGAGCAGCCTTCTCAGAGGCTCCTGCCCCTCTCGCATACGCAGCCATTCTTTTTGCCTGCGCAGCTGCTGCCAATTGCCCTGCTCGTGTAGGCCGCCGGCTCCCATACTGGGATGGTATCTCCACCCTTGTAGGAGGTCGCCACACATCCGGGTCATCAAACGTATCCGACCGCGAATCGTTGCTGGATTGATGCGGAACGTAGATCTCTTCCACAGGGAAGTATGGGTTCGATGGTGCAGCTACTGTGATTTGTGGAGAGGAAGGACGAGGATGCGGTGCTGTACCTGTTGGCAAAATGAATCCATTGCATGTTCAAACAAATCAGTTGTCTTGACCTCATACATTAACCAAGAAGCCCAGTCTCATGTTTATTTAAGCAGTTTGAGGAGTTCATATAGAGATTGTTGTTTGTTCCAAAAATCCCCTCCTCTAATCCCTAAGCGTCCACTGTGTATTTTTTGTAGTGTAGGAGAATTGGAACCCCTGCTGCAAATCATTTATTTGTATGGAAATAATTTCAGTTTGACACGATCGGCACTGTTGATCTTGTAGTACAGAACAAGAGCTTTAAAATGATGCATTGCAATTAGAAAAACCGAGGTAAACTGAGAAAATGCCACCGTTGCAAAGTTCAGTGATGCAGATGGCCATATTGGGCGTTTTAAACGCTTAGGGGTTAACCACCACATGCAATGCTCTACACTCAGTCTAGTGATATAAAATTTGTACACATTTTAAATTATACTTTCCACGATATGATCAACTGAGATAGTCAGTTTAAACCATGAATTCTTGGCCCTTGGATGAGGAGTTTTACCTGGCGCTTCCCGAAAGGCCTGCCTCTCCGCATCGATCTGCTTCACCATGTTGAACTCCTCCATGAGATCTTTCCTACATTTGTTCCACTTCGTCCGAAGGTATGGATCGTCCACATTACTTGCATGCCTAAGATGGCGCACAGAGATAAATCATTGAAAAAGAGCATGCTAGGGTTAGGGTTTACATGTACACTCAAACCTCATTATCATGATCTTCTCTAAAACGACATTCTCACTATCATTGACTGTAGTATACATCCAAACTATGTCACAGTGAAAAAGATATAAATCGTCCGTTTTTCAGAGACAGATCGTTGAAAACTACAGCACAATCGAAGAAAACAAGAGAGTGCTAGGGTTAGGGTTTACATGCACACTCTTGCCACACAATCATTGACTGTAGCACATATTCAAACTATGTCATACAGAAAAATTTGATAGGGTTCGGGATCGCAATGTAGTCACTAATCCAATACGGGAAAAAGAAGGAGGAGAATTGGTGCTTTTCGTACTTGTTGATTTGCGCGAGAACGCCTTCGAAGAAAATGAGGGCGGTGTCATAGCTTCCAAGCAAAGCATACTCGCGCGCCAATGTCAGTTGCTCGCTTAAGCTATCTAATGGCCCTCCCATTCTGTTTTCCAAAAAAAAAAAAAAAAAAAAACTTAAACCTCTTCACCTTGCTAATCGCTACACTTTCATTCACCGCATTGATCGAATTCCTAACGTGAACACATTGCGAACAAGCTCGCCCGGATCGCCCTCGCCAACATAAGAATGCAATTATTGTAAGCCCTCTGACACTTTTCTACCGACACTTTTCGAGGCTCTCCGTTCTCATCCCATTACTACAACAAAACCGGGCCTCTTGTGAATGCAAAACCGTCTTTGACGGAGTTCTGGAAACAAGGCAGATCGGTGATGGTGCAAGAAGGTCGCGCTGCATCGGAAGGGGTGACCTCGGACACAGGGAAGGGAAGGGAAGATGTGAACATGTACCGGGTGTGAACATGTGGTGTCTCCTTTGGTAGATTTGAGTCGATGCCTCTTTAATGTCACCACATTCTCTAATATCACATCAACTGGTGCCCTAAGGAATGGTACGAATACGTAGTGCATTCTCTTGTGATGGCAAAGAGCACGAATAGTGTGAAAAGGGTTTTAAATCACTGAGTTGCAAAAGCTAAAATAGACATGCGAAAAATTGGTTGAATGTTGGAAATGGATGAAAATTATTGGCATCCTTCAAAAATTATCGGCATCCTTCTCAAAAGCCCCCGGATTTTGTATCAAGCCCATCTCAAAAGGTGGGTTTAATGCAAAATCTGGGGGCCGTTTGGTCAAAATTCTCACAACCAATCATTTTTTACTTTTTTGAAGAAATATGTAAGAACTTTATTTTAAAATATCGGCACTTTATTTTGTGGCTCCTTCTCACTTTACACTATATCCAAAGGCTGTCAAGTTCAAAGGTTGGCTTCTCAAGAATGAGCCATAGTCCTTGTGAGGTTTTCTCTACGGCTTCTTGCCTATAGTGTAAAGAGGGCCTTAGATAAATCTCGGAATAAGAATTGTTGCACATGAATTGTTGTAGTTGATTTTGGAATATTAGACATGGCACGTAATTCTTTACCTAACAAATGATGAAGTCCCAGAGTTGCAAGTCACCAAGAGCCCCATTTCAAGAATCACATGTTTTATCTTTTATGCATTGAGAGCAAAAGGGTGAACCATTACAAGGGCTAAAGAACCTTATGACCGGATGTCTTGCTTTAGTTTTCCAATAATCTTTTGTCAGATTTACAGATTTACAAATAGTGTCACACACACAAATTTCTTGTGACACTAGAGTTAACCGAAAAGAAGACTATGGAACCTCCCTTTTCAACCTCCTTTTAACCTCTCTTTTCAGCTATAGTTGAGTTGAATAGTGTCGTGTCATAACTTGTCCCCTTGTGGGCCATGGGCTTGGAGCTTTGGTAGGAAGTGTGGGAGTCATTACGAGGTGTGAAGAATAATGGCAGTGACTTGCTTTAGATTGTCTCCCAACTCATCGTGAACTAGTTTTTGGTCTATTTATATTTCCATATGAGTTCAAGAGGAGTTTGCTAAAACTTTCCTCTTTGAGCTGACTTTTCGGTTAACTCTACTAACTGCGCATACACACTAATAACCATAATCGGTGTATCTCTCGCTGCCTCAAATGCTGTAAAACCTCGAACTCCATATTATCACAATGTGAGGAAAGGGGGAATGTGAGTTTGAAATTTGTTGTGAGCTTGGGGCTCGTGAGCGATGGCGGGCATGGAGTCGTTACGTCAGGCTCTCACCCCCTTCCCTGCTCTCGTCGCCTCGGCTTGTAAGTTGTTAAGGCGCCTCTTGCATTCCGCTGTTCCCTCTGCAATAAGTTCGCATTTGATCCGACACTTCGTTGCAGAATTTGTGCTTCGTAGCTTCGTTTTCATTTTTTTCTTGTTGTAATTTTCTTTTTCATGTTCGTTGCGGTTGCAGCTCCTTCAAGGATTGATCGTCAGCTGCGGGAGATTGCCGCTGCTCTTGCTGCCCTGCTTTCGCCACACGTACGTGTACGCTCTAATTGCACACTCCCTATTAGCACAATATGATGATCGCATTAAACAAACGATACATTTTCAGTTCAATAATTGCCTCACCATTCCCTCTACTATCACAGAAGGTTGGAATACAAACGTGATAATATGGACGGACTTAACTGTGAAAAGGGTAGAAATTAGGGTTTTAGAGGTGAGAAGCTAGGAGGTCTTCGTAAATCATGGAGTGGAAGAGTAGGATTTTTAATAAGGTTGGAATGGCCGTTTTGTTTTGGATTGAATTAAAAAATTGTGGTTTAGGAGATGATCACAGTAAGGGTGTTATTGCAAAAAAGTGAACATTAGAACAATGATTTCTTTTCAAACTTAGAATATTTGGCACCTTAATAATAAACAATAATTTATAAAACCTTATATCCATTTCTTTGGACAAGTGATTGAAAGGATTTGTTTTCATTTTTTTCTTTCTAGGCCCTTTCTTCTACTTTTGTAGGAGTCATTAATGTTTGAAATATTCCATTCACCAATCCACTACTCCACCATTTTGAGAATCAGTATTGATGTGTCACTTTTATAAATACGCTATTCTACATGCCTCATGCAAAAGGTGTTCTGCTTTTTCTCTCTAATATGGCATATTGATGTCATACAATGTTCTCACTCTTCTATATGAAATTGGTCTTCTCAGGGTTGTGCAATTATGGAGGTTTGAGTGGATTCTTTTTCTTTCTTGATTTCTTTTGCATTCGATATTCTGAACGATTATGGAAATAGACAGACACTAGAGTTGATTTGGGTGGGTTGGTTTAAAGCAGGAGACAGATGTGATGCTACCGGAACAACAGGCTGCGCAGGACGAGGCTGTACATCTTTTGCTTGATACGTTTTGCCGAGCACATGCCGAAGGTGAATTTTCTCAATTCTTTTCTAAATTGCTTTGCACTACAATTTGGTCGGGAACCTATTCCCCATCATTTGATTGGGATTTTATTCATCTCGTCTTGTCCCCATGTCTGAGAGGATTCCAATGCATTAAAGTATATATTATTCGGATATCGTATGAATATTTTATGAATTGTTGAAGTTTGAGGTAGCAGGGGCCTAGTCACAATCTTAGACTACCTATAAACCTTTAAGGAACTTTATGGAGTATTTTTGATTGTGATAGAACCTATTTCTTCACTCAACTTGTCTTGGGCGACTTTGGCAGACAAATTGGTTGCTACATGTGGAAGTTGTCCAATTTAATGTCTCCACAACATTATAGATTCTTTAATATTTACTAGTGATGGGTTAGGTATTGCCAAAGGTAGTTGAAATCTAGACCACTCCTAGATTTCAAATACCTTATCCTTAGCATTACCATTCAAACTTTTGTTACTATTACCATTTAAGTTACCGTTACCATTACCATTCAAGCTACCCTTGCCATTACTTGGCCTATCACCGGTCTATACAAGGGATGTGCAAGTATAGAGTGTGTCATTAGAGGGTTGAGTGTATCTCATTTCTTAGCACTTACATTATAAATTGGTGACTTTTCAACCCATGTTCCTACCTTATTAGTGGTCTCATGTTACTTGTTTCATAAGCATCTATGCAATAAGAGGCTCTGTCCCTGTTGTAGTGTAGCTACAAAGCTACCAGAGGTTTTGTAGCTTACTTCATAGTATAGCTCCACTGTAGATGTACTGTATTTCATGTTAGGGACTTAGGCTGAGTTTCCAAGTAGCAACACACATTGTTCATAAAGAACATACTCAAAATTTCTCACTTCACTGTAGATTGTAGCTTGAATTGATGCAATTGGCCTCCTCTCCAGCCAGAGCCATTGTGTGAGTAGTGCCCTCACACGGCTGTCCCTTTTTTTTTCATTGCAGATCATATGTCGGACCATATGAAGCTGGGGTCGTGGCGTTTGCCCTACGTGGCTATGCTGCACAGCCATGCTTCCTTGCATTTACCCCTGATAAGGCAATTGGAATTGTTGCTGCACGCCTCTGGCGCTTCTTTGGGCCCTGTCCAATGCTCTGCGCTCTGCACTTTCATGTTGTTCATGAACCCCTATCAAATATTGCCAAGAGACCGAGTGTCAGTAGATCAAGTTGATGTTCCTTTAAAAGACGCAGGAATTGAACTGCAAAAGAAGAAAGGGGACGAGAGGCCTAAGAACCAAATTGGAAATTGCCACATCCGCGTACTGTTTGAGTGGCGTTGGGAGGCTTGCTGCAGAGCCCAGAGTGTGCAAGAAACTTCACAAGGAAATGGACATAACAAGAATAGCCAGGTGCAAGGTGAATTGGAGTTAATGGAAGGTCATCACTGGATGGAGGAATTCTGCGATGCATTTCTCATGGACAGTGAGACGGACATCCTGTGGGCTGCTCGTTTTGCAGCAAGCTATCTGCGGAACGTGGCAGTGTATTGGGAGCATATTCTTTTCAACAAGGACTGCAGAGAAACTTGGCTCCTCACTGACTTGGCACGTCAGATGCAGAACATCACCTTGGTCGGTCCCATCTTTGGTTTGTACATGTCTTCAAACTTTGCAAAGTAAAACAGCTTGCTGCAATTTGTCACCCTCAATTCTCCTCCTTGTTTGTAATGGACAAAACACCCCTCTGGTGACTTCAACACGGTTTTCAGTTTTCAGTAAAATTAGGTTGTTTAGGAGCTTTTAGACAACATCATGTCCATAAATCATGGGCCTATGGTCACAGTGATCATACAAATGCATCCGTATGTATCATGGAGAAGCCTGTGTATGATTACTGTGACCATAGGGAGACCTCCCCACAATTCAATTCATGGGCGAGATTTTCTTTGTGAAGTTGTTTAAACGTTCTTGAAAGAGTCTTATTTTACGTTCTTCATTACACCGTTTCTTTGGCAGTGTGAAAGCTTTCATATATATATTTGGAAGAGCCTTGTTTTTTTATACCTTAGCTGACGGTTCTACTTTAGTTTGAGAGAAACTTAATGACTGATATTATCTTGTCGTGATAATGCTTTGTGCAGTGGCATTCGTCCCTCAAAATATGGTGCTCTTTCTCGTCTGGCTTCATCAGCGGCTAGACTTTGCATTTCACTTTGGGGAGACTGCAAGCCTAAAGAAAGCACTGGTCCTTTGTGAGACAGTACTAGCCAGTCCTTTGGGGGTGCTGTTGCGGTCTACCAAACCATTCTTGTCTTTGCGCAAGATTTTCCAACTGGAATTAAGAACAGGATGGAAGGAGTGGATCCTGAGCAAGAGTTGCCACCTGTTTCTGCGGTATGTTGTTTGGGGCGGTGCTATCATCACTGAAGCTCAGGATTATTGCTGCAGCTGGGGTCTGCTGTGGAAGGAATATGGCGGTGACAGAGCACGCGCTTGCATTGCTTTAGCAGCGGTTTTCCTTTGTAAACAAAATTTAGAGTCTCGATTCACGCTGTTGGACGACAACGACAAGGAGTCGCCAAAAAGTTCAAAGAAGCAGTGCGTTCATGGAGAGCCTTCTGACTTACAACACTTGCCTCAGTTGCAATGGCTGAAGGAGTCTGAAGCAAGCCCAGCAGAGGTGTTCATACTCCAGATACTTGTAGAGCTTTCATCCAATCTTGACCTGCAATGCGGACCTTGGTTCTTGGAGGTACTCTACATTTTTCTTTAACCCCTAAAAAACAAAAAATTCATGGTTTTGAAAAGACAAATTCAATCGATCATATTCTGAAAAATATAATTTAGATGGGACCAAATTTGTTATCACGTGAATCAATGAAGAACATTGCATGTGTTGGTCTCTTAACAAATAAACTTGAACTAAAGGTACCGTTGCCTACGAAGGATGAACTCAAAACTGCTAATAACAGAATGAGTCAAAGAAGTTCATGAGCTGGAGCCGTAGTCTTGAGGGAGTCGAACCTGAGCTAGGTCCTTATGTGGATTGGCTGCCTGGGAAAGAAGAAATATTTTAAACCCCTATAGGGCCAAGGATTCATGGTTTGAAAATGACCAGTTTGATTGATTATATTGTGGAAAATGTACTTTAGATGGGGCAAAATTTTATATCACCAGAATCAGTGAAAAGAATTGCTTGAAATGGGACAAAAGAAAGTCCTCACATGAAGTTCTTAAAACTGCATGAGGTACAATTTAGTGCTTTAGGGTTGACGACTCACTGTTGGGTGTTTTCTTTGGCAGGCGGCATTTGACTGTCTCGGGAACCAAGCGAGACTGGAGAATGCAGTACTTATGCACAGTGAAACATGTGCTTATGCACACAACTGCAAGAGCAGGCATTATAATTCAGGGGTTTGCAGTGCTCATAGGCTGAAGAGTTGCATAGCTGCTCTACCGCCTTCGCATAGCATCTCGTATGAAAGGTGAACGTTATGATCCGTTTTGTCATTGAAATTTCGGTACTCTGGTCACATCTTACCACACATGACTTCCTAGCTCTTAATTAAAAGCAGTTGTGGATTACCTGAACTCTCTGAGTCTAATTTACGAACGTTGTATGAGGTTATGTCAGTATAGGACCTCTATCTCAAGGTTTACTTGTTTTTGTTGTAGATTGTACAAGATGGAGAAGATATTTATGTTTTGCTGGCTGGGGGATGGACCTTTCTCAATCGACTTTGCTGTTCTGCTTCTTTCATATTTCCAGATTACTCAAAGGAGTGATACTTTTCTCAAGGTGGGCACAAGTTTCCGTTCAAACCATGGTTACCTATTTACGTTTAGGGTATTGGCCTAAATCATATATACGATGAGGATGTTTGTGGACCGAAAATTGTGACTCTTCTTTCTTGAATGACTTTCATGGCGCTTTTGATCTTGGTTTCAGTCCATTCTGACGTTCAGCGATACAGGCAGAAAACCAATGGAGCACATTCTTACTGGCAACCTGGGTGCGTTATTTTAATATTATTGGAGCACCGATTTTGAGTTTACATCATATGGTTGGTGGCATAGATCTTGGATCGATTTTGGCACATTTGCATAGCACGCAACAGTTCCTTACTTGCAACAGGTAAGTTCAAATTTCCAACCGATGGTGTTTCCGTTTCTGATTTACATCGGCTACTTCTCTCCTGAATTTTCCTGTCAGAAAATGATGGATTCCCTAAGAACTGGATGCTTTGAATACTCACCCTTGACCAAGCTAAACATAGAAAAGTTTGTTTTCTAAGAAATAGGGGCAGTAGAACAGTTGTAAGCAATAATAATAGGGACGGCTACCGTATAATGAAGCGGGCACTTTTGACCATTTGAGTACGTAGGGATTAAAATATCATCTGATTTGAGACACTGCAGAAAGTTGTGACTAATAACCTGTGTGATACTTATATGGTGTAATTTCTACAGCAACGTTTTGTTGAATAAAAGTAGAAGTTATCCTGACACTTCTATGGTGTATGTTTGCAGCAGAAATGTTAACCCAGACATGGACGGGTTCAGAGTGGCAGCAAAGGCCATGCCACAACTTGCAGCTGTCACACTGATAGTGTCTTTGTTCACTTCCTGTACCCGTTTCGCACGAAGAGAAGGTTTCTTGGCAATGCTGGCAACTGAAGCGTCTCAACAACAGCATGAAGTATCAGCCAGAGTTTTAGATATTCTAAGAAGGGTAACAACTGAAGAGGTTGCAGCGCCATTCGTCAAACCCCTCTTGTTTCATCTCGTCGGTTTATTATCAATGGCAGCCATTTCTAGGCCTGACTTGATCCTTCACAAGTGGACTGCATTTGAGTACAAACGGAAGTGGGTCACGTCAAGATCTTCAACGCTGCTGTCATTGGCATCTATAGAATTGGAGCTGGATGAACGAAGTGGTGAGCCGAGGAGAACCATGTGGGACATTCTGCTGGAGTGGGTGATCACTTTGATCTCTCTTTGTCCAGAGTCCATTGGTGAACTCCAGAATCCTGGCCATGGGGAGATTTCGGGAGCTCTTGCTTTAGTCCTTGTTGTTGCAGGTCTGCCCAGAGAGACAGTTTTGATTCTCATACAGTCGGTCTCTTCAAGTTGGGCCTCGCTCTTGTCACAGATGCGTGTGGGACTGGAGAATGGGTTTCGTCAGCTGTGGCTTGGTGATAGAAAACCTACGGGCTCTGACTTTTCAGGTATTAAGGCAGAAATGGACTCCTACTTGCTTCAATTGCAAGGTATTGTATAGAGCACCATCACATTCTTTGCTTAAGCCATTGTAAGCTTGCACTTTTACTTTGAGAATTAGAATCAACGTTCTGGGTTAGCTAATGTTTTGTTAGCCCACTGTATTGTTCACTCAACATTCCAAAATCAACTCTGGAACAGGAGTGCACCATAAGAGAAAAACTTAGAGAATGCCTCATTATCTTATGGCATTGTACAGAAGCACAACCAAACCAGACAGATAGTTCTCAGTTGGAAAGTGATCATCAATATGCACAGCCCTTCGCAGCCCTACACTAGGCTGACTGCATCCATTAGTGATTCTCACCCCCATTGTGAGTCACCAAATTTCAATGTGGACCCGACCAAATATTAGCAATTTATAGCAGATACAGTACAAGAGAATGAGATGCAACTATGATCATTTTCTAAAGCCCATATTGTACTTGGCGTGGAGCCCATTTTAAAGCCTATAAAATATAAATTTAAGGAAATGTTAAGATTTTGAGTTGATTTTGTAGATTTAACCAATGAGCTACAAGGATTCAAGCTTGTTAGACCACAAAGCCACCCTTCACCCTTCGTGCAAGGTTGACCGCAGTGCTCTTGATTCTTTATTTGGCTTGTCATATGGAGCCCCTCTATACAACTAAATAAAGAATCTGCTTCCTTGGGGCAGGGGACTCCGACCCTCGCCCCTAAGAGCAAACCCAACAATTTTAGAGCAAATTTGTCCGCCAAGTATTAAATTGAGGGCCATTTTTAATTTAGAGGAATGTTAAGCAAGAAGTAGTCCAACAACACTCCTTGTGCGAACACCAAGGCAACTTATAAAAAGAAGATTTTATGAAAGTAACTTGATGACCTTGAAGCACGGGCCGGTGAACAGTCTTCAGGCGCGTTATTTAATTGTTGATTAAGCAAAGATGCTTGCATGGTGTGAGAAATTTGCTTGTGCCAAAGCTTTTGTAGATGGCAGGAAAACTCCAAACTTTGGCTTCAAAAACTATTTTTTAGCGTTAGTGGATAGTTGTTGGGCCAAACTTTGAAGCAAGTGGAGATGACTACACCAAATCTTGGCGTTGATCTAATAGCATGCCCAGCAATGAGAGGGAAAACCCTCACTCCAAAGTCATTTGATTTGGGATTTTATGAGAATTGGAGGGGACGGCAAACATGCTACCCCAACAGCAAGCTTATTTTCTCAAACCAAAAATATTTGCAAATATTGAAAAACCCAAAAAAAAGAGCGCATGTGTAAGATTCAATGCATGAGGGAGTATAATAACAAGTTACTGTAGTTAGCTAATTATTGCAACACCATATGTCACATGTTTATTCCGTGCTAGTCCCTCCCCATGCTGTAATTGTCCCCTTGCTTCATTGATTCCCATGTTTAGCGTCAGAAAATTGAAACCGCCAAGAGAGGAGTATATGGCGTCCTAAACTCAAATAAAAGGCACCACCAAACTTTCATAGTGTTTGACGGATGCTTTCTTACTATTGTTGGGGTCATGTTTACCCAAACCTCTACTAAATTGGCGTTTACCTAGTACTCTTTTCTCCGCTGCGTGTTCTGCTGGATGCCTGACATCATGTTCCTGCCCAGCTTTGACATTGTGCTGGGGTTCCCACGGCTTCTCGGTTTCCATGGCTGCTCCGGTCCCCACTGCGATCAGGTTCCCATATACACAGCTAACTTACTTCTTGCACTTTTGGCTCCCCTATACCCGGACCTTGGGCCTTGGAGCCTGGATTCCCTTGCACGGGTATCAAGCCGCGCTCGCTTGGAAGTTGGAACTCCAAGGAGTTTCCATGGATTTGGAGAATCCATGGATGCCCAACCCCATTGTTTCTCTAAATCCATGGGAATTCCACTTGAGCCTCCTCGTATAACCCTTGAATGTTCAAAAAACTCAGTCTTTCTACAATAAAATTTAGACGAAAAAACTGCATCATACAATACTAAAATATAAATTGAATGCATTGGCCTATTCAACAACGATATCAAATGCAAGAGCATTAAGATGTACCAATGGCTCATGATGCAACCTATGCTCTCACAATGGCCAATGCAAATCCTATGCTCTCAATTCCAAAAAAAAATTCAAATATCGTGAGAATCAACATCATTTGCTTGTTTGTCAAATTGTGAATATTCTAAATTCTATAAATGTCATCTTCCTTCAATTTTCGTGTTCAACAATCAAAAATGATGTATACCAACATGCCAAGGCACAAAAAGATTTTTTTGAAGCTCTTAGAAAAAATTGGCAAAATTTAAAGTAGTTCCGAATTATAGCACACAAAACCAAGTTTCAAACATGGTTAACTTTGAAATTCATTTTCTTTCAAATCACAATTGAGTTTTTCTTCAAATTTCCATAGTAATGTGTTATATGTCCCATGCTACAACTTTTTCATATTCACTCAAGATTGGACTTTGCCCATAGATGCTCATGGTATGCTTGATTGAATGATCGACTTCCTTTGACCAGGGGCCCCCGCCGACTCTCCACAGAAGGCTACAGGAGTAACTGTGTACAACAACAGACACCAGGTGACCAGTAGCCAGATAATGATGCAAGGAAGTGAAGGAAAGATACAAGGCTTAGACATCTGACACCTGTACAAACGAGTTTGATGGACATTCAGTAGTCTTCAAGAAGGGTGCCTTTTTGTTTCATCCACCTTTATTTATAGTGACAAGTGATTTGTATTTGAATGGACTATTAAATCAAATAAATAATTATAGAACACTGTTGAATTGTGATTGAGGAGTGCTTTGAGTTCCTGTGCACCATGGTTGATTGCTTTTGCTTAACCCTTTAACCCCTCAAACTCACTTTTGCATGTATGTGTGCAAAACTTGTATCATAGTTTGGCACAACCATTCTAGTAGCGAAATCGTTAACCTAAAAATACAAAAGGTCTTAACTTGAAGTAATTTATAAGTAAAATATCCTTAAAATATAAAAATAACCTCAAAATAAAAAAGTAAAGTTTTGGTACATTCTATTCTTGTCATGAATGATGCCCGAAAAAGAAAATTCATAAAAGCATTTATCCATTACTAGCAATTCATTCATGCTTAAAAAGTGAGAAAACCAACCTGATGGGGCTTGGTAGATTCTTTAACCCTTAAAAGACATATGCTTTTCCGATTCCATACCCAAAATCTCTTTTAAACTCCATTTTAAGCATGATTCTCTTTATAATTTACTTTGGTTCTATTCTTAAGAAGTATAGATCCCTCAAAGTTGCCCGGTTTGGCATTTGAAAAAGCCCATTTGGTGAAACGGAGTAAAAGCTATAAGCAAGATTCTCTCAAAATACTATCAAGTCTTTGGGGCTTGTTGATTGTCCTTTAAGGGTTAAAAGTTAAAGAGGGTTCCGCTAGTAGAATTGTCGTAAAGGTTAAAGAGGGTTCCGCTACACTAAATAGGTAGATTAGTGTTAAATACACTAATTTACATAAACATGTTATAAGTTTTTACTGTTGACCAATTTTTTTACCCTCTATATTGATCAAGATGGGGATCTTTCAATAGTATTGGAATCAATGTCTTTGGTAAAAAAAATTTGTCGAGAGTAAAAATCTATAATATTTTCAAATCTTAAAATTATCTAACATTAATTCACCTATTTAGTGTAGTAGAATTGTCGTACCAGACTGTGCAACCTAGTGAGTAACGAAAGGAAACAGGCTGGTGTCAGAGAGAGGGAGAAGGGAACACGGCTATTGGTGGAGCAGATAAGTTATTATAAGACTCAGATGGAATGTGAAAGCGGAGATAGAGGAGGTCGACAAATGGAATATCAATCGATGAAGGTGGCGATGATGGTTCTGAACATAACATTCAGTAGCCTTTGTGAGTACTGCCTCCCTTCAACAGAATGATTCTCAACTCAACAGTGTTTTGTCATTCATTGTTTATTTGATTCAATAGTTCATTCAATTAGAAATCACTGGTCACTCTGTTTATAAAAGTAAATGAATTCAAAAGGCAGTCTCTTTGAAGGCTACTGAATGTTATGAAGGTGCAGCGCTGCCATGGAATGGAAATATGGAATGGGTGACGCCAAATGAATCTCGCGCCCCGCGGGCCCCGCAGCCCTGGGGTAGGCACGCATCGAGTGGTGTGTTCATTGAAGTGACATAAAACTATTGTTTTAATAGATTAATATTGAAAAATAGATCTAAAAAGGTCAAATTTTGATAGAGTTTCTTACAAGTCAAAATTGAGGTTACCTTATTTTCTATAGGGTAGTGTACAGTACACGATCACAACAACAGACACCAGGTGACGAGTAGCCAGATCCTTAGTCAAGGAACTAAGGGGCGGTTTACACTAAGGACCAAGAGCCATGACCAAGAAAATTAAATCATTTTCATGGTCATGGCTCTTGGCCAAGAGCCGTGGCAATGAAAAATCAAAAATGGATTTTTGAGTGGCTTGGTCACTCTTGTAGTGTAAAGTGGATTTGGACCGGGACAAATTTGGGCTGATTTTTTTAATATAAATCCCAACGATCTACAGTAACGTCAAAAAAATCGGGAAAACAAAATATTAAAATAAAAAAATTCGGCCAATGGCTGATTTTCAGCCTTACGGCTCCCTTGATTTCCGTTGAGTCGAGCATTTTGCCTCGACTCAACGGAAAACCCGTTGAACCATGGCACATTATCCAAATGGCAAATTTTAGTAATTTTAGGGGACCTCAAAGTTAGCGGTCATTCTCCTTTTTTCAAGGTAGTGTAAAGCCAAATGGGACCAAGAGCTCTTTTTGGGCGAATCACAGATTTTAGAATTCCATGGTCATGGCTCTTGGTCCTTAGTGTAAACCGCCCCTAAGGGTATGCTTTCATGTGGAGATCGGTGTGGGTGGCCGGTCCTCAAAAGGAGGAAGCTCCACTGAAATGGGTGGAAACAGGAGGATTCAAGAGTATAAATTTCATTTGTACCGAAATGGGTGGAGCATGGGTGGTTCTTGAGACTTCAATTCTTGTCTTCTAGTGCCTTCCCACCCAACCGATCCCCACACGGAAGGAGGCCCTAAGGAGTTTACTATTACCTTATTACCTGGTGCATCCTGAAAAATCTTGGAAAAGTGAATCCTGAAAAACGAGAGTTCGTCATTTGGATGGGTTACTGAGGGCCGGTTTACACTACGGTGGAGAAGGCCTCCGGTCGGTCAAGAATGTTTGGCCAAGACATGGTTATAGGAGGCAAACGGTGGATGTGCCGGAGAAGAATGAAAGGCAATAAAATATTTTTAATCACTTGGGCTTCTCCGGCCTCAAGAGGCCGGACAAGAAACTCCTCCTCCGGAGAAGCCCAAGTCCAAAAAGTGCTGCCATGTAGGCGGCCATGTCATTGTATCATCCATGAGAAATCTTCACCACCATTCTTGTCTTCACCTAGTGTAAACACCTTCCGGTGAAGAGTTGCAATTTCGGCCAATCACAGTTTAGAATCGCCCTTTTTTCATGACTGGTGGACTTCTCCACCGTAGTCTAAACCGGCCCTGAATGTCATGATGCCGAGAGAAATGGATCCATCTGTTCCTGGACATTTATTCTGTGATTATTTTTTCTCATTAGAGTTAACCGAAAAGTCAGCTCAAAGCGGATTTTTATTTATTTATTTATTTATTTTTTGTTTTCGGCACAAATAATGGAGTAACCTTTACTGCAAAGAAGGAAAAGAGAGAATATAAATACACACCCACCCCGCTAGGTCCGGCGAGGCCGGGTGACTCCTAGACCTAACTAAGCAAAGAGGAAAGTTTTAGCAAACTCCTCTTGAACTCCTCTTGAACTCATATTGAAATATAAATAGACCGAAAACTAGTTCATGATGAGTTGGGAGACAATTTAAAGCAAGCCACTGTCATTATTCTCCACACCTTCTACCAAACCTCCAAGCCCATGGCTCATAAGGGGACAATCTATGACACGAAACAATTCAACCCAAGTATAGCTCAAAAGAGAGGTTAGAAGTAGAGCAAAAAGGGAGGTTAGATGGGCTTCTTTTTTGTTAACTCAATTACTCTGTGATTATTTTGTGATTATTTTGTTAGCATTTTGGCGGTTGGCATAGCACTATGATAGAACCAGTGATCTCAAAACCACTTTATGATATTTAGAACATTATGCAACCTCCCAGATAAATGGTATCTACTTTTGCTACCCAGTGCATACAATACTCATTGACATTACGAACGAACACTTTATTCACGCCAACCTTCAAAAGAGGATCGGAGTTTCTATCTATCTTTCTATCTATCTACTCACGATACCTCTATAATATCCGACAATACCCTTGATGTATTAATGTGATACCATGATGATATCCGCAGATATCACCTCATAAAATTGCTACATATTTATAGTATGATGAGCATTCTCGCTACATTTTAATTTATTTATTTTTCATTTTCTCTCTTTGTATGTTTAGCAGCCCCATTTTTTTGGGTAGAAATCCAGCTAATTTTAGCCAGTTTTTAGATCACTGGATAGAACACACTCCGTTTTAGATGCTCTCCTCCAATCCTTCCAGACTTTTAAGCTTCCACGGCAATCCTTTATTTGGCATCCCAGACATGGATCTGCGTTGACTTGTTGACTCTGCCGGCCCACAAGGGGACAGTAAAATCAGGTTGTAAAACTAAATGTGTGGAAAATATTAGAGTTAACCGAAAAGAAGAGAAAATACATGTTAGGTGAGGTGAGTCTGACCCGTATCTAAGGCAGCCAAGCAAACTGGCATGGTTTCCAAAGAATTAAAAATAGAAAGCAGTGTGAACTAGTTTTGCCGTCAAAAAGTCTGCAAAACTCATTCTAAGAGGAGTTTTATGTCAGTAGCTGCGCTGGCTGAAGAGAGCCACTTGCAAGTTGCCTCTTTCTTCTCGGCCTCATGGCTTTATTTAAAAATAACAATATAATACAGCTGCCTTTATCCTACCCTGTAAGAGACAGAAGCTGTTATTGTCCCACGCCTTGGTTGGAGAGCATTAGGCCTTAATTGCGAAGCCTTGCATGGGCCTCTAACAGTTCCGGAGTCCATGGAGAACCGGAATCTTCAAACTTCATTTTTGATTTCACTTACACTCCAACACCTCATCGATTTCCGGATTCACGATTTTAGGGGGTCAAAACTCCTATTTTGATTTCGGTTAATTCTATTAAACCAGAGATTACACCATTGACCAACCGTTTATTGTGGTTGATTGCTTTTGCTCAACCCCTAACTGCCTGAGCGTCCATTTTTTGGACGATGTACAGATTTCATTCAAAATTTCTCATCCGATATGCACTTTTTGCAGTGTGAAATTTTTACTGTAAATTCTATAGGAAGTTAGCTTTATGCATTTGTGAAAAAATCTCCAAAAATCACTACACTTAGAGTATTACATTTCAACCAATCACAATGAATTTCATCCGTAGATTGTCAATATCTTATTTGTAATTGAATTACAAAATAATTTTAAATTTCACGTTTCAAATTTTATACAAAATTATTGAAAACAACAATCATAGATCTAACCATATGGATAGAATCTGAAATTCACAATGTACAACTTTTATTCACACATCAAGTTCAAAATCTCCCTCTAGGTTACATTTTATAATGCATCTTTGCAAAATTGCCGAATTTAGAGAGCCAGGGTTCTAGGCATTTAGGGGTTAACCCCTAAACGTACTAGGGTGTCTCTGGGACAATTTGAGAAAAAAAACATCATAAACTACTATTTAGAAGAATATTTTGGAATTGGTATACAAATGAAAGTTCTATATTTTGAATTTTAAATTCCAACCGTACAGTTTGATTCACTAATACTATCACTAATATTTAATTATCAAATATGAATTTTTAAATTAAAAATTCCTTCTAAATTTGATTACAAACAAAGTTTTAATATTTTTTGAGTACACTTTGTTGGGATGAATTTGAAATGAGATACTCTTAAACGTGGTGATTCTTTGAAATTTTTGTGTTTCTTAAATCTATGACCTTGTTTTTTAAAGGCCACTTTTGAACTACAGTCAATGCAATTTTGGCTTGGTCTCGGGGGGTGTAGTGATATGTTGGAGTAGCAATATACGTGCGAACAAATGATAGGGTATTTTAAAAACATGGGAACAAAAAATTATAAACGGACTTAGAGGTAATATAGGGTATCAAAAATGGCACTGGACATCTTTAAAGTACTATAGGGTATGGAATAATAGGTAATTTGGAATTATAAGTAATGCAAGCCCCTTTTCTATGAACCCAAAGTAGAAAATTACATAATGATAGCATGTGAAAAAAAAAAACCAAAAACAAGTAATACCCCCCTATAAAATAGTCGTTGTTCGCATTTTAATACACTGACCTCCCCGAGGGCTTGGTCAACGACTTGACATACTTCTACATTTGTAATTTTAGAAAAATATGTAATCGAGTATGACTATATCCAACCGTCAGTTAGGACAACAACTTGGTAAAGAATCTCCAAAAAAATCAAATGACTTTGATTCAAGCATTGATGAGAATATGAGAAGGGTTTGAATCTATTAGTCTCAAACCAGTCGTTCACTTTCTGGACGCTCTGACGTTTAGGGGTTAATGCCACATGCCCCCATAGCTACACTAAATAGGTAGATTAGTGTTAGATAATTATAAGATTTGAAAATATTATAGATTTTTACTCTCGACAATTTTTTTTTACCAAAGACATTGATTCCAATACTATTGAAAGATCCCCATCTTGACCACTATAGAGGGTAAAAAAATTGGTCAAGAGTAAAAACTTACAACATGTTTATGTAAATTAGTGTATTTAACACTAATCTACCTATTTAGTGTATTGATGTGATGTGGAATATCCCACATCATTATGTTGGAGGTGGTTAGCAGTCACAAAGACTATTTAATGTTATGATTGAGCTTTTGGGGGTAGGGGCCGTTTTTGGCAGCAGCGCCTGCCAAGTTTAGTGAGACCCCTCACAAAGCCCTTCTGACATACTCTAACATTGTAGCAACAACCATGTCCATACATTTATACCCAGTTCTTGATGTGCATATTGGCCAGTAGCCACATTCTAACACATTGTAATACAATGTCAATGACAATGGTTTTTCCTCATTTTTGAGTAGCAAATTCACAACTTTGCTTTCATTCTTTTGCAACCTTTTTTTACTTACATTATAGTGCACACTGAAATGAAGAAAAATATGTAACTTATTACCTCAACTAATAACATTAGCAATCCTTTTCATTCTACAAAGCAAGTTATCAGAAAGTGCTCTTAAACCGTTGATTGGGTTTTTCTCAAACGAAAAAGCTCTGTGAGGGCCTCCTTGATTTCGTAGATTTAACCAAATGAATAAGCTACAAGGATTCATGCTTATTATACCGCAAATCTACCTTCACCCTTTGTGTAAAGCAAACCGCACTGCTCTAGATTCTTTTGTTTGGCTTGTCGTACAGAGCCCCACTTTACAAGCAAACAATAAGGTAGTAACACCTTAAACAGACAGAATAAGGGAATTGGTAACCGGGGAGTGCAAAAAGCATGAAGTGAAACCATGAATGTGTTAGCTAATTGGAGACGAAGTGTTGGTTCATGGAATCAAAATTTTTGGACACATGAGCAATTTTACACGAATTTTTGAAGTGAAGGTGTTGTAGACACCTAATCAAAATTGTAGACTTACCCAAAAGAAACAGAAGGAACACATGGACAAAACTGGTCAATGCTTCCATCTCATTGGTTCCATCTCATTGGTTCTAATGAACTTTTAGTGAAGTTGTGGTTCATTTTAGGTACACTCCCAATCACTTTGAGGTGAAATTATAGGAGGCGGGAATGGGTACTTGGCAGTTTAAGGTGTTACTACCTTATAAGGTTCTGGAACCCTTGTAAGTTGTACCTAGGAATAAAAATTGTTGTACGAAAATCCCTGAAGCAGAATTCAGAACATTGGACATGCTACGTAATTCTTTACCTAAAAAAATTATACCGTACGTGGAAAGTAGGGTCGGCACTTTCATGTCAAATAATTAATAAGTTAAAGCAGTGGAGGTCGGCACTTTCAAAAGCAATTATTAAAAATTTGGCTATAATAGAGAAATTCGCAAACTAAGAGGACCAGTGCTCCTCAGTTGAATCCTGCATCCCGTATATATTGAGATAACCGAATAGTCCTCACACAAGCTCAAGAGTGGTGTGCCGGTCTTAGATTGGAAGTCCACAAGGCTCTTGGGGGCCACGAGGTCCAAGGTTCAAACCTTGGCGGCCACTATTATTGAACCTTGTGGTGCATTAATGGGCGGACCCCGGCGGCATACGCGGTGGCGCGCCTTGACTCGGGAGCAAACTCACTCACCCTACTTCACTTACCGGAAATATAACTCATCCGGTTTTTATTTTTGGAGCCCGACACTCCTACTTTTATTGTCTTGTGAGGCAGAATCTTTACTGACGCAGTACCGGAAGCCTGAGATTTCAGGACTTTACGAATTTCTCTAATTAATAGACAACATTAATTTTTTTCGGTAGTTAAACATTTTTTTTTCTACGATTTTAATTGAGTGTTATGTTTTCATCCAATTTCAACGATAATGGTCTAAGTTGGAATTACGATTTCAATGAGCACTCTCTTTTCTCTTGATGTAGAGTTTGTTTTATTTATTTCAACTTTTTGTTGACTTTACTTTTGTTGATTTCGACAAAATACTTTAAAAAAATATTTTATTTTTCGGCATTTACTGGGGGAATTATTTTCTGCCGACCCTGTCTTCTGTGTACAGTAGTTGAAATTTGGAAGTTCACAACAACCCTGACTCAAGAATCACATGTTTTGAATTTTTTTATCTACCATGCAGTTAGAACAAAAGGATGAATCTTTGCAAGGGCTAAAGAACCTTATGGAATATTAGTCTGTTTGTTGTGAATGGGGTCTCCAACTCTTTGTTGAGATAGGATTGTGAGTGAAGTTACATTAGAAGAGATTAGAAGTTCCAAAGGGCCGTTTTGAAACTCGTGCCATAGTGTAAATTTATTTATTTATTTATTATTTTAAAATTTTAAGAAGGTATAAAAATGTATAAAAATATATTTTAAAAATGTAAAAATTATTAATAAATTATTTTTAATTAAAAATATATTAAAAATTTAATATCCAATTTGATGTGGACTTGAGGCGAGTACATCATATCCATGTCGATTTTTTTTTAAAATTATCCAAAGTTTTAAATATTTTACTGAATTTTTGAAATAGTCTTCTAGAGGCCTCAGATTTCCTATATTGCATTGTTACTTCAAAGCAAGAGGTGGAGCCGTATGATGCAAATGGAGCGTTGGGATCTCTGCCAGCCCAAGCAGTCCTGAAGGAACTAAGAGCAGTCCTGAAGGAACTAAGAGCAGTCCTGAAGGAACTATTAATCTTTCAACTTTGGCATCCTCCCAATGGCTAAAAAATGGCCCATTTGCCATGAAAATCTTGTCACAAGATAAGCTACATGTTAATGACAAGTGTGCCAAAATTCAAGCCCAAAAAACTTTAAAAAAAAAAAAACTCACAATCTACCAACGTGTATGTCCTCCACTTGCTTCTATCACTGCTTGTAACCTAGTAGGCATGGAATGACATAGCAGAAGGAGCTTTTGACCACTATTAATCTTCCACTCTCTTTCAATAACTACTCTTAAGTCACTTGTATTTTTAGGGCATATTGAACCATGTTGAACTGCATCTTTCAAAATCTTCCAAAGATTCTCAATTGGATTGAAATCATGAGAGTTTGCGGGAGCAAGTTGTTTGGATAGAGGAGTCCACTTTTGAAGTTGGAAAAAACTCTAGACAAATTCATGTTTGGAGAACTGTGCATGACCACTATGCTTCAAGTTGAATAAAAATATTACAACGGAATAAAAACATTCCTTGACAAAAGGAGGAATATTCCGCCCCAATGGTCCCACGATGAGTAACAGTTAAAACATCACATCGCAATTGGTTGTGAGGCTCCAGGATTCCTTACCAGAAAGAGAACCTTCTACCTTGTAATAAAAAAAAAGTATAAAATCATTGCAATTGATTCCTCAATTTGTTTCCCCCAAAAAAAAAAAAAAAAAAAAAGAAAAAAAAGAAAAGAAAAGTATAAAATGTTGATGAGCCCCTTAACTTACCACTCCTCTAATGAAGGGGTTCTTAGTCTGCAGGATTCGTCTAATCCCACGAAGTTTCTGCGTAACTCAGGTGAGCCTCTTCACCTTTCCAACGGAATGTACCCGATGTGTACATTTCAGAACGAGAATGTACCTTCCCGTTACATGCAGGTGCCAGATGGGTACCATTTTTTGGGGGCCTTGGGACCACGAAGGGCTCCTGAATTGGGGCCTCATGTTTCTTACAGGGGGGCCCCCGGACAGGTCACGCTGCCCGGAGAAGAAATAAATTCCCAATATAGTTCTTTGTACACCTCCCTTTTTTCCCACAGTGAGTCGGTCCCATTGCTTGCCTTAACCACAGCTACCTTCTCTCTTTGCTCCCTTCCTTCGCTGATTTCCTTTCCTGTGCCTCCCTCTTGCCTTTGCCTTGGCTTGCTTCCCTCTGCTCTCTGCTCCCTCACTCCAGTACTTGAATAAATAGCTAGGCTTGACGGGACGTGGAAGGGGTGACATATGCCGGCCAGCCTCTGCAAATCTCAGTACTGCTCTCGGGAGTAAGCAGTGGCCATCTCTGCTGTCATTTCGATCTGTTGCGGTAGCTGCCTTCCCGTTCTCATTCTCATCTTCATTCACTGTAATTTCATATGGACGTCTGATGAGCAAGTCCTCTCGTTGTATCCCATGCAGGTCAACCTCACTTTTTCATTTTACATGTCACCAGTAGGAAAGGCGTTGCTTCTCACTCAGAACACTGTTAGAGTTTCTGCCCTTCGTGACAAATCGCAGTCACCAAATGTTGAGCACCTAAGCAGTGAGTGCAAAGTGGCGCCTTCACCTTGTAGTGTGTCCACTTTAATTTCCCTCACTCCACTCCACTCAACCGTCAGCTTACTCGCTAGATCTGTGCCTCGACATCGATCGATCTCGCTCGACGTACTGCAGTCACGCATTTAATTGCTCAGGAGTTACAATCCAAACCGGTCCCTACCTTCACTGTATCTTCTCTTCATCTACATATGTCTCTATGCAATCACCCCATTCCACCTACTCATCGTCTATATATATTCCTTCACCTCATTTTTCTTGTGTGTGTGTGTGTGTGTGTGTGTGTGTGTCGCTCAAGTGCAATTTCGTCGATCCTCACACCGACAACGTGCGGGAGCTAGCTTCAGTGAGCTTTGCGTTTCAGCTGCGTCAGCTTAATAACTGTCAATTTTGCGTCGGAAAATGTAGAGCCAGATTAGCTGTTTGTAAATTCCGTTTTCTCTTTCACACTACAGCTGTACACAGATTGAATGACAGTCTAATGCTGATGTCTCTCATTGTACGTTTATGACGATCGAATTGTGTAGCTGCACCCTGGCTGTGGTTGATGGTAAATTCTTGTATTATTTGCAGGAGAAGCCGGCGATTGAGTCAGCGCCCAGATTACATGAACCCACAGTCAATGGCGCAAGCGAACGCTGCACAGAGCGGAGCGGCCCGGCCACCGAATGTTCCTGCCGCGGACGGACCTGCGGCGGTTGCAGGCCTTGGCGCGGCGGGAGCGATTGCAGTTCCCGTGGGTCCAGCACAAGCACATTTTGATATCGAAGCGGCTCTTCTGCTGGGGCCTCTGCCGACACAATCCAACCTGGGCTGCAAAATCCATGCCAGGCTTCATGTCGATGACACCTGGCCACCCCAGTTGTAAGAATTCCGGTCTTTTTTCAAAGAGACCGGCGTAATAAAGTGTCTCTTCCACCCACCCGTGGTTTGATGTCCACTGGACAAAAGACCAGTGGTGTAAGAGTACACTACAAGGAGAGGCGTGATTTCTCTCTCGGGAGGATCCTGTTCATTGTTTATTATTATTATTATTTTATTGTACACGCTTGTCCTACTTGACAAATCGCAATCACCAAGTCCAACCAAAAATTGGTGACTGCAAAGTGGCGCCGTTTGACTCAGAGGCAGTGAAAAGCAACGCCTTCTCCTTGTAGTGGTACCTCCCCTTTCCAGAGTAGACATTTTAGTAACCCAGTTGGTGTGCATATTGGCTTGATCCGTCTGTTTTTCTACATTTGAATTGGTTTTCATGTTTTTACTGTGGAGGTGCGAGTATAAAGACCGTGTGATTGTGTTTAGTAGATAGGTGATAGATAGATATAAACTAAGGTCCTCTTTCGAGGCCGGCGTGAAGCTTAACTTCAGAGTTCTGATGGGGATCTGGTGTAGTATACTTGGTATGACCGCATCACTTGTGTTTAGTATATATGGATCTTGTGCAAGAATGAACATGTGGAGGTTTCAGAGTATGTTTTTTCTGCACTGATCATGTACTAAGATTTGTGACTACTGGAAAATAATTATGACTTTGATATGTTTTGTGTCTCTGGGGTCTCGCCAGTGACAGGTGCTGTCCTTTTTCCCGTGGGACCTGTGCCTGTGAGTATGTTGATGTTAGAATAATGAATACAATTATTGTTACCTTAAAGTTCTTGATGTACTTTTGGCCAAAATTCACTAGAAGAAGTATGGGCTTTTGTGACTATAACCGTTATGATTAGAAAATGTCCTTACAATTTCTTTTAGTCATAACAGACATTTTCTAGTCATAACACTTTAATTAGAAAAGCCCATTAGTATTTCTTTTAGTGATTGCCTCAAAACAACTCCTTTGAAAGCAATATTGTCTCCTGATTTTAATAAGCTTTATTTTATTCTCATGACGTTCTTATTGGTCTTTGTTTATGATATTAATGACATGTAATATGCCTGTAATTCCTACAAGTGAACAAAATCAACAAGACACGTAGTCTTTGGTTTTTTACTTTTACAAATTTTTTTTACCATCTATCCGTATAACTCCTAAAACCAAAGTTCTTTTTTGTAGTCTCTCCCCTTTTGGCCTAATATAGACAACACATGTCGATACACCCATGTCAAATGGTCCATTCACACCAAGAAGCTCCAAGAATGCTTCAAGGTAAATTTTGAAAATAAAATACAATTTCTTACAGTGTCAAAGCCTTGCACAGGGAGATAAATAGTTACAAGATTCCCATATGGGAAACACCGACAAAATTCCCACAATTGTAACTTTCCCAAATAAAAAATACACTACAACCTTCCCAAGAAAGTTACAATTGTGGGAATTTTGTCCCGCTTCTCATATGAAATTCCATGTGGGAATGTCTTAACCCTTAAACGTCCCAGTGTGCCACTGCGGCCAACAATACTGAGCTGTATTTGGTAGTATTTGAACCTCGATTTGAACATTATAGGTTTCACATCTTGGAATTATATTGAATGAAAAATGTTAATTGATCAATTTTTACACTAGTGGTGCATGCATTACTTTATATTACTACATTATTTGTATATAAATACAAATACAATGATACTATATACTATCCCCATGGGACGTTTAAGGGTTAATTTCTCCCTGTGTTGTTTCTTCCTACTTTTGGCCAATGCATATGCGTTGGTGGAGCAAAAATTTCTTACGGCACCCAAAATGTGTTGGAGCAGCTTCTTGCATGCGTGGTACAGGTCTGGGCTGAGGCAGTCTACTTGCCCTCAGTCGATATTTATGCCCTGCCATACGTGGTCCCCTATTGAAATCTATTTGTCTTCATCATTTTCTTCATAATTTGTCAGAACTTTCAGCCTTTCACTTGCACTCATCAAGCACTGCTTTGAGATTCTTGGAATGACATGTTGGTGTGATGGGAGAGGGATCCTGATGGTACTTGTCCTATTTCATTAGTAAGAAATGTGTCGTTTTTCACTTGCTATAAATGAAAGGAATGAAACCGCGTCAAGCACATGGGTTGTGTCAATGCTGGTGAGTGGTTTTGGTGAGTGGTTTTGGTCACAAGAAGACAAAAATTTAGGTACAATATTTTGTCACTGTTCACTGTTTTCACAAAGTGGGGAATGAAAAACGACAGGTCTACGAGCTACTAATGTTAGTGATTCAACTTGTGTTCCTTGTGAGTGAGTTTCTGCCCTGGCTATTGCACTTCTGGGAAGTTGTGAGGCCTCATGGAATGCTATGGAGATCCAGCCTGGAGCAAGATTGGTTTTGCAGGAGAAACATGAGAAGAATCTCATGTCAGCATTTAGCGTCTTTTGTCAAGTCTTTTGCTACAAATGTAAACGTCTTATTCAGAAAACCATACATGTCCTCTTTCAATGAAACTCTTGAGTATTAATAGCAGGTTCAGTTTCTGGCAGAATGGGTGAATCTCTGGTCACAAAACCAGAAATTATTCTGAATTGGGTTTGATTGCAGATGATATCTCATCTTACACTGAACACATTAACCCTTAAATGTCCCATGGGGATAGTATATACACTGTTGTATAATTGGGATTTGCTAGCAACAAGAAACTCTAAATTGGGATCTCAATAACTCACTAGAACCGCATTGATCTAAATTTCAACTTCTTTTTTGAACTGAAACCCATTAAAGATGTGAATTCAATTCAAATACAACCAAAATACAACGTATTCTCCTGGTCGCGAAGGCATGGTCACAAAAGCACGTTCAGACGTTTAGGGGTTAATTGTTCAGAGCCAAGCAGAACATATTTATTTTTGGATGTGATCTGCTTCTATGGGATTCTCTCAGCTCACAGAACCGCGAATCTTAAACCTCCTGTAATTTCAAGTTTATTGCTACAAAGCTGTATGGTTATGGTTCTAAGTATAAGGTTTACATAGAAGCTACCCTATGTACAGTACAGTACAAGCTATGTGGTGTTGACAAGTTTAGGGTTTAGGGTACACCAGAGCTTGAAATCTTGAAGCAAAAGGATACTTCTTGTATGAATTCAGTTGAGTTGGGAAAAGCCCTGAGGACCTTGCCAATTAGAAAAGTACTCCGAATCCCGAGGTTGGGTATAGTTGTGAGGAATGGTAAGTTAGGTGGAGTCTAGGACCTTAAATAGTTTCTAACATATGGGAACATGTTCAACACTGAAATGTATTGTACAATATCTACCAACAAGTTTACGTTCACAGCAGTCATTCTGCAGAAACAAGGCATATATCTCCAATTTTGAATTGCCATCATTTGCTAAACACGATCCAAATCGCAAACGGAAAAGTGCGTTGGAGAGATAAAGAAATCTACTTTACTTATATATTAAGAATTTACAAAAAAACTTATAGACTTACAAGTAAATATAGAATTTTTTGACAAACTATCTACTACCTAGTGCTACCACCATTAGCTTTTATTACAGCCTTCATTTGGTGATGCATGCTAGCAAGGAGAACTTCAATCATCTCTAGAGACACCTCTTCCCATCACGCTTCCCATGCCCTTTGAATAAATTTTAAAAAATAAATTTTACAGGAGCACTGATTCTCTGCCGCACTTGCCTTGGGTGACTAGTGTGTCAGTGACTCCTAACTGCCCTGACTACAACAGTGCGGGATCATTCAGATATACTTCGAGTATGGGTGCTTTCTGCTCACATGGCAGTGGACTAGTTTGTACTTAGGCCCTTATTGGCCGAGGTCCTGGTAGTAGGCCTTACTATTAAATTAGTATTGTTCTTATTCTTATTATTATGTGTAAAGTCCACTTTGTGTAACGCCCCATTAAGTTATCTATCCCGGCCTTCAGTTTGCTTTGGATGCAAATGTCAGTGAACTACTGTAAATCCTTTCATCTAAACCAATTTTCCGTAACCCCAACTTGTCTGGGCCTTTCTCGTAGAGCCCTCACTGCCCCGAACATCATGACCATGGCAATGTAGTGGATCCTTTTTCAGTGGCCTCATTGTTTGTAACACTTTAGGTAGTACAAGGGCAGGGCTTGATATGAATTATGGTTTTCTTTTTTCTTTTTTGGAATGGCAGGAAAGATAACTTGATTTTGACAAACGCATGACCACAGTACAGTGGTACAGTCTGTACACAATCGTGTACAGACTTTTGAGTAGAATTTCTTTTGGTAGACAAACTAATGAGTAGAGCACAGATTTGGAACCATGTTTCCAAAGGGCATAAATGTAATTATGATGCAGAATCGATTTTCGAAAGGCAGCCTAGCTAGAGGGGCACCCTCATTGACCTTAAGTTGACCAGGGACGAAACGAGTATACAGTTAGACCTCGATAAGTGTTAGGGGTCTGATAAGTATTAGGGGTTGGGAGCATACTTTTAGTTAACACTTAAACACTAGTAACACATAACACTTATAGAGGGAGATGCCGATGATTTGTAACACTTATAAAAAATAACACTTAGAAGAATTAAAAAGGTAGTTAACATAACATTTGTAGAAAAAAATGGATGAAATTACAGAATATTGATTCATTATTCATCTAAGTCCGTCGAAAGAATGAATCAATAGTACTTTGGCAAGTTTCTGCTACACGCCAAGATTCTACTTGCTTTTCTAATGCTTCAATATTCCTAATAGATAACATGGTGTCATTAGGTCTTTGCTCCAAAAACTTCTTCACAGTTTGAAGCCTACAACCTCTTCTTCTATATCGTGAAGATCACTATCTTTGTGTTCACTACCTTGTTGTTGAGATGGAAGCATTTCAATAATTTCTTCATTAGTGGATTGATAAAGGTTATTCAAATCAAACTCGAGCTTATAATTTAAATACTCTTCAACATTCACTTTGTTTCCGCTAGAATGGACATCTAGAGTCACTTTGCAATTAGAAACTATTACTTTACCTCAAAATTATCTCCCCCCAAGCGATGGCTCTTACGAAAAGCCTTTTTTTGGAAACTTATCACTTACCGAGGTAAAATTAACAAAGTCGAGAGCGCGACATTGCATAACACTTAACACATAACACTTACTAGTCTTAAATAATTGTAAGGGAGCGGAAATCTCCATAACACATATAGAGTTTTAACACTTATCGAGGTAACACTTTTCGAGGTCTGACTATATTAGGAATAGTAGGGGGCAGTAGATGAAAGGAAAGAAAAGAAAGGGGATGGAAAATGTGGCGAGTGTAATACCCAATCAAAAGTACATTGAAGCGCACAGCGAAGGAAAGGAAAGAGCCTGGGACGACCGACAACGAAATTGACCTATCCACTGCAAGTGCACCTCAGTTGGAAGTGGAGGCCCACGCCACCTCATGAATCGCTCTTACTACAAGCTCATTAACTCACACCTAGTCATTGTCTATATACTCGTTCACCTCATTTTTCTTGCGTGTGTATCGCTCAAGTGGAATTTCGTCGATCCTCAAACCGACAACGTACGGGAGCGTGGATTTGCGGTTGTCGGTTTGAGGATCGACAACGTACTCAGTGGATTTGCGTTTCAACTTAACTGTCAATCAAAATGCAGAGCCAGATAGATTAGCTGTTTGTAAATTCCAGGCTACAGTACACAGCTGATTGATTGACAGTCTTACCCGATAATTAATGCTGATGTGTCCCATTGTACGTGTGTGACGAATTGTAATATTCATGACTTAGCTGCACCCTCACTACAACAGAATGAGTCCTTTTTCAGTGGTCATTTTTCACTTGGTGAGTGTAACTGGTCACATAAGACAAGGTTTTCTTTTGTCTTATGTGACCAGTCACACTCACCAAGTCACTGAGAAAAGCCTCATTCTGAACATGTAGTGCCTGGCTGTGGTTGATGGTAAATTCTTGTTTTTTGCAGGAGAAGCCGGCGATTGAATCAGCGTCCAGATTACATGAACCCACAGTCAATGGCGCAAGCGAACGCTGCACAGGGCGGAGCGGCCCGGCCACCGACTGTTCCTGCCGCGGACGGACCTCCGGCGGTTCCAGGCCTTGGCGCGGCGGGAGCGATTGCAGTTCCCCTGCTGGGTCCAGCACAAGCACGTTTTGATATCGAAGCGGCTCTTCTGCTGGGGCCTCTGCCGACGCAATCCAACCTGGGCTGCAAAATCTATGCCCAGCTTAATATCGATGACAGGTGGCCTTAACCATCCCAGTTGTAAGATCTCCAGTCCTTTTTCAAAGGGACCGGCGTGAATAATAAAGTGTCTGTTCCACCCACATGTGGTTCAATGTCCACCGGACAAAAGACCATTGGTGCAGGAGCACCTGCCCTTTTGGTGCAGGAGCACCTGCCCTTTTGGTGCAGGAGCACCTGCCCTTTTGGTGCAGGAGCACCTGCCCTTTTGGTGCAGGAGCACCTCCCCTTTGGTGCATGAGCACCTCCCCAGTTTGTGTACATATTGGCTTGATCCGTTCAAGTTTTTTTTTACAGGATTAGTTAGAAGCCATCCCAGTTGTAAGAACTCTGGTTGTTTTTCAAAGGGACCGGGCGTGAATAAAGTGTCTGTTCCACCCACCTGTGGTTTGATGTTCACTGAACAAAAGACCAGTGGTGCAGGAGTACCTTCCCCTCTAGAGAGTAAACACTATAGTAGCCCAGTTTGTGTGCATATGGACTTGATCCGTTTGTTTTTCTATATTTGGATTGGTTACAAGCCATTCCAGTTGTAAGAGCTCTGGTCCTTTTTCAAAGAGACCAGCCGTGAATAAAGTGTCTGTTCCACCCACCTATGGTTCAATATCCACGAAACAAAAGACCATTGGTTCAGGTGTACCTCCCTTTTTGAGAATAGACACTATAGTAACCCAGTTCATATATACATATTGGCTTGATCTGTTTGTTTTTCTACATTTAGATTAGTTACAAGAACTTTGGTCCTAGTTGCAAGAACTCCTGTCCTTTTTAAAAGGGACCAGCCGTGTCTGTTCTATCCACCCGTGGTTCGATGTTCACCAAACAAAAGACCTGTGGTGCAGGAGTACTTTCCCCTCTTTCTAGTAAACACTATAGTAACCCAGTTTGTGTATATATTGGCTTGATCCGTCTGTTTTTCTACTTTTGGATTGATTTTCATGTTTTTACTGTGGAGGTGCCAGTATAAAAACCGTGTGATTGTGTTTAGTATAAATGGATCTTGTGCAAGAATGATTATGTGGAGGTTTCAGAGTATGTTTTTTCTCCACTAATCATGTACTAAGATTTGTGACTACTGGAAATATGTTTTGTGCCTCTGGGGTCTCGCCATGACAGGTGTTGTCCATTTTCCTGTTTGCAATGAAATTTGCTTACATTAATTTGGAAGGAAAAATAGATAAATAAATGTTTTCTATTGTATGTGGACTAGTAGGACCTGGGCTTGTGAGTATGTTGATGTTAGAATAATGAATATAATTATCGTTACCTCAAAGTTTTTGATGTAATTTTGGCCAAAATTCACTAGAAGAAATATAGGGTTTTGTGACTAAAATCGTTATGACTAGAAAATGTCCTAGTAACAAACATTTTTTTAGGCATAACAGACATTTTCTAGTCATAATACTTTAATAAGAGAAGCCCATTAGTGTTTCTTCTAGTGATTGCTCTCAAAACAACCCCTTTGAAAGCAATATGAGTCTCTCGGGTTTTGATAAGCTATTTTAAACCCCTAATCGTCCCGATGTTCATATGTTGGACGTTTTTGAGGGACATTCACCTTCGAAGAGCTGTAACTTTTGCAAAACGTGTTCGGTGTTGATGAGATTTTGGAAATACAAACTAGATGATGTATGAAATGTGTGGTAAAACTTTCAGATTGATCCAAGATGAATTGAATTTTTGGTGATCATTTGAAAATAGGTATCTTTTTTTTGGACAGTTTATGTGAATTTTGATGAGTTTATGTGAATTTTGACGGGGGCTTTTATCTCCTTCGTCCCAAGTCCGTTTTCAATAAAACTTATTGTGTTGCATTCTCCTTGAAGTTTAGTTATTATTATAAACTTTTCATGTCAATCCATGTTGTTATGAATGTTGGGAGTCATTTTAGTACACGGGTCTAGTTTGAACACTTTTTGCGGTTGGTACAACTTTCCTGCCTATGATAAATTCACTAGCAGCACCAAGTCATGAATATTACAATAATGCTCAGACGGATCCAACGGGAATCGAATTGGGACCGTATAATTGTAATACAAACGTCTTTCTCCAACCAACTTAGGAACCATGACTTGGCGATCATCAAACATAAACCTCGTTTTATACCATTACAAATGATGTAAATACTTGATAAATGGCTATTGTGGGTTACTTTTACTAGTTTTTGGTTACTAAAGTGTCTAATCCCGGAAGAGGAGAGTAGTCTTGAACCAATGTTCTTTTGTCCGGTAGGCATTGGCTCATTGTCAAGACGAACAAACACTTTATTCACGCCGACCTCGCAAGAGGACCGGAGTTTCTATCTATCTATGTGAACATTTTTTGCTTTTTGATTCAAATATGTCACTTTTTGGGTTACTTTTTGACATTGCTAGGCCATTTTAGAGCACATAATTTTTTTGTATTGAGGCTTTTTTGGTACCAATGTGTTTATATGATGATTTTGAACTACTTTGTAGTTCAAAGTTTTTTCATTTGAGTAATTTTGAAAACAAATTTCACCTCTAACTGTGTTGCTGGGAAAATTTCAGCATTTTTTTAGCACTAAAACACAATGATCTTGCAATCTATATGACCAAATGACCCCAAAATTGATTCACATGATCTACAACATGTATGTTACAAGATTGTACGGTTGAGATTTCTGTACCTCAGTTACATTTAGACCTATAACACATCAAAAGTGATGATGATTTTATACCCAAATAAGCTCGGGACCCTTAGGGGTTAATTCCCATGGTATTCTTATTGGTCTTCATTATGTTATTAATGTCATGTAGTATGCCAACATATAAACTTTAGCTAAACAATTGGTAGAATCAATCAAGGAATCCATTTGGATTCATGGAGGCTCGGGGAGGTCACTCTTTGTATCATTTAAGTATTGCGTGTGAACAAAGGGTATTTAAAAGTACCTTAAAAATTAAAAATAATTCTTAATATAATTAGTAATGTTTCAAGAATATTTTTATTTTAATTCTTGTAATGAATTGTGAGCATCCTATATTAATGTAAATCATTTATAAAAAATATTTTCGAAAATTTATTTGGACCCTATCTTTGTTCGCACTTTGTTACGTAATATTTGGAAGTGACCTCCCCGAGCTTGGAGGTTACTTTTAAAGTTATGTAGGCCTTTCTAATTCACATATTCCTTGTGATGATTTCCTCTACTATGTACAATAAGTAGACAAGCACTCAGGATGCAGGAAACAATATCGAAACAAGAATTCTAATAAAATTCTAGATGGTTTATCATAACATTCTTTAGCAATTGTGTAAAACTGGCCCTTTTTGAATGTTGACGGAAACCAAGAAAACCAAGGCATGCATGGCCAACACCTGTATTCTCCCTTTTGGTACCTCCAACTTGAGATGAGTTTGAGATTGTTACTCAAAAATAAAATTTGTTAGTATTTTATTTTATTTAATTAATTAATTTGTTTTTGTTTTGGATCGATGTTTTATTACAAAATTGCTATACAAAATATAGTGTCAAAAAAGCGGTAAAACAAACATGTGTCAATGTTGTTGCATAGATACAAGAACAACTTGAAAACAACTAAATCAGTGTCATCTAGTGTTGGTCTATAAACACAAGAACAATTTGAAATAGCTAAACCAATGTGATCTATAGCTTGAAGATACAAGAACAATTCGCAACAATCTCTTGCTGCCCTACTTTCGCCACACGTACGTGTACGCTCTAATTGCGCACTCCCTATTAGCACAATTTGATGATCGCATTAAACAAACGATACATTTTCATTGCCTCACCATTCCCTCTACTATCACAGAAGGTTGGCATACAAACGTGATAATATGGACAAAATGTGAAAAGGGTGAATGTTTTAGAAATTAGGGTTTTAGAAGTGAGAAGCTAGCAGGTCTTCATAAATCATGGAGTGGAGTAGGAATTTTAATAAGGTTGGAATGACCGTTTTGTTTTGGACTGAATCAAAAAGTTGTGGTTTAGGGGATGGTCACAGTAGGGGTGTTATTGAAAAAAATGAACATTAGAACAATGATTTCTTTTCAAACTTAGAAAATTTGGCACCTTACAAATAAACAATAATTGATAAAACCTTATATCTATTTCTTTGGACAAGAAATTAGTTGGTGATTGAAAGGATGTGTTTTCATTTTTTTTCTTTCTAGAACCTTTCTTCTACTTTTGTAGGAGTCATCAATGTTTGAAATATTCCATTCACCAATCCATTTTGAGAATCAATATTGATGTTTGGCTTTTATAAATACACTAAGGTTCGCTATACTACATTCCTCATGGAAAAAATGTTCTGCTTTTTCTCTCTAATATGGCGTATTGACGTCATTCAATATTCTCACTCTTCTATATGAAATTGGTCTTCTCAGGGTTGTGCAATTATGGATGTCTGAGTGGATTCGTTTTCTTTTTTGATTTCTTTGCATTCGATATTCCCAACGATTTGGAAAATATTATGGAAATAGACAGACACTAGTTCATTTGGGTGGGTAGGGTTAATGCAGGAGACGGATGTGATGCTACCGGAATAACAGGCTGCGCAGGAAGAGGCAATACATCTTTTGCTTGATACGTTTTGCCGAGCACATGCCGAAGGTGAATTTTCCCAACTCTTTTATAAATTGCTATGCACTACAATTAGGTCGGGAATCCATTCCCCATTATTTGATTGGAATTTTGTTTTCTTGACTTGTCCCCATGTCTGAGAGAATTCCAATGCATTAATTAAAGCATGTATTATTTGGATATCGTACGAATATTTTTATGAATTGTTGAATTTTGAGGTAGTAGGGTCCTAGTCACAAGCTTAGACTAACTTTAAACCTTCACGGAAGTTTGGGGAGTATCTTTGATTGTGATAGAACCTATTTCTTCACTCAACTTGTTTTAGGCAACTTTGGCAGACAAATTGGCTCCTACTTGACATGTGGAAGTTGTCCAATTTAATGTCTCCACAACATTATAGATTTTTAGTATTTACTAGTGATGGATTAGGAATTACCAAAGGTAGTTGAAATCTAGACCTTTCTTAGATTTCAAATATCTTACCCTTAGCATTACCATTCAAACTTTTGTTACGGTTAACATAACCATTCAAGCTACCCTTGCCATTACTTGGCCCATCACCCGTCTTTACAAGGATGTGCAAGTATAGATTGTGTTATTAGAGGGTTGAGTGTATCTCATTTCTTAGCACTTACATTGTAAATTGGTGACTTTTCTACCCATGTTCCTACCTTATTAGTGGTCTCATGTTACTTGTTTCATAAGCATCTATGCAACAAGAGGCTCTGTCCCTCATTTAGTGTACCTACAAAGCTACCAGAGGTATAGCTCCACTGTAGATGTACTGTATTTCATGTTAGGGACTTAGTCTGAGTTTCCAAGTAGCAACACACATTGTTCATAAAGAACATACTCTAAATTTCTCACTTCACTGTAGATTGTAGCTTGAATTGATGCAATTGGCCTCCTCTCCAGCCAGAGCCATTGTGTGAGCAGTGCCCTCACACGGCTGTCCCTATTTTTTCATTGCAGATCATATGTCGGACCATATGAAGCTGGGGTAGTGGCGTTTGCCCTACGTGGCTATGCTGCACAGCCATACTTCCTTGCATTTACCCCTGATAAGGCAATTGGAATTGTTGCTGCACGCCTCTGGCGCTTCTTTGGGCCCTGTCCAATGCTCTGCGCTCTGCACTTTCATGTTGTTCATGAACCCCTATCAAATATTGCCAAGAGACCAAGTGTCAGTAGATCAAGTTGATGGTCCTTCAAAAGACGCAGGAATTGAACTGCAAAAGAAGAATGGGGATGAGAGGCCTAAGAACGAAATTGGAAATTGCCACATCCGAGAATTGTTTGAGTGGCGTTGGGAGGCTTGCTGCAGAGCCCAGAGTGTGCACGAAACTTCACACGGAACTGGACATAGCAAGAATAGCCAGGTGCAAGGTGAATTGGTGTTAAGGTTGGATAACCTATTACCACCAACTTCAGCAATCTGGCCTATTTTTGAGAGTGCTAAATTCCCAAAAAAAATATGACTGCATTCAAAATAGGTTTTGATGAGGATTGCAAAAATTTGCAACATCTAATTCACATTTGTCAATTTTATACAAAATTCCAAAGTGGAAAGTAACCTTTTACCCATACATCACATACCAATTTCCTACATTCACACTTTGTTGTTCCTAGATCCGCTCATGAGCTAACCCAAAACCACCACCTATTTTTTCGCAATTCTTGGCATGCCATTGGTCTACTTGAATAGTGAAATTGGTGGTTATGGGTCTCAATTGTGTTGGCTCCAAGAAATTCAGGGGTTTGCAGTGCGAAGAGTTGCATAGCTGCTCTACCGCCTTCCCATAGCATCTCGTATGAAAGGTGAACGTTATGAATCCGTTTTTCCATTGAAATTTCGGTATTCTGGTCACATCTTACCACACATGACTTCCTAGCTCTTAATTAAAAGCAGCTGTGGATTACCTGAACTCTCTGAGTCAAATTTACGAACGTTGTATGAGGTTATGTCAGTATAGGACCTCTATCTCAAGGTTTACTTGTTTTTGTTGTAGATTGTACAAGATGGAGAAGATCTTTATGTTTTGCTGGCTGGGGGATGGACCTTTCTCAATCGACTTCGCTGTTCAACTTCTTTCATATTTCCAGATCACTCAAACGAGTGATACTTTTCTCAAGGTGGGCACAAGTTTCCGTTCAAATCATGGTTACCTATTTACGTTTAGGGTATTGGCCTAAATCATATATACGATGAGGATGTTTGTGGACCGAAAATTGTGACTCTTCTTTGTTGAATGTCTTTCATGCTGCTTTTGATTTATTCTCATATTGGTTTTAGTCCATTCTGACGTTCAGCGATACAGGCAGAAAACCAATGGAGCACATTCTTACTGGCAACCTGGATACGTTATTTTAATATTATTGGAGCACGGGTTCTGAGTCTACATCATATGGTTGGTGGCATAGATCTTGGATCGATTTTGGCACACCTGCATACTACGCAACAGTTCCTTACTTGCAACAGGTAAGTTCAAATTTCTAATAAATTGTGGTTCCGTTTCTGTTTTACATCGGCTACTTCTCTCCTGAATTTTCCTGTCAGAAAATGATGAATTCCCAAGGAACTGGATGCTTTGAATACTCACTCCTGACCAAGCTAAACATAGAAAAGTTTGTTTCTATGAAATAGGGGCACTAGAACAGTTGTAAGCAATAATAATAGGGACGGCTACCGTATAACGAAGCGGGCACTTTTGACCATTTGAGCACGTAGGGATTAAAATATCATCTGATTTGAGACACTGCAGAAAGTTGTGACTAATAACCTGTGTGATACTTATATGGTGTAATTTCTAGAGCAACGTTTTGTTGAATAAAAGTAGAAGTTATCCTGACACTTCTATGGTGTATTTTGCAGCAGAAATGTTAACCCAGACGTGGACGGGTTCAGAGTGGCAGCGAAGGCCATGCCACAACTTGCAGCTGTCACTCTGATAGTGTCTTTGTTCACTTCCTGTACCCGTTTCGAACTACGAGAAGATTTCTTGTCAAAGCTGGCAACAGAAGCGTCTCAACAACAGCATGAAGTATCAGCCAGAGTTTTAGATATTCTAAGAAGGGTAACAACTGAAGAGGTTGCAGCGCCATTCGTCAAACCCCTCTTGTTTCATCTCGTCGGATTATTATCAATGGCAGCCATTTCTAGGCCTGACTTGATCCTTCACAAGTGGACTGCATTTGAGTACAAACGAAAGTGGGTCACGTCAAGATCTTCAACGCTGCTGTCATTGGCATCTATAGAATTGGAGCTGGATGAACGAAGTGGTGAGCCGAGGAGAACCATGTGGGACATTCTGCTGGAGTGGGTGATCACTTTGATCTCTCTTTGTCCAGAGTCCATTGGTGAACTCGAGAATCCTCGCCATGGGGAGATTTCGGGAGCTCTTGCTTTAGTCCTTGTTGTTGCAGGTCTGCCCAGAGAGACAGTTTTGATTCTCATACAGTCGGTCTCTTCAAGTTGGGCCTCGCTCTTGTCACAGATGCGTGTGGGACTGGAGAATGGGTTTCGTCAGCTGTGGCTTGGTGATAGAAAACCTACGGGCTCTGACTTTTCAGGTATTAAGGCAGAAATGGACTCCTACTTGCTTCAATTGCAAGGTATTGTATAGAGCACCATCACATTCTTTGCTTAAGCCATTGTAAGCTTGCACTTTTACTTTGAGAATTAGAATCAACGTTCTGGGTTAGCTAATGTTTTGTTAGCCCACTGTATTGTTCACTCAGACTGACTGCATTCATTAGTAATTCACCAAATTCAATGTAAACCCGACCAAATATTAGTAATTTGTAGCAGATACAGTACAAGAGAATGAGATACAACTATGATCATCTTTAAAAAGCCCATATTGTACTTTGTGTGTAGCCTTTTCCCCTAATTCCTTAGCACAATCAAGACGTTGCAAGCCACAACTACCGGAACACCATAGCAGGTTCGCCACCTGGCGAACGAATATTTATTTATTTTGAAAAAAATAAGGTTCGCCTCTCAAAAACTGAATTTCTCAATTTTCGTTTTTTAGCAACAAATCAGTAAAAATGACCCTAAACTAATTTATTCTATTTTCGATTTTCTGTCTTCAAAACTTTCTAATTTTTACGTTTTTTATTTTTAGAATTATTTTAAGACGAACCTGCTATAGTACTACGGTATCTATCTTTCGTGTTGGGCCTCATTTTTGCTATCCCTTGTGGTTGTGGTGTGGAAATGGTTTCATGTTGGCCTCGTCCTGCTTGCTCTCAGACCTGCTTTGTATGAGGGTGGAGGCCACCAATATTTGAAAGCCAACTTGAATCAACTATAGTAAGGGGGTGAAGAAGGAAGAAAACTTTGATACAACACGAGGAAGGAGAGTTGGGATTATGTTTTGGTCCAACCCAAATTGTCAAACGCGAGCTGTGTTAGGGTTCATAACATTCAGTAGTTGGTAGTGGCTCTGTTTGGCCCCACAAGAGAATGTACAAAATAATGGTGATCCCAAAAGACCTTCATCAATAGGTAACTAGACAAGTTGAGTTCCAAGATGATGAGTAGATGGATGGACCATCACAAAATCCGCCAAGTACCTCTTTTGTTTGCATGACATTCATCCCTTTTTTGCGGCCACGTGCGTCGTGGATGGAAAGAAAGGCATAGTGCATGAAGGCTATTGAATGTTATGTTTGTCTTTAGTGTAAATATCATAATATAATTTCAACCCATTAGAATATAAATTTAAGGAAATGGCCTTGGCTCTGTCATGTAAAGATTTTGGGTTGATTTTGTAGATTTAACCAATGAGTTGCAAGGATTCAAGCTTGTTAAACTACAAAGCCGCCCTTCACCCTTTACTTAAGACGGACCTCAATAATGCTCCTGATTCTTTATTTGGCTTGTCACATGGAGCCCCTCTATACAACCAAATAAAGAATCCGCTTCCTTAGAGCAGGGGACTCCGATGCTTGCCACTAAGAGCAAACCCAACAATTTTAAACCAAATGTGTCAATTTTAAACCAAATGTGTAATAATTTGAGGGCCATTTTTTATTTAGAGGAATGTTATACAAGAAGTAGCCCAACAACACTCCTTGTGCAAACACCATGGCAACTTATAAAAAGAAGATTTTATGAAAGTAACTTGATGACCTTGAAGCACGGCCGGTGAATAGTCTTTAAGCTTGTTATTTAATTGTTGATTGAGCAAAAATGCTTGCTTGGTGTGAGTAATTTGCTTGCGCCAAAGCTTTAAAAATGACGGGAAACCTCAAACTTTGACTCTAAATACTATTTTTTAGCATTAGTGAGTAGTTATTGGGCTTAACTTTGAAGCAAGTGAAATTGACTACACCAAATTTTGGTGTCAAAAATACTTGTTGGACATGCTCTTAGAGCATGCTCTGCTGCTCCGGACCAAATATGTTCGTTAAGCATTAAATTGAGGGTCATTTTTAACTTAGAGGAACGTTAAGCAAGAAGTAGCCCAACAACACTCCTCATGCGAACACCAAGGCAACTTATAAAGACAAGATTTTATGAAAGTAACTAAATGACTTTAAAGTAAAGGCCAGTGAATAGTCTTCAAGCTCGTTATTTAATTGTTGATTGAGCAAAGATGCTTGCATGGTGTGAGAAATTTGCTTTTGTAGATGGCGGGGAAACTCCAAACTTTAACTCCAAAAACCATTTTTTAGCGTTTGTGGATAGTTGCTGGACCAAACTTCGAAGCAAGTGAAGATGACTACACCAAATCTTGGCGTTGGTCCCTCGAAAACACCTGTTGTTGGGCATGCTCTGAAGGCTCTATAGAGACCGTGTTCTGTTGGATGGGAACTCTCTTCTAGCATTGAAGTTACAAATTCCATGCCCCACGATGGCGTAGGGTCTTGCTTTAGATTATTCTACAACTCACCATGGACTAATTTTGCCGTTTTTTAAAACTAAAAATGAGTTGAAGGTGAGTATGAGGTGAGTTTCCACTTTGAGGCACTCTTTTCATAACTCTATTGACAGAAAATAATCACAGAATAATCACAGAATAAATGTCCAGGAACAGATGGATCCATTTCTCTCGGCATCATAACATTCAGGGGCGGTTTACACTACAGACCAAGAACTCGTCCCATGCAAATTTGTGATTGGTTCCATCATAGATTTTAGCCAATCACAGATTTAAGAGTTGCATGGGACGAGTTCTTGGTCCGTAGTGTAAACCGCCCCTCAGTGACCCATCAAAATGACGAACTCCCCGTTTTTCAGGATTCATTTTTTCAAGAGTTTTCAGGATGTAACTCAACGTTGCTACATAGTTATATCATGATGAGCATTCTCGCTACATTTCAATTAATTTTTTTCATTTTTTTTCTTTGTATGTTTAGGAGCCCCATTTTTTGGGCAGAAATCCAGCTAATTTTAGCCAGTTTGGAGACTATCACTGGATAGAACCCAGGACGTTAAACCTGCTCTCCTCCACTCCTCCAATCCTTCCAGACAGTGGTGATTTTTCACAAGGTCCCTAACATGTCCAGGGACATGTTCAGAAAAAAAAACATTTCCAGTGGACGGGTTCTAAAAAAAATGAACCGGTTTTTCGACGGGTTAAATTCACTTTGGACAGGTTCTAAATATATATATTTTTAATGTAAAATTACCCAAAAAAATAAATGGTGCAAATATCAATTACATTATGTCATATATGACATGTGAATGTAAGCATAATGGAGTCAAACCACTAATACCTAATCAAAATACCAATCTTCAAGAGCTTGATTCACCTGCACACAATGATTCATCAACTACAATATTTAGAACCTTTGTAACACAATGTCAAAGATTATAATTGAAGGTACACTTAGAAATTGAATAATTAATATTTTTTATAAGCATGTTCAAAATTTTATTACCTCTGGGTATTCCCATGACAGGTGCTGTCCTTTTTCCTGTTTGCAATGAAATTTGCTTACATTTGGAAGGGAAAATAAATAAATAAAAGTTTTCTATTATAAGTGGACTAGTGGGACGTGTGCATGTGAATACGTTGATGTTAGAATAATAAATATAATTATTGTTTTCTTAAAGTCCTTGATGTAGTTTTGGCCAAAATTCATTAGAAGAAATATGGGGTTTTGTGATTAAAGTGTTATGATTAGAAAATGTCCTAAGAAACATTTTTTTAGTCATAATAGACATTTTCTAATTATAACGCTTTAGTTAAAAAAGACCATTAGTATTTCTTCTAGTGATTGCCCTCAAAACAACCCCTTTTGAAAGCAGTATAGTCTCCCAGTTTTCAATAAGCTTTCTTTTATTCCCATGGCATTCTTATTGGTCTTTGTTATGTTATTAATGACATGTAGTATGCCAACATATAGACTTTAGCTATACAATTGGTACAATCAATTTGGATTCTTGGAGGTCACCTTTAAAGAATGTTATGTAGGCCTTTCTAATCCTCATATTCCTTGTGATGATTTCCTCTACTCTGTACACTAAATAGACAAGCACTTGGTGTGTAGAAAACGATATTAAAACAAGAATTCTAATAAAATTCTAGGTGGTCTATCATATCTTTCTTTAGCAATTGTGTAAAACTGGCCCTTTTTGAATGTAGATGGAAACCAAGAAAACCTAGGCATGTATGGCCAACACCTGTATTTTTACTTCTAGTACCTCCAACTTGAGATGAGTTTGAAATTGTTACTCAAAAATAAAATTTGTTAGTATTTTATTTTATTTATTTATTTAATTAATTTTTGTTTTGGATGGATGTTTTATTACAAAATTGCTATACAAAATACAATGTCAAAAAAGCGGTGAAACAAACCTGTGTCAATGTTGTTGCATAGATACAAGACCAACTTGAAAACAACTAAACGAGTGTCATCTAGTGTTGGTTCATAAACACAAGAACAATTTGAAATAGCTAAACCAATGTGATACATAGCTTGAAGATACAAGAACAATTTACAACAACTTCTGTGAGCTCCAAACACCAGGGTCTCATATGCGATTCCTTGTGTGATTTCCCTGCGAGTCTCGCTTTTCCCACTGAGTCTTAAAGCTGCTTATTCATCAGTTTAATGTTGACTCACCTGCTTGTAAAAGGAAAGTTTAATAAGTGTCAACTCTTGAGGCTCGGTGGGAAAAGTGAGACTAAAAGGAAAACGCACACAGGGAAACCATTATGAGCTCCCTGTGAAATGCGGAGATGCAGAAGTAAAACTCTACATGATATCAATGGAGAGCATATGAATGCAACGGCAAGGGCTAGAGGAAAAAGCGGTCTGGCAAAAAGCCTGAAACAAACCACAGTGTGAGTGTTGATTCATAGGTACAAGAACGCGAAACCAGTGCGAGTGTTGATTCATAAATACAAGAACAATTTGAAACGACTAAGCCATAGCTTGAAGATTCAAGAACAACTTGCAACAACTTCTGTGAGCTCCAAATGCGCCGATGCAGAAGCAAAACTCTACATGATATCAATGAAGAGCACATGAATGGGCTTGAGGAAAAAACGGTATGGCAAAAAGCCTGAAACAAACCACAGTGTGAGTGTTGATTCATAGGTACAAGAACAACTTGAAACAGCTAAACGAGTGCGAGTGTTGATTCATAAACACAAGAACAATTTGAAACGACTGAGCTAGTGTGATCCATAGCTTGAACAAGAACAATTTGCAACTTCTGTGAGCTCCAAATGCGGAGATGCAAAAGCAAAACTCTATATGATATCAATGAAGAGCAAATGAATGCAACGGCAAGGGCTTGAGGAAAAAGGGGTCTGGCAAAAAGCCTGAAACAAACCAGTGTAAGTGTTGATTCATAGGTACAAGAACAACTTAACCAGTGCGAGTGTTGATTCATAAATACAAGAACAATGTGCAACCAACTTCTGTGAGCTCCGAATGCGGAGACGCCGCAGCGAAACTCTACCTGATATCATACAAATTCAACTGTAGCCAGTGTGATCCATAGCTTGAAGATACAAGAACAATTTGCAACAAATGTGAGCTCCAAATGCGGAGATGTAGAAGCAAAACTCTACATGTGATATCAATGAAGAGCACATGAATGCAATGGCAAGGGCTAGAGGAAAAAGCGGTCTGGCAAAAAGCCTCAGTGTGAGTGTTGATTCATAGGTACAAGAACAACTTGAAACAGCTAAACCAGTGCGAGTGTTGATCCATAAATACAAGAACAATGTGCAACCAGCTTCTGTGAGCTCCGAATGCGGAGACGCAGCAGCGAAACTCTACCTGATATCATACAAATTCAGCTCTAACCAGAAAACCAATGAAGAAAGAATGGAATGGCAGAGGCTAGAGGAAAAACATGTCAGCGGAGGCCATGCGATCCGTGCCGCAAAGTTGGAGGCGATCGTTGTAAACGTCGACATAGCCATACGCATCAGTACCCGGGGGGCACTCCAGCACAGCTTCCAGGACATGGTGATGCACGCCGTGCGAGTCCACGGAATGGCCACCCTCATGCGCGTGCCCGGCGATGCAAGCCACCACGCAATTGAATCTGTGCACGACCGCCATCACCTCGTCGTAATTCCACAGCAACGTCGAAGGAAACGTCGCGCCGGGGTCCAAAGGAAGGTGACAGCAGATCACCACCTTCTGGCTCGCCTTTGTGGCCTCTGTGAGATCGAAACACCTATATTCACCACAATACGTTACAAACTTCACTCTTAACCTCCCTTTGCTTCAACTTTTATCCCCTAAAGGACCAAGGATTCATGGTTTCAAAATGCTAACTTCAATCGATCATATTATAAACAGCAGAATTGCGATGGGGTGAAGTTTTATATCATTGGAATTAGTGAAGAACATTGTATGTGTTGGTCAAAACACAAATACATTTGAACAAAAGAAAATCCTCATAAGTCTTGCTCAAAAATGGTACAAAAAACATGAGGCCCAATTCAGGCTTCTTGGTCCTTTAGGGGTTATAAGTGGGGTTTCGAACATCAACCTGAACTCAAAGTCCTAGCACATACAATTTTCTTTTCGACTTTATGCGAATTTCAAATGCAGTTTTTATACTGAGATTTTTGTACTCTATGAAACAATACGTTCAGAATAGAATATCACACATAGGGAAGTACTGTATGTAAGAATACTACCATGCATAACAGCAAACTTTTGCTGTGGCTATATTTGAGTTAACCGAAATCAGAACAGGTGATCTTTGAGCTAACTGTAATCAGAACAGATGATCTAAACCCCAAAATATCAGAGTCTATGCCCTCTTTTAGTGTCACCGAAATCAAAGCAAATAGTGAACTCAACACCTTTCAACTTCAATTTTAGACATGAGCTCCAAGTTGTTAGAGTTAACTAATCAAACCAATCACCTAATTATATCTCAAGTTTGCCACATCTCAAATTCGATTTGGGCCATCGCCTCCAAGCCTTTGCTCTCTTTGAACTCACTTTAGTCTCAGTTTTACCTCCTTTGTGACGGCAAAACTAGTTCACACTCCATTCTATTTTGGATTCTTTGAAAACCATGCCAGATTGCTTGGCTGACTTAGACTCACCTCACCTAACATGTATTTTCTCTTCTTTTCGGTTAACTCTATTGATCGCCTTGAAAAATTATGTTGCTATAAGAAAACTAGGTTAAAAAAATACAGTATATTACCATGATCTTCCCTTATCATTGGTATGTATTTGTAGTAAATTTTTTTTATGAATTCCCCCAAAAAGATGCTATCTATTTTTCAAGTTTCAATTTTCAAATCGCCAATGGGAAAAAATGGAAAAATGATACCTTCCAGCGTCCGTTCCAGCCATTGCAGCTGCGCCTCGCCGACTCCGCCATTGAACTTGACGAACCTCCGTTCCACGCCCTCCAAACCCTCGGGTGAGTTTTTTTCCGAATTAGGGTTTCGTGTGTTAAGAATTTCGATCGCGAGTTTCGTGTACGGGTGATCCTCCGGCCACCCAAGCGCGCTCACATCATACCCGTCCAACACAACAAACTTGAATCCCGGATGCGGATCGAACGAGTAATATGATTGCTGCGTATTTTCCGAGGTCGGAATTTCGAAAATCGAGTTGAGTTCATGGCGGGGGAGGTTATACAGACAGTGGTTTCCGATCATGTGATAGACGTTGCCGTTTTTGAAATTCGCGAACTCGCCCGTGAATGTGTCGAACGCGGCTCGGGATTGCTCTTTCGGGCAGTAGCCGTCCACGATGTCGCCGAAGTGAATGGCGAAAGAGAGGTTTCCTTTTGAGTTCCACGACTGCACTGCGCGTTGTAAGCCCTGGAGCGCGTGGCGGTAGTAACGCGGTACGCCGAGGAAAGACTTGCCGTCGTCGATGTCGGCGTACTGGATGTCCGTGATCACTCCGAACGAGAACAACGGCTTTTGGTTTGGGTCCTTCTTCTTCTGTAACGCCATCTCCGCCATCTTTGCAGCCAGCTCGTTATTAGCCATGCCGTGAACACCACGTTGCCCGCGAGGCGACGACGTACTAGTCGCGGCACAGGAAATCCTAGTATGAATTGCAGGTGATGCAGTGGTCCAATGTGGAAGCGCAATCTGGAGCTCAAAAATCACGAAAGGCTAAATTTCAACACGGAGCGTGAAAACCCTAATGACAGAGTACTATGAATGGTGAAGCTCCAACAATCTGCAGCTCAAAAAATCACAAAAGAAACGCAGAAGAATCACAATACACCGATGAGAAAACGAAATGGTAAAAGGAAGACAGAATGTACAGTGCTTGTAAGGAATGAAACCCTAGTATGATTTGCGGGTGATGCAGTGGTCCAATGTGGAAGCGCAATCTGCAGCTCAAAAAATCACAAAAGGAAGGCTAAGTTACAACACGGAATCACAATACGAGCGTGAAAACCCTAATGACAGAGTACTATGAACTGCGGAGCTTCAACAATCTGCAGCTCAAAAAAGAAACGCAGAAGAATAACAATACACCGATGAGAAAACGAAATAACAGGATGTACAGTGATTGTAAGGAATCTGGAGCTACCATTGCAGCAACCTCGGATGCACCAAGTGTCGATTGCAGAACCGAAATTCCGCGACTGGGACCCAGACTTTCTGCTGAATAAAAGAATAAAGAAATACTGAAACGAGGGTTTGCATGCCAGAAAAATTCATCTGCAATGACACCAAATGCCTGAAAAAGTAGACGAAATCAGCTCTCGACCTAAAAAAGGGTACGGAATTAAGTTAGAGATGCTCTCATTCCATGCTGGATTTGCTGCTATGACTGAGTCTCCGACGAAATACGTACCTGTACATCCAGCGATGTCTGCATTTATGATTGCGTCCCTGCTTTTAGGTACAGCACACTCTGTCTGATATATGAGCGAAAGAACCATCGCAGTTCTTTTTCTCCTTTCAATTCCGTCTGCTGGCCAATGAGTACCGTAGTGTTGATCCGATTCATCACTCCAGCGGAATGTTAATCAATCGACATGAGCTCTTGCGCATTTACAATCTGCATTTCCATTTACTCTGGGAAGACGATTCCCGTGCTTTGATGTGATGGTCGGTATGCTTGGCGACCACGTCACGGCAGATCTCTTCTGACCGGGTTAGGGTTTGAGACGACGACGACGACTTAAGATTTGGCCATTTGTGAGTTCGAGCAAATTCTTGTTTGTAGGGTTTGGATTTGATTTCGTTCGTGTTTTTTTTTTAATTTGTTCGATTTTTTTTAGTGAGAGTGTTCGGTTTGAGAACCGCGGGTTGTGAAGATTTGGCAATTAGTGAGTTGGAGCGAATTCTCGTTTGCAGGGTTTGGATCGCGGAGAGTACGAGGACTATGATTTGATTTGTTTTTGTTCTATTTTTTTTAGAGTTTGAGAACCGCGGGGGGTTGTGAGGATTTGTGTGGCGGTTCGGGGGGATCATGTCGGGGCTGAACATGAAGTCGTTCACGCAAGCGCTGGCGAAGACGGCCGCGGTGATCGGGGAGACGGTGTCGAGCACGGTGCACGAGGTGACGGGGCCCAAGGCGATGCAGGACTACGAGCTGCTGGAGCAGGTGGGATCCGGAGGGCCCGATTTGATTTGGAAGCTGTACGCGGGCCGCCCGCGCAACAAGGTCGCGCAGATGCACAACCCCGAAGTCTGCGTCTGGGTTCTCGACAAGAAGGCCCTCACCGATCTCCGCGTCCGCGTCGGCATCTCCAGGTCAGTTCGCTTGCAATTTTAAACACGCGCTTTCTTTCATTCTTTCACCATTTCGCACGATTGTTAGGGTTTTTTTTCCTCGCACTGGTGCGGAGTAATCACAGTTGCGTTTGAGATTGCAGCTCCACTAGTCATGAAAATCACTTTCTGAATCAATTTTAACCTCATGAAGACACTTTGTTTGAAGTTTTTTACTTTCTTAAACAATCTCAAGCTCATGAAAATCGCCCTTTCTTCAAAATTTTCACCATTCTGCACGATTGTTAGGTTTTTTTTCGACGCACTGGTGCGGAGTAATCAAAGTTGCGTTTGAGATTCCAGCTCCACTAGGGAATTTCAAGTCATCAAAATCACTTTCTGAATCACTTTTAACCTCATGAAAATACTTTGTTTGAAGATCTCCACTTTCTGAAACAATCTCAAGCTCATGAAAATCGCCCTTTCTTCAATTTTGCACGATTGTTAGGGTTTGTTTCCACGCACTGGTGCTGAGTAATTAAGACAGAGAGAAATTAAACGTTCAAAGTTCTGTTTGAGATTCCAGTTCCACCAGAGAATTTCCAAAACACTTTCTGAAACAATTTCAACACTTCGAAGTTGGAAACATAATTTTCAAGCTCGTGAAAACAAAGTTTTCGACTTGGAAACACGTTTTTGGAATTCTTCACCATTTTGCACGGTTGTTCGCCCGGGTGGCACTTTAGGGCGGAGTAACCAAGAAAGAGAGCAACGAAGTGTTCAAAAATGCGTTTGAAATTCCAGCTCATGAAAACAAAGTTTTCACCACTTTGCACGGTTGTTCGCCCCGGGGGTAACCAAGACAGGGAGCAACGAAATGTTCAGAGTCGTGTTTGAGATTCCAGCTCCACCAGAGAATTTTGAACTCCTTAAAAATATGCAGTTTCTTTGAACAACACTTTCGACTTGAAAACACTTTCTTCATCATTTGTTAGGGTTTTCCACCACTGGGGCGGAGCACCCAAGACGACGAAACGTTCAAATGTTTTTGTGTTTGAGATTCCAGCAGCAGTTTGGAAAATGGAACTCATTTTGTGGTTTTATTTGTTGCAGGGCTGCGGAGGATGCATTTTTGGACCTAGTTCGGCAAGATGCTGCACAGCTGATGCGTTTACGACATCCAGGTGTAGTGCGTGTAATCCAAGCCCTGGATGAGAGCAAGGCAGCTATGGCCATGGTCACCGAGCCTATCTTTGCTTCGGTTGCCAATGTGTTGGGGCGACATGACAACGTTGCCAAAGTCCCCACTGAATTGAATGATGTGGTAATTGCTCCCCTTGAAATCTACACCTTTGGTACATTCTCTCCATTAAACGTCAGCACTCTTCCCGTTGATGTGCATCTGGAGCTTTGGAATCTCTTCTCAATATTGTGCCACGTCAATGAATGTGGATGGTTTTTTTTTCCTTTCTGAAGGAGCTAGGGCAGCTCGAGGTGAAGCACGGTTTGTTGCAGCTGGCGGAAACATTAGGTTTTCTTCACAACAACGCTCGTCTTCTTCACCGAGCCATCTCACCAGAGGTTAGGATCTATTCCAGTAACTATTTCCAACATTTTAATCCCTAAGCGTCCACTCTGTATTTTCTGTAGTGTAGGAAAATTGGAACCCACCCTTGCTGCAAATCATCTGTTTGTGTGAAAATGACTTCAGTTTGACACTGTTGATCTTGTAGTATAGAACAAGAGCTTTAAAATGATGTATTGCAATCAGAAAACCGAGGTAAAATGAGAATAATGCCACCGTTGCAAAGTTCAGTGATGCAGATGGTCATATTGGGCGTTTTAGACGCTTAGGGGTTAAGGAAATCAGCATACCTGTTGGCAAACTTGATAAGTGAAAACTTTTTTAACGAATTTTCAAAAAAAAAACACCAAGATTCTAGAATTTTCTTATGATTTTCAAAGTTCAACTGTGTATGACACACCTCAAACGAATACTTGTAGTCTTTTACACATGGAATACATTTTGAATTTGATGAACTTCATTAGTACACAGGTGCACCAATGAAGGGTTTTATGTCATAAGAAAGCTAGTGCGTGCAGTTCTGGAGTTTTTGTTTGCTTGTATTAATGGTCATTGATAACTACTTTGAAGTTTTTGAGGTTTTGGAAATTTTCTCAGTTAATATAATGTTGTTCACCTTTTTTTCGTTTCTCAATGATCATTTTATATGTAATAGAAAGTATGTTTGAAAATATCTCGTCATTTGTTGTGGCAGTCTGTTTATATCACGGCTAGTGGAGCATGGAAGCTTGCTGGATTTGGATTCGCTATCAGCTTAGACCAATCTGGGGCTGATCCGACTGGAGGACCTGCCTTTCATTACCAGGTAACATCTTATGGTCCGTTTGACCTTCTTCATAACATTTGTGGAGTAGAATACAATTTGTATCCTTTTCCACTAGCACAAAAAAAATTTAAAGCATCAAAATATTGAAGACACGGCCCACTTTTGAAGTAATTTATTCCATTGCCAGATGAGCCTGCATGCAAACATGCCGGCATGAAAGGAAATAAATAATTAAACTGTGAGCCTTTGCAAACATAACATGAGCTCAAGATTGTGCACAAAAAGATTCTGGATTCCTTTTCTTGGCTCATTGCTCATTGATTTTAACCCCTGAAGGACCAGGGATTCACAGTTTTAAAATGAAAAATTCAATCGATCATATTGTGAAAAATATAATTCAGATGGTACCAAGTTTATATCACCTGACCTAGTGAAGATCATTGCACGTGTTGGTAAAAAAAACAAATAAGTTTGAACAAGAGGAAGTCTAAATAGGACTTACTCCAAATTGTCAAAATAATATGAAGCCCAATTTGGGCTTCTTGGTCCTTCAGGGTTAAGAGTGTTCAGGCAGCTTTACAAGAATGTTATGTTGTTTTGACACTCTGCTTGCATGGATAATGTCATTACTGAGTTTTATTCTTCTCATTTTTTTGTTTGTACTTGGGATGCGCCTAACTTCACACATTTCCTGAACTCTTATTTGTTCTACTATGCAGGACTATGATGTGGATGATGTAATTATGCCGTTGCAACCACCGCTTGATTATACAGCACCCGAGTTGACACGGAAAGGAGCTGGTGGCCCCGTTGCATCATCAGACATCTTCAGCCTTGCTTTGCTTGCATATCACCTTGTATCCCGGCAGTCACTCCTTCAGTGCAATAATAATCTGCAAACGGTATGGTTTTCTTCCAAGTGATAAGAGCCTGTAAATACTCTCGATGTTACGAGAACTAGTGTGTGGATTAATTGATTTCAAACCTTTGATACATGCGCTCTTTCATCAGGGTTGCCCTCCTTCATTTCTGAGTTTTTCTCCGGCTTAAAAGAGGCCAAAATGTTTCACTTCATTACATGGCCTCAGTCACACTACTGCTTTTACATGACAACCATTTGATCCGCATCTAATTCGGTGGCTGCAGTACCTAAGCAAGGTTTCATACTTTCCAAACGAAAGTTTTGCAAATGTGCCAGCAGATATTGGTCAAGACTTGAAGCGGATGCTCAGTCCCGATGAGCACTCCAGACCACGTGCTCTTGACTTCACAAGTAAGTTCGTCAGTAGGGAATGTTATCAACTTTGGAAGCTCATAGTCGATTAGAGTAACTTTCAAAACATATTTCTATTGCTCAGAATTGTAGAGTATGATTTCTTCTTTCTATAAGTACATTTTGTTACCTTGAAGCTTCTTAAATGATGTATTTCAACTCCTATCGATATGGAATTGACCACCTGGGCTCTTAGGGGTTAATATATGTGCAAAGGCTGTCAGTGATCTGTACTTATTTTTCATTTGCAAGCATTGTGAACGCTTGCTTTCAATCCTTAGTTTTGTTTGTTTTGAAATATGCTTGTTACAGGCTAATTATCATGCATAACCATAATGTTTTATGAGGAATATGATATTTATGGAGACTCTGGACATGGTTTTACAGCCTCTCCTTTTTTCCGGGATGACACGAGGCTTCGGGCATTGCGGTTCTTAGATCACATGCTGGTAAATATGTCTCTTCTTATTTGACTCACCTTGAAATATGGGTAGGGTAGTTTCTAAGATTAGTAGAATTTCTTCAAATTGTCACTGAGTCTCTGGAGTTCATAGCTGACATACTTATGACCTACATGCTCATGAGTAGACATGAGGATATTTAGCAGAGTTTCTTGCAAAATGGCTACTGTTATGACAACTCAAGTGAAGTAGGGTGCGAAGACTTAAGATGTGTTAGATACCACGACTTTACTCTGATATTTTAGGTCACCCAAGTATGTTCTTACACCAGGTGTCTGTCGGATGTACAGGAAAGGGACAATATGCAAAAGTCTCAGTTCTTGAAAGCTATGTCAGATATGTGGACCGGCTTCGATGCACGTGTATTACGTTACAAGGTTTGTTAATGTGGATGTTTTGAACGGCCTGACCTTAAATTTGGTTTGATCTATTCTTATCATTAGTTGTATGGCTGGAAGGTGCTATAGAGACAGTATGATAGAGGATTTCTTAATTAGAGTAGTGTGTGCTGTGGATGTTTTGGGACATTACTAATTTAGATTCAACTCAATTCCTGGGATGAAGGTGCTGCCACCATTGTGTGCGGAGCTTCGAAATGAGGTGATGCTGCCAATGGTGCTTCCCATGGTGCTCACTATAGCAGACTCGCAGGTATGTGCCTGTTTATGACCTTTTTTCTGACAGAAGCTATATTCTTTATTTTAACCGGTGAATATGCTTTGCTTTTTCTATATGAAATAAGTTGGGTAGTGAAACCCTTGTCCTGCTCAAGTAAGTTTCTCTCATGCTTTCGTCGTGAGTTGCAGGAAACTGTGGATTTTCAGTCTGCAACACTCCCAGCACTTTTGCCTGTTCTTAGCACCGCCACAGGAGATGCTTTACTTCTGCTTGTTAAGCATGCAAGTCTTCTCATCAATAAGGTATATACTTGTTCTGTACATTGCACACTTGTTCTGTCTTTTATCGTTTTACTTTTACTCTAAAGTAATAGAGGAAATTGTCCTTTTCCTGTTTGGGAAGCAATATTGAATGGATTCTGTTACAGAGTCTTGTACTGTTTTGTAGTAAGTTGTTCCTGGCATGGTTCTAGTTCATCATATGACGAAGCTCAACCCTGAGCTCTACCGTTCATTTGTTTTGCAGGCAGGACCAGATGCCTTGGCAGCCCACGTGGTGCCTATGGTGATCCGTGCTTTTGAGGACCCTGATGCCCGAATGCAAGAGGAAGTTCTAAAGCGCACCTTGACTCTCACCAAGCAGCTGGACTTCACAGTTACTGTCCTCTCCTTGTCTTCGTTTACATGTTGATCACTAGACAGTATTCATTTTGGCCTGGAATAGAAATAAGCTTTTCAGAACATACGGGTTTTCTTGAAAAGGTAGAAACAATATGACTAATGATACCGAATCTGAATTTTTTAAATTTCCATGTTAAATTAGACGACTTCCGGGTCGGATAGACTGTCAAAAACAGCTGCATTTGTCTCTTTTGCTTATAATCATCTGAGTGCTTTGGTTTCGACAGGCGTAACTAGTGTAGTGAACTTGACACCCTGCCTGTGAGTATTGACTGCTTGGTGGTCTTTTGTATTTGCAGGTATTGAGGCAATCGATTTTGCCCCGAGTTCATGGTCTCGCTCTCAAGACTACGATGGCAGCAGTATGGATCTGCCTTTGCTTTACTAGATTTGCATTGATGCAATAATTTCTTATAAAGAACCTTTTTTTAAACCGTGAATTAGTTTTACTTAGCGTGAATCAAATAGCACTTTGCCAGTTCCTAGTTATCAATAAATCCTCGTTGCAGGCTTCGTCTTCTTATCTCCTTATTTTAGAAATAGAGCTGAGGATATTAACCACAAATGTCGAATCGGAATTAACACAGAAGCGAAATAAATGATGCAGGTGCGAGTGAATGCGTTGTTGTGCTTAGGCGAGGTTGTTCCCCGCCTTGACAAAGTGGCCATACAAGAAGTGCTTCAGACTCTGCAGCGCTGCACTGCTGTTGACCATTCGGCTCCAACTCTAATGTGCTCTCTCGGGGTTGTCTCTGCTATACACAAACAGGTTCGACGTTCTGCCGTAAACCCAAACCCTGTGTTCATGATGTTTTAATCACCAACTTACAATTAGTAAGTTGGAAATTTAATAGTCCAGAATAATAGTCCAGAAATTAGCAAGACCACTACGATCACATTTAGGAATTTTACCTGCATTATGGATTGACGGTGGTTTCAATGGATCAGACTATCTGTTTTGGATGCACAGAATGACCATGAAGACGTTGAGTTACATTTCTCTTTATACATTATGTTACTGACTTTTCTCTGTTCTATGACCTCAGATGGGTGTTGAGTATGCTGCAGAGTATCTGCTTCCACTTGTTTGCCCTCTGCTCAATGCTCAGCAGTTGAACCTTCAACAATTTGCAAAATATATGCACTTTGTGAAAGAGGTTCTCAGGTAAATCTGACTGTCAGACCTCCTTGCTCTTCTTTTTATATATGTGGATTGTGTGATTAATGTGTCTACTTGCTGATAATTAATCCAAGCTAAGTTGGAAGTGATGGTACAAAATGGTCGAGCTTCCTAATGCTGTTTTGTAATTGCTACTCCTTCTCTCTGGAAATTAACTGTCCTAGTTTTTGGCAATCTTTTTTCTGAAATAATTGTCCTATGCTTTTTACTTCAAACTTGAGCCCGGACCACTTCAAACGGGGTGGACAATGAGAGTGACACAAGAACTTCATACTACCATTTTTCGAGTACGTTAAGTTTAAACACGCCAAATACTAGGACAGTATTTCCGGACCAAGGGAGTATTAGTTATTGAGTTTCAACCAATGCTTTCTGCTGATGTGAGAACGACATACAATTTTTGGCAGGAAAATAGAGGAGAAGCGAGGCGTTGTTGTGAACGAGGTGGAGCCAGTTTCGCTTGATATGAAGACAATGGCTCTCAGTGGACCTGCAAAAGAAAGTGTGAAGGCAACTGGGAATGGGACAGACAACAACAGCAACAATAACAGTAATTCATGGGATGCTGACTGGACCGCACCAAAGAAGGCTCCTACAGTTGACAACGGGCTATTCCCTAAAAAAACCGCCCCTGCCCCTGCTCCTGCTCCTGCCCCTGCTCCTGCTCCTGCAGTGCCTCAGCAACAACCAGCTCTATCATTTGAGTGGCCTCCACCGACATCTGCTCTTAAAACGTCGAGTGCTTCGAACCTGGGCAATAAGGCTTCTATTCTTGGTGAAATGAGTACAGGCTTCAGTAGTCCAAATATGAGTTCAGTTAGCAATGATCCGTTCTCGAATTGGCCACCTCAGAGCACTGCAACTTCGACGCAATCAAGCTGGAATAGTACTGGATCCATTTCTTCAAACAGTCTGAGCAGCCTCAAGACCTCGAAGGGAAGCGCGAATACGATGCTCAGTGCAAATGACTGGACCATGCCAAGCCCACAGAAAGACACCAATGATTTTGGTGACTTCTTCAGCTCGTCTCCTCAGCACGGCGCGAGGCACGAGGCACCATTGAAGCTGGCTCCTCCTCCTGCCATTGCTTCGGGCTTAGGCAAAGGCCGAGGCCGCAACCCCATACGTCCCATACAGCCTCCCCAGGCCAGGCATAACAAGAGCAATTCTAGTGAGCAACCTCCTCTGCTGGATTTGCTATGAGCTTTCATTGTTGTTTAGTAGACTTGCATTAGATTAGCCATTCTTGGGAGTCTCACATGACAATAAGCTGGCTGCATATTCTGTTGTAGGCTTTGGAGGTCTTGTAGGGACATTATTAGCAGCTGCTTTAATTTACAGGGAGGGTTTTTGTACAAATAGAGTCTGTGTAGAAGGTATTGTTGTTGTTGGGCTTGTAGTTTCTGCCTACCATTACACAAGGTGACCTCACTTCAGCCATAGGTGTTTGACTATTAATCTGTTGAAGGATCACTTCATGAATATTCTTTGTTTGTAGTTATTGAAATGGAATATCAGGACCACAGCCACTATGAGAGTTTTTATGACTTTATGCATCGTGATTGTTTTACTTGGCGCACATGTAATTAGCTCATAAAAGAACAAGTTTCGTGACCTAGAGATTCATCAAAACGGAATTATTGCAAATTTACTAACAGATACACATGTATACAGAATGCTGCAATTCTCAAACATGAACTTTAACGGTCATGAAACAAGTGTGCAGCTTCCTATTGACATATGGCTAATATTTTGGAAAATATTCGAAATATGATCATTTGATAGCTGCAGAAAAATAACCATATGATAGCTATATGGTTTTTTTCTGCAGCTATCATATTTTGGAAAATATTCGAAATTCAAAATATATCATTTTTTTTCTGCAGCTTACTATTGACATATGGCTAATGCGATTTTGGCCATCGAGATGATATTTTTTGAATTTGAGCTTTACTAATGAAATGTAGCTTACGAAGTCTAGTTTTCTCTCCATTTTGAAATTTTGAAAAATTCCTAAAATTGAATCATTTATAGCAATTACAAGTTCAGGGTCTATTACCGTGGATCCTCCACAATGTTCCATGGTTTTAGGTTTTTTCACTGTATTTTTAAATTTTAAAATATTTTTTGAGCACGGTAAACAAACTAATGTTTTTCTTTGTGATTTACACATTTGGTAAGTTTTTTGAAATTTTAAAATATATTTTATAATTGATGTGAATTTTCTTTGCTTTTATCACTTCGAAAAATCATGATAATTTAAAATTTGCATTAATAATTTTGAAAAAAATCATATATTGTAGTTGACATTTGGTCTCATGTAGGAAAAATATGAAATTAAATTTTTTACTCAATAATAATGGTGAAAGATGGCCTACAATCTAAAGTTTTTCCACCACGGTAATAGGGTCAGGCATTTAAGGGTTAAGCCACAAAACTTGGCACACATGAAAATAACTCATAATCAAAGCTACATTTCAAATTTGGTGGATAGGGGACCATTTATGTAGCTTTAAAGCCTTTTCAACGATGGTAGATTTAACTTTTTTTTATGCTCTAATGTGAAAACGACAATCATTGTGTTACCCTATTGTACATTTGAATTTGCAGGTTGCATGTATTGTACTTTAATGGAACATATTTCACTTTGTTTCTCATGCCATACTTATAGCTAAATAAACTCACTATCAACTTCCAAACTCAATATCTATTATTCCGTCTCATGGTGAAATTGATTAAAAAGTTGAATCCTTAGGGGTTCAATTAGTCTAGAATAGTTCATAGTACTCCATTGATGATTGAATACACTAATTTATAAGAGGTCAAAGGAAAAACACAAAATAAATGACTTAACCCTTTAATGCATCATTTAACTAAATGTGGACAGTCCAGAGTCTAGGATTAAGAAGAGCAGATGCAAAATGAATCCTAAAATCTACATTTTGTGAATATTTTTCTCAAATATGTAGATTTTAGATTTGAGGATGGAGGGATCCCCCCATGTTTGAAAGTCCATAATTAAGCTGAAAGTCCATATTTAGTTAAATAATGCATTTTACTATGTGCGTTCATATAATCAACGACAAATAGATTGCAACCTTTCGCAACACTACATCCTCTATAGTTTTTCATCCAGCCAAATTTCTTTTGGTTCTTGTGCTAGTTGACTATCATTTGTATGATATAGATCGTCAAAATAAAATATTGCAATTTTTTGAAAAACAGCATAATTGGTTTATGTCAAGTTTCATTCTTAGTTCAAAAAGTGAGACCTTAAACATGATTTATCAAAATAAGGAGAATCAAGTGATGGAAACCATACCATCTTGTAGTGCATGTTATTCCAATTTCATTACAAAACTTTATTTTGTGTTAATTTTGGATTTTTAATTCAATTTCAAAAGAAAACATTACAAAATTTATTAAAATTTATCAATAAAAAATGTGATGAATCCAACCGTACAATTGTGATCTTCACATTGACATCTACAACTTTGCTTTGTACATCAACTCCATTTTTGTTTTTCATCAAACATTTTATAACGAATATTTGAAAACAGTGTTGAATCAAGACGTTGAAGGATTAACGGAATACTCTATAACTATGGTGAACGGGTGGCCTTGTTTATCATTGTGAATTCACTTTGTAGAACTTTTGGAGCCCATTTATGAGTCCTAGCGTGTGCTGTAATCGTAAGACTCTTGAGACTTTTGACTATTTGGGAGTATAATTGGGCCAATTGAAGCCTGTTTTTGACCCCTTAAATACCCATGGCCATTTGATGTCGATTTGGGGGTGTTGTGATCATTTTGTAGCCCAATCATTGGTATTGTTGTGTGCTGCCATTTTGGGTGAGGGTGCAAGTTTACCTCATCCACTTGGTTTTCTTACCAAATTTGGCCCACAATTGAGAACTTAATACCTAGGGGAAATTTGGTGTAGGACTAAGGCTCCATTGCTTGGAGTACAAATACCCACCCCTCGCCCAGCTATGTGATACGTTGATTGGAGTACCGGTCAAAGTACTCATATCAATGTAAGTACTCCCTCCATCCCAAAGTTAGTCATGTTTGAAAGTCATGTTTGAAAGTGCTTTTTTAAGTAGGTCAAAAAAATACTTCCTTGTGGCTGATTTTATTTAGGTTGCAATGAACACATGCAATGTTCTTCAATCATTCTAGTGATATAATTTGGAACCTTTTTTAATCATGTTTCTTACAATATGATCAATGAAATGGGCTCAAAGAAATACCAAGCAAACAAGTTGGACAATAACTTTGGGACGGAGGGAGTACAAAAGACTATAGGTTTGACACAATCTACTGTGGAATAATTACGAAATATTGTAGCTAGGCTTTGAACCGTTCTCCTACCGATTTTTACTGCAATGAATAAATGCATTGCTCGTTGCTCATACTATCAGAACTCTATCAGAACTTACCGGTACCTTTGATACTTGGGAAGCAGGTATTTCTGGTTGCAAGTGCGACCATTCAATCGTGTTTGTTTCTAGGGTTTCGGATACAAGGGAAGGCAAATTTCTGGCTTGAAATGAAAATAGAAAGATACAGCAGAATATTTTTGCAACTTATAAGGAAATTAGGATGACAGAGTTGCTTACCTTATGCAACTCAAAGGTCTGATCAATTCAAACATACATTTCGTTTGATTCCTTTTACTTTTCTCTCTTTTCATGGTCTAACTTGTTTGGGACACTATGTGAGCAGCAAAGATTGTCCAAATTACTATGACTCATACTGAGTTGGAGGATTAGAAAAGTACAGCAATTTTCAAACAAAGTAGTCTGATTTTCTGTACTGCAAACCGTCTCAGACAATATCTATAATTATGGTGCATGCTTGCTCACTACTAGCAAAGGCATCGCTTCTCACTCAGAACAACGTCAGAGTTCAGTGTACACACTTGTCCTATGTGACGAATCGTACTCACCAAATCTTGAGCGCTTGGGCAATGAGGCGTGAAGTGGCGTTGTTTGACTCACCTACCAACTGAAAACACTACTGGGAAATCCTACCGTTCTGTTGATTCGGTTGCATTGATGCAGGACACTTTTATGTTAATTTGGACAGAAATCTGTTGCTTTAGAAAAAAACACGACCACATCAATAGAAAAGAGTCTTGCATCAACGCGACCGAATCAACAAAACAGTTGGATTTTCTAGTAGTAAAAGCGGCACCTTCTCCTTGTAGTGTGCTATATGAATAACTTACTTTATTGCAAGTTGTAGACGTCTTGCAATGCTTTTTTAAGGCGCATCATAAAGTACTTGGTGAAGCCGAGGGCAACAAGTTCCACCAGCACACAAACGAGCCCGACTTGGAAACCAAACAAGCTCCAGGTGCTGAAGCCAATGGACAGAAACATGAGGACGGAGGTGAGCCACATGAACAGGCGGGGCAGCTCACTGACCAAACCCAGTTTGCACAGCCAAATCCAAGCCAGCGTGCGCGGGCAATGCAGGAGGTGGCCCAACAGAGCTGCATTCACAACCAGCCCTACAAAGCTCCCCAACAGTGTGAGCATCCACAGGCACCCGTACACCTTGTGTTGCCAGTCCTTCACCTGGCCTGTCACGTCTGTCACCAGAGGTTGAATGGAGAGCCCGGCCAGTAGCGTTTCCTAAACCACAAATCAACAATCATACTAACCAATCATGAATGTTTCGATTAACATATACAATGTCCCCTGAGCCATACAATGACCCCAGGGAAGTCACAGTAGAAGGAAATACATGTGTCGTTTCTCACTTACTATAAATGAAAAAGGAATGAAACGGCGCCAAGCACATGGGTTGTGTTAGTGCTGATGAGTAGTTTTGGTCACAAGAAGACAGAAACATAAGTATTATATTCCGGTTGTATTCACTACTTTCATGAAATGAGGAATGACAAACGACAGGTTTGATACTAGTGTCAACTCTCAAGAATTTAAATAACTATGTATTAGATAACCGGTCGAGCCGCGTAGCGGCGAGTCGGTTATCGTACATAACCGGTTGTTCATTTTTTAATCACAACCGTTGATCTTCATGATCCAAGGACGTAGGATGGAAGTTGAAAGGAGAGAAGGTTATGAGTTGCAACTTGTGATGGTGATGGTGACGGGTTGCCAATGGGATGGAGCCACGTAAGCGTTGAAAAGTCAACAACCGGTTATGAGAGAACAAATATAGGATGTCTTTTATTCATTTGAGATATTAAAAATTAAAAATTTATAAAAGTAATTTAGGGTGTTTCAAAACAAATTTGGGAACATTTTTAAAATGTTCCTAAAATATGTGGAATATACTCTAAATATACTGTAAATAGTATAATATTCCAATTGTTTCACAACCCCCCATTAACTACCCTTTGTACGCTTATATATGTACCCAAAATTCACACTAAGTGACTTCCCTGAGACAATGACACTTCATAATTTGACAATATTACTATTTCATGCAACATTTGACAAGCACTTTCTGTGATTAATCCTGGGGCTGCACTCTACATTATATTTGAGAATCACGTGCGTTCATGACCTCTTCTAAAAACCCCCTTGTATACGAGAGGTTATATGTCTAAATGGCTTTGTAGACTTATATATTTTGTTTTAAGTATACTTGAATACTTTGAGTTCTAAATTTGTCTATTGTATGTATACGTAATATTATGACAGTGTTCAAATCAAAACCCCTTCTGTGCACTCACGTAGTCACGTATACTCATACATGTTTAGTAAAGTGCAGCCCCGGAGATTAATCCACGCCTACCACCTTGAAGTTAGGACTTCTCAAAGATGACGTAAAAGAGGGACAACTATCGAGTTGGTGTACGTAAAGGACATATTATTCAGTGACATTTGAGCCAAATGGATACTTCAAATCTATTTTTTTGTTGGGGTAATTTCATTAACACCCAAGGAATTGAAATGAAATGAATATGAGCGTTCTGAAATAAATGATCGGGATTCATTTGCATCGTGAAGAACAAGTTGTTGACTTGTAGGACCAATTTCGTAACTCACCGGCCTGCCCCTCTCGGGCTCGTGATTGACTCTCTCGTGATTGGCTCTCAGATAGTAGATCACTCACCATAATCCAACTACACGTTACATTCTTGAAAGCTTCAAGGCGCTAATCTGAGCAGATGCACTCAACGGGCAGGCCGGTGGGTCACGTTATGTTATTTCATCTACGAGAGCCGTTAGGGTGGGGAGTGCAATACCCACCTTAACGGCTCTCGTAGATGAAATAACATAGTTTGTAATATTTGCCATACAAATTCAATGAAACGTCCACGATTCCTAGACAGTCATGGTTTTAAAATTATGACAACCTATTCAATCAATCATATTGTGAAAAATATGATTCAAATGGGGCTAGATTCTATATTTCAGTCACCGGAATCAGTTCATATGTTGGTCAATAAACAATTTCAACTGATAAAAGAACCTAGTTAAAGAAATAGGACTTGGTTCTATTCAGGTTTCTTGGTTAGACTCTACGAGCTAGTAATGCGTGCAATTCGGTAAGTGATTCTAAATTCAATGCCCGAATGACTGCCACTCCAAAGAAATACCTGAGTGAAGAATCAGGTGCAGATCGATCACCTCATTTCGACCTCAAATACGGCGAAAATTAACAACCGAAGTTCCTTCAGGAGTGTTCATAATACCGACAGGAATTCATGCATGTTGATGTACACTCACCACAATAAGAAAGGTGGTCCACTTGGACACATGTCCCCTATGAACCTCTTTGCCGCAGGCTTCAGTGGAAGGATGGAAGAATGGAGGGTTGTGGAGAAAGAAAAGCCCCAAAAACCCTCGCTCCGGCACGGCTTCCAGATGAAGTTCTTCCAGTCGTGACCTCGCCGCCCGTTTCCTGAAATTTGTCGTCAAATCATCACTGGGTTCCAGACCGTTCACGACCACAGTAGTATTACCGGTACCAGTGGCTTCGACATTCACGACCGTGTCGGTAACCTCCGACATCTAGACCTGGATGATCGCTATTTCACCGACAATGTACGAAGAAGTTAAACCCTAAGATGGCCGGACTGCCTTAGTACACTCACCCTGGCTGAGTCTAGAATCGTAGTATGTCATCGATCCTCAAACCCAAGTGAGGATTGTCCTAACTTTCGACATCCTGAATGATCTCTTCTACTAGCCATTTATGTTGCAAAAGAGATGCTAGTGAAATGCATCGTTCATTTTGCAAGATGGCGGGTTGAAATCAAATCGGTAAGACTCCAGAAATAAATACACGTGCGCCGGTCGGATACAAGCAGCAGATCGAAACTAGCTCACCGGTTTAATTCCTCGCTCTTTAATTTGACAAGTCTGTATCTACCGTAATCATGTGAGTTGCTGTGACATGCCGATCAGAAAGGGATCTTTGACTGTAATTGAATCAGCATCCTTAGTTTGGAGGATTAATGTGAAGCATCGATAATGAATATTCGATCAAATGACATCACGCTTAAATCATTCACCGGGGAAGTAAGATGCGTTTTATAGACTCTTACTGAATTAAGAAAGTCTGAGATCCTTTTCGAGGATCAAAAATCGATCTACTGTACCAGTCCTGACTTATCGGTTCCAGTGCAAAGTAGAAAATAATTATAATCTAGGTTACTTTTGCATTACTTATGACCACTTCAATATCGTCGGTAAGACTCTGAGTTTGTTGACTTTGGATTCCTCCGACAACTGGCTCGTTTAAATCTAGTGACCAGTATTGATTGGTACGATATTTGTACCGCGCGCCCCCCAAGTTGCAAGAAAAGTTGCGAGATTCGTGCCTGAAATGCATGCTCGAAGAACCTACACTAATTTTTAAAAAATATTGTAGAGTTTGAATTTCTTGTGATCATGAAACCACGGTCCGTGGAAAAGACTCTCGTTTGAGTTGAAAAGAGATTCGGATTGACGAATTCTTGAACGTGTACCAGTACTGAGTACTACGGTCCAAAACAAGAGTACAGTACTTGTATTCTGCCTTCCTTGTCTGGAGCTAGCTAGCATCTGACTCATTCTTTTATGTTCTACCACACAGAGCTGTCTTGGCCACAACATGAAAGTCTGATCGCTTGAGCTCTGATCAAGGTTTCCTGTTTTCATGACATGTTAGGAAGAAATGACCGAGTCCCTTCGATTCTGCAGGAATGAAGGTGATGCTTACTCATGTGTCTAGCTCTTCACTAGTAGGATCATACACTGATTGCATACCGCGTCCGAAAAACGTCATTATTTGGATGTTCTGAATCGTGTCGTATTTGTGCTACAAAAGTGTCATAAAAAGCGTTTGTAGTTGTGTACGTTTGTTAGCAACGTTAGAGTACAGTAATTCAGTAGCTAGCTTCAAGATGCCAAGGAGTCCGGTCGCGGCTGCGTTGGGACTTGTCCCAAGGAAGATCAAGGAAGAGGAGCTTGAGCCGGGGGACCACATCTGCACGGACCGGAACTTGACGCTGTACTACCACCACGGAATCTACATGGGCAACGACAGAGTGATCCATTTCTCCAAAGTGTCGGGGAGCAATCCCCCCACAGGTGCAGTTCGTAGCAGCTTTTTTTGTTGTTAAGATTGTATTTGGCTGAAGTGAGCAGCAGACCTAGGTGAACCCTAAACTTAAAGCATCACAGCCCTCCACGGCACTGGAGGAAGATAGCAGATAGGATGTGGCCAGTGTGAAGCAATTTTTCACATGGTAGCTGGATGAAGAATCAGGTGTTTATTGGAATATAGCTATATTGGAATATACGTAGACTACTGAGATTTGATGAATTGAGTTTGGTGATACTTTCTACTGTGGATGAAATTGGGAAAAACATACCTCGATTTTAGGGACCAAGTCCGTATGTATTGCTGGTGCACGGTTCTGGAAAAGGCACCCACTACTGCCCTGCCACTAAAGAGTAGTTTTCCTTATTCGGCAGCTGATTCTCCATTCAGAGTGCCATTCTAAAGAAGTACCTGACTGAAGAATCAGGTGCCGATCGATCACCACATTTCGACCTGAAATACGGCGAACATTAACAACCGAAGTTCCTTCAGGAGTGTTCATTATACCAATAGGAATTTATGCATGTTGATGTACACTCACCACAATAAGAAAGGTGATACCGTAATCATGTGAGTTGCTATGGCATGTCAATCAGCAGGGGACCTTTGACGAGGGCAATGGCTAGAATCAGCATTTTTATTTTTATTTTTTATTTTTATTTTTATTTTTATTTTTATTTTTTTGGCACAAATAGAATCGGCATTTGGATATATGAATACGAAGCATCGATAATATGACATTACGCCTAAATCGTGCACCGGGAAGGCAAGATGCTTTTTATAACTGCAGATTTACTCACTGAATGGTGAAAGAACTGAGATCCGTTTCGAGGATCAAGAGTCAATCTTTCAGAACTTATCGGTCCCAGTCCAACGTAGAAAATAAAGTCAAGGTTACTTTTGCATCATATATTCAGACCACTTCAATACTGTAGCATCGTCGGTACTTTGAAGAAAGAATTGGAGCGTCTTGACTTTCAATTCCGACAACTGGCTCGTCTTAATAAAGTGGTGTTTTACTAACTTCATTGGCACGATATTTGTACCGGGCCGTCCGGGCGTCCCCAAGACTTTGCAAGACTAGTTCCGAGATTCGTGTCTGGGATGCTCTAAGAACTATTGTATCAAATATAACAGGGTTTGAATTTCTTGTGATGAGATCATGTGGAAAAGATTCTGTGCATCGTTTGAATTGAAAAGATATTCAGATTGACGAATTCTTGAGCACCAGTACTACGTATGCTCCAAAAGGATGTGGCACGCTCTCCTTGAATGGTGGAGGTCCCATTCTTTAAATGAGGAAGAAATCTCATTCTTCTCCTCCAAGGGGACACATGTAGTATCGGGAACCTCACCTCGGCAAATGTACCCGCTGGCTACACGAGATAATACACGGGAGGTTCCCGATACAACATCCTAGCCAACAACTCTATTCTCCATTCTCAATCTCCACAAACCACAAAAGGGGTGTCACACTTTCTTCATGGAGAAGGTGTCCTACTGGTTCCTCTTTTCTCTCACTCTTCGGAGAAGTTCCATTCTCGTAGGATGTGTGACAACCCCTATCATGTACATGGAGACTCAGACATCATTGATCATGGTGTGAGTTCAAGATCGATAGTACAACAGGTGATGCATCAAGTGAACCTTCTTCACGAACATACTTGTCTTCTGACTTCATTGTCCGGAGCTAGCTAAGATCTGATTCTTTCTTTTTTTGCTAATGGTATATTACATGCCCCAAAATTCTAAAGATTGAGATCGCAAAATTGAGATCGCAAAAAACAGTTGCTGCAATTATTTAAGAACTGCACCGGAATGAGGTCAAATGAACCGTAGTTGAATTCAGCTATGGTTTCTTTTTATCAAGTTTTCTTATAGTGAAAGATGGACACAATGGTGTAGAGAATTTCTGAAATCTTTGCACGTCATCATTCAAGAGTTACATATTGATACAGCAGGGACCTCAAATAATCAAAATCCCCAACCAAACTTACCACAATTTGAATTCATACTAATCAAGCAACTTCAAATGATTTCCCACAGAAGGAAGACACTAGTAATGAACAGATCCTAGCACAGAATATAATCCTTGTTAGTTTAGAGTATAATCCTTGTTAGCTTGAGTTACATGAAACATGAGCCTATCTCGAACCGAGAATATATGATTTAAGCCAATTCCAAAATGCGGTTTGATAAAACTCAAAATTGACCTACGAAGCTTGCGGAAATGGGGTCCTCAAGCATGAAATAAATCTAGCAATGGATTTCTTCATTTGCTGAAATTAAAGAATGCAAAAGAGCAATGGACTGGAAACCCTCATTGGTATGAGTTACAGAGGCCACTAAATCAAATCGTCTCAAGTAGTGTAACTGACGTAGGCTACTATGAGAATCCTGCAAAACACTACGGTTCAACTGGACTGAAATCACTATATACTGTGGCCTACAGTATATTTGAACGGCCACACTAATAACCATTTTCCAAAATAGAGGTAAATTCATCCAAATTTGATGAAAATTTGTTCAAATGGATGAAACATTGTTCAGACATATAAGAATTTGTCGAAATGGATGAATATACCCACAACAATTATCCACCCGTAGTATGAGGCGATTTTAGTGTAGCAAAGCGGACCAAAGATTCATTGTTTTTTAAATGACAAAATGCAATTGATTATATTGTAAAAAATGCATTTCAAATGGGATGAAATTTTATATCAGTAGAATCAATGAAGAACATTGTATGTATTGATTAATAATGATAATAAAATTGAACAAAGGGAATTCTATATGTGACCTATTTAAAACTGCCACAAGAAACATGAGGCCAATTAGAGCTTCTTGATCTTTTAGGGGTCAGTGATATATAATCAAAATATACAATCACTTATGATATATCATCACAATATATTAAAATATTCATGTCAAGTAAACCGAACATTCTCATTTGGGAATGTCAATCACACATTTCAAGACTTTCCCACTACTTTGTAACTCTACATTGTATGTTTGGGGTGTAAGTATCGGTGCTATTGGCCATGCTCTAAAAAACCAAAGATAGATTCACAACTTTCAAATGTATGATTTGATCGATCATTTAATGAAATATAAATTTTAAAATGGCCCAAATTTTATAGTACTACTAGAACCAATGAAAAACATTGTATATGTCGGTCAAAAATATTAAAAAATTGAATATGTAAAAATCTCTATATAGTCTACTTCCAAGAAACATAAATCTTGATTTGGGCCTCTTGATCTTTTAGGAGTTAATGATCATATAGTTTCATTAAATGTTTTAAAAGAATGAAAATGTGAGGAATGAAATGAACATATATGTCATTGAAAGAATTTATTAAAAAGGTTGTCAAAGTGTGAGTTTCTGAGGTGAAACTTTGCTATGCAATTCGTACACCGTTAGCATCTGCCGGGGGCTGAGCGAGAGACTGAGTCTTTTTCTTCACCGTCTGTTGTTATCTTTGATTGCACACTAACGAAAAGGTTGGTTGTCTTTGATGTAAATAAAGAGTTTATTTCTCCAATTGTTCCAAATTAGCTAGATTATGAGAGACTTGAATGTAATCTTGACACTCTTGTTGTAGAGCGTATTGTTTGTAACAATCTTTGCATCAAGTTCTACATTCCATCGAAGAGGAGAAAATGCTTAACAAGATGGGAGGCCTTCGGAGGAGCATGAGTAGCGAGAATTAGGCTTGCAAGACATACAACAAATGACACAATTATAGTAGCTTGCCTATAGACAAGTCTATAGAAGACCTTAGCGAGGAGAGTAATATTCGGCCTCTTGTGGACATGCTCACCATGTTCAGATTACAATTGACAAAGAACGACAATAGTCATTATCCGCCTATGACGTAAGTTATTTAATATTATTTTGTTTGTTTTTTTTTTTTTTTTCCTAATGCTTGAAATTCTATACAAACTTTCAAATATGCTTTGTGTTGTTAGAAGGTTGATCCAATCGCACAAGGACCAACATTGTGTTAAGAATAATAAACATCTGGAGATACCATTTAACATTTTAAATGATGTTCGCTACCAGCGCGTGAAGTTTGCTGCGGATCAAGCCATCCAGCGTCGTAGTGAGGCCAGTCTTGGGCACAATGTGCAAAGAGTGATATATTTAGCAATGAAAAAGAGCTTCTTATGCTTACTTTAGAGGGCGCTTCAATTAACACTCTAATTGGTCTTAACAATAGGTTTGTCTATTTTTCCACTAAATTTTTTTTGTGCAGGGAGGACAAAAGATGCAAGATTTGGAGTATGATGACTTCATCATTGTAAAGGATTCCTTTGGAGATGAGTGCTTGAATTAAGATATATCTTCTCTATTTTCTTTGCAGTTTGTGTTGTTTATTAATTTGAGTTTGTTTATATGACTAGCTGATATGACTTTAGTTTATTTCATAGGTACATCCCTGGTACATACAATAATTGGAAAATTGTGATTGTTTTAGAAAGCTTGTTTTGTGTTATGATTCCGTTGTGATAGAAACATATTTTTTTAATGGTTTCTCACTAGTTTATTTCCAAGAAACCAAATCTTCCCAAACCTCACTCGGTTTTCTTAACTTCTAAAAGCCATGTATGAAAAATCTAGGAGTATCTAGTTCACCAAGGGCCTTGTTGACCATAACAAGCTTGCTAAATAATGTAATTAAGTCTATGTTTGATAGTATTGAATCTCTTAAAATAAACGTATATAGTCATAAACATCAAAAAAGTCCAACCATTTTACTTGAAGAAAAGTTGAAATGCGAATTTTCTATTTTCACAAAACATAACATATGCTGGTAGGTCCAAAATTAAGTAGCGTATCATACCTAAAGCCGTAAAAAACTAATAATGCATAAATAAATTTACATGGAAGTAAATATAATAAGTAAAAAGCTATACTATAACACAAAATATCGATACTACGACCCAGTAATAGCACTTCAACCACAACCTAATCCTACCCAATAAGCATTGTTAAAAATTTTGAGTTCCTCACAAGTGATATGAAAGTCCCCTATAGAAAGACCTCTGGGAAAAACATCAAAAACGTTCTTTGTAGGAATCACAAGGGGATTGCTAGTGTAAGACTTATTCTCTTCTAAAGTGATTATCTGCACTAGTTAGAGGGTCTATTGGTGTTGTGCTACGAAGGTGTCTCAAAAGAGACAGGGTAGACTCCAACTGCTTGATGCACATTTGACATGGTTGAATTGTTTTGTTGATACTCAATAAGAGGACTATGCAGGTGGCTCCAAAACTTTAGATGAACCAAAAGCATTAGAGGATATTTAAACTCTCAAGAAGGACCCCAAAGTTTGACACAGATTGAAATTAATTGAAGTAGGATCACTTAGGGGCAGTACCTAAATAGAAGTCCCTATCTTGTATGAAGTACTCTCCCTGGTTTGTACTCTTTTTGAAGTTTTATAATCCTTTGTGTCAGAGGTCACTATACTAGCAATTCTATTCCTGCCAATTCTTTGAAGCAACATTGTAACCTAAGGTGACACTGTAGAAATTTGTTGTGGGATCCTATGTAGCACGTTCTCTTCGAACACTCCCCTTGGTTTCTGAAAAATTATGGTAGCATTGCTATGTGATCAACCCAAGGCATGGAGAAAACTCACTACCAAGCCAAGAACGCTTATAAAGAGCATACCCAACACAATGGCACAGATAAAGATCACTCAGCTATTGTCCAAAATTTTCAGTGGTGGTATCGTGTCATACAACACCGTGAGCTAGAGAAGGAGCAAGCGAGGGAAGCATACGATCGCAAGGCAAATGACAGACTTCGAGCAGACGTTCGCCACCAGACCACTCTATCATCCACGTACAGCTGCCGAGAAACACCGTGCATAGGTCTTGACTCGCTACAGAGTTGGAAGTCGGTGGGCTCCCCGTTTACCCGACATTCAAGAGGTTGACAGGGACGATGACTTGGTAGAGAATACCACCAATATAAACATGCAACCCATTGGGAGCTGAAACCAATACAGTCGACCCCAGATGACAACAGCAGATGCAATTTAGATCAGAGATAAATTGATAACTTAATGGGTGGTGGGTTTAACGCAGCGGGACTAATCGGCATGTCAATAGTATTATCTTGTATTTTCCAACATAATTGATCGTGCATTTTTTATCATATATGTTATGATATGTTTGCAATGCTGATTATTGAACATGTAGGCTCAGTTTTCCACATGTTGCACATAGTTTAACGACAATTTACCCAATTTGTAAAGACACGGCCATTGTTCAACAATCACGCTCAATCTCCTTCCGAGGGTGGGTTGTTTTCTTAATTTTCTGCAATGAATTTTGGCTTTCATTAGTGTGAAAAAACCTCCAAACAACTAATAAGGTAGGAGCACCAGAAACTGTTAGGGACCAATTCATATCATCTGAGCACGAATTGGTCCCTTTACCTTATGCTGAACCCCACACCTGTAGACCTTGCTCAATTAGGGAAGAGTGAATTGTATATTATTAATTGCCCTCCACCTCGAGTACAAGTGCTAGCTCTATTACATCACATTCTTTAATAAACGGCAAATATTAACATGTACCAGTCTCTTCTTGGGCGACATAAGTGCCTTTTAACATGGCCGATCAAAATCCTCTTCCCCATCATCACATTTTCCAAAATGTAGCCTATTACTCTTGGTACTATTTTCTGAAGTAAAAATATTAATGCAAAAGAGGCCCTCCAACCCCCTCCTTTGGAGACCCTCTTGAGAGTCCAAATATCCTATAATGTGTGCATCTTTTTGCAGCTCCAAAAGAGAATTTGATACTCCAACTTCTACCGCAAAGTTTGGCCAATCATCCTCTTAGTCACGAGTCACAAATATGATAGTATTGAATCTCTTAAGGATAAACATATAACTAGTAATCAAATTGACGGCGTTGTTGTGATAACAAGGATGGAAAGGGCTCTCATCCCATATGAGACTAGCATAGAGCACACTAGCCATTGCAATGCTAATTGTATGAGAAGTATAATTGTGAGAGTAATGTAATGTCTAATAAGGCAATACAGAAGATTATTTCAGGGGGACCTCCTGCCGATCGTTTACTCTATGTAGCTATTACAATTGTAGATAAGGTAATGCCAATCATCATAACGCCATCGTTTATGAGTGTTTTATTAATGTACATATCAATTGATTCATGATACTTTATTGTGTGGCAGGCGCGATTGAAAGCATGGTAATGGTCTAATATAGGTACCCCAAAAAGTGTAATACGAAAAAGTAGAAACAAACACCCAGAAACATACACTAAAAGATTGGGTTCTTTTTGGGGAAGACTCAAGTTAGCTAGAGTTTTGGATAACTAAGGTCAAACATAGGTAAATGGTACTTCATTTAGGAAATAATGTGTTAAAAGGAGATGTTAGTTGTAAAATCCCATGCACAATCCTGTAAGTGAGTTCCGTAAGTACGTCAGGTCGTCAGTCAATTAGTAGACTTATGAATGCAATCCCATGCAAATGCAGTATCATATAAATAAATTGTAAAACACAGTGGGGTAGGGTTCTCTCAATGCGCATCACTCATGGGCGAAAGTCTATTAATGTATGGTGAACATTTAGGCAATAATCTTGTATCATTGGTCTATGATCAAGTATCCTTATAAAATATATACATTGTGTTCATCGCCTTTGTGAAGCAAATATATATTTTATTGATGCAATAGTCAAGGCAATAGTCTTACAGTAAATTCAGTAAACACTGGCTATGACACTACTCACTCAATAACTTCAATTCCTTGACACAATTTTCTATATCACAGTAGATAATTTCCCTTAAAAACAATGGCCTCTGTATTACACAACAGGTGTTCATATATGTCTATGACCATTGATTCTAATCATCCAGAAAGTATGCCCAGACTATGGCCATTCTGCAAATTGACAGTAAGACTCACTAGCTATGATCTCCCAACACATTGATACACACTCTGATTATAAACAGACTTAAATTGTAACAGACTGCACCCATATGCTATAATTTGCTCAAGGCATCAATGACAAAATCTGACTATGGCTATAACACTTCCCATGTACATAGACTATGATCTTAATTTCCCAAAGGCAATGCTTTATAACTGAATTACTCACTCAACAATTCTCTTTCAAGCTAAGACTATAGTCGTTATCAACTTACAGATAATAGCCTTTAGCTTTTATACTCAAAAGAACTGCATCTTGCAGTTATGCTTCACACCAAGCAGTAATCTTTATAGTCTATAGCCTTAAGCTTTTATATTCATTCACAATACACCTTGTGAGTAATCTTCATAAACAATAGCCTTCCTGCTCAGACTGGCTATTATCAATACAACTCCAGACCATTGCTTCATTCAAAGACCATGTTTTAACTGCCTTATCTGACAAAGTTCAATCACAACAACTAATATGCATACACTGTTATGCAAACAATCAGTGCTTCAAGTTCATAGCCTTCACATTCAACTGGCTATAGACAATTATAAACACACTCACTCATACAAAGAATTAAGAATATATTCTTTTATTATAACAAAATTGCTTTCATAGTTCATTGCCAACACCCGGCATTCAACTTACAATAATTTCCAAACACTCAAACTGAACCACACTGTTCAGAAATTAAGACTTCAAATACTTAGCAACTTCAGATTATAGCCTACACCGGCTATTGACAAACTTCACAATTAAATATTCACATAAATTGTATTCAACAATACAAACACTAAGACAATTGCCAATCACTCAAAGAAAAACTCAAATTTGAACAATGGAGTTTACGACTAAAGTATTAATCAAAAGAAGAAATGTACACTCAAAAGATGATCGCTAAAATGAAGTCAGACCACACTTGGCTGCTTCAGGAATCAAACTACACTTGTTTGCTCAAGGAACAAAGACAAAGGTTCTCTCTACTTTTACCTTGAAAACTTCACTCAACTAATCCCTTCAACTCCCTCAACCGTCTATTGCCATTTCCTGAAATAACCAACTTAACCGTCAATACCCAACTTTTAGAATCTTTTAATTATTGATGTTCACATCGTACGGGATTTCAAAGATAAAATAAGAATATGAACCATTTTCACATTAAAAAATCAATTTGCACTCAAAAATCAAACTTTTCGGATTACAAAAAGCCCTCTTAATTCTTAAATCAGCTTCTATCAATGGTAACTTTAAATGACTCTTTTAAAAAAAAATTAAAAAAAAATTGACCGGATGTGGCTTTAATTTCCTACATTTATAAAGTACACAAAAAAAAATTCACACAAAAATTGAAGAGTTTAAAAAAATTTAAAACGGGATTTTTGCACAAAAACCAGTATTTGTCCCAACTACTAAAAACAACCAAAACATTTGTTTAAAATATTCAATGACGTCATTTTGGTACCAATATTTGATGTGAAGTACATCTAAATATGCGTGATTTGAAATGATTAATTTGAAGGATTTAATTTTATTTATTTATTTTGTACTACAATGCTTGCAAATGCAAATTTTTGGCAATTTTCTCATAAAGCATAAAAATATGAAAATTATTGTATTCAATTAAAATTTTGAACTTGAATTAAATTATTTCATGTCATCTAGGTGTGCATATTTTTATGATGTTTTGGTTTATGATTTTAGTCAATTGAAATGGACAAATTTGTTGAAATTTGGATAAACAAATATATGTTCAAAATTTCAATAATTTTGACATATATTTCCACTTCAATTATTTAAAATTAATTTTTTTCTAGATTTTTTTAACTAAAAATATATCCACACCTAGACGACATTAAATAATTTAAGCCAAGTATAACTTTTTAATTGAATAAATTAATCTTCATGTTTTTAAGCTTCGTGGGAGAAAACAAAAAAATGCCTAAAATCAACATTTTGCAAGAATCGTACTATACAAAATAAATAATATTTTTAATACTTCAAATTAATCATTTCAAATAACACATATCTAGATGTACTTCATTTCAAATATTGGCACCAAAACAATAACACACATTTCGTTAATTTTGTACTATATTTCGTTAAAACCGGACTACTAGATTGAAAAAGCGATGGGGAGTGCTACCCTTCGCAATAGAGATAGGTCCCCAATTTTTCTTCACTGCTCTTATTTGCGGAATAAGAGTGATGTAGAAAAATTGGAGACCTATCTCTTTTGCGAAGGGTAGCACTCCCCATCGCTTATTCAATCTAGTAGTTCGGTTTTAATGAAATATAGTACAAAATTAACGAACTGTGTGTTCAATGTCATTGGGTATTTTAAACAAATGTTTTGGATGTTTTTAAGTAATTGGAACAAAATATCTCTTTTAAAATCTTCAAAACGCTTCAATTTTACGTGAATTTTTTTTTGTGTGCTTCATGAGTGTGGGAAATCAAATCTACATCAAGTCAATTCATTTTCATTTTATTTTAAAAAGTGACTCATTCAAAAAACCTCCATTCAATTTTTTTGGGCTAGCTCAATTTTTTGGCACCACCCAAGTAAACAATTATAGAAAATGAGGAAAAGTTTGTGTCAAACCCTAGTGTTAAGCCTTTCAACCTGATTTGCCAAATTCAAGCAATTGAATTTTGGGTTGGACCAACAACTGGGCCGTAGTGTAATATAGGCCTTACAGTCAAATTCTATAGATGAAGTATCTCACCAAAAGATAAGTTTTTAAGAACTTAAGGGACCTAGATCTACATTTCATGTAAGTTTTAAAAAACAAATAGTGGTGAAGAAGTTATCATGAAATATGAAGGTTCCCAAGCCAAAGAGTTTATAACTACTTCTCCGTAACCAATCAAATTTGTTCATGTTTCACCTCAAGCAAGTTCATATCTGAACGCGCACAACTTCATGGCACTATTTGGATGGCTCTTTTTGCATTCCATATGTTTGTTACAATGATCTCATAACCATTTCATGACATTTAGAATATTATGCGACATCCCACATAAATGGTATCTACTTTTGCTATCCAATGCATACAATACTCACGATACCTCTATAATATCCGGCAATACCCTTGATGTATTAAGGTGATACCATGATGATATCCGCGGATATCACCTCATGAAGTTGCTACATATTTATATCATGTTGAGCATTCTTGCTACATTTCAATTTATTTTTTTCATTTTCTTCCTTTGTATGTTTAGCAGCCCCATTTCTTGGATAGAAATCCAGCTAAGGTGGTTACTTCATTACCAACTGGCTCCTTTCACCAACAGCTAGGGGCATTTTTCGCAATCAATGCTGTAATGATGTTGGTTGTAGCATGAGGTACAGTTGGTAATGGGTTCTCTCTTGTTGGTTGTAGCATGAGGTACAGTTGGTAATGGGTTCTCTCTTGTTGGTTTTAGTATATGTAAGTGTGGTTATGGATTCGTTGTTGTTGGTTTAAGCATCTTTAGTATGTGCAATACAAATCTTCTTTAACCCTTTAGTGCCCAGGAGACCATAATGTGGTCACTCGGTCATCGGAAAAGAGAATTCCGGAAAATTCGTAAAGAATCAAGTTTAATACTCTGAGGTTCAGAGTTGCAAAATTCTTAATGTCATCTTCTGGGAAAAAAAATTCAATTTGGAGCTGTGCAACTATCAAAATACATATGAACAAAACATGAAAATACTGCAAATACTTGAAAATACAGTAAATACTTATGAATACAGCACATGTACTATGTGGTATTTCTTTTGTTTGGAAGTTTGTTATCTTGTTTTAAATTTTTGGATTGTGTTCTCTTGTTCATGTTCCATTAGTGTATCTACTCCGATCTTGATCAATGTACGAACCCCTTTCATATTTTAACGTATAATTTTTGTCCTAAATCGTACATGGATAAGTCACTATCACTTGTAAAATTCACAATAATTATGTGTGAGTCAGTTCTTGACATGAAAGATTGCAATGGAGAGTTGTTGACATAGGTCATTGCTGAACCTCTTCACTTTTATTTTTGAAAATTTAACCCAAATTCTATTTAACTTTGATGTCACACATCCTCCAAAATCTCATTTTTGAGTGTGCATTATACGGTTCAAAGACATACTATAATCTTTCAATCCAACAATCGGATCTTACCAAGGTTTAACCGACACTTGTTTGATTAAGTTACGCTTACATTTATACGGTTAATTACTGTTAATAGTTTCCATAATTTGAATAAAGAGAGGTTTTTAAAAAAAACCACCAAAAAACTCTGGTTTCTCTAGAACACCCCGGGGCACTAAAAGGTTAAACAAAAAGAGGTGTGCCTATATGACGTGAATGGAATGCATCATACTTCAACTTTGAAAATTTATAACTAATTCATTCTTCACCCAAAAATTATGTTTCAACTTGTGTTGGAATCTATTTCTTCTTACCTACCTCCAAAAAATAACAATACTAAATAATATCAATCCCTCATATCCGTATTTCTTATTCAGTTGGGAATGGGGTAAGAGAACATTCGGGAACCCAAGGGAACTTCAGGGGAACACCCAGTGCGTGGAGTTGCCGAGCTCCGCCTGTACCCTAGTTTCGGAGCTTTGCCGTGACCGTCGTCGCGCCATCGTCGTCGTCGGGCTTGATTGAACACCCGGTCTCAATTGGAACTCCCGCATCCGTTTTTCCCAAAAAAATTCCAGTGGTTCCAAGTGATCCGCTATCCTACTTTTTTTTGTTGCGGTTTCAAGCTCGCATTGCGCTTGGAGTTTGCACGACCTCGAACAATCAATCGCAGCGATGGCGAAGGCGAAGGGCGGATCCATCCTGGTGCGTCTCATCTCGGCTGCCGGCACCGGCTACTTCTACGTGAAGCCCAAGAACCCCCGCAAGCTCACCACCAAGCTTGAGTTCCGCAAGTATGACCCCGTTGTCAAGAAGCATGTGCTCTTCACCGAAGCCAAGATGAAGTAGTCCACATCCATCGGGGTCGTCGTACCGCTCCCTCTTCTTTCTCGGGTAAGCAGACGATACCGCCATTTTTGCTTCTTGGAATCCGATCATGTGAAGGGTTTAGGGTTTAAGGATTTTTTAAAATTCGCATGTTTCATTTTGGAATGCTTTTTCTGTAGTGTTGCAGGTGTTGTGCAACCCGGAACTGTGGAAATTGAGTTTCGGATTACCCTAAGTGCCTTTACACAATTGATTCAAACGAAGAATGCCTAAATTTCTAAGTGCCACGAGGCATGTTGGCAATGGCTGAGAGTGTTATGAAATCCTATGTGGCAACCATTTCATTCAAAACTAATGTAACGAATTGCCATTTTTTCTTTTTGGAATTCGTTTTTGATCAGTCATGTGCAGGGTTTAGGGTTTAAGGATTTTAAAAGTTTTGCATGTTTCATTTTTGGAATGCTTCCATACCGCTTTTTCTGTAGTAGTGTTAGCAGATATTTCTAGGGTGTTGTGCAACTCGGAACTGTCATGGTTGTGGAAATTGTGTTTCGGGTTAACCTAAGTGCCTGTACAGAATTGATGGCTAAATTTCTAAGTGCCACGAGGCATGTTTGCAACGGCTGAGAGTGTTATTAAATCCTCTGTGGCACCTTGACAAACAACCATTTCATTCAAAACTACAGTAACGAATAGTCTTTTCTAGTGGGAATTTTTTTCATTGTATTCTGACGAGGTATTACCATTTGCAGAAATGGAAGAATTGGATTATATGATTTTTGTTGCACTTTAGCATGATCAAGGCGGCATGAGTAATGCGTTCATGCAAGCGACTCGGATGTGGACAGAGTTGTGATTTCTGCCTAGAATCCAACTTGACATGGCCCAGTGTTTGAAGGTGCGACAGATGTTCTGATACTATTGCTATGCCCTCAAGAGGGGTTTTAAATTTATAAGTAGGCTGCAGAATGCTCTCTCATCTTGCATATGCTTTATCATTGCAACTTGTGAATCATAATGCACTGAAGCTTTTGTGAACAAAGCTTATTCTAAGGTTACGATAATTATGTTTGTAGCTCCAAGTTTTGTGCAGCGTTGATTGTGATTGAGTTCCTCAGTGTCTTTGCAAATGTGAGTCTTTCTATTCTTTCTTTTTTCTCTACGTGTTGATGTTTGAGCCAAAAGAAACTCTCCTCAAATTTCCTCTTGAACTGCTTAAGAGTAATGTGTCTATTAATTTGAGTTTCACATGTCTGGGCACTGAGAGTGGGTTGGAGCAAGTATAGTGTGTTGAAACTATTTTTCAGCTTATATTTGATGTAGAAGTTATGAGTGTACAATAGGCGGAGTCACGACTGCTTTCGGTGAACTTATTGAAAGTTGTGAGGTAGCATGTAAAGAATGAAACTCAATGTTAATACTTTCACTCGTCTCACAACTTCCAATGAGTTCAATTTTTGATATTAAATTTTTATCTAATTATATTTTTCTTATTGTTGGGTGGAGGAATTTATTAACCTATGCACTATTAGTATATAGGGCATTGCCACCCCCAAGGTAGCAATTGATGCGCAAAGGACTAGTTTACTTGTCCTTTGAATTTGTCCTCCACTCCAAAAGTGATGAGATCCCTACCGTTGATACTAAATGCACTTGCCATCTTCACTCTTAGAATGATTCCTCACAAACTCTTCCATTCGATTTGTTGCATTTTTGCTTTATTTTTTTAATTTTTTGAATCTTGGGCCATTGTCAACACAACAAAGATCAACCAAAGTTTTGGAGTCACAAAATGGACTTGCTAATTTTCAGCGAATGAGCTCCCATTTGAATGACCTTTATTGGAAAAATCCTATAACGAATCGTGGGTGGAGCTCTTTAAAGGAAGCAAATTCACTAAGCAACATATGGTGCATCAGTTGCTAAGAACATTGGCGATGTTCTTATTGAGTGTTAGACTTTATGATTCCTATTCCAGGATTTGTAGGTGTTGTTACCTAATTGGGTATATGATTTTTATTTTCCAAATGTATTAGCTCCCTCTATAGAGCTTTAGATGGAATCACCCAAAGTTTGTTTGCTTTGCCTCATAAGATATTCTAATAGGGGAATGGGTTTTCGTGATATCTTTTAGGCATTGGAGGTATCCTAAAACTCAAGAAGTGTTTGAGTAAGATACCATGTGTTTCGATTTAGTGTACTCTTATTTGTTCATTATAAATAGTTATGAAGTTTTAAAGAGTTTGGTGATCTCTCACTATTAGGTGTGTAAGAGCTTAGTTGTCTTCAAACTCATACACAGCTAATAATGAGAGGCCACTAAACTCTTCTACATTTTTGAACTATTTAGAGTGAACAAATAAGAGTATACTAAAGCAAAACACATAGTATCTTGTTCAAACACAACTTTTTTAGGATAACTCTATTCTTTTCATCCCTTGTCCACCTCATTTACTGAAAGAATATGCTTGTAAACTATATTTGAATTCAAGACTTAACAATGATTGATTGATGCTTGAAATGGAGGGGTGGTTGAACATGTACTTCAAAGAGTACCCCTTTCTCAAACAACTAGCTTATACCATTAGATGGCACTAAATTTTGTAATGCTTCAAATTTACATGTGGCAATGGACCTAATACAAAGGCGAGTTCAAATGTGTATTTGGAGCACCAAACTATAGTGCCAAAGCATGACACTATTCGGCCATTTGGGCACCAAATTGTGCACTTTTAACAGAAGCAATGTTTTCTCTCTATGTTCTCTGTAATGGCCCAACCTCACATCCCTCCTAATTCTTATGCCCTCTTTACTATCACCTTCATCCCAATGGCAAGGATCATTTGCCCTAGCCAGAAAGTCATTCATTTCCCTACATAATAATCATGACATTGGCCCATAGACCATGAATAGAGTTTATTGAGATGCGGTAGGTCATTTACCCATGCCTCAAAGAACATGAGTAGCAAGGTGTACCCTTGATACCATCCCATACATATTAAACACGGCTCTCTTCAGTTGCCAATGAATAGAATAAACACACTATTTTGTCGAAATAAAAATGATTAATAAACAAATATTGAACATAGCTGACCATCAGTTTGAATCCATTTTGAACAACTTGTTACCTCAGCATGCATCCAACACAACTTACAACAAGCAAAGCGATAGCGAACCAAATGTCAGAGGCCGTCCATCTATCAAATCCACACATACCAAACTCTTCCTTTCCTAGCCAAGTCTGTTCCATTCATAAGGGACCTGCACAAAAGGAATAACCCAGATACGTTTTGCGCACTATCTTGAGCTCAGGTACCAAAAACTTTTATACAAGAAGAGAGACTGTGGCCACTCACTATGCACAATGCATGCTCTCTACAGTAATTATATCAGACCTTTTTGTTTTTTCTTGTTGCCATCTACAGGGTGAGTTCTCCCAACTGATAAAGACTGTTAAGCTCCTGAAGTAAGGAGGATGGAAATGTCCATGGACCAATCCCATATCAACCATGAACTTCAAGTAATTGAAATAGCAACACCTTTTTCAATGAGTCACTACCATTGATGTTATCTTAAGAATTGCGACGACAGGTTTCGCAAACTCAGGTTCGTGTACTTCCCTTGATAAGATGTGAAAGGAGAGTCAAAGTGGTTTTCACCAACTAGTCGCACTAAGGCTTGTGGATGTGCAGGTAAGAGAATGGCCGATCCACTCGCCGGATTGTACGATATCAGCTTCCCTGATAAAGTTGACATCAAAACAATAGAAGCACAGATCCCACCTGCATTCACAAAGGGAACTGCATATCCAATTTCGAAGTCGACGTTCTCCTCACCAAACATTTGCCGGAGGTGCGTCTTTGAGATTTGCACCACCATCCTGCTTGAATTCTCGGCAACCAAAATTTCTCGCACCTGAAATGATAAGTGGAACTTCCTTTCATTGCCACTGTTCCAAGACTCACCCAGCCACAACATTAGAAACAAGCGATTGCAGCTGACCACCAGTTGAGGCTGGTGCTTCTTCCTGGGGATCTTCACATTGACTTTGTCCCACGCATCCTCCTGAACATTGTATTTCAATAGAGCATACTTTGTTCCAAGGTACACTATTACGTACAAAGTTTCACAAAAAACCACAGCTGACAGGGCAGCTCCTTCAAAGGCCCCTGGTGGCAATTTCAATATGCTCCATTGACTATGGTTAGGTTGTTCATTGTCGGATGATTCGTACAGATATATACATGTCATATACTCCTCGGAGCTCGTAATAAGAAATATCTTGAAGCTGCGAGTGCTCGCATCTGCACTGGTCACTATTATGGGAAGCGGTTCCTCAGGGTCATAAGATATAGGTAGCAATAGATCCTTTCTGGTCCCGGTAATCGAATCAGAGATGGCTAAATCGAGCTCTCCAGCAGTTGAAATCATCGCGCAGACAAGGCCTTCCTCCATCGTCAACAACTGAACTGTTCTCTCATCAGGAGAAGGCTCGCCACACCTGAGCAGTGATTTTTTTGTCAGGAGACAGTTTAGCATTTTTGCTACTTTTCCATGGCTTGAAGAGCAATCCAGGCTCCTTGGGATGCTCTTTTCATGTTAATATATACTCCCCCCGTCCAAAAAATTATTGTCATGTTTGAAAGTCATGTTTGAAAGTGCTTTTTTAAGTAGGTCAAAAAAATACTTCCTTGTGGCTAATTTTATTTAGGTTGCAATGAACACATGCAATGTTCTTCAATCATTCTAGTGACATAATTTGGAACCTTTTTTAATCATGTTTCTTACAATTTGATCAATGAAATTGGCTCAAAGAAATACCAAACAAATTTGTATGACAATAATTTTGGGACAGAGGGAGTAGGTAACATCAGGATAATACACATGTGCTACCTAGATGCTACTTAGGCAACACCTGGGTGATTCCTAAGTTTAAAGAAGCTACACAGCTTGACTTATACATGTGTTATTATTCCGTTCTTTTTTTTCAAAACTCTTTTGTATCAATTAGCCAGCCCAAATTTTATGTAGCAATTTGGCTAAAATCACAAATTTGGCAATTAGCAACAAAAAAATCACTGCACCTGAGAATGTACCACCGCCTCGCATCCAGGTCGAGTAAGCTCGTTGAATTCTGGGTTCCAAAGTCAATCTCACAGAACTCCCCATAATCCACAGTGCGAGTGACAAGCAGATACGCATTCTGTTTCTTATTCTGTTCACAGAGCTCGTGAAAGCTTGGCTTGCAAAGCAGCTCGTTCCATCCCTTGCAAACAGATCGAAGTCTGCACAATTCGGGCACCGGCATGAATGACAGCACGCGCTCTATGAGCTCCAACGGGAGCCTGCTCCATAAACCCGGATTCATATCCATCACGCCTCTGCACCTATGAAAAAATCACATGTCATTCACTAAAAAACTGTAGTCTCAAAGCCATATCAACAAAAATACACCAGGTGTTAGAGATGTATCATCCTCTAATTAGTACATAGTATCAAGCTTTCAAATTGTAGTCTGATGTTCACAATACAAGCAGCTAAAGCTGTATCATCCTCTACTTAGCAAGCTTGCAAATGGTTCAGATTGTCTCTAGCCAATTCTGATGTTTACAATTCTCTACAATATAAGTAGTTAAAGCTGTATCATCCTCTAAATAGTACTCCCTCCGTCACAAAGTTATTGTCATGTATGCAAGTGCTTTTTTAAGTAGGTCAAAAAAATACTTCCTTGTGTCTAATTTTATTTAGGTTGCAATGAACACATGCAATGTTCTTCACTCATTCTAGTGACATAATTTGGAACCTTTTTTAATCATGTTTCTTACAATATGATCAATGAAATTGGCTCAAAGAAATACCAAGCAAACAAGTTGGACAATAACTTTGGGACGGAGGGAGTACATACTTAGTGTTAAGCTTGAAAATGGTTAATAGGGTCTCTAACTAATTCTCATGTTTACGGAACAAGTTTCTGTGACCTAATTCCTCTAACTGTTCAGGGTTTCTTAAGTCATGTGAACATTCGTTCCCAGCTTTGTCAGACGATCCCCGAATTCCACCGTGACTCAGTTTCTACAAAAGCCAAATCCTAATACCTGAATGCAATACTATTGATAGCGATCACCCGATTCGCCACAAAACTGCAATACATCAAATAAAATTATACACCAACGTCCTTCAGGATTTAAGCTTTATCATCCTCTGATTAGTGTTCATAGTTCCAAGAAAATGGTACATAGAATTTAGATTTTTACAGAACAAGCTTCTGTGACCTAATTCCTCTTCATCAGAATGGTTGCTCGGAGCTTTCTGAATCCAGGTGATCATTCGCTTCTCAACTTCGTCAGATGGATTCTGACCTTCCCCGAATTACTCCTGTTCCTACAAAAGCCAAACCCTAATTCCCGATACAGAAGAAATCATACCAATTCAAGAGCTACTGATAGCGGTCGTCCAGCCACAGAACGCTTGCAAATTCTCCAGCTCGAAGCGAGTCCACATTGAGTCCTTTGCTCCAATTCTTTCGGCCTGTATGCTCACACGGCTCTCTGCTTGATTGCTCAAGGAAGGCAGACAAGCTTCACAAACCCTAATCACAAAACCCCGCTCGGACTGCCATGAGACCTCCGATTCTACAGAAGAGATTGAATGGAAAGCCCTAAACCCTAGCTTTGTTAGTGTGAATCAACGACAACCATCATTTTCATCCATTGAATAACATTTTTACCCCTTTTTCATCCATTTATAGTCCGTTACCCCTTATCATATCAGTCAGACCTCGATAAGTGTTACCTCGATAAGTGTTAAAACTCTATATGTGTTGTGGAGATTTCCGCTCCCTTAAAATTAAAACTAGTAAGTGTTATGTGTTAAGTATTATGCAATGTCGCACTCCCGACTTTGTTAATTTTACCTCGGTAAGTGATAAGTTTCCAAAAAAAGGCTTTTCGTAAGAGCCATCGCTTGGGGGAAATTAAAAAAGATAATGTGTAGATAATTTTGAGGTAAAGTAATAGTTTCTAGTTGCAAAGTGACTCTAAATGTCCATTCTAGAAACAAACTGATAGGTAGATGTATTTTTAAGTTCATAAAGTAAAAGATCATATATTTGTAAACTCATAAAGTACAAGATAAGTGTACTTTTAATTTTATAAACTTAAAAATAAAAGGCAACTAGGCAAGGCGGCCAGGATTATAAGATGGGACTGAAGGCTATAGAATTATTATTTGTGTTGTGAACTATTCATAGAATATATGTTGTTAGAGTTGTCATTTGTATTGCAAATTCATCGATAGAAGATATATTGTTAAAGTAAATTTCCTACAGTTTGCAATGGCCAAAGGGTTATGAGTTCACGTTAGAGCAAAAACAAGAGATTATTTAATATCATGAGACTATGTTAGCTAGTGGATATGCAATCTTGCATCCTGGAGTCAAACATAGGATGGGTAGTTCCCACTCACAAGCTGGGTTCCAAAAGTCTTGGTACATCCTCAACTTTTCTCCATGCCAAAATTCTTTCGCATGATTGGGCGCTTTTGTCTTGTTTTTTTTCAATCCAACTTGAATTATTTTGCCTCATAGCAAGCATTTTTTCACAAATTGGCCTTGCACTCATCAAAAGACGAAACATTTCAATCATTGGTAAATAGTCAAATGCCATCATGTCTTTCTTCAACATGTTTTTACACATTGTACATTTTTCCGAGCATTGGGGACAATTACGTTTCATAACTCGATTAGGGGGATTACAATTGCACAATTTATCACTCATTCTACTGCAACCATCTTCAACATTAGGTGGCAAGATGAAAGGCTCATGAACATAGTCATTGGTCTCAATACATAGTCTCCAACGTTGCGGTTCAATCATGCCTTCTTTTTTGTATATATTCAATTTTTTTTTCCAACCTACCTCAACAAACTTTTACTTTTGAAGAATACAATCTACTGCGCTCCTTCTGTTTTTTTTTCCAGATAACCTTTTCGTAGCTAATTAATGTACGATTTGGTTCCGTCCTGTAAAGAAAAACGTGTTTCATCTATATTGAAATCAACACAACTCATGTACTGAGATACAAGTATTTTGATATCTTCTATTTTCTTTAAAACCTCTTCAGAAACGTCAGCTAATGCGTCTTCTCTGTGACAGGTTTAGTCCTTGATATTATAATTCTTCTTGAAATTTTTCACGCATCCATGAGAAAATTGAAGCTCCTTCTCGTTAACACCTCTAGGAAGTAATGCGTAAAATCTCTTTGCAGCAACTACCACAAGGTCATTAGATAAAACTACATTATTTTCCTGCATTTTCGTAAACCAATTAAAAGTGGCTACCTCCACTTGAGCATTGAGACTTTCGTAAGCGATTGGAATCACCAAGGTGTCCAACGTCGAATCCACTAAAGTGTTCTTTTCGCTTTACTATTCCTCCAATATTCATCTCAGACGCATTTGCTTTTAAGTGTGTATTGGCCCAAGTAGTTAATGCTCTATTGGTAATCTTTCCACCAGGATGTATTTAAAAATACATTTTTAAAATATTCACAATTGCATGTTTTTGCACATGGAAAAATATAAGGAGTGCAGTAGATTGCATTCTTAAAAAAAACAGAAGGAGCGCAGTAGATTGTATTCTTCAAAAGTAAAAGTTTGTTGAGGTAGGTTGGAAAAAAAAATTGAATATATACAAAAAAGAAGGCATGATTGAACCGCAACGTTGGAGACTATGTATTGAGACCAATGACTATGTTCATGAGCCTTTCATCTTGCCACCTAATGTTGAAGATGGTTGCAGTAGAATGAGTGATAAATTGTGCAATTGTAATCCCCCTAATCGAGTTATGAAACGTAATTGTCCCCAATGCTCGGAAAAATGTACAATGTGTAAAAACATGTTGAAGAAAGACATGATGGCATTTGACTATTTACCAATGATTGAAATGTTTCGTCTTTTGATGAGTGCAAGGCCAATTTGTGAAAAAATGCTTGCTATGAGGCAAAATAATTCAAGTTGGATTGAAAAAAAACAAGACAAAAGCGCCCAATCATGCGAAAGAATTTTGGCATGGAGAAAAGTTGAGGATGTACCAAGACTTTTGGAACCCAGCTTGTGAGTGGGAACTACCCATCCCATGTTTGACTCCAGGATGCAAGATTGCATATCCACTAGCTAACATAGTCTCATGATATTAAATAATCTCTTGTTTTTGCTCTAACGTGAACTCATAACCCTTTGGCCATTGCAAACTGTAGGAAATTTACTTTAACAATATATCTTCTATCGATGAATTTGCAATACAAATGACAACTCTAACAACATATATTCTATGAATAGTTCACAACACAAATAATAATTCTATAGCCTTCAGTCCCATCTTATAATCCTGGCCGCCTTGCCTAGTTGCCTTTTATTTTTAAGTTTATAAAATTAAAAGTACACTTATCTTGTACTTTATGAGTTTACAAATATATGATCTTTTACTTTATGAACTTAAAAATACATCTACCTATCAGTTTGTTTCTAGAATGGACATTTAGAGTCACTTTGCAACTAGAAACTATTACTTTACCTCAAAATTATCTACACATTATCTTTTTTAATTTCCCCCAAGCGATGGCTCTTACGAAAAGCCTTTTTTTGGAAACTTATCACTTACCGAGGTAAAATTAACAAAGTCGGGAGTGCGACATTGCATAATACTTAACACATAACACTTACTAGTTTTAATTTTAAGGGAGCGGAAATCTCCACAACACATATAGAGTTTTAACACTTATCGAGGTAACACTTATGGAGGTAACGTTTATCGAGGTCTAACTGTAAACTAAAATGGTGTAGCCAAATATTTTCATATTCATTTATATTTTGGATAGAACTATCTTTTCATCCACAGATTTCAATGACTTTCATTAGAAATTGGCAATTTCATTCTGTATGTTTTCAAAAATTGAAATAATCCGACATTTTCACGAGCATTTTCATACATTTTTTCTCCGCATTTTTCCTTGAGGCTCGATGCTCACGAAGTATTTTTGGTGTTGTTTGGCCTTAAAAGAATCATTGGATCATAGCATAATAGAGCAATGGGACTCGACACCCTTTTGCAATGGAACCACAACTAGTTACAGAATTAGAAACTAAGTATGAGTGACAATGACACGGTAGTCCCAAATTTCATGGAATATAGATCTATGGCATTCCTTCATTATTTTAAAAAATAAATTTAAGTGAAGATTCTCTTTTGATCCAAATTTCAAAAGGGTACTCCATTACACTGGTCTATTATGCTATGATACATTGTCGAGTTTTTTTTTTTTTGTTTTTTTTTCCTTACAAGGTATACTTGAGGCTTGAAGGTAATTTCTCACCTAAAGCAAGAGTTGTTATTTTTTCCTCATCAATTCAAATAGTTACACATACCTAGGCTGCGAATATTAGTAGGAATGAAATTGTTTACCTAATTTTTTTGACAGGAACTTAAATAAAAGCGGCTGAACATAAATCAAAGTGTGTAGTGCCAACGGCTTTCTCCAATTGATGAGATACATGTTGAAAACAGTTCCATATTTATACAATTTTCGTGAGCTTGAGGTCCCCGTGAAGTGTCTATTAATCTTTTCAATATTGCAAGAGCTCCAACATTCCTGAATTGCATAAGAAAGGATGTCCTCAAACCACCACCTCCCCCGATTATAACATCAGTAGATCTTTCTTGGGGTCACCAGAGTTGAGACCCAAAACCACCAATTTCAGTTAGATATATAGAAACTCCGGTCCCTTTTTTGCAAGGGGCCGGCGTGAATAAAGTGTTCGTTCATACTGTCAATGACCCGGTGCCCACCAGACAAGGGGACGTTGGGACATTACTACTCTCCCCTTTCGAGGATGGACACTATAGTAACACACTATGCTAGCTCCTACCTAGCCACTAGTGCCTTGAAGATACCGGACATAGTATCCCCCCAAAGGGCTTTGAGGTACCCATACAACAAGGTCTAAGGACCCCACCATAGTTGGGTGGACTATGGTGGTGAACCACCAATTTCACTATTCATTACAAGTAGACCAATGGCATGCCAAACATTGCAAAGAAATAGGTGGTTTTGGGTATCATTATGAGTGAAAGTTAGTACCATATGGTGTGGACTTGGGGAAATTTGGTTTGAGTTAGAGATTACTTTCGACTTTGGAATTTTGTATAAAATTGACAACCGAAACGTCAAACCGTCCAAAAAGTGAACGATGTATAGAATCAAACAAAATTTTCTCATCTGTCATTGACTTTTTGCAGTGTGGATTTTTTTACTATACATTTTATTGGTAGTTAGTTTCATGCATGTGTGATCCAATTTGAAAGGGGATGATTTGTGAAACTTTTATGCCTCATTTCATGTTGTAATGAATGATTCATCCAAAATTTCAATGATTTTTGTGTAAAAGTGCTCTTAGAAAAGTCAACTCATAAAATTAAGCAACCAAAAAATCTCCAAAAATCACTACACTTAAAGTATTACATTTCAACCAATCACAACAAATTTCATGTACAAATTGTCAATATCTTATTTGTAATCAAATTACAAAAGAATTTTCAGTTTCAAGTTTCAAATTTTATACAAAAATATTGGTGATAGCAATTGCACATCTAACCGTATCTAGATAGAATCTAAAATTAATAATGTTAAACTTTTATTTATACATCGAGTTCAAAATATCCCTCTACGTTGTATTTTATGATGCATCTTCGCAAATTAAACTGTCAAATTTGGAGAGGGGTGAGGACGTTTAGGAGTTAATGTCTTTTATCATAATTTGTTCAAAAGTGACTAAGGAAACACTAGTAGAAATGGTAGCAACTTTCAAGGAAATGCCTAGGCAAAATCATTGTGCATGCGTGGAATTGGGCACCATTTGTCGGGACATTTCCCTTAGCAATGCCGCCTTTTCTACTAGTGAGAATTAGTGTTTTTACAATACATAGGAATTTGCCACTTGTCATCTCTACTTTCATTAAGAGTGCTATGTTCTTTTGAGGTGATGAGAGTGACATGAGGTGGCATATTATGTTTATTATAAAGTTTCCATTTGTCATTAGAATGCTACATCCAAAAGGTTTACTTGAAGTTTTATAATTTTAAATTGTACATTGATTTTTTTCCTTCCAAGAACACTATATTTTCAAAAAATCAAATAGGGTTCTTGTTGAGAAATAGTGTGTCAAACACTAAATAGTGTCTTTGTTGAGAAATAGAGTCCTATACAATAAATAGTCCATTTAGTGTAGTAGAAACATCGCCCAAGTAAACTAGAGAAAAGATTCATGAGAGGACCCCACCTGACAAATTAGACTAGTAGTGTAAGGCAATGTTTCTACTATTGGTAGATCGAAGGTACTTGTTTTAATAAACATGGATTACGGGATGCACCACGTAGGAACCGTCTTCAAAAGCTCACAGTCACATTGATACCTCTAGTACTGAATTTTGTTTATTTTTTATTTATTTTTTGATTATTGCCATCACACTAATCCTTACACCAATCCTCACACTAATTTCAGTACATACATCATAGCATAATAGAGCAATGGGAGACAACACCCTTTTGCAATGGGACCACAATCTACTTACAATTAGAAACTAAGTTTATGTGACAATGACACGGTAGCCCCAAAATTCATGGAATACAAATAGCATTCTTTTATTACTTAGAAAAGTGAATCTAAGTGAAGATTTTATCTTGATTCAGTTTTCAAAAGGGTGCTCTATTGCACTACTATGATCTCAAATATACTCAATTACAAGACTCACACTTTTGTTCTAATACCACAATTATTGTGAGAATAATAAATTACTATAACTCATAGTAAAAGCAATAATCGGTGCAGCGAGACTGTCCCAAAGTGGTAATGGGAGGGCCAGTGACCCTTGTTTTTGTTTTTTTATCACGCTTTACGCTTCATCTTTTATGTTGTGTTTGTGTAGATGAACTTCCACTACAAGGAAGAAGGCGTCACTTTGCACTTAGTAGGTGAGTCAAATGGCGCCACTTCGCACTCATTGCCCAGGCACTCAAGACTTGGTGAGTGCGATTTGTCATGTAGAACAAGTGTGTGTAGTGACACTAGAAGAAAAGAAAGACTTGTTCACTCAGCCTGCGATTTGTCATGTAGAACAAGTGTGTGTAGTGACACTAGAAGAAAAGAAAGACTTGTTCACTCAGCCTAAAATGGGATTCTGAGCAAATTTGGCCACATTTGAGTGAATTTGGTCACATCTGAATGAATATACTCAATGTACAAGTCCCTATTTTCTTCTAGTGTGAATTTTGACACTATTTTTAGTGAGAAGCAATGCCTTTGCTAGTAGTGTTGACAAGTAAAAAATTATTGATGGAATTTGGTGTGTGAATAGAGTTAACCGAAAAGAAGAGAAAATACATGTTAGGTGAGGTGAGTTTGACCCGTATCTAAGAGCATCATCAATCCAACACTGTAAAAGACGCAGCACAAATGAGAAATGTGTCCTGCAAGTACATTTCTCGTTTATGCTGTGCCTTTTACAGTGTTGGATTGATGATGCTCTAAGGCAGCCAAGCACACTGGCATGGTTTCCAAAGAATTCAAAATAGAAAGGAGTGTGAACTTGTTTTTCCGTCACAAAGGAGGCAAAACTGAAATGAAGGTGAGTTCAAAGAGAGCCAAGGCTTGAAGACCATGGCCCACATCCACTTGAGGCATAATTAGTAGACTCCATTGATTAGTTGTCTCTGACAACTTGAAGCTCGTGTCTTAAATTAAGGATAGAGGGTATCTTCTTCCCCTTTTGCTTTGATTTCGGCTACAGTACAAGACAGTATAGACTCTCACTTCCTGGATTTTTGGGGGTCAGGTTACGTGTTCTGTTTTCGGTTAACCCCTAAACGTCACAGCGTCCAGAAACTGGACGACGAATGATTTCAAAGCCTTCTCACGTTCTCATCAACGCTTGGATGAAACTCATCCAATTTTTTGGAGATTCTTCACCAAGTTGTTGTCCTATCTAATGGCTGGATTTAGTCATACTAGAGTACGTATTTTTCTAAAATTGCAAATGTAGAAGTATGTCAAGTCGTTGACCAAGCCAAAATTGCATTGACTCTAGTTCAAAGTGGAATCGTGAAAAATGAGGTCATAAATTTAAGAAACACAAAAATTTCAAAGTATCACCACACTTAAGAGTATCTCATTTCAAACTCATTCCAAAAAAATTTACTCAAAAAATATTGAAATTTAGTTTGTAATCGAATTTAGAAGGAATTTTTAATTTTAACTTTCAAATTTTATAATTAAATATTGGTGATTGTATTAATGAATCGAACCGTACGGATGGAATCTAAAATTCAAGATCTAGAACTTTCATTTGTATATCAATTCCAGAATATTCTTTTAAATGGTAGTTTATAATGTTTTTTCTCAAATTGTCAATTCCAGGGACACCCTGGTACGTTAAGGGGTTAACTCTAATGTCTCTCATTCTATGCCTGGATCTATCTTTTATATCTACTTTCTATATATTCTATGAAATGTAAATGCGAATGGAAAATCGATTCATTTTCCTGCAGTGACTGATTGTTGTCCAGAACCCAGTCACTCACTAAGTTACGTAGGTGTTGATTTTTCTATTTCAAATGACCGTTTCTAAAGGACAGATAGACTGTTTCAGAGTCTCACTGTCCTCAGTCAGTACCAGTCTTGTCCTCAGTGAAATGAATGAATTAGAATCATTCTGATCCGAATGGGAATCAAAGTGTTGTGGAGAGCATGTTCCACCACTATGCATTGTGCGTTATATAATTGACTAGGTTGGCCCGTACTAGAGTGACTCCAACACAACTATTCTTGAAGCGAAACCGAGAGTGAAATCGTGGTGGGGAGCGTGCGTGCTTTCACCACCTTGCCTCCATTATATAATAGATTGTACAATTTGATCTTCTGTTATGTATTAATCTTGGGACTCAAAATAAGCCACTAGACATACTCAAAACTACCCAAGACCTAATTCTGCACCTTGTTATTGACCCCCAATTCCACTTCAAGTGAACTCTATTTAGTAATAAATGGAATTGGGTGTACATAAAGCGGGTTAAGGTACTTCAATGAATGACAATTGAGATCATAAAGTGATGATTAAGCAGTAAAAAAAATTTACATGGCAATCAAATAGATTCCTTTTGTATAAATGGCCTTGTGAATGGGTGGAATAGGGTGTAAATGGAAAGGTTTAAGGTAAATGTAAACTCCTCTATCAACTGTAGGCTAATTTTGAATAATTATAGAGCATTTTTTGGATGCTCATGGTCCCCACCTAGGGGTTTTATTTATTTTTGAGGTAAATCATTTTGAAATTTCATAAAAATTACAGATTCAATTGGAGGGGAACATGATTTTACTTGGATTCAATTCTAATAAGATTAATCTTTCCCTTGAAAATTTGAGACACGCTTAGTATGTCCTCCAAGATGTTAACCTCTAATTGCTTTAACTTTTAAAGGGCTGATGGAGATAGTAGATACGTTGGCATATATTTGATATTCGTTGTAAATAGAAATTTTCAAATTGAGACCCCAATTGCTCATTAAAATCATGTCGACGTGAATTTTAACTTCACTTTAAAATGATCTTAAACTTATAGGAGGTGTAAATTTATGCCAAACACAATGGAATATTGGTGTACAATACTGGTCGGAAAGGGCTCTCTGGACCTTTAAGGATTAACAACCAAATTACCAAAATTTGGTTGCTCAGGAGTTAACCCTTAACTTCCTGAACCATTTTGAGCGCGTTTTGGACCCAGATTTTTTCGGTTAGGGATACATGTTGCTCAAACTTATGTAGTTCACTTTTTTACAAAATCAACCGTAAGATCTTGTAGATATGCAAGTCACCTTCATCTTTACAAAGTTTGGTGTCAATATGAGTTATAGGTTGCTTGGATGGGACATAAAAGTGAAGGGTACTCCAATAAATTTATTGTTTTCTCACTGCTGAAAATGAGCTTTGACCGACTCTCTTGGGCACATACTATTTTAGAAAGTTAGCATCTTCTATTCATTCTGAAGATAATCAAGTTTCCTACGCATGACAACAAGTTTTGTATTTTTAGGATAAAAAATGAGTGAGAAAGAGGCCTTGACATGACATCCACTTTTTACTAATTTACTTGTGACTTTGAGAGAAATTTTACAACTTCCTACAAATCTGATCTTCCATTGCAAAATCGAACACGGTAGGTTGAAAGTACACAAAAAAACACATATAGTAGGAAAAAGAATATTGGAAAAAAGGTGAAATCTAAGTGCAAGATTTGCATTTCAATAGCTACACCCACCCACAAGCCGCCCTACCCAACTGGAATACGTGGCAGCTCGTCATTTGCCCGTCACTCTCTTCAACTGACTTTTCTTCCTTGGTTTTGTGACCACCCAACACTTGTGGATTTATTTAAAATTGACAATGTGCATTTCTCCAAATCAGACTACACCATTGGATAACTAACTCGTTTCTACACAAAATTGACCCAAATTTTGAATCATTCGAGCACTCCTTCCTCAATATATTTTCAGTTCTAAAAATAGCTCGACCCATTTTTGGGTCGCCTAGGAAGTTAAGGGTTAAACTTAGCCAATGTGCATACAAAAAATAGTATTTTAATTGTAAATAGAGAATCAAACCTTCAACGTGTAATTCAAATTCAAGTCTTTTGAATTTTATACAGTGTCCCAAGCGTGAAAATTAAAAAACCGTGTAATGTGTTTTGGCAATTTTGGCTTTGCTATTGAATCTCAATTTTGATCATCTAAATGATTTATTTTGCATCTTAGCTTAACAAAAAAAATGAAAATTCTCATGTCTAGTTTCTACTCCCTTTTAAATTCCAAAAAATTCCTAAAATTGAACATTTTATTGCAATTACAAGTTCAGTACTTATTACCATGAAATAGTTCAATTTTAATATATTGTGGAAATGGATGACTTTCATTCACTACAATGTTATTCATTCTTATTTAAACCTATGGTAAAACAAATTGGTTTTTTGACGATGTTATACAATAAATATCAATCTTTTTCAAAAAGTCCTAAAAAGATCATAATATTTTTAAATCTCAAGCAAAAAGATACAAAAAGATTTGTGGATTGTAGTTAATATATTCATTCATCTTAGAAAAATAAGAGAAAAATAATATCATTCATTTATAGTGATGATATAAAACAATCAAATGTAGTTTGACTCCATGGCTAGAGGTTTTGAGCTATACCTAAATGTTTATATTAGTCACTATGAAATCCTGAAATCGAGTTAATTTTTGAAATCATACTTAGATAATTTACTTTAATTATAACATATTTATTTATTGAACTGACAAAAACAACTTGACTATGGATCACAAATATACGAAACTAATGTAAAACAATGTTAATTATGATTACATCATGTTTTTGTCATAGACAAATTGAAGTGTGATATAAGGTTGATTGTCCTAAAACCACTAAGCAATTTGGACTATTTTTGAATCGATTGTCCTAAAACCACTTAAGCAATTTGGACTATTTTGTGGAAATATATTGTGGAAATAGATTCCCAACGCACGCGCGTTGAAGTGGAAATATATTGTGGAAATATATTGTGGAAATAGATTCCCAACGCACGCGCGTTGAAGTGGCTGGTGTGAATGGGCCTTCAGCGTGCAAAAGCTGAGAGCATGAACACCCATGGCCTCAAAGGTCTTTCACACTCCAGAAGTAGATGAAAAGTGCCAAGGGCCCTTTCAAAATTTCTCTTGACTCTGGATTCTAGCGTGTTAGAAACTGAGCCTTCAAATCACTATTTAGTTGACTATACCCTCACATTCTACTTGTGATTGGTCCATTGACTATTTGATGTGCACTTTTGATACGTGAGGGGCGTGCAAGGGTGGGGGAGTGTGAGAGCAAGGGCCCTTCACATGTAGATGAATAATTTCAGAGGGTTAGTCCTAGCGTGCATGGGTGGGAATGCTCTTAGTCCTAGTGTGCATGGGTAGGAATGCTCTCAGACAAATACTTTGCATTCTGACACGTCGCACACTGTTGTGTAGAAACAGGCAGGTAACTACAGTAAGTTAGTCAGCCTTCAAGAGCGTGCACAAGTCAACACCCTGACGGACGGACACAATCTTCGTCCGTCAACGAAGGAATCATGGGATCATCGACGTCGCTTTCCTCCGACGGACGGAACAATCTTCGTCAACGAAGGAATCATGGGATCGACGTCGGTTTCCTCCTCCTCCGGACGGACGGACGAAGAAGCCTTTGTGAAAAGTCTGCTTTAGATCCGTCTCTCGATCGCGGGGAGCTGATGACTTTCTTCCAGAAAAAAGAAAAGTAGATTCAAGAGTTGCCTTCTTCAGTTTTCTTCTTCCAGCCTCGGTTGCTGCGCGTCGTGGTTCGGTTTCTTGGCCTACCAGTTTTTCGGTTCACATTTTTCGAAGCAAACCGGCGGTTGAATCTCTTGCTCGTAAGCGCTCTCTTGTGTTTTTTTCCTTTTGTGTCATGATCGATGAGCAAATGGCGTACTCCGATTGTTGGAGAGTGAATCAATCCCTTGCCCTATACCCCAATTTCTTTGTCGGTAAAATTCGATCTACAGTAACGGATCTCATGCTAGTCTCGGATTCAGTTGTGCACATTCTCTTAAATTCCTCGATCTGGTCATCTTTCAGGGTTTTCTGGAGCGTTCGGAACTCAATATTAACCCCTAAAGGACCATAAGGCTCCCATGTTTTTTTTTGCAGTTTTGAGTAGACTTCCTTTTGTTCAAATTCATTTGTTGTTTGACCAACACATGCAATGTTCTTCATTGATTCCGGTGATATAAAATTTGGTCCCATTTGAATTATATTTTTCACAATAAATTTGTCATTTTAAAACCATGAATCCTTGGTCCTTTAGGGGTTAAATTGACATAATCACGGCTCACGTGATCGGGGAATTATGTTGTCTGAAAATTCTTGCAAGAAGGAAATTAAATCATGTTCTCAGTGCCGGATGTGTTGAGCATTTTGCAGGAGTGACAGAATTTAGCAAAGGGTTTAGCTCTTCAACATGAATGCTTGCAATTTTACGGTGACAAAAATGGGGAGCAGAACGGATGCATTCTTGTGAAGAATGTGTCAATTGTATTCTTCTTAGACTCTCAATCTGTTTTCGATGGCGATGAAGCGATTGCATGAGTCGGATGGGAGACGATGGCGATCGTTTGTGATGGTGCTGCTGGCTGTGGGCTGCTCCTGCGTGGTGGCCTATCTCTGCATCTCCCCTCTCCTCCAAACCTCTTCCTTAGCCTCTTCTTCTCAGGTAATAAAACATCCTTTTCATTAGCCCCTAAAGGACCATACGGCCACCAGGTGGCTCCTGTGTTAGGTTTTATGTAGATTCTTTTTTGTTAAATTAAAAAAAATAAAACTCAAACATATGTAATATTCTTCACTGATTCCAGTGATATAAAATTTGGTCCCATTCAAATTATAATTTTCACAATATGATCATTTAAACTTGTCATTTTAAAACCATGAATCCTTGGTGCTTTCACAGGGCACCTTGACACATTCACCAGGTAGTAAATGGCACAAGAATGATGGTGAATTTGTGGTGAACACTTGCTAAATTGAAGTGGTTGCTCAATGTAGCAAGCGTTCACCACGAATTCACCATCATTTTTGTACCATTCACTTGGCAGTGAATCGGTCAAGGTTCCTTGTGTCCTGTAGGGGTTAAATTCAGTTTATGTTAACCCCTAAAGACCCACATAACATTCAGTAGCTTGCAGTGGCTCTGCCTTATTCCACATCCAACAGGACCTCACATCCAACAGGACCTTCATCAGTAGCTAATTGGACAAGTGGAGTCTGAAAATGATGAAAAGGCTACTGAATGTTATGCAGAAGCCTGAATTGGCAATGTTATTCATATTTGTGACAACATGATTGTCATTTTCAATGGGGGTGAAAACAGAGTTAATATTAATTTTTCAATGGAAATAAGAGTATTGGATTCTCCTCGTTCTGCTCAGGGACTGAAAAAATTCGCAGCTGTGGAGGAAGACGGTGGAGGGTGTTGCAGGGGTTCAGAGCACACGGAGCTTTGGAGCGAGGCTGTGAACTGGGGCAGTGATTTTCTGGTGGATTCCACCCGGGAGTGTTGTGAGGCTTGTAAAGCCCACCGGAACTGCAACTCGTGGGTGTATTGCGCTGATCCAGCCAAGTGTGGGAGCTTTCATCGTCAGGTCAGTTTGGTTCAATCATTCTTTTATTTTATTTTTTGGCATGGAAAGACAATATGTAGCTGAGCACAATGCACTTTGAATCAATAGAATTGGGTGCTTATGCAATTAGTTATGCTTTTTTGAAGTTGGTGACCTAAAAGCTCGAACTTAGGCTGGAGCCTGATTTTCTGGTCCAATCATTTTTGGAGTGGGTTTTTTTTTTAGAAAGATGAAACGTACGCATTTTGAACCAAAAGAATTGGGTGCTTGTGCAATTAGTTCTGATTTATTGAAGTTGGTGACCTAAAAGTGTCCCTTTACCCGTAAAACTTGTTCCTTTCAAAATACTGCTGCCTGATTTTCTGGTTCAATCATTTTTGAGTGGAAAGACGAAATGCAGGAGAGAATAATGCATTTTGAATCAAAAGAATTGGATGCTTGTGCAATTAGTTATGATTTTATCAAAGTTGGAAGTCACAAGTGTCCTCATTCTAAAACTTGTAATTTAAGTTTCGACCTCAACTTCTAATCCAAACATTTTGGAGTGATTTTTTAATTTTCTTAATTTTCTGGGGCAAAAGATAAAATGTGGTATGGAGCAATGCACTTTGAATTTAAAAAAATTGGATGCTTAATTAATTAGTTATGATTTACCACAATTGTAGTGATCTAAAAGCATCTTCATCTTGAAACATTACAATGCCTAAATCCTATATTTGAGTGGTTTTGCTTTGTAAAGACAAAATGCAACGAAGAACCACTTAATTTGAATCAGAACATTTGAATGTTTGTGCAATTAGTTATAATTTTATCAAAGTTGAAAATTATAGTGTTGTAAAAGCATCTCCACACTAAAACATGCACATTGAAAAATTTATCATCAACCCATGTTAGAGTAGCCTCAAGTTATGTTTTTAGAATGGAGACAATTTTAGATCATCCTTTTTCAATCTTGATTAGTTCAATTTCGTCTTTTTCAGGCTTTAAGTTTCATATTTTGCACATCATTAAATATCAAAGTTTGTTTACTGATTTTAAATCATCTCATTTATGCGGTCAAGAGGTGTGCAAAAGTTTTATAAGATGAAAGAGGAAAACAATCATGCTATTTGATTAATTTAGTAGGTTTTTTTGGCTCAATATCATCAGATTTCAACAAAAAATTTATCTAGTGGCATCCGACTCTAAGCCTTTAGGAAAAAAATGCAATCACTTAGTCACATTTTCAAAAACACGTATACCTAAATGTGGATTTTTAGCCAAATTTTGTAATGCAGGTTTTAAACTACAAAATAAATTGCTAGGATTAGGAGCTTGAACCAAAATTTTGGAGCCATCCTAGCCAAAAGTGAAAATTATAAACAACAAAAAGCTTTGGAATTTTAAAATTCTTAATTTTGGAGTCTATAGTTCTAAATTTTTGTTTCTTATCCATGTTGTGTTCAGGGTTTGGGGAGGATTTGGAAAGAAACAACAATAGTTCCCTTTATATTGAAATATTTGATCATGATAGGCTCAATTGTTGTGTCTAGTTTAGGAGACACATGTCACTTTTGATAAGAATTTATTGGGTTTTTTTCCGTAGGCTTTTGAAATTCAACTAGTCAAGTATCAATTCTGATTAGTCAATTTTGTCAATTCTCCCTGTTCATTGGGTGTGTTGCTTTCTCTTTCACAAAGACTATAAAAACTATGACAAATAATAAAAGACAACCTGGTGAATGCTTTTGACAGTGTTGGTTGAAGAAACAAAAGGATCCTCTCAATCCTGACGTTCACGACTCAAGCTCATCTAATCCTTGGACCTCTGGCATGTTGTTCGACAAAGACGTTGTATGACATCTTCACCCATCTTTTTCACTAGTAGAAAAGCCGTATTTTTGCACCAAGGAAGTGTCATATTGACACCAAACTAGTGCCCATATGGGCCTTAAACATCATGAAAAATACCATAAGAGTGTGGCATTGATATTATTCTATGGTACTTGAAGACTACCCTTTCTGCTAGTATTATATTCATAGAAAGGTATCAGTTACTCCTTTTCAACAATTCATCATTCTTAACGAATTTTAAGTTTTGAAGTTAAATGGCTTGATGGTTGATGAATTTTAGGGTTTGAAAATTCATCAAACATTTAGGTTGTTGAATCCCAAACCCTAAAGTTCTTCAAGAATGATAAATTTTTGGAGGGAGTAACTATGATTTCTTATATTGAGGTCACATGTTTTTTATGTATTCAATGAGGTATACGGCAAGTATTTATAAAGGTATGATGAAATAATATGATTTTTGTATCAGGGAGTTGTGGGGTTGGCAATTGATAGTGGCGCCATGAAAGGACAAGTCATTCATATGAAGGTGAGTTCTCATTGCCATTAAAGAATTAGACTCACTGTCTTTTATAAAATTAGCAAAATCATTTTATGTATTTTTAGCTTTAAAAATTTAAATTACATATTATATGTACCTTATCATGGATGATTGTGGATCTACATTATCATCTTTTGTAGTTGGAAAAAAAACATACCCCATATCCACAATTCCACATGACAAAGCAATAGGCTTTAGCTAAGATTAATATTTCTTTTCCTAAATTTCCTCTAATTGGTCTATTGGCAATTGAATGCAGTTGCTACCTGATTGTTCACCACAGTCAGTGTTGCACATTTTGGAGCTTGCGAAGTTGACCCACTGCCAAGGTTGTAAGTTTTATCGTGCAGAAGGACGTGGAAAAATGTGGGACTCTAATGGTATTCACATCTCCAAGGTAAACAATCAATGTGAACTTGCCCAAAATCAAAGAATCTTGTTCTATATCAAAGTCTTGTTTTATTGAGAAAATTATAATTGAGAGGACTAAATCTTACATCATCAAAATCAGTGAAGAATATTACATGTACTAATATGAAAAACTAAAACCAAAATGACAAAAATAAAAAATAAAAAATCTTCATATGACCTACTCAACATTATTAAATGAACATGAGGCCACTAGAAGTTAATGAAGTTGCCTTATGCACATAGCCGGTTTGTCCTTCTATAGTAAAAGTCACAAGTTTTTTGCGTTTACATCATTAAATCAAAGTTATCGTTTTCTTTGGCATCTATTTCTAGGATTTCAACCAGTTATGGGTGGGTATTGTCTAAAGATTTTTAGAATATAGGCACTATTGGATTTTAGGTCTTGCCCTTGTGCAACCCTTATCTGTGGATATCTCAAATTTAGGGTCGCTTTATGGTCAGCCTATAGTCAGCACTTTGGAAATTCATAACTTATTCATACGGTGTCCAAATAATGCATGCTGAAGTACATTGGAATCCTCTTGAACTCGCTATTAAAACCCACCAAAATTATTTTATGTTTTATGTGTGTAAATAGGCTCAATTGGTAAGGGGTCGCTTTTAGGTGTAGTTACCTTATGGTGTTCAAATTCTACTTGCTTGGAGTGTAAACACAGATGAACACGGGTCCGCCGTACGCGGTCGTCCAAGGCACGCTGGAGGCTCAGCATGTCTCTTTCAAGAGTATTTCCACGGAGTACACGCCGGCCATACGGCGGGGCATGGTGGGATGGGTGGGTGGAGGGCCTGATTTTTTCATCAGCTTGGCAGACCATCACGAGTGGCCTCGGAAGCACACGGTTTTTGCAACCGTCGTAGACATCGACATGCCTCTTGTAGAAAAGTTTGCAGAGCTCCCAACCACGGCAACGACATGGGAGAATGTGGCTATTGAGGTTCTAGATACCCCGGTCAATGTGAAAGTTCAAAGACCACCGCAAAAGGTATGACACTTAAGGTAGAAACACCCAAAATCGTACTTTTAAACCATCTAGCGTAGTTGGGGGCACTTTTTTCAAGGTAGAATATTTTGCAGTATTAGCAAATTAAAAATGATGATTTTACAAGAAAAAAAATAGAAATCTTGGATAAATCATGTATTTGCTATGAATTTTCTAAGTGAAAGTTGTCCAAACCACTTCAACTGTGAAAAAACCAATCCCTATGAAATTCAAATTCAATCAATGAGAGTTTTGAAAAGGATGGTTTAAAAGCACTTTTAATATACATGCAATTAATCACCCTCCCTGAATATACATGCATAATTTTTAAAATAATTTGATAATTCATTAGGAGCATGGGCATGCTCTTGGGTCAGTTTTTTGTCGTAGGATGTCGCTCTAAGAAGCAGGTACTGAACTCATGGCTGTAAGAACAAAGCTGTCAAGTCAATCCTTTGAGCTCAATTCAAACGCCATTTTTAATTTTTATTAATCCTCCTTGCATTAATACCCTATGTCAAGGTCAGTAACTAAAGAATTTTTATTTTTCAAATGTCACGTGTCATCATGTGATTGGTTGAGGGTGACATGAACATGTTGAACTATGATGTGGAAATTCAATCTTGGCACCAGGCTATCAAATCCAATCCTCACAGATGGTAGTTGTTGAAAGGGTACACACGTACAGCGTCCACCATGCGTAGAGATCATTATGATCCTCATGTGCAAAAAAAATTATGTAATTTGGAGGCGTGAAGAGGAAGATATGAGGGTCTAAAGTCACGCCCAGATAGCCTCCTTGCAACTCAAAAAAATTTCCAAAAATTGCACACTTCATGAATTTTTGATCAGGAAGTAAGGTAGAAGTACCTAAAAGTAATAACTTAAGCTACCTAAATTATTTTGGGACCACCTATTAATAGGGAAATAGTTTTCTTATGTTAGGAGTTAATTTTCACGAAGAATGCAATTTTTTTCTCAATTTATTTCCCAATATTGAAATTATTATGATTTTTGAAAGTGCAAAGTGCTTTGTGACCCACTTTGATCAATAGGCTCTTCCATGTTCACCTCAAGACAATATCCAAAACCGATCACTAATATTCTTTCAAGAATTCAATACTGTTAGGCCGTATTTCATTGTCGTATATTTGACATTTGTTGTAAGTAGAAAGTTCCAAATTGAGATCCCAATAGCTTTTAAGACCATGTAGACATGAATTTTAACTTCACTTTTGTTATGAAACTCATATGAGTTGTAGAACCATTCCAAATACAATGAAATACAGCCGTATAATACTTGTCGGAATGGCCAATCTGGACCTATATAGGTTAAGGTTCTTCTACATTATTTACAGATTCAACTCTCAAAAAGAGCCAAGGTCTTTCTGTTGCTCACCCTAAGGTAGTAACACCTTAAACCGACAGAATAAGGGAATTGGTAACAGGGGAGTGCAAAAAGCATGAAGTGAAACCATGAATGTGTTAGCAAATTGGAGATGAAGTGTTGGGTCTTGGAATCAAAAAATTTGGACACATGAGCAATTTTACACGAATTTTTGAAGTGAAGGTGTTGTAGACACCTAATCAAAATTGTAGACTTACCCAAAAGAAACAGAAGGAACACATGGACAAAACTTGTCAATGCTTCCATCTCATTGGTTCCATCTCATTGGTTCTAGTGAAGTTTTAGTGAAGTTGTGGTCCATTTTAGGTACACTCCCAATCACTTTGAGGTGAAATTATAGGAGGTAGGAATGGGTAGTTGGCAGTTTAAGGTGTTACTACCTTACATTTCAAGGCCCAACAACTCAAATCTCCTCACTTTTGAATTCCAAAAGCCCCTGGGAGCTTATGGTCCTTTAGGAGTTTACCCCTCATCCACCCAAGGTTGGCTAATGTGTGATAAGACCACCTTAAGAATATCTTGAGGACAAGGAGATTTCAACTTTGAAATTGTTTATGGTATAGGCTTTTGTACAATCAGGATTACAACGGTTGGATTTGGTAATTATAACATTTGATTGATTACAATGGTTGAAATGAGAGTACATTCAAATTTCTTTAATGTGATAACTTTGGATCCCAACTTTTTCACTGTGATATAGTTTGAATGTGTGACAAGTGTGCCACTATCAATGATAGTATTCCAAGCATGCAAGGTATTTTAGAATGTCATTCTAAAAAGAATCACTATAAAGAAGTTTGAGTGAAAACAGATTGCACCCCTAGACAATGATGGACACAAGAAACAATCTCACAATTCAACCCATAGTTCATATTACTAATAACCCCATTGATATAATAATTTAACTATCTTACATTGGCCACTGCTATAATGATGATATTTTGTATCAATGACTCAATACAAATGTTTATTTGCTTCACTAAAAAATCCTATCAATAGACTATATTATTCATTAACAACCAATCAATAGCTTACAAGTGCCTACTTGATATTTAGCATTGGTAACATTAATAGGATTATGAACATGTGATATCAATGTTTGTAACACTAGTGTTACCAACACTAAATAACATTACTACTGCAACAAACTTGTTTCATAATTCATGTAATGAGGTCACAAATTCCATCACAAAAAGTTACAATGTATTATATGAAGTAAAGTAGGGACATTCATTCCCGACTACTTAAGATATGCACTATACTTGGGATAGATGAATTAATATTTGGAGATTTCCCTCTTTTAACAATAAGAAATTCAAAAGTTTCCAGATTTTCATTTATTTTTCTGATGGTTATTTGAATAAGTGAAAATTTTCAAAGTGAAAGATGTTGGTTCACCCATAATCAATCATAAGCTCTAATGCACAATGGGGTGGCAATCAAAATGGCGTTTTTGAATTTGCAATGAAAGAAATTTCACATCTGTCAACTTTGACAACCTCCTAAGGGCTAAAAATTTGGTATTTTACGACAAATGTTTTTTACAAAATCATCTCTAAGCTTATAATATGTGTACCAAATTTGAAAGCCAAAAGATTCATAAAAAAAAAATATTAAAAATCTACCAGCATATGTAGCTGTGAAAAAAATTCATTGCTGCCAAGTTTAGCAACCTTCCAATTATTGAAATCTTTTTCTTTGCCATGAAATTTTTGGAACACGTTCTATATGTTAATAACATATGTTCCAAATTTCAAGGGCAAAAGATCAATACAAAAAAGGATATTCACAATTTACCGGCATGTGTTGTTTTGAGAAACAATCATCGAAACCATTTCACTACTGCCAACTTTGACACCCTCCCAAGGGCTTAAAAATTGCTTATTTACTGTGAAGTTTTTGTCACAAAATAATTTCTATATTAATAACAAGCCTAACAAATTTCAACATGTGTAGCTATGAGAAACCATTTCACTACTACCAACTTTAACACCCTCCCAAGGGCTAAGAAATTGTCTAATTACCATGAAATTTTTAGCCCAAGATGTTCTTCAAGCTAATAACTTGTGTACCAAATTTCAGGGTCAAAAAAATTATACAAAAAAAGATATTCAAAATCTACCAATGTGTGGTTGTGAGGAACATTTTACACTTTTTTTCATAGCTACACATGTTGGTAGATTTTTAATATATTTTTATGGTGAATCTTTTGGCCTTCAAATTTGGTACACACGTTATTAACTTAGAGATGATCTTGTAAAAAACAATTCATGGTAAAATACCAAATCTTTAGCCCTCGGGCGGCTGTCAGAGTTGGTAGATGTGAAATTTCCTTCACTGCAAATTCAAAAACGCCATTTCAATTCACCCCACTGTACAAATGAGGCATATCTTCCCTTTCAGAATTTAGAGATCTGGCATCTAAGGTGGTTGATTTTGTGCGCGTGGTCAAGAATGGGTGTCTCTACCTTCCACCACTCTATTATTTCCATGTTTCCAATTACATCCTCATATTTCAATGGTGTAGATTCCAAACCAAAAATGTCTACCATTGGTACACAAGGGGAGAATTGGAAACATGGTGGTAATAGGTTGCTGTACTTTACATGCCACTAAGCTATCAACAAGAGTTTATACATGGTATCACAAAACAACTGAGATCACAAAATTTTCCAACCGGGTTTCATTGTAGTGTAGCTTCAGCCAAAAACCACCTGCAACAAGTCAGATTCCACAACATTGACTGAAAAACCAAAAGAGCTCAGCATGTACTGCCCAACATAGCCAGAAGCCGAGCAAGAAAATTCAAGAGATGCTGCATTGAAGTTAGTAGCTTCCCTTGAACTATAAGAATTGCAAATAAAATACAGCTCACCTATGCCCAGTAAGCAAAGCTGGAATACAATGTGTAACCACAGCAAACTACGATATCAAATTTCACAGTAGTGGTAATTCTACAGTGGTCGCTTATATTACAAGTTATGGAATACATGTAGGTGCTTCACTTCGCCAGAAAGACTTGGCACCAATCTGACTCAAACGTCGGAGAGGTTCCCCCTTTCTCGAAGAGCTTCCCTGTAAGAACAGAAACCGATCTCAACATGGCATAATCTACACCTCTTGCTACATCGGCCTGAAAATGAAGAGAATCGTCCTTGTGATCATTAAGGTTTACTGAGCAATGTATTGGAGTTGAGTAGGACAGCTCCCAGATAAATGCCTGCAAATAGAAGTTGTGCTGTTACGCAAAATTTGAGGCGACACTCACAGAAAGGGAAAGACAATAGACTTTTACCAATCAGCATCATAATGCACGAGTTATCGCCTTCATGTGTGTATGCAAGCAACTCACTACTTTGATGGGAAATAACCATGATGTCAAATGAAATGCTATTATCACTACCACCACATTGATATGAATTGAAAACTACCACCACTGCTTTCAAAAGGCCATGTATACATACATACCGATCACATTCGCGAGCGAATTGTGGATGATGCTGTTCTTATCCTCACGGACCCCGACCAAGAATGATATCAGAACACCGCCACACAACGGTGGACCATCAATGTTGGAACCTGTTTCCAATTGCAGCTTCCAGATCTATTCAACCTGAAAGACGACAAAGCATCAATACTGGCAGAAGACTACATACAGACTACCAGCAGGAAAAGTGACACGATGGGCAAGTGGTACCAAAACCTTCGTGTGCTAACAGATCCTTTCAAACAACTTCCTGAATATTTATGATAAGTAAAGCTACACGGAGTATTATACATGTTTTCTACAGATAGGCAACACAGCACATGATCAGATGACTTCGTTAAAAAACAGGAGCTTCACCTATTACTTCCACCGGCTACCACCACGACTGCGATGCAACTTCAGAATCATGTCAAGATAAGCCGCGTTCCACCCATCCCCAGTCTGAGCCAAAATACTCTGATTGGCGGAATCTATGACCACACTGACAACACCAAAGCTGTACACTTGTAGACCCTCGTATGTACGCCCTGGTTTGGGCATGAATTGGACATCGTTCTCTTTGGCAAACGCCTCTACCACTTCTTTCAGAGTCAACTCTTCTCCAGATCCGTTCTCTTCCATATGAATTGGTGCATGCTGCTTTTGCGGTTGTACATACGCGGCACCATGGGCATGCTGGGATTTGTCGTGTAGCCTCTGTTCCGTGGCTCGGAGATATGCCAATTTGTCCCGTGTTGCCTGTGAAACGCTTGGTGTTCCCTCCATACCTTGGTGTATCAACTCCAGTGCTAGGCTGAGCTGGTGCCGCACCTTCTCGTTAGCCAAAAACTCCGGTGGCAGCAAGGACTTCCAACCCACAAACCATATAGTAACCTCTTCATAATCCGGACTCGCCCTAAGCCAATGAAGCAACACCTGGTGCCACTTAGGGAAAAAATTTACTTCGAAAAGATTGACCATATGGTGCAAAGGGACAGCAGAAACCCAGGCCATGACCCAGTGAAACTGATCCAATAATTGATTGGCAGGGTTTATCACAAACTCCTGCATTGCCTGGATAAGCTTGGGCATGATCGAACGCACAATCAGGAGCTCCCAATTGGCAGGATCGAACACAGTTTTCCAAGGAGAGAGAAGCGCAAGAGCAGACGAGTCTCCAGGGTGCCAATTGACGAGCGCCACATACAGCTTGTGTCGAATTGGAACGTAAAGTGGCTCCATTCGTGTACCTAACCAAGGTAGCCAAGGATGAAGCCACGCATGAATAGGAACTTCCTCCCGTCGCGGATCCCATGCGTCCACAGCAGCAGTCAGCTTTGGCATAACAACTCCTTCCAGAAGATTCTGTTTGACACCTCCAGGAAGCACCTTATCCCAAGCTTCGAGAAACCGTAGTATCGGCTCGGGATCTCGAGGTTGCCACACGTTCGTGGTGGCCAAACGAATGTGGGGGAACACAACCTCAAGGACAAGCTGAAGGTACGGTGAATTGTCGACATCCTGGAATATGGCATGATCGTTTGCTTCGTTTCCCTGCAGAAGCTCCTGCCATGCAGCCATAGCCTCTATACCATGCTGAGGTTGCAGAAAGGGCTGCCAGCCTCTGAACAGGTTGGACATCAACGGAAGCGCGAACGAAAGCGCTATGAGGCCGACACTGAATAACTTGTACTCCTCTCGATAAGAATACTTAATCCTGGCAAACGCGTTGGCCAACGTTTCTAAACTCATACCTCCCTCCCCAACCTGTCTCCGGATCTGCTCCAGAGAGGCCATCACAGCCTCCATGACAACAATCTGCTTCCCTTGCGCGCTCACCGCAGTTTCCAATCGCTCTCTTTCTTTGTTCAGAATCAGCACCGTGTCCCTCTCATTCTGCAACCGCTGGTTGCACGTTTGAACCTCCGCTTCTGTCATGTCTACAATGAGCCGGAGGTTATGTTGCAACTCAGGCATCGGAGTGTTGTCTTCAATGGCCGTCTGCTCGGCATTCAAATTCTCCAAATTCGTTAACAGCCTGGGTTGGGGACCACGCATATCAAGCACCGTCTGCTGAATAATTCCTCCATTCTGCGCCTCCTTCTCCGCAATAAGCTCAGCTGCAGTACGAAGCTCAGTCTTCTTCTTCCCCTTGTTCTTTTTCATCCACAGCTTCTCCTTAGACTTGGGCTTCTCAACCACAACCTCTTCGTCTGGTTGCTGCATGCCAGGAGGAGGAGGCAACCCGGTTGTCGTTTCCCTAAATTCATTGAACCCCATCCCCATATTCTTAGGTCGCAGTCTCGCTTCAATTGGCTTCGCAATCCCCTGTTGGTTTTTTCCCAGACCTCCACCTTTGTACCCCATCTTCTCCAGCAATTTCGCCCCAATCCCTTTAGTATGCATTTCAAATCCAGCGCTAGGAGCACTCAGCCCTCCAGATTTCGCCTTCGTGGCAGCTTTCTTCCCCTTTTCCCTCTCCATCTCTCTACGCTCCGCACCTTCTTTAATCCTCCTCCCAAACGCTGTCGGTAGCAACTCCTCCACCTCTTCCTCCTCCTGTTGCAAGTTCACGTTTGGGCCAAACCCTAAACCAGCAGCCGATCCCAGGCCCGCAGTGCCAAACCCTAATCCAGCACCAACACCATTATTCGCATTATTATGCTCCTCCTTCTCCTCCTTATCAATCTCTTCCGACGGCATCACTGTCCCTGTGGAGACAAAACTGACGGGCTTTGACAGGTCCCCCTTCTTACCATCGCCCCGTCGCCGTCTCTTCCCTGTGTCTTCGTAATCCGAGTCACTATCTTCCACCCCATACAACGCCTCCTCCTTCGACTGCCGCTTCTTGGATTTCTGCTTTCGGGCAAAAAAGTCGTCACCTATCCACTTCCCATCCTCAAATTCATTATCTACACTAAACCGCTCCATGTGCTGATACTCGTCCATATTGTCGAACAACCAGGCCGATTTCCAATCCGCAAACCCTGAAATCGTTCCAAAAAACACGCCCGAGTCAAATTCGACGAACTCCAAACCCTAAATCTCTATCAGATCACAACAGCGAACCTCGCCTTGAGTCCACAGTAGATAATCGAGGGAGCTACAACTCAACTTCTCAATGGGAATTCGACACGATTTTATTTAGTAAAACAAAATGCAGTGAAAGAACTAATCGCGTAACCCTAAAACGAAAAAAAGAAAAGAGAAAATGAAATTGCGTCGGTACTTACTCGAACCAGCACAAACACTACTCTCTTCGCATTACGTAACAAAGAATGCAATCTAATAATATGAACTCCAGCTATCAACCCCGCGAACTGACTCAACTTCACTCCACCAACCCTACATAACCCAATCTGTGTCAAATCCTCACCAAAAACCCTAAAATAAAAGCCAGAATGGTCACGAATCCAGAAAAAGGCAAGATATGCATCGGACAAGTGATCGAGGATACGAGAAATCTGAATTACCCCTCCAGGAAGGAGAAGTGTCGAGTCCGAGAAGGGACTATAGCTAGAGAAATTGTTGTGCAATGCTACTGGAAGGACGGGGCCATTGACTTGATACCCGGGCTGCACGTCTGACCGGTGTATCAATAAATGTAGAAAATTTTGAAGTTTTAAAAATAAGGTAGGACCGTTACTTTTTTTAAGCAATTTAGCATAGTTGGAGGCACCTCTTAAAAAACTGGTTTTTTTAATTAGGAATTGAATTTTTTTTAAATATATCATTTTATTTTTTATTTTTTATTTTTTATATATGTATGTATGTGTGTATTTATGTATGTATGTATACATATGTTTGTATGTTGACAAGTCGCGTAATTGTTACAAATTTTTTATATCGATTGAAACTGTTATAGACTTGTCATAAAGCTAGCACTTATAAAATACAACGGAAGTAAAAGAAAATGAAAGTATGGGGATGGTTTCATGGAGACAATTTGAAAATCATCCTATGTGACATGAATGGATGTATGGACAGTTTTAGTTCATTCTATCCTATTATGAACCATGTTAATTTTGGAGATAAATTAGAACTCGTTTAAACTACATATTTAGCCCCTAATGGCTCAAGCAAACATTTTGTGATTGTTGCATGTCTTCAAACACCGTTTGTGAGCCAAAAAAGAATATGCAATCTTTTCTCTTTTTTTATGCATAAAGTAAGTGGGTCATAAACCGACACTTTAACCCCTAAACGTCCCAGAGTCCAGAAACTGGATCACGAATGAATTCAAAGCCTTCTCACGTTCTCATCAATGCTTGGATGAAACTCATCCAATTTTTTGGAGATTTTTTCACCAAGTTGTTGTCCTATCTAATGGCTGGATTTAGTCATACTAGAGTACGTATTTTTCTAAAATTACAAATGTAGAAGTATGTCAAGTCGTTAACCAAGCCAAAATTGCATTGACTCTAGTTCAAAGTGGAATCGTGAAAAATGAGGTCACAAATTTAAGAAACACAAAAATTTCAAAGTATCACCACGTTTAAGAGTATCTCATTTCAAACTCATTCCAACAAATTTTACTCAAAAAATATTGAAATTTAGTTTGTATTCGAATTTAGAAGGAATTTTTAATTTTAACTTTCAAATTTTATAATTAAATATTGATGATTGTACTAGTGAATCAAACCGTACGGATGGAATCTAAAATTCAAGATCTAGAACTTTCATTTGTATATCAATTCCAGAATATTCTTCTAAATGGTAGTTTATAATGTTTTTTCTCAAATTGTCAATTCCAGGGACACCCTGGTACGTTTAGGGGTTAAGCATTGTTCCTATTTATAGTAGTCTGAGGTGCAATGTGATAGTTTGAATGGATTATCAAGTAATTCTAAATCTACCTTGAATTAAATCATAATTTTTGGAGTTGTATTGAATAAGTTATGAATTTTTAAAGTTCAAGGTTTTAGGTTGTTTATTTGTGACGGTAAACATGGGCTAAATTTGATAATAAATATGTCTTGAAGGATCATAAAGTGACTTAAAATAAACATAGTTCTTACAAATGAGGTGATCGAGTCCAAATAGTGCTTCAAAGTCAACAATAAGTTACTAAACTATTTGAGCAATTGTTGGTTTTTGGCACAGCGGATTGTTGTCCATAAAATAAATATAGGGGTCTTTTTATAGACGGTGCTGGTTATTGTCCCACTCACTTTAGTGCAAAGACACAACCAACAAGCGTCCAGTTTGGGAGATCTCAGTGTATCATACAAACAAACAAAACAAAGCATTTTCTCTAACTCCTAAACGTTTGAACATGCCTTTGTGACCAATAGAATACATTGTATTTTGATTGTATTTGGAATGAATCCACACCTTTAATAAGTTTGAGGGCAAAAGACAAGTTGAAATTTAGATCATTGCGGTCCTAGTGAGGTACTAAGATCCCAATTTAGAGTTTCTTGTTGGTAGAAAATCCCAATTATACAACAACATATATACTATCCCCATGGGACGTTTAGGGATTAATGTGCAGACTAGTTTAGCCCAATGCTAAAGTGTTCTCCGTGCTCCAGGTGTCCCTCGTGTTCTCCAAGTGCTCTCCATCTTCTCGTGCATTCTAAAAGTTCTTTGTGTCTTTTCTTTGATTTTTTAGAATAGATTACCTATAATTTGATTCTATGAAAATTCCATAACTCTCGAATCGTATGAGGCCATTTGTATGGCACAGTCCACCAATTCTTCTTAGTTCACGTTTATGCACTTTGCGCGTTTTGTTTAAAGAAATCTAACTTTCAAACCAATTTAAAAATTATGCAACCATGATTCAATGAAAAATTAAGTAAACCAACTTCTAGATATATGTACATACCGATCAAAAATAAAAGTTTAGAATGTTTAACCCCTAAACGTTCAACTGTCCAGAAAGTAGACGATGTATAGAATCAAACACAGTTTTCTCAACCATCATTGACTTTTTGTAGTGTGGATTTTTACTATATATTTTATGGGAAGTTAGCTTCATTTATGCATGATCCAATTAGAAAGAGGATGATTTGTGAAATTTTTATGCCTCATTTCATGTTGAAGTAATTAACCCAAAAATTCAAAGATTTCAGTGTAAAAGAGCTCTTAAAAAATTCAACTCATAAAATTAAGGAACCAAAAAATCTCCAAAAATCACTACATTTAGTTCACTCCTACTCGTTGAGCTTTCCGATGATGCGAGAAATGACATTAAAAACTCCCTTATTCCATTTTTCATAATTTAATTCATTTTATTGTGACAAAATTCAATTAAAAATCCATAACTTTCACACTGAAGGTTCAAATGTGACGAAAAGACTTTGTGCATCCTTCATTGTAGAGAGATTTCTGATGGTACTCAGGATGCAGTTAGTGGGCACCTAGTCCCGTAGATTCCAACGTAATATACACAACAAACAAACAACCTTCCTTCATGTATAGATAAATACTAGTGTGGCCATGTGTTGTTGGTTTAAATGATCCCTATATTTTTGTGTTCATGTGTACTCCCTGTGTTCCACTTTTTAACACACAATTTGCTATTTACGCACTTGGCTATATAATCATGCACTTGGTCCAAGAGCATAAATGTTTTTTTCTAACTTTTTATCTTTATCTTCTATTTTATCTTTTCTTTGTAATTTGATTTCTTTCATGTCTTCTTTCTTGTCTCACTCTTGTCTTTTTTCTTATCTTCTTTTTTGTCTTCCTACTTGTCTTTTATTTTCTACTTTTTCTTCAATTTCCACTACTGAATCCTAAACAATGGGAGCAAAACAAAAAAGAAAAAAAAGAAAAAAAAGGAAATTTTTTTTTTTCCCCTTCCTTCTTTCTGGTTGGCCGTCGGGTGGTGCTGAATCCTAAATGGCGGCCACCAAAAAAAACTTTTTTTCAAAAAAAAGTCTATTTTTAGCGGCTGGGGGTGTGCGGCCACGCACCCAAAGACATTTCATTGCCTCTAATTTCCTGTGGTAGCTCTCAGACTCATAATAATATTTCAATTTCTCCCAGTACTCCAACTTCACTCCGGGTGGACAAGGTCTCTGACTTTTGATTTCATTGATTATCTCGTTTCTAATTGTTGATAGTCTGGGGCCTATGAGAGGTAAGATAAACCGATTAAAAATGATCCCGCTGTAATCGAAATTATCCGCCAGTCTTTTTTTAAGTAATTGTATTTTTTAATGAGGTTGCCGCCTAATGTCACGGATGGTTGGGTCCAATGCCCGGCATAGCTTGTTCAGCTCCATCTTCCACGGGGACATGCCATCTTCGTAGGGCGTTCCAGATGGACTGACCATAATATAGTAAGCTTTCTTCCCTTCCGCTTGTCGTTTCTCCAATGCGACTTCTCTTTCTACTGCTCTTCTTTTTCTAGTGGCTCTTGCTTTAATTTGGACTTCGACCGTAATATGTCACTGTCAAGTCTGCTCTTCTTGCCACGATCATGTGTTGGGGGGTCCAGGAAGTCATCGTCGGAATCATCTTCGGGATTACACTGTGATGGCCCTCCTTGAACCACAACATCTTCTCCCACTGCCTCTTCAAATGGGAAGAAGGTTGTGCTCTCCGCTCTCTTTCCATGGCTTTTGCTAGTGTATTTGCCAACAATGGCATTTGTCTTGTTATTATGGTCAGTTAGAATCACTCCTCCTCGGTCTTGCTCCCATCTGAATCCTTTCTCTCGTTCACTTTGAACTTTGCCGTCAGTGTTGTCTTCTTGGATCTCCAACCTTGTAATTATGGCCTCCTCTCCCTCGATCTCTGTTAGACTACTACCATCAGAGTAAAATGATACAGTATGATGGCTTTGTTGAGTTGGACTGGAAGCTACCCGTCTTAAATTTACATGTTTCTAACACAGACACCCAAATCCGAGCATCAGTTCCAACTATAGTTTGTGTCAAACGTTTACAATTACTAAATAGGATTACTGTGATTCTGTGAACTATCTCCCTTAATTCGTGCATTTGAAAGGGAGCCATTGGCTCTGTTATTAGTGGGTGATTGCTCGTTCACGCCTGATGTTACAAAATTTCATGGCATCATTTTCAGTGTATGAGAACTATACAAGTGTTGTACGACATCCAATTCAATCTCTATTTTCACTATAGAACACAATGAGTGCATTTCAAATTTCATATTGTTTAGGAAATTGTCATGCACCTATTGCATATTCTTCCGTGATTCCAGTGACGTACCTCTCTTCTATGATCACAGTCATCGCTGGATGAAGACCCCAGTTGTGCTGCCAGTGAGGTGAGCCGTCGCCGTTTTGCTTTTTGACGACTGCCAACTTCAGGAGAGGATTGTTCTACAGATGAAAATCATGCATCACCAGGTTGTTTCTCCTTTTGCCTCTTTTGACTTGCTCCTGCATCATAAATTGTGCCACTTTTTGCTATTGTATCGGATTGACATTTCTTGGACTTTGTTTTGGATGGTGTCTTCTTTTCTAAAGCCCATATCACAATTACCAGCACGTTATGTTAAAGTCGGTTCGCCACAGTTTAATATATTGCGTAAGAAAAATGTGTTCTCCTTATATTAGATGCTCTATTTCATCTAGATTACATGATATGTTTCATCCAAATTTTAGTTTGCTCAAGTATTGTCCACCTGCACAAGCACGCAACACTCTTTTAGGCTTCGAGACTGTCATTCATACTATTCCATTAATTGCAAATTGAAATCCAATCCCAAAACCTACACAATACCAGTTCAAGGTACAAAAAATCGTACCTTCCTCTGCCATTTCCACCACTTCTGATGCTGCCAAATTCTTTGTTAAACTCTGCAGCAGTTTGTATTGTTTCTCTGTAATGTGGACAATACCTTGTGAGTCTCCTTTTATTCTCATGGACTCCATCATCTTTTTAGTACCACTCTCTTTTATTTTCATATTGATAGCCCTCCCTTTCTTGATGGCTGCAGCTGGATGTGGCAATGGGATGTCGATTGTAACGTCTTTTTTTTTTTTTTTTTTTTGCATATTCGGATGCTACTATTTTCTTTGTTGTATTGGGTTTTTTCTTACTTTTCTCTCTTCCCCAAGTCTCGTACCCATCTCTCTTACGGCCCCCCTCATCACACGCACCCATCTTCATGTTTGCACATCAATTTAGAAATAAAATGACAATTACTTCATATGCAAAAAAACCAATGGAATGCCCATCAGGCTATAGTACTGCAAATGTGATTTCCATAACACATTACCCAATTGTCCTGCACAATTGACCTAAACCTTAAAGGCTAAAGTCATCATCTTGTATGTTCCAAATTGCATGATCTATTGTTTTGTACTACTTAATTATTAAAACACATAAAACAATGAAAACAATTCCTTTTCATTTCCGTCATACTTGTGAAAATCAAAGTGCTTGTATATTGCACAATCACACTTTATGGTACGGTCTTTGAACAATCAGACTTCAAATTAAATCGACACAACATTTTTGGACCAGAATTTAGTACATGGAACTGAGGGAAGCTCTGGGTATCAAACAAGAATGTGTTACAAACCCAGAAAACAAGACATTCTTTGTAGCCAGCTCATACCACAATCTAAAAACATTTAGTTTTCCACAACTTGAATGTTTCGTAGCTCTCCAAGCCATATTTAATTTTGGTTGGGTAAAACCAAGCTCATATATATACATATATATATGTATATATATGTTTGACTTTTTGAGTTTGTAAGACACTGCAATGTCATATCCGGACCTTGCTTGTACCCAATTATCAATATATGAATAACAACTATAATTGATCTCACTTTCAAAACTTCCTTAGTACGAATAACTTCTGTATTCATGTTAATTCAAATATGATACACAACAATAACAATAGTCTGAGGCTTTATGTTTTCCATCCTCTAATACTGACATTGCCAACTCTACTTCAAAGCTATGCTACTTTTTCTTCACAGTGTAAGCATTATGTCTTTTGAATTGTAAGCATCGACCTCCCAATCAAAATATAATCTACAATTAATTGTATACCGCATATCCTAGACATTTCTTATGAATGAATTCGAGAGATGAAAAAAACATTTGTTTCCTTATTCATTAAGAAACTTGCATTGATTCCATTTTAGGAAAAAATTAGTAGGGCAGAAATTTAGCTACAACACCTCATTGTGGATGAGAAGTGATACATAAGAACTATGCTTCAAGTTTTGTGATCTTGTTACTCTAGCACATAATGTCTTCAACGGCTTCTCCGATTGAGATGCAGTCGTATTCTTTGTACCCTTGTCACTACGGTCACCTAAACCGTAAACATCCAACCACCTTCAGGCGAGTGCTTCTACTTTCGAACATGTTCAAACTTCAATTAAATTAAACTTAAATTAAAAAACCCAACATTGATACAAAGTTCAAAACCCATAACATGTTCAAACTTCCAAACTAAAAATATTTTTTTCAAAAAAAGAATCAAAAAATTCAAAAAACAGTTGAAATATGAAATTAATTTGAAAATTTGATATAAACCAAAGGAAAAAAAGAAAACAAACCAAAACAACATAATAAATTATAATTAAATTTTAAAATCCCAACAAAACCAGAATCAGAAGTGCATAGACATCAATGTCAAAATAATCAAATTCATAACATTCCACTGTAAAAAATGATTGTAACCCGTAAGTTCAAATTAACCCAAATGCATTTAAACTTGTAACATATAACCTCAAATTCCACCAATCATGAAAAAATGGTATGAAGATATTTGTTCCAAAAATAAATACTACTCTTGAGTACAATGAGCGTTACGTCATGTGGACACCACTGCAACTCATGTTAAAAGAACGACCTCTACTTATCGATTAAAACCAAGTATCAATCTTTATGTTGGTAATTAACCCAAAAATAAAAATAAAAATAAATTCAATGTAACAAAGGAGGTAAACTTTTGTGTGATGATGGAATCATTGACAAGATTAAACAGAAAAGGGAACTGTACATTTGTTTTGGAAAGAAGAAAAACAAAAAAAAATGTACAATCGCATGGAATCATATTCAAGCAATTGCAAATCATGAATAGTTTGAAAACAAAGATGTTTAGGTCCTACGGACATTCCTTGCTAGTTATTGCTCATGAAAAATTCGACTATGACCAAGAGTAAGTTTGTTTGCAAAATTCAACAGAGGAATGAAATTGCGTGCATGTTTGGGTACTGCTCACGTAGCCGCCGTGCAACAAAGAAAGCTGACGTTGTTATTCTAGTGGGTCCCAAACCGCCCATACAACAACCCATACGTGTCGCATAACCGAGAAATGCGGCAAAATTTTCTTCTTTTCCATTATGAGTTTGACGGCGCCCCTGCAACTCACGGAATTACAAACACGTTGCAACTTCTCCATGGATTACGATCAGAGGTACACCCACGGTTACTATACGTAGGTTGATGCGCATGCGTAGATGGTGCGGATCATCAGATCGCTAGTTGGGAAAGCCCGTTCCGGCACGAAGATTTGCTTGAAGTATTCATTTCAAATCTAGTGGAATTGTGAATCCATGTGTTGCTTCAATCCTCTCTCACTCTTTATTGGAGAGACCTTCGGCAATGGGAACTTTTCATTCTTTTAATTTGTCGATAAGACTGCGAGCGTAAGCAGAGAAGGAGAAGAAGACCCGGTGGGTGCCTAGTGGAGTAACGGGACCGGCACTCGCATGGGTGGCCAAGCGCTTCTGACATGTGACATGCGCTTGATGATGCTTACAAAGGGTTCCGCATTTTGAAAGGTCTCCTGGAAGTTGCTCAGAGAAATCCGACATTGTTCTTTGTGTACCTCTAAATTCTCAGCTGAAGCCGATTGTAATGAGTGTTACTTGTTCTAAATCGCTTTGCTATTGTGTTCGCTGAGGATGACACCAAATCCTTGAGCCCGCCATCTTACACTCTCTCTCAAAAATCTATAGCCATTTCCTTGATCTACTAGAAGGGATGTCACGTACTTTTCCCAGCTCCTAAAATGTTCTAGTCTATCATGTTGCGTTTCTTGCTCTTCTATACCAAATAATTGAAGCGCAAATCCATCCGCAATGCCATCAAACACTACTACTTCAAGCTAACAGAATGTCACCAATTCTAGAGTATGGTCAATCCCTGCCTGCATTGTCGAGTTGACTACGTCGAACTTATCCTTGGTCTTCATCACATGGACACTCTTGTAATTCCAATAACTTCACAACTGTTGTATCAATTAGTATCTCCATTAGTATCTCCATTAGTATCATAACGTTCACTTCTACCGTGCATCAATGCAAAGATTTGCATTCCAGCTACTGTAAGTCACATCCCTCATAACTTGCAAAGAGCTAAAACCATGAATGGAGGTCTTCATCTAAAAAGCATCACAAAAACCCTATGACATGCTAGTTTTCCTTCTTCTGGGTCTTCAATAGTACAAACTAACTCGATACGTTCTCTTTTGTTCATGTTCCCTTTTATTTTCTCACTGACCACACGGTACAATTTATTGTGACGAAATTCAACTAAGAATCCATTACTTTCATACTGTAAGTCCAAACACAATGAAACAAACTTCGTGCACTCCTCATTGAGAGCTTTCTGACATTACCAAAAATACGATCAGGGAGCACACGGTTGGGAGATCTCAAGATAACAAACAAAACAAAACAAACTATCTTACTATATAGATATTGTAATACCATAGCAAGGTTGCCAAAAAAAAAATTAAAAAATGGTTAAAAACAAAAAATCACAAGGTAAAATAACAAAAAGATAATACGTTATTTTAAGCTATGTTATGCTATTCTAAGCTATTTCGGGCCATTTTGAATCATTTTTTTGCTCAACAATAAAATCAAAGAAGTTAATTTTTTGAAAGGGAAACCTTATTTTTCAAAAAATAATAAATATTTGCTCATATGGTAGCGACCTTGCTATGGTACTTCAATATCAACCATAGAGTCTACATAGAATCTATACTGAGTACGTTTCCAACCAAAAAGGCATATAGTCTACATGGAGGTTACATTTGGACTCCATCCATAAGATTAGCAATATTATTCCTACTACAATTATTGCTATTACTATGGATCATAATAATTTAATGTTATCAAAGTAATTGTGGCATTAAACAAAATGTGAGTTGAGAGTATTTCAGAATTCTGACAATAATGTACATTTGAGATGTATGTACTAAAATTAGTGTAAGGATTAGTGTAAAGTCTTACACTAATTTTGTGAGTAATCATAATAATCGATGTAGTATTTGTAGTGTAACTACTTGATCGATAAAAAATGCCCATATAAAAATGCCAATAAAAGGCAAATCATGTTATTCAATTTAATTATTTTATTGATTTATTTTAAATCAAACGAATGTTTATTCCAGTAATAGAAGAAGGGCAAACCCCTCCTCAGCGAAAGACTTTTATTTTATTTTTTCACACAAGTGATCCATTTATTAAATCAATGCAAATAAGGTTACAATGACCATGCCAAAGCGGGTGAAAAGAATCTCAGAAAAACAGACAAAACTTTTTAAATTTAATTAAAAATAATAAATTTTAGTCCTATTATTCTACAGTAGTGACAACTATAGCATAATAGAGCAATGGGAGTCAACATCCTTTTACAATGGGACCACAATCTAATTACAATTAGAAACTAAATTTATGTAGCAATAACACGGTAATCCCAAAATTCTTGAAATACAAATGGCATTCCTCCATTACTTAAAAAAATAGATCTAAGTGAAGATTCTCTTTTGATTTAGTTTTCTAAATGGTGCTCTATTGCACTATTCTATTATGCTATGATTGAGTTCAAACCTCAATCTTCACTGTGCACATAACATTCTTTCAAGGCCCTACTGCACCTCTGAATCCGTTAACCCTTAACCCTTAAACGTCAAGGTGTAAGCCCCATGGGCTTATTTAAAAGAGAATAATCAAGAAAAAGTTGATTTACTCAACCAAATCAAGCGAGACTTGTTGCGTTGGAAAGCTACTGAAAAAGCAATCTAGATTCCAAATTTTCGCCTCATTTGAGAGATTGTGGAATCGTTGGTAAGCAATCAAAGTTATGAAATTGAACAAGTTTTGAGGTTGGGGCAGCTGAAGTTCAGCAGTGCCGCAGTGCTACAGTGCTAGCTAGCAGTGCACTGCAGAGCCGTTTTTGCCAAATTTTTATTTTTATTTTTATTTTTTTTCCCAAAAAACTTAGATTCCTTCCGGGCTACCCCATTCAGGCCCTCTTGACGTTTAAGGGTTAAACATCCCATGGGGATAGTATATATGTTGTCGTATAATTGAGATTTGCTACCAACAAGAAACTCTAAATTGAGATCTTAAGAGCTCATTAGAATTGCATTGATCTAAATTTTAACTTCTTTTTTGAACTCAAACCTATTAAAGGTGTGAATTCATTCCAAATACAAACAAAATACACCATATTCTACTAGTCGCAATGGCATGTTCAAACGTTTAGGGGTTAATGTAAAAGGACAAAAACTGCCCCATATTTAGAGGGGATTTAGAGTCGGGGCGTATAGGGTTAAGAAGGGGATGAAATGGATGAAAATGATGGTTGTCGTTGATTCACACACACAGAGCTAGGGTTCAGGGTTTTCCTCAATCCGTAGAAGCAGGGCAGGCAATGAGAAAAGCTTCAGAATTAGGGTTTCAAGATTTCAAGGCATCAGTTCTTGCACTCCGACGATCGCCATGGCATTTTCATTTTCGAGTATGACGAGGGCGATGCCGTTGTGATTCAAATGTGTACAAGCCATGGCTTTGAGAGGCAGATTCAGGTTCGCAAGGACCGTGGCAGAATGGAATTTCAATGGAGTTTTGAGACCTTGTCGCATTCATTCACCTTCCTGTTTGTTCGAATCCCGAATGAAGCCTGAAGATGTCATTGACGCTCCCAGTAGTCGAGGTCTTCAGCATTGCATTAGGGCTTTCAGGCTCTCCAACTCGTATTTTTCTGAAGTTGATTATGAGTGTAGAGCATTAGGAGCTAAGAGGTGTTTTGCGACAAGAAATAATGCAGAAGAAGAGGATGGATCGGACGACGACGAATCTAAAAAACCAGATAGATTAGTGAAGTGGCACGTAGATAAGCTGTTTCCGACGAGTTTGCGAGTGCGGCAACTGAAGGAGGTCGATTTCGATGACATTATCGAGAAAGAGAAGAAACTGAAAATAGTTTTGAAGGTGAAGGAGCTTCTTCTTGCGGATCTGGAGACTTTCATGACTCTTCAGGACCTAGGGAAGTGTAGGGACTACATTGGTCTTACGGGGAACAAACGGATTATCGCATTTTTGAAGAGGTATCCAGGTGTGTTCATCGTTCACGAGAAGGTCGAGCCGGGGAAACTGCCTTGGTTTCAGCTTACTCCGGAGGCAGAAGCGATTTGTGAGGAAGAAAGAGAGATTCGCAAAGGTATGAAGGTTGAAGCTGTGACCAAGTTGCGGAAGCTTCTCATGATGTCAAATGACAAACGTCTTTTGCTCGGGAAAATCGCACATATAGCACGCGACCTCGGTCTTCCTGAGGATTTTAGGACGCGCTTGGTTTACAAATACCCCAAGTATTTTCGTGTGGTTGAAGGTGAAGACGCTACTAATGCGGATATGCGCATTTTGGAGCTTGTGAAATGGAGTGATCGATTGGCCGTTACTTCAGAGGAGCAGAAAGTTCGAGATACTATGGAAAAAAATGAACTCGGTACGTTCCCTTTTGTTTTCTCACTGATTACCGGAGTTTAGGGTTTAGGGTTTAGGGTTTAGTAGTTGAGGGTTGAACCTTGCTTCTGCAGACCCCTTAACCCTTAAACGACAATGCCAGCCCCACGGGCTTGGTTATATTTTATGAGAATCTTGCTCATAACTTCTACTCCATTGCATCGAATGCGGTTTTTTAAATGCCAAATCGAGCATCTTAGAGAGATCTATACTTCTTTAGAATATAGCCAAAGTAAATTAAAAACAGATTCATGCTTAAAATGGAATTTAAAAGAGATTTTGGGTGTGGTATCAGGATAGCATATGTCGTTTAAGGGTTAATTCTTTTTATTTGTCATTGGATGCTTTTGGTTAACAGACAGTCCGCCAAGATTGGAAATTCGACTGCCAAACAGATATCGGCTCTCGAATAAAGACAAGTACGTGCTATACAAATTTCACGAGCTTGAATGTCCATCACCTTACGAAGCTTCAAACTACCTTAACCCAGCATCAGCGGAGGCTGAAAAACGTGCTGTTCTTTTAATTAAAGAGCTTCTGTCTCTTACCTTAGAAAAGCGAGTGTATGTGGACCATCTTACTCACTTTCGCAAAGAGTTCAGGTTCTCAAATCAGGTACGTTTAGGTGGCATTTGAATTCCTTTTCTCTTGTTTTGTTATGTAAGAAGTTGTCTGAAGCAACAGTTTCGATAATTTGCATTTTGAGATTCTCTTTGACGCCTCTGTTTGTTTGTAGCTGCGGGGTCTGCTAATCCGCCATCCAGAGCACTTCTACGTCTCAAGGAAAGGTGCTCGTGATACCGTGTTTTTACGGGAGGCTTATGAGGGGATCCATATTCCCGGTCAACGGCAACAGTATTTACTGAAGGACAGACACCCATTGGTAGATCTCAAGGAGAAGTATTTCTCTCTCATGGAGTGGAAGCGGGTGCCTTCTACACTTCAGAGTGGTACCGATTCCGTTCCTCTGGAACAGGAGTCCTGCACTTCCCAAGAGCCGAATGATCATTCGCCGCAGGAAAATGCATCATCCCTGTCTGTGTGAGCCGAGGTGTGAGTTTGTTATTGCAAGGCCTCCAGTTTGGAGAATTCCATCAAACGACATGGTTCTTATAGCTATGTATGGATCTTCAAAGTTCTCATATAGCCAAACCCAACTTCATATAGTTACTACTCTGGTCCGCCTCATTTTGGTGCGTCGAAAACCACAAGCTCACCGCCAACCTTGAGTTTTGCAAGCTTCTCTCTCGGGTAAGTAGAAGCTTCATATCTGCTTGTTCTTCCAATCCTGTTCCTTATGATTTGCATCCTGTTGCATGTGATAGGAGTGATTCCAGCTATTTGTGCAAGTCCTTTTATCGGTTGCCGTTATGCTCTTCATGAGGAATTGCTTTTTTCTTATTTTGCTGCATTCTATATGCGTCTAGAGTATTTCTCATTCACTGGATGGCTCTGTTTTGTCTTGTTTACTTAGATTGCTTATTTTTGAGCTTCAGTGTTTCTTTTTCTTAAGTATTGTCATGGTTTTATGTATGCAGGAATTGCAGTTATCGTCTTTAGGGGATAAGAAAATGAGTTCCTACGGATTTTTTGTTACATATGAGCATGTTTTAGCGGCATTGGCTACTTCATGCTGGTTTGCTGCAGCTGCAGCCGCCGCTTGGGTGTGGACATGAGATGAGAGTTGCGATCAGTTGTGGTCGTTAATGAAAGCCAACGTCATTGCTGAGTCTACCTGCTGTGGAAGGTGCAACAAATTATGTGTATGTTTCTGGCACGTTTGATTATTTCCCTCACCTGTGATATTGTTTTGACATTGAACAGTAGGAAAATAGTATCACTGTGCGGATGAATAGAACAGAGAATCATGTGCTATGAGAACATGCTCATGTGATTGGACTGCACTCCCGATTTCTAATAAGGTAGAGGTGCCAGAAACCGTGCAAATTTCAGGTTTGCTTACTTAGGACAGTGGTGGAAAAAGTTTAGAATTTTTTAATGGTCTGCAAAGTCAGTGCAAATCCATCCCCCCAAAAAACACATTTTTCGAGTAAGTCTATAATTTCTTGTGAATTTTTGACTGTGGACTCATAGAGTGGCCATAAACCGTTCATAGGGTCCTGGTTTTCATGACAGATTGGATTCTCAAAATAAAGCGCTTCTGCACCAATCAGAAGCACTCAAATTTTCCAAGCATGGACGGAATTAGTGCACTCTTGGGTACATTCTGGAATCAGGCTGGGTGTATTTATGGGACCCAGCCCTGAAGCCTACTGCACGGTTTAAAGACCCGCACGGATTTCTGCACCTCCACCTTATGAGCATGTTCTCACTTGTTCTAGAAATATGGAATCACTTTGTCTCCTCACAATTTCTTCTTCTCTGTTTAGGAAAATAATGTCCTTGATCAAACTCCCATTTCTAAGATGCAGAACACCTTATTTCTTGGTTCATGGTATTTCTACCTTAACCCTTTAGTGCGCCAGCGTCCAAAATCTGGACGTCGGATGAATTAGAGCAGCTCGATTTCTGTAGGTATCAGATGTTTTTCATCCATTTATTTATTTATTTTTCATTCTTGTGCTAGTTGAATACCATTTGTACGGTATGGATCTTCCAAATAAGATAATGTGAATTTTTGAAAAATTACAAAAGTGATTAATGTCAAGTTTCAATCTTAGTTCAAAAAGAAAGACGTTAAATATGATTTTCCATAGTAAGTAGAATCAAATAATGGAAACCATACCATCTTGTAGTGCATGTCATTCTAATTTCATTACAATATTTTAAGATTTTTTTGTGTTAATTTTGGATTTTTAATTGAATTTCAAGAGAAAACCTTGCAAAATTACTTTGAAAACATTAATAATAAATATGATGAATCCAACCGTACGGATGTTATCTACACATTGACATTTGCAACTTTGTTTTGTACATCAACTCCATTTTCATTTTTCATCAACCATTTTATAACAAATCTTTGAAAACAGTGTTGAATCGGGACGTTAAAGGGTTAATGCTTCACTTCAACTTTAGTCTCATACTGTACATTAGGAATTTCAAGGCATGTGAACATGGTGCCATGATAGTGCATTGAAATGCAATTAAGATAATTTGGTGCCAATCTCCATACCAACCTAGTATGGATAAAATGACATTAAAATGACCTGTATGCACCCTTTGGTGTCAAAATGGCACCAAAATAGTCTGGTTCAACTTTTTTGATGTAAGGTATGTATATCTAAAAGTGACCATTTCCTTAAAGCGTGCATAGCTCAATCTTCCATAATAAATAGATTCTGACACCCTATTGTTGATGAGAATGTGCACAATGTGAACATCAAGGTTTAGGGTCGCTTTAAGGTCAACCTATAGTTAGCACTTTGGAAATTCATAACTTATTCATACGGTGTCCAAACAATGCATGCTAAAGTGCGTTGGAATCCTCTTGAACTTGCTAATAAGACCCACTGAAAACGTTTTTTGAATTACGTGTAAATAGGCTCACTTGATAAGGTGAACGCTTTAACCCCTAACTGCCCAACCATGCATATTTTGCTTGATGTACAGATTTCATTCATAGTTTCTCATCCATCATGCACTTTTTGTAGTGTGATTTTTTTACTGAATTTTTTATGGGAAGTTAGCTTCATGTATGTGTGATCCGATCGAAAAGAAGACAATTTATGAAAAACTTATGCCTCATTTTGTGTTGCAGTGTTTCACCCATAATTTTGAAGATTTAGTCTAAAAGTGTTCTTGAAAAAAAAATCTCATAAAATCAAGCTTCCAAAAAATCTCCAAAAATCACTATACCTAGAGTACTACATTATAAGCCATCACAACAAATTTCATCCCCATACTGTCAATATCATATTCGTAATTGAATTACAAAATAATTTTTTATTTTATGTTTCAAAATTTATAGAAAAATATTAGTGATAGCAATCAAAGATCTAACCGTATAGATTGAATCTAAATTTCAAAATATATAACTTTTATTCATACATCAAGTTTCAAATATTCATTTTAGTTGCATTTTATAATGCATCTTTGCAAAACTGCCCAAATTGGACATAGGTGAGGACGTTTAGGGGTTAAGATATAGTTACCTTAATAGGACCTATGCTCAACAATAGCAAACGTGGTGATTTGGGTGTCCTTGTCAATTAAAATTGTTGTAAATTGTTATAAATTTGTAACAGTATCAAGGCTCTGCCAGATACTTTTTGTGAGAGTCTTAGAGCAAACTATACTCAATAACACTTTAAACCATGAGATGTAGGAGAGAATTGGGATTTTTGGGCAGCACTTCCGCGTCGTGCCCAATAACCCTAACTTGGATTCCCTTTTACCCTTTTCTCAACCACAAAATTGACCTGGTGAAATTTGGGCAGCACTTCCGCGCTACACCACACACCGAACCCAAAAATCTCACAATTTTATACAATGCATACAAAACACTTCATATAACCACAAAGCTTTACAATTAATGGGAGGGATTCAAGCAATGCATACAATCACTTAGGAACTTAAATTATTGGTTTTAACTAGTAGGGTTCTTTCTCTATCCTCCTAGTCCTTAGAAAGTCTACACAATTCAACAAAAGATCAAAAATTAAATAAAAGGGAGGTGGAAGTTGCTCCCTCCTTATTATCATGATGTGACCTCTCTAATGTCACCCTGTCAAGGCAGGGGAATTCTCTGCCGACCGCAATTCCTTTCATCGTGTGTCTTCAGCACCGCTTAAGGTCGAGGCACCTAAAACCGATAACTTAAGCTACCTACACTATTTCTGGACCAGCCATTAATAGGGTGATATTTTTCCCGGGTTGGAAGTTAGTTTTTGCGGAGAATGCAAATTTTTCCATGAATTATTTCCCAATATTGAAATTTGTACAATTTTTCAAAGTGAAAAGTACTTCAGAACCTATAACCGATAATATGCTCTAATGTACGAATGAGGTACATCTTTTCTTTCAAAATCTAGAAATTAGGCCTGATCGGTTTTAGGTACCTGGTCGGTTTTAGGTGCCTCGACCTTAGGTTGGAGCTGTTTGTATTGAGAGGCCCACTCTGACAGAGTCTCACACTGGACAGGACTGAACTGCTGTTATAACTTATGCAAATTACAGGCAAACCTTTTTAACCTTAGCACTTGGGGCCAGTTTTTCACTGTGACATAGTTTGAATCTGTGACAAGTGTACTACAATCTCTGGGAGTGCACTATTCAATAAAGCCTAAAATCACGTGCGTGCATCCCCCTAATTAAAAACCTCTTGTATACATTTTTCTTTTGGCTAAAATTAAGCAATATATGTACAAATCTCATAGCCTCAAAATACATTTCCTTATGTACACATGGGCTAATATTGAGGAATCAAACTCCAAGCCCTATGTACATATACTTTCCGTTCGATTAAAATATGTCTCCGATACATACATTTTGTACATGCTTGTTCTAAATAATACCCTTGTTGTGCACGCACGTGTATAATTACAGTGCTTGAAGAGTGCACTCCCTGGGACTACAATTAATGATGGTGCGACAAGTGTGAAAATACATTCCACAATGTCCTTTTAACCCCTAAAGGACCAGGTGGACACATTGTGTCCACGAATAATTTCATTACTTTAATAACTTGTTCGGATTTCATAATTTTGACTCAATGTTAACTAAAGAATTGAACATGTTTGTTTCAAGAACACAAAAATCCTTCAAGATTTGCAATTACGTTGATTGATTCATCGGGAAAAATTAAAACGTCGACGTAGGTGAACTTCGGACAAAGTAGTTAGGGTGGTTGATGACTTGGAGGGCGTTTTCACACTTTGACGTCACATTCGTAAAATAAAAGAAGTGTCCAATATGTAAAACATTTGTCATTACTGCATCATTAACACTATAAAATAATTACGGGAAATGTTTAAATATATTTTAAATGGAATATTTTCAAAATAATTGGAATCTTTTCTTCATATTTTATATTATTTTGGAATATTTTGGAATATTCCAAATATATATATTTGAATTCTTTAAAACATTTTTGCAATGTAAAAATTAATAACAATCACAAACACCGGCTCAACGAGTCACCAACAAGTCACTTCACCCAAACATAAATCTTTGATAATCAATCATTGTTGTTGTATTTAGTTTTAGAACACCATTTTTTGTGGACACCTAGATATAGCACATCTTTGTATGCTCCTAAACTTTCAAATGCTAATCATGGTTTTTAAATTTATGAGAAAGTTTGCAATGAATGACCTGTTGGTTTTATTTAAAATTCTCAGAAATCGACTTATGATCAAACCTTATAATCATGTAATATATACGGTAGATTGTTCTGAAAATTGATGTATAGTCTCATGACTAAGTCCTTTTTGAACTTCAACGGTGAAATTTTCTACATGAAATTTTCTACATGAAATCAAGAGATACAATTGCCTTTCTGAAAGCATCACAAGAAAGTGATAAAATTTTAGGACTGAGCATGGTCCTTTAGGGGTTAAAGGTCATAATAATAAAGAGCTTTGTGTATCATCAATTAATGATGGTGCGACAAGTGTGAAAATACATTCCACAATGTCCTTTTAAAGGTCATAATAATAAAGAGCTTTGTGTATCATCAATTAATGATGGTGCGACAAGTGTGAAAATACATTCCACAATGTCCTTTTAAAGGTCATAATAATAAAGAGCTTTGTGTATCATCACAAGTAGTGTCTCGTGTACAAGTCAAGGTTTTCAAAACTGATTCTTGAGATATGAAACAAGTTTTCTTTTGTATAAGGTAGAAGCACCAGAAACTGTTAGGTACCAAATGTGATCACCTATAAAAGCACTTGTTTCAACTTCAAGAGTTCCTAATCTAGTTATCACAAGCATTAATTATGAATACCAAGTTAGCAATCTAATTGAACTAAAAATGAAAGACAGTCATTGGTACACTCAACAATGGTCTATGCATGTTAAGTTTGAAAATTTATAACAAAATCATACATTGTGAAAAAACATATTAAAAATTGAGCTTGCTTATTAAACCCAAAACTTTATGTGCTGCAATTTCTTATCATTGAAAATGAGCTCTCCATGTAGGTTGAAATGCTTAAACTGACGGCAACTGTACCCTTTACCTTACACTGATTGAAGAAATCAAGCAGTGCATGATGTGTGCGTAGAAAAGCAAGGCAATGGCATAGAACATGTACATACTAAGTTAAAAGACTACGGACCTTTATTGAGTCTTTGTGGCCTGGAGTTGAGAGAAACTCTAACTTATCACGCATAACTGCTATCATTTAACTTTGTACTCTAATCATACCGTTGGTTTTGATGATATGTTCTGTTGCATCAAAGCAAACACTGCTTAACCCCTAAAGGACCAATGACATTATAATTGCAACGAATTATAATGACAAATTGAATTGATCGTATTGTAATTTATGTAGTTTAAATGGGATCAAATTTTTTAATCACCGAAGTTAGTGAAGAACATTACATTCATGTGTTGATAAGAAAACAAATATATTTGAAGAAAAAGAAGTCCGCATAAGATCTACTCAAAATTGCTAAGAACAAAATGAGGCTTCTTGGTCTTTATGGAGTAAATGGGGGAAGAGTTGATTACTGTACTTGATAGAAAGGTTTTTATATGTTTGTGGGCTCAGTTTTTTTTCACTGCAAGTTTAAAGCTTGATTTGCAGCCCAACATGTGTGACCTCAGTTCTCCAAAGGCTGTTGCATAGGGCATGATATTAGCACTGGTTTTTATCCCACTGCAACAAGCTTCATTGCCCATTCACACCAAGAAGCTTCAGCACTTGCATTGCGTTCCTGGAATGTTGCAAGGTAACTTTCGAAAATAATATTTAGTTGTTTGTGGTGTCAGAGCTTTGTTTCGTCCTGCTTTTGACCACTCCATGTGCGTAGGTGGATTGCAAATTTCTCGCGCCACCCAAAATGCATTGGAGCAGCTTCTTGTATGTGTCAGGTTGAAAAAATAAAATTTTACAAGATCACATTGTAGCTACCAAAACTTACTTGATGAACGCAGATTCTCTGCCGCACTCGTGTTGGGTAACTGGTGTGATTGGGCAATTAGGAGGACTCCAGATTGAACTGGTCTAACATTTGCTAAAAAAATACTTGAAGCAGCTTGAGCAAATAGATAGAAACTCTGGTCCTTTTTCGAGGCCAATGTGAACAAGTAGCTACGCAACAAGGAGTTATGACTAGAATAGAACGAATGAAGGACAAGAATGCATTGCAGTGGAATCATGAACGGAATATATTTGCTATAGTGGCATTTAATCCAAAAAATAGGTGTTCCCCAATGCCTCTATCTATGGTCAAAGTCAATAAAGTGTCATTATAAAAATTTTGAAGCCTCTAAAGGGTTACGAATTTGGTCAAAGATGCCATGCAAATTTCTTTAAATTAATTTAAAAAGAAAATAGAATAAAAAATATTTTTAAAATATTTTTAAAATCAAATCCTACATGGCCAAAAATCGACCACATTAGATTTAGATTTATTAAATTTTAATGTTTTTAAAAATAGTTTTTAAAAATAGTATTTTAATAATGGTTTTATTTTATTTTTTTACATTTAAAAAGTTTTTTTTTTTTTTTTTTTTTTGTTTTTTTTTCCCAAATGTTTTTTTTTCCAGATTTTATTTTATTTTTTTATTCATGTTTGTGTGTGAGGATGTTAGTTCAACTCACAGCCCTTTGGAAACCTCAAAAATTTTATAATGTTATTCGTAATGTCAATGACCCAGTGCCCACTAGACAAAGCGCCCTGCAGCTTGAGCATATTTGAGGTATGGCTGAAACAAGGATTGCATAAAGCTTGGGCCAATGCGTTTGCATTAGACAGGACAAAGAAATGAATTTCAGGGGATTCTCTTACTGGCGTTTAAGACTCACTGGTTGCACAGCACAGTCCGGGAAGTTTTTTGAGCTTTACCGGTTACTTTCCTTTCATTCCAAGATTGAACCAGTTTTTCAAGTGTGGAGTCCGGTTATTTTCTCTATTTAATATATAAAATAGGATTTTTTTAGCTTTTTCACCCGGCTTTTAGCCGCTCCTTCTAAATTCCAATCGGTTTTTTAGAAAATCAACCGGCTCATCTTACACTAGCTGCCGGTTCTCCCCGTTCATTGTTGCACAGTATGGCATTAGTTGAGTAAGTTGGTGGATGTTTAGTAAATGTGCTTTATGTCTAACAGAAAGAGAATCATCTCCAATTCTACCCAAGAATTGACATAAATTAACCTCTAAACATATCGATCCTTTGAACACAAATAGATGTTAGCCTCAAAAATAGATATTAGCATAACTTAGATGTACAATAGGTGTATATGAGAGGACCATTGCATGCATGAAATCTATTCCACAAATTTGACATACTTGCATTTGGACGCCTCTCCAATATTATCAACATCTCCCCATCACAAGAAGTTTACTCTAACTGGTAGAGAATTTAATAGGCTTGCAAAGATGACGTGGATGATAGTCATTCAAGATTAAATGATAAAGTCACAGGACTTTGAATCCGTTCGTCATCCAGTTTCTGAACGCTGGGACGTTTAGGGGTTAGGGTGTTTGATTGTGCAAAGTTCCATGACATTAGAGTTATCCGTAAAGTCCCTCAAAAGTGGGTGAGTGGACCATGATTTGAGTGAATAGTGACATTAATCCTAAAAAAAGAACGTGTGTCGGACACTAAAAAATAACTGTGGATGCAAACTTTGAAAGCACCAAAATGGGTGCTAAAAAACTTCTCACTTAAGTTTCTATTATTCACCTTCACACATGAAGAAGGTGATTGCTAGTCCCTTTCTAGCAATAGATTCTCACTATGTATACATAGACCGTCCCCACTCACCCATTCTTTTGATTTCCTAGAATTTCTCTCAATAGTTTTCGTTTCTCCAAGTTTTAGTCAAACTAAGGTCCACTCAACCCATTAGTTTACAGATAACTCTATTGTGCACAAAACAATGGGAGTGACATAAAAGTTAAATATACTGCCTATTACAATGCGTATTAACTCTAAGCGTGCAAGGAGTCCTGTGGGGCCATATTAGGCCATTTTTCAGCCGAACGTTGATTTTTGCCTAGTTCTTGGCGAAGAGATTCATACGGGACATGTGTCCAAGTGGACCACCTTTCTTATTGTGGTTCAGAGTGTACATCAACATGCATAAATTCCTATTGATACAATAGAGTTAACCGAGAACAGAAGGGGAGTTGACGAGGAGTTGGAGGGGAGTCTTCTCTCTATAAATAAAATTTCTGACAACCATTGTTCATGAATAGTCCCCGTGGTTGGGGCACTTGGCATGGGGGAGCGGACAGGAACTCTCCTTTAGCATTGGGGAGGTCTCGAGTTCCACGCCCTATGGTGGCACAGGGTCTTGCTTTAGATTATTCCCCAGCTCACCTTGAACTAGCTTTGCCGTTGTTTTGAACTGAAAATGACTTGAAGGTGAGTATGAGGTGAGTTTCCACTTCGAGACACTCTTTTTGGTTAACTCTAATGAACACTCGTGAAGAAACTTCGGTTGTTAACTTTCGCCGTACTTCAGATCAAAATGTGGTGATCGATCGGCACCTGATTCTCCATTCAGGTATTTCTTTGGAATGGCACTCAGAATGGAGAATCAGCTGCCGAATCGCACGCATTACTGCCGTATGGCACGCAGTATTACCAAATCAGCTGCCGAATTGCCCGCAGTGACGAAAACTACTCTTTTGTGGCAGGGCAGTAATGGGACCCGGTGCTTATTCCAGAACCGTGCACCGGCAATACATACAGACCCGGTCCCAAAAATTGAGGTAAGTTTTTCCCATTTTCATCCTGCTCATATATAGTAGAAAGTAACACTAAAGTTCTCAATTCATCAAATCTCAGTAGTCTACGTATATTTCAATAGCTACATTCCAATAAACACATGATCCTTCATCCAGCTACCTTGTGAAAAATTGCTTCACACTGGCCAACATCCTATCTGCTAGCTTAACTTCCTCCAGTGCCATGCACCTCTGTTGCGGAGGGCTGCGTTGCTTTAAGTTTAGGGTTTACCTAATTAAATCTGTAGAATACTAAAACCTTACAAACAACTAATAATGTTGCGAGCAGCACCTGCTTGCTCCCAAACCAGTACCGACTCTGGGTTTTGCAGTAGAACGCAAACGTTTCGCAGTTTTTGGACGCCAGAGAGTATTCCCCGAAGCATTTCTTCTCGCACATCTCGCTCACCAGCATCTCGTAATCCCCCTTCTTACCCTTTCCCAGCATCTCATGCTTGAGTTTCTCGTTCTCCAGCAACTCCGCAGCGTTCCTCAACACCTCCTCCGCCGGTGAGGCTTTCTTGTGGCTGCCTCCGGTGTTGTACATCGACCAGGGGTGGAGCCATTTCCCGTACTCGAAGATGTAGAGGGAGTGAGGATGGACGTGCCAGGAGCCTGGTTTCCTGCGCACGAAGCACTTGAGGCAGCACTTACGAACTGTCCAGGGCTCATCGGTGGTGGTGTCCCGTAGTGATCGCACTTGTCCTTCTCACCGGGGGGATTGCTCTCCGATACCTTGGTGAAATGGATCACTCTGTTGTTGCCTATGTAGATTCCGTGGTGGTAGTACTGTATCAGGTTCCGGTCCGTGCAGATGTGGTCCCCCGGCTGAAGCTCCTCTTCCTCGTTCTTCCTTGGGCAAAGTCCCAACGCAAGCGAGACCGGATTTCTTGACGACATGACGCTACTAAATTACTGTAGTCTCACAGGGCACCTTGACACATTCACCAGGTAGTAAATGGTACAAGAATGATGGAGAATTCTTTGTGAACACTTGCTAAATCGAACAACCACTTGCAAAACTAGTTATAATCTGCAGTTTTTCAGTAATATTTACTTGGCGGTGAATCGGTCAAGGTTGCCTGTGTCTAACGTTGCTATAAATCGTAGCAATCATCGTATGATCCTAGTAGCGAAGAGCTCACATGAGTAAGCATCACCTTCATTCCTGTTCAAATCGAAGGGACTCGGTCATGAATTTTTTCCTAGCATATCATGTCAAATGGAATGAAAACAGAAAATCTATATCAGTGCTCAAGCGATCAGACTTTCACGTTGAGGCCAAGACAGGCTCTGTGTGGTAGCACATAGACGAAAGGGTGAGATCCTAGCTAGCTCCAGACAATGAAGTCAGAAGACAAGTACTGCACGTGAAGAAGGTTCACGTGATGCATCACCTTTTGTGTGGGTCTTGAAATCACTGGACAGGCAGCTCTGCTCAAATAATGATCTCTGAGTCTCCATCTACATATATATATCAATTGGAATGGGTCACCAGGATGAGAAACTCTTGTGTTGGACCGCAGTACACAGTACTGGTGTTGAAGAATTCCTCCATCCGAACCTCAGTCTTTTCAACTCAAACGATGTGCACACAGAATCTTTTCCACGGACCGTGGTTTTATCACACGAAATTCAAACTCTGGAATATTTTATAAAACAGTGTACTAGGTTCTTCGAGCGTCCCAGGCACCAATCTCGGAACTTTCTTGAAACTAGGGGGCGCGGAAAGACTCTAAAGTCAGATCCTAGCTAGCTCCAGTGAGAGAAGGAAGTCAGAATACAAGTACTGTGCATGAATGAGAAACTCTTGTTTTGGACCGTAGTGCTTAGTTCAAGAATTCGTCAATTATCCGAATTTGTTTTCAACTCAAACGATGTGCAGACAGAATCTTTTTCACGGACCGCGCGTGTTTTCATCACGAGCATTTCTGGCACTAATCTCGGAACGTATGTTTCTTGCAACTTGGGGGGGGGGGGGGTTGGGGGGGGGGGGGGCGGTACAAATATTGTACCAATCAATTATATACGGAAATACCACTAGAGTTAAACGAGCCAGTTGTCGGAGGAATCCAAAGTCAACACGAGCGCTCAGATTCTTACCGACGATGCTGAAGTGGTCATAAGTAATGCAAAAAGTGACTATTATTTCTACTTTGCTGAACTGATTATTATTTCTACTTTGCAGTGGGACCGATAAGTCAGGACTGGTAGTTCGATTTTTGATCCTGAAAAAGTATCTCGGTTGAACACAATCTTCTTAATTCAGCAAGAGTAAATATGCATCTACAAAAAGCATGTTACCTTAGGTCCAGGGCGCGAGTTCGGAAGTCCCCTCATACAAGAGCACAGGAGAATGGGAAGTTCGACCTCTCTTGGGGGAGACACCAAGTCCTGTGCTCCAGGATCGGGGACCGAGTCAATTGGGTTACTTACAACCCTTATACGTTTAGAAGTTAGGCTGGTTCTTTTTCTCTCTGCCCCGCGGCTTTCGTTGTGGTGGCTCTGTATTTTACTCTTTTGCAATTGATTCTTTCAATTTGTGCCAAAAAAAAAAAAAAAAAAAAAGCATGTTACCTCCCCGGTGAATGATTTAAGCATGATGTCATGGGATCGAATATTCAATATCGATGCTTCGCCTTAATCCTCCAAACGAAGGACGCTGATTCAATTGTCGAAGATCCCCTACTGATCGACATGTCACAGCTACTCACATGATTACGCTGGATACAGACTTATCAAACTAAAGAGCGAGGAAACCAATGAGCTAGTTTGCTGCTTTTATCCGACTGGCGCACGTGTATTTATTTCTGGAGTCCTACCGATTTGCTTTCAACGCGCCATCTTGCGAAATGAACTATGCATTTCACTTGATCTCTCTTGCAACATATATGGGTTGTAGAAGAGATCATGCATTCAGGATGTCGAAAGTTAGGATAATCACTTGGGTTTGAGGATCGATGACATACTGTGATTATAGACTTAGCCAGGGTGACACAGGGAACCTTGACCGATTCACTGCCAAGTAAATATTACTGCCAAACTGCAGATTAGAGCAAGTTTTGCAAGTGTTTGTTCAATTTAGCAAGTGTTCACCATGATCATTCTTGTACCATTTACAACCTGGTGAATGTGTGAAGTTGCCCTGTGGTGAGTGTAGTAAGGGAGTCCGGCCATCTTAGGGTTCGACTTCTTCGTAAAGTGTCGGTGATATATTGATCATCCAGGTCTAGAATCGATTGGAGTTTTGGAGTACGTGTCATGGCGCAGGTTACCGACACGGTCGTGAATGTTGAAGCCACTGCTACCGGTACTACTGTGGTCATGAACGGTCTGGAACCCTGTGATGATTTGCCGGCAATACAATTCAGGAAACGGACGGCGAGGTCACAACTAGAAGAACGTCATCTGGAATCCGTGCCGGAGCGAGGGCTCTTGGGGCTTTTCTTTCTCCACAACCCTCCATTCTTCCATCTTTCCGTTGAAGACTGCGGCAAAGAGGTTCATGCGGGACATAAGTCCAAGTGGACCACCTTTCTTATTGTGGTGAGTGTACATCAACATGCATAAATTCCTATTGGTATAATGAACACTCCTCAAGGAACTTTGACTGTTTAGGTATTTAGACATATAACCTCTTGTATACAAGGGGGTTTTTAGAAGAGGTCATGAACACACGTGATTCTCAAACATAATGTAGAGTGCACCCCGGGGATTAATCACAGAAAGTACTAGTCATTGCATGAAACAATAATATTGTCATAAATTATGAAGTGTCGTTGTATGGCTCAAGGTACACTGTACAGTGGGGTCCAACATGGAATGGCGTTTTTGGTTTCGCAGTGAGAAAAATTTCAGTACTGCCAACTTTGAAAGCCTCCCGAGAACTCAAAAATTGGTATTTTACCACGAAATTTTTACCAAAGACTTATCTTTAAGTTAATTATATGTATGCCAAATTTCAAGGCCAAAAGATTCACCAAAAAAACGTTATTCAAAATCTACCAACATTGGTAGTTATTCACTGCTGCCAACTTTGACAACCCCCCAAAGATTGAATTTTTTTTTTTTTGCCATGAAATTCTTGGAAAAGAAACTTCTTTATGTTAATAACATATGATAAAAATTTCAATGCCAAAAGATTAATACCAAAAAAGATATTGACAATCTACCAACATGTGTAGTTGTGGGAAACAATGGGGGAAACTTTGCTACCAACTTTGACACCCTCCCTACGGTTGAGAAATTGTCTATTTACCATGAAATTTTTGGTACAACATGCTCTTTATGACAAAAACATTCATGCCAAATTTCAAGGTCAAAAAAACTATACAAAGAAAAATATTTACAATCTACCAATGTGTGTAGTTTCCCCCATTGTTTCCCACAACTACACATGTTGGTAGATTGTTAATATCGTTTTTTGTATTAATCTTTTGGCCTTGAAATTTTTATCATTTGTCATTAACATAAAGAGTTTTTTTTTCCTAGAATTTCATGGCAAAAAAAAATTAATTCAATCTTTGGGAGGCTGTCAAAGTTGGCAGCAGTGAAAAAATTTCCATAGCTACCAATGTTGGTAGATTTTGAATAACTTTTTTTCGGTGCATCTTCTGGCCTTGAAATTTTGTATGCATATAATTAACTTAGAGATAATGCTTTGGTAAAATTTTCGTGGGAAAATACCAATTTTTGAGCTCTCGGGAGGCTTTCAAAGTTGGAAGTACTGAACTTTTTCTCACTGCGAAACCAAAAACGCCATTCCATGTTGGACCCCACTGTACACCATGGTCTCATATGTGATTCCGTGTGGAATTTCCCTACGAGTCTCACTTTTCTGACTGAGTCTTAAAGTTGCTTATTCACCAGTTTAATGTTGACTCACCTTGCTTGTTTAACAAGTGTCAACTCTTGAGGCTCGATCAGAAAAGTGAGATTTAAAGGGAAACGCACACATTATAAGCTCCCTGTGGTATATGTTAATCGAAACATGATTGGTTAGTATTATAAGGTAGCTTTGTTTCAATGACTTTTGGTCTGGTGGGCACTGGTGGGCACTGGTGGGCACTGGGTCATTAACATTAATTAATACGAACAGACACTTTATTCACGCCGACCTTGAAAGAGGTCGGAGATTCTATCTATCTATATGGTTATGGTTATGGTTAGTATGATTGTTGATTTGTGGTGTAGGAAACGCTGTTGGCCGGGCTCTCCATTCAACCTCTGGTGACAGACGTGACAGGCCAGGTGAAGGATTGGCAACACAAAGTGTACGGGTGCCTGTGGATGCTCACACTGTTGGGGAGCTTTGTAGGGCTGGTTGTGAATGCAGCTCTGCTGGGCCACCTCCTGCATTGCCCGCGCACGCTGGCTTGGATTTGGCTGTGCAAACTGGGTTTGGTCAGTGAGCTGCCCCGCCTGTTCATGTGGCTCACCTCCTTCCTCATGTTTCTGTCCATTGGCTTCAGCACCTGGAGCCTGTTTGGTTTGCAAGTAGGGCTCGTTTGTGTGCTGGTGGAACTTGTCGCCCTCGGCTTTACCAAGTACTTTATGGTGCGCCTCAAGAAATCACTGGAAGACGTCTACACCTTGCAATAAAGACAGTAAGTTATTCATAGCATACTACAAGCCGAGAAGGCGTCACTTTTACTACTAGAATATCCAACTGTTCTGTTGATTCGGTTGCCTTGATGCAGGACACTTTTTCTGTTGATATGGTCGCGTTTTTGTTCAAATCAACAGATTTCTATCCAATTTAACAGAAAAGAGTCCCGCATCAACACGACCAAATCAACAAATCAGTAGGATTTTCTAGTCGGTAGGTGAGTCTGTCAGACAACGCTACTTCACACTCATTGCCCAGGCGCTCAAGACTTGGTGAGCGCGATTCGTCACGTAGGATAAGTGTGTTTACACTGAACTCTGACGTTGTTCTGAGTGAGAAGCGACGCCTTTGCTAGTAGTCAGCAAGCATGTACGCACCATAATTATAGATATTGTCTGAGACCGTTTACAGTAAGGAAAACTAGACTGCTTTGTTTGAAAATTGTTGTACTTTTCTAATTCTCCAACTCAGTATGAGTCATAGTAATTTGGACAATCTTTGCTGCACGCATAGTGCCCCATGAAAAGAGAGAAAAGTAGAAGGAATCAAACGAAATTTATGTTTGAACTGATCAGACCTTTGAATTGCGTAAGGTAAGCAACTCATCCTAATTTCGTTATAAGTTGCAAAAATATTCTGCTGTGTCTATCTGTTTTCCTTTCTTAAGCCAAAAATTTGCCTTCCCTTGTATCCGTCCGAAGCCTAAAAACGAACATGTCTGAGTGGTCGCACTTGCAACCAGAAATGCCTGCTTCCCAAGTATCAATGGTACCGGTAAGTTCTGATAGAGTTCTGATAGTATGAGCGACCAGCAATGCATTTATCAATTGCAGTAAAAATCGGTAGGAAAAAGTTATTAAGCCTAGCTACAATATTTCGTACTTATTACACAGTGGATAGTGTCAAACCTATAATCTTTGTACTTATATTGAGAATCTTAGGGATGGTATAAACAAATTAATTGTATGCAATCAAATAATATATGTACTATATATAAGTACTCTAGATATAGTATAGAGTATATTTATAAGTATGTGAAGATGCTCCTCTCTATTATGACAAGTTTGGGAAGGTGGTAGTATGGATTATTCACTATTTTGCATCATTTTTAGGGTTTCATTGATATCCTGTGCTTGATTGTCATCTTTGAAAGGCCAAATGGCACACAATATGCTCATTTGAAAGGGGGTATGTTTAATTGGGTTTCAAATTAATTTTGGTAGTGGATATTTATAATATATACTTAAGCCCTAAACGTCCAAACGTCCTGAAAGTAGACGACGTAAAATATCAAACATCGTTTTCTCATCCGTCATTGACTTTTTGTAGTGTGGATTTTTTACTATATATTTTATGGGACTTAACTTCATGCATGTGGGATTCCATTAGAAAGGGGATGATTTGTAAAAAAATTATGTCTTATTTCATGTTGCAGTGATTCACCCAAAATTTTGAATATTTTAGTGGAAAAGTGCTCTTAAAAAAATCAACTCATAAAAATCTCCAAAAATCACTACACTTAAACTAATATTACATTTCAACCAATCTTAACAAATTTCATTTACAAATTGTCAAGATCTTATTTGTAACTAAATTATGGATGAATTTTGAGTTTTGAGTTTCAAATTTTATACAAAATATTGGTGACATCAATCATAAATCTAACTGTATGGATAGAATCAAAAATTTATATTGCACAGCATTTATTCATATATTACTTAGTTCAAAATATCCCTCTTAGTTACATTTTAGAAGAGATCTTTGAAATTCTGCAAACCTGGACGTTTAGGGGTTAACTTAGAAGAGTCCTTGTGTGAAAATATTCATGTGTTGGTTTCGTTCTTTAATGTCCATTATTGATCTGTAGCTTTTTAAAAAATGTGGCAGACCATTGTTTACCAGATTCTTGTTTAGAAGGTGGTCTGTTTAACGTGTGTAATCTCTACTTGTGTTTTATGTGTATTACTGTAAATGATTTTTCCATTGGAAGTAGGAAACCTACTCAAGTACAAAAGAAGGCCAAGTTTGCATTGTATAGCCCACACGCACTTGGATGGAACACACATACGGGCACACGTAGAATTACTATCCTCTAAAGTTCGTCTTCAAGATGTTGGAAATTGTCAATTGTGTGATAGTATGACTAGAGTTGTTGTACATGATCACTACATAAAGTATTGAGCAGGACATTGAAGATGTCATGTAGAACCCCCCCCCCCCCCCCCCCACCCCCCTTCCTCTCAGACAAGCATATTCTTATAATATATGGAACACACATAGAATTACTATCCTCTAAAGTTCGTCTTCGGGATGCTAGAAATTGCCAATTATGTGATGGTATGTCTGGAGTTGTCTTACGTGAGCACTACAAAAAGTGTTGAGCACTACATTGAAGATGTGTAGTAGACCCCCTCCTTCCTCTCCGACAAGCATATCCTTATAATATATGGAATATTCTTGGATACTCGAGAATATTTCATCCAAGTTGTTTAACATATTTGACACTTGACTAATTAGACAATCAACGCCAAATGTCTAATACAACATCAAGTTGGAAAAAGTGTCACTAATATGACAACCCTAAATACTTGGGGACATCACTCTTTTGAAATTAATGTAGACACTTGCATTAAAAGGGTAATTAAATGAGGCTATCATATAATTGAAATATTTGAGGTGTTTTTTGAAATATTTTAAGTATAATTTTGGTAGATTCTTGAATTATTCCTCTCTTAAATTATTCCTTACTTGAATTTAAAGCATCCTATATTACATTTAGAATTTTATAATTAGGTAAAAATTTTATCTCCCGATGAATAAAATGGACCCTATATTTTACATCACATAGTTTTCTAGTTTTCGACAGCGACCTCCCCGGACCTGGATGACTCCTCGATGCTCATGAAGGAACCCATCCATGAGCTCAGAAAGGAAGTTTCATTTTGTTTATTTATTTTTGTCTCAAATGAAAATTTATTTCAATGAGAAAGAAACCAATACAACACATAAAGCAAGTTTTTGAGAAGCTCATTCTCGATCCTCATACATCTCCTTGCAAGCATCATTCATTTGACTCTATACCATCCATGTAATTAATCCTTTGTCTTTTTGTGGTCTCAGTATAGGACATTCCACTCGGGTCATCACAGCAAATCGTCAATGCCATGAATGAGGTTGGTTCATAACCTTTAGTAGCCTTCCAGAGGGCTGCCTTTTAGTTTGGTCCACCTTTATAGACGGAGTGACGAATGATTTGTAAGTGAATGGGCTATTGAATCAAATAAACAATTACAAGACAATGTTGAATTGTGACTGAGTGAGTGTTTTCGATTACTGTTCACCATGGTTAGTTGCTCTTGCTTTATGCCACTACCTCATAGCTACCGATGTGATGTGGAATATTCCACATCGTTCTGTTGGAGGGAAGGCAATAGTCACAAAGGCTAACAAAGGCTACTGAATGTTATGTTTATGACAATTTTTTACAAGGACAAAGTGGAATGCCACATACGGAGACTATAAGAAGATAAACAATTATGTGGATGGCACGGAAGTCAACAATTCAGGTATTCTGCAACATGAGCTAGGAGATACAGGATTACAAGAGGAGCATTTTAACCCCTAAACGTCACAGCGTCCAGAAACTGGACGACGAATGATTTCAAAGCCTTCTCACGTTCTCATCAACGCTTGGATGAAACTCATCCAATTTTTTGGAGATTCTTCACCAAGTTGTTGTCCTATCTAATGGCTGGATTTAGTCATACTAGAGTACATATTTTTCTAAAATTGCAAATGTAGAAGTATGTCAAGTCGTTGACCAAGCCAAAATTGCATTGACTCTAGTTCAAAGTGGAATCGTGAAAAATGAGGTCATAAATTTAAGAAACACAAAAATTTCAAAGTATCACCACACTTAAGAGTATCTCATTTCAAACTCATTCCAAAAACATTTATTCAAAAAATATTGAAATTTAGTTTGTAATCGAATTTAGAAGGAATTTTTAATTTTAACTTTCAAATTTTATAATTAAATATTGGTGATTGTATTAGTGAATCGAACCGTACAGATGGAATCTAAAATTCAAGATCTAGAACTTTCATACGTATATCAATTCCAGAATATTCTTCTAAATGGTAGTTTATAATGTTTTTTCTCAAATTGTCAATTCCAGGGACACCCTGGTACGTTAAGGGGTTAAAGGCTTCCTTCGGGCCCTAATTACAGGGGTCTCATATGGTTTCCCTGTGTGATTCCCCTGTGAGTGCCACTTTCCCTCTGAGCTTCAGAACTCGACTCATGTTAAAACTTTCTTTCTACAAGTAGGTGACTGAGCTTAAGCACGTGATTTTGTACACATGTCAAAACTGGAAATCACAGGGAAAATTGACACTCACAGGGGAATCAACACAGGGGAACCATATGAGCTCTCTTTAAATATGAGCTCATCGATGGATTTCTTCGCAAGCATATACAATGGTTAGCAAAAGTGTTCAGACAGTAATGACAATCTCAATTAAGTAGTAACACTTGTCAAGTTTGGTAGGTAGGTGTTGATTTTTTCAGCTTATTATAACTAAAGAGCCATTTGTAAACTAGAAAGAGTACCATCATTGACATTGAGCCACTTGCAAGGGCAACAGTTGATGATGTATCAATCATGGGTGTTCAATTCCTTATGCACACAAGTTGTGCATCTAAAAAATCTTGAGAATCAACATGTATTTATAGAGACCTCTTGCATTTGAAGATCATTGTGATTGAGTAAGATTGCTCTTGATTAGCTATGGCTCCTAGAAGGTCTCTTGGTGAACGTGAGTTAGTTCTTCAGATGCATGAGAGAGGGAATTCGTACTCTGAAATTTTAGCAGTTCTAGGCATCTCTCGAAGCACTTAATGGCCATGCTATTGTACGGAGGTTTACAACGAGAGGTCATTTGAGAGATGCTCTTTCACAAGGGAGACCTTGAATTCTTGATGAACGTGGTGATCGTGAGGTTGTAAGGTTGTTGAATGCACCATCTAATGGTACAGCTGCAGCAGTGGGTAGAGAAATGCGATCTCAAGGACTGGATTTGAGTGATGATACAATTAGAAGATGTCTTCGGAGGCAAGGATTGAGAGCACGAGTGAAAACTAAGAAGCCATTATTGTCAAAGAAGCACAAAGCACGTTGATATGCATGGGCAAAGAAGTGTAAGCATGCAAGTTGGATGGATTGGAATTATGTGGTTTTTTCAAATGAGTCAAAATTCAATTTGTTTGGCTCAGATGGGAGGCAATATTGTTGAAGGAAGAGAGGAGAGCATCTTTTAGATCAGCATGTGCAACCTACTATCAAATTTGGAGGTGGAAACATTATCGTTTGAGGATGTATGACTTGGGAGGGAGTAGGCAACTTTCGTCTTATAGAAGGGAACATGGATAAGTTTGTGTATCGTGAAATTTTGGAGATGGAGCTCATGAATACTATACACATGCATGATTTAGGAGAGGAGAATGTTATTTTTCAGCACGTCAACAATCCCAAACATACTTCTAAGTATGTTACAGATTGGTTGTTAGCACATGAGTTTCAACTAATTTGGCATCCGGCTCAATCTTCTGACTTGAATCCTATAGAACACCTTTGGAATGAAGTAGATCGTCGTATGAGAATGTTGGAGAAGAATCCCACTAACAAGAAGGATTTGTGGGAGAAATTGCAAGAAATTTGGTATAGCATTGAGATTGATAACATGAGGAAATTGATCATGTCTATGCCTGAGAGAGCTGCAGATGTTTATCAAGCAAAAGGTGACTACACACTATAGTAGTCATTATGAATGTACAATGGGGTGACACCGAAATTGGCCCCTTGTCCAATTCCAGGGAAAGTGCCCACATTGCTGCCAACTTTGACACCCTCCCGAGCGCTGGAAAAGTGTTATTCATACATGAAATTCTAGACACAAAATCATTGTTATGTTGACAACATGTGTACCAAATTTCAAAGCAAGAAGATTGATACAGAAAAAGATATTCAAGATTTATTAACAAGGTGTAGCTGTAAGAAATGTTTCACAGCTGCCAACTTTGACACCCTCCCAAGGATTGAAGAATTTTTTTTTTCGCATGGGATTTTGGGAGTAGGAACATCTTTATGTTGTTTACACATGTGAAAAAATTCAAGTCCAAAAGACTCACGAAAAATATGATATTTCAAATCTACCAACGGGTGTAGTTGTGAGAAACAAAGTTGCTTCACAACTTCCAACTTTGACAGCCATCCTAGGGCTGAGAATTTGTTATTTCAATATGAAATTTTTGTCACATGATCTTTATGATGTTGATCACATGTATAAAATTTTCAAGGCCAAAAGATACACACAAAAATAGTTATTCTATATCTACCAACGTAGTTGTGAAGCAACTTTGTTTCTCACAACTACACATGTTGGTAGATTTAGAATATAATTTTTTTTGTAGATCTTTTGGACTTGAATTTGTTCACATGTGTAAAAAACATAAAGATGTTCGTACTCCCAAAATACCATGCGAAAAAAATGTTTCTTCAATCCTTGGGAGGGTGTCAAAGTTGGCAGCTGTGAAACATTTCTTACAGCTACCCCTTGTTAGTAAATCTTGAATATCTTTTTGTGTATCAATCTTCTAGCTTTGAAATTTTGTGCACATGTTATCAATATAACAATGATTTTGTGTCTAAAATTTCATGTATAAATAACAATTTTCCAACGCTCGGGAGGGTGTCAAAGTTGGCAGCACTGTGGGCACTTTCCCTGGAATTGCACAAGGGGACAATTTCGGTATCACCCCACTGTACATTCAAGTTTTTAGGTAGTCATCATGATTCTACATTCAAGATTTTAGCTTGATTTTGTAGCTCATGGCTTTGTTTCCAATGTAAATAGATAACCACTTCACTTTTTGCATAAAGAATTGGACACCCACATCATGTGTTTTATTTTTGATTGATTTCTTGATTGATATTTTTTATTATGAATGTTATGTTACATGTTTGTTGTAACTATGTGATTGTATGTTTAAATTTTTACAACTTGAATGTGACTTCTGTAGGAAAACTAGCTCATATTGGAAGTGGAAGCGTCTTGTCCGAACACTTCTGCTGACCACTGTATATGAGCGTCTCCAACAGCAACTCTGAAGTGCACTCTGAGTTCCAGTGTTTTTCTTGTGCTTTTCCCCTATATCATTCAGTAACATACATTGTCTCTGCCTTGGCTCTACAATAGATGGTGTGGAATATTCCATATTCAACAATACTTCAGCAGCAGCTAAGTGAACATGTGGAGGTTCAAGATGATGAGCAAAGTGCATGAAGGAAAAGCAGTGGGTATGAAGGCTACTGAATATTATGTTATTTATGTCAACACCTTCAACACTCAATCAATATTTCCGTAAGAGCATCTACACCCTACCAATAAAAGCAAGAGATTCTCTTAAAGTAAATGAAAAGAGGTTGCATTTAATGTCAAAAATTTAGGGTAGGTGAGAGAGCCATAAAATATGAACACAACATAGAGTGATATTTGAATATGTCCCTCTGTAACTAATTTAAGGAAGGACTTGGTATCCTAAATTGATGAACAATAATAATCACCTATATGTAGTGATTGTAATTGGTTCACCAACTGTATAGGACACATATCGGTTCAAAGGTGTGAAGACGATAGCTTGTGGTGTTAAAATTTGGATGTGATGATAATGATAAAGGATAAAATTGAGAGAGAAGACTGCAAGTTAGTGCTATATAAGGTGAACAATACCTAAAACCACACAAGACTCAATTCCACCTTGGAAATAACTCAATTCCCCCTCCCTTCAAGTGAACATTAAATGTACTAAGTGATAGGTGGAATTTGATGTGAACATAGCGGTTTTAGGTCCTTCAATAATGAAAACAAGATTACAAAGTGATGATTAATTAAGTAATGAAGACAAGGTTGTAAGTCATGGAGGATGTATTGAAGAATCATACTCCCTTCTCATTCAATTTGGTTGTCATAACCTTTGCTATGGAAGGATAACATTGATATACAAGCATCTCCATTGTTGTTGTCATTGTCGCTTAGTTGCGAGCGAGTCTTTGAACGAGCCTTCTTAGCTCCAACACCTTGTACCTAACTTCAATGCTTAAACTCTATAGAATTGTTCCTCTTCACTTATTGTGGGGAATCACACAAAGGATTGGGTCCAAAAATTTAGGTTCTTTTAGGTTGAAAATAGTTACAATCCTTGGCTACATCAGGAGAGTAATTACAACCTTGAAGAAAAACTCTCAATCATAGTCCCCTATTGAGAAAAACTCTCACCCGCGGTTCCCCTCCCTCACTTGAAAATTTACACTATTAGTTTGTATGGTGGCCCCTACCATTCAACTAAATCCAACCCGACCCTATGCAGCTCTCGGTTAAGTTGAGTATGGTTGAAAATACTTGACCCAGTTGAAAAAACTCAAACCTAAATTCAACTCAAACCAACTCTCCATGCAGCACCCCCCATTGTTAAGTTTGCGCCTGTTTCCTCACTACTAGAGCTCTACTGAGTCATATTGCATATTTAAATTGGGGTGCACGTTCTACAGTGTTCAAAGCTCTAAAAAGAGGATACTAAAACCATTAGGCACTTAATCATGTCTCCTATATAAGTGGACTCTGTTACCAACTCCATTACCAACAGCAACCAATGTATCCATATATTTGACTGGACTTATTAATAAATGGTGTAAGCATGACTTACCTAAATACCTCTACCCATTGCTCTTTGAATGGAATGACGACTAGTGCCACTTACAGCAGTCTGCGACCTCCCACTAAGTTGAACTTGCATAAGAAATCCATACAAGTGTAGCTAAAATTTGGTCCCAACAAATTTGGCTCTTCAGTCTAACCCAAACCGATGTCTCCACAGCTCTATACATTCTCCCATAAACCACACAGACTGCTAATTTGCCCAACTGAAACCTCAGAGCTTTAAAACCAAAGACGGGTAGATCTGTGGTTTCAGTTGGGCAAATCAAAACCGCTCTGGCAGTTCCTCATAGCGAGTTAACGTACTTCAGAGTTCTGTGCACAGATTGATGGCCCCACATTAAGTTAGTCTGGAAATTAAGGTGAATCTCACAACCATACAATTAAAATACAAGATCCGACAAACGGAAGCCATGCACAGACAATCTGCCAAAAACTCAACTTGGGCCCGCCCGGTGTAACACTCAGGGGAACATCATTAATTCTCCATGACTGTTCCCAATGAGCCTATTGGACTGATTTAACTGTTTCATATTCCGTAATGAACTCCGTCACTCCTGTAAAATAAGAACATGTCCTGTACAGAAAGGCCAAATAACGGAAGGATCAATCTGTTGTAAGTAAACAACTTGCTGCAAGTTCATGAGATAGAATTTACTGCAGCTGCTGCTTTCAAGAGCGGTGGCGATGGGATGGTCGCTAGACTACTGTACAGCACTATGTGGTCGATATCCCAGGGAACACGAGATACCCCACCTAACGTTTCCGCTTCCTCAAATGACTTACAGGCTCCCGTGACAGATCCGGGGAACGGGAGTTTCGTGGTCTTTTCTACCTTGAGCTCTGTCACCTCCACTACGCACAACTTTTCGTCCTCTAGATTACATCTCTGCCAAGAGCCGTCTACTTGCGTGATCGTTCCTACAGCCATTTCGGCGTCATCGTTGCCACGTAAACTCACAGTATCGCCTATCTTCCACTTATTAATTACCGTACTAGTACCGGAATTGCCTTGTTCGTTACCTTCACTACAAGCTGCTGCATTCGCATTCGAAGGTGTCCTGGAAGCTTGCTGCGCAAATTTCAGGGGCTCCACCTCCTCGTGATCCATGTCGACGTCAGGCTCGTTCCGTCGAGGCGAGGCCTCTGCAGGACTGTCCATGTCATCGGAGGCAACTGATCGGCGGGACTTCTCAGGTCGACTGGCGTTCAACACATCCCCTTCCGTTCCTTGACGCTGCTGCTTGTCCCGCTCTAGTCTCGCAATCCGGGCTTTTCGGTTGTTAAGCCTGCCGCACACCAAGCTCACTAACTTCCATCAATACAAATACACATATTAACTCAGAGTAATGAACCCAGTTGGATACGTCTCTCATGAAACAAATATATAACCCGACTTTCTGGTGAGAAAATGCCCTTGATATCCAAGGGATTATATACCCTCGCATTGCCTTGATCTTCAAATTCAGAGCAATAACCCAGTTAATTATTATAATAAGAATAATAAGAGACTAACTTGCTTGAGGCAACAAATATGTCATCAGACGACATACCAGTTTTTTAGCTGTTGGTATGCTACCTCCGGACCCTGAAATAAATTAGACGGTCATCAGTTAAATTTGGAGAAAAAACTGCACTAAAATATATCACAGGTAGGTTTAATTCTGATAACAACATCCGAATTTATTTCAGAGCATGAAGATACATGTTGGATGTGTCGTCCTAGCAGTAGCTAAGGGTGGAATAATGTCTTACGATTTTATTGAGACGATCTGTCCATTCTTTGATGGCATGTGGAGAACGCTGCATTTCTGGATCAAATTGAAGGGCCTCTTCCATCAAATTCACTTGCGTCTCGTTCATAATATTCCTCTTCCGTTTCTTAGGTTGAGATTCATCACCGTGTTCGCTGCTGTAGGGCTCCCGATCCCGACTGGTCCTCCTTGTTGTTGCTGGGGTCACCATTGCACCAAAATTATTGACCCCAAGTCCACTTTCTTGTTCCCCTCTTCCACCGTCCTCTCGCTCTGTGAAATTGGCACTCCCCGATTCCACCTCTTCTTTTACCAACACCTGAGCCTGTGCACTCTCTATCTCATCTTCAAGCTTGATCTCCGACTTTGCTGCTGCAGGGAGGGCAGTTGTTGTTGGTTCATCCCGAACGGATTCATGTTCTTCTACGTCCATCTCCATCATGTTTGTTGCAGCAGTTGGAGTGGATTCTATCGTAGTATGCCCAGTAGCTTCTCCTGAAGTGTGTGGAACTTCCTCCACCTATAACCGAATGACCCACAAGTTGGCGCACTCAGCACGGTCATGCCAATTCTAACATAAATCATAAGACTCACGGATGCCATTCACTGTAGCACAGAACTTAATTTCAGGGATAAGAAAAATCTCGTACATACCAACATGATTTCTTCTGATGAAGATAAGCATCTGAAGGTTCTTACTATTTCTGGATTGAAAAGAATCTTCATACAAGAAACTGAATGACGTGAATAATGCAACTGAATATTGACGCAACTATAGAGTGTGCCCGATCATAATTTCGTAACTCCTGGTTTCTACTGACTAGTGGTTGCTGTCAAGAAATAACTGTGTAAGCTGACAATCTCTGTTGAAGGTATGTTTCGAAAACTACTTATTCAAGAACCGAGTCAAAAGATGTCTCAGAACAATTATGACATAATTAGCGATTTTATTACCTGGTGTTGGACATCAACCTCAGTCTTCTCGGACTCATTCGATGCCTCCACCGCAACTTTGGTTGCAGCCATTTCGCCAATGCCGGACTGTCTTAACTGCTCCAACCCCTGCCAACGCTCCGACTGCTCCCGCCTGTGCTTCCATTGCAGCAACTTCTGTTCATGTCCGTCATGGATAAAGGTCGACAGCGGAGCATCCTGATTCTCACGCCAGGAATTACATTTAAGAGTCCATTTCAAAGGAATCTAACTGTGGAATTTTATTATCCTGTGATTTCGATACTCAACTTTGTAGCTTTATTAACAATTAGGTGAATTTTAGTGAGATTTAGCGTTGGTTTTAGCCTCCTTACATGTATCTATACAAACTTCTGCGGAGCTGAAGAACGTGGAACACTGTAGATATTCATCTGAGCTCGTCTTCTGATGCAGATCCACAGCCCTACAATTTATTCAGCACATATCTAGCTGAACCAAGTAATCAACTACAAGAACCATCTTCAGCACACATATATTTGGTGTGTTTAATGAATTATCAAAACACTTTGCGGAGTTGTGACTCTGTTAGCAAGAATCAATTTTGTATCAACTAAACCCGTGAGCTTATACACTGATAGAATTGATGATTTATTTTGCAATCAATATGTTGTGCATTGCATCATTTTCAAAGGCAAAGCCCATATTTCAATAGGACATACCGCAGCACTACTAGAAGATGGGCAGATTTGATGATGGAGAGCCTCTGCAAAGTCACTGCATTATAACATTAAAAACCCATCGAGTTAGATGTAATTGCAGGAAGGTAGATGTTCACAATCGACATCAAGCGAATCAAAGGGTGTCTTTAAGCATTAGCCATTCAACAGCATTGAAGAGCATTACAATAATAGATTTTACCTGACAAGAACGAGATCATCGTCCACTACACCATCTGCTGTCAGAGTCAGCACATAGTCGTACAACGTATCTGGCATTTAAAACACACAATTATAAATTGAGAGTCTCCAACTGGCCTAAGTATGGAAATTACTACCGGTATATAAAGTCTTCTTTGGTTGCATATAAAGATAAAGTCATCACATTCTTCGCTTGTGCTTGCAGACAAACAAGGAATGCTCTATTATACCTGTGTACAGAATTTAAGGCTACTGGCAAGCTATTGTTCTCATCGCGAACATGCTCCACAACCAACCGTTGATATTATTGACAATAAACCCAGGAGCTCATGTGAGAACTTTCTGAAAATCAGAACTTGGCAATAGAATTTTTCATATGATTGTGGAGGGGAACTTACGCAGATTTTCACAAATTCGGACAGCTGTTCGCTCCACAGTTAGGAAGAACAAGGGATGAGCAGAATCCAAAGGCCCTTCCTGAAGGCATCGCATGAATGTATCCATGAACCGATTCTTTTCATCAGCTGCATGAACAGGGACCATACTTAGATAGCACCCAAACTGTCGGACTGCCTTGCAGGGAAAGCATCTTTGCATTAACAAGCTCACAAAAAATTGGATACACGTCAACACATGAGTCCGAAATTGAGAACATTGTTGTACAAAGGGAATGCATTTTGTGAAACTGTCTCCATAAAACCTCCATTATGAAAGAAGACCCAGCATACATTCACATAAAAAACCGTAGACAAGATTCAGATGAAGAACAGCCTCAGCCTCTGCAAGTATGATATAGATAAACCCTTAATTAAGCTTACTACAGAGCAATCAATCAATCAAACATACAGTAAATCTCAGCAAAAAGAAAACCTGTTTAATGGCGAATAATGTACCTGGGCAGACCTCAGCGTTAAAACAGTAGAAGTTAGCAAATAGCTTCACCAACAGCGCTGCTCGAGTCTGATGAGCAGTAGCTGCCAAAGGAATAATCTGGAAGTCTGGCGGATGGCAAGGTTCTTCCTGGACAAAAACACCTGGACCATTCACCTTTGCAGCAGCTGCCATAGCTTCACCTGCAGCTTCAAATGGATCGAATATTAATGATGCATCCTGCTCACCTACTGCCAGCTGTCGAGCTATAGGACCTCCACACCAACGTTCTTGAAATTTTGTTGGAAGAACTGCTAATACAGATGCCAAGTCAGGAGCCTGCAAAAATGATAATTGGTCAACATACTGTGTGCTTCTTCCATATATCCATGTACATCTATGAAACTACAAAACGTTCCAGACAGCTGGTTCAATCCCACAATTCCCAAACCAACTGAGGATTAACAACCAGACAGAAGACTATCCCTCAAACCAACTGACAAATTATTGCTACAAAAACAACAATATTATGGTCGATCTGCACGCTGGAATAAAATATTTTGGTAGGGATCTCACGCACAAGCAGGTCCATCACCAAGTTGCGAAAATTTGAGTCATCAGAGAATATGTCAGCCAGGCGCAATGCAGTTATGTGCATCAAACCCATGGGATTCTTTTTCTCTTCTTCTATATCTTCAATTCGTCTTGGGTCTTCCAGCAAAGCACCTTTCACTAGCAAAAGCACCTGCCAATAAAGATATGTCAAATGACCTGAATCGAAACTAAATTCATTGGTATAATCTCAAAAGACATCCTCAAAACGCAATCAAAGTCGACAAGAGGCATACAAGACTTCATCTCAGGAATTTTACAAGGAAAATCAAACTCTCACGCTCAGTAGGAACTTCAGAGATCACATTGTAAGAGAAAAACTCTTCGCTACTCTTGCAAGTCTACAATACAACGGAACAGACTGCTCAGAGATGTGAAGAACTATTCACCTCATGTGCGACTTGCACCGCAAGCTGCATGGCGTGTGGTTCAGCCGCTACTTCATCCAAGAATGAACATTGCTCCGATTCGCAGAACTTCAGCATCTGACACAGCAATTGACAATTCCAAATATTAATGTCCAAGAGTAGGACAAGAGCACAAGTTAAATGGTCGAATCAATATGAAACTATTCAAATTAATCCATAGAGAAGATATTAATCAACATGTAATTAACTGTGAATAATCATATGGCTGCAGACATGAAAAGGAGAACAACTCCTTTCAAGACATGGTTTCCTGTGACGATACATCATCGTCTGCAATCCTTGTCTTATATAATAGAATGAAAGCAAATATAAAGTGTGATACATATGTAAAATGATAACAAATATCAGCAGTTGGCACATATACACAAACCCATCTACCCTTGGGATACGTTGTCACTCACCATTACCAAAGCTTTGGCTTTAGAGCGAGAGAAGGTTGCATTGAGAGGTTTGGAATTCGAAAATAGAGGCGGCAATTGCAGCTTCAAAACTGCCAGAACTAATTTCAAGATGCCACCATTTTTGCAGAGCTCCTGGTATAGTTAGCACATGAAATGGAGTTATCAGCACCTTTTGTGTAGTTTCTTCAAAGTCAATGCACTGATAAAATGAAAAGCAATCAAGCTTATCTACCAGCAACTTACAAAATGCAGAATAAACAAACATTATCATGCCTAGTCGATAGAATAATGTTCAAGTGCAAAAAAAGATCCAAAATACCTTGTAGGCTGAAGACAAGATTGCAAAAGGAGCATGAGAACGTACACTATGCTAATACAGAAAATCACTATACAATCTTCTCACGTAAGAAAAAGCTCAGAAGACCAGAAACGTAAGCATGCAGTAGCAATTACTTTGCTCTAATGATCACAATGAAACTAACCTTGTGGCCAAGCACTTGATCTCTAAAAGTAGGCGTGACACAAAGATGTTGAAGCACTTGAAGTGATGCCTCGCACTGAATTGCAGTAACTTGAGCAACACGTTCAGCAAGTTCAAATGTGGTCTTCTTTGCAGAGAGTTTGGTACTAAGAGAGCGCAACTTCACTTGAAGAAGCACAATGTCTCGCTTGACAACATCAAAGGCGGCATCCATGAAGACGTCTACCTGCTCATAGTAAAAACTTCATTAGAAATGGTTGCACTGCAGGACAAGTATCCGCAGACAATCCTATGAGAGAGCGTTGTTCCCCAGTAGATAGTCGGCGGAATAAACCACGCTTTCAAGCGTATTAAATCAACGAGCCTTTACAATATCCGTAATATGATGTCTTCCGCAGAAAGGAATGAGGTGGTTTTTTTTAACCTTACTTATATACCAAGAAAATGGACACTTAAATGAACTAATTACATACAAAAATACTTATTCTGTTTTGACTATAAATGGAGCAGAAAACCTAGCCTCTGCACGTTGAAGACAAGCGTTTGAGTACCTGCCCGTCTTCTTCAATCAGAGAAGACTCAGCAGACTAACCTCGAATGAAAGGACACAATAGTCTAAAGTACAAAGAAGCATGCAAGTACCTTTGGATGAGCAAGAAGAACATGGGCAATGTCTAACCAGTCATGACTGATAAAAGCCATCAGCAGGTATAGACTGCATGCCACTGATGCAGTATGAAGTACTGCTATGAAGCCTCCCCCTCGACCCTCCTGCACATGCGTCAAGCCGAAAAAGATGACATCTAAGCTGAAATATAGCTGCAACCGAGATCCGTAATGAACAGCATGCATCTGCTACATTCTATATAACGAGACCGCTGTGACCAAAAGCCAGTGAAACTTTTTTCCAGAGGATTGGGGAAACGAGAACATTCAGAGAGCTGTCAAAATTATCTGTTCTTACCCAGAGGAGACTAACACTACAAGAGACAGAATATACATGTATGTGTAAAAGACGTCTCAGTAACAATAACTTCCAAAAAACCAGAAATAAGATGAGAAACAGACCTGCTCCATATTAGCTAAAACAACTAGCATGTACGTGACAAGATCAAGAATCTGCATCCTTGTCTTCACGTCCTGTAATAGTACCTGCAAGATCACCAATACTTAAATCATTAGTAAACCATATGAAGGAATATAGATCCGAAACCAATAGCATCAACATTCACTTCCGTGCAGTTGCATTCAGGCCGCATACCTGTGAAAGTTTAGGGGATTCATGAGCCAAGGTACTCAAAGTGTGAAGCAAGCGCACGGAGCGTAGCCAATATCGCAACCGTGGCTCATTGCCGCTAGAAGCAACACACGCCATAAGATGCAAAGGCAGGCAGCCAGCTAGTTTTTCCACATCCACCTGCAATCAGAAAATTGAACAGACAAGTCTCATCAAGAAAATTCAGAGAAAGAATAATTCTAAGAGATTTTACCAACTTATCAAATATCAAACATGATCAACCTGATTACAGATGACCTTGGGTGTCTATCTTCAAGAAACTACGTTCCGACAACGAAAAAAAATAATACATAATTGTAAGGCAGAAACTCGATCGTCGAATTGTGCTTCCAGTTCAAATTAACATATGAGACTAAGATAACAATTGATATGCTTAAAGAGCTGATATTTCCGGAAAACTTACATGATCAAAATTATCGGTATCATTAAGATGATCAAGACAGAGCGCTTACTGTGAAAAAGACACCTTTCGCGGAGCATAATTTCAGTATAAGAGACTCGTCTTCAAGTAGATGTGCCATCTCTTTAGGACCATATGCATGAAGTTCTTCAACGGCCACATACTCGTCAACGATCTGGAGTAAGAAAAGTCCAGACATTATTTCCTGGCACTAGCACTGTCTACGATGAAACAAGCTGAGTGGAATTTACTTTTCTTAAGATAATCAAACTACAGCTACAAATGGCAATATCTCTTCGGAGTCAATATTGATCTCTCATTTCCACTTTGCAGAGATTCCCGTAACCCAAATCCTGGTAGATGATACGATAACCCCGTTCTTTGGATGAAATCAGAACTCTTATTAGGATATTTTGGACATGTTTTAAGTAACGCACCCCTTTGGGACCCTCTCTAATTCTCCCCCGCTTCAATACCCAATTTGATAGGCCATTTTGATAATTACTTAGTTGGTCCCCCTCTCCCTTTTGACGAATAGTTAGTTAGTCCCTTCCCCTTGAAATGCTCCCCACCTCAAGTACCCAATTCGACAAATTACTTAAACCCTAAAGGACCAAGAAGCCCAAATCACGCCTCATGTTTTTTGTAGCAGTTTTGAGTACGTTCTATGTGGACAACACATGCAATGTCCTTCAATGATTATATTTTTCTCAATATGATCAATTGAATTTGTCATTTTAAAACCATGAATCCTTCGTCCTTCAGGGGTCAACCCCCTCTCAGGCCACTTTCGAAAGTTCAATCTAATTGGAATCTACCAACAAACCTAATTCAACACTATAATTGTTCATTAATGTTGCGAACTCGAGGTTTTAGTACAATTGTAGATTCCATTGCATGCTAATCACAAAGTAACATTATTACTCAAGTATGGCCCTTGCGTAGGATAATTGACAATTTGTGGCTTTGAAAAATATTCGCACAATTAGTGTAAATCTGGAACAATAATCAGAATGCCTTCAATTATTATTTTTTCAATCAACAACCCAGCAGGCATTGCGAATCGATTTAGAAATCGTAGGAAATCGTGATGTGGAACATGATACAAGCAACAAGAAGAGAAGTTTGCTCACGTTGGAACCACGTCGCGCCATCTCGTCCCCTAAACCACTTGCCTGCATTACATATCACTACCATCACGTCAAGTGTCATCTATCAATAATCTAAAACTGCACACAATGGTGATCAACCTGATGCACTGCTTCCACTCGGCTAATTCCAGAAATATCATGCATCCATGGTATAATTACTGACTACAGCTTCTTTCATGTAAGTATTCATTGACGTGACCAGCCAGACACCTTGTCAAGTAATTACTGGCTCAATCCTACACTTTTAATTCTACATAGGGTGGGCCACACTACTGGAAGCAATTTACATTATTTGAAACACTTTTATTAAAGTAGTCCACTTCAATTAAGAAACGCGCATTGTTTAAGCTATTTCAGACACCCAAGAACATGAACCGACAGTACTTGCGCAACAATGGAAGTGTCAGAAACAAAAGAATTCAGCTTAGACAAGGACCTATCCGAAAAAGCCTTGGACTATATCAGCTTGCAACTGATTCAAAAGCTCCACATCATTCCACGGAGAGACAACAAAGAGATCAACCCTATTGTTAAAGAAAATTCCCATCTTTTAGGTTACGATCGTTCAATGCTATGGGCTGCATTCCCAATAACCTTCAGCGACAATCTTCAGGCTGTTAGGAGATGCTCACGATCGGTGCAAGACAAAACCGTGTGAGGTTACTCCTGGCGTTAAATTACTCACGTGAAATTCCGCAACAGAAAAGCAATTGAACTCGATAACAATAAACTTCATGTTGCAGCACAATCGAAATCATAAACGACAATTACGAAGTGCAAAAAATACACGTAACTTCGACATTTTCACGATTATTAGGTTTTTCACGGTTCCTAGCTGGTTAAACTCACACGGTCATCTTCAGCCTATTAGGAACTACTCATGATCGGTGCAAGACAAAACCATGTAAAGTTCTAGAATTAGACTACTCACGTTAAATTACTCGCGTAAAATTTCGCAACAATAGCAAAAATAAATAAAAATGCAATCCAATTCTACAATAATACTAAGGAAAAAGCTACAAATGGCAGAATCACAAAAGACGATTACAAAGTGCTGTAAATACGACCTTTTTCACGGTTAACAGAGCCGGTAATTTCTTTTAAAACATTAAAAAAAAACTATAAACCCCTCCGTCTGCACGAATAAAATCATGAGAAAGAACACGAACCTGCTGTTTCCGCTTATTCTCCCTTCGTTTCGGTTGCGGCTCCTGATCAGCGAGCTCGTCGCGCTTGAATTTCGTCGCCAGCGTTTCAACAAGAACCTGATCAGCGTCGAAAGGACTATCGTCCCCGTCACCGCGCATTCTCTACTTCTTCTCTAATAATAGATGCTTCTTGAAAACCACAAACAAGAAATGAAAAATAATTCAACCTCCAATATTTGTATATTCTAATCCCTTAATTCTCCGTTAGAAAACTTCGAATACATTCCGGAGACGCTGTGACTCTCACATCACCAAGAACGAGGGAAGGAATGAGCGAATGAGCGAGCGAACGACGGCAAGAAAATTCCGAAAAAGAAACGGTTACGAAAGAGAGAGCAAGAAAAAAAAAAACCAGGAGATGTGAGGGAAAGAATGTGCGAGGAAGGAGAAATGCTGGAATCAATGGCGCGAGAGAAGAATGGAAAACACGGACCCTAACTTAAGAGCTGCAGGTTTTGGCCATCGCTGCCTCGAACAAGACATAGCTCTGTGGTCGTCTTCTTCGACCTTCATGCTCCCAAGCACGTCCCCAAATCCCATGTCCCCAAATTCCACGTCCCCGAAAGCTTCCATTCATTATTGAATCCTCAAATTTCTTGTTAAAATTGAGGTCTTGATTTGACTTGGGAAGACTTGCAAGGTTGGTATTTAGCTTGTTAACCCTTTTTATTCTACTTTTATAGTGTCAGATGGCACTAATAATTTGACTATAAAACGATTAAAATTTTGACATTAGATTGCTAAACATTCAATTTTTTATAAAATATTGGATGAAATCATCACATTAGAATGAAAGAAATATTAAAAGTTGGATGAAAAGATTTTCTTATCCAAAATATAGATGTATGTAGAAGAAAAAAAAAATTGTTTATAGATACTAGCTGGATTCCTCTCTCTGTCAAAATTTAGATATGGCTCGTATATCAAGTTTCGAAAATAGAGATACTAGTGTCACAGCTCTGTGGTCGTCTTCTTCGACCTTCATGCTCCGAAGCACGTCCCCAAACCCCATGTCCCCAAATTCCACGTCCCCGAAAACTTGAGAGCATTCCTTTCATGATTGAATCCTCAAATTTCTTGTTAAAATCGAGGTCCTAATTTGACTTGGGAAGACTTGCTAGTTGTAGCGAGGTTGGTATATAGCTTGTTAGCCCTTTCTATTGGGATTTTTAGCGTTAGATTGCACTAATAAAAAATAATTTGACTACAAAACGATTAAAAATTCAATATTAGATTGCTAAACATCTTCAATTTTTTATAAAATATTGGATGAAATCGTCACATTTGAATGAAAGAAATATTAAAAAGTGGATGAAAAGATTTTCCTATCCAAAATATAGATGATTGTATGTAGAAGAAGAAAAAAAAAAGTTGTTGTTTGTTGATACTAGGCGGATTCCTCTCTCTGTCAAAATTTAGATATGGCTCGTATATTAAGTTCCGAAAATAGAGATACTATTGTCACGGGTGGGCATCTTAGCCTAGGTTTGTATGCATATGTTTGGTAGAGGGATACGATATGTATAAAACATTTCTAAAAATAAATGTCAATATTCTTTAAAATTATTATTTTTTGTAAGGAGATAATTCAAAAAAGAGAATCTTAAAGAATATTTATGAATACTTGTGTTGTTGAATCTTGTTGAATTGAAGAAAATTAATTATTCACCATAGATGTGTTAATCCTACCCTCTAAAGGCAGGCTTCTATATAGGGATCGGTTGGGTGAAAGGCACTAGAAGATAAGAAATGAAGTATGAAGAACCACCCATATTCCACCCATTTCGGTATTTAAGGCAATTGATTGGAATGAAAGCAAATACAATCCCCTTTTTGTAACACTAAATTTCAAGATTGGAAAATGAAACCACTCGCAATTTTCATTGTTGATATAGTGAATCTTTATAAACGTTAAACAAAACTAAGTTACATACAACCTTTAACATTTCAAAATCAACTATAAAAAAACTCTAAATAAAATTAATACTATAATTATCTATTTATTACTCTACGTATTTATTACTTCCTAATGGATTGGAAAATTTGAAAATAATCAACACCCTGCAACATTATAAGATTTACTATAAATTTAATACTTCCTAAAAACAAAGACACCTACAAATATCTACATTCATATGTCCCGGGGAGGGGGGGTTTACTACTTGTGTAAATTAGGTACCATTTGAGTTGAGAGGGTGTTTTATGGGGGGTTTCTTACCTTTAAAATTTTGAATTTATCAAGCCATTACTTTATAAAAAAAACCAACTGAAGAGCATTTTTTAGACCATATTCTATTTGTAAAAATTGAGGCCTACTTATTGTTTGCACCTTATGAATCTTAGAAAGCGTACAATACTACAAAAGCTAAAGAATAGTGTGCACACACATATATTTTATCATTCCCAGGGTGACCAATTTATAATAATGCAAACAAAAGACAATAACCGTGAACAACAAACCGATACAAAATGGCAACAAAAACACGCAATTCGCTATTTATGCACTTGGTCAAGTGCGCTCATTTTATAAGCATATTTGACTTTAAAAAAATTTGGTTAAATAGTTCTCTAAAAAACATCAATGTCGTCTTTCTTCAATCCCTTACATTGTAAACAAATAATTATTTTAATTATTTTTTATTCTTATCTTTATCTTTTCTTTTTTATCTTGATTTCTTTCTTGTCTTCTTTCTTGTCTCCCTCTTGTTTTTCTTCTTGTCTTCCGTTTTGACTTCGTTTTCCTTTTTTTCTTTTACTTTTTCTTCAATTGTGGCTGCTGAACCCTAAACAATGGAAGCAAGCCAAATAAAAAAAAGAAAAAAAAAAAAAGTTTTTTTTTGGTTTTTTGGGCCGTGGGGTGCTGCTGAACTCCCAAATGGCAACTGCCCAAAACAAAACAAAACCAAAAAAAAAAAAAAAAAAGTTTTTTTTTCCCTTCTTCTTGGCCGTGGGGTGCTGCTGAACCCTAAATGACAGCCGCCCAAAAAAAAAAAAACAAAAAAAAAAAACACTTTTTTTTTTACTTTTTTTGACTTTTTCAAAATTTTCTATTTTTAAGCGCTAGGGTGCACGGCCGCGCACCCTAAAGCCCTGTCATCTCCCTCATTTCCACCCTTATTTCTCTCTTTATCTCCCTCTCCACTCCCCTCTCCCCATATATATAGGGGAGAGGAGAGGAGAAGGGATGGAGAAAGGATGGAGAGGAGAAGGAGAAGGGATGAAGAGGGAGATGAAGATAGAAATGAGGGAGATGAGAGGCTTTAGGGTGCACGGCCGCGCACCCTAACGCCTAAAAATATTTTTTTTTGAAAATGTCAAAAAAAGTCAAAAAAAAAGTTTTTTTGTTTTGTTTTTGGGCGGCTGCCATGTAGGGTTCAGCAACACCAGAAGGGAAAAAAACATCTTTTTTTTTGTTTTGGGCAGCAACCATTTGGGAGTTCAGCAGCAATCATTTGGGGGTTTAGCAGCACCCCACGGCCCAAAAAAAAAATTTTTTTTTTTTTTTTTTTTTTTTGGCTTGCTTCCATTGTTTAGGGTTCAGCAACCACAACTGAAGAAAAAGTAAAAGAAAAAAAAGACAACGAAGACAAAAAGGAAGACAAGAAGAAAGACAAAAAGAAGACAAGAAGAAATACAAGAGGGAGACAAGAAAGAAGACAAGAAAGAAATCAAGATAAAAAAGAAAAGATAAAGATAAGAATAAAAAATAATTAAAATAATTATTTTTTACAATGTAAGGGATTGAAGAAAGACAATAATTGTCGATTTTTAAAAAAAAAGTTACGTAAAAAAATTATACACTCGGGGACCAAGTGCATGATTATATGGCCAAGTGCGCAAATAGCGAATTTTGTGTTCAAAGTCAAATTGGAAGTAAGGATATTGAATTGGCCTTAAACACTTTCCAAACAAGAGTTCTTTAGGGACCCTCAAAATTAAGGCTCTACCGTACATTCAAAGTTTATAGCGGCATTTACAAATGCAAAGTTTTGATAAAAGCATGTGAAGTTGTTTCTAAAAATCCCCTTTTACAGAACTCTTAATATAGAAAATTTATCTACTAAACGGATTGTATTGTATTAACCACAATTAACCCAAACAAACCCCAACTAACCCATTGATTAAAGTGCAAGAACAAAAGAAATAGCAAGGGCGTTGGAAGTCAAGTGGGATGCGCTCCCTGCTGCCACACAAACTCCACACCAAAGATTGCTAAATGCCGACACCATAACAGTGAACCTTGAGAACAAACATGCTCAACTCCAATGTCTCATTAAAGGATTAAACAAAACCTCGAAGCATTAATGTGGGAAGGGGAAAAATTCTAAAGTTTCAAATCCTCAATGCAACAACTAAATTTGACTAATTCCTAATTATCCAAACACTGAACAATTGCAACAACATACTATTAAACGCTCTTAGAATTGACACAAGAATTAGAAAGAACATAATTGAGAATGTCAAAAAAAACCTAAACCTCATCATACAGTCATAGACTAGTATTCAGTGAGGTTGGTCTATGAAATTGGAAGCAACTTCAAAATCAACTTTAGCTCACATCTTTTTGTTAGTATGGAGCCAATTGTGACAACAACCCTAGTAAGAAACAAACTATACAAAGCATATCCTACAAATACAAGGTCCTGAAAAAACGAAGAAGGTAGCAAAAACCCACCTACAAATTTGACCATCGGGAGCAAATCTGGATGAGCTTACTTCCAAGAGGAAAAAGAGTAAAGAAACCTAAATTACAAACAGCGCATGCAACACATGAATATAGATTGAGAAACAACAAAAATTGTCTCTCTAACCTCAAAACAACATGTTCACAACTATGGCCGCAACGCTGGACCTCCAAATCTTCACAAAGCTTCAAATCCTCAACGGCCAAAAAGAAGAGAAAAACCACAGTGCGCTAAAAGCTTCCACTAGTAAGATTTTGGTCCTTCTTTTGTGACTTAAATGGTTCTTTGTGACTCAATTCTTTTAAAAAGAAAAAGGTGTTTCGGACAATTTAAGTAACAAAAAACCAAGTATAAAGGACCAAAATCCTGCTAATGTTCTTGCCCACACATTTTAGCGAGGTCATGCCTAATCGGAAACCTTGAATTTTGTTGAAATCACCCTAAAACGACATTATGTCCTCAAAGATCCTATCATTTGTATATCATCCAACATTTTTGGACACAACTGGCTCCATACTAACAATATTTGTATATTTTACATTAAAAATATATATAAATTTTACCTCGGATAAATATAAACTGGCTATATCTTTGAATTCAAGTACTTTCTAAGTTGTCTTATAGGGCCCTCCCCAGGTCATATGTCTATCTATATGTATGTATGTACTTGTGCATAATGTACATTCAACTATTATTAAAGACTTAATATATAGTCATTTATGCAAATGATTGTCAAGTCACTTTACAATTCATGTAAGGTAACAATACTTTAAAGTGAGCGTTTACCTTAAAGCATTTGTATCTACTACAATATGACATTTCAACCGAGAAATGTTACATTGTAGTAGGTATAGACGCTTTAAGGTAAATGCTCGCTTCAACCTCTAAATACCCACAATCCTCTTTAGATTTGAAGAATCACGAAGATGCATTATAAAATGCCTAGAAAAGACATTCTTTAAAATTTAGATAACCATGAGAAAACAAAAATAAAGTGTTTTTTATTCATTTGAAATAAAATTTATAACTTTTAAAAAGTAATATAGGGTGTCTTAAAACCAAATTGAGAATATTTTATGAATGTTCCTAGAACATACAATGAATATATCCTAAATATGCTATAAATATTATAATATTCCAATTATTTCCTAGCCCCATTAAATACCATGTGTGTGCTAAAGTATCCCAAAATTCACACTAAATGACTTTCCTAAAATAAAATGCAACTAAGAGGGGTATTTTAAAATTGAAGTATGAATAAAAGTTGTACATTATGAATTTAAGATTCTATCTATACGGTTAGATCTATAATTGCTATAATCAATATTTTGTATAAAATTTAAAACTTAAAACTCATAATTCTTCTATAATTTGATTACGAATAAGATATTGACAATATGTGAATGAAATTTGTTGTGATGGATTGAAATGTAATACTTTAAGAGTAGTGATTTTTGGAGATTTTTTGGTTGCTTAGTTTTATGAGTTGAATTTTTCAAGAGCTATTTTGAACTATTTTGAACTAAGATCTTAAATTTTTTTGGGTCAATCACTACAACATAAAATGAGGCATAACAAATAAACAAACCATCCGATTTATGATTGGTTCACACACGCATGAAGCTAACATCCTATAAAATCTATAGTAAAAAAATCAACACTAGAAAACGTGCATGACAAATGAGAAAACATGAATGAAATTTGTGCATTGTCCAAAAATGGACGCCTGGGCAGTTAAGGATTAAGGTATAGTTACCTTAAAACCCTCTTCATTCTAGATTGTTGCATGTAATCTTAGCTTTAAAATTCTAGATGGTATCGAGGATGGTACAAAGTCTACCCTTAACCCTTTAGCGTCCACACTACAATTACTTGGTCAAACCTCATCAATTTCTTACATTTTAAAATATATTATATATAATTTTAGTGTTTTTCTCAAATGATTTATTGTTGCACGAGTTTATCTTGTTTTCTTTCATAAATATGTCAATAAAAAAATGAATTTTAGAAGATTTTTCAAAAGACAATTCTCATATAAATCATAGTAATTACTAAATGCTTAGTATAGTATTATTTTTTTAGGGAAAATTTAAATAACAATGATGAACAACAAGGTATAGGTGGCATGCTTTTTGAGCTTACATTAAAACAAATTTGATTGTAAAGCTTTTTTTTGCATGTATATTAGAATTTTAGGGTTTTGAGCTTTAAAGTGTTGTTTCAAACGCAATTTTAACAATTTTGACAAATGATATATTGGATTAGAAATTAGATAGCTCCCACACGTTCTTTGTCAGGACCATTTTCATTTGAAACTAAGAACTAGGCTAAAATCAATGTTCAACTAAAAAATGGCCATATGGCCGCACAGGACTCCTTGCACGCTCAGGGTTAATACGCCTCGTAATTGGCAGTATATTTAACTTTTATGTCACTCCCATTGTTCTGTGCACAATGCCATGGAACTTTGCACAATCAAACACTTAACCTCTAAACGTCCCAGCGTCCAGAAACTGCATCACGAACGGATTCAAAGTCCTGTAACTTTCTCATTCAATCTTGGATGACTTTCATACACGTCATCTTTGCAAGCCTATTAAATTCTCTACCAATTAGAATAACTCTCCTGTGATGAAGAGATGTTGATAATATTGGAGAGGCCTCGAAATGCAAGTATGTCAAATTTGTGGGGTAGATTTCATGCATGCAATGGTCCTCTCATGTACACCGATTGTGCATCTAAGTCATGCTAATATCTATTTTTGAAGCTAGCATCTATTTGTGTTCAAAAGATCGGTACATTTAGGGGTTAATTTATGTCAATTCTTGGGTAGAATTGGAGATAATTCTCTTTCTGTTAGACATAAAGCACATTTACTAAACATCCACCAACTTACTCAACTAATGCCATACTGTACAACCAGTGAGTCCTAAATGCCAATAAGAGAATCCCCTGAAATTCATTTCTTTGTCCAATCTAAGTTAACCCTTAAACGTCCAGGAAAGCCCTATGGGCTTATTTAATAGAGAACAATGAAGAAAAAAGTTGATTTTCTCAATCAAATCAAGCGAGGATTGGTACGTTGGAAATTTACTGAAAAAGCAATTTAGATTCCTAATTTTCGCCTTATTTGAGAGATTGTGGAATTGTTGGTAAGCAATCAAAGTTATCAAATTGAACAAGTTTTGAGGTTGGGGCAGCTGAAGTTCAGTAGTGCCGTAGTGCTACAGTGCTAGCTAGCAGTTCACTGCAAAGCCGTTTTTGCAAAAAAAATTAAAAAAAGTAAAAAAATTAAAAAATTAAAAATAAGAATAATAATAATGATGATGATATTTATTTAATTTTTTTTTTCCCCAAAAAATTTAGATGCCTTCCGGGTTGCCCCGTTCAGGCCCTCTTGACGTTTAAGGGTTAATGCAAACGCGTTGAGCCCAAGCTTTATGCAATCCTTATTTCAGCCATACCTCAAATATGCTCAAGCTGCAGGGCCCTTTGTCCCGTGGGCACTGGATCATTGACATTACAAATAACATTAGATTTTGTTTGAGGTTTTCAAAGGGTTGTGAGTTGAACCAACACCCTCACTCACAAATATGAATATGAAAAGAAAAGAAAAATTTGGAAAATCAAAAACATTTGGGCAAAAAAAACTAAAAAAAAAAATTATTACTTTTTTAAATGTAAAAAAAAATAATAAAACCATCATTAAAATATTTTTCTTAAAAACTATTATGAAAAACATCAAAAATGATAAATCTAAATCTATCGTGGCCAGATTTTGGCCATGTAGGATTTGATTTTAGAAATTTTTAGAAATTTTTTATATGCTATTTTAAAAATACTTAAAAATATTTTAAACATTTTTTTGCATGGCATCTCTAGCCAAATTCGTAGCCCTTTGGAAGCCTCGAAACTTTTGTAATGACACTTTCTTGACTTTGACCATAGAAAGAGCATTGTGGGAACAACCTATTTTTTTGGATTAAATGCCACTGTAGCAAATATATTCCGTTCATGATTTCACTGCAATGCATTCTTGTCCTTCACCCGTTCTATTCTAGTCAAAACTCCTTATTGCGTAGTTGCTTGTTCACACTGACCTCGAAAGAGGACCGGAGTTTGTATCTATTTGCTCAAGCTGCTTCAGGTTTTTTTTAGCAAATGTTAGACCAAATCAATCCTGAGTCCTCCTAATTTCCCAATCACACCAATCACCCAACACGAGTGCGGTAGAGAATTTGCGTTCATCAAGTAAGTTTTTGGTAGCTACTGTGTGCTCTTGTAAAATTTTATTTTTTTAACCTGACGAATGTAAGAAGCTGCTTCAACCCATTTTGGATGCAGCGAGAAATTTGCGCTTCACCAATGCACTTGCATTGACTTGAAGCAGGAAGAAATGAAGCTCTGACACTGCAAACAATTGTATAATATTTTCGAAATTTACCTTGCAGCATTTCAAGAACGCAACGCAAGTGCTGGAGCTTCTTGGTGTGAATGGGTCATGTGGCTTGTTGCAGTGGGATGAAAACCAGTGCTAATATCATGCCCTACGCAACAGCCTTTGGAGAACTGAGGTCACACATGTTGGGCTGCAAATCAAGCTTTGAACTTGCACAAAAAAAAAGAAAAAAAACTAATTAACCCCACATATAGATAAAAACCTTTCAATAAAGTACAGTAATCTTCTCTTCCCTCATTTACTCCTTAGCCTCATTTTGTTCTTAGCAATTTTGAGTAGATATTAAGCGGACTTCTTTTTGTTCAATTATATTTGTTTTCTTACCAGCACATGTAATGTTTCTCACTGACTCCGGTGATAAAAAAAATTGATCCCATCTAAACTACATTTTTTTTACAATATGATCAATTGAATTTGTCATTATAATTCCTTGTTATTAGAATTTGTCATTGGTCCTTTAGGGGTTAAGCACTGTTTGCATTGATGCTCGAGGGGCGCACTCTACAGTACATTACGTTTGAGAATCACGTGCGTCCACAACCCCCTCTAAAAACCCCTTTGTATTCGAGAGGTTGTATGTCTAAAAACCTTTGTATACAAATCCATTCCGTTCTAAATATATGTTTAATGTAAGAATACGTCAATATATTCATCTCTAAATATGTTTATTATATGTATACATAATATGGCAAAGTTCAAATTAATACCCCTTCTTTGCACTCACGCATACTTGTATGTTTTTAGTACAGTGTTGTGGTTAGAGTACAAAGTTATATGATAACAGTGCGTTATGCGTGATAACTTAGAGTTTCTCTCAACTCCAGGCCACAAAGACTCAACAAAGGTCCGGTAGTCTCATAGTGTGTAGATGTTCTATGCCATTGCGTTGCTTTCCTATCATGCACTGCTTAATTTCTTCAATCAGTGTATATAAAAGAAAACTCGTTTCATACCTCAAGAATCAGTTATGAAAGCCTTAACTTGTAGACAAGACACTACCTGTGACGATACACAAAGCTCTTTATTATTATGACCTCTGAAAGGACATTCTGGAATGTATTTGCACACTTGTTGCACGATTGTTAATTGTAGTACACTTGTCACATATTCAAACTATGTCATAGTGAAAAACTGGCCCCAAGTGCTAAGGTTAAAAAGGTTTGAGTGTAATTTGCATAAGTTATAACAGGTTCAGCTCCAGTTCAGCTGTCCAAGTCCTGTCCACTGTCAGAGTGGCCTCACAATACAACAGCTCCAAGCTCCTTTCATGAGAAAATTGTAAGAAAATTTCAAAATGGAAAAGAAATGCCTCAAGGGCATGGTCAAGGCTTCCTAGCTTCTAATAAATATAACTGACAGCTTTTATTTGTATTGTTAAAAAATATCAATGTTTTGATTGTTACAATTAGACTTCAAAACTAGAAGTTTTTGGAGTTGACAAATTGACATCCAGAAACTTCATATCTTGACTAAGGAAAAATCATGTTTAACCAAACATCACATGTTACCTTACGAGAATCTCATTTACTTTATGAGAATCTCCTGCTTTCATTGGTAGGGTGCAGATGCTCTTATGAAAATACTGATTGAGTGTTGAAGGTGTCGATATAACATTCAGTAGCCTTCATACCCACTGCCTTTCCTTCATGCACTCTGCTCAACACCCTGAGCCTTCACATGTTCATTTAGCTACAGGTAAAATACCATTGGGTGTGGAATATTCCACACCATCTCTTGTAGAGCCAAGGCAGTGACAATGCATGCTCCTGAATGTAGTATGGAGAAAAAACACACGAAAAACACTGGAACTCAGAGTGCACTTCAGAGTTGCTGCTGGAGACGATCATATATAATGACAACGCATGCAATTTTGACTTTGCAACAACTGTACAGTACTTACCGCATGATACAATAATCACAACTAATGTTACCCCGAAGATCCTCGTGCATAGCCGCACGGCCACTACTCAGAATTCCCACAGCTGAAATCTACCCCTCTACTAGATTCCAGTCAGCCCAGGGTCGTTTGACTATGAGTGCCTAAAGAGCATGGGTAGTACATATCATATAATTTAAATATACATAATTCCTCTCTACTGAAGATAACGCAGAACCTATCAAAGAATAAAACAAAGTAGCTCCTATGCACGTTACTCAACTTAATTATTACCTTGAGGAGATCGTGTCTTCCGTCTTGACAACGTCAAGATTATTGTAGGAGATCATTGATTCAATCAGTCGTAGGAAAATGGTCCCTTGCAACTCAATTCCTTTAATTAATTTTTTTTTGTTCTGGATCATTTTTACCCCTAAACGTCTGAAAATGCCTTTGCAGCAAGTAGAATACAACGTATATTTCTTGTGTTTGGAATGGATCCACACCTTTAATGGGTTTGAGTTCAACAAAGAAGTTGAAATTTAGATCAATGCGGTTCTAGTAAACTATTGAGATCTCAATTTAGAGCTTCTTGTTGGTAGCAAATGCCAATTATACGAAAATGTATCTACTATCCCCATGGTACGTTTAGGGGTTAAGTCAAAAGACCAATTTTCTATTTTAAAAGATCTATTAAAAAAGACCAATTATCTACTCCTGTCAATCACGTGTTGCGTACTTAGAAGTTTGTCCCCCTTACAGACTGCAATGTTGAACTACATCGTCACTCAACACGAAAGACAAGTGCACGAATTGTCAATATGGTATTTCCAGTGGTGACAACTCGTGCCTAAATCGCAGAGAGGGCTGCCTAGTAATTTGCTAGCCGATTGCAAGGCTGTGAGTTTAGATTGTTGTTACTGGCAGGCAACATGTCGACGCCGGTGTTACTTGTTGTAACTGCGCTGGTGGGGGCGGTGGCGTGGTACGTGGCCACAGACCCATTGCAGGTTTCCATGCGAGCCAATATTAATGGTGGCCGAGATTTCCAGCCGAAGCGCATCACGTATGGCTCCGTCGACGAATACAGCGTCCCGCGTGACCGCGAGAGCAAGCTCCGGAATGCGCAGTCCATCATGAAGGGGCGGGACGAGTTCAATGGACCGGAAAGCGTGGCGTTCGACTTGCAGGGGCGTGGTCCGTACACGGGAATCGCCGATGGCCGCGTGCTGCGCTTCGACGGACTCCAGCTCGGATGGACCACTTTTGCTTGGACTGCACACAATCGGTAATCAAGTTGCTCTCCATCAATTCCTTCTCCATCCTTTTGGTATCTAGATCTTGTTCTTAACCCCTAAAGGACCAAAGATTCATGGTTTTAGAATGACAAGTTTAAACAATCATATTGTGAAAATTATAATGGCTAGTATGTTGTATTGGGAACCTCCCACGGTGTATTATCTAGTGTAGAATGTAGCCAGCGGGTACATTTGCCGAGGTGAGGTTCTCGATACTACATGTGTCCCTATTTTTAAATTAACCAAAAAAAATCTACATAAAACCTACTCAAAATTACTGAAAAAAACAAGAGCCACCTGGTGGCCTTATGGTTCTTTCGGGGTTAATTTACAGTAAGTTATTAGAAGAAGAATTCCTTCCGGAATCCGGATGGTCCTCCTCTATCGAATAACGTGTCTGTGTTCGACCGAGCTTTGATTAGATGCCCACAAGACAAAGGATCAATGGTCAATTTTAGGAAGAAAATAGAAATCACAACAGAAGCTTGTATCTGTCATTTCCGTATATGATCTCTAGTTTTAAAAGTGAAAATATGATAAACACTAGTATTCTTGCGTGACTGCATTTTAGCAACAAAATTAAACAGCATCAACATTTTTGGGAAAGATAGGTCATTTGATCGCTATGCACTATTTGAGTCTTTTTTAACTGGTTTCTATCTTCGGTGGAGAACTGTGAGTTCTTGCAAGTGCTCAAGGATGTTATTCTTCGGTGCAATTGGCACATGATTGATTAATTCAAGTGAGGACTCTCAAAGATCTAGGAATTCAAACAGGCGTCTCGATCAAATTGGAGTGTTTTCAAACACTGATGTCTGTCCCAGAAATTATTTAGAGCTATGATCGAGGTTTGAATTGTGCAACTCAACATCCATCTGAACATTAATTTTTGACACATTTTTACAGATTAAATTTCACCCAAATAATGAGTATATGAGGTGAAGAAGAAGATTAGGAACCTAGCTCTTGTATATGTGTAAGTTTTTGTGCTTCGGTGAAAGGAGAGTGAGTTCTTATATGTGAAAAATAACATGTTCAGGCACAGGAGTGGCAAGGGCCTTTATTATCATGGTACAAGTGTCTTGTTGTAGTTGATGTTCCAAAGTACTTAAATTGGTCGATACCCCGGACATTAACCACAATGGAACACTTGCACAATGGGGTGTTGGCTTAATATGAGTACTTACCCTTCTCAAAAATAGTGTGAATTTTCAGAAATATCTTTATGGTAAGAAAAAGCCATTGGAAAATTACATTTGAAAATTACATTGGAAAAGCCATGGTGTTATGGGCACCATGATTGCAACTATATACATGGTGTTAAAGACGGGAGTTTTAGCACACATAAAATAAGTTAAACATAAGTCACACTATGTGACACGCGTAAAAGTGGTACAAATATCAGACCATTCCCCAGTGTCCCACCTTTGGATAGGTAGTTTTTTCTTGTGTGGTTTTGTACATGAGGATTTTACATTTTGATTGATGGGGTTGCATGTAGGTCGGAAGTATGCATGCCTAAGAACCCTGCGGCTCCCAACTTTGCATTTGAGCCGATCTGTGGGCGTCCCTTGGGATTGAGGTTCCACAAGCAAACAGGAGAATTGTGGATCGCAGATGCATACTTTGGCATCATGAAAGTGGGGCCTCAAGGTGGCCTGGCTGAGGTTGTGATTAGCCACATAGATGGCGTGCCTTTGACGTTTACAAATGACCTTGATTTTGATCATGATGGTATTCTGTGTTTCACTGAAAGCTCCACAAAGTGGCCTCTCAAGTGAGTACCTCTACCCTATCCGGCTTAAACGTCCTTAGTTTTCTAATTTAGAAAGGAGTATTGTTTTGGGTTTTCGTCTTAAAATGTAGAAGTAATTTTCATTTTAAAATTGTAGGATTCTTGCCATGAATGATGTTTGAAAAAGAAGATTTGTAAAAATGTTTCTGAATTATTAGCAATTTGTGGTCAAAGTGGTTTGAAAACCGAGAAAATCAAGTGCGAGGGGTTGAGTTTGATGTTTAATGGCTATTTGGCAAATCAAAAATGACACGTCGTGTAATAAGATAGTTTCCTCATTCTCATGGGTAGTCTAAAATTAAACCTAAAGTTAAGTAAATGTACAACAGTTGAAAGGAAATAATTTACCTACGGCTTCCAAAGGAGAAACTGTAAAGGCAAAACTTCAAAAAATCATAACTTGTTCATAAAACTTTTGAATCATAAATATTTTAGTGCATTGAATTCCCCTTGAAATGGGGAAGTGGTTTCTTTTATCTAATAATAGTAAACACATTCAGTAGTTGAAAGGCATGGAAATGGGAAATGTATCTTACGCAGCACAAGTCAGATATTCACCCTGCAAAATAACATGTCAGTATTTTATCACATGAGTGTTTCATATGGAAGAGGATTTGCTGCCCATGTCGGAAAGGGCCGATTATTATCTTTAACCCCTAAAAGCCCGAGGGGTATTGGAAAAAACATAGATGTGTTATAATATGTGCCTTCCATATGTTTGATGAAGGTTGGTTCAATAGACAAAATGTAGAGTATCATCTTTACAAATTATCCGTACGGTCAAACTTCCTAAATAATCTTTAGATCATTTTTTAATAAATTTAAAAGCATTAACCTTCGAAAATTTGTATAAATTATAATTTTCAATTTTAGAGTTCAAAATTTAGTACGATTGGTTAACCCCTAAGTGACGGATCAACCATTTTATGGTCTCTGCCCTTTTTTCATGGGCTGCTCAAAATAGAAAAAACATTTTTATAGAAAATAATTTTTTTTTTTAAATAGGTAATCAAGTCTACTTTCCAACCCAATTTGAATCATGTCAATCCCAGTTAAACTCCACCCGGGAGAAATTTTCAAAGAAAAACACTTCTACGTTGTCTAGTGTTAGAAAACATACTATTTGGGGAAAGTAATGATGTTCTCTCCATTGAAAAATTTGCAATTTTTGATTTTAGAATAGAATGTCTAGTTTTAACAAATCATACAAAATTTCAAATTCTAAAAATAAAATTTGTGATTCTAATAAATGTTTGAAGTTAAATGCTTCTAAATTCATTATGAGATGATAAAAAGCTATTTTTTGATATTTGACCATATGGAAAGTTACTAAACATCAAGCTCCTCATTTTCTCTTTTGGACCAAACTTCATCAAAGTTGAAGAAGTAATTTTTTATAACACATTTACGTTTTGCCCTTACCCCCTCCGTCATTTAGGGGTTAAAGTTGGGCTATCTATCGTAAACTTCAAAAAAGCAAGAGAAACGATGGAGGAATCATCATTACTTTCCCCAAATAGCAAATTTTGTAACACTAAGACAATGTTGAGGTGATCTACTTTGAAAAATTCTCCCGGGTGGAGTTTAACTCGGATTGCCATAATTCAAATTGGGTTGGAAAGTAGACTTGATGTAGTATTTTAAAATATTTTTTATTTTTTCAAAAAAAGATTTTTTTGTTCCGGGCAGCCCGTTTTTTCCGGGCAGCGACCAGAAAATGGTCGCTCGGGGCTTAGGGGTTAAACTAGGCAGTGCAATGAAAGTAGGAATTGACAAATAACTCGATTGACCCAATAAAAAAATTAATCTTTGTGATGGATTGTGGCAGTGAAGTAATTCCACTTGTATTAGAAGGTGATAATACTGGAAGGTTCATCAAGTAGGACCCAACTACCAAGGAGATAACCGTACTTATCAACAACTTGGCCTTTGCAAATGGCGTTGCCACAAGCAAAGATGGCACTTTTGTTGTAGTCGCCGAGACGATTACTGGCAGGTTCATCCCTGACTCACCTACACAAAAATTACGCGTACAAGTCGACGCAACAAGTTGAGAATAACAAGAAATTGTATTCTTTGATTGACCAGTGATTTGTTGTATCTTGAAATTTTTAATGCTGGGTGATGGCCTGATATGGGTACCCCCTCCAAAAATAGTGTGATTTTTGAGAAATATAATTTGGTAAGAAAAAAATATTGGGAAAATACAAAAAATAGAGGGTGTTATAGACACCATGGCTGCAACTATATACATGGTGTTAAATACGTGATTTCTAGCACACAAAAAATTGAGTTAAACCTAAGTCCTCGCTTAAGTCAATAAGTCACACTATGTGAGATGTGTGAAAGTGGTACCCATATCAGGCCATTCCCTTTGTACGTTACGCGGCATTTAAGTATCAAGAGTGTCATGTTACATGGCATCAAGTGCCAAACCATGTCAGAGGAATCATGTAGTATGTAGACTATGCTAGGGTTTAGGCTTTAGGGTGAGTATGTTATGCATTTGTGTTTGGTTTTTTAACGGACATTCAATGATGGTTTATGATACGCTGTGTATGGCGATCATTATTTACATGACAAGAATGAGCATGAAGAATTGGTGTTGACATGGCTCTTATGTGGGCATGCTAAAAATATTTGAGATAATAATGTTTCAAGCTATGTTTTTTTGTGCTTGCAGATTGGTGCGTTATTGGTTGAAGGGGGAGAAAGCCGGGACACACGAGACATTTACGCAGCTACCAGCGTTCGTTGACAACGTGCGGTGCAACGAGGCAGGGGACTTCTGGGTAGCCTTGGGCGCATCGTCAAGGTCAAAGGCGCAGGAGTTTTTGTACCGACGACCGTGGCTCCGCTCGCTTCTGGTGAGCCTCCCCATTCCGCAGAACCGAATCCGGGCCGCCGTGGCAAGGCCCGAGGGGGTCGTCATGCGAGTCGACCCGTACGGACACGTGAAGGAGGCTCTGGAGGATCAAACTGGCAAGTACTCAAGCATTAGTGAAGCCACCGAGCATGATGGAAAACTTTACCTCGGTTCTGTTTTCTTGCCCCAGCTGGTTGTCTACCCATTAAAAGGCAGGAATTAGAGCATCCGCACCCTACCACTGAATTCTCAGTTGACGATGAAAAGTGCTTGTATTTAATGTTGCATATTTTGCAGCAAGTGAGAGAGCCAAGGAAATATGAGCAAATAGATAGATAGAAACTCCAGTCCTCTTGCGAGGCTAGTGCGAATAAAGTGTATGTTTTTAATGTCAATGACCCACTGCCCACCGGACAAAGGGCCATTGGAACAAGGAATATGAGCATGATGTAGTCATACCTCAATACGTCCCTCTATAGCTAATTTGAAGGAGTGCTCGGTATCCTAGATTGATGGACAACAATGATTACCCATTTATATTGATTGTGATTTAGAGGTTCACCAACTATATAGGACACATTGTGGTTCAAGGGTGTGGAGACGATAGCTTGTGAGGCCAAATTTTGAGATGTGATGATCATAGTGGTCAAGGGGATAATTGAGGGAGAAAGGGTGCGGGAGCTCTTAGTTCTCATTCTTATTTCCGTTGTTCTTGTGAGCCTTGGTATGGGGACCTTGAACAAAGGGACTCTTAATTCATATTGGCCCTTAAAAAAAAATTAGAGTTTTTTCTACCCATAACTGTGATACCCAACAAGAGGATTGCAAAAGACATGTTAGGCCGCAAATATCTTGTAAGGTTTTTCAAAGTTTACTCTCATATATATTTGAAAACCCTTACCTATTAGAGAGACATTGGACTCCGTTAGAACAAGTTCATGTAAATAGTGGTGCAAAGTTGTACATAAGACAAGCTTTCCCAATTTGTGTCATGTAATAATAGTACTATTGTTTGAGTGAAAAAAACCACCAATATTTAGAGTAACAATTATATTGTTGAGAAAAAAAAAATGACATGATTAGACAGGAATTAAGCAATGCAAGAAGTTGCTAAAAGAAACAAAGCAACTAAAATAGAACATCTGATTTTGGGGTTGGTTTCAAGTACCTTTCTCTTTTAATATCCTTTTTAAGGTGAAGTAGGTGAGAGTATATTTATCTTTGTAGTCTATAAAAGCAAGTATAAAATGACCTTGGGAAATGCTGAGCAGCTCCCTACGTGACATGATGGATCAAACACAAGCTTGTTTCTCATACGTGGAAAGAAAAAGTATTGGAAAGTTGCAATCGTTTCCAAGAATTTTCTCTCCTATCAGAGCTTCTGGCCAAATTGTGTATACACATTTCATAGTCTTTCAAAGTTTAGACTATGTCATTGCTGAAGAGTTATGTTAGTTTCAATGAAGAGTTTAGTTTCAATACATGCACTACATAGCATGTTATAGCGGCTAATTTGAGGAGGATTATGATTTGATGATGCCCATTGCACGCATAACATTTTTTAAGGTAGAAACACCTAAAACTGTACTTACAAACCAATTCACTAAATTTTATCCACTTTTCAAATTCATGAGAGAATTCAATGGTAGAGTGGCCATGCATAATTGAACCAAGTGAACCCACATCACTTCACATTTGAACAATCCAATAGCTTTCTAGTACATGTACATCTTAGTTTTCACTCATATTTTTAACACCTTTATCAAAAACATCACTCTTATCACAAGGTATGTCATGTCAGTGGGGATTTTAGGAATGAATTTAGATACACTTTTGGATTGCATTCACTTTGCTAAGATCATTCCTAACATCAAGTAGGAACATACGTTTAAGAAGTCACAAGCAACCAATTTAATATAACACAAGGTTTTGGAACAAATTATTGAGCAGTTCACTATAGAAATAGAGCAAAAAAAAAAAGCAATTGGCTAATTCAATGTCAATATATTCATGGGGAGAGGAGTCTTGCACCAATGGCCCTTTGCCCGGTGGACACTATTTGAACAAACACTTCACTCACGCTAGCCTCAAAAGAGGACCAAAGTTCTTATCTATCCCAATACATTCATTTGTCCTCATATCTTTCTACGCTTGAAAGAAAGTAATCACGGGAGTGTAGACATCTACGCTTGCATTGGTTCCCATCACAAAGTCGGCATGTGCATATAGTGGGAGGTAAATAACTTGAGGGGTTCCTTGCAAAGTCTTGATCAAATCGGCGACGTCGGCGGTGTCCGCGAGGGCGTCTTTGCCACCATGTGCTAACAAAATGGGCAGTGTTGCAGGAATAGCCGAAACATCGTACTCGGGTGGAAACAGGGAATGGTATTTCTTGATGTTGTTCCAAAAGCCATGGTCATACATACTGAATCTTCCCGAGCGCACCACTGCACAACTCACATGGAACACCACTTCTGTTAAAAGTGCACACTAATTTTACATTTTAAGAAAAAATAATTATGAACTTAAAAATTTAAGAAATTATATATTTTTAATTTTTAAAAAAATTGCATGATAAGGAGGTTGATGATTGCTTGAGACAACCAAATTGATTTTGGCAAATTTCCACCAAAATCTTATTAAATCTTGGGAGTCGCTACTTGTACACTTGAAAAAATGGATAAAAAAGCGGATGAAATTGCCAAAGTCTTCTCAGAAACATATTATAATTGCCATTATTTGGATGAAAGTGCCTTTTTAATAGATAATTTTATGGACAAAAATATATATGTGGATGATTCTATCCTTTTATCTTTACCTAGCTACATTCTAAGGTGTGTTGCTCTACCAACAAAAAAAACTAAAAAAATTGGCTAGCTAGGATTGTCTTACTCAAAGACTAGGCAAAGAAGACGTCTAGTATACCTCCCTATCACTTAAACAACAAGCATATTCTTTGAATATACATGGAATATTCTTGAATAATTGGGAAATTTTCATTCAAACTGTTAACATATGTGACACTTAACTAATTAGACAAATGTCGTCAATCGTCTAATACGTTGTCTAGTTGGTGTTAGACACGATAACCCAAATGATCGCCAATCCTTTTCAATTTAAAACATAAACTTCAAAAATTGCATGATAAAAGGGTTGGCAATCACCAACCCTAAGAAATTCACCACGTACACTTTTCACATTTCATATGTATTTTCAGCAGAAGCAATTTTAATGTGTTATTAACTTACAACTACTAAGTAACAATTTGTTTTTGTCACTTTCAATATCGTTACACCTCTTATCACTTTGTTCAAATATTGCATACTAAGAAATAAGTTGAGATGAATTGCAATTAATGCACAACGTCATCAATATGAAATATGAAAAACAATACTCACTTTGAGCCATTTGAGCCAGATTCCGCATTGATGTAGATTGCATTGCATATTTGTCATAGAAAGATTTCCTTGACGCGTTGAAGCAACAATTAGTACCTGGATAAGAAATCACCAATGAAGTAATTATCATTCACAACTTGAAATTTTAAGAAAGAGATAGCATGGAACCGTAGGTAACTAATTTTCCAACTTCTTTATCCATTACACTGTGGGTGATGGCCTGATATGGGTATCCCCTCCAAAAATAGTGTGATTTTGAGAAATATTTTTTGGAAAGAAAAAAGCATTGAAAATTTACAAAAATTAGAGGGTGTTATAAGCATCATGACTGCATTTGTATATATGGTGTTAAAGATGGAATTTCTAGCACACATAAAATGAGTCAGACGTAAGTCACACTATGTGAGACGCGTAAAAGTGGTACCCATATCAAGCCATTCCTCCACTATAACTGATAATTTAATATTAGCAATAATGTTAATTACAAAGCATTAACAATAAACGTTCACAATCCTAGTAATGTTACCATCACTAAATGTCAATTACCAACTTGCAGATACGTAAACAAAAATTCATAAAAAATGTAATCTATGAGTAAGTTTTTCAATAGGGTAAGTGAACACTATTAGGTGATCAACACTAAATATCAGTAAAGTTTAAAATACCTGTAATTTGACTCATAAACTCATGTCGACAATCAACTTCCGATGACGTGCATGTGATATCCATAAATTTCTGTCCTGCATCACTGCTCATTCCAACCAACAAGTAGAAGACCACAACATTCATTTCAGTATGAAATTATGCATAGAAATGAGGATGAGAAGCAGTTCTAACACCATTAATATTAAGGAAAAGTGCAGTCAACTGGGCACTTTTTAAGGGCCAAAATTCAGTTTTGGCGTATTTTATATTTAAATTTTTTTAGATGTTTTCATAATCTTGACCAAGAGTTTGAATCATTGGATTAGTTTAACACTACATAACTTAACCAGTGTCAAACACAACGTTGAGAACGTCTAGTAGAATTCTTTTATTATTTGGGAATATTTCATCCACATTTGACACTGGTCTAATTAGACAACAGACGTCAAGTTGGAAAAAAGTGTCAGACGTGAAAACCCTGGACATAACATAATCAAAGTCATTGTCAATCCATGTTAAACACTAGTAGAAAAGGTGGCGCTCTCTAAGGCAAAATCACTGTGCATACGTGGAATTGAACACTACTTGCTTAGGCATCTCCCTTGGCAATGCCAATTTTTCTACTAGTGAAAGTCTCATGTCCTTGAGGCATAGATAGACGAATTACCAGAGATATACTATTTATTCACATTGATCTTCAGGCTAGCGTTACAAGTAAAAAGTCTAAATAGAAGTCTAAATTTGTTTTACCTGTAAGCATTGAATTCTGCCACTCCTGAAAGCAATAGAATCTGCACCACAGCGAGCACCGACATATTATGAAAAAATGATCTTCATTGAATTGAAGTCCAAAATATAGAGCATAGATTGTGCTGTTGAAGTGATGAATATGTTGAAGGTGATAAATTACCTCATCCACAAATAGATACGAAGCCGCAGAGGCAATAGAAGAGGTTATGTGTCCCAAAGAGGCAATAGGACTCAACAATGCAGCTTTTGAGACAAGATTCACAGTATTTCCATTTGAAAACGACGCTAATGCCGTCATTGTTCCCTGACAATGTGCACAAATATTAGAGTATGTTAAAAATTTCACCTACAAGCTAACAAAAACAAAACTATCCCAAGTCAAAACTATGGTAGAAATAAACAGGATTTTCTATTTCTTTTTCATTATGCACCAAGGATTCATGATTTTAAGAAAATGACAAAATCAATCAATCATAATGTGAAAAAATTAATATACATGGGACCAAATCTTATATCACTAGAATATGTGAAGAAATAAATAAATAAATTTAACTAAAAGGACTCCATGTAGGACCTATTCAAAATCGCTAAAACATTAAAAATTAAAACATACCTGAGAATATCCAACATAATAGATTTTTTGTTGTTGGGAGCTGCCATAAACATGTTGCAACATGGTAGGCAAATCTGTTTCCACAAGATTATCCCAAGACCAATCCCAAAATTTCTGTAGAACCAAAATTAGCTAACAAATTCAGTACTTTTTTTTTGGATCCTATGAACAAAGAAAATGAGGTGAATGTTACAGGAAATGATCATTGAGTTGTCAAGATTGACAAAAAATATATATATATATATATATATTATAAGAAGAAAAGTCCAAATCTTTAGGAATTTCTTTTCAAAAACAATCTATTTTATACAGTGAAAAAGTGAATCTTGAAGAAAATTCAAAAAGTGCCGTGTAAATAAAGATCACCATAAATCATCATTGAACCTACAATCAGGAACCAAACAAGAATGCATATCATACATACTCAAAAAAAATGAGGTGGATTTACAAGAAATGGACATTGAGTTATATACTAGAGAGTGTAGAGTATTGACCTTGTCTTTTCGAGTATATGTGAGGTGGCCAAAAGTATAATTTGAAGACCGAGTATTCCCAATCCACACATCATATCCGGAATCGGCCATCATGAGAGCCAATGAATCTTCATTTGTATTTAGCACCCATGTTTCTCCACCCTTGATTCACATCCACTTATAAGTTCAAAATAAATTGGAAATGCAAAAAAATCATTCAATTGTATGCCAAATGAATCTTAAAAACTTGCGGTCATATGAGTCATAGAGGAGGTACCAAGGGTAAACCTCACTATCCATGTCCTCTAGGCATGGATGGATAAATTGTCTCTTTATTTACAATGGTCTTTGGAGTAGCATTATGGTTATTATTATTATTATTATTATTATTATTATTATTATTATCATTATTGTTATTATTATTATTATTATGGTCATATGAAAGTACTTAAATACATATTGAACCCCTATAGGTGAATGCACTCTAGGGTCAACCAATTTTTTTTTCCGAGTGTACTAGAGTGCTAATCTTTTAAAAATCCATTAAGACAAACGTAACAAAGATTTTTAAGAAATTTGAGTTTTCTAAGATTCTTAAGAGTTTTTGGAAGGTGGAAAATCTTTTGGATTCTAAAAAATCTTTGTTACATTTGTTTTAAAGATTTTTAAAGAATGATAGCTTAGTACACCTGGGCAAAAAAAGTTGATTGACCATAGTGTGCATTTCCCTTTACTAAAAAACTTCTTCATAGTGGAATCCCCTAGACGATTATGTGTAAATAATAACACAAATTACATCCATACAACATATTCTAACACAAGTATTTGCTAAAACATCACAATGTCTTTTGGCCCCTACATACGTAAGTAAAAAATAGAAAGTCCATTTTAGAAGCTAATAGTTAATTATGGTAACTTTCAATCATACATAAAGATTTCTTCTTTCTATTAGTATATTTTGTCACCTTCTTAAATAAATGATTTATTTCAACTCCCGTAAGGAAGTGACCACTTTTAGGTATAAAAACTTTTGGTGAAGTAATATTACCTCCATAATACCGTGGTAGAGAAACGCAGGGCCTCTGGCTATGGAGGGAGGATTAACTGTAGATATCCTTTGGACGGCAAGCAAATAACCATCTTCAGTCTGGACCTGAAAAGTTGTTCAAATTCTTAATAATGGTAATCTTAGGAGGGATAAGAAAATAATAATATTAGGGTGATGACCTGATATGGGTACCTCTTCAAAAATAGTGTGATTTTCAAGAAATATCTTTTTGGTAAAGGAAAAAAAATGGAAAATTACAAAAATTAGAAGGTGTTATAGGCACCATGGCTACAACTAAGGTAGAGGGCTCCAAAACCAACAGGGTTCTAATTCCAACAGAATCCAGGCGCAATAATCATCCTAGAACCTAAATCTAGGTAGATCATAGATAGTTTATCATTTTGGTCAGCATTCAATAAGAGCTCTATGATGTGCCTAAATTTGTGTTCTAAAATAAATTCATTGTCTAGATTCTATTGAAATTATAACCCTATTGGTTTTGGAGCCCTCTACCTTATATGCATGGTGTTAAAAGGCAGAATTCCTAACACACATAAAATGAGTTGAACATAAGTCACACTATATATGTGAGACGCATAAAATGGTACCCATATCAGGCCATTCCCAATTAAGCAACTTCAAACAATTCAACAGATTATGAAAGAAACAGATTGATTTTATGCTTACCATTTCTTCAGTACACTTATAATTGACTGGACTCACAAAAGCCTCACAAAACCCTGTGCTCGGCAACGGCGGCGTGGCCACTTGTGCATGTGCTCCTTCCATGAGGAGGAAGAAACAAAATGCTACTCCCACAACTGCCATCACCATTCTCTTCTTCATCATCATTTTAAACCTAGGCTTCAAAATTGATCATATAGGTCAAATTCTGCATCAGTGAAGAACATTGCATGTGTTGGTCAAAAAATGAACAAAAGATAAAGTCCCCATACGACACTCAAATAATCAGACACTGAAAAAAAATTAAAAAATTCAATCTGGGACTCTTGTCCTTATATGTACACTTTTCAAGACTCGATTAATTCAAAGCTGGAATAAATCTTAACCTGATACCACACCCAATATCTCTTTTAAACTCCATTTTAAGCATGATTCTGTTTGGCTCTATTCTAAAGAAGTATAGATCTCTTTAAGGTGCTCAGTTTGGCATTCTAAAAACCCCATTTGATGCAATGGAGTATAAGTTATGAGCAGGATTTTCCCGAAATAAAATCAGCATTGCCCTTTAAGAGTTAAGTCTCCTGATCGTGAAACATGCTATTGAAAAAATAAACATTGGGATGTTGTTTCAACAGGGGTTTTGCATTAATGACCAATATCTCATGCCTATTAACAAAGAGTTGAAAATCCAATAATTTGTAATATTGAAGCTGCAAAAATACCGATGCTGAGTGGACCTTAATCAATATATTATCAATGACTTTATGGGATCATCTCCAAGCTCATCAGTACTATTTTAACTAATTTTTGCAGGCCGTGGTTTCAAAGCAAATGATCTAAGTTGATCAATCCAACTCTTTGATCAATACTCTTTTCTACCTGCATGCAAATAGTTTTCAGTACTCTCTAGTATTAGTAGACCTAACCAGAACATAGAACAAGTGAAGGACAATCAATGCAGCTATGGCGTTACTAATCACAGCCACACCTGGTTATGGTTGATTAGTGATCAGATTTTTTAAGCTCAAAACTCTCCTTCCAAAAGTACTGTACCTTACCAGACCGCTTCATTTCCAATGATATTATTAACGCTTTGCAATGGAAATGCAGCATTAATATTATACTGGAGTTCAGGATACTACTGAAATAATACATTCACTTGTAAAGAAAAAACTCTGGAAACATGTTTCCGAACGGAAAATCATCGCCGACTGCTCAAAGAGTTGGGAGTACCGTAATTCCAGAAGACGATCTAGCTTGAGGCAGCAACCTGGAAAACCACCGGGAACCGATATTATCAATGCCAAGCAGTATATAGATATACTATTCGTGCAATCGACCATGATAAGAAGTTTCAGCAATGGCGATCAAGCTTGAAAGCAGATCGAAAAGGCGATTACCATCGCACTACAAAACCACAGCAGGAACCGATATTATTATCAATGCCAAGTAGTATAGATATACTAGTCGTGCAATCGACCATGAAAAGAAGTTTCAGCAATGGCGATAAAGCTTGACAGCAGATCGGAAAGGCGAGTTCACCATCAAGCTGAAAATCGCACTACAAAACAATTTCTGGATGATTGTCCTCTCACTACGGAGCCAGGATATTGCTCTTCAAGTGATATATGGGCACCAGCAAGTCGGCGAAAGGAAAAGTAGCGCTCGCGGTTGCTTACTTGAGGCTCCTCACAGAAAAGAGAACGCGGCGAACAAATGCAGACAATGTGAATCCTGTCAGGTAGCTCGAGACATGGATTGTGGCTGAGATCGAGAGCGGGATGTACAGTGAGAGTGCAGATCGATGTCGCAATGCTGGAGGAAGAAGTTCTAAGTTAAGTAGAAAGTGAAGGCGGTGTGCAGTAATCAGTCAGGGGAGGATTGGTGATATAAGTTACTAACTGCAGGATTGTCACTATTGTTACTGAGTGTGTGTGTGTGGCGGAGTGCGGTACGTGTTGGATGGGGATTGTAAAGCGAGCGGCGGCATTGATGGTGTGCTGCCACTTACTGAAAATGCGGTGAGTGGTTTCATGTCTCTCTCTGCTGCTGATGGATTTATGAAGGGCGTTAAAGGCCCAAGGTGTTTTGGGACCTCAAAAACCAAAAACTGCGATTTTTGAGCACCTTGTGGAAGTTGATGTATGTTTCAATATGTTTTAACTTTTTTTGTACTTCCAACCGTAAGATCTTCAACCCAACTACTTGCACTAACACCATGTAAAAAATCAACCGTTGGATCTTTACCATTTGTGAGTTTATAACATTCAAAGTTGATTCAAAAGTTTTTTTGGGCTTTATCCAAAAGGCATAGTCTAAATGGTGCAAAGGGGGACTTGATGATTATTACCCCAAACATTTTGCTCATATTTTTTTCCATGTAGGTAAATAAGTTAGGCACCTCCATGCAAAATTTTAGAGACTCATTATGCTTTTTTGGCCTTCATGCAAATTATTTTCCAGAAGAAGGTTCAAAAACCACAATATGGTAAAACTTGAATAACGTTAAAGGTTTTTGGTTTAGTAAAAAAGTGAACGGTGAGAAGTTACATCTATGAGTTTGTGAATTTTAGAAAAAAAAAAATCGAAAAATTCCTAAATCTCAAATTTTGACAATTTTTGAAAGAAAAAAATGTAAAATTACAAAAACTTTGAAGCTTGCTCTTGTAAATTTTGAAGGCTGCCCATGTAAAATTGTTAAAACTTTCAACTTGGATTTTTTTTAAATGTGTGTAGTAGTAATATTATAAACATATTTCCAAAAAAAAAATTCAAAAAAACACTAATTTTTTTATTTTTTTTTGCTGCCCCAGTTGGGCTTGAAAACAAAATTTTGCATAATAAAATTCTAAAACTTGAATTTGGCTGCCCAAATTTTACCACATATAGTATGTATGTATTACCACTCCCACACCAAAGTTTAACCCAAAATACTAAAGTTAAACCCGTCATCTAGGCTGCCCGAAACAGCAAAAAGCCATTTTGGCTTTTAAGGGCCTTTAGGGGTTAAGTAACCCGTTTAGAGTGCCTAGCTGACCACTTGTGTTTGGAAGTTTGTTATTTTGTTTTGATGTTTTTGGAATGTGTTCTCTTGTTCAAGTCCTAGTAGTGTATGTATTCTAATCTTGATCAATGTACCAGCTCCCTTCAATTTTTAACGAATAAATGAATAAACTCCTTTCTACTATGCGGTATAAATTCCTAAAATGTATATGGTTAAGTCACTCTCACTTATAAAACTCACTATAATTATATGTGTGAGTCTATTTGTTCCAATGGCCCTTTGTCCGGTGGACCGTGGATCATTGACATTACGAACGGACACTTTCTTCACGCCAACCTCGAAAGAGGACCGGAGTTTCTATGAGTCTATTCTTCATATGAAAAGTTGCAACGGAGAGGTGTTGACATAATTCATTGTTGCACTTCTTTACTTTCATTTTTGATAATTTAAACCAAATTCTATTTAACTTTGGAAGTCACTCACACCCTCCAAAATCTCATTTTTGAATGCGCATTATATGGTTCAAAGACACATTATAATCTTGCAATTCCACCATGGAATGATTCTCTAATTTTGGCACATTGTCTCCACTCCAATTGAAAATACAATTGTATGGTTACTTTTTAGTTTAATCCATTCTATTACTAATAGTATCAATCACGGTGGTAAAAATTTACTAAAATCCAATGCACAAAGCGACAGTACCCTAGGCACTAAAGGGTTAAGGGCAAGCATCCATGAGAGGCCGATCAAGTTGGTGATAGGTGTTAGAAGATAAGAAATTAGGTCTCAAGAACCATCGCTAATCCACCGGTGTATGCAAGAATTGAAAACATATTCCTATGGGCCTCTTTACACTAGAGGCGAGAAGCCGTGAGGAGACAAATTTCACCCAATGGGAGGCCTAAAAACCGAGAACACCAATTTCTCTGAAATTTCTCTCCTCTAATGTAAATTACCCATTTTGGTAAGGGGCTGAAGCCAAACGTTATGCCGGCATTTGTAGAAGAAAATTGACAAAAATCTGAGACGAAAAAGGAATAGGAAAATGAGGACGATGGTATCTAGAAGCTGGTGAAAACTGGAAAGTGACATGTTGTGCGGTGGGTCGTTCACACACATGGCACATTAAGTGGCTGGTGCTACTACATCTAATCTAAGATTGAAGTGCAATGTACTAGACATTGGCCATTAGCATGTGTGAATTGGCAGTGAAAATGAAGACAGTCAACAGACGTTTGACAGGGATGGAGACCCTCGACCTGCTCTAACTTAAATATCACCTGTAAGGTAGTGCAGTACATTCTGTATGTTCACGTAAGTTCATGACTTCATGTGTTTGTGTCAGCAAATTTCCTACAAGGTTTGAAGTGTAACCACAATAATGTAGAGGCACCTCGACTCGTGATTGCACCCTGAACGACGATCTAGACTTCCTTGACCTATTGCAACAATTTATTTTTTATCTCGTTCAAATTTTATTAGTGTATCCAATCATTGCTATTTCATTGCACCTTAGAATTTTTTTTCTAAGTTCATGTATTCACAATATTTGAACAAGTACTTCACTGTTTTGAACGGGTAAACAAACGTTTAGGAATGAGTACCTCAAAAAAAATGTTATAGGCAAGCCTATTCAACACTTAGGAGCGCCGACTTACTTTTTTCTTTGAAAATGTGTATCATTGGACGAAAAAATATGCATTATTCATGGCCTCTTTCTCTCCTTAGGAGAAATTTTCCTCCCTAGTTATAACATTAGCAAATGTATAGCTAAATCTTTTCTCTTCACTTCGCAGTTCATGGTGCCTCTACCATAGTATACAGACCTTAACTAATGTGATATAAAATTGAAGTAAAGTTTAAATTGTAGTTTCATAAGATTTTTTGAGCAGCAATGATGCTCGCCTTGGAATCTGAAGCATCTTTTAGGGGATCAGAGGATTTTTTTTTAACTTGAGTTGATTCAAGCAAAGAGGTTGGAGAGTTGAATTATTTTATTAGCAGCTTCTCTACAGTGTAAAAGGTGTGATTAGCAACGTATGAAGAATATTATGTAATTTGAAATCTGGAATGATTAAAAAGCCCCTAGAGCTGGTGGATCAGTGCCATAATGTGAAAAGGTCCGTCTGTCCGTCCGCGGATATAGTACGTGCTAATACGCGTCTGCCACTCTCACTGGTCTCAATGACAGAGTGACAACCTTGTCTGAAGCACTCAGATTGTACTCTCATTGTAAGAAGTCATGATGCAAAATCCAGATGCAAATATGCAATGCAATAAGCACAGGCACTGCTCACTGCAGATTCCCAAGTTTGAAAATTTTGGCAACCGACTGAAGGCCTCTTGCAATGAAATTTTCTTCCATTTGTTGTCCAAACATATATACATAGGGAATGACTTATGTTTAATTCATTTTATGTGTGCTAGAAATTCCATCTTTAACACTATGTATATAATTGTAGTTATGGTGCCTACAACACCCTTTAATTTTTGTAATTTTTCAATTTTTTTCTGACCCAAAGGATATTTCTTGAAAATCACACTATTTTTGAAGGTGTACCCATATCAAGCCATCACCCATATATATATAATTATTATATTATATTATTAAAATAATGATGACGATGGTTTTATTTTGGTTGTTAAGTCATATAATTTTAGCTACAAAGCTACCATGCATGTGAATGAGGTGGCTTTTTGATCTCTTATTTTTTATTTTTTTATTTCATTGTTTTTTCATATATTCTATTTTTTTCATTCAACATATTGGCCTTTCTTGAAATCTTTCATGCATCATGTTATTTCATTCAACATCTTGGCCTTTCTTGAAATCTTTCATGCATCATGTTATTTCATTCAACATCTTGGCCTTTTCATTTACTACATCTAACTCACAAAGTTCCAACCTAGGGTGCAGCCGGCGAGTGCTAGTGCCTTGGTGCGTACATGAGGTGGTATATTTATCATGCGGTAAAATAAAATAAAGTAAAGGTCTACCAATTGGCAAAAAAAAAAAGCGCTTTTTCGGAACATCTCCTTTTAGAGCATATTAATTCAAAGTCTTTATCTAAACTAAGCTATATTAGGCTCGCAAGGAATAAAACTAGTATAAAGCAGTGCAAAGCATGGAGCTTCCAAAGCATAAACGTATCAAGACAAGGCTTTTTAAAGACAAAAATCAAAAAAGCTCAATATAAGCCTTTCATGAACTGAGATATACAAGTAATTGAGCAACCAGGTTCTAAACACAATAGACAGAAGCTTTGCATAAAAGGTACAAAAAGCATTACAAAAGAGTCACAAAAGCTCTACATAAAAGCACATTGTAAATGACGATTCCTAAAAGCTTAAAGGGAAGAAACCATTCTTCCACAATTCTTGCGCAATTTGTTGTAGAATCATAAGGAAAGAACAAAAGGAAGCCACCCTCACCTGTACCCATACAATCCAACGCCACAAACGGGGGTTAGAATGCGCATACGAGGTGTCTTTAGGTAGCTTCAGCGTGTTATTGCAATCACAAGTCCATGAACCAAAATCAACATACAATAAAGCAAGAAAAGCATAGATCGTCAATCAAATCACAAAACTTCATGAACCTGGCTCGATAAAGGCGAACCCTCCATGTTGAAGAGCAGTGTAGGCTTGTCCAAACAGCTTTCGAAATCCCAGTCCAGAATTACTATAACTCCGGCACTCCCCTCACACAACGTCGCCAAGCACAAGACGCAATTACCAAGGGCAAGAAACCCTCAGTGAAGAAGAGCAAGAAACTCACAGTGACGAAGGAGCCATGGATCGGCTAAAGACTGTGAGGATTGCAGGCTAGGCGAGGGTTTAAAAAGGCTCGCTGGTGCATGCATGCACGCATGCAGGCTGGCCTTGAAGGCACCAACCCCGAGGCGGCCATTTAATAAACTTAGGTAAGAATTCAAAACCCCCTTAATCAGGCTAGAATAATTAATTGTTTGAGTAGGAAGGGAGCGGAGGGATTTTAGAGCCAACATAATCACAACAATCACTAACTCGGTAGAAAACTCAACTACTTAGGTAAGTTAGTGACATGGTTGGAAGAAGGCCAAGCAACTTTGGTCTATTAACTTGATAGTCATATGGCGCTAAATTAAAGCAAGCCAAAGCTAGTATTGTTTAAGTGCAAAAAACCAAGTGTAGTCAAAGACAATACATCGTGGTTATATTACAAGATAAATAGCAGTACAAAGCCAAAAAAATAAAAAAATAAAAAAGTAAAAACCTTGTGATTGTCTAACTATATGTGTCAAAAAATAAAAATGAAGTTACCGTGTTTTTGTACGGAAATGGTAAATATTTATATAGTGTGAAATGTCAATAGATTAGTATCATGGGTCCCCTTAAGACCCCTATTCAATGTAGTAAGACTTAGTATTTCTCATGAACATAAGGTTCTTTAGCTCTTCTCTGCAACACCTTAGAATCTGGCCACTATTCCCAAATCATTGTAGCAAATCCTCGAATCATTGCAAGACACAGGATAAACATTCATTGACAAGTGAGAGTTTAATATGGCATTTTCCATAAGGTGTATCAAGCCATACAATTGATACCTTGTGGAGTGTATTTTGTAGTAAAAGGTGTTTCACAATATCCAATTTCATATCCAATTTCAAAATACGGTGTCCACAAGGACATCACATGTTTTTTGAGAGTGCCTTTTTGACATCCAACTTTTCCTAGGGTGTCTCTCGTATCCAGTGAAAGTATTTATCCAACCATGTGTTGGTACCCCAATGACTCAATAGTTAATATTAATCATCACAACTTCCTATACGAGGTTTTTCAACTCACACTTGCACCAACACATTTTTATGGTGTAGTTTGACACTTCAAACATTGGATGCACAATAGAAAGTTGCAATGACAAAAAAAAAAATCTAAATTTCATTAACCCCCTAAAGGACCAAGGTTGATTTTTCAAGTTCCTTCAACTCAGTGTGAAATTAGTTCTCATTTTGATTTCAAAGATTTTTGGTGGTGGTTTTTCTTTTTAAAACAAAGATGGGATGGTAATTTGCGTACGTAGGTGATGTATAGATTAAAAGATACAATCATGCAACGGTGAAAAAACAAAATTATAGGCAGTTCCTTAAAATTTTGTATACAATGAGCAACACATATGAATTTTTGCTCAAAATGAGCTTACACCCCCATACACACGACTGCCAAATTCATTTTACTAAACCTAAGATTAAATTTTGCATTTTGGGCCTTTTCCAAAAGTTTCAAACTCGAACGGGGGGTCCAAAAAAAGGTGAAGTCGACTTTGTGGCTTATAAGCCTTATAATCTCACTATTGAAGAATCTTCAACGATTGGAAATTTGTAAATGCTAATAAATTTAAGTTGGTTGAAAAATCCTACGGTTGAATTGGTTAAAAAGGTTTTAGACTGAAACTATATACCTTTTTTTGAGAAGGAATGTTTTAAGTAACTTTGGAGTGTTTGGAAAAAAACATAGTTGTGGTCCTTTAGGGTTTGATTTTGAGAACGCATGAATAAAGTAGTGTAGTATGAAAGGCTGTCACATTTAGGATTCAACAGATTTTTACTTCACTCACTAAATGCGAAACCCGCACTCATATAAATGTTTAATTTCTACACCACTATATAATGTGACTCTTTTGACATATAATTTAAATTTGAAATGCTTGTGAAAAATGTGACCAGGCCATCCAAAACTTAGAGCAGGGTGTCCTTAAAAAAAATCGAGTAGGGTATTGACATCCATCACAACATCCATTCCGTCAAACCCAGACGTAACATTTAACCCCTAAACGACCTCACCTATGTCCAGTTTAGGCAGTTTTGCAAAGATGCATTATAAAATGCAATTAATATGAATATTTAGAACTTGATGTATGAATAAAAGTTATACATTTTGAATTTTAGATTCTATCTATACGGTTAGATCTATGACTGCTATCACTAATCGTTTTCTATAAATTTTGAAACATAAAATAAAAAAATATTTTGTAATTCAATTACAAATAAGATATTGACAATATGTGGATGAAATTTGTTGTGATGGGTTATAATGTAGTACTTTAGGTGTAGTGATTTTTGGGGATTTTTTGGATGCTTGATTTTATTAGTTTTTTTTTTCAAGAACACTTTTAGACCAAAATCTTCAAGATTTTTGGTGAAACACTACAACACAAAATGAGGCATAATTTTTTCAAAAATTATTTCCTTTTCGATCGAATCACACATACATGAAGCTAACTTTCCATAAAAAATTCAGTAAAAAAATCACACCACAAAAAGTGCATGACGGATGAGAAAATACGGATGAAATTTGTACATCAGGCCAAAAACGCCTGCTTGACAATTAGGGGTTAAGGGTTGAGAGAGTAACTTGGTAACTTACTCTCCACAAGGTCTATCCCTTCCAATATATTCATTAACATCCATCATAGCATCCATTCTTACCAAATGAAGCATCCTACCTTAGTGCACTGAATTGTGGTTTTTTTTCATTTTAAAAGGCCCTTTATATATGAAGTTGGGCTTGTTTTTTCTAGAGCTCGATTCACTCAAATTTTAGTCCATATTAGCCTTAACCTCTAAAGGGCCATAAGGCTCCCACGCCGCTTTTGGAACTAGAAAGTGAGAAAATTCAAGTTGTTGGGCCATGAAATGTAGGATGAGCAACGAAGAGACCATGTCTCTTTTTGAGAAATGAAAACATGGGTACTTCCCAATCGGAATGAGCACAATAAGCAATGTATGTTGTCAATTAGGGTTTATAATGGAATTCACTTTTCTAATACCGCTCGTAGAGTGTACAAAAAGAATGCTTGTAAGGCAAATGTGCAATATCCCTCACAGAGGGTGCTTAAAAATGAAAATTCTCTCTAGTCCTCAAATGACCCTCATGTGAGTGGTATTGCACATTTGAAGAGCAAGCGACACTTTTTGCACTAAAATAGTATTTAAGGTTGAGGCACCTAAAACCGATCAGTTAACCCTGTAGTGCCCAGCTGACCACATTATGGTCACTACAACGTCCGAAATGTAAATAGCAGAGAATCCGTGAAGAATTCGAACTTCAGTTTTGAAGTTCAGATTTGCCCACATACATTACGCACCTTCCAGAAAAAGAAATTTTCAATTTGGAATTGTACAACTATCAAAATACCTATCAACAGAACGCGAAAATACTGCAAATACTTGAAAATACAGTAAATACTTACAAATACAACATATGTATTGTGTAGTATTTCTTGTGTTTGGAAGTTTGTTATCTTGTTTTATTTTTTTGGATTGTGTTCTCTTCTTCATCTTCCATTAGTGCGTGTAATCCGATCTTGACTAATATACCCACTCCTGTCAATTTTCAACGTATAAAATTTTGTTCTAAATTGTACATGGACAAGTCTCTTTCACTTATAAATCTCACAATAATTATGTGAGTCTATTTTTGATATGAAAGATTGCAACAGAGAGGTGTTGAAATAGGACATAGCTGAACTTCTTTGCTTTTATTTTTGAAAATTTACCTCAAATTATATTTAACTTTGAAGTCACACACCCCCCAAAATCTCGTTTTTGAGTGTGCATTATACAGTTCAAATACATACTATAATCTTCCGATCCCACCATCGGATGATTCTCAAATTTTAATAGAATGTGTGCTCTCGAGTTGAGAATAGAATTGTACGATTACTTTCTAATTTAACCCCTAAACGTCCCTTGGAAACCGTATATACGGTCACCGTATGTGGTGTATTTCATATTGTACTATGTACACAAACATGTCAACACATATACCATTAGATAGATAATTTGTCAATTATTGCATTCATTTGAATGTTGTTTCAGCATATGAATACAATCGTGCTCAAATACACAGATGTATAGGCTGATGTACGTGGCCGCTGTGGCACTCTCAGACCTTTAAGGGTTAACCCATTCTATTTTTGGTAGTCTCAACCACAGTGGAAAAATCTACTGAAATCCAGGGCTTTGAGCTACAGTACCCTGGGCACTAAAGGGTTAAGACATTCACTATACATGGGATAGATGAATTGATATTTTGAGTATTTTCCTCTTTTAGCAATAAGAAATTATGAAGTTTTCATATTTAACTTAATTTTTTTGATAATTATTTGAATAAGTACAAATTTTCAAAGTGAAAGTCATAGGTTTACTTAAAACCGATCACATGCTCTAATGTACAAATGAGGTACATCTTCCCTTTAAAAATCTAGAAATTAGGGTGATTGGTTTTGGGGCAGTGGTTGGTAACAGGACAACCAACCGTAACCCAAAAAACGAATGTCCATGCAATGCCTCTTCCCTAAACGTCAGAGCCAATAAAGAAATGGTTTCAAAACTCTGGCCTCTGACACATCAAAACAGGGTTGACTTCATACGTAAAACGACTCTGAGTTCACAATTCTTTGTGCCCTAAAGGCTGTTTCTCACGTCAAGGACAATGCATATCTGTTACCTCTGACAAATTCTAGAACCCACCCACCTCACATGCCCAAAAGCCTGTCTCCAATCTCCCCTTCTAATGTACCATTTTCATCTGTCAGGGAATTCACAAATCACGCCAACAACATCCGGGAAGATCTGACTGCTACACCAAAATGGTTCTTTAGTATCAAATCATTAGTTGGCAAGCATGGAAATTAGTATGTCTCATCTAGCAACACAACCACTGCACATCGTAAATGCTATAACGCCACCTTCACAGGTGATATTCAATAATACCTTAGACCATACTGAACAATCTTTTCAATGTAGTGTAACAGCATCTCAAATTACTAATTCAAACTTAAAGCCAAAACCAGTCCAATTTGAGGAGTTTTTCTATTTACAGTTAGAAAAAGATTTGTGTGCCACAATTTAGAAATCACTCTATAAACCCGTAGTGTATGTATCAAATTTATTCACATGGCACAAATAGTCACATGGCACAAAGAGGGTGCTTTACCTTAGGTGGGATAACTGCAATAAATCAAGGGGTAACCAGTTGGCTAGGGGTTCTAAAGGAAAAGAGACTTTTCTCAAATATTTCCTGGGCACTGAAGAGGTTGTTTTCAAGACAGGATGAAAGGTTCAATTGACATTGACAAGCCTACTTACAAGAATTGAGAAGCCTGCTTAAAAAGGATTAACAAGCCTACTTGCAAATTGTACATGATCAAACTTGCACTTACCAAGAAGGATGACGATTACGGAGTTTGCCGACATGTTTTTGACTCGACGTAACAGCAGCTAGATGATGATCTCTTCGTAGGTTTCTAAGCAGGAATCCACGTTGCTTGTGTCTTGGAGTTTCTTGTGGTCACCTCTGTAATGAATCTTTGACAACAAGGGATTGTTGTCCCGCAGGAATTTCTCAACGTCAGTACCATTATTCCCACCAACGTTTTCCTTTTCAGCTTCCAAGTCCTCTATCTCTATATCCCTAAACATGTCTATGATATCATCGTAATCGCTAGAGCCCCCATCCCTCTTCAGGTCCTGGTTTTTCATCAAAGCGATCACTCGATCCTGGTCTGTTTCCTTGTCATCTAATGACTGAACGATGAAAAACTTCTCGTCTTCGTCTTGAACTTCCAGTGGTTGTTGCAACTTAAAGAGCCTATGCGTTCCTTCGTCTTCCAGCTCGAGTTTATTAGCCTGATCCTGCTCCACAAAAACATCAATTTCTTCGTCTTTCGCCTCCGTGTTTTCCAACTCCTTCACAGCAATTTTCTCACCAGTATTGCCATTGGTTTTGAAGCTCACTCCTTCAGTGACTTGCCTGTCAACAACTTTCGCTGCAGAGTCCTCCCCCTCGTTGACATTACTCTGCAAAGCAAGACACTGCAACCCCTGGTCTGCTACTTCCAAGAGCTCCTGTTTCACCCACCATTATCTCGAATGACACTGAACACGACAAAACGAACTCCCATAGGACCAGTGACGAATGAAGCACTAAAGTCTTAAGGGAGGGAGAAAGGCACGCTTTTATAATTCCGTTGTATTGATCTCAGAATCAGGTATTGAGGAGATTCCTGAGCTGAACAAAGAAGCGATGGATGTACATCCAATATCTACATAAAACTTGTTTTGGTGGACTTTTATTACGCGTCGTGCCACCAATACCACTAACCACCAACGCACGAGAAGGCCATAAACATGGCAACCATAGTAGTCTCTTTCTAAACCAGATACCAGCAATTGAAAATCGTTCCAGTCATGGTAGGTAGGTAGGTAGATACTATCTCTATATCCATGCTCCACGTTGCCAACACCACCTTCTATTGGTCAAACACTAGGCTATGCAGTTACCAGATCTTACCTATAGAGCGTCATTCCCAACTAGGCGAAGACATGGCGACACGACACAGAATGACGTGGTTAGTAGGGTACGAAAATTGATTCAATCAGCTCCTGAAGTGGTGCAAGCTCCTTCTTGTCGATCAAAGAGAACTCCTACAGCGCAGAAAAAAAGTTCAGTCAGTCGATGACCACAGTGCAAGAAACAAAATTCGATAATGAACCCCTAAGCGTCCACTGTGTATTTTCTTTAGTGTAGGAAAATTGGACCCCCTGCTGCAAATCATCTGTTTGTGTGAAAATGACCTCAGTTTGACACAAGATCTTGTAGTATAGAACAAGAGCTTTAAAATGATGTATTGCAATCAGAAAACCGAGTTAAAATGAGAAAATGCCACCATTGCAAAGTTCAGTGATGCAGATGGCCATATTGGGCATCTTGTTTTAGACGCTTAGGCGTTAGAGAAAAACTTGTTTCACAATGCAACATCATACTTCTCAATAATGCATCAATCTCAAGAAACGAAACAAGCGAACGTGAAGTACATGGATGAAAAGGATGAAGTGCTTGAAGCAGGTGTTTAGATGGGCCTCCTCCTTGAGACTGACAATCTTCTGAAAGTGAGAGTGATATATATGTGCATACACCCGGAACAGCCTCTTGAAAATAGTCTTCACAACGTCCCTGAAGTTCACAGGGAAGGGAGCCCCTGTAGTGCCAAACCAAACGTGATATATCAGAAAAACAATCCAAATTCACGAATTTACAATCCCAGAAACTAGCAGCTTCTATGCAAAAAGGTTTGATTTTCTAATACGAGGCCACATATTCTGAACAAATGAGCAACTTGCATTCATGGAAAAGTCAGTAAGCTTAGTGCATATACATTAGAGCCCTGGGTCAATGCATCCTGAAGAAAAATGCATCACTGATATTTGAAAAGGTGAAACAGACCTATTTTCTGGGGAAATATGGCTTCGTCATCAAGCTGTCCTTCAATCCAATCCATCAGATATTCCACATACTTGGGAGCTGAAACTTCCAGAGGCTTCTTTATTGTGACCCCATCAGCCCACCGATACTCATACCTGTGCCACAACCACATTATTGCATCTTATAAACCATACACATTATAATGGAAGAAGAAAGGGAAATATGTCATGACCATCTTAGAGTCAAAGCCACATGTGATCTACTTATACACTTCAAAAAAGGGCAAAATAGAGTACATACTTGGGTCCTGCTGACATAGTAGGGCAATTCTCCGGAGTGCAAAACTCTGTCAACGTTCCATAGAGCAGATTCACCTGGTTGAAAAAATCCACAGCTGCCCCAAACCACGTTCCAAAACACAGTAAGAAACAAAAGAAATGATAACGCAACAAGGCAGCCTTAACCCCTAAAGGACCAAGAGGCCGTCATATTCTTATAAAGACTTACTGAGTGTCCAATTTTCCTTCTACAACAAACGCAATGTTCAAATGTAACCCCATCTCAACTACACTATTTACAATATAATGCTCATTTTCAGACTAAAAATTCCTCAGAGTGAACTTTAGGAGAAAGAAAATTTACAAAACTCGGACAGTTTCAACTCTATTTTTTACAATAGAATCAGTCAACGTGATCATTACTCTTTAGGGGTTAACTTTCGGAGAAAGAAAATTGACAAATTCAACAAAACTCGTAGAACTCTTCTCTTTTCTTTTTTTTGCATTTTTTTTTTTCTCCTGCAAAACATTTAGAACTGGCATTTTCGTCACAATTAGGGCTTACTGTTGACTGCCAACCACTCGTAAAGATCTTCACCAGGAGGGAGGCGGACAGCCTCCCTGAGGTTTCCGCTTCCGAGAGTAGCATCGATGTGCTTACGAAGAGCCGCCCCCTGCAACAACAATCAACAAAACAGTCACCATTTCAAGACCCTAAAAAACGTCATACATACATACATACACTCAAACCTCGTTAATCTTAATAACAAATCAGAAAAATAAAAAGAGGTTGAGAGTGTTGTTGTACCTTGCTCCCGGAAGGAGTACTTTTCTTCGGGCGGAAAGTGCGTTGATTCCTGCAACAACACGACGATCACGATCAAACCCTAAATTGGCGAAAGAGCCACAAAACGAAGAAAAGGAAAGAATGAATCGGACCTCCCCAACCCGAAGAGACTCATGGCTCGCAGCGATTCCGTCGTTCTCGCTCTACGAAGAAGAAGCTGGGCTTGGATCGAAACAGCAAACTGTGAGAGCAGAACAATAATGAAATCCGGCGATCGACTGGGTATCTCAACGAAGACAAAAACGTCGGGGTCGGCCTTCTTCGTCGCTGCTTCCGCTTGCTTCTTCCTGGATGGCCCACTGTTTCAGGGAGAATCTCGATGAAGGTGAAAAGCAAAAAATTGTGAAGGTGGGCTCGCAGAGATTGGGGCGACGAGATTCACGAGAATGATGAGTGCAGAGCATGCTCCGTTCAATTCCAAGCGGCTGGCTGGCTGGGGTTTCTCTACGTATAGTATACATACGTGTATTGTATTGTACGTCTACGGTCGTACGTACTGTACAGTACTCTTCAATAGTACCCTTCGAGATAGATAGAAACTCTGGTCCTCTTTCGAAGGCCGGCGTGAATAAAGTGTCCGTTCGTAATGTCAATGACTCATGGCCCATTCACACCAAGCTCCTGCCGCACTTGCATTTGCATTCTCGAAATGGAGAAAGGTAAAAACCCAAAAACAAAAAAATATTGAAAGCCTTGTCTTTTCTTGCTGCAACTACGTTACACTACTGCAAGTTGAGCCATCTCCTTTTTGCGTTGCGTTCCTTCTTATCATGCATTCGAGTGATTTTTCATTTCATATTTTATATTTTTTGGTTCCCAACAGATTCCCTCAAAGTTACATGACGCACGCATGGATGCTGAAGCGCTGCTATATATGAATGGGCCTTCAGTGCCCACCGGACAAAGGGCCATTGGAACAAAACTACTCTTCCCTCCTGGGAATGAACACTATAGTAACAGAAACACAATAAAAGTAACAATGCACTGATAGTTGGGTATTTTTTTGGATATAAAGTATGTTTTGAATTTAGTAGTATCAACAAAGATACGTACTATAGGCTGAAGAAAAAATGCAATGATTTTCAAAATGGAGTCTCGTGCACCAAAATGGTCAAAATCCAAAAGCATTGGGTATGTATTTGAGTTTACTATTGAGAAAAGATAAATTTTGAGACATTTGAAGATAAAATGATAAAAAATTATAAAACGTACTTGAAAATTGAGTAGTTTAGGATTGATAACTTCATACATCGGTATCTTAGTCAATAAGACCTCAAAATTCATGATTCTTTTTTCACGTGATCCTAAAAATAATTTGCATTCATTCTGATGAAAAGTTTAGTATACCATAAGCAAAAAAAAATTGTATCTATAATTGTTTGAAACTGAGGGTAAAAAATGGAGTTTTGAATTTCACATAAAATTAGGTTCAAATATATAATATTCTATAAATGAAATTCATAGTTTTAGAGGAATATGGGAAGCAAAAGCAGTGTGGGGAGGAGAAGGTGGTGATATGTGATCAGAAAGACATGATCCTCAAATGAGTGCGATCAGAGGAACTTGGACTTTAAAATTTTTTGGGGGGAAGACAATTTATGATTATAAAGGCCTAATCGAGTTCCTAATTTGATTTGCAAAAACGTTTTGCAATATAATTGAGGCTGATATATTGCTTAAAAATACTTGCTAAACTCCTCTTTTGGGATATTTTTGTTGTGGATATATGAATTTGCATTAATACTAATGTAGATTAGAATTAGTAGAAAATGCCTTGAATGTACTCACCCAAGATTCTTGAACCCTAACCCAAAATCCCATAACTTTAAACTCCAAAAACCCTTAAGTAGTGTAGTAGAGCATGAAATACCCTCAAGACAAAGTTTTGTTTTTAGTTACAAAAGAATAAATTATGGATTATAAACAATTGACAATTGATTATGTTTCTTTATTTTATATATACCCTATTTAGTAGAGAAACGTAATTATAAAGATGTTTTGATTTTAGTGAACGATTATTATAAAATTGTCTATAGAAAGGAAAAAATGGGAAAGATGAAAAAAGAGGACAAAACTCATAAGTAAACCATGGACATGTTGGTTTTAACCCCTAAAGACTAGGAGGAGACATTGTGTTCAAGAATAATTTTATTACTTTAACAACATATCTGGATTCCATAATTTTGACTCAATATTAGCTTATGAATTGTAAATGTCGGTTACTAGGACACAAAATCATCCAAGATGTGGAATTAAGTTGATCAATCCACCAGAAAAAAACTAAAACGTCAACGCAAGAGAACTTGGGACATGGTAGTTAGGGAACTTGATACCCAAAAGGCATTTTCACACTAGGGCGTCATATTTTTCCAAAAAAAAGAGTGTACAATATTTAAAAACATTTTTCATGATTGCATCATTAACACTATATAATAATTATGGAAAATGTTTATATATATATATATATATAAATGGAATATTTTGAAAATTTTGGAATATTTTCTACATATTTTATATGATTTTGAATTATTTTGGAATATTCCAAACATCTTTTTGAAATCTTTACACATTTATACAATTTAACAATTACCACAAACACCCACTTAGCAAGTCACCAACAAGTTGCTCCACCCAAACATAAATCTTTTGGAATCAATCATTGTTGTTGTATCTAGTTAGTAAACACCTCACCACCATAGTCCACCTAACTATGGTGGGGGGTCCTTGGACCTTGTTGTATGGGTACCTCAAAGCCCTTTGGGGGGATACCATGTCCGGTATCTTCAACGCATTAGTGGCTAGCTAGGTAGTAGCTTAGTGTGTCATTATAGTGTCCATCCTCGAAAGGGGAGAGTAGTATTGTCCCAATTTCCCCTTGTCCGGTGGGCATCGGATCATTGGCATTACGAACGGACACTTCATTCACGCCAGCCCCGAAAAGGGACCGGAGTTTCTATCTATCTATCTTAGTAAACACCATTTTTAGCGAGCAATTAAATACAATACATCTTTGTATGCTCTAAAATTTCAAACGCTCGTCATGGTTTTAGAATTTATGAGAATTTTTGCAGTGACTGATATGACAATTTTGCTCAAAAAATAAATAAAAACAACTCATGATCAAACCTTATAATCATTGAATATATACTGTAGATTGTCATGAAAATTGATATACAGTTTCACTACAAAATGCTCTTTGAGTTTCAACCGTGAAGTTTTCTACATTAACCTCCAAATGTCCGAAGGGAATAGAACATACGATGTCGTATGATTGGGATTTGCTACCAACAAAGAAATCTAAATTGGGATCTCAATAACTAACTAAAACTGCATTGATCTAAATTCCAACTTTTCTTTTGAATTGAGACCCATTTTAAGTGTGAATCCATTCCAAATACAACCAAAATACACCGTATTCTATTGGCCGCAAAGGCACGTTCAGACATTTAGAGGTTAACACTATTTGAGAGATACAATTGCATTCTTGAAAAGATCACATGAAGTGATAAATTTTTAGGAATGAACATGGTTCTTTTGGGATTAAGATGGTTCTTTTGAGGTTAAGATATATGGAAATGTAGATTGCTGGTAGGCTGGGCTACGCAGAACCCACGCATCTCGTTGTATGGTGTAGGCAGTTTAGCTTATTTGTATTGGGATTAGATCTGCAGCTATTGTGTGATAGTACCGCCTCTCCCAAGGACCTTGGACCTGTTGTTTAGCTACTACAACCACGAGTGTTGGGCTCTGGAGTTTATTTCAGTAGTAGTCTATGCCTCGTATTCCCTGATCTACCCCTGGAAGCTTACAATGTGCACACTTGCAACCGAGCATTGCTGAAGCTGAGCACATCACCACAAGATTGAAGAAACGATCATCCCCGTGAGGCGGCCATCGCAATGTCGTACATCAAATGTTGCGCCCTTACCCACCCTTCCCCTTTTGATTTTAAAAACTAGATATGTGTTTTTTTATCGTCCTAACAGCAATAGGAAGTCCAATGCAGGGTACGCATCCAAGACCTTAGCAACCAGAGTCGAGATCTCTAGCATGCAAGCCCCACTGCAACAGAACATTCCATCTATCAGCCAGAAGGAGAGAGCATACCCAAATGACAACCCCCGCACTTCCCTCGGCACTTCCACATTACAAATACTGTGTCTTCACCACCCTCTTCCCTATCTATTTTGCTTTACGGATCTGTGCATTTTTGCTATGATAATAACATTATCATTACTACTAAAACCCTATGTTTATTTTTTCGTATCAGAAACATAGCCCTTTGCCCCTGTGAGCAACGCAAGATTAAGAGCAGCATTGTAGCCATCTACAAGCACCAGTTTGTGATAGCAGAGATCCCACGGCGTGCAACCAACAGCCACAATTCTTGTGACAAGCCCTGGTCGACGAACACAGGTATGCAAATCAAGCCCCGCAGGCAAAGCACGTACCAAGGCCATAGATGTCGGAAGCCAACAACTGTTGTAAATACAACAAGCCCAAGCGTACCGCCCGCGCAGTATTACGCCAAGACTCTGTCGCAACTACACCAAAATCGCAGCAATCCTACAACAACATCAACGGTATCAGACCATCAACAACATCCAAGCTTACAAGCAGACTACCCCGCCCTTCTAAACCCTAACCTCCTCTCTTTCCTGCATTATTCCAGCAATCGCAAGTTTGCTTGCAAGATAGGGTGGAAATGCAAGAAAATTCAAGCTAGCTCATTAAAGCTTAAGAAACAGTCAGCCGCTAACAACAATGCCTAGGTCAATCGCCAAAAGAAAGGTAAGCCCTCAGACCCTAATCCCTCGTTTATGCTACTCACTTTCTTGTACAAGCCATTGTTTCCTTACAAGACCCCAGCAAGCAAAGCCCACAACATGGAAGGAAGACAGTCAACCAAGGTTAGGCCGGATGAAGAGCTACAAACATGGACATAGACTCACCCACAACCAGTCTCAAGAGGCTATTAGAAGCCAAAGCTGCTAAGGAAGCAAGTCACAACAACAACAAAAAGACCAAGAACATCATCAACAGTGTCCAAAAGTCCAACAACCGAGACAACATCGACGGGAGCAGAAACACATATCAAAACATATTTACCACAAATATCAAAATATATTTTGATAGTCGTTACTAGCTTCCGCATGATTTGGATGTGTTAGGTTTGGAATGGGTGAAAATTGTTTTGCTAGATGTTGGTATTCTGGTTGTAATTTAATTGTGTTTGATATAAAGTATGTTTTGGATCTTCTTTTATATGTAGGTAGATGTGTTTTAAGTAGGTCGGGCATGGGCCTGGGGTTGGTTTCGATGTCCCCACAAAATAGTAGTATTTGGTTTTAAAAGTTTCTTTTTAGAGGAGATTTTTGGATTATCTTTAATTGTTTCTTTTTTTGTTTGTCATGGACGAGGCCGGTAGGCCGAGTCCATAGTTGATGCTTGTTTCTTTGTTTGTTATTTACAATGTAATTTTGGAAATCTTTTCATGTTCGGGGTTTTTTGGGGTATTATTTTTGGTTTTATTTTGAGGTGTAGATATATAGTATTTTTTAACATTATGTAATATGTTATTCGTGTTAGGGGTTTTTTGTGTGTTTTTTAGACTTATTATAGTATGTTTGTATATGGTTGTAGATGGTTGTAAAAAGGTTTTTGATGTATATTGTTTTGTTGTTGTTTTTGGTATGTGTGTTTTCGTGTTTTTGAGTTTGTGTTGTATTTTTTGTTTTGTTTGTAATTATTTATTTTGGGATTTTTAAAGTGTTTTGTACTTGTGTGTTTTTTGTATTTTATGTATTTGTTTTTATTGTTTATTGTAGTGTATTTTTTTGTGTTAGTACTTGCATATACTATGTGTTTTTGAGTACCGTAACACCATAGCACGTTCGCCACCTGACGAACGAATATTTATTTTTTTTGAAAAAATAAGGTTCGCGTCTCGAAAACTGAATTTCTCAATTTTCATTTTTTAGCAAAAAAATCAGTATAAATGACCTTAAATAGCTAAGAAATAACAAAATATTTCAAAAACTAATTTATTCTATTTTCGTTTTTCTGTCTTCAAAATTTTCTAATTTTTACGTTTTTTATTTTTAGAATTATTTTAGGACGAACCTGCTATGGTACTACGGTATTGTTATTAGGGGTTTTAGGTGTGTTCTTCTTGAGTGCCTTTGTATTATTATTTTTTTGGTTGGACATATTGGTTTTAGTGTGTATTTGTATTTTTTTTTTGATATTTATATATCTTTTTGTATTAGACTTTTTGGTGTATTTTTTAGGTATATACTTTGTATATAAGTACCGTATTTTACATACTCTGTATAGAGATACCATATTAGTATTTGTATTTTTGGTCTTTCTGGAGGCATACTATACTAAATATATATATATATATATATATATATGTATATACCTAGTACAATATTAATAGACTACTAACTATACTATACTGTATGGTAGAATACTACTGTAGTATTTAGTAAATACTATGTATTTTACTGTAGGGTCTTTAATTACTCCACGTTTTTTAGGGCTAGTCTTGCTTGTTTCATTTCTTGAAGGGCGTTGAGTGCCACCATGAGTGTGTCTTAAACCAAATCCATCTTTATGTGCAATTCATCATGTTTGGCATCATTGGCAAGTCGTTCTTCTTTCAATTTTTTCTCCAGTGACAATTCAATTTCGTGTCTCATTTTGTTGTTTTCTTCTCTCATGGATTTGTTGTTTTTTTTCGTGATGGAGATAACATCTTCTTGGTTATGGACGGCGTTGCCGTTACAAGTGTGGTCACGGTATTGATCAAAGCCTTCTTGATGTCGTTAAACCCCCATTTTTGCACCTTCTCTTTTGTTAGTGGTAGCACACCATCTGGGCTTCTTCTATGCGGAGAGAACTCTACATAATTGCCTCCAATGACAAACAATTTGTTCATGAAAGATCTATACACAATGGGATTTGTGCATTGCACATTCGCACTCCCATTGTGCATAGTTCTCACTTTCCTATGAAACCATATTGAGGCTACATTCTTATTCTCTATGATTTTAATGATCGCTTCGGTGGTATCAACCACCAACATCAAAATGGGAAGATAAGAGAGAGTAAGAGACAAAACATTTTTATGGCCTTCTCCTCGGGTGTGATATGTGGTGTGTTGCACACCTTTTTTTGTGGCCTAATAATTCCGTGGTTGGCCGCTATATGATGCTTTCTAATCTTCTCCGCTTGATAGGAAGTAGGAGCTACAATAAAAACATAGCACTCAATAGTGTTTTTTTGGATATTCATGATTTCAAAATCATGTCTTTTGAGGAAGTTATTCCTGAAGATGTCATAAAAGAGGGTGCTAGCGGTTTTAAGATTATCGCTTTTGATTTCAACCGAAATGCTATTGTTTCTTGCCACGCTACGAAAGCTCTTACATACTTTGCCCAAAAACTTCTTTGGGCAAGGTGTGTGAGAGTTCTCATGTAGTGTGTCATGGTGAAGGATAAAGGGACGGAAGCCTTGAAGCAACTTAATGCCATCAATTTCATGGTTTTGGAGGTGTAGTTTAACTACACCATTCCAAATCCCTCGTTGCCCCTCCCCCCTTTTGGCACTATAACATTGCACCGCCATAGGGTCAATAATGCCTTCGCCAAGGGGAATGTTCATTTCCTCTACCGGTTAGTGATTTTGGCTTTAGCTTCATCGTGGAGAAGCGGGGTTTCTATGTGGATTTCAAAGTGGATTTCGACATAAAAGTTCAAGGCTAATCCGTTAGTGGGTCTACCGGTATGTCAAAGAGAATTTGGGTGAGAATGTAGTGTTGTCCTACTATCTCATCCTCCCTTTCCATAGGATAAAGAACTTATGGCGTTCGTGGGAATGCCACAGTTGCTTTTAAAGTTTCTTCGGCTTCCTTAAAGATCATACCTCTAGTTACCATGTCCTCTAACGATTCATCCATAAAAATTTCGTCTTTACTATTCTCACGCCTCAGGATTTCCATGTGTTTAAAGCCAATCCAAAATTTTGGTTTCCGTAGTTCAAAATCTACGTTCACACTATCAGTTTGAGAAATGGGGGTTTTCTGAGTAAGACGTTTGAAGTTGAGGTCGTCGTTGTCTTCCTGCATGTGGTCTTGCCGTTGCTCGTCTTGGAGGGAAATGAAATTCAAAAATCAAACCACATATTGATGTAACTGATAGAGATACTTCTATTATAACATGGTTTGTTGAAGGAAATATTAACTGAAGATACTTTGTTGTTCATCAAATGTGATATAAATTTTGTACATCTAATGACGCAAGAATGTTTTTTAGGTCATCAAATTTTGTAAATAGAATTTAACCATTGAAAATTGATAATGTAGAAGTGCACAAAAACTTAAAAATAGGTGTAGCGATAGTCAGTAAAAAGGCAAACCTTTTATTAATGACTATAGGTTCACAATTACTTCTGAATTTTAATAAAGAAGATTTTTGAAATGCTTTTAAATCCTAAAGTGTTTTTGACCTCGTAGTGTCACATATGTCCTTAGGTGGAAAAAAATTGGAGAAAAAATTAGAGAAAAATTTACATTTGAATTATTTATTTTATTTTGTGCCACATGGAGTTCTTTGTGGGGGTGCCATACAGCAAAAACACAAATTAAGGCAAAATTGGAAAAAAATAATATTAATTTAAAAAATTCCAAACGCTTTGTATATGTGGGTGACAAAAAATCCAAATATGACACAAAATGTTCACAGAGTTCCAAAATTTGAGTTCCAAATTTTTTTACATGCGTTCTAAACTTCCAAGCTAAAAGCGATGATCAAAGTCACGATTGTACATAAAAACGGGAATATACATTGGTGCGAACCCAATGTCTGATCTGTTCATCTGTGCGCAAGCTTTGAGAGTGCTTGTATGTGGGGCCTTTTCGCGGTTCAAGAAGAACACCGTGCTTCTTGTTGCACCTCTTGACTATCCTCAATTGTGATAACAATGTTCTGCAAAACCTGCAGCACCTCATGCTCAATGTGAATGTCGTAATCGTGCATAATACCTTTACGTGCTTCGTTTAAATCCGTGGTCAACTACTGCCTCCCTAACTCTCGAAGCTGCAAGTTTGGAGTAGTATTCTCAAAGAAGATCTGACATATGTCATTCATTTCAAGAGTGTTTGGAGATATCATGTAATTTTAAAGAGTAATAGTTATACTACTGTGTATGCCTCCCTACTGTACTAGTACTATCCACGAGGTAGACGGAAGATAAGTGCGGGTCTTGAGCATCTGAAGAAGTGCACCAGGAAGGGTATTTCTTAGCAACTTCTTCCCTTTGTATTGGAACCACACTGCGACACTATTAACAACATTGGTATGCGTTAGAGTAACTCGATTATTTGCAAACGGTATGCCATATTTGATATATTCGTCAATGCCCTTTTGAACCATATTGTCACGGACATAGAACTTTGAGATGGGTATTGCAAAGACTAGGCCTTGAAGCCAGAGATATGTTATTGTTCAAGACTAGTTCGTGATGGGTATTGCCGTAGTTGTCCAGAGATAAGTTATTGTCCAAACTAGTTCGTGATGAATATTACCGTATTGTCCAGTGATAAGTTATTGTCCAAACTAGTTTGTGATGGGTATTGCCACCGACATAGAACCTTCTAGAATACTTCTAGAAATTCTATAGGTCCTTTGACTTTTAGGATCTTTCTAGATACTTCCTAGGGGACTCTCATAGTCTCTAGGAAGCCCCTTCAGAAGCTTCCTTAGTACTAGTATATCTAGGGGACGAGATGAGGGACTCCTCACTCTCGTCAACACAAGTTTAGGAGCACCCTTGAGTGTGCCTTGTCTTGTATCTTGTTCAACTATCGATTAGTTCAATATACTTTCTTGAGAACCACTCTTGTGTACTATTGCACTTCTTGTTCTTGGGTCCTTGTTCATGTTCTTGCTCTTATTCTCTTGTTCTCTTGTTCTTGAGTTCTTGTGTCCCTGACAGTTTGACGAGAGTGACATTGACAATACTAGAGCTTGGTCTTTCTTGATAAGAGTAGATTACCCCTTTCTTGAAAATACTAGAGCATTCTAGAGGTTGCGGATTACCCTCCTCTAGGCTAGTATTGTTGTATGTTGTAAAATTCTTTCTTGATCAAGACCGGATTACCCCTTTTTCAAGATTGGGTTTTAACATTTTTTGAAGGTTGCGGATTACCCACCTTTAAATTGTGCCTACTCATCATAGAACTCTTTAGTTTCTTTCTCTAGAGTGATTTCAAGATGTCGGGAGTTGTAGATACGAGTATAGCAGACTTAGCTGAATCAAAGCTAGACGCCGTTCTCAAAGCCATCGAAGCCTTGTCTATCAGGACCAATGAGATCGAGAGCTTTGTTTCTAGACTTCACAACGACCTCGGGGCTGGACCTTCACAAACGAGTCCTGCGCCTCAAGTTTTTCCATCCGGAGAACCATCAATTCTTCCAATTCAAGAGGAGAATCCATCTACTCAACATGTCGAGACTTTGAGGATCAAGGAGCCGCGGATCAGCCTTCCAGACAAGTTCGATGGCACACGCTCAAAGTTTCGAGGGTTTGTCAATCAAATCCAACTTATTACATTTCTTCAACCCCAACGCTATCCGACAGACGAATCGCGTGTAGGTCTAGTTGGAACCTTACTTACGGGGCAAGCTCTATCTTGGTTTGCTCCTCTCTTTGAAAAAAGATCACCGATCTTGAATAACTTCGAAATGTTCTTAGCTGCATTTGGAGAAGCTTTTGGAGAACACGACAAGATCCGTTGAGCAACAACCAAGATTCGTTCTTTGCGACAAGGATCGCGATCTGCATCTGTGTATGCATCAGATTTTCGACAATTAGCATGCGACATCAATTGGGACGAAGAAGCACTCATGAGTCAATTTCATTGGGGACTACGAGATGACGTCAAGGACCTGTTATTATCTTTGTCTGATCCTCAAACACTCAGTGAGGCAATAAGTCAAGCCGTGAAGTGTGACAATCGATTATTTCAGCGACGTCAAGATCAACGTTCTTGGACTTCATCAAAACCATATAGAAGTCCTTCTCACTCGGCTGCTTCAACAAATATTTCAAGGAGTCATTGAGAAGTAGAAGACATGCAAATTGATGCGGTACGATTCAAGCCACTTACGACACAAGAGAAGAAACGACGATTTGAAGAAGGTTAATGTTTGTATTGTGGAGAACCAGACCATAAAGCTGACAGTTGCTCCATAAAGCTGACAGTTGCTCCAAAAAGCAACACCGCCATACTTTCAAGACACGGAGCACGTTCGTGGGGGACCATCAACAATCAAAAAACGAAGAGACCCAGCCACAATAGAGACCGTGCGGTTGAACAAGTTCAAATCACAAGGTCTCTTCTTTTCCGGTCAACCCTCTCGTTGTTTTAATGTACCTTTATCTTTTATTTGTTTGAACCTTCAAACATCCGCCTTAATAGATTCAGGAGCCTCTGTTTGTTTCATAGATGAGGATTTCGTAAAACTTCACAATATTTCTTTAGTTAAAAAACCATATCCTGTTCCTGTAGAAGTAATAGATGGACGACCCTTAGCCTTAGGTCATGTCACCCACGAAACTATTCCTTTAGAAATAGAGTTAGAAGGTCATAATAGTTTTCTTGTTTTTAATGTCATTAAAACCCCTACAAGCTCTATCATACTAGGACTATCTTGGCTTAGAAAATACAATCTCAATATAGATTGGAGTACCCTCAAAATCAAGTCATTTCCTAGCACTACAATTCCCCCAACACAACCAACTAGGTCCAAAATTCGTCACCCTAAACCATTGTTCATTGGAGCAAAGGCTTTTATGAGAGCTGCAAAACACAGCAATTCGTTTGCTATTTATGCAACTCCGGCTCGTGATGAAGCAACTATAGTTACGAGTATTCCGGATCAGTATAAGGAGTTTCAAGATGTTTTTGAGAAGAAAAATGCTGATATTTTACCGGAGCATCGACCTTATGACTGCGCGATTGATCTGCAAGACGGCGCGCAACCACCTTTTGGCCCGATTTACAACCTCTCGCAAAACGAACTCGTAGCGTTGAAGGAATATATTGAAGAAAATCTCGCCAAAAACTTCATCCGTCACTCGAAGTCTCTAGCTGGTGCCCCTATACTCTTTGTCAAGAAGAAGAACGGCTCTTTACGAATGTGTGTTGATTATCGCGGCCTGAACAAGATTATTGTGAAGAATCGATACCCGTTGCCGTTGATATCTGGACTTCTAGATCAACTTGGACAGGCCAAGATCTTTACGAAGATTGATTTACGCGGAGCTTACAACCTAGTACGCGTTAAAGAAGGGGACGAATGGAAAACTGCATTTCGAACAAGGTATGGTCATTTTGAATACAATGTCATGCCTTTTGGACTTACAAATGCACCTGCCATATTTCAACATTTGATGAACGACGTCTTCCGGGAATTTTTGGATAAGTTTGTCGTGTGCTATTTGGATGACATCTTAATCTATTCCAAGAATGTTGAAGAACATGAAGAACATGTGAAGCTTGTATTACAAAAATTACGAGATGCTGGATTATACGCAAAAGCAGAAAAGTGCGTATTTCATCAACCGCAAGTGGAGTTTCTTGGGTATATTATTTCCAATGAAGGCTTATCTATGGATCCAAAGAAGATTGAAGCTATCACGAATTGGTTAACTCCCCGAACGGTACGTGATGTACAATGTTTTCTCGGATTTGCTAATTTTTATCGAATTTTCATCCAGAATTATTCTCAAATTGCTGCTGCATTGACTCGATTGAAATGCAAAGACAAGCTCGATTGGGGACTTGAAGCGGAGAATGCTTTTGAAAATCTGAAGACTGCTTTTACAACGGCTCCAATTTTGATTCATCCAGACTTCTCAAAACCATTTTACATGGAGACTGATGCATCAGACTTTGCATTAGGTGCAGTATTATCGCAAAAAGGAGATGACGCAAAACTTCATCCAGTTGCGTTCTATTTTAGAAAATTCTCTGCTGCAGAAATCAACTACGAGATCCATGACAAAGAACTACTTGCTATAGTGGACTCGTTTCAAGAATGGCGTCATTTTCTTGAAGGCGCTTCGCACCAGGTGACTGTATACACAGATCACAAAAATCTTGAATATTTTATGTCAGCTCGTGTATTAAATCGTCGACAAGCTCGTTGGAACATGTCATTATCTCGTTTTGACTTTGTCATCACATATCGACCAGGAAGACAACAAGGATTATCAGATGCTTTGTCTCGAAGATCCTATCTTGCGCCTAAAGAAGGAGAAGCTGCGTATGACCAACAACGAACAATTCTTTTGAAAACCGAGCAAATTCGAGTTCATGGAGCGACTATGGTAATGCCAGTTGACTCATCATTTCTTGACCAAGTTCGTGCAATATCAGCAATGGACCCTCTTGTTCTTGACATTCAGCGTCGCCCTGCTACTGATCGCAACAATTTCAAGTTTGTGGATGACCTCTTGTATTTTGAGGAGCGCTTGTATATTCCAGAAGGTTCTACACGCCTTCGAATTCTTCAAGCCCGTCATGATTTTCCTGCAGCCGGACATTTTGGGTTCAACAAGACGTTAGAACTCATTTCTCGAGATTTTTGGTGGCCTCAGATGTGGAAGACTGTCAAAGACTATGTCCTTTCTTGTGACACTTGTTCTAGATCGAAGAATCCACGACATCGTCCGTATGGACTCTTGCAGCCGCTGCCTATTCCAAATCAGCCATGGTCTTCTGTTTCTATGGATTTCATCACCGATTTACCTCTATTGAAGTCATTTGACACCATATTCGTGGTTGTTGACCGATTGACAAAAATAGCACATTTCATTCCTTGCAAGAAGACAATCACCGGAGAAGAGACAGCAAGATTATTTTTGGACAACATTTATCGATATCATGGATTACCAGATGACATCGTTTCAGATCGTGGACCGCAATTTGTCTCTAAATTTTGGAGATCTCTTTTTGAAATCTTGAAGGTGCAAATCAAACTCTCTTCTGCTTTTCATCCTCAAACTGATGGCCAAACGGAGCGTGTAAACCAAGTATTGGAGCAGTATTTGCGTTGCAACATCAACTATCAACAAGACGATTGGACTTTGCACTTGCCATTGGCTAAGTTTGCATATAATAATACCGTCCATGCTTCGACTCAACAAACGCCATTCTATGCCAACTATGGATATCATCCAAAGTTTGATATGTTAAAACCGATAGAGAATGAGAATCCGGCAGCAGTCGACTTTGCAACAAGATTATCAGAACTCCATGCGTTGATGAAGATTCATTTAGGAGAAGCCCAAGATCGCTACAAAGGCGCCGCAGATAAACTTAGAAAGAAATCACCGTCATTCCTAATTGACGACAAAGTATGGCTTATTCGGCGCAATATCAAGACTACAAGACCATGTGATAAGTTGGACTATCGTCGATTAGGACCATTCCTTATTCAGCAACAAGTCAATCCGGTGGCTTTTCGGTTAGACCTACCAGCATCTATGAAGGTACATCCTGTTTTTCATGTGTCACTGTTAGAACCATACAAAGAGTCGAATATACCAGGAAGAAAGCAACCACCACCGCCCAGCATTGAAGTTGATACCCACGAGGAATATGAAGTTGAAAAAGTACTTGATTCGCGGCGAAGACAAGGCAAATTAGAATATCTTATACACTGGCGTGGTTACGACATCAATGAACGGACGTGGGAACCAGCAATAAATGTCGTTGGCGCGCCTCAAAAGGTACAGGAATTTCATCAACGTTATCCTGATAAGCCACGACCTATTCAATGATAACTTCAACTTGAAGCTTTTCCGTTGAGAGCTGTATATAAAGAGGGGAGAGCAATCAAAGAGCAACACAACTCTCAACCTCAGAAACATCTTCTCTTGTACTTCTTTTCTTCTCAATATGTCTAATTGGAAGGTATTCCAAGACTCTTTAGATTCTGAATCGCAACCGGAGTCTGAGCGTGAGCTGTCTTTATCACAATTGCCGAACCAGCCTGTAGATCCTTTGCCACCACAAGAGCCTCGAAACGAAGCTGGACCTTCTCAACAACGAAGACGGCCTCGAAATGAAGAACCTCTTGAACCACGGCAACGTCGAAAAATACCCAGTAGCAGATCGTTGGTGATTGTCATCGAAGTAGAACCTGCTTTTGAAGGTCGCCCGGAAGCAGTATTTGAAGGACTTTTTTGCAACGAAGACACAGAAGTCCAAGCATGGTCTCAAGTAGCGGGCGTCGGTCACTATCGCTGGTTGCAAGGGCCCTTAAACCACTTAACTCGCGCTAGACAACTTGAGTATGTCGGAGAAACCATGAGACATATTTTTTATTTTCTTCGCCTCTGATCGAGAGTCCACAACAACACTCCTCGTGAAGACTCGTCGCTAGAGAGGGAGGTGATGTCACGGACATAGAACCTTGAGATGGGTATTGCAAAGACTAGGCCTTGAAGCCAGAGATATGTTATTGTTCAAGACTAGTTCGTGATGGGTATTGCCGTAGTTGTCCAGAGATAAGTTATTGTCCAAACTAGTTCGTGATGAATATTGCCGTATTGTCCAGTGATAAGTTATTGTCCAAACTAGTTCGTGATGGGTATTGCCACCGACATAGAACCTTCTAGAATACTTCTAGAAATTCTATAGGTCCTTTGACTTTTAGGATCTTTCTAGATACTTCCTAGGGGACTCTCATAGTCTCTAGGAAGCCCCTTCAGAAGCTTCCTTAGTACTAGTATATCTAGGGGACGAGATGAGGGACTCCTCACTCTCGTCAACACAAGTTTAGGAGCACCCTTGAGTGTGCCTTGTCTTGTATCTTGTTCAACTATCGATTAGTTCAATATACTTTCTTGAGAACCACTCTTGTGTACTATTGCACTTCTTGTTCTTGGGTCCTTGTTCATGTTCTTGCTCTTGTTCTCTTGTTCTCTTGTTCTCTTGTTCTTGTGTCCCTGACACATATCACCATTCACATTTTGATGATTGAATTGGGATTGATCCTCAATGCGATCTTTCACACAATAATTAATCATTTCAATGAATGTGTGCAGACTAGTACCACGAAGGACTTTTGAGGTCACGTGGTGACCAGGTGGGGCCTTCATTAGATCAATCCAACCAAGGTACATCTTAATGAGCTTACTTATTAAGGTACATGTTGTGAACATGATTCGAATCACCATTTGAAAATGCAATTTCATTAGAGCACCTCTTTTCAGTGGAACATAAACCGGCAATGCATTCTTTGCCAATGAAGTCCTCAACCATCACAAATAAGTGCAACAGAATGTCAGCTGACTCCACAGCTATAATCACACTGACATTCATCAATTTTAGTTGAGCTGCCCGTTTGGCGGCACGTGACTTATTGAGACTTGCAACTACTGATTTCGTTGGTGTACTTGTAGAGGTTTCTTCATTTTGGGGAGCTTCTGTAGCTTAAAAGGCTTTCTAAAGCTTTTTGGGGGCTTTTGAGGAGCTGGAAGTTTCTTTGCACCTACAGTTATTTCGACAGATACAACTGCAGCTCTTTTCAGTAGAGACTTTGATGGACAACCTTGAGGTGTCTCCAAAAATGCTCCAAGGTGCAAAACAAAGGCTGGCACTTTCAAATTTTTTTTCATAGTAGCTGCCATTGGTTGTGTAACCAATGCATCTGGACTGCAGCCTTCAATACTTGCGATGTAGAAACCATTGGGCTTATGTGAACCGTCAAGTCGGCACTTACTATTTAGGGTTATAAATTTTTGATTTTGTCAATATTAGGGTGTTTATGTAAATAAATGAATAAAATAATAAACAATTGTGAAAAATATTAAAAAGTACAAACGAGGGATTTTTTTACCTATTTTATTGTTGTTTTAATCTTGTAAATTTGAGAAAGTAAAATATTAAATTAGTTACATTGATAGATTTTTACGTTAGAAATGCAATGTTGCAAAAATTAAGAGTTTGATCAGCGACCGAGATAGAATTACTATAAGACATGACTATTTAAACTTCTTTTGGACCCTATATAGAGGGAATGCCCTCTAGATAAAAATGTAAAAGGGAACAACATATTAAAAGAAGTTATGATTAATTACTATTTTTTATAGGTGATAATTAATCTTATAAAGGGAAGAAGATGAATGAGATAATATAATCTCTACTAAAGGGTTGAAAGTAGACTTTGAGAACTCTTATTGAAGTTGTAAAGTTTTTGCCTATTTACAGAGGTTATACGCAATTACTAAAGACTGTAAGTAGGCTTTGAAAATCTATAGTAAATAAATAGATGGTGTTAATTTAGTCCAAAAAAATGTTACAAGGACCTTAGCTACCTAGATTAAGATAACAAAATTTGGTAATCATCGGAATTAGGGAACTATTTTTTTCAAAAGCTAAGATTTGACCGTAAATTTTGCTGAAAAGTCAAAAAGTCAGCCGGAATCGTACAAACCAACCGAGAGTCCGATTGAAGTTTTAATAGAAATGTTTTTCATTTAAAGAGGCCTTTCAAAATTAACGATGAAATCAATTGAAGTAAAAATTTCATTTTTCAATTGGTGGTAAATCTTGCGGGGGATAAAAGGCTAAAATGGAGTAAAATCGGTTTAAATGTCTATTTTAGTGCATAAAATACTCTGACTATGCTGATTTTGACATTTTGAATCTAATAATGAAATTTATGTGTCAATCTAAGCTATATTTAGAAAGTTACTTTTTATGTCATATAGTAAATTAACTTTAAGATTTAATTGAGTTTTTTTTTTCTCAATTATTTAAAAATAATAGAATCGTCAACGAAGAGCATCTGGAGTAATGTGCGTATGTGTTTGTGAAGTGGAACGTATGTATGTGTTTGTGGGATTTGTATATGTTGTGTATGTTTGTAAGTGTATATGTGGGTATTTGAGTGGAAAAATACATCGTGATTAATACAAAGGTAGTATATCTTGAGAGATCTTCAAATTGGGTATATGTGTGTAGAAGTGGTGTGAAAGAATTTTTTGAATACATATTCTATGTATAAATACTGTATTTTGATGCATAGTTGTATTTAGTATTTGATATACATAATTTTATTATTATTTTTGGTCTTTTGTTTGAATACATACTATGTGTATAGATATCGTATTAGTATCTATATTTTTGGTATTTTTTAAAGGCATACTATACTACATACTATGTATGTATAATTAATATTATACGAATAGACTATTAAGTATGTCATACTATATAGTAGAGTATTATTGTAATATCTAATGTACACTATGTATTCTACTTTGAGATCTTCAATCACTCCATGTGTTTTGGAGTTGACCTTGATCATTTGATTTCTTGAATTTTTTTGAGTGCCCACATGAGAGCCATAAATAAAATATATTTTGTTTTGTAATTCTTCATGCTTGACATTGTTGATGAGCCGGTTTTCTTTCATTTTTTTCTCCATTGTCAATTTCATTTCTTCTCTTATTTTCTTGTTTTCTTCTCTCATCGTTTAGTTACTTTCTTTCATGAAATTACATCCACCTTTGTAATGGAGGGTCTTAAAGACAGATCTTGTAAAAGATCTTTAAATTGAGCATACGTGTGTGAAAGTGACGTGAAGAAAAGCCAAATTGAAGTATCAAACTCATTCAAAGATGGTATGTACACTCATCACTCTTAAACACATTCATTTAAATAAGTAAATTATTTTAAACAAAACTTCATCCGTCTATACTGTCAATAATGCACATTCATTTTTGATGAATTTTATATTTTTATAAATGACATAAAATTGAGATGAGTGTGATGTGATTATTTTTCTGAAAACTGATTTCATTAAAAAAATCATCGCACATTGCTTTCAAGAAGTAAAATAGTTGAAAAAACGTAGCAAAACTTCATTCATTCGTAGTTACTATTTTGTACGTCTATTTTTAATGAATTTTATATTTTTATAAATGACATGTAATAAAGAAGAGCGTGATGTGGTTAATTTTTAAAAAAATTAATTAATTAAAAAATGATTGAACGTTATCTTTCAAAGAGTGAAATGAATGAAAACATTGTGATAAAACTTTATTCATTTATTACTTCTAATTTGTAGATCCGTTTTTAATGAGTTTTATGTTTTTATAAATGCCATAAGAGATGTAAAAGTTTAGTATAGTCTAATTTTTAAAATATTTTAATTTGGAAAAAATCACTTCGGCAGTCTAGAGATAAAATTGGAAATTGTAGTTTTTGGCTTAAAAATCACTCAAAACGTAAAAATTCATGACTTTCACATACCTTTTGAAATTAGATTTATTTCAGCATTTTAAAAATGTTATAAACTTTATTTTAAGATTATCCAAAAAAAATTAACAAAAATTTATAAAATTAAGAGTATTCATTGCTTGGAAGGACTACAAAAAAATTAGAATGAGCAATTAACTTAATGATTGATGAAAACTTGTACTAATTATATAATTAGTCACTTGTCTCATTTAATTACTCGTATGTGAGATAAGGGGAGAATTTTCTACTTACAACCTACTTTAGGTTGTGCTTGTCTGTCTTCCTACAGCTGACGATAGTGACATCTGATGAGCTCAAAACAAATTCATATAAAATCTAAAAATAAATCAAATGTCAACAAGACGAAATTGCAGTATAGTTACAGAGAAAAAAAGGAGATTACGCACGTGCGCTTATGCCGAAGAATCTCAATTTCTGCTCACACTCCTTGATCTCTGCGCATGTCGAAACCTCAGAACTCATGCGGAGATTAAAATCCTTTGAAACCCTTTCAATCTCTCACCAATCTCTTACCGAACGAACCTCTGCGCCTTACACCTTGCCAAAACATTACTCTCATTAAAGCCCACAAATCCTCGCAAAAGTGTGGAATAAAAGAAAGCGGGGGGAGAAAATAGGGATTATGCACCTACGTCTTCGCTGAAGAACGCTTGCCGACTCGCTCACGAACACTCGATGGACTACCCGTTCACATACACACTCGCTGTCACACACTCTCGCAGAGATCCGCACTCATATAGATCGAGAACTCGTACAGACTCGCTCTGAGAATCTGCTCACAGATCTGCCATCGCCACCGACACGCTCCTCCCACTCCACTCTCTCACAAACACGTTCGTCCGCATACTCACAGACAGATCGCCACTCACGCTCCTCTGGACACAAATTGCAGAGATGATACACATATGGCTCGCACTCACGCGCTACTAACAGTTGAAACTCATGCAATCACCACTCACGGTTCAAAAACTCTCGATCATCTCACTCACCCTCGTGCACTCGCCATCGCCATAGCAGTCGAGTGAGACATGTGAGAGTAGAGTCGAGTGAGACAACTAGAACCTCTTGCATACGTGGAGGCCTGAACCCCTTGCCTACGTGGAGGTTTCCAATTTTTTTGCATTGAACCCCATGTTTACGTGGACCCCCTAAAAATATACCATGACCGTCTTTTTCGGGCCCCGTGTTTTCCGGGCCAGCGTTGATTCATAATTTTGGGATCATAGTGAAACTAAATTTGAGGTATCTTTTTTTCATATAACACTTGTTTCGTTAAAAGTGCACGTGCTGTATAAAAAGTGCACGTGCTGAAATTTTGTACGTTTGAAGAGAGTATAGTCATATTTAACCGATTTTAAACGAAAACTGAATGTACATAAATTTTAGAAACATTCAATCAATGTTGTTAATATTTGCATGTCCATAATGAAAAGTACCATTCAATTTCACGTTCATTTGTATACAATCCAATTCATGCATTCATAACTAAAAACATACAACTCCATGGAAAATTTGTAAAATACAAATTGCAAAAAATTGGTGATAGAAATCGCACATCTAACGGTACAGATAGAATCTAAAATTCATAATGTTTAACTTTTATTTATACATCAAGTTCTAAATATCCCTCTTAGTTGCATTTTTATAATGCATCCTCGTAAAACTGCCCAATTGAACAAGGATGAGGGCATTTAGGGATTAACATAAAAACTTTAAAGGAGGTAGGCATGTGTCCACCCCCATTTGTACTCAAAGATTTTTACCTAAAAACTATAGAAGGAGGTGGGCATGTGCCGCCCCCCTTTGTGCTCAAATTTTTTTACTTAAAAACTTTAAAAGGGAGTGAGCACATGCCTACTCCTTTGCTAACCAAAGGGGTGGATAAGGACTCTAAACCCTATACTCTAAAAAATTTGTTGCAAAAAAATTCTTCCTGGGTTACTTTTTACACCTTGACTTCTATAATACCACATACCCTATTATCTTGAAACAAACACACCTAATTAAATCAAAACTCAACATGCGATTTTAACCCTCCACCTTGAGGTACAAGTGGACTTCTCAAAATCAGTGCTAAAAACATTATCAAACTAACATGTGTGTATTACCCGTCAACATGCAGCAAAGAATGGAATTCTATAGTGAGACATGAGAAGAAAGTTGAACATCATGCGCCGGCATCCCACTCTCATTAGTGCGATGCTTGGTTTGCACCATTCTCCGTTTCCTCAAAGCGCCTTCAAAACCATCTTCCTGCACTTCCATTTGCCATCTCCGGCAGTCATTTCATCAAGAATTCTTTGAAATTCGCCGATATTATTGTGTTTTCCAAGGTATTAGTGAGAGTGGAGTCGGGCGAGATGGAGAGCAGTGTGGATTTTGTCTGGGAATATCACTTCGACTTGATCGTCAGCTACGGCACGGTGTTAGTGATCTTCCCACTCGTCATCGACATGTCTTCTCTCGACAACTTCGAACCATTCGATCGCGTGCTCTTGTGAAAAGGTGAAGACGTCGACCTTGCACAGTCGCACACTGCATGGAGTCCAGCGAGCTTCCCGCTTTCACCTGGAGTCAGTATTGAATGGTCTTGCTTTTCGTCAAGTTCTGAATGTTGTGGCAGTCAAGTATTAAATGTCTGCGGCGGAGCGCATTGAGCATGAGGCGAACCCTAGGGTACATTCACAGTAACACGACCCAAGGAAACTGTAACCAGTGATTAATTTAATGGATTGTTAAGCAATAATCTTATCATATGAATTGATAATGCAATATAAATTAGTAACTACATATAATATATGTCATTATACAATATACTAAAGTTTGATAATGTTTGGGAAGTTATTGGTACTCCAAAACGACTAAAATATGGTCGTAACCAGTCGTTAATAACGACTAAAATGTGCTAAAATGTTCAAAATATGTCGCAAAATGTCCTTAAATTTTTCTAATATCTACATAAATTGAAGATATTATTTTCTAAGCACTCATCATGAGTCGTTATAACTGGGCGGGGTTGGGTCGTGTTACTGTGAATGTACCCCCTAACCCTAATTCCCATATTCGATTACCCGGGCTGTCCTGACACCGTATCAGGAATTTCTGAAGGCGGTGGTGGTGTACAAGAAGAAAACAGAGAAGATGACAACGCAATCCCTATGGATTAGTGAACGATTAGCGGTTAACCAGCGAGAGTCACGCGCAAATGCTCGCTCGTTCTCACGTACAGATCGGCGTACTAGTAGTGAATGATTCTCTGCAACAAGATTTTTTGCTTGGACGATGAGGGGCTGATGGTGGTGGTTCCATCGGCCTTGTGATGCACAGTGGGTGCAATAGCCTCTTCTGAAACGCTTGCAGTTTCGGGGCCGATAACCTTCTCATCGTCGGAGGACGACAACGACGACGAACTCCTAGATATGTGATGCAGAAAGCCGCTGCGTGTCTTGGATTTGTGTCTGCGGTTCTTGCGACCGCCGAGGAGGTTGAAGTGCCCCGGGTTAACAAAATCCCCAACCACCAGTTTAGCAGATGGAGGACGAGTTCTCTACTCTGAGCAGGTGCCTAAAGGTTCAAAAGATTCATAGTTCTTAAATGACAATTTAATCGATCACATTGTCAAAGTTACAACTCAGATTGTGACCAAGTTTTATACCACCCAAACCAGATGTGACTCATTGAGAATTTGGTTTTTGCATGAAGAAAGATTATCCTCTGGATCATGAGTCGGACTCAATAATTAGTGATCAAAGGGGAGCTTTGGTTCCCATCCACCATGCCAGTGAATTCTCATGCACAACTGTTGCTGAGGTTTAGAAGAAGACTGATGCATTGCCTCAGGAATGAGGTGGTTTGAATTTGTATTGCATTATGTGGAGAGCTCCATCAAAATGTGTGTCATGCCGCCTCATATGATGCAGAGCGAGTTTTGGCCGCTACAGGAGGGAGCTCAATATTTCGACGACATCATCATTGTAGGAGCCAGGCCATTAGGGCCAACTCAATTGTGACTCATTGAAAATAAATTTCAAAAAGTACAGAGGATAGGCATGTGCCCACTCCCCTTGTGGCTAAGTTCTCATCTTTGAGAACTTGACACAAGGGAGGTGGGCACATGCCCACCCCTCATTGTTGCAAAGATTGTGGAAACACACTTAAGCTAGTGTACACTTAAGTAGTGAGAATATGAGGCACTAAGCTCATTGAATGTGGGAATTATAGATAGCTTTGGAAAGCTAGGAGCCAGCCACTTGAAAGACCAAGATTAAGTCCTAAATGAGGTTCCCTTTATTAACCCTAATGGCTTGATCTAAAAGGACTCTATTGATGAATATATGACTACAAATTTCTCATCTTCCAGAACTTGCCACAAGGGGGGTGGGCACATGCCCACTCCTCCATGAAAATAAATTTCAAAAAGTACATGGATTAGCCATGTGTCCATCCCCTGCCCTAAATTAGAAGTTGATTGTTTAGAATTTATAAGTAAATTTTACCAAATTCAAATAAACTGTTTTTTGAAGAATGTAGAAAACTATACTTCTTCACATTTTTCAAATGTTTTAAACAATCAAGAGGGAGTTGTAGAGAAGCAATGAACTAGTCTTGTAATCAAAACCATTTTGAGTCACTCCCAAATGATATGGGATGAAAGAACTTGCAAATTTATGCAAGTTTTCACTATATCTCAAGATATTTTAGTGCCTAATTGAGTATAGTATAGTTATCATTTGAGTTTGAAAAGTGTTCATTTAAGAAAAGTTAGAAGATCGAATTATCTTTCCACTCCAATATTAATTTTACGATTTGTGATATGGAAAAATTTCAGCAAGATTATGAAGAACGTACATGAGATCAAAAAAATATATATGTTGTGATTAGAATTGTGGAGTTCATTTTTCATTTTTGAGAAACCGCCATAAAGAGGGTGGGTACAAGCCCACCCCTTCATTCAATTTTAATTTTTAAAGAAGTATAAGGGATAGGCATGTAGCCACCCCTCTTGAGGGAAAATTTCATTTGTATCTATAGCTACAAGTTATGCAAAGAATGTAGTAGTTCATTTATCTCTAAACGACTCTTAAAAGTATAGGGTTTTAAGGTTCTTTGAGGTTAGAGAATGGTTTAGGGAAATTAGTTAGTATTTATAGTAATTAGTGAGGCATGAACAAATCATTGTTGTCTTGTTGACATGTATATGTTTGAGAGAACATTATGATCGGAATTGCGTTGTACATGTGCATTTAGGTTATAAAAACAAATTGTTTTCTTCATTTAATTTAATGTTTTCATATGTGTATTGTGCAAATCACTATTACTAGAAACAAATGAAAATGGCTAGGGTTTTACATGCCTAACCCCCTTTGTTATCAAACTTTTCTACCGGGTGATTTTAGTAGGGAGTATATAAGTTCCCAACCCCCTTTGCTATCAAAAAAGATTATCCCAAAATTACAGGGAAAAGTAGGCACGTGCCCACACTCCTTTAGTATCAAACTTTTCTATTTAATTCTTTTAGAGAGGGTAGGCATGTGCCCACCCCCCTTAAGCCCCCTATTTGCAATAGATCATCGTATGAATCTACATTTACACTGAAAAACTAAGATATAAAGGATAATCTGTAACTTAATATAAATGAAAATTGCTCAGTAAGGATAGTGAGATTTAAAATCATCAACTACTTCAATATATACATATGTTTGAAATGGATGCCTTTATATTTGATGCATAATTTTTTACAAAAAAATAGTACATGCATATACAGAATGTAGGTCATTTTTTGACATCACATATAGCTTATGGTATAAATCACAAAAAAAAATAGTGCACATGGCTATGTGCACTTTTAACGAAACAAGTGTTATATGTTATTTTTTTCATTAATGTGGATAAATTATTGAATAATAAAAAATACCAAAAACATTAGTACTACTAATTGGAATATTCTTAAGTAGAATCATCAACACAACTTGAACGCAAATTGATAATAATATAATAATATATTCTTATATCCTCTTCTCTAATTTTACTTCTTTTATCAAACATATTCAAAAATATTCTGCAAATACTTTCAAAATATTGAAGATATTTGAACATATTATCAAAAAAAAAAATAATGAAAAGAGAAATTTAAAATTGAATGGAAATTTAAATATCCATTGGTGAGACCCATTGATTTACCTGAGACAAACGAAACTCAAATGTATATTTAGTGAGTAATTTAAGACCAAAAGTTTTCGAAGGAATGAAGATGATTCTATTACTTTGCAAAGTTTTAAATTAAAAATATTTAATTTGTCTCGCACGCATGCATGTCTATGCTTGCACTATAAAGTGGGTTGTTGTATTGAGTGTTTCCCTCCAAACAAATTGTTGACCAACCAATGCACATTCACTTTTCCAGCACCAGAGAATTATCTAAGGTGTTGGTGGAGATGCTCCTAGGTATAGAATGGACTCCGTTTCAAGCATCTCCACCAACAACTCTGAATTGCACTACGAAGGTCATCCAAAAACCAAAGAACACTCAAACCATGAAATTCCAGACTCTAAAAATAGTAAGTAAACGACTCACATCATGCATTATGCAATCATGACGTACAATCAAGAAGAGAATATACATTAGCTTGAGTCATTTTGAGGGCCTTGAACTAAATTGTTGTGTTCAGTGTTATAAGGTTCTTCAGCCCTTGCAAGGGTTCATCCTTTTGCTTTCACCACATGAAAGATAAAAAAATTCAAAACATGTGATTTTTGAGGCGGGGCTATTGTGGACTTTCAACTAAAAAATTACATGGCATGTCCAATATTCCAAAATGTGCTACAACAATTTTTGTGCAACGATACTTATTCCTAAATACAGCTTACAAGGGTTAAAGAACCTTACGGTCTCGCCCTCCAAACAAAGGTAGGAGCACCTAAAACCAACAATGTACCTAATTGCGACAAAATCTAAAGCATGCAATCATTTTAAAACGTAAATCTAGGCACATCATAAAGCTTTCATTGTATGTTGACCAAAATGATAAGCTATCTATGGTCTACCTAGATCTATGTTCTAAAATGACTATCAAGCCTAGATTTTGTCGCGATTAAGTACAATATTGATTTTAGGTGCTCCTCCTTAAAGTTGACCATTTCCATTTTCGAGAGCCCGAGAGCTATCCAGGAGCTATCCAGAGCGCTATCCAGAGGGCTATCGAGAGGGCTTTCCAGGGGCTATCCAGGGTGCCGGTGGAGATAATCCCACGCTAAAAAACAGAGATGCCTCTCTCGAATGAAGCCGGCCTCACAAGACCCTCCCCCGCCTCGCACAAGACCCTCCCCGGCCTCTCACCTGCACAGGAACAACAAGAGGGCGGCCGGGCGGGCGGCCTCTCAGCTGGCTCCACATTACCCCTGAGAATATGCTGCTGGTTTTCATCAGCAGCTTCCTTGTGTACTACGTGACACCTCGCAGGTACTTTTTCTCCCGCAACCCCTTAGGGTTTCTCACAGCTTATTTCTGCCTACTCACGCAGTGGCAACAAGCAGTCTCAGCTCCGGCCTCTCCAATTCCCCTCGCTGTAAGTAATCTCCCTTTGTCGGTTCTGTCAGTTGCGACATGATATTCTTGGTGTAAGAAATGGCTTAGAATTATTCTTGCATGCGCAATTCGTTTATGTTGTCGCTGTTCAATTTGTGTGGACTCGGATATTTCTAAGGTTTTTGAAAAACATATTCTTAGTGGAACAAGAAATGATTCTTGTATGTGAATTTTGTTTATGTTGCAATTTTCGGCACTCGTACATTTCTAAGAGTTTTTTTGGAAAACATTTTTTCTTTATGTAGGAGTGGAATAAGAAATGGCTTAATGATTCTTTGTGCATGTTGCCGCTGATCAATTCTGTGCACTCGTACAGGTTCTTATGTAAGATTGGAATAAGAAATGGCTTAGAATGATTCTTGTATGTGCAATTTCTTTATGTTGCCGCTGTTCAATTTTTGTGGACTCGGAACATTTCGGAAACAAATTCTTCTTATGTAGGAGTAGAATAAGAAATGGCTTAGAATGATTCGTGTATGCGTAATTTCTTTCTGTTGCCGCTGATCAATTCTGTGGACTCGGACATTTCTAAGGTTTTTTGAAAAACATATTCTTCTTATGTAGTCGTGGAACAAGAAATGATTCTTGTATGTGAATTTTGTTTATGTTGCTGCTGATCAATTTTCGGCACTCGTACATTTCTAAGATTTTTTGTGGAAAAAAATTCTTCCTTATGTGGGAGTGTAATAAGAAATGGCTTAGAATGATTCTTTGTCCATGCTGCTGCTGATCAATTCTGTGCACTCGTACAGGTTCTTATGTAAGATTGGAATAAGAAATGGCATAGAATGATTCTTGTATGTGCAATTTCTTTATGTTGCCGCTGATCAATTCTGTGCACTCGTACATTTCTAAGATTTCTTTTGGAAAAAAATTCTTCTTATGTAGGAGTAGAATAAGAAATGGCTTAGAATGATTCGTGTATACGTAATTTCTTTCTGTTGCCGCTGATCAATTCATTGGACTCGGACATTTCTAAGGTTTTTTGAAAAACATATTCTTCTTATGTAGTCGTGGAACAAGAAATGATTCTTGTATGTGAATTTTGTTTATGTTGCAATTTTCGGCACTCGTACGTTTCTAAGATTTTTTTTGAAAATATTTCTTCTTTATGTAGGAGTGGAATAAGAAATGGCTTAGAATGATTCTTTGTGCATGTTGCTGCTGATCAATTCTGTGCACTCGTATAGGTTCTTATGTAAGATTGGAATAAGAAATGGCTTAGAATGATTCTTGTATGTGCAATTTCTTTATGTTGCCGCTGATCAATTCTGTGCACTCGTACATTTCTTTTGGAAAAAAATTCTTCTTATGTAGGAGCGGAGTAAGAAATGACTTCGAATGATTCTTTGTTTATGTTGCCGCTGGTTAATTCCGTGGACTCGTACATTTCTTTATTGAAATCAAATTCTTCTTACGTAGGAGCTGAGTGAACTCACAGTTCGCCATTTTGCTTACAGGAATTTAAACATGAAGTCTCCAAGCCGCACTTCCTGCGGCTTGGTGTGTCTGCTCTTCGTCCTGTCACTTCTCGTAACCCCGTCAATTGCGAGGACAAGAATTGATGGACCGATCAAGGTGATAGTAGTGATGGTGATGGAGAATCGGTCATTCGATCACATGTTAGGGTGGCTGAAAACCCTGAACCCGGAGATAGACGGGTTGACTGGCAACGAGTGCAATCGCTTGAACGTTACTGACCCTGCCTCGGACTTGGTCTGCGTTTCCGACATTGCCGAGTTCGTCGACCCCGACCCTGGCCACTCGTTCCAAGCCATTCAGGAGCAGATCTATGGGAGCAATGATACCTCTGCTAATCCTCCTCCTATGAATGGATTCGCTCAGCAAGCCGAGAGCATGTACTACGAGGGTTTCTCGAAAACAGTCATGAGTGGCTTCAGGTAATCCTTTTACGTGTAAAGAGGTGGTTTCAAAATGATCGTGCAAAATCAAATGGAGCCTGACTTTGTATCACTGAAGAACATTGCAGGTGCTGGTCAAAAACTAAAATAAAATTCTATAATGGAGCACCTACTCAAAAGTGCGGCCTAATTGCATACTCCCTCTGTCCGGAAATAATTGTCCTAGTTTTGGCATTTTTTTTGTTGCAATATTTGTCCTATTTTTTGTGCTTCAACTGGGGCGGACAACGAGCCCTGTTCACTTTGAATGGAGAGTGACACAAAAACTATATACTACTATTACAGATAGACCATTTTTCATGTACTGAGACGCCTTTTATTGGCAAACTAGGACAGTTATTTCCGGACAGAGGGAGTACTGTGGAAAATCAAATGGGGCCTAATTTTATATCACTGAAGAATATTGCTGGTGTTGGTCAAATACTAAAATAAAATTCTATAATGGAGCACCTACTTAAAAGTGCTAATAAAACACATGCGGCCTAATTGTATTTCACTGAAGAACATTGCACATTTTAGTTCAAAAACTAAATAAAATTGTATGTTGGAGCATGTTCTCAAAAGTGCTAATAAACATGAGGATCTCTTGGTCCTCTGGGGACTGAAAAGGGTCGTGTTTGATCAACCTGCAACTTATAATACGCCATGTGGAGATTAACCCCTAAAGGACCAATCCCAAATTGGGCCTCATGTTTTTTAATAGCACTTTTGAATAGGTCCTATGTGGACTTTCTTTTATCCAAAACTTATATGTTTTTAAATCAACACATGCAATGTTCTTCACTGATAAAAAAATCCGACCCCATGTGAGTTATATTTTCCACAAAATGATCGATTGATTTTTTCGTTTTGAAACCATGAATCCTTGGTCCTTGAAAGTTCCTGGTACCTAATGTTAATTATGTGATGATGCAGGCCAGAGGTTGTCCCTGCATACAAAGCGTTGGCTACGGAGTTTGCCGTCTTCGACAGGTGGTTTGCGTCAGTGCCAACTTCTACACAACCGAACAGGTTTTACGTGCACTCAGCAACTTCGTTCGGGGCCATGAGTAACGTGAAAGAGGAGTTAGTGGCAGGGTTCCCTCAGAAGACCATTTTCGATTCAGTTGTAAACGCTGGGCATTCTGTTGGCATCTACTATCAAAACATTCCTGCCACGTTGTTCTACCGCAACTTGCGCAAGGTCAAATTCGTGAACAAGTTTCACGATTACTCCCTCAAGTTCAAGCAACATGCCAGGCGGGGGGTCCTGCCGAACTACGTGGTCGTGGAGCAACGGTACTTCGACATGAAGATGCTGCCAGCAAATGACGACCATCCTTCGCATGATGTTTCCGAGGGCCAAGCTTTCGTGAAAGAGGTTTATGAAACCTTGCGTGCTAGCCCTCAGTGGAACGAGATGCTGTTCGTGATCACTTATGATGAGCATGGCGGGTTTTATGACCATGTACCGACTCCAGTCAATAATGTGCCGAACCCTGATGGTTTGATTGGTCCTGAGCCTTACTACTTCGATTTTAAGAGGCTTGGGGTGCGGGTGCCTACTCTTATGATCTCTCCTTGGATCAACAAGGGTACTGGTATGTGCTTCTTCTTTGGCCATCTCATATTATTAACCTCTAAGGGCCAAGGATTCACGGTTTTAAAATGTCAAATTCAATTGATCATATTGTGAAACAAAACCAGTGAAGAACATTGTATGTGTCGGTTAAAAAATGAATAAATTTGAACCAAAAAAAAGTCCACATAGGACCTACTCAAAACTGCTAAAAAAAAACATGAGGCCCAATTTGGGCTTCATGGTCCTTTAGGGGATAATTAATGTGTCATTGGTTTGGTCAATTGATGGTTTGGAATGACAATGCTACCTTTAAAGCTTGAAGATGCTGATGTAAGTTCATTTGCGGAACGAGAATTGTGCTCATATTTTCGTTTTCTTTTGCAGTGGTACATGGACCTAAAGGTCCTACTCCCGATTCACAGTATGAGCATTCATCGTTGCCGGCCACGGTGAAGAAGATATTCAACTTGAAGGATGATTTCTTGACAGCACGAGATGCGTGGGCAGGAACATTTGAGGATGTCGTGGCGCAACGCAAGTCACCAAGGACAGATTGCCCCAGTACGATTCCCCCCCCAGCCTTTCCAATTATAACGAGTATCGTGGCATGAAACTTTGACCTTATCACGTTTTGTCTTATATATAACTTTTTTTGTTTTCTTGCTATGCTGCAGTGGAGATACCAAGCCCACCATGGTCACTTCGCCACTCGCCGTCGAATGAAAGTGCTCCCTTGACTGAGTTTCAGGAAGAGCTCATTCAGCTGGCATCACAGTTGAATGGTGATCACCAACGTCCCGAATATCCGCACCTTGGGAAGTCCATGAATGTGGGACAGGCCCATGCATATGCTACCGACGCGCTGGCCAAGTTCCTGCAGACTGGAAGGGCTGCTTTGAGAGCTGGAGTAGATCCAGAGACTGTGATTGAAGTAACACCCTCTGTGATTGAGAGGAAGTCAGAGGGCTCACCGCTTCGCGACAGCTTGTGATGTGCAAGGTATTAAAAACTCTGTACTATAACATTATTTCACAGTACTAACAGATGGGAAGAAGGGTGTGGCCAAGTTGCAGTTACAAATTAAGGGAAGAAAAAGTGGATACATTTGGGGAGGATGGCCATGAATTTTCGGTCCAGTGACTGTCGTACAACATTTGAAATGCTGTATGGCACATATATCACTTGTGACGGTAAGAGACAAAAGCTTTGTCTGCTGCAGGCACCCATTGGCATATACATACATATATTACACTCACATATTAGGGTTTTAGAGTGAATTTTTGACTAGGTAGCTGAATTTTACATGATTCGTTAAAGAGGCTGGGAGCTGGTCTTTTGTAATGCTCTATGTCTACTTTCCCGTGTCTCTTGTCAATTTTTTACCCTCCTTGCGCCTTCTGACTGAAGTGGTCAGTTGAGTATCTGTCCACTGTACGATATAATACAAAGACGGGCCAAGAACTTTTGATGTTTATACTGTAATCCAGCGTGTTTTTTCTTGTGCAATAACGAAAGTTGAGGGTCTCCATTTTTGCAAAGCCCTTGCTGCAAGAGGTTTAAAAGCAAGGACAATTCTCACATTTCTCTTTGCAGAGCATCTTAGTGGAGATGCTCTTAACCCCTAAACGTACTGATCCTTTGAACACGAGTATGCTAGCCTCAAAATAGATATTAACATGACTTAGATGTACATGAAGTGTACAGTACCCTCCAACATGTCTTGCAACCATTTTGTGAACTCTTGAAATTCTCTCATTCATTTTCAATATGGGAGGATTTTATCAAATTTATCCTATTAAATCTTTTGTGTTACAGACCCTTCACGTGTTCATAAAATGTCAATGTCAAAAAATGAAATCTCTATTTTTGGTGAATTATTTTATCTTATTCACTTAATTTCCAAAAAAATTAACTGAGAAATATATATGATGATTTTTTAAAATTTGATTGCACCAATTTATAGGATATGTCATTGTTCACATTCTTGGTATTACAAAGATGCACACTATGTAGGTAAAATTCTCCTCTATGTGGCTCTAAAGTATTTTCATAGTTTCCATTCATTCATATTCTAGGCTAAGGAAATCAAACTCATATATCAAATCAAAATTTGATCAAATAAAGTCAAATAAGGTATCATTACAAAGCTATAGTAGTATAGAAGCCTAGTATGATATGAAGTTTACAATATGTCTTACTCACTAACAAATATTCTACAGTAAAATGGAACACCTACTACCATCGAGTGCTACCACCTTGAGCTGCTATTACAGCTTTCATCCGGGTTGGCATTGTTGAAATCAACTTCTTGATGCTTTTTTGAGGAATATCCTCCCAAGCCAGATTGACTGATGTCTACATTTCGTCTTTGTTTCGTGGTCTATTTCTCTGTTGCACTTGATCTTAACTTGCTTCCAGACATTCTCTATAGGATTAAAGTTAGGAGAATTTGGTGGCCATTCAAGCTTTTTCAATCCAAGTTGCTCTCTCCAATTTTTTTGTATATTACTACCATGTACTGGAGCACCATCCTCCATTAAAATGAGGTGCTCATAGTGGTCATGGTGCCAATAATAATGCTCTAATGCTCCTTGAGATACTATCTCTACAAAGTCTTTGGCAGTGCGTCTATTAGGAGGAATTAACACCAAATAAGACTTAGAAGAGCCAGTGATAGCACCCCATACCATAATTGAAGTCCTTCCGGATTTGAATGTAGGTGCTAAGCAATTGTAGTTGTAGCGTTCAGATACTTTTCGCTAGACACGAATTTGGCGTGATGGTTTTCCAACTTCAAAGGATGACTCATCGGTCCAAATCACATTACTCCAATCATCAATCGTCCAATGCAAGTGCTCATTTGCAAAAGCCAACCTCTTTGCCTTGTGTATGTCACTTAAGAATGGTTTCTTCACTGCAATGCAACTGTTAACACCAAGCTCATGAAGCTCTTTACGTAAAGTTGACATGCCCACGGAAGATGTCACATTGTTGCACAATTCTGCAAGAGGAGCACGACGATTACTACTAAGATCTCTAGGGAGCTTTCTCCTATCTCGATCACTCATGTTTTGCGGCCTACCGGACCTACTTGCTGGCAATACAGAGCCACTAATTCTAAATCGCTTGAGAATCCTCGATTTTGGCCTTCCTACAATGTTTCCAATTTCACTCACTGACATGCCAGCTTTCTGCATACCAACTATCATGTGTCGTATATCATTTGATACATAACTCCTTGTTATGGTGCACAATCCTCAAACAACACTTACATCCACAAAAAGTTTGATAAAAAAGGTCCTAACAACAACACAAAAACGATATGTTTGACAAACAGGACTTGTTGCACACAATTTTTCTAAGAAATGTGTACCATCAAGATGACTTGCAAACAAGTATGTGTATCTCTGGACCCTACCAAGCTCAAACATACTCAAAATTTGATATCCCAAAGAAGAAGTGATCATATTAAGAAGGGTACCCTTTTCCAAGATTTTTAAGCATGATGGCAATTTCGGTAGACACATGGCAATGGATGCCTCTTTATATTTAGAAAATGCATGGTGTATGAAGGTAATTGGAACACCTTCCATGATGTAAAAAATCTCATGGAGATGTGATGATTATCATGCCAACACCATCATTCTAAATCAGGCTATGGGATATGTTTTAAGTGAAAAAACAGAGTGTGTTGCAACACTTGTTACAGGGTACTGTACATGAGAGGACCATTGTAGGCATAAAATCTACCCAACAAGTTTGACATACTTGCATTTGGAGGCCTCTCCAATGTTATCAACATCTCCCCATCACAAGAGATTGACTTTAATTGGTAAAAATTTAATAGGCTTGCAAAGGTGACTTGGATGAAAGTCATTCAAGATTGTATGAGAAAGCTACAAGGCTTTGAATTGTTCGTGATTCAGTTTCTGGACGCTAGGACGTTTAGGGGTTAAGGCCTTATCCAATGCCTTACCCACCCACCCCCAAACATTGTATGAGAATGTAAACCTGACAAAATTCTTACAAATTTACTAATCTAAACCTATTTCTACTCATTAATTATACCAATGAGTGATGGCATCTTTATAAAGAAATAAATTTGGGGCAGAAAGGATTGGAAGAACATTTCACATTAAAAAAACATTTCACACTAAAAGTAAACCACCCCTATATTAATCCCTAAATGACATAGGGGTAAGGGCAAAACCTAGATGTGTTATAAAAGTTTATTTCTGCAACTTCAACGAAGTTTGGTCCAAAAGAAAATATGAAAAGCATGATGTTTAGTAATTATATGTATGGTCAAACTTCAAAATATAATTTTAGATACTCATTTAATGACTTTAGAAGCATTTACCATTTAATATTCACCAAAATTACAAATTTTATTTTTAGAATTTGAAATTTGGTATGATTGGTTAAAACTAGGCATTCTATTTGAAAAAAAAATTTAAAAAATTCAAATGAGAGATTATCAATTTTCTGAAATAGTCAATTTTATGACACTAGGATTCAAAAACTAATGATGTTCTCTCACTTGAAAGTTTTGCCTTTTAAAATTTTTGAATAGAATGTCTAGTTTTAATCAATTATCAAATTCTAAAAATAGAATTTGTAATTTTGATGAATTTCAAATGGTAGATGCTTCTAAATTCATTAAATGAGTATCTGAACTATTTTTGGAAGTTTGCAAACCCAAAGTGCAAGTATAAGGAGGGCAGCAACCACGGTTAGCTTTGGCTTGGCCAAATCTCCATCACTCAGATTTGGACACACACGAGTGCTGCCTAATGGTCTTCATAGGGAGGGCGGGAGAGGAACCTCATCACAATTATACTGCCATTAACACAAATTCTAAAATACATTTATAACTCATGAGCTGCAGTAGTGACGAGTAGGTTATCATACATAACTGGTTGTTCACTTTTCAATCACAACCCTTGATCTTCATGATCCGAGGGCGTAGGATGCAAGCTGAAAGAAGAGAAGGTTTTGAGTTGCAACTTGTGATGGCAATGGTGACAAGTTGCCAATGAGATGGAGCCACGTTAGTGTTGAAAAGAAAACAACCAGTTATAAGCTTGTGATCACAAAAATAATTTTGGGGCATCATGATATTGGCCCTAAACATTGCATATACTATATCCATCCGTTCATCAAGGTCAACATGTCATACCAAATAATTAATCTTATAGGAAAATTGCTTTTCAACAAATGTCAAATTCTATAGATATATATTCTCTAAGATTCTCTTTTTCATACAGTATCTCAGGGATCGCACTGCAAACAGTGCACAGAAACTTGCCTTACTAAAGTGAGGATTCCATAACCGAAGTTTTGAGAGAACTGGCTCCGGAACTGCCGTCTCCACAAGCTCACCCCTGCAATAATGTAGAGACTGGAATTCCAAACATGGCAGGTGGGACTCATGGCATGTATCGATCCACGAAATGGGCTGAAACAACATCCAATGAGTGGCGAGGACTGTTTACCTCGTTCGCACGGCAAGTTTATCAATCGCTTGACCATTCTTAGGTCATAAATGCAACTTGCTGCAGGAGAGCTGAGGCTCCAGTTGTACTGAATAAGAAGAGCCCCCGGGGCGGTCTCCAGTGCCGGACAAGACCCTAGTAGCCAGGTGGAAATAAGTACATCGTCCTGAAGAAGAATGACTGTCGTCCCTGGTGGAGCTAGCCGGGAATTTAAGTTACGTTTCAGGATCATGTTCTGAAGCTCGCTAAGGGTGTGGGCTCCCACGCGGAGATCGCTCTGGTGATTTGGTTGTTGATGCCCAAGAGAAACCAGCCTTCGTCTTGCCCAGTCCCGTAGTTTTTGTGGAACGTGGCCATCATGGCTTTGGCCTTCTCCAAAATGATCGGCTTCATCGGTCGTAGAGTGAAGCCTGCTCGTTGCAGTCGGTTGTGCCATTGCCGGTACGGCTCCGCCCGTTCCACTCTCGCTTGCCCTTCGCAAGCAACAATGTTCAAAATCTCTCGTCCGAAAACCTCTCTTTCTATGAGCATTCTATGTGGGTCATCCGAAGGCATCGATAATTCCATCCCGTCAAATATCGCTCTGTAATACTTGACGCTCTCCCGAAAGCGGGTCATGAACAGTGGGGCGTTGAACGCTGCGCTCGCATCGTCGAAGATCAAAACCTGCAATCAAAGCCCATTCGATCACGAAGTTAGGACCGAGTAGAAATCATAAGGAAAATCAAATTGAGTAAATTCTAAAGAATCTGGCTCATTGATACACTGTAATCAGACACAACGACAATACGAAGATAAACTCGTGATATTCTGCAGCATTGTCCTTAGTTCCATGAATCGATCTAGTAGAAGCCATATTCCCAAATGTCGAACCACGAACGTAATGCGATGTATGACAGCTGGAAATTCATTGTCATGGTTCCGTATATACCTTGGGATTCAAGCTCCGAATCCTCTTCAATAAAAGTTCACGCGGACTTCCAGACAGCACGCACTCATCAAGAATTTTGTGCATGTTACAACATTTCACTGCAAGAACTTCATCATCCTTCAAGTCGAAATCTCGCGCCTTGAACGATTCCCACTTTCCAGCGAAGGATTTGAATTCAAATGGTACTCCCCACCTCTTCGCAAACTTTGCAAGCCTCTGCCCAGTTTCGTTCGTTTTCTTGCAAGGATCGTCTCCTGGCCACGGAAGATCAATACCTGCCACAAACATAAGAGAAGATTCAGACAGAATTCAGCTATGCAAATATGAATATATTGTTAGATTCAAATCTGTACATGACCGTTGATAACTTTCGAATCTACGTGTACACCAGACTCTTATTGCAAGCACCACAGACGGTCGTGTGATAATATTCATAGCTAGTTGTACTTAACAGCCTGAAAGATGGAGTTTACGTACTTGTCAAACGAACATGGGGCGGTCCTTCTTTCCGCATCGAGAGGTGATGAAGGAAGCTAGGCCACTGAACCCCATACAGGGTTCCGTATTGAATCACGTGAATGCGAGGAGCCCCTTCCATGGCATCCAGCAACGATTTTATTCCAATAAAATGGAGAAGTTTGATGTAAGGGCAGTAGTCAACATACGTGCGAAACGCTTTCAGCATTGTCGCAGCCGAGGGGTGGTTGCTCGTAATTACTGTGTAAAGCTCTTCACCAGTGCCCGACATTTTAGCGACCTGCAGACCAGAAGAACTCGTATCAAGTTTAAAAACAAATATTCAGTTCTAAGCCCGATAAACAAAACGTACTCTACACCCTTGTGGTACAAATTTAAACTAAAAGCACTCCCGAAGCATGCTTTGCCATGAAGTAAATAAGTTGAGCGACCTCAAACTGCAATATCTAAAGGTTTCCTTCAAATTTTCTTAGCATAAATGAATCTAACTGACCAGAGCTTCCATGAAATAGTGCGCCATGCGTTGCATAGAACTGCCGTGAGGTGTTGATTGAGTCTGCAGTTCTGCTAAATGGTCCGTGGCAATTCCTGTATTTCGTTGACTGACTGCAAGAGCGCACCTACGTCATACACAACCGATAGGAATTGATCAATAAAGGATTGAAATGATCAAGTCTCAGACGAAATTTGTAAGCCAAGCGAAAACGTTTTTACAATGGCTTGACATAATTTAATGATTGCATTCTGGTGGCATTCTACTAATTATATTCTGTTGGAAGTTCAAGCCGAGCTATCTGCTAAGTCGATTACTGCTAGGGCAGAGTGAACGTTAAAGTACATCAAGGTTAATACTCACTGCACAAACGCTAGGATATCACGGACATACCTGTAGAGCAGTTCTGTCAAACTCGTGGCAGTAAGAGCACTCTCAGGAGATAAATTCGACCGTCCTGCGTCACGGAGAAGCAGATTGAAGTCGAAGAGCGACGTAGCCCCATATAGAGTCTCCAAATCAGGAGCTTCTAGATAAGACCTACAAGATTCATCGATCGGAATGTTATCTGACTCAGTTATCCATGTTCTGTAGTCCACATTGCTGCAGGTCGATACATCCTTAATGTGTTTGCTGAGCATGGAATGGTATCCCTCCATCATCATCAACGCCATATCCTCCTCTGTTGGTACGTATTTGGTGGACTTGTCATTAAGAACCTCCAATCCTCCAGCATCGATAACCGTTGACTCTGGAGAAAGGAGATCAGCAATTTCCGTGGTCATAGCCCTGTACTCACTACTTTCTTCAGGTGGTATGAAATCATAGTTAGTCCAGAATGTGTCATGAGCATCGGAATCACAAGCACCATCTACTGGAGCAAGAAGATCAGCAATCTCCTTCTCCATGGCTTGGTAAGCACTCGTTTGCTGCACCAGACACTTTTCTTCTTCCAGGTCCTCATTCGTAAGAAGATCATCAAGAAAGAGCGCCAAGGGCTCCGTTTCGCCTGCCAAATCGGCATAGCCACTGCCAATACCGTCAAAGTCAACAGAATCGAAAACGACACCTCCCATATACTGCTGCGAATCAATCGAAATATCATCCGTCGAAGAACTCAAGGCTGAATTATTGTGAGAGAAGCCATCGCCACTGGTGGAAGGGGAGTCTCTCCTTTCAAACAAGGGAGCAGAATTTGATCGCGGTACAGGCACGTCCGTCTTGTTGGAGATAGTTTCTAACTGTGGAGTTGCAAACCTTCGCAAAAACTCCGAAGGTACGCTATCCGGCCTGGTCTTGTGAAAATAGGTTTTCTCATCAGATACCGCATTCAACGGCAGCTCGCATGCGCGCTTCTCTCCGGACACGCCACTCACACTCCGTCTCTGCACCTTAGGCATCTGCGAATTAAGCCATGCCTGCTGAAGCTGGCTCTCCAAGGTACTAATCGAGCTTCTGCTTCCTTCCTCTGGCTTCTTTGTATTTCCTACCATCTCTGCGACCGTTCCCTCTCTAAAACCTCATTTGCTCATCCTCCCTTTAACAAGTCTCAATCTCTCCTAGAATCTTACTTTCTTCTCTTGATCGCTCCTCGCCGTTCAAGAACTTCGCCTACAGTATTAATTTCCGAATTTAACCTCAGTCGCTCCGCCCTTCCATCAGCTAATTAAGTCCTTCGCACTTCTCTCCATAGCCGCTCCTTCTCTAAACCAAGGTATGTTCTCACTCGATGTTAAGAATGAATTTAGATACACTTTTGGACTAAATACCACTCCTTAAACCAAGTAAGAACATAACATCATTCTCCCTTCCTAGTTAACAAAACAATCACTCCAACCTCCACCTATATCGCTCTTCGCCATTCTAAATAACACGAAAACTGAAGCTGTATTTCCTTCTCTGATACTAGATTATTGAGAGCTATGGCCTCCAAGAAGAAAAGATTCCTGTATCCTAATGAACGATACAGAGCAAGAATCCTCAAATTCTTATCACTCGAATCTGGTTGTCTTTTTGCGCATTAATCCACAGAAATTCTCTGTGAAAGACACCGAATTAATTATTTACGAGAATTCTTTTTCCAAAAAAGAAAAAGAAAAACACACAACCGAGATAAAAACTGGCTGTCCCACGACGATGCAGAGCAGGAGATGAGCCTGCTACTCCAACCATCGATCGAGAGTTTATGAAATTATACCTTAGAGGAAGCGAAATGCCTTGCGGAGCACGTTGCAGACACAATGGACTTCCTTTTTCTGGTCTTCGCTGTGAAACAGTTGCCAGTATAATAGTGTGTGTAGTATAATAGTGTGAGTAGGTTCGGCCAGTGAGCACGAGAGCTGGAGTTGATCTTATATTGACGGCGCTTGGTGGGCTCACAAAAAAAAAAGTTACTCATCACACGTAAAGAAATATGGAGATCATGACATGTGGTACATACTTGTTTGGTTAAAAACTTTCTTTACATGCATGTAGTGTATTTCGTACCATCGTACCATTTTTTAATGCATTTTTGGTGCCAGATTGCACCAATAACAGAATAATTTGGCTACGAAACAACTGAAAACTCGATATTAGATTGTCATAATATCTTCGGTTTTTTATAAAATATTGGATGAAATCATCAAAATTGAGATGAAAATAAAATTATCATATGGATTAAAATCTTTTTATTCAAAATTTGGATAAATGTAGAAATACTACTATCATACCTCACTTTTTTTTTGTTTGGCACTTAAATGCTCAGATATAAATTTCACACAGGATTCAATTGAGCCTCAACCAATGTGAAAATGACACGTGGCAAAATTCTTGATAATTTTTAATTATTTTATGAGTGAAAGTGAAGTGCGGTATGTTGATTTCAGAGAATCACACTATTTTGATACTCATGGTTATTTTTGCTTACTATAATATATTAAAAAGATGGTAAAAAACAATATAAATGAAGTGTATGTGATATATGATATAAAAATTTATTCTTATTCTTATTTTTAATAAATCAACTTGATGAATAATCATGCATTGTTCAATAATACGTTAACAACCGGGCTTTCTAATTCGGGGGGTTTCCCTGGTCGAATTGTGAGGCTGAATCTGCAGGTACTGCTGATTTTGAAACCAAATTGGCCCCCATGGCCGATTCTGGAGTTCTCAATGGGGAACGCCCTGGCTGTTAACGCGAGGGAACGCGCCTCCAAGGGCGCATTCTGTTTGGGAGCGCGCCCAAGGGCTCGCCCAGGGGCTTGTTCCCAAACAGAATGCGCCCTTGGAGGCACGTTCTCTAGTACATAAAGTGCCTAGTTGATTGGTGAATGAACCTTTAGCTGTTGTGACTAAGAGCAAGGCCAACAACACTTTTTTCCAACGTACTAACTACAAGTTGTAATTTCCTATGTCTTTGAAGGTCCACAAGCGTCCCCAACAGTATGCGCTCACACAGTGGTTGACAAAGGAGGCGGAGATCCAAACTTCTTGCACACCTTTTAGGATATGATTGATGTCTTCACTATCCTTTCACGACACTAGTTTGTGTGGTGTCTCAAAGGTTGTACGGTAGAGTAGTTATGGATTGAAAAAAAAAATTGTGTCCCAAAACCAGCTACAAAATGTTCACTCGGACAATAGTACTGAAGTAGCTGAGCAAAAGCGTGGTAAAGAGTTGGAGAAGATCACCACTGCCACATTGATGTCACATGGGCCACTTTCCCGACTGCTTCGATGATTTGCCATTGTTCTTGGCCTCACATGTACAACGTTGGATGTGGGCATTATTTGAGCATGACTTGCTCCTCCATTATCCAGTTAGCGTAGTGAGAACTGGCCTTCCTACAGGCCTTGCTCCAACCAACTCTCTATTTGGCTAGCCTTCCGTTTTCCACTGTAGACCTTCCGTGTGAAAACAATAGGCTTTGTTTTTTTGAACAATAAATTAGTTTGTCCAAGACAATGCAAGGTAAAAATAAATAAAAATTCTCTGAGTTGTGCATGAGATAAGCATAAAAAAAACTCTTTTGAGAGGCTCTACCATGTAAAGTTAGTAAGCATAAGACCCAAGTGGCCTTACAATGGTAGTAGGATTACGAAAAAAGAATTGTTTATCTTGTGTAAAGAACCAAAAATATCAATCTTGTATACGGTATGTTTATTTGATTACAATTTTCTTCACATCATGCAATACATTCTACTCTATGAACTTTCGCCATGAATTCACATGTCAATATTGATTATGATTTAAGAACCTCACATAGAAAATAATTAAAATTAAAATTAATTAACTAATTACTTAATAAAAATTATTATTATATTTATAAGAATAACAACAATGCTAAAGTGACATCCACGATTCTTTTCTTTTCTTGTAGCACATCTATTATACAATATAGCTCAGTTTGTCTCACTCGACCGTTCCGAGCTGGAATCCATCAAAGAGACCACCCAAGCTCAATGTGCTCAACGGCACGGGTCCCACTAGTACACCCACAATACAACCCACAAGGATGCAACCAAGGACAAATTGACCGATCCTTTGGCATATTACCCCGAGAGCTACAGCCACAATGACCAATAATCAACCAGGGTTTTCCTTTTAAAAATACTCTGTATGCCAATGAAGCTATCCAAAAGTGTCATGCTGATGTGGCGTGATCTCAGTGAATGAACTTGTTGACTCTCAGATGGTCTACAGGGGCTGATGTTTTTTAAACTTTTGATGTATATATTTTGTAGCATGACACATAAGGCATGTCCCATTAGTCTCTAGAAGAATTTGTAAGATGAGAATTTCTTTCCATGTTGGATATTACATTCAGTAGCCTTCAGTGGCTCTGCCTTGCACTTGAGGAGAATGTGCAGAATATGCAACATCATCATCCATGCAAGATCAGTACATTTAGGATTGCTTTACACTACGGTCTACCGTGGAGAAGTGCTTTGGTCAATCAAGAATTTCAGTTTAACCCTTAAACGTACGGATCTTTTGAACACAAGTACATGCTAGCCTCAAAAATAGATATTAGCATGATTTGGATGTACAAGAGGTGTACATGAAAGTACCACTGCATGCATGAAATCTCCCCAACAAATTTGACATACTTGCATTTGGAGGCCCCTTCAATGATATCAACATGTCCCCATTACATTTCCCCATCACAAGAGATTTACTCTAATCAGTAGAGAATTTAATAGGCTTGCAAAGGTTACTTGGATGGAAGTCATCCGAGATTGTATGAGAAAGTTACAAGGCTTTGAATCCGTTCGTGATTCAAGACGCTAGGAAGTTTAGGGATTAAGACATTAACACGCAATTCGCTATTTATGCACTTGGCCAAGTGCGTTCATTTCATGAGCAAATCGTGCTTAAAAAATTTGTGTAAAAAGCTCTCTAAAAAACAGCGATTTTGTCTTTCTACAAATCACTTACATTGTAAACAAACAATTCTTTTATTTATTTTTTATTCTTATCTTTATCTTTTCTTTTATCTTTTCTTTATCTTGTTTCTTTTATCTTGTCTTCTTTCTTGTCTTCTTTTTCTTTTCCTTCTTGTCTTCCTTCTTGTCTTCTTCTTCTTTTTCTATTTTTTTCTTCATACCTCTTGTGGCAGCCGCAAACCCTACACCCGCACCGAGGAAGAAAAACCATTTTTTTTTTTTTTTTTTTTTTTTCTCTTTTGGTTTTCGTCTTCTTTTTTGCTTAGGGCTCATGAACCCTAAAAATAGAAATTTTTAATTTAAAAAAATTAGGGTTCAGCCAGCGGCGGCTGAACCTAAACGGCGGTGGAGGAAAAAAAAAACCTATTTATTTATTTATTTATTATTATTATTATTTTTTTTATTATTTTTTTTTTTTCTCTTTTGGTTTTCGTCTTCTTTCTTGTTTAGGGCTCATGAATCCTAAAAAAAAATTTAGGGTTCAGCCGCCGGCGGCTACACCCTAAACGGCCGGAAAAAATAATAATAATAATAATAATCTATTTTTAGACTACTGACGGCTGAGGGTGCGCGACCGCGCACCCTAAGCCTCTTTTATCCTCTTCACTCACTCCTTCCCTCTCCGTCCCTCCCTCTCCATCCCTCCCCTCTCCTCATATATATAGGGGAGAGGAGAGGGTCTCTCTCATTCATTCTTCAACTCCTTCTCCCTCCCCTCACCTCTCCCCTATATATATGAGGAGAGGGGAAGGAGAAGAAGAGGAAGAAGAGTCTTTGGGTGCGCTGCCGCGCACCCCAGCGACTAAAAATAGTAATTTTTAGAAAAAGTCAAAAAAGTCAAAAAAAAAAGTTTTTTTTTTTTTTTTTTTTTTGGGTAGCTGCCATTCAGGGTTCAGCAGCACCCCACAGCCAAGAAAAAGGGCAATTTCTTTTTTTTTTTTTTTTTTTTTGGCGGCTGCCATTTAGGGTTCAGCAGCACCCCACGGCCAACCCGAAAAACGAAAAAAAAAAAAAAAAAAAAAAAAAAAAACTTTATTTATATATATATATATATATATATATATATATATATATATATATATATATATATTTGGTTTGCTCCCATTGTTTAAGGTTCAGCAGCCACAACTGAAGAAAAAGTAGAAGAAAAAAAAGACAACGAAGACAAAAAGGAAGACAAGAAGAAAGACAAAAAGAAGACAAGAAAGAAGACAAGAAAGAAGACGAGAAAGAAATCAAGATAAAAAAGAAAAGATAAAAGAAAAGATAAAGATGAGAATAAAAATTTATTAAAATAATTATTTGTTTACAATGTAAGGGATTGAAGAAAGACAATAATCGTTGGTTTTTTTAAAATAAAAGTTAGACAAATAAAATCATGCGCTCGGGGACGAAGTGCATGATTATATAGCCAAGTGCGTAAATAGCGAATTGTGTGTTCATTGTTATTTGAGGCTAGGGATGATATGCGTGAGAAGATGAAAAGACAATATAAAAATGCCTTAAAAAGTCTTGACTAGCCGTAGTATGACCACATAATTAAATGCCCTATAAATTTATTTATTTTTTACGAGTTTCCAAAAAACATTCTTGCGAGTTTGGTTGACTAATTAAAACAAAGCTTGTGGTATGGTTGGAATATGCATTTGTGGTGGTTGGCAAACAAATAAAATGACATCAACAAGAATATTCTAAGAACCTTGAGAATATTTAAAAAAGATTCCAACATATAAACTATTTTGGAAGGATTCCAAAAATATTTCAAAATATTATATTTTACTATATTAAAATGTTTTTGGTTTTTGTCCTATTTGTTATATTACGTCATTAACCCCTAAATGTCCCAGAGTCCAAACTGGATCACGAATGAATTCAAAGCCTTCTCACGTTCTCATCAATGCTTGGATGAAACTCATCCAAATTTTTGGAGATTCTTTATCAAGTTGTTGTCCTATCTAATGGCTGGATTTAGTCATACTAGAGTATATGTTTTCTAAAATTACTAATGTAGAAGTATGTCAAGTCGTTGATTAAGTCAAAATTGCATTGACTCTAGTTCAAAGTGGAATCGTGAAAAATGAGGTCATAAATTTAAGAAACACAAAAATTTCAAAGTATCACCACATTTAAGAGTATCTCATTTCAAACACATTCCAACAAATTTTACTCAAAAAATATTGAAATTTAGTTTGTAATTGAATTTAGAAGTATTGAAGGTGATAGAGGAATGCACAAGGCACATACACAAACACAAGGAATGCGTAGAAAGAGATAATCTTTACTCAAGAGCTTCCCTCCTTAACCCCTAACTGCTCAAGCAGGCGTTTTTGGCCTGATGTACAGATTTCATCCGTATTTTCTCATCCGTCATGCACTTTTTGTGGTGTGATTTTTTTACTGAATTTTTTATGGGAAGTTAGCTTCATGTATGTGTGATTCGATCGAAAAGGAAATAATTTTTGAAAAAATTATGCCTCATTTTGTGTTGTAGTGTTTCACCGAAAATCTTGAAGATTTTGGTCTAAAAGTGTTCTTGAAGAAAAAAACTATTAAAATCAAGCATCCAAAAAATCTCCAAAAATCACTACACCTAAAGTACTACATTATAACCCATCACAACAAATTTCATCCACATATTGTCAATATCTTATTCGTAATTGAATTACAAAATAATTTTTTATTTTATGTTTCAAAATTTATAAAAAAAGATTAGTGATAGCAGTCATAGATCTAACCGTATAGATAGAATCTAAAATTCAAAATGTATAACTTTTATTCATACATCAAGTTCTAAATATTCATATTAATTGCATTTTATAATGCATCTTTGCAAAACTGCCTAAATTGGACATAGGTGAGGACGTTTAGGGGTTAAGAGGTGTACACTAGGAAGTGTGCATGACAACCCATATGGGATAACTCACGACTAGAGGCCTCTAAGATCAACCCATGCCTTGACCCCTCTCCTACACATTATTATTTCCACCCAATCCCCTTTGGCTTCTAGCAACACTAACCTACATCTTCTACTTCAACAAGAAGGAATTTTTAATTTTAACTTTCAAATTTTATAATTAAATATTGATGATTGTATTAGTGAATCAAACCGTACGGATGGAATTTAAAATTCAAGATCTAGAACTTTCATTTGTATATCAATTCCAGAATATTCTTCTAAATGGTAGTTTATAATGTTTTTTCTCAAATTGTCAATTCCAGGGACACCCTGGTACGTTTAGGGGTTAACGTAACTACTTTACAACATTAGAAACTTTTTTGTTGAAAACTATGACACCTGTATTACAAAAAAATTCACCACTTTTTGCAATCTAAAAAAATACTACAAAATTTTATAGCAAGATAACTTCATAAATGTGTGAAATTTGTGAAAAGGGGATGAATTTTGAATATTTTATGCCTCATTTCATATTGTAGAGATTCACCAAAAATTTATAGAATTTTGGTTTAAAAGTGCTCTTAAAATACTAGCTCATAAAAATAAGTAACCAAAAAAATCTCCAAAAATGATTACACTTAAAGGATGGTACTACGGTATATATATTTTTGGATATTGTAATGAAAAAATGAATGTATATTCATCAAAGAATTTAATTTGTTGACTGAATAACTTTTTAGTGCCTAAACTATCCAAATGTGCTATTATATAAATACTTTTGAACAAAACAACTTTTGGTTGTTGGATTCCATTGTGTAAGACAAAATCCTTTGCCTAGTGGACATTGAATTATGAATAGAACAAAAGACACTTTATCCAAGGCCTCACTTGAAGGAGAATTGGAGTTCTTGGAACATTGTTCTATATGAAGAACACTCGGGTGAAAGTTATTAGAAGATAAGAACTAAACGTCTCAAGAAGCACCCATGTTCCACCCATTTCAATAAAAAAAAGAAACCATACTCATGAGTTCACCTATTTCAATGGTGAATCAAAGTAGTTTTGTTCCAATGGCCCTTTGCCCAGTGGACACTTGGTCATTGTCAATACGAATAAGATAGGATGTCCTAAAACCACCACCTCCCCCAATTATGACATGTAGAGCTTTCTTAGATCCACCACAATTGAGACCCAAAACCACCAATTTCACTATTCAAGTATACCAATGGCATGCCAAATATTGCGAAGAAATAGTTGGTGGTTTTGGGTATCATTATCAGTGAAAGTTAGTACCACATGGTGTAAACATGGGGAAACCTAGAGGTTCAATTTGGGTCACAGGTTACTCTCCACTTTGGAATTTTGCATAAAATTGACAAATGCAAATTAGATGTTGCAAGTTTTTGCAATCCTCATCAAAACCTATTTCGAATGCGGTCATATATATTTTTTGAATTTAGCACTGCCAAAAATAGGCCAGATTGCTTAAGTTGGTGATTTTAGAACAATCAACCTTAGATACTTCATTCACGACGGTCTTTGATGATGGCTGGACTTTCTATCTATTCTATGTATCTATCTACTTGGAAGGCTAAATTACCGAAACCCTTTTCACACCTTGAACGTCAATTCGGGTTACAATATCACCTGGCGCGGGCGCGGGTCGGGCAGGGGATATCCCAACGCCCGACCCGCGCCGCCTGGAAACCCTAGCCTGTCTTACAGACGCGCGCACGCAGAGCTCTTTCCTTTTGGCAAAGCCCTCGCCCTCGTCGTCCTCCCTCCTCCTCCGCGCCCGCCCGTCGATTCTCGCCTCTCCGCCGGCCACCATGAATCGGGAGAAGCTCATGAAGATGGCCAGTGCCGTGCGCACTGGCGGAAAGGGCAGCGTCAGAAGGTACTCCTCTTCTTTTTCCGTTTCAGTTCCGTCCCGTTTGCGTTTCTTTCCCAGGGTTTTCTGTTTCGGATAGCCATTTCCAGTTTTCGTTCCCGTGGTCAAGTGATATAGCACGTTGTTGTACTTCGAGATTGGAGTATTATAGGGTTTTGGGTTTTTTCATGCCCCAGAACGTGTCGCCGTTTTTTCTCTCTCGTTTTCATTTCTTTGGCTGTGCACCTGGGTTTTGTGTTTAGGTTAGCCATTTCCAGTTTTAATTCCTGTGGTCAAGTGACATTACACGCCTGTTCGACTTGTCGTGTTTGTTTTGAGATTGGAGTATTATAGGGTTTTAGTTTTTCCATGTGCTTGACGAATGCCCACTCATGTAGTGCTTCACTAGTGTTTTGGAGTTTCACCGCAATGTGGTCACTTCCGCTGCTTTTTCTGCAAGTTAGGGTTTGGTTATTCATATGAGAAGGGTTAAGGGTATGTACTTTGAGATAGGAGTAGTATAGGGTTTTTGGTTTTTCATTTTTTTGAAGAATGTAGTATTTCATATCTACTTTGAGATAGGAGTATTATAGGGTTTTGGCTTTTTCATTTGTTTGACGAATGTAGTATTTTACTAATGTTTGAGTTCCGGTTCGCCTCTGAAGCTCCGCAGTTTTATGAGCGTAAACTCTATGTTATGCGGTTTTTCGTATGTTAGGGTTTGGTTATTCATATGTTGAAATTTTGGCAGAAAGAAAAAAGCGGTACACAAAACCACTACCACGGATGACAAGAGGTTGCAGAATACCTTGAAAAGGCTCGGTGTGAACACCATCCCTGGCATTGAAGAGGTCAACATCTTTAAGGATGAGACTGTCATCCATTTCGTCAACCCTAAGGGTACGTCCCAAGACCTACGATTGGATTTTCATTTGATTAAATCTATCATGACGTCTGTTTCGTATCTATTTATATAACCCTTGGTTTTTATATATCGAGTAATATTTGCTTTTCGAACAAGGCAGTCTCTGACTAAATTTATTTTAAGGTTTCAGCTTTGGTTAATGTCGTATATAAGAAAAGGTAGATTTGAATGTTAACATTTTGCTATCCTCTATTGCAGTGCAAGCGTCTATTGCTGCCAACACATGGGTTGTTAGTGGACCATCACAGACCAAGAGTAAGAGCATCACCACTTAATTTCTCTGGTTATTTTGAACTTATGTTCTTTCACGTGAATTAAGTTCTGACTTTTGGACGTGGTTGTTTCAATTATAACAGAGCTTGAGGATCTCTTGCCAAGCATCATCAACCAACTTGGTAAGTCCGCTGGTATTTGATACTTTTCTAGTCAAGGGATTACTGGAGTCCATGGTATAATTCTTAAATTTTTGTACTAAATTTGTTGTATGTGCTTTCCTTTCAGGCCCTGACAACTTGGTGAATCTGAAGAAGATCGCCCAGCAGTACCAGAGGCAAGAAGCTGTCGGGCCTATTGAAGAGGAGGATGAAGACGTCCCTGAACTTGTAGAGGGAGAGAACTTTGAGGATGCTTCTAAGGAGGAAGCTAAAACTGCCTAGGCAAGTTTTGTATTAAAAAATTGGCTTCAATGTGGTTCCACGTGTTTGTCCTCAGCACTCTGTTGGGCCCTGAACAACTTCTCAGCTTGTCCCTTACTTTGATTTTGTACAGTTGAGTAAGAAGCGTGTGCAAGGAATAGCGCCACTTTCTTCGGCGTTAACTAAGTGGCTTCAACTTTTGGAAATTTGAAAAAATTGTTCTGTTGTCTTGCCCATCTGTGTTAGTTATCTTTGCTCTACTTGTATCAACGTGTGCATAGAACTTGATGTGATTGATATTGTTCTATCACTACTGACTATGTTTCAATATTAATTCTTTGTTGTACTCCGTAAGAGTTAGGAAAGCTCATGGTAGGTTATTTTTATTTTACGCTGCTGTATTAGCTTTTCTGCCAGCAATAGCAACCTCTACCCTCAGATCTCATCCCTGAATTGAAGGGTAGGCAGAATCCGATTGAGCTGCCCTGTGTGTGAAGTGAATTCACATGAAAAATTAATGCGCCCTTGCGACAGGGGCTCCCACAACACTTAGCCAAGGACCAAGGATTCATTATTTAGTAAACCCCTGTTGGGATTCTCCCTTTACGAATTTTAGCCTGTTATGACTCGGAATTCCCCCACCCAAGGGAATGCCCCTGTGTGGGGGAATTTTGAGGAACGGTCTAAGTTCTGGCCAGGTTCGAACTCACGTCTCCACAAGCCTGCGGTGAACATCCGTTGCTCCCCCAACAGGGGTTTACGCAGCAGGGAGCCCCAGCCCAAGGGAATTCTGCGCACGCAAAACCCCACTCGGCCTCGGGCTCCCGCCCTCAGCCTCGGGGTTTGCTTGCGCAGAGTTCCCTCGGGCTGGGGCTCCCTGCTATACAAATGACTCCCAATAGTCTCATATAACATACAGTGACCTTCAAAACTGTCCCAATGTTTGTACATGTTACATTCAAAAAACAATGGAGGTAAGAGAAATTCATGGAATGGAATGTAGTAAATTTACTGAAATAGTACATACAATGTACTAATTGTTTACAAAAATTCCTACAAAATTGAAGCACTCAATGAGAAGGGAAAAAAACCTAAAGCTACTTTGTATATTGGGACACTTTTGAAGGTCCAACATGGAAATTCCTCACCACTTTGTCCATTTTCCTTTGGATTTTAATACAGCTGCTATTCGTCTGGGCATGGATTCTATAAGTCTCTTGCAATCATCAACAGTGATAGAAGGGAAGGTTTCTTCTACATGAGACCATAATTCAAGTATCCCTTTTGGTGGTGTATCATATCGGTTTAATCTCCTTTTCAAAATTGCCCATAGATTTTCTATAGGATTCAAATCTGGAGACTGAGCATGCCAAGATAAGACACCAAAAGGTTGCCTAGAAAACCATTGTTTCATACTATTACTACTATGTATAGGTGCATTATCCTGTTGAAATATGACTTTTGATACATCTAAATTATATTTTTGAATTGTACCATAGAGATGCTCCTCCAAGATTTTTTGATAACCATGCTGATTGAGGCGACCTTCAATTCTATACATCATACCAGGTCCATGTATACACATACATCCCCATATCATCACGGAACCACCACCATGCTTAACAGCTGGAATAACGGTCCGCTCTGAAAGTTCTTGTGGATCACGAACCCAACACCAAAGTCTCCCATCTGAAGAAAATCTATTAATTTTAGTCTCATCTGAGAATATCACTTGACTCCAATCATCAATAGTCCAGTGCTGATACTTTCTAGCAAATTCTAAGCGAGCCCTAATATTCTTGCTTGACAAATGTGGTTTCTTTTCTTTCACATGCGATTGCAAACCTGCTCTACAAAGTCCACGGCGTACAGTAACTTCACTGACTTGTACTCCAAAAACTTCTTGCACCTGTTTAGTAGCTTCTCTTGCAGTAGACACCTTCCCTCTAGTTACACTAGTTACACAAGACCGCTCCATTGCACTTGTCAACTTGCGTGGTCTACCTTCAACTGAAAGCTTTGCATCTGGAAAATGCTTCTCACGGAGCCTCTGTACACTTGATTTACCAACATGCAAAGACTTTGCTATCTCTCTCACACTACAACCTTTTTGAAGCAAAGAGAGTACATTTTGTTGCTTCCCCTGGGACAATGGTCTCACCATTTTCACTTGTGAAGTTAAACACGAAAAAAACAAATATATGACGCAAGAAGAACAGATACACACAACAGAACACAAACCAAGCAATTCAGAATGCATGTACACTTCACTTGCTATGCACACAAGATTCACTCATATGGACTTTCAAAACTGTCCCAATGAAGAGGAAATATCTAGAGCTTCAATCCATGCACATGCATGTAGAGACAAGTGGCAAGACTTGCTCCTCAATTACTTTACTGATAATAGAATGTAACTGAATTGATGCCATGTTAGTCTAGCATGCAATCACAATTTGGTGACTCACCAAACTTCCAAATCAGAAACATTGGGACACTTTTGAAGGTCACTGTATGTATATATTATATATGTTCTCTTTCAGATAACACATTCGGGTGATATAAAATTTGGTCTCATCGGAAGCGTGGTACAAAATTGTTACTACTTGAACGGCGTAAATTGCAAGGTCTGGATTCAGGGAACCGGCATGTATTCAAGTTGATTGTTTTGTTGAGTTTTATGAAAAAAACATCCATGGAACTCAGTGATTGTGCATTACAGAACTAATATAACAAGAGCTAAAACGTTGTTGGGATTCCAACGTGCTTGCATTTCTGTAATTAGTGAAGTGCTTCCAGCTTTTGTGCCCACTTTGAAGTGATCACTACATCGTCGTTATAATGTAAAGCTAAACATCAAGATTGCAAACCAGATCATGAATTACAAAGGTCTCTGACGCTCATCATATTAATCAACACTAGTACAACTTTTTGTGCAGATTACAATTGGACAACCACGGAGTTTGCATCAGCATTAAATTAATCCAGACTCATGACGATTCCAGAGACTAAGCTATGAGTTGATTCTGAGTAGTTTCTCCAACTTGCATGCCTATCCTAGATGGCTTTCCTTGTTGCAATGGAAACAGATAACAGCTAAAAGCTTCACTTGCTCACGTCATTTTTCAGAGGGATTCTCTGTGGTAGAGAGCGTGTATCCTCGCACCAATTCAAACAGCTTCAACCCTAAACTTTGGAGAATCACAACAGCGTCCTTGGAATCCAGGAATATGCTTTTGATCAAGGTGTGGTTGTGTCTACCGTGAATATAAAAACTGGCTGAGCAGAAGCGGATTTTTCTTTTACCGCCACAGCTCTGGAGCAACGAGCCTCAAACCATCAGAGCAATAATCCTCCAGGTGCACCAAAAAATCGCAATTTTAGTGTTTAAACTAATTCATCTATAATCTATGATAACTTCTTAATTATCTTCAAGAAAATTCGGAAAAGTTATCAATGTCGCATGGCCCCTCTTTGTTGCTATCTTTAATCTTTTTCAATAAAGTGATTAAGATCTCATTGTCCGTCTTCTTTGTTTTCTTCAATTTTTTTTAATAATGTGAGTTACGTCTCTTTGTTCTTCTTTATCATCTGCAAGAAAATGTAATAAAGTGATAGAAGTCTCATTGTTCATCTTTGTTGTCTTCCAGAAAATTTGATAAAGTGATAGAGGTCTCATTGTCCCTCTCCTTTGTTGTCTTGAAGAAAATTCATTAAAGTGGTAGAAGTTTCATTGTCCTTTTTCTTTATATCCTCAACAATAGTAGACCTTATTCCTAGTTTTGGGTTTATTTCATGCTTTTTCGATTGATCAATGGGTGATGGTCCGGTTGGGGTACCCAAAAAAGCTGCATTCATGACAATTGCACTATGTGTTGGTGTGTCAAACAAACATATTTTTTAATTTTAATAAAGTAAAACTTCATTAAATGTGATTTTAGTTTTCTACACTTATAACGTATCAAGGAAAAAAATTTGATTACAATCAAAGATTTTGAAGTTATTTTATTTGATTTTTTAGTTGAAAAAGTAAGTTATGTCCCGGTCACCTAGGATCCCTATAATCAAGCAAATGGAATATCAAAAAAAAAAAAAAAAAAATTATTTTTGAATATGACCTACATCTAATTGTGTAGAGTACAAAATAATTTATTTTATCATTAAAAAAATTAATGAATTGTGCACATGCAACTTGCAAATCCCAAAATTCAGCATTTTTTTACACATCTATGAATGGATCCAAAAAAATTAATTTTTTTAATATAAACTCTTTGAACATATACATTTTGATTCCATTCAGGTGCAGGATTTTTTTTTTTCATTTTAGGGTCTTTTTACTTGATCAAAATGAACAAATTAGGCAAGCTTTGGAGGTTTTAAACAAAAATAACCTAATTAGTGTGTCCAAAAAGTGATACCCCAAGCAGATTTCTGCCCCAATGCATTATTTTTTTCTTCTTCTAGTTGATGGCATATCATAGCATGGTGTATTCAATTAAAATGGTTGATGTTTAGATTTAGGTTGCATGGTGTTTCGTAAAGGTTTTGGCTTTAAGGTTCAATCTTCTACTCTATTTTTAAATTTTTATTGCTTTTGAGCTTAATTTCTTGTTTCTTTTTTCTCATTAATTTCTAATTGTTAATTTAATTCATTACGAAGGATAGTTGTGCATGAGATGCTCAAACGAAGAGAAGAGGCAAGCATGTACATTGATGAATCAAATGGCTTTGACGTCTATGTGGACAAGATGCGAAAACATGACACTTGGGGTGGGGAATTGGAGATTGCAATCTCTTCGTTTCAGCATCTCCTCCATAGCTGCACTTCGTGGTGAATCAGCAAAATCTTGCTCACCTTCAGCATCAAGGGTCTCAAGTCCAAGTCGACGATTCAATCCATATGACACTGAATGAAACAAACACCTTCCATCTCTTTGACTTATAATATGTCCCCATCAACAGCTTTAGATGCTATACCAAAAAATATTAATAGGGGTGTTGTCACTGCTTATGATGATGTTCTCATTGTGTTGACCTTTTCAAGCTTCACCTTTAACTTGGATATTGGAACAAATTGATTTGTTGTTATCTCAATATTTGGGTAGAGGTCATTTCTATCTTGAATGGAAAATCCATGTTGCTTATGTTTTCTTATGATATTAGCTCCACTTTAAGTTGGTTCTCATTTATGAATATTGAGCTATGCAAACAAAGTTAGATTTGTTGGAACAAGATCATGTTTGACCTTCAATTTCCTCACGTTCTCTTCTTTTCACCTCATGAATTACCTCTTTTCTTTCTTGGAGCCTGATTAACCACATAGGACATCACTGTCTGGCTACTTCAGTAAGGTAACACAAATCTTTGGTGTTCCTATTGTAACAGAATGTCATCAAGGCTCCTTATTGTGTCTATTTCAAATTGCCATTCTTTTTTGGTATTCAAAAATCTACTTTTTAGAGCTTCAGTTTTGTAATCTTATATGGCCGTTACACTTGTTTCTATCCTTTGTTAACTTCTGTAACATATGAATTATATTTTAGCATCTGACACACCTAAGTCTTTGGTTGATTGTGGTAGCAGTATTTGATCTTTGATATAAATATTTTATTGCTATTTGAACAAAAGGAATTTTACATAGAACCTACTCAAAACTGCAAAAAGAAACATGAGGCTTTGTGTTCTCCGTTTTCTTTTTTGTAATTTTAAGTAGGTCCTATGTAGAGTTCTTTATGTTCAAATGTATGTTTTCTTTGACTAACACATACAATTTTCCACACTGATTTTGGTGGTGTAATAGAGTTATTTGTAAAGCCTTCCAGTCTTTTGTCCTCTTTTTTTCATAGACCAGAGCTGGTACCAGAGCTGGTCGTCATCAATCTGACACCACTCCTCCTCACGGTCCCACCCCACTACCCAATTCTTCTTCCTCCCTCCAAATTTTTATGAATAAAAATTTCAATCTATCCAGTGTTCTATTATGGGTCTACAGTGAGATCATGCCGTTCCTGTCCTTTCCAAATTACAGGTCAAAAACTCAGGTTTTGAGGGACTTTACAAATAACTCTAATATCTGGTCTCATTTGAATTATATTTTTCACAGTATGATGAATTGAAATCGTCATTTTAAAACCACGTATGTGTAAGTATAAATTTAGGATCCTAAATTATTAATTTTATTAATTTTACTATCTTTTTTTTTAACAAACGGATGCTTTGTTTCCATTATGCAACAACAGATTACAAACATCACACTCTGAACGAAGAGAGCACGTTTCTAGTGCTCCCCGCGGGTGTTCTTTTGGAAATTTTCTTTTTGCAATATTTGGACTAGATCCAATGCTCCTAATCATTTCCGATTAAGAGCGATACCGCTCCTGTAAACATGAGGCCTAGGAGCAATCCTTGTCACGCACGAGGTTCCTATCAAACAAAAGAGGTATTAGCATTCACGACGTGCATCCGATTGGAATTGAATAGCCACTTTCTTTGGTACTAGGGAACACATCTAAAGGGAGCACACCTAAAGAGAGCCCACCTCGAGCTGTCATTTAGGTAGTTTACAGTCATTCTAGACTAGGGTCCTAATCTTTTAACCCTTAAACGACAAACGCTTGCCTCATACCGCACCCAAAATCTCTTTTAAATTCCATTTTAAGTGTGATTCTATTTTAAATTTGCTTTGGCTCTATTCTAAAGAAGTATAGATCTCTCTAAAATACTTAGTTTGGCATTTAAAAAACCCCATTTGGTGTAATGGAGTAGAAGTTATGAGCAAGATTCTTCAATAATAAAACCAAGCCCGTGAGGTTGGCATTGTCGTTTAAGGGTTAAAATCCATTAAGACATATGTAACAAAGATTTTTAGGATCCTAAAAGTTTCCCACCTTTTAATAACACCTTAAAATCCTAGAAAATTAAAGTTTCTTTAAAGTCTTTGTTAGATTTGTCTTAATCCCCAAATGTCCACAAGTCTCCGGATTGGGCAATTTTGTAAATAAAATGTAACTAAGATGGATATTTTGAATTTGATGTATGAATAGCACTGTAGTGCACTGGGATAAAAAAATTTGGTTGGCCATAGTGGGCATTCACCCTCTCATGTTGGTGTGTGAAATCTTCTTGAGGGCCTATGTTACATACATGACATGTTCTGCTACCATACAATATGTTCATAGCATATTTTGTACAAAAATAATTGTTGAGGATCAATAAACTTAGGAAGGGTCATATTGATGTCAAAATGACTTCAAAATGACATATACCATGGTGACGTAGGACTTAGTGCCATTTTGATGTCATTTTGTTGCTAATTTGATATAATATGGTATCCATATGGTATAGGTCATTCTAATGTAAGATTAACATGTATCATTTTCATGTTAAGTTTGCATCATTTTGACATCAAAATTGCACTAATCCCTACATCGTGACACATATCATTTTGATGTCATTTTGACATTAAGATGACCCTTTCTAAGTTTACTGATGAGTAGTTGGTGCATGAAATTTTCTTGAAGACCTAGATTATACATGACATATTTTGCTAATATCCAATATGCTCACAATTTCCCTTGTTTTGCTCAATTTGGCCTTCAAGCTTTGTTTACTTTGTTGTCCACGTGGAGTTCCATTTTCCCGCCTCTGGCGCTTTGTTATGTCTTTGGGCGCTTTGCCTTTTTGGTTGTTTATAAAGAGTTCTCAATCCAATGGGTCTTTCTGGTTGGTACATAGATAGTTATTTTGCAAGTTGCCAAAATTTCTTTTGTCACTGTCATATAGGTAGTACAAAAACCATGTTGAAAGAAACTTTAGTGAGTATAAAAGAAATAGAATAATTTGCCATTGAATGTAAGAACTTCAGCTAAATGGGTACAAGATATAAAGTTATTTCCATGAAGATAGAGATGGTTCACGACATTTTTGACAAGCTAGTTTGAACTCAAGGAGGTCACTTTTAAATATTATGTAACAACGTGCAATCAAATATAGGGTCCAAATAAATCTTTGAAGGTAAATTTCATAAATGAATTACATTAACATAAGATGCTCAATATTGGTTAGTTAAGAATATTCTCAAACTATTACTAACTATAATAAGAAATTACTTTTAATTTGTACGGTACTTTTAAATACCTTTGTGCTGCACATGTGATACTCAAAAGATACATAGAGTGACCTTCCGAGACTTTGAACTCATCCAATATTTGTTGGTATAGCGAGTGATTCATTGATATAGAATTATCTAACTCTAGTTGATGGTAATGTATAGGTTGTGAATAACTTGACAACCAATAGGTTTTTATAAATCAACTGAGTCCGAATTGAATATGAATATTTATTTATTTTCAATTTGAGATTATAAAAGAGGGTGGGTCGTCCCAACTACCAGTATCCCCTTGGTTCGGAAATAACTGTCCTAGTTTCTGGCATGTCTTAACTTGTTTTGTTCCAAAATAAAAAGCACCTTCAATGTTTCAACAAGAGACTGTTCCCAACATTATGCTAAATTTTTGGAGGTGCTTCTTGTATTGAAACTGAGGGAGTAATGTATTTGTGTGCTCAAATAGACCGTCTTGATACTTAAAAAACGATTTAAAAAAAATAGTAATATGTAGCTCTTGTGTCGCTCTCATCATTCACCTTGTTTGAAGTGGACAAGGCTCACATATAACATAGGAAAAATATTGAAAAAAGAAAAAAAGAGAAAAAAAAGAAGCCAAAAACTAGGAAAATTGTTTTCGGACACCTACATTTAAAATTACATAACGTTTTTTTACCTTGCTGGACCACACCCTTCACATTGTAGAGAAACTACTAATAAAATAATTAAATTCTTTAACCCCCAATTAAAGTTACAAAAAATTCTTTCTGATTCCTTCGATCATTTGACATATGGTTGAAATTTGGAGGTGAACAGTAGAGGCCCTGAAGAATGTTATGAGTATGGTTTTGGGCCTCCATAACATTCAGTAGCCTTCATGCCCATTGCCTTTCCTTGATGCACTTTGCTCATCAACTTAACCCTTTAGTGCCCAGCTGACGACATTATGGTCACTACAACGTCCGAAATGCAAATAGCAGAGAATCCGTGAAGAATTCGAACTTCAGTTTTGAAGTTCAGATTTGCCTACATACATTACGCACCTTCCAGAAAAAGAAAATTTCAATTTGGAATTGTACAACTATCAAAATGCCTATCAACAGAACGCAAAAATACTGCAAATACTTGAAAATACAGTAAATACTTACAAATACAACATATGTATTGTGTAGTATTTCTTGTGTTTGGAAGTTTGTTATCTTCTTTTATTTTTTTGAATTGTGTTCTCTTCTTCATCTTCCATTAGTGTGTGTAATCCGATCTTGACTAATGTACCCACTCCTGTCAATTTTCAACGTATAAAATTTTGTCCTAAACCGTACATGGAGAAGTCACTTTCACTTATAAATCTCACAATAATTATGTGTGAGTCTATTTTTGATATGAAAGATTGCAACGGAGAGGTGTTGACATAGGGCATAGCTAAACTTCTTTGCTTTTATTTTTGAAAATTTATCCCAAATTATATTTAACTTTGAAGTCACACCCCCCAAAATCTCGTTTTTGAGCGTGCATTATACAGTTCAAATACATACTATAATCTTCCGATCCCACTATCGGATGATTCTCAAATTTTAATAAAATGAGTGCTCTCGAGTTGAGAATAGAATTGTACGGTTACTTTCTAATTTAACCCATTCTATTTTTGGTAGTCTCAACCAGAGTAAAAAAATCTACTGAAATCCAGGGCTCTGAGCTACAGTACCCTGGGCACTAAAGGATTAAGCCTCCACATGTCTACTTAACCCTTAAACGTCAAAGTAAGCCCCATGGGCTTATTTATGAGAGAGTAATGAAGAAAAAAGTGGATTTTTTCAACCAATTCAAGCAAGGATTGGTATGTTGGAAAGCTACTAAAAAGGCGATCTAAATTCCAAATATGCGCCTCATTTTGAAGATTGTGGAAACATTGGCAAGTAATCAAAGTTATCAAAATGAGCAGGAGTTGAGGTTGGTGTAGCTGAGGCCGTTTTTTGAAAAGTGCCGCAGTGCTGGCTAGCAGTGGCTAACAAAGCTGATTTTTCGTTTTTTCGGTTTTTTTTTTTCCCTCTTAAAATTTAAATGCCTTCTGGGCTGCCCCGCCCAAGACCTCTTGACGTTTAACCCTTTAACGTCCCGATTCAACATTGTTTTCAAAGATTTGTTATAAAATGGTTGATGAAAAACGAAAATGGAGTTGATGTACAAAACAAAGTTGTAAATGTCAATGTGTAGATAACATCTGTACGGTTGGATTCATCATATTTATTATTAATATTTTTAAAGTAATTTTGCAAGGTTTTCTTTGAAATTCAATTAAAAATCCAAAATTAACACAAAAAAATTTAAAAATATTGTAATGAAATTAGAATGACATGCACTACGAGATGGTATGGTTTCCATTATGTGATTCTACTTACTATGGAAAATCATATTTAAGGTCTTTCTTTTTGAACTAAGATTGAAACTTGACATTAATCACTTTTGTAATTTTTCAAAAATTCACATTATCTTATTTGGAAGATCCATACCGTACAAATGGTATCCAACTAGCACAAGAGTGAAAAAAAAAAAATGGATGAAAAACATCCGGTACCTACAGAAATCGAGCTGCTAAAATTCATCCGGTGTCCAGATTCTGGACGCCGGTGCGCTAAAGGGTTAAGGGTTAACTACTGCTGAAGTAACGTTGAATGTGGAATATTCCACACAATCTACTGTAGAGACAAGGCAGAGACAGTGCATGCTCCTGAATGCAATTTCATATACAACTATAAGAATTTTTCAATTTGAAACTAAGAAGCAAGCATTGATTGTTGAGGCGCCAGCTCAAGTTTCTTGAAATTTGGGAATCAAGGTCAAAGTAGAAGAGAAGGAATAAGAGGAAGGAATTTTAGGTCCCTGGAGGCCTGGACCGGGCCATGTCTCAGCACACAATTTGAAGCCGGCAAGAGTCCCTATTCACATAGTGAGCAGCATTATGAGGCTGGTATGGTATTTTTCTACAGTGAAACCTTGAACAATGGTTCATTCTAAAAACACATGTTTCAGGTTCACCGCTTCTCATCATAATAATGTTGGGATGTATGTATGTGTGACCATCAGTAGTGAATGAAGAGTCTTTTGGGGGTGATTTGTCTACCTTGGGTGCCTCTTCTTGGAGGTAGACTCCATCACTTGGACTGCTCCTTCTCATAAATCGTTCATTTTAATCAAGGGGGTCGTTTTACATATGAAGTCGAGCCCGATTTGATGTGTAAGAGGGCTCAAATGTATTTCTCACCTCTCATTCGACCAAATCTTAACCCTTTAGTGCCCAGCAAACGACATTATGGTCACTACAACGTCCGAAATGCAAATAGCAGAGAATCCGTGAAGAATTGGAACTTCAGTTTTGAAGTTCAGATTTGCCTACATACATTACGCACCTTCCAGAAAAAGAAAATTTCAATTTGGAATTGTACAACTATCAAAATGCCTATCAACAGAACGCAAAAATACTGCAAATACTTGAAAATACAGTAAATACTAACAAATACAACATATGTATTGTGTAGTATTTCTTGTGTTTGGAATTTTGTTATCTTGTTTTATTTTTTTGGATTGTGTTCTCTTCTTCATCTTCCATTAGTGTGTGTAATCCGATCTTGACTAATGTACCTACTCCTGTCAATTTTCAACGTATAAAATTTTGTCCTTAACCGTACATGGAGAAGTCACTTTCACTTATAAATCTCACAATAATTATGTGTGAGTCTATTTTTGATATGAAAGATTGCAACGGAGAGGTGTTGACATAGGGCATAGCTAAACTTCTTTGCTTTTATTTTTGAAAATTTACCTCAAATTATATTTAACTTTGAAGTCACACCCCCCAAAATCTCGTTTTTGAGCGTGCATTATACAGTTTAAATACATACTATAATCTTCCGATCCCACCATCGGATGATTCTCAAATTTTAATAAAATATGTGCTCTCGAGTTGAGAATAGAATTGTATGGTTACTTTCTAATTTAACCCATTCTATTTTTGGTAGTCTCAACCACAGTGAAAAAATCTACTGAAATCTAGGGCTCTGAGCTACAATACCCTGGGCACTAAAGGGTTAAAATCAGCTCCCCGACCCCTTTATACCAAGACTTGAGTCCAAAATTATGAAACTGGTTTTTTTAATTAACCACGACAAGGTCTAACATGGACCAACTCCAAGAATTAGGTGTACCAAAAATGGAAGACAAGTTCTTGGTCATGTTCCCATTATTCAATCATTTATTTATTTATTTATTTTTGTTAGTGTTTTTTTGAATTTTTTTTAGCAATTGACACCTTTTGATTTGTTTGCAAATTTGAACATCTCTTTTTGGTCTCTTCTTCCCTTCATACACCTCATTGGCTACAGCGCCATTAGACATGGGAGAAATGACATGTGTTATTATCAAGTTATTATATTGAGTACTTGTGGTTGGACTCAAGGTTGATACGAGCTAAAGTTCGATTGAATTGGGCCAAAGAAAAAATGGCCTTGACTTTGTATGTAAAGCAGCTATGAAAATTGAGTGATACTAGTAAAAAATTCGTCCCCTTTAACTTTAAGGAAGTGTCAAGCCTGGAGCGAGGTATTTATTTTCATGTTAAGGGATAGTCCCCATGAGAGACTCGTGCACACTCTCTGCAGAGAGAATAAATCAATTTTAGCTCATGCTTTGAATTAAAGAACGGGTGCTAAAGCGATAGGACGAGCTTGACACTTCCTCAAACCATTGTTTATTAAAGAAGAACAAAAGAGATTGAATAGTGAATTGGTTGTCTATTGTGCAAGAGTGGGGCCAGGTGCTTCATGGAGAGCGGTTCTAACTAGTTTGTTGTTAGAACTACCTAGGGAATGCATCTATGAATGGGTAGATTTTTTGAATTTATTCGTTACAAGATAATCCCTAAAAATTCTTAAAACCAAATCGTGGTTTTTGAGCTTTGGTGAATTGATGTAGATTGAATTTTGATTTCTTTTGTGCAAGATAAACTTTTTTTTTGGATAATGATTTTTGTTATGAATCCGGAAGTATACTGTCAGTGCTTTCAAAAATTGATCAAGTGTTTGCTAACCTTTTATTTAATAATAGTAAAAGTATAAATAAATAAATAAATCTGTGTGGGAGTAATTTTAGTGCAATACTATGCCAAATATCACACGTATTAAAAAAATACCCCCTCCAAAATACATCTCTTACCCAGATGGAAATAAATCCGAAGTTAAATGACCCCAACTCCCCTAAAATTCAATAATCAAACTCTATGCTATTGATTCAAATATAAATGTTTTGTGAAATTGAGGCCGTTGGGCTTCATTCATTATTGTAAACAATCTTTGCATTGCAATAAAAAGTGATATTGCATCTTGATCATTTTTGCAACTTGAGAAATCATTATTTTTAATAAATGATACACTATTATCAAATAAGTATTATAAATCACAAATCCTTACTTACATTATCACAATATTTGAATTGAACTGACAAGCAAAAACCGCACTTGGCCATGAGCGGTTTTCCTCAATACTGTGTTATATATAAGTATAAAAGTATCATAAAACAATTGTATTTTCTATAATTTTTAGGATAGTAATGTTGAACAATTGCTTATTCCAAGAGATGAATATCAATTTTCACTAAAGAGGAATCATTATTCCAATGTCCAATCGTTGCAATAAGCATTCTCACACCAAGTATCGTACGCGCTTAACAAGTTCGACAGAGGAAAGGCAAATTGGAATGATTTTTACGCCCTCAATCCCAAAGAAATCCTTATGATCCTAAATATTTCATCAAGCTATGGAAGAGCATTTCATACGCTCCATTGTGTAGCTTAGTCACATTGAGCTTCATCATCTTTTATGAATGGAATTGTTTCTTCACCATTTGCAAACGTTCATGATTTTTGTTTTGATCATGCAAGAAATTTTCAACAAATTAGGCAATATTAGAGTTAAGTGAAAAGAGTGTCTCAAAGTGAAACAAAACCTTCAACTCAACTTAGGCAATATTAGAGTTAAGTGAAAAGAGTGTCTCAAAGTGAAACAAAAACTTCAACTCAACTTAGGCAATACTAGAGTTAAGTGAAAAGAGTGTCTCAAAGTGAAACAAAACCTTCAACTCAACTTAGGCAATATTAGAGTTAAGTGAAAGGAGTGTCTCAAAGTGAAACAAAACCTTCAACTCAACTTAGGCAATATTAGAGTTAAGTGAAAAGAGTGTCTCAAAGTGAAACAAAACCTTCAACTCAACTTAGGCAATATTAGAGTTAAGTGAAAAGAGTGTCTCAAAGTGAAACAAAACCTTCAACTCAACTTAGGCAATATTAGAGTTAAGTGAAAAGAGTGTCTCAAAGTGAAACAAAACCTTCAACTCAACTTAAACTTGTTTTCAGTTTAAAAGGATAGCAAAACTAGTTTATGATGAGTTGTAGAATAATTTAAAGGAAAGTTGGAGAATAATCTAAAGCTAGGCCCTGCACTGCCCATAGGAGTGGAACTCGTGACCTCTCCAAAGTTAGAGGACGCGTTCCCCCAAGCCTGGGACCAAAGAATTGTTCATGAACAAACTATGTCAGATATTGATATTAATGGGGCATAGACTCCGCATAAGTTAGACTCAACAGAATTCCCTTGTTCTTTTCAGTTACCTCAATTGCTCAATAATTTCCAACATTATCAACAGTTTACCCTTCATATTTAAAAAATAAATACAGGGTATCAATTTTTAATTAATTTCCGAATCTGAGGGGAGCAGAGGGTATTTAAAAAGAGTAAAAACTAATTAAAACTATGGTTTGGCATCTAGTTTCGGAATTTATTATTGCTTTGTACCGCCAGAATCTATGGTATCAGTTTGCGCCAGTGTTGTATATGATACAGGTTTATTTCCTGCTAAAATTAGTCGGTGTGGCTTGATTATTAGGTGAGCTTTAACTGTTGCAAGTAACAGGTTAAAAGTTACAGTACTGGCAAGTGGTACCCCATAGCCCATGAGTCAGCGTTTATTTTTTGTTTTTCTGTTGGTAGACTGACAGTCTGACACGCACCTTGGAATGTAGCCAGGTAAGGAAAACATGGATAGAATCATCCATATTAATATGTTCATCAATAAATTTATCTATTATAAGGCACTTTCATCCAAATTGTGGCGATTGTGGTATATTTTTTAGAAGATTTTGGCGATTTCATCCACTTATTTTTTCATTTTTTCTAGTGTACAAGTAGCCACATCAAAATTGAGGTAAGATTTAGGCGAAAATTCGCCTGCAATTTAAACGCTGCCTTGATTACCCCATGACCAACCCGTAGACTTCTTAAAAGTTGCGTTTCAGGAACCCAAAAGCCAACACAATAGAGTTTTCCGCAAATTCAACTGAGTTGACATGGGCAGAATGTCCAATTCCTTAGAATTTGAAATCTCACATGTAGGGGAGGAGGGGAGGGGGGGGAGGGGGGATTTTCCATTTTGAGAGAGCCTATTACATGCACGCAGGCAGCAGGTAGCAGGGCTGAGCCCGCCGCGAGCTCCACCTTGCCCACTGCTGACTGGCTAAATTTGAATAAATAAAAGCTGAAGGCTATTTTCTCCAAGGGTGCAGGAAAACTGACGTCGTGAAATTAAAAGGCACTATTTTTGGTCCCTCCAAACTTCAGACCTGTAGTTTTTTTCAGGCAACTGACATGTCTACTTTTATTGGGAACTCACTCTCTCTTTTTGAAAACTATAGTCCAGTCACCCTACTTGGAACCACTTTGCGGATAACTCTAATGCTAATCAACATATAGCAACAACACATAGTAACTTCATGTTTAGGAATTGATCTTATTGTTGTTGGATATAGGTGAACCTATATATTACTGGCGGTCATGGGTTTCAAATAACTTTTCACTTAATTTTTTTGGTAATAAATTTAATTATGAGAAAAAAAAAACTTGAAAAAATGCCATTCTACTAAATATCCTTGTTTCTCCATGAAAGAAAAACATCTTATCATTGAAGTTATCCGAAAACAAAATTGGTGCATGAGAGGAGTTTAAGTGGAGTTTGTTCCTTATAATTATAATTTATAACTAGCGTTGTTTGTGAATAATCCCCATGATCGGGTCTCTTAGCTTAGGGGAACTAGTCGGAACTGTTGGAGATGTCACCAGTTCTCCACCCCATGGTGATGTAGAGACTTGCTTTAAATTATCCTCCAACTCACCATAGATTAGTTTTGCAGTTATTTTAAATCCAAATTGAGTCTAAGGGCCTCTTTACACTAGTGGCGAGAAGCCGTGAAGAGAGAAATTTCAACCAATGGGAGGCCTAAAAATTGAGAAGACCAAAGAATGTCACTCTACACCCGAGATTTTTAGTCCAAAGGACAAAAGGAGGAGAAAATGACATGGACAACACTTTTGTCCTTCGTGGCAAGAAAAATAAACACTTTTGAAGGCCCCGGATTTTCCGTCAAGCCCATCTCAAGAGGTGGGTCTAACGCAAAATCCAGGGGGCCGTCAAGCCAAAATTCTCACAACCAATCATTTTTAATTTTTTAAGAAATATGTAAGAACTTTACTTTTTTAAACCAGTACTTTATTTTGTAGCCCCTTCTTACTTTATACTATATCCAAAGGCCGTCAAGTTCATAGGTTGGCTTCTCAAGGATGAGCCATGACCCTTGTGAGGTTTTCTTCACGGCTTCTCGCCTGTAGTGTAAAGAGGGCCTAAGGTGAGTTTGAAATTTCTTTCCACTTTGAGACACTTTTTTTGATTAGCTTCAACATTTTCCATGCTAAAAACCTTATCTTATGAATTTAGGGTATATGTCTACCTTAGTTTCTAGAGTTCCAAATTTTGGCAAAGACAGCACCTCACTTTCTAAATTTCCTGCAGAAGACTTTTAGTGTGACACCCAACTAGCTCCCTTCAGTCATGTGAATGTAGACCTATTAATAGTAAGGACTCAAAAATAGTGTGGATAAAGCATTCCAGTGTTGATTTTTCCGACTTCAATGTTAGAAAGCATGCATGAAGTACATGTAAATAAACAACTCCAACCCGTTGATGGGTTGACGTGAAATAAGAGTACGTTTGTTAGGACCCCACACAAAAAAAAATGCCAAGGACTCGGTCAATTTATCATTCATTGCTACTTGTGTGGGTCGTATGTGCCAATAATTTGTTTTTATTAAACCCCACACCAAAGTCCACCTCTTGTAGGAAGAGAGTACAATGTTCAAGTACATTCTTTCTTGTGAAAAGTGGACTCTACGTTATACCAACTTACGCATTCTTAAATATACTTGTATTTGAAAATATTTAATATGGTTGTTGGAATGTGTGAATGAACAACATCACTTTCTCCAATAGTGAATTTTGTAACACTATACAATATAGAGGCGTTTGTTTTTGAAACATTCTCCTAGGAGTTTAACCCTTTAGTGCCTAGGGTACTGTAGCAGACAGCTCTGGATTTCAGTGGGTTTTTCCATTGTGGTTGAGACTACCAAAAATAGAATGGGTTAAATTAGAAAGTAACCGTACAATTCTATTCTCAACTCGAGAGCACACATTTTATTAAAATTTGAGAATCATCCGATGGTGGGATCGGAAGATTATAGTATGTATTTGAACTGTATAATGCACACTCAAAAACGAGATATGGGGGGTGTGTGACTTCAAAGTTAAATAGAATTTGAGGTAAATTTTCAAAAATAAAAGTAAAGACGTTCAGCTATGCCCTATGTCAACACCTCTCCATTGCAATCTTTCATATCAAAAATAGGCTCACACATAATTATTGTGAGATTTATAAGTGAAAGTGACTTCTCCATGTACGGTTTAGGACAAAATTTTATACGTTGAAAATTGACAGGAGTAGGTACATTAGTCAAGATCGGATTACACACACTAATGGAAGATGAAGAAGAGAACACAATCCAAAAAAATAAAATAAGATAACAAACTTCCAAACACAAGAAATACTACACAATACATATGTTGTATTTGTTAGTATTTACTGTATTTTCAAGTATTTGCAGTATTTTTGCGTTCTGTTGATAGGTATTTTGATAGTTGTACAATTCCAAATTGAAAATTTCTTTTTCTAGAAGGTGCGTAATGTATGTGCGCAAATCTGAACTTCAGAACTGAAGTTCCAATTCTTCACGGATTTTCTGTTATTTGCATTTCCGACGTTGCAGTGACCATAATCTGGCTTGCTAGGCACTAAAGGGTTAACTTGGATTGACACAATTCAAGTTGTGTTGGAATGTGATATTGATTTTCTATTGGAAATTAGTTTTAATTTATTCTAAAATTGAATTCTTTGACCTCGAGTAGTCACTAAAATGAAGACTAAACTTTAGAAATGAAGTCTTAGCGCTAGCTCACACTATGACAAGAAGCCATAGCTGTCCAAATCATATTCATACCACGAGTTTAAAATATTGGGCTGGAAACATATAGTACTGTATATGTACATAAATAAATAAGATCGACGATCTCTGAATTAATTGATTCTCAATCCTGGAGTGTTAAGAAATGGCCCGTCAAATCATTGTTAGTTGATTATATCCCACATTCTACTTGTGATTGGTCTATTGACTATTTGGTGTGCACTTTTGATGTGTGAGGAGCATGCAAGGGCGGGGGAGTGTAAGTGCAAGGGCTCTTCAAATGTAGATGAATAATTTCAGCGAGTCAGCTCTAGCCTGTGAATGCTCTTAGAGCATGTTCACCCTGCCGTAGGTAATCTATGGCGTCAAAAAACAACAGACTTTAGCGGCTCAGGGAAACGTGAAATGGATTTGCTCATGTCTATCTCCCACCCCCGTGAAGCACAAGACACACTATCGTTGTTGAAAATAGAGAAATCTACACTTTATTCTCTTGCCATGCTTGATTCCCGGTCAATGCTTGGTATGTTAGGCTTCGTTTGGCTCTTAGATCACGACATGACAAAAAATGCCCGCAATAGAGGCACATTAAAATTTTGTGGTCACTCTTTATTAATAAAGAGCTCGTAGCGAAATATGAAGAGGCCTAGATGTCTTGCACATTATCAAGGCCGTGGTGGGGGAAAGAAAGGAGGAAGGCCACGCCGAATTTTTTGAAGGCCGCCTTTTGCGCGGCAGGGTGGAGAAGCTCTTAGGGGTTAAACTCATAATCACCAAAGCTCTGTTTACTGAAGCGGACTCATGAGCTAGGTCGTTTTGTGGCTAGTTGGTGTAGGCAGGAACTCTTTGCTTCCATAGTTGAGGAGCAGCCGCAGTGGGTGTTAGTTGGCCCGATGGATTCGTTCGTCATGAGTTAACCCCGCAGGCTGGCCAGATGACCCTTGCGGGAGCCGTGGCGGCCACCCTAGCACCCGGGTGCCTTTTTGTTTGATCGTGAGTCTGTGTCTGTGTCTGGTTCTTTCCCCCAGGCCGATTCCGGCTGGGGTGGCGTTGTATTTTATTTCTTGCAATGGAATTCATTCTATTTGTGTTAAAAATAAAAATAAAAATAAAAATAAAAAACCTCTGTTTACTATTGAGTTGACCTGATGCTCGTTCTTGGCAGCAGGTAATGTAGAAAAGACGAGGAAGAACTGGACATTCCTCTGACGCTGTAGGTATTCTCTGTCATTACGCAGAAGCGAGCACCGATCGTCACACGCTCATTTTCCAAAGAAAAAAATGAAGAAGGAAGCAAGCAAAGTAGCCCGTCACTCAGTGAGAGATTGCCGGCGATTATAAATATTCAGGAAATACGAGGCTGAGGCATAGCTTGGCGACCAAGCCAGTAGGACGCATTTGGCGATCGCTTGAGGAGCAAGCAAGCGTTCCAGTTCAGAAAACACGGAGACCCGGGGGCCAAGTCTGGCGGTAAGCATTCTGTGGATTGTGCAAAGATCCACCAGCATTACCGGTACTGTATCCCTCTCTCTCCCTACAAGGAGTCACTCAATCGGTCTTGCATTCGCCATACGAGCAGGCACATGATGCACGCATTCGTTGCAAGAATTGCTTATCTATTCTTTGATTAGGTTTATTCTATTTCGAAAGTGCAGTGTCGCGGAATGGCGGAGCCAATGGCGAGATTAGGTTAACTAATTTAATTCGGAAGATGCTTCTGGATTCTCGCTTGTGCACCATCGCCTCGCCCGTTGTGCGCTCACCGGTTACTCGGTTTCATTTATTTAAAAAATAAATTGCTTTCGCTATTTTAAATAAAGGAAACAGAATTTGTGCCAAATAAAAAAACAAAAAAACCTGAGAACTGTAGCGCTTGATTCGTTGCCGTTGCATTCATCCCTCCGTTGCATTCATCGCTTTTTTCTTTCCTCTTTTTTTTTTTTTTAAATTTAAAAATTTATTCGCTATTTTTTTTTTTCCTTTTTAAAAAAAATTACGAATTTTATTAAAAAAGGAACGGAACAAAAATCAATTGGGCATTGTATATAATGAAAATCTCTTGAGCTATCCGGTTGTTAAAAAAAATAAAAAATAAAAAACAACTCTTGAGCTAGGTCCGGACTGACTTTAAGCTACCTAGGTGAAATTCCGGTTGGATGCACGAGGGCTAATAATGCTTGGTTCAGCCTTGATAGGAACCCCGAGCATGACGGGGATTGCTCCCGGGCCTCATGTTACGGTGGAGTGTCGCTCTTAGTAGGAAATGATTAGGAGCTTTGGGTTTAATCCATATATTGTAGGAAGAAAAATCCAAAAAAATCACCTACAAGGAGATACTGGAAATGTGCTCTTGGAAATGTGCTCTTTTCGTGCACAGTGTGATGTTTATGATCTGTTGGTGTGCAATGGAAATAAAACATCCATTTGTTTCAAAAAGAAAAACTCCTGAGCTTATCACTTTTAGATTGTCACAGTGCGAGAAACTACCATGTTTGTAGAGTTTGTCACTTAGGGCCGCTTCACACTATGACCATCCAAGTCGAGAGCCTGTGGGATCGAGTGACCAAACTTTGTTGAGAGTCCAAAAAAATTGGTTAAAAATAGGCAATAAAATATAGTTTTGATTTTTTGTGAAAAAAATGGACGACCTCTCGACCATAGTTTCGAGAGTCCGTCGCCTTGGTCAAAAAGTGTTGCCATGTAGGCATTTTGGAAGGATACGGCCTTTGGACTTTAGCCTCTAGTGTGAAAGGTGGAGAGGCCAAATTCTTGGTTTCTTACAATCCGTAGATTGGTGGCCTCTCGGCCATAGTGTGAAGCGGCCTTTAGCCGATGTACTGCAATTGTTGCAGAATTTCGGGAGCACGCGGAGTTGGATTTCGCCGTCTTTTCTGTGGAGATTTGCAATGTAGGATATGCACACTGGTTGATATGCAGGCAAACGATGTGGCAGGCACAGTGACGGAGTGCGTGAGCCCATGATAGAGGAAGGAATCATGGTGCCATGGAATCAAGGCACATGGAACGGCAGGACTTCGTTGTCGGGATTTTGATTCCATCTGCCTCTTTCTTTATCTTTATTTTTTGCGCTTCCGAACGCCTATTTTGTTTTTCAAAGTTTTTCGGGAAGTATAGAATATCTACACTCTTCATTAGTTCTCCCGCCATGCACTCCGACCCTGGCCTTTGAACGTGATCAACTATTTGAGACCACAAGTAGCAGGCGACCCTGCCTTTGTTGTGTTTTGTTGCGATTGGTGATACCGCCACCGATCTCAGTACCCTAGCCGCCGCTTTTCCCGGGAGCTCCCCGAGTGCTCGTCTGCCACGCCGTTCAGTTGCTGGAGTTCCACATGCTAGGTTACAAGTGCGCAGATAGTTGCCTTTCTGGTTAAGTTAAGTTAGCCATGAGGACGAGTCAGCCGCCTTATCATTAGAAGTAACAGAGTCCTTTCATTCCGTCCCTAGAGTCGTTGTTTCTTTTCTCGGGTTCTGTGCTCCAAGAATGAAGTCACGGATTCCAGAAAGACGAAAAATAGTTTGTGAGATACAGCGTATTTTCCCTGAATTCGGTGTTATAAAAGTAGTATTTAGCGAAATGCGGCATTAGTTTGCGACTTGGCACCGTAGACTCTTATCTTAGACTCGTGGTGTCCACGATGCATCGTTTCGGAGATTTGAATGCTTGTCGGAGCAATTTTTTGGATTTGGCCTGCGATTTCTTGCGCCGACCGACTGACTGACTTTGAGATCCTCGAACTTCAGACTGCTGTATTATGGAACTGGCGTTGTGGAGACTTCGGGTGTAGTGTAGGGCATAGAGAGTGAAATTCGAGGTGGTGGCCGGGGCGCTGTGGAAGAAAAAGAAGAGGTCGTCTACAACGACGATTCGAAGCAGAGAACAAGTGGCTGTCGAGATTGTTGCAGGTATGCTAGGAAGCAGGAGAGGGGAGGGATCTTCTCGAGAAAGTTGTGCTGAAATCTCGCCGTTAGAGAGTTTGCTACAGCAAGCATGGCTTCAGTCTCACAGACCGAAACTGCAACGACGTATTGCGTCTGCTCCTCTCTCAGGTGTCCTGGTAGGAAGGCGAATTGGTTCAGAATCTTCTTCGTCAGAAGTGGTTTCTGCTCCAGATTCGCCAGTTTGCAGTCAGGAAGGGCCAGAAAAATTATTTTTTCACAAGCCGAGACTGAATGCATCAACAGTGTTTATTCCCAGGTTTGCACTCCCGGAACTGAAATGCTATTCCCTGAAGACAGATATTCCGCGATCAGTTTCTTTGTTGAAATGGAATGTACGTCCAGCGCCAGGCGGTGCCGGCAATGGTCGTTTACAAGCATTGAAGTCGCGCGGTGGTTCCCTTACCCTTTCGAGTGAAAGTCGGAGTATATCCGGGCAGTTGTCTGGCATCACAGAATCTGGAGATAGTAGCAGTGGCTCAGTCGACTTCGAAGCACAGACACAGCCGTTGGCTAGCTATCTCGATGCCATACTTATGGAGGAGAACCTGGAAGAAGAAAAGTCTATGGTACACGAGACTAGTGCGTACCAGGCTATGGCGAAGGAGATTTCTGGACTTATTGGCCTAGTTGAGTGTGAGGAATCCGATGTGGTAGGTTACGAGAGTCGCTGGGAGGACGCAGAGTCTTACGATGCTGAATCAGAAATAAGCACGATTGAAAAAAGTAGTGCTTATCAAGCAATGGCCAAGGAGATTGCTGAACTCATTTCTCCGAGCTCTACATTGTGTGATTCTGGTGATACCGAATGTTCAAATGACGAGATCTGCGTGAGAGCCGACTTCAGTCCACCAGACGAAATTACGATTCGGACGATTATGGAGGCGTACGCTTGCGTGCTTAGCAAACACATAGCGGATGTGTCGATTAGTTTTGGTAATATGGATCCCAGCACTTCGACCGAGACAGATACAATTCTAATGTACTTAGATGAGGATTGGAGATTATACTTAAAAACCCTTAATCAAAACTTCACGCCATCCTCCAACTTCGACTTCAACAGGCTTCTCTGTGGGGCGGGAAGTTCAAAGTCCTCGGTTGACAGTGCTGTCGCGTCCTCCTCCTGCGGGAGTCTGACCGAATTGCTATACAGGTATTGTTATTCCCTAGCCTTTGTTCAAAGATTTCATTGCTGGAGGAATGCTTCGGTGTTAGGACGTTTCAAGTTTTATCCCGCCAGCCATGGCTCTCAGTTAACAATGGCGAGGTCCTGACAAAACGCTGTGGAACGTCCGCAAGCTATTTCTTTGGTTCATTTCTATCGTCTTACGCTGAACACAAGAACCGAAAAATTGCTGGAGATTCAGATGCACACTGAATTTTTGACCTCTTCAAAGTTAATGCTATGTCGCAGGTGCGCGCTTGCAGTGAGTCAGGGCAATGATCGTCTGGCGACGGATTTGTTAGCTGAACTACGGCTGAACTCATCACCCTACGGGACTGCTACAGAACGATTGGCGCATTATCTTATGGAAGCTCTGGTCAGTTAGCTCTTTGCTCAAACCCCACAGGGGCTAGAACATAATCGCATAAGTAATTCTTAACCAAAGCGTCAAAAAGGCACCGACTTGTTACCCAAGTTGTGCTGCATATGCCCTACGTTAGCGTAGAACTTCGAATTTGTATATTTTTCCTTGAAAGCTTAGAGGCAGGATGATTGAGGTTGTTAAAACGGCATGGAAGTTTTCTGGTGATCACCTTCTGGAATACCGTCAGTTTCAGACTTGCGATGGTTGCAGATGAGGAAATTGTCGAATGGTCGCAGATGAATTAAATTGTACAGATCAATTATGCTTTATGTTATTAGCCATCATGTGCACCCGCTCTTAAGAGTACAGAATGACTTATTCACTTGGCTATATATCCTTCTTGCTTTGCTTGTACAGTTCGTGGACGTCCTCTTTTCGTCCAGCCTCAGAAAGGAAGTTAACCTTCGGTGCTGTTCTTTTGCCCTGCAGGTGGCACGAATGTCGGGGACTGGTGAACAGCTCTATACGGTAACCACGAACAACTGCCCCTCTGCTGTGTCTACATTCAAAGCCATTCGCCTGTACTTCGAGAATTGCCCTTACATCAAACTTTCCCACTTTTTTTCCATGGGAACGGTACTAGAAGCCTTTGAAGGTGCTAGTCGTGTTCATGTGGTGTTCTACGGAATTCAATATGGAACTGAATTTCCGGGACTCATGCAACAATTAGCACTAAGGCCAGGAGGTGCCCCCCATCTTCGTATAACAGGTATCTACGACCTCAGTCTAACCTTCACACTTTTAGGATACAATATTACATTAACGTTCGGCCTGTTTAGTTGTATTAAGGTTTGATCGTGTACAAGACAAGCAGATGTTGAAATACATAGTTGAACCTCTTATAAAGCTTCTTTATTCCAATGGCAGGTATTGATTACGCATATCCAGGAAATGACCCCGCCTTGAAGATAAATGAAACGGGACGTAGGCTGGCGGAGTTTGCGAAGTCCTACGGTGTACCGTTTGAATTTGTCCCACTGGCTGGAAACTGGGAATCATTTACGGCTAGGGACATGAATTTGAGAGACGATGAAGTCCTTGCAGTGTGCAGTGATAGGCTGCATACTCTTCTGGACGAGTCGGTAATGGCCACAAGTCCTCGTGAACTTGTGCTAAGAAGGATCCGAAGCATGAACCCCAAGGTACTCATATAACCCCGATAGTATCAACAATGTTCATACCTAACCCTCTCAACTACTTTCCTGTTTAATTCCTACTAGTGTGGCCCAGTATCCCAACTGTTGAAAGCGTTAGTATATGACATCTTGCCTAGACGTTAACAACGAGAACTCTGCGAGTGAACTGTATGTTTGACGATGTATTATTCTCAAATTTCCCTTCTACTGCATCCGATGCAGCGACTATTGGCTAAATTATATATCTATTACATCATCAGCTGAATTGTGGATCAAATGTGCAGGTATTTGTTTTTGTGGGGTTAAATGGAGGGTATAATGCTCCATTTTTCATGACCCGCTTTCGGGAGAGCGTCAAGCATTACTCAGCAATATTTGATGGGATGGAGATATCTATGCCCCCTGATGATCCAGATAGAGTAATAATCGAAAGGGAGTTTTTCAGTCGGCAGCTTTTGAATATCATTGCTTGTGAAGGACAAACTAGAGTCGAACGCGCTGAGCCATATCGGCAATGGCAGAACCGACTGCAACGAGCAGGTTTCACTCTACGGCCGCTCAACCCACATGTTTTCTCCAAAATTACAGCCATGATGGCTACGTTTCACAAAGACTACGGGGTCGGTAAAGATGAAGGATGGTTTCTCATGGGCATCAACAACGCAATCGTGCATGCCTGTTCAGTGTGGGAACCTAAAATCTCTTCAAGTTTGCGCCAGATTTTTTGATTAATATCCGTTGTCATCTGTTACATCTTGTATCCAAATGACCTCGAATGAGTTGCAGATATATTGTCTGTGAGCCTTCTGTCAGATCTGTGCTCACACTGGTAGCAGGACCAGTGGTTTGGTGATGCGATGCTGCTCAATTGGAGGATCTCCTGCCAGGCTCATCAGCCCGTCTTGGTATGCATTTCCTTTCAAGCAATTTTGATTTCGGATCTGTCCTGGCTAGGGTGGACATCGGTTACCGGCTGTGCTTTACCCCACTTTCAATATATTTATAGGCCTTGAGAACATGTAGTCGGTTTACTAGTCTACTTAGATGATAGATCCCTGATTTCTTGTCTTCTGCATGCTCTATGAGCGTGTTCTTAATTTGCTGCTGAATTTCTTGCAAAGAGCAAAGAACAGTGTTTTCTAATAAGCTTAGGCAAGTCAAACCAATCTTATATTGCAACGAGATTGCTCTTACCTATGTTCATCTTGTACCGCAGGGCCTGGCAGCTTGGGTGAATCTTAGGAAGACTGCTCAGCATTTCCTGGCCGGGATAAGATAATGCTTGCGATACGAAGGATGAAGGTGTGACGGATGTCCTTGCAGTGGCATATCAGCATACATTCCGGTATCTCTACTTCCAGCTTGAGAGCAATATATATGCGAGATTCTCACTTACTCAGGCCAGTAGGGTTTATAAAATTATGTGCTAGCCAGCTGCTCTATTCAGAGGTAAAATTTGGAAGCTTATTCAAGAAAAAGACACCTGTTTGATCGCTTTCGCCTGGACTAGGTCGAAACACATGGGTGGTACTCGTTTCACTGCTTGACACGGTGTGGTCACTGTTACAGTGTGTCATTCTCATGAGCGGACTTTACTTCACCCGGGTCGTCCAAAATTCGCCCACTGCTGGACCAGTTCTCATATGGATCCTGAGTAATACGTACATTCACGTAAATTTCTTTGGACTTGTCAAATATGTATCTCCCAGCTCTACATAACTATTCAAAGTATTGACCCTAACCCCATCTTCCTGTGGCAGGCGTCTTGCGCGTGACTTATTATTCAGCTGATAGATCCCGTGAGATTTGTCAAAGCAAAACTTTGACACGATAGGTATCTTCTTTCTTGTAGCATGATTTTCTAACTTACATTAAGCTACACGCAAGAAATTGAAATCTCCTCGGTGGGGCTGGGTTGGATACACCATCCATTTACTTGTCCAGATGCACTTGAGAGCTCCAGTTCTAGTCTCCTAGGCAATTCATTCATACGGATAATTTCTTTGCTCTCATTTTCCCTAGACCATAGCCGAGCCTAGTGCATCGGATTTCGTCACGTTGTTGATGTCATCGTCTCTGACTGTGTTCTCTCTTAGAGCCTCCACTTCACTCTCATACGCTGTGAGTCAGACTTTGTTGTACCTGGGCTGACCAGTTCCATGCTGGACCGAGCATCGGAATGCTCCTGTGATGCCGTTTTCGACCAAGAAGAACTTTGAGTGGCCGGCTTGAATACCTGGAGAATCCGTTTGTTCAAGAGCCAACATCAAAGTCCACACAGGACAATCATGAAGAAGGTGACTTCCACTGACGTCTCAGTCAATCGTACGTACTACTCCATCCAGTGTCATACTCTATCCATAATCAACTAGGTTGGCCGTTCTGGAGTGCGACCATGGAATTCTCCGCACGTGTGCACATGGTCTGCATTACCCTACGTCATGGTCAGTTTCGACATTATGATGTGGAAATTAGATTTCGACATAATACTGTCTGAATCTGACCCTCACATGTGAAATTGCAGTCTCAGTAGAGTTAACCGAAAAGTCAGCTCAAAGAGGAAAGTTTTAGCAAATTCCTCTTGAACTCCTCTTGAACTCATATTGAAATATAAATAGACCAAAAACTAGTTCAAGATGAGTTGGGAGACAATCTAAAGCAAGCCACTGTCATTATTCTCCACATCTCGCAATGACTTCCACACCTCCTACCAAAGCTCCAAGCCCATGGCCCACAAGGGGACAAGTTATGACACACACTATTCAACTCAAACATTGCTAAAGAGAGCTCAAAAGAGAGGTTAGAAGGAGGTTGAAAAGGCAAGTTCCATGGCCTTCTTTTCGGTTAACTCTAGTATCTCAGGCCAGACTGCCAACAGATCATGCACGAATGTCTGCAACGTTTTATTATGTTACTAGCAACACAAAACGGACATGGGAACTTTGAGTCAAACAGTTGATGACGTTCTGGGGGTAGTCTAAACCAATACTGCTGAAGTTCGAGTTCTTCTGCAGCCTAGAGCTTCCATACATTTTCAATGCATGATCCCAATGATATGTTACAATCTGATGAGCTCAAACATCTTCCAGAAGGGGCGTATTCATCAAACTTCTACCCCTTGAATGATATGACATTCGATCCTCGCTAATCAAACTCCACAGTTCATGATGATACTTAAGCCATCACTCAAGAGGAAGACACGCCATCAAACCCTAAGATGGCTTAAGTATCATCATGAACACTATCAAAACCCTAAAAAATTTGGATTTTACTCCAAGTGCCTTGAGCTTCCATATCTTTTCAATGCATGTTACTTGCAAAGCAATGATATGCTACAATCTGATGAGCTTCACCCCTGAGCGTCTAAAACGCCCAATAGGGCCATCTGCATCACTGACATTTGCAACAGTGGCATTATCTCCTTTTGCCTCGGTCTTCTGATTGCAATACAAATCATTTTACAGCTCTTGTTCTATAATGCAAGATCTTAGTGTCGATCGTGAGAAACTGAAGTCATTTTCACACAAACAGATGCTTTCTAGCAGGGGGTCCAATCTCCAGATGAGGAGTGTATTCACAACTTAATCCGAAGTTCTACACTCGAATTCCATCTATTGATATGACGTTCGATTCTCGCTAAAGACACGCCATCAAACTCAAGAGGTTATCATTACGAAACCCTAAAAAAATTTAGAAGAGGATGGATTTTTACCCTAGAAGGCTGAGCCACTGCCGCGTTTTTGGCCGAGAAGATTGTCCTTTGCTTCATTGATCTTCGACGCAATGAAATCGCTACCGCCGGCATCCGGATGATTGGTCTGCATGACGCGCCGGTGCGCCTCCATAATCTTGTCCTACGCCTCCTTGATCTTGTCTCAGCTCGGCGTGCATTAATGCTCAAGAGTCCTGGTGTCAGCGGCTTCTCCTTCCAGACGCCAAAAAAACAAACAAGAGTATAAGGAAAAAATGCTTGCGGAGCTTTCGACTGGTGAATCGCGCTTGCAGGACCCGATGGATACGAAGCCGCTTGAAGCCAGCCAACCGAGTCACGGCAAGACCTGGAATTGTTCATGGGCACTGACACCCGATGGAAACGAAGCAGAGAAACAAAGACAAGAGCTTGAGAAACAGAGAAATAGAGAAACATAGGCTGACGACGACCACGACCACGCCGACGCCAAAAATTTCCTTTGTAATTTTCTTGGGTTAAAACCCTCTCCGAGTACCTTGTCGACGGAATAAAGAACATTGGATGTGTTGGTCAAAATAATTAAAAAATTGGAGAAATAAAATTCTCCATATGATCTACTATAAATTGCTAAAAGAGAAACATAGACTCAATTTGGCTTCTTGATTCTTTAAAGGTTAATACAACATTTGCCCATTTGGCAGCAACAAAAACTTAAAATTTTATTGTATTGTTATGGTAACATTTCAAGACTCTATGAAAACCACACACCTTGTTCCCTGGAACGTCGGTAGGGACACTTTGTGTCTGATACTTGACGAGAAAGGGACAGAAAGTGCTTTTGCACATATGCTGTTCATGAAGTTGCAATGTTGTATTCAAAATTTCATGCTCATTCAACCATTTCTGTGCAAATGAGAAGTGTAAACGTCAATGACAGTACAAAAATTACGTAGACTTGTTGAACCCCAATGTATAGTACAAGCATTTGTAAGTTCAACCAAGTGCATGCAATGCTTAGAAACTAGAATGAATCGTGCATGCATTTATAGGTTTAACCCCTAAAGGACCAAGTATTCATGGTTTTAAAATGACAAATTCAATTAATCATATTGTGAAATATATAATTCAGATGAGACAAAACTTTGTATCATTGGAATCAATGAAGAATAATGCATATGATGGTCAAGAAACAAACAAATTTGAACAAAAGGAAGTCCACATAGAATCTACTCAAAATTGCTAAAAAAAAATACAAGGCCCAATTTGGACTTCTTGAGCAGGTATGTTTGCACTTGATGGGAAGAGTGATGGTAGTAAGAGTCTTAGGAATGAAATGAGGTACACCTTTGCAGTACATTCACTTTGCTAGAATTGCCACTCCGGATAGCAAGTGCAAACATACCTTTATGCAAGCATGCTTGAACTCCAAAGACACCCCCATTGCATTACGGGTTATCACACATCCTACGAGAATGGAACTTCTCCGAAGAATGAGAGAAAAGAGGAACTAGTAGTACACCTTCTCCATGAAAAAAGTGTGACACCCCTTTTGTGGTTTGTGGAGATTGAGAATGGAGAATAGAAGTTGTTAATTGGTCACTCATCCTCCGAGCATGGGCCATTCTCCATTCTCCATTCTTCACCTTTGGAGGAGAAGAATGAAATTTCTCAATCTTCAGAGAATGGGACCTCCACCATTCAAGGAGAGCGTGCCACATTCTCGTTCTTTGAAGATTGAGAATGGAGTGGAGGATGTGTGACAACCCCTATTGCATAAGAAGGTCATGTACATGTTTCCTTGTACTCCCACCACAACCATCAATCCCACAGCAAAAAAAAGAAACACTGCAAACAAATTACTAAGCAATCAACTCCAAAATGCAAAGGAATTGTACCAAATGTTGCAAGAAGGGGATCAAGTCCTCTCCTTCCAATGCACAAATTCCAACCACCACACCAATTTCGCAAGAGGATTGTCACAGAAAGCAGGAAAATCGCTTCTTCCCAACATTCTTTCTCCTTCATCAGGAACTTCAAGGTATGTGAACATGGTGAAATTATGGTGCATTGAAATGCAATTGGAATAATTTGGTGCCAACCTCCATACCAACCTAGTATGGATAAAATAACACTACAATGACCCGTATGCGATCTTTGGTGTCAAAATGGCAAAAAATAGTCTGGCCCAACTTTTCTGATGTTCTCCTTAACCCCTAAACGTCACAACGTCCAGAAACTGGATCATGAACGGATTCAAAGTCCTGTAACTTTTTCATGCAATGTGGGATGACTTTCATCCAAGTCACCTTTGCAAGCCTATTAAGTTCTCTACCAATGAGAGTAAATCTCTTGTGATGGGGAGAGGTCCATAATATTGGAGAGGCCTCCAAATGCAAATATGTCAAATTTGTTGGGTAGATTTCATGCATGCAATGGTCCTTTCATGTACACTTATTGTACATTTGAGTCATGCTAAAATCTATTTTTCAGGCTAACATCTACTTGCGTTCAAAGGATCGGTACGTTAAGGGGTTAACAAGCTCCACTGGCACTTGTAAGCGCCAAACCCTAAAACCCTAAACCCTAAATGTTGTCCAGGATTGATGCTAGTTCTCTCATCGGTACAGTGTGCCTAATTGCATTTACGATACCCTACCTCAAGATAAATTCTATCACACTGGCTTCGCTGCACCGGAATTGAACGTCTTCCCGCAAAACACACAGTCACGGTGCTAATTGAAACATGCACGATTGAGGGAGAGAGAGGTGATTGCAAAAACGAGCAAGGCAATTAGTGAAGCTCACTCCTGAAGAGACTAATAAACTTGTGAGGCAATTGCAACGAAAACTAACAAAGCAACTAAGTGCGATTGATTGATTGATGGGAGAAAATTCTGCACAGCATGCAACAAACCCTAATTCTCACGACGCCAGTGCTACCTCAAGTTTTTTCTTCAACTTTGCAAGCTCCTGCAGCCTCCGCAGTTGCATCCACTCAGTCGATTCCGGCGCCTCGGTTCGTTTCTTCAAATTTTTGAGTACCAGCAGCCTCTGTAGTCGCAGCCACTCCATCGCGTCAGGTGGGAGATTCTTGGCAGGTGGGGCAAACAACATGCGCATGTTCTGCTCCTCGATAATCTCAGCCTCGCGGATTATAGCGGCGGCCCTCGCCAGAGTGATGGCGACTTGCACCCGCATGGTCAGGTCCCTCAACTTGGCGATCTTGTGGTCCTCCTTTGCGATGCAATGCCGCTTCTTCAAGGAGGGTCTTCCCTTGAATGTGCGCACGGGGACACCTGCTTCATCGTCCATGGCTTGCCGAATTGGCTCCGCCTCCGAGCTCGAATCCTTCCTCTTCATAGCTGGGAATCCTTGAGCAAAAACGACAAAGTGACATCAAAAACAAGGTGTCATCAAAACCGTCTTGGGGGTCTTGGGGTTCTTTAGGTCCAACTTTCATGGGTTTGAGAAATTGTCCATGGAAGTAGGAGGGGAAAAGTGGCATTACAATTTGTGCACATTTCCACAGAGAATCAGATAGATACATAGAAACTCCGGATCTCTTTTGAGGCCGGCGTGAATAAAGTGTATGTTCGTTTGACAATGAACCAGTGCCCATCGGACAAAGGGTCATTGGAGACACAGAGAATCACTGCAAGGAGAAGGCGTCGCTTTTCACTCCTATGAATCAAAATGGCGTCAATCTGCACTCACCAATTTTTTGGTTGAATTTGGTGAGTGCGATTTGTCAGGTAGGAAAAGCGTGTAGAGTGAAAAGCGACAATGAACCAGTGCCCACCGGACAAAGGGTTATTGGAGACACAGGGAATCACTACAAGAAGAAGGCGTCGCTTTTCACTCCTTTGAATCAAACGGCGCCACTTTGCACTCACCAATTTTTTGGTTGAATTTGGTGAGTGCGATTCATGAGGTAGGACAAGAGTGTAGAGTGAAAAGCGACCATGAGCAAGATCCTCCAGAGTGAGAAACAACGCCTGCTTGTAGTGAACTGAAGTGAGGTGAACTGCAAAAGTTATGTGAGGTGAACCACGTGAATTTATAACCTATGGTGAGTTTATATTTCAATGGTGAGTTTCTCCGAGGTGGCACTGCTATTAGCACAGGTGTTGCTTCTCACTCAAAACAATGTCAAAGTTCACTGTACACACTTGTCTTACGTGACGAATCGCACTCACCAAGTTTTGAGCATCTAGAAAGTGAGTGCGAAGTGGCACCGTTTGACGCACCTACCAAGTGAAATGCGATGCCTTCCTCCTTGTAATGCACAACATGGTTGATTAATCACTCAAGGGTTGTTTTTCATAACTTTGTGCCTTCTTCTTTGATTGAGTACAAGTTCACTCCATGCAAGTGTTGTAGGACTAGCTTTCTTTCTTTAGTAGTTCAAAAGGTGCCAACTCCCGTCCCTCGTCGATCGTGTAGTCCATAACCTACTTCATGAAATGTGACACATGTGTCACTATATCAGACAGTGGCTACACACTCTAGGTTATTTTCTATAACTTCTTGACTTCTTTTTTGATTCCCACTTCTCTCCATGCAAGTTTGCATTACACAATTTCTTACTGTTTTGGTTCAAAAAGTGTTAATTCTATGCCAAAGCTTATGTCCTCACACACATAAAAGAGTGCACAAAAGAGGAATTAATTTGAACACTACCCCATACTATATATACATACAAGAAGCATATTTAAGGGTGCAAATAGGGTTATATATATATATATATATATATATATATGAAAATATTCTAATTGTACAAGGGGTATTTTAAAGGGGTCACAAACGCACACGATTCCAATGTTAAATAAAGAATGTACCCCCGTGGGCTCCATCTACTATGAAGAAATTTCATTCAAATTACAAATGCATGAGAAACTGTGGTAACCAAGGCACTTAAAGAGTTGTTATAGTTTTAGCATGAGTGTCTTCACACACAATTGTGAGGATGGAAGGCGGGGAGCATTTATCATGCAAATGCTCAAGCCATGCAAAAATCATCAATGCATTAATGAGCTAACATTATCTTATGAAGGTCACAACCTAGAGTGCGTTTTATGAGATTTTAATTTTCTTTGTTTAGTATGAGTCTCTAAGCAAGAATAGGTGTTTTAACCTCTCAACGTCCTAGCGTGCAGAAACTGGATCATGAACAGATTCAAACCATTGTAACTTTCTCATACAACCTTAACCCCTAAATGTCCTCACCTATTCTGAAAAAGTCAAATCACTACAATTTGCATACTTGAAACATCACATTGGATGATTTATATTTTTTCATTGATAGTCATCAGCACTATGAAGGTATGACGAAAATTTCAACATGATTGGAAGATATTTTGAATATTTACAAATTTTATTATGTAAACAAGATAAAAATTCAAAATAAATATATATTTGTCAAATTTAATATCAATTTTTTTATTTAAAGTAGATAAAAGATACATTTACAAGTAGTAAAAATATGAAAGTGAAAAAAATAAAAGAGACCTATGATTGGAGCATTCTTAGAAAGCCCTTTGTATTTTGGACACTCAAATTTCAAATTTCTCAACGGTGGAAAAACTTCAAATGAATTCTATTTTCCAATCCCAACGGTCAAAAGATGTATCATAACTTAACTTAAACATCTAATGGAAATACCAACTACAATAAATCTAAAACACTTGATTTTTTGGATGTTTGACCAAAAATCAAGCATAATATGGTTGATTGGGCACTTAGGGGTTAAATGGCTTTCATCCAAGTCTCCTTTGAAAACCTATTAAATTCTCTACCAATTACGATAAATCTCTTGTGATGGGGAACTATTGATAATATTGGAGAAGCCTCCAACTACAAGTATGTCAAATTTGTTGGGTAAATTTTATGCTTGCAATGGTCTTCTCATGTACTCTTCATGTACATTTAAGCCATGCTAATATCTACTTTTGACACTAGAATCTACCTCTCTTCAAAGGGTTGGTACGTTTAGGGGTTAAGACATGACAGGGTTGCTTTGAAGAAGTCAAAATTGTTCGACTCTTTTTTCTTCATATCATATTAAGCGTAAACACCTAATGTCCACTATCTAATTTGAAAAGTGTCAAATAAGTTAACAACTTCAATGAAATATTTAAAAATATCCAAAAATATTCTGGAACATTTTAAGTCTACTACAATGATTATTCCATTTAGTGCGTGTGATACTCATTCCCAAGGCATGCACTCTATTTTTCCAAATCTCAAAATTAGTGACGACCGAAATTTTTACTGAGTGGCTGAAACCTTCATATCACGCTAATTTACATCGTAATGATATTTAGTATCACCTTCACTAATTTCCCACACGCGTCCACTATCCACATATTGTCATTATCTTATTCATAATTGAATTTCAAGTTTCAAATTTCAAATTTCATATAAGAATGTTGGTGATAGCAATTGTAGATCTAATTGTATGAATACAATCTAAAATTTATAATAAACAACTTTTATTCATACATCAAGTTCAAAATATCCCTCTTAGTTGCATTTTATAATGCATATTTCAACAACACTGCTGAATATGGAGTTGTTGCATTTAGGTGCAATTAACTTTGCAATCAACATAAGAAAAAGTTACATGCAAACTATGGAGAGGGGTAAAGACGTTTAGGGATTAAATTGTTGCATTTAGGTGTGATTATCTTTGCAATCAACATAAGAAAAAGTTACATGCAAACTATCTTAATAGCCAAAAAGTGGAAAAATTATGATAAATGCATGTCATTGAAGGAGTTGCACACACTAACCTGGTCCTACTTACCAGGTTATTAGCACTTCCCCTAACAGACCCTTTATTCACGCTGGCCCTTCAGGCCAGAGTTTCTCTCTTGAAGGAGTTCAATGTGATGAGACAAAGCACAACACACAGGCATGAAGCAAGAGAAAATGAAGATTTTATCCACGGTAAAACTAATTTTTAAGTGCATATATTTACACTCAAATCTCTCTGATTGTGAGAACAGAAAAAGCTAAGCTTAATCACACCAACCCAGAAACCCTAGGAGCTACAAAATTACACCGTTGCTGTGAGTGAAGCCTTCACAACACGGCTTGCCATGCTACAACTACTACTGTTTTTTCTAACTGTACAGTACTACAACGTTTCTAGCTTGGATTCTCAATAATCCTCAACAATCTCGGTATTGGTAACCAGCCTCTTCCCAATTTGGGTACCTCTTTTGAGATTTGCCACAAATGGAACCAGAGTCTAATTAACCCTGATAACCGCACCGTATGAATCAAATGATCAAATTTCATTGAGGTTTTCTGAGATTAGATATTTGCCATCAGCAAAGCTTCAATTTCCCCCTGTGACCGACCTTTGGTTTCCAACACGTATCTTCTCACAAAGAGAGCAGCAGCCAGACAAATGCATGCAAACCCTGAATAGAGACTGCCAGTCCCCAGCTTCTTCAACAAAGATAGGAACGTCAATCCCACCGTGAAATTGGCTACCTGCAGCACTCATTTCCAAAACTCTAGTCAGAAAAAACATTTCTATGGAACGTGATTTGCCAAAATTGGTTGCTTCCGTAACAAAAGAAATGATTTCAGAAGCTTTAACCCCTAAAGGACCAAGAATTCACAGTTTTAAAATGACAAATTCAATTGATCATATTGTGAAAAATATAATTCAAATGGGGCCAAATTTTATATCACTAGAACTAGTGAAGATCATTGCATGTGTTGGTCAAAAAACATATAAATTTGAACTAGAGAAAGTCCAAACATGACCTACTAATTTTTAAAAAAAAAACATGGAGCCCAATTGGGCTTCTTGGTCCTTTGGGGGTTAAAATGTGAGAAGAAATCATGCCCTAAATGTTTGAATGATAGAAATCAATGTTTTGAAAAGGTACTGTAATCAACTTTCAAGTTAACCCCTATAGGACCAAGAAGCCCAAATAGAGCCTCGTGTGTTTCATTTTTAGCCTTTTTGAGGTGAACTTTTTTTGGTTTGTTTTTTGACCAACACATGTAATGTTATTCAAAAATTTGGTTCCATATTCATTATATTTTCACAATAGAATCTATTGAGTTTGTCATTTTAAAACCGTGAATACTTTAGGGGTTCACAAAGAAGCCCAAATTGTGCCTCGTGTTTTCTTTAGCAGTTTTGAGTAGGTCCTATGTTTTCTTTAGCAGGTCCTATGTAGGCTCCCTTTTGTTCAAAATTTGACCAACGCAATATACAATGTTCTTCACTGATATTAAATTTGGTCACATCTGAATTATCTTTTTCACAATGCAATAATTGAACTGGTCTTGATGTAAAACTATGAATCCTTTGCCCTTAATAGGCATGTCACGTTATTAAGAAAAGATGGGTGAAGAATCAAAGAGTACTGCACAGTAGTAGGTGACAGAAAGAGCTTACCCAATGAACACACATTGCAACAGACAGGGCTTTCGCGCGAATCCGATCAGCAAAGAGTTCAGGCAATATCAATGCTGGCACTGGTCCTGCACCTAGAGCGAACATGAATACATATCTGCATCCAGGTAAAAAAAAATTTAAAGGTTAAAACCATCGATCAAAACTCAAAAGCTCGATGGATTTGCTACAAAATTTATATTATAAGCCATAAAAGCACCTAAAGTACCAAACAAAATAGAAATTGGTTTGGACTCACAAACTCAGATTTGGCAAGAATTTTCATTTTTAAGTAGTATGAAAAGGGAATTAACCCAAAAATTAATTGGTACCTAAACCAGTCATCCTAAGCCATTCCATCTTAAATGCTCTATCCAAAAGTCAACAAACTGCTATCTAACATTAAGGCAAAATCAATTCAAAAAAACCAGGAATTACTTACACTAAAGTGCCCACAAGTGCCACTACTCCTTTGGCTGAACTCAATGCAGGTATAGACGCTGTGGCTGCTTGTACTGCCATAGCCAAACCCTGCAAATTTACAAGAACGTCACATTAATAAAAAGCATCAAGAAATTTCACAATCTCCAATATCAATTTGCTATAAAGAATCGTTGTTACTATGTCATTGGACTCTTCCTGAACTCATATACGTTAGTTACCAAAAAAGTTCCGAAATTTTGTAGACCTGCTCAATATAAAAACCAACTTGTAAATGTTCCTTTGAAACTAAAACCTTGAAATTCACAATTAAAGATGAACTCACCATTCCAGTGAAACTATATATCATAAGAGTGCGTCGACCCACTTTATCCATCAAGTAGCATGCCAGACAAGAAGCTGCATGGAACAGAGAACCGCATCAGAAACATAAACCCTAAACCCCTCAATATACAAGAATAGAGTAAAAAAAATCGCCAACGTGCATTTGCAAGAGAAGAGCAAAGCAGAGGGATTCATTTACCAATTAGGTTCACCACTCCCACAGCAACACTTGCCCCTACTTCAGAGGTAAGACCAGCACTCTTGAAAACAGATGATGAGAAGTAGAAGATGGCATTTATGCCAGCAAATTGTTGAAACGCAAATAGTACTGCACCAATGATCACAACTGCAAACGTAACGAAACCACGGTACTTTTGTCAGAGAAATGCAGGAAATCAAATTAAACCTGAGTATGTGAATCACGTCAAGGAAAAAAACCTTAATTTTTTAACCCCTAAAGGACCAAGAAGCCCATTTTTTATTAGCGGTTTTGAGTAGGTCTCATATGAACTTTTTTGTTCTCGTTTATTTGATTTTTTACCCAATACATGCAATGTTCTTCACTAATTCTGGTGGTATAAAATTTGGTCCCATGTGAATTATAATTTCACAATCTGATCAATTGAATACTCCCTCCGTCCCAAAGTTATTGTCCAACTTGTTTGCTTGGTATTTCTTTGAGCCAATTTCATTGATCATATTGTAAGAAACATGATTAAAAAAGGTTTCAAATTATGTCACTAGAATGATCGAAGAACATTGCATGTGTTCATTGCAACCTAAATAAAATTAGCCACAAGGAAGTATTTTTTTGAACTACTTAAAAAAGCACTTTTAGACATGACTTTCAAACATGACTAACTTTGGGACGGAGGGAGTATCATTTTAATATTGATCCTTTAAGGGTTAATAACTAATGTGTGCATTTTCACCTCTGATGTAGCGTGGCTCAATTAAAGCCTTCCAAGAAGCTCCACCCTTATTATTATCATCTTGTCCCCCTCGAGAAAGTTCATTCATAGCCGACTTCACTTGTTCCGCGCCCCATAGCCTTGAAAATTCCTTCTTTGCTTTGAACAATTTCCGTTGCTGAGCAGGAGACAACAAATTGTCAAATGACTTGCTACAATAGAAAAAAAACAAGTCTCCTTAACCTTTGTAAAGTCATAGCACCATTTTACAGTTTCATCAAGGATTGAGAAAAACTTGGTACTCTAAAAAGTCTTTTTACCTTAAAGAGCCACTGGGGACTTTCAGCACATGATTGCATTCCTACAGCAAGCAAAACGGCTGGAATAGTTGACAGCGCAAAACAAACCCTCCACCTGCACATTTGCATTTCAAAACTGTTTAAAAGACATCCCTGGATGTTGTCTCTCTTTACCCTTTACTGATCATTGTCAGTTAACCAACGCTACAAAGTTAACCCTTAAAGAACCAAGAAACCCACCTCATGTTCTTTTAGCAATTTAGAGTAGGTTCTATGTACACTTCCTTTTGTTCAAATTTGATTGTTTTTTGACCAACATACGCACTTCTTTTCACTGATTCTAGTGATACAAAACTCAGTCTCATCTGAATTATCTTTTTCACAATATGATCAATTCAATTTTTCATTTTAAAACCATGAATCCTTTAGGGGTTAACACTAGAGGTAGGGAAAAAAACAGTTCTCGAAATACGATTTGTAACTCATAATATATACAATACATCTTAGTATAAAAAATTTCATTATACAATCATGTTAAATGAATTATTTACTTACCATCCAGCAACATGCGCTGCAGGGAGGCCAGCTACTAGAGCAGACAGAATTCCAATACAACCTGCAATTTGCAGGAGACTGCCATTGGTTCCTCTCACATGAATCGGAGAAACCTGCTCAGATACCAACATGCACACATTCAGTAGAAGAAACAGAAGAATATTTTAACCATTAAAGAACCAACGATTCATGGTTTTAAAATGACAAATTCAATTTAAAATATAATTCAGATAAGATCAAATTTTATGTCACCGAAATCACTGGAAAACATTGCATGTGTGGGTCAAAAAAAAAAAAAAAAAAAAAAAAAACTTGAACAAAAGGAAGTCCACATATGACCCACTCAAAACTGCTGAAAAAAACACAGAGGCCCAATTTGGGCTTCTAAACATGCATAAAAAACAAAGCTGTTTTCATCAAGTATGGGGACATACCTCAGAAATATAAAGAGATGTAACTGGGCCAGAAAGACCTAATCCTGCTCCCACAAGAAATCGTCCGAGGAGCATAACAGGCACGTTTAGTGCGAGGGCGCTGCACAAAAGGAATGCAATCTAATCAGACATATCCCAAAATGGAAGAAATGGCTTCTAAAGCACCTCTCCAATATCACATCAATAACACCTCGTTATTATCACACTCTCCAAATTTGGCTATAATTGTGTAAACCTGTGATTAGGCACTTGTTTGTGAGCTCAGTTATCAAAAAGGTGATATAAAAGAGTTATAAGTGTACAATCAGCACAACACCTTTAATCTTCAAGAGGCCACAAGTAAATTTTTACCTGAATGCAGCACCACAGATCATAGGGATAGAACTCAATTGAAAAGCTCGTCTTCTACCATATTTGTCAGCAACAATACCGCTAGCAGCACAACCCAGGAATGCACCGACGAGGCAAATGCTCACAACGAACCCTGCAATTCATGTAACAAAGCTTCTTATTATATTTGCCAATGACAACAAACAATACTGTCAATATAAAAAGAGCATCACAACCTCAAATTATGAGAGGGTAATTGATGCTGTGTGTACCTTGAATGAGGGCATTGCCAGCAAATCCAAGGTCTTTGGCGATATATTGAAGAGGAACATTCACAACCCTGCCAAACCAAAACGCTCCCATATTTAGCCATCTCATAAATTAATCAAGAACAACGAATATAAGAACCAAAATAACCAAGGATTCATTGCTTTAAAATGTCAAATTCAATCGATCGTATTGTGAAAAATATAATGAAGATAAGACCAAATTTTATATCACCAGAATCAGTGAAGAAAAAGCATTGTATGTGAGAATTATTATTTTTTAACTTAACAAAAGAAACTCCACATAGGACCTACTCAAAAATGCTTTAAATACACGAGGCCCAATTTGAGCTCTAGAGGTTAAAAATCAATCAATCAAAAACAACAAAAACAACAACCATTATTTTTTAACCCTTTAAGGACCAAGAAGGCCAAATTTGGGTTCATGTTTTTTAAGCAGTTTTGAGCGGGTTCTATGTGAAGTTTCTATTGTTCAAATTTATTTATGTTTTTGGTCAACACATGCAATGTTCTTTACTAATTTTGGTGATATAAAATTTGGTCCTATCTGAATCATACTTTTCATTATATGAATGATTGAATTTGTCATTTGTAAACCACGAATTCTTGGTCCTTAAAGGGTTAACACTCACCCAATGTGGTAGCCAAAGAGCACAGACGTGAGAGTCGCAACAGCAACGTGTGGAAACGACAACTGCCATGCAGGCACAGGTAACACAGGCGCCTTATGTTTCAAATTCCCTGAAGCAAAAGGAAACCAAAACATATTAATCAAAAAACCTTCACAAAAATCAAAAAACAACCCCGTTTCAACAATGTACCACTTCTTCCGTAAAGCAAAAGACTAAACCGACCCCTGCTCCAACAAGTTTCAACATACACACAAATTTTTCGTAAAGCAAAAACTTGCTCCAGCGAGTTTCAACAATGTACCAACATACACACTTCTTTCGTAAAGCAAAAACTTGCTCCGGCAAAGTTTCAACAATGTACCAACATGTAAGGTAGAGGGCTCCGAAAACAACAGGATTCTCATTCCAACAGAATCTACGCACGATAATCATCCTAGAACCTAAATCTAAGTAGATCATAGATAGCTTATCATTTTGGTCAACATTCAATAAGAGCTCTATGATGTGTGTTTTAAAATAAATGCATGGTCTAAATTCTGTTGGAATTAGAACCCTGTTGGTTTTGGAGCCCTCTACCTTACCACTTCTTTAGTAAAGCAAAAGATTAAAAAAAAACCTGCTCCAACATACACACCACTTCTTTCGTAAAACAAAAATGAAACAAGCGGTGAGTTGGTATACCAGGAGCTTGAAGGCGTTCAGCAGTCAAGGAGCGCTTGAGTTTCTTCTCAATGACAGTAGCTCTTGGGCGAGGTCGTTTGGCGTTACTCCAATGAACGGCATTCTTGGTGCGCTCCACAAACAAGCCCAACGAAGGGCTGCGAATACTCTTACTGTTGGAAAGCCCACTGCTACTACTCGGCTGTTCAATGCTCCCGCCTCGCTTCCTTCTTCCCACACTGTCTTGCCGAGAGAATTCCGACGCCGAAGCCGCCCGCGCCTGTAACTGACCATTCAAATTCCAGCCTCCTCGTTTTGTACGCAACTCGCACAAAGGATTGAACACGATCCCATTGTACGAGAAACCCACCCTCGAGAGCGGGGATGCTCCCTTCACGCACCGGCTACTGTACAAAGCGCTTGACATAAATGCCTATTTACAAATAGCTGATCCCCCACTCACACTGAAACCAGAATTTATACGAGATGATCCCGGTTGCTGAATGGGTTTGGAAAAAGCCTGGGTCAGAGAATGCACATTGTTGCAACCGAGGCGAGATTCTGTGAGGAATTCATCAACAAAACTGAGGCTCTACGTATAAATGGAGAAACGGAAACGGAAGCTTGAAGTTGAGAGGGAAGAATGGAATTGGTTGAGCGTCAGTTTGCTTGAAGAAATCCGGTGTCTGCTCCCACAAAATGAGACTGACGCTTGTGATTGTGTGATTGTGTGTGTGTGAGAGAGAGGTGCTTGAGAGTGAGAGAAGCTTGCCGAGGCTCTTGTAGCAAGTGAGAGTACTAGAAAGAGTGATGGGTTTTGGTGGGAGACGGAGAAGAAGCGGCGGTAAAGCTTTTTTTTTTCTTGTAGCCAGCATTTCCCGTTCATGCGGTGAAACCCTTCTCGCTCGCTGCCTCGATATCTCCGCCTCTCTTTTTCTTTCACTTTCTCACGAGAGAAATGGCCACTAGCATTTTTGTTTTTGTTTTTGTTCTTATTTTTGGGGCGATATGTCGCCAAATGAGTGGTTGTGTGAAATTTTGACGTGCTCGAAAGGAATTTGAGAGATTTTTATTGGGAAGAGGTATTGCAGGAACACTCATTTTTTTGGGTTAAATATCACTGTAACAAATCTATTTTGTCTATGATTTCACTGAAAATGCATTGTAAGTTGTTCTTCACCTATTTTGTTTCGGTCAGAGCTTCTCGTAGCGTAGCTGTTTGTTTTACTTTACTTTTATTTTGGGGGTGATATGTCGCCAAATGAGAGGTGGTGTGAAATTTTGACATGCTATTTATCTCAAAAGGAATTGGAGGGATTTTTGTTCGGAAGAGGTATTGCAGGGACACTCGTATTTTTGGATTAAATGTCATTGTAGTGAATATATTTTGTCTATGATTTCACTGAAAATGCATTCTCGTTCTTCACCTATTCTATTTCGGTCAGAGCTCCTCGTAGCGTAGCTGCTTGTTTTACTTTATTTTTATTTTTATTTTTATTTTGGGGGCAATATGTAGCCAAATGAGTGGTTGTGTGAAATTTTGACGTGCTATTTATCTCAAAAGGAATTTGAGGGATTTTTATTGGCTTTGACCATAGGGAAGAGGTATTGCAGGGACACTCGTTTTTTTGGGCTAAAGATGACTGTAGCAAATGCATTCCATCTATGATTCCATTGAAAATGCATTCTCATCCTTCACCTATTCTCTTTCGGTCAGAGCTCCTCGTAGTGTAGTTGCTTGTTTTTTTATTTTATTTTTTTATTTTGGGTTAAATAGCCACATTCTTTTAAGTATATCATAGAATCACAGATGGGTCGCCAAAAAATAATCCACAAAAGTCATGACTATATGCAAAATTATAAGAAAACTATAAGAGTCCAAAATTCAATTCGTGTTTTTTTTTAAATAGTGGAGAGATTTAATTTAAAAAGAATACTCTTTATATTATTATTTGTATCATTGATTTTCTTTTATTCTTGAAAATTTTCAAATTTTTATTGCTAAATGTTTATGAGGGTATCTTATTCTGCTGTAAACCAATACCACATACAGGCAGGTGGCGTAGAGCATTTGCATCTGCTGGTCAAAAATCAGTCCACCACATTACTGCAAGTTTGAGACGGAACTCTTGGATACCATGAATGAGTGATCTTTTGAGATGATGAAATGGTGTCATATATGGCCTCCATCAAAATATCAAAATCGGTCCCACAATTTGCACTCCACCGTAGCATAATAGAGAAATACAATGGAGCACCCTTTTTAAAATTGAATCGAAAGAATAATGATCCACTTTTTAAAGTAATGCAGGGATGTCATTTGTATTTCATGAATTTTGAGACTATCATATCATTGCCATGTAAATGGCTTGGTTTTTAATTGTAGCTAGATTGTGGTCCCATTGCAAAAAGGTGTCGACTCCCGTTGCTCTATTATGCTATGACAATGCAATTTATTATCATATTTATGTGCCAACTGTGTATTAAAAGTAATGTAGGTGGAGGGCAAGGTTGGCCTAAAAATAAATTCCAGTATTTTTGGGAAATTATCTTTTCAATTTATTTTTTTTGCATTGTGAAAAAGAAAATATTGAAGAATATTTTTCAAATGTTCCATGCGATTAGCTTTTTTTAAAAATAAAAAATAGGAAATGAGCTCATTTATGCCAACCCTATCGTCCACTTAGAGTGTGTTTATTCAAGGTCCCATATCTCTATTAGAACCTACAAAGAGGCAACAAGGGTGAACCTCGTTACGCATGTCCAAGAGACGTCAATAAATGATTATCTCATTTAGTACGCATACTACCAATTCCTAATGCACGCATCGTTTTGCCAAATTTTAGGGTTTTAATTTTTACTAAATGGTTGAAAATCTTCATATCATCCCAATTTTACATCATAATGATATTTAGTATCCCCTTCACTAATTTCTCAAACGCACTATGAACCCTCCTTCACTAAATGGGAGAATTAGTGTACTTACCCCAACAAACTCTCCATGCATTTATCCATCCATTCACGATGGTCTTCAGGCCAACAATAATAATAATAATAATAATAATAATAATAATAATAATAATAATATTATTATTATTATTATTATTACTACGCCCCCTAATTAATAGTTTTTCATCCTACACGGGCCGAACCCTGAATTTTACCTGAAAAGGCACCCATGTCAGAATAATAATATGGGGATAGGGAAAATACAAGACCCACAAGTGGGGATGAGCCACGTAGCCAAAGCACTGATTGGAAAAAAACTGACTTTAACAAGAATAGCAATTCTGGTCCACTTGGCAAGATATTAACCCCTGCCCATGACACTTGGCATGAGCCCACCAACGCCAGCTGCCATGTGCCTGGGGAAAAAGCAGGGGTGCACAGGGCTCTCAATATAATATTATTATTTTGGTTCTATTTCCTTCCATTCAATTCATTACTATTTGCTAGTAACTTTCTAATGAATAAAAATATATATATATATATATTTTTTCTTGTGCTGACTGTTCCTGGAGTTTGGTGGTGGACGCGGTCCTTTGGCGCCACATTTAGTATTCTTGGCTTGGGGGCCCCTAATGACTTTTGTGGTCTCTCACAATTGGCATTTGATTTGTGCGATCACTTGCACTTCCTGTTTTGATTTTTTTGGAGGCTCATTTGAAAGGGGAATATTTGACAGTTGAGACTACAGTAGTACCGTGCCCACGTACCCACAAATTTTTTGTGGAAAACTTATTTATTTAAATAAAAAATAAAAAATAAAAATCTATTTTGTATGGTGAAATGGGAATCTTGATGATAAATTTTGGAATATTCTTAATTATGTATGGTGAAAATATTATTATTTGGCATAAGGTGTTGATCTTGACGCTGGGTAGGGTAGCAAGTTCAACATATGTCTATAAAACAATTCAATTTTTTTAACAGATTCTATCTCAGTAGATATTGTACCTGGCTATCAAGCCCTGCCTAATATTTGTTTATTTTGCCAAAATTATACAAATATTCTCTAAGATTATGTAGATATTGTATAAGATTCTCTTTTCACCATAGAAAATAGATTTCTTTTGAAAAAATAACTTCCTAAAGATTTGGGCTTCTCTTTTTGGAATTAACTTTTGCTACCCCTAATGGCCAAGTATTGTACAAATAATTTTCAAGATCGATTTTTTTTTGTCATACAAATCTTTTTGATAAAATAGTTTGCCAAAATCAATATGCAAAATTTCTAGCTTGACAACTTGTACAATCATTAGACATAAGTTTTGCCCACTCCCTTACCTTACAACAAATTGCACCTTAGTTTTCCAAAATGCACTATAAATTTAGAACTGGTCCTAAAATTCTAAATCTTTTTAGAATGCATACTTGGCAAGTGTATTGCATGTGTGCAAAAATTTGTGGCAAAATAATAGAAGAAAGTGGTGATAATGGCAAATTGGAAAATGGTGCAATTAACTGTAAGGAAGGAGGATGGTAAGACTTATTTCCAGCGACTGTACGAGGTGTTATGACTATGATTACTTTTAGGGAACTTTACTTTGAGTGAACTGAAAGTTGTGAGGTAGTATATGAAGAATGAAACTCAACATTATAACTTTCACTCTTCATATGCCACCTTACAACTTTCAACAAATTCATTAAAACAACCATGTCATACTATCTAGCCACGTTTGTGTGAGGCATACTAGAATTTTCTTTCATAAGGTAAAGGGACCTTATTCCATTCCAAGCTCCAACATTTGTCATTCTATAAATGACACATTTGCCATTCTATAAATCACAGGACTATGGGGTCAGAGGCTACCGTACCTTAGGGGCAGCTTCATCACTCCTCCGTCGAATAATTAATTAATTTCAAATTTTGATGTCCGGCAAAAAAAAAGTAATTTTTTAAAATTCAACTTTTCAGGAAATAAATAACTTTAAATTCGACTTTCATCCACAATTGATGAAGTTTCATTGAATGTTTGTTATTTTAGTGGACTTCATGTGATCACTCTTTACATTTTTAATTTATTTTATTTTTAGTTCATGTATTCAATTTCATGATATTTCATCATTCATCTAATTTAATTTCATGGTTTTCCGGCAAATAGGCAACATAATTAATTTTTTTATTCGACATTTTGATTTGGAATTATTTTTTGCCGAAGCTGCCCCTAAGGTACGGTAGTATTCATTGGAAACTACAACTGGAAAGCTTCTTCGGATTGTCGACGGACGCAACTAACAATATTTCTCAAATTTGTTCACTGCATACATCCTCGAAAGTAGCCTCTAGTTCACCCTCCAATCCCTTCGGCTCTGCAAATGGAGTTTTGCAATATTAAAGCCGTGATTAAAGCCTGGAGGTCTAAACCTCGACCCCTTTAGGTCCCCCAATAAAAATTGGCCCTCAATGATGTCTAGCTTTAGATGAGTTTTGCTCCAAGGTACCATAGCCAAAGAGTAGAGCAATGTCCAATAATTAGTTAAAGTACGAAAATTGAGTTAAACACTTAAAACCATAATTGAAAAATTTCAATTTTTTTTTCCAAATTCAAAATGAAATTTGGCCACAACTAAGTGGTATATCAAAGATGCACAAAAGCGCATTACGTTTTATACATGTGAGTTGTGGACCCCGGAATAAAGCCTTGTGCATTATACAAAATTCAATGCACTAGTACTAACAATGAATGTAGGATATGTGCAAGTCCTCTCACTTCTCGTTATCTCTTAATTATCGGTGAAACTTATTTCCAAAAATGTGGATAACTCAAGCATAAAACCTACAGATCATAAAATTCTTTTTGGAGGTCAAATATTACTTGATTTTGCACGTTTCCTTCGTTAAACTAAATAATAAATTAGTGTACTATACACAATTGATCACAACACATTATCTTATCATTCAATTCATGTACATTCTTCACAACCTCTCTGAATTTTGTCTATATCTGAGGCAAAAAAACTTCAAATCAAAAAAATCTTTTTGGAGGTGGAAGATGACTTAACCTTCTAATTTTCTTAGCTTAAAAAATTTCAAAATAAAATCACTCCTAATACTCAAATGTGCACTAAAATCTACTGAAAAATATGATATAGAGACAATTTGGAACTCAATATTTTGGGCTTGTTCCCCTATACCCTTTAAATACTCCCATTCCTACTATGGGTAAGCAACGATTTTTGCCTCTCCCATTAGGGTTTACTGTTCGTCTTCTATCTTCCTTGGAACTTCCATTAGATGCGCTTCAACGAAGATTATTTTGTGTTTGTAGGGTGTAACGTGGAGGTGCAGAAAACCGTGCGGGTCAGAAAACCGTGCATTAGGCTTCAGGACCAGATTCCATAAATTTACCCAGCCTGGTTCCAGAAAGTTTCCTAGAGTGCATTAATTCCGTCCCTGCTTCAAAAAATTGAATGCTTCTGATTGGTGCAGAAGCGCTTTATTTTGAGAAGCGAACCTGTCATGAAAACCAGGACCCTATGAACAGTTTATGGCCACTCTATGAGTCCACACTCAAAAATTCACAAGAAATTATAGACTTACTCGAAAAATGTGTTTTTTGGGGGGAAGGATTTGCACTGACCTTGCGGACCATTAAAAAATTCTAAACTTTTTCCAACAGTGTCCTAAGTAAGCAAACCTGAAATTTGCACTGTTTCTGGCACCTCTACCTTAGCGCTGGGTTTAGAGTAGGCACTAGGGTTTGGATGAGAAGAGCTGGTGTTTGAATCTTAACCCTTAAATGTCAAGGTAAGCCCCATGGGCTTATTTAAAAGAGAATAATGAAGAAAAAGTTGATTTTCTCAACCAAATCAAGCGAGGATTGGTGCGTTGGAAAGCTACTGAAAAACGATCTAGATACCAAATTTTCGCCTCATTTGAGAGATTGTGGAATCGTTGGTAAACAATCAAAGTTATCAATTTGAACAAGTTTTGAGGTTGGGACAGTTGAAGTTCAGCAGTGCCGCAGTGCTAGAGTGCTAGAGTGCTAGCCAGCAGTGCACTGCAAAGCCGTTTTTGCAAAAAAAAATAAAAAAAATTTCTTCCTCCAAAAATTTAGATGCCTTCCGGGCTACCCGGTCCAGGCCCTCTTGACGTTTAAGGATTAAGTGGATGCTGGGAGTTGAAGCCGTTTGTATGCTATAGTCCACTAACTATTCTTAACGAGCTAACTACATTTTGATGCATGTTTGTGCACTACGAGCATTTTGTTTAAAAAATAACTTTCATTGGAAATTATGTAGCAATGATTTATTGAAAAAAGAGTAAACCATCTTCTAGATTTATGTACATGTTAGAGTTAACCGAAAAGTCTGCTCAAAGAGGAAAGTTTTAGCAAACTCCTCTTGAACTCCTCTTGAACTCATATTGAAATACAAATAGAGCAAAAACTAGTTCATGATGAGTTGGGAGACAATCTAAAGCAAGCCACTGTCATTATTCTCCACACCTCCTACCAAAGCTCCAAGCCCATGGCCCACAAGGGGACAAGTTATGACACGACACTATTCAACCCAAGTATAGTTCAAAAGAGAGGTTAGAAGGAGGGCAAAAGGGAGGTTAGATGGGCTTCTTTTCGGTTAACTCTATTATCCAAAAAACAAAACTTTAGAATGTTAAAATGATTTTATGTTGAAGATTTTGAATATCAAAACTCCCATTTTAATAGCAATTTTACCAATTTATGATAAAAATTTGAATGTAAATATAATTCATATTTGATTCTACATTTAAAAATCTAAAAACGATCCAACTTGTATAATTTCATTCTCAAGTACATTCAAAGAAGAAATCCATGAAAAAAGTTTTTTTAAAAATAGAGAAACAATTCATTCCTCCCAAAAATAACACATTTTAAAATTTGAAAAATTAAAAGATATTTTTCTTCACATACTTGAACACTGGAAAAATCCATAGCTCAAAATTCCATCCCCAACCATCGGCTCTCCTTCTCTCCAATATGCACTGTGACAATGCATTAGTTTACCCTTTGTTTCATACTCCATTAAAATATAATGCCTTATTTTTAATTCTCTATCAAATTTTTTTCTCTTTCATCAATACGATCTATCCTGACCACTTTAGATTTCACAAAAATATTTACTCCCTCTCAAATGGATTTTTCAAATTCTCTAAATCGTCAAAAGAGTGCACAGAGACAAGCATTCTAGTGGACCATACCCATACAAACGCCCTTGAGCAGCTTTGCGGTTTGACAAGCACAGCTTCTTCGTTGCTTAAATGTGGATCCAAGCTTGGGGGCTTGAACTGGTAGGTTGCTTGAAATTGCACACGAAATCTTGAGTTTAGAGCTACACACCCTGATTGGACTTGCAAAAACCAACGTGCTTGAAAGAACACTAACCTTGGTCAACTTGCAATCAGCTTGAGTAATGAAACAGAAAACAATGAGATACATGAAAACATGAGAAAGGTGACAAGAAGAAGAGAGACAAATGTGTTCAGCCTTTATTAGCTTGCACATTAAAAAAAAAACCTTGCATCAGGAATTTAGAACCCCACGGATTTTAAATGATTTCTGTGCGACATCTGATATTTCATGGGTTGGTTCATTTTTCACACAGATTTTGCACAGATTTTGTGTTAATTCCGCATGGAATCCGCACTTTGCTGATAACAAAAAGAGCGAATGTAGAAGGTGTACGGATTCAATGCAAAATTAGCGCGAATTTCATGCAAAATCCGTGCGAAAAATGTACAAACCTATGAAATATAGAATGTTATACAAAAGTCGTTAAAAATCAATGAGGTCCTAAATTCCTGATGTCGATTAGTTTGCACATTCTGCAAAACAGACCCAGCATTTGCGAAACAGCCCAAAGTGAACCTCATGTTTTCTCAGCATGTTTGAGCAAGTTCTATATGGTCTTCCTTTGATTAAATTTGTTTGTATGTTGATCAACACATACTATGTTCTTCACTGATCCCGGTGACGAAATCTGACCGCATTTTAATTGTATTTTTCTGTTTTGTCTTATCAATTGGATTTGTCATTTTGGTCCTTTGGGGGGTTAAGTTTGTTAAGCTACTTTGAGACTTCTAGGATTTATGTATGCTTCATGATGCTGGACTGATGAGATGTTGCACTTTTGAGGGACTAAGGTTTAGGGTTTTGCAAATGATGGATGACAGCAATCTTGTTGAGGGCATTGATTATTATAATGAAACTCAGATTGAGGATGATGGTTTTGGGGGTTTTTTGGAAACCCTACATGGAAATCAGTGTTTTTTCTTCCTAATGAAAGCATATCAAATTTGAAATCCTGCTTTTATGTGGTTTTGAAATTTCATTTCTTGTTTTCTTTCTGGAATTAATCATGTTGGCAAATGAACTGACCTGAATTTTGTTTTGCATCTGGGCGAGTGGTGCTTTGAAACCGGAGGAGTATGACTTGGACCCTGCTAGCTTCAAATAAGAAACGGTGAGTTGACGGTTGCAAATTCTCCAAGACGGGGGTTGTTTTTTCCAGGAAGTCATGAAGGGAATTTTGTTTTTAACCAACATATGCTATTTTCTTCACAGATTCTATTGACAGTTGTTTTTAGTATACGATCATTGATCAAAGTGGTCATTTGAAAACCGTGAATCCTTGGTTTCTTAGGGGTTAAGGTGGTTCTACTTTCGAAGTGCATGTGGTTGTAATTGCAGATATGTGCTATGAGTGTGGAATCTATGCAAAAAAAAATGTACAAACCCATGAAGAATCAGATGTTGCATGGAAATTGTTAAAAATCATAGAATTCGTTAAAAATCAGTGAGGTCCTCCTGATGTGATGTTTGCTAAAAGCACCCAAATGTAAGTAAAGGCGTTCCATGACATATCCAATTGGTGTACTAAGCAATGTGATGATGGCATTGTTTCTTCTATCTTGTTTTGAGTTAGGTCCCTATTATGTAGCTTCATCTTTTGATCTGCGAAACACTGGTATGCTGATATATTAATTGGATGGCTGTAGGTGGTCAATGCGGTGGTATTGGTGGCCCAAAGTTCTTCATCAGAGTTGGTGGCTCGACTTGTTTTGGGTCACGAACTCTGCAGGGAACGGGAGTGTCCAAGGGGAACATAAGGTTGATTGTCCTAAAACCACCAACTTAAGCAATCTGGCTTATTTTTGGCAGTCCTAAATTTGAAAAAAAATATGACCGCATTCGAAATAGGTTTTGATGAGGATTGCAAAAATTTGCAACATTTAATTTGCATTTGTCAATTTTATACAAAATTCCAAAGTGGAAAGTAACCTGTGACCCAAAACGGATCACATGCTCTAATGTACAAATGAGGTACATCTTCCCTTTGAAAATATAGAAATTAGGGTGATTGGTTTTGGGGCAGTGGTTGGTAATAGGACAACCAACCGTAGCAGGGAACGGGCCGACTGTCATGTCCAAGCCCAAAATATTGAGCTCCCATCAGTTGGGCCATTGGGACGGAAGATTTTGTATAATTTTATATTTAAAAAAATTATTTACAAATTTAAGAAATTCATTAGTTGGGCCTGGGCGGAAGAAATTTATTTGCAACACAAGAATAACAAGTGGATAGTCTAGTCTCTACCTTATTATTTACCCTAGATTTACTTTTACAACTTTTTAACACTGTTCACCTATGTAAATTCTCCTTGAAAATGAATCATTTTTATACTCTCCCCCTGGTGGGGCAGAGACAACCAAATATGACATTATGACTTGGAGGGGTCAGTTGAATGGGTCAGTTAACAAGTAACAATCAAAAAATAATAAGGGGCAAAAATCAAAGTCTATGACATACATCAGAAACTTCAAGGCATGTAAACATGGTGCTATGATGGAGCATTGAAATGCAATTAAGATAATTTGGTATCAATCTCGGTGTCAACCTTCATACCACCTTGGTATGGATAAAATGACACTAAAATGACTTGTATGTAGCCTTGGGTGTCAAAATGGCACCAAAATAGTCTCGCCCAACTATTCTGATGTACACTGTTGGTTTTTGACCACCCCTTGTCAGGGTTACTCATTTACAAAGTTTTAACTTTGTGAAACATCTTTCCAAACTACTTTTAGATTTTTCAAATCTTCACATTGGATACATGCTTGTCAATTGGACATGCATTTTAGAAGACTGTACTTTGTAAAAGATCTTTACTACCCGGTAGCTCAAGATTGGACAAAATCAATGACACTAAAAATGAAACTTTCATAAACATCCTTGTGGGAAATTTTATTAATTGTTTTTGTTTTTCTACCTATGCATGTGGCTTTTGTCGTCTCTACCCCACAAGAAGAGACTACAAAACGCTTTGTTTTCAAGAATTACACTGTTAGACATTAACAACAAGATGCAAAAGTAAATATGGAGAAAATATTAGGTCAAAGATTCTGCGACTAACCGACTGTTTCAGGGGAAAAATCTTGATCTTCCACCTGTCGTCCTTTGGGTTTGGTTCAATGGAAATGGAAATCATCAAAGCAACTTAAGCAAAGCTGCCAACAGATGGCCTCTGAAGCGACCATGTCAATTGGGAAGCCCTCCTCTGAAAATAATAATAATTGGACAAACAGGTAGGAGTTTGGGCTCCATAACATTCTTTAGTTAGCACTGCAACGCACCCTTTTGCTTGTGCAGAGAAACGACATTTGAACGAGGAATTGATGATGTGGAGCACGCATAAATAATTAAAAACAAAAACTTGTTGAGCTGCCAAGCCACCTTTAGCTAAATATGGCTTTGATTCTTCAAAAAATTATGATTCCCAGGATTGGTGGCAACTATTCTGGTCTATGCAAGAAACTATTTTGGCCTATTTTGGCCTATGCAAGAAACTATTTTGGATTTCTAGCCCAATATTCAGGATACTTTTTGAACCAACCAATCAATTTCCATTATTTTACCAAACCAATCAATTTTTTAAGAATATATCATGTATGTTTTTTTTATAAATACTAAATATCACTAATTCTTAATCATTTAGTCCGATTTTTTTTTGTCTCTATTCTTAAGATGCAACCAGTTATTTTGGAAAATCGATTGGAAATTCGATAGAAACCTGCTCACTTGTAACTAGCCGCCGATTTTCCCGGACAGTGTTCTGGCCTATGCAGGAAACCATTCTCGATTTCTGGCCTATGCCGAAAACTCTTCTGGATTCCTGGCCTATGCCGGAAACTATTCTGAATTCCTGGCTTAACTTATGCAGGAAACTATTCTGGATGCCTGGCCTATGCAGGAAACTATTCTGGATTTCTGGTCCATGCAGGAAACTATTCTAGCTATACTCCGGGAGAGCCGGTTCACTTTTGGTCAGACAGCCTGCTTGACTTTGGCCTTGGTCCCTTCACTTCCACCTTCTTGAATGTGTTTTCACGTTTTTCCGAGATTCCGGACGCCATGTATGAACAGCTCTGGACGCACTCCACCACTCGATCTACACTTCTACACGTAGACAATCAATGAAGAGGAGATTGCTAACTTAGGTCCGGCCATCATCAACAGGAATGTACGTCCAGCTTGCAATTTACACTACAGCAAACAATCACGGAGGGTCCGGATGCCGTGAACAGGGTTGGGTGCAACTTCACTGTGAGCATACATATGTGACATTGATAGTTTGATGGATTCCGGACTTTCCATGCATTGGTACGAACAAGTTCCGAGTATTTTCCATTCCCGATTTTATTATTGGAATTCCGAATGAACAGTGAGGTCCTCCGTCGTCTATGAAAAATTGAAAATTTTCATAGATCTATACTACGACGGAACTGCTGTGATTTTCTTCCAATGAACTGCTATGAAAGATTGTTTAAAAAAATAGTTTATTTTACATACGTTCATGTTCATTGATTGTCTACGTGTAGAAGTGTAACTTAGAGTGGTGGAATTTCATGATTGTGCGTCCATCGTCCCAACAGCTGTTCATACATGGTGTCAGGAGTCTCGGAGAAACGTGGAAAAAATTAATAAGGTGGAGGTGAAGGAACCAAGGCCAAAGCCAAGCAGGCTGTCTGACCGAAAATTAGAAAGACCTGAAGAAAATTTAAGTTACTAAATTTGAGGCGGGGAACTCCAACACATCCAAATACATCCGCGATTTGTGATCTTCGTGAGTTATCCACTTTTTACTGTACAATAATCGCAAGCCTAGAGCCTCCTTACATGCTGCCCCGGTCTGGTTCGGCTAGTCAATTCAAACTACTAATAAGACAAGAAAGTCTGCATCGATTTACGTCACTTGCTGGAGTGGACGACTGCAGGGAAGTCGGATTAACGTAGGCAACCTATTTCCGATCAGGCCCCCATTTGCGCAGTATAGGGTGACATATTTCCGTGCATAGACTTGCATTATTTTTGAATTCATCCACAAACGCTGACAGAAACATGTTTTTTCTTAATATGGAAGGATTGGCGCCTAGAATGGAAACTTGTGACCAAGTTAGTATGATATCATGTGTTCTCGAAATCTAGTTTTACAGTTCTTGGAAATAGGTCAGTCTATATTGCGAGAACGGGTTGGAGAGAATCTTCACTTTGAAAATTCGTAGTAAATTTGATATTGCCCCAAAATTTGTTCAAAAATATGTTACCTTCTTCAAATCTATTTCCCTACACTGCAAAATTATTTTCCTATTTGTTACTCCACCGGAAGTATGCTGAATTGCTTAAGGTGATCGGAAATAGGTTGCCTACGTTACTCACCGCGCCTGAGTGTCGTGGGTGACTGAACTTCCTGTTCGGGCCGCGGTTTGAGGTGGCAGCTCTACACGGATTTTTCGAGGGGGCAGAGTATTCCGCTGCCCGAGGTCATGGGGTTGCTGAAATTATTGCCGTTAACAACAAGCTCTAACTTAGTTCCTAAAGCTCTCACAAGTTCTGTTGAATTCTTTTAACATTTAAAGGAATTGGGGTTGGGGTTAAGTTATTAGGCATGTTGGGATTAGGGTTATATTATCTTATTTTCTAGTATTATCTTATTTTTATTGTTAATAAAATAAATCATATAAAGATATAGGATGACTTTCATCCAAGTCATCTTTGCAAGCCTATTAATTTTTTTTATCAATTAAAGTAAATCTTTTGTGATAGGAAGATGTTGATAATATTGGAGAGGCCGCCAAATGCAAGTACGTCAAATTTGCTAGGTAGATTTTATGCTTGCAATGGTCCTGTTATGTACACATTATGTACATCCGAGTTGTGCTAATATCTATTTTTGAGGTTAGCATCTACTTGTGTTCAAAGGGTTGATATGTTTAGGGGTTAACTTTGCGGTGATTTAGCTTGTGTGGAGCTAGCGTGGTCTTAAGCAGAGTATGTTTTAGAATAGAGTGTGTTCTAAAGTAGGAAGTCCTAAAACCACCACCTCCCCCAATTATGACATGTAGATTTAAGTTTCTTGAGACCACCACAATTGAGACCCAAAACCACTAATTTCACTATCCAAGGTGACCAATGGCACGCCAAGCACTGCAAAGAAATAGTTGGTGGTTTTGGGTATCATTATGAGTGAAAGTTAGTACCACATGGTGTGAACGTGGGGAAACCTAGAGGTTAGATTTGGGTCACAAGTTACTTTCCACTTTGAAATTTTGTATAAAATTGACAAATGCGAATTAGATGTTGCAAATTTTTGCAATCCACACCAAAACCTATTTCAAATGCGGTCATGTTTTTTTTCAAATTTAGGACTGACAAAAATAGGCCAGATTGCTTAAGGTTGGTGGTTTCTGGACAATCAACCTTAGAGTGTGAGCTAGTGTGAAGCAAAGTGAGTTCTGAAGTGTGTTCTCCACGACCTTGGGCAGCCTTGGGCTGCAGTTGAATTTCAGCAACCCCATGACCTCGGGCAACGGAATACTCTGCCCCCTTGAAAAATCCGTGCAGAGCTGCCACCTGAAACCGCGGCCCGACAGTAAGCTCAGTCAGCCTGTGTAACTAATGCCACGTGTTGCGAGATTGGCCGTGCGATCTTGCAGCCGGATCGGAGGGCCCATGTTGTCCCTACCAGCGATCGAGCTCCCCTCACTCACCGCGCCTGAGTGTCGCGGGTGGACGACTGCAGGGAAGTCGGATTACGAGATAATACACGGGAGGTTCCCGATACAACATCCTAGCCCCCGAATCTTATTATTTGAAATTTCGTATGAACAGTGAGTTCATACCAATTCCCCAGCGCCCCCCTTTCCGATCCACGGTCCACCGGGTCCACATGAAAGCGGTAACGTAAATCGTTTTGTACCCCCGTGGAAAGATGGAACCGGGGAATTACTAGTATGAACTCACTGTTCATACGAAATTTCAATTATAAAATTTACCCACTCACCCAGCATGTAAGGAGGCCTTGCTGTATTTTATTATTAATATCCCAAGCTGTCAATAAATAGGATGTAGTCGGCGGTTCATCGACACACTTGTGATCTTGTGGGAGCTCCCTCTCCCTCTGTGGTGGAGTTGTTGCTTCGCTTGCTTCCAGCATTTCAACTCCAGTGGGCTTTGAACTTTCTGTAAGTTACTAACTTAGTTTCCATTCCTTAATTTTTTCCAGCTTCACACGCACGATTGAAGCTAATGCCTTTGAGTCCTCAGTTTTCACACACATTTTAGCTAGACTGCACTGACAAATTCGCTTCGGATCCCAGTCCGTCACGATCTGCGCTATACCTCTCGAAATATTGTACGTATTGATCGAGCTAGCTAGCTATCAATTACGCATGTTTAGCCAGCGATTCACTTCTAGCTCCATCTTGAAACTACTGATTGAGTCGACACTTCCAGCTTCTGTTGAAAGCACTAACACTTCAGATTGTGTTGAAACTATCACTGTGATTTGGGGGACAAGATCTGCACTGATTTTTTATGTCTTTATTTGAAGTAAGCGTTTGTAGTTCTAATAATCAGTACCGGTAGTCGCTGGATGTGTTTAAAACGGTGTGTTTCTCAGACTGAAAATGCGTATCTCAGGCCGGACTGGGAATGCCTTTTAATTTGTTTGAGATTACAGTTAGATTGTTTCTAAGTCTGAAAATTTCGTGTCTGCGTTTCTCAGACTAGAAAACGAGTATTATACCTGAAAGGCCATATTCGGTATATTGAGACTTTTGCAGATTTTTAGACGAATGCTAGTTATTCCAAAATTCATCAAAAAAAATAGTAATTGAAAACAAAAAATAATAATGCTAAATTATAATGATTCTATAATGAAATTCTAAAAGCTGGTGTTGTTAGTTGTTAATCATTTATATAAAAATACTAGTAAAGAGATAAAACATTTTATCTTCAAGTCGAAGATAAAAACAAGACTGCAAAAAGTCTTTATGTAGCGAATATTTGAATATATAACAAATATAACGAATACAACGAATATGGCATGTATTTCTTGTGTCTCAACATGCATGTCCCCATGCGTTCTGTGTGACAATTTCTGACATTCTGTGCGTGTTGTTGGCGATGAATTCTTTGGTTTATGATATCTAGAAAAGGGCCACTTTTCAATCAGCTGGAGTTGGTGCTACAAAAGATGGGGCAAGTGAATGCACGGCAAGGCCGCCAGCAGGCCTTAGCTCCGAATGGGGCAGGTGCGGCTGGTGTAGGACGTCAGCCTGCGGCAGTACCTGCTGCTCCTCTGATGGGTCCTGCGCAACCACGTTTTGATGTTGGAGCTGCTATGTTGGGTCCTCCACTCACAAAAGGCAACATAGGCAGCCACATCCATGCCAAGATCAATTAACAGACTCATGAAACTTGGCCTTTGAATGCACTGCCATGAAGCTGATGTGGTCCCATCAATTTATGCTTAATTTTTAAGGTTTCGTGGTATGCCACATGACCACAATTATGCAGTGATTTATAATACAACAATATGAACTATGAAGTACTAGGTTGGCTTGTGCTCGGCAATTTTAGCAGGGAAATTGTCGTCATGTGGTTCTGAAAGAGGTAGACATGTGCAGACAAGTTGGTTTTAATTGGGTTTGGGTTGAGTAAGAGTACCCCTGGGTGGGTTCGAGTTTGGGTTGAGTAAGAGTGTACCCCTGGGTGGGTTCGAGTTTGGGTTGGGGTTGGGGTTGTTTTTTACTCTTTAATGTTGGCAATTTGAAGTGATCATAAAATAAAATAAAATAAAACTAAAGTATCAAAAACAACGTAAACAAAATGGTTTGGGTTTGAGTGTGCATGCATAGTCAATATTATATAATAGATTAGGTTGGCTCATGTCGGTATCTAGCATGATTGGGAGTTCTTACAACAAAATTTTGTTCATGAGCATGTGTGCATAGTTTGTGTTATATTATAGATTAAATAAGCATTTGTTGGAATAAGTTCGACATGACTGTTCTGACAATGCAACTGTCCTACATAACATGCTTGCACTATAGTGCATTATATAATACATAATTATTATGTTTTTTGTAAAGAGTGAAGAGTCACTAACTAAAGTACTCTTGTTCCGTTTATAGAATTAGGTTCCTTTTGTGGAGTTGGGTTTTGTTTCTTTTGTAGAACCGGGTTGCTTTTGTAAAGCCCATTGTACATTACAATACATAAATCAAAAGTGCATTTGAGGCACTACACCAATGTCCATACGACAATATATAATAGTACAGGTGACCAATTACGTGGTTATGTCTTTTGTAAAGTGTTGAATAATGTAATATTTCTTTAAAATTAATTTTGTGCACGAGGAGGTGTAGATCCTTTAGAGATCCATTGCAAATGAATGGAAATCTTGATTTGAACTATTGTAAATCCTATACATATGCATTAATACGGTGCAATACGAGTCTCCAAAAATGTACAGTGGGGTACCAATCAAAATGTCATTTTTGAATTCGCAGTCAGAAAAATTTCAGTGCTGCCAACTTTGAAAGCCTCCCGAGAGCTCAAAAATTGGTGTTTTACCACGAAAGTTCTATGAAAGAATTATCTTTAAGTTAAGTATATGTATACCAAATTTCAAGGCCAAAAGATTCACCAAAAAAAAATTATACAAAATCTACCAACATTGGTAGCTGTGGAAATTTTTTTAATGCTGCCAACTTTGACAGCCTCCCAAAGATTGTATTATTTTATTTCTTTCCATGAAATTCTTGTAACAAAAACCTCTTTCTGTTAATAACATATGGTAAATATTCCAAGGCCAAAAGACTAATGCAAAAAAAGATATTAACAATCTACCAACATGTGTAGTTGAGGGAAACAAATGGGGTAAACCATTTCATTGCTACCAGCTTTGACTACTATGTTGGTTAATTTTGAATAACTTTTTTTTGGTGAATTTTTTGGCCTTCAAATTTGGCATTCATATAATTAACTTAAAGATAATTCATTGGTAAACCCCGAAAATCCATATACTATAGAGTCATGGAATCTAGAATTTCCTCGTCAATGCGACATGATACAAGACATAAGCAACTGAAGGCGTGCTCACATTTCAACAAAACCTTAACCCTATTTCTCCAAAAAAGTGGCAAATTCATGACATCTGAACAGAAATCCAATTTTTCCGAGCAATATTTTCACGAAAATCGAAATTGAGGAAGCGGAAGATTTATTTTTGTTGTACCTTGTCAAAATAGAGATGGGCAAGCTCCTGCATGATGGCATCCTGCAGAGGAATGCCGAGACTCTCCGGTGGCACCACTGTGTATCCTGCAGCTCCGTTAACACATACGCATACGAGTTAGACAATGTAACACCCACATTTTGTCTGTTTCAAAATCATTTTTCACCGCAATCTCAAAAATCAAGTTAACTTATACTTCTTATTCAACAAAGTGTTGCTCTGGCAAGTGCATGTAATCTGAAATCGCCTCCTTTTACACATGGGTCATTAAATTTCTTATTATTACTGATAATTGACTTTGGTGAGCACTCATATGTAGGAACATGGAATTTCATTTCCAGTTCCTATTACTATTCTTAATTGATTTAGATGCACAATCATAGGACATGTCAAACTATGATCTTCCTTTTCAAGAATCCAACAAGTTAAAGATTGAGGTAAAGTAACAAATCTACGCATAAAGAAATGCATCCAATATGCAATAGACATTTCAAGCATGATAAAACAAAAACCCGCAGCAATAAGCATGTTTGCCTAACGTAAATTTAGGGTTCAGTACTCATAGTTGAGAACAAACAATTGGAGTGAGAAGCTTACAGTGTCAGTGACCACTCAAAGTCTCTGAAGTCGGGAATTTCGCCATAGAATCCGTTGTCATGAAGATCTCTGTGACCTCAGATCATAAAATTCTTTTTGGAGGTCAAATATTACTTGATTTTGCACGTTTCCTTCGTTAAACTAAAAAATAATTTAGTGTACTATACACAATCGATCACAACACATTATCTTATCATCCAATTCATGTATAATAGGGTGACATTCAAATTGGCCGTTTAGTAGTTCCAGGGATAGTGTCCTACACTGCTGCCAACTTTGACACCCTCCCCAAAGCTGAGAAATTGTTATTTTACCATGAAAATTTGGGGACAGCATCATCATTATGTTGAAAACATGCATACCAAATTTCAAGTCCAGGAGACTTATACAAAAAAACTTATGCAAGATATACCAACATGGGATAGCAGCTAGTGTCACAGCTGCCAACTTTGACACCCTCCCAAGAATTGAGGAAATTTTTTTTGCCCATGAAATTTTTGGAGCAAAAACATTTTTATGTTTTTTGCATGTGTGGAAGATTTCAAGTCCAAAAGACCCATACAAAAAATAATATTCCAAATCTACCAACATGTGTAGTTTTGAGAAACAAAGGGGAAAACCATTTTACTACTTCCAACTTTGACGCCCTCCTTAGGATTGAGTTTTTGTTGATACATAATGAAATTTTTGGCACAAGATCATCTCTACGCTAGTAACATGTGGGATAAATTTCAAAGCCAAAAGACATACATAAAAAACGTTATTCCATATCTATCAACATGTTTCTCAAAACTACACATGTTGGTAGATTTGGAATATTATTTTTTGTATGGGTCTTTTGGACTTGAAATCCTCCACACATGCAAACAACATAAAAATGTTTTTGCTCCAAAAATTTCATGGGAAAAAAAAATTTCCTCAATTCTTGGGAGGGTGTCAAAGTTGGTAGTTGTGACACTAGCTACTATCCCATGTTGGTAGATCTTGCATAAGTTTTTTTGTATAAGTCTCCTGGACTTGAAATTTGGTATGCATGTTTTCAACATAATGATGATGCTGTCCCCAAATTTTCATGGTAAAATAACAATTTCTCAGCTTTGGGGAGGGTGTCAAAGTTGGCAGCAGTGTAGGACACTATCCCTGGAACTACTAAACGGCCAATTTGAATGTCACCCTATTGTACATTCTTCAAAACCTCTCTGAATTTTGTCTATCTCAGGCAAAAAAACTTCAAATCAAAAAAATCTTTTTGGAGGTGGAAAATGACTAAACCTTCTAAATTTTCTTAGCTTAAAAAATTTCAAAATAAAATCACTTCTAATACTCAAATGTGCACTAAAACTTACTGAAAAATATGGTGTAGAGATAATTTGGAACTCAATATTTTGGGCTTGTTCCCCGCCCTATACCCTTTAACCCCTAAAGGACCAAGGCTGATTTTCCAAGTTCGGTCAGCTGAGTATGGAATGAGTATTGATCCTCAATTATTGAGATTTTTTGTGGTGATTCTACTCTTTGTAACGAAGATGGGTTCGTAATTTGCATACGTAGATGATGTATTAATCAAAAGATACAGTCATGCAAAGGTGAAAAACCTAATTGCGGGCAACTCTTGAAATTTTTCATACAATGAGCTATGCATCTAAATTTTGGTACATAGTGAGCTAACGCCCCCATATACAGAACTGCCAAATTCATTTTAACAAATTTGAGACTAAACTTTGCATTTTGGGCATTTTCAGAAAGTTTCAAACTTGGGGCATCAAGCCAAAAAAAAAATGCAAACAACTTTGAAGCTTATAATCTTACTATTGAAGAACCTTGAACGGTTGAAATTTTTTAGGTTGTAATAAATTCAAGTTGGTTAAAATATCCTACGGTTGAATTGGTCAAAAAGGTTTTGGATTAAAAACGATTTGTCTTTTTATGACAAAGGATACTTTGGAGTGTTTGGAGAGAAACATAGGTGTGGTCCTTTAGGGGTTAAATACTCCCATTCCTACTATTGGTCAGCAACAATTTTTGCCTCTCCCATTAGGGTTTACTGTTCGTCTTCTCTCTTCCTTGCAACTTCCATTAGATGCGCTTCAATGAAGATTATTTTGTGTTTGTAGGGTGTAGCGCTGGGGTTTAGAGTTGGCACTACGGTTTGGATGAGATGAGCCGGTGTTTGAAGCTTAACCCTTAAACGTCAAGGTAAGCCCCATGGGCTTAGTTAAAAGAGAATAATGAAGAAAAAAGTTGATTTTCTCAACCAAATCAAGCGAGGATTGGTGCGTTGGAAAGCTACTGAAAAAACGATCTAGATACCAAATTTTTGCCTCATTTGAGAGATTGTGGAATCGTTGGTAAGCAATCAAAGTCATCAATTTGAACAAGTTTTGAGGTTGGGGCAGCTGAAGTTCAGTAGTGCTGCAGTGCTAGAGTGCTAGCCAGCAGTGCACTGCAAAGCCGTTTTTGCAAAAATAAAAAATAAAAAAATTCTTTCTCCAAAAATTTAGATGCCTTCTAGGCTGCCCGGTCCAGGCCCTCTTGACGTTTAAGGGTTAAGTGGATGTTGGGACTTGAAGCCGTTTGTAACTTTGTATGCTATAGTCCACTAACTATTCTTAATGAGCTAACTACATTTTGATGCACATTTGTGCACTTTGAGCATTTTGTTCAAAAAATAACTTTCATTCGAAAATTATGTAGCAATGATTCATTGAAAAAAGAGTGAACCATCTTCTAGATTTATGTACATATTAGAGTTAACCGAAAAGTCAGCTCAAAGAGGAAAGTTTTAGCAAACTCCTCTTGAACTCCTCTTGAACTCATATTGAAATACAAATAGAGCAAAAACTAGTACATGATGAGTTGGGAGACAATCTAAAGCAAGCCACTGTCATTATTCTCCACACCTCGCAATGACTTCCACACCTCCTACCAAAGCTCCAAGCCTATGGCCGCAGTGCTAGAGTGCTAGAGTGCTAGCCAGCAGTGCACTGCAAAGCCGTTTTTGCAAAAAAAAATAAAAAAAATTTCTTCCTCCAAAAATTTAGATGCCTTCCGGGCTACCCGGTCCAGGCCCTCTTGACGTTTAAGGATTAAGTGGATGCTGGGAGTTGAAGCCGTTTGTATGCTATAGTCCACTAACTATTCTTAACGAGCTAACTACATTTTGATGCATGTTTGTGCACTACGAGCATTTTGTTTAAAAAATAACTTTCATTGGAAATTATGTAGCAATGATTTATTGAAAAAAGAGTAAACCATCTTCTAGATTTATGTACATGTTAGAGTTAACCGAAAAGTCTGCTCAAAGAGGAAAGTTTTAGCAAACTCCTCTTGAACTCCTCTTGAACTCATATTGAAATACAAATAGAGCAAAAACTAGTTCATGATGAGTTGGGAGACAATCTAAAGCAAGCCACTGTCATTATTCTCCACACCTCCTACCAAAGCTCCAAGCCCATGGCCCACAAGGGGACAAGTTATGACACGACACTATTCAACCCAAGTATAGTTCAAAAGAGAGGTTAGAAGGAGGGCAAAAAGGGAGGTTAGATGGGCTTCTTTTCGGTTAACTCAATTATCCAAAAAACAAAACTTTAGAATGTTAAAGTGATTTTATGTTGAAGATTTTGAATATCAAAACTCCCATTTTAATAGCAATTTTACCAATTTATGATAAAAATTTGAATGTAAATATAATTCATATTTGATTCTACATTTAAAAATCTAAAAACGATCCAACTTGTATAATTCCATTCTCAAGTACATTCAAAGAAGAAATCCATGAAAAAAGTTTTTTTAAAAATAGAGAAACAATTCATTCCTCCCAAAAATAACACATTTTAAAATTTGAAAAATTAAATGATATTTTTCTTCACATACTTGAACACTGGAAAAATCCATAGCTCAAAATTCCATCCCCAACCATCGGCTCTCCTTCTCTTTTAGAATTCACACTGCATATTATGCACTGTGACAATGCATTAGTTTACCCTTTGTTTCATACTCCATTAAAATATAATGCCTTATTTTTAATTCTCTATCAAATTTTTTTCTCTTTCATCAGAACGATCTATTCTTACCACTTTAGATTTCACAAAAATATTTTCTCTTTCTCAAATGGATTTTTCAAATTCTTTAAATCGTCAAAAGAGTGCTCAGGGACATGAATTCTAGTGGACCATACCCATACAAACGCCCTTGAGCAGCTTTGCGGTTTGACGAGCTCAGCTTCTTCGTTGCTTAAATGTGGATCCAAGCTTGGGCGCTTGAACTGGTAAGTTGCTTGAAATTGCACACGAAATCTTGATTTTAGAGCTACACACCCTGATTGGACTTGCAAAAACCAACGTGCTTGAAAGAACACTAACCTTGGTCAACTTGCAATCAGCTTGAGTAATGAAACAGAAAACAACGAGATACATGAAAACATGAGAAAGGTGCCAAGAAGAAGAGAGACAAATGTGTTCAGCCTTTATTAGCTTGCACATTCAACAAAAAAACCTCGCATCAGGAATTTAGAACCCCACGGATTTTAAATGATTTCTGTGCGACATCTGATATTTCATGGGTTGGTTCATTTTTCTCACAGATTTTGCACAGATTTCATGCTAATTCCGCACGGAATCCGCACTTTGTTGATAACAAAAAGAGTGAATGTAGAAGGCGTACGGATTCAATGTAGAAGGTGTACGGATGCAATGCAGAATTAGCGCGAAATCAGTGCAAAATCCGTGCGAAAAATGTACAAACCTATGAAATATCGAACGTTATACAAAAATCGTTAAATATCACTGCTCAAGGACCTAAATCCCTGATGTCGATTAGTTTGCACATTCTGCAAAACAGACCCAACATTTGCGAAACAACCCAAAGTGAACCTCATGTTTTCTCAGCATGTTTGAGCAAGTTCTATATGGTCTTCCTTTGATTAAAATTTGTTTCTATTTTGATCAACACATATGATGTTCTTCACTGATCCCGGTGATGAAATCTGACCGCATTTTAATTGTATTTTTCTGTTTTGTCTTATCAATTGGATTTGTCATTTTGGTCCTTTAGGGGTTAATTTTGTTAAGACTACCTCTAGACTTCTAGAATTTATGTATGCTTCATGATGCTGGACAGATGAGATGTTGCACTTTTGAGGGACTAAGGTTTAGGGTTTTGCAAATGATGGATGATAGCAATCTTGTTGAGGGCATTGATTATTATAATGAAACTCAGATTGAGGATGATAGTTTTGGGGGTTTTTGGAAACCCTACATGGCAAATCAGTGTTTTTTCTTCCTAATGAAAGCATATCAAATTTGAAATCCTGCTTTTATGTGGTTTTGAAATTTCAGTTCTTGCTTTCTTTCTGGAATTAATTATGTTGGCAAATGAACTGACCTGAATTCTGTTTTACATCTGGGCGAGTGGTGCTTTGAAACCTGAGGAGTTAGTATGACTTGGACCCTGCTTCAAATAAGAAACGGTGAGTTGACGGTTGCGAATTCTCCAAGACAAGGGTTGTTTTTTCCAGGAAGTCATGAAGGGAATATCGTCTTTAACCAACATATGCTATTTTCTTCACTGATTCTATTGATCGTTGTTTTTAATATACGATCATTGATCAAAGTGGTCATTTGAAAACCGTGAATCCTTGGTTTCTTAGGGGTTAAGTTGGTTCTACTTTTGAAGAGCATGTGGTTGTAATTGCAGATATGCGCTACGAGTGTGGAATCTATGCGAATAATGTACGAACCGATGAAATATCGGATGTCGCATGGAAATCCTTAAAATCAGTGAGATCCTAAATTCTTGATGTACTGTTTGCTGCAAGCACCCCCAACGTAAGTAAAGGTGTTCCATGACATCCAATTGGTGTACTATGCAATGTGGTGATGACATTGTTTCTTCTAACTTGTTTTGAGTTAGGTCCCTATTACGTAGCTTCGTCTTTTGATCTGCGAAACACTGGTATGCTGATATATTAATTAGATGGCTGTAGGTGGTCAACGCGGTGGTATTGGTGGCCCAAAGTTCTTCATCAGAGTTGGTGGCTCCACTTGTTTTGGGTCACGTCGAACTCCGCAGCTGAGATTGGTAATGTGCTGGTCGTTCGTGCGAAACAAGGAGCAGATATCAAGCATGTTGAAGCGGAACATGAGACTCTGGTTGAGTCCATAGGGGACTAGGGTACCATATAAGTTCACTAGTAGGAAATGTGTCCTTTTTCACTTACTATAAATGAAAAAGGATGAAACCGCGCCTGGCACTGTGATTATATTTCTGGCTTCTTGTGTTAGTGCTGAGTGCTTTTGGTCACAAGAAGCCAGAAATATAAGCACAATATTCCACAATTATTACTAGTGGTTAATGGACATGGACATATGGACTTAGCTTTGTTATTTAGGAGGGCGTTAATATTAGGTGATTTGATGCATGTGAGCGGACACGGGGCCTGTTTTGCACTTTTGTATCTTGGTATCAAACACAGCACCCATACTGCATGTTTGACTATCTCACATACATATTCATATACATGTACTGTACATATAGATAAAACAGGGTATGTGTAAGCGTTTTCACTATAACCAACTGTTTTACCCAATATTGGGCTTCACACTGAACTTTTTTCCTGTACAAGCTTTGGAATGACTCTTCAATGCATTCGCAAATAGAGTCTCAACATTCATTTTGGTGAATGAGGCAGCTGCGGCTGAGAGTCATGGTGAATATTGTGGGATCACAGATGAGAGAGAAGATTAACAATAAACCCTAATGGACGAGGCAGATCCAAGCAGAGGAAGTAGGGAGAATACACTGGCAGAAATAAACTGACATTCCCACATGGGAATTCATATGGGAAGTGGGACAAAATTCCCACAATTGTAACTTTCTTGAGATGATTGTAATGTATTTTTGATCTGGGAAAGTTACAATTGTGGGAAATTTGTCCCCGTTTCTCATATGGGAATCTTATATTTATCTTCCTGTGATACGGTGTCGGGCGGAGGCAGAATACGCCTAGTTCTGCAAGAAACACTGTCTGCCCGCATCACGGCAGTTGGGCTATTGGGACGGAAGATTTTGTATATTTTTATATTTAAAAAATTTATCTACAAATTTTAGAAATTCATTAGTTGGGCCTTTGGGGCGGAAAAGAATTATTTACAACACAAGAATAACAACAAGTGGCTAGTTGGGTAGTCTCTGCCTTACTATTTATACTAGATTTACTTTTACAACTTTTTCACACTGTTCACCTATGTAAATTCTCCTTGAAAATGAATCATTTTTATAGTGGGGCAGAGACAACAAACTCCAACCAAATATGACTTGGAGGGGTCAGTTGAATGGGTCAGTTAGCAAGTAACAATCACAAAATAATAAGGGGCAAAAATCAAAGTACTAGTCTGTGACATAGTCTGTGACATACTCCATTGGTTTTTGACCACCCCTTGTCAGGGTTGCTCATTTACAAACTTTTAACTTAGTGAAACGCCTGTTCAACCTACTTTTAGATTTTTCAAATCTTCACGTTAGATATAATTATGCTTGTCAATTGGACATGCATTTTAGAAGACTGAACTTTGTGAAAGATCTTTACTACCCGGCAGCTCAAGATTGGACAAAATCAATGACACTAAAAATGAAACTTTCATTAACATCCTTCTGAGAAATTTTATTACCTGTTTTTATTATTCAACGTCTGCCTGTGGCTTTTGTTATCTCAGAGATCCATAAGGAGAGAGACTACAAAACGCTTTGTTTTCAAGAATTACACTCTTAGACAATAACAACAAGATGCAAAAGTAAATATGGAGAAAATACTAAGTCGAAGATTACGCCACTAACTGCTTGTTTCAAGGGAAAATTTTGGATCTTCTACCTGCCGTCCTTTGGGTTTGGTTCAATGGAATACAATACTTTATTCATTAATGAATGACATTTTATTTGCTAAACATAATAATAATTATAATTATAATTATAATTATAATAATAATAATAATAATAATAATAATAATAATAATAATTATTATTATTATTATTATTATTATTATTGAACAAACAGATAGGAGTTTGGGTTCCATAACATTCTTTAGCTAGTACTACAACACACCCTTTTGCTTGTGCAGAAATCAACATTTGAACAAGGAATTGATGGTGTAGAACATGCATAAACAATTAAAATAACAAAACCTTGTTGAGCTGCCAAGCTATGGCTTTGATTCTCTAAAAAATTACGATTCATGCAACTATTCTGGCATGGGATGCTGATTTTCAAGGGTGAACAGTGGAACTCCTAAAGAATGAGTGGGATGTTGATTTCCAAGGGCGAACAGTGGAACTCCTAAAGAATGAGTGGGATGTTGATTTCCAAGGGCGAACAGTGGAACTCGTAAAGAATGAGTGGGATGTTGATTTCCAAGGGCGAACAGTGGAACTCCTAAAGAATGCCTGGAATGCTGATTTCCAAGGGTGAACAGTGGAACTCCTAAAGAATGCCTGGAATGCTGATTTCCAAGGGCGAACAGTGGAACTCCTAGAGAATGGTATGTCCATGTCCAGCTTGTTGGATTTTGGGTCCGCAGCCAGCAATTTGGGAGAGCCAGATCACTTTTGTCAGACAGCCTGCTTGACTTTGGCCTTGGTCCCTTCACTTCCACCTCCTCGTCTTTCCGAGACTCCGGACGCCATGCACCAACGATAGATGCACAAGATTCATGAAATTCCACCACTCTACACTTCTACACGTAAACAATCAATGAACAGGAACGGACGTCCAGCTAGCAATTTTCACTACAGTAAACAACCTCGAAAGGTATGTGAAATTGATAGTTTGATGGCTTCCAGACTTTCTATTGGTAAGAACAACTGAAGTTCCGAGTTTTTTTCATTCCCGATTTTATTATTGAAATTCCGAATGAACAGTGAGGTCTCATTCGTCTATGAAAAATTGAAAATTTTCATAGGTCTATACGACGGAACTGCTATTATTTTCTTCTGGACAACTGCTATGAAAGATCGTTTTAAGAAATAGTTTGTGTTTACTGACGAAATTCCATGTTAGAAGCAAAACATGGGACCCAGCTCCTCTATTGATCATCGATGATTGTTTCATCGCCTAGGGATTAAAACGACCTGAAGAGAATCCAAGTTACTAAATTTGAGGCCGGGAAACTTGAACAGTACCAAATACATCCGCGATTTGCGACCTTCGGGAGTTTTCCACTTCTCACTGTAGTAGTCGCAAGCCTAGAGCAGTAGAGCCTCGTACCTGCTCTGCCCCGGACCCACGGTCCAGTTAAACTGGCCAATTCAAGTAATAAGACAAAAAAGTCTGTCCATTCATTGATTTAATTTAATTTAATTTGACACAAACAAAGGGGAGCCCTTTATTGCGTGAGAATACAAACCCATTCCACCGAGATTGGTCATTGATTCACGTCTGCTTGCAGAGAAGTAGGGTTATGAGTTTCACGTATATAGGTGGGCAAGCTCATTGGTGGAGAGTGGTCTGAACGGTATATGACTGAGTAGTACAGTATGTCTGAGCAGTATGACTGAACAGTAGAAACACAGCCATAAAAATAAATTTAGGATTAATACTAAGGCAAAGTCGACGGACTACACCAGTAGATGCTCGTTGTTGTCTCTGCCCCACCAGGAAGTGACTACGGAAATACATCATTTTCAAGGAGTTACATGACTAAACAGTGTCCCACCAGGAAGAGACTCGGAAATAGTTCATTTTCAAGGAGTTACATGACTAAGCAATGTCCCACCAGGAAGAGCCTCGGAAATAGTTAATTTTCAAGGAGTTACATGACTAAACAGTACGAACACAGCCATAAAATAATGTAAATCTAGGATAAATACTAAGGCAGAGACTACACGACTAGGTGCTCGTTATTATGATCCGAAGGTGTCAATAAATAGGGACTAGGGAACTTGTGGGAGCTCCCTCTCCCTCTGTGGTGGCGTTGTTGCTGCGCTTGCTTCCAGCATTTGAACTCCAGTGGGCTTTGAACTTTCTTTCTGTAAGTTACTGACTCCTCTCATCCATTTGCATGTATGTCACTTAGTTTCCATTCCTTAATTTTTTCCAGCTTCACACGCACAATTGAAGCTAATGCCTTTGAGTCCTCTGTTTTCACACACATTTAAGCTCGACTGCACTGACAAATTCGCTCCGGATCCAAATATTGTACGTATTGATCGAGCTAGCTAGCTATCAATTAATAATGCATTTACAGCCAGCGATTCACCTACTTCTAGCACCATCTTGAAACTACTGATTGAGTCGACACTTCCAGCTTCTATATATTGAAAGCACTAACACTTCTTGTGTTGAAACTATCACTGTGATTTGGGGGACAAGATCTGCACCGATTTTTGTTGTTTTTATTTGAAGTAAGCGTTCGTAGTTCTAATAATCAGTATCGGTAGTGGCCGGATGTGTTTAAAACGGTGTGTTTCTCAGACTGGAAATGCGTATCTCAGGCCGGACTGGGAATGCCTTTTAATTGGTTTGAGATTACAGTTAGATTGTTTCTAAGTCTGAAAATTTCTTGTCTGCGTTTCTCAGACTAGAAAACGAGTATTATACCTGACTAAAGCCATATTCGTTATATTGAGACTTTTGCAGATTTTCAGACGAATTTCAGATTTTCAAAATTTCATCTTAAAAATAGTAATTGAAAACAAAAAATTATAATGCTAAATTATAATGATTCTATAATGAAATTCTAAAAGCTGGTGTTGTTAGTTGTTAATCATTTATATAAAAATACTAGTAAAGAGATAAAACATTTTATTTTCAAGTCGAAGATAAAAACAAGACTGCAAAAAGTCTTTATGTAGCGAATACTTGAATATATAACAAATATAACGAATACAAAGAATATGGCATGTATTTCTTGTGTCTCAACATGCATGTCCCCATGCCATAACATTCAGTAGCCTTGGTTACTGCTGCCTTTCTCTGACAATTGATGTGGGATATTCCTCATCACACCCCGTCTCTATATCCCCCGGTGGTCTTGAATGCGAGACCCCTGCGAGACACTGTTCATGGCCCCCCCCCCTTTTCTGAAATTTCTATTTTGGGCACCAAGACCCCTTTTTTTGGCAAATTTTTTTGCAAAATTGGAGCCTACGGCCTCAAATTATCCCAGGGGCACCTATTTGGGAATAAAAAACCATTGGAGGAGGGGGTTGTTTTTTAAGGTGGGCCCTGACAAGGACAAATATAGGGGCACTTTTGTCCCCATTCATTCAAGACCACCGGGGGATTTAGTGACTTCGCTCATCACATCAGTAGCTACGAGGACATGTGGCATTGAGCAAGAGCAATCAACCATGGTGCACAGGAACTCAAAGCACTTCTCAATCACATTCAATAGTGTTCTGTAATTATTTATTTGATTCAATAGTCCATTCAAATACAAATCACTGCTCACTCTATAAATTAAGGTGGATGAAACAAAAAGGCACCCCTCTTGAAGACTACTAAATGTTATGCGCGTTCTGTGCGACAATTTCTGACGTTCTGTGCGTGTTGTTGGCGATGAATTCTTTGGTTTATGATATCTAGAAAAGGGCCACTTTTCAATCAGCTGGAGTTGGTGCTACAAAAGATGGGGCAAGTGAATGCACTGCACGGCCACCAGCAGGCCTTAGCTCCGAATGGGGCAGGTGTGGCTGGTGTAGGACGTCAGCCTGCGGCAGTACCTGCCGCTCCTCTGTTGGGTCCTGCGCAACCACGTTTTGATGTTGGAGCTGCTTTGTTGGGTCCTCCGCTCACAGAAGGCAACATACGAAGCCACATCCATGCCAAGATCGATTAAGAGACTCATGAAACTTGGCCTTTGAATGCACTGACACGAAGCTGATGTAGTCCCATCAATTTATGCTTAAATTTTAAGTTTTAGATGGTATACCACACAGCCACAATTATGCAGTGATATATAGTACAACAATCACTGGAAGCTTTGGAGAGTTTAGCCCCCGGGGCTAAACTGGCTTGGGGGGCTAAACCACCCCAGTTTAGCCCCAGCTAAACCCAAATCTTCCATTTTAGCCCCGGCTAATTTGTGTTTTAGCCCTGGCTAATTGTACAAAAAGGGGGCTAAAATGGGGGCTAATGGTACAAAAATTTAGCCCCCCCCATTTTTCACATAGTGCTAAGGGGGGCTAAAGAGGGGGCTAAACCACCCCAGTTTAGCCCCGGCTAAACCAGTCAAAGTTCCCAGTGAATATGAACTATGAAGTACTAGGTTGGCTTGTGCTTGGCAATTTTAGCAGGGAAATTGTCGTCATGAGGTTCTGAAAGAGGTAGACAAGCGCAGACAAGTTGGTTTTAATTGGGTTTGGGTTGAGGTAGAGTACCCCTGGGTGGGTTTGAGTTTGGGTTGGGGTTGGGGTTGTTTTTTACTCTTTAATGTTGGCAATTTGAAGTGATCATAAAAAAATAAAAATAAACTAGAGTATCAAAAACAACGTAAACAAAATGGTTTGGGTTTGAGTGTGCATGCATAGTCAATATTATATAATAGATTAGGTTGGCTCATGTCGGTATCTAGCATGATTGGGAGTTCTTACAACAAAATTTTGTTCATGAGCATGTGTGCATAGTTTGTGTTATATTATAGATTAAATAAGCATTTGTTGGAATAAGTTCGACATGACTGTTCTTACAATGCAACTGTCCTACATAGCGTGTTTGCACTATAGTGCATTATATAATATATAATTATTATGTTTTTTGTAAAGAGTAAAGAGTCACAAAGTACTCTTGTTCCGTTTATAGAATTAGGTTCCTTTTGTGGAGTTGGGTTTTGTTTCTTTTGTAGAATCGGGTTGCTTTTGTAAAGCCCATTGTACAGTACAATATATAAATCAAAAGTCCATTTGAGGCACCACATCAATGTCCATACAACAAAATATAATAGTACAGGTGACCAATTATGTGGTTATGTCTTTTGTAAAGTGTTGAATAATGTAATATTTCTTTAAAATTAATTTTATGTACGAGGAGGTGTAGAGGATTCCTTTAGAGATCCATTGCAAATGAATGGAAATCTTGATTTGAACTATTGTAAATCCTATACATATGCATTAATACGGTGCAATACAAGTCTCCCAAAATGTACAAACATGGAGAAAAGAATCTTCAACAAAAGACAGGACATGTGTCGATTCGTGATTTGTGAAGAGCCAAAGGTAAAAATAAACAAAAATGTATAATAGCAAAAAAATTCATACTTAGTCTCATGGATTTTTTCTTACTATTCCTTGAAGTTGGTAATCTTCTCTTTTGTGAACATTCTTAGAGTGGTAGGACGTATAGATATGTATGTTGATCTTATATGTAAGATAGCCTTAGCCGGAGCAAAGCTTGCTTTCTTTGTTTCGAGAATGAAAGACTTTAGTGGACATAAACTTAATACGTTTTATAGAAATGAAAGCGGAAGGTAGAGAATGCATAGCAAAGGTTATCATAGACAATCCGCAAGAAAACTCTTGCTACACAAGAATAGGCGTATTTAGCCTTAGAAAAAATAGCATCGAGATTTCCTCAGAGACTAAAAGCACAAGGGAAATTCAAAATTGGCCCTACACGAGTAAAGACACCTATTCTACCTTTTTGATTTAAAACAACGAGAGTGTTGACCTTTTATGGAAATGTCGCGCTTGGCTTCAAAGTGGGCTTTGATATGTGATCGTGAAGTACAAAAAAACCAATGGCGGGATTCTGTGCCAAGTTTATAATATAAAAAAAGTCAAGTTTATGGAAGCCACATTCTTTTGTGTTTTTTTGGAAGTAATTGGAGTTGGGTACAAATCCAGTACTAATCTCCGCAGTTTGCGTTCTTTGCTTCAAGGGTGGTTGCAAGCTACGGTCACCCAAGCTTTTTGTCGCGGTCGTGCACCTGCAAATCTTAAAAAATCAATTAAGACAAACATAACAATGATTTTGAAAATCCTAAAAATTTCCTACCTTCCAAAAACATCTTAGAATTCTAGAAAATTAAAATTTCTTGAAAATATTTGTTACATTTGTCTTAATTGATTTTTAAAGATTTGCAGGTGCACGACCGCTACAAAAAGCTTAGGTGACCGTAGCTTGCAACCACCCTCAAGCCTAATATATCATTTGTTGTATTGGAATTGATCATCAAAAAGTAACTCAATTTTCTACCAGCATCAAAAGTTGTAAACCTCTTCAGTTGAAGTTTGTAAAGAAAAAGTTATACAATATCGAAATGAAATCCTACATAAAAAACAAGGAAAATAAAAATAAATCATGTCATATATTTTAGGAACTAATTTAATCTTACACCCTGCGGCTTGAATCAACTTTGTTGATTGATCAAAACGTATTTGAATTTGCGACATATCTTAACATTAGTATGAGTTCGTTGACTACAGTCATAAGGTCAATCCTATTTTGGACTTTCAAAACTTAATGAACTAAAACATCTAAGTAGCTAAAGGAAAGGAAATCAACTGAGACTCTTTTAGTACGGCGAGTGAAAGCAGATTAGGCTTTGTGAAAAGGCCGATTTTTGCTGTGCCCTTAATTAGATAGTAATTGCATTCATCATGAAACTCAGTATGAGGCGCAACTCTCATACGTAAAGGGGTAATCTGTGCATGGTCATTCTTGGCTTGTGTTGCTAAGACATGCGTTTTGGGGTCCATTATTGATCATTTGAGATTGACAAAGACCATGCAAAGAATATCACCATGCCTTAAAAAAAATAAAAATTGAATTCCAATTCAATAACGCCTTGTGACATAAGTTGCTCTTTGGAGAGCACTATCAGAAGTGATATTGACGGGCGTCTGTGGACACTTTCAGGGCATTTTCGCTCCTCATTACTCTCTTTCAAAGACCCGAGAGCATAACAAATAAAAATTGGACTTGGCCCTAAAAAATCAATTCAAGTGTGTGCTCAATTAGGTTTTAATGATAATATCAAAGTTAATAAGTTAACAAATTATCCTTTGTGAACCCTTAGGCTTTGTTCGAAGAAAAAAGATTTTCTTTTTCAGTCTAACTGAAAAATAATGGATTTTTCTTTTGCGCCATAGTTCACTATCATACCTACTTTCTGAACATTTAGTAGTCTCGGTAGTAGTAACTGAACTACTTACTGAATGTAGTGGGAAAAAATTAATTAGAAACATATTTTCAATTGCATCTTACTTCTTATTTAATTGTGATACTAATCAAATTTATTTTTCAAATTACTCATCTTTAATGCAATCAATTTGATTTGTAATAACAGTGTAAAAAATCAATTTGTTGCAAAAAAAGATTTTTTAATGGTTTAGGCCTTCCCACACTATTTTTGGTATATAAATTTTATGTTTCACTAAATCACCATATGTACATGTGTTTTTAAGAAACAAACTCTTCATATGAGTTTTATAATCTTGCACATTTCTCCATTATTATATTTTTGAGGCTTATTAAATATCATAGAATAAATGGATTCTAATTTTAGAATATAATTTTGTAATTATTCAACATTTAGTCACATGAGACCATGTGAAAATCTCACTAATGAAATTCTAGTTCTTTACGCTCTTTTTTACACTACATTGTACTTTTTACTAATGTGGTCGTAGCAGGGCAGTCGCCCAAAAATAAATCAAGCCAAAAGTACATTGCGTGATATCCCCTCGGGGGGTGCACTGTACTAAACATGTACGAGTATACGTGAGTGCACAAGAGGGATATTAATTTGAACATTGCTGTATTACGTATACATACAATAGACATATTTAGAGAAGAAAATGTTGACCTATACATACATTAAACATATATTTAGAATGGAATAGATATGTATTCAAAAGTTTTAGATATAAAATCCCTCGTATACAAGGGGGTTTTCAAAGGGGGTCATGAACGCACGTGATTCTCAAACGGAGTGTAGAGTGCATCCCCGAGGATATCCCTCATATCCCTAAGCCTTCAAAATCTCATACATTCATCATTTACAAAAAATTAACTAGAATTTTCCAAAGTCCATTTTCTTCAAAAATCCATCACTTTGAACTAATTTTTTCACTCACCCGTACCATGAGAACGCCTTCACAAGAAAATGGTCGATTTTCATATGTGGATTTAGGGTGTAGGAAAGCCTTCATCCATAGTTACATGAAATTTGGACATATTGTAGGCATGAATAGTGACTAATATCCATACATAACATTCTTAATGTCTTGCTCAACCACACCCTTTACACTGTAGCACACTATACAAAATCTACAAATAAACTAAGGCTTCGCTGCTCTTCGCATTACTAGTGACGATCGATATCTTATGATACATTGGTACATATATAGAGCCGTAAATTCTTCAAAACTTGTTCCACACAAATCTACATATCGTCATGGAATCTAAAACTTCCTCGTCAATGCGACACGAAACAAGAAACAAGCACAAAGTGTGCACACATTTCAACAAAATCTAACCCTAATTCTCACAAAACAAAATTGCAAATTCGTGAAACCAAAACCCCAAAAACCCATATACCATAGAGTCATGGAATCTAGAATTTCCTCGTCGATGCGACATAATACAAGACATGAGCAAGGCGTGCTCACATTTCAACAAAACCCTAACCCTAATTCTCCAAAAAAACTGGCAAATTCATGACATCTGAAGAGAAATCCAAATTTTCAGAGTAATATTTTCACGAAAATTGAAATTGAGGAAGCGAAAGATTTATTTTTGTTGCACCTTGTCAAAATAGAGATGGGCAAGCTCCTGCGTGATGGCATCCTGCAGAGGAATGCCGAGACTCTCTGGCAGCATCCGCTGTGTATCCTGCAGCTCCGTTAACACATACGCATACGCATTAGACAATGTAACACCCACATTTTTATTTTTTATTTTTTGAGACAAACGGTGAAATTCCATTGCAAAAAGAGAACATACACCGCCGCAAACCGAGCCCGAAAATCCAAGCTGGCGAGAGAACAATTTTTAAGTTTCTACCTCCTGATAAAACGTAACACCCACATTTTGTCTGTTTCAAAATCATTTTTCACCGCAATCTCAAAAATCAAGTTAACTTATACTTCTTATTCAACAAAGAGCTTCTTATTCAACAAAGAGCTTCTTATTCAACAAAGTGTTGCTCTGGCAAGTGCATGTAATCTGAAATCGCCTCCTTTTACACATGGGTCATTAAATTTCTTATTATTACTGATAATTGACTTTGGTGAGCACTCATATGTAGGAACATGGAATTGGGTCCGGGTCTGATATGGGTTCCAAAAAGGACCGTCTCACTAAAACACTGTCATTTTATAATTCACTTAATGTGTGCTAAAAATTACACATTTTCAAATCACATGAATTTAATGATAGATTCATGTAAAAGTTGTAATACTCCATCCAAAATAGTATTGAGCAAGAAAAATTGAACAATTTATATATTCCTTTTTATTCCTTTATTCTTCAAATCTGGAACTGCCTCAGTTCCGGATTTGAGACAAAAGGAATGTTCAATCCGGAATATCAATTTATAGTGAAGTAGTTTATAAACAAGAAATTTAGCTAAAACAACGTTTGAGTCATATCTATGTTTAATTTTAACTCTTAATTTGATGTTTTACTATATTTCTTTATTTATGAGAACTTTCAAAAATCAAATATTTTTACACAATCTAAAAAGACTATGATTTCATAATATCTTTGCCTTGAAACTATATGATATGCTTAAATATAAACTTAATAAAGTGCATGAATATTTGTTTTAATAAAAAAACCTTAAATACATAGTCCTTTCGCTACTATAATGTGACCAGGTGCTAGACATGATAAATTAGGAAAAAATTCAAGTTTTGAATTTGACCTATATAGCACATGATTATTGTGTACCAACATGTCATCTGTAATACCATGTAAATTTTGTAATTTTCCAATAATTTTTTCAATACCAAAAGGACATTCTTCTAAAGTCGGGATAGTCCGGGAAGGGGTACCGTGATTAGGCCCGGACCCAATTTCATTTCCAGTTCCTATTACTATTCTTAATTGATTTAGATGCACAATCATAGGACATGTCAAGCTATGATCTTCCTTTTCAAGAATCCAACAAGTTAAAGATTGAGCTAAAGTTACAAATGTACGCATAAAGAAATGCATCCAATATGCAATAGAAATTTCAAGCATGATAAAAACAAAAAACCGCGACGATAAGCATGATTGCCTAACGTAAATTTAGGGTTCAGTACTCGTAGTTGAGAACAAACAATTGGAGTGAGAAGCTTACAGTGTCAGTGGCCACTCAAAGTCTCTGAAGTCGGGAATTTTGCCATAGAATCCGTTGTCATGAAGATCTCTGTGAAAAAATGAGGAGCGTCACATTGTGAATACATTTTTGGTCCTTGGGAGTGTCTCACAACTGAGGATAAATATCCTCTTTAAAAACAACAGGAAGATCCACTGGCAGAATCTGAGACTTACAAAGTAATGAGTTGAGTGGTGTTTAATGTTTTGGGAAGCATTCAACTATCTGCAACCTACAAGGTAATCGTCATCAATGAAAACACCCCTAAAAAAACCAATGATTCATAGTTTTTAGAATGACAAATACAATTGAAAAATATAGTTTAGATGGAACACAATTTTATATCACTAGAATCCGTGAAGACATTGCGTGTATTCGTCAAAGAACAAATAAATTCAAACTCGGAGAAGAATCTTACTTAGAACCTACTCAAAACTGCTAATTTTTTTTTTTAAGATTTCTATCTCCATGTGCTTGAGATGAGTTGCTTATGATGGAGAGGCATACTTCCATTGCAAAGTGCTTATAAAATTTAGTGTGGGCATCCACAATTTTTAGTTCAGACATATAATGGTTCAGCTCAATTTTAGATGAAACAATGTTAAGTGTAGAAAAAGCCATTGATTTCTACAAATGTTATGAGATCGACCCTCTGAAGCATGTGCAGTCACTTTTTCAATTGCAGAATTCAAACAAAACGAAAACCCTTGAAAAATAACATGATTCCAGAACCGAATCGATAGTACCAGAACCGAATCAATAGGCAAGCCACGTATATTTCCTTCGAGTTCCGAGAAACGGAGGTTTTAGTAGAAAGTAGAAACCAAAGTTGTCGGCATTTGGTTTCAAAAATTGAGTTGTTTTTGGTTGAGAGACTTACAATGTCGTCAGTGTGGTGATGTCGTCAGTGTGGACTTACAAAATCGGTTATGTTTCTTTAAAGAAAATAACACAATTTTTGCAGGTAAAATTTGGGCACCTTTGTTGCATGAAAAGTATACACATAAATGTAGTTTAAATGTTAGTTAATCCCGTAATTAAAAGAAAATTTGAAAATGTTGATGTTCGTTTCATTCCACCTTTATCTTTTGGGGTGATGCATGCACAATTTGTTTTCAAATGGTTTAATCAATTTAGAATGCCTCTTAGAGTGTGACTTTAATTATTTACAAATATGTATATATTCAATTTTTGTAAAATTTACAAATGTCTTCAATTAACATTTCAACTCTAATGCTTTCAAGTGAAACAAGTGAAACATGTATTTTCATAAATTTTTTACCAAAACAGGGTGGAATATTATTTTAGCATATCAAAATCAATTGTACTGGCAAGGTAGCTTGGCCTTTTAACAAGGTAAAACTATGGATTTCATATTTTCATCCATAAAACACATTTTCACAAATTGCTAAAAATCTAAAATTTTCCCACAATTTTTCTAAGCGTTAAATGTTTGAACGTATTCATGAATTTTTAAATTTCGAATCAAACTAGTAATTTTTTTCAATGTTTGGCTTTCATGAATTTTTTTGGAAAAGATTCCATTCAATAAAATTGATTATCTTTTTTCTCCATAACAGTGGAATATAATCTCTTGTGTACTTTTACTACTTATTTTGATTTTCTTTATTTAACCACTTTATTATACATTTATAAAATTAAATTTTATCATTATATATTTATTTATTTATTTTTAAAAAAATCTTCTATAAAAATAATGTTGATGTTGTATTTTTAAATAAATCACAAAACTCAAATGATATGTAATTTAAAAAATGTTGTAGACTGCATTAGAGTTATTTTTAAAACAAAGCGCACATTTCATTAAAACTAGACTATCGGAGTGAAAAAGTGATGGGGAGTGCTCCCCTTCTCAATAGATATAGGTCCTTAATTTTTCTACAATGCCCCTATTTCACAAATATGAGGTGGAATAAAGACGTTTGTATAGTGTTGAAGTAGAAGATGAAGGATAGTGTTGCTAGAAGCCAAAGGGGTTTCACGTACTTTGGAAACCTGTAGTATTGAGTTATCCCATATGGATTGCCAAGAGGCACGTCACCTGTACACTACTTAAGCGGGGGAGCCCTTGAGTAAAGATATCTCTTTCTACGCATTCCTTGTCTTTATGTGTGTGCTTTGTGCATTCCTCTGTTACCTTTTACAGGTTATGGGCCCACTCATGTGTGTTGCGTGAGTGTTGGATTGCGTTGAAGCATTTTGTTGGAGGTCGTTGCGGAAGGGGTTGGTTTGAAGCTTTAGGGAGCAGTTTGAGTTTTCTGGAGGAGTCTTGTCTCTTAGAGGTGCGTACGGGCTGAAGTTGCAAGTGGAGCACTCTTTGTAGTCAACTTCTTCCTTTGGTGCTCTTCTTTCTTGATTCCCAAACCCTTTTGTAAGCGGAACATTGTTTTGTTCAAGTTGATGCACTTGTGAAATTGCGAGTGTTTTGTGAGGTGTTGAGGCTCTAAGGGAAGGGTCTACGATTTGATTTGAGCGGTTGGGCACTTGGGACAAGGTGTTGCATGTGTTTCATGCCCTTGGAGTGCTCAAAAGTTTTTTTGTGGAATGCACATGGGAGCACAAAGGTGCGGTTTTAGGCAATTTCAATGCAATTCGGGTTTTGAGGAGCTTGTTTGAGTCTATGAGCATTGATTTAGTGCTATTAAGGGATACAAAGGTGTCAATTACGTGCATTGAGTGATTGGGAGCACAAAAGTGCTGATTTGAGGTTAACGGTTGTCGAAGAGGCATTGGAAGCACATAGGTGTTGAGTTTGAGGGTTGACTGGTAAGACATATTGTACATCATGGCGTCTTCTGAGAGTGAGGGTTCCAAAGTAGTGGACAAGTTTGATGGCGTGAATTTCCACTTGTGGAAGTTTAAAATGGAGATGGTGATAGCCGAGAAGGACTTGTAGGAGATTGTTGACGGAAGCGAGAAACCTCTTCAGTCTACTGAGGACCCTCGCGTCATGCAAGCATACATGAAGAGGGAGAAGAAGGCATTTGCGATTTTGGCCCTCAATCTCTCGGATTCGCAACTCGCGCACATTTGTTCCTGCAAGACATCTGCGGAAGCATGGGCCAAGCTTTGCAACATTCACGAAGCGAAGAGTTTGGCCAACATTTTTTTTTGCGGCGCAAGTTCTTCACCATCAAGATGGAGGAAGAAGACGACATGTTAGCGCACATCAACAAGCTCAAGTCACTTGCGGATCAACTCAACGGTGCGGCCGTGACCATCTTGGATGGGGACATCGTGATGACGCTCTTGGAAAGTCTACCACCCTCATTTGAGTATCTCATTGTGGCTATGGAGACGAGGCCCATTTCCGAACTCACATTGGACTATGTGACGTCGCGGTTGTTGCACGAGCTCTCGCAGCGAAAGGAGAATGAGTCTCGTGGAGATAATGCGGCTTTTATGGCGAAGCAATCTAAGAAAGGAGGCAGTGGGAGCTCTAGCGACAAGGTATGCTTCTATTGTGGCAAGAAGGGTCACCTCGCAAAGTATTGTTTCAAACGTAAGTACAATGAGAAGGGCGAGAGTGCCAACAACACAAAGACAACCGACAAGGATGATGAGTATGCTTTCACCACAAGGTATGTCTCATGTGACATAAGCATGAGTGATGATGATTACGAATACACAAACATAGCAAGTCACGTATCATGCAACGGTAGTGTGAGTGATTGGATTGTTGATTCGGGTGCCCCGATTCACATGACACCCGAAAGGAGTTGTTTCCATTTCTATCATCTTATTTTGCCAAAGAGAGTGATTTTGGGAGATAATACGGTACTTGAGACCGTGGGGAAAGGCCAAATTGTAGTGAACACCGAGGTGGGGGGTCGTATGAAGACAATCACTATCAAAGATGTCCTCCACATTCCCAAACTCAAAGCCAACCTTCTTTCGGTACGGCATTTGGTTGCCAAAAGCTTGCGTGTAGAGTTTAGTGATACGGGAAGCTTTGTGTTGTCACCGAGTCGAGAGAAAGTGGCCATCATCGAAGAAATCGACGGTTTGTACCACATTACGTTTTCGAAGGTGCATACGAGTGAATCGGCGGCGTTGGTGCAATCAAGCACAAAGGACGACAAGTTAGAGTTGTGGCATCGTCGCCTCGGCCATTTGAACATCAAGAGTGTCAAAACTCTTCGTGGCATGGTAAGCGGTATGGACCTACTCCAATCGCATGTGGATTCTTCTTCATCCATTTGTGAAGGTTGCATTGAGGACAAACAACAACAATTGTCTTTTGCGGGTGAAGCGGCAACTCGTGCCACGCAGCTTTTGGAAATCGTTCATTCGGATGTGTGTGGCCCAATGAAGACTCCGTCGATGGGGGGATGCAAGTACTTTGTGACCTTCATTGATGATTTTTCAAGGAAGATTTGGCTCTATCCAATCAAGGCGAAGAGCAAGTGCTTTGACAAGTTCAACGAGTTCAAGGCATTAGTGGAGAAGCAATCCGAGAAGAAGATCAAGGTGTTTCGATCCGACAACGGCGACGAATTCATGTCCAACAAGTTTGATGAGTTTTTGAAGAAAAAAGGCATTGCGCGCCAAACATCGGCCCTGCATACCCCTCAACAAAATGGAGTTTTAGAGCGTGCCAACCGAACCATTGTGGAGATGGCAAGGAGCATGTTGCATGCTCAAAACTTGAAGTTGGAGCTTTGGGCAGAAGCGGTGGTGAATGCGGTGTACACTCGCAATCGGTGCCCTACAAGTGCCGTTGCAAACATGACACCCGAGGAAGCGTGGAGTGGGAGGCGGACTAATATTTCACACATGCGCATCTTTGGATGCATTGCATATGCAAAGGTACCGGATGCTCGTAGGACGAAACTTGACGCAAAGGCCGAAAAGTGTGTGTTTCTTGGATATTATGAAGGTACCAAAGCTTACAAGTTGCTGTTGGTAGATACAAAGAAGATCATTCGATCACGTGATGTCACGTTTTGTGAGGAGTCGATGGTTGGGCCGCATTTGGAGGATGGTCTAAGTGGGAGATGTGGAGACGTCATTGTGGACACATCCTCCAAATCTCCCATCGTTGTTGTTAGCAATGAAGATGGAGGTGAGAAGGATGGCGAGTTGAAGGCTCCATTGAGTTTGAGCGCCAACAACGGCGAAAAGGAGGTGCAAGTAGAGAACACTTCTTCAACAAATCGGCGGTATCCCGAAAGAGAGCGCAAGCCACCCGGAGAGTGGTAGAAGACTCACATCTTCCCTCCAAGTGACGACGAGCATGCGAATGTCGTGTCATCGGATGGACCATTGACCATTCGTGAAGCATTGCAAAGTGAAGATGTTGTCAAGTGGGAGCAAGCTATGCAAGCAGAGTATGAGTCGTTGATTGCGAATGGGACGTGGGAATTGACTCCCATTCCTAAGGGTCGCAACCCCATTGGTTGCAAATGGGTGTTTCGTACAAAGAAAGATGCTTCCGGTGACATAGTGCGCTACAAGGCAAGACTTGTGGCCAAGGGGTTTGCGCAAGTTCAAGGCGTGGATTTTCATGAGACTTTTGCTCCCGTGGCCAAGTTCACGACCATTCGATGCATTCTTGCAATTGGGGCGGCCATGGATTTGGAAATCCATCAAATGGATGTAAAGACCGCGTTCTTGAACGGCGATTTGGAGGAGGACATCTACATGGTGCAACCCGAGGGATTTGTGCAAGAAGGTAAAGAGAACTATGTTTGCAAACTCAAAAAGTCATTGTATGGGTTGAAGCAATCTCCGATCGAGGGCGTGGTATCAAAAGATTGACACGTTTCTTGTGCAAAGTGGGTTCACTAGAAGCATTGCGGATCATAGTTTGTATTTCATGCAAGAGGGTCAACATGTTGTGATTGTAATCATATATGTTGATGACTTGATCATTCTTGCGAGCCTCATGAGCTCGATGGAGGCGCTCAAGGCCATGCTTGAGAAGGAGTATGAAATGAGTGACCTTGGCGAGTTGCATTTTTGACTTGGAGTTGAGTTTGTGAGGGATAGGGCAACGCGCACTATCACGATGAGCCAAGGAAAATTCGTGTTGGATGTGCTCAAGCGATTTGGGATGGAGGGTTGCAAGCCCATTGCAACACCATTGGATGTCAATTCCAAGCTCGTGAAGCTCACCGAAGAGGAGTATGCAGCAGAGGCCCAATTGATGTTAGAGGTGCCACACAAGCAAGCGGTGGGGTTGTTGATGTATGCAATGATTGCAACACGGCCGGACCTTACTTGTCCAATTAGCGTTGTCAGTCAACACATGGCAAGACCAGGCTCCAAGCATTGGACGGCGGTGAAGAGGATCATGCGCTACTTGAAGAAGACAATTGATGTGAAGCTATGTCTTGGTGGCTTTGACATTGTATTGAGCGGTTATTGCGATGCGGACTATGCGGGAGACATGGACGATCGAAAATCTACCACGGGCTACATGTTCAAGGTTGGATCGAGCACGGTATCGTGGAACAACAAGCGACAACAAACTACGGCCACGTCCACCGTGGAGGCGGAGTACATGGCGACAAGTCACGCAACAAAGGAGGCTATTTGGTTGAGACAACTAATGGCGGATGTAGGTTGTACACAAAGGGAGGCTACAACGATCATGTGTGACAACCAAGGGAGCATTTTGCTTGCAAAGAACCCGACACATCATTCACGCACAAAGCACATTGATGTGCAATACCACTTCATCCGGGAGAAGTTGGAGATGGGAGTTATACACTTGGAGTATTGTCCAACCGAGCACATGATGGCCGATGTGTTGACAAAGGGACTTGCACGAGATCGACACGAAAAGTTTGTAAAGGCATATGGACTTAAAGGCTTTGGTTCTACGCAAAGTGGGAGTGTTGAAGTAGAAGATGAAGGATAGTGTTGCTAGAAGCCAAAGGGGTTTCACGTACTTTGGAAACCTGTAGTATTGAGTTATCCCATATGGGTTGCCAAGGGGCACGTCACCTGTACACTACTTAAGCGGGGGAGCCCTTGAGTAAAGATATCTCTTTCTACGCATTCCTTGTCTTTGTGTGTGTGCTTTGTGCATTCCTCTGTTACCTTTCACATATAATATCAATGTTTTTTTTGCAATTTTAGCTTCTAGCAACTACTTAGAAGCAACCACCAACAGCTAAAAATCGCCAAAAAAAAACATTGTATAGTACGGACTACTAACTCTTGTTGATGAACTAACTACGTTTTGGTGTTCATTTGTGCACTTTAAGCATTTTGTCTGAAAAGTTAATTTTCAAACCAATTAGAAAATTAAGTAGCAATGATTCAATGAATAATGAGTGAACCCAAAATGAGTGAAAAACAAGTTGAATGTCAAAGAATACACCTTCATTAATCATTTTATAATCATTTTATATATTTTAAAAGTGTAAAGACATATTATTTTTTTGAAATAGTAAAATACAATGATATGATTATCTGTCGTGGAATCCACATAATAATCATGTCATATAAAGTATCATATAGTTGTATAAACAAGAAGACTAAAGCATCATGATAAAGAGAATACCAACACAATGTTTTGCAGATCCTCCCACGCATGTGTCGCCAATCCTTGTAGTGGCTGCTGGTTTTGGGTATTAGCTCCAAAATTCTAGAAAACCCATACCTTATAAAACAAAAGATTCTCCCAAGAAGAACAACCAACCCGCCCTATTTCCGCAATTGAATGGTCTCAAATTCCTACCTCTTGTTTCAAGTTTTTCAAAGCAAAAGAATATCAATTATATAATGTGGTATGTTTGTTACACCATGACCCACATTAAAATTGGTTTTAGTTCTAAACTAATTCATATTGGATTGATTTTGGTAAATATTGGAAGACTCAACTATTTTGTTTTAGTCGTCAACATGGATGGTCTATGAATGACATCAGCATAGCACAAGATCTATTCAAAGTTTGGAGAAAGACAAGCATTGAGCATAGGGGACAAATATAGTTGGTTTGGAGCGTGTAGTAGGTGCTGGACATTTGATGGATGATATATTACGACATAGTCTACGAGACGTTTATTGGTGCTACAAGTTTGAAAAGGAGGTGAGTGCTTATGTGATTGCGGACAAACAAATATACCAAGCATTACTTGTATGATGTAAGTTTTGCATTACATTACTCTCGAATTTTGTTCACAAATATTACCTTAAAAATCAACCATAATACTAATGGATTATACCCAAATGATCGAGCATTGTTCTAATTCACAACAAGCTACAAGAATCTTCAATGTATCTTTACTCAATCTTAGATCGAGTAATTTAAGTAACATTGAATTGATTATTCATCCAATCTCCATAATATCACACAAATTCATTTGATTGCCTACTTATTGATTGTTCACCTAGGGCATATTACTCGATCTAAGATTGAGTAAAGATACATTGAAGATTCTTGTAGCTTGTTGTGAATTAGAACAATGCTCGATCATTTGGGTATAATCCATTAGTATTATGGTTGATTTTTAAGGTAATATTTGTGAACAAAATTCAAGAGTAATGTAATGCAAAACTTACATCATACAAGTAATGCTTGGTATATTTGTTTGTCCACAATCACATAAGCACTCACCTCCTTTTCAAACTTGTAGCATCAATAAACGTCTTGTGGACTATGTCGTAATATATCATCCATCAAATGTACAGCGCCTACTACACGCTCCAAATCAACTATATTTGTCTCCTATGCTCAATGCTTGTCTTTCTCCAAACTTTGAATAGATCTTGTGCTATGTTGATGTCATTCATAGACCATCCATGTTGACGACTAAAACAAAATAGTTGAGTCTTCCAATATTTACCAAAATCAATCCAATATGAATTAGTTTAGAACTAAAACCAATTTTAATGTGGGTCATGGTGTAACGAAGGTACCACATTATATATAATTGATATTCTTTTGCCTTGAAAAACTTAAGTCAAGACGTAAGAGCTTAACCCCTAAGTGACCGATCAACCATTTTATGGTCGCTACCCTTTTTTTACGGGCTGCCCGAGGTGAAAAAAAAACTTTTTTAGGAAATAAAAAATATTTTCAAATAGGAAATCAAGTCTACTTTCCAACCCAATTTGAATCATGTCAATCTGAGTTAAACTCCATCAAGGAGAAATTTTCAAAGACAAACACCTCAACATTGTCCTAGTGTTACAAAACTTACTATTTCGGGAAAGTAATGATGTTCCCTCTTTCTAAAATTTTGCTTTTTTGAACTTTAGAATAGAATGTCTAGTTTCAACCAATCATACCAAATTTCAAATTCTAAAAATAAAATTTGTAATTTTGGTGAATATTCAACAATAAATGCTTCTAAATTTGTTTAATGAGTATCTAAAACATTTTTTGAAAGTTTGACCGTACGGACAATTACTTAACATTGTGCTTCTCATTTTCTCTTTTCGACCAAACTTCATCGAAGTTGTAGAAGCAACATTTTATAACACATTTAGGTTTTGCCCTTACCCCCTTTGTCATTTAGGGGTTAAAGCCATTTTCTTGTCATAGTCTTCAAACAAACATCATAAACAATTGTCCATGCGTTTTTCAACTTTGCCTTCTCACATGCAAGGATAAAAGGTTACTTAGATAATATGAACTTAAAATTTGTAAATTTCAAAATCATAAAAATAAATTAAATTCAAGCATAGATATATATTATTTTTTTAATTTTAGTTAATAATTATTTTAAATTATTTCTAAATATTTAAATTTAAAAAATTATCATTTAAATGTTTTATAACTTATTTAATGTTTTAATATTTTCAAGAAAATTGCTTTATTCAATATAAAAATATATATTTAGCATTTTAGCAACACATATATGCTTTTTTAAAATTAAAAATTTATAAAACATTATAAAATGGATCATAATAAATTATAATAAATTATTGAAGATTATACTCGAGAAAATAGAATTCAGCTTGTCATTATTGTTATGAATTATAAAGTGTTAAAGCCTAGAAGGATTTTATTTTAATATTTCAAAAAATGGTTATAAATTTAATGGATTCAATATATATATATAGAAATAAATTGGATGCATTAAATTCTAATAGTTTTTTTAATTCTAAATTTTTAATTTTTAAATTTAATATTAAATAATAATGCCAAAATTTTAAGAAACTTATTTTCAAAAATTAAAAATTTGATGGGAAAAAAAGGATTGCAAAGAATATTCGTATTGCCAAAAGCTGTTTTAAGAATTAAATAAATTATTTGGTAGAAAGGCGTTCAAGGTGCTTCCAAGGTGTGGTTTGTCATATAATGCATATCTTAGATTCACTGATGTTGTAGTGATGACTAGTCAAGGCAAGTGATATAGTTTATTAAGATGTAGTACTATGGTTCAAATTAAATGCAAAATTATTATAAGTTACTGCTATATATTTTGGATTTTAGTTTGAATTTTAGGTGAAAAATATCCTAGCAAAAGAACTTTGTTTACAATATATTAACCTTTTAGATTTTACTTTTAGTCTTTTATATTATTTTACTTTTAGTCTTTTATATTGTTTTACTTTTAGGTCTTTTTTATTATTTATATCTAGCACCTCACCCTAATCCAAAAATTGTATTTAATGTGGCCTATACTAACTGTTTAGTTAAGGCTATAACTTATTACGCAAAATGAATATTTTTTACCAAGACTAAAAATATTAATTCTTTACATACAGAAGGAGTTTCATGAACTTAGTTGATAAAAATATTCATGTTGTATAATAAGTTATAATCCTTTTAAATCAATTAGTGTTGATGACACTAAAAATAATTTTAGCGTAGTTCTAGTAAGAATCCTACCAAAAAGTTTGTAATCATTAATGGGGGTGTCAAAGTAGATATCGGAGGGGGATATAGGCTATGAACAGAAAAAGTGGGCTATCACAACCAATAACTCTCCTCATGAATAGATTTATGAGGTGTGATAAGGCCCGTATCCACCTTTCCAAAATGAACTTTTAGCCCTATTGACTAGGAAATTCCTAGTATGAAAGTACCTCATTTTACTCCAACGCAAATGTTAGAACACAGTGCCTGCCAAATTCCATACAAGAATTTGCATCAATTATGAATTTTAGGAGAATTACTTATATAAGTGGGAGTGTCGATCAAATTCCACATATGAATCTACTTCATATATGAATTTCACGTCAAATAATGATATGATTGGATGAACTCCCAGGTGCTTTCACAATATAACGAGTCAACCATGCCCAAATCTAACGACTCTTGACAAGTGCTTAAATATATATATATATATATATATATATATATATATATATATATATATATATATATATATATATATATATATATATATATATATATATATATATATATATATATATATATATATATATATATAAATATATATATATATATATATATATATATATATGAAATTTATGTAGATATTAGAAAATTTTAAGAACGTTTTGCGATATATTATGAACATTTTAGTCGATATTAACCCCTAACTGTCCAACCATGCATATTTTGCATGATGTTCAGATTTCATCCCTAGTTTCTCATACGTCATGCACTTTTTGTAGTGTGATTTTTTTAATGAATTTTTTATGGAAAGTTAGCTTCATGTATGTGTGATCCGATTGAAAAGGAAACAATTTCTGAAAAAGTTATGCCTCATTTTGTGTTGCAGTGTTTCACCCAAAATATTGAAGATTTTAGTCAAAGTGTTCTTGAAAAAATAAACTCATAAAATCAAGCATTCAAAATATCTCCAAAAATCACTACACCTAGAGTACTACATTATAACCCATCACAACAAATTTCATTGATAGACTGTCAATATCTTATTTGTAATCAAATTTCAAAATAATTTTTTATTTAATGTTTCAAAATTTGTAGAAAACAATTAATGATAGCAATCATAGATCTAATCGTATGGATAGAATCTAAAATTCAAAATGTATAACTTTTATTCATACATCAAGTTCCAAATATTCATGTTAATTGCAGTTTATAATGCATCTTTGCAAAACTGCCCAAACTGGACATAGATGAGGACGTTTAGGGGTTAACCATTGGTTACGACCATATTTAATTGTTTTGGAGTACCAATAACTTCTCAAACATTGTCGAACTTTAGTATATTGTAAAATGACATATAATATATGTAGTTACTAATTTATATAGCATTGTCAATTCAAATGATAAGATTGTTGCTTAATAATCCGTTAAATTTATCATTGGTTACAGTTTCCTTAGCTCATTATACTGTGAATGTATCCTCCTGTATCCTCCTATTGCATTTTAGTTGTGTTGGTCACTGTATGCCTAGTCTATAGAAAATGAATGGCTCACAAAGTCACTAATTTGGAGTTTTTAGCTACATTGAATGGCATATTTAGTGTCCTCGGACACTTTTTCTAAATTCAAACACTATTTGATTTTAGGAAGACATGACAGTGTTCCAATGTACGTGGAGATCTGACAGTTAGTGTAAAATCAACCGAATAGAATTGCCATATTACCAATTGAAATTCATAGTTTTAGGCTAAAATCCAAATAAAATTGTGATACTCGACTGCTACCTAGGTGACACATGCTATAACTAGAAGGTTTTTTTTTTTTCTAAAACCGGTTGCTTTAGTAAAACATTGGATTTTTGTTGGTTCTTTTGGAGAATTCCCCGTTCAATGTAGTGTCCTTGTAAAATAAAATAAAAAATGTAGTGTTCCAATGACATATGGCAACTTTATAATAAATATGCCATGCCACCTTATGTCACTCTCATTACTTGGAAAGGACATGGCACTCTCAATGAAAGTGAGAATGACAAGTGGCAAACTCCTATGTAGTGTCAAAGAACACTATTTCTTTTCACCTTTGAACAAATTGTGGTAAAAAAAATCAATTCTCTTTAGACGCCATTCATTGTAATGATTAATTATATATGCCAATATTGACATGATTCTATTGAGAAGGGCAAACTATAGCGAAGCTTGCTAAATTTGTAGAGTAAGAGTTAGCATCATTTGCACATTGGTGAAACATACTAGTCTTTAAAAAAATCTAATAGACATAACATCAAAAACTCCTTGTGGAAGTCAAACTACCTAGTACGAAATTTACAGATAATCCTAAGGAATCAACCAAAACCAATATTTAGGCCGTTCTACTCATAAATCTTGCTTATCCGATTCCCTACCAATTCCCAGATTAGCTTAGTTTCAAAAAAGATCACACCTTGCACTTAGAATTGTTACTTTTATCAAACACTCTCAGAAATGAGTGAAGCGGATGTCTTTATTCAGTAGAAGTCTATAGTATGGTTAGTGGGGTCCTCATGGCTTTCCATAAATCTACTTTAAATGATACTTTTTTTGGATTTTTTGGAAAAGTGAGATTCAGAAGTAAAAATGTTGGAGGGGACAACAGATCACGGATGGAATTGAAGTGTCGGCCCATTCACACCAAGAAGCTCCAACACTTGCTTTGCGTTCCTAGAATGCTGCAAGGTAAATTTCAAAAATAATATACAATTTCTTGCTTTTGGCCAACTCATGTGCATTCGTGGAGCACAAATTTCTTGCGGCACCCAAAATGCATTGGAGCAGCTCCTTGTATGCGATAGGTTAAAAAATAAAATTTACCAAAAACTTACTTGATAAATGTAGATCCTCTGCCGCACACTCGACTCATGTGAACGGGCCATGTGATGTTCATCACAATAAAGTAGGATGTCCTCAAATCACCAACCCCCCCCCCCCCCCCCCCCCCAATTATGACGTGTAGACCTTTCTTGGGGCCACCACAGTTGAGACTCAAAAACCGCTAATTTCACTATTCAAGTACACGAATGGTATGCCAAGCATTGCGAAGAAATAGTAGGTGGTTTTGGGTATCATTATGAGTGAAAATTAGTACCACATGGTGTGGTCATGGGGAAATCTAGAGGTTTGATTTGGGTGACAAAGTTCTTTTCATTTCAAAAATTTGTATCAATTTGAATATTGGGAATTAAATTGCAAAAATTTGTGCGTTCCGTGAGAAATCTTCTTCCCGGAAGAAGAAATATGTAGTCACAAAGGGGCCTTGGCCATTGTCACGCACTGAAAAATTTAGGCCAGACCGTGCACTTTACAAGAGGGCACCAATGGTGCGACCGTGGCTGCCACCAGTGCAGTTCCGTGGGTCGCGCCAATCGACGCTGCCAACACTGCCGACACTGCCAGCACTGCGGCTTCCGACGCTGTCAGCGGGCTGCGACTGCACCAATGGATTTACATAGAAAATGGTGCCTGGGCAGCCGGTTCACCTAACCCGGGCAAGCTTACAGGGCCCCTTTGGGACCCCATTTTTCTCTTAATGAAATGAGTGAAAAATATTTCTTATAAAGAACCTTGGAAAAATGAGGCCATATTTCTTAAGTTGATGGTTTTTGGACATCCTACCTTAATGAAGCTTCTAGAAGCCACTAGAGGTCTACTGGGGTTAGAAAGGTAGCGTGATTCTGGAGTCAAGTAATCTGAAATTCCTCCGGTAACTTACTGGAAGTGTGGGGTCAGTTACTACTATTGCTATATTCGTTTAGTTGGGACTATTCCACCATATTGGCACTTTTTGAAATCTACAACTAGCATAGATATTTGCCACTAAATCTATGCAAGTTGTAGATTTCAAAAAAATCCCAATACAATGGAATAGTTCCAACTAAACGAATATAGCGATTACTGTTGTGACCTCCGACATTTTTACTTCTGAATCTCACCTTTCCTCTGAAATCCCATTTCGGGTTAACATAACGTTTAAGGTAACTATACCTAAAAGGGAGCATTTACCTTAAAGCGTGCGTATTTACTAGAGTGTGACATTTCACAGCTGAAATGTCACACTGTAATAGATACGCACGCTTTAAGGTAAATGCTCCCTTTTAGGTATAGTTACCTTAGTAGCCTTTGTACCCACTGCCTTTCCTTCATGCACTCTACTCATCACGTTGAGTTTCCACTTGTCCACTTAGCTACTGATGAAATATTGTTGGGTGTAGAATATTCCACACCATTTATTGTAAAACCAAGGTAAAGACAGTGCATGCTACTAAGGGCCGCTTCACTCTATGGCCGTTCAAGTCAAGAGACCATGAGATTGAGTGACCAAATTTTGTTGAGAGTTCAAAGAAACATGCTGAAAATAGGCAATTAAATATAGTTTTGATTTTTTATGAAAATAAATGAACGGCCTCTCGACCATAGTTTGGGTATCTATTCTTGTTCGACCCATACTTTTTTCGAGAGTCCATCAACCTTGGTCAAAAAGTCTTGCCATGTAAGCATTTTGAAAGGCGACGGTTTTAGAACTTCAGCCTTTAGTGTGAAGGGTCGAGAGGTCGAATTCTTGATTTCTTGCAATCCGATTGGTGGAAATCGACGACCTCTCCATGTTCGGCCATAGTGTGAAGGAGCCATGAATATTGTGTAAAAAGTAGAAGAAAGGTTCAAGGCTAGCCCGCCCAGGGGCCGGAAAAGTGAACAGACGAAAGAAAAAAGAGGGGATGAAAGGAACTACAGCCAAGGTGAATCTGAAGGCCATAGAAAAGGTGACTACCTAGAGAAAAAAGCTGGGTCTCGCAGTAAATAGGTTGGAGAAAAGGTCTCGCGGTAAAAAAAATTGGAATCTCCCCTTTCCAAAAACATGTATCACCTCACATAATATTCTTAAGCTATAGACTTCGTACACCTACTAAATTTTTAAAGATTTTTTCCGATGTTCTTGGACAGTCTTTGTTTTCACATCTTAAGTTCGTCTTACATGCTTCACTCTTACTAAATTCTCTCATATAATGGCAAGTGTCATCTTTCACTCGATGTTCCAACAAAAGATATTGTATCAGTAAAAAACCAACTAAGTAGTAGGCAGTGCAGTACCCTATTGCTTAATAAATCAATGTTATAAGGATCAAGGTTGCCACGGCGTCCAACATGCCGCCTACAAATAGTGGCCCAATTCACCTCATTCTTGCTTAATATCCAAAGATATGCATATTCACAAAACATTTATACCAAACTCTAGTTCGTTCAACCTTAATCCTTAAGCGTCCATACTATACTTACCCGGTCAAACTTCATCAATTCCACACATTCTAAAATATATTATATTCTTTTTGATATTTTCCAAATGCAAGGTACTGTTAAACCAGTTTATCCTGATTTTTTCAAGATTATGTAAATAAAAATGACTTTGATAAGATTTTTCAAAGTTTTTTCCTTGTAAAAGTCATAGTAATTACAAAAATGATTATAATAGTATGAATTCTTCATGAGAAATGCAAATAACAGTGATGAACAACATGGTGTAAGTGACATGCTTTTTGAGCTTACATACCAAGAAATTTGATAGAAAAGCTATTTCTGCAGTGTATATTGGAATTTTAAGGTATTGAGCTTTAAAGTGCTATAAATAACGCAATTTTAACAATTTTGAAGAATGGAAAATTGGACTAGAAAATGGAAGATAACCCCCACACTTATTTTTAGTTGGAACCATTTTCATTTGAAATTAGGAACTATGTGAAAATCAACATTTGACTAAAAAATGACTAAACATGGCCCTAGAGGGCTGCTTGCATGCGTAGGAGTTATTTAACAAGGGAAACATTTTTCTTGTCCACCAATCCATGCCTAGTGATCCAAAATAATTTGTGATGCAACTTACATAACATTGTTAATTCCTTAGTGACCTAACAACCATTTTATGGTCGCTATCTAGGATGAAAGAATTGTTTTAAAAACTTAAAAATTAAAAATTAAATGATAAATTAAGTCTACTTTCCAACCTAATTTGAATAATTTCAATCCAAGTTAAACTCCACCGAGGAGATTTTTCAAAAACAAAGATCTCAATTTTGTCCTTGTGTTATAAAATTTACTATTTCGGGAAACTAATGATGTTGACTCCTTTGAATTTTTTTTAATGAATGTACAGTTTTAACCAATCATACAAAATTTCAAATTTTAAAGATAAATTTGTGATTTTGGTGAATATTCAACAATAAATGCTTCTAAATTTATTACATGAGTATTTAAAACATTTCTTGAAAGTTTGACTGTACAAATAATTACTAAACATCATGCTTCTCATTTTCTTTTTTAAACCAAATTTCATCAAAATTATAAAAGTAACATTTTATAATTCATTTAGGTTTTGCCCTCACTCTTCTATCATTTAGGAGTTTAGCTTTCAGATCCCTTTTTCTATAGTAGCACCCAACACCTACCAATTCAAGAACTCAACATTTATCATTTTCCTGTAGAAAAAGGATCTGTAGAATAAAAAGAGGGACTATGCTAAAGTTGCACAAGGTTCTTTAGCCTTGGAAATTGTACCAAGGAATAAAAATTGTTGCACAAGAATTGTTGTAGCGGATTCTAGAATATTGAACATGCCATGTAATCCTTCACCTAAATAATGATGGTGAAAATTTGGAAGTTTACAACAACCCCACCTCAGGAATCACATGTTTTGAATATTTTATCTTTCATACAATGCAAACAAAAGGTAAACTCTAGGAAGGGCTAAAGAACCTTCAGGACGATTTACACTACAGACCAAGAACTTGTCTCATGCAGCTCTAAAATCTGTAATTAGCTCCATCAACTCATCCCAAGATGACTTGGATTCACACTGCAAGGAAAAAAGAAAAGTGACCAAAGGAGTTGAGGTCCTCAAATGGCCTAGAAATAGGCCTAGTGGATAACGTTGAAGGGTCCCCCGGATTTTGTGGTGAGAGAGGCAAAAAGGGATTTGTCATTGCTGAACGAGGAGACTATAGGCTTGAAATGCCATTTTATTATTTTTTAAGTCCCGGTCCAAGTTTGGTTTAGACTTAGTGAAAGGCCCAAGGGCTTTAAAAATTACACTTTTTTGAAGTGTGACCATAGAAGAGTGACCATAAAGGGTGATCATGGAATTAATTCATTTTCCTTGGTCACCGCTCAAGATCCGTAGTATAAACCGCCCCTTAATTATGTGTGCAAGAATGTTCCTAGAATTGTTCATCCAGACCCAATAATGATATCGACTTCCTCAATGCTGGATCATCACTTGGAGAAGCTGGAGAAATAGATCGCTACATCTATTATTGTCATTACTATGAGTCATAGTGATTCAACATTCTCACAGTAGTTGTGGTATTAGAACAAGCAGCTATGCTACGGAATAGAATAGGTCAATGACAAGAATGGTGAAGGACAAGAATGCAATTTCAGTGGAATCATGGACATAACATATTTGCTACAGTGATATTTAGCCCCAAAAAATGAGAGTCCCAGTGATGCCTCTTCCCTACATTCAGAACCAATTAAATGTGGCTCACAGTAATTGAGAAATCTAAGAGTGAGTAATAGGGATTGTGTGTAAAGTATCACACTAATTGAGGATTGGTGAGAAATCTCACACTAAGGGCCGCTTCACACTATGACCGAAGGTCGAGTGGCTATCGATTTCTACCAATCAAATTGCAAGAAACCATGGGTTTGGCCACTTGACCCTTCACACTAGAGGCCAAAGTTCAACGGCCGTTGCTCTCCAAAATGCCTACGTGGTAATACTTTTTGATCAAGGCCACCGCCTCTCAAAAGTGGAAGTTTGGGTCGCACGGGAATGGAAACCCAAAATATGGTCGAGACTCGAGAGGCCGTCAATTTCTTTTCATGAAAAATGAAAACTAAATTTTTTGTTTTTTTATTTTTTTGGGGGGGGGGGGGGGGGGGGGGCGCACAGGGCCGTTCAGTTGAAAATTGGGCACTTTCCGGTTGAAATTGATTTCAACCGGAGGCCGCACAGGGAGGTCCAGTTGAACTGGGAGAAAAATTCTCAACCGTGGTCCCCCCACGTGAGAAAATTTCTCATCCGTGATCCCCCACACCACGGTTGAAATTAACACTATGAAACTCAATGGTGCTCCCCCCTACCGTTGAGTGAAGTTTTTGGATGATTTCGCTCCACGCTTACGGAAAATGCTCCGTTTATAAATAATCTAGTTTATAAATATATAATTTTTTTTTTTGAGAGGGGGGTTTTGTAGGGTTTGTGCTGAAAACTGAAAACGGGTAAGGTACTGTTCTGTTTAATCAATTCACAGGCCCTGTGAAGTATTTCAAGTATTTCAAGTATTAAAGAATTTAAGTATTTATATTATCATTAAGTATATTGAGTATTTTAAGTATATATATAATAATATATATGTGTGTGTATTTAATGGTAATTGAAATTTTTAATTAAAAAAAATTGTTTTTTTAAAACAAGTGGCACAAACAAAACAAACAAGAGTAGCACATTCATGTAGATTTTTGATGGAAACTTCATAATTGAATGAGAATTTGCTTAGTATTGAATGAAATTGAATAAAAATATGTCAACATGAAGGAATATTTTGACGGTAAAGGAATGAGTTTTGGGATACTAAATGAAGTTTATGACTATTTTTTTAATAGAAAAACTTAAATAAATAGTTCTTTCACTACTACAATGTCACCAAGTGCTAAGTTAGTTAAATTAGGAAAAAAATCAATTTTTAAATTTGACCTATACAACACATGATTGTTGCAAACTAAAATCCCATCTACAATACCGCGATATTTTATAATGTTTTTTCTATTTTCTGAATAACATTTTTCTAAAGTGTGGTGAGTCCAGGAAGTCAAGTACACATATCAAGCTTGTACCCTGATGTGATTCATTTTGGAAGCTCATATTAAGCTTTACAAGTTTTTTTTTTTTGATGTATTAATCATAAGACAACCTACACTATTTATATCGATTTATGCAAGACAATTTTTGTTAAATTAAAAAAAGATAACATTTTTTTAGGATTGTGCAAGTTGTGATTTGAAATGATTTCCAAATTTTCAAAGGTTGTGTTCATTTTTGTTTTTGAATAAAGAATTATGATTTTTTTTCTCAATTAATTCCAAATACTCCAATCGAATCTAATATATACTAGTATATGTCTCAATAGCCCAATATATGTCTTTATAATTCAATCTTGTTTCAATAATGCAATTCATATCTCAATAATCTAATTTGTGTTGAAATAATCTAATATGTCTTGAAGTGATCTAATTTATGTCATAATAATCTGATTTGTGTCAATAATATAGAATATGTCAAAATAATACAATTTTTGTCAAAATTATCCAATTTGTATAAAATAATATAATCTATGTCTCAACAATCCAATTTTTGTAAAAATAATCCAATTAGTTTTTTGATAATATAATTTATGAAAAAAATAATCTAATTTTTTAAAATAATCCAATTTATAGCAAAATAGGTTAATTTGTATCAAAATATTGTAATTTAAAAAAAACCATATAATTTGTTTTATAACATATCATTATATTCCAAAATAATGAATATATGCCAAATTATAACAATACATTTTTATTCATTTGAATATGGCTTTCAAATAATTTATTCAATTAAGTACAAATTTAAAAGTAAGATGACATAGGTTCATACACTAATTAATAAGTGCAATTAAATGATCTTTATGAATGAAAGGTAAAAAGGTGCATTGATGAATAATGAATTCTCATCCATCGTTTTATTTTCAACTGGATTTCCTGTGCGGCCTACAGTTGAAAAACATTCAAACTTGGGTTGAAAATTTTCAACTGGATTGATTAAACTGAACTGCATGCGCGGCCTTCAGTTCAGTTGAAAACTTTCAATTGATAGTTGAAAATCTCAACTGGCTAAGTTCAACTCAACTAAACTAGGCTCCCTGTGCGGCCCTCCCCTTTATTACCTACTAGCGGGACCCGTGCCGTTGAGCACAATGATGTTGATATAAAGGATATAATTAACTTTATTCATAAGGTTCTTGATGTAGTCTTGATGGCAAAACTGCCTCAATTCAACCACTTGTGAAAGCAAGCTAGAATTTTCAAAAATGAGACCATTTAGGGAATTTCTAACTACAAGATCTTATAGCTAATTTTTATATCCACATTCTTATACACATTTGTACTTCAAAGTTATTTTTGTTTGGAAACATGTCTTTTCATATCCTTGACCTGTGTTGGCCATCGGCACATAAAATACTTCAAAAAAAGTATCATTGAAATTTGAAGAAAGAACTCATTGTCTTTTTTCCCCAAATAACAATATTGATGGGAATATAGAGCACATGCATCCTGTAGAGCCAATTTGGGACCAAGGTTAGGGAACTTAACCCCTAACTGCCTAACCAACCATATATGGTCGCTCAAAAATTTCAGAGTTTAAAAAAAATTCAGCCCTCTTTAAACGTCTATAACGTTTGCAAAAATAACAATTTTTGAGCGTCATTTTTTTCACTTGTAGATATTGAAACTGAGCAATTTTTCCGAAAAGAAATTTTGAAAAAACTTTTACTGATTTTCCTCTAAAGCCCTCGAAGTGACAACATCTCAAACTGTCACAATTTTGAAATCTGCCTGGAATGGAATCTTTGAGTTTTCTACCAAATGAGATTAGTTCTAACATGAACAAGGTAATAACCATATAAAACCAATGTTTTTGACCTATCATACTTGATTCCAAGTCAAAATGACCAAACATGTAGTTTTTACAAATTTTCAAAGAAAATTCTTATAAATTGATTATTAAATAATTCATAGCATTTTTCCAAAATTTAACCGTATGGATGTTGTCTTACTGTTATGTTCTACACATGCTAAAAAACTGGAGCTCATAAAAGTTGAGTAAGATGGACATTATGACACATCTAGCATTTCAAGAAAACCCTTGGGCACTTAGGGGTTAACTACCTTAGGAAACTTGACAACCTTAGGGAACCTTGGCAAGTTCCCTAAGGTTGTCTTCAACTGCAAAAAAAAAAATGAAAATGCATGTAGGAGATTTTGTTTCTGAACTCTATTTACCACTTCCTTTCATCATTCAAAATTTCATAACCCAAATCTTCTTGGAAATTTTTGGTTGAAAGGTGTGACATGAAAGAGTTTTAAATGTATCATAGTATGAAGTGTTTAAGAGCATCCACATCCTTTCCCCTTCAATTTACCCCTGGACCACTATTGCCACATTCAAAATTTGGTATCACAAATTAATCATCTCCACACCCTTGAACCACTATGTATCCCTCTAAATAATTGGTGAACCAATCACAATCATTATATAGGGGTAATCGTTATTGTCCATCAATTTAGGATATCAAGCCCATCTTTAAATTTTTTATAGAAAAAGATGTATTCAAACATCACTATTATGAGGCTCTCTCAACGGCCCTAAATTTACAACATTAAAAATAAACACTTTTCATCCACTTTTTAGACAATCTCATACTTTCAGTGGTACGATGCGAGTGTTTCAACAATTTAGTACTATTGATGGTTCTTTACCTTCTTAGAAAAAGAGAGCATCATGTGAGTCATTAACTTATTTATTTGCCGTGGTGAGAGTAATATTTGGCATGACCAAGGAAGTAAAAACATAAAACCTATTATATTGTAAAGTTATACTTACAACAATTAATGTTGGAAATGACTGTATAACGTTCTTCAACCCTTGTTGGACCACTCCCTTTACATTGTTGCAACATTGTAGAAGATCTGCTAGTAAAATAATTCAACTTTCCAACCCTCGTTGCTAGGCTCAACTGAAGTTAGAGAAAGTGCTCTGCAATTTCTCCAATCCCCTGACAAATGTTTGAGATTTGAAGGTGAACAATAGGAGGGCTGAAGAATGTTATGTGATTATTCATAGCATGGCAATTGGTTTGATATTGTCCCTAGAACAACATGAATAAATGATAATGTGTTGTTTATGTGATACCGTTAGTAGTACGTTGGCCCATGCCAGATTTTTGTATGCAGTTTTTCAAACTGTTCTCGCGCATAGTATTTACAATTTTAAACTTTAAAATAAAAGATTTGAGTTGCCTTGAATTAAAGTATAAGAGGAAGTTGGTTCTAAATAGATCATACCATTATGCAGACTTCATGAGGCAAAGCATTTGAAAATGACAACTGTAGGATTTGAACCTACATATGAGTCCATACACTCTGTTGTCTTCTATAATAATATCTTTAAAGTCCAACATATATCATTATCAATCCAAGCACAATAATTCTAATACAAATTGTTTGCCTTCGAATACAGAGATGCAATTTTCACACTTCAACTCGTATACATCATCCAGCATTCTCTAGTCATGCGAATTTGGCAAAGTACTTGATAGCAATCGCCTCAAGGGATAGGTTGGTTGACACTGCAATTGCATTGGTCAGCGAAAGGAAAACCCAAAGACTTGCTCAACCTCAACCTTTTTCAAATGGTTTCTATCACACTAATGCAATTCCAAAGAGAATCAGAAGAACCATCTTCTGTCTCTACTTTCTCTTTGGTCTCACTTTCCTTTTCAGCTGATTCACAATAGATGCATCATCAATCGAACTGGAATTGAAACTCAAATAAACAACAGTAAAAACAACTCCATAAATACATTCGTTTTGTTGTGAACACAAGCCTAATCAAAATAAGAAGCCATTGACTACACATACCATTCCCATTTGCAGTAGCAGCCTCTGCAATTGCATTGTTTTGTTCAATGAGTACCTATCACAAGTTCAACAACACAACGTTGAAAAGGATCTAATTGGGGCCGTTGAATGTGAACATTCTGGCGATCAATACTCTAGAGTTGGAGCAAAACATGAAAGTTCAGAAGTTGATAACTACACGTACCTTCTTATGAAAAACGGGCTTATTCTGACCTCCGTAACCCGACTGCTTCCTATCATAACGTCTCTGTCCTGCCAAATTCACAATTTCACTACTTTATTACATTGCCAGAAACACTTGATCTACAGGTCAGAAAGTGAGAAACCTAAATATGGAGAAATTGACTATCTGAGAGATGGACTTACTTGTATAATAGATATAATAGATTCAAAGCTAATCTTCCATTGATTGCGTAGTACAACGGGAAGGAGAATAGATCACCACCTGTAATGAATAATACTCCAAGAATGTCATATCCACTTACGTTCAGTACGAATGGCGCAATTTTGCCCCTCATTTAGGCCAAAATAATGTGAAACCAAATCACTAAGGTTTGAAAGGTGAAAAATCATAGCCAAAATGAGCAATAGCAGCAAAATGCTCGTCCACTCAATCCCACCTAGCTTGAGACCAAGGCCGAAACAGCCTAAAATCAAACCCTAAAGAAACCGACACAGATTACAAAATCAGTATAAAAATGGAGAAGATACATTAGGGTTTTTGCAATGTGAGAAATTACAGCAAAAGAGAGCTAAAGCAGAAAAATACTCGTCTGTGAGTAGAAGCCTCATTTTTCGCTCACGGCGGATGAATCCACAAGCAACATGATCTCACCTTAAACCAAGACCAGAACAAGCTAAATCGAAACCCTAAATGAACCAAAAAATTCAGCCACTTCGAATTGTTAGGGTTTCGCAATGTATGAAATTCCGAAAACAGAGCTTCAATTGCAACGGCGACGAACAACAATTACCTAGATTTCGCTACGTCCGCAAGCTCTCCCGGTCCAAGAATTTTTGCACGCGTTCCATCATAGCTGCGGCAATTGCATTTTTGGAGCTCCTGGTGGTGCTCGAATTTTGCCAATTCGTCGATCTCCAAACCAGTGCAAGTGGCTGAGCTGAGGAATTGGCTCAGCAAGAAAGAAGGAGGATGACGACAGGTTGCTTTGTCTCCTCGCCGGATTCCAGCGCGGAACGGTCGAGTGAGACAAAGCGTCCTGCATTGTATAATAGATTTTCAGTAGATTTCTTTGGACTCTCAATCCCACGGCCTCTCGACTTGGACGACCATAGTGTGAAGCGGTCCTAATTTTGTAACACAGTAAGTTAATGGCAGTGATCGATGGAGCTCCTCTACCGACTTGGGGGTGCCGTCATCTGGACATGTGGCTCTTAGTGCCACCAACCGTCGGTTGCCACGTCACGTTTGCAAGATAAGCAAGCATATGAATGTGACTATGTGAGTGGGCCTCCTGGTGACTTAGCCCATGCCTCAGTAGTATCTTGAGGGATGCTACACTAAATAGGGGTATTAAGGGACCCATACTAATTTATTGGCATTTATTTATTTATAATAACAATACTACATAAATGTTTATTGTCATTGTACAAAAACACTAACTTTTAACTTTTAACTTTTAATTTTTTCAACATAACTTTCAAATGAAGAATCATATTTAATTTCATTGATTTGAGGCTGGTTCACACTATGTCCATTCAAGTCAAGAGGCCATGGGAATTCATCACCAAAAGATGTTGAGAGTTCAAAAGAATGAGATGAAAATAAGTAATAAAATATAGAAATTCAAGCCTTCGGCCGGTCATAGTGTGAAGCCTTCAAAGACCTAGCCCAAAGTCCAAAGTTTTGAAGATGAAACCTTCGTCCAAACCTGTTTGAAGCAATATTTTGCTTAAGAGTGGCTCTCTTTTTGGAGGACCCTACAATCTCACAATTCCCTTCTTCATTAACAACCCTCTCTTTTACCTTTTGAACATCCCTCTCGTCTACTCTTTTCTTTGTAACTTGAGTTGAATAGAGTTGAAATACTCCATAAGAAAATTGGAGCCAAAAATATTTCCGCCCCTATAAGGTTTGGTTGACTACAATAGTAGGGTTTTGAGTGAACTTGCCCATCTTTCCTAGCTATGAAAAATGGGAGAGCTAACAAACGAGAGAATTGCAAAAAACAAGAGCGGCTCCTACTAAAATGCACAAGAAGAGGAAGAAGTAGCATCCCACTTTATTCTCTGCAAAAAAACAGCCCCTCCAATTTAACGGCTAAGATCTTGTCAATTTTTTATTTTTTTTATGAAATTTTTTTGACGGCTTGTCGATCTTCGACCATAGTGTGAACCAGCCATTAGTACCATAAGCTATGAACATTATAAGGTAACTTCTAATTTTTCAGTCCCCTTAATACTTTTATTCTTCGTTTTCCATGTTCAACTAATATTTTAGTGGCACCCATTAAAAATAGTTTTCATTGAATTTCAACAATTTGCTTTAGAATTTCTCAAAAATTGGGCGGTTTAAGGGCATACACTTGAAAAAATTAATACTTTAACCCCTAAAGGACTGCGATGTTTCCTGTTTTTGAGCATCATTTTCACCTCTTTCTATTCATTTTCTTATGAATATTTTTTTTCCTCTTGATAGAAAATACCAAATTAAACATTTAAATAAATTTTAAGAATTTTTTTAACCAATTTAACAATTTTTCCCATGTCTTCAAAGACGGTCAAAAAATATCCAAAAGGCTGCAATTTCATCTTTTTCACTTCAAACGGTATAATCTTGCAATCTGTACGGTCAAATTCTATGAAAATTTTACCATGCACTCTCTTGGTAATCTTTAACAAGATCCTACGGTTAAAGTTGAAAAATAATAATTTTTGAGGTTTATTTTAAGCCCTGCCCGCACTGCCCATTCTCCCCCAAAAAAACCCTTTTTGTTCCATAACTTCCACTTAAAAAGTCGGAATCAAAAAAAAATTAGATTCCCATTTTTGTATTGACATACCAAATTCACATGATTTATTTCAAAAAATTAAAATAAAAACTGACACCATGGGAACCTACCCGAACATTGAAATGTCCTAGTTAGGACACTTGGTCCTTTAGGGGTTAAAGTAGAATGTCCTCAAACTATCCATTTAAACTTTTGTGCTTGAAAAAAAAAAATTAAAGGAAAAAAAGAAAATTTAGGATATTTTTAGTTAATAAATAGAGAAGATTTAATAATTAAACAATCCAAAGATGTAATTTATATGAAAGTGTAAAGATAGATAGTCATTGGCTCTTTCTTTTAATTTATTTTTCAACAAATAGTGCCAAATTCCGTTGTAAGGAAAAGAATACAACATGCATTGAGACTAAGTAGGCAATAGTCTGCTTCTGAATCTTAGGACCGCTTTACAATAGGAATCATGCCCAAATTGATGTACAAATGCGCTGAAAATCTTTGATTCTCATGGTGGATCGAAAGCCATTTTTAGGGCCTAACCCCTTTACACCAGGAGTCAAGTCTAATGCAACCAAAACATTTTCTACAATAAAACCGACGACCTCTTACACGCGCTTAACTCAATTCATTGGGTCCACCAAATATGAAATCTTGGGTCCCTAGTTTTTTTGGGCTTAAAATCATTATTGCTTTTGATGTGTTATAGGCAAGGTTGTAGGTCTAAATGTAAGTGAGGTATAGAAATCTCAATTGTACAATCTTGTAACATACATGTTGTAGATCATGTGGATCAATTTTAGGGTCATTTGGCCATATATATTGCAACATTGTAGCGTTTTAGTGCTTAAAAAGGATGCTGAAATTTTCCTAGCAACACAGTTAGAGGTGAGATTCGTTTTCAAAATTACTCAAATGAAAAACTTTGAACTTTAAAGTAGTTCAAGTCATCATGTAAACACATTGGTACCAAAAAAGCCTCATGAAAAAAATTAATGTGCCCTAAAATGGCCTTGCAATGTCAAAAGGTAGCCCAAAAGGTGACCCGTTTGAACCAAAAAGCAAAAAGTGTCCAAACCATACCAATGCACTAAAATGACTCTTAAACATTCATAATAACATGGATTGACATGAAAATTTTACCGTGATAACTAGACTTTCAAGTGGAATTCAACCCAACAAATTTGATTGAAAACAAACTTAGGATGAAGGAGATATAAGCTCCCAAAATTGCTGTCATCAAAATTCACAGAACTGTCCAAAAAAAAAAAGATACCTACTTTTAAATGATCACCAAAAAATTCAAATCATCTCGGATTGATATGAAATTTTTACCACACGTTTCATACATCATCTACTGTGTTTTTTTAAAGGTCATCAAAATCGGATGCGTTTTGCAAAAGTTACAGCTCTTCAAAGGTGAATGTCCCCCAAAAACGTTCAAGATATGAACGTTGGGACGGTTAGGGGTTAAACTTTGGCTTTGGGCTTAAGTGCATATTTCATTCAAAACTGTAATCTTATTGTGCTGAGTGCTTGAGAGCTAAAGCTAAGGTTGGATAACCTATTACCACCAACTTAAGCAATCTGGCCTATTTTTGGCAGTGCTAAATTCCCCAAAAAAATGATTGCATTTGAAATAGGTTTTGATGAGGATTGCAAAAATTTGCAACATCTAATTCGCATTTGTCAATTTTATACAAATTCCAAAGTGGAAAGTAACCTTTTACCCATACATCACATACCAATTTTCTAAGTTCACACTTTGTTGTTCCTAGATCCGCTCATGAGCTAATCCAAAACCACCAGCTATTTCTTCGCAATTCTTGGCATGCCATTGGTCTACTTGAATAGTGAAATTGGTGGTTTTGGGTCTCAATTGTGGTGGCTCCAAGAAAGTTGTACATGTCATAATTGGGGGAGGTGGTGGTAATAGGTTATCCAACCCTAATATGGGCTGATTTTTTATTGCATTGGTCCAAGAACAACGGGCATCATGACTCATAAGTGTAAAGTGGCCCTTAAGGTAGACGACCTATTTCCGATCAGGCCCCCAATCACGCAGTATAGGGCGACCTATTTCCGTGAATAGGCCTGCATTATTTTTGAATTCATTTGTAAACGGTGACAAAAACATGTTTCTTCTTAACCCTTTAGCGCCGGCGTCCAGATTCTGGACGCCGGATGAATTTCAGCAGCTCGATTTCTGTAGGTACCGGATGTTTTTCATCCATTTTTTTTTGTGCTAGTTGAATACCATTTGTACGGTATGGATCTTCCAAATAAGATAATGTGAATTTTTTAATATTTACAAAAGTGATTAATGTCAAGTTTCAATCTTAGTTCAAAAGAAAGACCTTAAATATGATTTTCCATAGTAAGTAGAATCAAATAATGGAAACCATACCATCTCGTAGTGCATGTCATTCTAATTTCATTACAATATTAAAAAAAAAATTGTGTTAATTTTGGATTTTTAATTGAATTTCAAGAGAAAACCTTGCAAAATTACTTTAAAAATATTAATAATAAATATGATGCATCCAACCGTACCGATGTTATCTACACATTGACATTTACAACTTTGTTTTGCACATCAACTCCATTTTCGTTTATCATCAACCATTTTATAAAAAATCTTTGAAAACAGTGTTGAATCGGGACGTTAAAGGGTTAATATGGAATGGTTGGCGCCAAGAATGGAAACTTGTGGCCGAGTTAGTATGATATCATGTGTTCTCGAAATCTAGTTTTATAGTTCTTGGAAATAGGTCAGCCTATATTGCGAGAACGGGTTGGAGAGAATCTTCACTTTGAAAATTTGTAATAAATTGAATATTGCCCCAAAATTTGTTAAAAAATATGTGACCTTCAAATCTATTTCCCTACACTGCAAAATTATTTGCCTATTTGTTACTCCACCGGAAGTATGCTGAATTGCTTAACGTGATCGGAAACAGGTCGTCTACCTTAGAAGAAGAGGCCAAGAGCCAACTAGCTAACAAAATTGAGGCCATAGGCTCAACTTGTGATATATAAGAGGTGTTTTTCCTTGCACAAAATATCAGGACTTGAACTCTACAGTCAAGTCTTAATTCAATCAAATCTTCCTTGAATTAGCTCATAAGTGGACAACTTCAGGTTCTTGAGTGGTGTATGTTAAGGGCACCGACATGAGTTATGGAGCCAATTCCACATTGCACCTAATCTGCCCTATGCTTAGGTTGTGCCCAAAAATAAATAAAAAATGAAAACCTTAATCGAAATTCTATTTAGGTGAAAACACTCATTATTACACAATAAAGTACATTTGAACCATTCCCATACTTTATTACCATTTGAATTTGTAACGATGGAATTGATTTCATAATAAGAGTGAGACGGTTTCAGTGATCTAAATAATTTCTACTTTAAAAATTCATAATAGATTTATCTGTACAAGGAGGGTAGCCCCTCTGCAATACTAAGTTTTTAACCCCTAAAAGCCCGAGGGGTATTGGACAAAACATAGATGTGTTATAATATGTGCCTTCCATATGTTTGATGAAGGTTGGTTCAATAGACAAAATGTAGAGTATCATCTTTACAAATTATCCGTACGGTCAAACTTCCTAAATAATCTTTAGATCATTTTTTTAATGAATTTAAAAGCATTAACCTTCGAAAATTTGTATAAATTATAAATTTCAATTTTAGAGTTCAAAATTTAGTACGATTGGTTATAGTTGGGCTATCTATCGTAAACTTCAAAAAAGCAAGAGAAACGATGGAGGAATCATCATTACTTTCCCCAAATAGCAAATTTTGTAACACTAAGACAATGTTGAGGTGATCTACTTTGAAAAATTCTCCCGGGTGGAGTTTAACTCGGATTGCCATAATTCAAATTGGGTTGGAAAGTAGACTTGATGTAGTATTTTAAAATATTTTTTATTTTTTCAAAAAAAGTTTTTTTGGTTCCGGGCAGCCCGTTTTTTCCGGGCAGCGACCAGAAAACGGTCGCTTGGGAGCTTAGGGGTTAAACTTCAATTAGAAATCGCAAACATAGTCAGTGACAAGGAGCCAAACGCTTGCTTTGGGCAAGCATGTGGGTTGGTGTGGGGGGCATAAGTAGATTTCGTGGTGGAAACTCGAGTGTGCATTGGGGGAGCTTCTTTTGCTTTGGAAAGGTGCCATGTTTGAATCTCCATGACAACACAATGCATTTTGATTGATACAAGAAAAAGGAGACAAAACTTGTTTTTGCCGCCTTTCAAACTAAAGTACCAATTCTGCCTTGTCTTTCTTCTTGTAGAATATTTTTGCTCGACTTTACAGATAACTGTATTAATTGCGTCACTTATTAAAAAATTCTACACTAAATAAAGATATTAAGAGGATTGAAAAATTAGGGACACTTACCTTGTAAAAATCACCTTATGGTAAACTTGTAAATAGATTAGATTACGTTAGTCAATAACTTGTAAATAGATTATTTGGTCCAATGCTCCAATGTGGTATACTTCTACAATAAATAAAAAATAAAAAATAGTCAACAATGTGAGATAAATATTTCACTACTAAAAAATCCAACTAATACGTTGATTCAATCGCGTTGATCAGGGACATTTTGTTGTTGTTGATTTGATCAGTTTTTTGTTCAAATCAACAGAAAAGTGTCCCTAATCAACGCGACTGAATCAATAAAGTAATTGAATTTCTAATAGTGTTTACATAGTGAGAAATGTCAATAAATTAGTATGGGTCCCTTAATACCTCTATGGAGTGAACTTTTTTTTTAAATTTTTAGAAAAGCATCATTATCAATTACTAATATTACAAATTTTCTTGAGAAAAGTGCCCCCAACTGCTTTAAAAAGGAGGGGACGGATTGACACAGCCCGGCCGGCCGGCCAGCCAGGCCTGGAGTGCCGGCGACGGCACAAGGGAAGTCACCGTCCCTCCGTCCCTCACTCCGGTGGGCCTGCGCTGATGAATCCATCGTCAGCAGTATCCATTTCTCTATCCATTTCCCATCCAACGGGCGCCCGGCAATCAAAATCCTACAATATACCACTTGTGCCACTGCCCCCTTCCCAATGCACATTCCTTTTCCAAATCATTGCATGAGTGAAGAAACCAGTACTAGCGACAATTGAATATCATTTCGTTCCAAACACAGTCAGCATTAGACTGATGCATATACATCCTCACGAATCAGTTTTTCAAATTCCCCGCCCTGTCTCCGTTTCAAATGTCGATAGTAGAGTGACCCAACAAAAAAAGCTTTGAGTGAGGTTTAGGAGCCTTACATACACACACACACACACACACTTAACTTGAGAGCTGCAACCACCAGGGATCGATACACACTATTCTTCTGAGCAATCGTGTCTCGAGAGTTTCAGTTGTTGGCGTCGGTGATCGATCGAAGCCTCCGTTAGATCGTCAAGAATTTTGAGTAGACAAACTAGAGCGCAAGTATGATGCGGTGATCTCGTGGCATCAAAGACGAAGTATACCGATTTCACCGATCATCACACGAGTATTCGAGTAACCATGCTCGGGCTATGAGAGCCTAGAATTTCGTTGGTGTACCGGCCTGTTTCCAGCAAGTGACGAAATTGGTTGCGATGGGGAGAACGATTCTTCTCGCGGAGGCTCTTGCGCCGAGCTTCGGGCGAGACGGGTACGAACTGAACTTGTCGCGGGGGCCGCCAGCGCCGGTGGTCCGGAGCTCGGGCAACTTCAATCCGACCTTAGCGGTCGTGGTGTCCACCATGATCATCGCCTTCTTCCTGGTGGGATTCGCCACGGGCTACGTGAAGCGCTGGATCCTGGGTCCCGAGGCGGCCGAGAATCTGGAGACTCTGAACCGACAGCGACGGATGAACGGACTACGCCGCAATAAGCCGCCTGAGGATGGGGGTCTGGACCCGGAGGTCGTGAAAGCGTTGCCGCTGGTGCAGTACGCGGATTATCTCAAGAATAATAAGGAGTGCGAGTACCACGACGACTGTCCCGTGTGCTTGGCGGTGTTCGAAGACTCGGATCGCTTGCGGCTGTTGCCCCATTGCGCCCACGCGTTTCACTCCGACTGTATCGACGAATGGTTCCGGTCGCACTCCACTTGCCCCCTCTGCCGCGGTTCTCTGGAGGGAGCCAACTCTGTGCAGGATCACGTGGACGTGGTGATTCATCAACCTGGCGGCGAAAGTAGCGCAGGATTCTCTCAAGGTACGCTTGTCAAATCCTTCTGCGCACCAGTCCGTGAATCTTTCTGTTTTTCAGAAACGGTTATGTCAGCTCGATTGCACAGGTCACCTTGACACATTCACCAAGTAGTAAATGGTACAAAAATGATGGTGAATTCGTGGTGAACACTTGCTAAATTGAAGTGGTAAGTTGCTCAATTTAGCAAGTGTTCACCAGAAATTCACCATCATTCTTGTACCATTTACTTGGCAGTGAATCGGTCAAGGTTCCCTGTGTTGTTTCTCTGAACAACGAGGTTATAAATTCAGATTCTAAGAGTTGGAAAGTTGTGACCGATCACAAAACACAGCAGGAAGGACGATGGATTCATGAACTGCATTTGGGTGCAGATCAACTCTTCGTCTATGGAATCATGGTGCTGGCATAGCGGTTGGGCTTAATTGCTAGCTTATGGTTCTTGTGCTGGATATATATTCATAATTATGAATCCCTTGTCTGCGTAAATCACAGAAGCGTCGACAGAGCCTGAGCAGGAGCAGGAGGATGATGATGCGTCCATAATCCGAAAGCGTACAGTTTCGTCAATCCGGCGCTCGAGCTCTGTTGGCGCTGGCCTGAGCCAACACAACAGAGACTTATTGAACTTTCACGCCATAGCTATGGATCAGGAGCAAGCGTCGACATTAATGAGCCTGAAAGATCATTCAAGTTTGCGGGTCCTCTCGGATTACAAAGGAGGAGCTGGTGGACTGCAGTCGACGAGGTGGAGCCTTCCCAATTTGTTGCAACTTGCGCCACTTTGAAAGAAATAAGGGGGTGTCAGGGTGCAAGTATTTGTACCAACTGTGAGCTTTGGAGCGAGGACTCCATCATATCCCTGTCTCCTTGATCGAAGGGCGGTTGCAGAACCCTGCGTGTAGAAAGCAACTGTTTTATGAGAGTCTCGCAGTTGTGGCCGTGGATTACGAGATGCCAGCTGCGTCCCAGAGTCTCCCCTCACCTGACTCCCCTAGTGATAAAATAAAACCAAATTCTTGTATTTTAATGTGGTGTCCTTTTTCGAATTCTTAGAACTGTAAATATCTTGAGCATCAACACATTTGAGGAAATTCGATAATTTTGAGACCGAGGTAGTGTACGTAACATTCTTTAGCAAAGGACTACGTGTGTAATTGGGCTTTTGAGCAGTAAAAGAAAGAGAATCCGTCACCTGAGTTGCCAGTAACCATATGTAACGCATCCGTCATATTGCTCTACTAAGATTTAACATACTTGGCTGGAGATAAATAACATTACTCTATGAGGATGACGTATTTTTTACGAGCTAAAGTTGACAGGAATGGTTTCAGTGATCTATTCAAAACTGGGGGGGGGGGGGCGATGATAACCAGTATATACAAATTTTACACAAGAGGGGAATTGAACACTGATCTGAGTCACGAGCGAGGCTGTTCCAACACTGACGCCGAGCAATTTCGGTATTCAAAAAGCACAGCTGCTTTTTCGCAGCAGGTTCTTCAGGGTAAGGTGTGCTTTCACTGGCTTGTGGTCAGAAGTCTTGACGACAGGGATCGAGTTGTACAGCGTCAAGTGAGCCTGGACGGGACAAGTTGACTTCACTTTGTACAAAATTCTGTCTGTCCATGAGGGTGTCCTTTCCTATAATGAGTAAACAAACGAATAAATAATTTTTTCGACTTAGGTCATGCAAGAACAAATGCAGTATTAAAATGAACAGAATGCCTCAGTCTCCTTGTCCAAGAAATCCAGCTAGTATCAAGGAACGATATGCCGTGTGCTGTACGTCCCATTGAACAGATGGGTTGTGGTGGCTTCGACTTTACCGTACTGAAATACATCTATTGGAAAAATAAAATGTCAAATAACTGAAGCATGGTATAAGGGAATGGTTCACAAGCTGACCTTTGAGTAGTTGTCAGTTCCTAAATCAAATTTGTAAGTAGGCGGAAACTGGACCGGGCCTTCTGAGAATCCTGTAAAAACTTCTCCTCGCTGAACTGCTCTGTGAAGTTGGTCTCTGGTCCACAAAACCTGCACCATACGATTTACGTATAAACTTCAATTCTTTCTTGTAAAAAATCGCTAAATCGCAGAATCATGAATTTTTTGGAGTTGATGTATATTGCAGACTAACTCTGGGAAGAAGAGCTAAAGAGACGACCTCTTCAAGGTTGTGACTTATGAGGAATCCGACGGAGCTCCGCGGCATTTCAACTCGGTAATTCAAATCGCCGAGCCATACGACAACATCCGAGTCTTCCACGAAATTGCGCACATGCCTTACCTTATACTGCGGCTCCACTGGTTGTGAGTACTTACAAAATGAACAAAGGCCATTCGACTCAGTAAATACAGATTGGCAAATTTGCTCAAACTGGTGATTGCGCACCATCAAATTGCCTTCGTGAGCTGCACAGGAGCGTCACATGCACTACCCTTAGTGCTCATAATTCAGATTGGGGAAAAATTACTTGGAACTTTGAATGCACATAGAGATAGAAATGTACTTTATGTTTAGACATGATAGTCAGTGAGCAACCAATCTGGGGAATGGCGTGATATGGGTACCACTTCATGCTTCTCACATAGTGCGACTTTATGTCTAACTCATTTTATGTGTGCTAGAGATTCCGTCTTTAACACCATGTACATATAACCCATGGTGCCTATAACACCCTCTAATTTTTGTAATTTTCCAAAAAAAATTCTTCCCAAAAAGATATTTCTCGAAAATCATACTATTTTTGTAGGGGTACCCACATCAGGCCATCACCCATCTAGCGGATTTACTAAACTAGAACCCAGTCTTGCACTCTATTTGCCAAGAACATCTCTAACCTCTGCATGAATGACAAAATTAATACTCTTAAGTTTTCCTCTGCATGAATGACAAATACTCCTATTTTTTCATGTGTTTCAAAAAACAAAAAAATCTGCACTCTCGTGAAGGGATCCGGCAGGATCCACAAAATTGAAATTCCAATAATTTAGGCTCATTCCTGTTCTTTGCCGTTACGCTTTCCTCATCGTATCGATGAATTGACCAAAAGAGTCAAATTTGTTATTTCTTTGAGTTGTTGCTTATTACAGTTCTGGAATTGTAAGGCTGACTCATGGGTAAGAATACACAGCCTCTTTCAAATGCAGACCGTGGTTCGGTATTTGCGACGACAAGGCTGAACTGCAATACATCTTCGACTGAATAGAGTAGAGCGCATTGCAGGAATACTTACGAGCAAGATGGGAAGTGATGAAGAGCAGAGAGAACTTGTTGTATCCCAACAGAACAGCTGCTGCTCCTTTCTGACGACCAACAACATAGCCGAGGCCTCCTACCCCCACCTTATCCACCATAGTACCTGCTCGGCATGCAATTTTAACTGTCATCAGTGCACAAAATTTTCAAGTTTCCTCCACCCCAAATTTTCTAAAATTTTGTCGAGGTACAATTTGTTACGAACTGGAAGGAAATTACCTGTAATATACGGTCGCAGAGACTTTCTTGCAAACACGTAGAGCTGAAGGGACATCATCACTGACATCCCAACACAGCTGTTCATGCCAAAAATCATCCAGCAGGTTAGTAACCAATATTACTTGCCTCACCAACAGTGTACAGTAACCTGCTTGTAAACTGATTTTCAAATCAAGCGGATCAAAGATAACTTTCTTCTCTGCAATATCTTGACAGAAATCAGAATCAGTTTCTGCTGCAGGCTTGAACTTAGTACATATATTTAAGTTATGGCCTGATATGGGTACCACTTTTATGCGTCTCATATAGTGTGACTTATGTCTAACTCATATTCTGTGTTTAGAAATTCCGTCTTTCACACCATGTGTATAGTTGCAGCCATGGTGCCTACAACACCCTCTAATTTTTGTAATTTTCCAATGTTTTATTCTTACCAAAAATATATTTCTGAAAAATCACACTATTTTTGGAGGGGGTACCCAGCCGTCACCCATTTCAATCCCACAAAAGTCAAATTGGTTTGTTCGTGAATTTCAAATTGGTTGAATTCAAATCTATATGTGAGAACACTGATCATTGCCCTGAACATTCACACCGACAAATTGTCACTGAGGTTAGTGTGCTCACTCGAGATTAAGGCCCTCAAGAGGTCAGTGACAGTGGAAGGTTCTATGAAACTCAACCTGATGTTCTGGATCTCTAATTATTCTATTTCTTGTTGTAGTTACGCACCGTAAGGTGCTCTCTCGGAATTGGTGGTTATTCTGCACATCCAAACCAGACAAACAAGAACGTGGAACACTAAGGGCCGCTTCACACTATGGCCGAAGGTCGAGAGGCCGTCGATTTCCACCAATCAAATTGCAAGAAACCATGGGTTCGGCCTCTCGACCCTTCACACTAGAGGCCAAAGTCCAAAGGCCATGGACCTCCAAAATGCTTACATGGCAACACTTTTTGACCAAGGTAACGGCCTCTCGAGAGGAAGTTTGGGTCGGACGAGAATGGAAACCCAAACTATGATCGAGAGGCCGTCGATTTCTTTTCATAAAAAATGAAAAATATATTTTATTGGCTATTTTCAATAGATTTCTTTCGACTCTCAAAGTTTGGACTCTCAATCCCACGGCCTCTCAACTTGGACGGCCATAGTGTGAAGCGGCCCTAAGAAACCTGAAGTTTGAGGGACTGCGAAACATACCAATACGTATCGCCCAATAATTCGCCTAAGGCCTCTTCACCAGAAAAATTTGGAGCTTCCTGTAGCCCTATAATATATAAGTCGTACTTTTCTCCCTCTAGGTCGAGCAGTAGTGATAAGTTCCTTTTGGGATCCTGTAACTGCCATCAGACTTACATGAGATATGCTTCCTATGGTACCACGCACTTGAGATCACTAACCCAAATAAAGATATAAACTCGCTATAATCACAGCACATTTGACAATTGCTTGCAAGTAGTATGTCATTTCAGTTGCAAGTTATATGACTTCAAGGAGAGCGTTCTATTTAAGTCTTACCCGTCCATTCATGTTCCAGGTCACAATATACAGCTGAAGCTCAGCTGCCTTCTTCGGAAACTCACCCCCATCCCCTTGATGAGAGTTCCCGCTCTCTGCATGAGTGAGCAACATGGCGTTCTCCGTGGCTATTGCCAAAGGCGGACTTTCGGCCTTCTGATTAAGTAAGCTTAGGAGAGGGGGCTTCAGCATATGCAAAGAATCAGAATCCGGAAATTGGAATCCAGGATTAATCAAGCTCAGTGGTTGAATTAATCCCGCTTTAGCTGAGTCAATAGAATCTTTCTGGTCCAGAAGATTGGTGGACTGGCAGTCTTCTAAGTACCGCTCTTCACCTGTGAAGATTCCGGCATTAGCACAGTGCTTATGTCTACATGTCCTGAAGCTCTTTGCAACTGCGACACTCTCGTCGAACTCAATCGGCGCGGAGCATGAATTACCCATGATATCACCGGTCGATCAGATCACCTTCGTAAACCTGGCTAACAATTTCAAATATCTAGGAGGGCGCCAAGAACGTTTCAAATATAATCTTTCCGTAATGAACACTTCAAGGCTAAGTAATGATCTCTCAGCTCATTCACAACAATTTGACGTTGCCAGGACCTGCATTCACCGTAGAACCACCAATGAGATGCTTAACATATACATTGTGCAATAGGCTACAATGGAGCACAATAGCCCTCTGATTCGGGATTGGCTCTTGTGGTCAACTAAAACACATGTACAATATCCTTATCCTGTTGCCAATATCAATCATTAAGGAGACTTAGAAGAGAGACGACCAGATTTCTCACTAATAAATTAAACCACTATTCAAGAGTCGTACGACGACCTACCTCAAGTAAACCAGTGGACCATGCTAAACCGATAATATATAATTTAAATCATCCTACAGGTCCATTCAAGCTAATATGAGCCAAGGGTGCCTCATTTTGAGTACTTTGGAGAGTCGTTAGAAACAAAAAAAGTCATGATTATCATTCTGAAAAGAATAATTATTTAATGTGTTGATTTTCACATAATCATCATTCTCATTCGATTATCTCAAAAAAATTACCAAAAAGTGTTATTTATCATTTACAAAAGTCCTTAGTGAGTCATGAAAATCACTCATAACAGAGCCATTTGAGTGTCAGCACCCAAATTTTTACGATATTTCTTTCATCTTATAATATGTGTTTTATATCACTTTCCTTTCTAATAACAATTTAAATAATCACATTGAAAATGCTCCAAAAAAGCACTACTGGCAACTTAGCTGGTTCGCATTAGCTTAAATGGACCCTACAGTAGTATCAACGTTCCAATTTGCTACGAATTAGAACACTACGACCAACCACCTATTGCGGCTGAAAGAAATTCCATTCCGGATTGTATCCGGAACTCTGTATCCAGCTGGTCTATATCTGCTGCTGGCACATTGAAGCACGTGTCGAAACGTTTGATTGAAACACGTTTAATAAATGCAAAAAATTGCTTAACACTATTACACAACTTGACGTGAAACTGTGGTCAACCTTGAGCTCAACTTCAGAGATTGCACGCGAAGTTGTGAACGACTCTCAGACGATGAATTAAGCATCAGCGATTGGATATTAAAAAAATATGTATCTCAGCAACTTAACAAGAAAACGCGAGTATATATTATGTACTTGAAGATATTTCGGAGCTCTAAAAGCTGATTGATCGAGCTAGAAGCATGAATTAGATTGAATGACATCGAAAAGTAACAAAACCAATTGAATACCTCGACTTTAAGTTTCTAACAGTGATGAGTCACGTTTCCAACAGTACATTCACAAGTCAAAACGCATTAATTAATAAAATGCACTCATCAGATTGAAGTGATCGAACCGAGCTATCAATTAATGTTTAATCCACTCCACGCCAGACGCCGCACTCTCCCGGCAGTGCTGTTATAAACAATTATTAAGTTTCCAATCCTTCACGATCATTTTTAGCAAATCATGAGATAACAAGCAACGGTCTCGAAGAAACTATGAAAACTGTATAAAAGCTTCCTAATTTCTCACAAATCAAAACGCATCAGATTGTAATGTACCGCGCACTTTTCAATTAATTGATTTAATTACTCCAGACGCCGCACTCTCCCGTTATAAACAATCATTGAGCTTCCAATTTCTTCACAAGAATATTTGAGATAACGAGCAGCGAAAAGAAAATATGAAAATTGAACAAGAGCTAAGTTCCTGGTTCTTGATTTACACCAGCTCTGCTATTCTGATTCCAACAAGCATAAAATTCTCTCATTAGTCACAACGCATTGATCTTCAAGAATGCAGTGAACCGCGCTATAACAGGGAAATGCAAGACGAACTCTCTCGAAACAAACAATTGATGAGCTTCCAATTCTTCACGAGATAATTTAGCAAAGCAACCGGAAGAAAATATGAAAACAGTACAACGGCTATTCTCACAAGTCAAAACGCATTGATCTCATCAGATTGTAGTGAACCGCGCACTCAATTAATTGATTTAATCACTCCAGACACGGCACTCTCCTAATATAAACTATCGTTGAGCTTCCAATTCTTCACGAGAATATTTAGCGAAGCAGTGGCAAGAAAATATGAAAATCGTACAAGAGCTTTCCTCCTTCTTCAATGATCCGAGCATCCAAGTTCGTTCTATGAATCACAGCGCAAAAATTAAATAAGCTCGCGAAGGAAACAGGCTCTATAAGAAATTTGGATTAGAACGAACCGATCGTGCTCGTAAAATGATTTGGTCACGATGCAATCGACTATGAGACAGAATCCGTTATTGGAGAGAATTTATTCACTGGATTTCGAGGCGTGAGAAGCACGCTTTTATGGACGTTGAGCTTCAGCCGGCAAGGAAATGCGGTGCAGGCAAAGAAGAGGAGCTTCAACGCTCGCCATAGCCGCGGGCGTCCGGCAATTCTATGGCTGCGCGTCAAATACCGTTCGTTCCACCGTCGAATCGTCGAGCCGTTGACAGCAGCATTTTGAACAGCAAGTACAGTTGGACCCTTTCCTAGGTTTTTTTTTTCTGGCACCATGGTGCCAAACTCCAATGTTGTGGAACAGTCACAATGGTCTAAATCTGGAGGGACCACTCTCCATTGCATGCAAAAAAAAAACCGTGGTCGTAGGCTTGACACTCAAACATTGTTTGCGGAATGTGACAAGTGGAAGCTACATGTGTACACTGTACACCATGGGACATTTTTTGCGGCTGAACAAACCCCTCAATTATTTAGGAATGTAGTATACCCTCCATAATATGACGATTTTATTGTAAGTTTCAAGCAACACATAGGTGACAAGTCATTTCTATGATAACATAAGGTTCTTTAGTCCTTGTAAGTTGTACTTAGGAGTACGAGAATTGATGCAGCAGATTTTAGAATATTGGACATACTTTGTTTACTTAAAGAATATATTAGAAATTAGTTTGTTTATAGAATGATGGTGGAGAGTTGAAAGTCCACAGTAGCCTTGCCTCAAGAATCACATGTTTTGAACTTTTTATCTTTCATGCAGTGAGAGCAAAAGAGTGAACTTTGGCAACGGCTAAAGACCCTTATGAATCTATGCCTGCCACTTTGAAGTTAGGGCTTCCCAAACATGTCATAATAGAAAGGAAAAACTATGTTAAACCTTCACAAAGTTTTTTCCTATGAGGATTATGTTTTTCTCACTTTATGAAGAAGAAAGCGCTAGAGATGTGATTGGTGGGAACAATAATTATAATTATTACTATTACAATGGAGCTTTGAAGAAAAATTCATACTCCCTCCGTCTCGCAAAAAGAACGTGATATTGACTTCAATTTTGTTCCAAAATAAAACCATGATTTCTAATTGTATTTATTCACTGCTGGCAATTATCCTTTGAATGCACTTTGTAGCTGCTATTATAGGGCATTGCAGACAATCTTACACTTCAATCTATGGATTTTGATCATGTATACACTTTCTAACAATCAAAATACTCCCTCTGTACTCACTTGATCCATGGATTTGCATTATAATCAACATAGTCCCTCTGTAATTAGTATACATGAATATTTTCAGTTCTGAATTTATTTATTGTATGTATACGTAATACGGCAGTGTTCAAATTAATAACCCTTCTAACAGGCAATTCGCTATTTACGCACTTGGCCATATAATCATGCACTTGGCCCTTGGGCACAATAAAAAATTTGTCTAAAAAATTCTCTAAAAAATTTCAATTTTTGTCTTTCTACAATCACTTACATTGTAAACAAACAATTCTTTTATTTATTTTTTATCCGTATCTTTATCTTTTCTTTTACCTTTTCTTTTATCTTTTCTTTTATCTTGTTTTCTTTCGTGTCTTCTTTCTTGTCTCCATCTTGTTTTCCTTCTTGTCTTCTTTCTTGTCTCCATCTTGTTTTCTTTCTTGTCTTCTTCTTTTTCTTCTATATTTCTTCATTTCTTACTTTTCATTTTTTTTCCTTTTTTCCAGCGGCAAGTCCTACACTCACAACAAAGGAAAAAAAAAAAAAAAAAAAAAAAAAACTTTTTTTTTTTTTTTTTTTTTTTCTTTTTCCGGTTTTCTTCTTCTTTGTATAGGGTTCAGCCATTGTGGTGCTGAACCCTAAAATAAATTTTAAAAAATTGATTTTTTTAGGGTTCAGCCGCCGGCTGAACTCTAACCGGCGGCCAAAAAAAAAAAAAAAAAAAATTTTTTTTTTTTTTTTTTTTTTTGGCCGTTTCGGCTTCTCCCTCTCTTCCCTCCCCTCTTCCCTCTTTCTGTCATTTTCCTCTCCCTCTCCCCTCTCTTTCTCCCTCTCCCTCTCTTTCTCCCTCTTCCTCCCCCTCTCCCCTATATATATGAGCGGAGAGAGAGGAGAGAAAGGAGAAAAGAGAGACAAGAATGGAAAAGGGTGCGCGGCCGCGCACCCTATCGACCAAAACAGCCGAAAAAAAAAAAAAAAAATTTTTTTTTTTTTTTTTTTCTTTGGCTGTGCCGGCGTTTAGGGTTCAGCCAGAGGCTGAGCCCTAAAAATAATTTTTTATTTTTATTTTATTTTTAGGGCTCAGCGCCACAATGGCTGAACTCTAAACAAAGATAAAAACCAAAAAAAAAAAAAAAAAAAAAAAAAAAAAAAAAAAAAAAAACTTTTTTTTTTTCTTTTTTTTTTTGGTTTTTTTCCTCCTTTGTTGTGAATGTGGGATTTGCTGCTGCAACAAGAAGAAAAGAAGTGAAAAGTAAGAAATGAAGAAAAATAGAAGAAAAAGAAGAAGACAAGAAGAAAGACAAGAAGGAAAACAAGAAGGAAAACAAGATGGATACAAAAAAGAAAACAAGATAAAAGAAAAGACAAAAGAAAAGATAAAAAATAAGGATAAAAAATTAATAAAAGAATTGTTTGTTTACAATGTAAGTGATCGTAGAAAGACAAAAATAAAAAAAATTTAGAGAATTTTTTAAACAAATTTTTTTAAGCCAAATTTGCTTGTGAAATGAGCGCACTTGGCCAAGTGCATAAATTGGGAATTGCGTGTTTTCTATGCATTCATGTATATCTGTACATGTTCAGCACAGTGCAGCCCCGGGCCAATATTACCACCAATATTTAATAAGAAAATTTCCCGTAAAATTTGAAAGTTAAAATTAAAAATCCCCTCTAAAATTTATTACAAAAAAAATCTTAATATTTTTTGAGTAAAATTTGTTGGAATGAATTCAAATTTATTAATTGTTCAGAAATTGAACACTATGAAATGTAGGGCTCAATCCCTAAATGCATAGAGCCCTCTCCTAATTCAGCATGTTTGCTCATTTTTGCAAAGATGCATTATAAAATGCAAACTAGAGGGATATTTCGAACTTGATATATGAATAAAAGTTGTACATTGTGAATTTTAGATTCTATCCGTTTGGCTAGATCTATGATTGCTATTACCAATAATTTTGTATAAATTTTGAAACATGAAATTCAAAATTATTTTGTAATTCAATTACGAATAAGATATTGTCAATCTACGGATGAATTTTTTTTGTGATTGGCTGAAATGCAATACTCTAAGTGTAATGATTTTCGGAAATTTTTTGGTTGCTTAATTTTATGCGTTGACTTTTTTAGAGCACCTTTACACTGAAATCTTTGAAATTTTGGGTGAATCACTACAACATGAAATGAGGCATAAAAATTTCACAAATCATCCCCTTTCTAATCGAATCACATAAGCATGAAGCTGACTTCCCATAGAATCTGTAGTAAAAATTCCACACTGCCAAAAGTGCATGACAGATGTGAAATTATGGATGAAATCTGTACATCGTCCAAAAACCGGATGTTGAGGCAGTTAGGGGTTAAAAGACAAATAGTTTGGTAAATAGACCGTATTTATTTTTATTGAATCAATGATCATACTTTCTTGCTATTGAATGAAAACCTTCATTAAAATCTCTATTGGAGCTACTTTTTAGTCAATAATTTCCAATAAATTTTGGCACCCTTTTAATTGTTTATTGTTTGACCAAGCTCCTAGGAAGCTATAGTACCATATAGGATTTGCAAGAAGTTTGGTTAAGAAATTAGATTTAATCAAGAAATTGTGATATTAAATCAAACTAAAATATATAACAATGAAAGTTGAAATGTTGTAACATATAGAAACCAATGTTGAACTTGTATGGCATCTTTCTACACTGAAAACCTTTGACAATGATTCATTACTTCATTTTAAATACATGTTTTGAGGTTCATTAGTTATCATAACAACTCTAATTCATTAATTTCACTAAAATTGTGTAACACCATTACAACATTGGTAGAAATCAATGACTCAATATTGACGTGTGTGAATTCTAAATGTTTTGAATTATGATATCTTATTGTTGTGAGTCCCTCTTTACTATAGTATGTTTGCAAAGTCCTAATTTCAAAGTAGCAAACAAAGATTGATTATATATAAATGACTTGTCACATGTTCATTCTTTGAAACATTAACACCATGATTTTATGAAGTCTCATAATATGGAGAGTAGGCTATAAGAGCATCGTCACCTATCGTTCAATATACATGATGACGGTGTCTTTTTCATGAAAAGAAGGCAATTAATACTTAGACCCTCCAAAATATTCTCTTTGCCTCTACAAATACTACTTTATTTTTTACCATGAGTAAATTGAATAATAGACGATGAAGGGTATTTCTGCTTTTGCACACTAGGAGAGAAGTGATTGATTGGAAGTCGATATAATGAGTTACACACGCACCTGGAATATTCAGCAATCTACTCTCTAAATAAGTGGTCCACTCTCTAAATAAGTGGTCCCCATTGGTGATGAAGTTTTAATGTGATAGAAATTATCCAGTACGAGTGGAGATGCTCTAAGTTAATCGCTTTACGAAGAAGCAATGACAGCTTTTGCATGGCACAGCCTGCGTACATGCAACAGTTGTTACTGTTATGTCCCTACCTTGGACCCTACCTTGGACCTTACTTTGGTCCCTACCTCGGGCCCTACTTTGGTCCCTACAGGTGGATGTATTGAGTTCAAAAAGTGGAATATATTAGGACTGCTTTCAATGTAGAGCAAAACAAATCCGTAGGCTGTAGAGCATGTTTGCCCAAAATTCAAGGTCCTTAGATTATTAATATTTTTACCATATGGCGTTAGATTGGCGTTAGATGTTTGGTGTAGCAAGTCCTTCTGGATAAAGTTCAGTTATTACTGGTCTTATAAACCAGAAATGCAAGACCATAACACTTGCATGTCAACCTGAATAACTATTAATGCATCAACCTTCTTTTTGATATGACGTCACACATGTAGGTTCAAGCTCTACATAAAAAGTTGTCCTTACTTCCTGTGTGAGATGTACAGTTGGGTACAATATGCTTACAAATTTTCTCGGGGGGTGCACTGTACTAAACATGTACGAGTATGCATGAGTGCACAGAAGGGGTATTAATTTGAACACTACCGTATTACGTATACATACAATAAACACATTTAGAGCTAAAAATATTCACGTATACTTACACTAAACGTATATTTAAAACAAAATACATCTGTATACAAAGGTATTTTAGACATACAACCTCTTGTATACAGGGGGTTTTTAGAAGGGGCCATGAACGCACGTGATTCTCAAACATAATGTAGAGTGCACCCCCCGAGCAAATTTTTCAATCAGTTTCATTAAAAAGTTCAACAATTTTTAGGAAGCTTTAGTATGCTCACAAATGAACCGATTTTGAAATCATAAATTGCATTGGAATTGCAATGAAGCGTGCTTCAACTTCATAATACGTGAAAAATGAATTATTTAAAATAAGACAACAATTTGGATTTCTTTTATACACTATCTTTCATTTCATTGTGAACCTGTGGAAGATAGTTAAAGATTTTTTGCATTAAAATAAAGAACAAGTAAGAAATCATACAAGTAGTTCAAGTGGTGAGGAATCAAATATCTCTAAAGCAATTGTGAAAGTTCATTTTTAATATGTACCATTAAATACAAGTTGTAATTTTCACAAATGGTGGTAGCACTAAATGGTAGATAGTATATAGAAAACATCAAATTTTTTGTATGATTTTAATTACATATGTGTATTTGTAATGATGATAAAGTAGACTTCAGTGTGATTCCAATGCAATTTGAAATTTGAAATTCTGTTCATTTTTTATCATACACAGGCCTTCCAAAGTTCCTACAAATCTCAACTGGATCCAAAAATTCGTAACCATCTTGTACCCAAGTGTACTATCTAAGAGCATCTTCTATGGGGCTTGCCAAGAGTTTGGCACACTCCAAAAGTAATGGAAACTGCTAAGAGCTCTCTCAAAAAGCTTTTTGACCCTTTATAATAACGTGTGAAAAATGACACTTCAAATCTGATTTTAGTTGACTATATGTGACATACTACTTGTGGTTGGTCCATTGACTATTTGATGCACACTATTGATGTTTGAAAAGCGTTTGTGGGTGGAGAACTTTAAGTTGAAGGACTCTTCAAATATAGACAAGTAATTTCAGCATGTCACTTTTAGCGTGCAACGTCGGAGATGCTTTTACATACTTAACTTAATGAACCCCAACCCCCCCTCTCTCCCCCAGGACATTATTGCAAGCAATGTTCACCCATAGGCCCCATTTTTTGAAATTTCCATTTTAGGCACTCTATGGTCTTTTTTTGGCAATTTTTTTGCAAACTTGGGACCTATGGCCCTATTTTGATCTTAGGGTACCCTCTTGAAAAAATTTAACCCTTAGAAGAGGGAGTTATTCTTAAGGTGGGCCCCTATATGTTCAAAATAGGGGACAAATTTTGTCCTCTTGCATTAACGTCCAGGTGGGAGGGATTTAGAGAATTCCTTAATGAATGCACTCAACACTCTTTTATATCACTCCTTTGATAGTCATGTACATGTACATAAGTTGAGAACTTTGACATGTGAAAAAAAAAAAATAAAAAAAAAAATAAAAAAAAAAAAATATATATATATATATATATATATATATATCAATAAATTCAGGTTTTTCCTTAAAACACTCTCTAAAAAGTACCATGTATGAAGAATTATGTGTTGAACTACCCTAAGCAATCTTAGAGCATGCTCAACAACTCCAGATCAAACAAGTCCACTCAACAATCATTTGAGGGCCTAAGCAATCATTTGAGGGCCACTTTTAATTTAAAGAAATGTTAAACTTGAATTAGCTTAGCAACACTCCTTGTGCAAACACCAAGGCGACATATTAAAAGAGGATTTTATGAAGAGAATTTGATGGCCTCGACGCATGTGCCATTGAATACTCTTCTAGTTCATTATCTAACTATTGATTTGGCAAATATTTTTTCTTGTTGTAGGTAATTTGATGGCCTCGACGCATGTGCCATTGAATACTCTTTTAGTTCATTATCTAACTATTGATTTGGCAAAGATTTTTGCTTAGTGTGAGTAATGTGCTTGCACTGAAGCTTCTGTAGATGGCGGTGCCATTGAATACTCTTTTAGTTCATTATCTAACTATTGATTTGGCAAAGATCTTTGCTTAGTGTGAGTAATGTGCTTGCACCGAAGCTTCTATAGATGGCGGAGTAAAACACAAAACATGTTGTTGCCACCTCATCTTGATATGAGGCTCGGTGCTGCTGGGGATAGAGTTAAGCCTCATTAGCCAGGCACTAAGACTTGATTTGGCAACCCCTGCTTACCTTAAACTACGTGATACACATGGCACTGTGCAATGGTCTGAAATCGCTTTATTGGGCCTTGAACCGAAGTTCCAAGAAAATCAAACAGTGATAAGTATTAATCATAAGCTCATTATGAGTGCCCGTACAAGATGATCTAGATCAAATGACAATGATGACACATCATGAAAACGAATTACTGAATAAAATGCACAATCAGAGTCTGCATTTCGTGGCTCAAGGCAACGATGGCGGTTGTCATGCAATGGATTGTGTACATTTAGTTTGTTGGTACGAACAAGGATGACGCATCGTGAAAACAAATTTACTGAATAAAATGCACTGTAATCGGAGTCTGCGTTTCGTGGCTCAAGGCGACGATGGCAGTTGTCAATTTGTCATGCAACGTTTGTTTGTATGCAAGGAGACGTGTAAATTTTATAATGTGCCATTGACATTGCTTAAAGGTTTGTCTTGGTCCAGTTTGCATTTTCGAGATCACTGCAATCGAGGACTGTAAAACAAACTCGGGGAGTGCACTTAAAGTTAAGACTAGGAATCACGTGAGTGCGTACTTTTGACCCCACTATGTATGTACTAAAAAATCATCTAAAAATTGTTAAAAAAATATGAAGTTGTTGAACACAATCTAAAGTTCTTGTTGTATAAATTTCAAAAAATAATCACTTGTAAATATTTGTAAATTTATTTTTGAAGCAAAAAACAACACATTTTAGTGTAAACTTCTATCAATTTTTTTATAATATTTAAAAAACTTTTGGGTCTGAAATTTACACCAAATGATAGATATATACGTAATGATTCAGCACCTAAAATATCGTGATTTAAAAACTATTTTAAGGCCAAGTATTGTAGGGGGTATGCTATTAAAACGCACTCACGTGTATTCCTAATCCTAACTTGAAATGCACTCCCTGAGAAAACAAACCTAGTATCAAAGTTGTTTTTTTTTCCTGGCGATTTTTAGCTTCTAACAGGTGCTTTGAGAAGCTAAAAAATCGCCGGAAAAAGAAAAAAAAACACATTCTAGTAGTAGGTTGTGGAGCATCTTTCGCATTTTGATTCAACGGTAGCGACAAATTGAATGAAGTCAAACTCAGGAGTTCGAGAAAGGATAACCCCAACGATTCAGTTTGGCCATCTACAGTTGCATGGACATGAAACTTTTTAGTAGTTTAGGGTTTAGGGTTTAGGAACTGGTTCTTTTTCCAAGAGAATCGCACCCAGAAGGTAGTGGAGATCTTGATGTCCTTGAATTTACACTGAGATGCTTTATACTTCAGGAGTGCCATGTTTCCTTGAGAGCACATGAAATGGCAATGGAGATTTTTCAATCTGCAATCCTCAATTCACATGCAGAACAAGCCTGCCACGGTCTAAGACAATTGTGGGATTTCTGCACATATCTTCCAGAAATCCTACGGCTGCCTAGAACATGGCAAGCAGTGATCGCAATATTCGTTTAGTTGGGACTTTTCCATCATATTGGGATTTTTCCATCATATTGGGACTTTTTGAAATCTACAATTGACATAGATCCAATGGGCAATTTCCGATCTATGCCAATTGTAGATTTCAAAAAGTTCCAATTTGGTGGAAAAGTCCCAACTAAACGAATATTGCCATTAGTGTTTTTGAGGCCATCAAACGTAGGTTGTCACCTATTTGTCACCTACTTACTAAGCACGATACTCATTTTGATAAGGTGGAGGCACCAATACCTGTCAGCGTAAGGATTAGGAACGATGGTTTTCAATGATAAAAAATTGCAGCACATAAAACTTTGGGTTTAACCCTTGAAGGACCATAAGGCCACCAGGTGACTCCTGTTTTTTTCAATAATTTTGAGTAGCTTTTATATAGATCCTTTTTTGTTGATTTTTGATTTTTAATTTGTTTGACATATGTAATATTCTTCACTAATTCCAGTGATATAAAATTTGGTCCCATTCAAATTGTAATTTTCACAATATGATCCTTTAAACTTGTCATTTTAAAATTATGAATCCTTGGTCCTTTAGGGGTTAATAACCAAGCCCAAAATTTTATTTTATTTTTTCACAATGTATGATTTTGTTTTAAATTTTCAAACTTAACCCGTAAAGGACTAAGAAGCCCAAATTGGACCTCATGTTTTTTTAGTAGTTCTGAGTAAGTTCTACATAGACTTCATTATGTTCAATTTTTTTGTTTTTTGGCCAACACATGCATTGTTCTGCACTGATTCTAAAGACTTATAATTTGATCCTAGTTGAATTATATTTTTCACAATATGATCAATTGAATTTTTCATTTTAAAACCATGAATTCTTGGTCCTTTAGGGGATAATTTGCATAGACCACTATTGATGTTAGTAGGGGAACTAATATTTCTAGTCCAATCAGTTTCCTAAATTGGCATTCATAATTGATCACCAAACTGATACAACTAATGGTTGTGATGATTTGATTGGGAACTCAAGAAGTTGAAACAAGTGCTTGCATAGGTGATTGGAATTAGTTCCTAACAGATGCTTCTACCTAAGTCACTTCTTTTTGATAGCCAGCTCAACAAATTCTAATATTTGAAAAGGCCCTAGTATGTCAAGAGCCATAGATGAGCCTACACAAAGTCACATAACATTTGTAGTTGTGGTGGTAGATCATCTTTATTTTAAAGAAAATATAATATAATATATATATATATATATATATATATATATATATATATGTATTATTATTATTATTGATAATAAATTTTAATACTTCTCACACATTACACACTAACTTATTTGTGTGTAGAGAAACATAATAAAGAAGATTTAAGAAGTTGTGTCTCTACACTATGACGATTCAAATTCTATTAAATGATAAATGTAAGATTCTATGAGATGATGATAAATTCTGTCAGATGATAATCTAACAATCTATAATTTATAATTCATGCCAACAAGAGTAGATAGCAACATTGTGGAATTTCTCTAATTAGGCGTGTTGGCATTTACTTTAATCTTCTTTTCACCCCAAATGTAGCAAATAGCATACACAAAGTAACATAAAATAGGAGCTAAATTTCCATACTCATTGTTCAATGCACACAATCAACATGTTAAGCAATCAATACCGGTAACTAGTCATAATAAGATACTAGAATGGTTGATGGTGTCACACTCATGTCGTGAGAGGAAAGAACTGTTGGGATTCCATGTTTATCCTAGGTTTGGTAATATTGAAGGAATCTATGTCATGGCATGGTGTAATACAGTAGTTGCTCTGTCCAGTGAACATCAAACAATGACTGGGACAAATAGACAATTATTCACGCTGGTCTCCAAAAAAGGACCGGAGTTATTACTAAGTCTACTTGTTGTTGTCTTAATTGTTGTATTAACTCTATTAGGAATTGTAGCTAGCCTTAATGAAATAAAAAAAACTCTGCTGCACGATGTAGTATGAGCCTAAAATAAGGTGTAATTTGTATTATGGACTAAGAACTAATAGAGTTATCCTTAACCCTCAAACGTTGAGGTGTCTTGACTCTGGGTAGAGTGTAGAGAGATGACCTATTACCGGTGGAATGCACATTGGTTTAATATATGACTAATTTATTGCTGGAATTGGAAGGCGCCATCGTTGAAGAGGAGCCTAGTACAGTGCACGAGGTGGATATTAAAAGACGTTCATGAAAACATTAAAATGTGTGGCCTGATTTGCAATCTATTGATGAAGGTTTTGTTTTTAGCACTGCGGGTAGTGGGGGCTTGGGAGAAAATCATTTACAAAGGGGTAGTAGAATGTGACATGAATAAATTGAAACAAAATTTGAGTACAATATGTAGTAGGGAGTCAGGCGCTTCATGTACCTCATACACATGAATAGAAACCATCAACATATACACAGAAATGGCCTTGCAATGCCTGTATTGGGTAAGAACAAAAATGGCCACCGCTGTAGCTTCCCAGCAAGGTGCAAGCATTTGTCTATGCCACAGCATGTCCCAAGAAATATTCATATCGTGGTCAGCATACCAATTCCATAAATTTTGTTAGCATGCCACCTATCCTCCATCCATAACATTCAGTCGCTTTTGAGGCTGCTGCCCTCCCCTCTATGGAATGATGTGGAATATCCCCATCATTTCATCCTCCCAATGAAACGATGTGGAATATTCCACATCCCATCAGTAGTTATGGGGCACATGGCATTAAGCATGAGCAACTAACTAGGAGTTGGTTAAATGGCATGTCAGACTTTACTATATACTACAATATGTTGTTAAATCAATAATTTAAAAAAAAAAATTTGGCACAAATGAAAGAAAATTCCATTGTAGAGAGACACAGAACAAACTCCCAGCCACAAGTGGCCTGGGAGGGAAGCGAACCGACACACTCAACTGGACAGACCAAAAAGGAGTGGGGAGGCACAGCAGGCGAACCCGGGCCACCCTCACTCGCTGTAACTAAGCCCAAAGGCGACTGACCTAGGACTGAAATAGCTGCCACCCAACGAAATCAATAATTGTTTGATTCCAAAAACAACTCCAAGCTCATTACTAACAACCTTGATTTAAATGGCATGCCGGTATTTAACTTATCTTAATTCATGCATGAGGAACCTGCATTGGTTTTAGTCTTAACTAGCATTAGTAAGATCTAATGAGGAACCTGCATTGGTTTTAGTCTTAACTAGCATTAGTAAGATCTAATGACAAACTTGCATTGGTTCTAATATTATGGGTAACATGCATAATAAAGTCAATGGGCCACCTTTTTACATGTACAGTCGGGTACAACATGCTTACAAATTCCTCACTTCAGGGAATTTTTTTTAGAAACTTTGAACACTCCGTGTGTACTAAAAAATGATCCGATTTGGAAACCGCAAAGTGCGTTGGAATTACATCGGCGTGTACTACAACATCATTACAAATTTACACATGAATTAGTGAAAATTATACAACAAGTCAAAAATAATACATACACTATCTACCATTGGGTGCTCTCACCGTTTGCTTCAGTTACAGTGTCCAATTTAGCAAGAAAAATTGAAATGAGTGTTTGAAGTTGTTTTTGAGATACTTGAGCTCACACTTCTTGAATCATTTCATCTTTTTCCTTCATAATCTTTTTGATTCCATGGACTTGTCTCAAATCATCATGATATCTACTACGATGTATTGGATCACCATCCTCCATCAATGTGAATTGAATAGGTCTATCATGCATAAAATAGAAGCCAATCAATGAATTTTCATAAATAAGTTTGACAAAATCAACTAATGATTGTAGTTAGAGGAATGATGACAAGTGGACTTTTATCAAAACCTATAAAAGCCCCTACACTATTACAAATGGAGAAATTACAAAGGAGACTGATGAAATGATACAAGTCATTCAACAAGTATGAGCTCAAGTATCTCAAGAACAACTTCAAACACTCATTTCAATTTTTCTTGCTAAAATGGACTCTGTAACTGAAGCAAACGGTGAGAACACTCAATGGTAGATAGTGTATGTATTATTTTTGACTTGTTGTATAATTTTCACTAATTCATGTGTAAATTTGTAATGATGTTGTAGTACACGCCGATGTGATTCCAACACACTTTGCGGTTTCCAAATCGGGTCATTTTTGAGTACACACGGAGTGTTCAAAGTTTCCAAAAAAATTCCCTGCAGTGGGGAATTCGTAAGCATGTTGTACCCGACTGTACATCCACTATAGTTAACCCTTAAATGTCAAGAGGGCCTGGGCGGGGCAGCCCGAAAAGCATCTAAAGTTTTGGAGGAGAAATTTTATTTTATTTTTTATTTTATTTTTTGGAAAAATGGCGCTGCTGTCCAGCATTGTTGCGGCACTGTAGCACTACGGCACTTTTCAAAAAACGACCTCAACTGCCCCAACCTCAACTCCTGCTCATTTTGATAACTTCGATTGCTTGCGAATGTTTCCACAATCTCCCAAATGAGGCGCAAATTTGGAATTTAGATTGCTTTTTCAGTAGCTTTCCAATCAATGAACGGGGAGAACCGGCAGCTAGTGTAAGATGAGCCGGTTGATTCTCTAAAAAACCGATTGGAATTTAGAAGGAGCGGCTAAAAACCGGGTGAAAAAGCTAAAAAAATTCTATTTTATATATTAAATAGAGAAAATAACCGGACTCCACACTTGAAAAACTGATTCAATCTTGGAATGAAAGGAAAGTAACCAGTAAAGCTCAAAAAACTTCCCGGACTGTGTTTCCAATGCACCAATCCTCGCTTGATTTGGTTGAGAAAATCTACTTTTTTCTTCATTATTCTCTCATAAATAAGCCCATGGGGCTGATCTTAATTGACGTTTAAGGGTTAATTGTTTGCCTTGTTCCTTGTTCCAATGAATTGAAGAAAAGCTCATCAAGTGGTCATGTGGGCCAAAGTGACCATTGAGAAAGGGAGATGAAGTTGGATAAATTCAAACACAAAATCAAAAGGCAGCCTCAACAAAGGCTACTGAATGTTATGTCCATCCATTCCGCTCTTTCTTTTAGGAAAGAAAACTTCATAATTTAACGTCATCAATGAAGATGCTAGACCCTTTGTGGAGAAAATAACCCGTTCAGGAAGCATACCAAAAAAATTAGATTAACTCTTTATAGCCCATGCAACCACATTGTGGTTACAGAGGCATGTTTTTGCAACCTATAGTAAGATTTAGGTTGAATGTTCGAAGTTCAAACTAAGCATCAATGTTCAATTGAAGTTCAGATTCAGGGCTACGTTTCACACACTTCAAAAATAAAATTTTGCTTTGGAGTTGTAAAGATATCAAAATACCTATCTACAAAACACCAAAATATTGCAAATACCTCAAAATACAACAGACATAGACAAATACAACACATGTACTATGTTGTATTTCTAGTGTTTGGAAGTTTGTTATCTTCTTTTATTTTTTGAGTAGTGTTCTCTTGATCATGTTCCATGAATGTATGTATTTCAATCTTGATAAATATACCAACTTCTTTCATGTTTATGTGTAAATTTTGTCCTAATCCATATATCAATAAGTCACTCTCACCTATAAAATTCACAATAAGTATGTGTGAGTCATTTCTTGACATGAAAGATTGAAACGTAGAGGTGTTGACTCATAGGTCATTGCTGAACCGGTTGACTTTCATTTTTGAAAATTTAACCAAATTCTATTTAACTTTGAAGTCACACCCTCCAAAATCTCATTTTTGAATGTGCATTATAAAGTTCAAAGACACACTATGATCTTTCAAGCCAACTATCTAACCTTACTATGGTTTAACCGACACTAAACTATGCTTATATGATTAAATATTATTAATAATATCCATAATTTCAACACAGAGTGCTTTAAAAACTTAATCACCAAAAATTTGTGGTTACTCAAAAACAGAGTTGGGCGGTAAAGAGTAAGAGCGTTTAGGGGCTTAAAATCCAAAGTCATATGACTCACTCATAGATTTTGATCAAATCATCTGACTTGTTCTGCTACCTGACACAAATTCAAGGATAACTCTAACTTAAAATGAACAACACCTGGACAGGTCGGCGGACAACATGCAAGGGTGGCAAATCAGTCACAAATTTGACAGCTGACTTGGGAGGACACATGAATACACTACTAGCAAAGGCATCGCTTCTCACTTACAACAGAGTGTCTACTGTACACACTTGTCCTACGTGACGAATCGCACTCACCAAGTCTTGAACGCATGAGCAGTGAGTGCAAAGTGGTGCCGTTCGACTCACCTACCGAGTGAAAAGCGACGCCGTCTCCTTGTAGCGATACAAGACTAACAATGTGGCTCAAAGACATCAAACAAATTCCATTCACATCTTGAGCTCATTAGAGTCAGTAGCAAGCAATGCAGTTTCCTCTTTGAATTGCCTTGATAAATGACTAGTATACAAGGGTCAGGGGTTGACTGATGATACAGAAGTCTCTCCTACTTGATGTACATTAGACCCATAAAAGATACGGGCAACTTACTTGCAGAGCGACCCATCCCTAGAGCTAATAATAAATATTCTATTCCCTAAATCAGAATAATGGAAGTCTATGCTCTTCTTTCAGTACTAAACCCTCTACATCAAGTCCCATTAATCTCTGATGTTCCCCTTACAGCAGTAAGTCATGAAGTCGGCATCTACTGCAGGAACTGAAGGAATGGGGCTCATGGCATTCATGACCTTCAACTTTGAAAGCAGAACCACACAAGGCTGGAAAATTAAACGTAAAAAAAAAAAAGCCTAAATCTGATCTGTTCACATCGAAAAACACGTGTAATTCTGAGTTTTTCAAGGGCTCTGGCAGTCACTTTTTCAAGTGCCAATCTTTGGAACACCAGTCTCAGCCTCAGACTTTTTCCTAACTGGAGAATCATGCCAAAAACAAAAACAATCATGCTTTTGTCTCTCCAATTACCAAAATCAGATTTTACCTCTTCTGCAGAAATCTCCAACAGTCACGCGCTTTGCATTTATGCACAGTAGTAAACGTAGGGACTGTCCTCCACCCAATGAAATGATGAGGAAAATATCTCATCATCTCGTCAAAACTTCAAGGATGAAGCTAGATGAAACCCCAAGGCAGCCCCTACAAGAGTTACTGAATGTTTGTTTCGTTTCAATTGGCAAAGATAGCCATTCTTGAAAAAAGAAGTCGATGTGATTGCACTACAAGGAGAAGGTGTCCCTTTTCACTCCTTCTGTGAGTCAAACGGCTCCACTTCGCACTCACCAATTTTTTGATTGGACTTGGTGAGTGCAATTCGTCACGTAGGACAAGCGTGTACAATGAACAGGAGGATCCTCCTGTAGATTGAGAAACGACGCCTCTGATTGTAGTGTTGTTGTTGTATGATCATAGCAATTGTTGTACAGTGCTTTGATATTGCAGATCCTCTTCGATTTCCGCAGGACCTTTGGACTCATGGCGGCGAGGACGCCATTCGCCATCAGGCGCGTCATCGCCGTGCTCAAAAGTGTGCCAAGTTGCAGCAGCGCCGCTCAAAATGGACGAAACGTCTTTCATCTTGGGACGAAACTGATGCTCCCTGTGCACACACTCCAGCGCCAACTCCATCACCGTCTGAAACGCATCCAGCTCCAAAGGAAGCTCCAGTTGCGGATCCAGAACTGCCGCCAACCCCTGCTTGTACTTCTCCCCGGCCCACGTCGAAATGTTCTGGTTGTCTTGCACCACTTTCCACCCACTCAGAAGCTCCAGCAGCACAATTCCAAAACTGTACACGTACCCAATCATCAATTATAACGTTAGCTTTTCAAAGAATTGTCAATTTAAAATGTGCAAAAATTGTAATCTTGGAGAACAAGTTGTAGTGCACAAGATGAACCACACATACAATTGAGTTTTGATAATAATAATAATAAAAATAATAATTCTAAAAACCTTTTTTTATTTGAAATTCAAATCTTCAATTTTTTACTCTTAATAAATACAATTTTTTTTACTTCTGATATACTAAAATTTCAATGAAAATAATGCCAATCCTCTCTAGAATCACGTGCAAAAAATCATGAGTTTTGGAGTCATATTAACCAAAATATCAATGTTAGAAGTTTCAATTCAAAATTGCTAAATTTATGCCGAGTATATGTTTTCTATTTTATTTTTTGATATTTCATCCAAAATTTGTCCAAAAAGTTATTTTTCTGACTCTAAATGATTGTTTCTAATATTTTCTTTAGTTTCGTTTCTTAATTCAATTCTTTAATGCAATTCTTTGAAAAGCTGATTGATGGGTAAATTTATTGATGTAAATTTACCTGTACACGTCGCTCTTGGGAGTGAGGGAACCCAAGGAGGCATACTCAGGGTCAAAGTAACCGGGAGTACCGCCCATACGCGACGCCCACACCATGGAAGCATCGGAGTCGTGAGTGGACAAACTGAGCCCGAAATCCGAGATGTGAGCCTCCAGTTTCTCGTCTAATAAAATGTTGGCTGGTTTGACATCCCCATGAATGATCATGGTTGTTGCGTATTCATGTAAATACTCCAGACCTTTGGCAGCTCCAGCCGCCATTCGCAGCCTCTCTTCCCACGTTAAGCACCTGCCCCAGTGATCAGGACACAGTTTAGCGTTTTTGCTACTTTTCAATCTTGAGCAATCCAAGCTCTTTGGATACTCTTTTCATATTAATATATATAGGTAATACCAGGAAAATACCCATGTGCTACTTAGGCAATACCTATACACATGTGCTACTTAGGCAATACCTATACACATGTGCTACTTAGGCAATACCTATACACATGTGCTACTTAGGCAATACCTATACACATGTGCTACTTAGGCAATACCTATACACATGTGCTACTTAGGCAATATCTGTGTGATACCTGGGTGATACCTGGTATAAAAAACGAAAACTATATTTTATTGCCTTTTTTCAGTAGACTTCTTTGGACTCTCAACAAAGTTTGGACTCTCAATCCCACGGCCTCTCGAATTGGACAGCCATAGTGTGGAGCGGCCCTTATTACAGTTCTGGAATTGTAGGGCTGACTCATGGTTAAGAATGCACAGCCTCTTTCAAATGCAGACGTGGTTAGGTACTTGCGACGACAAGGCTGAACTGCAATACATCTACGACTAAACAGAGTAGAGCGCATTGCAGGAATACTTACGAGCAAGATGGGAAGTGATGAAGAGCAGAGAGAACTTGTTGTATCCCAACAGAACAGCTGCTGCTCCTTTCTGACGACCAACAACATAGCCGAGGCCTCCTACCCCCACCTTATCCACCATAGTACCTGCTCGGCATGCAATTTTAGCTCTCATCACTGCACAAAATTTTCAAGTTTCCTCCACCCCAAATTTTCTTAAATTTTGTCGAGGTACAATTTGTAACGAACTGGAACGAAATTACCTGTAATATACGGTCGCAGGGACTTTCTTGCAAACACGTAGAGCTGAAGGGACATCATCACTGACATCCCAACACAGCTGTTCATGCCAAAAATCATCCAGCAGGTTAGTACCGTAACACCATAGCAGGTTCGCCACCTGGCGAACGAATATTTATTTTTTTTGAAAAAATAAGGTTCGCCTCTCGAAAACTGAATTTCTCAATTTTCGTTTTTTAGCAAAAAATCAGTAAAAATGATCTTAAATAGCTTAGAAATGACAAAATATTTCAAAAACTAATTTATTCTATTTTCGTTTTTCTGTATTCAGAATTTTCTAAGTTTTACGTTTTCTATTTTTAGAATTATTTTAGGACGAACCTGCTATGGTACTACGGTAACCAATATTACTTGCCTCACCAAAAGTGTACAGTAACCTGCTTGTAAACTGATTTTCAAATCAAGCGGATCAAAGATAACTTTCTCCTCTGCAATATCTTGACAGAAATCAGAATCAGTTTCTGCTGCAGGCTTAAACTTAATACATATATTTAAGTTATGGCTTGATATGGGTACCACTTTTACGCGTCTCACATAGTGTGACTTATGTCTAACTCATTTTATGTGTGCGAGAAATTCCGTCTTTCACATCATATATATAGTTGCAACCATGGTGCCTATAACACCCTCTAATTTTTGTAAATTTTCGATGTTTTTTTCTTACCACAAAGATATTTCTCAAAAATCACACTATTTTTGGAAGGGGTACCGGCCATCACCCATTTCAACCCCACAAAAGTCAAATTGGTTTTTTCATGAATTTCAAATTGGTTGAAGGGTCCATTCTCTGAAAAACGTACCAAATCCGCTTGCTTTTGGTTGCTTTGGATAGTCCTTTGGAGAATCCTTTGGAGAGTAGCTAGAGGCAAGAAAGTCATGATTTTCATTCAAAGAACAATTTTGTAGTGTATTTTTATCAATTTTCATTCACATGATCATCATTTTCATTCAATTATCCCAAAATTTATACCAAAAAAGTGTTATTTATCATTTTAAAAAGTCCTTGGTGAGACATTAAAACCACTGATGGCAGAGCTATTTTAGTGATTTTGATAGCTTTTTGTTTACAATATTGCTTTCATCTTGTACTATGTGTTTTATATACATGCTGGAAACGTTGACGTATCACTTTCATCTCTAATTAAAATTTAAATCAAACATCACATTGAAAATGCCTTGTAAAAAGCACTGAAAAAGCACTGATGACAACTTAGGTGGTACGTTTTTCGGAGAATGGACCCTGAATTCAAATCTATATGTGAGAACACTGATCATTGCCCTGAACATTCAAACCGACAAACTGTCACTGAGGTTAGTGTGCTCACTCGAGACTAAGGCCCTCAAGAGGTCAGTGATAGTGGAAGGTTCCATGAAGATCAACCTGATGTTCTATTTCTTGTTGAAATTACACACCGTAAGGTACTTTCACTTGCTATAAATGAAAAAGAAACGAAACGATGCCAAGCACATGGGCTGTGTTAGTGCTGATGAGTAGTTTTGGTCACAAGAAGACAGAAACGTAAGTATAATATTCCGGTACTATGCACTGTTCCCACAAAACTAGGAATGAAAAACGACAGGTTTGCTACTAGTGTTTCTCTCGAAATTGGTGGTTATTCTGCACATCCAAACCAGACAAACAAGAACGTGGAACACTAAGAAACCTGAAGTTTGAGGGACTGCGAAACATACCAATACGTATCGCCCAATAATTCGCCTAAGGCCTCTTCACCAGAAAAATTTGGAGCTTCCTGGAGCCCTATAATATATAAATCGTACTTTTCTCCCTCTAGGTCGAGCAGAAGTGACAAGTTCCTTTTGGGATCCTGTAACTGCCATCAGACTTACATGAGATATGCTTCCTATGGAACCATGCACTTGAGATCACTAACCCAAATAAGGATATCAACCCGCTATAATCACAGCACATTTGACAATTGCAAGTAATACTCCATCCCAAAGATATTGTCCTAGTTTTTGGCAATTTTTTTTTTCAATATTTTTCCTATGTTTATACTTCAAACGTGAGTTTTGTCCACTTCAAATAGGGTGGACAACAAGAGTGACACAAAAACTACATACTACTATTGAAGATAGAACATTTTTCAAGTACTGAGATGGTTTTTTGGGCAAAAAAGAGTGTTAAATTAAAACACGCCAAAAACTAGGACAATATTTTGGGACGGAGGGAGTATGTCATTTCAGTTGCAAGTGATATGACTTCAAGGAGAGATACAAAAGGCGTTCTAAAGTCTTACCCGTCCATTCATGTTCCAGGTCACAATATACAGCTGAAGCTCAGCTGCCTTCTTCGGAAACTCACTCCCATCCCCTTGATGAGAGTTCCTGCTCTCTGCATGAGTGAGCAACATGGCGTTCTCCGTGGCTATTGCCAAAGGCGGACTTTCGGCCTTCTGATTAAGTAAGCTTAGCAGAGGGGGCTTCAGCATATGCAAAGAATCAGAATCCGGAAAATAATTGGAATCCAGGATTAATCAAGCTCAGTGGTTGAATTAATCCCGCTTTAGCTGAGTCAATCGAATCTTTCTGGTCCAGAAGATTGGTGGACTGGCAGTCGTCTAAGTACCGCTCTTCACCTGTGAAGATTCCGGCATTAGCACAGTGCTTATGTCTACATGTCCTGAAGCTCTTTGCAAAGTCTGCGACACTCTCGTCGAACTCAATCGGTGCGGAGCATGAATTACCCATGATATCACTGGTCGATCAGATCACCTTTATAAACCTGGCTAACAATTTCAAATATCTGTGACAGTTCCAAATATAGTCTTTCCGTAATGATCACTTCAGGCCACTCAAGGCTAAGTAATGAGCTCTCAGCTCATTCACATCAATTTGACGTTGCCAGGAACTGCATTCACCGTGGAACCACCAATGAGATGCTTGTATGCTTTAATATATACATTGTGCAATAGGTCACAGTATTAATGTACAAATAGGCTACAATGGAGCATAATAGCCCTCTGATTCGGGATTGGCTCTTATGGTCAACTAAAACTCATGTACAATATCCTTATCCTGTTGCCAATACCAATCATTAAGGAGACTTAGAAGGGACCAGATTTCTCACTAATAAATTAAACCACTTTTCAAGAGTCGTACGACTATCAGCCCCATATAACACATATTTCGTTATAATGGGGATATTCAAATTATCAAAAACTCTATCGAGCTTAATTTCAACATCCAAAGTTATCAAAAAGTTGGTGTGCGCGAGCTAAAGTGAATATCAAAACTATATTTGCAATCATCAAAACACTTTCAGAGATCCAAAATTTGCACAAACAACTCAATAAAACAAGAAAGTCGATTAAAATGGGAGTCAATAAAAACTCCAATAGAACATAAAAGTCGATTAAAATGGGAGTCAATAAAAACTCCAGAAAACCAATTAGCTCAATAGTTAGTGTTTTAAGGCACAACGATCCAAGTAATTGCTAAAATCAGCCGCTACTAATAAATGGAAAAGAGGGCTTCTACATGCAATTCTGAGAGGATATCATCGGTTTAGGGTGTAACCAAATGAAGATTGATGATTTTGAAGATTTGCTTATTCAGCTCGACCAGGGCTAAATTTCTCATTTAGCTCGACCAGAGCTAAATTGCTGATTTAGCTCGACCGGAGCTAAATTGCTGATTTAGCTCGACCGGAGCTAATTTGCTCATTTAGCTCGACTGGAGCTAAATTGCAAAACCAGATAAGATAAACTAATAACCGTCATTCTACTCGTCTTCCCTATTAAATCGCTCAATGCTCTCTTTGATGATGATGATCTGCCGGTCTGATATTGAGATAACCGGACAACGAGAGCCAGGTTTTGCACTGGATTTCCATGACGAAAAAATAGCACCACCATGAAGCCATTCCGGGATGTGGCTATCATCAACTTTCCATTTGAAAGTGTTCTTCGTAACCCAACCGACATAGGTCTCTTGTACAACATTGTTCGTGTTTGTAGGTTTAAAATATTGGATTTGAATACACCCTGGATGATTGTGATCGACATCAAAATCGGACAAAGCCCTAGCAATCTAGAAAGGTCGAATATCTCCATCGGCAGGGCGTACAGCTAAAAAATACCCGGCAAAAACATCCCGACCAACACGGAACGACTCCCGTGGTCTGTCGCACAAGCGGCCAATGAAATGCGGATCACGCGCAAATTCCTCGCGTAATTGGCCTGTGTTTAGGAATTCTCGTGTCACAGGTACTCGAGTCAAAGGCCAACACCCGTTCTTTAATGAAGAAGACACTTCCATAGGCTCCACCAACGCAAGCTTCACAGCCCGCCAATAGCGTATAACCGCATCATGTCGCCATCGATACTCTCCCGATATGTCTTCCGAATATGAAGTCTCCCACATCTTAATGAAACCCCCAATTCCTTTTACAATCTCATCGCGGTTTTTCATAGGAATTGGAAGCAAAGGTTTCATCTCACCCGTAGGCAACAATGGCTTTCCAGTACTTGCATCTTCCTTCCACAATTTTATACCTCCATTGGTAGAGGGAAGCCACTCATTATCAGTACATAACAACTTGTACTGCATCATGGGCCATCCATTATCGTGCTTGTAAAATTTAAACTGCTGGCCTTCCGAATGTCCAACAAGAATTTCCTCTCTTGAGGCAATGTAGTCTTTGATGTAACCTTTGAAGTCTGGAATTTCCTCTACCAAATGGGGAATGACTGGCAGTGCCTCCGCGTCCATGAATGACTTCATCAGCAATGGAATCGTCAGAAAGTCGTTTTCTTTCAAAATCATGCTCCAACGTCCGAAAAGAGCGTCAATATCTTCATGCGTGTGTCCCACCAACAAGAAATTGACATATATCTCACGAAACACACCAATGTGCACTAGAAGAGACCAAAAACAAAACATGAACCGGTTCTTGTTGTCAGAAGCCGCGTTGTCAAGTTGCACATGCAGGACAGGAGGTAAAGGCTCCGCCACCCCTGAGATTTCACTTTCTGGAAGAAGAGAGTTCAAACAGGCTTCTTTTCCTAATAGTAGAGCTTCAAATAGAGGGTGCGTCCCAGAACCAGCGAATAGTGATGTTGAAGACGATATGGGAACGCCTTCAAGGTCTCGAAGAAGCTTCAATATTGAACCAACCGTGTGATTGCAATCACTTGGATAAATATCCAGCCCGTAGTGAGCATACCGAACATCACTATGTCGATGCGCAATCATGCCCGTGACAGCAATTGGAAGTTTCATCAACGCATCGTTCGCTTTTGTCTTATGCGAAAACAAAGGGCACGCAGTCTTCGCATGGTCCATCTTGTCGTGGATTATGCAAAGAACTTCCCTCGGTCTCTGGATTGACATGGAACGATTTATGTAATAGTACTCGCGATGAGCCTGCTGTTGATCTAGATGGTGTTTGAGCTTCTTTATCCACATATTCTTTTCAGATGATCCGGGCACCATTGACTTGATCATTGACTCATTCCTGTCACATGTAGAGCAACGAGCGAAATTATCACCAGGTGCCTTCTTTGAGTACTCCGAGAATTTAGCCATCCTGATCTTGCTAAGGGTGCTCTGCCCGATGCATTTCAAACCCAAACTCTCATTGATGACATTAATCGCAGGAATTGCATCCTTCCATTTGAAGGAAGACGGCAAGGACCGCGACACCACTTTCACACCAGTCGTAAGCATCTTCGCTTTGTGAGGCATATGATCAGCAGCATTGTCTATCAATGTCTTTAGAGTGGCAGCAGCTTGTTTCACGTGCAGACGAGGTTTCTTTTGACCGACGTTGCCATGATGTTGAGCACGCAGTCCTGCTGCAGCTTCGGACTTTTTCCTGTAGAAGGTAGCAGTGGGGACTCCTGTTATATGTTGCCATGCCCGCGCGCAAACATCGATGCCTTCAGTGGTCACCATCATCTTCCCGTCTGCTGACTGGTGAAACCGATGGTGGACATCCATCTTAAAGTGAGCCTTGAATTTAAAATCTGAGGACTCGTACATCTGCTTCCGAAGAGCAATAATTTTCTCCCGAGGGAAAGGCTGGCAACAGTTTTTACTGCAGCATACCTTACTTGCAACCAAGTTGACGGACTCCAAAGTGAGCAGCTCCTCCTCTCTATTGGTCTTCACAACGCGAGCATTTCTTTGCCCCGACTGATACGGCCGAACACCCTTTCTCTTCGGATGATCACGGGCATAAACGGCAGCATTGTATTGGTCCGACGTAAATGATCATGAAGTGACCATCCCTCATATATAGCATGCGTAAGTTACCATTTTCTAGTTCCGAAAATGGTATCCGCAGGAATGACGTCCACATTCACACACTTCACGATCTGCACGGCTACTTGGTCTTCACCTAACGGCTCATCATTCTCAAGTACAAAGTCGGAGTCCACGCTCTGACAAATACCTTCTGCTACAATATCCAATCCATCGTTGAGTAGCGTTACAAATTTGGTAATCCACCTGTTCCTCGGAAGACCGGGGCAATCCTTCAACTCGTCCGGCAGAACCAGCTCAGGTGGGACATCCAACTCCTGTTACACCAAACAATGATGTCTCAGTCACTTAGGCAGACAAACTATGGATTATTACATAACATGAATGAAATAAAAGGTTTAGGACAGATGAAATACCTCCGATGAAACACAGTTAAAATCCAATTCGCCATCAGATGCACTCGACTCCATAAGAGAATGTTCGCAAGTACTGCAGGACCAATATGTAGACCGAGAAAAATATCTACAAGGCAACGACAAAACGAAGTAAGAAATCACATGTCAAACAAGTTGATGCACCACTTCAGTTATCATAGAAACTGATTAAATCAATGCTTGCAATACAACGCTCCGCTCTATAATTTCAAATAAATCGTGAACAACCTTAACTAAAATTAGCTCGACTCGAGCTAAAGAGATTATCACTGAGATTACAGTACTGAATAAGATGGAGCGTATTCAAAATACATTCCGGACACGAGATTTCCACTCGGATAAGTTTATGTGAGAGTAGACATGAGATTTAAAATAATTAGTAGACAGGCATAACTCGCAGATAGTTTATAATGTCGAATTAGCTCGAATCGAGCTAAACAATAGTCAGGAGGCTACGGGCCTAAACCTGCCTGTATTAAAACTTCTGACAAAACTCAAGAGAACTATCATCAATCATCGACAATGAAATAATATCGGGTATACTGAGCGAATTAGCTCGATTCGAGCTAATTGTAGAAGTCTTGTCGTCGACAGGAAACTTTCGCCTAATTTTAAGTTTAGGGGCAACCTCAGTCACCGCATCATATATAAAAACTGTATCAAGAGTAGTTCGTAGCTTTACTGCTGAACTCTCTACGATACTCGTACCTGTAGTACCATTTAGCTCGACTCGAGCTAAATTGAGTTACCACAAGATGGGTATTATATAACCGTAGTTGGTCAACTACTGTAATTCAGGATTACTACGGTTTGGTTGAAATAGCCCATTTTGACATCCACAGATTAGCTCGACTCGAGCTAAACAGACAGCTTTCTCGAGTGAGGAATCACCACGTCATGATAAACATTATAGCTAGCTGATGATCTTAGTTATACAATTCTCTGTTGATGAAACTCGGGGCTGAAGTACCATTTAGCTCGACTCGAGCTAAATAAATGGACCATGATAAGGGTATTCAAAAACCCTATAGATTGGAAGTTGGTCAAACTAATGAAATGCAAGCTAATGACGTTGAAAAACAGATACCCTATCGTTGTCATATACGGATTAGCTCGACTCGAGCTAAATTGACATCTGTCTGGTATCAGTATCTGCCTCGAATTTTGTGCAGTGCACCGTGGAGTCTTGACAGGCTCCTCGGGAATCGTGCACGCTTAATATCTAGCCGTTGCCTCGATTTCCGTGCGAACCTAGTCCGACGTGCCGTATGTTACTCTCGGTTATACAATTCAACAAATACCACAAGCAACCACTCAAGTACAAACGAACCACGCAACAAATGCCAGAGCGGTTTCAAAATTGCATTCAATGATACCACTGCTAAAAATGTAGGAGTCCGGATCTCACCAAGAATGGGGGCCGGCCGTCAAGTCAAGCCTCACAACCATAATATTAACACCAACAAAGCGAGAGCAACATCGACAAGGAGTGCTAATATTCTAATAACATAATCAAGCTATCAGATTCGGCCGAAATAAGTTCGACTGAGCTAATCAAAATTTGATAACAGCAGAATCCCACTACAGTAGAATCAGCAGGAAGAGAACAGTCGCCCGCGTGTTAGGGTAAAGGCAGAAGTGAAGGTCAGAGGCTAGAGGTGCAAGACGGAGGTCGGAGGCCGAAGGGGAAAGGACGAAGTTGAAGACCCTAGACAGTACGCGCGGCCGGAAGTGAAGGTCGGAGGCCGAAGGGGAAAGGCAAAAGGCAGAGGACCGCAGTGAAGGCATCAGAACAGTAGGGACGGAGGCCGGAGGCCAAGCAGACAGGACCGAAGTGAGGGACGGAGGCCGGAGGCCAAGCACAGAGGACGGGGGTGAGCAAAAAGAAATGGCGCGAACGAAAACTCGGAAGGAGCAAATGGCGCCAACAGAGAAATCCGCGGGAAAAGGTGTTCTTGACACCAATGACTGACATAAGGTGCCCGCAGTAAAGGAAGATCCGTTAACTTAGTGAAATTAATGCTTAGTGACCAGGGTTTTAGGGTCTAGGGTTTTAGGGTCTCGGGTTTTAGGGTCTAGGGTTTTAGGGTTTAGGGTTTTCGGGTTTTAGAGTTTAGGGTCTAGGGTCTACGCTGTAGGGTCTAGGGTTTAGAGTCTAGAATATGATGTCGATGGTTTTTAGACTAGGTTTAGAGTTTAGGGTCTAGGGTTTAGGGTCTAGGTTTTAGAATTTAGAGTTTACTGTACATTGAAATAGAATAAATATTCATCAAAATTCAATCGTTCCTAACCATTCACATGAAAGCCTATCACACATATATATATATATATATATATTTATATATATTTATATATATTTATATATATATATATATATATATATATATTTAGGTATATATAAACATATACATATTTTATTTTTGTAATGTAATAATTTTGAAGATAATGTTGAATACCCAATGCTAACTAGTTTATAAAATAAAAGTTTGATTCACTTTTGTGCACATCTAGAAACATATGTATATTAATTTCTTATCACACTACGATTTCGAACAATATATATAGAGTATTATTGAGACACTGTACCTAGGAAAAAATAGGGGGGGCTAATCGACTCTGCAACTGCAATAACCATAACCATTGTGACAGGGAGGTTGAGCTACCATTGATTTATGGAAGACCTCATTAGGGGGCTAAAACCTCTCATCCACTTGAGTCTTATTTTCCAATTTCTTTTTAACTATCTCTTATTCTCTAAAATGACTTGAGGTTCCGCAATTGTCCTAGTATGTATATATATATATATATACATATATATATATATATATTTATATATTTATATACATATATATATTTATATATATATTTTTATATACATATATATATATACATATATATATTTATATATTTATATATTTATACATATCTATATATGTATATATGTATCTCTATATATATGTATATAAACATATACATAAATTCTTTTTATTTATGTATTTATTTTGAAGATAATGTAGAATAGCTTATGAGTAGTTTATAAAATTAAAGTTTGATCGACTTCTGTGCACATCTAAAAAAAAATGTAAACTAATTTCTTATAACACTACGATTTTGAACAATATATACAATATTATTTTGACATTTCGGAACATAGTTATTCTATAGTTATTCTATAGTTCCATAGTACTAAGAAGAGGGTACTACATTTCATATTAAATGGTCTAGTGTTCGGTCTTGTAATTGGATGATGGAATCGAGGGACTTGTATTTATTTCTTCCATTTGCAAATCCTAGTCAAAAAACATAGTTCCAGAAAAATGCGTGTAACTACTAAAAATTTACTTTTCATAACTTCTTTTATCATACCTTATTAGTTCATGAGGTTGTTCAGTACTGCATGAATAAGTTATCATTGTACCCTAAACCCTAAACCAGTACTTTGCTAATATAACTAGCACAACTAATAATAATTAGACATTCAATAATCATTTAGGTTTGGGGTATAAACTAACAACCTCAATGGAGCACTGTACTGAACATGTATGTGTATAGTTTTTTTTTTAATTTATGGTAATTTCTTAGTATTCAAAGTTTGACGTTCATAATATAGAATTTCCAAATATATATGGCTGCTATGAAATCAATATCTAATCGAGCTTCTAATATAACAAGTATAATTGATATTACTAATAATATTATAATTAGGACAAAGTAGTAATATGAGACATGGTGGTTTAGGGTGCAGTACAACCCTAAACCTTGGGGAAGTCAATTCGTATAAATGTTAGATGATTTTATAGTTATGAGAGTACAATGGGTATTTAATGGGGGCCAATGAAATAATTAATTGAGTATTATACTTTTCATTCCTCTACCTTATATGGTTTAAGGAAATGCTCACTGAATGTACTAGCTGAATATTTGACAATCATAGTGGGAAATAGCTGAATACTTGACAATCATAGTGGGAAAAAGTGAAAAAGAGACAATGTGGTACATTAGAATAAAAGCGATATATATAACATTGAGTGAAAACGGTCTTGTAATAAGAAATATTACAGGAGTACTGCAATTTCAACCCATTGTCAGATTTGCAAAATGTGTAGGTCACAATCAACTATAGTAAAGAGAAATGTTTGTTCCAAAATCTCTTTTGTGACTAGAAAGGAATGCCAAAAAAACTCCGTGGTTCAAAGTAAACGTTTTAGACACGGTCCAAGACATCTACCCTAAATATATTCGGGTTGATCAAAGTAAACTCGAGGATGTCTCCCGCACACAACTGATTGGTGATAACGAAGGTCTCCCACCCTGATGCCAACCACGTTGTGACCTTCAGTTCAGTGCTGGCTTCTAATATCTGAGCTGTGCGCTCCAATTTAACCGCCATCACGGCCATGTTCTTTGGGCTAAGGAGGTAGACCTCGTCTCCATGAATCATGCGGCTATTCGAGTCCCAAAATTGTCCAGGAATCCTCTGCGCATACGTAGGTGACCAAATTGTGAACACTCTGAAATAAAACTGAAATAAAATAATAATAAAGGATTTTTTTTTTAAATCTCAAAGTTTAGGAAATATAATTATATTATTTCCTTTACAAATGTTTGACTAAAAGTTATATAATTTGCAAAAACAAATTCATAGGGGGCCTTACCAATGTCATCATATCATCTCGGTTGGCGTGTCTGGGGTCAAGGGATAAGTGCCATTGAACGACGTTGACTACGAATCGAGGATAGTGGGGTGCAAACCCGCACGTTTTGCATATTGGGCTTTCCACGATACTCGGGTTCCGCAAAATGCGCACGTGGAACTCCGAGTGTGCCCTCAAAGAAAAGAACAAGTGATCGCCCACTCGGATGTTGGTGTCTAGTATGAATGTTTTCAGGCCACCGTGACCATAGGCAAACACTCGGCAGCATCTCAGATGTTTAAAAAACTTGGTTACTGTCAATCGAATTGGCCAGAATTTTGCAGGATCTCCTTCCAATCTAAAGGTGACGTCCTCACGGAATTTTGACCCATAGTCCTCGACAAATTTGAAAGGAATCTCCTACAAGAGAGCCAATGACAGACATTTAGCTGGACTGCTCGACTAAAACAACATTTACAAAAGTCCAGCATTAATAGTCTGATTTAGCTCGAATCGAGCTAAATACTCGCGCAATTTGCGTTTTAGCTCGAGTCGAGCTAAATCAACCTGCAACCAGAATTGACAAAGTAATACAATCAAATATCGCGCAGATTGGGTTTTAGCTCAAATCGAGCTAAATGGGCAGAGTTTAGGGTTACCATGCTGAACCCCCACGGCCCGCTCACAAGCGCCATGACCATCGACCGGGTGACAGTCTTGTGGAAGAACGGGAGACTGGACTCTTTGTAGAACTCCGTGGCAACTTGGAGTAGACATTCAAATCTGGTCGCGGACGGATTTCCCTCCCCGTTTGGCATGCTAAACGGTGTTGTCATGATTATTCACAATCAAGGGTAATTATACACAATATTTGGAAATGAGTGCACACTCGATGATACTTAGTACCTGCATATTCAATGCCGGCGATTTTATAATTATCAAACATTCTAATGATTAAGATTTGCCCTCAGACTGAAAAGACTACAATTTTTCTTTTTGAAATACTTTACAAGTGTTACTATAACACCACTTATACGGTTTTCAACTGTATCGCATCAAGTTAATAAGAACTTACCAAATTGAAACGAAAACTTCAGAAACTTAAGCAACTGACATAAATTAAGTGAATCAAGTCAAAAAACAGACACAAACTTCAAAATTAGATTAGAAAACAAGCTAATAAACGACATCGAGCTAAACAACCATATCGAGCTAAAAGAACACCGTCAGTCCTAGACGTGAACAGACCACAATTCCTCAAACTGAATTATTTGAAACATAAAAGGAAGCAGATATTGGAAGTCTTACAGACTCACCTTAGTGCACAATGATCCACTAATAGACTCACTGACGTGCAAAGGTGAGACAGTGCTTAGTTCTGTCTTGACAAACTTACCTTCAAGATGTGTACTAACTATGAGGGACCTGCAACTACAGCTTCATACAACAATTAGTGGTACCATGATGAATCAGCAAAAGAAAACAAGCGTCCAGTACCTATAAAAGTAGTGACGGTCAACAATTTGCCAAAATAATGCTCACTCAAACAGTCTAATATAATTATTAAGAACTCACTGACAGAGTGACAATGAATCACAGTCACGAATTGAAGCGATTACAGAACTGCTAGAGAAAAACAGAACGTCTATAATACTATTAACTAGTTCATGAGGAGTTTTTTAAAATCACTCACCTGATTTGTACAGACAAACAGAAGTTGCAGAAACTGCAGGTGAATTTGTCAGTCTGTCGCATTCGCTCCGTGCTACCACAATGAAACTAACGTGCAGACAAGAAAACAAACTCGACGGAAGAGTAGCACTCGAATAGCGCGCACAATCGAAGTAGAAACCCAGTAACAAATTGCAGCAAAGGAAGAGCGAGGAGACTAAGCGCACACTGAGAAATGGTGCAACTGGCATGACAAACAACAGGAGAAGTTCAAAAGAGGGAGGGGTCCCCATGCACGCTGGCTGCGGGCAGAATGAGATGACTACGGGCAGATGTACGACGGGCAGGGGTGCTCGGGTGACAGCGAGTCGTGCCCCGCCACGTGTACACCTGGGCAGCTCGTGCCCGCCCGTCCTCGGGGAGTTCACTCTTTGTATCATTTGAGTATCACGTGTGAACAAAGGGTATTTAAAAGCACCCTAAAATTTAAAAATATTTTTTACTATAATTAGTAATATTTAAAGAATATTCTCATTTTTATTCTTGTAATGAATTGTGAACATCCTATATTAATGTAAATCATTTATAAAAATTATCTTCAAAGATTTATTTGGACCCTATCTTTGTTCGCACGTTGTTACGTAATATTTGGAAGTGACCTCCCCGGGCGCCCGTCCAAGCGGGCAGCTGCCTGAACGGGCATCGTCACTCTCGTGTCCACACAACAGCCCATTTGCTGGCTCGCTCGCTCCTGCTCCTCGCTTCCTGCTTGCTCGCATTCGCTCGGTGTTCCTTCTCGCTCGTTCTGCTTGGTCGTATTCGCTCGCTCCTGTTTCTTCTTGCTTTGTTGCGGCTGATCTGGGTTTAGGGTTGTAGACCAAGATTCTGAATTGCTGCTGCTACTTAAGGGGTATTGCTGCACCCTGATTACGGTATTGCTCCACGCTTGTAAGGGTATTGCTGCACGCTAGTTAGGGTTTTGGGTGCACGCTGCTGAGGTCTGCTAGAGCTGGAGATTACCAAGCTTTGCTAGTACTATCAGTTTCAATTTGCTCAGCAAGTTATCAGGTATGATTCTCTTCCCTATGTTTTGTGAATTGACAATGTTCTACGCACAATGTTTGCAAGTGTGATGTTTGATTCTGTAATTTTCTGCATCGCTGCTTGCACAATTTTAGCTCGATAGACATTTAGCTCGATGCTTTTTTAGCTCGATGCTTATTTAGCTCGATGCCGTATTAGCTCAATCTCCCCCATTTTTCCCAATTTAGCTCGACTCGAGCTAATTCTGCGCTCTCATCATTCAATGCACATAATTCCTCAGCAATTTAGCTCGATTCGAGCTAAATATTATAATATTCGTAGACTTAAATGCCATTAATTTCAGTAACTCGGCCCCGACTGTGTCAGTTTAGCTCGAATCGAGCTAAAATTTGTGCATTTCATTCAAAGTTTTGTTCAATTACGGCGATTATTCCGAGGCCAAAATGGATATTTAGCTCGACTCGAGCTAATTCTGCTACACTGTCGCATATTATCATTGAATTTTCCAGGATACCAGTCCAAATCAACTAAGAATCTAGCTCGACTCGAGCTTATTCCGCGCTTCCATCATGCAATGCACATGATTATTCTTGTATGTTGTGATAATGAAAGCTAAGATTTCTTTACAAACAACTTATACATTATTTATTCATCGACAATTTAGCTCGATTCGAGCTAAATATTGTCAAATTCGTAGTACCAGATGTTTTAATATTGATAAAGGCCGAACGGAATCTCCTACAAGGTTTTCCTAAGGGTATAATGCGCTGCGCTTATACAATATTCAACCATGCCAATAATCAATTTAGCTCGATTCGAGCTAAATGTCTTCACCATAATCGTTCGAATTGCAGCATCATAAGCTGATTATCCTTTGTCATAGTTTTTGAAGCCCGTCCGTGCTCTGGACGGTCGATTTAGCCTTGAGTTTTTCATTTTAGCTCGAGTCGAGCTAAATGTGATATATCCCGTGAACATGCTTTTCCAATTGGTCACATGTCTTGAAATCGCTCGTTAAGCTAACGTACCTGATATTGTGCTAATTTAGAGTTATGGCATGGACAGCAACTTGTGCTAGAATCGTTCGGGATGACCCCAATCCTCCTGCTGGAGAGCCTGACTCTGAAGTCGACATGGCAGTGCAGGAGGAACCAGCTGTTCCTAATGTAAGTCCTACTCGGTGCCATGTTCAAGTTTTCTGTTTTAATACCATCTGTTGGTCTCAATTTAGCTCGAGTCGAGCTAATTTGACAGATGCTTAATAAGTTATTTCCTTGATATCGTGGCAGATAACATTGAACCGATAATTGAGCTCCTGGTTTGAATTTAGCTCGAGTCGAGCTAATTTGTTCAATGTCTATAATTTGTTTTGCAGGTGACGGAGTCATTTGACAGGAGGACTCTGGAGGGCTTTCTCGATATCTTCCGGGTGGAGACCTCCCACCCGCTTGGACCGATTGCCTTGGACTTCGAGACATGGGGAACTTGTGGATACCCAAGCAGAATTCTATCCTGTCGTGGTCAATTAGACCCAAAGATAATACCCACTTTCTCTTCTATCAACAGTCTGGGGCACATGGGGGGGCGTTCCTTCCCCTCTGTCTAGATGCTTATATTTCTCTCGTGACGTCTGAGGATGCCTACCTCCTTGTTAAGTTCGAGACGTCCGAGGTGTCGACTTATGTATTCACCATCGTGTTCCCGCCCAATGAAGTCAGATTCTCCCACAATTTCGTCCATGAATATTTGATTGAGAAGGCGGAGCCGTCTCAAATTCATCATCTTGAGACCAAGTTACTCCCCGTCCTCACCTCTCCAAAAGCCTTTGTCAGGTCCTACAGTCCGTATACTGCTCAGATTTGGAAGTCACTGTCCGAATTCGAAGCACGCCGGAAGGGAAAGGCATCATCCAGGAGGCCAAGCTCGTTTGCATTGCAGGCGAGGTCTACGTCAGGGACCGCTCGATCAGGTTTGGGGACACCTGGAGCAATTCCTGGCGGTCCGAGTAACAAGCGCCCGAACCCAGATGCGTGCAGTTCTGGCTCCAAACGATCTAGAGGAAGCATGGGTGACAGCGCACTGACTTCCGTGAATCTTACAATGAAGGCGGCGGTGACCGAGAAAGAAATTGATTACGAGGAAGCCCGCAAGTCACTCCAAAAGTATTGGGAGAAGTGCGCCGACTGCTATATCTTTGGGAGGGACAAGCCGGTGGATTTTGACATCGACCGCCTGGATCGTGCGGAAGAGAGATACATTATCCGATCGCTGCAGGCGTCTGGAGTAGCGCACTACAAGAATATCCTTACCCATGCAGTTGACGTCAGTGGCAGGCAGACAATTTGCATTATGCCTATTCTTGACGAGGCGCCGGAGGAATGGGATTGGAATGAGCTAGTGCACTCGTCTTGTAGGTTTCGGATCATCGACGGGCAGCATCATGTTGAAGCTGCAAAAGAGTTGATCCGTGATCAGAAAGTTGACGATGCAAAAATCAAAGCGCTGAAGACGTGGAGGGCGCACGTTGTTTGGCATAAGAAGGCGGCCAAGATTATGGAAGTTTCCGCAATGGCAAACATTTTAAACAACGCTTGCATTTTCACTCCTTCATGGGCAACGAATATCATGGGGGCCAGGAGTGTTTGGGTGGATTATGGGCGTCCTTTGAAGGTGAAGAAGCCCCATGGTCGTGAATCGGCCGATGACATAGTAAACCGGAAAAACTATGAGGTACGTATTGATCCGGCGTAGCCACACTTCATCCCTCGCTCCCTTATATTTGGTTTCTGATTAAGGCTGGAAGGTCGTGGATGGTTTAGCTCGACTCGAGCTAAAGTTTGCATTTGAATCCCCGCTTTTATGGCCATGTCGTTCTGCACTCTCTCACAGCAGTTTCATTTGTACAGGAATTTGTGGCTGCAATGGTGAAGCGGTTCGTGAGCATCAACACGAACAACGCGAAGGACAAAATTATCAGACCTTCGGACCTCCGGAACGAGCTGCTCATTATTACGTCTTCTGAAGAGGTCTACCAGTTGTGGGCGAGGTTCATCGTCGATTATGGAATGGGAGAGTTGATCGACCCCGACACTGAAGTGAAATTCAATCAGGCCAAGGATTGGGAGTCAGCTTCAAAGAAATTTACTTTGAACCGGGAGTTCTTTAAGGCGATGGGGCAGCTGGCCGAGCGGGATTTGAAGATAATGGCGTTGCATCTTCTGAACGAGACTCCCGGTCGAACATTGAAGTATCCGAAGGTGATTGTGAAAAAGCCCACGAAGAACTAAATCCACTGCATGTCCGCAAAGCAGTGGGTTGAGAACCGGAAGAGGAAGAACACCGTCGCCAGTGAGTTGCACAATCTGCAGCCGTCGCTTGGGTTGTTCGACTCCGAGTGGAATTTTGACGTAGAAAAGTGGAAGCAGTTCAAGGTGGATTACAATTTGTCGCGTCAGACAATGGCGATGTTACTCTCTGTTCCGGGTAATTCCTTCTTCTCCGCGTATCGGCAGAAGAAGGCGAAGAATAAGAGAGTGGAAGAGATTTCCGAGTACGCAGCGGAATTCTTCAAGAAATTTCTGGATGTCAAGGGGACATTCGAGCCGCGAACTCCGGTTCTTCACACTCGGCTTTTCGACTCATCCGAGTTTAAATTCGGCGCGTGGGACGGAGATTATGCATGGGGCGACTCCAGGTGTGCCATTGGCATCATCGATCTCCGTTGTGTTCCTGGCAGTGGAAGTAAATCGGATGATACAGAGAATCCCTACTTCAAGGAGTTCCTTGATACGTACATGGACTCGGTGTCGGACCCGTCTCTGAAGAACCCCCATGTTTGGCTTTGGATAACCGAGAACGTTGATCGACAGTGCCAAGCCATTGTATACGCGAACAAGATAAAGGATGAGTATGCACACAAGGCTTCGTAGTATATGCCATGCAGTAACAAGCGCCTGAACGGTATCCCGGAGGGTAAGGTGTTAGAGAAGCATATGGTTCCGTTGCTCTTTCTTGTAAAGAAGGGAAGCAATATGGGCGATATCCTGGACCGAATTCCGCCCACTTTCTATGCTCCCGATTTGCCGCTCTACTCGAAGGCCGGTATGTATAGGGAACACGACTTCGGCGTGAAGATGACGGAGCTACGCTTGGAATTCTAGCTACTGTCGTGTTTTGAAGATGTTCTCTTTTCCCAACGATAAATTTTTGTCGCTGATGGCGGGATCCAAGCCCATGCTGGCGGGAATTGTACGTTCTTCTGCACCTTTCTTTGCAATCATTTGTTTAGCTCAAGTCGAGCTAAAACTGCATCCCAAAAGTGAATGTGAATTTGTCTCACATATGTGTGCGTGAATCTTGCTCTGTTCCCTTGACTCATAATTAGCTCGATTCAAGCTAAACTTTGGATTGGTGCTTTCAATCGCTTGTTGATCGTGTTTTACGTTAGTATTACCATTCTTCTACTTACGTTTCTGATTTCCATGTTCCGCAAATGTGTCAGCTCGAGACGCACGTTGTTCTCAATGCCTCTGAGGCTGATGTTTACGTGAAAACGGCTACGGATTATCGGGACTTGGATTACAATGACTTCAGCGTGGCCGCTTATGTCAATCCCGCTGCCAATCTCGGGCCCAAACCTGGTTCGGGCAATGCAGCGGGTAGGAAGGGCAAGTCCAGCAAGGGAACGAAGAAGAGCGCGCGTGGAGCATCGCGGAAATCATCGGCTAGACGACCTGTTGACGATGGTAATAGTTCATCATCGTTCTCGGAGGACGATATTGAGTCGCATGCTGGCCCCTTGACCCCGACGGCAAAGTTGGTCTCTCCGGAGGCCTCCGAGTCCGTTTGGCACGTCTCCCATCGTCTTGATGCCCCGGTCATCGACTAGTCGAACGTGCCCGTTCCAGCCGATAGTCGGCGCGCTCCCTCTCGTGGTCGTGCTGCGTCCGGGTCTCATGGTCGTGGTGCGGGTCGGTCTTCTTCTGCCCCTCGCAGTGGCCGCGGTCGCGGTCGCGTTCCCGCTCCGCAGGGTGCAGCGACTGGACGGGCGTCTTCCCTGCCGCCAAGTGATGACGGTCGTCGGTCCAGAGCCGTTGTCGTGCATGGTGCGCCATCGGTTCAAAGATCTCTATTGGCAAATTATGCCGAATGTGATCGCGAGGGGGACGTGGAGGGTCGTGAACCGCGCCTGCAACGCAAGCCCCGTAAGCAGTCAAGCGGTGCTGATTTAGCTCGAGTCGAGCTAAACGCTGCTCATACGACGGCTCACACCCCGCTGCTTGTCAGCGAATCGTCTGAGGACAGCGATAGTACTGATGAGGACTTAGCCCGTCAGGAGAAGCGCACGAAGCATGTCAACGATCAAGCCAGGCCAGCGGATCATGAATCGGATGGCGACTACAATGTTCAGCTGGGGCAGGAGCGCATACCACGTGAATCCGGGACATCTGATAGTGACGAGGGCGACAGTGATAGCTGCAATGACGAGGAGGGCCACGGTGATGGCGGCAATGACGAGGAGTGCGACGGTGATGGCGGCAATGACTACCACGATCCCGAGCCTATGAATTTGGGGATGGAGGTCGCGAATACCCCATTGGCCCCTGAGGAGAATTTGAGTGCTCCAGCGGTCCCGACGCCTGTCGAATCGGCTGCAACCGGTCGTCCCTTGAATCGGACCTCTGGTCACGTGTTCAAGGGCAAGTATGACGCCTGGTGGAAGAAGGGAGTATGGAGACCGGAGGACACGCCTGAGGACAATGTTGAGATCAAGTTCTACGACTTCTCAGAGGAGCCGGAATCTCCAGTGCCTGACGATGTTGATCTTCTCGTGGGTCCAATGGGGCCTGAAGAGGTCGGTGAGCCATCACAGCCCAGAGTGAAGGTTGAGTGCCTCAGCCCTACTCTCAGCAAATAAGAGAAGCGGGCGCAGAAGCAAAAGGAGAAGGAAGAGAAGCGGGCCGTCAAAGAATTCAACAGGAAGAATGAGCTCGAAATTGAGCGCCAGGTGAGGGAGAGGCAGGAGGCAGCGCGCGAGAGACAGAGGCTCGATGATATTGCTGCTCAGAATGCACGAGCTGATAAAATTGAGTCGATAGTTATGAGCAGTCAGTCTGAAACTCGGGAGAAGTTTGGCCAACTAGAAACAGCTTTATTCCGCCTTGGCAATTATCTACAGTCAGCTGTCCCAATGATTCAGCCAATTGCCTCATATAACCTTGATCAGCCTTACCTGAGCATCTGTGGGATAGCGACAAATGATGTCGTGGCCACAACTCCTGCTTTCCCCATCCCACCTGATGGATGCTCCGTCGATGTCCCACCAGTCACGAATGCGCCCGCACGTCTTCCGCGTGACGAGCATTCTCCTTTGGATGGACCGACCTTGCGGGATGAAGTTCGCGAGCATGTGACGCCCCCACTCTCGGTCGAGCCCGCAGCAGTCATTGAGGAGGAGGATTTTCTTGAGTTCGATGACGTCGGACGTAGCGCGTGTGAGGTGGGGGTGGTGCGGACTTCAGGTGGTCAATGCACTCCGGAATCTGGAATGCCGATCGCACTTTCCCCAGCGCGAGAGGGCGAGTATCTGCTTGACACGCCGGACGAGCGGAACGACGAGGTCGACTACGAAGTCAGTGGTCAACCGCCGGCGCATGAGGATGTCGACGACGGTGTTGCATCTGCCACCCCGATTCCCATGCCAGAGAAGGGGGAGTGTGCACATGAGACGGCTGTGGAGCCGACTGATGGGCAGGAGGAGAAAGGGGATGATCCTGCCAGAGGCAGCCTTGAGGAGTCCACGGTTTATGTGACTGCATCGGAGCGCTTCAGATCTTTTGAGACTGCACCGACGAACTTTGAGGTTAGCTCCTTTGTTCTCTACATATTTAACTTCGCGCTGATGGCTGGTGACGGCAGTTGCTCTGCTGTTCCGGTTTCCTTTTTTTCTTCCCGTGTAGTTTTCTTAATGCCGGCGCTCCTTGTTTTTCAGGAGTCCGGCAGGGGTGGAGGCGATTAGGTCGTGGAATTGTCTCCCTTATTGGATGTTGTGGCTCATTTTGTAGTTTGTACTTAGAGACACATTATTCAATAAATAGAGACCTTTTTTGTCTTAAACACTTGCCGTGTCGCGTGCGTCCGCGTCCTTCTCATCACTGGGCCCTAAACTCCCTCGTTTTCTATCAGGCCACCCCTTTGAAAACCATATTCCGTCCGGTTGCTTCGAAGTCCCCCGTCGACCACCTCATGTTGCGAGGGGGTGTCGCGGTCCAGTCCTTCTCAATCACTGCTGGCAGTCAATTGCATGCTTCAGCATTTTGCAAGGTAACACTCCCCTTGTTTTAATACCATTTGCTATTGTCACTTGTTGTCTTGCTGCAGGCAAGACAATCCGAACATCCTCTAGCGCATATTTCGCCTGAACAACCTATAACGCGTATTTCGCCCAGTCAAATGCGAGCCCGGCCCAAGTGGTTGAATGTGGTGTTGGAGTTGAACGGGGTCCTGTGTCACACTGTCCCAATGCCTGAGGCACCCACACAGATCCTTCGTTTTCCGGATTCGAAACACCCTCCCGTTATTTCCTCCACGGTCCCGACGTTAGTTGCTGGCACAGCCGTCTACTGTCATCCTGGGCTTAGCGTGTTCCTACGTTTTTTATCTCTCTTTGCTCACATCCACGTCTGGAGCACAGCGGATCGGAAGGTTGTGTCCGGTCTATGCTCCTTCTTGTTCTCTAAGTCCAAGACTGCCCCTGAAGTTGTCTTGGCTTCCAACCAGTGCGATTTTGTACTCCTTAAGGATTGCAAGAAAGCCATGCACCCCAGCACAAAAGATCCCATCCTCCTAAAATACCTGTGACGCCGTCTGTACCCTAGGAAGGATGCCAATTTCAATGACCGTAACTTGCTCATTGTCGACAGCAATCCTAAGAGTTGCTTAGTGGTTCCTACTCAAAACACTATTTTTCCTGATCCCTGGATTCATTCAGATCCGGAGGCATCTAATTCGGAGAATACGTACTTATGCAAGACGTTAAGCGAGTTGATTCTGGCCGTGCATTTGAATGGTCCGGAGAAGTTCTATGACACAATGCGTTGCCGTAGACCCTCGCAGAATGATCTTTCTAAGGACTCGGACTTCTATAAATACTTGAGCCGTCAGCTTCAGTCTTCTTTGAATCAGGATCTCATCAACAGAATAAAATTGCCGTGATTACTTTGATTTTTGGTACTTTTTGAAATTTCTCCAAGTGTTTAATATTGAAAGTCTGTCATTCTTGAATATGAAGACGGTCTCTGGAATGTTTGGTGAATTTGCCCTTGATTGATAGGAGTAAATGTGTGCTTTTATAGGGCATAACTTCCATTTCTCCGTCATGGACTCAACGTGTGGATGTGGTGTCTATATCATTCAGGTTGCTTCTTCAGGACGTCAGCTGCGTTCCGCTCCCTCGTCTGCTCGGGATGCCAATCCTCAAATTGGTCCCTCTACGGTGTCCAATCCCTCCTTCACAAGTGGAGACTCGAGGACTTTCTCGGAGAGGAGGCGGGGCATTTTGATCTACCCTGCTCCGGACGACGCGTCGGCTGTGGATTACACCAAGGAGGACATGGAAGATGACGAGGATGGTGTGGTGGACAGTCCTCTGATTCAGCATTTGCCGGGGACGGAATCCCATCCACCTCCAATTGGTGGTGGACTCGCAAATCTCAAAGCTGATCCGTCCGCTACAACTGTATGGCACTCCCTTCCGGATGATCAGATGCCCCGGATGTCGTTGGACCCTCGGGCAGTGGAAGCTGACAGTCTGGTGCGGAACCCAATGGTCGAAGTCAGCGCGGATTTAGCTCGAGTCGAGCTAAATGGAACTCTGCCAATGGCAGCGGCTGGTGTTACTATGTCTTTTGGGGCAGACGCTCACCTTGTATCATCACGGTCATTGGCTGGGACTCATCGTCTGTTTCGGCAGTGTGCTGTGAAGCGGTATAGATATGATGCGTTTCTGGAGGGGGTCGAGGCTAGATCTTCTAAATACTATCGTAGTGAGGAAGTCCTATCCACCCACAAGGATCATGGTGGGGATTCCACTGCTCGTCCCCGTAGTGCTGTGTAGATAGTACTAGGCTGATGCCCCTGAGGTCTACATTTACACCAGTACTTTGTTTTTGGACTTATATATCAATAAAATTCTCTCTTTGAGGATCACACACCTTGGCTTGGTCATCGTTCAATTGGTCATTTTGTCTTTTTATTTTGAGAATATTCTTCCATTTTTATAATAGTCTGTTTATTTGATAATAAATCTCGTTAGATGGCTTCTAAATGGGGGCCTACCAAATTACCAAATTCTCTATATATTCCCATTATAACGAAATAAGTGTTCAATCACCTTGAAAATGCCTCAAAAAAGCACTACTGGCAACTTAGCTGGTTCGTAGACCCTACAGTAGTATCAACGTTCCAATTTGCTACAAAATAGAACACTACGACCAACCACCTATTGCGGCTGAAAGGAATTCCACTCCGGATTGTATCCGGAATTATGTATCCAGCTGGTCTAGTTCTGCTGCTAGCACATTGAAGCACGTGTCCAAACGTTTGTTTGAAACACGTTTAATGAATGCAAAAAATTGCTTTTCACTATTACACAACTTTGACGTGAAAACTGTGGTCAACCTTGAGCCCAACTTCAGAGATTGCACGTGAAGTTGTGAACGACTCTCAGACGATGAATCAAACATCAGCGATTGGATATTAAAAAAATATGCATCTAAGCAACCTAACAAGAAAACACGAGTACATATTATGTTCTTGAAGATATTTCGGAGCTCTAAGAGCTGATTGATCGAGCTAGAAGCATGAATTAGATTGAATGACATCGAAAAGTAACAAAACCAATTGAATACCTCGACTTTAAGTTTCTAACAGTGAAGAGTCACGTTGCCACCAGGCATAAAGCACATTCACAAGTCGAAACGCATTAATTAATAAAATGCACTCATCAGATTGTAGTGATCGAACCGAGCTATCAATTAATGTTTAATCCACTCCACGCCAGACGCCGCACTCTCCCGGCAGTGCTGTTATAAACAATTATTAAGTTTCCAATCCTTCACGATCATTTTTAGCAAATCATGAGATAACAAGCAACGGTCTCGAAGAAACTATGAAAACTGTACAAAAGCTTCCTAAGGTGTTCTCACAAATCAAAACGCATCAGATTGTAATGTACCGCGCACTTTTCAATTAATTGATTTAATTACTCCAGACGCCGCACTCTCCCGTTATAAACAATCATTGAGCTTCCAATTTCTTCACAAGAATATTTGAGATAACGAGCAGCGAAAAGAAAATATGAAAATTGAACAAGAGCTAAGTTCCTGGTTCTTGATTTACACCAGCTCTGCGATTCTGATTCCAACAAGCATAAAATTCTCTCATTAGTCACAACGCATTGATCTTCAAGAATGTAGTGAACCGCGCCATAACAGGAAAATGCAAGACGCCGAACTCTCCCGATACAAATAATTGATGAGCTTCCAATTCTTCACGAGAAAATTTAGCAAATGAGATAACAAGCAACCGGAAGAAAATACAATAGCTATTCTCACAAGTCAAAACGCATTGATCTCATCAGATTGTAGTGAACCGCGCACTCAATTAATTGATTTAATCACTCCAGACACGGCACTCTCCTCATATAAACAGTCGTTGAACTTCCAATTCTTCACGAGAATATTTATAAGAAGCAGTGGCAAGAAAATATGAAAATCGTACAAGAGCTTTCCTCCTTCTTCAATGATCCGAGCGAGCATCCAATTTCGTTCTATCAATCACAGCGCAAAAAATGAATAAGCTCGCGAAGGAAACAGGCTCTATAAGTAATTTGGATTAGAACGAACCGATCGTGCTCGTAAAACGATTTGGTCACGCTGCAATCGACTATGAGACAGAATCCGTTATTGGAAAGAATTTATTCACTGGATTTCGAGGCGTGAGAAGCACGCTTTTATGGACGTTGAGCTTCAGGCGGCAAGGAAATGCGGTGCAGGCAAAGAAGAGGAGCTTCAATGCTTGGAGAAAGGCTCGCCATAGCCGCGGGCGTCCGGCAAGTCTATACGTAGTCAAGGCTGCGCGTCAAATACCGTTCGTTCCACCGTCGAATCGTCGAGCCGTTGACAGCAGCATTTTGAACAGCAAGTACAGTTGGACCTCTTTCCAATGTTGTGGAACAGTCACAATGGTCTAAACCTCGAGGGACCACTCTCCATTGCATGCATGGAGCACTGTTACAGTGCAAAAAGAAAACTCTGGTCATAGGTTTGACACTCGAACACTGTTTTTAGAATGTGACAAGTGGAAGCTACATATGTACACTGTACACCATGGGACATATTTTTTGTGGCTGAACAAACCCCTCAATTATTTCGGAACGTACCAAATTATGACGATGTTATTGTAAGTTACAAGCAATACATAGGTGACAAGTAATTTCTATGAATAACATAAGGTTCTTTAGTCCTTGTGAGTTGTACTTAGGAATAAGAATTGTTGCACGAGAATTGATGTAGTGGATTCTAGAATATTGGACATGTCACGTATTTGTTCACCTAAAGAATGATGGTGGAGAGTTGGAAGTTCACAATAGCCCTGCCTCAAGAATCACATGTTTTGAATTTTTTATCTTTCATGCAGTGAGAGCAAAGGAGTAAACCCTGGCAAGTTTACTCATTCACTACCAGCAATTATGCTTTGTCTGTGCTTGATAACTACTTTAGTGCGTTGGAGACAATCTGGAACCTTAATCTATGTATTTTGATCATGTTGATCATGGATTTTGATCATGTATATACTTTCTAGGAATCAAAATACTCACCCTCTACTCACTTAATCCATGGATTTGCATCATAGTCAACATACTCCCTTTGTAATCACGGGATTAAACTCAATCCATGAATTTCAATGAAAATAATGCTTAATCTGTAGATTTCAATGAAAGCGAGGTCTTTTTGTGGAATAGAGGGAGTAAATTTGAGAAAAAATTCAACAATATATTATAATGAAAATCTTCACATATTATATTCATTAAAAGAAATTTCAATAAAAATTTATCAATAAATTTCTTGGAATTGAAACTAAAATAATTTCTAAATTTTGAGTTTCAAAATACTATTAGATCATTGGTGATGGCAATAGAGTTAACCGAAAAGAAGGCCATGGAACCTCCCTTTTCAACCTTCTTTCAAGCGCTCTTTTGAGCTCCCTTGAGCTATGTTTGGGTTGAATAGTGTCGTGTCATAACTTGTCCCCTTGTGGGCCATGGGCTTGGAGCTTTGGTAGGGGTGTGGAAGTCATTGCGAGGTGTGGAGAATAATGACAGTGGCTTGCTTTAGATTGTCTCCCAACTCATCTTGAACTAGTTTTTGGTCTATTTATATTTCAATAAGAGTTCAAGAGGAGTTCAAGAGGAATTTGCTAAAACTTTCCTCTTTGAGCTGACTTTTCAGTTAACTCTAATGTAACATAAAATTAAACGTAAACATACAATCTAAAATCCAAAACCTACAATTTCAATTTACACATCAATTCCCAAATATTCTTTCATCTTGTTATACATACAAATTATAACAAATCTGTGCAAGTTTTAAAAAATGAAGAGATCTTGTCTTCTTCAAGGGTTAACCCCTAAATGTACAAGGATGTCCTTGGAATTGACGATTTAAGAGAAATCACCATAAAGTACTATTTAGAAGAATATTTTGGAATTGATATACTAATGAAAGTTCTAGATTTTTAATTTTAGATTTCATCCATATGGTTCAATTCACCAATATACTATCATCAATATTTAATAATAAATTTTGAAATTTGAAATTTGAAATTTCTTTTAAATTTGAATACAAAATTGTTTTAAATATTTCTTGAGTAAAATATGTTGAAATGAATTCAAAATGAGATACTCTTAAACAAGGTTTTTGTGTTCCTTAAATCTATGACCTCATTTTTGCAAGGTCACTTTTGAACTACAATTAATGCAATTTTGGCTCGGTCAACAACTTGACATACTTCTACATTTATAATTTTAGAAAAATATGTTCTCAAGTATCAATGAATCCAACTATTAAATAGGATAACAACTTGGTGAAGTATCTCCAAAAAAAATTAGATAACTTTCATCCAAGCATTGATGGGAACGTAGAGTGAGTTTGAATCTATTAGTCGTTCAAAAACTAGATGCTATGACATTTTGGAGTTAAAAAGAAATAGCTTGATAAATAAACCATATCATTAAAATGTTTGTGCTTGGGCTTAACATTAGTTCTCATAAACAACTCTAATTCATTCATTTCACTAATTAAACCCTAAACGTCCACGCATCCAGTTTCTAGATGTTTGTTGGTCAAACCCAATTTTGATCTTGAAGATGACTTTTGTTGCTAATACACCACCAAAGAAAATGAAGTTTATTAAGTCTAGTTTGTACTCCACTTTTCAAATCTTAAAAATTCCAATTATTGAGTATTTTATTGCTTGTGCAAGCTGTGTAGCTCAAGGTTTGAATTACACTACATAGGATGTTCACCTTTCGAATTTCAAAATTTAAATAAAAAATTTCTATGGAAAACATATCATGTGATTCTCCATTGTAATATGGAAAACATATCATGTGATTCTCCATTGTAATTTGTACCTGCTCCCAAAAAAAAAAAAAAAAATTTTAAAGCTCTTTTGTAATAAAAATTATTTTTTGAAGTATTTGACTTAAAATTTTGTTAATAAGGCCGTATTAAATCAAAAAAATCTGAAAATTTCAAGACTGATAGCAAACATTCAATTCCATGCATGAAAAATACTACAAAATATATTTTGATAAATCTTGAAGGCTAAATTGTGTAGTTTGACTTTCCTACAAAGGAGTGGTACATTTAAGGGTTAAAGTTGTGTAACACCAATACAACATTGGTAGAAATCAATAACTCAATATTGACATGTGTGAATTCTAAATGTTTTGAATTACGTGATCTTATTGTTGTCCCTCTGTATTATAGTATGCTTGCAAAGTCCCAATTTCAAGGTGGCAAACAAAGATTGATTATATATAAATGACTTGTCACATGTTCATTCCTTGAAACACTAACACCATGATGTTATGGAGTCTCATAATATGAATGGTAGGCTATTAGAGCATCGTCACCTGTTGTTCAATATACATGACAACGGCATCTTTTTCATGAAAAGAATGCAATTAATACTTAGACCCTCTAAAATATTCTCTTTGCCCCTGCAAATACTACTTTTTCTTTTACAATTAGTAACTTGAATAATAGACGATGAAGGTTATTTTTGCTTTTGCACACTAGGAGAGAAGTGATTGATTGAAAGTCAATATAACGAGTTACACAGGCACATGGAATAATCAAGTGATTTACTCTCTAAATAAGTGGTCCAGTCTCTAAATAAGTGGTCCCCATTAGTGATGAAGTTTTAATGTGATAGAATTTATCCAGTACGAGTGGAGATGCCCTAAGTTAATCGCTTTAGGAAGAAGCAATGACAGCTTTTGCATGGCACAGCCTGCGTAATGCAACAGTTGTTACTGTTATGTCCCTACCTTGGACCCTACTTTGGACCCTACCTTGGACCTTACTTTGGTCCCTACCTTGGGCCCTACTTTGGTCCCTACAGGTGGATGTCTTGAGTTCAACAAGTGGAATATGTTAGGACGGCCTCCGTGTAGAGGAAAAAAAACCCGTAGCTGATGTCATGTAGAGCATGTTTGTTCAAAATTCAAGGTCTTTTATTAATACTTTTACCATGTGGTATTATATGTTTGGTGTAGCAGGTCCTTCTGGATGAAGTTCAGTTATTACCGGTCTTGTAAACCAGAAATGCAAGACCATAACACCTGCATGTCAACCTTGATGCATCAACCTTCCTATTGATATGACGTCACACATGTAGGTTCAAGCTCTACATAAAAAGTTGTCCTTGCTCCATGTGTAAGATGTACTCTCTTAGAGCATCTTCTTTGGGGCTTGCCAAGAGTTTGACACACTCCAAAAGTAGATGAAAATTGCTAAGAGCTCTTTCAAAAAGCTTTTTGACACTTTATAATAACGTGTGAAAAATGACACTTCAAATCTAATTTTAGTTGACTATATTTGACATACTACTTGTGATTGGTCCATTGACTATTTGATGTACACTATTGATGTTTTAAAAGCGTTTGTGGGTGGGGAATTTTAAGTTGAAGGACTCTTTAAATATAGATGAGTAATTTTAGCCATGTCATTTTTAGCGTGCAATGTTGGAGATGCTCTTACATGCTTAACTTAATGAACCCCGACCCCCCCAGGACATTAATGCAATCACTGTTCACCCATGGGCCTCATTTTTTGAAATTTCCATTTTGGACACTGTAGGGTCTTTTTTTGGCAATTTTCTTTTGCTAATTTGGGGCCTACGGTCCAAATTTTCTCTAAAGGGACCCTTTTGGAAAATTTAAACCCTTGGAAGAGGAGGTTATTTTTTAAGGTGGGCCCCTACATGTTCAAAATAGGGGACAATTTTTGTCCTCTTGCATTAACGCCCACGGAGCCTGGGGGATTTAGAGAAATTCCATAATGAATACACTCAACACTCTATTATATCACCCCTTTGATTCATGTACACGAGTTCATGACTTTGACATATGGAGAAAAAAAAAAAAAACAGATTTTTCCTTAAAACACTCTCTAAAAAGTATGATGTATGAAGAACTGTGTGTTGAACTACCCTAAGCAACCTTAGAGCACAGTCTGGGAAGTTTTTGAGCTTTACCGGTTACTTTCCTTTCATTCTAAGATTGAACCAGTTTTTCAAGTGTGGAGTCCGGTTATTTTCTCTACTTAATATATAAAATAGAAATTTTTAAGCTTTTTCACCCGGTTTTTAGCCGCTCATTCTAAATTCCAATCGGTTTTTTACAAAATCAACCGGCTCATCTTACACTAGCTGCCGGTTCTCCCCGTTCATTGCCTTAGAGCATGCTCAGCAACTCAAGTCCACTGAGCAATCATTTGAGGGCCACTTTCAACTTAAAGAAATGTTAAACTTGAAGTAGCCCAACAACACTCCTTGTGCAAACACGAAGGCAACTTATTAAAAGAGGATTTGATGAAGAGGATTTGATGGCCTCGACGCATGTGCCATTGAACACTCTTCTAGTTCATTATCTAACTATTGATTTGGCAAATATTTTTGCTTGTTGTAGGTAATTTGATGGCCTCGACGCATGTGTCATCGTATACTCTTTTAGTTCATTATCTAACTATTGATTTGGCAAAGATTTTTGCTTAGTGTGAGTAATGTGCTTGCACTGAAGCTTCTGTAGATAGCGGAGACGCATGTGTCATTGAATACTCTTTTAGTTCATTATCTAACTATTGATTTGACAAAGATTTTTGCTTAGTGTGAGTAATGTGCTAGCACCGAAGCTTCTGTGGACGGCGGAGTAAGACGCAAAACGTGATGTTGCCACCTCATCTTGGTATGAGGCTCGGTGCTTCTGGGGATAGAGTTAAGCCTCATTAGCCAGGCACTAAGACTTGATTTGGCAACCCCTGCTTACCTTAAACTACGTGATACACATGGCACTGTGCAATGGTCTGAAATTGCTTTATTGGGCCTTGAACCGAAGTTCCAAGAAAATCAAACAGTGATAAGTATTAATCATAAGCTCATTATGAGTGCCCGTACAAGATGATCTAGATCAAATGACAATGATGACACATCATGAAAACGAATTACTGAATAAAATGCACAATCAGAGTCTGCATTTCGTGGCTCAAGGCAACGATGGCGGTTGTCATGCAATGGATTTTGTACATTAGTTTGCTCGTACGAACAAGGATGACGCATTGTGAAAACAAATTTACTGAATAAAATGCACTGTAATCGGAGTCTGCGTTTCGTGGCTCAAGGCAACGATGGCGGTTGTCATGCGACGTTTGTTCGTACGCAAGGAGACGTGTAAATTTTATAATGTGCCATTGACATTGCTTAAAGGTTTGTCTTGGTCCAGTTTGCATTTTCGAGAATCACTGCAATCGAGGACTGTAAAACAAACCTAGTATCAATGTTGTTTTTTCAGGCGATTTTAAACTTTTGACAGCTGCTTGTAGAAGCTAAAAAATCACCAGAAAAAGAAAAAAAAACACAAGTAGTAGGTTGAGGAGCATCTTTCGCAATTTGATTCAACGGTAGCGACAAATTGAATGAAGTCAAACTCAAGAGTTCGAGAAAGGATAACCCCAATGATTCAGTTTGGCCATCTACAGTTACATGGACATGAAACTTTTTAGTAGTTTTTAGGGTTTAGGGTTTAGGAGTGATTATGTGGTTCTTTTTCCAAGAGAATCGCACCAGAAAGGTAGTGGAGATCTTGACGTCCTTGAATTTTACACTGAGATGCTTTGTACGTCAGGAGTGCCATGTTTCCTTGAGAGCACATGAAATGGCAATGGAGAATTTTCAATCTGCAATCCTCAATTCTCATGCAGAACAAGCCTGCCATGGTCTAAGACAATTGTGGGATTTCTCCACATATCTTGCAAAAATCCTACGGCTGTCTAGAACATGGTAAGCAGTGATCGCACTATTTGTTTATTTGGGACTTTTCCATCATGTTGGGACTTTTTGAAATCTACAATTGGCATAGATCCAGTAGGCAATTTCGGATCTATGCCAGTTGTAGATTTCAAAAAGTTCCAATATGGTGGAAAAGTCCCAACTAAACGAATATTGCCATCAGTGTTTTTGAGGCCATCAAACGTAGGGTGTCACCTATTTGTCACCTACTTACTATGCACGATACTCATTTTGATAAGGTGGAGGCACCAATACCTGTCAGTTTAACCCCTAAAGGACCGGAGTGTTTTTCCTCCAAAAACACTCCAATGCTGCCATTTTTACTCCCCCATGCAAAAAATCCAAAAGAATGTTATTTTTTACCTTCTAACCATAAGATCTTGTCCTAAACTATTTGAAAAACATACACAACAAATTTCGTTGATTTTGACCGCACGGATTGCAAGATAATTGCGTTTGATGCAAGAAAACACCCCAAAAAAACACATGCCCGAAAATTTCAAATGCGTTTGACCACAGCTACATCAAAAAAACCTCACTACCGAAACTTGTCGCACTTAACTTTCACATTCTATATGATGTTACTTAGTTGTGTACCAATTTTCGTTGCATTTGGAGATGTTTAGGATGTTGAATAACACCTTGCACTTGTTGGGGGTTTAAAAGTTCAGAAAAGACTATATGTTTTTGGAATTGCAATATTTTCGACTTTCTTTATTTAAAATACAAATCCGAGCGGTGAAACACAAGTACATTCCACCCTCTACAAAATGGCGAAAAAAAATTTGAAAAAAAAAAAAATCTCCAAGTTTTAGAAGACATGTAGAACATTTTCTAAGAATTTTGGGGGTTAGGGGGGAAATAAAGGGTGGAGGAAGGGAATTGAAGTGCCAACCCATTCCAATGTTCATGACCCCACTAACTCTAAAAGTACACTGCCACTTGGCAGTCCCTTATTGGTCGATTTTTGTTTTTTGTTTTTAAAAATGATTTTAATTTTCAAAATTTTAAATAATATTTTTAATTATCAAATTGAACTTTTAGTTTAAAATAATATTTTTAATTAAAAATAATACTTTTCAGTTTAAAATAATAATTTTTATTTATAAAAAATTAATTTTTAATTTTTTTTATGAGTTTGGGAAACGGGGTGGTCTTCTGCCCCCCACAGTCCACCCCATTTGCCCATCTTGTTGCCCCCCCCTAAAATTCAACTATTTCTCTATTGCCCCGCTGCCCTTTCTCCCGAAAAAAACACATTTCCCCTCATAACTTTCACATACGGTGTCGGAATTCCAAAAAAAAAGAATCCCCATTTTCGTGGCACATTGGGGAATCTACTATTAAATTTCCTTCAAAGTTTGATTAAAAATGTGTTCACCGGAACCTACCCGATTCTCTAAATGTCCTAGTTAGGACACTTGGTCCTTTAGGGGTTAAGGATTTGGAGCGATGGTTTTCAATGATAAAAAATTGCAGCACATAAAACTTTGGGTTTTTCTCTTAACCTCTAAACGTCCTCACCTATGTCCAATTAGGGCAGTTTTGCAAAGATGCATTATAAAATGCAACTAACATGAATACTTGAAACTTGATGATTGAATAAAAGTTCTACATTTTGAAATTTAGATTCAATCTATACGGTTAGATCTTTGATTGCTATTACTAAAAAAAATTTATAAATTTTGAAACACAAAATAAAAAATTATTTTGTAATTTGATTACGAATAAGATATTGACAATATGGGGATGAAATATGTTGTGATGGCTTATGATGTAGTACTTTAGGTGTAGTGATTTTTGGAGATTTTTTGGGTGCTTGATTTTATGAGTTTATTTTTTCAAGAACACTTTTAGACTAAAATCTTCAAAATTTTGGGTGAAACACTCCAACACGAAATGAGGCATAAATTTTTCAGAAATTGTTTCCTTTTCGATCGGATCACACATACGTGAAGCTAACTTCCCATAAAAAATTCAGTAAAAAAATCACGCTACAAAAAGTGCATGACGGATGAGAAACTGCGGATGAAATTTTTACATCAAACAAAATATGCATGGTTGGGCAGTTAGGAGTTAAAGGACCATAAGGCCACTAGGTGGCTCCTGTTTTTTTCAATAATTTTGAGTAGCTTTTATATAGATTATTTTTTGTTGATTTTTAATTTTTAATTTATTTGACATATGTAATATTCTCCACTAATTCCAGTGATATAAAATTTGGTCCCATTCAAATTATAATTTTCACAATATAATTGTTTAAACTTGTCATTTTAAAACCGTGAATCCTTCGTCCTGTAGGGGTTAATAACCAAGCCCAAATTTTTAATTGGTTTTTTCACAATGTATGATTATGTTTTAAATTTTCAAACTTAACCCGTAAAGGACCAAGAAGCCCAAATCGGACCTCATGTTTTTTAGTAGTTTTGAGTAAGTTCTACATGGACTTCATTATGTTCAATTTTTTTTGTTTTTTGGCCAACACGTGCATTGTTCTTCACTGATTCTAAAGACTTATAATTTGGTCCCATTTGAATTATATTTTTCACAATATGATCAATTGAATTTTTCATTTTAAAACCATGAATCCTTGGTCTTTTAGGGGATAATTTGCATAGACCACTATTGATGTTAGTAGGGGAACCAATACTCGTTCTTCATTTCTAGTCCAATCAGTTTGCTAAATTGGCATTCATAATCGATCACCAAACTGATACAACTAATGGTTGTGATGATTTGATTGGGAACTCAAGAAGTTGAAACAAGTGCTTGCATAGGTGATTGGAATTAGTTCCTAATAGATGCTTCTACCTTAGTCACCCCTTAGTCACCTCTTTTTGATAGCCACCTCAACAAATTCTAACATTTGAAAAGGCTTTAATAGTATGTCAAGAGCCATAGTTGAGCCTACACAAAGTCACATAACATTTGTAGTTGTGGTTGTAGTTGTGGTAGTAGATCATCTATATTTTAAAGAAAATATAATATTATATATAAATTATTATTATTGATAATTTACAATACTTGTGAATAGAGAAACATAGTAAAGGAGATTTAAGAAGTTGTGTCTATACACTATGACGATTCAAATTCTATCACATGATAAATGTAAGATGATAAACTATTTCGTATGTAATCTAACAATCTATACTTCATGCCAACAAGAGTAGATAGCAACATTGTGGAATTTCTCTAACTAGGCGTGGTGGCATTTACTTTAATCTTCTTTTCACCCCAAATGTAACAAATAGCATACACAAAGTAACACGAAATAGGAGCTAAATTTCTAATAGAGTTAAACCTCAATAGAGCTTAATTGTTGTATTAACCCTTTCTAAATTAAAAGAAATTTTGCTACACAATGTAGTATGACCCTAAAATAAGGTGTAATTTGTATTATGGACTAAGAACTATTAGAGTTATCCTTAACCCTCAAACGTTGGGGCCTTGACTGTGGGTAGAGTGTAGAGAGATGACCTATTACCGTTGGAATGCACATTGGTTCAATATATGACTAATTTGTTGCTGGAATTGGAAGGCGCCATCGTTGAAGAGGAGCCTAGTTGTCAGAACTCACGGCAACATGGTGAATGCTTCATGCAGATCAACATCGATGTAGTTGAGAATAAAGAACGAGACAACAAGGATGAGTCCGGATGCAAACCGAAACAAACGAAACATAATTACAGACTCATGACTGCGAAAATACTTCGTAAATTGTATTGATAAAATATCGCATAAGAAGGAACTCGTTCCATCGTTCTATTTATGCTGGATCTCTGGCATAACTGCTAGTCCTGTAAGTAACCGTCCAAGCTTGTAACTAACCGTCCAAGCCAGCTGTTACACTCTGTAACATACCCCCCCTTTAGTGCTAAATTCCATTTCTGTGGAGGTCTCGGTGCTTGAGGATGTCGGTTGTGAAACTCTGTCAGACTGTCACCGCATCTAGTGCATTTTCGAGATTGGCTGCCGGTTCCCAAGAACATTCCTCATGGCCATATCCTTCCCAGGAGACGAGATACTGTAATTTTTTCCAACGACCGAATAATCTTGAGTCAAGAATCTGATTTACTTCCCACTCGATATCACCATCAGGAGTTATTATCAGTGGAGGAGGTTTCAGGCGCCTACCTGGAATGGTGTCCTCACGATAACGTTCTAAGAGAGACACATAAAACACATTATGAATTCGAAGAGTTCGTGGTAACTTCACACGATAAACTACGTCTGATAGTTTCTCCATTATCGAATAAGGTCCCAGGAATTTAGACGCTAATTTTTGAGAGGATGCGGTGGTAGCAATATTCTGAGAACGAAGAAGAATCTTGTCACCAATCTGGACACTGGTTGCCTGGTCACTCCCTGATCGTAATTACGTTTCGCTTGTCGCCCTGCAATGTCGATCATGGTCTTTAATTCCTCATGGATATGCTGTAATTGCTTCACTCGCTCCTCTGCTGCGGGAACTGTGGAAACAGTGGGTGTCATGAAAGAGAAAGCTGGATGGTATCCGTATGTAGCATAAAACGGAGAGAATCCCGTTGCAGCATGAGAAGCATTATTGTATGCAAATTCGGCAAGAGGCAACAAATCCACCTAGTCGTCTTGGCGTCTCGTCGTAAACATGCGTAGATATTGTTCAAGGACCTGGTTCAATCTTTCTGTCTGGCCGTCTCCTTGAGGGTGGAAGGCTGTCGTGGGAGTCGGTTTAATGCGGAGGAGTTCGCACAATCTGGTCATGAATTTGGATACGAAAACCGATCCTCGATCTGAAATCACTTGCTCCGGTGTTCCATGGAGCCTCCAAATGTGTTGCAAGTATAACGACGCAGTTCCTTGGGAGTCAATAGTTTCATTCGTGGGCACAAAATGACCTAACTTCGTGTTTTTGTCCACTACGACCAACACCGAGTCATACCCCCGGCTGACAGGTAGCTTCACAATAAAATCTGCGGAAATTCGTTCCAAGGTGCTTGTGCAGCTGGAATCGGCTGCAGCAGTCCATACGGAGCATGATGAGTTGGTTTTGACCGCTGGCAAATATCACACCCATCAACGTACCGCTGTACATATCTTCGGACCGTAGGCCAGTAAAATGTTCTCGTGACCAACTCTAAGGTTTTTGCGCGTCCTTGATGACCTGCAGCAGGTGCGTCATGGCGAGAACGAAGGATTTGTCGGCGAAGTTCGTCATCATCTGGTACATAAATGAGATTTTGAAAATGGAGAACTCTGTCCGAGAATGTGTAGTCCTGAAATCGGCAGTTCATATTCATTGGCAGGTCGCAGCTTTTAGCTTTAAAAAATGCAAGGATGGGTTCCAACGTAACATCTTCAGCCGTGGCTTTCTTCAAGTGGTTCATTATACAACCATCCGTCCAAACCAGTTGGCAAGATTCTAAAGCCGCCAGGCGAAGAAGAAGTTGTCCAACCTCAGTATGCGGCTGTGTGAGATCCACTCGCTGTGAAAGCACGTCTGCCCTGCCGTTCATTGAGCCCGGTCGATGACGGATGTCAAATTTGAAAGCTGATAAGAACTCCAACCACCGTGCTTGACGTCGATTGAGTTGTTTAGTAGTAAGGAAATATTCCAAATTTTTATGGTCCGAGATTACTTGTGTCACGTGAGGGGATCCTTCCAAATAAACCCGCCAATCCTGAAATGCCAATACTATGCTCAGCAGCTCTTTATCATAGATATTGTAATTCATCTCAGCCGGAGACATTTTAGAACTCCGATAAGCGCATGGATGTAAGCGTCCATCCTCCCCATATTGCGAAAGAACCGCCCCGGTCGCCATATCGGAAGCATCAGTCTCGACAACGAACGGTCGATGGAAGTCGGGATGGAGTAATACCGGTGCCTGAATAAATCTAGATCGAAGTTCGTGAAATGCTAAATTTGCTTGGGGTGTCCAATTGAACGATTGATTCTTCCGAGTTAATGCAGTAAGCGGTAACGCTATCTTGGAATAATCAGATATAAACCGACGATAGAAATTCGCGAATCCAAGGAATGCTTGGACCTCTTTAATTGAACTGGGAATCGGCCACTCTTGGATGGTTTTGACTTTGTCATGACACATCTCCATGCCTTTCGCAGAAACAATCATTCCTAAAAATTCAACAGATGAACGATGAAACTCACATTTAGATTCTTTAGCATAGAGCCCGTGTTCTTGTAACCGGCGTAACACCTCCCTTACAATCCGGCGGTGCTCCTCTATATCCTTCAAAAATATTAAAATATCATCCAAGTATATCACCATAGCAATATCCAAGAGATCAGCAAAAATATCCTGCATATGGGACTGGAATTGCGCCGGCGCATTCGTCAACCCGAAAGGCATGACCAAATACTCGTAGAGGCCATACCGTGTCTTGAACGCCGTTTTGAATTCGTGTCCCTCAGCCATACGCACTCGATGATACGCCTGTCGTATATCTAACTTAGTAAAAATGGTTGAGCCTACCAATCTATCAGTGAGCTCCGGAATTAATGGTAGAGGATAGCGATTCTTCACAGTAACGCTGTTGAGATTCCTGTAATCGATGCATACCCTGATAGATCCGTCCTTCTTTTGAGCAAATACAATCGGAGCTGAAACAAGAGATTTAGAGGGACGAATCTACCATTTCCCAAGATTTTTGTCCAAATATTTCTGGAGCTCCTCGAGCTCCATCGGCGACATCGATCGTAAGCCAGTGTTACGTGGCTCTTGACCACTCTTGAACTCGATTTTCATGTCCGAAGTGCTATGTATAGCAGGGAGCCCCGGCCTGAGGGAATTCCGCGCAGGAAAACCCCGAGGCTGAGGGTGGGAGCCCGAGGCCGAGTAGGGTTTTCCCTGCGCTGGAATTCCCGAGGGCAGGGGCTCCCTGCTACGTAAACCCTGAGGAACGCCCCCCAAGAGCGTGGGAGGGCGTTCCATTCCATTATTTTCCCTCCCAGCTCGTAGGAGGGCATTCCGGCCTATAAACTCCCGGGATTTATAGAGGGCATGAGGGCCCGAGGGGTTTACGCTTGGGCAGCTGATTGGAGGCTTCCTCACTGAAAGCTCCTCGCAAATCGTTGTACTCTTCCGGAATTGAAGAACCAGTCCTTTCTTCACACTCTGAAATTTCCAGCGTGAAGAGTTCAGCTTCGTTGGCCAATATTCGAAAGTCCGGCCACGACACAATTGCATGCTCCGATGTTGTTAGCGTCAGCCCACCCGATGTACTAGTAGGGCTCCGTTCCGTTGACCGATCGGTACTGGCTAATTGCTCAGCACTCCGGCTCGTTTCCGACCTTCCTGATATTTCATCAGCATTTTGTTTCTCTTCCAAGCGGCCTGATATATCCTTATTGATTGGAATCCTTCCAATCCGTAAAACACAGTTCTTGTGACAGTAGCTAGAGTCAAATAAAACTTCCCGTCGGGACCATCGAATTGTTGGATCGTGTCGAGTCAACCAAGGGGTTCCCAAAATACAGGCATATCGCCCTACGTTAGTAATATCCGCTATAAGAGTCTCTTGGTGATCTCCAATGACGAGCTCCACCTGAGCTTCGTGTGTAATAAGACCCAAGTTAATTACTCTTCCATCATTCACCCGTACCTCCCTTGGCACTTTCTTTGGTTGTATGATTGCATTGCATTTCAAAGAAAAAGTTGGATGCATGAACACACCGGTGGCACCCGAATCTACTATGGTGAGAGCTTCCAGGTCATTAATCCTGGCATTTAACGTAAGATGTGCACCGGGGTCCATGGTAGCACGTACATAGTGTGGTGTGGACATACACTCCTGAGCCTCCGACGATTCATAAAAAACATTCCCCGAATTTGAACCCCTGCCCAGAATGGTAGCCACTGCGCTCTGAATGAAACCCGGGTATTGAATTGCTTCGCTCAGTCCCGGGCTCCCCCTTTTCCCCGATCGTTGCTCTCCGTATCCCTCATGACTGCGAGAGAAAGGGGCCGAGACGGGTTGGTAGGACATTTCACGCGCACATGACCCAGTTCCCCGCATCCCCAGCATCGACCCTGTTTCTGATACTCAAGTCTCTCCGCCGCAGTCTTTGCCAAAGCTGGTGAAGAGCGGACGGCTCCGAGTTCCATGGGAACCGGACCTGAAGTCTCCGGTGCTGATCTCATAACTGATTCTCGAGAGGCAACGCCTTTTGTATAAGTTGGCTCTGATAAAGATCGGCGAGCTTGTCGTCTTCCCCAAAGACGTTCGTCGATCCGGGAGGCCATCAGTATCCATTCGTGCAATGTACGTGGTTGAGTCTCAGCAGTCGCCACTGAATCCAAGATTTCATCCTTGAGACCTCCTTGGAAACGAGCCACCAGACCCGATTCATTCCAGTCCACTTGAGCTGCGTATTCGTTGAAGGTAGAGACGTAGGAAGCCACAGAGCCAGTTTGCCGCAGTCTTTCGAGACGATCCTCAGCGTTTCCTTGCCGGTCGAGATCACCATAAACTCCAATCACTGATTCTCTGAAAGCGTCATAATTCCTCAATAATTCATGTTCTCGTCCTTCATCCAGGGCCTGCAATATTGGCATGGCCCAGTTCTGAGCGGCCCCGGTCATGTAAGAAAGTGCGTACGCCACCTTGTCCGTGTCGTCACCGTACATACGAGGATTTCCACGGAATACCAGACGAAGCTGCGCAAACCAGTGGTAGACTTCGTTTCCTTTCTTTCCCGAGAATCGTTCAGGATTTGCCACTTTCGATTCCTTCCTCCCAAGTTCCGAACTGTGACTTGCGCCATCAAATTTCCAAGCTGGAGTAGGAGACCCTAGCAGCGGTGTGATCGGTGACCTGTTGGATGAACTGAGGCAGCGCTGCCTGTAACACCGTTTGCACCTGTTGTTGCACGAATGCCGCCCACTCCGCTCCCGTTGACGTCGGGATGTTTTCGGGTTCTATTTCCCTTTGCTCCTGATCCATTATCTTACAATCTCACTCCTGTTCCGAAACTCTCAACCTCCGTATTTATCGGAAACCTGATTATCATCATGTCGTTCGAAATTAGCCACGAAGTATAGACCTATCAGGGATGCGATATTATGTCAGAACTCACGGCAACATGGTGAATGCTTCATGCAGATCAACATCGATGTAGTTGAGAATAAAGAACGAGACAACAAGGATGAGTCCGGATGCAAACCGAAACAAACGAAACATAATTACAGACTCATGACTGCGAAAATACTTCGTAAATTGTATTGATAAAATATCGCATAAGAAGGAACTCGTTCCATCGTTCTATTTATGCTGGATCTCTGGCATAACTGCTAGTCTTGTAAGTAACCGTCCAAGCTTGTAACTAACCGTCCAAGCCAGCTGTTACACTCTGTAATACTAGTACAGTGCATGAGGTGGATATTAAAAGACGTTCATGAAAACATTAAAATGTGTGGCCTGATTTGCAATCTGTTGATGAAGGGTTTGTTTTTAGCACTGTCGGTAGTGGGAGCTTGGAAGAAAATCATTTACAAAGGGGTAGTAGAATACTAGAATGTGACATGAATAAATTGAAACAAAATTTGAGTACAATAGAGAAATTTGTAAAGTCCTGAAATCTCAGGCTTCCAGTACTATGTCAGTAAAGATTCTGGCTCATAAGACAATAAAAGTAGGAGTGTTGGGCTCCAAAAATAAAAACCGGATGAGTTATATATCCGGTAAGTAAAGTAGGGTGAGTGAGTTTGCTCCTGTGTCAAGGCGCGCCACCGAGTATGCCACCGAGGCCTACCCATTAATGCACCACACCCACCAAGAATAGTGGCCACCAAGGTTTGAACCGTGGACCTTGTGGCCCCCAAAAGCCTAGTGGACTTCCAATGTTAGCCCAGCACACCTCTCTTTGGCTTGCGTGAGTGATTATTCGGATAACTGAAATATACAGGATGCGGGATTCAACTGTGGATCACTGGTCCTCTTACTTTGCGAATTTCTCTATTATGTAACTTAGTAGGGAGTCAGGCGCTTCATGTACCTTATACGCGAATAGAAATCATCAACATATACACAGAAATGGCATTGCAATGCCTGTATTGGGTAAGAACAAAAATGGCCACCACTGTAGCCCACCAAGGTGCAAGCACTTGTCTATGCCACAGCATGTCCCAAGAAATATCCATATTGTGGCCAATACACCAATTCCATAAATTTTGTTAGCATGCCACCTCTCCTCCTCCATAACATTCAGTAGCTTTTGAGGCTGTTGTCGTCCCTTGGATGGAATGATGTGGAATATCCCACATCATTTCATCCTCCCAATGAAATGATGTGGGATATTCTACATCCCATCAGTAATTATGGGGGCATGTGGCATTAAGCATGAGCAATTATTTAGGAGTTGGTTAAATGGCATGTCAAACTTTACTGTAGACTACAATACCTTGTTAAATCAATAATTGTTTGATTCAAAAAGCAACTCCAGGCTCATTAGAAGCAACCTTGATTTAAATGGCATGCCGGTATTTAATTTATCTTAATTCATGCATGAAGAACCTGCATTGGTTTTAATATTAACTAGCATTAGTAAGAAATAATGAGGAACATGTATTGGTTTTAATATTAACTAGTATTAGTAAGAACTAATGAGGAACTTGCATTGGTTCTAATATTATAGGGAACATACATAATAAAATCAGTGGGCCTCCTTTTTACATGTACATCCACTATAGTTAATTATTTGCCTTGTTCCTTGTTCCAATGAACTGAAGAAAAGCTCATCAAGTGGTCATGTGGGCCATAGTGGCCACTGAGAAAGGAAGATGAAGTTGGATGAATTCAAACATGAAATCAAAAGGCAGCCTCAACAAAGGCTATCAAATGTTATGTCCATCCATTCCGCTTTTTATTTTAGAAAAGAAAACCTCATAATTCAACGTTGTCATCAATGAAGATGCTAGACCCTTTGTGGAGAAAATAACCCGTTTAGGAAACATACCAAAAAATCTTAGATTAACCGCTAAACGTCCCAGCGTCCAGAAACTCGATCACGAATGGATTCAAAGCCTTCTCACGTTCTCAATGCTTGGATGAAACTCATCGAATTTTTTGAAGATTCTTCACCAAGTTGTTGTCCTATTTAATGGCTGGATTTAGTCATACTAGAGTGCATATTTTTCGAAAATTACAAATGTAGAAGTATGTCAAGTCGTTGACCAAGCCAAAATTGCATTGACTCTAGTTCAAAGTGGAATCGTGAAAAATGAGGTCATAAATTTAAGAAACACAAAAATTTCAAAGTATCACCACGTTTAAGAGTATCTCATTTCAAACTCATTCCAACAATTTTTACTCAAAAAATATTGAAATTTAGTTGGTAATCGAATTTAGAAGGAATTTTTAATTTTAACTTTCAAATTTTATAATTAAATATTGGTGATTGTATTAGTGAATCAAACCGTATGGATGGAATCTAAAATTCAAAATCTAGAACTTTCATTTGTATATCAATTCCAGAACATTCTTCTAAATAGTAGTTTATAATGTTTTTTTCTCAAATTGTCAATTCTAGGGACACCCTGGTACGTTTAGGGGTTAACTCTTTATAGCCCATACAACCACATTGTGGTTGCAGAGGCATGAGTTTTTGCAACCTATAGTAAGATTTAGGTTGAATGTTTGAAGTTCAGATTCAGGGCTACGTTTCACGCACACTTCAAAAATAAAATTTTGATTTGGAGTTGTGAAGCTATCAAAATACCTATCTTCAAAACACCAAAATACTGCAAATACCTCAAAATACAGCAAATACAGACAAATACAACACATGTACTATGTTGTATTTCTAGTGTTTGGAAGTTTGTTATCTTTTTTTATTTTTTGGATAGTGTTCTCTTGTTCATGTTCTATGAATGTATGTATTTCAATCTTGATCAATGTACCAACTTCTTTCATGTTTATATGTGCAAATGTTTCCTAAACTATATATCGATAAGTCACTCTCACCTATAAAATTCACAATAAGTATGTGTGAGTCATTTCTTGACATGAAAGATTGAAATGGAGAGGTGTTGACATAGGTCATTGCTGCACCGCTTGACTTTCATTTTTGAAAATTTAACCCAAATTCTATTTAATTTTGAAGTCACATACCCTCCAAAATCTTGTTTTTGAATGTGCATTATAGGATTCAAAGACACACTATGATCTTTCAATCCAATTGTCTGATCTTATTATGGTTTAACCAACACTTTTTTATTAAGCTATGCTTACACTTATACAGTTAAACATTATTAATATTATCCCTAATTTCAACACAGAGAGTTTTGAAAACTCAATCACCAAAAATTTGTGGTTTCTCGAAAACAGAGTTGGGCGATAGAGAGTAAGGGCGTTTAGGGGCTTCAAATCAAAGTCATATGACTCACCCATAGATTTTGATCAAATCATATTGTCCTGCTACCTCACACAAATTAAAGGAAAACTCTAATATTCATGAACAACACCTGGACAGGTCGGAGGACAACATGCAAGGGTGGCAAATCAGTCACAAATTTGACAGCTAACTCGGGAGGACATATGAATACACTACTAGCAAAGGCATCGCTTCTCACTTAGAACAGAGTGTCAGAGTTCACTGTACACACTTGTCCTACGTGACGAATTGCACTCACCAAGTCTTGAACGCATGAGCAGTGAGTGCAAAGTGGTGCCGTTCGACTCACCTACCGAGTGAAAAGCGACGCCGTCTCCTTGTAGCGATACGAGACTAACAATGTGGCTCAAAGACATCAAACAAATTCCATTCACATCTTGAGCTCATTAGAGTCAGTAGCAAGCAATGCAGTTTCCTCTTTGAATTGCCTTGATAAATGACTAGTATACAAGGGTCAGGGGTTGACTGATGATACAGAAGTCTCTCCTACTTGATGTACATTAGACCCATAAAAGATACGGGCAACTTACTTGCAGAGCGACCCATCCCTAGAGCTAATAATAAATATTCTATTCCCTAAATCAGAATAATGGAAGTCTATGCTCTTCTTTCAGTACTAAACCCTCTACATCAAGTCCCATTAATCTCTGATGTTCCCCTTACAGCAGTAAGTCATGAAGTCGGCATCTACTGCAGGAACTGAAGGAATGGGGCTCATGGCATGACCTTCAACTTTGAAAGCAGAACCACACAAGGCTGGAAAATTAAACGAAAAACAAGGGCCTAAATCTGATCTGTTCGCATTGAAAAACACCTGTAATTCTGAGTTTTTCAAGGGCTCTGGCAGTCACTTTTTCAAGTGCTAATCTTTGGAACACCAGTCTCAGCCTCAGACTTTTTCCTAACTGGAGAATCATGTCGAAAACAAAAACAATCATGCTTTTGTCTCTCCAATTACCAAAATCAGATTTTACCTCTTCTGCAGAAATTTCCAACAGTCACGCGCTTTGCATTTATGCACAGTAGTAAACGTAGGGACTGTCCTCCACCCAATGAAATGATGAGGGAAATACCTCATCATCTCGTCAAAACTCCAAGGATGAAGCTAGCTGAAACTCCAAGGCAGCCCCTGCAAGAGTTACTGAATCTTTGTTGTGCAAAACTCCAAGGATGAAGCTAGATGAAACTCCAAGGCAGCCCTTCAAGAGTTACTGAACGTTTGTTGTGTGAGTGACGAATCGTTTCAATTGGCAAAGATAGTCATTTTTGAGGAAAGAAGTCGGTGTGCTTGCACTACAAGGAGAAGGCGTCACTTTTCACTCCTTCTGTGATTCAAACTGCGCCACTTCACACTCACCAATTTTATAGTTGAACTTAGTGAGTGCAATTCGTCAAGTAGGACAAGCGTGTACAGTGAACAGGAGGATCCTCCTGTAGAGTGAGAAACGACGCCTCTGCTTGTAGTGTTGTGCTATGATCATAGCAATTGTTGTACAGTGCTTTGGTATTGCAGATCCTCTTCGATTTCCGCAGGCTCTTTGGACTCACGGCGGCGGGGACGCCATTCGCCATCAGGCGCGTCGTCGCCGTGCTCAAAAGTGTGCCAAGTTGCAGCAGCGCCGCTCAAAATGGACGAAACGTCTTTCATCTTGGGACGAAACTGATGCTCCCTGTGCACACACTCCAGCGCCAACTCCATCACCGTCTGAAACGCATCCAGCTCCAAAGGAAGCTCCAGTTGCGGATCCAGAACTGCCGCCAACCCCTGCTTGTACTTCTCCCCTGCCCACGTCGAAATGTTCTGGTTGTCTTGCACCACTTTCCGCCCACTCAGAAGCTCCAGCAGCACAATTCCAAAACTGTCCACACGTACCCAATCATCAATTATAACGTTAGCTTTTCAAAGAATTGTCAATTTAAAATGTGCAAAAATTGTAATCTTGGAGAACAAGTTGTAGTGCACAAGATGAACCACACATACAATTGAGTTTTGATAATAATAATAATGAATTTTTTTTTTCTAAAAACTCCTTTTTTTATTTGAAATTCAAACCTTCAATTTTTTACCCTTCAGAAATACAATTTTTTTACTTATCATATGCTAAACTTTCAATGAAAAGAATGTAAATCCTCTCTAGAATCATGTGCAAAAAATCATGAGTTTTGGAGTCATATTAACCAAAATATCAATGTTAGAAGTTTTTAGTTCAAAATTGCTCAATTTCAACATCAGGAACTTCAAGGTATGTGAACATGGTACCATGATAGTGCATTGAAACGCAATTAACCCTTAAAGATCCAGAGAGCCCTTTCCGACCAGTAATATACGGCAATATTCCATTGTATTTGACATGGTTCCACACCTCCTATGGGTCTAAGATCAAAAGTGCAGTTAAAATTCTCGTCGACATGATTTTAATGAGCTATTGGGGTCTCAATTTGGAACTTTTTATTTACAACAAATGTCAAATATACACCAACGTATCTAATATCCCCATCAACCCTTTAACAATTAAGATAATTTGATGCCAGCCTCCATACCAACGTAGTATGAATAAAATGACACTAAAATGACCTATTTGCGGCCTTTGGTGTCAAAATGGCACCAAAATAGTCTAGCCCAACTTGTCTCATGAATATAAGTTTTTCTATTTTATTTTTTGATGTTTCATTCAAAATTTGTCCAAAAAGTCATTTTTCTGTATCTAAATGATTGTTTTTAATATTTTGTTTAGTTTCGTTTTTTAATTCAATTCTTTAATGCAATTCTTTGAAAAGCTGATTGATGGGTAAATTTATTGATGTAAATTTACCTGTACACGTCGCTCTTGGGAGTGAGGGAACCCAAGGAGGCATACTCAGGGTCAAAGTAACCGGGAGTACCGCCCATACGCGACGCCCACACCATGGAAGCATCGGAGTCGTGAGTGGACAAACTGAGCCCGAAATCCGAGATGTGAGCCTCCAGTTTCTCGTCTAATAAAATGTTGGCTGGTTTGACATCCCCATGAATGATCATGGTTGTTGCGTATTCATGTAAATACTCCAGACCTTTGGCAGCTCCAGCCGCCATTCGCAGCCTCTCTTCCCACGTTAAGCACCTGCCCCAGTGATCAGGACACAGTTTAGCATTTTTGCTACTTTTCAATCTTGAGCAATCCAAGCTCTTCGGATACTCTTTTCATATTAATATATGAAGGTAATATCAGGGAAATACACATGGGCTACTTAGGCAATACCTATACACATGTGCTACCTAGGCAATACCTATACACATGTGCTACTTAGGCGATACCTGTTTTATACCTGGGTGATACCTGGGTGATACCTAGATTTCAAGAGACCACATCTTGAATCCATGTACGAAATCTAGATATTATTCCTTCTTTCTTTTCAAAAATCTTTTGCATCAATTAACCTTTTAAGTATCTAAAATGCCCAATATAGCCATCTGCATCACTGAACTTTGCAACAATGGAAGTTTCTCATTTTTTTATTACAATTCATCATTTTCAAGCTCTTGTTCTACACTACAAGATCAACAATGTCGATTGTTTCAAAACTGAAGTCATTTTCAAACAAATAGATAATTTGCAGCAACACATCATTTTCAAGCTCTGACTTGTTCTATACTACGAGATTATACTACGAGATCAAGAGCGTTTGATTGTGTCCAACTGAAGTCATTTTCACACAAACAAGGGTCCAATTTTCCTACACTAAAAAAACATACACAGTGGACGCTTAGAGGTTAAGTTAGCCAGCCCAAATTTTGTACAGCAATTTGGCTAAAATTAGTGATTGTGAAGTCACTGACCTGCCCAGACGGTGCTTGTGCAGGCAGTCTTCTAAGGTGCCGTTCGCCATGTATTCAAACACCAGGACATGCTCGTTGTCGCAGTAACCGATCAACCGGACCAGACACTTGTGGTTGAGCTTTGACAGCAAGTCGAGTTCTTTGTCGAATGTGGAATTCGCAACTTCCACTCCATCGTGAGGTTTTTTGATTGCCCGCGTCACGCCGAGAAGCTTCCCTCGGTACACATTCCCGCAGGCGCCCTTTCCGAGGAGAGCAGAGTTTGACCAGTTGTGCGTGGCGTCCTCGAGCTCGCTCATTGTGAACGACACCACGTCTCGGCTTAGTGATTTGCTTCCTGTTGGCCACAACGGAGCTTTGTTGCTTTTTTGCCTCCTGCATCAATCAAATCAATCAAATCAAACCAATCAAATCACACCGTGATACTCCAGTCAAGTCAATGTCCCTCCCTGTTTTCTCCTGCAAAATAGTATATCATGCACTAAACCCTAAACCCTAAAACATTCCAACAGTGGTTTACAAGCACCGATTTCTGAACACAGGCTAAGTATGATTTCTCCAATTTTAACACAGGGAGATAAATACAAGATTCCCATATGGGAAACGTGGACAAATTGTAACTTTCCCAGATAAAAAATACACTAAAATCATCCCAAGAAAGTTACAATTATGGGAATTTTGTCCCACTTCCCATATGAGATCCCATGTGGGAATGTCTTTTTTTTTTTCTCCCTGTGATAAGATTGGTCATGTTTCTTAGATTTATGATCAATCCAAGGATGTTTTCAAACGATTATGAAAATCAAGTACTGAAGAAATCAATCCACCTTGAACTAGTCAACACAAAAAAAATTCCAACAGTAGTTTACAAGCATCAGTTTCTTGAAACCAATCTTTGTGATATAAAAATTTGGTTCCATTTAAATTACATTTTTCACAATTGAATTTGTCATTTTAAAACTATGAATCCTTGGTCATTTAGGGGTTAAAGCACCAGCGAGCTAATAGGCACTACAGTGGATGGCCCATAAATCAACCCTTCAAACTTTTCAAGCAAATCTAGTATTGGTATAGAATAGAAGCTTTCACTGAACACTTGTTGGAGATATTGTTGGTTTATAGTACACGTCGGTTACCTTGCTTAGTTGATTATTATTGCATTCATTTGACACTTATGGAATATACGTACACATATGAATAAGGGCGTACCGAGCAGAGGAAGAGGAAGTGTAAGTAGAGTTGGTTAGAGTAGGGCCGGAGTCGTCGGAGCTTTGGCCAAAGCACATGCCCTTGATAGAAGGCTTGGAATTGGATGACAGTTTCTTGCCCGGGCTTATAATAATACTGGATGCATAACCCTGAGAGCCTTGGTTTTGGATTTTCCGCGCTCGGGACCTGCGGCGGCAGCAATAGGCCAGGAAACACGCAAGGACCACCAGGGCCAGGGCACCCCCGGCCGCGGCAGCGCCTATCACCGCGGCCGACACTGCACTCTTGGCGTCCTGGGGAGCTTTGCATTGGGGAGGACAATCGCACACGCGGTCCGCGAAGGAGAGGTTGCTTGTGTCATTGGAGAGGCAAATCGGGTTCACTGGAGCTGAAATGCTGGGACATGTGTTGTCGGTGGATAATTGCACCTGCACATCATCAAAATAATGGCCAATTTGTTATAACAGTAATTAACCAAGGTTTTAACCACTGGAGGGCGTGCATGGCATCTTTTGCATGAAATGAACATAGCCTGAACAGTGTTCTACAGTGTACTCTACCTCCAAATCAAGATTTGTTTATTTTTAGTTATTTTTATCAGATACACGCCCAACTCTGTTTTTAACCCCTAAAGAACCAAGGATTCAGGATTTTAAAATGATAAATTCAATCGATTGTATTGTGAAAAATATAATTTAGATGGGACCGAATTTCATACACCAAAATCAATGAAGAATATTGCACATGTTGATAAAAAAATGCACATGAATTTGAACAGAAAGAACTTAACATGTAAGACCTACTTAAAACTAGCAAGAAAAACATGAGGCCCAACTTGGGCTTCTTGGTCTTTTAGGGGTTAAAATGAAAAATTCAATTCATCATATTGTGAAAAATCAATAATTTAAATGAGACCCCAAATTCATATTTATTATTGGAATCAATGAAGAACATTGCATGTGTTCACTAAGAACGTATGGTTTGTTTACTTTAATCATATGTTTATGACATCCAAAATGCACAACGACCACACTGATACCGTTACAAAAATCTTACATTATTGATAAATAATGTTTTTGCACTAATGATAATACGTAGAGTGCACAAAAGATGTGCGAATATTGCACGACCTCCGTACACACAAAAACAATGCAATAACTAGTGTTTTTACGTGGCAAACCACATTCACTACAAGGAGAAGGCGTCCCTTTTCACTTGGTAGGTGAGTCAAACCGCGCCACTTCACACTGATTGCCCCGGTCTTAGTGAGTGCGATTCATCACGTAGGACAAGTGTGTATAGTGAACTCTGACACTGTTCTGAGTGAGAAGTGACGCCTTTGCTAGTAGTGGTTTGAGATGTGAATGGAGCGATGTGGGACTTACATTGCAAGGAAGAGGTTCGAAAGTGACAGGGTAGGGTTGATCAGTGACGCGGCCGGTGAGAGCGGTGGAGAAATCGGAATTTGCAATGGAGCCGAGCTCGGTCATGAGCACATCCGAGCCCACCACTCCAATGAGAGTGTAATTATCCGGAGCAAACGCCGGGTACGCCACTGTGATAACCTCCGAGAGGCTCCCACTGTCAATGTAAGGCTTACTCCAGTAGGGCTTAAAATTAACAGCCTGCAGGCGCCAGTACGCGATAATCCCAAAGTAGGATCTCATGGTCCACAGAGGGTTCATCACTGTCTTTTGAATTCGCTCGTACGTTCCGTTCACATTGCACGCGATTTGCGACAACGTTGCATTTGCTCGGTCCGTGCGGTCGAAACTGTAGGATAATGATAACACCTGAAGCAAGAATTTTGATGGTTAATGCAATATTGTAAGCCAATAAAAATGACAAAACCAAACAAGTGTTTTAACTCCTAAAGTACCAAGGACAAATTCAATCTATCATAAATTGTGGAAAATGTAATTTAACGAGGACCAAATTTTATATCACTAGAATTTTAAAAAAAACTTTGCATATGTTGGTCCAAAAACATATAAATTTGGATAAAAGGTACTCTATATAGGACCTACTCAAAACTGCTTAAAAAAACATGAGGTCTAATTTGGGCTTCTTGGTTCTTTAAGGGTTAATTTTTTTTCTAACTAGTGGCAGTAATCAAAGTAACTATATGAAAAATTAGTTGAACAGTGGGTGTCTCAAAATGGGTTACTACAAAAATTGGATATTAGAATAATGACGGTCTATCTCCAAACTTAGAGAGAATTTGATACCTCATCAATAACTAGTATCAACTTGTTGACACAAAAACCGAGAGAATGTGGTTTTATCCGCTCTTTTTTCCACATTTGTGACAGTCATTAAAGTTTGAAGGGTTCATTCAACAAGCCACTAACCCATTCTCAAGCGGAACAACATAAGATAATAGTTGATTCAACACGTATGTGCCAAATAATTATTATTTTGGGATTTTCATATTTCAGCAATATAAATATTCCTTCTTCTTTTTTTACCATACTAAAACATTTTTTTTCGATTTCAAAAACATTTCAACTTTCATATTTTGAATTAATTTGTGCCAGACAAGCTATCAAGGGTACGGTATTATGGATAATCAGACCTGTTGTGAGCGGAAGCTGGCGAGGGTTGGGAGTAAGGTAGGGAAGGCAGTGGGGTCTGTAAATTGGCCGTCTGTTATGACCACCATGATTTTGAGGATACTTGGATCAGCTGGGGATAAAAAAGTCGCATTCACTTTTTGAATCCCTGACAGAAAATTAGAAGTCCCTGGATTGCCATCCACTGTCAATGCATCCAATGCCGTCTTCATTGGTTGTAAGTCGGTGGAATTATTGTAATTCTGCAAGGACAATCATTCACGTAAGTTCTGAAAGTAAAAATTCACTCTCTCATATTCATCTTTGTTTTTTTTATCTACTGCCCAAATGGTAAAAAATGGTTGCTTCCCTATCTGCTGGAGTTGAAAGAAACCATTCAAGGAAAGTAACAAAATGTACCAATAGAAAGAAGGAATCATACTCCACATTCTGAAAATTTACTAAAAATATAATAATTGTTACAGCTTTCAAGATAGAAAGTTTGCTTTGAAAAATGCAAACAGCTCAGATGTAAATATTGGTAATGGGTTGGGTATTGCCAACAATAGCTGGGATTTAGATCACTCTTAAATTTCAGATATCCTACCCTTGGGTAAAGGTGACTGAAATCTAGTAGTGGTGTAGATTCAAGATACCCTTGCCATTACCTAAACCATCACTAGCAAGTACACTACATCAGTACTTACATTTGCCACTAAAGTGGCTGGGGTGGAACTTGAGTACATGACAACAGACACGCGGTCACCATAATTCAAGGTGTCGAGAAGCTCCTTGATCATGTTGACAGAGGCAGTGAACTTGGTGAAATCATTTGGATTAATAAAGATATCATTAGGTAAAGCATCGCCCATGGAGTTTCCACCATCAAGCAGAAAGACCAGATCCTTCGGCACTGCTGTTGCACCCACGTACCTGAAGGAGCAATCATATTAATAAACTCAAATTATCATTAATAGAATTAACATTAATATGATAGATGTAACATGACTTTGGGTTTTGGACCAATGTACAGGGAGATTTGGCAATTAGTGTGAAATCAGCCGAATGGAATTGCCAAATTATCAGTTAAAACTCATAGTTATAGGCTAAAATTTGTGATACTTGGGTGCTACCTAAGTGAAACATGGGTAATAACCAAATGGATACTTGTCTAAAATTGGTTGCTTTTGTAAAATATTGGATTTTAACTAGTTTCCTTGCAAAACCTCCCGCCCGTTCAGTGTTTCTGACTATCTACGAGTCTGACCACACTAGAGGAAAAGCATTGAAATGGAAGCATGTCATTGGTTTATTAGAGCATGTGGTTACCACACTCAAAGGAACATTCCCTCTCATCAAAAATAATTGTTTTGATATTTGACATTTTTTCTCTTCGTTTTTGTCCAATGTTGTATACTTCAAACGTGAGCATTGTTCACTTCAAACAAGGGGAACAATGAGAGTGACAAATAAACTACATACTACTAATAAAAATAAACCATTTCTCAAGTGTTGAGATGGCTTCTTTTGGCAAAAAAAAAAAAAAAAAAAAGAACATTAAATTGAAAAATGCCAAAAAAATAAAATAGGACACTTATTTCCGGACAAAGGTAGTAAAAAGTACAATTGAATATTTCCTTGTTTCAGTCAGACATGTTTTGGACATCATATGTGGTCATGAAAGATGACACAGCAATAAAAAACCAAGAGGTTCTTCCAAGCAATGGAAATCCATAAAATGAAGAAAAAGAAGAACTTTTTATATATTATTCTGCTGAACTGAATGTGGTAACGTCCTAATCTTCACAAATGAATGAATAGTGGACTTACCAGGGACGCTTTCTTGGTTCAAACGTACAACTGGATTGTGCAACATCCTGCATCAGAATGCATGTTGAAGTTGTGTTAAAAATCACATGTCAAAATGGTATCATAGTTTCAATGTAAATTAATCTTTTTAGAGAATGGTCTGATATGGGTACCACTTTTACACGCCTTACATAGTGTGACTTATGTCCAACCCATTTTATGTACAGTGTCAAAAACTCCATTTATAACAACATGTATATAATTGCAACCATGGTGTCTATAACACCCTCTAATTTTTGTAATTCTCCAATGTTTTTTCTTATCGAAAAAATATTTTTAGAAAATCACACTATTTGGGAGTGAGGTGCTCATATCAAGCCATCACCCCTTTCCGTTGCCAGTACTGCAGAATAGGATACAAGCTTCTGCTTAATTTCATTGTTATGCTCCCTCACTATTCTAAAATTTAACCTTTGAAGGTCCGGAGAGCCTGTTCTGACCAATATTATACATCAGTATATTGTTGTATTTAGAATAGTTCCTCACCTCCAATGATTTAAAATCAAAAGCAAAGTTGAAATTTCATGTTGCTATAGTTCTATTGAGGTGTTGGGGTCCCAATTTGGAGCTTCTTAATTGCCAAATATAGGCCATCATATCTACTATCCCCATGAGACCTTTAAGAATTATAAGGCACTTAATCCAAAAGAGCCCTGCATATGATCACACACAAATGATGGGACAAGAGCTTACGCGACCCGGAAAGGAACGTTGCACCCCCTCCACTGATCCAAGATAAAACCATGAAGTGAGATTGATGGCTGCGTTATGAACAGCGGAAATGTTCAAAAACAGGGGATCCAACATCCTCTGGCTGCAAATTGTATAGTTATCTGCACTTGTCAAGTTTACAGTAGGCGGTGTAGGAAGCCTGCAACAACACGAGTGCAAGTTAGGTCATCACGCTAGCTGCACTTATAAAACCAGTCAAAAGATAAAAATTCATAATAATTTTAATAGTGACAACCTGCAGATTACAACAATCTGGAATCATGTAAAATTAGCAGCTCTCATAGTGTGCAACTGTTCACTCAAGAAAATCCGTAGACTATGGATTCTTGTTGTGTACAGACTGTCTTGCTCAAACCCTCAATATAGAAATCCCACAATCAACTATCGTAACTTTCAAAACATATTTTGAATGTTAAAAAATGTAGAGAATTGCTCACTCCTTTATGAAAGGAGTCGCTTTTGGCCATTTGGACACTTCCGGGCACCATTCAAACTAGCTTTGGGTGGGTGTAAAAGGTGGGTGTAATTGAGGTGGGTAAGGTGGGTCTTAATCCTTAAACGTCAAGAGGGTCCTTGGAGGGTAGTTTGAAGAGTATCCCCAAATGTCTACAAGGGCTGCAAATAAATAAATAAATAAAATTAAAAACTACTAGCCTACCTACCGTCAACAATGGCCTTTTGAAAATGATCAAAATGCTTTGCTTCTCTCCACAATTGTTGCCTGATCACAGCTCCCTCCTTCCCCTAATTCCTTCATTTGATTGTGAATTATTCCACAATTGTTTAATTTAGGCATATTTGCTAAATTTAGCCTCACTTTTTCATCACCTTTCCAAAGCACCAATTCATTTCAATTTTGGTTGAGAAAATTCTTTTTTTTTTTCTCCATTATTCTCTCATAAAAAAGCCCCACGGGCTTTTTTGATGTTTAATGGTTAAGATGGGTATACGAAGTGGATATAAAAGGTGGGTATATATTTTACTCTATTTTGTTTTGGATGAAACCTCCTATACCAACCTCACTTCAATTTTGTCACGAATAGGAAAAGTGTCATTTTTCACTTACTATAATTGAAAAAATGAATGGAAAACGACCGAAGCAAGTCCCTCAACTAGGCTGTATCAATGCTAGAGAGTGGAATTATTTTGGTCATAAGATGACAGAAATATCCACATATTTAGCCATGGTTCCCCCTTTTGTGGGAATAAAAAACGACAGATAAGTATGTCAAGGTATCCGGAAGTAAAATATCAACCATGAGGGGTCTAGTTGACAAAAATAAATAAATAAATAAATCTTAAATAAATCTTTTGAAGTCAAATTGGAACCTCAACTTTTGGTAAGAAAGTTCAGGATAGCAACGACTGGTGCCGGAATGCTCTTAGTAAATAAGAATCTATACCTGACAAAGCTCCTAGTAAGCATGACTCGCAGTTGTGAGCATCCCAGGTTGCCATTTGAATCACTGCAGGTAGGATTTAGGGCAACATTCTTGCACGTCAACAAGTTGACATCCCCTTCCAAAGGTTGGCATGACTGTCGTGAGCAGGCCCCTCCACACGATTGCACCAACTCTGCAATTGCCATACAAATGTTGATATCGTAACTATATCTAAAAGCGACCATTTTCTTAATGCGCCCATAGCTCAATCATCCATTATAAGTAGATTCTGACACCCTACTGTTGATGAGAATGTGCATAAATTGAACATCAAAGTTTAACGTCGCTTTCTATAGTCAACACTTTGGAAATTCATAACTTATTCATATGGTGTTCAAATAATGCATACTAAAGTGCGTTGGAATCCTCTTGAACTTGCTATTAAGACCCACTGAATATATTCTCTGTTTTATGTGTGTAAATAGGCTCAGTTGGTAAGGTGAACGTTTATTACCTTAATCAAGTTGAAAACAATAACCAAAAAAAAAAAGATACAAAATGACAGGTCTATCATAAAAGCCTCTCGCTGATTCAACCCGCAAGGTGCTTCCATAGAATCAGAACAATATTTTAGAAGTCACTACAGTATGATTGATTGTGGACTTTATATTATATTTTTTTAGTGCAGAAACGTAGGGGTTGACAGCAGTTTGACAAATGCTTGAAAAGCAATGACCTAAAACTGATTACACACTTTCCAATGGATCCCGTGTCACAAAGATGAGGAAATGTGTACCACAAGTGTTGACGAAATTTTCAGTGGCTTTCGCAGCAACTCGCATCACTTCACTCTCAACGTTGTCCAAGTACGCCTTGGCATCGTTGAGACTCTGAGCCAAACACACCTGTGCTGGAACTAGTAGCAAAAGCGCCCCTAGTAGTAGCAAAAACGGACTCACTCTGCTGCAACTGTGTCTTAATATTCTTTGAATCACCTCCATAATGTCTTGAACCATATTAATTTCTGCTTGAATCCTACTGCTCCTTCAGAAACTACTTGAATCAACAGACCTCTCCAAGGAGTCGGTGAATCCTGAAACCCAAAATCAAAGCCACTGCCATAGCTGGAATCTTGCACATTCTTGCACTTGCCACCAGCGTGTCCAGATTCTTCAACTTGTTGCGAGGATTAGCGGAACTAATTTCCTCCTGCTGTTTTGAGAAGGAAAAAGAAAAGAAAACCTATGCCGTGAGGACTATGCAACGATGAAATTCACAAGTAGTCTGTGACTAGTTTAATACAATCTACGCAAGTCGGCAAATCTCTGTACTGAAACGGAAAACAATCTTAAATGATATTTCCGGGAAGCCGCTTAAAAGGTCAGAGAGCCCTTTCCGACCAGTATTATACAACAATATTCCATTGTGTTTAGTATGGTTTCACACCTCCAATGAGTTTAATATCAGAAGTGAAATTAAAATTCAAGTTGACATGGTTTTAATGAGCTATTGGGGTTTTAATTTGGAACTTTCTATTTACAGCAAATGTCAAACATACACCACCGTATTTACTATCCCCAGGGTTAATCTGTATAACTAAGAGCAGCTCCACCGCAACCCTCCCAGAGTCCCTCCCACTTCAGAACTAGATGAAAAGTCTTAAGGGCCCTTCCAAAATGCCTCTCGACTCTGGATCCTAGCATGTTAAGAAACAGCCCTCTAAATCACTATTTAGTTGACTATATCCCCACATTCTACTTGTGGTTGGTTCATTGACTATTTAATGTGCACTTTTGATGTGTGAGGGGCCTCCAATGGTGGGGGAGTGTAAGTGCAAGGGCTCTTCAAATGTAAATGAATAATTTCAGCAATCTCTAGCATGTAGAAGTGGGGATGCTCTAAAATCTGCAGTATGTACCGCCAGAAACCTGACCTCGCAGGAACCAAACTGTAAAAGGAAGGATGGCACCTTTCAGAAATCATTAAGCCACAAAACCAACCCTGAAATAGACACGGATGCCACAAACCCTGAACACGGCCACCAGACGAGACTTACCCCATTCCCTTCGTCTTCTTCTGATTCAAAGCTAAGGCTCGCTACCATTCTTCCGAAAGCTAGAAAACTAGTGAGGAGTATGCAACGACCCCAGCAATGAAATTCACAAGCAGTGACTAGTTTTACAATCTACGCAAGTCGGTAAATCTCTGTACTGGAACGCCAACAACCTTGCATGATATTTCTAGCGTGGGAAGCCGGTCAATCTCTGTAACTAAATCTGCAGTATGTACCGCCAGAAACCTGACCTTGCATTAATGACCTAGCCAGAAGTTTGGTTTCTTGCGAGAATCAAACCTACTGTAACGAGAAGGATGGCACTTCGATAACACCTTCCAGAAATTATTAAGCCACGAAACCAACCATGCTACAAACCCTGAAAAAGGTCACCAGTCGAGACTTACTCCATTCCCTTGGTCTCTCAACCATTCTTCTCAACCAAAGCTAAGGCTCGTAACCATTCTTCTGATTCAAAGCGTGGGAAGCCGCTTAATCTCTATAACGAAAATTTGACCGGGCATGATTTCTGGTAGAACCAAACTGCAACGAGAATGATGACACCTTCCAGAAATCACTAAGCCACAAAACCAACCCTGAAAAAGGCACGAATGCTACAAACCCTGAACATGGCCACCAGTCGATACGACTTCTTCCATTCACAACCATTCTTCTGATTTAAAGCTAAGGCACGTAACCATTCCTCTGATTCAAAGCTAAAGCTCGCAACCATTCCTCTGATTCAAAGCTAAAGCTCGCAATCATTCTTCTGAAAGCTAGTGAGAAAGCCCTAGTCGAGATCGAGGGACGTTCAACTGACGAACTCACCAGCCACGACGTAACGAAACGCGACGTCCGACTCGATAACCAGCCACAACGTAACGATACGCGCCGTCCATCAGGAAGAATCACATTCTCTGATCAAAATACCGCCAATCGAAGGGAGTCGACGTCTAGATGCATTGGCCGTCCAGGCGCGCGGGGGTGGAGGAAGTTCCACAGTAGTAGTCCAGATAAGCCGGTAGTAGGAGGGACCGACGGAGATCCCGCCCGCCCGGCCTGCAGCTCAAGAGATATCTAGAATCAACTGAACGTAAGTTACTGTGGCAAAGTCAACTTCGTAGAAACGACTAAATTTGCAACTTGGGACCCCACAGGATGCCCCGCCATTATATTGGCGAAGGTGCCTTCTGGCTCCTGTACCAGGCGTGCTTATTTTAATCTGGCGGAGCGGGAGTGATGAGATCAAGCCTCCGCCAAGTTCAACTTTCCTTTACAAATTTTCGACGCCTGCTTGAATGGGTCGCGTCGGTCAATTCTCTTCGATCTGGCTCTCTCTTGACGAGTCTTGAGCATGAAACTCCTGTCACGTAATCACCGTCAAGTCTCCAGGTCCGAGGGAACTGTAACAGTCGGTATTTTTGGAATGCAGTCAATGAACTGCCTGGTATATCCTCAGGTCCTCCCTGTTGTCTGCACGTTTTGGATGAAAAAATCAGTTCCTCACTGTTGCCTGCACGTTTTGGATGAAAAATCAAACTATGTTTGACTGTGACTGTGTACTGCTTAGTACCAAACAGTGATCTCAAAACTGGCTAAAATTAGCTGGATTTCTACCCAAAAAACGGGGCTTCTAAACATACAAAGAGAGAAAATGAATTATTTTTTTGAAATGTAGCGAGAATGCTCATCATGATATAAAATATGTAGCAATTTCATAAGGAGATATCAGCGGATATCATCATGGTATCACCTTAATATATAAAGGGTATTGCCAAATATTATAGAGGTATCGTGAGTATTGTATGCACTGGGTAGCAAAAGTAGATACAGTTTATGTGGGAGGTCGCATAATGTTCTAAATGTCATAAAGTGGTTTGTACTAGTACCAAAGTCTGCCTGTTTTGGATGAAAAGGCTCTGGTTCCGTCTGCTTGGACCCCGTTTTTACGGTTTCTTGGTTTCTTCAAATAAGCAATAGCAATCAGGTAAAAGGATAATTATTTACTGTGAGGAGATGTTCCTTGGTAAATACTTTTTCCTTCCAGATTGACTTTGTACATAATATTCTTATTGGAAATGGAAAGAAACTTCCAACGACTTTCAGAAGTCCTTGGGAGCCAGCAGGCTTCCTGCTTGGCTGTTGTTTTCCCTTTTGCAGTGAAATAAAATTGTTTCACTTGTATATTAAAAATAAAATAAAAATAAATAAATAAAGTCCTTGGGAAGCGATGTGTAAAGAAAATGCTTTTGCGAAAATTCCAACTCATAATAGAGTTGTCCATAAAGTTTGTAGTAGGACTCGCATTGAGAAGCTGCATCGTTGAACACCCAATTTCACGTATTGGACCTTCAGAAATAGGTGCTCTAACTTGAAGAAGTTTGTTTTGGTTTTACAAATCTCCTCCAAATCCCAATCTCAAGCATTCTAGACATCTCAAAAACAAACTAAAATCAATCTTTGCACAATCACTCAAATTCTAAATTATACAACATTAGAGTTAACTGAAAAGAATGTCTCAAAGCGGAAAGAAACCTTCAACTTGTTTTGAGTTCAAAAAGATTGCAAAACTAATTTATAGTGAGTTGGAGAATAATTTAAAGCAAGGTCCTACATCACTATGAGGTGTGGAACTCGTGACCTCCCATGCTAAAAGAGAGTTCCGACACGCTCCCCCAAACCAAGAGCCCCGATCATGGAAAACTATTCAAGAACAATGATTGTCAAAAAAATTAATTAGAGGAAGAGAACTTCACTCGAACTCCGCTTGAAAAGCAATTCTGTTTTCAAATAACTCAATTGTCTACACAAGAAACCTCTCAACTACATTCACATAAAACAACATAACAACTCCCTTTTGTATACTCAACTACATAAATACTATTATATGTACAACAAACAATACAATAAAAGATTCCATACTAAATACTTAAATCACAGTACACCACAACATCTATAAACATAGATTCTAAATCCAACAAACCCGCACATGTGGGCAAATCTAATAATACACAAACAAACAGCACCACCCTTAGAGCATGGCCACCCATGGCCTCAGAGGGTCTCTGACCTCAAGAAGTGGATGAAAAGTTTCAAGGGGCCTTTCAAAATGCTTCTTGACTCTGGATTCTAGCGTGTTAGAAATTGGGCCTTGAAATCACTATTGAGTTGACTATTCGATGATTATTCCTCTCATTCTACTTGTGATTGGTCCATTGACTATTTGATGCGCACTTTTGATACGTGAAGGGCGTGCAAGGGTGGGGGAGTGTGAGTGCAAGGGCCCTTCACATGTAGATGAATAATTTGAGAGGGTTAGTCCTAGCGTGCATGGGTGGGAATGCTCTTACAAAGAACAAAAAAAAACTCAGTCATGTTGTACCCCCCTTCCAAACTGTGTGGTCGTGGATGAAGCCCTGAAGGCACCCTGGCAACAATTACTAAATGTTATGATGGATTATGGCAACAACAAAAACTTAAAATTTTATTGTATGGTTATGGTAACATTTCAATATTCTTTGGAAACCGCACACCGTAAGCTTTTCTGCAGGTTTGAACTGTGGGAGCATGTGTTGTGGAACAGGATTCTCTAAAGGACCAAGAAGCTCAAATTGAGGATCAATGGTTTTTTTAAGCAGTTTTAAGTAGGTTGTAGGTGGACTTCCTTTTGTTCAAATTGATTTGACTCACCCTCTAATTAGCTATAGGACATATTCTATATCTAAAATGAATTGAAACAAGATTTATATGAAGTTAACTTTGTTTGTTTGCCAAATTCAAAGTTTAAAATTAAGTGTGTGCCAATTAAATTTTGACAATTATTTCTAGCGCCAAATTACATATCTTCAAACAAAATTTCGAGATTTTGAGACACATTTTGTTCCACAAATTGTGAGGGCATTTTGTTCCACAAATTCTCCTCTCAACTCGTGGGAGGGCATTTTGCCTCAGAACCTCCCAAGATTTCTGAAGGCAATAGGGCCCAAGGAGTTTACATAGTAGATAACCAAACAAGACGCAATAGTGGCAACGGTAGCTTATCATACATAACCCAGGTTGTTCACTTTTCAATCACAACCCTTGATCTTCTTGATCCAAAGACATAGGATGCAAGTTGAAAGGGGAGAAGGTTATGAGTTACAACTTGTGATCGTAATGGTGACGGGTTACCAATGGGATGGAGCCACATTAGCATTGAAAAGTCAACAACCACTTATGGTGATAGAACTTGTGAATGTTGTTGAAAGAACTTTCACTCAAGGGTTCGATTTCAATTTTCCCATCTAGTTGTTAACCCCTAAAGGACCAAGAAGCCTCAATTGGGTTTCATGGTTTTTCTTAATAGTTTTGAGTAGAACTTCCTTTTGTTCAAATGTATTTATTCTTTGATCAACACATGCAATGTCCTCCACTAATTCCAATGATATAAAATTTGGTCCCATCTGAATTGTGATTTTCACGAAATCATTAATTGAATTTGTCATTTTAAAACCATGGATCCTTCATCTTTTAGAGGTTAATTTGATGTTCATGACATCCACTTCCTCACCGAAACCAATCCCAGGTTGACAGAGCTCCCAATCTCTTCTGCTGAAATTCTCTCCTTGCTTTGGATCTGCCAAATCATCAAACTAAGTTATTGCTCTCTTCTTCAAGCTTGCCCATTAAAATCAAAATACAAGGGAAAAAAGCAGCAAGCGGTACTGAGGGTAATTAACCCCTAGAGGACCAAGAAGCCCAAATTGGGCCTCAATCTTTTAAGCAGTTTTGAGTAGATCATACTTTAACTTTTCTTGTTCAGAATTGATTTGGTTTTTGACCAAATACATGCAACGTTCTTCATTGATTCTAGTTATATAAAATTTGGTTCCATCTAAATTATATTTTCACAATATGATCGATTGCATTTGTCATTTTAAAACAATGAATCCTTTGTCCTTTAGAGGGCAATGAGCTAACATTACCCTTGTGAAGCCACAATACCTGTGTTGGTACCAATGTAATCTAAGAGCATGGGATTGCCCTTAACGCTTAACAACCTAACCATCCGTTTCTTGACTGATGTACTGTACATAATTGAATGCCTTTTTCTCATCCGTCATGCACTTTTTGCAAGTAAAAAAAATACTAAAAAATTCTATGGGAAGTTAACTTCATGCATGTGTGATCCGATTAGAAAAGGGGATGATTTGTGAAATTTTCATGCGTCATTTTATATTGCAATGATTCACCAAAAAAGATTCTAAGATCTTAATTCAAAGCAAATCAACAAACATTGTCTTGACATTAATTTAACACCATCTTAATATTGATATAATTTTAAGAAAGTGTTAATCTAATTCAATTGGTTTAACAGACATTAATAACTTGTGAATCAAATATTGTAGGGACCTTTTAAGATGAAATGATATACTAGAGTTGTTCTTAATAAAAATCACCTTGTGTTTGAATAAGATACTGTGAATTTTGAATTAATGTACTCTTGCTTATTTCACCCCAAATAGTTAAAAGGTAGGGAAGAACTTAGTGGTCTTTCATTATTAGGTGTTTAAGAGCTTGGTGGTCTTTGAACTCATGGAAAACTAGTTGAGCCGTCTTTCTTGACGGCTAAACTAATTTCCCTTGAGTTTAGAGACCACCAAGCTTTTCCATACTTTTTAACTATTTGGGGTGCACAAATAAGAGTACATTAAAGCAAAATTCACGATATCTTATTCAAACACAAGGTGACTTTAAGGATAACTCTATTGTGAAGAAAAAAAATTTAGACAGGTCGAATTTTATATCCCCAAATCAACAAAGAACAAAATTGGACAAACAAAAATCTCCACATGACCTACTAAAAAACATGAGACACAATTGAGCTTCTTGATTCTTTAGAAGTTAATACAACATTGGCCCATTCGGCAACAACAAAAAATTAAAATTTTATTGTATTGTTATGGTAACATTTCAATATTCTGTGGAAACCACACACCTTAAGCTTTTCTGCAGATTTGAACTGTGGGAGCATGTGTTGTGGAACAGGATTCTCTGAAGGACCAAGAAGCTCAAACTGATGATCAATGGTTTTTTTTTTTTTTTTAAAGCAGTTTTAAGTAGGTTCTAGGTGGACTTCCTTTTGTTCAAATTGATTTGTCTCTTGACCAACACATGTAGTGTTCCTCACTGATTGTGGTTATATAGAATTTGGTCCCATGTGCATTATAAATTTCACAATATGATTGTTTGAATTTGTCATTCTAAAACCATAAATCCTTGGTCCTTTAAGGGTTAACTCACGCTTGCTTCTCCATTCTTATAAACTTAAAGCTGCACGAACACTTTGCAATACCAACTCCAAACCAACTCCAAACGTCAACAACAACAATGTGTTGATGCAAATACCAACTCTTGTACGTAACATTATTAAGTATTATCATTCTGACACTTTTGACTTGTGTAGAGTATTACGCATCTTGTCATATTTTAAGGCCCACTTTATACACAGGCTGGGGCTAGATGGAAGGCCGGCCCGATTCAATCCTGCCCAAGTTTGGAGTTCGGGCCATGGCAAACCTTGTCCCAATTTCATCAAACTGGCCCAAAGATTTGGCGCCAAAATCATGCCACATAGGACGCCACGTAGGAAAAATTGCTCCTTCCGGTCCGGCCCTAGTATAAAGCCCTTGGGCTAGATTTGAAAGAATTGAGCGATCCTATTGGTTGAAATTGGTTGAAATTTGAAGAGTTTGGGCCGGCCCTCAATCTGGCCCCAAGTATAAAGTGGGCCTAAGATGGAGATTCGTGACAAAAAGCCATGTGTCCCCCAACCTCTTTTTCCAATGACACCCCAAGGCTATTGCTAAATAATAACATTATGTCCGCTTGCCAGATTAACCCTTTAGTGCCTAGCTGACCACATTATGGTCACTACAACGTCCGAAATGCAAATAGCAGAGAATCCGTGAAGAATTGGAACTTCAGTTTTGAAGTTCAGATTTGCCCACATACATTACGCACCTTCCAGAAAAAGAAATTTTCAATTTGGAATTGTACAACTATCAAAATACCTATCAACAGAACGCGAAAATACTGCAAATACTTGAAAATACAGTAAATACTTACAAATACAACATATGTATTGTGTAGTATTTCTTGTGTTTGGAAGTTTGTTATCTTGTTTTATTTTTTTGGATTGTGTTCTCTTCTTCAACTTCCATTAGTGTGTGTAATCCGATCTTGACTAATGTACCCACTCCTGTCAATTTTCAACGTATAAAATTTTGTCCTAAACCGTACATGGACAAGTCACTTTCACTTATAAATCTCACAATAATTATGTGTGAGTCTATTTTTGATATGAAAGATTGCAACGGAGAGGTGTTGACATAGGGCATAGCTGAACGTCTTTGCTTTTATTTTTGAAAATTTACCTCAAATTCTATTTAACTTTGAAGTCACACACCCCCCAAAATCTCGTTTTTGAGCGTGCATTATACAGTTCAAATACATACTATAATCTTCCGATCCCACCATCGGATGATTCTCAAATTTTGATAAAATATGTGCTCTCGAGTTGAGAATAGAATTGTACGGTTACTTTCTAATTTAACTCATTCTATTTTTGGTAGTCTCAACCACAGTGGAAAAATCTACTGAAATCCAGGGCTCTGAGCTACAGTACCCTAGGCACTAAAGGGTTAAAGCGCAACCACTCCCTCCAAAGTCATAATTCCCACTACCTTAATTTTCTAATGTAATCAACTATGGCACTCCGACTATTGTTTGGATCATGACCGGTTTTTTCTTTTGCACTTATAAGTTAACCCTTAAAGGGCCGATGGGGATAGTAGATACGTTGGCGTATATTTGACATTTGTTGTAAATAGAAAGCTCCAAATTGAGATCTAATATCTTATTAAAATCATGTCGACCTGACTTTTAACTTCACTTTTGATCTTAAACCCATGGGAGGTGAAGTTAACCCTTAAAGGGCCGATGGGGATAGTAGATACGTTGGCGTATATTTGACATTTGTTGTAAATAGAAAGCTCCAAATTGAGACCTAATATCTTATTAAAATCATGTCGACCTGAATTTTAACTTCACTTTTGATCTTAAACCCATGGGAGGTGTGGAACCATGCTAAATACTATGCAATATTGTTGTATAATACTGGTCAGAAAGGGCTCTCTGGACCTTTAAGAATTAACCTGTTGTAAACAAAATGGTTTGAAACTGACCAATTTGATTGATCATGTTGTGAAGAATATGATTTAGATGGGGTCAAAATTTTATATCACCAGAATCAATGATTAAAACTATTATACTGCTATTAAAAGACACGAGACCCAATTTGACCCAATTTGGACTTCTTCAAGCCTGGAAGATTTGTGCAGGGAAGAGTCAAGATGTTTACATACCAGTGTCTACCTAAGAAAGGCCGGCTTGCGAAGTCCATTCAACAAGTGTCCATGCCTTAACTCCACGCAGTCGCCCAAGTGGTATTTCTCCACAAATTAAGTTACCACATGTTTTCATCCTGCCTTGTAGAACAATCAATGTTGGCATCTATTCAGCATCAAGTAGCAGAACTTTAATGCTTAGAAACTGGGTGAATTATACAAGCATTTGTAGGTTCAACTAAGTACATGCAATGCTTAGAAACTGGGTGAATTGTACACGCATTTGAAAACTAAGTGAATTGTACAGGTATTTATAGGTTTAACTAAGTACTGATTAGGTATGTTTGCACTTAGTAGGAAGAGTGATGGTAGAAAGAGTCTTAGGAATGAAATTAGAGTATTTTCACTTTGCTAGAACAGCAAGTGCAAGCATGCTTGAACTCCAAAGACACCCCCCATTGCATTGCATTGCATAACATAAGAAGAATGTTATGTACCTTTTTCCTTCTACTCGCGCCAAAGTTCACCAGATTCCCACCACAACCACCAATCCTACAGCAAAAAGAAGACACTGAAAACAAATCAGAACTCCTAAATGCAAAGGAATTGTACCAAATGTTGTAAGAAGGCGATCATCTTCTCCTTCCAATGCACAAATTCCAACCACCACAGCAATTCCGCAAGAGGATTGTCACTGAAAGCAGGAAAATCACTGCTACTGCTTCTTTCCAAAACCCTCTGTCTCTCTCTGTCTCCTTAACAAGCTCCACTTGCACTTGTTAGCGCCAAATCCTAAACCCTAAACCCTAAACCCTAAAACGTTGTCCAATTTGCAATGGATTGACGCTAGTTCTCTCATCGGTACAGTGTGCCTAATTGCATTTACGTTACTCTACCTCAAGCCAAATTTTATCACACTGGCTTACGCTACACCTGAATTGAACGTCTTCCCACAAAACACACACGAAACGAAATTGAGGGAGAGAGAGGTGATTGCAAAAGCGAGCAAGACAATGAGGAAATCGAATGAAGCTCCTGAAGGCAGAGACTAATAACTCAGATGCATGTGCGCTGCATTGATTGAACATCCATCATCAGTGAGGCAATTGCAACGAAAACTAACAAAGCAACTAAGTGCGATTGATTGATTGATTGAGGGGAGAAATTTCTGCACAGCCATGCAACAAACCCTAATTCTTCGCAATGAGTCTGTTGCTCAGGCAGAGGAAGGAGGAAAAAAAAAAAAAAAAACCCTAAGAGCATTTCCACCCATGGATAGGCCTTCTGGTGAGCCCTCGATCCGGTCATCACTCACGACGCAAGTAACCGCACTGCCTTAATTTTTTTCTTCAATTTTTTTGTTTCCTGCCGCCTCCGTAGTCGCAGCCACTCACTCCGCCTCCGAGGAGCTTGAATCCTTCCTCTTCATAGCGGGCTCTTCGATTCAGCGGGGTCTTCAGCCCACCTCGGTTGACTCTTTGAGCGAAAACCAGCAAACTCGGGTGATCGCAACCGCGGTGATCCTTGAGAAAAAACAGCAACCAGAAAAGTGTTATCTTAAACCTTTCGGGGCTTCTTCCATGGCCAGAGGAGGGGAAAAGTGTGAAGTGTAACAGGGGTTGTGACACCTTCTTCTCCCCATTCTCAATTTTCAAAGAATGAGGGCGTGGCACTCTCTCCTTGAATTGCAGGGGACTCATTCTTTGAAGATTGAGAAGTTTCTTTTTTCTCCTCCAAAAGTGAAGAATGGGTGTGAAGAATAGGGGGTCACACATCTTTCTCAATCTTCAGAGAATGTGAACGTGGCACGCTCTCCTTGAATGGCGGAGGGCCCATTCTTTAAAGATTGAAGAATTCCATTCTTCTCCTCCACGGGTGAAGAATGAAGAATGGAGAATGGAGAATGGCCCATGCTTGGAGGGTGAGTAACCAACTAACAACCTGTATTCTCCATTCTCAATCTCCACAAACCACAAAAGGGATGTCACACTTTGTCCATGGAGAAGCTATCCTATTGGCTTCTGTTTTTCCTCATTCTCCATTCTCCGAGGAGGTGTGACAATCCCTAATGGGTGTGAAAAATGGTTTCGCATGCAACATTTTCATTGTGAGCCGTTCCTTTATCAAATCCTCAATCGCAAGGAAATCCCATATCCATTCTTCATTCTCATTCTTCATAGAGTATAAAAAGGGGAATCACACTTTCTTCATGGAGAAGCTCGGGTCCTATTAACTCCTCTTTTCTCTCCAAACCTTTTCAATCTTAAGAGAAGTTTCATTCTCGGAGAAAGTGTAACAACTTCTAACTTGTCTCGTGAAATCAATTGAAGGCATGTGCAATGAACTGTGTGAATTGAGGAGAACTGAACTGGTGAGGGGCGACAGAACCAACCCCCATCCTTGTACCATCAATTTTTCTAGTTTTCTCATTTTTGGATCTATGTGCTTTTCTGAATTGTATTATTATATTTGGGACTTACAACCCCGAATTAGTCTAGGTAGACTCACCATGTCCAAAAATAGTGACAAGCTTTTGTTTTGGTTTTCTTCCTCGAGTATGAATGGGGAGTTGGTTTGTCCTCCCCTAAAGTGAGGTGAGGTGAAATGAAGTCATGATGTTAGTAGTAAAGTGAAGTGAAACATGAACAAATTTGATTAGTTAAGGAGAAGTTGCCATGAATTCAAAGGTTTGAGAACTCATTGTGACAACTTTTACTACACTGTTTTCTCAAAACCTCAGTTGAAATGTAAAATTTGGTCCTCCAAAGTGCAAAACCTTTTTTCAGTTGAAACTTTATCCACAGAAGTTGGACCTAATACAAACCTTATCAAGACATCTGTTAGCAGCATTTAACCTGGACATTTGTAGTCCGACCATTAGAACATGTATGGCAAGAAATTTTTATGTATAACGCTTAACCCCTAAATGTACCAGAGTGTCCCTAGAATTGACAATTTGAAGAAAAAAATCATAAACTATTATTTAGAAGAATATCTTGGAATTGATATACAAATGAAAGTTTTAGATTTTTAATTTTAGATTCTATTCGTATAGTTTGTTTCACTAATACTATTACCAATATTTAATTATAAAATTTGAAAGTTAAAATTAAAATTCCTTCTAAATTTGATTACAAACAAAATTTTAATATTTTTTATGCAAACTTTGTTGGAATGAATTTGAAATGAAATATTCTTAAATGTGGTGATTCTTTGAAATTTTTGTGTTTTTAAAATCTATAACCTCATTTTTGCAAGGCCACTTTTGAACTATAGTCAATGCAATTTTGGCTTTGTCAACGACTTGACATTGATACTTCTACATTTGTAATTTTAGAAAAATATGAAATCAAGTTTGACTAAATCCAACCATTAGATGGGAGAACAACTTGGTGAAGAATCTCTAAAAAAATGAATGACTTTCATCCAAGCATTGATGAGAATGTAAGAAGGGTTTGAATATGTTAGTCATCCACTTTATGAATGCTCTGATGGTTAGAGGTTAACCCCTAAACGTTCTCACCCTTTTCAGATTTGGCAGTTTTTCAAAGATACATTATTAAATGCAACTAAGATGGATATTTTCAAGCTGATGAATGAATCAAAGTTATACATTATGCATTTTAGATTCTATCCATATGGTTAAATTTGCGATTGCTATCACCAATATTTGTGTATTAAATTTCAAACTTAAAATTTAACACTCTTTTGTAATATGATTATGAATAAGATCTATATTGACAATCTAAATAATAATGAAATCTGTTGTGATGGGCTGAAATGTAATACTCTAGGTGTGTAGTAATTTTTGAAGATTTTTTGGTTGCTTAATTTTGGTAGTTGACTTTTTCAAGAGCACTTTTATACTAAAATCTTTGAATTTTTGGGTGGAACACTACAACATGAAATGAGGCATAAAAATTTCACAAATCATCCCCTTTCTAATCGGATCACACATGCACAACGCTAACTTCCCATAAAAGTTTCAGTAAAAAAATCCACATTGCAAAAAGTGCATAATGGATGAGAAAACGGACTTCAAATCCGTAAATCATACAACATATGCATGGTTGGGCGGTTAGGGGTTAATGAGCCCCCACTTCGACTCGAATGATTTTGCAGTTCTGAACTCAGCCCGCACACGTTCAATGTAGTGTAGTGCTCATGAATGCAATCCCAGAATGTTCCCTACTTCTATGCAGCCCCGTCTCTTGGATCCTGCGAAATGTGCAGGTAGCTCTTACAAAGTTAGCATTCTTGATGAAATTCTTGCCCTTCTTGTTTTCTTGTGGTGCTACTTCCTCCACATCGCTCTTCATAACATTCTTTAGCTAGTATTGTAGCACACCCTTTTGCTTATACACAAAATCAATGATTTAACAAGGAATTGATGATGTGGAACATGCAGAAACTATTAAAAATCAGAAATTTGTTGAGCTACCAAGTCATCTTTAGCTAAAGATGGCTTTGATTCTCCAAAAGATTACTATTTGTGCAACTATTCTATCCTGAGATGCTGATTCCCAAGAGTGAATATATAGTGGGGCTGCTAAAGAATGTTATGTTCTTCGTGCTTTGTTGTGCCCCCACCATATCTTCTCGCTCAAACATCTTCCCCAGCTCAAATCTGGATACCAATCAAAGTGTCCTCAAAATAAAACAAACCTTCATTAAAATTAGGTTAGCTGAAAACATTAGGTTAGCTATATATTGCCAATTTGCTAAATGAAAAATGTACTTGATTTTGAGGCTAGGTGAACAAAATATAGGGACAAAGTTCATAAGATGAAAAACCCACGCTTTCATATATACCATAAGGTAGAGGGCTTCAAAACCGACAGGGTCCTAATTCCAACTAAAATCTATACCGTGCATTTATTTTAGAACATAAATCTAGGCGTCTCATAGAGCTCTTATTAGATGTTGACCAAAATGATAAGCTATCTATGGTCTACCTAGATTTCGTTTTTAGAATGATTATTGTGCCTAGATTTTGTTGGAATTAGAACCCTATTAATTTTGGAGCCCTGTACCTTACATGAAATTTGGTTTTTTTCATGCAATGTCATTCTAATTGTGCAACTCAAACATTCACAAAAATTAAAGCGCTATGAGCTGACTAGTGACATGCATCAATACACCAACTGCTATATGTTACAGACACACTTCATCGCAAATTCAAGAGACCAAGGCAACATTGCCAAAATTGACACGATTAAAGAAACACATGATCATTAATCAATTCAGCTCCAACAAGTTTAATCTCCCTTGGGAGCTTTACATATATCTAAGGTAGGGACACCCATTTCCATGATTTTAAGCTGATTATCATACTTCTGAATGAGTAGTATGAAAAGCAATTATACCAAGGGAAAGGCAATTAGATATTAATTTAGAATGTATCGACAAAGTCATGTTATTGTAAAATTTGTGTATGTTCTTGATAATCAAAGTTAGAAATTGGTTTGCACATTTGACTGTGTCTAAATGGCCCTGATTCCGTGACATGGAGAAACAGTCGTGACTTGAAGAAACGCCCTAATTACGTTCTCAAGCGTCACTGTACCATGATAAAAAACACCCGGAATCAGGTGTCCTGTATGCAGACAAGAATGGGTACAGTCACGAGAATGGGAGTCCCTACCTTAGTATAGTTTGACCCCATGACTACAACTTCATGAGCCAGCCAGCGAGGCTCACTCACTATTGCGCCATGGATATATATCATTATTTGAATCAGCTACGGTACACAAAACAGTGAAGGACCCAATCTAGCAGTAGTGACCATCATGTTAACTCAAATCCCCTGGACACTACACCAGCCTTTTTAAAACTGGCTAAACTTCGAAGTAATTCACCATCCAATGACATGCTTCGATTTCCTCACTAGTAAAAGTAGGGTAAAAATAGCCTTTAATAGCCAGATTGCTACTGTTTGCCAGGGTAGGGTGCCAGTACTTCCTGGTTAGCAGTCATAGTGTAGCCAAATCAGATTCGTCAGATCATATCTGTTCGATACCCACTCTGAATTGGTAGCCAGTAATTCATTGATCCTGGTCGTCGAAGTTGGATGTTATCGCCAACACTCTCTGTCATGTGTGCGGTTGTAGCCAAACTCAGTTGTACTTCACTGTCTCTTCGCCAGTACGAAACCCCAAAGCCGGGAGGCCTATCGCCATGATACTTTTGTACTAAGGATTGATCTGGAGCCAGTAATCTTCATGCAGCAAGGGAGATGTATCCTAACTTCTCCGTAGTTCATATTTTATATTTTCTATCGTCCTCGACATGAAGCGGTGGAGTTCTTTACTTCTTTTGAACTTTCGCGCCAAAGATATGTCATGGTCATTTGACCTCCACTTCCCCCAAAGTATCCAGATCAAAGCAAAGGACAAAGAATATCACAGTAGTGCAAAGCAAAATCGAGAAGATCGATTGCAAAATCTAGGTTGAGTTTGATGGCGCATGCTGGATTGAGTCATGGACTCTTGCAAATCGAGAGGGAAAAAGAAACATCTACAGTGTCACCTCTGAACTATCAAAGTATATATCGAGGTAGTATAGAATTGAAGACAGAACTGAATCCAAGAACTTTATGCTCCATGAATCGTTCGCAAGCGGAAGTCTATGTCGTTCAGTTAGTTTGTGTTGGGATGTGCTTTAATTTTGGTATAGGGGAAATTTAGAAGCTGCGGGAGTACTCTGACAATCTCAACTTCTCATGCAAGTGAATACTGAAGCGCATGAATATGTGAAGGATTGCAGCGACTGGAAGAACTCAAAATATTGCGACAACTAGTGTACAGGTGAAAACACCATACTTTTGTATTTTAGGAATGTATAGTTGACTTAGATCGACACCAAATCTTAGATGCATCTGACATGAGCATTATCATTAATCTTAGACTAACATGCACTTTGTGTTCTTCAGAATCAGATAATTTTATTCAACTTGTAGTTGCAGTTTTTTCATTCGAACATCATCTTATCCATTTTCTTGTCTGGCTGTCTACAATCCACAAGGAGTGTCTCATGATTTTTTAGTAGTTTTGAGGAGGTACTATATGGACTTCTTTACATTTTCGAATGTTTGTATGTACTGCCAGGGTCAAGATGGGAGAATCTATTCATAGTGGAGGGACTCGAGGGAGTGGTAGCGGCAGTGCAGGAAGTGTGAGCGGTGGCGCAGGTGGAAGCACTGCTGGAGGCCCCATGATCGGGAGCGCTGGTGGTGAAGCCAGTGACGATGGATACAATGCTAGCCTCGAGGAGGCAGTGGCTGAAAGCAAAGACTTTGTTATCATCCCTACCCAAGCTAGAGGAGAGCCTAAAACTGAAAAAGGGAAGGAAGTGGCAACTTCGAGGCCAACGACCCGCACAGGATCGCTTCTGCACTACTTCAATAGCAGTCGTAATTCTTTGAACATTAGGCCACTTGACACGGTTCCAGTGGCGGTTACGCCCCCAACTTCACAGCGCTTGTCTCAGACGATGGCCGACCTTTTCAGGCGAAGGCAAGAACGAAGGCCAAGACTGAGAGAAGTACCACTGCGGATTGGCTCCCCCAGGCGAGATGAAGGTGGCTCTCCAACTCGCATACCACGACTCCCTGGTCATACTAGCCGCAAAGGCAAAGAACAAATGCCGGAGACTTCGAAGTCCAGAGCGAAAGGAAAAGAGAACGTACCTGAAGACTTGTCAGTTCACGTACCAATTCCCATGGACGTTGATATCGCTGAAGGTGCTCAAATATTTGTAAACTGTTCTGATGAAGAAACGTTGATTGTTGTTAGTGGAGATGATACAAATGAGTTGCAGGAAGGAGAGGCCGAGGTGACGCCGGTACCGAATCCTGTTCTTCGGCGTCGACAATACGAGGCCTCCAAACGCTTTCAAGACACTTGGCCAGCCAAGTTGCCATGGGCCGAGATGGTAGTTAAAGGTGACGGCCAGATCTGCCAGGTCAAATGCCTCATTTGCTCGGCCATACAACGTCGCATTAAACTCCTACTCCCAAAATGGGATACACTCACAAAGCATGCAGGCCGCCGAAGAGCAGACCGTGACATACCAAGCGTGGCCAAAAGTGGAGAATACTACTATTCTCGAAATTGCGCACATGCTAAAAATGCGATACTATATGCGTCTCAAGGGCCCCAGACAGTTGCTGAGATGACACGGAACGATGCTGGAGAGCGCTCTCGAAAGCGTGTCCAGTTCTCAACTGTATTCCACATACTCGCAGAAGGTCGGCCGATGGTTGAATACGAGTCTTTAAACTCACTTTTCAGCTTCTTGCAGGTCCGCCATCTTCCGAAGAAACACTGGTCCGACAACTCTGGTTGGGCGATGGCTGCAGTGTTGTATAGTTTGGTAAAGACAAAACTGGCGGAGACTCTAGCAAACACACAGTTCTTTGCGATTACATGCGATGAAGCCACGAGCGTTGACAACCAATCATGGCTCAGTATACACATCTACACTATGAAGGATTGGGTTCGACAGCCGTACCTTTTAGCGTTGAAATGCTGCGTTGATGGAGGATCGGCAAACAACATGAGGGAGGCGATTGTGAACGCTATGAGAATCGAGGGTGCATTATCACGCAAAGATATTGCTGAGAAGCTCGTCTCTTTTGGCGCCGATGGCGTCAGCGTCTTCCAGGGACCGAGAACTGGTGTCACTCGGCAGTTGAAAGACAACCATGCTCCTTGGATGGATGGCAATCACTGCATGTCACATCGCTTTCAGCTTGCCATTGCTACATTGTCAAGGATGGCAGTGGTTTCAGGCGTTGAAGATACTCTCGGTAGCCTGTACAACTACTTCAGCCACTCACACAAGCGTCACAATGAATTTGTAAAGCTGGCGACTATGATGAATCGAAGTCATGACAAAATTTTGCGACAAGTGAAAACACGGTGGATAAGTATGCTGAAGCCGGCAAAGAGGGTGCTTGCACAGTATGACACTTTACTATACAAGATGCATCTCGACGCACCTACTGTAAAAGCAGCGGGATCCAATCTTGATATGCTTTGCGATGTTGAGACATTGCTAGGCTTAAGCTGTTTGTTGCCGTTGCTAGAGACTCTGAATGGCATCATCAAGTTCTCTCAGGGACGTAATATCTTTGTTTGTGACTTTGTTGGAGCTATACGTGCATGCCAGACATAGTTGTTCCAAGATTATTGTGATCCTAATTTGGCATTCACTAGCCTTGCTTTTTCTGAGTTCAAAGCCCTAGTTGGATTCACCCATGGCAAGCTCCAGTTCGAAGTGAAGGAAGATTTGAACACTTGTGTTGGACAACTTGCCTTTGTTGTTGGTGGTGCACACATCTGGGCAAAGTATAGGTCCAAGATCACTGGGGCATACGAATTTGTAAGTGAGGCGAAGTGGACTGAGATTGTGAATGAAGTGAAGGCGGCATGCAAAAGTAAGCTTCTAACTCTTTTCTATTGATTCAGAGATCTTCTTGGTTGACATGCATGTAGCTTACTTCTGGAACACTCTAGTTTCCTTTTACTTGCATGGCTATTTCCAAGTTTGATATGATTCTACTATGAATAAAAACTTAGAAAGAGTTGAATCTCATATGTAACTGGGGTTGTTCAGCGTCTCCACCGTCACCTTCGTCAGCTTCTTTTCCCACTTCGCCCTCCACGTGTCCACGCGGATCATGGAGAACCCCATGATGGTGATCAGCACTACGGCGATCAGCGACAGGATGCCCTCCCACAGCGGCTCCGAGCTCTCCCACGCCTCCTTGGCCACCGTGTAGTACAGCGAGATGAAGATGGCCACGGCCACCATGGACAGCAGCACGCCCACCACCACCCCCGCCCACACGTGCTTCTTCATGCGCCGCCGGATGGCCGTGTCCTGCACGATGTTGTCGATGAGCACCATCATCACGGACAGGATGATGGCGGCCTCCAGCGTCTCCCGGAACAGGATGAAGAACGTCGGCACGCTGAACAACTGCACCATCGTGACGACTTACTTCTGCAAATCCTCCACAGACTGCAATAATAAAATTGGGCATGCTTGAGGCAACTACGCAACACTCACTGCAGGCATGCGACGATCAGTCGTCAGTCTGAATTCAAGTGCATGCCCAATTTGAATTCAGACTGACGACTGATCGTCGCATGCCTGCAGTGAGTGTTGCGTAGTTGCCTCAAGCATGCCCAATTTTATTATTGCAGTCTGTGGAGGATTTGCAGAAGTAAGTCGTCACGATGGTGCAGTTGTTCAGCGTGCCGACGTTCTTCATCCTGTTCCGGGAGACGCTGGAGGCCGCCATCATCCTGTCCGTGATGATGGTGCTCATCGACAACATCGTGCAGGACACGGCCATCCGGCGGCGCATGAAGAAGCACGTGTGGGCGGGGGTGGTGGTGGGCGTGCTGCTGTCCATGGTGGCCGTGGCCATCTTCATCTCGCTGTACTACACGGTGGCCAAGGAGGCGTGGGAGAGCTCGGAGCCGCTGTGGGAGGGCATCCTGTCGCTGATCGCCGTAGTGCTGATCACCATCATGGGGTTCTCCATGATCCGCGTGGACACGTGGAGGGCGAAGTGGGAAAAGAAGCTGACGAAGGTGACGGTGGAGACGCTGAACAACCCCAGTTACATATGAGATTCAACTCTTTCTAAGTTTTTATTCATAGTAGAATCATATCAAACTTGGAAATAGCCATGCAAGTAAAAGGAAACTAGAGTGTTCCAGAAGTAAGCTACATGCATGTCAACCAAGAAGATCTCTGAATCAATAGAAAAGAGTTAGAAGCTTACTTTTGCATGCCGCCTTCACTTCATTCACAATCTCAGTCCACTTCGCCTCACTTACAAATTCGTATGCCCCAGTGATCTTGGACCTATACTTTGCCCAGATGTGTGCACCACCAACAACAAAGGCAAGTTGTCCAACACAAGTGTTCAAATCTTCCTTCACTTCGAACTGGAGCTTGCCATGGGTGAATCCAACTAGGGCTTTGAACTCAGAAAAAGCAAGGCTAGTGAATGCCAAATTAGGATCACAATAATCTTGGAACAACTATGTCTGGCATGCACGTATAGCTCCAACAAAGTCACAAACAAAGATATTACGTCCCTGAGAGAACTTGATGATGCCATTCAGAGTCTCTAGCAACGGCAACAAACAGCTTAAGCCTAGCAATGTCTCAACATCGCAAAGCATATCAAGATTGGATCCCGCTGCTTTTACAGTAGGTGCGTCGAGATGCATCTTGTATAGTAAAGTGTCATACTGTGCAAGCACCCTCTTTGCCGGCTTCAGCATACTTATCCACCGTGTTTTCACTTGTCGCAAAATTTTGTCATGACTTCGATTCATCATAGTCGCCAGCTTTACAAATTCATTGTGACGCTTGTGTGAGTGGCTGAAGTAGTTGTACAGGCTACCGAGAGTATCTTCAACGCCTGAAACCACTGCCATCCTTGACAATGTAGCAATGGCAAGCTGAAAGCGATGTGACATGCAGTGATTGCCATCCATCCAAGGAGCATGGTTGTCTTTCAACTGCCGAGTGACACCAGTTCTCGGTCCCTGGAAGACGCTGACGCCATCGGCGCCAAAAGAGACGAGCTTCTCAGCAATATCTTTGCGTGATAATGCACCCTCGATTCTCATAGCGTTCACAATCGCCTCCCTCATGTTGTTTGCCGATCCTCCATCAACGCAGCATTTCAACGCTAAAAGGTACGGCTGTCGAACCCAATCCTTCATAGTGTAGATGTGTATACTGAGCCATGATTGGTTGTCAACGCTCGTGGCTTCATCGCATGTAATCGCAAAGAACTGTGTGTTTGCTAGAGTCTCCGCCAGTTTTGTCTTTACCAAACTATACAACACTGCAGCCATCGCCCAACCAGAGTTGTCGGACCAGTGTTTCTTCGGAAGATGGCGGACCTGCAAGAAGCTGAAAAGTGAGTTTAAAGACTCGTATTCAACCATCGGCCGACCTTCTGCGAGTATGTGGAATACAGTTGAGAACTGGACACGCTTTCGAGAGCGCTCTCCAGCATCGTTCCGTGTCATCTCAGCAACTGTCTGGGGCCCTTGAGACGCATATAGTATCGCATTTTTAGCATGTGCGCAATTTCGAGAATAGTAGTATTCTCCACTTTTGGCCACGCTTGGTATGTCACGGTCTGCTCTTCGGCGGCCTGCATGCTTTGTGAGTGTATCCCATTTTGGGAGTAGGAGTTTAATGCGACGTTGTATGGCCGAGCAAATGAGGCATTTGACCTGGCAGATCTGGCCGTCACCTTTAACTACCATCTCGGCCCATGGCAACTTGGCTGGCCAAGTGTCTTGAAAGCGTTTGGAGGCCTCGTATTGTCGACGCCGAAGAACAGGATTCGGTACCGGCGTCACCTCGGCCTCTCCTTCCTGCAACTCATTTGTATCATCTCCACTAACAACAATCAACGTTTCTTCATCAGAACAGTTTACAAATATTTGAGCACCTTCAGCGATATCAACGTCCATGGGAATTGGTACGTGAACTGACAAGTCTTCAGGTACGTTCTCTTTTCCTTTCGCTCTGGACTTCGAAGTCTCCGGCATTTGTTCTTTGCCTTTGCGGCTAGTATGACCAGGGAGTCGTGGTATGCGAGTTGGAGAGCCACCTTCATCTCGCCTGGGGGAGCCAATCCGCAGTGGTACTTCTCTCAGTCTTGGCCTTCGTTCTTGCCTTCGCCTGAAAAGGTCGGCCATCGTCTGAGACAAGCGCTGTGAAGTTGGGGGCGTAACCGCCACTGGAACCGTGTCAAGTGGCCTAATGTTCAAAGAATTACGACTGCTATTGAAGTAGTGCAGAAGCGATCCTGTGCGGGTCGTTGGCCTCGAAGTTGCCACTTCCTTCCCTTTTTCAGTTTTAGGCTCTCCTCTAGCTTGGGTAGGGATGATAACAAAGTCTTTGCTTTCAGCCACTGCCTCCTCGAGGCTAGCATTGTATCCATCGTCACTGGCTTCACCACCAGCGCTCCCGATCATGGGGCCTCCAGCAGTGCTTCCACCTGCGCCACCGCTCACACTTCCTGCACTGCCGCTACCACTCCCTCGAGTCCCTCCACTATGAATAGATTCTCCCATCTTGACCCTGGCAGTACATACAAACATTCGAAAATGTAAAGAAGTCCATATAGTACCTCCTCAAAACTACTAAAAAATCATGAGACACTCCTTGTGGATTGTAGACAGCCAGACAAGAAAATGGATAAGATGATGTTCGAATGAAAAAACTGCAACTACAAGTTGAATAAAATTATCTGATTCTGAAGAACACAAAGTGCATGTTAGTCTAAGATTAATGATAATGCTCATGTCAGATGCATCTAAGATTTGGTGTCGATCTAAGTCAACTATACATTCCTAAAATACAAAAGTATGGTGTTTTCACCTGTACACTAGTTGTCGCAATATTTTGAGTTCTTCCAGTCGCTGCAATCCTTCACATATTCATGCGCTTCAGTATTCACTTGCATGAGAAGTTGAGATTGTCAGAGTACTCCCGCAGCTTCTAAATTTCCCCTATACCAAAATTAAAGCACATCCCAACACAAACTAACTGAACGACATAGACTTCCGCTTGCGAACGATTCATGGAGCATAAAGTTCTTGGATTCAGTTCTGTCTTCAATTCTATACTACCTCGATATATACTTTGATAGTTCAGAGGTGACACTGTAGATGTTTCTTTTTCCCTCTCGATTTGCAAGAGTCCATGACTCAATCCAGCATGCGCCATCAAACTCAACCTAGATTTTGCAATCGATCTTCTCGATTTTGCTTTGCACTACTGTGATATTCTTTGTCCTTTGCTTTGATCTGGATACTTTGGGGGAAGTGGAGGTCAAATGACCATGACATATCTTTGGCGCGAAAGTTCAAAAGAAGTAAAGAACTCCACCGCTTCATGTCGAGGACGATAGAAAATATAAAATATGAACTACGGAGAAGTTAGGATACATCTCCCTTGCTGCATGAAGATTACTGGCTCCAGATCAATCCTTAGTACAAAAGTATCATGGCGATAGGCCTCCCGGCTTTGGGGTTTCGTACTGGCGAAGAGACAGTGAAGTACAACTGAGTTTGGCTACAACCGCACACATGACAGAGAGTGTTGGCGATAACATCCAACTTCGACGACCAGGATCAATGAATTACTGGCTACCAATTCAGAGTGGGTATCGAACAGATATGATCTGACGAATCTGATTTGGCTACACTATGACTGCTAACTAGGAAGTACTGGCACCCTACCCTGGCAAACAGTAGCAATCTGGCTATTAAAGGCTATTTTTACCCTACTTTTACTAGTGAGGAAATCGAAGCATGTCATTGGATGGTGAATTACTTCGAAGTTTAGCCAGTTTTAAAAAGGTTGAGTGAGTGGTTTCTGTGGAGACAAACTGAACAGCATGATTTTTTTGTAAAATAATTTATATGTTATCTGATTGTAAAGGGAATCTCTCTTTGTTGTAAAAGCATTCCCACCCGTGCACGCTAGGATGAATCTCTCAAATTATTCATCTACATTTGAAGGGCCCTTGCAGTCACACTCCCCCACCCTTGCACGCCCTTTACATATCATAAGTGCGCATCAAATAATCAATGGACCAATCACAAGTAGAATGGGAGAATATAGTCAGCTAAATAGTGATTTGAAGGTCCAAATTCTAATATGCTAGAATCCAGAGTCAAGAGGTATTTTGAAAGGACCGTTGAAACTTTTCATCTACTTCTAGAGTGTGAGAGACTCTCTGAGGGCATGGGTGGCCATGCTCTAAAGTGGTTACGCTATTCCCAACTGAATAAGAAATACGGATACAAGACATTGATATTATTTAGTATTATTAGTTTTTAGAATTACTCAAGAAGAAATAGATTCCCGAAACATAATTTTTGGATGAAGAATGAATTAGTTATAAATTTTCAAAGTTGAAGTATGACACATCCCATTCACGTCACATAGGTAGAGTTTTTTCTGTCCAAAGAAGATTTGTATTGCACACACTAAAGATGCTTAAACCATCAACGACGAATCCATAACCACACTTACATATACTAAAACCAACAAGGCAGAACCCATTACCAACAGTAACTCATGCTACAACCAACATCATTGCTGCATTGATTGTGGAAAATACCCTTGGCTAGATGTTGGTTTAAGGTGTCAGTTGGGAATGGAGTAACCACTTTAGTTGGCCTCACAATGGAACACAATGACTAATGCTGGTAGTCATGATCCATTCACACTAAGCACCCAACGCGAATGCGGGTGAGAATCTGCGTTCATCAAGTAAGTTTTTGACCAGTAGCCACAGTGTGCTCCTTGAATTATTATTATTTTTTAACCTGACACACGCTAGAAGCTGCTCCAATTTATTTTCCAAGGGTGCTGCAAAAAAATTGCGCTCTACCAACGCACATGCGTTTGCCAAAAGCAGGAAGAGACAAGGCTTTGACACCCCAAGGAATTGTAAACTGTAATTTTTGAAATTTACCTTGCAGAATTCCAGAAAACGCAACGCAAGTGCTAGAGCTTCTTGGTGTGGATAGGCCATGACATAGACCAACCCTGCCGCACGCACACTTGCGTCGGATAACTTTGAAGGAATATCTGCATCCTTGCTACAGTGTGCATTGGTTTAAAAACAATGGCCTAACGCATACAAGAAGTTGTTGCACCACATCTTGGATGCCGCAGGAATGTTGCATCTTCACCAACATACATGCGTTAGCCAAAAGCAAGAAGAGACAAGGCTCTGATACATATTCGAATTGTATTTTATTTTCAAAATTCACCTTTTTGCATTCAAGGGACGCAATTCAAGTGCAATAGCTTCTTGGTGTGAAGGATCCATCAATGGTGATTATTCACAAGGTACCTGACTAGTCTTGGGACACGCCTTAAAAAACATTTCATGTGGACAGGTTTTCCAAAAATTATCAATTTTTGAACACAATGTTAAAAGGAACTTGGACATGCTGCTAGAATGTAATCAGAATTCACTTGAACATGTCACATGACGTGTCATTGAGAGGAAAAATAAATTCAAATGAAAAATCTTCAATTCAAATTGTGGTCTTCAAGTACTTGAGTCTTCTGATCGAATATAAAACCCACAAACCACACGATTTAGATTTATTTTTTATGTGCAATTGAAAACACTAATTTACGCCAAGCATATCACATAAAGAATCACAAATCCTTCAAATTTGGTACAAACATATTGAAAATAGAAATCAAGTTAGTTTTGAGTTACCGTTCAATCAAAATGGCAGGATTTCTGTCTATTGAGAAGGAGAGCACTTCCCATCACTTTTTCAATCGGATAGTTTAGTTTTAATGAAATGTGCACTACTTAAGCGGTTGAGAAGATCAATCAAACAAACAACTTGAAAATTTTATAAGATGTTTCTTTATGTTGAAAGTTTATATTGTGAGTTTTTGGGGATTTTTTTTATTCAAATTAATTACTTACAAATCTTTGAAGTAAATGAATACACTATGTAGCTAATTCTTGTGTTTTTAGATTTGATTTTGAATTTAATTGAATTAAGATATTTATAAATAATAATAATAATAATAATGAATATATGACCACACTTAAAAGTTTGGAGTTAAATCAAACTTTATAAAAAAGTATATAGGGGGTTGAAAATTACTTGTTCGCACAATGTTATGTAATATTTGGAAGAGAGTTCGAGCCTCTCTCGCCCCAATGGCCTTTGTCCGATGGGCATCGGGTCATTGACTTTACGAACAGACACTTTATTCACGCCGGCCCATTTCTTTGGGTTAGTGTTTCTATCTATCTATCTAATATTTGGAACTGACCTCTTTGAGGCAATCTACAAGCCTCGAGGAAGTCACTTAATGTGAATTTTGGGAAACATAAGCGAACATAGAGTATTTCAAGTAGGGCTATAGAATAATTGTAACAATATATTATTTATAGTATATTTAGGATATATTCATGGTATATTCCAAGAATATTTACAAAATATACTTAAATTGGTTTTAAAACATCTTATATTACTTCTAAAATTTTATAGATTTTATCACAAATGAATAAAAGAAACCTTATTTTTGTTCTCTCATAGTTATTCCAAATGAATTTTTGAGAGTGACTTCGTCAGGCTACAAGGCCTCTGATCAGTGTTCAACACCTACCTAATTACGTTCTAGAATCTACACTTAAGAAAAATCTGCCTACAACTATGTGAATGAACTAGGAAGAAGAGATCACGGCACACCCACACACTAAGAGAGAGAAGCCTTCCCAAACACTAATCTTAATGGTTTGAACGAACCACTTGGAACCTTCTTCACAAGTTTCATTCAACATCCTTCTCTTAGACTAACTTCCTATTAATCCTAACTCTAATTTTAAACAACTCTAGGTCTATTCTAAATTTACTCAAATAATATCTATTACTTTAATTTCTACCATCAATCAATTGGTCATTTTAATCATCATCGGAAATAACCATATAACATTTCACATAGTAAAAGTCAAATCCCAACATAATATGCAAAAGCCGGAACTAATCCATCTAATTTCCACCAACTTACACAATTCAGACAAAGTATCAATCTCACAGTAAAACATCAAACCGCCCACTAAATTATCTACTAAAATATCACGCATCAATCAAATACAATATTGGGGATATAGAAAAATCACTAAATACTATGGTAAATGCCTTACCATGGTTCGTGAACCATTTGGACAGGTCACCACACTAGTACACTACATCACTGAGATGGTTGAGACTCAAACTATAGTGTGTTTTGTCTAATTGTAACTTCTATAATTGTAACGTATAAATGAAATACCTCCATAATTGCAATATTCTTTTCTACTCTTAGTTTAGAGACAAAAAAAATTTGTTATTTACAAAAGTCTCATACTCATTCTTTTGTAAGCTTCCCTCTTATATAAATTATTTGGATGAATGTAAGTCAATATTTTGTATGTTCATTCAAGATATGATATTATTAACTCCTACATGAGAGCGCATACTGACTAAGACATTTCAGTTTGAGTAGGTTTCCACAGTGTCAATTTTTATCTTAATATTTTGAAAAAAATTATGTTAATTCAATATGTCAAATTTTTAATACAAAAATAGGGATTTTATTTATTTATTTTGATTCTGACTTGGTAAGTCAAAGTCATAGAGAGAAAGAGGTTTTATTGGGGGAGAATGGGTAGTTCAAGCGGGGCTTAAAATAAACCTTAAAAGTTTTTTTTTTTTGCATTTTTAACTACAGGATTTTGCTTTAGACTACCAAAAGAATATATAGTAAAATTTTCATAGAATTTGATTGTATAAATTACAAGTTTATTGCGTTTGAAGTGAAAAGATGAAATGACAATATTTTTTGACCTTTTTTTTACCGTCTTTGGAATTTGGAGATATGAATTTTTTTATTAAATTGGTAAAAAAAATTCTTTATTTTTTTTAGTAAAGTTCAAACTATTATTAGCTATCAAGATCAAAAAAATAGCACAAGAAAATGAATGGGAAAAGGAGAAATAATGCTAAAAAACAAGAGGAATCCATGGTCCTTTAGGAGCAACACTCTAATGATGTACATGATGTATTGGAGCAATACTCTATTGAGGTACTTGGAGCAACACTCTAACAATGTACATGACTTGATTCTCAAACTAATGGCATTAGAAAAGAAGTGTTTAGAATTTAGAATGAGGAATGCAAGGCAAACTAACATTACTTCTCTATTCCAATTATATACAAATTATAAATAGAATTGCAAGTTTTTTATTATCCAAGTAAGGTTTATTTTCATTGATGTATTTAATATAATTTTTTCATAAATTTCTTCAAATGAAATACCAATCTAAATGTAAGAAAGTATGAAAATATGCGAGAAAATATGCACACTCTGTAGAACTTACAATTAGAGAGGGCACAATGTCTATTTTTTGTCTCTGAAAACGAGGATTTTGGGATGACTCATTTTTCACATATCTTTATGGAACCTAAAAAATACAAAAATTCTTGGACAATGGAATGTTTTGAAACCACCAACTCCCAGACTCTACATGAAGACTTTTCTAAGAGTCATCAAAATTGAGACTCATCCAACTCTAATACAGGTAGACTTTCTTCGAGCCATCAGAGTTGAGACTCACACAACTTTGCATGTAGATTTTTCTTAGAGCCATCCGAGTAAAGACTCATCCAATTGTGCATATAGACTTTTTTTGGAGCAATCACACTTAGGACTCATCCAATGTTGCATGAAGACTTTTTTTAGGGCCATCACACTTAGGACTCATCCAATGTTGCATGAAGACTTTTTTTAGGGCCATCACACTTAGGACTCATCCAACTCTAATAGATGAGGATTTTTTTTTTTAAATCGGGGTTGAGACTCACCATCATAGTTGAGACTCACTCAACTCTGCATGTAGACTATTTTATGAGCGATCATAGTGGAGACTCACCATCCTCGTTGAAGCTCACCCAACTTTGCATATAGATGTTTCTTAGAGCCATCATAGTCAAGATTCATCGTCACAGTTGAGACTCACCCAAATCTGCAGTGTTGCTCCTAAAGCACCATCAGACTCGAGACTCAATCATCCAACTATGCATATAGACTTTTCTTGGAGCCATCACAATTGATTCTCACCTAATGTTGCATGAAGACTTTTCTTTGAGCCATCACACTTCTTCATTCATATAGTCAAATCCATAATTATTCTACTAATCCTGCTACACACTTTAATAGAGATCCTATGTCTATGACCCTATTTTTTTCCTACTGATTACTAAAAAGGAGGAATTATCCACCACCCTATTTTAGACAGATAGAAACTCCGGTCCTCTTTCGAGGCTGGCGTGAATAAAGTGTCTCTTCGTCTTGACAATGAGCCAATGCCCATGGGCAAAGGAACATTGGTACAGGACCACTCTCCTCTATCGAGAATAGACACTTTAGTGACCACTAACTAGTAATAGTAGCCGATAGTAATCTTTCAATAAGTATTAGCATCAATATTGTGGTATAAATTGAGGTTTAATTTGTTGGTGGTCGCCAAGTCATGGTTCCTTGGTTGATTGAAGAAAGACGTTTGTGTTACAATTATACGGTCCGGGTTCGATTCTCATTAAATTCGTCTGAGTGTTACAACCCTATTTTACATATAATCATGTAGGAGACATATTTCCAATGGTATGGTAGATTTAACAAAATTATAAATAATGTATCGTTGTACACGTTAAATCTATCGTTGTAGTTGTCTGAAACGCTCCAACTGCATGGGCTTGCTCTCTCATCTCCTCCGCCTTTAACTTAGTTGTTTGATCATCTATAGTCGCAATTCCTTCACTCATTGCATGTAAGTAACCAACAGTTAGTCATTCATGGATGGTGAGTAATTGTTGGCAATTGTTATAGAGTTTCTGTTTGTTCCGTTATTGTTGTTGGTATCCCTTTGCGCTTGCTCAAATCATCAGTTGGATCCAGTGGTTTTTGTCTTTGCCTCCGGGTTTGTAGCTATGGGAGATGGCGCACGGGGAAGCATTAGTGTTGGCATTAGCAACTCTCCCTAGCTGGTGGCTGCTGATGCTCATCAACCTTCCGTTGTTACAGCAAATGGAGGTTTAGTTGAGAAGGTTTTTGTAGATAAGTATGGAAGACTGCGCAAGGGGAAGCGTTAGTGTTGGCATTAGCAACTCTCCCTTGCTGGTGGTTGCTACTGCTCATCAACCTTCCGTTGTTACAGCAAATGGAGGTTTAGTTGAGAAGGTGAAGTTGATGGTGTCATTCTGCACCGCATTGACGTCGGCGCGGTGATCGATTTAGAGCCCGTGCGGCCCCACGATGCCATCGCGTCGTCCGCGGGCGCGCTGCAGTCGCACAAGTTGGCGGCCAAGGCCATTTCTTGGCTGCAGGCCCTTCCTGGGGGCGACATTGGGCTGCTACAGGTGTGATACCGTGGCGGAAGAGGTGCGCGAGCTGACAGGGTACGATCGGGTGATGGCGTACAAGTTTCACGAGGATGAGCACGGGGAGGTGCTGGCGGAGATTCGGCGACCGAGAATTTGACCTATATAGCACATGATCATTGTGTACCAATATGCCATCTATAATACCATGTAATTTTTGTAATTTTTCAACATTACCCAAAGGACGTTCTTCTAAAGTCCGGACAGTCTGGGAAGGGGTACCGTGATCAGACCCGGACCCCGGTCGGATCTGGAGCCGTACCTGGGGCTGCATTAATTACCCCGCCACCGACATCCCGCAAGCATCCCGGCTCCTGTTCATGAAGAACCGGGTGCACCGGGTGCAGATGATTGGGGACTGCTACGCCCCTCCCGTGAAATTGATTACAGGAAACGGTTTTGGCCTCTGGGCATTACGCCCAACGAGGCCCAGATCAAGGAAATTGCGGACTGGCTCTTAGAGTCCCACGAGGATTCGACAGGGTTGAGCACGGACAGTCTCGGGTATATATCCTGGCACTGCACAACTCGGTGATGCGGTGTGTGGGATGGCCGCCGCCAAGATCACCCCCAAGGATTTTCTCTTCTGGTTCAGGTACTCGGCTTGTTGCGATTCATGGCCCTCTCATCGTTCAATGTAGTGTGAATGATTGATTTGTAGACGTTGATGCACGTGTTGGGTGATAGGTGTTAAGCATGGCTGGGTCCCGTTTGTAATATTGTTGGGCGATGCGTGATCGGAAAAGTAGAGTGTGGTATGTGGATCGGAGTTTACAGTGTTTCGGTTCGTCTTTGCTGAGATTTGGTCCCCTGCGGACACTTTCCTGTAGGTCCCACACTGCCAAGGAGATAAAGTGAGGAGGGGCCAAACACGATCCGGATGAGAAGGATGACGGCAGGAAAATGCATCCCCGGTCTTCATTCAAGGCGTTTCTGGAAGTGGTGAAGAGAAGGAGTCTACATGCACAGGAAGCTCATAATGGTTTCCTGTATGCGTTTCCCTTTTAGTCTCACTTTTCCCAGCGAGCCTCAAGAGTCGACACTTGTTGAATTTTCCTTTTACAAGCAGGTGAGTCAACATTAAACTGGTGAATAAGCAACTTTAAGACTCAGTGGGAAAAGTGAGACTCACCGGGAAATCACACAGGGAATCACATATGAGACCCTGGTGATGGGAGGACATAGAAATGGACGCAATCCACTCTCCCCAGCTGATTTTGAAGGGCTCCTTTAAGGATATCGATGACAGCGACACAAAAACCATGATACACGCCCGTCTAAATGACCGGAAGCTTCAGGGCATGGACGAGCTGAGCTTTCAAAACTCAATTCGGGGCATTTGATTCAGTGAAAAGAGAAACACAAGGGACCAAAGTTCAGGGAGGTAAAAGCACCTCAAACGGCCAGGTTGGGAAAGCCCACCCAAAGAGCCAAAGCTCCAACAAAGGGTGCCCAGCCCAGGTCAAAAACCCGAGCCAGAATAGATCAGAAAAGAATGGACGAGCTGAGCACAGTCGCCAATGAGATGGTCCGGTTGATCGAGACCGCCACGGCCCCTATTCTCGCTGTGGATTCGAATGGGTTTATCAATGGTTGGAACGCCAAAGTAGCTGAACTGACGGGGCTTCTAGTTGGAGAGGCCATGGGTCGGTCGCTGGTGAAGGATCTGATCGTGGAGGACTCGGTGGAGGTTGTGGAGAGGCTTCTGGATCTGGCTTTGCAAGGTAATCACTGAAACAAAACATGGTAAAAAAAAAAACCCGTAGTAAATTTGCCGTTACGGTACTTTCATTACGGTACCTTTGGTCATGGTTTTGTGACAATGGAATCCATTGCGAAAAAAATTGAAATCATTGGTAGTGGATTCATTTATTGGTTTTCAATTGCAACCACATGCATAGTCAACCACTACCAAAAACAAGTAAACCCTAGTTTTTCCCACACCAGCACCCGATTTTTACCTTGTTCAAAGTGATCTCCTCCGGCGCATCATTGTCTGAAACGTCCGCCATGACTCCTCGAACTGAATCGATCGAATTTCCACTTGAGTCGCTATTTAAAAACTCGCGGCACCTTCGATCTAACCGGAGGAATCAAAATCAGCTCATCTAGCGGCTACTTGAGAAGTTTCATAAATTGTATTCTGACTCGTAATGCACTCCCTAGCAATGGAGGCTTAATAACACTTGGAGCTCCCATACACATCGTCCAACAAACTCAATGAATGATATGAGTATCAAGGCCTCTATGCATCGCCTGAATTTGAGCACCCGGTGGTGCCCAGTTACACAGATAGAGTTTTCCTACGCTTGCAGTTCCACCTGCTCAGCAGTTCCTTTGTAAGGTTTATTCACAGTTTCCATTTTGCCATCGAATGCAGGTTTAGTTTTTGTAAGAAACCGGAGGCCCTTAAGAGAGGACGTTGGCAATGGAGGACGTCCCTGCAGACATCGGCGACTGGGGCTTAGTAAGGTGATATCACCCACAAAGTCTATCGTCACAGGGGCTAACGTCGTCGAGCAAGTGAAGAAGGGTTGGTTACTTATATTCAACACTCCTCAAGTTACCCTGATATAACAGTACATTTTTGCAGATAAGACCAAAACAAACCAATCGGATATTTCTTGTTCAAATTGTGACTACAGTACTGAATATTGTGGTGTTTTTCGAGTTGCAAAAATTAATCAGTGCTTGGAGAGGGTCAAGACTGTGAACTCTAGCAACAGGAGGCCTCTCTGAGAAATTCCACCGTCCCCGTCAACCATCACGGAATATGAACGTGCATGCATTGCCAAATCACCGGCCGGGGGCTGTCGAAGCCGCCTGGATCTAAATAATTAATATTTCTCATGCAACCTTCGACGACAAGGTTCGCAAACGATTACAAGGGTGACGGTCATGAATTTCCCACTACATCCATGACTATCACCCTTTGGAACCAACCTCACAAACATGCAACAAACTAACTCCGAGTACGAAATCAATCTGACCAGGGCCTAGATGTTTGAAGTCAACACCCATGGCGCGCGCTAACCTAATATGACGCCTGAACAATTATGGTGCCAGACTTGCTACTCCCGCCAAGTGACCAAGATAGATTTAAAGAGGCTACGAGCTGTAGGTGTCGATGGCGACTCGAACCTTCACTCCCAGCGAACCAAATTGCTGGTTCGCAGCCGGCTGCTCCGTCGGGATCACTGCAATCAGGAAGAACGCGAAAGTGTCCACGGTCCCCTCTAAAGACACCAGAGCCTGCCTAATAGGCTCGAAGTAGGGGAGGAGGGTAATCAGCCCGTGCTTGCCGATCACCACATCCAACAGCGCTTTGTGGACCTCCACGAACGTCGTGAGGGCGCTCACCACCGTCTTGGCATCGGCGTCTCCAAGTGCTATCATGGGCGGGTTCGAGTTCGAGATCATGGAGCTCGCCGCCGCAACTCTGTTGACTATGACACTGAATCCCTGCGGAATCTTAGGGCCATCAAAAAGTGCGGTGACGTCGGTGACCTTCTGCGTCTGACTACGGAGGCTGTCGGACAGGGTCGTGATCTCCTTGAACGCCTGCATAATCTGCTGCGCTGGGGTTGCCTGTCCAGCCACTGCGTGGCAGAGTGCCAGGGAGATCAGCAGCAGGCACACGGCCTGGATGCAATCGACGACGCCATCTCGATCGGCACAAGCTGCAAATCAAAGCGTGCACACAGCCACCACGCATAGAAACCATCAATGCAGGGATCAGCACCAAGTGAACGTTTACTACACAATCGAGTACATACAAGACTCGTGACTGCCATGCCACAGTACTGGACTTGTACAGGATCATACGGCGAGCTGTTCAAACGCAAAAGCCAGAGAGTCAATCAATCACAGGAATCAAGTACAGAGGCTTGACCTACAGTATATATGACACCTTACCGGTGAGTCGCCTGAGGAGAATGCAGTCGACCCGATGTATAACAGGTACGTGTACGTCTCGCTACGAACCTGCACCCGTCTCACAAAGTACTGCTCCGCTGGTTGACCTGCAGGCTTCAGCGAGATGTCGCACTATATAGCATTTGGTATCTAGGAGTCATAGGCCATGCAGAAAGCATGCGAGCTGATTTGTGTAGCTGCAGTCGTCCTTGGTCTGTTGTCTTTGGGTGTCGTTGCAGTGAGTGAGGGGCGGTTTACACTAAGGACCAAGAGCCATGACCATGGAATTCTAAAATCTGTGATTGGCCCAAAAAGAGCTCTTGGTCCCATTTGGCTTTACACTACCTTGAGAAAAGGAGAATGACCACTAACTTTGAGGTCCCCAAAAACTACTAAAATCTGCCATTTGGATAATGTGCCATGGTCCAACGGGTTTTCCGTTGAGTCTAGGCAAAATGCTCGACTCAACGGAAATCAAGGGAGCCGTAAGTCTGAAAATCAGCCATTGGCCGAAATTTTTATTTTAATATTTTTTTTCCCGATTTTTTTGACGTTACTGTAGATCGTTGGGATTTTTATTTTAAAAATCAGCTCAAAGTTGTCCCGGTCCAAATCTACTTTACACTACAAGAGTGACCAAGCCACTCAAAAATCCATTTTTGATTTTTCATGGTCACGGCTCTTGGCCAAGAGCCATGACCATAAAAATGATTTAATTTTCTTGGTCATGGCTCTTGGTCCTTAGTGTAAACCGCCCCTGAGGTTGGCCCGGGTCCGCCCGCTGTGCCTTCCCACTCCTTTTTGGTCTGTCCTGTCTGGGTGCTGGGTCCTTCCTCTCAGGCCACTTGTGGCTGGGGGCGTGTAATGTGTCTTTCTTGCAATGGAATTTTATTTTCATTTGTGCCAAAAGAAAAAGAAAAAAAGAAAGCATGCGAGGTCGGCACCACACTAAATTTGAGCATCAATGGCAGGCTAACCCTCAATGTGTGGTGCTTAAAATGACAGCCACGAGGCCCACGACATCAGTGAAACGAATGTCACGTGACTTTGACGAATCTTGAAACCCTTTCTAGACTCAAATGAATAGACACAAATGAATAATTAGCAATTTGCAAAACTTCATTGCAGATGAGATCAGGAATATTCCATATTTCACTTTTCCGTCTCTTCTCATGAGAGCTGCGACACTGACAGTGCTAGGACGTAAATGCACAGAATCACTGTTCTTGTAGGTACTCAGGTCACTAATGCTCCTCGCGGGGCACTTCCTCTGGAAAGTGCAAAGCGCTGAGATCGGTTGTGCAGATGTGGCTTCGCCGGTACCAGCTCCGCCACAGGGGTCTCATATTGATCCCCTGTGTGATTCCCCTGTGAGTGCCACTTTCCCCTCTGATCTTCAGAACTCGACACATGTTAAAACTTTCCATTTATAAGTAGGTGACTAAGCTTAAGCAGGTGAATTGTACACATGTCAAAACTTCAAATCACAGGGGAAAGTGGCACTCACGGGGGAATGAACACAGGGGAACGATATGAGCTCCCTGTGCGCGATGGGTCACGTTAAATGATCCCCGACGTGTCATCCACAGGTCATCGCCGCAGGTCGATGAGCAAGGAAGCCGGCCATCCACGGTGAGGAGCCCAGTCACGGCCCACTCCGAAGTCCCGAATCTGAAGTCCCGAATCCGAAGTCCACCCGACCTCTCCCGTCAGGCCTCGCTCGCACTGTTCATCACCGTGGGACTTTTCATCGTCTCTAAAGCTGTGCTCTAGCCAGGTCGAGTTCGTGATGTCCCATAAGCTTTGGGTGCCTCATGGGATGACCCAACCACACTGTAAGTAGCCGTGAGAGGGAGGTTCTGGTCACTCTCCACGACCGATTATTACACGTCTAGCAGATTGGTCCAGATATGCTCAATACCAGAGAAAAACAACCCCAAATGTAATTACTGGGCTGAATAGTAGCTTAAAGGCTTCAACAAGAAGCCTACACACCAAAAACTACGGTTAAGGGGAAAATTTAAAATAATTTAAAATCTTAAATAACTAAAAATTGTTGGACCTCAGATGCGCGCATTCCTCATACCTGACAATTGCAAATTCATTTCAGACCCCTTTCAGGTCAATTGGGATTATGAAGTGATTTGATTTAACTTAAGTGTCCTCGAACTTATGAAGGAAGAGTATTCATGTATGTTGTCGAAGTCAGATCGGTGTTGATAAGACCTACATTCCCGATCGATGCTTGGCTGTGACACCGATTCGGTTCCGAAGCGATATTATTAACAGGCCAGTTTCTACATTTTTTTTTAGTATCCTGCACTTCCTCAATTCCCGCGCTGTCCTCATGTACTGCTGAGGCTGCCGCGGCGGAGCTAGTTTCGGCTCGATCATCATGGTTGATTGTCCTAAAACCAACAACTTAAGCAATCTGGCCTATTTTTGGCAGATCTAAATTCGAAAAAAAAATAGGACAACATTCGAAATAGGTTTTGACGACGATTGCAAAAATTTGCAACATCTACCCTCTGTTGTGGTCAGTTTCGACATTAGTTAATTTTTTTTGTCCAAAAGTGCCACATGTCATCTTGTGATTGATTTATAGTGACCTGGACCTTTCAAAATATGATGTGGAAATTAGACTTCGACACAATACTGTCCGAATCTAACCCTCACAATCATACAGTAATTCGCATTTGTCAATTTTATACAAAATTCCAAAGTAGAAAGTAACCTCTAACCCATACATCACATACCAATTTCTTAAGTTCTCACTTTGTTGTTCCTAGATTCCGCTCATGAGCTAACCCAAATCCATCGGCCAACTATTTCTTCGCAATGCTTGGCATGTCTTTGGTCTACTTGAATAGTGAAATTGGTGGTTTTGAGTCTCAACTATGGTGGCCTCAAGAAAGCTATACATGTCATAATTGGGGGAGGTGGTGGTTTTGGAACATCCTACCTTATAGTTGGTAATGCGCTTGCATGTGTAGCATGTTAAATTATTGCTAAATTGGCTGATGAAACCATTAATAGCATTTGCAGGTGAATCATTTTTGAAGTGAATGGATTTATGTGATAATGTCTTTTAAGTTTAGAAAAAATACAATTTTAGGGGTGAATGAACTTAAGACACAATTTTAGAGGCTTTAAAATTAGATTATTGTTCTATCCTTGATATTGTTCATTTGACTTTATATAATTGGGTAGAAATGTATTTACGAGAAATCTAAATGGTAAAAAACCATTAATTATAGTTCTTTATGAGTCATTTTAATGCCATTAACACTCTCTATACCATGGTAGGACTTATCCAAATCATTGGTTCTCTATTGTCCAATTAAATACTCTAGATGTAATTATTTCCTACAATAATATCACTTATGACATACTTTTTCATTATCATAATATTTTCACAACAAAGCATAGATATAGTCATTAAAATGTTTGGATATATATTTAGATATAAATTTATTGTAATATTCACATGATACAATTGAACATGAAAAATTTACCCAAATATAATTGATCATTGACAAATATGGCCTATTGACATATAGATAGAAACTTCGGTCCTCTTTCAAGGCTGGCGAAACCATTAAACCAAGTTTTGCATGGTGACAAAAAAATGTCTCCAGCCCCCAAAATCTAACCTCCTCAACCCCCATTTCCAATTCCAAACCAGTGAAAAGGATGAGGCTACATCTGCTTATTTGGCCCTTTCTCAATCTCTTGGACATTGCAACGAGTGTATGACATAAATTCGTCCACTTCAATACAAGAATGAGAAAATTGTATCGCTGTAACCCATGAAACCGGCAATGAGTTTACTTTACAGATGGTTTCATGAATCACAGCAACACTCTCAACAGCAACTAACAGTGGTGCTCACTAAAAGAACACTCAGTGTCACGGGGGAGTCCCTCATTTTGAATTGAGGATGAGAGCACTGTACATGAGATAATATACACATTAACAGGAACAGTGGAACAGAAATTAACCCTTAGTGTCACCGCCAGGTGATGACACCCACAAAGTCTATCGACAGAGGCTAACGTCGTCGAGCAAGTGAAGAAGGGTTGGTTACTTATATTCAACACTCCTCAAACCTTGGTATAGTACTACATTCTTGTAGATAAGACCAAAACAAACAGCCTGGATCTAGTTATTTCTCATACAGGGTTCGCAAATGATTACAAGACTGACGGTCATGAATTTCCCACTACATTCATGGCTATCACCCTTTGTTTAGAACATACCTCACAAACAACAATGAACTAACTCCGAGTACGAATCTGCCCAGGGCCTCGATGTTTCAAGTCAACACCCACATGTGGCGCTAGCCTAAGTAATATATATATGACGCCTGAGCAAACAAGGTGCCAGTGCTACAAGATTTAAAAAGGCTACGGCGAGTAGGTGGTGATGGCGAGTCGAACCGTCACATCCAGCGAACCAAATTGCTGGTTCGCAGCCGGCTGCTCCGTCGGGATCACTGCAATCAGCAAGAACGCGAAGGTGTCCACGGTCCGCTCCAAAGACACCAGAGCCAGCCTAATTGGCTCGAAGACGGGGAAGAGGGTAATCAGCCCGTGCTTGCCGATCACCACACTCAACAGCTCTTGGTGGATCTCCACGAACGTCAAAGCCAGAGAATCAATCCATCACAGGAATCAAGTACAGAGGCTTGCGTAGACCCAGACCCCTTACCAGTGAGTCGCCTGAAGAGAATGCCTGCAGTCGACCCGATGTGTAACCTGCACCCGTTTAACAAAGTACTGCTCCGCTGGTTGACCTGCAGGCTTCACCGAGACGTCGCACTATATAGCATTTGGCATCTAGGAGTCATAGGCCATGCAGAAAGCATGCGAGGTCGGCACCACACTAAATTTGAGCATTCATGGCAGGCGAATCCTCAATGTGTGGTGGTTAAAATGACAGCCACGACATCAGTGAAACGAATGTCACGTGTCATATCTTGAAACCCTTTCTAGACACAATTGAATAATTAGCAATTTGCAAAACTTCATTGCAGATGAGATCAGGATTGTTCCATATTTCACTTTCCGTCTCTTCGATCTCATGAGAGCTGCTAGAACGTCAACGCACAGAATCACTGTTCTTGTAGGTACTCGGGTCACTAAAAATGCTCCTCGCGGGGCACTTCCTCTTGAAAGTGCAAAGCGCTGAGATCGGTTGTGCAGATGTGGCTGCGCGATGTTGTCGAAGTCAGATCAGTGTTGATAAGACCTACATTCATTTCCAATCGATGCTTGGCTGTGACACCGTGTGTGAGACTCTCGTGACATCGATCAGGTTCCGAAGCGATACTATTAACAGGCCAGTTTCTCCATTTTTATAGTACATCCCGGGGCACTTCCTCAATTCCCACGCCGTTCTCATGTACTCCTGATGCTGCCGCGGCTGAGCTAGTTTCGGCTCGTTCATTATGGTTGATTGTCCTAAAACCACCAACTTAAGCAATCTAGCAATCTGGCCTATTTTTGGCAGTGCTAAACTCGAAAAAAAATTGACAACGTTCATTCGAAATAGGTTTTGAATTCGAGGATTGCAAAAATTTGCAACATCTAATTCACATTTGTCAATTTTATACAAAATTCCAAAGTGGTAAGTAACCTGCTACTAACCCATACATCACATACCAATTTCTTAAGTTCACACTTTGTTGTTCCTTGATTCGGCTCATGAGCTAACCCAAAACCACCAAGTGAATTAGTTCTTCCCAACGCTTGGCATGTCATTGGTCTACTTGAATAGTGAAATTGGTGGTTTTGAGTATCAATTGTGGTGGCCCCAAGCCCGGGTATGCAACTTCCAATCTTCCATATTATATGACCCTAAATATAATCACTTATAATGCATTTTAATCCAATCTTAAGGAATATAATTTGTTTGAATGTAGAATAATCTTGTAGCCCTTTTAACAAAGAATCCAAAAACGTACTACGTACATGAAACAAAAATTTTTGAAAACAATAATAGCATTAAAAACCTAATTATATGAGTTTTTTAATACATCTACCATAGGCCAAGCTAGGCAACTTTTGGGGCTTTCTAATAAAACTTTAATTTTAACCAGACCCAACTTCTTTGTATGCATTTTTAGAAACTATGCATAGGTGTTTCAATTCTTCATATATATTGTGAGTTTTTTTCTAAAATGTATGTTATTCAGCATTTTCTACATTTAATTTTCTTTTAATTTGGTCTTCACCTAGCTTTTTGGTCTTTTTAATTTGATATAATTATAACAAAAGCCGTCCTCTGAGTTGTTTTAATGCCGATGACCCCTGTATAAAATAATACAAGAGTTGCATATCCGGGGCCCCAAGAAAGCTATACATGTCATAATTGGGGGAGGTGGTCGTTTTAGGACATCCTACGTTATAGTTGGAAATGCGCTTGCATGTGTAGCATGTTACATTATTGCTAAATTGGCCGATGAAACTTTAGCTTTTGCTGGAAAGTGAATCTTTTTTGAAGTAGATGGAATTATGTGACTATGCCTTTTAAGTCTAGAAAATATACAGTTTTAGGGGTGAATAGACTTAAGATACAATTCTAGAGGCTTTACCCTTAAACGTTCTCACCTTTTTCAGATTTGGCAGTTTCCCAAAGATGCATTATTAAATGTAACTAAGAGGGATATTTCCAAGTTGATGAATGAATCAAAGTTGTACATTATGCATTTTAGATTCTATCCATACGGTTTGATTCGCAATTGCTATCACCAATGTTTGTGTGTTAAATTTGAAACTTAAAATTTATAGCTCTTCTGTAATATGATTACAAATAAGATATTGACAATCTAATAATGAAATTTGTTGTGATGGGCTAAAATGGAATACTCTAAGTGTAATGATTTTTGGAGATTTTTTGGTTGCTTAATTTTAGTACTTGACTTTTTCAAGAGCACTTTTAAACTAAAATCTTTGAAATTTTGGGTGGAACACTACAACATGAAATGAGGCATAAAATTTTCAAAAATTATCCCCTTTCTAATCGGATCACAATCTTCTAACTCATCTTTTTTGTGTTCACTTCACTTTCTTACATGCATTTCCTCTACATACTATAGAAGTTTAAATAATACTTGATTCTTTGTGTCTATTTACCCTGACACACATATCTTGTGGCTGGTATGAACCAGCCATGAATAATCACAATTATGTGTTCCACCCTACCATTGGGGTTGATCGCAAGATAAACATAACAATAATCAAGCTCATTTGCTGTCAAAGAACTTTATGCAAACCGGACACTTATTTGCCGTGAAAACAATTTGTGCAAAATACGTGAGCAACAAACAAACCGGAGGAGTTACCAAAGTTAACCACTTGACTTATAACAATCCAATGCCTCGTAAGAAGGGGGTCTCAAACCTCATTTTGATAATCTCTACTATGATTGGTTGCTTTTTGTTAGTTGATAGTCTTTACCACCAAACATAATGTTCTTAAGTCCTTGCTGGACCACACCCTTTACACTGTAGAGAAACTGCAAATAATATAATTCAACTCTCCAACCCTTGTTGCTTGGCCTAGCTGAAGCTAGAGAAAATGCTTTGCAATTCCTCCAATCCCCTAACAAATGCTTGAGATTCACAGGTGCAAGAATTGTGAGACTGCTGGACTGTACTAAACTTTTGGGTACACGTGCTGCTTGGATACATCTGTTTTAGTTACATCTGCTATTAGGATGTAACCTGTTTTAGATACATCTGTTTTGATACATACCGTTTTTAAGTATTATGTCAAATATGGAAAGAATCAATATTGTCATGAAAAATTCTTCATTCAATTCCTATGAAAGTGTTCTCACAACTGCAGCACCAATGCTAACCTATGATGTTGAGTCCGGTCGATCAGCATTTTGCGTCCTTCGTTTTTCCTCATATGTTGCTTTTAAGACACAAAAGCCAGAAAAACAGAGTAAGTGCCCAAAATCTTGAATACCAGGGGTTCATATATGCAAAAGCTCACGTGGAAAGACCAAGAGAAAAATTGCACTTACGTTGTGTAAGACGATTTCGAAGAGGAATATGCGAACCTTTCCTGCTTAGTGGATTTCTCGGCTTAGTGGATTTCTCGGCTGCACAATCACGATGCATATCATCCTTTTGAGCATCGATGATAGCACACAAATTGCAAAACGTTCAAGTACAACCGAAATCTGTATTTTCAGACAGTATGGCATTCTAACCTGGGAGTTCCTGCAATCCCTGCAAAAGAAGAGATGAATTCACGATAGAGGTCTGTAACAATGACTCCAAGTGCAGACGAAGGTGTTTCGCAGAATCTGCAACATCAGTGAACACGAATGAACAACGTTAGACATATCTGAGTCGTTGAAAGACCAGTTTATGCTCATGTACAACTCTTGCATAGAATGGAAAAACTAGATACAATAAGGCCCGTGGACAACGCCTCAAAAGTTACCGTTAACGCCTCACAACTTTCCCCCATTAGTTTGACAAAGTTATTAGGATTAATCTAACAGGACACCAGGACAATATCAAAATAATGTGAAATTAATGTCAAGGTAATGTTGATTTAATATTTATAGTAGTCAAAGTCAATGTCAATCACAATAACATGAGGACTACATGAATCTAATGCCAATTCACTTAACAGTAAGAACTTTCTAGGGAGGGGGGCTTTTGTCATGAAATCATACACTCATTGCAATCTTAGTAATAGCCACGCATTGACGTACCAGGGTGGATGTGAAAAGAAAGGCCCTGGTATCCACATTGCCAGAGAAGGAGGGGCGTTTCAGGTGCCATGATGTATTGTGGCTTTCTCACATAATTTTTCACATCTAGCATCTCCTCAACGATCTGCACCACACAATGTCCTATTCAGCCTAAACGAAAGTCCATGGTAAAGTCACATAAAGCGAAAAAGAAAAAGAAGTCTGACTGACAACACTGTGCTCCCGGTAAGTCATCTGATGGGAGTAACTTACTGTTGACGATTCATGACCATAGCCCACCATGAAGAGAATTGCAGCCATACATCGAACTTGATGCCACAGAAATGCAGTCCCTTTCACTTTCATTATCCAAACAGATTTTCCACCCCACCTGAAGAACACAATACAATCAGTTGACGTTCAGTTTGTCACATTGATGCTACAAAAAGTTCATAACATTAACCCCTAAACGACCTGAAGTTCCACTGTATTTTTACGAGCATTTTTACATATGATTGCTATCATGTTTCACTACAATGTATTTCAGTACACCTTTGTACTTGAGTATACATGAGATAGATGATACAAACAAACAAATGTTGGTCGTATATATGGAGTCCTAGGGATGTTTAGGGGTTAATTGAGTTATCCTTAAAGTCACCTTGATTTTGATGAATCTATAAAGAATTTTTCTTTACTATATTCTTATTTGTTCACTCTTAATAGTTAAAAGGTGTGGAAGATTTTGGTGGTTTATCATTATTAAATGTGTAAGAGGTGTGTAAGAGCTTGGTGTTCTTCAAAAGTTTTTTAGCACCATGAAAGGAGCTAAAAAACTTTTGAAGACCACCAAGCTCTTACACACCTCTTACACACCTAATAATGATAGACCACCAAGATCTTCCACACCTTCTAACTGTTTGGAGTGAAGAAATAAGAGTATAATAAAGAAAAATTCATGGTATCTTCTTCAAAATTTGATGGTCTTTAAGGATAACTCCAATAATAACAAGACTTTCATCTCTTATCATTCTAAGATGAGTTATAGTGTCCCTGAAATACATTTGGAATGCAACAGGTCCCTTTCACAGAGATATTTGATTCCTCTGTGGCAGCAATAAGGAAGCAGATGGTTCTCACTCTTCGTTACAAGGCAATATGTCGAAATTGGAGATCGTACGCATGTAGTTGTGCACATTGGTAGCGTCCATCTTGCAGAAGTTTGTGAAGTCATGCTCTCCTTCAAATTTCTTACAAGCAACCTTCATTGCCTGCAGGAAAATAAGCACAAGTGTCATGATAACAGTTTACAACGATACACAAGAATTGAAAAAGTAACAACAACGTTGTCTTCTCCATCAAAGCATAAAAGGTAGCGTGCATACATCAATATTGAGACCGTTGCCGATGAAGAAATATTTGTACTCACGAGAAAAACAACTGAATCTGGAAAACCCCCATGTACCAAGTAAAGTGTATGTTACATTGAGATGTCCATGAGGTCATGAAAATTTTCATTATAAACAACACAGTCGAAGACTTATCAAATAAGAATGTATAACTTGAGATCTTAATCCCCAAGTGCCAAAGATAAAAACAGAAAATTCACTTTGGAAGCTAGTTGTTGATTATAGTATCTTTCTATCATTCAAAAATGTAGGGAATGATATCTTCTTTCTATTATTAGATTATGTTACCTTCCTTGAAAACCCTATAGATATGAAGCAGCCACTTTTGGCCGTTTGAGGTTATTGATAAGACAAGCCAGTAGCAATATTTGAGTATAGCAAATTTATAATAACTACCAGATGAAGAAATCACATTCGGACATTCTAAACAAGTTGATTGTAGCATTATGACATTATATTAATTGCTGTGCACAAAATAATAGACAAGTTCAAAATCAAATACCTGGCATTAAATCCTGGTGGAACAGGACACCATCCAAGCACTCGTATATCCTCGGGAAGACCTCTATTCAGAGTTCCTACGTAGTCAAGTTCATCCTCAACTGCTGTACCAGCAAAACACACACAAATAATGTCAGTCTGTCATAATAATCCTCTAAACAGTTTCAGCTATGAATAGGATCACCATCTCTAAAACCTTGAGTACGGCTATTTAGTGTCCGGGACACTATTTCTCAACACAGACACTATTTGATTTTTTGGAGATATAGTGCCCCTGTAAGAAAAAAATGGATGTAGTGTTCCAATGACATATGGCAACTTTATAATAAACATGGCATATCACCTCATGTCACTCTCATCCCGGGGTGCACTCTACATTATGTTTGAGAATCAAGTGCGTTCGTGACCCCCTCTAAAAACCCCCCTCTATACGAGAGGTTATATGTCTAAATACCTTTGTATACAGATAGATTCCGTTTTGAATATATGTTTAATGTAAGTATACGTGAATATTTTCAGTTCTAAATGTGTTTATTGTATGTATACATAATACGGCAGTGTTCAAATAATACCCCTTCTGTGCACTCACGTATACTCGTACATGTTTAGTACAGTGCAGTCCCCGCGCTCTCATCACCTGGAAGGAACATGGTTCTCTCAATGAAAGTGGGAATAACAAGTGACAAACTCCTATTTAGTGTAGGGACACTATTTCTCCTCACCTTTGAACAAATTGTGGTAAAAGACGCCAATTCTCACTGGATACTAAATAGCCCATTTAGTGTAGCTGAAAGAACATTTGAAAGAGTTGGAAGAATTACATGCACTTCGAGCATAATGCTCCTCCTCACTACGAGCTGCTCGAGCCATTGCAACTCTGTCACCATCATGCTGAATGGCATCTATTTCAGTATCTTCCGTAGACACACGCCTATTTGACCGAAGATATAATGCAATAACCTGCAAAATGTTGTCAGTCCAAGAGCTCCGATGAATGGTAATTTAATCCAAAAGCTTGGTAAATATTGTGGTGTGCACATAACGTATATACCTCAACAGACAACTCAACAACTAAGTGCCCAAGGTAAAAATAGAAAAATCCACTTTGGACCTAATAGTTAATCATAGAAACTTTCACAACACAATTCTATCGTTCAGAAACAAGAGATAAGTTCAGTTGTGCGGAAAGTTCAATAACCAGAAGTGAGATGTGCTAAAAAAATCTAAGGTATGATTTCTTCTTTCTATTGATACATTTTCTTGCCTCGAAGCTTCTTAAATAATTTAGACATGGAAGCGGACACTGTTGGTAATTTGGGCACTTAGAGGTTCTAGTAATCAATCATTGGAGATGCACCTTGCACCAAACACAAAAAGAACAAGAACAAAGAGGAGTCAAGGACCATAAGAAAAGCATTGAAGTTCTCTTTAGACAAAATTTATCAATTAACCGGGTAGTCTGGGAAATATGGGATGATTACCCAAGATGATGAGACGCAAGTATCAGACCTGACCAGTGGCAGACACCCCTTTATCCGTGCGGCCACATCGTGTGTACTTTGCTTCTGCTGCGGTCCCAGAAATCAGCCGCGTTCTTTGAAGAGCACCAAAAAGTTCTGCCTGAAGAAATAAAGCCACCGGTGCAATGGGTTACTGAAAGAGATAACTTCTTGCTATCTAAGCACAAAAAAAGGTACGGTATGATTAGAAATGAATCACCGATTTGACCACTAGTCAGGTTGAGTTCTGCACCTCCACTGTCACCTGTGACCCAGCTTGTGATGCAAACCCTTGGTACCTACACAAAGAAAATAGAACTCATCTGGTAACCTGTGCAAAGTACTTTACAAAACAGTCTCATTACGAACTAAATGAGACATTGCTTTCCAGAATCCAAACTATCCCTGTGAAATCATTCTACATTAACCCCTAAACGTCCCAGCGTCAAGAAACTGCATCATGAACAGATTCAAAGCCTTGCGACTTTCTCATACAACCTCGGATGACTTTCATCCAAGTCATCTTTGTAAGCCTATTAAATTCTCTACCAATTACAATAAATCTCACATGATGGGGAGCTCTTGATAATATTGGAGAGGCCTCCAACTACAAGTATGTCAAATTTGTTGGATAGATTTTAGACTTGCAATGGTCCTCTCATGTACACCTCATGTACATCTGAACCATGCTAATATCTACTTCTGAGGCTAGGATCTACTTCTGTTCAAAAGGTTGGTACATTTAGGGGTTAAGATGCACGAGTAACGTAAGCACATACCTGCTGCCTAGGTACATAACTTTCAATGCTACATGACGAGTGCAATGTTGGGGCATGCTTCTTGCCATAGCATCTGCATCACATGATCTTAACAAATAAACCAGACTGAGGGATGACAACAATAATCATAATAAACAACTAGAACCGTAAATTAGTCCCAAAAGTGGTTGCTTCTATATCTATAAGAATTGAAATAAATTACTTCAAGATAACAAAATGTACCAGTAGAAAGAAGAAATCATGTCCTACATATTTGAACAATAAAATTGTACTTTCTATTTTTAGAATGAGAACATGTTCACGGTGATTTGATGATGCTCTCATCTTCATGCACGTTAAATTCATTCAGATTAGGCACGCAACACATACTTCTCTTCTTCATTCGTTTATCCTCCTTTTTCATTCGTCTTTGCCCCACCACAGGCACTTTGTTGTCAAGAACTTGATTCTCAATTTGGCACTCCAAACCCTCCACTTGCTGAGCAGTTGAAGGTGTGCAACCGGGATCAGTTTGCAGCGATGACTCTTCACAATTAACCTGCGGAATATTGAATCAGCTGGCAATTTTAACTACTCAAAGACCAAGGATTCATGGTTATAAGATGATCCTATTGTGAAAAATCAATATTTCTCATGGAACCAAATTCTATATCACCAGAATCAGTGAAGAGCATTGGTCGGGACACATGTAGTATCGGAAACCTCACCTCGGCAAATGTACCCGCTGGCTACATTCTACAGGAGGTAATACACGGGAGGTTCCCGATACTACATTCTAGCCGAGGTTGGGAATTAACATTCTAGCCGAGTTTGGGAATTAACATTCTAGCCGAGGTTGGGAATTAACATTCTAGCCGAGTTTGGGAATTAACATTCTAGCCGAGGTGAATTAATAAGCAATATGGTCAAGGAATAAATTTATCTCCTATATGAATGTCAGAAAAAATCAAAGCATAATAAGTACCTTCTTGTTCTCGAATTCCGTTAAACGCGTTTTCAATGTCCCATTTTCCTTCCGAAGAGTCTGTACAATGAGTGAGGAAAAACATTTGCATCCAGTTAATGGTCAATCAATCTGAAAAAAAAAAAAAAAAAAAACCCTAAACCCGACACAGTAATGGAAGCTCAGTGTTAGTATCCTTAAACCCTAAACCCTAAACCCCAGCTCAGTAATAGGAAACCGCTCTACAACCAAGCATTTGGGCAAATTCTTCACAACAAACCCTGTGAGAAAAGCAAACAAGATCCATGATTCTCTCTGAGAAAAAATTCGCAACATAAAATCAAACCCTAAAATCAAACGCATTCATGATCCTCTCTGCGGCTCGATTAAAAGCGAAAAGTTCTATGAAACGGTAGCCAAGGAAAGAGAAGAAAGTACCTCATTCTGGCTCTGCAGATTTGCAACAAGAGCCTCAAGTTGCTTCACCTTGGACCTCAAATCTATCTCCTCCTCCGCCATGGTGATTACACTTGACTAGTAGATGCAAACGCAAGTATACAATTGCAACGCTCAAAATCCTGCAACGGGCTTGGAAATATCCCCTTTCACACGAACAGTATATTATCGTGTTCAGATTTAGACGCGATTCACACCGCCTCACTCACGTGAGTATTTAGTTGCCCGGCGTAACGGGACGGGGAGGTTCCGGGTATTCGGCACCCACCGTCCTCTACAACCTTATAATTGCTCAGAGCATGGCCACCCATGGCCTCAGAGGGTCTCTGACCTCAAGAAGTGGATGAAAAGTTTCAAGGGGCCTTTCAAAATGCTTCTTGACTCTGGATTCTAGCGTGTTAGAAATTGGGCCTTGAAATCACTATTGAGTTGACTATTCGATGATTATTCCTCTCATTCTACTTGTGATTGGTCCATTGACTATTTGATGCGCACTTTTGATACGTGAAGGACGTGCAAGGGTGGGGGAGTGTGAGTGCAGGGCCCTTCACATGTAGATGAATAATTTGAGAGGGTTAGTCATAGCGTGCATAGGTGGGAATGCTCTCAACTGTGGTTTACTATACGAATTTTGATATATTCTTTGACACATATTAGAGTTATTTGTAAAGGCATCCGGTCTTTTGTCCTCCTTTTTTCATGGACCAAAGCTAGTACCAGAGCATTCTGACACCACTCCTCCTCACAGTCCCACCCCACTACCCAATTCTTCTCCCTCCCTCCAAATTTTTATGAATAAAAATTTCAATCTATCCAGTGTTCTATTCTGGGTCTACAGTGTGATCATGCCGATCCTGTCCTTTCCAAATTATAGGTCAAAAAGAAGGGTTTTGAGGGACTTTACAAATAACTCTATTATCACAATTATCAATTTTTCTTTGTACTAAAAAGTGTTTGGTCATTTTTTTTTTTGTCAAATGCCATTAAATACACTCTTAGACTTTATTATACACTCAAACCTCTCTAAAATTACACATTTCTTGTATTGTACAGTACCCTACAATACGTATTTTCCACCTTGGGTTTACAAAGGTTTGCCATTAGAAAATGATAATTTTTTTGGAATTCTTGAGCCAAATTTGAATATGTTGCAAAACAAAAGTTAGATACACAATACATATTGTTGAAATTTTATTAAAAAAAAACACCACTCTTTAATCCTAAATTCAAATGACAATAAATGAAAAAAAAATTAGTTACCACGTATAAAACTCTAAATGGAAAAAATACAAATTTTCTATAGAATCATATGCAAAAAAAATCATGATTTTTGGAGGTTTATTAACTATAAAATTACTGATTGAAACCTCTTATACTAAATTACTCAATTTCCAAGTGAATTTTTTATTTTTTGATACCTCATCCCAAAAATATATAAAAATTAATTTGTTTCAAATAAAGTAATATAAAATTATATGTACTGAATCGTTTCATATAACGTTTACAACATTTTTCAATTTTTGATATTTGGAGGGTGAACTTTTTTAACCATATAAATTCACTTGGAAATTGAGCAATTTAGTAAATTTTTAATCAATATTTTTATGGTTAATATACCTTTAAAATGATGATTTCTTTCCATATGATTCTATAAAAGATTTACATTCTATCCATTAAAACATTATACATAGTAAGTAACAAAATTTGTACTTATTATTGTTTAAATTTAGGGTTTAAAAACGGAGTTTTTATCTTGAAGTGGACATGGGTAAACAAAATTGTTTTTATCAAATCTCAAGAGTGTGTGTTGTGTATCTTATGTCTAAGTCTAAGTCCAATCCTAAGTCCAATCACATCATTTTTCTTTGGCTACTTTATTGTCTCTGCCCCAACAGGGAAGAGACTACAAAAACGCTTCATTTTTAAGGAGTTACATGGCTGAACAGTACAAACAAGGCGTACAACTAAATTTAGTATAAACACGAAGGTAGAGACTACACAAGTAGCCACTAGTAGCAAAATTGTCGTTTTTCATTCCCCACTTCGTGAAAACAGCTAGCACTAAACAGACATTTCGTTAAAATTGAACTATATTTCGTTAAAACCGGACTACTAGATTGAAAAAGCGATGGGGAGTGCTACCCTTCGCAATAGACATAGGTCCCCAATTTTTCTACATCACTCTTATTTGCGGAATAAAATTGATGTAGAAAAATTGGGGACCTATCTCTATTGCGAAGGGTAGCACTCCCCATCGCTTTTTCAATCTAGTAGTCCGGTTTTAACGAAATATAGTTCAATTTTAACGAAATGTGTGTTACTAGTAGCAAAACTATCCTTTTTCATTCCCCACTTTGTGGAAATAGTGAAAAGTGACAGATTATTGTGTCTAGATTTCTGTCTTCTTGTGACCAAAACCACTCATCAACATCAACGCAACCCATGTGCCTGACGCGGTTTCATTCCTTTTTCATTTATACTAAGTGAAAAACGACACATTTCCTACTAGTGTAGCCGCTTGTTTGGTTCTTTTTTGAACTTCGAGTCTCTGATTTCCCAATCCTCACAGTGCGTGTTCTTTTAACCCCTAACTGCCCAACCATGCATATTTTGCTTGACGTACAGATTTCATCCGTAGTTTCTCATCCATCATGCATTTTTTGTAGTGTGATTTTTTTACTGAATTTTTTATGGGAAGTTAGCTTCATGTATGTGTGATCCGATCGATAAGGAACCAATTTCTGAAAAAATTATGCCTCATTTTGTGCTGCAGTGTTTCACCCAAAAGTTTGAAGATTTTAGTCTAAAAGTGTTCTTGAAAAAATAAACTCATAAAATCAAGCATCCAAAAAATCTCCAAAAATCACTACACCTAGAGTACTACAATAAGCCATCACAACAAATTTCATCCCCATACTGTCAATATCTTATTCGTAATTGAATTACAAAATAATTTTTTATTTTGTGTTTCAAAATTTATAGAAAAATATTAGTGATAGCAATCAAAGATCTAACCGTATAGATTGAATCTAAATTTCAAAATGTATGACTTTTATTCATACATTGAGTTTCAAATATTCACGTTAGTTGTATTTTATAATGCATCATTCTTTGCAAAACTGCCCAAATTGGACATAGGTGAGGACGCTTAGGGGTTAATTGCAGGGTTTCTGGTTGCCATGGGCTCTGTTACTGCTCAACACCGTCTTTGGGGCACCCCTTCTGTCAGACTTGCTTGGAATAAACATCTTTATGTCATGTCTACTATTTCCTTGCTGTTTGGCATTCTCGAGCCAGTGGACAGAATTTTTTGAAGACTCCTGCTTGGGTGTATCCTTTGAACTATTTACTGTTGCTAGTAATTATCGTGTTTTAAACTTGGGTGCTGTGAACCAGTCGTTTGGGTATTTTGATTTTCTGTTTGGTGTTATCTCATCTACACTCATGTACATTCACATTCTAAAGACATTTGAGGCTACAGAGAATGGGAATGGTCCTTGATGCCAATTTTGTATACAATTTGCATAGTTTGCTTGAATATCAGTTGCAGTAGGGAATGGAACAGCGTTGCGTGCAAACACCAATAATACCAATCCAAACACAGGATGCACTTATAGTATCAGGAAGGTGAAACTTTAAATTTATTTCCGCACAATATCTCAAAGCCTTTACATCCAAGAAGTCCTTCACTAGTAGCCTGCATTAAGTCTATACTTGCCTTAAATAGTTTCCATCAGCACTAACTCGCAAAAGCACACAAAACTGCGTATAGTTCACCTTGGTTGTGACAAACGGATAGCTACATAATTAATTTCTAAGCTTACTGGAAAATATCAAATTCCTGAAAGCTGCTGACCTTCGTCAAAACTTTACTCCATCAAAGTCCTAATCGAGTGGCTCTAAGCTTGGAAAGGACATCTGGTAAACGAAGCATCAAATCTCCTTCTCTATTGAAAATCCTCCGGGCGTGAAAGTGGGCACTCAGCATAGTCAAAGGATTCCACAAGAAAGATGATTCCAACCTGAAAACAATTGTGAAGAAACAACTCAGATGAGTATGTCACATTTGTGTCAAACTAAAACATAATAACAGAGCATCTCTCTGTTATAGTATTGGGCAACAGATCATGATCTTGAAATCTTGAATAACCTCTAAGGGACCGAGGATTTAAGGTTTAAGATTGACCAATTCAATTGATTGAATTGTGAAAATTGTAATTCAAATGAGGCCAACTTTTGTATTCGTGACGAACATTGCATAAATTGAAAGAATTCCTCATATGATCTATTCAAAACTTCAAGAAATAAATAAACAGAAAGCTCAATTGGACCTCAAGAAAAAGGTTATGATCAATGGAGATAAAGTGACAGGCGTAGCAAATGTCCTTACTGATTTTTAACAACCATTTGATGCTTATGGGCCATCAACGTCCACCACCTCCACCTCCACCCCCACCTCCTGCTTTTGGACCACCTCCACCGCCGCCACCACCCCCACCACCTGCTTTTGGACCTCCTCCACCGCCGCCACCGCCGCCACCTCCACCTCCGCCACCGCCACCCCCACCTCCTCCGCCAGTATTACCGCCACCGCCACCCCCACCTCCTCCGCCAGTATTACCACCACCTCCTCCGCCCCCTCCACCGCCAGTATTACCACCACCTCCTCCACCACCTCCACCACCACTTTTAGGGCCGCCGCCGCCGCCACCTCCACCACCACCGCCTCCACGAGGAGGATTGGGCCTACCTCCACCCCAACCCCAACGATCACCATATCCATTGCCACGGCGATTCCAATCATTGTTGTTTCCACCACCGCCGCCGCCGCCTCCACCACCTCCAGCTGAAACAACCAACAAAGATAAACCTCAGGCCAAAGACTCCATAGATACCACAAATGTTTCTAAAAGAATGTACAAATGTTTTGAGAACAATGTGCAAATCATCATCCACAAGTAGAAGCAAGTTTAACAACGTAATTTTAGGATCCAATTCCAATGCATTCATTTGGTTAATTGGATAGGTGCTTGCAACAACACAAATTTAACACGTTGGAATGACAACGTAAGACCATATTTGTTTAATCACCATGTTCAAAAGCTCCAAAATGAATAACTTTCAAGTATCTTGACCTCAAAAGTCAAAACGAGGACTGGTATCTAAGTTGGGCGATTGAACTAGACAAGTTTAGTGAAATTCAACATTTTATCAAATACCAGGTAATGTACTATATCCCAAGATCAAGGCCGACAAAAAGAAATATCAATTCATCTCGAAAATGTTAAAAAAAATGATGTAGAATTTGACATAATAAAATCTTCTTAAATATTAATTATTTCCATGCTTTGTAGATAGTCTTCCCTCATTACAAAGAGACAACATTACATAAACAAATTTCTACTAGATTTCTAAAATTTCTAAAATGCACAAGCAAAATTAAATCCTGACCTTCTGTGTGAGCAAGTTTTTGGCCACCTAGAACTCCATTTGTCTTTGCCCATCCATCTCCACCACCTCCACCGCCGCCGCCGCCACCACCTCCACCTCCTCCTCCACCACCACCTCCTCCTCCACCTCCTCCGCCACCACCACCTCCTCCATTGCCACCTCCTCCTCCATTGCCTCCTCCATTACCTCCTCCTCCACCATTGCCGCCACCGCTACCTCCACCACGGCCTCCTCTACCACCTCCGCGACAATTGCAATACGACCAGCAATAGCCCCTACCGCTGCCACTGCCGCTGCCGCCGCCTCCACCACCGCCACCGCCACCGCCGCTTCCCGGCCGGCCAGGTGAGCCATTGCACCGACACGAGCATTTCTTCGGGGGAGCGGGTGCACCGACCTTCTGTTCTCCAACAACACTCTCCTCCTGCAACGCAGCGCCCACACAGTAATTAGTACTCTCTCCATCAAATCACTTTCTCTCACACAATTAACATACAGCTTTATCAGTAAGTTGAAAATATACTGCATGTCCATTCATGCAAGAAACATATGCCACTATTTAAGGGCTCCTGAAATTAATGTTGGTTCAATCGCAGCACCCATTCGCTCTTTCGTTACAAAGACCAACCCATTTCACCTTCCGACTACTATTATATGTTAGGACGCCATTGAAGTCAACTATTCACAGAGCAGGCTGTCTCAATTTGGCCTATACAGTTGACGAGGTAATCACAGCAATCATTCTATTGCTAACAAGGATCAACCCATTTCACATTCTGACAACTATATGTTATGACGCCATTGAGCTCACCGAGTTAACTCAACTATTAATCACATGGCAGACTCCATATATTTGGCCTGTACAGTCGATGAGGTTATCACAGCAACCATACTATTGCTAACAAAGAATGCCGACATTCAACTGTATGTTAGTACGACGGATTCAGATTTACACTAAATTTGGCTTGTACAGTCGCTTCATGGCCTGGAAGCCATGGATATTAACTGCAGGACCTCACTTCCAAGCAATACTCAGCGGCCGATACTAAACTTGGTCTGTACACTAACACGATTTCCAGAGCCACAACAGCAATGTTCACGAGCATTTATACACTCGCCATTGATGACTACAGGTCATATATGATTTCCATGCAACAATATCCACAGGCCGGGCATTCTCAATTCGGATTGTACACTCGCTCCATGGCCATGGATACTAACTGCAGCAGGAGATGACTTAAGTTCTTCCAGCAACAAAATGAATCTATGAAACGGAAACTGCAGGTGCTTATAGCGAACTTACAACATTCCTATGTATCAATGAGTTAACACACTCAGGTGTAAGTTGGTTATGGAGCTGTGATCGATACCTCAAGGACGCCGCGTCTGTGCTCATCAACAACGGAAGGAATGCCATCCTCGCCGTCATGGTCGTGCTCGGAGCGCTCCACGAGCTCCCGACCGAGTGCCGGGAGCACAAAGGCTTGGGAGAGAAGGAACACCACAGCAATCACAGTGAGCTTCCCCATCATTCTTGCCTTGCCTGCAGTGAACGAACTGATGACTGAGCTTGGTTTCCAGGGGCCTGAAGCCCAGCATTTATACCCGTGGCTCACCGTCCATGCCCTTGGGACTTGCGGTTCCAATGATCAGTATTCAAATCTACCGAGGTCGACGAACTTGCAGGGTCACTGTGATCGACAACTGTAACTTGAGCAGTTTCGCTTATCCATCCCTCCCTGAGTCACTGTAGTAAGAATTTGGCAATTATTCAATCTTCTCCTCTTTTGATGTTATTATTAATATTATTGTCCGAAGCGGCTTGGTTACTAGTTCCTGGGGAGTGACCTTATCATTCCTCAAATGTTGATGAGAAGCTACGTTTCTAGACAGTGATCTATTGAGTTGGTTGGAGTAACTTTGTCACGGGCTCCATGTATCACAAGTACAGTACATGAGCGTATATACCTTGGTACAGTAATTTTTTGTTTCGTGAGTGATCAAGAGTTCTCTACGAATTGTCTATCATTTTCTTTAAATTGGATATAAGGTGGTTACCCCATTCCCAACTGAATAAGAAATACGGATATGAGACATTGATATTATTTAGTATTATAATTTTTTAGAGTTAGGCAAGAAGAAATAGATTCCAACACAAGTTGAAACATAATTTTTGGATGAAGAATGAATTAGTTATAAATTTTCAAAGTTGAAGTATGACACATCCCATGCACGTCACATAGGTAGAGTTGTTTCTGTCCAAAGAAGATTTGTATCGCAGACACTAAAGATGCTTAAACCAACAACAACCAATCCATGACCACACTTACATACACTAAAACTAACAAGAGAGAACCCATTACCAACTGTAACTCATGCTACAACCAACAATTGGTAATGGGATAACCACTTTAGACCAAGTCATATTCACTAAAATGGCAGTGAACTTGGTACAACTCCATCCTCTTCACTGAAATGTCAGATGTATACTGGTCTTAATATTTAGCAGTGCTTATTTTCAAAGGTATTTGAGCTCTCAGCTCTTCATATGTGCTACCTTTTAGGAGGGATCTTAGGGAGAATTTTGTTAACCTCTTAATGCTTATAGCCTTGTCAAAATTGGGCACTTTTGCAAAGATGCATTATAAAATGCAATTAAAAGGGGATATTCTGAACTTGATGTATGAATAAAAGTTTTACATTTTGAATTTTAGAGTCTATCCATTTAGTTAGATTTATGATTGTTATCACCAATATTTTTGTTTAAAATTTTGAAACTTAAAAATTGAAAATTCTTTTGTAATTTGATTTCAAATAAGATATTGGCAATTTATTGATGTTGAGATTGTACAATTGCTTGAGTTGTCTTGTGTGAGTTAACCTTTAAGCGTCTACACTATAATTACCTAGTCAAAACTTGTCAATTCCTCACATTTTAAAATATATTATTGTTTTTGGTATTTTTCTCATATAAAGTATTGTTAAACCAAATTACCCTGCTCTTTTCCTTAATTATTTAAATACACATAAATTTTATAAGATTTTTCAAAGTTTTTCAATTTTCCTGCCCTTCCTTCTTGCGACCCAATAATGATTTTCTTACAAACACATCATTCTTTGAAGTTACAATTTTTTTTAATTCCAGAAAAATTATTTAAATGTCATTATATATTTTTTGATCAATAATTGAAGCTCCAATCTTTTAGAAGTTGAACATGGATCCTTATGTTGTAAGATTCAGCTTTGGCGTTTTATATTTTAACCCCTAAACGTCCTCACCTATGTCCAATTTGGACAGTTTTGCAAAGATGCATTATAAAATGCAACTAACATGAATATTTGAAACTTGGTGTACGAATGAAAGTTATACATTTTGAAATTTAGATTCAATCTATACGGTTAGATCTTTAATTGCTATCACTGATATTTTTCTATAAATTTTGAAACATAAAATAAAAAATTATTTTGTAATTCAATTACGAATAAGATATTGACAGTATGGGGATGAAATTTGTTGTGATGGCTTATAATGTAGTACTCTAGGTGTAGTGATTTTTCAAGATTTTTTGGATGCTTGATTTTATGAGTTTTTTTTTTCAAGAACACTTTTAGACTAAAATCTTCCAAATTTTGGGTGAAACACTGCAACACGAAATGAGGCATAAATTTTTCAGAAATTGTTTCCTTTTCGATCGGATCACACATACATGAAGCTAACTTCCCATAAAAAAATTCAGTAAAAAAATCACACTACAAAAAGTGCATGACGGATGAGAAACTACGGATGAAATATGTACATCATGCAAAATATGCATGGTTGGGCAGTTAGGGGTTAAGGTCTATTTTCACAATAGACTGTCTCATGCAATCCAAAAAATCCATCATAGAGCAATTGATCTCATAGATTCTTGATATTAATAATACTCAAGTGTTCAAAATATTCTCATCTATGTCTTTGTTCAATACACAATTAGTGTTGAAAGTTAGTAAACAAATAGCAAATTGTTGTAGTGCGTATTGTTTTCATTGATCACCCAAAACGGGTTTTCAATTCCAACTTGGTGTCTTCATTTGCAACCCTCCATGCATTCCACTCCAATATGCTATCCTTCCATTATATCCTTTTTTTCGTTTCTCTAAGAGCTTTCAAAGCATTTATTATAGTTCGTGACTTCTTTTTCATCAATGTGTTGGCCATATAAAATTGCCCTAGGAAATTATAAATAAGGCAACATTTCACTTTCTAACATCCTTAAAAGCAAATCATTGATGTATTGTTGTTCATATAATACAAAGCATTTGCGTCTTTTTTAAAATAAAATAAAATGAAATACCTCTTCATTAAAATGTACAATTAATAAAATAACAAGATATTTTTTAATTATTTTCAAAAACTTCTTAAAATATTTGTAAAATTAAATTAAAAAAATCCATTGAATATACATTTAAAATAATATAAAGCTGGAACTTCAAAAATTCACTATATATAAAAATATACAAATTACACGTAAATTTATTATGTTTGATCTTCATTAGAACACATATTATATTTTGTATTGTATTATAATGTCAATTTTGTTGAATGGCACATGAAATTTTATAGTGATATAATAGATTTTAAAAATCTTTTTGTCACAACCAAAAAAATGCAACTTTTACAAACTTTTGTGTGGTTTATTCAAAGTTGGATCAATGTTTTTTTTTATAAACTGTTACAGTTCATTGTTAAAAATTCTTTGTTGATAATTTTCTCAAACTTGTCCATCACGTTGTTGGTAATGCACACAAATGAGCTATGTTGCCCCACTAAATTGTGCACAAAAGTGAGAAGCAAAAAATTAGAGGCTATTAATAGAGTTATTGAAACAATTCGGCATTCGGTGCACAAAATGCTTGAAATTGAAAAATGAATGTAAACTCTTTGAAATCTTCAATATCAAAATTAAAATTATACTAAAATTAAATTCTTTTCAAAAGAAATTTCATAATGAAAGAAGTTTATGTCAAACGAGATGTCAAAATTCTCACTCCAAAAAACATGAGTCATGTGTCATGTTGTATCTAGAATGTGCGATGTGGAATGTAGATGATGAGTTGTCTTTCTCCACAATGAAAAAGAATATTTTGATGAGGTTTTGAGTCTTTCAGTTTTCAAGCGATGTGGTCATTAACATGTAATGTTATTTTAGGGATCATGCTATAGAAATGTCAATAATTTTGAGAAAATTTTAGATGTTTGAAGTGGCTCCATGTTATCTCTAAGAAAAAAACAAATTGTCATCTTTCATTATAATATTTTTCAAAAAATCATATTTTTTTGTTAGTTAGCATATTACATGATCTTATCTTAGACCAAATTAATTGTTAATAATATATTTTTATCGTCAAAATAGTTTATTTTGGCAACTGATCCTAATATATTTATTGAATTTTTGTCAAATCAAATAGTAATCAATATCCCAAATCAATCATTGTCAGAATCAAAATACATAGTAAAACAATAAAACTCGTCCTATGTACGTGTTTTGAAACTTTTTTTGAAAAAATTACAAGAAATTACAAATAAAGATTCTCAAGCATTTAATGGCTTTCTGCATTGACAAAATCAATCTCATGTAGTAGCATTATGGCTTCTACTTAGTGGAATAGTTCAATAGAATCATCTTAAATTCTTAAAGATATTTATGCAATTATTAGTTCAATATTTATTCATTTATCATTTAGTATCATCAGAGTTCAATATTTATTCATTTATTCATTTATCATTATCAGAGTTCAATTTTGAACTATGTTTTATCTAGTAAACTAACCTACTAAGTCAATAATACCTTACAAATAGGTTTGATAAGTTGATTTTTTTTAAGTTAATATCTTTTAGAAAACTTTTTGCAATGGTGCATTTGTCCCACTTATTTTTATACTTTATGCTTGTTTTTTGCCTTCTTTCAATTCACCATATTTCACCATAATTTTAGTGTAAATGACTTTTAATAATGGACTTTACTATTTTATTTTATTCAATATAAGATTGACATTTAACACCTTTAATGGTAATTGAATTATGTTTTGCAAGAAAACGACTATGTGAGATATACAGTAAATTTCTAATTAATTCGTTTAAAACTAATATTCTCAAAAGTTAAAAGATTGTTATTTCATCGTATTTCATCTGATGTTTTTTTTATTCTATCAATATATATATATATATATATATATATATATATATATATATATCTCTTTCTTTGCTCATGACTGTCATTAGTGTGTGAGACAATAAATTTACTCTAATTTTTATGTATGACAATAATAGTAAATTATATGTGGTAATAGAATATAAGCCAAAGAAATTAACAAGTGAAGACTAAAAAAGAAGATAAGGTTTGTAAAAGAGATGGAAAGAACCAATAATGGTTTCAAAATAAAAATTACATTTTTTAATTGAAAGTATGAAAAATTCAAACAAAAAGACAACGTAACATCATTTATCCATACTTCTCAATTGTTATTTGTATTACAAGAAAAATAATATATTCATATGAAAACCATTTTTAATTATTTATAATTAAGATTGGATTTCTGTAATACCTTTATTTATTCTTTATAAAACTTCATAGTTTTTTATTAGTTTAAAAGTATTTCATATTTTTTGGCTTAACAAATTTTCCAAGAATGCACCATGTACAACTTCATAATCATCAACCATGGTCCAAAGTCCTCTACGTATAAAGAACATTTCAATTTTAATGCTCCGAGTTGTATAATTTGCAGCAATGAGCTGAGATGGATACAAACATCCTTTAGTGGTGAAAAATAGAACCATCATGTAGTAATACAACAAAGAGTATTGAATTCAAATTTGAGCCTAATTTTCTTTGTTCCAATGCATGTTATTCTTATAGGTTTTCATTAAATGCAAAAAAATTAGTCTATATATTTTGAGGGCAAATATTTAAATGAAACTTGTATTTGAAGCATTTCCTAAATGAGGATTGGTACAAACATATATAAAATATTTTGGGAATTGTAAATTAGTATATTATGAAGGTATTATTCAATTTTTTTAATTTTATATGTGTTCAATCATACAAAAAAATTATTAAAAAATAAGAAAGCATGAAATGATTTACATTTCTAAATTATACTAAAAAAACCAAAATTTCATCAGTGTAAGCAATTTTCCTATAGAAATATCAAATTAGTGATTAATGTAGAATTTTACTAAAATTAAAGATATTGATGAACACTCTATAGTCTCTTCATGTTAAAATATCAAGAAATATTAAATCATATTCACAATGTTTAAAAGGATTTAAGTATGTTCAAAATATAAATATAAATTTCTTTAATATGTTTTACATTGTAAGGCATTTACATTGTAGTTAATACATAAAATAGCATAAAATTTCATTTATATATTAAAATTTGTTCCTTAATCATTTATAAAGGTTTTAGTCTTTAAAATGATGTGGTTTAGTAATATCTTTCAAGGATTTTTTCACCTGGTATATAATATGCTATAAAAACAAGGTGAAACCTAAAATAACTATAAAGGAAAATATGGAGAAAGTTAAAGGTGTTAATCAAACTAAATTGCAGATCATTTTTTATCGTCAAAAAATTTCATTCTTTCGTCTTGCCTAAAAGTAATGTGTTGTCGACTAAGCTACACAACTCACAATGCTTTTGTTGTATACAATAAAAAATACAACAAGTTATGCAAGAAAACTTAATATTATTTACAATAAAGACCATAGTAAAAGTGCTTTGAAGAACAATGCCTTCATCCAGCAAAAATAAAATTTGCAAAAATAAAAAATAGAGCTTTGGAATAAAAAACAAAAATAAAGTAATACATCTCATAGATGTAAGAAGGAGAAAGGCTCAACTTCTTTGCACATAACAAAATTATTTGAAAGGAACTATCATACAATCACTACAATTCAACACAACAAGCATTTAACCCTTAAATTTCCTTGTGTTTTTGGGAGCTTGAAACCTCAAAACTGCGATTTTCTACCTCTATGTACTCCTGGGGATGTGAACTAAGCTTTTTTACTTCTTTTAGAATTCCGACCGTAAGATCTTGTACCTAAGCCTATTCATAGCTACTGTTTCAAAAATTGACCGTTGGATGTTTATTATTTGCAAGATCGTAACATCCAAAGTTTGTGCAAAAGTTTTTTGGGGCATTGCTTGGGAGGCATTGTCTCCATAGTGCAAAGGGGGACTTGAAGATTGTTACTCCAAACATTTTGCTCATATTTTTTTCCATGTAGATAACTAAGTTGGGTATGCTCATGCAAAATTTTAGAGACTCATTACGCGTTTCAAACCTTCATCCAAATTAATTTCCGGAAGTAGGTATAAAAATGGCAATTTGGTGAAACATGCATCACATTAATTGTATTTGATTTTTGGAAAAAAATGAACAGTGATTAGGTACCTCAATGATTTTATAAATTTTAGGCGAAATTATTTTTAAAAAATTTCAAAATCTCAAATTTTGACAAATTTCGAAAGAAATGGATGTGAAATTACAAAAAACCTTGGAGGTTGTTGTTCATATTTTGGAGGCTGCCCTTGTCAAGCCAAGAATATAATCAACATGGGTCACTTCAAATTCTGAGCCTAAATGTGGTGAAGAGCATGTCTCCAAAAAAAAATTTGAAAAAATGATTACAATAAAAAGTTTTTTTGTGCCCCAGTTGGGCTTGAAACCAAAAATTTCAATAATTTTTTTATAAAATCCGAATTTGACTTTGTAATTTTTACCCCACACACCTTGTATATATGACCACGCCCACGCCAAATTATAGTCTAAAATTCTTAATTTAGACCTTCCATCTAAGCTGCCCGAAACAGCAAAAAGCCATTTTGGCTTTTAAAGGCCTTTAGGGGTTAAAAAAAAGTTACTTTGCAAAAGAATACTCTCCTCTTAGCTTAATCAATGACCAATACGTACCGTGTAGTGGTGATGTTTAGAAATGCTCATTTTATCCAACTCGTGATTCAAAACCCTGTTGTACAAAATTGAGATTCAATGTTGCCAATATGTTCTTTATTATGAGTTTGTTGCAATTTTAAGATTTTTCTCATTGCTTTCCAACTAGAAAATTCTCAATTAATTTAAAGAAATTCAATACTTAGATACCTTCAACTATCAAATACTAGTTTTCCAAAAAGAAATAAATAATGATTATTTTTGTTATATAAAGAAATTTGGATTTGTTTCAATAAACAAGCGTTTTGTATACTATTACAAAAGTCATTAATTTTTTACCTACAATTAAAACACCATAAAATATATTCATCTTTTTAATAATTTGAATAATTTCATTGAATTTTTTTTGTGAGAGTAATATTAATTGACTTCATTTGATTTGAAATTAAGCAATTTACTCTTGAAACTCAAAACTATTTCGTATAGGGTTTAGTGTACAAGATATAGGGTTTTAGGATTTAGGGTTTAGACTCATAGTTTTGGCATATCACCCAAGTAATCCCTTGGTATCATTGACAAATTCTTGGTAAATCTTCACATTTTGGATACAAGTACTAGCCATCAAAGTGAACTCTATTGACCCAGAATCTTTGATGTTGCACATGGGATATACATTTTGCCCCTTTATTATAGAAAGATCACAACGGCTTTGATGCACACCAAATCGGAACATTTTATTTACAGTACTATGTAGAGTACAACACCAATAACAAATTTATCCTTCATATAAACGACATCAACACCCATTTTGTTTACAATAGGGTTTAGGAAATTCAATGTTTGTGGTATGTTGATTCTTTATTAGAACAAAATCATTAAATTTTTAAAGAAAAACTTGTGGAGTTATTTTCTGGAATGCATTAGTGAATGCTTGTCAACAGTCATTTAAAGCCAAAACTGTCATCTTAGTTTTCTTAGACAATCAATTCAAACTTGTTTAACCCCTAAACGTCCTCACCTTTGTCCAGTTTTGGCAATTTTAAAAAGATGAATCATAAAATGTAACTAAAATGGATATTTTTAATTTGATGTATGAATAAAAGTTGTGTACTATGAATTTTAGATTCTATCCACATAGTTAGATGTGTAATTGCTTTCACCAATAGTTTTTTTTATATATTTTGGAATATAAAATTCAAAATCATTTTGTAATTTGATTATGAATAAGATTTTGAAACTTTGTAGATGAAATTTGTTAAGATGGGTTGAAATGTAAAACTCTCAGTGTAGTGATTTTTGGAGATTTTTTGGTTGCTTAATTTTATAAGTTCCTTTTTTTTTCAAGAGCACTTTTAGACTAAAATCTTCAAATTTTTCGGTGAATCACTACAACGTAAAATGAGGCATAAAGTTTCACAAATCATCCTCTCTCTAATTGGATCACACACGCACGAAGCTAACTTCCCATTAAAAATTCACTAAAAACAATCTACTACAAAAAGTGCATGGTTGGACAATTGAGGGTTAACCTCTAAAGGACCATAAGGTTCCCACGCGGCTTCTAGAACTAGAAAGTGAGAAAATTCAGGTTCTTGGGCTTTGAATTGTAAGATGAGCAACAAAAAGACCTTAGCTCTTTTTGAGAGCTAAATCTATAAGCACTTCTTGATTGGAAATTCATTAAGTGAGCGATTTTTGGTGATTTTTTTTGAGTTGCAAGGAGGGTATTTAGGTGTCACTCCAGACCCTCATATCTTCCTCTTCACACCTTCAAATTACGTGAAATTTTTATCACATGTTTAGAATGATGATCTCTACGCATAGTAAAAACTTCAAAATTTTATGAGCACTTTTGAACAATCCAATTTCAACATGTGTACAAAATTCCGTGAACGAGTTCCATCAATCTTCTCAATGGTGGCATTTTTTAAAAAATTATGCGATTTTGTTGATTCTTTTTTCATACAAAAGCTACGTAAGTCTTTTTACATTTCAATGGTGTTGATTGTCATTATTATCCCACACCAATGAGGAGTTGAGCTTGCTAGTTGTTATAAGAACTAAGAATGAAACTTGACATAAACCACTTTTGTTATTTAAAAGAAATCACAATATCTTATTTTGAAGATCCATACTTTACAAATGGTAGTCAACTAGCACAAGAACCAAGAGAATTTTGGATGAATGAAAAACATCAATGTTAGTATGCGGTAAATAGACACCTCATAAATCATCTAGCATTCAAAATATGGAAGTTAGCGCGTGAAAAGGTTAAGGAAGGGCTTGGTATCCTAGATTGATGAACAATTAATGATTTCCCATGTATAGTGATTGTGATTGGTTCACAAACTATACACATGGACACATAGCAATTCAAGGTTGTGGAGACAATAGCTTGTGTATGGATGTGGTGATAGTAGTCAAGAGATGATTTGAAGGGAGGAGGGGGCGGATGCTAGTAGTAATCTTGTCTCAATCTCCATTAAAATAGAAATACCACAAACGATTATCTACCCTGTAGTGGTGTAGTAAACTGCCATTGAAATAAAGAAGTGAGTGACTTTAAACAGTCCTTTTGGAAAATCATACCAAACAATCGGTTTCTTGCATTTTCTCTATTCTGGGTAGAATGGTGGGTCAACCCATTATTGATTGAAGACGGTCAACCCTAGTAATCGTTTAAGATGAGTTTGTATAACTATTAGAAGATTTGACAAACTTTCTACTTTGAAAATTTGTAGAAAAATATCTACAAGGGTTAAAAATATGAAATTACTTCGCCTCTGCACGATTTCTTCTTCTCCATCTAGTCCTTGAACAAACTTCCATTTCTAATATATGCAAAACTCCATATTTTCACCGTTCATGGTATTTCTACATTACATCTGTCAACGGTGACAGTCTTGCATATGCACAAGGCTGACATGGTGACACTAGAACCATCTGGCTGATAAATTTCTTGTCAGATGATAAGTTATGCCTGACAGTAGATGCGAGCAACCCACACCAACCGCCCGTCTTTTTCATTCGTCATGAATGAGGTTGACAATGGGGGCATCCCTGGGGGCATCTGAAAGTTGACTTTTGAGGCACAGTGCGTCAACTTCAAACCGCGTCTTGCTTTGAAATTTTTGACACCTACTGCCCTTGTATGACATTTGAACCCTTACCTAGACGACAGTCCCATTTGCACTTATTCTGATTTCTGGCACTTGCATCTGCCCAAGCACATGTACATTATGGCCAATGTGACACAGAAGTCTACACGTAGCTTATTTTCCACATGTTACTCTGAATGTTGAGCGTCATTCGTTATCAGTTGGCCACTTGGCCTGTGTCATAGAACTGACAAAGGATATTTCTCGAACAAATAATTCATGATAATCATGAAATTTTGATTAGTTAGTATATGAACAAATTTAAAAAGATTGAATTTTGAACCCTAAATATGTTTTTCTGCAGTGTAGAGAAAAATCTTATCCATTGCTCTTTCTGAACGGTTTTGTCAATGGAGGTCTATAATTCAATTGTCGGTGTATGTAGTAGACATGATAATGTTCCTGTTTGGTTAGGTGTATGTTCGGTGAGACCTAAAATTTGGGTACTACGTTAGTTGATCTGATGAAACCTAACCTCTGTTTCAGTATTTAGCTGAATGTGCAAAAGGGAAATGGACTAAGTAATGTGCAAGCAGCCCTTGTTGTTATAAATTATAACCTTACTGAGTGCCGAGAGAAGTTATTTTATAACCACGGGTTGCTTGCACATTACCGGACGTAACGTCAACGGTTGGATCTTGTTCAATCTTCTGCAACAATGATTAATCAAGGGTCACAAAAGAAAGGTATCATAACTTCATTGAAGCAGCCCTTCGTTAATATAACCTTGTCCTTCTAATCCAATGATTGCATGCCACCTCTAAAGTTCTAGACTGCATTGACGTTATGGGATAGTGATATTAAGGCAAGAATCAGCACCAAGTATTCAAATTAAAGAGGTTAGAGTGAATGTAAGCAAATGAGATATAATTTAATTGGTCTTGAAATTTTGTACACCTTAACAAACGAGTATTTTAGTCCCCCCCCCCCGGAAAAGGAAAAGAAAAAGAAACTATAGCATAGTTTGAATGTGTGGTAATGCGTGGTTGATGTTGATACTAGGCTAAGTTTCAAATTTTGAGTATAAATATGTAAGAGTAGAAATATGAGCTCTTAAGTACAAGGAGCATAGAATTTTCTCCCTTTTACCATATGTGTATGCAATAAGTGTCTAGCATAAATGAAGATGTAAATTGTGTATGAGTCTATTCAAATTGGGTACAGTGTATGTGAGAACACCATATTCTAGCTCTGAGAACGATGTACTCTGCAACTATGATATTAGGGTGACTCACCAAATACATGTACCTACAATGAAGATGTAAACATAGCAAAGCCTTGTAGAGGTAATCCTCATATAGCATATATCAATGGTATTTATGTGTAAAGAATATGGTCTACTCTTCATTAGAGAAGAAATGTGTCTACATTGTTGCCCTCTGTCCTACGGGCTTAGGGCTAGGATGTAGCAAGGAAAGATGCTATATTTATGTCAACAATTTCAATACCGACGTTCTTTTTCTAGTATTTATGTGCAAAACTGAGATGAAATATGGACCTTTGTTGGTATCCTAGCATTTCTCTTGCACACTATGATTGACTTGAGCACACTTGTCATACACTCACAACTCTTTTATATCACCCCGGCTTTTGTTAACTAACGTACAAAACTTGGCATGTGGAAAGTGTGTAATCACATGTGTACACAATAGTCAAAAAATTCTCTGCAGATACTCGGGCAGATACAAGAATGTGATATTGGAGAGTGTGATAATAACTAGTTCAGAGTGTGGTCATTTATTTGAGGACCCCCGAGAGTCAGATTAATGAGGTCAGGGTGTAAGAGAAAGAGTCAGAAGAGTAAGTTTTTGCAACAAAATCTCTCTTCATAACTTTTGTTCCAAAAAGAAAATAGAAGTAGGAGCATCAAATAATTCATGAATAAAGCAGAAAGTTCAGTTGCTCCAGGGATGTTGTTCTAATTGTTCTTTTAACGTCATTCAATGTTAAGTTTCTGATGTCAGGGTCTATAATTATGTGGAGAATATATACACATTGGTGCGGGAAAGATATATTTGCAAGATGAATGTTCATGATAAATGTGTAATCATGCTCAGTATTGATAAATTCTGTACTGCACTATTGAAGTGGCTTCTCGAAATCGTTTGTCCATATGTTTCTCGATATCGTTTGTCCATATGTTTCTCGATATCGTTTGTCCTTATTGTTCCTCCACTGGCTAAGCCTGCTGCTGCAAAAGCTTTTCTGTCACTGCCAAAATTTCAGTATTGTACAATAAGCTTTAAACGTCATATTGGTTAACCCTTTAACGTCCCGATTCAACACTGTTTTCAAAGATTTGTTATAAAATGGTTGATGAAAAACGAAAATGGAGTTGATGTAAAAAACAGAGTTGCAAATGTCAATGTGTAGATAACATCCGTACGGTTGGATTCATCATATTTATTATTAACATTTTAAAAGTAATTTTGCAAGGTTTTCTCTTGAAATTCAATTAAAAATCCAAAATTAACACAATTTTTTTTTTAAATATTGTAATGAAATTAGAATGACATGCACTACGAGATGGTATGGTTTCCATTATTTGATTCTACTTACTATGGAAAATCATATTTAAGGTCTTTCTTTTTGAACTAAGATTGAAACTTGACATTAATCACTTTTGTAATTTTTCAAAAATTCACATTATCTTATTTGGAAGATCCATACCGGGGCAATGACACAATATGGGTATCACTTCCTGGACTCTCTAGACTTTAGAAAAATGTCCTTCCAGAAATGAAAAAAATGTTGGAAAATTATAAAAATTACATGGTGTTATAAAAGGCATGTTGGTACCTCACAATTATGTGCTACAAAGGTCAAATTCAAAAATTGATTTTTTTTCTTAATTTAACATATTCAGCAGCTGTCCGCATTATAGTAGTGAAAGGACTACATATATGAGGTTTTTTATTAAAACAATTAGGCATGCACCTTATTAAGTTTGTATTTAAGTATATCATATGGTTTTAGGAGGAAGATGTTATGAAATCACAGTCCTTTTAAATTGTGTAAAAATATGTGATTTCTGAAAGTTCTCATAAATAAGGAAATATAGTAATACATTAAATTAAGAGTTAAAATTAAACACGAATATGGCTCAAACATTTTTTCAACTAATTTTCATGTTTACAAACAATTTCTTTATAAGTTGGTATTCCGGATTGTTCCTTTTGCCTCAAATCCGGAAAGGAGACAGTTCCGGATTTGACAACAAAAGAATGAAAAGGAATATCAAAATTGTTCAATTTTTCCTACTCAATAGTATTTTGGATGGAGCATTACAACTTTCTCATGAATTTGTCATAAAATTCATGTAAATAAAGAATATGTAATTTCTAGCCCAAGTTGAATAGTCACAAAGTGACAGTGTTTTAGGGAGACATTCCTTTTTGGAACCCATATTGTGCTTGTCCCCACCGTACAAATGGTATTCAACTAGCACAAGAATGGGAAAAAAAAAATGGATGAAAAACATCCGGTACCTACAGAAATCGAGCTGCTCAAATTCATCCGGCGTCCAGATTCTGGACGCCGGCGCGCTAAAGGGTTAAATTGACTTATAGCTGTTATTTTTTAGTGTAACAAGTTACAGGTTACACTAGAAAATAGCAGGGATTGGCCAATTTAACCAATATGGGGTTTTTAGTTCCCTCTTAGTGAGAAACTGTTGATTATGATTACTCTAGAGGAGTCTGATCAAGTAGACTATATCAAGAGAGGAAAAGGACATGGGAATACATCCCCATTATTTAGGGTAGAAATACCATAAACTAAAAATTAAGATGTCTTGCATCTTGGAAATGGGAGTTTGATCAAGGACTTATTTTTCTTAATTAGAGAAGAAGAAATCATGAAGAGATGAAGTGGTTCCATTTTTTTTGCCAAAGAGAAATTTTTCTGCAGTTTTACAAAGTAGAAAGTTTGTTAAACCCCTACTTGTGCCCTAGACTTATCTTAGACCAATAATGGACAAACCCTAAATTGATATGTATGGGTTGTTCCACCACTCTGCCCAAGATAAAGCAAACACATGAAGCCAATTTGTTGACACTAATCTCGCAAAAAATGGTTTACAGTGAGTCTACAACATGATTTCAATGGCAGTCTCCTAGTCTATGACTTGGTTCATGGGGGTGTCTCGGTTTATAGTATTTCTACTTTATAGAAGTTAAAATACCCAAAAAAGTTGCACTTCATGCATACATGTATTGAGACATGTTAGGAGACATCATGTATACATACAATTATACACACATACATACACACACACATACATACATACATACATATGGAGTCATGTTTATTACATTCGAATAATTTCACAAAATTATTTTATATGGAAAAAGCATCATAGCTAGGAATCGAAGCATTTTGAGACTCAAAACCTTCTAAATCTCTTCATTAGATGCTAATCAAGGCAGGTTACAGAGTGCCGAAATTGTGGTGTTCCAGTGCCAAAAGATCCGAAAACTCAGACTTTCAAATGTTCAAAGTTCTAAAAATCAGTTCTTTTAAATTTTTTTATTATTTTGGCAAACCTTAACCAGATTCTCTCTAAGATCCTTCCTAAATGTACCACATATAAAGAGCTACCCTGCTAAAAATTAAGACGAGTAAGGTGATTACCCCATTCCCAACTGGCGCCTTTTACCAACAGCTAGGGGCATTATCCACAATCAATGCTCCAATGGTGTTGGTTGTAGCATGAGTTATAGTTGGTAATGGGTTCTCTCTTGTTGGTTTTAGTATATGTAAATGTGGTTATGGATTCGTTGTTGTCAGTTTAAGCATCTGTAGTGTGTGCAATACAAATCTTCTTTAGACAGAAAGAGGCGTACCTATATAACATGAATGGGATGCATCATATTTCAACTTTGAAAATTTATAACTAATTCATTCTTCATCCAAAAATTATGTTTCAACTTGTGTTGGAATCTATTTCTTCTTGACTACCTCAAAAAAATAATAATACTAAATAATATCAATGCCTCATATCCGTATTTCTTATTCAGTTGGGAATGGGGTAACCACCTTATACATCTGACGTTTCAGTCCAGAGAATGAAATTCTACCGAGTTCACTGAAATTAATCTGCCATTTTAAAGAAAATAACTGGCAATCGGTTCTGTCAAGTTGTTTAATCACTAGAAATGAAAACAAAAAGTTACTGTACCAAGGTATATACGACCGTGTACTGTACTTGTGGTACATGGAACCCGTGTCAAACTTAATGCAACCAACTCAATAGAACACTTTCTAGAAACGTAGTTTCTCATCAACATTTGAGGGATGGTAAGGGTCACTGCAGGAACTAACCGCTTTGGACAGTCATAATAGAAATATCAGGATCATTGAATAATTCCCAAATTCTTACTACAGGGATGGAAAAGCGAAACTGAGTTACAGTTGTCGATCACAGTGACCCTGCAAGTTCGTCGACCTCGGTAGATTTGAATACTGATCATTGGAACCGCAAGTCCCAAGGGCATGGACGGTGAGCCACGGGTATAAATGCTGGGCTTCAGGCCCCTGGAAACCAAGCTCAGTCATCAGTTCGTTCACTGCAGGCAAGGCAAGAATGATGGGGAAGCTCACTGTGATTGCTGTGGTGTTCCTTCTCTCCCAAGCCTTTGTGCTCCCGGCACTCGGTCGGGAGCTCGTGGAGCGCTCCGAGCACGACCATGACGGCGAGGATGGCATTCCTTCCGTTGTTGATGAGCACAGACGCGGCGTCCTTGAGGTATCGATCACAGCTCCATAACCAACTTACACCTGAGTGTGTTAACTCATTGATACATAGGAATGTTGTAAGTTCGCTATAAGCACCTGCAGTTTCCGTTTCATAGATTCATTTTGTTGCTGGAAGAACTTAAGTCATCTCCTGCTGCAGTTAGTATCCATGGCCATGGAGCGAGTGTACAATCCGAATTGAGAATGCCCGGCCTGTGAAAATTGCTGCATGGAAATCATATATGTGCTGTAGTTATCAATGGCGAGTGTATAAATGCTCGTGAACATTGCTGCTGTGGCTCTGGAAATCGTGTTAGTGTACAGACCAAGTTTAGTATCGCCCGCTGAGTATTGCAGGCCATGAAGTGACTGTACAGGCCTGATTTAGTATAAATCTGAATCCGTCCTAACATACAGTCGAATGTCGGCATTTCTTGTTAGCAGTAGAATGGTTGCTGTGATTACCTCATCGACTGTACAGGCCCAATTGAGTCTGCTGTGTGAATAGTTGAGTTAACTCGGTGAGCTTATTGGCGTCCTAACATACAGTTGTCAGAATGTGAAATGGGTTGATCTTTCTAGCAATAGAATGGTTGCTGTGATTAGTACCTCATCGACTGTATATATAGGCCAAATTGACACAGTCTGCTGTGTGAATAGTTGACTTCAATGGCGTCCTAACGTATAGTAGTCGGAAGGTGAAATGGGTTGGTCTTTGTAACGAAAGAACGAATGGGTGCTGTGATTGAACCAACATTAATTTCAGGAGCCCTTAAATAGTGGCATATGTTTCTTGCATGAATGGACATGCAGTATATTTTCAACTTACTGATAAAGCTGTATGTTAATTGTGTGAGAGAAAGTGATTTGATGGAGAGAGTACTAATTACTGTGTGGGCGCTGCGTTGTAGGAGGAGAGTGTTGTTGGAGAACAGAAGGTCGGTGCACCCGCTCCCCCGAAGAAATGCTCGTGTCGGTGCAATGGCTCACCTGGCCGGCCGGGAAGCGGCGGTGGCGGTGGCGGTGGTGGAGGCGGCGGCAGTGGCAGCGGCAGCGGTAGCGGCTATTGCCGCTCGTACTGCAATTGCCGCGGAGGTGGTAGAGGAGGCCGTGGCGGTGGTAGCGGTGGCGGCAATGGTGGAGGTGGAGGGAATGGAGGAGGCAATGGAGGAGGCGGCGGAGGTGGAGGAGGTGGTGGTGGAGGGGGTGGTGGTGGAGGAGGTGGAGGTGGTGGTGGCGGAGGAGGTGGAGGTGGTGGAGATGGATGGGCGAAGACAGATGGAGTTCTAGGTGGCCAGAAACTTGCTCACACAGAAGGTCAGGATTTAATTTTGCTTGTGCATTGCATAAATTTAAGAAACCGAGTACAAATCTGATTTTGTAATGTTGATTCTTTGTTTTATGAAACCGAGTACAAATTTGATTTTGTAATGTTGATTCTTTGTTTTATGGTATTGTATGATAGCATGTACAGTTGTTCTTCTCTATTATGACATATTTGGGAAGCTCTAATTTCAAGATGGCATGGGTGCAATAATCGCAGAAATGAGTGGTTACGTGTGCATCGCTTGAAACAATAATATTGTTGTATTATGATCTTTGGATATGGTACATAACGTGGTATTTGATAAACTGTCGAATTTCAGTAAAGCTAGAGTAATGTCATTTCCCCAACTGAAATACCACTCCTAGTTTTGAGCTGAAGACACTTGAAAGTGATACATTTCGGAGCTTTAGACACTTGAACATCACAATTTTGAAGCTTTTGAGCATGGCGTTTAAACATATATGGCCTTACGTTCTTTCAGCTGGAGGTGGTGGAGGCGGTGGTGGTGGTGGTGGAAACAACAATGATTGGAATCGCCGTGGCAATGGATATGGTGATCGTTGGGGTTGGGGTGGAGGTAGGCCCAATCCTCCTCGTGGAGGGGGTGGTGGTGGTGGCGGTGGAGGTGGTGGCGGTGGAGGTGGTGGAGGAGGTGGTGGCGGTGGTGGCGGCCCTAAAAGTGGTGGTGGAGGTGGCGGAGGAGGTGGTGGAGGCGGTGGAGGTGGCGGCGGTGGAGGCGGTGGCGGTGGCGGTGGCGGTGGAGGCGGTGGTGGAGGTGGTGGAGGTGGTCCAAAAGCAGGTGGTGGGGGAGGTGGCGGTGGCGGCGGAGGTGGTCCGAAAGCAGGAGGTGGGGGTGGAGGTGGAGGTGGTGGACGTTGATGGCCTAGCCTATAAGTATCAGATGGCTGTTAAAAAACAGTAAGTTAGTACAGTTTACTACAGTTTATGCAATGTTTGTCACTGATACAAAAGCTGGCCTCATTTGAGTTACAATTTTCACAATACGGTCAATTGAATCGGTCAATCTTAAACCTTGAATCCTCAGTCCTTTAGAGGTTAGTCAAGATCATGATCTGTTGCCCAATTCTATAGCAGAGAGATGCTCTGTAATTACGTTTTAGTTTGACACAAATGTGACATACTCATCTGAGCTGTTTCTTCACAATTGTTTACAGGTTCACTTGGAATCATTTTTCTTGTGGAATCCTTTGATTATGCTGAGTGTCCACTTTCACGCCCGGAGGATTTTCAATAGAGAAGGAGATTTGATGTGTCTTCTACCAGTCTATGTCCTTTCCAAGCTCAGAGTCACTTGATCAGGACTTAGATGGAGTAAAGTTTTGACGAAGGTCAGCAGCTTTCATGAATTTGATATTTTCCAGTAAGCTAGAAATTATATAAGTATCCGTAACTTATCACAACCAAGGTGAAGTATACGCAGTTTTGTATGCAGTTGCGAGTTAGTGCTGATGGAAACTATTTAAGGCAATTATAGACTTAATGTAGACTACTAGTGAAGGACATCTTGGATGTAAAGACTTTGAGATATTGTGCAGAAATAAATTAAAGTGTCACCTTCCTGATACTATAAGTGCATCCTGTGTTTGGATCGGTATTATTGGTGTTTGCACGCAACGCTATTTGAATGTTGTACTCCTTAACCCCTAACCGTCACGACGTCCATATTCTTGTACTTGCATGCTCAGGATGTGTACATTCAACCTTGTCTAATGACACTGTTGCGAGGGGGACAAATGGGCTTTTAAATTCCTTCTCTTGTAGTTTTCAACTTGACATGTGGAAGTACGTCCTTGTCCAATCAGATGTATGACAAATTTTCAAGATATGTACTGTACAGTACAAGGAATGTGTAATCGTAGAGATTGTTGAGTGTATAATAAAGTCAAGGAGTCTCTATTCTTGTGGCTTTGTGTTTATTAAATTTTAAAAATAGAAATTGTTTTGGTGTCTCAGCCATGTTTCAGTACATTAGAGTTGTATTTTGATGTGAGTCTTGCGGCCGTGTCTTGGTAAGAGTCTCTCGGTTGTATTTTGGTGAGTCTTGCAACCGTGTTTAGGTGAGTCTCATGGTGGTGTTTTGGTGAGTCTTGCGGTTGTGTTTAGGTGAGTCTTGCGGTTGTGTTTTGGTGAGAGTCTTGTGGTTTTGGTGGGAGTCTAATGGTTTTGGTGAGTCTCATTGTTGCATTTTGGGGAGAATCTTGTGGCCATGTTTCGGTGAGAGCTCGTAAGGTTGTACACAATGCCAATAATTTCTAAACATTGTAGTCATTCTAGAACGTAAACCTAGGTAGATCATAAACAGCTTATCATTTTTGTCAAACATTAAAAATTGTATGTATTTAAATTTGCAATCTAAAATGAATGTCTTATCTAAAAAAATTGGCATTGGGTACACTCTCGGAATTGGGTGCTCCTACCTTAATTGTATTTTGATGAGTGTCTCGCAATTGTGTTTTGGTGAGTCTCCCAGTCGTGGGCATGCAACACAAAATGCCAACATATGGGTACCACGTCACAAAGTCTCCCCTCACAAGCTTACACTCTGACGAGATGAATTAACTCCTAAATGTCCACAACGCTCTCCAAATTGTGCAGTTTTGCAAAGATGCATTATGAAATGCAACTACAAAGGATAGTTTGAACTTGATGCTACATTTGGATGGCTCAATCACCATAAACATAAATTAACACCTACAGGTGTAATTTTTTGATGCAGGTAATCTACTACTTTGATTGCCAAAATGCAGAGTGAATTCACAAAAAACAGAGCTAAAATTTGCAAAAGTAAGCACTTACTTATTTCATGCATGAAATCAAACATCCACTTCCCTCGTATGTAAAAATTTCGAGCCGTGAACACTTCCAAAGGAGATGATGCTGTGTTCTAAGCAAGGATCTAAACTTTGCCCAAAGAATGCTAGTTTTTTTGGTTTAACACCTGCCCTGAAGAAAGCAACTGTACTGTACAAGAGCCTCGATTGACTGCACTAGAGGCAAAGGTCATTAGCTCTCACTGATTCAAGCGGTAGCTCCGGCCAGTAAATGCTGACCTAACTCCTCGAACAGCAGCAGCTGCTGGTGAATCAGATGGAGGTGAAAATGCCTCAGGTCCAGCTGCACTCCACTTCCCAACCAGCTTATGTCTGCAGAAGCATCCTTGTCAAGGGAAACGATCATTCCTTACCGCAACTGATATTCAAGCAAACTATACAAATTGTATACAAAATTGGCATCAAGTAACGGACTGTTCCAACTCTCCGAAGCCTCAAATGTCTTTAGAATGTGAATGTACATGAGTGCAGATGAGATAACACCAAACAAAAAATCAAAATACCCAAACGACTGGTTCACAGCACCGAAAATTACTAGCAAAAGAAAATAGTTCAAAGGATACACCCAAGCAGGAGTCTTCAAAAAATTCTGTCCACTGGCTCGAGGATGCAAAACAGCAAGGAAATAGTAGGCGTGACCTACGATTATTCCAAGCAAGTCTGACATAAGGGGTGCCCCAAAAACGGTGTTGAGCAGTAATAGAGCCCATGGCAGCCAGAAACCCTGCAATTAAAAAAACCCGCACCGTGAGGATTGGGAATTTAGAGACTCGAAGTTCGAAAATAAAGTAGCCAAAGAAAGAATGACTTGATTGGACTTAGACCTCGAAATCTGCGTGGACAAATTTGTTGGAAGATTTGTATGAGTCAATATGAAGGACGATTGAGCTTTTACTTTTAACTGCGAAAGTTTCACAAATTAATAGAAAATTATGAAGAACTTTGAAGAAAACAAAAGACTGACCTGTAAGTTCACTAACCCCATGAGCGAAACATTGGCACTTGGAAACTCACGACTCCATACATAGAGGAGCATGAAAACCAGTGAACCTCCCATAAAAATCGAATTGAAAAACGGGATGGTGAGTGACAGAACCTGTAACCATTGAAAGATACCGTCAGTGATTGTCCACATTAGCCCCTCAAGGTCCATCCCCTTCTCAATGTAGTCAAACTCAATTCCTTGTTTTAAATTTGAGAAAAATATTTTGAAAATATTTGTCATAGATGAACCTATAACCTATATGTTTACTATAAATATTAAATTTTCCATAATTTTCTCTAGAAAATTCAAATTGTTATGATTTTCTTAAGCTTTATGTCTTCAAAAAAACATATTAATTACAATAAGTATCCAAAATTGATGAAAATTTTACCTTGGGTGCAAATCACAATTAAAAACACTTTAGTCTATTTAAAAGTCACATAAAGTTTTTAATTAGAAAAAATCGATAGGAAAACTATGTTGAAGAACAAATTGGCTCTTAACCCTTAGACGCGCTTGCGTCCAGAATCTGGACGATGGATGATTCTGGACGCATCCCTTCACCACGCAAGGGATGTTTTTCATCCATTCAATTTTTAAAAAATTCTTGTGCTAGTTGGTTACCATTTGTACGGTACGGATCTTCAAGATAAGATTTTGAGAGTTTTTGAAAAATAGCAAAAGTGGTTTATGTCAAGTTTCATTCTTAGTTCAAAAAGTGAGACCTTAAACATGATTTTCCATAATAAGAAGAATCAAATAGTGAAAACCATACCATCTTGTAGTACATGTTATTCCAATTTCATTACAATATTTTTTTAAAAATTAATGTTAATTTTGGATTTTTAATTGAATTTCAAGAGAAAACCTTGCAAAATTAATTTAAAAATATTAATAAAAAATATGATGAATCCAACCGTACAGATGTGATCTTAACATTCACATTTACAACTTTTCTTTCTACATCAACTCCATTTTCGGTTTTCATCAAACATTTTATAACGAATCTTTGAAAACAGTGTTGAATCGGGACGTTAAAGGGTTAACCCATTGAATTGGTAATTGCTATAAAAGATTCAATAATTGAAATTTTCATGGATCGTAAAGTGGAATAGAAATTATCTTTACTTTGTTAGTTCAACTCAAAATGTAAAAAATATTGTTTTTAAAGTGAAAACTTAGTTTGAACAGAGAAGAGAAGAGCCACTTTTAGGCCTCTTGGGCATTGAGGGGTTAATAATCTGTCTTAATTTGCTCATGACCAAGAATTTTTCATGGATTCAAACTACACGAATTTCTCCATTTAGTATGAATGGAAAATTTGACGGTAGAGAAATAGAATGCAATCTAGGAAGTGCACGGCAGCTTCCTATATGTTCTCACCAAATATTTTCTTGAAAGAAGGTGGGTGGTAAGTCCAAACCCCTACACGTGTATTGATTAGGAATGATAAGGTCCATACTAATATTGGGTACACACAGGAATGATAAGTCCTGGCTCTAGTAACTGAATTTCATATCAACACAACAGGGTAATTACGTAATTACATGAAAAATTATTTGGTGACTAATATCTATTCAAAACCTAGATCAAAAAATGAGCGTACAAAGGAAAAGAAAATTCTGTGAATTTGAACTAATATGCCATTCTACTTTATAAATAAGTTGTCCACGTGAGGTAAACTTGGTGGAACGAAATCAATTTAAGGATCATAAACATCCCAGTGAACCTACTCTGGGGTTTTGACGTGCAATAAGGATAGGGATAACATGAAGATAGAAAGTACATAACATACCAGACATGATATCATGGACACAATCATCATCCAAAGAAAATCAGCTGTGCGCTTAGCAAACGGGCCCTTTTCTAGTTGAACTCCGTATCTTGCTCTGTCAACGCATCACCAACAAGTCAAATCCAAAAGTAACATCAATATAAAAATCATAACAAGAATAAGCATGCACCTCCTACGAAAACACATAATAAACCTTTGCATGATCATGCTGTGGAACATTGTCATCACGTTCTACAACGTTAAGAACAGTATCCCTCAATAAATTTATAAAATAGAACCATGGCTCTACTCATGGCTACGTCGTTCTGAGAGAATATCTCAAATGCAGATATGCTGAAGCGAAGAAAAATTTAATGCACTCACATCATCAAAAGTCGGATACCAAACTGCATGGAGAACCCTCCAAGGAAAAAAAAGTTGGTGAACAGTCGCCATATCTGCAAGCCAAAACCACATCAATTATAAAGATACGTCACTGCAGTCGCAGTAAGCTACTCAGAGTAACAAAATCTGAGAATTCATAGGTATATCATTTCTTCTAATTCAGCTCCTTGTTTCACTAGGAAGCCTTTCCCCGCAATGGCTATGAGCAAACAAAGTCAAACTTCGAAAGTTCGCGCTTCACCACATCATAAGAATCCCAATTCTTGACGAACCTGAAATTTCTTAGTCACCAAGGTATAGTCCAAATAGATCCACTCCGGATTGAGGAGATTCAACTGGTAGGCAACCGTTGTGAGAAAGCAGAGAGTTCCATACGCCTTGGTCACTGGAGGGAGTGAATGATAGAAACTGCAAGAATGAGGAGGCCAGTTGATAAGAAAAACCATCCGCTCAAGAAAAATTGCTGAAGAACTAAAATTGCTACTAGAGACTTCATTCACTCCCATACGTATAAACACGACACTGGGCATGTGATTGGGAGGTAACTAATAAATCAATCGTTCACCTAATGTTCGAGCTGAAGGAAGCACGAATGAAGTACAAAGTGCTTCACCGATGAGCATCACCACAGCTTTCTCACGTAAAGTTTTAGGGCAAATTCTACTCTCGCAAATAACGAACTACAATCTGCGTCGCAGTTCAATTAAGCCCACGCTCGGAACTAACATTCACCTTGCCAGTGCAGAAGCGAAAAGGTAGAACGAGTCTGACTAGTGATTCGTAATTCATTACAACGTACTACTGTATCAGAAAACCACTCGGTGAAAGCCACTACTTGCTCCGACTGTGCAACCCTAAGATGTACTCCCCACTGGAAAACACACCTAGAGCTTCCAACGGTAGAGCTTCAATCTACGATTCCTTCAGCTAATTTTTTGGAAGAAAAATTTAAAGACCACCTGGAATCTATAACACATTTACCGTAAGAACATAAAACTCGGTCTACAATGCTAAATTCGAGACAACTTCACCATGATCAAAGCAAAAACAGTAATATGTTTAGTTTCACCCATTCATCACTCCACTTCAAACTCAAAACCGACTACATCATTCTCAAAATATCGAATTCTTGTAACCCTAAATCCATTCCCTCGATCTCTCAAGTTACACGACCTGCTGAAAATTACCGAAAACAGTAAAATAATTAGTTTCGCCTATTCATTGCTCCGCTTCGAGCTCAACACTGACTACATCATTCTCAAAATATCGAATTATTGTAACCCTAAACCGATTCCCTCGATCTCTCAAGTTACACGACCTGATGAATTACCGAAAACAGTAACATATTTATTCATTGCTCCGCTTCAAGCTCAACACTAATCACATCGAATTCCGAAAACTCATCTATTCCCTCGTTCTTTCAACTTAAACGACCTGCTGAAATGGCCGAAAGCGTCTATTCTAATCTAAACCCTAATTAAAATTGCAATCCTCCACAAGAGCGGCTTCCTATAAAAAATAGAAATATTTTCCACAAGTAATCGTAATTCACTCACTCTCCCGGCGAAGACATGGTTGATACGATGATACAACCCCTGTTTCACCCCAAAAGGGCGTCAAAATGGCTCAAAACGCTCCGCGCAGGGCTTGTTCAAGTGCTCCAGAAAGCGTGCTTCTACTCCACGGCGAGGCAGATCACCGGAACGGGAAACACTCTACTGAAAATCGTGAACAAAACTTACCAGAAATCCTAAACGCTGGAGGAAGAAGAGCTCGGAGTGTCAATGCTCGAGGTTGGACACGAAGTTCCATGTATATAGAACGCGTTCTCTCATTACGTTCCAGAATGTTCCCAAAGTATCGCCACGTCTGACGTGTGACGTGTTTTCCCGCCACAGCGATTGCGCAATTGCAAGGGGAGACAACGTGTTGGTGTCACCTTATTGGCCAATTGGAATATTATGACGTGGCTGAAATTTAAAAACATGTCATACTGTAATAGATTTTTATTTACCTTAGGAGGTCATACCAATGCAATGGAGGACCCTTTTGAAATCTGGATACACCGACATTAGAAAGCCAAACTCTGTGAAATTCTTCTCTGCACCAAATACCCCTTCTAGCTATTCATTAGGCACGTTCATATCAGATTATTGGTTCAAACCACTCACCGGATTTTTTAGACTGTGCAATAAATAGAAATACTGTTCATTCCACTGAAAGAAAGCCCAATCCTGACACTTCTCATTTTCCAAGGTTTAGGATGATCTAAGGTAGAGGGTCATATTTTTGACCGGGTTGTATTTCCGACCCCTACTGGTTGGCGGATGGGTGTCAGAAACCAGCCAGCATGGTTTCAGATAGTGGCCAAGAGTGTTCTAATTTCGTCCATGCTTGGAAAAATCAAGAGCTTCTGATTGGTTCTGATTGGTGTAGAAGCACTCTATTTTTAGAATCCAACCTCTATGACTCTATGAGCGGTTAATGGTCACTCTAAGCTTTCAGACTTAAAAAACCATAGAAAATTGTAGAAATGCTCAAAAAATGTTTTTTTGGGGGATGCCTTTGCAATAGCTTTGCAGAGCATCCAAAAATTATAAAAAAATTCTTTCACAAGTCTAAGTATGCAAACCTGAAATTCAGTCGGGAATTGGTCCCACTACCTTAGGGGCTCGGCCATCACCTTCTTTACAACTTTTTTCTCTCCCATCTTACGGCCGCTTCACACTATGGCCGTCCAAGTCGAGAGGCCGTGGGATTGAGAATCCAAAGAAATCTACTGAAAATAGGCATAAAATATATTTTTCATTCTTTATGAAAAAAAATCGACGGCCTCTCAACCATAGTGACGGGTCTTGCAAAATGTACAGTGATTCCAAAAACCGAGTTTATGCATCAAACAAGGACTTTCATGGGCCTTTCACAAAAGATAATGATATATTTAGGAAATGTAAAATGTAACTATAAAAGAACTATAAGATAACTGTCAAATGATGTCATGGTGACGTCATCAACTTCACTAGGGTTTCAGTGAGAGGAAGAGAGACGTCGACGTTGCATAGACTCAGTTTTTGAGGTGCCGCTTGCTACCTTCTGTGAGAGCTCTCATTTTCTTGTTTCTTTGCACTCGAACCCATAATTGAAGAATACCACTAGGAGGACTAGAGTATGAGTTCAATCGCCGTTTTAGTAAATCCCATATGTGTTCAATAGGATTTAAGTCAGGGGATTGTGCAAGCCACTCTAAAACACAAAATGGTTGCTTTCCAAGCCATTCTCGAACAATCTTGGTTGTATGCACAACAACATTGTCTTGTTGAAATATGATTTCTTCAAGATTGAATCCAAATGCAAGCAATGTACCACACAAATCTTGCTCTAAAATTGCAATGTAGCCTCTAGCATTCAAGCGCCCTTGTATATTTTGCAATGACCCCAATCCTCTACAAGTCAAACAGCCCCAAAGCATTATAGAGCCTCCACCATGCTTCACAGTTTGGTTCACAGCACGCACATGGATGTTTTCTTTGTCCTCTATCCAACACCAACTCCTCCCATCTGAACAGAAGGTAGCAAGTGGCACCTCAAAAACTGAGTCTATGCAACGTCGACGTCTCTCTTTCTCTCACTGAAACCCTAGTGAAGTTGATGACGTCACCATGACATCATTTGACAGTTAACTTATAGTTCTTTTATAGTTACATTTTACATTTCCTAAATATATCATTATCTTTTGTGAAAGGCCCATGAAAGTTCTTGTTTGATGCATAGACTCGGTTTTTGGAATCACTGTACATCTCCCATGTAAAAGAGTTGGAACTGTTCTTGTCGTGGCAGCTTGCATGTGCTTGTGAGTGCTTTCAGAAGCGCTGAGATATGGCTTGTTTTTTGCAATTGTACCCCAAAAGATTCAACTATAGATTTTTCATTGTGAAGTAGCATATGTCAATACTCGAAATTTGAGAACCAACTGCAAAATCGAATTTCAACATATCATTTTTGCGGGCATTCTCGACCCTACAAAATCTATACATTAAGGTATACATTAACCCCTAAAGGACCAGGTGGACACATTGTGTCCACGAATAATTTCATTACTTTAATAACTTGTTTGGATTTCATAATTTTGACTCAATGTTAACTAGAGAATTGAAAATGTTTGTTATAAGAACACAAAAATCCTTTAAGATTTGCAATTACGTTGATTGATCTATTGGGAAAAAACTAAAACGTCAACGTAGGTAAACTTGGGACAAAGTAGTTAGGGCGGTTGATGACTTAGAGGGCGTTTTCACACTTGGATGTCACATTCGTGAAAAAAAAAAAGTGTACAATATGTAAAATATTTTCCATTACTGCATCATTAACACTATATAATAATTACGGAAAATGTTTAAATATATTTAAAATGGAATATTTTCAGAATAATTGGAATCTTTCTACATATTTTAATATTTTATATTATTTTGGAATATTCCAAATATATACTTGAATTCTCTAAAACAACTTTGCAATGTAAAAGTTAATAACAATCACAAACACCGGCTCAACGAGTCACCAACAAGTCACTTCATTCAAACATAAATCTTTGAGAATCAATCATTGTTGTTGTATTTAGTTTTAGAACACCATTTTTTGTGAGCACCTAGATATAGTACATCTTTGTGTGCTCCTAAACTTTCAAACACTAATCATGGTTTTTAAATTTATGAGAAAGCTTGCAATGAATGACCTATTGGTTTTGTTCAATTTTTTTAGAAAACAACTTATGATCAAACCTTAAAATCATGTAATGTATACAGTAGATTTTTCTAAAAATTGATGTACAATCTCATGACTAAGTCCTCTTTGAGTTTCAACGGTAAAGTTCTCTACATGAATACCAATCAAGAGATACAATTGCCTTTTTGAAAGCATCACAAGAAAGTGATAAAATTTTAGGAATGAGCATGGTCCTTTAGGGGTTAAGGAAGGTAATTTGTTTATTTTATTTTTATTTTTATTTTTTTATAGTTATGTTGAGATTTTCTGAACCGTGCGCTTGTTGGCCGCATTCTTTGTATTACTGGAAAGCTCTTCACTGAGAAAGGGTGCACTGATGTTGTTTTGAAGCTTCGGGACTTACTATGTAGAAGTTGAAGATTTTATTTATCAAATTGAATTAATGGCTAAATTATTCTAAAAATAAAATATAAAGTATAGCATGGCTAAATTACAATAAAATTTGGGCCAACAATATTGAGCCACACAAATTCTACTGCTATCAATTGTTACTAACTTATTTGAATCTTCTTTGTTTCTTTTTTGTTTCTAAACTTCCACAATTTTGTTTATTAAAATAACCATATGAGGGAAGAGAGCAGCATAGGGGATTGGGTTGGAAGTTTTTATGTGTTTTTGGATTGAAAATGGTTTCAACTAAGGGCCGCATGAGTAATTTTAACCGTTGAGAAAAATCTCAACTGCAGTCTCCCTCATTTCGTTGATAATTTACATTATTGTGTTTGATGGTGCTTACTTCTATTGTTCAATTCAACCTAATTCCAAGTTGTGTGCAAACCTCAGTGAAGTTGAGACCCACTTTACATTACAACCCGGTTGTTAGCCTGACCCAAACTTCACAAATTCCAACCAATAGGATTGCTCAAATTTAGCAAATCGGGTTGAAGGGCTTTACGTCAAGGCCCAACTCAAACTTCTCTTCATCCTATACGGTAGACTAATTGGCACAAATTTGGCACCAAAACTTTGGCTAGACTAAAGAATTTGGGTTTAGGTTTTTCTTAACTCCACGTCTACAACTTGGATCCAAATACCTCAAATGCACTCTTACCGTTGAATCTCATGCATCTTTACCATCCGTATGATCATTGATCCAACTACTTGTCAATTGGCTTTGGACCATCAATTAAGTCTTGCCTTAACCCCCAACAGCCCAACCGTGCATATTTTGCATGATGTGACAAATTTGAATTTTTTTTTTCATCTATCATGCACTTTTTGTAGTGTGGATTTTTTACAGAAACTTTTATAGGAAGTTTGTTTTGTGCATGTGTCATCCGATTAGAAAGGGGATGATTTGTGAAATTTTTTTTGCCTCATTTCATCTTGTAGTTTTTCACCCAAAATTTCCAAGATTTTAGTCTAAAAGTGCTCCTGAAAAAGTCAAATAGTAAAATTAAGCAACCAAAAAATCTCCAAAAACCACTACACTTAGAGTATTACATTTCAACCCATCACAACAAATTTCATTATTAGATTGTCAATATCTTATTGATAATCATATTACAAAAGAGCTTTAATTTTGAAGTTAAAAAATTTATACACAAATATTGACAATAGCAATCGCAAATCTAACCGTGTGAATAGAATTTAAAATGCATAATGTGCAACTTTTATTCATTCATCAAGTTGAAAATATCCCTCTTAATTGCATTTTATAATGCATCTTTGAAAAACTACCAAATGTGAAAAGGGCGAGAACATTTAGGGGTTATTGTAGAATTCGTTGAAAATCCTCCATGTAGTTGCCAAAACTTCAACCCAAACTCAACTAAACCCAACCCCTGTACAACTCCCTGCAAATAAGAAACTACTAAATATTACATCAACTCTAGAATAATAAATCACACAAGCACAAGAAGGTTATGAGTCTTGACGGGCACTAAAGTAGAAGTACTCAGAGTCAATAAGTACCCATGACTAATCTATAAACCTCCTAAAAATTGTATTTCAAAGAACTTTTCACTTTTTATTTTTATTTTGAATTAATCTAATTTTGAGGGACTTTTGTTTTTTGGAACAAATGACTATTCTAGAGTTGATCTCTGTTTCTCAATGATTAAAAATAACAATACGAAACTCCAACATTTTCCATGCTGAAAAACCCTTATTATATCGGTTATGGGCACTTCTGCCTCACGGTATGTACCACAAATGGAGCGCCCAATGACAAGGGGAGGGTCGATGAGGTGGCTAATTACAGATATTTCCCGGAATATCAAAAGATGATTGGCCTCATGGGCCGCAGGCATGTGCTCTCGGACCCATTTGGCAAATCGCCCTCTGGGAATGTCCTCCGTCGTCACTGCGGCTCTTCCCACACCACATCGATCGAGCGTTCACTTGCTTTTATGGCCACAAACCACATTGAATAATGCAATGCAGCAGCTGCAGTAAGTTTTTAATTAGCGTTGTTGGATCTTCGCCATGGACACTACTACTACTGCATGGATGGTACGTTGCCATTTTGCATCTCTCTGGGGTTTCAATCTTTTCATGTGCCACATTGTTTCATTCTCTTCTTCGCCAGTGATTTCTACTCCAGATTGAATCACAAAACAATTAGGGTTTAGGATCTTGATCGCATTGACCTTTGGTTTGTTCTACCTGTCCGAGGTTCGCTAATCTACATGTCTTTCGTGAGGGCGTGAGCTACGATGTGATGGAGCTTGAATTATTTAGGTTTTGGTTTGGATCTTGATTCTTGAAAATTTGAAAGTTGACGATTATGTAGAGGAGATCGAGGGTTTGAGACTTTGAGTATTGGATGCAGAGTGAAGAATGTGGCTGACGATTGTACAGTAGTATTTCAAATTTGAAGGAAAAAAAATGAAAAATCAACTCCGGCATTGCAGTCTAGTGGTGTGGACCCTCAGGTAATAGGAGTAATTAGTTTGAGCAAACCGGAAGCTTATTCTGGGACAATGAACAGGGGTACCGGAAGTGTTTTTTTTTGGGACAGAGGGAGTAGTAGTAAGGTAGTTATACCTTAAAGTGTTCACCTTACCAACTGAGCCTATTTACACACATAACACAGAAAATAATTTCAGTGGGTCTTATTAGCAAGTTAAAGAGGATTCCAACGCACTTTAGCATGCATTCTTTGGATACTGTATGAATAAGTTGTGAATTTCCAAAGTGCTAACTATAGGTTGACTTTAAAGAGACCCTAAACTCTGATGTTCAGATTGTGCACATTCTCATCGAACAGTAGGGTGTCAGAATCTACTTATTATGGAAGATTGAGCTATGCACGCTTTAAGGAAATGGTCGCTTTTAGATATAGTTACCTTAGTAAGAGTACGATTCAAATTTCAAATTGCATTGGAAGAAATGGAATTTCATTTTGGTTTTGGTGTGATTGGCGATGGCAGGGGCTCAATGGAGGCCATGACGGGAAGATGAAGGGCACGGATGGCAGTGTGAGTTTCGCTTCTTCAAATGGAGCTGCTGATTACTTTGTCGAGTTTACCTTCGTCCCTCGTCCCATGGAGCCCAATGATGTCGACAAACCTGTGTGCTGTCCACCTCCGGAGCCTTGCATTGTGCACGTACGACCTCAACCTTCCATGCATTCTAGCCCACTGTTCCGTTACTTCTCTGTTTATCAATGTAATTGAGAGTTACTCTTTCACAAAGTCTAACCTACTAAAACGCCAGTCCAACCTGCTTCTACATTTTTCAAACCTTCATTTTGAGTACATGCTTGTCAAACGCCAATCCAACCTGCTTCTAGAATTTTCAAATCTTCATGTTGAGTACATGCTCGTCAAACGCGAGTCCAACCTGCTTCTAGATTTTTCAAATCTTCAAGTTGAGTACGTGCTCGTCAATTGGACAACATGCATTTTAGTAGGTTGGACAGCCATTTTAGTAGGCTGGACTTTGTGAAAGATCTTCACTTATTCGTTGGACTCTTTTGTTGTCAATGTTCTTTGAATACACTCAAATCCTCTTTTAATCTTACCACCTGGAGTCCAACTTTTTTACTATTTTACTATGACATAGTTTGAACTTCCATGCATTGTTCCGTCAATTCTATGTTTTCCATGTGTAATGCATTGTAGAGTTGCTGTTTCACAAAGTCTAACCTACTAAAACGCCTATCCAACCTACTTCTAGATTTTTCACGTAGAGTACTTGCTCTTCAATTGGACATGAATGCATTTTAGTAGACTCTTTTGTCGTCAGTGTTTTCTAAATACATTCTAACACTCTTTTAATCTCACCACCTGGAATCCAACCTTTTTACTATGACATAGTTTGAATGTGTGATACAGGCAATGATAGTGTGATATTCTAGAATGTCATTTCAGAATAACGAGGGTTGAGGCTTCAGTACACTAAATGCAACCTCAACATAACAATGTGCTTGCTTTAAGGTAAACCATCCTATTTGTGCCATTGTGATCGCTATGTATTAGTGTTTTACATTTAAAATTTTGATATGTACACTACTGGCACAAATAAGGTGGTTTACCTTACCTTCTATAAGTTTTATGTACTAGGTAACTCAAATCTGAAGCTCGGTTGTGAAAAATAGTACATTCTGAGATTTGAAGTTTGAAACTGTTCCAAAACTAGTCTCCAGATTTGAGTTTTCTAGCATGATCTACTGAAGGAAGAAAGTGAGTGTTGGAGTAGAAACCGAAAGAGGGGAGTGGTTATGGATTCGAACAGAGCTCCTCTTCTCGATTATAAGTCTTTTCGTTGAGATTATGTCTGCAAAGTCTTGTTCTATTGTCATTGTCACAGTCAGTGAATGAATCACCAATGAATTGAGAAAATGAACCAATAACTTTCAAGATTTCCCTTAACAACAACTAGAGAATTCCATCACCCTAGGGGTTTAGTAAGAAGACGGTGATGGAGAGGATGTGGCTCCTTTCTTTTTGTAGGCTTGCTTGCTTTTTCACTTTTGTAGGATTCACTAGCTCCATTCACCAAGCTCTCTTCCCATTCTGACGCCCACTATTGAGCAGGAAGATGGTTGGTGATTGAAAAGATGTGACTCCTCCTTCTGTGTAGGCTAATTTTTCACCCTTGTAGGATTCACTAATTTCATTCATCGAGCCATGATCTTCCTATCTTGACACAATCCACTAATGCTCTTGTTTTCTCATGCTCTAGGTAATCTTATCAGTAGTTTCTTGTGTGTAGGAGTACAGTTTTACCTCTCTATTATGACATGTTTGGGAAGCCCTACCTTCAAGGTGGTAGGCATGGATTAGTCAGAGGAATGACATGACTTGTCACATGTGTATTGCTTGAAACAATAATATGGTTGTATTATGGAGTGTCATTGTATGGAGGGTAGACTGTACTAGAATTAGTAATGGGAAGTGGTTGTTTGATGTTCAGGATGGAATACTATTCAAAGATAGACTTGCACATTCGCGGCGACGGGGCACTGATCTTCTGGGTTCCATGAGAGAAACTGATCACATAGAATATTACAGCACTCCTCCCTCTCGACGGCGCATTAATAGAAGCTCCCAAGAAGTGCTGCAATCACCAGCTCTAATTGCTCCAGACCTTGTAGCTACTAAAATCATAGACTGAACCCAGTCACCATTTGCACAAGGTACACCCAGACCTCCTTAATGTCACTTCCTAGGCTCCCAAATGGCAATGCTTGTGATAAAATGGAGTTTTGTAACACTGTGACAACATGGTGTTTCATGTAAAAGCAACATTAAAGAAGTACTTGGGGTGGGTGGAGTTAAGAAGGTGGTCTAGAACCTTTTTCACATTTTTCTATTATCACAAATTTTTGTGACATAATGGAGTGTGATTATAAGTTTTGCAGTGGGTATGTTCATTCTAGCTTTAAGGTTTGGTGAGAAAAAAAGAGGATGTGATATTAGAAGAGTTCTTATTAAAGAACCTTGGGTATATTACCCAAAATCAACCATAGGCTCTCATGTTCAAAAGGTGTAATTTTAGACAAGAATTTGTAGAGGTTAGTTTTGCGATATGGTTGCTAATAGGTGTGGTTACATTACTAGGAATAATCTTTTGTCATATCATTGGACACTTGTGGGTTGGAGCAAAATATTAAGAATCTCTTGCAAGATTTCACTTGCATGCAATTATAAAAAGTTTCTATATCAAATTTGCTCTATTTGGACATTCTTTGAGATTTTACATCAAGTGAACATTTTTTGAGACCCTAGTAGATGAAATGTCAAAAGCTTCCATATGTTTGTTGGACCATTTAATTTGCACCGTGTTCATTGTGCAGGAATTGCTTAGAGTTAAAAGATAAGTCTACGCTCTTGAAATCTTTTTAAGATGTATCATAAAATAGTATTTGTTTTTTTTAATTGGTGAAAAAATGTTACATAAAAAAATCAAGGATCTATTCATTGCTTGGCAAAATTTCAAAGTGAGACTTTAACGTATTGTAAGAAAATTTGACAATATCAACCAAGCCAACGATAAAAAAAGGTGATTCTTCTTGAGCCAACGTTATCATGTTACGAAGTTTAGGAAGAAAATATAAAATGTAAAATGTAAAATATAAACTTCACCTTTTATTGCCATTTAAAACAATACATCTCCATAAACAATAGTATTTTTGATGCAACACCCACTCTCATTGCTACTCATAGGTTATATATAGTATGAGGTGATTAACAAGGTCCCATGCCTTTAATTTCATTAGTGATCTTGAAATGCCATTAATTCCAAGATGCATCAATTTTTTTTGTAACTTCCACTAAAGAATTTTAAATTCTTTGAGTACTTCCGTTAGAAAGCGATCATAATTGAGTATTCAAGTTGAATAACTTTGAAATTCATTTATTGTGAAATGGTGATGGCATTAGAGTTATCTTCAAACTCTTTTTTCTTTTGTTTTTCCTTTGATCTCTTATAAATTAACATATTCAATCATTAATAGAGTATATTGATCCATTCTAAACTAATTGAACCACCACGGATTCAATTTTTTAAATCAATTTAAGCATTGGATGTAAAGAATAACAGAAACTCAAAAATGCTACTTTAAACTAGTAAATTAAGTCTCATGCTTTATTTCATTTAATCTTCTTCAAATCTACATGGCATTAGTTTGAATTCACATATTTCATGCATGCCTCAAATTGACACTCACAAGTCTATGAACTTGGCTTAAAGTGAATTACGAAAAAAAAATCTTTACCAACTTCTCATACTGATGCTCACTAATGTTTCAAGTCAATGGGAGTTTGAATTGATAGAGTAAAGATATTGATCAGCTTATCTAAAGTATTGCATTGATGTTATAGCCGGTTTCAATGAGGACATCCATAATAGGGGCAAAAGCAATGGCATCTCTTGAAAAGTACCATCTAAAGTACAAAAATTTCTAGGGGTATGCAGAAGTAAGACAAACTTAAGATGTGAAAACAAAGAGCATCCAAAAGCATTCAAGAGCATTATAGAAAATCTTGGAAACTTTAGTAGTAGTACAAAGTCTAGGGCTTAACCCCTAGCTACCCAACCAAGTAGAAAATGCTTGACCTACAAAATCACTTGATGTTTTCTCATCCGTGGTGAATTTTTTTGCAGCGTGAAATTTTTTATGGTAGATTTTATAGGAAGTTAGATTCATGCATGTGTGATTCGATTAGAAATGGGATGATTTGTGAAATTTTTATGTCTCATTTCATGTCTCATTTACAAAAAAAATTGAAGATTTTAGTCTAAATGTGCACTTGTAAAAATAAACTCATAAAACTAAGAAACCAAAAGATCTCCCAAAATCACTACACCTAGAGTATTACATTTCAACCCATTACAACAAATTTCATGTCAATATCTTGTTTGTAATTGAGTTACAAAATAATTTTGAATTTCAAGTTTCAAATTTTATACAAAAATATCGGTGATGACAATCGCACATCTAACCATGTGGATAGAATCTAAAATTCATAATGTACAACTATTATTCATACATCAAATTCAAAATATTCCTTTTAGTTGCATTTTATAATGCATCTTTGCAAAACTGCCGAATTTGGAGAGGGGTGAGGACGTTTAGCGGTTAAGAATGTCATGACTTGAACTCCACTTTGTTTTTTATTAACCCTTGAACCCTAAACCTCTGGACGATGGACAAATTCAAGTTATTGGATTCTCATCCAAATTGAACGGTTTTCATCCAAATAATTTTCTCTTGGTTCTTGTGCAAGTTTACTGTCTATTGTGCGGTTTGGATATTTAAAATGGGTTATTATGATTTTTGGAAAAATCACACAATTGGTTTATGTCAAGTTTCATTCTTAGTTCAAAAAGTGAGACCTAAAACATGATTTTCCAAAATAAGTAGAATCAAATAATGGAAACCATACCATCTCATAGAGCATGTTATTCCAATTTCATTACAATATTTTAAATTTTTTTGGTGTTAATGTGGGATTTTTAATCAAATTTCAAGAGAAAACCTTGCAAAAATAATTAAAAATACTTAATAAAAAACATGATAAATCCAACTGTACAGATGTGATCTTCACGTTGACATTTACAACTTTGCTTTGTACATCAACTCAATTTTTGGTATTCATCTAACATTTTATAACGTTTCTTTGAAAACAGCGTTGAATTGGGACCTTAACCCTTAGACGCGCCTGCGTCCAGAATCTGGACGATGGATGATTCTGGACGCGTCTCTTCACCACGCAGGGGATGTTTTTCATCCATTCAATTTTTTTTTAATTTCTTGTGTTAGTCGGTTACCATTTGTACGGTATGGATCTTCAAGATAAGATATTGAGAGTTTTTGAAAAATAGCAAAAGTGGTTTATGTCAAGTTTCATTCTTAGTTCAAAAAGTGAGACCTTAAACATGATTTTCTATAATAAGAAGAATCAAATAGTGAAAACCATACCATCTTGTAGTACATGTTATTCCAATGTCATTACAATATTTTTAAAATTTTTAATGTTAATTTTGGATTTTTAATTGAATTTCAAGAGAAAACCTTGCAAAATTAATTAAAAAATATTAATAATAAATATGATGAATCCAACCGTATAGATGTTATCTTCACATTGACATTTATAACTTTGCTTTGTACATCAACTCCATTTTAATTTTTTATCAAACATTTTATAACGAATCTTTGAAAACAGTGTTGAATCGGGACCTTAAAGGGTTAAAGGGTTAACTCTATCATTGCCAATCTTTTAGGTGAATTGTCTAAGTAAAATGCTTTGAAATTGATGACAAATCCCTCCAAATTTGATCGTGTACAAAATTTCTATTCACGATGCATTACACACAATATCTTCAAAAAAGTTATAATGAAGATTATCACCAATCAAGACTGACCTTGAATCCCAAGCCAGTGAATGCAGGAGGACAAATATTGCACAGGTAAATCTCAAAACAGGACTGCCAGTTCATTCAAAACCATGTACAAGCTTTACGGAAGACAAGGGCATACAGCAGAATGAAGTCTCGTGCCCTGCTGGGCTATATGTACAGTACAAGCAGCACTAGAGCTCAACGTTTTCTATTCGGCATAGATCCTCTGTGAAAACTACTTAAAACCCTCGGTTGCACGCACCCTTACCATATGCATTCATTTCCAGTCCCAAGATAAAGTGCCTTAATTCAAGAACCTTGCTAATTCACTCTCAAAATTAGTCTTCAGCAAGGCCAGTACATCCGAGTTGTTTCCATGGAAAAGCCTGAAACCATATTCACGTTGAAGTTGAAGAGATATTGGGGTCAATGCTGGATGTCCTCATAATGCAGCACTTGAAACCACAACTCTATTTCTTCAGGACTTCCCTTCAGAAGAACCTTGCCAAAGGTAGTATAGTGATGAAAAATCACTCCAGTATACAGAAACCTTCAGTTCAAAAAGCTCGTCAATATGCATAATACTCCAGTGCAGAAGTCTCAACAGGAAGCTTGAATTCTGGAGCTGATCAAACAAGATATGCCATGCCCCAGGATTTCAGTAAGCAGAAGTCATGTGACTGCCACGCAATGAACCTTAGCCCACTTGGTTCAAGGGCTTTGTTGACAACCGTCCCCAATACCGCCAGCCGTTTAACTCAGCTCCTTCAGTTTCTTTCCTGCTACTCAGAAGACCACGAGCAGCAAATCCTAGGCCCAAAAACGTGGGAGTATCAACAAACCCTTGAACTCTTGATAAAATAGATGGCCTCGATAAAGGGTCCCATTCATCTTCTAATTCAAAGAACTCCTCCATCTCAAACTCAGAAATTCTCTGCTCTGGAACAGTCGGCTCTCTTTTGTTTGTTTGATCCTCTGTACATGCAAGCCAACCAAAGAAACAGATAAAATATCAACAGATAAACAAGCACTAATCAAGTCGTCAAGGTTACAACATAGGCCAAACTGACGTGTAATAAAAGTCGACTAAGAAAGTAGTTTACCTCGGGATAACTGTTCCTGAGCTCCAAAAACCTGAGCATATGCGTCACTGTTTCTTATCGAACTGAGATCTAAAAAGTGGTCATTCGCAAAGGAATCACTCTCAGGCAACTGTCCTTGGGCTTCCCAGTCAACGTACTGAAGAAGTTTTTGGGCCTTCTCAATTGAAGGAAGCCTTTGCGCTTCCTCAGCAGCCAACTGAAGTTCTCTAACTGCGACTAGTTGGTCGAGCTCCTCTTTCATCATTTGCATGCGTTGTCCAACTCGTACAGCTATTGCATCATACAATTCTGACTTGGAAGCAGAATTTACAGCATTCTCTTTAACAAGGTCATCCAGCTCAATAGGATCCCCAACCAAGACAGATACCTGGGCAAAAGTCACTGTCAGCCACAATTTTGCACTAATAGGACAACTCACAACTATTTGCATGCTAACATCACCCAAACAGTGAAGAAAATAAACACGTAAAGATCTTCAAACTTAAGCATAAGTGTTGCAATAGTGGTGAACAACGTCAAAAATTCCATCCAAAATTCTACGTAATAGAAGAATGCAGTCACAACAAATGAAGGTAAAAGCAAGTCAAAAAATTAACCTTCTTCGAAACAGTAGGGAATTTGCTGCCAATAGGCATCAGATCTTGCATTCCTGTGTGCACAAAAGGTACGACTAATGGAGGCGTCTCAACATCTGTGATTAGCCTGCAATACAAAAGAAAATATATAGAAACCGATCATTTTGCACCATATCGACCCGGTAACTCTTAGATACCATTGCGTTGTGAAGTAAAAAAACGAGATTTCTTCCACATAAGAATATGATCCCTGAAACAAACCAGTACATACGCTGCGAAGAAATTACCTGCCAATGCCCCGCCTCACTGTGCCTATGGTTTTACCACCATCCCGAGAACGGCTACCTTCTGGGAAAATATGAACCCAGTCGCCACGCCTGAGCTTAGACAGCGCAATATCTATACCCTGCATTCAGCATAACAACTGTTAGCTGCATTCTTACAGACAGCCAGAAGGAGATGAGTCATACAGTACAAAGCGTTGAACTCTTGAGCTCTGCAGTACACTTGTGTAACACCCAATCCTTCAAACTTGACCTAGTTAAACGATTATGTGTAAAATGCATAAGGTATTCTGTCAAGATAGGAAAGATAAAATCATCTTCAAGTCTTGAAACCAACACATCGTTTCCAATACCCAGAAAGAAAGCAACTACACAAAGGGAACGGGATTACACCTCCTGCTGTAGACCAGCTCCACGCTTCAAGGGTAGCACTTTGACGCTGCGGAAGAAGGCATTTAATGCAGCATTGGTGAAGCAGCGATCAGTAGCACAAAGTGTCCATCGCAAACTTTTTGGATGGAGAAGAAAGCCAGGTGGAAGTAGTGCAGCCATCACAAGAGGATCGTCCATAGAAGCCACATGATTGCAAACCTGATGAGAACCATATAAGATTGCAATATAAGATGAAGCTCACAACCTGAGAGGATGTCTTGACAAACGAACACCAAAAATGGAATCCAGTCTAGAGCACAAGAATAATATGACCATACGACTACAGGATAACTAAGAAAGTAAAAACTATAGAATATCAGTTATCTATACAAAGACTGGTACATGCCTAGCCAAGTCACTCAAAAACCCATACCGTAATGAGCGATTGCCCCTCGGGCCTATTTTTAATGGCCTCATGCAATTTTTCAGCCCCGTACACCTGCAAAGAGATTCAAGTTTATATCAGCGAAGGGAAACACCGTAAGTCCTAACACTTATGGAAAGTGTAGGAGGAGATTAATCATCTAAATAAAAAGAAAACGTTAATTCAGGATTTGAACATTCAGCACTAGATTTGAGAACTGAACTAAGAGCAATACGAACATGCCTTACAAGAGTTAAAAACTGATACATACCTCAGTAACATTCAGGCCGTGCATGAACACATGGCAAGCACCTGCCACCGTGGGCAACACCACTGCCTGGGCAAGTTGAGATGATAAAGACTCGTTGTTTGCCTGTGCAATAGCTAGTTCTGTAACATACCAACGACTACATTTGTCACAAAGTTGTCTTTTCCATCATGACATGATCCCAAATTACGATGGCTGTTATCTAAAACACTCAAAAAGCATGTGGAGTCCTTCACGACACACCAAGAACGTTAAATAAATAAATAACAACGTTTCAGGGCTTCGACAGCGAGACATTCCAATTCAATGACAGAGAATCACTAATGCAACTCAATATCTGATTGACTAAGAGCCAAGTTCCATAGGTGAAGTATCTCACTAAAAGACAAGGTTTCAGGGACTTTGGGGAACCAAGTTATACATTTCAAGTGAGCTTTTGAAAAAAAAGTGATGGAGAAGTTATCATGAAGTATGGTGGGTTCTCAAGCCCAAGACTTCATGAATTCAGGGCAACTTCTCCCTAACCAATCAAATTTGTTCAAGTTTCACTTCCAGCAAGTCCATGGGATGTGCACAACTTCATGGCTGGGTATGGCCAAGTTCCACTTTTCCCCTCCTCTTGCCTACTTCCATCTCAAACCCATGGAACTTGGCTCTAAGTGATCTTTAGTAATTCAACAGACGCTGATAATCTTGGCCTACAGAATATTGCAATATTAACCCCTAAACGTACCAATCCTTTGAACTCAAGTAGATGCTAACCTCATAAATAGATATTAGCATGACTCAGATGTACAGTAGGTGTACATGAGAGGACCATTGCATGCATGAAATCTACGCAACAAATTTGATATACTTGCATTTGGAGGCCTCTCCAATATTATTAACATCTCCCCATCACAAGAGAATTACTCTAATTGGTAGAGAATTTAATAGGCTTGTAAAGGTATGAGAAAGTTACAAGGCTTTGAATCCATGTGCGATCCAGCTTCTGGACGCTGGGACGTTTAGGGGTTAAGTACCTTCATAATAAGAATTCTTCACTTTCTTCGCCTTTTTCTTAGCAGCCACGACATCCTCAGACTCAGACCTGTACGCTGATCCCACAGGGGACGCCAAGACAAGCGCCTCGGCCTGTGCAGGCGGTTGCTCCACAGCCACCAAGGCACCCCCAGCTGCAGAGTATCCCAGCAACGACCAAAACCTCGAAGAAACGGAAGACGGAATAATTGCAGCGGGCCGAAGAGACGACACCCATCCGACGCGTTTCTGCCACTCCTGCTTCGCCAAGTTGCGAGCCATCCTTGCAAAAATCACATTGCCTTGGAATACACGCGCCACAACGAAACCTCCTGTGGCAGTTGCTCGGAATGCGGGGCTTCCCGGCACCAACCCCGGCCTCCTTGATTTCGGCCTCAATCTGCGAGAGCCTGTCATGGCGATACGGAACCGGCTCTTGATCCGCACCTGCATCGCACGCATGTTCTGCCCCCATCGGGACGGAGCCTCCGCAAGCTCTAGCTTGGATTCCATGCCCTAAACTTTGTTGACTCTTCCACTACAAAAACAATTTCCGCCTGTGTAACTTCAACCCTCCGCAGCTACCGCCTGGAATTTTCTTCCATTACTACAAAACCACAAAATCCACAAGAACTTAAACAGAAACATCGAAACTCGCCTAAAACTCACAGGTTCATCAAAATTACAAATCAGATACCAGTCTCCATGCTAAAAACCTAATGCATAAGGCTTAACTACTAATCAACAACAATGGAAAACTAATTAATACTCAACGACATCTCACTGATTTCGGTTCTGCTGCTCCTAACATTCTTTTTGACGCAACTACCGCCTGGAATTTTCTTCCATAGCAACAAAACCTTAAAAATAGAAATAAACTCGAAACCGAGAACAAGATCTTCAACAGAAAACTCAAAACTCATCTAAATACCTCCTTGTAAGAAAGAATTATCAAAAACGCAACCACGGGATCATCAAAAACTCGTATACAAAATCAGATGCCAAAAATCGCTTAACTACTCACACTAATTAATACTCAATAATCCTCCGTCTCACCACTCGTCTATTCAAAATCGCACATCTTCAAAACTCCAAATCTTTTTAAACGTGCAGTAGCGGCAGTTAGTAGGAATTGGAGCTCAAATTTAACTGCCGTAACGCCAAAGAAAAAGGACCAAAGCAATTCAATTTTACTTTTTTTCAGAAGAGTTTAAATAGCAGTGCAGTTACCGAACAAAGCGAGGACGCATTCTATGGAGGCGTGGCCGGCACGTCCGCGGGGGATCTGTGACTGCAGAAGAGGAACTTGACTTGAAGAGAACTGAAGTGGGAGGAGAAGACGAAGGGGGCTTTGGCCGGCGATTAGGGCTACGTCAGAATATGCGGGGTGACGTGGCGTCGGCCACGTGGCTTCTGTTAGGCATGTCTGCCCATGTGAAGTCATTCCCTGACATTATTCACGTAAGAGTCCTGTTAAACTTACTGTTTCTTCGGATCAGTAGAGTTAACCGAAAAGAAGGCCTCGGAACATGCCTTTTCAACCTTCTTTCAAGCGCTCTTTTGAGCTCCCTTGAGCTATGTTTGGGTTGAATAGTGTCGTGTCATAACTTGTCCCCTTGTGGGCCATGGGCTTGGAGCTTTGGTAGGAGGTGTGGAAGTCATTGCGAGGTGTGGAGAATAATGACAATGGCTTGCTTTAGATTGTCTTCCAACTCACCTTGAATTATTTTTCGGTCTATTTATATTTCAACATGAGTTCAAGAGGAGTTCAAGAGGCATTTGCTAAAACTTTCCTCTTTGAGTTGACTTTCGGTTAACTCTAGTGTTGATTTTTCAGAAGTCCTGAGTGGTCCCGGGACATGCCCTTTGAAAAAAATTATGTCATATGCATGGGCTCTCCAAAAAATTATCGAAATATTAGAGTTAACCGAAAACAGAAGGGGAGTTGAAGAGGAGTTGGAGGGGAATCTTCTCTCTATAAATAAAATTTCTGACGATCGTTGTTCATGAATAGTCCCCATGGTCGGGGCACTTGGCATTGGGGAGCGGATGGGAACTCTCCTCTAGCGTTGGGGAGGTCATGAATTCCACGCCCCATAGAGGTGCAGGGTCTTGCTTTAGATTATTCTCCAACTCACCTTGAACTAGTTTTGCAGTTTTTTTGAACTAAAAATGAGTTGAAGGTGAGTATGAGGTGAGTTTCCACTTTGAGACACTCTTTTTCGGTTAACTCTATTATCTCACATAAGTTGGAATGAACTTAGACATGTTGAAATTAAAATTAAAATTTATTTTATTTAAGAAAATAATAGTACAAATCCATTCGAACATATCCCACATGACATGTCAGTGACAAGCAAAATAAATTCAAATGACAAATCTCCAATCTAAATTACACTTTTCAAATAGTGTTAGAAGAAATATGAGCTTGCAAGAGGCCCTCAAAAATGCCCACTTTCCAAGAAGTCCAAATTGGGCCTCATATCTTCATCTTCTTTATCAGTTTTGAAATGTGGATTTTACTCTATTCAAATTCATTACATTCTACATGGGCCGCTGCAAATACTACAGAAAAGGTCTAAAATGACCCTAAACTACATTTCAAAAAATATTCAAAGCCTCGTCTTTTTACATGGGCCGCCGCAAATACCAGAGAAAAGGTCAAAAAATATTCAAAGCTTCAAAGCCTTGTCTTATTTTGCTGCAACTACTGATGAAGCACTATGCAACTGCATTACAGTGCCACAAGTAGAGCCATGGTCCTTTTTTGCATTGCATTCCTTTTTGCCATGCGTTAGAGTAATTTTTAGTTGCGTATTTTATATTTCTTGATTGACAAGAAATTCCCTCAAAGTTATTTGACGCATGCATCAACATTGGTGTATGTGAATGGGCCATCGATCCGGCCTCCACATATCCAACTAGTTGGGGCTGTAGGAGGCTCCAAGGTTTTAAAGGTTTTAAAATGCAATAAAGTGCTCAATATATAAAGGTTTTTAAGGTTTTAAAATGCAATAAAGTGCTCAATATATGAAGGTTTTTAAGGTTTTAAAATGCAATAAAGTGCTCAATATATGAAGATATCAGTGGCAATGTTTATGAAAATTTTGGTGAAAATGGACACTTTCGGTGGTCATTTTATGGTGAAACAAGGAGGCCTTTCCATTCCACTACACTACATAGGTAGATTAGTGTTAGATACACTAATTTACATAAACATGTTGTAAGTTTTTACTATTGACCAATTTTTTTACCCTCTATATTGGTCAAGATGGGGATCTTTCAATAGTATTGGAATCAATGTCTTTGGTAATTTCTTTTGTCGAGAGTAAAAATCTATAATATTTTCAAATCTTATAATTATTAACACTAATCTACCTATTTAGTGTAGTGAATTTCCTGGTGCAGTTTTGGTTATACTTCTCTCATTCATCCATCCGCAGCCGTCTTCCTGAATGTTGGTTCATGGCTGAGTACATTCATACCATGGAAACTCGATGTACTCTATCACAGCACTGTGGTAAGAGTGAGCTTATTTCTCTTAACCCCTTAACGTACCAGGGTGTCCCTGGAATTGACAATTTGAGAAAAAACATTATAAACTACCATTTAGAAGAATATTTTGGAATTGATATACATATGAAAGTTCTAGATCTTGAATTTTAGATTCCATCCGTACGGTTCGATTCACTAATACAATCACCAATATTTAATTATAAAATTTGAAAGTTAAAATTAAAAATTCCTTCTAAATTCGATTACAAACTAAATTTCAATATTTTTTGAGTAAATTTTTTTGGAATGAGTTTGAAATGAGATACTCTTAAGTGTGGTGATACTTTGAAATTTTTGTGTTTCTTAAATTTATGACCTCATTTTTCACGATTCCACTTTGAACTAGAGTCAATGCAATTTTGGCTTGGTCAACGACTTGACATACTTCTACATTTGCAATTTTAGAAAAATATGTACTCTAGTATGACTAAATCCAGCCATTAGATAGGACAACAACTTGGTGAAGAATCTCCAAAAAATTGAATGAGTATCATCCAAGCGTTGATGAGAACGTGAGAAGGCTTTGAAATCATTCGTCGTCCAGTTTCTGGACCCTGTGACGATCAAGAAACCCCAAAGGAAACATCACAACCAGGAGATTCAACTTGGAAAGTTTTATTTGCAAGTTCTCAAATTTCTTGGACAATGCAAGTTTTAGCATGAGTAGATAAGTACTATTCAGGGTTTCAAATGTAATTCCACTTCTCGACCCTCATAAGTTGATCATGTGTCCAAACAAATTAAATTTTAAAATAAGTATCATGATTACAGGGAAAAGAATTTGGAGCATAAAAGAAAATACAAATAGGTGAAAAGGAGGTTTAGGGTTTAACAAATATATTCTAATTTTCAAACCTTATTTTTCAAAAACGATTAAATAATTAACACAGATATGCTCATCCTGCCCCTCATTTTGCCTACACAATGTACTCAAACTCAAAATCCAAGGCAGAGAATAGTAAAGAGTGTTTTGAAAATTTGATATTCAAAAGGCACATTGTATCTTCTTGAGAAAAAAATTAATGTGTAAGAGTTCCTATACAACAGTGATACAGCTGCAATTCCTTAGTGTCCATGTAGACAACAATCCGCATGCTGTGATGTGAAGCTCCTCCCATAGCAACTTACGTGCATTTCCAAAGGCACATAATTATAGTGAAAAGAGTTTTATTATTCAAAACACGCATTGTATCTTCATCTTCAGAAAAGGTCCTCACTGCCATAGCAACTTACATACATACAGGTCCAAAGCACCAAAATAGTGAAAAGTGTTTTGAAATTATTTTATTATTCAAAACGCACATTGTATCTTCATCTTGAGGAAAGGATAAAATTTGTGTGAGTTTGTTCCTACACAACATTCAATGATACTTCAAACCACGCATTGTATCTTCATCTTGAGAAAAGGTCCTGCCATAGCAACTTACATACATGCAGGTCCAAAGCACAAAATAGTGAAAGTGTTTTGAAATGGTTTTATTATTCAAAACACACATAGTATCTTCATCTTGAGGAAAGGATAAAATTTGTGTGAGTTTGTTCCTACACAACATTCACTGATACTTACAACAGCTAGCATTCCTTAGTGTCCAAGTAGACAACAATGCCCATGCTCAGAAGCTCCTGCCACAGCAACTTACATGCATACGGGATCTGAACCTGGACAACATGCTTGCCCGTCTTGCAAAACTGGCACTTGGGAATGCGGGAGGCGTCCATAGTGGCCGGCCTTCGGCACTCTTTACAAATGTTCATCTTGTAAGGATCGCTCAGCAGGAAATACCGTTCTCGCAACGTGGCCGAGGCTCCATGTCCAAGCATGCAATCCCGTTCCATCTCTCCAAACTTCAAACCTCCAAGACAGTTTCGGTCTTTCACGGGTTGCCTTGTGAGCAGGTTCACGGGCCCTGTGTTCCCCCTAAACTTGATTTTGTCCACCGCCATGTGCTCCAGCCTTTGGTAAAACGTGGGGCCGATTGTGACCAGCGCTTTCAGTTTCTGCCCTGTTGTGCCATTGCACATCAATTCGCAGCCACTTCTGGCCAGCTTTGCTCTGACACAACAACAAAACAAACAGTGAGAGCGGTATTCGAATGCGAAAGACGTCACAGTACTACAATCTTCTACTGAAAGAAAGGAAGAGAGAATTATATCCACCTGCAAAAACTCACTTCAAAAGGGGGGTGTTTTGTGATGAATGCCAACTTACTCGTGCAGGTAGTTCGAAATGGAATCGGCGTTGTCAGCTCCAGAGAAAGGAGTAGCAAGGCGGCGCGTCCCGCTGGCAGCGATGGCCTTGCCCATCAAACACTCCAAGATCTGGCCCACCGTTTGTCTGCTGGGAAGTGCATGAGGGTTCATGATAATATCGGGAACGATGCCTTGCTGTGTGAAAGGCAAGTCCTCCTGAGGGAAAATGGCTCCAATGACGCCCTTCTGCCCATGCATGCTTGAGAATTTGTCGCCTGCCTGTGGAGCTCGGGTCACTCGAAGCCGAACTTTCGCTATCCGGTGTCCGTCTTCCTCAGAGCTCAACATTACCTGGTCGACGTGCCCCTTCTGATGAATTTTGAGGTGAGTGCTGTTATCCACCTGCCTGGGATTGCCTGCTTCCGCAGTCACCTTTCCAATGACAATGTCACCTTTCTCAAGCTTCTCCCCTAGAAAAGGAAACCCATCGCCTTCTACTTTGTCCAGGCTCTTGTTGTACCATCCTCTCACATCCGACGCGCTTGGCTTGGAGAATTTCTCCTGAATATTCTTCCTCTCTTCGCCCCTGTACAATTTATAGTGCGCAGATCTGCCACCAAACAGGCCTCAAGAGTAAGGTACATTCATTTGGGAAGGTAATAAGCCTATCGTTACACAGCTAAGGTCAAATGTAGTGTATAAAGGGTTTTAAGTTCATTTTCAATCATATGAACTTCTCACGTAATAAACCAAAGGAAAATGATCAAGAGCAGAGAATACCAAGATCAAAATGCATCAAAGAATGAGCAGGAAGGTTTGAGAAATGGCAATGAGACTGTCAATCTTTAGAAGAAAAAATGAGAGGCAAGATTCTGACGCTGAAAATGACCAACCTGAAAAGACCTCGATCAACAGAGGCCTGGTTCATAACGATGGAGTCTTCCTGATTGTAACCGTAGCATAGAATAGCAACAATGGCCGCCTGGCCGCTATAAAGCTCGGGTTTTTGCAATATGCTGGTAGCGCGAGTGGTGACCAGCGGTTTCTGCGGGTAAAACAAATGACTAGCAGATGCATCAAATCTGGCAAGGAAGTTTGTAGTATACAAGCCGATAGCTTGTTTGCAGTGCTTGTCGGATTGGTACAGGTTCCTAGAAGCCTGGTTGTGTTCCAAGAATGGGATCGTGGAGGCACCCAGTCCCATCAAGTAGGATTGATCGATCTCGCAGTGCGTGTACTCTGAAGCACCTCCACAATCTCGAGCCTTAGCCAAGTCATCAGATGCAAATGCAACCATTGTTCTTTCCTCCTCCTCAACTCCCAGGTACTCTATCACACCTTCTGTAAGCAACGTCTGCCAGCACTCCTTTGCAGTCTTTCCCGATCTCATCTCTGTATTCATCTTCTTCAAATGTCGTTTGGACAGCACCAGATGTTGGTTTTGCACCACGAGTAGTGGTCTCAAGATCCGACCTGCATCCGTGTAGATACGGACCTCTTTTTGCTGATCATCTTTCACAATTTCCGTCTGCATGAGCACAACCGTCTTTGTTAGGAACATATGTAATCCCAGAGTTATAAAATGACGAATTCGTTGTGAAAAATACAATTCAAACGGGGCCCAGTTTTCCATCTCCAAAATCAGTGAAGGACATTGCATGTGCTGGTCAATAAGTAAATAAAATTGGACAAAAAAGAGTCCCTATATGACCTACTCAAAACTGCCATGAGTTGTTGTTCCTTTAGAGGTTAAATATCATCGACAAAAAAGAAAGGGAAAAAATTTAGAGTATCGTACCTCCTCGAAGATGGCTCCCTTCCGTCGAAGTGCTCTAAGAATATCCACCACATCTTGGGACTGATCCAAAATGCCAACCCATTTCCCATTCACAAAAACTTTGTCGACCGAATCCAAAGTAGATGGTATGATCTCCTCCAAGTACCGCATCCCATGTTCCAGAAGAATAGCCATCACTGGTCCCTCATCTGTGCTTGAACTCAGGATCCCCGTGAGTGAAATGTTCTTCACCAGTCCACAATCATCCCCATCAGTAGTCTGCACAGGGCATATTCTAGCCCAGTACGAGAAGTTCCTGCATACACCCCACGTTGACTGATTTCAGTTGTTATCATACATCACTAGTATGTCAGATTGAACTACCAGGAGTGCCATAAAATGATGAAACAACAATGCACAAAGTTGCAGCAATAAAGAGAAAACATGCACACACCCACATTTGACTAATTTTAGTTTTTTGTCATATGTCACAAGCATATCAGATTGAACTGATGCAACAACAGCCACATGACATGTTAACGAATTTGCAGCAATTAAGAGGCAAGAAACATACGGATGGCGCGCAGATTCAGTGGGCCTGGTCTTGGGGGGCAGATTAAGTCGCACTTGGCGAAGATGGGAAATCATGGCAATAGTGTTCCCCCTCTTGAGATCACCAACAACACCCGAGCTACGCAGTCCTTCACAGGTATTCCAGTTCCCCAGAGTAAAAGCCATCTGCAGGTTTCGGGTGACGATCGTCTCGGTCACAAAGCTTTTGATCATGCCTAATTCTTCATCTTTGCCCAGGTGCTTCTGCACCTGTTTGGCAAAATCCCTTTGGAAGTGCGACATCGCACTTCGAAACTGGTGCCGCAAGAGCTGGCCAGAGAGGTCCAAACGCTTGTTTTTGTAGTGCTCCCTGTCAGTCTGAGCACGCCTCCCCAACCGAGCCAAACAGACTTGCCGGATCATGTATCCCAGAAAGTAAGCTTTTTGCCTGTACCCCTCCCCAAGGTGGGAGAACAAATAGTTCAGCACGTCCCTGCCAGCTTCCTCATCAGCTTTGACATTGTTTCGGGTTCTGTTCCCAATGTAAGCCAAGGCATTCTCCTGTGACCGCGCGGCGCGCATTGCAGTCATGGAGGCTTTGTTCTTGGAGCGCAGGAACTTCACCATGCATTCATCCGCAGCTAAAACCGAGGGTTGAATCAGCTCCATGAAATGCAGGTCATTCAAATCATAGCAGACGATCTCCATGAAGTCCTTGTCTGTGGAGAATCCCAACGCCCTCATGATGATCACCACAGGCACTGGGTCGTTCACACGAGGGAGGCTCATATTGAGCGTTGGCAAGTTCTTATCAATGACGAGGCGCACTGGAAACTTGTTACGGTGGTAGTCGTAGAATCCCCTGTGCGAGGGAGTACACATGGCTAGCCACGTGTTGGACTTTTTTACATACTGTACATAAACCCGCTGGTCGCATTTCTCCTCCTGGGCTATCAGCGCCTGCACTCATTCCTGGCAGAATTAGAACAATACTACTCATTTGCAAACTGAAATCAACCACGTAGAAATTCAAAACCTACTATTTAGCCAAGGTCTCATGTTTTTTTTAGCAGTTTCGAGGTCATATGAGGACTTTCTTTCATCCAATTTTGTTTCTTTCTTGACCCACACATGCAACGTTCTTTCATAATAGAAAATTCAAGTTATTCGTTTTTCTCAATCGAATTGGTCGTTTAAAAAACCTTGGTTAACTCATCAGCTGATTTCGCACGCACCTTCTCGGAGCCTTTAATGATGAAGTAGCCCCCAACATCAAAAGCGCAGTCTTCTTTACTCCTCAAACTCTCATCAGGCAACCCGGAAAGATTGCAAAACCGGCTTTTCACCATGACAGGTATTCTGCCTATGCAGACATTCTCAAGCATTTTCTGGATCACCACTCTCTCGGTTGTCTTCCCCTTCTCCGATACTTTGTTTATGTACACCTGCCATGCAGGGATCACACCTTCTTAGCTCTCCGCTATGTCAAACCAACCCCCACATCAACATTGAAAGAGAACATGAAAAGACACAGACCTCTCCCATGTATCTTTGTGAACAAAGCAAATGCAAAAACCTTAACCCCTCAATCACGAAGGATTCACGATTTGAAAATGACCAATTTGATTGAAAAACATACTCCCTCCGTCCCAAAGTTATTGTCATGTTTGAAAGTCATGTTTGAAAGTGCTTTTTTAAGTAGGTCATATTGTAAGAAACATGATTAAAAAAGGTTCCAAATTATGTCACTAGAATGATTGAAGAACATTGCATGTGTTCATTGCAACCTAAATAAAATTAGCCACAAGGAAGTATTTTCTTGACCTACTTAAAAAAGCACTTTCAAACATGACTTTCAAACACGACAATTACTTTGGGACGGAGGGAGTACTTCACATCAGATATAGAGGATTTCAATATTACACAATACCAAGTAGGTCCAACACTGCCCACTCAGAAAAACGTGGATAGGCTTGTTTGTTTCATTCATGAATCCCTGGCTGACAGTTGCATTTTATGACCAATGTCTCGTGTTTTACATGTCTAATTTGCATGAAAAGATGTCTCATCAAGAGCTTCTGAAGAACATGAGGGCCAAAGGTTATGTCAGTGAAGAACATTGCATGTCAAAAAAGTAAAGAATTCCTCCAAGTTGATTTATGCACCTCCAAGTGGATGTCGAGATGAATTGGTGCGGAGTAGGTCATGTTACGCAGTCGTGACTCTCGTGGAAAAAGGAGTCTCGTCTGCTTTTTCGACTCATCTGTGAACACATCCGGTTTTCCAACACTCAATTCACCAAACGAAAACTTGGCTTGTCTAGGAACGCCAGAGAATCGCACAGAAGCCGGGCTATGATCCGGAGGGACTTCAATCGGTGCAGCTTCTTTGAACATTTTGTGGATTCCAGTTTCCAGAAACTCATTGAAGCTGTGCAGCTGATTCTCCACAAGGCTTCGGTGCTCGAAGAACAACTTCGCCACAGCCCAACGCGCCTCCTCTTCTTCCTTGACGCTCATTTTCTTCCTACCGTTTCGGTCGCTGAGAACTGTCTGCTCTGTTGTTGGTGGAAAGTCAGTCGCATCAATCTGCATCTCAGTCGCCGGCTCCACAGCTGCATTTTCTAACGCCATGGGCGCAGGCATGTCATCTTCCAGCATCATTCCTTCCAGAGGGGTCATTGGAGCTGGTAGTTCACCTCCTACCACTTCGAAATCTTCCATGGGGGTAAATGGCCGACCCTCTATCGCTTCAAACTCCTCCAGGGGCGATCTCAACTCATCCTCTAAACCGTCGAAATCTTCCATTGGATGTCTGCAATAACAAACAGAGTAAAACCATCAGTCGCCGTCAATCTGAATAACCTCATTCTTAGTAGACCAGGAGAAGTAGTGCAAATGCAACAGGATATGAAAACGGGGCCAAATTCTAAATATCACCAGGAACATTGACTAAATAAAGTCTTCATGTGAACTACAAGGCCTAGAGATTACACACTCAGTTGTGAGCAGTTTCGGAAAACCAGAAAGAGTCAAGCATGACAGCTATGTCGAGGGTTATGTCAACTTCAGTGCATGCAAAGAAACTAATAGGTCACAAACAACCTTCAAACACAGAAAAGCACAATAAGATTCCCACGAAGGGAATTATTGTGACACCCGAGCTCAAGAATAGACACGACGCCTGATTAGCTCAACTAACTCATAATTAGAGATTGCTCACAACATGCAGTAAGTTCGTAAGAACTTTCAGAGAACCCAAGCATACCTACCAAAATGCCGACCCCTGTGAAAGTAAGCAACTAATAGATCACAGTTACAAGAAAAAAAACAAGGCTTCCTGTAAGACAATACAATCAAATAATACAATCACTCTTATCCACCAAGCACAATGCGAGAAGAAACCAAAAAAAAAAAAAACCCAGAAACCACAACAAGAAAGTCATCCAAGTCAATGAATAAACGCAAGGAACGGAATCTTCTACAGTCACTCACGTGTGAGCATTGTCCTCGAAACAGAAAAAAATTGCAAAGATGATAGAACAGCATCGCAATTAGGCCGCAATTCCGGGTGGCAAGAAAAACAGGCTCACCTGTGCAAGAAGAGGGCTGGCGCTAGCTCAGCAGCAAGCAAGCATGATCGTGGGTGAAAGACGGCGCAAGACAAACAGAAACTCAGCGTTCCTGTTGTTGCAGGAGGAATGCATTGCTAAGAAGAGGAGGCCATGGCGGAAGCTCAAGGTGCTTGTGAAGAAGGGGATGGGTGGGAGGCTCCATCAATGGCGTGAGAGTGTGAGTGAGTGCTTGCTGTTGTTGTTGTTGTGGTGATTGACGTTACATTCACTTACTTACGGCGAGTGAGTGAGGGAGTGAGTGACGGGATGCGAGTGGCGTGAGCATCATGACGACGCCGATGGCTTGCACCCCAGCACTTCAAGATTCACTGCCGCCTGCCTGCCTGCCCTCGTCCCTAAGTCCCACTCGGGGAAGGGACTGCGCCTGCCTGCCCGGCGGGCGGGGCAGGGTGGGCGGCCCGCTGCCTGCCCGGAGGGGAGAGGGGAGGGCTCCTCTCCCCTCCCCTCTCCTCTCCCCTCCCCTCTCCTCTCCCCTCCCCTCTCCTCTCCCCTCCCCTCTCCTCTCCCCTCTCCTCTCCCCTCCCCTCTCCTCTCCCCTCTCCCCTCCCGTTTGGCATTCTCAACTCCCCGTTCGAGCCTTCAGCTCCCCGTTCGAGCCTTCAGCTCCCCGTTCGAGCGTTCAGCTCCTCGTTCGAGCTCCCCTTGCCTGCGAAACCCGAACTCTCGATGGCCACAAGTTCACTTCTGATATCAATGAGTAAAGAAAAAATTACTCAATGCTTGGAGAGTAACTGGCAGCGCATTTTCATAACATCTGTGCAACAATTTGACCATAGGATGTGAGTATACGTCAAGTTCATGATCATACCTGACAGTACAAGATCGCAGTAAACAATCCGGAATTGCAATTACCAAATTTGAATGTTATAGTAGTTTCAGTATACAAGTGTGTAGATATCAAACACACTCTACGCAATTGTTTCAAACTACAGGGGTCTTGTCTACAATCTTCCATGACCATGAGGCATCATTGTAGCAACACAGTACTCTAAATAGTATATTTAGTGTGAGCTACACTAATTTACATAAACATGTTGTAAGTTTTTACTGTTGACCAATTTTTTTACCCTCTATATTGGTCAAGATGGGGATTTTTCAATAGTATTGGAATCAATGTCTTTGGTAAATTTTTTTGTCGAGAGTAAAAATCTATAACATTTTCAAATCTTATAATTATCTCACACTAAATATACTATTTAGTGTACTGAATACAAACTGGTCAAAGACCTAAAGAGAAAAAGGTCTTTACAACGAGAGCACAGACGGGTGTTAAGGTACGACACATACTCTACCAATACAGACTGCGGTACAATTTCATATCCATGCAGCTCAATCTGTACATTCTCATCTGGCTCTGCAAAAGACAGAAAGAATTCAATAAGTAGTTGAAAGAGAAAAATATGCTGATCAAAGTGGAATTATTTGTAAAGGATAATTAACACGCTTCTGTCTGCATAGTGTGGGTTCTGAAGGTTGGGCCTGATGGCTTTTACTTATTTTGTTTAAGAATGGAGATGCAATAAGACTTCTGCTCCATTTCAAACTGGAGGTTCTTGGTGTTGACCCACCGACGTCTACAATTATTTTCCTTCATTGGTGAAAAGTTTATGTGCAACCTTGAGCTCATTTTCTTGTTTCCCTAGTTTACAAAAAACACATTTTATTCCAAATCGGGGGCTATTATTGAAACATGTAGTGTTGTCATCAAATCACTACATTCTAAATAGGTGAATTGTTGCAGCAAAAAATTTGTTGCAAGGGATGGGGATGATGAAAGCTCAAATCAGAATTTGCCTTGCTGGATGGCATCAGCATTGGCATCGCCCAATGCAGCGGATGACAAGTAGGTGTTGGCAAGTTGCACACGCTTGACATTCTCCTGCTCTTGCAGGAGCAAAAACCCATACGACATGAGCTTCTCCATGGTCATCACTGGCTTCTCAAATGTGGGAGGACCGGACTTAGAGTTCACCAAATTCTTTCCAATGTTCTCCACTCCAATTCCATTCACCCAGTTCCTGACCTCGTCGTCGTACACTCGTGCCCTAAAAGCACCAAAGAAATCTGTGCACCAAAAACCACATCTCAATGAGCCCTTAATGAAATCAAGACCTTTGTTATGGAAAAAGTGCATTCTAGCAAAATTTAGCATGTACTATATTTCTACTTCTCAAAACCTACATTCTTCACTATAAGAAAGTCCAAAATCATAGTGCCCAAGAATCCAAGATAACTCAAATTTGCAGCTTTGTTGTGGAAAAAGTACACCCTTCACTACTCAGTGGCAACTATTTTCCACAACTTTCCTTTCTTCAAAGTCAAAAAAACCCAGTACATAGCTGTATACAATTTTATAATCGTAATGAACACGGGTTTTCTGATGATGAAGAAAGAAAAACATAGTAAAAAAAGAGGGGCAAATTAGAAACATCAAATTTATTTTCATCACATTTGTAATATATTACCTTGCATCATGCTATTTCAATGTCATGAGTCGATGGGGCTGCAATGTGCGTAATTCTGTTACCCAAGAGCAATGATCTGAAAAATGCTATGATCACAATCATGCTTGACTTCTTTCACTCTCGTCATGATCATGCTTGACTAATTTCACTGTCTGCATGTTTTATTCTCAAGTGCAGTATTGTGAGGCGTACCAATAACTCATCAAATATAGTTACAAACGCGAGAAGTAGTCAATGCTTGAGCCCTATGGTCAAATTGTTGCACAGATGTTATGAAAATGCGCTGCCAGTTACTCTCCAAGCATTGAGTAATTTTTTCTTTACTCATTGATATCAGAAGTGAACTTGTGGCCATCGAGAGTTCGGGTTTCGCAGGCAAGGGGAGCTCGAACGAGGAGCTGAACGCTCGAACGGGGAGCTGAAGGCTCGAACGGGGAGCTGAAGGCTCGAACGGGGAGCTGAAGGCTCGAACGGGGCCTGCCCGCCCACCCTGCCCCGCCCGCCGTGCAGGCAGGCGCAGTCCCTTCCCCGAGTGGGACTTAGGGACAAGGCCTGCCTGCCTGCCTGACGGACTCCCCGCCTTCCTTCGTTTGCTTGGTATTGTCCGTCGGACGAAACTTTGTTTCTTTCTCCTTTCTCGCGGAGGAGGATGCTTCTTTTCTTTCTCGGCTGTTCTCTTTCTTTCCGGAGACTTCGTTTTTCTTTCCGGACCTTTTCGGCTTCAGTCTTTCTCTTTCCGGACTCTTTCTTCTCTTTCCGGGTTCTGTCTTTCCTTTCCGGTCTCTTCCTTTTTTTTCCGGATTATTCCTCTTTCTTTCCTCGTTCTTCCATTTCTTTTCGTTTCCTTCCTTTTATTTCCGGGCTCTGTCTTTCCTTTCCGGTCTCTTCCTTTTCTTTCCGGTTTTTTCCTCTTCCTTTCCACGTTCTTCCATTTCTTTTCGTTTCCTTCCTTTTCTTTCCGGTTTCTGTCTTTCCTTTCCGGCCTCTTCCTTTTCTTTCCGGATTTTTCCTCTTTCTTTCCAGGTTCTTCCGTTTCTTTTCGTTTTCTTCCTTTTCTTTCCGTGTTCTTTCTTTACTTTTCAGGTTCTGTCGTTTCTTTCCGGGTCGGTCCTTTCCTTTCCGGATACTTCTTTTTCTTTTCGGGTTCTTCCTTTGCTTTCCTGGGTCTTTCTTTTCATTTCCGGGTTACTCCCTTTGTTCTTTATTAAGCTTCCTAATTGCTTTAACTATTTTGTCTCATAATAATAGCTTCATGTTTGTTCAAATTACTACTCCTACACGCTTAAGGTTCACACTATTGAACTAGTTCATGCTTTTATTTTAACCCCTAAACGTCCCATGGGAATAATATATACGTTGTCGTATAATTGGGATCTGCTACCAACAAGAAACTCTAAATGAAGATCTCAGTAGCTCATTAGAACCGCATCAGTTTAAATTTCAACTTCTTTTTTGAACTCAAACTTATTGAAGGTGTGGATTCATTCCAAATTACAAGCAAAATACAACGTATTCTACTAGCCGCAAAGGCACTTTTAGAAATTTAGGGGTTTAGGGTCGAAGAAGCTTATTATGGGGCACAGGAGTATTTCTTGGTACTTCTATTCTTCTTTCATAGTATAATAGAGCAATGGGAATCAACACCCTTTTGTTATGGGACCACAATCTAATTACAATTAGAAATTAAGTTTACGTGACAATGACAAGGTAGTTTTAAAATTTATGGAATACAAATGGCATTTCTTCATTACTTAAAAGAGTGAATTTAACTAAATATTTTTTTTCAATCTAGTTCTCAAAAGGGTGTTCTATTGCATTGCTCTATTATACTATGTTGCTTTTCAAACTCTTCCTTTTATTTTCCGGGTTATTCTTTTCTTTTCGGGTTCTTTGTTTGCTTTATGAATTCATCTTGAGTTGCAACGGTGGCCTATTTTATATTGGAAAGAAAATGAAGAAATCAATTGTGGCATAAGGCTCTAAAAATGTTCCCACCCTAAACTGTGTGTACATTGAAGAATCATATGTGCCCTTTTTTCTTTTCTTTTTGTTAAACAATGCTTTTAAAACGGGTCAAAATATGGAATTCCTCTTTACTTTTACACACATAATATTTTTTAGTTTTTCTTTAAACAAAGGAAGTTTTATTCTATGGTATAATGGATACAAAAATGTCTCATTCCACCTATCACACAAGATGTTGATGATAAATTAAAAAAAACAATTAATTAAAAGAACCCATCCTAGGATTGTTGTCGTTCCTGCTCGTCTCCAACCTAGTCTTCATACCAAAGAAAGAAGTACTACTTGGCTTCTTGTCACATCTAACTACATATTTACCAGTTTGTCATTGTCTGTGGAATTGTTTGTTCTTGCGCGTCTCCAACCCAGTCTTCATACCAAAGAAAGAAGTACTACATGACTTCTTGTCACATCTGACTACATATTTACTAGTTTGTCCTTGTCCACGGTACTGTTTGATAAGAGTCTTCGTCTTCAACCACATTGTACGTCAGTGGTTGAATCCACTTAAATCTTTACCACCTATCATGCAATATGGAGTAATGAAACTTTTTAAAAATAACTACGGAGTAGGTGTGAATTACACAAGAAAGTTTCCAAAAACATTGGTTACAATAATAGAACATTTATTTCTAATAACCACTCAATACTAATGCCATGCACTTGCATCCTATATTTTATGCATTATATTACTATTTTTGCCACTTAGGTTTTTCAAACCTCCTGGAACCTGTGTATAATTCATTATGTAAGAAACCTTTAAGGCCCATTTACACTCATTTATGATAAGTTCATGCTACAATAATTTTTCAAACCTACACAACATGCATGACTCATCATATTGTAAATCATCAAGGCCCATTAATATTCATTCACAATAAAGCAATGCCACATGATAGAGATAAGAGGTTTTGGAAAATGGTTTTGAAAGCTTGGAGTAAGTGTATTAGGCCCACTTTATATTATGCCCCCATTGCTTGGACTCAAGTTGACTTATAAAAAATGAACTAATGGGATACTTCAACCCATGAAATTGTAACCAAAGACTTCAAGAAACCAACTCAATTCTTCCTTTGATGTTGCTACTTATGTTGCAGGTTTAGGAATAAAAAAACTCATTTGTATATTCTAAAAATCTAAAAATCCAATTTCATTTTTTTAATCCTATTTTGAAAAGTGAGTAATGTGGGCCATCAATTTGGTCAAAAAGTTTATATTGTAGACCTAAGTAATGTTAAACATGAAATTTGGCCATCAATTGCACCTACAACTCTATATGAAAGGCCCAAATAATTATTCATCGAAATTGAGTTATTAATTTTATTCAATGGCTTGTATTAGAGAGTTCAATCTCAAATCACATTTGACAATTGACAACTTGATTAGTTGTAAATTAAAGCAATCCCAAATCAAATCAGATCAATTCCAAATCAAAAGCAATAATTTTGTCTCTATAGATTTTTTGACCAACTCTAGAAAGTACTCTTGCATCAACCTACCTTTGATTTATTCTAATTACATTTAATATTTTTCAATTGAGTATAATTCAAGCATTTTGTACGTCATATGAAAAATAACATGGCAATAACTTGGCAAATGTTCTTTTTTCAATCCTTTATTGAGTTGGTTTGGCTTGGTCCTTTCTCTGTGGTAAACATCATTGTAGAAGCATCATTCTTGAACAATGAAAAGAGGATGCTTTTACAATAACATTGGACATTTTTGATTCCAAAGTTTTCCTTTAGAAAAGAGACTATAAGAAATTAATGAACCATGTTAAATAAGTTCAAGATGTTAATCATTTAAAAGTTCATGAAATGGAGGGAAAGAAGGAGGGAAATTTTATTTATTATTTAATATTTTTACTATGTGAATTAAGTTTAGTCAAAGTAGAGTTACATGCCTTTATTGTAGTGTAGAAGTTAACCTTTTAACCCCCAACTGCCCAACCAAGAATTTTTAGTTTAATGTACATAAGCAAACTCCGATTTCTCATCCCTTATGCACTTTTTGCACCTTGTATTTTTTTAACTAAATTTCTTTATGGGAAAATAGCTTCATGCATGTGTGATCCAATTAGAAAGGGGGATGATTTGGGAAATTTTATTACCTCATTTCATGTTTTAGCGATTTACCAAAAAAATTGAAGATTTTAGTCCAAACATGCTCTTGAAAAAGTAAACCCGTAAAATTAAGCAACCAAAAAATTTCCAAAGGATCGTTGTATTTAGAGTATTTCATTTCAACCTACCACAACAAATTTCATGCATAGGTCGTCAATATCTTATTTGTAATCAAATTACAAAAGAATTTCAAATTTCAAATTTTATGGAAAAATGTCAGTGATAACAATCGCAAATCTAATTATATGGATAGAATCAAAAATTTATAATGTATAACTTTTATTCATACACCAAGTTCATAATATCCTTCTTAGTGCATTTTATAATGCATCTTTGCAAAACTAACAAATTTGGAGAGGGATAGGACTTTTAGGGATTAGCATTGAGAATCACCACCGATTTCAAAGATGTGTTATAAAATGCTTGATGAATTATAGTAATGGAGTTGATATATATAGAAAAGTTGTAAATCTCAATGTAAAGATCACATCTATATAGTTGAATTTATCTTATTTCTATAAATTTGCAAGGTTTTCATTTGAAGTTCACTTTAAAATCCCAAATTAACATTTTTTTATTAAAATAACTTGTAATGTATTTAGAATATTATGTACTATGAGATGGTATAATTTCTATTATTTTATTCTACTTATATTGGAAAATCATTATTAGGGTCTTACTTTGTGAACTAAGAATAAAAATTGACAAAAACCACTTTTTCGTTTAAAAAAAATCACAATATTTTATTTTGAAGACACGTACCATAAAATCGTAGTCAACTAGCACATGAACTTAGGAAAATTTGGATGGATTAAAAATGGTACAAGATGTAGTCAAAAGAAGGCTTACAATGTGTTCATCATTCATTATATAGACGTAGGTGCATCAAAGGGTTACCACAAACCCTCTATTGCAACAATAATCCATTTCAAGATTCATTGATACCATAACATTCTTGCCTTAGCATAAGAACCATTCTTTAAAAGCCTATATGATGCTTAGTATTATCTTATATAATAATATTATTTGCTTTTAAAAAATGTCTTTTTAAAATAAAAAAAGAGGTATTTAAAAAGAAACAAAAAATAATTCAAAAAGGAAACACAATAAACAATTCAAAAAAGAAAGCACAGAAAACAAAGATGTTAGTATAGAATTCCTTTTTGTCTCTTGGTTTCTTTCCTTCACAAAAATCCTTCCACATTTCTCTACTCAAGACGAGATTCAAAAATTGTATCAAATTATAAAAATATAATCTTTATGCTTCATTGGATTATTTTCTAAAAGGATTGGATTATAAAGAGTCAAGAATGTTACTCCCTCTATCTAGAAATAACTATCCTAGATTTGGCGTGTTTTTAACTCCTAAGTGACTCAACGACCATTTTATGGTTGCTACCCTTTTTTCGCGGGTTGCGCAAGATGAAAAAATATTTCTATAAGAAACTAAAATATTTTCAGATTGGAAATCAAATCTACTTTCCAACCTAATTTGAATCATGTCAATCCAAGTTAAACTTCACCAAGAATAATTTTTCAAACAAAAAGACCTCAATATTGTCCTAGTATTATAAAATTTACTATTAGGGGAAACTAATGTTGTTCTCTTCTTTAAAAAAATTATTTCTAAAATTTTAGAATGGAATGTTTAGTTTTAACCAATCGCACCAAATTTTTAAAGTTAAAAAATAGAACGAGTATCTAAAACACTTTTTGAAAGTTTGACCGTACTGATAATTACTAAACATCATGCTTATCATTTTCTTTTTTGGACCAAACGTCATTGAAGTTGTAGAAATAACATTCTATAACACATCTCGGTTGTGCGTTTAGCCCTTCTGTCATTTAGGGGTTAACTTTTAAGCGCTAAAAAGAGTCGTCTTCGTACTCAAAAAATGGTTTATCTTAAATAGTGGTATCGTCTGTAGTTTGTGTCGCTTTAGTGCCTGCCCTATTTGAAGTGGACATCGCTCACATTTGAAGTATGGAAACATAGGGCAAAGAGGAAAAAAATAAACACTTTTCCCTCTCTATAATAACATGTTTGAGAGGTCCTAACCTCAAAGTGGCAGGCATGGATTGGTCACAAAAATGAGTTGTCACTTGTCACATGTGCATTGCTTGAACAAATGATATTGTCATACTATGAAATATCATATTATAGAAGGTGAAGATTGAATTAGAACAATTATTTCCCGACAAAGGGAATATGACCATGGTTTCATCTAACTTTTTGCTTCAAGTTTTCTATCACTTTTTGTATTTAAAGTAAATAATTAATAATCCCTTTTCTCCGCCAACTTTAAAAAATAAAATAAAATAAACCTTTTAAAATTTTAAAATTGATTTCCTTCAGTCAATTATGGTTGATTGGATGGTTAAGTAAGTTTGCTGCAGGATTGTGCTCATTTGGGATGATTGTTGATGTTTATTGTGAGGTGACATGTTCAGAATAGCCATTTTATGCAAGACTTGCTTGTCCAGTAGCAACTCATGTAAATGTCAAATGTAAAATAAATGTACAACCCTGTGTAATTGTACAACCCTATGTCAAGCTGTATTGTCAATCGAGTTAACCTTAAAAGGGCAGTTTTGAACACTTTGAGCAAGATTTAAAAATTAAAAAAAAACTTAACTAATTTTAAAGTTCTTTTCACAAGTTATGAAAGAAAATTTCACTACTAGAAGTTTGGTGACCAAATGAACAGAAATTGCACAAAAAATTGTTGTTTTGGACGTGTTGTTCACTTCAGGGCATGAATCAACAAAAAATTGTTGATCAGTTTTGTTGATTTGGACAAATCCCACCCTCTAAAAAAAAATCATTTTTTTTCACTACCCGACAATTTTGGGCAGTTCAAATTTTTTGAGCTACTCGAAAAATCTGGTCAACCCGGAAATTTTTGAGCTGCTCAAAAAATTTGGGCAGATTGGAAATCTCGGACTGCCCGAGCTGCCCAAAATTTCAGGTTGCCCAAATTTTTTAGCTGCTCGAAATTTCGGACAACTCGAGTAGTCCGAAACACCCGGGCATGACCCCTTGGGTTTGAACTCAAGACCTCACAATAATACTCCAAGGTCTTAACCAACAAACCACATGATATTTTGCATGAGAAAGGTCTTTTTTTTTTTTTTACTTAATGTGACGTTCCAGCAAACATCCAAAATCAGCACACTTTGGAGGCTTGTATCTCCCTCATATGGTGTCCGTTTCTAATGAAAATTATTGAGAAAGTTGCGCCTTCAAGTTTAGTGTTTGTGATAAAATTTTCATTTGAATCCAAGATGTTTTGAATGACTGACATGCATTTTAATAGAAGGGGGTTTGGTTGAGAAACACTTCTATTTTGTAAGTTTTTTTCAAAAAGGATAGTAGACTTTGACATGCAATATCTCCTTCACAAAGTGTTTGTTTTTAGTAATACTTATTGGAAAATTTGCGCCTTTAAGTCTTATTCTTGTGTTAAAATATTCATTTTAATCCAAGATGTTTCAAATGACCGACATGATGCATTTTAGTAAAAAGGGGTTTGGCCGAGAACCACATCTATTTTGTAATTTTTTTACTATTTAGCAAAAAGAACAATAGACTTTGGCAGCCACTATCTCTTTCATAAAGCGTTTGTCTTCAATAAATATTGTTTGGCAAGTTGCTCCTTCTAGTCTAATTTTTTTGATCAAAATTTCATTTGAAACAAAGATGTTTTGAAGTTCTAACATGCATTTCACTAGAAACAATTTATCTTTTGTAAGTTTTTTGCTATTTTGAAGAGAAAATCTACTTCTTGACATTTCATCAATGAATTTTTTGGTGTTGTTCTCTTGTTTAACCCCAAAATGCCTATAGCTCTCATGAGAATTGGTGAATTGTAATGATGCAATATCAAATGCAATTAGGAGGGACATTTTTGAACTTTATGTATGGATAAAAGTTGTACATTATCTATTTCATCTAATATCCATATGGATAGATCTATGATTGCAATCACTAATATTTTGTATAAAGTTTCAAAACTAAAACTCAAAATTATATTCTTATTTGATTGCGAATATTATATTGACAATGTTTGGATGAACTTTCATGTGATAGGTTGAAATGAAACACCCTAATTGTAGTGATTTCTAGAGATTTCTTAGTTGCCTAATTTAATGAGTTGACTTTTCTAAAAGAACTTTTGAACTATTTTGAAGTAAAATATAGACTTTTGATGAATCATTGCAACACAAAATGCGGCATAAAAATTTCACAAATCATCTTTCTAATCAATTCATATATTCATGAAGCTAATTTCCCATATTATTATATGCAATGAACTCAATCACTCTACTTTCACTCATTTAATGTAAAATTAATATGTGTACTCTAGTTTTCAATTGTTTTAATAACTTGATGCTTTATGATGGGTGTTTTTGTGGTATGGTATTGAAAACATAGAGTTACATGTTGAGATGTTAGAGTTTGTTGACATTCATAATAGTCAAACATTTATTTATAAAAACATTGAAATAGAAGGCTTAATTATTTTATAAAACAATGTATGAACTTTGCATATTAAGTGTTTCAAAAATTCATTTAATATCATTTGAATCCCCACGTGTAATCTTATTGATTTGTTACTATTGACATATATACAATTTGCGTAAATATATTCCATAACATTACAAGAATATTCCAAAAAATTCCAATATATATATATACTTTATACATTCCAAAATATTCCGAAAGATTTCAAATATCCCCAAAGATTCTAAAAAAATCAAAGGTTTCAAATGATTAAAAGGATTCCCAAAAGTTTCCCAAAAGTTTCCCTATAGATTCCACAAAGATTTCTCAAAGATTCCACATAGGATTCTAAAAGCATTTCCCAAAAAATATTCTCCAAAATATTCTCCTATTACTCTAAAATCATTCCCAAAAGCATTCACAAAAAAATACCAAAATCATTCCATAAAAACATTTCATAAATCTTATATTTTGCAATCTAGTTTTTAGTGTTTTTGAAAAATTGATATTTCATAATGATTGTGATTTTTAACATTTATAGAATTAATAATTTAAGAAACTTGTTGGATTTTTATTGATTCGGTCACAATTTTTCTTGTAGCGGTAAAACCAACAGAAACTATGAGACATCTGTTGAATCCTTAACCCCTATTTAAGTGACGGATCAACCATTTTATGGTCTCTACCCTTTTTTATGGGCTGCCCAAAATAGAAAAAAACATTTTTATAGAAAATAAAAAAATATTTTTAAATAGGTAATCAAGTCTACTTTCCAACCCAATTTGAATCATGTCAATCCGAGTTAAACTCCACCCGGGAGAAATTTTCAAAGAAAAACACTTCTACATTGTTTAGTGTTAGAAAACTTACTATTTGGGGAAAGTAATGATGAACTCTCCGTTGAAAAATTTGTAATTTTTGATTTTAGGATAGAATGTCTAGTTTTAACAAATTATACAAAATTTCAAATTTTAAAAATAAAATTTGTGATTCTTATAAATATTTGAAGTTAAATGCTTCTAAATTCATTATGAGATGATAAAAAGCTATTTTTTGATATTTGACCGTATGGAAAATTACTAAACATCAAGCTCCTCATTTTCTCTTTTGGACCAAACTTCATCAAAGTTCAAGAAGTAATTTTTTATAACACATTTATGTTTTGCCCTTACCCCCTCCGTCATTTAGGGGTTAACAAAAAATTGTTCAATATATCAAGTCGTGACCGCCATTGCACAAAACAACAAAGGATTGTTGATTTTCAGTTGGTTTGGTTGTCATTTTCTAGTAGTGTTTTATCTCAAAAAAGAAAATGAATAGCACCTCTCATTGGTGGGATCCCACAGTTATACCAAAAAAATCCAAAAAATATAAGGAGTTGTTCAAGAATGTTATAGTATAAAGTGTCATAGAGTGTAAAACCTATTAATTAACTAATTGATTTCATATGCACATCCTTCCACCACGAGGAACATGTTCTCACCATAACTACTACTTTTGCATTCACGATTGTTAGTTTGAAATCTCGCCACACAAGCTCGCACTTTTATAGCCCTTATTGATGAGGTGATGGAAGGAAGGTCTTCAAATTTTAATTTTAATTTCTAACATCAATTCATCAATCCGTAAATGAAACAAAGTGTTCCTCCACTTTGTTAAATTGAAAAAGGTTCAATCAAATAAACTGTTGAATTTGAAGATTCAATTGACTTCTACTTGCAACCCAACAAGCAACCCAATAAACAAGCCTCATTTTTTGCAATCTAGAATGTAAGTGCATAGTTACACATCACTCACCAACTGATTCATAGATTAGCAAGTGGGAACGAGTTTCAACAACAAGATGAGCAACACAAGCACAAACCACAAGTCCTTAAAATTTCCAAGGGTTTAAACTATAATCTTTATTTCCAAGCATACCATAAAATATTCATCATTTTAAATTTTATTCATTGAATACTACAACCATTCTTGCCTATCCATATAGGATAAAATTAGTGTCTATGACATTTTTAAATAGAGTAAATTGCATCTCTCCAATGTAAATATATATTTTTCAATAATATTCTTTAAGGGCGAAAAAGATTTGAATTTAAGATTTGAAACAAATAAATTGAATTAAGTGAATACAAAATATTGATAAGCTGAATGTTGCCATGAAAAAGAGAATGGAAAGATCATAGAGTTTATTTCATCAATGGGGTTTCGTTTCATGAACATAGGCACAATGCAAAAGGACCTATATGTTTTATTCAAAAATGGAATATTAAGGATTTAGACTATCATTTCGTCTTTTCAAGGATTGACGCATAAGTCACCTCAATGGCTTGTATTCTCAAACACGAGTCTCAAGGATGATATCTAACTAATTCTTTTTGTGATTCATTTTTCATAGGATAAATTTTCATAGATCTTTATAGTACCTCTATTTTAGGACACAATTCAAAAACTCATCATCCATTTGAACAAAGTATAAGATTTAGAACTCACAATAGTATTCCATTCACCAACTAAGAGTCAAATTCAAAAATCACAACCATGCATGTTTGACATATTCCAACCAAAGTGGTGTTCAAAAGTTATAACCGCCATGTTTCATTCTTTACTACCAAGGAATGGGTCCAAAAAGTGACAACCAGGTTTTTTTTATAACCAAAGAACGGATTCAACAACGACAATTACAATCGTGTTTCATTTTTTAACCAAGACACTAGTTCAAATGTCACTTCCATATTTCATTTCTCCTAATAACAATCAAAACCATATTTTACCCTTTCAAACAAAGAGAAAGGTTTGAAATCACGATCATTATTCATCTCTTTCAATCAAGGCACTAGTCCAAAAGTCATAAGTGTTTCGTTCCTTGTTCTTATGACAAGGGTCCAAAAGACATTGTTGTCATTTCATCCCTTGCTTCAAAAAGCTACAATATATGTTAGTGCTAAAGGATGTAGTCATACTTGGAGAGGTTTAACTCTTAAAGAGTATAAGACCTAACAGGGGCAACTTGAAGGAATCTGGCCTAGATTTCAATTTTGGGCAGCATTTAAACCATGTCATAGTTACACCCTGCTATCATAGCATGTTCAATTGATCGCTAATCAAAGCATGTCGAATTGCTAACATATTAAAGCTCTCATTCTTATGTCAGGCTTTGTCTCCCCTCGTATGTCAGGCTTTGTCTCCCCACATATGTCAGGCTCTGGCTCCCCACGTATGCTCTAGCTCTCCACATATGCTCTGGCTCCCCACGTATATCAGACTTTGACCCTTGGGCTCCCCATTTTGCTATGTTCATTCACCACATCTTACCATCATGCATCATGCCTCCTCACAGCTCAAAGTTGTTGCCAAAGCATTCTGCCTCTTTCCACTTCAATGCACTTATAGAATCGACATCGAATGCACAATTCTCCAATTCTAACACTACAAGGGAATATGAATGCACAATTCTATTTACTTTCTAACGTGATTTCCCAATCAAAAAAATTGTGGATCTTATCAAAAAAAATCTCAAATATTCTTACAAAACTAAGCCCGTGGAGCTTAGTATGTTCTTTAAGGGTTAATTCAGCTAGTCCACACTTCATCCTCTTGGAACTGTCTATCTCCACTATGTTTGAAATTTTCTAAGAGCTATTTATGTCTATTATACTTGTCATTTTTTTGAGTTGTTTATCATTCACTCAAATCTTCATATCTCCAATGTATAACGTTTGGAGCTATCTCTATTGCACTTGTAAGTTCTTGGAGTTGTATATCATTGCACTTAGGTATTTGACTATGTTCAATGCACATATTTTTTAGATTTCTATCTTTAGCATACTTCATTTTTTTCCAGCTAACTATTTTTAATCAACTTTTTGTATATCACTATTTTTAGCAAAATATTATAGGTCACCATTCAATTTTCAATCAATTCTCGATCAATAAATAAAATCATCATCAACAAATATAGTAATAAATACAAAGTTCTGTTATTTACATCCTTAACATTCATTTATAAGGGATTGTTGCTACAATTTGGTGCCATTTATACCATACATACTTTTCCTCTTTAACCCTAAATGAGCCCTCTAACTTTCTTATACATTCTCATATGACTTTCATTCAAGTCGCCTTTGATAGACTATTGAATTCACTACCAATTAAAGAAAATCTCTTGTCATGGGGAGATGTTGATAATATTGGACTCGCCTCCAAATGTAAGTATGTCACATTTTTGGAGTAGACTTTATGCTTGCAATGGTCCTCTTATGTACACCTCATGTACATTTGAGCCATGCTAATATTAAGTGAGACATACACACCCGGGAGGTGCACTACAACATCCCGTATGGAACTACGTGAGCGAACGAAAAGGATATAAGTTGTGGAGTGAGCTAACAAAATATACATAAGCTTAGGGTATTGCTTTTTTCAATTTTGTAAATATACATAGCCCATATTTAATGTGATAAAAATTGTACATTTACATATAGCGCCATTCACTCAAACTTGATATTTAGAAAGGGTTTAAAGAATGCCTAGAAAAATCACTAATAGATGGGTTGAATATAGATAACCAATAGATTTGCTGAATCGACCATCTCATATGGAGATTGGATTGTATTGGTACAGAAAGATCATGGATCACTACAAACTTACGACTAGACAAATCATATCATAGTAGACTTAGATTATTGCAATAGCTCATGTGACTTTTGTAATAAGAAAAAACTTGTATGAGTTACTACCTATAGATAAAGAAGTGTTCAATGATTTTATCAATGATAAATAAGTACCTTTGTAGTGAAAAAATTTAGGGCCATTTTTTAGGCCATGTTTTTCATTTTATACATATGTTAGGCATTTAATTTTTCAACTTACTTTGAACATGCATACATACATTAGGCTGCTATTAGTTTTATGTATGTATATCATTTTTTAATGAAAGAAAAACCGTATGTAAGGATATTAATTTGAAGGTGACGCACGCACGTTATACCTGGCTTTGAACACTATGTGCACACCTCGGGTATACACATCAACTATATCTCACCTTCTAACGAAAATGAAGCTCTCTTCAAGAAAGGCTATATTGTTATTGTACAGTGGGGTCCAACATGGAATGGCGTTTTTGGTTTCGCAGTGAGAAAAATTTCAGTACTGCCAACTTTGAAAGCCTCCCGAGAGCTCAAATATTGGTATTTTACCACGAAAATTTTACCAGAGACTTATCTTTAAGTTAATTATATGTATGCCAAATTTCAAGGCCAAAAGATTCACCAAAAAAACGTTATTCAAAATCTACCAACATTGGTAGTTATTCACTGCTGCCAACTTTGACAACCTCCCAAAGATTGAATTAATTTTTTTTTGCCATGAAATTCTTGGAAAAAGAACTTCTTTATGTTAATAACATATGATAAAAATTTCAAGGCCAGAAGATTAATACAAAAAAGATATTGACAATCTACCAACATGTGTAGTTGTGGGAAACAATGGGGGAAACTTTGCTACCAACTTTGACACCCTCCCTACGGTTGAGAAATTGTCTATTTACCATGAAATTTTTGGTACAACATGCTCTTTATGACAAAATCATTCATGCCAAATTTCAAGGTCAAAAAATCTATACAAAGAAAATTATTTACAATCTACCAATGTGTGTAGTTTCCCCCATTGTTTCCCACAACTACACATGTTGGTAGATTGTTAATATCGTTTTTTGTATTAATCTTTTGGCCTTGAAATTTTTATCATATGTTATTAACATAAAGAAGTTTTTTTTCCTAGAATTTTATGGCAAAAAAAAAATTAATTCAATCTTTGGGAGGCTGTCAAAGTTGGCAGCAGTGAAAACATTTCCACAGCTACCAATGTTGGTAGATTCTAAATAACTTTTTTTGGGTGAATCTTTTGGCCTTGAAATTTGGCATACATATAATTAACTTAAAGATAAGTCTCTGGTAAAATTTTCGTGGTAAAATACCAATATTTGAGCTCTCGGGAGGCTTTCAAAGTTGGCAGTACTGAAATTTTTCTCACTGCGAAACCAAAAACGCCATTCCATGTTGGACCCCACTGTACAAGGCGGCTTGCAACGGCATGCAAACGATCAAGCAGTGTTGGCGTTCTAGCAAAGGGAATTATGTATGTCAATTGGTGAATCCAAACACATACTACCGTACTGTACTAGCAGGTTCGGCACCTTGCTGCCTAATAATTAATTAAAGTTCAAAAAGTAGGTTCGACACCTAAAAATAGTATTTTGATAATTTCAGCAATTTTCTCCATTAATTTTTTATAATTCGGCTCATTGTCAAGTTCAACTCTTTTACATTGGTTGACATGCAAGTTTTGAGTCTAGAGAGGCAAGAATGTTGTGTGCTTTACACAAGTGGAGTGGAGTTGTATCCCACAATGCATATGGGATATGTGAACTTTTAGGTGAAGCACCTAGTTAGTCTTTATTTTTATAACACGCATAACGTTTGCATAAAGTCTTCAAATGACATAAAATTTGTCGGAGGTGAAAGATTACTTGATTTCTAAACTTTTCTTAGACCAAACAAATTCCAAAAAACTTGATCTTCTATGCACAAATGAGCTCCAAAAAACTGTTATGAACACATTTTAATTTTTTGACCTTTAGACGGCTAGAATGTTTTATCCATATCTTTTGCATAAAAACTTATTTTGACACAAAACTTGTTGGAGGTGGAAGGAGACTTGATTTCTCAACTTTTGTTAGTTAGACACAATTCCATAAAACTTCATCTTCTATGCTCAATTGGACTCCAAAACTCTGTGTACAACACATTTCAAAAGCCTCACCTAGAGTCTTGCTACTTAACCCATATTCTTTGTGGACTAATGTAAGTGAGCTTGATTACAAAAGGAGCACCTTCTCTCCATTGAAATTCACACAAGCCTCCCAACTAAGTAAAAACCATTTACAAGTAAAAAATTCTCACTTTTCGGCAATTTTGAAATATAAATGATTTAATATTCGGCAAAAGATGCCAATAATTTCCCAAAATTTTAGGCATCCATTTTTAGAATTATCTTCTGCCGAATTTCTAGTAAACTACGGTAATATTGAAAATTACAAAACAATACTTGATTTATCATCTTGCAAGGATAGAAGGAGCATCTGAGGCCAAGGATGACGGGGTTTGGCACTACATATCATACCCTATGACCGTGGGAGAGTCGTTGTAGTATAGTGGTAAGTATTCCCGCCTGTCACGCGGGTGACCCGGGTTCGATCTTCGGCAACGGCGAACCCCCTCTCGAGGGAGTGTCCCCGATCTATCTCCCTCGGGGGGGCCCACCCCCTCACGTGCACCGGTGGTCTAGTGGTAGAATAGTACCCTGCCACGGTACAGACCCGGGTTCGATTCCCGGCCGGTGCATAACCTCAAAACTACGCTGGAATAGCTTAGTTGGTTAGAGCGTGTGGCTGTTAACCACAAGGTCGGAGGTTCGACCCCTCCTTCTAGCGCACATTCATCTTTTCGTTTTAGTTTTATATGTCAGAAATCAATTTGTTCATAACAAATGATTTGTACTCCCTTGTTTCATAATAAGAGTCCAAAACCACATATGTTTTTGCATCAATTTATGAGTCCACATTCATTGTATTGCCTTCTTACATTGACTCCTATTCATTCATTGTGTTGCCTTCCTACATTCACTTCCTATGTTTCTCATTCCTTTCCATCAAGACACATGGTTCTAAAAGTTGCCATTGCGCTTCATCCCTTTCAACATGGGCTTTATTTCAATCTCAAATCTATATTATTTCTGCAAAATAGACTCTTATTATGAAATGGAGGAATTATCATAGAGTGGAAGGATTCTAGTTTTAGAATATAACTTCATAATTATTCAACATCTAGTCACATGAGACCATGTAAAGAGTATGTCGGCTTTTTAGGAGAATTCTTACATACATGCTCAACTGGGTTTGATTCTACTCCAAGAGCATCATATGCCTTTGGAAGATTGTCTTAATACAACGCTACTTCCAAATGAAACTCGTGATTTCTAAGGTAGTGTGCGCACTTTGAGCACCAAAGGCTCCAAATGATTGAAACTCTTAAAATGTCCTATAGCTTCTCAATCGTCATTTTAATCTTGTTATCTTCATCCGGTATAGGATCAGCCGTAGTAATAACATTATTGTTTGGAGGTTTTAAACTTGATAAAATTTCGTGTAAGGAGTCATATGCTGCTGTAAAACGTGCTAGCTGTCTAAGGCTTCGGAATTGAGTCCTTGCTTGCTGTGTTGCACTACAAGAGATGAATGCATGTTTCTGGAGTCTCCTACTGACTCTAAACAACAACAAACCACACACTAGCACCCCAATTACCATCCCTCCTAAGGCGAAGCTTGTCAACCTGATGTCTAATAAGAGTTTTCCATGGTTTCAGACCCGGAACCAATGCTCTTATCATCATTTTGGCAAGAAAGCTTATGTTTCAGCGAGAAGATCAAAGATCCAAATACCGCCTTTGATTGTCAAAATTATTGCAGTATTCCATGCCAATTTTGCCCTCGATTGACCTTCAATTTTTTCGCCCCTAATGAAATTACGGACTAGCGCCCGTATCCAAAAGAGGACCCCCTTGAAGAAATCGCAGCAGCTTGCGAGATACCATATACTTGCCAAGATGATCTAGTTCAAGACAAATACCCTACCAACTAACGAAAAGGATTCGTTCGCCTATGAAATCAATTTGGATCCTTTCGCATCTTTGTCCGCTTGATTGACATTACTCCCAAAAGAAAATCCAAGTTAGCGGGTGACCTAACGACCTAGTAACCATTGCACTACTTTCTCTTCTCCCCACGTCCAATCAAGCGGACAAAGATGCGAAAGGATCCAAATTGATTTCATAGGCGAACTAATCCTTTTCGTTAGTTGGTAGGGTATTTGTCTTGAACTAGATCATCTTGGCAAGTATATGGTATCTCGCAAGCTGCTGCGATTTTTTCAAGGGGGTCCTCTTTTGGGTACGGGCACTAGTCCGTAATTTCATTAGGGGCGAAAAAATTGAAGGTCAATCAAGGGCAAAATTGGCATGGAATACTACAAAGTTGTTTTGTCTCATACTAGTATGTGTTTGGATTCACCAATTGACATACATAATTCCCTTTGCTAGAACGCCAACACTGCTTGATCGTTTGCATACCGTTGCAAGCCGCCTTGTACAATAACAATATAGCCTTTCTTGAAGAGAGCTTCATTTTCGTTAGAAGGTGAGATATAGTTGATGTGTATACCCGAGGTGTGCACATAGTGTTCAAAGCCAGGTATAACGTGCGTGCGTCACCTGCAAATTAATATCCTTACATACGGTTTTTCTTTCATTAAAAAATGATATACATACATAAAACTAATAGCAGCCTAATGTATGTATGCATGTTCAAAGTAAGTTAAAAAATTAAATGCCTAACATATGTATACGATGAAAAACATGGCCTAAAAAACAACCCTAAATTTTTTCACTACAAAGGTACTTATTTATCATTGATAAAATCATTGAACACTTCTTTATCTATAGGTAGTAATTCATACAAGTTTTTTCTTATTACAAAAGTCACATGAGCTATTGCAATAATCTAAGTCTACTATGGTATGATTTGTCTAGTCGTAAGTTTGTAGTGATCCATGATCTTTCTGTACCAATACAATCCAATCTCCATATGAGATGGTCGATTCAGCAAATCTATTGGTTATCTATATTCAATCCATCTATTAGTGATTTTTCTAGGCATTCTTTAAACCCTTTCTAAATATAAAGTTTGTGTGAATGGCGCTATATGTAAATGTACAATTTTTATCACATTAAATATGGGCTATGTATATTTACAAAATTGAAGAAAGCAATACCCTAAGCTTATGTATATTTTGTAAGCTCACTCCACAACTGAGGTTGATTGCCTTAAAACCACCAATTTAAGCACTATGGTCTATTTTTTGCAATGCTAAATTTGAGAAAGAAACGTGACCCCATTCGAAATAGATTTTGATGAAGATTGCAAAAATTTGCAACATCTAGTTTGCATTTGTCAATTTTATACAAAATTCCAAAGTGGAAAGCAACCTCTGATCCAAATCAAACGTTTAGGTTTTCCCATGTTACAACATGTGGTACTAACTTTGACTCATAATAATACCCAAAACCACCAACCATTTCTTGGTAATGCTTGGCATGCCATTAGTTCACTCGAATAGTGAAATTGGTGGTTTTGAGTCTCAACTGTGGTGGCCCCAAGAAAGGTCTACATGTTATAATTGGAGGAGGTGGTGGTTTTAGGACATACTTCCTTAATACCCCTTTTGTTCATGCCACTTAGGTAGTTCCATATGGATGTTGTAGTGCACCCCCGGACTGTTTATATCACTTAAAAGTAGCATGGTTCAAATGTACATGAGGTGTACATGAGAGGACCATTGCAAGCATAAAATCTACTCCAAAAATTTGACATACTTACATTTGGAGGCCACTCCAATATTATCAACATCTCCCCATCACAAGAGATTTACTTTGATTGGTAGAGAATTCAATAGGATATCAAAGGTGACATGGATGAAAGTTATATGAGATTGTATGAGAAGGTTACAAGGCTCTGAACCCGTTTGTAATCTAGTTTAGTAGCATACTAGTATGTGTTTGGATTCACCAATTAAGATACATAATTGCCTTAGCTAGGACGCCAACACTGCTGGATCATTTGCAAGCTTTTGCAAGCCGTCTTGTACGATAACAGTATTGGTTCTCTTGAAGAGAGCTTCATTTTTCTTAGAGGGTGAGATATAGTTCTATCGTCTACAATATGGGTCACAATAAATGTACCAAATTGTGCAGCTGAGATCAGTGTAAATTTCTGTCATGGCTCTGAGAATCATTTAGAAAATATTAATGGGTAGCAAGAGAGTGCACCCTGCCTGACTCTGGAGGTCAAACTCGCTTCTTTTGATTTGTGGGAGAATTCGTCACCGTACTTCAGAGCCTGAGACGTACCATCACAGAGAGGCCTTGTTACAGAAGAAAGATGACCCAGCTTGGAAATTAACTCCGAGGCACATATGAGGCCTTCGTTAGCTGGTTGTGGTTTGTCCAAATAGCTTGATCTGGGGATGATTCTTAGTCCTCACCTGTTCCGCAACTGATTTGTACTCCGTTGCCACCGATGACAGCTTCAAAGCAGGAAAAGCCTTTGCCTTCTAAGTCTACTTTCACCAGTTCTACCGATGATGCAGGCAATTCTGGAGAGAGTGTCAAGGATCATAGTTTAATAAGACAGTGGGAATTTGATGGTAAAATGGAGAAGAAACACAACACAGCGAGGAGCAATTTCATTAGATTGACTAGTGAGGATACTGTATGGTACGAGGGTCAAGACGCAGCCACCACCACCGGCTCCTGTGAGTTTCGACTGCAGTCTGTAAGCTGCCGTAATTTGATAGATCGATTCGATGGATAGATGACTGACACCAATGCCTTGCAGGAGGCCCTGGTTCATCTGCACTAGCTCCTCCAACCTGACTTCCAGATCTGTCTTTGTCACTAGATGAGGCCCACACTCTTCAGATGACGCAAGAATGTCGTCTTTCTTGCTCTTGTCCAGGCTCCTCTCAGGTGGCGTTTGCAGTATGGTCACAATTTCTTCCACAATCTCTTCGATGGCTGTGAAAATAGCACCCATGGCTGCTGGGTGACGAAGGGTGCGCTCTCCTACTCCTGCCACCAAGGCTTTGGTGTTCCTTCCGACTTGCGTGTTGGTCAGGAGCATTCGGAGTGGCATTTGGGTGTGCAAGCGTTCGATCTGTCCCTGTTTGAACTTCACCACGTAACCTGAATGGCAGCAGTGTTAGCTCAAAATTCAAAGAAGAATGAAAAGTACAGAAGAGGATACTATGTGTGTCATTTTAACCCTTGAAGATCCAGAGAGCCCATTCCGCCCAGTATTATACAGTAGTGTTTCAGTGTATTTGAAATGGTTCTACACCTCCTATGGGTTTAAGATCAAAAGTGGAGTTAAAATTCATGTCGACATGGTTTTAATGAGCTATTGGGATCTCAATTCGGACGATTCTACTAATGTATCTAGTTTCAAGCATTTCAGTGTATGTAAGAGTGTGATGTACAGGAGATGTCTAGAGTAGTGGAGATATCTTCACGTAAAAGATCCAGATATTGGAGACCCAATTTTTATCACTTTGCATGATTTTCTTATGCAATTTCAAAGCATGAATTTCTTATGCAATTTCAAGGTTGGAGGTCGTCAATGAATAGTAGTGACAGTAGAGAACTCTATTTTCATTTAAAGGTCAGTGGCCAATGACATTTAGCCAGGTCATTCTTACACCGCTTGGTAGTAAGTCCAACCTGGTATTTCAATACAGTTGCTGTTGGTTACCAGGGTCGTGTAGGAGAAGTAAGTCCCTAGCGGCTATAGAATCTTACACGTTATGGAAGACTTCTCAATTCTCGAGAACAGATAGCAGAGATCTTACCAAAGCTACTGACTGTATTATCGATGCCAGAAGGACGCCCATGGATGATCCGCTCGCCTTCGAATGCCCATTTGTTGACCAAGTCGACCTTCTTTTCGTCTACATCAAGCCATACTATCGGGTCTGCTTCCTTCCTCTCTTCTTGTGGCAAGTCAATCTCTCGAGAGTATGCCAAAAGAGCAGCTGACAAAGCGACACAATAGGCAGCCGAGGAGCCCAGGCCAGCACCCACTGGCAGCTCAGACGTCACTGTCACTGCTACTGGCTGCAAACTGGGGATCAAGCTGTGTTAGACGACAGAAAACCGCATGTAAAATAAACTAAAATCCTGACCCGTCACAAAACTATCTTCTTTATGATTAACCCTGACTAGATATGTCCATCGATGGGCGCACAGGTGTTGCCTAAATCCAGTGTAACCGGAAAACGAAATGTTCTCAGTATCCGGATACTGATTCTGTAATAACTTAAATGTAATTTAACGTTCTATAATTTTTTTCAAGCTTGAGAACATAGTCTTCAAGAATAGAATCTAGAAAAACGCAAAGGCAATCGAAAACCGAATAAAAAGATTGTGAGAACAATGGCATTCTGTTTTCGACAACCCGTCTAAACCCTAAACCTCTTTCATGATCATTCTAAATAACTTACTGGCAATTAAACTGAGGATCTGATTGCCTATCCCCATTTAGACAAGCACATGTGTTCGAGAATTCCTTTGATTCAAAAGACTTTTACACGACAGAAGCTATCTTGTTTATGCTTTACCCTGATTAGACATGTCTGAAGCAAAACTCTAAAATCTCTTAAATGATCATCCTAGATAATCGCTTGCATCATTCCTTACCCAAGGATGGACGTGTACAGGAACAGAAAAGCTGTCATTGCCGCATCAGCTCCCTTCGTAGCGTTTTCATCGAGCTGCTGATCAACAAACGCTGCTAGTTGCGGCCAATCTGACTCGGAATATGAAGTGACATGTGCGGGCTTCGGCTCCAACAGGTGAGGTTGCGTAATAATTTCCTCCATCTGCGTAAGAGGCCATATTCTGTACACTCCGAGCTGAGGCAAGTCAAGCAAACAGCAGTTATCTACCCCTGCATCAACAAGATTAACACGTTAATGAAATAGAGTAGTCTTGCAGGAACTGAACGATCTTTTACTAGCTCGTACACCCTCTCTCCCGAAATAAACCCGTGATTTTTGGCATTTTTATTTTATCTTTTGGCAATATTTGTCCTATTTGTCCTGCATTTTATACTTCAAACGTGAACCCTGTCCATTTCAAACGGGATGAACAATGAGAGTGACACGAATACTACATACTACTGTTGAAGATGAACTATTTCTCGAGTATTGAGACGGCATTTTCCAGGGAAAAAAAGCGTCAAGTTAGAACACGGATTTTATTTTGGGACAGAGGGAGTACTTATCAAAATCTCTTCTAACAACAACGATGCAATAGTATAAAGGTGAATGTTAAGCCAGATTGGAAAATACGCTATTCACATCTAATCAATGACATCGGGCAAGCATATCATAAAACACGAAGGAAACCTTAATCGCACATCCGATCTAACAATGTACTGTGAATCTCCACGGATACCAAGGAGATGATACCAAAAAATGAATCAATACTAAAACCCTAGAATCCAAAAAGAGAGAAATCGGAGTGCAGTGGAACTCCAAGGAAATTAGCAAATTAAAGAGATATAGTAATGCTTATTAAGAACTAATTATCTAAGGCTCATTAGGCATTACCGTGTCCTATCTCCCACTTGATTAGTATCTCTTTTATTACCAACGATCACGAAGGTGAATATTGATCATCACTCGCATGATCAAGGTGCTGATCAAAAGATGAAAATGCATCCAATCTAACAATGGACTGTGGATCTAAAAAGGAATGAATCAATGCTGAAATATTACCAGGCCGGACGGACGCCGTGGTGTAGAGGCCGAGAGCGGCTGCCACAGCGGACGTGCCATGGACGACGGCGTGCTCGCCGCTGAGAATGACTTTGCCGGGCGCCCTGGCCTCCACTCGAAACGAATTAGGTGCCATCGCCAGGAAAACAGAACAGGGGGAATCGGGACTTACGACATTGCTTTGCGGAAGAACCTCGGGATCTGAGGAGAAGCGGAGCAGCGACGAGAACTGCGTCAGCCTGCGCGTCCGACCGAAGGTTGTGTGTCGTTCACCGCGTCGGGCGGCGTCAGACGGCGTCTAACAGCGTCTTCGAGCGCGAGCCGGCCGCGGAAACACGATGTGGTCCGTAAGATCTCTTCGTTGCATCGGATGGTAGTGGTATGCCGAGCTGGCAGGAGAGGCACGGGCAGGGTCCGGCGGGCACTAGAAACAAATTCGGGTGGTAAGGTTGATTGTCCTAAAACCACCAACTTAACCCCTAAATGACAGAGGGGGTAAGGGCCAAACATAAATGTGCTATAAAATGTTGCTTCTACAACTTCGATGAAGTTTGGTTCAAAAGAGAAAATGAGAAGCACAATGTTTAGTAATTATCCATACGGTCAAACTTTCAAAAAATGTTTTCGATACTCATTAAACAAATTTAGAAGCATTTATCGTTGAATATTCACCAAAATTACAAATTTTATTTTTAGAATTTGAAATTTGGTATGATTGGTTGAAACTAGACATTCTATTCTAAAGTTCAAAAAAGAAAAAAAAATCAAAGAGGGAACATCATTACTTTCCCGAAATAGTAAGTTTTGTAACACTAGGACAATGTTGAGGTGTTTGTCTTTGAAAATTTCTCCTTGATGGAGTTTAACTCGGATTGACATAATTCAAATTGGGTTGGAAAGTAGACTTGATTTCCTATTTGAAAATATTTTTTATTTTTCAAAAAAGTTTTTTTTCATCTCGGGCAGTCTGTAAAAAAAGGGCAGCGACCATAAAATGGTCGTTCGGTCACTTAGGGGTTAAGCAATCTGGCTTATTTTTGGGAGTCCTAAATTCAAAAAATATATATGATCGCATTTGAAATAGGTTTTGATGAGGATTGCAAAAATTTGCAACATCTAAGGGCCGCTTCACACTATGGCCGAAGGTCGAGAGGCCGTCGATTTCCACCAATCAAATTGCAAGAAACCATGGTTTTGGCCTCACGACCCTTCACACTAGAGGTCAAAGTCCAAAGGCCGTGGACCTTCAAAATGCTTACATGGCAACACTTTTTGATCAAGGTGACGGCCTCTCAAGAGGAAGTTTGGGTCCTACATTTTGCAAGACCCGTCACTGTGGTCAAGAGGTCGTCGATTTCTTTTCATAAAAAATAAAAACTATATTTTATGCCTATTTTCAGTAGATTTCTTTGAACTCTCGACAAAGTTTGGACTCTCAATCCCACAGCCTCTCGACTTGGACGGCCATAGTGTGAAGCGGCCCTAATTCGCATTTGTCAATTTTATACAAATTTCCAAATTTGAAAGTAACATGTGACCCAAACCAAACCTCTAGGTTTCCCCGTATTCACACCATGTGGTACTAACTTTCACTCATAATGATACCCAAAACCACAAGTTATTTCTTTGCAATGCTTGGAGTGCCATTAGTCTTCTTGAATAGTGAAATGAGTGGTTTTGGGTCTCAACTGTGGTGACTCCAAGAAAAGTCTACATGTCATAATTGGGGGAGGTGTTGGTTTTAGGATATCCTACGTTATAGAGCATGGGACAACAATTCAATTAGCTAAGGACCAAGTACCCATTGTTTTAAAATGAAAAAAGCAATCAATCATGTTGTGAAAAATGCGTTTTAGATGGGACCAAATTGCAAAGCACTGTATGCATTGGTTAAAGGAAAAAAATTGAACAAAAGGAACTCTATATAGAATCTACTCAAAACCACTAAACGACACATGAAGTTAATTTGGACTTTTTGGTCCTTTAGGGGCTAATGTATCGTCATAATACACATTTATTTATGATAAATTTAATATGATTCTTCAGCAATGGTCTTGGACTTCTCCATAATTATATTTCTTTTATATTCCTCGATATATTTCTCTTCATATTTCTTTTAGCAATGTTAAATAGGTCCAATGTGGACTTCTTTTTATTCAAATTTAGTTGTCAATTGACAAGCACGTGCATTGTTCTTCATTCATTCCAATGATATAATTTATTTTTTCATATGAATTACATTTATCACAATATGATGAACTGAGTTTGTCATTTTGCTTTCAATATCAAGATTTACGATACTTTACAAAATGTAGGGCATCATCTCTACAAATTATCCATATGGTCACGTCCCAAAAAACCTTTGGATATTTTTTCAATGGATTTAAAAGCAATAGCTTTTGGAAAATTGTATAAATATCAATTTTCACTTTTAGAATTTAAATATTGGTATGGTTAGTTGAAATTGGTTTGTCTATTGTAAAACTCAAAAAAAATGATGGAGTGAACATCACTACTTTCTCTAAAGAGCAAATTGTATAACACATAGATAGATAGATAGATTAGAAACACCGACCCTATAGTAAAGGGCCGGCGTAAATAAAGTGTCCGTTCGTAATGTCAATGACCCGATGCCCACCGGACAAAGGGACATTGGAACAATACAATTGTATAACACTAAGACAATGTTGACGTGATTCACTTTGAAAATTCTCTACATTGGAGTTTGACTTGGACCAAAATAATTCAAATTGCGTTGGAAAGTAGCCTTGATGTTGAATTTTAAGATATTTCATTTTTTTCAAAAACTTATTTATTTGTTTCGGAAAACTTGTCAAAAACAAGCAACAACCAAAAAATGATCTTTTGGGAGCTTAGGGATAAAGAAAAATTCCTATATATTTGTAAAATGAAATGCCTAGAAATTGTAAAATAAACCAAATTATAGCCCAAGATAAATCTATTTATAGCTTAATAAGTGAAAACCAGTACAAAAGAAATATTTATTGGACACAAATTGAAATAAATAGATAGCATGATTGGAAAATACGTCAATTATAAAATTATGTACAAGCAAAGATTAGTTCACTTTAGCCCCTAAATGTCTTTACCATTATCCAATTTGGGCACTTTTGAAAATATAAATCATAAAATGCAACTAAGATGGATATTTTGAACTTGATATATGAATAAAAGTTGTACACTGTGAATTTTAGATTCTATCTATATGGTTAGATCTACGATTGATTTCACCAATATTATTCTATAAATTTTAGAATATAAAATTCAAAATTATTTTGTAATTTGATTACGAATAAGATATTGACAATAAAATACAGCAAAAGTATACCACTGCTCCCTTATACAATTTTCGTACAATCCGGGCTTCTCTTAATTGGCGTGGTGGCAACCTCTGTGGATCCTCTTTTAGAAAGAGAAGCCTCTAAGAGCTAGGATCTTTGCTATAAACAATCCGGGAAACAACATTGCTCTTTAAACATTTTCTACATGTCCAAGAAGACGAAAATATTTTTCCGGACTATTAGGTTCATCCGTGGTACACCAAGACCCCTGTGCTAAGATGGTTTGGTGAGATAGATCCCACATTTTCAAACAAGATGTGACGATCTTCGGTCGCAACCCTCGAATGGAGCGAGATTTAGTTACATGGAAAAGGTCATGTTGTGAAACAAATGACTTTGCCCTATCATCCTATATCATATGTTTGAGTACATTGATACCACGTCTGGAGCAAATCTTGAAGTGGGACTTCCGTTCTGTTCTCAATGGCCTTTCCGTAGTTGATTAGATGAATAAATTGAGGAAAAGGGTTTGTCTGGGTATTTGATCATGAATCTTCGGTCTCGATCTCTTCAGTTCTTAAGTAAGAGCCATCCATACAAACCAAATGACATTCTAAAGGTCAGAACCCTGAGAGATAACATTAGGGGCTGTGCAAAGCTAGTTCTGTGATGCACCCTAGTCTCCGTCACATCTGAACTAAAGCATATACACTCGGTGCTTGATAAACATTTTTCAAAATTCAGGTCCCGGAGACAAGGCCCTGGAGATCATATTGGCTAGAAGAGCACGGGTATGCGCATGCGGATCAAAGATTTTTAATCCCCCCTTAATAATGGGGATTATGGCTCTGTCCCTTTGATATGTTGCAGCATGAGGAAAAATACCATATGCTTGCAGGCACCACCTCGTTTTACACCAGCACTCTAGTAGAGAGTGAGAGGTGATTCTCCGACCAAACATTAAGTTTTGAACACACATGTTGCATAATTTTTGTGGTTTTCTCTTTTTGTGATAGAACTTTCTTAAAGAGAATTCCCAAAAAACTTATAGTTTGTTTATCCGCAAGCCAAAAAAGGCCTTTTTCTTCTCCCAAATCCAGCCTCCGGCGGAGTCTGAGGTCCAAATTGCACAAGATTTAGGCGAATTGAGTTTGGCACCAAAAGTCGTACAAAATTGCTCTACCACCACAAAAGTCCTCTGCATGTTTTCTGGAGTACTATGTTAGTATAGAGCTATGTCGTCAACAAAACATTAGATGCGCACGACCAATCTATTTAAAAAAGTGAGACCCTTAATCCCTACTATATAGGACAGGACGTCTGATACGAATGGATAAAAATAGGGCGCTAATAGGCACCTTTGCCTTCTAGAACATTGCACCTTAAACTTTGGGATTTTACGCCCCATTTACAAATAATGTTAATTTCGCATCCCTATATAAGAAAGAGGTCCTTGAGATCAAGGTCTTTGAAAATCCAAGTTTCTTAATGGCAGCTTCGAGGAAAGTCCAATTGACCCGGTCATAGGCCTTTCCAAAATCAAAGAACAAAATCACAAGATCTTGTTTACTTTCTTGTGCCCAATGTATTGATTCCATCGACAACAAAATATTATTCAAATTATATTTGTCTTTAACAAAGGCAGTTTAAGTTGGGAGCACTACATTTGGAAGTATGGGTTGCAATCGATTGGAAGGGGTCTTTGCAATAAGCATATAAACTGAACTAAGTACTGAAACGCTGATATTTTCCGGAAAGTACTCATCGCACCATGACTTGACTGGGTGATGGCCTGATATGGGTACTTCCTCCTGAATTAGTGTGATTTTTGAGAAATATTTTTTTAAAAGAAAAAATCATTGAGAAAATACAAAAATTAGATGGTGTTACAGGCGCCATAGTTGCAACTATATACATAGTATTAAAAATGAAAATTCTAGCACACGTAAAATGAGTTAGACATAAGTCACACATAGTGAGACGCATCTCACTAGTACCTATATCAGGCCATTGCCCGACTCAAACCCTCTTTAACTTAATTAAGGCGTTCTATATATTTGTGAAGGTAAAGATCCCATCATAATCTATGAAATAGCCTTACTAATAACACACTACGGACCTCAACATCCATAAACACACTACGATTTTTAAGGTAAGAAATTCCCTGCACACAACAAGGAAAGAGACTCCTTGACTACATCTCCACGCCTAATTTTGTAAGTGGTCCCCACTTTATTCCATGAGAGAAAAATACAAATATAAACACATTCGCTACTAACACTAAAAAAAATTAAAGCGTTTGATTATTATGTAGTTACGTACGATGAGCACCAACACCATTGTTGGAAGAGACTAGACTGAGCCAGATGTAACTCTGAAAGAGTTTCTGACAAGATTCTGCATAGTTCACGGATATCATAGAACACCAACTAGGTCACTAAACAAATCCAGAGACTTGAAGAGCAACATAGAAACATAACACATAATTATATACACAGAGGGCACGTACTGACTCTTATTTGAAGATTGGATACCTATATGGTATTTCAGTGGCGGCTTGAGTTCCCGCCTTGACGCACTTGATACTCAAGCATGAATACTTGGTTGTTCTTTTGAATCTATTGATTGCGCACTCTGCAAAAACTACACTCAAATGAAAGAACTCACATTGACTAATAAAACAGCTTTCTTGCTTGCAAAACAATTTGACATATTAAAATCAAGAAATCAATAAGCTCAATTCAAGTGATACAAAACTTTGCAATAAAATCCAAAGCATCAGGTCATCAAAGCAAACCAAACTAACTTCATACCTTCAAAGTCCTCTTTTTTTGTACAGTGAGGGCTGGCTCCAACCGACCCTCTGTTGGTGAAATAGTAAAGTAACCAAGAAGCGATTAGACTCATATGGCTTGTAGTGAGCCAAACTCAAAGGACTTACACTAACAGGAGCCCCTCAAATTTGTAAATGGAATGGAATGATGAAGTGAATGGGCGAGGAACCAATGCAGACAGTCACAGCGCAAATAGATGACAGCTACTGCATACGTTTCATGATGACGGCGGGAAGGAAGATGTACACGACTCACTAAATAGCTTAATTAGCTTAAATAGCTTGATTAGTGTCCTTTTTTTATATGTTTTGCAATCGAATAATAACATTCTAAGATGTTTTAATACATTACTAGTACACTGACTAAATTTTATTTTCTTTATAAGTATTTTAAAAAGGTACAATGTAACATTTTTTATTCTATTATTTTTGTTATGTGACTATAGAGTGTACGTTCAAAAAAGGGCATCAAGGGTAGCATGCGCCATCTTGGTCTTAGTGATTGGCGAAGTTGGTAGCACTTCCCTCAGTAAACTTTTCATTCACAGTAGCCCTTTGGGTCACAATTACTCTATTTCTTTCTTATTTTAAGTTATTAAATATACACTAAGGTTGATTGGTAGATTACCTTGGTTAATATCGTACTTTAACTATTTGTTTATTGTTTAATGGATTTGATGTACTTATTGACGAAATGAATTGTATCTAGGCATATTACTCCAAGGATGATAGTAGTATTCATATTCACTTGGGTTGGAAAGTAGACTTGATGAAGTATTTAAAAATATTTTTTATTTAATCAAAAACTTAATTGTCGGTTACTAGCAACCCGTTAAAAACGGGCAGTGACCAAAAAATGGTCTCTTGGGAGCTTAGGGGTTAAGTAGGTCATACGTGTCCGACTATTTTTGTTCAAAATGTATATGATTTTTAACCAAACATATACAATATAAATTTTGAGTAAATATACAATTATAAATTTCTGAGTATACAACATATACAATTATAATTTCTAAGTATACAACATATACAATTATAAATTCTGAGTAGAAAATGATTATGAGTTCTGAAACTGGAGTTGACCTAGGGCTTCCAGAGTTGATGCTGAGAGCTTCATGCACTGCCCAAATTTTTTTGTTCCCCGCCCGGCCGCAGGCTGCACGGCCTCCTCCTGAACTTTCCTTCTCAAGCTGCCATGTCAACGATCGGTCTTTCCTTCAATACCGCTTTATAGCTAAATTAGAGATCTATGGGTTTCAGAAGTGGTACCTGCCGCGATTTGTATTGGACTTTTTGCTTTGTGTGAGTTTGAGAACCCTCATGGCAATTCGAGGGTTTCATGTCTGTGAGGACCGTAGTTATTTGTGGGATCGGGTAACGACTCAAATTGGTGTCAGCTTATGAGAGGAGTTTTTGCACCGCCACCTCCAAGGCTTTTCATGCATGCCAACAATGGAAAAAAAACTGAACTCCGTTTGAAATCTTCTCTACAACAGACGAAGTGAGAGAGTGAGGAGACACATGTAGTATCGGGAACCTCACCTCGGCAAACGTACCCGCTGGCTATATTCTACACGAGATAATACACGGGAGGTTCCTGATACAACATCCTAGCCTTCATATTGATTTGGATATTGTGATTTTCCAACTTTTAAAGATAAAGTTAAAGAACAATAATTGAAGACATGGCTATTACAAAGAATCAAATGCCATTCTAGTCAACTATATAATTATGCCTTTGTCATCATTTTGGATACTTGGTTTAATGTCATTTAGGACCCATACTTAACTCCTAAAGGTCACACTGGAGGTGTCCCTGAAATTGACAACTTGACAAAAACCATTATAAAGTATTGTATAGAGGAATATTTTGGAATTGATATACCAATGAAAGTTATAGATTTTGAATTTTAGATGCCATATGTATGGTAAGATTCAAGTAACCCGAGACCTTATTGGAAGAACATCCTTCAACGTCGCCATGACCTCTATATTGGTAAATTGTGCGAGAAGTTTAACCTCTGAAACCAAACAGACAACACTTTGTAAACCCTTTTCCCTGCGTGCCACATTTTGTTCCACCATTGTATCATTCCTGTACAGTTTCGTATAATACCAAAAGATATACTCTTTCAGTTAAGATTGTGTAGTAAAAGAACGACCACCATCCAAAACTTCCGTCATATTGGTCCTCTTCTCGGATTCTCTATGGAATTTGAAGAATTCTTTTGAGCAGTCATCCTCCACCATACACCATTTGGTCGCATTAGCATTCTTAGAATCTTCTAATTTTGGGTGCCTCATTTTTTTTAACTTGGTATGTACAGCATTAAGATTCTTTCAATCTCTAAAACTGAACTAGTTCTTAGCCTCTTTGATCTCATCAAACTGTTCCACATCTATAGGTCGCTTTTACTTTACGCTTGCAATCTTTAATCCTTAGTGAAATTTTCATTAAGTCTACGCATGTGCTTTAAAGTTGTGATAATGCGTGTAATCTTCGAATAATCCATGACGTGGTGCATAGCTTCTGACTAGGAACACTAAAAAAAAGTGAGACGCGTGATCATCAAATACCATAGATTTATTGAAGTGAGTTTGTTTTAACCACCTCCTCTGTGCGAACAAAATTTGCAAGAAGATTGGAGAATGATATGATAAGTGAGAAAGATGAGGCTAGATGTCATGTCTTTTAGCCTAAGTTGATCTTAACTCATTGAAAGAAGTATAAATATGTTGACCCGCTGTCGTAGCACGTGATACCGGATATTCCCCTAGAGCGCACTTTTTCGTATTAAGAGCGCTCGTAGAGGTGATTTCCGGGTTATCGTTCCGCGGAGACTCTGTGAAGAGGAAAGCTTCCGGAGATGGTCCCGGACTGGTGATCTCTCTCTCTTTGTCACCAGCTGAATTCCTCTTTCTTACCAAACCGGGCCCCCCTCCTACTGACTGACCCGGTTACAACTAGATCCGGTATCCTTCCGGGGAGGACTTCTACTAAACTTCCTCTCTCCCGGTCTACCGTTATTATCTGATCCGGTTTCGTTTAACCTCTGTTTTCCCTCAGAGGGTTCTCCATTCACATTAGTGGTGCTGGATTGAAAGACACACCCCTTCCTACTGATTCAAGTGATGGGAAATTCACTACCTTCCGGTTATCCTCACAAAACTCCTAATCCTAGGTACTTACCGTACTGCCCTTTCAACTGCTAGCTTAACCCAACCGGCAGCCATGTCACACAAGCGCGATCTGGTTTCCCCCTTCTCCCAATTACTACAACGACTTACTAACCGGAATAGACATTATCCGGGGAATCCGAATCTAATATTCAGGAATTCTAGCGCCCTGTTTTACTCATGTGATCCCGTATTTCTCCTCGCCTGGACCGTCCGAGTGCTGGCACCTCGACCGGACTACCCGTCCAGGAGTTCTGAGCAACCCGGAGTACCCCCTCCTACCTACCCAGCCACTAACCTGAATTACCTAGCGCACGGAACTTAGAAACCACTCTTTCAAACATTCCTCAAATCACCCAAAAACCATATTCAGACTTCACACCCAAATCACTTGAGAACCCGGACGGCCTACCCGGTTACTAAGGGACTCTTGACTACTGTATCATTCCACAAACAACCCCACAGCACATACAAATTTTGGATAATGCTCTACAGCAGTTTGCTTCCAAGAAAACAGTAATACAAGAAGACCCCAAGAATGCCAAGCATTCCTGGGCAAGTAGTGGCCCTCAGCCACCGGACCGGATTTCCCGCCCAGATCCTACAAACCCGTGATCCGAAAATCAAGGGAAATCTCATCCAAAAGATCCTAATCTTACCCAACTGGAAAAAGCACCTAACCTACCACGACAAGGTCCCATTCACAAGCGGGTTTAGTCTACCTAGCATAATGCCTACTCCCTAGCCTGATCCGGTTTACACTGCAATCCGGATCCTACTGCACTTTCTGCCCTTCCGGTTCACTGATCCTGTCGTCCTCAGAGCCCTCGTCCTCTTCCTGGTCAGATTTCGGAGAAGCATCCTCCATCTTCTTGGAGCGGCGCTCCCGGACTTCCCCCTGGTCACTTTCCCCCTCAGACTCCGGTTGACTCCTATCCGGCTCGTCTTCCTGGATCTCGTGTTCCTCCGGTTTGCCTGCATCCACTTCGCACTCTTTTGGCTCCCCGGCATCCGTCCTGTCTTCCGGGTCACCTACATCCGGTTGGCCGTCTACCTCCTGGTCTTCCCCGGGTCCTAACTTCCTACCCGGGGTGGTTCCGATCTCCGCCAAATCAGCAGCCTGCTCTGCCAAATTAGCCAGACTGCCCTCCGATTGGTCCCCTCCGATACTGGCATCCGGATTTCTCCGCGGCATACTTACCACCGGACTCGCAGCTGGTCTTGAAGTCTGTTCCGGAGTGGATTGACCTCTGGCCATCATCCTATCCATCTCTCCCGTTCTGGGTGCCTCCTGCGATACATGGAATGCGGCCAACAATTCACTACTGGCTAAGGGTGCATTCATACCTCTCTAACTTGCTACCCTCTCGTCCGGTTCGGACCCGGATGGAAATCTTGCTTGATGCTCCGCCAGCAGTTTCCGGAATTCCACCAATCCTGCCTCGACCCTTGCGGCGTACTTCTTTGCCACATTCGTCACTTGGGCGGCACCGTCCAATCCGGCTTCGTCCATCCTTTCCCGGTACAACCGGGCCTCTGTCTGGGCCTCCCCATCCGGTCTGAACAGTGACGCGAGGAGCCGGTAAGTGGGAGACTTCTGCTCCTTCAGAGCCCGGATCTCATCCTGTTGCCTTACCAGTGCCAAGCTCCTTTCCAAAGCTTCTCTCCGGAGCTTGTCTACTTCCTTCCTCATTCGCTGGACGATCTCCGGGTACCTCTCCACCTCTGTACTCTGGAGGACACGCCCAACTTCCTTCATCGAAGTACAGATGGGGCGGTACTTACCTTCCATTGTTTCTAATGCCTCCCTGACCGGTTTGAGAAAGTCCTCCTCCGATTCTCGTAGGGGGATGTTCTCCAGTTCCGGTCCCTCATCCCGGGGAGCTTGCTCATAAGTCCGGATCTCCTCCGGATACTCCTCTTCGTCCCACACCGGTTTCGATTCGCGCGCCCTCTTGGTTTTCACCCGGACGTTATTCTGTCGTCCGCTCCACTCCGGTTTCCTCTTCCTCCGGTTATCCACCGGTATCACCTTCCTGGGTCTCTTCCTCGGAGGAACCCTAACCCCGGTCACAATCGTGTCCTGGTCCTCGTTCTCATCCGGATTCCCTTCCTGGACCCTTGGCGGCTCCCGGTTCATGATCCTCCGGCTGTTCTCCCATTGCTCCCTCTCCTTGGTCTTGAGACACCCGTACTTGTCATACAAATGAAACAGGAAAGGGGTTAGAGGACATCCCTTCTTGTTTCCGAGTTTGCGCGCTTCCCGTTCTACCAACTCGTCCACAATGAGTCCCCATCCGGTCTTCCGGGTTTTGGAGTAGGCCCCGTAAATGGTCTTCGTAAGCTTGATCGTGCAGGTGGTGGGTTTGTCCGGGCTCAAAATAGGCACCAGAAACCGCAGCAGGCGCCTCTCCCGATCGTCTATGCAGTCCTGGACCCGGAATCCGTGTTTCTCTGAGACCGGTTGAGAAAACCTTTCCTTCAACCATTCGTAATCCTGCTTGGTCTTGTCGTATCCCAACGGGCTGTCCGGGAAGTTGTATGTCACTCGCCAGTGTTCCGAGGTCCACTTCTTCCACTGTCCCCGGATTTCGCTGTCCCGGAATTCCGCCGGTACAGGTTTTCCACCTAACTCCTGCAACATGGTATCACTGTGGAGCTCCCACGGTAGGTACAGAAATTCTTCACAACCCATTTTGCGCAAATCCTTCCGCAGCTGCTCCTTCTATCCCGCATCGGCCGGAGCAACCGGGCGCACCAACTTATCCGGAACCGGCAGTCCGAGCCTCCATTCGTCCTTCCGTCCCATCGCTGCTGAGTCCGAAACTTCCTTCCCTTGATTTCGCGCGCTCCGCCTAAGCTCCCGGAATACTTGCTCGCCACCCGGTCGCTCTCCCCTCTCTCTCACAGTATCCGGAAACACGAAAATCTGGTGCAGGGGTGGACTGGAAACACTATGTGAAAATGAACAGTGAACCGCCCTAATTAAAGCCGCCCACTTCAAGGCGTGAAACGTGGCCGGGTCCATTCCTGACCCGTCCCTCCCCTACCCGGTTTCCAATCCGGATCCCGTGACCAATCCGGACACCTATCGTCAAAACCGGACCCTAGCAATAACTCTACCACGCATGTGAGTGCCTCCTCTACATAAATAACTAAATGTGCCATTATGGTCACTCCCACACTCATTTATGGAGATTTGGGCTACTCCTAACTACTCTAAAACCCTAACTCTCTACTTCTAGGTCAAACGAGGTTTGACACCCGCGACCATGTGGAACGCAGCCGCTCTCACCTCTAAGTATTGTTTTTGTTGTCAATTTGCCTATACTCGTCGGAGTGGAAAACATCTTGTAAACCAAGTGTGAGGGTAAGGCACACCCAAACAGCCTCTTCCCTATGACCCATATTCCTTGCATTAAAATCCAAACGCATGTCCTCGCTAGGCTCGGTCATTGTTAGTTTTGTGATTGTCATTCAATAACTATATGTTGACCGTTCTGGCCATGGAAGTACCCCACGTCATCTTTAGTGTCAATTATTCCACACCTGAGATGATATGAACTATCATCCATTGAGATCACAACCTTTTGTTTCTTCAAGCTTGGTTTGGCAAGGGAAGGTTCTAGGTCAAATAAATTATCTCCCATGAAGATCTTCATCATTAAATTCATAGGGTCTTCTATACGAACCGTGTCACCCATATCTGCGGTGCTCAAAATGAAATAGCACACTTCCTTATGAATATGTTCCCACTTACATTTTTCGGTTTTAGAAAGGATAATTCTTTCAGTGTAGTAGGAATGAAAGTTATAATCACATAGTGACATACTCCCAATCCATCCTCCACCCATCCGTGAACCAAGACACCGTCATCCAAACGTTTAATGAGATTATGAAGGTTGTGAGTATTAAGTATCATCTTCTTTAGACTGAGTGAGGACTCATTGATTAGGTGAGAACAATCCTTTTGTAATCACTACTTAGTTTGTGATTTAAGGACAATAACATGCCATAGAGCCACTGGAAAATTTTCCTTTTCCCAAAGGAACCTTCACTAAAACCTTGAAATCAACACCCCCGTTTTTATGATCTGCTCCTGTAACGAGTACTGTAAATACGCACCCCTTTCAAATCGCCGTCTCCTTCAAAAGAAACATACCTGCAGCTTCCTAGAAGACGGCCCGTATTGTTGAGGACCTACGACCTCAATTCTGCTGATAGAATAGAAGTTGATTATCACTTTCTAATTTAGCACTTGTGTCCAATAACCCTTAACCAAGTTCTGTCCGCAACACAAACGCTTCACTCACTTGCGACAAAAACTTCTTAGTAGGAGAAGTTGTGAAATCTGACTACTCCACTCGCTTATTGCCCTTATTGGTTAACTCAAGTTTAACTAACGTTTATGAAGTTCTTCCCTCTTCTGACTTTACAGGCGTCGTGGGGAATATCTTTCCAAGATCTACAGCTCCAAAAACAAAGCAATACAAATTCAAATCCGCCTCCTGGTCCGAGATTGGACCAGGGATTTTTTGTTTTTTCTAGATAAATAGCCTTAGATTTTGATGCCGATGATGTTTGTAAAGGAGGGAATTCTAGTTGGCTTAAAAATTCTAAGGATTTCAGAGGCAATTCCACTTGAATTTTCTCTCGTTCTCCTCCATGTGACTATTCTAAGTGCTTGGATTGTTGCGTGAGGATTTTTCCTAATGTTGTACGGTTGACTTGACTCCCGGCCATCCTCTTTACGGGAGCCCTCAGCTGTGATCCCGATATCTGTTTTAGAAGTCTGAGTTCTATCTCTCCTTATCCACTCAAAAGTGGGAGTAGTCAGCAATCTTATAGATCCATCAATGTCGTCGGACTAGTAAATTCCTTCTATCTTGACTGTATGATTCTATCGAGAATTGCAAAAAAAGAGGCCATTGCAAGAAGGCCTCTTCCTTTATGTGACCTATTATTTCTTACAACAACCATTTTTGACTGATGTACAGTGGGGTCCAAGGTAGAATGGCGTTTTTGGTTTCGCAGTGGAAAAAAATTCAAGTTTTCCCACTTTGAAAGCCTCTAGAGAGATCAAAATTGGTATTTTACCTTGAAAGTTTTACCATGAACCTGAAATCAAGTTGTTAGTATGCCTACCAAATTTCAAAGCCAAATAATTCACCAAAACAAAGTTATTCAAAATCTACCAATATAGGTAGCTATGGAAAACGTTTCACTCCTACCAACTTCGACAGCCTCCCGAGAATTGAAAAAACAATTCCTTACTTTGATTTTTTTTGGTAGAAACAAATTTGTGTTAGTAATATATGGTATAAATCTCAAGTCTAAAAGATTAGTGAAAAAAAAGATATTCCCAATCTACCAAAATGTGTAGTTGTCGGAAACAATGGGGGAAACCATTTCATTGCTACCAACTTTGACTACTATGTTGGTAGATTATGAATAACTCTTTCTTGGTGAATCTTTTGGCCTTGAAATATTGCATACATATTACTAACTTAAAGATAATTCTTTGGTAAAACTTTCGTGGTAAAATACCAATTTTTAAGCTCTCGGGAGGCTTTCAAAGTTGGCAGTACTCAAAGTTGGTAGCAATGAAATGGTTTCCCCCATTATTTCCCACAACTACACATGTTGGTAGATAGTTGTTAATATCTTTTTTTGCATTAATCCTTTGGTCTTGAAATTTTTATCATATGTTGTCAACATAAAGAGGTTTTTGTTCCGAGAATTTCATGACAAAATAAATAAATTCAATCTTTGGGAGGCTGTCAAAGTTGGCAGCAGTGAATAACTACCAATGTTGGTAGATTTTGAATAACTTTGTTTTGGTGAATTATTTGGCTTTGAAATTTGGTAGGCATACTAACAACTTGATTTCAGGTTCATGGTAAACATTTCAAGGTAAAATACCAATTTTTGATCTCTCTAGAGGCTTTCAAAGTGGGCAGGCTTGAATTTTTTTCCACTTGCGAAACCAAAAACGCCATTCTACCTTGGACCCCACTGCACAAACATTATGAGAGATCTAGAGCCTTTATAGGGCCATTTTAAAACTCGTGCCAAACGTAAATTTTTATTGAAATTTGTTTTTAAAGAAATTAGAAAATTTAAAGAACACATAAATAAACAATTATTTAAAATTTTAGTTCTTAGATTTTTATTATACTTTTTTGTTTAAAATAATAAAAAATAATAACATCCATTAATATTGATATCTATCGTGATGTGGCCACAAGGTGACCACATTAGATCTACATTAGATTTTTAATTTTTCAATCTTTTAAAATTAAAAATAATAATTTGATGTTTTGTTTTTTTGTTTTTTTCATCGATTTTTGAGCATGAGAAGTGAGATGAGAAGTTGCAACCTTGGAGAAGCCTCCAAATTCCTCTAAAAATAGAATTTCATTTTCTCATTTGTCATGCCCTTTTTGCAAGTAAAAAAATACTACAAAATCAAATGGCAAGATACCTTCAAGTATGTCTAAACCGATTAGAAAGAGAATGATTTGATAAAAAAATTATGCTCCATTTTATGCCTCTATTTTCCCCAAAAAATTCTAAGATCTTAGTTCAAAACCAATCAAAAGTGTTTTTCAAAAACCAACTTATAATATTAAGCAACTGAAAATCTCCAAATATTATTACTCTTAGAGTATTAGATTTCAACCCATCATAGCAAATTTCATCCATAGTTTGTCAATATCTTATTTGCAATCGAATTACAAAAGAATTTTGAATTTTACGTTCCAAATTTTATACAAAATATTGGGGATTGCAATCACAAATCTAATTTATGAATAGAATCTAAAACTCATTGGTACAAATTTTATTCATAAATCAAATAAAAATAATCCCTCTTAGTTGAACTTTATAATGCATCTTTACAATTCTTCAAATTTGAAAAGGGTTGTAGGCATTCACTGGTTAATTTTTAACCCCTAAAATGACTAAACAACCATTTTATAGTTGTTACCCTTTCATGTAGGCCGCTTGGGATAAAAAAAAAGTTAATTTTTTTTTAAATGTTATTAAAAAATTAAAATTAAAAAGAAGGAAATTGAGTCTACCTTTCAACCTAATTTGCAATTGAATCATGTCGATCTTAGTTAAACTCCACCAAGGAGAATTTTTCAAAGACAAAGACTTCAACATTGTCCTTATGTTATAAAATTAACTATTTGAAAAAAGTAATGATGTTCTCTCCTTTGAATTAATTTGTTTTTGAATATAATGTCTAGTTTTAACCTATTGTTTCCAATTTCGTATTCTAAAGTGCCGAACAAAGATTTTATAAGCGACAAATGAGGGTTGCCAAAGCAACAGACAAGGTTGCAAGCATAAATAATTTAATTTTTTTACAAATGTCATTACATGTTTCCAACTTCTTAAGAATAACGTTTCCATGATGTCATTTAATTTTTTTCCAAGATACTCTAATTATATTAAAAATGGTGGTAATATTCATAAAGAAAATGTTAATGTATAAATAGCAAGCCATGTAAAGTATATTTGTTAATTTGATTTCCTATGCAATGTCATTCCGAGAATGTCATTTCAATGTTTACACCCCCATTTTATGTATATTTCATGTATGTAGGTGGTATTGTGTACCAAAAAATTGATTTGCTATGGTGAAATTACAATGCTTTTACAACCCAAACAAACACCACATTACACTAAAACAAAATCCCCAAAACATTGGAACCTGGCTACTTTTATTGTGTCATTGGTTACTAAAGTGTTAATTCCCAAGAGGGGAGAGTAGTTTTGTTTCAATGACCCTTTGTTTGGCGGGCATCAAGTCATTAACATTACGAACGGACATTATATTCACGCCGACCTCCAAATAAGGTCTAGAGTTTATATATATATAAATAAAAGACTCGTCATTTTTCAATGAGCAATGGGTGAATATTATGCTTGATATTTATGTCTTCTTGTGACCAAAACCACTCACCAACACTGACATAACCCACGTGCCTGGCGCGGTTTCATTCCTTTTTCATTTACAATAAATCAAAGACACATTTCCTACTAGTTGAGTCAACCGAAATCATAACAGATGTTCAGACCTCCAAAATATTGGAAAACCAAAGTCTATGCCCTCTTTTAGTGTAACCGAAATCAATGCAAATAGTCTCAACTCAACACCCTCCAACTTCAATTTTAGACATGAGCTTCAAGTTGTCACAGCCAATTAATCAAACCAGTCACCTTATCATATCTCAAGTTTGCCACATGCCTTGACATTATCTCAAGCTGGATGTGGCCCATCGCCTCTAAGCCTTGGTTGTCTTTGAACTCACAATAGTCTCAATTTTACCTCCTTTGTGACAACAAAACTAGTTCATACTCCTTTCTATTTTGGGTTCTTTGAAAACCATGTTACTTTGTTTGACTGCCTTAGATACAAGTCAGACTCACCTCACCTAACATGTATTTTCTCCTCTTTTCGGTTAATTCTAGTGTCACCATTGAAGGAAAGAGACCCAAAAAAAAATTGAAAGAAACTTTTGCACAGACTGCTCTTTAAGGCAGCAGCCAACGAATGTTGCACTAAACATGACAGGGCTATAAGAGCATGGCCACCCATGCCCTCAGAGAGTCTCTCACACTCTAGAAGTAAATGAAAAGTGTCAAGGGCCCTTTTAAAATTCCTCTTGACTCTAGATCCTAGCGTATTAGAAATTGGGCCTTCAAATCACTATTTAGTTGACTATATCCTCCCATTTTTCTTGTGATTGGTCCATTGACTATTTGATGCACATTTTTGATACGTGAAGGGCGTGCAAGGGTGGGAGAGTGAGAGTGCAAGGGCCCTTCAAATGTAAATGAATAATTTTAGAGAGTTCAAGTAGAAAAACCAAAAACGGTGAAAATAAGGTGATTTAACCATAAGGAATGGAGTTAGAAATTATGTGAAATTTTTTTGAGATGAAGAAGAAGAAACGATGAAGAATGCAAGTTGTTTCGTATTTTTATTCCCCGTAAATAATTATCTACAATTTCTCAAAGTGGGAAGTTTGTCAAACCCCCTTCTTGTATACTAGACTCTTCCTTTTCTACACATGAAAACACCTAAAACGGTTAACTAATATCACAGAAAATCGCACACAAGGCTACTAATTTTTTTATAAAAAATTAGTAAATTTTAGTAAATTTTTAGTAATCTTGGTCATGCAAAAATTCTCTATTTTCGGTCTACCACCTCCCTGTTTTACTACAACTCTAGTGCACGCCTTGAAGCATTAACCGTTTTTGGTTTTCCTACCTTAAGGTCGAGGCACCTAAAACCGACCAGGTACCCAAAACCGATCTGGCCTAATTTATAGATTTTGAAAGAAAAGATGTACCTCATTTGTACATTAGAGCATATTATCGGTTTTGGGTCTTGAAGTACTTTTCACTTTGAAAAATTGTACAAATTTCAATATTGGGAAATAATTCATGGAAAATTTTGCATTCTCCGCAAAAACTAACTTCCAACCCGGGAAAAAATCACCCTATTAATGGCTGGTCCAGAAATGGTGTAGGTAGCTTAAGTTATCGGTTTTAGGTGCCTCGACCTTAGTCCTAGGGTGCATGGGTGGGAATGCTCTGACTTTCCAGTCCTGCTACAGTACTGAAAACGGGGAGAGAGAGAGCTATGATAAACCTGACACTCAGTGACAGTCCAGACATGTCACAAGTGTGACCACACTCAGAGTTTACTCATTCAACGCAACAGAGAGTAGAGACTAGAGAAAGACCCTGCAGAGAGAACCGGTTGACGGTATCAGAATGCAACCGTGTTCAACAACGACACTGTAATAAGCAGAGCTCTGGAAGACGTTGAACAACACGTGACTTGCCAGACAGCCGAATGTGGATCCTATTCCGCATGTGTGCATGCACCTGACTGGATTCACCGGCACCGGTGAGCCTGCGACATGTGCGGAGTCAGTGCAGGAGCCGCATTCAATAGCTTCCATGTGATGAGGTGATCATTCACTGGAATGCCGTGGAATCCTACTCCAGCCTCTTCATCCTATTCTGACACCACCCTTGGAAAACAAAACAAAACAAAAAACAAAATATCTCTATTGTAAGTTATTCTGGACAACTCTCGCTTGTAACCCGGCAACAACAAGTCCCGAATCCGTGTACAGTGTAAATGATTCTCCCTTTGCGAAAAGTGCAAACTTTACAGAAGAAATCAACATATGAAATCACCCATGATGGTATCTAAGAATGAGATCAATGAGATAGCCTGTTCATTCAAGGTCCCACACCGAAATCCAGAGAATAGAAAGAGCAACATGCAAACTATGAGGAGTGTTGCATGTACACTCTGTATTATATAATAGATTGGAGACTTTGCATAGTCATAGATTGGAAGACCTTGTATAGTCACACAGGAGGACAGATTTGAAGACCTTGCGTAGTCACACAGGAGGACAATTCTGGTACTCTAACTTGGAGTGTATTCATTTCAAGGGTGAATTTCATTGGAGCATCTTACCTTACTTCTTTTCAAAGTTGTATTTTATTAGTACGCAAACATTCACTAGTAGAAAAGGTGAGGGGTAAGTAGTACCCAATTCTACGCATGCATAGTGATTTTGCCTGGGCATCTCCCTGGGAAGTGCCACCTTTTCTACTAGTGATTTCATTCATCATGGGTGTCAAATTTGCCCCACAAAAGAAGGCGATTTGTAACTACTACATTAAACCTATTGTACACTTATTTAATCTAGATTGTCCAATTTCAGTTGATCTAGTGGTCCAAAAGAATGGCTTTGGTTCTGAGTTCTAACCCATGAGTGATGAGCCTATCAAAATCTGCTCAAGAAAGGGACATGAAATCTTATGTATAAAAGAAGAATCGTGTTGTATCCAAATTAGTAGCAAACGTACAAAGAATCACAAGTAGCATCTTCTACGCAACTAAGGTCAAAATCTTTCATAGCATTTCATAGCAAAACGGAGAATCGATCTTCTCATCCACTAGGACGAGACTTCAGATTCTCCAAAGGATTCAAGAGCATGATCTGTACAAACCCTTCAACAAGAGTTTTCAGAATCCAGTTTGAAATGGTCATGCATTCATCAAGATTGACGACTAAACTGAAGGGGGGAGCTACTACACTAAAAGCTAGTATGATTTTCCATAATCGCAATATGTTACACTCGTTTCGATCGAAATGGTGGGGGATCTATTGAGCTCTATTTGAGGTTTGTTGTTGTTGTTGATGTTGTTGTCGTTCGTGTTGCGCAGCCGCCGCGGCTTTGAGCTGCGCCACGGTTTCGTTCAATTCCTGCACTTTCTGCTGCAAGGACTTGACATACTCCACAGTCTCGTCGAGCATGTCGGAGGTGTTGGTTTGCTTGTCCATGTCCGGGACCAAGTCCTGGAGCCGCTTCATGCGCTCACTGATCTTCGTCCGCCGCACACGCTCCGCGATGCTGCGAGGGTGGGTGGCGCAGCCGCGCTTGGCGCGCGTGCGCATGGGCACGGTGCCGAAGGAGTTGCTGTTGTCTTCCCGAGTGTCTTCCATGCCTGTGCTGCCGGAGTTCGGCAAGCTCAGGTGGCGGACGAGCTGGTGATTGTTGTTCTGATACGTGGATCCGTCCGCGGAGCCGCTGGACGTCTCGCTGAGCTCGCCCTCGATCCTGCGGTGCCGCTTCGCGGGGCTCGTCGGCGACTTCCACAGGAAATCCTCTTGCGAGTACATCGATGCCGTGTATCCGTTGATGAGATGGTTTGTGTCGTCAGAGTTTCGCGAGCTGCTCTTCTCCGAACCATTGTTGTTCTCCGCCATCCTACTGCCGTGCAGCTGCCCTAATCCCACTGATGGCATGCTCGTTTGCCGCATCAACGTCCCATTCCTCGATGTCCCGAACGTATCTGCCACAATCCCAAACAACCAGTTAGCCAAAATCACCATAACTCAAAAACCTAGAATTGAAGCCCACAAGTGAAAAATGTCAAAAGTGAAGTTATCGAGAAGATAACTTAGATCAATGTAATGAACCCATAATAAGAATTAAGCTTTCTCGTGTATTAATTAGGTTGCACCGGACTGATATGATCCAACATGACATGAAAAGTGGCCAAATAAAACAACAATAATCTCTATGTACATAAAAAGTGTACCAAAACAAACAACAATGATCTCTATGTACCTAAAAAGTGCCCCAAAACAAACAACAATAATCTCCATGTACATGAAAAGTGCCCAGAACAAACCATGTACATGGAAAGTGCCTTAAAACAAACAATAGTCTCCATGGACATGAAAACTGCACAACAATGGACATCAGAAAAGAATGATTTTTGGTTGCCCTACGTACCAGGCATGGCTTCTTCTTTACGGAGGCTAGCAGGAAACGCAGCTCTGCGACCGAAATCATTTTCAGGGGCCATGTAATGCTCATACTCGCCGGAGGTGAAGTTATTACTGCCCATGCGCTCCATGTCCATATTCTCCGTGATGGGAGTCAAGCCAGGGCCCTCATGATACATGGACATGACGCCATGGTGGCCTTCACTGATCTCCGTGAGGAACGTGCTGGCGGGCGCGGAGTGGTAGCGGTGCAGCATGGAGGAGCCCGGGGCGTCCTCATACACAGCCCTGTACGCCGCGCCGCGCGTGGTGGTGGCGTCCAAAATCTCAGGTTTCGCTTCCAGCATGTACTTCTCCTCCATATTAAACGCAGGCCGCTGCTGCGGCGGTGATGACGACACCGGAGGCCGCGGCCGCGCGGCAGCAAACGCCCCCGGGTACAACTGATGGTAAGGGTACTGCTGCTGTTCTCCCGCGGGCGCGATCACTCCGTTCAATGACGCTTGCCTGATGTGCGCAAGGTTTGTGTTCAGCATTGCCGAGATTTCTTCGTCCACTGCTCCCGTTCCTGCCATCCCATACCCCATCAGTCCTCTCATTCCTCTCATTCAATGAAATTCATTCAAAGACTCAAAAAATTAAGTCAGAGCTCTTACTACTTCATACCTTACAGCCTCTGGATTTAGATTGTCAACACACTTCCCCTGCAACAAATTATAAAACCCCGATTTTAACTTGCGTGTCGAGAACAGAATGACAATTGAGTGAAAATCTGACTAGAAAAAAGGGCTCCTACCAGACGAGTAAGGCGGTTGCGAGGTGGCGCGCTGGCTTTGCTGCATCATGGCTCCATCCATCACAGCCATTCCTTCAGCACACATTCTAAACTCCTTTCTCAAAAATCTCTACTACGAGTGTTTCTTCCGGGTGTTACACGTTACATAGAGTCACCTGCAGAAGAATTTTTTGTCAATAAAAATCGGAGCCCTAAAATTAGCTGAATCCATGAATACATAGCTTCCGTTGCCGAAACGAAAATCGCAAAGATCATAGTGGTAGCGGATTCAAGAATTAATTAACTTAAAAATGCGTATGGACAGTTCAACAAACATTTGCTGTGGTCCGTATTCCACGGTCGGTTACTACAGTAAATGATATTCCTCAATCTCAGATATTTTTCTCGTTCTCCATGACGACAGTCACTCACTCACAAGCTCGATTAAATATCTCGATGACTTAAAAAACAAAACTCACTGTTTTGTTTTTTTTTTGACACAAATGATAAAAACTCACTGTTACATTACGATCCTCCTAAAACCTACAAATCGGTTTTGATTGATAATTCTCCTCCCACCGACCAATTGCGATGATCTCCTCTACCACAAATAAATCTCTTCCTCCTGAAGTCAATTAGAAAAACACAAAACCGTTCTTCCTTCTACGCCCAAAGCTTCAACAAATGCTGCAAAAAACGAAAACCAACACTGAATCTCTTCAGCTAGAGAATAAAACTAACCCAACATGATTCGGCGAGGCTTGATCGAGTTTCCGATAGTACTAGCAAATGGTGTTAGCTCTGTTTGCGCCCTACTTGATGATTGAATGTGAAACTTGAGAGGAGTGCGTGATGAAAGAGTACTGAAGTTGTGTTGTACTACTAACAGGGGATGGGATGGGATGGGATGGGATCCCGTCGGTGCAGAAGTGCAGGATCTGAGGATATAATATCAGAGTTCTGATGGGATGCGGTGAAAGAAGGGCGGTTCCGAAGGGGCCAGGATTTGAGCGGAGTGAAGTTACTGGAAGGAGGATATAATAGGGACTTGGGGAGGGGCCCGCGGTGGGAACGGGGATATTATTAGGCTAGTTGCGATGGCTCTGGCTGGGAAGCGGTGGACTGGCACGGGTCGGGGAATGGAGGCGGTTCCTATTCACCCGGAATCGGCTGTAGCCCGGCCTATTCTGTCTCCGCTTTTGGCCCCCGTTTCCGCGCTCCTTCGTCGACGCAGCATGTCCACGGGGCCACCAGCCCTTGTCTTTTGTGACGCTAGAAACAAGTGGAAGTTTGTTTCGGGCTGACCGGCCAGCGTCTCGGCCAGCGTGGCGGCTGATGTGGCCATGGGGATTGGGCTGATGTTGTGTCGATGTGGCGGCTAGGGCTGTCCATACCTGTTTTGTATTGCTCCCTGCTCACTTCGTCCGTACTCACTGGAATATGATGTGGCAGATGTTCAACCCCTAACAATTGATTCAGCTAATCATATTGTGAATAATATAATGTATAGGGGACCAGGTTTTGTATCACTAGATTTAGTGAAGAACATTGTATATGTTGATAAAAAGCAATAAATTTGAACAAAAAAAAGTCCGCATAGAACCTACTCAAAATTATTATTTAAAAAAAAACTATGAGGTCTAAATTGAACTTCTTGGTCATTTAGAGGTTAACCCTTAAAGTGTTCGTGTTAGTTAGAAAATAAATTAAAGAAATAAGGATTTGTGCATTTAAAATGATAAATTCAATCGATCATTATGTGAGAAATATGAGATCAGATTTTATATCACCTAAATCAATGATAGATTAATAAAGAACGTTGCATGCGTTGATTATAAATAAATAAATGTGTACCAAATTTTATATATATATATATATACATATACATATATATATTATATATTACATTAGTTTATATTATGTTGCATAGATTTTGTAAATATGCATTCAAAAAAATCTCTCTACAAGCAATCATGTTAATGCCAAAGTCTACCTTCTCAAATATTGCATTTGGGAGAAAAATATATAATTAAAGCATTTCCTTTCATTGATCATCATCACATTTTGGTAGATGTAGAAAACAAGTGTGCTTTGTTCCGTGCTTCACTTACATTCATGGCCAACCTCATGATCTTGACTGTGTGATGAACAATATTCATATTTGTAAATAGCCTATGATATTACTTGCATATAGAAAGTAGATATAAATTTTCAAGGCTCTTAACTTTAGTGAAGCACGGAACAAAGCACTTAAAGTAGATATAAATTTTCAAGGCTCTTAATTTGCTATATATATATATAACACATTAGAGGACAAAATTCATTTTTTTTGAATTTAGAATAACTTTGATCCTTCAATGTCTCAAATAACTAAATTGCTTGTATATTGTGTCCGATGATAAATTAAATTATACACAAAATAGCACAAAATGTTGTGTTTAAATTGAAGAACTAAAAAAAGAAACCTCCACCATTTGACGTGCAATCTAGCCATGACAATATCTGAGTTTGGGAACCCTTAGAAAGCATGTACCCTTTGATATGTTGAAATCAACATTGATCAATAAAATAATAACAATAAATAAACAATCCCAATCCAACAGTCGATGTAGGATTAGGATTTTTATTTTTATTGTATTTTTATTTTTATTGATTCATTGCTGATTTCAGCAGATCACAAAATATTGGCCTTCTAAAGGCCCCAATGACTATGATGTGGAGCTCTTGGATTCTGTACTGACCATTTATAAATAACTAAAAATTTGGGTGGTTTTGGGCCTCCAAGCTTTTGGACGATTTTATTGGTAGTTTTTTTCATGGATTTGGGGGCTGACAGGCAGCATAGTAGCAGATGGCGATGATGTGGAGGTGGGGATGATGGGAATGATGGCTGGAACTTTGTCTGGATTCATGCTAGGATATTGCAAGGAAATTGGAGAACACCACTCTTGTTTGGAGGGTTGCGATGTTGTGACGGAGATTTCCTGATGGAATTGACGAAAGTGTGAAACTGAACAAAGTTACTGAATTCAAGCTTGACGATCCAATTACAGAACGATGAGTACAGAGTTGACTGGCTCTTAGCGTAAGTTGATTGTACCTTTTTAATGCCATGTAGGATCTTAACCCCCCCAAGTGGATTTTCGGATCTTATACTGCTGTACCATACGATTCTGAGGCGTACTAAAGGCCAGAGACTCCCTTTTTGCCCCCACCCCCAAGTGGGCCTTTTTGTTCCAATTTGATTCTGATCTTCAAATGTATAAATCATCTGATTTGGATCTACAAACAATCTGATTCGGAAACATGGATCTACGAATCTTCTGATTTGAATCTATGAATGATCTAACCTGAATCTATGAATAATTTGATTTTGAAAATCAAAAGCCAAGTATTTTCTTAATATAATTTGAGAGTTGTATTTATATGATACAATTAGAACATAGACCAATTTTTGGCATAGATAGATAGATAGAAACACGGACCCAAAGAAAGGGCCGGCGTGAATATCGTGTCCGTTCGTAAAGTGAATGACCCGATGCCCACCGGACAAAGGGACATTGGAACAATCAATTTTTGGCACTGTAAGATCAGGGCTTCCGTTTTAACCCCTAAACGTCCCAGCGTTTAGAAACTGGATCACAAACAAATTCAAAGCCTTCTAATTTTCTCATACAATCTCAAATGACTTTCATCTGAGATATCTTTGCAAGCATGTTAAATTCTCCAGTAAATCTTTTGTGATGGGGAAACGTTGATAATATTGGAGAGGCCTTCAAATGCAAGTATGTCAAATTTGTTAAATAAATTTCATGCATTTAATGGAATGGTCCTCTCATGTACACCTATTGTACATCTGAGTCATGCTAATATCTATATTCGAGGCTAGCATCTACTTGTGATCAAAAGATCGGTATGTTTAGTGGTTAAATTTGGTACAAATCTATGAAATGGCATGGTGTGAATCTACAGATCATCAGCTTTTGCAGTAAACCCGGATAGTCCTTTTTTTCCAACTGCGCAAAACGGGTTACGTGCCTTTCCTCATTTAGTCGAAGTAAAATAATTTTATGTGCCAGTAACAATTGAGGTTGCAAGCCTCCGAGTTCCATGTAGGTAGGGACGGGGCAAACCAGGGCAAAAAGGACCAGGTGCTTTGACCCTGCATGGAGACCTAATCTGGACTTGCATGTACTGACAAGCACCATCACTGTTCAAAATCATGGGGATGTCTGACTAGGCGTAGAAGCCATGGTTCGGCAGGGGAATGAATTTCGTATATTTATAGGCATCATGAGAACTTGTGGGCTTGTGGCTATCAATGACCCTTGCACTGGTGGTGGTCCCTACCATGCACAGGAATAGGGGGATGAACAAGTTGTTTTTTATGTTTGACACAAATAGAAGGGGACATGTAATTTTGGCTTCAGTGGTGTCCAGTACCAATCAATCTCTGGGACGTCTGGGTTCCCATTTGTGAAGAAGGGCTCTGGCCTCTGGGGTGTCACCCTGTTTCCTGTGTGGGAGACTTTTGGGGTGTGGGAGCTATATTGGATTCTCCTTTTGAGGTTGATTGAATCCTATAGATTCCCAGTCTTTTTATGTTGGATAATATTTTAATAAACTGTTTTAGGGTTAGGATTTCGAATGTTTAACACCTAGGATTCACGGTTTTAAAATCACAAATTCAATTGATCATATAGTAAAATATACAATTGAGATGGGAGCAAATTTTATGAAATATTCCATGTATGGGTCAAGAAATAAGTAAAATCGAACGAAAAGATGTATACATGGTACCTCCTCAAAATTGCTGAAAATTACATGATGGAGTCCAATTTGAGCTCCTTGGTACTTTAGAGGATAAATAGGATAGTAAAGGTTTTGAAGTGGTTGCTTTGTGTACATAAGAAGAAAACATCAATCCTTCTTAAAAGAGTTGGCATGAATGAAGAGTCTGTTTGTTCAATATCCTACACCAAAATGAAAATAAACAAATTTGAATGAAAGAAACACTAATAGAAATCATGACCGCACAAACTAAAGAAAATACCCGTAAGAAGACCTCGCAAATTCTTCTCCTTCTTTTCCTTACACATTAATGGTTTGGTTTCACTTTTTCAAAAACAAATACAAAAACAAAAACAAAAAAACTTCACATGAAGAACTCATTATGTCAACTAATTGTGAGTCTTTTTGGGCACGTTTCTTTGGTTTACGTAGCCAGCATTTCTACTGGTGAAAGTCCATATAAAACTTATGCATAGCAGCTTAAAAAGACATGAGGTCCAATGCTTCTTTGTCCCTCAAGATTAATGTGGTCCACTCTATTCTGATTTCACACTATTCAAAAAATTTAAAAGTGTACATACCATTCTGGTTGGTTAGTTGGAAAGTACCAAGGTTTGGTGTTGGATGCCAGTATGATATGTTACTGGAAGTAGATCCGCAACACGGGAATGGTGGTACCAAGGGAGACAAGAACAATTGAAATCAGGTGGGTGTTAGATATGAGCAAATGGGGAACTTTTTCCAAGGACACCTTGTATCCATTTTGCACATTCTGTCCAATTAAGGTAGAAATATCATAAACCGGGACACCTCCAAGAATTGAGCCATAGGTTCCTACTGAAACCGTGTTGCAGATTGACCTTCAAGCTGACTTTCAACCACTTTTGGGGAGATTGTCATACTTCACTTTTTGGGTTGGACAAAAAGAGTTCAAAATTTCAAAGACAAATTGCCACATGTCGTTTCCACGTTGATTGAAACCCAAGTGAATCTTACATGGAAATTACATTTTGGCACTCAAAGTGTTGAACCAGAAAGTGAGGTAGTGTAGTGTCAACCAAGTAACTTCTTGTGTTTGCACTATTTTTAGTATAATGATGGGACAACCTATCTATTGATTTAGGGTCAACCCAAAATTAGTTTAAAAAAAATCAAATCTTTTTCTATTCGAGAAAAGAAATGGAATCACTTTGTCTATTTGTGATTTCTTCTTCTCTGTATAGAAAAAATAAGTCCTTGATCAAACTTCCATTTAAAAAATGCAAAACACGTTGTTTTATTGGTTTATGGTAATTCTACCTTACTTGAAGAAGAAAAAGAAAACCTCAATGATTATTTCATTTCTTGCTAGGTGGGCCGGTGTTGGAGCCCCTCCGACACGATCATTTCAATGGTGGAACCCTTGTAAGGAGCATGCATTCACAACCCTACATTATGAATTTTTTTTTTAACACAAGTGAAAAGATTATATTTGTAAAAAACATGTAGAGATTGTGGCCTTTAAATTTAAATTAATTCAAACAAATGTTTTTTGGTACAAAAGTGGGAAGTCTCTGTTCATCTCAAAATAGAGATTGTTGCTTGTAATGCAGATGAAGGGATTTGGGATGCGATTATTTATGCTTAGCATTTGGCAAGATAACTCGATTAAGTGAACATTTAAGTTGACACTTACCTATTGTAGTGTTTTGTTAGCTTATATTTGTCACTTTCTTTATCGAAGTACCTCTTTTCTACTACCATAGTACATAATTGAATTCCGACGTAGGATGTCAAATATTTAATTCTGTTCTAAAAATGGATTCAACACTTGTAATTTTCTTATACACTTTTTTTACTTTGAAAAAGTGAAAAACTTTCATAAATTTTTGGCCAAATTGATCATATGCTACTATAGTAAAGCGTATCGTATAACACCCATCAATCGTTCTGCATTTTTGGATGAAATCAAAAGTGTAATATCAAGGATTAAATACTATCAACTTGTCTAAGATTAAAATCATTAAAACCATTTTTTAATTAAAAAAAGCATTGAAAAAAAATCAAAATCAATGAATTTTTTAAGAAAATCAGTAAGTAATTCACCAAAATCTTGGATCTTTTTGTTTTTATCAAAAATTAAAAAGTGCCTTTTAGTATGTTTAATGAGTCCCACCATAGCTGGAAGCAGATTCCGAGTGATTGCATGCGTTGACATCCTAAGTAGGAAACTGCGGAGCAACTTCCAAGGCTTTATAAAACCTCCGCTATGTATGGAATTGTGGAACTCTTTGTCAAGCCCACAAGTTGGAGTGGGTGAGTGGGTGAGTGCACTTTGAGCTTTTTAGTCAGCCGGTAAGTTAGCCGCTCTTCACTCTCCCTGGGGCCGAGTTTTGGAACCGACCCAGTATTCTATTCAAATTTTATCTCAACATAATTTGACTTTCTATTTATGTTTCTGGGAATTTACAGGTTTATAGACTTTCGTTTTTTAATTCAAAATGAAAATTTTATTTTTAAAGTTTGAATAGAGAAATTCGCAAACTCACAGGACCAGTGGTGCACAATTGCATCCCGTATCCCGTATAATTAAGATATCCGAGAAGTCCCTCACACAAACTCAAGAGAGGTGTGTTGGGCTAACATTGGGAGTTCATAAGGCTCTTGTGGGCCATGAGGTTCAAGGTTCAAACCTTGGCGGCTACTACTATTCTACCTTGTGGTGCATTGATAGGCGGGCCCCGGCGGCGTACTCGGTGGGGTGCCTTGACACGGGAGCAGATTCACTCACCCTACTTTACTTACCGGAAATATAACTTATCCGGTTTTTATTTTTGGAGCCCGACACTCCTACTTTTAATGTCCCATGAGCCAGAATCTTTAATGACGCAGTACCGGAGCTTGAGATTTCAGGACTTTACGAATTTCTCTAATGAGTGGTAACAATTTTCATTGAGAGCATCCGCACTCTGCCTCGCATTAGCAGGCCGCGATCACTGTTGGCGGGGGCGGGCATAAATGGCCCCCCACCAGAACTCGGGCAACGATTACTATAGCTTCGGCCTCGTCAAATTTCTTGGACGCCTCGCCATTGTTTAGAGTGTGTGAGTACTTTGAGCGCGCCAAAATGACGGAATGTTTTTGGGAGATTTGGTCTATTTGTAGTTTCGGATTAGGTCCTGGTTTTTTTAGTTGCCATTGTGGCATCGTGGTGGGGACCCGATCAACAATTTTCTCGTCGCTAGGTTATTATCTTGGATCAAGGGCGTATCAGCCCCTCGAATCTTGGTTGTTTAGCCTCCTCCCTCCACAGTTTACAGAGGGTGGGTGAGGGAGCAATTGTTTGGCGAGTCCTAGTTGCACTGTAGAACCCTCCAAACATCGTTTAGTGAGCGCTGGGTAGCGAGGTCGGGTGCGGATGCTCTGAGTGCAAGGAGAAGGAAAAAAACAATCGGTCCGGATCCCAAATGAAGGACGGTACGTCAGAAAAGTTGGGCCAAGCTATTTTGGTACCATTTTGTTTTTTTTTTCGTACATACTGAAAAATCAATTGCAAAGAAAATAAAATACAAAGCCACTACAACATAGACCACTGCAGGACAGAAGGATTTGAGTACCATTTTGACACCAAACGCCGCATACATGTCATTTTGGTGTGATTTTATCCATACTAGGTTGGTATGGAGGTTGGCACCAAATTATCTTAATTGCATTTCAATGCACGATCATGGCACCATGTTCACATGCCTTGAAGTTCCTTCAAGGCTAATGAGAGTGGGAGCAAGCTTCCATCTGACTAAAATTCTACTACTAGTGGAAAAATCTCGTTGATATACCAGTTAGAAGGGAACTCCTTCGCCAAAGCCACTTGCTTCTCGTCTCCACATTTGTGAATGAAAATGTAATTTTGGGTCGGTAGAGAATGGAAACCTAATTCTCCTTCAAGAGACCATCGATTCTTTTTTACAAATATATTTTACCATATATTTTATGCTCAAGACCTAGAACTCTCACTATGAAATGGATTTGGACTACAACAATATCTTGCTATGGTGTGAAGTGGTTGTGATGAACACAACCACAAGCTAGTGTCAAGTTTAAGCTATGCCCAAATTCATAGCGTTTAGATTGTTTGCTACAACATTTTGACCATTAAGATTGACACATTTTGATTCTATGCTATAATTAATAATGATATATGTTTTCTTTCATCTTGTACCTACTTCAACTAAACTTGGATTTTTTTAAACAATGGTAAGTAGGTTTTTATTTTGTTTTATTTTATTTTAGGATTTCTTAGATATTCAACGTAATATAAAGAATCAAATTGACAAATTGTACAATGCTAAAAATTTATGTTTAAAATACTGAAATTCTATTAATCTAGTTTAGCAAGGTGCAAAAAAAACATTCTCTTTACTTCAGATGCAATATCTTGCAATCTATATGGTCAAAGTTGATGTAACGTTTACCATATATTTTGAACCGTATAACGTACACTCAAAGATGATATTTTGGAGGGTGTGTGACTTTAAAGTTAAATAGAATTTGGGCTAAATTTTCTAAAATGAAAATGAAAATGTTCAGCAATGACCTATTTCAACACTTCTCCATTTCAATCTTTCATGTCAAGAACGGGCTCACACATAATTGTTCTGAGTTTTATAAGTGAAAGTGGCTTATCCATGGACAATATATTTAAAACAAAACTTTATGCGTTAATATGAAATGTGGTACATTGATCATGATCAAAATATATACACTAAAAGAACATGAATAAGAGGAAACATTTCAAAAAGAAAAAGAAAAAGAAATAGGACAACAAACTTCCAAACACAAGAAATACCGCATAGTACATGAATTGTATTTGTAAGTATTTGCAATATTTTGGTGTTTTGTACATAAGTAGTTTGATGGCAAATCATTTCAATTTTTCTTTTATCTTTTTCTAGTAGGTGTGGTATACAAGGAGGCACATCTAAACTTGGTTATTCAACTTCAAATACCTCACGGATTAACCCCCAAACGTCCTCACCCCTTTCCAAATTCGGCAGTTTTGCAAAGATGCATCATAAAATGAAACTAAAGGGGTATTTTTGTACTTGATGTAGCAATAAAAGTTGTACATTATAAAATTTAGATTCTATCCATGTGGATAGATTTGCGATTTGCGATTTGCAATTTCATCAATATTTTTGTATAAAATTTGAAACTTAAAATTTGTAATTCTTTTGTAATTTGATTACAAATAAAATTTTGACAATTTGTACATGAAATTTGTTGTGATTGGTTGAAATGTGATACTCTAAGTGTAGTGATTTTTGGAGATTTTTTGGTTGCTTAATTTTGTGAGTTAACTATTTTACTTTACACTGAAATCTTCAAAAATTTGGGTGAATCACTACAACATGAAATGAGGTATAAACATTTCACAAATTATCCTGATTTTTAATTGGATCACACATGCATGAAGCTAACTTCCCATAAAATACATAGTAAAAAATTCATACCGCAGAAAATCAATGACGGATGAAAAAATTGTGTTTCATTTTGTACATCATCCACTTTTTGGACGGTTGGACGCTTAGGGATTAACGGATATGCCAATTGCAAGAGAACCAGTGTCCCATTTTAGGTTGGCTGGGCACTAAAGGGTTAAATGGCCATTTGTGTCTTAAACAGTCCATGGTAACTATTTTTTTATTTAAAAAGAAATGTTATTTTGGATCATTAGGACCAAATTCCTACGTGTGAAAAAAATCAAAAATCAAAAAATAGGGTGAGGGCCATGAACATGCGGCTGTGGTCGTTGAGAGTGGGGGCCAGAGTGGCGAATGATAGCACATAGAAAACCCCTCCGTCCATGGCATCATGGCTTGCAAGTCTAGTCAGACAAGCCATGATGTTCAGTAGTAAATGACCCCTTTGTTGGTTTCTGTTCAGGCTCTAACTTATATTCAGCTCTGGACGGAGCACCTGGCCTATTTCTACCTAAAACCCACCACCCACCGACACGGTTTTGTTTTGACAAATTTTTGAACATTTTGAAAATTTTGAGTTTCGAAAAGTGTTCATAGCATAATAGAGTAGTGGGAGCCAACACCCTTTTGCAATGGGACCACATTTAGTTACAATGAAAAATTAAGGGCCGCTTTACACTTCACTGGAGAAGTACGTGCACCGGTCGGTTAACCTTTAAAGGTTCAGATTGGGATTTCGGCCAATATTATATGGCTGTATTTCATTGTATTTGGAATGGTTCTACATCTTCTATGAGTTTCATATCAAAAGTGAAGTTAAAATTCATGTCTACATAGTCTTAAAAGCTATTGGGATCTCAGTATGGAACTTTCTGCTTACAACAAATGTTAAATATACAGCAACGTATATTCTATGCCCTAAATCCTTTAAGGGTTAAGAATTTCAGCTCAAGACATAGTTATTTGAGGTTAGGGATGGTATGTTGGAGAAGATGAAATAAAGGATAAAACAATGCTTTGAAGTTGAAGTTGGGAGGCCAAGTTTCTTGTCCAAAGCTTTGAGTTGCCCAAGAAACTTAACCTCCGGAGAACTCCCCTTCAAAAAAGTGTTGCCACGTTGGTAACTATGTCATTTTTTCATTCATGTACAAAGTTCTCTACCTGAGGGCTCTTGACTATAGTGTAATCTACATCTCGACAAGAGTGTTACTCTCGACAAATTATATTTTTGAATTCTTTTAGAATTCATGATCAGTGGACTTCTCCACTGTAATGTAAAGCGGCCCTAAATATACATGGCAATGACACGGAAGTCCAAAATTTATGAAATACAAATGATATAGAAAAGTGGATTTAAGTGAAGATCCTCTTTCCATTTAGTTTTCAAAAGGGTGCGCCCTATTGCAATGCTCTATGATGCTATATTGGTGGAGCAAATAAGTTTGAACGGGAGACCCGTTTTCATTCAATATGTGGTAGGAAAACAACATTTTTGATTTAGCCATATATCTTCTTTATAGAAAATACTACTTATCCTTTCAAAGTCACGGTAACTTGAAGACTTATTTTATACATATTTCAATTTTTTTTATTTTAAAGTTTCTCAAATGGCATGGAAATGAAACAATAATTAGGTCATAACATATATTCTTGCAATTGCTGACAATAATTTTAGAAGAAGAAGTTAGTTTAATATGCCCTATGTCTGGAAATAACTTTCCTAATTTTTGGCATATTTGCCAAAAAAAGCCATCTGAATACTCAAAAGATGGTTAATGTTTAACCCTTTGACGCGCCAGCGTCCATATCCTGGACGCCGGATGATTTCTGAAGCGTCCTTTCACTACGCACGGTGATGTTTTTCATCCATTCAATTTCTTTTTTAATTCTTTTGCTAGTCGACTAGCATTTGTACAGTATGGATCTTCAAAATAAGATATTGAGAATTTTTGAAAAATAGCAAATGTGGTTTATGTCAAATTTCATTCTTAATTCAAAAAGTGAGGCCCTAAATATGATTTTTTGTAATAAGTAGAATCAAATAGTGAAAACCATACCATCTTGTAGTGCATGTTATTCCAGTTTCATTACAATATTTTAAACATTTTTAATGTTAATTTTGGATTTTTAATTGAATTTCAAGAGAGAACCATGAAAAATAAATTAAAAAATATTGATAATAAATATGATGAACACAACCGTACAGATGTTATCTTTACATTGATATTTATAACTTTGCTTTGAACATCAACTCCATTTCAGTTTTTAAATCAAACATTCTATAACGAATCTTTGAAAACAATGTTCAATCGGGACCTTAAAGGGTTAATATTCCCTTTGTCCCATAATAGGTGATGCTTTTGAGAATAAAAAATTGTCTTAAATTACTTCATGCAAATCATTTACTCAATTTGAAATTGTTTTACAAATTCTAACAAAGCAAAATCACAAGACATTGTATCATTCATTAGCATGTACTGTCACTGCTTTGACTCTATAGTAGATGGTGTGGAATATTTCACACCCAACAATATTTCATTAGTAGCTAAGTGGACAGGTGGAGGCTCTAGATGATGAGCAAAGTGCATAAAGGAATGGGCAATGGACATGAAGGCTACTGAATGTTATGATATGCACATGAAGTGCTTTTTGTCTGTGAAACTTATTTTTGCTCATGTGTAGAACCCTGCACTTAGTCCATATCTCTTCTTAATTTTTCTAGAACCACTCTTGAGATGGTTACAAAGAGGGGAAAATCGATACACATTTGGTACATCTAAAATAACAATTAGTTCTGCAGCATTCGCAGACGATCTAGCAGCTATATCAAATAACACAAAATCACTACAAATACAACTAAAAAAAATTGACAAATTCTGTGAATGGGCAGGCATGGACTTGGGAGTTACAAAATGTGTTGTCACCGGTTGCCCAAATAAAACCAAAATGCAACCAAATAAATTTAAAACCCACATGACAAATCAAAAAATTAGTCACAGAGACCAAACACTACCAGTACTCCATCAAAATGAACGTTATGTCTACTTGGGCATACAATTAGTTCCATGACTCAAATGGAAACTCCAAACACATATCACCACAACTAAAATAATAGACCAATGTAAACAACTATCAAAATGCCCTGCTACTATCAAGCAAAGAATCAATATGGTGGACACAGTAATTAGAGCAGGCATAGCCTACAGCTTCTTTGTAGTGCCATACTCACTACCAACTATTAAAAAACTTGACAAGAAAATTATTGCAATCCAAAAAACAATATGTGGACTACCTAAAAGCACTGCAAACATAATAACTCAACAACCTCATGATTTAGTCGGACTAGAAGCCTTCTCTCTAAAAAATGCCTACCTTAGATGCATTGGTGAACAACTTCGAAATACACTTAACGACAAAGGAAGACTAGGAATAATATATGAAGGACTAATACAACAACAAATATAACATCCACAGACTAATACCTGCTATACAAACATTTGAAACAGAAGTAGTCTGGTTATACCAAAGATATAAACACAAAAACAGCAAAAAAGGTTCAATAAAAACACCACACCATACCATTCCAACTAACATTCTAGACACACTAATAACAACATTTAATATAACACACTCATACTTTTCCTCACCACTAACATGTTCCATGAAATCCACCCAATTCCACTCAACATTCGCCAGAGACAAGATTTTTGGCTCACTAGGGACAACCTTTCAATACAAATGGAAAGGTATCGGATATGCCCACCCAAATGACGCCGAAACAACACAACAAGCAAGACTTGCAGCAAAACAAGACCCAGAAACTGTCACCATTTTGGCAATCCTAGACACCAACTGGTACCAAAATTTATCACCATACAATGGACCCTTTCCGGATACGCACGCCATTATACATTTGCCGCGGACACCATTACATACGACGAACCAAAAATAACACTAGAACCCAACAAAACCCGAACCGAACCACTTGCAATACACATTTGGTGCATTCACCATCAAAACAACAACATTGGCACAATCAACCAAATAAACTCCATAAACATAACGATAGAAAATTTACAAATTTCGCAATACCATACACAAACAGCATCACCTACACCGCCGAACACAAAAGTTAACAAAAGCACAAAATGGAACAAACTACTATACCCACCACACAATAATCTACAAAACATTGACTTAATATCCCTACCAAACTTTGAAATAAACACTAAACTAAAATTTCTACCACAGTACAGCTACTACATAGATGGTTCCTTTGTACCACCCAAAGAAGCTGATGATGACCATTCGAAAAATGAAAAAGCAAGATATGGAATATACAACCCATCTAAGCCAGATGTACAAATATCAAAAAGACTGCCTAGACTACAAACATGCTTCAGAGCATAACTAATGGCCATACATGAAACACTTTCACTGATCACCACTAAGTATATAAACGAACATGCACATATCTTTACAGACTGCCTCAATTGTATACACGTTCTAAACACACAACTAAAACACCCAACCCAACAAAACAACCACGTTGATAGAACCATATTAAAAGAAATGGTAGAAATGCTGAGAAAGCGAACACAACCCACCACAATATACAAAGTAAAAGCACACGCTAAAATCAACGGAAATGAACACGCAGACCAACATGCAAAAGAAGGTACCATGAAAAGAAGTTATTAATTTGCAGCAAATCCACACGAATTTGCACATACCACACCGTACTACTTCCAAAAAGACACATGGCCCGGCCGTAACAAACGACTCGACAAAGGTCCAATTAGATGTTTGGAAACATACATAAAGAAATATAATCGCGAAAATAACTTAGAAATCCTTGCAGAAGACTTTCCCAACATTAACAAATGGACAACAAACTCCATCATCGATAACGAAATGTCCAATGACTTTTGGAATAATCCAGAAATAACAAACGCACAAAAAACAAGCATACTAAAATTTAGAACCGGTCAATACATGGGTAACGCCAGAAAGCAATTAATTTTTGGCATACAAAGATTCTCCTCAAAAACATGTCCCATCTGTAACTCACAAGATGCAGATACATGACTACATATACTTTTACTATGCAAACAGCACCACATACACGCACTAAGAACCAAAAGACACAACAAAGCGGTATGGGAGTTAAGAAAATTAATACTATCCTCGCATAAATCCAGATGCTACACTCTCATGAATGCGGGCACATTCAACAATAATCCACAAGAAAACACAGTTCCTCCATGGCTATTACCATGTACTTGCGATCAACAAAGGTGTTAATGTAATGCCAGATTCAAACCAGATATACTATGCATTAAAGGCCTTCCATACCAAAGTCCACCTCCTCTAAACCCCGATGATAACCTAACCATACAATTTATAGAATTCACATACACAAATGACAGATTCTCACCAGAAACAATTGGCAGGAAAATTGTAAAATTCCAACGTTTAATTAATGACATCATACATCAAGGTTGGAAAGTAGATCCTATCATAGTCATCACAGCTGGAGCCAAAGGAACCACACATGTCCCCTCAATGAAACAACTAGAAACAGAATTCAACATTTGTGAAACCTCCATAAAACACACATTCAAAGCAATTAATACCATTGCCATACAGTATGCCGGATCTATCCTTTTACATAAAAGAAGTATAGAGAATAATCAACTAGTACCAACATAATAGTACAATAAAAGAGGGAGGGTAGTGGTGAAAACCACTGCTAGCCACTCTTTTCAAACAACTAGCTCAACTTGTCTCAGGGGATAGGACGGGCCGGTTGATTGGTACAAACTTTCCTGCCATGATAACTCACTAGCAGCACCAAGCCATGTGCACCACACAACTGCTTAACGAGCCCAATTGGTTTCGAACCCGGACCACATAAATGTGATACAACGCCCTTCACCAACCAACCAAAGAACTCATGATATGGTGATAATACTTAGCTCTAGACATACCTTTATGCAAACTAGCACTCAACCATCATTACTTCACTTTTATCCTTTGTTACTGTTACTGTTACTTTGTTTTGGTTACTATAGTGTCCATCCTCGAAAGGGGAGAGTAGTATTGTTCCAAGGTCCCTTTGTCCGGTGGGCATCGGGGCTTTGACATTACGAACGGACACTTTATTCACGCCGGCCTTGTAAAAGGGTGGATGTTTCTATCTATCTATCTGGAACCCTGCAACTATTACAACCAATTACTCCAAAATATAGCCATACTCAAAGAAAATGGCAGTATCAATCTCTGAAGTTGCTGTAGAAATGCTAGCTCTGTATGAATTGCAATATCAATGCTCTGGTTGCTCTCATGTACGTATCCTCTAATTACTCTTCAAAAAATGTAGTATTATATTCAAAAATTTCAGTATCATACTCAAAAATTGCAGAATCATGCCACATATCACATGCCACACATGGATATGATAAACATCAACTCAAAATCATTTTAGTTTGTTTAATATTTTGATTTTTTTTGAAAGCATCATCTGATGGAGGGAGTGTGTCACTCATTGTCCGTCTTGTTTAAAATGGGTAGGGCTCACTTCTGAAATATAAAACATTGGACAAATATTGCCAAAAAGAAATGAAAAAAGAAAAAGAAAAAGAAAAACTAAACTAGGACAGTTATTTTTAGACAAAGGGAGTAATTGGAACTATACTTGATTTTGAATCCCAAGTTCCCTGTATTAAGTTAGTGCGTACAAACAATTGGCTTGCTTTTGTATTTTATAAAAAAAATAAAATGCATTAGTCATACATATGATGCCTAAGGGGTGAATGTGTTTGAATTAGGTGTAGGTACCTTAGAGTAGGGCCACCCATACCCTCAAAGAGTCTCTCACACTCAAGAAGTAGATGAAAAGTGTCAAGGGCCCTTCCAAAATGCCTCTTGACTTTGGATCCTAGCGTGTTAGAAAATGGGCCTTCAAATCACTATTTAGTTGACTACATCCTCACATTCTACTTGCGACTGGTCCATTGACTATTTGTGGCGCACTTTTGATATGTGAGGGGCGTGCAAGGGTGGGAGAGTGTGAGTGCAAGGGCCCTTCAAATATAGATGAATAATTAGAGAGAGTTAGTCCTAGCGTGCATGGGTGGGAATGCTCTTACATGCAATTCGATTGCATTGACATTTATGAAAGTAGGACAATAGACAATTTTAAAATCATGAACCATGAAGAATCTTAGATACTAAAACCAAATCGGGAAGCCCTTTTCTTGTAGGAAATGCTGACCAGGCGCTCAGCACCCCATCTCAGCCTTTTTGTTCAATTCATTTAAAAGGGCGTACACAACATGGAAGCCCAACAACACTTCTCAATGTATGGCGCTTTAGCGAGGTGTTTGTCAAACGCCGTCAAAAGCAGCCCAGGTTCACATCAACCTAAGTATCCAACACTGAAGGCAGCCAGGCCGTGTGTGTTGTACGTGTGTACTCATGTGCCTGACCACGGGGCATGATGTTGTATATTTATTTTTTTATTCCAGTGGGTGCTGTGCACATGTGATAAACCCCTTATCTGCTTTAGTGACACAGCTTACCGGCATTGGAATTGTCAAAGGTGATAGTGTTCCTGAAAAGCTCTCTGTATACCCTAGTACCATCGCCAAAAATTAATTTATAAAAAAAAAAAACGTAAAAGATAAAAAATTATGGGGACCAAAAAAAAAAAGTATAATAAATTATTTTTAGCTGGATTTTTCTCTTTCTAAGCTATGTTGGACCATTTTAATCATTGTTTTTTGGGCTAAAGAACAAATACAAAGAAATTTGTTTTTCTGAGGAACAAACCTTATTTTTCAAAATAATAAAAAATAATAAAATAATAAAAATATTATATATATATATATATATATATATATATATATATATATATATATATATATATATATATATATATATATATATATATATATATATATATATATATATATATATATATATATATATTGGAAGCGACCCTACTATGGTACTACGGTAATTAGGCCAATGATTTTTTTAAAGTTTTAAAAGCCAAAAAGCACCAAAACTAATTGGAATGCACCCAGCCTTAAGGAGAAAAGTGAAGAAAAGATGAACCAAGATGCATTTTTTGAAAACAATTTGGATGAAATCATGAGATTCAAATGAAACCCAGCCAAATATGTGGATGAATAGATAGTTCTATCCAAAATAGAGATGAATATTAAAATATTTCGGTACATCATTTTATTTTATGTCACCACTTTAGCAGTTCTTCAAATACCGAAGAAGAAACATGTGACGTTTTGTAACCACTACACCATGGAATAAAATGTCCATAGTTTCCAAAAAGAACAGAAAAAAACAAAAAAAACAAAACAAAAAAAATCAAAATCCCTGCTGTATAATCAGGGGGGAGTTTGGACCCATTTTTCAGCTTGAGCAGGCACATGGGCCACCAGAACTAGGGCTCAGAATGTACCCACCATGATGCTTGTATCTCAGATTTTTATGTTGATCATGAGGTCTGTTGTACTTTTAAATGCATTCAATTAATATGCTCTCGCAACCCACTTGCTGGCGCAGGGAGCTGTGACCCCTTGACCGTTCCGAAGAAATTCCATCGTATTTTGACCCCAAGGCTCTTAGTTTCTTGTATTCACACTAGTAGGAAATGTGTCGTTTTTTCACTTACTATAAATGAAAAAGGAATGAATCCACGCTGGGCACATGGGTTGTGTGAGTGTTGGTGAGTGGTTTTGGTCACAAGAAGTTAGAAAATATAAGCATGATATTTAGCCATTGTTCACTGTTTCCATGAAGTGGGGAATGAAAAACAATAGGTCTGCTAGTAGTGTCAATATTGCACAATCCTTGATCATAAGAGCATCTCCACTACATTGATTATTGCCATTACTGTGAGCCACGGTAATTCAGTGTTCTCACACTAATTGTGGTATTAGAAACAAAGTGTGACATAGTAATTGAGAATTCTTACAATAAGTAGTAAGGATTGTGTGTAAAGTCTCACACTAATTGAGAATTGGTGGGAAATCTCATGCTAATTCTGTGACGCCTAGTAATGAAAACAATTGGTGTAGCACTTTGGATAGCTCTTTGGCTTTGGAAAAACATACGTGCATGGGTTGGTCAACTATTTATTTAGAGGGAGACACTGAATACTACAACCCAGTTCACGGCCCTCAAAACGACTCAAGGCTAGTGTCATCTTCTCTTCTTCAGTGCACATCATGATAGCACAATGCATGCGTGGTGACTTGTAAGTACCTTACTATTTTCACATTGAGTGATGTTGATGGGGAACATGATGAAGTCTCAATTTTTGAATGACCTTCAAAGTGCAATTCAACCTTGTTGGTGGAGATGCTCTAACATTCTTGAGCTGCCATGGCTTAGTTCCTGTTCTACTATTGAATTGTTCAATGAACAATTGTTCAATTGAACAATGATGCCTCTAGAGTAGCACTCAACACCTTCAATTCAATATTTTTCTTGATGGGAAGGGACCGACCAGGCAGCTTGTGGAGAACTTTAGGGTTGCATGATGACGAATATATCATGCAATAAGAAGACTTTGTTGGCACAAATAAGAGCATGACCTTTGCACATGCGGATGGTCAACCATGTGAGAATTGAATGGAACTCAGGGACCATGTTTTCATAGTTTTCTTCTGATGGAATGAACCAAATGAATTTCTTTCTTTCTTTTCATGTTCCTAGATTTGTGTGTTCTAGGATGCAATTTGTAAATGAAAGCAATTAGTGGTTTGGTTTTGGCACAAATGTGTTAAAGCACATACATTTTTCTTTCTATGTCGTTGATGCAAAGTGGCTCTCAAAAGAAACACGTGCATCAGAATTTCTGTTTGGAGGGGAGTTTCTGACAGTACAATTCTTCACAGTTTTTGTTTAACACTTTCTGAAATGTCTAAAGCTCATTCACTAGTAGGAAATGTGTCGTTTTTCACTACCTATAAATGAAAAAGGAACAAAACCACACCATGCACATGGGTTGTGTCAGTGCTGGTGAGTGATTTTAATCACAAGAAGATAGAAATATAAGCATAATATTCATCCACTGTTCACCGTTCTCACAAAATGGGGAATGAAAAACGACAGGGATTGTTACAATTATGAGTATTTTGAATTACGTCTTGTTAGTCAATGAACATTGCACTCACTAAAAAATCAAATCAGCAACCTGACAAGTAATTGGGTTTCAATTTAAATAACTGATATATCGCTGCATAGCGTGGGCTTCTTACTGTATTTTAATTAACGATCTTCACTTCTCTCAGCAAACATAACATTCTCGAGGAGCTGCTTCAACACCTTCAATGGAAAACGAATCCAGATTCATTTTATGCACAATTTCATGTGGCAGGCTCCTGCAAAAGTTACAAAAAGAAAAGCGTTGGCCACTCACTGATTAGTGCCATGCATGATCTTTATAACGAATGTCCAAATTTTGAGCATTTTTTTTGGTTGCCATCTGCAATGGAGGACAACTGCGCGCTGAAGAATGTTATGAAGATTGGACACAAACAAATAGTACACTAGCCAATTTAATGCAAAGGTTGAATCAAAGTCACTCCCATCAAGCAAAACGAAAAAGTTCCCAAACTATGTTGAAACAAGAAATGACACAATTGAAATAACTACAATAATAGAAAAGGTGGCACTACTGAGGAAGATGCCCAGGTAAATGGCCAGCACTGGCCTAAAATTGAACAACATTACTTCGATAATTACTTCGATAGTGCCCTCTTTTCTACTAGTGAATGAGTGTACGAGAGATTGTGAGATATCCAAGTAATTGCAGTAATTGTGATCACTTGGACGCTCTTGAAATCCTTCCCTACAGTCTCTTGCACACCCATTTCAATAGAGAGTAGTGTACTTGTATTGGACGATTGAAAAAAATGAAGTTTGAGTCAAAATTGCAGTTTTGAAAATGACAAAATGCTCAGAACATATGAGCAATGAGGGGATTTCATGTGAAGACCTAAATTGTTGCCTCATAAGACCAATGTCATACTTAGAGTACTCAGTCATACATGACTTGCATTCTTCATGCAACATTAAAACTCATGACCAATTGTTACATTGGCAGATTTCAGGGGGCCAACTTTGGGCAGGCATCCAAAATCTAAGCCAAGATGGTCATAAATACTACACAAAAATGGCAAATTTCACAGTGCCAAAATGTGCTTTTTAAAGTGTCCGATGCTCTAACATAACATTCTTAAGCTTTGGACTTTGTACTCCTACTAGAGTTTTCAAGATTTCTCTGATGCTCTTGGATGTTCTTTATTTTTCCATCTTAAGTTTGTCTTATTTGCTTGATTCTTACTAAATTCCCTCATAAAATAGCAAAAGTCATCTTTCACTCCATGTTCAAAAGAAAGTTATTGTATCAGTAAAAAGCCAACCAAGTAGTAGGCAGTGCAGTACCCTACTACTTAAGAATGTAATGAAAGTCTATTGATTTGAGGTCACCCATATTTTAGTTGGCGAATTTTTATTGAAATCTTGATTTTGAAAGTGTATACATGTGCACTAGAAAAACGTGCAAATAAATGGATGAAATTGCCAAAGCCCTTGCAAAAATATACTAAAATCAGAGGGAAAAGGAGGTCCCATATTTGAACCTAACTGCTTGTGCAGGGAGGGCCATGATCCTGTTTAGTTTGTAAGAAATAGACTCTCGACTCCATCGTTGTTGAAAGCTCCTTAACCCTTAAACGTACCACTCCTTTGTAGGAAAGTCAAACTACACAATTTAGCCTTCAAGATTTATCAAAATATATTTTGTAATATTTTTCATGCATGGAATTGAATGTTTCCTATCAGTCTTCAAATTTTCAGATTTTTTTGATTTAATACGGCCTTTTTAACAAAAAATTTAGTCAAATACTTCAAAAAATAATTTTTATTACAAAAAAGCTTTAAAAAATTAATATTTTTTTGGGAGCAGGTACAAATTACAATGGAGAATCACATGATATGTTTTCCATAGAAATTTTTTATTTAAATTTTGAAATTCGAAAGGTGAACATCCTATGTAGTGTAATTCAAACCTTGAGCTACAAAGCTTGCACAAGCAATAAAATACTCAATAATTGGAATTTTTAAGATTTGAAAAGTGGAGTTCAAACTAGACTTAATAAACTTCATTTTCTTAGTTGGGTGTATTAGCAACAAAAGTCGTCTTCAAGATCAAAATTGGGTTTGACCAACAAACGTCTAGAAATTGGATACCTGGACGTTTAGGGGTTAACCCCTACACGTTCAACTGTGCAGAAAGTGGACGATGTAAAGAATCAAACATAGTTTTCTCATTTGTCATTGATTTTTTTGCGGTGTTGATTTTTAACAATATATTTAATGGGAAGTTGGCTTCATGCATGTGTGATCCAATTAGAAAGGGGATGATTTGTGAAATTTGTATGCCTCATATTCATGTTGTAGTGATTCACCCAAAATTTTGAAGATTTAAGTGTAAAGTGCTCTTAAAAAAGTGCTCTTAAAACTCATAAAATCAAACAACCAAAAAATCTCCAAAAATCACTACACTTACAATATTACATTTCAACCCATTACACCAAATTGTCAATATCTTATTTGTAATCAAATTACAAAAGAATTTTCAATCTTAAGTTTCAAATTTTATACAAAAATATTGATGACAACAATCATAGATTTTACCATATAGATAGAATCAAAAATTGATAATGCACAACTTTCATCATGTATCAAGTTCAAAATATCCCTCTTAGTTACATTTTATAAGACATCTTTGAAATTCTTCAAATCTGGACGGGTGAAGACGTTTAGTGGTTAATTTTTGCCTGCATTGCATAAGGTATTTTAGCCCTTCTACTATTGACGTCAAAATCTTGGTCACTATTCTCAAATTACTGCAGCAGATTCAAAATCATGGGCAAGTCTACATCATCTTTAGCTAATGATTAGGTGAAGAGACATTGTATTAATATTAAAGCCTCTACAGTGCTACTGTTGAAAAGGGTGGACTCCACTAACTGCTAAAGAACCTTATGTGCTACTGATGTTTAACCCTTAAAGGTTTTAGGGCATAGTAGATACGTTGCCGTATATTTAACATTTGTTGTAAGTAGGAAGTTCCAAATTGAGATCCCAATAGCTTTTAAGACCATGTAGACATGAATTTTAACATCATTTTTTATATGAAACTCATAGGAGGTGTAGAACCATTTCAAATACAATGAAATACGACAATATAATACTGACCGGAATGACCAATCTGGACCTTTAAGGGTTAAAAGCATCAAGGAAAACCTCTCAATGCAACACTATAGAAGGAAAGTCACTCGGTAGTCTTCATTAACAGAGGAAAATTCATTAAATAGCATCAAATTTGAGAAAGCATTACTCATTTGTATGAATCATGGAACTTGTGAAGAAGTTGTTAATCTATTAATAGAAATTTCAATATAGGGGTTGCTTTCGGAAAACTCATTAAAGGTTGTGAAGTGACATATAAATAATAAAACTCAATGTTACTACTTTTACTCTTCACATGCCACCTCACAACTTTTAGCAAGTTTGCTGAAATAACCTCTACAGAGACTCCCCCTTATGATTTTGTTTGAGGCAACATATTGACAACTTGAAGTCGAGCTTGAAGAGAGAGTATCAGGGCTACATTTTCTCCACTAAAAATTTGCTTTTGTTAGTGGAGGCGCCTCATTCTTCACAAAATGGAACTGAAAATAATTATGCATCCTTAAAATAAAGCTAGAAAATAAAGGTAAAAATAAATTTGATCCTGAAAATAAGGTAGAAACTGCATTGCTGTGATTTTCAGGTACCGAGGATGATCTTTTTAATAGATCTAGACTCTCCATTTTTAAGAGGATTCCAGCACACACACAAAAATGTATTATGTTATGATTCTTCAAATGCTAAACAATGTCATAATCATGATCAATGTTGTATATGTACTAGTGAGGTACATTTACCTATTTTTATCCTACTCATGTTTTGGGAATGGTCATCTTTATGAAGAGACTACGTACTATAAGCAATTTCCTAAGGGTGATATTAGAAAAAGATATTGACACTTTCCAATTCATTCTTTACCGTGGTTGCTCATATGCTTAAAGTTGAGATTACATATGATAAATAACATTTTGTATAAGTTGGAAGATCAATATGTTCTTGTTTAATAATGCTATGTTCAAAATGAGGCGTTTGTGGAGAAGTCATGAAACGGGACAACATTCCAACCGCATATGTGATGTCAGGTCGTGAGTGGAGAAGGTGGAGCAATTTTCAAATCATTATATGGTAATAAGTTGGGTCCACCGTGGGAGCGTCTATATTTGAGCAAAGTCGTAACCTAGGATCCATAAAAATGGCTACCATACTGCAATCGGCCAATCTTAATATCGCTAAGTTATTTTAAAATACACAATTTATGACTGATAAAGATCCCATCGGTTGAGTAAAGAAATTTGATTCCAGATATAGGATCATGGGTCCCAAAAGACTCATGTTGAATTCTTTGCACAAAGATTATACTAACATTTCTATCATAAAAAAATTGCTCCCCATAATCAAGAGGTCATCAACATAAATGAGCAAAATAAAAATGAGGTGCCCCACATAAAACGAATACATGTTAGGATCAACTTATGTAGATGTCAAACCTTGTTGAACAAGTAAAGAGTTGATCCACCAATGCTATGTGCATAAAGATTGCAACAAGCCATATAATGATTTGTACAGTTTGCACATATTGTGTTATTTTTGTAGTCACAAAACTGGGAGGCTGGACAATATATATGTCTTTTTGAATGAATTCATTGAAGAAAGCAGATTTGATGTCCATATGTTTGATAGTCCAACCATGCTAAGCCGCAAGAGAGACCACGTTGCAAAGTGTTGTCTATCGAACCACCGGCGCAAAAAGACAATCTAGATCTTGTTGTCTTCTCTATTTTTGCCTTTAGAATGTCTTTTTGAAATCATTGATTGATCATTATTAAACAAGATCTAGCTATTGAGTTGATGTATAATAGCACAAAGATTCAACCTTGTTATGGAAATAATATCCCTGCCATTCCGTGACTTGGCATGTTATGTCATTTAACAAGGTTGTACTTTCACGTTAGTCCATTATTAGTCTAATTCTCAAAGCTTTCCTCTGAGAATTAATTCTTCAACCTTAATATTTCTAATCATTAGGCCAATTTCATTGGCGTATTACAATGCTAATTCTTTGTTGAGATAACAGTTGACTGTGTGTCTTTGGTGTCTCCATCGCTCTTGCATAGGAACAATTCTGTACCTGGAAATACAAGAGAAGTAATCAAAGATGAATCTAGAAAGGTATCAATACTAGAAACTCCGTTAGTCTGCAAATTAAGAACTCAATTTAATTCTGCTTTTGTAGCAGCATATTTCTGAAAGTAAACACTATGGTGCAAAGTGGAAATTTTGTTATAAATTTCAGATTTCATAGTCAAAAATTTCCAAGAGGCAGATCAAAACATTGGTCTTGATTTTTTCATTCATTTTTGCTTCTTGGTGGTCAATGAGCCAAGGACCCGCAAGAAAGGAAATGAGCCAAAACACGGCAAGAAAATCATAATGTTGCAATTCTAAGAGAATGGAGTAGATTCAATGAAATTTCTCATGCAAGTTTTGTGCCAGTTGACTGTATACAGAACTTTGTGAAAGCATTTTGTGATTCCATGGTGAACAAAGTGCCTCTGCAAGATTTGAAACTGATGGTGGCAGAAAGTCGATTAGAACCCTTCTTACCTGCTCTTGCAACCAACTATAGAACATGCAACCAAGTGTACAAACTTATCCTTAAGATCAAATTGTAGTGTTAAATTCTGAAGTCTAAATTTTTCACTTATCTTAAAAACACAAAGGTTGGATTTTGCAGATTAACTACCAAAAATGAAATCAGATTTTAACTTTAAGTTAAAAATGCCATTTGCATTGGCATAATGTCTTGTGATGACAATCGAGGCCATAATTTTAAAATTTTATTTGCAAGTTTTAGTACCTGAAAGTTATATGCTAAGTTTTGAATTATTTAATTTTGATAACCATGTGCTGAATGCCATTATCCAGTCCATTTTCAGCAAACAGAAGAAACGTACCTTTCTCCAGTTCTTGCTGCACTCCCGTCGGACTTCCGGCTCTGGTTTTTGGTGATCATTTCGTTCTGCTGCATTGATTCGCTCTAGAGACGCCAATTAGAACTTAAGTTTTGCTCCTGAAGATAGCTGCAAAGTAATCTACTCATATACTCATATCCAAGGCTCCAAAGATTGTAGAACAGATATTCAGTGCTACTTCACGATTAAAAGGCCTTAATCAACTGAAAAGAGTCTAATACTTTTGTTATAACGCAATTGCAGTTCGTTTCTTCAACAGAACATGGATTAGCGAATGATTTTAGGCTTGCAATTATAGTCTACATCCTTTCTGGAATCGTTGATACATGTCGATTTCCTTCCTAGAACGGTCATTAGTGTGCTACTAAGGAGAGCTCTGGACGAATCTAGAGAGGTCAAATTTTGAAATATCTTAAGTTATTTCAGAGTGCGAACAAGATTTGTGAATAAACACGAGGGGGAAAAATGACACATACGAGTACTATTGTTACTCCTTAGAAGAATCACAACTTCAATCTTCGACAGGTTTACCCCTGAAGGGCCAAGATTCAGGGTTTTAAGATGACCAATTCAATTGATCATATTGTGAAAAATATAATTCAGATGAGGTCAAATTTTATATCACCTAAATCGGCAAAGAACATTGCATGCGTTAGTCAATAGACAAATAAAATTGAACAAAAAAAAGTCCCTACATGACTTACCTCCAAACAGCTAAAAAAATAACATGAGGCCTAATTGTTCACATGTTAACTCGAGCTCCTGACCGCAAATTTGCCGCCAATTTCTGAACATGGTTTAGGGGGTGTTACGGCGCTTTCTTCCCATTCTCAATCTTCAGAGAATGGGTACGTGGCCTTTCTCCTTGATTTGTGGAGTACCTATTCTCTGAAGATTGAGAAGCTTCATTCTTCTCTTCTTGAGATGAAGAATGGGCATGAAGATTGAGAAGCTTCATTTCTTCTTCTCCGCAGCACATTCTCCCGGTTTGCTATTGTTCTCATTCTTCGTACTCATTTCAAGGGTGTCACGACATAGTTCGTGGAGAATGGCCACAACTGGCTCCTGAATTCTCTACCCAGGTTCTCAATCTTCAAAGAATCAACTTCTCGATAGAGCCCCTACTGAAGGTTACTATGACAACTAATGTGGGAACGATGACAACTAATGTTACCTGCAATTGTTCACTGAAGGATGGAGCTCGGGCATGGCCTCCATTCCAATCTTCATTATTCTTCCGTCCTCACAAACAACTTTAGTTCATAACTTTTAGTCTGTGAATGTCCCTGTTCAATAGCGTCCTCAATTTAGAAGTTTCAGCGTAGAAAGCAATTTCGCTGTTGTGATACAGTAGGAGGGTTTCTTGCTGGAGAATAGAAAATTTTCGTTTCCGGTTTCTAATTTCGCAGCAATTTGATTATTTGAACGTTTTTAAAGCATTGTATGAGTATTTAAAAACAGAATCGGAAAAATCGCAGTGTAGAAACGCAATTGAAAATTTGTGAGAACGAGTAACACAAGTTTCCTGTCACTCACCGGCTGGTGCTCTTCTTAGACCGACATCACTTCTCTGCATAGACCAGGTAGAGCTTTCCAGGTAGGTAGGCAACGAGCAATTTATGACAAGACTCAATCGACTACACAGGACTGCCATGTGATCTCACGCTTTGTGTGATTCAAGATCTAGGTGACCGTCGTCATAAAAGAGACGTTAACGAAAATCCGTCCTCGTCTTTCATGATGAATTCTTGGTCACAGCCCCAGGGCAGGAAGCTACCTTCTCATTTCTGCTCGCAAAGCACAAACACGATTAATCAAACAAACGTTGACACCATTTCACCGACAGCAAAGTCACATCAACATAGACAGCTACAGTTTAAGAATACAAGCCATGAACATCTCCGCAATTTCGTCAATCCACCCGAAACTAACTTCAAATCGAATCAACTAAGCAAAGCAAAGAAAGGTTTCCAAGGTATATTATGCCATTGCAAAAGAATCAACTAAGCAAAGCAAAGAAAGATTTCTAAGGCTAATAATGCGCTTCAAAACGAATTAACATAACGAATCAATTATGAAAACAAAGAAAGATTGTCAACGAACTTCAAAACGAATCAACTAAGAAAGCAAAGAAAAATTTCCAAGATGTATTGCGAGCTTAAAAAAGAATCAACTAAGCAAACAAAGAAAGATTGTCAACGAACTTCAAAACGAATCAACTAAGAAAACAAAGAAAAATTTCCAAGATGTATTGCGAGCTTAAAAAAGAATCAACTAAGCAAACAAAGAAAGATTGTCAACGAACTTCAAAACGAATCAACTAAGCAAAGCAAAGAAAGATTTCTAAGTTTATCAAAACGAATTAACCAAGCTAACAAAAGAATTATGTTCAGCGTGAATTGTGAGCATCAAAACGAATCGAAAGATTTTCAATGAGCTTGAACTGAAAAATTTCCAACAGCTATTGCGAGCTTCAAAACGAATCAACTAAGCAAACAACGAAAGATTCTCGAGGTGTATTATGAGCTTCAAATCGAATCAACTAAGCAAAGCGAACAAACAAACAAAGATTTCCAAGGTGCTTCAAAAGGAGGATCAACTTAGAAAGCAAAGCAAAGCAAAGAAGTGTGTTACTTCGGGCGTGATTCCAGGGCTAAAGTGAGGTCTCGCAAAGTGCAGTGGATGGACGGCCATGGCCATATGGACCGACCACGAATTTTGAATGATTGCTGGAATGACTCGGGAATCGTCACTTTTATCCAATGTCAGGGAAACGGTAGGTTGGCTAGGTACGAGAACTCCACACGCTTGCCATGTGCGGTCCATTGTAAGTTATCTTTCTGACGCTGCTGGCTCTGCTGCACTCTTGGAGAAAAACTCAGTGTGAAGCAAGTCCTGTAGTACAGTACTCACCACCGACAAAGCTCACCTACACACGATGCGGTCACTATAAGTTCGTTATACGCAACGTTGCACACACATCAGCAGCGAATACCCCTCCAGAGTTGCCACTAACTGCACCCATTGAAGGACACGTGTCATTCGGCACCGGTGGTCTAGTGGTCTAGTGGCTCCGAGAAGGTCAGACAACCCGTTACTTGGGTTTCCCCTTTGGCCTTAATATTAACCAGGCCGATAAAGATTCTAAAGTCCTACAGCACATTCGAAATTAAATACCTGGGCCAATAAATCCCTATCTTTAGCTGCTAGGGTGCTTGTGTCTAACCAGGTAATTTATGCCAGTATCTGGTATCTGGCGAGCTGTTGTGAATTCTCGAAAGGGGTACTATTGAGAGTAAGAGCCTTGGTTCGTAACTTTATCTGGAGTGGTAAATTCGAAGGACAACCGAGGGCTAAAGTGGCTTGCAACACCGCGATGATCCCCACAATTAAAGGGGGAATTAAAATATTTGACCCTTTAGCACAGACCCAGGCTCTTCTAGCTAAGATGTTAGTGAGAGCTCTTATCCCTGGCCCGGAGCCTTGGAAAACTTTGATTAGACACAAGGTCGAAAACATTAGGCTACGACGAGATGGAGATTGGGGCCCTTCAGCTGCTTGGTTGTGTTCAGCCCCAAGGATTAAACCCGAAGGCTCACAATTATGGTTAGCTATATGGAACGCTTGGGGAGCGGTCCGCCCGGGTATCTACAAGTGCAAGGCGGAGTCACAGGCAAAGAGGTTAAGGCAGCACTTATACCTTAACTCGGAGATTGCGCCATTAAATTCCTTCTCCTTTGGGATGAAAAGAAATTCCAATTTCAGGAATTGGTCGATAAAAGGCATACAATCGGTGGCGGATGTCAGGACCTCAGACAATTCCAGGTGGCTCGACACAAAGGCACTATATAGAGTTACCAAGTCCCCCAACGTGACTGCAATTAGAAAGAGAGTCTTGGAGGCACTTCAAGACTGGGATCTGGCGGCACCCGAAATGTTGTACACAGGGATGTAGCTCCAAGCAAAAGACCCCTTACTCAAGGGTGTACACTATCATTTACTGTCCCCAATTGGTGACTCATCGCTTGCCGAGGTTTACCACAAAAGCTTGACTACAGAACAACTTTTTAAGGAGGATGGAGAGCCAGAACTTCTCCGTAATGGAAAAGTCACTGAGGCAAGGGTCCTAACTAGATCCCAAGCAGGGGGTGTCCAAGAATTTAACCCGAAGGATCCAGTAGACGATTCCCTCACCGTATGGGTCTACGGTGCTGGCGAGGTTAAATCACTTACATTTGATCCTAAAGAATGGAGGTGGAGAAGACAGGGCATCATAAAACCGGGCCACTTCTTTGAGTATTCTACCAAACATGGTTATCGTGTTATACTGAAGAATCAATATCGACAATTGAGCTTCGATAAGTGGCTTGAAGACAGCGGTTATTCGGATTAGCAAAGGAAGTCTTTCTTCCTGAAGCTTTGGCACCCTTGGTTGCCGAAAAAGATTTCCTCAATGGTATGGTTAACCATTGCGGAGGGCCTTCCCATAGGAGAGTGGAGAATTAGAATCGGCCATTCGGGAATCTGTCCACTATGCTCGGGCTATCGACTTCAGACAGCGGAATACGGCTTGTTCTCTTGCGCAGCGGTTAGCCCTGCATGGGACAAGCTCAGGGCAATCCTTGCGTGCACTGACACTGCTCCTCCACTCTTTAGTTGGAGTGATGCTCTGTATGGAGAGTTGGGTCGTCCTCTGTCCGGAGGCCCATGACCTGGCGTTGTTGATCCCGATGAGGATTTGACATGGGACACGGGTACGGCTTGTTCGATTAACTATAAGACCCCGTGGTATATTATTCGTTGTGCATTATTATGGTACATTTGGAGCCAACATTGTGAGCACGATCTCAAAGGAGGGATTTTCCATATTGGAGTGGCGCTCTACAAGTCCTGGCAATGCACGGTGCAAGTGGGGATGGCTGCCTGGAAACAACTCCAGAAATTCCGGAAGAAGAGAGACCCGTCGAAACATTCAGACATGGAGGCCACCTTTTTGGCGATCTGGTGTCAATCGAATCTCTTCTATTCCAACGCAAGGGGTACACCCCGTTGGAACCCCACCCCTCATAGGGACTACCTCCCTCGGGATTTGACAAACAGGTTTGCCTCTTCCCGCATCTTCAGGGGGGAGAGCAGCTCAGACGACAGCTAGCAATCAGTCTCTGACCAATACTCCTCTCCCTCTCAGCATTTGCAAGGCCTTTCTCTGCAGGGGAGAACTCGGAACGAGGCGGAAGACCTGGCGGTAGCAATCATCGGCCAGTTGTTGGAAGATATCCAAGGTGAGGTGGATCGGGAGTCTTCTAGCGTGGCGGCTTCGGAGTCGGCTGGTGGCGACAGATGCGAATCTTTTAAAGAGGATGGTCAAGCTCATCCGGACCTGGGGTCCCTGCCGGAGGATATTCAGTCTCCTAGATTTCTTGCGCAGCAAACGATGTATTGGTCCACTTTCTGACCCCTTCGGGGCTTGCTCTTGCTTGTAGCAAGCGCGTTGGTTAGTTGTGTTGCTTCCTGCTCCCTTCGGGGTTCTTCCCACGCCTGTGGTGAGGGCCGAGGCTTGCGGTTTCGCTTCCTCGTTGATTCTTTGTGGTTCCAGTTTTGGTGCCCCGCTCTGTGTTTCTGCAGTGCGTTCTTGCGAGTTTGGTGCTCTCCTGCGGCTTTCCCGGCTGCTTTGTACTCGGAGGGCTTTTGCCTCCTAGGGTTTCGGCCCTTTTCTTAATTCACGTGCCCGAAGATGGGTTTTGAGGTCTAGTGGTAGAATATTACCCTGCCACGGTACAGACCCAGGTTCGATTCCCGGCCGGTGCATCAGGCATGAAAAGTTTTTGATTGGGGTTTCACTTTTTAAAGTTAGCTCTTGTTTGGCGTTTCCCTCTTGGATTTTGAACTTGAGTTGTCTTTAATCTCTTCCCATTGTCAATTTACTTTGGCATATTAAAATAGAACTAATGTCCACGTTATACTTGGGGCCGAATGAAGGGTTGGCTCTAACTCTTCGAATTTCAACCAACATGATTGCTTGATTTTTTTCAAATCCGGCCCAAGTCTATTATACTTGGGCCACGCCGTAACAAGCAATTTATCTTACGTGGCGTCCTATGTGCCCTTCAAATATAGGTGATTAGTTTCGGAAAGTTAGTCCTAGCCTGCATGGGTGGGAATGCTCTTAGTCTTTGATATATGTGAGATTTTGTACATGTTCTTGGTGGCGAATGGCAAGGTAGAAAACTTCAACTAGACTTGTAATGATTGTTTTTCCAAAAAGAGTCATCCCTTCAAGAAGTAGCATAATCGACATAAAAGCAACTTCCAGGTATTGAGACTGCTAATTTTATTAGTGAAAAATACCATTGAGGTTTTTAAATAGGACCGTTATTTTGAACACCTTGAGGAGATGATAACATGGATGAAAACATAAAATGGATGAATCTATCCATTCTTCCTAACCATGTAGCTATGCATTCTAAATCACCAACAAGGCGTTCTAAAAAACAAAAAAACAAAAAATGAACTCCTCTAAGTAGAGTGAAAGAGGAACTATGGCACAGAGGATCAACGTGAATGAAAGGTATTTTTGGGGAAGTACTTACAATTTGGATTAGGATACAAAAGTGGGACGTGCTATCCTTAATGCCTTCTTTCGAAGGTAGACCGTACATCACAAACCTGCCTATTTATAAATATAAGTAAGAACACCTGTATCAAAATCTAGTAAACTAAAGAAGCTTGTGAAGTCGTATATATCTCATCCTTTGTGGAAAATTTAAATTGGCTAAAAATATGGTTGGTGATGTTTTGATTGGTATATGGAAAGATAGCACAATAGAGCAGTGCAATGGAAAACCCTTTTGAAAACTGGATTAACCCTTGAACGTCAAGAGGGCCTGGGCGGGGCAGCCCGAAAGGTATCTAAATTTTTGGAGGAGAAAAAAAAATTAAAATGGTTTTTTTTGAAAAAACGGCCAACATTGTTGCGGCACTATAGCACTGCAAGACTTTTCAAAAAATGACCTCAACTGCCCCAACCTCAACTATTGTTCATTTTAATAACTTCGATTGTTTGCCAATGTTTCAACAATCTTCCAAATCAATCGCTAATTTTGGAATTTATATCGCTTTTTCAGTAGCTTTCCAATGCACCAATCCTCACTTGATTTGGTTGATAAAATCTGCTTTTTTCTTCATTATTCTCTCATAAATAAGCCCATGGGGCTTTCCTTGACGTTTAAAGGTTAAAAAAAAACCTTCACTCATATATCTACTTTTCTAAATACTGAAAGAATGCCATTAGTATTCTCCCAAATTCCAACTCCGCTCATGCAAAGATTGGAGAGTTGAATTATTTTATTAGCAGTTTCATTTTACAGTGTTGCTACTATGTAAAAGATATAGTTTAGCAAAGGCTAAAGAACGTTAAAGATTTTGATTACTATTCTTTCAAGGAAAAAGGAAATAAAAAGGAGTTGGCTCCTATTGCTCTATCATTACATTCTACAACAATAGGATACGACACCGCCCACTACTTAGTTGATTTTTGACGGATACGAGAACTAAAGCGAAAGATGACACTTGCCATTATACGAGGAAATTTAGCAGGAGCCAAGCAAGTAAAACAAACCATAAATGCAAAAACAAAAAGCATAAAAAAGCACCGAAGAGAATCTTAAAAACTTTAGTAAGGGTACAAAGTTTAGGGCTCAACAGTGTTATGTTACGTACCTCATCAAGACGACAATAGCTGGTACTTCTTGCTCTATCATCACATTCTACAACAATAGGGTACGACACCGCCTACTACTTGGTTGATTTTTGATTGATACAAGAACTAAAGTGAAAGATGACACTTGCCATTATACGAGGAAATTTAGTAGGAGTCAAACAAGTAAAACAAACCTTAAATGCAAAAACAAAAAGCATCAAAAAGCATCAAAAAGGGAATCTTAAAACCTTACAAAGTCTACTGCATAACAAATGTTATGTTATGCTACGTACCTCAGTACCTCACCAAGACGACAAAAAGAGTGCTTCTGGCAGCCTGCTCCGCATGTACCGACAGCAATCCAATCAGAGCAGCCCAGATCCAATTTAAGATAGCCAGCTTCATAGACCGACCTCTGACATCACTCAAGTATACTGGATTGTATTTTATCTTTATACTTAGCAGAAATGCCGGGGCTCCCCCTTATTTGCGTTAATTTAAGGAGCCCCGTGGGGTCATGTTTGATCATTTTTCGGTCAAACACTGATTTTCACCTAGTTCCTAATTCTAAATGAAATTGGTCCCAACTAAGAATGTGTGGGAATTATCATTTACTTTCTAGGCTGATTCAGGGTTCTTCAAAATTGTTAAAATTGCGAATTTTATAGCACTTTAAAGCTTACAACCCTAAAATTCCAATGTTACGATTACCATATTATAATAGAATATTGGTATATAATACTCCCTCTGTTCCATGATGACTTGCACGTAGGTTCTCTGAAATCTACCTCAAGAGGTAGATTTCAGAGAACCTACGTGCAAGTCATTATAGGACTGAGGGAGTACTGGTCAAAAAGGGCTCTTTGGACCTTTAACCCTTAAACGTCAAGAGGGCCTGGACGGGGCAGCCCGGAAGGAATCTAAATTTCTTTGCAAAAAAAATTAAAAAAAATTGGCCAAAAACGGCTTTGCAGTGCACTATTGGCTTGCACTGTAGCACTATAGCACTGCGGCACTGCTAAACTTCAGCTGCCCCAACCTCAAAACTTGTTCAATTTGATAACTTTGATTGCTTACCAACAATTCCACAATCTCTCAAATGAGGCGAAAATTTTGAATCTAGATCGCTTTTTCAGTAGCTTTCCAACGCAACAAGTCTCGCTTGATTTGGTTGAGAAGTGAAACTTTTTTCTCCAATTATTCCTTTATACCAAGCCCGTGGGGCTTCCTTTGACGTTTAAGGGTTAAGGGCCACTTCACACTATGGTTGTTCATGTCAAGAGGCCGTCGGATTGAGAGTCCAAACTTTGTTGAGAGTCCAAATAAATCTACTAAAAATAGGCAAGTAAATATAGTTTTCATTTTTTATGAAAAGAAACCGGCAGCCTCTCGATCATAGTATGGGTTTTCATTCTCGTCCAACCCAAACTTTCTTTCGAGAGGCCGTCGCCTTGGTCAAAAAGTACTGCCACGTAGGCATTTCTGAGAGCGACGGCCGTTGAACTTTGGCCTTTAGTGTAAAGGGTCGAGAGGCCAAACCCATGGTTTCTTACAATTTGATTGGTGGAAATTGACGGCCTCTCAACCTTCGGCCATAGTGTGATGTGGCCCTTATTTGCGTGCAAGGAGCCCCGCGGGCCATGTTTGATCATTTTTTAGTCAAACACTAATTTTCACCTAGTTCTTAACTTTAAATGGAATTAGTTCCAACTAAGAATGTGTGGGAATTCTCTTCTACTTTCTAATCTGATTCACAATTTTTCAAAATTGATTGAATTGCGATTTTTATAGCACTTTAAAACTTACATCCCTAAAATTCCAATATTAGTTGCCTTTCTGTCCCGCGGCGGTCCTGTCGTAGTGGCTTTGTATTTTATCTCTTTGCAATTGAGTTTTTCAATTTGTGCCAAAAAAAAAAACAAATTTCAATATTACGATATTACAATAGAATATTGGTATGTAATACTACCTTTAACCCCTAAGTGACGGATCAACCATTTTATGGTCTCTACCCCTTTTTTACGGGCTGCCCAAAATAGAAAAACTATTTTTATAGAAAATAAATAATATTTTTAAATAGGGAATCAAGTCTACTTTCCAACCCACTTTGAATCATGTCAATCCGAGTTAAACTCCACCCGAGAGAAATTTTCAAAGAAAAACACTTCTACATTGGCTAGTGTTAGAAAACTTACTATTTGGGGAAAGTAATGATGTTCTCTCCTTTGAAAAATTTGCAATTTTAGATTTTAGAAAAGAATGTCTAGTTTTAACAAATCATACAAAATTTCAAATTCTAAAAATAAAATTTGTAATTCTGACAAATATTTGAAGTTAAATGCTTCTAAATTCATTATGAGATGGTAAAAAGTTATTTTTTGAAATTTGACTATATGGATAATTACTAAACATCAAGCTCCTCATTTTCTCTTTTGGACCAAACTTCATCAAAGTTGAAGAAGTAATTTTTATAACACATTTATGTTTTGCCCTTACCCCATCCGTCATTTAGGGGTTAAGGGTTAAAAGAAAGAAGGAAACAAAACTTTCCCCCACTGAAAAGGGATTCGGCATGCAGAAGCTACTAAGGACTTACTGTCACCGACCCAAACAAGCTAAACATGGAAGCCATTCGTGCTCAGATTCCTGTGGGGAAAATATCCTTCGTGCTATGCCACTAACTTACCGCAATCTAGCCTAGTGCCCATGCTTCGTAGGGTGGTCGCAAAGCGGAAGCCTTCGTTTCAGTGCGGCAGAAGGAACTTCTGCGGTTCTTCCGGTGCACTCAACTCAGTCACGGATCTAACTCACGAGCAGTAACTTACGTGAAAAAGCCAAGTGAACGTTGCTTTGTACTCCGTTGCTTTCTCTCTACAGTGCCCATTCTAGTTTCCGAAACCAAGTGAGACAGTGACGACCCCATGCAGGGCCATGCTGGCTTTGGAGATGGACTGCCAAAAAATCTGAGGTGAAATCTGCTTTTTGGTGATTTGAGGTGTGTAAAGAGCTTTAGAACTTATGTGAGTGAATTGATATTTAGCGAGGGCCATAGGCGAGGTTTTCATGTATGGGTGGTAAAGGTTGAGGTACCTTGAAGCGACCAGGGACACAAAACCGATCAGGCCTAATTTCTAGATTTTGAAAGAGAAGATGTACCTCATTTGTACATTAGAGCATATTATCGGTTTTGGGTCCTGAAGTACTTTTCACTTTGAAAAATTGTACAAATTTCAATATTGGGAAATAATTCATGGAAAAATTTGCATTCTCTGCGAAAACTAACTTCCAACCCGGGAAAAATATCACCCTATTAATGGCTGGTCCAGAAATAGTGTAGGTAGCTTAACCCTTTTAGGACCGCGCATCCAAATAGTGGATGATTGTTGGTCAAAGCCAATTTTGAACTTGAAGATGACGTTTTTTGATATTGCTCTCAATTGAGAAAATGAAGTTTATCAAGTCTAGTTTTCACTTCACTTTTCGGATCTTACAAATTTCAAGTATTGAATATTTTATTTCTGTTGTAAGCTAGGTAGCTCAAGGTCTAAATTGCACTGCATAGAATGTTCACTTTTTGAATTTTAATAATTAAAATTCAAAAATTCTACAAAAATATATCATGTGATTCTCCATTGTCATTTGCACATGTTCTAAAAAAAACTATATTTTTTGAAGATTTTTTGTAATTAATATGAATTTCTTGAAGTGTTTGATCTAAAAATTTGTAAAAAATTCATTTTGTATTAAAAAAATTAGAAATTTTTAGGACTAATAGGAAACATACAATTTCATGCATGAAAAATATCAAAAAATATATTTTCTTAATTCTTGAATGCTGAACTGTGTATAAAAGTGTAGTTTGACTTTTCTGCAAAGGAATGGGACGTTAAAGGGTTAAGTTATCGGAATAAGCCACCTCAACCTTATGTCCCCAAAAGGTGGAAGCTGCCAATTCACCACTGAAAATGGGTGAACCTCAATAGCATGCATTGTCTTTGCCTTGGTTCTACAGGAGATTGTGTAGAATATTCCATACCCAACAATACTTCATTGGTGGCTAAGTGGACGGGTGAAGAATCAAGGTGATCAGGTACAAGGCATGAAGGAAAGGCAATGGGCATGAAGGCTATTGAATGTTATGTTAGGAAAATCTAAGAGTATGTTTATCATTTGTACTGAAACTAGTGGGACCTGTGTCATTCAGCACGTCGATGTTGGTATAATGAATATAATTAACATTTGCCCCTAAAGTTCTTGGTGTAGTTTTCGCCAACATTGCGTCAAAACAACCTCCTTTGAAAGCAAGCTAGAATTTTTTTTAAATGAGATTGTTTGGGACACTTCTAACGATGAGATCATTTTGTAGCTAACTTGTATATTCAAATTTACACCAATTCTTAAACGCATTTACCTTACTATTTGGATGGTCGTAGTGTTCAAAGGTTAGGAACAAGTTTTCTTCAACATTTCTAGAACTAAAATTTCATCCTTTTCTAATTTTTAGTAAAAGAGCTCAGTTTTCTAATCTACGTTCTTTATATTTTTCATAAGTATCGACCCCTTGGATATCACTATCAACCCATTATAACTAAGAGAGAACTTAATATTATTTCTTTTGCATTCCAAGGCTAAAATGTCATACTGTAGTAAATGCGCACTCTTTAAGATTAATGCTCCCGCTTTAAGGTGTAGTTACCTTAAGATGAGCAACAAAACGGCCATGTCTTTTTTTGAGCGCTTGATCTGTAAGTACTTCTTCATCGGAAATTCATGAAGTGTGTGATTTTTTGGGGTTGCAAGAAAGTTATTTAGGCATTACTTCAGACCTTCATATCTTCCTCCTCACACCTTCAAATTATGTGAAGTTTTTTGCACATGTTTAAGATGATGATCTTTATGATCTCTATCGCTTTTGAACTCAAAATGAGTCTAAGAGCATCTCCACCAGTTGAGGACCCGCACTGGCCATATGGAGCGGCTTGGAGTGCGTCCTGTAGCGCCCGCATGCGCATTCACAACTCGCCTCCCCACCAACACCACGTGAAACAGGGAGCCCTCTCACATGGCATCAAGTTAATTTGGAGTTCTTGAGTCAAAAGGTTTAAAAACACCCCAAAAAAGAAAGAATAAAGAAGCTACAGTGGTTTAGGGAGGCACGCCAAAGGGTGCCCTCTTTTCAGTGCCTCTCCAAGTTTATGGAGGCCCTGACTCATCCGGACACTGTAAGAAGTTGTTGGTGCGGCATGCCCTTGATGAACAGGAGCCCTGAAGGCCAATTTCAGTGCCCGGGGCACTACTGGTGGAGATGCTCTAAGGTGAGTTTCCACTTTGAGAGACTCTTTTCGGTTACCTCTATTGTTTGGGTAATATTTGAATAGGCTTCCAAACTGGAGTTGTGCCTGCAGGCAGCTCGGGTGACCTGGTCGAGGACTCCAGGCTCCTATACTTCAGGAGTGGCAAGTAGAAAGTCGAGAGTCCAGGTCAGCGGCCAGTCCATGTTTCCACGAAAAGCCACATTTCAAGTCCAACCCTCCCTCCGTCCAGCGAGGCCATTTGCTTCAGTATTAATCTGGCTAGGCTTATTAGTTATTACCAGGTCCATGCCGTTGCATACACGTTATTTATATCCTGCTATGGACCAACCGGCCTCATCAAAAGCAAACTGCCACAGCCTGGTCATGATGATTCAGAGAGGCCTACATTATGCACATCTACCTCCTGCTTTCTCATCCATCACCGACACTTTTTTATTTATTTTTATTTTACAAAATTGAAGTCAATTCAATTGCATAAAGAGGATGCAATTGAATTGACTTCAATTTGTGTAAAAGAAAATTGCATAAAGAGAGGAGCCAAATTTAGCTGCCGTCAGAGGTGACCCAAGTAACCACCGACACACATTACAGTAAGCAAAGCAAATTGAACTAAGTAAGCAATCTCCTTCTGCAAAGTGGACTGTGGAGAGCAACAGGAAACAGCTTTCGGGTGGAACATCACCGTCAATTCATTGTAACTCTTACAATATACGATGGAGACCTTTGAATGTAATCCTTTCTGTCTGATAAAAATCAACTTCTTCAAAAAGGGGGAGGGTTTGATGGAGATTTTGGAAAGCATAAGACGTAAAGTAATGTGATCTTAAAACCATGATGAATAAAGAGGTAAAGTACCATACAAAAATGGATGAACCCCAAGAGTTTGATTTCAATTCTTGCAAATACTGGAGGACCATCGGTGGTTCTTAAGACTTGAATTATTGTCTACCACTAGAAGGAAATGTGTCGCTTTTCACTTACTATAAATGAAAAAGAAATGAAAGGGCGCCAGGCACAAGGGCTGTGTTAGTGCTGATTAGTAGTTTTGGTCACAAAAAGCCAGAATCGTTAGTATAATATATCGTCACTATTCAATGTTCTCACGAAATGAGGAATGAAAAAGACAGGTTTGCTACTAGTGTACTAGCAGCTTTCACCAGCCCGATCGTCACATGGAAACCTGCTTTTAAGGTTGGATAACCTATTACCACCAACTTAAGCAATCTGGCCTATTTTTGGCAGTGCTAAATTCCCAAAAAAAATATGATTGCATTTGAAATAGGTTTTGATGAGGATTGCAAAAATTTGCAACATCTAATTCGCATTTGTCAATTTTATACAAAATTCCAAAGTGGAAAGTAACCTTTTACCCATACATCACATACCAATTTCCTAAGTTCACACTTTGTTGTTCCTAGATCCGCTCATGAACTAACCCAAAACCACCAGCTATTTCTTCGCAATTCTTGGCATGCCATTGGTCTACTTGAATAGTGAAATTGGTGGTTTTGTGTCTCAATTGTGGTGGCTCCAAGAAAGTTGTACATGTCACAATTGGGGGAGGTGGTGGTAATAGGTTATCCAACCCTAGTACTTTGAGTGATCGTGAGTCACATCGTTCTACGCTGGCCCTAATTTTTGTGATGAAAACACCATCGCTGTTGATGAGATGCAAGCCTGTTAAACGCAGGACAAAGACGGCAGAACTATCTCATCTCATCATAATGGTGTAAATTCACTGCTGTAACTCAATGTACAGGACTATGGAGTACAGGTTTTTAATGAGTAAAAGGGCTGCAGTGGAGTCTGGCGGAGGGTCGGATGATTCAGTTGCCGCCACGAGCTCTGTGCTGCTTTGTGCAGGCTTTGGCGTATCATTCATTCTGACATTCCAGTGGGCATTTCATGTTTGAAGAATCCGTGATTCTGTATGAGCTGGTGTCCCCCTTGGAGTTTTACTTTTCCCGGTAGTAACCTGGAGGGACAAGGATCGGATTTAGATCAAAATTCAATTTCCACCCTAAGCCAATCAGAAGATGACATGTGGCACTTTTAAAAAATGATTTATGTTGAAACTGACCATAATGTAGGGTACAAGTTCCATGTAGGCTTCATCCAAGTGGTAACTACTCCTTATAAGGGCCTCTTCACACTATGGCTGTTCAAGTCGAGAGGCCATGGGATTGAGTGGCCAAACTTTGTTGAGAGTCCAAAGAAATCTACTCAAAATAGGCAATAAAATATAGTTTTCATTTTTTATAATGTACACCATTGATACATGACAACAAAATTATTAAACAAATGATGTATACTTCCATTTTAGTTTGATGAGTTGGATAATCTCCAAAAGTGGGATGATTGGGACATGTTATAAAAAAATAAAAAATAATGCAAAGTTGTATTCTTTAAATAACTATTAATATACGTTTTGGTTCATCGTTCATATGGATTGTATTGAATTGCTTTTTTATAACTTGCTACCATTCAATCAATAAAAACATCAAACAATTCCGCTGATTCTTTGAGGCCCTCTTTACACTACAGACGAGAAGCCGTGGAGAAAACCTCACAAGGGCCATAGCTCATCTTTGAGAAGCCAACCTATGAATTTGACGGCCTTTGGATATACTGTAAAGTGAGAAGGGGCTACAAAATAAAGTACCGGTTTTAAAAAGTAAAGTTCTTACATATATTTTTTAAAATAAAAAATGATTGATTGTGAGAATTTTGGCTTGATGGCCCCGGATTATGCCTTAAACCCACCTCGTGAGGTGGGCTTGACGGAAAATCCGGGGGCCTTCAAAAATGTCTATTTTTCTTGCCACGAAGGACAAAAGTGTTGTCCATGTCATTTTCTCCTCCTTTTGTCCCTTGGACTGAAAATTTCGGGTGTAAAGTGACATTCTTTGGTCTTCTCGATTTTTAGGCCTCCCATTGGTTGAAATTTCTCTCTTCACGGCTTCTCGCCTCTAGTGTAAAGAGTAAAGAGGCCTTGAGTTAACTGATGAGTGTTGAATCATGTTAATTTTCAGTATAGAAAATCCATCCTAGACAACACTAAGTAGGGCACTAAGTAGGGTGGTTATGTACTACAATAGTGGATGTAAGGTAAAATTGATTGATATGTGAGAATAAAAGGAGAAAACCTTGGATTCACTAAGGATTCAACCAATGAAGGTGCTGTATTGTTTGTTTTTTTTTTTTTTTTTGGTTGGTGTCAAATGGCGAAAATTAATAACTCCGACGATTCCAGTGTATTCATCTTTGGTGGAGGTTCAGGATTCCAAAAGCTTTCGTGAATGAATTAATGGTGTAAAATTAGAAATTGGAACCAAACTGCAACTGATCAGCCTTGGCATGGTCGGTACATGGGATCCCATAGCTGCGCAATTACCTTGTTGTAAAGTTTTGAAAGAGACCAGTTTTCAAGTAGTCAATTTCTTACCAAGAGCAGCACACTCTGTATTACCTCACCAATTCACCAGCACTGTATTTATCCGAAGACTCACGATTTTAATCTCCTGGCCACTCAGGGCCTCTTTAGAGTAAGGCGAGAAGTGGTTAGGAGAGAGATTTCAGCCAATGGGAGGCTTAGAAATCGAGAAGACCAATTTCTTGTCTCTAAAAAGGCCATCACAATGAAATGGGTCTAAGGTAGGATGTCCTAAAACCACCACCTCTCCCAATTATGACATGTAGACCTTTCTTGGGGTCATCATAGTTGACACTCAAAACCACCAATTCACTATTCAATTAGATTAATGGCATGCGAAAAAATAGTTCGTAGTTTTGGGTATCATTATGAGTGAAAGTTAATACCACATGGTGTGAACAAGGGGAAACCTAGAGTTTTGATTTGGATTAGAGGTTACTTTCCACTTTAGAATTTTGTATAAAATTGACAAATGCGAATTAGATGTTGCAAATTTCTGCAATCCTCATCAAACCTATTTCAAATGCGGTCATATTTTTTTCCGAATTTAACACTACCAAAAATAGGCCATATTACTTAAGTTGGTGGTTTTAGGACAATCAACCTTAGCTGTTTCTTCACTCCGGAATTAAAATCACAAAAAACAAGTGAATCTGAGAAGAAAACGGTAACCAAACAGTAATTGAATTATTCAACATAATTGTTTATGCAAAATACTTCATCACGACTGGACGGAACGACTCATCAATACCGCAAGTTGCATCCGAGTCAATCCGTCGAATACTATAATCATTTAGCGATCCCGGCGATTGGCTAACTTTTAGAGGGGAGGGCGCGAACCCCAACCTGACTGTAGTGATCAGATTTGGCGGAGGAGGACCCACAACAGAAAAAGGCTCCAAATCCAGAGCCCGAGACACGCACCCTCGCATTGCACTCCTGGCACGCGCACCCTCGGAATAGCAGCATGTCGAATCTCCGATATATTTAGCAACCCGCCACATCTCCCGCTATCACCGACCCCGAGCTTCACCCTCGCCCTGCCGTGTGGCCTTTGCCGCCGCCGATCCCTCATCGTACCGTCCACTTCTCATCCAAAAACGGATGAATGTACCGCAACTGGATGGATGTGTTCATGCCAGCCTCGCGTACATAAATACCTGCATCATGGCACTGACCATGCCAGCCTACACTCAAGCCTTTTTCATCCGCCCTTCTTAAATAGGACCAACGTCTTGCTCGGCTGTCCCCGGATAGATTCCGATACATAACAAAATTGCACCTCAGCGCTCATTTGATTACACTTCTTCTCCGCTGCAGGAATTCGTTGCATTTTGGATATTTCTTTCTACTGCAGGAATTTGAGTAGAGAGCATGTTTGAGGAGGAGAAGAGATTGTTCTTAAGTGGAATGTGTAGAGCTTGACGGCGTTTTGCAGAGTGTTGAGTGAGTTCTTGTCAAGATGACGGCCACTTCGGCCTTCATCACGTCCTTGGCTATTTCTTTTGTGATTTTTCTTATTCTTTTCGTACTCTTTCTGGTTCTGTCTCGCCGGCCGGGAAACTTCAACGTTTATTATCCCCTGCGTGCTTTGCGTGGAGAACCGCCGTTTGGTGTGAAGCGTGGACTTTTTCAATGGGCCGTGGATGCGTACCGAGCTTCAGATGAGGAGCTTATGCAGGCGGCTGGCCTCGATGCTGTTGTCTACATTCACCTCTTCACGACAGGTACGAAGTCTTGAAAATGGAAGACGTTTTGTTATTTTATTTTTAGTATTGTGAAAGGTTTTCTTAGGAATGTTTTTTGCTCACTAAGGATGTTGCTCATTTCTTGGAAAATATATGAGTCATGCTCTGTTTGAATTTCTGTTGGTAATAGTGCGGGTCTTTTTGGAGGCTGATCAGCGAGTTTCAGTAGCTGGAGAAAATGATTTTTTATTACTTGTTTCTGTAACTTCGGTGTGTGCGGAGTCTTGTGAGGAATAGTTCATGTTGTGCAAAAGCTTATAATATTGAACATGTGGTGGTGATGTCCGCTGAAGTACTGTAGTTTGAATATACTCATTTCTGCACTTAGAAAGTCGAGTTCTTCATTTACGGAGAGTGAAATATTATTGAGCGCGTCCAGTACTGGACGTTACACATCGCAATCTGTACTTTGATGTTCCAACATTATCGGAAAGGCTTTACAGCTCTGATATCACTTCTTCTCGACGGATTCTGACGATTTTCCGTTGGTTTTTTTTTGCAGCATTGGAGATAATAGTTTACTCTGCAGCTTTTTGTATTCCTGTATTGATTCCACTCGCTGCAACGAGTAACAACAATATTGTCTCCTCGTTAACCGTCCCAAACTACACGTATACAAAATTCGATAACTTGGGGATGGGCAACATTCCGGTGAGACTTCAGTACGCTCTGTATTGTCGTGGAAGAAAAGTTAACGTAGGTCATGCGAAGTTTTTATTCAAGGTTCACCATTGAAGATGTTGCTTGTCACTAATCGGGTAGACAGCATTTACTCATGATCCTCTTCTTATGGTATACAGGAATACCCTAAGGCTAAAAGCCAAAGGATATGGGCATATCTCATTGGAGTGTACTGGGTTTCTATCGTTACCTATTTAGCGCTGTTGAGAGGTTACAAGAGAGCTGTTCAATTGAGAAGCACACTCCACGGTGCCGCAGTGGCTCGGCCACAACAGTATACGGTGCTTGTACGAGATATTCCACCCTTCCCGAAACATGAGACACGCACTGAGCAAGTGGATGCGTTCTTCCGACGAGTGCATCCGAGTTCGTACGAGAGCTGCATGGTCATGCACAACTTTGACAAGGTGACTCCTGATGACATCGTTTTGTTCTTGATGAATTGTGTGAGTTCGAGTGTTGATTGTTCAAAATAGTTGCCGATGACAGCTTTTTCTGTTGAGCGTCTTAGTACTCCTTAATGATGTTCAATTGTGCTTCCGATTGGTGGTACGAGCTCTTACATCGGTTATTACTTTTGAATCCGTGATGTAGTGCCTGTCAGGCCTGTTAATATCCGTTTTGTAGTGCCTGTCAAGACTAACAAGCATTGTAACTTTACAGGCTGAAAAGCTCTTTAACGAGCGCGAGGCTGCTCAACGTAAGCTTGAGCACGCTGAAGCAGTGTTTGATCTCTCGAAAAGTCAGCCTGGTAGTGATGGCGTTCGTCCGATGCACAAGACTGGTACCTTGGGCCTTGTTGGCCCGAAGGTCGACTCTATCACCTATTGGACTGACAAAATCCGTGAACTCACACCACTTCTGGAGGAAGAAAGGAAACGAGTTGAAGGAGATGCCAAAGAAGACGCTGCTCTTGTCTTCTTTAATGACCGACTCGCTGCTGCTGAGGCTGCTCAGGTAGAAGTTAGTTCCTGGATAATGACGATATTGTACGGATATGTAAACTTCCAACCTTATTCTTCTGTGTCACTTAGCTGATGGTATAAGTGTGGTTCTGCAGTCTGTTCATGCAGCCGATGCCCTTCAATGGCAAGTGGAACCTGCACCAGAGCCCAGGGAGTGTATCTGGAGCAATCTGTACCTACCTGCATGGCAACGTTCGATCCGGAAACCCGTTGTCTACGTCATCACATTCTTAATAATCGTTGCCTACATGATTCCCATTGCACTTATATCAGCGCTTACGACTCTGGAGAACCTGGAAAAGATTGTTCCATTTATCAAAGTCATAACTGATATCAAAGTACTGAACGCCGTTTTACAAGTAAGCAAAGCTGACCACTCATGCATGATGTGCATTCATTCTCTACCTTTAGTTTTCCCATCAACAGTGTGTCTCCTAGCTGTTTATGAACGATTAACCTCTCACGGGTTTTCATTACGTTGAAAACTGATTCTTCTTGTGAAGAACCTCTTATTCCTTTTATGATGCGTCATTATTCTTGTGAAGAGCATTCTTTAATCCTCCTACTCGCTTTTGTCTTCAGGCCTTACTGCCGCAGCTTGCCCTCATAATCTTCCTGGCGCTGCTGCCGAAGCTCCTCTTGGCTTTGTCCAAGGCAGAAGGAATCCCCAGTGAGAGTCACATTTCACGAGCTGCTGCTGGCAAGTACTACTACTTTATGGTGTTCAACGTGTTTCTTGGAATCACGGTCTTTGGCGCTATTATCTCCAATATCCCTGCCTTAAAACAATTGATCAACCAGGGTAACCTCTCTGTGAGTCAGGTCGTCAGTTTGCTTGGTTCCAAGGTGCCTCCGGTTGCGACCTACTACATCACTTATGTTGCACTGAAGTGAGTGCCACTCCCATCACCGTGTTTCTCCTCCTGGATCCTTTATGTCTTTATGTCCTTAGTCCAATACCTGGTCCAATAGTCTTTTCTGTGGCGCTTTAAAATCGATGGTGCTTGCTGTTTACCTTTTTCTCTGGCTTACCAAACGACATTCACGCTGTGATCTTCTCATTTTTTTTCAGCTGAGAGTATTCTCATCCGGCCTAGCCATTTACCGGCGGGCATGTCAGAAAGTAGATATATTTCCCGTTGTGATCAAGAAGATATAGAATTGGGACACTCAGTTTATCATTATGTATGGAACTGACCAGGTATCAACGATGATTTTCTGTTTCTGATAAGCTGTGATTTATCAATTGCGCAGGTTCTTTGTTGGTTATGGATTAACTATTTCACGTATTGTGCCCTTCATTATTTACAACCTCAAACGCAAGTACCTGTGCAAGACCGAACGGGAGTTGCGAGAGGCATGGGCACCTGGACCTTTCTCGTATCACACCGCTGTGCCAGCAGACCTGCTGATCGTGACATTGACGTTATGCTACTCCGTGATAGCACCAATGATTCTAATCTTTGCATTCCTCTATTTCGCCATCGGATGGTTGGTGAATCGGAATGCGGTAAGTACATCTTACATACCTGCCTATGTTACCTGGCTTGTGGAAAGGATCAATTCAGGTGCCATATATCCCGCAATATATGAACCCCGTTTGATTTGTGTTTATGAATTGCAGGCTTTGAATGTTCAAGTCCCCGACTGGGAAAGCAATGGAAGGATGTGGCCACACATTCACAACCGTTTCCTGGCGGCGTTGCTAGTTTCTCAAATCACAGCTCTGGGATACTTTGCAGTGAAGAAGTTCCCATATACCATCTTCCTGATCTTCCTACTTTTTGCGACATTCGCATTCTACTTGTATTGCAAGAAGAACTTCTACCCTTCGTTTGCGGTTGTCTCTCTGTACGTTGCGAGTCAACCAGTGAAAGAGACGCCGTCTACGGCCACCATTCGCGAGGCTTTCACACCCACTTGTTTACTTGATAGCGATAAGTTTGAGGATGCGGATTTCCAGGATGCAAGGTCCAACATGACTTCCAGAAGTAACTCGGGCATCACATCCCCAGCTGAGCGGGCTACAGTTTAACTCCTTTCAGGCTCCCTAAAACCGACTGTTCATTCTTTTGTTAGAACCCTCTTTCTGAGTTTTAAAAGACTTTTGCTTGTAGTACTGTAGCGACTCACATAGAAATTAGCGTAGTTGAATGTCATCTGTGTGACCTGGAGCTGTCGATGTTGTTTCTTAGGTTGGAATCAGAGGAAGGAAAAGGAGGTCAGTGTATTTGTAGAGCAGGTTGGGGTGAAGGTCGGTTCCTCTTGTAACAATGAAGTCCTGAATTTGTACAATGATTTGATCATGGAAGCAAAAGATCATGACGTTGAATGAAGATTTTATTCGCCGTGCTAATATTCAGAGTGCAGTATCAATTTGGGTCTGACATTCTAATCTCCGTCTCACATACATCATAGATTATAATTATAATTTTTTTTGAAACAGACAGTGACCCGTTGAATGAATTATAGATTTGGGTACTGTATAAGCAATAGTGTTTTGTTCAGTCAATGTATAGTATTGCTATTTTGATTTCTATACTGTGGCGGTATGCGTACTAAGAGCATGGCTACCATGCCATGCCCTCCCAGACACTCACACTCAAGTACTAAATGAAAAGTGCCAAGGCTTCAATTTGTGTCAAAAAAGAAAAAGAAAAAGTGCCAAGGCCCTTTAGAAATGCCTCTTCACCCTCAATTCTAGCTTGTAAACCCATAAAGTACAATGCAAGCCTGAGGGGCCTGGTTATATTTTTGGGAGAATCTTGTTCATAACTTCTACTCAGTTGCATCTTAGAGAGATCTATGCTTTTTTAAAATAGAATCATGCTTAAAATTAAAATTGAAATAGAATCATGCTTAACCCCTAAATGTCCTCACTTATGTCCAATTTGGGCAGTTTTGCAAAGATGCATTATAAAATGCAACCAACATGAATATTTGGAACTTGATGTACAAATAAAAGTCATACATTTTGAAATTTAGATTCAATCTATACGGTTAGATCTTTGATTGCTATCACTAATATTTTTCTATAAATTTTGAAACATAAAATAAAAAAATATTTTGTAATTCGATTACGAATAAGATATTGACAATATGGGGATGAAATTTGTTGTGATGGCTTATAATGTAGTACTCTAGGTGTAGTGATTTTTGGAGATTTTTTGGATGCTTGATTTTATGAGTTTATTTTTTCAAGAACACTTTTAGACTAAAATATTCAAATTTTTTGGTGAAACACTGCAACACAAAATGAGGCATAATTTTTTCAGAAATTGTTTACTTTTCGATCGGATCACACATACACGAAGCTAACTTCTCATAAAAAATTCAGTAAAAAAATCACACTACAAAAAGTGCATGACGGATGAGAAACTGCGGATGAAATTCATACATCATGCAAAATATGCATGGTTGGGCAGTTAGGGGTTAAAAAGCGATTTAAAAGACATTTTGGGTGTGGTATTAGGAAAGCATATGTCGTTTAAGGGTTAAGAAATGACTCTTCAAATTGCTATTTGGTTGACTATATCCCACATTCTACTTGTAATTGGTCCATTCACTATTTCATGTGCACTTTTGATGTGTGAGTGGCATTCAAAGTGGGGAAGTGTAAGTGCAAGGGTTCTTCAAATGTAAATGAATAATTTCAGTGAGTCATTTCTAGCACGCAATGAGCTCCAGCGAGTGAGCTCTAGGGTGTGAATGCTCTCATAGTTCCTAGATCTATTACAATTGACACTCATTTACTATTACCTAGTTTATTGTTATTCTACTCTAAATGTTAGGGTGTTCAAATTCTGTTAAAATATACATTGAAAACCATGTCAAGAGTATTGAGTGGTTAATTGTTGTCTCGTCCTACTCTTCATTGTGTTAACGCACCTCCATAGTAGCTAGGTTTTACTAAATATAGTTCCATTTTACATGGTTTGGGTAGGTGATGATAAATGCTACCATAATCTACATGGTCAGAGTAGATTACTAATGATTTGGATCACTAATATGGTGTCTTCAACGTACATCTTTATAGAGGTTGAAAACATTGAGATCATTCACTCATTCTTTTGTGACTCAATACAAGCTTATGTTTGTTGAGGAGAGAACACATTCTTGCTATTTTTGTTCTTGCAAAGATTGTTTTGTGTTGAGATGGACTGATAATCCTCATAAGTGTGTGCAAGCTAAATTTGAGATCTAGCATTGACTTAGATTTTGTAGTGAGGTTGAGAAGATTGAGGTGCATGTGTTACAAGAAATACAAAATACTTCTCTAATTATGCAAATGCGATTACAAAGTTCAGCTGATTTGAAGAATTTTTTTGATGTAGAGTAAGATGTAGTTTTGCAACAAGAGTGTGTAGTGTCATTTTGTGAGGTTCAATTTTCCATCAATACTTTACACTTGTATCTTTGCTCAACGAAGCAATGATATTAGTAATTGTCAAACAAAGCGTTTAGCAATCTAGAAGGAAGTGACTTTCAGCTAGACATTCTACTTGTTAACAAGCCATGCACTTATTCTTTGAATGAATAAATGTTATATTTCATTGGCCTCATCTGGTTTATTGTTCCTTTTGCAAATGTTGTAATTAACCCCTCAAGGACCGGAGTGTTTTTCCTTCAAAAACGCTCCAATGCTGTCATTTCTACTCCTACGTGTAAATATTCTAAAAAATATGTTTTTTTTACCTTTTAACCTCAAGATCTTGTTCTAAACTACTTGAATAACATCCACAAGAAAATTCGTCAACATTGACCGCACGGATTGCAAGTTATTTGCGTTTGATGAAAAAAATCACCCCAAAAAAGCACCCGCCCGAAAATTTCAGCTGCGTTTGACCGTGGGTATGTCAAAAAAGTTCCACTACCAAAACCTGTTGCACTTCACTTTCACATTCTATACTATGTTACTTAGTTGTGTACCAATTTTCGTTGCGTTTGGAGATGTTTAGGATGTTGAAGAACACCCTGCACTTGTTGGGGGTTTAAAAGTTTAAAACAGACTCTTTGTTTTTGAAACTACAATATTTTCAACTTTCGTTATTTAAAATATGAATTCAAGCGGTGAAACATAAGTACATTTCACCCTTAATAGAATGGCGAAAAAAATTTGAAAAAAAATTAAATCTCCAAATTTTAAAAAACATATAGCATATTTTCTAAGAATTTTGGGGGTTAGAGAGGAAATAAAGGGTGGAGGAAGGGAATCCAAGTGCCACCTCACCCAACCCATTGTATCCTTCATGATCTCACCAACTTCCAAGAGGGGGGTTGAAGACCCTCATAGTGAACTGCCACGTGGCAGTCCCTCATTGGACGGAACTTTTTTAATATATTAAAAAAATATTTTAAATTTTTATTATTTTTAAAAAAAATAAAAAAATAAAAAAAATATTTTTAATGGATCCGGGGTCAGCTTTAAGCCAACCCTGGCCCCCCTCTGCTGAGGCATGAAGCTTCCTCGATGCCCCCCTCTCTGGATTCTTCCCCATATGAGCCCCACAGTAGGGACTCCCTGGGCCCTCGCTGGCAAACCCCAGACCCTCGCAAGACCCTCCCTGTGACTTCCACGGGGTTTTGTGGGTGGAGTCTTGGAGGGGGGTCTTTGAACCACGGGCGCCGCTGCCCCTCCCCACACATCTGAGAATTTCGACCTTTGCCCTATGATTCGAATTCTGCTGCCCTCCCCTCAAATTCAACTCAAAAATTGCTGCCCATGCTGCCCAATCTCCCGAAAAAAATACATTTGTCCACATAACTTCCACATACGGTGTCGGATTTCCAAAAAAAAAAGACCCACATTCTCGTGATACACTGGGGAATCCACCATTAAATTTTTGAGCAACTTCGATTAAAAATGTGTTCATCGGAACCTACCCGGTTTTGTAAATGTCCTAGTTAGGACACTTGGTGCTTTAGGGGTTAAAAATCCACCCTCTTTTCCTGTTATCTGTGGTAACTACAGATTTTTAGTATGATCCTTTTCACACAATCTACAGTGCATAATTCACAACAAATAAATACATGCTATGTTCGAGAAAAAATAAGTTCTAGTGTGAAGTCTTCCTGGTGATTATGTACCACATGCCCAGTACTAAATGTACATTACTAATCAGAAATTTGCAATCAGTTTCAATCAATGATCTGTAGTAACAGCCTATTAGCCCCTATTACTCATAACTTGATTTAACTACTGTAGCCTTAAATTGGGAGGTAAGGTATGAAACATTGATTTCTGAAAGTAATACCATAACTTACTGGTAACTTTGCTTGATTGTCAATATTGCCAATCATATAGCGTAGTAGAGCAGTGCAATGGGGCTGATGGGTGAATTGAAAGAAAATCTTTCTTAGATTCATTTTGTAATGTCATTTGTATTCCATGAATTTTGTGACTTTCCTATCATTGTCATGTAAACTTATTTTTTAATTGTAATTAAATTGTGGTGCCATTGCAAAAGGGTGTTGGCTCCGGTACTTTATTATGAAATGCAGTTTTTCACATGCACACTTTCGTTTCTACTTTTGTTTTTCATTTGAAACAAAAATATTCTTAAACCTATCATTATCATGTGGTTTCAAATTTGAAGCGGTTCACAACGAACTAAACATCGGTTCTTCCCAAACATAGGTGCCAACATGACGTTGAAAGTTCCCTAAGAACGTGTGCCTTAGGATGCATCTGACTTCTTCTTTTGTAGCATTCTAGTTATCGTTAGGTTTCTTGTGAAAAATCAATGTCCCAATTTGACTTGGAAAGGCTTTTTGCTACACTAAATAGGTAGATTAGTGATAGATACACTAATTTACATAAACATGTTGTAAGTTTTTACTGTTGACCAATATTTTTACCCTCTATATTGGTCAAGATGGGGATCTTTCAATAGTTTTGGAATCAATGTCTTTGGTTTAAAAAGAAAAGGAGAGTAAAAATCTATAATATTTTCAAATCTTATAATTATCTAACACTAATCTACCTATTTAGTGTAGCTAGAATGTTCAAGGTTGATATATTGCTTACGCATACCTTTGGAACTCTTCTTCTTTTGCAAAATTTAAGTCTTAGCTAGTGTAGCATGTTAAAAAATAGGGGATATCAACGTCATTAGTGGGCATGCTCCTAGTCGTTGATAAGGTAAAAATAGAATAATCCAAGCATTATGAGAAAACCGCAACCAAAATTGGCTTTGGTACGTTTGACCACCGTTTGCTATAGTTTTTAAACGACTACATTTTTTTCTTCTCGTTGTAGTGATTGCGATTCTGAGAATTATGCATTGTGTAATATATTGTTCGAAAGGTATTTTCAAGACCTTTCCAACAATATATTACACACCACAAAATTCTTAAAATCGCAGTCGCTACACAAAAAAAAAGCTTTTGCATTCATTTAGTAAATGTAGTGAACGGTGATCAAACAAAACGGAGCCAATATCAGTCGTGGTTCTTTTTTTACCAAGTTTTCTTGTAGTGGAGGCAACCTAGGAATATTGTCATAGATTGCCATTGAAACCGCATTGTAAACTAATCTTAATTCCTACATGCCCAACTATGCGTATTTTGCATGATGTACAAAAGCAAACTACGTTTTCTCATCCGTCATGCACTTTTGTTGTGTGAATTGTTTATTGAAATTTTAATGGGATGTTAACTTCATGCATGTTTGATCCAATTAGAAAGGGAATGATTTATGAAACATTTATTCCTTATATCATGTTCTAGTGTTTCACCAAAAAACTATAAAATTTTAGTCTAAAAGTGCCTTTCAAAAAAAAAACTCATAAAATTAAACAACCAAAATATCTCCAAAAATCACTAAATTTAGAGTCTTACATTTTAACCTTGAAGTTTCAAATTTGATAGAAAAGTATTGGTCATAGCAATTGTAGATTTAACTCTGCGGATAGAATCTAAAATTCATTATGTACAACTTTTATTCACACATCAAGTTCAAAATATCCCTCTTGGTTGCATTTTATAATGCATCTTTGCAAAATTACCCAAATTGTTCAGACATGGGTGAGGCGTTTAGGGGTTAAACCATTGTTTGATTAGTGTCAACCAATTGGATTTTTATGCTTGTTCTACTACTTGGGTAGAGCAGTGGATCAACCCATATGCCAATTTAGTGTCAACCCGTTATCGGTTCAAGCAAAAGTCTATAATTCGAACATAGAATTTGGCACACTTTCCACTAGGATTTTTTTTTTTTAAAATTCTATTTGGAAAAAAATTATGGAATCATTTATTCTCTATATGGTTTCTTCTTCTTTATCTAAGAAAAATAAGTCCCCAATAAAACTCCCATTTCTAAGATGCCAAAACACCTCATTTACTCAGTTTATGGTATTTCCACGTAACTCATTATTCCAAATATATTGTTGCGTTCCCACATGCGTCGCTTATTAACCCTTAACCCCTAAAAGCCCGAGGGGTATTGGACAAAACATAGATGTGTTATAATATGTGCCTTCCATATGTTTGATGAAGATTGGTTCAATAGACAAAATGTAGAGTATCATCTTTACAAATTATCCATACGGTCAAACTTCCTAAATAGTCTTTAGATCATTTTTTAATGAATTTAAAAGCATTAACCTTCGAAAATTTGTATAAATTATAATTTTCAATTTTAGAGTTCAAAATTTAGTACGATTGGTTAAAGTTGGGCTATCTATCTTAAACTTCAAAAAAGCAAGAGAAACGATGGAGGAATCATCATTACTTTCCCCAAATAGCAAATTTTGTAACACTAAGACAATGTTGAGGTGATCTACTTTGAAAAATTCTCCCGGGTGGAGTTTAACTCGGATTGCCATAATTCAAATTGGGTTGGAAAGTAGACTTGATGTAGTATTTTAAAATATTTTTTATTTTTTCAAAAAAAGATTTTTTTGTTCCGGGCAGCCCGTTTTTTCCGGGCAGCGACCAGAAAAATGGTCGCTCGGGAGCTTAGGGGTTAAAACCCAAATTAAATCTCATGTCCTTTTTAGTAGTTTTAAGTAAGTCCTACGTAGACTTCTTTTTTGTTCAAACTTATTTGTTGTTTGAACAATGTCCTTCACTACTTATAGTGATATAAAATTTGATCTCATCCAAATTATTGTATGCTACTCATATGATTAAGAATTTTTTCCTTAGTCCATTAGGCAGCAAGTCATTAGAGTTATTTGTAAAGGCATCCGGTCCTTTGTCCTGTATTTTTCATGGACCAGAGCATTCTGACACCACTCCTCCTTACGGTCCCACCCCACTAGCCAATTCTTCTCCCTCCCTCCAAATTTTTATGAATAAAAATTTCAATCTATCCAGTGTTCTATTCTGGGTCTACAATGAGATCATGCCGATCCTGCCCTTTCCAAATTACAGGTAAAAAAGAAGGGTTTTGAGGTACTTTACAAATAACTCTATTGTCATTAGAGTTATCCTTCAAGTCACCTTGTGTTTGAATAAGATGCCGTGAATTTTGCTATAATGTATTGTTATTTGTTCACCCCAAATAGTTAAAAGGTAGGGAAAAGCTTGGTGGTCTCTCATTATTAGGTGTGTAAGAGCTTGGTGGTTTTCAAAGTCATGGAAAACTAGTTTAGCCGTCAAGAAAGACGGCTAAACTAGTTTCCCTTGAGTTTAGAGACCACCAAGCTCTTACACACCTAACAATGATAGACCACGAAGCTTTTCCCTACCTTTTAACCAATGTACGGGGAGATCCGGCACTTAGTGTAAAATCAGCCGAATGGAATTGCCAAATAACCGGTTGAAATTCATAGTTTTAGGCTAAAATCCGGAGAAAATTTGTGATACTTGGGTGCTACCTAGGTGAAACATGGGCAAGAACCGGATGGATTCTTGTGTAAAACCGATTACTTTTGTAAAATATTGGATTTTAGCTGGTTTCCTTGGAAAACTCCCGGATCATTGCTTTTAACTATTTGGGGTGCACAAATAACAATACATTAAAGAAAAATTCACGGCATCTTATTCAAACACTCTGTGACTTTAAGGATAACTCTATTACGAACAAACACTTTATTCACTCCTACCTCGGAATTTCTATCTATTCTATTCTATCTTTTCAGGGTCGGAATCAGGTCCCCTCCACCGGAGACTTCGAAGACGCTGGTCTTGTTCGTCTCGCTCGATTTAGTGATTCTTTTCCCGCCCGCAAGCCCGTTGTTGCGCCAGAATTCCTCTCGCATCTTGTGCCAGGATTGCAGGATCCGTCTCGCCATAGCCAATGTTGAAAGCCGTAGCGCTCCACAATTCCCACCATCACGGTCACTTGTGGCGAGGCAACATTCTGCGCGACGCCCTTTCCGGGAGCAGCTGCACGAATTGGAGCTGGAGCTTCAGGCCCTCCGTCGTGAGCATGGCGATGAATTCGTCTTATCACGCCGATGTGGCGTTGGCCACCAAGGCGGTTCGTCTTGCGTCGCGCCTTTGTCAGGTCCGTTCCATTCATATGTTTTTTCCATGGGAGCAAATTCCATATTTTCTTCTCGTTTTTGAAGTTGGAGCCCGGATCAGCATATTTCTGTTCCGAAACCCTAATTTCTAGCTGGATTCTTTCCTTTTGGTGAGTTTTTTCTACATTTGTTTCGAATCAGATGGAATTTTGTAATCTTCAATTGGCGTGGAGTTGGTGAGGGAGGAGCATTCCATTTTCTTGTCGTTTTTGAGGGGGGAGCCCGGATCATCATAGTTTCGAATGAGTCGGAATTTGAAATCCTCAACTGGCATGGGATCGATGAGGGGCATTTCATTTTTAGAGCGGGAACCCGATCATCATAATTTTATTATGAAACCCTAATTTGCGCATTTTCTAGCTGGATTCTGTCCTTTTGGTGAGTTTTTTCTACATTTGTTTTGAATGAGACGGAATTTTGTAATCTTCATTTGGCATGGAATTTGGTGAGGGAGGAGCATTCCATTTTTATTGTCATTTTTGAGGGGGAGCTCGGATCATCATAGTTTCGAATGAGTCGGAATTTGGAATCCTCAATTGGCATGGGATTGATGAGGAGCATTTCAGGGACACATGTAGTGTCGGGAACCTCACCTCCGCAAAATGTACCCCCTTGCTACATTCTACAGAGGATAATACACGGGAGGTTCCCCATACAACAGTCTAGCCGCATTGCATTTTTAGAGCGGGGACCCGATCATCATATTTTTGTTAAGAAACCCTAATTTGCGCATTTTCTAGCTGGACTGTTTTGATCTCGTGAGTTTTTCTACATTTTTTTCAAATGAGACGGAATTTTGTAATCTTCAGTTAATGAGGGAGGAGCATTCCATTTTCTTGTCATTTTTTGAGCGGGAGCCCGGGTCATCATAATTTTGTTATGAAACCCTAATTTTGCGCATTTTCTATTTGGATTCTTTTAGTTTCATGAGTCTTTATACATTTGTTTTTGAGCTAGTCGGGATTTTGGAATCCTCAATTGGCATGGGATTGATGAAGAGCATTTCATTTTTTGAGTGGAAGCCCGGATCATCATAAAATTTGTTCTGAAACCCTAATTTTGCGCATTTTCTAGTTGGATTCTTTAATCTCGTGATTTTATTTTTGTTTTTATTCTTTCGAATGAGACGGAATTGGCTGTGGTCAACTTGTGATTCCGGTTACTCGGCGGTGATACGTCAGTGTAAAGTAGGGAGCTTATTCCCGTGTATTTCAGCTGTTTTAACTCGGTTTCTATTATTCTTAGAAACGGTTTGTTTTGAGGACCTTGCTCCTATTTTCGAGGTGATTCCAATGGAGTGAAATATGTACTGTTTGGATACTGTATGAATAAGGTATGTATTTTTGAAGTTTGAAGTAGGAGGGTTCCAATCTTGAACCCTGAAACATGAGTATTGCATCTACGAGGTATCTCATGGAAGCATCTTTGCCTGTCATAGCATCTTTTTCCTTACACTTTTTTGGATGGCAAATGAACATAGTTGCAAATAAATCAATCAATATAAATAACCCGCTGGTTGTTGATCTCAAGTCTACTCAATTAGTTGGTTATGACGCTATTTCAGGAGATTATTTGAGGTTTAGTTGATGCTTTCTTTTTATGTGGTAGAAACTAATATGGTCAGGTTTGCTAAATCGTTGTGCATTTCAGTAGATTGCCTTTTGGATTGAAACTATTGTGGTATTGCGTGGTTGAGTGCAGACTGTGCAGAGGGGTTTGCTTGCACAGGAGACTCAAACTAAATCCGACAAATCGCCAGTCACAGTTGCTGATTATGGTGCTTACTTCACATCCTCAATGTGCTTCAGTTTCTTAGGGTGTCTCGCTAGATTGCTACTCAACTTTTCTGAGCAATGAAGGAGACTTCGCTTCAAAAGTTATTGAATGCGTCGCACATGAAAAGACCCTAATGCTTGCTGGGATGGTGTATTCCAGGTTCACAAGCGCTTGTAAGCTGGTCACTAGCACGGGAACTTCCACCTGGTTCATTCTCGATGGTCGCTGAAGAGGTACTCAGAGAAACCTTCAAGTGGCCTTTTTAAGTTTCATGCTCTATTTCATTCAATCTTCCTCTTTTGGTCACAAGATTGATTAGGAAAGACTCCAATACCTTGGGAGGGGTTTGAAATGGAATGTACATTTGGATTCGCAAGGTTGTATGTACTCTAATGGAATATATTTCAACTTTGGCTAGGATGTTGTATCGGGAACCTCTCATGTATTATCTCGTGTAGAATGTAGCTATTGGGTACATTTGCCGAGGTGAGGTTCCCGATACTACACGTGTCCCATTGATTAAAAATTTGAATCTGTAGGGGTTCAATTAGTCTGTAATGGTTCAATGTACTCCATTGATGATTGAAGACACTAATTTATAGGAGTTCAAAGGAAAAATACAAGATGAAAACTAGAGTTTGAGTTTAAGTATAACTCCAATATCGGTAAATTTTTTCTTAGGAGTTTTCTACTCTCTTGTGATTCTCAAAAAATTTAACTAAAAAATGAAACCTTCGGGTGATAGGATTCAGAGGACCTGCGGACGGAGGCAGGGTCACCAATACTGGAGCGCATAACGCAGTTAGTGAATGAGACCATTGCCTCTGATGCAAGTCTGGACGTGGCTCCTTTAAGCGAAGAAGATGTGCTGGAGGCCATTGACCGGGGCAATTCCGAAGGAGGTAGCAATGGACGCCATTGGGTTTTGGACCCAATCGACGGAACTCGAGGGTAATTGAACATGATCCATTCTCCTCCTCCATTTGAAATACTTTGGTAACTTGTTTCTTCATTCTCTCTGTTGGTATCCGTGTATACTAACCCCTAAAGGACCAAGAAGCCCAAATGTGTTTCTTTTAGCAGTTTTGAGTACGTCCTATGTGGACTTCTTTTTGTTCAAATTTATTTATCGTTTGACCAACACATGCAATGTTCTTCACTGATTCAAGTGATATAAAACTTGGTCTCATCTGAATTATATTTTTCACAATATGATCAATTGAATTTGTCATTTAAAAACCATGAATCCTTGATCCTTTAGGGGCTAATCTGTACACGTGTTCCGTTTTTTAGGTTTGTAAGAGGAGATCAGTATGCAATAGCTCTTGGGCTGTTAGACAACGGAAAGGTCGTGGCTGGAGTTTTGGGTTGCCCTAATCTGCCGATGGAATCCATCGCCAATGGCATTCCTGCAAATTCAAGCAAACCTGTTGGCTGTTTATTCTCCGCAAGCCTAGGTGCAGGCACAACTGTGGAATCATTGGATGGGAGCGTCGAGCCTAAACCGGTGCGTTAGGTACCAGTTGTCATATTCTATATTTTTTCTGCATCACTGTAAGTATGTTAAGTCACTATTTAAGAGTATACCCCAAGAGGTGTTCTAGAAAGCAAGGTTATCCTTTCTTCGTGTGTACTTTCTGCGTTCAACCGTGCAAATGGCTTTGCCATTGGGAGTAGGGGGGCCTATTGAGGCAAGTTTACACTGTGGAGCCTCCGTGCACTTGAAAAGTACACACGTACAACTGCTTTCCTGCTAGTAAGCCTAGCCGCTTTACCATTGGCAAGGTTTACGTTAGAAACTGCCTTAAATGACGTTACAATTGGCAGGGTTTAACACGGCTAGGTGTTTTTTTGGGAGGAAGGGGTTTTGAGTAATTCTTTCCTGATGATGACATGTTTGTGTGGCGCAGGTGCACGTGAGCGATTGCGAGGATACAGCATTGGCAACATTCTGTGAATCTTTCGAATCTGCACACTCCATGCAAGATCTAACCGCTAACATTGCAGGGGTACGCTCTTTGCAACTGGATTGTCAATTTTTACCAATCTTCGTATTCCATCTGTTCGGAAGTAACTGTCCTAGTTTTAACTTAACGCCTTTTTTTGCAAAAAAGAGTCGTCTCAGTATTTGAAAGATGGTCTATCTTTAACCCCTAAAGGACCAAAGAATCACAGTTTTAAAATGACAAATTCAATTGATCATATACTGAAAAGTATGATTCAGATGGCACCAAATTTTATATCATCAAAACTAGTGAAAATCATTGCATGTGTTGGTCAAGAAACAAATAAATTTGAACAAGTGGTAGTCCAAATTGAACCTACTCAACCTTGATTAAAGAAACATAGAGCAGAGTTTGGGCTTCTTGGTCCTTTAGGGGTTAATAGGAGTATGGAGTTTTTGTGTCACTCTCATTGTCCGCCCCGTTTGAAGTGGACAGGGCTCACGTTTGAATTATAAAACATAGGACAAAAAACTTGGACCAAAAAAATGCCAAATACTAGGACAATTATTTGTGGTGTTGTTGACTCATGATCATCCTTATGAAAGTGTGCCTTACATAGTCTCCTTCACTGATGTGTTGATTCAGGTGCTGGGTGTCAAAGCACCTCCCGTTCGGATAGACAGCCAGGCGAAGTACGGAGCGATGGCTAGAGGAGACGCTGTCATATATCTTCGGTTTCCTCATACGGGTTATCGTGAGAAGATTTGGGATCATGCTGCTGGAGCCATCGTCATAACAGGTATGTTTGATTTCACGCCTTTGTGTGAAGTTATTCTTGGCGCATTTATATTACTAGTTCATAGAGTCATCCTTAAAAGTCATTCAAAGTGGGGGTGCCGACCTTGTTTTGGAGGAAAATACAGGTGAATCCCACGAACAGGTGTTGGCAAACCTTGTTTTTGGGAGTTTGAATCACGAATCTGAAGCAGTGTTGAACTTTAGCCCCTGAAGGGCCAAGGATTCATGGCTTTAAAATGACAAATTGAATTGATCATGTCGTGAAAATCTTAGTTCAGATGGGACCAAATTTTTCATCTCTGGAGTTAGCCCCTAAACGTACCAACCCTTTGAGCACTAGTAGATGCTAGCCTCAAAAATAGATATTAGCATGGGTCAGATGTACATGTGGTGTACATGAGAGGACCATTGCAAGCATAAAATCTACCCAACAAATTTGACATACTTGCAATTAGAGGTCTCTCCAATATTATTAACAGCTCCCCATCTTAAGAGATTTATTGTAATTGGTAGAGAATTCAATAGGCTTACAAAGGTGACTTGGATGAAAGTCATCCAAGATGTTCTGAGAAAGTTACAAGGTTTTGAATCTGTTTGTGATCCAGTTTCTGGACACTGGGACGTTTAGGGGTTAACTAAGAACATCGTATGTGTTGGTCAAAAAATAAGTAAACTTGTACAAAAGGAAGTCTACATAGAGCTTATTATAATTTGCTCTTAAAAAACATGGGGGTCCAGTTTGAGCTTCTTAATCTTTTACCGGTTAACCCCTAAAGGACCAAGGCTGATTTTCCAAGTTCAGTCAGCTTAGTATGGAATGAGTATTGATTGTCAATTATTGAGATTTTTTGTGGTGATTCTACTCTTTGTAATGAAGATGGGATGGTAATTTGCTTATGTAGATGATGTATAGATCAAAAGATACAATCATGTAAAGGTGAAAAACCTAATTGCGGGCACCTCCTGAAAATTTTCATACAATGAGCTATGCATCTGAATTTTTGTACACAATGAGCTAACGCCCCCATATACACAACTGCCAAATTCATTTTACCAAATTTGAGAGTAAACTTTGCATTTTGGGCATTTTCAGAAAGTTTCAAACATGGGCAACAAGCCAAAAAAAGAAAATGATACTAACTTTGAAGCTTATAATCTTACTATTGAAGAACCTTGAACGGTTGAAATTTTTTAGGTTGTAATAAATTCAAGTTGGTTGAAATATCCTACGGTTGAATCAGTCAAAAAGGTTTTAGATCAAAAGCTATTTGTCTTTTTATGAGAAAGGATACTTTTAAGTGTTTGGAGAGAAACATAGTTGTGGTCCTTTAGGGGTTAAGGACAACTCTGTTTATGGTATGAGCTTTCGTTTGATGCAGTTAGTTGGCACATTGCAGAAGCTGGAGGCGAAGTGTTCGATGCAGCGGGAAAGCCGCTGGACTTCTCTAGAGGCAGATGGCTTGATCTAGAACAAGGTATTGTTGCAACTAACAAGAAGTTGAAGCCTAAGGTGCTCTCAGCTGTGCAGAAATGTGTGCAGGAGTTGAAACCGTCTGCCAAACACTGAATTGGACTTAATTTAGTTTGCAAGTACCATTGATCTTTGAATCTAGGGATGATTGTTTGAGGACTCTGGTACATCTTCACTTTGCTTTCAGTAAACTTTCAATTCTTTTTAATCTATGGATTTTCAATTTTATTCAATTTAGCACTTTTTCAACAAGAAAACCCGAGGCATTTTCATCAATATTGCTGCAATATTGAAATAAAGCTAACTCTGCATGTAGTACAGCTTTTGTACACATTTCAGTACTTCTGTTGTATTATATCATGACTGGATTGATCGTGCTGGACACCAATATGGTTTTGTATTGATTTTAAGGGCCGCTTCACACTATGACCAAAGGTCGAGAGGCCGTCGATTTCCATCAATCGGAACTCTAGTCTTTGTAAAAAAACCTAAACCACAAAATTGCATCATATAGCTCGAATATATAAATTGAATGCATTGGCCTATCTAAAAACTATTTCAAATGCAAGGCCATTTAGATGTAACAATGGTCCATGTTGCAACCTATGCTCTCTAAACAATAGCCAATGCAATCCTATGCTCACAATTTCAAAAAAAATATTCAAATATCGGAAGAACCAACATCATTTGCATGTTTGTTAAATTGTGAATATTTTAAATTTTATAAATGTCAACTTCCTTCAATTTTTGTGTTCAACAATCTAAAATGATGTATACCAACATGCCAAGGTACAAAAAGTTATTTTGAAGCTCTAAGAGAAAATTGACAAAATTTGAAGTAGTTCCGACTTATAGTGCACAAAACTGAGTTTTAGACATGGCTAACTTTGAAATTCATTTTCTTTTAAATCACAATTGAGTTTTTCTTCAAACTTCCATAGTAATGTGTTATATGTTGCACACTACAACTTTTGCATATTCACTTTTGAACTTTGCCCAGTGATGCTCATGGTATGGTTTAGGGTTTGAATGGAAAAGTTTCAAATCAATAATGAGTTTTGTTTGTCACTAAACACCTTGTTGTTAATCACTATTATTACATTTCCCTAAAATATTCATAATATTCTAAATATTTTTGTATTTACTATGATTTTTACAAGAGAAATTTTTGAAAATATATAAATTAGTTTACTATTGATTAATAGTCACCATTTGCTTGCTTTGGATTTAGTATTTTATAATTTTTTTAATTTAAATGATTACAAAAATACAAAAGTAAATTAGTTCAACAATACCTTATATGAGAAAAATATCAGAAATCTATAATATATTTTAAAACGTAAGGAATTGATGAGGTTTGATCGAGCTAATTATAGTGTCATAACATTAAGTAGCCATCAAAGAGACTGCTTTTTGATTTCATCCACCTTTATAAACAAAGTGACCAGTGATTTCTAATTGAATGAACTATTGAATCAAATAAACAATGAATGACAAAACACTATTGAGTTGAGAATCAATCAAATAAACAATGAAAAAACAATGTTGAATTGTGATTGAAAGTGCTTTCGATTAGTGTGCACAATGGTTGCTTGCTCTTGCTTATTGCCACGTGCCCCCATAGCTACAAATTCGATGTGGAATATCCCACATCATTTCATTGGGGGGATGAAATGATGTGCGATATTCCACATCATTATGTTGGAGGGAGGCAGTATTCACAAAGGCTACTGAATGTTATGGTGGATGTTTAAGGGTTAACACTAGCCTTGAATGCTTTATCAATGGAAGAACTAACCATAATAGGACAAAGGAGTAAGGATAAAACCTATATGTGTTATAAAATGTTACTTCTGCAAGTATGATGACGCTTGGTTCAAAAAAGGAAATAGGAAGCATAATGTTTAGTGATTATTTTTACGGTCAAACTTTCCAAAAAAATTAGTTACTCATTTAATGAACTTACAAGCATTTACCATTGAATATTCACCAAAAGTACAATTTTTGTTTTTAAAATTTGAAACTTGGTATAATTGGTTAAAACTAGATTTTCTATTCTAAAATTAAAAAGGAAAAATTTTCATAGGAAATAACATCATCACATTCCCAAAATAGTAAAATTTATAACACAAACAATATTAAGGTCTTTGTCATTGAAAAATTCCTTAATGAACCTCAATATTGCAGATGAAATGCATCAAACAACATTAGAACAAGATCTCTACCCCCAATTTCGGCAAACAATCAAAACTTAAAAGTTGTCATTTCTTGATTATAGGCAGTCATTATTGTTTGGGCTACGACCTGAAAATGGTCGATCGGTCATTTAAAGAGTAGATATTATGATCTTAAGGGAAAACATTGGCCTTAACATCAGGAATTTCGGACCCCACTGATTCCGCACGATTTCAGTGCGATTTCCGATATTTCAAGGGTTCGTACAGTTTTCGCACTGATTCCGCATCGTTGCGTCATTCATCGCAACTACAGTGAAATCACACGATGTTCGTACAAGCGGATATAGTACTGATTCGACACGATTGATACATCTATTGAAAACGTATGAATTCAGCACTCTTTATAGTCGTCAAATGTCTTGTTTTAATCGTCTTTAAAACTACACTGATTCAGTGCGTTTTTTGTGCGACATCATCTTTTCCATATCTAGATTTTATTTTCTTTCTATATCTAAATTTGATCAAAATAATATTATTAAAAAATATAAAATAAAATATTAAAATAATATAAAATAATTATTTTCCTCGCTACCCACTTTAACTACACGGAAATTGCCCGAACCCATGGTGGGGCCCACCATAGCTTTCCAAGCTCTATCGCCGACGGCGGGATTTGAACTCACAACCTCCCGATTGTCAACCAAGCTCCAAACCACCAAGTCACCACAAACTCTCAATACATAGAACGGAACGTTTTTGGTAATTATAAAAGATTGAAACCATTGGCGATTTTTTGCCATGTGTATATAAGTAGTTTTTCAAATTTTATTTTTGCACTACAACATTTAGGGCTTTTCCTACATCTACAAAAAAATTCAGAATAATTTGAGTTCTTTTTGTTTTTGGCCAAAATTGTGATGGCAGATCATGGCTGTGAGCTATTTTTTTTTTCAGCGGACTTTGAATGTTTTTAACTATGTGAAAAAAACTTTCTTTCCAAAAAACTTTTTTGCACTAGATTATGCAGGACTTTTTCTATACATAGGATTTTTTTCATAATTTTTTGAATTTTTGAATTTTTTGCCAAAATCGTGATGGCAGATCATGGCTGTGAGCTGTTTTCATTTTTTCAGCGGACTTTGAATGTTTTTAACTATGTGAAAAAAACTTTTTTTCCAAATTTTTTTGCACTAGATTATGCAAGACTTTTTCTATATCTAGCATATTTTTCATAATATTTTGCATTTTTTTATTTTTTGCCAAAATCGTGGTGGTTGTGAGCTATTTTTTTTGCTCCTATGATGAAAAGTACAATGATAACCAATAATACCAAATTTGAATTCTAAAAATATAAAATCTTATTTCTTTGAAATTTTAATGTGTATTGCTTCTAAATTCTATAAATGTAGATCTAAAAATGTTTTGGGAAATTAAACCGTAAGTATAATTTAAAGAAGAATTTTGGAATATTCCAACATATTCCAAAATAATATAAAATATTTTGAAAGATTCCAAAAGATTCCAAAATATATATTAAAATATTGTACAGGGATGTTGTACGAAAATAATTTGCATTATAATAGATACTGAAATTGCACGAATATAGTAAAAGGCATTAATATGATACGTATACGATACTGAATCCGCATTAACTAAAACCGCATGTTATCCGTGTCTTATTAGCCATGTAATGTAGATACACGATTAACGCACGGATTCCGTCAAGCACGATTTTCGTGCGGAAACAACACTTTTGTCATAATCATTGAAAAGACACTGCATCAACATCTTAGTAATGCATGTCACTTCCGTACGATAACGACACTTCTAAATGCACGTATGACGTGCGGAATTAGTGTTTAACGATAAACGCACTGAAATCGTGGAGAATCAGTGGGGTCTGAAATTCCTGATGAATCCCAAGACTAAACGAGCCTTAAGTTCCTCAAAGTCCATCCACTAACTTGCACTTAATCATAAAACAATTTGATTTGTCAAAATATAATGACAACAGAATCCAATTGTCACATATTTGCATCATAAGTCTGCATCAGGAATTTAGGACGTCATTGGTTTTTAACAATTTCCGCGCAATATCCAATATTTCATGGACTGTGCGTGCATTTTGCACACGAATTTCACGCTAATTCTGCACTAAATCTGTACAGATTCTACATTCACTCTTTTTGTTATCTAAAACAATGTATGATCCATACGAAATTAGTATGAAATCCGTGCAAAATTCGTTTGAAAGTTGTACGAACCCAGGAAATATCGGATGTCGCACATAAATTGTTTAAAATCCATGGGGTTCTAAATTCCTAATGTATATGTCAAAAGAAAGACATATCACATCGGAACTGGGACTAATTATTTTCTTAAAAAATTTAAAATTTGTAAGTCTGAATACAGATAGATAGATATGAACTCCGGTCGTCTTTCGAAGCCGGCGTGAATAAAGTGTGTGTTCGTCTTGACAATGAGCCAGTGCCCACCGGACAGAGGTCCATTGGTACAAGACTACTCACCTCTTTCGAGAATAGACACTTGAGTGACCAGAGATAAATACCGTCAGGAATTTCAGACCCCATTGATTCTGCACGATTTCAGTGCGTTTATCGTTAAACACTAATTCCGCACGTCATATGTGCATTTAGAAGTGTCGTTATCGTACGGAAGTGACATGCATTACTAAGATGTTGATGCAGTGTCTTTTCAATGATTATGACAAAAGTGTTGTTTCCGCACGAAAATCGTGCTTGACGGAATCCGTGCGTTAATCGTGTATCTACATTACATGGCTAATAAGACACGGATAATATGCGGTTTTAATTAATGCGGATTCAGTATCGTATACGTATCATATTAATGCCTTTTACTATATTCGTGCGATTTCAGTATCTATTATAATGCAAATTATTTTCGTACAACATCCCTGTACAATATTTTAATATATTTTTTGGAATTTTTTGGAATTTTTTGGAATCTTTCAAAATATTTTATATTATTTTGGAATATGTTGGAATATTCCAAAATTCTTCTTTAAATTATACTTACGGTTTAATTTCCCAAAACATTTTTAGATCTACATTTATAAAGTTTAGAAGCAATACACATTAAAATTTCAAAGAAATAAGATTTTATATTTTTAGAATTCAAATTTGGTATTATTGGTTATCATTGTACTTTTCATCATAGGAGCAAAAAAAAAATAGCTCACAGCCACCACGATTTTGGCAAAAAATAAAAAAATTCAAAATATTATGAAAAAAATCCTAGATATAGAAAAAGTCCTCCATAATCTAGTGCAAAAAAAATTTGGAAAAAAAGTTTTTTTCACATAGTTAAAAACATTCAAAGTCCGTTGAAAAAAAAAAACAGCTCACAGCCATGATCTGCCATCACGATTTTGGCAAAATTAAAAATATTCAAAATATTATGAAAAAAATCCTACGTATAGAAAAAGTCCTGCATAATCTAGTGCAAAAAAAAATTTGGAAAGAAAGTTTTTTTCACATAGTTAAAAACATTCAAAGTCCGCTGAATAAAAGAAAACAGCTCACAGCCATGATCTGCCATCACGATTTTGGCAAAAAATTCAAAAATTCAAAAAATTATTAAAAAAATCATATATATAGAAAAAGTCCGGCATAATCTAGTGCAAAAAAACAATTGAAAAAAGAATTATATACACATGACAAAAAATTGCCAATGGTTTCAATCTTTTATAATTACTGAAAAAGTTCCATTCTATACATCGAGTGTTTGTGGTGATTTGGTGGTTTGGAGCTTGGTTGATAATCGGGAGGTCGTGAGTTTGAATCCCACCATCGGCGATAGAGCTTGGGAAGCCATGGTGGGCCCCACCGTGGGTTCGGGCAATTTCCGTGTAGTTAAAGTGGGTAGCGAAGAAAATAATTATTTAGTGTTTTTTTAATATTTTTTAATAATATTATTTTGATCAAATTTAGATATAGAAAGAAAATAAAATCTAGATATGGAAAAGATGATGTCGCACAAAAAACGCACTGAATCAGTGTAGTTTTAAAGACGATTAAAACAAGACATTTGACGACTATAAAGAGTGTTGAATTCATACGTTTTCAATAGATGTATCAATCGTGTCGAATCAGTACTATATCCGCTTGTACGAACATCGTGTGATATCAGTGTAGTTGCGATGAATGACGCAATGATGCGGAATCAATGCGAAAACTGTACGAACCCTTGAAATATCGGAAATCGCACTGAAATCGTGCGGAATCAGTGGGGTCCGAAATTCCTGATGCACTAGTATAATTCATTAGTTAGAACTAGCGCGGGTATAAATTGGTGTTTGTTTTGCTATTGGTCGCCAAGTCATGGTTCCAAGGTTGGTTGGAGAAGGGCGTTTATTTTACAATTGTACGGTCCAGGTTCGATTCCCGTCGAGTCCGTCTGACCGTCTGAATGCATCTTTGTTATGAAGTCTCAATTGGCTTTTGTGAGTTGCAATATTATGAGTTTGCTCAATCTACATTTTATCTAGGAAACGCTCTTTGTATAATTTGATGAATCACAAAATAACAAGAAACAAACTTTTTAATCTTATATAGATATGAAATATTCATTGTAAAACTTATAATATACTTCAATCATTGACCCCTACTCTAAATAATTGTACCCAAGAATAAATTCATTATTTTAGTAATTTATATGGGTTCCGTAATTTTGACTCAATGTTAACTAAAATATTGTAAATGTACATTACAAAACTTAAAAATCTTCCAAGATGTACAATTACGTTGATCGATTAGTCAAAAAAAATTAAAACATAAATGGAGGTGAATTTGGGACATGGTAGTTAGGAAGGTTGATGACCTGAAGAACGTTTTCACACAGAGCCGTTCAATTTGTTCCAAAAAAAAAGTGTACACTATGTAAAAAAAATTGCAATTACTTTGTCATCAACAACAAATAATAATTATGAAAAATGTTTAAATACATTTAAACGGAATCATTTTAAATCTTTGGAATATTTTGAACATATTTTGTATTATTTTGGAATACAAAAAAATTGATTTATGAGACTATTTGTTGTGAATGACCTGTTGATTTTGCTCAAAATTTTCTAAAAACAATTCGTGATCAAACTTTATAATCATGTAATATATACAGTAAATTGTCGTAAAACTTGATATACGACTAAGTCTTTTTTCAGCTTCAACATTGAAGTTTTTACATAAACACCAATTTAGAGATACATTTGTGTTCTTGAAAGCATCATGAGAAGTGATGAAAGTTTAGGGATAAGCACGAAGCACACATTTCATTAGCCCCTAAATGTCAAAGCGTTCAGAAAGTGAACGACAGTTAACATATTGAAACCCTTCTCACGTTCTCATCAATGCTTGAATGAAAGTCATCCAGTTCTTTGGAGATTCTTCACGAAGTTGTTGTCCTATCTAACAGTTGGATTTAGTCATATTTGATTACATACTTTTCTAAAATTACAAATGTAGAAGTAAGTCAAGACATTGACCAAGCCAAAATTGCATTGGCTATGGTTCAATAGTAGTCTTGCAAAAACGAGGTCATAGATTCAAGAAACACAAAAATTTCAAAGAGTATCTCATTCCAACAAATTTTACTCAAAAAAATATATTAAAATTTAAATTGTAATCAGATTTAGAAGGAATTTTTAATTTTAGCTTTCAAAATTGATAATTGAATATCAAGATAGTATTGGTGAATCAAACCGTGCGGATGGAATCTAAAATTCAAAATCTAAAACTTTCATTTGTATATCAATTCCAAAATATTCTTCTAATTAGTAGTTTATAATGCTCTTTCTCACCTTGTTAATTCCAGGTACACCATGTTACATTTAGGAGTTGATACTGAACTACTAGACTAGAAAATTGATGGACGGTGCACCTCTTTTCAATAAAAATAGGTCTCCAATTTTTCTACAAATGAATGTTCTTTTCCAATTCAATAGTCCAATTTTAATGAAATGCGTGTTATGGTCCTTTAGGGGTGAAAACAACAATTAAAATAAATAGGTCGCATACTTATGGTAAAGAATGTTATGATGTTAAAATGAAATTTGAAGAAATTTCAAACAAAAATAAAGAATAAACTTTAGAAAAAAAAAAAAAACGTGGAAAAATCAATTTAATAAGATTTGAAAATTTATATAAATTGGCCACTAATACAATTAGTTACTCTTTCCGTCAAACAAGAAGACCACAATATCAATTTAAATTTTGTTCCAAAATTAAACTACGATTTCCAATTCTACTCATTCATTTCCGACAATTAAGTTTTGCGCGTACTTCACAAGTGCTTTAAAGCATTGCAAACAATGCTCGCAACTTAATCCAGGAAAGTTGATCATACTAATCATGGATTTTGATCATGATGATAATAGATTATTCTCATGGATTTCAATGATGTATATTCTTATCAGCTAATCAAAATACTCGCTCTTAACCTTTAACCATCACAAGCCCCTTGGACTAGCAACCCAAAAGGAATCTTAGAAATTTTCATTTCTTGGGCCCCATGACATCTCTGCTAGCCCGTGCAAGGCTAACAATATGCAGCAAAGAGGGCCTAGAGCGAAACTATGAGCTCCTTTTTTACCAAGACACGTGGCGAAACTATGGCTCCTTTCTATCATAATACAAAGGGAGACTAACCATGTAATGGATTTCTTTTTGGCACAAATTGAGAACATCTAGCCATACTTTGTTTCCTCGGGGAGATCACACCCCCTTACGTTTAATAACCACGTGCGATCAAAATTTGCTACCCTATATTATATGCCTTAGATAATTTTAATAATTATGATATTTTTTCTACATATAAATAATCATTGATAATATCTTATGTATATTTTTTTGATTTTTTTTGTCATTTTCATCTTTTGTAGTAATGTTTTTAGTTCGATTCTGCGTCAATCTAGTTAAAAACGGTATGTTTTATGAAAAAAACAAATCATCAAATTTGATTACCATTTTTTACTATGAAATAGATAGTGATTTTATCTACTCATGAAAAAAAATTGATAAAATTTTGATTCATTTTGATGGTCCTTTATGTAAAACGTAGATTTTGTTTTATCGCACGTGGTGTTCAACTTGACAATGGAATGCACCCCCCGAGTTTGTTTCTAAGGGGAGGCGAACTACATCAGTAATTTTGGACCCCACTGATTTTACACGATTCCAGTGCGATTTCCGATATTTCAAGGGTTCGTACAGTTTTCGCACTGATTTCGCATCGTTGCGTCATTCATCGCAACTACACTGATATGACATCATATTCCTACAAACGGATAAAGTACTGATTCGACACGATTGATACATCTATTGAAAACGTGTGAATTCTTCACTCTGTACCGTTGTCAAATGTCGTGTTTTAATCGTCCTTAAAACTACACTGATTCAGTGCGTTTTTCGTGCGACATCATCTTTTCCATATCTAGATTTTTTTCTTTCTATATCTAAATTTGATCAAAATAATATTATTAAAAAATATAAAATAAAATAAAATAATAAAGAAACATTAAATAATTATTTCCTCTCTACCCGCTTCAAATACACACGAACTGCCCAAACCCACGGTGGGGCCCGCCACCGATTCCCAAGCTCTATCGCCGACATTAGGAATTTGAACTCAAGACCTCTTGGTTGCAAACCAAACTCCAAACCACCAACCCACCTTAAACACTTGATGCCAAGAATGGAACTCATTTGGTAATTATAAAAGAATGAAACCATCGGCAATTTTTTGCCATGTGTATATAATTATTTTTTCAATTGTTTTTTGCACTACAACATGCAGGGTTTTTTCTACATCTACAAATTTTTTCAGAATATTTTGAGTTTTTTTTTTTGGCCAAAATCGTGATGGCAGATCATGGCTGTAAATTGTTTTTTTTTCAGCGGACTTTGAATGTTTTTAACTATGTGAAAAAAACTTTTTTTCCAAATTTTTTTTGCACTAGATTATGCAGGACTTTTTCTATATCTAGGATTTTTTTCATAATATTTTGAATTTATTTATTTTTTGCCAAAATCGTGGTGGCTGTGAGTTTTTTTCTAAGCAGACTTTGGATGCTTTTTTGCGATGTAAAACAAAATTCCAATTCTTTTTTGCAGTAGATTATGCAAGAATTCTTCTGTATCTAGAAAAAAATTCAATTTTTTTTTAATTTTGTTTTAGTTTTCCCAAAACCTTAAAGGCTCTGAGCTGTTTTTATTTTCAGTAAATTTTAGATGTTTTTAGTACTGTAAAAAAATATTTTTATTCCAAATTTTGTTTGCACTCCACTATACAAGCTTTTTCTATACCTAGAAAAAAAATCCAATGGTTTGAATGTTGTGGCAAGCAATTGAGAGCTCATGCAATTTTATTTTTGAAAAGTTGTTCAAATTGAGTTCAAAGAAAGTCTGTTTTTAAACCCAATTTAACTCGCAATGCTTTGAGAGATCATGTTTTGATGGATGCCCCCTTTTATGAGCTGCCCAAGACTAAAAAACTTAAAACTAAATTAAACTATAACTTTTTTCTAATAGGAAATCAAGTATGCTTTCAAACCCAATTTGAATCAGTCCAATCCAAAATTAAACTTTGCTTAAAGGAAACTTTAAAAAAAAAAACACCTCTACATTGCCTTGTGTTACAAAGTTCTCTATTTTGAAAAAGTAATGTTGTCCTTTTCTGTACAATTTTTTTTTGCTCCTATGATGAAAAGTACAATGATAACCAATAATACCAAATTTGAATTCTAAAAATATAAAATGTTATTCCTTTGAATTTTTAATGTGTATTGCTTCTAAACTCTATAAATGTAGATTTAAAAATGATTTGGGAAATTAAACCGTAAGTATAATTTAAAGAAGATTCTTGGAATATTTCAAAATATTTCAAAATAATATAAAATATTCTGAAAGATTCCAAAAGATTCCAAAAGATTCCAAAATTAATATTAAAATTGTGTACACGGATGTCGTACGAAAATAATTTGCATTATGATAGATGTTGAAATCGCACGAATATAATAAAAGGCGTTGATATGATACGTATACGATACTAGATCCGCATTCAAAGCAATCGCATATTATCCGTGTCTTATTAGCCATGTAATGTAGATACACGATTAACGCACAGATTCCGTCAAGCACGACTTTCGTGCGGTAACAACACTTTTTTGATAATCATTGAAAAGACACTGCTCGACATCTTAGTAATGCATGTCACTTCCGTACCATAACGACACTTCTAAATGCACGTATGACGTGCAGAATCAGTGTTTAACCCCTAAATGATGGAGGGGATAAGGGCAAAACATAAATGTGTTATAAAAAATTACTTCTTCAACTTTGATGAAGTTTGGTCCAAAAGAGAAATTGAGGAGCTTGATGTTTAGTAATTTTCTATACAGTCATATATCAAAAAATAGCTTTTATCATCTCATAATGAATTTAGAAGCATTTAACTTCAAATATTTGTCAGAATCACAAATTTTATTTTTAGAATTTGAAATTTTGGATGATTTGTTAAAACTAGACATTCTATTCTAAAATCATAAATTGCAAATTTTTCAACGGAGAGAACATCATTACTTTCCCCAAATAGTAAGTTTTCTAACACTAGACAATGTGGAAGTGTTTTTCTTTGAAAATTTCTCCCGGGTGGAGTGAAACTCGGATTGACATGATTCAAATTGGGTTGGAAAGTAGACTTGATTACCTATTTAAAAGTATTTTTATTTTCTATAAAAATGTTTTTTCTATTTCGGGCAGCCCATAAAAAAGGGCAGAGACCATAAAATGGTTGATACGTCATTTAGGGGTTAACGATAAACGCACTGAAATCGTGCAGAATCAGTGGGGTCCGAAATTCCTGATGTATTGCAGAAGCTAGCAAGGGGAACCTAGCCATTGGGCGAGGTCTAGTTCATTTTTAACGAATTTGATAGCATTAACTTTTGAAAATTTGTATAAATTTTCATTTTCATTTTTAGAGTTTAAAGTTTAGCATGATTGGTTAAAGTTAGTTTATCTATTACAAACTTCAAAAAAGCATAAGAAATGATGGAGGGAACATCATTACTTTCCTCAAATAGAAAAAATTATAACACAAATAGAATGTTGAGGTGATCCACTTTGAAAAATTCTCCTTGGTGGAATTCAACTCAAATTGACATAATTCGAACTGCGTTGAAAAACATACTTGATGTGATATTTTGAATTTTTTTTTTGAAAATATATTTTTAATTTTAGGCAACCCGTTAAATTCGGGCAACGATCAAAAAATGGTTGCTTGATCATTTAGAAATTAAGCTTAATCCATGAATTTCAGTTAAAACATGGTCTTTAATAAAACGGAGGAAGTGTATGTTTCCACATCGATAAACAATATTATGATGTTAAAATGAGATTACTGTATAATTAAGAAGTAATAATTAAAACGTAGAAAGAAAATAAATAAATAAATTGGCCACCGATTGAATTAGTTATGTGTTTGCAAGTTAGCAAAGAATGTTACGATGTTGAAAAATAAATCAAAAAAAGAAAAAAAATGTGAAAGTAAAAGTTAAAAAAAATCTGCAAAAGAATATAAATTGGCCACCAATTAGATCAGTTACATGTTTTCATGTTGATAAAGAATGTAATGATGTTGAAATGAAACCAAAATATATTTCAAAAGTAAAATTCAAACTAATGTAGAAAAGAAATGTAAAAAACATATTCATTCAAGAAAATTTACTAAAGAACATAAATTAGCCAGCAATTGAAAAAGTAAAAGTAAAATAAAATTTGCAAAAGAATGGAAATTGGCCACAAATTGAATTAGGGCCGCTTCATACTATGGCCGAAGATCGAGAGGCCGTCGATTTCCACCAATCAAATTGCAAGAAACCATGGTTTCAGCCTCTCGACCCTTCACACTAAAGACCAAAGTCCACCGGCCGTCGCTCTCCAAAACGCCTACGTGGCAACACTTTTTGACCAAGGCGACGGTTTAGGGTCCTGCATTTTGCAAGACCCGTCACTATGGTCGAGAGGTCGTCAAATTTTTTTCATTAAAATTTCAAAAACTGACACGAATTAACACGGAGGCCCTGCAACTGTTTATGCTTTAAAGAGTTGTTGCCCGAATTAACATAGAGGCCGTGCAACTGTTCGTGCTTTAAATAGCTATTGTGCCACCTACATGCGTTGAAGAGCTATTATTATCGATTACTTGGCATCTACTGGATCGATCTCCACTCTACAACGTGTCTGGATTCGAGCTAGTGACCACCCCATCTATGATTTTTAATTTTTAAACCAAACCACTTTGACAGAGAAGGTTTGGGCTTGGCCTTTGGAGGCTTTACACTATGCCCGACAGAAGGCTCCAATTACAATATTTTATTGGCTATTTTCAGCCCATTTCTTTGGACTTTCAACAAAGTTTGGACTCTCAATCCCACGGCATCTTGACTTGGACGGCCATAGTGTGAAGCGGCTTTTAGTTACAAGTCTCTATGTTGGTAATAGAATTTTAGAATTAAAAAGTAAGAAAGTAGGCAAGTAAAAGTAAAAGTAAAATTGCAAGAGAATATAAATTGGCCACCAAATAAATCAGTTGTATGTTTCCACGTTAGTAAAGATTGTTATGATGTTAAAATGAAATTAAAATAAAATTTAAAATACTAATTTAAAGTTAGAAGAAATACAATAAAAGAAAATGTAAAAGAATATAAATTGCCACCAATCGAATTATTCAATACATGTTTCCATGTTAGTAAAGAATTGCAAGTAAAATTGAAAGACATTTAAAATTTAAAATGTACAATTTAAACTAAAATAAAACATAAAAAATAATATTAAAAATAAACATAAAAATGTTTAAATGAAGTAAAATAAAATTTGCAAAAGATTATACTTGGGCACCAATTGATTTAGTTATACGTTTCCATGTTGGTATCTCCATTTCCTTTTAGTTGAGACTTTGTTTGCTAGCCTTGACCTTAATTTTGTTTTCTTCGTTGGTTTCTATTGTAGCCTTGCACCAACAAACCTTTGTAGCCTTGCCTATGGTACTCCATGAACAAATTTGGAAAAGAATAATTTTACATATAGGTAACTTTGAATTTATTTTATATTATTTTTTGACAAATTTGCTATGGTACTACAGTAGTCACAAAAATGAGTTGTCACATGTTCATTGCTTGAAATAATAATATCACCAAATTAATCAATGGAATGTGATATTATGGAAGGTATCGCCAAATAATCCAATGGACTGTGATATTATGGAGGGTTTAGGGTAGTTGGAAGAATTACGCCAGCACTGCCGTGTCAGCGAGCCTCAGTATCCATCCATATTCTTCATCCAGAACAACGATGAGTCATCATTATTCATCCACATTATTCATCTATGACCGGTGAATCAATGTGCCTCAATATCCATCCAAAATCTTCATCCATGAATCAGTGCCAAGTCAATATTCATCCATAGTTTTCGTCCACGAGTCAGTGCCGAGTCAATATTCATCCATCTTCTTCTTCTACGATACTCACTGACCTGAGTGTACAGTAACGATAAATCCGTAGATAATATCATCCATCTATTGGATGAAGCTCACCTTGCCCTAAAATCTTCCTCTTTGGTAGATACGTGGCCAGGAAGCAACCAAGCCAGGTCGCCATAAAATCAAGCTGGGTCTTGCCGCGTTGTCTGTGCTTTCTAGATCTTTCTGGAGACTCCTTTTTTTGGCTATAAAAGGAAGTTCTGAATCTATCGATCCTTGGAACATCAGTTTTGGCGATCTGTGGAGAAAACGCGAGAACGATGGCGCCTTTGTTTGAACAGGCGCCTTTGAAATCCTTGGCTTCGGATTTCTGTTCTGAATCAGGGCGTGGAGTGTTTCTCCCTTGCTTTTTCATGGACGATGTTATGCTTGGCAGACCCCTAGGGTCTCGGGTGGTATGCAAGAAGTTCCAAGTCCATCGATCTTTGGATCATCAGTTTTGGCGCTGTATGGAGGAGGCGCGAGATCGTGATGGCGGGATTGTTTGAACACGCGCCTTTGAAATCCAAGTCTCATTTGGTGAATTTGTCTTCGGCATGTCACTCTGCCTTCGATGGATCAAGGGGTGGAGTGTTTCTTCCCTTGCTTCTTGGATGATGTCATGCTTGGCTGGTCCCTAGGGTTTCGGGACTTATGGCGTGAGAACCGGATTGGAGGTCCTGATGTGCTGAAAACAATAGTCGGCTGAAACCCTCATTTCATTAAGTCAATCTTGGGAATTTTTTACCCTCCTGAGTGATGATTTTCGATATCTAGGGTTTCGCGTTGTACAGCGCGTGCGCCATCGTGAGGAGCGGATTGAAGGCGTTGATTCTCCAAATCAGGTTGCTTTGAAGCCCTGATTTCGTTCTGCCTTGAGATGTTTCAGGCGTGGAGTTTTTTTCTACTCTTCAGTAGATTTGAGATGTTCATTCTCTGGGACAGGCTACGTTGGAACCCTGATTTTCCGTTCTTGGATTTCTAGCTGTTGCTTGGTCGGCGATATGGTTTTGTTTTCGTTCCTCGGGCAGAGGGGCACAGATCACGGAGGAGTGGTGATTGAGCGCGACCATGATGTGATCGACTTCGGATTGACAGGCTATTTTGAAACCCCACATGCGCCGTATTTAAAGATTTCCGTCTCCTTATTCAGGTGTTTAGCGTCTTACGTGTGTGAGTAGTTCGTTCGGCGACATGCTATGGTGGCGATTTTCAGAGGTGGACTTGCCTCTCTGGCAGAGAGGAACGAGATTGGGGAGCGTGGTGCTTGAGCGTGACCCTGACGTGCGGAGGACGTTTTGAGTGTCTTAATTCGTACAAGACGGTCGAATTCGGATTGACAGGCTCTTTTGAAACCCTACATGTGCCTTGTTTCAAGATTTCCGTCTCCTTACTATTGTCTTGCGTGCTTGAGTTGTCCGTTCGGCGAGTATATGGATTTTTCTAAGGACATTTGACAGGGTCGTCCTACCCCCTTCAGATTGCTTACTCTCCATGGAGGAGAGGTGAGGCGGTTAGCCCCATAGCGCTGGTTTCAAGGTCCAGCTCCCACTCGCGTACCTGCGATGCGGATTGGAGATGAATGAACTCTTTTATAGGATATTTCCAGGAACCTGAGCGAAGCCCGCTCCAAGTTCATCTCCAGGTTTAGTCTAAGCAAATTCTGGCAATACTGGCAGGTAGGACGCTAATTGTGGATTGTAATCTGGGCTCGAAAAGTGTAACAAGTCTTTGTAAGTTTTGAAATAAAGTAATGACTATCAAACCTTCGTTGATATTGTTTTATTGGATATGTTTGTGTTACTGGCAGGGCATCTACAGCTATAATGAAGCTAAACATCTCTGCCAGATCCTGATGTGAGGAGTATCTTAATTCGTACAAGACTCTTGACTTCGGTTTGAGAGGCTCTTCTGAAACCCTACTTGTGCCGAGTTTCAAGCTTTGTGCCTGTCTCCTTAATCAGCTGTTTAGCTTCTTGCGTGCGTGAGTTGTGGTTGGCGATATGATTTGGTGCGGATTATCAGAAGCGGATTGTTTTATCAATGACAGAGGGGTTCAGATTCGCGAGATCATGGATAATGCTACTTATTTGCAACCCTGGAGTGAGGAGAATGCTTGGAGTATTTTAATTCGTTCAAGACGGTCGACGATTGACAGGCTCTTTTAAAACCCACATATGCCCCATTTTCAAGATTTGCGCCATCTTCTTAATCAGATGCTTAGAGTCTCGCTAACCCCTGAACGTCTGAATGTGCCGTGGCGGCCAATAGAATACGCCATATTTTGGTTGTATTTGGAATGAATTCACACATTTAACGGGTTTGAGTTCAAAACTAAAGTTGGAATCTAGATCAATGCAATTCTAGTGAACTGATAAAGATCCCAATTTTAGTGTTTTGTGTTGGTAACAAATCTCAATTATATGACAATATATGTACAATCCCCATGGGACTTTTAAGGGCTAAGTAGTTCAGATGTTTGGTTTTCATTTTTAGAGGTTCGCTGTCTGTTTCTGGCAGAAGGGCATGGAAGCCAAAAGTGGAGCATGTTTGGAGAATTTTAAATCGTTGAAGATTGTCAACCTCGGATTGACAGGCTCTTTTGAAACCTTACCTGTGCCAACTTTCAAGATTTGCGCCTTTCACTTCTTATCCAGCTGTTTAGCATCTTGCTTGGGTAGTTCAGCCGTTTGTTTTCTTCAGAGGTTGTCTGTGTTTCTGGCAGAAGGGCATAGATTTTCTGCCTTCAGGGAGCAGGGTGTTTGGAGTATATTAATTCGTTGAAGATGGTCGACCTCGGATAGACAGGCTCCATTTATAACCCGACCTCTACCATGTTTCATGATTTGCGCTTTCCACTGCTGTTTTTAGTGAGTTGTCCGTATGGCCTTGTGTTTTGGTTTCTTCCTTCAGAAATCTTGTTTAATTCTGGCAGAGATGCATGGATTCGTTTGCTACCTCCGCGTAACCCTGAAGTGAGGAGTATGTTTAACTCGTTCAATATGGTCGGCTTACGGTTGGCAGGCTAATTCTGGAACCTTACATCCTTTGCTTCAAGATAATTTTCGGCCTCGTCCATTCCGCTTTTGTTTTCAAATTTGGGCATTTGTCTTTGCTGGCACATGTGGATTGTTTGTGTCTGGTAGAGGGGCAGGGATTCCCAATTGTTCGGAGAGTGCTGCTTGTTCTTACCCCTGAACTGAGCACGTGTGGAGTATTTCAATTCATTGAAGATGGCTTCCGATTCCAGGCTTCTTTGATACCTTCCAGACCATGTTTGAAATTTTAGCCTGCTTCATCTATTCCGCTTGCTATCTATTTGGTGCGTGGGTCGTGGTTGGAGATGTGTTTTGGCTGGGTTCTTCAGAGGTGGATTGTAACTCGCAGAGGGGTATACATTTACATCATTATGGAGAGCTGTTTTGTACTTGCCCTTGAAGTGAGGTGGTGTGGAGTAATTTAATTCGTTGAAGACGGCCGGCTTCTGATTGACAGGCTCCTTTTGAACCTTATACACCCTGTTTGAAGATTATCTCCTGCTTCAAATATTCCACTTTCTATCCCTTTTTGCTGTGGTTGTGGGGTGGAGATTGCTTTGGCTGGCTTCTTCAGAGGTGTACTGTCTTTCTGGCAGAAAGGTACACATTTGCATCTTTCTGGAGGTTGCTGCTTGTGCGAGTAACCGTGTGGAGAAATTTAATTCTTTGAACCGGGCTGGCTTCTGACAGACAGGCTCTTTTGAAACCCTATCCACACCCTGATTCAAGATTTGTGCCTTTATACAGTGACTGCCAAAACTGAGTACGAACACAGCTTACTGAAATTTAACAAACAATGTAGGGAAATTGGATGCGTCAAAAATGAAACCATAAATTGCACAGGATTACCATTGCAATCAGTCATACTTCCATGGGGATTGAGGTCTATTACACACATGTATGCATGTTAAAAAAAAAGTAAAGTGAAGTTCAGTCCAAAACTCAGTTTTGCTCACATTAGCTGGAACAAAGTTAAAAATTTGTCCACCTACCCTTAGCAACTATAACAGCTGCAATGCGCTTAAGCATGCTTTTATACAAGTTCTTACACTCACAGGGAGTAATTGAAGCCCAACAATCCTCAACACGCTCCCACAATTCTAACATTCCTTTGGGAGGTCTCTCATATTGGTTGAGTCGACGTTTTAAAGTTGCCCACAAATGTTCGATCGGATTCAAGTCTGGAGATTGCGCCGGCCACTTCAAAAGAGTGAATTCTTGCGAATTCAGCCAACATCGCACACTCTTGGATGTATGCTTTGGGTCATTATCCTGTTGAAAAATCAAATTGGCAGGATCTAGATTGTATGTATGCAGTGTATGAACCAGTTCTCGCTCTAAAATTTCTCTATACATGTACTGATCCATTCTTCCCTCAATCCTACACATCATACCAAGGCCACTCGGAGTCATGCAACCCCACATCATCACTCCCCCACCTCCAAAGTTGACAGTTTGTTGCACCATTCCAGCACTTCTACTCTGTCCATCACGAAACCAACACCAACTGCGACCATCAGAGTAAAATCGGTTGATTTTTGTTTCATCAGAAAATACTACACAATCCCAATCATCATCAGTCCAATGGCAATGACGTCTAGCAAATTCTAATTGTCCTTTAATTTGAAGAAGTGTGAGCTTTGGTTTCTTTTGCTTCACTTCACATTTCAAACCTGCTTTTCGTAACATTCTCCTCACAGTACTATCACTCATACCAACATGAAGCTCCTCTCAAGTAATTTCCAACTTTGTGTGCAGTTTCTAAGCCACCTATAGTGATTTCTCTCACACAAGCCCTGCGATCAGCTGCACTGTACACCTATGGCCTGCCACCAAAACTGCGATTCATATCACTCAACTCACTCAAATGTTGCTTACGAAATTGTGCAACCCAACTTTGGGATACTTGTAAGTCTCTAGCAACATTTCTAGTACTTTCACCCCTCCTCAACTTTTCTAAAGTAGCTTCTTCTATCTGCTTTCTATCAACAACAGAGAGAGACCTTAATGAAACCATTTTGCTCAATTTGCATACATGATGTGCATTGAATAGGGACACAATTATAAATGTGAAGGCCAAGAACATGCCCATCCAAAAAAATAGACCCAGAAAACCACTTGTGCATGTCAAATTTGTAGCATTCACCGCGTAATCCAAGTGTGAGCATAACTGAGTTTTAGAGCTAATTTACTTTGATCTATATCTTTCTCAAATCATTTTGCATTGCTGGACTTGTAATTTGGTAGCCACATCATTTACTTGAATGTATACTTGTGCCGTCAACTGATTTGGCATTAAATGCAGTAAATTATAAAATATGAATGGCTAAAGGTAGACTAAGCTATTTCGTACTCAGTTTTGACAGTCACTGTATATTTAAGTTTCGTGTGGGTTGTTTATTCCGAGATATGCTTCGATTGGTTTCTTCAGAGGTGAATCGTTATTTCTGGTAGAGGGGCAGGGATTCATGACATATCTTGTGCGTGAGCCCAAGTGAGGAGGATATGTGGAGTAATTTAATTCGTTGAAGACGACTGGCTTCTGATTGACAGGCTCTTTCGGAACACTAATAGGCCTTAATGATTATCTCTTGATTCAGTTACTCTTCTTTTTATCCCTTTTTGCTGGGGTTCTAGGGTTGGATTGCTTTGGCTGGTTCTTCAGAGGTGTATTGTCTTTCTGGCAGAAAGGTACATATTTACATCTGTCCGGAGAGCTGCTTGTGCGTGAATCGTTGGGAGCAATTTAATTCGTTGAAGCGGGCTGGCTTCTGACTGACAGGCTCTTTTGGAACCCTACCCACACTCTGATTCAAGATTTTTGCCCTCATGAATTCTAGATTTTTTGTTTATGAGGGATGCTTCAGTCTGAGACATGCTTCGATTGGTTTCTTCAGAGGTGAATCGTTATTTCTGGCAGTGGGGCAGGGATTCGTATTATATGCAAAAGCCCAAGTGCGGAGGGCATGTGGAGTAATTTAATTCGTTGAAGACATTCGGCTTCCGAATGACAGGCTTTTTTGAAACCCTATTCTCACTCCTTCAGGATTTATTCGAGGTACTCTTCGCATGGTTGTATAGTCGGAGATGTGCTTTGATTGGTTTCACTAGAAGTGAATCGTTAACTCTGGCAGATGGGCGGGAGTTCGCAATACTACGGATAGTGCTTCTTGTGCGTGATTCAAGTGAGGAGGGCGTGTGGAGTATTTTAGTTCGTCGAAGACAGTCGACTTACGATTAACAGGCTTTCAAACCTTACGCACCTTCTGTTCCAAGCTTTGTTCTTCGTTGTTAGATGAGATTTCAGTATCAGTCAGTTGGGATACTTTGTGGCCTTATATGTCACTTTTGTGAAAGTTTGGTCACTGTCTTCACGCTTCCCTGAACTGTGTGTCCTGGTTGGCAGACTTCCACGTATATACTAGGGATGTGTGTTTGCCTTCATCGTGGAGGGAAAACGGAGTAATTTAACTTGCTTGGAGATTCAATTCGTGAAACAGACAAGCTTATCCTAAACCATACATATTTTTGCGCTTTTAGCTTTTCACCCATATTCTTTCATTTACAAATCCAGCCCTTGAGGATTTGATTCATCGATGCACTGCTTCTTCTGATTGTCACAGCTGCCACAAATTTTATAGGGACATGCGTTTGTCTTGGTGGAAGGTTTCTTAGGAATTTAATGTTCAAGACGACTTATAGACAAACTCATCTGGATTCCTGTACATCTTCTCTTCCAGCTTTTTCGCCTGCGTTGTTTCGTTCGCGCTGGCAGTCGCAGAGACGCCGAACGGTGTCCATTCTTGGGAAGCGAGTGTGGAGGTGTTTGAGTCGATTTTACCCGTGGGAGACGCACATTCAGGCTTTCCCAGAACCCTAACCATCATCTGCTTCGGTTCAAAACGCTCTGATTCTACCATGTATGCTGCCCGGGATCATTGGTGTACTGATCCTGCTGTGCTTAAGAAATTTATTTCCAAACATGGAGTGCTTTGTACGCAGCCTTGCACTATAAAGCTCACGGGAGGACACAGTATACCTGGAGTTTTAATTCTCTTGCGACGGCTGACATAGAGGCTTCTTTCGAAACCCAGTCAATCCGTTTTTGCCTTGAGATGAAGTAGCAGTGGAGTTTGGTTCATCGGTGAACTGGCTTTTTCTTGGTATCTTGTGTAAAGCTATCTACAATTGAAGGATAAGTGGAGGTTTAATTCGTTTGTGGCGATTCAACACTGGTTCTCCTTAATATTTTTCTTCAGGTTGTCTGTATTTCTGGCAGAAGGGTATAGATTTTCTGCCTTCACGGAGCAGGGTGTTTGGAGTATTTTAATTCGTTGAAGATGGTCGACCTCGGATAGACAGGCTCCTTTTATAACCCAATCTGTACCATGTTTCACGATTTGCGCCTTCCTCTACTGTTTTTAGTGAGTTGTCCAGATGGACAGGTGTTTTGGTTTCTTCTTTCAGAAGTTCTGTCTGTTTCTGGCAGAAACTCGTGAATTTTTTCGCTGCCTCCGCGTAACCCTAAAGTGAGGAGTAACCTGAAGTGAAGTCTACCTAAACTCGTTCAATATGGTTGGCTTACGATTGGCAGGCTATTTCTGGAACCTTACATCCTCTGTTTTAAGATTATCTTCGTCCATTCTGCTCTTGTTTTCAAAGTTGGGCATATGCTTTTGCTGGTCGAGGTGGATTGTTTGTCTCTGGTAGAGGGGCAGGGATTCCCAATTGTTTGGAGAGTGCTGCTTGTCCCTGAACTGAGGATGTGTGGAGTAATTTAATTCGTCGAAGAGGGCCGGATTCTGATTCCAGGCTTCTTTGAAACCTTCCACACCATGTTTGAAATTTTAGCCTGCCTCATCTATTCCACTTGCTATCTATTCGGTGCGTCGGTTGTGCTTGGAGATGTGTTTTGGCTGGGTTCTTCAGAGGTGGACTGTTACTCGCAGAGGGGTATACGTTTACATCATTATGGAGAGCTGTTTTGTACTTGCCCTTGAAGTGAAGTGGTGGAGTAATTTAATTCGTTGAAGATGGCCGGCATTCTGATTGACAGGCTCCTTTTAATCTTTATACACCCTGTTTAAGGATTATCTCCTCCTTTATTTATTCCACTTTCAGTCCATTTTTGCTGGGGTTGTGGGGTTGGAGATTGCTTTGGCTGGCTTCTTCAGAGGTGTACTGTCTTTCTGGCAGAAGGGTACATAGTTACATCATTCTGGAGAGTGCTGCTTGTGCGAGTAATTGCGTGGAGCAATTTAATTCGTAACCCTGAAGTGAGGAGTATCTGTCTATCTTTACTCGTTCGATTTGGTGGGCTTACGATTGGCAGGCTATTTCTGGAACCTTACATCCTTTGCTTCAAGATAATTTATGGCCTCGTCCATTCCGCTTTTGTTTTTAAAGATGGCTGTTTTCAAAGGGCATATGTCCTTGCTTTTCGAAGTGGATTGTTTGTCTCTGGTAGAGGGGCGTGGATTCCGAATTGTTTGGAGAGTGCTGCTTGTGCTTACCCCTGAACTGAGCGCATGTGGAGTATTTTAATTCCTTTGATGACGGGCCGGGTTCTGATTCCAGGCTTCTTTAAAACTTTACATATTCCATGTTTGAAATTTTAGCCTGCTTCGTCTATTCTACTTGCTATCTATTTGGTGCGTGGGTTGTTGCCGGAGACATGTTTTGGCTGTGTTCTTCAGAGGTGGACTGTATCTGGCAGAGGGGTGTACAATTACATCATTATGGAAAGCTTTTTGTACTTGCTCTAAAAGTGAGGAGCTGTGGAGTAATCTAATTTGTTGAAGACGGCCGGCTTCTGATTGACAGGCTCCTTCGGAACCCTTGTATCATTCCATTTATTTCCTGCTTCATTCATTCCACTTTCTATCCTTTTTTCTGGGGTTGTGGGGTTGGAGGTCGCTTTTGGCTGGCTTCTTCATAGATGTACTGGCTTTTTGGCAGAAGGGTACATATTTGCATCATTCTGGAGAGTGCTTTTCGTGCGAGTAACCGTGTGGAGAAATTTAATTCGTTAAAGCGGCCGGCTTCTGAATGACAGGCTCTTTTGGAACCCTATTCACACCCTGATTCATGATTTTTGCCCTCATGTATTTAAGTTTTTGAGTGGGATGTTTATTCCGAGATATGATTTGATTATTTTCTTCAGAGCCGAATTGTTATTTTTGGCAGAGGAGGAGCTATTCATTGTGCAGTCAATTGAGGAGGATGTGGAGTAATTTAATTCGTTGAAGACGGTCGACTTCTGATTAACAGGGTTCTTTGCAACCCTCTACACACTCGGTCTATAGAACATTTCCTCCTTATTCCGCTTTCTATCCATTTTTGCTGGGATAACGGGATTGAAGATTGCTTTTGGCTGGCTTCTTCAGACGCGGACGGTCTGTTCTGGAGAAGGGTACATATTTACGTCAGTCCGGAGAATGCTGCTTCTGCGTGAATCGTGTGGAGTAATTTGAATCGTTGAAGCGGGCCGGATTCTGACTTGCAGGCTCTTTTCGAACCCTATTTACACTCTGATTCAAGATTGTTGGCCTCATGAGATCTAGATTTTGTTTCGGTGAGGGTTGCTTCAGTCTGAGACATGCTTCGATTGGTTTCTTCAGAGGTGAATCGTTATTTCTGGCAGTGGGGCACGGATTCGTAACATATGCGAGAATCCAAGTGAGGAGCGCATGTGGAGTAATTTAATTCGTTGAAGACATTCGGCTTCCGAATGACAGGCTTTTTTGGAACCCTTTTCTCACTCCTTCAAGAATTTTGCCCTCGTACATCAGAGACTTTTTCCCGCATGGTTGTTTAGTTGAAGATGTGCTTTGATTGTAATTATCAGAGGCCAACTGCTGTCTCTGGCAGTGGGGCAGGAGTTCGGATCATTACGGAGAGTGTTGCTTGTGCGTGACTGGAGGGTGCGTGGAGTGTTTAAATATTCCAAGACGGTCGACTGACGATGAACAGACTTTGAAACCCTATGCACATTCTGTTTCTAGCTTGCTACTTCGTTGTTGGTTCAGCTTTCAGTAACAGGCAGTTGGGTACTTTGCGGCCTTACATGTCGCTATTGTGAAGGTTTGGTGATTGTCATCACGCTTCCCTGAACTGCGTGACCTTCTGGTTGGCAGAGTCCTACGTATTTTTTTAGGGGCGTATGTTTGCCTTCATCGTGGAGGGTGAACGGAGTGATTGAACTCGCCTGGAGGTCGAGTTCGTGAAAATCGAGCGACAGACAAGCTTACCTTAAACCCTACATATTTTTGCGCTTTTGGCTTTTCGCCTGCCTTGTGTCATTCTCAAACCTAGGCCTTGCGGATTTGATTCATCGATGGACTGCTGCTTCTGGTTGGCACAGACATGCGTTTGCCTTGGTGATGGAAGGTTTTGGAGAGTTGAACGTGCAAGACAGCTACCAGAGAAGCTTATCTGGAACCCAATATAATTTTGCTCTAGCTTTTCCGCCTGCATTGTTTTATGCACAACCCTATGTCGTGATTTGGTTATAGATGATCTGCATCTGGTTGGCAGAGCAGCCGAGATTCGGAACGTTGTCTATTCGTGGGAAGCGATTGTGAAGGAGTTGGAGCATTTAACTCGTGGAAGACGGAAATACAGGCTTTCATAGATCCCTAACCATGATCTGCTTTGGTTTTGAAATATCTGCCTCCCGTGTGTTTTAATTCATCGATGATTGTGCACTTGCTTTTCAACATGGGGTGTTCTGTACGCAGCCTTGCACCTTAAAGCTCTCTGGGAGACATAATTTGCTTGGAGTTTTAATTCTCTTGCGGTGGCCGACATACAGGCTTCTCCGAAACCTTAATCAATTTATTTCTGTCTTCATTTGTATGATGAAGTAGCTGTGCGGTTATGGTCCATTGGTGAACTGGCTTTTTCTTTATCAGACGGCGTGTATATGTCGCAGAAGGAGATGCAACTCGTTTGTGGCGATCTCCACTCAGGCTTCTCAGGGATCCTCTCGAACTTGCCACCTTTCTTTTCTTTGTAGGAAGCCCCCTGTTTGGTTCATCTGTGATGACATGGCAGTTCCAAAGCGGTGTGCACCTATTCGAAGCATATACCCCGATGGGATGAGGGAGTGATTTGGAGATATTAATTCGTCGAAGGCTATCTTTTGGAACCCTATCCACACCCTGTTTCAAGATTTTTGCTCATGTTTTTAGGTTTTGTGTGTGTTTTGTGTGGGTTGTTCATTCCGAGATATGCTTTGATTGGTTTCTTCAGAGGTGAATCGTTATTTCTGGCAGAGGGGCTTGGATTCATGACATATCTTCTGCGTGAGCCCAAGTGTGGAGGATATGTGGAGTAATTTAATTCGTTGAAGACGGTCGACTTCTGATTGACAGGCTTTTTTGGAACCCTTTACACACTCGGTTTATAGAATATCTCCTTTATTTATTCCGTTTTCTATCCATTTTTGCTGGGGTTATGGGATTGAAGTTTGCCTTTGGCTCGCTTCTTCAAACGTGGACGGTCTGTTCAGGATTGGAGTATATATTTACATCAGTCTGGAGAATGCTGCTTGTGCGTGAACCGTGTGGAGTAATTTAATTCGTTGAAGCTGGCCGGCTTTGACTCGCAGGCTCTCTTGGAACCCTATCCACACCCTGATTCGTGATTTTTGGCCTCATGAACTCTAGATCTTTTTTGTTGAGGGTCGCTGCAGTCTGAGACATACTTCGATTGGTTTCTTCAGAGGTAATTGTTATTTCTGGCAGTGGGGCAGGGATTCGTAACATATGCGAGAATCCAAGTGAGGAGCGCATGTGGAGTAATTTAATTCGTTGAAGATGTTCGGCTTTCGAATGACAGGCTTTTTTGGAACCCTATTTCCACTCCTTCAAGAATTTTGCCCTCGTAGATTAGGGATTTTTTTTCGCATGGTTGTTTATTTGGAGAGGTGCTTTGATTGTAATCATCAGCTGCGAACTGCTATTTCTGGCATTGGGGCAGGAGTTTGCAACATTAGGGAGTGTTGCTTGTGTGTGACTGGAGGGTGCGTGGAGTGTCAAAATATTCTAAGACGGTCGACTGACGATGAACAGGCTTTGAAACCCTATGCACTTTCTGTTTCAAGCTTACTACTTCGAGCTTACTGTCATCACGCTTCCCTGAACCGGGTGACCTTCTGGTTGGCAGAGTTCCACGTATTTTGTAGGGGCGTATGTTTGCCTTCATCGTGGAGGGTGAACGGAGTGATTTAACTCGCCTGGAGATTGAATTCGTGAAAGACTCGCGACAGACAAGCTTACGCTGAACCCAACATATTTTTGTACTTTCGGCTTTTCTCCTGCTTTGGATTTTCTCTATCATTCGCAGACCTAGGCCTTGGGGATTTGATTCATCGATGGGCTGATTCTGGTTGCACAGACATGGGTTTGTAGACCTGCTGTGGAAGGTTTTGGAGAAATGAACGTGCAATACGACTGACAGAGAAGCTTATCTGGAACCCAAAATATTTTGCTCTTCTAGCTGTTTCGCCTGTGTTGTTTCTTGCACAAACCTATGCCGTGTGATTTCGTTATAGATGATCTGGATCTGGTTGGCAGAGTAGCCAAGATTTGGAACTTGGAGTTGGAGCATTTAACTTGTGGAAGACGGACATACAGGCTTTCTTAGAACCTTAACCATGATTTGCTTTAGTTTTTAACGCTTTGATCCTATCAAGTTTCTGCCTCCCGCGTGTTAGTATATCGGTGAATTGTGCTCCTGCTTTCCAACATGAGGTGCTTTGTCCGCAGCCCTGCACTGTAAAGGTCTCGGGGAAGCATAATTTGCTTGGAGTTTCAATTCTCTTGCAGCGGCCGACATACAGGCTTCTCCGAAACCTTAATCAATTTATTCCTGCCGTTTCTTCAGTATGATAAAGTAGCTGTGCGGTTTGGTTCATTGGTGAACTGGCTTTTTCTTTGTCAGACTGCGTGTATATGTCGCAGACGGAGAAGTGGAGATGTAATTCGTTTGTGGCAATCTCCACTCAGGCTTCTCATGGACCCTTTCCCACTGGCCTTTCAAACTTGTCACCTTTCGTTTCTTTGTAGGAAGTCCCCGGTTGGGTTCATCTGTGATGACATGGCAGTTCCAAGGCGGTGTAGACCTATTCGAAGCATATACCGATGGGATGAGGGAGTGATTTGGAGATCTTAATTCGTCGAAGGCGATTGTGACAGGCTATCTTTGAAACCCTGTTATCCATCTTTGGATATCTGGCTCTTCCTGTATAGCTTTTCGCTTAAAGTGTGGTGTTGGTTTTGTGGCTCTTCTGAATTTTGAAGATGTTTTCCTGCCTCGTCTTTTGAGCTCAATGGTATGGATGAGTTTTGGTTAATATCTTCTGAGGGGGACTGTCCATCTCTGGCAGAGGGTCACAGATCACAACGGCATGGGGAGTGTTTCTGGTGGGCAGCCTTGTGTGGGGAGGATGTCTGGAGTATCTTAATTCGTTGAAGAAGGGTGACTAATGACCGAGGAGTTTTTGGAACCCTATGCTTACTTTTTCTCTTGTTCAGAATATCAGTTTATTGGTTATGTTGCGGCAATAGGCGTGGATCTTTTGAATTGCTGATTGCTCCCTTCACGCATACTACACCGGTTGATTTGGGTTCATCTGTTATCTGCATCTCGTTGGCAGAGTCGCACAGTATCAAAGCAAGGATGGTGGTTTGGAGATTTAATTCACTTGGAGATTGACCTTAACGAGTACATCTGACTATCAGGCTTACTTAAAACCCTATACTATTTTTCCCCTTTTCTGATTTGTGGCAGTAAATTTACGCGTTCCTCTTCGTTGTGGTTTGGTTTATCGGTGAGTTGCTCTTGCTTTGACAGAGAGGCTTGGACGGGAAGTACCTGGGGAGACTAAATTTGCCAGGGGTTTTAATTCGTTTTCGACGGCCGACATACAGGCTCTTTTGAAACCTTATCCAATCAATCCGTTTTCCATGCCTTCTGGTTTCGTTCTTTTAAGAAGTTACCTATGAGGATTGGTTCATCCATGAATTGCTTTTGCTTGGCAGACAGTTATATTCATATGATGAGGAACACTAGCCTTGCCCCTCTCGAGGACGAGTGAAATTTTATTTCTCTGGCGACGGCAGACATACAGGCTTTTTAAAACCCTCACCTTGTTGGATTCTTGTTTTTTGAGCTTACTCTTCTTGTTGAAGATCTGGTTATGTTATGCTCCGACCTGGAATTGTCTGCCCAGATTTGTATCTGTCAGCACTATCTTGGATATAACGTACATTGCGAGCCTTCTGCAAGTGCCCGGCGTATTTGGTCCAATTCGGGAGTCTCTTTTTCCTGTTTTGCTAAGCTTGATTTAATTTGAGTTGTTTCTCTCTTTACTTACAAGATTGTTTTTTTTGTACTGTGCATTACTGGTCAATAGATGATTTGTGGATTTGAATGTGTAGTTGCTCTATTTGGCCCAGAATGAAGGTATAGAAATCAAACCGTGATTTCAGCATGGAGGATTTTCAGTGATGGCATTGGATTTATGAAATCGTTGAAACGTGAGGAGGTTATGAGTTGGTAGAGTATGTTCTATACTTCATTGAACGATAATCTCTACTGAAAGTATCCACATGTTGAAGGTTCAGCTCTTGCGATCAAAATTTCTATCTTTGTTAGGACTAATGGATGGATAAAGTACATTGAGGTCGAATGCTTTCTAAATGATAGGTTGTTCGTTTATGAGTTGAAGCAGAAAAAATAGCTTCAGGTGTCCCATTGTGAATTAACTCATGAAGGTTATAGTTGGAGGATTAGGGCTTGACGCGGAAGATCATGGCACATGAAGCTTGTGAATAAAGAACCAGAGTGCAACAAAAGCGATTGTACCTGTTATCACGTGTATCCTGAACGCTTAGAGGGAACGCTTAATTTACACAATGTCTGGCTCTTTTGGTTGACAATTCCGGGCGGTTGGAATGGGAGTACGGGAGAGGAGCAATTTGAAGATGATGGAGCGTTCCTGAAGAAGAGATTGGCAGTCGAAGGAGAAGAAATGACGAGTGGACCTGATATATTCTACAAAACCAACTCTTGGTAATGTATGCCTTTCAGTCTTAAATTTGCTTCATGATTAAATAAAAAGAAAAAGATGAAGGTGAATGCTGCTTTGTCAGTTATTCAATCAGAATTTGTGTCGCAGTGTAAGCAGCTTGAGGGATTGAGCGGAAGGAGCATTTTGGGACTCAAAGATGATGGGGGAAGTTGACAAATTGGAGGAGAGTATCTGGAGGTGGAGAAGTTGGCAGCTGCACAAGTTGGTTGTTGGAGATGCTGGGGAGTAGGGGTGTGAAATATAGTTACTTGACCACCGTTGTGGATGTGTCATGATGTAGATATATCATGGTTGTATTTTTATCATACAATAAATTCCACTTTCCCACCTTTTTTCCTTATTTTTAAATCTCAGTTGAAGTTTCACTAAGGCATTGTTGAAAGTTTTGGAATCTTTACTTGTTCACTCTTCTTTTGAGATAGGCCTCATGAATGTTGTGAGATAAATTCAATGAAACTATATTCAACTTCTAATTCTCAAAATTGTGTCTTCAATAATAAAATATTGACCCTAGAAATGATGGGAATTTTGAAGCTCCTATGCAACTGGGTGGTTACTACCGTTTCCTTGACAGATACAGTGACTGCCAAAACTGAGTACAGGCACATCATATTGAAATTCAACAAACAATGTAAGAAAATTGGATGCATCAAAAATGAAACCATAAATTGCATAGGATTACCATTGCAATTAGTCATACTTCCATGGAATTGAGGCCTATTACACACAAGTATGCACGTACAAACAAAAATAAAGTAAAATTCAATCTAAAACTCAGTTTTGCTCACACAAGCTGGAATGAAGCTAAAAATTTGTCCACCTACCCTTAGCAGCTATAACAGCTGCAATGCGCTTAGGCATGCTCCTATACAAGTTCTGACACTCATTGGAAGTAATTGAAGCCCAACAATCCTCGACACGCTCCCACAATTCTAACATTCCTTTGGGAGGTCTCTCATATTGGTTTAGTCGGCGTTTTAAAGTTGCCCACAAGTGTTCGATTGGATTCAAGTCTAGAGATTGCGCCGGCCACTTCAAAACAACAAATTCTTGCAAATTCAGCCAACGGCGCACACTCTTGGATGTATGTTTCGGGTCATTATCATGTTGAAAAATCAAATTGGCAGGATCCAAATCGTATGCATGGAGCGTATGAATCAACTCTCGCTCTAAAATTTCTCTATACATGTACTGATCCATTCTTCCCTCAATCCTACACATCATACCAGGGCCACTTGAAGTCATGCAACCCCACATCATCACTCCGCCACCTCCAAACTTGACAGTTTGTTGTACCATTCCTGCACTTCTACTCTGTTCATCACGAAACCAACACCAACTGCGACCATCAGAGCAAAATCGGTTGATTTTTGTTTCATCGGAGAATACTACACGATCCCAATCATCATCAGTCCAATGGCAATGACGTCTAGCAAATTCTAATCGTCGCTTAATTTGAAGAAGTGTAAGTTTTGGTTTCTTTTGCTTCACTTTACATTTCAAACCTGCTTTTCGTAACACTCTCCTCACAGTACTATCGCTCATACCAACATGAAGCTCTTCCCTCAAGTAATTTCCAACTTTGTGTGCAGTTTCTAAGCCACCCACAGTGATTGCTCTGACACAAACTCTACGATCAACTGCACTGTACATTTTTGGCCTACCACCAAAACTTTGATTGACATCACTCAATTCACTCAAATGTTGATTACGAAATTTTGCAACCCAACTTTGGGATACCTGTAACTCTCTAGCAACATTTCTAGTACTCTCACCCCTCCTCAACTTCTCTAAAGTAGCTTCTTCTACTTGCTTTCTACTAGCAACAGAGAGAGATCTCAATGAAACCATTTTGCTCAATTTGCATACATGATGTGCACTGAATGGGGAGACATTATAAATGTGAAGGCCAAAAACATGCTCACCCAAAAAATCAGACCCAGAAAAGACCACTTGTACATGTCAGATTTGTAGCATTCATTGCTTAATCCAAGTGTGAGCATAAGTGAGTTTTGGAGCTAATTTACTTTGATCTGGATCTTTCTCAAATTATCTTGCATTGCTGGACTTGTAATTTGGTAGCCACATCATTTACATGCATGTATACTTGAGCCGTTAACTGATTGGACATTAAATGCATCACATTATAATATATGAATGACTAAAGGTAAACTATGTTTTTCTGTACTCAGTTTTGGCAGTCACTGTAGTTTAACCCTTTAGTGCCCAGGTCACCACTAAGTGGCCACTAGATCACTGGAAAAGGAAATGTTGGAAAATCTGTTAACCATCTCAGTCCAATGTGTGAAGTTCAGATGTGTAACTTTTGATCTTGCAGATGATGCAAAAAGAAAATTTGGAATCTTACTTTCTTAGCTATCCAAATACCTACGTACAAAACACCAAAATACTGCAAACACCTCAAAATACAACAAATACTTACATATACAACACACTTACTATGTGGTATTTCTAGTGTTTGCAACTTTGTTATCTTGTTTTTTTTTTTTGGATTGTGTTCTCTTATTCATGTTCCATTAGTGTATGTAGTCTGATCTTCATCAATGTACCAATTCCTTTCTTATTTTAACGTATAAATTTTGTTCTAAATCGTACATGGATAAGTCACTCTCACTTTTAAAATTCACAACAATTATATATGAGTCTATTCTTGACATGAAAGATTGCAATGAAGAGGTGTTGACATAGGTCATTGCTGAACATCCTTACTTTTATTTTTGAAGTATAATCCAAATTCTACTTGACCTTGAAGTCACTCCCCCCCTCCCAAATCTCATTTTTGAGTGTGCATTATACGGTTCAAAGATATACTATAATCTTCCAATCCAACAGTCCGATCTTACCAAGATTTAACTAAGACTTGTTTCATTAACCCCTAAATGACGGAGGGGGTAAGGCCAAAACATAAATGTGTTATAAAAAATTACTTCTTCAACTTTGATGAAGTTTGGTCCAAAAGAGAAAATGAGGACCTTGATGTTTAGTAATTTTCCATACAGTCAAATATCAAAAAATAGCTTTTTATCATCTCATAATGAATTTAGAAGCATTTAACTTCAAATATTTATAAGAATCACAATTTTTATTTTTAGAATTTGAAATTTTGTATGATTTGTTAAAACTAGACATTCTATTCTAAAATCAAAAATTGCAAATTTTTCAACGGAGAGAACATCATTACTTTCCCCAAATAGTAAGTTTTCTAACACTAAACAATGTAGAAGTGTTTTTCTTTGAAAATTTCTCCCGGGGTGGAGTTTAACTCGGATTGACATGATTCAAATTGGGTTGGAAAGTAGACTTGATTACCTATTTAAAATTATTTTTTATTTTCTATAAAAATGTTTTTTCTATTTCGGGCAGCCCATAAAAAAGGGCAGAGACCATAAAATGGTTGATCCGTCACTTAGGGGTTAAGCTATCCTTACATTCGTACGGTTGAATAATATTAATAGCATCCCTAATTTCAACACAGAGTGTTTTAAAGAAACATCACCCAAAAAGAGGTGGTTTCTCCAGAACCACCTTGGGCGGTAAAGGGTTGACCCCTAAATGCCCTCACCTATGTCTAGTTTGGGTAGTTTTAGAAAGATGTATTATAAAATACAACTAACATGAATATTTGGAACTTCATGTATGAATAAAAGTATACATATTGAATTTTAGATTCTATCCATATGGTTAGATCTATGATTGCTATCACTAATATTTTTCTATAAATTTTGAAGCATAAAATAAAAAATTATTCTGTAATTCGATTACGAATAAGATATTGATAATATGTGAATGAATTTTTTGTGATGGGTTATAATGTAGTACTCTAGGTGTTGTGATTTTTGGAGATTTTTTAGATGCTCGATTTTATGAGTTAATTTTTTCAAGAGCAATTTTAGAGTAGAATCTTCAAATTTTTGGGTGAAACATTGCAACACGAAATGAGGCATAATTTTTTCACAATTTTTTTCCTTTTTAATTGAAGCACACATACATGAAGCTAACTTCCCATAAAAAAATTCAGTAAAAAAATCACACTACAAAAAGTGCATGACGGATGAGAAACTACGGATGAAATCTATACATCAAGCAAAATATGCATGGTTGGGCAATTAGGGGTTGATCAATGAGGTGCATGAACATAAAATTCATCGAAGTACAATGTTCAAGAAGTCAAGTGAACATGAAAGTCCTGCCTAAACAAGGCAAGCATGGCAGTGTTTCATGTCCAGCATAGTGGATTAAGGTTGATTGTCCTTAAACCACCAACTTAAGCAATTTGGCCTATTTTTGGTAGTGCTAAATTCGGAAAAAAATATGACCGCATTTGAAATAGGTTTTGATGAGGGTTGCAAAAATTTACAACATCTAATTTGCATTTGTCAATCTTATACAAAATTTCAAAGTCGAAAGTAACCTCTAATTTATACATCACATACCAATTTCTTAAGTTCACACTTTGTTGTTCCTAGATTCCTCTCATGAGATAATCCAAAACCACCACTATTTCTTTGCAATGCTTGGTATGCCATTGGTTTAGTACTTGAATAGTGAAATTGGTGGTTTTGAGTCTCGACTGTGGTGGCCCTAAGAAAACTCTACATGTCATAATTGGGAGAGGTGGTGGTTTTAGGACATCCTACCTTATTTTTCACATTGAATCCTTCCAAGATTAAAAAACGACAATTGCTTGTGGCTGTTGATTCGAAGGATGATTATGTGGCATATTTGGCTCAAACAGATTGACGTTGCTTTAATCCCTAAATGTACCGATCCTTTGAACACAAGTAGATGTCAGCCTCCAAAATAAATATTAGCATGACTCAAATGTACAATAGGTGTACATGAGAGGACTATTGCATGCATGAAATCTACGCAAAAAAATGACGTACTTGCACTAGAGGCCTCTCCAATATTATCAACGTCTCCCCGTCACAATAGATTCACTGTAATTTATAGAGAATTTAATAAGTTTGCAAAGTTGACTTGGATGAAAGTTATCCGAGATTGTATGAGAAAGTTACAGGACTTTGAATTCGTTTGTGATCCAATTTCTGGACGATGGGACATTTAGGGGTTAATGGCATTTCTTGGAACTTGGTGACGTTTTTTAACTACATTTGGCTCGGGATGGTGGACTATAGGATAAATACTTGGAGTCATACCTAAGCGACTTGCATGAAGAAATCTGAGAACACTTTGAAGATTGAAGAGAAGTTTTAGGCTACTTAGTGTTGCAATTGGATTTTTTTACGGAATCGAGCAACTCCCAGCAAATGTGGCGCCTTGTCTGTCTTAATCTTAATTGTGGTAAGGGCCGCTTTACACCAAAGGCCATGCCAATTCCCCTTGGGGCCGATTGCATGAAATTTCAACCCCTTTTGGGCTTGAAGCCGACCTCAACTATCCTTTATAACAAGATTATAACGGTGGCCAATTCTCCCATATGCAACGACCTTGAGGCCAAGAAGCCAAGCCGATTCAATAAATGTAGCAAATTTTAGCCCTTCTCTCTTTTTTCAAAAGAACTGTTCAAATTTCCACATTATCCAACGGATTTAGTTCATTGAAGAAAATCATCTTTTACATTAAAAAATGCTTTTTTTAATTGAATTTTGACATTGGACCGGAGGCCAAGAATTGGTCCTCCATTTTGGGTGCATCCAATTCAACGAGCTCGGGCTATGTTGGACCATGAGTTTTTTAAGTGAAAATTCATATCACCAACTTGGCTCGGGCTCTAGGTGTAAAGGGGTTTGAGCTGATTTCAAAATTTTGAGAAATCACAAATGAAGATTGCAAGCCTCTTACACAACAAATTGGCTTCGCCTCTAGGTGTAAAGCGGCCTTTAGTGTTGGAGGGTGTTCCTTATGATGTTAGGCACCCAATTGTGCAAAAAAATATTCAAAATAGAGTCCCGAGACACATGGCTGCATTTTTCAATAGTTGCACATCCTAGTCAAAAGACATTGTGTTTCCTTCTTTATTTTATATTCTCCCTAGTCCCTTTTTCCTTTGCTCCGTTTATTCTTCTTTTCTTTTTTTTTCGCTTAGCTTCTGGCCGAACCTGGCTAGGGGAATTATTGTATTTGTATCTCTATTTTGCAGTAAAGGTTTTCTTTATTTGTGCGAATCATAGTCGATCATGGTCAGTGTCAAGTGGATCATCAATCTAGTTCAGAGAGGCCAAGATTACTTGAGCAATGGGAGGTTTTGCTTTTGGAGGCACGGCAAAAGGGATTCTCCCAGCAAGTGTATAAACCCCTATGTTTTGCTACGGCCCTAGCCGCCTTCACCAACGCTCCTTCGTATGCTTGCATCGCCTTCGCGCGCGCATCAACTTCTTTCTTCAATATTTTTTGGGCCTGCGCAGCGGCCTTTTCTGCGGTGCGTTGCTCCCGCAATCTAGCGCTCTCTTCTCTGTCGGCAGCTTTACGTGATGTGGCTTCTTCTCATTTGGCAACCTTGCATTTTTTGGAGTCTTCATGTGCTTGCTTTCGACGCTCTTTCGCATGTCATGCAGATTCCCACGCAGTCCAGATGCCCTCCGCGGCCTCATCGTACGCGTTGCATGTCAAGATTATTGACTTTGCAAAATCTACCATGGGGTCACGGCGTCTGGCGCTCGGTGTTGAAGCGAAGTTGGGGAGTTGTAAGAAGTGGGTGATGGAGTCGGGCTCCTCCTCGTCGAGATCAAGGCCGCCAACGTCATCTTCGGCGTCTAGATCGTTGGTGTTGGTTTCCACAAAAAAAATGTTTAGTTCCAGCGTCCAGTTCTCGCTTGATGTCTGCTTCCAGCTCGCATTCTTCTAATAGCACAGGTGCGCTCTTCTCTCCTCTTTCTTCAACCCCTCGTCCCTCAATATTGCCCTGCCTTCGATTCATTTCGTCTTCACTAACCTCCCTCCTCTAGCCAATTGCAGAGTTGCTGCGTACAACCTCCATGGCCCCCTCCCCGCTCCCTTCTCTATCTGCAGTACGAGTGCCTCCTTCCCGGGCGCAGGTTTCAGAGGGAGCAAGATACTCATCTACTGCGTGACGGTTTATTGGGTAAATTCCCGCGCCTCTAAATCCACTTTTAATGTTCGATTTGCTCAGAGATTTCCTTAGTGATAGTGAGACCCACTGAGCTAGTGTCTTCTTGTTTGCAGACTAGTTTATATTTTGCGACATCCAAAAGTTGCGGTATTCTCTGAATAATTGCTTAAAAGGCTTGGAGCACGAAACGTCAAGCGACTGCAATGCGTGTGAGATATGTGATGGCAAACTTACTAGGTCCAGCCCTATAGCTTGTGCGGCTTGTGCGACATCTAGAGTTACATGGCTGTTGTGACCGTCAAGAATATGTAGATGACGTTGTTGTGGTGATATGCCAAATGTTCGCCAAATGGACGCAATAAAATGGGAGATCCACGCAAAGAAATGGTAGGTTGTCATCCACGCTCTTTGTTGCATAGACATGGTGGCGCCTGCTTCACAGTGTTGTATGTAATTTTGTTTAAATCTTCTACCCCAATTATGTAGGAGGAGATGGCCTTACCGGCGGCATTTACACAGACCAACACCGAGAGCCACTCTTGTTGGTTCGGAATAATGCTTTGCACACGTCGGGCGCCGGTCTTGGCCATGGCCATGCCGCCACCGCTTTTACCTACCACACCATCATTTATGTAAATACTAAGCCTCTTTGCTTGACTAACCATGTCCCATGGCTCATTCACATATAAACTGCATCAAATTGAGTTGTCCCTAGGCTAAAATCAACCATGTAGCTCGGAAGCGATAGTTTGCATAGAGCATAATCATGAGATTTTGTTGTGCAATAGTGCAAAATGAGACTTGCATATTACCTGCATAGGCGCCGGACTCGTCGCAGTTCCAGATGCGCTCAGGTGGGTAATTGTGCAAGTTGTACAATTCAGTCAAATTGCCATACACTGATGATTGAACATTCTCAGGACATAGGGCTCGCGCGCGCACACTCTCTAATCCTTGCGGTGTACGTACAATCAATTTCGGGTGGCTGAAGATCCTGAATTAAGATGGTTTCAGGTGATTTCAGGTCAGGTAGCTGTGGGTGACAAGTCGTGAATTCAAGGGTTTATGACCATGGAGGTATGGGATCTGTGTTTGAGATTTCGGCTCTTTTTCTTGGCGTGCTGTGGAATTGGCATTTAGAGAACTGCTTTTCTTCTTGCCAGTTGAAGAAATTGGGGGAGGATTTCTGTTTTAGGGTTTATCTGCTGGCTCTTGTGGCGGGTACTGGGTTGCCCTTATCATCTTCAACTGTAGAGTTGTATCTTCTTACTCTTTCCAAGATTCTTGGTGTTGGATTTGTGTTGTCTACGGATTACTAATTTGTTATTCTTTTGGCCGCAAGGTATTGCTTCAATGAAGTTTGTTCTTGCGTTTTCTTTCGATGACTCTCCTGTGAAGATAGGGATGGAGAAGTTGGTTGTGGATATGGGAGCGTCATCTTCAAGGGAGTTTTATGTTATGAATAACACACCGGTCAATGTTGGATATTTTCACTTCGACGATCACCAAAGCCTGTTGGCTATGAAGAAGCCTGGGTTTGGAAAGAAACCTGGGTTTGGAACGAAGCCCTTCAAGAAGTGGTTGACCTAAGAAGTTGAATACAATGGTGATAACCCTTCTCACCCCGCCACGTTGTTTTGGCAATCACAGTATAAAAAATGGCGGCTTTACGATTTTTTATGTGACCCTAAAATCCTTGCGGCACATGATTTGATCGAGACTCTCTTTATGGGGCTATCTTTTCATCTCCGAGACAAGAAATTGTTGGAGGCTTGTAGAGAAGGCGAGGTTTGTTTTGGCCCTTTTTCATTGAGCGATAGATCATATGACTTGTCCTACCACTCCATATGTTGGCATATGGAGAGCGTGGGAGATGATCAAGAGAGGGCTTTGGAAAAGCAGTGGTGCAATTATGCTATGGGGTTTGCAGAAAAAGAGTACTTAGAAGAGTTGGTGAAGTTTGGTTATGGGGAAGGACACGTTAATGCCAAACAGCTCCGGGAGGAGATCATGATGTATGCTATGAAATTGAGGAGCCAAGTGAATCGAAACGACATGGTGCATGTGTTTTCCACGAGTGTTAGACAAGTGTGGATGAAAAGTGACACGATTGCTAAGTCCAAGAACAGGTGTCTTTTAGATCAAGCAACACCGGCTCTAAAAGATGGCTACAAGAAAAAACTCATTGCAATTTTGGATGATTTGGCTACTGATTTACCGAATGGACTTCGTGCATTGGGAACTATCATCCCAATGCAAGCATTTTTTTGAAGACAGTTCTTCTAAAACCAGTCCGAGATGAAGGTTTACCTAAGCTTACCAAGTTGCCCCGCAAAGCTCTACTGCCATCAAGATGAGGTACAAATTTTTTGATGGAATGATTTTTATTTTGATGTGGGGGTACTTGTTCAAGGCAGGGAATGTGCTTTCAATGCTTGCAGTTATTTTTATTTTGACATGGGGCTTAGATCATCAGTTTTGGCACTCTGTAGAGAAAACTATAGTGGAACTCATGCTCTTATGTGATGTCTAATGTGGACATGTTGTTCCCTGCAATTCACATGTACAACATAAAAATAAATAATCATGGAGTTTAATTGAAGCAATGAGGACATTTTGAACTAAGATGGAAGTTGAAAGCTGCAGGTTGAACACACATGTGACGGCCTTACTCACTCTCAATGGTGGCCCTTCCTTACTCACTATCAATGTTGGCTCTTCCTCACTCAATCTCATTGCTCGCCCTTCCTCACTCAATCTCATTGCTCGCCCTTCCTCACTCATTCTCAATATTGGCCTTTCTTCACTCACTCTCAATGATGGCCCTTCGTCACTCACTCTCAATGTTGGCCCTTCCTCACTCACTCTCAATGCTGGCCCTTCCTCACTCACTCATTCATTCACTCTTGATGTTCTCTTGAAACTGTCATGAAACATTCAGATTGCAAGTATAATGTTCAGCTTCGACCTTGGACTTAATAAAGTCACTGTGCCTACAATTTTTGTGAACCAGCCTATGCATTTTCGACCACTAAGCTCATTAATATTGTCATGCAAACTGCCCATTTCTGGTAGCCAAGTGGATTTGATCATGCTCATGTCAACGAGCAATTGCCACATTGAATTTCTAAAACCGTTAATGCATTTGCCCACATTCCGTATTTGCACTTCTGCCATTTATATAACTTGACTAGCTTGAGATATGTTCATGGTGTTGACCTATATTGGCGGCTTGACTCACGAAAATCTACTCCTTTCATTCCCCAATTAAAAACAGACTTCCCTAAAATTCCGGAAACAAAGGTGTGCGGCTGGCGGTTTTGGGTCAAATAAGACCGTCGATTCTGGGGTTGGTGGTGGTAATAGGTTATCCAACCCTATTAGTATTTTGGCCAAATTTTTGTGTTTCAATATTCAAAAAAATGGTCTATTTTTATGTAGTTTTGTGGACATCAATTTCATTATTTGCCCTGTTTGAAGTAGATAGGGTCACATTTGAAGAATAAAACATAAGACAATTACGTTGGGAAGAAAACGTCAAAAGCTAGGACAATTATTTCCGAAAAGAGAGCATTATCTTATGAATCAATTAAAAATTGAAGCTAAGCTGGAACCACCTACACTAAGTGTCCACTCTCCCCTCATTCTAATTCTATAGGACTCTTTTACAATTGCAGCCAAGGAACCAAAATTGAACCACTTATAATATCCAAGGGATTTAAATCCAACCACTGCTCATCCAATTAAAAAATTCTATGAATGAGTGAAATTGGGACATCTTAAATGTAATTTACAATAATTAATTTGGAAAAACACAAGATGTATGTCATTAGTGGCATATAAATAAGTTTTCCCTTTCAAAGTTCATACAAATCACATTTTTATTGAATATATTTTTTCACTTTCATTCATCAACCTCATATGTCAATTAGCCAAGAGTAGTTTCCATTTTCATTTTCAAAATATCCAAACACGACAGCTTGAATGGGCGATTTACATTAATTCAAAATCCAAAATTTCTAAAAAAATTACTGATCAATTCTAAAGGAAATCAACATGAAGATCTTAACTCCTAAACATACCAGGGTGTCCTGGGAATTGACAATTTGAGAAAAAAACATCATAAACTACTATTTAGAAGAACATTCTAAAATTGATATACATATGAAAGTTCTAGCTATTTCATTTTAGATTCCATCCGTACGGTTCGATTCACTAATACTATCAACAATATTTAATTATAAATTTTGAAAGTTAAAATTCAAGATTCCTTCTAAATTTGATTACAAACAAAATTTTAATATTTTAGGAGTAAAATTTGTTGGAATAATTTTGAAATGAGATACTCTTAAACGTGATGATTCTTTGAAATTTTGTGTTTCTTAAATCTATGACCTCTTTTTACAAGGCTACTTTTGAAGTGCACTCAATGCAAATTTCGCTCGGTCAACGACTTGACATACTTCTACATTTGTAATTTTGGAAAAATATGTAATCAAGTATGACCTCGAGTATGACTAAATCCAACCTTTAGATAGGGCAACAACTTGGTGAAGAATCTCCAAAAAATTGGACAACTTCCATCCAAGCATTGATGAGAATGTGAGAAGGGTTTAAATCTGATAGTCATTTACTTTCCAGACGCTCTGACCACGTTTAGGAGTTAAACCTAGAAGTTGTTCTTTAAGAATTGCAATGAATTGTTTGAGAAGTTAAGAAAAGGAGGAAGGTCAACCTATTTAATACTATGTTCATTATCTTATTTACTATGAGACCCACAATTAGTTTGATTCTAATATGTATTATCCTAATTAGTCCTTGAATATATTAATAAAGTATTATTATTTAATTTAGATTATAATATTTTAGTTTCTAGTTATTTAAAAACAGTAATGTTATAACATTTCATTCATATTTGGCATGGTAAATTCATAGTAATTTGGATTTCTATTAGTGTAGGCACAGTTACTATACCTACATCACTACAGGTACCACAAGTTATCTCAATTATTCCAACTTGGACTTTCTTCTAATTCCACAATTAGTCCAAGTTTATGTTATTAATTCAAGTCCGACTAAATAAGATGATTAGAATAGTATATATAATTCGAGTTGAATACATTGTTTGATCCAAAAAAGAGTGCTATCCTTGCAAATTACTATCATGCTATGGTCAATCCCTACATTACTATTTGTTTTGCTTAAACAAATTATAAATGACATATATATATAATAGGTTCTAGATCATTTAACAACATAAAAGATAGAAAAATGGGAGTTCATAAAAAAAAGCAAAATATGCCAATAGAGTGAAAGACACATGCCTTTAAAATCACTAAAGTGTCAAATAGGGTGGAAGGAATATTAAAGGAATGTCTATATTCAAATTTTCCGCTTGAGCTTTACATGTTTCAACTGAGCTCATCCCAAGCCTATCTGCACAACTCCACATCAGTAATATAGAAGTGACACAAAATCGACATCAATGAGATAGAATTAGAACAAAATCCAAATGTAATTAACACACGTTTCGTCAAAATTGAACCACATTTCCTTAAAACCGGACTACCAGATTGGAAAAGTGATAGGGAGTGCTACCCTTTGCAATAGAGATAGGTCTTTGGTTTTTTTACAACACTCTTATTTCACAAATAAGAGCAATGTGGAAAAATTGAGGACCTATCTCTATTGCAAAGGGTAGCACTCCCTATCACTTTTTCAATATGGTAGTTTACTTTTAACGAAATGTGTGGAAAAATTGAGTACCTATCTCTATTGCAAAGGGTAGCACTCCCTATCACTTTTTCAATATGGTAGTTTACTTTTAACGAAATGTGGTTCAATTTTAACGAAATGTGTGTTAACTGTTTGTGCCCTTAATAAAAACCTTCATTGTTTACAATTAAAATCTTTTTGCCTTGACAACAAAAGAATAAAAGTGCAGCATGGAAGCGGCTTAAAGATAGGAGGTTAAGTTAACCCTCGAAGACCAAATTGACCTTGTAGGATTGATGGATAATTGTTTTCATCCATATCTCCTTCCTCATGAACTTCTTCACCATCAAACATTTTTTAAGATACTTCATCAACTTCTTGTCCTATCCAAAAATTGGATTTGGTGTTATCAAACTACATGCTTCTCTAAAATTATAAATCCGTAAGTATGTGAAACTTTGATCAACCCAAAATTGCATTGACTTTAGTTCAAAAGTGGTCATCCAAAAATGAGGTCATAGATTTAAGAAACCAAAAAAATTCAAAAAATCACCATTTCTAAAGTATCTCATTTTAAATCAGATTCAAAAATTTTCACTCAAAAATTATTAATATTTTGATTGTAATCAAATTTAGAAGGAATTTTTATTTTTACTTTTAAATTTTTTTAATAAAATATTGGTGATATTATTGAACCTAACTATATAGATAGTATTTAAAATTCAAAATCTACAACTTTCATTTGTGTATCAATTCCAAAATATTCCTCCAAACAATACTTTATAATGGTTTTTTGAAAATTGTCAATTCTGAGGACACCTTGTGACCTTTAGGGGTTAAGAGTTGTGAAACGCAAGCATAATGGTTACCAATTTATACCCTTATCCAATAAAATGAATGAAGTTTAACGGACATATTCAACTTTCACATTTGTCTTTATTGAGATTTGTGATGGATATGTTCATGGTCTTCACGTCATTCTTATTACTGCTCTCCAACTGGCTTCACGATTCATGTTTCATTGTCTTTGTGGAATGGAACCATTCATACAAATATGCATTCAACACACAAAATGAAAAAGGAAAAACCCCTATGAATTTATAAACAATCAAAATTGTTGACTTTTGAAAGGACTTTATGTTTTCAAACATTTGTATCTCACTCATTAGGAGAAAAATGGGGTCCCAAAGGGGCCCTGTAAGTTTGCCCGGATTAGGTGAACCGGCTGCCCAAACACCATTTTCTATGTAAACCCATTGGTACAGTCGCTGCCCGCTGACAGCGTCGGAAGCCGCAATGTTGGCAGTGTCGGCAGTGTTGGCAACGTCGATTGGCGCGACCCACGAAACTGCACTGCTGGCAGCCACGGTGGCACCATTGGTGCCTTCATGTAAAGTGCACGGTTTGGCCTAAATTTTTCAGCACGTGCCAAAGGCCATGGCCCCTTTGTGAATACAAATTTCTCCTAATGTGATTGGATAACGCCACAAGATGAATACCAAAATTTCAATAGGCATCTTACTTGTAGAAGTTGACATTATGTGACACTAAAATCTGAGTTTTGTGACTTGAAAAACCTACACAAAATCTTTCCACACGTTTAGAATTTTACGTTATCAAAATCCTAAAATAAATTGATGGAAAATTTTGAAGCCATCATCAATTAGAGTAGTGAGACGAGGTATTGATGAGTGATGGCCAGCTTATCAAAACAACGACATGAATTGGCTGGCATCTTCACAACTGTCACGCCCTCCCCCAACATCACCTACACCAACGCAAGCACCATAGCGCATCATCTTTTTAAATCTACCCACGCCAAACAATAATGGAGCCACATAAAAGAGTTCCATCGCGAGCAAAGTTAAAATTATATATATATTTTTTATTTTTTATTTTTTTTATCTGTGAATTTTCAATTTTGTTCAATTAATCACTCTTTCATCAAGAAGACCTAAGGCCTTTTTTTCAATAGTTATGCAATATAAAAGAATGTTAAGTTTCAATATAAAGTTTTAATAAAAGATTTAATGTATGTATTGAATCAATAGCTATTAGTCATGAATTTGTATCAAATGTTGTGTGTGTTGTACATGTATCAAATCATAAAGGGGGATTTTTTTGAGATAGCACAATAATTTTTTTATGTTCATTAATAATGTTCAATTTTGAAGTTTCAGATTGACACAAAGTGCACTCTAAATTACTTTTAGTATCGTATTGATTTATTGTTAGGGATGAGTTCAAAAAGATCCATTCTCAATTCAATGTATTGATTATTAGGCACTTCAAAATATGATAAAAATTACACTCTTAGAATGCTAACAATGGCGGAGGATTTAAGCTACAATTTTTGTTTACTATTTTTTTTTTTCAACATAAAAATATTGACATTTGAAACTAATAACTAGCTAATTTTTTCTCATTTTGGAGTCGTTTTTAACACTCCTTTGCACATTTTGTTCATTGTTATTATTAACTTCAACTAATATTTTTTCCTATAATTAAAAAACATAATTCCTAATCTTGGTATACTTCAATACAAATTTGAATTCGAAAAAAGATAATTTAAAATAATAAAAAATAGAATAATTGTAACATAGGTTTCAAAAAGTTAAATGTCAATTCTTATCAATAAAAATAGATGAGAGTTGTTTTACACCAATAGCCCTTTGTCCGGTGGGCAGTGAAACGTTGTTCAAATGAACGTACATTTATTTAGGCCAACCACAAAAAGGATCAGAGTTTCTATCTATCTTTTCATTAAAAGCAAATAAAAAGATAATAGAATTTGGAAAAAAATGACTATAATATGAGTAAATTCTTTTGAAAGTGAATCATTTTGAGCCAAACTACATATCAATATATTCTATGATATAATGAAATTTTATAAGTGAATTAGTGAAATGTAATTTGAAAATGCTTCCACTTTTGCAATAGTAAGTAAATTTAAGTCAAATTGGAAAGGGTCCACAAACTAGGATTTGGTTGAAACTTGGAATCAAGGCCAAGGCCAATTTGGTGTATTTTTTTGTACATTAGGGTTCAAGAAACTTACAAATTTCTGATATGATCATTCAAAGAATTGTGTTTAAAGTCCCTTCAGAGTATTGATTGAATGAACATATAGAAAATATGAGCGCTTTCATCCCTATATGCAAAGTTGATAGCCCAATAGCTCAAAAAAGTTTCAAATTTTATGCTATAAAAATCGTGTTAAACATTATTTTTGAATTCTGATTGGATTTTCAAAAGTTGCTTGCATCAGCATGTTGAACAACAAAAAATTATTTAAGATTAAAGATCATGATGTATAGTTGAATCATTTAATTTTGTGAATATATAGCAAAGAAAAATAATGAGAAAAATTTGTAAATTCATTGGACCTTACTATACTTTGGGTTAAGTTGACTTCACTTATTCAACTTAGGTATTGATAGTTTGATACAGTTGCAAACTAATCCCAACTTGGTTGAGAGGGAATAAAAATGATGCTTTAAATTAGAGCACCATTTTGGTTGAGTTGGTGTCTTTTATACAACTAATCTTTTTCCTCTGGCTTAGCCTTAGGCGTGACTAAAAGCAATTGAGTCGCTCTCAATCAAGTCGCATTCATATGGATTTTAATATGTAAATGTGGTGGGAAAAAATGCTTTTGGCACAACCTTGATTTTAATCTATACTTATTAAGGCAAGCCATAATTCCTATACATGTGAGAAGTTTAAAATTTGGTAAAGAATATAAATTAATTTTAACTAAGTTTCCATGTTGGTAAAGAATGTGACGATGTTAAAACGAAATTAAAAGATATTGATAAATTTGGAAAAGAAATTAAATTGGCCACCGATTGAGTTAGTTTTAATCATGTTTCCACATCAGAAAAGAATGGTATGTTAAAATGAAATCCCAACATATTTAACCCCTAAATGTTCTCACTTTCTTTAGATTTGGCAGTTTTCCAAAGATGCATTATAAAATGCAACTAAGAGGGATATTTTCAAGTTCATGTATGAATAAAAGTTGTACATTATGAATTTTAGATTCTATCCATACGTTTAGATTTGCAATTGCTATCACCAATATTTTGTATAAAATTTCAATCTTAAAATTTAAAACTCTTTTGTAATATGATTAGGAATAAGATATTGACAATCTAATAATGAAATTTGTTGTGATTGGTTGAAATGTAATACTCTAAGTGTAGTGATTTTTAAAGATTTTTTGGTTGCTTAATTTTAATTCTTGACTTTCTCAAGAGCGCTTTTACACTAAAGATTCTCAAAATTTTGGGTGAAACACTACAACATGAAATGAGGCATAAATTTTTCACAAATCATCCCTTTTCTAATCGGATGACATATGCACAAAGCCAATTTTCAATAAAAGTCTTAGTAAAACATCCACAGTACAAAAAAGCACATGATGGATGAGAAAACAAATTTCAAATCCGTACATCATGCAAAATATCATGGTTGGGCGGTTAATATGTGTTAAGAATGAATCTTGCAAGAAAAGTAAAACAATGTCAAGTAAAATAATGTAAAAGATTTTTTTAATTATTCGTCTTTTACTTTTTGAAAAGAATATAAATTAGCCAAGAATTGAATTGGTTATAATTATGTTACCACATAGATAAAGTCTGTTATGATGATAAAGTGAAATTGAAAAAGGTTTAATAATTTAGCATAGAATATATATTGGCTACAAATTGAACAAGCTGTAATTATGTTTCCTTATTGGTAAAGAATGTTACAATGTTAAATCAAAATAAAAAGGTATTTAATAAATTGAAACTAGAGTAAATATTTTTGTAAAAGACAAAGTTAAATAATTAATTTGAAAATGAGCACAGATTGGCTACCAATTGAACTAGATAAAACTACACTTACAAGTTGGTAAAGATTGTTTCAATGTTAAAATGAAATTAAGAAAATAATTATAACTAGGAAAAGAATATAAACATGCCAACAATTGAATTAGCTATAATTATGTTTCCACATTGGTAAAAAATGTTATGATGTTAAAATGAATTCAAAAAGGTAATTAAAATTTTGGAAAAACAACAAAAATTGACCAAAAATAAAACTTAAATATGGAGAAAAAACATAAATTGTTGATAATTATATTTCTACATTGGTAAAGAATGTTATGCTGTTAAGAATTAATTAAGAATTAAATTTTGATTATTTTTCCACTAAAGTAAAAATAATGTAAAAGTAAAAGTAAAAGAAATAAACTGGAAATGAGTATAAATTGGCCACCAATTGAATTTATGATAATTATGTTTCAACGGTGGTAAAGAATATTGTGATGATAAAATGAATTTAAAGTTATTAAAATTTTGGAAAAAAATTATGAATTGGTCACCAATTGAAATGAAAATTTACATTCAATTAATTTGGAAAAGAATATAAATTGGGTAACATTTGAATAAGTTATAGTTATGTTTCCAGGCTGGTAATGAATGTTATGCTGTTAAAATGAAATCAAGAAACATTTAAAATTTGGCAATGAGTATAAATTATTCACCACATGAATGAATTATAGTTGTGTTTTCATATTGATAAAAAAACGTTTTGATGTTGAAATGAAATAAAAAAATTTGATAATTAATAATGAGAGTTCTGTTAAAAATATGTAAAAGAAAATATAATTTTTTTTGTTTTTTGAAAAGAACATTAATTAGCCCCAAATTGAATCAGTCATAATTATGGTTTTTATGTGATAAACAATGATAGAAAATAAATAGAATTTCAGCTTTATTAGGAGGCCGGGTTCATAACCACGCTCATGCATAAACTAAGAATGTTATGATGTTAAAATGAAATGAAAATATATTTAAAGATTTGTAAATGAAAATAAATTATCAACGAATTAAATTAGTTACATGTGTCCAGGCTAGTAAAGAATGTGAAATGAAATTAAAAGATATTTAAATTGCAAAATTTAAACTAAGGTAAAAATATAAGAAGAAAAAAGTATTAAAAAATATTGAGATAAGTTTGTAAAATATTAAAAAATATTAAGATAAGTTTAAAACATATTAAAAAATATTTTAAAAAGCCGTTTAAGAAAAAATTCAAAAGAATCTAAATTGGCCATCAATTGAACTAGTTATATGTTTCTAAGCTCGTATCTCTATTTCTTTTTGGTTGAGACCTTGTTTGTTAGCCTTTAACTTTTTTATTTAATTTATTGCTTAGTATTTAGAACCAAATTACTAGCCTTAACTATGGTACCCAATGAACAACTATTTGGAAAAATAGAGTTTTACAAATAGGTAACTTTGAATTTATTTTTTGATCTTTTTTGTATGGTGAAGAGGAAACCTTGAAGGATATTTGCAAATTTATTAAACCTACTATATAGGTACAAAACTTCGGATGGTAAGATATTTTATGGTAGTATCAACTACAATAGTAAGAAATATTTTAATAATAGTAATAATAATAATAAATAATAATAAATATAATAATAATAATAATAAAAACAATAACAATGATAATGATAATAACAATAATAATCTTCATATGTCTAAAATACATAGTGGTTTTATTCTATTTTTTGTCTGCGATTTTCTTAGAGTGTTGTGTTTTTATTTTTATTTTATTCGGCAATTTTGTAGACTATATTTTTGTTGATTGTGACAAAATGCTTAACAAATTTGTTTATTTTTTCGACATTTTTTTCGGGAATTATTTTTTGCCGACCCTGCCTTCCTACTACGGTAGCCATTTCTTAACCCTTTCAGGCGCCTGCGTCCAATATTTGGACGCTGAACAAATTTTGACTGTTCGAATTCCATCCAAACTCGACAGTTTTCATCCACCAAAATTTCTCATGATTCTTGTGCAAGTTGACTATCCTTTGTATAGTTTTGATTTTCAAAATAGGTTATTATGATTTTTGGAAAAACAACACAAGTGGTTTATGTCAAGTTTCATTCTTAGTTCAAAAAGTGAGACCTTAAAGATGATTTTTCAAAATAAGTAGAATCAAATAATAGAAACCATACCATCTCCTAGTGCATGTTATTCCAATTTCATCACAATTTTTTTATATAAAATTCCGTTAATTTATGATTTTTAATTGATTTTCAAGAGAAAACCTTGCAAAATCAATAAAAAAAACATTAAAGAAATATATGATAAATCCAACCGTACAGATGTGCTCTTCACATTGACATTTACAACTTTCTTTTGTACATCAACTCCATTTGTGGCTTTCATCAAACATTTTATAACGAATTTTTGAAAACAATGTTGAACTGGGACGTTAAAGGGTTAATAATTAATTTTGAAAGTGCTAACCTCCACTGTTTCAACTTTTATTAATTATTCGACATCAAAGTGCTGACCCTGCCTTCTATGTACAGTGTACAATGCAGGGTGGTGCACACACGCATACAATCTCCCCACGACGGTCCCAAAGTTGGAACAATAGAGTTAACCGAAAAGAAGGCCTTGGAACCTCCTTTTTCAACCTTTTTTCAAGCGTTCTTTTGAGCGAGCTATGTTTGGGTTGAATAGTGTCGTGTCATAACTTGTCCCCTTGTGGGCCATGGACTTGGAGCTTTGGTAGGAGGTGTGGAAGTCATTGCGAGGTGTGGAGAATAATGACAGTGGCTTGCTTTAGATTGTCTCCCAACTCACCTTGAACTAGATTTCGGTCTATTTATATTTCAATATGAGTTCAAGAGGAGTTCAAGAGGAATTTGCTAAAACTTTCCTCTTTGAGCTGACTTTTCGGTTAACTCTAATAACCCGGGCACTACCTAGCTGTCAATTCGGATCTGCCGTGTCAGCAATTCTTCATCCACTACAACGAGGAATAAGTCATCCACACAATTTCATCCATCCACACGCCAGGTCTCCATTGGCTGAAACAGACCTTGCCCTAAAATCTTCCTCGTTGGTAGATACGTGGCCAGAAAGCAACCAAGCCAGGTCGCCATAAAATCAAAGCTTGGTCCACACGTCTTCCTCACCGCGCTCTTCGTTGCGTAGCCTTGCCGCTCACTTTTGCCGTGTTGTGTTTTCTAGATCTTTCTGGAGACTCCTTTTGTTGTCTATAAAACAAAGTTCCGAGTCCAACAATACTTGGATCATCACTTTTGGCGCTCTGTAGAGAAAACGCGAGATCGCTAACGACGAAGATGGCGCGTTTGTTTGAACAGGCGCATGTGAAATCCCAGTCTCTTTCGGTGTCTTGGGCTTCGGCCGATGTCGATGAGTCAGGCTGTGGAGGCTTTTTCATGGACGATGTTATGCTTGGCAGATCTCTAGGGTTTCTGGACGTATGGTCGAGAGAAGCGGTTTGGAGGTCGTGATGTGCTGAAGACGATCGTCTTTGAAACCCTGATTTCGTTCTGCCTTGCGCCGTTTAAAGCATCGAGAGTATTTTTCTTCTCCTGAGTACGATGACGCTCGATCTCTAGGGTTTCGGGTTGGACATGAGGAGCGGATTAGAGATGTTCATTCTCTATAACAGGCTACTTAGGAACCCTGATTTTGTTCTGCCTTGTGCCGTTTCAGGCGTGGGATTTTTTTCGTTACCTGCGTACGATGATGCTCGATCTCTAGGGTTTCAGGTACTGGCGCGGTCGCGAGGAAATGCTGATTCTCCGGGACAGGCTACGTTGGAACCTTGATTTTCCGTTCTGGCGGCTTGCGTGAGTTGTTTGGTCGGCGATATGGTTTGATTTCGTCTCTCGGGCAGAGGGGGCCCAGATCATGGAGTAGTGGTGCTTGAGCGTGACCCTGATGTGAGGAGTACGTTCAAGACGGATTGACAGGCTCTTTTGAAACCCTACATGTGCCATGTTTCGAGGTTTCCGTCTCCTTATTATGGTCTTGCGTGCGTGAGTTGTTCGTTCGGCCTGCGTATGGTTTCTCCAGAAGGAGATCTGACAGGGTTGTGCCACCCCCTTCAGATTGCTTGCTCTCCATGGAGGTGAGGTGAGGCGGTTAGCCTCATAGCGCTGGGCTTGGGGCCTGGCTCCTACTCGATGTAGAAGCAAGCCAAATGAAGATGAATGAAGAATGACCCTTTTACAGGGTATTCTCAGGAACTTGCGTGGATCCCACTACAGGAAGTACACCAAGTTTCGTTTAAGCAAGTTCTGGCGTTTCTAGCAGGTATGGCTCTAATTTTGGATTGGAATCTGGGCTCGAAAAAGTGCAACAAGTCCTCGAAGGTGCTTGAACGTGATCCTGATGCGAGGAAGAGGTTTGCGGTAATTTAATTTGTACAAGCTCTTCTGAAACCTTACATGTGCCCTATTTCAAGATTTGCACGTGCGACTTCTTATTCAGCTGCTTAGCGTATGGAGTGCGTGACTTGTGTGGCCGGCGATATAATTTGGTGCGGTTTTTCAGAGGCGGACTATTTTATCTTTGGCAAAGGGGTATTTGAGAGATCATGGGAAGTGCTACTTGCCTGTAAACCTGGTGTGAGGAGAATATTTGGAGTATCTCAATTCGTATGATTTGGCGGTCAACGATTGATAGGCTCTGTAGCATATGTTCCCGCTGTTTTAGGATTTGCGCATTCCGCTTCTTAATCAGTTCAGCATCTTGCTACAGTAGTTCAGACGATTGGTTTCTATCTTCATAGGTTACATGTCCGTTTCTGGCAGAAAATCATGGATTTGCCTCCTTCATGGAACTCTGAAGTGGAGGATGTTTGGAGCACATGTGACAGGCTCTTTTGAAACCCTACCTGTGCCATGTTTCAAGATTTGCGCCTTTCGCATCTTATTCAGCTGTCTAGCGGCTTGCTTGGGTAGTTCAGACGTTTGTTTCTGAGGCTGTCTGTTTCTGGCAGAAAAGCATAAATTGTCCATCCATATGGAACCCTGAAGTGGAGGATGTTTGGAGTATTTTAATTCATTGAAGATGGTTTAACTTCGTATAACTACGGATTGACAGGCTCTTTTGAAACTCTATCTCTACCCTGTTTCATGATTTGCGCTTTCCTCTGCTGTTTTTGGTGAGTTGTCCAGATGGCCTTGTGTCGGTTTCTTCCTTCAGAAATCATGTTTATTTCTGGCAGAAAGGCATGGATTCGTTCGCTACCTCCGCGTAACCCTGAAGTGAGGAGTATATCTACCTTAACTCGTTTAATATGGTCGGCTTACGATTGGCAGGCTATTTCTGAAACCTTTCATCCTTTGCTTCAAGATTATTTTCTTCGTCCATTCTGCTCTTGTTTTCAAAGTTGTGTATATGTTTTTGCTTGTCGAGGTGGATTGTTTGTCTCTGGTCAGGGATTCCCAATCGTGCTCCTTTTGCTTAGCCCTGCACTGAGGACGTGTGGAGTATTTCAATTCATTGAAGACGGACCGGGTTCCGATTCCAGGCTTATTTCAAACCTTACATATACCATGTTTGAAATTTTAGCCTCCTTCGTCTATTCCGCTTACTATCTATTTGGTCCGTGCGTTTTTGTCAGACGTGTTTTGGCTGGGTTCTTCAGAGGTGGATTGAACCACTGGCAGAGGGGTTCAGATTCGCGAGATTAATGCTATGGATAACGCTACCTATTTGCAACCCTGGAGTGAGGAGAATGCTAGGAGTATTTTAATTCGTTCAAGATGGTCGACGAATGACAGGCTCTTTTAAATCCCACATCTGCCCCCTTTTCAAGATTTGCGCAATCTTCTGAATCAGATGCTTAGCGTCTCGCTTGAGTAGTTCTGATGTTTGGTTTTCATCTTTAGAGGTTTTCTGTCTTTCTGGCAGAAGGGCATGGAAGCCAAAAGTGGAGCATGTTTGGAGTATTTTAAATCGTTGAAGATTGTCAGCTTAGGATTGACAGACTCTTTTGAAACCTTACCTGTCCCAACTTTCAAGATTTGCGGCTTTCACTTCTTATCCAGCTGTTTAGCATCTTGCTTGGGTGGTTCAGCGGTTTGGCTTCTTCAGAGGTTATCTGTGTTTCTGGCAGAAGGGCATAGATTTTCTGCCTTCACGGAGCAGGGGGTTTGGAGTATTTTAATTCGTTGAAGATGGTCGACCTCGGATAGACAGGCTCCTTTTATAACCCGATCTCCACCATGTTTCGTGATTTGCACTTTCCTCTGCTGTTTTTAGTGAGTTGTCAATATGGCCTTGTGCTTTGGATTCTTCCTTCAGAAATCATGTTTATTTCTGGCAGAAAGGGATGGATTCGTTCGCTACCTCCGCGTAACCATGAAGTGAGGAGTATGTCTACCCTAACTCGTTCAATATGGTCGGCTTACGGTTGGCAGGCTATTTCTGGAACCTCACATCTTCTGTTTTTTTCGTCCTCGTCCATTTTGCTCTTGTTTCCAAAGTTGGGCATATGCTTCTGCTCGTCGAGGTGGACTGTTTGTTTCTGGTGGAGGGGCAGGGATTCCCAATTGTACGGAGAGTGCTGCTTGTCCCTGAACTGAGGGTGTGTGGAGTAATTTAATTCGTCGAAGAGGGCCGGGTTCCGATTCCAGGCTTATTTCAAACCTTCCACACCATGTTTGAAATTTTAGCCTGCTTCATCTATTCCGCTTGCTATCTATTTGGTGCGTGGGTCGTCGTTGGAGATGTGTTTTGGCTGGGTTCTTCAGAGGTGGATTGTAACTTGCAGAGGGGTTTACATTTACGTCATTATGGAGAGCTGTTTTGTACATGCCCTTGGAAGTGAGGTGGTGTGGAGTAATTTAATTCGTTGAAGACGGCCAGCATTCTGATTGACAGGCTCCTTTTGAACTCTATACACCCTGTTTGAAGATTATCTCCTGCTTCATTCATTCCACTTTCTATTCTTTTATGCTGGGGTTGTGGGGTGGAGATTGCTTTGGGCTGGCTTCTTGAGAGGTGTACTGTCTTTCTGGCAGAAGGGTATATTTTTGCATCATTCTGGAGAGTGCTGCTTGTGCGAGTTTAGGGTGTGGAGCAATTAAATTCGTTGAAGCGGCCGCCTTCTGACGGACAGGCTCTTTTGGAATCCTATACACACCCTAGGAGTATTGTAATTCGTCCAAAACAGTCGACTTACGATTAACAGGCTTTCAAACCTTACGCACCTTCTGTTCCAAGCTTTGTTCTTCGTTGTTTGATGAGGTATCAGTATCAGTCAGTTGGGATACTTTGTGGCCATATATGTCGCTGTTGTGAAGGTTTGGTTACTGTCTTCACGCTCCCCTGAACTGTGTGTCGTGGTTGGCAGACTTCCACGTATATACTAGGGATGTGTGTTTACCTTTATTGTGGAGGGAAAACGGAGTAATTGAACTTGCTTGGAGCTTCAATTTGTGAAACAGACAAGCTTACCCTAAACCATACATATTTTTGTGCTTTTAGTTTTTCGCCCATATTCATTCATTTACAAACCCAGCCCTTGGGGATTTGATTCATCGATGGACTGCTTCTGATTGGGACAGTTAGCACAAATTTTCTAGGGGAATGCGTTTGTCTTGGAAGGTTTTGTAGAAACTTAATGTTCAAGACGACTTATAGACAAGCTCAACTTGATTCCTATACATTTTTTCTCTTCCAGCTATTTCGCCTGCGTTGTTTCATTCGCGCTGGTAGTCGCTGAGATGCCGAACGGTGTCTCTTGATGGAAAGTGTGTGGAGGAGTTTGAGTCCATTTTACCCGTGGGAGACGCACAATCAGGCTTTCCCAGAACCCTATCCATCATCTGCTTTGGTTTTAAGCGCTCTGACCCTACCATGTATGCTTCCCGGGATCATCTGTGTACAGATACTGCTTTGCTAAAGGAATATATTTCCCAACATGGAGTGCTTTGTACGCAGCCTTGCACTATAAAGCTCACGGAAGGACACTATACCTAGAGTTTTAATTCTCTTGCGACGGCAGACATACAGGCTTCCTTCGAAACCTTAATCGATCCGTTTTTGCCGTGAGATGAAGTAGCATTGGAGTTTGGTTCATCGGTGAACTGGATTTTTCTTGGTATCTTGTGTAAAGCTATTTACTATTGAAGGACAAGTGGAGGTCTAATTCGTTTGTGGCGATTCAACTCTCTGGTTCTTCTTAATATTTTTCTTCAGGTTGTCTGTGTTTCTGGCATAGCAGCATAGATTTTCTGCCTTCACGGAGCAGGGTGTTTGGAGTATTTTAATTCGTTGAAGATGGTCGACCTCGGATAGACAGGCTCCTTTTATAACCCAATCTCTACCATGTTTCACGATATGCGCCTTCCTCTACTTTTTTTTAGTGACCTGTCCAGATGGACAGGTTTTTTGGTTTCTTCCTTCAGAAGTTATGTCTGTTTCTGGCAGAAAGTCGTGGTTTCTTTCACTGCCTCCGCGTAACCCTGAAGTGTGGAGTATGTCTACCTTAACTCGTTCAATATGGCCGGCTTACGATTGGCAGGCTATTTCTGGAACCTTTAAAGAATGTCTTCTTTCTCGTCCATTCTGCTCTTGGTTTTTAAGTTGGGCATATGCTCTTGCTTGTCATGGTGGATTGTCTCTGATAGAGGGGCAGGGATTCCCATTTGCTCGGAGAGTGCCGCTTGTCCATGAACTGAGGATGTGCGGAGTAATTTACTTTGTCGAAGATGGCCGGCTTCCGATTCCAGGCTTCTTTGAAACCTTTCACACCATGTTTGAAGTTTTAGCCTGCTTCATCTGTTCCGCTTGCTATCTATTTGGTGCGTGGGTTGTGGTCGGAGATGTGTTTTGGCTGGGTTCTTCAGAGGTGGATTGTAACTCGCAGAGGGGTATATATCAACATCATTATGGAGAGCTATTTGAAGTGGCATGGTGTGGAGTAATTTAATTCGTTGAAGACGGCTGGCATTCCGATTGACAGGCTCCTTTTGAACTCTACACACTGTTTGAAGAATATGTCCTGCTTCATTTATTCTACTTTCAATCCTTTTTTTGTTGGGGTTGTGGTGTTGGAGATTGCTTTGGCTGGTTCTTCAGAGGTGCAGTGTCTTTCTGGCAGTAAGGTACATATTTACGTCATTCTGGAGAGTGCTGCTTGTGTCATTAACCGTGTGGAGAAATTTAATTCGTTGAAGCAGGCTGGCTTCTGACTGACAGGCTCTTCTGGAACCCTACCCACTCCCTGATTCAAGATTTTTGCCCTCGTGTATTTTTGTGTGGGTTGTTTATTTCGAGATATGCTTGGATTGGTGTATTCAGAGGTGAATCGTTATTTCTGGCAGAGGGGCAGGGATTCATGTCATATCTTCTGCGTTATCCAAAGTGAGGAGGATATGTGGAGTATTTTAATTCGTTGAAGACGGCCGGCTTCTGATTGACAGGCTTTTTAGAAACCCTACAAACTTAGTTTATAGAATATCTCCTCTATTTATTCCGCTTTCTATACATTCTTTCTGGGGTTATGGTATTGAAGATTGTTTTTGGCTGGCTTCTTCAGACGTGGATGGTCTGTTTGGGAGAAGGGTACATATTTACATCATTCTGGAGGATGTTGCTTGTGCGTGAACCGTGTCGAGTAATTTGAATCGTTGAAGCGGGCCGGCTTCTGACTCGCAGGCTCTTTTGGAACCCTATGCACACCCTGATTCAAGATTTTTGCCCTTATGAATTCTAGAATTTTTTTTGGTGAGGGTTACTCGAGTCTGAGACATGCCTCGATTGGTTTCTTCAGAGATGAATCGTTATTTCTGGCAGTTGGGCAGGGATTCGTATCTTGTGCGTGAACCCAAGTGTGGAGGGCATGTGGAGTAATTTAATTCGTTGAAGACATTCGGCTTTCGACTGACAGGCTTTTTTGGAACCCTACTCTCACTCCTTGATGGTTTTTGGCCTCATACATTAGGGATTTTTTTTCGCATGGTTGTTAGTTGGAGATGCGCTTTCATTATAAATCATCTGCTGCGAACTGCTATCTCTGGCAGTGGGGCAGGAGTTTGCAACATTACGGAGAGTGTTGCTTGTGTGTGACTGGAGGGTGCGTGGAGTGTTAAAATATTCCACGACGGTCGACTGACGATGAACAGGCTTTGAAACCCTATGCACTTTCTGTTTCAAGCTTGCTACTTTGTTGTAAGTTCAGCTTTCAGTATCAGTCAGTTGGGTACTTTGGGGCTTTGCATGTCACTCTTGTGAAGGTCTGGTGACTGTCATCACGCTTCCCTGAACTGGGTGGCAGAGTTCCATGTATTTTTTTAGGGGCGTATGTTTGCCTTCATCGTGGAGGGTGAACGGAGTAATTTTACTCGCCTGGAGATTGAATTCGTGAAAGACTTGCGACAGACAAGCTTACCCTAAACCGTATACATCTTTGCGCTTGTGGCTTTTCGCCTGCCTTGTGTCATTCACAAACCTAGGCCTTGGGGATTTGATTCATCGATGGACTGCTGCTTCTGGTTGGCACAGACATGCGTTTGCCTTGGCGGTGGAAGGATTTGGAGAAATGATCGTGCAAGACAACTGACAGAGAAGCTTATCTGGAACCCAATATAATTTTTCTCTTCTAGCTTTTTGGCCTGCGTTGTTTCATGCACAAACCTATGCCGTGTGATTTGGTTATAGATGATCTGCATCTGGTTGGCAGAGTACCCAAGATTTGGAACGTTGTCTCTTGATGGGAAGCGAGTGTGAAGGGGTTGGAGCATTTAACTCGTGGAAGACGGACATACAGGCTTTCTTAGAACCCCAACCATGATCTGCTTTGGTTTTAAACGCTTTGATCTTATCAAGTATCTGCCTCCCGTGTGTGTTAACATATCGGTGAATTGTGCTCCTGCTTTCCAACCTGGGGTGCTTTGTACGCAGCCTTGCACTGTAAAGCTCTCGGGGAGACGTAATTTGCTTGCAGTTTGAATTCTCTTGCAGCGGACGACATACAGGCTTCTCCGAAACCTTAATCAATCCATTTCTGCCTTTTCTTCCGTATGATAAAGTAGCTGTGCGGTTTGGTTCATTTGTGAACTGGCTTTTTCTTTGTCAGACGGCGCGCATATGTCGCAGAAGTACAAGTGGATATGTAATTCGTTTTTGGCGATCTCCACTCAGGCATCTCATGGATCCTTTCGAACTTGTCACCTGTCCTTTCTTTGTAGGAAGCCTCCGGTTTGGTTCATCTGTGATGACATGGCAGTTCCAAAGCGGTGTATACCTATTCGATGGGATGAGGGAGTGATTTGGAGATATTAATTCGTCGAAGGCGATTGTCACAGGCTATCTTTGAAACCCTGTTATCCATCTCTGGATTTCTGGCTATTCCTGTGCAGCTTTTCGCTTGAAGTGAGGTGCTGTTTTCGTGTCTGCTTTTGAATTTTAAAGATGAATTATCTTTTCATGGCAGAGGGGTAAAACTACACTCACTTCGTAGAGTATTCCACAATCCTGCGTATAGTGGAGGACGTGTGGAGCTTTAATTTTTTCAAGACGATCGACCTACAATTGACAGGCTGACAATATAACCCTCTACATACCTTGATAGAAGATGTTTTCCTGCTTTGTCTGTTGAGCTCAGTATTATGAGTGAAATTATTTTCAAGATTCCTGGGTTGGCTTCTTAAGGGCGGAGCCGTCCATATTTGACGGAGGGTCACAGATGACAATGGTATGGGGGAGTATTTTTTTGGTGTGCAGCCTTGCGGAGAGGATGTCTGGAGTATTTTAATTCGTTGAAGAAGGGCTACTTATGACCGAGGAGTTTTTTGAACCCTTGAATACTTTCCCTCGTTCACCATTCTATAGCTTTATTGGTTCGTTGTGGCAGTAGACATGAATCTTTTACATTGGTGATTGTTTCTGTCACGCGTAATCCACTGGGTGATTTTGGTTCATCTGGAATCTGCTTCTGGTTGGCAGAGTTGCACCGTATCAAAGCGATGAATGGTGGTTTGGAGTATTTTAATTCGCCTTGAGATTGACCATAACGCCTTGGAGTACATCTGACTATCAGGCTTACTTAAGAACCCAATCCTTGTTTTCACGGGTTTTGATTTGCGGTATTAAATGCACGCGTCCATCTTCTTTGTGGTTTGGTTTGTCGGTGATTTGCTCTTGCTTTGACAGAGGCTCGGACACAAGACGGGAAGTATTTGGGGAGATTTAAATTTACCTGGAGTTTTAATTTTCGACGGTCGACATACAGGCTTTTCTGAAACTTTATCCACTCAATGCGTTTTTTCTGGCCTTGACTGCTGATTTCATTCCTATAAGAAGTCACCTATGAGGATTGGTTCATCCATGAACTGCTTTTGTTTGGCAGACTGTTGTATTCAGATGTTGAGGAATAATAGCTTTGCCTCTTTCAAGGACGAGTGGACGCTTAGTTCTTTGGTGACGGCAGACAAACAGGCTAATTTAAACCCTCACTCATCTGAATTCTCGTCTTTGGAGCCTACTCTGCTTTGTGAAGGCATGGTTCGGATTGAAATAATTAGTCACACAAACTTGGAAGTTGGGTATGCTGAAGATTTTGTAGTGTGAAGCTTCGACCTGGAATTGTCTGTCCAGATTCACATCTGTCAGCATTCAATCTTGGATAGACGGTCATGGCAAGTCTTCTGCAAGTACCTGGCGTATTCGTTCCAATTTTGGGAGTCTCTTTTTGCTAGACTGATTCTGTTTAGTTAAGCTGGTTTTGATTTGAGTTGCTTCAAGATATTGTCTATGGGCTCTAGTTGTTTTGCTTAGTGAATTGTGAATGAAGAAATAGAAGTTGGGAATCTGTGATTTCAGTATGGAGGATTTTCAGCTTTGGCAGTGGACTTATGGAGTCATTGAAACGTGAGAAGCTCATGCATTGGAAGAGTATGGCCTACACTTCATTGAACGATAATTCCTACTTGACGATAATTCCTATGTGCGAAAGGTTTAGCACTCTTGTAATCAAATTTCTAATCTTTGGTAGGACTGTGAAGGACCTTATTGTCTGTGTCTGAATGATAGGTTGTTCGCTTATGAGTTGTGAAGCACAACTAGAATTGTAATCTGGCTGAGTACATTATCCACCAAGCTGGTTGTTATGTATACATTTCTATGTAGAGAAAGAAGTAGCTTCAGTTGTGAAAGAATTCATCAAGGTTGCAGTTGAGGTCTAATCGATATCATGGCACATGATGCTTGTGAGTGGTTCTGGGGTGCAAGAAAAGCGATTGTTCCTCGATGAACACGTTGCTACTCGAACGTTCAGAGGAACTGGCAACAAGTAGAATTTGTGTGGCACTTTTTGTTGACAATCCCTGGAGGTTGGAACGAAAGTACGGGAGTGAAGCAAATTGAAGATTATGGAGCATTCTTGAAGGTATTGTTGGAGGATTAGGGTTTGACTTGGAAAAATAGACTTCATTGAATATGAAACCTGTGAGTGAAGAATTGGGGTGCAACAAAATCGGTTATCACACGTTGCTGCCTGAATGCTTAGAGGGAGCTGTTAATTTACAAAATATGTCTGTCACGTTTTGTTAATAGTTCCGGGAGGTTGGAACGGAAGTACCGGAGTGGGGAGCAATTTGATCAGTATGGAGCGTTCCTGAAGGAGGTATTGGCAGTCCAAGCTGAAGAAACGAAGTGAGGATAGATAGTCTTAAATATCAACGCTTGGTTATGTATGCCTTTTGGTCTTAAATTTCGGAATACTTTGGTCCATGAATAAATGAAAGAAAAATTCAAGGTGAAGGCATTTAATTAGAACGTGTGTTGCAGTGTAAGCAGCTTGAGGGATTGAACTGAAGGAGCAGTTCAAAGATTGAAGGTTGATGGGGGAGCTGACGAATTGGAGGAGTCAGTAACTGAAGATGGCAGCTACACAATGTCGATATGTTGGAGATTACTTACTATCGTTGTGGATATGCCACAATGGAGCTGGCAGATACACAAGTTTGATTTGTTGGAGATTACTTACCATCATAGTGGATTTGTCATGATGTAGATGACATGGTTGTATTTTCATTATTCAATAAATTCCTCATTCTTACTTTTCTACTTATTTATAAGTCTGGTTGAGTTTTACAAGTCTTTGTTGAATGTTTTGGAATCTTTACTTTGTTCACTCTTCTTATGAGTTGTGAAGAATTTTATGAGATAAACCCAATAAGACCATATTGAAATTCTCAAAATCGTGTCTTCAATAATAAAAAATACACCCTTAACCCTTTAACGTCCCGATTCATCACTGATTTCAGAGATCCGTTATAAAATGTCTGATGAATACCAAAAATGGAGTTGATGTACAAAGCAAAGTTGTAAATGTCAATGTTTAGATCACATCTGTATGGTTGGATTTATCATTTTTTTTAGTAATTTTTTAAAATTAATTTTTCAAGGTTTTCTTTTGAAATTCAACTAAAAATCCCAAAGTAACACATAAAAATTAAAAATTGTTGTAATGAATTTGAAATAACATGCACTAGGAGATGGTATGCTTTCCATTATTTGATTCTACTTATTTTGGAAAATCATGCTGAAGGTCTCACTTTTTGAACTAAGAATGAAACTTGACATCAACCACTATTGTTATTTTTCAAAAAATCACAATATCTTATTTTGAAGATCCATTCCGTACAAATGGTAGTCAACTGGCACAAGAACCAAGGAAATTTTGGATGGATGAAAAACTGTACAGGATGTAGTAAAGAGAAGGATTTCAATCTGTTCGTCGTCCATTATATGGACGCAAGCGCGTTAAAGGGTTAACCCTTTAGTGCCCAGGGTACTGTAGCTGGGAGCACTGGTTTTCAGTGTTTTTTTCCACCGCGATGAGTCTACTAAAAATAGACTGGATTAAATTAGAAAGTAGCGGTACAATTCTATTCTCAACTGGAGAGTATACATTTTATTAAAATTTGAGAATCATCCAATGGTGGGATCGGCAGATTATAGTATGTTTTAGAATTGTATAATGCACGCTCAAAAATGAGATTTTGGGGGGTGTGTGACTTCAAAGTTAAATAGAATTTGAGTTAAAATTTCAAAAATAAAAGTAAAGAAGTTTAGCTATGCTCTATGTCAACGCCTCTCCATTACAATCTTTCATATCAAGAATAAATACACATAATTATTGTGGGCTTTATAAGTGAAAGTGACTTATCCACATACGGTTTAGGACAAAATTTTATACGTTGAAAATTGACAGTAGTGGGTACATTAGTCAAGATCGGATTACAGACACTAACGGAAGATGAAGAAGAGAACACAATCCAAAAAATAAAACAAGATAAAACAAACTTCCAAACGCAAGAAATACCGCATAGTACATGTGCTGTATTTGTAAGTATTTACTGTATTTGTAAGTATTTACTGTATTTTCAAGTATTTGCAGTATTTTCGCGTTTTGTTGATAGGTATTTTGATAGTTGTACAATCCAAATTGAAATTTTCTTTTTTTTGGAAGATGTGTAATGTATGTGGGCAAATCTAAACTTCAAAACTGAAGTTCCAATTCTTCACGGATTCTCTGCTATTTACATTTCGGACGTTGTAGTGACCATAATGTGGTCAGCTCGGCACTAAAGGGTTAACAGTAACGATGGTAAACTTCGAGTACAATAGTAATCTGTAGTTCTAGCTGGTTCCCACTTCTTGTTCCACCTAGTTTAATCAATTAGCATAAAAATGCTCATTTTATTATTCTATTATTAATCATTATCTATAATATTTTAATAGAATAATAGAGCAATTGGAACGAACATCCTTTTGCAATGTGACCACAATCTAGTTACAATGACATTGTAGTTCTAGAATTCATGGAATACAAATGGCAATCCTTCATTACTTTGAAAATTGAATTTAAGGTAGGAGCACCAAAAATCAGCACCAAAAATCAACAGTGTACGTAATGTTGATTGTCATTATTTCTAGAACGTAAATTTAAGTAGATCATAGATAGCTTATCATTTGGAGCAAACATACAACAAAGGCTATATTATGTGCCTAGATATACGTTGTAAAATGATAGTAATATCTAGATTCTATCGGCAATCATGATTGTATACCCCCTGTGATTGTATACCCCGTGTCTGGAAATAAATGTCCAAGTTTTTATTAAATGTTACATTTAACCCTTTTTTGCCCAAAATTTTGTCTCAATATTTGAAAAGTGGTTTATCTTTTAACCCCAAAACGTCTGAATGTGCCTTTGTGGCCAGTAGAATATGGTGTATTTTGGTTGTATTTGGAATGGATCCATACTTTTAATGGGTTTTAGTTCAAAAAAGAAGCTGGGATTTAGATCAATGCAGTTCTAGTGAGTTATTAAGATTTCAATTTAGATTTTCTTGTTGGTAGCAAATCCCAATCATACGACATTGTATATACTATCCCCGTGGGACGGTTAGGGGTTAATAATCCCTCTGTTTCACAAGAAGAGTCCACTTTGCAAAAAAATGAAGATTTAAAACGAAATAAGAGCCCATTGTTGAAAGGGTTGAAACGCAATGGCAACTTTTGAAACCGTGTGTCTCAATAGAAAGGGATGAAAAATGGAGGAAGTCAATGTAGGAAGGCAACACAATGAATGTGGTCTCTTAAATTTAAATTGACAAAGAAAAATATGTGGTTTTGCACTCTTATTATGAAATGGAGAAAGTAGCAGTACGTAGTTTTTGTGCCACTTTCACTCCCAGGGGCTACACTGTACTAAACATGTACAAATATACGTGAGTAAACAAAAAGGGTATTAATTTGAGCACTGCCGTATTACGTATATATACAATAAATACATTTAGAAGTGAAAATATGTACGTATACTTAAATTAAACATATACTTAAAACGGAATATATCTGTATACAAAGGTATTTAGACATACAACCTCTCGTATACAAGGAGGTTTTTAGAAAGATCATGAATGCACGTGATTCTTAAACTTAGTGTAGAGTGCACCCCCGCGCTTTCATTATCTTCCTTGTTTGAAGTGAATAAGGATCGCTTTTTAAAATTAGGAAAATTGTGTTTGGAAAAGAAGTCAAAATCTTGAACAATTATTTCTAGACAAGAGGGGGTATTATGTTATGAATCAACCAAAAAATGAAGCTAAGGTGGAATTACCTATAAGTGCCCACTCCCCTCATTCTAGCCGTGTAGGCATCCTTTATAATTGCGACAAATAACCTAAATTAAGCTACTTATAATATCCAAGCAATCTGAAACCAATCACTTTTCATCGAATTAACCCCTAAACGTTCTCACCCAGTTCAGATTTGGCAGTTTTTCAAAGATGCATTATAAAATGCAACTAAGAGGAGTATTTTCAATTTGATGAATGAATAAAAGTTGTACATTATGCATTTTAGATTCTATTCATACGGTTAGATTTGCAATTCCTATTACCAATATTTGTGTATAAATTTAAAAACTTAAAATTTAGAGCTCTTTTGTAATATGATTACGAATAAGATATTGACAATCTAATATTGAATTCTTTTGAGATGGGTTGAAATGTGATACTCTAAGTGTAGTGATTTTTGGAGATTTTTTGGTTGCTTATTTCTAATACCGGTACTTGACTTTTTCAAGAGCACTTTTAGACTAAAATCTTTCAAATTTGGGGTGGAACACTACAACATGAAATGAGGCATAAAAATTTCACAAATCATCCCCTTCTAATCGGATCACACATGCACAAAGCTAACTTCCCATAAAAGTTTTAGTAAAAATTTCACACTGCAAAAAGTGCATGATCGATGAGAAATCCGAGTTCAAATCCGTACATCATCCAAAATATGGATGGTTGGGCGGTTAGGGGTTGAAGGTTTCTATAAGTGAGTGGAATTGAGGCATCTAAGATGTCATCTAAGATACTTATTTTGAAAAAAACCAATTGTATATCATTTGTGGGGTATGAATTACCTTCTTTTTTTATATATATATACATATTTTTCCACTTTCATTCACAAACCTTATATGTCTATTAGGCAAAATAGTTACCATTTTATTTTCAAAACTCGCCAAGCACAACAGCTCGAATCGGCAATTTTTTCTAAAATTGCAATCAACACTTCACCTCGCACTTCACAAACTCAAGGAAGTCAGCATGAAGACCCTAAACCTAGAGGTTGTTCTTTATGAATTGCAATGAATTATTTGAGAAGTTTCAAAAAAGCTGAAGGTCAATCTCTTAAATAGGCTAGTATTTGTAACTTGAGTTCGAACACTTGGTTACATCGAAAAGGAGTGTTATCCTTGCCATTACTATTGTGCCAAGATCAATTCCTATGGTTATTATTAGTTGTAACTCAAACAAGCCTTGTGTGTTTTAAAAATTTTAAAATTAAATAGATATAAAAATTCTAAATCTTTAACAATTGAAATGCATCATTTACAAAGTTTTTTAAAATAATGCAAAATATGTCAATAGAGTGAAGGACACATGCCTTTAAAGGAACTAAGGTGTTAATCCCTAAACATTCAACCGTCCAAAAAGTAGACGATGTACAAAATCAAACATAGTTTTCTCATCCGTCATTGACTTCTTGTAGTGTGGATTTTTTCACTCTATATTTTATGGGAAGTAAGCTTCATGCATGTGTGACTTAATTAGAAAGAGGATGATTTGTGAAATTTTTATGCCTCATTTCCTGTTGTAGTGATTCACCTAGAATTTTAAAGAGTGTTTTAAAAAAAGTCAACTCATAAAATCAAGCAACCGAAAAATCTCCAAAAATCACTACACTTAAAGTATTACATTTTAACCAATCTCAAAAAAATTCATGTACAAATTGTCAATATCTTATTTGTAATCAAATTACAAAAGCATTTTCAATTTCAAGTTTCAAATTTTATTCAAAATATTGGTGGTAGCAATTGCAAATCTAATCATATGAATATAATCTAAAATTCATAATGTACAACTTATGTTCATATATCAAGTTCAAAACATCCCTCTCAATTGCATTTTATGATGCATCTTTGCAAAACTGCCAAATTTGGAGAGAAGTGAGGACGTTTAGGGATTAAAAGGGGTGGAGGGGTATATTAACAAAATGTCTATCTTCAAATTTTCCATCTAAGCTTCATATGATTCAAGTGAGCTCTTTCCAAACCCTTTTGCACAAGAGCACTTCATCAATAGTATAGAAGTGACACAAAATTGGCATCAACAAGGTTGAACTAGATTGCAAATCTAAGTGTAACGATTTGTACCCTTATCAAAACCTTTGTTGTCTACAATTAAAACCTTTTGGCGTTGAGAAAAAGGTGTAAAGGTGCACCATGTAAGTGGGTTAGGGCAAGGAAGCTAAGTTAAGAGTTGTGAAACACAAACATAATGGTTATCAATTTATACCCTTTTTCCAATTTAATAAATAGAATTGAACAAATAAACCCACTTTCACATTTGACTTGATTGGGATATATGGTGGATACGTTCACTCATCTTCACATGACTCTAGTTAGTGTGCTCCAACTGCTTCAAGTTTCATGCTTCAATGTCATTTTTGCACCATATATTTTTTACACAAATTTCACTTCACCTGAAAACTCCTCACCATTATTGCAAGACATGTTGAAGCACCAATGGTGGGTTTGATTCATTGATGCAAGCTCCTATTGTAGAAGTGCAAATATGCTTCTATGCAATGTTCATTTGATGTTAAAGTAGGACAAGAAGATTTATACCTTTCTTAGCTTTAAATACAATTGACATTGTTAAAATCTTAGCTCTCAATGTGATTATTTTTGAAACATCATGTATTTTTCTACAAAGTAGGACATTCAAAATTGAAGTTTGAACTTATTTCCAATTAATCTCACTTTGAATGACAAGATGAATTTAAGAACATATTGTTTTGAATGGAACCATTCATAGAAATATGCATCAAAATATCAAAAAGAAAAATCACACGTGAATTTATAAAAAGTCAAAATAGTTGATTTTTGAAAGCTGCATTTTTCAAACAATCAAATCATGCTTGATTGGATAATGCCACGAGATGAATACTGAAATTTTGATAGGGTCTTACTTCTATGAATTGTCATTATGTGGCACTAAATATGAGTTTTGTGACTTGGAAAACCCACACAAAATCTTTTCAGACATTTAGAGATTAACATTAACAAAATCCTAAAATGGATTGATGGAAAAAATTGAAGCCATTATCAATTGGAGTAGTGAGATGAGGTGTTGATGAGTGATGGCCAACCTAGACCGAAACAACAGGAAATGGCCGGCATCTTCACCATTGTCACGGCCTCCACCAACAACACCAACACCAACGCAAACGTCTTCGCGCGTCATTTTCTCAAATCTACCCATGTCGAACATTAATGGAGCGAGTACTCGAAGCTCCATCACGGGCAGAGTTTTCAGGAAACATTCAATGCACAAGATCACTGAGGAGCATAAGCAAATGATACGCATGGCGTTCGAGTTGTTTGATTCACGCAAAGTTGGAAAGCTCAATTACCGTGAACTCAAAGTAATTGCACTTCTTTATTCATTATTGATTTCATGACACATTTCGCATTTGTTTTGCCCCTTTTACAGTGTTGGATTGATGATGCTCTTATAGTTGTGATTGTAGGCTTTCAATTTGTCACCTGTTGCAATTAAGGTAATCTCACCTAATTTGCAACACTTTATCGTCAAGTTGAAGTTTAAAAAAATTTACAATCTTGTAGAAAATTGTGATACAAAACAATTAATGTATTTCAGTGTCAAATAAACAGTGTGTTTGCATGGTTCGTGTGTGTTAAACCAACTTGTCATATGAGTGTTTAGACCAAGTTGTCACATGACATGGCATCAAGTGCCAAACCACGTTGGATGAATGTATTTTGTAAACTTCATCTTAACACTGTGTGTGTTTTGCATTCTTGTTTGGTTTTTGATTGCAAATTCAATGATGGTTTATCCTAATTGATCTGTTGTGTATGGCGATCTTTATTTACACAACAAAGCCTCTAAACTATTCTTCATTATGTTTCTCTTGTGCAGTTTGCGATAAGAGCATTGGAGTTTGACGTGAAGAAGCCAGAGGTGAAGATGCTGCTTGAGAAATTTTCTAACGATGGTGGTGATGAAGTAATTTACGAAGAATTCTTGGAAATCAGTAACTGAACATCATGCTCTTTTCCATCATATGATTACTATACCCGATCACTAGCAGAAAAGGTAATGTTCCCCAGGGACATGCCCAAGCAAAATTATTGTGCCTGCTTGGAATTGGGCACTACTTGCCTGGGCATCTCCCTTGGCAGTGCCACCTTTTCTACTAGTGGATTGTCAAGGTCGACTTCTCATGCCGAATAATTAATTTTTTAATTTGATTGTTTTCAACAAATTTCTAATTTTGTAAATATTTGTCAAGATTTTATTTTTTTTACCATACAAAATAGAATTTTGTTTTGAAAAATAAATTTTCTAATGATTATGGATTTCTCTTCAGTTTTTTAATATTTTTTGTCAATCCTGATGACCGACTAGGGTATTGGTTTCTCTTGCATAGGCTTGATATAAAAATGTAGTCTCACATCCATTGCATCTGTGCTTGTCAGTGATTCACAAATACAAAGGCAAAGATCCGAACGAAGACGTGATGAAGGCATTCCATTACTTTGATGAGGACAGCACAGGAAAAATTTCTGTAATTTCTCAGCTCTCCTTCGTTCTGCCACTCTGCAAGGCTTCATTTCTGTTCTTTCATCACAAAATTAAGTTGACTATCTGATTATCAATTGTTCCGCTGCTACTTTGCTTGTAGAAAAGCACTAAGGAATAGTGTCATTCACTAGAAGGAAATCTGTCGTTTTTCACTATAAGTGACGCACATGGGTTGTGTTAATGTTGGTGAGTGGTTTTGGTCATAAGAAGACAAAAATATAGGTATAGTATTACGCCACTGTTCATTGTTCTCACGAAGTGAAGAATGAAAAATGACAAGTCTGCTACTAGTGATTGCTAGTCACTATAGTGGCCACTAGCTAGTGCTTGAAACGGTGAGTACTATTGCTTAGTGCCCAAAGACCACCCTTTTTATCAATGCTTCATTTGATGTGTCATAACTAGTGCGTTGTTTTTGAGCTCCCAACTTTATATAACTAGTACATTTTAGGGAGAATCTTAGGGGAATATGGTTGATTTTAGCAAAGAAAAAGGTAGACATGCCAATGACCGTATAGGCAGTACTCAAATCTTTCCCCACGACAATGTAGAAACTTACACAATTTCAAAATTTGAAAGATTGTGGTATGTCAAGTTGGGATTCACCTTGGAAAAAATACATTCAAAAATGTTTTGTACAATAACTTTTATTGCACATCAAACATATTGGGTATGATTTTTAATGAAAATTTACTTAGAGACCTTCACCATACAGCGTGCGGTGATTGCACAATACCTTACATTTCTATTGGAATTGTGTGATGAAACTGTGCGGTCATTGGCATATTTACTATAATTGGACGTGTGCGGTCATTGGAACTGAATTGCATTGAAACGATACCATTTTGAAATCAACCCATCAATAACCCAAAATAAAATTGAAACAATTGATAATCAATGGGGAGAGACTTTTGTAATGTTGCAATCATACTCGTATTTATTCCACCATCTACACATTGCTGACCTGAGTTAGGTATTTTTCTTGTGGCCGGAGGTGGTCTTGACAGCTCAAGAACTTGCGTAAAGTTGCAAAGGAGCTTGGTGAAAACATCACAGATGAAGAGCTTATAACCATGATTGATGAATGTAAGCATTTTTTTCATTTTTTTCATTTTTTAATGTAGTGCAAGCTTTCAGAACAAGATAACATGTGCCACTTTTTGACAAAAATTAATTAATTTATGTCGAAATTGACCATGACTTAAGGCAACAATAGAGAGTACATCCAAAACCCTGCTACAATCACTAGTAGAAAAGGTGGTGCTCCCTAGGGAGATGCCCAAGAAAAATCATTGTGCATGCGTGAAATTGGACACTACTTGCTTGGACATCTTCCTCAGCAATGTCGCCTTTCCTACTAATGAATTTACATTATAGTGACTTTGCAATCCCGGATTAGCTTAGCGTTTAGAATTTTATCAAAACTTACATTAATGTAGAGGATACTATTTATGTCACTTTGAGCATCTTAACCAATATGTAAGTGTGATTTGGGAAGATCGCTATTGATTTGTGAGGGATCATTTGGATACAAGAGCCAAACTTTCTTGATTTATCACTATGTATTCATTTTTTGTACCAATTCAAGTGGGAGGATGTAGACCAGGAGAGGTGATAGTCAATAACACCGTTTCCATTCAAAGATCAATGGTCGTAAACATTTGGCCATGTCATGCTCATATTAAACTTGAATTGTACAGAAGAAATGTTGTTTGTAACAATGGTCAGTATAGCAACAAGCACACATTTTTATTTGCTTGAGTATCTTCTACACATTATACCACTGAGGAGGCCCCAAGTGTAGACCTTGTTACCCATGCCTTTGAAGAATAGTTCGACAAACTACCTCCAACACGCTCTGTATTCACTATGGTCTTAGGGTCAATGTGTTGTTATGATTATCATTATTATCAACATCATTCTCTACTTTAATATCTGATGTATTTCTTTATGTTTTGCAGTCGACAAAGACGCAGATGGAGAAAGTAAGTATTCATGCACACTAGAGCTGACTCGCTGAAATTATTCATTTGAAGAGCCCTTGCACTTACACTCCCCCACCCTTGCATGCCCCTCACACATCAAAAGTGCATATCAAATAGTCAATGGACCAATCACAAGTAGAATGTGGAGATATAGTCAACTAAATAGTGATTTGAAGGGCTATTTCCTTAACACCCTAGGATTGAGGTTCAAGAGGCATTTTTGAAGGGCTCTTGACACTTTTCATCTACTTCTTAAGTGTGATAGACTTTGAGAGGGCATGGGTGGCTATGCTCTTAATCCCTTCCACAATTGACTTAGAACACAGTGTAAGTATCCTATTGTGGTTGATGTCCCCATTACTTACCCAAAAAATTAAACTAGCTAGTACCTCAGACATTAACCACTTTATGACACTTTGCACCAACTGTGGAACATACGTGGTTGTCAAGGTTGGCATGTCATGCCAAATTTATTTTTGAAAATTTGCTTTTCAACAAATTATGTGAATATCCTTCAAGATCCTCATTTTCATCATACAGAAAAGAATATTAATCACTCTTTTCATATTTTATATTTTTTACCAATTCGGACAACCAACTATAGTAGTCTCAGTTGTTACAGTAGAATAGGGAAGCAGGTTCCTGAATCCAGTATTCTTGGACTGGTAATTATTGTTGTGTTTTTTTGTTGATATTGTGTTCAGTAAGCATGGCCGAGTTTTTTGAGATTATGAAGTTACGAGATCGGGACAGTGATGCTGCAAGCCTCCACTAACTAATGGTCAAGTATGCATCAAGGAGTTGCCAAATCCTTTAAACCTAAGCATTCACTAGTAGCAGACCTGTTGTTTTTCATTCTCCACTTTGTGGGAACAATGAACAGTGGTTAAATATTTTGCTTGTATTTCGGTTTTATTGTGACCAAAACCACTCACGGGCACTGACACAACCCATGTGTCTGGCGCAGTTTCATTCCTTTTTCATTTATAGTAAGTGAAAAACGATACGTTTCCTACGCCAACAATAGAGTTATCCTTAAAGTCACCTTGTATTTGAATAAGATACCGTGAATTTTGCTTTAATGTACTCTTATTTGTTCACCTCAAATAGTTAAAAAGCATGAAAAAGCTTGGTGGTCTATCATTATTAGGTATGTAAGAGCTTGGTGGTCTTCAAACTCTTGGAAAACTAGTTTAGCCGTCTTTCTTGACGGCTAAACTAGTTTTCCAAGAGTTTGAAGACCACCAAGCTCTTACACACCTAACAATGATAGGCCACCAAGCTCTTCCCTACCTTTTAACTATTTGGGGTGAACAAATAAGAGTACATTAATGCAAAATTCACCGTATCTAATTCAAACACAAGGTGACTTTAAGGATAACTCTAATATATATGATCTATGCTCCAAAGTAAACACTCCTTGAAATTAAGACATAATTTGCAATGTTCAGAAGCTTACTGAATATATGTTTCTTTGTTGTGTTTCGGATCTTCCTTTGATGAAGTTTATTTGAAGTCATTTTTGGCCTCAGCAAAGTAACGTTGGAGAATGATAGTTCTTAGCAATTTCCATCCCTACACGGGCAATGGCTTCATATGGGTATCGGTGAGACGCGTCTCACTATATGTGACTTATGTCTAACTTATTTTGTAATATGATTACAAATAAGATATTGATAATTTAATAATGAAATTTGATGTGATGGGTTGAAATGTATTACTCTAAGTGTAGTGATTTTTGGAGATTTTTTGGTTGCTTCATTTTAATAGTTGACTTTTTTCAAGAGCACTTTTAAACTAAAATCTATGAAATTTTGGGTGGAACACTACAACATGAAATGAGGCATAATTTTTTTCACAAATCATCCCCTTTCTAATTGAATCACACATGCACGGAGCTAACTTTCCATAAAAGTTTCAGTAAAAAATCCACACTGCAAAAAGTGCATGATGGATAAGAAAACGGACTTCAAATTCGTACATCATGCAAAATATGCATGGTTGGGCTAACTTGGCTACTTTCTTGCCTCGCATCGTCTCATCCCGGTGGCCTATTTTTATCTTCTCGCAATTGAATCCATTCAGTTTGTGCCAAATAAAATAAAATAAAAAATAATACATCCACTAAAAAAATTTACATGAGAAAGTATACACTAATTTGTTTTCGTAAAAATTAGCACAACATACTAATTATTTCAAACCCACTAACTTGCATATATTGAAAATAGTGTGTCACATGCATTATTTACACATCACTAGCAAAAGGATATTTCCAAAAGAAAATCTCCTTCCATGTAAATTATTGTAAAGGACCTACGTCAATGGTGTTGACTCAATGGTACATGAACGGGCACTTTTTTCATTCTATGTCCCTCTAGTATTCTTTGGTAAGTCAACCTCTTTGATTTTTGCTTTATCCTTTTATCTTTTAAAATTATTATTACGGAACTTTGGAATCCATGCAACGGAATGTCACAATTTAACGGCTGATAAAAAGATCCAGGGGCAGGCACAAAAATTAGTGTGGTGGAATATATATGGCCAGGTTGCATAGAACTTATTTATAGACCTTTTGGCCCAGGGGCCCTCTTCAATAATTGACAGTGAACCCACCTATTCTGCTGAATCTTACTTTTGATTCTATTTTTATTCTGAGTCTAGTCACCAGCTTTGGACTGGCTGAGGATGAATAACCAATTGAGCATTTACTGGCTAATTTATGTCGTAATACTTTTTTTGAAAGAAACAAACATATACAGTGACGAGCAAAACTGAGTATTGATTTGAAACTTTTCCATTCAAACAACCATATCATGAGCATCAATGGGCAAAGTCCAAAAGTGAATTTGCAAAAGTTGTAGTGTGCGACATATAACACATTACTACCGAAGTTTGAAGAGAAACTCAATTGCGATTTGAAAGAAAATGAATTTCAAAGTTAGCCATGTCTAAAACTCGGTTTTGTGCGCTATAAGTTGGAAGTACTTTAAATTTTGTGAATTTTTTCTTATAGCTTCAATAAAACTTTTTGTGCCTTGGCATGTTGGTATACATCGTTTTAGACTGTTGTACGCAAAAATTGAAGGAAGTTGACATTCATGGAATTTAAAATATTGACAATTTGACAAACATGCAAATGATGTTGGTTTTCACGATATTTGAATTTTTTTTTGGATTTGAGAGTTTGGGACTGCATTGGCCATTGTATAGAGAGCATAGGTTGCAATATGACCATTGTTACATCTTAATGCCTTTACATTTGAAATAGTTGTTGAATAGCCAAAGTGTTCAATTTATATATTAGAGTTGTATGATGCAGTTTTTTGGTTTGACTTTTTTGTACAAAGTCTAGGGTTCATGATGCACATACTCAATTAACCAATTGAAAAACTTGTTTTTTTTGTGTTCAGTATCATCAAAATATTGTCAATTTTATGAAAGTCAGTGTAATTTCTGGCAGTTTTGAATTTTTTGATGATATGGAAAATAACATGTCTTTTAATTTTGATTTGTAGGATTGATTATGTGCGTCATAAACTCTAGTTTTCGTACAAAAATCCTAAACCAAAAAACTACATCGTATAGCTCCAATATATAAATTGAACGCATTGGCCTATTCAACAACTATTTCAAATGTAAAGGCATTAAGATGTAACAATGGTCATATTGCAACCTATGCTCTCTATACAATGGCCAATGCAGTCCCAAACTCTCAAATCCAAAAAAAAATTCAAATATCGTGAAAACCAACATCATTTGCATGTTTGTCAAATTGTCGATATTTTAAATTCTATGAATGTCAACTTCCTTCAATTTTTGCGTACAACAGTCTAAAACAATGTATACCAACATGCCAAGGCACAAAAAGTTTTATTGAAGCTATAAGAAAAAATTCACAAAACTTAAAGTACTTCCAACTTGTAGCGCACAAAACCGAGTTTTAGACATGGCTAACTTTGAAATTCATTTTCTTTCAAATCGCAATTGAGTTTCTCTTCAAACTTCGGTAGTAATGTGTTATATGTCGCACACTACAACTTTTGCAAATTCACTTTTGGACTTTTCCCATTGATGCTCATGATATGTTTGTTTGAATGGAAAAGTTTCAAATCAATACTCAGTTTTGTTTGTAAGTGTAAGTCCGATATTTTTTTAAAAGGAAAAATAAATAAATAATTCTTGCAAGCTAAAACTCTAAAGTCGCTCTTCTATAAAATAATGAGTTAAAATTCAATTTTTAATAATATTAAATAAAATATTTTAATTGCTTTGGGTACCCCTTATTACAAAGAAATTGCTTTCCACCCAAAAAAAAATGAACAATCTCGTGTATAGATAGAAATCTTTTTTTCGCATGTAGAAACTTTGTGAAATTGTTTCTTTGTCTTTGCTATCAAAGCTACAGACCATATTTGCAAATGTATTGAATGACGTATTTAGTGTCCGGAAATAATTGTTGTTTTTTACCACAATTTGTTCAAAGGTGAAGAGAAATAGTGTCCTAAGAGTATAGAAGTTTGCCACTTGTCATTCTCACTTTTATTGAGAGTGCCATGTTCTTTTCCAGTAATGAAAATGACATGAGATGACATGCCATATTTATTATAAAGTTGTCATGGGAACACTACATTCATTTTTTTTCTTACGAAGACACTATATTTCTCTAAAATTAAGTAGTGTCTGGATTTGAGAAATCATGTCCTAGACACTAAACATGCCATTCAATGTAGAAGAAAATCGCCTTTTGTATTAAAATGATTAAGGAAATTTGTAACAAACTTGAGTTATCCGTAAAGTCACGTTGGATTTGAAGAATCAAGAAAGAATTTTTCTTTATTATACTCTTATTTGTTCACTCCAAATAGTTAAAAGGTGTGGAAGATCTTGGTGGTCTATCATTATTAGGTGTGTAAGAGCTTGATGGTCTTCAAAAGTCTTCAAAAGTTTTTTAGCATCAAGAAAGGAGCTAAATTTGACGAAAAACTTTAAAGCAAACTATTCCTTGTATAAGGTTGTGTAGAGTTGTTTTTGAGGCAATGAAGACAAAATCAACGGGCAAACCTCATTGAAAGGAAAATAAGGCAAACAAAGACGGATTAAGACAAATGCTTTTTTTAATTTTAAAATGAGGTTTTTGGAAGAGAGAAAAAAACTGATTGGAAACAAGATGCTTTTCTACTCATATAATAAATGTAGTAAAATTGTCATCTACATAATAGACATGTTAAAATGAATGAGAACATCTTGTGTAACCAATTTATCCATATAAATATGCTCATCCATAAAATTATCTACCATAAGTCACTTTTCATCTAAATAGTGGCAGGTTTAGTATCTTTTTTTATACAGTTTCATCCATTTTTTTACCCAAAAGTAGTCGCTTGCAAAATCAGGTTAAAAAATTAGCCAAAACAAATTTGGCTGACTCTGTGTACTGATTGTAAAACGCACCTGATGCACATGGTTTTCAAAAGTGCGGAACACTGACTCGTTGATCGTTCCATTTAATACCACGAGCATGGGATCCAGCTGAGTCAGTAGGGGTTGGAGAATATATAATGATATTTTGGACAAACATGGGATGATGAAAACAACTTGACATGAATGAGTGCCTAACCCATCTATTCATCCATTAGTTTTCATATGTTGGTTTTCAGCCATTCATCCATTAGTTTGATCGGTTAGTTTTCAGACATTCATCCATTACTTTCATCTATTAGTTTTCAGCCATTCATCCATTAGTTTGATCGGTTAGTTTTCAGCCATTCATTCGTTATTTTCATCCATTAGTTGTCATCTGTTAGTTTTCAGCCAATCATCCGTTATTTTCATCCATAAGTTTTCAGCCATTCAGCCATTAGTTTTCAGCCATTCCCCCATTAGTTTTCACCCATTCACCCATTAGTTGTCATCTGTTAGTTTTTCAGCCACTCATCTATTAGTTTCATCCACTACCTTTCATCTGTTAGTTTTCAACCATTCACCCATTAGTTTTCATATGTTCGTTTTCAGCCATTCATCCATTAGTTTCCGTCTGTTAGTTTTCAACAATTCATCCACTGTTAGTTTCATTCATTTGTTCACTAATGTCATTCATCCATTAATACCATTCATTAATTTAATTCTTTATTTCATCCATTAGTTTTCATCCATTCATCCACTAGTTTCAATAATTCATCCATTAATGTAATTCATCCATCAATATGATTAATCCATCCATTAATTTCATTTGTTTCATCCATTCATTCATGGGGCATGAAGAACATGTGCAACCACTGCTACGGTATTGTGGGGTTTTTTAGGAGAGCCAAGAACCCATGTGAGGAACTGAACTAACCGCTCCAATCATACACGCACGGTGTGAGAAGGGAGTCCCTATTGTAGGAGCATATGAAGGGAATTCGAGCAGCCATCGAAAGCTGCTGCAGGAGGGCGTTCATTAAGAGAGCAGCATTCGTCATGATTCATCCACCATTACCATGCCAAATAATGGAATGGCTGAGTTCTGGAGGCTAGCATTTGTCAATGATCAGGGTGGCCATGAAGGGAGTGTGATATGGATGAAATGATTTGCGAGGAGGACGAGTAAGTTGTTACTGGACCCGCTCTGGCACAAAAAAGGGTTGCCTGGTCTGTCTCTGATCAAGGCCTCTGTATGTAACCGAAAAAAATGTGTAGGGTAAGCCGGTGGTGGCCTGGCAAATTTTCGCCACAATCTTACGTGATTTTGGGAGTGGTTTAAAAACCTCAACTCTAAATATTCAAGGATTTAAAGTTCCAAAAGGGGTTCTCTTAGATTGATTAGGGGTTTTAGGCCCCAAATTTGTACAACAAAATTCCAAAAATGACCCTAGGGTGCCCAAAATGGAAATTTTAGAAAATAAGGTTCATGGGTGAATAATGCTTGCATTAACGTCATGGGAAAGGGGGGGGGGGGGGGGGGGGAGAATTTAGAGTTGGGGGTTTTACCCCTCAAGAAGGTTGCATGCCAAAAAAGGTTGCAAGTGTTCTTCCAGATGGTATTTCATCATGAAAACTATGGTATTGATAGGAACTGCAAATATGAAGATTGGAGCTTGGAATGAGAACTAAATAAACAACTTATTTATTTGATAATATGTGATGCGGAAAAAAAGATATGGTTACTCAAAGAGCGTTTTCTACGTATTTTGAGTCATATATTGGAAAAATACATAATTGTTTTAGGATCCTACAACGGATGGAAATGTTCTTGAAAATCACCTTATGCACAATGCATGAATATGCACCTCCTCAAAAAATCTCCCCTCCAAATCCACACTTTTACACCCCTTAGCAACACATGTATGCTGATACTACCAGCGTATAAAATACCCCAACATCCTTTAGGGGTTAAAAAATGAACAAAAAGTGGATGAATCGTCAAAACCCTCTTTTAAAAAACTCTAGAATCGAAGGCTTTTGGATGAAATGGCTTATAATAAAGGATCATAATCTTAAAGGATTGTGATAAACATACATTAAATGGATATGTATGTATGTTTGTGATTATATTCTTTTTATTTTTCCCTACAAGGCTATATTCCAAGGTGTGGGTCTTTCTACCGAGGGGAAAAAAGAAGAAGAAGGGCTAGTCGCTAGTAAAAACACCGCATGCGTAAATGAGAGAAGCATGCCCAAAACTACCCACAATTAATCTAGTTTGTCATGTGGGGTCTCTTTTTGCGGATGGAGTTTCTACTAGTGAACAAAGGCTCTTAACCCCTAAATGTTCCAGCGTCGAGAAACTGGATCACGAACAGACTTGAAGCCTTCTAACTTTCTCATACAACCTTGGATGATTTTCATCCAAGTTACCTTTGAAAGCCTATTAAATTCTTTACCAATTACAATAAATCTCTTGTGACGGAGAGTTGTTGATAATATTGAAGATGCCTTCAACTACAAGTATGTCAAATTTGTTGGGTAGATTTTATGCTTGCAATGGTCTTCTCATGTACACCTCATGTACATCTGAGCCATGCTAATATCTACTTTTGAGGCTAGAATCTACTTATGTGCAAAGGGTTGGTACGTTTAGGGGTTAAAACTGCCCATTTATGCTACGATGCTTGCCGATATTTCTTGCATATTGTATTGAGGCAATTTTTGGCTCATAAACACATAAGATTCATGAATAAAAGTGAACAAAATTAAAGAAATATATCTCAAATAAAATGTAATCTATATAATTTTGAAAGTGAAAAGTTTTTCATATCCAACTTGTGTCCTATCACAAAAGTATCATGAATTGCATCTTAGGCACTCCAATTCAAACCATTAATTGGACGGTAGTCTAAGTCATTTCAATGAATTCACTTTAAGATAAAGCGACTTTATCACAATCCTTTAAGAAAATTTAGCATCAAATTTAATGCAATAAACGTGAAGATTTTAGGCATTGTAGGATGTTAGAAATGATTATCTTTCACAAAATATTTTTTTTCAATCATTGAATATTTATTTATTTTAAATACGCAACCAAAGAAATGGAGTTGATACTTATATTTGACCTTCTAAAGTCATGTAATTGTGACAATGTGGAGTGTCCAATGTGGAGTGTCCAAACCAAAACTTGATAGGTGAATGCATGTGAATTCCATGTAGGTTTACAACCTTTTGGAAATAGTTCAAAGGCAATGCATGAAAATTCATGACTCTTGTTTTTCTATGAGTATGAGAATTTTCAAATGAATTTATAGAATATTAGAATTTTACAAATTTTTATTTTTATAGGAAAAATGATAGATATTAAAAAACACTCCAATGAATCTAAACTTCTAAATTATGTATAAATAGCAATGAAAAGCAATACCAAACGCAAAAATTAGTCATTGGCTACTACTTTTGAGTCAAGTTTCTTCCAAAACATTTTTAGTTTGACATGTGAAGCTTGCAATTGGAATAAGTTTTTAGTTTGACATATGAAGCTTGCAATTGGGATAAGTGTTGCCAATTGACTCACCACAACCAGGTTTGTGCGTGCTGCCCTTAATGCCCCTTTTTGAGGGTAAAAAAAGAGTAAGAACCATTTGGTCATTGCTAAACATGACCCAAGTATTATACATGTATAAAAACAAATATGGCTACGTGACAATATATAGTCAATGATTTCAAAAACTAGGTGTAGTCATAGAGTCTGTGCCAAAAGTACCCTTTCACTTTACAGTTGTTCTAGTGCAACTGGTGAAAAGTAGCGTCATGAACCTAAATCCAATCTTAACCTCTAATGCATGCAACAATCAAAATGTGCTCTATTGTTTCTCACTACCACATTTGTACACGAAATTCTTTCACAATCTTCTGTACAAGAAAAAAATATGAAAATTTATCAACAACTTGTCTTGTAATTCTTATAAGATTGACAAAAAAAATTAGTCCAATAGAACACGTTATGCTACAATAAAAACCACATGCATGCAAATGTTCTTCCTTGTATGCACACCGTATAAACAAGGGCAGCCTCCATGAGGGGTTAACTTAAAGGGTGGTTTGGAGGATTGAGCACACTTTTCAAACGTGGTGTGTCTATTTGATTTCAATGTTATCCCCTAAAGGACAGGAGTGTTTTTCCTCCAAAAACACTCCAATGCTGCCATTTTTACTCCCCCATGCAAAATATCCAAAAGAATGTTATTTTTTGCCTTCTAACCGTAAGATCTTGTCCTTAACTATTTGAAAAACATACACAACAAATTTCGTTGATTTTGACCGCACAGATTGCAAGATAAATGCGTTTGATGGAAAAAAACACCCCAAAAAAACACATGCCCGAAAATTTCAGATGCGTTTGACCACGGCTACATCAAAAAAACCTCACTACCGAAACTTGTCGCACTTCACTTTCACATTCTATATGATGTTACTTAGTTGTGTACCAATTTTCGTTGCGTTTGGAGATGTTTAGGATGTTGAATAACACCTTGCACTTGTTGGGGGTTTAAAAGTTCAGAAAAGACTATGTTTTTGGAATTGCAATATTTTCGACTTTCTTTATTTAAAATACGAATCCGAGCGGTGAAACACAAGTACATTCCACCCTCTACAGAATGGCGAAAAAAAATTTGAAAAAAAAAATAAATCTCCAAGTTTTAGAAGACATGTAGCATATTTTCTAGGAATTTTGGGGATTAGGGGGGGAAATAAAGGGTGGAGGAAGGGAATTGAAGTGCCAACCCATTCCAATGTTCATGACCCACTAACTCTCAAGGTATACTGCCACGTGGCAGTCCCTCATTGGACGATTTTAATTTTTAATTTTTAAAAATGATTTTAATTTTCAAATTTTTAAAAAATATTTTTAATTATGAAATTGAACTTTTAGTTTAAAATAATATTTTTAATTTATAAATTTAAAATTTAAAATTTTTAAAAAATATTATTTTAAATTTTTTTTATGAGTTTGGAAAACGGGGTGGTCTTCTGCCCCCCACAGTCCACCCCATTTTCCACACGCCACCCATCTTGTTGCCCCCCCCCTAAAATTCAACTATTTGTCTATTGCCCCGCTGCCCTTTCTCCCGAAAAAAACACATTTCCCCTCGTAACTTTCACATACGGTGTTGGAATTAAAAAAAAAAAAAAATCCCCATTTTCGTGGCACATTGGGGAATCTACTATAAAATTTCCTTCAAAATTCGATTAAACATGTGTTCACCGGAACCTACCCGATTCTCTAAATGTCCTAGTTAGGACACTTGGTCCTTTAGGGGTTATTCATGATACTATTCATTCAGAATACTAGGTGTCATGTGGTTTACAAGACTGCATTGAGGATGTTCTAGAATAGTACACTGAATAGAGGTTTTAAGGGGATCCATGCTAATTTATTGACATTTCACACTATACGAATATTTATCGCAACAAAAGAAGATATGAATTTAATATCTCAATTCAAGACATGTGTTATTGTGTTGTGTGCACTTAATTGCAATGAATCACAATTCTATAATCTCATAAGAGAAAATCATTTGTTAATTGAAATCGATTGCAACCATGTGCTAGTTGCAATCCCTTGTCAGAGATTTCGCATGTCAATTATGGCATTTTTCCGTATGACTTCATATACATGATTGAGAATAGAAATTGGTATGGGTTGTTGTTTTGTCAATATTACATGGTAAGTCCCTTTAGTTTTTTCGTCCACTTAAAACCCTTGTTTAATATACATTGTTTGCAAAATTATTATTTTTTAAACCGTTAAGCATCCACACTATAGTTACCCCGTCAAACCTCATCAATTCCTCATATTTAAAACATATTAATTTTTTGGTATTTTTCTCATATAAGTTGTTGTTAAATCAATTTACCTTTATTCTTCCATAATTATTTGAATAGAAATGGATTTAATAAGCTTTTTTTTCAAAAAAATTCTTGTAAAAATCATAGTAAGTTTTAGGGAAAATGTAAATATTAGTGATGAACAACTTGAAGGTGTAAGTAGCATGCTTCTCTAGCTTACAAATTGCTGTAAAAAATGCAATTTTAACAATTTTGAAGAATGATAAATTAAATTAAAAATTGGAAGATAGCCCTCACACTTTTTGAGTGGGAACATTTTCATTTGAAATTAGAAACTAAGTGAAAATCATCATTTAATTGAAAAGTGACCGAACATGGCCCCACGGAGCTCTTTGCAGTCTTAAGAGTTAAGTTGGCAGTTTAAAAAGGGTGTTGAATAGGAAGTGCCTGGACTCTCAAAGGGGGAAATGGTCAGGTAGTCTCTGTCCGAGCCAAAAAATGATTAAAATACTGCTAAGAAGTCATTTTCTAAGTTTCTTTTGGAAGACTGGATAATTATCTGACAATGATGATGGGGTTAATGATTATTGTGTGTTGAAAGAGTAACGTGGAATGTATATTATAATATAATCATTACTCATTGTCTGCTTTGGACAAATCCTCAAGGTAAACTCAGCCAATTATTTTGGGTTTTCTGTTGGTAGAGTGACATGCACCCTGGATGTAACAAGGTAAGGAAAAAATGGATAGAATTATGTTCATCTATAAGTTTATTTATTATAAGCTAGTATTTTTATTGACGATTTTAGTAAATTTAAAAATATATTTTGGCAATGTTATTCATATTTGTCTAATTTTAGTATAAAAATAGTCACTTCTAGAATCAGGTGAAAATTTGTCCAAAAAAATTGGCAGGGTAAATTGCACAAATTAACCGTTAACAACCGGAGCGTTCATTTTTTGAATGATATATATATTTCTCATCCGTCATGCACTTTTTGTAGTGTGGGATTTTTTACTACAGATTTTATGAGAAGTTAGTTTCATGCATGTGTGAACCGATTAGAAAGGGGATGATTTGTGAAATTTTCATGCCTCATTTCAAAAGGTACCACACTGAGTTTGACATACCCATTACCACCCATTTAACACTTTTATCCTCATATAAAAGAGGTGTACATTTGTATTCTAAAATGCATGCTACCAATACATAAGACAAAATTGAATATTGAATGGTACTTTACTTGGGCACAAACATACAGCTGCTATTGTAGTTGGAAGAGTACTTTAGTATTCAAGAAAAACATTAAATGCATATTGTAAAACTCTAAGGTACACACAAATTAAAAAATGATCATTCTCCAAAAATAAATAAATAACTACACTGATTATCCCATTTAGTGCGTGTGGTATTAATTCCCAAAGCACGCACTATTTTGTAAAATCTCAAAATTAGTGAGGGCTGAAATTTGTATTGAGTGTTTGAAATTTTCATTTCACGCTAATTTTATATCATAATGATATTTCGTGGCATCTTCACTAATTTCCCACACGCATTATAAACTGCCCCTAACTAAATGGGATAATTAGTAGTGTACTTCAGTGTTTACTAGATTATGTTTGTTTGTTTCATGGAAAAGGAAATTTTAAGAAAGGTTGGTGAGCCGTGCCTATACACCAGTACCTGGAAAAAGAAAAATTTAACTACAAATAACACTCAAGTCATGAAGTCTGTCCCATACGATATGCGGAAACCATAACAACTGCATGACTGGTGTTACCGAACCCCAACATCCTCTTTGGATGTTTGTACTGTGGGAAGAAACCTCTGATTCTCCAGCTGGCTGTTGCAAGTCTACAAGCTAGCGCCGTTGCAGACGTCCGCATTCTTTTATGATTCAATATTTTTTTGTCCCATCCGCATCCTACAATTTTGTACATCATCTCGTATGTCGAAAGGGACATGAAAAATAAACGGTTTAAAATTCCACAACAATAGAAGGGCTCTTGCTATAATAAATTTGAACATTTTACAAAACATAGGAAGTTAGAAATTATGATTGACTATCACAAAGAAAAATTCAAATAAATTGTTATATATCTTTTATTAATAAAAACATAAAAACATGTTTTACTACCTATAACTGACATTCTCAACAAATGTTGCAGGATGCCCAAAAGATGACCTATTAATTATAATCTGATTGATAATAGACTTCCGCTTCACTAATTCAAGGATGCAACTATGAACTCACGAGTATTGGTAAGGTAGAGGTATCTATAATCGATAAGTACTCCAAAACTAATATGTACACTTCCTACAAGCTGCGCTTTATGAATCCAAAAGCCAATACAATGCTATCAAAAAATAAATACAATGTTGGCTAATCAACAGCTGCCACAAGCGCACCTTCATGATTAGGAATTGATCTCATTGTTGTTGGTTTCTGATTGCTCGAACTACTTGTCCTATATTAAGCTTTTTGTTTGTTCGAGTGTTTGTTTAAACTATTACTCCTATTGGCTCAAGGTTCAAACCAACTGTGCTTAGGGTCTACACCATTTGACATCATAATTCTTTTATTTTGAAATGTGAGGAACCTTGATACGGGACAAAAAAGTATAAGTGGACCTAAATATTAGTCATGGGGTTCAAAAAACTTAAAGCATTCCCACCTATGCACGCTAGGATTAACTCACTAAAATTATTCATCTACATTTGAAGAGCCCTTGCACCTACACTCCCCCACCCTTCACATATGGAAAGTGCGCATCAAATAGTCAATGGACGAATCACAAGTAAAATGTAGGGATATAGTCAACTAAATAGTGATTTGAAGGCCTATTTTTTAACATGCTACGATTGAGAGTCAAGAGGTATTTTTGAAGGTCCCTTGGAACTTTTCATTTACTTCTTGAGTGAGAGAGACTCTGGGAGGGCATGGGTGGCCATGCTCTTAGCACGTAATTTTATTAAAACAAATTTAATTTTGAGAATTCTATAATAAAATAATTACCATTTTACAATATATTTGTTTATTTATGAAAGAAAAATATCTCGTCGATTAAACTTCAACAATTCCCATGCTAAAAACCTAATAGGTGCTTGTATCTAAGTGTGGGCATACGTGGCCGGTGAATCCCCCCCCGTCCGTCGATCAGACCCATGACCGTGGACAGCACACTCCTCCCCGGGTCACGATCTACGCGTCATGAACAGGACTGGGACCCCGCCGACAACATGACCCCAGCAGATTCAAAAGGCACCAGAAATCTACGAAAGCCCAGGAATATCCAGGGCCCCTCCAAATCAGTGCTGCTTTCAGTTGGGAAGAGGGGCCACCCGCTCCGGAACCAGATCTACCGCAGGGGGTAGATTGAGCCCAATTATGGAGCCCCAGACAAGGTCAAGGCCCAAAGTAACTAAGCCTTACTCTCTCTCGTGGTTTTTCAGTGTTTTCGCAGCCGTCTTCTTACTCTTCGCCATTGCCATTTCTCCTTTGCGCTCCATCGCCAGTTCATTGCCGCAGCAGCTGCAGCTCCGGAGCTTCAAGTACCTGCCAGCAAAAAACGCCGGGACTCGTTCTGTTGCAAAGCCCTTCGACAACGCTTCATCCAGCATGCAGGTGATCTGTCCTTCTGCTCATTCCGCTCTTCGCTCCGTTCACAACCCTTCTCAAACTCCAGTGAAATGGCCGTGTTCCTCTTTGCCGTTGTGTACTTGTGGAGGTTTATCATGCGTGTCGGTTTATTTCGAGGTGTGGTCTCAGTCTTTCATGGGCTTGTGTGCCGTTGTGGCATTGGTATTTTGAGTGTGAGGATGTGGAAATGCAGTTTCTCTGTGTGCGTGTGTGTGTGTGTATGTGTGTGTGTGCCTTGGGAAGTCCGTTTTTACATTTTGAGAACGTGATTTTCGGGGGAGCGTGTAGTTGTTGCCGTGACGATGTAGGGTTGATAGTAGGAATGGTTGTTCAATCCTTTTGACGGATTTCCCGAGGCGTGAATGAGCGGTGTTGTTGTTGTTGTTGTTTTTGTTGTTCTCGTCGGTAGGTTAGGAAGGTTTTTTTTACTGGGAGGTTGGAAGCTCTTTGACGTCTCTTAATTTCTCAAGGGAGGCTCAGCGTGAGCTAGATCTGAACGGGTTGTGGCTGACCTAGATTAATGGTCCCCTGTATTTTTCTTGGACTGCATGGTATTGGAATCATTGCGATTCTGCTGGATTTTTCTTTTGCTTTTTCTTTTTCATGTGTCGTGAGGCGTTTCGGCAATAGGTTTTGTGTTATCGGGGATTTTTGGCGTGTCAGTGTTGATTGCGGACTTGAACTGCAGTTCGCTGGTTTCTCGGGAATTGGTTACTCATGATGCGGTTTTTTTGCAGGCGGATGTCTTGAGAGTGGGAGGACGTCTGCTTTAAAGTTCATTTGATGCACTGGCTTTGAATCGTCACCGGACTTAAGGGTTCACGATGGATGAATGGAATTGAGGCCCGCTTTGGGGAGCAGTCGAATTGTAGTGGTCCTTTGCGAGTTGATATTCTTGCTGTACAGTGTGACATGCCGGTATTCCGGAGGCAATTGAGGTTGTATTCATGACGGTAGTTAGTAGGCGACAAGCTGATCTCATGTGTAGCTGATAGTGTGAAGTTGTTGGAGAGTAGCTCCCTGATGGCGTTCCGAAAGACTCCACCGAATCTGCCCGTGCGCAGCAACTCCTCCAGGAATGGCGGGTACCGCATGTCCGTGGTGGCCCTCCTGGTGGTATCCGTTGTGGCCCCTCTTTTCATCCTGGCGACCCGGTCCAACAGCTTTCTCTCCCCAGGTACAGCTCCGTTCTTGAATGCCTAACGTGGTGGCTAGCTTTCTTGGTGGCTGTGATCTCTGGGTATGCCATGGAGTACCTTCCAGCCGCCAACACTCTCTGTGAGCTAGCTAGCTTGTGTTCGCGTTTCTGCTTTTTGGTGAGGAACAGTGATCTCAAAACCGGATAAAATTAGCTAAATATCTACCAAAAAAATGGGGCTGCTAAACATACAAAGACAGAAAATGAAAAAAAATTGAAATGTCGCGAGAATGCTCATCATGATATAAATATGTAGCAACTTCATGAGGTGATATCCGTGGATATCATCATGGTATCACCTTAATATATCAAGGGTATTGCCGGATATTAAAGAGGTATTGTGAGTATTGTATGCACTGGGTAGCAAAAGTAGATATCATTTATGTGGGAGGTCGCATAATGATCTAAATGTCATAAAGTGGTTCTGAGATCACTGGTGAGGAAGGATTGACATGGTTGATTCATCAGGTTGGTGAGGTGTCACTTTGACAGATCCATGCATGTTTAGGGTCTAGTTGGGATATGAAATTGTTGACAAGTCGAGGCAGGAGCCGTTAGAAGAATGAATAGGACTATACGGTACATGTGACAATTTAGCTGACTAAGGGCTGCTTTTGACGTCACCTTGGAATTGACGATGTTGGTGGTGTTGTACTGGGCTGTAATGTGTGCAGGGCTAGGCAATGATGATTCATCTGTTTCGGTACGTCCACCTGTACCTATCACACCCGGAAAAAGAAGTTGGACTTTTTATTAGGAGTTCGTGTTTTTCTAAGTCATGTTTCTTTGTCTGCTTGTTCAGACAAAGATTGACGATAGTCGAAGGCGCAGTGCATTGGAAGGCCTGGAGGCTCTGTTTCCTAGAGAGGTATGCATTTTCTGAGACATCAGGTCTCTTAAATGAATGCGGCTCGTGTTTTTTCGAGGTCTGTAATTTTAGTCTACCCATGTAAGAAGCGGTGTGTTGAGAATAGTGTTGACAGTAAGAGTCAGGCTTTCGGAGTGGTGGATGCAGTGTTTCACAATTTGAGGGGATGGCATAACTGAATCAAAGATATTTATATTGGTTTGATTTGGCTTGTCCCAGGTGTTGGACATTGTGAATTCTAATTCCAAGGACACGGAAGATTTGAATCGAAATACTGCTGGAATCCACACCGAGACGTCCTCGTCGTGGGTGCAGGAAGAGGGTAGGTTTGTTACAAGGCAGTCCAAGTCTTTCCAGGTAATCTCAGGTTCTAGTTGTGTCAACAACGGCAAATGTGTTAAAGCTTGGTCCGTCCGTGCATGCTCTTTGGAATACCAACTGTAAAATAGTGGAGTGAAGATTATATATAAGTCTCTTGAATGTAGATAGTCTTTCAGGTTTGGAGCCAGAATGATATCAAGCGAAGGGTATTGCTTGAGGGGTTGCTTTGTGAAGCATCGTGCTGTGAAAGTCTGCAACATATTCCGTGGACTTGCTGTACGAACAGTAATAATCTGTTTGTCTCCTTCAGGACTCTCAGACAAGCTCAGAAGATGGAGAGAAGAGTAATCTTGGGAACGGAGACTCAGACAATGACAAGAAAGGTGCGTACATACAAACGAATCAGAGCAATTGAGTATGTGGTGCGTTTCTTTTCCAAGCAATTTCCTGCGACGGAGCCACAACTGTGAGATATTTAAAGAGAGCCAACCGTCCACAGCGTAGAGCAGCATCAACTGAATTCCATAAGCTCTGTGTTTCCGAGCATGATTATCACGATCTGAGCTTTTTACAGATTGTCGGCATGTTTTCTCCTTCGTATGCTCTGGTACTCATGCTTTTCTGTGATATACTCATATATTTCTGTATTTGCAGAGAGTGGTATCATCAAACAGGTCGTCCAGAGCAAGGATGACGGTGATGCCAAGTCCGAAACAGGTGCAACGGAAGTGGTTAGCAGCACCCGTGCATGGAAGCAAGATTCGGAATCTGACAACTCAGATGCCCTTGTCCGGCTGATGCGGGACCAGCTGATCATGGCACGAGCTTATGCCAACATTGCACAGGGTCAGGGCCACTATGATTTGGTTCGTGACCTGAAGCTGCGAATCAAAGAGCACACGAACATAGTGGGTGATGCCAATCTGGATGCGGAGTTGCCAGCAGGGTACTTTCCTGCACCTGTGCTGTCGGTTATTCATCCCACGCTGTGGTTCCTGTTATGCATTTGGACAGTGAGAGAGCGAGGCTTGGAATATGTGGAGTGCAGTGGCGGAGGGGTGGTGTAAAGGCGTTGCATGTTTAGCAGTGGTGAGATGGGCGGGATTGATTGATGTGAGTTGAATGGTGCAGGGCGGAAGAGAAAATGAAGGTGATGAGCGAGCTGTTGGCGGAGGCTCGTGAGAAGCACTATGATAACAGCATAATGGTGAAGAAGCTGAGAGCCATGCTACAATCCACGGAGGACAATGCGCGCATGCTGAAGAAGCAAAGCACGTTTCTGAGCCAGCTGGCTGCGAAAACGGTGCCGAAAGGGCTTCATTGCTTCTCGATGCGGCTGACTGTGGAATACCATATGCTGTCGGCGGAGGAACAGAAGTTTGAGCACGAGGAGAGGCTGGGGGATCCGAACTTGTACCATTATGCGCTGTTTTCTGACAACATTCTGGCGGCAGCAGTGGTGGTGAACTCAACCGTTTCTAATGCCAAGGTAGGGTGATGCAAGGAACCAGGTGTCCTCAGGAGGGTTGAGATATATGACGTTTACTGTAGTGGGCACAAGTGCAGCATTGATCCTTGGTTGACATTGGACGCACAAATGTAATGTGATGGATGTATGCACGGAGGACTGATTGAGTTTGACGTTTTGTTGCAGGATCCGGAGAAGCATGTTTTTCACGTGGTGACGGACAAGCTAAACTACGGGGCAATGAAGATGTGGTTTCTGGCGAATCCTCCGGGTGGCGCCGCCATACAGGTGCAGAACGTGGACGACTTCAAGTGGCTGAACTCGTCGTACTGCCCGGTGTTGAAGCAGCTGGAGTCGTCTTCCATGAAGGACTACTACTTCAAGGCGGATCAGACGAACCCCCTGTCGGCGGGGACGTCGAACCTGAAGTACAGGAACCCGAAGTACTTGTCGATGCTGAACCATCTGCGGTTTTATCTGCCGGAGGTGTTCCCTGAGCTGGACAAGATTCTGTTTCTGGACGACGACATCGTGGTGCAGAAGGATCTGACGGGTCTGTGGGAGGTGGACCTGAAGGGCAGCGTGAACGGGGCGGTGGAGACTTGCGGGGCGAGCTTCCATCGGTTCGACAAGTACTTGAACTTCTCGAACCCGCTGATCACGGCGAACTTCGATCCGAATGCGTGTGGATGGGCGTATGGGATGAACGTGTTCGACTTGAAGCAGTGGAAGAGGCAGGACATCACGGGCATCTACCACAGGTGGCAAAGCCTGGTAAGTTGCACAGTGAACGCCCAGTGAGTTGCATTTTGTGGAGCTTGGGTTACGTTTTGGTGAGGGTTGGAGGATTGGAATGGGCTGATAGTGAGAGGTTGGACTTGGTGGGATTTGCAGAACGAGGACAGAACGCTGTGGAAGCTGGGGACGCTGCCGCCGGGGCTGATCACGTTCTACAACTTGACAGAGCCTCTGGAGAAGTGGTGGCACGTTCTGGGGTTGGGCTACAACCCAGCGATCGAGGAGTCGGAGATTAAGGGGGCGGCGGTGATCCACTGGAACGGGAACATGAAGCCGTGGTTGGAGATCGGGATGGCGAAGTTCAAGCCGTACTGGTCGAAGTATGTGAAATACGGGCACCCTTACTTGCAGCAGTGCAACATCAACGAATAGAAGGAAGTGCCTGCCTGCTTGGAGTGAGTGAGCGAGGTCGTAACGACGACTCGTGAGCTGAGGAGGTGCTCCGCGGCTGGAAGGGTACTGCTCCCTGTAGTCCGGTCATGAGGGCGTGCGTGGACTACAGGGCGTGGTAACCCGGCTGCGCTGGGTTGCAGCGGAGTGGCGTGTTTTCTGGAATAATGGCTGATCCGTCGTCGAAAACGAGCCCTCAGTGTATCGTACCTCGAAACCGATTGAGTAGGAAGAGCTTGTTTGTTGCAATTTGTAGCGAAGGCCTGGATAGAGGAAAGTGAGATATGTGGCAGGCAGGGGTCGAGCCAGCCGAGGAGGCTGTTTGTTGAGGGAGGTGGATGATCCTTCCGAGAGTCAAATTTTTCCCAACAGCACAAGTGAAGAAGAGCTGGGCCGTAGAGTTGTCGTAGCCACGTGTACTGTATATAGCCAATAGTAGGATCGAGATCAACCCATTCATATGTAACTGTGACAGTGCCTCTGGATTCTGATTGTTCATTGCTGCATGGCAAGAGGAGACCATTTCATAAAAGAAAAGCCACCTGCTTTATGCCCCAACGAAGGTATCCTTGCATGTTTGGGACGTTTAGTGTACTATGTGATTTCAGTTGTGTCGCTTCAGCATTGTCATGAGTTTTGGTTGTTTGAATGTCCTTTAGTGTCGTTTGGATGCCAATTAGCTAGCAGAGACGGAGTGGGCATGAGTGTAGAAAGGTCTCTTCTGAGTTTGTTTTGGAGAACTTGGGAGGACCGATGAACTCTGGGCTTAGCTCTCTGAATGCGTTTACGCTACGGGGGGTTTTCTTTATTGTACATAATCCTCAACTGGCGGCAAGACCAAAGTTTGGCTTGTGGATGATTTATGGATCTCTGATGTAGTAGTTGGGTGTAGAAGAAATGATGATTTTCATCCAATTTTTAAATGAAGGGTTAATCATTGGTCATGCCACTTCTTTAAATTAGTTTTAGGTTATTCAAGCTATTTTGGATTTTACATGGGTCTTGAGTACAAAAGTCATACTCCGTAGCATGCCAAGAATGTCAGTTTTTATTGTGTAGAAATTGTTCAGCATACACTGATTGTCTTTAGAATCCAAACCTTGGCATGAATGAATATTGTACCTCACTTTCTAGTTCAGCCAAAAATATTTTATTAAAAAGACTTTACCGAAGATTTAGTAATTCAGCAAAAGAATTACACAAAATTGGATTCTCCTAATCATAAAACATTAAGAAATTCCAACATGTGTTTGAAGTCTTACTAAGTTGAAATCAAGATTTCCTTATTTCTCCGTTTATTAACCCCTAAAGGATGTTGGGGTATTTTATAAGCAGTGTAAAAGTACGAATTTGAAGGGGGATTTTTTGGAAGGTGCATATCCATGCACTGTGTATATGGTGATTTTTAAATGCATTTCCATCTGTTGTGGGATCATAAAATAATTATGTATTTTCCTAGAATACGACTCAAAATATGTAGAAAACACTCTTTGAGTAGCCATGTCTTTTTTTCCGCGTCACATATTATTAAATAAAAAAATTGTGTATTTAGTTCCCATTCCAAGCTCCATTTTGTACATTTGCAATTTCTATCAATGCCATAATCTTCATGGTGAAATACCATCTAGAAGAACACTTGCAACCCTTTTTGGCATGCAACCTCCTTTAGGAGTTAACCCTTGGCCTTCGTACATAACATTTAGTAGCATGCAGTTGCTATGCCTCACCCCCACAATGGATGGTGCAGCATATTCAACCACACTCAATAAGATTTCATCAATAGCTAATTGGACAAGTGGGTTCCCAATGTGAAGAACAAAGTGCATGAAGGAAAGGCACAGGCCATGAAGGCTACTGAATGTTACACCTAACTTAGAAGTGCATGGTGGTGATGGGCACATTTGCAAGAGCTTATGAGGTAGTGAACGCAACCTTCTTGAACAATAGTTTTTCATGGAAGCGCAAAATGATTTGGTGAATATGTGGATTTATGTACAATATTATTTGAGACCCATATAACATTCAGTAGTAAAGCTTGGTTCCTAGTGAATCTACAAAATATTTTGCATTTTTGGGTAGAGTAAATCATTAGCTAAATATTGGAACTTACAGTTGTAAGTGAGTAGCACAAGTCCACCATTTCATTTGCAGGCATGGGAGTAATGAGTGTAGGTCTTGTCTCGAAAAACGCTGGAATGGTTTATGTTTACAATGTATCCACCATCTCGTTCCCTTCCCATCTCCTATTCATCCACTTTGTTTATCTTGTTATTCATCCACTTTGCTTTTCTTGTTGGATGAAGCTAAAACGCATAGCAACACATGCATTTGAATGTTATGCAAAGCTCATTCTAACTACACTAAATAGGTAGATTAGTGTTAGATAATTATAAGATTTGAAAATATTATAGATTTTTACTCTCAACAAAAAAATTACCAAAGACATTGATTCCAATACTATTGAAAGATCCCCATCTTGACCTATATAGAGGGTAAAAAAATTGGTCAACAGTAAAAACTTACAACATGTTTATGTAAATTAGTGTTTCTAACACTAATCTACCTATTTTAGTGTAGTGCTATTTCTATGTTTTATTTTAACAACGTTAACAATTGATTTGATTTCAATAAAATTTTATTTTTAAACATCACCCCTAATCGCTAAATGGCAAGAAGAAAATCTACGAAAACCCACCGTAGGGTCCTACACTAAGGGCCGGTTTACACTACGGTGGAGAAGGCCTCCGGTCGGTCAAGAATGCTTGGCCAAGACATGGTTATATGAGGCAAATGGTGGATGCGCCGGAGAAGAATGAAAGGCAATAAAATATTTTTAATCACTTGGGCTTCTGCAGAGGAGGAGTTTCTTCTCCGGCCTCAAGAGGCCGGACAAGAAACTCCTCCTCCGGAGAAGCCCAAGTCCAAAAAGTGCTGCCATGTAGGCGGCCATGTCATTTTATCATCCATGAGAAATATTCACCACCATTCTTGTCTTCACCTAGTGTAAACACCTTCCGGTGAAGAGTTGCAATTTCGGCCAATCACAGTTTAGAATCGCCCTTTTTTTCATGACCGGTGGACTTCTCCACCATAGTCTAAACCGGCCCTAAGAGAGCTGAACACACAATCCATCCCTCAGGTACACCCAAGTTCTCCAACACAACCTCAGAACACACCAATAACTTAGTTCTCTCAACATCAACATGCATCCACACCCAACGCAAACCACCGCAAGTCCCATATCCGTTCACACACGTCCCAGCTCGTCTCCAATCGTCACCAGACCCCGCACACATGCAAGGATACCTACGTTGGGGCATAAAGCAGGTGGCTTTTCTTTTATGAAATGGTCTCCTCTTGCCATGCAGCAATGAACAATCAGAATCCAGAGGCACTGTCACAGTTACATATGAATGGGTTGATCTCGATCCTACTATTGGCTATATACAGTACACGTGGCTACGACAACTCTACGGCCCAGCTCTTCTTCACTTGTGCTGTTGGGAAAAATTTGACTCTCGGAAGGATCATCCACCTCCCTCAACAAACAGCCTCCTCGGCTGGCTCGACCCCTGCCTGCCACATATCTCACTTTCCTCTATCCAGGCCTTCGCTACAAATTGCAACAAACAAGCTCTTCCTACTCAATCGGTTTCGAGGTACGATACACTGAGGGCTCGTTTTCGACGACGGATCAGCCATTATTCCAGAAAACACGCCACTCCGCTGCAACCCAGCGCAGCCGGGTTACCACGCCCTGTAGTCCACGCACGCCCTCATGACCGGACTACAGGGAGCAGTACCCTTCCAGCCGCGGAGCACCTCCTCAGCTCACGAGTCGTCGTTACGACCTCGCTCACTCACTCCAAGCAGGCAGGCACTTCCTTCTATTCGTTGATGTTGCACTGCTGCAAGTAAGGGTGCCCGTATTTCACATACTTCGACCAGTACGGCTTGAACTTCGCCATCCCGATCTCCAACCACGGCTTCATGTTCCCGTTCCAGTGGATCACCGCCGCCCCCTTAATCTCCGACTCCTCGATCGCTGGGTTGTAGCCCAACCCCAGAACGTGCCACCACTTCTCCAGAGGCTCTGTCAAGTTGTAGAACGTGATCAGCCCCGGCGGCAGCGTCCCCAGCTTCCACAGCGTTCTGTCCTCGTTCTGCAAATCCCACCAAGTCCAACCTCTCACTATCAGCCCATTCCAATCCTCCAACCCTCACCAAAACGTAACCCAAGCTCCACAAAATGCAACTCACTGGGCGTTCACTGTGCAACTTACCAGGCTTTGCCACCTGTGGTAGATGCCCGTGATGTCCTGCCTCTTCCACTGCTTCAAGTCGAACACGTTCATCCCATACGCCCATCCACACGCATTCGGATCGAAGTTCGCCGTGATCAGCGGGTTCGAGAAGTTCAAGTACTTGTCGAACCGATGGAAGCTCGCCCCGCAAGTCTCCACCGCCCCGTTCACGCTGCCCTTCAGGTCCACCTCCCACAGACCCGTCAGATCCTTCTGCACCACGATGTCGTCGTCCAGAAACAGAATCTTGTCCAGCTCAGGGAACACCTCCGGCAGATAAAACCGCAGATGGTTCAGCATCGACAAGTACTTCGGGTTCCTGTACTTCAGGTTCGACGTCCCCGCCGACAGGGGGTTCGTCTGATCCGCCTTGAAGTAGTAGTCCTTCATGGAAGACGACTCCAGCTGCTTCAACACCGGGCAGTACGACGAGTTCAGCCACTTGAAGTCGTCCACGTTCTGCACCTGTATGGCGGCGCCACCCGGAGGATTCGCCAGAAACCACATCTTCATTGCCCCGTAGTTTAGCTTGTCCGTCACCACGTGAAACACGTGCTTCTCCGGATCCTGCAACAGACGTCAAACTCAATCAGCCCTCCGTGCATACATCCATCACATTTTGTCTGCATCCAATGTCAACCCAGGGATCGATGCTGCACTTGTGTCATATCTCAACCACAGCCCCCTCCCCAGAACAGCTCGTTCTTTGCGTCACCCTACCTTGGCATTAGAAACGGTAGAGTTCACCACCACTGCTGCCGCCAGAATGTTGTCAGAAAACAGGGCATAATGGTACAAGTTTGGATCCCCCAGCCTCTCCTCGTGCTCAAACTTCTGTTCCTCCGCCGACAGCATATGGTATTCCACGGTCAGACGCATCGAGAAGCAATGAAGCCCTTTTGGTACCGTTTTCGCAGCCAGCTGGCTCAGAAACGTGCTTTGCTTCTTCAGCATGCGCGCATTGTCCTCCGTGGATTGCAGCATGGCCCTCAGCTTCTTCACCATTATGCTGTTATCATAGTGCTTCTCACGAGCCTCCGCCAAAAGCTCGCTCATCACCTTCATTTTCTCTTCAGCCCTGCACCATTCAACTCACATCAATCAATCCCACCGATATCCCCACTGCTAAACATGCAACGCCTTTACAACACCCCTCCACTCCACTCCACATGTTCCAAGCCTTGCTTTCTTAGTGTCCAAGTGCATAACAGGAACTACAGCATGGGCTGGAACACCAACAGCACAGGTCCAGGAAAGTACCCTGCTGGCAACTCCGCATCCAGATTGGCATCGCCCACTATGTTCGTGTGCTCTTTGATTCGCAGCTTCAGGTCACGCACCAAATCATAGTGGCCCTGACCCTGTGCGATGTTGGCATAAGCTCGTGCCATGATCAGCTGGTCCCGCATCAGCCTAACCAGGGCGTCTGAGTTGTCAGAGTCCGAATCTTGCTTCCATGCACGGGTGTTGCTAACCACTTCCGTCGCACCTTTTTCGGACTTGGCATCACCGTCATCCTTGCTCTGGACGACCTGTTTGATGATACCAGTCTCTGCGGACACAAAGACATATGTGAGTATATCACAGAAAAGCTTGAGAACCAGAGCATACAAAGGAGAAACATGCAGACAATCTATAAAAAGCTCAGATTGTGCTAATTATGCTCTGCAACACACAGATTGTGGAATGATGCAAGTCAGGTGCTCTCCACTGTGTACAGTTGGTTTTCCGTGATTCTCTGACGGACCTGGCCCATCTGTGCAGGAAACTGCGGACGAAAATAACGTACCCCATACTGAATCGCTGCAATTCGTTCCTATTTACATACCTGTCGTGTCAGACTGGGATTCTTCGTTTCCAAGATTAGTCTTCTCTCCATCTTCTGAGCTTGTCTTGGAATCCTAAAATACAGAAGCATATCATTACTGTTTGTTCCGGCAGCCCTGCAGTTACTTAAGCAGAAATATTCAAGCATAGAAACTTACACTACTCTCTCCAAATGATTCCCTTTAACAATAGCCTGCACTTCAGAACACTGTTGCAGAAATCCTGGACACACTCTAGAGTACTATCATTATTCAAGACATCAATACATTCTTGACTGCATTATCTTATAGTTACTATCGCAGAGAATATGCATGGACACACCAAGTTCCCTGTTGTGAATGACAACTAGATCCTGAGATTACCTGGAAAGACTTGGACTTCCTTGTAACGAACCTACCCTCTTCCTGCACCCACGACAAGGACGCCTCTTTGTTGGCAACGATATTTCGATTCAACGCTTCTGCGCCCTTAGAATTAGAATTCACAATCTTTGCTACCTGGGACAAGCGAAAAAGCATCTTTGTTTCAATTAAGCCACCCCGTCACATTGTCAATCATCGCCAGCTAACAAATCCAAACATCCAAAATGCCCTACTGAAATTGTCAGCCTACTTCCTTAATGGGGCGACTAAAACACTGACCGGGCCCAACCATCCACATTCACTGCAGTCAAAAAACACAATTTACCTCTCTAGGAAACAAAGCCTCTAGGCCTTCCAAAGCACTGCGCCTTCGGCTATCCTCTATCCCTGTCTGCATAAACAGGCACAGAAACATTACTTAGAAAAACACATGGCACACCATTTACGTGACACACCAAGTCATCATCATTCATTTCACGAGGGTGATAGGCCAGGTGGACGTACCGAAACAGATAAATCATCACTGCCTAGCCCTGCACACATAACAACCCAGTACAAAATCACCAACACCGTCAATTCCAAGACGTATAATTCATGTTGACTCAAATCCACGTCACATATTCGCTACTCAGCTAAATTGCCACATATACCGCGTAGTCCTATTCATTCTTCTAACGGCTCCTGCCTCCACTTGTCACCAATTTCATATCCCAACTCTCGACCCTAAGCATGCATGGATCTATCAAAGTGACACCTCACCAACCTGATGAATCAACCATCTCAATCCTTCCTCACCAGTGATCTCATAACCACTTTATAACATTTAGAACATTATGCGACCTCCCACATAAATGATATCTACTTTTGCTACCCAGTGCATACAATACTCACGATACCTCTATAATATCCGGCAATACCCTTGATATATTAAGGTGATAACATGATGATATCCACAGATATCACCTCATAAAGTTGCTACATATTTATATCATGATAAGCATTCTCGCGACATTTCAATTTTTTTTCGTTTTCTTTCTTTGTATGTTTAGCAGCCCCATTTTTCGGGTAGAAATCCAGCTAATAATAGCCAGTTTTGAGATCACTGTTCCTCACCAAAAAGCAGAAACGCAAAACATAAGCTAGCTCATAGAGAGTGTTGGCGGCTGGAAGGTACTCCATGGCAAACCCAGAGATCACAGCCACCAAGAAAGCTAGCCAGCACATTAAGCATTCAAGAACGGAGCTGTACCTGGGGAGAGAAAGCTATTGGACCGGGTCGCCAGGATGAAAAGAGGGGCCACAACGGATACCACCAGGAGGGCCACCACGGACATGCGATACCCGCCATTCCTGTTGGAGTTGCTGCGCACGGGCAGATTCGGTGGAGTCTTTCGGAACGCCATCAGGGAGCTACTCTCCAACAACTTCACACTATCAGCTACACATGAGATCAGCTCCCTTTTGAATCTTTTTAGGCACTAGTCGTCTGTGCTTGACACTACCTACTGTCATGAAAACAGCCTCACGAATACTGCCATGCCACACTGCACGAAAATCTGACCAAGGCCTCAGTTACAGTCCTCCATCGTCTACCCTAGAATTCAGGTGAAGATTCAAAGGCTAAATCAGGGCACATCCTCGCCACGGTCAAGAAATCCGCCTGCAGAAAACCACGTGAACCGCATCAAATCCCAAGAACGTCCACATTCAATCACATCAAAATATCACGCCAGAAATCCCCGTGTCTACAACACCGTATCCTCGGTAATACAAATCATATTGCCGAAACGCCTCCCAAAAAAGCAAACGAATGTCAAAATCCACGATTCCAACAAGACATAATACCATCCAGTTCATGAAAAAGACAAGAGGATCATATCTAGGTCAGCCACAACCCGTTCAGATCTAGCCATTTGAAATTGAGCAGAGCTCCCAACCTCCCAGAGAACTTCCTAACCTACCGCACTCTCTGTAGAAAAAAAAAAAACCAAAAAAAACAATGCTGCATACAGAACGAACACCACTCACGCCTCGGAGAATCCGCCATGGCAACCCTACATCAATACATCCCGAAAATCACGTAAACGGACTTCCCGAGACGAACTGCATTTCGCTCAAAAAATACCATACAAGCCAATGCCGCCCATTCCGGGAGAAACAGAAACGACTCACCTCGAAACCGACACGCATAATAAACCTCGACACACGTACACAATGGCAAAGAGGACTACGGCAACTCCACTGGAGTTTGTGTCCGGAATAGAAGGGATATCTGTGAAGGGCGGAATGAGCAGAAAAGACAGATCAATACCTGGCTGGATGGAGCGCTGCGGTGGGTTGAAGGGCGCAACAGAGTCCCGGCGTTTTGCTGGCAGGTACATACAACGAGAGCTGAAAAGAACCCGAATGAAGCTCCAGAGCAGGCAGCAGCTGCTGCAGCAATGCACTCACTTACTGACGAGCAGAGGAAAGATGGCGAGAAAGAGAATAGAAAACTAAAGAGAGCCAGGAAGGACAGCTGCGACGACACTGAAACGAGAGCATCGCTTGACCTCGTCCGTGGCCTCCATAATTGGCCTAAATCTACCCCTCACGGTAGATTTCGTTTCCGGGGCGGGGCGGGGCGGGTCCCCTTGTTAACTTACTTTCACTTCCCAACTGAAAGCGTTTTTCAGGGGCCGGGCCTCTCGTAGATATTCCTCGAGTTTCGTAGATTTCAGGCTCCGTGTGAATCCAGCTGGAGTCCATAGCGCGTTGCCTACTGAGTGAGTGCCTGTGCTGTCCACGGTCATGGGTCGAGGGAGGGTGGGACCGCGGGACACGTGTACCGGGAGAAGGGCCCGGTATCATGAGTTTGGGTACCCCATTCCCAACTGAATAAGAAATACGGATATGAGACATTGATATTATTTAGTATTATTATTTTTTTAGAGTTAGGCAAGAAGATATAGATTCCAACACAATTTTTGAATGAAGAATGAATTAGTTATAAATTTTCAAAGTTGAAGTATGACACAACCCATTCACGTAGAGCTCTTTCTGTCTAAAGAAGATTTGTATTGCACACAGTAAAAATGCTTAAACCAACAACAACGAACTCATAACCACACTTACATATACTAAAACCAACAAGAGAGAACCCATTACCAACTATAACTCATGCTAAAACCACCATCATTGCAGCATTGTTTATGAAAAATGCCCCTAGTTGTTGGTTTAAAGCACCAATTGGTAATGGGGTAACCACCTTAGTTGCCCAAAGAGTCCAGACCTCTTGTAGATATTCCTCGCTTTTCCTAGATTTCAGGTACTGTTTGAATCTTGCTGGGGTCATGTCGTTGACGGGGTCCCACTCCTGTTCGTGCCGCGTAGATCGGGGGAGTGTGTGCTGTCTACGGTCATGGGTCGGGACAAGGACACCTGTAACGGGGGAAGGGCCCGCTGGCATTAGTGGCCCAAGGAGTCCAGACCATGATGGCCCATTCACATACACCGATGTTGACGCTTGCAACTTTTAGGGAATCTGTTGTCAACCAAGAAATATAAAATACGTAATTAGGAATTATTCTAATGCATGGTAGAAAGGAACACAACTCTAAAAGGAGTATGGTTTTACTTGCAGCATTTCAATGCAGTTGCAGTATGAAAAGATAAAGTTTTGAATATTTTTTTGTTTCTCGGTTTTATCTTCCTCCATTTTGGGAACGCAGGTGCAAGTGCAACAGGGGCTTGGTGTGAATGAGCCATGAGTGAGAGGCCTTGTAATGAATGATAGGTTATGGAATTACCAGGAGGATAGTACTGTGATTATCCCATGTAGTGAAGGGGGGGAGGGGGGGTTATAGTGCGTATAGAAATTCGTGAAGGTGTCACAAAATATCATTATGATGTAAAATTAGCGTGATATGAAGATTTCAGCTACTCACTAAAAATTGCAACCCTCACTAATTATGAGATATGACAAAATAATACGAGCTTCGGGAATTAGTACTACATGCACTAAATGGGATAATAAGTGTAGTGCACCTACAATTTTAGTTGCGCCCTTTTGAAAATGTCAATGAACATTAAAAAAAATTGAATATGGACTACCCTACGTCATAGTCGGTTTTGACATTAATTAATTATTTTTTGTTCCAAACTGCCATGTGGCATCTTGTGATTGGTTAAGGGTGACGTGGACCTCTCAAAATCTGATGTGGAAATTCAATTTCAACACCTGGCTTCATGTACGGTACTTGGTGTGTGAATAGATAAAAAATTTGTAACAATATTTTGTCAAAACCTTTTTTTGCTTCGAATCTAGGCGAATATGATACTATAATTTTTGAGAAATAAAATGGATGAAATCACTAAAATCATCTATGAAAATATAAGAGTCGCCAAAATTTGAATGAGTTTTCTATTTGTAGTGAATACAATGGCAGAATGTGCAAAGTAAAACACAAAAATGAAAATTGATTCTTTGGTGGGGAACTTCAAGTGGAAGGACTCTTCAAAGTGGAAGGACTCTTCAAATATAGATATCTATGCAATGGTGTTGGTTCTCTCATAACATTCAGTAGCCTTCATGTCCACTGTCTTTCCTTCATGCACTATGCTCATTAATAATAATAATAATAAATAATAGAAACTCCGACCCTAATAGGACCGGCATGATCATGATGGGAGTCCCATGGTGATAGTCCCGTGGTGTCGCGTGGCAATGGAAGTCCCATGAGCCACGCTCATTACCATGCTCATTACCTTAAGCCTCCACCTATTCACTTAGCCCCTAAGTGCCCAATCAACCATATTATGCTTGATTTTTGGTCAAACGTCCAAAAAATCAAGTGTTTTAGCTTTAATGTAGTTGGTGTTTTCATTAGATGTTTAAGTTAAGTTATGATACATCTTTTGACCGTTGGGATTGGAAAATAGACTTCATTTGAAGTTTTTCCACCGTTGAGAAATTTGGAATTTGAGTGTTCAAAATACAAAGGGCTTTCTAAAAATTCTCCAATCATAGGTTTCTTTTATTTTCTTCACTTTCATATTTTTACTACTTGTAAATGTAACTTTTATCTACCTTAAATACAATTTTTGATATAAAATTTGACAAAAATATATTTATTTTGAATTTTTATCTTGTTTACATAATAAAATTTGTAAATATTCAAAATATCTTCCAATCATGTTGAAATTTTTGTCATACCTTCATAGTGCTAATGACTATCAATGAAAATTTATAAATCATCCAATGTAATATTTCAAGTATGGAAATTGTAGTGATTTGACTTTTGCAGAATAGGTTAGGACATTTAGGGGTTAACTACTAATGAAGTACTGTTGGGTGTGGAATATTCCACACCATCTAATGTAGAGCCAAGGCAAAAAGAGTGCATGCTACTGAATGTTATGCTTACAGTAATCCCTGAAGAGAAAAAATAATTAATTAAGTTAAATGAAAAAAAAAAAAGTCTTTTCTGCGTGTCCAAAATCAAAGTCAACTGCCTAAAAGTCAAAAGCTGATTGAAGCTGCTTGAATAAATTACAGAATTTGGGTTTTCCATTTCATGTTTTTTTATCCCCTCATATTTTTGAAATGTACTCATTCTATAGAAACAGATTTGGGCAAAAGGGCCCTCTCCACCAGGTGGTATCGTGGCTCCAGTGGGGATGTCAGATTCTAGTATCTATTATTGAGTTGAGAGGGAACTCCGGGGACGTTTATATGATCTTTTTAAATGGATGGTTTCTGTATGTGGGTGCATTTGATTGCTACAAGGTTTTGAATCTCTACTCACCGTCAACCCCACAATTTTAGGTTCACATGGATCTTTGTGCTTTTCACCACTGACCCAATTCCCCACCCTGCCGACATTTTGAACAATTGATTTGTGCCTGTACTCAAGGCAGTGCAAGGCAATGCCCAAGGAGAACCGACCTTGAGATAAGGTAGACGGTGCTTAATCCGTGCGTTTGCTAAATCCGTGCTTGTGGTCCGAGCATTAAAACCATGCACTGCAAGACTCAGACCCAACCTAGTAATTTTTGCAAGTTGGGTGCACTCACAACTGCATCTAGGAAACGAAGTGGGTGGATTTGTATACCACCATGGCCAATTCTCACCTTGGTCTTGACTGTCAATAGTGGCAATAGGGCATGTCAATGGGACATTTTGTTGATTTCACTTTGAACATTTTTCATTAATTGAGGTGGTTTGATTTGCTCCTATGCACGTTGCCGAACGGCTCCTCTAATTCTTGCAAGTATCTGAAATTTTTGAAATTACTTTTGGCTGATTCAAGCTATTCAAATTGCTTAAGTGCACGGTTTAAGCACCGTCTACTTTAGATAGAAACTTGGGTCTTCTTTCGAGGCCAGCGTGAATATAGTGTCTGTCGTTTTGACAATGAGCCAATACCCAAAACCGACCTTTACTTATAACTGAGCCGGTTGAAATTCAGAATTGCCTAATTGAGTTCACGATCTTCGGAAAAAAATGATCATCTTAGGGGAAATCAGAGAATATCCTTTAATTTCTTAAGGCGTAGTCGAGAGAATGCTCCAAAAGACTGATTGGTCCAAGAAAATGTAAGATCTTAGTTGGCAAAGTTAAAAAAAGTCCTTGGATTGTGGTTGCAAGGACTATTTTATTATTATTATTATTTTGTTTTTTTTTGTTTTTTTTTGTTGTTGTTGTTACAAAAGGAATATATTTGTTACTATAGTCGATTGTCAGGTAAAAAAAGAAAACAAATTATAAGAGAAGAAGCGTAAATAATTAGGGAAATTATTGTTTCCAAAAAATTCTATTTACTACAGTGAAAAGAGAATCTTGAGAACATTTATAGAAGTTTGCATTCGTTAAAAAGAAATTTTCATAAAGAAATAATTATTTGGCATGAGATGTTGTGAGACTAAACGAACGGGGCTGGCTACCTTCTGGTAACAACCACTATGAATACAGAAGCATCATCATCGAGCTGGCACAAGAAAAAGATACTGGCAGAGCACATGCAGAAGGCAAAGAGACTTCGACACACACGAAGTACACGCGGAAGACCAAAGGGAGACTTGAGACGGAAGTACGAATTTGTGAGCAGTGAAACATCTGACTTCAGCGTCAGAAGAGAATCCATTTTATATTAAGCTTCTCCGTATAATCAGGCTGAAACCTCGAGCCACCATCAGATTGGCCGTGTCCAGATTATCTATCTTGCCAATACTTAGCCTTACATATGTGAGACTACTCCCCCTCCCGGAAGTTTTTGCCCTAATTCTACAGATTTTAAATGCTAACAACATGATATAATCACTCTCTACCTTGATCGTAAAACCTGAACACAACATATGTATCTAAGTAACACAACACCATGTACTTAAACATTTAGAAAAAAAAGGATTGAATTGAGAAAAACCCAGTGGGAAAAAGCCTGATTCCACAACGACAGTAATCACCGTTGTGCCTTGGGGTCCCAGCTCACAATTCTACCTTCAACATTCACATTTGATAGATCGAGATCGAGAGCACAATGCACCAAATCAAAGTTGGGTATCAAAAACATGATTGGTTCCACTCCAGCGAGAGCAGGCAGCACATCGAATTTATGTCGATCCTCATGAGCTGCAACGATTCTGTAGGGACCGACATACTTTGCACGAAATTTTCCCTTCTTTTCATTCTTCTTGTCTTTTCGATATGCTACGAGCTCTCCAATCTTGAAATTGCGATCATACTTGACTTTCTTGTCATGAGTTGCCTTCTGCAGAGCCTGGGCCTTCTGTATGTTGTTTCTGGCCTGCAATATGGTCTCACACATGATTGTCTCGAAGCTGTGGATGTACTCATCGAAATCGGTCGGTACCGCAACTGGTCCGAAGACACTCACATCGGTGATCGGCAAACGTGGCTTCCGGCTATAGAGCAACTCAAACGATGAGTACGCTGTGCTGGAATGGACACTAGTGCGATATGCAAATAAAATTGCTGGTAAGAGTGTATGCCACTGGTCATCATAAGTGCCATTCTTCTCGCCAATAATGAGCACAACGTCTTGTTGAATCGCTCCGTCATCTCATTGCACTACGGGTGATAGGGACTCGTTGTAACATGCTTGGTGTTCATCTGTATGTTGATGATGTCCATGAGCACGTTGCAAAATTCTGTGCCATTATCAGATAAGATCTCGACTAGGATGCCGTGTCGCATGATGATCTCTTCAAAAGCGAAGCGAGCGATGCCTTCAACACCCTTGCTGACAAGCGGCTTGAGCTCTACCCACTTGGTCAGGTATTCAGTTGCGAAAGGTTGTTAATTGGAATAGATCTAAGCATCCTGCAACTAACATCTCTGGGTAATTTTCTTCACCTTACACGTCGCACAAGAATCAATGAATTTTTGCACGTCACGTACCATTCTAAGCCAATGATACATTTATTGTAGTCGACTCAGAGTCCTCTTCACAACAAAATGTCCTGCATATCGAGATGAATGAAACAGCTCTAAAATCTTGGGTAATTCGTCCTTCGTCGGCACTTGAAGTAGCCGAATTTCCCCTCCTTGCACCGTCTTTTGGTAGAAGAGCTTACCATCCATTACGAGATGGTTGGTCAGATGGTAATACGCTCTCATGTTGAGCCTCGGCGGAAGTTTTGTTGGCGGTTTGCCATGCTGACAAATATGTATCAAGATCTTGTGCATCTCGGCATCCATGCTCTACACCAGAGTTAGTGTTTTTCGAGCAGGTATGGGGTGATGGCACAAATGAGCCCCACCTATTATTCTCGACCCTGTGCAGGGCTCACTGACTGGGCGAATACGTGGAATCATCGTTATATGTAGCACATGTAGGAATTAGACACTCTCACTATACCTACTTACAACACAATCTATTACTTACAGCACAATCTATCACTCTATTACACACACAAAAACTAGATACACAAAAATTAGATATACTATCTATATTTCTATCACATGTAAAAGAAAACATGTTAATTGATGACTTCAGTGTGAAGCTAGCCACCGCCATTCCATGTCCCATTATCTGCAAAGTGTAGATCTTGCGTGAGATCAAAGAATGTCGAGTAGGGTTCAGCCTTGACAACCGAAGTTCTTGTCAGGGCATCTACATTTGCATGGAGCTTTCCAGGTTTGTGAATTATGTCACAATCGTATTCTTGTAAAATCAACGCCCATCGTGCCAATCTTCCAGTCAGGTCCCTTGACTTGAGTAATGCTTTCAGAGGAGCATAATCTGTTTCAATCACAAAGCTACCGCCATAAAGATAGGGTCGAAAATGTTTGACTCCAAAAATCATTGCTAATCCTTCCTTGTCCGAAATTCCATAATTCTTCTCTGATTTCGAGAATCGAAGACTTGCGTAGGCCACCACTTGTTCTGCACCTTCATACTTCTGACTCAATATGGCGCCAATTGCATCTCTCGACGCATCCGTCTGGAGTATGAATGGTAAGTCAAATCGTGGATGTATGAGTTACGGACTCGTCACTACTAGAGAAATGGGGTTCCGGTGTAAGAGAAAATCAACAGAAAATTCTGCTGGTTCGTGTGTGGGTTAGGAACAATTGATTCCGGATCACAATCATCAGAAATGTCTTGGTTCGGCGTTGCTTCAATGTGCAAGTATACAGATAAAGAAAGTTTCTAATCTAGCATTCATTTTTTCTGGCCTGCCCGAGGAAAAGTAGTTGCCCGGAAATTTTGCGCTGCCCGGAAAAAAATTTGACTGCCAAGGCCAAGAACCCCGACCCACCACCGTAGGGCCCACCATGGCTAACCAAAGACCAATTCCCAACGGCCGGATTTGAACACAAGACCTTCTAAACCCCAACCACTTACTAAACCACTACACCACATACACACGCTCATGCAAGTATGAGAATTATCTTGTTAATTATAAGAGAACTTAACCATTGCCGATTTGTTTGCCATGTACAAAAAGCTTTTTTTTTCAATTTTTTTTTGCACTATTTCATACAGGGATTTTTCTGTATGTCCAAAAAATTTCAGATTTTTTTGAATTTTTTTGTTTTTTGAACAAAATCTTGAAGGCTGGAGCTGTTTTTTTTTTCCCCAGCAGTCTTTGAATATTTTTAACGATGTAAAAAAAACTTTTTAAAATTTTTCTTTTGCAGTATTATATGCAGGGATTTTTTTGTATCTAGAAAAAATTTCAATTTTTTTTGAATTTTTGTTTTTTTCGACAAAATCTTGAAGGTTGGAGCTGTTTTGTTTTCCCCAGCAGTCTTTGAATATGTTTAACGATGTAAAAAAAACTTTTTTTTCAATTTTTTTTTGCAGTATCATATGCAGGGATTTTTCTGTATCTAGAAAAAATTTCAAATTTTTTTGAATTTTTTTTTTTTTCGACAAAATCTTGAAGACTGGAGCTGTTTTTTTTTTCCAGCAGTCTTTGAATATTTTTAACGATGTAAAAAAAACTTTTTTTTCAAATTTTTTTTTGCAGTATTATATGCAGGGATTTTTCTGTATATAGAAAAATTTCAAATTTTTTTGAATTTTTTTTTTTTTGACAAAATCTTGAAGGCTGGAGCTATGTTTTTTTCTAAGAGAGAACCTGTTGGTTCTGTACAGTTTTTTTTTTCCAAGAGAAAACTTGTTGGTTCCAAGAGAGAATCTATTGGTTCTGTGCAGTGAATTCGGTTTTGCAACGTTAAACCCAATCTCTATTGGTTCCAAGAGATGTGTCTTGGTTCTGTCTTGTTTTGACGCACTCTCTAGTAGTGAATCAACAGGAACTTGTTGGTTCCAAGAGGAAAATCAACAGGAACTTGTTGGTTCCAACAGAAATCAACAGGAACTTGTTTGTTCCAAGAGGAAAATCAACAGGAACTTGTTGGTTCCAACAGAAATCAACAGGAACTTGTTGGTTCTGTGCAGATGACTAAATGTTTGCTACGTTAAACCCATTCTCTGTTGGTTTCAACAGATGTGTGTTGGTTTTGTCTTGGTTTTTACGCACTCTCTAGTAGTGCGTGCATAGAGCTTCTTTCAAAGCTGCAAAGGCCTTCTGTTGCACTGGTCCCCATACGAATTTGATTCCTTTCTTAAGCAGCATGTAGAGTGGGGCTGCCACTTGAACGAAATCTGCAATGAAGCCTCTGTTATGATTGCACAAGTCCACAAATGAATGTACTACATCACTAGAGGTGGGAGTTGGAAAATCTCTAACCGCAGCAATCTTCGCCGGATCAAGCCGTTTGCCTTCATGGTTGATGATATGTCCGAAGAATATTAATTCCGGCATGCCAATGACACACTTGCTCGGTTTCATCTTGAGCTTGGCCAGGCGCAGTTTGTCAAAGACGCGTTGAAGGTCGAACAGATGTTCTTCGAAAGCCTTCGAGTGAATCACTACTAGAGAGTGCGTAAAAACCAAGACAAAACCAACACATATCTGTTGAAATCAACAGAGAATGGGTTTAACGTAGCAAACATTTAGTCATCTGCACAGAACCAACAAGTTCCTGTTGATTTCTGTTGGAACCAACAAGTTCCTGTTGATTTTCCTCTTGGAACCAACAAATTCATGTTGATTCACTACTAGAGAGTGCGTCAAAACAAGACAGAACCAAGACAGATTTTGTCAAAAAAAAAAATTCAAAAAAATTTGAAATTTTTTCTAGATACAGAAAAATCCCTGCATATAATACTGCAAAACAAAATTTTGCAAAAAAAAGTTTTTTTTACATCGTTAAAAATATTCGAAGACTGCTGGGAAAAAAAAAAACAGCTCCAGCCTTCAAGATTTTGTCGAAAAAAAAAAAAATTCAAAAAATTTGAAATTTTTTCTAGATACAGAAAAATCTCTGCATATAATACTGCAAAAAGAAATTTTGAAAAAAAAGTTTTTTTTACATCGTTAAAAATATTCGAAGACTGCTGGGAAAAAAAAAACAGCTCCAGCCTTCAAGATTTTGTCGAAAAAAAAAAAAATTCAAAAAAATTTGAAATGTTTTCTAGATATAGAAAAATCTCTGCATATAATACTGCAAAAAAAAATTTTGAAAAAAAAGTTTTTTTTACATCGTTAAAAATATTCGAAGACTGCTGGGAAAAAAGAAACAGCTCCAGCCTTCAAGATTTTGTCGAAAAAAAAAAAATTCAAAAAAATTTGAAATTTTTTCTAGATACAGAAAAATCCCTGCATATAATACTGCAAATAAAAAATTAAAAAAAAAGTTTTTTTTTACATCGTTAAAAATATTCAAAGACTGCTGGGGAAAAAAAAAAACAGCTCCAGCCTTCAAGATTTTGTCGGAAAAAAAAAAAATTCGAAAGAATTTGAAATTTTTTCTAGATACAGAAAAATCTTTGCATATAATACTGCAAAAAAAAAAAATTTGAAAAAAAAGTTTTTTTACATCGTTAAAAATATTCAAAGACTGCTGGGGAAAAAAAAACAGCTCCAGCCTTCAAGATTTTGTCCAAAAAACAAAAAAATTCAAAAAAATCTGAAATTTTTTGGACATACAGAAAAATCCCTGTATGAAATAGTGCAAAAAAAAAATTGAAAAAAAAAGCTTTTTGTACATGGCAAACAAATCGGCAATGGTTAAGTTCTCTAATAATTAACAAGATAATTCTCATACTTGCATGAGCGTGTGTATGTGGTGTAGTGGTTTAGTAAGTGGTTGGGGTTTAGAAGGTCTTGTGTTCGAATCCGGCTGTAGGCAATTGGTCTTCGGTTAGCCATGGTGGGCCCTATGGTGGTGGGTCGGGGTTCTTGGCCCTGGCAGTCAAATTTTTTTCCGGGCAGCCCAAAATTTCCGGGCAGCTACTTTTCTTCGGGCAGGCCAGAAAAAATGAATGCTAGATTAGAAACTTTCTTTATCTGTATACTTGGACATTGAAGCAACACCGAACCAAGACATTTCTGTTGATTGTGATCCGGAATCAACTATTCCTAACCCGCACATGAACCAGTAGAATTTCTGTTGATTTTCTTTTACACCGGAACCCCATTTCTCTAGTAGTGAATGTTTATGTCATCGACATACACGAGAGCACATTGCCACTTCAATTTGCCCAACACCATGTCCATCAATCTTTGGAAGGCGGACGACGCGTTACAGAATCCAATGGCATCATATCAAATTCCAAAAGCCCTTGCCTGCATGTAAATGCCGTTTTTTCTTTTGCCAGCCTGTCCATGGGAACCCGCAAGAATCTAGATGCCAGGTCTAATGATGAGAAGATTTGTGCTCCATGCAATTGGTCAGGCGTGTCGTCTATCTGAGGCAATGGATATGTATCTTTTTTTGTGACGGCATTCAACTTTCGGTAGTCTACACAAAATCGAGTGGTACCATCGTTCTTCCGCACCAGCACCACGGGAGATGACTAAAGTACGCAGGATGGTGAGATGACCCCTGCATCAAGCATGCGTTGAACCTCTGCTTCTATGATGCTTCTCTCCTTGTAAAAAATCTCTATAGGACTGTTGTTTGATTGGCTTGCCCCCTCCGTATCCACCATGCGTTCTACCACCTTAGTTTTGCCGAGATCGGTCAAACCTGCACTAAATACATCAAGATTTTTCAGTATCGGTTGAGCCACCGAATTTCGTTGTGGACTGCTCAATCCCGGATCGAGCTTGATCTCATGTATCACCTTCAAGAACTTCTCTCGATCCTCCTTTTTAACTTTGGGTGCTTCTTCCATAGCAACGCCAGCCAACATGTTCGTTTCAGGCCCCTGAAGCTCTTTTATACCCACTTGTACTAGCCCAGCTGTTGATGTCAAGTTGATTACTTCTTGTCGATCTCGGGCATGTACTCTTGCTAGAGCTTGTCATCTCCTGATTATGACGAGTGCTTGTGTTGGATTCTCCATTAGTAGTTGAAGCTCTCCTCGATACTGTCGATCCAAGACCCCATTTGCTATCATGACATGCTTGTCCAACAATTTCTTCCATCCTTGAAACTCCAAGTATTTTCCTTTCGGACAGGCAAAAGCTACATTCGTCTGGTATATTTTTTGTGTGAGCGGCGGGATTACCATGTCAGATCGCGCTCTTACCAGATATGAATTCTTTTGTGTCAACAATGGTGCCGAGCTACTCCCCACCAGCGCCGGTATGGCCGAAGAATGTAGTTTGTCCTTGCCTGGATTAAATTTTAGAAATTGATTCCATCGGTATTGCTTCCCCACTGATTCCCAAAATGCCTCAGCCTGGTGATGTTGAGGAAGCTCGTGCTTGCCTTCAACATGATAGAGCTTAGCTCTACTATGACGGGATTAGTACCTACCGGGTGAAGGTGCATTCGTCGTTTGGGAACGTCAAGAATGCAACCTGTTTGACTCATCCAATCTAATCCTAGTAGAATTTTATCTCCTGAACTGACTAATGCAGTGACTCTGGCACCAACGCCATTAATTGGTATAGTTAGTGACACTAAACCTAGAAGTGTGTAACTACTACCATCTGCTATAGTAACTTTAATGTGACTAGGTCTAATTTTTAAATTGAGTAAGCGAACTATGGCTAATGGAACTGCAGTTAAGTTACATCCGGTATCAATAATGCAGGAACGCTCAATACCTTGGATGATGCAATCAGTTATCCATGGCTGCATAACCATATCACTATATGTCAATGAAACGCAGTTGAGCATCTTGAACATGAGTGACATCGGTTCAATGCGCTCCGGTGGCTTGCGTGTCGGTGTGGGATCCGTGCCACCTATGGATTCCCCTTGATGTTTAAATTGCTGGAGCTATCTCTCTGTGACTTCATCTTCTCCTTCCAGCTGGGTAGCGCTTCCAGTGCTAAAGCTCTGTATCGGCAGTTGTGGAAGTTGTGACCTAGTTCGTCACAAAGGCTGCAATTAAGATATTTTTTCACAAAGGGCATGCGAGCATTACCTCCTCGCGGTTGCCACTGTGTTTCAGAGCGTAATGATTGAACCTGATTGAGTATCTCTGAAACTCGCTCATCAAACTCGGTTTCTTCTTCCTGTAGTAATTCTTCAACGTCATTGACTAGAGATGCTGCCGCCAAATTGGTCGTTGGTATCTTGAATTTGGGCATCTTGGAGTCGAGTTTGGAGAACTGCATGTAGCGCTTGATGTGTTCCAGCAATCCGTCTTCACTCAGGTCATGACGTAATCTAGCTTCTCGCATAAGCTCTAATGATAAGGATTTGATGAAGTGAGCCCTCGCTACTTTTCTTGCTACTACTCCCGTCTCATCAGTGGCCAATCTTGTATGTTCAACAAAATTTGTATAATGCACGTTCAAGTTGTTTCCAATCACGTATTTCTGTGTCGTCAGGAATTCCCAAACTGCCAATGCTTGATCTTGAGGGACAAACAATCGCAGTGCTAATCGTTGGACGTTGTTCCACGTGAGCAAAGGCAATTTGTCAATTCTCGCTTCAAATAAGGTCTTGGCATTACCTGCTAGTTGTACTCGAAGTTGGGAAACTCGATACGGATCAGATGCGTTGTATGCATCTGAAATTACTACAAGAAACAGTGTCCAAATTGACAGAAACATGTCCGAATCAACTCGTCTTTATGACAGATCTTTGTCACTTAGGACACATATCTATCAATTCGGATAGTTTTTGTCAATTAGAACGTGTCAATTCGGACACAGTTTCCTTGTAGTGTTAATGCTGTTGAACTCTCGTATCCACTGTAGGAAATTGTCGCCCATATGGTACTTGTTGAAGTGAATTTGTGGTAGGCGTCCCATCTCCCCCTAATGTGGTCGGTATGAATGTGTCGAGTGCGTGCTACCCCTGTCTAGCTCCGGTTGTTGGACGTGTGTCCTCGGGAACTGACCTCCAACCATTGCAGGCATCGGCACCGGAATTCGTTTTCTCTCTTGAGATGTTTGTCGTCTCGACTCCTGGTCTTGTGGCATGCTAGTTTCTGGAATTGTGGTGTTTGGCTTGTGCATTCTCTCCATGCCAGATGCCTCAGCTTGTATAAGTGTGCGGACCGTGTTTAATGCCGGTTGCACCACCTCCATGATGTCTTCTTCTAGGAAAATTTCAGCAATCTCTCATGGTGTAAGTTCCGAAATGCTTCGTTGTATTTCGCTCACCCACACTTCTTTCGCTTCATTCACTGGTTCAGAAGCTGTAAGCTGGTGTGTCTCTGGTCCTGTCATGCCTATAGTATTGTCAGTGCGAGCCTGTCCAGACATGATGGCACGAGTTTGCAATTTCGGCTCAGCTAGTAGTTTTTTCAATGCGCCCACAGATTTGGTTTCTCACCTTTGATTGCACAGCGACACCAGAAGTTGGTGCCAACTTCAAAGTCAAGTTGTGTAAACGTGGTCTTGCCGAACAGTGCAGCTCCTCGTTCAATCCACCCTTCACGACACATTTGCCAAGCGGTCACAAAATATATCGTAGACTCTTCTCTCAGTGCCAGCAACACGTCTAAATGGCTTTAGTTGGTCATGGCCAATGTCCAGCGCGAATCTCGAGTCCAGAGGGACTCTGCCTCCTAGGATCATACGCAAATCGTTCTTCCACAGGCGCAGTTCGTGATTGTGAAGGTATTGTCTCTGTCGGGGCCACACCGCTGGTCATGTCCCAAAATCAGCAGGAGTTTTGCGAACTTGCACTAGCCTGTGGCACAGTGCACTACTTAATAGATACACAATGTCAGAAGGATTGAAAGCCTTATTGCGTGATCCTAACTGAAACGAAGCAAAAAAAATGAAAAATTAGTCTGAATCCAGTCCGTAGTCTGTGATGAACCAGCAATCGGTGATAGCGTTAGTCTTCTTGGCTGGATAGCTGCTCCACGAGGTGCGTTGATAAGTGCAGTATCGGATGCTTCGCTATACTCCCAACGCCAAGCCAGGCTCTCAGAGCTTCTCAGTTGTACTCGTCTCTCAATTTCTTCTCCCAACAGCGTGTCTTGTGATTCCTCTTGCCGAGAGCTAGATCCGAGAAAATCGGACGCTCTGGAATCTAGCGGTGCGATAGTTTAGTCACTTGCCACAGAGTGTGCGTGTTGAAGCTGCAGCGACCCTGTTTCAGGAGTCCTCGCTTTTAGATCGAAAGTCAGTTCCTTCGGTAAATCTTCGTGCTTTGGTAATTCAGGTGGTGTTGTGAATCCCTCAGCGTCGGCTAGCGAGATTTCTCCTTCTGTGTTGCTAGTTCTCTACAACCAAGCCCATACTCCTTAACTTGGTTGATTTCTGGCCATGAAAATCTTCACTCTCCTCCGCGAGCTCTAGCCGGCTTGGTATACTCGCTGTCTGCAATTGCCATACTGTTCAAATCAACCCCCGCTTCGAGCTCTGTGACTCTCCTTGATCGTCAGCCGTTGGATGCATCAATATCCCGCATCTCCACCAAACGAACGGGAGTGGCTAACTTTTGGTAACAACGACTATGTATTAACGACTATGAATACAGAAACATCCTCATTGAGCTGGCACAAGAAAAAGATACTGGCAGAGCACATGCAGAAGGCAAAGAGACTTTGACACACACGAAGTACACGCGGAAGACCAAAGGGAGACTTGAGACGGAAGTACGAATTTGTGAGCAGTGAACCATCTGACTTCAGCGTCAGAAGAGAATCCATTTTATATTAAGCTTCTCCGTATAATCAGGCGGAAACCTCGAGCCACCATCAGATTGGCCGTGTCCAGATTATCTATCTTGCCAATACTTAGCCTTACAGATGCCCACTTTCATGACTGGATATGGTAGAGTTAGTGTCAATTGTTGGAACAAATATCCTATTGCATAGAGACATTGACATTGAGGGGAGGGTGAACCAACCCCCACACTAGGACTAGTCTTTTTCTTCTGGTTTTCTCAATTTGAGGGTCTGGATGCTTTTTTTGGAAAGTTTAATTCTATATTTGGGGGTCTGCGACCCCAAGTTAGTCTCGGACGACCCATCATGTTCAAAAATAGGGGCAAATTTTTGTTTTTTTTATCTCCGGCCCCAGTGTAGGGGTTGGTTCGTCCAATTCTGGACATTGATACCATCGCTTACAATTATATTGTTTGCTACTACCATAATTGAAGGACAAGGTTGGCACACGAATGCCGAATAATAAGTTAAATAAAAAATTTGGTTCTTGCAAAAAGAATATTCAAAATATATTATTCAAGATTTATTTTTCAGCACAAGAACTCTTTTTCAAAAAATGAATTTTTAATAAATTTTAGTATCTACAATCTACCCTCCATAATATAAAGATATAATTATTTCAAACAATACACACATGATAAGTCATTTTTGCAATTAATCCATGCATGTCCCTTGAAGTTAGGGCTTTCGAGACATGTCATAGTAGAGAGGGACACCTGTATTTTTATTTGGAAATAAATTTAGGTCAAGCATGCCTTCTACCTCTGATGATACTAACACTACGTTGATTATTCCATTTAGTGCGTATGGTATTAAACTCCCGAAACACTCACTATTTTGCCTAGTCTCAAAATTAGTGAGGGCTGAACTTTTTATTGACTAAGTGGCTAAAATCTTCATATCGCGCTAATTTTACATCACAATGATACTTAGTATCACCTTCACTAATTTCCCACACGTCCTATAAAACACCCACACTAAATGGGATAATCAGTGTACCTCACATTTATCATCAATAGTGACATGGCTGACGTGGCTGGTGTAGGGCTAACGGAGAGGTCACTGCAATCAATTATGAATACGAGTCCAAGAAGGAGTTTCTTGTACCGTATCTTGTTACTTCTTTTTTTTAATTAATTTTTGGGGTGCATGAAAATTCTCTTCACCACTCAGGTACTATCCTGCCATTATTGAGTTGGGAGGATTGATGTATACCACTGATCAGTATGTCAATATAACTTAGATATAAATATATATATTTCCAGAAGTGATTTCAGGAGGTACTTTTTTCTTGTTTGTTTTGATGTTGCCAGGTTTTTCTCAAGTACCAACAGTACTGTACTCATATACTATTGGGGTGATTTGTGTATACTGAGGAAGGCTCGGAGTGGAGGGGCCATGTAGCAGTTTAACCCCTAACTGCCCAGGTTTTGGACAATGTACAGATTTCATCCAGTTCTTCTCATCCATCACACACTTTTTGTAGTGTGAATTTTTTTATTATACATTTTATGAGAAATTAGCTTCATGCATGTGTGATTCGATTAGAAAGGGGATGATTTGTGAAAATTTTATGCCTCATTTCATGTTGCAATGATTCACCAAAAAAAAAATTTAAATCTTCGTTCAAAAGTGTTGGAGTGTACTACAATATCAATACAAATTTACACATGTATTAGTGAAAATCATACAACAAGCTAAAAATATTATTTACCTATCTACCAAATAAGTGCTCTCACCTTTTGCTTCAATTACAATGTCCACTTTAGCAAGCATATTTGAAATGAGCGTTTGAAATTGCTTTTGAGATACTTGAGCCCATATTTGTTGAATGATTTGTATCATAAATCTTTGTCTTTCATAATCTTTCCAATCCCATGGGCTTGTCTCTAATCATTAGGGTACCTACTTCAGTGTATTGGAACACCATCCTTTATCAATGTGAGTTGGATAGGTCTATCATGCATAAAATAGAAACAGATCAATATATTTTCATAAATGAGTTTCAAAAAAATCAACTACTGATTGTTTAGTTGGAGGTATGATGACAAGTGAACTTTTGTCAAAACCCGTGTAAGCCTGTTCACCATTACAAAAGTAGAAATTACAAAAGAGACAGATGAAATGATACAAATCATTCAACAAGAATAGGCTCAAATATCTCAAAAAAATTTCAAGCGCTCATTTCAATATGCTTGCTAGAGTGGACATTGTAATCGAAGCAAACGGTGAGAGTACTTATTGGTAGATAGGTAAATAATATTTTTAGCTTGTTGTATGATTTTCACTAACACATGTGTAAATTTGTATTGATATTGTATTGCACTCCAATGTGAATGCAACGCACTTTACGGTTTTCAAATCAGATCATTTTTGAGTACACAAAAAGTTTCTAAATTTTTTTCCTACAGAGGGGAATTTGTAAGCATATTAGACTTGACTGTACAAAAACACTTTGTATTTACTCATCCATTGTGATCTTTTTGTTGCATTAAATTTTGATCGTAGATCACTTAGAAAGGGGATGCTTTGTGAGATTTTTATGCCTCATTTCATGTTGCACTGATTCACCCAAAAATTCTAAGATCTCAATCCAAAGTGCTATTGAAAAAATCAATTCTTAAAATTGAGTAACCAAAAAATCTCCAAAAATCACTACAAGTACACAAAAAGAATATTACATTTCAACCAAATAAATCTTGTCCACGTATTGTCAATATCTTATTCAATATGAAATTGCAAGCAAATTTTGAATTTAAGTTTCAAATCTTATTCAAAATGTTGGTGATAGCAATCATAGATTTGACTGTGTGAATAGAATTTAAAATTTATAATGTACAACTTTTATTCATACATCAAATTCAGATTACCCCTCTTGGTTGCATCTTTCTGTGTGAATAGAATTTAAAATTTATAATGTACAACTTTTATTCATACATCAAATTCAAATTACCCCTCTTGGTTGCATCTTTCTGATTCTCCAAATCTAGGCAAGGTAGGTACATTGGTATATATATATATATATATAAAAAAACTTAAATTCTAATCATAACTAGAATGTAGTCCCATTGCAAAAGGGTGTTGGCTCCTACATAGAAAAGTTTGGCTAGAGTATTTTGATGCCATTTTGACACCAAAGGCTGCATACATGTTATTTTAGTGTCATTTTATCCATACTAGGTTGGTATGGAGGTTGGCATCAAATCATCTTAATTGCATTTCAATGCACCATCATGGCACTATGTTCACATGCTTTGAAGTTCCTAATGCATTGCTCTATTATGCTATGACCTTTTGACTAACTAGACATTAGTGTACATACAATACCGTTCAAGTCATTTCCATCACAGAATAGAGGTATCATTAAACTTCAAAAATTTGAACTCCATATCCATTTCAAGATTTCAATCATCAAAATTTTAACTATCATCAATAAGAAACTTAGATTTCATGCCCAAGATTCAAAACTTTCTGAGCTGAATTTAACTCTAATATTTGGAATTAAAAGGGCCCGGAATTAAAAAAACCAAATGAATCATTCTGACTTGGATTCGCATATGATTCTTTTGCATACAATGCAACCTTATAAGCCAGTCATTGCACTACAATTGCTGCCTTTGAAAAATCCACAAACCATAAGCATGTTGGTCATACATGCCCAAAATTGGTATCAAATTTCCACACCATGATAACCAATTCCTGGACACACATGGCGTCATACAGTTTGCAGATACAAAGATCAACAACTTATAAACCACTCTGAAACAAAACAGCATGCCACCTATTTTATTCCATACAGCACAAAAATCACACTTTCATGAGTGAAACCTGCACACATGTCTACTTAGATGCATACCCAAAGCCTCCCTAAAGAACGCCACCAAAAATCAGTGTAGAAAATTGCGCACTGTAACACCAACCAGCTAACAAAAAGTAACAAAAATCAGGGAAAAAGAGCATCAAAAAACATTGTGACAAACTCCAACGGCTTCCTTGTGCATACATGGATACACTTCCTACTTCGATGTATTGAACGTCATATCCTACACAAAAAAACCAGCATAGAAAATTTCCACAATAGATCTATTACACCTCAAACCAACCAACAAAAACAATGAAGTCTTCAAAGATCAAGACTTAACCAAAGAATCATGGTTTTAAAAAACACCTATTCAACTGATCTAATTGTGAAAAATACTCCCTCTGTCCGGAAATAACCGTCCTAGTTTTTGGCGTGTTTTAACTTAACTTTTTTTCCCAAAAAAAAACCATCTTAGTACTTGAGAAATGATCCAGTATGTAGTTTTAGTGTTCCTCACATTGTCCGCTCCGTTTGAAGTGAACAGGGCTGAAGTTTGAAGCATAAAACATAAGACAATTATGTCTGAAAAAAAAAATGCCAAAAAATAGGACAGTTGTTTCCGGACAGAGGGAGTATAATTCAGGTAAGGCCAAATTTTATATTATCAGAACGAGTGAAAACCATTGCATATGTTAAGTCAAAAACATAAATAAAATCAGGCAAAAGAAAACAAAACAAGGGCCCTTTAGGGTTCATCAGAAAGTATTGTGTACAACATCACACAATACTCCATCAGAAACAGGGACATTCTTTTCACAAACTAACTCCAAAAATTATACTCAAAAGCTTAACCCCTAAAGAGCCAAGAAGCCTGAATTGGACCTCATGTTTCTTTTAGCAGTTTTGAGAACTTTTTTGTGTTCAAAACTATTTTTTCTTTGAACAACACATGTAGTGTCCTTCACTGATTCTAGTGATATAAAATTTTCTCCCATTTGAATTGTAATTTTCACAATATGATCAATATAAATTTTTCATCTTAAAACCACAAATCCTTGGTCCTTAATGTACTTTACCCTTAACCCCTAAAGGACCAAGAAGCCCAAATTGAGCCTCATACTTTTTATAGCAGTTTTGAATAGGTCCTATGTAGGCTTCCTTTTATTCAAATTTATTTGTCTTTCTATCAACACATGCAATGTTCTTCACTGATTCCGATGATATAAAATTTGTACCCATTTGAATTATATTTTCCAGAATATGATCAATTAAACTTGTCATTTTAAAACCACAAATCCTTGGTCCTTAATGTACTTAAGCTGCTAGCCATGACGAAAGCTGAATTTTATGACTAAACTGATGCTTGCCACAAACAGGGCATTGAATTGATGAAAAGCGAGAATCCAACAATTGTGTATGAGCTCTTTTCTCTACAATAATTTTCAAACCGGATCTAACAAACCTGAATTTGCAAAGACAGACAGATGATTGATCGATGGTGCAAAAATGAATTTCTATACCGCTTTTGTATTATACGTTGAAGCCCTCCTTGCGCAAGCATTGCTTGTGCGCTTCAATCCATTTCGTGCAAGCGTCCTCGCCGTGTTCCACGACGCAATCGTCCCGCAGCTTCTTCGTCTCGGGACACGCACAGCATATCTTCTTCATCGGCGCCTCTGCTGCAGGGGCGAACACAGGCGCAGTAGCTTGACTCGTGGCGTTTCCCATGGCGACTTTGATCCTGCAAACTGAAATTACTGTCACCGCAAGACAAAACCCTAGTTCAATACACAAAGACAGTATCCGCAATTACAATACACCAACACTACTTAGAATTGCATTACAAACGCTGTGTGCAAGTGTACAGTCCACATCAACTTCTTATGTCAAATCGCGAAAAGAAAACCCTAAACCCTAATACATTGGAAAAGGACGTAGACACGACTAACGGGTGAACAGTAACGAGAGTGAGAACATTGCGCTTACCGAATTAGACTCTTGCAATTGATGGACTGAGCAGCTGTCGTGAGAATATACGGAGCGAGGATGAACTCTGAAATTGCTGTTGAAAGTCACCACGGGAAAAGGCGAACTGATAACACACGTTCGGTTTGCAGTTGTTCCAGAAAGACCTAGGGTTGGATAACCTATTACCACCAACTTAAGCAATCTGGCCTATTTTTGGCAGTGCTAGATTCCCAAAAAAAATATGACTGCATTCGAAATAGGTTTTGATGAGGATTGCAAAAATTTGCAACATCTAATTCGCATTTGTCAATTTTATACAAAATTCCAAAGTGGAAAGTAACCTTTTACCCATACATCACATACCAATTTCCTAAGTTCACACTTTGTTGTTCCTAGATCCGCTCATGAGCTAACCCAAAACCACCAGCTATTTCTTCGCAATTCTTGGCATGCCATTGGTTTACTTGAATAGTGAAATTGGTGGTTTTGGGTCTCGATTGTGGTGGCTCCAAGAAAGTTGTACCTGTCATAAATGGGGGAGGTGGTGGTAATAGGTTATCCAACCCTAAAAGCATGGTATATTCTTGGAGTTTCTTGCGGGCCACGTCCCTGTGTTATTACTGTACTACTTCACAAAGTACGCATCAGTTACCGGTACAGGTAGGACTTGAACTGTACTGCAGGAAAGCTTAAAATAGGTTTTCCTGAAATACATGTGGATGTACGTTGTACAACTGTACCGGTTACACGGCGAAGGTTCGCAGGCTCCGTCAGTTTTGGTTCATGGATGAGACCTGCGTCATCGACAATGCAAGTTCCACGGTCTTTCTACCGAGGATTAGGGTTTTGTGTCTGTCATTTGCGTTGATTATGCAAGTTCCAAGGTCTTTCTACCGAGGATTAGGGCTTTGTGTCTGTCATTTGCGTTGATTACTATATTAGGGTTTTGCGAGGATGTATCGGGAATTGCTTTATGCATTCGCAAGTTGATCCGGAAGCGAAGATCGATTATTTTGGGAGCAGAAGATCGATGCTCTAATAATTGTAGGCATACTTCGACTTGTTCCCTGCGCTTTGCTTTCTGATTTCCCTCTTTCAAGTAAGCCTGGGATCATCATTTGATGGTTTTTCTTTTTCGCCAAGTGAATTTTTCTCCTACGTCTGGTTTGGACCTTGAAATGGTGTGCCGACCTGGACTGGTTAGGGTTTGGGGTTTGGTAGCTGATAGTGCGTGGATTTTTCTCAGTTGCATGAATTATATTTGAGACTACGGTATATTATTGCGGCGAAGGTATTGTTGTATCGTGCGTACAAATTACGGCGATGGTGAATTGGCGGTGATTGTGGAGCACTTTCATGCTTTTCAGAGACTCAACATCAGTTTGCAAATGAGACGAGTTGAAGGGCGAGAAGCAGAATCGGCGTGGAGCTCGTGATCAGCTGAGCCTACTGTTTGTTGAAATTGAAATCAGATGGATTTCTGTCCAACATGTGCGAATCTGCTGTTGGTAGAGAATCCCAGTATGGGTCGCCCCCTTCGCTACTTCTGCCCGACTTGCCCTTACATCTACGTCATTGACCGAAAGGTACTCCCTCCGTCCCAAAGTTATTGTCATGTTTGAAAGTGCTTTTTAAAGTAGGTCAAAAAAATACTTCCTTGTGGCTAATTTTATTTAGGTTGCAATGAGCACATGCAATGTTCTTCAATCATTCTAGTGACCTAATTTGGAACCTTTTTTAATCATGTTTCTTACAATATGATCAATGAAATTGGCTCAAAGAAATACCGAACAAATTTGTATGACAATAACTTTGGGACGGAAGGAGTATTTGTTATCCCCTAATCGTCCACTGTGTATTTTATGTAGTGTAGGAAAATTGGACCCTCTACTGGAAAGCATCTGTTTGTGTGAAAATGACTTCAGTTTGACACGATCAAACGCTCTTGATCTTGTAGTACAGAACAACAGCTTTAAAATAATGTATTGCAATCAGAAAACCGAGGTAAAATGAGACAATGCCACCGTTGCAAAGTTCAGTGATATATGCAGATTGGGCGTTTTAGACGCTTAGGGGTTAATCTCCTCCCGTTTTGCTTTGATTTCCGAATTCAGTCAAGTCTGAGCATTGTGAAGCTCATGTCCTAACCCAACCATGTCTGAGAAGACGACGGTGAAATTAGGGTTAGGGTTTCAACACAACTCTTCCGTTGTGTTGAGTCTGTGCCTTTTGGATGTGATGCCCTTGTTGTTAGAATCAGTGACTCAGAACTTGGAACCCTAATATTATGCTATCACCTTGTGCATTGTGCTGAAGCTATTGGAATTTTCCCAACAGCATTAACCCCTAGAGGACCAAGGGTTTTGTGGTTTTAAAAATGTTATTCGATTGCTTGTATTGTGAAAAACTTACTTAGGTCTAATTTGGGTTTCTTGAGTGGCCTGGACCTTTTTTTCCTTCTATCTGAGGTCAGGTGGGCTCTTTCTCTTTCTCAAGAATGCACGTGAGCTTAGAGCATTGATCAAAATGTGGTGCAAATGAGATCAGTTCGAATTTTCTGATGGCTTTTGCAGGTTAGCAAGAAACTGAAATTGAAGAAAAAAGAAGTGGACGATGTTCTTGGTGGGGAGGATGCTTGGAAGAATGTTGATCGCACCTCAGGTATTTCAGTCACATTGCAATATAACTGACGTATCATCTAAACCCCTAAAGGACAAGGATTCCTGGTTTTAATATGACCAATTCTTTCAATTATATCATGAAAAACATTATTCCGATGCAGCTCCTAGGCTGGAATCTTGTACTCCCTCTGCCCGGAAATAATTGTTCTAGTTTTTGGCATTTTTTTTTTACAATATTTGTCCTATGTTTGATACTTTAAACGTGAGCCCTTGTCCACTTCAAACGGGGAATGACAATCTATTATACAATACAGCTCGGTTTGTCTCACTCGACCGTTCCGCGCTGGAATCCGTTGAGGAGATATCCAAACTCAATGTGCTCAACGGCACGGGTCCCGCTAGTGAAAGTACATGCCATTATTAAAGATAGACCGTTTTTTCGATTACTGTTTTTTGGCAAAAAAAAATTGTGCCAAAAACTAGGACAGTTCTTTCCGGACGGAGTCATTAGAGAGGTTTGTTGAAATTGATTGTGTTGTGGGATGGTGTTTATGGCAGTGACATGCCCAAATTGCAGCTACGGACAGGCCTACTTCATGCAGATTCAAATCAGATCTGCAGATGAGCCCATGACGACGTTCTACAAATGTTGCAACATCGATTGCCACCACCGATGGAAGGAAAATTGAGACCAGCTCTCCGTTATGTCCATTAGATCAGACCAGTCCTTAATTTGCAGAGTATGAGATGGAGCAGCAAGTTCCAGATCAATTGTCTAGAAGTATTTACATTCACTTCCTCGGTACCACTCTTCATTCACATGAATTGAGTGCATTTGTGGCTTTCTAAGTGTTCTTTATCGAGTACATGCTTCACTGTGGGTGGAAATTGTTTCACATTAGATTTCAGGACTCTGCATTAGATGATATGAACTGACAATATGTGCAATGCGTAATGGATTCGTCTGTTGTCATCTTTGAAGGTTAAGTTTCTTTGAGACTATTCAAGAGTGCATGGTGCATTGCTAAAACTAACATATTGTTGGTTTTGTCAGCATCTAATGCAAAAGGTCTCACAATTCTTGTTCTTTGTTTCTAAAACTCATCATCTAGCTTTCTCCCAATTCTTTGAAATGCTTGAGTCCTCAAATTTCTGTTACTCTTTATGGAAGCATTTTGCCTCTCAGACACCACGGTGGATGCACTAAATGAATATTGCACTCAAATTCTTTTAACCCTGGAATGCCGGCAGGGACTCCGAGTGTCCTTTGCATGAAGAAAACACACCAGAAAGTGCTTTGGGAACCGATTTTCATCCATTTTGTGGATGAAACGTGTAGTTGCTATCTATATTGACAGCTTTTGCATGTAATGACAGCTTTTGCATGTAAGGTAGAAGCACCAGAAATTGTTAGGTACCAATTGTAGTCAACTGTTTCAACTTCAAGAGTTCCCAATCTCATTATCACAAGCATTAATTATGAATACCAAGTTAGCAATGTGATTGGACTAAAAATGAAAGACAATTATTGATACACCCACTAACATCAATAGTGGTCTATGCATATTTAGTTTGAAAATTTATAACAAAATCATACATCGTGAAAATATTAATTAAAAATAATGCTTGGTTTTAAAACCCAAAGTTTTATATGCTGTAATTTTTTATCATTCAAAATCAGTGCTCCATGTAGGTTGAAATGCTTAAACTGACGGCAACTGTACCCCTTACCTTACAAGGTGTCAATATTGGATCTCAATTGTCAATTGAGTAGTAAAAATGCACAGTGATGTAGTATATTTTAAATTTTTCTACCGAAACTCAATTTAAACCATTAAAATGATGTGTTATGAATTTGAACTGATGTAACTAGCAATATAAATTTTACAAAATCTTGTTTCTACTACATTTTGAGTTTTGGAAAAATCTTAGTTTTATATATATATTTTTATAGTCGCAAGTTCAATACCCATTACCATGAGATGGTGATTTTGCAAATTTTACGGTCATGGTAAAAATTCTACTAGAATGATCTTCATTTTTAGTTACACCCATGGTAGAAATTTTGGCGTAATTGAATATATATTGTAATTGATATGAATTTCCTTGGCATTCGCTTCAAAAAGTTATAATAATCCCAGTTATTCACACAGGTGTATGGATATTTTTTGATATGTAGTACGCACATGCCTTCATCTACTAAAATTATAATATTAAATTATAATGTTAATTACAGTGCCAAACTAAATTGTTGAATGTGATTCTAATTGCATCGTAATTCATGGTAATAGGTCTGTCCTTTATTGGTTAATCCCAAAACGCCTAGGAGGCCAAAAACTGGCTTATCAATGTAACTTATTATTCAATTCCGACTTCTACATGAATGATTTTCATTCGTTTTTTGGTGATGGATTTTTGTTGGTCATGCCACCTTTTCGGGTTTAATTCAGATCATTGTAGCTATTTTTGGATTTGATATAGGGTCCCAACTACAAAAAGAGTCGTAAAAACAATTCACCATGTAGTGTATTTTGGTTTTTTTTGTTTTGTTTTACTTAAACCAAATTTAGGCCATGAAAATGAGTTCTATTGCACTTGAGCTTAACTAACAAATTGAAGCTTACCAAGTCTAGTTTCTTCTCTTCTTTGAAATTTTGGAAAACTCTACAAATTGAGTGTTTTATTGGAGTTATAAGTTCAACATGTATAACCATGGTGTAAGAAAAAAATCTAAATTTAGATACACGGATGATCTTCATTTCTTGTAATATTCTTCATTGTAATTTACACCTTTGGTAAAAGAACTAGAGTTTTTGAGTACATTTTGTAATTGATATGAATTTTCTTCAATATCTTTTATCACAGTAACCAAAAAAAGAAAAAAAAAGGTGTTCTTGAATACCAATTTTTTTGGTATTTTGTTTTAGAAATAATTTTCTGCCCGGACCTGCCCTCTACATAAGGTACTGAATTATCAATTACTTGGTGGAAATGAAATTTCTTCAAGGATTTTCTTGGAGGTATGTAAGTTATGCAACTATTCAAGACCACAGGTTGACCCACTTGGGGTGATTTTTACTCACAGGTTGAATTATACATCCATACCTCTTAATTTTTAACTTTTAATGTTAGTTTAGGAAACAAACAAGCGGCTAGTCGTGTAGTCTTTGCCTTCGAATTTACCCTATGTTGTTTGTACTGTCTAGCCATGAATTTCTTAAAAACGAAGCGTTTTCGTAGTTTCTCCCTAGGGTGGGGCAGAGAAAAAAACACGGGAGTGCATTTGATCCCCACCGCAAGCTAGATCACAGGCTCAAGAGCTGAGGCTACTCCAAAATTCATCACTTCCTCGCCAACATCGCGGTTAAAGGTCTCTCAATCTTGCGCACTTGTTCCGGGCTATAATAAGAGGGACATGATCTAGATTCCCATATCAGGCTGCGGTAAACCCGCCATCTCATATTTTCATGTATTTTAGGCACAATGTGGGACTCCTTGCTTGTCACGCTGCCAAACAAGTGTAATGAAGTCAATGAGTCGGTAGAGTTCTAGCTGCTGTAGCTGTTTTTTTTTTTTTTTTTTCTAGGAATCTCTATTCTGGGCCCAAGAAAGCTCGACAGTGGGGAGGTCAAATTTGGCAGGCCATCCTTTTCAAATAGTGCCTCGCCATACTCAGACTTGGAACCACGGTCTGGAGCAACGGTGGCTACGCTCTTCGGGAGAAGTTGCCATGAAACCGAGGACTTAAGAACCCTCTATTCTTTATAACAACTTTTCCTTTACTTAGCTTTTTTTTCCTCAAAAGCTCACTTGAAATGGTGAACTTGGTCCCCTAAAGTCCCTAAAAACTTGTTTCTTAGTGAGAAACTTCATCCATCACTACAAAGAGAAGGCGTTGTTTTTCACTCGATATGTTAGTTAAACAGTGCCACTTTGCACTCACTGCTCACACACCCACTTAGGGCGGACTTCCATGTGGGGATCGGTTGGGTGGAAGGCACTAGAAGACAAGAATTGAGGTCTCAAGAACCACTCATGCTCCACCCATTTCGGTACAAATAAAATTTCTACTCTGGAATCCTCCTATTTCCACCCATTTCGGTGGAGCTTCCTGCTTTCAAGGACCGGCCACCCACTGCCTGCCTTACATGGAAGGAGACCCTTAGTTAGTGCCATTCGTCACGTAGGACAAGTGTGTATAGTGAACTCTAACACTGATCTAAGTGAGAAGCGACACCTGTGTTAGTTGTGCATGCCAGTAGAGCCAGATACTAACTGATATCATCTTTAATTTGTGTTAAAAAGTGGCACATATCATCTTTGATTACCGACAGTGACGTGGACCTTTCAAAAATATCCTGGATGATCAACTCCTTGGCTTGCCCAGTGTCCGATGTAAGTTAGTGCACTTGGCTTTGTCTTCTACAATCTACATGGGCATCTGCATCACTCTCCGCATTCGCAAGGTTTGTCTCTGCCATTCTTTTCTTCAACGTTTTTGCATTAGCAATGCTTTCTTGTGTTGTGTAAACGATTGATGATTTTGCACGAACCACGATTTTGTCTATATAAGTGGTTTTGGGTTTGATTACAACCCAGAGTGAATTTTGTTTTCATTGCGTTCATCCGAGCTGCTAACTAGGGTTGCGTACACTCAACGCTCTTGAACTTGACCAGTTCAGGTCCCATGCATCATAATTTCAATGTTTGACAAATATACTACAGTCAATTATAGCGTGCAGAATCTTACAGAGATAAGGATCTTTACGATTTGTGTTGCAGGTGTGCAAGATAGTCAGGGTATAATATTTTATACCTGTAGGAGTTGGCCTCAAACTGGAGAACATGAAACGCAATCTCTTCTTAAAAGTATGCTGTGGATGTGTGCATTGTTGTTGGTGCTCCGTTGCAGTTGGCGATTCCAATCCCCCAGAACTCTTTGATTCTTTGGTTTTGTTGAAGCTGCAACAGAGCTCGATCTTCAGAGGTGACACTTGCGTGCCACAAGAGGAGGCGATTAACTTTCAAAACAAGGCTTCAAAGCTATAAGGTGGTTTCCCCATTCCTGTGACTGTCAGCTGCTGAGTGTGTTTACTATTATTAGACAGACAACAAAATTTGTGAATCTTGTCTTGAAGAGGATTCTAATGAACGAAAACATCATTCACATACGATATCTATGAATTTTTGAACTTTTGCTTCAACTCCTGTACGATTGACCCTCTCTATTGGGACATGTTTGGGAAGCCCTAACTTCAAGGTGGCATGCATGGATTAGTCACAAAAATGACTTGTCACATGTGTATTGCTTGAAACAATAATATCGTCATAATGGAGTGTCATAATATGAATGGAGGGTAGACTGTCAAAATTCAGATTTGTGTTTTCCCAGCCACTCTTTCGGTGAAAGCTATCTGATGCTAATTTTGGAATCGTGCAGGGAGAATGAGGTGTACACTCTGACACACCTCTTAGAGCACATAGGCAATGATGATGGCAGGATGGTCATGGGAGAGGTTTCGTCGATTTTTATTCACTTCTGTGCATGTAAGAGACAAGGAAGAGATGGGACAATACCAGGCACATGATGACGTTATGACTTCCATAGAGAAATCTAAGGTGCACTGGTCTGAATTACCGGCAGACGGTAGCACAGACACAGAGATTCTGGCCGAGCTTGAAATCCAAGCGAGCAACGAAACCAGTTGGAAGGCTTTGCAGGAACTGAACCCTTTCTTCTTCCAGGACTGGAGTGAGAAAGTGCAAGTAGGGCAGCAAATTGCCGAGGGCGGGCAGGCCCAGGTCTTTGAAGCCAAATGGAAGAAGGATGAATACCGAAAGTGGCCCTCGGAGAAACTCCCTATGTACCCAGAGGAGATGGTGGTGAAGGTGTTCAAGTTGGAGGAATGCAGTTTGGAGCATTTCATTAGTCAATGGCCTCGCATTTCCACGACATCGCAGAAGGAACTCGAATGCGAACGCAAGAATGAGTTCGCATCCCTTTACATTTCTATCTTCGTTTGTCCGATCGTGGGTGCGTATTTTTTTAACAACAAGAGGTTTGCATTTCTGATGAAAAGGTACGACTGTGATTTGCGCTCTCTCATTGACAACAAAATGCGCGAGAAGCGAGGCCATGGACCACCCTTGTCAAATGGAGATGCTCGATATGTTTTGCTGTGCATTGCAAGAGGCATGCAATGGCTTCATGACCATGGGGTTTTGCACCGGGATTTGAAAGCTTCCAATGTTCTTGTGCGTGTTTTGTGGGGTACTAGTTTCAACACTTATGTTGTATCAGATTATGAATGTTCGATGTCCACGGTAGGAACTGGTTTTTGGAGAGCTCCCGAAGTGTTGCAAGAGATGCAACATGGGCGCGGTCGAAACCAAGACATGTGGACAACCAAGTCGGATGTCTACAGTTTTGGTATGATTTGTTTCGAGGTTTTGACCGGGTGTATTCCTTTCTCAGAATATGCTGGTACGAAAGATTGGGTTGAAATTATTGATCACCATAAAAGACCTCAGCTCCCTGGTTACGTAGATTCCAAATTGCAAGAGTTAGTGAAGAGGTGTTGGGATAAGGATCCTTTGAAAAGGCCTTCTTTCCATGATATTGTGTACAAGCATTTTGAATATGAGGATTAGTCTTTCAAATTGTGAATCAAAAATGTCAACTTTGTTTCTAAAGCAACTTTTGATATTCATAAGTTCAGTTGTCTTCCTTTCTGATTGGTACTATTGGAAGACTGGAACATTGGAGGATTGCACGTCCTCAATTCTCTCTTGTGTTTTTTGTCGGGGTTTCTGTAATTGTTTAGTTATATGTTAGTTTTGATCCTCCCCGAACTCATTTGTATCACCCCTTTGGTACCGTAGTACCATAGCAGGTTCGTCCTAAAATAATTCTAAAAATAAAAAACGTAAAAATTACAAAATTACAAAATTACAAAAAAACGAAAATAGAATAAATTAGTTTTTGAAATATTTTGTTATTTCTAAGCTATTTAAGGTCATTTTTACTGAATTTTTGCTAAAAAACGAAAATTGAGAAATTCAGTTTTGGAGAGGCGAACCTTATTTTTTCAAAAAAATTAAATATTTGTTCGCCAGGTGGCGAACCTGCTATGGTGTTACGGTAATTAATGTACGATGTGAGAATTTGGCATGTGGAAAGAAGACTGATATTGGAGAGAGTGATAAATAATAACGAGGTGAGACTGGAGAGACTGAAAATGGAACCAATGGCGCTGCCTTTGTATGTACACACAGCTTGGAGAAGAAGTCAATATTGTAGCCTGATAGCAGATTTGGTGTAAATAAATCTAAAACAAATGTCAATTTTTAGGGAAGTTCTGTCTTCAAAATAAAAGTTGTGTGGAAGAAAAGAGAACATTAACCCTTTGAGGTCCCGATTCAACACTGTTTTCAAAGATTCGTTATAAAATGTTTGATAAAACATTAAAATGGAGTTGATGTACAAAGCAAAGTTATAAATGTCAATGTGAAGATAACATCTATACGGTTGGATTCATCATATTTATTATTAATATTTTTAAATTAATTTTGCAAGGTTTTCTCTTGAAATTCAATTAAAAATCCAAAATTAACATTAAATTTTTTAAAAATATTGTGATGAAATTGGAATAACATGTACTACGAGATGGTATGGTTTTCACTATTTGATTCTTCTTATTATGGAAAATCATGTTTAAGGTCTCACTTTTTGAACTAAGAATGAAACTTGACATAAACCACTTTTGCTATTTTTCAAAAACTCTCAATATCTTATCTTGAAGATCCATACTGTACAAATGGTAACCGACTAGCACAAGAATTTAAAAAAAAAATTGAATGGATGAAAAACATCCCCTGCGTGGTGAAGGGACGCGTCCAGAATCATCCATCGTCCAGATTCTGGACGCAGGCGCGTCTAAGGGTTAAAGATTATCAATCATTCATTGTAATTTACACCTTTGATAAAAGAATTGGAGTTTTTGAGAACATGTTTTAATTGATATGAATTTTCTTCAATATCTCTTTAGCACCATAACCAATTTTATTTTAAATGGTGTTTTTGAAAACCACATTTTTTGGTATTTTATTTTTAGAAATAATTTTCTGCCCAGACCTGCCCTCCACGTACGGTACTGAATTAACAATTACTTGGTGGAAATGAAAGTTCTTCGAGGATTTTTTTGGAGGTATGTAAGTTATGCAACTAACTTGTTCTAGACCACAGGTTGACCCACTTGGGGTGATTTTTACTCACAGGTTGAATTATATATCCACACCGTTTAGTTTTTAACTTTTAATGTTAGTTTCGAACACAAACAAACACTATTGGAATCCTGAAAGCAATAGACGAATGTATGTTTGAAATCAGTTCAACCCCTCAAGGATCAAGAAGCCCAAATTAGGACTAGTCTTTTAGCACTTTTGAATACTTTCTATGTGAACTTTTTTTTGTTCAAATTTATTTGATTTCTGTCCAACTCATGCAATGTTCTTCATTGATTTTGGTGATATAAAATTTGGTGCCACGCACATGGATAATATTTTTTCACAACACAATTGATTGAATTTGTCATTTTAAAACCATGAATCCTTGGTTCTTTAGAGGTTAATTGTGAAAACCAACATCCATGGGTCTGAGATGCTGTCCATGGAAGTACCGGTAGGTAACAGGAGGACAAAAGAGGTATTTTATTTTGTCTCATACTTGGTCATGAAGTGGTGCACACTTCCATGAACTTGCATAATTGGTTACATGAACAAATTTGATTGGTTAGAGAGAAGTTGTTGTGAAGTTGAGGACTTAACCCTTTAGTGCCCAGGGTAGTTCTGGAGAAACCAGAGTTTTTGGGTGGTTTTTTTTAAAAACTCTTTCCATTCAAAATATGGAAACTAATAACAGTATTTAACCCCCTAAGTGACGTATCAACCATTATATGGTCTCTGCCCTTTTTTTATGGGCTTCCCGAAATAGAAAAAAACATTTTTATAGGAAATAAAAAATATTTTTAAATAGGTAATCAAGTCTACTTTCCAACCCAATTTGATCATGTCAATCCGAGTTAAACTCCACCTGGGAGAAAGTTTCAAAGAAAAACACTTCAACATTGTCTAGTGTTAGAAAACTTACTATTTGGGGAAAGTAATGATGTTCTCTCCGTTGAAAAATTTGCAATTTTTGATTTTAGAATAGAATGTCTAGTTTTAACAAATCATACAAAATTTCAAATTCTAAAAATAAAATTTGTGATTCTTATAAATATTTGAAGTTAAATGCTTCTAAATTCATTATGAGATGATAAAAATCTATTTTTTGATATTTGACTGTATGGAAAATTACTAAACATCAAGCTCCTCATTTTCTCTTTTGGACCAAACTTCATCAAAGTTGAAGAAGTAATTTTTTATAACATATTTATGTTTTGCCCTCACCCCCTCCGTCATTTAGGGTTAACCGTACAAATGTAAACATAGCTTAATCAAACAAGTGCCGGTTAAACCTTGGTAAGATCAGACTGTTAGATTGGAAGATTATAGTATGTCAAAAAAGATTATAGATTATAGATCATAGGAGCCAAAAAAAATAGCTCACAACCACCACGATTTTGGCAAAAAATAAAAAAATTCAAAATATTATGAAAAAAATCCTAGATATAGAAAAAGTCCTGCATAATCTAGTGCAAAAAAAGATTTGGAAAAAAAGTTTTTTTCACATAGTAATAAACATTCAAAGTCCGCTGAAAAAAAGAAAACAGCTCATAGCCATGATCTGCCATCACGATTTTGGCAAAAAATAAAAAAGTTCAAAATATTATGAAAAAAATCCTAGATATAGAAAAAGTCCTGCAAAATCTAGTACAAAAAAAAATTTGGAAAAAAAGTTTTTTTCACATAGTAAAAAACATTCAAAGTCCGCTGGAATAAAAAACCAGCTCACAGCCATGATCTGCCATCACGATTTTGGCAAAAAATTGAAAAATTGAAAATATTATGAAAAAAAATCCTATATATAGAAAAAGTCCTGCATAATCTAGTGCAAAAAAAATTTAGGAAAAAAAGTTTTTTTCACATAGTTAAAAACATTCAAAGTCCGCAAAAAAAAAACAACTCACAACCATGATCTGCCATCACAATTTTGGCCAAAAAAAAAAAAAACTCAAAATATTCTGAAATTTTTTTGTAGATGTAGGAAAAGCCCTGCATGTTGTAGTGCAAAAAAAAAATTGAAAAAAGAATTATATACACATGGCGAAAAATTGCCAATGGTTTCAATCTTTTATAATTACCAAAAAAGTTCCATTCTATGGATCGAGAGTTTGCGGTGATTTGGTGGCTTGGAGCTTGGTTGACAATCGGGAGGTCGTGAGTTCGAATCCCGCCGTCGGCGATAGAGCTTGGGAAGCCATGGTGGACCCCACCGTGGGTTCGGGCAATTTCTGTGTAGTTAAAGTGGGTAGCAAGGAAAATAATTATTTTATATTATTTTAATATTTTATTTAATATTTTTAATTTAATTATTTTGATCAAATTTAGATATAGAAAGAAAATAAAATTTAGATATGGAAAAGATGATGTCGCACGAAAAACGCACTGAATCAGTGTAGTTTTAAAGACGATTAAAACACAACATTTGACGACTATAAAGAGTGTTGAATTCATACGTTTTCAATAGATGTATCAATCGTGTCGAATCAGTACTATATCCGCTTGTACGAACATCGTGTCATATCAGTGTAGTTGCGATGAATGACGCAACGATGCGGAATCAGTGCGAAAACTGTACGAACCCTTGAAATATCGGAAATCGCATTGAAATCGTGCGGAATCAGTGGGGTCCGAAATTCCTGATGCAAACAAGGAAGAGGAATGCTCGTAGAAAACAAATTGGAACAATGCAAAAAGAGATAACTCTTATCTTGACAAGGAACTCTTCAATTCGGAGGAAGGCTTCGTGGGGGGTCTTGGTCTTATTGAAATGCTCCATCAGGTCCCCCATGTAAACATTCTCAATGAGAGTGTACGTCGAAGTACCCTCTGAGGAAGTAACACTCGTAGCCGCAACAAGAGCCTTTCTCTTGCGAGTAAAGGCGGGGGCAGTGGCTGCGCTATGAGAAGGTGCAGGGAGAACTGAGGGACTACCAACAACAGTGGGAGTAGGGGCAGCCGATGCCTGTACTGCAGCCTTTGTTGCAGAACGGGTAGTGATAGTACCTTGCGAAGCCGTGATTCAAATTGGATTGGAAAGTAGACTTGATTCCCTATTTGAAAATATTTTTTAATCTCTATAAAAATGTTTTCTCTATTTCTGGCAGCTTGTAAAAAAACGGCAGAGACCATAAAATAGTTGATCCATTACTTAGGGGTTAATAGGCTTTACAAGGCGACTTGGATGAAAATCATCATAGGTTGTATGAGAAAGTTAGAAGGCTTCAAATATGTTCATGATCCAGTTTCTAAACGCAAAAACGTGTAGGGGTCATTAAAAAAAGAATTGAAAATAGTAAACGAAGTAAGACAAAACATGAAAGAATGTAAAACTAGAAATAGTTAAAAATATGAAAGGAGGGAAATGGTGAAGGAATGAAAGAACTAAAATGATCAAGGAATGAATAAAACTCCATGGTGCTTAATCCTATGGATTCCGTGGGATTGGCCACCGTAGAGTTTGGTCTTGAGAAACTCTCCATAAAGGCTAATCCCGCAGATCCGTGGGATTGGCCAGTATGGAGTTCCTCTCTACACAAAACTCCATGGTAGCTAATCCCATGGATTCCATGGGATTGGCCACCATAGGGTTTGGTCTTGAGAAACTCTCCATAAATGCTAATCCCACGGATCCGTGGGATTGGCCAGCATGGAGTTCCTCTCTACACAAAATTCCATGGTAGCTAATCCCATGGATTCCGTGGGATTGGCCATCATAAAGTTTGGTCTTGAGAAACTCTCCATAAAGGCTAATCCCATGGATCCGTGGGATTGGCCAGCATGGAGTTCCTCTCTACACAAAACTCTATGGTAGCTAATCCCATGGATTCCGTGGGATTGGCCACCATAGAGTTTTGTCTTGAGAAACTTTCCATAAAGGCTAATCCCGCAAATCCGTGCGATTGGCCAGCATGAGTTTCTCTCTACACAAAACTCCATGGTAGCTAATCCCACGGATTCCGTGGGATTGGCCACCATAGAGTTTTGTATTGAGAACCTCTCCATAAAGGCTAATCCCACGGATCCGTGGGATTGGCCAGCATGGAGTTTCTCTCTACAGAAAACTCCATGGTAGCTAATCCCATGGAATCCGTGGGATTGGCCACCATTGAGTTTTGTGTTGAAAAAAAATCTATAGTGGTTAACCCACGGATCCGTGGGGTTAGCCTTCATGAAATTTTGAGTTGAAGAGAACACCATGGTAGCTAATCCCATGGATCCGTGGGGTTGGCCACCGTGGAGTTTGCAGTAGAAAAAAACTCCATGGTGGCTAATCCCACGGATCGATGGAGTTGGCCACTGTGGAGTTCTCTGTAGAAAATAAAGTCTATGGTGTATAATTCCACGGATTCGTGGGGTTGGCCACCATGGAGTTTTGTGTTGCGACAAGATCCATGGTCGCTCCATACATGGGTTTTAACAAGGTTAATCCAAATGGTGTTAGACTTACAATTTCCACAATTTCTTCTGTTGGGTTTGGTGTCTGCATTTCCTGGCGCTCAATCCTTGTTGCAGAACTCTCCGACGTCTTGCTTGCGTCTTCCACTTCGACTATTGAATCAAGATGCAGCGATCGAATCTTACGCCTTCCTCTCCAACTTCTTCCCTCTTCCTCGTCTTCACTCTCGCTCAAATCTGCTGGAGTCCCTCGTCCTTCAATGCTCGGCGCCCCCTTCGTGAGCTTCTTCTTATTCTTCTGCTTTGAGTTGGTGAAGTTTGTTCTCCCTCGCTTCTTCCTTTTCTTCACTGGTTCACTTTCCTTTGCGACGACAGTCTTCTTAGACAGCTCCTTCTTCTTCGCTGGTTTAGTTACACTTACTATCTCCTTCCTTGCCGGTTCAGTTGCACTCACTGTCCTCTTCTTTGTTTCCTTCATGTGTGCTTCTCAATGCCTCTCTTTAGACCTAATTTCTGCACTCTAACACCACAACTCCCTCTACACTCAAGTAGACGGTCGTCTCTAAACTTGCCAAGTCCATAAGACTCGTGTCTTAGGGTTTCATCTTCTAACTACCCAATGCGAAAGTGCGCAAGCGAACTACCCATCGCCGATAGTGCGCAAGCCAACTGGAACGCCGTGCATATCGTCTACGGGTCCGGGGATCCCAAGATTATAATGGAGGGCTGCGAGAGGACGTGCTTCTTCCATTCGAAGCAATCATTGGAGAAGCACACCAAACAATATATCAAGCATGATTTGCAGGAACAACACAAGCATCTCTGTCTTCAGTATCGCAACGCCTCGTCAATGCTAGAGGCAGAGACACGATATTGTGCCATCAAAGCTTGGTGGAGCTCGTCAAAGTGTACCTCCTACGATGGATTGCGACATCTTGATCTCTGGCTTGCGTTTTGGCATTTCCGATATCTTCAGTGGGGTGGCTTCATGGAACTGGTTAGTCTTTTGCTTCCCTGGTCTTGTAAGTTCTTCACTTCTTTGACATATTCAGATTTTCACACTTCTCTATTTTCTTTGAACAGGAGGATCGCATGTCGGAGTCGGACTTTGCTCAAATGCCCTCGTGCAATCTTGCTGAGTCCGTCCACAACAAGTGGCTTCAAGCGTCAGGCAACAAGGGCGGCGATTTGTATGTTGCCACCGTGGATGATTACATCCGAGCATTCTTGCAAGTGGTGGCCTACTATCAATTCCTCAAGGGGGGCAATGGTGGCGACGGTCCTAGCAAGGAGGAACTGAAACTTCGTAGCGCCCAACGACATGCCGAGTGCACCAGTGATCCTACTGTGCTGCAGAAGGTCTTGTTGGACATGCCCGGAGGCGAGGAATTCTGCACTCGCAATCCACACCTTGAGGGCGCCGAGGTATTTGGATCGCAGAAGCGTAGGCCCGATACTCCTATTGGTGCAGATGATGAGACAGACCACCCCGACACCATCAACGTCTCTCGCACCCGTCCCGGTAAGAGACTCACTAGATCTAATCCCGTAATTCTACCTACAATTGTCGAAGAATCTTTCCCAGACGTGCAAGAAGTTCAAGTGCCTCCACCGTCCGCGCTCGATTTCCGCCGAGTCACCGCTGTTCAAGAGACCAAGGTTGACAAGTTGCTTTGGCATATAGCCCGTCTCCCTTACAATTCCGGCAAGTCTTGTTGGGCCATGCATGCGGGTACTAGGAAGAAATGCACGGCAAAGCTCGTCACCAACAATCGGAGTGTCCCTTGCTCGGCATACTCTGGAGTCTGGGATTTTTACACAATGCAAAAACGAAAACCTATGAAGTTCTTTTTTTGTCCAGACGACATCGAGCGTTGTGTGAAGGGATTCCGTCGCAAGTAGGTTGTTCCATTTTCAGACACCCAAGGCAAGACCCCAATTCCTCCCATGTGGCCTATCATGTTTGGTACTAAACTCACTCGCTCGGAGATCATGGCCCTTGAGAATGCAGGATTTCAACTTCCCCCTAAGGAGCGTGTCACTCCCACTCGACTCTTCAACAACTCTGCTCACCCACTCGACTTGTCAAGAGTTCGAATTCCCGACAACCCTCACTACATTCCTCCACGAGGAAATCCAAGGCTACTCGACGCTTTGGCACTGGACCCTCGACAAAACAAAAGCAGAATATTGGATCTGCTTGAGCCATGCACGGAACCGTTTCGAAGTTGACCATGATCTCCCACCCATGATTCGGTTGTGTTATCCTGTTGCAGTCCAAACCTCCTCCTACAGATGCCATTTACCAAGTGACGGTGAGCTCTCACCCAGAGTGTACTTGCGCGGCCTTCAAAGATATGATTATCAAGTTCGGGAGCAGGCGCAATTCCTATCTGAATTGTAAGCATTTGTACTACATATTTGTTAAGGTTTCTAACTTAGATCCTGAAGTTAACCTGTTCATACACGCCCCAACTTTTAGTTTCAACGAGGTCAAACTCATCCTTGAAGGTGGCCTTTTGACACATTCTACCACCTAGACTTATTCCCGGCTTAGGAATACTTTGTCCCTAATGGACGTAGTTGTTTGTTGACCACGTGTGTACTTGCTCTATCACTCATATAAATACAAATATGTACTTCTACACTCTACAAATAATACAAACCATATTCAATGATCTTTATTCTTGTCCAATCATTGCAGTACAATAATTCTTGCATGTCTCTCACACCGTCCAACTCTAGACTTCTCGCTTTTTAACTACGCCTCCGACGTCCCCAGCTCCTTGAAGCACTTGCTGCATGTTCCCCGTTCGATTTAGGCGTGCTTACTAGATTGGGCCGAAGTAAATCTACATAGCTAATGGTTCGGTCCTTCATCCGTTCTCCCAATGGCAAGGGATGTGGTGATAACCCTCGCATGCTCTCACAGAATGATAATGATTGGCTGTCAAGAATCCACTGCCTCCGTGACCTCTTCTTGCTTGCCAACCGTGTTGTCCTCATCCTCCACCTCTTCTCTTTCCTCCATTGCATCTACTTCTCTTGCCACCACATCTTCCTTCCTCAATTTGTCTGCAGATCGTTGCCACTCGTCCTGCTCCACCCTCCACTTCCAAGCTTGCGTGGATTGTAAGAAGGGTGTCATCACATATTCAGGACAATATCGTTCTGCAGCACTTTTCTCATTCCTCTCACATTCCGGCAATGGATTAAATGGAATATGGGGATCTTCTAAACTTACTATCTCCTCATCCCATCCTAGGCCGTCAAACATGTATCTCTCATCTCCCATCGCAGACTACTTGTCTACATTCTTGTTGTGTTTGAGTGTAAGGACGTCCTTATATATTGAGTCGTGACAACTTTGTCTACCACAATGAATTATTGCTACAGTCCAAGTTGTAGGAATCAAATCAACAAGTAGCTAGAACAAAGACAAAATTGATGAGATAAGAATGCTACAGGGTGATGGTATGGTTGGGGTACCCAAAAAAGCTGTCTTCGGGACAATTGCACTATGTGCTGGTGTGTCAAACAAACATATTTTTTAATTTTAATAAAGTAAGACTTTATTAAATGTGATTTTAGTTTTCTACACTTATAACGTATCAAGAAAAGAAATTTGATTACAATCAAAGATTTTTAAGTAATTTTATTTGATTTTTTAGTTGAAAAAGTAAGTTATGTCCCAATCACCTAGAATCCCTGAAATCAAGCAAATGGAATATCAAAAAAATAAAAAAAATATTATTTTTGAATATGACCTACATCTAATTGTGTAGAGTACAAAATAATTTATTTTATCATTAAAAAAATTAATGAATTGTGCACTATGTAGCTTGCAAATCCCAAAATTCAGCATTTTTTTACACATCTATGAATGGATCTAAAAAAATTAATTTTTTTAATATAAACTCTTTGAACATATACATTTTGATTCCATTGAGGTGCAGGATTTATTTATTTTTCATTTTAGTGTCTTTTCACTTGATCAAAATGAGCAAATTAGGCAAACTTTGGAGGTTTTAAACAAAAATATCCTAATTAGTGTGTCCAAAAAGTGATACCCCAAACTTATTATTGCCCCACAACTACGTGCTTTGTCTCTTGTGCCTTGTCCTTTTATTCACTTAGTCTTCAATAGCATCAATCTTGTTCACTCATTGAAACCTTTCTTGATTTCTTCATTTGCTTTGATTTTATACTTAACCTTTATTTCTCAATTATCTATTTATGTGTCTATTTTAAGTAATTAAATTCAATCAAAAGTGTACCAAAAAAAGTGGTTGTTTTTTGTGGACCTCATTTCCACGGTAATGGGTCAAAAAAATACTATTATTAACATGAATCTCGAATATTCTTTAGAATATTCGAATCTTTCAAAAATTAGCTTAAATTACTAAAATATTACTATTTTTAATTGATGCCCGCTCTACGCTCTCCAAATTTGCGCTCTCTGCTCTCCGCTCTCCGCTCTGCACTCACATAGAAGTGTCGCCCGGTTGAGCGGCAGCTGTGTCGTTCTTTTCTGTCGTTTCGCATGAGGTGGCAGATTTGCAGTGTTGCTTTGGGACCGCGGGTTGGAGGGGAGGCATCCAGATGCGGCACACCACATAGGCGGCCCCGCAAACTAGCTTGGAAATTTGCGATACAAGGCCTTTTAACCGTTTTCGCATTGATGATGCTCTTAGAAGATGTATTTCATGAGTCTCCAACTCCAAACATCACAATTCAAAATCCAATTGTTCATGGATTTTCCGCTATTTGCATTTTCGACACATTAGTGACGACAATGTGGTCTCCTGGGGCACTAAAGGGTTAAGAGACCCCTCTATACTTCATGACAACTTTTCCTCCACATTTTTTTCTCCAAAGCTTATTTCGGAAATGTCAAACTTGGATCCCGGGGTTAGCCAAGTCCTTGGTTGAGGCATAAATGCCAGCCAGGGACGAAGGGCAATTCCAATCTGCGATGTCAAACGTGAGTTGGAGATGAAGGGTCCGGGTACCATTTATGCCTCAACCAAGGACTTGGTGAAGCCCCTAAGAACTTGTTCTTTTAGTGAGAAACTTCATCCATGGAAGTTGAACCAAATATTATACATCATGATAAATTTGGACATATCATCTTTAATTTGTGTTAAAAAGTAACACATATCATCTTTTTGATTGGTTACGATGACGTGGACCTTTCAAAAATATGAAGTGGAAATCTATTTATAACACCAATCATCAATGACATTACCTACTACGGTATTGTGTCCTATGTAAGTTAAGTTAGTGCACTCGGCTTTGTGTTCTACATTCTACATGGGCATCTGCATCACTATCCGCATTCGCAAGGTTTGTCTCTGCCATTCTTTTCTTCAACGTTTTTGTATTCGCAATGCTTTGTTGTGTTGTGTAAACGATGCATGGTTTTGTACAAACCACGATTTTCTCTATGTAAGTAAGTGGTTTAGGGGTTTGATTACAACCTAGAGTGAATTTTGTTTTCATTGCGTTCATCCGAGCTGCTAACTAGGGCTGCGTACACTCAAGGCTCTTCAGGTCCCAACGTAGATTCAACGTTTGACAAATGTGCAACGTAGTTTCAACGTTTGACAAAAGTTTGACAAATGTGCTACACTCAATGATAGTTTGCAGGATCTTATTGAGAGGGTCATAATAAGGATCTTTACGTTTAGTATTGCAGGTGTGCAAGATAGTCAGGGCATAATGTTTTATACCTGTAGGAGTTACCACCCTGGGCCCCAAACAGCAGAACATGAAATGCGAGCTCTCAAAAGTATGCTGCGGATTTGTGCATCGTTGTCGGTGCTCCGTTGCAGTTGGTGATTCCAATCCCCCAGCTTTGGTTTTGTTGAAGCTGGAACAGAGTTCGATCTTCAGAGGTGACACTTGCGTGCCACAAGAGGAGGCGATTAACTTTCAAAACAAGGCTTCAAAGCTATAAGGTGGTTTCCCCATTCCTGTGACTTTCAGCTGCTGAGTGTGTTTACTATTATTAGACAAACAACGAAATTTGTGAATCTTGTCTTGAAGAGGATTCTAATGAACTAAAACATCATTCACATACGATATCTATGAATTTTTGAACTCCTGTACGACTGACCCTCTCTATTTTGACATGTTTGGGAAGCCCTAACTTCAAGGTGGCATGCATGGATTAGTCACAAAAATGACTTGTCACATGTGTATTGCTTGAAACAATAATATCGTCATAATGGAGTGTCATAATATGAATGGAGGGTAGACTGTCAAAATTCAGATTTGTGTTTTCCCAGCCACTCTTTCGGTGAAAACTATCTAATGAGAATTTTGGAATCGTGCAGGGAGAATGAGGTGTGCACTCTGACACTCCTCTTAGAGCACAAAGGCACTGGTGATGGCAGGATGGTCGTGGGAGAGGTTTCGTCGATTTTTATGCACTTCTGTGCATGTAAAAGGCAAGGAAGAGATGGGACAATACCAGGCACATGATGATGTTATGACTTCCATAGAGAAATCTAAGGTGCACTGGTCTGAATTACCGACAGACGGTAGCACAGACACAGAGGTTCTGGCCGAGCTTGAAATCCAAGCGAGCAATGAAACCAGTTGGAAGACTTTGCAGGACCTGAACCCTTTCTTCTTCCAGGACTGGAGTGAGAAAGTGCAAGTAGGGAAGCAGATTGCCGAGGGTGGGCAGGCCCAGATCTTTGAAGCCAAATGGAAGAAGGATAAATACCGAAATTGGCCCTCAGAGGAACTCACTCTGCCAGAGGAGATGGTGGTGAAGGTGTTCAAGTTGGATGGATGCAGTTTGGAGCATTTCATTAGTCAATGGCCTCGCATCTCCGTGGCATCGCAGACGGAATTCAATTGCGAACGAGACTCAAAGTTCGCATCCTTTTATACGTCTATCTTCGTTTGTCCGATCGTAGGTGCGTATTTTTTGAACAACAAGAGGTTTGCATTTCTGATGGAAAGGTACGACTGTGATTTGCGCTCTCTCATTGACAACAAAATGCGCGAGAAGCGAGGCCATGGACCACCCTTGTCAAATGGAGATGCTCGATATGTTTTGCTGTGCATTGCAAGAGGCATGAAATGGCTTCATAAACATGGGGTTTTGCACCGGGATTTGAAAGCTTCCAATGTTCTTGTGCGGAGTAGGCAGATTTATGTTGTATCAGATTATGAATGTTCGATGTCCACGGTAGGGACTGGTTTTTGGCGAGCTCCCGAAGTGTTGCAAGAGATGCAACATGGACGCGGTCGAAACCAAGACATATGGACAACCAAGTCGGATGTCTACAGTTTTGGTATGATTTGTTTCGAGGTTTTGACCGGGTGTATTCCTTTCTCAGAATATGCTGGTATGAAAGATTGGGTTGAAATTATTGATCACCATAAAAGACCTCAGCTCCCTGATTACGTAGATTCCCAATTGCAAGAGTTAGTGAAGAGGTGTTGGGACAAGGATCCTTCGAAAAGGCCTTCTTTCCATGATATTGTGTACAAGCATTTTAAATTTGAGGGTTATTAAATTTTAGTCAAGTTTTGAATCAAAAATGTTAACTTTGTTTTTAAAGCAACTTTTGTTGTTGTCTTCCTTTCTGGTTGGTACTATTGTTGTGAGGGTTTCTGTAATTTTTTTTTTTTTGATCCACACTGGTATTCACCCAGAACTCTTTTGTATCTCCCCTTCGGTAATTAATGTACGATGTGAGAATTTGGCAAGACTGATATTGGAGAGAGTGATAATAACGAGGTGAGACTGGAGAGAGTGATAATAACGAGGTGAGACTGGAGAGACTGAAAATGGAACCAATGGCGCTGCCTTTGTATGTACACACAGCTTGAAGAAGAAATCAATACTGTTGCCTGATAGCAGATTTGGTGTAAAATAATTCTAAAATAAACGTCAATTTCAGGGAAGTTTATCTTCAAAAGAAATTGTATGGAAGAAAAGAGAACATTAAAGATTATCAAACATAGATTGACATTTACATAATTATTTTTTACAAAAAATAATTAATCTGGTGGATGAGTGTCGAATTGCAATGTGACTGAAATACCTGAGGTGCGATCTACATTCTTCCAAGCATCCTCCCCGCCGAGAACATCGTCCACTTCTTTTTTCTTCAATTTCAGTTTCTTGCTAACCTGCAAAGCCATCACAAAGATCCAACTGATCTCATTTGCACCACATTTTGACTATGGCGTATTGATGCTCTAAGCTCACGTGCATTCTTGAGAAGAGAGAAAGAGTCCACCTGACCTCAGATAGAAGGAAGAAAGGTCTAGGCTACTGGAAAGGACCAAGGAACCCAAATTGGACCTCATGTTTTTTTTTGAGTAGATGGGACTTTCTTTTGTCCAATTTCAATTATTCTTAGGGCCGCTTCACACTATGGCCGTCCAAGTCGAGAGGCCGTGGGATTGAGAGTCCAAACTTTGTTGAGAGTCCAAAGAAATCTATTGAAAGTAGGCAATAAAATATAGTTATAATTTTTTATGAAAAGAAATCGACGGCCTCTCCACCATAGTTTGGGTTTCCATTCCCGTCTGACCCAAACTTCTTTTGAAGAGGCCGTCACCTTGGTCAAAAAGTGTTGCCATGTAAGCATTTTGGAGGTCCACAGCCTTTGAACTTTGGCCTCTAGTGTGAAGGGTCAAGAGGCCGAACCCATGGTTTCTTGCAATTTGATTGGTGGAAATCGACGGCCTCTCGACCTTCGGCCATAGTGTGAAGCGGCCCTTATACCAACACATACAATGCTCTTCAGTGACTGGTAATACAAAATTTGGCACCATTTGAAATACGTTTTTCACATTGAATTGACCATGAATCTTTGGTTCTTTTGATGGAGTGTTGTTTGCTGGCGTTCCGAATAGTTAACGAAACATCCACTTGGATATCTTGGTCCCAATGAGAAACGCAAAATGGAAACAGCTCAACCTCTGAAAGACCAACAAGCCCAAATTGGGCCTCATGTTCAATTTAGCAGTTTTGAGTAGGTCCTATGTGCACTTCGTTTTATTCAATTTCACCAACACCTGCAATAGATTGGTAGCAGCATCAACACTCATCCGCCAGATTAAATTTTTTTTGTAAAAATAATTACGTAAATGTCAATCTATGTTTGATAATCTTAAATGTCCTCTTTTCTTCCACACAACTTTTATTTTGAAGATAAAACTTCCCTAAAATTGACGTTTATTTTAGAATTGTTATACACCAAATCTGATATCAGGCTACAGTATTGACTTCTTCTTCAAGCTGTGCGTACATACACAGGCAGCGCCATTGGTTCCATTTTCAGTCTCTCCAGCCTCACCTTGTTATTATCACTCTCTCCAATATCAGTCTTGCCCAAATTCTCACATAGTACATTAATTACCAAAAGAGGTGATACAAAAGAGTTCAGGGTGAATGCCAGTGTGGATCAAAACTAACATATAAGTAAAACATTTACAGAAACCCTGACAAAAATAGTACCAATCAGAAAGGAAGACAACAACTCATGAATATCAAAAGTTGCTTTCGAAACAAAGTTGATATATTTTTTTTCAAAATTTGAAAGACTACAGTTGGATAACCTATTACCACCACCAACCCCAAAATCGGTTGTCTTATGTGGCCCAAAACTGATAGTCGCCCACCCCATTTCTATAATTTTTGGGAAGTTTGTTTAGAATTGGGGAAGGGAAGGAGTGGATTTTGGTGAGTCAAGTCGCCTATATGAGTCGATGTCATGAACATATCTCCAGTTGGTCAGGATATGTAAATGGCAGTAGTGCAAAAACAGAATGTGGACAAATTGTTAACAGTTTTAGAAAATCAATATGGCGATTTCTGGTTGACATGAGCACAAAATTGGTTAGTTCATAGAAATTGCAACCAAAGTGGCTTTATTAAATCTGAGGTCGAAGCTGAACATCATGCTTGCAATCTGAATGTTTCTGGACGGTTTAAAGAGTGCATCGAGAGTGAGTGAATGAGTGATTGAAGACTTGCATTGTTTGAGTGAGTGAGTGAGGACGTTAGAGGTATGATATTAGGTTGTAGCCAACTCAACATTTGGTTATCGGTAGAGTAGTTTTCAATTTTCACAGCTCTCGGTTTTTAGTCTCTTGTACTCACAGTGATGGGTACTTTCACAAGTGGTCATTAGCACAACTTAGTGTGGAAGTAGGGAGTTTTCTATATGGAGGAATGGGTGACGGTTTATTTTCCACTTTGAAAATTTGTAGCAATTTCAATATGAAGAAATAAATGGTCACAACAATTGCAAATTCATGAATCCGTGAAAAAATTCTTACCACTTATAGAAGTGCTTTAAATAGGTCAGCAAGCTTTAGTTGGTGCTTGTAGATCATCCAAACTTGATTCACAGGGAGAGATAAAGACATTCCCACCAGTGATCTCAAAACTAGCTTAAATTAGCTGGATATCTACCAAAAAAAGGGGCTGCTAAATAGAAAATGATTTTTTTTTGAAATGTAGCGAGAATGCTCATCATGTCATAAATATGTAGCAACTTCATGAGGTGATATCCGTGGATATCATCATGGTATCACCTTAATGTACCAAGGGTATTGCCGGATATTACAGAGGTATCGTGAGTAGTACATTCACAAGGTAGCAAAAGTATCTATAATTTCTGTGGGAGGTAGCACCCTGTGCTAAATCTCCCTGTGTCATCCTCAAATTCAAAATACTTGTACACAATGTCATGGAAAGAAGGCCTTTTCGAAGGATCCTTGTCCCAACACCTCTTCACTAACTCTTGCAATTTGGAATCTACGTAATCAGGGAGCTGAGGTCTTTTATGGTGATCAATAATTTCAACCCAATCTTTCTTACCAGCATATTCTGAGAAAGGAATACACCCGGTCAAAACCTCAAAACAGATCATACCAAAACTGTACACATCCGACTTTGTTGTCCATGTGTCTTGGTTTCGGCCGCGCCCATGTTGCATCTCTTGCAACACTTCTGGAGCTCTCCAAAAACCAGTTCCCACCGTGGACATCGAACATTCATAATCTGATACAACATAAACTTTCATGTCGTACCTACCCCGCAAAACCCGCACAAGAACATTGGAAGCTTTCAAGTCCCGGTGCAAAACACCATGGTCATGAAGCCATTGCATGCCTCTAGCAATGCACAGCAAAACGTATTGAGCATCTTTATTTGACAAGGGCGGTCCATGGCCTCGCTTGTCGCGCATTTTGTTGTCAATGAGAGAGCGCAAATCACAGTCGTACCTTTCCATCAGAAATGCAAACCTCTTGTTGTTCAAAAAATACGCACCCACGATCGGACAAACGAAGATGGACATGTAAAAAGATGCGAAGTCTGAGTCGCGTTCGCATTCGAGTTCCGTCTGCGATGTCGTGGAGATGCGAGGCCATTGACTAATGAAATGCTCCAAACTGCATCCATCCAACTTGAACACCTTCACCACCATCTCCTCTGGCAGAGTGAGTTCCTCCAAGGGCCAATTTCGGTATTCATCCTTCTTCCATTTGGCTGCAAAGACCTGGGCCTGCCCGCCCTCGGCAATTTGCTTCCCTACTTGCACTTTCGCACTCCAGTCCTGGAAGAAGAAAGGGTTCAGGTCCTGCAAAGCCTTCCAACTGGTTTCATTGCTCGCTTGGATTTCAAGCTCGGCCAGAACCTCTGTGTCTGTGCTACCGTCTGCCGGTAATTCAGACCAGTGCACCTTAGATTTCTCAATGGAAGTCATAACATCATCACCATCCTCGGGTAATTCAGACCAATTTGCTTTTGAAACATCATCATCATCATGTGCCTGGTTTTGTCCCATCTCGTCCTTGCCTCTTACATGCACAGAAGTGCGTAAAAATTGACAAAAGCTTTCCCATGACCATCCTGCCATCACCATTGCCTTTGTGCTCGAAGAGAAAAATAGAGGAGTGTCAGAGTGTACACCTCATTCTCCCTGCACGATTCCAAAATTCTCATCAGATAGTTTTCACAAAAAGTGTGGCTGGGAAAACACAGATCTGAAATTGACAGCCTACCCTCCATAATATGACACTCCATAAGATTTATGACGATATTATTGTTTCAAGAAATACACATGTGACAAGTCATTTCTTTAACTTATCCATGCATGCCACCTTGAAGTTAGGGCTTCCCAAACATGTGACAGTAGAGAGGGACAATCGTACAGGAGTTGAAGGCAAAAGTTCAAAAATTCATAGACATCGGATGTGAATAATGTTTTCGTTCATTAGAATCCTCTTCAAGACAAATTTTGTTGTTTGTCTAATAAGAGTAAACACTCTCAGCAGCTGACAGTCACAGGAATGGGGATACCTCCTGAGCTTTGAAGCCTTGTTTTGTAATCGCCTCCTCTTGTGGCACGCAAGTGTCACCTCTGAAGATCGAACTCTGTTGCAGCTTCAACAAAACCAAAGAATCCAAGAGTTCTGGGGGATTGGAATCGCCAACTGTAACGGAGCACCAACAACGATGCACACATCCGCAGCATACTTTTAAGAGCTCGCATTTCATGTTCTGCTGTTTGGGGCCCAGGGTGGCAACTCCTACAGGTATAAAATATTAAACCCTGACTATCTTGCACACCTGCAATACTAAACGTAAAGATCCTAATTATGACCCTCTATGTAAGATCCTGCACACTATCATTGACTGTAGCACATTCGTGAAGCATTCAAACTACGTTGGGACCTGAAGAGCTTTGAGTGTACGCAACCCTAGTTAGCAGCTCGGATGAACGCAATGAAAACAAAATTCACTCTGGGTTGTAATCAAACCCTAAACCACTTATAAAGACAAAATCGTGAATTGTGCAAAACCATCCATCGTTTACACAGCACCACAAAGCATTGCTAATACAAAAATGTTGAAGAAAAGAATGGCAGAGACAAACCTTGCGAATTCGGAGAGTGATGCAGATGCCCATGTAGATTGTAGAAGTCAAAGCCGAGTGCACTAACTTAATTTACATAGGACACAATACCGTAGTGGGCAAGCCAAGGAGCTGATCCAGGATATTTTTGAAAGATCCACGTCATAACATGCAGTATGGAGGGACCAGTATTTTATAATTGAATGGAGTATTGAATCGAATAAACAATTACAAAACACTGTTGAATTGTGATTGAGAGAGTGCTTTTGATTACTGCTCACCATGATTTTTGGCTCTTGCTTAATGCCACGTGCCCCCACGATGTGTTGTGACGGAAATATCCCACATTATTTCATTGGGGATGAAACGATGTGGGATATTTCACATCATTTTGTTGGGAGAAGGCAACACTCACAAAGGCTATTGAATGTTATGCGAATCGTAAGATGATATGTGCCACTTTTTAACACAAATTAAAGATGATATGTCCAAACTTATCATGACGTTTAGTATTTGACTCAACTGGCATGCACAATTAGCACAAGTGTTGCTTCTTACTTAGAATGTTCAGTGTTAGAGTTCATTGTACACACTTGTCCTATGTGACGAATGGCACTCACCAAGTGGGTGCGTGGGCAATGAGTGCCAAGTGGTGCGGTTTAACTCACCTACCGAGTGAAAAGTGACGCCTTCTCCTTATAGTGATAGGCGAAGTTTCTCATAGAAAAACAAGTTTTTAGGGACTTTGGGGGAACCAAGTTCAACATTTCAAGTGAGCTTTTGAAGAAAAATAAGCGGAGGAGGAACAGTTGTTATGAAGAATAGAGGGTTCTTAAGTCTGCGACATCATGGCAATTTCTCCCTAACCAATCAAATTTGTTCATGTTTCACCCTAACCAATCAAAACGTCACTTATGCAAGTGCATGGAAGTGTGCACCACTTCATGGCCAAAGAAGAGACAAAATGTAATACCACAAATTCAATCAATCGTGTTTTGAAAAATTATAATTCACATGCGTGGCACCGAATTTTAATATCACTAGAATCAACAAAGAACACTACATGAGTTGGTCAGGAAACAAATAAATTTGAACAAAAGAAAGTTCAGATAGAATGTATTCAAAAGTGCTAAAAACATGAGGCCTAATTTAGTCTTCTTGATCCTTCAGGGGTTAAACTGATTTCAAAGATAGTCTATTGCTTTCAGGATTGCAATGGTTTTTGTTTGTTTTCAAAACTAACATTAAAGATTATCAAACATGAATTGACATTTACATAATTATTTAAAAAAGAAAAAATTAATCTGACGGATGAGTGTTGAATCTGTTAAGGTAGACGACCTGTTTCCGATCAGGCCCCCAATCACGCAATATAGGGCGACCTATTTTCGTGAAGCAGCCTGCATTATTTTCAAATTCATTCGTAAACGGTGACGAAAACATGTTTCTTCTTAATATGGAATGGTTGGCGCCGAGAATAGAAATTTGTTACCAAGTTAGTATGATATCATGTGTTCTTGAAATTTAGTTTTACAGTTCTTAGAAATAGGTCAGCCTATATTGCGAGAACGGGTTGGAGAGAATCTTCACTTTGAAAATTTGTAGTAAATTCAATATTGCCCGAAAATTTGTTCAAAAATATGTGACCTTCTTCAAATCTATTTCCCTACACTGCAAAATTATTTGCCTATTCGTTACTCCACCGGAAGTATGCTGAATTGCTTAAGGTGATCGGAAACAGGTCGTCTACCTTACCTATCTATGCTAAGAGCATGCCCAGTAGTTCCAGAGAAAAAAATTCCGCCAAGCATCAATTTGAAGGCCATTTTTAATATGGAGGAATGTAATACATGAAGTATCCCAGCAGCATTCCTGGAGCGAAAACTAAGGCAACTTATAAAATGAAGATTTTATATAAAGTTACTTGATGACCTTGAAGCACGGGCCGGTGAATAGTCTTCAAGCTCGTTATTTAATTGTTGATTGAGCATCTTTGCTTGCTTGGTGTGAGAAATTTGCTTGCACCAAAGCTTCTCTGGATGGCGGGAAAACCTCAAATTTTGGCTCCAAAAACTATTATTTAGCGTTGGTGGGTAGTTGTTGGGCCAAACTTCGAAGCAAGTGGAGATAACTACACCAAATCTTGGCGTTGGTCCCTCCAAAACACATGCTGCTGGGCATGCTCTAACTTTGTACATATTTTGATGGTGTTGTGCAATAAACGGTCAGCTTTGCAGTTTTGGGAACTGGACCAATGTACTGCAAACTTCTATTCCACGAAATAATCATAACGCTAGTCCAAAATCCATTGTGAATTGAGTTTGTTGGGGGTAGTTCTTCTAGCCAATCATGCCGTGAAGGTGTGGATAGCGAGGTTTACTCTTAGTGCCTTCTCTTGGAGATAGACCTTGTGACTCACACCAATAACTAGTAGCTAGTAATCAACACATTAAGGAAGGTTGTTTTTTTTTTTTTGGTTATATTGAGATCTCTTCGACGTGCATTCAGTGGTTGCGTTCTTAATATTGTCAAAAAGCTCTCAAGGAGGAGTGCACAGAGTTGGTTTTTGTGGCGTTTAGACCTACGGTGCAAAAGTTATAGATTTTTAAATAAAATTCATTACTATAAATTGAATTAAATTATGGAAAATGGAATTTGGGGTTTTTGATGTCATTCTTGGCATTGTTAAAAAGCTCTCGACAAATGGATGCACAAAAATTGTTTCATAGTTTTTAAATTTATGGTGTGAAAATTATGGATTTTTAATCGAATTTTGTCACCATAAATTGAATTTAATTATGAATTTAATATTCTGAAAAGAAAAAGCATAAGCATAGGGAACACACAAAAACATTAAAAAACATTGGGAACATGGGGAACATACAAGTAAACAATGAACACATGGGTATACAAGGAATATGAAGAATGCATGGGAACATGTAGAACTTGGGGAATGCACAAGTACATAGAGGACGCATGGATACATGGGAACGCACAAATACACAGAGAGCACAAAGGACATGAGCAACACTGGAACATCTGGGCCAACGGCACATGGCCACACTAGTTAATCTTCAAAGGACCTTCACTATATATCTATTAAAATTCCAAAACTATGATAAAGAACCTCCTTAAAGTAGAATGTTATTAAAAGAAAATCTAAGCCTTTTTACTTCATTCCAAACATATGATCTTCAAATTAACTTTGAATATGAGTAGAAAACCAAAATTCAACCATTGGTAGTCCGCCGTTAGTAAGATTATACCATCCAAAGTTGGTTGATTTGATTTTTTTGCTTCTGTCTGAGAAGAAATTTTCTCTGAAATGATTGAAATCAGGACTTTAGACCTTAATTTTGAGAGAAGTAATATTGTATTTTGATTATAGATGAGATGGCCTACATTAGTGCAAAATAGGAGAGGAAGAGGCCATTGGGATCATTTGGCCAACTCCTACTCGCAATTAAAATTTTGACCTTTGTAATTTGACGTTTTTATGATAGAGAACAATTAAATCAATATTTGCAAGAGTTAAACATGGGCTTGCATTATAGAATACAATCTTAGACATGACATAGATCATAATGCCGAATTTTATGTTGTTATAGAGAAAGATCACACATTCAAAGTCAAAATTCCAATAATGTAACCTTTCTATGATGTAACGTTGCCTTTCACATTCTTGGATGGTCTTCGCATGACTGTTTCATTTAATCCTCAAAGAGCATTATATGAAGTAACTTAGCCTTCTATGCCTTATTCAATTTCATAGCCTTTGACTTCGTCAATGGGGACGTGGAAAGAAGCGGAGCCCTAGTTCAAAATCTATAATATACATGACATATTTGGCACACTTGGCTTCTCTGGCTTACTTGACTCATTTTGGTTTTTGATGATAACAATATGGTCTTTGCCTTTACAATTTTTAGCAATGGCCATTTGAATAGTCATTGGCTATGTCAACTTGGTCTCAATCCTTCATAAATCAATTGTATGAAGAGCTACAACCTCTTTAAATTTGCCTAGACTATGTGAAGGGTCACCTACCTCTTCATCTACTCACTCAAGTAAGCAAACAAAGAAATGCATGAATACTCAAATCAAGGTGACTTCCTTGGAATTGAAATTTCCTAAAATCAACGTATACTCAACCAAGAAAAACATCCAAATTATTTTTGTGCACAATCTTCAGCTCATATTATGACAGGTGTGGTTCACATTATAATCATTTTGTAGTTGATCATTATGTTTGCATATGGGCTTATTTGTACACTTGATAATGGAATAAATTGTTTTAAAGAGAAGTAATTATTCAATATTTTAGTCCTCAAAAAATCCTTTTTGTGCTACAATAAAAAGTGTGCAAGTTGTATACTACTCTAGAATGTTAAACACAAAATTTTGAACACAAGTCTTAAAATTCATGTCATTATGTACTCAAGTGCTTCAAGCAAGTTTTTTAATATTTTGTGTACCAAATTCTTTTTGCACTACTATAGAAAGAGTGCAAAGTTAGCTCTACACTACTTTAGAATACTATGAAAGTCAACTCTAAAACTTACGTCATTCGACAACCTAGTTGAAGAATAAACTGATTGGAAGACATTGACAAGAGAGTGATAGAGCACAAGCCTTCCAATTGCTTCAAAAGTGAGTCAGTTCTTTAATATTTTAGTGCCATACATTGTTTTTGTGCTACAATAGAAAGAATGCAAGCTGTAGATTACTCTAGAATGTTACTTCCTCGGTTCCAAAATAAAAAGTGACTTTGATTTTACAAATACAAGGAATAAACTGATCGGGCAAGCACTACGTTGCTTTTCACTCCTCCTGTGAGTCAAACAACGCCACTTCGCACTCACAAATTTTTGGTTGAATATGATGAGTGCAATTCGTCACGTAGGACAAGCGTGCACAGTGAAAAGTGACAATAAACAAGATCCTCCAGAGTGAGAAACGACACTTCTGCTTGTAGTGAAGCCATGGCATCATTGATTAATTAATACAATGTGTATACATTGCTCACCAATGCAAACTTCATTTTAAGAAAAGATGGACTTGTACACTGAGCAAGTTCACTCAAATGTGACCAAATTCACTCAAATGTGGCCAAATTCATTCAAAATCTCACTCTAGGCTAAGTGAACAAGTCCCTCTTTTCTTCTAGTGCTTGGGCACAGTCAGGAGGCGAGCAGAATATTTAGCAATTTGTTATGAACATTCCCACTTGCTTTTGATTTCGGGACAATGAAGATCCACACTGAAATCTATATCGATCATTCTGCTCAATTGACAGGCCAGTTGAAGAAGGGATTGAGAAGAGCGCTGTAAGCCTTTCAGAAGAGGAATGATGCAAGCTGTAGACTACTCTAGAATGTTATGAAGATCAACACCACTGAAATACATAATATTCTGGTCAATTGACAGGCCAGAACTTGAAGGAGCCTTCAACTTGAGAATCGTGCTTGAAGCCTTTCATAAGAACAACTTTAGTATCAAGGTAACTATATCTAAGGTAGGAAAACCAAAAACGGTGAAAATAAGGTGATTTGACCGGAAGGAGTGGAGTTAGAAATTATGTGAAATTTTTTGAGATGAAGAAGAAGAAATGATGAAGAATGCAAGTTGTTTCGTATTTTTATTCCCCGTAAATAATTATCTACAATTTCTCAAAGTGGGAAGTTTGTCAAACCCCCTTCTTGTATACTAGACTCTTCCTTTTCTACACATGAAAGCACCTAAAACGTTTAACTAATATCACAGAAAACCGCACACAAGATTCCAAAAAAATTAGTAATTTTTAGTAAATTTTTAGTAATCCTCGTCATGCAAAAATTCTCCATTTTCGGTCTACCACCTCCCTGCTTTTAAAAAACTCTAGTGCACGCCTTGAGGGCATTAACCGTTTTTGGTTTTCCTACCTTAAAAGCGACCATTTCCTTAAAGCCTCCAAGCTCAATCTTCCAAAACAAGTAGATTCTGATACCCAAGTGATGATGAGAATGTGCACAATGTGAACATCAGAGTTTAGGGTCGCTAAACCCTCAACCTATAGTCAAAACTTTAGAAATTCATAACTTATTCATACAATGTTCAAATAATCTAAACTGCGTTGGAATCCTCTTGAACTTGCTACTAGTTCAATCTTTCATGATAAGTAGATTTTGATACCCTACTGTTGATGAGAATGTGCACAGTCTGAACATCAGAGTTTAGGGTCACTGTAAAGTCAACCTATAACCAGCACTTTGGAAATTCATAACTCATTCATACATTGTTCAAATGATGCATGCTAAAGTGTGTTGGAATCCTCTTGAACTCGCTATTAGTTCAATCTTTCATGATAAGTAGATTCCAATACCCTATTGTTGATGAGAATGTGCACAATCTGCACATCGGAGTTTAGGGTCGCTTTAAAGAGTCAACCTATAGTCAGCACTTTGAAAATTCATAACTCATTCATACGGTGTCCAAATAATGCGTGCTGAAGTGCATTGCAATCCTCTTGAACTTGCTATTAGGTATGAATGCTTTGAGGTATAGTTACAAAAATGATGAGAATGTGCACAATCTGAACAAGAGAGTTTAGGATCGCTTTCAGGTCAACCTGTAGTCTGCACTTTGGAAATTCATAACTCATTCATAGAATGTCCGAATAATGCATGCTAAAGTGCATTGGAATCCTCTTGAACTTGGCTATTATTAGGTGTGAACGCTTTAAGGTATAGTTACAAAAATGATGAGAATGTGCACAATCTGAACAAGAGAGTTTAGGATTGCTTTCAGGTCAACTTGTAGTCAACACTTTGAAAATTCATAACTTATTCATACGGTGTCCAAATAACGCATGCTAAAGTGCGTTGGAATCCTCTTGAACTTGGCTATTAGGTGTTCACGAACGCTTACAAAAATGAGCAGCGATCCAGCGGCGCAAGACACGAAGCCACTGATGTGGGACCTGCGCTCCAAAGTGGGAGAATGGGACCCCAAGTGCACGAACGCGGGGCCGTGTCGCGTGGCCAGCTGCGGCACGCGCCCCGTGCAGTCCGCGCTCACGTTCGACCTGTCGCTCCGCCTGGGCACGTGGGACTCCGACCTCGCCGACCCGTGCCCGCAGTTGGCCGGGGAGTGCGGCGGCACTTGGGTGGCGTCCGGCCAGAAAGGAGGACCCGTTGGACGAGGCCCCATCTTCACCCTGGATCTGGCCCCGTGCGATGACCCTGGGTCTCCGCCGTCTCCGACCTCGCCCCGCGTCAGGATCGTTCCGAGCGTCAGTAAGAAACTCGTGTTGGCGTATCGTGATAAAGAGTCTCTGTTGGAAGAGATCATTGATCTGAAGCGCGCTGTTCAAGACCAGCAGGATCATATTCGGCATCATAAGATCCAAGCTTCCATCATCGAGTCCGAGAACAGGTAGACCTGTGGTTTTTTTTATCACTTGGGTATTCATCGGTGTCTTCAGCAGCAATAAGAGGTTGAGAAGATTAATCTTATGTCATGCATTAATTAGTAGGTTTACTGATTTGCAGACGACTGAGCCTGCTCACTGATATGGAAATGATCTCATGGTATGTAATCCGATTCTATTGTTTGAAAATTATGACCATCTTCAGTGATCATACTGTGAAAATAATAGAATTCATATTGGGTCAAATTTGTATTTCGTTAAAATCAGTGAAGACCGAACGATACATGTGTTGGTCAATGAATTATAATACATAAACTTGCACAGGGGTCTCATATGGTTTCCCTGTGTTGATTCCCCTGTGAGTGCCACTTTCCCCTCTGAGCTTCAGAACTCGACACACGTTAAAACTTTCCTTCTACAAGTAGGTGATTAAGCTTAAGCAGGTGATTTTGTACACATGTCAAAACTCCAAATCACAGGCTAAGTGGCACTCACTTGGGAATAACACAGGGGAACCATATGAGCTCCCTGTGATACGTAAACTTGTGCAAGTTGGATGTTCATTGAAACAATCATCAGCAATACTTTCGAGGTTGAGGAGATTAATCTCATCTGTAGACTGATAAATTGCAGAGCTTTCTCACTGTTACGGAAAGGATCTCTGGGAGATGTGAATCTGGATATAAAAAGGCATTCATGACTGAGCTTGATTCTTATGCTTTGTCTTTAGCTCGTGAAGCTTCAAGAATAAGTTCATATGGTTTACATGGTTTACATTCGATTTCATGGTTTGAAAATGACCTACTTAGTTTATCATATTGAAGTGATGCCCTCATATGGGTACCCCCTCCAAAAATAGTGTAATTTATCTTTTTTGGGTAAGAAAAAAACATTGGAAAATTAGAAAAATTAGAGGGTGTTATAGACACCATGGCTGCAACTATATATATACATGGTGTTAAAGACGAAATTTCTAGCACATATAAAATGAGTTAGACATAAGTCACACTATGTGAGACGCGTAAAAGTAGTACCCGTACCAGGCCATTCACAACTGTGAAAATAACAGAATTCAAACCGCGTCAATATTTGTATTTGTTTAAATCAGTGAAGAATGTCACTACATATGTTGGTCAATAAATCAATACATAAACTTGGACTAAAGAAAGTTCCCATATGATTAGCAGAGCTTGCTATCTCTGGGCGGTGTGAATCTGGATATAAAAAGGCATGACTGAGCTTGTTTGATTCTCATGTTTGTCAAGATTAGCTCGTGGAGCTACATGAATATGAAGTGCAGTTTAATTGATCTACAGTGGATATATTATGAACTTGTATGCTCATTTGTGCACCTGCTTGAATGTACAATTATTTCAGAAAGATGCTGCGAGACATTGAAGACATGGAGAAGCCTAATTGTCAGTCCAAATCTTCAAATCCACGAGGGACAGTGAAACTCCGTGCCAAGATCCAAGGCTGGTGTTCTCTTACCCAGCCTGCACTTACTTAATTAGTCTGACCCTTTAAATTAATCGTCATACTTCAGATTCATGCTACGTTTGTTAGCAATGCAGGGGAGTAACTCTAGCAACGTTGGGAGTAACTCAAGGAACATTACAAATTGTTAAACAACATTTAGGCACGGTGATGTTATTGACCCTTAAAGGTCCAAAGAACCCTGTCCAACCAATATTATACATTAGTATTCCGTTGTATTTGGCTTGGTTCCACATCTCCTATGGATTTAAGATCAAAAGTGAAGTTAAAGTTCACGTCGACACAATTTTAATGAGCTATTGGGGTCTCAATTTTGAACTTTCTATTTACAACAAATGTCAAATATGCGCCTACGTATCTACTATCTCCATCAACCCTTTAAGGGTTAAAGCTACTCCCTTGAGTAAGCGTTGCTAACAAACATAGCAATGAGTATGATTCTAGTACACCGGTTATTATCATTACTGTGAGGCACAATAATTCAATATTCTCATAGTAATTGTGGGTTTGTGGTATAAGAACAATTGAGAGTAATATTTGAAAATTCTTACAATAAATAATGTACGTTTGGGATGTATATACTGAAATTAGTGTGAGGATTGGTGTAAAGTCTCACACTAATTCTGTGACTCACAGTAATGGCAATAATCAGTGTAGTGTACTGTACATACACAAGTTACTAAGTAAGTTCCGCTTTTTAAGTAGTAAGGAACTAATTTGATGCTACAGAATGAATGATGTGCACAGGTTTGAAGAACAAAATTGGCACGTTGCAATCGAAGGCAGAATCTCAAAGTGATGAGATCAACCAGCTTCGAACTGATGCCCGTGTTTCTCATACCAAAGTACGTATGTTCCCAAACTTCATTCATTTGCTCTACTAGGATTATACACTAATTGCTATGTTTGTTAGCAATGGTAGTCTGGGATCGAGTAGAGGGTCACATGTAGTATCGGGATCCTCACCTCGGCAAATGTACCCACTAGCTACATTCTACAGGAGATAATACACGGGAGGCTCTCAATACTACATTCTAGCCTCGAGTAGCAATAACAACATTATGGTTCCTAAATGGTACACTAGGAGACCAGGACTCTTGCCCCTAGTAACGCTATAAGCATATGCGCATACACTTCTAGAACTTTCTAAACATGCACGTCAAAAAGGGAGGGTTGGGGGCGTGGGTAAAAGAGTCCCTAGTCTCCCAATGGTGCTCAACAAGTTGTAATGTTATTTGAGTTTCTTCTCACATATAAAAGGTGAAACTTTAACATGGCATCATTACGTTCTTCTCTAGAACAAGTTTATTGGGAGCTCTCTTCTTTGGCACGAGTTTGTTGGGAGCTCTCTTTGTGTAATATCACTGTTTTTGGTTACCGGAAAACATTTTCTTTAAGCACTAGACTTTGTATCCCTACTAAAGTTTTCAAGATTCTCTCGGATGCTCTCAGATGCTCCCTATTTTCACATCTTAAGTTTTTCCTTACTTGCTTGACTCTTGCTAAATTCCATCATATAATGGCAAGTATCATTTTTCACTCTAGCTTGAAAGAAAGTTACCCTATCAATAAAAATCAAACAAAGCACAAAGTAGTGTAGAACCATATTGTTATAGAATGTAATGAACGTTTCTTGACAAGATGTAATGTTGCTTGGGTTACTCTCCAACCTTGCTTGAGTTACTCCCCAGACTTGCTTGCGTTACTCCCCAACCTTGCTTCAATTGCTTCCCTACATTACTAGCAAATGTAGTAGAGTGTACGGTCCTAGGAGTATACTATTTTTTTTTTATAGTTTAAATATTTCTCTGGCCTTTAAAAGATGATGCCTTGTATATTGTATCCACACTAGTAAGATCCGTACCGTTGAACACATTGACGTTAATTTTTTTGAGCTTGGGTTGTCTCCTCGACGGATTCCAACGCGGAACGGTCGAGTGAGACAAATCGAGTTGTGTGACATGTAAAAGTACAGGTGGGACTTGTGCCGTTGAATACATCAACATTAGTTTAATGTTAAGAACTTTTATTTTTGAGCTTGGGTTGTCTCCTCGACAGATTCCAGTCCGGAACGGTCGAGTGAGACAAACCGAGTTGTATTGTATAATAGATAGCAAGTTCAACACATGTCTTTTAGATAATTTAAATTCTTGAGAGCCTTCGTTTCATTTTATGTCATATTCTCCAAATAATCTTCAAAATTTTATTTTTCATTATAATTTTGAATAAATAATTTCTCAAAAAAAACCATTTCTATTTTTAAAAGGTTTTTTTTCATTTTTTATTCATTTTAATAAATGAATTGCCCATGCTCTTAGAATTCATAGTTTTAAAACGACCAAATAGTCCAAATTAGGCCTTATTTTTTGAGTTTCTTCCCTACTTTGCTAGCAAAAGTAGCAAATATTGTAGATGATCCTAACTAGCAATACATAATAGTACAACGTTTTATTGTTTAAATTTTTCTCTAGAAGATGATGCCTTGTATATCATATCCTACAAATATTCTTTGAGATTTTTGTTTTTGATTTTTCACACTAAAAAAAACTCAATTTTGAATAAAAAAATTCTCAAAAAAACCATTTCTGTTTTTATAAGTATTTTTTGCCAGCTTGTTCTTGTAATTCGTGGTTTTAAAATGACCATTTTTATTGATCATATTGTGGAAAGCGTGGTTCATATGTGGGCAAATTTCAGATCACCAGACTGAGAGAAATTTGCATGTGTTAGCTTAAAAAAAATAACTTTGGAACAAATTAACATCCGTTTATGAACTCAAAATTGCTTAAAAAGGCATAAGTCCAAATATGGCTCCTTGGTTCTTACAAGGGTTAAGAAGTTTATGTTGTGTTCCCTCAATTAACCCTTATATTTTCCCAATTCCACACCTAAAATCACTTTTAAACTCATTTTAAGCATGATTTTCTACTAATTTATTTTGGTTTTATTCTAAATAAATATAGACTCCTCAATGGTGCTAGGTTTGACATTTTAAAAACCTCATTTGATGCAACAAAGTAGAAGTTACGTGCATATATCTTATTATGTTTACAAGATTTTTATATGGTTTGTTTCAGGAAGTCGAGTTTGAACGAGACGTTTTTGCAGGCGAGATTGCGAGATTGACCCTGCTTGTGAAGCGCTTGAAGCAACTCTGCAACTATGCTGCAAGCTTAGAAAATAGGGATGAGATTGGGTCCATGATAGAGCAAGCCAAACAATTGGAAGAACAAAACAAGAAACTTGAGGAGGAAGAGGAGGTAATATGGGCTTTTGCACAACAATACGTGTCTCTCTTCCTTTATTTTTCCTACTATTTCATTATGTGGTACTAAAGATATGTTCTCACTTGGTGTTAAGAGTGGTATTACCACAAGTCTTAGGATTCTCAGAATTGTAGCCACTATTCCTGAATCATTGTAGCAGATTTGGAATTATATGGGCAAATTCGCCTCATTTTTAGTTAAAGATTGGATGGTGAGACATTGTATTTAATGTTAAAACTTCCACAGTGCTACTATTGAAAAGGTGGACTCCACTAAATGCTAAGAACTTTATGCACCTTTGAACTAGATTTAGTTTGCTAATAGCAATTTTAATACCAATTTCAAACTAGCCTTAATTAGTTTAATGTTGAAAATCTAGGGATGTCATAGCTTGCAATGTCTTTTGAACAATTTTTGTCTTGCAATTCTGAGCCAAATATCTTGTCCCCAAACTACTTTCTTTTTGTAACATTCTATTTAAGTCTTCTACATCACTCATGCTTTACATTGATCATAAGTCTCTTTATTTGAACTTCCTTAAATTGTCCATGCATAAACAATGTAGAATTACAAGTTGATAGGGAGTTTTCATGCATAGTTACAATCATAAGTTTTATGCAAGAAGGTTTTGTCATGAGTGACATAGTGATTGAAAAGAGTGAAATACACAAGATGAAGGGAGTTTTTCATGCATTGTTCGGATCATATGTAATATACACAACTAAGATTTTGTCATTATTCACATAGCAAAGAGTAAAATCCTAGAACTTCTATACCGTAAAGGCCCATCATGTTTGTCAATCATGATTATTTTATTTTAAGGTTCCATTTTATCAATGCATATCAATATGAAAGGATGATTTGTTTTGAAAAATAGAATATTAGCTCATATACCAATAAAATCAATAGATAGATTTTCAACAATTTCATCCTTTAGACAAAATGTTTAAATAATTTTTTTTTTCATTTAAAATAATTATTTAATTACAAATAGGATGGAATTTTTATAAAACAGAAATAACTTGCCCTTCATAATCCCCATTTTCCCTCCACTATGTCTATCCAAAACTAGTCTCCAAACACAATTGTCTCTATTTTGGAGCCAAAAGCTTAACACTTCTTAATTAATTAATCAATTAATCCCTAAAGAACCAAAGACTCATGATTTCAAAATGAAAATATTTAATTGATCATATTGTGTAAAATATAATTTAGGTGAGACCAAATTTTATATCATTGGAATCAGTGAAGAACAATGCATATGTTGGTGAATTAACCAACACTAGTAGAAAAGGTGGCATTGCTGAGGGAGATGCCCAAGCAAGTAGTGCCCAATTCCGCGCATGATTTTGCCTGGGCATGTCCCTGGGGAGCGCCACATTTTCTACCAAAAAATTGAGCAAAAAGAAGTCCGCTTAAAACCTACTCAAAACTGCTAAGAAAAACCATGAGACCCAATTTGAGATTCTTGGTCAGTATTAATTAATGCTAAAAATATGCTTGTTGGATAGAAATTGACCAAGGAGATGGCAAAAACGGAGCACAATTTGAGAATAAATCGGATAAAAGCGGGCGAGGAGATGATGGAGGCCAGGAATGCTGAGAAGAGATGCCGAGATTTGGAGCACAAGAACATAAGAATGGCAGCAGCCATTGAAAGGACTAAAAAGACCAACAGACTTCTTGCCAAGAAATTGAAGAAGACTGAGAAGGCCTTTAGAAAAGCCAAGGGCAGCTTTTTCTAAAAGTTAACTCTTTTAGGCAAGTTTCTACACTAGCAATAAAAAAATAAAAAATTCTTGGTGAATTTTCCTGGGTTTTTACTAAACACCTATAAGTATACGTGAGTGCACAAAAGGGGTACTATCGTACGTGGAAGGCAGGGTCGGCAGAAAATAATTCCCCAAAAAATGCCAAATAAATAAATAAATTTATTAAGTATTTTGTCGAAATTGACAAAAATAAAGTCAACAAAAAGCTGAAAAAAATAAAAATAAAAACATAACACTCAATGGAAATTGTAGACAAAAAATAAGATAAAATGTTTAGCTGCGGGTAAAAAATTTAATGTTATTTATTAATAGCCAATTCCTTAATAATTACTTTTGAAAATGCCGACCTCCACTGTTCCAACTTTTATTAATTATTCGACATGAAAGTGCCGACCCTGCCTTCCACGGACAGTAATTTGAACATTGTTGTCCCGGGGAAGTCATTGTCAAGAATTTAAATAACTATGAGAGTACAAATATAGGATGTCATTTATTAATTTGATATAAAAATTATAAATTTATAGAAGTAACATAGGGTGTTTTGAAACCAATTTAGAAATATTTAAGGAATATTCCTATTATATATATGAAATGTATCCATAACATACTATAAATATTATAATATTCCAATTATTTCATAGCCCCTCATTAAATATCCTTTGTTCGCTCATATGTACCCAAAATTTACAACAAATATATTTAGAGCTAAAAATATTGACGTTTACTTACGTTAAACATATATTTATGATGGAATAAACACTAGAAGAAATGTGGAATTCTACGACTATAAGTATACGCATTCAAATAGTGCAAAAACTAGTCTTTAATGATTGTCATTAGTCATTATAGACTAGTTTGAGCCATATACTTATAGTCATAGAATCCCACATTTCTTTTAGTGAGATTTGTATACAAATTTTTTTAAACATATAACCCCTTGTATAAAGGGGATTTGTAGAGGGGTCATGAACGGACGTGATTCTCTAACATAATGTAGAGTGCACTCCCTGGGATGAATTTTTGCCAAAATCTTACCTACTTTGGTTCTAGGCAAATTTGACGCTTAGAGAATTTGAGAAATAAAAAGAATAAAATTGATCACTAAATTATCTCGGAAAATTCCAGAGTCACCAAAACTTGAATGAAAAATTCAATTTATAGATAATATAACGGACGAATGTGAAAATGGTTTATAAAAGCACAATCAAATCCATTTTCTTTTGATCCATCTTTCTTCTAGGATGCCACTCATTCTACGAAGAGAAAAACATAATTTATTCCATCTTGAAAAAATACACTAAGAGCCACCAAAATTTGGATGAAATTTTCTTTTTATAGACTATATTGGTTGAATGTGAAATCAGTTAATGAAAACATGATTATATCCATTTTCATCTATCCTATCCTCTAGGATGCCACTCATTCTACCAACACAAAAATAAAATTCATTGCTAGAATTGCAGAACCCCTAAAGGACCGCGGGTTTTTCCTGTTTTTGAGCATCATTTTCACCTCTTTCTATTCATTCTCTTTCGAATTCTTTTTTTGCTCTTGATAGAAAATACCAAATTAAAAATTCAAATAAAATTTAAGAATTTTTTTGACCAATTTAACAAATTTTCTCATGTCTTCAAAGATGGTCAGAAAATGCAAAAAAAGACTGCAATTTCATCTTTTCACTTCAAACGCTATAATCTTGCAATCTATACAGTCAAACTCTATGAAAAATTTACCATGCACTCTTTTGGTAATTTAAAACAAGATCCTATGGTTAAAGTTGGAAAAAAATAATTTTTAAGTTTTATTTTGATCTCTGCCAGTATTGCCTATTCTTCCTAAAAAAAACCCCTTTTGCTCCATAACTTGCACTCAAAAATTTGGAATGAAAAAAAAATCCCCATTTTTTAAATTGATATATCATATTCACATAATTCATTTCAAAAAATATAAATAAAAACTCATACCGTGGAAACCTACCTCAACATTGAAATATCCTAGTTAGGACCCTTGATTCTTTAGGGGATAGGAAAAACATGCTCTAAATGCATCCACACCCATGCACTAGAAGGAAATGACACATGGCCAAACTAGGTGAGAAATGTTGGGATCCTTGGAAATAACTTTCAAGGTCTCATTTATTAGAAAATATCTTCAATTTATTCAAAAAACAATTTACCCTCAAATTGCCCATAAAAAAGGACAGCAACCACAACTGGTCTCTTGGACTTTTAGAATTTAAGCTTAGTTGAGTATATACTACATTCTACCTATAATTGATGTGTGACAATAGTGAATTTTAATTTGATTTTTTTTTCAATATAGATATATAATTTCATTGCGTCAATTCACTGATTTGCAACATGCATGGGTGTGGAATATTCTAAGGCACACCAACCTATTACCACCATGTTTCCAATTAATCCGCCCTCATGTATAGGTGGTATACATTCAAAACCAAAAATGTCTACCACATGTACATGAGAGCTTAGTTGGAAACATGGTGGTAATAAGTTGGTGTACACTCCAAACCAAAAATGCCTACCATTGATGTGTTCATGAGAACAAGATCGGAAGCATGGTGATAATAGGTAGGTGTACTTTAACTTAGCTTAAAGATAAAGGAAAATCTAAATTAAGAATCATTGAGATTTGAATGATGTGGCTAGGTCACTTCAATACCATTGGTAGCATTTTTTTAAACATATGCCTCATAAGTTTGGTGCACCCACACTTGCTTTCTATCAACGACTATTGACCACTAAATTTGGAATTATATGATCCCTTGAATCAAATTTTGTTTAAAATAGCAACGATTTTTCCGTCTAACCACCTTTTCCATCCATTCAAATTTTCCTACATTCTTGGTGTAGTGTAGGTGCGTAGCAAGTTCATCAATATATATTTCAAAAATGACATGCCAATTATTTTTTGAAATTACAAGAAAATTTTGTTGAATTTCATAAAATTTTCCTGAGATTGTTGAAATGTTGAAGAATTACCACTTTCCACATCTCCTAATATATTTAGGGTAATTAAATGTGTTGTTGCAAAAGAAGGAACTTCTCTTGTATCAAATTCAGTCCAAGTCATGCCCAAATGATATGGAATAAAAAGAACTTGCAAACCCATGTGAATTCTTCGCACTACATCATATTTTTCAAAAAATTCTGGTGCACAATCGAGCATAGAAAAGAGTCTTAATTTGAATTGTTTCAAGAAAATTAAGAACGCTGGTTCATCTTCCACTTCCAAAAAGAATTTTGTGATTTGAAGTGTTTATGCATGAGATATGGACAATGTTCAGTAAGGTTGTGAAGAATGTGCATGAGTTGAATGAGAAGAAAATGTGTTGTGATTAGACTTTTGAGGTTCAATTGTGCATAGTAGACTAGCTTATTTTGAATGTTATTCAACTAAGAATACTTGTGCAATCAAGTAATTTTCTCCTCCAAAAATAATTTTGTGATTTGAAGGATTTATGCTTAAGTTATGCACATTTTTGTAATAGAGTTTAACCGGTGATTAAGAGGGAGCAACAAGTGAGTGGAGTTCTACAAACTACATTCATTGTTGGCACTAGTGCAATGAATTTCATATAAAGCACAAGGCTCTACCCACTTCACAACCCACATTTAAGAAATGCAATTCATTAGCATTCAAATTTGACAAACTTCTTAGTTATGGCCAAACTCTATTTTAATTTTTTTTTAAAGATTTAGATTTTGAGTAATTATATATATTTTTTCTGTAGAACACCGTTTTCCTAGGTTAAGTAAATATTTGGCAGCAAATTGACGAACTTGCTAAATACCTACGGTAGTTGTTATTAGAAGAAATACACATGTTTGGATGTCCTTGCAAATACTCGTTGCTCATGTCTTTAACAAATTGATAACATGGCTTAGTTTCAAACAATATGATTTTAGTATTAAACTTGTGCAAGTGTATGTTTCACCGTGCAACTAGTTAACACTATTAAATTATGAGTCATCCATTTGTAATTTATTCAATGTTTACATGTTTATGTGACAACGTGACATGCTTATGTCACAATGTTTATTTCATTGATTACTATATAGTAATTTTTGGCACACTGTAAATCTATTGCAAGAGCACATAAACCATAGGTTCACATTTTTCTCTATGTAACTACTTTTTATTCATCCAAGTTTTCTACATTCTTGTTTTAGTTATCACTAGAAGAAATGCATCAAGTGTCTGAGAAGAGTACAAAGATAAGCCAACAGAAAATAAACATGCTCACGGTGTGAGCATTTTGTTTGGCTAGTGGCCAATGCGCTACAAGAATGGGTCGGAAGTGGTTGGAATGGACTCTAAGATGCCTCCAAGCATGGAATATGTAACTAACCATAGATTACTATATTTAGACATTGCCTTTATAAACCACCTACAAACAATACATTGCAATCGCGAAACTAAATTGTAAAGCACCATTTTATATCAACAACTCAAGTGTTAAAAAACACTAATATAAACCTATAAGAACCCTATCATTGTGGATACATTTTTAATATCATCATTCTAACTAACACAATTAAGACAAATGGATACATTTTTAATATCATCATTCTAACTAACACAAACACAATCGGGCAACCTCCTGGCACCATTGCCCAAACATACAAGCTCCAAAGGTAACTACTTCTATCCCTATTTAGTAATATGATAATAACACTACAATTTTATGATCAAGAAAGAAATGAGATAATTACAAACCACCAAACCTCCAAAGTTGACATTGGCAATTTCCTAAAAGTTGAAGGCAATTGACCTCTTGATGCTCAAATGGCCACCACTACCTTGTCTTGAATCCCTTTGAAAAGGAGTTTAGGCTTGTTGAAAGCCTAGCTTGATGATTCACCAGCCTTTCAAAAACCAGCTTCTAATTCTTCACGGTCCGTCCGAAATCGTCCTCCAAGTTGACCTTAAAGTTGAAGGCAGTTGACCTCCCTTCACTCACTTATACTCCATAGCTTTAGTTTCACGATGATTCAACTGTGTTGTAGCTTTTTGGAAAGCTTACAACATGATCTACTCGAGGAATTCAATCAACGTATTTTTTGAGTATCACGTGCAAACAAATCTTTGACCCTATATTACATTGTAAATAATCAATCAAACAACTTGAAAAATTTATGAGATGTTTCTTTATGTTGAAAGTTTATATTGTAAATTTGGGAATTTTTTTAATTCAAATTAATTACTTACTAATTTTTGAAATAAATGAATACACTATGTAGCTAATTCTTGTGTTTTTAGATTTGATTTTGAATTTAATTGAATCAAGAGATTTATAAATATATATATAATGATAATGTGACCACACTCAAAAATTTGGAATTATATCAAACTTTAAAAAAAAGTATATATGAGGTTGAAAATCACTTATTCGCACAATGTTACGTAATATTTGGAAGTGACCTCCCCAAAACAATCTACAAGCCTCGTGAAAGTCACTTAATGTGAATTTTGGGAAACATGAGCGAACATAGAGTATTTAATGGAGGGCTATAGAATAATTGTAATAATATATTATTTATAGTATATTTAGGATATATTCATGGTATATTCCAAGAATATTCACAAAATATAATCAAATTTGTTTAAACCTATTTTTTCTCTCATAGTTATCCCAAATGAATTTTTGAGAGTGACTTCCGCGGGCTATAAGCACTCTAATGTTCAGCACCTATCTAATTACGTTCTAGAATCTACACTGAAAGGAATCTGTCTACAACTATGTGAATGGACTAGGAAGAAGAGATCACACACCCACACATCAAGAGAGAGAAGCCTTCCCAAACACTAATCTTAATGGTTTGAACAAACTACTCAGAACCTTCTTCATAAGTTTCATTCAACATCCTTCTTTTAGAATAACTTCTTATTAATCCTAACTCTAATTTTAAATAACTCTAGGTCTATTCTAATCTACTCAAATAAACCTATTACCTTAATTTCTACCATCAATCAATTGGTCATTGTAATCATCATCAAGAATATTAACCATATAACATCTCACATAGTAAAACTCAAATCTCAACTGAACATAATATGCAAAAGCGAGAACTAATCCATCTAATTTCCACCAACTCACACAAAGTATCAATCTCAAAGTAAAACATCAAACGGCCTACTAAATTATCTACTAAAATATCACCCATCAATCAAATACAATATTGGGAATGTAGAAAAATCACTAAATACTATGGCAAATGCTTTACCATGGTTTGTGAACCGTTTGGACAAGTCACAACACTAGTACACTACAACACTGAGATGATTAAGATTCAAACTATAGTGTGTTTTGTCTAATTATAACTCCTATAATTGTAATGTATAAATGTAATACCTCCATAAATGTAATATTTTTTTCTACTCTTAGCTTAGAGACAAGAAAAAAAAACTAATATTTGAAAATATGAATTATTTGGATGAATTTAAGTCAATATTTTGAATATTCATTCAAAATATGATACTATCAACTCCTACATAAGAACGCATACTAACTAACATCAGGAATTTCCGACCCCACTCATTCTGCACTGATTCAGTGCGTTTATCGTTAAACACTGATTCTGCACGTCATACGTGCATTTAGAAGTGTCGTTACGGTACGGAAGTGACATGCATTACTAGACTGTCGATGCAGTGTCTTTTCAATGATTATCAGAAAAGTGTTGTTTCCGCACGAAAGTCGTGCTTGACGGAATCCGTGCGTTAATCGTGTATTTACATCACATGGCTGATAAGACACGGATAACGTGCAGTTTTAGTTAATGCGAATTCAGTATCGTATACGTATCATATTAATGCCATTTATTATATTCGTGCGATTTCAGTATCTATTAAAATGCAAATTATTTTCGTACGACATCCGTGTACAATATTTTAATATATTTTTGGAATCTTTTGAAATCTTTTGGAATATTTCAAAATATTTTATATTATTTTGGAATATTTTGGAATATTTTGGAATATTCCAAGAATCTTCTTTAAATTATACTTCCGGTTTAATTTCCCAAAACATTTTTAGATCTTCATTTATAGAGTTTAGAAGCAATACACATTAAAATTTCAAAGAAATAACATTTTATATTTTTAGAATTCAAATTTGGAATTATTGGTTATCATTGTACTTTTCATCATAGGAGCAAAAAAAAATAGCTCACAACCACCACGATTTTGGCAAAAAATAAATAAATTAAAAATATTATGAAAAGAATCCTAGATATAGAAAACGTCCTGCATAATCTAGTGCAAAAAAAAAATTGGAAAAAAAGTTTTTTTCACATAGTTAGAAACATTCAAAGTCCGGTGAAAAAAAAAAACAGCTCACAGCCATATCTGCCATCACGATTTTGGCAAAAATTTAAAAAATTCAAAAATTTATGAAAATAATCCTAGATATAGAAAACGTCCTGCATAATCTAGTGCAAAAAAAAATTGGAAAAAAAGTTTTTTTCACATAGTAAAAAACATTCAAAGTCCGATGAAAAAAAGAAACAGCTCACAGCCATGATCTGCCATCACCATTTTGGCAAAAAATAAATAAATAAAAAATATTATGAAAAAAATCCTAGATATAGAAAACGTCCTGCATAATCTAGTACAAAAAAAAAATTTGAAATTTTTTTTTTTTTCACATAGTTAAAAACATTCAAAGTCCGCTGAAAAAAAAAAACAGCTCACAGCCCTGATCTGCCATCACCATTTTGGCAAAAAATTCAAAAATTCAAAAAATTATGAAAAAAATCCTAGATATAGAAAATGTCCTGCATAATCTAGTGCAAAAAAAAATTTGGAAAAAGAGTTTTTTTCACATAGTTAAAAACATTCAAAGTCCGCTGAAAAAAAAGTTCGATAATTACCAAAAGAGTTCCATTTTATGCATGAAGAGTTTGAGGTGGTTTGGTGGTTTGGAACTTGATTGGCAACCAGAAGGTTGAGAGTTCAAATCCCACCGTTGGCAATAGAGCTTGGGAAGCTATGGTGGGCCCCACCGCATGTGTGGGCAATTTCCGTGTAGTTGAAGTGGGTAGCGAGGAAAGTAATTATTTTATATTTTCTATTATTTTATTTTATTTTATATTTTTTAATAATATTATTTTGATCAAATTTAGATATAAAAAGAAAATGAAATCTAGATATGGAAAAGATGATGTCGCACGAAAAACGCACTGAATCAGTGTAGTTTTAAAGACGATTAAAACACGACATTTGACGACTATAAAGAGTGCTGAATTCATACGTTTTCAATGGATGTATCAATCGTGTCGAATCAGTACTATATTCGCTTGTACGAACATCGTGTCATATCAGTGTAGTTGCGATGAATGACGCAACAATGCGGAATCAGTGCGAAAATCGTACGAACCCTTGAAATATCGGAAATCGCACTGAATCAGTGCAGAATCAGTGGGGTCCGAAATTCCTGATGTAGAACTTTATCTGAAACGCTCCAGCTGCATGGGTTGCTCTCTCATCTCGTCCGCCTTTGTCTGATCATCTGTAGTCTATCAATTCTCCTTGACTCATTGCGTAGTGCAAGTAACCAACAGTCATTCATGCATGAATGTATTAGGAATTTCCGACCCCACTGATTCTGCACTGATTCAGTGCGTTTATCGTAAAACACTGATTCCGCACGTCATACGTGCATTTAGAAGTGTCGTTACAGTACGGAAGTGACATGCATTACTAAGATGTCGATGCAGTGTCTTTTCCGTGATTATCAAAAAGGTATTGTTTCCGCACGGAAGTCGTGCTTGACGGAATCCGTGCGTTAATCGTGTATCTACTTCACATGACTGATAAGACACGGATAACGTGCAATTTTAGTTAATGCGAATTCAGTATCGTATACGTATCATATTAATGCCTTTTGTTATATTCGTGCGATTTCAGTATCTATTCTAATGCAAATCATTGTCGTACGACATCCGTGTACAATATTTTAATATATTTTTTGGAATTTTTTGGAATCTTTTGGAATCTTTTGGAATATTTCAAAATATTTTATATTATTTTGGAATATTTTGGAATATGTTGGAATATTCCAAGAATCTTCTTTAAATTATACTTCCGGTTTAATTTCCCAAAACATTTTTAGATCTACATTTATAGAGTTTAGAAGCAATACACATTAAAATTTCAAAGAAATAACATTTTATATTTTTAGAATTCAAATTTGGTATTATTGGTTATCATTGTACTTTTCATCATAGGAGCAAAAAAAAATAGCTCACAACCACCACGATTTTGGCAAAAAATAAATAAATTAAAAATATTATGAAAAAAATCCTAGATATAGAAAACGTCCTGCATAATCTAGTGCAAAAAAAAAATTGGAAAAAAAGTTTTTTTCACATAGTTAAAAACATTCAAAGTTCGCTGAAAAAAAAAAAACAGCTCACAGCCCTGAATCCCTGATCTGCCATCACGATTTTGGCAAAAATTTAAAAAATTCAAAAAATTATGAAAAAAATCCTAGATATAGAAAACGTCCTACATAATCTAGTGCAAAAAAAAAATTGGAAAAAAAGTTTTTTTCACATAGTTAAAAACATTCAAAGTCCGCTGAAAAAAAAAAAACAGCTCACAGCCCTGAATCCCTGATCTGCCATCACGATTTTGGCAAAAATTTAAAAAATTCAAAAACTTATGAAAAAAATCCTAGATATAGAAAACGTCCTGCATAATCTAGTGCAAAAAAAAAATTTGGAAAAAAAGTTTTTTTCACATAGTTAAAAACATTCAAAGTCCGATGAAAAAAGAAGTTCGATAATTACCAAAAGAGTTCCATTCTATGCATGAAGAGTTTGAGGTGGTTTGGTGGTTGGGAACTTGATTGGCAACCGGAAGGTTGAGAGTTCAAATCCCACCGTTGGTGATATAGAGCTTGGGAAGCCCAAGCTATGGTGGGCCCCATCGCATGTGCGGGCAATTTCCGTGTAATTGAAGTGGGTAGCGAGGAAAGTAATTATTTTATATTTTCTATTATTTTATTTTATTTTATATTTTTTAATAATATTATTTTGATCAAATTTAGATATAAAAAGAAAAGAAAATCTAGATATGGAAAAGATGATGTCGCACGAAAAACGCACTGAATCAGTGTAGTTTTAAAGACGATTAAAACACGACATTTGACGACTATAAAGAGTGCTGAATTCATACGTTTTCAATGGATGTATCAATCGTGTCGAATCAGTACTATATCCGCTTGTACGAACATCGTGTCATATCAGTGTAGTTGCGATGAATGACGCAACGATGCGGAATCAGTGCGAAAATCGTACGAACCCTTGAAATATCGGAAATCGCACTGAATCAGTGCAGAATCAGTGGGGTCCGAAATTCCTGATGTGGTGAGTAAATGTTGGCAATTGTTGTAGTAAGAGTATCTGTTTCATAACATCCATCTGTTTTGTCATTGTTTATTTGATTGATTCTCAACTCAATAGTGTTTTGTCATTGTTTATTTGATTCATTCTCAACTCAACAATGTTTCCTCATAGTTTATTTGATTCATTCTCAACTCAACAGTGTTTTGTCATTGTTTATTTGATTCAATAGTTCATTCAATTAGAAATCACTGGTCACTTTGTATATAAAGGTGGATGAACTAAAAGGCAGTTTCTTTGAAGGCTACTTAATGTTATGTTGTTTTGTTGTTGTTGGTATCCCTTTGTGCTTGCTCAAATCATCCAGAGGTTTTTGTCTTTGCCCCCGGGTTTGTAGCTATGGAAGACGGCGCAGGGGGAAGTGTTAGCGTTGGAAATGGGAACTCTCCCTCGGTGGTGGGTGTTGTTGCTCATCAACCTTCTGCAAATGGAAGTTCAGTTGAGAAAGTGAAGTTTACTGCCTCTTTAAGAGGGCACCAGTGGAGCTCGGCGCGCCATGTAACCGAGACGTTGGAGGAGTTCGCTGCTGCCATACAGGTTTGTAATTTTGATGAGACTTGCTCTCTCATCTCCTCCGCCTTTAACTTTGTTGTCTGATCATCTATAGTAGCAGCTCTCTCAATTCTCTTTCACTCATTGCATGCAAGTAACCAACGGTCAGTAATTCATGGATGGTGAGTAACTGTTGGCAAATGTTGTAGAGTTTATGTTTGTTGCGTTGTTGTTGTTGGTATCCCCTTGCGCTCGTTCAAATCATCGGTTGGATCTTGAGGTTTTTGTCTTTGCTCTCGGGTTTGTAGCTATGGTAAACGGCGTAGGGAGAAGCGTTAGTGTTGACAATGACAACTTTCCCTCGGTGATGGCTGTTGCTGCTTATTAACTTTCCGTTGTTACAACAAATGGAGGTTCAATTGAGAAGGTGAAGTTCATGGTGTCTGTGAGAAGGCGTCAGTGGAGTTTGGCCTGACACCCGGGGAGGTCACTCCATTGTCAAGTTGAACACCACGTGCGAACAAAGTTTGCTACCCCTATATTATATGCCATAAATAATTTTAAAAATTATGACATTTTTTCTACATATATGTAACCATTGATAACATCTTTTGTATATTTTTTTGAAATTTTTAGTCATCTTCATTTTTTTTAGTAATTGTTTTAGTTCATTTCTACGTCATTCTAGTTAGAAACGGTATGTTTTATAAAAAAAGAAAGATCATCAAATTTGGTTATCTTTTTTTTACTATGTAATAGATACTGAGTATATCTACTCATGAAAAAAAATTGATAAAATTTTGACCCATTTTGGTGATGCAACTTAGAAAACTTAGATTTATTTTGTTCGCACGTGGTGTTCATCTTGACAATGGAGTGACCTCCCCGGGGCCCGACATCTAAGCATGACGCTAGAGGAGCGTCACGATCAAACCAATCCAGACCATTTTGAGTTGGGTCAATCCATTCAGAGTCAAAATGTCAAATCATGTCATTTGGTGTTAGCGTCATAACAATCAAAGTTAATTCATGCCATTCAAAGTTAAGTCACATCATTTGGTGTTAGGGTCATGGCAATTAAAGTCAAGTTTGATTATTTAGAGTTTACAGTTAGGGTCACGCCAATATGAATTAGGGTTAGGACAATGAGAGTGAAGGTTATGAATTTAAGAATATCTCAAAGAAAAGATAGATAATTTTTTTTGGGTATATGGTGGTTATAGGTTAGATTATCTTTAATTAGCAACTTAACTTAATTTGTCTCATCCTTCAAAAATAAAATCAAAGGTTGGTTCAGAATAAGTTAAAACCATGCAGTTCTTTTATTCGAATAATACCATTGGTACCGAATTGTTAAATAAATGCTTTATATTGCCAAAAATTAACATAAATTGGCACACCTAGAGTTGATTATTAGTATCAACAATTATTGACCATTGAAATTGGGGTTAACATTGACAATGTGCTAGTTGGACGCAATCTGAGCAAGGAGATGGCAAAAACTGAGCACTATTTGAGACTGAATAAGATCTTAGCAAACAAAGAGATGATAGAGGCTAGGAATGTTGATACGAGAGGTTAGGAATACAGATAACTTTAGGAAATTGTCAAAATGCTTTATTGTTTAATAATGAATCAGTTGAGTTATTATGCAAGAATTAAATCGTAATCATTGTTCAATAATGATTGATTGTGCCAATAAATTAGTAGTACAATTGTTATTATGGTTTTAGTGACAAAGAATTGTGCTAAAAAGCAAGTAGTGGAACTTTATAATGTTCTCAAAGAGTCTCACTATTAATTACCCCTTCCGTTTTCTAGTAAGGCATGTTTTTTCCTAGTTCTGTCTTATGTTTTACACTTCAAATTAATATGAGCATTGTCCACTTCAAAGAGGGTGGACAATGAGAGTAACACAAAACTTTCATATTACTATTAAAAGTAGCCCATTTTTGTAATATAGAGATGATTTTTTCAGGTAAAAGAAACGTCATATTGAAACTTATCCAAAAAGGTGAACTCTTATTATAAAACAAAGGAAGTAATGTTTAACTTTGCTAATAAACCACAACTTTAATCATGAAATATTGTCACAATGTATAACTGTTTAGTTTCTAGCAGTAGGTGGAATATTGTTTTAATGTGTTAGTAGTAATTTTTATTTTTACCAATATACAATCGTAGGATATCATCATATTCTGTTAATATCATAGGATATTGTCATAACGTGCCAATTTTTTGCCTAATAAACAAATTGTGGGAGGTTTGTCACCTTTCGTTAAAAACGTGCACTGCATAGTAAAACCAAGTTACCATTGGAGCTTTAAATCTCACATGAAATATACTAAATATCCTACCAACCAATACGACACAAGTGGAGAATCAGTGATTAGTAAAAAACCAATATAGTAAATGAAAAATGTCAAAATCAAACACTAAGTGGGGTGCTTTAAAAAAGCACATGAAAACATAAGGAATTCAAATCCTATAGCAGTCTAAATTTAGCTAGTATAGAAACTCAATCCACTCAATATTATCACTCATACGTATTTGAAAGTAACGTGCATACTAGATAGAAGTCATCCAAATTTGTAAGGAAATCAACAATGGAAGATGTTGATGTACGTGGCACACTATGCCACTGTACATAACACATCAACGGGCGTAAATATCCTGGCATGTACAATCATGACGGATGACGACCGTGGCATGACCTAATCAACAAGATGTGATCAACAAGTCTCTATTATAACTTGGCCAATTCTACGCCGCCAAATCAACAGCCAGAACCAAGGCTTTCCTATTGATTTTTGGTTGAACCAGTCACAGATTTTCTAATAGTGCACTAAGATCCTACATTGTTTTGGACAAACTAGACTTTTCTTGAAATTAAAATTTCCAACTTGATTAGGCAATTGTGGATTTCAACAAGCAAATATGTAACAAAATCTATACCACCTAATGTTTTAAAAAAAATCTCATACTAGGTGATTTCACCCTAGTCACTACCAAAATATATAATTACGGTCTAGGATTTTTGGTTTATTTTGGATTTCAAAATATTTTAAAATCTATTCAAAAATATACATTGACAAATCTATGCAATAAAAACAAAACTTTTGATATAAATTATTTCAAAATTCTAGTAAAAGCAATTATGAGAGTAATCATGTTCAATTCTGAAATCTTATTTGCTTATTATAGACCAACACAATAGCTCTAATCTCGAGTCTAATCTACAGGGTGTGTTTACTATCATCAAATAAACAAAACAATTGGTGGATCTTGTCTTAATTTTGAAAATCAAGGATTTGAAAACACTAGCTAGAATATGCATTAGTGGGATATTGTATGATTAAGTTATGAATTTTTGGAGATTTCCTTGTATATTCTTTATTGAAGCTATTGACTTCGGAATTAATCAACTGTTGTATATTTACCCAACTCAACATTTATTTTAGCATATCCACGATAATAGAATAGTGATCAGAATGGAAAAGCCCCATGAATGGAAAACAAGATTGAAGGAGGATTTTGGGACAGAGAGGGTATTATACAGTCATGGACTTTAAAACTTGTTGATTCTTACATTAATTTCAAGAATCCCAACCAATTAGAACATGATATATGTCATTTTTCATACTCCCTCCATTCCAAAATAAAAACACCTAAGTTGTGACATACAAAGACATGAAAGAAATATGAAATATAAATAAATTGAGAAATCAAAGGTGGCATGGGCTTTTTATTTTGGAAGAGGGAGTAAGAATTTTATCAATTCTTTTTCTTCTTGAGAATTGAAAATTGTGCCAATTTTGATTAGTCAATTTGTAACTAGAAGTTGATTCTCCTCATTCATTGCGCAGTAGACAAGAGTCTTGTTTGCAACCATGGGAGAGTTCTTATTGGGCAATTTCAATCTACTACAGAAAATACTTTTTTTTTTTTTTTTTTTTTTTTTTTGCATTTAAGTAAAAGAAAAAGTCACCCTCTCGACACATGTGATGCCACATACTCGTGACAAGTTTGATGACAATTGTCCTTTTTTATCTTTTTTTTCTTTTGAAGACTGTTTCTCAACGCAAACTTAATAAGGAATTTGGTGACTGTACATAATAATCGTCTAGCAAAAAAAATTAATACTCCCTTCGTCCCATAATAGATGATTGGCTTTTGGGAGAAAATATATTCGCCCAAATTACTTGATACAAATCATTTACTAAATTTGAAGTTTTTTTTTCTTTAATAAATTCTAACAAGGCAAAATCACAAGACCACTGCGCATAGAGTGAATGTGTCTGTGAAATTAGCTAAAGTCACATTGCAACACACAGTGCTTCTATAGACAACTCCTCTAAAATAATGACTTATTGTATTTAGTAAGATTTGATAAAATCACTATTCTAGTTTGTTTAAGCCTTTAATGCGCCAACGTCCACGACGCATGAATTGAAACTCCTAGATTCTCATCCAAATTGAACGACACACGAATTGAAACTGCTAGATTCTCATCCAAATTGAACAGTTTTCATTCACCAAAATTTATCTTGGTTCTTGAACAAGTTGACTATCCTTTGTACAATTTGGATCTTCAAAATAGGTTCTTGTGATTTTTAGAAAAACAACATAATTGGTTTATGTCAAGTTTCATTCTTAGTTCAGAAAGTGGGACCTTAGATATGATTTTCCAAAATAAGTAGAATCAAATAATGGAAAGCATACCATCTTGTAGTGCATGTTATTCCAATTTCATGACCATATTTTTAAATTTTTTTGTGCTACCTTGGGATTTTAAATTGAATTTCAAGAAAAAACCTTGCAAAATTAATTTAAAATTATTAAATAAAAATAGAATAAATCCAACCATAGAGATGTGATTTTCACATTGACATTTACAACTTTAATTTGACCATCAACCCCATTGTTTTTCATCAAACGTTTTTGAATGCTTCTTTGAAAAGAGTGTTGAATCCAAACGTTAAAGGATTAATTTTTTCGATTTTGGATTAATTTTTCGATTTTTTTTCCAAAAGCTTCATCTATTATAAGACGGAGGGATTATTACCTACTGGCTGTTGAAGCAGCTTTTGGTAAAGTGTACAGTACTGTAATCAGTCTATGAATCTTAACACATACTTGACGTCCACACTTGTAATGACATTAAGGTACATGTACAGTACATTATGGTATGTTTGCAGAAAACTAAACCCAAGTCCTCAATAGTAAGTCCCAGCTTCCGCAGTGAGTCACAAAACTGAATTCCACAAAATTAAACAGAGCGAGATCAAATTGACAGAATTCTGTTACTTTCCAAAGTTAATATGCGTGTCAAGTGTGACACAGTTTATGGGCTTGCAAACAATTGAAATTCTCAAGATGAAACTGACAGAATTTGAGAAAAGAGAAGGTGAACACATTGTTAGTGTTCATAGCCAAAAATCAAAAAGCTGTCACTCATTACAAGCCTGCTTGTCCCAGTGATAATTTCACTACCATGGAATATATCCTAGCAGATACAAAAACGTCGGTATTTACTTTTAAATGTCTTTCTGGAAAACAAGAAATTCTGCCTTTTTTTTTTCGTTGAATCAACCAACGTTGATTGACATGAAAATTGACAGCAAATGTGCTATGCCTTACATTGCACAAGTGCTGGAGCGCAAGCCTTGCCTTACAGCAGCAGCACCTTCAGCAGCAATTCGACACTCTCGTTTCGGCCGCTTGGGACTTCGTTCCGCAAAAGTGGCAACCTCCTTCTCCTCCAGCACCACCACATCCATCTCGTCACCACTCGTCGTCGTCTTCGTCACGCAGTTGTTGTTGTTGTTCACTGCGCCGTTCTCCAGAACCTCCACCACCAAATCATTCACTGGAGCCGTTGCTTCCACATTGTTTACTGGCTCCTTGCTCACGGGCTCGGTCGTCGGCTGCAACAACCCCTCAATATCAGCCTCCTTCATCACCGTGTCCCGGTTACCCAGGCGCAAGCTCGTGCGCGAACCCGGTCGCGATCCCTCCTTTGGCGGCTGCGGCTTTGGAGTTGGCTCATCTTTGGGCTTTGGCGTTCCCTTTGCACCATTTTCTTTCGCAGCCCTGCTATTCTTCCGCACCGTCGGCGGCGTGAGCCCCGAGGTTCGATTTGTGTGGTTGCCCGTGTTGAGGTTGATCATGTCGTGCCGGCCTGGGCTGTGGTACTTGGAGCGCCAGCCTCGCGAGTAGAGACGCTTGTACAAATCTGCTGTTCGCACCGCTGGAGAGTGCTGCACAATACCACATCCAATTTTATCAGCAAAGCAATGGTCCATCAAATGCTAAACGCGGGTGATAAAAAGAAAGCAAGCATGGTATATAGCAAGCACTGCCAATAGAACAAACGGAAGGGTGTGTGAGTGTATATGTATTACCATGGTGTGGGTTACCTGCGCAGGAGTACCATGCACAAGCTGGTCCATCTCCTGCTGCAGCTTAGAAACCTCAGACCGCATGTAAGCTTCAGTTAATTCCTCCAACCCAGCCCCTTGGCCCACTGCAATAGTGTGCTCCAGCCCATGGATTGTGCTTTCCAAGCTCCTCACCTGCGTAAACATATTTACGTGGGATCCCAATCAGGAAAAATTCTTTTTGAAAAGCCAATCTTCATTGCTATTACGAAGCTAATTTAATTATGGCTCTCAGTGTGAATGATCATAATTATGCAAAAGGAATTGTAAGTATTGTAGTTGGAGTTTACCTTACGGCCAGGCCAGCGCTTGAGCCCGAATTTTCGGCACGCCTTCTTCAGTGTGGTCTGGGAGACGCCAAGCTTCTTTGCCGCGTCGACGACGCTCAAGTGGAAGTAGGTTGATAAATCCGACATCTTCAAATGATGCGTCCCAACTCCCTGCGGCCGCTAGCTCACATGAAAAACCAGCAAAATATATCGTTAATACCACTGGGGTGCAAACACGTTAAGCTTTTAATACCATTGCTTGTAATCAATAACGTACAGTATTCCAGCAAGATTGTCCTTCAAATTTTTTCTGGAGGGGTTGCTATGTCACAGTGCCAAAAAATTAACGAAGAGGGAAAATTTGATTCTCAAGACAAGCGAGGTCTTGAATCTCAGCTTAGTTAGATACATGTAAGTTTTTTTTAGTCTGCAGGGTTGTTCCTCATCAGAAAATAAAAATGATCAGAAACTTTCTAGTATCCTTTAATGCTGCATGACTTGATTGGGACAGGGTTTCAACTAAATAATTCTACCAGTTGCCAGAAACATCCATCACAAACGTGTTTCATGTCCTCTATTGATCTGCACATGTACCCATTACGCTTATCAGGTCACTGAAGGAAAAAAATCTGTGATGCATCGTTAATACCACTGGGGTGCAACACGTTAGTTTTGATAAGCTTTTAATACCATTGCTTGGAATCAATAACGTAAAGCATTCCAGCAAGATTGTCCTTCAAATTTTTTTTGGGGGGGTTACTATGCATGTCACAGTGCAAACAATTAACGAGGAGGGAAAATTTGATTCTCAAGACAAGCGAGGTCCTGAATCTCAGCTTGGTTGGATACATGTAAGTTTATTTAGTCTGCAGGGTTGTTCCTCATCAGAAAATATAAACGATCAGAAACTTCCTAGTATCCTTTATTGCATCAAATGCTGCATGACTTGATTGGGACAGGGTTTCAACTAAATAATTCTACCAGTTGCCAGACACATCCATCACAAACGTGTTTCATGTCCTCTATTGATCTCCATATGTACCCATTATGCTCATTAAGCTTTTAATACCATTGCTTGTAATCAATAACGTAAAATATTCCAGCTAGATTGTCCTTAAAAAATAAATTGGGGGGGTTGCTATGTCACAGTGCCAAACGATTAACGAGGAGGGAAAATTTGATTCTCAAGACAATCGAGGTCTTGAATCTCAGCTTAGTTGGATATATGTAAGTTTATTTAGTCTGCAGGGTTGTTCCTCATCAGAAAATATAAATGATCAGAAACTTTCTAGTATCCTTTAATGCTGCATGACTTGATCGGGACAGGGTTTCAACTAAATAATTCTACCAGTTGCCTAGTTGTGCAGGCACATTCATCACAAATGTCCTCTATTGATCTCCCTATGTACCCATTATGCACATCAGGTCTGTGAAGAAAAAAAATGGGCAGACGGACATTCCAAGAGATTGAAGAATATGGTAAGCAATCTCACCGTCTTGCTGCGTCGGTTGACGAGAAACACGAGCTCCGTGCGCCCGTTGGGATGCTCGCTATCCACGCCATCGCCACTGGACGGCGCCACAGTGGCATTCACATTCGCCGAGGAAGAATGCGACGACTCACCGTCCTTCTCGTGGCTCCCACTCACCGAGAGCTTCACATTCGCACCTTCAGGATGATGCTTGGGCTCGCCATTCTCGAACATGGAATGGTGATGGTGATGATGATGGTGATGCGTGGTCTCCTTATCAGCTGGAGCTTGGCCGTTGCTGCTCGCCTTGGCATTCTTGGGCGCCTTGGTGGTGGCGGGGGAGGGCGCCTTGTCGGCCGGGGTGGTCGTGGTGGACTCGGGTGGGACGAAGGCGCGTAGCTGAGACGCCAGGAATTGCGCCAGGAGCGCGATGTTGGTCGTGGCGCCGTGGGGACACTGGATTTGCTGGTTCGGCAGCATTGGCAACCGGCTCAGCAGCGCATTCGCGAAAGATTGAAAACCTCCAGTGGGAGCCGCAGCGGGCGTCGTCGTGGAGGAGCGATTGTTGCTCGTGGGCGCCGGTTGCTGCATGCGGTGCGAGCTTCGCACGAGCATGTTGGCAAGCTCGGCTGGCGATGGCGTGGGGACATTATTGTTGTAATGCTGTTGAACTCCAGTCGCTTTGGCACCACTGGCCATGGTGACTTTGCCATTGGGCCGCGGCGGGAGGCTGGCGCCCGCGACGTAGTCCGGATGAAACGAGCACCCATCCTGAAACGTCGACGGGAGCGAGGGTGAATCCGCCGTCGGAATGTTGATCTTCAACGCGCGCGACGGATCGGTACTGGAGGGGTTGGATTTCGGAGCAGTAGATCTGCATGCCGGAGGCTTGTACGGGGGGAACGTAAACTTGCTGTTGTCTGTGGCGACGAACTCGTTTCCAGGCGGATGAGCTACACCGTTGCGCACGTTGCCAGCGGCTATGGCGTTGCCAATTGGGGAGGCTTGGCCGTTGCTGGCGCCGTTGCTGCAGGGAACCGCGGCTGGTTTGTTGGAGGAGTTCACGACGGCAACTAATTGCTTGTCGCCCATGCAAATTATCACGTCGCCCAGCGTCGCGTCCACGTCCAGATCCTCTGGCTCGCTTCCATCACCGTACGCCAGCTGCAAGCAATATATTGTATCGTCTTCCTCGACGTACCCAAGCCGGCGCGCGTTTCGCTGCAAACACCAGAAATGAAAACGCAAATTATACACAATTGCGCTCTAAGATCGTCACCGTACTCTACCCTTCCTGCATGTCTACACAAAACGGCCTCTCCATAGCCACCCTTTCACGAAACACCAACAGTCAGACGCTACAACAACAATCACAACGAGCCTCAAACTGCAAAAGAGCCTCAAATTGCCAAAGAGCCTCAAATTGCAAACCGCTTAATCAAAATTACGAACCTGTATCGCAGCGGCGAACTCCTCCAGTGTCTCAGTTACATGGCGCGCCGAGCTCCACTGGCGCCCCCTCACAGAGACCGTGAACTTGACTTTCTCTACTAAACTTCCACTTCCATTTGCAGAAGGTTGATGAGTAGCAGCAGCAACCACCGAAGGGGAGTTTCCATTACCCACACTAACACTTCCCCCTGCACCGTCTCCCATAGCTACAAACCCAAAAACCTCTGAAAGATTTGAGCAAGCGCAAAGGGATACCAACAACAAGGAAACAAACACAAACTCTACAATTGCCAACAGTTACTCACCATTCATGCATGAATGACTGTTGGTTACTTGCACTACGCAATGAGTCAAAGAGAATTGAGAGACTACAGATGATCAGACAAAGGCGGAGGAGATGAGAGAGCAACCATGCAGCTGGAGCGTTTCAGACAAAGTTCTACAATTTAACGTGCTGGTTTGCATGGGCGCGCAGCCATCGCCCTCCCGGCCTTCCTTGCTTGTTGGCTCTTCATGCTCCCGCTGCCCGCTTTTGCCTGCCCGTCGCCTCGCACCGGCTCATCTTCCCCCTCGGTACATTACGGTTCCGCAACTCGTTGATTTCGCCCTTGATGTACCGCGCACGTAGACTTCAGGTTGTGTAACCGCATTCAAGGAGGTTTCACGGTTCGTCTTCCCGGAGGCGCCATTCGGTTGGGGCGTAACTTAACCCACCGGAGTTAAAAGTAACCCTTCATATGTGGTTGATGTTCTAGAATGTCCTTCCACTTCATTTTTTTCTTTTATTTTTTCCTTTTTCTTTTTTTTTATATTGCGTCTTCTTGCTTTGTTTGTCTTTTTTAATTTGTTTTTTCGGTTTTTTGTTTTGATTTTTGTCTTCTTTGTTTTGTCTTCTTTTGTTCTGTTTTAGATTTTTTGATATTTGAAGAAGAATATTTTAGTGTATAATCCATGTTAGTGTTTGTTTAGTGTTACTTAAGGATTTGTTTAGTGTTACATAAATTTCCAATGATGGCACGGATTTACCAATCACTGCCCATAATTATGACAGGTGACAAACATGCCGTGACATTAAGAATTGACATACGGTCATTAAGACAACATCACATTAGAAATTATGATAATGTCGCACGATTATTTCTTGGTAAAAAAAAATAACCACTGACACTTTACAACAATATCTCACCTACTAAATAATAGAAACTAACCATTGGTAGGTTGTGACAATGTCTCATGGTTAAAGTTGTTCTTTATTAGGAAAATCAAGCATTACTTACTATAAGAATTTTGGGCCCTCTTCAGTTTTCACCAATTTTATGTCAATTTTCATGAAAGACATTGACATTCATAGTCCCTACCCCTTGATAAATTGTTATTGTGAATAGTTAATTTTTAACTATTATGAACTTATCTTAGTCCTTCCACTTCTTTTTTTCTTTTCTTTTTTCCTTTTTTTATTTTTTATATGTCTTTTTATTTGTTTGTCTTTTTAGATTTGTCTTTTCGATTTTTGTTTTGATTTTTGTTTTGTTTTCTTTTGTCTTTTTTTGTATTCTTTTAGATTTTTTTGTTATTTGAAGAAGGATTGTTTAGTGTATAATTCATGTTAGTGTTTGTTTAGTGTTACACAAGGATTTGTTTAGTGTTACTCAAAGTTCCAATGATGGCACGGATTTACCAGTCACTGCCCATAATTATGATAGGTGACTAACTTGCCATGATGTGATGTTAAGAACTGACACACAATCATTGAGAACATCACATGACATTAAAAAATTTGTCTTCTTCTTCTTTTTTGTCTTCTTTTGTCTTATTTTAGATTTTTGTCATTCGAAGAAGGATTGTTTAGCGTATAATCCATGTTAGTGTTTGTTTAGTGTTACACAAGGATTTGTTTAGTGTTACTTAAAGTTCCAATGATGGCACGGATTTACCAGTCACTGCCCATAATTATGAGGTGACAAACCTCCCATGACATTAAGAACTGACACACAGTCATTAAGAGAACATCACATGACATTAAGAAATTTGTCTTCTTCTTCTTTTTTGTCTTCTTTTGTCTTATTTTAGATTTTTTGTTATTCGAAGAAGGATTGTTTAGTGTATAATCTATGTTAGTGTTTGTTTAGTGTTACATAAGGATTTGTTTAGTGTTACTTAAAGTTCCAAGAACGACTCAGATTTACCAGTCACTACCCATAATTATGAGGTGACAAACCTCCCATGACATTAAGAACTGACACACAGTCATTAAGAGAACATCACATGACATTAAGAAATTTGTCTTCTTCTTCTTTTTTGTCTTCATTTGTCTTATTTTAGACTTTTTGTTATTCGAAGAAGGATTGTTTGGTGTATAATCCATGTTAGTGTTTGTTTAGTGTTACTTAAAGTTCCAATGATGGCACGGATTTACGAGTCACTACCCGTAATTATGCAAGGTGACAAACCTGCCGTGACATTAAGAACTGACACACAGTCATGAAGACAACATTACATGACATTGAGAAATTGTGATAATGTTGCACGATTGTTTCTTGGTAAAAATAAAAATGACCACTAACACTTTAAAACAATATCTTTCACCTAGTGGTAGAAACTAACCATTGATAAGTTGTTACACTATCCCATGATTAAAGTTTTTCTTTATTAGGAAAATCAAGCATTAGTCACTATAAGAACTTTGAGCCCTATTTGACACAAAATTGTCAGTTTTCACCAATTTTATGTCAACTTTCATGAAAGACATTGACATTCATAGTCCCTACCCCTTAGTAACTTGTGATTGTGAATAGTTAATTTCTAACTACTATGAACTTATCTTAGTACTTGTGAATAGTTAATTTTTAAGATAACACTAAAAAAAATCATTAGCAAAACAATGAGTCCCCTAAGAGCCCTTTAGTTTTTGACATTGTTAAAATGTATTGAGCCTATGGCTGGATACATTCTCTATCTTGTAGGCCTTGTCTGACTATCTTGCAGGGGCCTCAAAGGACTAGTGTACAGGCCAAACTCACATTTAAAAACTGATTAGAAACGAAAACGTCGACTTTAAAGGTATTAGGCTTAAGATTAAAATACACAAACTCATCAGCATGGTAATTTGTACATGATTTACCATGACCAATAGACGATGAACACACAAAAGTGAGCCGTCATTGTAGTCAGACTTTTGGATGAGAAAAAAGTCGAGCCTCAATTGCAAACCGCTCGATGAAATTACGAACTTGTATGGCAGCGGCAAACTCCTCCAGCGTCTCGCTCACATGGCCCGCCGAGCTCCACTAGCGGCCTCTCACAGACACAGTAAACTTCACTTTCTCTATTGAACCTCTATTTGCAGAAGGTTGATGAGCAACAACAACCACCACCGAGGGAGAATTCTCATTTCCTACACTAACGCTTCCCCTTGCGCCGTCTTCCATAGCTACAAACCCGGGGGCAAAGACAAAAACCTCTGGGATGATTTGAGCGAGCGCAAATGGATACCAACAACAAAACAAACAAAAACTCTTACTACAACAATGATGACTAGGATTTACCAGTCAATGCACATATTATGATAACATCCCATGACATTTTTAATCTTTTTTATTTGTCTTTTCGATTTTTGTTTAGATTTTTGTCTTCTTATTTAGTTTTCTTTTGTCTTAATTTAGATTTTCTATCATTTGAAAAAGGATATTTTAGTGTATAATCCATGTCTTACTTACAGCTCCAATGATGACTCGGATTTACCAGTCACTACACACAATAAGAAAAGGTCACAAACCTCTCACCATTTTTGGCAAAAACTGATAGTCATTGAGATAACATGCCATGACATTACAAACTGGCACACAGTCATTAAGACTAACATCCCACGACATTAAGAAATTATGATAATGTCGCATGATTGTCTTTTGGCAAAAATAAAAATGACTACTAACACTTTAAAACAACATCCCACCTATTGGTAGAAACTAACCATTGATAGGTTGTGACAATATCCCATGATTAAAGTTGTTCTTTATTAGGAAAATCAAGCATTACTTACTATAAGAATTGTAGGCCCTATTTGACACAAAACTATTAGATTTCATCAATTTTATGTCAACTTTCATGAAAGACATTGACATTCATAGTCTCTACCCCTTAGTAACTTGTGATTGTGAATAGTTAATTTTTAACTATTATGAACTTATCTTAGTAATTCTAAATAGACACTGTTAAAATGTATTGAGTCTAAGGGTGGGTACATTCTCTATCTTAGAAGCCTTGTCTGACTATCTTCGAGGCGCCTCAAAGGACTAGTGTACAGGCCAAACTCACATTAAAAACTGATTAGAAATGAAAACGTCGACCTCAAAGGTACTAGGCTCAAGGTTAAAAAACACAAACTCATCAATATGGTAATTTGTATATGATTTACCATGACCAATGGGGGATGAACACACAAAAGTGAGACATCATTGTAGTAAGACCTTTAGGTGAGGGAAAGTAGGTTGCCACATTTCCCATATACCGAAGTACAAACTTAAACATTTTTTGGCATTTTTTGAAAGGGGTCTCTAGGAGGCATCTCCAAAGTTCATTATTTTGCTAATGATTCTATTTGGGTGCAAGTTCAAAGAACAAAATTGTAACTTCTTTGGTTTCTTTAGGATTCAAAAATGTGTATAAACATATACTATTGGTTTAATGTGTATTTAAAATTTTGGATATATCAAAAGTAAAACACAATACGTAAAATAGAATATTGTGCTTTTACTTTCAAAGTAAAAAATTAGAGTTTGGAGCATAACTTAACCCACCAAAGTTAAAAGTAACTCTTTGTGGTGGATGTTCTAGAATGTCCTTCTACTTCTTTTCTCTTTTTTTCTTCTTTTTTTGTTTTATTTTTTATATTGTGTTTTTTTATTTGTCTTTTCATTTTTGTTTTGATTTTTATCTTCTTTGTTTTTGTCTTCTTTTGTATTCTTTTGTCTTCTTTAGATTTTTTGTTATTTGAAAAAGGATTGTTTAGTGTATAATCCATGTGTTATTTAAATTTCCAATGATGACTCGGATTTACCAGTCACTGTACATAATAGTGAAAGGTGACAAACCTCCTACCATTTTTGGCAAAAACAAACAGTCATTGAGACAACATTCATGACACTTGTCCCACCCTTTTTGGCAAAAACTGACAGTCATTGAGACAACATCCATGACATTAAGAACTGACAGTCACTAAGACAACATCCATGACATTAAGAACTCACAGTCACTGAGAAAACATCCCATGACATTAACCCCTAAAGGACCACGAGGCCACCACGTGGCTTCGGGAATTAGAAAGTGAGGAATTTTGAGTTGTTGGACCGTGAATCGTTAAGTGAGCAACAAAGAGACCCTGGTTCTTTTTGAGAGCTGAATCCGTGTGTACTTCTTGATCAAAATTTTATGCAGTGTGCAATTTTTGGTGATTTTTTTGAGCTGCAACGAGGTTATTTGGGCGTCACTTGAGACCCTCATATCTTTCTCCTCACACCTCCAAATTATTTGAAATTTTTAGCACATGTTCAAAATAATGATCACTGTGCATGGTAAAAAATTCAGAACTTTTGGAGCACTTTTGGTCAATCCGATTTCAGCATATGTACAAAATACCCTAAACAAGTTCCATCAATCTTCTCAACGGTGGCATTTTTTCAAAAAGTGTGCGATCTTGTTGATCCTTTTTTCATACAAAAGGTATGTAAGTCTTCTTTAATTTCAACGGTGCCGATCGTCAAAATTAACCCACACCAATGAGGAATTGAGCTTGTTATAAGAGCTAGTCAAGAAAACAAGAGCTAAGCCAAAAAACCCGTCGGTCCTTTAGGGGTTAACCCCTAAAATACCGGAGTGTTTTTCTTCCAAAAACACTCCAATACTGCCATTTTTACTCCCCCATGCAAAAAATCCAAAAAAAAATTATTTTTTACCTTCTAACCGCAAGATCTTGTCTTGAACTATTTGAAAAACATACACAACAAATTTCATTGATTTGGACCGCATGGATTGCTAAATAATTGCGTTTGATGGAAAAAAACACCCCCAAAAAACACATGCCCGGAAATTTCAGATGCGTTTGACCATGGCTACATCAAAAAATCCTCTCTATCAAAACCTGTCGCACTTCACTTTCACATTCTATATGATGTTATTTAGTTGTGTAACAATTTTTGTTGCATTTGGAGATATTTAGGATGTTGAAGAACACCTTGCACTTGTTGGGGGTTAAAAGTTCAGAAAAGACTATATGTTTTTGGAACTGCAATATTTTTGACTTTCTTTATTTAAAATACAAATCCGAGCGGTGAAACACAAGTACATTCCACCCTCTATAGAATGGCGAAAAAAAATTTGAAAAAAATTAAATCTTGAAGTTTTAGAAGACATGTAGCACATTTTTTAAGAATTTTGGGGGTTAGGGGGGAAATAAAGGGTGGAGGAAGGGAATTGAAGTGCCAACCCATTCCAATGTTCATGACCCGACTAAATCTCAAGGTGTATTGCCACATGGCAGTCCCTCATTGAATGATTTTAATTTTTTTAATTTTAATTTTTTTAAATGATTGTAATTTTCAAAAATTTAAATAATATATTATAATTATAAAATTGAGTTTTTAGTTTAAAATAATATTTTTTAATTTAAAATAATAAATTTCAGTTTAAAATAATATTTATTATTTATAAAAAAAATTAAATTTTTTTTAAATAATTTTTTTTAATTATAAAAATAATGTTTTTAAATTTTTTGAATGAGTTTGGAAAATGGGGTGGTCTTATCCCCCCACAAGCCACCCCATTTTCCACACACCACCCATCTTGTTGCCCCTCCTAAAATTCAACTATTTCTCTACTGCCATGCTGCCCTTTCTCCCGAAAAAAACACATTTCCCCTCATAACTTTCACATCCGGTGTCGGAATTCCAAGAAAAAAAGAACCCCCATTTTCGTGGCACATTGGGGAAACTACTATTAAATTTCCTTCAAAGTTTGATTAAAAACGTGTTCACCGGAACCTACCCAATTCTCTAAATATCCAAGTTAGAACACTTGGTCCTTTAGGGGTTAAGAACTAACACAATCCTTAGGACAACATCCCATGGCATTTAAAATTATGATTATATCGCATGATTGTTTTTTGGTAAAAATAAAATTGACTACTAATAGGTAGAAACAAACCATTGATAAGTTGTGACACTATCCTATGATTAAAGTTGTTCTTTATTAGGAAAATGAAGCATTGGCCACTAAAAGAACTTTGAGCCCTACTTGACACAAAATTGTCAGTTTTCACCAATTTTATGTCAACTTTCATAAAAGACATTGACATTCATAGTCCCTACCCCTTAGTAACTTGTGATTGTGAATAGTTAATTTCTAACTACTATGAACTTATCTTAGTAATTGTGAATATTTAATTTTTAAAATAATGCTAAAAATATCATTAGTCCTCTAAGAGCCTTTTAGTTTTTGACAAGTGTTGTTAAAATGTATTGAACTTAGTGCTGGATACATTTTCTATGTTGCAGGCCTTGTCTAACTATCTTGCACGCGCCTCAAAGTACTAGTGTAGAGGCCAAACCCACATCAACCCTTAAACGTCAAGAAGGCCTGAACGGGGCAACCCGGAAAGAATCTAAATTTTTTGGCCAAAAAAAAAAAAAAAAAAAAAGAAAGGGCAAAAACGGCTCTGCAGTGCACTGCTGACTTGCACTGTAGCACTGTAGCTCTGCGGCACTGCTGAACTTCAGCTGCCCCAACCTCAAAACTTGTTCAATTTGATAACTTTGATTGCTCAACAACGATTCCACAATCTCTCAAATGAGGCGAAAATTTGGAATCTAGATCGCTTTTTTAGTAGCTTTCCAACGCAACAAGTCTCGCTTGATTTGGTTGAGAAATGAAACTTTTTTCTCCAATTATTCCTTTATACCAAGCCCGTGGGGCTTGCTTTGACGTTTAAGGGTTAAAAAACTAATTAGAAACGAAAACGTTGACCTCAAAGGTACTAGGCTCAAGGTTAAAATACACAAACTCATCAACATGGTAGTTTGTACATGATTTACCATGACAATGGAGGATGAACAGGCAAAAGTGAGCGGTCATTGTAGTCAGACTTTTGGGTGAGGGAAAATAGGTTGCAACATTTCCCATATCCCCAAGTACAAACTAAAACATTTATTGGAGTTCTTTGAAAGGAGTCTCTAGGGGACATCTCTAGGGTTCATTGTTTTGCTAATGATTCTGTTTGGATGCAAGTTCAAAGGCCAAAATTGTAACTTCTTTGGTTTCTTTAGGATTCAAAAATGTGTATAAATATATAATATTGGTTTAATGTGTATTTAAAAATTTGGATATATCAAGAGTAAAACACAAAACGTAAAATAGAATATTGTGCTTTTATTTTCAAAGTAAAAAAGTAGAGGTAAATTTAGTTTCTAAACAATTGCATTTTCAATCTTAACCCCTAAAGGAACAAAGGGGGGATTGTGAGATAATTTCAATTAAATTTTAGGGTTTAAAAATGATTTTTGGAGTAAACATAAATGTGATTTTCAAAATTTCAATTGTAGGATTCTCAATAAGAGAAGGTAGTTATTGCTCTAAAAATATCATACATCTATCCAATGTGCCAATCTTGAGAAATTTGAGTTTAATCGTTTGGTTTGTCAAAAAAAAAATCAGTCATGGTTCATTCAAGTTCACTCACCTTACTAAATAAATTGAAATGATGGCCTTCTTTTGCAACATAGGAGATATACAACATGACAATGGGTGTGCAAAAAAGTGAAGAATAATGAAACTTCTAGTGATTTATGGTGGACCTTGTAATGGTCGTGGATAGCACAAATTACTACTCCTTTTGCATGAATTGACCCCAAATGAGAAGGTGGAGATGGTCAACCCATCGGAGTTAAAAGTAACTTCACATGTAGTGGATGTTCTAGAATGTCCTTCCACTTCTTATTTCTTTTTTTTCTGTTTTTTTCTTTTTCTAATATTGTATCTTTTTATTTTTTTGTCTTTTTTATTTGTCTTTTCATTTTTTGTTTTGATTTTTGTCTTTTTTTTTCTTCTTTTGTCTTTTTTTTAAAAAATTGTCATTTTAAAAAGGATTGTTTAGTGTATAATCCATGTGTTACTTAAAGCTCCAATGATGACTCATATTTACTAGACAATGCAAAAAAAATGAAAGGTGACAAACCTCCCATTTACTAAACAACCTCACATTTAAGTTACTAAACAGTGCATATAATAATGAAAGGTAAGCGACAAACCTCCTATTTACTAAACAGTGCACATAAGAATGAAAGGTGACAAACCTCCCACGATTTTTGGCAAAAACTGACACAAGCATTAAGACAACATCCTACGACATTAAAAAATTATGATAATATCCTATGAATGTTTTTTGGTTAAATAAAAATGACCACTAACATGTTAAAACAATATCCCTCCTATTGGTTAAAACTAACCATTGATACATTGTGACAATATCCGATGATTAAAGTTGTTCTTCACTAGGAAATTCAAGCATTACTCATTTTAAGAACTTTGGGCCCTATTTGACACAAAACTGTGAGTTTTGACCAATTTTATGTCAATTTTCATGAAAGACATTGACATTCATAGTCCCTACCCCTTAGTAGCTTGTGATTGACATAAAGTTTGGTACTTTGTCCTTTCTTGTCAACTACAATTTACCTAGCAAATGGAAAAATGGTTTTGTAACGTTTGTGGTCATCCATCATGGATTTGACATCTCATCCAACACAAATTTCATCCAATCATAAACTTGGAGGCTAATGAATGTTATGACTGGTGTGACTTTTGAGGAAGCCCCTTGACAACGTAGATAGCTCTCTCCTGAATGCAAAAAAAAAACAATGAATTTCCACTCCAATTTTTTTGAAAGTTAGCTATTTCTTAATGGGGTGTATCTTCACATTAACCAAGATTTCAATTGGCGATCTATAATATCCTACAAAATCTTGTTTTGTTTATAGGTACAAACTAAACATTGAAACATTACAACAATATCCCACTAAATATGGCTTACTAGTACAAACGAGACACTATCACATTACGACAATATGCCAATAAATCTTATTTATTGGCAAAAACTGGCTACTAATACATTACGACAATATCGCACCTGTTAGTACTCTGGTAGAAACTAATCACTAATTCATCAGGACAATATTCTGAGATTAAAGTTATTGCTTATTAGCAAAATTAAGTACTATTGAGCAATGACACATTTTGACAATATTGTATGGTTGCACAACTTACTGAGTATCACAATTACTTATTACTAAATTAAACAATGACCACGATTGTATTACTTACTTATTGTCACAATCACAAGGGTCCCAAAAAAATTTGCTAGGGTAAAAAGTGGATGGTTTAGACTCATTCTTTACACCATTTAGCACTATGTCCAAAAGTGTAGATTGGGAGTGGGCGTAAAACTTTGAATCCCTTTTTGGAACCTTTACCGGGTAAAACATGATTTACAAGGATAAAATCATGGTGCTTTTGATTGGGATGGAGGCAAAAAAATTGCCCGTTAGTAAAAATCCCTTATTTTTACCCCCACCTCAAGTTTGGACCCGGGGTCAAATTGCTTAGAATCCTTAGTTTTCAAAATGAAGACAAGATCCACCAATTATTATTTTTTATTTGATAATAGTTAACATGCTAGACTTTCTTTTATTGTGTTAGTATTAATCATGTTACTAAACTACCATATATATGTTAAATTATTAAACATATTGTACCCAATCATCTATTATGGAACAGAGGGAGTATTGAAAAAATTTGCTAGACAGTCACCAAATTCCTTATTAGGTTTATGTCCTAAAATAGTCTTTAGAAGGAAAGAATAGAAAGGACAAGTGTCATAATACTAGTGATGGGTATGTGGCATCACATGTGTGGAGATAGTGATTTTCCTTTTTGGTTAAATGCCACAAGATGGGAAGTTTGTATAGTGGTTTGAAAATGCCCAATAGGGACTCTCCGGTTGTTGTGGGATTAGTGTAACTTGCTAAACAATCCTCTTGTCTACTATGCAATGAATGGGGATAATCAATGTCTAATTACAAATCGACTGATCAAAATTGGCACAATTTTCAATCTTTGAGAAAAAAAAATTGATAAATTCTTATTCCCTCTATTTCAAAATAGAAAGCACCTTTGATTTCTTAATTTATTTATATTTCATCATGTATTTGTATTCTTTTTGTCTTCATATTTATTCATTAATTTGTATGTCACAAATGGAATTCAATGATCTCAAAACCACTTTATGACATTTAGAACATTATGCGACCTCCCACATAAATGCTATCTGCTTTTGCTACCCACTGCATACAATACTCACGACACCTATATAATATCTGGCAATACCCTTGATATATTAAGGTAATACCATGATGATGTCCGCGGATATCACCTCATGAAGTTGCTACATATTTATATCATGATGAGTATTCTTGCTACATTTCGATTTCTTTTTCATTAACTTTATTTGTGTGTTTAGCGGTCCATTCTTTTGGGCAGAAATCCAGCTAATTTTTAGCCAGTTTTGAGATCACTGATGGATTTGCCAGATTTTATTTTGGCTGTTATGCAGTCACGGATGCATGTCGAGGAGTCATAGGGACACCCACCGTACTTGGAATATGCTGGACGCAAGATGCAGAGGGCTCCTATTGATTGACATGCACACAACGGCTTTCAAAACCGGACAATATGCAATGGCATTTCCAATTGTGAGCACATTCAACATGGCGAGGCGGAACCACCCGCTACACCTGCGGCTTCTTGTAGGGACGAAAAGTGCAGCTGTTTGTGGTGTGGGTGGACGACGATACCACCACTCCGGTGCTCTTTCGGCCGTGTGTGCAATGCGTGTGGCCCGTCGGCCGCCAAGGCTTTTATCTTGTCGAAGACGGAAAAGCTCCCACTCTCTATCACCCATGGCTTGGAGGAGGCTCCAAGCTCCCTCGCTCCGTCGCTAGCTCCCGCCTTAGCTCCCTAATCACTGCTCTGTCTCATTCTCCTTTCACTACAAAGAGAAGGCGTCGCTTTTCACTCGAAGGTGAGTCAAACAACACCATTTCGCACTCACTGCCCAAGCGTCAAGACTTGGTGAGTTCGACAAGCGTGTGGTGTTTTTCTTTTGGAATGGAGAGTATGAAAAATGACGTGTATTATATTCTAATTAGTTGGGATTCTTGAAATTGATGTAAAAACCAACAAATCTAAACAAATCCCTCTGTCCCAAAATGAAATCGTGTTTTCCTTAGTGCTGTAGAGTGGATATCCGCATTTCTATTTGGGGCAGAGAGAATATTAGAATAGACGGTTCAACTATTGCTTGTTATTCTCAAATACTCTCCAAATCTTATTTTCCATCGATGGGGCTTTTCTATTCTTGTCACTATTCCATTTTGGTGGATATGCTAAAAATAAACATTTGAGTTGGAAATGTAAAATAGTTGAAGAATCACAAAGTCAATAGCTTGAGTGACGAATATATAAGGAAATCTCTAAAAATTCATAACTTAGTCATACAATATTTGAATAATATAAATCTTGTTTTGTTTACTAGTAGAAACCAAAAAATGACACACTATTATGTACAACAATATCCTACTAAAGATGGCTTACTAATAGAAACCAAACACTAATACAATACAACAATATCGCACTAAATCTTACTTATTGGCAAAAATCCGCTACTAACACATCATGACAATATTTAACCTATTGGTACTCTAGTAGAAACTAATCACTAATGCATTAGGACAATGTCGAGGACAATATTCCACAATTAAAGCTATCAAATTTTTATTAGCAAAATTGAGCACTATTGAGTAGTGACACATTTTCGAGCACATTTTAACAATATTGTATAGTTACACAGCTTACTTAGTAGCATATATAATCACTTATCACTAAAACAATGGCCATGATTGTATTAAATATTTTGACAATATTCTATGTTACAATGCACACTTGTTTATTCATCATTCTAGGCAAAGATTTGAAATTTAAACATATGAAAGGCTATTGTTAATCATGCTCACCACAATCATATGCAGTGAAGTTATTATTGTTGTTTCATTTATTTATTTTTTCTTAATTTTACTTAAAACTCCACAACTTTTACACATAATTTTGCAACAATGGTGACGTGGCTCCTATCTCCTTGAAAAGGTTGTGGTAGATAGGGATTATGTCCACATCTATGCTTCTGCAGTGACATCATGAAGGTAAAAGTGAGCAATTTCTATGCCAAGTTGGTACAAAATCATTTACTATGCACGTTATTATGGCAACCTTAATTGAAACTATATCGTAATTGTATAGTCAAGCGTCATAGAAAGATGTATAGATTCAAGCAAACGAATTAATACAGTGACATTGCAACTAGAAGTCTTGAATTTAATATAGATACTATATTTATATAAAACTAGATATAGATATATTGTTTTTTCTACTCATGCCAAAGTCATTCAATATTAAAAACTTGACTGGGTAGCTCTTATGCGAATAAAATCAAAATTGCAAACAAAATGGAGAAAATTATTGCACACATTTTTTGTACTTTTAGTGAGATATAACACAGTATTTACTTGTTTGATTATGCAAAAATTGCATTATAATACTTGTAAACATAAATGACAGCTCGTATGAATTTTATTTTTTAAAATTGCAAATTGAAGGGTAGAAGCTCTTTATTGTTACATAAAGAATTTTTTTGTTTATTTCATGTGCCAAAATTTATTTAAAGTTTTACTCTTACCAGAGCCACATTATATCAAAAAGAAAAGTTACATCTCCATTGAGGCTAGATAAAAGTGAAATGGTAAATTAAGGGGATAAAGCAACAATGTACAAGATGAGTTCACAATTATTTCTTTTCTATAAAATCTGAAGCCTACACTTGTTGAAAATGAAGTTCAAAAACACTAATTGATGAAATTATAAAGTGTCACCTACATCAAATTGTTATCTTCATACTTAGTAAACTTAGTAGGGCAACTATTCTAGGCTTTGTTTCTAAATCTTGTTTATAATAATTCTTTATATTTGAGTATGAATTATATAATTCCTCATATTCTTGGTACAAATGGAAAACTCTTAATGAAGAAGGGTGTATATAGTTTATTACGTTGCGTTTGAACATACAATGTGAAAGTCATAGATTTTTAATCGAATTTTGATGAATTTAATTAAATTATAAAAATGATATATGGGAGTTTTTGATGTCATTATTGGCATCTTTAAAAAGTTCTCAGCAAGTAGGGGGCACCAAAATTGTTTTGTAGCTTTTGAACATAATTATGGTTTGAAATTTATGATTTGAAATTTTAATTTTCTCACCATAAATTGAATTAAATTATAGATAAATTCTTTTTAAAAGCAAAAGCATGGGGAATGCATAGGAGCTTGGAAACGCATAGAAAGCACGAGGAATATAGGGAGCACACGGGATATGTGGACATTTAGGCCAATGGCACAGAGTCACACTAGAAAGAAGACCAAAATTTTGTATAAATCCATATATTAATAGCTTTAGATTTTAAAATTTAATGTTAGAAATCACCTTAGTTCCTTCATTAGAGAAATAATGAGTTTCAGAGAAGGTCCCTAGGAGTATCATGTATAGTCTAACTTATTTATTCATAAAGGACCTTCCTTGAACTAAAACGTGATTAAAAGTAAATTTAAGTTTTTTTATTTTATTTTACTCCAACCATATGATCTTCAAACTAACTTTAAATATGAATAGTAAACCAAAATTCTTTTGCTCAAAATACATCATTAGTGAGATTGTACCATCTAAAGTTGGTTGTTTTGTTTTTGCTCCTAGTACCTTGGGGGCAATTTTATCTAAGATGATTGAAACCAGTACTTTAGACTTCAATTTTGAGAGAAATAATATTGTACACTTTTGATTACATATGAGATGACCTACATTAGTGCAAAAGTGGAGATGATGAGTAAATATTCACACATTGACACCCGTATTATAATAGAATATGTTCCATTTTGAGGGCCTCCCTAAAGCAATGAAGCCCCAAGGGCGAAAACCCGAGGGAGTGATAAAGCATCAGGGACCGTCCAGGGGATGGGGCTTCCCCAAATGTAAAGTTTCATTCAAAATTTTTCATCGCTCTAACCTTCAACAACAAGATGTGTGCCCGAAAAATTCTTTGATCGCAACAACAAGATCTATCCATCCTAAGAGGTGGGATAGAATACAAATGAATTTTTTACCAAGTCTTTACGTATTGTTTATATTTTATCAAATTTGTAAACAAAGCCATTCTTTTTGTCGTGACATTTTTAAGCAATAGGATATTCCACCACTTACTGCTTGGTTGACTTTTTACTAATACATTAACTTTGGTTGGAATATGGAGTGAAAAATGAACTTACCATTACATGATGGAATTTAGTAGAAGTCAAGCAAGTAAGACAAACTTAAGATGTGAAAACAAAGAGCATCTAAGAGCATCGAAGAAAAATTTGAAAACTTTTTGAGTACAGAATCTAAGGCTTAACCTCTAAAAGCCCAAGGGGTATTGGACAAAACATAAATGTATTATAATATGTGCCTTCTATAGGTTCAACAAAGTTTGCTTCAATAAACAAAATGTACAACATCATCCCTACAAATTATCCATACAGTCAAATTTCCAGAAAAGACTTTAGATATTTTTTAATGAATTTAAAAGCATTAACCTCTGAAAAATTGTATAAATTATAATTTTTACTTTTAGAGTTAAAAATTCAGCATAATTAGTCAAAATTGGTTTATCTATTGTAAACTTTAAAAAAAATAAAAAATAATGAAGGGAACATCATTACATCAAATTTTACAACACTAAAACAATGTTGAGACGATCCACTTTGAAAAATTCTCCCCGATAGAGTTTAACCCTAAACGTCCGAACGTGCCTTGGCGACCAATAGAATACGTTGTATTTTGATTGTATTTGGAATGAATCCACACCTTTAATGTGTTTGAGGTCAAAGAAAAGTTGAAATTTAGATCAATGCGGTTCTAGTGAGCTACTGAGATTCCAATTTAGAGTTTCTTGTTGGTAGAAAATCCCAATTGTACGATAGCGTATATACTATCCCCATGGGACGTTTAGGGGTTAACCCCTAAACGTCCTATGGGGATAGTATATACGCTATCGTACAATCAGGATTTTTTTACCAACAAGAAACTTTAAATTGCGATCTCAATAGCTCACTAGAACCGCATTGATCTAAATTTAAACTTCTCTTTTGACCTCAAACCCATTAAAGGTGTGGATTCATTCCGAATAAAAACAAAATACACCGTATTCTACTAGTCACCACGACACGTTCAAACGTTTAGGGGTTAACTCATATTGAGATAATTCAAATTACCCTAAACCCTAAACTTAGTTTAGTATTTCAAAATATGATTTACCTTTTCAAAAAAAATATTATTTTTGTTCCGGGGCAGCGACCAAAAATTACGGTCACCCTAGTGCAAAAAAGATTCCGCTACTGCCCGCTGGCCAAGTCGTCTTCCTCATCACGCCTGACGCGGCCCTTCATCGCCATCTAACGGACGAAACCATCGTCGTCGTCGTCGCAGAAACACCGAGGAATCAATCAACGCAGTGAGGACATTGGAAGCTCCGGATTCACCGTCGTCGCAGAATAGTTACCCACAATAGCGCACCCACACGCCCGCTTACAGCACATTAAAAGCCCATTGCAACAAGGATAAGTTTACTGGCTGAAACAACAAACAAGTGGGGACTGAGACGATTGATGCTCCGCGACCTCCCTCCTTACCTTTTGTCCGCTTTTCGATTCTCACTTACGTCACGGATCGTAGCCACTTTCATTGGTCCGAGGTGAGCTGATTCCCCGCCATTAATGCGCATTGGACTCACACCACTACAATGCGTGGACTACGATGATGTCGGTTTTCTGTCTCTGTGATTTCGGTGTAGATCTTCGCTCGCGTCTCTTTCCTTTCATTTTCGTGGGTTTAGTGAACCAGTTTGCTTTCGAAAGATTGATGTAGGCAAGGGCATTGTTGAAACCCTAGTGTTTTGGTGTCGTAAGGTAGAGTATACTCTTTCGAAGCCAATATGTGAGATCAGTTCTGTAATAGCGTTTGAGTTTTTTGTTGCAACGGTAGCGATTATACTGGTGAGGTAAAACCCTATTTTTTTATTTATTGTCAAATGTAAGAGGATATTCTTTTAAGCATGTTAACCAATATGTAGGAGTGTGCTCTCATTTTTAACCAATATGTTGCGAGAAGCGTTTGAATTTGTTGCAAGGGTAGCGATTATTATACTGGAGAGGTATATTATTGGAAAGGGCATTATTGAAACCCTATTCTGACTTTGTCAAATCCAAGAGGATATTCTTTTAAGCATTTTAACCAATGGAGAGATCTTTGATTCAGGCGTTTTCAATGTTGATGGGATAGTAGACAAGCCAAAAGGTCAGTGGTTATAGACGAATTGAAGGTCACGGGATCAGGTCCCTAATGGTTTTAGCATTTTTCTGTTTCTTGGTTTGGTTTGCTGCTCTTGGCTTGAAGTTTATAGCACGGTCTTAGGGTTCCGGTATTCATAACTGTCTTAACTGATTAGTTACGTTTCTCTTTTCATGTAGAGTTAGGTACCGAAGACTTAGTTTTTCGTTAAACGTCGTAGCACTGTGAGTATTGTGCATCACAGCGGAGGTAGCTAATCCACAGAAAGTGAGCCTGCTGTTTTGCTTATTGCTTTTTTACTTCCTCCAGCTGTAATTATAGGAATTGGGATAGTTTTAATTTTTTTTAGCAATTGCAGGGGATTCATGTTCAGTAAACTCAATACACAATTGTTATGTTGAGTTTTGTGTCTTTTTAGGGTTAAGTGGGATGCCTGTTTGGAGCTCGATCTTGTGAGTATTGTCGTGTTTTTCATATGGAGACTTTCATTTGTCCAATTTGACCAGGACATGTCACTGATTCTTGTGATATACAAGTTGGCTTTTATTGTTTGAGCTCTGACCATTGATCACTCGTGTGTTGTGGAGCAGATTTGGTAGCAGAATGTGTGTAGATAGTTGACGATGGAGGAAGAAGACGGGGTGGCTTACAGGCGCGGGTCTGCAATGGGGAATGATACGCTGGCATTGAATTATACGCAAGTGTCCGAGGCTGGGAGTGTAGATCTTGTGGGGAGGCTGAAGACCTTGAGTTCGGGACGTAAGAAGCTGATGACGAAGTACTTCAATCTGGACGACATAGAGAGCGGGCCACTGTTGTCTGAGTATTTTGCAGTGTCACTGGCGTTCGTGGCGTTGGGCGCCATGATCCGCGAAGCGAATGTGCGAATGCGAAGAAAGGACAAAGAGAACAACTCGGACGGGGTGTCACCGAAGCTGCAAAGGATGGCACTGGACTCCATGCTCAAGTCCGCCATGGAGAGACTGCGAGGCCTGGCGCACCGGACGCAGACCCTGGAAGACAAAGTGCAGGACAGGTCGTACATGGAAGCTGCGTTTCAGTTCGAGAGGCTGGAGTTTCTGAAGAGGATCAGTGGCCTGGAGGCCACCATTGCGAAGCACGGGGAGGTCGAGGCCGGCTGGCGCAGGGAGAAGGAGGACCTGATCAAACGCATTGCAGAGGTCGATGCGCAGAGAGGCTACTTCTTCAAGAAAATGGCGGAGGCGGAAAGCTCCTTGGCAGATCTGCAGCGGCTTCGTATGGAAGACGGAAAAGCGAACGCGAAACTGGTGGAAATCTATGCCAGCAGAGAGCAGTCTTGGAAAGTCGAACGAATCAAGATGCGCCATGACATTGAACTCTTGAAGGAGCTCAGTAAACTCCACCCCACGCAGTCTCAAATGAAGTCTCAGTCGCCTCGTTCCTATGATGCAGCTGCTGAAGCTTCCAAAATGCGAAACTTGAAACGTCGAGCTAAGGAGATGGCCAGAGACAAGGTGGTCAACGAGAGAGAGTTGTCTGTTCTCGTCGGCGTCGATCGAACTCCCAAATCCGAAGTGGATTCAAGTAAGTTGCTGTCATCACCAACATCATGTGCTTGACAATGATCTCAAAACTGGCTAAAATTAGCTGGATTTCTACCAAAACAATGGGGCTGCTAAACATACAAAGAAAGAAAATGAATTTTTTTTGGAAATGTAGCGGGAATGCTCATCATGATATAAATATGTAGCAACTTCATGAGGTGATATCTGCGGATATCATCATGGTATCACCTTAATATATCAAGGGTATTGCCGGACATTATAGAGGTATCGTGAGTATTGTATGCACTGGGTAGCAAAAGTAGTTACCATTTATGTGGGATGTCGCATAATGTTCTAAATGTCATAAAGTGGTTCTGAGATCACTGGTGCTTGAGAACATGAGGTTCACTGAGATTCAACAACTTATAATCCATGGTAGATGCACATAATTTCAACCCTCTGAGAGGCCTTATGTTTTTAAGCAGGTCACATGGGGACTTTCTGACCAACACATGCAGTGATCTTCTCTGATTCTGATGATATAAAGTTTGGCCTCATCTGAAATATATTTTTCACACATTTTCGATCTAGTTGGTTGATTTCGAATCATGAATCCTTGGTCCTTTAGGGGTTAAGGAGAGATATCAATGAAGCATTTACTTCCCAATGTTTTCTGGCATTTGGATTGCTGCTGTTTAACCAGGAAGCCCGAATTGAGCCTCATCTTTTTTTAGGATTTTTTTTTCGTCCAATTTTGTTGACTTTTTGACGAATGATCCTGGTGATCAATAAAAGATTTGGTCCCTATTTTTCCACAATATGATTCATTGTAAAACCGTGAATCCTTGGTCCGTTATGGGTTCATAGCTAAATGTGAAACCTGAAATGCAGGGTCTCCGAAGGAGTCTCCAGTGCCTGCTGATGACCGGAAGGATTCGGAATCAGCAGAGATGTCAGCAGCGCAGAACCAGGAAATGGAAGCGGAACTGGCAATTATTTTGAAGCGAGTGGGAGCGCTGAAGAGAAGGGGGACTTCGGGAAGTAAGCTTGATGAGCTTCTAAACGAAGCCAAAGGCAAACCAAAGCTGAAGCGCTTGGGGTCATTGGATCAAGCTCCGAAAGGCATGGTTATCGACGACACATTTCTCTGCCAGTCCAACAATGTGAAGGACGTGGAAGTTGACGAGGGTGCTAAAGACATTTGGCAAGCCATCGAGTTTCAAGAAGGTATGAATGTCCAGCGGCGCAATGGTCTTGTGGACAGATTGCCCAGAGAGCCATCTCGTATGAGTGTCTTCGATTCTACAGAGCTCATCCATGAAATTCTCACTAGTCCAGAGAAGAGTCCTCATGGATCTCCAGTTCGTATGAACCTCCTGGACACTTCCAACGTGGAGAATCCCCTCACTCCGGAGAGCGATATTCGCGAACGTACTTTCGAAGGCTCGCCTGCTGACAAAGCTCCAGATGTTGATGTTGCTGTAAATAGGACAGCTCGTAACGAGGTTGATGAAGAAGGTGATTGGGAAGTGTTTGTTCTTCCCAACACGCCGGAGAATCCCAATGGCCAAAGTACGACTTCTGAAGATAGAACTCCAGACAATAGTGGCGCAGTAAATAGTTGTTATTTGTCTCCAGTTCGTAGTAAGATTCAACCTCGGAACCTAGACGAAGCTGGCTGGGAAGAGTTTATTCTGGAGAGTCCCGAGAAGCAACATTCTATTGGTGCAGATTCTGAAGGTGCAGATCTCGACAGGGTAGCTTCTGTAAATAGTTATGTAGCTTCAGAGTTGATTGAGCCTCTGAGCCTAGATGAAGGTGGTTGGGAAGAGTTTGTTGAGGAGAAGCCTACTGTTACTACTACTAGTAATTCTTCAGAGAGCAATATTAGCCAACGTATATCCGCTTTTGCAGACCACGATGAAGCTGTGGACAGTATTTGGACTGTAGAGCCTGAAACTGTGAATCTAGACGAAGGTGGTTGGGTGGAATCAACAGAATTGGAATTCAAAGGCTACTCAACAATTTCACAACCCGGGAGCTCTGATGAAGAAGTTTCTGTTCATGATCCAGTTGGTGATCTTACCCCTGTTGATGATCTCGTTCAGTTCGAGGAAGAGATCAAGAGTGAAATTGTTGTAGAAGGCAAGGACAAGCTTGAGGAGCCTTCTTCTATAACTCAGGGACATCAAGTTGAAACCAAAGATTTAGCAATTCCTGATGATTCAGTTGAGCTGTCTGAGGAGGATGTCAAGAGTGAAATTATTGTGAGCGATCCCATTTCTTCCTCAGGTGCCGGCAGTGACCTCATTCAGGTGGATGATCATATGGACCAGCTGAATAGGGATATCTCTGAAGGCCGAAATGATGAAGTCATTGTGGATGAATTGAAGAGGACGGATGTTTCTGATGAAGTCATTGACAACTCACCAATCCCGAGCAGTGAGCTCCATCATCAAATAATACAAGACGATTCCAATAATTCGACTCAGCAGCTTGTGCCGGATGGAGCTAGTGTGGCAAGCCCTGAACGCAAACATCTGGAGTTGAATGGCGGCAGTTGATCCAGGTAATGAGTCCCTACAAAAGAACCCCTCAAGTTTGACAAAGTTTTTAATGTCAAGTTAACCCCTAAAGGACCAAGGGTTTATTTTTTTAAATGACAAATTCAAGTGATCATATTGTGAAAAATATAATTAAAATGAGACCAAATTTTGTATCATCGGAATCAGTGAAGAACCTCATAAGGTTCTTTTTAGTGGAGTCCACCCTTTTCAACAGTAGCACTGTAGACACTTCAACAATGTCTCACCACCCAACTTCTTTAGCTAGAGATGATGTGGACTTGCCATGATGATTCGGGATCTGCTACAGTGATTCAGGAATAGTGGCCAGATTCTAAGGTGTTGAAGAGAAGAGCTAAAGAACTTTATGATTGCATGTGTGAGTCAAAAATGAAATAAATTTGAACAAAAAGAAGTCCACATAAGACCTACTTAAAATGCTAGAATAAAATATGAGGCCGAATTTGGGCTTCTTGGTCCTTTAGGCATTAGATTCGTACAGTCCTCGTGTAATGGAGTTAAGTTAATTCTAGTGTAATAATTCAAATGGTGTTAATGTTATTGTGATGTTAGTGTTCTTGGAATTGACATGATTTTATATTTACAGCTATTCAGTTAACATTATCTCAATATTGAACTACTGTTCTGTGAGATTGATGTTAATTCGTCATTAATAACCTTTGTCAATCTAATAGGGGATCTTTGGAGATGCATTTGCCATTTCGAAAGAGGTAAAGAGCTGTCCTCTGTTTGTTACTCAATCTGGTTTCTTACTTTTTTTTGTATCTTTGTGTTCATTCAGGGTTGGCACAGCATGAGACATAATCTGAGCGTCAACCTCAGCATCTGCTACAATTTGGAGATATAAATGGCTGAGGTATAGATCAAGAACTAGTGTAGAACTTCTTGATTTTCCAGTTCCTCTAGTAGTGTATGTAGTAACACAGTTTATATAAGCTCAATTGTCAACTCTCACTTGTACCATAAAAAAGAGTTCTCGTCCTAACAACTGTGACCATTGAGTTAAGTAGTCTTCACTTTTTGGTGAGAAACTGATGACGAACTATACTGCATTACATTATGATTCAGCTGTTGAACAGTTCCATGTTCTGAAATTTTAACATTCTGTGTTGACCGTGTTTTTCCTCTTCTTGGTGATTAATGAAAGCCAGGAGGGTGTATGTCTTTCTAACTTTACGTGCTGCAGAACTAAGGCCGTCTCACCTTTACATTGATAACGTGGTTGAGCACCGGAATTTTCTGTTTTAAAGATATTATGCGCTGAATTCTTTTGTTTGGGCTTTCTACATTTGCAAGCTGTGATTGGGGTTCTGCTGCCGTTCATGAGAAGCTGTAGCAGTTACAATGGTTCCAGAAATAAAAATGAAATTGTTGTGCTAGGCCAGAATGTACTTTCATGTGAGACTGCACGTTATGAGGTCCCAAACATTTTGATGCAGACAAATATGCTCTATCGAAGAACTGCATTCTTCATTGTAATTTTTTTTCTCTGATTTTTGTTTTTGTTATGTGCAAATACATGGAAACAAGTAAAAGCCATGTCAAAGGCTGAAGGTAGCACCCAGGTAGAAACACCATAAACTGAGATACCCCCAGAAACCGAAATAACCCCAAGAACCACAGGTTGCTACTGAAATTGTGTTCTATCTTAGCTTGACCTTCAACCGTTTTTTTGGGAGATTTGTGTTAACCAATTCACTTCTTACGTTTGCTCTGTTTGGGGCAGAGTGGTGGGGTAGTCCATGTATCGATTTTAGGGTTAGCCTGTTATCAGTTTAACCCTTAAACGTCAAGAGACCCTGGGTGGGGCAGCCCGGAAGGCATCTAAATTTTTGGAGGGAAAAAAAAAAAAAGGGAAAACGAAAAAAATGAAAACACAGCTTTGTTGGCGAGCACTGTAGCACTGTGGCACTTTTCAAAAAACAACTGCAACTACCCCAACCTCAACTCTTGCTCATTATAATAACTTTGATTGCTTCCACAATCTCCCAAATGAGGCGCAAATTTGGAATCTAGATCGCTAGTTTCAGTAGCTTTCCAACGCACCAATCCTTGCTTGATTTGGTTGAGAAAATCCACTTTTTTCTTCATTATTCTCTTTTAAATAAGCCCATAGGGCTTACCTTGACGTTTAAGGGTTAAGATAATTCTAGGGCATGTGGAGGAAGTTTGACAAATTTTCCATTTCAAAAAATTGTAGAAATTTCTCTTGATTCGACCAAAAAAAAATGAAATCACTTTGTCTCTTCATGATTTCGTCTTCTTTATTTAATAGGAAAAATAAGTCCTTGATCAAACTCCCATTTCTAAAGATGCAAAACACCTTATTTTCTTAATTGATGGTATCTCTACCTTATCCAATCTCTTGCTCTAAAACAAGGATGGAATTCCATTCTCTTCTATCTCAATTTGTATGGCTTTGTAATGCAAACTTTCTGTTTTAAAACCTCTTTGCTCTAATGTTGTGGAGGAGCTGGTAGCAAGTGGGCTAAAGAAGTTGAAGGCAAACAATTGATTTAAAATTGAGTAAAGTTTTGATTTGCATTAAAAGAACAAGAAAAAAAAGATGGAATAGGCCTTTTATGGTGTCAATCAACATGCCAAGAGCTGCGAAAGAAAGAAGTGGTTGTACCTTGAAGAAAGTAGTCATAAGATTTTTGGGCTATATCCAAAATAGGGTCATATATATGAATAGTTTGATGATTTTGTTTTCAATATTCATGCATGTAGACCTAACATGTTGGGAATCAACTTTCAAATAGATGTGAAAGTGGGTTGTAGATTGAAGAAAGTACTTACAAAGTTTTGAGCTATAATTTTCAAAACACAATCAAAATAGGATCAATGGAGTAGTCAATTTTGAAATTCACTTATTCACAAACCCAATTAATACTTCTTAGATTGACCCTTTTTTTCCAAACTGTGCCATACATAGCATGTACTAAAATTGTTGCATTTACATTTTTGAAATGTGTTTCACTGCGTTTTGAAACATAGCTTGCAAGTGGTAGTTGGAAGCTAGGAGGTGGACTATCAAACAATGTAACTTAAATTAGAAATACCACCCATTCCTTGAAATATAGAATTGTTTTCATACTCTCCCTGTAAAAGTATCATTAGAGAAAATCTGAACCCTCACAACTAGGCCATAATATAGTAACTCTAGAATAACATAATAATTACACAAGCTGACTCTCAATATTTAGCTTCGTTGATAACAAAGTTGAGAGTTCATGTTTTCTCTACTAAAAAATTCATTGAAATTTTTCCATGCTTTATCTTTATTGAATGCTATTCGAATGAGTCGGTTTCAATGGTCTAAACATCTTCCACTTTGAAAATTCATAACAATTCAATACCTTGTCCAAAAATTCTACTGTTTTCATTGTCAAAACGTCATTTTCAGTTGTTCATATACAAAATTACTCTATTTTGAAAATAGTGCCTCCAACTATGCTAATTTTCTTTTCTCTTTCCAGTTTTAGGTATTTCTACTTTAAAGTATATGAAGTATTCAAGAGCCACTTCAACGAAAGGTAAGAAAACTCCGATTGTGTAGAACCCCCCGAAGTATGTCAAGGACACCAACCATTTCAAGCTTTTCAGAGATCATTCTGGAAAGTTTCGCAAAACGAAACGCAGCTTGCTGATTCAAGAAGCTTCAATCATTCTGCATATTTATATTTCCAACTCCAAGTAATGGTGTGTGCATCCAAAGACCGACAGAAGCTTGAAAAAAATGAATTTTTTTTTAATTCTACAAACGTCAGTGTGCTTATAAGTTTTCAACATCTGCAGCTAGTTAGCAGCAGATATGAGATATGCGCAGACCAACTAGTAAGTAAGTTGCTTATACATTGTTGAACTGAACTGCAAATTCAACCTGAAACTATTAATGGATTATTTTCTGCACTGATTGAAAGAGGAAGATGAAGTCAGAGCTCAACATATATGTATATATATATATATATATATAGAGCACAGTCACCCAGCACCGTGCTCAAGCTCCTGCCTGTCACATACACGAAATAATTAAATGAGATTTGAGAAAATGAAAACTGACTCGAAGGACAAGTGACCTCTTTCACTAATAGAATTCTATTGTGGATTCAAACCAAAGGAAATTATCTAAATTGATCACCAGAGGTATGTATTCTCAGCATCAAGTTTAAAAAAAAAATTGAAAAAATAAAATCTATATAAGGAGTTGGTTGAGTTCCTAACAAGCAATTTTAAGCACAGGGCAACATACAGACAAGCAGGGGTAGAATCTATTAGAATGAAAGATTCTATTTCAGCACGTTGAACACTATGGGACTTTTAATTAATTAGCGGGCTATTTTTCCCTGTCAGTGAGATAAGCAACAAATACAACCTCAAGCAAGTTAAGTAGGATAGTTAAGAGTACTAATTTCGACAAAACAGAACAAGCCCCATGTTGGGAACATTTGGTATTTTTCAAAGTTAAGGTTAAAATAACACAAAAACTGCACCTTCCAGGTATTCCGATCAGGAGCTCACAATGAAACTATTTAGTTGCAATAATTTCAAATAAACAGCAAATGGAACCTCAAGAAAATTAGGATAGTTCAACAAGTTAATTCCATCAATGCATGTTGGAATAGTATTTCATAGGGTAACTATGTGTTTCTCAAATTAAATTAAGTTTTAACAAGTCAACGTAAAGCCTGCACCAGTGGGGGTTTTAACACCTAAAGGACCAACTGAAGGATTCAATCATGGTGTTAAAATGACAAATTCAATCAATCACATTGCGAAAAAATAAAAATATATTTAACCGTTGCATTTTATATCACCGGAATTAGTGAAGAACATTGCATATGTTAGTCAAAAAACAAAAAAAATTCAAAGGAAGTCCACATAAAACCTACTCTAATTAAACTGCTTTAGAAACAAGAGACTGAATTCGGGCTTATAGGAGTTCGTTGAGCTCACTACAAACCTGTTACGTTGCAATTTTAAATAAGCAACAAACCTTCAAGAGCAAGATAGGGTAGCTTCAGCATGACAAATGAAACAATAATTTCCATAAAAAAAGGCCATATTAGTTATATTGGGACTTTTCGCAGTCTCACTTTAATCTTCAACTCACAGATAAACCGTTTTACCTCTTTACTAGTATTTTCTTTATAAATATTTAACAACACCAACTTTTAGAATTTCATTATAGAATCACTGTTTGAGCATTATTTTCTTTTTGGTTTTTATATAATGAAATACGTTTGAGCATTATTTTCTATTATTATTTTTTAAATGATTTTTTGAATAACTAGCATTCTGTCTCAAAATCTGCAAAAAGTCTCAATATAACAAATATGGCCTTTAAAAGCTACAGTGTCCGAATTGAAACAAAAAGAAGTATACTGAGCAAATGAATATATTACCTGACTGAGCTAGTCAATGACCACCATTAAACTCATGATGATGATCAAAGGCCCCGGGATTCGCCAATTGTGCGTTACCGGGATTCATATTCTCCGAGTCCTGTTGATGTTCTCTGTGCTGCTGCAGAGTACTCTCATGAAAACTCTGTCCATTGTCATGGACGTCTCTATGCAGATACTCCTCGCGGTCCAGGGGATCCATGCGAGCCAGGTCCACATCCATGTCATACTTCTCCAGAACTGGAACCACAGAAGACCTCATATTATTGGCATCGCAGTGACGCAACCCAAGAGTCAGGGAAACCCCGGTGCTTGCCGTGGGATACCCTTGCACTGTCTCATATGATCTGTGCATGTTGTTGATATCATTGTACGAAACAAACGCCCCAGTGGATACGTAAGGTTGCTCTTGCACGTCCACTGACTTGCCTTTCAGTTTCCGAGCCTCCTCGTCTTCAGGCTTTGTTTCCATGATCAGCATGGCGCTTGTGTTGTTGAATGCATCCGAGACTGTTTCTAGAGCTGTTTTGGATCTCTTTGCATCTCGACCTTCGTAGTTGAACGTGTGCTCCCCTGCAGAGTTTCCACGTCAGAATTTGATCACTCTAAACCAATCACAAGATGACATGTGGCAATTTCAAATAAAAACAAATTTGTTCATATCGAATCTGATCGTATTCTCTTGCTGTCGGTAGAGAGAGACGTCGGTGCATCACTCTAAACCAATCACAAGATGATATGTGGAAATTTCAAATAAAAATAAATTTGTTCACATCGAATCTGAAACCCATATTCGTTTTATTGAGACTTCTTGCAGATTTTGAAACAGAATGCTAGTTATTCAAAAATTCATTTGAAACCAAAAAAGAGTAATGCTCAAGTAATGATTCTATAATGAAATTCTAAAAGTTGGTGTTGTTACCTGTTTATAAAAAAATACTAGTAAAGATATAAAACGGTTGATTTTTGAGTCAAAGATAAAAATGAGACTGCGAAAAGTCTCAATGTAACGAATATGGCCTTTAATTATCTGATCATTACCTACGGTATTCTCTTGCTGTCGGTACAGAGGGACGTCGGTGCGTCACTCTAAACCAATCACAAGATGACATATGGAAATTTCAAATAAAAATAAATTTGTTCTGATCATTACCTACGGTATTCTCTTGCTGTCGGTAGAGAGGGACGTCGGTGAGGTTGCTGGGTCCGGCTTGGTCTTGGTCTCTGCCTTCGTCTGTTGTTGTTGCTGTTTGTGTATTCCTGAAGTCTACGTTTTGTTGTTGTCCGAGCTCGTCTTGTAGACTTGAGTTACTGCGTCCTCTGTTGTTGTTGTTGTTGTTGTTGTTGTTGTTGTTGTTGTTGTTATTGTTGTTGTTTTCGTACTGTTCATAATGACTGTTGCTGTTGTTGTGTATGTTCGCTTGTTCTCTGGCCATTCTGTCGCTCTGCATCGCCAGTTCCGCTGCCTCTCGTTGCTCCTCCACGTACATCTCCTCTACCATAGGTTTCCACAGCCGAACCCGTGCGTTGATAAACCAATTTGAAACCTGGCAATTCATCTCAGTCACAGCATTATGTTAGATCCCCAGCCTGGTTTTCTTATAATATTCTAACGGGAAGAAGGTGGTCACCAGTTCCAAGTTGGTGGATGTAAGTTAACTAGTGAATGATATATGTAATTTTCATTATATTAACCTGTACTATTCAGTGATCTCAGAACCACTTTATGACATTTAGAACATCATGCGACCTCCCACATAAATGGTATCTACTTTTGCTACCCAGTGCATACAGTACGCACGATACCTCTATAATATCCGGCAATACCCTTGATACCATGATGATATCCGCAGATATCACCTCATGAAGTTGCTACATATTTATATCATGATGAGCATTCTCGCTACATTTCAAAAAAAAAAATCATTTTCTTTCTTTGTATGTTTAGCAGCCCCATTGTTTTGGTAGAAATCCAGCTAATTTTAGCCAGTTTTGAGATCATTGGTACTATTGGTTACCAGTTTGCAATGCTAGCCTGAATTGAGAATGCACGAAGGTGTGTATATATACCTGGCTCCTGGTCAGTCCAGTCTGCTTCGCAAGGGACATCTTGTCCACGTCTTTGGGATATCTGATAACAACATGAACAGGCTCGCTTTATTAGAGAACGTGGAACAGCAATAAACTAGACGTTTCAAATAATTCGTACAGACTTATAACTGTTCAATACGAGAATAGTTTTATAAGCTGACTGATCATTCCAGTATTCTGTTCCTCGGTAAGTGAACGGGGACAAAGATGGATCCTGCAGTGTTATCTTTAGAATCCTGTAGAAAATTTTACGTGAACTGGTTAACTATGTGTTTGAATGCAAGTAAGTAATGTATATCAAAGGCCGACGAGACTGCACTGTAAGCATTACTTCAAGAAAAAGTCAAAAAATCCACGTTAGCAGGAATTGAAAAAGCTTTAACCCCTAAGCTTCCAATATGGCCATCTGCATCACTGAACTTTGCAACGGTGGAATTTCTCATTTTACCTCGGTTTCTGATTGTATTCCATCATTTTAAAGCTCTTGTTCTATTCTACAAGATCAACAGTGTGGATCGAGTCAAACTGAAGTCATTTTCACACAAACAGATTAACGCCATATTGGTTAAATTGGCCAATCCCTCTTCTTTTCTAGTGTAACCTGTAACTTGTTACACTAAAAGGTAACAGGGATTGGCCAATTTAACCAATATGGCGTTAGATGCTTTCCAGCAGGGGGTTCAATTTTCCTACAGTGCAGAAAATACACAGTGGTAGACTCGTAGGGGTTGATTTTCTTCTTACGGGTGAAGGAAGTGCTCGAACAGCCAGGCCCTCAACACAGACACGGCACGTTCCGGAAGACCTCGCTGGGGCCTCCATGCGTGTTGTTGAAGCATCCCCAGCTGCTGCAGAGCGCGCTGCTGACGTATCTGCTGGTCCACGTACCGTAGTCGGGATGTTTCTCCGTTAAACCCCGCCGGAACGTCTTCTTCACCCAGCGCTCTTCTCACCACTTTCAGCTGATTCTTCACCGCATCTTTCAAGCATCTGCCAAGGACCAAAATCATCAGTCAGTTTTTCAATAACTCTGAAACAATCAGTACTAACTCGTGAATATATCCTCTGGGACTGACATAACATACTCACCAAATTATAGAGAATGCTTGCAAACAGAATATATACTTGTTCAAGGTCTAACTGGGTGAAATACATATATATTCACTGCCTCAAGTTACGTTTGCAGTCTAGGATTGATTGCTGTGAATTTATGATTTGGCTTCGTCCTCAAGGCAATTAACCGAGCCTCATGAAACTTGAAAAAACAAACAGATTTCATATGTATAAAGTAACCGAATCTTTCAAGCATCTGCATCGTCACAATTCACAGTTTTTCAATTACTCAATAAAAATGACCTGATTTTCAGTTCAAATTCTCTGGGACTGACACAATGTTCATACTCACCAAATTATAGAGAATGCAAACAGAATGTCTAACTGGGTGAAATATATGTATTCACTGCCTCAAGTTACGTTTGCAGGCAAGGATTGATTGTTCTGAGTTCATTTGGCCTTCATCCTCAAGGCAATTAACCGAGGCTGAATCATTCAAACCTCATGAAACATGAAAAAAAAACAGATTACATATGTATAAATTAACCGCATCTTTCAAGCATCTGCATCGTCACAATTAACAGTTTTTCAATAACTCAATAAACATGACCTGATTGTCAGTTCGAATTCTCTGGGACTGACACAACATACTCACCGAATTAAAGAGAATGCAAGTTACAGAATGTCTAATTGGGTGAAATATATGTATTCACTGCCGCAAGTTACGTTTGCAGGCCAGGATTGATTGTTCTGAAGCCAATTAACCGAGCCTGAATCATTCAAAACTCAAATAAACAGGCTATTGATATATATTCTCTCTTGTGTACCGGTAGTTACGTTACCTGAAGTGGCGAGACATTGCTTGGAGGGCCAGTATTGTATACGGAGTGGCAGCGTTGGGTCCTGCTTGGGCGTTGAAGCCAGCACAGGTGACCTGAAGTTGGTCACTGTACCGCCGGTACCTTGCTTCGACCTGTCATGCAAAATTGCAAAAACAACCAGGATAGATTACCAACAAAATCAAAGTAAAAATTCTAAGCAGATTCATTGTTAAGAAAACGCTTCATCTTGATTGATTTCAGTTTTAGACGCTTAGTGGTCCAAATTCTGCCCTCAAGTTACTAACAACAGAAATGAAGAGGCGAAGTCCTCGGTAACGTCAAAATGATACCATCTGCATGCATGCCAAGGAATGAATTAATTAATCAATGGAGAGTGACGTACCTCATCAAGCATGCGGATGAGCTGGCCCTTTTTAAACTCCAGGTCATCGCGGCTGGATCCCGAGCCGGACCGGGCGGCGTCAGCCTGCATCATCTCAGCTTGTAAAGGAATGTGCGAAACGGTGACGAGGTGCGCGGCGTCGCTGGGGTCGCCACGGCCGGCATTAGTCCCTTCACCATGGATCTCACCTTCCTTTGAAGTTCCATGATTTCCATAACTGTAGCTTGCAGTAACACTCGCGGAAACTCGCGGGTATTCAGTGGAATTTGCAGCTTTGGGAGCTCCCCGTTTCAGTGGCGTCACTTTACAAAGCTCATTGAGAATCCCCTGCACGGAGTGCAGAAACTGGGAAGGTGTGAGCGCACTGTTACTCGCCGGCTTATTATTCCGAACATGATTATTCGACTCTTGATGAAACCTTTCTGGGGTCCGAAACCGGCTCAAATCTGCGTTGTTAGCTCCAGAGGCTAAGTAGCGAGAAGCGAGCTCCTTCGTCTTCGCCAATGCAGCCGCCATGTGCGCTTCGGAACTTGAATCTTGAGGTAATTGACCACCTTGGAAATGAGGCTGATGAGACGATAAACTCAACGACAACAAGCCTTGACCATTCACGGAGATGTTGTTGTTTGATTGAGTACTCTCCGTGACATGCATCACGTCGGTTTGCACATGTTGCATGTGGGAGAGATCGTGATCAGGTCTTCCCTGCAACACAGCTCCGAACAGAGACTGGTGGCTCTGCTGCTCGTTGTCGTTCACAGGCAGAAACGAATGCTCGTTACCTACAGCGCGCGGCCAGTTGAATGCTCGTTGCTCCATCACAGGAACAGCCCCTGCCGCTTGGCTCGTGAGAAACGAAACGCCGAAAGTATTATTGTTGTTGGTGTTGTGGTGATTCTCTGTTTCTTGCGACGTGTAGAGCAACGTGGTCGCACTGGAGTTTCGATCAGGGTAAGTACCGTATGATCCTCCGTTCACGTAGATCAACTGCATGGCTTCGGATTGCTGGACGGAGGGGTAGTAAACATTCCCGTGATCCGTTTCGGAAAACGAGCCGCCGTGCAAGCCACCGATGAGGAGCTGCGCGGTGGGCGTGGAGTTCATCATCCCCGTCCCGTTGATGAGAATGTTGGGCATGTTGGATCCGCCTGCGTATAAACTTCCTGCCGGGCCGCCGTTTATGGTGAGTTCCCAGCTGTTGGAGCTGCTCGGCACTGGCGGCGAGGAGCGACTGTTGCTGTTGTGGAACTGATGGTTGGTGAAGAGTGTGCCGATCAGTGAGCCGCTACCGGATGTTGGTGGACCTGTTTCCACTCCGCCATTGTCTTCCGCTTGTTGTTGGAGTAACTGTGATGATCCACTTGCTTGCGACTCTTTCAGTGGCGCCGGGGCTTCCAACGCGGTCGTCAGAAATGTGTACGAGCCCGGGGTGATGATGGAATTGTTGTACGCGGCCTCGGAGTGCATGTTGTGGGAGGGGTCGCCCGCATACCCTCGCAGATTCTCCGATGCATCCATGACAGTTAGAATACGTTAAGTTCTGCTGCACACACACACACACACACACACACACAGAAATCAAACTTAAGCAGGAAACAATCCTGCAAGTGATTCAATCATCGATTTCTGATTCTGCTACGTACGTTGCCGATCAACAGGACAGGGGAAACAAACAGAGTGTAACCTATTCTAGCTGTGATGGTTTTAACCTGAAACGTTGTTCAAACAAGTGACAAGGCTCGAGAGCGTTAGTTTCTTCTTTTGTTAAATATTCCTATTACTAAACTGACAGCTTGTCAGGCACACTTCCGTCATTACATTCAAGCTCGTTGAAGTCTGTGCCTTGAAGGTAACAGTCAGAGGCCTGATTGCGCAAACAAAAACCTTTTCTGAGCGACCACATCAAACCTCTGCGTTAGAGATGCGCACAGAGCCGAACAAATTAGAGCTGGCGAACTCACTCGCGGCCATTTTCACGATCGAGGTTACATCGCGACGAGTTGATAATCTGTAAATACCTTACGACAAATGGAGTTCGCTGTAAGAACGAAACTCCGACGACGCCCGTCGAGCTCCTCGCTCCGCTACTAAGCCGAAAACCCAGAAACCTACTAAACTACAGCCGCATCTCCGGGAGGGAGACAAAATCTTTGTTGGCACATGGGTAAGTTCCTCTGTGTCGCGCTCGCCACGAACAACGACGAATCCCGCAAACCAACAAACAAAGCTGTCACGAGTGGAGCTTGGAGCTTGGCAGTTGGCAACAGGAATGATGATCAGGCAGGATCTGGGTGGGTGTTTGTTGTGGAAGGAAGGAAGTCGTCACAGTGACAATGGCGACGTGATGGGAGGGATCGGTGGCAGAGAGAGCTTCGTCGTGGTCCTGTATGATCGATTGATGGATCGGTCGAGTCGGGGCTTGGAGTTAAGCGCACGAGGAGCGTCAGCATCGATTGACAAGGAAGTAAGGTGGCTGGGCAGGGCGTGGAAGTGGAGAGAGACGTGAAGCTGGTGCATGCTCTAGTAGAGGTGACGACTACTCCAGGAGGAGGAAGCCATCGCCTTCATCGCCATCGTCATCGCCATCGCGCTCTTGGGTTCTCTACTTGCTCCGCTTGGCTTGGCGAGGGAGGCTTACCCTCGGTCCCTTCCCTTTGCCGAGCTCGTTGGTTGCTGTCTGTCCTGTCGAGACTTGAGAGCTGGCCTTCCCTTCCCTTCCCTTCCCTTCCCTCTCTCTGTCCGTTGATTTTTTTTTTCCCTTCCCCTGCCTGCCCTGCCCGGTACGTCTATCAACCGGTACTGCCTGGTGCCGGTCATCCAATTAAATTATTTTGGGTTCCTGGTCACGGACCAGTCTCCCTGCACTTGGGTCCCTGCCGGGGTCCCTGCACTTCAATTGGGTCTAAGGGCAGCTACACTTCAATTGGGCCTAAGGCAACTACACTTCAATTGGGCCCAAGCTAGGCAGCTACACGTCAATTGGGCCTAAGGCAGCTACACTTCAATTGGGCCTAAGGCAGCTACACTTCAATTGGGCCTAAGGCAGCTACACTTCAATTGGGCCTAAGGCAGCTACATGTCAATTGGGCCTAAGAATGTTATATTCGTTTAATTGGGAATTTCCGCCATATTGGGACTCTTTGAAATCTCCAATTGACATAGATTTTGTTGGAAAATCTATACATTCTGTAGATTTCAAAGAGTCCCAATATGGCAGAAATTCCCAATTAAACGAATATGGCGTTTAAGGTAGCTACACGTCAATTGGGACTAAGGCAGCTACACATTAGTTGGGCTGAACCCTTTAGTGTTCATGTTAGTTTTCCGCAAAACCCATAATTTTCAAGATGTGCTTTTGGATGGTGGTATTTTGAACAAACGGATTGCTTGAAAAAAGAGTTCAACTTTACTAAATCAAACGTACTTCAATTACACACGTTCTATTAAAAGCTTGTTTAAATCCGACTGTTCATTTGCGAGATTATGGCTTGTATTTGTAGTCATGTTTGCATTGCCATTGAGTGGGTACACAAACCTCTCTTTGTTGAACTTCATTCTAAGAGTTTGATAAAAAAAAATTAATTATTTATTTATAAAACTTGAACGTGACTCGCAACTTCAATACCCTCTTAGAACAATTTTCCATATTACCATCTGATGATTACTGAATGTTTCAAAGAATTTCAGAGTCCACACAGGAGGTACACTGTATGGTTTCTGTAATAAATTTATACGGTAAATATTCATGAAAGGAATTGGTACATTGATCAAAATCATATTACATGTATACACTGATGGAATATGAATAAGAGAACACAATAAAAATTAAAATCTAAATCTAAATCAAAAAATTCAAACAGAAGAAATATTGCATAGTATATGTATTGTGTTTGTAAGCATTTGTTGTATTTTGAGGCATTTACAATATTTTAGTGTTTTAAACATAGGTATTTGGATAGCTTCAGAACTCCAAATCAACAGATTATCTTTGCATAAGATGCACATCGCAAACCCCATCTTCTGTTTTTCAAACAACCAAGTTCCATTTACAACCCGATTCACAACAAATGTGGAGCTATATCAAGAAAACACCAAGCATTGACCTAATTTAGTCTCCTTTGCACTAAAAGATACATGCATCTACATTTCAAATGGTTATAAGGTAGCCACACCTCAATTGGGTTTAATTTAGCTACACCTCAAATTTTCTTAAAGTAGCCACACTTCAAGTGGCCAATTGGGCTTAATCTAGCTACACTTCAAATGGGCTTAATCTAACTGCACTTCAAATGGGCTTAATCTAACTGCACTTCAAATGGGCTTAAAATAAGTATGAAATTACATTTGATTACCCCTAAAGGACCAAAAATCTTGATTTTAGAAAATTCTATATAGTCTTCTTTTAGTTCAAATTTATTTACAGTGTTTTGACTAACACTTACAAATGAATGTACCTCATTGATCTCGGTGATATAAAATTTGACCCCATTTACATTACATTTTTCACAATTTGATCAATTGAATTTGTCAATTTGAAATCAAGAATCCTTGGACCTTTAGGGCTTAACTCCTAAGTGACCGATCAACCTATTATTGGTCGCAACCCAAACAGTAGTGAGTGCCCATGGGCAATAAATGACATTTTTCAAGTTTTGATTTTTTGTTTAAATTGAGGGTCGAGATCTTGTTCTAGTGCTTTTTGATACATTTCATTTGCACCGTTGAGATTTACTAAGGAGTTTTCAAAGACAAAGACCTCAATAATGTTCTAGTGTTATAAAACTTTCTATTTTGGGAAACTAATGATGTTCACTCAGTTGAAAATTTTTCCTTTTAAATTTTAGAATAGAGCATCTAGTTTTAGCCAATCATACTAAATTTCAAATTTAAAAAATAAAATTTGCAATTTTGGTGAATTTTAAATGTTAAATGCTCTTAGAGCCATTAAATGAGTATCTAAAACTATTTTTGGAACTTTGACCGTACGGATAATTACTAAACATAATGCTTCCTCAGGGGGTGCACTATATATTATATTTGAGAATCACGTGCATTTATGACCCCTTCTAAAAACCCCCTTGTATACGAGAGGTAATATGTCTAAATACCTTTGTATACAACTATATTCCATTTTAAATATATGTTTAATGTAAGTATACGTGAATATTTTGAGTTCTAAATGTGTTTATTGTATGTATACGTAATACGGCAGTGTTCAAATTAATACCCCTTTTGTGCACTCACGTATACTCGTACATGTTTAGTATAGTGCACCCCCCGAGAATGCTTCTAATTTTCTCTTTTGGACCAAACTTTATCAAAATTGCAAAAGTAACGTTTTATAACACATCTATGTTTTTCCCTTACCCCCTCTGTCATTTAAGGGTTAAACCTACTTTAAACTTAGTGGCATGTTATTGGTTTAACCCAAGGTATTCAAATTTCAATCAATAGCAAGAGTTGTAGGATTGCTTGAATTTATTTAGCAAACTCGATCAAAGGATTTTGTTTTAGAATTTAAATGAATTTTTTCTCATGCTACGTGACAAAATATGGTGCTAAAACTTTGAACCAATCCAAAGGAACATATTCAAAGTTTACCTTGATTGTTTACAATTTATAGTTGTCATAGTGCTCAACAATTTGCTTTTCTATTTGGTTCCATTCACCCATTTAATTAGCCTCTTGTCTACCCAATATTGAAATATTTGAGCATATTTGAGTAGGCCTATCCTCATATTACTTTCAAGAGCATATTTACAAAAAGAATTAATCAAAATCCTAATTTTTCTAACCGTAATAGGACAAAAAGACCATTCTATTGGACCATCTGCACCTAAAAGACACATCCTATGATTCAAACCTGCCTGCTATGACAATCTTGTTCAAACTCCGATGTTGCATGACTTTCATATAAGAATATCATACCGTATTGACAGGATTTGAAAAACTCATTACACGTGCCTTTCTGGTATGGCCGAACTCATCACACTTGCCTTTCTGGTGTGGGCGAACTACATTATGGTCCTTTGCTTTGTTAGGATTAAAGTGTTGAGTAAGTAGATAGACAAGTAATCGGACATGCTATTAAGACAAGACACTATGTGGCGCTATACCAAGAAAACACCAAGCAGTAACCAAATTTGATACTAAACGGTAAAAGCAACTAGTACATGTCAAATGGGTATAAGGTAGCCACACCTCAATTAAATTTAATCTAGCTACACCTCAAATGGGCTTAATCTAACTATGCTTCCAAATTCCAATGGGCTTAAAATAGCTATGAAATTTTATTTAATTAACCCCGACACGGTCAACAATCATTATGTTCAAGCAAATCCTATATAGTCTTCTTTTACTTCATTTATAGTGTTTTGATTAACACATACAATGTTCTTTATTGATCTCCATGACATAAAATTTGACCCTATTTGCATTACATTTTCACTATTTGATCAATTGAAATTGTTGATTTGAAATCGTGAATACTTTGTTGGTTTAGGGGTTAAACCGGCACTTTGAACTTAGGGGCAAGTTGGTTTAACCAAAGTATTCAAACTTCAATTAATAGGATTGTAGGATTGCTTGAAATTATTTAGCAAATGGATTCAAAGACTTTACTTTAGGATCTAAATGAATTTCTCCTCATCCTACATGATAAAATATAGTGCTAAAATTTTGAACCGACCCAAAGGACATAGTAAAAGTTAACCTTGACTAAAATTTATTGTTGTCACAGTGCTCAACAATTTGCCTTTCTATTTGCCAATTTTATTCACTCATTTAATTAGCCTCCCACCTACCCAATCCTAAAATATTTGAGCATATTTGAGTAGGTATATCTTTATAATACTGTCAAGAGCATATTTACAAATTTCTAAAATCAAAACTCTAATTTGTCTAACCGTAATAGAACAAAAGGACCATCCTATTGACCCATTTGCACCTAAAAGACACGTCCTATGATTCAAACCTGATATGACAATCTTGCTCAAACTTCGATGTTGCATCTAAAAACGTCATACCACATTGGCAGAATTTGAAAAGCTCATCACACGTGCCTTTTGGTGTGGATAGGTTACAAGATGGTCTTTTTCTTTGTTAGCCTGGTTGGAGTATTGAACAAGTAGATGGGCAAGTAATTGGACAAGCTATTAAGACAAGACGCTATGCTATTAAATTAAACAAGACGGGTAGGCGGTTTTTTGGACGCCTTACAATCTCAACATCAACTAGTCCATACACCTAAATAAAGAATAATATAGACCCTATTGTAAGCCATTGTGAATAAAGAGTCTCTTGGGAATGTTTAACATAGTAAACACGCCTCATAGATATGAACAGCCATACAACTCTTTATTCTTCCACTTCTTTGAGTCAAACTTTAACTTTAACGCATTAGGTTCCACATCATTTATGCCATTTTATCATTTTAAATTATTTTTATATCATTAATTATTATTATCCATCATTATTATCAATTGTTTTATTGAAATCATGTAATACACGTTCATTAATATGAATCACAATGACGTTGTATAACATGTATTCAATATAGGACATCTATATCAAGTGACGTTGAGGTACTACCAAATCTTGGAGTTACACTTTTTCGAAAGGTAATCGGAGAGGTATAATACATATTATACTTATAGAAGAAGTAATGACATCTTTTTTAGATGGTAAAGAGTCAAATAGACATCATGTCTATCACAGACATTACGTAGACCACTCTTTGGTCACTTTTTGAAAATATTGACAATATTTTTTAATATTTTAATATGTTAAGAATAATTTCAATATTATATTTCTAGGGCTTCTTCATTTAGAACAAGTCCAATATGACTGACTAAAAATCGTGAAAATAATTTGAACTTAATGGATTAATAGAGTATATAGTTAGAACAAAATGCAAAGATATTACATATTAAACAGATATTACAAAAAGACCATCATGACTATTGGGCCATCTGCACCTAAAGGACACATTCTATGATTTAAACCTGCCCGGTATGACAATCTTGTTCAAACTCCGATGTTGCATGACTTGCATCTAAGAATGTCATACCGTATTGACAGGATTTGAAAAACTCATCACACGTGCCTTTTGGGTGTGGTCCTTTGCCTTGTTAGGATTAGAGTGTTGAGTAAGTAAATGGACACGTCAGGTAATCGGACAAGCTATTAAGACAAGACAGGTAGGCCGCTTTTTGGAAGGTTAGCCTTGACAATCTTGGACATCAACTAGTCCATACAATGGAAAATGAAGAATAATATTGGTCCTATTGTAAAACCATTGTGAATAAAGAGTCTCTTGGGTATGTTCAAATATAGTAATCATGCCTCATAGACATGAAAAGCCCAGGAAAAAGCCATATAACTTTTGATTCTCCCACTTCTTCAGATCAAACTTTAAGTCCAATGCATTGGTTTCCACATCATTTATGTCATTCTCATCATTCTAACTTACCGCAATAACATTAATAATTATCAACTATCATTATTCTCAGCCATTTTATTGAAATCACGTAAAACACGTTCAGTAATATAAAGAGTAGAATCACAATGATGTTGTATAACTTGTATTCAAAATAGGATATCTATGTCAAGACTTTGTTTTATTAGTACATTGAGGTACTACCAAATCTTGCACTTACACTATTTCAAAAGGTAGCTAGAGAGGTATAATACATACTACAGTTGTACAAGAAATAATCAAGTTTTATAGATGATAAAGAATCAAATATACATCATGTCCGTCATAGAGATTGCATAAACCACTCTTTGGTCACTTTTTGGAAATATTGGAAATATTTTTAAGATATTTTAATATGTTAGGAATAATTTCAATATTATATTTTTAGGGTTTCATCATTTATGACAAGTCCTACATGACTGACTAAAGAATTTACCTATGTCCATTACTTTTTATAATCTTGAAAAAAATTAAGCAACCGGGAGCCTCTAGATGTACTCGGGGATGTACTATTTTTTAAATTAGGAAACAAAGCATTTGGAACCTCCTTCAAAAGCCTTATATATCGTACTAAAAACCTATATTAGTTATAGATTTGCACCAAGTTAGTGACAATATGGGCTTTAAACACTATGCTTTGAAATTATTTCTTAATGCCCAAGATCACCCTTTCTACTATACTGAATAGGGGTGTTAAAGGGACCCATACTAATTTATCGACATTTTTTACACTGTGCAAATATTTACCATTACTGTACAAAGGGTTTTTTTTTTACTCTTTTACAAAATTTTATAGCAGAGGGTTCTTGTATGAGCTTCCATGAACAAACTGGAACGAATATACTAATGACTACAACACATGAGAACCCAAAAGAGACAACACATGGAAACAAACTAATTTTTAGGTAACTTCCTACAACTATTTCCCTTTTCAATTGTAGCATGGCCACGATAAAGGTAATTTTTAAAGGGGTAAACCTCTTTAATTTTTTGGTCCCTTTAAAACCCCTATTCAGTGTAGTGTACGTTATAAATACAATCATCTTAACCATTAAAAGGCCACTTTCATATATCTACAAAATAATGTAATGAAATATGTATAGCCTATATACATTTTGTACAATGATGTTTTAATTAAGGCACTTTTTATGCACTTACATAGTTTTTTATATGATTAAAAAAATGGAACAAATATATATAGCATTATAGACTATAGAGATATTTAGATATTTTAAACCTTTAAAAATTCTATGTACTCTTCAAAGCAAAATTTTGAATTTTAAAGTGATTTTTATTTTTAAAATATTTTATTTTCTTACTTGTATACATAGGCATATGGCAATTTCAAAGTACACTATTTACGTTTTATTATCAGACATTCTAAATCACATCCTATTCATCCACAATGATCTTAAAGTATTCATGTGATGAGGTAGGTGATGAATGATAGGGCTAATGGTTGAAATCTATGAGGTTGTTGGTTGGACCGAGGTTTTTTTATTTAGTGTGAAGTGGTTTGTATCGGTAATGGCTTTGAACCATCTTTTTACTTTAAATACGTGATAGAAGTTTCGAATTAATAAAGTCCAAAATTGTGTAATTATATATATGATGTGAGAGCATGTCAGTGACTCAATGCAACACAATGTATCCACACTTCAAATTTTAGTGACCCAACTTTGCACACTACATATAACACGCAATTCGCTATTTATGCACTTGGCCAAGTGCGTTCATTTCATGAGCAAATCGTGCTTAAAAAATTTGTGTAAAAAGCTCTCTAAAAAACAGCGATTTTGTCTTTCTACAAATCACTTACATTGTAAACAAACAATTTATTTTTTTATTTTTTATTCTTATCTTTATCTTTTCTTTTATCTTTTCTTTATCTTGTTTCTTTTATCTTGTCTTCTTTCTTGTCTTCTTTTTCTTTTCCTTCTTGTCTTCCTTCTTGTCTTCTTCTTCTTTTTCTATTTTTTTCTTCATACCTCTTGTGGCAACCGCAAACCCTACACCCGCACCGAGGAAAAAAAACCATTTTTTATTTTTTATTTTTTATTTTTTATTTTTTTGCTTAGGGCTCATGAACCCTAAAAATAGAAATTTTAAAATTTTAAAAATTAGGGTTCAGCCAGCGGCGGCTGAACCTAAACGGCGGTGGAGGAAAAAAAAACCAATTTTTTTTTTTTTTTTTTTCTCTTTTGGTTTTCGTCTTCTTTCTTGTTTAGGGCTCATGAACCCTAAAAAAAATTTAGGGTTCAGCCGCCGGCGGCTGAACCCTAAACGGCCGGAAAAAGAAAAAAAAAGAAAAAAGAAAATAAAAAAATAAAAAAATAAAAAAATCTATTTTTAGGTTACTGACGGCTGAGGGTGCGCGGCCGCGCACCCTCAGCCTCTTTTATCCTCTCTCCTCTCCCTCTCTCTCCATCCCTCTCTCTCCATCTCTCCCTCTCCATCCCTCCCTCTCCATCCCTCCCTCTCCATCCCTCCCTCTCCATCCCTCCCTCTCCATCCCTTCCTCTCCATCCCTCCCTCTCCATCCCTCCCTCTCCATCCCTCCCCTCTCCTCATATATATAGGGGAGAGGAGAGGGTCTCTCTCATTCATTCTTCAACTCCTTCTCCCTCCCCTCACCTCTCCCCTATATATATGAGGAGAGGGGAAGGAGAAGAAGAGGAAGAAGAGTCTTTGGGTGCGCGGCCGCGCACCCTAGCGACTAAAAATAGTAATTTTTAGAAAAGTCAAAAAAGTCAAAAAAAAAGTTTTTTTTTTTTCCTCTTTTTGGGCAGCTGTCATTCAGGGTTCAGCAGCACCCCACGGCCAAGAAAAAGGGCAAAAAAAAAAAAAGGTTTTTTTGTTTTTTTTTTTTTTTTTTTTTTTTTGGGCAGCTGTCATTCAGGGTTCAGCAGCACCCCACGGCCAACCCAAAAAACGAAAAAAAAAAAAAAAAAAAAAAAACTTTTTTTTTTTTTTTTGGGTTTGCTCCCATTGTTTAGGGTTCAGCAGCCACAACTGAAGAAAAAGTAGAAGAAAAAAAAGACAACGAAGACAAAAAGGAAGACAAGAAGAAAGACAAAAAGAAGACAAGAAAGAAGACAAGAAAGAAGACGAGAAAGAAATCAAGATAAAAAAGAAAAGATAAAAGAAAAGATAAAGATGAGAATAAAAAATTATTAAAATAATTATTTGTTTACAATGTAAGGGATTGAAGAAAGACAATAATCGTTGGTTTTTAAAAAATAAAAGTTAGACAAATAAAATCATGCGCTCGGGGACGAAGTGCATGATTATATAGCCAAGTGCGTAAATAGCGAATTGTGTGTTATATGTCTTGTATAATTAACGAACCAATTAAAGAATACCATTTGTAGAACGTATGAAAAGATTCCATCACATATGTAGTCAAGTACATGATTTCACCTAAACTTAATTATAGAAAGTTCTTTAAAAAGCTAAATGCATATTAAAATAAAAACAAAGTGTTGAATTACACTTCGTGACTAAAGGCCTATATTTTTTATTTTTTTAAAAATTTTGTGTTAAATGTTATACTATGTTGCATTGACGATACTATAAGTGCATCGTTTGCATTCAAAAATAAGATAAAACCACATCCTCTCTTATTGCACAAAACTTTGGAAAACAAATGTACCTAGTTCAAAATTACCTTTGTATTATCACTATCACTCTCAAGTATTAAAGGTAATTATATAAAAATTTGATAAATAATATAAAATATATAAAAACATGAAAAGGTATTATTGAATGATTTTAGTAATATGATATTAATAAAAGATTTAAAAGACATTGAATGGTCTTAAATTGATATTATAAAATATTAAAATATTAAATGATGATATGTTTTAATAATTTCGCTTAATCATTTTTATTTCAAAATACTACGTTTGGTGTTTTATTTGAAGATTAGATTCCTATAGACTCCAGTATGCAACTATCTACAGACATTGTCTTATTTACTATGAGACCCACAATTAGTCCAAGTTTCTTTTACAAATCCTCAAAATAATTCTAATATGTACTATTCAAATTAATCCAAGATTATAATAAAAAAATAATTATTTTATTGAGATTATAATATTTCAGTTTTCAAAAAACTTAAAATAGTGATGTCGTAATATTTTATTCATATTTTTCTTGGTAAATTCAAAGTAATTTGAATAAAAAATAATTAGTATAGGCCACGCTCTACCTAAATTACCACAATTACTACGAGTTATTCGAATTAATTTGATTTGGACTTTTTTTCTAATTCCACAATTAATTAGTATGAGTTTTTGTTATTAGTCCAAGTTTTTGTTACAAGTACGAGTCATATTTAACAAGGTAATTGGTGTGGTACAAAGGGTTAAATCAATTTAAAAACTCTTTGTATTTTTGTAGCATTGCATCAAATGTACATGATATAATATTTGAGTTTGTATTATAGTTGTATTGCATATAGAAGAACCTTTTTCAATGTTGCAAAAACATTAAAATAACTATTTGTAGTTTTCTTTACCTTTAACTGCGTGAGCATTCATTTCTTGGACGATGTACATAGTCAAACACAATATTTTCATGTATCATGTTCTTTTAGCAGCGTGGATCTTTTAGTGTAGATTTTATGGGAAGTTAGCTTCAAGCATGTGTGGTCTGATTAGAAAAGGGTTGACTTGTGAAATTTTCATGCCTCATATCATATTGTAGTGATTCACCCAAAATTTCAAAGATTTAAATGTAAAAGTGCTATTAAAAAAGTCAAGTACTAAAATTAAGCAACCAAAAAATCTCCAAAAATCACTACACTTAAAGTATTACATTTCAACCAATCAAAAAAATAAATTCAAGTACAAATTGTCAATATCTTATTTGTAACCAAATTACGAAAGAATTTTGAATTTTAAATTTCAAGTTTTATACAAAAATATTGGTGATAGCAATCATAGATCTAACTATATGGATAGAATCTAAAATTCATAATGTACAACTTTCATTCAAACATCAAGTTCAAAATACCTCAATTAGTTGCATTTTATAAGGTAGGTGGCTCAAAACCCGCACAACACCTTAAACCGCTCACTAGATCTATCCAAGTAGGAGGTACATTATAGCTCCCAACCTCAAATTTCTATGTAATCATGGTGTACATTTTAGGGTGAGTGGTTTTGGGTACACCTATGAGTTCCCCTTCCAAAATTCATAACTAATTCAATATTAATCCAAAATTAATTATTCCAATTGGTTCAATTTCCTAAATACTTTGCACATCTTCCAAGATTGATTCCCTTAATAACTCCCCGATGAACCTGCCAAATCTGAAATTTGAGCGGTTTGTGAGCCACTTACCTTAATGCATCTTTGCAAAAGTGCCCAATTTGGAGAGGACTCTAGGTATTTAGGAGTTAATGATATCCTCCATTTGTCAAATTTTGAGCAATTATAGTATATGATGTCTTTTTGGTCAAATGCCACAACCTTCATGTGTCTAGCACAACATTCTTTTTCATGTTATACTTATTTATGTTTTTATTTCTCCAATTCACTTTTCATCTACCTTTTCAAAACGGAATAACTTTCTATTATATAATATTTAATAAGCATTCACTTGGTGTTTTTTCCATACAATATGAAATTTCTTTGTATCTTTTTGTATAATATTTATACTTTATATTAATATCTAGATTCATACTTTCAATTGAGAATATTAAATAATTAAATAAAATAGAAAATAGAGAAAATAGAGAAAATAAATAAAAATTTCAAAATTACATATAGAAAAAATAATGGAAATTGTGCAAAATGTTGGAAACGCAGTAGACTAAAATATAGGGTACCGATCATTTTTTCACTTAATTTTTTTAATACATCATAATAATCTTAGAAGTAATATAAGAATGAAAAATCTTGAGAAAAATGCTATAGGGATTATTACAAAAATATATTCTAAATTGCTAAAGAATTTTTGGAATATTTATATATAGGCATTTTACTTGGTGCCCCTTCAAAACAAATATAGTTAATACATGTCTATAACACAATATCACTTTGCTAAAACACCAAATGTGAAATTTGTTCTAAACACTTGCATTTTTTCCTAATATACATATGCAAGTTGAAAGCTGTATAGCCATATTTTGTTTTGGCAAAAAGCAATTGCATATTCCCTGTACGCTTTGCTTTTGGCCTTCATACTATAGTTTGTGATAAATACCACAATATGAATCACATATTAAGAGACAATAGAATATACATGGAAGCTATGATATCTTTTCTTGAAAAAATTGGACAAATTATGTTATAAGCGACTGCCTCTAATTTCATAGCTAATAGTTAATTCAATGAAGAAGTTAACCTTGTGATATGTGATTTTTTAAAAGTTGAAAAGACACTTTTGGTCTCCTATAGGAAATAATAATTGCTAAAGGTCCCTATCCTCAAATTTAGAAATGTTATGAATGAATTTTGTGTAAAATAAATAAAAATATTATTACTACATGTTCTTGAATAAATTCTAAATTTCTTTTCAAGTCCTTATCATCACAAGCCCTCCATAACAAGAAAAAAAATGAAATTTTTTCATCTAAAGTGATCTTTCTCTACATGTTCAAAATGTAGAAACCTCTCCATCTCTAAATATCTATAAAAAATTCTTCCCCCATTTTAAATTTAGATTTACAAAATTTTGTTTGATTTTACTGTAAAAATATTATTCAATGCATACATGTTAATGTGGGTCAATCTTTATCAATATTTCACATATAAATATTTTAGTTTCACAAATATAGTGCACCGTTAAGCATATCCATTGAAATCATCCTCAATATATCTCACTGATAAAACTTGTTAAATATGATGTTAAAATGTAAAAACATTTGTATTATTGGTAAGAGTGTTTTTTTTTTACTAAGGTCTCCATTCTTTATTCACATGACTTTCACAAAAGAGACCAAAATTCTTCATTGAGTAGTTACAAATCATGCTTATACAAAGAATGATGTAAAATGAGGGTTAATATACAATTGTCATGCTAGTGTTGAGCTAAGGTTTACTTTTTGGCATGAAAACTAATTTTTTTGAGTTATTTGCAAAAAATTCCATGTTTTGATAAAATGAAATGTTGTTAAGAGTTTCAACCACACAAATATGTTTTTCACTTGATTCATCATCTTCTAATGAAAAAATAGAAAAGATTCAATAGTACAAGACTCAAATTATAACAAGTATGCAAGTTAAAATTGAAAACTTTCATAGACTTCTTGTATTTAACTCCTAACTGCCCAACCATTCATTGTTTGAATAATGTACAAATTTCATCCATTTTTCTCATCCAACGTACACTTTTTGCAAGGAAAAAGAATACTACAAAATTCTATGGTAAGATAGCTTCATGCATGTGTGATTTGATTATGAAGGGTATGATTTGTGAAATTTTATGCATGGCTTTGCATGTTGCATTGATTCACCAAAAATTCCAAAGATTTTAGTCTAAATGGGCTCTTGAAAAAATATACTTTTAAGATAAGCAGCCACAAATTCCCCAAAAATCACTACACTTAGAGTATTACATTTCAACCCATTATAACATATTTCATCCACAGATTCTCAATATCTTATTCGTAATTGAATTACAAAATAATTTTGAATTCAAAGTTTCAAATTTTATACCAAAATATTTGTGATAGCAATCGCAAATCTAACTATGTGAATAGAATCTTAAAATTCATAATGTAGAGCTTTTATTATACATTAAGTTCAAAATATCCCTCTTAGTTGCATTTTATAAAGCATCTGTGCTATACTAGCAAATTTGAAGACGGGTGAGAACGTTTAGGGATTAAAAAGACTCCTACAGAGAAAAGACTCACATCTTTTGAGCCTTTGAATCAATACTAAATGCAAAACTATACTTCTATAACTTCCCAAAGACACCTCTTGTGCACATTAATGAATTTTTTTCATTTTTTCACACGTTTTCAAAATCACGATATGACGTTTTAATACAATTTCAATAGAATATTTATGCATGTTGTAACCTATGCATACATTCAATGAAGTCTAATTATGCACTATGTTTCAAATGACACTATGTACATAAATGTACTTTTCTACCCAGAAAGAAAAGTCATTACGATCAAACGCTTGGTCACATATAACAAGAGATAGAGAACTGCATATAGAAGTATACAATGGAATATGGTGGTTTTTGGTGTTGATTTGAAGCCATACATGATGGTTTTTAGAGGCCTTATCAAACTCTAATTGTGGTGTTCTTTTTTTGCAAAATGATTCAAAGAAGAACTATGGAAATTCATTTTTCACAAAATAGAATTTGGTTAAAAATAAATAAATAATATTATCACACATCACACGCCCAAAGTAACCAAAAAGTGACCATTTAGGCTCTAAAGAGTTAAATGTGATACCACTTGTGTCAAATAGTGTTAGTAATATTAGGAGGGATTACCTAATATGATGAGGGATTCTGATATTATCAAATATTTTTAATATTCACATATTTTAGAAACCCTATGTTATTCATTAATAAACATGCTTAGTAAAAAAACTATTTTTTTTTTATCAATAACCAACATGTTTTAATGAAAAAAATATAGCACTCTCAATATATAAATATATAAATATATAAATATATAAATATAAAAAAAATAAATAAAAATAAATAAAAAAATAAATATATATATATATATATATATATATATATATATATATATATATATATATAAACATACATATATATAAATAAATAAATAATTGGGGGGCGGCGTCATTGTCCTCCCAATTTGAAGTGGACAATGCTCACATTTTGAAGTGTAAAACATAGGACAAAAACTAGGGAAAAATACATGCCAAAAAAATTAAACACTTGTTATGAAACGAAGGGAATAAGGTTTAGCAGATGAAATATTTTCATATATTCTTGAAGATTCTCTTTTTCACCATAAAAAAAGCTTTTACTGAAAAATGAATTTCCTAAAAATTTCTAGCATTTATTTTTAGAATTTTTTTTCTGCTGATCCTGCCCAACTGCAACTTGCAATGGGGCTGACAAAGGAGTCTTCAAAAAACGAAAATGAAAACACAGATCCAGGCCACAAAATTATAATGCAAGGAGACCGTCGGCGACTACACATGTGAGCTTTTTATTGGATACCTAATCGGGACAAAATTAGCACAAAATCCCCGTCTCAGTTGGAATTGAAAAGCCAAACGAAAGATTATCACACCCTGACTCACATGACGGACCCATCAAGCTCAACATTTCATTCAAAACCATGATTGAAATCAGAATCATGCAAATTAATGTCCACTGTCAAGACGTTCACGTCCCCTGTCAAATAGACTAACAAGTTTTCATTATTGTGCCCACTTTGATAATGACTTCCAAAGTACCTACTTAATTAAAAAATAAAAAATAAAAAATAAGCTCCAGTCGGGTAGCAAGCAGTGATCTCAAAACTGGTTAAAACAAGCTGGATTTCTACCCCAAAAAAAAATGGACTGCTAAACATACAAAGAAAGAAAATGATTTTTTTTTAAAAAATGTAGCGAGAATGCTCATCATGATATAAATATGTAGCAACTTCATGAGGTGATATCCGTGGATATCATCATGCTATCACCTTAATATATCAAGGGTATTGTCAGATATTACAGAGGTATCGTGAGTGTTGTATGCACTGGGTAGCAAAAGTAGATACCATTAATATGGGAAGTCGCATAATGTTCTAAATGTCATAAAGTGGTTCTGAGATCAATGGTAGCAAGCAACTTGCGTTTTTCTCATGCTAGAAATTATTGAGAATTTGAGATTTTGAAGGAATATTTGTTGTGAAACTTCATTTGGTTTAGGTATTCCCCTTACAACTCAAGTATAGGCTCATTAGATGATATTCTCAAGATGCACTCTACATTATGTTTGAGAATTATGTGTATTCATAACCCCCTCTAAAAACCCACTGTATATGAGGGGTTAGATGTTTAAGCTCTTGTATATAGATCTATTTTGTCCTAAATATATGTCTTATGTAAGTATATGTCAATATTTTCAATTCTAAATATGTTTATTATATGTATATATATGTAATACGGTAATGTTCAAATTAATACCCCTTCTATGTACTCACGTTATACTTGTATGTGTTTGGTACAATGCACCTCCTGGACACCAAAATAATTAGATGATTCGCCACGGCTCACGGCACGGTTCATGTTTTTTTCTTTCAATACAAAAAGATAAGAATGCTTAGAGACAAAGAGAGCAGTCGGATGCAGCATATTTTTCTGGATCTTGTTGATATGCTTCCAGATTGTTGAGTTCACCAGCGTCAATATATATTTCATTTGACAGTACTAGTTTGGGATTGGAAAGAAGTGGGTTAAAAGGCCTTTTGTTGAGATGCCAATATGATCCATTCACACTTGTAAGAAATGTGTCGTTTTTCGTTTACTATAAATGAAAAGGAAATGTTACCGCGCTAAGCACATGGCATGTGTTAGTGCTGGTCACTGAATCAAGTCACAATACGACATAAATATAAGCATATTGTTTAACCACTGTTGTTCATTGTTTCCATAACATAGGGAATGAAAAATGACAACTCTTCTACTAAATAGTGTCAACAAAGGAACCGGCTTTCATCACATAGGCACATCACTCGTTTGAATCCTTGGTTGTTTTGATAGGATGGGCCAGGTGCATGAACCCATTTATGATATCGTACTACCTTGGTTGATTCAACAATCTTTTTTGCCTAATAATTATTTTATTTTTGGTCGAGAATTTCAGCAAAGCAAATTCTTCGTAGATTGGTTCATTTTTCTTCACAATTTCTTAAAATTTGTATGAACATAAAATGTGAAAACTTTGGCAATTTCATAATTAATTTAATTTGTGCCAAACCAGCCCATGTACTAACTAAAGGAATGATTGCAATCAAACCCCACCCCAGCCCTTCAAGGTTTGGTTGCAAAAGAAAAAAAATTATAGAAAAAAAAGGAGTGCAAGGGACTGATCGGTGGCTCAAACAAACATTCATTACCGTACGTATGTCAACACTATTTCCATTCAACACTGGTCTCAAAAAAGGGTCTGAAGTTCTACTTTGAAGTGACCACCGCTCTAGTAGGTAGCATGTGGCCGAAAAGATCAAGGAGTGGAAACTCGACCGCCCTGTCTTTTTGGAGCTCGGGTTGATAGTCTTCATTTATTGCCACTTAAGTATTCCAAATTTGGAATTTAATCCATTAACGTCCCGATTCAACACTATTTTCAAAGAAGCGTTATAATATGCTTGATCAATGAAAACCAAAAATGGGGTTGATGGTCAAAGCGATGCTCTAAATGTCAATGTGAAGATCACATCCGTACGGTTGGATTTATTCTGTTTATATTTTATAATTTTATTTTTATAATTTTAAATTAAATTTCCAAGGTTTTCTTTTGAAATTCAATTTAAAATCCCACATTTAGCACCAAAAAATTTTAAAATATGGTTATGAAATTGGAATAACATGCACTACAATCTGGTATGGTTTTCATTATTTGATTCTACTTATTTTGGAAATGCATATTTAAGGTCCCACTTTTTGAGCTAAGAATGAGACTTGACATAAACCAAGTTTTTTGTTTTTCTATAAGTCATAAAAACCTATTTTGAAGATTCAAACCGTATAAAGGATAATCGACTTGCTCAAGAACCAAGAGAAATTTTGGTGGATGAAAACTGTCAATTTGGATGAGGATCTAGCAGTTTCAATTTGTGCGCTGTTCACATAATAGATGTCGGCGCGTTTAAGGGTTTACATGTAGATGACTAGGGCAAAAAAATTTGAATTTTCATGAGGGATGGGAAAAAAAAATTTAAAAAAAAAAATTGGTCTTTTTCAAGACTAGTATGAATTAAGAGTCCATTTGTTTGAGACTCTCCACCAAAGTCCATAAGACACTAGAATGGATTTAAATTCTCATTCTTAGAGGTGGACTCTGTAAATAATCCACCAATGACCCTTTGCCCGGTGGGCACCGACTCATTGTCATTACAAACAGAAAATTTATTCATGCCAACCTCAAAAGAGGGCCGGAGTTTCTATCTATATGGACTCTGTACAATACTTCCATGAAAACAATAATACAATACTTCCATGAAAACAATAATACACTCTTAAATATCCCATTGTAAAATATTTACTATCCGAGTACTTTTTTACATCTCAAGTTCTGAATTCATGTATGTTGGTTACCAAAGCTGCGATATAAAAGTGTTCTGACTCATGTACGATGGTCACCAAAGGTGTGCTATAAAAGAGTTTTGGACTCACATACGATGATCACCAAAGATGTGATAAAAAAGAGGTTTGGACTTGTATGATAGTTACCAAATGTGTGATATAAAAGAGTTTGAGACTCATGTACGATAATTACCAAAGGTGTGATATAAAAAAGTTCAAGCTCATGCATGTTAGTCACCAAAGGTGTGATATTATAAAAGAGTTTCGAGTGTACTTACAATCGCGTATTATAGAGGTCTAATTTTTGAAATGACATTGCTATAATTAGTAATGAAGCTCCCTCATAAGGTGGACTCCACACTTAGGGCCTGTTTACACCAAAAAACTTGGGCTCCAACCCATGAACACAAGTGGTACTTTGTTCAAGGGATGAGACCATTGTAAGTGGGGTACCATGCTTGAAACAAGGGACTTATAAGTAGGTAGTGGCCCAAACATTTGGTGTAAACCAAGAGAGTTGAGTCATGGCCCATTGTGCACTTGGGCTGAATTTTTAAAGTAGAGTTATCCATAGAAGTTTTTTTTAATTTACCCTATACTCATAGAATCTTTTGTAGTCAATGCTGCCCTACATCTTTGAGTGCTGTTTTGTTCAATCTCTCTCAAATTTTGGCCGTTTATGATGATTTTTGGCATCATGGAAAGAAGAGAACGAGCTCTAGTGGTACTAGCTATGTATTGGTGCTTTTATATGTTGATTCAACATGTTTTGAGCATGCAAGCCCTCATTTTGGGCTTTGAATTGCAAAATTCAGCTTTGGTTGTGACTTTGTGTGGCTTGTGGAATAGAAAAGAGAGAGGTGTGTGGAGCATTGATAGGCAAGAGGGATTTTGTGACAGACATTTGATGGGCTCTTACACGGAGTTAATGTTTCGGGAAAGAACTAGAGTTTCACATGCTACCTTTCAATATCTTTGTGAGGAATTGGGTCCTTTTTTGAGGAAACAAGATACAAATTATAGAAATTCTATTACAGTAGAGAGAAGAGTGGCAATGTCATTGGTGAGGCTTGGAAGTGGAAATGGATTGCAAATTGTTGGTGATTTATTTGGAGTAGCCAAAAGCACTGTTTCAAAGATAGTAAGGGACTTTTGTAGAATGGTGAGATTACATCTTCAAAAGAAATTTGTGACGTTTCCAAGTGAATATAAATTTCGGGAATTAGCAAAGGACTTTGAAGCATTACATGGCATTCCATATGTAGTGGGAGCTATAGATGGATCTCATATACCAATTATAGCACCAGTAAATGGGGGTGAAGATTATTATTGTCGGAAATCTTTTCACTCTGCATTGTTGCAAGGCATAGTTGATACAAATTGCATTTTTTGGGACTATGAGTTTGGATGGGCCGGGAGCATGCATGATTGTACAGTTTTTAAACTTACAAAAGTGGGTAGAAAATGCATTGAGGGAAAATTACTACCTTACAAGCTGATTGGAGATGCCGCTTATCCTGTAAGGCCATGGATGTATTGTCCTTTCAAAGGAGGAGTGGATGTTTCTCTTCCGGCATATAAAGCGCATTGGAACTTCATCCAAAGTTCTACTCGTATGTGCGTGGAGCGAGCTTTTGGAATTTTGAAGTGTAGGTGGAGGATCATTATGAAGCGTATGGAATGTCCATTGAAATATGTGCCGGACGTGGTTGCTAGTTGTATTATTTTACACAATATTTGCATTATCTCGGCAGATGTGTTTGATCGGGAATGGATCAAAGTTGCTAAAGAAGATTTGGAAAGAAGAGAAATTGAAGGACAAATAGCAGCTGGACAAGAATTGAGGGGAGAGAGGACTGCAATTGCTGAAGTGAGAAGAAGGATAGGAATTGGAAGAAAAGAACCAATTACAATTGCGGAAGAGGATTATGGAGAGGCTGAAAACCTTTTTTTGATCAAAGAAGATGAAGAATCCATTTTACTTCAAGAAGCAACTGATTCACATGTGTCCATAGCCAAAGCCCTATGGAAATATCACTTGCAAAAAAATTCTACAATTGTTTTTGATGATACGGATAGTGATATGAGTATGTAATAGTCTTAGAATTTATTTACTAAAGCTGCCATGTGAGCTTCCATCATACTAAGCAATGTAGAAGTAGATTTGAAGCTCTCAATCATGTCTGTGCTATTTTTCACTACGGATTCTAGAAATCCTTCTAGTCTATCTGCCTTGGTTTTTTTTTCACCTATTTGAACAGATTTCTCAGGTGTAGGTGACTCTTGAATACTCTCTTGAGCACTTGCTGGAATTTGGTTACTTACGCTTGCTCTTGTTCCATTCCACAAATCCATTTGTTCAAACCATTTAGAATGCTCATGGCGGTCATTGCCTGAAACCTCATCATGCCGCTTATCATTCCTGTATTGGGTGAGAATACCTCCGTATTTCTTCTTGCAAGCTATAGCGGTTCGAGAACATCCTCGAATTGATGCTGCCATACGAGCTTCAACCTTCAACCATGCATTTTGACCTTCAAAATTTACATTCACCACATGTTTAGAATGCTTATTGAATAACACACATACTTCATAAACATTTGAAAGATGAAAAAACAAGAAAAGAACACTCTAAAGGCCTCTAAGTGGCAATGAAATTTACATTCCAGCACATACAACCTCACTGAAAAATCAAATAAGAATGGAATTATGCATTGATTGTACATTGGGATGTGAGAAGAGTATTGAGTTAGGTGGATGAACCTTGGGTGCCCACTTGGAGGCAAGAGGTCCCCGGTTCAAACCCGGACGGTGGCTTGCTTTTGCCCAAGCCGCGACTAGTCTAAAGATTTAATGGGGGGGAAAGGGGGGGCCTCATACGGGGCCCAATTGGCCCTTTTCAGCCCGTCAGGCGAAGGCAAAGGCACCAAAAGGCACCTCGGTTTTGGACAAACATTTTGCACTAAGTAAAAAAATCATCAATATTTCTAAATATTGAAGCTGTAATCTATAAATTGAGCACATACCTTGTTTTTTGGCTGCTTTCGAAAATTCTTGGGCCAATTCTCCACGCACAACAATCAATGTCTCTACTTCTTCATCTTTCCAGTGTAAGCTCTCATCATTGTCATCCTTCTCACCTTCTTCAAAACATGCCTTCTCTTCAAATTTCTTGCTCTTCTTTGCTTCCTTCTCCCCTCCTTTGGACTTTGTTGGACCTCTACCTCGCTTCTTAGGAACAACCTTCGATTCTCCTTCCTTCTTCACTTCTAGCAATACACTCTTGCCAACATCCCTAAAAACCTTGGGCTGTGAGAAAAATGGTGGCTGCAAAAAATTGGAAGACTGTAAAAATTGTTGATTGTGTGAAGAAATTTGAGATGGAGGTTGATATCCAACTTCTTGCACCTCATTGTCACTATATGACAATCTAACATGCGGAGATTGAGAGAAACTATTGCCCACATTTTGAAATGCACTTGGAACTTTCAATGATGGACCGTGGGTCTGAAATTGAGGAATAGAAGAGGAGCTCATCATCCAAGCTGAATTCTGACTATAAATTTGAGGCTCACTTGACTCAACAACTTGAGCATACCCCCCTTCCATTGCACAACTAATTAGAAAAAAAAATGAGAAAAACACAACAACCACAATACACAAGCAATCTAAAGAGGTGAAGAAGTGAGCAAATGCCTTCTCCTTTTCAATCAACAATTACAAACTCCAAAAAAAAATTGTATTTTAAGCTCCAAAAGAATGAGACGTTGCACTTCCTACGGTAATTTCTACCTATGGTAGTAAACGGTAACTTCCACCTAACGGTAATAGTGCAAACAAAAAAAATCCTCAAAAAAAATCAGGCCAAAAACATCCTAGAAACAATCAATAAACAAATATATATGAATGACCGAAAAAAAATTCCCTGAATTTCCTCCTGGAATTCGGGGTTGGGTACCTCCGAGACCTTCCCAACAAAAACTACCCGTAGGTCCAGGAAATCACTATTCATTTCGGCCAACTAGGATTCCAGCAAGGATTTTCATCCACTGAAAAAAATTTGAGCTACAACCCAACTTTGATTTGGTGTAAACCCAAAAGCGAGGTACCATGCCTACCTTCCAATCAAAGCCCTCCACCTCTTTGGGCTCCAACCCAAACTTCCTTGGTGTAAACAAGCCCTTACTCACTAGCGCATGTCGAATGACTACAAGCCAGTTTACTTACTTTGTGGAGCCTTGTCTTGTCAAATCAGCCATAGCCTGGACATGAAAGTTAAGCAGCAGAAAATAAGGAAATTATTGGAATCAATTTATTGATCAAAGCTTGATTGAGTGATGCTTGAGCAGGCTCAATGGCTACTTCTTGTTTATGTAGTAGTAGTACTACTACTGAGAGATAAGGACTTGTTGATTGATTTGGCCTTCAGGAGTGGTTGATGTTTCCTACTGGTGGGCCAGTTCCAGATGTATTTTTAATTCACCATCACTGGCTTTCACTATATCTTGGAAACTGGAATCTTTTGCGCAGCTTTCAGTGTTCAATCTTCCAGGACTTATCTTGTTACTGAGATTGATACATTCACCCTGTGTTGAACAGGAAATGTAAGTTACATCATGATTCAAGTGGAGGCTACTAGCGAGTAATAATAAAAACACAGTTACTTCACTTAGTTAGCACTTCATCGCGATGGTGACTTTTTTTTGGTAAGGAAACTACCCACACGTGGAATGATTAAGCGGCATTTGATGCTTGTGTAAGTTATGGTGTTGCATGGACAGTATTAGGGTGTGTCACGGCTCTTTAGACTTCCCATTCTTAATGCATACGTGGCATTTTTAAAAAATTGTAACGGACCCATTCTTTGGAGATTGAGAAGCTTCATTCGGAGGTGAAGAATGGACGATCCGTGATTTTGATTGTCCGTGGAGAAGTTTTCACCCCAGTTGCGTTTTCACCCCGATCGCTGGTTTATGTGAGATACGCAGGTAAATCTTCCCCACTTCACTATTGTTCTCATTCTTCACACACATTTAAAGGGTGTCATAGCTTGGTTCGTGGCAACGAATGGCTTCCCAATTCTCTCCCTAAGTTCTCAATCTTCTGAGAATCAACTTCTCGAAAAACACCATTACACCCCTATGGAGAATGTTGGTTTGTGTTTTTTTTCTCTATCATTAAATCCAAACTAGTAGTCGTTAGCAAACTGTAGTCATTATGAATGATATATTTGCCAATTTTTCCTCGAATGGTTGCACCCGTAATCAAATCACAATTGATACACAAGACACAGGCGTCACCAGATAAATATTAAATCCTCGACGTGAATAGTTGGAGGTCACCGTATGTAATGTGTTTGAGAGAGTTACAGGACGAGCGATTTGACATGGTCAGCAATTGAACACGTAGACTGTTGATCATGTTGACCCGACATCTGAGAAAATGAGGGAGCATGAAACCCATGGTAAGGCACTAAAGCCTCCATCAATGGCCGTCTCCATCGCCCTTGTCCTTCCTCTTGCAGCTCCCAGTGGAGTGACTGGAGCCTCCACAGCCGTGCCATGACCCATCTTCTCCCTTCCTTGCATTCGTCAATTAAAATCCGATCATTCGGTTTGCGTAACATCCTTAGTTACTACCGCAAGTTTACTTAATCCTTAAATGTTAAGAGGGCCTGGGCAGGGCAGCCCGCCAAGCATCTAAATTTTTGGAGAAGAAGAAGAAGAGAAAAAGAGAAGAAAAAAAGAAGAAAAAGAAGAAGAAGAAAAAAAGACAAAAAAAGGCTCTTCTTGCCAGCCACTGCTATAGCACTATTGCACTGCGGCATTTTTTTTTTTGAAACAACCTCAGTTGCGCAACCTCAACTCCTGTTCAAATCGATTATTTTGATTGCTTGTGATTGATTCCATAATCTCCCAAATGACGCGCAAGTTGAGTATATAACTCACTATTTTAGTAGCTTTTCAACGCACCAATCCTCGCTTGTTCTGGTTGAGAAAAACTACTTTTAAAAAAAAATATTCTTTCATAAAAAGCCCACGGGGCTTGCTTTGACGTTTAAGGGTTAAGTAATCCTTTGATGCACCTGTGTTCATATATTGAACGACGAAAAAATTGCAACTTTCTCTTGCCTACATCCGGTATATTTTTTCACTCATTCAAATTTCTCTTGGTTCTTGTGCTAGTTGATTATCATTTGAACAACATGGATCTTCAAAATAAGATACTATAATTTTTTGAAAATCGTCACAATTGGTTTATGTCAAGTTTCATTCTTAGTTCAAAAAGTGAGACCTCAAACACAATTTTTCAAAATAAGTAGAATCAAACAATGGAAACCATACCATTTCATAGTGCATGTTCTTCCAATTTCATTACAATATTTTTCTTAAATTTTTTGTGTTGATTTGGGATTTTCAATTGAATTTCAAGAGAAAAACTTGCAAAATTAATAAAAAATATTAATAAAAAAATATAATGAATCCAATTGTATAGATGTGATCTTCACATTGACACTGTATCAACTTCATTTTTGTTTTTCATCAAACATTTTACAACAAATCGTTGAAAACAGTGTTGAATGGGGACATAATTGAAAACATGGTTGATGTACCTTAGTAAGTAGAATGATGCTTCCATTCCGGAATATCTTGCGGAAACTCCGCATCAAAAACTCAGGATCTTAATGAAAAATCAGCATCTTTGTGGGTGAGGTTTGTTGCAAGGGAGAATTGTCCCAAGGATGTTTTTTAGTCAGAGAAACAGACTGGAATGCGTTGGAGTACAAAAAAAAATTTAAACTGGACATGGTTTTTACATGGACGCGATCCCTTCACACAAAGAGCTATAAAATAATTATAGCTTGATCAACATCCTTGTCAAAGAAAGCGACAACTCCCCCATTGACTTGATCTTTACTCTTTTGTGTTTTTTTCCTTTTTTCCCTGGTCATTTTCACTAAACCGCTCACCAAGACCTAAGTTGACCGAGCTCGTGTTCGGTTGTTGACTGTGCCATTTAGTAACTCGAATGCGGAATTTGGGGTGTTAAATCAAGCAGGTGAGAATTAATTGAGATGGCAGTGAACATCGATTCAGTGTTATGTTTTTTTCCTGTATTATGTTAATTAGTGTGGGAGTACTGGTAACACTGGTTGGATTGGACTTGCCTGGTGTGGTACGCCTCAACCAAGACGGTAGATTTTTTTGAATTTGAAAGGCACAGCCCAAATGTGTGTCATGTGCACTTGAAGTGGTAGTACTTACTAGCAGCAAAGAGCTTCAGAAAAAGCAGCTAGACCAGACTTATTAGATGGAGACCCTCACCAGCCTTGCTTGTACACTTTACCAAAAGTTGCTGCAACCCATCCATTAGGTAAATTAATATTCCCTCCGTCGAATATAATAGTTGATGCTTTTGAAAAAATAAATAAAATTAAAGCAAATTAGAACAGTGATTTTATCAAATTTCACTAAATTTAGTAAGTTTTTATTTATTTATTTTGGAGTAGTTGTTTATAGAAGCTGTTTATAGAAGCAGTGTCATATTGTTTCAATAGTATGTGTGGCACGCGGCAACATGATCATGGTGATGCTTGTTGCAGTGCGTTCTCTGATGCAACAAACATATGATAGCATTGATTTTAGTTAGCTCAAGTGTCATTTGTGATTCATCATATGAGCAAGTTAAAAACAAGCTTTACAAACAACTTCACTCCATGTGCACTTGTCTTGTGATTTTTCTTTGTTAGAATTTGTAAAACAACCATAAGGTTCTTCAGTTGGGAGGTCACACCCTTCTTGATCAGTGAATCTATAGCAGGTTTTTTTCTTATGAAGACTCTGGAAATCATCAAGGCTCTACAATATTTTTTTATAAAAAATTCCAAAAGTAACAAGGAGCATGAACTCAATGAACTATCATTGGCGAGAAGCAATCAACTCAACCTTCGTCGAGTTTAACTAATATGATAGAATTTTGTATTGTGGAATCCTGTATGCTATTCTCTAACAAAATATGACCAGATTGGGAGGTGAGTACCACAAGGGAAAAATTACTTGATTCACATCACCTAATTTGGGACAATGTTTTTTTTCAAAAGCCAATCATCTATTACGGGACGGAGGGATTATTGAAAGTTTCACTAGATGATCATTATATACAGTCACCAAATTCCTTATTAGGTCTGCGTTGAGAAATAGTTTTCACAAGGAAAAAGAAGAAGGGACAAAGAAGAAGGAAAAAGAAGAAGGAAAAAGAAGAATATTGTAGAGCCTTCTTCTTTTCCTTCTTCTCTTTCCTTCTTCTTAGTGATGGGTATAATGCATCACATATGTGGAGAGAGTTATTGTTCTTTTGGTTAACCCCTAAGTGACTGGTTGACTATTTTTTGGTCGCAACCCAAAACAACACTAGCTGCCTAAGGTCAGAAAATGACATTTTTTGAGTATTGATTTTTTTTGTCAAAATTGGGGGTAGAGATTGTGTTCTAGTGTTGTTTGATGCATTTCATTTGCAATATTGAGGTTTAGTAAGGAATTTTTCACAAAAAAAGACCTCAATATTGTCTTAGTGTTATAAAATTTACTATTTCGTGAAAGTGATGATGTTCTCTCCTTTGAAAATTTTGCCATTGACAATTTTAGAATAGGATTTCTAGTTTTAACCAATCATACCAAATTTCAAATTCTAAAAACTAATTTTTTTAATTTAAGTGAATATTTAATAATAAGTGATTGTAAATTCATTAAAGGAGTATTTGAAACATTTTTTGAAATTTTAACTGTATGAATGATTGCTAAACGTCCTTGTTTTCATCTTCTCTATCGGACTAAACCTCATCAAAGTTGCAGAAGTAACATTTTATAATACATTTAGGTTTTGCCCTTACCCCCCATTGTCATTTAGGAGATAAATGCCAAAAATAAATAAATAAATGTGTAGACAATAGTTTGAAAGTGTCCAATAAAGACTCTCCCGTGGTTGTGGGATTGGTGTAATTGGCCAAACAAGACTCTTGTCTATTATTCAATGAATGGGGAGAATCAACCTCTAGTTACAAATTTTCAAGAAAAAAAACTGATAAGTAAATACTCCTTCTATTCCGAAATAAAAAGCACCTTTGATTTTTTAATCCCTAAACGAGCAAGGTCAATTTTTCAAGTTTGGTCAGCTTAGTGTGACATGAGTATTGATTTTTCAATTTTTGAGATTTTTTTGTGGCAATTCTACTTTTTGTAATGAAGATGGGAGGTAATTTGCATACATAGGTGATGTATAGATCGAAAGATACAATCACACAAAGGTGAAAAACGTTATTGGAACAGCTCTTGAAAATTTCATACAATGAGCTATGCATCTCAATTTTTGTACACAATGAACTAACACTTCTATATACATAGCCACAAATTCAGTTTACCAAATTTGAGACTAAAATTTGCATTTTGGGCATTTTCAAAAAGTTTCAAACTCGGGGCAAAACGCCAAAAAACAAAGTGCAACCAACTTTGTAACTTCTAATCTTACTATTGAGGAACCCTAAACAAGTGAAAATCTGTAGGTGTTAATAAATTCTAGTTGGTTGAAATATCCTACAATTAAATTGGTCAAAAATGGTTTAAATCAAGAACTATTTGCCTTTTAATGAGAAGGGGTTTTTTCAGGCAGTTTTGAAGTATTTGGAAAGAAACAGAGCTGTTGTGGTCCTTTAGGAGTTAATGCATTTATATTTCTTGATGTATTTATATTCTTCGCGTATTTGTATTTCAAGCAGGTGCTTTTATTTCAGAATAGAGGGGGTATGAAAAATGACATGGTTTATGTTCTAATTATTTGAAATCCTTGAAATGGATGTAACAACCGACACTTCTAAGGTCGATGAGTGTATGATACTCTCTTTGTTCCAAAATAAAATATTGATTTCCTTTGTACCGGAGAGTGAATATCTAGGTTTCTATTTGCGAGAGAGAGTATCAAAATAGACCTTTCAACTATTGTTTGTTATTATCAAATCCTCCCCAACTCTAATTTCTCATTGATGGTGCATTTCCATTCTCGTCATTGTTACATTCTCATGGATATGCTAAAAATAGATATTGAATTGGGTAAATATGCAATAATTGAAGAATTACAAAGTCAATAGCTTCGGTAAAAAATATAAAGAAAACTTTAGAAATTCATAACTTAATCATAGAATTTTGTATAGATCTTAGATTTCCTATACAAGATCTAAGGTAGTTTTAGAGTTCAAAATAAATCTAAGATCTATACAAAATCCGAAAAATATATATTCTAGCTAGTACTTTGGAGTTCTTAGTTGTCAAAATAGTTATTTGACAATAGTAAACACATTCAATAGATAAAAGCTAGGGAAATAAAAAAACTACCTTAGATCTTATTTAGGAAATTCAATGTAAGAACAAATAAAAAAAACATATTAGAAAGAACCAATTTAACGATTTTGTAGCTTTCTTTTATTGTGTTAGTATTAATCATGTTACTAAACTACCATATATGTTGAATTAGTGAAACATATTATATCTCAAACTTAAAGCAATTCTTTGGGGATAATCATTTGAATAGACATAACTTTCACTTCTATCCATCTAGGACACAAATTAAATTATTCAAATGTTGAATGAAATCTTTTCAAGTGTGGTTTTGATTTGTATTATAAAACTCAAAAATTTCCAAAAATTGAGTGAACCATTCCAATTATAAGGCTCTTTATGTCAAAAGCTAAGGTCTGGCCTAAAGTTATTTTACATATCTTGCAGAAAAAAAAATTCCATTTTTAAATTTTTGAATATACTTATATTTTTGACTAAAAAAATCTGAGCCCAATAATGATAATTTTCTAATTTATTGATTCAAAACACAAAGAATTTTAGGGGTTAGATGAGATCTGAACTCAAAATCCATAGCCAAGAATGGATCTAACTGTATGAATTGAATGAAAAATTCATAATGTACAACTTTTATTCATATATCAAGTTTAACCCCTAAATGACAGAGGGGGTAAGGGCAAAACCTAAATGTGTTATATAATGTTGCTTTTACAATTTCGATGAAGTTTGGTCCAAAAGAAAAAATGAAAAGCACGATGTTTAGTAATTATCCGAACGGTCAAACTTTCAAAAAATGTTTTAGATTCTCATGAAACAAATTTAGAAACATTTATCGTTGAATATTCACCAAAATTACAAATTTTATTTTTAGAATTTGAAATTTGGTATGATTGCTTGAAACTAGACATTGTATTCTAAAGTTCAAAAAAGCAAAATCTTAGAAAGAGGGAACATCATTACTTTCCCGGAATAGTAAGTTTTGTAATACTAGGACAATGTTGAGGTGTTTGTTTTTGAAAATTTCTCCCCGATGGAGTTTAACTCGGATTCACATGACTCAAATTAGGTTGGAAAGTAGACTTGATTTCCTATTTGAAAATATTTTTTATTTTTTAAAAAAGTTTTTTTTCATCTCGGGCAGCCCGTAAAAAAGGGCAACGACCATAAAATGGTCGTTCGGTCACTTAGGGGTTAAAATATTCTTTTTAGCTACATTTTATATACCGTTTATGAAATTCTCCAAATCTAGAGAATGATGAAGACGTTTAGAGGTTAACCCCTAAATGACGGACGGGGTAAGGGCAAAACATAAATGTGTTATAAAAAATTACTTCTTCAACTTTGATGAAGTTTGGTCCAAAAGAGAAAATGAGGAGCTTGATGTTTAGTAATTTTTCATATGGTCAAATATCAAAAAATAGCTTTTTATCATCTCATAATGAATTTAGAAGCATTTAACTTCAAATATTTATAAGAATCACAAATTTTATTTTTAGAATTTGAAATTTTGTATGATTTGTTAAAACTAAACATTCTATTCTAAAATCAAAAATTGCAAATTTTTCAACGGAGAGAACATCATTACTTTCCCCAAATAGTAAGTTTTCTAACACTAGACAATGTAGAAGTGTTTTTCTTTGAAAATTTCTCCCGGGTGGAGTTTAACTCGGATTGACATGATTCAAATTGGGTTGAAAAGTAGACTTGATTACCTATTTTAAAATATTTTTTATTTTCTATAAAAATGTTTTTTCTATTTCGGGCAGCCCATAAAAAAAGGGCAGAGACCATAAAATGGCTGATCCGTCACTTAGGGGTTAAACATTGTTTCTCATTGTTACTTGCATTTGTAATAAGAACTTTGAGTTAATTGAATTTTTGGGTTATATATACCAAATAATTCATTTTTGAATGAAAATATTGTAACAATTATATTTTTTCATAAGACTATTTGAAATTTCTATGCTTATTAGAAAACATATGGTCTCTTCCAATAAAAATACCTAATTGAGTTTTCCACAAATTTTTTAACCCAAATTGAGTTTAGAAATGATATTTAACTATGTGGCTACAAGACTGATCTTTGGGAATGAAAGTCTTATTAACTACGGCAGTAAAGATTAAGCTTTTAAAGTTGAAGTGTTTGATAACCAACCAAATACACAAAAATACATTCTAATGTTTTTACTCAATTTCAATTTGAACATTATATGTAACCAATAACCAATCCTATTGTGTATGGTGTTATTTACTTGAAGAATGATACTTAGCAAATTTAGCAAGCAATTGTCTAGCTAGTAGCCATGAATACTTACCCTTTCAAAATTTAAAAATTGGATAATTTTTACTTAAAATACATTGGATTTGTTTTTTGTACTTAGTAAATTAGTTTTAAGGTTACATTGAAAAATTAGAAACATATTATATTCTTTGCTAGCATGGACCTAAACAACAATTTTATATAATGCTACATGCAACCCTTAGTGAACTTTTCAAAATAATTTAATTATCGTTTTTAACACTTTTCACCATTTTGGTCATGTAGATGTTCTCAACAACCACCACTGAAGAACTTAAATTGACCACTTGTAATTTTCAAAGAGCCACGCAAGAAACCTAAGACCAATCACTTGAGATTCAATTCAAAATCCCAACAAGTGAACAAAACTCGAGCTTCTAGGATGCAATTCATGATAATTTTTATATTAAAAATGAAAAAATGAAAAAAAACTTATTATAATATAACAAGTGGGTTATGACTATCTTTTCATTATCAAAATTCTTATAATTTACATATTATTTGAAAACAAAATGATTCATTTTCATTCATGAATCTTATTTGCCTCTCAATTTTCAAAAATTTGCTAGCACGACATCTTATCTGGGAGGGTTAAGGGCATTTTACTTCACGTGTTTTACTTTTTAGGGTTGAATAATTATTCAAAATATTTGTTTCCTATCATGCAAAGTCTCAACCATCCGCACCCTTACCCTGAAGGATCTGACACACTGAACACTGAATGAAAAATGTTGTGGATCCTTTTTAATAGCGTGTTAACCCTTAAACGTCAAGAGGGCCTGGGCGGGGCAACTCGGAAGGCATTAAGAAAAACAAAAAAAAATGAAAAAAACGGTTTTGATGGGCACTGCTAGCCAACACTGTAGCACTGCAGCACTTTTCAAAAAACAACTTCAGCTGCCCCAACCTCAAATCCTCTTCATTTTGATAATTTAAATTGCTTACCAATGATTTCATAATCTCTCAAATGAGGCGCAAATTTGGAATTTAGATTGCTTTTTCAGTAACTTTTCAACGCACCAATCCTTGCTTGATTTGGTTGAGAAAATTTACTTTTTTGCTCATTATTCTCTCATAAATAAGCACATGGGGCTTACTTTGACGTTTAAAGGTTAAGCAATGATTCTTCAAATCCAAAGTAAGTTGATTATATCCCACATTCTATTTGTGATTGGTTCATTCACTACACTCAATTATGGCGTATTTAGTGTCCAAGAGACTATTTCTCAAATCCGGACACTATTTAATTTTAGAGAGATATTGTGTCTTCGTAAGAAAAAAAATGAATGTAGTGTGCCAAGGACATATGGCAACTTTATAATAATTATGGCATGCCGCCTCATGCCAATCTCATTACTTGGAACGAACATGGCACTCTCAATGAAAGTGAGAATGACAAGTGGCAAACTCTTATGTAGTGTCAAGGGACAATATTTCTCTTCACCTTGGAACGAATTGTGGAAAAAGACATCAATTCTCTTCGGACACTAAATACGCCATTTAGTGTATTTGATGTACAAATGTGTGTGGGTGGGAGATACCCAATTTTTTTGGTTTTTCCGTTGGTAGAGCAAAACACATTCTTGAATGTAGCCAAGTAAGAGAAAAATTGATAGAATAATCCACATGTATATGCTCATTCATAAAATTATCAATTAAAAGGCACTTTCATCCAAATAGTGACGATTTTGAGAAGAATTTGATGATTTCATCCACTTTTTGCCCATTTTTCTAGTATAAACATAGCCACTCCCAAAATCAGATATGATTCTTACAAAAATTAACCAATATGTTTTTGGTTGAGTTCAAAGGCTCTTCAAGTATACCATATGTGAGGGTTAAATTTGGACCGTATTGTGTCGAAATCTAATTTCCACATCAGATTTTTTAGAGGTCCACGTCACCATAAACCAATCACAAGATGACATGTGGCACTCTTATGAAAAAATGAATTGATTTATGTCGAAACTGGCCACGAGGTAGGGTAGATGGCTGATAGTTTTAGCTTTTGAATTTTAGCTTTTGAATTTTAGCTTTTGAGTTTTAGAGTGCAAGTTTTAGCGTGCAAGGGTGCAGATGCTTGCAATACACCAACATGTCACTATTGGAAAGGACGAGAATTCTTCCGCTGTACCCTGCCTTATGATCATCACAAGAAGGAGGTGGTCAGGGGTGGTCTTTTGGCATGGTTGAAGCTACATGCATACTTTGTACACCTGCTTGTGACTTTTCTGTTGTACCACTTCCACTTTTTACTTTTTACTTAGGCACCAAACGCACGCCTTCCCTTCTTCACGACTTCCCAAAATTTACCCAATCCAATGTCTCTTTCATGGGTAGAGGCAACGCCAAAAAAACTATTGTTTTTTAGCACTAAAAACATCACCAGTGCAAAGGGCTCCTGTTTCACTAAAAATGACAACCAAATAGTGTTCAATTTCACCAAAGATCTAAATTTTTGATGAAATTGAACACTTTTTGGTGGTCATTTTTGAGGAAATGGGAAGCCCTTTGTACTAGTGCATCAACTCCACAACCACCAAGAAGTCCATTGTGTGTGGTAGTAAGTGTCTTTACGTTTTTACCCTCATGACCGAAGGTTATTGATTTCATTTTTCTAAATCCTCTCATAGGCTACACCTTTTAGAGCAATGAGAGAGAGAGACCAATTAGCTAATGTAAGCTTTTATAGTTAATGCAAGGTACTATTAAAATTTAATCATATTTTTAATCCCTAAATGTTCCCACGGGATAGCAAATACTTTGTTGTACGATTAGTATTTGCACCAATAAGAAGCTTTAAATTGGGATCTCAATAACTCACTAGAACCACATTGATTTGAATTCCAACTTCTATGTTGATCTCAAATCCATTAAATGTATGAATCCATTCCAAATACAAGAAAGATACAATGTATTTACTTGCCTCAAAGGCATTTTCAGACCATTAGGGGTTAAATAATAATCTTTTTGGCAATTGAAAGACAATTCCAATGTATGAAGGAATGCTTTGTTTGGGTATTGTATACAATAGTAAATGTATCACTATGTCATTAGATGTTATAGAATGTATGACATTCCTCACTGAACAATCATTTTCGAACAAAATTATTTATTAGCTCAAATGGGACAATCGATTTAAAACAAACAAAACATTACTTAACGCATCAACTCTTTGTGCAAATATGGGTGTTCATGGTATCCAATCTTGTTTGTTTTCATGCATTAACCCTTAAAAGGTCCAGAGAACCCTTTCCGACTAGTATTATACACCAATATTCCATTGTATCTGGCATAGTTCCACACCTTCTATGGGTTTAAGATCAAAAGTGGAGTTAAAATTCATCTCAATATGGTTTTAATCAGTTATTAGGCTCTCAATTTGGAACTTTCTATTTATAGAAAATTTCAAACATACGCCAACGTATCTACTATCTCCATTATCCCCGTTAGCTCTTTAACCCTTTAAAGCGCCAACGTCCACTATGTGGATGACGCACCTTAAAAACTCCTAGATTCTCATCTTTATTAACCAACATTTCTCTTGGTTCTTGACCAAGTTAACTATCCTTTGTATGGTTTGGATTTTCAAAATAGGTTATTATGAATTTTAGAAAAACAACAAAATTGGTTTATGTCAAGTTTCATTCTTAGTTCAAAAAGCGGGACCTTAATATGATTTCTAAAACAAGTAGAATCAAATAATGGAAACCATACCATCTCGTAATGCATGTTATTCCAATTTCATTACTATATTTATTTTATTTTATTTTTTCGGATTTGGGATTTTAAAATGAATTTCAAGAGAAAACCTTAAAAATATTAATAATGAATATGATGAATCCAACCATACAGATGTGATCTTCACATTGACATTTACAACTTTGCTTAACCATCAACCCCATTTTTGGTTTTCATAAAGCATTTTATAACGCTTTTTTAAGAACAATTTTGAATTGGGACGTAAAAGGGTTAAGGGTTAAATTTTCATTTAGATCATGTCTATACAATAGGCTGTGAAATCATAGAAAAAACCAGTGACCATAGAGTTTTTTGTAGATTAAAAGGTTGAGTGGGCCTTAGTTTGACTAAAATTTAGAGAAACAAAAACTATTGAGAGAAATTCTAAGAAATTAAAAGAATGGGTGAGTGTGGACGGTCTAGGTAATGATAGCAAGAATCTATTGCCAGAAAAGGGGCTAGCAATCACTTTCTTCATGTGTGAAGGTGAACTATAGAAACATAACATTCAATAGCCTTCCAAGAGGGTGCCTTTTAGTTTCATCCACCTTTATATATGGAATGACTAGTGATTTGTAATTGAATGAACTATTGAATCAAATAAACAATTACATAAACACTGTTGAATTGTGAATGAATCAAATATACAATTATAAAACACTGTTGAATTGTGATGGAATCAAAATATACAATTACAAAACAATGTTGAATTGTGAATGAATCAAATAAACAATTACGAAACACTATTGAATTGTGATGAAATCAAAATAAAAAATTATTACAAAACATTGTTGAATTGTGGGATATTCCACATCATTCTGTTAAGAGGGAGGCAACAGTCACAAAGGATACTAAATGTTGCGAACTTAGGTGAGAAGTTTTTTAACACCAATTTTGGTGCTTTCAAAGTTTACATCCACAAGTTTTTTTAATGCCCGACACACGTTTTTTTTTGAGGATTACTCTCACCATTCACTTAAACTATGGTCCACTCACCCACTTTTGAGGGACTTTACGAATAACTCTCATACTTTGAAATTCTTCAACTACTTGAGTAAGCATTTGTATCAGTTATCTACTGAAGTGTAGATTTCAGACTTCTAGGAATCTGTGAATGCAAGCAAAAAAGTGATAAGACCTGAAAACTCAAAGAGTAAGTTGGAGTATTGTAACTGAGGCAGTAATATGCTTTCAAATTTTGTGAAAACCTAAATCACAAAAATATAGAATTCGTAACCTGATTCAATTCATTGGATAGATTTTAAAAGAGTTCTACGACATTACAGTATTGTGACAAGTGGAGATGCTGTATGGCAAAGACACATCTCTGTCCGAGAAACGTGAGCCTCTGAACTTCCCATGGTGGCCTTTCCACCTTACACTCATCAAAATAAACTCACGGCCCATCCACACAAGTCACCCAACGCAAGTGCGGCAGAGAATTTGAGTGCGGCAGAGAATTTGCGTTCGTCAAGTAAGTTTTCAGTAGTTGCAATGTGCTCTTGTAATTTTTTTATTTTTAACCTAACGTATACTCCAACGCAAGAAATTTGCACTCCACCAACGCACATGCATTGACTGAAAGCAAGAAGAGACAAGACTTTGACACTGCAAGAAAATGTATATTATTTTTGAAATTTATCTTGCAACATTTGAGGAACGGAACGCAAGTGCTGGAGCTTCTTGGTGTGAATGGGCCATCGCTGCAATTACGTGTGAGAAAATTCTATCAGGTTTGGCTTGTAGAACAATTTTTCCAGTGCAGGTAAAAAATTCAATTTCTGGTGTATTGTGTCAAGTTAGTTGTTCAAGAGTAGATGGATAAAAGGGATTTTTTTACAATGAATTTCCCCTTTCCATTTGGGTATGTTTTTTTTTAAAATAAAAAAAAGGATCATGTGAAGTTGCCATCGCCAGGCAACAGGCACTCTCTATCACAAAATCTGAAGTCATTGTTGAGTTAGTGTCAAACCAAAGTTTGCTCTTTTCCTCTTTTCTTGTTGTGGACAGTAATGACTATTTGATGTTGCCTGTGACCCATAAAGAATGTATACTTAGACCCTGGAGTCAAGTGAGAGCACTCAAGTGAAAGCAGGGTTGGCAAAATGTTTATAAAGTAAGCTTAAGGGGGTGGTTTATACTATGGACCAAGAACCGTGACCGAGAAAAATGGATTATTCTCATCGTCACACTTTCATGATCACACTTTTTGAAAGTGCGATTTTAAAACTCTCGGACCTTTCCGTACGTGTAAACTGAACTTGGACTGGGATCGAAGGAATGACCATGCACCAAAAAGAGAGCGAGTTAAGTTTTTAATGTATACCTAACTACAGTAACGACATGAATTTGATTTGATCTTTAGAAATACAATGATCTCAACGTGTTGCATGTATGTATTCATTCCACTTTTTACATCATTTGATAAGATTTGAATCAACTTGCAAAAAAGTTTAGAAGTTAAAACGGAACAAACCACTTAATTTGTTTCTACCAATTTCACGTTAGAGTGATACTATGCCTACATACAAGGTGTGAAATAATTTAATTATTTTGTGTGCCAATTAGACTATTTTATAGATTACAGCTAGTGTTTGTATGACATATGACAAAATACATTTCAACAAAGTTTTTTTTTAGTACAAACTTGCTATGCGGATATGCTACGTGTCAGAAACATACACAGGCAAAATTCTACTTGGGTTCGTCGTGTACACACTCATATCTGTTGTATTAAATGCACATTGTCACAACAACAGTCACGTTTTCATCCCGAATGTTTCATCATCCCATCCCAAATGTTTTTCATTCAGTTATGTAAGACTTTGACCGGCTATCTGGTTCATATTCTCCTACGTTCAAAATATTGTAGTGCACCATGTATGTGCATTCTCCCTAGCCATAATACTTTGGGGGTGAGTGTACACGTCATAATGCCCGTCTTGTCAATCCGACGCAGGTTGCTTATGACTTTGAAAGACTGAGTGGTATGGTTTTGTCATGGATGCGACTTGGGCTGATTACATATGGTATTAGTCATTATCCCAAGTCTTCAATTTGTACAATTGAACGTCGAGAAGGACCGACGGAGATGATTTCCTCAAGGTGACCCGCGCGCGGCAATGGCAGTTAGTATTATTATGCCCAAGTTGATGCATTATCCAAATGTGCATTTTGTGCATGCAAAGTTGCAAACATCACATCTAATCCAATTGTCGCTCTTGCAATGAATGACACTGATAGCTCCCCAGCCAGCCTGATTGTATGATTTAATCCCGTCCCCCCGCCTTGCTTTCACATCCCCTTCCTTTGGATTCCATTTTTGCACTGGATTCATATGCCAATTTTACCCTTGATTTCCTATCATATTGACATGCCTAAAAAAATTACTGGTGAAATCTATAGCCAGAAAGGAGAAATATTATTAAATTTGGACTCAATATTTGTTCCTTTATCATCAAAATATTCATCCATGTTGACATACTTTCATCCATTTGAGTAAATTCTCATTCAATTATGACGACTGCATTTAGATGAAAGTGCTACAATGTTTCAAGTTTTTGTAATTTAAAATGTACAATTTTTGTAATTACTATGAGTTTTACAAGATTTTTTTTTGAAAAATCTTGTAATTTATTTATTTATGTAAACAATTACGAAAAATCAGGGTAAATCGGTTTGGCAATACCTTATGTGAGAAAAATACCAGAAAATATTAACACGGTGTAAAATGTGAGGAATTGATGAGGTTTGACCGGATAATTGTAGTGTGGACTCTTAAGGGTTAACATTATGGTCTATGTCATGTAAAACTTGTAATCGAGGCATAATTATAGGTTCATTCAACAATTATTGATTAACATTGCTTAGAAAAATAGCAAGTCTCTTCATTATCCGATTCCAATTATACAAGATTAGTATATTGATGCCTAACAGCAATTCCACTAGTGAGGTTGATATTTTTAATTCCGAACCTCATATATTAACCCAAACTTAAATTTTGCCAATCAAGAGAAGTCAAACTCATATCCTGAAGTAAAATATCAGTTAGAAGTGGTTTGGTTGCCAAAAAAAATCTTCCAAAGTCAAATGAGGACCTCAATTTTTAGCAAGAAATTTGAGAAATGCTCTAATAAAAACATACAACCAAATACAAACAAAAAAAATGTTCATTCTCCATTGTAATCCAAATTGAAAGAATAAGAATGATGCATTAGTTAGGGTTTAAGGCGCTGTGATATTAGGGCTTGGCAATAGACTGCTCGGCATGAGCTGGATCATCGTTGGCTATGGCGTTTCAAGAATTTCATCTTTGCACATCTAGAGGATTCAAGAGGGAGTCCCTTGACTCATTATTCTAAGAGAAAAATGCTGGTTAGTATGGAATTTAAAGAAAATTGATTAAATTTTTCTTCATGAATTTAGATAGGTAGCCTAATTACAGATTTCTTAGTAGAAGTATGGCTATGGAGGACAGAGGAATTGCAACAAGCTTTCCGATGTCTCTGGCTTCATTTCATAAGTTGCCTTCATATGTTCGTTGTTTCAGGTGGCTATGGCGTTTCAAGAATTTGCGCATCTTGAGAATTCAAGAGGCAGTAGCTTGACTCGTGTTTTAAGAGAAATGAAGGTTAGTATGGAATTAAAGCAGATTGATTAAATTTTTCTTCAGGAATTTAGATCGGTAGCCTAATTACAGATTTCTTTGTAGAAGTATGGCTATGGAGGACAGAGGAATTGCAACAAGCTTTCCGATGTCTCTGGCTTCATGTCGTAAGTTGCCTTCATGTGTTCGTTGTTTCAGGTGGCTATGGCGTTTCAAGAATTTGCGCATCTTGAGAATTCAAGAAGGAGTAGCTTGACTCGTGTTTTAAGAGAAAATTTCTGGTTAGTATGGAATTTAAGCAGATTGATTAGGAATCGCGTAGGTAGCAGATCTCTTGATAGAAGTATGAGTGTGGAGGACAGAGGACTTGAGACAAGCACGTTCGATGCCGACAGATACCTCTAGCTCCATGTCATAGTTTGCCTTTTGGTGGTTCACATGTTACTTCATCCTTGAATACGGTGCATTGTTGGATACTGTTTGTTTGATGTTAATCTTGGTCCAAAAAGACCTGATGAAAAATCATGACACTCACAGCTCGTCGGTTTTGTAAAACACAAAGATGTCTATGGTCCTGGAAAGCGGGAAGCATGAAAGATGGCGCGTGTTTCGTTGTCGGAGATTTTGACGTCCTCGTCACTATGGATTTTAGGATTTTGACATTCACTTTTCATGCTGCAAACTGTCTTTCTCGTGTTGTTGCTCTGGTGCTTACTCGGCATTGGATTGGACCGAGCTCATAGTGTACAACAGAAGAAGCAGACGGGAGTGCATAGCGAGAAAGAAATAATTCGACTTCCCATTGCAGTCGTGTTCGAGGTATTTCTGCTATAACCAGGAATTACAAGAACTTCTTCAACATCCAAATATCGATGTAACGCATCACTGCGTTAACTAGCATGGGAGATTCCTAACAAGCTCATCACTCCTTCAATGATAGCTCGTTTCGAGAATCACTGAGTGATTGCACATCGGAGGACATTCGAATTTCTGCACTTTCCTTTTGAATTTTTCAGAAAAGACCTCGCTGTTAGCAGGTACTGCATGATTCGTTGTGTTGCTTGCAGGACTTAGGGCATCCCGAGAAATGCTGAAATGGAAATTAGGTCTTTGTGTGATTGAAGCCAGGATATCCGAGGTTGACAAGATATCTTGTTAGAATGTCATTTCCCGCCTTTTGGAATACTTGAATGAGATCGTTTACATGGAAATAATCTATGCGTGTGGATTACTGATAGACCTCGTGCGAGTATGCTGTGTAGGTGACTACAAGCTGGCAAATGGTATATTGATACGTTGAGAGTGTGTGGATTTTTTTCCTTCAGAGAGTGTACTCACAAGTGAAGTTATTCCAGGTCGTTTCCGCGACATCAAGTTCGTTGTAAATCGTAATTGGAAAGTAGCTGGCTATGGCTGATGTAGGGGATCAACTCCGTCTTCACTCGTGCCATTCTCAAGGATTTTCGCTCTTCAAGTAAGCACTCGACCACTTAATTGACAATAATTTGAAGACTTCTGACATTTGGCCATGTAAGTTAGGGTAGAGAAACATATCAGAACATGGTCCGTCGTCGGGTTTGCGTCTATGACACAGCTCAAAAGAGATGTAACTGAAGAATAGGGTTGTAGAATAGGATGCTTCTCAGAACGGCTCAAAGCTTCGACACCGAATGCTTGAGGCAACTTCGACTGAGCATTGTACAAGCGAAGGACATCAAATGGACCACGGTAAAGCGCCCGCTGGGCCAATGCAGTCATCACTTGCTCTGGCGCAACGGTGTTACTCTGTTACCGAGCACGGCGGATTTTGGCAGAGGATTGTCATTCTTGGTACATCGGAAGAAATTGTGGACAGAAAATATCCCGAACTTGGGAGATATGCTTGGCGGCAATTCACCAAATTTTTGAAGATACCGTTATGAGCAGAGATGGAGTAACCGTCTTTGAAGTCTGACTTGCGGACCTAGTGCGTGGAGTATCTCAGCTCCTTTGGAGACATTGCAGTGAGGAGGATTATGGTCGAGTAATTCTGTTGCCTGGAGAGTTTTGATGGTCGACACTAGCGCTGGAGAAATGTGCTTGAAGGTGAGCAGACCTCGCTCAGCTCAGGAGAGTGGCATCAGCTCGCGCCATGCTTTAAAAACCTGCATGTGCTACCTCGATGCTGGTAACCCGGGAAGAAGCAACAGACTACGGTACAGAACTTCATATTGTGCAGCCGTGCCTTTACTCGAATTCGAGATTGATATTTTGTAAACAACTGCTGCCGTGCTGGAGGGCGTAGCATCATGGTGGCCGAGAAAGAAGAGGTTGTGCCGAAGGATGGAAAGAGCGAACTGGATCTTGGAATTGAGGAGAGTATTCGTCGTTGTGAAGCTCTGCTCTCGAGGGTCCCGATTTCTTTGCAGCCCATACTTTCCGATGGTTTTTTGAACTCTAAACCCTCCTTAATTGCCCTAATGTTTACTAGAATGGTGTGACTATAAAATTGATAATGTTATGAACTTTTTGTCTACCACATGTCTACAACATTAATTCCTTTATAAAAGGTTCGGGACTTCTGCTCTTGGTCTGTTGGTTCATTAACCTACGAGCTGATGAATCAAGTCCATCCTTCTAACTGAATCATAACTCTCAATAAGAGCTTAGCTATGTCTACGTTCGCCCAGATTACATTCTTTGTTGTTCTCGGACGGGTCTGCTGTTATATCATAGGAGAATTAATTTGGTTTCCTTCAGTTCATTGCGATGGAGCTTGAAATGGCAAGCTTGCAGTCTGTCACTTTGTTGAAAACCTGGGGCTGAATAAAAAGAAAAGTGGAATGTACAGGCGCGTTCAGGAGACATTCAAGCAAAAAAGACGTGGTAGGGCCACAGACGTTTGAGAACGAGATGAGCGCACTGGAGCCCGAGTGGACCAAGAATATGGGGCTTCTCAGCGGCATTAAGGACCAGAAATTGAACACTTCTACGGTCTGTAGCTGGCTTTGACCTAATTTCCATACATCTCCTGTTTGTTCTGGACGTTTTTTTGGATTATTTGTGTCCACATTTTTTCTTTTCAGCATTTTCATCTTTGGAACAGAGGGTGTAGAATTATTTTTTTAAATTGTGAACTGTAATGCAGGTAGATGAGTTTGGGATACCATGCTGCGACATTTCACTCTCTTCGGAAGAACTCTCAGAAAAGTCACAGCACCGAGCATCAAGAATTCCTAAACCGCCACAATCTCAAAACAACTTGACTGCCAATCCCCATGTCGATTATATACCTATGCAGGATGGAGCAAGAGGGGCAAAAGAAGATATGTTTCATAAGAAAATACATATTAAGCGGCGATGCTCTAGAAGCAGTGAAGGTTCAAGCACAGCTAGTGCCTCAGAAGATTGGACTGTCGAATTTACCCATGTTACGGAGGCTACCAGTACGTCTGTGAGTGGAACCCAAGATGACAACAGCGTTGAGGAAACCAAGGTTAGCACAATCAAAAACTTCCTCTATTCATTTTCTCTTGTGCCTCACAAATTGAAACACCCTTTAGATTGTCAGTTTCCATGATGTAAGTGAAGCTACAAGCTTATTTAAGGTGTAATACGTTGTGCAATAGAGAAGCTGCTAATAAGGGTGGATTTAGTTCGACATGCAGCTGATTATGCAAAACACGCTTTTTCCAAAGGGTGTAAGTGAGAAGGAATCGACCCCCAGTAAGGAAAGTGAGAAGGAATCGACCCCCAGTAAGGAAAGTGAGAAGCAATCGTTAAGTGAAACTGAGGGATCATTCAGCATGGAGAAGAGGAATGACAGTCCAATTTTTACAATTTGCGGAGGACGGTTGCAAGTAGACGATGTGACCCAAATTACAGCGGTGCCTTCAAGAACCCCAACAAATAGTTTAACTGTAAGTTTTACTCACCAACCGAAGGACGTGATGTGCTGTTTCTCCATATGTCCATCATGGCTCACTTTACAATTTCACGAGCTTTGCTCGGCACTTTCAAGTTACTCAGATAGCTCAATATTTACGACTATTCTTCAGTAACGTTATAAAAATCCACTGGGCGTACATCAATCTTACGTACCTACTGTTGATACTTGAACGTGTAGGAGAAGAGTGACGTAGAAGAATTGGACACAAGAAAAACTGGCGTTTCTATGAACTCGGACATCAGCAATAGCTCATGTCGATCTTTCGAGGCTCTCTCTTTCACGGTGACTGCGCCACAACATTGCGAAGACACTTGGGAGTGGCTTGACAGGCCTTCTGCTGAGAACGTATCGCATTCTGATCACAATTATGAAGGTGCTAAAGCTGAAAGAAGTGTATTAGTGTAATACAACAGAGACGAGTTTACTGAATCTGTTCATGGAAGGGCTACTGTCGTGAACGAGTAGACATGAAATGACATCAATGTTCTCGTTTTGAAAACTTGAAGTTAGCCTGTCACCACTTACAATTTCATGCTTACTCTGAAACGGTTGAGAGTTTTGTGAAACAGGAATACCTGACAATCTCAAATACTGTGACTTTCTGTAGGTCGGGACTAACCTTGTGGTGCCCTGGCCTAGGAGGTGGTGAAGCCACTCACTACCGGCTGTGGGCCTTGTCTACAACCATGTAAGCAAGAGTTGAACATTTGCTTCATTGGGAATGTACGCAGGAAATGTTATTCATGAACCTCCACCCAGAGACAAGAAAGTTAGGCATTTCTTACAGACACGATTAAAGACAGATGCAGTCTTGGATCGCGTGCCTCTAGCTCTGAATTCTGCTGAAAAGCCTGCCAAATTGAAACCGGTAAATGAAACCACCAACACAAATCTGATTTATAATATTAAGTTCTTTCTTTTACTCGTATGGAACAGAGGAAGGTATTTCTAGTATCTAGTGACTGAGTACAAGGTTACAACGTCGTGTGCTTGCAATTTTTCCCCTGACTGGATTTTTTTGTGGGGGTTGCAGAGAGGGATTACAACCAATCTACGAAGGACGAAGGGAGTGCCCGCGTTAGAGAGACCTATTAGTAACCATCACTAAAGTTTTCAACCAAGTTTGATGCATTGAGTTTTCTATTTAGTTTGATGCATAGAAAGGAACCAAAGATCACACTGAACTAGAGAAAACAAGCTCTGATTTGGTCTTCCAGTTTCTTATCAATTAATTTAGGTAGAAGTCTCTTGGCCAAGAAACTTTTCAACATTTGACTGGGATGTGAATGTGGGAAGGGTGCCAGGAAGGACCTAAAATCTGTCCAAGCAGGACACAAGTCCGGACACAAGCAGTTTGCACAACAGATGGAAAACTGAAAACTCATGTTGCTGCCATGGTATGTCATTAACCTCATTATCCAACATTATACTTCTCATTGGTCGCTGCTGTGAGGCTCAAAGAAATGTTGGCCTTTGATCGGGAATGCAACGGACAGTCTGCTCTGATTTAAAGTGATACTTACCTGTCACACTATGTATGGCCTGTGCGTTGTGATCCGAAGGCAAGACTTAGGCGGCTTGCAAAACCTCGAACTGCAGTGTACCAGCGGTATGCACAAACCAGAGCTTTGAAAGAAGAAGAGCAGATGTCTGAATGCTCGTTCAAGGTAATAATAAAAACATCTCATGGCTATGAAGGATAAAGAAATTTATTGAGTGTTACTTTGTTGTTGCAGAAAAATTGATTTGATCCAAATTTACGTTATGTGCAGCCCATTGTGGGGAGGAGACCAGACGCTGGCTCACCACTATCTGTACCCATCTTTGATCGCATCGGTGAGATGAAGCAGCGAATTTATCTCCGGAAACGAGTACGTGAGCCTTCTAACACGGTCTTCTGTATGCTTTTTTTAAAGTAAACTATAATTTCAGTGAAATAGGTACAATCCGTGGCTGCTGACCGTTCTTGTTGCACTGGTAGATGTCCACCTTTAGGGAAGTAATTTAATGAAACGTGAAACTACAGGCACGAAAAATGATCGAAAAGGAGGAACTAGAACAGTGTTCGTTCTGGCCAAATATCAACTCGAGCTCGGTGTGCCTGAACAAGGAGGCATATCAGCCAATCCAAGATCGACTTCAAGAGCTTTTGGTAAATATGCAAATCTATGTCATACGAGAATGTCAGTTCTAATTGCGTTGATGCCGGGATTCAGTTCAAAGATAGGAACGACCCACCAGCGATGGGATAGATTAGTACTCTTATGTGCTCTTATTCATTGAAGGAAATCATTTAATTTGGGCATGGGATACAGAGGAAAAGGCACGAAAGAATTGCTCAAGCAAGGGCCCAAGAAGAAAAAGAGAAAGGACTCACTTTCAAGCCCGCGATCAATCAGAAATCCCTTCGTCTCTTCAAAAAGGTATATCCTCCTGGTATCCAAACTTCAGTTGTTCACGTGGATCATCATCAGCTGGCATTGCTGACTTTTTGCAATCTTCCATATGATAAACAACACTTCAAGGTTGAGCCACAGAACATTATCTAACATCTCAATCGTATCCGGAGTAAATGAATGGTGTATCTTGCGTGATACATTGTTCATGTTCTGTTTGAGAACGTCTTGGATTTGTGCTCTGTTCCGAGTTTGGAACACTCCACAGTAACTCCAGTCTTATTGTGATATATACGGTGCTTGTCATACTCCCATCTTAGATATTTTCAACTTTAGACTCCGACTGACAAATGTGCAGAAAGGTTTGGAAGCAATAGAAGTATCAGATCGTCTGACCAGCTGCACTTCATCACAGTCTGATAGACAGGGAGACTGTCGGGTACATTCTCATTCCTGTGCATTCTCATGCTCATTTATGGAATACTATATGAGACAAGGTTGCAACTGAAGCAACTATGAACGTAAGCCATTTTTTAAGATGGTGAAAATGACTTCGAGATTCTAATCATGAACTTCGGCGTAGTTATTATGTTAATTTCCTGATTTCTAACCTTACAAATCTGATTCACGTCAGGCTAGAATGTACAAGCCGAAGGATGAGTGCACATTCACTCCAGAAATAAATCCCAATACCGATTACATCCTGGCCAGATCTGAACTTGACGGGTGCAGCTTTTTGACGCGCCAGCAACAATTCCTGCAAAAACTGCAGGAAAGGAAGGTGGGTTACTTACGAATTTAGCAGCTTGCAATTCTATTAAATTGAAGAAGCACGTATTTTTTCTTTAAGAGTGGAAAGATTATCAAGAAGAAAACTCATCATCCAAGTAAAGTTGAAGAATATCACGTTTATGACAGAGACAGAAGGAGATGGAAATACCAAGCAGCTACACCTTCCGACCCGACATTGGGAACTCTTCTGTGATTCTGCAATGTTCTCCTCTTTTGGATGGTAACGAGGAAACTCTTGATGAGCGATTGGAAAGGCTTTCTCACCGAGACAGTCGAAGACGTTTTCACATACGCCAAAGAATTGCAGTAAGTTCCTCTCTTTGTGTTACCATTGCAATATCATTCCAGGCTCGACCACCAGAAAAACTTAGTGTAAAAATACGTTGTGGGATTTGGAATTGATGAAATGAGCACAGCGAGGAAGCACCTGGTTGCAGGGTTTTATTCAGAAATATGACGGTCCTTTTTTCAGCGGGTATTAGCACGTTAATCGTGTCATGCTCTGGTTGCAACCCAATGCAGGATAACTACTACTCGCAGTTCAAATTCCAGCCAAAGATTGACCAGATGTCTCGCATAATTTCTGCATCTACAAATCTTCAGGAACTTTATATGGTAAGGCGATTTCATAATTTTCTTGCTTGAGTAAATGCTTTAGATGTTTCAATAGATTGAGCAAAGTTATTTGTTTCGCAGAATGAGAAGGGTAAGCGGACCAAGTGTGCCCTCCAACAAGCTGCAGAGCAAGAATTCGTGCAAACGTGCACGTTCCACCCAGAAGTGAGTAATGCTTTTCACGATAACTTCTAGATACAGCTTTAGTAACCTCTTGAGTTAATGTGCTGTCACTCAGAAATATGGTTCGCAACATAGCTTTTCTGACCTATGTTCCAGTGCCCGCTGTCGGTGTGCGAGCTTCTTCCAAGCACTAATAACTTGACCTTGGTGAGGCCAGGTAAATGTTCGTAAATCATCAAGCTCAATTGAAGGTATTCTCAAAAATCGCAAGAATTTTCGCCAGGTAACATTATCTAGGCTGAACTCTGCATGTTCGTCAAGTATCACAGCCCATTCAACGAGGGCGAGGATGATTAAAAATAATTGTGCTTTCTTTAGAACACATGTCTCAAGATTTTGTTCTTATCAAATGGAAACCTGAGCCATTATGGGGAGTCTACCGTGACTCCCGGTGACTCCCATATTATATACTCCAGAGCTTGTAACAGATATATGATCCAGGTAGGCACTACAGTAGTGCCAGTTGCTGTCTACCGGTCAATTTTTGAAATTTATTGAAGTCAAGACCTCAGTTTACTATGACAGGAAAAAGCGAAGAGCTTTGAGCACCTCCGGATGCAGAAAGAGATGCAGGAATTAGAGGAGTGCACATTTAAACCAGATGTTCACCCTGTACCTCCCAAAGAGAAAGAGCCAGTTGTTATTAAAGGCTTGGGACGTCATCTGGAGCTTCAGGATCTGGCCAAACAAATGAAAAAGGACCAGGAAGAATGGGAGCGCAAAGTCTTCTTTACTCATGTAAGAAAATCAGACACATGCCAAATTAGAACTGGAGTCAAATTTTTTGATAGTTGAGATAAACCTACTAACACGTGTCCACCATGACAACAGGTATATGATCTCCCAAGACGACAGTACACAATACCTCAACCATTCACTTTTCACAGCGGAAACAGTACTCACAAGGCCACAACGCCTCAAAATGTCGTCAACAAGAATCAAGCCACTGCACGGCCTGCACCCTCCACCCCGTCAAGCCATAACGAAAGTGACAATACCACAAAGGTAGACAGTTGCAGTACCATGTCAATATGCACTTCCTCGGTTGAGAAGAGGGAACTAGACTAAAGGACCTCGCAACTCGCACAAGTGATGCCGTAGTCTTATGCTCCATGATTCTGGCGGGTTGTAGTCACCAATGCATAGAAAATCATTATCATATTTGCTTCAGTTCCCGAAAGTCACATTAAATTTTCCTATGAAAAAGCAATTGAGACTGGTAAGTTGTGTTCTGAAAAATATCACCTGCCATAGGAAAAAGCAATTGAGACTGGTAGCTAATTCAAGTACTCGTGAGATTCTATGTAGATCGTACCAAAACAAATTAATTTCTGGAAGCTGGAAATCTTGATATGTTATCTGGACTAGAAATCCAAACCTGGAGCATAAAACCGACTCTGAGGAGTCTGGCGGATGTGCCCCTGCTGCCGAGTTTTTGATGATCGAGACGGAACATAGTTAGGGGAAAATGGGGATAATGAAGGGGAAATAATTTGGGAAAATGTTGAAAAAATACCTTGGGGTTCCTTAGGCCATGCTACACGCCAATGTGCAAAAAAATCAAAAACAAATCCCAAGGGTACGTGGTGTTGCATTTTGCACACGCTCCTCATTTCCACCATCGCCCCTGCTCCTACACTGGCCGGTGCCGTTTCTTTCTAAATTCAACAGAGCAAAGACTTCTCATCAAATGGACATCCTCGGGTACAACCTATGGTTGATCGGTTCGGCACAATGATCAGGGTTATTCGACGTCGCACTTCGAAGATTCAGAGGAGTCGTCGTCTGCAAGCACACGAAGCCGAAATCACTCCTGTACATGAATAGCAGGTGATATTTTCCAGAACACAACTTACAGCTTGAGTACCATACTGACAAGTTGACTGATGGAATTGCAACCGAAAGAGTTCAGAGTCTTATATGAAGCAGAATTGAAATGAACCGGACATAACATTCAGTAGCCTTCATGCCCACTGCCTTTCCTGCAATGCACTCTGTTCATCACCTTGAGTCTCCACCTGTCCACTTAGCTACTAATGAAGTAATATTGGCTGTGAAATATTCCACACCATCTATTGTCGAGCCAAGGCATGGACAGTGCATGCTACTGAATGTTATGGAAGTGGAGTGTGCGCACTATTAAACAATGCGGCCAAGGCATGGACAGTGCATGCTACTGAATGTTATGGAAGTGGAGTGTGCGCACTATTAAACAACGCGGCCAAGGCATGGACAGTGCATGCTACTGAATGTTATGGAAGTGGAGTGTGTGCACTATTAAACAACGCGGTAGAAATTTCTTTGCATCAAGTCTTTTATGATGAATTGATGAGGGCTGGGCGTACTAGATTAATGCAGCGGCACTTTCCAATGAAGAGTCCCGATGAATACGAGGTTGTTTGGGACCAGCACTCTTCTGCCATTGGTTCCGATTTCAAGTAGTTTCAGTACAGAATTTTTTTGGGTCGTAAGCATCTCCACGTTCTCTGACGTCTTGAGATTAATTGCAGCATTTCTTCAAAGTACGCCATTCTTCAGGGCTCATGATCTTATTCCGCAGCAAATTGTAGGGAGTGTCATCCACGTTCACTACAAGCAGAGGCGTCGTTTCTCACTCCAGTGGATCTTGTTCTTTGTCGCTTTTCACTGTACACGCTTATCGTACGTGACAAATCTCACTCACCAAATCCAACCAAAAAATTGGTAAGTGCAAAGTCGCGCTATTTGACTCACAGAAGGAGTGAGAAGCGATGCCTTCTCCTTGTGGTGTTTCTTCCCGTTCTCAGTCTTCAGAGAATGTGTACGTGGCACTTTCTCCTTGAATTGTCGAGGACCCATTCTTTGAAGATTGAGAAGTTTCATTCTTCTCTTCCGGAGGTGAAGAATGGGCATGAAGATTGAGAAACGGTGAAGATTGAGAAGCCATGGAGGAAATTAACAAGTTGTGTCCATTCTAATTCTTCACATGGTAAGAAAGAGAGTCGCACCTTCTTCATGGAGAATGGGCACGATTGGTTCCACGTTTCTCTTCCAAGGTTCTCTATCTCAGAGAATCAATCTTCTTGGAAGAGATGTGATAGCCTCTAGCGTGAAGATGGTCAAAGTGCATAGCGGCAAGCGATTGTAAGCGTTAAGGACTTGAGAGCCCAATTTGAAGATCCTCATGGCAAAGGCCAAGTATGCCTCCTCGTGTAAATTTTGATATACATATCTCATATTTAGGGCTTCAAGATTTAGTGGCGTTTAATTTAGGAATTGTACCCGTCTCCTGAACAATGCCCACTTCCGGCTCCTCTGTTTCGATGTTTCATCGTCAAGGGATTCGATCTAAACTCCAAGGTTCAAGTTGCCATGTGTTATAGACTAGGTACTGTGAAAGTAGGCCATTGTTGGGAGAAATAACATGCCAAATCATAGAAGCAGCAAGCAAGCCTTTAAAATCAGTAGGGCGCTATCTGCCCTTCTTTGTGACACTTCAGTTCACTTTGAATAAGTTTGAATAAGTTACATCCATCTACTAGTATTTGGCTACAACGACACTCTCTTTTGATGTTATTAGATGTAAAATTAATGATTAAACATTGTTCTACAATGTTTAATCAAGGGTCTTAAAATATACTAAAAAGGTTCAACATTATTAGACATGACCATGCTCTTTCATATCTAATGCCCCTTGGTCACCACCTCTATAGAGAAGAGCTTCATTGAGGTTATGGGGAGAAAATTTTCTAAAATCCAATTTCTATTATTTTCAACATTCTCTATGTGCCTCAGGAATAGTTATAAAGACTCTTCCACTTAAGTAGTTATAGAGTTCTAGCTTACTCTACTATGATAATAACTTTGTCTTTCACTTGATTAGTGGGTTTAATTCTCTATAGTGAGTATCAAAGCCTTGTTGGATTACAAGAGGCCAATACGTCCAAACCGCGTCATAGACTCCCTCACAAGCTTGCACTAAAATTGTTGCCTTCTATAGGCATATTGAAAGTATAGAGTTATGTTACCTCCCTTGAAAGAGACATGGAACCACGTTCTTGCTCAAAAGCACGTTGCAAGGGCATTAAGGAAAAGTGCCAGTCCTTCGAAGATGCTCAAGGGTTTGCGGAAGTCCAAACTGAGAAACGGCTGCAAGGCCACGGCGGAAGCCCTCTCCATAGATGGGAGATGTGTCAGTAGCAATCTGATGGAGGTAGAACTCTCCTAGTCGTATTTGAGTTGGACTCGAATATCCTTTCCCCCCAGAGCTTCCGTTGTGGTTTTTCATTTTCTTCAGCTCCGCTGACAACCATATGTGCGACATCACTTGACATATCCCCTCCTCTACTTCAGGCCTCATGTGAGGAAATCCCCCTGTAACCATCCCCAACCCCCACCCGCCAAAGTCCCAAAAATACCATTATTCATCACGTAAAAGTTTGTGCACTAAGGTAAATCACCCTATTTGTACCATGTGACTATTTGTGCGACTTTGTAGTCGTCATGTATCAATGTCTTACATTTAAAATTATCATATGTACACTACTAGTATATAGTGGAACAAAGAGGGTGACTTTTAAATCATAGCCCAAAGAAGATGATTTACTTTATTTTTAATCCTGAAACACTATTAGAAAACCACTTTATTTATAGTCCTTTTTTTGTGTTGTGATGCCTTACACTTCTTGAAACGTAACTTGTTTTAAAATTTTATCCATTTGCCATACAATTTGCCTTAAACCATATTTTTTGCCTTAAAATCAATCCTAAATTGCCTTGTATAAGAAGTGATTTGTTTTTAAGCTCACCTAAAAACTTTTGTCCTATATTTCGTTAAAAATTGCCTTAACCGCTTTAATATGAGATATAGTTTTTTTTTTAATGAAAAGGATAGGCCTACCATCATGCTCATCAAGCATTAGTAGGACCTATGACCATTTGGCGAGCCATTTGGGATAGTCAATGGAAGTCATCCGATAGCGAAAACAAATGTCATCCAAAGATTGACTTTGAGCTAACATTCTCATTTGGTTAATTTTTTTAATAGGTATTGATCGTGGTATTGATGAGTTGGGTTCCTCCATCTCTAAGTGTCTACTATAAAATCCCATCGCTTTTTCTGATTATTGTTTCATTGCCGACCCTGCCTTCCGGGTAAGGTATTTTGATTCAAGTAAGATTAGCTTGATACGTAGAAAAATTTGAAAATTCCGCACCTGCCAAACGTAGCCATGCGTGCATAAGCTCATGTGCCAAGATAGATCCTGTCAACAACCTACAAAATCAACACCAACCGTGATCAGAGAACATCAATACCTGTAGCAAAAGAGTTATTTCATGCATAGTTTTACATGACATTTATTTTATTTTATTTTTTGAATAAAATGAACGCTTATTTCATTGATAGAAAAACAAACAAACATAGAACCATAACTAAAAAAAACCCAGCGAGAATAAATTTTAAAAACCCCAACGAGAATAAATTTTTTACATGACATTTTTTAATAGAGCAATTAGGATCTCTTTTACTATGAAGAAACCTTTTTTTGACAGCCGGGAAAGATTGAATTCAAAATTTTAGTAGCCTTAAGCAAGTGAAGACAAAATAATGACAAGTTGACATAACGTTCTTTAGCCCTTGTTGGACCACACCCTTTACATTGTAGAGAAACTATTAATAAAATAATTCAACTCTCCAACCCTCTTTGCTTGGCCCAATTGAAGAGGCCCAATTGTTGTTTTAAATCTACATCATGTTGCTCTTGCTCTATGTAAAAGTCCAACATAGCAACAAGTGGCGACTTTACATAAAGCCCCGTTTGAAAGTCCAAGTTGGTTTTCAATTTTTGAATCACAAGAGCAACATGATGTAGATTTAATAGCTTGTTCAATAAAAATTAATTCAAAAAAATGAAAGTTGAAAAAAATTGGAGATTTTTTTTCAATATACATCATTTTAGTATGGTGAAAAATTTCAAGAATTTATATGAATTATTTGGAACATTAGTGTTAACGAGCTATTAACCTATGGTACTATTTCATACAAAAAGCAAAAATGAATGTACAAAGAATTTACCTAGGGAGGCCATAGAGGACAAGGATGGCTGTGACTTCACAATGACGAATCAACTTTTGTGGCTCAAACCGCATAGGAAAAGGAGATCTTGGTTTTCCTCCAAACACCTACATGAAAGATAAATTAAAAAACCAGATTTTCATCAAATGAATACATATTAACCTCAAATGGTCAAAAGTGGTTTGCTTCCATGATTATAAGAGGTGCAACAAAATTTGACTATAAACCATTTTAATTGTCTATAAAATTTTTAAGGTATTTTTTATTTTTAGTTCATACATTTGGATTTAAAGCAACAAACTTTCATCACTCAAATATAAGAATACACTTTTTCATATGTGTACATTGAACAATAATAAGTTAGACAAAGCTCATGTTGCACAATTTTATCTATTCTACTAAACACTTAACCAAAATTAAACCATCACTAATGTAAACCCTTATTTTTTATTATTTCTTAAAGTTTTTTATGTTGGTTGAATAGGAGTTTGCATTAGTGTATATTCTAGCAACTGAGAAAGAAATAGACCTACCGAAGTGATGGTTTGTTCTTCAGAAAGGCAAAGGCCTCTTGTCTCTGAACTAGTATGCATACCCTGCCATAGAATACAACAATAATTTTTTTGTTAAATTTCTTCATATCAAGGAAACATGCATATCCGTTGTTATTATAATATTATTAATAACAACAATTATATTATTAATGATAATCATAATCTATTATATGACGCATGGTGGTGAAAGCATACATGCATACTCCTAACGACGACTTTGTTGTCGAAACAGTCTTGTGGTATTGGGTGCTAACAAGAGCCCATATAGTAACAATATAATGTTGCCATGAAGACCATTGTGAATAAAGAGTTTTTAATCGCACCCTCTTCCCACTTCCTCATTCTTTTCTTCAAGAAAAGAAAATTGTAAAGTGTTATATAGATAAAAATAATTATAAAAACCAAAGGCTATGATCTAAACAAAATTGATTGGTTATAAAGGGTTATGAAAATAAAAGGCTGTGGTTATGATTAATTCTAATTGGAATTGGCTAGTTCATTTCTAACAATACTCTAAATAAATATAGAGAATTGTTCATAATTAATTTTGATAAATACCGTAACTTAGGGTCAAGTTTGGTGAAAAATAATTCTAAAAATAAATGCCAATATTTTTGGGAAATTTTTTCAAAAAATAATTGGTAAGGAAAAAACCCAATTTTGGGGTATAACTTCATCGACCCAAATAGATTTCAAACATTAATTATTCAATTGTGGGTCGATGAAGTTACCCCTAAAGTACCATAGTCATAGAAACATGAAGGTTTATTGCAAGTTCCCATCCCCACTCTTAATTGATCTTAGTTCACAATCCTGAAGACATAAGTGCATAATCATTGGTCAGTAGTAGAAAAGGTGGCGCTCCCTAGGGACATGCCCAGGAAAAATCAGTGCGCATGCGTGGAATTGGGCACTACTTGCATAGGCATCTCCCTCGGCAGTGCCACCTTTTCTACTAGTGGGTGCATGAGCAGTCATAGGGACACCCACCTTATATGTGACAAAGTTGATAACAGTACAAGCATGGAAACATACCTCCTTCTCGCCCTCACGGGCCTCGTTGAGGGCGCTGCGAGCGACCAAGAGCATTGGAACTATTTGATCAATCATCATGCCCACATTCTTGTAGAATTTCAAAATCTCGTGGTACAGGGGTTGGCATTCCTTGGTGTCCACCACCGTTGTTTCCCAACACTCCAAACAGAGTTTTCGTCCATCGTCTAATGTTGCATACTGCTCACGCCCAGTCTGCACCCAAAAACATAAAACAGAAAACAACCCTCTTATTAGCACAAAAAAAAAAAAAAAACAATTGTATTAGTTTGTACACTCAATGAAAAATAATTTAATGTTTTTGGTACCATCTACATTTTTTTTTAATGAATTAAAATAAATTTAGGTGAACAGGAAAAAATAAATTTAGGTGAACCTAAAATTATTTATTGAAATTAATGAAAAATAATTGTCATTATGTTTTAGTATCTTACATTTAAAATTTTGATATGTACACCACTAGTACATAGTGGCTCAAATAGGAGACTTCCAAATTGTGGCACATTTGAACGAAATTATTTCATGCAAGATGGTGAAAGTTGATATTACCTCAATTCGGTCACAACTACAACACCGGGCGGTCCCATCCCTCTCATGTATGGGACAATACTTTTGGTTCCAAAATGGATGTGATCGATATTCTATCAATCCCGCCGCATTTGCAGGAATCTGCAAATAACCAACCCAAACTATTAGCCCTCAATGAATATTGTACTCGGTCGTCGAGATCACCAAAAGCTAATTACAAGAAGAAAACACTAAATCTTTAGGAATTTTTAATTTTAAGAAATAAATCTATTTTGAATGGTGAAAATAATAATAGTGAAGAATATTCACAAAATTTGACATTCGTTGGAAGACAAACTTCAAAAAATAATTATTATTTAGCATGAGATGCCAACATTGACGGTTGGATTTGATAACTATAACTTACACCGGTTTCTAAACAACCAAGGATTCATGGTTTTATAATGATCATTTCCATTGATCATATCATGATAAGTGTGATTTAAATGGAGACAAGTTTTACATCAGTAGACCAAGTGAAGAACATTGCAAGTGTTGATTAAAATTAATAATTTTTGAAATAAACAAAAAGTCTTTATATGAATTCTTCCAAACTGCTTTTAAAACATGAGGTTAAGTATGGCTTTTTGGTCCTTAACCCTTTAAGGACCGCGCATCCATATAGCGGATGTTTGTTGGTCAAAGCCAATTTTGACCTTGAAGATGAAGTTTTTTGCTATTGCTTTCAATTGAGAAAATGAAGTTTATCGAGTCTAGTTTTCACTTCACTTTTCAAATCTTATAAATTTCAAGTATCGAATATTTTACTTTTGTTGCAAGCTAGGTAGCTCAAGGTTTGAATTACACTGCATATGATGTTCACCTTTTGAATTTAAAATTAAAATTAAAAAATTCTAAAAAAATATATTGTGTGATTTTCCATTGTCATGTGCACATGTTCTAGAAATTTTATATTTTTTGAAGATTTTTTGTAATTAATATGAATTTCTTGAAGTATTTGACCTAAAAATTTGTAAAAAGTTCATTTTGTATTAAAAAAATTGGAAAATTTTAGGACTAATAGGAAACATACAATTTCATGCATGAAAATATTGAAATATATATTTTAACAAATCTTGAAAGCTAAAATGTGTATAAAAGTATAGTTTGACTTTTCTCCAAAGGAATGGGACGTTAAAGGATTAAAAGGGTTAACAAATCATTGAGTGGTAATTAAATTTCACTACCTTTCTAGCATAATGTACCTCGGGGGGTGCACCGTACTAAACATGTACGAGTATACATGAGTGCACGGGGGGATATTAATTTGAACATTGTCGTATTACGTATACATAGAATAAATATATTTACAATTAAAAATATTGACATATACAAACATTAAACATATATTTAGGATGTAATAGATCTGTATACAAAAGTTTTAGATGTAAAACCCCTCGTATACAAGGGGGATTTTGGAGGGGGTCATGAACGCACGTGATTCTCAAATATAATGTAGAGTGCACCCCCCGAGTAATGTACTAGGTAATCCAAATCTAAAGCATGGTTGTGGAAAATAGTACATGTTGAGTTGTGCAATTAGTGAAGAATATACAATAGTAGAAAGGGTGTTCTTTGGGCACCCAAGAAGAGTGCTAGAGCATGGTGCCCACACTAACTTGGTGCCAATGTGGACTTTGGGCACTGCACTCTAACACTATAATTCCCTTAGTGCCCAATACCCCTTTTGTACTAGTACTGATACTTTTTCCATAACTAAACACCAGATTTGAATTAGCATCAATGAGGACACTACAATCATGGGTGTTTAACTGTTTAATGATGCAAAAAGAAAATTGAGTGTTAAAATAGAAACCAAAACTTTTCTTCTCCAATGGCTTCTAGTCACGTGTACATTATAAGGCACTATATACTCCCTTTGTCCCACTAAAAACCCATGTTTTCCTTGGTAATATACAAAAGAAAATATGAGTTTTCAGTGGGACAGAGGAGTATGCTTCTTCAAAGTACAATGGTGCATATAAATTTGAAAAAATTAAAGTTCAAAAGTCTTATCACAATGAGATGATCAGGTTACTCACAAATTTCTGACAAACTTCGCACTTGGGGTGAAACAACTGCCTGTAGCAATCCCGGTGGTAGGCTTCACCTTCTTGAACTGAAAACTGTAGGCAAAAGAAATGTCACACATATCAATCTCTAAACGACATGAAGTTTCACTGTGGCCATGTATTTTTTGTACAAGAAGGTGATTGCTGTCATATTTCACTACACCAACTTATTTGAGACCATTCTTGTACTTGATTGTACACAATATTTGAGTATATTTATGTATTTTAACCCCTAAAGGACCAAGAAGCGTGAATTGAATCTCGTGTTGTTTTGAGTAGATTCTATGTGAGCTTTACTTTGTTAATTTCTTATTTATTTTTACAAACACATGCGATGTTCTTCACTGATTTTGGTGATATGAAATTTGGTCCCATCTGAATTATATTTTTCACAACATCATCGATTGAATTTTCATTTTAAAACCATGAATCCTTGGTCCTTTAGGGGTTAATACATAAGAAAAATTACATGAGTGAATATACAATGACTATACATATGGAACCCCAAGAGACATTTAAGGGTTAAAACTATTTTTCTACAGTGCAAATCCCTTATAGAATTCCAACTCATTCAAAATGAGTTACCAGTAACTTCTAAAGCACCAAGGATTGACATGGTTGAGAAAAATAGAATTCAAATGGAACCAAATTTTATATCACTGAAGATCATTGTATGTGTTGGTCAAGAAACAAAGAAATTTGAACAAGAGAAAAGTCCAAAAAAGACCTACTCAAAACTGCTAAAAAAAAAATGAGGCCGAATTTGGGCTCCTTGGTCCTTTAGGGGTATAACTATCATTTTTTTGGGTCTCATCAAAAACCCAATCAGATATTTCATACAATTACAACAAGTCACATTATTGTAGAACACGTGAATGTGAAGATATTTTCAACTTTTGGAGATATTTCAACCCACAGTATAATTGGACATCACATATAATTCCTTCCACATAGTAATTCAAGCAAAAAAGGAAAAAGAAAAAGAGTGTACATCATTCATACCTCACGGTCCGCAATTGGTTTGCTGCACATTTTGCAACAAAAACAGTGGGGATGCCAATTCTTGCCCAAGCAGCTCAAATAGCGGCCATAGCCCAGCGATTGCTTACAACCAGCACAAGCCCCAACAGCAGAGGGTCTTCTAAAACACACGCAAACATTATAAAAAAATTGGTCAACTTTTTCTCTTTTAAAAAATAAAAATCATCACAAGCCTGTTTTCAAACCCTTTTTTTATTTATTTAAAAAAAAATACCAAAATGCCAGGTATATATATATGCACACACCCATGTACGGGAGGCCGAAAGATGGGCGAAATGTCAGACAAATGGCGAGGAGCCCGGTACAGGTCCAGGCTCGCCTGCAATGCTGCTGCTAGCTCCTCGTCCTCGTCCTCGTCCTCGTCCACTGGGTAAATTTTTCGTCTTCCTGTCAATAGTTTCAAAAAGTATAATGTCAACCTCGTAAGTCGTAACATGTACATCATAAGGATGGCTTGGAGACCCTCGTGAATAAAGGCATCATGAGTAAACATACCAGTATAAATCTAACTAGAGAAAAGACACGAGACACGAGAAGATCGCACATGACGAATTAGACCAGTTGTGGGTTTATCCGGGTAATGCTTCTATGGTCTACTCAACCAACGTTTCTACTACGCTGATTATTGCCAATACTGTGAGTCACAATAATTCAATATTCTCACAGTAATTGTGGTATTAGAAAAAAATGTAACTCACAATAAATGAGGATTGGTGAGAATTGGTGGGATTGGTGGGAATTCTCACTGAGTATTGTGTGTAAAGTCTCACTAATTGAGGATTGGTGGGAAATCTCACAGTAATTCTGTGACTCGACAATAATCGGTGTAGTGAGAGTTTGTTGAAGATACTTTGTTTATCACTGCCTTCAGTAGTATCAGCTATCATAGAGGACAAGACGTACTGTACTTCCTAATATGTGTAAATTTTTTCTCCATTTAGTGTTTGTGCAACACCCAACTGGAAAGGACAGAGCTTCTCGATAACTATCATCTAGGTAGTAGAAGTAACATCAAAAACATAACCCCTAAAGTAAGGACCAAAAAGGAGTTTTGAGTAGGTCTTATGTGGCCTTACTTTGGTTCAAATTTATTTGGTTTTTATCAACATACACAATGATCTTTTCTGGTTTCATGGCACTAGAAGAAAAGAGGGACTTGTACACTGAGTATGTTCACTCAGATGTGACCAAACTCGCTCAAATGGTGCCAAATTCACTCAGAATCCCACTCCAGGCTAAGTGAACAAGTCCCTCTTTTCTTCCAGTGTGGATAATTTTTTTGGTCCCATCTAACTTGTATTTTTCCACAATGTGATTGTTTAGATTTCTAATCGTAAAACTGTGAGTCCTTCGACCTGTAGGGGATAATAATCCTAAAGAAACTGGACCTGACGAATTCGGAATTTCAGACAGACTGAGTGCCAGAGTGCAATTTTGTGACCTCGGCGAGATCATCGTTGCAGTAGCTTCTGCGAAAAGCGGACAAATACAGTTTGCACTTTGACATTCCCCATTGAAACAAAATGAATGGAAATGCACCCTAGGAGGTTATGAGGATGTTGCACTCACTGTAGTAGTGCTCGGATTCGTCGTGGAGAGCGAGAGCAATGGCGCGGTCCGTGTCCTGCGTGGCCAACATGTCGTAAGGATGCGACGATTTTTCGTGGTTGTACGTGGGCCAGTCGTTCGTGTTGAACGAAGGCCGCTCGTCCATCTCGTACATCGAAGGCGCCCTACTACTACTACTCTCCGGAGAGTATGAAAAATCATACCCCGCTGATGATGGCCTCAAATCATACTCCCCAAGTCCTCTCGCCGGATCCTGCACTCCAATTCCAAACCCTTTCTTCAATTAACCCGGTGCCATTCTTGAAATGTTATAATACCTCTCTATCGATCTAGCCTAGCTCTCATAGCATCAGGACTTTATTTAGGCCCTCACTGATTTTTAACAATTTCCGTGAAACATCCGATATTTCAAGGGTTCGTACGTTTTCTGTACGGATTCTGAATTCTACACTTGAATCCGCATGACTTCTACATTCACTCTTTTTGTTATCAACAAAATGCGAAATCCGTGTGAAATTAGCATGGAATCCATGCAAAATCTGTGCGAAAATTGTACATACCCATGAAATATTGGATGTCGCACGGATATCGTTCAAAATGCATGGAGTCCTAAATTCCTGATGAGTACCACTTCTCCGCCGTTTCTTGTTGTATATGAAAAGCTAGTTCAACGTTCTTCTCTTCTCTTCTCTTCTCTTCTACAAGGTTTTGGTCTCTAGCTGACTTCTAGGTCACAACTTGAAGAATTGCAGTAACAGAACTCACTCTGACGCCACTAATTAAATTTTCTGTGCAACCGAGTCCCAATAAAATTCTTCATTATGCCCTCACTGGTGCCATTCTGTCGATCTAGCCTCTGATACTCATTCTCAGCCGAGCTTTCTCGTTGTAACTTGTGAAAAGCTAGTTAACACGTTTTTCACTTCTCTAGCTTTCACAAGGTTTTGGTTAGGTCACAACTTGAAGAATTGCAGTCACAGAACTCACTCTGACGCCCACTAATTAATTTTCTGTGCAATTTAGTAAGTTCGTGTTTTAATTCCATGAGTAAGTTAGTGTGTACCTGGAAGATGCTGGGGCCGGCTTGCCAGCCACTGTAAGAGCGACTACTACGAGGCTCATAGTCTGGGTATGCAGGATACTCGTCTCCTTCGTCGTACCGGTAACTGAACGTGCCGGGACGTCCAAACAGTCGGTCGAACCACGCCATCAAATTTCTTTCTTTCTTTTTATAATTCGGCCACAACTAGCTCTGTGCATGTAGACGATCGAGAAAAAATAAACTGATTAGAATCGATAATAATCCAACCTCTAGAATTATACGAGACGAAATTCCACCCACTAGTACCGATTCTAAACGCATTCAACCAGACACCCGTGAGAAAAGACATTTCTCTTCCAAAGCTCCGTACACCCAACAATCAAAAGTTCCGGAGCACGTAAACTTGCGGTTGTGCACAAACGATCGTGAGGAATTACACAGACACCACAACTTAGAACCCAAATGAACCACGTCATTTCGGCCACAAAAGAACTAACTAGCTAGCCCTGTGTAGACGATGATCGAGAATCGATTAGAATCATTCACCCTCGTAAATTCACAGCCGATTCTAAATGCATTCAAGCAGACAGAAAGAAATTCTCCTCGGTCTCCGGAGCTCTGTACACCCGAGAATCAAAAGGTTGTGGAGCTAGCACGCTTAATTGTGCTCGTGGGAAGAGTCCAGAAACGAGTGCATGTGAGGAATTATATATACATAAGTGTGGCAAAAGCTGGAAGTGGTATTCCATCTAGAACCCGAATGAATTTCCCTGCAGGCACGAATTGATTCTAGTAGGGGTACACAGACGGAATCCCGGAACGGTGATCGAAGAAAGTGGAGGCAATAGTGTTAGTACCTTCTGAGCAGGAAGACGGAGTCATGAACAATGGAAAGTGATCGAAGCAGTAGAAAGTGCTGGCAAAGGACTCGTGCAAGTACTCGCCAGAAAAAGTTGGGCGATATATCTGGTTGAGAAAAATTCATTTGATTGCTACAGTGGTTGCTTCCAGAATGAGCCGCCCCAACTAGTAGTCAAGTACTATGAAGTTTCTACATAGTACTATACACACAAAAAGAAAGAGATGAGTGGTACGAATGTGCGTAGATTTAACCCCTGAAAGGACCAAGAACCCCACATTGGACCTAATGTTCTTTTTTCTTTCTTTTTTTATAGCAATTTTGAGTAGGTCGTTATTTTAAGGCCCACTTTATACTTGTGGTTGGATTGAAGGCTGGCCCGAGCTCTTCAAATTTCAACCAACGGGATTTTTCAATTCTTTCAAATCCGGCCCAAGGGCTTTATACTAGGGCCGGGCCGGAACGAGCAATTTTTTGGCCTGGAACGAGTAATTTTTACTATGTGGCATGATTTTGGCGCCAAATCTTTGGGCCAGTTTGATGAAATCGGGACAAGGTTTTTCTTGGTTCGAACTCCAAACTTGGGCCGGATTGAATCAGGCCGGCCTTCCATTCAGCCCCTACCTGTATATAAAGTGGGCCTAAGTATGTTATTTTGAAAAATATTTTATTAGGGTATTTCTATATTTTCGTTGTTTTTGTAGGACTGTGAAATAGTATATCATACAATTATACACTGATTATCCCATTTAGTGTGTGTGTGATATTAACTCCGACTAGAGCACTCTTTCTTTTGCCAAATCTCAAAACTAATGAGGGTTAAAAAAAATTCCTTAGTGGCTGAAATCTTCATATCACGCTACTTTTACATCACAATGATATTTGGTATCACCTTCACTAATTTCCCAAATGCATTATAAACCCACTCACACACTAATTAGTGTAGAGTTGAGAGGTAGAATTGAGGCGGACATTGATGGTAGCAGCCTCCAAGGCAGTTCCGTTTGAAAAGGAGATGCATACAAGTGCACACAGACTGCACTGATCTCCATGCACCCTTGCTACTCTACAGGATTCCTGTATGGATTCCTGTAAAAGGTGGATATACCCATTACCACGCTCATGTACTGCTGGAGTACATTTTAGAACACGAATGTACACAGACGGTACAATGTAAAATGGATGGTAATGGGTTGATCCCCGGCCTCGGTATTCCCATCCATATATTATCGTCAGCCACAAAAGTGCACTCATCATGTCAGTTTTTTTTTTTTCTCTTTTAATTCATTTAAAAAAAATTCCAGCAATATTATATGTCTGTACTAGTATCACTTTATTTCCGAGATCATCACTCCAGAATTCCTTCTTTATTTTAAATTTTTTTTTTCAATTGAGAATAGTCCTTGAGGCATAGATAGACAAGAGACTTTTTTTCACAGTGATCTTCAAATCACCGTTATAATTGTTATTACTACTAATTGTTATTACTACTGTAATTTTAGTAATGATCTAGTTTCTTTTCTAACTAGGGAGAGTCAAAGTTAGACAATTTGGTGATGAAATTGAATCCCCATGACAGATTTTGAGAGTTTCACATCATCTTGAAACAATCATAAGATGACACGTGGCACTTTTGACAAGTTGTAAACAGAAAAAAAAAATGGCAAATTTATGCCCAAATCACATTTAATTTTGGAACTGGTTACTTTTGCACTAGAAAAATTGGGCAAAAGAGTCGATGAAATTGAAAGAGCCTTCTCAAGAAAATACTATAATCGCCACTAATTGAATGAAAGTTCTTTATAATAGATGAATATATAAATATATGAATGATTCTATCCATTATTTTTTCCCTACCTGGCTACATTCTAGAATGTGTGTCGCTCTATCAACAAAACAAAAAACCAAAAAAAAAAAAAAATTTAAAAAAACTGTATGACGGATGTTAGAGTGCAAGTATTTGCCTCAAGCTTTTGCAAGACAAGCTTCTGAGTGACGACGTGGTCCTTCTCGTCTTGAAGGGCGGTGACAAAACCCCGCAATTTCAATTCATGAGAGGGAAAAAAAAAGCGAGAGTCTCATGTTTGCGAGTGTGGATTGCGAGAGACGACACATAAGAAAAGCTTGTACTCCGACACCCTTATTTTACGTATATATAATTATACATGAATATGAATATGAGCCTAGGTACATGTGAGTTTTGCCAACAAATATGTCAACTCAGTTTCTATTCATGCACGCCCATCAAGAAGCAGAGGGATTCCTGCTGAAGGTCTGCCACGTGGCGCACTTGAGTTGGATGCTGCCGGCTGACATGGCGGCAGCCCTGACTGAGTCTTCTGAAGGTGGGGACCCCCAAAACTGTCCGTCTTCTATTATTAGATTCGTCAATTTTATTTCCATTTTCTTGCACTTTTCAGGTAGAGTATTTTTGTAGTATTAATAATTTATATTCAAAATTCAAAAAACATATATGGATAAGTTTTGTACTTGCTATGAATTTTTAAAGTGGAAATTATCTAAATTAATTAAATTGTCTCACACATGCTTCTTCTTTTTTCTTTTTCTTTTTGACAGAGCAAAATCATTTAGAAAGAAACAACGCATGAACCGAGACCCCAAATGGGGCTTGGCGGAATTATGGTCATACAAGCTTTTTCATAAAATCAATCTCTATAAAACCTAAACTCAAACAACAACATTTAAGTTTGGAGACAATTCAATGCTTAAATTACCAAGAAGTCCAAATTAGGTCTCATATTGGTTTGTTAATCTATATAGGTTCAAAGAGCTCAAAGTGGGCTTTGGACATTTAATTGAAATTGAAATTTTTATTGTTTTTATGAAGTATTTTTCAAAAAGGAGAATTTTTTTAATGAGATTCAAATAAGTAATGCAAGAATAATGAAGATTTGAATATGTTCTGTGTTTTTTGAGGTGGTAATTTATTTAAAATAAAACTTTCTTAAGAAAATCACGAAATTTATTTTAATATAAGTCTATGCATACAAGAAATGTTGTCATTCATTTGATAATTACTAGTGTGATGAAACATATGAAGAGTATTGTTTTACTAATAGCGTTTTCTAGATAACATTAATACATGGATTTTTTTTTTTCACTTAATTTTCACAATCTTCAAAAAATAGTTGAAATAACATCGTATATGTGTTGTGTTTGTAAGTATTTGCTGTGTTTTGAGATATTTGCAGTATTTAAGTGTTTTGCACATGCATAAACAAATGTCAAATTATGAGAGTATACTTTAAGATTCCCCTTCCACCACATCAATATAGATTTTTTTGGAAAAATATAAATTCTCTAAAGATTTGAGCTTCTCTTCTTATAATTATGTTTTGCCGACCCTAACGGCCGGGTATGGTATATGTTGAACTTTGTGGAACTGGTCAAGATAAAAATGCCAGATCACAAGACTCACACAGGTCCTCGATGGCTCATATGATGTCTGCATGTATAAAAATCAAGTGATCATATGCAAGGGAGTGCAACCATGTCGTACAACCCTAAAGTTAGTTCAACTGCTACCCAACAAACATTTCGGTCCTTCAACTTTCCAATCCGGATTAAATAAATAAAAGCTTCAACAAAAATATACTTAATTCTTTTCTTCCATTCATACTACACCCATTATAGTATTTAGTCGAATATGACTATGTTTGTTTTTTAATGTAGAATGAATACTTTTACCAAGTATATTCATGCGGGATATTTTCCTAGATGAGTACACTCATAATCCCATTTAGACAAGAGGGGTTTATGGTTAGTGCATGTGGGAAATTAGTGAAGGTGACATAACATTCAGTAGCCTTACTGACTCATGCCTCCCTTCAATAGTATGATGTGGAATATCCCACATCATTTCATCCTCTCAATGAAATGATGTGGGATATTCCACATCAAATCAGTAACTACGGGGGCACGTGGCATCAAGCAAGAGCAAGCAACTATGGTGCAGAGTAATCGAAAGCACTCATTCAATCACAATTCAACATTGTTTTGTCATTGTTTATTTGATTGATTCTCAACCCAACAGTGTTTGTCATTGTTTATTTGATTCATTCTCAACTCAATAGTGTTTTGTCATTGTTTATTTGATTCAATAGTTCATTCAATTAGAAATCACTGGTCACTCTATATATAAAGGTGGATGAAACTAAAAGGCAGTCTCTTTGAAGGCTACTGAATGTTATGGATACTAAATATCATTATGATGATTTAAAATAAGCGTGATATGAAGATTTCAGCCACTCAGTAAAAATTTCAGCCCTCACTAATTTTGAGATTTGACAAAATAGTGCGTGCTTTGGAAACTAATACCACATGCACTAAACGGGATAATCAATGTAGTACCAAAATCATCAATCTTGATTAAAAAAAAATTGCCTTACATAAAAAGTTGTAACCTTGAGTAAATAGTCAGGTTGGCTTGGACTAAATACTATAAATAGACGTACATTAGTTGCTCATCAAGATCAGGAAATTATACATGTTTATCAAAAAGAATTCTATTTTATATGGTTAAAAAGAGAATCTTCAAAAAAATTCATAGAGAATCTCCCCAAAAAAAAAATCGTTTGGTCCGACCAGCAGACCCTGACTGTTGAGTACGGTATTCAAGGAAACTCTACATTAGAAAAAAAATCTCAAGTTCATGATGGTCATGCCACATGAGAAAGGAATGAAAACTCCGTTTTTAAAAACTTAGTTTCCGATAAATTGTAATCTTCATCTTGACTGGGCCAACGCCCAATATTACAGTACAAGAACTTCAACTCCGGTAAGAGCATGCCTAACAGCAGGTGCTTTGGAGGGACCGACGCCAAGATTTAGTGTATCGTCTCCACTTGCTTCGAAGTTTGGCCTAAACTACCCACTAACGTTAAAAAAAAAATTTGGAGCCAAAGTTTGGAGTTTTCCCGCCATCTACAAAAGCTTTGGCGCAAGCAAACTTCTCACACCATGCAAGCATCTTTGCTCAATCAACAATTACATAATGAGCTTGAAGACTATTCACAAGCCCGTACTTTAAGGTCATCAAGTTACTTTCATAAAATCTTCTTTTTATAAGTTGCCTTGGTGCTCGCACGAGGAGTGTTGTTGGGCTACTTCTTGCTTAGAGCATCCCCACTCCTACACGCTAGAGATGACTCGCTCAAATTATTCATTTACATTTGGAGGGCCCTTGCACTTACACTCCCCCACCCTTGGAGGCCCTTCACACATCAAAAGTGCACATTAAATATTCAATGGACCAATCACAAGTAGAATGTGGGGATTTAGTCAACTAATTAGTAATTTAGTCAACTAAATAGTGATTTGAAGGGCCATTTCTTGACACGCTACGATCCAGAGTCAAGAGCCATTTTGGAAGGGCCCTGGGCACTTTTCATTTACTTCTGGAGTTGGGAGGGCCTGGGAGGGCTGCGGTGGAGCTGCTCTTAACATTCTTCTAAGTTAAAAATGACCCTCAATTTAATGCTTGGCGGACATATTTGGTCTGGAGCTCCTGGGCATGCTCTAATCACTTGGCCTCAAAACTCTCAATTTCATGTACTGTACTACGACTTCAAAAACCAAGTCTATGACAAAAAAACACAATTTCTCCTTGAAAAAATATTAAATCGTTAAATGTGCGAGAACCTCTTTGAAGCCACATATTTTGCATGTAATTTTGTCTGCTGTGCTTTGTTTTAGTTGTATTCAAATACACCACCATATTCATGTGCACCATGGTACTAACTTCGTGAGTTGATCCAGTTTTGTCAGAGCAGCTCCACCGCAGGCCCTCCCAGGGCCCTTGCACTCAAGAAGTAAATGAAAAGTGCTCAGGGCCCTCCCTCCTAGCCTGTCAAGAAATGGCCCTGCAAATCACTAATTAGTTGACTAAATCCCCACATTCTACCTGTGATTGGTCCATTGAATATTTAATGTGCACTTTTGATGTGTGAGGGCCCTCCAAGGGTGGGGGAGTGTGAGTGCAAGGGCCCTCCAAATGTGAATGAATAATTTGAGCGAGTCATCTCTGGCGTGTTGGAGTGGGGATGCTCTCAGAATACAGCAAAAACAAAAACACTGACTGGATAGAAGCGGAAAGCAATCGACAAAAGAATCGATTACAGGCAGGTTCCTGCCCAGAATTTGTCGGCTACAAATGGAAAATTCAAAATCTATGCTGGAAATGGACAACCTCTATATTAGCACCACCGAACACCCTCTAGGGTGATGGCCTGATATGGGTACCCCCTTTGGAATTAGTGTGATTTTAGACAAAAATATTTTTGGTAAGGAAAATTTTTATTGGAAAATTACAAAAATTAGATGGTATTGTAGATGGCATAGTAACTTAGGAGTTGCATACATTGTGTTAAAAGCGGAATCTCTGACACGCATAAAATGAGTTACACACAGTCACACATATGGTTATGCGTAACTGGGTAACCCATATCAGTGAGACCATTACACCTGAGCGGCCCGTGATGGTCCCAAGAGATCCTTTTCTAGAAGGCCCAACAAGCATAGGACCCCAGCTGATGGTACCAGTAAGCATTCTCCTCACAATGGGAAGATGTTTCAATAACTCCAAATTCTGCCCTCCGGTCTTGGCAAACCTGCACAAGTAACATACTTGTCGTTCTTCATTTCCCACTTTGTGAGAACAGTGAACAGTGGCGGAATATTTTGCCTATATTTCTGTTTCCTTGTGACCAAAAACTACTCACCAACATTTACACAACCCATGTGCCTGGCGCGGTTTCATTTATAGTAAGTGAAAAGCAACACATTTCCTACTAGTGATTTAGGATCTGTAATGATTCGCCATGCAGGGATGCCAAGTGCATCAGCACGACCAATTTGCGCATTCAACTCGTTCCCGCTTCCTCACACACGTTAGCTAATGAATGTCAAATGTTTTTAACCCCTAAGAGTCCAGTGTGTATTCTCTGTAATGTAGGAAAATTGGACCCTCTGCTAGATTGCATCTGTTTGTTTGAAAATGACTTCAGTTTGACACAATCAACACTGTTGATCTTGTAGTATAGAACAAGAGCTTTAACCCCTAAAGGACCAAGGACTCACCGTTTCAAAATGACAATTTCAATTGATCATGTTGTGAAAAATACACTTCAGGTGGGACTAGATTTTTGTATCACCGGAATCAGCAAAGAACATTGAATGTCATGGTCAAAACACAAATAAATTTGAAAAAAGAGGAAGTTCACATAAGACTTGTTTAAAGATGCTAAAAAAACCACAAGGCCCGATTTGGGGTGCTTGGTCCTTTAGGGGTTAAATTGATTTGAATTGCAATAAAAAAACTGAGGTAAAATGAGAAAACAATGCCACCGTTGCAAAGTTTAGTGATGCAGATGGCCATATTGGGCGTTTTAGACACTTAGGGGTGAAAAACTTGAGCATATTAACCCCTGAACGCTCCTGCGTCCAATATCTGGACGATGGACAGATTCAAGTTATTGGATTCTCATCCGAATTGGACAGTTTTCATCCAAATAAATTTCTCTTGGTTCTTGTGCAAGTTTACTATCTATTGTACGGTTTGGATATTTAAAATGGGTTATTATGATTTTTGGAAAAATCACACAATTGGTTTATGTCAAGTTTCATTCTTAGTTCAAAAGTGAGACCTAAAACATGATTTTCCAAAATAAGTAGAATCAAATAATGGAAACCATACCATCTCATAGAGCATGTTATTCCAATTTCATTACAATATTTTAAATTTTTTTTGGTGTTGATGTGGGATTTTTAATCGAATTTCAAGAGAAACCTTGCAAAAATAATTAAAAATACTAAATAAAAAACATGATAAATCCAACCGTACAGATGTGATCTTCTCGTTGACATTTACAACTTTGCTTTGTACATCAACTCAATTTTTGGTATTCATCTAACATTTTATAACGTTTCTTTGAAAACAGCGTTGAATTGGGACCTTAAAGGGTTAAGTACACTTTGTGTACACACCTTGCATCAAATGAATCAACCGACAGCTTTACGCCTTTCAGTGCAGGGCCTCCAGAACCGGTACAAGACGAGAAAGCTCTTCTTCCGCGTTGAAAGTCTTGTTGCACCTAAATGAGTCGATTGCGCACCAATGGAAAGAATCAGCATTTTTTTTTTCTGGCGACAAGAAGTTGCTCGCACCTCCTTCGCAGCTGCTTCCAAGCATCTGCCAACAACTTTTTTTCGCCAGAAAAAAAAACGCTGAAAAGAATATACACATAGTGTGGGGAATGACATGATATGGGTACCACTTTTATGCATCTCACATGTTGTGACTTATTATATCTAACCCATTTTATGTGTGCCGGAAATTCTGTTTTTAACACCATGTATATAGTTGCAGCCATAGTGTCTATAATACCGTCTAATTTTTGTAGATTTTCAATGTTTTTTTCTTACCAAAAAGATATTTCCCAACAATCACACTATTTTTGAATGAGGCCATCATCCGTGTAAAATGCCACAGTATTTGGAATAAAATCTTTCATATGAAAATATGAGCCTTGCCATATTAAAGGGGCTCAGAAGACATTTTCTCCGAATGTAGTGCTTGCCCATTCAACGGAGCTTTCATGGCCTACATAAAAGCACTCTTACAGTGCCTTCCAGATGTTTATGAAACTGAAATTTGAACACCTGTACGTGAAAATTGACAAGTGTGAGGTCACTGATTAAGGTCACAGGAGCTTCTAGTTGACATTAACTACGAGTTCTAGTAGGTCATATATACACATGGCAATGCATGCATGTGTACGTTTGGAAGCCCAATTGTCATCTATCATCAGTTTTGTAACCACATAGTTAGAGAGTGAGTTTGTATAATTATGACGGGAGCTAATTTGCATAGAACTTCAAATTGTATTTTTAGAGCTTTATACTATTAGTTGTCTTGCATTTGTGTGCACAAGATTCTCCACTTTGTAGGCTTTCTTTACTAGAAGAGAAGATGGTGAAAACATTAACTTGACAACAAAAGAATTATATAGTTTCTCTCCTTCAAAGAGGGTGTCCGCATGGAGAAATTGCAATATGAAACCTGTATATTAGTGTAGGAAGTGTGCATAACCTTTGACAGACACATCTTCCCAATGATTAAATCGATGTGAGCATCCACCAAGTGGAATGATTGAATTGTGTGATCGTGTGGTAGAAGTTTTCTATTTTGACTTCAAATGGTTGCAGAAAGCAAGCCACCCTGAATTGCAACTATGCTAGGAGCAAAAAGAAAGTGAAAAAAATATTGAGTGATTCTCTTCTTAGAGTTACAAAACTGATCAAATGTACAAGTGAACTTTGAAAAAGAAAATTCTCTCTTATTTGAGCACAGTTTAGGACAAAATCTCATGTATGTTCTCACACATAGCATCTCAATAAATTGCTATCTACAAGTTCATGTGTTTAATTTTGCCCCACAATTGATTGAATGAAAAGTTTGCAAACATCTGATCAGTCTTGGAAGGCACTGTATGCATTGATAAAAGAGAAAATGATGACGAGAGGTTGCAGGAGCTCAGGCATACCGACCGCCATCGCTAAAGCTGAGTGTCCGGTGTGACATTCAACATGCACCTGAAAGACTCTCAAATTGATGTCGAAACTGGAAAAGCGCAACACTAAATTGTGTTCGGAGTAATCAACCAATTTCTCCAGTATGGCCATAACTCTGTCCCCAACACTCGTTATTTTGAGACAATGCACATGGCCAAGGCCGGGAACCAAGGCCTCGGCCAGCAAAGAGGGTGTTCAAAAGCCTGGCAAGATCGAGACACCAGAGTACAAATGACAATAAGATCACAATCAAGGCCCTGCCGGCCTATAATATTCCAATATCAACATCACATCCAGTCACATGAGCCAGGATTGATACGGAATGCTTTTGGTCTCAGTATTACTCGTGAAACTACCTGTAACATCCAGCTATTATTCGTCATCGTCACATGTGATAAGTCAGTCTTGTGCTTTTACCCTAAAAACACCTGGGTACGTAGATCTTACTAATGGGTCAAATCCGCCACCGCACTGAAAAGCAAGTCATCACAATAATCTTAACCTTAACCCCTCAAGGCCCAAGGGGATTCTGTACTATTTGAAGAAACTGAACTTTGACTGCAATTATCTCTTGTACAACGAACTTAAGTGAGAATATGATTTGTACTTCAAAATTTCCCACATCAACATTAACATTGCAATGTATTTTTTCTATATATCTTATATAGTTTTTGAACAGAATGAGTTTAAAAAATGACCTGACGAACAAGTCAGAGGACACAATATGTCCCCTTGGGCCTTGAGGGGTTAAACGACATATGCTATCCTTATCCTGATACCACACCCAAAATCTCTTTCAAATTCCATTTTAAGCATGATTCCGTTTTTAATTTACTTTGGCTCTATTCTAAAGAAGTATAGATCTCTCTAAGATGCTCCGTTTGGCATTTTAAAAATCCCATTTGGTGCAATGGAGTAGAAGTTATGAGCAAGATTCTCCCAAAACATAACCAAGCCCGTGGGGCTTGCATTGTCGTTTAAGGGTTAAACCTAAATTTGACAAGAATGAAGTTGGATGTGAGGAAAGAACAAGCAACGCGTAAACATTTTGCACCAGATATTGCTCATGTGATAAGATGATAACCTGAGGATGGAATTAGTTTTGACGGTTTGGGGAGGACTTGTTGGTGGCTCTGGCACAAATGGCGTCCTTCCGCATAACGAATCTACATCAGACATATCGTTAACACATAAGGAAAATGTCCACACAGTATTGCGTATCATGCAAGACCTTGAAAGTTGATATATACAGTAAGTGGCTCATAACGGAAATGACTACGTGAACACGCAGAGTCACAACGTCAGAGTCTTTGGGGAGTTGAATCATTACTCTTCTATTAGGCTAGTAACAGGCATTTCTACTGTTTTGACTTAACTGTGTTGCTCATATGCTGGTGATTCTAGTTTGGACATTATAAGAAGTGCATTTCTACAATCATGGAGATTACACCGAAGTCCAAGTAACCAGATTCATACCGAACGTAAAATTGACTGTATAAGCAGATTAGAGTTATCCGAAAACAGAACTTGTCAAGTTTGCTTCTCTATCAATGAATTGTCTCCTTTCACTTCTCACCATATTCTCTTTCCAATGCTTCTATCAAAGTTGAGGGATCATTCTCAACAATCGAATTAATGGACTCTAGTAATTTAAGAGAAGGCTTTTTTACCCTCGTTCCTCTTCTAGCTTGATGCTTGTGATGGATTTGCTGAAAATCTCCTCTTTCTTCCTCCATGTCTTTTTCGTCACGATCTTCGGCATAATCTGAGTCGTGATCTTTGTCTTGATCATCGACAAGATCTTGGTCATCATCTTGGTCATCATTTTTGACATGATCTTTGATTTGATCTTGTCCATGACCGGAGTTCAAGTGGAGTTCTCTTCCTATTAATACAATTTTTGGCATACATTGTTCATGTATAGTTTCCATGATTAGGGCTCTTGGTATAGGGGAACGAGTGGGAAGTCTCTTTTAGCACAGGGAAGGTCACAAGTTTCACATCCCATGGTAGTGAAGGGCCTTGCTTTAGATTATTCTCCGTCTCACCATAGATTAGTTCTGCAATCTTAAAGCGAATCTAAGGTGAGATTAAGGTTTTTTTCGACTTTGAGACACTCTTTTCGGTTAACTTTATTATGTAAGCAAATCCTTCTACAACACACATCCGTACTTCTAAAAACAAATCATGGTCATTCTCAAGTATTGTAATATAATGAATAAAAGATGGATGCAATTGACTTAGCCATAAACCTCAACTGTGCACTATGAGATCAAGCTCGCTTAGAACCCTGTGATGAAATTCAATCTACATAGCCAGGCTAAGCTAGTCTCAAATTTCTACCATCCACTACAACATTAATCTGGTTGCGTTCAAGATTCTCCCTGATCCCTCGAGCTTTGCTAAAACCCTAGCCAATTTAAGATCTGTGAAATCTCATAAATGATGCAGTTGACTAAACAAGAAACAAAAAACCTACATTGAATAAAAAGAGATGAAATCAATCTACATAGGCAGTATTTAAATCTCAAGTTTTGACTACAATTCTAATCTACCTTACAAAGGTGTGTTCAAGGCTTATTCCTGGTGCATTTTTTGAGAGATGAATTGTTTGGACCTAGGAGATGAGAATGGTGCGCCATCGTTGACACACATTAGTAGAAGACCTATCGTTTTTCAATCCTCATTTTTGTGGGAATAGTGAATTGTGTTGGAATATTATACTTATGTTTCTCTCTTTTTGTGACCAAAACCACTCATCAGCACTAACAGAGCCCATATGCCTGGCGCCATTTCATTTCTTTTTGATTTATAGTAAGTGAAAAACGACACATTTCCTTCTAGTGACACCACAGTTGACCAGACATAACATTCAGTAGCCTTCATGTTGGCTACCTTTTGAGTTCTTCTTAGTTGCTATATCTAGCTTATAGCTTCTCACTTCATTCAAAGCATCCTCTTGTCATGTATTACTAGGTGATTGAACACAGGGAGAATAATCAAAGGAATGGAGATGACAGTACAGTACAGAAGCCCATTGATTTTATTATGTATGTTACCCATAATGTTAAAACCAATGCGGGTTCTTTACTAGTCCCTACCATTGCTAGTTAATATTAAAACCAATGTAGGTTCCTCATGTTTGAATTATGTTAATTAAATATTGACATGCCATTTAAATCAAGGTTGCCAATCGCGAGCCTTGAGTTGCTTTCTGAATCAAACAATTATTGATTTAACAAGGTATTGTAATTTGTATTAAATTTTGGTATATCATTTAACCAACTCCTAGTCAATTGCTCCTACTCGATGCCACTTGCCCCATAGCTATTGATGGCATATAGAATATTCCACATCATTCTATATGGGAGAAGGCAACAGCCTCAAAGACTACTGAATGTTATGGGAGAACGACTTCCTCCACACTCGGCATAATCAATGGACGGGGCAGGGTAATAGGGAAATCATCTGAGGAGACCAATGAGAACGGCCCTTGCCCACATCTCGCCATCTCCGTAGACAGTTGCGACTTCGTCCTCAAATCGAATCTCCAGGAAAATATGGTTGAGTGCCCTTAAACCATCAACTTAATCAATCTATGTATTTTTAGAAATGATATATTTAGTAAAAAGTTTTCTTTCATTCTACATAAGATTTAATAAGGAATGCATATTTTTTCACAATTTTATCCTCAATATTGAAATCAATACAAATTTGAAAAGTGGAAAGTATACGGGGACTCAATATCAACATGTAGATTTCCCCATGTCATACTAATTTTCACTCATAATTACACCTAAAACCACCAACTATTTCTTTGTAATGTTTGGCATGCCATAGGTTTGCTTGAATAGTGAAATTGATGGTTTTGAGTCTCAACTGTGGTAGCTTCAAGAAAACTCTACATGCCGCAGTTGGGGGAGGTGGTGGTTTTTGAGCATCCAACCTTAATGATACGTCCAAAATACTCTGGAGTGCGGGCCTGCAAAGGATTTTGGAAGACCGCGACATTGGTGAGTGCAAAGGCACATATGGTGAGGCCTGGCTATAGAGGCCTCATATGAAGGCCACGGTGGCCCTCCTTTTGACAACAAGGCCATATAAAAAGACTTAGCATGTCCCTTTAACGTGATAGAGTGGGGATGCTCTCACGACATAACAAGTGGAATTGCTACAATAATAATAGGCTCACGTACATCACATCCATCACATGGGCCTCAAAATACAACCGTAACAGATGACATTTTAAAATGTATTATGTTTTTTTGATATTTTTCTCATACAAGGTATTGTTAAACTAATTTATCCCTCATTTTTGCATAATTATTTAAATAAAATAAAATTTATAAGATATCTCAAAGTCTTTTCTAGTAAAAATCATAGTAATTACAAAGATGCTTAGAATAGTATTAATTTTTAAGGAAAAATCTAAATGATAGTGATGAACATGTAGTTGGCATGCTTCTTGAGCTTACATAAAAAGAAATTTGATAAAAAAAAACTTTTTAGCAATGTATATTGAAATGTTAGGGTTTTCAGTTTTCAAGTGATGTTAAAAACGCAATTTTAACAATTTTGAAGAATGTTAAATTGAACTAGAAAGTAGAAGATAGCCCCCACATTTTCTTAGGTGAGACCATTTTCATTTGAAATTAGGAACTAGGTGAAAGTCAACGTTTGATTGAAAAACGACCACTCATAGGGCTCCTTACATGCTTAAGGACTAACATAGGTATGTACAGTCGGGTACAAGTTGCTTACAAATTTTTGACTCCTCCCTCATAAAAATAGAGTCCCTTGATGTCCCTTCCCTAAATTGTAATGTGCTCGATATGGCACCCATGGACCTACAAATTGAAGGGACATTCCTACTCTAGTTCTCTACTAGTTTCAAAATTGAATCATTTTTGCACCCCAACAGCTCCTCAAAATTCCTACATACTATGTTGAAATTTCAGGACCGAAAAAATTCGTAAACTATGTTGTACCCAACCGTAAATTAACATGTTCATAAATTATTGAGCATCATTGTCTAAACCTCCTAAGACTTGAAGGTCAGGTAATGCACCGAGCACACCATAAATTCATGAAGCCCTCCTTGACCAGAGAATCTGAAACTCCAATTACTCAGTCTCTTTTGCTTCGGTTATCAAACGCTACAAAACATACAGCTGCAAATTCTCTAAAGCCTGGACAGTCTAAGCCTCTTCCTAAATATTTAAAAGCAGAGCTTCAATCCTGTTCAACACACTCTCCATCTTACTGTTACCTCAAAGCTCAGGAGGATGGAGTGACTGTCCACAATTACCTCACCCACACTAATAAACTTACACCCTTACTTTTACCGAAACTGGACCCGTACAAGACTACTACTGCAGTTGAAAGTCAGGGAATGCACTGAGCGCACCATAAATTCATGAAGGAGAACACTGCTCGAACCAGAGAATCTAAAACTCCAATTACTCTCTTTTGTTTTGGTTACCAAACGTTACAAAACATACAGCTGCAAATCCTCTAAAGCCTGGATAATCTAAGCCTCTTCCTAAATACTCAAGAGCAGACCTTCATTCCTGTGATAGCACACTCTCCAACTTACTGTACCTCAAAGCTCAAGTGACAGTCCAAAACCACATTCTCTTGAAACTAATAAAATTACACCTTTTTTTTTACCAAAACTGGACCGAAAGTCTTGCTCACATGCTTTTCTGCTTGAAATAGTTACTGTAAGGTGTTAGAGCTCACCATTTTAAGTGATCACAGTGGGCTTCTCCCTGCCAGTAAACTCTTGCAACTTGGAGAATTCCAGCGCCATGAGAATCAACGGCTTGAGAGCCTCCTGAGCATCAACTGCATGTTTTGAGGCATCAGCTTCAAATTTCTCAACGTACAATCGAATGGTGGCGCCAGCCGAGCCGGTGCCAGACAACCGGAAGATGATTCTGGAGCCATCAGTGAACACGAACCGAATGCCCTGCTTGGCAGCCACGCTGCCATCCACGGGATCAGTGTAAGTGAAGTCATCTGCCACTTTGAGGGTGTAATCGCCGTACTTGTCACCTTCTTTACTTTTTGACAGAATGTCTCTCAAATGAGCCACCATCTTGTTGGCTCCCTCGGACTCGCAATTCTCGTAGTCGTAACGGACGAAGAAGTTGCGGCCGTATGTTGCCCAGTGGCTGTTGACAATGTCCGCCACGGAAACGAGCCCACCGTCTGCTGGAACGCTCTTGTTCTTGTGTGCTAGAATGTTCAGCCATGCTAACACTGCCCAGATTCCGTCCTTCTCGCGGATGTGGTCACTGCCTGTTCCGAAGCTCTCTTCTCCGCACACTGACAGCTGCCCTGCGTCCATCAAGTTGCCGAAAAACTTCCACCCCGTGGGAACCTCGAAGAATGGTAATTGAAGCTTCTTCGCTACTGCATCCAACGCGCCACTCGTTGGCATGGACCTGCATATTTTTCCAACACAAAGAATGCTTTGATTAGGTTTTACTGGTGAGTAGGAAAATAACATATGTAGATTTTGCAGCACGTTGTTTAGCAGGCCAAAAGGCTACCATCAGCCAAAAAAAGGGGGGGAAGGGCATAATATTCTGCATGTTGCCAGAGCTTAACATTAAGCAAACAAATTTTCTAGGAGTACCAAGCACATGTCACAGATTCCTAGATTATTATCCTTTTAAGGTAAGCCACCCTACTTATGCCACAATTCAGAAGACACCCTCTTCATGCCACAGTTTAGAATTCACCCCTTTTGTGCCAATAGTGTACATATCAAAATTTTAAATGCAAGACACTGATCACGAAGTGGCACAAATAGGGTGGTTTACATTGCTGCTCAAAATCCCGAAGACAGCTGCTTAACCCCTAAAGGACCATAAGGCCTCCTGGGGGCTGCATGTTTTTTTTAGTATTTTTGAGTAGGTTTTAAGTAGATTTTCTTTTGTTCAATTTTTATTATTTTTTATTCAACATATGTGATATTCTTCACTAATTCCACTGATATAAAATTTGTTCCCATTTAAATTAAAATTTTCACAATATGATCATTTAAATCTGTCATTTTAAAACCATGAATCCTTGGTCCTTAAGGGGTTAAGAATGTTATGTAATTTTTCTCAAAGAGCGGAAATGGATGCTACCTGGCCAAGCCCTTCAACCCGGTCTTGAAATACGGAATGGCATCCTGGGCGTTGGCAGCAATGAGAGCAACCGAGTCAGAGGGAGTAACAAAAAAATGATCACCGAGGATCATGTTGCGGTCGCCATCGCCGTCACTGGCAGCACCGAAGTTGGGAGCATCGGAGCCATACATGATCTCCACGAGCTCATGGGCGTAAGTGAGATTGGGATCCGGATGGCCGCCTCCGAAATCCTCCTTGGGCACTCCGTTCATTATACTCTCCTCCGAAGCGCCCAGCGCGTCCACGAAAATGGGCTTGGCATACGCGCCCGTCACGGCGTGCATCGCGTCGAATTTGAACCTGAAGCAGTGATCAAATTTTCATCTGAGTCCCATTGGCGATTTGAAAATTGAAATTACAGAAAGCACTTTTTGGCCATTTACAATTCCTTTTACTACAACTACATAGCTTTCTATAGAATTGTTGGCTATACATACCCGAAGATTATGGCGATATACTCTACTCCCTCTCTTCCATTATTAAGCGCACAGATGTCCCAAGTTTCTGTTCCACATTAACCCTTAAAGGAATGATGGGGATAATAGATACGTTGGCGTATATTTGACATTTGTTGTAACTAAAAAAGTTCCAAATTGAGACCCCAATAGCTCACAAAAATCATGTCGACGTGAATTTTAACCTCACTTTCATCTTAAACCCATAGGAGGTGTGGAACCATACCAAATACAATGGAATACTGTTGTATAATACTGGTCGGAAAGGGCTCTTTGGACCTTTAACTGTTTCATGTACATGTGCATGAACTGCGAGTTAAGATTGACATGAACGGATAATGAACAGATAAATGCAAACACATGTCCTTTGAGTATGATCCTTGAGTCTGAAAGCACTATTTTTCAGGTAATTCTCATATGGTCCCCTAAAGGACCATAAGGCCCCCAAGGGGCCTCATGTTTTTTTAAGCAGTTTTCGAGTAGATTTTATGTAGACTTCCTTTTGATCAAATTTGTTTCTTTTTTTGACCAAAACATGCATGTTCTTCACTAATTCTGGAGATATAAAATTTGGTCCAAGCTGAATTCTATTTCTCACAATGTGATCATTTTAAAACCATGAATCCTTGGTCCTTTAGAGGTTAATAATGGAACAGAGGGAGTACGAAGTTTTTACCGAATTTTTCTTACAGCAAAATAGCAAACCCATTTTCCAAATAGCAAGTTGGCGATCAATATAGCCACCAAAAAAATTCTTACAGCAACGTAGCAAGCCCATTTTTCAAATAGCAAGTAGGCGATCAATATAGCCACATATTTTTTTCTTACAGCAACATAGCGAGCTCATTTTTCAAATAGCAAGTTGGCGATCAATATAGCCACAAAAAAATTTCTTACAGCAACGTAGCAAGCCCATTTTTCAAACAGCAAGTTGGCGATCAATATAGCCACAAATTTTTTTCTTATAGCAACATAGCAAGCCGATTTTTCAAATAGCAATTTGGCGATCAACATAGCCACAAAAAAGAATTCGCTGACCTGAAGTTTGGGCGCGCGAGCAGCGCTCGAATGTCGTCAAACTCGAAGATCTCCTGCAGCAACGCGAGGTAATCGGCGACGGGGTCGATGACTTCCACAACGAAGCTGCCGAGATCGGTGGTGCCGAGGACGGAGAGATCCACGTCCGGGAATTCGGCCATCTTGATCTCCGTGATGCTCATGGTGTTGTCGTAGATCTTGTCCGTGATGGACTCCGGCGCGGGTTGGCCGCTCTTGTAGTTGTACTTGATGCCCCAATCCTCCTCCGGCCCCGCAGGGTTGTGGCTCGCGCTCATAATAAACCCGCCGTCCGCCGCGCGTTTCCGAATGATCGCCGACACGGCGGGCGTGGAGATGATGCCGTCTTTCCCCACGAGGATCTTCCCCACGCCGTTCGCCGCCGCGATTTTAATAATAATCTGCGCGGCTTCCTTGTTGAAGTAGCGCCCGTCGCCTCCCAGCACGATCGTGCTGCCCTGGATATCCTCCGCGGGGATGGAGTCGAAGAGCGCTTGGATCCAATTCGCCAGGTAATTCTCCCCCTGGAACACCTTCACCTTCTTGCGCAGCCCGGAGGTCCCCGTCTTCTGCCCCTCGATCGGCTGCGTCGGCACCGTCCGCACCACGAGCCCCTCGTCCGTCTTGGAGCTCGCGGCGTGCGCAACAATGTGGGGGGACGCCCGTCGCGAGGGTTGCGACGAGTTGCCCCAGGACAGTGACGGCAGAGACGCGGTGGGAACGCTTATGGCGCGGGGGCGCGCGACACGGAATGAGAGGGATGAGTGCAGCAGTCCTCGCGGTGTGCAACTCGCCCTCGTTGCCACTCCTAACGCCGCCATTGCAAATCCTGGAACTCTCAACCCTGTTCAATGCCGAACGTCAATTCCCGTGTACGACTACCCCACATTGCATCCCAAGGACCTCAAATACAAACACCGAATGAGAATACCTGCACTCAAGATTCTCAAAGACGCCGCCAAAACAACCCATAGTGCTCCAATACCACACACAATGTCCCAAATGCAAGACAATCACATAAAATGCTCTATAATCGCAAAACTCACAACATACTCTCAATGCCCCAAATGCGAGATAATCACACAAAATGCTCCATCATCACAGAACTCACAACATACTCTCAATGCCCCAAATGCGAGATAATTACTCAAAATCACAAAAAACTCCAAATGCCCCAAACGCGATATAATCATCCCGCATCACAGAAGAACCCAACACATGCTCCAAATGCTCCAAATCATCCCACATCACAGAAGAACTCAAAAATCACAGAAGAACCCAAAACATGCTCCAAATGCCCCAAATGCGAGTGTAATCATCGCTCATCACAGAAGAACCCAAAACATGCTCCAAATGCGAGATAATCATCCGAAGAAACCACAGCATATTTCAAATGCTCCAAAACAACAGAAGAAACCGCAAATGCGCACATAATCAGAGGACTCACAAAAGCATCAAGAATTGATACAGAAATGGAATGCGTTTGCGGAGATCGGCAGGTGAGAGTACCGTACGTACCTGAGATATTTGCGCGTGACGCAAGAGCGCAATTGCTGCAGGAACACACTCACGGCGGAGAGTTCGTTGAATGATGTGGTATACTAAAGGAATGCAAGGTATGCAAGGATGCGGCTGATCACAGCCGGTGGCTGGCGAGAAAGGAGAATGCCACGGTGCAATTGCCTGCCAGTGGAGAGTAATAATTCGGGAGAGCAAATGAATGTTTGCGATGGCAATGAGCGGCCAGGCGGGCTCGGAGCACCAGCACCCCACAGCGGAAGATTCGAGGGACCAACTAAGAAGGAGGGAGTAGTACCCTCTCTTGGTCCTTCGTGGCCTCCACAGGCCAACTGGAGGTCCACGGACCGCCGTGAGTGAGGCCCAACGTCACTTGGACCCTCGTCAGTATACGGTAGTATGTGCACCTATAATTGCTCCTATCACCAAAGTTACTATGATTAGGTCCTAAAGGACCAAGGATTAATCCCTGAACAAAAGTAGATTCTAGTCTCAAAAGTAGATGTTAGCATGGCTCAGTTGTACATAAGGTGTACATGAGAGGATCATTGCATGCATGAAATCTACTCAACAAATTTGACATACTTGCATTTGGAGGCCTCTACAATATTATCAACATCTCCCCATCACAAGAGTTTTACTCTGATTGGTAAGGAATTTAATAAGCTTGCAAAGGTGATTTGGATGAAAGTCATCCAAGATTATATGAAAAAGTTACAAGGCTCTGAGTGCGTTTGTGATCCAATTTCTGGACGCTGGGGCGTTTAGGGGTTAACATGACATCGTAGCACAATAGAGTAGTGCAATGGAGCACCCTTCTCAAAACTCAATTGGAAAATAATCTTCACTTACATCTACCTTTTTAACCCTTAAACGTCCCATAGGGTAGTATATACGTTGTCATATATTAATTGAGATTTGCTACCAGCAAGAAACTCTAAATTGGGATCTTAAGAGCTCATTAGAACCGCATTGATCTAAATTTCAACTTCTCTTTTGAACTCAAATCTATTAAAGGAGACTGTAGATTCGTTCCAAATACAAACAAAATACACCGTATTCTTGTGGCCGGCACGGCACATTCAGACGTTTAGGGATTAAGTAACGAAAGAATGTCATTTGTATTCGATGAGTTTTGGAACTACCGTATCGTTGCCACCTACACTTTGTTTCTAGTTGTAACTAGATTGTGGTTCCATTGTAAGAGGGTGTTGGCTTCTATTACTCTATTATGCTATGTTCGATTGATCACACTGGGAAAAATCAATAATTTGGATGTTACCAGATTTATATCACCACAATTAGTTACATGTGTTGATCAAAAATAAACAACACTAGTAGAAAAGGAGACACTATCAAGGGAGGTGCCCAGACAAGTGTTGCCTAGTTCCATGTATAAACACGTCATTTTCTTGGGCACTTGCGAGGGCACTTGTCTAGGCAGTGCTACCTTTTTAACTAGTGTAAATCAACTTGAACATAAAGAAGTCCACAAAGGTTCTATTCAAAAATATTTAAAAAATGCATGAAGCTTAATTTAGGCTTCTTAGTCCTTTAAGAGTTAAAATGATTTTTAATAAAATGGCGGGACTTAGGGTGTATTCATTCTTAATGATAAGAGTGTTGTTAGCAAGGGTCTCACGGAAGAACCTAGATACATCTTTGAACTTACTAATATAAGTCTTAATACGAAGTATCAGTCAAATGGTAGAGGCCAAAAAGTTACATTCCCAACACTATAACAACATCCCATACAACATGGAGTTATTGTGACATGATTACTTTCAACCATACTAACTTCTTACTGCAAAGCATATGGGTTAAAGAAGGGCGAGGATGAGTTGCCATTAAGAAATAATATTAGGTAGACTTTACCTAATTGAACAAGATAGGGATTGAAAGAGAACATCCATTAGCCGCAAAAAATCATTTATGAGATTTTTGAGGCTGTCCATCATTATATTTAAAATTTACACTATCACGTACCTAAGTTTATTAATTAAATTTTAAATTGTCCAAATATGAGAAATCCTTTTACTTTGGCCCAACACTTACTTCCAACTTGTATAAATTATTAGGCATTGAGGTGCCCAGCGTGCTACCAAGCTAGGTAGGATATCCAGTCAACTCTCTGGCAAATCGATGTGAATTATACAAATCCAAGTTAAACCCCTCCTAGGGGACTGTTTCAAAAGCAAACACCTTTGAGTCCATTGTCCAATGTTACAAACGTAAGTACCGATATCTGATGAAAGTAATGTTATTATTTTCATCAATTCCTTGGTTTTATTTCTTCTTGAATGAAAAATGCAATTCCAACGAATAATACCAAATTTCTAATTCTAACATTATTAAGTTGAAATTTTATGGAGTTCTAAAGTTGATTGATTCTATATTTATTAAATTAAGATCTAAAATAATTTTTTGGAAATTTGACTCTACAGATGAATTTCAAACATCACGGTTTTCATTTTCTTTGTTGGAATTAACTCCATCAAAATTATGTAAGTCGCATTTTATAATACATCTTAGTTTTGTTCTATACTCGTTGAGCTTCTAGGGGTTAACAATGTTCCTTGTATACTAGCAACAAATTATTATAGATCCATTCATCCAATTTTATTTAGTTATGTGAGGGTTATTTAGGCTTTGATCCTATATACAATATCTCTTTTGATACACTTTGTTATAAACAAATCTCATACTTAAAGTATCTAAAAGTTTAATTATAGCAATGCCTTTTGTAAAAAAGCTTGATTTGCATTTAATAAAGTTGTGTTAGAGCTATTGTTCCAAGGCATAACCTAAAATGACACTAACATCATCTATGACCATGAGACCTATATATCTTTCTTGTATACCACTATAAAGCTCCGAAACCTACATTTGACCCACACCATGCCACCTTTCATAATCTCAATAGTAGATGATTAATTTATGCCCTAGGGAAGTCACTATCATAGATTTAGATAACCATAAGAGAACAAAAATAGGATGTCTTTCATTCATTTGAGATAATGTGCACAAAATGTTTGAAGTAATATAGGGTGTATTAAAGACCAAATAAAGATTATTCCATGAACATTACTAGAGTATAACATGAATATACACCTACATACTTTAAATAGTTGAATATTCCAATTATTTCATAGCCTTGCATTGAATACGTTGTGTTCGCTCATGTATCTCAAAATTCACACTGACTTCAATGTGATTTAGGTAATAATAACACTTGTTTTGTTAAAGTGCAAGTGCCATATAAAAAGTGCACATATCTTGAAATTTTGTAAGTTTGAAGAAAATATAGTCCTATATTACCAATATCGAATGTATGTAAACTTTAAAAACATTCAATCAATGTCTTAAGTATATGCATGTCTATAATGAAATAAACCATCTAATTTCACATTCATTTGCGTACATTCGATGAAACAAAATACACACAAGTTCATTCGATAATTCGTAAAAGATAAATTGCAAAATGTTCTGTACACTTAAATGAGGCAAGCACAATGAAATGAACACAAAAAGTTCAATTTTGGCCTCTACAAAGTGTTTTCAACTGATTTGGTTTTTATCTTCTTTGGTCTATTTTGGATCTAGTTCTAATGAATTTAGAAGCACTAACCTTTGAAAATTTGTATAAATTATCATTTTCACCTTTAGAGTTTCATATTTAGCATGCTTGGCTGAAATTGGTTTATTTTACCATTGTAAATTTCAAAAAAGCAAAATAAATGATGGAGTAAACATCTTTACCTTCTCCAAATAGAAAATTTAGTAAGACAATATTGAAATCATCTACTTTGATGAATTCTCTAAGGTGGAGTTTAATTTGGATTCACATAGTTCAAATTGCGTTCAAAAGCAGACTTGATGTAGTATTTTAAAATACTTTTACATAGAAAAGGGGTTATTGTTTTGGACCTTGGCAACCATTGAAAATGGGTAGCAACTTAAAATGAACTCTTGGGAGCTTAGGGGTTAATCCACTAAAATCTTGGAAAATGAATTCAAAATTGTTTTACCTTTAAAAATAGAACTTTTGGTATATATAAAAGTCAAAATTCAAACAACTAAGAATCTTCATTTAGCTATCAGACGTACTTAAATCTAAATTCATGCAAGCTTCAAAAAATAAAATCATAAAATCATTGTGAAAACTACTATCCAAAGGAGCGTTACTTTGTATAAGTAGTGTTTTAAGCAATCCAATTTTTTTTTTGAAATTGCAAATCAAAAATTTCAAGGGAGTCATTGCGTAGTACTAGTACCCCCTCATTAGTACAGAGAACAATGAACACTAAGGAGAACATTATGATGTGAATTCGTTCTTGATCTTGTAAAATACCAAGAAAACCTACAATATACTATGATTCTCTGCAATGCCATGATCCATGTACGGTTTAGGACAAAATTTATACGTTCAAATAAGAAAAGAGTTGGTACATTGATCCAGATCGGACTACATACACTAATGGAACATGAACAAGACAACACAATCCAAAAAAAATACAACAAAACAAACTTCCAAACACAAAAAATACCACATAGAACATGTGTTGTATTTGTAACTATTTGTTGCATTTTGAGGTTTTTGCAATATTTTGGTGTTTTGTACATAGGTATTTAGATAACTAAGAGAGTCAAATTCCAAAATTTCTTTTTGTATCAATTGCAGAATCAAAAGTTACACATCTGGACTTCAGACACCGGACTGAGATAGTTTACGGATTTTCGAGGATTTCATTTTTTAGTGATCTAGTGACCACTTCGAGGTCACCTGGGCACTAAAGGGTTAATCCTTTAGTGCCCAACAAACTAGATTATGGTCATTGCAATCGTGAAAATGCAAACAACAAAAAATCCGTGAAGAATTGGAGTTCGAATCTAGAAATTCAGATTTGGAGATTTATAATACACATCTAAAAAAATACATTTTCAATTTGGAGTTTTGCAACTATCAAAATACTTATGAACAAAACACAAAAATACTACAAATACTTGAAATACAGAAAATACTAACAAACACAACAAATGTACTATGCGGAATTTCTTGTGTTTGGAAGTTTGTTATCTATTTCTTTCTCTTTTGAGGCTATGTTCTCTTATTCATATTCCATTAATGTATGTATTCGGATCTCGATCAATGTACCAAACTCCTTTGATCTCTTAACTCCTAAACGTCCCAACGTCCAGAAACTAGATCACGAACAGATTCAAAGCCCTGCAACTTTCTCATACAACCTCGAATGACTTTCATCCAAGTCATCTTTGTAAGCCTATTAAATTCTTTACCAATTACAATAAATCTCTCGTGATGGGGAGCTGTTGATAATACTGGAGAGGCCTCCCAACTACAAGCATGTCAAATTTGTTGGATAGATTTTAGACTTGCAATGGTCCTCTCATGTTCAACTCATGTACATTTGAGCCATGCTAATATCTACTTTTGAGGCTAGCATCTACTTCTGTTCAAAGGGTTGGTAAACGTAGAATTTTTTGTCCTAAACCATACATGGATAAGTCACTCTCACTTATAAAATTCACAATAACAATGCATGTAACTTACTGTGACTTCAAAGACCTAGTACAAGATTAAAAATTAAAAAATCAACTTTTCGTTATAAAATTTAAATGAATTTAATCCTTAAATGTGCGAGAACTTTGAAGCCCGGATTTTGAATGTGATTTTTTTCTTCTTTGCATTAATTTAATTGTATTCAAATACACCACCATATTCAAGTGTACCATGGTACTAACTTCGGACAATCAGAGGGAGTTGATACAGTTTTGTCAGAATACAGAAGAAACAACAACACTTAGTAACTGACTCGTTAAAACGGGAAATTAATCCACAAAAGAATCGAATGGAGGTAGGTGCCTCACCAGAATTTGTCGGCTACAAATGGAAAATTAAAAAATCTATGCCGGAATAGGAGAACCACTCTCCTTGTAGAGTGCGTCCACCACTTTCATGGCATCTCGAACAGCCCGAACGTTATGTGCTCTGATTATATTAGCACCACCTAAGACAGCCAAAACGGAAGCAGCAACAGTTGCAGCATCTCGGTCCTCACCCTTTGGGCGCCCCGTGATGGTCCCAAGAAATCCCTTTCTAGAAGGCCCAACAAGCATAGGACCCCGGCTGACGGTACCACTCAGCATTCTCCTCACAATGGGAAGATGCTTCAATAACTCCAAATTTTGCTCCCCGGTCTTGGCAAACCCAATGCCGGGATCTGTGATGATTCGCCATGCAGGGATGCCCAGTGCTTCAGCGCGACCAATTTGCGCATTCAGCTCGTTCCCCACTTCCTCACACACGTTGTTATACGTTGTGTTCGCCTTGCTCTGCATCGTCACAGGGTCCCCTCGCATGTGCATCATGATATAAGGAACCCCCAGCTCCGCTACTGTTGACAGCATCTCAGGATCTAAGTAGCCCCCTGACACGTCGTTGATTACATGTACTCCCATGTTCACAGCCTCACGAGCCACCCTGCAGAAGGCAGGCATTTCACAACGAACCACAACTGGTCAAGAATATCTTAGCATGGAGCTTCTAGGGCCAAACAGGCAGTAAAAGAAGCTAATGAATGTCAAATGGATTTAACGCCTAAGCGTCCACTGTGTATTCTCTGTGGTTTAGGGTTTTAAGGGTTTAGGGTTTAGGGTGTAGGAAAATTGGACCCTCTCCTGGAAAGCATCTGTTTGTGTGAAAATGACTTTCAGTTTGACACGATCGATACTGTTGATCTTGTACTATAAAATGATTTGTATTGCAATCAGAAAACCGAGGTAAATGAGAAAATTATGCCACCGTTGCAAAGTTCAGTGATGCAGGTGGCCATATTGGGCGTTTTAGACGCTCAGGTGTGAAAAACTTGAGCATGAGTTCACTTTGTGTACACACCTTGCATCAAATGAATCAACCGACAGCTTTACACCTTTCAGTGCAGGATCTGCAGTTAAGGCCTCCAGAACCGGTACAAGACGAGAAAGCTCTTCTTCCGTTGAAAGTCTCGTTGCACCAGGACGAGTCGATTGCGCACCAATGTCGATAAAATCTGCTCCCTCGTCAACCATGGAATGAGCATGTGCCACAGCGTCCTCCACAGCCATAAACCTAAATATTCCAAAAGTACTCCATTGTTCAAGGCCTGTGTATTACATGCATATGGAAAAGAATCTACACATGATGTAAATGCCCGAGTATTTGGAATAAAATCTTTCATACGAGATATGAGCCTTGCCATATTAAAGGGGATCAGAAGACATTTTCTCCAAATTTAGTGCCTGTCCCTTCAACGGAGCTTTCATGGCGTACATAAAAGCACTCCTATGCATCAAAGAGAGAATGACAACGAGAAGGTTGCAGGAGCTCAGGCATACCGTCCGCCATCGCTAAAGCTGTCCGGTGTGACATTCAATATGCCCATCACATGCGTCTTAGCTGACCAGTCCAGAAGCTCAGTGCCCACTGGTATCACTCTTCGCAGGTCCTCCTTTCCAATGCACGCCTCTCCTCCCATCTTCTTCCAGGCTACTGCAACTCCTCCATCACAGCATTTGTGATGAGACCAGTGAGATGCTGACCCTGTGTCTGACTCATTCACAAGATCTGCCAACGGTGCTAAAACAAAGGGACGTTCTAGAAATCTGGCATGTGGAACTTCCAGTGTCTCAGTAGTCACAGTCCGGTCTCCATAGAAAATAATATCCAAGTCAAGCGGCCTTGGGCCATACCTGGAAAACAAACAACCTTGAATATTATGCTGAGGACTCCGTATTACTGCCAGGCCATAAATCCAATCGCAATTTGACACCCTTCCGTGGAAATCATTACTAATGCAATCAAATATGAGGCGTCAAAACAAGAAAGTTCATATAAGCACCTGAAGACTATCAAATGGATGTCGAAACTGGAAAAGCACAACACTAAATTGTGTTCGGGGTAATCAACCAATCCTTCCAGTTATTCAATAATTATGTCGGGACCTATAGCATGTTACAGGAATTTGAGTTTCACATAAGATGTACACGTACCTTATACCGCCAACTGTGCGGCCAAGCTCGCTCTCAATGTCTTTCAACGTCCTCAACAGCGAATGAGGGTCGAGATTGGTAAAGGCTGACACTGCTGAATTCAGAAAGAACGGCTGGTCGGTCACATATGCCGGGGCACTTTCATACAAAGATGCATGCCTGATCACTTGGATGCCCGAGGCACGCATCAGCTCCAAGGCACGGTTGAAATTAGCAACTCTGTCCCCAACATTGCTGCCCATTGCGATCACTACCTCTTCTCCTGGACTGCTCGTAGTCCATGACGACCAATGCACATGGGCAAGACTGGGAACCAAGGCCTCCGGCAAAGAGGATCTTCGAAAGCCTGGCAGGATCGAGACACAGGAGTACAAATGACAATAAGATCACAATCAAGGCCCTGCCGGTCTATAATATTCCAATATCAACATCACATCCAGTCACAAGAGCCAGGATTGATACGGAATGCTTTGGTCTCAGTATTACTCGTGAAACTACTTACATCCAGCTATTATTCGACATCGTCACATGTGATAAGTCAGTCTTGTGCTTTTACCCTCAAAAACACCTGGGCACGTAGATCTTACTATTCGATCAAATCCGCCATCGCTCTGAAAAGCATGTCCAAAGTTGATCATCACAACAATCTTAAACCTAAATTTAACAAGAATGAAGTTGGATGTGAGGAAAAGAACAAGGAACTCATGATCATTTCGCACCAGATATAGCTCATGAATGTGATAAGAGGATAACCTGAGGACGGAATCAGTTTTGACGCGCCCGGTCTCGGGAGGCCTTGTGGCTCCGGCACAAATGGCGTCGTTCCGCATAGCGAATCTAGATCAGACATATCGTTAACACATAAGGAAAATGTCCAGACAGTATATATTGCGCATCAAGACCTTGAAAGTTGATATATAATTGGCTCATAACGGAAATGACTACTTCGAGAACACGCACGGCAGAGTCATAACATCACAGTCTTTGTGCAACTGATGCAATTGATAAATAACTCTTCTATCAGGCTACTAACAGGCATTTCTACTGTTGGACATTATAAGAAGTGCAGTTCTGCGATTATGTAAGCAAATCCTTCTACAACGCAGATCCATAATTCTAAGAGAAATTATACGATCCGTGACCTCTCTCAAGTATTGTAAAATAATGAATAAAAAATGGATTCAATTGCCAGCTAAAGCCATAAACCTCAACTGTGCACTACAAGAATAAGATCCCTAACGTTTGGCCAAAACCCTAGGCAATGGACTGTGATGTGAATTATGCATTGTGTGAGAGATGGAATTGTTTGAACCTAGGAGATGAGAATGGTGCTGCTGCAGGCGGCGTAACCTCGCGATGGCCCCTTGGCCGCATCGCATCGTGACTCCGAGTCGGCCGCTCTTCCTCTTCGTCTTCTGCTTTCTTCTTCGCTGCCGCTTGGGCGGCTTTGTCGATTACTGGAGCATCGCAATAAAATCAACCTCCAGTGGATAAACAAACCTAACAAGCTCGCACAGTCGCGAGACGAGGCGAGAACTCTGATGTAAAGGGGAAAGACAAACCCCGAGAGCGGTTAAATCTTCAATTTTCCTAGATAATGAGCAACGGTATGACGCTAAACTAACTTCTGATGAATCTTCACCCTGCGTAGAGGTTGAGTGACGATAAAAGTGGATAAAAACGGGATGAAAGCTCGGAACATTCGTGGAATTGAAAGACCCCCGTTCTGTAGAAGGCCGTCGCAAGTCCTGCACATTTGTTCCAAACATTTAATAAAGTTGATACAGATTAAGGTCTGTTCGCACCTGGCCTTAGGGAGAGGTAAGAGCGCCGGTGTTACTCCATTATCCTGCGGCGTGTTCAGACCATCGGAAGTTAGGGAATGCCGAACCTACGTGGCGGGTGATGTGGCAAGGAGATAAGACCGGCTTTTGCAGAAAAGCGGCAGTTAATTTTGAGTGATTTTCGGCACTAGGAGGGAGCTTTTACGTAATTGCCATTCTTCCATTTCGGTAGATTCCACAAATGTAGGTGCGGTGGTATGTAATGTGGCTTGCCATGGCACATTATGAAAGAACGAGGGTAAATAACACCCACATCAAAAACCAGAACTTGGGATCGGAAAACACGGCAAGTGAACTCTATATCCTTCAAAACAAACATCAAAGCAAACGGAAACAGATGGGGAAGAACCTGCGAGCTTGAGCGCCTTGCACCCTGCCGGACACAAAAACACAACCGCTGCAACACTTGCGAAGCTCCTCCCACAAACGTCAACACTCCAGCGCATTTGCAAATACGTCTTCAACTTCGCACATGAAGGGGAAAGCCAGCACTTGAAATGCAAGATAGGAGCTTGAGAGGAACCCCAAACCAGTGCCACTAAACCCTAAGTTCAATACTAGAACTGGTTCAACAAATTGATCACGGGGCTCTTCCACACGAGTCCGTACCGCTTCCCGCTTCCCGCAGTCACCGAACCAACACTTAATCAAAAGCTCTGTAGCAACAATTATCTCCAGAACTCAGAAGAGAATCAGGAATAGTATACAGGAACCCTAAAATTCCTGCCGAGTTTACAAATGCTGCCATCTGTGCGCGCCATCTCTGCAGCAGCTAATTGACTGGAATACAAATCAGGGAAGAGAGAAGGGGCGGAAACAGGCGATTGCCATTGCGATTGCTCGACTTGGAATTTCCGGTGCGAGGGATGACGATTGGATTCCTTGCAGCTCCGGAATCCAGAATCGAAGCTGATTTCGGGCTGAAGACGGTGTCTGAGATTTGATTTCGTTAGGGCATCCGCACCAGTTCAGGGTGACAACTTGTGAGGTGACAAGCTACCCAACTCTACCTACTATCGACAGGCCAGGTGTGATCGCTGAAGAAAAATTTAATTATTATCGCCGACGTGGCAGAAATAATATGTATTATTATCAGTATGTGTGAACGTCTAACTAGCAGGAAAATACGGGAACCACATCTGAACGATTATGTGGTGTGAATACAACTTAGGCCCTCTTTACACTAGAGGCGAGGGGCCGTGAGAAAAGAAATTTCAGCCAATGGGATGCGTAGAAATCAAGAAGACCAACGAAGGTCACTTTACACCCGAAATTTTCAGTCCAAGGGACAAAACGAGGAGAAAATGACATGGACATCACTTTTGTCCTAGGTGGCAGCAAAAAGGCACATTTTTCAAGTCCCCCGGATTTTGCGTCAGGCCCACCTCAAGAGGCCATAAAGAATGAGGACATAAAGAATGAGGCCATAAAGAATGAGGACAGCATAGTAAGTGGCCGGTAAACCCATAATGTTTGCCAACCCATAATGTATATGCCGGGTACAACCCATATTGTACTGATACCAATATTCAACCCTTACGTAACAATTGCAACAAGAACAGTTAAAATGGTGCGTGGAGATTCTGAAACAGCTCGCTACCAATTATTAGGTCAAATCAAGCAACCGCGAAGAAAAACCTAAATGTCAAAATCGAGCTAAATGATTTGAGAGGAAAAAACAAATCGATGCAGACAGCAATTGCTACGCGGCACAGACAGAGAAAGGATCGCAGGGATCAGAGGCAACATACACATGGTGCCGGAGCTTGTCGCTAACACCGCGCAAGCGAAATGAAAGAGAGAGAGTTCTCAGCCGACCCCTTGTTAGGTTACCGCTAACATATGCAATGTTCTGGTGATATCAACCATCTGTATTCTGTTATTTTCACAATTTGATGAAACATTAGCAAAAAAAAATAGCAAATCACGCAATGCTCTACTAATCACAAATAAAGGAAACACAAAAAGACGAAAGCACATTGTGAGCGTAAAACATGATTTTGAAAGCAGCACTTAGAACCGATTTCTAGCAATTAGCGGCAAAAACACAATTAAATGAATTATTTTATTTTTTTAACAAATGGACATTTTTTTAACAAATATACATCAAACCAGGGGACAACATCAGAAGAGTTGGGCCAAACTATTTTGGTGCCATTTTGACACCAAAGGTCGCATACAAGGCATTTTAGTGTCATTTTATCCATACTAAGTTGGTATGGAGGTTGGCACCAAAATATCTTAATTGCATTTCAATGCACCATCATGACACCATCTTCACATGCCTTAAAGTTCATGATGAAGCCCTGGCGGGGAATTTTTTTGTTTTTTTTTCTTTTCCTCTCAAAAAACTCAAAACCAACCAGCACACCAAGGTAGTGCAAGCCTAGTCAAAAATGCCGAGGCAAGGTCGCTTGAACGTCCAAGACATGACCATCTCCATACCCCTGCCAAAGAAATCAGTATGCATCCACACTCTATCGAATTGCCGAAGGAATTTTTGTTGGAGATGAGGGTGCAGTTCGATCAAGGTGAGAGTGCGGAGCCATGCCGTCCTCCCATGATCAATGAATGCCTCCCACAAGAGGTGTTCAACACGCTCCAATTAAATGAATTAGAAAAACACAATTAAATGAAAACAATTATTTTGTTATGGGTTCTAAAGGATTACTTTCTTCAGAGTGTGGCCCTATGTCATTGGCCTAGATGCTCCCCATGTTTCCTGTATTTTATGCATTCTCATGCATCCCGTGATCCTGTATTTTTCCATATACTACACTAAATGACGTATTTAGTGTTCAATAGAATTGATGTTTTTTACTACAATTCGTTCAAAGGTGTACGAGGACACTATATTTCCCTAAAATAAAATAGTGTTAGGGTTTGGAAATAGTGCATTAGGACACTAAACACACATTCAACCTTTTCTTTTTGAAATACTTAATGTCGAAGCTGCTGGGAAGAAACTGTACATATTTTGATTTTAGTTCAATTTTTTGAAATTTCTTTTATTTAAAAAATCAAATTCACTCAACAAATAATTTAAATTTGTCTCACAATTATATAATTAGAAAGAATGTCACTTTCAAATACATTGTAATGCTATTACACATCCCTCAAGAGTTATAAGCAATGCATCCTACCTTCTCCACAGTGGGAATCTCTCTGACTACGTAACATTCAGTAGTCTTCATGACCTTTGCCTTTCTTTCATGCACTTTGTCCATCACCTTGGGACTCCACCTATCCAATTAGCTACTGATGAAGTCCTCTTGGGTGTGGAATATGCTGCACCATCTCTTGTGAGATCAAGAAATGCCGTTACATGCTACTAAATGTTATGCATTACATAAACTATCAACGATCAAACATTCTTCCATAAACTAGCAGTAGAAAAACCCACAACTAATCTGGTTCGTCACGTTTTCGCTAGGCTACGCAGGCGATGTTTCTACCAGTAAAGTGTCTAGAAGGTTATTACTTGGTACGCTACATGGCAGGACAACAGTGTGGGCCGGAGTGGGGAAGGACCTTTGGAACCATGGCTGTGGGATAACTTTCTAACAGTCATAATCTGCATAGCAAGCAGCTTCAGCTTCCTCTATTAACAAGCAATCTGTGGGATTGGTCAGTTTGTGCACGAGCTGCAAGATTTTCATTTCTAAATTGCATGTCTAAAGAGTATGCAGCATGTGGTGATTGTGTGGAATTTAAGCAATGTCTTGTTACTATGGGTTTGCAACTCATTTATTAGGTCCAACTAAAATGGTCAACTTTAAAAACAGGACTGATTAAAAACTCGTTAAACACCAAAATACTAAAAAAAAAAATGTTGAACCAAAAGGTTTGAAAGTGCTGGAATCCTGTATTTCCAACTTGCGAATGGAAGGCAACTGAACTGTTTTGATGAGAGTCTCACAATTGTGAGCATGCAACTGTTGTGGTGAAAATTTTGCACCTGTGACACAGTAAGAACCGAGTCAGAGTCTCATGCTCTATTGTGCCCAATTTGTTGACAAACCTGAGGATCGGCAGGACAGTCATAACCTGGCACAGCAGTTCCCTGAAGCCCCTGCAAGCACTGCATCTGCCATAGCCAAGCACTTACTCATGAACAAGTTTCGGTCAAGAAAGATTTGATTACAGCTTACATCCTTCGTCTAAATGGAAGCTTCATAATACATTGGGAATGCACCACAAACAACTACATACAATGGAGGAAACTATCTCTCCTCGCTTGCGGGAAGGTCGACTGGTCAGATTGCACATGAACATCTTCAGCATCTATCTATCTAGAACTGAGGAGTGTAGCCGTTGTTGGCGGTGGCCAAAACGAAGAAGCCCACGGCGTGGCCCAAAGCGCCCCATGCGAGCACATCCACGAGCGTGAAGCCGGCGGGGTCGTTGGTCTTGAGCATGCTCACGACCTCCTGCGCCCGGCTGTCACCGGCCTCGAAGTGCGTCACGCCGTTCTGCTCGGGCAATCCCTGCCTTGACACCTGCACCATAAGAAAACAGAAGCGTAAGAAAACTAGATCCATAAGAAGTTCGGGACACAATCCTCAGTTGCATCTTACTTCACTACGACACTATTCTCACCTTCAATTCCAGATGACACTGGTGCAAATCCTTTGTTGAAACAAACATTCCACTGTTGAGGTTGAAACAACATTTCCACTGGGAGGTTGAGACACCGCTCCAATGTGTTGTTTCAACAGGGGTTTGCGCAAGAATGAGCAACGCAATGGTACTATTCTCATCTTCAATTTGGCTACAGGGTCACTATTGTTGAAACGCCGGACGTCAAGGTTGATCAAAAACAAAAACCTTCATAAACCTAAGATGGACATCCACTCATCTCACAAGGTCCACTTGGTCATCCGTAAACATGAGGTTTGTTAAGATAGCGACCGAGCAACTGCGATACAGTAAATAAAGTCCTCTATGAGAGAATGACTCTTATTCAATCCTCCCGCAGAGAAGGCTGACTAACTCAAATTACACAAGAATTCTTCTAAATTGAATTCGGATATGACTACAGCACAAGGAACAGCGCATTTGGAAGTGGCTACATCACAGGCAACATCTCATTTGGATGTGACTACAGGATCTGAAGAGAAGGCTTGCATTGTTCCTCTATGAGAGAAAGACTCTTGTCACAGAGAACGCTACCTCAAATTACACAAGACTTCTTTACACATGTTTTGTGTATGGCTACAGCACACTTGAGGAACAGCGCATATGGATGTGACTACAGCACAAATAACGTCCTCTACATAAGAAAGACTCTTGTTCAATACTCCCGCAGAGAACGCTGTCTAGCTCAAATTACACAACGCTTCTTTACACATATTTTGGACGAAACTACAGCACAAGAAACAGCGCATTTGGATGTGGCTACAGAACAAGCAACATCTGATTTGGATGTGACTACAGCACAAATAACGTCCTATATGAGAGAAAGACTCTTGTTCAATCCTCCCGCAGAAAACGCTGTCTAGCTCAAATTACACAAGTTGGACTTCTTTACACATGTTTTGGATGTGCAAGCAAGATGTGGAGAGAAGGCTTACATTGTCCCTCTGGAAGGGGAGGAAGACGAAGCGGCCAAGGGCGAGCAAGGCGCCAGTGCTGAGGGAGATGATCAAGGAGGTGTTAGCCTCGCAGGTGATCTTGGCAGAGGATTTCGCAACGGCAGTCTGGCTGGCGAACGAGGAGGACCGGGTGAGGGCGAGAGAGTCCACCTTGGTTCCGCGCCTGAGACCAGCGAAGGAGGGAGCGGCAGTCACAGCGGAGGCCTTGACAGCAGCCTTGTTGCTCCGGGTGAGCGAGAGGCTCGCCATCCCTGTCATGGTTGCAGCGCAGGAAGCCATTGTTTTCTCCGAAAAGAAGAGCGGCGGATGCAGCGAGAAAGAAAGACAGGGATGATCGAAGACTACGAAGTGCAAGCAATTGGGATCTCTAAGTATTGGTGCGAGGAGTGTGGCGATGGCGAGCTCCCTGTGGGGCTGTTACGAGGAGGAAGACGACGGGTCACCCGGAGGTTCAACGGGTGGGTCGCCTTTTGGTGCCAAATGGGCCTATCAAACTGCCCCTCTTATCCTCCCCAGGGCCAATCGCCGGGTGTCTCTTATCCTCTCCGGGTCCGCAATGGATAGCGGGAGAGCGTTCATGGAGCTACAAAAGCTCAATGAAATGAGACATCTGGAGTTTGTATTTGTTCATAAGGAACCTGCGCTTGTTGTTCCGCAGAAAATTGTCGTCATTTTGATGGCAGAAACACAACTTGCGAAATGGTTCTCATGTGATGTTAGTGAAATTGACAAACACGAAATGAACTTGAACGTGTAAAGTAATGAGTTCGGACATTCAGAAATGAGATTTTGAGGACTCTAAGTAATTGACAACAGATGACGAACAATATATACCGTAATGCGCTTCTTGGTGTTCAATTCACTACAAGGCCATTACCCAAGTGGGAATTGCGTAAATACCAAACACGCATTCACGATTGCAAAGTCTGAAACCCACTGTTCATGGAATTAGGGTTAGGTTTGATGGCAGAAACTCAACTTGCGAAATGATTCTCATGTGATGCTAGTGAACCTGATTGAAGTTGACAAACGTGACATGAACTTGAACGTGTAAGTTAAATTAATGAGTTTCAGACCTTCAGAAATGGGCGTTGAAACTGAACCACAACATCCAACATTGTTACAGAAATTTTACGTAATTAACAACAGAGATGATGCGCAACTTGATGCTGAATTCACTACAGGGCCATTACCAAAGTGAGAGAAATGGTACACAGGTTCTACCGTTGAAGGTTTTAGTGAACACTACCAAATTGCGATTGAAAGCATGCATTACATTCACCAAAATCTGAAACCCACTGTTCTTGGAATTAGGGCTCGGTTAGAGTACGAAGGCTCTGAGGTACAGTTTCCAGCTCTCCTGTTACTCTATGGCTTCAACAACGACCGATATTAAAGCCTGGATCCGTGCAGAGTGAGCTCAAGGTTGTCACACAAGGAGATCATATACGTTGAAACAGAGGAAGGGTACCCACTTACAGCCACGGTTTCCCCGGCAACCAGTCTGTAATGAGCCTCAAGGTCACAAATGTGAACATTGTAAAATGGTTGCAAGGTATGGGGAATAGAGCATGAAAGAACTTGCAGATAACACGGATACACTAGTAGCAAAACTGTCGTTTTTCATTCCTCACTTTGTAGAAACAGTGAACAGTGACGGAATATTGTGCCTAGATTTCTGTCTTCTTGTGACCAAAACCACTCACCAGCATCGACATAACCCATGTACTTGACATGGTTTCATTCCTTTTTCATTTATAGTAAATGAAAAACGACACATTTCCTACTAGTGATAAAACCAAGAGGGGTTTCATTAGAATGTAATATACAACGTGCAGAGCCAACTTGAATTCCAAATCAAAGAGGCCAAGCAAGACACGGTCAACATTAGAATGGCAAACGTTGCCCACTTCAGGCAGTATGAGTGAAGAACACCAACGCAAACTAAAACTACTTCTTCGAAAGTTTCCTGTCGGGCCTCTTTGCCGATGGCCCAGCCTTGGCAACGCCTTCTGGAGCCTTAATTAGTCGCAATTGAGCTCCTTCTTTAGCTGCCTTGGTCGCTGCCTTGGTTTCATTGGCAGCGTTGATGAACTTTGTCACTTCCTGCAAGAGAAGAAACGATGAGAAAAACTCACCACAGTGTATACTGTCTAGAATCATAAATACCTCTTCGTTACAGGCTGATTAGCCCCTAAACGTCCCATGGGGATAGTATATACGCTGTCGTATAAATGGGATTTTCTACCAACAAGAAACTCTAAATTGGGATCTTAGTAGCTCATTAAAACCACATTGATCTAAATTTCAACTTCTCTTTTGACCTCAAACCCATTAGAGATGTGGATTTATTCCAAATACAATCTATATACAACGTATTCTACTTGCCGCAAAGGCACGTTCAAACGTTTAGGGGTTAGGTTCTTCATGGTAATGCCAAAAAAAACTAGTAGAAATGAGAAAGTTAAACCCTAAGCGTCTAAAACGCCGAATATGGTCATCTGCATCACTGAACTTTGCAACCGTGGCATATTCTCATTTTACTCGGTTTTTTGATTGCAATACATCATTTTAAAGCTCTTATTCTATACTACAAGATCAACAGTCGCACTGAAGTCACTTTCACACATTTGCAGCAGGGGGAACAATTATCCTACACTACAGAGAATTACACAAAGGAAGCTTAGGAATTAAAATCACCTCATGTGAATCAAGATCTTTGTCCTTCTTTAGAGGAGCCTTGAACTGCCGACCTGCACGCCAGAGAAAACAGAGTCAGACCTCGGAGACGATTTGTCTGTGCAGTACTTGTCTCTATTTGCCTAGTTTCGCGCGTGTACTAAAAGAATTTTTCATGTGTTTCAAGGACCTCAGCAACACTATAGGGCTAGAAAAAACATTAACAAACAACAGGTCTGCGAGCTACTCTAAAAACACATCATGAGCGTAAAACGTGATTTTGAAAGCAGCACTTAGAACCAATTTCTAGCGACTAGCGGCAAAAACACAATTAAATGATTTCGTGTACCTTTACGTATGTGAATTTCCTTGCCGTGGCGGTTAGACGCCGCGCTCTTCTTCTTCTGGCCTTTGAAAAGCCCACTCTTTTGCGTCATTTCCTCCCCCGATTCACAAGTCCGGGTCTACTTCGTTCTTCCCCTCAGAACCTCGAAAGCCGAAAGATTGACAAAACGTGAAATTCAAACTGACGATACACAATCGACTGCAAGTCCGGAAATTGTGAAGTCTGGCGCACAAACGAGAGAATAGACAATACGGGGACAGTGGAAGTATTAGGGTTTCTCGAAGCCCATCCTATATACGAAGCGTATACCGTACTTGGAAAGCAGGGTCGGCAGAAAATAACTCCCCAAAAAAATGCCGAAAAAATAAATAAATTTATTAAGTATTTTATCGAAATCAACCAAAATAAAGTAAGAAAAAAGTCGAAATAAAATAAAATAAAATAAAACATAACACTCAACAAAAATCATAGACAAAAAATGGAATAATACGTTTAACTGTCAAAAAAAATAATGTTAGCTATTAATAGCCGATTTCTTGATAATTACTTTTGAAAGTGCCAACCTCCATTTTTCAACTTTTTATTAATTATTAGAGATGAAAGTGCCGACCCTGCCTTTCGCGTACGGTATACGACGAGTATGTGTATGAAGCATACCAAAGTATTACCTTGATACCATTGGTTTCCGAGCATCATTTTTATTTTTATTTTTGTTTTTTATTTTTTTGGGTGTAGTTCTGGGCTTCCAAGGGATTACTTTCTTGAGAGTTTAGATTAGTGTGGCCATATGCCATTGCCCCGGATGTTCTTCATGTCCCTCGTATTTATGTGCATGCTTATGCATCCCGTGTGTTTCCATATACTACTTTTGTTTTTGCTTTCTATCACCTAATTCAAATTACGGTAACAATGTTCGATTGAAAATGCATAACTTTCACATTGTAGGTTTAAAAGTTACGAAACAACTCTAGTACACCCTTACTCGTCGAGAGTTTTCCAACAGTGCAAAAAATGATATCAAAAACCCCAATATTCCATTTTTATAATTTAATTTAATTTAATGTGAGGAAATTCAATTTAAAATCCATAACTTTAACATTGTGAGTCCAAACGCAACAAAACAAACTTCATACACCCCCTCTTTGTTGAGAATTTTTTGACAATATCAACAATGTGATCAAAGGCGCACGGTTGAGGAGATCTCAACATAACAAAACAAAACAAATAAGTAGTTTAGTTTAATGCATAGAGTATATTGGAGGTGGAGGGCAAGTTTGGTACGTTAGATGTTTATTTCTAAAAACACATACCTAATTTTTTTGAAAATCCATTTTTCATAAAAAAATTGCATGGTGAAAAATGAGAATATTCTTAAAATATTCTATTAAAGAAACCTAAATATTTGGAACACATGTGTCAATCCTTCCCTCTACCTAAGGTATTCAAACTTCTACAGTATGCTCTAAAAGAAACTACCTCAATGATAGAAATAGACTTGTAAATTGGCATCTTCATTAAAGCAATACTTCACTTAATCACTAAAGGTCACATAATATCCAAACACACACTTTATTCACGTTAGCTTTGAAAGAGGTTCGGAGTTTTTATCCATCCATCACATAGTATCCTGAGAATTAACGATTTGAAAATTTGAAAGTTAAATTTAAAAATTAAACCTTATGATTTTACACGTTTTCATCTTGTGATATACATATACATATGTATATATATAGATGATCACAAAATAAACAAATAAAAATTATTCAATTTTTTAAAAATAGATTTTGGATAGATAATTATGTATAAAACTTATGAATTAACAATAAATCACACATTGTAAGTTAAGTATCACATAAGTTTTATTGACGTTATTAAATACTATGTCTAAATAACTTATGAGGATTTGAAAAGAATTCAAATATATGTCAAAATATACTACTTATATATTGATTATTGGTCTTGAATTAATGGTAATGGATTTTTGTAAAAATTTATTTATTATTTTTAAGTAAAAATGATTTCAACTTCTAGTTTTTACCATTTAAAAAATTCAAGTGCAACACACACACTAATTTGTATTAAAAAAGAAAAACTAGTGTTTTGCTTCTTCCCGCATCACTAGTGAGTGATGAAATGAAAGGTTACGAAATTGAAAAAATGTGAAAGGTTAGGTTACTTCACATTATGGTTTTTAAGGACAGCTCGCGACTTGTAGCTCATAAGTGGAACCTATAGTTACCAAGACCCAATTTGAATTAATTTACTAAACTAGTTGCAACCTAAGGTTGTCACTGGGATTTTCTAAATTGCACAATAAGAATGTTGGCAATCACCAACTTCATCAAATTCACAACCCAAATTCATAATCATAACTTTGTAGCACATACAATTTTACTTTTGGTTAATTGGTTATTGGTCACTAGAGTGTATATCCTTGAAAGTGAGGAGTGAGTCTTACAACAATGATTCTTTGTCCGATGGGCATTGCACCATAGGCGGGTCGAACATACACTTTATTCAAGGCTGGGCTCCAAAGATGACAAGAGTTCCTATCTATCCTATCTACCACATGCATTTTTCACATTGCATATACACTTTGCACACTTTTAACAAAAACAACATTACTAATTGTTTGCATTAAATTAAATAAAGCCACATAAGCATTTATGAAGAAAAATTTGGTCAAGCATCACCCTATTCCATATTGTATGGAAGAGGCTTCTCAGCACTAGTAGAAACACCGATTGCATAGACTAAAAAAGCATGCTCAAAAAGACACACAAGACTACAATAGTCTAATTTGTCACCTGGGATCTTCTTGTAGGTTTTTTTTGCTAGAGTGTACATGGGCAGTGTTTCTTCTAGGACGGGTAACGTACTTTAGACTTAAATTATTCCATTCTTTCTAGAACCATTGGTCAGTTATTGGTCACTTCTCACCAGCTGTTACTTGGAGGCGTCCATGTCCAAGGGAATAACAAAGGGCCCAAGTTTGCTTGAATGGAGGTTGCTCATGATCATGGCCCTTCTGTGAAGAAACTTGAATAGCCAACTTCATAGTGGCCAACTTCATTGTTGCTTACAAGGCTTGAAAAAAGCTTTTGACACAGCTGGCAAGGGCTATCCAATACTTGCATCGCATTGGATGAAACTGGGATCACCACGACGCAAACACTACAACACTGAGGTAACTATACCTAAAAGCGTTCACGTTACCAACTGAGCCTATTTACACACATAACATAGGAAATATTTCGAGTGGATCTTATTAGCAAGTCCAAGAGGATTCCAACGCACTTTAGCATGCATTATTTGGATACCCTATGAATAAGTTATCGATTTCTCGATCGATTTCTAAAGTGTTGACTATAGGTTGACCTTAAAGCGACCCTAAACTCTGATGTTTAGATTGTGCACATTCTCGTTAACAGTAAGGTGTCAAAATCTACTTATTTTGAAAGATTGAGCTATGCACGCTTTAAGGAAACGGTCACTTTTAGATATAATTATCTTAGTAGAAAAGGTGCCTCTGCCTAGGGAGATGCCCACAAGCAAATAGTGCCCAATTCCATGCATGCAAAGTGATTTTGCATGGGCATGTCCCTGGGGAGCGTCACCTTTTCTACTAGTGCAATAGAAGAAAACCACCTGGAGGTAATGTACGCTCTACAATGTTAATGTGTTGAATAGAGTTATCCTTAAAGTTGAGCAAAAAATTTCCTCAAGAGGAAAAACAAGTAGAACTAGTATTTAAGTTTGAAAGGTGACGAAAACAACTCGGAAAACAAATTTTGGTTTTTTTTTTTTTCGATCAATCAAAATGCACTATATTGTTAGGGAGATTCCAACATGGTACCTTCCCAAAGCTAGGGAAGCTCCTCCAATGCAAATTCAAGTTCCCACCACGGAATCTACATGTGCCCCCACACCAACCCACGTGCTTGCCCAAAGCAAGTGCTTAGCTCCTTGTGACTGACAATCTCTGCGATTTCTAATTGAAGCTTGAAAACTCAGTGTTGCAGGGGGGTTACCCCTCCTTGACTTTACAAATAACTCTAATGTATGGTAAAACTATCACAAATTTTCATTTGTGCCCATGTGGATTTATTGAAAATGATATCATATAAAAAACAAAAAAGACTCCAGTCCTCTTTCGAGGCCGGCGTGAACGAAGGCGTGAATAAAGTGTCTGTTTGATTTATTCTTGATACGATGTTCACAAGACAAAGGATCATAGGATTAGAACTACATATCATATGAACTATAATTGGGAACTTTTGGAGAGGAGAAGTTTGAAATTTTCAATAGAAGTAGGAGATTTTTGGTCATAATGGAATCAAACTAAATTATTTTATTTCAATGTTGTATGCAAAAGTTATAAGAGATCAAAATACAATTGGTGATGTTCTAAATATGTGTCTTAATGTTGATGTATATTCTACAACAAGAATTTATTTGATTTAGGGCACACATTTAAATAGGCACTTGGTTTTAGATTACCATACCTTATAATGCATTCAAAGGTCTATCATCTATTTGTGAGCTTAAGGAAAATTTTAAGAAATTTCAAGATTGGTATTCTATTGATTCTATTTATCAATACAATTTTCAATGGGAGCCATTTTCAATGGCTTTAAATGATTTTTATAATTAGAATGGAATTTCTTTTTGTGTATCTTGTCTCCAATTTTTTTAAAGTAGATTCTAATACACTAACTCCTAATTGTCCAACCATGCATATTTTGCATGATGTACAGAAGCCAGCTTTGTTTTCTCATCCGTCATGCACTTTTTGCAATGTGAAAATTTTATTGAATTTTCTATGGGAAGTTAGCTTCATGCACGTGTGATCCGATTAGAAAGAGATTCATTAGTGAAACTTTCATGCTCATTTCATGCTGCAATGTTTCACAAAAAAATTCAAAGAATTTAGTTCAAAAATGCTCTTTAAATAGGCAACTCATAAAACTAAGCAACCAAAAGATCTCCAAAAATCACTACACTTGCATTTCAACCCATCACAACAAATTTTATCTATAAATCATCAATATCTTATTTATAATCAAATTGCAAAACAATTTTGAGTTTTAAGTTTCAAATTTTATAGAATTATTGATGATAGCAATTGCAGATCTAACCGCATGAATAGAATCTAAAATTCATAATGTACAACTTTTATTAATATATCAAGTACAAAAATATCCCTCTTAGTTACATTTTAAAAGACATGTTTGCAATATTGCCCAATTTGTTTAGGGCCTGAATGTGTTGTTTTGGTAAACTTTTGTTGAAGTAGTTGGATTCCAATCACAAGCTTATACTGCCCTTAAACCATGAATATTGCATTTATTATGAAACCAATTTTGACTATGATAAAATTTCATTTTTTACAAGTCATGTGTTTGGATGACACTTACATTGTAAATGCTATTCTCCCTCCTAACAAGGGTAGTTCTTCTATCACTCTCACTGTCCTTTGAGTTAGGACCTTAATCAAACTCACTCTTACTTTAAACAGGCTCTAAAAAGAAGCTGGAGTTATTTCTCTCTCTCGATTGTAGAGTTATCCATAAGTTCAAGAAAAAAATTTCCACAAAAGGAAAGACAAAGCAGAACTGGTTTTTAGCTTGAAAGACGACAAAAATAAGTTCTACCTCTTTTTCTCACTCCTCGGATAACTTTTTGTAAATGGGTGACTTTCCAACCCATAAAAACAGGATCCCCACCCAAATAGGTTCCTTTAAGCTATGACACAACTGTCAAAGTGAAAGACCTAAAAAATGCCTAAAAGTGTTCAGACTGCAATCTCAATCTCAATGCTAATCAAATACTTATTACACCAATCTCATTCTAGCCCTCAAAAACACATTCTGTTGCTTGTCCAAGAGGCTGAAATAATGTTACGAAGGTGGATTTTTCCTAAGCTAGTCATAACATTCAGTAGTAAATGTAGGGACTGCCCCTGCCCCTAAGAAATGATGAGGAATATACCTCATTATCTTGTCAGCCCCTATCAGTAGCCACGTGGCAGGAGCCAAATAAAACCCCAACAAGGCAGAGCTACTGAATGTTATGGTAAATGAGGGAGAGAAATGTTTCAATTACCGTAGTTTCCTTCCCTGAAAAGAATGTCTCTGTTTTCTAGAATCCGCACTAGTACTACAGTCCTAGCCCTGTTTATTCGACCCCGGGATTGAATTACCGTTTCTCGCAGATCCTCCAATTGATCTATGAAGGCTGCTTGTTTTCTCCTGATTGCTTCCACAGCCACCTGGAGTGAATATGGATCGTGCCTTCGATCCTCCCCGAATCGAATGTTTCGTGTTATGGCTGCAGTTTCATTCTGCAAACCAATGGAATTTTAAACACCACATTCAGAATACGGTCACTTAACACAAATCTCCCTAATTTTTATACAATTTCCTTAATCACCAACTTTCTTCATGGATACTGATTTCAAGCTTTTCTTCATAAATCAGCAACCATATGGGTCCCTTCCAAGGAATCATTTCAGAATTTAACAATTCACTCAAATTAGAAAGTCCACTTTAGAAGCTAACGGTGCATTATAGTAACCTTCAAAACATATTTTTATGCTCCAAAACTGTCAATGTTCTCACAAGCTTAGTCAACATTTCAGTGAGGCTTCACTAAGTTAGTAGTAGACTTGTCGTTTTTCATTCCTCATTTCGTGGAAATAGTGAATAGTACCGGAATATTATACTTATGTTTCTGTCTTCTTGTGACCAAAACTACTCATCAGCATTAACAGAGCCCATGTGCCTGGCACCATTTCATTTCTTTTTTAGTTGTAAGAGTTTTCCGCAAACTCATGGGGGTTCAGAGCCTCACTTTGGCAAATTCCTTGGGATACGAAAATTGGCCCGAGCTACTTGTTGGTGGGGCTGTTAGTTACTGGTTTTTCTATTTCAGTGAATGAGCTTTGATTTTTTAAAAATAGATCCAAGGAAGGCCCACTCCATGTAGATACGTGTCAAGCCAAGGAAGCCCATGTGACAGAGCATCCCACAAGAATAGAAACTGAGGTTGGGAAGTTTTTGGGCACCGTTTTTAGTGCCTTAAAACTTCAGACCTCTAGTTTATTTACAGCATCTGACATGTCTACTTTTATTGTGTTCTCAACCTCTTTTTTCAAAAACTGTGGTCCAGTCACCCAACTGTAGAGCACTTTGCGGAGAACTCTACAGTTAGTGAAAAACGACACATTTCCTTCTAGTGCTTGAGTACAAGCTTGTGAGGCGAGACTGCAAAGTGGTTCCTATATCATGCATCTTGTAATCCACGCTCACAATTGAGGGACTCTCACCAAAATAGTTGCTTCTATTTGCGAATTGAAATTGCGGGGTTCTGCTACCGCTCTTGAAGGTTCTACTACCGCTCTTGAAGGTTCTACTACCGCTCTTCAAGGAGACAAGGGCCACGTCCTCACTTGAAAGCTCGTTGCAAACTAAAAGCTCACGCAAGAGCTGGAGCAAACACTCGCACTTAGACATCCCCTAATGTCAACATGATTTCTTCTTTCTATTATGATATATTTGTTGTATATCATTTTTCTGCATGGAGATTGATTTCAAAGAACCACAGCTTTTCTTCACAAACCAGCAACCATATGGGTCCCATGCAAGGAATCATTTCAGACTTCAGCCCCAACTAAAATTAGAAAGTCCACTTTAGAAGCTAACGGTCCATGACAGTAACCTCCAAAACAGATTTTCATGCTTCAAAAAATGTCAACAGGGGCGTAAAAGTACAAGACTCTGTGACACCTCGGCTGTGACGCGGTTCCTACATGGTGCATCCCGTAATCCACGAGATTCCGACCCAAACAGTTGCGAATTGAAATCACGGGATTCCCTTCAAGCAGATCGACAAGGGCTCACTCGAAAGCTTGTTACAGCAATTTAAGAGCTGGTCAGGAGCAAATACTCACAATTTGACATCCCCTAAGACCAACATAGATTGCTTTCTTCTTTCTATTACCATATTTTTGTTATAAATGATTTATTTTCTATGGGAGTAGCCAGTTTCAGCAATTTGAGGTTAAGAGGAAATGGTGGTACCTTGAGTCGCTCTACAGAAGCTTTGATATTGTTCAAGTCCTCAATGGCAACGAAAGTGCCTCTGGAGGCGTTTTCAATGATGGCTGCTTGCGCTCGGATTTGCTCATAGCGTCGACACAGCGGCTTCAACCAGCTTCCCATTCCTCGGCCCGGCTTCCGACTCTCTTCAGCCAGGTCCTGGGCCACTTTGGGGGCGGCAATGGCGTCTGCAATCACTCGGCACAGCAACACAGCGGCACAAGTGGCGCCCAGAATGATGTTGGACACTTTCATCCACCCTGATACACTCCGCAGCTTACTGTCAAGCTTCTTCTTCTTCGCTTGCAGCTTGTTCTGCATGTCCAAGTGCCGATGATACACCTGTTGAAACATCACATGCAGGCAAGGGTAATCACTAATTAATCAACAGCCATTAGGCTCATTAATCATCAGCCCATACACGGACCTCTTACTATAAACTATAAGGAAACATTCCGCAAACTTATTCAATAACTTCTACACTTCATGCTTCCTGTGAGAGTATTAAGTAGATGACTCACCGTCATGAATTGCTTGCTGAAATCCTCGGAGAACGGGTTAGCTGCTTGTACGAAGCCCTGCAGCTCCTTCAACACGTTCTGCGATTGCTCTTCATTCGGTTTTCCGTCTGACGGCATGTGGTTAATGGCAACCTGTAGCTCACTTCACCCCACATTAAGTGCCTGAAAACTCAAAATCAAAAGTTCACTAATAGCCAATTATAATAGCTTTCAGAACATTAATACCGTACATGACAATTGCCTTGGGATGTCATTGTTAGAAGATGCTGAATTTTCTTCATTATGAGTCTCCATTTGCTTATGTTTAAGGTTAACCCCTAAGCGTCTAAAACGCCCAATATGGCCATCTGCATCTCTGAGCTTTGCAAAGGTGGCATTTTCTCATTTTACCTCGGTTTTCTGATTGCAATACATCATTTTGAAGCTCTTGTTCTACACTACAAGATCAATAGTGTCGATCGTGTCAAACTGAAGTCAGTTTCACCCAAAAAAATGATTTGAAGCAGGGGGTCCAATTTTCCTACACTACAGAAAATACGCAGGGGGGCTTAGTGGTTAAGATCTGACATAAGGTCAGAATGCTTCCACTTAATAACGTTCTGTATTGTTATTGTTCCGAAAATGATTTCTTCATTCTGTTGTTACATTTTGTCACCTTCCTGGTTGATTTATTAATTTCACCAGCATGGACAATGACTGCAAATGTGTTAATTTCCTCCTTCAAATGAGGTTCCTGGCCTCAATTAGGCCAGAGGGGATTGTCAGACTTGTGCACCTGAAGATGAAGCTCGAGATTGTCGCGAGTCTGTTGCACACAATTCTCCAAAACGCCGCAGAAATCCAAGGCTTCCAGGCTGGTGTTCAGATACTCCGTGACCAAGTCCATCAACTCTTTATTAGCCCACACATCCTCCTTGTATGCCAGGATGACGTGAACGACCTCGTTGTCTACCTCAAGCAAGCTCGTGGTCACGTCTTTGAGCGACTTGAAGGAGACGCCCTGCCCTAAAGTCTCCACTCCTTCCGCCAGGCTCGACAGCGCTTGCTGTGTCCGCGTGTGCAGCTGATCATCGAACCTCTTCACGTCGGGATCCGCCTTGCAAGCTGCCTCGTAATCCTCCAAGTTCACCTGCGGCAGCGGCGTTTCTGTCCAGGAACTTGTCCTGCTAATACTAGGGTTGTTAGAACTTGATTTACTTCTTTTCTTCCCGGAGCTTCGGCTGGGTGCGTTTCCCATGACTGGATATAAATAAATATATCCTTCTACTTGAGAATTTACTTGTACCATAAAAAAGCAGATAATGACAATAATAACGCGCTTGAACAGATCCGTAACCCGGCCTGATCCAATCCCAGTTGCTTTCAATTCATTTCACTTTCCTCGTCCTAAGTTACGGCATTGACACCGTTGCTCTATCCTTTCTCACTGGGGTTATCACTCCAGCGTCGATCGCTTGCACAAACCGAGCACATTGCCTCCGTCCCGGCCACTACCGGTTGAAGGTTTCGGCAACAAGAAAAGGTTTCTCTGCAGAAGCGCATATTGAATTATGTCAAGTCTTGCTGGCATGACGAGCTGCAGTCGTGAACCTCACATTAACAAGAAACCTAGCTTCTTTGATCAATATCGAAGAAAACCTTCACCACAACAAAATCCTCAACAACCTAATCACAAAACCTACGAACGTAATCAGACATCAAATGGATATATAGCCTGCTTCAATCGCATACTAAAACCTACGAACGTAATCAAACATCAAATGAATATGTAGCCTGCTTCAATCGCATACTAAAACCTACGAACATAATCAAACATCAAATGAATATATAGCCTGCTTCAATCGCAATTTCAATAACGTACACATCAAACTCACCTCGAACCCGGTCACCTTTTCAATGTCAATCTCCAAAGTACTTACTGTCCACTCTAGCTCCACTCTACCAAGCTAGCAATCACTCTACCAAGCTTCATACCTATTGTAAGCCCTGTCCTCGCAAACACTCAAACCTACAGCAAGTCGATCACACGCCTTAACACGGACATACGCGGCGAAAGGAATCTCAAGAAGGGAATAGGAAGAAGGGAAGCAGTCTGACAGGCCTCTGACATTCATTCCTCTGCTTAATGTCAATTAATATAAAGAGCGCCATGAATGATGACTACACCTGACGCAACAACAAAAACCAATTCAAAACACTGGAACAGAAGCAATGTGGAGACACTGTAACGGAGACGAGATTTGACAAAAACACACTCTAATGATGCACACAAGCAAGCAAGCAATGGAATGGAGCTCCAACAAGGCATTGATGACTGATTGCGCTAGCGGACATGGATCAAAGCGGGCGGGCGGGCGGGGCGGGGCGGGGAAGAACACTGGCTGCGGAAGAATATGCTTCTCCGTCAAGTCAGGGCGGGGTTGAAGACAAGCTGGGGGTTGCTCGCCTTTGAAGAATGATCGAGTCTTCAATTCATGAAGACTCATACTGGACTCCAGCCCTGGCTGCCTTTGTGTTGTGTTGTGCCTTCCCTTTTAAGTCTCCTCGTTGGGTCCATGTCACTTGTTTTTTCTCAAGGTAGCCTTTCCTACTGCGCCACTTGGCGCTTTCCCATTCGTCGGTGGCTGGATTACATTAACATTGTGGTTTAGTGTCTGGGACACTATTTCTCAACGCAGACACTATTTGAGTTTTGGGAAATCAATAGTGACTAAAATAGTGGTTTAGTGTTTGGGACAGTGTTTCTCAACAATGACACTATTTGACTTTTTAGAGATATAAGGTAGCTAACACCTTAAACCACCAACTTCTGCACCCCTCTTTCATTTTAAAAAGGAAAAGTAAGCTTTCATTACATGACTTATGCATCAATTGCTCAAAAGTTAAGTCATGTACCGACAACTTACATTTCCTTCTTGAAATGAAGAAACGGTGTAGAAGTTGGTGGTTTTAGGTGTTGTGGTGGTTTAACCCCTAAGCGTTCTGGCGTTCATATTTTGAACGTTTTTGAGGAACATTCGACTTCAAAGAGCTATAACTTTTGCAAAACGTGCCCGGTTTAGCTGAAATTTTGAGAAAACTCCCCGCATGATGTATGGAATGTGTGGTAAAAATTTCAAATCAATCGGAGATGAATTGAATTTTTGGTGATCATTTGAAAGTAGGTGCCTTTTTTTTGGACAATTTCTGTGAATTTTGATGGCAGCAACTTCGGGGGCTTGTATCTCCTTCATCCCAAGTCCATTTTCAATAAAAACTTGTTGGATTGAACTCCCTTTGAAGTTTAGTTATCAAGGAAATTTTTTGAGGGTAATCCATGTTGTTGTGAATGTTTGGGAGTCATTTTAGTGCACGGGTCTAGTTTGAACACTTTTTGCTTTTTGGTTTAAATGGATCACTTTCTGGGCTACTTTTTGACATTGCAAGGCCATTTTGGGGTACATTAGTTTTTTTTCATGAGGCTCTTTTGGTACCAATGTGTTTATATAATGATTTTGAAATACTCTATAGTTGATAATTTTGAACTACTTTATAGTTGATAATTTTTTTCATTTGAGTAATTTTGAGAACGAATTTCACCTCTAATTGCGTTGCTAGGAAAATTTCAACATCCTTTTTTAGCACTAAAACATTATGATCTTGCAATCTATAGGGCCAAATGACCCCAAAATTGATCCACATGATCTACAACATATATGTTACAAGATTGTACGGTTGAGATTTCTTTACCTCATTTACATTTAGAGCTATAACACATCAAAAGCGAAGATGATTTTAAGCTCAAAAAAGCTAGGGACCCTTAGGGGTTAAGGTACGCCTACCTTAGTGTCATTGTAAAAATTTAATGCAAATTTTAAAATTATAAAAGCTTCAAGTAAAACTTATGGATGTATTGTAGGAATCACTAATGGAAATTTTATAGTTAATATGGGATGCCATCTCATGTCACTCTCATCATCTAGAAAGGACATGGTACTCTTTGTGAAAGTTAAAATGACAAGTGGCAAACTCTTATGTATTGTACGAGCTTTATTTCTTGTTACTTTTGAAAGAATTATGGTGAAAGGCATCAATTCTTATTGGACGATAATAATGGTTTTAGTGTAGTGATTTTGGAATCATGGATTAGTGAAGTATGTGGATTAATGATTATTTCTCATATCAATGGTGTAAATGAGCAGTCACTAGTAGCTGGTTTATGGCCATGTGTTGTTGGCGCAAGTGTCCCTATCATTTAGCCATGCTTTTATTTCATTATTATTTTTATGAATAATTTATTTAATTTATGGTGACGAAATTTGATTAAAAAATCCATAGCTTTCACACCGTACATCTAAAAAACACAAAATGGTTTTTGTGCATCCCTTCTTATTGAGAGTTTTCTAACAACATCAAGAATATAGCCAATGCCCGGTGGCCGCATGATTCAAGAGATCTCAATGTTACATGCAAATATAAAAAATCAAACTAAACAATCTACCAGCTGACAGATTCAAACCCACCCTATGTTCTCATTAATGCTTGAATGAAAGTCATTCAACTTTTTGGAGATACTTCACCAAGTTGTCCTATCTAATGGTTGAATTTAGTGTTACTTGAGTACATTTTTTTTCTAATATTACAAATGTAGAAGTATGTCTAGTTGTTGACCAAGCCAAAACTGCATTGACTGTAGTTTAAAAGCGGCCCTGCAAAAATGAAGTCATAGATTTATTGAACACAAAAATTCCAAAGAATCACCACATTTAAGAGGATCTCATTTCAAATTCATTTCAACAAAATTTACTCAGAAAATATTATAAAAAAAATTGTAATCAATTTTAGAAGGATTTTTTTAATTTTAATTTTCAAATTTTATAATAAAATATTGATGTTAGTATTGGTGAATCGAACCATACAGATGGAATCTAAAATTCAAAATCTAGAACTTTCATTTGTATATTAGTTCCAAAATTTCTTCTAAATAGTACTTTATGATGATTTTCTCAAATTGTCAATTCCAGGGACACCTGGTACGTTTAGGGGTTAAAAAACATAAAAATGAATGAACAATTTGAGAGAGTCGATTCCTTCTTGATAAGTGAACCAGTTCTATACTTGTCTTTACTACAAAGCCATAGCCTCTCCTAGCGTAGTTGAGTTTGTGTCCACATCACTGGAATTCTGAAGGTAACGTTTTGTTTTGTGTCACTTGGTCAGTTCTCATTTGTTCATGAATGGAATTGATCATGTGGAATTGTATGGATTAGTAACCGGTGTTTTATTTTTATGCGGTGTAAATTAACCCTTTAGCATCCACACTATTTACTCGATCAAACTTCATCAATTTCTCACATTTAAAATGTATTGTATTTGGATGGTATTTTCTCATATAATTTATCGTTAAACCAATTTATCCTGATTTTTTCATAGTCATGTAAATAAAAATAGATTTTATGAGATTTTTCAAAGTTTGTTTTTTGTAAACATCATAGTAATTTTATAAATTCTTTATATAATATGATTTTTTAAACGGAAAATGTAAATAATAGTGGTGAACAACAAGGTGTAGGTGTCATGCTTCTTGAACTCACTTTAAAAAAAACATTGATAGAAATTTTTTTCTATGTAGTGTACAGTGGGGTGACACCGAAATTGTCCCCTTGTGCAATTCCAGGGAAAGTGCCCACACTGCTGCCAACTTTGACACCCTCCCGAGCGTTGGAAAATTGTTATTTATACATGAAATTTTAGACACAAAATCATTGTTATGTTGGAAACATGTGTACCAAATTTCAAAGCTAGAAGATTGATACAAAAAAAGATATTCAAGATTTACTGACAACGGGTAGCTGTAAGAAATGTTTCACAACTGCCAACTTTGACACCCTCCCAAGGATTGAAGAAATTTTTTTTTCGCATGAGATTTTGGGAGTAGGAACATCTTTATGTTGTTTACACACGTGAAAAAATTCAAGTCCAAAAGACCCACGAAAAAAATGATATTCCAAATCTACCAACAGGTGTAGTTGTGAGAAACAAAGTTGCTTCACGACTTCCAACTTTGACAACCTCCCTAGGGCTGAGAATTTGTTATTTCAATATGAAATTTTGTCACATGATCTTTATGATGTTGATCACATGTATGAAACTTTTCAAGGCCAAAAGATACACAAAAAAATAGTTATTCTATATCTACCAACGTAGTTGTGAAGCAACTTTGTTTCTCACAACTACACCTGTTGGTAGATTTGGAATATCATTTTTTTCGTGGGTCTTTTGAACTTGAATTTTCTCACATGTGTAAACAACATAAAGATGTTCCTACTCCCAAAATCTCATGCGAAAAAAAAATTTCTTCAATCCTTGGGAGGGTGTCAAAGTTGGCAGCTGTGAAACATTTCTTACAGCTACCCCTTGTTAGTAAATCTTGAATATCTTTTTTTGTATCAATATTCTAGCTTTGAAATTTGGTACACATGTTGCCAACATAACAATGATTTTGTGTCTAAAATTTCATGTATAAATAACAATTTTCCAGCGCTCGGGAGGGTATCAAAGTTGGCAGCAGTGTGGGCACTTTCCCTAAAATTGCACAAGGGGACAATTTTGGTGTCACCCCACTGTACATTGGAGTTTTAGGGTTTTGAGCTTTAAAGTAAAAAATGCAATTTTAACAATTTTGAAGAAATGAAAATTGAAACCAAAAAGTAGAAAACAACCTCCACACTTTCTTAGTTGGGACCATATTCATTTAAAATTAGGAACTAGGTGGAAATCAACGTTTAACTGAAAAAGAATCAAACATGGCTCCACAAAGTTCTTTACATGCTTAGGAGTTAATCCTTTAGTGCTCACGGTATTGTAGCAAGGTACACTAGTTTTCAGTGGGATTTTTTCACCATAATTGATACTACCAGAAATAGAACAAATTAACCCCTAAAGGACCAGGACCGTATTCTCACAAAAAACCATGAAAACGCAGCATTTGGAAGTTGGAGAAGAAATCATATGTTTTTTTTTATTTTTTTTCATCATTTAACCGTAAGATCTAATACCCAACTTGAATTTTCATGTGAGCACAAAATTTGAGAGCAAAATGACCATTAGATTCTTAGATTATAAGGATCAAAGTTGCAAAAGAAGATTTTTGGGGTTCAATCCGGTGACAAATTTGAACTTTAGAAATTAATATCTTTTTTTTGAATGGGTTAGAAATTCATTGAATGGCAAGGCCATGTTAACAATTGAGTTAAGTTTTTAAATATAAAATCTTGTAAGAAAAAAGCTCATGTTAATTTTTTCATAAAACAATTACTAGAAGTGGGTACAAAGTAAAAGGAAAAAGAAAATCATTAATAAGTTTGACATGGAATTGTAAAATGTCAATCTTAATGGTGAGAATGTTGTACTTGGAAATCTTCACCTAGTGCCTTTTATTTCATTAAAAAATATTGAAAATTGAGTTTAGAAATGAGCTTCAAAGGTTTTTTTGTCCAAACTGCCCAGAAAACAGATCTCCTCATAGCTTTTATCCCATTGCTCAAAATGGGTACATTTAAAGCTTCTTTTGTAGATAAAGATCAACCAATCATGAATCAAAAAAGAAATTTTGAAAAAGAGTAAAAAATAAAAAAAAGTCTTGCTGCCCGATCTCGCTTCAAAAATTTCAAATGCTTATAACTTTTGCAATACTTATCGGAATGACATGAAACGAGGTGCGACATGTAGAGTGTAGTTTTTGGAAGCTACACTGAAATTTTCATTGAAAATTTTAAAAATATGAGGTCCCTGTAGGCTGCCCAAAAAGTGGAACGACCAGAATATGGTCGCTCAAAAATTTAGGGGTTAAATTAGAAAGCAACCATACGATTCTATTTTCATCTATAGTGGAGACAATTTATTAAGATTAAGAGAATCATCCAATGGTGGGATTGGAAGATTTTGGTATGTCTTTGAACCACATAATGCACACTCAAAAATAAGATTTTGGAGGGTGTGTGACTTCAAAGTTAAATAGAATTTGGGTTAAGTTTTCTAAAATTAAAGTGAAGATGTTCAACAATTCCCTATGCCAACACCTCTTTATTGCAATCTTTCATATCAAGAACGGACTCACACATAATTATTGTGAATTTTATAAGTGAGAGTCACTTATTCATATACAGTTGAGGAAAAAAAATTATATGTTAAAAAATGAAAGAATTTGGTACATTGATCAAGATTGGAATACATTCACTAATAGAACATAAACAAGAGATCACAATCCAAAAAACTAAAACAAGATAACAAACTTCCAAACACAAGAAAAACCGCATAGCACATGTGTTGTATTTGTAAGTATTTATAATATTTTTGTGTTTTGTTCATAAGTATTTTGATAGTTGCACAACTCCAAATTGAAAATTTCTTTTTTTAGAAATTTTGTATTATAAATCTCCAACTCTTAACTTCACAATTCAATATCCAAATCTTTATGGATTTTTTGTTATTTGCACTTTTTACACTGTAGTGACCATAATCTTGTTTGCTAGGCACTAAAGGGTTAAATAAGCTCGCCATTTCCAAAACCATATATCATTCATGTATGGCTTTCCAAAGTTACCTCAGTTGTTTGTTAGCATGCAAAGCATGTACAAGCTAGGACTTTAAAGTAATGCCATGATTCCCAAAAAAAATCACCCGAGGGGGAGCACTGGAAACGTGCTCTCTTTGTTCATAGTACGATGTTTGTAATTTGTTGTTGTGCAATGGAAATAAAACATCCATTTGTTTCCGAAAAAAAAGTAATGTTATGATGTGTTCAGTGCACAATTGACTTTATGATGTGTTGCATGTGCAAATTTCTATCCCATGCAAATATTTCAAATTGACAACTTACAGACTACATAACCGGTGAGGGAGGGCATTCTAGAGTTGACATAACTTATGACATAGAATAATACTTTTGGAACCAAAATAGTAAGAAATTGTGTAATGAAACACTCATGGAGAGTAATGGGAGCCGAAAAAGTAGTCAAGAAGTTATGGAAATAAACCTTGAATGTGTAGTCACTGATATAGTGACACATTTGTTGTGCATTTCTTAGAGTAGATTATGGAAAAGAAACCCTTGTACCATATGCCTAAGGATTGGATTCAGAAAGGCTAGTGTCTATATTGAATTGAATTCCTATGTCAAATTTTGAGAAATTGATTCTTAACTGCCTAAGCATCCATTTTTTGGATGATGTACAGATTTCATCCACGTTTTCTCATTCGTCATGCACTTTTGCAGCTCAGGGAGTGCACTATTTAGTAAAGTCAAGAATCACGTGCGTGCATCCCCCTTATTAAAATACCCCTGTATACAATTTTTTTGGCTAAAATTAAACAATATATGTACAAATCTTACAGCCTCAAAATACATTTCTTTATGTACACATGGGTTAAAAATGAGGAATTTAACTCCAAGCCCAATGTATATCTACTTTCCACTTGATTGAAATATGTCTCCCATACATACATTTGTACATGCTTGTTCTAAATAATACCTTTGTTGTGCACGTACGTGTATAATTACAGTACTTGAAGAGTGCACTCCCTAGGTTTTGCAGTATGAATTTTTTGCTATAGATTTCATGAGAAGTTAGCTTCATGCAAGTGAGAACCGATTAGGAAGGGGATGATTTGTGAATTTTTATGCCTCATTTCATGTTGCAGTGATGCACCCAAAATTTCAAAGATTTCAGTGTAAAAGTGCTCTTAAAAGATCAACTCAATCATAAAATTAAGCAACCAAAAATCTCTAGAAATCACCGCACTTAGAGTATCACATTTCAACCTATCATAAATAAATTTATCCTCAAATTATCAATATCTTATCCTTAATCAAATTATAATTTTTTTTTGAATTCTCAGTTTTAAAACTTATACAAAAATATTGGTGGTTGCAATTATAGATTTAACCATATGGATAGAATCTAAAATTCATAATGTATAGCTTTTATTCATTCATCAAGTTCAAAATATTCATCTTAGTTGCAATTTATAATGCATCCTAGTTTGCAAAACTGCCCAATTTGGAGAGGGTGGTAAACATTTAGGGGTTAATCCTTTAGTGCCCATTAGACCATATTGTAGTCACTGATGTGTTGAAAATGCAAATAACGGAAAATCCACAAACAATTGAACTTTGAATTGTAATGTTATACATCTTTAAAAAAAAAAAAAAATCAATTTGGAGTTGTGCAACTATCAAAATACTGATGAACAAAATGAGTAATTTCCAAAATACTTGAAAATACAGTAAATATTCACAAATACATCACATGTACTATGCGGTATTTCCTGTGTTTGGAAGTTTGATATCTTATTTTATTTTTTTGGAATGTGTTGTGTTGTTCATATTCCATTAGTGTACATATTTTGATTTTGATCAATGTACCAACTCCTTTCATATTTAAATGTATAATATTTTGTCTTAAACCATATATGAATAAGTCACTATCACTTATAAAATTCACATTAATTATGTGTGAGTCCGTTCTTAACATGAAAGATCGCAACAAAGAAGTGTCGACAAAGCTCATTGCTAACCTTTTCACTTTTAATTTTGAAAATTAAACCCAAATTCTATTTAATATTGAAGTCACACATCCTTCAAAATCTCATCTTTGAGTGTGCATTATATAGTTCAAAGACATATTGTAATCTTCCAATTCAACGGTCTGATCTTACTAAGGTTTAACTGGCACTTATTTGATTAAACTATGCTTACATTTATACGATTAAATACTATTAATAGTATCCATAATATGAATAAAGTGATTTTAAAGAAAAAAACACACCTAAAAACTCTGATTCCTCCAAAACCACCCTGGGCACTAAAGAGTTAACCCCATCCAGTCACTCTAAATCAATCACAAATTGATGCGTGGCACTTTTTGACAATAATTAATTAAGGTATATTGAAACTGATCACCATGTAGGGTAACTTGCCATGTGCATGGCTTAGTCGAATGAATATTAATTTCTAAAAGTTCAACTGATCAAATTTGATTCATTTAATCCAATTTTTATCCAAGCAATACATCCTATCTAAGTTTGTTCATTCATCCAAGTATCAAGTTGGACTCTCTCCACAACTTTTTCAAGCATGTGGTCATGGTATAATGAAACTTGAAAAGCTATAAAACTTCATATATTTCTTGAATGAGGTGTTCAAATCTCAATTATAAGGTTCTTCTTCTTAGAAATTTACATTTCGTTGACAAGAATTTTACACACCAGAGAACGCGCATGAATGGCAGATTTTACCTTGCAATCAGGCTCATGGGCGAGCCCAGCAAAGCGATGGAAGATGGTAATGGAGTTCCTTGCAGAATCGGCCACGGCGGGTACCCTACGTCGTGGTCAGTTTCGACATTAATTACATTTGGTCCAAAAATGCCACGTGTCATCTTGTGATTGGTTTATGGGTGACGTAGACCTCTCAAAATGTGATGTGGAAATTAGATTTCGGCACAATACTGTTCGAATCTGACCCTCACATACGGTACATTCTGTGAGTGCAAAATTTTGTGAGGACTGATTCAACAAACTAATTAGGCTCAAATTATGACCGAATTGTTACCGAAGGAGAAAAAGACCCCTTTTTAACAAATGGACATTTTATTCCACTCCTAAACAAAACATACCCTACGTCATGGTCAGTTTCGACATTAATTAATAACATTTTGTCCAAAAATGCCACATGTCATCTTGTGATTAGTTTATGGTGACGTGGACCTTCAAAATATGATGTGGAAATTAGATTTCGACACAATCTGACCCTCGCATACGGTACATTGAAATAAGGAAATGAACCTCCGCAAGATTTAATTTTTTTTTTTCTAGAAACCACCACGCCTTTTGAGCGGGTGAATTCTAATTAAATCTGGTTAAAGAAATACCACGTGTCATCTTCAAGTAACGTGGACCTCTCAAAATCTGACGTGGAATCCATTTCAATTTGAATCCGCCTGTATTCACCTAACTTACTAAGCTTACTCCCGCCCCTGCAGAGAGGTACGTGTCAGTCAACATCCGAGGGCCCCTCTCGCCCGCCCTTTTCAGTTTCGCCCGCAGTTCAGTCGTCTTCGCCAAAACAATCGCTCTGAAGCAAGGCGAATCTGCCGTTGCAATTCTCCAAATAAAAACACAAACCAGCACCGATTCGTAGCGTGTGGACATGCCTTCCATTACACGGTCACGCAAAGGATTAACTGGATTAGTATAGTTCGCTTGTGCTAAATGGTACGTCAACGAATCGCTAATCAGCTCTGTCAATTCAACCTTCAATTCGCCTTAATTCGTTTCATGTTTCAGTTGGAATTGAACTCTCTGTTGCTTCATTGATTAGTTACATGAATCTCATGGCTCCTTAAAAGGTATGTTCACGAGTACGTTCCTTGGTTTTGTGGTTGAATTCACGATACGGATTGGTTTTGTATAATTCCTTTTGCTAAAAGGAACGACAACGAATTAATCAGTTCTGTCAACCTTTGCACTTAATTCGTTTAGTGTTTTAGTTGGAATTGAACTCTTTGTTTGCAATCCTCTCTCTGTTGCTTCATTGATTAGTTACATGAATCTCATGGCTCCTTAAAAGGTATGTTCACGAGTACGTTCCTTGACCAGTTTTGTGGTTGAATTCACGATACGGATTGGATTAGTATTATTGCTTTTGCTAAATGGAACGACAACGAATTAATCATCTCTGTCAACCTTTGCACTTATTCGTTTTCTGTTTTACTTGGAATTGAACTCTTTGTTTGCAATCCTCTCTCTGTTGCTTCATTGATTAGTTACATGAATCTCATGGCTCCTTAAAGTTATGTTCACGAGTACGTTCCTTGGTTTTGTGGTTGAATTCACGTTACTAATCCAAATGATTAGTTACACTTATTACTAACATGGCTCCTTGAAGGTATGTTCGTACGTAGAATCTTTTGTGGTTGAATTCACGTTACGGTTGATCAATTGATGCGCCAGCTCTCTATCTGTTGACTCAAGTATTATCCATTCATTGCCAGGGGTAAGCTTTTCAGTAGTAATGACATATGGCCGGGCAAAAGGACATACTACGAAGGCCAGCCTTGATTCAAATGATGCTCTGTTCCCTGTAGAGATTGATGCACGATTGCGAGTTACCGACTTGAGAATACTTGGTGAGTTCTGGTGCTGTGAATAATCTGGTATTTGACTCGTAAGCCTGAGTGCTTCAGTATGATTGACTATGGTTGAGTTGCAGAGAAACTTTACATATTAGTTGCATGATCGAGGATGCATTTGAGAGATTCTACTGATTGACTGTAAGTTACCACCGGTCGCTGTATATGTACTATGTTTTGTGGTTACACGATAAGGTTGATCAATTTCTGCGCCAGCTCTGTTCACTATATATTGTCCGGGGATACATTTATTTATAAGTTTGGCAATGTCGACGTTGTTGTTGTGCTACTAGACTTACCGCCAAATTGATACTAAGGGAGCTAGCTGCTTGAAGGTGAGCGTTGCTCTTTTAGTTACTTTCATATATAGATAAGCAGAAGCAATTGTGGTACGGTTGTTGCTTGGAAGATAATGAACGACACTATAGCAGTGGTCGGGTTCTATTTCAGCGACTGCCTTTGAGTAAAGTTCTTCAAGCTGTAATGACATATATGCCTGTCACGTCATCAAACGAAAGAGTTGAGTACGGTATCTATTGCAGTCGGCCATCATCTTCATGAGGAAATTCCTCGGTGAACAGTGAGTTACCGGAGATACAGTATGTGTTTGAGAACAGTGCGCGTTTTGTTTGAAAGATCTAATGCTGTGAATTTTTGGTACTTGACTGAGAGCTTGCTTGTAAAGTGGAGACTGGTGATTGAGCATGAGAATATGGACCTTGGTGGACTTACACAGCTCCTTGCCGATGAACTTTACACATTTCAGAAATGGAGCTAGGAATGTATGAGCGATGTCAATTTAACTGGAATGTGGTAATTATGGTGATTACTGCGTCTGTAATCCAGAACTGTGAAGGAATCCCCGAATGAATTGGTAAGGTCGGATTCTCGAGTCGAAGTAGCATGGAATATATTGGTGAAACTAATTGATGCGTTCGACAGTTCCAGATGGAGCAGAGTGGCGGTTGTCGACCGAAAGGGCAGCCAGGAAGGAAGAAATGCATCCTCAGTCTTGATGGCGGTGGTGTGCGGGGCATCATAAGCTCAGTCATTCTTGAGCGCCTCGAAAGCCATCTCCAGGTATTTGATGCTCCGTCCGTGTTTGATTTTAGAAATCAGTGACGTACTTCTTTAAGGGCCGCTTCACACTATGCCCGTCCGAGTCAAGAGGCCGTGGGATTGAGTGGCCAAACTTTGTTGAGAGTAAAAAGAAATCTACTGAAAATAGGTAATAAAATATAGTTTTCATTTTTTATGAAAAGGAATCGACGGTCTCTGGACCATAGTTTGGGTTTTCATTCCCATCCAACCCAAACTTTTTTTCAAGAGGTCATCACCTTGGTCGAAAAGTGTTGCCATGTAAGTATTTTGAAGGGACAGTCTTTGGACTTTGGCCTCTAGTGTGAAGGGTCGAGAGGCCATACTCTTGGTATCTTGCAATCCGATTGGCGGAAATCGACGGCCTCTCGACCTTCGGCCATAGTGTTGAAGCGGCCCTAAGATCCCAATTATCTCAGATTGATAAGGACTGTCGGAATTCTATTTGAATCGGATCTTTCATTTCATTCCTATGTCTACATCAAATCACTGCTCACTGATCTAGCTCCTGGGATAGAGTCCGATTGGTGAGATTCAACAGAGCGCTGGAATGCACTTTTCTAAACATTTATTAAAAAGATCAGAATCAGATGCCATGATAAGGTTACTTGAATGCCTATTTTCTGCTGCATGTGACCATGTTGACCAAGTCTTTCCCGAGCCCGAACTGTCAAGATATTTACAGTTAGAGCTAGCGCAGCGCTATCTTACTGGAGAACTTGACTTTCCTACGCAATAGAGCTATCCTTAAAATCAACACTATTTCAGATTTGTTATCGAACCACCAAAAGAAGATCTTCAACACCTATTCATGTCACTAGTCATTAGATTCACTGCTACTTTTCACTAAATCAAGGTCAGCGCCCCACTTTGAATGAATTTGAATGAATTTAAGGACGACTAGTGCTTGTATTAAATTGGTGTTCTTATAGTCAATTTCCCTAGACTTTCGATTCTTACCTTGTACAAGAACGCAAGAAGCTTAACAGTGATTGAGATTGTTCTTGTTTGCAGAATTTAGAAGGGGATGATGTCAGGATTGCAGATTATTTCGATGGAATCGCGGGGACAAGCACGGGTGCTCTAATAGCCTGCCTTCTCGTCGTGCCTGACCCCGTAACCAAGCGGCCAAAATATTCTGCTGAAGATGCCACTAACTTCTACCTACAAAATTCAGCTAAAATCTTCCCTCAAAAAAGGTTGTAATGGTTGACCTCACGTTTCTTCATCCTCATGAGCAATTTTTCTTTTTTGAGATTCTCGGAATAATAGATCGCTATCGATCTTGCGAATGTTTTAAAATTCTGAAGGACACTCAATCATACTAGTCGAGACACTAACGAACAGTTAGTAAATCAAATTGATCACAAGAGATTGAGGTTTCTACATACTGGTTTATCTGCAGTGGGTGTTTTGGTAGTCTCGGAAGTTTGATCTCTCGCCTCATAGGTCCCTTGTATAGCTCTGCTTCTCTTGAAAAGCTGTTGAAGGAGCTGCTAGGAGATTTGAAGCTTTCGGAGACCGTCAAGCCTGTCATTATACCGTCTTACGACATCAATTACCAGGTTTCAGTCCCGTTCTCAACAACGCAGGTAACATACTATTAATACTTAGTGTTTGGATGAGTGATTTCTAGAATATTATTGAAATAACTGCACACGTACGGTTTACTAGAATAAATAGGTTGAAGATATACGTTACTGTAAGTAGGTAGTAGCACGCCTCTTAGCTCATGAGTTGTACCCCGGACATCCTTGTCCAAAATTCTCTAATCCATGTATCTGGTACGTACTTTGATGAAAGTGATCGAGTAAATTTGGTTCTGGCAGTAGTTTACATCCTAAATGTGGTTGCCATGCCCCATCCTTATTCCCTAGTGCCAAAATTAATTTGTGTTATCTTTCTGCAACAAGGTCAAATCAAAGGAAATTCCAGATTGCTTCGTTCGTGACGTTTGTCGAGCAACCACAGCAGCACCAACGTACCTGGCACCCTATTACTTCAGCTCAATGTCTGATGATGGAGTGAAGAGAGAGTTTAACATGGTGGATGGAGGAGTTTGTGCAAACAACCCTGTAGGTCTTTCTTGCACATCTTGAAGTATAGGACATCCTTTCCATATTTTTGACTTCAACTGGTAGGTGTTTTAGGCCGCAATATGGTGTTCAAAATGCCATTGACCTGTATGACATGCAGACTTTCATTGCTGTGAGCGAGCTTATGAGAGATGATTCCGAAAGAGTTGAAGATGAAACGGCGGTACGAACTCTTCATTATTTTTTCATCTGGTCTGTTGAAGGTTTAATAGTGTATTGCTCTGAAGTGATTATATTTCGATCCACGCAGCTTCAGATACTTAGCTTGTAGGCAATTATCTAGGCCTAATATATCATCCGATTAAATTTCTAAAATAATTTCTAGGCTTGTAGCATCTTCAATGAAACAAGTAATTAGAAGTTCCACGCGGGGTTCCACAAATCTGATTAACGGACTGGGTTCCATTCTTGTCTAGAAACCTTGCATTGAACCAAGGGTTATTGTGGAATCACCGGAATGTGTGTAGAAATATGAGGACCTCTTGGTTCTCTCTCTGGGCACGGGGAAAACAACTGTAAGATACAGTGCAAAGACCACTGCAAAATGGGGGACTCTATCTTGGATATATAACAAAGGGAACGTGCCAATACTAGACATGCTCCTGTTGGCCTCAGAAGACATTGTGGACTATAACTTGTCCAACACCTTTTATGAACAATGTAGTCATGATAATTACTTGCGTATACAGGTGAGTATGAATGTACCGCCTAAATTCATGTCGCAGCTGATTGATTATAATCTCAAATGCAGCCAGGCAACAAATAGTGAAATGTCATACCATCTTTCCTTTTCCTTCATTTGGCTTATGTCATCGATATTATGAGAAGGAAGAGGCTATAGTGTTCATTGACTTGTGCAGCAGTTTGAAGCATTGTTTGAATAATTCTCTCAGCTCTTGAGGTTAAGGAATTGTAATAAACTAAAGTAAGTGCCAGGTCTGATAATCAATCTAATCGAGAGCTTCCTGCTGAGTTCAAGAATTTTGATGTGCCAGACAAACGAGCTTGAAGAGTCCCAGATGGGGTTGGACAACTCTTCAAAATCCAACTTGGAATCACTGGTAGCCTCTGCTCAGAAGCTAGTGCAATCTAAAGCGCAAATGCGTAACACGTTGGGCCAGTTTGTTCCAGACCCCCGATGGACAACTTATGACGCAGCACTCTCCCAGTATGTTCTGAACTTTTCCAGTATCTCTATTTCCTTTCAGAATTTTTACTTCCATTTGCACTCGCATTTGCAACTGAAGTTCACTTAAGTGATGCATGTTTCCAGTGAGCGAAGATGTTTAACACAACTTACTTCAGAGAAGATGTTGAACACTTGTTTTGGGCCTAGATTTACATCGTGAATTGGACTAACTATTTCATGTTGTCTCAGGTTCGCATTATGGCTCGTAGAGGAGAGGAAAGCTCGAAGTTCGTGTCAACCGAATTAGTAACCAATTTCATACCAGAGATTGTGATGTGATGTGAAGTTGATGCAGTTAACTTTCAGAATTGTTTGAACGTACAGTATGCTTACCAAGATAGTAGGATCTTGCTGATAAATGGCAGTACTAAATATTTGTAGCAATCGACTACCTGTAAAGCTTGAAGTTTGTACATCGTGTAGGGACATTGTGTTCTAGTGAATTCTGAAATTACATTACGTTTTCAAAAATATAAAACAGCTGATCACTATCAGAATTTCCATAGCGTGTTTCATGCAACTTTCCTATACGTTTACTCGGTGGACCGGCACTCTTTACACTAATTTTATTTGCACGATTTCCATTCATTCGCATCCCAGACTTTTCATCCATTCGCACTCCATTTGCCGACAGTGCCCAACGAGTTCAGTCTCCGCGTTTGCGCGTCACTGATGGCACTTGCAATTGCTGCGAAGTAACTCATGTCAAAAATTTCTTCCTGCACCTGAACTAAGTTATGAAGTCTTGGTATATGGAGCTTAGAGGAAATTGGAAAGGATCCGAGTCCTTAAGAACAACATCATTAATTCCAGCCTCTTTGATATATGTGCAGCGAGAGGCTGATCTGTTGTCGATCTGTCTCTGCAATTGTTGCAAAACCCTGATAATTTCTTCGAACGTCTGGTTTTGAATGCAACTATAATTTACAAGAGACGCACAATTTGCGTTCCGAACCATGTCCATAGAGATTGAGCTGGTGCCGTCTGAAGACCAACGCTCGCCTGAGGAGCAAGGCTTGTTGGAGTCCAGGCACACGATCTTGTCGGAAGAGCACGGCTTGTTGGATTCGGACTATGAGTTGGAGTCCAGGCACACGATCTTTTTGAGCCACAGTGGAGCGCAAAAGAACTTCGTGGAGCAATTGTGTGAGGATCTGGAACGAGCGAAACAGAGTCCGTTCTTTGATAAGCGGCCAGAGAGCTTACCGAAGGGAGAGGTATTTGCGCGGCATATTTTTCGAGCTGCGGAGCAGTGCGAGTTGGCGGTTGTGGTGGTGTCGGAGGAGTATTTCAGCCGAAGCAAGTGGCCTATGCTGGAGCTCTGCGCTTTCGTGAAATCGAGCAAATGCAAGGTCATCCTGCCCTTGTTTTTTGGATTGTCGTGCAAAGACTTCGGCAATTTGGAGAGGCGGGAACGCTGGTTTGAAACGTGGCATGCATGGGCGCAAGCGGATGCCAGAATTCGAGTAGAGGATTGGAAGAATGCTTTGAGAGAGCTCGATCGCAGGAACGGGCTGGAGTATGTGGAGGCTTTGGGAGAAGTAGTTTTCCGAAAGGATGTTGTAGCAACCGTTTATGCCATCACACAGAAGATCTTGCAGGAGAAGGTAAGCAGTTTTGCCCTAATTTGTTTTTGTTTGGGCTTACCAGCCATGTCACTCTGTTTCTGCATCTGAAAATGAAGTTCAAGTCCGTGCATAGTCATGTCTGTATCTACATCTGAAAACGAAGTAAATTCCTGAATCGATTTATTGCCGAATCCATTTCTTGCTTTTAAATACAGACACAAACATGGCATGTAATGTACTAAGAATTATAAGAAGGGAGTGGCTCATTCATGAAATTACTTGATTAGTGTTCATGCACTTTGTATCCCTTTTATAGTTGCAGGAACCTTAATCTTTTGGAGAATCAAAGCCATCTTTAGCCGAAGATAGCTTGGCACCTCAACAAATTTTTGTTACTTAATAGTTTCTGCTTGTTTCACATCATCAATTTCTTGTTCGGATGTTGATTCTTTGCACACGCTAAAGGGTTTGCTGCAGTACTAGCTAAAGAATGTTATGATGAAACTTCATGTTCTTATGATTTTTTACGAGAATCAATTATGAGTAATAATAGGAACGATGAAATGAAACACCCTTTTTATTAAAGGAAGCAAGTTCACATTACATGCAGTTGTAGAAGTAACACTTCATTGAATAAGTAAGAGAAGTTAATTTGATATTTGAGATTGTGGTAAAACTATTATTTATAATTTCTATTTTTAATGTGAAATAGTGTTACTATAATAGTTGTGAGGAACTATAGGGATTAGGGACACGAACTTTGCTACTTTAGTAGGCTTTGATATATTTTGTGAAGTATAATCCTAACAGGGTGTTGTTTATTTTTGGATTGTAATCAGCCGCCTCAACGTTTTACTTTTTATGAGAAATTACGAGTATTGACATTATTGTTACCAACGCCAAAGTCTATTCTTTACCTTATTCTTTATTTCATATGTAGGATGGTAGCATTTGTTCTTCTTTTTATTTTACTTTTCCTTTTATTTTTTAAGATCATTATCCCTATTATTGATAAGATTGCATTATCAAAGCAAGGGTATAAATTTTCTCCACCTGGGGTACCTTAACCCTTTAGTGCCCAGGGTGGTTATGGAGAATCCACAATTTTTTGGGTGATGTTTCCTTAAAACTCTCTATGTTGAAATTAGGGATACTATTAATAGCATCCAACGGTATGAATGTAAGCATAGCTTAATGAAACAAGCGACGGTTAAATATTGGTGAGATCCAACCGTTGGATTGGAAGATTATAGTATGTTTTTGAACCGTATAATGCACATTCAAAAATGAGATTTTGGGGGGTGTGTGACTTCAAGGTTAAATTTTCAAAAATAAAAGTAAAGAAGTTGAGCAATGGTTTATGTCAACACCTCTTCATTGCAATCTTTCATGTTAAGAACAAAATCACACATAATTATCGTGAATTTTATGAGTGAGAGTGACTTATCCATGTACGATTTAGGACAAAATTTATACGTTAAAATAAGAAAGGAGTTGGTACATTGATGAAGATCAGACTAGATAGATAGATATGAACTCCGGTCCTCTTTCGAGACCGGCGTGAATAAAGTGTGTGTTCGTCTTGACAATGAGCCAGTGCTCACCGGACAAAGGGCTATTGATACAAGACTACTCACCTCTTTCGAGAATAGACATTTTAGTGACCAGAGATAAATACTAGTAACACTAGTAAAATTCATTAGTTAGAACTAGTGTGGGTATAAATTAAGTTTGTTTTGCTGGTGGTCGCCAAGTCATGGTTCCAAGGTTGGTTGGAGAAGGACGCTTATGTTGCAATTGTACGGTCCGGGTTCGATTCTCGTTGGGTCCGTCTGAGCGTTTATTGTGATATACGTGGCTTGGTGTTGCTAGTAATTTAATCATAGGCAGGAAAGTTTGTACCAACCAACCGGCCCCGTCCCATCTGCCTGAGACAAGTGTGTACTTTGAGCTATAAACAAAAAATATAAAAGAAAATAAGTAGTGGTCTTCACCATTACCCTCCTTTTGTTTGGTAGTTTTGTTTTATTTAGTAGTCTATTGGTAGTGGCTGGTTATTTTCTATTTTTCTTTTATGTAGAATAATTGATCCGGCGTGATGTATAGCAATGGTATTTATTTCTTTGAATGTGGTTTTAATGGCAGTTTCTGGTAATTTAAATTTGCTTTCGAGGATTTTCATCGAGGGACCATGTGTTGTGCCTCTAGCTCCTGCCGTGATGACTATGAGTGGATCAACAAGATCAGACTACATATACTAATGGAAAATGAATAAGAGAACAAAATCCAAAAAAAATAAAATACGAGTTAACAAACTTGCAAACACAAGCAATACCACATATTATATGTGTTATATTTGTAAGTGTTTGCTATATTTTGAAGTATTTGCAGTATTTTGGTGTTTTATACATAGGTATTTGGATAGCCAAGAAAGTCAGATTTCAAAATTTTCTTTTTGCATCATCTGCAAAATCAAAACTTACACGTTTGAACTTGATACATCGGACTGAGATGGTTCACAGGTTTTCCAAGATTTCAATTTCTAATGATCTAGTGATCACTTAGTAGTTACCTGGGCACTAATGGGTTAACACGGTACCCCAACTGCAAAGTATGGTGGTGGTACTGGAGGCCACCACTTGCTTGTTGTTTACTAGGCGGGTTCGTCCATCTAAGCCCTACATTTTTCCTACAGTGTAAAGGGTGTGGTTCAGCAAGGCCTTTAATCCCTAAATGTTCAACCGTTCAGAATGCGGACGATGTACAAAATCAAACACAGTTCTCTCATCCGTCATTGACTTGTTGTAGTGTGGATTTATTATTATTATATATTCTATGGGAAGTTAGCTTTATGCATCTGTGATTTGATTAGAAAAGGGATGATTTGTAAAAATTTATGCCTCATTTCATGCTGTGATGATTCATTTAAAATTTTGAAGATTTTAGTGTAAAAGTGCTCTTAAAAAAGCCAACTCATAAAATAAAGCAATCAATAAATCTCCAAAATCACTATATTTAGAGTATTATAATTCAACCAATCACAACAAATTTTATGTTCAAATTGTCAATATCTTGTTCGTAATCAAATTGCAAAAGAATTTTCAATTTCAAGTTTCAAATTTTATACAAAAATATTGGTGATAGCAATTGTAGGTCTGGCTGCATGGATAGAATCTAAAATTTATAATGTACAACTTTTATTCATATATCAAGTTTTATTTATATATTCAAAATATCCCTCAAGTCTTAGTTACATTTTATAAGACATCTTTGAAATTTTCCAAATCTAAAGACTGAGGGGTGAGGACGTTTAATGGTTAAAATGATATATACAAACAAAGCTCTTTTGCATATGCAATTGTGGACAACTGATTCATCATCTCTTCTTTAATTAACCTTTTAGTGCCCAGGTAACCAATAAGTGGCCACTCAGTCACCAAAAAATTAAAAGCTGTAGAATAATTTTGCGAACCAACATAAGTTGCAAAATCAAAAGTTACATATCTGAATGGTTCACAAATCAATGTTTTGAGTGAAAGACAACAAAACATGATCCCATGGGTCCTTGCACACTCAAGGGTTAACCCTTTAGAGCCCAGCTGACCACATTATGGGTTCGAAATGCAAATAGCAGAGAATCCGTGAAGAATTGGAACTTCAGTTCTGAAGTTCAGATTATGCCACATACATTATACATCTTCCACGAAAAGAAATTTTCAATTTGGAATTGTACAACTATCAAAATACCTATCAAGAACACGCGAAAATACTGCAAATACTTGAAAATACAGTAAATACTTACAAATACAACACATGTATTATGCAGTATTTCCTGTGTTTGGAAGTTTGTTATCTTGTTTTTCTTTTTTGTATTGTGTTCTCTTCTTCATCTTCCATTAGTGTGTGTAATCCGATCTTGACTAATGTACCCACTCCTGTCAATTTTCAACGTATAAATTTTTGCCTAAACCGTATATGGATAAGTCACTTTCACTTATAAAATTCACGATAATCATGTGTGAGTCTATTCTTGATATGAAAGATTGCAACGGAGAGGTATTGACATAGGGCATAGCTGAACTTCTTTACTTTCATTTTTGAAAATTTAACCCAAATTCTATTCAACTTTGAAGTCACACACCCCCATTTTTGAGAGTGCATTATACAATTCAAATACATACTATAATCTTCCAATCCCACTATTGGATGATTCTCAAATTTTAATAAAAATGTGTGCTCTCCAGTTGAGAATAGAATTGTACGACTACTTTCTAATTTAATCCATTCTATTTTTGATAATCTCAATCACAATGGAAAAAAGTAGTGAAATCCAGAGGTCCCAGCTACAGTACCCTGGGCACTAAAGGGTTAAGAAGTTCTTGCAAATGGCCAATTTGTGTGTTTGTATGTTACATTGAGATTTTGGAGACCATAGGCCCACCAATCACATTATTGGTACAATTGGAAAGCTCTTGGCAAGGAGTGCACCAAAGTCCTTTCATGGTTTTTGAACTTATGGTGTGGGTGTTATAAATTTTTGCGTGATTTTTGTCTCGATAAATTAAATTAGATTAGATTTAAGTTAAATTAAACTAAAATAAAATAAAATATTGAAAACAAAATAAAAAAACAAAAGCATCACTATACCACAGGAAGACCTTAGCTAACGACACAAGTGCATTGTAGTTGACTTAAAATTAAATTAATAGTCACTTAACCTTGAACTAAAGTCATATTGGATTAACATTAAATTAGCATGAAATATTATGTAAATCTAATTGGAGGTGTGTTTATTTAGATGTATAGTTTACATGTTAGAAGGCTAATGTCATGGTTAAAATTTCCACTATGTACATGTCAAATAAGCTTCATTCTAAAAGCCCATGGAAGTAGGCAAGAGAAGAGAAAAAGTTGTATTACTATTTGTTGTCTTGCCCCACTAGGGGAGAGACTACAGAAACGCTTCGTTTCAAGGAGTTACATGGTTGAACAATACAAACAAGGTGTAAAAGTAAATTTAGGGTAAATACTAAGGCAAAGATTACACAGCTAGCCGCTTGTTTCATACCCCCATTATGAAGTGGTGCACACTTCCATGAACTTGAACATGAACAAATTTGATTTGTTAAGGAGTGAGAACGTGTCATGAAGTCGACAACTTGAGAGCCCTCTATACTTCATGACAACTACTCCTCCACTGTTTTCTCAAAAGCTCACTTGAAATGTGAAATTTGGTCCCCAAAGTCCCTAAAAACTTTAGTAGAAAAACTTCACCCATGAAAGTTGACCTAAGCACGTCAACACAATGCTAGCAACATTGGTGAAAAACTTGAATATAACTACAATTATTCTCAAGTTGCTGAAAATGACAACTAGTGTATTGAACAGCCCTATCCTTGGCAACTACTATGAAGAAAGTCAATTTCAGCAACCATGAATCACCACCACCTGCTCCATCTCTAGTTCAACAAAGCTCCAAGTTCCACCCCAAAACTCGGCCCCTAAACTGCTGGATGGGTGCGTTTTCAAGAGTCTCCTACAATCATAAAACCTTCTTCTAAAAACCCTTCTGCAAAATCAACTCTTTCAGTTACTTATTGCAACCTCTTCTTGAGGAGCTGGTATTCAACTACAAGATACTAAAAAATGTAATATACACAGGCACCTGAATGATGTACTCAATGGACTCTTGTTGCCCTACAGCTCTAATCCTCCACCTATTGTTAACCCCATCATGGTAGTTGTACACCTGAACAAATCCCACACAATAGTTGAGCATTAGGAAATCTAAGAACCTTACAGTGTAGATAAACACTTAGTCACAGTTACATGGGTCATGAACGTAGAATTCATTATTCTGAGGCTTAACAGCACATTCTTGGATCATGTAGTGCAAATTTTAAAGTGCATATCCTCCCAAAAGTTTGAATATAAATTGTCTAAAAAAGCTCCAAAAAACTGGAAAGGAAGGGAAGGAAATAACACTTACTAACTGGACTGACACTTTGTAAATGGGAAGATAAATTTCCCATCATGGATGCCAACGCAATCACAACAAGGATGAACGCTGCAAATACAAAACAGACTGTTAATTTTCTTGAAAAACTGTCTACAAGAGTTTTTAAATCACTAAGGTAGAGGATACTAAAACCATCCCATCTCCTACAGCTGCCCGTCCTTCCAATACACTTGGTTGGCCTTCAATTAGTAATTTAGATGTCAGTATGACTTGGCTAAATCTCTATAACCTCTGATCTTTGAATGGAAAATGGAGTTGTCAACTACCCCATTGGCTCTTAAAGTACCTCTATGGTGAACTCCCAATGAAAGGCACACGCCTACATATCAGTGATTTTTTTTTTTTTCATTTTATCAAGGGAGTCCCATTGACGATTTGAAAATTGAAACTTGAAAACTAGAAAGTATTTTCTTTTGTAATTTCCAATTTTTTTAACTACAAATACATAGCTTTCTATAGAATTGTTGGCTATACATAACAGTGACAAGAGAAGATTATGGCGATATACTCTGTTTGTTTACCGAATTTTTCTTATAGCAACATAGCAAGCCCATTTTTCAAATAGCAAGTTGGCGATCAATATAGCCACAAAAAAATTTGCTGCTACATATTGGTTAAAACGCTTTTAACCCCTAAAGGACCATAAGCCCACCAGGTGGCTCCTGTTTTTTTCCGTAATTTTGAGTAGGTTTTATGTAGATTAATTTTTTTTAATTTAAAAAAAAAAAAAAATTTAACATATGTGATATTCTTCATTAATTCCATTCCAGTGATATAAAATTTGGTCCCATTCAAATGATAATTTTCACAATATGATCATTTAAACTTGTCATTTTAAAACCATGAATCCTTGGTCCTGTAGGGGTTAAGTGACGGAAAGATCATCCTCCACCCTAAACGAATTTATAAACAAGCAGACGAGACGACACTCAGCTGAAACCCTAATTGCAAAAGCTTTTCACTACATACCATACGTCAACCCTAAAAATCCCATGTCCACATATCAGATGAAATAACTGCAAGGAAGTCAAAGTTACCGACACGATTGCGCAGGGGATTCGAAAACTCTGCTAAGAAAATTCTCGTACCAAGAAGAACAAGAAGCGGCGCTACTCGACTGGGCGGTTTCGACGAGGATTGATCCAGCGTCCCGAGCAGCGGAGCTTCCAAGTCAGGTTCGATTTCAATGCCCATGGCGGACATCGGCCGCGCCGGAACCCGGTCTGCACCTTCATCATCCATCGCCAACCTCTCAAACGAGCTAGAAAACAGACCCTAATCACTCGCAGCGAAGAATCCCGAATCTTCTTCTGGAGCAACCTCGAACTTCCACTGTTTCCACCTGAGCGTAACTTATATCAACAAATTCGATGCTGGAGGTCTGATCGCACTACTGTTGCACAATTGTGATCGAAAGGAGAGTTGAATCATCGAACGCGTCAGTGCAAAATTCTGATGAGTGTTGCGAGGGATGACGAAGCTTCGAGTGTAAGCAGGGCAGGAAGGATCCCGGCTCTCCGAGATCCCTGTGTGAACGGGGTTGTTTTGGTGTCGCTGTGTGAACGGGGTCTTTTTGACATCCCAGTTTTAGCAGTGTGAATCGGGGCTCGACAGGTATCCAGGATTCGATCCAATTATTGGGAGATACATGTGGCGATACATTAAGTGCTTATTTATTTATTTTATTTATTTATTTTCGGATAGTTCCAAATGAATAAAAATCGGATGTACAAAAAAGTCAAACCAAAAAACTGCATCATACAACTCTAATATTATAAATTGAACACTTTAGGATTGATTATGTGCGTCATAAACTCTAGTTTTCTTACAAAAATCCTAAACCAAAAAACTACATCGTATAGCTCCAATATATAAATTGAACGCATTGGCCTATTCAACAACTATTTCAAATGTAAAGGCATTAAGATGTAACAATGGTCATATTGCAACCTATGCTCTCTATACGATGACCAATGCAGTCCCAAACTCTCAAATCCAAAAAAAAATTCAAATATCGTGAAAACCAACATCATTTGCATGTTTGTCAAATTGTCGATATTTTAAATTCTATAAATGTCAACTTCCTTCAATTTTTGCGTACAACAGTCTAAAACGATGTATACCAACATGCCAAGGCACAAAAAGTTTTATTGAAGCTATAAGAAAAAATTCACAAAATTTAAAGTACTTCCAACTTGTAGCGCACAAAACCGAGTTTTAGACATGGCTAACTTTGAAATTCATTTTCTTTCAAATCACAATTGAGTTTCTCTTCAAACTTCGGTAGTAATGTGTTATATGTCGCACACTACAACTTTTGCAAATTCACTTTTGGACTTTGCCCATTGATGCTCATGATATGGTTGTTTGAATGGAAAAGTTTCAAATCAATACTCAGTTTTGTTTGTAAGTGTATAACTTCACTTTTTCATCAATTTTTTTATTTTTATTTTTATTTTATTTTATTTATTTATTTAGATTACTAACCCTTGAACGTTGTTGCGTCCGAGTAACAACTTGAATTTAAAGTTGATCATTTTATAATTATATAAGTGAAAAATCAATCAAAGTATGTCTAGGCTCTTGAAAAAAAATATCTTTACAATGTAAAGATTTCTCAAAAAAATACATGGAAAGGTAGGAAAACCAAAAACGGTTAATGCCCTCAAGGCGTGCACTAGAGTTGCAGTAAAACAAGGAGGTGGTAGACCGAAAATTGAGAATTTTTGCATGACCAGGATTACTAAAAATTTACTAAAAATTACTATTTTTTATAAATTTTTAGTAGCCTTGTGTGCGGCTTTATGTGATATTAGTTAATCGTTTTAGATGTTTTCATGTGTAGAAAAGGAAGAGTCTAGTATACAAAAAGGGGGTTTGACAAACTTCCCACTTTGAGAAATTGTAGATAATTATTTACGGGGAATAAAAATACGAAACAACTTGCATTCTTCATCATCATTTCTTCTGCTTCATCTCAAAAAAATTTCACATAATTTCTAACTCCATTCCTTCTAGTCAAATCACCTTATTTTCACCGTTTTTAGTTTTCCGACCTTAGTATTGTTTCTATTGTATAGATGCTAATTATATTTATATTTCTAGGCCTTATACATTCAGGGATTAACAATGTGATTTGCAACATGTGGTTTTGGAAAATTCTTTTTGGTGCTCATACAAGTTTTGAGTAAGAGAAGGATTTTTTACTTAATCGATATGCATTGTTCTTCCTTTTACAATGCTAAGTAAAGGATTCAACTATACATATATATAAATATTTAAAAAATATGTAAAAATAAGTCAGATTCAATGATTCAAATTAGAGATTATGCATGAACAAATACTAACAATGTGTGAGCATAACTGCATTGATATGTTGAATGTGTTTGGACCTCATGTTGTTTGGGTGGAAAATCAAATAAATGTACATATTTAATGAGACTCTATACGATGCATGAATCAAAATCAAAATGCATATTTGTAAACCATATTATTATAACAACTAGTGTGGCCTTGTGCCGTTGGCCCATATGTTCCTCGTGTTCTTCGTATTTTCCTGTGTTCTCATACACCCCGTGTTCATGTGTGTTTCCATGTATTTTTTTCTTTTGTTTTTGCTTTATTCATAATTTAATTCAATTTATGATGACGAAATTTGATTGAAAATGCATAACTTTCACACTGTAAGTTCAAAAGCTACAAAAATAATTGTAGTGCACCTTTACTTGTCAAGAACTTTCTGACAATGACAAGAATGACATCAAAAACCCCCAGATTTCATTTTTCATGAGTTGATTCAATTTATTGTAATAAAGTTCAATTTAAAATCAATAACTTTTACACCGTAGGTCCAGTGCAATGAAACAAACTCCCTGCACCCCTCCTTGCCGAGAGCTTTTGATTGTATCAAGAATGTGACCAGGGGACACACAGTTGAAGAGATCTCAACGTAACAAGACAGAACAAACAAACAAACAATCTAATTTAATGTATAAATTTAATGTATAGATGAGTACCCACCTTAAAAAATAGCGAGAACAACCTAATAGTATGATAAAACTAATATTTAACTAATTATGGACAAATTCATAGTCCATAAATAAGTCGGCCCTCAACCAACAAATGCCAAATATGCAAAGGATGCAGAAATCAGACCAGGAATATAGAAATTGGTTGACTTTTCTTTTTGTTTTTTGATTTGAAAATTAAAATCAGTAAACAAATACAAGTTGCTCAAATGGAGCAGAAGAGTGTCGGGCTGCAGCCGATACCTCTAGCCTAACAAATGGAGCAAAAGCTAATCGGCCCGCAGCCGATACCTCTAGCCTAACTAATGGAGCAAAATATAGTCGGCCCGCAGCCGATACCTCTAGCCTAGCATAACGAATAGGAAGGAATCTTGTACTTGAGGGCATGTGCAACTTCGTAGTGTATCTGACCAAGTCTATGAGAATGCTTCATATAATGACTAACAAACTCAAACTGATGTAAGGGATAAATGAAGGGAATAATATCTGTTGCAACATTGGGAATAGTCCTGCTTGATGCGGTGAAGTCTCCCTGAAATGGCCATGGCATTTAGCACGCAGAATCAGGAGTCCTGCGTAGAGAGAGAGGGCTAACATCAACGAGGAGGACTTGGTCAGGCTTGCATACATCCCTGGAATGGCGCTTATAATAAAGAGTGTCGAGAACCTTGTAAGACCAGGGATAATGTTCAGGACGTTCACAATATTCTCTACCAAAAACAAAGGATAGCCTATCTAGAACGCCCTCCGGGAGAATAAAATTTAGCAAGAGCTTCAAGTCTCGGATGGGCATCTTAGACCAGAGGCCAACATGGAATCGCTCGAACAACATTGTGAACAACTTCCTAACACCGGGCCTCTTGACAACATCTCGATGAGTATTCCAACGATCCGGATTAACATTAGGATTGATGTAGCAAAGCAATCCCGAAACACATAGAACGATACACTTCTTGACGGCATGAGGTTGAGCAAAATGAGAGTCCATGAGGCAATCTCCCTGAACAAGAGCAGACGAATAACTCATGAATAAGGTGGTTAGAGAAAGAGCAAAAGCGGACGACAGTGAGAGAAAATGTGAGTAGCGGAACATCTCGGCCGGCAGCCGACAACATGATAAAAGCTAGAACATGGAACACATATCGGCCGGCAGCCGACAACATAATAGAAGCTAGAATATAGAACAGATATCGGCTGGCAGCTGACAACAGTATGAGTGAGAAATCCAGTTAAACGGCAAAGAATGAAAGAGTAAGATAGATACAAAAATAAAAAGACAGAAAGAATGATGTGAAATTGAGCATAAACACTCATAATATTAAACAGAAGAAGAGCCATCGAAATGATAACTCGAACAGTCAATCCTCTATAAAAATGATAGAGTATTAACAAAAAAAGGTTCTCAAAATGTACATTTACAGGATAACAACGTCCTCACAACTACATAGCCCGCAACAGAGTGACCAGCTACAAAAATAGATCCTCAACATTTACAATTAGTCGACATTAAGTAGGTCCTCAAAAGTGCAATCTCTACCAAAATGTACACCTATGCTAAAGATACATAACCTAGGTGACTAGGTACGCTGGGAGAAAGTCTATCGGCCGGCAGCCGACAATTAGAGCCTCATGATCTTTGAGGCTGCTAGGTGCCGAAACTTGAAAATCTCCGACGCAAAAAGGGTAGCGAAGTCAACCTATTTGGCTAGCTCCGTCAGATGTGGGTACCAGGCATCATCTGGAAAAACGCGGCGTTGCCCAAAAGTTTGGTGGGCCTGCATGAACTCTGGAACAGATTGTCCAGAGCAATACAGCTTATACAAAAGGGGCATCAGAGTTTGCAGTAAGAAAGGTTTGCGACCCTTCTTCAGCTTTGTCTCCGAGTACATCGTGCAGGTAGGTGGGTGAAAAGCATTAAAGGGATTGTTCAGGGCATTCTTGTATGGGGAGTCATCAATGAGGAGGGTGTTCTCCACAGTGGCTCCACGCTTCACGAAATCAGGACGGAGCTGAAACAGGTGCTCTAAAGACTTCAAAAAAAATGGCTTGTCGGGAGCGTTCTTGTCTCTATAAGCACTGACCAAGCAAGTACTCTGACCAAACTGCAAGCAGTTTTCTGGAGGGCGAGGGACTTTGCCCCAGATGAAATCGATCCGAGGAGCAAGGTTGTGCTCCATGACACAAGACCAGAAACAAATCTCCATCCTAGCGTCTAGAACCCAACCCAAGAATTTTTCTAGGCCCGGTCGAGCCCTGGACTCACCCCTCTTCACCCTTTCACCACCCAGTATTTTAGGGTTGGAGAAGTGAATGAGAGTCCCATTGACGTCGAAGAGTAGAAAATATTTCATAGGAACTACCTGCGGTGAGAGGACAGTCGGAACTGGCCCTAACGCCAGGACTTGAGCAGCATCACCCTCGCCGTCAATAACGTCCTCTCCGTCGTCACGGACCGGTGACTCGTACTCAGAGAACTCTGCAGGAGGATGAAGCATTCATTCGATGAGCGACAAGATAGCTGAATAGCACTCCAGACTCAATAGAAAATGAATGAGGCATGATAGAAGCGAAAACCTGACGATTAAAATAAGCATCGGCTGGCAGCCGACATTGCAAGCCTGTCGGCTGGCAGCCGATACAATGCCAAGTTCAGGCAGTGAGCAAAATGGTAAAAACCATGGCTACACTAGATTGTAAGAAATCCTGCTATTTTGTATTGGCTGGCAGCCGACATCAAAGCCCTGTCGGCTGGCAGCCGATACAAAGCAAAATAAATCTAGTGAGCAGAGTGCTCAAAACTGTACAGGCTATAGACACTAAGGAATCCTGCATATATAAACGCGGAAGGTTCTAAATGAGGACTAAGATGATGCGAATCTACAGTGGTAGTGCAGAATCTTGGGCACTATATAAAATAGACTAAAACACTACTCCGTCGACTGGGACAAACCTCCAGTTGGCCGCTGACGCTTTGGTGAGGACTAAGTGGCGGACGGCGGTGATAGCTGCTCATTCGGTTTGTCAAGATCTGCCGCATTTTCAGGGAAGTTAGCCTTCGTGATCTCCGTCAACAGCAACCGCTTCTTGGACGTAGCCTTCTACGAATCTTCGGAAAGTCGGGATTTTCTTCCACCTCCCCCCGGTAAAGAAGCCGACGATGTCGGCTGGCTGCCGACAGGAGGAGGACCGGATTGCAATGAGGCCCTGCTACCCTCCCCCGCCTGCTTATGACCAACATCGGCGCTTCGCGATCCAGACACGATATCCGCCAAGCGCTTCGTGATAACCTCGGAAGAAGGAGGATCACGCAAATCCACTTGCATTGAGGCAACACCAGAAATGTTGAGATCCTCCACGCCGTCTAGCGCTTGGGCTCTCGGTGATGCAGTATCTGACATGAAAGAGGAGTCCTTCGTGGACTGCGAGGAAAAGATGATATGCCCAGGCGTCCGAGGAAAGCCCGACGTATCCATCGGAGGCGGAGATAAAGCACCTGCGCCACCCCAGACATACGATGCCGGCTGAGAAGATATGGTTGTGGCAGGAGTGAGAATCGGGGGAATCTGATCAACCTCCTCCCCCTCTCCCAGATCCACAATGACTGGGCCGTGTCGGCTGGCAGCCGACAGAGGGGGTCCCGCTGCTGGCCCAACGTCATCTTCGGTGTCCATGTTGTCCTCTGCGGCTGTCCCAGTATTATCCACCGGTGGCCCCACATCTTCATGGGCTTCCATGTTATCGTCACCGCTTTCGTCTGACTCGCTAGAAGGAGCGTGGAGGACCATGTCCAAGTTCAGCCCCTTCACTCGGTGCTGCGCCTTCGCTACATCCTCCTTGCAACGAGCGAATTCGAGAACAGATCTGCCATTCCTCTGAAAATAGAAGGGAAATGATTAGCAGTGTATCGGCTGGCGGCCGATATAAACAATGAATGACGTCCGAAGATCAAGTAGGAGAGGATGATGAGGTGGGAAGCGTACCAAGCCGATCTCAGTGACGTTACCGCCACCCCAGATGTTGATGATAGTGGCATTGGTTGACGAACGCAGTGAGGGCTTGATCAGCTTCTCCAGTGTCTCGTGGTCGACGCCGCAATCTCTGCCATTATAGTCACGAACTCCCTCTGGACACGTCTGGAACCAATCAACGGGCTTCTGGATTCCAGTGAATTTCTTGAAAACTTCGAAACCGCCCTCCAAAGTCTTGGGATATGACAATGACATTGTGACAAGCGGATAAGAGTCCATATCCGACTTCTTAAACCCAGCGCGAGTGGAGGGGTGATAGTACACAGTATGCACCAGCCACGATGAATCATTCGATCCCGTCACGTATGAGAGGATATCTCGCTGCCTAGAATCACCGATAAAGAGCATTGGGACAGGAATCTCCGGATGCTCACGGCGCGTAGGCGAGTTGCCCTCATCGTCGTCAATGAAGGTTGAATCGTCGGATTTGAACACCGCGCGCTTCGCAAGATCCATGATGTTTTCTCTTCTGACGGGTGTAGGGTCTCCTGAGGATGAGTATGCAAAGAGCACAATCAACTTAGGGCAGTCGGTGATGGGGACAATGCATGCTTCACCCGAATCCAGTGCATAAAGAACGTCCCTGATGGATTCCGCCTCTAGGCAGTCATACCGCTGCTTCTTACCAGTGGATGCCACGATTGGAACTGAGACCTTCATGTGGGCCTCGATAAGTTGATTGAAAATTGGGGGCGTGATACCATTCTTGGACTTGTCCGTCGAGGGATTCATTGCATTCGCGCGTCCCTTCAACCACTCAGACCCGTCCGTGTACTTCTTGAGGTCAGTCCAGACATTGCGGACCATGTCATCTATAAAATTCTTCTCCTCTGCCAAATCATCCCACTCTTTGTCGGCATAGAGAGTCCAGCCCGCGTCCTTGCACGGCAGCGGGTACTGCTTCAGCTTCCACATTAGCTCGTTCTTAATCACGCGGTCGAGCTTCGTGTCATGGCACCAATCTGGCAACGTGAGCCTGTCACGGGTCTTGCTGTTGTTCTTGATGCAGATTCTCTTCGCAATAATTGCCTTTGCGCACTCGATGAGATCAGAGTCACGCAAACCCAAGGTTGAGACGACGTCGGTCTTCATAATGTCCGTGAGCGGCACACGCTTGATCAACGGTGATGGCTCTTTACCGTCCTCTCCGATCAGCTCTCCAGCCTCCCATGCATTAAAAACTTCAATCCAGCTGTTCCAAGCCTCGTTGGTTTTGCAAAATACGAGGGGAAGCTTGCTAGCTACCTTCTCCCCAACAAAATGTGCCATGACTTGGGCCTTTGCAGTCTGCAGAACAGACAAGGAGATATGTTAGGACATATATCGAAGATGCGCCCATATCAGCTGGCAGCCGATACATAAATCCAATGACCATAGTGAAGCTCATATAAAAACCTATCGGCTGGCAGCCGACACATGATATGAACAGTGAAGCAAAGGTGAAGTGAGATCCTATCGGCTGGTAGCCGACAGGCACGAAGTATGAGGGATTACCTCAAATGCTGGTGAAGGCTTGCCACCACCTCGGTGTGGCTCAAGGCGTCCATTCCTGATCCAAGCGGCCCGACCAAGCTCGGCGCAGGAGCGGAATGTTTCCTTCGCAACCTTCTCCGCGATGTTCAAATTTAGAGCGTTGGAGACTCTCACGCAGACCTGAGTATCACGGGTAAAGACCGGGATCACCTCGAACTCGAGCAGCTCCTTGCGTGCTTCAGAATCAGCCGGGAACTGCTCTGCAAGCTCACGGCATGCGGTAACAGTGTGCTGACCACCGATTATGTACCAGTGGGTATCCGGATGCTTCCACCACTCAACCTTGTATCCACCGGTCATCAGCATCATGGCATTCTCCGCCGGCATCGAGTCCATGACAGGATCCAAGACCTTTTCCCCTATGTCCGTTAGCTCAGGCTTCCGCTTGAGCGGAAGAGCATGGATCTCAGGCTTCTACCTGATTGCTCCATAGCCCTTGTAAATTTGCTTTACCTGCCATCACGCGATGAAGTAGGTCAGCTGAGCCGTATAGAAAGATGTCGGCGGGCAGCCGATACCACGAAACAACTCATACAATACGACAGAGATTTACCTGGCCCAGACGCGCGGTGGTAATTTTCCTGTACTTGAGCTCGTCCGGCGCAATGAAGAGCTTCTCGGATGGAATCTTTCCTGGAAGCCTCCGTTTCTTGTAGGGAAAAGCATGCCCAAGTCCCACCTCTAATGCCTTGTAGATCGCGTTGACCTCATCATCCTTTGTTTTAGTCGATAAGCGGTTTCCACGCGACAACGCCTCGTCCAGTGAGAGCTCTAGCGGCTTCTTCCCAATAGCGGCCTTGCTCTTCCCCTTCCGCTTTGGCTTGCTGCTGCCCTCACCAGTTTCTTGAGCCGGCTCCGGATCAGCCTCCTCTCCCGTCCCCGGAGCACCTCTCTTCTTCCGCGGGGTGGCCTTTTTCTTCCCTTTCTCCTTATCCTCCGCCGCCTTCCTCGATGCCTCTTCGTCGGCCTCAAAGTCATCGTTAGCTTGGATTCGGGCCGCATTCAGTGAATCCCACGAATCCGTGAATTCATCGCGAGATTCGGGGTATTCGCCCGCAAATGTCATACCCTGCTCCTTCGCCGCTTGGCCACAAACATTCTCGGAGCACTTCCTCCATGGAATGCATACTGCTATGTTGTCGGGCTGCCCCATGGGGTCATTGATGGGCATCAAGCTGATCAACAGATCGACGTTCTCGGACTCCAGCCCCTCTGCCACCGCAAGAACGCATCCATGCCCAAACTGGCAGCATCCCTTCAGGACATACGTGCACACTATGTCGACTCGTTTCATCCTGTTCACCCTCCAGCAAAGACCCCATTGTTCAACTTCCTTCTTTGCTTCCCAAACAACGCGCGGAACAAAGTCCTCGGCTGTCACATTCGTCGAGGTCCGCGGAGACCCGAGGAGCTTAGTGAGGAGACCCGGCTTTCTGCACGATCAAAACAGTTATAAGTCTCTATCGGCTGCCGGCCGATACCCATTATCATCAGCACTACAACAGGCTGACACAACAGAGAGTCCTCGCTCTATCGGCTAGAGCCTACTCTATCGGCTGCCGGCCGACACACAATAACGATCACATGACAAACCAACTACAATGCCCTGCAGACTCTATCGGCTGCCGGCCGACATAATACTCAGAGAGTATCGGCTGGACAGTACTCAGAGAGTATCGGCTGCCGGCCGACATAATACTCAGAGCGTATCGGCTGGACAGTACTCAGAGAGTATCGGCTGCCGGCCGTATTGAGGTAATTGATGCAACGTAGTATTGCTAGAAGCCAAAGACGTACGGGTGCTAAATAATGGTGTGTGGGAGGAGGGGTTAGGCATGGGCTGATCTCTAGAGTGTCCTTGTGATGAGTTATCCCATATGGTTTGTCCATGGTGACCTCCTAGTGTACACTACTTAAGGTGGAAGGCCTTTGAGTAAAGATCATCTCTTTCTACGCATTCCTTGTGTTTGTGTGTGTGCCTTGTGCAATCTTCTCTACCTTCAATAGGTTATGGGCCCACTCATGTGTGTTTCATGAGTATTAGATTGCATTTGTGCAAGTATTTTGAGGTCGGTGCGCAACGGGCGGTTTTGGAGCATTGTTGGAGGTTTTGGAGCTTGTTGAAGCGTTGGTGTTTCTTGGAGGTGTGCATGGGCTGAAGTTACATGTTGGAGCACTCTCTTTGGTCAATTTCTTCCCTTGATCTCCTTCTTTTCTTTCTTCTATCTCTTCGTTGCAAGTGGAACTTCGTTTGGTTCAATTGTGAGCATTTGAGTAAATGCAAGTGATTTGTGAGGTGTGAAGACTCTCGTGGAGGGTCTACCATCTGATCCTAGTGATTAGGCACTTGCTTTGAGGTGTTGCATGTGTTTCATGCTCTTGGGGTGCTCAAATTTTCATTTGGAGCTAGTTTGTGCACAAAGGTGCGGTTTTGAGCAATTTCAATGCGATTGGGGTTTTGAGGGACTTGTGTGAGTTCATGTGCATTGAGTGAGTGCTCTTGAAGGACACAAAGGTGTCATTGACGTGCATTGAGTGTTTGGGGACACTAAGGCGTCGTATTGAAGCATTTGGAGTTGTTTTGAGCTCCATTGAGTGATTTGAGGGGTTTTGGTGAGCCTCTTTGCATTTTTGGGTGAGGGTTCTCACATTTGAGTGTTGGGAGGCGTGTGTGGAGCACAAAAGTGCTGATCTAGTGTTTGGGGTTGTTTTAAACCCATTGGGTGCACAAAGGTGCAATATCAAAGCAAAAAAAAAAATCACAAAAACAAAGTTGTGTGTTTGAGTTTGAGGTTTCATTTGTGTGGGGAGGCATACGTAAGTGAGGATCATGGCATCTTTTGAGGGTGAGGGTCCCAAGGTCGTGGACAAGTTCGATGGGGTGAATTTCCACTTGTGGAAATTCAAAATGGAGATGGTGATGGCCGAGAAGGAGTTGTGGGAGATTGTCGAGGGTAGTGAGGAACCTCCTTTCTCTTCTACGGATCCTAGGATCATGCAAGCGTACACGAGGAGGGAGAAGAAGGCATTTGCCATTTTGGCACTCAACCTCGCGGATTCGCAACTTGCGCACATTCGTTCGTGCAAGACACCCGCGGAAGCATGGTCCAAGCTTTGCAACATTCACGAAGCGAAAACATTGGCCAACATTTTGTTTTTGAGGCGCAAGTTCTTCACCATCAAGATGGGCGAAGAAGATGACATGTTGGCGCACATCAACAAGGTCAAAGCTCTCGCGGATCAACTCAACGGTTGCGACGTGTCGGTTACGGATGGTGACATCGTGATGACACTTTTGGAGAGCCTTCCATCATCATACGAGTACCTCATCGTGGCGATGGAGTCAAGACCCATTACGGAGCTCACATTGGACTATGTGACCTCACGGTTGTTGCACGAGCTTTCGCGGCGAAAGGAGAACGAGTCTCGAGAAGATGGAGCGGCACTCGTGGCGAAGCAATTCAAGAATGGAGGCGGTGGGAGCTCAAGCGACAAGGTGTGCTTCTATTGTGGTAAGAAGGGCCACATTGCCAAATTTTGCTTCAAACGCAAGAGGGATGAGAAAGGAGAGAGTGCAAACAACACTAAAACTCGTGACGATGATGAGTACGCATTTACGGCTAGATATGAGGCAAGCATGAGCGATGGCATCGAGGGTGATGCAAGCATGAGTGATGGTATCGAGGGTGATGCAAGCATGAGTGATTGGATTGAGGTTGGTGATGAGTATGCAAACATGGCAAGCAATGTATCGTGCAATGGTAGTACGAGTGATTGGATTGTTGATTCGGGGGCTACAAGCCACATGTCACCACATAAAACTTGTTTTCATTCGTATGCTCTCATTAATCCAAGGAGAGTGATTTTGGGAGATGATACGGTGCTTGAGGCCGTTGGCAAGGGCCAAATTGTTGTAGACACCGAGGTGAGGGGTCGTGTGAAGACAATCACTATCCAAGATGTCCTCCACGTTCCCAAATTAACGGCAAATTTACTATCAGTGAGGCAATTAGTGGCAAAGCACTTGAGGGTTGAGTTTAGTGATAAGGGGTGTTATGTGTTGTCACCGAGTCGAGATGAGGTGGCCATCATTGAAGAACACGAGGGCTTGTACCACATCAAGTTCTCCAAGGTGCATTCGAAGGAATCGGCGGCGTTGGCGCATTCAAACTTGAAGGACGACAAGTTGGCGTTGTGGCATCGTCGACTTGGCCATTTGAACATCAAGAGTGTGAAGACACTACGCGGCATGGTAAGCGGTATGGACCTTCATCAATTGAAAGTGGATGCTTCTACATTCACGTGTGAAGGTTGCATTGAAGGCAAGCAACAACGGTTGCCATTTGCGGGTGAAGGGGCGACACGGGCCACAAAAGTTTTGGAGATCGTGCATTCGGATGTGTGTGGCCCCATGAAGACCACATCGATGGGAGGTTGCAAGTACTTTGTGACCTTCATCGATGATTTTTCAAGGAAGATATGGCTCTACCCTATCAAAGCCAAGAGTGAGTGCTTTGAGAAGTTCAAGGAGTTTAAGACATTGGTGGAGAACCAATCCGAGTTGAAGATCAAGGTGTTTCGGTCGGACAATGGCGGCGAGTACATGTCCAAGAAATTTGACGAGCTTTTGAAGAATGAAGGCATCGCACGCCAAACTTCGGCCCCGTACACGCCTCAACAAAATGGAGTTGCGGAGCGCGCAAATCGCACCATTGTAGAGATGGCGAGGAGCATGTTGCACGCTCAAAACTTGAAGTTGGACCTTTGGGCGGAAGCGGTGGTGAATGCGGTATACACACGCAATCGGTGTCCAACAAGCGCGGTTGAAGGCATGACGCCGGAGCAAGCGTGGAGTGGGAGGCAACCATGTGTTGCACACATGCGCATCTTCGGATGCATTGCATATGCGAAGGTTCCCGACGAACGGAGGACGAAACTCGAGGCTAAGGCCTTGAAATGTGTGTTTCTTGGGTATTGTGAAGGTACCAAGGCGTATAGACTCATGTCGGTGGACACGAGGAAGATCATTCGGTCACGTGATGTGACATTTTGTGAGGAGTCTACGATGGAGGCTCCTTTGGAGGTTGGTCCAAGTGGGAGTAGTGGAGACGTTTTGGTGGACACACCCTCCAAGTCTCCTAGTGTTGTTGATGTAGGTGATGATGACGGTGATGACGAAGCTGGCGACACGGAGGTTGTTGAAGCGCCATCGAGCTCAAAGGCCAAGAATGGCGCAAAGGGCATGCAAGAGGAGCAAGTTTCTTCAAGCGAGCGGCGGTACCCCGAGAGATCGCGCAAGCCACCTGGAGAATGGTGGAAGAACCACATCTTCCCTCAAGTGGAGGACGAGCATGCGAATGTGGCATTATCGGATGGTCCATTGACCATTCGAGAAGCCATGCAAGGTGAGGATGCGGTCAAGTGGGAGCGCGCCATGCAAGAGGAGTACGACTCTCTAATTGCTAACGGTACGTGGCAATTAACTCCCATTCCAAAGGATCGCAACCCCATTGGTTGCAAATGGGTGTTTCGGACAAAGAGGGATGTTTCGGGTATTGTTGTGCGTCACAAGGCAAGATTAGTAGCCAAGGGGTTCGCGCAAGTGCATGGGGTGGACTTTCACGAGACATTTGCTCCCGTGGCCAAGTTCACCACCATTCGATGCATTCTTGCCATTGGAGCGGCCTTGGACTTGGAGATGCATCAAATGGATGTGAAGACCGCATTTTTGAATGGCGATTTGGAGGAGGACATCTATATGGTGCAACCTGAGGGGTTTGTGCAACAAGGTAAAGAGCACCTTGTTTGTAAGTTGCAAAAATCATTGTATGGGTTGAAACAATCTCCAAGAGCGTGGTACCAAAAGATTGACACGTTCTTGCTTGCACACGGGTTTACTAGGAGCATTGCGGATCATAGTCTCTACTTCATGCAAGAGGGGCAAAATGTGGTGATTGTGATCATATATGTTGATGATTTGATCATTCTTGCAAGCCTCATGAGTTTAATGAATGCATTAAAAGGCATGCTTGAGAGAGAGTACGAGATGAGTGATCTTGGAGAATTGCACTTTTGTCTTGGTGTTGAGTTTGTGCGTGATAGGGCTACACGCACTATCACCATGAGTCAAGGCAAGTATGTGATGGACGTGCTCAAGAGATTCGGGATGGAGGATTGTAAGCCCGTGGCAACACCATTGGATGCAAACTCCAAGCTCGTCAAGCTTTCGGAGGAGGAGTATGCGATGGAGGCTAAATCGATGGCGGAGGTGCCATACAAGCAAGCGGTGGGGTCGTTGATGTATGCGATGATTGCGACACGGCCCGACCTTGCGTATCCAATTAGCGTGGTGAGTCAACACATGGCGAGACCGGGCTCGATGCATTGGATGACGGTCAAGAGGATCATGCGTTATTTGAGGGGCACAAGCGATGTGAAGTTGTGTCTTGGAGGCAAAGACATTGTGTTGAGCGGCTATTGTGACGCGGACTACGCGGGAGACACGAGCGATCGAAGATCGACAACGGGCTACATGTTCAAGGTCGGATCGGGAGCGGTGTCGTGGAATAGCAAGCGGCAACAAACGACGGCGACATCAACGGTGGAGGCCGAGTACATGGCTACGAGCCATGCCACGAAGGAGGCCATTTGGTTGAGGCAACTAATGGTGGATGTGGGTTGCACACAAGGTGAGGCTACAACGATTATGTGTGACAACCAAGGGTGCATTTCACTTGCAAAGAACCCTACACATCATTCACGCACGAAGCACATTGATGTGCAATACCACTTCATTCGGGAGAAGTTGGAATTGGGAGTTATACATTTGGAGTATTGCCCAACGGAGCACATGGTGGCGGATGTGCTCACAAAGGGTCTTTGTAGAGACCGACACCAACGATTAGTAATAGCATTTGGACTTAGAGGCTTTGGCTCTACGCAAAGTGGGAGTATTGAGGTAATTGATGCAACGTAGTATTGCTAGAAGCCAAAGACGTACGGGTGCTAAATAATGGTGTGTGGGAGGAGGGGTTAGGCATGGGCTGATCTCTAGAGTGTCCTTGTGATGAGTTATCCCATATGGTTTGTCCATGGTGACCTCCTAGTGTACACTACTTAAGGTGGAAGGCCTTTGAGTAAAGATCATCTCTTTCTACGCATTCCTTGTGTTTGTGTGTGTGCCTTGTGCAATCTTCTCTACCTTCAATAGGCCGATACATCACGAAGAATCCTATGAGACCACCCAAGAGTTCAAAGATATGAGGTGAGACTAGTACGTGCTAAAGTATGTCTAGGTCCCCTACGATGTGCACTTGGTTACGATTGTATCGGCCGGCGGCCGATAGGAGTCACTCTATCGGCTGCCAACCGATATAATCAAGCAAAGCACACCACAGACACAAATTCTCAACGAGTGGTGTATCGGCCGGCAGCCGACATACGCTCAGACTATCGGCTGCCAGCCGATACACCGGTCAGCTAAAATGATGCGAATGATATGAAATATGCGTACCTGGGTTGCGTGGCCATCCGATCTTGAGCTCAAAGTATCAGCTGCTGATGGTCCCTGTGTCGGCTGCTGCACTCTCCAATATCGGCTGCTACACTCTACGTATCGGCGGCTGTATCAAATGTGTCGGCTGCTGCCCAAAGTGTATCGGTTGCTGCAGCAAAGCGAGCACTCGGCTGGCCGCCAACATGCAATAGAGGAGGGAGAGAAGAAGAGGGAGGGTGAGAGCAGAGGGAGGTGAGAGGGAGGAGAGAGGCGAGAGTGAAAGTGAGGGAATGAAATGAGGAGAAAATGAGAGGGGGAGGGAGAGTAACCCCCCACCAGCGCTCCTCCAAGAAATGATGGCGCGGGCGCGCCACGTCACACCGTACGCCGTCAAGTCGTACGCCGCCAAAAGTGTCACATCAGTCATTTCATGCATCCCAACAGCCGCCCAACTAGAAAATTTCATCCACCCTAACTGTGTAGGTGCCAATCATCATCAACGCAAAAATCCATCCCAAGAACTTCATCGACGATCAAACTCATTCCAAGAACTTCCAAGGAATTTGAAATTTTCTTGATTTGGGCGCCAATCGCGCATGGGAATTCCCCTGGGGTATCCATTCTGCTTTCATTTTCATCGTCTCTCTCTAGGATTGTTGCGCCAGCTGCGGTCCTCCTTGATTTGGATCTCTCATTCTCTGTGATACACTTTTGTTGCAATTTTGATTGTTGCGCGTATGTTGTGGGTTTGTAGAGCGTAGAATTATGTGGCTGTTGTGATTCTAGCATTTGCATTGAGCTTGCAAGGTTACTGGATTCATTCTCTGTGGCTTAAATGAGCATTCTGAGCAATCATCTTGTGTAGAAACTGACATTCCTGCTAGGCCTGCTGGCGCCGGCCGATACAGTTCAGCACTCCAGCCGATATCCTTACTCTGTACCCGCGGACACCTGATCCCTGTCGGCCGCCCGCCGATACAAAGTTTAACACGTACAGCGTGCTGGTCGACTAGAGTAATTAGGGTTTAGTGAAGAATTTCTAGGGTTTAGTTCCACCATTACCGCGCTAGGTCGTCTTGTGTTTGCAAAGTTGTAGTGTCCACGCCTATCGGCCGGCAGCCGATACAGTCATGAAGAGGTCACTGCCTTCGACGTTGGACACTGAACCAATCGGCGCGTTTACAAAGAACGGCGGCTCTGGGCGAGGAAAAGTGGGTAAGGGAGTGGTAGTCGCGTTAACCCACTCCGGATTCTACTATGCCGGACGTGCAGTTATCAATCGTATTGTCTCCCGCGACCCGTATCTCCTCGGTGTCCGGGTTTTGGATGTTGCTGACAATATTGAGATGATCATACCTTACCCAACGGGTGACCTGAAATATCTCAACGATGCTACCGTGCGAGCCTAGAGAGGAGAGCCCAAGAGTAGAGAGCGGGGATTTGGAGAGCCTAGAGCATAGGATCCATCTGAATTTAGAAAATGACTCTAATTTTAGAAAATAAAATGCTATTTTTGGATTTATTACTAATAATAGTAAAATTTGGCACCCTATGACCACTAGACCTATAACCGTGGGTTAGTACTTAGTGTAGTTCAATGTTAAAGGTTTAGGGTAAATGTAGTATTTTTTTAATTTTATTTTTTGTCTAATACATAGTTATAGTAGTCAAATGTATCATGCAAGCTACTACTTCAAGTTTTTGGCGATCAACTTCTCTGTGTGCTTGTGCATACTCGTTGCCTAATGGAACTGAAGATATTTACATATACTTACACTAAACATATTTTTAAAACGGAATACATTTGTATTCCAAGGTACTTAAACATATAACCTCTTATGTACAAGGGGGTTTTTAGAAGGGGTCATGAACGCACATGATTCTCAAACATATTGTAGAGTGCACCCCCCAAGTGTGAATTGTCCTTGCTAAGTTGCAAGTAGGGATGTTTGCCAATTCATCCAAAGTAAGACTCTATAGATATTGTGCAATACAAATAATTATACATATATGGAGTTTTGGAATTTGAAAATCCCAAGGAATCTTAATTCTTAAAGAAATTACTTTGTGAAAAGATAATAGATGTTACTATAGTTTTTTGTTCACATCAGTGAAATAGTTTCAAGTCATCAAACTGTTTAGGGTCACGAGGGTAGTAACTTCTTCAATATGCTGATGTTTTGAAAATCAGTTCAACTATTGGAATTCGTGAAACAACCCTTTGGGTCGAGAGTCATTCTTCACTACTATAATTTCAAACACATCAGGCATACACATCAAAGTCAACAAACAACCGTCGACCCCAAGGGTTGATTTAGGACTAAAGAAATTTCACAAAACTCAGCCCAGTATGTGGGGTCACCAATGAACCCTCGGCCCCGACGATTGTATTTATTCGTCAATTTTTAGAAAGATCAGCCCTTCAATGGGAAGTCAAACAATAAGCATTGGGCCCAAGAGAAGAGCTCCATTGTGGACAAAAAACCTATCAAGGAATTCCATGCTCGCCGCCATCGCAATGTCCAAGTTCTTGGTAGTTGGTGCATTAGCTACTTCGATTGCAATCAATCCAGTGATGGTCTCCAACGATTCTCTGCATTTTCCCTTTGCAAGTGGGTGTCAATGATAACCCAAGTGGATACAAGCACGAGACATTTTGCTAATGTTGAGCATATAATACATTGGCGGTGAGCAAAAGTCTTGACATAACGGGAGCTTCTTGCAAACTTTCCAAACAAGTGAAGAATAATGAGAAGGGTTAAACCGAACATTGAGTGGAATATTAGTTGTACCTGTCCATTCCATCTCATTTGTTTTGGGCATTCTAGCAAATAGTCCCAATCTTCGTTCTTACAACGCAAAGCACCAACACACGTCAACCTTCTAAACTTCAAGCCAAGGTTGTTGTGTATCTTTGACGTTCACTTGTCGTGCGGGACCAAGTCAAAAACTACGTCCCCGTCAAATTGTGGAGGAAAGAACTGCACCTTATGATTCTCTATGCAATCAAAATCTATGTGAGCAAGTTCATTATGAGATTAAAGAACACTTCAGAGCTTTCGCAAACATTGCTAGACACTAGGACAGTCTTCTGAAGTTGGTCAACAAAGACAAACGAAAAAGAGGAAGATGGACTATTGGTCGGGGCAAAAACAACGGATGCTAGAGTTGAAGCAAAGAGAATCGGTTCATTCAAGAGGGGACTTTGACAAAACAAAGATGGGGTTTTCTTCTCAGATTCACTAACCAGTTCAATGATAGGATCTAGAGCCTCACATTTCACATTACGAAGGTTGACCATAATAGCTCTGAGCCATGTAACATACCATTGAGGCTCAAAGAGACTGTAAGGTTTTAGGACATAAAGTCATAAAGGTAGCAACTCTATAGTGGATATATCATCCAAAGGTGCCAAAATCTTAGAAGATGCAGCCACTTGTTGTTGTTTCATCGTGAGGCCGTACACTTTATATTGACCAGGATGTAGGAGCTAATAGTACGCTTTGTCTTCTCTTTACCTTGTCTGCAAAATCCCCTCTTTGATCACCCTAAACTCCTCAGACAAGATCTCTTCCTCAACCATGATGGAGCCCTCAACTAGTCCAAATTGACCGTCTAGAAGATTCAAAGTGACCTATTGACCTTCAACTAGCCACTGTCTCCCATCGATAGAACTAATGGAATTTCCTACCCACTCACAGGGATAGTGCCTCATGAAAAGATAATGATAGCTAGGTAGATGGTAAAGTGAATCATGAAGACCGTAATTACTAAAATGGATATGTGAGAAGAACTGTTGTAAGGCTCATAGAAGAAGGGATTGCACATATCATGATAATTTCCCGTCTCAAAAATATATATACTCAAAGACATTATTGGTAAAAAACAAATACTGGTCGAACTAGGTCTAAGACAAGAAGTGTCAGACAACACACCTCACATACACTTTGAGTATAATTGAAACAAGAATTACGAAGATGGAAAATTTCAGGATTGCTAGAACGTTATCATATGATAAATGAAGGACCGCAATTTACATGTGGAACCCCAAGTACTCGTGATGGTTGGCATCAATCGCTAGAATAGCCACCACAGCCCCGGAAACTCCATTTTAAAACTGCTGTAAAATCAAGGTTTTAGTTGAAACTTCTTGCTTCAATGTGAGGGCTCAAACGTGCCCTCTGCTCCAAGGGCATGTTGTAGGTTCATAGGGTTGCCCGAAGTGCTTGTAGAGATTGGACTCATATGCTCGTGAGGTCGCAATTGCCCCGCGTACCCCCATCCAAAACCGCCCTCAAGCCAAAGTTTAGTTGAAACTTTTGGCTCCAAGTCATGGCTCAAATGTGTTGTAGGTACATGGCATTGCCCAAAGTGCTTGTGAGGGTTCATATCATGCGCTAGCAAGGTCGCTATTGCCCCATGTACTCGCATCCAAAACTGCCCTCAAATCAAGGTTTAGTTGAAACGTTTGGCTACAATGAGAGGGCTCAAACGTGCTGTCGGCCCGGAGGGCTTGTCCTCGGTACATGGGGTTGCCCAAAGTGCTTGTGAGGGTTTGTATCATGCACTCGTCAAGTCGCCATTGCCCTGTGTACTCGCATCCATAAGTGCCATCAAATCAAGGTTTTAGTTGAAACGTTTGGCTACAATGAGAGGGCTCAAATGTGCTCTCGGCCCCAAGGGCTTGTCCTCCGTACATGGGGTTGGCCAAAGTGCTTGTTAGGGTTTGTATCATGCGCTCTTCCGGTCGCCATTGCCCTCGTGTACTCACATCCAAAACTGTGGTCACATCAAGGTTTTAGTTGAAACGTTTGGATACAATGGGCGGGCTCAAATGTGCCCTCGGCCCGGATGGCTTGTCATCGGTACATGGGGTTGCCCAAAGTGCTTGTGAGGGTTTGTATCAGGCGCTTGTCAGGTCGCCATTGCCCCGTGTACTCGCATCCATAAGTACCGTCAAATCAAGGTTTTAGTTGAAACGTTTGGATACAATGGGCGGGCTCAAATGTGCCCTCGGCCCGGATGGCTTGTCGTCGGTGCATGGTGTTGCCTAAAGTGCTTGTGAGGGTTTGTATGATGCGCTCGTGAGGTCGTCCTTGCCCCCTGAACTCGCATCCAAAACTGCCATCAAATCAAGGTTTTAGTTGAAACGTTTGGCAACAATGAGAGGGCTCAAATGTGCCCTCGGCCCGGATGGCTTGTCGTCGGTGCATGGTGTTGCCCAAAGTGCTTGTGAGGGTTTGTATGATGCGCTCGTGAGGTCGTCCTTGCCCCCTGAACTCGCATCCAAAACTGCCATCAAATCAAGGTTTTAGTTGAAGCGTTTGGCTACAATGAGAGGGCTCAATTGTGCCCTCGGCCCGGATGGCTTGTCGTCGGTGCATGGTGTTGCCCAAAGTGCTTGTGAGGGTTTGTATGATGCGCTCGTGAGGTCGCCATTGCCCCCTAAACTCGCATCCAAAACTGCCATCAAATCAAGGTTTTAGTTGAAGCGTTTGGCTACAATGAGAGGGCTCAAATGTGCCCTCGGCCCGGAGGGCTTGTCGTCGGTGCATGGTGTTGCCCAAAGTGCTTGTGAGGGTTTGTATGATGCGCTCGTGAAGTCGCCATTGCCCCCTAAACTCGCATCCAAAATTGCCATCAAATCAAGGTTTTAGTTGAAGCGTTTGGCTACAATGAGAGGGCTCAAATGTGCCCTCGGCCTGGAGGGCTTGTCGTCGGTGCATGGTGTTGCCCAAAGTGCTTGTGAGGGTTTGTATGATGCGCTCGTGAGGTCGCCATTGCCCCCTGAACTCGCATCCAAAACTGCCATCAAATCAAGGTTTTAGTTGAAGCGTTTGGCTACAATGAGAGGGCTCAATTGTGCCCTCGGCCCGTAGGGCTTGTCCTCTGTACATGGGGTTGCCCAAAGTGCTTGTTAGGAATGGTCATTTACAGAAGTTTGGGTGCATCATTGAGTTGGAAACTTGAACGTGAAGCAGAAGCACAAATTTCACAACTCGCTTGTTGCTCTTGGATGCAAACCTTGGGCCCTCCGACATAGCGGTCGGCCCCGACGGCTCACTCATCAGTCCCCAAACCAGAACTCGTGACCCCCAAAATAGCACTCGAGAACCTTCTTCAGACTTTGTTTTTGGAAGTATGCTTTATCATATGTTTTTGGAAAGCTATTGGAAAGGGCGTTTCAACGGTACAAGACTCATTGAGATTGGACAAAAGCTTCATAAGTTATGGTCTATTGAAAGCTTCATAGTTTATAATATCAATTTGACTATTTCAATTGAGAATAACTTTTGAAGTTTTTGTGCAAATTGAATGTGCTATACACCGTTGGAAAGCCCTGCACTTGCAAACCCTGGGCCTTCCCACGTAGCCGTCGGCCTCGACGGCTAACCCATCACTCCCCAAACCAGAACTCGTGACCCCAAAATAGCACTCGAGAACCTTCTTCGGACTTGTTTTTGGAAGTATATCTTGTCATATGTTTTTGGAAAGCTCTTGCAAAGGGCGTTTCAATGGTATAAGACACATTGAGTTTGGACAAAAACTCCATAAGTTATGGCCTATTGAATGTTTCACAGCTTAGAGTATGAGTCTGTCTATTTCAATTGAGCATAACTTTTGAAGTTTATGTCCAAATTCAATGTGCTATCCACCGTTGGAAAGCCCTTGACAAGAGCTTTCCAAAAACATATGACAAGGCATACTTCCAAAAAAAACGTTTGAAGAAGGTTTTCGAGTGCTATTTTGGGCGTCATGAGCTCTGCTTTGGCGAGTGATGGGCGAGCCGTCGGGGCCGACGGCTAGGTGGGAGGGCCCAGGGTTGGCAAGTGAAGGGCTCTTCAACGGTGTATAGCACATTCAGTTTGCACATAAACTTCAAAAGTTATGCTCAATTGAAATAGTCGGATTGATATAAAAAGTTGTGAAGCTTTCAATAGACCATTACTTATGGAGTTTTTGTCCAAACTAAATGTGTCATATGCCGTTGAAACGCCCTTTGCAAGAGTTTTCCAAAAACATATGACATGGCATACTCCCAAAAAAATGTCTGCAGAAGGTTCTCGATGGCTTTTTCGGGCGCATTTGTTTTGAGAATTGAGAAGGTTAGATAGTGGTCTCGGGGCCGAGACCGTTGCTAGGGGGTGCGGGTTCTCGAAAAAAACTTCAAAATTTTTGCTCAATTGAAATAGTCAAACAAATATTTGAAGCTGGGCAGCTGTCAATAGACCATACCTTTGGAGTTTTTGTACAAACTCAATGAGTCTTATACCGTTGAAATGCCCTTTGCAAGAGCTTTCCAAAAACATAAGATAAGGCATACTTTCAAAAAATGTGTGCTAAAGGTTCTCAAAGGCTTTTTGGGGCGCATTTGTTTCGAGAACTGGGAGGGTTAGATAGTGGTCTCTGGGCCGAGACCACTCTCGAGGGGTGCGGGTTTTGGAAACAAGTTGTTGTTTCCATGTCCATCCTCGGTGCCATGATCGCCGTAGGTTCAGCTCTACCATGGTCCCATGGCGCATTTAGTTCAAGAACAGGGAGGGACAGATAGTGGTCTCGGGGCCGAGACCACTCTCTGGGATGCAGAATTTTGGAAACAAGTTGCTGTTTCCATGTCCATACTCAGTACCATGGTGGTCGTGGATCAGCTCTGCCATGGTCCCATTGCGCATTCGGTTCAAGAACATGGAGGGTTAGACAGTGGTCTCGGGGCCAAGACCACTCTCGACGGGTGCGGGTTTTGGAAACAGTTTGTTGTTTCCACGTCAATGTTTGGTGCTATGGTTGCCGTGGGTTCAACTCTGCTATGGTCCCACGATGCATTCGATCCGAGAACAAGGAGGGTCAAACTGTGGTCTTGGGGTTGAGACCACTCTCTAGGGGTGCGGGTTTTGGAAATAGGTTGTTTCCATGTCCATTGTCGGTGCCATGGTCGCCGTGGGTTAAGCTCTGCCATGGTCTGATGGCGCATTCGGTTCCTAAACAGGGAGGGTCAGATAATAGTCTTGGGGTCGAGACGACTCTTGAGGGGTGCGGGTTTTGGTAACAATTTGTTGTTTCTACGTCAATGCTTGGTGCCATGGTTGCTGTGGGTTCAGCTCTACCATGGTCCCATAGCGCATTCGGTCCGAGAAGAGGGAGGATCAAATAGTGGTCTCGACTCTCGAGGCCCAGACGACTCTTGAGGGGTGCAGGTTTCAGAAACAGGTTGTTGTTTCCATGTCAATCCTTGGTGCCATAGTCGCTGTGGGTTGAGCTCTGCCATGGTCCCATGGCGCATTCGGTTCAAGAACAAAATGGGACAGATAGTGGTCTCAGGGCCGAGACCACTATCATGGGGTGCGGCTTTTGGCAGCAGTTTGTTGTTTCCATGTCAATGCTTGGTGCCAGGGTCGCTATGGGGTCATCAATACCATGGATCCATGGCGCATTTGGTTCGAGAAATGGGAGGGTCAGATAGTAGTCTCCTTGGTTGCCTCTGGATCTTGAATGTGCTTTCATATGAGTCTTTGACTCCTTGATTGCCTTTCGATCCTTAGTGCAATGGTTCCAATGTGCATTTGGTTTGAGTCTTGGGGGGGTCAGGTAGTGGTCTCAGGGCCGAGACCACTGTAGAGGGGTGCAGGATTTGGAATGAGGTTGGTGTTTTCATGTGATTCCTCAGCCTCTTGGTCACCATGGGATCTTCTTTGCCATGGTTCCATGGCGCATTTGGTTCGAGTCTTGGGAGGGTCGGTTAGTGGTCTTAGGGCCGAGACCACTGTGAAGGATGCAGGATTTGAAATGAGGTTGGTGTTTTGATGTGACTAAAACCGCTCCTTGGTTGCCTTTGGATCGTCAGTGCCATGGTTCTACGGCGCATTTGGTTCAGGTCTTGGGACAATCAGTTAGTCATCTCGGGCCCGAGACGGTGACTGTAGAGGGGTGCATGGTTTGGACTTTGGAATGAGGTTGGTGTTTTCATGTGACTCTGCCGCTCCTTGGTTGACCCTAGATCCTTTGCCCCATGGTTCCAGGGCGCATTTGGTTTGAGTCCAAGGAAGGTCAATCAGTGGTCTCAGGGGTGAGGGCTATGTGGGAGGGCCTAGGGTTTGGACATAAACTTCAAAAGTTATGCTCAATTGAAATAGTTAGACTCATATTTTAAGTTGCGAAGCTTTCAACATACCATAATGTTTGGAGTTTTTGTCCAAAGTCAATGAGTCTTATGCTGTTAAAATGCCCTTCGCAAGAGCTTTCCAAAAACATATGTCAAGACATCTTCCAAAAAAATGTCTGACAAAGGTCTTCAATTTGAATTGAATCCCATGACTGGTCCGGATGTTCGTCCAGCCACACACTGTTGCTTGGTTCCGGGATGTCTTGGCGAGCACAAGCTCTGATGGAGAGTTTACAGTGTACTTCCAAAAACGTGCCTATGGCCGGTGGTGTGTTGTGCCTACGGAAGTGCGCGAGATAGCGCGCAATGTACGCGGACAGGAAGGGCCCCACCAGACTTGAGTAATTGTCTTTGGTCCGGTAACCCCGCAGTTGGATTCTGAAGCTCTGGTCTACAATCAGGCCCCAATTCATCTTTTCAACTTGGTAGGCCAAGAGAATTACCTAAAGTGGTCAGGCGCTACAGAATTGCAGTCATTCCGGAATAAGATATGGCTGAGTATGCCCCGTATGTGCAAAAACCAGGGTTCTAGCTGAACTGTGCCGCCAAAGTGAAATACATCGTATCTCCTCTTTACTAGTGTGTCCCCTACAAATAAACTCAAATCCGGCTCTGGGTGTCGACAGGATTCGTTCTAACTGACAACGTCCGTGCCATCTCACCCAAAAAACGTATGCAAGTAACAAGGTGTATATTGGACTAGAATACCTTCTACCATGCCGAACGGGTGTTCTTCAAGTTTGTCTCTTTGCCACATGGAATCGATGAACTCCTGGCAGTGTGCGATGTTGATCTCAGCTTTCATCTGCTCCCAGTACCGCGTCAAGTTTGTCTTGTCGCATCAAATATTGTCAACATATTTCTTCGACTCCGAGATCTCGCGCGGACCGTAAAAAGGGCCGGGCTCTTGCGCTTCTTTGAAGATGATGCCATGGCTCCAAGTTTAAACTCTGGAGATCTGGAAAATAGGGACTGTGCAGGGACAGCGCGAGAGAGATGAGTGAGGGAAGAAGATGAACGGGAATCGTGAGTTTGATTAAAGGCGAATTTAAGACCGTGTAAAACTAAAAAGTAGAAGGATCAAAAGACAAGGAAAACTGGGATTGCAATGGAAGAATTGGAGAACTTGAGACAAGAGGGGCGTTGGAGGTTCTTAAATGCAACTGGTTTTGGAATGTGTTGGCAGTGAATGTGGAATTGATGAACGTCCACTTAAACCTAGACATGGATTTGGCGGTCTTGGCAGCCTTGGCAAACATGAGTGGACAGGAGCTTTTAGTGGCGGCGGAGGCCGATTGCTGCGAGTTCTAATGGGACTTACTGCTGCCCAATTACCATCATGTCCTTGGCTACCGTGATGTGTTAGGAGCACTAGGGTAGCTTGGATGTCATTTACATGGACTTCTGGGCTTAGGCGGCAGGGAGATGTTTGGTCTAGCTTGGTGTGACTGGTGTTGGCTAGATAGTGGTTCAGGGTCACTATTCCTGGATGCCATAGCTCCAAGTTCCTATGGTGAACATCCTTCAAACTAAGTGTTGGGAAGGCAATCGCAGATGCTGCATCATATTCTACAGCATGATATCTCTACTACACACACTCCATGTTAATTCCATGTTACATTACTGCCCAAATACACTACAAATCCAATAAATATTGATCCCACGGTTATAGGTCCTTTTCAAAAAAACTCAAAAAAAATTGAAAATTTTCTAGACTCTAAGGCTCTCAGGCTCTCAGGCTCTCTTCTCTAGGCTCACATCCTAGCATTCCCGGAAATATCTCAGTCAATGTGCTGGGAGAAATATCGTGTGGGAGGAGCGATACGTGAATCCATATTTTTCTGAGAATGATACTGCTCCCACGCCTGTCGGCTGGCAGCCGACACTGGACGCTAGAGAGGAGAAGCCCATCGACCAGTTCCTTACTCTCACGGTGAACATGGAGGTAGCTCTTTTGCACAGTGACGGAGGTGACCATCATTGTGCTGGAGTGGGAGTCATTGTGGAGTGTTCTCCTAAGGGATCGTGGGAAGGATTCCATGTTCCTCATAGCTTTTTCGTCATCGTTCGACTCATGACGGTGAAGAAGGATTTGACAAGCTTGCCGGCATACTGCGAGAACTCAGATCATACTTCCCTTGGAGAGTGCCTCGGATATAGAGTCCTTTGGAGCGGTTACAAGGTCCGGCTGCTGGATCCATCCACTGCAGACGATCATCCTATCGGCTGGCAGCCGACACTGCCTACACTGAAGAGAGTGAAGGTGGAGGTAGACGGCAATGGATCTCCAATAATCGAAGGTTGTGGTAGCACTGGGAATGCACAGTCTGGTATCGGGATCATGGAGTCCGAGCGCAGCGATGATGGTGGCTCGCAGACAGATGTTCATTCAACCCCACTCCACCACAGCGTCGATCCGAGCAATGGCACTCAAAGTGATAGCTTAGGAGACGGAACTACTCCCGTCGCCTCCTTCTCAACTGAGTGCAACGAAGCGGGTTCAGATTCGGGTCTACCATATCCTGATTGGCCCCTCTGGAGAAATAAGTACTGCAAGCTTCTGAACGAGGATTTCTCCATGTTTGGAAGGGCAATGATACAAGTCTGTCTTCCAGATGAGGCGTGCGATGAGAATGTTCTTGGCGATACAGATGTTGGTGTAATGTTCGTGTCCGAGCATGAATCTCTGCAAATGACGACAATGCGTTGGTCGTTATCTCGCACCAGACTCGAGGGTGGTCGACTTCTATCTGACATTGTAACGCTCTGCTCCGAGGCTGCTCAGACGGAAACTACGGACTGTGCAAGGCTTCAAGGTATTCCTCGAAATCCCTACAGGTCTCTTCGTCGAAAAATCTTATCAAGAGCTGAGCCCCATGTATCCAAGCTGAAATTCAAGACTTCGGAGGATGAGGTTCGGAAGGTTAGTTCGTAGAGGTGTTGCAAGTATCGGTGCTGTCAGACGTTTCCATGGGAATCCACTAGGATTCTCCGTCGGAAGTTCTACGCTTGCTCATTTGAGATCAGGAGAGAGACTGCTTATGCTGTCCAAAGGCAGCTTCATGTTCGTGCTCCCGAGGGAAGGAGATTCATTACCCTTGAAGCAGTTGACGTCTGCGAGAACGCATGGTACATTATTCACGGAGTCTCAAGATCTGCTTACCACGTCTATAAGGCTGCAGCTGTGGGAGGATGCGTCAGTGGGTCGCATGGAAATTCAGGATCACGTCGTCCTCGTCTCCACACTATTCAGGCCCGAGCAACCCTGCAGAAAATCATTGATGAAAATGCTGACCAGATGCCTAACGAGTTCAGGCTTGTTGGAAATAAGCGTGCGGATAATCTGAAAGTTGTCCCCTCCGCAATGAATTGGGACCATATGCGTGAGCAAGTGAACCAAGTACGTCTCTGTCCCCATATCTCCCAGCTCATTCTCGTGTTGTTTGCTTTTGTCTGTCGGCTGCCGGCCGACACAACTATCCCGATCTAAGTCTTCGCTGGGTCTAGGCACTTCGCCAGGTCCGTTGGGCAAGCAATCATTGCATTGTGTGCTTGTGCTTTCCGACAATGGGCGTGTCGGCCGGCAGCCGATACATTATTCGCTCTCCTGCATATTGATTCGATATCAGAGCTTGTCGGCTGGCGGCCGATAGATTTCTCTTGCCTTCGCTCTAACACTCTCTCTTGCATCCGGCTATCAGTTCAATGAGAAGTGTAATCACAAACCTGTCTCGCAATCATCTATGAGTGTGCTGCGAAAGAGCCATTTCAGAAATGTCGAAGTGAAGGCTGTTGGGAGCAACTTCTCGAAGTGCACTGAGTGTGACTTCCTTGTTGAGTGCATCGCAAAATATCCGAGAGGATGTGACGAGTGGCAGGCATTAGTCGATGACAGAGAGCGCCATCTTAATTACCAACGAGCTTGCCGAAACATATATGCGGGTTGGAGTGCTCTGTCCGTGCAGAATCCGTCTGAGTTTCTATGTATTATCCATGATAAGATGGATACGACTAAGACAGCCATTCCCAGAATGCAGAGAATCACAAAGGCCACGGCGGGTCTTGGTCAGATTCCGATTTCCTGTACAGGGATGTTGACTCATGGCCACGGCGATGGTGCGTATGCGCACTATTCTACAGCACTGTGGCCAGGCGATTCCAATTTCACAATTTCCTCCTTGTGTCGTGTCTTGCGAGCGCTGGAGAGGCCACCAGTTCGTGAATCCCGGGAGTTGTTTCCCACGCCACCACTGAACAGCTTCTTTCAGGCTCTCTTGCATGGCAAGTCCAGATGCCTATCCTCTATTCCGCCCGCTACTGGAATATGTACAAGTCCTCCTCTCCCTAGTCGCCCGGCGGTGCCTCTTCCTAAGAAGCTCTTCTTGCAACTCGATAACTCTGCCAAGGACAACAAGAACAGATTTGTAATGGCCTTCTGCTCTTTGCTAACTGCAAGACGCATATTCAAGGAAGTCACTATTGGATTCTTGATTGTTGGTCACACTCATGAGGACATTGATGCACATTTCAGTTACTTGTCCAAGCTTATCAAGAGGAAGAACACCTATGTTGTAGCAGATCTCATGAAGGCATTCTTGGACTCGCAAAAGACGGTTGCCTTCATTCCCCAGTTCGTTCAAGAGGTAGCGGATTTCAAATCATACGTTAAAGACTACCACCATGACGGTGTCAACAAGATCGTTGGATTGGGCGATATGCACCTCTTCAAGTTTTTTGTCGAGGAGGACGGAGATGATAGAGGTTGGCCAGTGATGAGATACAAGAAACAAGCAACTGATTCATCATGGCTCCCACCGGGGCTTGCAGTCAAGATGTGGACGGCTGATTTCCATGGAAGACCTCGTCTTCCAACGGGAGATCCACACCCTGTTCCATTTAAGCCATTGTGGGGAGTTACGGAGGTTAATCCGAGGAAATTGAATTCCGAGAAGGAGCATGCCCGGGCTATTGAATGCACAGAGAAGCAGGGATTTATCAAGAATGGAATCTCTAAGTATATCGACTTTTGGAAAGCCGGTATGGCCCGCAACAGAAGATACTCTGAGGAGATGGCGGGATGTGTTTCTTACTGGGAGCGAATCTACTCGGAGATCAATTCTCCGTTGCCCACCGCGCCTGCAGCACTTGCGGAGGGATTCTGGCCGGTATCAGATTGGACTCGTGATCATGTTCGTGCATTCACGGACCACGGATCTAGTCCAACTAATCCCGAAGACACTACGCCCGAGGACGATGTTGATCCTATTCTATATTGTGGTCCGGCAAAGGGGAGACCAAGGTTGACGTTCAATCCATACCGAGACGAGCTGCTTGGGGACTTTGTTCTGTGTCGGCCAAGCGATGACCATTACCTTCCTGTTTGGCTTGGTCGGGTGCTAGAGTGCGTCGACCTTACTCCAGGCCCCAGATACGGTAACTTTCAAGTAGAATGGTGGATCCCTTTGAGATCAAAGAAGGAGGGGAACAAGGTTGTCGCTAGGGAGTGTTGGACACGTCGTTGGCAGAAGGAGCAATGTCTTCCTCAAGTTGTGAACGCTAGCATTGTCTTGTTTTCACATAGAATGCCCTCGCATGCCAAGAGAGGACCACCTGCTACCCATCTAATTCCAGAGGCGTCCGTATCAGCTGCATTGGCGAATCTTCAGGCCGCTGGTGCTGTGATGGATCAGGACATTGACGATGATGCGGACGACTAGGTGCCCCTGTCGGCCGGCAGCCGATAGCCGTGTAACCTATACGGGGATTGCAGCCATGGCGTGCTCGCCTATCGGCCGGCAGCCGATACGCTTGTGACATATCGATCCGGCTGGACGTTCAGCCACGGTGTTCGAGCCATTTGTGGAGTAGACTCTTTAGAGGATCTATGTGTTGGACTATCTATCGGATGCCGGCCGATACCCCTTTAAGTAATGCACGGCATTGCCTTGGAGTTCATTTTCTCCTTTATCATTTTCTGTGGCCAAGTTGTCTTGAGATTTGTACAGGACAACGTTTACTTTGGCTGGAGACAATATTTGGAGACTGCATGCGTCGTAATGGATTTAGACGATGACGATGATGCACTGATACCAACTACCGAGTGTCGGCCGCCGGCCGATACATCATGCCACGTTCTGTGCTTTGTCGACCTTCTGCCCCTTCAACCTCAATATAGTAACCTACCTCTGTTTTCGGATTGCCTTGCCACTCACTGAGGTTTCTCTAATCTGAATTTCAGTGGAACGTTTTGAGATTTGTATTGTGTGAATTTTGTCTTGCTTTATCTCTGTCGTTGACTTATCATCAATGCCATTTAGATTATTTGTTGATTAATTGTAATTGATGTCCTCTAAACAATCAGAAGAAGTGCATTATTCGATTATTTTAATCATCTAGTTTCCCGCATATCCTATATATTATGTATACAATTTATCTCGAAGAACTTTGGGATTTCATACGTCATTCCAAAATGTACAGTTGTACTTGAATTTGAATAAAATAGTAGCCCAATATTGTTCACTAATATTAACCTTGTCTTTTAGCCAGTCTTCCCAGAGTCAAAGATGATTTTTTATTTTTTTTATTTACTCTCACTTGTGGATACGTAGTACTGAGTTTTCTTATGTATAATTGTCTATCATGACTTTTGGGATTTTGATCTGCTATTGAATACAATCGGGGTCCATTATTAGCCGTCTTTGTGAAGGCATGCAATTGAGAGGGCTACGTACGTAGCCTACTGTAGGGTAATCTACGTACTCTGTGTAGAATGGCGGTTCACATGACAGTGCAATTCATTTGAAGTGTGAGCTACTCTTTTCCTTCATTTTTATATCTGGATGTGTGAGCTGCTTCTCCTTTACCATTCACTGCATTCCCTTCCTCAGTCACCTCCCTTGCTTCTGTTGTCTATCATCTGGCCTCCTCCATATCATTGCATTGTCTGAATAGCCATCTTCATGGACTCTAGACTCCCTCCCCAAGCTGAGCCACCTCTCCCTCCTCATCCAGGGACTCGGGGTGCATTGACTGGATACCTCTGGTTCGTCTACAATTCTGATGCAATTGATCGTCTTCCTCCTCATCCATTGTTGCATGGGCTTGTTAGTGGCGAGCCCTGGAACTGGAACTACAGCTATACTGTAGAGATGGCACGTCTGGAGGCTCATTCTGACATTGCATGGGATGATGTTTCTGACCTTGTGAATCATCCATCCTTAGATATGCTTCGGGCCGTTCCCGTGATATACCAGGCTTGCGGGTGCGTGCTCCTTGATTTCTGCGATTGCTCTTGGACGTCAGCGCCTGAAAGCACAAGGAACGAAGTCATTGAGATATCATCGGATACATCTCTCTACATCACGGGGCAAAACGATGAGGCAGGAGCTTTGGATACCGCATCGGTGGGGAGCAACCGCCAAGCTTAGAATTCACACTGCCAGCACCTCCCGGATTACTCGTCTTGCGTTTCATTTTGGGTTTTGGGATGGCGCGTGCAAGACTATTGCCCTGCTCATACCAGTATTTCGGCACCAAGGATTTTTAATTTTGTTGTTCTGAAGTAGTGCATGTTTTTTGTTGCCCACCTTGGTGGCCTTTGCTCACTAGTTATGAGCATATACGTTTGTTTTTTGAATATACAGTTATACTGCTGATGTCGGCTGCCAGCCGATACCTCTAGTTTTGTATAGGCACTACCTCGAACATATTTCGTTTCGCGGATGATTTTGAGATTTTAGCAGCTACCTTTTGGCCATTTTTGTGTTCTTTTCTCACCGGTCAAGAGCATGTACATTTGATATATCAATATTTTGTAATACTACCGATGTCGGCCGTCAGCCGATACCTCTAGCCTACTTGTTATGTTTCGGCTTTGTTCTTTGCCTTTTGTTCTCATATCTGTATCTCGTATCGGCTGCCGGCCGATACTTGTTTCGCAGTCTTTATACTCTGGTCGTTGCTGATCATGTACTCCGTCATATTTGATTTGGGCTGTGCTGCTTCTGGAGTTCTACAGACATCAATTTATTCTCTGTGGGAATCTCCTTTTCCAAATGAATTTTAATTGTATGATTGGTGTGGCCTGTGTTTGCATTCTTGTATTCCTTGGATTGGATTTTATTGGAGTGATCTCTTTCCCATTGTTTACTGTTTTAGGGTCTAGGGTGTTAGGGTTTAGGGTTTAGGGTCTAGGTTAATTTAGTAATAATTGTGTCGTAGGCCGGCCGACTCTTTTCTTTGACTTGTTTGCCTTAGTTTTCTCTACATTAATTGTTTGTATAGGGTTTAGGGTTTAGGGTTTAGGGTATAGGTTAATTTAGTAATAATTGTGTCGTAGGCCGGCCGACACTTTTCTTTGTCTTGTTTGCCTTAGTTTTCTCTACATTAGTTGTTTGTTTAGGGTTTAGGATTTAGGATATAGGTTAATTTAGTAATAATTGTGTCGTAGGCCCTTCGACTCTTTACTTTCACTTGTTTGCCTTACTTTTCTGTACATTAAATGTTTTAATGGACTTGGTTTCTATGGACAATGTGTTGGCTATGGACAATGTGTTGGCGGGCCACCGATACATTCGGTGAATGTGTTCATAATTTCTTCATATTCAAGTGTTTTCCAATTTTTGCTTCCTCATTTTGGGCTTTATCTACAATTTTTGGACATATTTCACCGTCATAAATTGTATGAATTTGTCCATAATTAGCACAATTGTCCATAATTAGTTAAATATAAGTTATAATTGCCATAGTTGCATATAAGTGTATAGTCTATTTCCTTTGTTTATGGTTCTTTGCAAACCACAAATCAATACATGTTCATTCTTTTGTTGTAGCAATAATTTTATATTTCAACTTCGTCTTTTTTAAACTGTTTCTTTTCTAATTGTGTTTACATTGACGGATACCCATAATTAGAAATCCAATGAGAACAAAGAGTTCTCAAACATGAGATCTTACGTTCCCAAAACCCTTCATAACATTGCTTAATGATAAACGATGTTTTTTTAGCAACAACCCCTTTAGCCTTTAATTAAAACGCACATGACTCGGCACATGAAGCCTTTTGCTGCTCTATAGTATATTATGTATTTGGTGGTGTTTGACCAAAATAATAATGACCAAACATTTTTTAGCATAAAGAAAAATTGATAATCATGATACTATGTATTTAACAATATATTACAATTTATATAATAAACCACAATTAGGCAATTATAAGGCTAAATACAAATTTTAGAAAGGGACCCAAGGACCTTTTAAGGGTTAAGGCTTGCAACATTTTTCATACCGCATGTTGTTGTAGTGACATAGTGTAATTGGGTAAAGCATTCATATTGAGTCCACTACTGTGACAATTTTTTTAGCGTGCAGCCACATAAGGTTTTTCAACTCATGTAGTGTTCACTTCCAAATCTCGGCCATGATATTCTGTCAAGGAATTACAATTAGCATTGGGAATAAGGGATTCTTTTAGATATCTCAAAGTTAAGAGTAGGAGAGCAGTGTTTGGGTGAACCTAATTATTCAATTTTTATGATATTATAAAGTCATTCCATCAATGTACAGTACTACATGAGGGAAAGGGTGTGATTTCTAAAGGACTTAAGAATCTTATGCGCATAAACCTTGTCAATAAAGGTTGTTGATTATATTTGGCTCTCACACAAGAGAATGGTATTGAAGTATTGAACATGATATGTTGCATTGTACATGCATGGTGGATCTTCTTAGATAAGCATGACACTTAGTACATGAAGCCAACTACACTATTAAGTGGTTTTTAGGGGATCCATACTAATTTATCAATTTTTTACACAATGATTGTTTGTATTTATATTTTAAAGAATTGTAGGTTTATGTACAGTTGTGTGGACTGCATAGTCATCTCAATAATTATTGCCTTTACATTTTCTTACATACTCCCACACTCCCCTCCGTAGCAGAGTAAGTGACCTTGGCAAACAGAGATGCAAGAACGTGCCACAAATCCATTGTTGCAATTACAACACAATTGCAAGGCAAGAAGCAGCATCCTTGGAATGGAATTGGAATGGAATGATCTGTTGGCCACTTTGGAAAGGCTTGCTTTGGGCGCAAAACAAGATTTGCAAGGCGAGCGATGCGCACTCTCTCTTGTGCCGCTAAGAGATTGTCCGCTGCCTCTTTCACCTTTCTCTCCAATGTTGGGAGCTCTTCTTTTTCCACTTTCTTCAACACCAACTCCGTGGCTTTTAGCTTGTCGCTCAGGTCCTTCATCTTGCCCAAGAGAATACGAGCTTCTTCTGTCTTCCGATCTGCCTCAACGTCTTTGCCTTGTTGCTTCAAAGATTTGGCAGCAAAATTTACGGTAGCCTATTGCTCACCCAACGGATCTTCTTGGGAGCTGAGGATAGCAAATGATTGTGATAATTCTTCAATGCGTTGGACAATCTTGGTGTGCTCTTCCTCAACCAAGACGTGCTTCTCGGAGCAAATGCACAGCTCTTCCATAGCAGCCACTGAGTTTTTGGTTGGGCTGGCTTTAGGGGAAACACCGCCAGCATTTCGAGCATGCTTTGCAATTAGACAACAAAGACCTTGAACTTGCCAATAAATTGCTATTGGTCCCAATTTGGGGAGATTGTGAACTGACCTTTCTACCCATGCATGTCGACGCTTAGCTACATCTGCTGCCCAATTCACGTCCTTCTTGTGCACAAATATGGGAAAACAAGCTCCTAGATACTTCATGAAGAAAACATCGTTGTCTGGCCGTCCTCCGTACACATGTGGGAAGTGGTCGGTGAACGAGGCCGCTTGTTATGGGTCCACGCAATTTGTGATGGGGAAGCGGTGTTTGTCGCGACTAGCTGGTTTCCATTTCGCATCCACCTCTTCCTCAATTACGTCTGTCTCCGCAAGCGCCTTATCAACATCACACCCTGCATTGCAAAGACTAACAATCTTGTGGAAGAAATCAGCAGAGTAAACAGCATCGCGACCCCGCAACATTGAAGCTGCTTCATGCATCTTTGCGCGTAGCTGCTTCGGAACACCGTCTGGAGGAATTGGCTCTCTAAACTCTCCTTCACCTTTGTCTGGATCCTTAGGAAGAAGAAACTCGTTCGTTTCTTCGACCTGCCGATCAAGGCGCCACCCCTCCGTGCTTTGGCTGGCACCACCCTCTGCCATAGCGTCAGCGCCATTCTCGCGCTCAAATTGCTCCATGCACGCCGCACTCTTCTTCTACGTGGTCGGGCATAGCTGCTTGCGCTTGTCACCCATTGCCTCAGCCTCACACTCTACCTGCATGCAACGCAAATCACTCTAAAAACTCCTTCTGAATTTCTACAAGCTTGTGGGTCCTTCTACACTGCACAATGCACACACACAAGTCGGACACAAGAAGAGATAGAACTACGAGTTGTAAGAAAAAAACGCTAAGGCACAATATGCACAAAGATGCTGGAGAGAGTGCAGTGGCAGCTACTGATCATGTGGAGAATTTGCCCAAGATAATATGGAATGCCGATGCTAGACAGAATGGCAGTGGAAGACAATGAGAGAGACATTGAATGCCACCACTAGCCACTTGTAGTTGTGCGTGACTGCCGCTTAGGCTTGGGTTGAGGGGCAGCATCCGTATTAGCTCTAGACCCAATCAGACTTGGTACTGGGTATAGAAACGAGCATCGGGGCATGGAAATAGGGTCGTTACTAGGCATGGAACCGAGCATAGAAATAGGATTGGTATTGGGCTTGGTATGAGGCATGGAACTAGGCTTGGTATGAGGCGTGGAACTAGGCATAAAAGTAGGCTTGGAACTAAGCTTGGACTTAGATGGGACGTGTTGAAGGTGGAATTGCAATAAAGTGGCCAACAAATCATATATATTGATATATCATTCAATTTCAATGAATGGATTTAAAACAATAATTATGTTTTATTATTTATTTGTGATTGGTGGAAAAGTCCAATATATCTTAGAAGGGCCTACAATTTGATAGTGTTATTTTGCCCTACTTTAGAAAATCGTCTTTTGAAGGCCTCATTTCTAAACAACTGTTAGCAACTAATTTTGGATGGTTGCATTCTTATGAGATCAAATTAATAAAATTAATATTACTGAACATAATTTTGAGTAATACCATATATACACATAAGTTAGGACCTTGTCTCAATTCAAAACAAAATCTAAACGAACCTTCTATGAATGCTATAGCGGTTCAAATACCAGACAACTACAATCTTTTCTATATACTGAACTAGAGGCACAACACATATCCCTTCTATGAAACTTCTCAAAAATAAGCTAAAAATACGAGAAACCTCCATTAAAAATAGTTTTAAGAAAATTAATACAATAGCTATACAATATGTTGCATCAATTCTACTACATAAAAGAAAACTAGAAAATAACTAACCAATACCGACAAATCTAAACCGCCTTCAAAACATACTAATACACTTAGCAAATATATTCAAACTATATATATATATATATATATATATATATATATATATATATATATATACATATATATATACATATATATACATATATATACTTATATACTTATAATAATATTAACTATAAAAATTTACTCAACCTAAATTCACCTTAGTATCATTTGCTAAGTTCTTTCAGTGTGTTTTTCAAGGTTCCTGGTCCCTACAGTGTCTATACCCAAAAGGGGAGTGAGTAGTTTTGTCATAATGGCCTTTTGTCTAGAAGGCATTGGGTCATTAACATTAGAATAGACACATATTCACGCCAACCTCGTAGAGGCTCGTAGTTCCTATCTATCTATCTATCTATTTGTATATTGAACAATGTCATTTATATAAACCCTATATGCCAATTTAGGGTAACGTAAATAAACATGTTTATATATAAAGCAATTGTATAGTCTATAAAAGAGTATACAATCACGTGTGTATTCAGTATTGGCACTCTTTCTTATCCAAACATTTCCACAGTCATTTAAAATACCTAGTTACAATGTTGTTTTGGCCCACTCTTAAAAGATTACAATCCAACAACTTGTTTTTACCTATGTTTGTCTGGTTTAGGTTTGATTAGCTTGGGATATTTATACAGTTTAACGCTATTACTAGTAGTATCTTGATTTTAGTATAGAGAATTGTAAAATAATATCACTAAAGACACTATGGTTTGTACACCCCAAGCCTACGATGTAAAGAGTTATGAACACGCAATTCGCTATTTACGCACTTGGCCATATAATCATGCACTTGGCCCTTGGGCGCAATAAAAAATTTGTCTAAAAAATTCTCTAAAAAATTTCAATTTTTGTCTTTCTACAATCACTTACATTGTAAACAAACAATTCTTTTATTTATTTTTTATACGTATCTTTATCTTTTCTTTTACCTTTTCTTTTATCTTTTCTTTTATCTTGTTTTCTTTCGTGTCTTCTTTCTTGTCTCCATCTTGTTTTCCTTCTTGTCTTCTTTCTTGTCTCCATCTTGTTTTCTTTCTTGTCTTCTTCTTTTTCTTCTATATTTCTTCATTTCTTACTTTTCATTTTTTTTCCTTCTTGTGGCAGCCGCAAGTCCTACACTCACAACAAAGAAAAAAAAAAAAAAAAAAAAAAAACTTTTTTTTTTTTTTTTTTTTTTTTTTTTTTTTTTTTTTTTTTTTTTTTTCCGGTTTTCTTCTTCTTTGTATAGGGTTCAGCCATTGTGGTGCTGAACCCTAAAATAAATTTTAAAAAATTGATTTTCTTTTAGGGTTCAGCCGCCGGCTGAACCCTAATCGGCAGCCAAAAAAAAAAAAAAAAATAGTTTTTTTTTTTTTTTGGCTGTGCCGGCGTTTAGGGTTCAGCTAGAGGCTGAGCCCTAAAAATTATTTTTTATTTTTTATTTTTTATTTTTAGGGCTCAGCGCCACAATGGCTCAACCCTAAACAAAGAAGAAAACCCAAAAAAAAAAAAAAAAAAAAAAACTATTTTTTTATTTTATTTTATTTTTTTGGTTTTTTTCCTCCTTTGTTGTGAATGTGGGACTTGCTGCTGCAACAAGAAGAAAAGAAGTGAAAAGTAAGAAATGAAGAAAAATAGAACAGAAAGAAGAAGACAAGAAGGAAGACAAGAAGGAAAACAAGAAGGAAAACAAGATGGAGACAAAAAAGAAAACAAGATAAAAGAAAAGATAAAAGATAAGGATAAAAATTTAATAAAAGAATTGTTTGTTTACAATGTAAGTGATCGTAGAAAGACAAAAATAAAAAAAATTTAGAGAATTTTTTAAACAAATTTTTTTAAGCCAAATTTGCTCGTGAAATGAGCGCACTTGGCCAAGTGCATAAATTGGGAATTGCGTGTTTATGGCCCCTAAATGTCCTCACGCTCTCTAGAATTTGGTAGTTTTGTAGAGATGCACTATAAAATGCAACTAAGAGGGATATATCCAACAAAATGTATAAATACAACTTGTACATATTGAATTTAATATCTTTTCTATAAAGTTTGATCTATGATTGCAAAGACCAATAGTTTTTGTATAAATTTTGAAACATAAAATTCAAAATTGTCCAGAGCTTGTAGCAACCGATAGAATCCAACGTCCTCATAAACCTTGAACAAATATTTACCTTGGTTTTGGGGTTTGATGTTTAGGATGTAGGGTGTAGGGTTTAGGGTTTAGGGTTTGGCTTTCTGTTTGTATCAAGCAATACAAAGAAACATGGGGGAACCAAACACTGGCAAGCAATGATGGGATGTGACTGAGCCATCTGAACTCGGGGGGTTCACTGGCGAAAATTTTAGAAACAACGTGCGATAAAAAATAGGGTCCAATATATTCATTGTAGATAAATTTTGTAAAAAATGTACATGTAAAATAGGGGATTTTTAAAAAGTGAAACATGTTTACATGTAAAATACCATCACCTTATAATATTTTTTGCTAAATTTTTTTGCTAAAATAACCCCCCAAATAAATAGGTCATTATCGCACGTGTATACAAAATATACAAGGGAGTGCCCCCCCCCCCCCCCCCCCGCGAGCATCTGAATGATGTTTATCCGTGTAGACCATACCCTGTCATGTTCTTTGGAGCATTGAGCCCTCGGGGAGTTCACTAGACATGAATATATGTATACACGTGCGTGACAAAGGTATTTATTCAAGGGGTATTTAATTATCCATTCTTAATTGTTTGTACCGTATTATTATATAATTTGCTAATTTCTTGTTTTTTAAATGACCCTATAATTATTTTTAAATTTTATGAAGCTCTAATTTAAAACTAGGTATGTTCATTATAATTATTTGATTTTGCTCTAAAGGGTTCAGGAGGATTCAAAGTACTAAGTCACCAAAATCCAAAGCACAGCAAGGTCTTACATTAAGAGTGTTCATAAAGATTTTCAAACAACAAAACCAGCCCATGTTCCTCAATCAACTTACACGCACAATTAAATACAACGGTACTGAGTGTCAAAAACAAAAACAAAAAACACACCAACAATAAAACAAGCAAACCTGACCATTGAACGCCGACACTGAACTTGCAAACCCCACCTCTCAAAACAGTGACGAAAAATCTCTCGAAACCTAATCCTCCAACAACTTTCTTCCCCAATTTTTCCTAAACCCTAACCCTTCATATGCCCTCATCGATATTTTATTCTATTTTTCCAACAAAATTGACATAGTTTTTTCATCTAAATCTTCCCGCTTTTGAACACATAGGACACCCTAATTCCAAAACAAACCTAGGATCCTTAACTCCTACTGTATATTTTTACAAATATTTAAAAAATATGCGTTGTTTATATCAAGCCTATATTATTTATAATACACATTTTATCATACATACTCACCTATATTACTTCTAAGAAAATTCTAAGTTTTTCCTTTTGTAAATATGAATTATCCTATATTTTCCCGCACGTTGTTTTCTAATATTATCGCAGTGAACTCCCCAAGTTATGAATATAATATGTGTGCTAGGGACAAATAGCACTTGACATGCCTTTTATAATATTATTAGTTGAATTGATATCATAGCCAATTCCTCACATAAATATGTTCTACCAATTAAGCAATGTGTGGAACCCAAGTGATGTCGTGATGTACTTATCTCGGTACTTATAAGACTGGTGAATTCTTCACACTATCAAATATCAACAAGGTGATTTCTCCAAGGTAAGTCCCTTTAATTTTTTGGTCTTCTTAAAACCCCTATTCAATGTAGCTAAAACCTTGAATCCAAAGGTACCAAGCAGTTTGACGAAGGGCTACCTGAGAATCCTTTATATTGTAGCCTATGATGTCTTGGATAAAGTCTAGTGGGTTTACTATAAATTTTGTTTACTAACTTTTGTTTTTCCATTTGTTTGTTTTTTCATAATTTGTTATTATATTCTTTCGATCCTACTCTAGATAGATAAGAACTTGGTCCTATTTCAAGGTTGGCCTGAATAGTGTATGTTTGTTTTGACAATGAATTAGTGCCCACCGGACAAAGAGCCTTTGGTGCAAGACTAAGTTTCCTTCTTTTGAAAGTAAACACTCTAGCAACTACTAACCACAAACCAAAAGTAACTCAAAACCAAAAGTAATCCAAGACCAAAAGTAATCAAGGGCCATTAGAGAGTGTAATGGCATAATTTTGTGTATAAGGTTTTTTTTTTCTCTTTTGGTAGTCGTCGAATCATGAGTTCCATAGTTGGTTGTGGCATGTGGGTAGTTTGTTGTATCACATTTTAGATTCTTGTTGGATTTTTTTGGACATTCTATGTGAACTACTTGATTTGGTAATGTTGAGTGATTTTATCATAGGCAGGAAAGTTGTGCCAACCAATCGGCCCCATCCTTCCTATGCTATAATCACATTCTCTCCAAAAGTGATGCACATAAAAGATTAATGATTTTTTTTGGAAATAAAATACATTGATGTTCAAACTGATAGTAAAATATCACTGCCAAAAATACATATATTTGTTTAAATTAATCTAGTGGTTTAAAGGCAATAAACTATAATGCTTAATGAACATACTAAGTTCTACAATGGTTTTTTCTTTTTCTTTTGTTCGGGAGAATTTTGCTCATAAATTCTAGACTGTTGAACCAAATGGGGGTTCTTAAATGCCCAAATAAACATATTTAAGGCATCTATAAATTTTTAGAATAGAACCAAAGTATAAATAAATAAAAATAATAAAAATAATAATAATAAAGAAAAAAAAAAAAAAAAAAAACTATGCTTGAAATGGAGTTCAAAAGAGAATTTTGGACGTAGGAATCAAGAAAGCTATGTCCTTTAAATCCTTGAGCGCTATAGTGTTTGGATTTTGGACACTAAATGAAGATGGATACAAACCTTCGATTGTATTCATCCATGTCTATGATTTTCATCCCAAATTTTGTGGAATAAGCTTAAAATCCTATTCACAATTTTTGTATTAAGATCAAAATATTTTAAGCAAATTTTTTTTTATCAATATCTACAAATTTATATGTTTTAGAACTATTTGTAGTGTGTGGTGTTCAAGGGTACGGTTGATAATATACCAAAAAATTCCTACGGTGGTGTACATGATAGAAACCGTATAGTAACTTTACCACACTTTTTGATATAGCAAACTTTGTCATTCATGTACAGATTTAGTATATAAATAAGAGATGTATTGAACTTGTACATTACGTGTATCACCTTGTCAATACAACATATATACTAAATTTTGTACAAATATAATATCTATACTCAATTCAGTACGTCTAATGTAATGTTACTATACTGATTAATTTACTTGGAATTCATATGATCTTTGTATATATGACACTTGTACAATTACCGTACAGTTTCAATCAAGGTCACCGTTATAAATGAAAGTGTGTTGACTTAACACCTAAAAGCCCAAAGGATATTGGACAAAACATAGGTGTGTTGTAATATATGCCTTCTATATGTTTGATGAAGTTTGGTTGAATAGACGACATGTAGGGCATCATCTCTACAAATCATCCATATAGTCAGACTTCCAAAAATAACTTTAGATATATATTTTAATGAATTTAAAAGCATCAACCTTTGAAAATTTGTATAAATTATAATTTTCACTTTTAGAGTTTATAATTTAGCATGATTAGTTAATGTTTGTATATCTATTGAATTTTTTTAAAAAGCAAAAGAAAGCATGGAAAGAACATCATTACTTTTCCCAAATAGCAAATTTTATAACACTAAGACAATGTTGAGGTGATCCACTTTGCAAAATTCTCCTAGGTGGAGTTTAACTCGGATTGACACAATTCAAATTGTGTTGGAAATAAACTTGATGTAGTATTTTTAATTTATTTTATTTTTTCAAAAAAATATTTTTTGTTTCGAGTAGCCTGTTACACTCGGACAACGATCAGAAAATGATCATTTGAGTGTATAGGGGTTAACCCCTAAATATACCGACCCTTTGAACACAAGTGGATGCCAAGGTGGATGCTAGCCTCAAATATAGATATTAGCATGACTCACACGTACATGAGGTGTACATCAAAGGACCATTGAAAGCATAAAATGTACCCAAAAAATTTGACAAGAACTTCCCATCAAAAGAGATTTATTGTAATTAGTATAGAATTTAATAGGTTTACAAAGGTAACTCGGATGAAAGTCATCTTATGTTGTATGAGAAATTGTAAGGCTTTGAATTGTTTTCAAATGTTGGGACCTTTAGGGATTAGGGCCACTTCACACTATGGCCGAAGGTCGAGAAGTCGTCGATTTTCGGATTGCAAGAAACCAAGAGTTCATCCTCTCGACCCTTTATACTAGAGGCCAAAGTCCAGAGGCCGTCGCCCTCCAAAATGCTTACATAAAAACACTTTTTGACCAAGGCGACGGCCTCTCGAAAGGAAGATTGGGTCGAACGGGAATGAAAACCCAAACTATGGTCGAGCGGCCGTTGATTTCTTTTCATAAAAAATGAAAACTACATTTTATTGCCTACTTTCACCCCATTTCTTCAGACTCTCAACAAAATTTGGCCACTCAATCCCATGGCCTCTCGACTTGAATGGCCATAGTGTGAAGCGGCCCTTGGTAGGCTTCCATGTATGATTGGTTCCGGTGGAATCAAGAAAACGACAAGGTTTGAGGTCTCAAACTTCACCGGAAGAGGGTGAGTGAAGAAGCATGACATAAAGTTTCACTGCTCATTGATGGCACTTTTCATTGGCTCCTTCCTTTATTGCGTCTAAGTTTAGGTGCATGTCATGTATATTTGAGTGTACAGATTGGTGGGGGGCCCTCTCTACCGGTGCACATGAAAGTGCTTTGCAGATTTTGGTGGTGGTGAAGTCACTGTTTAAGGTCGAGGCACCTAAAACCGATAACTTAAGCTACCTACACTATTTCTGGACCAACCATTAATAGGGTGATATTTTTCCCGGGTTGGAAGTTAGTTTTCGCGGAGAATGCAAATTTTTCCATGAATTGTTTCCCAATATTGGAATTTAAACAATTTTTCAAAGTAAAAAGTACTTCAGGACCCAAAACCGATAATATGCTCTAATGTACGAATGAGGTACATCTTTTCTTTCAAAATCTAGAAATTAGGCCTGAACGGTTTTGGGTACCTGGTCGACCTTACTGCCGAACCGATCCAAGCATGGAAGGAGGCCTTTAAGTTAGTAGAAGAAGAACTCCAATCCTGTCTGTTCGACTGCTGACTCAATATTGAAAACCCCCACTTCTACTGTCCGGATGTCGGAGGCAGACATAACAGCAAAAGGGAACGGTAATCCTCACCTCCCCATGGCCGCCACGTGTCCGCCACGTGGAACTCGAAACGGGTCCACTTGGCACGCCTGCCCTCCCATTCCGTGGTCCATTTCCCGACCACGCGATCAACTCATGGATGCGGCAGCCACCAAATCCTTCTCCCTCCTCCCTGCCCTCGATCACGCCCAAACAAACTACCGAAAATCCCTCATCTTAACAATGCCAATCACCACAACAACAACAATGCATTTCATTTCCTAATCTCCACCTTCTCCAATTCATTCAAGCTCTTCCTTCAATCCTTGCCTCCACAACTTACTTACTGCAGCTCTACTTTATTTGCATCTCTCCATCAATCAATCATGCTCTCTTCTCACTGTACCCGCCCTTTCATTCTCGTCTCCCCCATTGCAGTTTCAAACCAACCCAACTGCTCCAACCATGCGGTATCATTCCCGCTCTCTCGCGCCTTCTTGAAGACCCCGCTACAGAGTTCCCGCCTTAACAGGTATTGATTACGACCTCTCATAATTTGAATTCGCACTCCCCGCCAAACTCAGTTTCGCATTCCGCGTTTTCAGATGATCGAAAACCTCTCAGCTGATATTTGTACCTCTCCTCTTTTATTTTTGTCATCATAACCGGTTGTTGACTTTTCAAGGCTCCATCCCATTGGCAACCCATCACCATCGCCATCACAAGTTGCAACTCATAACCTTCTCTCCTTTCAACTTGCTTCCTATGCCCTTGGATCATGAAGATCAAGGGTTGTGATTGAAAAATGAACAACCGGTTATGTACGATAACCTACTCGCCGCTACCGCGGCTCGTTGGTTATCTAATACATATACGATTCTGAATCATCAATGTATGTACCAAATCTGTTGAATCTACCGTCCCGCTGATTGCCAACATAAGTTCGTGTTGTTTCAGTTGGTCATAGGTTCATGTTTCAATGACATGAAAGCCACACAATATGGTCACTGATTCACAAATGGATTGAATCAGTGTCCACTGATGACTGAGTCAAATGAATGACTACATTAGTGGTCATTCATTTATTGCTATAGTTTGAATCGGTGACCATATGTCATTAACCCCTAAACGTCCCATGGGGATAGTGTATACGCTGTCATATAATTGAGATTTTCTACCAACAAGAAACTCTAAATTGGGATCTTAGTAGCTCGTTAGAACCGCATTAATTTAAATTTCAACTTCTCTTTTGACCTCAAATCCATTGGAGGTATGGATTCATTCCAAACACAACGTATCCTGTTGGCCGCAAAGGCACGTTCAGACGTTTAGGGGTTCAAACACGAAACTATGACCAACTGAAAGAAGCCTAAGCCTATGTTGGCAATCGGAGGGATGGCGAATTTGAGTCTGTTTTCGCCAATGTCGGGTTCAAAGGTTAGGGTTCAAGATTCAAGTGATGGTTGCAGGGCTCGGGCGATGGCGGAGAAGGAGGTGTTTGAAGTGGCGGCCGAGAAGATTATGAAGGAGGAGGATACAGATAATAAGGAGGAGGAGGGGTCTGACGATTGGGAGAAGCTGGCGACCATGCCGGAGGATCTGGATTTGGCGCAGCGGCATCCGTTGGACCCGCACAAGCCGAACTTCAGCGCGCTTCTGCCGGAGGCTCTACGGCCCTACCCGTCTTTCGAGGGCTGGTTCGTGCGTATCTTGGACCCCGTTAAGAAGTGCAGCGTGGCGGTCATCTTGGCCACCAACTACGCCACGGATGAGAGCCAGGTGCAAATGCTCTCCGCAACCATTTTATGTATGAACAAAATCCTGTAGAAACAGTTTTTCAGAAACATATACTCCCTCCGTCCCAAAGTTATTGTCATGTTTAAAAGTGCTTTTTTAAGTAGGTAAAAAAAATACTTCCTTGTGGCTAATTTTATTTAGGTCGCAATGAACACATGCAATGTTCTTCAATCATTCTAGTGACATAATTTGGAACCTTCTTTAATCATGTTTCTTACAATATGATCAATGAAATTGGCTCATACAAACAAGTTGGACAATAACTTTGGGACGGGGAGTACAAAAGGTGTACTGTTCTCCTGTAATCCCTAAGGAAGCCTAGATTGGACCTCATTTTTCTTTTAGCAGTTTTGAGTAGATCCTATTTGAACTTCCTTTTGTTTATTTGTGAGCCAGGTGACGCTCTTGTTTGCGCCGGGCAACGATGTGGAGCGCCCCGGGGGTCGCGATAGCGTCACTTTCGGATACACTTACGCTGTGGCTGTCAAGACCAAGGTCTGCCTTCAGTCCCCTTTCCTTTCTGTTTGCCTGCTGCATTGCTTTTGGAGCTTGAATTCCTCTTGAATTTCTCCTTGTCTGCATCTCGGGGGGTGCACTTTACTAAACATGAACGAGTATACGTGAGTGCACAGAAGGGGTATTAATTTGAACATTGCCGTACTACGTATACATACAATAAACACATTTAGAACTGAAAATATTCACGTATACTTACACTAAACATATATTTAAAACAAAAATACATCTGTATACAAAGGTATTTAGACATATAACCTCTTGTATACAGGGGGGTTTTTAAAGGGGTCATGAACGCACGTGATTCTCAAACATAATGTAGAGTGGACCCCCCGAGGTCTGCATTGGTTCTCTTTGGAGCTGCTTTGGCTTGGTCCTCTTTCTGTAGTGCTCTTGTAGAAGCGTCCTTCCTTAACAGTGGAGAATGATGCTTCTACAATTATAGCACTATACATCTTCTTCAGTTCAAGATTTCCCTGCAGAAAACGAATCAGTCGTCTAAGACGGCTCCATTTTAAGAATATTTTGTTTATGCAAATCTTGAGTTTAGGGGTTCAAGAATGTTATGTTTGTGTACTTTCATTAAAATGCAGTTGAGTCATTGTGCTTCATGCTTCTACAATTGATAGTGTTTGATAGTGTTGCCAACTACAATAGAAAAGATGCAAACCCAACGATGACACCGAAATGTCACTTGTTTGTGTTATGGAGATCGGAGATGACGTGATTTTCATGTTTTTTTCATTATTCATAACACAAACAAAGTGACATTTGAGTGTTATCTCTAGCAGGGTTCTTTTTCCTAGTGAATGTTAAGTCGTTTTCCTCTTCTTCTTTTTTTGATTTTGGTTTATTTATTTGGACTCTTTATTCCATTGATAGAGGAAAACATTCCCTCCGGCGAGGCTAATTTTTTGTTCTTCACATTATAAGAAAAACTACGATATCCTAAGTACTCTCGGTTCTCCTGATTTTAGGGCTTGAGACTGAAATTGTTGTGCCAGGGACTGTGTTGAGGAGTTTCTAGACTTCCGGGCATTTACAAAAATGGTTGGCTAATTTTGTGACATCTGATGGAGGGGTTTATTTTTCTTATTAAACTTTTTTCTTTTGCCAATACAACTGTTTTATGTTGTTTGAAATGGGGATGTTCAAATTTCGAGTCAATAAGATTAAAACTCCAAAAGTTACTAAGAAGATCAGAGTAGTAGTGTCACTAAGTAGCTAGTCATTTTTGACGTTGTGGTAGAATGGGATTCGGTATGGAGAGCATGCGAAACCTGGAACACTGCTTCAGTTAAAAGTGTGTATACAATCGAGCATACAATGTGAAAAGTTCACTTGACACAAAATTATGATTATGAATTTGGGTTGCAAATTTCATGGATTTGGCAATCTCCAACTCTCTTATCATGCAGTTTTTGAAGTTGATGTTGGGCATTGAAAGGGATTGGCGATCATCATCAATCTCCTTATCAGAATTTTTCTGTTAAAGTGCAAAATTGGTGTGCATATTTTACGTGAGTTTTGAGGTTTCTCAGATATGCCAAGAAGAAAATACAATTGACGTTAATGTGATAGTGATACAGGACGCCAAGTTCTCAAAGAAGGAAAGCAATGAAGAATGGGGAGACGATAGGGGTGAAAAGCCTGAAGGATTTGAATGGGAAGCCAATGGAATTGGGCGTTTTGTTGTCACCCCTCATCACATGGACCTTGATTTCACTGTTGAGGGTTACCACTTCAAAGCTCATTTGACCAAAGAGGTACCTCTCATCCCTTTCTGTGCGATATAATTTGGGTACATCATACTAAAATTCACACTGTTTCAAGAAATTTTAGACAACACTGAAGAAAATCTTCCTCATGATTCACTGGGAGGACTCTCGGGAGGACTCCACCATTCATAAATTTTGGAGAAGAATCACTTTATGATGTTGTCTAAAATTTCTCAAATCCGTCTAGTTTTACTAATACCTTTTGTTTCACAGCTTGTAGAGGAGTCTAGATTATCGTTTTGCAAAGGATTGTTACATTTCTTTGCTACAGGGAGACATTCTTTACTAGAAGAAAATCACCCCTCATATTAAGGCATTCATTAAAGAAATGGAAGGCAAAGAATTTAAGTCAAACTTTAAGGCAAATCACTTTTTATATAAGATGGTGTAGGGTTGATTGTAAGGCCAAAAAAATGACGGATTAAGACAAATGGTCAAAAATTAAGGCAAATCGTAAGAAAAATGATATTTTAAGGGAGAATAAGGCATTTAAAGAAGAACAAAAATGAAGTGATTTTCTACTAGTGATTTTTTGTAAGTTGATCGTTTTGGAATAATCCTCGATGATTGTACGATCTTATGGACTTGTGTATTGGTTTTTATTTTTCTTGTGGTGCAGCTGCTGTGGGATGCTCATTTATCTGAAAAGGGTCCTGAAGGTTGGGCACGATATGTGTTCATAATTCCCACTCACTGGTACGTTTTCAGTCTAGGCTCGGCTGTAGACTACACTTTCTCCAACCCGGAGAAAGGCATACATAGCGAAGGCTCTGCAATTGGTCACGTGGAAAAGAATTGGGGTCAAACGTTCCCTGCTGGCCATGTCTGGTTGCAAGCCTTTTCTCCTGACAATACTTCACAGGTATTCATTCTGCGATATATTCTACACATGCATTTCACAGTACAACATTGTTTCTCATAAGTGCATGTGCATACCCATTTTGTTCTTTAAAAAACAAGGTTGGCGATTGCCAATCCTCATAGAAATTGCATGATAAGAAGGCCCATGAAATTCCTGACCCAATCGCATGATCATAATTTGATATCAGTGCACTTCTCACTTTCCATGTGTACCTTGAACTCCTAAAGGACCAAGAAGCCCGCAAGGGGCCTCACGTCTTTTTTTAGCAGTTTTGAGTAGGTCAAATGTGGATTTTATTTTGCTCAGGTTTATTTAATTTTTGACCAACACATGCAATGTTCTTCACTGATTCTGGTGATATAAAATTGGTCATATCTGTAAAAAGTATATATTTCAAAATATGATCAATTGAATTTGTCATTTTAACCCCTAAAGGACCAAGGATTCATGATTTTAAAACGACAAATTCAATCGATCGTATTGTGAAAAATATAATTGAGATGGGACCAAATTTTATATCACCGGAATCAGTGAAGAATATTACATGCGTTGGATAAAATAGAAAGAAACTTGAACGAAAAGAACTTCACTTAAGACCTACTTTAAACTACCGAGAATAGCATGTGGCCTAATTTGGGCTTCTTGGTCCTTTAGGGGTTAAAACCAGGAATGCTTGGCCCTTTAGGGGTTATGCTTCACGATGACAGTGGATTTTCTCTGTTGGCAGTTTCTCATTATGAGAATTGGACATGCAGGTTTGTTTCTCTGGAGCCTACTTCAAAACCCCTGGTGAGAAATTAAGCTCGCCCTATCTTTTTGTACTGGGCTATCGGTCTCCAAAGTTGCAGCTCGATTTTCGCACCAACGACTTGGGAATTGTGTTCAAGGACCGAGAATTCAAACCCCGTGACAGTAGTTTCTCCATCACAGCTGTGGGCCCTTCTCATACCGTTGTGGTAATCATCCATTTTTCCAATTTTATTCATAAACTTGCTCACTTGTGTTTAGATTTAAGAAACATGGTTTATTTACCTTGTAACATTGTTTTAAGTAATATTAGACTAATTTAAGAACTTTTAAAACAACATCATAATGAAAATCTTCCTTATTATTCATGGGGACTTCCCAATGTATCATGACAATCACTAGGAAGACCTCTCTATGAAATATATGGAAGATTCTTCCTATGATGGTATTCCAAAGTTCCCAAAACAAGTTTACTTCATAATAAACTCTATTTTTTCTCCTTTCAGATGAAACAGTAGATATCACCTCCATAACATTCTATTGACACACCATGCCAAGAGCCCCAACTATTCTTTGAGAGCCTCGTTTGTTTTGGCTTTTTTATTTTTATTTTAAGCAAACTTTAAAGTTATAGATTAGATATGCATGTTCTGTATAGTGAGTATCAACATTCTAGTATTTCTTATTTGATTGCCATCAACATTTGTAGTAACAGGTGATTTCTTCTAGTATTTCTTTTTGATTGTCATCAGTAGTAGAGAATTGTAGCAAAAGATGGCTTCTTAGAATTGCTAAGAATTTTGTATCTTTGAGTGATTGTATTGCGATGAAGGTGTTTATCAATGTTTATGTTGATGTGCAGTTGAAGGCGTTTGCTCCGTGTGACACGTTTTCTGATGCTGTATTGGCACCAGTAACTAAACTTGACTGGGAACCAGCATGTCGAGAATCATATGTGGCCACTGCAGAGATTGAAGTGTATGAACATTTAGCTTGGGGAATTCCAGGAACTGAAAATCTTGTAGAGACTCAGAAGTTTGAATTTGCGGCACTTGAATTTGGAGAAGACTTGCTCACTGAAGCTTCAGACAGTGGAGAAAACCAAAATTGATAGGTAGAATTCTTTGCGCCAATCCAAGTTGGAAGTTGGCAGGTTTTGTATATTGGATTGTGCATTATATTTTGTAAGCCAAGTGGGCATTTTGTAAAGTTATCACCAATGTTCATTTCCATGTCACTAACAGAAAGGTGTACTTGGGGTTACTTGGATTATTTAAGAATTAAAAAACTTAACTCTTTTTTGGTCCTTGATATACCGTATAAAGCTACAATTTGAAATTTATCGTTTGATTAAGTATATGTACCTATAATTACCCCCTTAAATGAATACACTTTGTGATTCAAGGGGTGCTTTTTGACGTTCATACTCTAGGCACAATAAATTTTTTATCAATGATTTGTTGGAAACCAATTATTGAAAATTTATATTGTATCATAATGTGGATTTTTAAAAAGTATGCTAAATTAAATGGTATGCAAGGAATTTATACTTGATGCAAAGTACTTCACTATGATCCCAAAATTACGTGCACTCGGGATCCTGGAAAAGGTGGTGGAAGATACATTCTGAGAGAGGCGCTACCCTAAACGGAAGAAAAAAGCGGAAATACTTCACTATTGTTTAAAATGATTACAACATTCGGGATTGTTTGATTAACTCCTAAAGGATCAAGGATTTATAGTTTTTAAATGACAAATTCAATTGAGCATATTGTGAAAAATATAATTCAAATGGAACCAAATTTCATATCACTAGTACAATTGTAAATCATTGCATGTGTTGGTCCAAAAACAAATAAATTTGAACAAGAGGATAGGATAGTCCAAATAGGATCTACTCAAATTTGTTAACCCTTTAGTACCCAGGTAACTACTAAGTGGTCACTAGATCACTAGAAAATGAAATGTTGGAAAATTTGTGAACCATTTGATGTCTGAAGTTCAAATGTGTAACTTTTGATTTTTCAAATGATGCAAAAAGAAAAATTTGAAATTTGACTTTCTTAGCTATCCAAATACCTATGTACAAAATACCAAAATATTGCAAATACTTACAAATACAACACATCTACTATGTGGTATTTCTTGTGTTTGCAAGTTTGTTATCTTGTTTTATTTTTGGATTATATTCTCTTGTTCATGTTCCAGTAGTGTATGCATTCTGATCTTGATCAATGTACCAACTCCTTTCTTATTTTAACTTATAAATTTTGTCCTAAACTGTACATGGATAAGTCACTCACTTATAAAATCCACAATAATATTGTATGAGTTTGTTCTTGACATGAAAGATTGCAATGAAGAGATATTGACACAGGCCATTGCAGAACATCTTCACTTTTATTTTTGAAATTTAACCCAAATTCTAATTAACCTTGAAGTCACACACCCTCCAAAATTTGCTCTCTTCTTTCTTCTTTGGCACAAACCTATGAAGAGCTTTCTTGTGTGATGTCATTTTTGGTAGTTACCACCAAACCTTGGGGTTCAAATATTTAGATTTGTGCTTGCCAAAAAAGAAAAAATTGATTCTAATGTGGTTGTCTTTTGTTTTGTAGAATACCGGTAGTTATTGTACATTGGAAATAAAGTACCCATTTGCGTCAAAAGAAAGGAAAAAAACATGCCTATACTTCTATATATAGAATGGTTGAGATTTCTATAAACTTATTAACTATTAACCCCTAACTACCCAACCACACATATTTTGAAATCCGTTTCTTCATGCACTTTTTGCAATGTGGTTTTTATACTCAAACTTTTATGGGAAGTTAGTTTCATTCATGTGTGATCCAATTAAAAAGGGGATGATTTTTGAAAAATTTATGCTTCATTTCATGTTGTAGTGTTCCACCCAAAATCTTGAATATTTTAGTCTAAAAGTGCTCTTCAAAAAGTCAACTCCTAAAACTAAGCAACCAAAAAGTCTCCAAAAAACACAACACTTAGAGTATTATATTTTAACCCATCACAACAAATTTCATTCATAGATTCTCAATATCTTACTCGGTGATTGCAATCATGAATTAATCGTATGGATAGAATCTAAAATTCTTAATGTAAAACTTTTATTTATACATCAAATTGATAATATCCCTTTTAGTTAAATTTTATAATGCATCTTTGAAAAACTGCCAAATTTAGAGAAGGTGAGAAAATTTAGGGGTTAAAGGACCAAATATGCTAAACTAGTACTTTTGCAGTTTTAGGTAGTCCCTAATAATTTTGATTTTTGTTGCGGTTTTCTATATTTTTCATTGTAAATGTGCATAAACATTACCTTGAAGTAAAGCCAATTTTTATAAAATTCCAACAAGTATTGCAAACTAGGTTGTCAAGATTTAAAGGCTAGAAAACTCAAACGGCGATTTATTCATTTATATTTTTAAATTCAAAAACTCATATCATAGATAAGAAAATCTTATATGAAAATCTTACGAGGAAATATTTTGTTCACTCTATTTTCATAATGAATGAGGTAAAAAATACACAGATTTTGGTTTTGTTGAAGAAATAATGTGAGAGGTTTGTTTTCAAACTCAATTTTAAGAATTTCCAAAACAAAAAGTTTATAAGGTGCATATGGGTTGCTACAATATTGGAATAATTAAGAAAAAAGTAGTTTTTTTCAATCAAATCAAGCAAGAATTGGTGCATTGAAAAGTTACTAAAAAAGCAATTTAGATTCCAAATTTGCGCCTCATTTGGGAGATTGTGGAATCGTTTGCAAACAATCAAAGTTATCAAAATGAACAAGAATTGAGGTTGGGGCAGTTGAAATTGTTTTTTGAGAAGTGCCGCAGTGCTTCAGTATCGCAACAATGCTGACCAGCAAAGCCGTATTTCATTTTTTCATCTTTTTATTTATTTTGTTTTTTTTGAAAAATTAGATGCCTTCGAGGTTGCCCCGCCCAGTCCCTCTCGACGTTTAAGGGTTAAAAAATCTCACTATGCTCATATATTTATGATTATTTTAATTTAGTTTTATCAAATACAAAATATTTCTTTTGTACATAGCAATGAAAACTAATCTTTTGACTTTTAAATCTTTTGTAGTGATTCATATTTGTATGTATATAAACTCCTCATTTAAAATTAAACCATCTATGAAAGTAATATTATTGCTAAATTGTTTCAATAAGATTGTTAATAATATATGCATTATAGTAATTATATACCCAACTTATTTTCCAGATTATTTATTATATTTGTAATAATTGAACATCATATATAAAAAAAACAAATGATGTAATTTATGAATGTCAATGTGATTATGTTTATAATAATAGAACATCATGCATACATAAAAGCAAATGATGTAATCCATGGATGTAGATGTGTTTAGTAGTTCTTATCAAAGAATGAAGTTTTTTTTTATTGTATAATTACGTTACACAATATGTCTCAAAGTAGTGATAAATAATTGAATTTAATCAGATTTACAATTGCAGTACTAGTAAAAAAACCGATTTTTCAACAATACAATTTTAAAATTGTAGCTACAAACCTATGCATATTTTAATACTTGCAAAAAAATCAAAAAAATCTTTTATCTCAATTTTTTCAATTTTAAATATCAAAGGAAAATTTATATTTTCTACGATTTTAAAGTGATTGCGTAAGTGACTAATATACTCACAGTTTGATTTATCTTGACCTTTTCAATCGCTTGTTTGTTTTTGTTTCTTTAATTATTAATTTGAGTTCTTTTTCATGCAGCTGAAAATTTCAACAACATAATATTAATAGTGAATGCTCAAAATTTATTGTTACTAAATGATAATGACAAAATTGATTCAATATTTTTAATTATAAAATGAGAAAAAATTACTTCATTTAACAATTGCCATTGTAATTCATGTTGTTCTTGAAGCAATCGCCATCGCAATCCAAATGTAAATTCGATGGTGCCCCCTTGGGCAGCATGAGGCAATACATTCATTTCAATGCAATCGGTATTTTGTGCCTCACACTTTGGTTGAATACAAAGGTGTCCATAAAAACTATAAAACTCTTTGACACCTTCCAAACCCTCATACAAAGTTGCAATGATTGTTCTGCATATAATTACCATTCAAATACGTTATTTGATGATATTTCAATATGTTTAATCATTAAAATGTACCAAAATAATGATTATTTTTACATGTTTTTCAAAAATTAAAACATAATCAAGTATCAAATAAATTATAAATATGATTTAATTAATGAAAAGCATTGAATCACCTTTCTCCAACTATAAGACAATCTTTACACAAATTTTCCAAACTTTTTTGAGCAATATCGGGAGTTGTCAATTTCAATAGTGCTGAAGCTACAACCTCAAAAATAAAATTATGCCACCAAATTCTTCCAATTTAGATATATTTTTATTAAGTGAACCTTTATATTACAATATAAAATTAATATATTTGTAAATTCAATAATATTTTTATGTGAAATTCAAAAATTAAAACATTAGAAAACTATCTAAATATAGTGAAGTACAAAAATAATAATATTTCAGCTTAATTTTTAATGTATTTTGTATACACAAAATGTTCACTAGTTCACCTGTACTATAATAGAAAGAATTTGGCATTATTTTTTGCACTTGACATTTTGTCTCCAAAAACTTGGACAAAGCTTCCTGTGCAATATTTTATTTATTTTATATTTTATAACACTTCAAAATAAATTACATACTTTTAAAATTTGATAACTAAGCTTTTGTATAAAAAAAGTACCTGTAATTCCATAGAATGTAATTCTGGATTAAGATTGTTGAGTAAGAGCACTCTTTTGGCGACAATAGCCTTTTGAATTTCATCATCCCAATCCTGTTTTTAAAATATTTAAAAGATAAAAATAATTAAATAAAAATAATAAAAATAAATTTTAGTTTTTTTTTAAACTTCTTTCCAAATTTTGAATCATATCAATCAGCTTAGTAGCATGAAAATAATGCATAAAGTGTTAGTGAAATTAGAACATACTTCGCATTCTAATTCAATCTTTTTCTCAAGAGGTATTGCAATATCATGTATAGAAGTATTTGCAACAATATCACTATTTGAAAGATGTTCAAAAAATCCCTTGTCTAATAAATCATCATCAATTGTGGTTGGTTTTGTTGTTGCGAAAGGTGATTCAAGCGGTTGTTGGTCCATTGAACGAGTCAATTCATCTTTTTCCATTAAATCTTCATAACGTTTTTGAGGATCATCAAAACACAATGTATGTAATAACTTGTCTTGAATTTTTTCATTTAGAACATTTTTTCTTTTGTTTTGAGTTTTAATTGAATCATTACTAATCAAGGGCAATTTTAGTTGTTGTTGATCTTCTAAATCTTGACATTTTTTTTGAGAACCATCAGAATGAGATGTATCCAATATTTGATCTTGAGATTTTCCATTTTTAATAGTATTTTTTCTTTTGTTTTGAGCTCTTTTTGAAGCATTAATGTCCGAAGGCAATTCAAGTGGTTGTTGATCTTCTAATTTTTTTTGAGAATTATTAGAATGCAATGTATTTGGTGTTTGATCTTGAATTTTTTTACTTATGATATTTTTTCTTTTATTTTGAGCTCTTTTTGAAACATTAGGTTTTGTAGAATTTTTTTCAGTAGGTTCTTTTAATGGAGTAGCTACAATAACACTTGATGATATTTTTATCTTCTTATTTTGTACACCTTTTGAAGTTGTCTTTCGTTCTTTAGCAAGAGTTGTTTTACTTTTTTTTGAATTGAGAGGTTTTCCAATTTCACTTGTTCCATGTTGTGCGGTTATGAGCTTCAAACTACTTTCATCTTTCTTTAGTTTACTAGTTGAGCTTTCTGACTTTTCTAAAGGCTCTAGAAAATTTTCTATTGGAAATCCCTCACAAGTTACATGAATATCATCTGCATTGTTTCCTACACCTTCTATAGTTTGCTTCAAAATCATTGGTGTATTGCTTGATAAGTCTATATAAGTTTTTGGATTTCCATCTATTTTACCATCTTCAGAGCTCGAATTCAACATTTCATCTAAAGCAAGTTTAGATCCTTCACATAGATTTGGTCCTGAATTTTGGATACCAATATTTAAAGCATCAACTATTGTAACACTACTTTTTACTTCACTTACACACTTGGTAGCTTGATCTTCTTGATTTGTCATGGCTACAATAATAGACAAATTTGGATTTTTTGATGTAGGAGATAGTTTAATTTTTTTGGTTTTTTCCATCAATTTTTTTGATGGTATGATTTTTTCTAATGAGTCCCTCTTTCTCTTTTCTATCATTTTTTTCTTGATTGATTGTTCAATAATTAATGAAGATGAGTTACAATATGAAGGTGGTAATACATTTATATCAGTTGAATTGATTGCCAACGAGGGTGAATCAAGTGATTGGCATAAAATCTTTTTAGGAGATGAAGTCTATACAACATGAGAAAATAAAAAATAATTCAGATTTTATATATATATATATATATATATATATATATATATATATATATATATATATATATATATATATATATATATATATTTTATATAATGAAATTTTAATATACAAGTTTCAAATTTATTATGATTCATATATATATATTTACATACTCAATAAATTAAATTAGAGTAACTCTTTTAAGATTATAAAATTCAAATAACTCAAAATTGAAGAAATAACCAATGAAGTTGAATGCATATCATCTTTGTTCCAATTCAACCATTCTTTTTTGTTGTACACCTTTTGAGCTGCATTGAATATAAAAACAAAATTGAAATAATCAAATAATTTTTTAAATATTAATTAAAATCTATGATGATTTTATACAATGTCAATATGTTAATTTGCTCATCTGAAGTCTTTTCTCAAAAGAATTCGATTATAACCATAAAATAAAATTGTATCAGATAAGTTGGCTTCTTGATTTGCTTCATAGATACTTCATAATATTAGGTATAAAATATTATTATATCAAATATTAGGTATAAAATATTTTTTTACTTATTTGAATGATTTGATTTTTCTTATTTTGCTACATCATGTATACCTCCAATAGCGTCTACGACACCATCAAGACCAACAATGTCTAATGTGTCACAGTTGAATGCTTTGTTGAAAAAAAAGTCACACATGTTGAGATGTTCACTTGAAGGCACATCATTGAAATCGTCTTTTGCTATACATAAAACTTTGCATTTACCGGTTATAACTCCCTACAATATGAAAAATGAGTTGTAGGATAATCATACTTGAATTTACTCTTTAATAGTTTTATAATTAATGTTGATATATTATATATTTGATAAAAAATATTTATTAGCAAATAACTATGTGGAGTTTAATTTCATTCATTTTACAATTTTGCAATTCTAAGTTATATTTTTAAAAGGAATATGATGCATTATTTTATTTTTCATTGATTTATTTAAGTCATAAATTTTAAAAGACCAATATCAATATAATTTTTGTAATTAGTAATTACTTCAATGAAATGAGTTTTAATTAAATGATGCATGCACGCTTAATTAGATATAAAATTATGTATCAACACTACTTACCAAAGAAACTACATTTTCAACATTAAAGTAGCTCCGAATATTGTTCATATTGTAACAGCTTACCAAAAGGTTTTTATTTTCTACTCCAATTCCTTCTCCAAATGCCAAAAATAATTCTCGTGTATTTGCTGATTTATATACTTCTTTCAAAGATGTTGGCAATTCAAATGGTCGAAAAAACCAACGCAGGGTACAAACTTTTTGATCATTTTCTTGGGAGAGTTTCATAATTTTCCCAATATAATCCAATTCAAGCCCTGACCGGCAACAAACACAATCATTCAGTGCATATAATTCATTTCTTATGGTAACCGTCTTGTACTTGTTTCCACTTTGTTTGATTCCCCATACAAAGTCTTTGTCATTAAAATTATCTACTTTGCTTTTGATTTCAGTTGCTATATTTTCTGATTTTGGATCTACTAAATTATTTGGTTTTGAAACCAAAACGTCATTTGTCACTAAATCCAATGTTTCTTCTTGATTTAAAGTCTCTTCTTTCTTTTTAGTATTGTCTTGATTTACAGTCTCTTCCTTTTCTTCATCCATTGTTAAACTTTATGTTGTTATTTAAAACTTATTATAAAAATTTATACAAATAAATTTTAGACTTTTTTGGGATCAAATTAAAATTAATGACAAAAAATGAAACACGTTTTTATGTTTACACAAACAATACAATGACCTAAAATTTTGGTGAATTAAGATAATCAATGAATCAATAAGCCACATCAAATAGGCTTAATATATTAGGTAATTGAGTAGGTAATTAAGTAGGTAATATATTAGGTTAGAATATAAATAGATATCAAAATTAAAACACAAGGAGCTAAAAAAAATTTAATTAATAATCAATTATGTCAAATAGGTTGAAGTAGAAATAAGTTTCAAAATTAAACTACAAAGAAGTGAAAAAAGCCTCTAGACTATAGTAAAATTAGGGCAGTGATAATCTCCATCCTATAAAAGATAAAACCTTTCATTATGTTTATTGATTTCTTTTAATTTAGTCTAAAAGACTAGGCTGAGCCGGCGGAACTCAAAAACTGTAAGAGATATTTTAAAAGTTATTTTAATGGCCTTTGGTGATATTTTTTAGTCAAGGGCATGTCCAATTTGGATGGTTTAACATGTACCCATTTATATTATTATTCCTATTCTTATTCTTACTATTATTACTATTATTATAATATATGAGTTTATTTCTATTCTTTAACCCCTAAACGTCCCAACGTCCAGAAACTCAAACAGAGTGGAAGTGATGGGGAGTTGTTGGAGAGGCTTCTAACTACAAGTATGTCTAATTTGTTGAATTTTTTTATGCTTGCAATGGTCTTCTCATGTTCACCTCATGTACATCTAAGCCCTACTAATATCTACTTTTGAGGCTAGAATCTACTTCTTTTCAAAGGGTTGGTACATTTAGGGGTTAAATCAAACACGTAAAACTTCATATAAAAAACTATTCCCTAGTAATAAATTAGAATTTTAAAATAATTCAAATGAATTATTTAACCCTTTAGTGCCCTGGTGACCACCTTGTGGTCATTGATGTGTTGAAAATGCAAATAATGGGAAATTTGTGAACAATTGGATTTGAAGTGTGATGCTCAAAGTTGAAGATTTATAATGCACATCTTCTTAAAAAATAAATTTTCATTTTGGAATTGTGCAACTATCAAAATACCTTCGACCAAAACATGAAAATGCAAAAAATACTTACAAAATACACGTACTATGCAGTATTTCTTGTATTTGGAAGTTTGTTATCTTGTTTTATTTTCTTGGATTGAGTCAGTCTCTTGTTTATGTTCCATTAGTGAATGTATTCCAATCTTGATTAATGCACCAATTCTTTTCATTTTTAATGTATAAATTTTTGTCCTAAACCATATATAGATAGATCACTATCACTTATAAATCGACAATAATTATGTATAAGTCCGTTCTTAACATGAAAGATTGAAATGGAGAGGCGTTGACATAGGTCATTGTTGAACCTCTTCCATTTCATTTATGAAAATTTAATCCAAATTTTGTTAAACTTTGAAGTCAAACACCCTCTAATTGAAAACCTTATTTTTCAGTGTGCATTACATGGTTCAAAGACATACTATAATCTTCCAATCCAAAGGTCCGATCTTACCAAGGTTTAATTGACACTTATTTGATTGAGCCGTGCTTACATTTATATTGTGAAATGATATTAATAGTATTCATGATTTGAACATAGAGAGGTTTAACCCTTTAACGTCCTGGTTCAATACTAAACAATCATTTCAAAAATTTGTTATATAATGTTTCATGAAAAAAAATGGATCTGTTGTACAAGGCTAAGTTGTAAATGCCAATGTGAAGATCACAACTGTATGGTTGGATTTATCATATTTTTTATTAATATTTTCAGATCTATTTGCAAAGTTTTCTCTTGAAATTCAATTAAAAACCCCAAAATATCACCAAATTTCTTTAAAAAATATTGTAATAAAATCGGAATAACACGCACTACAAAATTGTATGGTTTCCATTATTTGATTCTACTTATTTTGGAAAATCATGTTTAAAGACTTGCTTTTTGAATTAGGAATGAAACTTGACATAAACCAATCGGGTTTTTTTTCAAAAAATCACAATATCTTGTTTTGAAGACCTATACTGTACAAATGATAGTCAACTAGCACAAGATTCAGGAAAATTTGGATGGGTGAAAAACTATACATGTAATGTTGAGAAAAGTTGCATTTTGTATGTCATCCATTTGCAGGAGTGCTAAAAGGTTAAGTAGAAATCACCAAAAAACTTTGGTTTCTTCAAAACCACTCTAGGCACTAAAGGGTAAACCCTTTAGTGCTGAAGTCACCACTATGTTGTCCCTGATGTGTCAAAAACGCAAATAATGGAAAATTTGTGAACAATTGGATTTTGAATTACAAAGTTTAGATTTTGTAACTTATAATATGTATCTTCTAGAAAATTCCAATTTGGAGTTGTGCAACTATCAAAATACCTATGAAAAAATGCAAAAATATTGCAATTGAAACTACCGAAAATACTTACAATTACAACACATGTACTTTGTGGAATTTCTTGTGTTTGGAAGTTTGTTATCTTGTTTTTTTTTTGGATTGTGTTCTCTGATTCATATTCCATTAGCGTATGTATTCCAATCTTGATCCATACACCAACTCCTTTCATGTTTTAATGTATAAATTTTGTCCTAAACTGTACATGGATGAGTCACTTTCTCTTATAAAATTCACAATAATTATGTGTGAGTCTGTTCTCAACATGAAAGGTTGCAACATAGAGGTGTTGACATAGGTCATTGATGAACATCTTCACTTTCATTTTAGAGAATTTAATCCAATTTCTAAATAACATTGAAGTTACATACTCTCCAAAATCTAATTTTTGAGTGTGCATTATACAGTTCAAAGACATACTATGATCTTCCAATTCCACCATCCGATGATTCTCTGATTTTGGCAAAATGTCTCCACTCCAAGTGAGAATACAATTACACGATTAATTTCTAATTTAGTTCATCTTTTTGCTTGGTAGTATCAATCATATTGGAAAAACCCAATGAAAACCATTGAACACAAACTACAGTATCCAAAGCGTAAATATCCAAAGCGTCGAAGGATTAAAGCTCTATTGTTCTCTTTTGATGTGAAAAACGTTGTTATATGTCATGAGTTTTTTTTGGCAATACGATGATCAATGAAATCATCAAAATTTGGAAATAAATAATTAAAAAATTACTCTTGATTTAAAAATAAAAATAAATTAATACTTTGAAATGATTTGATATCCTTTTAAAATGAAAATATTTTCAATTGGATTTTAGAAAAAATTTATAATATTTATTCACTTAATTTCAATGATAACTTTTAGGTTGAAGTTATTGTTAAGAAATTGAAATTCTAGAAAGAAACCAAAAATGTACAAATTGCCTATTGAATGTAAAAGCATTGATTGAATCAATATCAAGTATCATTTAAAAAGATAACAAATGGGTTGAGGATATTTTATCTTGAAAGGGAAAATGCATCTTTGAAAAGATAAATAGAACAAAAAAACAAAACAATGGATTCAAAAAAATAAAATTTAGATGCAAAAATTCAAAAACTACACAAATTTGAGAAGCAATGAATTTAAAAGCTCACAAATTTTAAAGTCTATAAAAGCTTTGAGGAAAAAATTTTGTCTCAAATTTTTGTCTACGACTTCAGTGATTTCTACACTAACAATGACAACCTAGTTTAAGGTTTTAAATTTACTATTTCTAAACATCAAAATTGTGAATTTCATTGTTAAATTTCACATTAATATTTTTCTTTGTAGTAAAGAAATTTAATTTTCTCCGTTACTTTATTTATAGACTTTATCCCATATTTATCAAAGCTATTTTAAAATCCTCTATCTATTTTTTTAGTGTTCTGTATTTCTTTAGGGCAAATTTATACACCCTTTCTTTAAAGTTATTATATTTTCTTAACTCTTTTTCCATAAATAGTCATTTTATCAGATTTTATGATGCAACCAAGTTTTCTTTTATTAATATTTTCATTTATTGACATTAGATTTCTAAATTTTTCTAGCCTATCTTCCTTTTCTATATACGATTTTTAAATTTTAAATTGGAAATTTAAAATTATATCAAATTTTTAAATTTCAAATTATATAAGATTAAAAAATAAAAATAAAAATAAAATATCAAAGATATTAAGGAGTTTAGAAATTCTTGATGTACTAGCCTATTATGATTTTTATTTTGGTACTTATCATGTTTTTATAGCTACATTTGAATTTCTTATGTATTAAAAGTTTTATTTTTCATTTATGAATATGTGAATTCTCAAATTCTTATAGTTTTTTTAATATTAACACTTGTTTCATTAAAAGTGCACATGCCATATAAAAAGTGCACATGCTGAAATTTTCTATGTTTGAAGAAAGTATCGTCATATTTTACTTATAAAGTGCCAAAATTGAATGTACATTACGTAAAAAAGAATGTAGTGCGAATTTTAAAGGGAAGTGGGCATGTTCCCACCCCCCTATTCTTAAAATTGAAAGAAATGTAATGCGAATTTAAAGGGGGGTGGGTATGATCCCACCCCCTGTTCTTGAAATTGAAAGAAACGTAATGCAAATTTTAAAGGGGAGTGAGCATGTTCCTATCCCGCTTCCCTTTTTTGATAAAAATAAAAATGCAGTGCATATACTACTCAAAAATAATGCACATGGCTATGTCCACTTTTATCGAAACAAGTGTTTCATTAGAGGATATTTGGACTCTCAAGAGGGTTTCCAAAGGAGGGGGTTGGAGGGCCTCTTTTGCATTAATATTTGTACTTCCAAAATATAGTACCAAGAGTAATAGGCTACATTCTGAAAAAATGTGATGATGGGGAAGAGGATTGTGATTGGCCGGGTTAGAAAGCACTCATGTCGCCCGAGAAGAGAATGGTACAGGTTAATATTTTTTTATTGGGGAATGTGATGTAATGAGGCTAGCACTTGTACTCAAGGTGGAAGACGATTAATAATATACGATTCCAGGTTCTCCTTAACCCCTAAATGACGGAGGGGATAAGGGCAAAACATAAATGTGTTATAAAAAATTACTTCTTCAACTTTGATGAAGTTTGGTCCAAAAGAGAAAATGAGGAGCTTGATGTTTAGTAATTTTCCATACGGTCAAATATCAAAAAATAGCTTTTTATCATCTCATAATGAATTTAGAAGCATTTAACTTCAAATATTTATAAGAATCACAACTTTTATTTTTAGAATTTGAAATTTTGTATGATTTGTTAAAACTAGACATTCTATTCTAAAATCAAATATTGCAAATTTTTCAACGGAGAGAACATCATTACTTTCCCCAAATAGTAAGTTTTCTAACACTAGACAATGTAGAAGTGTTTTTCTTTGAAACTTTCTCCCGGGTGGAGTTTAACTCGGATTGACATGATTCAAATTGGGTTGGAAAGTAGACTTGATTACCTATTTAAAAATATTTTTTATTTTCTATAAAAATGTTTTTTCTATTTCGGGCAGCCCATAAAAAAAGGGCAGAGACCATAAAATGGTTGATCCGTCACTTAGGGGTTAACTTGCTAGCGTTGCTGTTGTCCCCAACCAGTGCTTATGGTGTTCATATCCATGTACTTCACGGTTGAACCAAGATGAGTTGGCCCTGTTATATGATCAATTACTCCATCATTTTAATGTGTATCGCTTTCCATTGGTAACACTCTATATGCACCACAATCATATACTAACTGTGAACCACGGTAATTACAAGAGACCACACTAATTAATATACATCTTCCACGCACTCTCCGTTTGGCTCTGCACCAGTTGCATCATTCCCTGCCTTTTATTAGTGCACTGTAATTCCTAAATCTCACGGTAATTGCAATGCCTAACCACACATTTGGGTAACCAAGCCTCAATACTTGCTACTACACCAATTATTGCCTTTACTGTGAGTCACACTGATTCAATATTTTTACAGTTACTGTGAGTCGCACTAATTCTATGGTATTAGAATAAAAGTGTGGATCATCGCAATTGAGAGTATTAGAGAGTTCATACAATAATGTACATTTGAGATCTATGTACTGAAATTAGCTACATATCTATATACACATTTAACCCCTAAAATTCCTTGACCATATTCTCACAAAAAACCATGAAAAACGCAGCATTTGAAAGTTGCAGAAGAAATCATATGTTTTGTTTTTTCATCATTTAACCGTAAGATCTAATACCCAATTTGAATTTTCATGTGAGCACAAAATTTGAGAGAAAAATGACCATTAGATTCTTAGATTATAAGGATCAAAGTTGCAAAAGAAGATTTTTGGGGTTCAATCCGGTGACAAATTTGAACTTTAGAAATTAATATCTTTTTTTTGAATGGGTTGGAAATTGATTGAATGGCAAGGCCATGTTAACAATTGAGTTAAGTCTTCAAATATAAAATCTTGTTAGAAAAAAGCTCATATTAATTCTTTCATAAAACAATTATTAGAAGTGGGTACAAAGTGAAAGGAAAAGAAAATTCATTAATAAGTTTGACATGGAATTGTAAAATGTCAATCTTAACGATGAGAATGTTGTACTTGGAAATCTTCACCTAGTGCCTTTTATTTCATTAAAAAAATATTGAAAATTGAGTTTAGAAATGAGCTTCAAACTATTTTTGTCCAAACTGTCCAAAAAAACAAATCTCGTCATAACTTTTATCCCATTGCTCAAAATGGGTAGATTTAAAGCTTCATTTGTAGATAAAGATCAACCAATCATGAATCAAAAAAGAAATTTTGAAAAAGAGTAAAAAATACAAAAATTCTTGCTGCCCGATCTCGCTTCAAAAACTTCAAATGCTTATAACTTTTGCAATACTTATTGGAATGACATGAAACGAAGTGCGACAAGTAGAGTGTAGTTTTTGAAAGCTACATTGAGGTTTTCATTGAAATTTTTAAAGTATGAGGTCCCTGGAGGCTGCCCAAAAAGTGGAACGACCAGAATATGGTCGCTCAGAATTTAAGAAATTTGTGAACACATGATTTTTTTTTTAATTAAAATTTCAAAAATTTCAAATAAATTCACAAAAAATAAACCCCTAAGGCCCTTACCGCCCAACCATGCATAATGTACAGATTTGAAATCTGTTTTCTCATCCATCATGCACTTTTTGCAGTGTGGATTTTTTTTACTAAAGCTTTTATAGGAAGTTAGCTTTGTGCATGTGTGATTCAATTAGGAAGGGGATGATATGTCAAATTTTTATGCTTCATTTCATGTTGTAGTGTTCCACCCAAAATTTCAAAGATTTTAGTCTACAAGTGCTCTTGAAAAAGTAAACTACTAAAATTAAGCAACCAGAAAATCTCCAAAAATCACTACACTTAGAGTACCGTATTACATTTCAACCCATCACAACGAATTTCATTCTTAGATTGTCAATATCTTATTTGTAATCAAATTACAAAAGTTTAGAATTTTAGAATTATTTGAGATTCTTTTTATAAACTTATTAAAAGAATAAGATATTTGAAACTTGTCATAGCTTATTAATTTGAAACTTATTAGAAAATTACTAGAAACTTATTAAAAGAGCAAAGTTTCAAATTTTGTAGAAAAATATTTTTGATAGCAATCATAGATCTAACCATATGGATAGAATCTAATGCACAACTTTCATTCATTCATCAAGTTGAAAATATCCCTTTTAGTTGCATTTTAGAATGCATCATTCTTTGGAAAACTGCCAAACGTGGAGAGGGTGAGAACGTTTAGGGGTTAACCCCTAAACGTACCAACCCTTTGAACAAAAGTAGATTCTAGCCTCAAAAATAGATATTTATATGGCTCAAATGTATATGAAGTGTACATGAGAAATCCATTGCAAGCATGAAATCTATCCAACAAATTTGACATACTTGTAGTTGAAGGCCTATCTAATATTAACAATAGTTTCCCATCACAAGAGATTTATCGTAATTGGTAGAGAATTTAAAAGGCTTACAAAGATGACTTGGATGAAAGTCATCTGAGGTTGTATGAAAAAGTTGCAAGGCTTTCAATATGTTTGTCATTTCTGGACGCTGGGACGTTTAGGGGTTAAGCAGATTGCGTCAACATTTTCACAATTGCAATTGACATTATTCAATTACAGATCAAATTTTTCAACTTTTTTTTTTTTTTTTTTTTTTTTTTTTTTTTTTTTTTTTTTTGTATTATTATGTTCTTCTAGTTAATATTTCTTTCAAAAATGTTAAGTACCCTTTAACCCTTTAACATCTGTTTTCAAAGATTTGTTATAAAATGTTTGATGAAAACCAAAAATGGAGTTGATGTACAAAGAAAAGTTGTAAATGTCAACGTGAAGATCACATCTGTATGGTTGGATTTATCATATATTTCTTTAATATGTTTTTATTGATTTTGCAAGGTTTTCTCTTGAAAATCAATTAAAAATCATGAATTAACGGAATTTTTTAAAAAAAAATTGTGATGAAATTGGAATAACATGCACTATGAGATGGTATGGTTTCTATTGTTTGATTCTACTTATTTTGGAAAATCATCTTTAAGGTCACACTTTTTGAACTAAGAATGAAACTTGACATAAACCACTTGTGTTGTTTTTTCAAAAATCATAATAACCTATTTTGAAAATTAGAACCGTACAAAGGATAGTCAACTTGCACAAGAATCATGAGAAATTTTGGTGGATGAAAACTGTCCAATTTGGATTGAATTCGAATAGTCTGAATTTGTTCAGCTTTCAATATTTGGACGCAGGCGCCTGAAAGGGTTAATGACGAGGTTAATGACTATAAAATTTTCTAAACATACACGCAGTTTACCAAGTTTGAACACTATAACTTTTTGAAAATAAATGTAGCTTTGCTTCTCTATACGGCGAAAATCATAATTTTTGATATTATGATTTTTATTTTTATTTTTTCTACTTTGAATGTTATGATCAAAGAGATTGCAAAGAATTTGAACCCTAAAAATTGCTAAGGCATTAGATATACATAATAACTATAAAACCTTATTGTTAAAAGTTGGGTTTTGCTTAGATACATTTATTTCAATTTCTGCCATATTTAGTCATAGTTTTTGATAAATTCATTAATAGACTTTAAGGATTAACAATGCACCAAAAGGTTCATCATAGATGGCAAGGATGCCATTAACATGTAATTTGCTATTTACATATTAAGTCTCGGGCGCATAAAAAAATTTGTTTAAAAAGTTCTCTACAAAACAAAAAAAATGTCTATTGAAATTGTAATCAAAAAATTCATTTAAAAAAAAATCCTAATCTTTATCTTTTCTTTTATTTTGTTTTCTTTCTTGTCTTCCTTATTGTCTTCTTTCTTTTCCTTCTTGTCTTTATTTTTCTTCTATTTTTTTCTTCATTTTTTCTTTCCATTTTGGGCTCATCTTGTGCAACCGTGCATTCCACACCTGCAACAAAGTCTTTTTCTTTTCTTTTCTTTTCTTTCTTCTTTTTCTTAGGATTTAGCTTGCCATTTGTGCCACTAACCCTTCCAAAATATATATATATATAAAAATTCAATGCTAAAAAATTAAAGCTAATAAAAACAAATGTATGCACAACTACCGGCAAAGAATATATATATATATATATATATATATGTTTTTGTTTTTGCTTTTCTTAGCTACTGGATAATTGGATGCGCGGCCGCACACCCTATTCGTTCCCTCGCCCTTTCCTATTCCTCTCCTCTCCCTCCTCTCTTCTCATATAAAAAATAAGAAGCAAAAGAAGAAGAAGAAAATAAAATCATTCAGGAAGGCACAAAAGCCAGCACTACCCTAAACAAAGGCAGAAATTTTATTAATTAATTAGTCTTTTTTTTCTTTTCTTTTTTCTTTTTTTTTTTTTTTCTATTCTCGGCCATTAGATACGCGGCCACGCACCCTATTCCTTCCTTCTCCTTCCCCTCTCCTATATATAAGTCAATAAATGAGGAGACTCTCCCTCTCTTTTCCCGTATATATATATATACATACATATATATATATATATATATATATATATATATATATATATATATATATATATATATATATATATATATATGAGGAGGGGAGAGGAAGAGGCAGAGAAAAGGGAGAGGTAGAGTTGTAGAGGGAGAGTAATAGGGTGCGCGGCCTCACATCCAACGGCCGAGAAAGGAATAATAATAATAATAAATTACATATATACATACATACATACATATATGTGTATTTCCATTGTTGTTTAGAGTACATCTTGCGGTTGTATTCACCTCTAATATTATTTATTTTAATTTATTTATATTCTTTCTTTTTCTTTTTGTTTCTTCTTTTTTGTATGAAGAAAGGGGAGGAAGAGGGGAGGGAGAGGGAAGGGAGAAGGAATTTGGTGCGTGGCTGCGCATCCAACAGCCGAGAATAGCAATTTTTTATTTTCCTGTTGTTGTTTGAGGTATAATTGGCGGATGTACTCACCCTAAATGCTTTTTCTTTTTTTCTTTTTCTCCTTTCTTTTCTTCTTTTTTATATGAGAAAGGAGGAGGAGAGGGAGAGGGAAAGAAGAGAGAGAGAGGGAAGGAATAGGGAGAGAGAAGGGATAGGGAGAAGGAAGGGATACGGTGCATGGCCGCAGACCCAATAGCTGAGAAAAGAATAGAAAATATTATATAATATAATATAAAATTGTTTTGTTGTTGTTTAGGGTTTAGCCGGTGGTTTTCGTCACTTTGATTTGATTTGATTTGATTTTTTTCTTAATAGAGTTCATCGACACAAATGGAAAACTAAACCCTAACAAAGAAGGGAAAAAAAACCTCAATGCAAGTGTCAGATCCGCGGCTACACAAGAAGAGAAAAAAATGGAATGAGAAGAATGAAAATAAAGTAGAAGAAAATCAAAAGACAAGAAGGAAGAGAAGAGGAAGACAAGATAAACATGAGTATTAAAAAGATTTAATTTTCTTTTTGTTTACAATGTCAGAGATTGTAGAAAAACAAAAATTGTTGTTTTTTAGAGAACTTTTCAGCCAATTTTTTAAAGCCAAATTTGCTCATAAAATGAGCACAGTTGGCTAAATGCATAAATAGCAAATTGCATGTTCATTGGTGTAGATAAAGTCATTAGAAGCCCTTGGCATAGTAGTAAAACACTACTTGTGTAGACTAAAGAAGTATGATTAAATAGACCCATAACTAGTTTGATTCGTCATGTGGAATCATCCCATGAGTTTTTTTGCTATAATGGAATGGTGTATTTAGTGTTTGGAGATAATTGATGTTTTTTTACCACAATGTTTTCAAGGGTGAAGTAAAATAGTACCCCTTGACACTACATAGGAGTTTGCCACTTGTCATTCCCACTTTCATTGCTCAAGAGTGACATATTCTTTTCAAGTAATAAGAGTGACATGAAGTGGCATGCCATATTTATTATAAAGTTGCCGAATGTCATTGGAACACTACATCTTTTTTCTTATGAGGATCCTAAAATCAAATAATGTCCGGATTTGAGAAATAGTATCCCAGATACTAAATATGCCATTGAGTGTAGTCTAATTACGTGGTTTTCCTACTAATGGCATCTAGTCTCAGTAACAACTATATATATATATATATGTATATATATGTATGTATATGTATATATATATATATATATATATATATATATATATATATATATAAAATATGCCATTGTTTGACTCGGCAAAGTGACTTGCAACATCTTTAAAACAATGTGAGAAAATTGTAGAACATGTAATTTTTTTAAAAGTAAAAAATTACAATTTAATATTAAAAATATTAAAAATATTTTAGGAAATTTTATGCATTATAGGAATATTTTATGAAAATCCTTGTTACTTATAACCTATAAAAATATGCATTGTTTGTGTGTGTATTTCATTTTTTGCACAGGAGAGTGCCTCCCTCTAGTGTTTTAACAAATGTATAAACTTTGAGATGGTAATCCCAAAGGCCATTAGTGAATTTATTTTTAAAAGTATTCATGTCAATAATACATTATAAATCTACAATTGAAATGACAAATGAAACGTAGAATACAACAACATTGAAAATTTAATAAAACGACATGGTTTTCTCATAGGAATTCTTTGGGTGTGAAGAGTCATGTGTCTTTTGATTTCAAAAAGAAAATTAAAATCATGTACATGTTTTTAATCTTTACATCCAAGTCAACAAAACTTTTCAACAAAGAGGTAGGATTGTAAAATGCTACCATTGGCCATATTTGAATTTTAGGTAATCATGCACTCTATATAAATTATAAATTATTATATATACATTTTTAATGTAATTTTTCATATTAAAAATTTCTTTATTTTTTTTTCAAAAACATTGCAAAAATTTGATTAATACAAAAAGAATCAAATTAAAAAAACAAAGATCTTTGTAACTTGTATAGAAACTAATCTATCTAAGAAAAGAATCACAAAAATGCGTAAAATTTTAAAGTTACATATGATAGAATTTGAAAATTTGCTTTTGTTTTCATTTTGTATCCAAGCCATGTTTTTTTTCAATTAAATTGCTTGAATTACCTTTTATTTTAAATTTTTGATCTGATACATGAAGTCTCAATTATTCATTACACTCTAATTCTTTTCAAAACATTTAGCTTGCTAAATCATGAAGCATTAAAAAGTATGATGTCAATATTTTTAGTTTGTTTAACTAAAGTGACTAGATTCTTACACTTATAAAGCTAGTCAATTGCTTGAAAACCAATTTCTTTCAATTCTTTAACAGTATAAATTGAAATAATTATTTCATACTACTGTATACAGAAAAACCATAACAAACTGGACACATTTTAAACCATAGGATGATGAAAAACAAGGAGACAAGATATAAATCTTTCAAAATAATCATTTAAATTCAATTATCATTTCTAGATGATTTAAGAAAAAAAATCCAACTTATAATTCTACAAACGTAGAATGGATGTTTAGGATGAAAGAGTTTTAGCTAGTAGATTTAGAAAATATGTTGTCAATCAAACCTAACCTTTCTAGTGGTCCCTCATTGAAGGACATTGCGCATGCTTTGAACAAAATTGAAAAGGAGGAGTGCAAGAAAAGGTCTAAAGAAAAAATTCACAATGAGGGGCAAAGTGTAGGTCTTCGGAGACGTCACCCTATGAAAGAACTTATTGATTTGAGTTAATTAAATATAATTTTACATTAGAAACTTCATAAATAAAGATGTATGTTAAGAAAGCTTCTACATGACAGAGTTCTTAGGGTTTGCAATGGCCTTGAATTGAAAATAATATGAAACATACATAAAGATATTATTATTTTAAAAACAAAATTAATATTAATGTTTGAATTGTGAATCATGAAAATGTTAGTAGAATGTGTTGATCAGCCACTACCTGAAATTAAATTTATTAGAGAAGATTTGGTTCAATTAATTTCAAAACCACAACAAATTGGAATAGTTTCTAGATTACCTAGTGACTCGACATCTAATCCAAATTTGGAAATTACAACTGAAGATGAAGACAATAAAAAAAATGATATTCCACTTGGATTTGCTAGAGTGTTGTGGTTGAAGTCTCAAGAATTAAATGAAGACATCACTAACCTCCATTTGCTTGATCGATCATTTGTACTTGGAGATGTTGTAGCTCTTGTTGCACATCCTATTGGCCAAATAGGCATTGTAATGGAGATTAGTATGTTTGTGGATTTAGAGCTTATCAATGGAGAAACTGTGAAAGGAATTGATAGTCGTAGGCTTCGACATGTGAGTTATAAAATTTCAAATTAAATATACAACAAAAAACATACCCACGTATTAATTAGGTTACAAATTTCACAATTTTTTTTTACCAATTTATATAAAAGAATCTTATTACTAGTCAATAGTTCTATTCGAGATGAATATGGAAATGTCACTTTGAATGTGAACAAGATAGTACAATTTTCAAGTTATTTTGTGTATTGATACATTCAACATGATGTTTCTATGTTATTTCTAATGATTTTTTACTTGTATATAAAACTAAGATGAGAATGATATTGTGAACTATTTCTAATAATTTGCAATAATTTTTTATTTTAATACATATTAAAAAGTAGTTTATGTTCTATTGTTTTAATGCTAAAAAGCCGATATATAATTATTTTTATGATATCTATTTCTTCTATAGATACGTTCATATATGCCAGGGGATTATGTAATTCATAATAATTGGCTTGGACGTGTTGAAGAAGTTATAGATAATGTGACTGTAATGTTTGATGGAGGAGCTAAATGTAAAATTTTCCGTGCTGATACTGAACATTTAGTCCCCATGCAAAGTGTTTTTATGGATGATAGAAATTCTCCTTATTATCCTGGCCAAAAAGTAAGAGGTGCTACTCCTGGGGTTTTTAAATCGGCAAAGTGGCTAAAAGGTGCATGGAAGGCAACCCGAACAGAAGGAATAGTTAGTAGTGTTGAGGTTGGATCAATTCTCGTATTGTGGATAACTTCAGCACTTACATTATCGGGTATGTTGACAAAATATTTTCATTTAATAAGATTTATCTGAAAATGGTATTAAATTTTATTCATAATTACATCAATGCAATTTTACACAAAACACTTCTTTAATATATCAACCAATTGATTTGTAAATCATTTTGAAAAATGACAAGCATTTAAAGAATTAAAATAAGCATTTAAAAAAAATTAGATTGATTAGCACATAATTTTCTTTGCTATCTTATATGATTTTTGTCTCTCTTGCTTGTTTTTAGTACTTCTAATTTTTTTTTCATTTCACATTCTCACTATGGTTACTATTGTATAATTCTCATTATTAAAAAAATAAGTTATATATATTTGCAGGTATGCAGCCTTCTGTTGCACCTGCAATGCTACAAAAACCTTCTTCACTTGTGCCACTCATGTATATATCACACACTAATTGGCAGCTAGGTGATTGGCTACTCTTGCCACCAGGATTTGATGCAAAAGAACACACTTTGATTAATGACAATGAAACAAACTTGTTGAATCAACAATTATTTGACCACAAATCTGCACGTCATAGTAGTCCTGTGGATTTTGATGAAAATCAAGAATCAGACACCACGTCATCGTCTTCTCTTGATACTAATATGATTCTAAATACTTTAGACGTGCATAAGCAAAATCAAAACAAGCAACAAAAAAGAGTTGCAAAGAGAGAACGCAGAGCAGCTATAAAAAAGATTGGTGGAATAGAAGATGCTGCATTGGTAGTAAAAACTAAGACAAAAGTGGATGTTTTGTGGCAAGATGGAACCAAATCATGTGGGATAGAAGCTTCCTCACTCATACCAATTGAGTATATTGGTGATCATGAATTTTGGCCTGAGCAATATGTGTTGAATCGAGGCTTGGATGGTGAAGAAATTGACCAATTGGAGCAACGTGTAGGTATACACCTTAGACTTTATTTTATACTTGTTCCACAAATTATTTAATATAGATTGATAAATCAAGCACTAGTAATGTAGTAATTTCTTAAAACATGACCACAAATATGACGTTACATTGAATTGTTACGTTGCTTGATTTTTAACACAATGCCACAAAAAATAGTTTGAGTGGGCAAATGCACATTTTGGTCATCCTTTTCTACATACACATGTAAATTTTCAATGCATCTTATTGCACTTTGTGCACTCACTGCACTTTCTTACATACATTAATTTTTGAATTGATTTTAAAATTAAGTACTATTGAAATAATGAAAAAAAATGGAGAAAATTTTAAAATCATTTACATACCAACTATATAATAAATTTTTAATTTTTCAAAAAATATTACCTTGAAGATTTTGAATTTCAAAACCTCCATTTTTCCTCGGGGGGTGCACTATACTAAACATGTACGAGTATACGTGAGTGCACAGAAGGGGTATTAATTTGAACACTACCGTATTACGTATACATACAATAAACAAATTTAGAGCTAAAAATATTCACGTATACTTACACTAAACGTATATTTAAAACGGAATACATCTGTATACAAAGGTATTTTAGACATACAACCTCTTGTATACAGGGGGTTTTTAGAAGGGGTCATGAATGCACGTGATTCTCAAACATAATGTAGAGTGCACCCCCCGAGCAGTTTTCTACACCAATTCAACTAATTTGTGGCTAAAAAATGTTGGTGTTCAATTCTATATTCAAGTTTTTTTAATCTTAATTATCTAAAAACTTTGTTTTTAAGCATGTTCAAAAAACAAATTCTGCTAAATTTTTATCAATTAGTCTGTACTAGATATATTAATCAATATATGCTAACTAATATATATACTAATTAATAATTAGTTATATTGCGTTAAAATATTAAAAATATTAAATTAAACTAAAAAAATTGAGGTTGTTACTTTTCACATATTTGATTATAAAAAGAAATTAGCTTCAAATTTCATCAATTTAAAAAAAAAAATTGGAGACGTAGTTAACACACATTTTGTTAAAATTGAACCACATTTCGTTAAAATTGGACTACCAGATCGAAAAAGAGATGAGGAGTGCTCCCCTTTGCAATAGAGATAGGTCTTCAATTTTTCTGCACTGCTCTAATTTGTGGAATAAGAGTGTTATAGAAAAATTGGAGACCTATCTCTATTGTGAAGGGTAGCAGTGTAGCACTCCCTATCACTTTTTCAATCTGGTAGTCGAGTTTTAACGAAATGTGTGCTAGTTTTGTATAGGGCCATGTATGTGTTTTAGGTTAAATAATTCATTTGTAAGGAGAAAATCACCAATTCAAGCCTATGTTGGTGATGATAACAAAATCTTAACATTACTAAAGATTTTCTAATTTTTTCTATGCCAAATTTAAATGTATATAATCATTCACAATTTAATGAAAATCCAAAGTAGTGCACCAAGGCTTAAAAAGTAGGATGAGTGTATTATGAATTTGCCCAATTCTAAAGTTGCCAATTGAAGCATATTACAATTCAATAGAAATGCAAATAATTGCTTACAATGCCTAAATATATTTTCAATTTTCCTTACTACAAAAGAAAAGTAGTATATTTATTGTGAGATTTCATTGGTTTTTATATACAAAGGATATTTGGTCTTGTGTAGGCATTATAAAGAGTGTTGATGCAACACAAAGAACAGCTATAGTTCGATGGTTGCAACAAGTTGAAAAGCTCAATAATCCTCAAAAAAATTCTTTTCAAGAGGAAAATGTGAGTGTTTATGAGGTAGTTGAACATCCACATTTTAACTATCGTCTTGGCGATGTCGTGGTACGATTGACAATGGAGCAACCAAAGGTGGAATCAAATAAACTTGGTAAACTCTCTACATCGTACTTAGACAAAAGATTCTAAAAAAATTATTAGATTTTAAGTTTTGTGTATTTATATATAAGGAGACATTAATTGCTATTTATTTGTAGGCATAAATTCTTGTTTGGAGCACAAATTTGAAGTTGTGCAAGATGATGATATATACATTGAAGAAGAAATTATAAATGATGAACAACATGCGGTTGCAAATAATGAAGACATTGAAGTGCCTCAAAAAGAGAAATGTCTAGCTCGTAGACGATGTCGAGAAAAAAAGTCTAGAAATAATGATTATCGCATAATAGACTTATCATGGGTTGGAAATGTAATTGAGTTGCAAGATGGAGAAATCTCAGTACTTTGGGCAGATGGAAATATATCTAAGGTATTCTATCTCTTAGTTTTTATAGATTTTTTAATTTCTAACATGATTTTTTTGCTTCATGTTATTTACTACAAAGTTTTGAACGTGGTTTCTATTCCCGATAGGGGAGAGTAGTTTTGTTCCAATGGACCTTTGTTTGGTAGGCACTAGTCACTGACATTATAAATAAACACTTTTTTCATGCCGTCCTCAAAAGATGACCGTAGTTTCTATCTGTCTATCTTTTGGACTAGGAGATAATTTTTATTTTGTGACCTATCATACATTGCATAATATGAACTATTTATATTTCAACAGGTAGGTCCTACAGATATTTTTGTGGTGAGCAACGAAGACGAAGAAGTAGAATTAGAAGAAAATGAGTACCAAATCTTATATGATAGCAATGATTTGACTTGGGCTTCAATGGAATTCAATGAAGATGTTGGGGTACAGTTGTATTATAAACATTTTTTTTAAATGATGTACTTGTATACTGAGTTTTAATTTCTTATAGAATAAAAGAAACTTTAATACATATACATAAAAACAATCATATGAAAATTGTAATCATATATTCATCTTTTTGTAAAATGTGAAACAATAATGTGAAATAAAAAGTTGCTTTTGTATATTTTCATATATAAGATAATTCTAAATATGTGCTTCAGGAAGAACCAGGCCAAATATCATTAACACTAGTACTAGATCAATCTTCAACAATTCCTCAAATAGTTACTATTGAAGATGATAATTGTACAAAAAGAGAAAAGTGCAATGAAAGACCAATACAAAAGAAATTACTAGAAAAAGCAACAACAATTCAAGATCATGCTAGTTTAGCAATTTGTAGCCCTCGCCAATATAGACGTCCAATAGCAGTGGCATGTAAGAAACTTGTATCACAAATGGCAAACATTTTACGCAATTTGAAACTACAGTCAAGCAACTTGATTTGCAACCAAAGTGCACTTTTTTGTTCTAGTATAGATGACATACTTGAATCCTATCGCAATCCAAGAAGACCCAACGATTCTTCTTTTATTTATAAAAATGTTGAACAAGATTCAAATACCACAATCTCAAGCTCAAATGTAGATTATAAAAAATACATGTGTTCTAAATGTAGTATTGAATCTAAATGCCCTTCAAAAGATGTCGACTACAACACTTCACATTTGTTGAAATCGCCATCAAATCAATCAAACATTGATGCACAAGTAATGGGCTTACACTCTCTTTTTCATCCTAATAATGAACAAGATGACATTTGCAATATAGAAAATTCAAGAAACCAAAAAAAACTTTATGAAGAGATACAAGAAAAACCTCAATTTGATTCTGTCTATGGGGCTGCAGACCATCATTTTGTAGATCTTGAATATGTAAGATCAACAACAATTAAAAAATAACTTCATGATTGTGTATGACTATTAATAATTTAATATGGTCTATAAAGTAAAAGATATAGAATTCATATTGTTGGTTAGTATCACTATATCATAAACAAATTAAAATAACAAATTTTTATAATGCACACTTTAGATTTTGAATTTTTATAGATTTTCTTAGTTTTTTAGATGCAAATTAGTCAAACATCCTATAATTGCATTATTTTGTAGGGACACGATAAACTTAAAATTCCTCAAAATTATCAATGAATAAAAAATAGTCGTATATGTGCATCAGCCAAATCCGCAAAGAAAATGGATAAAGAAGATACAAGCTGAGTGGAAAATTCTTGAAAAGAACCTTCCAAGTAAGAATAAATTTGTATTTTTTACTTCAGACTACAATGTATTTAAATGCTTAATATTTAAATGCTTAATCATTATTTTAAACTTATAATTTTCATTATAGAATACAATTTTTAACAATTGACTAGTAATTTTATAAAGGTAACTAATTTTTTTAATGTTTTAATTCTTTTACAGATTCAATTTATGTTAGAGTGTATGAAGATCGTATGGATTTACTTCGAGCTGCCATTCTCGGTGTACAAGGCACTCCATATCATGATGGTGTATTTATATTTGATTTTCATCTACCCCAAGAATTTCCTCTTGTCCCTCCAGTAAGTTAATTAAATATCAAATCCTTTATTGCCCTCAAAAAGGTCACATACTATATACGTTTGTAAACCACGTGCAGTCATGGATTAATTAGAGGTGGGCTATTTATCTAAATTACTTAAATTACTTGCACCCTACTTATAGATAAAATGATATTTTGGGGTATTTTTCAAGACCTTATAGGAAAATATAATTTCCACCATTGACTTATTTTAAAGATCCTATTTTGTTTATGAATTGTGCCATTTCTCCAAATCTTGGAATCTTGGTATGAATTGTTTTTAATCCGTAACAAAAAAAAAATAATAAAAACGTGTCTTGTGGAGAGAAAGTCCGCGACACCACCACCCGCCATAGCCTCATGAACCTCATTAGTCACTTGATGTTCTGATTCCTCATGAGGAGAATACCCTCTTGAAGCCAAATAATTCAACAGGCTTCATTTATGATTCATCTACAACCAATGGCAAACTTCAATGATTATTAGTCCACTAAGGCAATTTTTCATTCAATCGAAGAATTTTTATTAGATCTCGCATAAATTCTTCATTCCTCCATATATCCTAGACCCTACTTATTAATAAAAAATATATATACTTCTTGTACTTTTCACTTATCCTACTTTAGATATAATATTGTATGGGCCATTTCATTAAGGCTATATTATATTCAAAATTTGTATAATTTTTTTTCTCCAACAAATTAAAAGTACCCTATATTTTTTCTCACATGATTTATTAAACTTTGAGAGTGACTTCCCTAAGTTATTGTCAAAATATCAAACTAATTTTATTCATTTAACTTGTAGCTTTATAATAGAATAACTTTTTAAATTTCATTTTGGTTATTAGGCCATTACTTCCATCAGTATTATAATAGATATGTAAGTTTAAATTGCAATAGAGTATTTTAGAGACTAATTTTCTTAAAATCCTTGTAGGTGGCATATTATCACTCTAGAGGACTACGATTAAATCCAAATTTGTATGAAAACGGTAACGTATGTCTTAGCCTTCTCAACACATGGGCAGGGAAGGGAACTGAAGTTTGGAATGGTTCCAATTCAAGTATACTACAAATTTTAATCTCAATTCAAGGATTGGTGCTTAATGCTGCTCCATATTTTAATGAAGCTGGGTACGAAAAACAGATGGGCCTTCCAGAGGGAGAAAAAAATTCGATTTTGTACAATGAAAATGCTTTTTTATTATCATGCAAGTCTATATTGCACCTACTCCATCGGCCACTACAGGTGAACAATCCCTTACAATCATGATTTTAGAAACTAAAATATGCAACATAGATTAAGACTCTTTTTCAATCGGAGTGATAAAAAATCTAATTTAAAGCAAGCTCAATCTGAAGGTGAATAGAGTTAAATACCTTCATTTAGAGCACATTTGAAGTTTTTTTTCTCCTGAAATGTCTATCTAAATGATTTTTTAATTTTATTCAAAGGAGGTTTTCCTATCTTCACGTTTTTATTTACATGCTTTGAATGCAGCATTTTGAACTTATAGTTCAACATCACTTTCGTCAAAGAGGACCAATCCTACTAAAGACATGCGCAACATACATGAATGGTGCTTTGGTAAGATAATTTGTATGCTTCCTACTTATAACTGATTCTATTATTATATTTGTCATGCTATAATCATTATTTACAATCTTGTCTAAACTCCAATCTAAAAGACTAAAAGAGTGACTACTAAAAGACATAGATATAACACATCCTATTTCTAAATAATTGTTATTACTTATTTTTGGGAAGTTACGACTAATTGGTTACGAGATTGATTATTAACTATTGGAGTATTGATTATTGGATACTAATTATGGTCTCAGTCATAAAATTTACCTCTGAAGGGACGTACCAAGGGTAGATCTTGCTACCTAATTCCTTCACGCATGGATAAGAAAACTACCCTCTACACAATCTTTATTCATAATGGACTTTGGACTAGCATTATGATTACAATGTTGCTTTTTCCAAAACTAAAAGTCAACAAAAATCCTATTTTTAACATATTCTTGTGAACTAGGAACTACGCCAAAATGGCTCATGGTTTTTTGTAGTGTAAATGTCAAAGCATTATAATTCCTCATCAAAATATTGTAATAAATGTTTAGTAACAATTATGCAGGTAGGATCTGTGGAAGATAACTTACAATCAAAAGTTGAGACTCTTGGAATGCTACAAAATAGCACAATGGGATTTAGAATCATGCTGGATAAGCTCTTGGTAAAACTTACAGCTGCATTTGCTGAGCTTGATAACCAATCCAATTGTCCATCATTTTCTAGTGTTGTTGCAAACACATGATTGCACATTCAACATTGTGGATTCACAAAAGACTGAGCATTGGCTTCAAGTATCCTAATAGAGCCTCTACCGGTACGTTTGTCCCTCATCTATGCCTCAAAGTCTTTAGCCATTATTCTCCTTACAAAATTCTAGTTGTAAAAAGAGCAGTAGAAGCCTTCTACAATAGAAATTATTTGAAATTCAAAAATAAAAAATTTCAAACTTGACACACCTGTTTGGTTCAATAGATTCAATTTTTTTTGTTCAACATTACAAAACTCTATTCCAAATGCTTCTTGTATATTTGCTCTTCACTAGAACAAACAACATTACAAATTCTTCTATTAGTAGAGTACATCAATTGCACTTAAAATGATATGAATAGGTGATCTTAGCTATTGAATAGATGATGAATAGATGATGCTATTTAGGGGTATGACTTAAATCTTGACTCTCTACATGACTATTTAGGGGCACTATTAATCAAAATGAAACTACTCACAATTGCACAAATTAAGTGGTGATATCTTCGTAAAACACAAGCATGTCGAATGCAGTGGCTGTTAAGTAGATCTCGATCTTCTCAATAAAATTACAACATTTGAGCATATCTTGATGAATCAAAACGTATAGACAAGATTTGTGAGAAAATGAATTTCACCAACAAACCTTTCAAATTATAACTTAACTCCTAAACGTCCTCACCCCTCTCTTGATTTGGAGAATTTCAAAGATATCTTATAAAATGCAACTAAGAGGGATATTTTAAACTTGATACCAGTATATGAATAAAAGTTGTACATTAGGAATATTTGCAAGCTACGGTACACTATTTTTTTCAATCTTTGAAAAATCACTAATAAATATTGACATGGAATCTTTTGTACAACAAAATCCATTGTTTGAAGAATTAAAATATTAAAGTGTCTACAACAATGAATTTTTCCAATATTGGTTATCTGGCTCTAAATTAATCAATAACACTTTAAAAAGATGCATGTCTATGATATGGGAAGTACAAGAAGGGGGTCAAATTTTAATTTCACAAACTTTTAGCAACATACGACAAGTGTGTATAAAACTAACACTTTTATTTTATTTAATTATTACCCTTAATTATTTTTAATTAGTTGTTTCTTTTTTTCTTTCTTTTTTTGGCACAAATGAAAGAAAATTCCATTGCAGAGAGACACAGAACAAAATCCCAGCCACAAGTGGCCTGGGAGGGAAAATTAGTTGTTTCATGATGCTTTTGTTTTTCAAATTTTTAGTGTTGTTAAAAACAATTTTTTGGAATTGTTTTTGGGAACAAAATAATGGTCCAATTTTAGAAGTGAAATATGAAATAATTTTTTCATAATACCTAGTTATGGAGGTTATGTAAAAAAGGCTCTAATTGCTCGTGATGTACAAAAAAAGAGGCCACTGAGTACAGCCTAGAGTCTCAAAATAAACATGACAATCTTCAAAGAGGAAATATTAGTAAAAACCCTATTTTGAATTGTGGAATTTCTTATCTAATTCGAGGTCAACATGTGCACATTGCTACACTAATAGCAATCCCATGAGTTGCACGGGTTTTAGCTACACTAGCTGCACTCTCCTCTTTGGTAGATCATAGCTTGCAAAGCCCATTATGAATTTTAGATTCTATTTATTTGGTTAGATCTACAACTGCTATCTCCAATTTTTATTTTATTTGAAATTTTGAAACTAAAAATTCAAAATTCTTTTGTAATTTGATTTTCCATAAGATGCTGACAATTTGGGAACCGATGAAACTTGTTGTCATATGTTGAAATGTAATACTCTAAGTGTAGTGATTTTTGGAGATTTTTTGATTGTTTAATTTTATGAGTTGATTTTATCAAGAGCAGTTTTACACTGAAATCTTAAAAGTTTTGGATGAATCACTGCAACATAAAATGTGGCTTAAAAATTTCACAAATTACCCCCTTTCTAATTGGTTGACACATGCATGAAGCTAATTTCTCATAAAATCTACAATAAAAAATCCACACTAAAAGTGCATAACGGATGAGAAGGCGACGTTCAATTCTATACATCATGCATTTTTTGCATAGTTGGACCTTTAGGGGTTAAACAATTGTGCTATAAATTTTCAATAAAAAACGTCTATATGGTACTTAAGATTTTGCATTCAAGAGCATATCCATTTGAATTATGCTATCAACCTTAAACTACTTATTCAATAATCACAATTACTTAAATAAGTCTAGTAATAGAAAATTTTATACTTAGCAAATAATATACAAACTTTAGACTAAATCCAAAATGCACTTAAAGAGTTTTTAGGTCTTTAGATTTTGAAATATTTGATTTTGATAAATTTTGGTCAAATGTTGAAAGCAAATGGAATAAAATTTCTCATTTGCTACAATCAAGGGGAAAAAATCCACTGTAATGTTTGTTTACTTAGATACAATCATACAATGCATTTGAATCTTGTAAAAATGACCTTCTCTAATTTTATTACATTTGACTAACCATATATACTCAGTCACGACATTCATTATAATTAATCATATTTTTTGAAGAACTAGCCGGTATTTCGCATTCCAGCGGCTATTCCATTAATGGTAATCAAAAGAGCATCCCTGAGCTTCATATTTGATACATCTTGGCGCAAACGACGGAGAATTTCTACCTGAAGAATAACCGTAATTACCATATATATTCAATATGAGAAAAAAATTTATTTAAGATATGAATATATGAAAGGTATAAGTTATTTGAATGTTGAAATAGGCAAAATAAACAATTTATCAATCATTATTTGTTGCACATCAATACTTCAAGGCAAAATTATGATGGTAGAAAGTGAGACCAGTAAAAGCATTATAAGGTTAGGTCTCATCTTACTTGAAGCATGTTTATGGGGTCAAGATAGGCCAGACGACTCTCAATCAATCTCTGCAAAGTCTTGTTGTTCTCTGATAGTTTTTGGTGGCCGCTTACATTCAACACGGTTGTTTGGGTAGTGTGAAATTCTCCTCGAAGTTCTTCACCCAATTGTTGCCTTGATGGCGACACTAAAACCTCGTCATAATGTTTGGCTATTTGTATGTCAGCTTTAGCAAGAACCATCTCTATTAGATCAATAGTAGACTGAAAAAATGGCCACTCTCTATACATAGCTTGAAGCTCTTCTTTATGTCCACGGGAAAATGCAGCCTCAAGTCCTTTTCCTACTCCAAGCCAAGCTGGAAGAACAAACCGTGTTTGTGTCCAAGCAAAAATCCATGGAATTGCTCGCAATTGAGATATTCCACCAGTTTTTTTTCGTCGAGTTGGTCGACTACCAATGTTGAGATTTCCAAGCTCAGCCTCAGGTGTTGCCTCGTGGAAATACTCCAAAAACTCAGGGTTTTGAAAGACTATGGCACGATAGTGCTTACAACTATTTTCAGAAATTTCGTCCATAATATTGCGCCAACTAGTAGACCTTGGTGGGTCCGGTGGATGCAAAGTTGCTAACAAAACAGCAGTAGAGTATATTTCGAGTTGACGCACAGCCGTTTGAGACAATCCAAACTTTGCTTGAATCATTTCTCCTTGTTCAGTAACCCTCAATGTTCCCATCACAGAACCGGGAGGTTGAGACTGGATAGCCATGTATGTGGGACCTCCACCCCGGCCAACACTTCCTCCCCGTCCATGGAACAACGTGATTTTGATGCCAAACTCTTTACAAGCTTCAACAACATCTTCTTGTGCTTTATACAATTCCCAAGCTGCAGTGAATCTACCCGCATCTTTACCAGAATCAGAATAACCAAGCATCACTTCTTGATGGCCTTGATGATTTGCAATTAGATGTTCGCGATACCAATCAATTTTCAGCAATTTTCGTATTACAATCCCTGCCACTTGTAAATCTTGCACAGTTTCAAACAATGGAACAACTCGTAGTATTTGACCAGAGCATGTCTTACCAAGTTCTCCACCCACCACAAGACAAGCTTCTTTTTGCAATAGTTCTACTGCAAGAACGTCACTGGCCTCGGATGCCATAGAAATGACATATGCACCTAGTGAATTAGTTCCTAATTCGGCTGCTACACGAAATGTGTTTAATACCTCTCGAACTTCAGGTTTCACAGCAATTGTTGGTGGAACCAAAGGTCGTCTTCCCTTGAGTTCTGTAGTAAGAAACTTAAGTTTGTTGTCTTCATCCCATTGACTGTATGTTCCGATTTCTAACCATCCGGTAATAGCATCTAATGCTTCAGTGTGTCGATCAGCTTCTTGTCTTACATCAAGTTTCATAAGTGTCATTCCAAATGTAGCCACCCTGTAATAAAATTCAAGACCAATAAACACGATCTCTTGTCATATTAGATCCATTTATTTGTTAAGGATTTGAGCGCCAAATTGGAAGCTAGATAAAATCTTATTTGGATTGGAATCACAAATTATACCATATTTAGGACGTCTCAAAATACTTACAATCCAAATGAGGCTTTTTAACTACAATTTTCATATCACTCTAAATTATTTGAATAAAAAAGATAAAATCAAACAATTAAATGGAAAAAATTAAAATCAACATTAAGAATTAGTGGTAACTAAACAAATAAAGTGGTTCAAAGAATTGAAGGTACTTATTTATAAGAAAAGCATATATAGTTCATATGATTTCAATTAGAAAAACAAAAAAGCTAAAATCCATTTAGCAGATAAAAGTTCTTCAATTTAAGCATGAACATTCACATTGGGCAATAACTATGTTAAAGGTACCTGCGAATCAAGTCTGTAAGACGTCCATCAGCAAGTATTTCTGAGCGGCAAGATTGCATTGAATCATGACACAACAAGAGTGGTTCAAGAAGTTGATCTCCAGTTTCATAATAGTCGTTTGGATCATAATCGCATGGAGAACCCTCTAGCATCTCCTCCATTCTTCGTCGAGTATTCACTAACTTTTGTCGAACATGGCCAAGCACCACTCTATAGGGCGCAATGTCAGGCCGACCAATCATGCTAGGATTTAGTAGCTTATCCATACTAGACTTGTTGAGGTTTGACTCTAGTAGAGTTTTTTTCCTAAAAGAGCCCGACTTGGGGAGTCCTCCTACTACAGCTGCTGCAACAACTAAAGTAGATGCTTGAGTTGGTGTTACTGGAGTGCCATAACCATCTGCAATTTGCAAGACATCTGCCATATCTTTTAAATTGAATGATGCAACATGTTGTGCTGCTTTGGAAGCTGTAGGTGAACCTTCCTTTGAATGCATAGTAGAACTTGGGGCAGTATTCACACTGGATGAACTCTGAAAATTAAAGTTTTTCAAGTTTAATTAAAAAAATTTCGCATGATTCAAAAATCAATGATATACCAATCAAGACTTTAATGGAAGTAAACACAAAAATTACGAGTAAAAAAATTTGAGTTTGCAATGTGCCTATCCAAATCAAAAACTTACGAGCATCATGGTGAAGCTTCAATAACAACACTAGGTGAAAATACAAAAAGGTCTACCACCTTTGACTCTTATGAGCATTCAACAATGCAAGGTTCAAAAATACATTATAAATTTGAATTTTGTAAAAAGAAATTATCAATAAAATAAAACATCTATCGTTTTATGAAGTCTACCAAAAACATTTAAGAAAATGATCTTCAATAAGTAATTGTAAATTTTTTATTGACGTAGAAGTGGTCAAAATTGAAAAAGTAGTTCCATACCAATCAACAAAGTTGGTATAAAGCAAATAAAAAGTATGTCAAAACATATTTTTTTCTACTTTTTTTGAAACAAGGACCTCAATTCTATCATTATCTCAAAGGTCATAAAAATTATATTTATATTTAGTGTATTTAAAGCCATCAATTTTGCAACCGAGATTAGATTTAGGCATTCTTTTTTAAATACTAATTTTTGTAAACTTTTTTTGAAGAATTTGTTCTAAAAATTTGAGTTCAAGTACTTGTAAGAACTCTACAGGGCCTCTTTAAATTAAAACCAAAATATAATATATTTAGATATAAATCTATGGCCTTTGACTAAAAAAATTAATGATTTTAGTATAGTAGACTAACTTTTTGGTAGAGTTTTTCGTGCTTTCATCTCATTGCATTAGAAAAATGTAAAAAAATGAGTACATAGATGGTCAAAATGTGCACCTGAAAAGTTGACAACATATCAATGTCATCTTTTACAGGAAGTTCCAATATTGGCATTTCATGTGAATCACCGTCTGTGCCAGTGAAGGTAGGCATATCAGCCCCAACGGGTAGATGTTGAGGTAAGATTGGACCATGGTATTCAGAATGTTTATCTCGTGGTTTCCAACTGATATGATGATGCTCTTCATGGTCATGTTCTTTTGATATGATATTGTAAGCATAATCAGCTAATTTTTGACTGCAATTCATCATAGACAGTTCGAATCGTAGTCCATCAATCTCTCGAAGATACAAGTCAGCAGCAATCCATCTTGCTAGAAAACAAACATCACGTGTTACCTTAGCAGTGACGTTTGGATTTCCATCCCGGTCGCCACCAATCCATGATCCAAACTTTATCGGAGTGGCCGTTAAAGGAAGAGGTTTTCCAGTGTGTCGCTTCAATGCATTACTCACTCGACGAAGGTATTGAGGAACAGCCTTCCATAAAGTTTGCTCTACAATATGAAGACCCCCTCGAGCCTCATCAACTGGGGTTGGTTTACGACGTCGAATTTCATCGGTTTGCCATAGTGAAGTGATTTCTCTTACTAGGTCTTCGATGAGTTGATCTTTATCTTCATGTGTAAGATCCCCTCTATCGTTCCTCTCAAGTAGATGCGCAATGCGAAGATGTTTATATTGTAGCGTTCGACGATTAATTTGTGTTGGATGGGCAGTGAGGACAATTTCAACTTGTTGCTGGCAAACTGCATTGTACACTTCTTCCTGCGAGTATCCACTTTGTATGAGCCTATTAAATACGTCGTCGCAAGATTTAGAGACATGGCTAGAAATTTTTGTTCTACGGACTCGGTGGTGTGTTTCTGCAATGCCCATAAGATTGAGGTAATGGCTGAAAGCACGAGCAAGAGGAACCGCCTCATCGAGATCCATGCCTTTCAACTCTTTTTCAAGTTGTTTGGAGAGCCATATTGCAGCATGGTCTACTCCAGCCATGCGCATGTTGCAAGCACTTTGTGCCAACAAACGAACTCTGTCCACCTTGTCTGTAAAACCTTGACCCACCTCTCGTTGTAGACAGTCATTGAGGAGGTTTCCAAGCAAATGACAATCATCATCAAAAGCTTGAAATGAAATCTCCTCTGCGATGTCGTCTGTAGTATCTGTCATATTGGCATTTTACAAGTCACAAAGTCCCAAAATGTTGTTTGTAGCATCTGTCATATTGGCATTTTGGAAATCTTCTCCAATATGCAATTTTTAAGTCATTTATATAGGTGATTGCTCCAAGTCTTCTGTACAGCCTGTAAAAATACAACATTTTATACACAAGTATTTGCTTCATTTTTAAATGTCAAGAATTAAATCATCATTTAATCGGCTAAGTCCTACTCCAATAAAGAACATCAACGAATCAATGATGCCGGCTAAAAAATATGTGCAATCAAAAGCCGTACTTAAATATCGAAAACCTTTACACCACAAATTGCACCTTAGTAGAAGGCACCCTTAAAAATGTACTAATCTACATTGATCTTTTGTAAATAAAATAAAAGTCATGGATTTGAATTTTTTTTTATGAAATGAGCAAGTTATTTAGGTCATGCAAGTGGAAAAAATTCATACCAGTAATTTGTATATAATGTAAGCCCTATACAATAATAGTATAGGGTTCTTATTTAATTGAATTAAACTCAAGGATTGCCAACCCCAACTAAGTACGGAACCCCTAAATAAATATTTATGTTTGATTTTTAAACTACTGAAACAAAATATGTAGTGTAGTATCAACGTTCAAAGGTGTGGTTCCTCAATGCTTGGAAATAATGACACACACGGCTTATGTAATTGATGAACATATCTCATAGGCAATTGAAAAAGAAGTAGACAAAATTCTCAACAAAAAGCTGAAAATGAAGAAAAATAGTCTACCATCATTGAAATGCCGATTCTTTTTCCTAAAAGATAGAGTATCTTGATTACTTCAGCCAAGAGATGATCCCACCGACTTAAATTTGAATACAATCATCAACGACTGTTCAAGCATCAAATAACCATATCACTTTTTCATCTTGCACTAACATTATAGAGCACAATTTGCAACACATCTTTGACATCATTGTGCTCCATAAAAGATTAGAAAATTAAAAAAACCACTGCAGTTACATGGTATTCACTAAACTACAAGCTTCTTTAATTTGTAGAACTACAACAAAAACAACAAAAGTTGAAAAACACAAATTACGAGAGAAATTAAAGAGCTGGCACAAATTCACGTACTAGAGTTTATTTGTGGTTTCTTGAACCCAGAGTTCAATGTCGTAGCACAGTCATAATGGTTTAAATGTGAAGGGACCATCCTCCATTGCCTACACAACGTACTGCTGCAATGCAAAAGAGAAAACAAAAACAAAAAATAAAAACAGCGACTTCCCAAAATTGGCCACAAATCAATCTTCGAATCCTTGCATACAAAACATGCCTTCTTTCACCCAAGAAAATTATCTCATTGACTTCAATTTTAAGGCAATCATTAACCATCGCCCAAGCATCAACCTAACCGCAACCGCAACATTTAATTAACTACATCAATTTTTTATTCATTGAAAAAAACTACAACGCACCATTCACAACACATCTTTGTGATCAATATATCAACCCTAAACATGTCCTCATCTCATCCTTTGGAAAATGATAGACTCTATATACTTTTATACAAAGTTCTCAGCACAAAAAATCCAAGCCAACTTGTAAACATGTGAAACGGCCAAAGCTAGAAACCTTATGAAGGTTTTGAATTAAACAAGGTAAGTTTAGATCACCTAATTGTGCTCAGTTCATCAAAAGCAACAAAAACTGGGCAAAAAAAACAAATATATTGCGAGAGAGAATTGATAAATAAAGTATTTAATGAGGTCAATAGTGAGCTTGGTGGAAGGGTGGAGAAGCAAGAAACGCAAGAAGAGAATTGGAAGAGAATGAGGATTGGCGACAATGGGTTTGCATGGTGTTGACACCTTTGATGAATTTCATCATTTTGAGTGGATGAAACCTAATGAATGGACTAATGGAGAGAACCAAACTCTAGTTACGATTTGACCTGACACTTGACTACTTGAATTTCAAAACCCTAGGACAATTTTTATTATTTTATTATTTTATTTCAACTAAAAGGTTCTATGATTGTTTGCAAAACAAAACTCCATAAGTTTTTCTTCTTTAATAAAAATAGAATGATTCAAATGGATTTATGAAATCAAAAACATTTCATTTGAAAGAAATTGAAATTAAAATTATGTTTTCCACTAAAAAATACCAATAGATTCAGCATGCCTAAATTTGCAAAAAACCTATTTTGACTCAAAAAAACTTCAAAGGTTATAAATTAGGTAATGTAAAATGTAAAAATTATCTTATAATGAAAATTAATATGCCAAACTAATAGAGTGGCAACGATGATGTACCTATCTCCTTTACTGTGCCCTAATCAAAAATAAAATGTATGATTGTACTCTAACACAAAAACATCAAATTTAGGGCAAAAATTTAGACTAAAGAACTGTGAAATTTGAAACCCTTATAACTTCTACATACAAAATTAAAGAATGCATTACCAAATCCATTACCATAGATGGAGGGCAAAGTTGGTAAAAATTATTTCAATAAATATAATGCTAATTTTTTTGAGAAATAAATTTTTTTTAAGAATAGTTTTTTGTATGATAAAAAAGAAAATCTTGAGATAATATTTAAATATCCCATTATCCAAACTTTATTTTTGGAAATTAAACACATATTTGACACAAATGTGCCTATCTTGACCTCCACATATGCAAGAATCCCAATTCAATAATTAAAAATAAACAAAAATAATAAAAATTTGATATTGTAGGTGGAAACTACAATCAAACAATCTACGTCAAATATTTGTTTACTAGTGGGACCCGTGCCTTTGAGCACATTGAGCTTGGGTTGTCTCCTTGATAGATTCCAGCGCGAAACGGTCGAGTGAGACAAACCGAGCTGTATTGTATAATAGATATTTTGAAGAATTCCAGTGATGATCTTAGGTCGGAGCGAGTTTAGAAAAAATGGTATTGATGACTATAGGTTCCACTTGTGGTATGTAAGTAAGCCATCAGTCTACAGTTCTAGGGTAGGGTTTTCTAAAATGTAACCTACCTCTCATATCCTTGAATGGTCTTCCCATTTCATCCTCAAAGACCATTATATGAAATAGCCTGGCCTCTCACGTTTTTTCAATTTCATAGCATTTTCAATTTCATAGCATTTAATGTGCAGAGAGAAGCGACTAATTTATAAAGTGACAATTCATATTTCTAATTATGCAATTGATATTTTGTCCATGGTAGTGCGGAGAGAAGCAAAACCCTATTAAGGATTCAATTACGGATTCAAAAAATAAAGTGGTTTTTGATATTCACTAAAATTCTCTTCGGCATCGTGCCAATAAAAACCTGAAAATGATACTCCCTAAAATGATACTCCCTCCGTCCCAAAATGATCTTCCGGTTAGCCTTCTTTTCTTGTCCCAAAATGATTTTCCTATTGTGACATGGTAGAAGAGCCCGGGAATGAATTCCCCACCTAATTAAAAGAGCAATTTCATGGAAGCTTTTGTGGTCATCATGATAGTGGGCCCAGAGAATTAATAAAAGAGAGTATTTTAGTAAGTGGGCAGCTTTGACTGGATGACAACAACGCGGGAAGTACATGTCATGAAGCGGGAAGAGAAAATTGATTGGCCAGCAGTGCTCCTCCCCAAAGGCCCCCAAAACCCACATTTCGAAGCTCCATAACTTCCATTTGAAAACAAATTCAAAGCTCAAACTTGGAGGATGACGGGAAAGCATCAACCTTTATTTTTCACAAAACGGAATTAAAAAATATTGGTTTTTGACCTTAACCCCTAAACGTCCCAGCGTCCAGAAACTGGACGACGAATGATTTCAAAGCCTTCTCACGTTCTCATCAATGCTTGGATGAAACTCATCCAATTTTTTGGAGATTCTTCACCAAGTTGTTGTCCTATCTAATGGCTGGATTTAGTCATACTAGAGTACATATTTTTCTAAAATTGCAAATGTAGAAGTATGTCAAGTCGTTGACCAAGGAAAAATTGCATTGACTCTAGTTCAAAGTGGAATCGTGAAAAATGAGGTCATAAATTTAAGAAACACAAAAATTTCAAAGTATCACCACACTTAAGAGTATCTCATTTCAAACTCATTCCAAAAAATAAATTTCAAAAAATATTGAAATTTAGTTTGTAATCGAATTTAGAAGGAATTTTTAATTTTAACTTTCAAATTTTATAATTAAATATTGGTGATTGTATTAGTGAATCAAACCGTACGGATGGAATCTAAAATTCAAGATCTAGAACTTTCATATGTATATCAATTCCAGAATATTCTTCTAAATGGTAGTTTATAATGTTTTTTCTCAAATTGTCAATTCCAGGGACACCCTGGTACGTTAAGGGGTTAATCCACAACATTTAGTTGAACAAGAAGATCATTTTGGGACGGAGGGAGTTAATACAGATTGCCAGGGTTATAGTGCAATTACCCATTTTTACCACTAGGCATTGCAAATTGGACAAATGGTTTTTAGATTTCTTTTTTGGGCCAACAAGAGCAACAATTCCAAAGTTGAAAATGCTAAGTTTGAAATTAAACATTCAGTCATAATACATGAACAATGAACAGTAAGTGCAAACTATTCTACGATGAATTCTCAAGTGCATTCATACCATTATTGAAGTCATGAATTCGTCACCTGAGAACACTTGATTGGAGTAAATATAAGTGTCAACTATGAAGTGATTCCCTGCGACACTACTGGTGGTATGATGCTAAATGCCATGAACAGTAGTGTAGCTACTAAGGAGAGACGAAGCCCCCTGGTAATTTATTTCCTCACTTCTCTGACGAGCAATTTTTCAGACGATGTTTCCTCACAAGAGAATATAATTACAATATATTTTCTTCTTCAATGTTTTCAGTGACCAGCATTCATAGTCGATAGATAGCTGGTTACTCAGATCGAGAGCTGTTGAGAATCTGCAATATGGCGATAAACAAGTTGAGGATGTCGAGGTACAGGGCAACTGAAGCCAGAATGAATTGGTCATAGGTGTACCGCTTGATCAACTGGTCGGTGTCATACACAAGGTACATGCTGAAAATAAGAGCGGAGAGCCCTCCGTAGATTGTTTGAGACATGCTTCCCAAAGGAAACACCATCTGCACACAAAAAGAATGCAAAACGGGTACTAAGTGGTATGTACAAAGCTAGAGATAATCCTGGGAAAACATGTACAACCAGCATGTCGAGAAACATTCACTACAACCGTGTGGACCAAGGACTGGTCTTTTCTGAACAGAAAACAGACCAACAAAAGAGTCTCACTCCATGTATCCTTCACCACCTCTGTAGAAAAATACTCCCTTTGTCTGGAAATAATTGTCCTAGTTTTTGGCTCGTTTTTTTGGGAACATTTGTCCTATGTTTTATGCTTCAAACGTGAGCCCTATCTACTTCAAACGGTGTGGATAATGAGTAGTGTCACAAAAACTACATACTACTATTCAAGATCCGAAGGCTAAGACAACCTTTTTTGGCAAAAAATAAAAGAGTTAAACACGCAAAAAACTAGGACAGTTATTTCCGGACAAAGGGAGTAAACAAGGTTATGGTACAGATGATTGACAATGTTAAGGATGAGATGCTAGGTGTTACCTGAATGAAACCGAAGAAAAGCAGGACCAGGAGACTTGTGAAAAGAGCAGGGCCCATAAAGTTGAAGTCCATTCCCCTCTTGGCAGCCCAATAGGTGTACCCAGTCAGCGACACCACCACTATGGTCGTCAAAACCAAAGCCTCCAATACAATTGGCGCTGTCAACAACATCAGAAAGCCAGCATTAATTTATGGCGTCGTCCATCATCACCAATACAACAAAAGAGAAAGCGTTGCGAGCATGGAAAGAACAACTACGTAAAAGCTAAAAACAAGAGACAATGTATAAGGCAGCAGACCAGGTATGAACCTCTGAAATTTGCAACTACACTAATTTTCATTTGTGACCATGAAGATCGAAGGTACCTGGTGCCATGGAGCTCGAGATTCCAACTGAGAGACTCATAGTCACGGTGAAGAGTCCCAGTAAGATGAGGTTCAGAGGGTGGCTTTGATGATACATGTACAGAGGACACATAACTGCAAAACAAATAAATACTTGACTCAGATAAATACATAGAAATTTCCAACCAGGTACACTTGATTAATCATAACATTCCTAAGTACTAGTGGCATGGCATCTTTAGAGAACAGTGCCAATTAAGAGTCATGCCAAATCAGAGCATCAGATATACTCTTGCATGTGAAGACAATGCCGCATTGGCTTTGAGGAGCCCTCACTTGTTCAAATTGAGCTCAATTTTGCAAAACAATGTGTCAGGGATTTCTTTCATGCCAGGTGGTTCTCAAGAATGTTATAGGTGTCCATCAGCTGAACATTATTTTTCTGATCACTGTTCCATTTCAATCCCTTCAACAAGTTACGAAAAAACTGAATGTACATTAACGATTAGAAACCAACGACGTTAGGAATAAGGTAGAGGTACCTAAAACCACCACAAACCTAAAACCACCAACTTGTATGCCGTTTCTTCATTTTAGGAAGGAAATGTAAGTTGTCGGTACATGACTTAACTTTTTAGCAATTGATGCATAAGTCATGTAATGAAAGCCTACATTTCCTTCTTGAAATGAAAGAGGGGTGTAGAAGTTGGTGGTTTTAGGTGTCATGGTGGTTTAAGGTACCTCTACCTTAAACAAGGAAGCTGTGACCCCTAAAGGACCAAGAAGCCACATTGGGCCTCATGTTTTTTTTAGCAGTTTTGAGTAGATCCTATGTGGATCCTTTGTTCAAATTTATTTATATTTTGACCAACACATGCTATGTTCTTCACTGATTCTAGTGATATTAGATTTGGTCCCATATGAATTGTTGATTTTTCACACTATGATCGAATGAATTTTGACATTTTAAAACCATGAATCCTTGGTCCTTGGGTTAAGTATGATGAAGCTTACTCAGGAGTGGCACAAATGCCAGGAAGAGGACCAGTCCTGGCGTCTGTTGGAAAAACGTTTTGAGCCCCTCAAAATACACAACAGATCCAGCCACGATCGTCGTCAACAGAATCTGAACACTCAGGATTCCATAAACTTTTCGGATGAATCCCCAGCGCAGCATGTTTTCGTCAGCACTAATGCCTGGGTACAACATTGCCGACCCGCCGAACCCCGCCTCCAGATCCTCATCGAACCTCTCGTGCTTCACTCCCCCACTGAAGTCACCCATCTTGAAATCCGCCACCCCCATCTTGGATGAGCACCAACAAGCTCTCAATCAACGATCCGAAACCTACACACAAATGTCTCAAAGTAAGTGCATTCACAGACTAAAACACCGTATTAGCAATTCATGCACTCAAGCAAGTGCATTCTTCGATTCAATTCTGCATATTTCAAAATATCAACTCCAAAATAATCAGGCCCCCAAACAATTTCAAAACTTATTTTTCGTCCACAAATACGCAAAACTTACATTCACATCATGATGGCAGTCCATAGTAAATACATAATACTCCCTCCGTCCCAAAGTTATTGTCATGTTTGAAAGTCATGTTTGAAAGTGCTTTTTTAAGTAGGTCAAAAAAATACTTCCTTGTAGCTAATTTTATTTACGTTGCAATGAACACATGCAATGTTCTTCAATCATTCTAGTGTCATAATTTGGAACCTTTTTTAATCATGTTTCTTACAATATGATCAATGAAATTGGCTCAAAAAATAACAAGCAAACAAGTTGGACAATAACTTTGGGACGGAGGGAGTACATGATGTATCATTTCTATGACTAATCGATGCTTTCCACCTTGAAGTTAGGGCTTCCCAAACATGTCAAAATAGAGAGGGATAATTGTACTATAGAGAAAATCCCTTTAGCATACCCTAGGGTTTCCCTATGCTTTGAAGACACACGACCCCTCATCGTGTGCTCTTTCAAAAGCTTCGCAAATTAAGTAGTTGGTGATAAGGCCGGAATAGTCAAAATCCAGGTCCCCTAGGGTTTGATCTCCTTGATCTGTGGTTTTGTACGAGCGGTCAAGGTACTGTCGGTAAGAAGGATCTTGAGCACATCACCAGCAACGTGCACAAGTTGCTGAGGATTCGTTAGGATCTAACCCTAAAGAGTCTTAAGGATCTCATCATCGACAGAAATCTCCAAACCCTTCGTAGAGAGAAAGAGAGAATCCTCTGCAATGAACTACTACCAAGTTGGCCAAACTCTAATAACCTCGAATGAGTTGTTGTTTTGTGCAAAGGAGTGCCAACCACGGTGCTGCCAAAGCAAAACGAAGACCGGAAAAAGCACCGACGATACAATAATGCACCAAATTTGACGATTCTTACCTCGAAATTTCGATCGGCAGACGGCGATCCGATTGAGATGAATGCGCCAAAAAAATAAAATCGGTAACACGATCCGGCTGACTCCACCAAAGATGAATGCAAACTCCGCGAAGCTGAAGGGAGGGTCGCGATGATGATTACCTTACCTCGTCGTGGTCAATGCTTGGTATCCGTCGTGATATCCTGCAATACCCGGATGGGTCGGGTTTTCTGAAACCCGGTTGGCTGCCTGGCCGGTTCTCATCAGCTTGCTGCTGCACTTGCGTTTGCGTTCCCTAAATTGTAAAAAAAAAAAAAAAAAAAAAAAATCGACCTTGATGAGTTAACCGACAAGAAGCCCATCTAACTTCCTCTTTTGCTCTACTTCTAACCTCTTTTTTGAGCTATACTTGGGTTGAATAGTGTCGTGTCATAGATTGTCCCCTTGTGGGCCATGGGCTTGGAGCTTTGATAGAAGGTGTGGGAGTCATTGCGAGGATTGGAAAATAATGACAGTGGCTTGTTTAAGATAGTCTCCCAACTCATCATGAACTAGTTTTTGGTCTATTTATGTTTCAATATGAGTTCAAGAGGAATTCAACACAAGTTTGCTAATTCTTTCCTCTTTGAGCTGACTTTTTGGTTAACCCCTAAAGGACCACGAGGCCACCACGTGGCTTCTGGAACTAGAAAGTAAGGAATTTCGAGTTGTTGGACCGTGTATTGTAAAGTGAGCAACAAAGAGACCCTAGTTCTTTTTAAGAGCTGAATCCATGAGTACTTCTTGATCGAAATTCCATGAAGTGTGCAATTTTTGGTGATTTTTTTGAGTTGCACGGTGGGTATTTAGGCGTCACTTCAGACCCTCATATCTTCTTCCTCACACCTCCAAATTACTTGAAATTATTTCCACATTTTTAAAATGATTATTTCTACTCACAGTAAAAATTTCAGATTTTTTGGAGCACTTTTGATCAATCCGATTCTCGATCCGATTTCATCATGTGTACAAAATACCCTGAACAAGTTCCATCAATCTTCTCAACGGTGGCATTTTCTCAAAAATTGTGCGATTTTGTTGATCTTTTTTTCATACAAAAGCTATGTAAGTCTTCTTTAATTTCAACGGTGCTGATTGTCAAAATTATCCCACACCAATGAGGAATTGAGCTTGTTATAAGAGTTAGTCAAGAAAACAAAGAGCTAAGCTAAAAACACCTAGTCCTTTAGGGGTTAACTCGATCTTGTGTCTCGAGTTTTTTTCTTCTTGCTTTTAACCCCTAAATGCCTAGAGCCCTCTCCAAATTTGGCAGTTTTACAAAGATGCATTATAAAATGCAACTTAGAGGGATATTTTGAACTTGATATGTGAACAAAAGTTGTACACTATGAATTTTAGATTCTATTCATACGGTTAGATCTATCATTGCTATTACCAATAATTTTGTAGAAAATTTGAAACGTAAAATTCAAAAATATTTTGTAATTCAATTATGAATAAGATATTGACAATCTATGGATGAATTTTCTTGTGATTGGTTGAAATGTAATACTCTAAGTGTAGTGTTTTTTTGGTAGATTTTTTGGTTGCTTAATTTTATGAGTTGACCTTTTATAGAGCACTTTTACGCTCAAATCTTCAAAATTTCAGGTGAATCACTACAACATGAAATGAAGCATAAAAATTTCATAGATCATCCCCTTTCTAATCGGATCACATGTGCATGAAGCTAATTTCCCATAGAATCTACGGTAAAAATTCCACACTGCAAAAAGTGTATGATGGATGAGAAATTATCAATGAAATTTGTACATCGTTCAAAAAATGAACGCTCAAGTAGTTAGGGGCTCGGTTAGGAGTTAACCCTGAATGCATGCAACAACATCAATGTGCTTTATTGTTTCTCACTACTACACTTGTACAGGAATTTCTTTCACCATCTCTCGCACAAGGAAAAATCTTTTAAAAATTTACAATAACATGTCTTGTAGTTTTTACAAGGCTGACAAAAAAATTGACTCCATAGGACACAATATGCTATAGTGAACACCACCTATTTGCAAATGTTCTTCTTTGTATGCACACCGTATCAACACGGGCAACCTCTTTTAGTAGTTAAGTTGGGTGACACAAGTGCATTCCACCAATGCACATCTCTTGCGGCACTCAAAATGCATTGCATCAAATTTTTGCATGCGTCAAGCTAAAAATAATAATTTACAAGCGCATACATTGGCTACTTTAGCACAAATTAAATGAATTCTGAAATTGTCAAAATTTTCATATATCGTAATTTTTTATTCTTACAAATTCTAAAAAATTGCGAAGAAATTTGAAGAAATTTGAAGAAATCTACAAAGAATTTGTATTGCTTAGCGTCTCATCCAAAAATAAAATAATCATTAGGTAAAAAATTGTTGAACCAGCCAAAGTAGTACGGTATCAAAAACTTACTTCAAGAACGCAAATGCCTACTACTGATGTTGTTGTACTCACGTTGGGCGACTGGTGTAGATGAGCCATTAGGAAAGTAGAAGGAAGGATTTTTAGTATTGAATCAATATATTTTCATTTAATATAGCAACATTGATTGAAACTATACCGTAATTGTTTAGGTGTCATCCAAAAACCATAAGGATTCCAAGCAAATGAATCGTTACAATAACATTAGACTAGAAGTATTGAATTCAATTTAGATGTTTTTATTATTATACAAAATTATATATATTTTGAAAAATTGATATGGATACTAACATACTAGTTGAATACGATCTTTTATTTCTATATTAATACTAGTGCAAATGGCTCCCTATTTCACAAAAAATGACCACCAAAGGTGTCCAATTTCACCAAAAAATATTTTGCATACATTTGCATTGGAAACTGGAAATTTAATTTAGCATGAGAATAATCTCGCACTATATTAGTAATGAATATAGTAAATCCAAGCAAACATATGTAATCTACACATCAATGTCTACAACTTTGATTTGTTTTACTACTCCATATTTGTGAGTTACCAAAGCATTTACAAATACATCTTAGAAATGCACCAATATCTTGATTTTTAACCCCTAAGTGACAGATCAACCATTTTATGGTCTCTGCCCTTTTTTTACGGACTACCCAAAATAGAAAAAACGTTTTTATAGAAAATAAAAAATATTTTAATATAGGGAATCAAGTCTACTTTCCAACCTAATTTGAATCATGTCAATCCGAGTTAAACTCCACCCGGGAGAAATTTTCAAAGAAAAACACTCTACATTGGCTATTAATAGTGTTAGAAAACTTACTATTTGGGGAAAGTAATGATGTTCTCTCCTTTGAAAAATTTGCGTTTTTTGATTTTAGAATAAAGTGTCTAGTTTTAACAAATCATACAAAACTTCAAATTCTAAAATTAAAATTTGTAATTCTGATAAATATATGAAGTTAAATGCTTCAAAATTCATTATGAGATAATAACAAGTTATTTTTTGAAATTTGACCGTATCGATAATTACTAAACATCAAACTTCTCATTTTCTCTTTTGAACCAAACTTCATCAAAGTTGAAGAAGTAATTTTTATAACACATTTATGTTTTGCCCTTACCCCCTCCGCCATTTAGGGGTTAAGGGCCAAAATTGAACCTTTGTGTTCACTACATTGTGCTTGCTTCATTTAAGTGTAAAGAACATTTTGCAATTTATCTTTTATCAATTATCGAATGAACTTGTGTGTATTTTGTTTCATCAAATGCATGAATTCAAATGTACATGCAAATGAATGTGAAATTAGATGGTTTATTTCATTATAGACATGCATATACTTAAGACATTGATTGAATGTTTTTAAATTTTACATACATTCGATATTGGTAATATAGGACTATACTTTCAACAAACTTACAAAATTTCAGAATGTGCACTTCTTATATGGCACTTGCACTTTAACAAAACAAGTGTTATTATTGCCTAAATCTCATTGAAGTCAGTGTGAATTTTGAGATACATGAGCAAACACAAGGTATTCAATGCAGAGCTATGAAATAATTGGAATATACAACTATTTATAGTATTTAGGTGTATTTTATGTTATACTCTAGGAATGTTTATGGAATAAACTTTATTTGGTCTTAATACATCCTATATTACATCAAAAAAATTGTACATATTATCTCAAATGAATGAAAGACATCCTATTTTTGTTCTCTCATGGTTATCTAAATCTACAACAGTGACTTTCCTAGGGCATAAATCAATCATCTATTATTGAGATTATGAAAGGTGGCATTGTGTGGGTCATGTAGTTCATGGAGCTTTATAGTGGTATACAAGAAAGGTATAGAGGTCTCATAGTCATGGATGTTGTTGGTGTCATTTTAGGTTATGCCTTAGACGTGGCCTTGGAACAACAACTCTAACGCAAATTTATTAAATACAAATCAAGATTTTTACAAAAGGCATTTCCATAATTAAACTTTTAGATACTTTAAGTATGAGATTTGTTTATAACAAAGTGTCTCAATAGAGATATTGTATATAGGATCAAAGCCTTTATAACCCTCACATAATTGAATAAAATTGGATGAACAGATCTATAATAACTTGTCGCTAGCATACAAGGAACATTGTTAACTCCTAGAAGCTCAATGGGAATAGAACATAACTAAGATGTATTATAAAATGCGACTTACATAATTTGGTGGAGTTAATTTCAACAAAGAAAATGAAAACCGTGATGTTTGAAATTCATCTGTATAGTCAAATTTCCAGAAAACATATTTTAGATCTTAATTTAATGAATATAGAATCAATCAACTTCAGAATTCCATAAAATTTCAACTTAATAATGTTAGAATTAGAAATTTGGTATTATTTGTTGGAATTACATTTTTCATTCAAGAAGAAATAAAACCAAGGGACTAATGAAAAGAATAACATTACTTTCTTCAAATTTCGGTACTTAAGTTTGTAACATTGGACAATGGACTCAAAGGTGTCTGCCTTTGAAATAATCCCTTACGAGGAGTTTAACTTGGATTTGTATAATTCACATCGGTTTGCCAGAGAGTTGACAAGATATCCTAGTGTAGCTTGGTAGCACCTTGGGCACCTCAATGCCCAATAATCTATACAAGTTGGAAGTAAGTGTTGGGCCAAAGTAAAAGGATTTTTTCATATTTGGACAATTTAAAATTTAATTAATAAACTTAGGTACGTGATAGTGTAAATTTTAAATATAATGATGGATAGCCTCAAAACTCTCATAAATGATTTTTTGCGGCTAATGGATGTTCTCTTTCAAGCCATGTCTTGTTCAATTAGGTAAACTCTACCTAATATTATTTCTTAATGGCAACTCATCCTCCCCTTCTTCAATCCATATGCTCTGCAGTAAGAAGTTAGTATGGTTGAAAGTAATCATGTCACAGTAACTTCATATTGTATGGGAACCGATGTTGTTATATTGTTGAGAATGTAACTTTTTGGCCTCCACCATTTGACTGAAGAGGACAGCGGCCACAAAAAGGTATTTTGGGCACTTAGGAATTAAGTAGTTTTGAGTGAGAGTATATTGGAATTCTCGTACAAATGTTTTCGTATTATGAAAGGGTGCTTAATAGGGCAGGGTTTTAGAAAAAATGTTTCTACATCAGCACATTGGACTAAAAAAAAAGATCTGGCTTGAATATAGCCAAAAACCATAAATTCTTTGCCGAAATTTTAAAATAGAAACATATCGTAGATGAAATTGCCAAATTGGGAATGAAAATGATACAAAAGTATAGATATGTGATATCTTCTATCCAGTAATGTGGATGAATGCTGAAATATGGAGCACCCGAGGGAGCACCCCTATGACATTTTATATTAACACTTTCACACTTCATGAAATATGAAAAATTGCCCGCATGAGTGCTTAGTACTTAGTTCAAAGGATACAGTGGATCCATTTCTTTTTAACATGCAAGTAGGGTAGTGTAAGCGGGAGTATTGGTAGATCACCTTACAAGACAATTGTGTCCAATATTTGGGCTATTTTGCCTTAACCCATGCATAGGGCTTCCTTTTTTCTTTAAGATTGACCACCAAAGTGTTCAATTTCACTAGAAATTTAGATCTTTGGTGGAGTTGGACAATTATTTGGTATTCAATTTCCGGTTTAGTTTTAATGAAATAGGGAGCCCTTTGCACTAATGACTGCTTTGATTTCTAGTGTGTGGCATATATGCAACGGAACACGTACTAGCTTGCCTATGGCAAAGGAGATGATATGGTTAGATTTATTGTATCTCTAAAATTTTGGCATTAGCCACTTGAAAAAGCATTGGAAATCGTTGCTCGTGGAATGAGAACTAAAACGGGAACTTCATGCCACGAAATCATGGGATCGAATTGGTGACCATATAAATGCTACCAACTTTGTAACGCTCACTGGTAGAAGTGACTTTGTGAAATTGTGAGGCTTCTCTGTGTATAGCAATCCTAGCATGTACTTGCGTATGATAGGGTTCACTAGTGAGATTTTGGTCCATTCTAACTGGTCATTTGTCACTTGACCCTTAAGCATCCACACAGCTATCTAGTCATTTATCTAATCAATTTTTCACATTTTAATACATATTATATAATTTTACATAAGACACTTTTTAAACAATTTATCGTTAAACCAATGTACATTGATTTTTTAAATCATTTACATTAAGATGAATTTTGTGAGATTTTTGTCTTAGGTAATAGTCATAGCAATTACAAAAATGATTGAAAAAATAATATTATTTTAGTAAAAGTATAAATAATAGTGATGAATAACAAGGTGTAGGTGGCATGCCTCCCAAGCTTACATAAAACATAATTCGGTTGATAAAATTGTTTTGGCAGTGCATATTGGAATTTTAGGGTCTTGAGCTTTAAAGTACCGTAAAAAATGCAATTCAACAATCCTGATTTTGGTACTGAAATAAATCGAACTACATAATAGAAGATAGGTTCCACACTTTTTAATAGTGCATTCACAAACAAACGACCCAACGATACCCAAATCTAACGACCCTCGATGAATGCTTAGGAATTTATATCTTCAATTTTTGTAGATATCTGAAAAAAAATAAAGGTCATTTTTAGTGTTTAATAAGCGCATTTAGTCCTTATTAATAATTGGTTACGGCCATATTTTAGTCGTTTTGGTGCATCAATAATTTTTCAAATATCGTGAAAATTTAGTATATGGTAGAATGACATATAATATATGTAATTACTAATTTATATTGCATTATGGATTCAAATAATAAGATTATTATAGAATTCCACCGACACTAAAATAAAAAACGGATTGAAAGTTCATCACAAAAGATCAATGGCCTCCGCAGGCGATGAACGAAAGGCGACCTTTCAAATTGGCGACTTGCTAAATTCAAGTAAATTTTTTCCGTCATGCTAATTTTAGGCCCCCAAAAACGCTGGAAATCAACGGGTTTCGTCAAAGACAGAGGAGGACGAAGGCCACCAAAACCTAAGAGTTGCCTATGAAAACCAAAACTTACTCCCTCTTATCTATAAAAACAAGTGATGATGGCTATGAGTGGGTAGAAGAGTATATTATAGAAGATTCTTTCTTTGGTCACAATCAACCCCCTCCCTTTCCATCCCATCATCTTCTATATTTGGAAAATGATTCTGGAATGTTACTTTTCTTTATTACAACGATTACCAAAATTAAACTAAAGTTTTTCAATCCAGTTCGCTCTATTTTTCTTCCTTTCTTATTATTCAATTTTTGATCTGGAATCTTTTTATCATACTGTAGAAGTTTACGCTAAAGGGACACGAAATTGTCCGGCTTCATCTTTCAATCGCCTTTGATTTTGTACCCTAAAAGTCAAGGTTAAAAGGACAAAAAACCATCTCCGCAGCTTCACCTTTCAGTCACGTCGATTTTGAATCATTTATCGTGTCGTAGAAGTCAAGGTTAAAAGGGACATGGAATCGTTTCGCTTCATCTTTCAATCACTTTGATTTTGGGTCTTATCCTACAGTAGAAGTCAAAGTTAAAAGAACAAGAAACAATGTTCATAGAGAATCGACCATTCCTTACAAGTTACCGAGCAGGTTAGAATCCAGAATCCAGTTAGCCTAATTGAATTCAAAATCTTAATAAAATTTGATCATTTTAATCATTCTAAATAAGAATTCATAGAAATAATCAATGGTTACAATTTGCGTGGGTCGTGTTATTGTGAATGTAGCCTTTAGTTGGAACTATTTACTTTTGAAATTAGGAACTAAGTGAAAATCAACGTTGGAATGAATAACGACCAAACCTAGCCCCGCCACGATCTTTGCACACTTAGGAGATAAGTGGTCCAAAACAACTCTGTTTTAAAGAATTGAAACACAAAGAACCATTCAAGCGACAAAAGACTAGGCAATTATAAAGACCAGAATCCTATTAGTGGTACCTCAAGCTAAACCTTAAGGAAAAGAGTGTCGCTGAGGTTGGATCTTTAACGTACTGTACAGATCACGGTCTTGATTCAAGACTAATTTCAAGAATATTATGTAAAATGTTTGATGAATGGCAAAAATGAAGTTGATGTGTAATTCAATTTTCAAACCTCTCTTTTGAAATTCAGTTAAAAATCCCAAATCAACAAAACAAAGTTAAAAATCATTGTGATGAATTTGGAATCTCGGAGAAGTCACTCTATGTATCTTTTGAGTATCACGTGTGAACAGAGGGTATTTAGGAGTACCCTAGAAATTAAAAATATTTCTTACTATAATTAGAAATATTTCAAGAATGTTCTCATTTTTATTCTTGTAATGAATTGTGAGAATCCTGTATTAATGTAAACCATTTATAAAAATGATCTTCAAAGATTTATTTGGACCCTATCTTTGTTCGCATATTGTTACGTGATATTTGAAAGTGACCTCCCCAAGTTTGGAATAGCATACACTACACCATGATATGATTTCCAATAATTATTTATACAACTTATTTTGGAAAATCATGTTTAAACTATAGAGCCTCATTTTTTGAACTCATTATAAAATCAAGCAACCAAAAACTATCCAAAAATAACTACACTTAGAGTATAACATTTCAATCCACCATAGAAAATTTCATGCAAAAATTGTCGACATTTTATTTGTGATCCAATGACAAAAGAAAGTTCAAATCTGTGTTCAAATTTTGTACAAAATATTGATGATTGCAATCATAGATCTAGCCATTTGGATAGACTCCAAAAGTTGTAATCATGTGCAACTTTCATTCATACAATCATGAAGTTCAAAACATCCCCCTTATGTGCATCTTATAATACATCTTTGCAATTCCCCACATCTAGAGTAGGCTCTAGGCATTTAGGGGTTAAAAAAAAGAAACAATGCTCTTCAGAATCGGAGTCAGCCACTCGGACCAAGAGTCAAACAAATTAACTCCTAAATGTCACCCAAACCAATATTTGGATTTTAAATATAACTCACTATTCAATTCCAACTCCAACAAAGATGAATTTCATCCGATTGTACTCGTGAAAAGATTTTGTTGGTCAATCATGCCACCTTTTCAACCTAAATTCAAATTCTTCGGTTGAGGTATTTTTGAAGTCCTTTATATCAGGTCCCAACCGCAAACATAGTTGTAAAACACGAGGCTAGTAGCGTAGTTCCTCCCTTAGTATTAACCTTCTAGATTTACTTTTTCACCTCGTCTGTACTGTTCAACCATAATTTAAGTAGTCTCTCCCTTCATGGGAAGAAACAACAAATTCACTATGGAGTGTATTTTGGATTGTTTTTTTTCTATACTTAAACTAAATTTAGACCAGTTATGTAGATGAGTTATGTTGATGCATACAATTTAATGTGGGCTTCAAACAACAAACATAGATGTAAAACAAGTGGCTAGTGGCATAGTCTCTCTCTTAGTATTTCCCTTCTAGATTTACTTTTCTACCTCGATTGTACTATTCAACCATGATGTAACTCCTTGAAGAGGAACTGTTTCCGTAGTCTCTTCCACGGTGGGCAGAGACAACAAATTCATTGTGTAGTGTATTTTGGATTGATTTCTTTTGTCTACTTAATCTAAATTTAGGCCAATCATGTAGATGACTATTGTAGATGCATACAATTTTATGTGGGGTTCCAACTGCAAACATAGTTATAAAACAAGCGGCTAGTGGCGTAGTCTCTGTCTTAGTATTTACCTTCTAGATTTACTTTTTCGCCTTGTTTGTACTGTCTACCATGATGTAACTCCTTGAAGAGGAATTGTTTCCGTAGTCTCTCCCACGGTGGGCAGAGGCAATAAATTCAGTGTGTAGTGTATTTTGGATTGTTTTCTTTTGTCTACTTAAACTAAATTTAGGCCAATCATGTAGATGAGTATTGTAGAAGCATACAATTTAATGTGGGGTTCCAACCGCAAACATAGTTGTAAATCAAGCGAGTAGTGGCGTAGTCTCTATCTTAGTATTTACCTTCTAGATTTACTTTTTCGCCTTGTTTGTACTGTTCTACCATGATGTAACTTCTTGAAGAGGAATTCTTTCGGTAGTCTATCTCTTAGTGGGCAGACACAACAAATTTATTGTGTAGTGTATTTTGGATTGTTTTCTTTTGTCTACTTAAACTAGATTTAGGCCAATCATGTAGATGAGTTTTGTTGATGCATATAATTTTTTGTGGGGTTCCAAACGCAAACATAGTTGTAAAACAAGTAGCTAGAGGTGTAGTCTTTGCCTTAGTATTTACCTTCTAGATTTACTTTTTCACCTCTTTTGTATTGTTCAACCATGATGTAATACATTGAAAACGAACTATTTCCGAAGTCTCTCCCTTGGTGGGAGAGACAACGAATTCTCTGTGTAGTGTATTTTGGATTGTTTTCTTTTGCCTACTTAAACTAAATTTAGGCCAATCGTGTAGATAAGTTAGGTTGATTCATAGAATTTAATGTGGGATTCCAAATGCAAACATAGTTGTAAAACAAGTGGCTAGTGGCGTAGTCTCTATCTTAATATTTACCTTCTAGATTTACTTTCCTACCTCGATTGTACTATTCAACCATGATGTAACTCCTTGAAGAGGAACTGTTTCCGTAGTCTCTTCCACGGTGGGCAGAGACAACAAATTCATTGTGTAGTGTATTTTGGATTGATTTCTTTTGTCTACTTAATCTAAATTTAGGCCAATCATGTAGATGACTATTGTAGATGCATGCAATTTTATGTGGGGTTCCAACCGCAAACATAGTTGTAAATCAAGCGGCTAGTGGCGTAGTCTCTGTCTTAGTATATACCTTCTAGATTTATTTTTTCAGCTTGTTGTAGTGTTCTACCATGATGTAACTCCCTGAAGAGGAACTGGTTTGGTAGTCTCTCTTCTCGTGGGCAGAGACAACAAATTCACTGTGTAGTGTAGTTTGGATTGTTTTCTTTTGTCTACTTAAACTAAATTTAGGCCAATCATGTAGATGATTATTGTAGATGCATACAATTTTATGTGGGGTTCCAACTGCAAACATAGTTATAAAACAAGCGGCTAGTGGCGTAGTCTCTGTCTTAGTATTTACCTTCTAGATTTACTTTTTCGCCTTGTTTGTACTGTCTACCATGATGTAACTCCTTGAAGAGGAATTGTTTCCGTAGTCTCTCCCACGGTGGGCAGAGGCAATAAATTCAGTGTGTAGTGTATTTTGGATTGTTTTCTTTTGTCTACTTAAACTAAATTTAGGCCAATCATGTAGATGAGTATTGTAGAAGCATACAATTTAATGTGGGGTTCCAACCGCAAACATAGTTGTAAATCAAGCGAGTAGTGGCGTAGTCTCTATCTTAGTATTTACCTTCTAGATTTACTTTTTCGCCTTGTTTGTACTGTTCTACCATGATGTAACTTCTTGAAGAGGAATTCTTTCGGTAGTCTATCTCTTAGTGGGCAGACACAACAAATTTATTGTGTAGTGTATTTTGGATTGTTTTCTTTTGTCTACTTAAACTAGATTTAGGCCAATCATGTAGATGAGTTTTGTTGATGCATATAATTTTTTGTGGGGTTCCAAACGCAAACATAGTTGTAAAACAAGTAGCTAGAGGTGTAGTCTTTGCCTTAGTATTTACCTTCTAGATTTACTTTTTCACCTCTTTTGTATTGTTCAACCATGATGTAATACATTGAAAACGAACTATTTCCGAAGTCTCTCCCTTGGTGGGAGAGACAACGAATTCTCTGTGTAGTGTATTTTGGATTGTTTTCTTTTGCCTACTTAAACTAAATTTAGGCCAATCGTGTAGATAAGTTAGGTTGATTCATAGAATTTAATGTGGGATTCCAAATGCAAACATAGTTGTAAAACAAGTGGCTAGTGGCGTAGTCTCTATCTTAATATTTACCTTCTAGATTTACTTTCCTACCTCGATTGTACTATTCAACCATGATGTAACTCCTTGAAGAGGAACTGTTTCCGTAGTCTCTTCCACGGTGGGCAGAGACAACAAATTCATTGTGTAGTGTATTTTGGATTGATTTCTTTTGTCTACTTAATCTAAATTTAGGCCAATCATGTAGATGACTATTGTAGATGCATGCAATTTTATGTGGGGTTCCAACCGCAAACATAGTTGTAAATCAAGCGGCTAGTGGCGTAGTCTCTGTCTTAGTATATACCTTCTAGATTTATTTTTTCAGCTTGTTGTAGTGTTCTACCATGATGTAACTCCCTGAAGAGGAACTGGTTTGGTAGTCTCTCTTCTCGTGGGCAGAGACAACAAATTCACTGTGTAGTGTAGTTTGGATTGTTTTCTTTTGTCTACTTAAACTAAATTTAGGCCAATCATGTAGATGATTATTGTAGATGCATACAATTTTATGTGGGGTTCCAACTGCAAACATAGTTATAAAACAAGCGGCTAGTGGCGTAGTCTCTGTCTTAGTATTTACCTTCTAGATTTACTTTTTCGCCTTGTTTGTACTGTCTACCATGATGTAACTCCTTGAAGAGGAATTGTTTCCGTAGTCTCTCCCACGGTGGGCAGAGGCAATAAATTCAGTGTGTAGTGTATTTTGGATTGTTTTCTTTTGTCTACTTAAACTAAATTTAGGCCAATCATGTAGATGAGTATTGTAGAAGCATACAATTTAATGTGGGGTTCCAACCGCAAACATAGTTGTAAATCAAGCGAGTAGTGGCGTAGTCTCTATCTTAGTATTTACCTTCTAGATTTACTTTTTCGCCTTGTTTGTACTGTTCTACCATGATGTAACTTCTTGAAGAGGAATTCTTTCGGTAGTCTATCTCTTAGTGGGCAGACACAACAAATTTATTGTGTAGTGTATTTTGGATTGTTTTCTTTTGTCTACTTAAACTAGATTTAGGCCAATCATGTAGATGAGTTTTGTTGATGCATATAATTTTTTGTGGGGTTCCAAACGCAAACATAGTTGTAAAACAAGTAGCTAGAGGTGTAGTCTTTGCCTTAGTATTTACCTTCTAGATTTACTTTTTCACCTCTTTTGTATTGTTCAACCATGATGTAATACATTGAAAACGAACTATTTCCGAAGTCTCTCCCTTGGTGGGAGAGACAACGAATTCTCTGTGTAGTGTATTTTGGATTGTTTTCTTTTGCCTACTTAAACTAAATTTAGGCCAATCGTGTAGATAAGTTAGGTTGATTCATAGAATTTAATGTGGGATTCCAAATGCAAACATAGTTGTAAAACAAGTGGCTAGTGGCGTAGTCTCTATCTTAATATTTACCTTCTAGATTTACTTTCCTACCTCGATTGTACTATTCAACCATGATGTAACTCCTTGAAGAGGAACTGTTTCCGTAGTCTCTTCCACGGTGGGCAGAGACAACAAATTCATTGTGTAGTGTATTTTGGATTGATTTCTTTTGTCTACTTAATCTAAATTTAGGCCAATCATGTAGATGACTATTGTAGATGCATGCAATTTTATGTGGGGTTCCAACCGCAAACATAGTTGTAAATCAAGCGGCTAGTGGCGTAGTCTCTGTCTTAGTATATACCTTCTAGATTTATTTTTTCAGCTTGTTGTAGTGTTCTACCATGATGTAACTCCCTGAAGAGGAACTGGTTTGGTAGTCTCTCTTCTCGTGGGCAGGGACAACAAATTCACTGTGTAGTGTAGTTTGGATTGTTTTCTTTTGTCTACTTAAACTAAATTTAGGCCAATCATGTAGATGATTATTGTAGATGCATACAATTTTATGTGGGGTTCCAACTGCAAACATAGTTATAAAACAAGCGGCTAGTGGCGTAGTCTCTGTCTTAGTATTTACCTTCTAGATTTACTTTTTCGCCTTGTTTGTACTGTCTACCATGATGTAACTCCTTGAAGAGGAATTGTTTCCGTAGTCTCTCCCACGGTGGGCAGAGGCAATAAATTCAGTGTGTAGTGTATTTTGGATTGTTTTCTTTTGTCTACTTAAACTAAATTTAGGCCAATCATGTAGATGAGTATTGTAGAAGCATACAATTTAATGTGGGGTTCCAACCGCAAACATAGTTGTAAATCAAGCGAGTAGTGGCGTAGTCTCTATCTTAGTATTTACCTTCTAGATTTACTTTTTCGCCTTGTTTGTACTGTTCTACCATGATGTAACTTCTTGAAGAGGAATTCTTTCGGTAGTCTATCTCTTAGTGGGCAGACACAACAAATTTATTGTGTAGTGTATTTTGGATTGTTTTCTTTTGTCTACTTAAACTAGATTTAGGCCAATCATGTAGATGAGTTTTGTTGATGCATATAATTTTTTGTGGGGTTCCAAACGCAAACATAGTTGTAAAACAAGTAGCTAGAGGTGTAGTCTTTGCCTTAGTATTTACCTTCTAGATTTACTTTTTCACCTCTTTTGTATTGTTCAACCATGATGTAATACATTGAAAACGAACTATTTCCGAAGTCTCTCCCTTGGTGGGAGAGACAACGAATTCTCTGTGTAGTGTATTTTGGATTGTTTTCTTTTGCCTACTTAAACTAAATTTAGGCCAATCGTGTAGATAAGTTAGGTTGATTCATAGAATTTAATGTGGGATTCCAAATGCAAACATAGTTGTAAAACAAGTGGCTAGTGGCGTAGTCTCTATCTTAATATTTACCTTCTAGATTTACTTTCCTACCTCGATTGTACTATTCAACCATGATGTAACTCCTTGAAGAGGAACTGTTTCCGTAGTCTCTTCCACGGTGGGCAGAGACAACAAATTCATTGTGTAGTGTATTTTGGATTGATTTCTTTTGTCTACTTAATCTAAATTTAGGCCAATCATGTAGATGACTATTGTAGATGCATGCAATTTTATGTGGGGTTCCAACCGCAAACATAGTTGTAAATCAAGCGGCTAGTGGCGTAGTCTCTGTCTTAGTATATACCTTCTAGATTTATTTTTTCAGCTTGTTGTAGTGTTCTACCATGATGTAACTCCCTGAAGAGGAACTGGTTTGGTAGTCTCTCTTCTCGTGGGCAGAGACAACAAATTCACTGTGTAGTGTAGTTTGGATTGTTTTCTTTTGTCTACTTAAACTAAATTTAGGCCAATCATGTAGATGATTATTGTAGATGCATACAATTTTATGTGGGGTTCCAACTGCAAACATAGTTATAAAACAAGCGGCTAGTGGCGTAGTCTCTGTCTTAGTATTTACCTTCTAGATTTACTTTTTCGCCTTGTTTGTACTGTCTACCATGATGTAACTCCTTGAAGAGGAATTGTTTCCGTAGTCTCTCCCACGGTGGGCAGAGGCAATAAATTCAGTGTGTAGTGTATTTTGGATTGTTTTCTTTTGTCTACTTAAACTAAATTTAGGCCAATCATGTAGATGAGTATTGTAGAAGCATACAATTTAATGTGGGGTTCCAACCGCAAACATAGTTGTAAATCAAGCGAGTAGTGGCGTAGTCTCTATCTTAGTATTTACCTTCTAGATTTACTTTTTCGCCTTGTTTGTACTGTTCTACCATGATGTAACTTCTTGAAGAGGAATTCTTTCGGTAGTCTATCTCTTAGTGGGCAGACACAACAAATTTATTGTGTAGTGTATTTTGGATTGTTTTCTTTTGTCTACTTAAACTAGATTTAGGCCAATCATGTAGATGAGTTTTGTTGATGCATATAATTTTTTGTGGGGTTCCAAACGCAAACATAGTTGTAAAACAAGTAGCTAGAGGTGTAGTCTTTGCCTTAGTATTTACCTTCTAGATTTACTTTTTCACCTCTTTTGTATTGTTCAACCATGATGTAATACATTGAAAACGAACTATTTCCGAAGTCTCTCCCTTGGTGGGAGAGACAACGAATTCTCTGTGTAGTGTATTTTGGATTGTTTTCTTTTGCCTACTTAAACTAAATTTAGGCCAATCGTGTAGATAAGTTAGGTTGATTCATAGAATTTAATGTGGGATTCCAAATGCAAACATAGTTGTAAAACAAGTGGCTAGTGGCGTAGTCTCTATCTTAATATTTACCTTCTAGATTTACTTTCCTACCTCGATTGTACTATTCAACCATGATGTAACTCCTTGAAGAGGAACTGTTTCCGTAGTCTCTTCCACGGTGGGCAGAGACAACAAATTCATTGTGTAGTGTATTTTGGATTGATTTCTTTTGTCTACTTAATCTAAATTTAGGCCAATCATGTAGATGACTATTGTAGATGCATGCAATTTTATGTGGGGTTCCAACCGCAAACATAGTTGTAAATCAAGCGGCTAGTGGCGTAGTCTCTGTCTTAGTATATACCTTCTAGATTTATTTTTTCAGCTTGTTGTAGTGTTCTACCATGATGTAACTCCCTGAAGAGGAACTGGTTTGGTAGTCTCTCTTCTCGTGGGCAGAGACAACAAATTCACTGTGTAGTGTAGTTTGGATTGTTTTCTTTTGTCTACTTAAACTAAATTTAGGCCAATCATGTAGATGATTATTGTAGATGCATACAATTTTATGTGGGGTTCCAACTGCAAACATAGTTATAAAACAAGCGGCTAGTGGCGTAGTCTCTGTCTTAGTATTTACCTTCTAGATTTACTTTTTCGCCTTGTTTGTACTGTCTACCATGATGTAACTCCTTGAAGAGGAATTGTTTCCGTAGTCTCTCCCACGGTGGGCAGAGGCAATAAATTCAGTGTGTAGTGTATTTTGGATTGTTTTCTTTTGTCTACTTAAACTAAATTTAGGCCAATCATGTAGATGAGTATTGTAGAAGCATACAATTTAATGTGGGGTTCCAACCGCAAACATAGTTGTAAATCAAGCGAGTAGTGGCGTAGTCTCTATCTTAGTATTTACCTTCTAGATTTACTTTTTCGCCTTGTTTGTACTGTTCTACCATGATGTAACTTCTTGAAGAGGAATTCTTTCGGTAGTCTATCTCTTAGTGGGCAGACACAACAAATTTATTGTGTAGTGTATTTTGGATTGTTTTCTTTTGTCTACTTAAACTAGATTTAGGCCAATCATGTAGATGAGTTTTGTTGATGCATATAATTTTTTGTGGGGTTCCAAACGCAAACATAGTTGTAAAACAAGTAGCTAGAGGTGTAGTCTTTGCCTTAGTATTTACCTTCTAGATTTACTTTTTCACCTCTTTTGTATTGTTCAACCATGATGTAATACATTGAAAACGAACTATTTCCGAAGTCTCTCCCTTGGTGGGAGAGACAACGAATTCTCTGTGTAGTGTATTTTGGATTGTTTTCTTTTGCCTACTTAAACTAAATTTAGGCCAATCGTGTAGATAAGTTAGGTTGATTCATAGAATTTAATGTGGGATTCCAAATGCAAACATAGTTGTAAAACAAGTGGCTAGTGGCGTAGTCTCTATCTTAATATTTACCTTCTAGATTTACTTTCCTACCTCGATTGTACTATTCAACCATGATGTAACTCCTTGAAGAGGAACTGTTTCCGTAGTCTCTTCCACGGTGGGCAGAGACAACAAATTCATTGTGTAGTGTATTTTGGATTGATTTCTTTTGTCTACTTAATCTAAATTTAGGCCAATCATGTAGATGACTATTGTAGATGCATGCAATTTTATGTGGGGTTCCAACCGCAAACATAGTTGTAAATCAAGCGGCTAGTGGCGTAGTCTCTGTCTTAGTATATACCTTCTAGATTTATTTTTTCAGCTTGTTGTAGTGTTCTACCATGATGTAACTCCCTGAAGAGGAACTGGTTTGGTAGTCTCTCTTCTCGTGGGCAGAGACAACAAATTCACTGTGTAGTGTAGTTTGGATTGTTTTCTTTTGTCTACTTAAACTAAATTTAGGCCAATCATGTAGATGATTATTGTAGATGCATACAATTTTATGTGGGGTTCCAACTGCAAACATAGTTATAAAACAAGCGGCTAGTGGCGTAGTCTCTGTCTTAGTATTTACCTTCTAGATTTACTTTTTCGCCTTGTTTGTACTGTCTACCATGATGTAACTCCTTGAAGAGGAATTGTTTCCGTAGTCTCTCCCACGGTGGGCAGAGGCAATAAATTCAGTGTGTAGTGTATTTTGGATTGTTTTCTTTTGTCTACTTAAACTAAATTTAGGCCAATCATGTAGATGAGTATTGTAGAAGCATACAATTTAATGTGGGGTTCCAACCGCAAACATAGTTGTAAATCAAGCGAGTAGTGGCGTAGTCTCTATCTTAGTATTTACCTTCTAGATTTACTTTTTCGCCTTGTTTGTACTGTTCTACCATGATGTAACTTCTTGAAGAGGAATTCTTTCGGTAGTCTATCTCTTAGTGGGCAGACACAACAAATTTATTGTGTAGTGTATTTTGGATTGTTTTCTTTTGTCTACTTAAACTAGATTTAGGCCAATCATGTAGATGAGTTTTGTTGATGCATATAATTTTTTGTGGGGTTCCAAACGCAAACATAGTTGTAAAACAAGTAGCTAGAGGTGTAGTCTTTGCCTTAGTATTTACCTTCTAGATTTACTTTTTCACCTCTTTTGTATTGTTCAACCATGATGTAATACATTGAAAACGAACTATTTCCGAAGTCTCTCCCTTGGTGGGAGAGACAACGAATTCTCTGTGTAGTGTATTTTGGATTGTTTTCTTTTGCCTACTTAAACTAAATTTAGGCCAATCGTGTAGATAAGTTAGGTTGATTCATAGAATTTAATGTGGGATTCCAAATGCAAACATAGTTGTAAAACAAGTGGCTAGTGGCGTAGTCTCTATCTTAATATTTACCTTCTAGATTTACTTTCCTACCTCGATTGTACTATTCAACCATGATGTAACTCCTTGAAGAGGAACTGTTTCCGTAGTCTCTTCCACGGTGGGCAGAGACAACAAATTCATTGTGTAGTGTATTTTGGATTGATTTCTTTTGTCTACTTAATCTAAATTTAGGCCAATCATGTAGATGACTATTGTAGATGCATGCAATTTTATGTGGGGTTCCAACCGCAAACATAGTTGTAAATCAAGCGGCTAGTGGCGTAGTCTCTGTCTTAGTATATACCTTCTAGATTTATTTTTTCAGCTTGTTGTAGTGTTCTACCATGATGTAACTCCCTGAAGAGGAACTGGTTTGGTAGTCTCTCTTCTCGTGGGCAGGGACAACAAATTCACTGTGTAGTGTAGTTTGGATTGTTTTCTTTTGTCTACTTAAACTAAATTTAGGCCAATCATGTAGATGATTATTGTAGATGCATACAATTTTATGTGGGGTTCCAACTGCAAACATAGTTATAAAACAAGCGGCTAGTGGCGTAGTCTCTGTCTTAGTATTTACCTTCTAGATTTACTTTTTCGCCTTGTTTGTACTGTCTACCATGATGTAACTCCTTGAAGAGGAATTGTTTCCGTAGTCTCTCCCACGGTGGGCAGAGGCAATAAATTCAGTGTGTAGTGTATTTTGGATTGTTTTCTTTTGTCTACTTAAACTAAATTTAGGCCAATCATGTAGATGAGTATTGTAGAAGCATACAATTTAATGTGGGGTTCCAACCGCAAACATAGTTGTAAATCAAGCGAGTAGTGGCGTAGTCTCTATCTTAGTATTTACCTTCTAGATTTACTTTTTCGCCTTGTTTGTACTGTTCTACCATGATGTAACTTCTTGAAGAGGAATTCTTTCGGTAGTCTATCTCTTAGTGGGCAGACACAACAAATTTATTGTGTAGTGTATTTTGGATTGTTTTCTTTTGTCTACTTAAACTAGATTTAGGCCAATCATGTAGATGAGTTTTGTTGATGCATATAATTTTTTGTGGGGTTCCAAACGCAAACATAGTTGTAAAACAAGTAGCTAGAGGTGTAGTCTTTGCCTTAGTATTTACCTTCTAGATTTACTTTTTCACCTCTTTTGTATTGTTCAACCATGATGTAATACATTGAAAACGAACTATTTCCGAAGTCTCTCCCTTGGTGGGAGAGACAACGAATTCTCTGTGTAGTGTATTTTGGATTGTTTTCTTTTGCCTACTTAAACTAAATTTAGGCCAATCGTGTAGATAAGTTAGGTTGATTCATAGAATTTAATGTGGGATTCCAAATGCAAACATAGTTGTAAAACAAGTGGCTAGTGGCGTAGTCTCTATCTTAATATTTACCTTCTAGATTTACTTTCCTACCTCGATTGTACTATTCAACCATGATGTAACTCCTTGAAGAGGAACTGTTTCCGTAGTCTCTTCCACGGTGGGCAGAGACAACAAATTCATTGTGTAGTGTATTTTGGATTGATTTCTTTTGTCTACTTAATCTAAATTTAGGCCAATCATGTAGATGACTATTGTAGATGCATGCAATTTTATGTGGGGTTCCAACCGCAAACATAGTTGTAAATCAAGCGGCTAGTGGCGTAGTCTCTGTCTTAGTATATACCTTCTAGATTTATTTTTTCAGCTTGTTGTAGTGTTCTACCATGATGTAACTCCCTGAAGAGGAACTGGTTTGGTAGTCTCTCTTCTCGTGGGCAGGGACAACAAATTCACTGTGTAGTGTAGTTTGGATTGTTTTCTTTTGTCTACTTAAACTAAATTTAGGCCAATCATGTAGATGATTATTGTAGATGCATACAATTTTATGTGGGGTTCCAACTGCAAACATAGTTATAAAACAAGCGGCTAGTGGCGTAGTCTCTGTCTTAGTATTTACCTTCTAGATTTACTTTTTCGCCTTGTTTGTACTGTCTACCATGATGTAACTCCTTGAAGAGGAATTGTTTCCGTAGTCTCTCCCACGGTGGGCAGAGGCAATAAATTCAGTGTGTAGTGTATTTTGGATTGTTTTCTTTTGTCTACTTAAACTAAATTTAGGCCAATCATGTAGATGAGTATTGTAGAAGCATACAATTTAATGTGGGGTTCCAACCGCAAACATAGTTGTAAATCAAGCGAGTAGTGGCGTAGTCTCTATCTTAGTATTTACCTTCTAGATTTACTTTTTCGCCTTGTTTGTACTGTTCTACCATGATGTAACTTCTTGAAGAGGAATTCTTTCGGTAGTCTATCTCTTAGTGGGCAGACACAACAAATTTATTGTGTAGTGTATTTTGGATTGTTTTCTTTTGTCTACTTAAACTAGATTTAGGCCAATCATGTAGATGAGTTTTGTTGATGCATATAATTTTTTGTGGGGTTCCAAACGCAAACATAGTTGTAAAACAAGTAGCTAGAGGTGTAGTCTTTGCCTTAGTATTTACCTTCTAGATTTACTTTTTCACCTCTTTTGTATTGTTCAACCATGATGTAATACATTGAAAACGAACTATTTCCGAAGTCTCTCCCTTGGTGGGAGAGACAACGAATTCTCTGTGTAGTGTATTTTGGATTGTTTTCTTTTGCCTACTTAAACTAAATTTAGGCCAATCGTGTAGATAAGTTAGGTTGATTCATAGAATTTAATGTGGGATTCCAAATGCAAACATAGTTGTAAAACAAGTGGCTAGTGGCGTAGTCTCTATCTTAATATTTACCTTCTAGATTTACTTTCCTACCTCGATTGTACTATTCAACCATGATGTAACTCCTTGAAGAGGAACTGTTTCCGTAGTCTCTTCCACGGTGGGCAGAGACAACAAATTCATTGTGTAGTGTATTTTGGATTGATTTCTTTTGTCTACTTAATCTAAATTTAGGCCAATCATGTAGATGACTATTGTAGATGCATGCAATTTTATGTGGGGTTCCAACCGCAAACATAGTTGTAAATCAAGCGGCTAGTGGCGTAGTCTCTGTCTTAGTATATACCTTCTAGATTTATTTTTTCAGCTTGTTGTAGTGTTCTACCATGATGTAACTCCCTGAAGAGGAACTGGTTTGGTAGTCTCTCTTCTCGTGGGCAGAGACAACAAATTCACTGTGTAGTGTAGTTTGGATTGTTTTCTTTTGTCTACTTAAACTAAATTTAGGCCAATCATGTAGATGATTATTGTAGATGCATACAATTTTATGTGGGGTTCCAACTGCAAACATAGTTATAAAACAAGCGGCTAGTGGCGTAGTCTCTGTCTTAGTATTTACCTTCTAGATTTACTTTTTCGCCTTGTTTGTACTGTCTACCATGATGTAACTCCTTGAAGAGGAATTGTTTCCGTAGTCTCTCCCACGGTGGGCAGAGGCAATAAATTCAGTGTGTAGTGTATTTTGGATTGTTTTCTTTTGTCTACTTAAACTAAATTTAGGCCAATCATGTAGATGAGTATTGTAGAAGCATACAATTTAATGTGGGGTTCCAACCGCAAACATAGTTGTAAATCAAGCGAGTAGTGGCGTAGTCTCTATCTTAGTATTTACCTTCTAGATTTACTTTTTCGCCTTGTTTGTACTGTTCTACCATGATGTAACTTCTTGAAGAGGAATTCTTTCGGTAGTCTATCTCTTAGTGGGCAGACACAACAAATTTATTGTGTAGTGTATTTTGGATTGTTTTCTTTTGTCTACTTAAACTAGATTTAGGCCAATCATGTAGATGAGTTTTGTTGATGCATATAATTTTTTGTGGGGTTCCAAACGCAAACATAGTTGTAAAACAAGTAGCTAGAGGTGTAGTCTTTGCCTTAGTATTTACCTTCTAGATTTACTTTTTCACCTCTTTTGTATTGTTCAACCATGATGTAATACATTGAAAACGAACTATTTCCGAAGTCTCTCCCTTGGTGGGAGAGACAACGAATTCTCTGTGTAGTGTATTTTGGATTGTTTTCTTTTGCCTACTTAAACTAAATTTAGGCCAATCGTGTAGATAAGTTAGGTTGATTCATAGAATTTAATGTGGGATTCCAAATGCAAACATAGTTGTAAAACAAGTGGCTAGTGGCGTAGTCTCTATCTTAATATTTACCTTCTAGATTTACTTTCCTACCTCGATTGTACTATTCAACCATGATGTAACTCCTTGAAGAGGAACTGTTTCCGTAGTCTCTTCCACGGTGGGCAGAGACAACAAATTCATTGTGTAGTGTATTTTGGATTGATTTCTTTTGTCTACTTAATCTAAATTTAGGCCAATCATGTAGATGACTATTGTAGATGCATGCAATTTTATGTGGGGTTCCAACCGCAAACATAGTTGTAAATCAAGCGGCTAGTGGCGTAGTCTCTGTCTTAGTATATACCTTCTAGATTTATTTTTTCAGCTTGTTGTAGTGTTCTACCATGATGTAACTCCCTGAAGAGGAACTGGTTTGGTAGTCTCTCTTCTCGTGGGCAGAGACAACAAATTCACTGTGTAGTGTAGTTTGGATTGTTTTCTTTTGTCTACTTAAACTAAATTTAGGCCAATCATGTAGATGATTATTGTAGATGCATACAATTTTATGTGGGGTTCCAACTGCAAACATAGTTATAAAACAAGCGGCTAGTGGCGTAGTCTCTGTCTTAGTATTTACCTTCTAGATTTACTTTTTCGCCTTGTTTGTACTGTCTACCATGATGTAACTCCTTGAAGAGGAATTGTTTCCGTAGTCTCTCCCACGGTGGGCAGAGGCAATAAATTCAGTGTGTAGTGTATTTTGGATTGTTTTCTTTTGTCTACTTAAACTAAATTTAGGCCAATCATGTAGATGAGTATTGTAGAAGCATACAATTTAATGTGGGGTTCCAACCGCAAACATAGTTGTAAATCAAGCGAGTAGTGGCGTAGTCTCTATCTTAGTATTTACCTTCTAGATTTACTTTTTCGCCTTGTTTGTACTGTTCTACCATGATGTAACTTCTTGAAGAGGAATTCTTTCGGTAGTCTATCTCTTAGTGGGCAGACACAACAAATTTATTGTGTAGTGTATTTTGGATTGTTTTCTTTTGTCTACTTAAACTAGATTTAGGCCAATCATGTAGATGAGTTTTGTTGATGCATATAATTTTTTGTGGGGTTCCAAACGCAAACATAGTTGTAAAACAAGTAGCTAGAGGTGTAGTCTTTGCCTTAGTATTTACCTTCTAGATTTACTTTTTCACCTCTTTTGTATTGTTCAACCATGATGTAATACATTGAAAACGAACTATTTCCGAAGTCTCTCCCTTGGTGGGAGAGACAACGAATTCTCTGTGTAGTGTATTTTGGATTGTTTTCTTTTGCCTACTTAAACTAAATTTAGGCCAATCGTGTAGATAAGTTAGGTTGATTCATAGAATTTAATGTGGGATTCCAAATGCAAACATAGTTGTAAAACAAGTGGCTAGTGGCGTAGTCTCTATCTTAATATTTACCTTCTAGATTTACTTTCCTACCTCGATTGTACTATTCAACCATGATGTAACTCCTTGAAGAGGAACTGTTTCCGTAGTCTCTTCCACGGTGGGCAGAGACAACAAATTCATTGTGTAGTGTATTTTGGATTGATTTCTTTTGTCTACTTAATCTAAATTTAGGCCAATCATGTAGATGACTATTGTAGATGCATGCAATTTTATGTGGGGTTCCAACCGCAAACATAGTTGTAAATCAAGCGGCTAGTGGCGTAGTCTCTGTCTTAGTATATACCTTCTAGATTTATTTTTTCAGCTTGTTGTAGTGTTCTACCATGATGTAACTCCCTGAAGAGGAACTGGTTTGGTAGTCTCTCTTCTCGTGGGCAGAGACAACAAATTCACTGTGTAGTGTAGTTTGGATTGTTTTCTTTTGTCTACTTAAACTAAATTTAGGCCAATCATGTAGATGATTATTGTAGATGCATACAATTTTATGTGGGGTTCCAACTGCAAACATAGTTATAAAACAAGCGGCTAGTGGCGTAGTCTCTGTCTTAGTATTTACCTTCTAGATTTACTTTTTCGCCTTGTTTGTACTGTCTACCATGATGTAACTCCTTGAAGAGGAATTGTTTCCGTAGTCTCTCCCACGGTGGGCAGAGGCAATAAATTCAGTGTGTAGTGTATTTTGGATTGTTTTCTTTTGTCTACTTAAACTAAATTTAGGCCAATCATGTAGATGAGTATTGTAGAAGCATACAATTTAATGTGGGGTTCCAACCGCAAACATAGTTGTAAATCAAGCGAGTAGTGGCGTAGTCTCTATCTTAGTATTTACCTTCTAGATTTACTTTTTCGCCTTGTTTGTACTGTTCTACCATGATGTAACTTCTTGAAGAGGAATTCTTTCGGTAGTCTATCTCTTAGTGGGCAGACACAACAAATTTATTGTGTAGTGTATTTTGGATTGTTTTCTTTTGTCTACTTAAACTAGATTTAGGCCAATCATGTAGATGAGTTTTGTTGATGCATATAATTTTTTGTGGGGTTCCAAACGCAAACATAGTTGTAAAACAAGTAGCTAGAGGTGTAGTCTTTGCCTTAGTATTTACCTTCTAGATTTACTTTTTCACCTCTTTTGTATTGTTCAACCATGATGTAATACATTGAAAACGAACTATTTCCGAAGTCTCTCCCTTGGTGGGAGAGACAACGAATTCTCTGTGTAGTGTATTTTGGATTGTTTTCTTTTGCCTACTTAAACTAAATTTAGGCCAATCGTGTAGATAAGTTAGGTTGATTCATAGAATTTAATGTGGGATTCCAAATGCAAACATAGTTGTAAAACAAGTGGCTAGTGGCGTAGTCTCTATCTTAATATTTACCTTCTAGATTTACTTTCCTACCTCGATTGTACTATTCAACCATGATGTAACTCCTTGAAGAGGAACTGTTTCCGTAGTCTCTTCCACGGTGGGCAGAGACAACAAATTCATTGTGTAGTGTATTTTGGATTGATTTCTTTTGTCTACTTAATCTAAATTTAGGCCAATCATGTAGATGACTATTGTAGATGCATGCAATTTTATGTGGGGTTCCAACCGCAAACATAGTTGTAAATCAAGCGGCTAGTGGCGTAGTCTCTGTCTTAGTATATACCTTCTAGATTTATTTTTTCAGCTTGTTGTAGTGTTCTACCATGATGTAACTCCCTGAAGAGGAACTGGTTTGGTAGTCTCTCTTCTCGTGGGCAGAGACAACAAATTCACTGTGTAGTGTAGTTTGGATTGTTTTCTTTTGTCTACTTAAACTAAATTTAGGCCAATCATGTAGATGATTATTGTAGATGCATACAATTTTATGTGGGGTTCCAACTGCAAACATAGTTATAAAACAAGCGGCTAGTGGCGTAGTCTCTGTCTTAGTATTTACCTTCTAGATTTACTTTTTCGCCTTGTTTGTACTGTCTACCATGATGTAACTCCTTGAAGAGGAATTGTTTCCGTAGTCTCTCCCACGGTGGGCAGAGGCAATAAATTCAGTGTGTAGTGTATTTTGGATTGTTTTCTTTTGTCTACTTAAACTAAATTTAGGCCAATCATGTAGATGAGTATTGTAGAAGCATACAATTTAATGTGGGGTTCCAACCGCAAACATAGTTGTAAATCAAGCGAGTAGTGGCGTAGTCTCTATCTTAGTATTTACCTTCTAGATTTACTTTTTCGCCTTGTTTGTACTGTTCTACCATGATGTAACTTCTTGAAGAGGAATTCTTTCGGTAGTCTATCTCTTAGTGGGCAGACACAACAAATTTATTGTGTAGTGTATTTTGGATTGTTTTCTTTTGTCTACTTAAACTAGATTTAGGCCAATCATGTAGATGAGTTTTGTTGATGCATATAATTTTTTGTGGGGTTCCAAACGCAAACATAGTTGTAAAACAAGTAGCTAGAGGTGTAGTCTTTGCCTTAGTATTTACCTTCTAGATTTACTTTTTCACCTCTTTTGTATTGTTCAACCATGATGTAATACATTGAAAACGAACTATTTCCGAAGTCTCTCCCTTGGTGGGAGAGACAACGAATTCTCTGTGTAGTGTATTTTGGATTGTTTTCTTTTGCCTACTTAAACTAAATTTAGGCCAATCGTGTAGATAAGTTAGGTTGATTCATAGAATTTAATGTGGGATTCCAAATGCAAACATAGTTGTAAAACAAGTGGCTAGTGGCGTAGTCTCTATCTTAATATTTACCTTCTAGATTTACTTTCCTACCTCGATTGTACTATTCAACCATGATGTAACTCCTTGAAGAGGAACTGTTTCCGTAGTCTCTTCCACGGTGGGCAGAGACAACAAATTCATTGTGTAGTGTATTTTGGATTGATTTCTTTTGTCTACTTAATCTAAATTTAGGCCAATCATGTAGATGACTATTGTAGATGCATGCAATTTTATGTGGGGTTCCAACCGCAAACATAGTTGTAAATCAAGCGGCTAGTGGCGTAGTCTCTGTCTTAGTATATACCTTCTAGATTTATTTTTTCAGCTTGTTGTAGTGTTCTACCATGATGTAACTCCCTGAAGAGGAACTGGTTTGGTAGTCTCTCCTCGTGGGCAGGGACAACAAATTCACTGTGTAGTGTAGTTTGGATTGTTTTCTTTTGTCTACTTAAACTAAATTTAGGCCAATCATGTAGATGATTATTGTAGATGCATACAATTTTATGTGGGGTTCCAACTGCAAACATAGTTATAAAACAAGCGGCTAGTGGCGTAGTCTCTGTCTTAGTATTTACCTTCTAGATTTACTTTTTCGCCTTGTTTGTACTGTCTACCATGATGTAACTCCTTGAAGAGGAATTGTTTCCGTAGTCTCTCCCACGGTGGGCAGAGGCAATAAATTCAGTGTGTAGTGTATTTTGGATTGTTTTCTTTTGTCTACTTAAACTAAATTTAGGCCAATCATGTAGATGAGTATTGTAGAAGCATACAATTTAATGTGGGGTTCCAACCGCAAACATAGTTGTAAATCAAGCGAGTAGTGGCGTAGTCTCTATCTTAGTATTTACCTTCTAGATTTACTTTTTCGCCTTGTTTGTACTGTTCTACCATGATGTAACTTCTTGAAGAGGAATTCTTTCGGTAGTCTATCTCTTAGTGGGCAGACACAACAAATTTATTGTGTAGTGTATTTTGGATTGTTTTCTTTTGTCTACTTAAACTAGATTTAGGCCAATCATGTAGATGAGTTTTGTTGATGCATATAATTTTTTGTGGGGTTCCAAACGCAAACATAGTTGTAAAACAAGTAGCTAGAGGTGTAGTCTTTGCCTTAGTATTTACCTTCTAGATTTACTTTTTCACCTCTTTTGTATTGTTCAACCATGATGTAATACATTGAAAACGAACTATTTCCGAAGTCTCTCCCTTGGTGGGAGAGACAACGAATTCTCTGTGTAGTGTATTTTGGATTGTTTTCTTTTGCCTACTTAAACTAAATTTAGGCCAATCGTGTAGATAAGTTAGGTTGATTCATAGAATTTAATGTGGGATTCCAAATGCAAACATAGTTGTAAAACAAGTGGCTAGTGGCGTAGTCTCTATCTTAATATTTACCTTCTAGATTTACTTTCCTACCTCGATTGTACTATTCAACCATGATGTAACTCCTTGAAGAGGAACTGTTTCCGTAGTCTCTTCCACGGTGGGCAGAGACAACAAATTCATTGTGTAGTGTATTTTGGATTGATTTCTTTTGTCTACTTAATCTAAATTTAGGCCAATCATGTAGATGACTATTGTAGATGCATGCAATTTTATGTGGGGTTCCAACCGCAAACATAGTTGTAAATCAAGCGGCTAGTGGCGTAGTCTCTGTCTTAGTATATACCTTCTAGATTTATTTTTTCAGCTTGTTGTAGTGTTCTACCATGATGTAACTCCCTGAAGAGGAACTGGTTTGGTAGTCTCTCTTCTCGTGGGCAGAGACAACAAATTCACTGTGTAGTGTAGTTTGGATTGTTTTCTTTTGTCTACTTAAACTAAATTTAGGCCAATCATGTAGATGATTATTGTAGATGCATACAATTTTATGTGGGGTTCCAACTGCAAACATAGTTATAAAACAAGCGGCTAGTGGCGTAGTCTCTGTCTTAGTATTTACCTTCTAGATTTACTTTTTCGCCTTGTTTGTACTGTCTACCATGATGTAACTCCTTGAAGAGGAATTGTTTCCGTAGTCTCTCCCACGGTGGGCAGAGGCAATAAATTCAGTGTGTAGTGTATTTTGGATTGTTTTCTTTTGTCTACTTAAACTAAATTTAGGCCAATCATGTAGATGAGTATTGTAGAAGCATACAATTTAATGTGGGGTTCCAACCGCAAACATAGTTGTAAATCAAGCGAGTAGTGGCGTAGTCTCTATCTTAGTATTTACCTTCTAGATTTACTTTTTCGCCTTGTTTGTACTGTTCTACCATGATGTAACTTCTTGAAGAGGAATTCTTTCGGTAGTCTATCTCTTAGTGGGCAGACACAACAAATTTATTGTGTAGTGTATTTTGGATTGTTTTCTTTTGTCTACTTAAACTAGATTTAGGCCAATCATGTAGATGAGTTTTGTTGATGCATATAATTTTTTGTGGGGTTCCAAACGCAAACATAGTTGTAAAACAAGTAGCTAGAGGTGTAGTCTTTGCCTTAGTATTTACCTTCTAGATTTACTTTTTCACCTCTTTTGTATTGTTCAACCATGATGTAATACATTGAAAACGAACTATTTCCGAAGTCTCTCCCTTGGTGGGAGAGACAACGAATTCTCTGTGTAGTGTATTTTGGATTGTTTTCTTTTGCCTACTTAAACTAAATTTAGGCCAATCGTGTAGATAAGTTAGGTTGATTCATAGAATTTAATGTGGGATTCCAAATGCAAACATAGTTGTAAAACAAGTGGCTAGTGGCGTAGTCTCTATCTTAATATTTACCTTCTAGATTTACTTTCCTACCTCGATTGTACTATTCAACCATGATGTAACTCCTTGAAGAGGAACTGTTTCCGTAGTCTCTTCCACGGTGGGCAGAGACAACAAATTCATTGTGTAGTGTATTTTGGATTGATTTCTTTTGTCTACTTAATCTAAATTTAGGCCAATCATGTAGATGACTATTGTAGATGCATGCAATTTTATGTGGGGTTCCAACCGCAAACATAGTTGTAAATCAAGCGGCTAGTGGCGTAGTCTCTGTCTTAGTATATACCTTCTAGATTTATTTTTTCAGCTTGTTGTAGTGTTCTACCATGATGTAACTCCCTGAAGAGGAACTGGTTTGGTAGTCTCTCTTCTCGTGGGCAGAGACAACAAATTCACTGTGTAGTGTAGTTTGGATTGTTTTCTTTTGTCTACTTAAACTAAATTTAGGCCAATCATGTAGATGATTATTGTAGATGCATACAATTTTATGTGGGGTTCCAACTGCAAACATAGTTATAAAACAAGCGGCTAGTGGCGTAGTCTCTGTCTTAGTATTTACCTTCTAGATTTACTTTTTCGCCTTGTTTGTACTGTCTACCATGATGTAACTCCTTGAAGAGGAATTGTTTCCGTAGTCTCTCCCACGGTGGGCAGAGGCAATAAATTCAGTGTGTAGTGTATTTTGGATTGTTTTCTTTTGTCTACTTAAACTAAATTTAGGCCAATCATGTAGATGAGTATTGTAGAAGCATACAATTTAATGTGGGGTTCCAACCGCAAACATAGTTGTAAATCAAGCGAGTAGTGGCGTAGTCTCTATCTTAGTATTTACCTTCTAGATTTACTTTTTCGCCTTGTTTGTACTGTTCTACCATGATGTAACTTCTTGAAGAGGAATTCTTTCGGTAGTCTATCTCTTAGTGGGCAGACACAACAAATTTATTGTGTAGTGTATTTTGGATTGTTTTCTTTTGTCTACTTAAACTAGATTTAGGCCAATCATGTAGATGAGTTTTGTTGATGCATATAATTTTTTGTGGGGTTCCAAACGCAAACATAGTTGTAAAACAAGTAGCTAGAGGTGTAGTCTTTGCCTTAGTATTTACCTTCTAGATTTACTTTTTCACCTCTTTTGTATTGTTCAACCATGATGTAATACATTGAAAACGAACTATTTCCGAAGTCTCTCCCTTGGTGGGAGAGACAACGAATTCTCTGTGTAGTGTATTTTGGATTGTTTTCTTTTGCCTACTTAAACTAAATTTAGGCCAATCGTGTAGATAAGTTAGGTTGATTCATAGAATTTAATGTGGGATTCCAAATGCAAACATAGTTGTAAAACAAGTGGCTAGTGGCGTAGTCTCTATCTTAATATTTACCTTCTAGATTTACTTTCCTACCTCGATTGTACTATTCAACCATGATGTAACTCCTTGAAGAGGAACTGTTTCCGTAGTCTCTTCCACGGTGGGCAGAGACAACAAATTCATTGTGTAGTGTATTTTGGATTGATTTCTTTTGTCTACTTAATCTAAATTTAGGCCAATCATGTAGATGACTATTGTAGATGCATGCAATTTTATGTGGGGTTCCAACCGCAAACATAGTTGTAAATCAAGCGGCTAGTGGCGTAGTCTCTGTCTTAGTATATACCTTCTAGATTTATTTTTTCAGCTTGTTGTAGTGTTCTACCATGATGTAACTCCCTGAAGAGGAACTGGTTTGGTAGTCTCTCTTCTCGTGGGCAGAGACAACAAATTCACTGTGTAGTGTAGTTTGGATTGTTTTCTTTTGTCTACTTAAACTAAATTTAGGCCAATCATGTAGATGATTATTGTAGATGCATACAATTTTATGTGGGGTTCCAACTGCAAACATAGTTATAAAACAAGCGGCTAGTGGCGTAGTCTCTGTCTTAGTATTTACCTTCTAGATTTACTTTTTCGCCTTGTTTGTACTGTCTACCATGATGTAACTCCTTGAAGAGGAATTGTTTCCGTAGTCTCTCCCACGGTGGGCAGAGGCAATAAATTCAGTGTGTAGTGTATTTTGGATTGTTTTCTTTTGTCTACTTAAACTAAATTTAGGCCAATCATGTAGATGAGTATTGTAGAAGCATACAATTTAATGTGGGGTTCCAACCGCAAACATAGTTGTAAATCAAGCGAGTAGTGGCGTAGTCTCTATCTTAGTATTTACCTTCTAGATTTACTTTTTCGCCTTGTTTGTACTGTTCTACCATGATGTAACTTCTTGAAGAGGAATTCTTTCGGTAGTCTATCTCTTAGTGGGCAGACACAACAAATTTATTGTGTAGTGTATTTTGGATTGTTTTCTTTTGTCTACTTAAACTAGATTTAGGCCAATCATGTAGATGAGTTTTGTTGATGCATATAATTTTTTGTGGGGTTCCAAACGCAAACATAGTTGTAAAACAAGTAGCTAGAGGTGTAGTCTTTGCCTTAGTATTTACCTTCTAGATTTACTTTTTCACCTCTTTTGTATTGTTCAACCATGATGTAATACATTGAAAACGAACTATTTCCGAAGTCTCTCCCTTGGTGGGAGAGACAACGAATTCTCTGTGTAGTGTATTTTGGATTGTTTTCTTTTGCCTACTTAAACTAAATTTAGGCCAATCGTGTAGATAAGTTAGGTTGATTCATAGAATTTAATGTGGGATTCCAAATGCAAACATAGTTGTAAAACAAGTGGCTAGTGGCGTAGTCTCTATCTTAATATTTACCTTCTAGATTTACTTTCCTACCTCGATTGTACTATTCAACCATGATGTAACTCCTTGAAGAGGAACTGTTTCCGTAGTCTCTTCCACGGTGGGCAGAGACAACAAATTCATTGTGTAGTGTATTTTGGATTGATTTCTTTTGTCTACTTAATCTAAATTTAGGCCAATCATGTAGATGACTATTGTAGATGCATGCAATTTTATGTGGGGTTCCAACCGCAAACATAGTTGTAAATCAAGCGGCTAGTGGCGTAGTCTCTGTCTTAGTATATACCTTCTAGATTTATTTTTTCAGCTTGTTGTAGTGTTCTACCATGATGTAACTCCCTGAAGAGGAACTGGTTTGGTAGTCTCTCTTCTCGTGGGCAGAGACAACAAATTCACTGTGTAGTGTAGTTTGGATTGTTTTCTTTTGTCTACTTAAACTAAATTTAGGCCAATCATGTAGATGATTATTGTAGATGCATACAATTTTATGTGGGGTTCCAACTGCAAACATAGTTATAAAACAAGCGGCTAGTGGCGTAGTCTCTGTCTTAGTATTTACCTTCTAGATTTACTTTTTCGCCTTGTTTGTACTGTCTACCATGATGTAACTCCTTGAAGAGGAATTGTTTCCGTAGTCTCTCCCACGGTGGGCAGAGGCAATAAATTCAGTGTGTAGTGTATTTTGGATTGTTTTCTTTTGTCTACTTAAACTAAATTTAGGCCAATCATGTAGATGAGTATTGTAGAAGCATACAATTTAATGTGGGGTTCCAACCGCAAACATAGTTGTAAATCAAGCGAGTAGTGGCGTAGTCTCTATCTTAGTATTTACCTTCTAGATTTACTTTTTCGCCTTGTTTGTACTGTTCTACCATGATGTAACTTCTTGAAGAGGAATTCTTTCGGTAGTCTATCTCTTAGTGGGCAGACACAACAAATTTATTGTGTAGTGTATTTTGGATTGTTTTCTTTTGTCTACTTAAACTAGATTTAGGCCAATCATGTAGATGAGTTTTGTTGATGCATATAATTTTTTGTGGGGTTCCAAACGCAAACATAGTTGTAAAACAAGTAGCTAGAGGTGTAGTCTTTGCCTTAGTATTTACCTTCTAGATTTACTTTTTCACCTCTTTTGTATTGTTCAACCATGATGTAATACATTGAAAACGAACTATTTCCGAAGTCTCTCCCTTGGTGGGAGAGACAACGAATTCTCTGTGTAGTGTATTTTGGATTGTTTTCTTTTGCCTACTTAAACTAAATTTAGGCCAATCGTGTAGATAAGTTAGGTTGATTCATAGAATTTAATGTGGGATTCCAAATGCAAACATAGTTGTAAAACAAGTGGCTAGTGGCGTAGTCTCTATCTTAATATTTACCTTCTAGATTTACTTTCCTACCTCGATTGTACTATTCAACCATGATGTAACTCCTTGAAGAGGAACTGTTTCCGTAGTCTCTTCCACGGTGGGCAGAGACAACAAATTCATTGTGTAGTGTATTTTGGATTGATTTCTTTTGTCTACTTAATCTAAATTTAGGCCAATCATGTAGATGACTATTGTAGATGCATGCAATTTTATGTGGGGTTCCAACCGCAAACATAGTTGTAAATCAAGCGGCTAGTGGCGTAGTCTCTGTCTTAGTATATACCTTCTAGATTTATTTTTTCAGCTTGTTGTAGTGTTCTACCATGATGTAACTCCCTGAAGAGGAACTGGTTTGGTAGTCTCTCTTCTCGTGGGCAGAGACAACAAATTCACTGTGTAGTGTAGTTTGGATTGTTTTCTTTTGTCTACTTAAACTAAATTTAGGCCAATCATGTAGATGATTATTGTAGATGCATACAATTTTATGTGGGGTTCCAACTGCAAACATAGTTATAAAACAAGCGGCTAGTGGCGTAGTCTCTGTCTTAGTATTTACCTTCTAGATTTACTTTTTCGCCTTGTTTGTACTGTCTACCATGATGTAACTCCTTGAAGAGGAATTGTTTCCGTAGTCTCTCCCACGGTGGGCAGAGGCAATAAATTCAGTGTGTAGTGTAGTTTGGATTGTTTTCTTTTGTCTACTTAAACTAAATTTAGGCCAATCATGTAGATGAATATTGTAGATGCATACAATTTTATGTGGGGTTCCAACCGCAAACATAGTTGTAAATCAAGCGGCTAGTGGTGTAGTCTCTGTCTTAGTATATACCTTCTAGATTTACTTTTTCAGCTTGTTTGTAGTGTTCTACCATGATGTAACTCCTTGAAGAGGAACTGGTTTAGTAGTCTCTCTCTTGGTGGGCAGACACAGCAAATTTATTGTGTAGTGTATTTTGGATTGTTTTCTTTTGCCTACTTAAACTAAATTTAGGCCAATCATGTAGATAAGTTATGTTGATTCATAGAATTTAATGTGGGGTTCCTAACGCAAACATAGTTGTAAAACAAGCGGCTAGTGGCGTAGTCTCTGTCTTAATATTTACCTTCTAGATTTACTTTCCTACCTCGATTGTACTATTCAACCATGATGTAACTCCTTGAAGAGGATCTGTTTCCATAGTCTCTCCTTTGGTGGGAGAGATAACAAATTCATTGTGTAGTGTAGTTTGGATTTTTTTCTTTTGTCTACTTAAACTAAATTTAGGCCAATCATGTAGATGACTGTTGTAGATGCATGCAATTTTATGTGGGGTTTGTTCTAATGGCAAACATAGTTGTAAAACAAGCGGCTAGTGGCGTAGTCTCTGTCGTACTATTTACCTTCTAGATTTACTTTTTCACCTTGCTTGTACTGTTCCCCGGGGAGGTCACTCCATTGTCAAGTTGAACACCACGTGCGAACAAAGTTTGCTACCCCTATATTATATGCCATAAATAATTTTAAAAATTATGATATTTTTTCTACATATACGTAACCATTGATAACATCTTTTGTATATATTTTTGAAATTTTTAGTCATCTTCATTTTTTTTAGTAATTTTTTTAGTTCATTTCTACGTCATTCTAGTTAGAAACGGTATGTTTTATAAAAAAAGAAAGATCATCAAATTTGGTTATCTTTTTTTTACTATGTAATAGATACTGAGTATATCTACTCATGAAAAAAAATTGATAAAGTTTTGACCCATTTCGGTGATGCAACTTAGAAAACTTAGATTTATTTTGTTCGCACGTGGTTTTCAACTTGACAATGGAGTGACCTCCCCGGGTACTGTTCTACCATGATGTAACTCCTTGAAGAGGAATTGTTTCCGTAGTCTCTCCTACGGTGGGCAGAGACAACAAATTCAGTGTGTAGTGTATTTTGGATTGTTTTCTTTTGTTTACTTAAACTAAATTTAGGCAAATCGTGTAGATGAGTTTCGTTGATGCATCTATTCTATTAAAAAGGCATTGTGACAAGAACGTGCAACAAATGGCGCGGCCCCACGCGATATCCGTCACGATACTACGTCAAGTTTTCATTCTCTCTTTTTATCATCTACGATTGATCGTCATTTATCATCCATCATTTGTTGTAAATTCATTCATGAGTGACGTTGAGATCCCTCTTCACGATGCACGGTGAAATTCGTCTCTCCGGCCAGTTGGGATGTGAAGCAGAGTGTTTGTGACGCGGTGCTCTTTGAAGAGGGATCTTAACTTCAGTGCATGATCCAGTCTATGGCTACTTCTGCTTAACCTTGATTCGTCACCAATTGTTGTGCATAGTTTGTTTCTGCTTGCCATTGCTTTTGTGCCTGCTTGGGGTAGCACTTAATAGCTTGCTGCAGAGTTAAATTCATGTACCTGCACAGACAGGGGCCGTTCTCCACGCTGGTCACTGTCTCTAGCAAAATATTCTGAGTTTTCCTTCCCTTCAGTGTGTTTTCCTTTCCTTCAGTGTGTATTCCTTCGGTATATGCGCTAGCAGATCTATCGAGTCTTCACCAATTGCGGTTACTTCATTCCTGCTTCATTCCTGCGGTTACTTCTTCACCAGTTTCCGGCTACTTCATTGATTTCCTGCAACGCTACTGTAGTTGCAGCAGCGCCTTCGTCACTATGGAGTCGGCGTCGGGCAAACTCTCTTACCGTATGTATTTCCTGTTTCTTCCCTTTCCATGGTGGTCGCAAGTGCTTGTGCTGTGATTTAGCCACCCGTATGTATTCTTTTTCTTCCCCTTCGGTGGTGGTCACAAGTGTATGTGCACTCTGCTTTATGTATTCCTTCTTCCCTTTCAGTGGTAGTCGAAAGTGCATGTGCTGTCTCCTGGTGAACATGTAATGAAGTTCAATCTCTTCCACAACTGCAGCGCTCAATTGACGGCGTTGATTTCCCTTTGCAGCTTTTCTAGTATTTCGCTTTTTTTAGTGTATAAATTGCCTCCACTCTTCGGAAATCTTCGTTTGTGACCCCTGTCTCTGCTGCTCTCTTTGTTGCCTCCCCCTTTTGTTCCTATCTTTTCTGACGTCTTCTTTTCTCTTCCCTTTCGGTGGTTTTTAACTTTTCCCTTTCGGTGGTTTTTAACTTGTGCGTGTACTGTCTTCAGGGAGCTCTACAAAGAGTTCGGTAGCATTAAAGAAAAAATGGACCCTTCCAAAAAGTTTCCTTAAGGATCTTGGATTAGATTTAAATGTAGTATCTAATTAGAATATGCAGTAAAACCCTACACCCACCCACCATTTGAAGGACATATAATCATGAGAAGAGAGTAGTCAAATCGTTCCCATTGGGGATAGAAGTTATTGTCTTTAATGTTATATATTCTTTTAGTCCCCACACATGTCATCCAGAGCATGTACCTTATATGCTAAATAAAGTAAAGGGCCAGTAGCAAAGGTATGTGTCATTCACAACATATACCTAATATGCAGAAGACGTGCTATACACTGCATCCACTGCATGTGTTTCTATGGGAATTAACCTTCTCTGCAACTAAACCTACCATTGGAAACTCACATAAGATGGTAACTAATTTTAGTCAAAGTTTTTGTTCTTTAATAAGCCCCTAAGACCCAAATTATACATTTGCTTGTCAAACTCAAAGGGCCCTCGTGAGGATTCATTTTTTCTCTAATGCTTAGTGGGTCCTTGTGTTGATTTGTTTGCAGGAGGAGAAGGCTCACTTCATCGACAGCAGCATGGCAACAACAACAAGTGGCGGCCGACCCCATCGCCACTCGAGCTTGCCAAAGTTTTCACAGCGCGACGAGCATCTCACTTGCGCCGCACATCTCACTTGCGCCGCATGCAGGCGCTCAGTAGGACCTTCAATGCATCGCCCCCCAACATCAACATGGCAGTGGCGCGTTCTACAAGCAACGGTGTAGCCACCAAGCATCGCAATGCGCGCTCGGAGCCCACGTACGTGCCAAAGCGACATAGTAAGCTGGTGAGCATTCTTGTCTGGTGAGCATTCTTGTTCTGGAGTGTCCGCTCTGTTTGCATGCCAAATGCTTTGCTTGCATCAGAGACATTCATCTTTCTTGGGTATTGACGATTATGCTGGATTTTCATTTGAACTAGCGGCCACGAGCAGTTGGGATTGATCATTACATGATTTCCAATTTGCCGAGCTACTTCCGCTTCACCCTAAAAGCTGCGGCAAAGGAGCTTCGCGTCTCGCCGACATCACTGAAGAAAATAGTCAGAGATCTTGGGCTCAATCTCTGGCCTGGCCGCAAGGTACTTATAATTAGAATAAAATTAACCGTATTTCTTTCAAGTTCCATTTTGCTACATACTTTTGAACAAACTTGTCGTGCCTTGGTACTCTCTTTTGTCTTTGGTACACATTCAACACTGTCTCGATAGCTTATTATACTATCTTGCAATATAATTGCTCATACTCACTGACTTAGGGAGTTTTAGAAAATTATGCTAGCATACTTTCAAGGTACTTTGGCCTTTCACGTGCTATTGTCCACATTGTAGACGATTAGTAGATTGCAAGGATTGTCGTGGCTACTTGCACTAACAGTTTTTATACACGAAGATATACGTCCCTCCCACCCACTTTATACGGTACACGTGGCAAATATGACTGCAAAATATGACTACCAGTCACATTGTCTAATTTGGCTTCCGCCGACAATTTTTCCCTCGCAGAATGTGACAGCCGACAGTCGCCTGTCATCCCCAGTCATATTCTCCCAGTCATAAAAGTACCCATCTCCGGTAGTGTTGCACTAACAGTTTTTATCCATCCAATTTTTTCTTCGTTCTTGGGCTGGTTGACTACCATTTGTATGCTGTGGATCTTCAGATTAATACATTTTGATTTTTCTAATTGTAGCAGAATTGGTCAATGTCAAGTTTCATTCTTAGTTCATAAAGTGACATCCTAACATGATTTTCCAAAATAAGTAGAATGGAATAATGGAAACCATAGCATGTGGTAGTGTCTATGATTCCAGTTTCAATACATTTTCATTCACTTTAAAATTGTGTAAATTTGGGATTTTTGATTAAATCTAAAGGGAAAACCTTGCAAAATTTAGTAAAGAGTATTATTAAAAAGTATAAAAAGTGCCTTCTTTATATTTCCAAAGAGCCATTGTCACACTATATTATTGTTTTTGGTTGTAATTAAGTTTGCGTGGTATTTTGTATCATTGCAATTGGGGAGCTTGCAGAGGCCTGGGTTGGAGTCCAAATTAAGAAATGTGCAGCAAGAGCTTGTCCAGCTTGTGAATGATAGTCCTCTCGTGCAGGTAACCCACTCTATGGTAATTTATGTAAATATTAAGTTTAACCCGCGTGCCCATTTGTTCAATTGGCACCAATATAATAATTCCAACTTTTATCTTGTTTGCTTATCATTTTACTATGCTAGGTGACATTTAATTCCATTCAATCATCTATGGTCGTTGCTCAATTAACCATGCTCCCTATTGCTTTTTACATGGATTGGATTATCACCTTCAGCTTTTGATGTGTTGCTTTGCTTTCTGAGTGCTCAACTAACAATGCCTGCCACTGGTGAGTTCTTAATGTATTGATGTTTGTTTTGGATCTATCACCTTCCTCGCAATTGACCAAGCTTGCTTTTATTTTTTTATATGGATGAAATCTTAACTTATGTTGAAATTGACCATGTTTGTTTGCACTTTATATATGTAATTATGCAGAGGAGGAGCTTCAAACGGAAGGTTGCCAATGAAGATGGTGGAATGGAAAGGCGAAAGCCCCAAAATGTGCGAGTTCCAAACCAACAGCAGGAGGATTTGCGCTCGGATTCTCCACCAATCACGCGCCAAAGCTCGCGCCTGCGGTCTCAGAACATGGTGATGAAGGATGCTGACGTGGAGGGATAGTTGAATGTTTCTAGTTTGTGTTTCAACTAGTTGAAATAGAGGTTGTCATTGTGGTTTGTCTAGCTCCTTCTGTAGTAGAAAACGACCCCTCAAATCTATTGATTCTCCTAAATATCAAGACAGTTGAGTTAGTCTGTGAAATTTATACATAAGATTAACTTTTTTAGTCAGTCACTTGTTTTGTCTCCCTTGCATCTGCAAAATGTAGAGCAGAGTAGTGAATTGCTTATATTTATCCATCTCAATAGACTATCAAAGTTGATTGAATGGTAATGGTTAACTTTGTACATACGTATCACTAGTGTAAGCAGGACTTGAACTATTATTGTTTTCCATAGGCTCGTTATGAACTTATGATGCTAGACTTAGTATCCTCATTGTCACGTTTTTTAGTGAAGACATACCCGCTCTTACAACCTACTTCTTTTCTCCTCAGCATCCCATCGACTAGCTTACATAGCATTCAAATTTTTAAATTTTAATTTTAAAATAAATACAAAATCAAATCAAAAGAACTTGGCTAACTGTTGGATTCAAGTGCCATAAATGCCATTACCCAAGTATCATATCATAAATGGCAAAATCAAAATTCCCATACGGTGATGTGCACTAAATAAATCTTGACATTAACCTATGAATATTTGGCAAATTTTGGCTTAAAATATATCTTATTTTGGGAGTTTGCTACTTATAGACTAGAAAAAAAGTGCAAAAACGTGCATAAAATTGCCAAAGTCCCCTCAAAAAAGTACTAATCTCACCACTTTATCTAATGAAAAGGGCTTATGCTAGAAAATCTTATAGATGAATACATGCATATGGATGAATCGATTGTATTGATTCCTTATTTTTCTTTACCTAGCTACATTCAAGGATGTGTCTTGTCCTACCAATGAAAAATCAAAGTGCAAGGTGCGTTCATGATAATTGGAGCCAAAAGCACCACTTAACCCCTAAACGTTCTCACCCTTTTCAAATTTGGTAGTTTTTTTGAGGATGCATTTTAAAATGCAATTAAGAGGAATATTTTCAACTTGGTGATTGAATAAAACTTGTACATTTATTTATGAATTTTAGATTCTTTCCAAATAGTTAGATTTGCGATTGCTAAGACTTTTATTTGTGTATAAATTTTCAAAATTAAAATTTAAAGCTCTTTTGTAATATGATTACAAATAAGATATTGGCTTTGGAGATAGTATGATATTGGCTTTGGCATCTTGGAGTTTAGGATCTTAGGAATAACTTATTGAAATAAAGCTTGATAAGTGGCATCCATATCACTGATGGAAATCTTTTTATTTGTTAGAATATTCAGCAATAAGAAAATCATTTCTACCCAAGTCACAGTAGCTCTCTAGCTCTGAAAAAAATCATGGTTGTAGCCTCTTCTTCAAGGAATGCTAGATTTAGTAAGTCACATTTCCATACACATGAAGCAAAGAACTGACCATTCAAGTCCACTCCACTCAACATCGACATATACTAAACCAAAACAAAGCTTTGAATTCATCCCAAGAATCGTTTGCATCTTCATTCGTTGAATCAGGTTTCATTCGATCAAATATCATTGATATTTCTATAAAAGAGCCTTCAAAAGTATGGATTGTCCTATGAAAGAGAGCCAACTAGTTACAAAATAAAGTCAAAATCCTCATGGGCTAATCATATGTGCCAGTGAATGTAAACAACAGGTGACTAATAAGATTATGATAAGGTGTCAGCAAAGGCTAGTCACATGTATAAGAGATTGTAAACAACGGGTGATATATAAAATTATGATAAGATAGAGTTAGCAAAGGCTAGACACATGTGTGACTGCAATTGAAAAGTTAATCACATGCCTGACTGCAAATGCTAGTCACATGCGTGATTGCCAAGGCTAGTCACATGCCTAACTGATTGTAAAGAACACGTGATTTATTAAATTAGAATTGGATGGTGTCACCAGAAGCTAATCAGATGAATGACTGATGGTAATAAATGCTTGTCATGACCAATGAATGAAACATATTTGTGTCCTTGGTTTTTCTACACAAATCAATACAGTTTAACTATATTAAAGTTTGGATTTTGAAATAAATAGGGATCAATCCTCAATTTTAATGATATAAAAATATGAAGTATATTTCCTCTATTCAATAATTTAGAGATTTTGTTTTCTTTTATTGTAATATTTAATTGTCCCTTCTTAGAGCCTTTAATATAGTTTTTTAAATATTAAATTGGATACTTGCGTCAAATAGGCACTAAGAATTTACGAAGTTTTGGTATAGAATTATGAAGTTTGTAAAGTTACCGAGAAGTTTATGAAGCTTTCATGGAAGACTATTTGCATTGGAATTTAGAAGAACAAAAGAGACAAATTGTTGTTTGAAATATGAGAGCTCGTTTCAAGAGAGAGGGATGTTGACAATCTTGTCAAAAATTAAATTGAATATACTAACACGCTTTATTTATACATACTTCATCAAATGTTAAAGTATGTTCAATTTCATATTTCCTTTGTCCCAAGAAAATCTTCATGTACACTCCTTTTCATAATGTACCATAATAAGCTTCCCATTTGTTTCCTTTGATGTGATAGTTGTCTTCTGCTCTATGGGAGTTGATTTTTCAATTTTCCTTTGGCCATATTGAAGCTTGTTTTGGGACGGTGGAGTATGTATAAGATATAGTGTTCTCCCCTAAATGACCAAATTAGAATGTAAAACCAAACTAGATTGTAAAGAACGGATGATTTATATAATTATGATTAAATGGTGTCAACACAGGCTAGTCACATCCGTAACAACAAAGGCTAGTCACATGCGTGACATCAAAGGCTAGTCACTTGCGTGACAACAAAGGTTAGTCACATGCGTGACTCCAAAGGCTAGTGACTTGCGTGACTGCAAAGGCTAGTCACATGCGTGACTGCCAAGGACAGTCGCATGTGTGACTGATTGTATAGATTGGGTGATTTATAAAATTAAGATTGAATGGTGACAACAGAAGCTAATCACATGCGTGAGTGATGGTAATAAATGCTTGACCAAAGAATGAAACATATTTGTATCTTTGGTTTTTCCAAACAAGTCAATATGGTTTAAATAAATTAAAGTTTGGATTTTGAAATAAATAGGGATCAATCCTCAATTTTTATTGATATAAAAATATGAAGTATATGAACACTATTCAATAATTTATAGATTTTGTTTTCTTCCATTGGTATGTTGAATTGTCCCTTCATAGAACCTTTAATACAATCTTTTAAATATCAAAATGGATACTTTGGTGAAAATTGGCACTAGGAATTTATGAAGTTCTGGTATAGAATTATGAAGTTGGTAAAGTTTCCTGGAAGTATATAAAGTTTTCATCGAAGACTAATTGCATTGGAATTTGGAAGAACAAAAGAGACAAATTATTGTTTGAAATATGAGAGTTCGTTTCAAGAATGAAAGGGATGTTGACACTCTTGTCAAAAATCAAATCCAATATACTAAAAAGATTTATTAATACATACTTCATCAAATGTTAAAGGATTTTCAATTTAATATTTCCTTTGTCCCAAAAAAATCTTCATGTACACCCCTTTTCATTATGTACCATGATAAGCTTCCCATTTGTTTCCTTTTGTTTGATAGTTGTCGGAGTTAATTTTCCAATTTTCCTCTGGCCATATTGAAGCTTGTTTTGGGATGGTGGAGTATGTATGAGATATAGTGTTCACCCTAAGTGATCAAAAGACCGTTTTATGGGCTGCCCACGATGAAAAAAAATTAAAAATTCAAATTCAAATTCAAATAGGAAGTCAAGTCTACATTCCAACCCAATTTTCTAAAGACAACTATCAAACCACAGGAAACAAATGGAAATTCTTTGTCCTTGGAAAATCCACCCGAGGAGAATTATTCCAGAGACAAAAGACCTCAATATTGTCCTAGTGTTTGGTTGCACTTGCTATGAGTTTGAGTTCTAAATTTCCACATTCAACATATTTGTAGGCTTAATTACATTTACAAGAGGGCGCAGCTGGAATTGTGAGCACCCTTACACACTACACAGCATAGAATGTCGCTGCTTCCATGCATGCAAAACTCACAACCTGACGTTGTCCACAAAAATGGTGCCTCCATCCATATGGTACCAGTACGAGCTGAGCACAAAGGGAGATGGAAGAAAGGAAAATAAGGATGGCTTCTAGTGCTGAATTTGAAGCAAGGAAAAGATCTCACATATCTGACGGAGTTTAAAACGCAGTTTCCCCTATCAAAACTTCTACACCCTCTGCTTTGCAAGCCCCACTTGAGCTTCCTTGATGACTCCTATCTGTTCATCACAATAGCCATGCAAAATGGTGAAACGTGATACGTAAGATAGTGCACACTAAAGCCCGTTTCCACAACAGCAATTTATCTATTCATACACTTTGTTGGACTTATTAGCAAGTGGTGTAAGCATGACTTGACTAAATACCTATGGCCACTGGTCTTTATATGAAAATGGAGATGTCTATTGTCACTTTGAGTGGTCTAAAACCTCCTACTTGGAAATTGCATAAGGAATTCTTTTAGTGAATTCTTTTAGTGATGAAAATTTGATCTCGGCTCTTGTACCCAAAGTGATCTCTCCACAGTTCTAAACTGATCTCCCAAAAAGCACACTCCTGTATCTTGGTTGAAGTGATGCAAATAGTATCCTAACGCTTATGGATGACCTCCCGTGTATTATCTCGTGTAGAATGTAGCCCGCGGGTACATTTGCCGAGGTGAGGTTCCCAATACTACATGTGTCCCCATCGTTTGCTAAGATTAGCGAAAGCGAAGCTTGTAACATACCTCAGAGCCGCTGATTCCTCCAATAACAAACACGATTATCAACTTGTAATCTCCGAGTCTTGGCTTCGGATGCAACCATAAGTAGGATACGATTCAGGTGGTCATTTTCATATATCCTTATGATACCCAAAACAAGAAGATCTCCGTATATGCTTCCATCCTCAGCCTTGCTTCGCATGTCACTTAATTGAAGAGCAGTGCTTTGACTTTGATCATTGACAAAGTCTTAGAATCTTCGCTGCACTGCTTACAGCTCCCCATTTTGATCGTTCATCTCCACTTCAAACTTCCTCCATTGCCCTGGCCACCTGACGAAAAATTGAACCATGGAATGATGTCATCCACTGATATTAATTTGCGTACATGTAAAGTCACCTTCTGTACGTACATGACCATTTATGCAGAGAACCATATCCTGAAATTCGCTCGACAAAAACCTTGTGGAGATTCTACCCTGATGATGACCCAGAAGAGTTTGCAGAATCAGTGAAGAACATTGGTCACTAAAATAAAGAAAAATTTGGGCAAAAAAGAGTCCCCATGTGACCTACTCAAAACTGCTAAAAAAACACAACATGAGGCCCAATTTGAACTTCTTGGTCCTTTCAAGCGCCTGCAGAGTAACGCATCTCAAAGCAAGACTAGTCACTTACCTTCCGAGCGAGAGTTGAGAACTCAGGTAGGTGACGAGCTATGTATGTAGTCCTGACGACTGAGCAAATGAATCAATACTTTCCGAAAGATGGTATACGGAAGCAGCACATCATAACGAGATTGCATCTGCCTAAGGTTCTCTTGGCGTAAGTCCTCAAATGCATATACCTGGAATGTGCCAACAAGTGAAGCGTCAATACATAGAGTGACATTTACCGGCTGTGATGCAAACGAAAAAGGCCTTACGTACTGGGTACAATTGGGTCAAGCTTTAATTTTCCATCAGGAGCTCTAGGTCCTTTTCAATATAACTTGCAAAAATTAGACAGTCCCAATAAACCAGAGCCTGAGTGAAAAATTATCCCACTTGATAAGCGCATTTTTCCTACTGAAGAGATGAAGGATACACATTCATGTAACCTATACCTGAGTATCAGACGGAATAAGAGCGGGACCAGCTGCGTCAACATGGAAAGTTAAATGCTCATGTCTTCAGTACGCAACAGGTGGAACCACTTGAATGATAAGGCCTGTGTCATCTGTAGCGGTCTAAAACATCCGCTGGCATCTGCCCCTGGCAAACCCGAGCAAAATCTCCAATAAGCTCTCGGAATCTTCGCCGGTGATGCACTGGTTGTCGTACAACTGCTGCCACAAAGGTGCTCTTCACGGACTCACTCAAAGCCCCAAATTTTGAAGGGAAATCCGGTCTGCTGAGTGTAGATGACAAGGCTGCGTCACAGGCCTGAGCATGGCGCAGGGAAAGCCCGTAGAAAATGTCTGAAAGTGCATCTCGGGTACTCGGTACAATTTCACTCCCTGCTGCAGTCTTCAGTGCCACTTCTACCATAGAATTTAGATGAGGACCCAGAACTTCATCCCAGCACGGAGTCAAATCTGTCTCTATCCGCCATATGATCCTATCGATGTTCTCTTCGTCAGAGTATCCAAAACCCATTGCAAACTCCGCCAAGAAATTCACAGCTGACAAGGTGGGACCAACATCCTTTCTCCTCACACATTCAAGGGCACAGATGACCAATTTGGAAAAGGGAGAAGTATAAGTTAGAATATAACGATGATGTCGCAGCAGTGCTCGACCTAGCCGACAAAGAGCCTGAAGCCCGGCTGCGGCAATCTGTTGTCTTCTGCGGGAGTTCTGCGTGTCATAGCCATTCTGCTCTGCCAAGACATGCAGACCAGTTGTGTGCTTGTGCTTGTCACTCGCCTGGACTAGGAGAATTCCAACATCTGATAATTGGAGTAAAAGGTTAGGTGTATGCTCCCTCACTTGCTGGAGGATGGAAGGGTCCTGAGATGCAACAGCCAGGATGTCCACAAGACAATCCACGCATGCCGGAGCGTAGTGGCGCTTGAATAAATCTGTAGCAGCCAGCATGACTTCTGGAAGCACTCCAAACAGGGCTCCCCCCACTCGCTGCGCAGTAATGGACCAAAATTCGCATACAGCTGATGATACATCGCCGTTTGCAGCCCAAGCGGTTGCAATCGTGTTGATGGCAGGCCAGATTTCTTGTATGATCACAATGCCTGGGTGTGCAGCAGTGCCGTTGTCTCCACCATCAATAGCAACCACAATTACTCTGAGCGCCTCTGCAAGAGTTGGTCCATACTCATCCATACCGTTGTGCACTCCACAAAGGCTTTTCACAATAGAGACGGATGAACTCGTCAAAGAAACTAGTGCCGACTTGGATTCTTCCAGGGGTAATGCAGCAGCCACTTGTGCAAGCCCTTTGATTATGGCACGCTGATCTACGCTCTCCAAGACTTTTTTGGAAGATCCAACAGCTTCTTCACATGCACCCATCAAGGCTGGGAGCATGCCAGTTGCAGCTATGGAGGGCGCAGCGGCTCGACATAGCTCTCTAAATGCACTCGCTGCATTTGATCTTGCCTCTGGAACGTATAACGCACCCACACTGTAACCCAAGCTGATCTGCAAAGAGCTTGAGTCCAAGATTGTCCAGTCTGCATAACTTTCCAGAAACATAGCTGTCGTGTCCACCAACCTAGAATGAGGCAAGGATGTTACGTCTCTCTGTATCACAGATGCGCTACCTGGCAATGCTTTAATGATAGAAAATACGAACGATTTGGAGTCCATTTGGTGATCGTTGATAACTCCGTTAGTGCTCACAGGAGGATCGACAATCTCCTTGCTGAGAGAAACTGCTGCATAAAGACAGACTTCTGCATCTTGCCAACGACTAGCACCGCGAATTCGCTCCATAATATACGCAAGCAGAGAAGTGCCAAGCTCATGAAAGAAAACCACCAAAGTATCTTTTGCCAAACCCTCTCGAAACCTGTAGAAATCGTCTTGCTCCACCTCTGAGTCCTCCCAGGTATTGAAATCCGCAGGGTATGCAGTGGCCTGTAGGATGGCTTCGGCGCCAGCAGCAAACAAGGGGCTTTGTAGGAGATCACCTCGCTTGGATTTAGGTACAGAAACCAGTCGAGGCCACGCTTCTGCTGCAATTGATGCACCCTCAAGACCGAGATTCCCTGCGCCGCCTGACCCAAGGACCAGCCATTGAAGAATTTCTGCGGCATCCTGCCCACCTTTTGCAAGAAGATGAGCCTCAGAGGAGCATATTACACTCACTAGGGACAAAAACAATTGAGCGCGTAAGATGGGACCTGACATAGCAGCAACAAACTGCCCTTTCTGCGCTAAAAGTGCGGATATCACAGCGCGCACTGCATCTTCCCTACCAGGTAGAGGGTCAACGGCAGAAAGCAATTCACACAAAGCAGCCACAGCTGCTTCAAGAGTGGCATCCTCTGAAGATCCAAGAGCTCCCAGAACCACTTTCAGAAACGGCGCATTCTCCAAATAAAGTTCTGATAATACCACCCCGGAGCGTATCCACCGGGTTAAACAGACAATAACTCTGGTAACAAACTCTACTTGTACACCGGGGGCAACAACCAACGCCTGCAAGTAAGAGATGACCTGCGGACCACACTCCTGCATGCATTCTCCCACCTGCCAAGGTAGCGCAGTCGCGCGGTGCAACGTTTCCTCAGCAAGGCTGATCAGCAATTCCACTGCCAAAGGACCATCAACAGACCCGCCCACAATGTACTCCACAAGCTCGTAACAAGTGTCTGCTCCTGCCAGCGCTGCGGCGCCGCTCACGACCAGACACAGCCTTGCGCCGACCATCTGGTTTCCAAGATTGAGAGGCAGTTGGCGTACCAATGCCTCGTATATTTCTTGAGCTTCTTCCGCGGGCACTTGAGACTGGTCTCCCCTTATCTTTGACAGCAACAGGTTCAAGGAAAAGAACCGAACGTCCAGGGATCCACCAGCAGCTGATCCAGGAGGTGGAAATGCAAGATACAGGGACACACTCCATGCTCGCGGCAAAGCCACAAAGTCATTGATCCACTTGTTGGCTTGAGAATCGTGAAATTGCAGCAACGAAGTGATTGCCCGGTCCAGTTCACATGCTTCAACTTCCAAAGCCCTTGTCTCCAGATCAGCAGCACCATCGTCCATTGTCACAACGTATGATTTCTTTCAATACACGCCAATCTCAATCCAACGCCATGGCCGCTACGACACCTCTCGCAGACCTGTAAGTCAATCTCATCAATTAACCCTTTTAGGACCAAGAATTCATGGTTTTGAAATGACAAATTCAGTCATTCATATTCATCCAGATGGGCCCAAGTTTCATATCACCAGAATCAGTGAAGAACATTGCATGTGTTGATCAGAAACCAAAATAAATTTGAACAAAAGAAACTTCACATAGGACCTACTCAAAACTGTTAAAAAAACATGAAGCCCAAATTTCTTGGTCCTTGGTCCATTAGGGGTTAATTAACAGCACAAACGTTGGAGACAGGCCTATCCCTTCAGATTATTCATAAAAAGTGCAAAGCACACTCCTCCAGCTGCTAATCGCTAATCGTCTAGCCCAAAATACTCCCTCTGTTCTGTTCCGGAACGACAGTCTGATTCATAACCAAACAATGATTCAAGCTTACTTTTTACACTCTAATGCTGTATTTGCAGTATTTATCAATGGCTACAGGAAAGTTTCCTACTTGACGTAAGTTCTCTTTGCCTGTATCGGGTTGGATTCAACCTCTTTCGGTATTCAGACATTAGCAACAGTTTAAGATGCCGTTCCACATATCACAGTTGAATTACGTTTCTCATCAACCGACATAGTTAAATTGCAGAAACGATACAAACTACAGTCCCGGATGTAATTCCCAAACCCTAATTTTCAATAGCCAGGAACAGGACCTCTTGGAACCCTCACATAACAATAATATACCATCAAAAGCTTCAGAGTTCTAGAAATATTAATTGCATTAATTGGATTATCAATTTGGAACAGGGGAGTAGCACTCAACAACGACGCTAAACCCTAAACCCAGGCAATTTTTTTGTTTCTAATCTGAAAATCAACGTGCTGTCGGTAAAAACGATCTCAACGTGTACAGACTGAGGAGGGGTCGATGGCATGTACATGTGAAACCCTAAAAGATTATAAGAACCTCACCGTCTGACACTAAACCTTAAACCCTAAACTTGCGATACCGAAATCTACGCATCCATGGACCAAGAGACCTTTGAGATTCATAAACAACAAACCTCCGAACTAAGTTTGCAAAACTTTGACCTCCTTTGTTGTCTTATGCAAAGGAGAATGAAGACCACAAAGCCAAATCCAAAAAACCTTAAACCCTAAAACCCTAAACCGGATAAACAAAACTGCACCGACGGTACTGCACCAAATTTGATGATTCTTACCTCGAAATCTCGATCAGCAGACGGCGAAAAAGCGATCCGACGCCCGCGAAAATGCAAACTGAATGCACGCGAAGCTGGATCGAGAAAGAGCGATTAACTTATAACTGTGTCTGTCCAAGCCAATTGGAAACCCTAATATCATGTTACTGTTGATATACGTGAATATCGTAGGTGAAGGGGCAGGTTAGTTGGAAAAAAAATAACCTAAAAACGAATTCCAAAATTTTTGGGAAATTATTTTTTCAAAAAAAGATATTTTTGTTGTGGTGAAATTGAAAATTTTAAAGTGCATGTTTGTAGACTTTGCTTCTCAATGTACGTTGTAATCTACTAGTGGGATCCGTGCCGTTGCGCACATTGAGCTTGGGTTGTCTCCTCGACGGATTCCAGCGCGGGACGGTGGAGTGAGACAAAGCGAACTGTATTGTATAGTACTAGTGGGACCCGTGCCGTTGAGCACTTGTTTGATTGAAGCCACTTGTTTTTGAGCTTGGGTTGTCTCCTCAACGGATTCCAGTGCGAAACGATCGAATGAGACAAAGCGAGTTGTATTGTATAATAGATAGCCTTGCAATCGAAATAAAATGCATCCATTTTATTTCAAAATAGAAAAGAAATAGAAAATTTTGAAGAATTTTTATGAATATTCTATATTCAAATTCATGTTTATAATAAATTAAATATTTGGTACAAATGTGTCAACTTTGTTTTCTCATTTATAGTAGTTATCAATAGAAAAATATAGGTTTTGATTGGTAAACCAAGTGGCATCCTACGAGAAATATCAAATAAATAGAATTGAGTTTTCATTCTCCACTATTACACATTCCTCCACCATATTGTTTTCAAATAGAAAAGTTGATCCAATATTTGATTGATCTTATATTTTATGAAATGAAATAATTTTGTTGATAATATTTACTTTTGTTTTTCAAAAAAAATTGTGTTAATTTATTTTTTAATTTATAAATGACATAAAAATGGTTTTCAAGAAAAAAAAAAATTTTGTGATTAAGTTTTAGCGCTTCTCCTTAAAAAATTTAATTGTGTTAATTTAAGAAAGAAAGTATATCTATAAATAAAATTAGTGGAATAAAAAATAGAGCGATGATAAATCCAATTTCTTTCCATAATAATAGAGAATTTATATATTTGATATAGATTATGAAAATAAAACTTTAAGTAGCATGTACAATACCCTCCAAAAATTATTGGTCATTACCCCAAAAGATACAAAAACTTGGCTAAAACAAAAATTTGGGATATAGCAATATGTATTCAAAAATCCTCCATACATGGAGTTGTAATGTATATTGGATAAATCCTTAACTCAATTTCCATTATACATTGAGTTTAGAAAATCCAAAAACATATTTCTATACAAATAAAGATTTCTATAGTACTATATTTACCACTTAGTACTACGACCATACGTATAGGCTCCCATAAGAAAAAGCATAATAGCAATAAACACGTCAATGGTCTGCACAAACACTATATACGACACCCGTTGTCCAGAGTATTTTGCCCAACTCATACCAATTTCTTAGAAAGCAAACGTAATTTTCTTTCTATGGTATAGTCACATTGGTTGTGTCAATTGGTTGCCACAATTTGATGTGATTGATTGCTACATCGATTGCGAAAGTGTTTAAAAGTATTGTGGGCTATTAAATGCAAGAAATTGCAAAAGGACTTATTTATTCAAAAATTGCTACACTCCAACTTTCAAAATTCTCTAGGCCTGTACTTTTGTTCCTACCAGTTTCAAATTTCATGATTACACTTACATATGTACAGTCAATGTACTTGAGCGTTAACTTAATGCAATGAGTATGTCTCCTTGTTTTGACAGGACAAACAAAACCTTCTTAAGGTAATTTCATCCTTGAAAATTTCAAATTTCATACTTGCACTTACACATGTTCAATGTACTTGAGCTTTAGCCCCTAATAGATGTTGCATGCACTAGGTGCACATAGGGTCATTATAACCTCCATTTTCTCCATGAAGGATTTATATGATGTATTGGAAAATCTTTATGACAAAGAAAAATCGTAGGCTATTTTGCCTACATACTTGTGCAATTTCTATTTGTTCTCTTCAAGTCTTTATACAATAGCTATGGCCCAAAGAAGCATGTATTCTATGTATTTTTCATGTTTTCTTGCCATATATTCCTACATCCCAATCAATAGTAGGTGATTTTGTATCCCAAGAAACACGTCAAGGGTGGATGTCTTTAAACACGTCTTATCAATTGACATGTTGTTGCGTTCAAGATGGTTTTCTCTTGCAATTTTGAATCTTGTGAATGCTCTTTGATTTATATCTTGGAGATGGAAAATTTAGTATCTTTCAAACCAGGACCATCATGCTATACATAGTTGGCTATTGAATTGATGAAGCAGCCTACAAAACCAACTACCTTAGGAGCAAATTGAAAACAAGAGGCAAGTAGATGGCGGATGCATTACAATTCCAATGGTTGTGGAAATTGTGGACACCGTCATCGATCATGATAGACGCACAACCAACCTTGATTGGATTCAAATATAATGGAAACACCGTAGGATCTTTACAAAAGAATTGCGAGGGCTTAAGGTCGTGGAAGATGAAAACAAGTTAGGGTTGGAGAGTGGGGGAAATCGCGGAGAGGAAGGGTAATTCCTCAAGGATTGGGCTGCACGACAAGGTTTAGGAGAGAATGATAGTTTGAAGGTGGTGGAATTCTTCAACGCCTAGTTTGTATTGTTACAAAAGTGTTGGCAGACGTGGACTAGGAGGGATTTGTTTAGAAAACAAGCACATTTGTGTTACCTATGGTATTGCCAATTTGCCATAGTTGGTTGCCATGATTTGATGTGATTGATTTCCACATTGATAGCCAAAGTTTGACGTGATCTAAAAGTATTGTGGGCTATCAAATGCAAGAAATTGCAATAGGACTATTTTACTATCAAATTGCTATGCTCCAACTTTCAAAATTTTCTAAGCCGGTACTTTGGTTCCTACTAGTTTCAAATTTCATGATAACACTTACATATGTACAATGTAGTTGAGCGTTAACTCAATGCATTGAGTATGTCTACCTGTTTTGACAAGAGTGACCCAAAAATTTCCTAGAGTACTTTCATCCTTGGAAATTTCAAATTTCATACTTGCATTAGGAGAAAAATGGGGTTCCAAAGGGGCCCTGAAAGACAGCCCGTGGTAGGTGAACCGGCTGCCCAAGTACCCCTTTTTATGTAAACCCATTGGTGCAGTCGGTGCCCGCTGACAGCGTCGGAAGCCGCAGTGCTGGCAGTGTCTGCAGTGTTGGCAGCTTCGATTGGCGCAACCCACGGAACTGCACTACTGGCAACCATGGTGGCACCATTGGTGCCCTCGTGTAAAGTGCACGGTTTTGCCTAAAATGTTCAGCACGTGCCAAAGGCAAAGGCCCCTTTGTGACTACAGATTTCTCCTAATGCATTTACATATGTCCAACGTACTTGAGTATTAGCCCCGAATAGATGTTGCATGCACTATAGGTGCATAAAGGGTAATTATTATCTTCATTTTCCTTGTGAAGGATATATATGATCCATGACCGTGAGACCTATATAAATTTCTTTTATACCATTCTGTGGGAGCTATTGTGACTTGAGTGGAAATAATTTTCTTTTTGGAGAATATTAATAAAATGAAAAGATTTTCAAAAATGCTATGGATGCTATTTATGAAGCTTTAATTGAAATAGTTATTTGTGAGATCCTATATTCCAAGATGCCAAAGTATAGTACCAAGGCTCGTAGTAATTTGAGGTGACTTAAGTAGAATTATCAGATTAATGATGCAAGGAGTCCAACCCTAAACCCCAAACCACATATAGATATTCTTAGCAAACACAATTTGTAAATTTTTCACAAGTATCCTTACCTCATTGATATCAACATATACTATAAGAGAAGGGGGAGGGATTGTTTTGATTAAAACTAAATGATTATGCCACAACATAGCTATAGAAAACCAATTATAATTGCGAAAATGCAATTTAAGCATTTCGAAAATTGAATGTAATTTTGGGAGCTTAATATGTGACTTAGGCAGTCAAATTATGGTGTGACTAGAATGTAAGTCACATCATGCTACAACATGAAGAATACACACATGTTAGCATAGAGATTAGTTGGTAGTCAAGACCATGTCTGAGATGGGGATATGCGACAAGTGACAAGGATGATGGACAAGTGAACAAATGTGAAGAAGATGAGGTTGCGTGGAGAAGGTTGAAGATTATACAATTTTGGATGAAAGCATATGCGTATAAACACACAATTCGCTATTTACGCACTTGGCCATATAATCATGCACTTGGTCTCCAAGCGCGTAATTTGTTTTGTCTAACTTTTTTATTTTAAAAACAACAATTATTGTCTTTCTTCAATCCTTTACATTGTAAAGAAAATTTTATTTTAATTATTTTTTATTCTTATCTTTATCTTTTATTTTATTTTTTATTTTATCTTTTCTTTATATCTTAACTAGGGCTTCGCTGCTCTCCGCATTACCAGTGACGATTGATATCTTATAATACATTGATACATAATTGAAGGACGAAGTTGGTATATATGTTATTATATAATAATTATAGTAGTGGTATATACATGTTTATGTAATGAATATGATACTTATAGTAGTGGTATGTATTTGTTTATGTTTAGATATATTATATATAGAGAGATATTGTTTTTATTTGAAGATGGTTTATATATTGTGCATGTCATATTCATATATATATTAATGCATTATGTTTTGTTTTGGAAATGGTATCATTCTTGATTGTGTGATGCAGTCTCTTAGATGTTGTCTCATATAAGAAATATTGTATATTGATGTTTCAGGATTTATTTCATATGCGATGTCAGTTGCATATGCTAATGCAAAAACTCCACATGATGAATTGTCTGGTTGTTGCAAAACGTTTGCATATTTATAGTGAAATGTTATAGTAGGCATGAGTTGTTGGAGTTTTTGATTTATGTCATGTGGTAACAATGAGTTTTGAGGTTTTTTGGAATCATATATTATGGCTTGGTAATGTATATTATTTGGTTGTAAGAGAGCAAGAATCCAATGGTTTCCATTTATGAACAAGTGTTGAAGACAACTTCTTGTGTATTTTGATCTCCTATGTAACGTGGCATAAGAATGTTCTTCGTAACCTTGATGCTTTAGTTGATGTTCATACAATATTTGCATTCCTGCTCCCATGTGTTCATCACTTAACCATCCAAATGAATTGAGTAGTGTGACCTCGTGATGTCGTGTTAATTCAAATCTACTTATCCAATAGTTGTTGGGTAGTGTGATGTGTTCAGATGTTGGTGGTTCGATATCAGCAGATATTGGTGATTTAATATTTGTAGGCATTGGTGATTCAATATTTTCAAATATTAGTGATTCAATATCTTTTGATATTGGTGATTTGATTGTGGGGTGTGGTTTGTAGTTTTTGGTGTTTGATGTATTTATTTTCGGAGGATGTGGAAGTTGTTGTTCATTTGGTTGATTATCAGGAGAAGTTTGATGGTTTTGTAGCATGTATTGAACACTGCCTTTGTTAAATTTAAATTTCTTGATTTCGTCAAAAGCGATGTCGCGAAGTATTACGAGACCATTTAAAGAACGAAGTCGTGACAGTGTTACATAGACGTTGGCTAAGAATCTTTCACACACGCAGAAAATCGCTAACAAGAACCATTCCTAATCCATTTCTGCAGAAAATAACGAAGACAAACTAAAACGAGTCAAATATTGTATTCTCGTCATCCATCGCATCATGTAACCCAGCATAATCTGGAAACAATCGAAAACCTGCTAATAAATTCTCCAAATCAAACATTTGCAGACACATCCCGATTGAATACCTAGCGACTGAAAAAGAGATCTTCGAGGACGGAATTAATGCCAGCATATCTTTCACACACGCTAACAAGAACCATACCTAACTGATTTCTAGAGAAAATAACGAATTACATTAAATCCAAAACCATTGTTCTCATCATCAGCCGCTCCACGCAATCCTCGAAACAATCTAAAACTTGCTAGTAAATTCTCCAAGACACATCCCGATATTACATACGAGCTGATCCAAAAATCCTTCACCCGAACCAATTCTAATTTATTCAAAACAAATCCGCAAGAATCCTCGAACTAACTTAAGAGAATCAGGTCAAATAAACAGAGAGCATACACGAACAGGACATTTCGCACTCTTGTTTGAAACCGTCCAAGTCAACATCTCCAGGCGCTCCAACGGCACTATGATACAAGCATCTGCAACTCTGCGAAACAAAACAAGTCATTCTCAGACCTAACTCACAGCATTTCTAGTAAGGAAAGAACGAAAACAAGAAAACGAATCATCTCATCCTCAGGCGCTCACATAATTCTCGAAAAAGAATCGTGAACCCGCTAGTAGCTGCACACAATCCCGACAGCAGCGAAATCCAACGAACTTCCTAATTCTACTTCATTCACAACACAAACGCACGAATCTTCGAACTTTTAGAATCCGAAGCTGAGAGAAACAGAGAGCATACACGAACAGGACATTTGCGTGAAACCGTCCAGGCCAACGCTTCAACGGCACTATGATACAAGCATCCGCAACCTGCGGAAAAAAAAAGTCATTCACACACGGAGAGAATCGCTTAAGAACAAGAAACAGACCTAACTCACAGCATTTCTAGATGGAAAATAAGAAACTCAAAAGCTCCATGCTCTCATCTGCAAATCCTAAAAAAGAATCAAGAACCTGCTAGTAAATTCTCCAAAGCACCTGCACACAATCCCGACAGCAGCGAAATCCAACGAACTTCCTAATTCTACTTCATTCAAAACACAAACACACACAAATCAGCAGAAACCTAAAGATCGAATGCTAAGAATACCTTTCGCAGCATTCGGCCAGCCCGGCGACTTCCAACTCCACAGCCTCCAGCGCCTTCTGCGCCGACTCGGAGGCACGCAGAAACTCCTCGTTGATGGACAAGCCTCGCCTCTCGATGGTAGCCCGCTGCGTGTTGACCGTGTAGAACAACGACAGAGTGCTCAGCGACGCCAGCAGATCTGGCAAGTCCGTCCGCGTCTCCAGCACCTTCTTCAGCTTGCGCGCCAGGCGTGCGCCACGCTCATGGGCCCTGCTTTTGCCCTGTTCGCTCTAAAGCTTGCGGGAAACAAGAACAGAAAGCAACCCTCACCTAAAGCGAACCCAGCGATCGCTACTACAAAACCCTAGCAAAACTCAGAGAGCCCACGATCTAGCAGAGAAATGCACGAGAAGACCATGCGAGATAGCCGAGATCTGCACGACGAGAGGCCCCGCGAGACCAAGACGATCGACTGCGCTGAACCAGGAACGGTCCCGAACGGCGGAACGAGCCAAGTTGGAACGGTCCTCTAAACAGTCTGAAACAGTCTTGGTGACGAGACGAAATGGAACCATCTTGGTGATGAAACGGAATTGTCATGACGACGAACCTACCATCCAATGCATGCTAAACCAGCTCCGACTTTCGTCGTCACTGGAATTTCTTTCATGCCTTCTTTCTTGCTCTGCTCTTGTCTTTCATCTTGTCTTCCTTTTTGTCTTTTTTTCTTCTATTTTTTTTGCACTTGTCGCTGCTCAACCCTAAACAATGGGAGCAAAGCAAAAAAAAGAAATTACAAAATAATAATTCTTTTTCTGGTTGGCCGTGGGGTGCTATTGAACCCTAAATAGCGGCCTCCAAATTCAAGAGGCCGCCATTGAGGATATAGCAGCACCACACGGCCAATCCGGAAAAAAATCATTTCTTTAATTTCTTTAAAAAAATTTAGGGTTTGCTCGCATTGTTTAAGGTTCAACAGCAACAACTGAAGAAAAAATAGAAGAAAAAAACGCCAAGGAATACAAAAAGGAAGACAAGAAGAAAGACAAGAGGAGACAAGAATTTCCTATAAGAATATGTCATTGGATCACTAAAAATGTGTCCATAAAAATTCAGAAAAAATAAAGAAAAAATAAAGAGAAAAAAGAAAAGATAAAAATAAGAATAAAAATAATTCAAATAATTATTTGTTTACAATTTAAGGAATTGTAGAAAGACAACATTGATGATTTTTAGAGAACTTTTTAACCAATTTTTTAAAAGTCAAATATGCTTATGAAATGAGCGCACTTGGCCAAGTGCATAAATAGCAAATTGCGTGTTTATAGTAGTTGGGTGTAGTGATTTCCTCTCAATTGACAAAGGTCAGAGCTTCATAATAATGGACCTTTGCCTATAGAATAGACCTGTGACAGTGGAATGAACCTATGACCATTCACATATTAAGTACAAGTTTGACAATTTTGTGGGTACTATATAAACAAGTGATTTTATAGGTTTATTCTTCCTATATATTTTGTATTAGTCGCAATTATTCTCGAGGAGGTGACTACCGGAATTTTAGAAAACCACGTGAGATAAAAATTAGGGTCAATTTAATTTTTTTAGTGTAAAATTTATAATCTCTTTAGATCTACCATAGCATTGGAAAAATGTCTCCTACATGATTATATCTAAAATAGGGTGGTGGATAATTCCTCCATTTTAGTAATCAGTAAAAAAAAAATAGGGTCATAGACATAGGGTCCCTCTAAAAGTCTATATTAGGATCAGTAGAATAATTATAGGTTTAACAACATGGACGAAGAAGTGTGTAGTTTTTATCCAAATTTGAATCAAGCGTGTTAGTATAGAGGAAAATGTCGTGGGATTTTTTTGGGGAAAAGAATGTGTTGGCACTCCTCTACGGCTATTGGGTTTTGCAATGGCGCTCAACATGTGGGACCTTGCTAGATGCTTAAAACTTGACAGCCTCCACCATCATCCTCAACCGCTTCTTGCAATCGGTTTTGGTTTATCACAACCTCACTCCTCGATCGTCAAGCTCTTGTTTTTTTGAGCATTTTCTAGGGTTTCCTTCATGCAAATTGATGGTGCAAAGTGACCACTTCCTTTGCAATGTTTTCCGCTTGTAATTGGTTTAGGGTTTGGCTTTTGTGGTTTGTCTCTTCTTTGTTGGTTTTGTGATTAGGATATCACTCAAGTTTTGGTACAAAATTTTTAGGGTCTAGCTTGCTTAGGATTTGAATAAGTATAGATGTTCAGGTAAAGCGTGGAGTTTGGTTTTACAATGCTATAGTATTTCAGTCGTCCACTATTTAGTACTTGTACAATTTATAAAAGAAACACCGTGCCAAAAATTAGCCTCTCTAAACAATTACAAATAAACATGGGGTGCTAAAAAATACGTCAAAGTAGCTATTTATTTACAAATAGGGAGGGAAAAAATATTGAGAGGTGTATAAATATTCCCCTATTAAATACTCCATTATCGCACGTGGTCACAAAAGGTAAGAGGGTGTGATCGCCTCAAGCAATTATTATAAAAGTCTAGACATATCTAGAGCTCCCCACCTCGGCCACGAGTAGAGTGTGTTCATATATGTATACTCTAGCAACACTAAAGTTAAATCCACAGAATAAATATTTTCATTGTATTTAAATAATGGTTTCCAAAATTGTTGTTGTTATTGTTTTACTTTGGGACAGCAAAATTTAAACAATTATTCATTTCGGGTATTATTTACTAGGATTTATTGATATTTTAAAATTTTAAAATATTAGTTAATATTTGAATAAGATTTTACATACATGTGAATTGAAATGAAACAAAGCTTTATGTAGGTTTGATTGTTATCTGACATACACGTGAATTAAAAGAAATCATAATATTCAATAGGTTTGATTAATATTTGACATTTGAATTGCAATTGACGTACATGTGAATTGAAATGGAATACAACATTATGTAGGTTTGAATAGTACTTGACATTCATGTGAATTAAGAATTTAAAACATAACATAATATTCAATAGAACACGCAATTCGCTATTTACGCACTTGGCCATATAATCATGCACTTGGTCCCCGGAAGCATTAAAAATATTGTCGTAAAAATTTCTCTAAAAAACAACCATTTTTGTCGTTCTACAATTACTTTCATAGTAAACAAACAATTATTTAATTTAATTTTTATTCTTATCTTTATCTTTTATCTTTATCTTTTATTTTATTTTTTCTTTTATCTTTTCTTTATCTTGTTTCATTTATCTTATTTCTTTCTTGTCTTCAATTTATTTTCCTTCTTGTCTTCCTTCTTGTCTTCTTCTTTTTCTTCTATTTTTTTTCATTCCTCTTGTGGCAGCCGCAAATCCTTCGCCCGCACCAAAGACAAAAAAAGAAAAAAAAAAAAAAAAAAAAACCTTTTTTTTTTTTTTTTTTTTTTTTGGAGTTCGTCTTCTTTTTTGTTTGGGCCCCATGAACCCTGAAAATAGAAATTTAAAAAAATAAAAATTTAAGGTTCAGCCGGCGGCGGCTGAACCCTAAACGGCGGAGGATGCAAAAAAATAAAAAATAAAAATAAATAAATTTTATTTTTAGTCTGCTGTGGGCTAGAGGGTGCGCGACCGCGCACCCTTTGCCTCATTTTCTCCTCTCCTCCTCTCCTCTCCTCTCCTCCTCTCCCTCTCTCCCTCTTCTTCTCTCTCCCCTCTCCCCTCTCCTCATATATATAGGGGAGAGAGAAGAAGAGGGAGAGAGAAGAAGAGGGAGAGAGGGAGAGAGGGAGAGGAGGAGAGGAGGAGAGGAGAAAATGAGGCAAAGGGTGCGCGGCCGCGTACCTTCTAGCCCACAGCAGACTAAAAATAGATTTATTATTTTTTTTTATTTTTTTGTGCATCCTCCGCCGTTTAGGGTTCAGCCGCCGCCGGCTGAACCCTAAATTTTTATTTTTTAAATTTCTATTTTCAGGGTTCATGAGCCCCAAACAAAAAAGAAGACGAATTCCAAAAAAAAAAAAAAAAAAAAAAAAAAAGGTTTTTTTTTCTTTTTTTTTTCTTTTTTTGTCTTTGGTGCGAGCGAAGGATTTGCGGCTGCCACAAGAGGAATGAAAAAAAATAGAAGAAAAAGAAGAAGACAAGAAGGAAGACAAGAAGGAAAATAAATTGAAGACAAGAAAGAAATAAGATAAATGAAACAAGATAAAGAAAAAATAATAGAAAAAATAAAATAAAAGATAAAGATAAAAGATAAAGATAAGAATAAAAATTAAATTAAATAATTGTTTGTTTACAATGAAAGTAATTGTAGAACGACAAAAATGGTTGTTTTTAGAAAAAAAATTACACAAAAAATTTTAAGCAAGATTTGCTCATGAAATGAACGCACTTGACCAAGTGCATAAATAGCGAATTGCGTGTTATAGGTGTAAATAATATTTGACATTTGGATAGTATTTGAGATAAATGTAAATTAAATGGAACATAACATTGAGTAGACTTCATGCTCATTGTTTTTCCTCCATCCTCCATGTCTTTTCTTCATGGATATTGTCTTTTCTTCATACACTTTGCTCATCACCATGAACCTCCAATTGTTCAATTAACTATTGATGAAGTACCCCCACTTTGGTTAAGAAACTCTAAAAAAATTAGATAACCTATCAATGGGTGTCTAATATATAAGAAATTATTTTGAACTAGTGTATATATATATATATATATATATATATATATATATATATATATATATATATATATATATATATATATATATATATATATATATATATATATATATATATATATAGATAAATACAACAAATCCTCCACATTATCCAAGATGGTTTTAGATAAGATTGATGCACCACAATACAAATATCAAAAACAAAAGTTTTTGCATTAGAAGATTTCAAATTCACAAATCAAGACATGAGAATTAAAAAATTATTAATTTGGATTCACAAATTATGCAAGATTATTCTCCAAAATGGAAGATCTTGAATATCCAAAAGATGCAGTAGAAATTGTTGAACATATTTACAGTATCTGGGGGTAGGCACTACAATATCCTTTATAGAAATATAGATCCATGTGAGATAAAAAAAAGGGGTATCATTTTAAGGGTGGGTTTAATTTTCTATATAGGGCTATTTCTTTATACAATATATGTAGGAAGTAACTCTTAGGCCACTTCATTGAAACAATTAGAAAAAGAAGAAGGCCAAGCAAATTGAAAGCATTGACCACTAAACTTGGTATTTAAAAAAGGTTTATAGAATGCCTAAAAGTATTGCTAATAGGTGGGTTGAATATAGAGAACTAACTAATTGATTTGTTGAACCCACATCTGAAATGAAGATTGGATTGTGTACGTACCAAGAAGATCGTGGATCAATATGGACTTATGAGTTGACACATTCTATCATGGTAGACTTAAATACCATAATTGCACTAGTTACATAAACTTTTGCGATAGAAAATGCTTGTTTAAGATACATCATATGGATGAAAATTTATACAATGATTTATTAATGATAAATAAATACATTTGTAGTAGAAATTTTGAAGGCCTATTTTGAAGGTCATGTTTTTCATTATATACATAAGTTAGATTTTTGTTTTTTCATTTAATTTTGAAATGCATGCATACATTAGGCTTCTTATATATTTTTTAATGAATGAAAAAACCGTATATTGGGGTATTGATTTTGAGGTGATGCATGCATGTTATTCCACGCTTTTACATTCGATGCATCCCACAAGCATAATCTCCACAACCATATTCTCAAGTGAATGTTTTGGGAAAAAAAAACCAAAACATATACAAAGAAGAACCATACAAGGAGACATTTTAAGCCCCTATTTATTCATTCTTTGAATTCCTAGAATCCATTATCAGGTGGGTCCAAAGATATAACTTATGATACATTTTGAAATGTTCAACACTACAAAAAAATTGAGCAGTAGAATTATGCCCATCATCTAGCTGTAATGACTAACGACATCAAATCCCTACAATCCCAACTTATCAAATTACATAGATTTAATACATTGAACTCATTAAACCAATATGTGCAAAAAAAAGGTTGTGGAAATAATTTACACCTACCACCAATGACAATCAAAGCCTTCATACAATCAAACAACATTACCTACATGACTGACAACCTCAAATCCCTCCAACCCATCAGGAATTTCCGACCCCACTGATTCTGCACGATTTCAGTGCGTTTATCGTTAAACACTGATTCCACACGTCATACGTGCATTTAGAAGTGTCGTTATCGTACGAAAGTGACATGCATTACTAAGATGTCGATGCAGTGTCTTTTCAATGATTATGACAAAAGTGTTGTTTCCGCACGAAAGTCGTGCTTGACGGAATCCGTGCGTTAATTGTGTATCTACATTACATGGCTAATAAGACACGGATAACATGCGGTTTTAGTTCATGCGGATTCAGTATCGTATACGTATCATATTGTCGGTACACAAAAGTCTATGGGTTTTCGAGCTATCAGTTGAGATTCGCTACCAGTTACTTAGGGACGTGAGGGAGGGAGTTAGAGTAGTAGGCCTGTATGAAGAGAGCCATGTCCGCATTTCAACATTGCCACAATTTTATGTATTGTGGCAATGTTGAAATTCGCAGTTTTCCTAGAAGTGACCCTTCTTTTTGACCCACACTTTGAACGTATGTAACCAATGGAATTGAAGTTATACTCCAAGTGCTTTGGAGTTAAAGCAACCAATAGTAAGGTCAAATGTTTTTCACCAACTATTGAGGTGATACAATAATTTGTGGTCCCAAGTTTTAGTGTAATTTTTTCCAGTTTTCAAGTTATTTGAATGTGTTCCTGTATAAAAGCCGAAACTACCTTCCAGTAATTGCAAGTTGAAATTACCTTCAATTACAAAGGTAAATTATAGAAAAACCCCCCTTCACATTTGTTTTGGTCATTTCAAATGTGCAGTACCCTACAAGTAATTTCTATTTTTTGTATTCTCATTCACTACATTTCACTTTTAACTTTCAATGCACCCATACAACTTGGAGTTGTTGTTCTTATATTCGTAATCATTTCATATATTTTACAATTCTACTGTAATTTTTGCTTAAGTACTTTCATCCCACTGAACAAACTGAAAAGAGCTGAGTTTCATTATACATTCAAAGAACTTCTGAAACTATTATATTAGCTTTCATAAATTAGTTGACACATATGCTTAGGTTTTACATTACTACAAAAGGACATTATAACTACCGGGTATTTTTTTCAACTTCTTCACCTTGTCATGGTCTTTGACATGGTAGATATTAAATAACCAAATTCATGTAACTTTGGGTTAAAACTGTGTAACGTGTAATTCAATTGCATTCATACTCATGTAGCTTCCGCTTCTACTATTCAGAGTTTTAAATGCTTCCAGCATCCACGCTATCAAAAATGATTTGTAACTGCAGTTGAGAAATACAAAGCTCAACAGAATCGAATATGGATTTCTCTCACTCATAACACTTAGTAAAAAATTTAGGCATGTTTATTAAATCAATACTCGTTACATTTATTAGCAGGTCATTCACTTCATATCTATCCAGTACTACAAATTGATTTAAACATCCACCAAGCATGCCTCATATGTCTACATGCCATGTAAAAAAAAAGCCTTCAATGTAACATATTTTCTAGTTTGTTAAGGGTTTAAATACTTATACTTATAAAGCTCCGTATAGGAAGTTACACTATCCTTATGTTCATAAACTCTGAGGCATAGATAGACTTCAAGGTTTCAGTTTTTCAGATATCCTCATACACTATCAATTGGAAGAGTGGGAACATTACATCGTTCATTGTTCTATAAAATCTACATACATGATGTCCTGCCAAAATATGGATCTCCTGTGTCACCAACAATCTCTACAGATCATGCACTATCACATTGCTCAATGTATCCATCAACTTCCTACCTACCTTCCACTCTTTGTGTTTTTTACTTAACTGACTGTCACATGAAATAAGCAGTCACTACAAAATGAAAAACTGCTATATGGAGTGGATTACCTGCACAGGAGGACTACCAGGCATTCACAAGCTAGACCAACTCTTGCTGCAGATTTCTTAGTTTGGAAAGCAACCCAGCCCTCTCCAAGCTCCTCATCTGCAATGATACAAAATACCGTGCAAACTTAACTACAACCAAAAACAATAATACACAATTACAACAAAGGCTCTTTATAAATATAGAGAAGGCACTTAACCCTCTAACGTCCTGATACAACACTATTTTCAAAGATTCATTATAAAATGTGTGACACAAAAAAAATGGACTTGATGTACAAAAACAAAGGTGTACATGTCAATGTGACGATCACATCGGTACGGTTGGATTTTTTATAATTTTTAATAATATTGTTTATTATTATAATTTTGCAAAGTTTTCTCTTTTATTAGATTCAATCAAAAATCTCAAATTAACACAAATTTAAAATAGAAATAAAAATGTACTGATTACTGAAATTGAAATAACACACACTACAAGAGCCTAATAACTAAAGAAAGAAAGTAAAAATTCCATAGATTGAATCGAATTTTGGCGGTTATGATGGAATTGGTAGACATACCAGGTTTAGGCTCTGGTGACTATAATGTTTGTGGAGGTTCAAGTCCTTCTATCTCTACAAGTCGGAACTTGGACAAAATTCAACGACACTTGAATGAATGGTCAAAAGCCCTCCGGCATTTCACACTTTTTCAAAACTTCTAGTTATCAAGGAAAGCATTTAGGTACGCAAATCATTGGAGAATCTTGTATAAATGATCTGCTCACGCGCTGCGCACCTAAGTGCAAACAGACAGTGCAAACTGTTTTATGCCAACAAGTAGAGCAAAACTTGAAAACACTTTTAGCTATTCAAGAGCATTCTCATACTGGAGAGTGCACATGTATGCACTTGTGACTTACAGCATGTGTCTTCCCTTTCCTATTGTAAGTTCGCCTTCGTTGTGCAAGCAACATGTTGACACTAGCTGCATTTAACCCTTAGCTATGACCGTGCCTGGAATCACGCTTTATCTAACCCTTAGTCTCTTGGACCTATGACCGTGCCTGGAATCATGCTTTATCTAACCCTTAGTTGCTTGGACCTACGACCGTGCCTGGAATCATGCTTTATCTGCCACACTCAATTCTGCCACTATATATAACATGAGAATTCAAGTGTTTTGTGTTTTTGGTTGATGATATCATATGTGTACTACAAATCATGAACTTTACATAAAATGCGGTGAAATTTTGAATTCACTATGACTTTCGTAAAGGTTCCAATTACAATGAAAAGCATTATTTAGAGTAAAATAATGAAAACCACCCGTGTGTCTATCTAATTTAGATCTTTTCCTACATCATGGTAATACATGTCAAACTCGTAACCGTCTTCAATAACCTGACACTCAGTTTTCACAACTTTTCCCAAAGTTCAAAGTGAAGTGGAGTGTAGACTTGATAAGCTTCATTTTGTTAGGGAAGCTTAAATGCAGCAGAACTCATCTACATGGCCTAAATTTAGTTTAACCCTTAAAGGTCCAGATTGGCCATTTTGGTCAATATTATACAGCCGTATTTCATTGTATTTAGAATGGTTCAATCTACACCTTCCAAGAGTTTCATATCAAAAGTGAAGTTAAAATTCATGATTGTCTACATGGTCTTAAAAGCTATAGGGATCTCAATTTGGAACTTTCTACTTACAACAAATGTTAAATATACCGCAACGTATCTACTATGTCCTAAATTCTTTAAGGGTTAAAGTAGACAAAAGAAAACAATCCAAAATATACTTGTGAATTTGTTTTACAACTACATTTGCGGTTGGGACCCCATATACAGTCCAAAAGTACCTCAACTAGAGGATTTGAATTTATGTTGAAAAGGTGGCATGATTGACCAACAAAATCTATTCACGAAAACAACTGGATGAAAATTGTCCTTGTAGGAGTTGGAATTGAATAGTGAGTTACATTTAAATTTTAAAATCCAAATCTTGATTTGGGCGGCATTTAGGAGTTAATTTGTTGTTGCTTCATCCAGCATTAAAGCATTTGACTCTTGCCCCAACTAGCCGACTCCGATTTTCAACAATGTGGTTTTCTTTTCTGTAACCCCTAAATGCCTACAGCCTCCTCTAGATGTGGGGAATTCCAAAGATGCATTATAACATGCAACTAAGGGGGATATTTTGAACTTCATGAATATATGGATGAAAGTTGCACATGATTACAAATTTTAGAACTATTTGGATTCTATTCAAACGGGTAGATCTATGATTGCAATCATCAATATTATGTACAAATTTTAAACAAGAAATTCAAGTTTCTTTTGTGATTTGATCACAAATAGAATTTTGAAATTTTTTTGCATAAAATTTGTTGTGATCTGTTGAAATGTAATATGGCTCTAAGTGTAGTGATTTTTCCATATTTTTTGGTTGTTAAATTCTATAATGAGTTTATTTTTGAAAAAGCACTTTTGATTCCGTTTTGAACTAAGATCTTAGATTTTTTTGGTGCAATAATGAGGCATGAAATGAGGCATAAATAATTCACGAATCATCTCCTTTCTAATTGCATCACACATGCATGAAGCTATCTTTCCATAGATTTTTTAGAGATAATTTCATGTTGGACATAAAAGTGAAAGTTGGCTTTGTATATGAGGTAGAACATGAAGGTTTAGGGAGTTAGGAGTTAATCGTTCAACGCACATGCGTCCATATAATGAATGAAAAATAGATTGCAACTTTTCTCAACACTTCATTCTATATAGTTTTCATCCATTCAAAATTATTTTAGATTGTGTGCTAGTTGACTATCATTTATATGGTATGGATCTTCAAAATTAGATATTGTGATATTTTTAAACTAACAATTTTTTTTTATATCAAACATCATTTGTAGTTCAAAAAGTGAGGCTTTAAACATGATTTTCCAACATAAGTAGTATAAAAATCATACCATGTTGTAGTGCATGTTATTCCAAATATTATTATTAAATATCAAAATTAGTGTTTTTGTTGATTTGGTATTTTAAATTGAATTTCAAAAGAAAAGATTGAAAATTGACTTACAATTTATCTTAGTTTTGTGCATCAACTTCATTTTTGCCATTCATGAAACATTTTATAATTTATATTCTTGAAATTAGTGTTGATTCAAGACCTTAATTTGCACGTTAAGTCCTACAGAACTAAGCGTCCTTACTAGGACATTTTGAGAACCGGGCAGGTTTTGGCGAATACATTTTTAATTGAATTTTCAAGGAAATTTAATAGTGGATTTCCCAATGTGCCACAGAAATGGAGATTTTTTTTCTTCTTGAATTCCAACACTGCATGTGGAAGTTATGAAAGGAAATGTTTTTTTTTCGGGAAAAAGGCAAGAAGGCAATAGTGGAATAGTTGAGTTCTAGAAGAAGGCAAGAAGTTCAGCAGAGTGTGGAAAATGGAGTGGCTTGTAAGGACAGAAGACCACCTCATTTTCCACACTCATTAAAAAGATAAATAATTGTATTTTTATAAATAAAAATTTAAAATTTAAAATTTAGAAAATGTTATTTTTATAATTAAAATGTATTATTTTAAAATTTATAAAAGAATTAGATTTATTGAAAATAAAAATAAATAAATAAATAAATTTCCCAATGAAAGACTACCACGTTGCAGTCCACCTTGAGAGTTAATGGGGTGATGAACATTGGAATGGGTTGGCTGAGGTGGCACTTTGATTCTCTTCCTCAACCCTTTATTTCCCCCCTAACCTCTAAAGTTCTTAAGAAATATTCTATATGTCTTCCAAAACTTGGGGATTTAGGTTTTTTTTTAAAATTTGTCATTCTATAGAGGATGGAATGTACTAAATTTTCACCGCTCAGATTCATATCTTATATAACAAATGTCAAAAATATTGCAATTCCAAAAACAAAGAGTCATTTTAAACTCTTAAACCCTCAACAAGTGCAGGGTGTTCTTCAACATCCTAAACATCTCTAAACGCAATGAAATAGATACACTAGTACACTACTAAGTAACATCATAAGGAATGTGAAAGTGAAGTGCGGCAGGTTTTGGTAGTGAGGTTTTTTTGAAGTAGCCACAATCAAACGCATCTCAAACTTTCGAGCATGTGTTCTTTTGGGGTAATATTTTCCATCAAATGCACTTATCTTGTAATCTGTGTGATCAAAATCAACACAATTTGTTGATTATGTTTTTTCAAATAGTTTGAAACAAGATCTCACAAGTAAGAAGAAAAAATGACATTGTTCTAAAATACTTGCATGAGGGAGTGAAAATGGTACTATTGCAGTAGTTTTGGAGGAAAAACGCTCTGGTCTTCTAGGAGTTAAAGGGTTAAGAGCTTTAAAATTCCTTGAACTTTAGCTTGAGAAACCACCAATAAGATTTAAGTTCTTTATAAGTGGTCTTTTGTCACTTCAATCATTCTTTGTAACTCAACTTATTAATATTAAACTAATTTTGAACCATTTATCACCTATTTGTTTGAGATTTAATTTGGGGTGTATTTGGAATAATAATAATAATATTATATATATATTTATTGAAAAGTGATGGAATCTGCTAAAACAAGTACTAAACTTCACTTTTATATATGTATATATGTATTTGGAAAGTAATTCATTCATTCATTGATAAGACATGATATCAATTAGTTTAAATAACTTTTGCATATGATGTTCTTAATTGTTTTTTGAAAGGTTCCCTATCATCAATTAAAGTGAACAAAAATTGTAGGACATGGCTTTTTTTTTAAAATAATAACAACCACTTGTTCTGAAAAGAGAGAAATTAACCCTTTGAAGCGCTTGCGTTCAAATTATGAATGAAAAATAGATTGCAACCTTTCTCTTCACTAAATCCTGTACTATTTTTCATCCACCCAAATTTTTATTGGCTCTTGTGCCAATTGACTATAATTTCTACGGTGTAGATCTTCAAAATAAAATATTGCGGTTTTTTTACATTACAAATTTGGTTTATGTCAAATTTGATTATTAGTTCAATAAGTGAGAGCTTAAATATGATTTTCCAAAGTAAGTAGAATCAAACATTGAAAATCATACCATCTTGTAGTCCATGTTATTCCAAATTCATTACGACAATTTATTTATTTATTTAGTTAATTTGAGATTTATTTTTAATTTAAAAAAAAAGGTTGCAAATGTAAATATAATTTATTAATAAAAATATGATAAATCCAATTGTACAAATGTGATCTTCACATTGACATTTACAACTTAGCTTTGAACATCAACTCCACTTTTTCTATTCATCAAACATTTCATAACACATCTTCAAAATCACTGTTGAATTAGAACGTTAAAGGGTTAAACTTACATCCATTACACTTCAACACACATTTCATTAAAATTGGACTACCCGGCTTGAAAATTTATCGAGAGTGGTTCCCTTCTCAACTCGGATAGGTCTCCAATTTTTCTATAATTCTTTTGTTTGTAGAATTAGAGCATTATAGAAAAACTAGGGACCTATCTCAATTGCGAAAGAGTGCAGTCCCCATCACTTTTCTAGTTTGGTAGTTTAGTTTAAATGAAATGCACTCTCCGCTTGCTTGGGATAACTTTTTATGTTTTTGAAAGGTATTCCTTACATTGACAAGTGGGAGAATTAACTTTGATTACAAGAGAATCAAAGAAAATTTGGCCCTAAAGAATAGTGAATAGCAAAAACAATTGCTAAGTGGAGGCATGTCTCCTTTTCCCACATAGCACAAATATTTAATCTTTTGCTTTATATTGTGATTTTTTGTGCTTACATGTAAATAACAAATAATATGACAATGCTTTGAGAACATTGAGATCTAAAGTCTAAGCATAATTCTTTTAATGATATGAATTAACTTTGTTCGAGATACTTTTATTTGTTTTTGAAAATTACCTCTTCCATTACGTGAGGATGTGAATTAGGTTTGTTGGGGTGCTAAATTTGTGTTTTTGGAAAAGAACTCTTAGCATTGATTACATGTATATCCACCTTTGTTTTTCAATGAGTTTTGTGGCAACATATAATTTGTTGTATACTCCCATTTTGTTTTGGGCCTTAAGTGTTATGTTTAGTGGCATTTTGTAGCACATGAAAAGGTTGTAATTGGTTATACTTTTGAAGTTCTTCATTTACATTGTGATGAGAATATGGGTGGATGGACAATTTGGTCTTCACATGTGCGGTCTTGGAAAAATCATAACACAATGGGGTCAAATCCATTGGAAGAAGTACAGTCAGTGGGACCAGTACCATGTGGGAACATAATGAAAAAAAGTGTCACCTTTGTCATGTAGTCACCACGGCAATGAATTGCACTAATTGCAAGTCACGCTGGGACTTTATGTACGACATTCAACGGATGAAAAGGCCAAGATGTAAGATGAGAAAGACAAGATGTATAAAGGGTTTTGCGAAAGGCCAATATATTGAATGAAAAGATAGGGTGTATAAAAAACAACGATTTGTCACAATGTTTTACAAATAAAAATATTAAAATTAAGGATAGAAAAGTCATGTCATTCAGTTGCATGCAGTTTTCTAGCCTAAATTTAGATGACTCGAAAATAAAAATAAAAACGTTGTCACAAGTGGTGGCCATACTAGATACAACATTGAATTAAATGTCGTATACAATAATAATAAGAAGCACGGGTAATTGTAGTACGAGCCTAATCATTCCTTGGCTTAAATATGGAGTACAAATATTCCTCTTACTCACATTAGCATGTCATAAACAATGCAATACATGAATCATGAACAAATGAGAATTTGAACAATGTTTATTTGGAAAGACCTTGAACAATATTGTGTCATTTTGTTAATGGACTTTAGCATTTGATACTAGAGATTATACTTTGGGTTAATTGGATTACAAAGAATCTCAACGTCTACAATGGAGAGATTTAAAAAAAAAAAAGTCTTATATAGAAGAGGTTGCAAGGTTATGAGAGAATTGCTTGATCCAAGACCTTGTAAGTCTTGAAAAGAGACATTTCTAAGAATGACTAATAATGTTTTGAATGCTAAAAAAACTCATTTCTAGAAGTGAGAAATTTGTGTTTTTGGAAAAGAACTCTTAGCATTAATTACATGTGTATCCACCTTTGTTTTTCAATGGGCTTTGTGGCAACATATAATTTGTTATATACTGCCATTTTGTTTTGGGCCTTAAGTGTTATGTTTAGTGGCATTTTGTAGCACATGAAAAGGTTGTAATTGGTTATACTTTTGAAGTTCTTCATTTACATTGTGATGAGAATATGGGTGGATGGACAATTTGGTCTTCACATGTGCGGTCTTGGAAAAATCATAACTTTGTGGGGTCAAATCCACTAGAAGAAGTACAGTTAGTGGGACCAGTAAAGTGTCGGAACATAATGAGAAAAAATGTCACCTAAGTCATGGAGCCACCAAGGCAATGAATTGCACTAATTGCAAGTCAGGTTGGGACTTTATGTACGACATTCAACGGATGAAAAGGCCAAGATGTAAAATGAGAAAGACAAGATGTATAAAGAATTTTGCGAAAGGCCAATATATTAGATGAAAAGATAGGGTGTATAAAAAACAACGATTTGTCACAATGTTTTACAAATAAAAATATTAAAATTAAGGATAGAAAAGTCATGTCATTCACTTGCATGCAGTTTTGTAGCCTAAATTCTGCCGGAAAGTAAAACTCTGAACAGCCGGCTCCGCCCTAAATCGTCAACAGTGACATGTCCTTGAGTGTGGAAGAACTTCAAATAGTAGATGCTTCGAGAAGCACGCTCCTTCAGGATTGCAGTATAAGAAGGTACTTAGGCTGTAAGCTTTGCAAGTACTGAGAGAATGGGGCGATACGTACAAGTGGTGAAGAGCGCTGAGGGGCTCTAGCTTGTCATCACAGGTTTCTTTCTCCGGCCAGGTTGATTAACTCATCACATTGCCATCGCGCACAACCGGAGTGCATGAAAAACAAGGCGGGCTGCTTACAAATGTCCTCCGGAGCCTCGCGTGTACGTCATAAATGGGAACTCCGGCCACTTTCCTGCGCTGCTTGTACCACGACCGGAAGGTTCTCTGGGGCACTTGGAGCTCCCAATGACTGACGAAGCCCCTTGTGCAGCACTTGCACCGCGTAGCCTCACAACACCAAAATAGACCACCGCAGGCTCTCCGCGTAGCAGCGGATGGATTGTTGCACTACTAATAGTGCTCGCTTCCACCTCCGCTGCCTTGAGAGTGATGCTTCAGTGCACCCACTCGCGAGTAGTTCGTCCTCGCGGTGATAAAAATAGTGGGCTCTATTACCAGAAAGTAGAACTCTGAACATTACTGAGCCCCTCATAAATTTTTGTAATTATTCCGACTATTACATGAGAGAAAATTTGGAAAAGCTCATAGAATTCACAACATTTCTATTGATGTCTTGTTAACGTCCTTCTGACAATAGAATTCATAGCAATTCTATTGATGTCTTGTTAACGTGCTTTAGACAATAGAATTCACAGCAATTCTATTGATGTCTTGTTAACGTGCTTTTAACAATAGAATTCACAACAATTCTATTGATGTCTTAGCAACGTGCTTCTGACAACAATTCTATTAATGTCTTCTTGACGTGCTTTTCACAACAATTCTATTGATGTCTTGTTAACGTGCTTCTGACGATAGATTTCACAACAATTTTTTTGATGTCTTGTAAATGTGCTTCTAACGATAGAATTCAGGAGAATTCTATTGATGTCCTGTTAACGTGCTTCAGAAAATAGAATTCATAGCAATTCTATTGATGTCTTGTTAACGTGCTTCTGACGATAGAATTCACAGCAATTCTATTGATTTCTTGTTAACGTGCTTCTGACAATACAATTCACATTAATTCTATTGATGTGATGTTAACGTGCTTCTGACAACAATTTCATTGATGTCTAAGTCTTCATACTTAAAAAAGAAGTACTACACCACCTTGTCAAATCTGACTAGATATATTTACTAGCTTGTCTTTGTTCGTATTATTGTTTGATAAGAGTCTTCATCTTCAAGTACCTTGTATGTCCGTAATTCAATCCACGTAAATCTTTACCACCTAACATGCAATAAGGAGCAATGGAACTTTTTTTTAAATGACTCGAGAGTAGGTGTAAGTTACACTTAAAGTTTCCAAAAACATTGGTTACAAAAATAGAACATTCATTTCTGATAACCACTCAATTAATACCAATGCCATTGACTTCAGTGCCCTTCAAATGGGTTTTGGGGCTTTAAAGAAATAGCTCTGGAAAAATTGCCCTTCAAAACATTATCCTATACTAATGGTGGTCCCGTCATTTGAAGGGCTTGAATTATAAGGCACGTCATTCATTGTTCATCAACACGTGTCATCTGAAGTCCGTCATTACTCATTTACAATTTTCCATTACGCCGCACGAGAGCTAGCGCCGGTCGAGCAAACCATCTTGCGACTACACTTCAATCGGTTGTGTGCACCGGTGGAGCACATGGGTTAATATGCAAGAGTGACAGAGGAGGCCGGGGATATCAAATGGCAGTAGGGAGCGAGCGGACTGTGATGTGGAGGGCGACGGCGGAGGAGGCCCTGACTGTATACATTCACGAACCTGCTGCAACTCAGCACGTACTAGTACTTGCACCGCAACGCAGCCCCACAACACCGAAACCCACCACCGCAATCATGCAGGCTCTCCTCTCCGCGTAGCAAGCAGAATGAGGGATTGTTGCACAGACTACTAACACTGCCGGCTTAGCTTCCCCCTCCGCTGCGCGCCTTGAGCGGAATGATACATCATTCAGTGCACCTACAGACTCGCGATCAGTAAGTTCGTCCTCGCGGTGAGCACTCGGAAAGATGATTCATTTGGCCGCTCGATATATTACCAGAAAGTAGTAAGTTAGAACTCTGAACGTACTACTGACTACTAGATAATCTCGTGTTGCAATACAACACAAAACTAAATAAACATGATTAAGAAACATGGACTCCACTGTAAAGAATGTTGATTGAAAGAAATTGAAAAATTTGAGTACAGATGAAAATTGTCTTACAATACAGGGAAATGGATGAAAATGATATATGATGAGATATTGGATGATAAGTGATGGATGGAAGACTTGGATGAAAACATGACGAATTTCGTGACATAGGTGTTAACACTCTGCATTTAATATAATAGATTACATTAGAGAAAAATAATTTGGAAAAGCTCATAGAATTCGTCTTACCCCTAAAAGGTCAATAGGGGACGATATGTACGATCACCTATCTTATTTTGAACATACAGAAAATGTACTAAAATTTAGCAAGACATATACCTTTGGATTGAATATTCTTCAACTAACATCTTTCATTTGGAGGTCGTTTCAATACCTCATCCTTGTCATGCTCAAATACGACACTATACATGTAGAATACATTACCATTTTGCAACTTCTAAAGCATGTAGTAGGTGCAATAATGATCTAAATTAAATTGTCATGTATCAATGGATTGGACTGAGTACAAGTACAAACATAATGAATTGGATGGAAATCGTCCACACAAAAGTTGGAATTGAATAGTCAAATTCAGTCATTGACCAATTTTTGGTCTTCCCAGCAGTTAGGGGTTAATGTAATAAAATTCAAGTTTCTTTTGTGATTCAATTACAAATAGAACTTTGACAATTTTTGCATGAAAACTTTTGCTATGGGTTGAAATGTAATATGGCTTTAAATGTAGTGATGTTTGGATATTGTTTCATTGGTTGTTAAATTTCTATAATGAGTTTATTTTTGAAAATGCACTTTTGATTTGGTTTTGAACTACGATCTTAGATGTCTTTGGTGCAATAATGACATAATGTGGCATAAAATGAGGCATAAATGTTTCACAAATCTGATCTCCTTTCTAATTGTGCATCACACATGCATTAAGCTATCTTTCCATTATGGAAAAAAATTCAAATTGGACATGAAAGAAAAATTCAACTTCTTATATCAAGTAGAACATGAAGGTTTAGGGAGTTAGGGGGTTAATCGTTTGACGCACATGCGTCCATGTACTGAATGACGAACAGATTGCAACTTTTCTCAACACTTCAATCTGTACAGTTTTCATCCATTCAAAATTATTTTGGATTATGTGCTAGTTGACTATCGTTTGTATGGCATGGATCTTCAAAATTAGATATTGTGATATTCTTAAATTGACAATTTTTTTTTATCTCAAACATCATTTGTAGTTCAAAAAGTGAGGCTTAAAACATGATTTTCCAACATAAGTAGTATAAAAACCATACCATGTTGTAGTGCATGTTATTCCAAACATTATTATTAAATATCAAAATTAGTGTTTTTTTAATTTGGTATTTTGAATTGTATTGTAAAAGAAAAGCTTGAAAATTGAATTACAATTTATCTTAGTTTTGTGCATCAACTTCATTTTTGCCACTCATGAAACATTTTATAATATATTTTCAAAATCGGTGTTGACTATAGACCTTGATCTGCACATTAAGTACTAAACGACTAAGCGTCCTAACTAGGACATTTTGAGAACCGGGCACGTTTTGGTGAACACATTTTTGATTTTATTTTCAAGGAAATTTAATAGTGGATTTCCTAATGTGCTACAAGAAATGAAGAATTATTTTTTCTTTTTGAATTCTAACATTGCATGTGGAAGTTATGAATGGAAATGGTTTTTTTTTTTGGAGAAAGGGCACGAGGCAATAGTGGAATAGTTGAGTTTTAGGAAAAGACAACAAGTTGGGAAGAGTGTGGAAAATGGAGTCGTTTGTGAGGACAGAAGACCACCTCATTTTCCACTAATTAAAAAGTTAAATAATTGTATTTATATAAATACAAATTAAAAATTAAAAATTAAGAAAATATTATTTTTACAATTAAAATGTATTATTTTTCAATTTTATAAAAAATCAGATTTATTAAAAATCAAATCAAATAAATAAACAAATTCTCCAATGAAAGATTGCCACGTTGCACAGTCCACCTTGAGAGTTAGTGGGGTGCTGAACATTGGATTGGATTGGCTGAGATGGCACTTCCATTCTCTTCCTTAACCCTTTATTTCCCCCCTACCTCCAAAATTCTTAAGAAATATTCTATATGTCCTCCAAAACTTAGGGATTTAGTTTTTTTAATTTTTTTAATTTGTCATTCTATAGAGGATGGAATGTACTAAATTTTTACCGTTCGGATTCATATTCTAATTAACAAAAGTAAAAAATATTGCAATTCCAAAAACAAAGAGTCATTTTAAACTCTTAAACCCTCAACAAGTGTAGGGTGTTCTTCAACATCCTAAACATCTCCAAACGCAATGAAAATTGGTACACAACTAAGTAACATCATAAGGAATGTGAAAGTGAAGTGTGGCAGGTTTAGGTAGTGAGTTCTTTTTGAGGTAGCCACAGTCAAAAACATCTCATGTTTTCAAGCAAGTGTTCTTTTGGGGTAATTTTTTCCCTCAAATGCACTTATCTTGCAATCTATGTGATCAAAATCATCAGAAATTGCTGAGTATGTTTTTTCAAATAGTTTGAAACAAGATCTTACAGGTAGGAAGAAAAAAATGACATTGCTCTAAAGTACTTGCATGAGGGAGTGAAAATGGAACTATTGGAGTATTTTTGGAGGAAAAATGCTCCGGTCTTCAAAGGATTAAAGGGTTAAGCGATTCACCCTGAGCAACTCTCAATTCCTTGAACTTTAGCTTGAGAAACCACCAATAAGATTTAAGTTCCTTATAAGTGGTCTTTGTCACTTCATTCGTTCTTTGTAACTCAATTTATTTTTATTAAAGTAGTTTTGCACCATTTATCATCTAAGTGTCCAAAGAGTGTCGTAGAGCCATGTTTGTTCAAAAAAGTCCCATGGGATTTTTATTAAGGAATAATTGAGAAAAAGAATAGTTTTTCACAAGCAAATCAAGGGAGGATTGGTACGTTGGAAAGCTACTGAAAAAAATGTGGTATCAAGTGAGGCATAAATGTTTCACAAATCATCTTCTTTGTAATTGGATCATAGATGCATGAAGCTATCTTTCCATAGATTTTTTGGAAAAAGTGCATGTTGGACATGAAAGCAAAATTCAACTCAGTACATGAGGTAGAACATGAGGGTTTAGGCAGTCAGGAGTAAATTCCTAAACATCTAAAAGTGCATTTGCGGCCAGTAGATTACAATGTATTTTTCTAGTATTTGAAATGGATCCAGACCTTTTATAGGTTTGGGTTTAACACAAAAGCTGAAATTTATATTGACAATGCGGTTCTAGTGAGCTATTAAGATTTCAATTTAGAGCTTCTTGTTAGTAGCAAATGCCAATTATACAGCCACGTATCTAAAATCCCCATAGGACATTTAGGGGTTAGCCGTTTGATACGTTTGTGTCCTTATAATCTCAACACTTTCTTCTATGAAATTTTCATTCATTCAAATTTCTTTTGGATTTTGTGCTAGTTGAATATCATTTGTATGGTATGGATCTTCAAAATTAGATATTGTGATATTTTTAAAACCAACAAATTCTTTTTATGTCAAACTTCATTTGTAGTTCAGAAAGTGAGGCTTTAAACATGATTCTCCGAAATAAGTAGTATAGATTATAGGAAATCATACCATGATATAGTGTATGTTATTCCAAATTCATTAAAATGATTTTTAACTTTTTTTTTGCTACTTTGAAATTTTTATTTGAATTTCAAAAGAAAATCTTGAAAATTGAATAACAATTTATCTTTGCTTTGTACATCAACTTCATTTTTGCTATTCATAATTTTTTTTTTAATATATTTTCTTCAAATTAGTGTTGAATCAAGACCTTGATTTGTACGTTAAAGGATTCCGTGCTTCAACTTAAGCGACTCTCTTTTCTTTAAGGTTTAGCTTGAGAATCTACTAGCAGGATATTGGTTTTATATAACTGGTCTTTTGTCACTTAAATGGATCTTTGTATCTCAATTTTTATTAAAATAAATTGTTTTGAACCATTTATCTTGTAAGTGTGCCAAGAGCGCCGTGGAGCTATGTTTGGTCGTTTTCCAAACCAACGTTGATTTTCATATAATTCCTAATTTCAAAAGAAAATGGTGCCAACTATAATAAGAGGTGTGGATGCTATCTTCTACTCTCTAGTTCAATTCATATTTGTACCAAAATTAAAATTGTCAAAACTGCATTTTTTTATCGTACTTTAAAGCGCAAGACCCTAAAATTCCAATATGTAGCGCAAAAACAACTTTTTCAATCGAATTACATTTTACGTAAGCTTGTGAAGCATGCCACCTACACCTTGTTATTCATCACTATTGTTTACAATTTTTCCTAAAATATTCGTACTTTTTCAGTGATTTTTGTAATAACTTTGACTATTACATGAGAGGAAATTTGGAAAATCTCATAGAATTTATCTTAATGTAAGTAATTAGAAAGAAATCAATGTTTTTTGATCTAATAATAAACTGTATAAAAATGTACTAAAAATATATATTATGTACTAAACTGTGAAAAATTGATGAAGTTTGAGCCTTTTGCTATGGAAGCACTGACAATATAATTACACTTAGAAATTAAGTTTACGTGGCAATGACACAATAGTCCTATAGTAAATTCATGGAATACAAATTTCATTTCTTCATTACTTAAAAGAATGAATCTAACTAAAGATTCTCTTTTGATCTAGTTGTCAAAAGGGTGTTCCATTGCATTGTTCTATTATGCTATGTTGCTTTTCAAGCTCTTCCATTTATTTTCCAAGGTATCCCTTTTCTTTTTGGGTTCTTCATTTGCTTTATGAATTCATCTTTAGTTGCAATGGTGGCGTATTATTTTATATTTGAAAGAAAATGAATAAATCAATTGTGGCATAAGGCTCTAAAAATGTTTCCACGCTAAATTGTGTGTACAGTCGGGTACAAGGTAGTTACGAATTTTTGAATCCAGTTGAGGGTTGAGGGAACTTTGGAAGGCCCGTGTATGCTAAAAAATGAACGGAATTTCAAATTTCAAATTTCATTGGAATCACACTAAAGTCTACTTTATCATCAATGCAAATACACATATGTAATTGAAAATCATACAATTTTTTTGATGTTTTCTATATGCTATCTACCATTCATTGTTGCCACCATTTGTGAAAATTACAACTTGTATTTAATGGTACATATTAGAAATGAACCTTCACAATTGCTTTAGAGATACTTGATTCCACACCACTTGAACTACTTGTATGGTTTCTTTCTTATTTTGCACTTAAATGCAAGAAATCTTTGACTATCTCTCAAAAGATCACTATGAAATGATAGATAGTGTATAAAAGAACTCTAAATTGTTGTATGATTTTGAATTATTCTTTTTTCACTTATTATGAAGTTGCAGCACACTTCATTGCGATTCCAATGCAATTTGTGGTTTCAAAATCGGTTCATTTTTGAGCAAGTTAGAGCTTCCTAAACATTGTTGAACTTTCTAGTGAAAAGTGGTTGAAAAATTCGTAAGCATGTTGTACCCGACTGTACATTGAAGAATTGTATGTTCCTTTTTTTTTGGTTAAATAATGCTTTTAAAAGGGGTCAAAATAAAGAATTCCTCTTTACCTTCACACACATAATTCTTTTTAGTTTTCTTTTTTAAACAAAGAAATTTTTATTCTATGGTATAATGGTTTAAAAAATGTCTAATTCCACCTCTTACACAAGTTGTTGATAATTAAAAAAAAATCACTTAATTAAAAAAGCCCATCCTACAATTGAAGTCGTTCTTGCGCATCTCCAACCTAGTCTTCATACCAAAGATAGAAGTATTACACCAACTCTTGTCAAACCTGACTACATGTTTACTAGCTTGTCCTTGTCCAGGTTACTGTTTGATAAGAGTCATCTCCAACCTACTTAGTCTTCTGACTTAAGAAAGAAGTACTACACTACCTTGTCAAATCTGACTATATATTTACCAGCTTGTCCTTGTTTGTGTTACTGTTAAATAAGAGTCTTCGTCTTCAACCACATTGTATGTCCGTAGTTGAATCCATTTAAATCTTTACCACCTAACATGCAATAAGGAGTAATGGAATTTTTTTTAAATGACTACAAAGTAGGTGTAAGTTACACTTAACGTTTCCAAAAACATTGGTTACAATAATGGAACATTCATTTCTGATAACCACTCAATGCTAATGCCATATACTTGCATATTATATCCTTATGCATTATCTTTACTATTATTTTCACTTGGATTTTTCAAACCTACATTTTGTGTATAATTCATCATATAAAAAACCGTCAAGGTCCATTTACACTCATTCATGATAAGCTCATGATATAATAATTTTTCAAACCTACACAACATGCATGACTCATCATATTGTAAATCATTAAGGCCCATTAATACTCATTCACAATAAAGCAATGCGAGATAAGAGGTTTTGGAACTAAATGGTTTGAAATGCTTGGAGTAGGTGTAGAAAAATGTAGTGTGGATGCTTAAAGGTTAAAAAACAAATGACCACTTATAATGGACCAATATCAAAATGGTGAACCTTATCTTAGCTAGTACATGATAGGATGGCGGGTGGAAGTATGCTAGACCCCCTATACTTGTGGCAAAATTCTTGATGTAGTAGAAGTACGAATTAGGAGTTACTTGTACACATCCAAGTTAAACGGTTTCTATTTTTGGCTTGGGATTTTGGATTGAGTGAGTCATTATGGATGATCTGAATCCACCAATGGAACGCACTGCACGTGGCAGCAAAAAGGAGTAGGTTGCTTGATTTTCGAAAAGTGATGCCAGTGGAATTGACCTCCAGTCTATATGGGTGAGTGGACAAGGTGGCCGGTTAGAATCACAGGATGACAGGGCAGTGATTGAGCCCTTGATTAGAAAACCGGTCTGGTCCCACCATAATGAGAACGGTTTAAGTTCCATCTACCATTCATATCTTGCCACATGCCCCACAATATCGGTTGGTAGTAGTTAATAAAAGAGGCATGAATGCTTTTCAGTTGAATTTCCAAATCGGCATCCAATGCTCGGATGTCAACCACATAGGTTTTGTGTGAAAATGCTATATTCATCCAAATTGATGTCTAAATGTGTTCTAAATTCTATCAATTCCTTGGTTTTATTTCTTCTTGAATGTAAACATGCAATTCTTACAAATAATACCAAAATTTTAATTCTAAAATTATTAAATGGATTTTTTCTAAAGTTATCTTGTTAATTGCTTTTATATTCAATAAATGAAGATCTAAAATCTTTTTTTGGAAATTTTGCTTTACGGATGAATTTCAAACATCACGGTTTTCATTTTCTTTGTTGGAAATAACTTCATCAAAATTACGGAAGTCCCATTTTATAATACATCTTAGTTTTCTTCTACACCCCTTAACCATCTATAGGTTGACTGTGTTCCTTGTATGCTAGCAACAAATTATTATAGCTCCATTCATCCAGTTCTATTTATTTATGTGAAGGTTATGAGGGCTTTGATCTCTTTTGAGACACTTTGTTTAAAAATAAACTCAAATTAAAAGTATCTTAAAGTTTCATTATGGAAATGTCTTTTGTAAAGAAACTTGATTTTCATTTCAAAAGGTTGTGTTAGAGCTATTGTCGTAAGTCATTACCTAAAATGACACTAACAACATGTATTGGAAAATCTTTTGAGCAAAAAAAAGTGGTAGGCTATTTTGTTCACATATTTGTGCATTTTTTATTTGTTCTTTTCAAGTCTTTATGCAATAGCTATGGCCTAGACAAGCATGTATCCTACATATTTCTCATGTATTCTTGCCATATATCCCTACATCCCAGTCAATAGTAGGTGATTGTGTATCCCAAGAAACACGTCAAGGGTGGATGTCTTTAGACACGTCTTATTAATCAACAGGCTCTTGTGTACGAGATGGTTTTCCCTTGCAATTTTGAATTTTGTGAATGCTCTTTGATTTATTTCTTGAAGATCGCAAATTTAGTTTCTTTCAAACTAGGACCATCATGCTATACATCGTTGGCTATTGAATTGAAGAAGAAGCCTACAAAACCAACCACCTTGGGAGAAAATTGAAAGCACAAGGCACGTAGATGGCGGATGCATTACAATTCCAACCGTTGTAAAAAATTGTGGACACCATCATTGATCATGACGGATACACAACCAACCTTGATAGAATTCAAATAGAATGGAGACACTATAGGATCTTCACAAAACAATAAGGCTCACTGTCATGGAAGATGGAAGTAAGTTAGGGTTGTAGAGTGGGGGAAATCGCGGAGAGGAAGGGTAATTCCACAAGGATTGGGCTACACGACAAGGTTTAGGAGAGAATGATTGTTTGAAGGTGGTGGAATTCTACAACGCCTAGTTTGTATTGTTACAAAAGTGTTCACATACGTGGACTAGGAGGGATTCGCTTGGAAAGCAAGCGCATTTGCATTACCTATCGTAATGCCACAGTTGGTTGCCACGATTTGATGTGATCGATTGCCACATTGATTGCCAAATTCTGACGTGATCTAAAAGTATTATGGCCTATTAGATGCAAGAAATTGCAAAAGGACTAATTTACTGACTAATTTACTGACAAATTGCTACACTTCAACTTTCAAGATTTTCTAAGGTACTTTTGTTCATACGAGTTTCAATTTCATGATTGCACTAACATATGTACAATGTACTTGAGCGTTAACTCAATGCAATGAGTATATCTCCCTGTTTTGACAAGATTGACATAAAATTTCCTAAGGTACTTTCATCCTTGCAAATTTCAAACGTACTTGCATATGTTCAAGGTACTTGAGCTCTTACCCTTAATGGATGTTGCATGCACTAGGTGCATATAAAGAAATTATAACCTCCATTTTCACCATGAAGGAAATACGATGTATTGGAAAATATTCTTAATAAAGAAAAATGGTAGGCTATTTTGTCTACATATTTGTACAATCTTTAATTGTTCTCTTCAAGTCTTTATGCAATAGCTATGGCCTAAAGAGCCATGTATTCTACGTAATCTTCATGTATTCTTGCCATATATTCCTACATCTTTGACAATAGTAGATGACTCTGTATTCCAAAATATACGTCAAGGGTGGTTGTATTCAAACACATATTATCAATTGATAAGCCATAGTAGGTGAGTGTATCCCAAGAATTACGTCAAGGGTGGGTGTCTCTAGACGCATCTTATCAATTGACAGGCCACAGCGTTCGAGATGATTTTCCCTTGCAATTTTGAATCTTGTCAATGCTCTTTGATTTATCTCCTGAAAATGTCCATTTTAGATGGCAATAGCTATGGCCCAAAGAAGAATGTATTCTATATATATTATATGTATTTATGCCATATATTCCTACATCCTTGTCAATACGAACGGACACTTTATTCACGCCGGTCCATTTCCTTGGGTTGGTGTTTCTATCTATCTAGGTGATTATGTATCCCTAGAAATACATCACAGGTGGATGTCTTGAGACACGTCTTATCAATTGATAGGCCGTTGCGTTCGTGATGTTTTTCTAGATTGGATTTGGGAAATGTTGAAGAACAACATTGTCCTTGATGTAATTGAATATGTTGCTACGGATCGTGGCGGAAAGACCTTACTGCACAAAGGGGGGCAAGTTCCGCACGTGCATTTTTACAAGCGATGCGCTTCAAAGAGGTTAATATTGGGTTGCCTCTTCTTTTAGAGGATCTAGATTTGACGCTTTGGAGATCATTGCACGAGATGTTAAGCTTTTTGATCCCAAAGGGAATGGAATCGATGGTGGATTGGTCGATCTTAGAGGCGAGTGTGGCGAATTGACCCACATGATCTCGAGGACCAGGGCAACAATTAATCCTTCTACCGGCGACGCATTCTAGCATGATGGCAAAAGATGGTAGATTGAAGCAAGGAAAGAAGCTCCATACTTGGACTACTCTTGCAATTCAACCAATGTGGAATCTGCTTCTAGGACATGCACATTAAAGCAAAAGCAAGATGCATGTGAAAAGGAGTTGCATGAAGAAGAGGTGACGGCGAAAGGGGACTCTAGTGACTAAGATGAAATGCCTACACCTGAACCACAATATATATATATATATATATATATATATATATATATATATATATATATATATATATATATATATATATATATATATAATTGCTCATCATTCACTTATGGAGTTTTATACAATTCATTATCTTGAGAAAGAATTGCGCATTTCACTTGATGTGATGTTAAGGTAGTTTTGACTACAATTCTATTGATGTCTTGTTAACTTACTTTGACAATAGAATTCACGGCGATTCTATTGATGTCTTGTTAACGTCGTGCTTCTAACAACAATTCTTTTGATGTCTTCTTAACGTGTTTTTGACAAACATTTCTATTGATGTCTTGTTAACATGCTTTTGATGACATTTCTATGGACATCTTCTTAACGTGCTTTTGACAGCAATTCTATTGATGTCTTCCTAACGTGCTTTTGATAAAAATTCTTTTGACTTGTTGTCAATAATGACTGTTTTCAAAAATATGTTATAAAATGTTTGATGAAAACTAAAAATGGGATTGATGGTTAGAGCAAAGTTGTAAATGTCAATGTGAAGATCTCATCTATAGAGTTAGATTTATTCTATTTGTATTTAATATTTCTATATTAAATATGCAAGGTTTTTTCTTTAACTTCAATTTAAAATCCTAAATTTGCTCAATTTTTTTTTTAATAATTTAATGAAATTGGAATAACATGGACTATGAGATGGTATGGTTCCCATTATTTGATTCTACTTATTTTGGATAATCATATTTAAGGTCTCATTTTTTGAACTAAAAATGAAATTTACCAAAAACCAATTCTGTCGTATTTCTAAAAACCATGTAGCTTGTTTTAAAGATCCAAACCGCACAAAGGATAGTCAACTTGTTCAAAAACCAAGAGAAATTTTGTTGGATGAAAAGTGTCCAATTTGGATGAGAATCTAGCAGTTTCAATATGTGCGTCGTTCACACGGTGAATACTAGCACATTAAAGGGTTTTTAAGAAGTTGAAGATTTTTATGTTCCAAAATATCTGACATTTATTTTAAGAAACATTTTATATCGATCCTCCCTTCCACCTATGATATCCTTTTTATATGCTAAATATAATGTACATAGAATGTCCACATCACTAAGAATATGAACAACTCAAGTTGTAAACCTTCAATCTCATATTAAACTGCCACAATAAAATTAACTAAAATGGTAAGTCCAAGAATAATCTAAAGCAAGGTCCTACACCATTACCGTAGGACCATAGGAGGTTTTTCCAAAAATTATTCTAAAAATAAAAAACGTAAAAAATGGAAAATTTTGAAGACAGAAAAACAAAAATAGAATAAAATAGTTTTTGCAATATTTTGTTATTTCTAAGCTATTTAAGGTCATCTTTACTGATTTTTGCTATAAAACAAAAATTGAGAAATTCAGTTCTTGAGAGGCGAACCTTATTTTTTCAAAAAAAAAAAAATATTCATTCGCCAGGTGGCAAACCTGTTATAGTGTTACGGTGTTGTGGCCACTGGTCTTAGAATGAAGATGATATTTATCTTCACTTTCAGTGGTCTAAATCCTCCTACTTGGAAATTGCAAAAGAAAATCATAGTCAGGAAAAAATTAATCAAAAGCAGATATGGCACTTGTACTCAAAGTATTCCCTTCAAAGCTCCATACTGATCTCCCAAAATTCACTCCTACATCTTGCTTAAATGTTTAAAGTGATGCAATAGTATCATCAACTTTATGGAGTGCCAGAATATGCCCAATGAAGACATGGTCTGCTAAGATTAGTGAAAGAGAAGCTTGTAACATACCTCCGAGCCACTGAGTCCTCCAATAACAAACACGATTATCAACTTGTGATCTCCCAGTTTCGGCTTTGGGTGCAATCATAAGTAGACACAAAATAAGTGGCCATTTTCACGTGGCCAAAGACAAGGCTATCATCCTCACTGTGAATTCACTCATAAAATGGACTATTCTTAACACAGCATAATCACCTTAATCATGGACGTCAAAATAAAAATGACAAGTTGAAGCATATGAATAAGAGCTTCTTTAGTGGCTGACAAATATTTCAACTTGCAGTGCACGTGAACAAGTGTAACCAACCTGACCCAGACCAAATCTACCCAGTCCACTCTTAAAAATTCGACCAACACTTGATATGTGGTGGTGCAGTCCCGGGACGTCAGATTTGGAGAATATTAATGAAAACAATTTCTGTAACAACCCCATCGCGAAAACCTGCTCCTCGGTAGACCGTAAGGTCGCATGAAGTCTTGCCCGCGCTCATGATATACAGTGTAATCTGGTCATGAGGTCTTGTAACCAGTCCCTTATCTCCAACTTCAAGTGAGCCTCTAGATAATTTCCATCGTCACTTTCTTCATCTACTCCCTCCCACTCCCCCCAGTCATCGTTCAACTCCACCTCCTGTTCGGCAATTTTCTCAGGTTTTATTACCTTTCAACCTCTCCCAGTGAGACTCCAGAGCCCTTTTCAAGCGACTTGGAAACCCAACCTCAGCAAGGCCTTTCAAAATAGCATTTAGAAGAGCATCTGTGAGGACTGCTTCTTCTTCCCATGAAAAAGGGCCACTTGAGAATCCCTTGGGACTCGCTTCACCAGCAAGGGCATACCCAACAATGGCCAACGTAAGCACATCGCTCAGGTCCAGCATACCATCATTTGAGATCTGATGCACCATGTTACTTAGTTGAAGAGCAATGCTTTGACTTCCATCGTTGACAGAGAGCCTTAGAATTTTCTCTGCACTGCTGACAGCTTCCCATTTCGACCGTTTATCTCCACTTCGAACGTCCTCCGTTGCCCTAGCCACCTGATTAAAACAACGCCATTTAATTTGCATACATGTAGTCACATTATATCCAGAAATATCTTACCAAGATGACGAAGCTAGCCAAGAGAGGCACCAGTTATGCACAGGGCCAACGAAAAACTCTTCCGGAGGTACTGGAGCAAGCCAGCTTCGGCTAATGGCGTAAGATCCGGGATTTCCAAAGGTTCCTCATCAGCGAAGAATCTCTCAGGCAGCACCAAGAGCAATTCTGGACGGTTGGATTCTTTTCTAGTTGTCTCGAATGATTTTCCATCAGGTGAGTGCGCCGAATGTTCCAGACACTACATCTTCAGCTCTATTGCTGGTTATTGCATTTCGGGACACATTTCGAGACACATTCTCCAGGGGGTGCTCCACGGGAGGTTCCCGATACTACATTCTAGCCTTGCATTTCCTTCGCTGTTCTTGCATGTTCCTTCGCAGTCCTTATTATTGATAGACTCACTAATTAATCTTCGACGGAATTTACTTGCACTCAGGTGATCAGTCTGCACTGACCGGAGATGCAGCCAAGCGCTTCAAATGGTGGTCGTGATTCAGAAGAAGTTCAAGTTTCTTGGAAAGTAGGTTGTCTGAGCATTTTCCTGTCTGAATATGCCTGATTATATATATTGTTAAGATTGCTGCTAGGACTTGCAAGTGAACTAGATCTTCGTGTGTTCATACTGTATATTTGTGTCAGGCAACTTACTCTGTATCTGCCATTTAGGTCTGTTGTTTCACCTTCATTACGGTCCCCTCAAAACAAAGTTCCTCTAATATGTGCAGCTCTTTGTCCTATTATGCTTATGATGTTTTCCTCGGATGGTACTGCAATAACGAAGTTTATGTCATAGTCGAGAGGAACATGCCGAACCTGACGCAATGGGTATTAAAACCTGAGTGAGTACTTCTCGTTTGACGACATCTTGATATTGACTGCATTTTTATTCGGCTTCTTATGGCAGGGATCGCAAGGATGCTGCTGGTAGAAAACCCACTGATCCTGCTTACAATCCTTGCACGCTCCATCTGCCAGCAGATTTTGTGAAAGGACTTTCAGGGGGGCAGGTATTTATGCTACTATGCTTACTGGTGATATACTCCTTCAAAAGCCTTTGTTATCTTGTGGGCACACGGTCTTCTGAATTTAATTGGATTCGTATGGATTCTGGTGGCATGTGCAGCGCCAGTGGTGGATGTTTAAAGCCAAACACATGGATAAGGTTTTGCTGTTCAAGGTAAACCATTCCTGGAGGATTCACGAAATTTCAGGCTCTGTTTCTGCGTGACGTGGACTTTTGTGATACTGTGATTCTTTTTTTTATGGTATCATGTGATTATTCCATGAATTACATGTTACGCTGGTTGATCTCCATCTTGTATTCATGAGGTGTAGTGATTTGCAAAACAGTTTCGTTGTTTTGGCTAGAGTTACGTACTCCAGAGTGTAGGGAATGATCCTGTGTGAAGAAACATACTATTAGACCTTTGAAATTATCATCATAGCTTCTTGACGGTTGGATAGATATGCTCTGCAGATGGGAAAATTTTATGAGATGTTCGAAATGGACGCACACATCGGTGCGAAGGAGCTGGATTTGCAGTATATGGAGGTCTCCATTCTGTTGATTACTCTTTTTGCATTGTGGGTACGTTTTGACAGGGAGGTTCAAAATGGTGCTGCTTTATTAAGCGTTACGCTATTTAAATGGTTCAACGGGATTTTAGCACAATACCTAGACTCTGTTAATGGTAGGGCGTTTTCCTATCTATCAGTTTACTCTGGCTTGTATGTTGAGGTCGAAAAGTTTACACTTTAGATATTATTTGTGTTTCATCTATTGCAGCCGGTCAACAGCCTCATTGCGGCTTTCCAGAGAAAAACTTCTCGGACAATGCACACAAACCGGCTCGCAAGGTACTGGCATCCAAGTTCAATCAGGCTTGTGTCACTACGCTGCGCCACATGTGAGCTTTGTTGAAGTAGTGATTTCGAGGACGAATCTGAGTATAATGTCTATTATGGTTACTTCTACAACCTAGCTCGGTTTGATTAATATTTAGCTTATTAGTGGATGGTCTGAGCTTTGGGGTGTACCTGAGTGTGTGTGTGTTAGTCCCTGTATTTCTAGCTATTGCAGGGATATCGAGTTCTTGCTGTTGAGCAGACAGACACCTGACCAGTTGGAGAAGCGGCGGAAAGAAACAGGGTCTGAGGACAAGGTATATGTGGCAACTTAAATGCGATTTATTTCTCATGTCCTTGTGTCGCAGAGATCAAACTTGAATGTTAACACATACATACATATTTTAATGCAGGTTGTGATGCGTGAAGTGTGCGCTGTGATCACAAGAGGCACAATGATTGACGGAGATATTGTACATATGAGTGGAGCGAGGATGCTTATGTTATCACTTGTAGAGCATACTTCAGAGACTGATTCTTCATCAATAGTCTCTGCGTTGTCGATGCATCAACAGGCTGCTTCCAGCTGTGCCAGGTGTTAAAATAAATTCTTCTTTTTAATGTTGTTGATTGTTGCTGCTTCCCCTACTTTATTGTAGAATTTTCAAATGTGCTGATGATTGTAAATTCATCAGTCCTTCGCTGCCTCGACTTGATTGAACGCTTGCATTGGAACTGATTCTACAGTTCGAAGATGATGCTGCCAGAATACGCCTAAGTGCTGTGTTGACAGAATTGAGGCCCTGAGTTGAAGTAACAATACCTCGTGGTACCCTTTCTAGTGCCACATCCCGAGTTCTTCGTGATTGCACCAGACACCCACTGTTGAACGAACTGAATCCTGGTGATCTATGGGATTCTGAGCAAACCATGAAGGAGGTTATGAATGTATACTAACTTCGGTCTCAGGTCTGAGAAAGAAAATGTGGTTGCCAAGGAGGAGTTGGTGCCAAAGGTACGTTCTGAGACATGTCAAAGCGCTTGGAGAGAAACTAAGGGGAATTTGCTTTATCTGCCTTTGGCGCATGTGTCATCTATCTGCGTCAAGTTTTCCTGGATCAAACGTTGTTGGCCGTTCATAGAATTGAACCTTAGTTACATGATGCTGGATGGTGCTGCCTTAGAAAACTTGGAAGTTTTGGAAAATTCTGATGGTGGCTCGACTGGGTGAGCTTGTCTTCACTTTAATGCTATGGCCCTCGCTGATCATGAGAGCTGCAAGTGAGTTGTTTGAAACTGTTGATGCTGGTGTCACGTGGATGTTTTTTTTAAGTTAGTGAGATATTAATAAAGTGATCCTGCCTCAGTTACTGAGGCATCCGCCCTTAAGTTTGATCTGAAATGCCATCTAAAGTGTTGATGATTCCTTCGTAAGTTCAGAACATTGCTGGCGAAGCTAGATCATTGCGTCACTCCTTTTGGTCGTCGATTATTGAGGGGGTGCCTTTACTGCTCGAGGAGTCCATTAGACAACGCCGGCCAGATGGCTGGAAGGGACCTGAAGGTAAGCTGCAGAAGTTTTGCCTTGTTTGAAGTAATAAATCTTATCGTAATGCCTTCTATCTTCTGTTCTTTAATTTCAATCATATTGACTGTGCTACTTAATTCTTATCACATCTTATCAGGGAGTAGCTTTAGATGCTGTGTCACGGTTCAAGAAAGTGATGGCAGGGGTGCCCGGTTTGGAACGCGCACTAGCTCGATTACATGCCAGCAGGTGAGTCCATACATTCTAATCGAAGTGTCGTTTAATCCTTTGGAGATTTTTTTACGATGAATTTCAATTGCTGTTTAGCATGTCAGTATGCAAGTATCTCTTTCCTCTTGCCTTCGCTTTAAAGAGAAGGTTCTGTATTTGAACCTTAATTTAGATGTTTGCTACGATACCAGACCTCGGGGGATTTTGTTGTAATTAGGATCTTTGACCCTGCAGCACTGGAGCAAGTGAAGGAAATGCAGCAATGAAAGGTGGTTATGTATGAGGATGTAGGAAAAAAGCAGGTGCTTCAATTTACAGCAGTCTTGCGGGGGTGCTACGAGCAGTTGACCATTTTGATTCATGCCTCTCAGAACTGACATCGACTCACTTGAGGGATCTACTTACATATGGTACGTAATCAAGCAGTATTGTTTGAACCACGATTGTGCAGTCTGTATATTCTTCTTATTAAAGACGGTATATTCTGCTAGCGATATTGAATCTATCATCCACTACATAATACAGACTTGATGTAACATATTTAATTCTGATTCGAGTAACATGCAAGACAAAAAATTAAGTAAATATCATGACTTGGCGGGGGTTTTAAGTGGGATTGATGTGGCAGTTGCTTGAATTGGAGATTTGACTGATTAATGAAACTTGGGCTTTCAATCAGGGAAGGGTATGCCAGATATGAAGGCGGTCATTGAGCATTTTGAGACGGCATTAGATTGGCCTGACTTAGCTGAAAACTCAGGGCGTATACTGCCTCGTGAAGGTGTAGATAGTGACTTTGATGCTGCATCTGCGGTAATCTCTGAAGTGGAGTCAGGGCAAGCTTGATGCTTACTTGGAAGAGCAGCGTGCGCACTTTGGCGATTCCCCAGACGTCGACTCCGTCCTGATATTCCTCATCATTTCCACTTTCAATTCTACCAGTTCCTTGTTCATTTTTGTCACATAAGTTGTTTTTAATTAGTGGTTCTCCTTGAACTTTAGTCCAGGTATGCTGTGCATTATGATTCTGTGGGTGACAGCTTCTCTGATTGCTTGGAACTTGTGAAAATGCAGATTGTTTATTTGACTGTAGGAAAAGAATCTTATCAGATGGAAGTCCCCGAGCGATTTCTTGCCAAGGTCCCTCGAGATTTTGATGTGCGTTCATCCCGGAAGGTTGTCCCTGCGCTGTACATACCTTTCTGTTTTACTATTTTCATGTGTCCTTGCTTCGTCAATGTTGTAAAAATACCTGCCATGTATTCGAGATGATTGTATAGCCTAGCCAGTAGAGTCTTTACAAGCAACAAAGTATCTGATGCAGTACATGAAGGTGGGACTAAATGCCTCTACAGCCGTACCTAGCGCTCAATGCTCGGAGTATTATGGCAGAGCTTCCGGAGGGTAGGTACTGGAGTCCAAAAATGCTGATGCTCATATCGGAATTCATGAGGAGCTCAAGTCTAACCAATTGACCTGAAATATATGGGAAATCAACAAGTAAGACCTATCAAAATATACAAACGAGCCAATGTGAGGGAGGATGGAGTAATGACCTGAAGGAGATCCAAGTGGCGAAGTGTCATGTCAGGCTTAAAAACTCTGAGATATAGATACGCTTCAAGGTTTCAGTTTTTTTCATATATCCTCATACATAGTTACTTGGAACAGTGGGAACAGTACATTGAACATTGTTCTATAAAATCTTACACAATGTCGTGTCAAAATATGGATCTCCTGTGTCACCAACAACCTCTACAGATCATGCACTATCACATCGTTCAATGTATCCATCAACTCCCTACCTACCTTCCACTCTCTGTGTTCTTTAATTAACCAACCGTCACAAGAAATAAGCAGTCACTACAGAATAACAAACTTCTATATAGAGTGGGTTACCTGCACAAGAGGACTACCATGCATTCACAAGCAGGACCAGCTGCTGCTGCATATATCTTAAGTCGGAAAGCAACCCAGCCCTCTCTAAGCTCCTCATCTGCAATGATACAAAATACCGTCTAAACTTAACTACAACCATCAACAATAATATACAACTGTGACACGTCAAAGGCTCTTTGTAAATATAGAGAAGGCACTTAACCCTCTAACGTCCCGATACAACACTATTTTCAAAGATTCATTATGAAATGTTTGACGCAAACAAAAAAATGGACTTTATGTAAAAAACAAAGGTGTACATGTCAATGTGATGATCACATCTGTACGGTTGGATTTTTATAATTTTTAATAATATTGTTTATTATTATAATTTTGCAAGGTTTTCTCTTTAGATTCAATCAAAAATCCCAAATTAGCACAATTTTAAAATAGAAATAAAAATGTCCTGAAATTAGAATAACACACACTACGAGATGGAATGGTTTCCATTTTTCCGTTCTACTTATTTAGGAAAATCATGTTAGGGTGTCACTTTATGAACTAAGAATGAAACTTGACATTGAGTTAAGTACCTTGCGGCCTGGCCAGCGATTGAGCCCAAGAGCTCTGCATATGTTCTTCAGTGTGGTCGGCGAGACGCGGAGCTCGTTTGCCGCGGTTTTTAGGGGGAAGCGGAAGTAGCTTGGCAAATTGGATTTCATGAAATGATCAATCCCAACTCTTTTAGCCGTGGTTGCTGTGAGGGTGGCGGTCGGGGGCGCCGCGCGGAAGGTCCCACTCAGCGCTTGCATGCGGCGCAAAATAGCTGCTCGTTTCACTGCGAAAACTTTGGCAACCTTGACTCGCGATGAGTTCGGCCGCCTGCCGCTGTTGCAATGCTGCTGTCGATGAAGTGAGCTTTCTCCTCCTGCAAACAAAATCAGCGCAAGCACCCGGTAAGCTACAGAATTCTTTGTAGAGCTCCCAGAAGACAGTATACGCTGTAATTTGTGACCACCCCCGAAAGGGAAGAGAAAAGAAGACAGCAGAAAAGATGCATGGGAACAAAAGGGAGAACCAACAAAGAGAGCAGCAGAGGTAGGGGTCTGAAACGAAGATTTCCAAAGGGTGGAGGCAAACTATATACTAAAAAGGTGAGATACTCTAGAGAAAAGCTGCGAAGGGAAATCAGAGCGCTGCAGTTGTGGAAGAGATTGAACTTCATTACATGTTCATCAGGAGACAGCACATGCACTTGTGAACACCACCGATAGAAAGGGAAGAAAATAGGAATACAGACGTGAGACTAAAGAGCCAAACACTAAAAACATGAGGTTCAATACAGCATTTAGTGTTTTGGCTCCTTGTCCCTCTAACAATCCAGAAACTGTGGAGCTTCATCATCGTCCCGAGAGAGCCAAACAACGAAATGCTCCGCACTCTTGATCGAAGCGAGCAATCACGATCACATCAGCTTTGTACAATCACCGGTTTTGAAAATGACAGTGAACAATCTGAGGAGCACATGGACTTGTGACCACCACCAATCGAAAGGCAAGGAGAAGGAATACTTACGGGACACTACTTTGCCCGACGCCGACTCCATGGTGACGAAGGCTGCAGCTGCCTAGCGTTGCAGCAAATCAATGAACTAGCCGGAATGAGTTCGCTAGCGCACAAACACAAGCTCTCACACTGAATCAAGGAAAACTTTAATCAATAGAGACAGCGATGAACGTGTAGTAAGATGAGCTCGCTTGCAGGGCCGCCTGATCGATGTTGTGGAGGTCCCGGTTGAACAGCCCGACTCCGCCCTTGATGTCAAGACCGACGTGTCCTCCAGTACCTGTGGAAGAACTGTGCGCAGATGGTAGAAGCTTTGAGAAGCGGCGCAGTACAAGAAGCTACTTGGGCTTGAAGCTTTGCAGGCAGAGAGAGAATGGGGGCCAGCAATACGTACGAGTGGTGGAGAGCGCTGTAGCTTGTCATCACAAGTTTCCTTCTAAATGGCCGTCATCACATCGCCATCGCGCTTGCACGGAGTGCATGAAAAACCGGGCGGGCGCGCTGCTTACAGACTAAAATCCTCCGGAGCCTCAGTCGCTCGCGCGTGTTGAATGCCGGGAACTCCACTTCGCTGCGCTGCTCCGGAAGGTTGTCTCACTGGCCGGGGCGCGCACTTGGAGCTCCCGAGGACGTACTGACGAAGCCCCACAACACCGAAAGAATGTGCACTTGGAGCTCCCGAGGCCCTGAGTGTGCACATACACGAACCTCACTGCTGCAACTCAGCACGTACAGTTAGTCGCCTCCTTTCAGTGTTCCTTTGGAGTTTCCTGAAACTCACCAAATGAATGCATCCTCTCCTGGCATGACCGGGTGACTGGTGCCCGAAACTAAGCCTGTACCGTAACTTACACCAGTCGGAAACTCGTTCGCCACTGGACCTTGTTATTCATTACTCTTATTAGTCCCTAAAGGACCAAGGATTCACGCTTCTAACCCTTAAGGTCGAGACACCTAAAACCGATAACTTAAGCTACCTACACTATTTCTGGACCAGCTATCAATAGGGTGATATTTTTCCCGGGTTGGAAGTTAGTTTTTGCGGAGAATGCAAATTTTTCCATGAATTATTTCCCAATATTGAAATTTGTACAATTTTTCAAAGTGAAAAGTACTTCAGAACCCATAACCGATATGTACAAATGAGGTACATCTGTTCTTTCACAATCTAGAAATTAGAATATATCGGTTTTTGGTCACCTGTCGGTTATGGGTGTCTCGACCTTAGTTTAAGGTCCCGATTCAACGCTGTTTTCAAAGATTCATTATAAAATGTTTGATAAAAGACTAAAATGGAGTTGATGTACAACGCAAAGTTATAGATGTCAATGTGAAGATAACATCTATACGGTTGGATTCGTAATATTTTTTATTAATATTTTTTGATTAATTTGCAAGGTTTTCTCTTGAAATTCAATTTTAAATCCAAAATTAACATTAAATTTTAAAAAAAATATTGTAATGAAATTGGAATAACATACACTACAAGATGGTATGGTTTTCACTATTTGATTCTTTTTATCATGGAAAATCATGTTTAAGGTCTCACTTTTTGAACTAAGAATGAAACTTGACATAAATCACTTTTACTATTTTTCAAAAACTCTCAATGAATATCTTAACTTGAAGATCCGTACCGTACAAATGGTAATCAACTAGCACAAGAATTTTTTAAAAATTGAATGGATGAAAAACATCCCCATGCGTGGTGAAGGGTCGCATCCTGAAATCATCCATCGTCCAGGCGCGTCCAAGGGTTAAAATGACAAGTTGAATCGATTGTCTTGGGAAAATTATAATGTGAATGGGACCAAATTTTATATCACTGGAATTAGTGCAGATTATTACACATGTTGATTAATTTCATTTTTATAAATTATCAAAAAAAATCTATATAAAACCTACTCAAAATTACTGAAAAAAACAGGAGCCACCTAATGGCCTTATGGTCCTTTAGGGGTTAACAATTTTTCCTAAATTATTCATACTTTTTCAGTCACCTTGTAATTACTCTGACTATTTCATGAGAGAAAATTTGGTAATAAAAGCTCATAGAATTCGTCTTAATGTAATAAAATTCAAGTTTCTTTTGTGATTCAATCGCAAATAGAATTTTGACAATTTTTGCATGAAAATTCTTGTCATGGGTTGAAATGCAAGATGGCTCTAAGTATAGTGATTTTGGATAATCTTTGGTTGTTAAATTCTACAATGAGTTTATTTTTGAAAAAGCACTTTTGATTCTGTTTTAAACTAAGATCTTGGATTTTTTTGGTGCAACTATGTGGCATGAAATGAGGCATAAATGTTTCACAAATCATCTCCTTTTCTATTAATCGGATCGCACATGCATCAAGCTATCTTTCCATAATGAAAAAAAAAATTCATGTTGGCCATGAAAGCAAAATTTGACTCCCTATATGAAGTAGAACATGAAGCTTTAGGGAGTTAGGGGGTAATCGTTTGACGCACATGCGTCCATGTAATGAATGACGAACAGATTGCAACTTTTTTCAACACTTCGTTCTGTACAGTTTTCATCCATTCAAATTTCTTTTGGATTATGTGCTTGTTGACTATTGTTTGTATGGCATGGATCTTCAAAATTAGATATTGTGATATTTTTAAACTAAATTTTTCTTTTAAATCAAACTTCATTCGTAGTTCAAAAAGTGAGGCTTAAAACATGATTTTCCAAAATAAGTAGTATAAAAATCACACCATGTTGTAGTGCATGTTATTCCAAATATTATTATTAATTATCAAAACTAGTGTTTTGTTAATTTTTAATTTTAAATTGAATTTCAAAAGAAAAGCATGAAAACTAAATTACAATTTATCTTAGTTTTGTGCATCAACTTCATTTTTTCCATTCAAGAAACATTTTATAATATATTTTCAAAATGAGTGTTGACTCAAGACCTTGATATGCACGTTAAGTCCTAAAAAACTAAGCATTCTAACTAGGACATTTAGAGAACCAGGCAAGTTCCGGTAAACACATTTTTAATTGAATTTTCAAAGAAATTTAATAGTGGATTTCCTAAGCCACAAAAATGGAGATTCTTTTAAATTCCAGCACCGCATGTGTAAGTTATAAGTGGAAATGGTTTTTTTTTGGGGAGAAAGGGCAAGAAGGCAATAGTGGAACAAGGTTGGATAACCTATTACCACCAACTTAAGCAATTTGGCCTATTTTTGGCAGTGCTAAATTCCCAAAAAAAATATGACTGCATTCGAAATAGGTTTTCATGAGGATTGCAAAAATTTACAATATCTAATTCGCATTTGTCAATTTTAGACAAAATTCCAAAGTGGAAAGTAACCTTTTACCCATACATCACATACCAATCTCCTAAGTTCACACTTTGTTGTTCCTAGATCCACTCATGAGCTAACTCAAAACCACCAGCTACTTCTTCGCAATTCTTGGCATGCCATTGGTCTACTTGATTAGTAAAATTGGTGGTTTTGGGTCTCAATTGTGGTGGCTCCAAGAAAGTTGTACATGTCATAATTGGAGGAGGTCGTGGCAATAGGTTATCCAACCCTAGTTGAGTTTTAGAAGAAGCCAACAAGTTGGGCAGAGTGTGGAAAATTGAGTCGCCTGTGAGGACAAAAGACCACCTCCTTTTCCACACTCATTAAAAACTTAAATAATTTTATTTTTATAAATACAAATTAAAGATTCAAAATTTAGAAAATGCTATTTTTATAATTAAAATTTACTATTTTTAAATTTATAAAAAATTAGATTTATTGAAAATAAAATTAAATAAATAAACAAATTCTCCAATGAAAGATTGCCACGTAGCAGTCCACCTTGAGAGTTAGTGGGTTGATGAAAATTGGAATGGGTTGGCTGAGGTGGCACTTCCATTCTCTTCCTCAATCCTTTATTTCCGCCCCTAACCTCTAAAGTTCTTAAGAAATATTCTATATGTCCTCCAAAACTTGGGTATTTAGTTTTTTTTTTTTTAAATTTATCATTCTATAGAGGATGGAATGTACTAAATTTTCACCGCTCAGATTCATATCTTATATAACAAATGTCAAAAATGTTGCAATTTCAAAAAAAAAAGTCGTTTTAACTTTTAAACCCTCAACAAGTGCAGGGTGTTCTTCAACATCCTAAACAACTGAGGCAGGTTTTGGTAGTGAGGTTTTTTTGAGGTAGCCATAGTCAAACGCATCTGGAATTTTCCGGCATCTGTTCTTTTGGGGTGATTTTTTCATCAAATGCACTTATCTTGCGATTTGTGTGATCAAAATCAACACAATTTGTTGATTATGTTTTTTCAAATAGTTTGAAACAAGATTTTACAGGTAAGAAGAAAAAAATGACATTGTTCTAAAGTACTTGCATGAGGGAGTGAAAATGGCACTATTGCAGTAGTTTTGGAGGAAAAACGCTTTGGTCTTCTAGGGGTCAAAGGATTAAGCGCTTCAGCTTGAGCGACTCTCAATTCCTTGAACTTTAGCTTGAGAAACCACCAATAAGATTTAAGATCCTTATAAATGGTCTATTGTCACTTCAATCATTCTTTGTAACTCAATATATTAATATTAAACTAATTTTGAACCATTTATCACCTATTGTTTGAGATTTTATTTGGAGTGTATTTGGAATAATATATGTATAAATATCCCGGGGAGGTCACTGTCAAAATTTTATTAAACCACGTGAGAAAAAATATAGGGTGCATTTAATTCATGGAAGCAAAAATTTATACAAATTTTAGAAATACCATAGCCTCAATGAAATGGCCTATATAGTATTATATCTAAAGTAGGGTAGGTGAAAATTATAGGTAGTATTCTATTTTTATTAATAAAGTAGGGTCTCAAATATTTAGAGGAATGAAGAATTTATGTGAGTTCTAATGAAAATCCTTGGATTGAATGAGAACTGCGTCAATTGACTAAAAATCGTCGAACTTAGCCAATAGTTAGGAATGAACCACAAATGAAGCCGTTTGATTATTTGGCTTCATGGGAAAGTGTCCTCATGATGAATTTTAGCATTAGGTGACCAATGAGATTCACGAGGCTAGGGAGGGGTGGTAGTGCCGCTTGTTTCCTCTCACAACATGCATTTCTCACTTAAACTCTACGATCGAACATTTTAGGCACTAAGCACAATCATTATTCCTTAAAAGTTACGTTCATGTATTATTGTCGTTTTGTAATGTTCAATTAAATTCAATTACTGCTGAAATTCCAGGATTTTGATAAATGGTCCATTTTATAATAAAATAGGGTCTATAAAATAACATAGTGGTGGAAATTATATATACCTATAGGGTCTTGAAAAATACCTCAAAGTACCATTTTATCTACTAATAGGGTGCAAATTATTTAAGAAATTTAGATAAATAGCCCACCTCTAATTGACCCCCGACTGCACATGGTTTACAAAAGTATGTAGTATGTAACCTCCCCGTGATAAATATATATATATATAATTATTGAAAAGTGATGGAATCAGCTAAAACAAATACTAAACTTCTATTTTATATATGTATATATGTATTTGGAAAATAATTCATTCATTCATTCATAAGACATGATTCCAACTAGTTTAAATAACTTTTGCATATGGTGTTCTTAATTGTTTCTTGAAAGGTTCGCTTTCATCGACTAAAGTGAACAAAAAAGTAGGACATGGCTTATTTTTTAAATAATAATACGTGAAAAAAAAGAAATTTAACCCTTTGAAGCGCTTGCGTTCATATTATGGATGAAAAATAGATTGCAACCTTTCTCTTCACTACATCATGTACTATTTTTCATCCATCCAAATTTTTATTGGATCTTGTGCCAATTGACTATAATTTCTACGGAGTCGATCCTCAAAATAAGATATTGCGGTTTTTTTACATTACAAATTTGGTTTATGTCAAATTTGATTATTAGTTCAAAAAGTGAAAACTTAAACATGATTTTCCAAAGTAAGTAGAATCAAACAATCAAAATCATACCATCTTGTAGTGCATGTTATTCCAAATTCATTACAAAAATTTATTTATTTATTTAACTTTGAGATTTTGAATTGAATTTTTTTTTAAAGCTTGAAAATGCAAATATAATTTATTAATAAAAATATGATAAATCCAATTGTACAGATGTGATCTTCACATTGATATTTACAACTTAGCTTTGTACATCAACTCCAATTTTTTTATTCATCAAACATTTCATAACGCATCTTCAAAATCAGTGTTGAATTAGGACGTTAAAGGGTTCAACTTACATTCATTACACATCAACACACATTTCATTGAAATTGGACTAACGGGCTCGAAAAGTTATGGGGAGTGCTTCCCTTCTCAACTGAGATAGGTCTCCAATTTTTCTATAATTCTCTTGTTTGTAGAATTAGAGCATTATAGAAAAATTGGGGACCTATCTCAATTGAGAAAGAGTGCAGTCTCCATCACTTTTCTAGTTTTGTAGTTTAGTTTCAATGAAATGCGCTCTCCGCTTGCTTGGGATGATTTTATATGTTTTTGAAAGGTATTCCTTACATTGACAAGTGGGAGAATTAACTTTGATTACAAGAGAATCAAAGAAAATTTGGCCCTAAAGAATAGTGAATAGCAAAAACAATTGCTAAGTGGAGACATGTCTTCTTTTCCCACATAGCACAAATAGTTAATCTTTTGCTTTATATTGTGATTTTTTTTGCTTACATGTAAATAACAAATAATATGACAATGCTTTTAGAACATTGAGATCTAAAGTCTAAGCATAATTCTTTTAATGATATGAATTAACTTTGTTCGAGATACATTTATTTCTTTTTGAAAATTACCTCTTCCATTAGGTGAGGATGTGAATTAAGTTTGTTGAAGGTGCTAAATTTGGGTTTTTGGAAAAGAACTCGAAGCATTAATTACATGTATATACACTTTTGTTTTTCAATGAGCTTTGTGGCAACATATAATTTGTTTTATACTCCCATTTTGTTTTGAGCCTTAAGTGTTATGTTTAGTGGCATTTTGTAGCACATGAAAAGGTTGTAATTGGTTATAATTTTGAAAATCTTCATTTACATTGTGATGAGAATATGGGTGGATGGAAAGTTTGGACTTCACATCTGTGGTCTTGGAAAAATCATAACACTCTGGGGTCAAATCCACTCGAAGAAGTACAGTTAGTGGGAAGGAGTACAGTCAGTGGGTAGAAGATCAGTCAATGGGAACACTATCGTGTGGAAACATAATGAGAAAAATGTCACCAGTCACCTTAGTCATGTAGTCACCAAAGCAATGGATTGCACTAATTGCAAGTCAGGCTGGGACTTTATGCACGACATTCAACGGATGAAAAGGTCAAGATGTAAGATGAAAAAGACAAGATGTATAAAGGGTTTTGCGAAAGGCCAATATATTGGATGAAAAGATAGGGTGTATAAAAAACAACGATTTGTCATCATGTTTTTCAAATAAAAATATTAAAATTATGGATAAAAAAGTCATTTCATTCAGTTGCATGCAGTTTTGTAGCCTAAATTTAGATGACTCGAAAATAAAAATAAAAACCTTGCCACAAGTGGTGGCCATACTAGATACAACATTGAATTAAATGCCTTATACAATAATAATAATAATAATAATAATAATAATAATAATAATAATAATAAGCACGGGTAATTGTAGTACAAGCCTAATCATTCCTTGGCTTAAATATGAAGTACAAATATTCCTCTTACTCACATTGGCATGTCATAAACAATGCAATACATGAATGGTGAACAAACGAGAATTTGAACAATGTTTATTTGGAAAGACCTTGAATAATATTGTGCCATTTAGTTAATGGACTTTAGCATTTGATAATAGAGATTATACTTTAGGTTAATTGGATTACAAAGAATCTCAACGTCTACAATGGAGAGATTTAAAAAAAAAAAAAGTCTTGTATAGAAGAGGTTGCAAGGTTATGAGAGAATTGCTGGAGCCAAGACCTTGTAAGTCTTGAAAAAAGACATTTCCAAGAATGACTCATAATATTTTGAATGCTAAAAAACACTCATTTCTAAAAGAGAGAAATTTGTGTTTTTGGAAAAGAACTCTTAGCATTGATTACATGTATATCCACCTTTGTTTTTCAATGGGCTTTGTGGCAACATATAATTTGTAATATACTCCCATTTTGTTTTGGGCCTCAAGTGTTATGTTTAGTGGCATTTTGTAGCACATGAAAAGGTTGTAATTGGTTATACTTTTGAAGTTCTTCATTTACATTGTGATGAGAATATGGGTGGATGGACAATTTGGTCTTCACATCTGTGGTCTTGGAAAAATCATAACATTGTGGGGTCAAATCCACTAGAAGAAGTACAATTAGTGGGAACAATACCATGTGGGAACATAATGATAAAAAATGTCACCTCTGTCATGTAGTCACCAAGGCAATGAATTGCACTAATTGCTAGTCAGGCTCGGACTTTATGTACGACATTCAACGAAAGAAAAGGCCAAGATGTAAGATGAGAAAGACAAGTTGTATAAAGGGTTTTGCGAAAGGCCAATATATTAGATGAAAAGATAGGGTGTATAAAAAACATTGATTTGTCACCATGTTTTTCAAATAAAAATATTAAAATTAAGGATAAAAAAAGTCATCTCATTCACTTGCATGTAGTTTTGAAGCCTAAATTCTGCCCGAAAGTAAAACTCTGAACAGCTCGGCTTCGCCCTTCATCGTTAACACCGACGTGTCCTTGAGAGTGGAAGAGCTGCAAATAGTAGAAGCTTTGAGAAGCGCCCTCCTTCAGGATTGCAGTACAAGAAGGTTCTTAGGCTGTAAGCTTTGCAAGTACTGAGAGAATGGGGCGATACGTACGAGTGGTGAAGAGCGTTGAGGGGTTGTAGCTTGTCATCACAGGTTTCTTTCTCCGACCGGGTTGATTAACTCATCACATCGCCATCGCGCACAATCGGAGTGCATGAAAAACCGGGCGGGCTACTTACAAATGTCCTCCGGAGCCTCGCGCGTACGTGTTGAATGGGAACTCCGACCACTTCGATGCGTTGCTTGTACGAGGACCGGAAGGTTTCTAGGGACACTTGGAGCTCCCGAGGACTAACGAAGCCCTTGTGCAGCACTTGCACCGCATAGCCCCACGACACCAAAACCAACCACTGCAGGCTCTCCACGTAGCAGCTGATGCATTGTTGCACTACTAACACTGCTGGCTTCCACCTCCGCTGCTTTGAGCAGACTGATGCTTCAGTGCACTCACTCGCAAGTAGTTTGTCCTCGCGGCGTTTGGAACAATGGGCTTGATTAACAAAAAGGAGAGCTCTGAACGTTACTTAGCCCCTCAAAAAAATTTGTAATCACTCTGACTATTACATGAGAGAAAATTTGGAAAAGCTCATAGAATTCACAGCAATTCTATTGATATCTTGTTAACGTGCTTCCGACAATAGAATTCATAGCAATTCTATTGATGTCTTGTTAACGTGCTTCTGACAATAGAATTCACAGCAATTCTATTGATGTCTTGTTAACGTGCTTCCGACAATAGAATTCATAGCAATTCTATTGATGTCTTGTTAACGTGCTTCTGACAATAGAATTCATAGCAATTCTATTGATGTCTTGTTAACGTGCTTCTGACAATAGAATTCACAGCAATTCTATTGATGTCTTGTTAACGTGCTTCCGACAATAGAATTCATAGCAATTCTATTGATGTCTTGTTAACGTGCTTCTGACAATAGAATTCACAGCAATTCTATTGATGTCTTGTTAACGTGCTTCTGACGAGAGAATTCACGACAATTCTATTGATGTCTTGTTAACGTGCATTTGAAAATAGAATTCACAACAATTCTATTGATGTCTTGTTAACGTGCTTCTGACAATACAATTCACAACAATTCTACGGATGTGATGTTAACGTGCTTCTGACAACAATTCTATTGATGTCTAAGTCTTCATACTTAAGAAAGGAGTACTACACCACCTTGTCAAATCTCACTATATATTTACTAGCTTGTCCTTGTTCACGTTATTGTTTGATAAGGGTCTTCGTCTTCAACCACATTGTACGTCCGTGGTTGAATCCACATAAATCTTTACCACATAACATGCAAAAAGGAGTACTGGAACTTTTTTAAATGACTACAAAGTGGGTGTAAGTTACATTTAAATTTTCCAAAAACATTGGTTACATAAATAGAACATTCATTTCTGATAACCACTCAATACCAATGCCATTTACTTCAGTGCCCTTCAAATGGGTTTTGGGGCTTTAAAACTAGCTATGGAAAAATTGCCTTTTAAAACATTATCCTATACTAATGGTGGTCCCGTCACTTGAAGGGCTTGAATTATAACGCACGTCATTCACTGTTCATCAACACGTGTCATCTGAAGTCCGTCATTACTCATTTACAATTTTCCACTAACAAATGAGTCTGAGTCTCTGACTTGCTGCAATCATGCCAGTTGTCTACAACTCATTAAAATGCGATTCTAACAAATAATACCAAAATTTTAATTCTAAAATTATTAAATGGATTTTTTCTGATTTTTTCTAGTTAATTGCTTATATATTTAATGAATGAATATCTAAAATAATTTTTAGAAAATTTTGCTATATTGATGAATTTCAAACATAACGGTTTTCATTTCCTTTGTTGGAATTAACTTCATCAAAATTATGGAAGTCACATTTTATAGTACATCTTAGTTTTGTTGAATACCCCTTAACCTTCTATAGGTTAACTGTGTTCCTTGTATGCCAAAAAAAAATTATTATAGCTCCATTCATCCAATTTTATTTAATTTTGTGAAGGTTATGAGGACTTTAATCTCCTTTGAGACACTTTGTTAAAAAATAAACAAAAATTTAAAGTATCTTAAAGTTTCATTATCCAAATGTCTTTTCTAAAAAAACTTGATTTGCATTTCGAAAGGTTGTGTTAGAGCTATTGTCATAAGTCATAACCTAAAATGACACTAACAACATGTATTGGAAAATCTTTCCGAAAAAAAAAAAAAGGTACGTGGGCCATTTTGTCTACATACTTGTGCAAGTTCTATTTCTTCTTTTCAAGTCTTTATGCAATAGCTATGGCCCAAAGAAGCATGTATCCTATGTATTTTTCATCTTTTCTTGCCATATTTTCTTACATCCCATTCAATAGTAGGTTGACTGCGCGCTTTGAACAAAATGATGCATCAGTGCACCCACAGACTTGCGAGTAGTAAATTCGTCCTCGCGGTGCGCACTCGGAAAGATGATTCATTTCGGCTCGATATTACCAGAAATCTCGTGTTGCAATACAACACAAAACTAAATAAACATAATTAAGAAACATGGACTCCATTGTAAAGAATGTTGATTGAAAGAAATTGAAAAATTTGAATATAGATGAAAATAGTCTTACAAAACAGGGAAATGGATGAAAATGATATATGATGAGATATTGGATGATAAGTGATAGATGGAAGACTTGGATGAAAACGTGACGAATTTCGTGACATAGGTGTTAACATTGTGCATTTAATATAATAGATTACATGGGAGAAAAAATAATTTGGAAAAGCTCATCGAATTCGTCTTAAGCCTTAAAGGTTAATAGGGGACGATATGTACAATCACCTATCCTATTTTTAACATACAGAAAATGTACTAAAATTTAGCAAGACATATACCTTTGGATTGAATATTCTTCAACTAACATCTTTCATTTGAGGGTTAATAGGGGACGATATGTACGATCACCTATCTTATTTTCAACATACAGAAAATGTACTAAAATTTAGCAAGACATATACCTTTGGATTGAATATTCTTCAACTAACATCTTTCATTTGGAGGTCCTTTCAATACTTCATCCTTATCATACTCAAATACAACACTATATACGTAGAATACATGACTATTTTGCATCTTCTAAGGCATGTAGTAGGTGCAATAATAATCTTAAATAAATTCTCATGTGTCGATGGATTGGGCTCAGTACAAGTACAAACATAATGAATTGGATGGAAATCGTTCACACAAAAGTTGAATTGAATAGTCAAATTCAGTCATTGACCAGTTTTTGGTCTTCCGAGCAGTTAAACATGTAGTAGGTGCAATAATGATCTAAATTAAATTGTCATGCGTCAAAGGATTGGGCTCAGTACAAGTACAAATATAATGAATTGGATGGAAATCGTCCACAGAGCACTTGGAATTGACTAGTCAAATTCAGTCATTGACCAGTGTTTGGTCTTGCCGGCATTTAGGGGTTAATGTGCATAATCAAATTCAAGTTTCTTTTGTGATTCAATTACAAATAGAAATTTGACAATTTCTGCATAAAAACTGGGGTTAAAATGTAACATGGCTCTAAGTGTAGTGATTTTTGGATATTTTTTGGTTGTTAAATTCTATAATGAGTTTATTTTTGAAAAAGCACTTTTGATTCCGTTTTGAACTAAGATCTTAGATCTTTTTTGGTGCAATAATGTAGCATGAAATGAGGCATAAATGTTTCACAAATCATCTCCTTTCTAATTGCATCACACATGCATGAAGCTATCTTTCCATTTTGGCAAACAATTTATGTTGGACATGAAAGCAAAATTTGACTTTGTATATGAAGTAGAACATCAAGGTTTAGGGAGTTAGGAGTTAATCGTTTGATGCACATGCGTCCATACAATGAATGACGAACAGATTGCAACTTTTCTAAACGCTTTGTTCTATACAGCTTTCATTCATACAAATTTATTTTGGTTTTTGTACTAGTTGACTATCATTTGTATCGTATGGTTCTTCAAAATTAGATATTGTGATATTCTTAAACTGACAAAAAAAAATCATGTCGAACTTCATTTGTAGTTCAAAAAGTGAGGCTTTAAACATGATTTTCCAATATAAGTAGTATAAAAACCATACCATGTTGTAGTGCATGTTATTCGAAATATAATTATTAAATATCAAAATTAGTGTTTTGTTAATTTGGTATTTTAAATTGAATTTCAAAAGAAAATCTTGAAAATTGAATTACAATTTATCTTAGTTTTGTGCATCAACTTCATTTTTGCCACTCATGAAACATTTTATAATATATTTTCAAAATCAATGTTGACTATAGGCCTTGATCTGCACGTTAAGTACTGAACAACTAAGCGTCCTAACTAGGACATTTTGAGAACCGGGCACGTTCCGGTGAACACATTTTTAATCAAATTTTCAAGGAAATTTAATAGTGGATTTCCCAATGTGACACAAAAAATGAAGACTTTTTTTTTTTTTTTTGAATTCCAACACCGCATGTGGAAGTTATGTGTAGAAATGGTTTTTATTCGGGAGAAAGGGCACAAGGCAATAGTGCAATAGTTGAGTTTTAGAAGAAGGCAACAAGTTGGGCAGAGTTTGGAAAATGGAGTCGCCTGTGAGGACAAAAGACCACCTCATTTTCCACTCATTAAAAAGTTAAATATTTTTATTTTTATAAATAAAAATTTAAAATTTAAAATTTAGAAAATATTATTTTTATAATTAAAATGAATTATTTTTAAATTTATAAAAAATTATATTTATCAAAAATAAAATAAAATAAAATAACAAATTCTCCAATGAAAGATTGCAACGCTGTACAGTCTACCTTGAGAGTTAGTGGGGTGCTGGACATTGGAATGGGTTGGCCGAGGTGGCACTTCGGTTCTCTTCCTCAACCCTTTATTTCCCACCCTAACCTCCAAAATTCTTAAGAAATATTCTATATGTCCTCCAAAACTTGGGGATTTAGTTTTTTATTTTTAAATTTGTCATTCTATAGAGGATGGAATGTACTAAATTTTCACCGTTCAAATTCATGTTTTAAATAACAAAAGTCAAAAATATTGCAATTCCAAAAACAAAGAATCATTCTAAACTCTTAAACCCTCAACAAGTGCAGGGTGTTCTTCAACATCTTAAACATCTCCAAACGCAATGAAAATTGGTACACAACTAAGTTATATTATAAGGAATGTGAAAATGAAGTGCGGTAGGTTTTGGTAGTGAGGATTTTTTGAGGTAGCCACAGTCAAACGCATCTCATATTTTCAGGCATGTGTTCTTTTGGAGTGATTTTTCCATCAAATGCACTAATCTTGCAATCTGTGTGATCGAAATCAACAGAAATTGTTGAGTATGTTTTTCAAATAGTTTGAAACAAGATCTTATAGGTAGGAAGAAAAAAATGAAATTGTTCTAAAATACTTGCATGAGGGAGTGAAAATGGCACTATTTGAGTAGTTTTGGAGGAAAAACGCTCCGGTCTTCTAAAGATTAAAGGGTTAAGCGATTCAGCCTGAACAACTCTCAATTCCTTGAACTTTAGCTAGAGAAACCACCAATAAGATTTAAGTTCCTTATAAGTGGTCTTTTGTCACTTCATTCGTTCTTTGTAACTCAATTTATTTTTATTAAACTAGTTTTGCACCATTTATCATCTAAGTGTCCAAAGAGTGTTGTAGAGCCATGTTTGTTCAAAAGAGTCCCATGGGATTTTTATGAAGGAATAATTTAGAAAGAAAATAGTTTATCTCAACCAAATCAAGCGAGGATTGGTACGTTGGAAAGCTACTGAAAAAAATGTGGTATGAAATAAGGCATAAATGTTTCACAAATCATCTCCTTTCTAATTGGATTACAAATGCATGAAGCTATCTTTCCATAGATTTTTTGGAAAAAGTGCATGTCGGACATGAAAGCAAAATTCAACTTTGTACATGAGGTAGAACATGAGGGTTTAGCAGTAGAGAGTTAATTCCTAAACATCTGAAAGTGCTTTTGTGGCTAGTAAATTCCAATGTATTTTTCTAGTATTTGAAATGGATCCAGACCTTTTAGAGATTCGGGTTTAATACAAAAGCTGAAATTTATATTGACAATGCGGTTCTAGTCAGCTATTAAGATTTCAATTTAGAGCTTCTTGTTAGTAGCAAATGCCAATTATACAGCCACGTATCTACAATCCCCGTAGGACGTTTAGGGGTTAGCCATTTGATACGTTTGTGTCCTTATAATCTCAACACTTCATTCTATGAAATTTTCATTCATTCAAATTTCTTTTGGATTTTGTGCTAGTTGAATGTCATTTGTATGGTGTAGATTTTCAAAATTAGATATTGTGATATTTTTAAACTAACAAATTCTTTTTATGTCAAACTTCATTTGTAGTTCAAAAAGTAAGGCTTTAAACATGATTTTCCAAAATAAGTAGTAGGGATTATAGGAAATCATACCATGGTATAGTGTATGTTATTCCAAATTCATCACAATGATTTTCAACTTTGTTATGTTAATTTGGGATTTTTAATTGAATTTCAAAAGAAAATCTTGAAAATTGAATAACAATTTATCTTTGCTTTGTACTGTACATCAACTTCATTTTTGTTGTTCATCAAATAATTTATAATATTTTCTTCAAATTAGTGTTTAATCAAAACCTTGATTTGTACGTTAAAGGGTTCACTGCTTCAAGTTAACTCCTAACCGCCCAACCATGCATATTTGGCTTGATGTACAGATTTCATCCAGAGTTTCTCATCCATCATGCACTTTCTGTAGTGTGATTTTTTTACTGAAACTTTTACGGGAAGTTAGTTTTATGTATGTGTGATCCGATCGAAAAGGAAACAATTTGTTAAAAAGTTATGCCTCTATTGGTGTTGCGGTGTTTCACCCAAAAATTTGAAGAATAAAGTCTAAAAGTGTTCTTGAAAAAATAAACTCATAAAATCAAGCATCCAAAAAATCTCCAAAAATCACTACACCTACAGTACTACATTGTAAGCCATCACAACAAATTTCATCCTCATATTAGCAATATCTTATTCGTAATTGAATTACAAAATAATATTTTATTTTATGTTTCAAAATTTATAGAAAAATATTAGTGATAGAAATCAAAGATCTATCCGTATAGATTGAATCTAAAATTCAAAATGTATAACTTTTGTTCATTTATCCAGTTTCAAATATTCATGTTAGTTGCATTTTATAATGCATCTTTGCAAAACTGCCCAAACTGGACATACTTAGGTGAGGACGTTTAGGAGTTAAGTGACTCTCTTTTCTTTAAGGTTTAGCTTGAGAATCTACTACGAGGATTTTGGTTTTATATAACTGGTCTTTTTTCACTTAAATGGATCTTTGTATCTCAATTTTTATTAAAATAAATTGTTTTGAACCATTTATCTTGTAAGTGTGCCAAGAGCGCCGTGGAGCTATGTTTGGTTGTTTTCCAAACCATCGTTGATTTTCATATAATTCCTAATTTCAAAAGAAAACGGTGCCAACTATGATAAGAGGTGTGGAAGCTATCTTCTACTCTCTAGTTCAATTTATATTTGTACCAAAATTAAAATTGTCAAAACTGCTTTTTTTACCGTACTTTAAAGCGCAAGACCCTAAAATTCCAATATGCAGCGCAAAAACAACTTTTTCAATCGAATTACATTTTACCTAAGTTTGGGAAGCATGCCACCTACACATTGTTATTCAACACTATTATTTATAATTTTTCCTAAAATATTCGTCATTTTTTAGTGATTTTTGTAATAACTTTGACTATTACATGAGAAGAAATTTGGAAAATCTCATAGAATTTATCTTAACCCTTAAACACCAAGGTAAGCCCCATGGGCTTAGTAAAAAGAGAATAATGAAGAAAAAATTTGATTTTCTCAACCAAACGAAACGAGACTTGTTGCGTTGGAAAGCTATTAAAAAAGCAATCTAGATTCCAAATTTTCGCCTCATTTGAGAGATTGTGGAATCGCTGGTAAGCAATCAAAGTTATCAAATTGAACAAGTTTTGAGGTTGGGGCAGCTGAAGTTCAGCAGTGCCGCAGTGCTACAGTGCTAGCCCGCAGTGCACAGCAGAGCCGTTTTTGCAAATAAATAAATAATAAATAAATAAAATAATAAAATAAAATAATTTTTTTTCCCAAAAAATTTAGATGCCTTCCAGGCTGCCCCGTTCAGACCCTCTTGACGTTTAAGGGTTAATGAAAATAATTAGAAAGAAATCAATGTTTATTGGTCTAACAATAAATTGTATAAACATGTACTAAAAATATATAACATGTATTAAAATGTGAAAAATTGATGAAGTTTGACCCTTTTGCTATGGGAGCACAATATAATCACAATTAGAAATTAAGTTTACGTGACAATGACACGGTAGTCCTATAGTAAATTCATGGAATACAAATTTCATTTCTTCATTACTTAAAAGAATGAATCTATCTAAAGATTCTCTTTTGATCTAGTTCTCAAAAGGGTGTTCCAATCCATTGTTCTATTATGCTATGTTGCTTTTCAAGCTCTTTCATTTATTTTCCAAGGTATCCCTTTTCTTTTTGGGTTCTTCATTTGCTTTATGAATTGATCTTCAGTTGCAATGGTGGCCTATTATTTTATATTGGAAAGAAAATGAAGAAATCAAATGTGGCATAAGGCTCTAAAAATGTTTCCACCCTAAATTGTGTGTACATTGAAGAATTGTATGTTCTTTTTCTTTTGTTAAACAATGCTTTTAAAAGGGGTCAAAATATAGAATTCCTCTTCACCTTCACACACATAATTTATTTTAGTTTTCTTTTTTAAACAATGAAAGTTTTATTCTATGGTATAATGGTTAAAAAACGTCTCATTCCACCTCTTACACAAGTTGTTGATAATTAAATAAAAAATCAATTAATTACAAAAAGCCATCCTAGAATTGAAGTCGTTCTTGCGCATCTCCAACCTAGTCTTCATACCAAAGAAAGAAGTATTACACCAATTCTTGTCAAACTTGCCTACATATTTACTAGCTTGTCCTTGTCTAGGTTACTGTTTGATAAGAGTCATCTCCAACCTACTTAGTCTTCTGACTTAAGAAAGAAGTACTACACTCCCTTGTCAAATCTGACTATATATTTACTAGCTTGTCCTTGTTTGCGTTGCTGTTAAATAAGAGTCTTTGTCTTCAACCACGTTGTATGTCTGTGGTTGAATCCACTTAAATCTTTACCACCTAACATGCAATAAGGAGTAATGGAACTTTTTTTAAATGACTACAGAGTAGGTGTAAGTTACACTTAAAGTTTCCAAAAACATTGGTTACAATAATAGAACATTCATTTCTGATAACCACTCAATACTAATGCCATATACTTGCATCTTATATCCTTATGCATTATCTTTACTATTTCTGCCACTTGGATTTTTCAAACCAACATTCTATGTATAATTCATCACATAAGAAACCATCAAGGTCCATTTACACTCATTCATGATAAGCTCATGATATAATGATTTTTCAAACCTACACAACATGCATGACTCATCATATTGTAAATCATTAAGGCCCATTAATACTCATTCACAATAAAGCAATGCAAGATAAGAGGTTTTGGAACTAAATGGTTTGAAATGCTTGGAGTAGGTGTAGAAAAATGTAGTGTGGATGCTTAAAGGTTAAAAAACAAATGACCACTTATAATGGACCAATATCAAAATGGTGAACCTTATCTTAGCTAGTACATGATAGGATGGCGGGTGGAAGTATGCTAGACCCCCTATACTTGTGGCAAAATTCTTGATGTAGTAGAAGTACGAATTAGGAGTTACTTGTACACATCCAAGTTAAACGGTTTCTATTTTTGGCTTGGGATTTTGGATTGAGTGAGTCATTATGGATGATCTGAATCCACCAATGGAACGCACTGCACGTGGCAGCAAAAAGGAGTAGGTTGCTTGATTTTCGAAAAGTGATGCCAGTGGAATTGACCTCTAGTCTATATGGGTGAGTGGACAGGGTGGCCGGTTAGAATCACAGGATGACAGGGCAGTGATTGAGCCCTTGATTAGAAAACCGGTCTGATCCCACCATAATGAGAACGGTTTAAGTTCCATCTACCATTCATATCTTGCCACGTGCCCCACAATATCGGTTAGTAGTAGTTAATAAAAGAGGCATGAATGCTTTTCAGTTGAATTTCCAAATCGGCATCCAATGCTCGGATGTCAACCACATAGGTTTTGTGTGAAAATGCTATATTCATCCAAATTGATGTCTAAATGTGTTCTAAATTCTATCAATTCCTTGGTTTTATTTCTTCTAGAATAAAACATGTAATTCTAACAAATAATACCAAAATTTTAATTCTAAAATTATTAAATTGATTTTTTCTAAAGTTATCTAGTTAATTGCTTTTATATTCAATAAATAAAGATCTAAAATCTTTTTATGAAAATTTTGCTTTACGGATGAATTTCAAACATCACGGTTTTCATTTTCTTAGTTGGAAATAACTTCATCAAAATTATGGAAGTCCCATTTTATAATACATCTTAGTTTTCTTCTACACCCCTTAACCTTCTATAGGTTAACTGTGTTCCTTGTATGCTAGCAACAAATTATTATAGCTCCATTCATCCAGTTCTATTTATTTATGTGAAGGTTATGAGGGCTTTGATCTCTTTTGAGACACTTTGTTTAAAAATAAACTCAAATTAAAAGTATCTTAAAGTTTCATTATGGAAATGTCTTTTGTAAAAAAACTTGATTTGCATTTCAAAAGGTTGTATTAGAGCTATTGTCATAAGTAATAACCTAAAATGACACTAACATGTACTGGAAAATCTTTTGAGCAAAAAAAATGGTAGGCTATTTTATCTACATATTTGTGCATTTTTTTATTTGTTCTCTTCAAATCTTTATGCAATAGCTATAGCCCAAACAAGCATGTATCCTACATATTTCTCATGTTTTCTTGCCATATATCCCTACATCCCAGACAATAGTAGTTGATTGTGTATCCCGAGAAACACGACAAGGGTGGATGTCTTTAGACACGTCTTACCACTTGACAGGCTATTGCGGTCAAGATGGTTTTCCCTTGCAAATTTGAATCTTATGAATGCTCTTTGATTTATTTCTTGGAGATGGAAAATTTAGTTTCTTTCAAACTAGGACCATCATGCTATACACCTTTGGCTATTGAATTAATGAAGAAGCTTACAAATCCAACCTCCTTGGGAGCAAATTGAAAACACAAGGCAAACATATGGCGGATGCAATACAATTCCAACGGTTGTAGAAATTGTGGACTTCATCATCGATAATGACAGACACACAACCAACCTTGATAGAATTCAAATAGAATGAAGAGACTATAGGATCTTCACAAAACAACAGGGCTCACGATCATGGAAGATGGAAGCAAGTTAGGGTTGTAGAGTGGGAGAAATCACGGAGACGAAGGATGCCTCCTCAAATATTGGGCTACACGACAAGGTTTAGGAGAGAATGATTGTTTGAAGGTGGTGAAATTCTTCAACGCCTAGTTTTCATTGTTACAAAAGTGTCCACATACGTGGACTAGGAGGGATTCGTTTGGAAAGCAAGCGCATTTGCATTACCTATGGAAATGCCACAGTTGGTTGCCACGATTTGAAGTGATCGATTGCTACATTGATTGCCAAAGTCTGACGTGATCTAAAAGTATTATGGGCTTTTAGATGCAAGAAATTGCAAAAGGACTAATTTACTGACTAATTTACTGACAAATTGCTACACTTCAACTCTAAAGTTTTTCTAAAGTACTTTCATTCTTACGACTTTCAATTTTCATGATTTCACTTACATATGTACAGTACAATGTACTAGAACGTTAACTCAATCCTATGAGCATATCTCCCTATTTTGACAAGACTGACATAAAAATTTCCTAAGGTACTTTCATCCTTGCAAATTTCAAACTTACTTGCATATGTTCAAGGTACTTGAGCTCTAGTCCTTAATAGATGTTGCATGCACTAGGTGCATATAGGGAAATTATAACCTCCATTTTCACCATGAAGGATATATGATGTATTGGAAAATATTCTTAACAAAGAAAAATGGTAGGCTATTTTGTCTACATATTTGTACAATCTCTAATTGTTCTCTTCAAGTCTATATGCAATAGCTAAGGCCTAAAGAGCCATGTATTCTATGTATTCTTCATGTATTCTTGCCATATATTCCTACATCCAAAACAATAGTAGATGACCATGTATCCCAAGAGATACGTCAAAGGTGGTTGTATTCAAACATATCTTATCAGTTGATAAGCCATAGTTTAGATGGCAATAGCTATGGCCCAAAAAAGCATGTATTATGTATATTTCATGTATTTTTTCCATATATTCCTACATCCTTGTCAATAGTAGGTGATTGTGTATCCCTAGAAATACATCAAATGTGGATGTCTTGACATGTCTTATCAATTGATAGGCCGTTGCGTTCGTGATGTTTTTTTAGATTGGATTTGGGAAATGATGAAGAACAACATTGTCCTTGATGTAATTGAATATGTTGCTACGGATCGTGGCGGAAAGAGCATGCTGCACAAAGGGGGGCAAGTTCCGCGCGTGCATTCGTACAAGCGATGCGCTTCAAAGAGGTGAATATTGGGTTGGCTCTTTTTTAGGAGGATCTCGACTTGACGCTTTGGAGATTATTGCACGAGATGCTAAGCTATTTGATCTCAAACAGAATGGAATCGATGGTGGATTGGTCGATCTTAGAGGCGAGTGTGACGAATTGACCTGCAGGATCTCGAGGATCAGGGCAACAAGTACTTCTACCGGCGACGCATTCTAGCATGATGGCAAAAGATGGTAGATTGAAGCAAGGAAAGAAGCTCCATACTTAGACTACTCTTGCAATTCAACCAATGTGGAATCTGCTTCTAGGACATGCACATTAAAAGCAAAAGCAAGATGCATGTGAAAAGGAGTTGCATGAAGAAGAGGTGACGGCGAAAGGGGACTCTAGTGACTAAAATGAAATGCCTACACCTGAACCACAATATATAGTTGCTCATCATTATAGTTTTGACCACAATTCTATTGATGTCTTGTTAACGTGCTTTTGACAATAGAATTTACAGCGATTCTATTGATGTCTTGTTAACGTCGTGCTTCTTACAACAATTCTATTGATGTCTTCTTAACGTGCTTTTGACAGCAATTCTATTGATGTCTTGTTAACATGCTTTTGACGACATTTCTATGGACGTCTTCTTAATGTACTTTTGACAGCAATTCTATTGATGTCTTCCTAATGTGCTTTTGACCCAAAAAAATTGATTTGTTGTGAATAATGATTGTTTTCATAAATACGTTATAAAATGTTTGATGAAAACTAAAAATGGGATTGATGGTCAAAGCAAAGTTGTAAATGTCAATGTGAAGATCTCATCTATAGAGTTGGATTTATTCTGTTTGTATTTATATTTCTATATTAAATACTATGCAAGGTTTTCTCTTTAAATTCAATTTAAAATCCTAAATTAGCTCAAAAAAAATTTAAATTATTTAATGAAATTGGAATAACATGGACTATGAGATGGTATCATGGTTTCCAATATTTGATTTTACTTATTTTGGATAATCATATTTAAAGTCCCATTTTCTGAACTAAAAATGAAATTTGACATAAACCAATTCTGTTGTATCTCTAAAAACCATATAACTTGTTTTAAAGATCCAAACCGTTCATAGGATAGTCAACTTGTTCAAGAACCAAGAGAAATTTTGCTGGATGAAAAGTGTCCAATTTGGATGAGAATCTAGCAGTTTCAATATGTGCGTCGTTCACATGATGAACACTTGCACATTAAAGGGTTTTTAAGAAGTTGAAGATTTTTGTATTCCAGAATATCTTACGTTTATTTTTAGAAACATTTTATATCGACCCTCCCTTCCACCTATGATATCCTTTTTATATGCTTATAAAACTATGTAAAAACATAGCAACTAAATATAATGTACATAGAATATCCACATAACTAGGAATATGAACAACTCAAGTTGTAAACCTTCAATCTCATCGTAAACTGCCACAATAAATTAACTAAAATGGTGAGTCCAAGAATAATCTAAAGCAAGGTCCTACACCATTACCGTAGTACCATAGCAGGTTGGTCCCAAAATAATTCTAAAAATAAAAAACATAAAAATTGGAAAATTCTGAAGACAAAAAATCAAAAATAGAATAAATTAGTTTTTGCAATATTTTGTAATTTCTAAGCTATTTAAGGGCATTTTTACTAATTTTTGCTAAAAAACGAAAATTAAGAAATTTAGTTTTCGAGAGGCGAACCTTATTTTTTCCAAAAAAAAAAAAAGTTTACCAGGTATGCGGAATTCGTGACCTCCCCAATCCTAAAAGAGAGTTCCCACACATTCCCCCAAGCAAAGAGCCCAACCATAAAAACTGTTCATACATTTCTATGTTTCGAACAAATCATCATAAATTGCCTAAAATTTACATTATCCTCCATTTTGTAACCACTTTTGGTTCCATCAGACCCCCAAGGGTTAACATTGACACATGTAAAAGAGTCAAGGATTCCAACACCAACCATGATCAAATAAGAATCTTATTGAATTATCCTAAAATATACAATACCCCGCAATTATAGACAGATACCGTAGTTTACTAGCAGATTCGGCAGTTTGCTGCCTAATATTTAATTAAAGTTCAAAAAATAGGTTCGCCACCTAAAAATAGTAGATTCAAATTTTCGGCAATTTTCTCTTTTAGTTTTTAAAAATTCGGTTTAAAATCCTTTTTTAATTTTCTATTTAAGTTTTTATCATGTACAACTCTCTTGCATTGGATGACAAGTGAGAGGTGATTGAGGAGGTGAGAATGTTGTGTGCTTCACGCAAGTGGAGTGGAGTTGTGTCCAACAATGCATATGGGATATGTAAACTTTGAGGTGAAGCACCTAGTTAGTCTTCATTTTTATAACACGCATAATTGTTGCATAGAGTCTTCAAATGACATAAAATTTGTTGGAGGTGAAAGATTACTTGATTTCTAAACTTTTCTTAGACCAACAAAATTCCAGAAAAGTTGATCTTCTATGCAAAAATGAGCTCCAAAAAACTGTTATGACATATTTTCATTTTTTGATCTTTACACGGCTGCAATGTTTTGTCCATATCTTTTGCATAAAGACTTATTTTGACACAAAACTTGTTGGAGGTGGAAGAAGGATTGACGTCACAACTTTTGTTAGTTGGAAAAAATTCTATAAAACTTCATCTTCTATGCTCAATTGGACTCCAAAAATCTGTGTACAACACATTTGGAAATTTAAGCCTTACCTAGAGTCTTACTACTTCTTAACCCATATTCTTAGTGGACTAATGTAAGTGAGCTTGATTACAAAAGGAGCACCTTCTCTACTCTAAAGTTCACACATGCTTCCACTGTAAGTAAAATTCCAGTGAAGAGTGAAAATTTCTTACTTTTCAGCAATTTTGAAAAATAATAATTATTAAATTCGGCAAAAAATGCCAATAATATTCCAAAATTTTAGGCATCTATTTTTAATATTATTTTGTGCCGAACCTGCTATTAAACTACGGTACACAACATCCTATATGATACATAGCAAACTCAACAATATACATCCAAACAGTTGATATATAAATATGCACATAATAGATTCAACAAAATGTGAAGCTAGTAAAGACTTTATTCAATTGACACTTCGTATCCTTCTTTGTGACAATAACCCTTCACCCTTGTATGCCAAAGATGAGGTGAATCTTAACTAAATATACATAACATATCCCACTTATAAATGAGGAATAAACACTATCCCAAAAATGGTGCCTCCCCTCCTTACGGTATCAGCCAAAGCTCAGTACAAAGGGAGATGGAAGAAAGGAAAATATCGATGGCTTATAGTGCTGAATGTGAAGCTAGGAGAAGATCTCGCATATCTGATGGAGATAAAAATGTTGTACCCCCTATCAAAACCTCTACACCCTCTGCTCCTGCAAGCCCCATTTGAGCTTCCTTTATGTCTCGTATCTGTTCATCACCATCAACAATAAATTAGTCATGAAAAAATGCCAAACGGTGGATGAATACATAAACCATCAGTATCCTGATTCCATCTCCAATTTGACCCCTTGATTCCATCTCCAATATTCACCCCTGTTAGCAACAGCAACTCATCTCTCATTAGCAAGAGGCATAAGCATGACTTGACTAAATACCTATGGCCACTGGTCTTTGAATGAAAATGATATTTGTTTGTCACTTTCAGTGTTCTAAAACCTCCTACTTGGAATTTCAAAAGGAATTCATAGTCAGGAAAAAATTGATCAAAAACAGATATGGCACTTGTACCCAAAGTAATCCCTTCACAGCTCCATACTTATCTCCCAAAATTCACTCCTACATCTTGCTTAAATGTTTAAAGTGATGCAATAGTATCTACTTTATGGAGTACCAAAATATGCTCAATGAAGACATGGTCTGCTAAGATTGGTAAAAGAGAAGCTTGTAACATACCTCCGAGCCACTGATTCCTCCAATAACAAACACGATTATCAACTTGTGATCTCCCAGTTTCGGCTTTGGCTGCAATCATAAGTAGACACAAAATAAGTGGCCATTTTCACGTGGCCATAGACAAGGCTATCATCCTCACTGTGAATTCACTCATAAAATGGACTCTCCCTAACACAGCATAATCACCTCAATCATGGACGTCAAAATAAAAATGACAAGTTGACGCATTTGAATAAGAGCTTCTTTAGTGGCTGACAAATATTTCAACTTGCAGTGCACGTGAACAAGTGTAACCAACCTGGCCCAGACCAAATCTGCCCAGTCCACTCTTAAAAATTCGACCAACACTTGATATGTGGTGGTGCAGTCCCGGGACGTCAGATTTGGAGAATATTAAAGAAAATAATTTCTGTAACAACCCCATGGCAAAAACCTGCTCCTCGGTAGACTGTAAAGTCGCATGAAGTCTTGCCCGCGCTCGTGATACACAGTGTAATCTGGACATGAGGTCTTGTAACCAGTCCCTTATCTCCAACTTCAAGTGAGCCTCTAGATAATCTCCATCCTCACTTTCTTCGTCTACTCCCTCCCACTCTCCCCAGTCGTCGTTCAATTCCACCTCCTGTTCAGCAATTTTCTCAGGTTTACCCTTCAACCTCTCCCAGTGGGACTCCAGAGCCCTTTTCAAGCGACTTGGAAACCCAACCTCAGCAGGGCCTTTCAAAATGGCATTTAGAAGAGCATCTGTGAGGACTGCTTCTTCTTCCCATGAAAATGGGCCACTTGAGAATCCCTTGGGACTCGCTTCTCCAGCAAGGGCATACCCAACAATGGCCAACGTCAGCACATCGCTGAGGTCTAGCATACCATCATTTGAGATCTGATGCACCATGTCACTTAATTGAAGAGCAATGCTTTGACTTCCATCGTTGACAGAGAGCCTTAGAATTTTCTCTGCACTGCTTACAGCTTCCCATTTCGACCGTTTGTCTCCACTTCGAACCTCCTCCATTGCCCTAGCCACCTGATCAAAATAACGCCATTTAATTTGCATACATGTAGTCACATTACATCCAGAAATATCTTACCAAGATGACGAAGCTAGCCAAGAGAGGCACCAGTTATGCAGAGACTCAACGAAAAACTCTTAAAGATTGCATGCCAAACATGCTGATGCTCATATCGGAATTCATGAGGAGCTCAAGTCTAACCAATTGACCTGAAATATATGGGAAATCAACAAGTAAGACCAATCAAATATACAAACGAGCCAATGTGAGGGAGGATGGAGAAACCTAGAGTAATCACCTGAAGGAGATCCAAGTGGCGAAGTGTCATGTCAGGCTTAGCTGACAACGCGGTCTGCAGCGAAGCCAATTCTGCAGAGGTCATAGCACCTAGTCGAGCCTTCGCAGGGATAGGTTGTTTTTCGAATCTCAAAGCTTCATGAAACCACTTCCTTAACATAAGAGTTGCATCTTTTGTTGATTTATCCAGCATAGAGTCTAAACTGAATAACCCAAGTTGATCCCATGGGGCTGCAAGTGAGCCACCCATCACCTGTGCCTTGTCCTCTCTGTCAGACAAGAAACCATATTCGTATATCAGAATCTTCTAAAGCTTCTAAAACCCTCAGTTGTAAAGGGTCAAATATTCACAGAACGCAAGACCGCATTGTCACAAGGCGAAATTTTAAGCCCAAAGTGCCCAAGCTACAAAGTAGAGAGTCCATTTTGAAAGCTGATAAATTGATCATAGTAAATTGCAAACATATTTTTACTCATATGTAGTATACGGTTTCTTCTTTCTATTGGTACGTTTTATTACCTTCCTAACTGATCAATGTCAACTCCTAAAGGTACGGAAGCAGCCACGATTAGCCATTTGAGCACTTAGGGGTTAAGTCAAGAATTTGTCTGCGCATATTTAAATAGGAGTATCAAAGAAGAGACTTAGACATGAAGCGCTAGACATGAAGCGCTAGCCATGACAAAAACAATATTGACTAGCTTGGTATCTTCCTAAATCCCAAAGGACGTGCAGAAATAAATACTTACTCTGCAGCATCGTTCTGTACAGACAAAAGGTTTTTCTGTGTCTTGCAATCCCATCCTGTCATACGTGGGAACAGCGGAAACTCAGCGACTCCATTTTCACCATTCTGCTTGCTCCCTGTCGGTACACGAAAGTCCATGGGTTTTCGAGCTACCGGTTGAGATTCGCTGCCAGTTACTTGGGGACGTGAGGGAGGGAGAGTTGTAGGCCTGTATGGAAAGAGCCACGCCAGCATTTCAACATTGCCACAATACATAAAAGCCATACTTATATTCGCAGTTTTAGCCATGCAACTGTGAGTTGTTATTATACCAAAGAAGTGTAAAGTAGAACAAGAATTTAAATACAGTCTAGAAAAGGAATTGGCGTGTGCTCAAAGCAGGGGCAAGACACCATTAGTTACAGGAAAGTATGTTGAGTGATATGCCCAAAGTGAGACAAATCGTTAAACGCAAACTATTATACAAGAAGCAATCACCTGCGAAGAAGAGAATAGACGGCAAGATCCATAAAATTGTCGTTGTGGCATGTGGGTGTAATCAGATCCAATGATCGATCCACTAGTAAAAGACCCGCAGACTTTCGTTGTGAGCCATGATCTAACACGATTGAGGTTGACAGGTCTGTCACCAGGTTCCCAACCAGGTGAGCGAGTGGACCCAATGAAAAGACGTCCACTTTTACATCTAGCTGCACAATCACTAATCATGTTACAAATTACATTGATCTCAATTATCAACAAAGATTTGATGAAACAGAGATTGATGAAGCAGAGATTGATGGAACATGAATTGATGGAACAGGAACAGGGATTGATGAAACAGTAGTACAAATTGGCAAGCGGGGCTAGACCTGAGCAGTGAGTTGTTGTAGAAAGTGCCCGAGAAGTGAGGCTCCGGATGGAATCCTATCGTCGACGTCAAACATGACACCAGTGTCAATGGCTGGCAAGCCTGGACCAAGTGACGAATCGGTCTTGTGATCTGAAAGAGGAGCCTCAGCTTCTGCCCCGCCTGACGGTAACACGAAGAGGTTTGGCGTCAAGGCGCACATTAACAAGGGTGCATGCTTTACAATGATTTCAACATCGTCCGATTTCTCTCTCCATGTGAGGCTCTCATCACCCGGCGTTCTTTGGAGATCTTGTTGGAGTAAGCTCCTGTATTCGCTGAAGGCATTGTGCCCCAGAGGAGTCTCGAAGCATGCCGAATGTCCTTCCTGTCATCACGTACACATAGAAATCAAAACTTTTAGGAAATGCTCAAGTACGTGACCGTGGTCAACTTCTCTACAATAAGAAAATGATCTTCTATTACATTCACAAAGTTGATCTCATAGAACATTGGAGAGAATGCTTAATGTTACGTTAATGTTGACAGTATAATATCAAGTTAATGCCAAAGGAAAATAACAATAAGTTAACACTAACATTAACTCAGCGTGAGGATTATATGAATCTAATGCCTATTAACCCCTAAGCATCTAAAACGCCCAATATGGCCATCTGCATCACTGAACTTTGCGACAGTATCATTTTCTCATTTTCTCGGTTTTCTAATTGCAATACATCATTATCAAGCTCTTGTTCTATACTACAAGAATAACAGTGTCGATCGTGAAGCCATTTTCACACAAACAGATGATTTGCAGCAGGAGGTCCAATTTTCCTACACTAAAGAAAATACACAGTGGACGCTTAGGGGTTAACGTAACATTAAAAACTTTATTGATGAGTACATTATTCTAGCAAAACTGAGTGCATGGTACCTGAGAAATAGAGGTGAAAATAGTGCACTTTTTGACACTCGGGTGACACCGCAGACACCGCAAAATATACCGGTGGGCATCGCTAAGCAAGCGTGCAGTGAGGACTACCACTTTCTGTAGCCGTCCCCCTTGCCAGGCTACAACCTGCAATCATGCTAATTGCATCAGTATCAGAAAATGAGCTCAGAAACATGCAATAGAACAAGAGAAGTTCCACATAGACCCTCCAAATCAAAGCTCGAGGAACCAAATTGGATAGCAGAGCCTGACATCTCTCTCTACCAAACACAAAACGTGAGAGAATCAATAAAATCCTAAGCGACTAAAACGCCAAATATGTCCATCTGCATCACTGAACTTTGCAACGGTGGCATTTTTTCATTTTACCTCGGTTTTCTGATTGCAATACATCATTTCAAAGCTCTTTTTCTATACTACTCCCTCCGTCCCAAAGTTATTGTCATGTTTGAAAGTCATGTTTGAAAGTGCTTTTTTAAGTAAGTCAAAAAAATACTTCCTTGTGGCTAATTTTATTTAGGTTGCAATGAACACATGCAATGTTCTTCAATCATTCTAGTGACATAATTTGGAACCTTTTTTAATCATGTTTCTTACAATATGATCAATGCAATTGGCTCAAAGAAATACCAAGCACACAATAACTTTGGGACGGAGGGAGTATACTACAAGATCAACAGTGTCAAACTGAAGTCATTTTTACACAAAGAGATGATTTGCAGCAGGGGGTCCAATTTTCCTATACTACAGAAAATACACTTAGGGCTCAAGGAATTGATCATACAGCGTCAAGAGGAGAAGCATTCTCTAAGCTGCAGACCGATCGGACGCCTAACTGCAACACAAAAGGAAGACCTCCCAGGTAATGCAGAGCCTCCCCTGCTCCTTCGTCCACGTACAGCAAGCCTCCTTCCACTTCGTCCGCCACCTGAAAAAACAGAACAATCGTAAGCCAATTCGCCGTCTATGAAACCCTAAAAACACTCGCACTCCGACTAGGGCTTAGGAACCGAAATCCACCTGGGCGAGGCATCGTTGACACTCGCGCACCAGATCCACACCCATACCGGAGCTCCTCCTCGCGCTTCAAGCAATCCTCATCTCAATTGATCGATGCCGCACACGAAGAAAAGCAGCAACGAGAATGGATTTTTTCGGTCCTCGTACGATATTTGCTTGATTCTCTGCAGAAAAAAAATGCTCTAAACACTCGGAATCAAAGCAGTTTCGAAGGATCTCTGTCTAAACCTCAACGTGCAAATTTCCGGACTCTGATCGTGTGCTTGGAAATGCAAAAGTGTGTCCGGCGATCTATCTGCGAGCTTTGGAAGTGCACGGGTAAACCCTATTACCGTGTGGTCGCGGTTATAGGGACCGCGATGCATAGTAGATACAGTGGCGTATATTTGATATTTGTTGTAAATAGGAAGTTGTAAATTGAGACTTCAAGAGTTCATTAAAAGCATGTCAACATGAATTTTAACTTCACTTTTGATCTTAACCCCTAAACATCTAAAAGTGCCTTTGCGGCCATTAGAATACAGTGTATTTTTCAAGTATTTGGAATGGATCCAGGCCTTTTATAGGTTTGAGTTCAACACAAAAGCTGAAATTTACATCAATGCAATTCTAGTGAGTTATTGAGATCCCAATGTAGAGCTTCTTGTTGGTAGCAAATATCAATTACACGGCCAAGTATCTACTATCCCCATGGGACGTTTAGAGGTTAAACTCATAGGAGGTGTGGCCAAAAACAATGTAATATTGGTGTATAATACTTGTTAGAAAGGGCTCTCTAGACCTTTGAGGGTTAATGTAACACCCAAATGTATCTTATTTTCATAGCACTTCATTGGATAAGACTTGCCAAACATTTAGTAGTATTTAATTTTCAAAAAGAAATTGAAAATGTTTAAAGTCTCAAGTTCTTTTTTAAAATATTCATTTAATGTTTTTCTATTTCTAAAAGTAATTTTCAGTTTTTTGAAATCTTGAATTAAATATATGATGTTTGATTTAATTAATATCATTAAAGAATTAAAGTATATGCCATATATGAATAAAATAGTATAAATTTACTATTTTTAGTTGTTTGAAAATAAAAATATTATAATATAAAATAATAATAATAATAATAATAAGGTTTTATTATTATATCCTCAGACTAATTATAGGTCTCAAACTATTGATTATCATGGTGTAGTGATGGGTTAAGTATTGCTTAGGCAGCTTAATCTCTAAAAGACCATAACTCCCCCACATGGCTTTTGGAACTAGAAATTTCAAAATTACCCCATACCAATGAGGAATTGAGCCTGTTGCAAGAGCTAGTTAACCCTTTAGTGCCCAGCTGACCACATTATAGTCACTGCAACGTTCGAAATGCAAATAGCAGAGAATCCGTGAAGAATTGGAACTTTGGTTTTGAAGTTCAGATTTTGCCATATACATTATACACCTTCCAAAAAAAATCAATTTGGAATTGTACAACTATAAAAATACCTATCAACGAAACACAAAAATACTGCAAATACTTGAAAATACTTACAAATACAACAAATATATTATGCAATATTTCTTGTGTTTGGAAGTTTGTTATCTTGTTTTATTTTTTTGGATTGTGTTCTCTTCTCCATCTTCCATTAGTGTGTGTAATCCAATCTTGACTAATGTACCCACTCATGTCAATTTTCAACGTATAAAATTTTGCCCTAACCGTATATAGATAAGTCACTTTCACTTATAAAATTCACAATAATTATGTGTGAGTCTATTCTTGATATGAAAGATTGCAACGGAGAGGTGTTGACATAGGGCATAGCCAAACTTCTTTACTTTCATTTTTGAAAATTTAAGCCAAATTCTATTTAACTTTGAAGGCACGCACCTCCCAAAATCTCATTTATGAACGTGCATTATATATTTCAAATACATACTATAATCTTCCAATCCCACCATTGGATGGTTCTCAAATTTTAATAAAATGTGTGCTCTCTAGTTGAGAATAGAATTGTACGGCTACTTTCTAATTTAATCCATTCTATTTCAGGTACTCTCAATCACAGTGGAAAAATCCACTGAAATCCAGTGCTCCCAGTTACGGTACCTTGGGCACTAAAGGGTTAAGAAAACAAGAGCTAAGTTCAACATTACTTGGTCCTATAGGGATTAAATCCAAGTTCTTTCTAGATTTTCATATACCAGTACTCTACCTTTAGAGTAGAACAATTGAAAATTCAAACAAGGCGTAGTATACGATCAATTACAATACTGTACTAATTTTATTATTTTAATGAGGGTTGAAATAAGAGACACGAAATAGAGACACGATTCAAACAAGGCGAACAATGAGAGTGACACAATAACTACATACTACTATTGACGATAGACCATTTTTTGAGTAACTATCGAGACAACTTTTTTTGGTGATAAAGTGTTCAACCCAATGACCACATATAAGAGGCCAAATCCTAACATGATATTATTCCATTTCCTCTTTGGAACAAGTTTATTGGGAACTCTCATCTCTGGCACAAGTTTGTTGGGAGCTCTCCTTGTGCGACATCACTATTTTTGATTACCAAACAACACTAGGTTTAATTTAAAACACGACCAAAACGTGGACTCTTATATTGAAACAAAGGGAGTAATCACGATGGTCTCAAAAATGTAGCCAAATGTACCCAAATTCACATACCAAATATAAAATATATATTTTTCGGAAATTGTCAAAGTTAATTGCTTCTAAATTGATTTGGCAAAAGCCCACAATGTATTTTCAAATCCGGCTGTACAAAAATATTCAAATCGTCTTGATTAATATCTCATTGAACATCTACTTTCAAAAAGTTGTAAACGTGATGTTTTTTACCACATAAATTTAGTCCAAAACCCTCATAGAATAAAGGGTTAAAGGAAAAGCCCATGATGAAGTTTTTCAATGAATTACATGGTTTCATTCAATTTCAAGCAATTACATGCTTTCATGACAATTCTCACTCTCATTTTCTGACACATAAATTTTCATCATAACATACATTTTTCATCCTTCATATGCTTTCCCATATACTTCATCTTCTTCATCTGATAGGTTGGTAAATTCAGGTTGAGTCTAGAGAAATAATTTCAAAATACATCTTCACTAAGATTGTTCCAGATGATTGAGATCTGGACATCAAATCCTTCTGAGATTGGTGTTCAAAACAACCGATGAACCGGCCATTTCGTAGCCTAAAAATGGTATCTTTTCACAGAATTTCTTTTCCATTTTGCTTCCTAGAGATCACCCTAAACCCTAAACCCTAAACCCTAAATGTCTGCTTGAATGCACTGGTCCATGAACAATTTGTAAGTCCAACTTGAAACCATCAAAAGTACAGGAATTGGATACTCATAGCACACCCTTGGGGGTGCAACCCAAGTGATAAACAAGTAATTCACCATCTACGTTGGATTCCTCTGGCTTGGCATTTGGGACACTCTTTGTGGTTGTTGCCACTGATGGCCGTGGTGCAGGCCTAACCAAAGGAGGAAATATGAGGTCAGATGGACCATCATAGGCCATCACATGCTTGCACACCCTGCAGTTTCCACAAAACCAAAAGCAAGGAGATTTGAGAAGACCAACACATTGCTGTCACATAACAAATGACACCATAGAAAGTAACCCTGCAGATGCTTGCTGTACGAAATTAATGTCATTCTAATAATATTTCTTTCATGATAAAAAGACTTACGAGCACTGTTGTGTGAAAAGCGTCCGATATGAGTGTAGCCATCTCTGCTCCATTTCAAATACCCCATCAACAAAGGAAGAGAAAACATAGATAAGTTGATGAATACATCAGAGATAAGAGACAAGATCAGAGATACAAGACAAGTCCCCAGCATGCACATGGTTCACCAAACTTGCTTTTAGTGATTGTTGATGATCTCAGCTTATTTAGAGAGTAGGCAGGTTTCTTCAAAGTGGAAATGTACTCACCAAGAGAAGCTCCAATGCAGAAGATCGGTCTTGTTGCAGTAGATGGTGCAAAACTTTTGTTGCATGCTCCTGCAGAATGTAATTTGTCAGATCATTGAACCCTCGAGACAACTTCAATTTTCTTACCAAAGACACATAATCTAAAATGGGAGTTAATCCAGTTGGTCATTGTTCAGGTTAGTTCTAGCACAGAAATAGTTACCGAGAATCGTTGATAGATTTTGTGATGCGATACACCCCATGCTTGGATATGTCCCCCTGTCTGCAAAAATGAAGAGCAATATGGATTATGAAACGAGACACTGTTCATGAAAAGAATGAAAAATAGTGGATTGAAGAAGACGTTTGTAACGCTGTGCAAATATAAGTCCAAAAACCTATCCTGTATGTGACGTTTTCAACTTTGTTGACCTACCTCAGCAGGAGAGAATAAAGCAACAGCATCCGGAGATACAGAGCCAGCGGGCAGAACTGAAACAACAGCCACAAGCACTCCAGGTATTGAAGCTTCCAAAACAGCAAGCTTCTCGGTCTGTCTCGTGGATGTAGTGGGATTGTCCCCTCCAGCTTGAGGTGCCCCGGCATTTCCATGTCTTACTGAGAGTGACGAGTTGGAAGTGAGTATCCTACTAGCCGTTCCGTCTTTTGACTTTGATTTATTCACCCAAGCCAGGCGATCATAAGGTGTAACAGCCATTCCTTGAGTTTCAGGTTGTAGGCGCCTCAACAAGTCGGGCAAAGATGGTCCGGCAGTCTCTGAAGCCTCTGAGCCTTCAACACGTGGGCGTTTGGCTTCTGAGGTAATGGCAGCCAGACCTGGGAAGAATCGCCTTTTCTGCTCAGTAAACGCCTTCAGAGCAAGCCTGCAAAATTAGAATGAGATGTTACTCGTTTGGTGGAAAGAACCACGAAGAAATCATATCATCCAAAATGCCAGGCCGAGCCATTTTTTTACTTTTCATTGACGCAATTTTTTGTACAGAAACAAAATTCAGTAAGGAAAACGCATACCGTGCTCTGTCATACGCTGATGCTGCAGCTTGACCAGCTATTTGGCGTTTCCAAGCATAGGGAACCAAAGCTCCATCGGGGGCAACAAAAGGCACTGGCATGTTCCAGAGCCCATTCTCCTCAAACCTCTGTTGTGCCCCATTCAACACTCCGGCAGCTTCTAACTCCTTTCCTGCCGTAATCATACAACGTCAACAACAAAACCTTGTACTGCATCCATAATTACCTACACTATGCGAATTTCAATGCCATTGCTTCTCACGTCTCCGATTCCCAAACACTCACGCCTGATAGAGACCTTGAACAATACAAAGAATCACCAGAACAAAAGCCCCGGAAGAAATAATACCACCGTTCAATAAAGTCGTAAACCCGTGTAACATAATAATTGACAAAACTAGTGGGCTGATAAAAAGGTTATTATAATATCATGTAGAGTAGGGGATACTACTCCATTGGCCTTCCATTAGCAAGTGCTTGACTTGGCGTGCGACCACTGATCTTTGAATGGAAAATGAGGTTGTCTACTGTCACCTATAGTGGTCTACAACCTCCTACATTGAATGATTGCATCATCATATATTAATTTGACCTATAACATATTCGACTCTTGTACCCAAGGTGATCCCCCAGAGCTTCTCAAAGAAAGCACACTCCTACATATTGGTCAAAATACTAACGGAAAGAGTATCCTCTACCTTACAACAAGTCTATTAGCACCGATTAAATCAAAGCAATATGAACCATTCCTTATTGAAGTGAAGATACATGATTGTCAACTACAAGCACATACCTGTAGCACGAAGCTCATCAAGAGCTTTTCGCATTGCATCAGCAGCTTTCTGAATCCCATCACTGGGCTTCTTGCCTCCAGTCTCACGGCCACGAACGTGCGCAGCCGCGTCCAGGGCTTCCAGGAGCAGATCTGCACCGGAGCGAACATCGGCAATGTGACGAACCGCCCGGCCTAACCCTTCCAGCGCGTTCGCCAGACGCCGCGGAGGGGCTTGGTCACTCTCTGGTCCACTTGACATCGTGTTTGGCCTGAAAGAGCAGACATTGTCACATTCAAATCCACGCATTAATTAGAGTTAACCAAAAAGTCCTCCATCTAACCTCCCTTTTTCTCTACTTCTAACCTCTCTTTCGGTGTTATATTGTCTTGTCATGGATTGTCCCATTGTAGGGCATGAACTTGGAACTTTGGTGGAAGGTATGGGAGCTATAGCAAGATATGAAGAATAATGATAAGGACTTGTTTTATAAGCAAGATATGAAGAATAATGATAGGGACTTGTTTTATAGCAAGATATGAAGAATAATGATAGGGACTTGTTTTATAGCAAGATATGAAGAATAATGATAGGGACTTGTTTTAGATTGTCTCAAAACTCAACATAGACTAGTTTTTGGTCTATTTTTGTTTCTACCATGAATTTGTCAAAACTTTCCTCCTTGGGCTGACTTTTAGGTTAACTCTAATTTCCAATGAAACCCTAAACCCTAAAAATTGGTGCCACGGAATTCTCAGTTAGTTCATCCTTCGATGCCTACACCGGAACGCTGGCCCTGCTAACCAGAGATGACATAATCAATGGTTGTACTAATTTGAGATCTTGTGCTTCATTCTCAATCAAATGCTTTCGGTGATATCTTGTTGAAAACCTACTGAAAATGTACTTCTAATGAGCTATCACACGGCATCCAACTCACAGCGAGCAATCTGACAGCATTTCATTTCCTTGAATTACTAGAAACCGCATCTATGCCTGGTAGAGACTCCCTTATTCCACAGAGATTTCTTGCCTCATTCCGAAATTAAATCATGCGAGTGATATCTTATTGGAAAGCTATGAATAATTGACGCATGTTCTGATCCTCAGCATTCGACCAATTGAGTTTTTCCAGCTAGGCTAGAGTTTAAAAAAAAAAAGCATTTCTCCATGTTCTGATTCTCAATATTCGACCGATTAACTAGGGTTTCAAATAAAGTTCCGGTTAAATTAATAAAGATTCTTGCCTCATTCCGAAATCAGATAACGCGAGTGATATCTTATTGGAACGCTATGAATAATTGACTTATAATATCCATGTTCTGATCCTCAGCATTCGACCAATTGAATTTTTCTAGCTAAGCTAGGGTTTCAACAAAAAAGCACGGCTAGGATGTTGTATCGGGAACCTCCCGTGTATTATCTCATGTCGAATGTAGCCAGCGTGTACATTTGCCGAGGTGAGGTTCCCGATACTACATGTGTCCCAATAAATAAAGATTTCTTGCCTCATTCCGAAATCAAATCATGCGAGTGATATCTTATTGGAAAGGTATGAATAATTGACTTATAATGTGCATGTTCTGATCCTCAGCATTCGACCAATTGAAGTTTTCTAGCTAGGCTAGGGTTTCAACAAAAAAGCACTTATCCATGTTCTCGACCGATTAACTAGGGTTTCAAATAATTAATAAAGGAGGGGGATAACATAGCTGCACAAGTACCTGCCAACGTCTTGTCCTGCAGGAGCGGGCGGCTCCGGCTGATCCACTGCCGAGGAAAACAGAGGCGACGATCGCGGCCCCATGAAGCCCGTGGACGGGGACGACTGCGTGGGACTCGGTTGCTGCATGGCAGCGAGCTTCTCCATCGAAAAATACATCGAGGATTGCATTGCGACGCCTGAAGTGCCTTGTAAGAAAACAGACCGACAAACGACCAAGAGTTGAAACAATGGGAGTGGGTCACAAGCTCGTAACGAAATCAGCTTTGATAACCGAAACCAAGGAGGAGGGCTCTCCACCGTAGTGTAAACCGGCCCTTAGAGAGTAGCTGCTTGTTCATGAAAGAACCAAGGAACTATTCATGTGTGAGTAGTGTCAGAAATCGCTTCTGTAAGATTGTCGACTCCACATACACTCTGTACAGAAGGCCTCCGGTCGGTCAAGAATGCTTGGCCAAGACATGGTTATATGAGGCAAATGGTGGATGTGCCGGAGAAGAATGAAAGGCAATAAAATATTTTTAATCACTTGGGCTTCTCCAGAGGAGGAGTTTCTTCTCCGACCTCAAGAGGCCGGACAAGAAACTCCTCCTCCGGAGAAGCCCAAGTCAAAAAGTGCTGCCATGTAGGCGGCCATGTAGGCGGCCATGTCATTTTATCATCCATGAGAAATCTTCACCACCATTCTTGTCTTCACCTAGTGTAAACACCTTTCGGTGAAGAGTTGCAATTTCGGCCAATCACAGTTTAGAATCGCCCTTTTTTTCATGACCGGTGGACTTCTCCACCGTAGTCTAAACCGGCCCTAAGTGTAGAACAAGAGAAGGACGAGAATGCATTTCCAGTGGGAATATAAGATGGTTACCCCATTCCCAACTGGCACCTTAAACCAATAGGCAGGGGCATTTTCCACAATCAATGCTGGAATGATGTTGATTGTAGCATGAGTTATCATTGGTAATGGGTTCTCTCTTGTTGATTTTAGTATATGTAAGTGTGGTTATGGATTCGTTGTTGTTGGTTTAAGCATTTTTAGTGTGTGCAATACAAATCTTCTTTAGACAGAAAGAGCTCTACCTATATGAGGTGAATGGGATGTGTCATACTTCAACTTTGAAAATTTATAACTACTTCACTCTTCATCCAAAAATTATGTAACAACTTGTGTTGGAATCTATTTCTTCTTGCCTAACTCTAAAAAATAATTATACTAAATAATATCAATGTCTCATATCCATATTTCTGATTCAGTTGGGAATGGGGTAACCACCTTACTCTACAAGGCGCTCTGACTGGACTAGAACGAGAGAAGGACGAGAATGCATTTCAGTGGGAATATATTTGCTACAGTGATATTTAGCCCAAAAAATTGAGCGTTCCCGCAATGCCTCTTTTCTACGGTTAGAGCCAATAAAGCCATAAGCTTTGGGAACATGTGGGAACTCTCCGCTAGCATTAGGGAGGTTGTGAATTCAGAGCGGTGCACGGTTTTGCTTTAGATTATTCTTCAACTCACCATAGACTAAATTTGCTATTTTTGTATAACTAAAAACAAGTTGACGGTGAGTATGCGGTAAGTTTTAACTTTGAGACACTCTTTTCAATTAACTTTAATCCCTCTATTCCGAAATAAGTATAGTGTTTTAGGTTTGGCAAAAAAAAAAAATCCATAGTTTATGTCTTATAATTTATTCTTCAATCGTGAGCCCTATCCACTTCAAACGGGGTGGATACAAAAACTAAATATTACTACTAAAGATAAACCTTTTTTTTAGGTATTGAGATGACTTTTTTTTGGCAACAAAAAAAAATTGAGATAAAAATTGCCGAAAACTAAGACACTTATTTCGAATCGAAGGAAGTAGGCAAAATCGATCATGCGTACCATACGCGTCAAATTGTTTGTGTGCCCAAACTTCAATCAAGAATGAGGTGTCCTAGGCCTCCCGATCCAAATCGATGAGCGTTTACCATGATATTATATTTTCGTGATGGCGAAATCTTATGGGAGTGCTACTATAAGTGAGAAAGTGCACCAAAATTATATTAGAAAACTAGGATTCAATGACGGTGACTTATTCTCCACCAAATTGTTTTTGTCAAATGAGCATGAAGCTTAGGCTTTTTGGAAGTTTACAAGCGTACTGACACTTGATTGTCCGGTGTGAATAGGTGGGAAAACAAAGCATAGAAAAAAATTCGCGAGGAGCTTCGAAAACCCTAAATAGCAGAGGAAGTAGGTTATTGTAATAAGGCCATTTAGGATGTTTTACTTTGGATTGAATTCACGAAAATAGGGTTTAGGGTTCTTTAGGGATTAATCACATTGACCCTTGGGTTTTATAAATACTTATTCATGCATGTCATTCTATATGTCGGCTAGGATGTTGTATCGGGAACCTCCCGTGTATTATCTTGTGTAGAATGTAGCCAGCGAGTACATTTGCCGAGGTGAGGTTCCCGATACTACATGTGTCCCCTATATGTCTCTCCAAATTTGTTTTTAAATTTTCTTTTTGGAAAGAACATCCTTTTTTTATCTATTTAACTTCTATTTGGGAATTGAAAATTTAATTGATTTTTGCATTTATGAGAAAAGTGCTTCAAGTGAGTCAATTTGAGGATATATTTTGGGTGGTTCAAATATACTCACATGAACACATGCTATAGGGATACTCACATACACAATGTTTGATTGTGAATTTCTTTTGGGATGTTCATAGCTCCTATTTTTGAGATCAATGCTTTTGTATTTTCATAACATACCACTTTCAAAATTCATAGAAATTACAATTTTGTAAAAAATATATATAATTTCACTTGGATTTGTTTCTACTCAGAATTATGGAATCATGAAAATTTGTGTGCAATGAGAATCTTCACTAGTGAAATAGAGTTAACCGAAAAGTCAGCTCAAAGAGGAAAGTTTTAGCAAATTCCTCTTGAACTCCTCTTGAACTCATATTGAAATATAAATAGACCGAAAACTAGTTCAAGGTGAGTTGGGAGACAATCTAAAGCAAGCCACTGTCATTATTCTCCACACCTCGCAATGACTTCCACACCTCCTACCAAAGCTCCAAGCCCATGGCCCACAAGGGGACAATTTATGACACGACACTATTCAACCCAAACATAGCTCAAGGGAGCTCAAAAGAGCGCTTGAAAGAAGGTTGAAAAGGCATGTTCCAAGGCCTTCTTTTCGGTTAACTCTAATGTTGAGAAGTTTATTTGAATGGTAATATATACTTCTACTTTACACGCAAAGACAGTTCTTATGCTACAATTGGCATATCAAGTTTTAGTAAGGGCCTGTTTAGCATATTAAAAAAGACAAATCATTCACTCGTGCAAGTGAAGACAATTCTATGACCAAAAAATTTGTACTGAACTTCCAACTTAGCTTATTAATAATGAGATGCCATTTTTTCCAAATTGAGGCTTTGGTCCTACTTTTGCAACTTCGAGCACAAAGGAATATTTGAGAGAAGAGTAGTTTTTCTCAACCAGATCAAGCAAGGAATGGTGCGTTGGAAAGCTACTGAAAAAGCAATTTAGATTCCAAATTTTTGCCTCATTTGAGAGATTGTGAAATTGTTGATAAGCAATCAAAGTTATCAAATTGAAGAAGTTTTGAGGTTGGGCAACTAAGGTTCAGTAGGGCTATAGTGTTGGCCAGCAGTGCCCAACAGAGCCGTTTTTGCGTTTTTTTTTTTCCCTCCAAAAATTTAGATGCCTTCTGGACTGCCCCACCCAGTCCCTCTTGACATTTAAGGGTTAAATGAATTTGGTCCCTTCCATTGTTTTCCATAAGTTGCATTTTGTCCAAAATTAAACATTAGATGTGTGACTTCATTTTCATGAGGTGAATTTATCCAAAATGGTAGGAAAAAAAGAAGGAAGAAACTTTAGAACCTCCTCCAACATCATAACTCATTTGGCTTAATTTCATTGAACACAAGTATCAGTCCTCAAACCTTATCCCCTCTAACTTTGAACTTCCTTGCCAAGAACATAAAATTGATTCTATGAGGTGAGTTTGACACACCAGTAAGTTTATGTGCTCATTGTCTTAACCCCTAACTGCTTGAATGAGCGTTCATTTTTTGGACGATGTACAGATTTCATTCATAGTTTCTCATTTGTCATGTGTTTTTTGCAGTGTGGAATTTTTATTGTAGATTCTATGGAAAGTTAGCTTCATGCATATGTGATCCAATTAAAAAGGAAATGATTTGTGAAATTTTTATGCTTCATTTCATGTTGTATTGATTCACCTGAAATTTTGAAGATTTCAGTGTAAAAGTGCTCTAAAAAAAGTCAACTCATAAAATTAAGCAACCTAAAAATCTCCAAAAATCACTACACTTAGAGTATTACATTTCAACCAATCACAAAAAATTCATTCATAGATTGTCAATATCTTATTTGTAATTGAATTACAAAATAATTTTTCATTTCACGTTTCAAATTTTATACAAAATTATTGGTAATAGCAATCATAGATCTAACCTTATGGATAGAATCTAAAATTCAGAACGTACAGCTATTATTCATATATCACGTCCAAAACATCCTTCTAGGTTGCATTTTATAATGCATCTTTATAAGATTGCCGATTTTGAAGTGGGCTCTAGGCATTTAGGAGTTGAATGGGGCCACAAAAATCAATGTTCCAAAGTTTGGAAACAAAGAATCCCACGTTGTGACCTCAACACCTCACTACAATTAATCCATAAAGGATGAAGCTACATGGTTTTAAAATGACAAATTCAATTGATCATATTGTGAGAACTACACTTCAAATGAAATTAAATTTTTCATCACTAGAATCAATGAAGAACAATGCATACGCTGGTAAAAAAACAAAAAAAATTGAACCAAAAAAAGGTTCACATAGCCAACCTACTCGAAACTACTCAAAACACTGAATTTGGAATTTTTGCACTTGGGGGGTATGACAATGCACTTCTCGCCCGTCGAACAAAAATGAACCTTTTTTGAAGTTGCAAGGGGGTATAATTTTGGAACTCGTGGGTTTTAGGATTAGGAATTGATAATCTGTTAAAGTGGGAGTTTTAAAGGTTTCGAATTGCTCTAAGCGTGCAAAATTTTGGTCACACATGGATTAAATGTTACATTGGTACTTCATTTATTACAAAACAATGTATTAAGGGGGTAGTAAAAAATGGATACAAAGTAATTTGCATTTTCTACCAAAACATCAAGTCATTTAACCCCTAAACGTCCGAAAGTGCCTTTGCGGCCAGTAGAATACGGTGTATTTTTTTAGTATTTGAAATGGATCTAGACCTTTTACAGGTTTGAGTTGAACAGAGAAGTTGAAATTTACATCAATGTAGTTCTAGTGGGCTATTGAGATCCCAATTTAGAGCTTTTTGTTGATAGCAAATGCCATTTATACGGCCACGTATATACTATCCCCATGGGACGTTTAGGGGTTAAAGCACCTATGCACATCAATCAAATACTACACGCTGCGCTATACTATATAGCTATTTTTGCTACGTAATACAACTCATAGTACCATGTGTTTCCTACGATGCACTAAACTTATTAATGTGTATCCAAGTCATTCCTCAAACGTTCATTGTCTACATCTTCTAGTAGTAGTTCAATACAATATCATGAAATACACGAGCCTGAATAGGAGTGATGCTTTCACCTTCCCTTGACATTAATGCTCAAGCTGGTCTTGACTACAAATCCATGGTGCTTTGCAAAATTGCCCAAAATGATTTTATCATATTTTTTAAAAGCACATATTGCTCCCCTTGTAGGACCCTCAATTTCTCTGCTAATCCCATAATTATTCTTTATTCCAAGTGATTTTTTTTTTCACAAGCTCACGGTGAACGTTGAACATCATCAATGTCTTCACTCTGGCTTCATTAGTTTGACCATCTGTGGTGTTTAGCATTGCAATTAGAGGTTCATCGTCTCAAAATTTCTATTCAAAATGAAGGATGAATCCTTCGGGTTCATATGCGCTTGGCATAAGATCAAGCAGATGTGAAAACTCTTTGCGAACTATTATCTTCACAACATGGTTTGATCTTTAGGGGTTAAAACAACAAATATTGAGACCACAAAACCTTAAAAAGTACGCATATCTTGAACTCAAGCAAACTTTGACGGCATGCATAATTCAAAGAAGATTTGTTCAATTATTTTATTTGCGTTTTTCAAATGTTTTAAATGAATATTTATTTGATTCAGTCGTTTTAATTTATAACTTTAGGTTCATGTGTGACATGCAAATTGATGCAAAAATAAAATAGTCTTCAAAGCACCTTTTAATGATTTTTTTTGCTTATTTCACAATTTAAAGTAATAAATTAAACATTTTGCTTCATCTTGGTGTCCACTATAATTATCATCTTTTAAAATCTAATAGAATGGAAAAAAAGTTGTGAATATAGTACTCAAAAGTGAGGAAAAACCTCTTTTCTTGCAAAAAAATTGCGTCAGGTGAAAAAAAATTGCATAATGTGAAAGAAAACGCACAAAGTGAAGAAATATGCATAAGGTATTTAAACCTTGGGGGCACATGCACATGTGGGATTTAATCTAAAGTTTTAGTACTCAAATTCAAGTTCCAAGACTCAAGCTCCTAGACAGAAGTTCCAAGTTCCAATTCCAAAATGAAGTTAACCAAATAAACTTACATAAGCTAATGTAGAAGCATTAAAACCTGTTACGGACCACTTCCAGTCATCTATGCAAGCACTTGTTTCAACTTCGTGAGTTCCCAATCAAACTATCACAACCATTAGTTCTAGCAGTTTGGTGATCAATTACGAATGCCAGGTTAGCAAACTGATTGAACAAGAAATGAAAAACAAGTATTGGTTCCCCTATTAACATCAATAGTTGTTTGTGCAGATTAAGTTTGAAAATTTAGAACAAAATCATGATACACTATGACAAAATTAATTAAAAATTGGGATTGGTTGTTAAACCCAAATTTTTATTATTGAAAACCATCGCTCAAAATCGGTCAAAATCCTTAACCATGTATGTTTTGTATGATGTAAAAATTTCATCCACAATTTCTCATCCGTCATGCACTTTTTGTAGTGTGATTTTTTACTGATATTTTTATGGAAAGTAAGCTTCATGTATGTGTAATCCAATCAAAAAGGAAACAATTTTTGAAAAAATTATGCCTCATTTCGTGTTGGAGTGTTTCACCCAAAATTTTGAAGATTTTAGTCTAAAATCAAGCATCCAAAAAATCTCTAAAAATCACTACACCTAGAGTACTATATTATAAGCCATCACAACAAATTTCATCCCCATACTGTCAATATCTTATTCGTAATCAAATTACAAAATATTTTTTTAATTTATGTTTCAGAATTTATAGAAAAATATTAGTGATAGCAATCAAAGATCTAACCGTATAGATTGAATCTAAATTTCAAAATGTATAACTTTTATTGATACATCAAGTTTTAAATATTCATGTTAGTTGCATTTTATAATGCATCTTTGTAGAACTGCCCAAATTGAACATATGCGAGGACATTTAGGGGTTAAACTAACAGGTATTGGTGCCTCCACCTTACCTTGTATGGACCTCCACTTTAAACACCCATTTCGTTAAAAGTGCACATGCCCCTCTAAAATTGCACATTGCGAATTTTTGATAGGGCATTGGATGAGTGAAAATAGCATAAATACGCTATGAAAATACATGCCAAAAAATAATGTAATTCTTGAATCAAGCCATTGGTAAATTTTGTGTTCAGAGAACACATTAGGGTTCATTATACAAAAATCGACCTCCATGCAATTATTTAAGTTATACGCCTTACCCCCTATCACTGTAATTATTTGATACCATACCCTGTAAGTTATCTTGTAAGTTACCTTGCATCCAATCTGATGTCTCTTCTGCCACATTCTGTGGCCATAGAGGATGCCCAAGCAATGGCAGAGTTCAGTAAAATGGTGTAATTTGAATCGCCAATGAATAGGCTTAAATTTCAAAGCGCTCTACAGACCAGTCTTGGTTTGTAGAGCGCTTTGAAATTTGGGCACATTTAAACGTCACCACTTGCACAAATATGAGATTCTATTCCTTAGGATCGAGTTAATGCACAGTCACACAGAAGGTTCGGGGCAAATAATTCCCTGGACCCACCATCCTGGACCCACCTTCTTGCCACCTTCTCCAGGGGCCGCACGCAGTCAACCCACGCATGTCTTGGAAATTTAGATGAGTCAACCCATGCATGTCTTGAAAATTCAGGGCAGTCGTAAAATTTCCTTACCGACACGGGGAACCGCAGAAGCTCCAGGCTGACGCAGGGAGACGCGTCTTCCCTGTTGAAATAGAAGTCACAAATAGTTAACCCGTAGTTAACTATTAGAAACGATTTGTAGTTTCTATTTCTATTAAGGTAAAAGAATGACTTTTACTTTATTAAACTCTCAGTTATAATTTTAACTTATGAGTATATAAAGCCAACCCTTCCTTGGGTTGATACACTTCTTCTTCTTCTTCTTCGCGAGAGCTCTATGTCTATGATATATTTATTTGTTCTGTCTCAACACGTTATCAGCACTGTCATTAGGAGAAAAATGGGGTCCCAAAGGGGCCCTCTAAGCTTGCCCGTGTTAGGTGAACCGGCTGCCCAAACACCATTTTCTATGTAAACCCATTGGTGCAGTCGCTGCCCGCTGACAGTGTCGGAAGCCGCAGTGCTGGCAGTGTTGGCAGCGTCGATTGGCGCGACCCACGGAACTGCGCTGCTGGCAGCCACGGTGGCACCATTGGTGACCTCTTGTAAAGTGCACGGTTTGGCCTAAATTTTTCAGCACGTGCCAAAGGCCAAGGCCCCTTTGTGACTACAGATTTCTCCTAATGTAGCTCTTTCACCATAGCTCTTCCACTATAGTTTTTTCCACCATAGCTCTTTGTAGCTATTCCTCTTGCTCTTTTGATATAGTTTTTTGTAGCTCTTTAGAGCTCTTGCTTTTACTCTTCTGTAATAGCTTTTTGTAGCTCTTGCTCTTGCTCTCCTTCACTTTCTTTTTGTTCTTTTCACCTCCTTCTAAAAACTTAGAGATAGATTAGCACAATTGATTACTATAGACTCCATAGTCATGGCCACGCAACGCCAAGCCCGCGAAGACACGAACACAAGCTCTCTTTTTCGATCCACTCGAGCAAAATGGATCCAATTACTTAGGATGGAACATCGACATGCGTGCATACTTGCGTGCAGAGGAACTCGACGCTACGATTGCTCTAGCACATGAAGGGAAGATCCCAACTTCACACAAATGGCATACGCTACTCATCTTGCGTCGGCATCTCGATTCTTCACTTCGACAGCAGTATATTCAAGTCGAGGATCCTGCGGAACTATGGGCGGCGCTAGCGACACGATTCAAACATGAAGAGACCATATTCCTGCCACAAGCCCGAAGCGACTGGATCAGCCTCCGCGTAATGGACTTCCCCAATTTTCTTGCATTCAACTCCAAACTTCACGGCATTGTAGCCCAACTCCGGCTCTGTGGCGACACCATCAACGACACCGAGCTAATTGATAAGACCCTTTCTACCTTTCCTCCTGCTTGTGCAATCATGGCTCAACAATATCGCAACATGAAGTTTAGTACACATTATGAACTCATGTCCTGCCTTCTGTTAGCCGAAAAGCAACAACAACTGCTCCTCAAGAATGCAGAGTCAAAGCCAGCTAAGGAGATTCACAACAAAGAAGTTCAAAACCCGCCCATGACAACCAGCTCGGCACCCACACCACATCCAAAGTCAAACAATCCAAGTAGGGAGTCCCACATCTCCGAAGCACCACGCCGGAAACCTTAGGGAAAATGGAAGCCCAAGCATATGTGGAACTGATCTTCCAAACCCCAAAGGTACGCAAATCAGACCAAAACCGATTGGTCCTCTCAATCGTTGAGAAAAACAGAGAAGGGAATTGTCATAAATGCGGCAGAACGGGTCATTATGCTAAGGAATGTCGAGCTTCTAGTTATGTCATTGCAATGTATAAGGAGTTGCAGTCACTGAGGAAAGGAAAGAGGGAAACTCACACCCTCGATGCTCCTTCTCCCACAATTAGTGAGTTAGACCCCGAAATGTACATGGTTCAAAGTAATGCCTCTGTCAACACAGCTAAAATTGCTGTGCTGGACAGCGCTTCCACTCATTCCGTTTTTCAAGACCAGGCACACTTTGAGTTCAAAACTCAAAATGAGCCATGGCAAACCTGTGACATAGTCACAATCGCCGGCAAACAACGCTTAAAGTTTCGTGAGGGCCGGACAGTTGTTATTCTGCTCGGGGGAGCCCCCCTCATCTGTGAAAGGGCTATGTACGCCCCGGACGCCCCTCGGAGCCTGATCAGCTACCGTGACCTACGGGCTAATGACATCCACGTTTCCACTGCGGTGGAAAATGATGAAGAGGTCCTCGAGCTTAGGCGAGGACCGCGGCGCCTCGCCATCGCACACGCGACAGCCAATGGCCTATATGAGCTTTGCATCATGCAAGCTAGTCCCCCTTGTCAAGGTGAGGAAGAGGCCGGTGGACGACAACATGATTGTCACCCACGCCTATCCCTGGGGGGTGCCGAGGCCTCTTTTCTAGTCGCCAGCTCCAAAGCCAACATTTGGCATCGCCGGTTGGGGCACCCCGGGACAACCATGATGCGGAAAATGATTCCCATCTTGACTGGTCACGATCTGTGTACTAGTGATGCGGAGTGCGTGGAGGAGTGCGCAGCATGCATTCAAGGGAAGTTCATCAGGCAGCCATCACGGTGGAAGCTCCCGACCGAAATGCCAGCGGCATTGTATCGTCTCCACGGCGATTGGTGCGGCCCCATCACTCCCCAGTGAGGTCAGTTCAAGTATTTCTTTGTACTCGTTGATGCTTCAGGTAGACACGCTGAGGTGTCACTTCTTACAACCCAAAACATGGTATTCCCCAAGACTTTAGCAACGATCCTTAGATTCCGCAACCACTTTCCTGATAACCAAATTTGTTTTCTTAGAATGGACAATGCCATGGAATTTAGATCACAAGCATTCGAAGACTTTTGTACAGCTTCAGGGATAGAACTCACTTATTCAGTACCTTATGAACATGCCCAGAATGGCCTAGCTGAAGCATACATTAAGAAAATACAACTCGTAGTACGCCCTCTCCTCTTTCATGCTAATCTTTCTCCTACTCTTTGGGGTCATGCCGTGTTGCATGCAGCAGTCCTTCTTAGACTTAGACCCACACTACTGCACACCCAGACTCCATTAGAACTTAGCTCTGGTAGAACCCCTTACATAGTCCACTTGCGCACCTTTGGATGCGAAGTATGGCTTCCAGTCTCAGATCTTAAGCAGAAAACTATAACACCCCATAGAATTCGAGGAATCTACCTAGGATATGACTCCCCTAGCATAATCCGCTATAAACTACCCCAGAGTGACGATATTTACAAAGCTAGGTTTCAAAATTGTAAGTTCATAGAAAACAAATTCCCCGACTCTCAAACTAGAACCAATCAAAACTTGAACTTTAAAGACTTAGAAACACTCACTCTTAACCCAGATTCTCGCTCAACATTAGCAGACTCAGAAGTTAGAAAACTCCTCACTCTTCAGCATCTTGCTGAGAATATCCCCGATGGTTTCCACTCGGGACCACGCATAGTTAGGAGCCCTGTACCCGGTTCTGGCAACCCTGTCCCAGTAGTTCCAGCCAAGAAAAGAAAGCTTACATTAGGGGAAAAATGGGGTCCCAAAGGGGCCTTGTAAGCTTGACCGGGTTAGGTGAACCGGTTGCCCAGGCACCATTTTCTATGTAAATCCATTGGTGCAGTCGCTGCCCGCTGACAGCGTCGGAAGCCGTAGTGTTGGCAGTGTTGGCAGTGTCGGCAGTGTTGGCAGCGTCGATTGGCGCGACCCACGGAACTGCACTACTGGCAGCCACGGTGGCACCATTGGTGCCCTCTTGTAAAGTGCACGGTTTGGCCTAAATTTTTCAGCACGTGACAATGGCCAGGGCCCCTTTGTGACTACAGATTTCCCCTAATGATGCTACTCCGCAAACCCGAACCCGTGCATCTATGCACACCTACCGCAACCCAAATGATCAAAATAGTCAACCTTTTGATATCCCGTGGGATGACTTTGAGTCATATTTCACCAACCCTCATGTAGATCCTATGACACTTGACCAAGCCAAGAAGAGTGTAGATTGGCCACAATGGGAAAAAGCCTTACAAGCCGAGTACCAATCACTTAGAAAACGAGGCGTCTTTGGACCCCTTGTCACCGATCTCATCACCAAACTGATAGGACACAAACTAATCTTTACTCGTAAGCGAGACGAACATGGTAACATTCTTAGATTCAAAGTGAGATTAGTAGCTCAAGGTTTCACACAAAAACCCGGGATAGATTTTGAACAAACATATTCTCATGTTATGGATAGCACATCCTTCCGTTACCTCCTAAGTCTAGCAGTCCAAATGGCATTAGAAACCCGTCTCCTCGACGTAGTCACAGCCTATCTCTATGGTGACTTAGATGCCCAAATTTACATCAAACCTCCTCCAGATTTCCTACCAAAGACTACACCAACACAGCCCGGACGCTACTATGGATTGAGGATATGCAAAGCCCTTTATAGCCTAAAGCAAGCAGGCCGGGCATGGTACCATCACTTCAAGTCCTTGATTTCTCATGAATTCCAAACTCACCCCGCCTTACCTTGTGTCTTTGTCCTTAAAGACACCACCGGTTTTGTCATCCTCGCAGTATATATGGATGACTTAAACTCCATTGGAACCCCAGCCTTGAGTAAGCATGTGGAAAACCTACTAACCAAACAATTTGAAATGAAAGTGTTGGGGTGCACTTCCTACTGTCTTGGACTACAGATTAAACATTATGCAGATGGGAGCTTATTACTTCATCAACAAACATATGTGAAGAAACTACTTCGCACATTTAACATGGACAACGCCAACGCGCTTTCAGCTCCCATGATTGGCAAGAGTCGGATTGAAGATGATCCCTACCGACCAGCAGATGACAGTGAGGAGGAGATTGACAAGCCCCAGTACTTAGCTGCAGTTGGAGCTCTTCTATACCTCGCCATGAACACCCGGCCCGACATCTCATATGTCATTAGCGTCCGCGCGCGTCACAGTCAGAAACCAACCTCCCGACATTGGCAAGGCCTCAAGCATCTTCTGCGCTACCTCCGCGGCACGCAGGACCTCGGCCTACACTTCCGCAAGAATGCTTCCAGTGACATCATTGGATACGCAGACTTTGGCTTCAAGACAGACCTCGTTTCAGGCAAGTCTTAAACCGGATATATCTTCATCAAAAACGGCGCACCGATCTCCTGGTGCTCCACCAAGCAGACCGTGACCGCTACATCCACAAATCATGCTGAATTACTCTCCTTCCACGAGGCCTCCCGTGAAGCCGTTTGGCTATGCACTATGCAACAGGCCATCTTTCAAATGAGCGGCCTTCCATCAATGGACAAACCTACGACGATATTTGAAGACAACGCGGCCTGCATCGAACAACTTTCATCCGGATTCATTAAAGCTGACCGTGTCAAACACATCAATCCTCACCTCTTTGGCTATACTCAAGACCTCACGAAGACCAAGCAGATCGAAGTCAAGAAGATTGCATCAGTAGACAACATCGCAGACGTCTTCACTAAGGTACTACTAGCCCCTTAGCACCGCAAGCTCACCACTGCGGCTGGTATGAGGACTCTTACTGAACTAGAGTAAATTAGATGACGAACGATGACTTTACTCTTTTTCCTTCACAACATCATGAAGTTTTTAACGAGGAAGATCATCGTTCGAGGAGGAGTGTTTAGATACACAAGGTTACTCCTCGATCAGTTATACTCTTTTCTAGATCTGTGAATTTTTCCTGACTTAGGTTTTTTTTTGTATCAAAGAATAGTTTTTAATGAGGTAACTACAAATCGAGGAGGAGTGTTGAAATAGAAGTCATAAATAGTTAACCCGTAGTTAACTAAGGTATTGATACCTATAACCAATAACTTAAGCATTTCAGCATAGCATATCTTGGGTTATCAAGGAGTTATTTTTTGTGCGTAGGAAAATAAGGATCATGGAGAATGAGCTTTTTTCCAAAATTAATTAAGTAAAATTAGAATTACTACAAATTTTATTGTTCGAAAGTTGGTCAGAACCCATAACCAACATATAGCTTCACCCATGACCAACAACAACAAGAGTAGTGAAAAAACATAAGACTATTTAATTCTGTAACAGTCACAGACGCGTTCTATTGGAGGACGCATTCTGAATATCCTGGATATAAATACCGGCTTCTGGTTTTCCAATGCGCAGCACCCAGGAAATCTACTTATCTGTGATGGGTGCGTTATCGGTTATGGGTGTCTATACCTTATTAGAAATGATTTGTAGTTTCTATTTCTATTGAGGTAAAAGAATGACTTTTACTTTATTAACCCCTAACCGCCCAACCATGCATATTTGGCATGATGTACGGATTCGATCCCCGATTTCTCATCCATCATGAACTTTTTGCAGTGTGAAATTTTTACTGAAACTTTTATGGGAAGTTAGCTTCGTGCATGTATGATCCGATTAGAAAGGGGATGATTTGTGAAATTTTTATGCCTCAATTCATGTTTTAGTGTTCCACCCCAAATTTGGAAGATTTTAGTGTAAAAGTGCTCTTGAAAAAGTCAACTACTAAAAATAAGCAACCAAAAAATCTCCAAAAATCAGTACGCTTAGAGTATTACATTTCAACCCATCCCAACAAATCTCATTATTAGATTGTCAATATTTTATCCGTAATCATTTCTTCTTCTTCTTCTTCTTCTTCTTCTTCTTCTTCTTCTTCTTCTTCTTCTTCTTCTTCTTCTTCTTCTTCTTCTTCTTCTTCTTCTTCTTCTTCTTCTTCTTCAGCGTACTTCCGGACGACGCGCCATGGACAGCAACTCTGCCCACTCGCAAAATCAAGACCATGAAGATTCGCGGAGTCCTGTCCCAGGGGCTCTTCCGACACGTGAACGAAGTACCGCCACTATTAGAGACCGAGTTCGTAGAAGGCAAAGACGTAACCAGCTTGCTCGGAGTCACAAAGCGCCCCGATCCACAAGAAGATCTCACAACAGAGGCGGACAACACGAGGCCATTTCAAACGCTTGGTGAAGGAATTCCAAGCGGTCCTCCCCTGACGAATGAGCCTCGGATTCAAAGCAACATGAACCTGCTTGAGTGTCTTCACGGTCGTCCATTCTACATTACTTTGAAATACGATGGCACTTCAGCAACGTATGCTTACGTCGACGATGAGCTCAAGGTCTGTTCTCATCGGTTCGTGATCACGAAGAAAAACTCGGAGTATTGGCGTGTTGCGAAAATCTACGATTTGCAAGGGAAGTTGATGCGGTTCCCTAATTTGGTCGTCCAGGGAGAGATCGTTGGGCCGAAAGTGCAAAAGAATTGCTTGAAGAGTACGAGAGTTGAGATTAGGGTTTTTAATGTGTGGGATCGAGTGGACCGTCGGTATTTAGGGTTGAAGGAGATGCAAGAAGCGATTGAAGCTCTGAACGAAGGTCCCGGGGCAGAGAAACTGAAAATGGTGGATGTACTGGAGACTGGAGATGCGTTTCAGTACGACTTGCAGACGTTGTTGCAGAAAGCGAGTGAGGGATTCTACCCTGGCACTCAGAATTTGCAAGAAGGTCTTGTTGTGAGGTCGCAAACGGAGCCCCGCGTGTCTTTCAAGGTCATCAGCAACAAATTTCTTATCAAACATGGTCAGTGATCAGAATTCTGTTGGAATTAACCCCTAAAGGATGATGCTGGTTTGAGTATAGACCGAAGCTGGAGCGTATTTTCAGGGTGTGGGTATACCGGACCCGTTTGCTACTGCTGTAGAAGTGTTGGAGGAGCGCTGATTTTTTAGTGTAACCTCGATGCAGTCTTGAAGAGGGTTTCCAAGTTGCGATGAAACTTTGAGATCTGAAATGTGTAAGAGAAAATGGGGAGTGTGAGAAGTAGAGTCACTACGCATAACCTGTATTGCAAACCGTAGGCCATTTTGGCTTACAGCAATCCTCAAGGGGTTAAGTTACTCATGTGGTAAACTTAATTAAGTTATTCATGAGGGAACTAACAGACCAAGGGTTTATGCCTAGGTTACTCATACGGTAATTAAGTTACTTATGAGGGAACTGATAGACCAAGAGTCTATGACTTCAAGTTAGTTAGAACACCAAAGTGATAGTCTAGTTAGTATGTACATATTTTAGGTATGTAGACTGACGGTACTAGAACTATAAGTGTGGTTTGGTGGGGGAAGGAGATACAATTGTCTATTGGACAAGATCTCACTTCTATGGTTGGGTGGCAAGTCACATAATAAACATTGTTTTCCTTCTGTGTACATTATCTTTCTTAATTTAATAAATTCACATGATTGTTTTGATGGTTGGAAAGTGTCCATGTTGTAGTAAGGATAGGTGGATAGAAACTTGGGACCTCTTTCGAGGTCGGCATGAATAAAGTGTTTGTTTTCCTTGATAATGAGCCAGTGCCCACTGACAAAGGGCCATTGGTGCAAGACCACTCTCCCCTTTCGAGAATAGACTGTTGTAGTCAATCTATAAAGGACCAAGAAGTTTCATGATTTTTAGTAGTTTGGAGAAGGTTGGCTATGTGGACTTTTTTTGGGTTCAAATTTGTTTGTTTTTTTAATCAACATATGCATTGTTCTTCATTGACTCTAGTAATATAAAATTCAATCTCATCTGAAGTGTAGTTCTCACAATATGATCAATTGAATTTATCATCTTAAAACCATGTGGGTTGATGCTTTAGGGATTAATCGTGATGAGGTGTTGAGGTCATGGAGTGAGACTATTTCTGAACAATGTTTATTAGAATATGATGATATTGGGATGCAAATTGATCTTTGAAGTCATAGAAGAAAGGGCTTGTTTTCGGTTGACTCTACTACATCCATTTTTTTTGCGAGGACACTATGTTTCTATAAAATTAAAATAATAGTGTTTGGGTTGAGAAATAGTGTTCACGACACTAAATATGCAGTTTAGTATATTGGTTGAGACTACCAAATGTTTATTTTTATTACCGCTATGAAAATACTTGTGACATATTTTGGAGATGAGGCCAGTTAGTTGCAAAAACTTTCCTACCTACAATAACTCAATTTTTGTAGAATATTAAATAATTGAATGTTTTAAACACGACATTTAATAAATAGAAATATATTTCCATATTTTTTTATCACACATATATTACAAGGTTGGTTAAGAAGATAAATACATTGATTTTGTAGTGATTAATAAGTATAAAAATGTTTCACAACAACATTCTACTTATGATATCTTAATTTGAATCATAAAATCATGATTTGAATATGCCCTAAACTCCATTTTTATTAAACCTAAGAGCTCTGATAACATACCTCAAGTTTCATCTTCCAATGAAGGAAGTGATTATTAGTATCATATTTTTCATATTTTTACTGAAACTATGAAGATCTGATAATTTTATATGAAAATATGAAAATATTTCTTACAATTTTTTATATAGTTAATTATTTAAAGGCACCACAGGCCTTGGCTTGGTGGTTAGGGCTCATGGCCTCCAATGAGGAGGTTGTGGGTTCTATCCCATAAATGTATTTTGAGCTCCAAAATAATGTTTAAAAAAATAATTAAAAATTAAAAAAAAAAAAAAAAAAACCATCCCCACCAAATTATCCAACTCATCTATTGGAATTCTTAGTTTCTCTTAAAAAATAGTCAATATTAAGTGTGATACATGCATCACAAAATTTTCATATCCAAGATTCAACTAAACTTTGAAAATGCATAATTCCATGAGTTGTTGTTCAATCGTGTTATTTTTATTTTTATTTTTTTAAATGTGTCAATTGAATATTTATTATTTTGTGGTCCTTTAATTTCTTTTTTAATTTTAGGTTGATGCAAGCGTCCAAATGAAGAAAAAATAAATGATGGTTTCAAGAGGAGTTCTTACAACCTAAATTTGCAGCATGAAAACAATTAGCTAATTTGATCAATGAAAGTAATAAATTATTTGCATTACACTATTTCAAAGACATACGGATTTCAAAGACTGACATGAAGAAATGAATCAGGTAAAGAGAGCCGACATATTTGAATTGAACTCTACATTGATAAATGCTCAATGAAATTATAAAACCCTAATTGGTTGGCCGCAAAAATAATACACAAAATCAATTCGCATTTAGGATCAATTGCAAATTTATGGCCAACCAACCAATCTCCTATAGCTCCAAATTATTCCACCAAAATCACACCCAAGCAAGAAGAAGATCGTGATGTCACGATCACGATGACAAAACGTGTTCACCTTTAATTTGTCACATTTATGGTATAATGTTTAAGATTCTAAGCCCAAACCTTTAGTAATTTCTAATCTTGATAGAATATGGGGTAAAATAATTACTTTTGCCTAACTTAGGCGTCGACTACGATACTCTATAATAAATTGGGTTGTCCATTATTGAAATATAACACAACAATTCTAGTGGCAAAGCCATTCTTCCATGTATGTATGTGAGGTTTGGGTTGGCTTATGTTGGAGCACAACACAATAGTTTTGGTGGCAGAAACATTGTAGGAAGCGTGTGTAACATACACACTCCGAGCTATATAATAAATAATCCTATATCAAAATATATATCAAAATATATATGGGTCTGATTTGCCCATATCAAGGTTCAACATCGTAGTTCTGATGGCAGAACCATCTTGATGTGCATGCCTGCGTGCACGGTTTGATTTATATAATAAATAATAAATAGTATAAGATATTGAGGTAATAGATGCAACGTAGTATTGCTAGAAGCCAAAGACGTACGGGTGCTAAATAATGGTGTGTGGGAAGAGGGGTTAGGCATGGGCTGATCTCTCTAGAGTGTCCTTGTGATGAGTTATCCCATATGGTTTGTCCATGGTGACCTCCTAGTGTACACTACTTAAGGTGGAAGGCCTTTGAGTAAAGATCATCTCTTTCTACGCATTCCTTGTGTTTGTGTGTGTGCCTTGTGCAATCTTCTCTACCTTCAATAGGTTATGGGCCCACTCATGTGTGTTTCATGAGTATTAGATTGCATTTGTGCAAGTATTTTGAGGTCGGTGCGCAACGGGCGGTTTTGGAGCATTGTTGGAGGTTTTGGAGCTTGTTGGAGCGTTGGTGTTTCTTGGAGGTGTGCATGGGCTGAAGTTGCATGTTGGAGCACTCTCTTTGGTCAATCTCTTCCCTTGATCTCCTTCTTTTCTTGCTTCTATCTCTTCGTTGCGGTGGAACTTCGTTTGGTTCAATTGTGAGCATTTGAGTGAATGCAAGTGATTTGTGAGGTGTGAGGGCTCTCGTGGAGGGTCTACCATCTGATCCTAGTGATTAGGCACTTGCTTTGAGGTGTTGCATGTGTTTCATGCTCTTGGGGTGCTCAAATTTTCATTTGGAGCTAGTTTGTGCACAAAGGTGCGGTTTTGAGCAATTTCAATGCAATTGGGGTTTTGAGGGACTTGTGTGAGTTCATGTGCATTGAGTGAGTGCTCTTGAGGGACACAAAGGTGTCATTGACGTGCATTGAGTGTTTGTGGACACTAAGGCGTCGTATTGAAGCATTTGGAGTTGTTTTGAGCTCCATTGAGTGATTTGAGGGGCTTTGGTGAGCCTCTTTGCATTTTTGGGTGAGGGTTCTCACATTTGAGTGTTGGAAGGTGTGTGTGGAGCACACAAGTGCTGATCTAGTGTTTGGGGTTGTTTAAAATCCATTGGGTGCACAAAGGTGCAATATAAAAGCAAAAATCACAAAAACAAAGTTGTGTGTTTGAGTTTGAGGTTTAATTTGTGTGGGGAGGCATACGTTAGTGAGGATCATGGCATCTTTTAAGGGTGAGGGTCCCAAGGTCGTGGACAAGTTTGATGGGGTGAATTTCCACTTGTGGAAGTTCAAAATGGAGATGGTGATGGCCGAGAAGGAGTTGTGGGAGATTGTCGAGGGTAGTGAGGAACCTCCTTTCTCCTCTACGGATATGCAAGCGTACACGAGGAGGGAGAAGAAGGCATTTGCCATTTTGGCACTCAACCTCGCGGATTCGCAACTTGCGCACATTCGCTCGTGCAAGACACCCGCGGAAGCATGGTCCAAGCTTTGCAACATTCACGAAGCAAAAACATTGGCCAACATTTTGTTTTTGAGGCGCAAGTTCTTCACCATCAAGATGGGCGAAGAAGATGACATGTTGGCGCACATCAACAAGGTCAAGGCTCTCGCGGATCAACTCAACGGTTGCGACGTGTCGATTACGGATGGTGACATCGTGATGACACTTTTGGAGAGCCTTCCATCATCATACGAGTACCTCATCGTGGCGATGGAGTCAAGACCCATTACGGAGCTCACATTGGACTATGTGACCTCACGGTTGTTGCACGAGCTTTCGCGGCGAAAGGAGAACGAGTCTCGAGAAGATGGAGCCGCACTCGTGGCAAAGCAATCCAAGAATGGAGGCGGTGGGATCTCAAGCGACAAAGTGTGCTTTTATTGTGGTAAGAAGGGCCACATTGCCAAATTTTGCTTCAAACGCAAGAGGGATGAGAAGGGGGAGAGTGCAAACAACACTAAAACTCGTGATGATGATGAGTACGCATTTACGGCTAGATATGATGCAAGCATGAGTGATGCAAGCATGAGTGATGGCATCGAGGGTTATGCAAGCATGAGTGATTGGGATGAGTATGCAAACATGGCAAGCAATGTATCGTGCAATGGTAGTACGAATGATTGGATTGTTGATTCGGGGGCTACAAGCCACATGTCACCGCATAAAACTTGTTTTCATTTGTATGCTCTCATTAATCCAAGGAGAGTGATTTTGGGAGATGATACGGTGCTTGAGGCCGTTGGCAAGGGTCAAATTGTTGTAGACACCGAGGTGAGGGGTCGTGTGAAGACAATCACTATCAAAGATGTCCTCCACGTTCCCAAACTAAAAGCAAATTTACTATCGGTGAGGCAATTAGTGACAAAGCACTTGAGGGTAGAGTTTAGTGATAAGGGGTGTTATGTGTTGTCACCGAGTCGAGATGAAGTGGCCATCATTGAAGAACACGAGGGCTTGTACCACATCAAGTTCTCGAAGGTGCATTCCAAGGAATCGGCGGCGTTGGCGCATTCAAACTTGAAGGACGACAAGTTGGCGTTGTGGCATCGTCGACTCGGCCATTTGAACATCAAGAGTGTGAAGACACTACGCGGCATGGTAAGCGGGATGGACCTTCATCAATTGAAAGTGGATGCTTCTACATTCACATGTGAAGGTTGCATTGAAGGCAAGCAACAACGGTTGCCATTTACGGGTGAAGCGGCGACTCGGGCCACGAAGGTTTTGGAGATCGTGCATTCGGATGTGTGTGGCCCCATGAAGACCACGTCGATGGGAGGTTGCAAGTACTTTGTGACCTTCATCGACGACTTTTCAAGGAAGATTTGGCTCTACCCTATCAAAGCCAAGAGTGAGTGCTTTGAGAAGTTCAAGGAGTTCAAGACATTGGTGGAGAACCAATCCGAGATGAAGATCAAGGTGTTTCGGTCGGACAATGGCGGCGAGTACATGTCCAAGAAATTTGACGAGCTTTTGAAGAATGAAGGCATCGCTCGCCAAACTTCGGCCCCGTACACGCCTCAACAAAATGGAGTTGCGGAGCGCGCAAATCGCACGATTGTAGAGATGGCGAGGAGCATGTTGCACGCTCAACACTTGAAGTTGGACCTTTGGGCGGAAGCGGTGGTGAATGCGGTGTACACACGCAATCGGTGTCCAACAAGTGTGGTCGAAGGCATGACGCCGGAGCAAGCGTGGAGTGGGAGGCAACCATGTGTTGCACACATGCGCATCTTCGGATGCATTGCATATGCCAAGGTTCCCGACGAACGGAGGACTAAACTCGAGGCTAAGGCCTTGAAATGTGTGTTTCTTGGGTATTGTGAAGGTACCAAGGCGTATAGACTCATGTCGGTGGACACAAGGAAGATCATTCGGTCACGTGATGTGACGTTTTGTGAGGAGTCTACGATGGAGGCGCCTTTGGAGGTTGGTCCAAGTGGGAGTAGTGGAGACGTGTTGGTGGACACACCCTCCAAGTCCCCTAGTGTTGTTGATGTAGGTGATGACGACAGTGATGACGAAGATGGCGACACGGAGGTTGTTGAAGCGCCATCGAGCTCAAAGACCAAGAATGGCGCAAAGGGCGCGCAAGAGGAGCAAACTTCTTCAAGGGAGCGGCGGTACCCTGAGAGATCGCGCAAGCCACCGGGAGAATGGTGGAAGACTCACATCTTCCCTCAAGAGGATGACGAGCATGCAAATGTGGCATTATCGGATGGTCCATTGACCATTCGTGAAGCCATGCAAGGTGAGGATGCCGTCAAGTGGGAGCGCGCCATGCAAGAGGAGTACGACTCTCTTATAGCTAATGGTACGTGGCAATTAACTCCCAATCCAAAGGATCGCAACCCCATTGGTTGCAAATGGGTGTTTCGTACAAAGAGGGATGTTTCGGGCAATATTGTGCGTCACAAGGCAAGACTAGTAGCCAAGGGGTTCGCGCAAGTGCATGGGGTGGACTTTCACGAGACGTTTGCTCCCGTGGCCAAGTTCACCACCATTCGGTGCATTCTTGCGATCGGTGCGGCCATGAACTTGGAGATGCATCAAATGGATGTGAAGACCGCATTTTTGAATGGCGATTTGGAGGAAGACATCTACATGGTGCAACCCGAGGGCTTTGTGCAACAAGGTAAAGAGCACCTTGTTTGTAAGTTGCAAAAATCATTATATGGGTTGAAACAATCTCCAAGAGCGTGGTACCAAAAGATTGACACGTTCTTGCTTGCTCACGGGTTTACTAGGAGCATTGCGGATCATAGTCTCTACTTTATGCAAGTGGGGCAACATGTGGTGATTGTGATCATATATGTTGATGATTTGATCATTCTTGCAAGCCTCATGACTTTAATGAATGCATTAAAAGGCATGCTTGAGAGAGAGTACGAGATGAGTGATCTTGGAGAATTGCACTTTTGTCTTGGTGTTGAGTTTGTGCGAGATAGGGCTACACGCACTATCACCATGAGTCAAGGCAAGTATGTGATGGACGTGCTCAAGAGGTTCGGGATGGAGGATTGTAAGCCCGTGGCAACACCATTGGATGCAAACTCCAAGCTCGTCAAGCTTTCGGAGGAGGAGTATGCGATGGAGGCCAAATCGATGGCGGAGGTGCCATACAAGCAAGCGGTGGGGTCGTTGATGTATGCGATGATTGCGACACGGCCCGACCTTGCGTATCCAATTAGCGTGGTGAGTCAACACATGGCGAGACCGGGCTCAATGCATTGGATGGCGGTCAAGAGGATCATGCGATATTTGAAGGGCACAAGCAATGTGAAGTTATGTCTTGGAGGCAAAGACATTGTGTTGAGCGGCTATTGCGACGCGGACTACGCGGGAGACACGAGCGATCGAAGATCCACAACGGGCTACATGTTCACGGTCGGATCGGGAGCGGTGTCGTGGAATAGCAAGCGGCAACAAACGACGGCGACATCAACGGTGGAGGCAGAGTACATGGCTACGAGCCATGCCACGAAGGAGGCCATTTGGTTGAGGCAACTAATGGTGGATGTGGGTTGCACACAAGGTGAGGCTACAACGATTATGTGTGACAACCAAGGGTGCATTTCACTTGCAAAGAACCCTACACATCATTCACGCACGAAGCACATCGATGTGCAATACCACTTCATTCGGGAGAAGTTGGAATTGGGAGTTATACATTTGGAGTATTGTCCAACGGAGCACATGGTGGCGGATGTGCTCACAAAGGGTCTTTGTAGAGATCGACATCAACGACTAGTAATAGCATTTGGACTAACAGGCTTTGGCTCTACGCAAAGTGGGAGTATTGAGGTAATAGATGCAACGTAGTATTGCTAGAAGCCAAAGACGTACGGGTGCTAAATAATGGTGTGTGGGAAGAGGGGTTAGGCATGGGCTGATCTCTCTAGAGTGTCCTTGTGATGAGTTATCCCATATGGTTTGTCCATGGTGACCTCCTAGTGTACACTACTTAAGGTGGAAGGCCTTTGAGTAAAGATCATCTCTTTCTACGCATTCCTTGTGTTTGTGTGTGTGCCTTGTGCAATCTTCTCTACCTTCAATATAAGATGGAGTAAATGTATTCAAAATTTGATTCTAAATGCATGAATATAAAATTTTTAATGAAAAATACACATGCAATTGTTTCCTTTTTATTCTATGTGGTTAATATGTAAAAAAATTAGTATATCCTTTAAGCATTCACACTTCATTTACCCGGTCAATCCTCATCAATTTCTCACATTTTAAAATATTTTATATCTGATTGGTATTTTTCTCATATAGTTTATTTTTGGACCCATTAATATTGCTGTTTAAATAATAATGAATTTTATAAGATTTTTCATAGTTTTTTTTGTTGTAATAGTAATATTAATTAGAAATATGCCTAAAGTAGTATGTTTTTTTAAAGAATAAAATTAAATAATAGTGATAAACAACAAGGTGTACGTGGCATGCTTCTCGAGCTTACATAAAAGGAAATTCAATTGAAAAACTTTTTCTACAATAACACGCAATTCGCTATTTACGCACTTGGCCAAGTGCGGTCATTTCGGGGCCCCATTGTGCCAAAAATTTCAGAAATCAAAATTTTTTATTTTAAAAAGGGTGTGATTTTTGTCTATGGTGAAAAGTGCAGTGCATTGCAATTAATCAAATATATTACGGATTTTCAATAATAAATATGTGAATTTCATACAATTTTTTAATTTTGCAAAGTGTCTTTCATAAAACCCCTTCAAAAGTGCAATAAATATCCAACATTTTACTACCTTTCAACCGCATTTTCCCCATTCCCCTCGTATTACAATCACATACAATCCGCAATACATTTTCGTACGACATCATTACTCCACATATCCATGTATCCACATAAAGTATGGATCCACATATAAATATATATATATATATATATATATATATATATAAATAAAAAATACATATGATAAAGAAGTACAAGTCGGCCATCTGAAGTGCAACCAATAGCACTAATCCACACTGTCTAAAAAAGCTACTACTCGAAGGGGAACTGGGTCTCCGGAATCCTCTCAGATGACTGTGTTCCGTCGTCCCGACCCTCCTCACTAGCTACACGTTGCTCCTCCAACCTCGCACGAACATCTGAAGGGGTCTCGGGATCTGTATACTCCAAAGCTTGAGCCACCATGGCATTGACCATCGGAGATGACACCTGCTGCACAGGCGACGCTTCCTCCATGATAGACGCCGCCTGCTCAAATGTATACTGCCCTCCAATCCCGTGACGCCTGTATCTGACTCCATCAACGTCATAGTAGAATCCGTCCGCTGCAAGTGTCATATCTCGGTCTGGTAGGGCCCAATGAAACGGACGTGGGGTGGAATCAATATCCACAACTACTCCTGGTGTTGGCAACACCTCAGATCCACCCGCATCCAGCCTTGATCGTGGCAACACCTCCATGTCACGCGAGACTAATGAATCCGGTACTGGAATCGCTCCTGATGGACGGAGAGGAGATGTAGATACACGTGCTGATCTTGAGAATGTCACCTCGTGCCCCAAAGACTTTGCAAGTATCTCTGCAATTTCTTCAGGACGGATGCTCAAGTCCCCCGTCTCCATAGTCCCTCCGTCCTCCATGGTCCCATCAACCTCCAGGAACTGTAGTGCATCTCCTCGTGCACCTGAAACTCCAGTGGCGTCCTGCCCCTCTGAAGAGTATACGATATGTGCAGAACTCTGTACACCAACAATTGGCTGGGGACTCAGTCCTGCAACAACCTCATACCTCTGACTCAACCCTGTAATACTGTCGTCCTGTCTCACGCTCCGGGCTGTGTCCTCGTGAGTCCTCTCTCTGTCTAGTGTGTCCCTAGAGCCTAACGACACCTCCACATGTCGTACAGTATCTGCACTGCGCTGTATAACAGAAGACTCCCCCTCAGAACCCTCACATGCCCCACTGTCTACACCGTCCATCAATCCTGTGCTCCCACGTGTAGGCCTCACTGTAGAAGGGCCCGCAGTAGCCCACGGCTGAGTAGCAGCACCAGATGGCCAATCCATGTCACACCTGTACATCTCTGCGCATGCATTCCTCAAAAATGTAGTACGTGTGCTCGAGGTGTCAAGGACAATGATCTGGCTACCCACAAAATCGCCCTGCAGTATGTCTGGTATGGCCGTGGTGATGTCAACAACCACGAGACCCCACTTCTCCGGCAAATACATCTGCACAAGCCTCTACAACTTTGTCGGAGACCTCTCCAATGGATCCGCTGTACACGGTGCTCTAGCCTCAGTCCAGGAGTCCATGAACACAGTAGGAAGCTCCCCCGTCCCCTTTCGAACATTCTGAGATGCCCTGGACTCGCTAGCATGCACCAACACGACTGCCACACCTCTACTAGCCTGTACTGCTCGCTCCACTCTCCCCTTGTGCCTCAGATCATGCTCATATCCACTGATCGCACCTGACTCGAACACCCACACTCCTCCAAAACACCGGCTCTCCTCTGGTACATGCAAGGTGTTGCGCAACCGCTCCTCAAAGTGCACTCCGGGTGGCAATAAAAAAATCACGTTCCACTTGTAAATACCCGTCATCCACCTCTGCAACCTCTCCATCACATGTGCATAATTGTCATCTCCCCAAGCCTTGTCCTCCCCCTGTGATGATCCCCGTCTGCAATCAGTAATCCATAAGCATGGTTCCCCAACCTCCAGGTGCTCCTCCGTGAAAAAACCCCCTCGACCTCGCACCAGAAGCATTCTCAAAGCATGGCCTCCCCTCCTGATGGGTAAACGAAACTGCCAGTCCCATCGCGCTGCTCCGAGATCTCCAACATCTCGGGCATGCCCTCGGTATCCACGACCACCGGTCGCTATGTCCGTGTAGTGCTGTCTGATCAATGGAGGTATGAGGGGATCCAATTTCTCCAACGCTCCCACCGCACGGACCAATGGACTAGCCCAAGCTTTCTTCATATCCGTCTCGATATTCTCCCCAAGCTCCTGCAAGACCTCCCCACGTTCCCCTCCATATCGTCCCACTGGAATGACAAAGAACTCCTCCATCGTCAGTACCCGGTGCTCTCGGTCCTTCACTATCAACCATCTCAACGCATTCCGTACCGCCTCCTTCCGCTGCATCCGATCAGCCACCCACGCCAAAGTCTCCTTCGGTGGATTGGGGCTGTTGTTGCCGTTGAAGTAGTACTTTTGCGTAGCCCGGCTCCCTCCCTGCACTGGTTGTGCTGCCAAGTCCTTCGCCACCCGGAGATACTGCCCAGCTGGAATCCTCGACAATGGTATGAGCCAGTTCTTCTCCATCCTCTTCCGCCCCGCTCGCACGTCCACGGTGACATCCAAACTGTGTTTGGACGCATAATCCCTCCATTTCTTCTCGACCTCCTTGCTGAACCACAAGAACCCGCTCTCGTAATCCGAACACACCTGCAATACTGCCTCATAGCACTCTTCGTCCCTGTGCCATGCATGACGGGTATGGTCTACCATCTGCTTCGACAATGTCGCCAAGCCCACCTTGTTGTCCTTCATGCTTGTAGTCAGATGCAGTGCACTCGCGGCCATCATCAACGCCCGACCCCGCCGCTCATCGTCGTCTCGCCCATACTGATCCGGTCTTCCACACGCAATCCATATAGCCCGGAGCTTCATGAGGTCCTCCACCGTCGTGGTGTAGAACTGTCTCTCGAACTCCTTGGCATTGATCCTCACTGAAGCATCGATGTACAAATGCGGATCCTTGTACACCACAAACTTGGCCTTCCGTACTGCAAACACCTCACGGTACTCCTCCTCTGATAGTAACCCCGCATCACACACGATCTTGGCCTCCATGCAAGCCTGAACAATGTGCTGCCCATCCACTGGCTCCCAAATGATGTTGTTCTCCAACCAATTTGCCCTAAAACCAAGAACTCCATGTCCAGACACCGCCTCCGCATAGTGCAAATACGCAGCCTCAAACTCCCAAACTGCATTATCCTCCGAGAATGGCACTTCCCTCCTCCAGCTCTCACCGTGCGACCCCGTACCCTCCACAATGTATCTGATGGGCCTCAAAGTCAACGGACTGATCAACTCTTTGTCTTTCCCCCTCAACCGTCGATACATGTCCATCACCCTCGTTCTAGTCAACACGCGGTGGTTCGTCTCAGGATTCTCCACTGCACGGATGTTCTGCACTTGGACATTAAATATTGCATCCGCTCCCCAAATGTAACCCGCCCAAAGCTCATCCTCCTTCAGAAACACCAACCTCCTCCTCCGTGTCATGCCTCGACGTGCACCCTCCACAATCTCCTCCTTTGACGAAGCATCATCAATATCATCAGCCTCGTCCTCTGCACCTGCCTGCAATGGTGGTGTCACAGCCCTTGACACTTGTTGTAGCCTCCTCCTCTTCCTCTGTGGTGCAGACGCCTGCGGTACAGGATAGGGCTCCGGAACCAAATCATCCACCGGTGCTCCCACTGTAGGCCGTCCTGTCCTGCGCTCTGCCACTGGCACCCAATCCACATTGACGAGAGCCGCAAGCACCCTATACAAGGGGTCGGTACTCTCCGGAACAGGTGGAGGCTGCTCCACTGCAGCCTCCAAGGGGGCACGCTCCCTCAACAAGTCATACGCCTGATGCTCTAGAAACCGGCGCCTCGCACGAAGCATCTCCTCGGGACCCAATGGCATACACTTCATAACAGAAGCCTCACGTGCCATCCTCAACTCCTCTGGAATGGCCTCCCACTCCCTCTGCAACGAACGCACCATCTTCATCGCGGGAACACGATCAAGCAGGTTGTGCGGGACCGGTGCCATTATCAACTCCCTCTGCAACCTGTACTTCATCGGAGTTGGGTCCTCGCTCTCCACCTTAATGAAAAAAATCCATTCGGCGACGAGGTAATACACAGCATCACACCAATCACCCTCCCGAGTGATGTCCAGAATCTACCCGGCATCACCGGAAAATCAGTCATCTACAGCATGGGCATCAAAGAGTCCTCGCTCGTAACCCACCAACCATGCTTCCTATACTCGGATACCACATTAGGCGCCATGGTAATAAGTCTAAGAGCCTGCATAAAAGAGTAGCGTATCAGTAATCCAGACATTGATATTCAAAATAAACTTGCGATTACATATTACGATTCAATCCCAACAATGGCAATGTCCCCACAGAGACCCCGTCATTGCGAAAATAAATATTCAGTCCACTTAAGAACCCAAAAGGGGCCCCCAAGTGTTCTAGGAATCCCCGTGGGACCCCCGGGGTCGACCCCTAGGCCCATGTGGTCCTAGCCGTGCCCCGTGGGCACCAAATGCAAAATCAGCCCACTTGGGGGCCCCAAACGGCGCCCCCAAGTGTTCTAGGAATCCCCGTGGGGCCCCCGGGGTCGACCCCTAGGCCCATGTGGTCCTAACCGTGCCCCGTGGGCACCAAATGCAAAATCAGCCCACTTGGGGGCCCCAAACGGCGCCCCCAAGTGTTCTAGGAGTCCCCGAGGGGCCCCCGGGGTCGACCCCTAGGCCCATGTGGTCCTAACCGTGCCCCGTGGGCACCAAATGCAAAATCAGCCCACTTGGGGGCCCCAAACGGCGCCCCCAAGTGTTCTAGGAGTCCCCGAGGGGCCCCCGGGGTCGACCCCTAGGCCCATGTGGTCCTAACCGTGCCCTGTGGGCACCAAATGCAAAATCAGCCCACTTGGGGGCCCCAAACGGCGCCCCCAAGTGTTCTAGGAGTCCCCGAGGGGCCCCCGGGGTCGACCCCTAGGCCCATGTGGTCCTAGCCGTGCCCCGTGGGCACCAAATGCAAAATCAGCCCACTTGGGGGCCCCAAACGGTGCTCCCAAGTGTTCTAGGAGTCCCTGTGGGGCCCCCGGGGTCAACCCCTAGGCCCATGTGGTCCTAGCCGTGCCCCGTGGGCACCAAATGCAAAATCAGCCCACTTGGGGGCCCCAAACGGCGCCCCCAAGTGTTCCAGGAGTCCCTCTGGGGCCCCCGGGGTCGACCCCTAGGCCCATGTGGTCCTAGCCGTGCCCCGTGGGCACCAAATGCAAAATCAGCCCACTTGGGGGCCCCAAACGGTGCCCCCAAGTTATCCAGGAGTCCCTGTGGGGCCCCCGGGGTCGAACCTAGGCCCATGTGGTCCTAACCGTGCCCCGTGGGCACCAAATGCAAAATCAGCCCACTTGGGGGCCCCAAACGGGGCCCCCAAGTGTTCTAAGAGCTCCCGTGGGGCACCAGGGGTTCACCCCTAGCACCATGCCATCCTAGCGGTGCCCCTCGAGCCTAGATGCCTATTCAGCGCATGAATTGATCGATAAAATATTGGTTTAGGGAGAAACGTTTACCTCAAAGTCTTGAATTCGTGGTTGAAGCTCTTAGACTTTGCAGATGGAACTCCCCCACTAACGAATTAATGTTCCCTTCCAAATTCCTGTCACGAATCGAAACGAACATGAAAATAAAATTAGTTGAGAAAGAGTGAATTTTTTAAATGAAGTGCTTTCGTGAGTTGTTCTTCATATATATGACAAGAACCCTTCATTCTTCTCATTACAACAATGGAGAGCTGACCATGGTATGTGTTAAAGAGCTTAAGTGAAATAGTGGGTTTTTTTGAAGTTTTTTGCTTAAAATTGAACGCAATCTGATGTTATAGAGAAAGGAGAATGTGGAAGAGGGACAGAGGGCTGGAGAGAGAAACTTGCCTAAGCCAAAAAATGGGCAAAGAGGTTGCGCGGCCGCGCACCCTCTTCTATTTGTGTAGGTCTCCAAGAGAGGCCAGCCCAATGGGCTGGCTGCCCTTGGAGCGGGCCAGCTGGCCAGCAGGCCGGAAAAAGCCGGCGAGCTGGTTGGCCGAAGCGGCGGCCAGCCAGCTGGTCGGCCCCAACTGGTCGGCCCAGCTGGCGGGGCCGGCCGGCGGCCCTTTTTTATTCTTTATTTTATTCTTTATTTTTTTTTATTTTGTTTTATTTTGTTTTTTTTGCCTTTTTTTTTTTGCTTTTTTTCTTCCTTTTTCCCGGTTTTCCTTTTTCCATTTTTTTGTTTTTTTCGTTTTTCCTTTTTTCCTTCGTTTTTCCTTTTTTCCTTTTTCCTGTTTTTGGTGTTTTTTTTTTGTTTTTGGTTTTTTGTTTTTTATTACAGTTTTTTTGTTTTTTGGGTTTTGGTTTTCTTCCTTTTTTTTTTCTTTTCTTTTGGTTTGTTTTTTGTTTTTGTTTTTGTTTTTTTTTTTTTTTTTTTTGTGGTTTTTTGTTTTTTGGTTTTTTTTTGTTTTTGACGTTTTTATGTATTTAGGTTTATATGTTTTTTGGTTTTTTTGGTTTTATTTTTTCTGAATTTTTGTGTTTTTGTTTTTTTGTGTTTTTCTGTTCATTCTTTGTTTCTTTCTTTATTTTAGTTCTTTTGTTTTTTTGTTTTTTTGTTTTTTTGTTTTTGTGGTTTTTTGTTTTTTTTTGGTCTATTGTTTTTTGGCTTTTTTCTGTTTTTGGTGTTTTCTTGTTTTTTTGTTTTTTTGCTTATATTTTTTAAAAAAATTTATGTTTTTTTTTTTTTTTGGGTTTTTCCCGTTTTTTGTTTAATTTTTTGTTTTTTTCTTTGCATTCTTTCTTTCTTTCTGTTTGTTCTTTTGTTCTTTTTTGTTTTTTTTTTATGGTAATCTTTAAAATAAATTTCAAGCATCTATTTAGTTACATTACAAATAGGATATTGATGAAATATGTTGTGATAGGTTGAAATGTATATCTCTAAGTGTAGTAATTTGTGGAGATCTTTTGGTTGCATAATTGTATGAGGTGCCTTCTTCGAGTGCAGTTTTGATTCATTTTCAACTAAGATCTTAGAAGTTTTTGATGAATAACTAGAACATGAAATGAGGCATAATAATTTCAGAAATCATCCTATTTCTCATCGGTTCAAACTTGCGTGAAGCTATTATCTCATAAAATCTACAGAATAAATCATCGTTGTTATTGAATTAACAGTCTATTCCATTTCCTTTTGATTTGTGAAAGTTATATATATGGGAGGATTTATTCAGCACTAGTGGAGTACTCATCAGCGGGGTGTAGGAGCTTTCTACAACGAATCCAGGACTTCCCGGTAAGACTTTATACCTAAACCATTGCATTAACCCCTAAAGGCCCTTAAAAGCCAAAATGGCTTTTTGCTGTTTCGGGCAGCTTAGATGGAAGGTCTAAATTAAGAATTTTAGACTATAATTTGGCGTGGGCGTGGTCATACATACAAGGTGTGTGGGGTAAAAATTACAAAGTCAAATTCGGGTTTTATAATTTTTTTATTGAAATTTTTGGTTTCAAGCCCAACTGGGGCAGAAAAAAACTTTTTATTATAATCATTTTTTCAATTTTTTTTTTTTGAGACATGCTCTTCACCACATTTAGGCTCAGAATTTGAAGTGACCCATGTTGATTATTTTCTTGGCTTGACAAGGGCAGCCTCCAAAATAAAGAACAGCAACCTCCAAGGTTTTTTGTAATTTCACATCCATTTCTTTCAAAATTTGTCAGAATTTGAGATTTTGAAATTTTTTAAAAATAATTTCGCCTAAAATTTATAAAATCATAGAGGTACCTAATCACCGTTCATTTTTTCCAAAAATCAAATACAATTAATGTGATGCATGTTTCACCAAATTGCCATTCTTATACCTACTTCCGGAAATTAATTTGGATGAAGGTTTGAAACGCGTAATGAGTCTCTAAAATTTTGCATGAGCGTACCCAACTTAGTTATGTACATGGAAAAAAATTTGAGCAAAATGTTTGGAGTAACAATCTTCAAGTCCCCCTTTGCAGTATGGAGACAATGCCTCCCAAGCAATGCCCCGAAAAACTTTTGCACAAACTTTGGATGTTATGATCTTGCAAATGATAAACATCCAACGGTCAATTTTTGAAATAGTAGCTATGAATAGGTTTAGGTACAAGATCTTACGGTTGGAATTCTAAAAGAAGTAAATAAACTTGGTTCACATCCCCGGGAGTACATAGAGGTAGAAAATCGCAGTTTTGAGGTTTCAAGCTCCCAAAAACACAAGGAAATTTAGGGGTTAACATTTAATTCATGTTGTCATCAATAGCGGCCTGTACTCTGGCAAATTGCAAGTGTACTTCGACGGGGGCCCCATACGAGCCCTAGGAACACTTGGGTTTCTATTTGGGGCCCCCTAGTGGGCTCATTTTAAACTCCTAAACGTACAAAGGTGTCTCCAGATTTGACAATTTGAGGAAAGTCATCATAAAGTACTATATGGAATAATATTTTACGATTGATGTATGAATGATAGTTGTAGATTTTGAATTGAATATTCCATTTGTATGGTGAGGTTAACCAATGCTATCTCAAATATTTCATTCTAAACTTTAAAAGTGAGAATTCTAAATTCCTTATAAAATTGATTGTAAGCAACATATTAACAAAATTTTAAGTAGAAGTTGTTGGAATGGATGAATTCATTTTAACAAATTTAACAAATTTTTAAGTAGAAGTTGTGGGCTGATTTTGCATGTGGGCCCCGAGGGGCACCGCTAGGATCGCATGGCGCTAGGTGTCAACCCCGGGGGCCCCACAGGGTCTCCTAGAACACTTGGGGGCCCCGTTTGGGGCTCCCAAGTGGGCTGAATTTGCATTTCGGCCCCGAGGGGCACCACGAGGTCCGCATGGCGCTAGGTGACAACCCCGGGGGCCCCACGGGAGCTCCTAGAACACTTAGGGGCCCCGTTTGGGGCCCCCAAGTGGGCTGATTTTGCATTTGGGCCCCGAGGGGCACCGCTAGGACCGCATGGGGCTAGGGGTCAACCACGGGGGCCCCACAGGGACTCCCAGAACACTTACGGACCCCGTTTGGGGCCCCCTAGTGGGCTGAATTGCCATTTGGGCCCCGAGGGGCACCGCTAGGAGCGCATGTCGCTATGGGTCAACCCCAGGGGCCCCACGGGGGCTCCTAGAACACTTGGGGGCCCTGTTTGGGGCCCTCAAGTGGACTGAATTAGCATTTGGGCCCCGAGGGACATCGCTAAGACCGTATGGGACTGGGGTCAAGCCCGGGGACACTCGGATTAAGAGTTCTCACCGTTTCAAACAAACAAAACATAACAAAACATAACAAAACAATTGTACTTTATGTATAGATCGTAGTTAATAGCAGCGTTATCGATAAGCTATTATAAATGTTTGTTATACTGAGTACGGATTGTAAATGTGGTGAACAGAGATACGGATGACGATGGATTCGAGTGCCTTTGGAAGCCTTGTTGCTTTACAAAACGTTTTAGGAGGTGTGGACAGACCGGGACCTAGTGTAGGAGAGCGACCCACTAGGCGTCCCGTTCGCATGAGTTTGTTCCAAGAGGTACGAACACACTGTACTCAGATGGAGACACAACAGAGGAATGAGACGGTACAACTACTATCGACTGGAGGAAGCGTTGTGGGATTTGGAGTGGTTGATAGTTCTTTCAAACGTGGGATGGAACTGAATCAGGTGAAATTGTTTCCATGTGAAGTTGCTGTACGTGTCTCACGTGTTGTAGACGAAATGTTCTGTACTAGAGAGGTAGTCGGGGAACATCTTGGACAATGTTTGGACATAGTCATACGTTGGCAGAGGTCACTGTTGCGGGTTGTCCAAAGCAATGAACAGCCTCCACCTTCATCTGGTAGGGGACAAAATTTCTCGTTCTCTACAGCGGCACTGGCCCAGTATGATTTCCATGAGGATGATGGAGATTCCAATCGTACGGATATGTATTTTGCCACGCCAGTTCAGTCGGGCATTCGAGATGGGTCATCTCCAATGACGCAAGGATGACAATCTAGCGTAGGGAATCTTTCACATGTAGAAGGTTTAGCTCCAGAGGGACCGAGCAAGACGTACTCTATGGTGAATCGAAAGAGCAGAGTTCCTAAACCACGTGAGAAGGGCGAGCCACGAATGGTGAAAGTGACATTGGCAAGCGTTAGATCTGCAAAGCAAAAAGGGGGTGCAAACGTAATTGTTTGAGGGATGTGAATGAGAAGTACATTTTGGAACAACGGTACATGGCGTGGGCGCAAAAGTATGAAGTGAGAGCGACTTGGATTTTGCAGATGCTAAACGCTTTTTACACAATTACTGAGGGACAGAGGCGAAACAAATATGATACGAAGTTGGATGGCTTGCTGATTTGTAATGGGTGTTATGCTGCAGCATTGGGTTACTCGCAGAGACGTTTTAAGGAATTGAAACAATCTCAACAAGTGTATGGGAGGATCGCAGCTGTCCATGGAAACGTTTGCAAAATTAGAGAAGGGGCAAAATTGTCTGCGGCCCGTGAATGTTTTTCTACATTTGTAGATGAAGCGGGGTGCACACAACCGCATCGTCAAGTACGACGGAAGAGTGATAACTCAGTATTGGCACTAGTACTGCTGCCAATGAACACGACGAAAGTGGACGTGTTCAATTATGTGAACGAAGAGGTGAAGCGAATACATGATGGGGAACCGTTGTCGATAAGTTCGTTCCAAAAGCTATGGAGGGTGGAGTTCCCGCACGTGCAAATTCCACCGTTTTCAAGGTTTTCGAAGTGCTTCCATTGTTGGGAGTATAAGTGTGGGATGGAAGCGACGAACAACATGGTGGCGAAGGTGCAGATTAAGAATTTGTTTCTCATCCACATCCGCCAGTAAATGGAGGAACGACGTGATTACTGGTTATTCAAAAGGTCAGCTATAATAAACCTGACCTCTATATGTGCCTAATAGTCAACGGCATGGACCAGAACACCATCATGATTCTAAAGATGAGGCAAACGGTGAAGAACATTGAGTCGCGGTTTGTGAAGACTCACTTGTGTGGAGTCCTTGTACATGGAATTGGATTGTACGCAGACGTGTGGATAGACTCGCACCACAAGCATGATAGCAACCAAGTCATTACAACAGTGATGCATGTGATAGATGACGTGAGACGAAGGAAGGGTGCGCTGCCTCCTACGTTGCGAATCCAAGCAGACAACACAACCCGAAAGAACAAGAACATCTACATGTTTGCCCTCTGTGCTGCCCTTGTTGGAATGGGCTACTTCCAAGAAGTACAGCTATGTTTTCTTATAGTAGGACACACTCACGAGGACATCGATCAGCGGTTCAGCATTATATCTCATACGTTGAAGAGATCAAACATCGATTCTCTAAAGCAACTATTGCAGTTGGTGGAAAAAGGAACGTCGTATACAGAGTCATTCGTGAGCGCTCGGCATTTGGAGAACGTGAGGGATTGGAAGACATTCATTACGCCGCATTTGCTGACAGGAGGTGATACACTGACGGGCATAACATTTCCGCATCAAATGAGATTTTACACGGAGAATGGTGCGCCCCGAGTGCAGTTCAAACATTACAGCAAGGATGTATGGGGTCCTACGGACGGACACTTGTGTCTGCGGTCTCTATCTACAAGAGAGGAGAAGCCAAATCCTGCAGAGTTGTTTGGTGCGGACGACAGGGAGTTGAAAGCCTTGGGGGAATTCATTGCATACAAGGAGAAGTGTGTGGAAAGAATACAACACGTGGAGGAGAACTTACAGACAATAGAGGAAGCGCGGTAGCTGATCAAGTATTTGAAGAATTTTCCTCTGCAAGATAGAAGTGAGAATGCAAAGCTACCGTTCTGGCCTGACGAAGCACATGTGAACGCAACAGGAGACGATGCCACGGTGGAAACAACAACAGATGACGTTGACTCCAATACGACAAGTAATACGAATGCGGTTGTGGACTCGATCATGGCAACAATGCCGAACCCAGAGCCTCGAGGGTACTTCGGATCTCAAAAGGGCAGACCATCTACTACAGCGGTAACGAGAACGCCTAGAAGAACAGGGACAGAAGTCATAGGCCAAGCATCATCTACAGCCATTCTAGAGGCAACAGATGAGTCGTTTCCAGTTTTCAATCCAGCGAGGGACTTGGAGATTGGACAGTTCGTGGCTTTAACAGTAGAGCGGAAAGTAGTAAGGGCTGGAGTACCATTCTATGTGGAGAAGGTGGTGAAATTTGGACAAGGCAAATGAGCAATGAAAGTGAAGGTGATATGGTATTGGCCTATTATGAGGCAAGGTGTGACGGATGAAGCAGGTTCTGAGCCACAACGATACAGGAACTGCATGGAAGCATCTTGGGAGCCATCTGGTGAGAGACATGGTTGGGTGGACAAAGAAGCTGCTATATTTTCATGGAGAGATGTACCAGCAAGAACGAGAAGTGGACATTTGAAGGTGAAGTTCATTTCTATACAAGGAGTTCGAACTGAGAACCAAGTAACTATTCCCAATGAAGCAAAGCCACACATACTTGAATATATTGCATTACAGGTGGAAGGCATGGATGACGAGAGGATGCAGAACGAGCTAGATGCTTACTAGAATAGAATTGTATATATTATACATTATATGGTTTTCTGTATTAGATGTCGAGGTCTTGAAGGGAAAAGTGAGTACTATTATTATAAAACGTGAACGAGTACACGATTTTTATATAATACAAAGAATAATTAAATCTTATGTGTATGTTTGTAGCCCATATCTAAATGCATACAATGTGCTTGTATGATTATGTAAGATGCGTGCACAAATAAGGGATTCAGAATTCCTACTTTCGTACCTATCGCATAGTATGTGCAGAATGAATATCACAGGATAATTTTGTTGCATATAGGACAAAAATTTGACATATAGAAAATGCAAATACAAATTCTTTAAAGGAAATCCCCCGTCGAAAATCTCCATGAATTTGCAATTTATCCTTATTAGAAGGGAATTGCTGGGAAAAACAATTTGCCTAATTTTTTTTGCAATTTTTTGGGATTTGAATTTTTAGTGCGCCCGGGGGCCAAGTGCATGATTATATGGCCAAGTGCGTAAATAGCGAATTGCGTGTTCAATGCAGATTCAAATTTGAGGATTATGAGCTTTAAAGTGTTGTAAAATAGGCAATTTTAAGAATTTTGAAGAAAAATAAATTGGACTAAAAAGTAGAAAATAGCTCCCACACTTTTTTAATTAGGTCCATTTTCATTTGAAATTAGGAACTAGGTGAAAATCGACGTTTGACTGAAAAATGATCAAACATGGCCTCGTGGGGGCTCCTTGCATGCTTAGGGGATATGTAGGTACACAATCGAGTTTGTTGTATGTGAGCACGTATTGAATGTCCTTGTGTTTGGTAGGCACTGGGTCACTAACATTACAAACGGTCACTCTATTCATGATGGCCTTTTGAAGGCCGGAGTTTCTATCTATTTGAGCACGTCATTTATTTTTAGCTCTGAGTACACTTTATACTTTGACTAACTTATGTATGTGTACAAATCATTTCTAAGGTGCCGCTAGGTGGCTCCTACAATTTCCCTCTTATTTCCCAACTAACGTTGAAAAAATCTATTTCACCTTTATATGATTAAATAATTAAAATATCAATGTTGAATGTTGTTTAATTCGTCCATTACAAGTGTCTACAACACATAAATGAATAATCATTTGTTGACATTGAAAATGTCAGATTTTATGAATATTCTCCAAGATTCACGATACAAAATAATTTCCTACAAATTTGGGTTTCTGTTTATATATATATGTATATATATGTATATATAAATAAGGTTGATTGTCCTAAAATCACTAACTTAAGAAATCTGGCCTATTTTTGGCAGTGCTAATTTCGAATAAAAAATATGACCGCGTTTGAAATAGGTTTTGATGAGGATTGCAAAATTTGCAACATCTAATTCACATTTGTTAATTTTATACAAAATTTCAAAGTGGAAAGTAACCTCTCACTCAAATCAAACCTTTAGGTTTCCCCATGTTCACACCATGTGGTACTAACTTTCACTCATAATGATACCCAAAACCACCAACTATTTTTTGCAATGCTTGGCGTGCCATTGGTTTACTTGAATAGTGAAATTGGTGGTTTTGAGTCTCAACTGTGGTGGCCCCAAGAAAAGTCTACATGTCATAATTGGGGGAGGTGGTGGTTTTAGGACATCCTACCTTATTTTTTGGTTGATCCTTACGGTAGTAAGTTAATCATACTCAGCAGCTGAGGATGAGAGGCAAGTGCAGATACCCGGGGTCGCAATGACACGGACGTCTAACACTCATCTCTACCTGCTTGAGGCCCTGCAGGTACCCGGCGACCCGGGTATGTGCCAGGGATGATTCTCCGACTGATGCCGAAGAGATCGAGATCACCAGGGTTTCCCGAATAGCCATCAACCTTGGCAACAGACTCGCCGCATCATTTTTGCTCGCCAAATTCCGCTGGCACTGCTCTCCCGCAATTGCCGTCGGTTGAAATCGGTCATCTCGCTTTTGGATCAAGAATCGCTACGCCACCGTAATCGGAGCTCCACTTGCTGCCAAAGTTACCTGCCGGCTCTAATTCGGGCTTGCTGAATCAGGTGCCGAATCAATCCCTCCTTTCTTCTTCTGCTTGCAGCTGATATGCGAATTTTGAATTGTCGAATTCTTTTCTTTTTGGAATTCTGAATTTTGAGCAAATGTACATTCGGATTTATTTGAACTTAGGGTTAATTCTGGAGAGGTATTGAACAGCGAAATTGTTAGGGATGTGCCAATTTTGAATATTTGGATTCTGTTCATGGTTTGGACTTTGATCAAATTAGGCGATCGGCCTGGTTTCGGATTGATTTGGAACTTAGGATTGAATTCTTGAATAGCGAAACTGTTATGATGAGTGAGGTTTCCGGTTTCTTGGAGAAAAGAAGCGTTTCCGTTGAAGAAACGTGAATCTCAGGCAAAATCAAATTAAAGAAACAAAGAAATTTAGGTCAAGAGTATCTGTCTGTTTTTGTATCCTGGTGAGTGCGGATTTTGTTCCTGGCTTCAAGAGCACGATGTGTTCCAATTCAAGGTTGCATTGATGCAACTTTCGGTTGGGCTTGGCAAGTTCTTGGATGATTTGTAGCTTGGATGATTTGATATTCCTACAGGTCTATGTCATCGGCACAGCCAGCAGAACTTAAATTTTTTGTTAGGACTATTTCAGTACACCATGACTTATCTTCAAGTGCTCCTTGATATTGTTTTGTAGGCTTGTAATGTTTCCGTAGGAAGGATCACGTGACTATTCTGTTACGTTTGCAAGTATGGAGGACGAGATTGGACCGAATTTATGGGAAACTCTACCGGAAGAGTGCAAGTCAATGATTCTGTCGCGGTTATCCAACAGAGAAGCTGCTCGAATTGCAAGAGTGAGTTTCGTACTTTGTACTGTATTGTTCTTTGGACTTTATGGCTGGCACGGATAGCGCAGCTTCAATAAGTCAACCTTTTCCTTGAATATGATCCCTTTGTATCAATGCTTAACAAATCTTTGGCATTCTTTATAGAACCGTTTCTTTAGTAGAAGCATACTTGCCGAAGCAATGTAAATTAGCCTCTTTCCCTGGTGTCAAACCATTTGCGGTAGAGACAATGTACATTGACGGCCATCGAATTTCATAAAGATTTCATAAAGGATTCGAGACCTTTTCACGTATTAGCCGTCTCTTTTGTGCAAAACTATCTGAGATCATTCGTAACATCATATTGTTGTTACGAAATTAAATTTTATTGTTGAGCCGAGTCCTGGAGGTCCTTGACTTCATGGAAACACTTGGAATTGTAACACTTATCTCTTCGTAGTGTGACTCATTGTCTAACAACAGTGCGCTGGGTGAGGCTTGATATCGAAATTCTGGAACAAGTGCTATTTGAAATGATCTTCTTGAAATGATAATATTAAATTTCTAGGTTGCATATAAAAGCGGAGGCTCTCTGCCTGTAGGGGTCTTGCGCTTACCTTGTAAGTGGCAGATGCTCTTTTACTCTAGAACCGGATACATAGTCAAGAGTCTACTAATCGCAGAAAATTCTGAAAGTTCAGAGCCTGCACATTCCAAAGATGAGATTAGTCAAGTTTATTTGGCTTCAACGTCGCCGGACGTAGGTCTCCACTTCATCAACGATACTTACGTCGTGGATAAAATATGAGCTTGTGAAGTGTCAAGATTCTTGACAGTTCCTTAGTGGACGGCTTGATGGTGGCACCGTAGGTAACGTGAAGAATTTATTATTTCATGTTTTGTAGCTTCATTCCTGAGCATAGAATTAGTTTGCTTTCCTTGGAGTCTTTCAAGTTGAATTAGCTTCTTTATGGCCAACGTCTGTGTGCGTTCATTGCGTTGGGTTTGGAGTAGCGTAAATTCGATTAACATTATCTTATAGTAGCAGGGATAATGGAAATGAGTGTACATACTTGAAAGAATTAAACCGTAAAGTTATCTGTACTTGTGCAGTAAACTTGGTGCATTTTATAGTGTGGCAAGTTTGCGTGTATTGCTCCTGCAATAAGAAGATGGAGACTTTTGCAGCTGACACTTGCCGTTGAATCTGGCTGTGCTGAATGAGAAGAGACTAAAGAGAAGATATACGAGGTTTTTGGTGTTCTTTTACGATGCTATAGAGTTTGTGAACAATAGTCTTGTAGATAGCAGTTCAGTTAGCAATAATTTAAATTAAAGCCATTGTCTGTTCAGTTGTCTGTTTGCAACAGCAAATTATATTTTCCCCCGTCTGCTTAATACATTATGGTATTTATAGAGCTAGAACCTGGCTTCATGAAGGTAGCTCTGTCAATGTGTTCAGAACATAACCTTGTGACCTGCTGGGAGGGCTCAGTGTAACCACATGTGTGTTTGAGTTGAAAGGATACAAGCGTATCATTTGTAGATCATTTTTGATTGGTTTTAGCTGGTACTATTCGCTGGTTCACACGAGTTGAATCATGACTTGATATGCCTCTACTTGGAGTCAACTCATCTGTATATCATATTGTGATTGCCGTTGACTCTCGTTAGGAATGTAGTACGTAGATCGTTTTAAATTTTCCGTATGATCTGTGTGCTTGTGCCTGAGCTCGCACTTATCAAGGTTGACAAATTTATTTTTTGTTTCTTTTCATTGCCAGGTATCTAAGGAATTTGATGGAGTGGTGAAGATTATAAAGGATTCAGTTCAACTGCTTGTGTTGCCCCCTGATTTTTCACCTGCGGCTTTGCAAGGCTTTGTATGTGCTTCTTATCTTTGCAGTGGTTGTGTAGAGAGAACCTACATTTGCTCCTTATTTCAGCGACTTATATTTATCATATAGAGCATCAAGTAGTGCAGCTTGTGCATGGAATGATGGGCCGATTCATATAGTTATGCTACTATTTAAGTCATTGTATTCCATCTCTGTGGTGATTTGATTGGAGCGAATGCTTTGTCCAATACGAAACCTTTGTTGTCATCTGAGCAAGCAATGTTAAATACAAGACTTTGTTTGTTATGTGTGGTTTGTAGGTGGCTTCGCACAGGAATCTGAAGTCCTTAAGTTTCAAGCGCTGCAGTAAGATTTCTTCTTGTGGACATATTAAAACCTTGCTTTGTTACTCTCCATAGTCAAGGGTTGTTTGGGTTTCATTGAGTGGCTGTTGCATGATTACGAAGATGATCTGCTACTTTTCTGGTTATATGTTCATGGCATAGAAACTTGTTTATAAGTTGAAATCAGGTAAAATTGGCCAGTTATGTACCTTACTCTCAACCACGATGACTTGTACGAGCAATGCTTCAGCTATTTATGTTCTTGTTTGCTATTCTTATGAATTGACTTCTTCCTTTATTCTGAAGCCCACTGACTTGTTCATTGTTGGGTTTTAAACAGATTTTATTAAATTTATGTTTTGGTTTGTTTATGTTGTACTCAGGTGCTAAAGTGAAGAGATTCTTACCCATTTTAGAAGCTGCAGCAGGCGGCAAGCTAGATAGCAAGTGGTACCATCGGCGATCACTAGAGTCTGTGGACTTCAGGAGCTGTGGGTTCTTGACTGATGTAGATGTAAATGCACTTTGTGTTCTACATTCGAGGGTAAAGTACCTTCCTGTTGCTACCTGTTGGTGTTTGCCTAAGCTGTTCTTAGTATCTGGCCAATATGATTACCATATTTTGTTGACAGAGGAAGAGTATCTCGTATTTCTCTCTCATTATAGGTTTTTGGTCATGGTCAAACATTCTGTGATTCCATTTAACTGTTCGCGTTTGCTTGGCAGCTGGAGGATGTCAATCTTGCAAATTGTTGCGGCATTTCTGATGTTGCCCTTACAGTTCTTTCTCGTTATCAACAGTCAAGGCCTGTCTCCGGTGATTCTTCTCCTGGGGAATCCACAAAGTTGTCGGAAGAAACAGACGAATCTTCCATGCCTGTAATTCAGGGTTCTGAAACCATCAGGGAGGACCCTGATAACTTTTGGCCTGAACTTAGCTTGCATGCCCAATCTAAAGTTTCCAAAAAATTCACGACTGGGGACGTTGCCTTGGGATGTTCACAATCTGTTGGACTTGCTCATTCCCCTCCTGGGACATCTGACAGTGCTTCTGTAGATGTACATGAAAATTCAAAAATAACGAAGCCAACGCCACCTTCTAGGAGCTATGCTCAGGCTGCCTTGAAAGCAGTTAATAATTCTCCTCTCATGGTTCTCTCCAGTACATTTAAAAGCAATGTAGATGTGTCTTCTTCTTTAGCCTCAAGTTCTGATACAACGAACTTCTTGGATAGAACTGTGGAGGGGGTGACCCTTCCTCACATAGATTGGTCAAGTGTACAGGTTCCCACACAAACAGTGGATCCATCTGGTTCTAGCAGCAATGACAGTCACCTTAAATGCCTCCGTGCACCTACATCAAGTGTTGGTTTAGTTGTGGACGATCCAAAGCAAGGAAGACTCGACTTTACTCGCAAGAAGAAGGGTTATAAGGGGAATAAGGGTTATTTAGTGGACGGTAGAAATTCTCGAACAGCTCTTCCAGAGCGAATGGACGCTCTACAATTAGATTCAGCTACCAAACGGGATTTTCTCCTGAGAGATGATCTGAGGCTACCTTCATCGAGGAGATTGGACAAGGTGGTGGTGGATGATGATGGAAAAGGGACGAATTACTACAGCCTCGATTTTGAATCTTCAGGTGATCCTCTCGTCATATCTTGTCAGATTGGCTTTATAGGGACTTTCTTGTAGAGCTGTGCTGTCCAGTCAACTCCTGTGCACTCTTCTGGAGTTTGATCAAATTCAAAGCTTTGCCTGCTGCATCTATTTTCGGAGATTATTACATCAAGTAGCTACTCTTATATTTCAAAATTGCGCCCCAGTGTCAATATTCACAATGACAAATCTCAAAGTACTTCTGTTGGGATGTCTTGAGTTAATGTTGATTCTTTCAGTGTGCATCCTGTAGATTTCTTCAATATTTTTGAATTGGATGTCGTCCTAATGACCGTGTGGGTTGTCCTAAAACTTCATCTGTGATTTCACAGGTGATAGGAGGCTTGCCACACGGAGGAGCCTTCACATCCCGGATTCTCGTGCAAGCACATCAGAGGCGGAATACAACAAACTAGTGCAGGATTTTAAAGCTTCAAAAGTTGTTCGTGTTGGAGGGGCTAAACAAGTAACAGACCAGCGGCTAGAAATGCCAAGTCATAAGTCTGCAAAGGATCGAGTGGAAGCTTTCCAAAGCACGCATTCTGATGTGGGTCTTTTCATGATTTCCAGGTAATCTTAAACTGGTTCTTGAACGGGAATACGTTGACATCTCTTTGACAGGTGTTGTGGTACAAGTGTTTTAGATGGCCTTTTTGATACATGCCAGTTAGCCAGCACTCTGCACCGGGCTCATTTTAGTTCTAAATTCATTGGTATCTTTGGTAGTATTTATCCGATGCCTTGGGGTATAGAGGTCTGACCGTTAGCCTTTGATTTTGACCTTTATCCCGCAAATCGTATCCTACCTTCTCTGCATCATATCATTCAAATCGTGCCACTTCGAAGGCTAAATTAGTTCAAATATGCCAATTGTGTAGTGTAATTTTAACTGTTCACAGTCTCAGTTTAGGATTGTAAGTCAACTATGATTGTCGTGCACCTATGAATCTCAAATTCTCCAAGCTTTGCCATTGTGCTCATGATTGGCAATTTATTTTCAGAGAGAACGCTTCAGATAGAAGATCGAATTGCTCAGATGTTGAAATCCCTCTCCAACCCAATTCACTTGACAAGTATAAGAGAAATGGGAAAAAGGGGTCTCAGCGCTCACAAGAGTCAACACCGTTACCAGAAGGTTTAGAAGGTTTGCAGGTTGGCACCATGATGAAGCATGGCAAGCACAAAGATATCGTCCCTGAATTACTGGAGCATCAATTGGAAACGCCTGTCTTCTTTGGTCAAGGGTATGACTGCTGTTTCTACTGTTTTGAGATGCACTTTCCATGTTGCCTCGGGGGTGAATGCACAAATTTGTTTGACGCTGGCATATAATAACCGTCATTCAGTCTTTGATCATCCCTGAATTTTGAAAGAACGCTGTGTTTATGCTGGAATTGACGATTAGTAAATTTTCTTCGAAGCCATGGATGTTTAGATATGCTCGCATATTTCCACTTTGTGGATGATTTTTTGTCGGTCATGTCACATGATCTTGATGCTAGGTTGTCACGTACTTTGATGTTTTTTTGACAAACGAAGTGTCGAACTTTTGACTGGCAGTGATGAGGAACATTGGAAGACAAAGGGATTGAGGTCAGTGTCTGTTGCTGGGTGCAGTGATGTAACTGACAAAGGGGTTCAGGTTTGTTAAATCTTTTCTTGCTTGATTTTTAAGTTCTCTGTGACATATGTATAAGGTTCTGCTTTTTTCTTTGATTGCACTTAATTCTGTAATGTGCATTACTGTCTCTTCATTCCAGGGTGTCGATATTGTTTAATGCAGGCACTGCTGAGGGGTCCATCTAAAGAATCTTTGGTTTCTTTGGACATTTCGAGGTGCTCGGGAGTGACCAGTGTTGGATTGCGGCTTCCGCCAATATCTGCATTGGAGGTTTTGACAGCAGCTCAGCTGCCTAATATTTCTCGGTTGTTTATGCAACTTCCAAGTGAGGGTTCTCTTCGGCACCTTAGTCTTGCAGCTTGTCCAAAGGTTAGTTTTGCTTTCTGCAAGTATTCATCTTAGTGGATCTACAGTACACATCTTATAGCATTACTTTATGTGATAATATGCTCAGTGCAAGTGGTCTTTATCATCTTGAGCATGCGTTGTGGAACTTTCACCTATTATATCCACCTGCATTTCGTTTTATGTGTTCATTAAACATACAAAGAGTCTATAAAATTTTATACATTCGAATAAATTTCCTGGTTTAGAAGGAAAGTCTTACAGTAATGCAGGGTTTTACTCGTCGTTCTTCTTGTCTGCACTTCCTTGTATGCTGGATTAATCAAAGTCCCTCTCTATAAACTAAATTGAATTAGTTCAAACACAGTTTGCCTGATACGGTGATTGGATTCATTGCTTGTTTGCAGCTGGATGATCTACACGTGGTGGCTCCACATTTGCAGACACTGAATGTATCAAATTGCAAGAAGCTCATCCGTCTTCAGCTGAAGTGTCCAGAGCTGCTTTCTTGCAATCTCTCTCTTTGCGGTATGTTCATGCCATTGTTGACAAATCAATGGTCATTTCTGAACTGATACCCAACCCTATCCAAACCTGAAAGACATACATATATTCATGTTTACAGTATTCTTGATGTCTTGAATCTCTTTGAAAAGTTGATGCTGGTATTGGGTATCACGAAGTAGGGTTTTCCATAGAAAGATGTACCTAACTTCGTTAGCAATATTGGCACTTGTTAATTATTTCTTATTTTCTTGGTGCTCCTGCTCCTTGGAATGGTCGAGATGGTCAATGAACATGCATAAACTATTATTTTGTTCATGAGATATGGGCAGTGAATGCTGTGTTTTGTTGCTTTTATAGAATTTTTTCTTGATGACATTAGCTCATAGTGAGTTAAAAGGTGGGTTGCGTGTTAGTGTTACATTTCTGATTCTTGTAGTCATTTGATTTGCAGAGTCTTTGGAAACTATTGCAAGGTTCACATGCGGCTCGGTTCAGAGTGTGAATGCATATGGATGTCGGTCACTGAGACCAACAGGCTTCTCTAGCATCCTAGACACAGCGGTCTCAGTGCGGGAGCTTCGCTGTGGAGGTTGCGACAGACTTGAACGATTAGAGATACCTCAAATGTCTTTAGTGTGTCTTGAGGCTCAGGGCTGCTCTTCCCTCAGAAGGTATGTACAGTACAGTAGTGAGTATCTAGTTACAGTATGCACAGTACAAGTGTGCCCCTTTGACTGAGGATGGTGTAGTGTGGTTTGTACTCCGTTTTCTACACCTGTTCGTTTTTCTTAAAATGGTTTTGTGCTGTGCTCACAGGCTGAACGTCCAATCTCGGCTACTGAGAGCAGTAGATGCTTGTGGCTGCAAGAATCTTACAGAAGTATATTTGTATTCTCCAAATCTACGACGCATGCTGTTCTCCAATTGTGCACTATTGCAAACACTGGTTAGGCTTCTGAATCCTGCGCTTTTCATGTCTGCTGCTGAGTCGTGTAAATATGTGCTCAACAGTTTTTGAATTTCAGAATTTTGTTATGATTGGGTAAAATTGTCTCAAAATATAAAGGACGTAGCAACTCTCATGTCGTTAGCTGAAATTTACAATAAGTTTATAACCTTATTTTTTTATAAATTAGGTTTAGAAGAATCATCAGTCAATGAGACGTGGAATACTGATGGGTGGAAATGTTGTTCCAGGTTATTCCGTTGGATGCCATGAAGCAATCGGTAGATCTGGCAGTTAAGAATCGGGTTCAAGATCGTAGTGCCTCCCAGGAGGGTCTGGAAATCTCTATTAGTGGGTGTAATGTATCAGAGTCCGTCCAAAAGAATCTTGCTCAGCTTAGCAAACAGTGGAAGACGACCTTTGCAAACTAGGTGAACCTTGGCAAGAAGAATTGTGTACCATCAATTTTCTACTGAAATTGAAAAGATACTGTCCTTTGCGTATCAAAATAAGATACTGTGATTTTCTTTTGAATAAAAAAATTGGTTTATGTCAAAGTTTTATTCTTAGTTCAAAATGTGAGACCTTAAACATGATTTTCCAAAATAAGTAGAATCAAATAATGAAAATCATACCCTCTTGTACTACATATTATTCCAATTTCATTACGACAATTTTTTTATTTTTTTGAATTTTTTTTGGTTAATTTGGGATTTTAATTGAATTTCAAAAGAAAACCTTGCATAATAAAAAAAATATGATGAATCCAACCGTATAGATGTGATCTTCACATTCACATTTACAACTTTGATTTGTACATCAACTACAATTTTATTTTTTTCATCAAACAGTTTATAACAAACTTTTGAAAACGATGTTGAATTGAGGCGTTAAAGGGTTAAAAGGACCAAGGATTAATGGTTTCAAAATGACAAATTCAATTGATCACATTGTGAAAAATCATTAATTCATATTGAACCAAATCTAACCCCTAAACGCTTAAACGACCATATTTGGGTCATTGCCCGAATCTAGTAAGTTGCCCGAAACTAAAAAATAATTTTTTGAAAAAATAAATTTTCTTTAAAAAAATATTACATCAAGTTTACTTTTCAACCCACGAGAAATTTTCTAGGTGAAATAGCCACCTATTTCTATTTTCACAATGAGTAGTTAATATAAATGAATGAGTGAAGGAAGAAACAAATCTAGCAATGGATTATTATACAAATAAAAATTTGAATATTTTTATTGGATATTTTTGAATTGAGAAATTAACATTGATAAATTGAAAGTAAAATTACTAGATTACATTGCAAGTTTGTAAACATCACCTCCAACCACTAAAATGCCTTATCAACTTCTTTTCTCTAGGTTTTGTCCAATTTTTTAGCTCCTTTTTGATGTCTTTTTTTACTTCTAATGTATAAGTGTCATTTGGATCAATGTTGTAAGCACGTTTTAGGTCGTCCAATGCACCTATATAACCGTTTAATTTCTTCTTTACAACTCCTCGTATCTTCAATGTAGAATTGTCAAACGGTTTAAGGATGAAGGCACGATTGAGATCATCTAATGCACCTTTATAATCTTGTAAAATTAACTTGATATGTCCTTTAGTCTTCAACGTAAAATCATCAAATGGTTGAATGTTGTTGGCACAATTGAGATCATCCAATGCACCTTCATAGTCTTTTAGCAACCCCTTGACAACTCCTCTAATCTTCAATGTAAAAGTGTCATGTTTTTTTAGGTTGTGGGCATGGTTGAGGTCATCCAAAGCACCTACATAGTCTTTTAACAATCTCTTGACATCTCCTCTAATTTTTAATGTAAAAGTATTAAATGGTGTAAAGTTGTTGGCACAATCGAGGTAATCCATTGCACCAACATAGTCTTCTAACTCCCTGTTGAGATATCCACTAGTTTGTAATGCAAAAGTATCAAAGTATCAAATAGTTCAATATTTTTGGCATGGTTGAGGTCATCTATTGCACTTGTGTAATCGTTCATCATCAACTTGACATGTCCTCTGATTTTCAATGTACAAGCATCATATGGTTGAATGTTGTTGGCACAATTGAGGTCATTCAATGCACCTTCATAATCTTTTAATTTCATTTTAAGTGCACCTCTAGTTTGCAATATAAAAGCATCAAGTGGTTCAATGTCGTTAGCACGGTTGAGGTCATCTAATGCACCTATATAATCGCTTAACATTAATTTGACATATCCTCTAGTTTTCAAGGTAAAAACATCAAATGGTTTAATATTGAAGGCATGGTTGAGGACTTCTAATACATTAATCAAATCATTTTGATCATTTAATTGTATTGATTCCAAAATTTGAATGAAATCTCTATGATGAATAATTGTTCTGCAAATTGGACATGATTGCAATTGGTTTTGAACAAATAGGTTGCAAATGCATTTTGAACAAATCAAATGCCCACATGCTGTTATAGGGGGGAGACTTCCCACTTCCAAACATAAAGGACAAATATAATTTGGTAAAGCCATTTCAAGACGTGAGTTTTGTTGTTAAAAATATATATATGTGTGTGTGATGACAAAATAATGACAATTGTTCTATCAATTCTCTTTTGGGTATAAATTTATATCATTTCATAAATTAAAATAAAAGTAAAAGTCATGATAATTAAATTAAAAGTAAGTCAAATATAACAAAAAAAATTTTAAAAACCTGAAAAAGTTTTAAATTAGTTAAATTAACTACTTTACTTTTACTTTTACTTTTACTTTGAATTCCTTTTATTTGTGGAATTGCAAGGCTTGATATGTTGAAGAGTTATTTCAATCATTAGCATCTCATGACAATGATGTTTATGGTAGATGAGAGACACTTGTTTGCTCTTGAAAGGCTCATCTACTAAGTAGCTTTAAACATTAAAAATTAACTTCTAAATGTTAAAGGGATTTAGTTCAACATTAAAACGTATTATAAAATGTGTCTTCTGCAACTTTCATAAGATTTTGCTTGGAAAGAAAGAATTGAATACATGCTTTAGAAATTTAAGTTTATAGTATTAAACATAAATACATAAAGCTTTGCAATAAATTTTCCAAAAGTTAATCTGAATTCTTATTAATTAAATAAATATATAAGAATATAACTTTCAAAAAATAATTTTTAGAATTTAAAATTCAATGTGATTGGCTAAAATATAAAAAATCATAAAATAATGATTACATTAACCCTTTAACGCGCCATCGTCCATATTGTAGACGCTGGATGATTCTTGACGTGTCCCTACACCACATACAGTGATGTTTTTCATCCATCCTAAATTCTCTTGATTCTTGTACAAGTTGACTACTATTTGTACGGTATGGATCTTCAAAATAAGATATTTTGAATTTTTGAAAAATAAAAAAGTGATTTATGTCAAGTCTCATTTTTAGTTCAAAAAGTGTGACCTTACACATGATTTTCCAAGATGAGCATAATCAAATAATGGAAACCATACAATCTTTTAGAGCATGTTATTCCAATTTCATTTCAATATTTTGTAGTTTTTTGTGTGTTAATTTTGGATTTTTAATTGAGTTTCAAGAGAAAACCTTGGAGAATTACTAAAAAATGTTAACAATGAATATAATGAATCCAACCGTACAAATGTTATCTTCACATTGACATTTATAGCTTTTCTTTGTACATCAAGTGCATTTTTGTTTTTCATCAAACATTTTATAGCGAATCTTTGAAAACAATGTTGAATCGGGTCTTAAAGGGTTAAAAGATGAAGTCAAATTTTTGTAGCAAAAGCATCATAATTTTTTAAGAATAGTGAATTTCTTAACATTACAACAATGTTGGTGTCCTACATTGAGAAAATTTGACCCACGGGTAGAATTTTATTCCAATTAACATATTTCTTACTAGTTGGAAAATTGACTCGATTTACTATTAGGAAAATTATTGCACTTTTAACCAAAAATAATAATATAAATTTAGTTATTAAAATTATATAACTTATGCACTCTATAAAAAGGGCCAAAACCATAAAATGGTTCCTTGAGCATTTAGAGGTTATACATATTCATATAGTGTCCAAATAATCGGCATACTAAAGGTCAAGAGTCTGTCAAAATTCCAGCAATTAAATTGCAAGAAAGTCAAAAAGTTGCATGTCGAGCTTCACACTAAAGGACAAAGGCCATCACCCTCCAAACTTCAGAGTTTTGGCACCATTGCGATGTAGGAAGAATTGGTTAGACCGAGAATGGAATCCAAATTCTACCTAGAGAAGCCGTCAATTTTTTTTTTATAAAATCCATTTGTATATTTTACAATATATTTTCAATCTAAGGTTTCGAACTCTTGACATGAATTGATTTTGGACTGCAATAATCTCTTGTCATAGTGTGAACAAACCTCAAAGTCTGTTCGAATTCTCTCTCACTTGCCAATATGTTGCAATAAACAAATATACCGCATTTAATAATAGTAAGTGTGCACACATGTTCATAGTGACGATAATGATGCAGATACTTTAGGGCTCTGGAATACCATAAAGCCTAATAAAATTTAGGATTTCAAATTACTTTGTCCTCTAATTTTCCTACTACTCAAAATCTTTAGACAAAAGGTGAATTCCATCATCTTCAACAGCTTCAGACAACAAGATAGGGCATGGAGCATCTCATACAGAGCTCTGAAGTAGCATAGATAGTGTGGCAAAAAAGTCCTTGCAAACACCCAAAATTTCTGAACGTGGAACTATTTACAAAATGATTAACCCGCAGTACAACTTCATCACCTAATCCCCTAAATTTACAAATTCTAATAAAAATATGTGATAGTATACTATATGGAAAACCATACAACAACAACATAACAAGAATAATAATAATAATAATAATAATAATAATAATAATAATAAGGGTCGTTTTGCACCTAGAGGTTGACAAATTTCCCTTGAGGCCAATTGCATGAAATTTCAGCCCCGTTTGGATTGGAGGTTGGCCTAACTGCCCATTATTATAAGATTAGAACGAGAGCCAATTTTCCCATATGTAAAAGCTTTGAGGCCATAAAGTCAAGCCATTCAATTTATGTAGCTAATTTTAGTCCCTCTCTCTCTTTTTATTGTCATTTGTACAAGACAAATGAACAAAGACAAAAGGTTCTAGTGGCTCTTATCTTCTACATAGTCGTGCGACATATTATGACGCTTGTTGCGATTTTGCAAAAACTTGCTTTGCATCAAAATTATGTTGCTATGGCAATAGTTTGCTGTGATGGTTGCAGAGAGTAGTGCTTCTAGGAGGACACGAAGGATTTGGATGTATGACCAGAGTACTCTTTCTGCAGACAAATTGTTATTTGGATGAAAATACTTTTGCATAGATTTTTTGCAAAATAAAGTAAAATTTTCTTTACAATCACTAATTATTGTAGTAATTGAAGCGGAGACAAGAGCGCATTAGCCGATTATATGCAATCGGGATTGGATGCCACAAAGATTGAAAAGCTCAACTTTAACACTCATAACTTTTTATAGGTAAGAGCTTTTAAATTGATTTTGCATAAACGGAAGTAAAAATAAGTCTTTTTCAGAATCACCAAGTTTTGTGATGATTGCAGCAGAGACAAGGATGCGACAATCAATCAAGCGCAAGTGGATTGACGACTGCAAAGATTGGAGAGCATTAGCTTTGAGAGCCCGTAATTTCTAAATGGTGAGAGCTTTTCCATTGAGTTTTTCGCAAGTGAAAACATGGTGAAGTACTGTCCAGATCCACCAAGTTTTGTAATGATTGAAACGATATGAAGACACAGTGGTCGATCATGCGCAAGAGATTCGACGGTCACAAGAATTATAAAGCAACAACTTTAGAAGTCTGTAATTTTTAATTAAAAGATTTTATGGAGAAATGCTCACATTCCTTCTTTTTTGTCCGAGTTGGCATGACGTCAAGTGTCACTTATTTTGTATTACTTGTTGAGATATAATGACTTTTCTAATTGTTTTAAATGATGATCTTTATTGCCTCTCTTAAAATTACTCTTTCTGCATTATGAATGATTGACTTTGTGGTAGAGATTTTCGTAGTCTCAATTTGGCGATTCTAATGCTCGATTAGTGTTGGATTAAGCATCATGATATTTTTCTTAAGTTTTAATTTTCTCTTTTGCTTGTGCATTTCATAAATTTGATCTCATTGAAAAATATTATAAAGACTTATTTATAGTTATTTACAAAGTTATTTACCTAGATTCAATTGTTTCGCCACATCATCTGTTTATAGTAATATGTGGATTTAGAGCTCATTTTTTGAGTTTATATAGGTCCAATTTTTATAACGCGTTAACCATTAATGCGTGCAAAATGCTCATAAAATTTCACACATTTGTAGAAAGTGAATTTTTGTAATTCGTAAACAAATTAATGTGTTGTATTTACATATTAAAAACACTTAGAACTTAAAGATTGTGTGTTGTCTTTTGTTTGTGTTTTATTATTTTGCTTTATATATGGGTGTTTGGAGAGAGCTGTATAGAATTGTGAAGTAGTTCACGGACATTGCATTTGATTAACAGTAAAGCATGTTCAAATAATATTTAGATGAATTCACATAGGTGTTGTTGAATTTTGTATCATTTGTAATTTGCGTATGACGTTAAGGTCGATTAGTGGCCGACATTATCATTTATGTCAAATGAAATTGAGACTGTATGCAGTTGTGAGTCATAGAATTGTTCTTTCAGTCACAACTGGTTCTTTGGTAAGAATGGTAGACATGTACATTTACCTTACAAGTTTCTTTAGTCTTTTTAAATGATAGATCTATGACATAATATTTTTAGCCCTTCAAGAAATGAGTACTATTAATGTTTTTATTGTTGTTTCATTTCTTCACATAGTGCAAAAATATATTTCACGACATATTTAAATAGTCAAAATATATTAAAATTGAATAATTTACGCAAAATTTATTACCAAATGAAGTTTTGGATGATTTTAAAGTCAAAATTGGCATGTTTAATTTTATCTTTAAATTTTAACATGCATTTTTTTACCACGTAAATTATTTCAAAGAAAAAACATTAACACGTTCTTTTACCCTTATTAAAAATTTTAAAAATATATATTTTTTTTAATTTGAATGTACACTTAAAAAGTTATGAATAGATGAATATATTATGGCGGCGGATGAAACTGCAGTGAATGAAACTGCAGTGAATGAAACTGTAGTACATGAAACTACAGTAGATGCAATTGCAGTGAATAAAACTGAAGCATTTAGTTAGGTTTATATATATATATATATATATATATACATATATACACACTAATTTATCTAATTGCACGTTTTAATTAATTAAAATGACAAATTTGAAAGATAAAAAATAAAATTCATCTATATGCTAAAAAGGTATTAAATTATTTTTGTTAATTTGAAAATAAAAAACATATGAAATACTAACAATTGTTTTCATGTCATAAATTATATAATGGTTTTCAAGCAAAATTAATCATAACAAACACATTGTTGTTACAAGTTAAATTGTTCTCCCGTCTTCTAACATATATGTTGAAATTTAATAATAATTTATTAATTATGTTGTGATTACTCTTGTCACGCTCCATATTTTTTACACTTCCTCTATTTGTACGGTTGGGAAATCCAATCTATCAATTGTCTTCAATTATATTAAATTATTAAAGAAAATGTTTTTGATCACATAGCGCTCAATACATAGTGCAGCAAATTTAGCAGAAAAATCTAATTTCCGCGCATTTTATAGCATTTTCCATATATTGTGTTTGAGAACACAAAGCTTCTTGTTTTTTTCTAAAGTCATTTTACGTTGATTAAAAACCACATTCACATGTTGAAAAGTCAATTGTCTATTTTTATTGAATGTCTCCGAATTTGTTAAATCCTTTTAATTTACAGTGAATCCAAAATACTCTTGTAGCCTCTTTATCAAGGCTATCCTAAATCGCTCTCTCTGATCACGATCGTTGCCAGCAAATACCTTGACCACTCCAGGGTCAGTGATAACATATAACCAATCCTTAAAGTCTAGAAGATCTATGACGTGCACCTTACGATTTTCCAGACGAACAAAGATCCCCACTAAGTCCGATAAATCATTGGTGAGAATCATGATACAAGCATCATCAACATCAAGTTCCACAAAATCATTGACGTTTAGAAATTGCAATATATCTATGTATGGATCAACAAGAGCAGAAAATCGAACTAGAGGAACTCTTGTGCTATTAGACGTCGCTTCCTCACGATACAAATGCCTCAAAGTGGGTGCCTCACGGACTCCCACTAGACGAATACCCGGTAACAAATCTTGAATCTGTGGCTGAACAAGATCAGTTACCACGTTCTCGTGCGGCGGCAAAACCTCAACCTGAGGCTAAAATGAAATAGTTGACACGTTCCTCTCCTTACTAGAGCTAATAAGATCAATCATTGGCATTGACAGTTACACTACAACAACCATTACCTGAGTATGTTTGATTCGAATCATACTGACAAGTCTATAACACACAAAAAAATACATGAAAATTCATATACAAAACATGGTATATAGAATTGAATTCACATTGAAATTGAACACAAAATGCATACAAAAACTATTATAATGGGATAAAAATTGTGCCTCCCAAAGACACTCAAATATAGCACACAATTACCCACAAATGTCCAAAGATTATCAAAATGATTAAATTTAATTAAATTTAATATTTATCTAGTTCAAAATTCAATATTTAATATAGAATGTACTTATTTAGATCCGATTCTTAGACAAATAAGATGAATTGTCTAATATTCTATCTCTCAAATATGATTGCAATCAAAAAAATTTAAACTAATAAACCAATATATCATTCAAAGAAGTCACGCTTGTAGAGGGGCTCGTGCACGAGTGTCACCTTGCCTCAATTAAACCAATCCAAGGAACATTTTGAAGTCATGTTTTTAAAATTAAAAAAACACTTTATGATTCAAACAAGTCACACTTGTAGAGAGACTCGTATACGAATGTCTCTTTGCTTCAATCAAACCAATCCAACGCACTTTTTGGAGTCATGTTTTTTAAATTAAAAAAACACTTTGTGATTCAAACAAGTTTTTAGATAAGTCACTGTAAAGATGAATGACTTTTTGAAAGAAATCCATAAATTCTAAATGTACATAACTTTTAATTTATAAAGACCCACAAAAAAATCAATATAGCAATGAAATCACAATAAAAAAACACTGAAAATGAACACAAAAATTACCCCAATTACATAAAAATAGACCTAAATATGACTTTTTAAAGATGAAGGATTTTATTAAAGTATCCTAAAATCTTAAATGTACATAACTTTTGATTTATGAAGACTCTCAAGCGTGTTATATACAAATAGAATCAAAATAAAAAAAACACTAAAAATGAACATAAGAATTACTCCAATATGAAAAAATTGACCTAGATATAACACTTCAAAGATCTAGATATGACTTTATTTAAAAATCTAGAGAAGACTTTATTTAAAAATCTCGAATAATTAAATGTACATAACTTTTGATTTACGAAGACTCACATAAAATGAAATATACCAATAAATTTGCAACTAAAAATCACTCAAAATGAACATTAAAACTTCTCAAATTGAACAAGATTTAATTTAAATACGATATTTCAAAAAAAATTCTTACAAAACAATCTGGGTCACCTTTTTGCTCATAACTTTTGACTCACTAAGAATTTTGTGGCGTACTTGATAACAATGAATGTGCATTCAAAAAACGTTCAAGATGCACGCAATAATTTCTTTAATTGGATGAAAACTGCCTTTGATATCGCTTATCAAAGTCCATTGCTCCCCTAAATTTCAATGTTTTTAGACCTCCATAACTTTTGATGTACTAAGAATTTTGAGGCGTTGTAAATATCAATAAATTTGTAAGATATAACTAATAAATACTTAATTTGAATACAAATTGACGTCCAAAACCTTTGCCGAAGTACGCAGCCCTTAAATTTATAGCCTCATGAAAATGATTGTAACTTTTGATTAATGAGGATTAAAAAGACTTGACAATTTTACAAATAAATGATTAAGATGTATCTAATCTTTCACTTATTGCTAAATGTAATAATAAAGTTTTTAATTCAATGAGTAGAGATTTCTTTTAAACTGTACATCAACGCAAAAAGCGTGATCCGCGTAGTGATTTTGTAAGTTATTTGATGTATTTATAATGCGCCTGTCAGTTTGATGTCCTAATTGCGTTTTAATTTTATCAGAAACTTTCTTATGATGCGCAATATTATATGATCTACTCGTTATGTTAATTCATTTGTTTGAGAATAATACATTGTCATTTTTTTACGCTTGCTAATGAATAATGTTATCATTTTTGCAGTCACTTCATTCAAAAAATGTGTACCTTAATTAATAATAAAAAAATTAAGCAATAAAATCGCAAGATGAAATGTTCATCGAGAAAAATAAAAATTTGTTTTAGAACCGCGGTTTTGCAGCCATAATTACAACCACCTTCGTCAAGTATTCAAATATAATGATAATGTGATTGTTTTGCCGAGATAAAATAAAAGCGTCATGTTTGATGTAATCAATGTCTCATTTCTTTAACGATGCAACGAGTAACATTGTATTAAAAAATATATTCATTTGAAAAAAAAATTCTTACAAATTTTTGAGAAAAAATACACTTCTTAGTGTGCGTTTCTGCATGTGTACAAAGTACTGATAATAAATATACTGCACCTAAGTTTTTTGGCCTTGTGAATTCTCTTAAGAAACGTTTTTAACGTGCATTAAATACGCATATAGAAGAAGAAATAATATGTTTTCCGCAATAGTCTTGCTCCTCAGTCGCTCGTACTCTAAAGATAAAGGCGTCATCACGCAATCTTTCGTCAACAAGCGTTGAGTTACGTAAAGTGAACCAATGCTCAAGTAAGCTTGAGTATTGTTGGGCGCCGTGCCGGACACGACGGCCTGGTCAACCACGCCACGTGTACTTCGTTGACCACGTCCTTAGTCATATAGTTGACTAATTGAAGTGAAAGATCTTTTGTTCTTATATTGACTTCAGCTTAACTTAATGTAAGATTCTTTTTGGTTTTACTGTATTATACATAATTATTTTTTATTTGAAGTGTTATAAGTATAAGCAAATGTGATATTTTATTTTTATATATGAAACGTCTATACAATTCATTGATAGCATGTAATAATTATCTCTGATGCGCGAATTGGTTTGTCATGTCACTGTCATGTCTTTTACTGCAAAAATATATAACCACAAGTTTCTATCTCTTATTCAAATTCATCTCTTTTATTTCTCTTGCATTGAAAAAAGTTTAGAATTTTCTAATACAATTATCTCGATCATCAATGTTTATAGTTCTGCATGCATCTCATCATTGTCATTTAATCTCATTTTCTTCAACATAAGTGTTTTGTCATCTTGTTCAAGATCATCATCCTTTTAAGAAATTTTTAACAAACGCAATACAAAAATCTCATCATATTCTTTAAAATTCATCTCTCCTAATGTATTCTTTAGTTACAATGGCGATTATGGTTGTCACTGAAAAGTTGATACATAGTACTCACTAGCGTTACATGATTTATGTGCCTCATCTGACATCTCCCTCTATATGCGTTTCTTTTTTTTGCTTAAAATATTTCAAGCGTTTTTTTATATTTGTATAAATATTATTTTTTTACCTATTTTTAAGGCTCTTCTCTGGTAAATAATTTATGTTCTCATCTATTATTTAAATTAAAATTTCTTTTACTTTTATTTCCTTTGAAGTAAATGTGCTTTGAGGAAGAAACCCACTATCTTGACCATCTATAATCAATTTCTTACCTTGTTTATTAAGATAATCATTTTGAATAGCCCAATGCGTGCGTATTAATAATTTTCCATTCATTTTGTTTGTCCGCTTATTTTTTAGAGATTTTGATGAGTTTTCATTATATTAAAAAACATATTTTGTATTTTATTTGATAAAAATTATAGTAAGTTTTTGCATTACTTTCACAATTCATTATTTAATTTTATGATTTTTGTTATTTTATACATAAAAATGAACATGATATTTATCAATTATCTTATATATCATTTTTTCTCATTTTTTTTACTAGTGTGATAATTAAACAAAGCTTAACACAGTAGTAAATATGTTATCAAGAATAAAATAAAGTAACTTTTTAAAATTTCAGCTCAGTAATAATTTTTGAAAATTTATCTTCTACAATAAATCATTAACCAAATAATACTTATAAAATGCTAAACTTATAATATTACATTTTTAACCATTATAACAAATTTCATAGAATTATAGTCAGTCCTTCACTTATAGTACAATTACAAAAACATAGAAAATATAAAACAAATTTTTGTCTTGTACTTGTATAAGACTTGGTCTTGTGCTAAAAATATTCATAAAAAAAATTAATTGCTATAAAATTTGTAACTTGGAATAATTAGTTGAAATATATGAATTTACAACCATTACAAGGCATAAATTTTATTCTATATATAATCAGCAATCATCATTAATCATTGTATACCGTCAGTTTTTTACTAATAATATCTTCCTCCATAGTTGCATTTGCCTCAACCATCTCCACAACCTCCACAATTTTAACAGCTCTCTTAGAACCGCAATCAGAGCAAAATTTCGAAGTTGGTTTAGGGTAAGGTTCTCTACGCTAATCACAAAATCCTCCTGTCATGATGGAGAGTCGAAAATGAAGAGACAGAGCCTAATGATACTCCGGTTACAGCACTGCGTGTATTAGAAAGCGTAAGGCGTGCGTAGTCCACTCGGTGGTGTGCACACCAGCTTGATTGGAACTACAAAGACGCTAATGATCTCCGGCTCGGACAAAAAAGATGCTGAGAGGTTAGACTGCAAATATCAGCTTGCAAAAGTACATACTATATCAATTCATCAAATGAAAGGACGGAGAGCGACGTATATCCAGGCCTTTGCACCGAGTGGAATTGAGTCTAGGGTCCTTCCCTGCGATGCGAGAGTGCGGTGTCGAAACAACTACACAAAATGCCATCGCCTCGACAGCCAAAGAAGGAGCCACCGCCCAAGTCCCTTGTCCTCGTTACTGTCCAACTTCGAGTTTGAGGGCTCGTTAGGAAGATTTTGACTGTTGATTTCAGATACGTGATTTTGGACGTCAAATTCGATTTTGGTGGGGCTCGTGAGTGAACAGTGCCCGCGACACTTAGACGATTTTGGCAGAGAGAATGTTGGCCCTCCGATCGGACTACATGATCGAACGATCATTAGCTCGACACGTGGCAGAGGATACAAGGGGAGACGGGACCAACTTCAACGGGGTGATCTTTGAACTTCTGCTGCAGAGAATTGTGGCTGTTTCGTAGTTGCCAACAGACCCACCTTTTGACGAGTTGCTTCAGCGAATTGGTGGCAAGGCTGCCCAAGGTAAGGCTGCATATTAAACAAAAATAATGAACAAAAAACTATTATTCTTTTGCGTATTATTCTCAAATATATATTTGAATTTTCATGTGCATAAGATTTGAAATCAAATTTCTTCAAACCTTCTTTATTGAAAATAGGGATAATATTAATAGTATTCAACTTTATAAATGTTAACATAGCTTAATTAAACAAATGACGATTAAACATCAGTAAAATCGGACCGCTGGATTAGAGAATTCTAGTGTATTGTTGAATTTTATAATACACATTTAAAAAATAAAAATCGGAGCGTATCTAGTTTCAAAACTTTATAGAATTTGAATTAAAATTTTCAAAAATGAAATTGAAAACGTTAAAAAATGACTTATGTCAACACTTTCCCATTACAATTGTTCATGTCAAGAATAGACTCACAATTATTATTATGAATTTTATAAGTGATAATGACTTATTTATGTATGGTTTTGAAACAAAAAATTATATGTCAAAATACAAAAAGAGTTGGTACATTGATTAAGGTTGGAATATATACAATATAGAACTTACATGAACAAAAGAATATAACTCCCAAAAAAAAAAAAAAAAAAACTAACTTCCAAATACATAGGCTTTACAACATCATAGAACAAACCAATTTTTGATATTTAAAAACTTGATTATAGGCTCTTAACTTCAAAGTCCAATTTATTTTATTTTATTTTATTTGTTTACAAAGGTATTTAAGTGGAGTTTTTCTCATTTCAGTTGACAAATTTCAATTTATTAATTTTTATCAATGTAAAATTTATAATATTCAAGGTCAAAAGCAAGTTTTTGAATTAAAAAATCAAAATGTAAAATACGCTATTAGTATATGGTATCTTGTTTTTTTAAATAAAGCCCCATCTTATATGAAAACAAACTAATTCTGTTTCTTTTTTATTGTGGAGTTTTGAAAAAGATATGTTCTTATAATTAAATTCAAGTATTGTAACTCGAGTAGAAGTGTTTTTCAATCATTTTTTTCTTCAAAGTGATCAACTTGGTATTAGCATTGTGATTCTCCCTGCAAGTGTCTACTATTTAGTGTAAGAGCGTCCAATCTCAAGGGAAATAATGCAAAAAAATTACTATCAGTACAAACTTGCAAAGTAAGTCATCAATGAAAAAAATAGATTAGAGTATGAGCCAGGGAGTTCCAAATTCCAACTCATTTTTTTTGCACGCAAGGAGAGTAGCACGACTACGACAACTATGGCGAGACATGAGAATTGGTAGAGCGTGGTAAGACACAAGTGGAGTACTTGTGTTAAAGCCGAAGGAAAGAACAACGGTAGCTGCAAGTAGAGCATCTTTGTTGGAGTGGAAGGAGAGAATGGCAGTGGTAAACAAAACATCTTTGTTGGATCTGAAAGAGAGAGCGACGGCAAATGAAGCAGAGCGCCTGATCACGAAGCTTTAAAGCGAGCTACAAAGAAGGGATAAATTGGGATTATAGAGCTCAGAAGGGTGGAAAGTGGCAAAAAAAACAACAATAAGATTGACAATAAGAGCAAGGAAGAACTTGTAAAGAGTGCCACGTGAGGACACTGCAAGTATAAGTATAAATCAGTATAAGTATAAATCATGGTTAAAGAAAAAGGAGTAAAAAGAGTTGAAATGTGTGCAACATATTTGGAACACGAAGATGCAGTTGGGTCCAGAGAGAGTTGACGATATGTGGCCATATGCTTGCTCGACAAACTGTAAAAGGGAAGATGAAGGAATGGAGTTAAACAATTAAGAAGGGGACGGTTCTCCATATGCTTCTCACTTGGAGATCCTAGTGACTTTTCAAATGAAGCTTCAACATGATTCTCCACAGGTTGCTTTACTCTAAGAAAATTACTTTGCAAGCTATCAAAAGACAATAAATATTTTAATTTGTACACATGGAGGTACATGAGTCCTAATTGCAACAATATCTAATTTAAAGTAGTGCGTTCTTGTACAAAGACAATAAATTATTTACATAGGATCAAATGTTGAGAAAATAGTAAGTGACAATCTAATTGCAGTATTTGATGTACCTTCCTTAATCCTTTGACACACTTGCATTTACATTGTGGACGATGATCAAATTCAAATTATTCTCTTAAATATAGACATGGGAATTTTTCATCCGTGCAAATTTCTCTTGGTTCTTGTGCTAGTTGACTACCACTTGTACCTATGGATCTACAATGTGATTTTTTTTTTAAATAACACAATTGGTTTATGTCAAGTTCCATTCCTAGTTCAAAAGCTGAGACCTAAAACACAATTTTTCAAAATAAATAGAATCAAATAATGAAAATTATACCATGTGGTGCATGTTAATCTAAATTCATTAAAAGAAATTTTATTTATTTTGGTTAATTTGGGATTTAAAATTGAATTTTGAATGAAAATATTAAAAATTTAATCACAATTTATTAAATAAACATATGACAAATTAAATTGTACAAATGTGATCTTTACATTGAACTTTTTAAATTTAGCTTTGTACATCAACTCCGTTTTTTGTTGTTCATCAAACATATTATAACGAATCTTCAAAATCAACGTTGAATCAGGATGTTAACTCCGAGGTTAACTCCTATAGGACCAAGGCTAATTTTCCTAGTTCGGTCAACTCAGTGTGGAATGAGTATTGATCCTCAATTATTGAGATTTTGCGGTGATTTTATTCTTTGTAACGAAGATGGGATGGCAATTTGTGTACGTAGATGATGTATAGATCAAAAGATACAATCATGCAAAGGTAAAGAACCTAATTGCGGGCAACTCCTGAAATTTTCATATAGTGAGCTATGCATTTGAATTTTTGTAGACAATGAGCTAACACCATATATACACAACTGTCAAATTCATTTTACCAAATTTGAGACTAAACTTTGCATTTTGGGCATTTCCAGAAAGTTCCAAACTTGGGCGGCAAGCCAAAAAAAAAATGCAATTAACTTTGAAGCTTATAAATCTTACTTTTGAAGAATCTTAAACGGTTGAAATTTTCTAGGTTGTAATAAACTCAAGTTGGTTGAAATTTCTTACGGTTGGATCGGTCAAAAAGGTTTTAGATCAAAAAATATTTTTTTTTTCATGAGAAGGGATACTTTGGAGTGTTTGGAGAGAAACATAGTTATCGTCCTTTAAGGCCGCTTCACACTATGGCCGTCCAAGTTGAGAGACTGTGGGATTGAGAGTTCAAACTTTGTTGAGAGTCTACAGAAATCTACTATCTTGATCATAGTTTGGGTTTCCATTCTCGTCCGACCCAAACTTTCTTTCGAGAGGCCGTAAACATTTTGGAGAGCGACGGACGTTGAACTATGACCTCTAGTATGAAGGGTCGAGAGACTGGACCCATGGTTTCTTGCAATTTGATTGATGAAAACCGACGGCCTCTTGACCTTCGACCATAGTGTGAAGCGGCTTTTAGGGGTGAAAGGGTTAACGTATAGATTTATAAATTAGATGATTCTCACCGCCTAAAATGTCGGCAGTAGCCAAAAGACTCAGTCAACAAAAAAAATTGAAAAATAAAACATGAAATAAAACAAAAAAACACTTCAATTCAATTTGAGGCAGCCAAAGAGTTTGGCTGAAATCAAGGAAGCACATTCACACTGAAAAAGAGAATCACCACCCACCCACTCCGTGTCCACCATTGGGTTGCTTGTGTGACATCACAACAGGCAGTGCAGTGAGTCCCTCATCACTGAAATGGATGAAGAGTCCCTACTAACTTAAGTTTGGTCACTCCTCAAACCTCGGTAGCAGCGTTGAAAAAGCAGCTCAAATACACTGTCATACTGGGCTTCCTTCCGGTTTCCATCTCTTCTTCTCTCCTCTTGCACGCCCTCTCACACACACTCTTACACACAAACCCATTGCTCCTCTTCCCCTCCTCCAGGGCTCCGTCAAGTTATCGCAAATTCCTTTCCTCAAGAGGATGAGCTTATTGTCGGCACACACCCACTAGGGCCGGCTCTTCCTTTGAGGTCCGTCGGTACACTCCTTTGTTTCAATTCCGTTGCTGCAAATTCCAGCCAAAGGTGGCAGTTTTGTGTGTCTGTTGGTTGGTTTTCAGGGTCCGTCGGTGTCGAGAGCTAGGGTAATAAATAATTTCAGTTCCTAGTAATAGACAGTGTGTTAAGGAAGAAGAAGGGTTACTACAGACAGACAGACAGACACAATGGCACGAGAATTGTTTTAAGTGCAATTGTTGGTTTTTATGTGTCGGTGAGGGTTTGGTCTAACTAAGTGTGGCATGGATCGGTACCTTGTTTCAATGCCGTCGAAAATTCTTGCAAAGGTGGCAGTTTTTATTTTTGTGTAGCGTTTCGGTGTTGTGACCTAGGGTAATTTCAGTTTCTAGGAATAGAATGTAAGAAGAAGGGTTACTATCATAGGCAAGAGAACTGGTAGTGTGCAATTGTTGGTTTGATACAGTGTCGGTGAGGGTTTGGTGTAACTAAGTGGCTCTCACTTGCAGTGTGGTATAGATCGGCTTGTTATTATGCAGTGATTGTTAGCAAATGTTGAAAATTCTAGCAAAGGTGGCAGTTTTGTGTAGCGTTTCAGTGCAGGTGTCGAGAGCTAGGGTAATTATAATTTCCGTTTCTAAGTAAATAGAGTGTAAGAAGAAGAAGGGTTCTCAGTTACTACAGACACAATGGCTAGTGTGCAATTGTTGGTTTGATGAGGGTTTTGGTGCGAAGTGACTACTCTCACTTATGGATCGGCTTATTATTATTACTATTATGCAGTGATTGTTAGCAAATGTCGAAAAATTCTAGCAAAGGTGGCAGTTTTGTGTAGCGTTTCAGTGACAGCTAGGGTAATTATAATTTCAGTTTCTAAGTAATAGAGTGTAAATAAGAAGAAGGGTTCTCAGTTACTACAGACACAAATGGCTAGTGTGCAATTGTTCAGTGTAGGTGAGGGTTTTGACTACTCTCACTGATGGATCGGCTTATTATTATTATTATTATGCAGTGATTGTTAGCAAATGTGAGAGAGGAAAGGGTGAAGAAGAGCGCGAGCACAGATGGCAGAGAAGAGTGTAGCGATGACGGCGCCGAATCCGCAGCAGCAGCAGCAGATGCGAGGAGTGGTGATCATTTCCTTGCCGCGCTCGGACTGCGGGGACGATTTCGGCAAGACGATGTGTGCCGCAATGTGGCAACAACAACAACAGGAGGTACAGCGCGCTTTTTTCTAACTTTCTTCTATGTATTCTTATTTCAGATTGTTTTCTGTATATAAGATCTTTTTCTCTATAGTAATGCAGCCTACATGAGAATAATCTTTTTTAACATAAGAACTTTTAAACGCGTAATGGTCAAATCCCATGAAATAAGAGCCTTACTTGGATCTGTCTTCATGCTCTTAGCCATTTTTATTTTTTTTCCAAAGCAACAACAACAGCAACAAGTGCGCTTTTTTTTAACTTTCTTCTATGTATTCTTATTTCAGATTGTTTTCTGTATATAAGATCTTTTTCTTTATAGTAATGCAGCCCACATGACACATAGTGCTTAAGAATAATCTTTTTTAACATAAGAACTTTTAAACGCGTAATGGTCAAATCCCATGAAATAAGAGCCTTACTTGGATCTGTCTTTCATGCTCTTAGCCATTTTATTTTTTTTATTTTTCTTTTTCCAAAGCAACAACAGGTACAGCAACAAGTGCAAGTGCCGGATCAGCAGCCAAGGGAGATTACTGTTCTTCCGCCTCCGCATCCGCACAGCCACCACCGGCGACGGAGGCCCATGGGGAAGCGCATCCGGCGGTCGCTCCTGTTCCTGCTGTTCTCCATGTTCGCGTTGTACTTGGCCTACAAGCTGCCCACTCTGTACTACTCCGAGATGGAGCTGGAGGAGGAGAACGAGGAGAAGAATGTGCATGTTTACACTTTGCACCCCAAGTACACGTCCGTGCCGATCAAGTTGTCCCAAGTTAGACGGAACCTCCTGGAGCGCGACTTCAAGCGGCTCGGGAAAATGTCTACTACGCCTGCTGCTGAAAATACTGTGGTCAATAACCACACTTCCTTCTTTCCGGTCCGGGGAAACATCTACCCTGATGGGTATGTGTGCGCTTCAAACCCTAACTCTCATTCTTTTCATCACTACTCCCTCCGTCCTAAAGTTATTGTCATGTTTGAAAGTGCTTTTTTAAGTAGGTCAAAAAAATTCCATGGGGCTTAGTATGTGTCCTTTAAGGGCTAATAACCACTCTGCCATCTTGGGAACATGGGTATATGCTTTTTCTTTACGTGGAGGGTGTTTTTTTATGTACTCAAGGAGAAGCATTACTTTTATGTCTTCCCATTTGTGCCACGGCTTTGAGAAGTTTGTTTGCTAGGGTTCATTTTGTAGCATGCCCTAGTTTCTTAAGAACTCTGAGAAATTATAGAAAGCAATCTGGCATGGAATATAACCTACTGTTACAAAGTGAACTTAGAGCAGCTCCAGCGGTCAGTCTCTGAATCTGAATGGAAAGCAGAATTCTGTTCAGAGTTTTTCCAGGCCCTGAACCCACTCGCCTTTTTCAGTGTAAAGTGAGGACTTTTCCTATGAAATTATTCTAAAGTTCAGGGCCCGCTGGAGAAGTTCTTAGTCCAAAGATGAATACAACTTCATTTTCAATACTCCATGGATTCCTAATACAAAGTGCAAATGGACGGACCTTCAGGGATGGGAGCTCACTCAGAAGACAAACAGAATTGTTGTTGTTGACATGGGAGATCATCTGTGTGTATTGCAGGCTGTATTACATGGCAATGCTGATCGGGAACCCCGCCAAGTTGTACTATCTGGATATGGATACAGGCAGTGATCTGACATGGCTGCAATGTGATGCACCTTGCCGGAGCTGTGCCACGGTAAGCCAAAATTCAATAATGTTTTATGGCTTGAGTGTATGAAGTTACTTGAAAATAATGTAAAACATTCAGCAGTGGTTCTTGGTGGAGGATTAGAAGAAAAACAGTACCCTTGAAACAGTATTAAACAGTAACTCATGAGGGTCCAAAAGCTGCTCTATACAGTGATTTTTGTTGTTGCTAATTTTAGCCAAATTGCTACATAACATTTGGGCTGGCTGATTGATACAAAGAATTTTTGAAAAAAAGAAGGAATGATAGCCAGCTTTTCTACGATGTGTAGCCTCTTTAAACCTAGGTATCACCCCCAAGTAAGCACATGTGTATTACCCTGATATTACCTATATTTTAACCCCCAAAGGACCATAAGGCCACCAGGTGGCTCCTGTTTTCTTCAGTAATTTTCAGTAGCTTTAATATAGATTCCTTTTTGTTAGTTTGTAGTTTTTAATTTATTCAACTTATTTAGTATTCTTCACTAATTCCAGTGATATAAAATTTGGTCCCATTCAAATTATAATTTTCCACAATATGATCGTTTAAACTTGTCATTTTAAAACCATGAATCCTTGGTCCTTTAGGGGTTAATATGAAAAGAGCATCCTGGATTGCTCTTCAAGCCATGGAAAAGTAAAATCTGTCTTCTGAGAAAAAGAAATTACTGGCTCTATTTATGTACACTTATTCTCAAATGGATTTGGCCTGGTTTGTGCAGGGACCTCACGGACTGTATGATCCAAAGAAAGCGCGATTAGTGGATTGCCGGTCTCCGGTGTGTGCGCAAGTGCAACAAGGAGGCTCGTATACATGCGGAGGACCTGTGAAGCAATGTGATTACGATGTGGAGTACGCGGATGGGAGCTCCACCATGGGCATCTTGGTGGAGGACACCATCACCCTTCTTCTTACCAACGGCACTCGCAGCCAAACCAGGGCTACTATTGGGTTAGTCTGCTCTTGCTCTCATTCTCTAACTCGGTCTTTCTCTCTGTCTCTTTGCAAGCTTCTATACAGTGATTTTTATTCATTTTTTCAAGGGAGTCCGAGTGGCAATCTGAAACATGAAAAATAGATAGTGTTTTTTGGCGATTTGCAATTTTTTTACTACAAATACATAGAGTTTTTGGAGCCCTATACATACCAGTGATCGATAAGGGAAGATTATGGCGTTATACTCTATGTTTTTTACCCAATTTTGCTTATAGCAACATAGCAAGCCCATTTTTCAATAGCACTGCTTCTGCACTCATTCTCTAACTTCATGAGACTCGGTCTTTCTCTCTGTCTCTTTGCAAGCTTGTATACAGTGATTTTTATTCATTTTTTCAAGGGAGTCCCATTGGCAATTTGAAACTTGAAAAATAGGTAGCATTTTTTGGCGGTTTACAGTTTTTTTACTACAAATACATAGAGTTCTTGGAACCCTATACATACCAGTGATCGATAAGGGAAGATTATGGTATGTTTTCAACCCAATTTTGCTTTTAGTAACATAGCAAGCCCATTTTTCAAATAGCAAGTTGGCGATCAATATAGCAATAAAAAAACTCGCTGCAGTTCTATATTACCTTTCTTGCAACAGATTTGGTCCTTGAGTAGTTGACCATCCATGTGTTAAAAAGTCAACTCTACACTTCGATCGAGTTTGTGCCATGTGACCTTTGTGTTCATGAATTTGCAAGCTAAATCAACGCTTTAATTTCCTGCCTTAGTCTAAAACGTAGTTTGCAGAATTGGTTCCATTCAGTAGTTGACCCTCCATGAACGTGTCAAAAAGTCAAGAGTTCTGCTAGCAAGGTATTTTATCATGCAAAACCAAAGTTATCCTGGGGTACGTTGTGTGTAATGAGTGTTTAATAGTACAGGTGTTTAACCCCTAAAGGACCATAAGGCCACCAGGTGGCTCCTGTTTTTTTCAGTAATTTTGAGTAGGTTTTATGTAGATTTTTTTGGTTAATTTAAAAAAAATTAAATTATTCAACATATGTAGTATTCTTCACTAATTCCAGTGATATAAAATTTGGTCCCATTCAAATTATAATTTTCACAATACGGTCGTTTAAACTTGTCATTTTAAAACCATGAATCCTTGGTCCTTTAGGGGTTAACTGGCATTATTATGTTTGTGCAGGTGTGGGTATGATCAGCAAGGGACGTTGGCACAAACGCCAGCAAGCACGGATGGGGTGATGGGATTGAGTAGCTCCAAGATTGCCCTGCCCTCGCAGCTGGCGAAGAAGGGCATCGTCAACAACGTCATTGGCCACTGCCTGGCTGGGGGCAGCAACGGCGGCGGCTACCTCTTCTTCGGCGATGCGTTGGTGCCCGCCTTGGGCATGACCTGGACCCCTATGATGGGCAGGCCTGTCATGTAAGTTCACCCCAAAGCCTCCACTGTGTATTCTCTGTAGTGTAGGAAAATTGAACCTCCTGCTGCAATTCTTTTTTTTGTGTGAAAATGACTTCAGTTTGACACGATCGACACTTTTGATCTTGTAGTATAGAACAAGAGCTTTAAAATGGTGTATTGCAATCAGAAAACCGACTTGACACGACTGACACTGTTGATCTTGTAGTATAGAACAAGATCTTTAAAATGGTGTATTGCAATCAGAAAACCCACTTGACACGACTGACACTGTTGATCTTTTAGTATAGAATAAGAGCTTTAAAATTGTGTATTGTAATCAGAAAACCGACATAAAACGAGAAAATGCCACCGTTGCAAAGTTCAGTGATGCAGATGGCCATATTGGGCGTTTTAGACGGTCAAATATTTCATACCAACAGAAAGAAGAAACCATGCAAGTCTACAGTAAAATACATATTATGTTTTGAAACTGTAATTGGTTCTGAGCTTCGTTTCTAGTTGAAGACTATTAACCCCTAAAGTACCAAGAAGCCCGAATTGGACCTCCTGTTTCTTTTAGCATTTTTGAGTGGATTCTGTTGTCCAAATTTCTTTCTTTCTTGACCAAGACATACAATATTCATTGTTGATTCTGATGATATAAAATTTGTACCCATCTGAATAATATCTTCAGAATACAATTGATTAAACTTACCATTTTAACCTCTAAAGGACCAAGGATTCATGGTTTTAAAATGTCAAATTCTATTGATCATATTGTGAAAAGTATAATTTAGATGAGACCAAATTTTATATCACCAGAATCAGTGAAGAGCATTGCATGTGTTGGTTAAAAAACAAATAAATCTGAACCAAAAGAAGTCCACGTAGGACCTACTCAAAACTACTAAAAAAAACATGAGGTTCAATTTGGGCTTCTTGGTCCTTTAGGGGTTAAAACCATGTCCTTTAATATATGTTGCATGTTACCCGAGTGACTTTAACTGAATGGCTTGATATGCAGAAGGTTTGTGCTATGCTGAGATGGTTTTTTTTGTATGTATGGCTATTGACAATTTCTAATGATGTGGAATGTATGAATGATTCAGGGTAGGGTACCAGGCACGGCTGCGTGGTATTAAGTATGGAGCCGAGGTGCTGAAGCTTGCAGACAAGGCTGGGGACGTTGGGAGCGTGATGTTTGATAGCGGAACCTCCTTCACATACCTCGTCCCAGAAGCGTATACTGCCGTTCTTGCTGCTGTAAGTCTTCTCTCCCACTAACTAGCCCGCTTTAACCCCTAAAGGACCAAGATGCCCAAATTGAACCTTGTTATTTTAGTAGTTTTGAGTAGGTTCTACATGAACTTCCTTTTGTTCAAATTTGTATTTTTGTTTTCCAACACATGCATTATTCTTCACTAATTCTAGAGATATAAAATTTGGTCCCATCTGAATTATGTTTTTCACAATATGATCAATTGAATTTGTCATTTTAAAACCATGAATCCTTGGTCCTTTAGGGGTTACTTAGTGCGTGAACTGAAAAAATAGGAATCCACTCTTGAAAGAGTTGAGTATGGCAGCTCCTTTTTAAGCATATCCTTATCATCCAATATTGTCAGGACTCCATGTTTTCTGTTGTTTCAACACCTATAGATATGCTGTTGTACCTCTCTGTTATCACATGTTTGGGAAGCTCTAACTTCAAGGTGGCAGGCATGGATTAGTCACAGAAATTAGTTCTCACATGTGTATTGCTTGAAACAGTAATATCATTGTCATATTATGGAAGGTAGACTGTAGAAGTGGCTATTTGAGAGTCTGCAACTGTAACCTCACATGTTGTCCTGGTTTCTGCACTGCCCATGATATGAAGATTTCCAGACAATGTATATTTTTATTTGTTATTTTCTCTTTTTCTCATGAGTATGTAATTGAGAAGGCACTTTAATAATTTCGTGACTCACTGGTTTGGGGGCAATCAGGTGCAAATGCAAGCAGCGAAGAGTAAACTTGTGAGGGTCAAGATTGACACCACTTTGCCCTTTTGCTGGCGTGCCCCTTCTGTTAATGGCGTTGGCTTGCCTTTTGAGTAAGCTCACTTCACTTGCCTGATGTTTGAGGATGATCATTTTTGTAATGATTTAAAAAGAACTGCGGGACTGAGCATACCTTTTGTGACTTAATTGCGTTTTGGTATAAATAGGGTGGAGGTGATATTCTAGCTTCGTGGGTTTACATCCTGAATTTGATTTTTTTTTTTGAATTAATCTGTGATTTGTATTTTAGATTTTTAGGAGAAAAAAATAGAATGACAGTTAAATTATTATAGCTCTTGTCAGTGCTTTTATAACAGGTATTTTGGCTTTAAGATTAGCTAAAAAATTGTGTCAATAAATTGATTAAGTTTCTGTTCATTGATACATGTGTGTTGTTGTGGAGCAGATCGATAGCCGACGTACATCAGTATTTCAAGTCTATAACCTTGGACTTCGGTGGAAGCAGCTGGTTCTCATCAAGCAAGATCCTAGAACTGGCCCCTGAAGGCTATCTCATTGTTTCGGTAAGACAACCAGTCAATTTCCTTTTATTTTCCAAAAGAAATCGGTTTTTTAAGAATATATCCCGTATATTTCGTTTTATGAATACTAAATATAACTAATTTTTATTCATTTAGTTTGGTGTTCTGCCTCTATTCTTGAGATTCAACCAGCCATTTCGAAAAATCAATTGGCTGACTTGTAATTAACCGCCGGTTCTTCCCGTACAATGCTTCCAATATTTGGAGATTAGTAGTGTCCTTGTACTGTAAAATTTAAAATGATAAAAACTTCTGGATGTAGTATTCCAATAACAAATGACAACTTTATAATAAACATGGCATGCGAACTCATGTCACTCTCGTCACATGGAAGGAATATGGCACTCTTAGTGGAAGTGGGAATGACAAGTGGCAAACTCTTATGTATTGTAGGGACACTATTTTTCCTCACCTTTGAACGAACTGTGGTAAAAGACATCAATTCTTGTTGGACACTAAATCACAATTTTAGTGTAGTAATGGTATCAGGCTAGCACATTGATGTCTTTTGTCAACATTGTGATTGTGTCGGTGGTGTGAGTGCAGACGCAAGGTAACGTTTGCCTCGGCATTTTGGATGCAAGTGGAGCAAGTCTGGAGGTTACCAACATTATCGGTGGTAAGGGTCTTGTACCTTGCAATCTTTCAATTCTGAAACGTTATGCATTTCTTTCTTGAATGTCATTTCCACCTCTTGTTTTTCATGTTTTTATAGACATTAAATATCAAATAACATTTGAATGAAAATCCTTCATAATTGGACAAAACCTCATGGATTTATGGACAATCAAAATTTCTAAGTATATTTATGTTTCTAACTCTCATACCTCACATGGTTTAATTCATGTTTGTGATTTGACAACTCCATTAGATGACTACATTTTTCTTTTTTTAGGGTACTGAGAAAATTATGTAACCTCATAGGAAACCCCACACAAAACTTGGCCACACATTCTTAAGAGAGTCTCTTATGTTAATAATAAAGTGCTCATTACATAGTTTTCTCTCCTCTCCTCTTGGTCTCTCTGACCAAGTTGTCTTTGTTTTTACCCTATCTATCCTCTCTCCACAAGCCCCAACTGCCAAATAGGTTGCATTTTTCTCTTGTTACTATGCTTCATCTCTTGTGGTCTCTTTGACCAAGTTGCCTTTGTCTCCACCCTATCTATCCTCTCTCCACAAGCCCTGACTACCAAAAGACGGTTAGGTTGCATTTTCTCTCCCCTCGTTATTGTGCTCAATCTTTTGTGGTCTCTCTGACCAAGTTGTCTTTGTTTCCACCCTATCTATCCTCTCTCCACAAGCCCCAACTACCAAAAGTCGGGTATGTTGCATTTTTCTCTCCCTTGTTACTATGCTTCATCTCTTGTGGTCTCTCTGACCAAGTTGTCTTCATCTCCATCCTACCTATCCTCTCTCCACAAGCCCCATTTGCCAAAAGATGATTAGGTTGCATTTTTCTCTCCCCTCCTTGTTACTATGCTTCATTTGTAGTGGTCTCTTTGACCAAGTTGTCTTTGTCTCCACCCTACCAATCCTCTCTCTACAATCCCCAAGTGCCAAAAGACGTTTAGGTTGCATTTTTCTCTCCCCTCCTTGTTACCCTATCTTCTGACCAAGTTGTCTTTGTCTCCACCCTACCTATCCTCTCTCCACAAGCCCCAACTGCCAAAAGACGGTTAGGGTGCATCTTGAGTCAGGGTATTAATCTTGTGTTGGTTTGCATGGCTCCTGTCACATTCCCATGTTGATAGCATGTCTTAGTTGTTCTCAAAATGGTTTGACACCAGGGGTTGAGATTTAGGAGTACCAATTCTATGAAATTCACTGAAATTGTTGGATGGTTGGCAGACATATCCATGCGGGGCTACCTGGTTGTGTACGATAACGTTCGCGAACAAATTGGCTGGGTTCGGAGGAATTGTCACAAACGGCCGACTCGACCCACATCCCAGATTCTATCACAAGTGGTTCATCTGTTTGATTAATTCCATCATCTCGGCAATCTATAGACCTGGGCTTGGGTGATACAGATACACATATTTAATGCGTTTCATGCATTTACGAGCCCACTCACTTTCCTTCCTGAGTTGGGGGCTTTGTTCTGGTTCCAGGCTTTTCCTTTTACTACCAATACTGTTTGAAGTATAGACGTATTGACATTAGGTAGCTCATGGTTTTCTTTCATACCTTTTTTTAGGGTTTGCGTAAGTAGATCATAAAATCTTATGGGTGCTAAGGTATTGCTAGGGTAGGGTTGTGCAAGGATTTTCTAGCTTGTGTTGCCAAGTCAAACTGTACAGGTCCGGGAAAGATTGAATTCTGTCTGGCTGTGATATGGGGAAAACGCAGTTCCAATGGACATACTCCAAAAATTGACAGAATGGTTTATTAATATGGCTATTTTGCAGCCTCTTATTTTGTAGTTTGCAAATTGCGCACTAATGCTTTTTTCATGCTGAATAGGCGTTTTGTTTGATCTGTATTTTGGTGCAAAAGTAAAGAGCTTATTTGACATTCCAAGGTACGGATGAGTAAACCCTGCTGTTTGATACAAAAGTGCCGGTTGATTCAAATGTTAAGAGCATCCTCGCCGTGAGGGTTCCTTATCTGTATCTGCATGAAATTAATCTGTTTAGCAGTAAAAACCCTTGCACCGCAGTCCCGTATTGGGAAAATTTTCCAGGACTAGATCCTGAATCCTGCATACTTGCTTCGTTTTCCAGGATCAAAAGTTGCTATCTGTATCGCTCTTTTTACCAGATTTTTTTACTTGTTGAAAATGGTTTTCACCTCTGGTGATTTCAAAATGTTGAATTAGGGTTTGATGGGGACCATGCTAAAACAAGGTTTGCAGTTTTACTTTTTCAGGAGTCAGCGGTGCAGCATCTAGTATTGTATGTGGAAATTATGAATAGGTTCATCCCTTTCCAGATACAGATACAAGAATTGCGGTGAGGATGCTCTGATGTGGAATAGTTTAATTTTTGTGCTAGTTTTTGGATTTTCTTGGGCTTGATCATTGAGTGCTTGGGTTTGTGCGCAATGTGTTTTTTTGTTATGCACACTCCAACCCAGGAAGGTATGAGTTTTTCGGATGACTTTATGTTTGCTTTTTGACGACTTCGTGATAAGGTTAGCCTTGGCATTTTGAATTCAAACGAAGCAGGTTTGGATTTTATGAACATCATTGATGGTATGAGTTCATACCTTGTAATCCTTCAAGTACTATTTTGTGTTTAGTTCAAGTAGTTGAGCTGCTTCACAGTTTCGGCTTCCTTTCAAATAAAATATCTTCGTTAAACAGAGTTGTTTGAGGTTGCCAGGACTGAAATGATGTTGTGTTGGTTTGGGGGTGGTGCAGACCTATTCATGCGGGGCTAGCATGTTGTGTATTACAACAATTTTGTAATTACAGTCATGCTTGCAGTACTGTAGTGAGCTACTGAAAGCATGATTTATTGCAAAATGTCACAAATAGACAAAGAAATGGTGTTGGTTTACGGCAATCAAATTGGAATAAAGGGATTACAAAAATACCAAATTTTGAAATGGCATTATAAGTTGTAAAATTCACTAAATCAAAAATCATGAAGTGCGTTGTAAATTGATAATTGAGTTTGCTTCAATAGTATGATAAAAAAATTCAGTATTTTGAGATTTTTTATATGAGATTTGAAATAAACAAAAAAATTGATTATAAAATTAAGTAGCTTTGGGTTTGAAACTTTAAAATTTGATATCTTAATCAATAATACTTCAAAATGCATGTTCCTTTTCTAACATGATTTTAAAAAGGATCCCTATTCCTTCTAATATGTTGTATATGTTTGAACTAAGTAGGTCAAAAAGTGGGTTTTAATTTCAAGTAAAAATTGTTCAAAATGAAATATTTCTTCGTCAAAACTCATCTATATGTGTGGTGTATCCTGTGTTCTCCAGCTTGTTAAAATCTCACTCAAAGATCCTAATTTTGTAATTTTTCATGTCCATTTTTTGTCTCAAACGAAGTGATGTATACTTGTTGCCGGGTTCTTCATAAGGATAGAACATGGAAGTGTTGACAATGTTCTAGGTTGGTTCTTCATCTACCAGCTCCGTCTCCAATTTGAGGAAAAGAGGAGTAACCAGCTTCTTGCCAGCCTCCCAATTCAATGAATACAATAAATTCTTGTGAAATTTTGTCGAAGTTGTAAGCAAATATCAGGCAATCAAGAGTTTCTACAACAATAGATCCATCCGCTTTTCACATTTCAAATCAACTTACAGGAACATACCGGCTAGAAAAATATGGAAAAAATAGAACAGTGCAATATGGATTAAAACATGCACATCATATCCTTTTCAAATTGATACGTTAACATCTGGATGCTGCTAAACTCAACAGAATTGAGACACTGTACTGTAGAGTACCGGTAGTAGACTAACCAAACCCAGTCAAGTGAAATTTACAAATATCTTAAGATAAAGTCATGCCAAGTTCGACATCTAGATCTTCAATGATCAAGTCACTGCATATATACGCTAGGGCTACGAAGCACCCTCCATCACAACAACGTACATAGCCTATCGGAAGCTACCACAGACTTTCCAAATTCTAAGTTGGGGAAACTAATGCAACTGAGATTCTAGTAACAAGTTTGTAGCTGTTGCGATGTCATTCCGAGCAATCGCCAAAGCTTGCAGGGCGTCGTCCCGGTCAAATCCCATGGCCACCAGTGTTGCAACATACTCTTCAGGTGGTGGAGCAGGAGCACTCAATGGCGGTGCACTTGCAGCAAAACGGTGCTGCATTTTTCATTTGAAATAAATGGTGAGATACTCTAAATATTAACATAACAATCTTGAAAGGAGATGGAAAGGAGAACGAAGAATCAGGGTTTCCAAGGTGCTCAAATTCTCAGACAACTTCTTGTCACAGATCTTATCACATCTTGAGTTCGAGAATGAAAAGCTCAGCCAACTATTATAGGCAAATATAGTTACTCCCTCTGTCCCAAAGTTATTGTCATACAAATTTGTTTGGTATTTCTTTAAGCCAATTTCATTGATCATATTGTAAGAAACATGATTAAAAAAGGTTCCAAATTATGTCACTAGAATGATTGAAGAACATTGCATGTGTTCATTGCAACCTAAATAAAATTAGCCACAAGGAAGTATTTTTTTGACCTACTTAAAAAAAGCACTTTCAAACATGACTTTCAAACATGACAATAACTTTGGGACGGAGGGAGTACATAGGAAAAGGGTGGGCAATTGACACTGCTCTAGAGTGTTATGAATACTGGCTAGTGTATGAACCTAACATCCAGTTGTATACATATAATACAGGAAGCTGCCAAGTTTCAAAGACATAAAAGGAACTGAAGTGCAAACCTCGAATGGACGACCTCCGGGTCCATTAAGAGCCGACCCTCTAGCTGTTGTTGGTGGTGTAGAGACGCCAGACATGAGTGGTGCAAACAACCTTCCAGCTGCCGACGCCAATCCTTCCGGAAACTGGAGAGAAAAACGATTCAATTAGTGCCCCTGATAATCTAAACAGAACGTGCATCTGAACTAGGAAGAATGTACATCGTGATGATAAGACTGTTGCTATTGTAGTGAGAAACAAAACTAGTTATTAGCTATAGAGCACAACCTTCACTTTTCTGATCCCCAAAACGTTGGACTTGTAAAGAAACCCTGCTAGAAGTCCACAAACTCCGGGAATGAGCGACCGCTTCCACGATGACAATAGAAGCTGCAATAGAAAAACCCACACTGTGAGAATAGTCGAGAAATGCGAACATAACGATGAAAAATTCTGATCTATTGCTAAGTTACATTGTTGTAAAGTGTAAATATAAACCAGAAAAAAATGCAATCAAAGAGACGAGACTTCACCTGTAAACCGGCAAGGTAGACAAAAGACTTGTCCGAGAAGCGCGCCCCAAGGATTTTGAAACGGGTGGATATTGGGATGTCAAAGAAGAAAGGAACAAACGAAGCAAATATTAAGCCATAAGGTCCAGGAGCCAAGAAAATTCCTGTCAATGCGGTAGGGTCTGCAGATCAAAATCCACAAGAACTGTTATGTCCTGATAAAGCTCAGTAAAAGATCCAAGATATAGGCCTGTCAAACCTAATTTCCTTCAGGCAAAAGGAGTGAATTACATGGTATTTACTGAAGTACAAACAGACTGATCTTAGTAATGTACCTCTTAGCACAGCCAGTGCGACCACCTCGAGAATTGTCGAGACAGCTGATGAAAACATCACAAAAAACTGCCATACCCCTCTACCCATAGTCAGTTGACACAGATTTTGGAACCCCAGTAGTTCAACAAGTTCATGTAAATAGCAGCCCCAAGTTGAAAATAAGACAAACTTTTATAATGTGTCATGTAACAATAGTCACATAGTTAATGTGAAAAAGCACCACCATTTGAGAATAATAATGACTGGAAAGTGACACTCTTGAGAAAAAGAATGGCGGAGAGGAATAGTGCCACTGTTCATGAAACACGAAACAATGAGAACAACCATTTCAAGCACATTCTAGCGAAAAGATGCTAAATGAGTAGAACAAACCATACCAGATATTTATTTGACCCAATCTGTCTTTCAAAAACTCTGAAAAAGTAGACGAGGTAGAGCCCGAACAAGAGCTCCGGGGTTGACGAAAACACACATGAAGATGTGAGTAAGCGCCATAGCTGTAGCTTTTGTACAACTTTCTGTCACCCCACAAAGCGTAATCCAGATATGAGCTTGAGCCAAAATTCACCACAAAGCAGATAAACTTCATACTCATTTTACATTTTCTAAACAGACACTGCATTCTGCAATAGCCCATTTCGTCTTCAACTCTAAATTCCACGGCAAGCAATCACTCTAATTTCTCTAAAAAAAACCAAAAAAAAACCAAAAAAAAAAAGTATACCTGATAAGATAGGCTAAAGCCATTGGCACCGCTTGCAGTTCCAACCAGCACCGTGGCCAGACCACACGCTGCCACTATGCCCTTGGTCACAGGAGCATTGTCTGCAAACGTCTTACATTACATTAGAATTGAATAGTCCTGCTCCAATGATAACAAACAGAGATGTAAAAGCCAGGTATAAAAACTTCATTTGAAACCCTAGCCAACAAACTTCAATCTCAATACTCAAAATCAGAACGCATCGTTTACAGCTTTCCAACAAGAAAGAAATCTCAAAAAATTAATCTACTTGTAAAATTCTGCTATCATAATCACCATTGCTGGGACATTGTAGCATGAGGCGTATTATTGCTCATTAGAAGCGCATTTTCAGTAGCCTACCGACAAGTTTTTTTTAAATTACAAAAAAAGAAATATGTTGAAAATCTACAAGAGTCTGAATTGTATTCACAAACAGAAAAAAGGACATTAAGTTAAGAATTGAGCACCAAATTTCAGTTTTGAATAAACCACCGTTTACCAGGGCTTTTATTGTAACAGAGTACAAAACCCTAGAAATTACGGTAAGAATTTCAACCAAAACTGAACACCAAGAGAATGATTGAGCGATTGATTTCAAACACCAAGAAGAAGGCGACCATTACACAGCAACTTCGAACACAAAAAAGCACAAAACGAAACATTTCCAAAGTGAACTCTCACTCTCAGCAAAAATCCGAAACCCTAGCTAGCATCGATCGAGTAAACCCCAGAACGAAAAATAAAATGCCGATGAAGAAGAGATGAGCTTACGAAATCCGGATGGTCCCGCGTTCATCGTGTACGGGGTTAGAAACCAACAATCTTGCTCCCGAGTTAGGGTTTCGAAGAACCGAATGAATGGCGACTACGTCCACCGTGTTCTATTCCGCCATCGCTGTGCGATAACTTCACTTGTGAAATGTCGCAAGAGAGAAAAATCTATCTGAGCTTCTTCTTCAACAACCTCGGAGTTGTTCCACGATTGAGCTACCGGTGATGATCATTTCTGAACTAGATCTTCATGTAAAAGAGAAGAAAAGAGGTGCTATATGATTGTATATATGAAAATGTGACTAAAAATATAAAAGGAAAGTGCGCAAATGATTACAATACAAAAATAAAAAGAAAAACGGGGAGCAACCGGCGACGGAAGGCGAGACGTGAACAAGCCGGGGCCCTGCGTGAGTGCTTGTCTCCTACAGCAGCAACAGACTTTTTCCTCACTTTTACTTTTTACTTTTTAAAAATCTTTTTGATTTCCGGGCAGACACATCATGTATTTATATTATTTTCGAAAAATAAGGTTTAAAATATACTCCGTATATGTGTGTCGGTGGGGGAAAAATATTTTTATAAATATTTTGGTTGATTCTGCTTCTGACCTACTTAGAGCATCTCCACTCGTACACGCTAGAAATGACTCGCTAAAATTATTCATTTGCATTTGAGGAGCCCTTGCATTTACACTTCCATCAGAAAAGTTGGATCAGACTATGTTGGTGCCATTTTGACACCAAAGGCTGCATACATTGGTGTCATTTTACCCTTACTGGGTTGGTATAGAGGTTGGCACCAAATTATCTTAATTGCATTTCATTGCACCATCATCGCATGATGTCCCCACCCTTGCACGTCCCACACACATCAAAAGTGCATACTAAATAGTCAATGGACCAATCAAAAGTAAAATGTCGGGATTTAGTCAACTAAATAGTGATTTGAAGGACCATTTCTAAACACGCTAGGATTGAGAGTCAAGAGGCATTTTTGAAGGGCCTTTGGCACTTTTCATTTGGTTCTAGAGTGTGAGAAACTCTGGTAAAGCAGCGGTGGAGCTGCTCTCAACAACATACTTTCTCTTACTTTTACTTTTTTACTCTTTTGTTTCTGGGCAGGCACATCGTGTATTTATTATTTTCGAAAATCAGAGTTTAGCTGATTTTTAATTTGGGAACCATTTTCACTAAAACGTGTGTGTGTGTGGGGGGGAAGGAAATATTTTTGTTGACCAGTCCTGCTCCTCAGATTCAATATAAATTAGCCCCTAATGAATTGGATAACTAGATTGTGCTTGCAGCTGATTTCGGGCCACCATTTTTGGTCGCTGCCCATTTTTAACGGGTTGTCTAGAACAAAATAAATAAAATTTTGAAAACAAAATCAAAAAATAAGAATACTGCAACGCAATTTGAATTATGTCAATCCGAGTTAAACAACTCAAATTGCGTTGTAGTATTCTTATTACGTTGGAAAAATGCTCTCCGGCTTCAACAAGATCAATACTCAATCACCATGAATTATGTGAGCCCTCAATTGATCGCCTCAACCTACAATACAACACCATTCACAAGTACTTGAGTATGTACACCAAGCTCTAATTTGTAGGAGTGCCCAAAACATTGCCAAATTGTTACACAAAATTCTTTTGGCCCATTGGCCACCACTTTCTAGTTCCTTGACTGTTCGTGTGTTTTGAGATCCTCTATATTTTTTTTGGTAGAACATCTCATAGTTTAAGTAGAACAATAGAACACTTTGACCTAAACAAAACAAAGAACACGAGTTCGAGCGAACTATTAGTTGTGACGAGCAGTATGGGACCCCACGCACAGATGACCCCACTAGCGGCCCATTTAGTTGTAGGGGGGATTAAGGTCCTGCATTTAACCTTTTCAAAATACAACATATATAAAGGACATGTCAACACTTATGTGCCAAATAATTTATTTTTCTTCAAAAAACAAAATTTAACAAATAGAATACTACCTCTATCCAAAAATAATTGTCTAGATAGTTTTTGGCATTTCTTTTATAACAATATTTGTCCTATGTTTCATACTTCAAATGTAAGCTTCATTTACTTCAAATGGGGTGAACACAAAAACTACATACTACTATCAAAAATAGAACACACATTTCGTTAAAATTGAACTACCAAATTGGAAAAGTGATGGGGAGTGCTACCCTTCACAATAGAGATAAGTCCTCAATTTTTCTACACTGCTTTAATTTGTGAAATAAGACTGTTGTAGAAAAATTGAAGATCTATCTCTATTGTGAAGGGTAGCACTCCCTATCACTTTTTCAATCTGGTAGTCTAGTTTTAACGAAATATAGTTCAATTTTAAAGAAACGTGTCTTATAGATCATTTTTCAATTACTAAGACAACTTTTCTTGGCAAAAATAAGGCGTTATGTTAAAACACGCCTAAAACTAAGACAATCATTTTGAATATTCTTTGAATATTTTCAAGATTCTCTTTTCACCGTACAAAAACGTAAAACAATTTCCCAAAATTTGCATCATCGCTGCATTCACTCACTCAGAATCAGCTGCAACGCGTCCACAAATCCCTTCAAGCCCTCGCATTCATTCTCGCAACCAAGAAGACAATCGATAGATCGATGATAACGAAGAAATTGCAGGAAGATGAGCGGCTCAAGCAGACCCACCAAGTGAATACGGATCCCCTGTAAAGCCTTTTTCATCGTCCTTGTTTTGTTTTGTTTTTTTGGTGATGACGGTGTTGCTTGTGCGCCACTTGTCTCACTGCAGAAGTGCCGCGAGCCTTTAGTTCCTTTGGCCCTTTTGTAAGCTCACAAACGGTGCAGCGGTACTGTCGTAGAATCACTGCTCATTCCTTCACTTAATTTCTTGGTGGCAAGTGAGCGCCTAAGCTTCTTCTTCTTCTTCTTTTTCTTCTTCTTCTTCGCGTCGTAAGGTACGCACATTCACTTACTGTCCCTCTTTGTTTGTGGGTTCACTGTAAAGTTTGCATTTTGGGTCTTTTTTGGATGCAGGAGCTCCCGTTTTAAAAATGAAAAATAAAATCTCCTTGCGCTGTTTTGTAAACTAGGTCTTGGTACCTTGAGATCTTAGCGTTCGTTCGTTACTCCGCTACAGAAAACTCAAAGCAATTCGTCTCTAATAGGGTGTAGAATTAATTGCTTTTGAAACTTTTTTCTTCTTCTTCGGCGTCCTCTTTGAGGTAAGGTACGCACATTCACTTACTGTCCCTCTTCTAACTTTGTTTGTGGGTTCACTGTAAAGTTTGCATTTTGGGTCTTTTTTGGATGCAGAAGCTCCCGTTTTAAAAATAAAAAATAAAATCTCCTTGCGCTGTTTTGTAAACTAGGTCTTGGTACCTTTAGATCTTGGCGTTCGTTCGTTACTCCGCTTCAAAATTTGCTACAGAAAACTCGTCTCTTATAGGGTGTAGAATTAATTGCTCTTGAAACTTTTTTTTCTTCTTCGGCGTCCTCTTTGAGGTAAGGTACGCACATTCGCTTACCCTGCCTCTTTTAAATTTTGTTTGTAGAGTTTGCATTTTGGCTCAAAGGCGTCCGAGCTTCCCTTTTTTGTTTTGTTTTTGAAGTTATCTCTCCTTGCGCTGTTTTGTAAACTAGGTCTTGGTACCTTTAGATCTTAGTTACTCCGCGATTATTCTCTGTTCAGCTAGCACACAGAATTTGCTACAGAAAACTCAAAAGCAATTCGTCTCTAATTGGGTGTAGAATCAGTTGCTTTAACCCTTGTTGGATTTCTAACGAACGCTAGAAAGAGAGTTTTATTAGTGACCCGACGGTAAGTAATTGCTGTCACCGACTTTTGGGATTCTCATCCTTTCTGTGTGACTTGATTTTCCTCGTCTCAATGCAAACTAGAGCCTCGTAACATGCGGATGTGATTTCCATAACTTACGGGGCTCTTCTTTCTTTCACACAACCTCGTATATAACCTCCGTGTTTGTCGATCAAGGGTTTGAAAAGAAAAACACCAAGTTCAATCAATGCACATGTCGTTTGGTTGAGCTCTTAGTAACCTATAGAATTGCGTTTGTTGTGTTCAATGTGAGAATCAAAAAGTACTCTCCTGATTAAACAGTACTCCCTCCGTCCCAAAGTTATTGTCATACAAATTTGTTTGGTATTTCTTTGAGCCAATTTCATGGATCATATTGTAAGAAACATGATTAAAAAAGGTTCCAAATTATGTCACTAGAATGATTGAAGAACATTGCATGTGTTCATTGCAACCTAAATAAAATGAGCCACAAGGAAGTATTTTTTTGACCTACTTAAAAAAGCACTTTCAAACATGACTTTCAAACATGACAATAACTTTGGGACGGAGGGAGTATATTTTGTCCAATAGCTTAGTGTAACTTGGCATTCAGTTTATCTAGTCCATAATGTCAAAGAAGGGCAAGATCATGAAATCTATATCCATACCTTTACAGAAACGAGTTACATTGAGGTTCTGAAGAGAGAATTCATTCTAATGATGTGGGTATATTCTTCACATGTTCCAGCATTGTCCGTGGATTACAGCTTGCTCCTTGGCCCTGAGCTTTGAATAATTTCATCCAGTATTCAGGAAAAGTCCTCACTTTACACTGAGAAAGGCGAGTGGGTTGAAAAACTCTGAACAGAATTCTGCTTTCTATTCAGGTTCAGGGACTGACCGCTTATAGAAGGAGACATCAAGTAGTCATGAAGTTGGATGGATTGAAGTTTTTGAATACTGCACAAATACCGCAACAGATACAGAGGCTTGTATTTGGGGGAAATGAGGGTGAGCAAGAGAACCAAGTGAGTATATCAAAGGAGATTGTCTTGCCAGATGCAGAAACAACTTCGTTGGAGGTGGAGAAGGGGCTGGAGGAGCTGAGAAGCAGCCAAGGCCAGGCCGGGTGCCCAGTGCCTCCGTTTGTGCCTTACACGCAAACAATCCCTTGGCACAGCGGCACACGCAACATGTTCTCCAAGTTCTTCCCTCGGTATGGAAATTACTGTGGGCCGAACTACTCCAGTGGTCGTGAGTCTGGGTCCCCACATTGGGACAAACCGCCCACCGATTGGTTGGATTACTGCTGCTATCGCCATGACATGGGGTATTCTTTTCTTTTTTCCTCTACTCTCCTCTGTTTTGCAGATTCTTGTTAGGAGATTCCAACGCACCTAAGCATGTGTTATTTGGATATTATAAGCAAAAGTTATGAGTGCTCAAAGGTTATGACCCAAAACCAACACAATTTATTACATGTTTAGGTGGCGTACATACTCATAATCAATCCCCGCTCATTGTCTAAGATTTTAGGATGTCGGAATTAGTTACTCTAGTCTCCTCTGTGTAGATTCTTGTTAGCAAACGAAAGGAGATTCCAACGCACCTAAGCATGTGTTATTTGGATATCATATGCAAAAGTTACGAGAGCTCGAAGTTTTACTAGCAGATGACCTAAAACCAACACAATTTATTACTCCCTCCGTCCCAAAGTTATTGTCATGTTTGAAAGTCATGTTTGAAAGTGCTTTTTTAAGTAGGTCAAAAATATACTTCCTTGTGGCTAATTTTATTTAGGTTGCAATGAACACATGCATTGTTCTTCAATCATTCTAGTGACATAATTTGGAACTTTTTTTAATCATGTTTCTTACAATATGATCAATGAAATTGGCCCAAAGAAATACCAAGCAAACAAGTTGGACAATAACTTTGGGACGGAGGGAGTACATTTTTAGGTGGTGTACATACTCATAATCAATCCACACTCATTGTCTAAGATTTTAGGATGTCGGAATTAGTTACTCTAGTCTAGATTCTTGTTAGCAAATGAAAGGAGATTCCAACGCACCTAAGTATGTGTTATTTGGATATCATATGCACAAGCTACGAGAGCTCGAAGTTTTACTAATAAACCAACACAATGTATCACATGTTTAGGTGTACATATTCATAATCAATACACACTTAATGAGGAAAGAGAAGTGGCATTATGTTTTATTAGCTTGATTTATGCCAAACACTAATCAACATGAAAGTCATTGAAATTGCATTTTAGACATGGAACTATAATGAAAGAATACATTTTATGTTAAAAACTCCTTCAAGAAATAATAATGGCGTTCATTCCTACTTAAATTCTATCATAGCTATTCAATCGTCGAATTTGAACCTTCCTTCATCGTCTAAGATTTTAGGATGTCGAAATTAGAGAATTATTGTTTTGCATGAGTATGAGAACCTTAATATGATCGCTGAGCATAATTTTGATTAATAGACTATGGTAGTTGAATTTTTATAGATTCTTGTTAGCAAGTGAAAGGGAACTTCAACATACCTAAGCATGTGTTAATTGGCTACCATATGTAATGTTACAAGGGTTCAAAGTTTTACTAGTATATGACCTAAATCCAACACAATATTTAGGTGTACATATTCACAATCAATACATACTCATTGTTTCAAGATGTTAGGGTGTTGGAATTAGAACACTGTTGGAATTGGATTCTCCTATTTGTGGGTTTGCATCAAGTAAGAGAATCTTAAACCAAAAATGTTTGCACTAAGCTTAGTTCCTATTAGTAGACTAGTTGAATTTTAAATATTCTTGTTAGCAGAATTCCAACATTGTCATTTGGATACCATATGCAAAAGTTATGAGGGTTCAAAGTAAATGACTTAAAGTCAACACAATATGTTCATAATCAATATGTACGTATTGTCTAAGATTTTAGAGTGTTGAATCAGAACACTGTTGGAATTGGATTCGGATTCCTGCCGTAGCAATCTATTAGGCAACTATCATATGAGTAAGTGTGGAATTTTCTAAATATGAAAATGAGTGGCTTACTAAACTTGATTCTCTAGTTTTGTGTTGTTATCATACAATGAGGATTATTAGTTTTCAGCCAAATTCTTACTATGATGGGTGTATTGAAACAGGTATGATACTTTAGACCAGGCAAAGCTACTCGATGCAGATAAGCAGTTTTTGACTTGCTTGCGAAACATACCCGAAACTGCCAACATCGCAACTGTGGGCCAAACCTATCAGAATCTGTACATGCTCGGTAGGTTTTGAAGCTCTTGTTATCAACTGCTTTTTCAATTCTTGCATTATACATGTGTGTTTAAATGCAACCATTTTTTACTTCTTTTTCCATTGCTGCTGTTCCATTGTAGAATGTTACGTACAGTACTATTTCCTTCACTTTAAGCATTTAACCAATATGTAGGAGTGTGGGATATTTTCCTCACTTTAAGCAATATGTAGGAGTGTGCTTTCATTGGGAAGTAAGTATAGAGCTCACTGCAAAGATCACTTTGGGTACTGCTCTTGAGGTCAATTTTTTTATCACTTGATGATGATGATTTCTTAGAGCTAACTTTAAGAAGCTGCTCATGGAAGTAGGCAAGAGGAGGGGAAAAGTGATATTACAGTTTGTCTTATACCCTACCCTGAAGTGGTGCACACTTCCATGAACTTGCATAAGATGAAACATGAACAAATTTGATTGGTTAGGAAGAAATTGTCATGTGAGATTTTGAGAAGAAAGTGAAGAACTTGTCATGTGGAACTTGGTCCCCTAAAGTCCCTAAAACTTTGTCTTTTAGTGAGAAACTTCACCCATGGAAGTTGGACCTTATGGTATCAAAATGGGAGGTTGTAGAGTGCTGCTGAAGGGACATTCGACAACCCCATTTTTATTCAAAGATGAGTGGATATAGACATGCTTATATTCAATTTGCTAACATTTAGACATTTTGAAAGGATATTAGACAACCCCATTTCTATTCAGGGATGAGTGGTTGTAGAGAGTAAGCCAAGTCATATTTACATCCATTCTGTCAATTGAAAGGGTAACCAAGTGTGTTGAAAGAGATGAGTTCTTGGTAACATGGGTCAGGTTTAGTGTCCTCTAACTGTGCAATTTACTTTGGTTATGTAGGTTTGGAGCGTTTTTTGATACCGTATAGGGATATTTTGGTGAAAAAGATAGAGGAAGGAAAGCGAGGCAGAGAAACAGCGCCGGAAGTGATTGTTGAAGAAGTGCAGGAGAGAAATGCAGACATGGATCGGAGCTCCTGAAGAAAAAAATTCTCTTCTGTGATGCCAGGTCTAGCACCGTTAATTTGATTCTTAATCTTTTGTACAAAATTGTAGACCAGTTAGCAAACTGGATGTCACCGAAAATCCACTTCATTGTCATGGACTCATGTGCTGATGCCAGCGAGAATGTCATGTGATTTAGTGTTCAACGAGAATTGATGTCTCTTACTAAAGTTACTTCAAAGCTGAGGTAAATAGTGTCCCTACATTACATAGGAGTTTGTCACTTGTCATTCTCACTTCAACTGAGATTGTTATGTTCCTTTCAAGTAATGAGAGTGACATGAGTTGACATGCCATGTTTATTATAAAGTTGCTATTTGTCATTGGAAGGTTTATTTAAAGTTCTTATCATTTAAAATTTTACAGTAATGTTTTTAACATGGATATTGTATTTCCAAAAAGTCAAATGGTGTCCATGTTGAGAAATAATGTGCCGGACTTTAAACCACAATTTTGGTGTAGTCCTTTGGAGCAATGGACAGTTTTTCATGAGCGGTTTTAGGGCCAGATTTATGCTGGTCATAGGGGTCGAGTTTTTCGTATTGGAAAGGTCAATGGTGGATTTTTTGGAATTTGTAAATGATTTCATAACTCTCATTATTGCAATTAAAGTATAGGACCCTTTGAATTAATTACCTTAGGTGAAGGCTAGGGTTGGCAGATCTATATTGCATATTCAATTAAAGTGAAAAAATTTGATCCAAATTAACCCTTTGAGGCGCCTGCGTCCACATAGTGGTCAATGAAACAGATTCAAACTGTTCGAATTTCATCCAAATTGAACAATTTTCATCCACTAAAATTTCTCACGGTTCTTGTGCAAGTTGACTATTCTTTGTACACTTTGGATCTTCAAAATAAGTTATTATGATTTTTGGAAATACAACACAAGTGGTTTATGTTAAGTTTCATTCTTAGTTCAAAAAATGAGACATTAAAGATGATTTTCCAAAATAAGTAGAATCAAATAATGGAAACCATACCATCTCATAGTGCATGTTATTCCAATTTCATTACAATATTTTTAAAAACAATTCCGTTCATTCATGATTTTTATTTGATTTTCGAGAGAAAACTTTGCAAAATTAATTAAAAATATATCAAAGAAATATATGATAAATCCAACCGTGCAGATGTGATTTTCATATTGACATTTACAACTTTGTTTGTACATCAACTTCATTTTTGGTTTTAATCAAGCATTTTATAACGAATCTTTGAAAACAATGTTGAACTGGGACGTTAAAGGGTTAAAATGAAATAATAATAAAATTTTAACTTCTTTTTTCAAATTTAAAAATGATATCCAACCATATTTGACTAATAGGTTGAAAATATTTGAATGTACATTGCATTTCAAAAGTGTGAGTTACGGAGGGGGAATAGCCTTGTGATTTATACAACATGGAGTGCATTAGTGCCAACAATCTTGTCATTTTACTTTTAGTCAATGGTTAACCTCTAAATGTCACATCATCGAGTTTATAATCGATTAACAAATTCAAATTCACTCCACGTTCTCATCAATGCTTGGATGAAAGTCATCCCAGTGACGACGAAAGTCGGAGCTGGTTTAGCCTGCATTGGATGGTAGGTTCGTCGTTATGACAATTCCATTTCGTCACCATGACTGGTTCCATTTTGTCTCGTCACTAAGACTGTTCCAGACTACTTGGAGGACTGTTCCAGGCTGCCTTGAGGACCGTTCCGTCGCCGTATTCATCGCAGTCGAGACCTCTAGCACCCTCGTCGTTTGGCAGGGTCTTCTCGTCGTGGAGATCTCGGCGATCAACAAGTTTTTTGAGTAACTTAGGTTTTGTGGATGTTGTGGTAGGGTTTGTCTTTCGTGCTTTCGATCCAAGCTTCGTTGCGCTCTCACACACACACACACACAGAGGTGAGATCAAACTCTTGCAAACTTCAAATTTACGTCAGTGCTCGTGCAATTCAACTTTCTGAACAGTCAACAGCGATCTTCAACAAAATTCTCGATCCTTCGAAAGTGACGTAAGCCCTAAATTGGTCAAACCCTATCAAACGTCGTCTTTGGTTTTTGATCAATTTTTGGCTCATGATCAAACTTGAACTGAAGTTCGTGATCAATATCATCAGCTAAAATTGATAGAAGCTTTGACTACGTACTTTGTCCAGGTTCAAACTGTGCAATGCAACTGATCATGAACTAAAACCTGATATCGATTATGTCACAAATGCTCGTCGAAATCAATTGATCATCAGCTGATTACGTACATTGTCAACTTTGATTACATACTTTGCCAGACTCAAGGTGATGAATGGAAATTTTAGGGTTTGATGGTAGCGGGAAACCTATTGTGTGAATGTGGTTCTAGAATCTGATCAGCTGACATGGTAGCTACGGTTGTTCTGAATTCTTTTTCAGAAAGCACTGTATGGTAACCATATATGCTATTTTTTTTAGAATGGTCAGGATTTGAAATGTTATTGTTAGATGATATTTCAAAGATGATTCTAATGCACCAGAGAATGCATTATTTGGATATCATGTGCAAAATTTGTAAGTGTTTGACCCATTGAGAAAAAATTATCTTCTATATTTCAGTTGTTTCACACTGTTGGCTTTTCTTGTGCTCACAGTCTGGCTTGCAATTTGCAGTGCCCAAACCTGCCTGGCTAAGCTACAACATCTTGGAGACAAATTTCAACAAGTTCTTCAAGTGAATGCCAAGAGTGTGCAAGGGGTCCCAGATTCCATACCGTTCACCACAGATGGTTATGAAGGATCGACTCCAGTATTAGATGTATGTATTTGACCATGTTTAACCAATGATCATGTGCTTTCTATCTTATTCTAAAATCAAAAGTACAATTTTCAAATCAGTTTCATCAAGATCTTAATTCCTATTGCCTTGGATCGATAGTTACGCTGTATATTCGTCCAAAACCCGTGTGTACGTGTGTTGGCTTTCTGATCTTCCGTTTTCGTGGTGAAATTTAATGAGCCTGGGGTTTGCAAGCCAGGAAAGTATCAGCCATGACCAGCATTGGAACAGGGTAGGCCACACAAAGCCCTTGTATTATGGTCCGGCGAAGTTCGTTGTTGTTGTATTTGGAAGTGCGAACGGGAAAAGAAATTGACAAGTGTTGATCAATGGCAGTATGGTGACTACTTTCTCACCGGATGGGCGAGTATTCGACAACAGCGGGTATGCCTTTCAATTGCATGCAAATTAGGGTTCCGGTACTGTGCCAAAGTATTTTGAGCTCTGTGGAAGAAATAGATTGAAACTAGTTGCTCCTACTCTTAGGTTGAACAGTTCGTATGTTGACCTAAACACCTCACCTTAACTTCTCTTCATATTTTAATGAGATAATATGGCATCTATTCTTCTCAGGTTAGACGTACTGCAACTTAAACAGAAATTAGTGTTAGGATTAGAGTAAACCACTACAGAATAGTACATCACAAAAGACTCCCCCCTCCTAATTAGATTGACAGAGTTCCTAATCTTAATAGGTATTAGATTCATATAGTACTTATGTTCAGTTAGTGGAAGTGTTAATGTTAGTGTGATATTGGTACCACTGGCATTAACTTGATATTACAATTGCAGCTATTAACAGTAATGCAACCGACAGTAACTTGACTTTAATTTAACATAATCTTAATAATGACCTAATGCCCTATTGGATTAATTATGAATAACTTTGTGAATTTGATGGGAATCTGAGACGAGTATACCATTTTGGAACAAAATGCTTAAGGAACCCCGCCTAACTCGTTTCTGGAATTCACTCCGAGCAAATGAATTTACTTGGGAAGACATACTCAAACAATATTACTCTTTATGTGCAGGACTATTGTGGGCATTAGGTGCAAGGATGGTGTTTTCCTGGTACGAACAGAATTGCTCATCTTGTCTATGTGTAGGGATTAATTGGTTTGCTATTGCTGGAATAGATGTGATTTTCGTTCTTGCAAGAAGCGCAAAGTTCACTGCCACACGAAACTGACTGACACTCTGGACTAGATTACGTCTCATTATGAACCCTAAAAACATCAGAAACTCCCCACCAAGCAAAGCCATTCGTTGCCATGTCTACAAATTCCAATCCCCACCTTCTCCTCAACCCTAAACCCTAAACCCTAAACCTTAAAGCATCAAACCCCTCGTTGTCTCGCACCATAGAGTGCTACTCTGAACCCTGTGGAAAGAAAAGCATCTGAATATGTTGTCTTTAGCCAATTATCGAATTGGTGACTGTGTTCTTTTTGCAGTATGCTCTTCGGGTAGAACGTCGCTGCCCAATGTAGTGGATTCTCACGCTTGACAATTTGTTTCTTCAGAAAAACGAAATGCATTCAGTTGTGGTTTCAGACTGGCAGGCAGCGTCGGCGCTTGATGCCATCACCGCGAGCACCTCGTATTCTACAAAATATTTGGGGCCTGCTATTTCAATTCGTCAGCAAAGACATGCATCCAAAGCCTGTGGACGTTCTTTTCGAATAAGAGGCACCTGTGGAAACTGGGAACGGATCGACCTTGTGCATAAAGCTGTTCCACAACTCCAGGTTTGGCATCTTTCCGGTCACGCCTTCAGGTTGAAAGTTGAAGATCCTTTCAATATTGATAGGAAGGTGTGCTTGAGCTCTGCTACTAGTGTGCTTTTTGACGCACTGTTGGGCTTTATGTGAGCAGGATGTGCGTGCAAACACATTGTTGAAGTCTCCATGGCCTGTCTACCCTTTGTTATCCGCGCTCTTGTGCTTTCATGGAGGACGGTGTGGACGAATTAGGTGTTTATTGACCCCGTCGGTTTGGAGAAGATCATCCGCGAGTGCCGAAGCTCCAGGTGTGTGACAGGTCTCGTGGAATGAGGTGGATAGGATTTGTCTTCCCTGGAGAGAATGTGACTGACATGAAGTGTGTTGCACTTGCCTCAGACAGAGCTGAGCGGACTGAAGAGCTTTGGGAAGAGTACTTTGCGGATCCTTCCCAGTGGTGGGACAACAGAGTTGACAAGGTATCCCAGGACTGCCAGTGGGTTGATGCTAGGAAGTGAATGAAAGCCTTGGATCAGACACGTGAGGTGGATATTTCTTAGTTGCACAAAGGATGTGGGCACTAGGCAATCATGGGTATTGTGCTCTGTGCATTTTGGAGTGGAGTCTGATCACTGTAGTGTTGAAAAAGATGTTACCCTTGATTGTTGAGTGTTGGGTGCAGATTAACCGGGCTTAAATATGCTTCACATGTTGCATATTTGATGGTGGGTTGTGGTGCCTACAGAGGAACCCCAGATCACCTGACTTTAAACATGAGGTGAAAAGAGAAGCGCTGTGGCTAGATGGCTGGAAAACTCCAACTTGGGTGAAGGCAAGACTCAAATTGGTCACTCAGGCAACATCACATTCTCATGCTGTTGGTAGGAAGCACATTTGGAGCACAAGTACCACGAGCGAAGCGCTTATTGTTATAAAGAATCTACTTCAACAAGGCATCACTATAGACTCGTACATGTATGTTGAAGTTTTGAAGCGGTGCTTGAAGCAGAAAGACCTTATGGCAGCCAAGCAGGCTCATGAATGCATCATCAAGAGTGGAATGGAGCAAAACGTACATGTGGCAAACAACCTTTTGAGTGTGTACATCAGATGTGGGAGGCTGCAGGATGCACGCCGAGTGTTTGATAAACTTCTGAACAAGAATGTTTATAGTTGGAACATCGTGATTGGAGGTTATGCTCAGCACAATTGTGCTAAAGATGCACTGGAAGTTTTCAATCAAATGTGCCAAGAAGGTGTGCAGCCAAATGAAGTTACTTACTTGAGCATCCTGAAGGCATTTGCCAGTCCAGCAGCTTTGAAATGGGGCAAAGAGCTTCATGCGCTCATCAGACACGATGGTCTTGAATCAGATGTTCGTGTAGGGAATGCACTTGTTCACATGTATGCAAAGAGTGGCAGCATGGATGATGCCTTACGAGTTATTGAAAGAATGGAGGAACGTGATGTGATCACATGGAGCGTGATGATTGGTGGACTTGCAGGCCATGGACGTGGGCATGAAGCATATGAATGTTTCCTTCACATGCGAAGAGAGGGCTGTGTACCAAATACAATCACGTATGTGAGCATTTTGAATGCATGTGCAAGTGCAGGTGCTTTAGAGTGGGTGAAGGATGTGCACAGCCATATCCTGGCAGATGGATTGGAGTCGGATTTGCGAGTAGCGAATGCGATTATTCACATGTATGCAAAGAGTGGCAGCATGGATGATGCCCTACGAGTTTTTGACAGAATGGAGGAACGTGATGTGGTGACATGGAACGCAATGATTGGTGGACTTGCAGGCCATGGACGTGGGCATGAAGCATATGAATGTTTCCTTCAAATGCGAAGGGAGGGTTGTGTACCAGATGCAATCACGTATGTGAGCATTTTGAATGCATGTGCAAGTGCAGGTGCTTTGGAGTGGGTGAAGGATGTGCACAGCCATATCCTAGCAGATGGATTGGAGTCGGATTTGCGAGTAGCAAATGCGATTATTCACATGTATGCAAAGAGTGGCAGCATCGATGCTGCCCTTCGAGTCTTTGACAGAATGGAGGAACGTGATGTGGTGACATGGAACGCAATGATTGGTGGACTTGCAGGCCATGGACGTGGGCATGAAGCATATGAATGTTTCCTTCAAATGCGAAGGGAGGGCTGTGTACCAAACGCAATCACGTATGTGAGCATTTTGAATGCATGTGCAAGTGCGGGTGCTTTGGAGTGGGTGAAGGACGTGCATAGCCATATCCTAGCAGATGGATTGGAGTCGGATTTGCGAGTAGCGAATGCCATTATTCACATGTATGCAAAGAGTGGCAGCATCGATGCTGCCCTTCGAGTCTTTGACAGAATGGAGGAACGTGATGTGATCACATGGAGCGCGATGATTGGTGGACTTGCAGACCATGGATGTGGACACGAAGCCCTGGAAGTCTTTAGAAGAATGATTGCTGATGGTGTTGAACCTAATGATTACTCATTTGTGGCAGTGTTGTTGGCCTGTAGTCATGCAGGCCTTGTTGATGAAGGCCGTCGGCTCTTTCAGGTTATGATACAGGATTATGGCATGGAACCTACTGTGATTCATTATGGTTGCATGGTGGATCTTCTTGGGCGGGCAGGAAACTTAGAGGAAGCAAAGCTCTTTATTCATAACATGCCAATTGAAGCAGGTGCAGCTACTTGGGGAGCTTTGCTTGGTGCTTGTAGAAGTCATGGTAATGTGGAGTTGGGCGAACTTGCTGCTAAAGAGGTTCTTAAGTTGGAACCGGAGGGTGCCGCTCCCTACGTGCTCCTCTCCAACATCTATGCTGCCGCTGGCCAGTGGGATCAGGTGTCATCAATACGGTGTATGATGCAGGAACGAGGTATTCGCAAGGAGCCAGGGATTAGCTGGATTGAGATTAATGACAAGATTCATCGCTTTGTTGCAGGAGATAGCTCTCACCCAGAAGCAAAGCAGATCTATGCTGTGCTGGAGAACTTGACCAAAAAGTTGAGGGCTGAAGGTTACGTTCCTGATACTCAGCTTGTCTTGCGCAATATTAATGAGGAGGACAAAGAACTTGCTCTTTGTGCTCACAGTGAAAAGCTAGCTATTGCTTATGGAATGATGCACACCCCTCGCGGAAAGCCAATTCATGTGTACAAGAATCTTCGGGTGTGTTCAGATTGCCATACAGCAACCAAGTTCATCTCTAAGGTGACTGGCCAGGAGATTGTGGCCAGGGATGCCAGTCGCTTTCACCACTTCAAAGATGGCGTCTGCTCTTGTGGTGATTATTGGTAACGGCGTTGCAAATTTTTCAGACTGAAAGTTTTTGGGAGATGTGCAAGATGCTGAGAGTGCGCCAATGGTATTAGTTGCATGGTTTGCCATTCATTTTATCTTTGCATGTTCTTGGAGTTTTGAACTTCGTATCTTTATTAACCCTTTCAGGCGCGTTGAACAAATTTCTGACTCTTCGAATTCAATCCAAATTGGACAGTTTTCATGCACCAAAATTTCTCATGACTCTCGTGCAAGTTGACTATTCTTTGTACGGTTTTGATTTTCAAAATAGGTTATTATGATTTTTAGAAAAACAACATAAGTGGTTCAATTCAAGTTTCATTCTTAGTTCAAAAAGTGAGACCTTAAAGATGATTTTTCAGAATAAGTAGAATCAAATAATAGAAACCATACCATCTCGTAGTGCATGTTATTCCAATTTCATCACAATTTTTTTTTAAAAAAATTCTGTTAATTCATGATTTTTGATTGATTTTCAAGAGAAAACCTTGCAAAATCAATCAAAAAATATTAAAGAAATATATGATAAATCCAACCATATCGATGTGATCTTCACATTGACATTTACAACTTTTCTTTGTACATCAACTCTATTTTCGGTTTTCATCAAACATTTTACAACGAATCTTCGAAAACAGTGTTGAACTGGGACGTTAAAGGGTTAAATAGCATCGGTTGGTTTGCAATTAATTGTGTCAATATTGATTGAATGAGATGGTTTGTGTTTGTGTTTGTATTTAATTTTTAATTTTTTTTAATTTTTTAATTTTTATTTTTACGATTGAAGTTTTTGTTGTTTGTTCACCAATTGTACGTTTGTTCTTTTGAGAAATAACATGCACTGATTGTATGGTATTTCTTTCATCGGTTATATTTTGGTAGAATCTTTTTCATATCTTCTACTCCATTGCACCAAATGCGGTTTTTAAAATGCCAAATCGAGTATCTTAGAGAGATCTATACTTTTTTAGAATATAGCCAAAGTAAATAAAAAACAAAATCATACTTAAAATGAAATTTAATAGAGATTTTAAGTGTGGTATCATGAAAGCATATGTCGTTTAAAGGTTAACAAGTATGAAACCATGAGGCCCTGGGCTACAGCTAGTGATGGCACATGTATTCCTATATGAATAGTCTACAGAAAAGATCTGGTCAAATTGGATGGCATAGATCCGTTGTTTCTCTCTGGTTATGGTTCCTATGAGGTAGTGTCGTATTAACATTCTTGATGTTATTCTGCCACCAAATAATATACATTACCAAGCTATAATATATGATTCCAAAAAACCTCGAAGTTGTTTGTTATCACATGGCATAAATCAAAAACTCCAACAACTCATGCCTTCTATAACATTCCACTATAAATATGCAAACGTTTTGCAACAATCAGTGTGGAGTGTTTGCATTAGCATATGCAACTGACATTGTATATAAAATAAATCTTGAGACATCAGTATACAATATGAGACAACATCTAAGAGATTAGAGTTATCCGTAAAGTCCATCAAATTTTGAAGAAGATATCGTGAGTTTTTCTTTATTAAAGTCTTATTTCTTCACTCCAAATAGTTAGAAGGTGTGGAAGATCTTGGTGGTTTATCATTATTAGGTGTGTAAGAGGTGTGTACGAGCTTGGTGGTCTTTAAAAGTTTTCAAAAGTTTTTTAGCTCCTTTCTTGGTGCTAAAAAACTTTTGAAAACTTTTAAAGACCACCAAGCTCGTACACACCTCTTACACACCTAATAATGATAAACCACCAAGATCTTCCACACCTTCTAACTATTTGAAGTGAAGAAACGTATATCAAATTGTTGATTAAGCCTTGAATGTAGTTCAAAAGTGGCCTTGCAAAAATGAGGTCATAGATTTATGGAACACAAAAATCTCAAAGAATCATCACGTTTAAAAGTATCTTATTTCAAACTCATTCCAACAAATTTTACTTAAAAAATATATATATTTTTTTTTGTAATCAAATTTAGAAGGAATTTTAAATTTTAACTTTCAAAATTGATCATTAAATATTGGTGATAGTTTTGGTGAATCCAACTAGACGGATGAATTTAAAATTCAAAATCTAGAAATTTCATTTATATATCAATTTGAAAATGTTTTTTTTAATAGTACTTTATGATGATTTTTCTCAAATTGTCAATTCCAAGGACACCTTGGTACATTCAGTAGGGGTTAAACTAGTTTTGCATTAATGTAAGCTTACATAACTCAAGCAAAATGATTTCAAATTGTAAAATTCTTTTTGGGGGTGAAATTATTTGATATGCAATTTTTTTTTCACAAACAAAACGTTTTCAAGCCCTAGACTTTGTGCCCCTATTAGTGTTTCTAAGATTTTCTCATATACTCTTGAATGCTCATTGTTTTCACATCTTAAGTTTGTCTTATTTATTGGACTCCTACTAAAATCCCTCATATAATGGTAATGTGCCATTTTTCACTTCATGTTTTAAGAGAAGTTACTACATCAGTAAAATGCCAACCAAGTAGTAAGCATTACAGTACCTTACTGTTTAAGAATTTTATGACAAAACTCAAAATAAGATACCTTACTATGCACAAATAAGCCCCAAAATTTTGATCACAACATAGTTTCTCATCAACTCATGCACAACCTTGTAGAAAATTGTCCATATCTCATGTATAAAAATTTCAAAGCACAAAATTATTTTGGAGGTGAAAGACAAAATAACCTTACATTTTTTTAGTTGAATGAACACTTTTCAAAATGAAATCATAGGTTATATTCAATTATGCACTGTGTAAATGATAATTATGTGTAAAATGATAATTTATCATCTCTTCAGCAATTTTCAAGAACTAAGCTGTTCTTTCATAGTGTAGAAAATTAATAATAATACCATACATGTCAGTAAATAAAAATTTATTACTCAATGAAAAAGCAAGTACGAGTTCAAGTTCTCCAAAATCCGGCCAATTCCGGTACCGCCAATGCTGTCCACGGCCATCGATCGCCATGACAGAATTTCTTCTTCTTCCAGCGATTGGGTTGCATACTTAGCTACAGTGAGCCTCTGCATTAACCCCTAAAGGACCACAACGGCTATGTTTCTCTCCAAACACTCCAAAGTATCCCTTCTCATAAAAAGACAAATGATTTTAATTCACCACAAAAAATGTCAATAATTGAGGATCAATACTCATTCCATACTGAGCTGACTGCACTTGGAAAATCAGCCTTGGTCCTTTAGGGATTAAATCATGCCGGCAGATGACCTCGTGGATGTCATCTCATCGCCCAAGATATTCAATTCTGTAAATAAGTAAGTAGTCTCTGCAGTTCGCAAGCTCCAATTCTTTTTTCGTGGATGCGATGTTGTTTTCTAGCCCTCCTAGCCTGTACAGTACGTGTGACTTATCAGGACTGATCCTATGTGATTCAAAAGCTCAATGAGTAGAAAAAATGGTGCAATTCGATTCAGCAATACTCTTCTCTTCTCTTTCACTGATCAGTCTTTGCGTGTTCTATGCACAGCGTGCAATATTTTTGTTGTATTTTGAGTATAAGTTAATCATGTCATTCTGACGAGTCACTAGCAAGGCTATCACATGGTAATGCACAGAAGTCTTGGAAGGTATTGAAAAACTGAATTTTGTGCTCGACAACTCAGTCTACTCCGGAGTGATGTCAGCGCAGATTCTACCGCCTGTTCCTTGGATCCCACAGTATTCTATTCATCCTGAGAAAGCGGAACTTCGATTCTGAAAGCTGAACCCGTCCAGCACGTACAACCGTTAATCAATGCCACTGAGCACCGACCACAGGGTGGTCATTTCCGTAGTACTACTAGAAAATCAATAAAGATACCATTATGGTATCATGCTACAAATGACTGTAGAATGACTAGAATCCTCAAGAGCTAAACAAGGTATCTGGGAGTCGACTTCCGGACACAGTCACGGCATCAAACGCCGGCCAGTAAGTTGATGGAATAATCGGTACACAGCTTTGGGTGTTGAAGGGGCATGGCAACACTTTTTGACCAAGGTGACGGTCTCTTGAGAGGAAGTTTGGGTCCTACATTTTGCAAGACCCAAACTATGGTCCAAAGGCCGTCGAATTTTTTTCATAAAAAATGAAAACTATATTTTAATGACTATTTTCAGTAGATTACTTTGGACTTTCAACAAAGTTTGGACTCTCAATCCCACGGCCTCTTGACTTGGACGGCCATAGTGTGAAGCGGCCCTTAGTTCAAAATGAATCAAAAGTGCTCTTGAAAAATTGAACTTAAAAAAATGTAGCAACCAAAAAGTTGAGAAATCATTTCACTTAGAGTATTGCATTTCAATTCTTCAAAGCGCGTGCTACTGTTTGGTTGTAAGCGTTTTGGAGGTTCACGGCCTTTGGACTTTGGCCTCTAGTGTGAAGGGTTGAGATGTGGAAACCATGATTTCTTGCAATTTGATTGGTGAAAACCTTCACCTCAACCTTCGGCCATAGTGTGAAGCGGCCCTAAGATCTTAGAAATTTTTGGTAGAAACCAATGGCTTGAGTTGAGGCATATAATTTTCACAAATCATCCCTTTTCTAATCACATCACACATGCGTGAAGCTATCTTGCTATAGAATTTTGTAGTATTATTTGTACTTGCAGAAAGTGCATGACGGATGCAAAAACGAATGTCAATTATGTACATCATAGCAAAAACAATTGGTTAACAAAGAGTGTACCCCCCAAGAAAGTACCTCCTCTAAAAAGAGGAAAATAGTTTTTGATCTAAAACCTTTTTGACGGATTCAATTGTAAGATATCTCAATCAACTTGGATTTATTAGCACTTACATATTTTTCAACTCTTCAAGGTTCCTCAATTATAAGATTATGAACTACAAACTTGTCTCCACATTTTTGTTTTGGCCCTCTACCCTAATTTGAAACTTTTTGAAAAGGGTCAAAATGCAAAGTTTAGTCTTAAATTTGGTAAAATGGGTGTGGCAATTGTGTGCAAAAATTCAAATGCATAGCTCTTTGTATGCAATTTTTCAAGAGTAGCCCGCACTTAAGCTTTCCACCTTTGCATGATTGTGTCTTTTGATCTATACATCACCTACGTACACAAATTACCATCCCACTTTTGTTATAAAGAGAAGAATCAGCTCAAAATTTCAGGATCAAAACTCATTCCACAATGAGCTGCTTGAATTTGAAAAATCAAACTTGGTCTTTTGAGATCAATAGAAAAATAGGCACAAGCATATTGTTGCCAATGAGAACAAAGCTTGTTATCCCTTTAGAGCCCAACAAACCTGATTATGGTCATTGTAGTGTCAAAAATGCAAATAACAAAAAAATTGGGAAGAATTGGATTTTGATTTGTGAAGTTCAAAGTAGGAGATTTATAATACACTTCTCCTAGAAAAAGAAAATTTTAATTTGGAGTTGTGCAACTATCAAAATACATATGAAAAGAATGAAAAAGTACTACAAAAACTTGAAAATACAGCAAATACTTACAAATACAACACAATCATGTACGTAACGGTATTTCTTGTGATTAGAAGTTTGTTATCTTGTTTTGTTTTTTTGGATTGTGTTCTTTTGTTCATGTTTCATTATTGTATGTATTCCAATCTTGATCAAAGTACCAATTCCTATCATTTTTTTAATGCAACTTATAAGTATTTCACTCTCACTTATAAAATTCAGAATAATTGTGTGTGAGTCCGTTCTTGATATGAAAGATTGCAACGGAGTAGTGTTGACGTAGGATATTGTTGAACGTCTTCAATTTTATTTATCTCATTTCTGAGTGTGCATTATATGATTCAAAGACATACTATGATCTTTCAATCCCATCATTGAATGATTCTCTAATTTTGAGAAAATGCCTCCACTCCAGTTGAGAATAGAATCGTACAACTACTTGCTAATTGAATCCATTTTATTTCTGGTAGTATCAATCATGGTGGGAAAACCCATTGATATCCAATGCTCCCAGCTACAATAGAGTCAACCGAAAAGAAGAGAAAATACATGTTAGGTGAGGTGTGTTTGACCCGTATCTAAGGCAGCCAAGCAAACTGGCATGGTTTCCAAAGAATTCAAAATAGAAAGTAGTGTGAACTAGTTTTGCCATCACAAAGGAGGCAAAATTGAGATGAAGGTGAGTTCAAAGAGAGCCAAGGTTTGGAGGCCGTGGCCCACATCCACTTGAGACATAATTAGCTGACTTCATTGATTAGTTGGCTCTGACAAATTGTAACTCGTGTCTAAAATTAAAAATAGAGGGTATCTTCTATCCCTTTTGCTTTGATTTTGGCTACGCTACAAGACAACACAGGCTCTCACTTCCTGGATTTTTGGGGGTCAGGATCCGTGTTCTGTTTCCGGTTAACTCTAATGCCCTGGGCACTAAATGAGATTTTGAATTCACTTTCTACCACCTTCAATTCTTGACCCTCACAAGAATCTAAAGTCTGGACTGATCATCCATGTGAAATTTTATAGTATAGAAAATTAATAATCGTACCATAGATGTCAGTCAATAAACATTTATTACTCCATGAAAAAGCAAGTGAGGTCGAGGCACCTAAAACCAATCATGTACACAAAACCAACCACTCTAGATTCTTGCCTAGTTTCTAAATTTTGAAAGGGAAAATGTACCTCATTTGTACATTAGAGCATATGATCGGTTTTAGGTAAACCTACAACTTTCACTTTGAAAATTTGTACTTATTCAAATATTTATAAAAAAAATCAAATTAAATATAAAAACTTCTTAATTTCTTATTGCTAAAAGAGGAAAATACTCAAAATATCGATTCATCTATCCCAAGTATAGTGCATGCCTTCACTGATCGGTTTTAGGTGCCTCGACCTTAGGAGTTCAACTTCTCTAGAATCCGGCCAATTTCAGTACCGTCATTGCTGTCCACGGCCATCGATCGCCATGGTAATGCACAGAAGTCTTGTAAGGTATACAACAAGTAAATTTTGTGCTCGACAACTCAGTCTACTCCGGAGTGATGTCAGCGCAGATTCTACGACCTGTTCCTTGGATCCCACAGTATTCTTTTCATCCTTAGAAAGCGGGAATTCTATTCTGAAAGCTGAACCCGTCCAGCACAACCGTTAATCAATGCCACTGAGCACCGATCAGAGGGTAGTCATTTCCGAGTCTACCGCAGTACTACTAGAAAAGAAAGAAAAAAATACTGTTATGATATCATGCTACAAATGACTGTAGAATCCTCAAGAGCTAAATAAGGTATCTGGGAGACTTCGGCATCAAACACCGGCCAGACCCACGACTAACTTAAGTTGATGGAATAATCGGTACACAGCTTTGAGCGTTGAAATTAAGGGGCTACCAAACAGTAGCACGCGCTTTGAAGAATTCGCTGAGTCCAAACCAATTGATTGAAATCCATGTAGGATTCCGCAAGCTGCAAGGGCAGGATTCTCAACTAGTACATAACTAGCTAGCCACGGCTCCCCTCATGCATAGTTGCAGTATGTGTTTTTTTTTGAGAAATGAAGTCGTTTGCCTCATGATCCTGGAAGCATAGCTAGTAGCACTTCTCCGACGTCAGTTCAACTTCGTCCATTCACACCGATCCACCTGCCAACTTTGTCTGGGTCGGAGATTCTGAGGACTCTTGTTCCTTAAATCCTTGGCTTCTTGTACTTACAGGGCGCACAACATCGATCTGTCTGAAGGCCCATTCACATATGGCACTGCTGCAGCATCCGTGCGTGCGTTCAGTAACTTTGAGGGAATCTGTGGGAAACCAAGAAATATAAAATATGAAATGAGAAATTACAGGAACGCAACACAAGAAGGAACGCAACGCAAAAAGAGAGCATGCCTCAACTTGCGTTGATGAATTGTAGTTGCACAGTGTTACACAGTAGTTGCGGCAAGAAAAGACAAGGCCTTCAATATTTTTTTGTTTTTGGGTTTTACCTTCCTCCATTTGGGGAACGCAAACGCAAGTGCGGCAGTGGTCTGGTGTGAATGGGCCATGAGTCAGCTTACTTTTAAGAGAGCCTTGACTGTAGATCGAGTTGTGAAGGGGGTTGTCAAGAGACCTTCAGTTACGGTACTGATCGATCAGGATGGTTGAATCGAGGTTGTTCCCAATGGGTGATCATGCAGTATTGAGGAATGTTGTGGTTGCAATGGTGACCCTCGTTGTGGGGTTTGGCATGGTGGCTGGGGCTCCTGCACCCGGTTCTTCTGCACCAATGGAGCCTGGTGCGAGTGCGGAGGACGGGGCATATTGCGTTCGGCCGATGACGGAAGTGATTTGGGGATTTCTCCTCACTTTGCTTGCCTTGTTCATCTCAGTTTGGGGTTCAAACAAATATAATAGGACTGAAAACGTCAATATCTTTGAAGTAGCCTTGCTGTCGATGCTTTTTGGCGTATGTTTACCTCTTGCTGATCTCCAAATCAACATCCAGGGATCCTGCTGTTGTATCTTCATGTTGTGGAAGTACCACAAGCATGAAAACAAAGGTTCTAGCTCCATGCAATTGTTCAAAGAACTGTGCTCCTCTTTACTTCCACGATCAAAGTTCCCTCTTCGAATTCTTGCCACTTGTGATATTGTTTTGTATGTTCGGAAAGATTCTCAGACTCAGTTAATTCAGACGCATCAAACATACCTGGAGGGGCATCGAGAAAAAGTGATAGATGAATCTGAGGCCATGGTAATTGGAGATCAGACCATGGTGGGATCAGATTGCCAGAAGATAAATTTATCTAAGAAGGTTGTATTTGCTTTGGTATTGTCGAAGGTGTTGCCGGATTATGATCAGTTGAAGTTTTTGCGAGGGAATTCGGGGTTTGCTACGATTGCAATTGCAATTCAAGCCTTTGGGTATATATATGCAGTTCTTTTTCGGAGCTTTATATTGGATAAGCAAGTCGCGCCAATTGAAGTACTTGGATTGATTCTCAATTTGATAATACTGATCAAAACAAGTCTCTTTAGTACATGCAACCGTTGTTATAGACCGTTAGTTATTTATATGAATCAAGAACAGGAAGAATTACTCACCATCCTTGATAATCATGTTAAAGAGCCTTCGAAAAGAATTCAAATACCCGATTTTGAGAAATTGAGTACAGTATGTGTAATAGGAGTGGGTTTAGGTTTAAGTATCGTGTTGATATATTTCATTGTAAGTGCAATGAAAGGTACAAATGTAGTAGTTAGAATGCCGCTTATTATATTTGTTGTGACAATAGTTTTAGAATTATGTTTTTATTTATTTTATATAATTTTGGAATTTGAAGATATAGAAATTTTTTCATCTATGTTAGTTGTAGTACCAAATTTAGTGGTTTACATTTGGGCTACAGTGGTGACAGGTTTACGTTGGAAGTCTGAACATTTCAATGCCCAGGGTCACTTGCACCTTCTTGACCTCTCTCAATTGTTTCCATTTATTGGCTAGAGTTTACAACACTTCATATTTGTACTTGATATGAGAGTATGAGAGAAATCTTTATGTAATATTCTCTATACAATTCAAATTCATTTTGAGTATACTCAATTCATGTTCGTAGTTTCAAATAGAATGTATGGTTTCATATCTAGTAGTTTTTAAATAAAAAATGAATGGAATTACTACAAATTTAATATTATATGCTTTAAAAGCATCTAAAGCATTAAGCAATACTTGGAGTATAGGAATTATTTTGATGATTTTTGGAGTAGGAAACTCATGTTCACCAAGAGTTTCATTTTTGGTATGACCTTGAAAGCATACTAAAATGTACATTGTTAGCTTCACCCCTAAGGGATCCAAAGCTCAAATTGGGCTTCATATTTCTTTTAGTAGTTTGGAATAGGTCCTATGTACGTGAACTTTTTGTTTCAAATTTATTTGTTGTTTGACCAACAAATGCAATGTTCATTGCTTCATGTGGTATAAAATTTGGTCTCGTTTTTTTACAATATGATCACTTGAATTTGACATTTTAGAATCATGTGTGACACGAAGGACGATCACCTGGATTTTTTTAGTTGGAACTTTTAGTATGAATTGGAACAACATAGTACATGCTACGGCTCAATTAGTTAGGAAATGATTAGATTTTGTGGAAAGAGGTTAGTCTGTTAGTCTGTAAGTAACAAAATACTTCGACTTGGATTGAGGAACCTCGTTCAACTCCAGGAATTAGAAGTTCTTGATTAAAAATTGGGTTGTGAACATGATAGCACTTAACCCTTAATTTTTTGAGGGGTTTTGCCATAAACTAAATGTGCTATAAAATATGTGTTACATGACTTTTTAGAAATTTTATAGAACATGAAAGTTGTGATGCACAACCGATAGATCCTATCTATACAATTGAATTCCACTAAAACACTTTGGAATTTTTATAAATGATTTTTTTTTTTTTTTTAAAACTTTGAATATTCATAAAAGAATAAAAATATGATTATTTTTCAAATTTCTAGAATTGGTTAAAGGTATAATGTTCATAACATAGTCAAAAGATGCCAAGATTTAGGATATTTTATTTTGTAGAAACACCAATTTAAACAATTATAAACAAGAGCTGGTTATAATAATCACTTTAAAGGAGATGAATTCTAATGAATATTTAAGCATCTTATTAAACATATAATTTTGGCCAAACATAATCAAATTTGAGAAATAATCATTAATTTTGTATTTTTTATGAATTTTGGTAGTTTATAGCTTTAAAATAATATATCTAATTATTTATGATGTGATGAGGAGTTGTTTATAATATTGGAGAAGCCTTCAATTGCAAGTATGTCAAATTTGTTGAGTTTATTTTATGCTTGCAATGGTCCTCTCTTGTACACCTAATGTACACATAAGCCATGCTAATATTTATTTTTGAGGCTATATGTTTGTGTTCAAAGGATCGGTACATTTAGGGGTTAAACAAGCATAGTCGACTTTTATGTCACGTTGGAGTAAAGTAATAAAGTGAAGCTCATATACCTAGGAGAAATCTTGGATTCTGTAGGGGGCAATGGCCTCATGTGGGTACCAGTACGTCACGTCTCACTATGTGCGACTTATCCCTAAGCCATTTTATGTGTGCTAGAAATTTTGTTTTTAATACCATGTATATAGTTGTAGCCATGACGCCTACAACACCATCTAATTTTTGTAAATTTTCAATATTATTTTCTTACCAAAAAAATATTTCTCAAAAATCACATTATTTTTGGAGGGGTATTCATATCAGGCCATTACCCTAGGCACTTGCTTGGGAATTGAATGCACTATTTCTGAGACATACATTTGAGCTGTTGTGTCCTTGTGGAGTCATGTCAGGTTTTGAAGTTTAATTTGTGTGAAGGTCGAGTAAAAGACTTCAAGCCTTTGACAAGCTACATAACTAGGGTGATGATTTACCATGCGTCGTGTGATACGTCAAGTTGAATTTGCATCAGTAAATTTTGGGCAGGAAATTCTCATGTGATTTCCCTGTGAAAATCATGCAACATCAATCTGACATTCATCTCATACAAAGCTCATGCACTTTGTAGCATGAGGTTTGTGTTGTACTTGCAAACACAAATACTTTTTTATTTTTGTTGATAAGGAGCTGAGTATTAATTATTTTGACGATCTATGTCATATTAACATAGAAATCATGCCATCATTTTAATGTAAACTCTAGCAACCATAGGTCTCTTGTGATTACAATGTCAAGGTTTATGTTAAATCTCGTGTGATTTCAATATCAAGGTCATGCGAGTTTCATACCATTTTCACATCAAAATAATGCCCCCTGTTTTTACTAATAAGGAGAACAGTCCTAAGTTAACCATCCTCATGAATTTGAACGTGGATATTGTGTTCTATAGAATTAGTAAGTAAATAGAAGAAAAGTTGAGAGTGGATAGTTGTTTGGCTACGATTATAGAAGTGGTCTTTTTGTTGTCACATTTGTAAATCTGAAAGTGAATATTATGTACTGTGAAGTTTGTAAGTTAGTAAGTAGAAGAAAAGTTGAGACTGGATAGTTGTCTGGCTAGGATTATATAAACCCTCCATTTTGGGTCACACATAAATCCTTGGCTCTTTAGGGGTTAATCATTAATATCATTACTCCAAATAGAAAATGATACTATTTTTTTTGTAACATATACCATTTTCAATGGGCTTGAACATAAATTTCCTACTATGTGCCATTTTTGAACCATTATATTACCTAGTCTCTTCCTTTAACCCTTTAGCGCTTCATATATTGGACGACCAACAGATTAAAGCTGTTTGATTTCCATCCAGAGTGAACAATTTTCATCCCCCAATTTTATTTTTTTTGATTTCTTGTGTTAGTTGACTATCCTTTGTACGGTGTGGATTTTCAAAATTGGTTATCATGATTTTTGGAAAAATAACACAATTTGTTTATGTCAAGTTTCATTCTTAATTCAAAAAGTGAGACCTAAGACATGATTTTCCAAAATAAGTAGAATCAAATAATGGAAATCATACCATTGCGTAGTGCATGTTATTCCAATTTCATTCCAATTTTTTTCAAATTTTTTGTGTTAATTCAGGGTTTTTAATTGAATTTCAAGAGAAAACCTTGCAAAATTATTTTTGAATTATTCATAAAAATTATGATACATTTAACTGTACAGATGTAATCTTCACATTGACATTTACAAATTTTCTTTGTACATCAACTTCATTTTTGGTTTCCATCAAACATTTCGTAACACGTCTTTGAAAACAATGTTGAATTGGGACGTTAAAGGATTAAGATAGAGGAAACCAATGAAAAACTCCAAATTTATGACATTATTATCGTACCCAATTGTGAGGATCTATAGGTCATGTCAACTAATTATTTATTTTTCCTAAATGCTAAGGAATTCTTTTAGATTTTGTTAATATTCTCTAAGATTTTTTTTCCACCATAAAAAATAGTTTTTTCTTTTAAAAACAATTTCTTAAATATTTAAGCTTCTATGGTCATGATTATTTTCTTTACCACCTACAGTGACAACAAATCCGAGTACAAAATCTAAAGTGTCGACTTTCAAGAGCAATTACAAAAATTTCAATGATTGCTTTACAAATCTGAAAGTTACATGGAACAATACACAAAGTCTTGTACACATGTGCAAAGTTGCACATCAAATTGATAACTAAACATCCTTCTACAAAGTCAAATCAACAACTATGTCTTGTACTCAATATTGTTCAAAGAAAATCTTCAAACTTCAATATTTAGTCCAATAACCTTGTGCTTCCAAAACAGCTGAAATCCTTCTTGGCATACTTTCATATGGTTTCTCACAATCTTTTGCATGAAAACTAGGGTAAATACTACAAACATTCTCCCACAATTCTTGAACACCTCTTGGCCTTGGAGTGACTTGGCTTAAACGCTGTTTGAGAAGGGCCCAAAAATGTTCCATTGGATTCAAATCTGGAGATTGGGCTGGCCATTGAAGGAGTTGAAATGGCTGTGAAGAGAGCCACAACTGAACACTTTTTGCCGTATGTTTGGGATCATTATCATGTTGAAAAACCACCTTAGTAGGATCTAAGTTGTAATTCTGTATGGTACTTTGCAAGTAGGTTTCTAAGATTTTTTTGTACAAGTGTTGCTCCATTCTACCTTCAATTTGATACCAAGCACCCGGCCCAAAAGTAGTCATACAACCCCAAATCATGATTGAACCACCACCATGTTTGACAGTTTGACTAACATGTTTAGGTCCAGGTCGTTCTCCTTCTCTCAACCAACACCAAGATCTACCATCTGAGTTGATAAGGTTAATTTTTGTCTCATCACTGAAAATAACCCGTCTCCAATCATCAACGGTCCAATTTTTGTATTTATGAGCAAAACTCAACCTTGCAAGAACATGTCTTTTGGCAAGTAGAGGCTTCTTTTGTTGCACACAAGCACCCAAACCAGCTTCTCTCAAAGCACGCCTCAAGGTGATGTCGGAGAAGTGTTTACCTGTTTTTTCTCGAAGTTGTTTTGCAGCTGCACCTGCCATTTTGAGATGACCAGCAGTGACAAGGTGCACACCAAGTCACTTCTCTTGCTCTCCTAAAACCTTTGGACGTCCTCCTCTTTGCTTTTCTATTTCACCACTAATCTCCCTCCTCAGATGAGCTATTGAAGATTGACTCATTCCAAGTGAGTCTGCAACTTTTCTTGTAGAAACACCACTCCTAAGCTGCACCAATGCTTGGTGCTTCAATGATTCACACAACCGAGGCATAGAGATACAATTGACAAATCAACCTTCACTATAGATAGTACACAACAAGAGCAAGACAGCTAAAAAAAAACGCCCTCAAATCTTGCAACGAGGAGTGCACAATGAAATTTCGAAATTCAGCAAGAAGAAGCAACCAAAACTGAGTACACACGTCTGTGTGCTTCTACGACACTTTCCTCACAGATCCTACCTCAAATGATAATGAGATTTTTCATCCATGTAGAGGACTGGATGAATATACACAATAAAAAAGTAATTCTATGTATTAACTTTTGTGTCAGGTGGAAGGATCAACGAACTATGACTGTTCAGATTTTGTACTCGGTTTTGTTTCACTGTAGGTGCAGTAACCCATGCAACTAGGGTGTCATTGCTCAATACTATGTCAGTGTAGCTTAAGCTAGGCCTGACCTCAGAAGTCGAACTGGTCATTACGTCTGGCATACAAAGCTTTATATTATCTTCGTTCTGATAAGTTTTCCCATCGATCTAATCTGCATTATTTGAACATGTTCCTGCTACATACATTAATAAACTTACATGATTTGGGTCCGAACCAAAATGGCACACTGACTACAGTAGTAAGAATTCACCAACCGAAAAAACATTTATTAACCACTAAAACATATTCCATTTCGTAAATGCAATCCTTATTAGATCATCCATAACCAAATCAAGAATACCCGTTCAAAGAAGTATGCAATCGTGAAGTATATATGCTTACTAATTCCACCAGAGGAACCTTGATATAAATCTTATTAAATCCGCATTCAGTCTTCTGCGGTATGCCTCAGACAATATTAGCTTTGAAAAAGCGCTGCCTCTAGGAATCGAACCTTGTGAACCGAAAGGAGAGAGTCCTCCACATTAGGGAATTCGTTGACATGTACAGGTGCTCTCCTGGAACGACCGCAACGATGATGATGCTTCACCTGGAAGCTCTAGTACGTTACATAAATCTTATCAATTCGCTCCAGCAGGAAACCGCAGCACAGTAACTTCTAAACTGGAATTAAAGCATAAGAGTCACGGGGTCTTCGATATAGCCCTTGAACGCTCCCAACCATTGTGCACCAATAGCACCTGCCATGACACATTACCAGCCACATAGTTTATATCCAGGCGTACAACAAAGATTTACCATCTGAGAGTATTATAGTTTTGGATCTGGCAGTAGAAAATATTGGTTCCTAGATTAATCGAAAAATGAAACTACGTTATGATATCAGAATTAGCAATTTTAAGTCGCCTTAGTAACTTCGTAAAATAGTTCAGATGTGGAACTGACCATCAACAACACGATGATCACAGCTCATTGTGACGGTCATAAAAGTGCCCACATCATACTCTCCAGGTGCAGCTCCTGGCACCAACTTCTTCTCAGCTGCAAATCAATTACCACATCAAGGAACCAGTCTTCAAAAGAACAGTACTCGTCACAAAATCACACATGTATGAAGTGATTTTCTCAAAACCTCAAAAATCTAGTACTCTCATTTACTACACAGCGGTAAAACGTGATTCCTCTGCAATTTACAAATGCATCATGATGTTCACTAAGACACAAGCTGTGGCGAATAAATTAAGAGCACCAGTAGGGCGGGCCAATTACGAGAGTAGAAACTTACTGGTCCCAACAGCTAGAATGGCTGCTTGTGGAGGATTGATGATGGCACAGAACTGTTTAATTCCAAAAGGTCCTCCCAGGTTGGAAATTGTGAATGTTCCACCCTGCATAGTTGATGCATTCATGAGCATCACGTCTCAGAAGAATAAAAGTGGTGACGCTCAGTAAATGACACAATTTTCTCTACAAAAACCGGTCCTGAACTATATGAAAACACAAATGCTTCTTCCATAATGCAAGTAGTGGTTGAATTTGCGTACCTCGTAATCATTGGGCTTCAATGTGTTCGACCTAGCCTTGCCAGCTAATGCCTTCACATCATCTGTAATTGTGGCCAATCCCTTCTTGTCCGCATCCTAGAACAGACAAAGGAAGAGCAAAGTCAAAAAGTCATATCTGAACAACTTCCCAATCAAATACACCTATTAAACAAGTCGATAGCTGCAAACCTAGTAATGTCCAGATGTTCCAGTTTCACCCAAAGTACCTTCACAACAGGGACCATCAGTCCATGGTCGGTCTGCACTGCAACACTGACGTTCACATTGTTGTACCTGCCCAACAAAAAACCTGTTAGAGCGCACCATGCAGTACAGACACGTCACACGTATGAATATTTCTAGACCTATCACTCTTCATGAGCTGAAGGTGTGATGGACTTGAGTAATAAATCTGCAACAAACTTGGTCCATCAGCTATCCCATTCCACTTAAAAATCAGATACCCCATCGATATATAAACTGACTACTCAATATCCCTCAGACCTCCGCACATGACTCAAAACATACGTCAAACTTGTATCACTTTCAAAACATTCATACGCAACATGCGATCAAGCATGTCCTTTATGAGATAAATCTGGATAACCAAAATATAGAATACCAGCACTTACTGTCTAATGTACTCGTCAGTCCAGGTACTATTGACTTCTGGAACCTTCTTCAATGCCAAGGCTGCAGCCTGCAAATTCACAAATTCTGTCAGTGATAAGGCAAAAGAAATGGAAAATTTCCAAGACCGTACACAAATCAACTACTATTGACTGGGAACAGATAAGGTGTTAAATGGATAGAACCTTGATGACGAAGTCGTTCAATGATATTTTCTTGGTTGGAGCATCCTTCTTCTTCGAGGCATCCAATGTTGCATTTAAATCAGTCCGCAACCTAAAAGCCAACATACGAAACACTCACAAATAAGGCCTTCAACGCACACAAAATCTTGTCATCTTCTATTCTCAAGCTTGAACATGTAGTATATGGAAATTTTAACCACATTACATACATCCGTCCTAGAAAATCTGAAAAGTCGGAACCGTAAAAAAACGGAGGCACATACTCAAGAAGCTTGTCAACACGTAGCTCAAGGCTGAGATAGTAGTGAGGTATTGTTTGCTTTGACTGGAGTAGACGTTTCGCTGTGATCTGTATCACAAGGATAGTATGCCAGGAACAAATGTCAATGTATGTAGGTCACTTAACCATAACTACGCAGAGTGATGCATGAGGCCAAGTATCATCCAAACTCTACTCATATTTGCTCAATTCGTTGCTTTAACCCTTACAGTCTAAGAACAGGTGAAACCCTCAGTGCCATAAAAAGATGGTTAACGGGGTGGCCAGAAATAATTTTTCAATACCATATTAGAGTTATAGTCATTGATGATTCTATTATACTACAGCGTATTTGTGTCCAAATAACAACAGTAAAAATGCAACATATTCTACACAGCTTTTCAACAGATAGGCCACAGTTTCTAGAGGAGTGAAGAATACTGGAATTTACTAAGGTGACCGAAATGCAGTCTGTCTTACCCTTCTAATCTGACTGTTGGGAATATCAGTGTAGTCCAAATCACCAATGGGTGGAACTCCACCTGGTGGGGCTCCACCTGCGACCTTTTGGTCTGTGCGAGAAACTTCCTGTTTCGATGGAGAAGGTCCTGATGCTGCACACAATACACGAATATTCTCAGACGCCTCACCACAAATTGGCACCTCAACTCATAATTGGCACACAGCAAGAAAAATCCCACCCGCAAACAAAGAAGATCCCTAAACCCAAAACCCACTTCTGCATTCTTATACGAAGGGAATAGGATTCAACATATACAGGAAATATAAGCACATGTCATCAAGTATTTTACATATATACACAGAAACGATGAGTTCAAAGGAAGTACTAATAGAATGTCACTACTAGGGAGACTACTACGTTCGGATCATTACCTAGATACTCTTCAACATCAGCCTTCACAATTCCTCCATCTGGACCTGTCCCCTTGATGCTGGACAAGGACACCTGAAGAAAAGAGCAATGCCACCATCAAGCAAACTACAGCACCAAGATGTAACCGTGAACGGTGTAGGCGTTTTGAGTAGAGCGAGTTGGCACTAGAATATAAATTCTCGCTGCTTCAAAGCTCGTTCACAGCATAGCCTAGCCGAGCGTGAGATGGTCAGGGCTCATTACCCACTCTACTAGTGACGACCTAAGAAAAGTGATGAATTTGGCCAGAGTTTCCTACCTGTGGTGATGTCACAGACTACAGTTAGTACAGACTACAAAAACACTCAGCCAGTGCAACAAGTACAGTGGAGATAGAATAGGTTTCAGGTGATTACACTCTTATCCTCAGCCAATTTCCTGGCTGCAGGTGTTGAAAAAACACGATCTCCACTAGACGGAGGACTTGAAGACGCCGGAGCTGGTTTAGAAGGTGCAGGTTTTGATTCCTCCTGCTTTGGAGGGGGAGGAGGGGGAGCTGACTCTTCTTTCTTTGGTGGAGAAGGCGCCTCACCGCCTGCTGAAACCTTGTAGTCACCAATTTTTTCTAACTCTTCCTTTGATTCAACCATCAAACAGATGGCCTGTCCATTGAAACCGTTGAAGCAAGTTAGAAAAAGAGGCCGCAAGGAGAGAACCTTTCCAACAGCGGCTCACAGAGAAGCAAGAAGTCAGAGCAGAGAGGTGCTGTGTCTTAGTACAAGAACAAGAATTCTCTTTGCCCTCAAACCAGCTAATTACATGGCATTGCATGTCTCAGGTCTATATTGTTGCAGACGATACGGAACAACCTAATGCCGTTAATAGAAACCAAATGATCGTTTATAGAAATGATAAGTGACAACCATCCTCCAATGTTCAAGAACAAAAGTGAAGTAACGTTCAGTTGTCTGAAGAACTGTAATATACCTGACCAACCGGGATGTCCTTGGCACCATCACCGACCAAAATCTTACCGAGAAACCCATCTTCCATTGATTCCATCTCCAGTGTCGCCTTGTCCTGTTTACAGAGGTTTTCCAGTATATAATATCCGTCACAATATGAACGTCAAGACATTCAAAAAGAGGCAAGAGAGCAAATAGATAGATAAGACTTATCATGTACACAACCTAAGTGACTCAAATAGATCCTAAATCAGGAGGAGGCTTACAAGCCTCTAAGACTAGTGACCACTAAACCTACCGTCTCGATTTCACACAAAACATCCCCAGCAGCAACTTCATCTCCCTCATTCTTCTTCCATGTAACTATGTTACCCTGCGAAGAGATAGGACACGTCAGAGAATATGCAATAGAAGGGTAAACCAATCTCAAATTAACCATAGATTTGAATACATGCATAATTTGAAACAAAGCTAAAAAATGCAGTAACAATTCAATCACCAGGAAAATAATCATAGAAAGCAAAGAAAGGTTTCAAAAGCGACCTGAGTCATAGTGGGTGAAAGTGAAGGCATCCCGATTTCCTGAACAGGGCGAGCTGCATGCAAATAAGATATCATTTAGAATCAAACTTCCAATGCTGAGAATTCGAGAGTTCCAACTTCTAAGAATAATATCAACAAATTGTTAAACTTTGCCCATTAATCTTCATGCCCAACGCCTGGAAAATTACAGACGCTCTAGAGGTTGTCATTCATACCATGCATGCCTACTTGAGATTCATGAAAGCAAGAGTAACAGGTTTCTAGGAAGCTCCAGCATGATCGTAGAGACAAACTAGTAACTGGATCAACATCAGACGCATGAACTCGTCCACATTCAAGTCTTCACCATGAATAATGACTAGAATAGTATTTCTTCTCCTCTAAATTTCATGATATCCTTGAAATGTTCTTTATGTCATTCATCTAGATTTCATGCCAATCGAACTGGTAAAACCTGAGGTACTGTTTCTCTGATGACCCTGCAAACAAAAAGATTGTACGTACCACTGGATGCATGGAATGCTGATCTTTGACCTCTGGCCAAATTCTTGGGCATTGTTACAGAACGCTGGAAGTAGGACCTATTCATACCCAAGAACATTAAAAATCGAGTTCAGTATTAATCAACGCAAATCATAGCTACTTCTGAATTCCCCTGATAAACCGCAGCACAACGAGTTACGGAAAAGTTCTTTTTCAATTGCCTTTCCAATTGCCTATTAATTGCTTCTTGGATTGCCTTCAATTCTGTTTCCAAAAAATCTTTTTAAAGCTGAAAGCACACATACAAAGATTAAATAACGGTCCAATAATTACTGAACTAGAAATCGAAGAACACAATAAAATTAAACGGTTTTATTACGTTTTCCTGCAGAGAGACCCCGCGAATATATCGCCTATTCAAGTCTAAGACATCGCCCATTTGAAACATGAAAAACAAGACGTCCATCTTCAGATTCAAATTATCAATCGCGTGATCGTTTGAAAATGCAAGCAACGAGATAGGTACTCACATAACGTGAGCCAACGTAATGCTAAGTAATAAAATCCTGAAGCATCTAAAATCACATTGCATTTAGAAGGAATCTCACAACTAGGTCTAGAAGGAATCTAAAATCACATTTAGTCCGGGAGGAATCTCATTTAGAATGTAATCTCACAACTAGGTCTAGAAGGAATCCGGACTAAATGTGATTTTAGGATTCCTCCCGGGACTAGTTACAGTGTGACTTTGGTTAGGTCTAGAAGGAATCTCCGGGAGACAATTGCTTTTCTCAACTAGAAAACCTATTCCCGTAACACGAAGTTAACATAACCTTCGGATGCAGTGAAGATCTTTTCCAAAGTCCAGACTACTAAAATGCCTGTCCACAGGTAATGAACGCGAAGATTTGAAAAATCTAGAAGTAGGTTGGACACGGTTTTTAGTACGTTAGACTTTGTGAAAGAGCAACTGCTCTTCTCAACTAAGAAACCTATTCCCGTAAACATAACCTTCCTCAACTAAAAATCCTACCCCTGTAACATGTAGTTGACATGTAACCTAAACCTCCGAAATCTTGCAATTTCTTCAATCGGAACTTGTACCGGAAAAAAAAAGGCGTGTCAAGAAATTCGTCATAGATCCAACGAATAGATACCTAGAGGGAAGGTGCGACAGCGTGGAAAACGCAGGTTGTTGTTCTGCGGTGAATTCGCCATTTCGGGCTCCAGAGTCGAGGAGATCGAGCGGCTTGGCCCTGGTGGCCCGGCGCGAGGAGCCAATGCATGTGGCTCCTCTGCGGGCCAGAATCGCAGCCCGACGGGATGCCATAGCTTGCGGGATCCCTAATGCAAAGAGAGTGTGGCGATCGTGACTGAGCGAGCTATGGCGGACCAGGGTTGCTAGAAGAGCAACAAGTGAGGGAGGGAGACTGGCGTCAAACAATGACGCAAAATGAATGCAAAAGAAGAGCTGCGGCAGCAGGCCACGAGGGGACGAACGGGCCGCCGAGACGACGCCCCAAGGGCCAGGGCCAGGGCGCGTTTGTTCCTACTGTGACGGGTCACGGACGAACGGAGGCCCCTGTCGGACGATCGTCTGATTCGTTCAGGTTTCTTCGGTGGGAATTTCCGTCGTTCTTGCCTCAGGTGCCGCCCACTAACGGAAGGAGGCCCCGAACGGACGATCGTCTGATTCGTCCAGGTTTCTTCGGTGGGAATCTCGTCGTTTTTGCCATCAGGCACGGGTTGTGTGATTGGTTGGAGAACCAACTGAAATATGAAGGGGGTCGCGCAGGGAGCCCAGTTGAGTTGAGTTGAACTTAGACAGTTGAGACTTTCAACTCTCATTTGGAAGTTTTCAACTAAACTGGAGGCTGCACAAGTTGTTCAGTTTATCCCCTAAACGTGTCAGCGTTCCGAAACTGAATCAGGAACAGATTTGAAGTCTTGTAACTTTCTCATACAACCTCAAATCATCTATTACACAATATGTCTCACTTGACCGTTCCGCGTTGGAATCCGTTGAAAAGACAACCCAAACTTAATGTGCTCAACGGCACGGGTCCCACTAGTTTTCATCCAAGTCACCTTTGAAAGCCTATTACATTCTCCACCAATTACAATGAATCTTTTGTGATGGTGAGTTGTTGATAATATTGCGGAGAAGCCTCCAACTACAAATATGTCTAATTTGTTGGGTAGATTTTATGCGTGCAATGACCTTCTCATGTACACCTCATGTACATCTAAGCCATGCTAATATCTACTTTTGAGGCTAGAATCTACTTATGTTCAAAGGGTTGGTACATTTAGGAGTTAACCCCTAAACATTCAAGCGTTCATAAACTGAATCATAAACAGGTTCAAAGCCTTGTAACTTTCTCATACATTCTCGGATGACTTTCATCCAAGTCATTTTAGCAAGCCCATTAGGTTCTCTTCCAATAAAAGTAAATCCCTTGTGATGTGGAGATGTTGATCATATTAGAGAGGCCTCCAAATACAAGTATGTTAAATTTGTTGGGTAGATTTTATGCTTACAATGAACCTATCATGTACACCTAATGTACATTTGAGCCGTGCTAATATCTATGTTTATGGGTGACACCTACTTCTGTTCAAAGGGTTGGTATTTTAGGGATTATTCAATGCAATTGAGAGTTTTCAACGACAATAAATTTGAATGTTTTTACAAATGTAGGCCCCACAAAAAAACCAGTTGAAAATAAAGAGATGGATGAGAAATCGTAATCCATCTATGCACCTTTAAAACTTAAAATCATTAAAATCATTCAATTGCAATTGTTAATTAGTGTATGAACCTATACAATCTAACTTTTTAATTTGTATTTATTTGTGAAAATTATTTGAAAGTCATATTCAAACAAATAAGACTGTATTGCAATAATTTGGCATATAATACATTATTTACAAATATGATAGTATATTTTAAAAATTAGATTAATTCAAAAAAAGTAAAATATTTTGATATAAATTGGATTTTTTTAGGAAATTTGATTTTTTTATAATTTAGATTATCAGGAAACTTATTGGATTATTTTTACACAAATTGGATTATTGAGACATAAATTATATTATTTTATGGAATTGAATAATTTTGACACGAATTATATTTTTTTGAAAAATTCTAAATTATTGACATAAGTTAGAATATTTTGACACAACTCGGATTATTATGATATAAATTAAATTCTTTCAACACAAATTAGATTATTGGAATATAGATTGAACTAGAGAGAATTAGACCAGAGCTAGCTGAGCTACAACCAATATGATTTATTTTTATTTTTTACATTTTTTAATTTTTTTTAATTTTTTGTAAGCCAGTATGATTTCACTTTGCACCATGAGTTCCAGTACTGTAGCATTGAGCCAAAGAATACTATTTTTATAAAGAGTATAAGACTGACCCGATTTGGGCATGGGAGGGAGGGGGCAAGTACCGCTCTTCTTTGAACATGCCGATTCGTGAAACAATTTTTTGTCTGCTGGATAGAAGATTGTAGGAGACTTCACTCAACGATGGGGAGACGTACTATTGAGTGAAGTAGTGTAATTTTTGACTTGGGCATGGGGGACCACAGTAGAAAAATGTTTTCTTCATTTCATCTCAGTCTCCCTATATAGCCTCTGGTTGAAATCAATCTCAACCAAAAAGCACCTCAAATCTCAACTAAACGGCCCTATTCGCCCCTTCCACCACACACCCCTCCCCCTCCTATGATTGATGGTTTTTAACATCTAAACATCCTTACTCCTCAGTCTCAAGATTTGGAAATTTTGGAAAATGTCTTATAAAATGCAACTAAGAGGGCTATTTTGAACTTGATGTATGAATAAAAGTTGTACACCGTGAATTTTAGATTCTATTCATACGGTTAGATTTATGATTTTGCACCAATGGCCCTTTGTCCAGTGGGCACTGGCTCATTGTCAAAACTAATAGACAATTTATTCACGCCGGCCTTGAACGAGGTCCGGAGTTTCTATATATATATATATTAGATATATGATTGCTATCACCAACAGTTTGTAGAAAATTTGAAACTTAAAATTCAAAATTCTTTTGTAATTTGATTATAAATAAGATCTTGACAATTCGTGGATGAAATTTCTTGTGATGGGTTGAAATGTAACTCTCTAAGTAATTAGTATAAAAAATGCCATACCCTATGATGATTGTGTTTATGTGCATTTGAGAATTCAAAATTTGAATGTTAGATATTGGCGACAAAAAATCAAATCACATGTTACAAATTATTTTTTAAAACGTGAAATAAACATGAATTTAGAAATAATGAATATACAATCGGACATGATCTAGTACAAAGATGAATTTGATACTATGGGTTTTTTTTCTAAGGAAATGTCTACTGGCATAAAATTATTGGGTAGAACCTTTAAGAAAATCTTTGTAGTACAAAAAATAATACATGTTAACCCCTAAATGACAAGTAGTAAGGGCAAAACCTAGATGTGTTATAAATGTTACTTTTGCAACTTTGATGAAGTTTGGTTCAAAAGAATGAAATGAAAAGCATGAAGTTAAGTAATTATTCATAAGATCAAACTTTCAAAATATGTTTTAGATACTCATTTAATGAATTTAGAAGCATTTATCATTGAATATTCACCAAAATTACACATTTTATTTTAAAATCTCAAATTTGGTATGATGGTTCAAACTAAACATCCTCTTCTAAAATGGTCAATGGAATTTTTTTCAAAGGAAGAACATCATTTATTTCTAGGAACAGTAAGTTTTATGACACTAGGATGATAATGATGTGTTTGTCTTTGAAAATTTCTCCTCACTACAGTTCAACTCGGATTGACATAATTTAGATTGGGTTAGAAAGCAAACTTGATTTCCCATTTGAAAATATTTTATATGTTTTACTTAATTTTTTCATCTTCAACAACCCTTAAAAAAAGGGCAGCGACCATAAAATGATCGTTTGGTCACTTAAAGGTTAAACTGTAGGATGAATGGAGGTCAGTGTTATTCATACCTCCAAAAAAATCCTCAAAACGGAAAGAGTACAAATTCGTGATTTCACGAGTTTTAAACCTACAAGATGAGAAATATTGAACTGTAGAGTTCATTTTCAATCATCAAAATTCATAGAAAATAATAATTTAATTTGCATATGAATTGGAATTTTAACGCATATCGAAATATCATATAAGTCATTAATTAAAAGCATTCTTATTTTATTTTAAGCCATGCTTCAAATTGTAAATTATTGATTGTTAATAGTATGCAGCATCACAAAGCTCTAGTTTTTAAATCAAGATTCAAATTGAATTATATTCAACACCTCTAACAGTTTATTTCCTTAGAATTATAAGAATTTTCAGGCACTTCAAGGAGGAACAAATTCCACATTTCAAGTGAGCTTTTGAGAAAAAATAAAATATAGGAGAAGTTATCATGAAGTATAAAGGGTTCTCAAGCCCTCAACTTTATGGCAACTTCTCTTTAATCAAACAACTTTGTTCATGTTTCAACCTCACTTCAACCTAGCCAATCAAATTTGTTCATATTCAAAGTATGCACCACTTCACGGCCGGGTATGAAACAAATTGTAATTATACCAATTTTTCTCTCCTCTAACCTATTTTTGTAATGAAGTATTTTACTAAAAACAAGTTTTCAGGGACTTTGTGGTCCAACTAAGTTCTACATTTTAAGTGAGCTTTAAAGAAAAAATAGTGGTTAAGAAATTGTTATGCAGCATGAACATTTCTCAAGTACAAGACTTGATGACAAGTTCTCCCTAACCAACCAAACTTGTTCATATTTCACCTTATGCAGATCCATGAAAGTGTGCACAACTTCATGACTAGATATTTAACCCGTAAACGTTCCATGAGGATAGCAAATACGTGGCCGTATAATTGGTATTTGCTACCAACAAGAAGTTCTAAATTGGGATCTCAATAGCTCACTAAAACCGCATTGATGTAAATTTCAACTTTTGTGTTGAACAAACCTATAAAAGGTCTGGATCCATTCCAGATACTAGAAAAATACACCGTATTCTACTGGCCGCAAAGGCACTTTTAGACGTTTAGAGGTTAACCCCTAAACGTTCCATGGGGATAGTATATGCGTTGGTGTGTAATTGGGATTTGCTACTGACAAGAAACTCTAAATGAAGATCTCATTAGTTCACTAGAACCACATTGATCTAAATTTCAACTTCTCTTTTGAACTCAAATTCATTGAAAGTGTGGATTCATTCCAAATACAACCAAAATACAACGTATTCTACTGGCTGCAAAGGCACGTTTTCCCCTTCCTCTTACCTAGTAATTCCATAAGCAAGTTCTCAAACCCACGGAAGTTCCCTCTAATAATATTTCTCGTTTGCCTTCATGCCCAAGGCAGCATCCCCTATAACCGCGACCTTCCAGAACGCCAAAGTCACCGCGCCCCGGCACCTTCTGGAGCACCTCGTGGCGATGCAACAGTCCAGCAATCCGTCAGGCTGCAACCCAATCTCGCTCTTCCCCGTACAAACACACACCAAACGTCCTTTTCTCCATTCCCAATAAGCTGCTGCCAACTGATCCCACCGCTTTTCCGGGAAACTTCCAGAATTCCGCTACAAAACATCCTCATCTATTCTCAAAACTCCCAAGTCCCGTTCAAATCTGCTCGCTCCACACCCAAAGTCGGCTCCTTTCTGAGTGATTTTGTGTCGAAATGGCTCCGGCGTTTCTGCTAGTACTCCTGCTCCTGGCGCCCGGAGGAGCGCTCGCATCCTGCGACGGGTACGAGAGGAAGGAGCAGACGCGGGCGTTTCTGTCGCCGAAACTGGTGTCCCGGCCCGGGGACGTGAACGAGAAGTACTTCGAAGTGGAGGCGCCGACGGGGCACTTCGTGACCGTGGACTTTAACGCCGAGCTCGTGTACGAGAATGGCGAGCCGGTGCCGCTCACGGACGTGTACCTTCACCACTGGGTCATGATCGAGTACCTCGGCGATGTGCAGGAAGTGAAGAACATGGGTCACGTGCACAATTACGTGGATCGGCCGAAGTTTAGGCAGGCGTGGGCGAAGGGCGGGGAGACTCGGCACCTGAACTCCACCATGCCCAGTCCGTATGGGATGGTGAGCGGTGGCGATGGGGTTAAGACGCGCTGGGTGTTGAATGTGCACGGGATTGATACGCGCGGTGCTCTTCATCGCATGGCTTGCACCGAATGCCGGTAACTAGTCGCATCATCTTTTCTCTTCGAATCAAGTGTGTGATTGTGGCACTGTTGCTTAGTGTGTGGCGCTTTCTGATGATCAGGCATAATCTTCTTATGCCCCTTTTTCCTTCTAAATCTAAGATAATCAAAGCTCCAGGGGGATGGCCTAATATGAGTACCCCTCCAAAAATAGTGTGATTTTCGAGAAATATCTTTTTCAGGTACGAAAAAAACATTGAAAAATTACAGAAATTAGAGGGGTTATAAACACCATGGTTGCATCTATATACATGGTGTTAAAGATATAATTTCTAGTACACATAAAATGAGTTAGACATAAGTCACACTGTGTGAGACACGTGAAAGTGGTACCCATATCAAGCCATTCCCCTCCAGTCATCACCACAAGTGCTCCGAATGGTGTTTGTTGATAGGGTTTGTACTTTTTCTTCATCGTTTTTGTAATTTCAACATAATACAGTATTTCGGGACACGTGTATTATCGGGAACCTCACCTCGGCAAATGTTCCCCCTGGCGACATTCTACAGGGGATAATACATATTCTAGCCCAGTTTTGGGTTCAAATTGGAGTGTTGACCTCGTTTAGTGATGAAGAAACGGTCATTTATCAAGCGTTCTGCAATTCTGCGGATTTTATTGTTGTTTGTTGACAGTCATTGGGATTGTTTAATGGAGTTTGGGATTCGGTGGTTGTGATGTTTGCTTGGTGTGTGATTGAGAAAGGTGCCATGGGTTTGATGTGAAGATTATTTGTGTTGCTGTAGCAAGTGTGCTAGTGGAGTATGAAATTGCATAGACTAAGGGGCTTAAAAAAGGGCTTAAAAGAGGGTTGAAAGGGGATTAAAACATGAGCTAAATTGCGTGATTCGCCCATTGTAGTACTGTGGTAGTGGAGCTTACAATAGTTATGCTTAAAATCTAAAATAACTTGAGGCTTTCAAATAATGTGGGTCCTTGTTCGTTTATTTAATGTCGGTAGGCTTGCCAAGAGTACACATTTACTTAAATATGTAAAATAGTGCAGATTTTTAAAGTGAATGTTCATGAGATATTTTTGTATTGAGCGTTTGGCTGTCGGTGCTGCAGGTGTGATCTGTTCACTGGTGGAAACCGCACCGACGTTCCAGAGAATTACGCAGGAGGTTTGAGGTGTTGCAGAGACAATGCTCGGTGCAAGTTGAGGGACGATGTTAACGGTGATGATAAGTCACTGGAAATGATCTATCGTTTGAAGGTAATCAATTCAAGACCTTTCCATCCATTCATTGGATTGACAACATTCTTAATGTCGTCATATTCATTTAGTTGTAATGCAAATGGTGTCAATTAAACCCCTAAAAGCTCAAGGATTCAAAATGAGAAATCCAATCAATCATGCAGTGAAAATTACAAGTAAATGCGATATCCTTGGAATCAGTAACAAACATTGCATGTGTCTTGGAATCAGTAACAAACATTGCATGTGTCGGATCAAAAGAGGCCAAAGTCCAAAGGTTGTCGCCCTTCAAAATGCCTACATGGCAACACTTTTTGACCAAGGTTGACGGACTCTCGAAGGAAGTTTGGGTCGAACGGGAATAGAAACCCAAACTATGGTCAAGAGGCCGTCAATTCTTTTTCACAAAAGATCAAAACTATATTTTATTGCCTATTTTCAGCCTATTTCTTTGGACTCTCAACAAAGTTTGGCCACTCCATTCCACGGCCTCTCGACTTCGATGGCCATAGTGTGAAGCAACCCTTAGTATTATTAGCATTAACTTGAGGAAACTTGACATAAGTTTTTAATATATTTATCAAATGCCATGTTTTTAATAGGGGGTGTCACACATCCTCTGCTCCATTCTCAATCTTCAGAGAATGAGGATGTGGCACGCTCTCCTTGAATGGTGGAGGTCCCATTCTTTGAAGATTGAGAAATTTCATTCTTCTCCTCCAAGGGTGAAGAATGGGCGTGAAGAATGGAGAATGGAGAATGGCCCATGCTCGGAGGATGAGTGACCAACTAACAACCTCTATTCTCCATTCTCAATCTCCACAAACCACAAAAGGGGTGTCACACTTTCTTCATGGAGAAGGTGTCCTATTGGTTCCTCTTTTCTCTCATTCCTCATAGAAGTTCCATTCTCATAAGATGTGTGACAACTCCTAATGATTGTTCTTGCTACTCACATTCTAATTCAGATTTTATTTTTATTTTTTGGGCTCCTGCAGTACACGTGGACGTTTGTAGACTACGACAAGTGCGTGGTGCCATTGACTCAAATGGGGTTGGACGTGACGTCCACCGAAGAGCATCCGCGGGGAGTGGTGGAGTACGACGTGGAAGGGCATTGCAATGCAGAGGACTTCCACAAGCCAGAGTGTGTGGATGTGCGCGAATCTGTGGTGGAGTCCCGGTTGGGGGGTGACATGGTGTACGCCGTGTCGCACCTTCACGCCTACAGCTTGGACTCCACTCTCTACGGCGAAGACGGCCGCGTGCTTTGCCACTCTCCTCCCATTTACGGCCACGGCACCGCAGCCGGCGACGAGAACGGCTACGTGGTCGGAATCCGTCACTGCAACCCCGTCTTTGGCTCCAATGGCGCGGGCAAGATCAAGAAGGGCGAGAAGCTCAGGTAAGCCCTTTTCTCTCACTATAAGAAACCCATGTTTTGCATGACGCATTTTAGGTATAAGAAACCCATATTTTGGATGATACATTTTAGGTTGAACCCCTAAAGGACCATAAGGCCACCAGGTGGCTGTTGTCTTTTTCAATAGTTTTGAGTAGGTTTTATGCAGATTTTTTTTGTTGATTTAAAAAAATTAAATTATTCAACATATGTAATATTCTTCACTAATTCCAGTGATATAAAATTTGGTCCCATTCAAATTATAATTTTCACAATATGATTGTCTAAACTTGTCATTTTAAAACCATGAATCCTAGGTCCTTTAGGGGTTAAGAAACACATGTTTTGCATGACGCATTTTAGGTGACAATCAAGATGTTTTCATGTTAAGAATAACATCAAATGTAACGTTATAAGGTCTTCTATTAGCACTCATTATTTCACACCTTCCATTATCTCCTAAACGACAAAAGATTCAAGGTTTTCAAATGACAAATTCAATCCGTCATATTGTGATACATTAATGTTTCAAATTTTACTACACTGGAATCAATGAAGAGTATTGCATGTGTTGGTAAATAAATTAACTGAATTTGAACAAAAGGAAGTCCACTTAGAGACAACTTCCATGGGTTTGAGAAGTTGCCTATGGAAGTAGGCAAGAGGAGGGGAGAAGTGGTATTACATTTTGTCTCATACTGTGCCATGAAGTGGTGCACACTTCCATGGGCTTGCATAACTGATGTTTTGATTTGTTACTAGGATGAAACATGAACAAATTTGATTGGTTAGGGACAAGTTGCCATGAAGTAGAGGGTTTGAAAATCCTTTATACTTCATGACAACTTCTCCACTTTTTTCTCAAAAGCTCACTTGAAATGTGGGACTTGGTCACCGAATTTCCTAAAAAGTTGTCTTTTAGTGAGAAATTTCACCCATGGAAGTTGGGCCTTGCAACCCTGAACCCTAAAAAAAACATGAGGCCCAATTTGGGCTTCTTGGTCTATTCGGGGATATGTTGTGTGTGCATGTGATTGGATCCCTTTCACATATCTAGTTTTGAAACATTGGTAACTATAGGTGTGACATAAAAGAGTTAAGAATAACATTTGTAATCTAGTAATCCTACTACAGTTGTGTATACCTTTAGTCTCAAGGTATGTTTGCACTTGGTTTTAGGAATGATGTCAGCAAATTGAATCTAGTCCAAATCATTTCGAAGACCCTCACTAGCACCTCAAGTGAGGACATACCTTTAGTTTAGCTTAGGATCTAGTTATTTAAACTCTTGTTTACTATCATCCAATTAACTTCAATTCATGGTGCAGGTACGTAGTGAAGTATACCAAGGTGGATGGCCCTCACACGGGCGTGATGGGCGTTTTGTTCATCAAAGTTGCTGAGGAGCCTGAGATCATCACCACCCCTGTGGCTGCACTTCTCGGCAACCGGAAGATTTTGAACTGAGTTTTGGTTCTTTTTCCACCGGATGGTTATGTGAATGGCTTACATGGTTTGTATGTACAGTTGTCCCTCTCTATTACGACATGTTTGGGAAGTCCCAACTTCAAGGTGGCATGCATGGATTAGTCACATTCCAAATGACTATTACCTGCAACAATAATAGCTGTCATATTGTAGAGTGTTATATTATGGAGGGGGTAGACTGTAGAATGGAGTGGCGTGTTTTTTGATACTTAGGAGTAATACTAGTATCTCTTGCAGTACTTGTAGATCTACGGTAGATTGTGAGTTGGAGCTAACTGCGAAACTCCTGGATTGCTTTGGGCAGATCATTCTGTACACTAGAATCTGCTTGTAGGAAGCGTTTGCAGTGGATGTTAATGTCATTCATGTTCATGCTCGATTTCTGTATATGAAATGGTTAAGAATCTTATATCTAGTTTCCTCATGTTTCCGCACTTCTGTAATCGAGAAGTGTTTATGCACAGTCTGTTGTTTAATCTTGGTTGATGCTGAATTGTTGGATAGTCTGATAATGGAAATGAATATGATTGTATGAATGTAGTATCAAATTTGTATCTCTTCACGTTGGCCTTGTGAAATGTGAAAATGTGGGAGTTAGAAGGTTGAGTTGAAAATTTAGGTGCTTTTTGGTGGAAAATGGTTTGAACTGAGGGCTGCACATGAAGAGTAATTTTTGTTGCTGAGAAAAATCGAAATGTGCCTTCTACTCTTGAAAAAGTTACATTGTTAGATTCAATGGTGTCCCCCCTATGTTCAACTCTACCCAATTCGAACCTAATCCAATCCCCTATGCAGTGCTTGGTTGATAAATCTAGTAGATCAATTGGACCCAGTCCTCAGCACAATTACTCCCTCAGTAATAGAGTTAACCAAAAAAGACTGTCTCCAAGTGGAAAGAAACCTTAACCTCACCTTCGACTCTTTTAGTTCAAAAAGACTACAAAACTACTCTATAGTGAGTTGGAGGATAATTAAAAGCAAGACCTTGCATCACTACGGGGTGTGAAACTTGTGACCTCCCCAATGCTAGAGGAATTTTTTCAGACGCTCCCCCAAGTCAAGAGACCCGACAATGGGGACTATTCGTAAACAATGATTCTCAGAAAATATAATTATAAAAAAGAAACTCCTCTTGAACTCCTCTTGAACTCCTCTTGAACTCTTTTGTTTTTGGTTAACTCAAATATTGTGAAAAATTAACTAAACGTGATTGACTGTGATTGAACACAATGTAAACGCATAAGAGTGAAAAATTGCAATGAGGAGAAAAACCATTACTATGCATTTCAATTGTTTTGAGTGTTCTCTATTATTAAGGTACATTATTTTTTTATTCTTTTAGATGATTCTAAGACACTAAAATATGTATTATTTGGATATTATACACCACTAAACAAACTACAAACCGTTGAATTTGGAGTGAGAGTGTCAATTATGACCTAGATTACCTTTAAATCATGATTGTGTCAACAAGGTATTACATTGAATTCTATTGGCTATAGTATGATCTAAAAGTATCTCATTCTTTACAAATAATAATGTGTTGATGACACTTGCATTGTAAATTAAAAAATCATCAACCTACAAGAATAGTACTTTGATTGAAATGTTTCTTTCATCTTTAAATGCCACACATTTCCAAAATACATTGAAAAAGAGAATCTTGAAAAAATAAAATAAAATATTCTGTTTTTCAAACCTTATTTTCTATATATGTAAATGGAATAGGTGTGCCAACTTTGCCCTCCAATTACAATATAAAACCCCTATAAGGTAGAAATATCATAAGTCGAGACACTCCCAAGAATCATGTTATAGACTGTCACCAAAAACATGTTGTAGACTAATTTTGAGTTGTATTTTGGGAGACTATTGTCAACTAATTGGCTTTTTGCGTTTGCTCTATTTTGGATAGAGTGGTGAGACAACATGTTATCGGTTTAAGATAAGTTTAAGGCACGAGTAGGGGTTTGACAAACTTTCTATGGAAAAACTGTACAAATCTTTCTATTGGCATAAAATGGTGGAATCACTTTCTCTTCTTCTCTAAGGAAGATAAATCCTTGATCACTGACTTCCATTTCTAAGATGCAAAACACCTTATTTTCTCGCTTTTAGCCCCGGCCCTCACAGAAAACCAGTGTGAATAAAGTGTATGTTTAATCCACCGTTGAACCTACGTTCTAATCCTATGTCCTAGGTTGGAACGTATGGATCTACTCCACGAGTAAAAAATGTAGGCACAAATCCTTGCGACAAGATTTATGTTGGGAGGTTTATGTTCACAGTGGGATTCGAACCCACGCCCTTTCGGACCAGAACCTTAATCTGGCGCCTTAGACCAACTCGGCCATATGAACTTCAAGAAACACATGTTTGTTTCAGGCCCGAACCCCTATTTATCATCAACTTACCCACACTTGATGTAATTCAAATATTGAGAATTTGCAAAGTATTGGTTTCTAATTGCTTGTCTATGGTCATAGGCACTCACTATATAAGGGGAGAGTTGCTCAAATGGTTGGATTGAGTTGAATTTTGGCCAAGTTTTTCAACCAAGTTGAGTGTTTTCAATCAAACTCAACTTAGTCAAGGGTCATATAAAGTAAAAATATTATGAACTGAGAAAACAAGGTGTTTTGCATCTTAGAAATGAGAATTTGATCAAAGACTTATTTTTCCTAAATAATGACAAAGAAATCATGAACAGAGGAAGTGATTCTATATTTTTTTGTCAAATAGAAAATATTCTACAATTTTTCAAAATGGAAGGTTTGTCAAAGAGAGTGACGCAGGGCGTAGGCCTGCACAAATTAAGCATCTGTTGGGAGATAGTGATTTTAAGTTTGCCACCAAGACCTACATAGTACATGCTACCTTGGATGCCTTTTTTCAAAAATGAACCTTGTAACTACCTAGTCTACAACTAAGTACCATTAAGAAGAATGGACATGTGCTCCCCTCCCGTCATCTCCCTCCAAGGACTTTTTAGGATATCCATAAAACAAGGTCAAAAGATCCCCCACCATCATTGGACAAACCATGGTGGCAGAGCCACCGGGCAGCATTGAGATTTGAATCTGATCACCCTAGAGAGATGCCAGAGGCTGAACCAGTGAAATAACCCCAAGAGGCTCTTGAACATTTATCAAACCTCTTACTTGTGCCCTACATTTATTTTAAACTAACAATGGACTAACCCTAAATCGATATGAGTTATTCCACCACCCTACCCAAAACAAAACAAAACAAACATGAGGAACAAATTAGTTGACACTAATCTCCCAAAAACATGTTTAGGATCAATCTACAACAAGGTTTCAGTGGCAATCTATGACACATTTCACCCTTGGCCTCATTTTCTTAAATTCCCATTTTGGGTACACATGGGGATTTTTTGGCAAACATTTCACAAATTTGGGACCGAATGCTACAAGTTAATCTAGGAATTCGCAGGAATTTAAACCATTGGAAGAGGTGTTATTTTTGAGGTGGGCCCAACATGTACAAAAATAGGGAGTAGGTTTTGTCCTATTGCATTAATGTCAAGGGGGGATTTAGAGTTGGGCACTACTCTTGCATCAACGTCAATGGGGGATTTAGAGTTGGGCGCTACTCTCGCATCAATGTCAATGGGGGATTTAGAGTTGGGAGCTACTCTTGCATGGATGTCAATGGGGGATTTAGAGTTGGGGGCTATTTTTGGACATGGTTTGTCCACTACACTAAAATGGGGTCGCAGACACTAATATAGAATTAGAATTTCCAAAAGAAGCACCTAGATCCCCATAATGAGAACACCAGAAAAATGACTGGTACGAGTATTGGGGTTGGTTCGCCCTCTCCGGTTAGAACTAACTGTACTAGTTCCCAACACCCTCTTTATTAATGCCAGCCTTCATTCTTCTTGGTATGCAAGTTCTTCCCTTTCCAAAAATATGAGAAGCATTTTGAGATTCATGGTCATAATCTTGCATGTAGTCATTGGCAAGCAGTTGCAATCTGCAAGCCGGCGTGACGAATCCAGCAATTCGTCTAACCCTCTCAGAGTAGGCCACAGAAAAAACCTTCATCACTGAAACAAAGACAGACTTCACGAGAAACTAAACGGTACTAAGTTCAGTAAGATCAGAAAACCACATGAAGTCCTCCAAAGGGAAGCTTCAAAGTAACTGCAATTTAAAGCTCCCACATTAATGGAAACCAATCAGGCAACTATTTATTTAGCTTCGACAAGTAAACCCTGCAACTCCCAAGTTGCTGATTGACTGAGTCAAGATTGAACTGAAATTGTGTCAAGGGAAAAAATGTATGTACACCAACAACATCCAATTTCTGCCAAAATATTGTGGGCATATTATAAAGGGCGGTACCTCCTTGCCAACTCGAACCAGGAATACACAAGCACGTAATATATCTCCACAGAAGCTTGCGTGATTTGTGATATTGGCAACGTTAAACCACCATCCTTGAATAAAGCCAAAAACTGTACAAATCCGTGGGCATGCGGTCAAAAACTCTCCACTCCGGCTTCGTTTCCACTGTCCTCCAAAGACTATGGCAAGAAAACGTAAAGAAACTATCCTGAGGATTTTAACTCGGCCTATGAATAAATGAGAATCTACAAGAAACTGCTGTTATAGTTACCTTGGCCAGGCAACATTCGCAGTGGTGACGCTGTCCCATTAATTGAGAAACCGCGCGCACTTAGTCGTCATCTCCTCCTCCATCAGGAACTCTAGGCTTGGGTCCTCCTGCTTGCTTGGCCATGATGATTTGATCGACTCGAAGCACAGTGCAGGCAGCATCAGTAGCCAACTTCAATGCCCAATACTTGGGAGTGAGGAGATCCCAGACCCCGGTTTCGTGATCCATGTCTACCACGGCTCCTGTTTCAATGTCTACACCCGCGCTAGTCCGACCAGCTGCGTGAGCAGCATACAGAGAGGAGATAACATCGGTAGAGTTCAAACCAGCATTCTCAGCAAGAATCCTCGGCACAACTTCAAGACTATCAGCGTACTTATCAATTGCATATTGAACCAACCCAGCCTCCTTCGCACCGTACTCCTTCAATCTCTTGGCCAACTCAATCTCTGTGGCACCAGCTCCAGGTACCAACTTACAATCGCGACACATGGCCTTATACGAGTTCACACCATCATCAACCGCTCGCTCCACATCATCCAACAAGCTGTCCGTGCTTCCTCGAATCACCAATGTCGCAACAAGGTTTCCACCTGTTTCATTTTTCACAATGGTAACCCGAGAACCGCCCAACTCTTCAGAGACAACAGAATCAGCGTAGCCTATCTCATCAGGAGTCGGCTGTTGAAGTTTGACCAAAGAAATCGCACCCGTTGTGCGACAGAAACGACGAAGCTCAAACTTCGATGCAATCTTGATCACCATAAGCTTATACCGTTCACAAAAATGCAGAGCCATCTCTCCCACAGCGCCACCGCTAACCACAACCGTAGCTCCGGACTCTGCAATCGCTTTTATGAGCTCCTCAACTTTCGCCTCCTCCGTCTTTGCGTATTGTTCCAGCTCAGTACCGCTGGAAATAAGCACAGTCCCTTTTGTTTCTGTGGCGGATGTGTCAATGCCACCTCCAAATACGGCGACCTTCGCATTGACGGCTTTCTTAATGGTCCCTACAGACTCACTCTTCAGCACCATACCCGGCACAACTTGAGTGTCATGGATCCCGCCACCGACGATCTTCACGACGCGGACGTTGTCCACATTGAAGTTCATCGGATTCTTGGGACAGACCTGGATCAGTGTTTCATTTGGTCAGGAAACAGTTCACCATTTTCGCTACTTTTCCATGGCTTGAAGAGCAATCCAGGCCAATGATCTCAAAACTGGCTAAAATTAGCTGGATTTCTACCCAAAAAAATGGGGCTGCTAAACATACAAAGAAAGAAAATGATTTTTTTTTTGAAATGTAGCGAGAATGCTCATCATGATATAAATATGTAGCAACTTCATGAGGTGATATCCGCAGATATCATCATGGGATCACCTTAATATATCAAGGGTATTGCCGGATATTATAGAGGTATCATGAGAATTGTATGCACTGGGTAGCAAAAGTAGATACCATTTATATGGGAGGTCGCATAATGTTCTAAATGTCATAAAGTGGTTCTGAGATCACTGATCCAGGCTCCTTGATGTTCTTTTCATATTAAAATATAGGTAACATCAGGGTAATAGAGTTATCCTTAAAGTCGCCCTGTGTTTGAATAAGATATCATGAATTTTGCTTTAATCAAGAAAGACGGCTAAACTAGTTTTCCATGAGTTTGAAGACCACCAAGCTCTTACACACCTAAATAATGAGAGACCACTAAGCTCTTCCCTATCTTTTAACTATTTGGGGTGAACAAATAAGAGTACATTAATGCAAAATGTACACAAGGTGATTTTAAGGATAACTCTAATATACATGTGCTACCAGTCTCCTTAATGTTCTTTTCATATTAAAATACAGGTAATATCAGGGTAATACACATGTGCTACCTAGGTAATACCTTGGTGATACATAGGTTTAAAGAGGCTGCACATCGTAGAAAATCTGGCTATTATTCCTTCTTCTGCTTTCAAAAATCCTTTGAATCAATTAGACGGTCCAAATTTTATGCAATTGGCAACCAAAAAAAAATCACTGACCTGGATGCAGGCTTCCGCAATCAAAGGGCAGAGAATGCTTTCTTGGCCGTATTGCTTGCTCGCAACGGCAGACTTCATCCGATGCACGACTTGCTCGGGGTCCCGGACGTCCATGGAATCCGAGCCAGGGACGACAAGCTCCAACCCTAAAATTTCCAATGCTTTCACGCTGGCTTTGGCGTACCCGGAGACGATTTCGCTGGGATGCAAGCCCGTGCGAATGAGCTGCTCGGCGCCGCCAAGAAGCTCCCCGGCGAACGACACGACGAGATTGGCGGCATCGCCGATCTCCGTTTGCTGCGACTTCGCCGCCATGACCAAAACTTTCGCTGCCGGATGCTGCACCTCGAGCTCCTGCAGAATGGTCCCCGCGTCGCTGGTGACGAACAGCTTGTCCAAGTGGTTGATCACCATCTTGTTCATGCCATTGGGACCTAACGAGGACGAGGCGATCTTGGACACTTGCTGACATGCCTCGATGTTCTTCAACACGGCTTCCTCCAACCCCGAGATCAGCTTGTGCCCTTCCTTCAGCATCCCCTGCATGCCATAGTTGCTTGGTAAATGGAATCCCGACATCGCAAAGGGAAAATGAAGAGAGAAAGGTGATTGTTTAATGGTGAGAATACAACAATGAAGAACAGAAGTGCAAAGGGCTTTGCTGTGAGCGAGCTTGCTGATAGTTTTGAAACGAAGCAGTTGAATCGCGAAAAACCCTAAACCCTAAAAACCGTTAACGAGTCGCTGCTACTCCATCCGTCCATGCGTCCATCCATTCTTTAGTTCATCCATTCATTCGTCCAATGTCACAATGGACAGAGAGTCGGATTGTCAGTGTAATTGGGTTGAGTTGGGTCAAAACTGGCTAAAATTAGCTGGATTTCTACCCCCCAAAATGGGGCTGCTAAACATACAAATTTTTATTTATTTTTATAAATATAGCGAGAATGTTCATCATGTTATAAATATGTAGCAACTTCATGAGGTGATATCCGCAAATATCATCATGGTATCACCTTAGTATATCAAGGGTATTGCCGGATATTATAGAGGTATCATGAGTAGTATATTCACAAGGTAGCAAAAATAGATACCATTTATGTGGGAGGTAGCATAGTGTGCTAAATGTCATAAAGTGGTTCTGAGATCATGGGTTGAATTGAGTTTTGGTTGAGTTTTTTAACGAGGTTGAGTGTTTTAAACAAAATTCAATGTTTGGTTGAATTGGAATTGATTTGAGTTCAATGGTGGAGAGTGTCATTGAATAAAATGGTTCAAATTTTCAATTGGAGGAGGGTGGATAACAATTGAGAATTTTTTCAAGGGGGGATCACGGTTGAGACTTTTTGTCTACGGTTGAAATTACTCTTCCTATACGACTCTCTATTGAAACTATTTTAAACTTAAAACCACCTAAACTTTTCAATTCGACCTCCTCGTTGTATAGCGTCTTCAGAGCTAAAATATGGATTACTTGTCTACAACGTAACCCAATGCATATACTTGTATTTTTATTTTTATTTTTATTTTTAATTAATTATTTATTTAAAAAAAATTGTGTGTATGAGTCACTTATTGAATACATGTGTGTTGAAAGGAACAAAAATATGTATTGTTTGACAGATCATAGTGTGGCACTTGGAGTTGACAGAGTATTCTATGACTTTAAGGAGTGAAGTAATGTTATTTGGGAGAAGAGGGTAACTACACATATGAGCAATTTGCCTTCATTTTAAACAATGACTTAAAAGTAGATAGTATTCCCTCTCCGGTGGCGGAAGCCATGATCATGAGATTGTTGAATTACGTTGATTTTAGGACCTCTTCAGAGATTAGAATATTACTTGAAGACCATTAGTTGAAGAGCGAGACAGGAAAGAAGTAGAAACTCAGTCTTTTGAGGTGATTCTTGAGACTCAAAAGAAAGAGCAGTAGTACAAATCGGGAAAGTAGTCAAAAGAGAACCCTTTGATGTAATAGGATACGGTAGTGTAAATATTATAGTGTGTGCCTTCATTTTTATATGAAATGAAGCATTTTGTTTTGATTTTCTATTACATAGTAATAAAACAATATTGCGCATTAATTTATGTTAATTTTTTTAATACATGGCAAGTTTGATATGAATATATATGTTGCTATTTAAAAAATGAAAATATATGAAATTTCAAGGGATAAAATTTTAGAAAAGTGCGAAAATTTCACCATTGTGGGCATCAGAAAATGCACTTGGCTAAAAGCAAAAATTGCTAATTCAGTGTTAAAAGCCCTTAGACTGGATTTGGAAAAATTGAGCAATCCTATTGATTGAAATTTAGAGCAGGGGAGAGCAGTTTTGTTCCAATAGCCCTTTGTTTGGTGGGCACTGGGTCATTGACATTACAAACAACACTTTATTCACGCCGACTTTGAAAGAGGACCATAGAGTTTCTACCTATCTATCTTGAAATTTAGAGAGTTTGGGCCGAAGTACAAACCAGGCTTTAAATTATTTTTAAATCTCAAATGAAATTTTGAAAGATTAAAAATTACTTAATATCTCAAGTGTTTAAAAATATTACTCTATACTCTAATGATGTTCACTAGTAAACTTAGGAAGTTTTATTCCAATAAACTATTTTTTTATGTGCCAATCTAAGACGCTTACGCTCCCAATGATGGGAACGTGAGAACGTACGTAAGAGTGTGTGCGCTGGAGTTTGTAAAAACTTGCGGCTGTCATCTTTCGCTCAGGATTCCAATGACGGGGCGGAGTTGCAGATTCGGACAAGGAGGCATTTGTAAGTATCTGCAAAATTAGAAGGTTTTCAAAATTATGGATACGGAGGTGAGCTCTAACCCCTAATCATTGCATTTGAACGATGAACACTTGAATGCTCGGGGTGCATTCTACACTATGTTTAAGAATCACGTGCGTTTATGACCCCCTATGAAAACCCCCTTGTATACGAAGAATTATATATCTAAAACTTTTGTGTACAGATCTATTCCATTCTAAATATATGTTCAATGTATGTATACGTAATACGACAATGTTCAAATTAATATCCCTCCTATGCACTCACATATACTCGTACATGTTTGGTACAATGCACCCCCCAAGCTTGAATGATGTGCTTAATTGCATTGAATCTAGCTACGGTAAGAGGATACTTTTCTGTTACTTGAAGCATTTTCTCAACATTATCATGTTGAATGAACACTTTCTAGTAAGCTCTATGGAGAAGTATACATTTCTCGGCCATTTGGCTCAGATCAAGTGTAGTATCTGTTCTTATCAGTTTTTATATCTGATACAGGGTTCATTGATCCCCATGATATTAATCTCATTCTTCTCGGGTGCGTGCGGGTCCGTCCGGCAGCTTGCTGACCGGGCCTGCATGTGTCGCCTTGGTCTAGCTTGCACTTCCTCCTTGGCCAGCGCAGCCCTCTCTCTTCATCCCAGGGATCTAATCGAAAAACTAAACAGGGAGACCGGGAGGCTATTACCCCCGGGAGTAGCCTGAAAGGTGATGTACGAATACCCTCCCCCTTGACCTACTTGTTTAGAAAGTTTGGAGTTTGGGGAGGGGGGGGGGTAAATCTACATTGGCCTCCAGGCTACCCATGGGGGTAATGGCCTCTCATTCTTCCTGTGATATATAGCTCATTGATAAATCCATCAATCAGATACATGGTTCTTTGATTGTAGGCGTAATCGATCCTAATGAGCGGTGACACCATAATAAACATGCAATCTGTCAATGATTAGGCATCATATGGTTCAAATGGATGTAATTATGAATGGCTTGTGGAGTGATAGCTTGAAGTGAATCTCAATGACTACACTAAATAGGTAGATTAGTGTTAGATACATTAATTTACATAAACATGTTGTAAGTTTTTACTGTTGACCAATTTTTTTACCCTTTATATTGGTCAAGATGGGGATCTTTCAATAGTATTGGAATCAACGCCTTTGGTAAAATAAAAAAATCGAGAGTAAAAATCTACAATATTTTCAAATCTTATAATTATCTAACACTAATCTACCTATTTAGTGTAGTGCTAGTTGAACATTCTTTGGGCAGACATTTGCATCAGTCTCTCTAATCCTTATTAAGGTAATTTCATGTGGGTACGTGTTTCGTAATGATCTATTTGTTTGTTGTTGTTTCAAACAACTTCAAATGATTCTTCACTAAAACTGGTGATGAGTTTATGTCGGTGTCATTGATTGTCTTAGATGAGCTTCTGATCATATGGATCTTGACGGGTCTGTTTAAAAATGAACGACTTAAGATAAGCTGCTCATGCTACATATTACAAAACGAACTAGCCGATACTGAAAATAGCAACATTTGTGGTTTTGAACACTATTTTCAAGCCCACAACAATGTTTTTGTGCACAAATGTTACTTTGTTGTTTCCCATATGTTCCCAACGTTGTTCTAATGGAATTGATTTACCCCATGATAAGTGTAGTTAAAAGCAATAAAGAGTTCACAGTCAATATAACCAAGAGGTTGAGTACATCCTCCATAACCTCGTCCATAACATTCAGTAGCCTTCATGCTCTCTGCCTTTCCTCCATGCATCATCTTGGGACTCTTCCTGTCCATTTAGGTACTTATTTGGTCTTCTCTTGCGTGGAATATGCTACATCACCTACTATAGGGCAATGCAAAATCCAACAAGCTATTGAAATTTTATGTCATAATCTCGGGGAGGTCACTTCTAAATATTACGTAACCACGTGCAAACAAAGATAGGGTCCCAAAAATTCTTTGAAGATATTTTTATAAATGATTTACATTAATAATTATAGGATGCTCACAATTCATTACAAGAATAAAAACAAAAATATTCTTGAAGTATTACAAATTATACTAAGAATTAGTTTTAATTTTTAGGGTACTTTTAATTACCGTTTGTTCACACCTGATACTCAAAAGATACAAAGAGTGACCTCCCCGAGGTCATAATGTGGTTTCTACACCCATGAACAGTAGTGTTTTCTATGGTGTGTAGTACACTACTGCATAGATACTTTATATTGATAAACAAAATGCGAGACAAAATGTGTACTTATTGTAACATGTAATTTCTAAAATCAAATATCATTAGTTAAATTATATCAAAAAATAATGTATCTTTTCCAATGTAACAAAAATCCAAAATTAGAAATGCATTGAGAATATGAATTTCTAAATTATACGAGATGATCTTATGTTTCCAAAACCCTACAAAACATTGCATAATGCATGTACAAAAATGTTGCTCTCTCTAAGCAACTCTCCTATTCTAAACATTTGCTAATGTTCACCAGTGTTTTTCTCAATTTCAGGGTACCTTGCAACGTCTATGATAATGCATAACCAAACCCTCCTCCCCACCTTCCAAAAAATAAATCTAGTATTGCAATGGCGCATTAGGTAGCGGCGGGATCAACCCAGCGTGAGCACTTGAGCTATTGCTTCCATAAATGGGAATGATGTTGTCATTTCCAAACTCGATCTTGCACAACGGACATGCCTTCTCTTGGTTCTGGATTGATGAACTGTAAAAGCATGACCAACAGAACAACTGACCACATGAGACCACCACTAAATCTCTCGGGCAATCCTTGCAGATGTTGCAAATGAACACATCTGGTTCGCCACAAACAATCGGAGTAGAATTGCCCCCTTCTAGGCCAGTTGGAGTTGCAGGCACATGAGATTCGGAAACTTGCGTCGTTGATTCTGCACGTGGACGACCTGCGCGATTCCAAAGTTGGTAGAAATGGTAGCACCAAGCCTCAATAAAATCAATGTATTGTTGAGGCTCAGGTATTTGTGGATTCCGAGCTGCGTAATATGCCAACCAAACATCTCAGAAATTGCCAATCAAACCAGGCTGATAAACGAGTTCTAAGAGATCAACTAGGTCGAAAACATTCACGTCAGGTCTAAACTCTAACATGGGTGGGTCAAAAGATTCAAAAGCTTCATTTGTCCAGGTGCCAAAGGAAGGCAAATGTAATTCACGAATGGCTTGAAACTCTGCTTGCGCTCTTGATCTAAGAAACTCCAAGTGTTGGTCATAAGCCCTTCGGAAACTTGGCCTCTGAATGCTATAATCTTGAGAGTCACCTGCTGCCTGCGATGGCGCATTGGAACTAGGAGCTCCAAAACTACTTCCATTTACGCATTCATAACTGGGAATGATGTTGTTGTTTCTTAACATGATCTTGCACATTAGGCATGGCTTCACTTGGTGTTTTCTTTTCCATTTGTATAAACACGACCAACAAAACAAGTGACCGCAAGAGGTCACCACTGAATCTCTTGGGGGTTCTATGCAAATGATGCACGTGAACTCATCTTGCTCGCAATGAACAATGTCGGTGCCCATGGACGACAAACTGATTGCCTCTATAGCTAGGGACTTTGGAGCAGTAGTGAGCACTCCGGTCCTTTTCAAGCCAACGTGAATATAGTATATGTTCAACCCACCCTTGTTTCAATATCCACAAGACATACGACTAGTGATACAGGACTATTTTTGTAATGCAACTTAAAATGATTGCTTGAAGCTCATGCGCATCTTCATATTTATTGCCTAAGAAATGAAGCCTCCATAAAAGGATGCTCACTATCTTGGTCATCAAGCATACTTACACTTGACAATCTCGGTGGAGAGATGCTCACTATCTTGATCATCAAGCATAATGACATTTGACAATCAAACAACCTCGGTAGAAGGATGGTCACAATCTAGGTGATCAAGCATACTACGGTAGTAGAGTCTTGTTTCAATTATGACTCTTCATAGAATTTACGAGCCGAGAAGTTTTTGAAAGTATGTCTTGGGCATATTAAGAATATAAACACAAACCCACATAAAGAATGAACTTGTACAAATGAATGCACAGAGGCCAAAAGATTTTGATTTTAATATACTTTCAATGATGTATATGTTTGTGTGTTGTTTCAAGCGTTGCAGGCGTTACACCATCCGGCCTGGACATTATGAACAGCTGATTGAAGCCATTTGAAATTGTTGTGCCGTGCGCATGGATTGCTGGCTGGAAGATTCTTCACAGTCTAGCTTCAGTCACTGTCTATTAAATTTAACCACTAATTAAACTCCCCAGGACTAACACATGCATGTCACTTCAACGTACATAAGGCTTTACGTTTGCTAGCTGTGTACCTCGTTGTATCACTAGTAGCAGACCTGTCATTTTTCATTCCCCACTTTGTGAAAACAATGAATAGTGGCTGAATATTATATTAATGTTTTTGTCTTCTTGTGACCAAAACTACCCACCAGCACTGACACAACCCATGTGTTTGGCGCGGTTTCATTCCTTTCTCATTTTTGGTAAGTGAAAAACGATACATTTCCTACCAGTATATCCTCATTGCAATATGTATCTACATCCTTTGTTTAAAGATTCTAGAAGATTTACAGAAACGGTATCTTAATCAAGCGATGCAACGTAACGATGTGTTATTAGTTTGATCGATATGTATAAGTGATGATCGATTGGGTAGATCTGAGAATGCCTTCAATTGCTGCAGAGAATTGTGTTAGGCGGGGAATCAAGGCATATCTCATTGTTTTCCTGCGTGGGTACGAACCCTCCCCTGAAATTACAAAAAAATGGCTCACTCAAACTTCATATATAGTTATATACAAGACAGATCCCAGCACTACAATGAGAAGGCATGCTTTTCACTCGGTAAGTGAGTCAAACAACGCCACTTCGGCACTCAAGACTTGGTGAGCGCAATTTGTCACGTAGGACAAGTTTGTATAGAGAACTTTGACACTGTTCTGAGCGAGAAGCAACGCCTTTGCTAGTAGTGCAGTGCCTAGCTACACTAAATATTGTATTTAGTGTGAGGTGATGAATAATGTGCTTACCCCTACAACTTGTCTAACACTAATTGTCAATTTGTGGGTAATTAGTGTTGGCGGTTATCATCCAATTTGATTCATTGTCAATTATCATCCAATTTGATTCATTCCATTTCTAAAATTTCAGTTTTTCCATCTAAACTTTCATTCCTTACTCACACTAAATATCCATATCTCAAAAGATCACAATGTCAAAACGTTACTATTCTTCATAAATAGTGTGAGAATTCACATTTAGTATTTTTACAAAGGAGATGTTTTTTGATATTTAGAGTGATGTTCGCAATTACAGTGCCTCACACTAAATACACTATTTAGTGTAGTGCTTTTATCTTTTCAATACCTTATTGATCATATCAGCAACCACAGGTTGGTGTGTGTAGACGGAGTACCCAAGGCATTATATGCTACATTAACTCCTAAAGGCCCAAGGTGTTTTGGGACCTCCAAAACCAAAAACTGCGATTTTCGAGCACCTTGTGGAAGTTGATGTATGTTTCAATATGTTTTAACTTTTTTTGTACTTCCAACCGTAAGATCTTCAACCCAACTACTTGCACTAACACCATGTTAAATTTCAACCGTTGGATCTTTACCATTTATGAGTTTATAACATTCAAAGTTGATTCAAAAGTGTTTTTGGGCTTTACCCAAAAGGCATAGTCTAAATGGTGCAAAGGGGGACTTGATGATTATTACCCCAAACATTTTGCTCATATTTTTTTCCATATAGGTAACTAAGTTAGGCACCTCCATGCAAAATTTTAGAGACTCATTATGCTTTTTTGGCCTTCATGCAAATTATTTTCCAAAAGAAGGTTCAAAAACCACAATATGGTAAAACTTGAATAACATTAAAGGTTTTTGGTTTAGTAAAAAAGTGAACGGTGAAAAGTTGCATCTATGAGTTTGTGAATTTTAGAAAAAAAAAAATCGAAAATTCCTAAATCTCAAATTTTGACAATTTTTGAAAGAAAAAAATGTAAAATTACAAAAAACTTTGAAGCTTGCTCTTGTAAATTTTGAAGGCTGCCCATGTAAAATTGTTAAAACTTTCAACTTGGATTTTTTTTAAATGTGTGTAGTAGTATTATTATAAACATATTTCCAAAAATAAATTTAAAAAAAACACTATTTTTTTTATTTTTTTGCTGCCCCAGTTGGACTTGAAAACAAAATTTTGCATAATAAAATTCTAAAACTTGAATTTGGCTGCCCAAATTTTACCACATATAGTATGTATGTATTACCACACCCACACCAAAGTTTAACCCAAAATACTAAAGTTAAACCCGTCATCTAGGCTGCCCGAAACAGCAAAAAGCCATTTTGGCTTTTAAAGGCCTTTAGGGGTCAAAAAAAAAAAAAAAAAAATGTAGGGTAGGATTTATTCATTCTATTGGTGCATTTTGTTAGCTTCCTAGTTATTTGATTTATTTGAACTCTTGAAAATATAAAAGTTGCCACCTCTTCAATTGCGGGTCAAGATTCTTTCATATCAAGACATCACACAAATTCCTGATGAGCATGGGGCGCATTCTGTAGGTCCTAGACTGGAGAAGACAACTCCTAAATATTTGAATCATGAAATCAATAATATGCTATTGACATGAAGTTGGGTTCGTTTCGTGGCTATCAATCTTTTCTGGAATTCGGGCACGAATTCAAAGTGGGTAAGCAAATATTGCTTTGACTTCACCGACGTATGACTTGTCAACAACGCTGAGGGCAGTCGTCTAAACTCTAGCTACCAATTTTTCATAAGTACTGCGAATACTTCGTCTCTGCTTTGAACAGAAGAATTGAACAAGTGTACTTATATTCCCAAACGTAAACTAACTGTCGTCAGCAGAGGGCAAGAATACAGAGGTGGTATATAAGAAGTCTTCCCCGTAGATATATATAGAAGAGGAACTCAAGAGAAATCAACGCCCCGATATATTTAGCCTTACGTACCATATGTCGATCGAGCATGACAAACTTGACTGCCTCCGGGTTTCTTATTTCTTGCGGACGCAATTCTCCTTTGAATTCACTAACTTAATGAAGAGCGACTTCTCAATCTCGGACCATGCACGTACGTACTGCAGACTTATTGTCAACGTAGACTGGAAGTGATTAATCATCTCAAGACACTGGAGTTATCCGTAAAGTCCATCAAATTTTGAAGAAGATACCATAATTTATTTATTTTTTATACTCTTATCTCTTCACTCCAAATAGTTAGAAGGTGTGGAAGATCTTGGTGGTTTATCGTTATTATGTGTGTAAGAGGTGTGTAAGAGCTTGGTGGTCTTCAAAAGTTTTCAAAAGATTTTTAGCTCTTTTCTTGGTGCTCAAAAACTTTTGAAAACTTTTGAAGACCACCAAGCTCTTACACACTTAATAGACCACCAAAATCTTCCACACCTTTTAACTATTTAGAGTGAACAAATAAGAGTATAGTAAAGCAAAATTCTTTGTAGATTCATCAAACTCAAGGTGACTTTATGAATAACTCAACTACAAGGAAACTGGTTGCTTCAATTCTCGCTACTATTTTGAGCCATTCCAGAATTGGTGAGTGCTTTAATTTGGTCACATAAGACAAGGCACAGGCAGAAAAAAAGACATTCCCAAATGGGATTTCATATGGGAAGTGGGACAAAATTCCCACAACTGTAACTTTCATGGGATGATTGCAGGATATTTTTGATTTGGGAAAGTTATAAATTTTGTGGGAATTTTGTTGGCATTTCCCATATGGGAATCTTGTATTTATCTCCCTGTGAGGGTTTCCTCGATTGAAAAGCGACAGATTTGCTTGTAGTGGGATTAACGTCTGATTGAAATGATTCAAACTTACAGTAATCGATCACACTACGCTTCATTAATTTCTGATCCTGATCTGCGTGTAACGCCATATTCGTTATATTGGCCGTTCCCAATTATTTCGTCCGCTCAAATAGTGTGACTTGAGTTCGTTTTCTCTCCTTATCAGATTAGTGTGGGTAAAATATAAACAGGATTGGCCAATTTAATGAATATGGCGTTGTGTGGCTTTGAGCTAGCTCATGGAACACACGAAATCTGAGCCTGCATGGTGGTGCATGTCTTCCGCTGAGGTGTTGAGGAAAGAGATCACAATTCAAGAGCTTCAGCGTCATGGATATTGCTTGTTTAATTAAACATGTAACACGCAACTAGGACTTGTTCTTTTACTAACTTACCTCGCGCAATCCCACAAAAACAGGCAATGACCATTTGTGGTTATGCTTCATCTTGAGTGCATAACGCACTATTGCAGGTTGAGTGCCGGCAGGCATGAGCCTTGGAAAAGTGCGTTATTCAGTGCACCATTACCAAACTTAAGAACGCAGTGCACCGTTACTCACACCCAGGTGCAGTAACTGGATATTTGGCGTCCTTGAATCTTTGAAGAGAAATTTGGTCAAAACACCTACTTTTGTAAGAACACTAAATGTGAATTCTCACACTATTTATGAAGAATAGTAACGTTTTGACATTGTGATCTTTTGAGATATGGATATTTAGTGTGAGTAAGGAATGAAATTTGAGATGAAAGTTTAGATGGAAAAACTGAAATTTTAGAAATGGAATGAATCAAATTGGATGATAACTGAAAATGAATCAAATTGGATGATAACCGCCAACACTAATTACCCACAAATTGACAATTAGTGTTAGACAAGTAGTAGGGGTAAGCACATTATTCATCACCTCACACTAAATATACTATTTAGTGTAGTCTATGATTGAGTTCAAGTGGAGTTTTGTTCTTCTTATTACAATTTATGATATGAGTTGTTTATTAATAGTTTCTATGATCGGAGCTTTTGGCTTGGAAGAACAAGTGGAAACTCTTCTTTAGTATTGGGGAGGTCACGAGTTCCACACCCCATGGTGGTGCAAGGCCTTTCTTTAGATTAATCTTCAACTTACTATAAATTAGTTTTGCAGTCTTTTTGAACTCAAAACAAGTTTAAATGAGTTTAAGTTTTCTTTCCACTTTGAGACACTCTTAACTCTATTGGTGCAATCAATTTTTCAATCCAATTTACAAATCTTTTATAGTTGACGTTCTAATCATTTTTTGGTTTCTTCATCCTTGAGGAGTTAAAACAATTATGTATGTATTGGAATTTTTATTTGCAAAAAATCATATTAATTTTTGATAATTCTCCTATTTCAAATTTTCATCATAGAATTTGATATTCATTTGTCATTTACTCCAAAATATTGCTACCATAAAAAGAGTAATCTAATTTGTTATTGTGAAATCTTCATTTTGTCGTAATTTGCATACAATATGTCCTTGTCCCAATCGTACAAGCCCATTATTAGTGAAATCTACAAAAGCACTAGAACAATCAAAATATATAAGTAAAAATAGATTAGAAATGAAAGTTTTTTTCTTTTTCTTTCTTGTTAAAACCGATAAAAGTGACAATATACTAAGGCACCACGGGCCTTGGCTTAGTGGTTAGGGCTCATGGCCCCCAATGAGGAGGTTGTGGGTTCTACTCCCCATGCCGGCGTGGTGCTCACCACCATAGTTTACCCAACTATGGTGGTGGGTCCTTGGACCTTGTTGTATGGGTACCTCAAAGCCCTTTGGGGGGATACTATGTCCGGTATCTTCAAGGCACTAGTGGCTAACTAGCTAGTAGCATAGTGTGTCACTATAGTGTCCATTTTCGAAAGGGGAGAGTAGTATTGTCCCAATTTCCCCTTGTCCGGTGGGCATCGGGTCATTGGCATTACGAACGGACACTTCATTCACGCCGGCCCCTTGCTAAAAAGGGACCGGAGTTTCTATCTATCTATTTGACAATATAATGAAGATGAAAAAGAAAAAGTATTAAGCTGAAAGTTTCATATTTAAAATCATGCTTTTAATTTTCAGAGGAGAATACTTTGAAGAGAGAGTAACTTTGGCCAGAAGGGCAGACATGAACAAAGAGTCCGGTGGAGGAAGTGTTATCAACTTGGTCACCAAGACTAAGTTAAAAAATATTTTGAAATGTCATAGCTACGGCCCCATAGGTCCAAATTTGTCCAAACATGCCCTCGTCAACCTTGGGTTGTAGAAATTTGAGGTATCACCACAAAAGAAAACACTTCTTCTGATGTATGAGGTAGAAGCACCTAATTCCGTCTCTGTGCCCATTCATGCACTATAGACTTGCTATGAAACTGTTCAACAAAGTGCTTTTGGAACCATTCCCTTTTTTAACCCCCAAGTGACGGATCAACTATTTTATGGTCGCTGCCCTTTTTTTTACGGGCTGTCCGAGATGGAAATTTTTTTTTTATAGAAAACCAAAATATCTTCACATAGGGAATCAAGTCTACTTTCCAACCCAATTTGAATCATGTCGATCTAAAACACCAAATTCGCTAATTTTGCACTTGGCCATATAATCATGCACTTGGCCCCCAAGCGCATTAAAAAATTGTTTGAAAAAATCTCTTAAAAACAGGGATTTTTGTCTTTCTACAATCCCTTACGCTGTAAAGAAACAATTATTTAATTTATTTCCCATCCTTATCTTTATCTTTATCTTATCTTACCTTTTCTTTTATCTTGTTTTTTTCCTTGTCTTCTTTCTTGTCTTTCTCTTGTCTTCCTTCTTCTTTTTCTTCTAGTCTTCCACTTGTCTTTTTTTTTCTTCACCTTGCCATTTTTGGAGTTTAAACGATAATTTTATAAAATAAAATAAAAATCAGTGAGCAGGCTGAATCCAATACAGGCACGGAAGAAAAAGAAATCGAAAAAAAAAAGACTTTTTTTTTTTTTTTCGTTTTTGTTTTTTTTCTACTCCTTGATTTTTATTTTTATTTAAAAAAAAATATCGTTTAAGCTCCAAAAATGGCAAGGTGAAGGAAAAAAAGGAAGACAAGTGGAAGACTAGAAGAAAAAGAAGAAGGAAGACAAGAGGAAGACAAGAAAGAAGACAAGGAAAAAAAACAAGATAAAAGAAAAAGAAAAGATTAAGATAAAGATTCAAGATAAAGATAAGGATAAAAATTAAAGTAAATAATTGTTTCTTTACAATGAAGAGATTGTAGAAAGACAAAAATCCCTGTTTTTATAGATTTTTTCAAACAAATTTTTTTAAAGCCAAGTTTGCTCATGAAATGAGTGCACTTGGCCAAGTGCAAAATTAGGGAATTGGGTGTTCTAAGTTAAACTCCACCGAGGAGAAATTTTCAAAGACAAACACTTCTACATTTTCTAGTGTTAGAAATTTACTATTTGGGGAAAGTAATGATGTTCTCTCCTTTGAAAAATTTGCTTTTTTTAATTATAGAATAGAATGTCTGGTTTTAACGAATAATAAGAAATTTCAAATTCTAAAAATAAAATTTGTAATTTTGATAAATATTTGAAGTTAAATGCTTCTAAATTCATTATGAGAAGATAAAAAGCTATTTTTTGAAATTTGACCGTATAGATAATTACTAAACATCATGCTCCTCATTTTCTCTTTTGCACCAAACTTCATCAAAGTTGAACAAGATGTTTTTTATTACACATTTATGTTTTGCCCTTACCCCCTCCGTCATTTAGGGGTTAACTCTCATTGGTTGAATTTGAACTTTTTAGGAATTAGTTTTATGACAAGTTTATGGGACAGTTTTAGTAGCCTAAGCAACTTCTACTTTGAAAATTTATAGTAACTACATGGCGTATCACAAAAAACAAAACAAAATAAAACTTATTAAATCACCATTTTCAATTGATAATACTATAAAATATTCTATCCACCCACTATGTTGAATTGCTTAAATGTACAATTTAGGTGTTTCTACCGTTATTATAGAGAAATTCGTAAAGTCATGAAATCTCTAGGTTCCGGTACTGTGTGAGTTAAGAATGATTTTGGCCCACAAGACAAGAAAAGTAGGAGTGTCGGGTTCCAAAAATAAAACAAAATGAGTTTTAGTTTCAGAAAACAAACTCGGGTGACTATATTTGGTCTTGTGTCAAGGCACGCCACTGGAGACAATGCCCGAGCCCGTCCAAAATTAACCCTTAAACGTCCCAGCGTCCAGAAATTGGATCACGAACAGATTCAAAGCCTTTTCACGTTCTCATCAATGCTTAGATGAAACTCATCTAATTTTTTGGATATTCTTCACTAAGTTGTTGTCCTATCTAATGGCTGGATTTAGTCATACTAGAGTACATATTTTTCTAAAATTACAAATGTAGAAGTATGTCAAATCGTTGACCAAGCCAAAATTGCATTGACTCTAGTTCAAAGTGGAATCGTGAAAAATGAGGTCGTAAATTTAAGAAGCACAAAAATTTCAAAGTATCACCACATTTAAGAGTATCTCATTTCAAACTCATTCTAACAAATTTTACTCAAAAAATATTGAAATTTAGTTTGTAATCGAATTTAGAAGGAATTTTTAATTTCAAATTTCAAATTTTATAATTAAATATTGGTGATTGTATTAGTGAATCAAATCGTACGGATGGAATTTAAAATTCAAAATCTAGAACTTTCATTTGTATATCAATTCCAGAATATTCTTCTAAATAGTAGTATATAATGCTTTTTCTCAAATTGTCAATTCCAAGGACACCCTGGTACGTTTAGGGGTTAAACCACATGATCGGAATACTACCACCACCAAAGTTGAAACTTTGTACCTTGTAGCCCTAAGGGCCTCATGAGCTGCTAATCCTAAACCAGCACATTCGGTATTTTCTCCGTTGAACTTGTGACAAAGACTTTACGGACATCTATAAAATAGAGGATGGAGAGTACAATTGAGAGTGAGTGGTCCAAGGAATTTGCGAATTTCTCTAACGTGTCGTGCATTGCCACAACTCCACAACCTAATTTGTTTATGTAAAATCGTTGTTATCCTCGTGCCATTTGTCATTACCATAGTCGTAGAGCCCAATATCTCTTAGTAAAACCAATAAAAGCGGTATGAGGAAACACCATAGAAAGTTCGAGAATGATATGGAACCATGCGCAATGTGTACAGTACACGTGCACAAATGAAAAAAGCTAAGTAGAGAACAGCTGGAATTTTCAAATATTATAACATCTTCCCAGAAGGCTGATAAAGTCAACCAATCTTGGAAACAACTTTATTTTATTTTAATGCGGATAGTGGAGTCACCAAGTCACCGCTACACGGAAGTCTCCAAGTCACCAACCCAGTCACTCAGACGTTTTCAATATTTTCAACATTTAAGTTAAGAGACAGAAACGAATAATGCCAAGTCCCGCCAGTTTTCCACACAGCTTTTCAAAGGCCAATGAAGAAATCCAATCATCCTGTACACAAATGATTCCGACTTAACCCCTAACTGCCCAAGCAGGCGTTTTTGGCCTGATGTACAGATTTCATCCGTATTTTCTCATCCGTCATGCACTTTTTGTGGTGTGATTTTTTAACTGAATTTTTTATGGGAAGTTAGCTTCATGTATGTGTGATTCGATCGAAAAGGAAATAATTCTTGAAAAATTTATGCCTCATTTTGTGTTGTAGTGTTTCACCGAAAATCTTGAAGATTTTGGTCTAAAAGTGTTCTTGAAGAAAAAAACTATTAAAATCAAGCATCCAAAAAATCTCCAAAAATCACTACACCTAAAGTACTACATTATAACCCATCACAACAAATTTCATCCACATATTGTCAATATCTTATTCGTAATTGAATTACAAAATAATTTTTTATTTTATGTTTCAAAATTTATAAAAAAAGATCAGTGATAGCAGTCATAGATCTAACCGTATAGATAGAATCTAAAATTCAAAATGTATAACTTTTATTCATACATCAAGTTCTAAATATTCATATTAATTGCATTTTATAATGCATCTTTGCAAAACTGCCTAAATTGGACATAGGTGAGGACGTTTAAGGGTTAATCAGCCACCGTATCACGCCTCCTTTTATCAATTTTCTTATCAAAGAGGCCACTTACAACCCCACTTGTGTTTGGAGACTTTTCAGATGATGACAACTCAAAAAAGTTTGGATATGATATTATTATTCCTTAACCCTTAAACGTCAAAGCAAGCCCCACGGGCTTTTTATGAAAGAATAATTTAGAAAAAAAGAGTAGTTTTCCTCAAGCGAAATATGCAAGGACAGGTGAGTTGGAAAGCTATTAAAGAAGCGAGTCAGATTCTTGACTTGCGTCTCATTTGGGAGATTGTGGAATTATTCGCAAGCAATCAAAGTAATCGATTTAAATAGGAGTTGAGGTTAGGTAGCCAAGGTCGTTTTTTAAAAGGTGCCACTGCGGTGGTTGGCCGGCACAACCGATTTTTTTTCTTCTCCAAAAATTTAGATACCTTTCAAGCTACTCCCGCCAGGCCCTCTTGATATTTAAAGATTAAACGTCCTTCCAAGCCCCTCGAGCTTGATTTTCAAAGGATCTTGTTCCAAGGAGGAGCACTATCCAACTCCTTATAATTAGACATAGATCATTGGATGCACAACAAGGCTATACATTTAATGTGCTTAGTTGCAACAACAAATTCTTTCATGCTTGTTCACAATGTTTAAATCAAAAATATTGGAGAATCATTTGATACTTGCTCAAATTCCTAATTGATTCATTGTGTGCTTGTTTCTTTATTGTGATTGATCATGCACCTATCTTTGGCCTAAATATGATATTCATATTCTTTCAGAGATTCTTGAACTGCTCACCGAGGGCCTAAATGTCGTTGAAGGGTTAACCTCTAAATGACTGATCGACCATTTTGCGATCACACCCCAAACAACAATGATTGCCCATGGGCAGGATATGACATTTTTCAAGTTCTGATTTTTTTCATTTGAATTGGGTCAAGATCATGTTCTACTGCTTTTTGATACATTTCATTTGCAACATTGAGGTTCACTAAGGATTTTTTCAAAGACAAAGACTTCAATATTGTCCTAGTGTTATAAAACTTACTATTTTGGGAAACTAATGATGTTCATTCATTTGAAAAAAATTCTTTTTAAAAATTTGGAATAGAATGCTTGGTATTAATCAATCATATCAAATTTCAAATTCTAAAAATAAAATTTGTAATTTTGATGAATTTTAAATGGTAAATGCTCTTAAATTCATTAAATGAGTATCTAAAACTATTTTGGAATTTTGACCATATGGATAATTACTAAACATCATGCTTCTCATTTTGTCTTTTAGGCCAAACTTCATCAAAGTTATAGAAGTGACATTTTATAACACATCTAGATTTTGCCCTTACCCCTTCTATCATTTAGGGATTAAGGTAAAAGTACCTATAGTTGATAAATACTCCATAACTAATATCCAAACCTCCTAGAAGTTTCGTTTCATAGGCCCAAAAGTCAACATGATACTGCCTTAAAACCAACACAATGCTAGCCAATAGAGAGTTGCCAACAAAGAGCAATTTTAAGTTTGGGAATTGATCCACTCATAGTTGTTGGTTAGAGCCTACCCAACAATTGCTCATTGCCTACTAACTAGTGGGACCCGTGCCGTTGAGCACATTGACGTTAGTTTAATGTTTTTGAGCTTGAGTTGTCTCCTCAACGAATTCCAGCACGGAACGGCCGAGTGAGACAAAGCGAGTTGTATTGTATAATAGATTACATACTACTACTCTTGTCATTACTTGAAACAATCATAATGACAGAAAATAAATTTACTAAACTTTACTTCATAAAGTAAGAGCATGGTTTTGTAAGAGAATTAAGACAAATTGTTTGATGTAAGAACCACTTTCACTATATATTGACAATATTTGGTGGGCAAAAACAAAACTTCACAATAGAGTTATTAGCAAAGTCTTTCAAAATTTGAAGAAGATACCTAATATTTTGCTATTATATAATTTTATTTGGTTACTCCAAATAGTTAAAAAGTATGAAAGAGCTTGGTGGTCTACAATTATTAGGTGTGTAAGAGCTTGGTGGTCTTCAAAGTCATGTGAAACTTTTTTGAGCACCAAAAGAGAAGCTCAAAAAAGTTTCATATGACTTTGAAGACCACCAAGCTCTTACACACCTAATAATTGTAGACCACCAAGCTCTTCCATACTTTTTAGCTATTTGAAGGGACCAAATAAAGTTATATTAAAACAAAATTCTATGTATCTCTTTCAAAGTTTGAAGGACATTATGAATAACTATACTATGAATCGTACTTTATCATCCAAAAAATAGGTTTGGTGAATGGAAAATGACTAATGTTGGCTTTTCTCATAAGCAACCATGTGGCTCAAAGTTGTCCATGGGCCCAAGGTTAAAGTGCCCAGAAAGAAAGAAAGAAAGAAAACCTTTATCCATAAAAGAATCTCAAGTTCTAAGTTTTCAATCCAACAAGTACGAAGTTGACATTTTCGAAAAAATACTAATGGCAAGAAGGTGCCAATATTTTCCACTGCACCTCCTGCAAAAATGTCAACAATATAAAAAAAGTCGAACTCTCACTAGTCCTTTCATTGCTCCAAAATTAAAAATTATATATTGCATGGTAAAAGCTACGATTTCGACGATTGCAGACAATGCAGAGTAAACTGGTTATAAAAAGTGGAAAATAGCCGCCCCCCGCTCACCCAGTCACCCTAGTCTGGCACGCCATTCAAGACTGATTAAATAAACAATAACAAGAATATGCAGATGCGATAGTAGGGAACTAGGGATCCAGCTTCGAACCTGCTAACCGTCATTCCGCTGAGGCCAGTTGCTCCAGTCCACGTACACGAAGCCGCGGCGAAGACCAACTGGGGCGGCCTGGATTGAATTCTACCGCAACACGTTTTTCCTCGGACAGCTTGTAATAAGCGCGGCACATTGACGATGCCATCAATGGCCCTTTCCAGCTCCCAGTGCCTGTTGCATTAGCAGGCCCTATAACCGTGGAAGCGAGGTGGCAATTTATATAGTTGGAGCGGTACTCTCCTCTTCCTCACAAACATTTCTAAGGAGTTTGAGTTCATTGCATTCAAAGACGAGCGCCAGTGTTGAAAACATTTCGGGAGACAGTGCTTAATTGATAAGTAGTTTTGAGTTCATTGCATTCGAAGACGAGCGCCAGTGTTGAAAACATTTCGGGAGACAGTGCTTAATTGGTAAGTAGTTTTGAGGTCATTGACGAATTTGCAAAGTATGGATTGCTGAAGGATGGAAGGCGTTGAGAAGAGTCAAGCAGTGTGTGCTTACGGATATCTATAACAGGGGAAGATTAGATTTGGGAAGGAGGATTTGTGGTAGAGCAGAAGACGGTGTTTAGTATGGCGCACCTGGCGGCTGTGCAAATCAGCACGAAGAGGCGGATGGTGCTGGCGATGGCGCCCCCTCCGACTCCCTCAGCGAAGACGTTAGTGAAGGCGCTCGTAAGCCTGGCGAAGGCGGTGTCCTCGTCTGGAAAGCCCAAGTTCTGCCAGAGCCGGAACGCCTGCAACATCGTTCGCCGAATCGAGCTAATGATGGCGCTTTTCGAGGAGGTTCGAGAGTCCAGCCGTCCTATCCCTCCGACTGCTGTGATCGCTTTCCGTGAATTGCACGGGTTGATGCAGCGGATCTACATGCTGCTGGAGGAGTGCCGGGAGAGCAGCAGCTTCTGGTTGCTCATGGAACAAGAGACATACTCTCAGTACTTTCACGAGCTCACACAAAGCGTCGGAAGTGTACTGAGCTCTCTTCCTCTGGAGCTTCTGGAGCTCTCCGAGGAAGTTCTGGAACAAACAGTCCTTGTGCGTGCACAATTGATTCGCGCTCGCCTGGCTCTGGATCTCGTTGAGGTGCAGCTCCGTGAAGAAGTTATTACCATGCTGAAGCTGGTGAAGCGGAAGGAAGCTCTTAGTCTGTCGAGGTTAAGGCTTCTATTTCAAAAGCTACATCTCCTGAATGGTACGCACTGTGAGACGGAGATCCATCGGTTGGAGGAAATCAGTATGGAAGAAGGTCGAAAGGATGACGCCAAGACACAGCATTCACTCACCGGCATCATCAGCTTCGTGCGATACGGAAAATATGCGCTTTACTCCGCAGAATTTGAAGATGTTGAAGAGGAAGTGAAATCTCAAACCTCGGAGGTTTCCACTAGTGCAGACGCTGCTGCCATGGTTAACCCTCCCGTTGAGTATTTATGTCCGATAACGCTCGACCTCATGCGAGACCCGGTGATCGTCGCAACTGGCCAGACGTATGACAGGACATCCATCACTCGGTGGATTCAGGCAAATCACTCCACATGTCCCAAGACGGGACAGAAGCTTGCGCACACGGACTTGATTTCCAACTACGCGCTCCGGAGTTTGATTTCACAGTGGTGTGAGGACAACAACGTTCCTTTTGAGCAGGAAGGAAACCGGCGAGCTAACAAAAAAGGTGCTGGTATTCAACATGTGCACAACACCGGAGTTGGCCTTGAGGCGATGAAGCTCACCGCGAATCTATTAATCGAAAAGCTTGCCACCGGGAACGCGCATGTGCAGAAGCAAGTTGCGCGTGAGCTTCGGCTGCTCTCGAAGGCGGGCGCGGACAATCGGATTTGCATCGCAGAAGCTGGAGGCATTCCTCTTCTTCTTCCGCTACTATCATCGGAGGACGCGAAAACGCAAGAGCACGCCGTCACAACGTTGCTTAACCTTTCCATTATCGAAGACAACAAGAAAGACATTGTTAACGCAGCTGGCGCCTTGGATTTGGTCATTGCGGTGTTGAAATCCGGTCATGCGATGGAAGCGCGAGAGAATGCCGCGGCAGTATTGTTCTCCCTTTCGGTAAGTGACGAGGTGAAAGTGCAGATCGGAAGCAAGTTTGATGCAATTCCGGCGCTCGTCACGTTACTTAAGGAGGGAAGCAATCAACGAGGGAAGAAAGACGCCGCGACGGCGTTGTTCAACTTGGCTGTCTACCACGGGAACAAAGTCAAGATCATAGCCGCCGGTGCTGTGCCGACGCTGCTTGCGCTCTTGGGAGACGAATCCGCCAACGTCGCCGATGCTTGCGCGGCCGTGCTCGCCTTGCTGGTAACGTCCCGTGAAGGTGTCCACGCACTTCGCGACGCGGCTGCTGTGTCTTCATTAGTTCCCCTCCTACGCAACGGCTCGCCAAAAGCACGTGAATACGCCACCTCGGTTCTGATCGCCATGTGTAGAAGCGGCGATCAAGTTATCATCGACGATGTCTTGCAACATTCCAACAACATTGTCCAATATCTCTACCACTTGCTCACCACGGGCACCGAGCGTGCGAAACGCAAAGCCAGTTCCCTCCTCAAGCTCCTCCGCAGCTTGGAGCCTGTCGACGTCAGCCACAACACCTCAAGAAATCGACAATTACATTACTGAATTCTTCATGATTCTTCAGATATGTAACATAAATTAAACTTTTCATCCCTGGGAAGAAAGCCAAGACGGTAAATATGAGATTTAGCTGCACTAGAGTTGGTCTAATATTCTTACGGCAACTGTGAAAGCCACGGACATCAATGTCCCGAGTTGTATCATACCTTTTCAATATCAAATTTTGTTGGAACGCTTCTTCTGATACATCTTGCACTCTAGAAATGGAAAAAAATTATAATCTCTCATAACACCACAACTGGAGAGTCATCAACACTTATAAAACTCATGTGACAATCCTCCCTGAGTAATTAAATGCATCTCTCAGAAAAAATGTGTACCGAATGAGCATGATGCAAATAACAATCTTATTTCTGCCAAACAAAGTCCTGAAGACAATAAGTAGAGTTTTACAATTGACGGCATGAAAAGTTGATTTTCAGATTGAGACATTTACTCGACCGGGCCGGCGAATTTGATGCCGCTCGCAGAATAATTGCAGTAGTTTGTTGGATGTAGTTGAGGTGCAGTGCGGCTTCTGATGAGAACCTCCACTGAAATGTCCACACCAGCCAGCGGGAGTCCCAAACTTGCCGCAATGTGATGTTCGACGCTGCATAATTTCCCTTGATGCATACTAAACTGTGACATGTTCATGACCAGCCTGGTTTGAATTTATTGAGAAAATCGAAAACTCCTTGAGGAATCAGGTAACAAAATTGGCAGTAAAGCAACTGTAACAACTTGGCAACAACAAGTAGAATCAAACCCTGTGTAAGAGGTTTTTTGACTTTTTGGAACTGAGGATTTTGAGTGAATCGGGCGAATCTGGATGTACCACCGACTTGCACGCCGAGTGTTGACGTTTCCGGTTCATCCTGCTGGATCCGCGTCCTCAGAATGAAGTATACCACAGTCACTGTGATCACTAGGGCTGTAATGAACGCTCGTGTCGTCGTAACATTGCAAGGAAACTGGTCATGAGCATTGCAGCTCATGGTTATGACATAGCGGGCTCATGGTGCCATAGAAGTCTCCGTCACGGGTGTAGAAGCCTCCAGAGAGCTCCGGCACCTTCACGACAACGGGCATCAAAAAAATTGCTCCACATCGACGCGCCAATCGCTGCAAATCAATTTCAAAAAGCCTCTGTCTAATAGAATTCTCTCATAATATACGATCATATACTCGAGAAAAGCGTGAACGGACATTGACAGGCCAAATGCAATGCGAAAAATGCGAAACTTATTATTTTTTTCAGACTAATTTCTGCTAATTCCGACATTCGAAATCATTCACAGTGTCTGCAAATGGACTCAAAGTACTTCTGCAAACGAGGAGGCGCGACTGTGAAGAATGCCTGACCATGTGCACTTGTTAGAATTAGGGTATGATTTGTGCATCTGAGAGTCGTTGACATCAGAAGTTCCCGCGTTGACATGGCATCCATGGTGCTCTTTCTTGCAAAGGGGACGCGACCTTTCGTCTCGGCATCCGCACGGAGCATAACTGAGCGTTAAACGCTCCTTCTCCTCGTCCCGTGATCGCAGCTTGTGGAGCAGTGTGGTCAACATGGCCGATGAAGGGTAAGCTCCTCTGCCTCTCTCACTCCTCGGTCTTTTCCGTCCTACTTTTCGCAGCAGAAACAGAAATGAACGTTGGAGTCCTTGCGCGTGTTAACAATAGGTCAGAACCTTGAATTAGCATGGATTCGAAATTGCCATGGCGGGGCGGAGTTTCCCGCCAGATGAATATTGTCTCTCTCGATTCACCGTTTCAGGACATCGTGCCAATTAATGATTTACAATTGATGTGAGAAGATAAACATCGTCTCTCTCTCCCTCTCTGCTACTTTGCAGTTTCTTGATAAGGTCTCAAATCCTCGTGTCATAGTTTCATTTCACTAACTATACTGCTATATTAAAGACATAGCGTCAAAGAAAGGCGTCTCCCTCATCTATCTTAAGTCTTTCTTAACCAAAACTTTCCTCATCCTTCCAAAAAATGAAACCACAGAGATGCAAATGCAAACTTGTCTTTACTTGAGGCGTACTAAGTTTTTGCACATCTTTTCTGCTGCTTTGCATTCTTTTTTTGTAAGGTCGCCGCAGCTTGCAAATAGGAATGTTCCTGTCATATGAAACTCCGCAGTCTATTGCAGAATCAAAGACAAGAAAGGCGTCTCTCTCTCAGACGTACGACGTTGTCATCATTCTTAAGATGCTTAAATTATGTCTTCCGAAACAGTCTTTCCCTCAGTACTATCCTTTCACTCCTTGTAACTAAAGTTCTTTCACAGTGCTCTCTTTCTATCATGCCTTAGTCAAGAAATTGAAACTCCTGAGTAGTCTGAGTGTTCTCTTGTGACTTACTATACTAAGGGTTTTCTCTGTCTTTCTAATTGAAGGACATGCCAATCCAAAGAAGAGAGGAAGCTTTTCCCGGCCAATATCTCGCCGCAGAAGGCAGCTGCTCTTGCTGTGGCGATCGCAGTTTCGGCCACAGCGTGGTACTACGTCTACAGAAAGAGGAGGCCAGCTGATACTACTGAGGGCGGTTCTTGTCCCGCACCATGAACGATTGCTTAGCGTTTTTAAACCCCGCACCCCAATTCTAAGAAGAGAGCACAAACCGGCCAAGTGTCTTCTGTTACAGAAAGTTTTGGAAAACCTTGCTGTGGCCATAGTGCAATTACTGCCTAGCTACTTATTACATCAATCTTGATTGATCGAAACTCTCTCTTGCAAAATGCTCAGCGTGTTGCCTGTTGCTGTTTGAATTCGCTTCCTCACATGCCGAGTTCAATTGATATGCTTCGTCTCTCTCGGCGGGCTGATTCTGCATGCAGCTTTGCAAACACTCACCAGTAGAAAGGGTGGTCTTTGGCCACCAAGGAATAGTGTTAAAGTGCTCAATCGTACCAATAGTGGCCTTGGTGCTCAAAGATCACCTTTCTACTAATGAATGATGTTTCTATTATTTTAACATTTTTTTTGAATTACAAGTGTAGCATAATTCTCTCAAAAATATTGAGTGATATTGATTAATCTCCTTAGTACTTGAATTAAAAACGGAAATAATATGGCTATTTATAGTAATATATGAACGTATCCCTATCAAGATGACACTTTCTTCTTTACATTGGTATTCCCTCTTTCATGTAATACCTGACCATTTTGGATTAACATTCAATTGCCCAAGTGTTCCATTTTTTGGATGATGTATAGATTTCATCCATGTTTTCTCATTCGTCACACACTTTTTGCAGTGTGGATTGTTTACTAAGGGTCACTTCACACTATGGCCGTCCAAGTTGAGAGGCCGTGGGATTGAGAGTCCAAACTTTGTTGAGAGTCCAAAGAAATTTATTGAAAATAGGTAATAAAATATAGTTTTCATTTTTTATGGAAAAAAATCGACGGCCTCTCGACGATAGTTTGGATTTTCATTCCCGTCCGACCCAAACTTCCTCTCGAGAGGCCGTCACCTTGGTCAAAAAGTGTTGCCATGTAAGCATTTTGGAAGTTGACGGCCTTTGGACTTTAGCCTCTAGTGTGAAGGGTCGAGAGGTCGAACCCGTGGTTCCTTGCAATTTGATTGGTGGAAATTGACGGCCTCTCAACCTTCCGCCATAGTATGAAGCGGCCCTAAGATCTTAGTTCAAAACGAATCAAAAATGCTAAGAAGTGGTTCATTGTGTAGTGTATTTTGAATATTTTTGCTTCTTCTACTTAAACTAAATTTAGGCCATGAAGATGAGTTCCATTGCATTTGTGCTTTAAACTAACTAAAATGAAGCTTACCAAGTCTGGTTTCTACTCCACTTTGAATTTTTGGAAAATTTTGAAAATTGAATGTTTTATTGTAGTTATAAGTTCGGTAGGTATCCCCAAGGTGTAGAAAAATTTCTAAATTTAGATACACTTATGATTTTCATCAACTAAACTTATCTTCATTGTAATTTAAGGTAGACGACTTGTTTCCGATCAGGCATCCAATCACGCAATATAGGGCGACCTATTTCCGTGAAGCAGCTTGCATTCTTTTCGAGTTCATTCGTAAACGGTGATGGAAACATGTTTCTTCTTAATATGGAATGGTTGGCGCCGAGAATAGAAATTTGTTACCGAGTTAGTATGATATCATGTGTTCTCGAAATTTAGTTTTACAGTTCTTGGAAATAGGTCAGCCTATATTGCGAGAACGGGTTGGAGAGAATCTTCACTTTGAAAATTTGTAGTAAATTCAATATTGCCCCAAAATTTGTTCAAAAATATGTGACCTTCTTCAAATCTATTTCCCTACACTACAAAATTATTTGCCTGTTCGTTACTCCACCGGAAGTATGCTGAATTGCTTAAGGTGATCGGAAACAAGTCGTCTACCTTACACCTTAGGTAAAAAAAATGGAATTTTCTAGTAAATTTTGTAATTGATATAGATTTTCTTTACAATCATTTCATAAAACCATAGTAATTTCAAATTTTCACCAAAATTTGTGAAAAAGTCATGATTTATAGTAGACATGTGACTTCATCTACTAAAAATATAAATTTGTATTCTTGTATTATTTTTAGTAGCAAAATTGAATGTGACAAATAAAATATGATTCCATAGTCATAGGCCCAACCTTTAAGGGTTAAACGCAATCAATGATGATGCCAATGCCTACATGAGATGCATGGAAAACACATTCATCTATTTCATGAATTGCATTATCATCTTTAACGATGAAGGTAATAGGGGTTATCACAAACTTCTGTAACGAGCTTTCGAGCAAGGACGTGACCCTAGACTCCTTGACGGGTAGCAACATAGCCCCATGATTTCAATTCATGAAAGAAAGCAGTTACGGGGTGTCAAAGTTTGCAACTTCCGTTCTGCAAGAGGAGGCAATTTGGAAACAAGACTCAAATCTCACAATTGGAGCTACTACTTTTGCATGCAATTGTTGGTCTCAAAATCGCATTGGGACTGATATAGAAAGTAAAACTGAAAACTCGCATCACAATCTTGAACTCCAACACCCCTATTGTTTTGGTACGTGGATCAAGATTTCTCTAAATCCCCAGTGGTCTTGAATGAATGGGGACAAAAGTGCCCCTATTTTTTTCCGGTTCAAGGCCCACCTTAAAAAACAACCCCCTCCTACAAAGGTTTTTAATTCCCAAATAGGTCCCTTTTGGGTAATTTGGGGCCGTAGGCCACAAGTTTGTAAAAAAATTGCCAAAAAAAGCACCAAAGGTGCCCAAAATGGAAATTTCAGAAAAAGGAGGGATGGATGTATAGTGCCCCGCATCCAAGACCACCGGGGGATTTAGAGACGGGGCGTGGATCATAGGAGGCAAGACATAGGAAGCGCATAGGAGAGTCTTGCCTCAGAAGCTCGCACGCGCCCCTACTGTCGAAATCTCCATCTCTGAAGCAGCACGCAGTGCGAGCACATGCTACACACATCCTAAGCATACAAATAAAAAATTCTTCTCTGCCATTTCCTTGCACCAGATCCTTGAGAAAGGCAACCCAGGAGAACACCATACAAGCATATCTTGCAATAGAAAGAGTCCAGCTCACATATACCCAGAAACATCAACATCCTGGAAAATTCTCTTCTGGGAATTTGGTACAACATATCATGGGGCCAATATACGTTTTTCACTGCAAGTCAATCTTTGGAATACAGCAGCAGTACCAGTACCTTCGCTGCTAAGCACGAGAGACTTGCTGCCAGGTCCCTCTGAAGAAGACTGAACAATCAAGTAGAGGCACAAGTTTGCCCAAATAATAAATACCGGATCATGTCCTGATAGAGCTAGGAGTCTCAGCTGTGGGAGGAACATAAAAATCTCTCTTGATGGTAGTGTATTGAAATCTCCATCCTCGCACCCAAGGAAATGGATCTAGTTGAAGAGCTAACCTATTGACTAAATCAGGGCGAGATGTGACTCCCAACTGAGCTTCATAAAACACTCCACATGCACCTGAATAATAGTCTGTCCGCCTGCAACAAGCTGCTTGACCTCCTGAACCTGCCATCTGAGTGAATGTTTGAGGCACCCTTTTGTGGCCTTGCACTTCACTTCCTAAAGATGAGCAAAGTCTTCACTAGTTCACTCATCATCTGAGTCTCCAAAAGTGATCTTCTTGGCTTTAGCAGAATCTGCGCCAATCTCCTTGAAGTGGGCACCATACAGCTTCGATTCTTTCTTCTTCACATGCGTCCCAAACTTGATAAGATCCTCGGGAACCTCTTGACCTGCCTCCCTCAGTACGTTCACAAGCTCACCAGCTCTAGCCCTATCATTGTGCGTGAAAAACGTATGGGAAAGACCTTTCTTCCCAGCTCTACCAGTTCTTCCAATTCGGTGCACATAATCCTCAGTAGTCAAAGGGAAGCTGTAGTTAATAACATACTCCACATCAGGAATGTCAAGTCCTCTGGCAGCGACATCGGTAGCAATCAACAACGGCCGAGTCCCGTCCTTGAACGAATTCACAGCTTTAGTACGATCTCCTTGGCCTTTATCCCCATGAACCGCAGACACCTTCCAACCTCTTCGTTGAAGCGCCGCCTCAACACGAACTGCCTCCTTCTTGTACAACACGAACACCAAGACACGGTTTGTACGAGACTTGTGGTACTTCTGAAGCAGCGTTTCCAGCCGGGCATCGCGTGCTCTGTCGTCGATAACCTCAACAACCTGCGTCACGTCATGATTCGCTGCCAAGTCCTGGGATCCCACCATTACTTTCACGGGATCCTCTTCGTTCATGAATTCCATCGCTAGCTTGGAAACCGCCTGAGGCCACGTCGCACTAAACATAACAGTCTGCCTCACTTTGCAGCAAGTGCTCAAGATAGCGCGAATGGGAGGCTCAAACCCTAAATCCAACATCCGGTCAGCTTCATCGAGCACAACGTACGTAACTTGCTCCAACGAGCACACGCCTTCTTCCATCAAATCCTGCAGCCTGCCAGGAGTGGCCACCACAACCCTAGCGCCCGCCTTCAGAGCTGCCCTCTGAGGACCTTTCGGTGTGCCCCCGTAAACACAGACCACTCCAACTCCACAAGCGCCACCGGACTCTTCCAGCACGTCCGCAATTTGCTGCGCAAGCTCGCGTGTGGGCGCAAGCACAAGGCAAACCGGTGCGTGTTTCTGCCCCTTCTTCTTCTCCGCTTTGTCAAGGACATGCTTCATGGCAGGAATTCCGAATGCTAGGGTTTTACCCGACCCTGTCGCGGCGATGCCGATTAGGTCACGCCCGGCAAGCAGAAACGGCCAAGCGTGCGCCTGAATTGGCGACGGCTTCGCGAATCCTTGACAACACTGAAGCACCGTCGCCGGCACGCCTTCGAGCTGAAAAGTCTCCAGCTTCTTGAACTTGGGCTCCTGGCTCCCCTTCCCTGTTACCACCACGCTCAGCGTCTGATTCTCCGCCACTTCCGCCGCGATTACCTTCTTCGCACTACCAGCCCCCTCGCTCTTCTGCTTCTTCTGTTTCGTCTCCGCCTCTGCCTCGACCTCAATTTCTTCCTTCACCTCCTTGTTTTTCTTTTTCTTCTTTTTCTTCTTTTTCTCCGAGTCAGCAGCCGTTTCCGTCACCGGTGCGGCGGCTTCGACGACCTCGGCATCCTCCCGCTCCCGCTTCTTCTTCTTGTCCTTCTTCTTCTCCATCTTGTCAGGACCTGCCGCAACTATGTTGCCGAGCGCTACCATAGCTCTTCCTTCTCCTTGATGTCTCCTGTTGCTTGAACTTCGTCACGGTATAGGAAACCCTAACTATGGCAAAATTGGCGAACAACAAGAGACGGAGAAGGGAGGCTACGGTACTGCAGCGCTGCTGCAACGCAAAAGAAAGAGGGGAGAGAGTCGGCGCCCATATGAAGGGTGACCGGGCTACCGTACCCTGAGGAGGAAACCCAGCTTACTATAGGGTTTTATAGGGGAATGACCAAGAGCATCCCCACCGGTCAAGGCTGGTGAGTGTGGAAATTCTTTTATTTAGAAAAGTGTTTAATGTATGGTAAAACAAAAAAAATTAAGGATATTTGTGAATACTTCGTTTGCGGAAGCTTAATTTTTTTAAATTAAATACTCCCTCCATTCCATAATACCGTAGTAGGAAGGCAGGGTCGGCACTTTCATGTCGAATAATTAATTAAAGTTTGAAAAGTAGGGGTCGGCACTTTCAAAAATAATCATTAAAAATTCGGCTATTAATAACTAGCATTGAATTTTACTAGCGGCTACACGTTTTCCTTTGTTTTTTGTCTACAATTTTTGTTGACTTCATTTTTGTTGATTTCGACAAAATACTTGATAAATTTTTATTTTTTTTCTGCATTTTTTTGGGGAATTATTTTCTGCCGACCCTGCCTTCCTACTACGGTAGATGATGTTTTTGTAAAAAAGAATTGTCCCAAATTTCTTGATGCAAATCATTTATTCAATTTGAAGTTGTTGTTTTAAACATTCTAACAAAGCAAAATCACAATATGACGAGTGCACAATAAATGTTTTTTGTCTGTGAAGCTTGGCTTTGATCATGTGCAGATCACAGACAACTTACGAGCTACAATAGTTAAAAGCAATGCTAGCATAAGTTTGTTGCACCGCATACACAGCATACCATGCCACATGCCACCGCATACTACATACCATGTGCAGTATGATATTGCTTTTACAAACAAGTACTATGAAATAGAAACTTATTGTATTTAGATATTTAATGAAATCATTCTAGTATGCTTTATTTTTTAATTTTTTCTAAATGCATCATTTATTATGGAACGGAAGGAGTATTTGGTGGAGGTTTTTCAACCTTGCACTCTACTTACAACTCATCTTCTACTTCAAGTTCAAGAAATTCATCTCACATGTAAAAGTTGATCTCAAGACTTAATTCTATTAAAAGAATGTGGAAAAAATCTTAGTGTAAGAAACCAACAAGGAAACAAAGAAATATTTTTACACCACTTTCTTTATCTCTCTTGTTTTCTTTGAATTTTTCATCAACGATGCTCTTCACATTCTCCTCCAACTTGCAAGATGACATGAAACACGTTATTTCAAGTTCAAATTTTTAATTGAATAAATTAATTTTCATGTGTTTATACTTTGTGCCAAAAATTGCCAAAAATTTGCATTTGCAGGCATTGTAGTACAAAACAAATAATATTTTTAATCCTTCATATTTATCATTTCAAATAACACATATCTAAATATACTTCTTATCAAAAATTGGTACCAAAATGACATCATTGTATATTTTAAACAAATGTTTTGAATTTCTTCAAGCAATTGGGACAATTTCTAATTTTTGTACAAAAAGTTTCTTTTAAAATCTTTAAACCTTTTCAAATTTTATGTGATTTTTTTTTTGTGTACTGAATGAGTGTAGGAAATCAAAACCACATCTGCTCGATTCATTTTTTATTTTGTTTTAAAGAGAGACTTATTCAAAGTTGCCTTATAGGATGATTTTAAATTTCAAAAGGCTTTTTGGAGTACCCCAATCAGACCATTGCCTAAATATATAAAATACTGCCTTTGACAAAGCATACGATAGTATAATGACATTTGGACTAGTCCTTTGGGAGTTCACAATATGACTAGTCAAAGTCCATATTTATTATAATTTAATGTACTTTTACATTATTCTTTAGGCCGATTTTAATCAAACTTGTTCAAGGTTTGCTCAACCAAATGGCCATAGTGTGAATTGGCATTTAATTCTAGGTAAATACCGGCTCTCTACAAGTTTAAGTTAAGGTGGAGATACCTAATTCCATCCAAGACGCATTCCACATCCTTTCATTGACCCCAATTCCATTATATATTTGATTCAATTGATTCGACCTTATATCAAATGCATGCTAAATGCAAGAAGTGATAAGTGGAATTGGATGTAAAAATGGGATAATTTTAAATACCTCAATGAATGAGGATGAGTTCGAAAATAATGGTTGAGCAATTAAAGCAATAAAAGAAGCAATTTAGCATGGGCAATCAAGTAGATTCTTTGGGTGTAAATGGATGTAGATGGGGTGATTTAAGACTACTTTTTGATCAACTATAGTTTGACTTTGAATGATTACCATAGTACCTTGGGAGCTTCAATAATAATTAATAAGAATATGAAAGAACATTTCCTAAAATTTGAAAACTATAAATATATTTTAAGAAATTCATTAGTTGTTTGACGTGAAAGTGTGGAAGTTGCCGTGGTACTACGATAGATTAGTGTGGCCGTGTGGCCATGTGTTGTTGGTGTACCTAGTGTTCTTGTGATAGTGTCAACTTCTTTGATTCCTAAAGCTAGGTCTCTTTTTTTGTCTCTAAATATCTTCATTGCCTTTTAATAAAATAATAAGAAACTATTAGATATTACATGAAGATGTTTTTTACAATAGGATAAGAATGTCAAAATATTGGCACCAACGTTGAGTACTCTAAATGAGTTCCAATGACCCTTTGTTTGTTGGGCACTGGGTCATTGACAATAAAAAATAATAATTTATTCACGTTGGCCTCGAAAGAGGCTGGAGTTTCCATCTATCTAACTGCTCTAAATGACAAAAAATATTATGAAGTTTCAAATTGACACTTGAAGTCTTAGCAAATGATAACAATGATTGATTGGAATGCTTTAACAAAAAAGGTTTCTTTAAACAAAAAAACCCATTTGAAAATTATTCTCACACTATTTAGAGCAAGAATGTTGTGATCGCCATGAGTACAAGTTTTTGTTATACAAATTGTCAATATCTTATTCATAATTGAATTACAAAATATTTTTGAATCTCAAGTTTCAAATTTTATACAAAAATATTGGTGATAACAATCAGAAATTTAACCATATAAATAGAATCTAAAATTCACAATGTAAATCTTTTATTCACACATTTAGTTCAAAAATATCCCTCTTGATTATAGACCTTTGCAAAATTGCTAGATTTAGAGAGGCATGTGGACGTTAGAAGTTAAAAGCTTGTCACAAAAATTCATGCTAGTTGCAGAAGTGCGCGCGAAAATTGCTAAATGGGGCCAAATGCTAGCAAATGCTTGTTGCTCCTACGGTTTAGGGTGCCCATGCCCGTGCCCGTGCCTATGTCCCTAAGGTTACAAACCCATCAACAAAAACCTGTGCTCTGGACACGACGAAGCTCAACGTTTCTCAAGTCCTGTTGCAACCGGGGTTGTCACACCTCTTTCTTTTCATTCTTAAAAAATAGAGAATGGGGATGTGGCACGCTCTTCTTGAATGGTGGAGGGCCTATTCTCGAAGATTGGAGAATCTCAATTCTTCTCCTCCACGGGTGAAGAATGGTTCTCGGAGAATGAAGAATGGCCCATGCTTGAAGGATGAGTAACCAACTAACAACCTCTACTCTCCATTCTCAATCTTCACAAACCACAGAAAGGGTCTCACACTTATTGGCTCCTCTTTTTCCTCATTCTCCATTCTCCATTCTCCCATTCTCCATTCTCCGAGGAGGTGTGACAACCCCTATTGTGTACACCAACTTTGCGCAAGTTTTGAAAATTGGGGTTTACTATCACCGTTTCCATCTCTCGAAGCTGCAAGAGAATTTCTGATGCCAACATAGCAATTCCCCCCGCCATGAAGAAGCTGGATCTCTACCGCGGAGTAGAAACCGTGCAGCATTCTCACACCCTGGGGGCCCAATTCCGCACTCTTTCGGTGCGCGCATTCGCAAACCATGCGAACCCTCTTGTGAAGATGCGGCCGAGTTCGATTAGAGCCTCCAGCAACGGGGGCCGTGTTCCAGCCATGGCCACGCGACGGCATTGTAGTAGTGAGATAGCTGTGTTGGACATGGGAGCCTATTTCAGCGACAACCGCGAGGACTTCGTGGAGGATTTGAGAGACCAGTGTCACACGGTGGGGTTGTTTTACGTGAAGAATCACGGCGTCGACAAGAGGCTTTGTGACAAGATGCTGGCGACCGCGCGCCAGTTCTTCGACTTGCCCACCAGTGTCAAGGTATATTCTGGATTGGAAATCCTTGCATTCTTTGAAACTGTTGAGCCTGCATTGGCAATCTTTGCATTCCTTTCGTCTTGAAAAATTCGTGTCTCTTTGGTACTCCCCCTGTCCAGAAATAATCGTCCTATCTCTTAGTGGCAATATTTTTCCTATTTTTTATACCTCAAACGTGAGTTCTGTCAACTTCAAACAGGGTGGACAATGAGAGTCACACAAAACTACATACTGGTATTAAAGATATACCATTTTTCAAGTACTGGGACGGCTTGTTTTTGGAAAACAAAAAACGTTAAGTTAACCCCTAAACGTTCCATGGGGATAGTAGATAGGTGGTCGTATAAATGGCATTTGCTATCAACAAGAAGCTCTAAATTGGGATCTCAATAACTCACTAGAACCGCATTGATGTAAATTGCAGCTTCTATTGAACTCGAACCTATAAAAGGTCTGGATCCATTCCAAATACTAGAAAAATACACCGTATTTTACTGGCCTCAAAGGCACTTTCAGACGTTTAGGGGTTAAAACAAGCCAAAAACTATGACAGCTATTTCCGGACAGAGGGAGTATTGTTGAGCCTGCCTTGGCAATCATTGCATTCCTTTCCTCTTGAAAATCTTGGAGTTCTTTAGCTCCAAGTTACTAGATGTTGGGTTTAGGGTTTTACGAATTGATGACAATTATGGACATGGTTATCAGAAGTAATTTACGAGTTAGGTAGGTATGAAGTTGTAAATTATTTTGATAACCGTAACCTGCATTGCCTTTTGGATATAATATCAATGCAATTGGTCTTTTTAACTTTCAACCAAAATCTGGTAATTTCAAAATTCATTTTCAGTACCTAATTCAACTGTAGGGTTTTGAAGATCACGTCGTGTTTATCCTACTATCAAAGTTTCCGCCCTTGATTCTAAGTATACTGAATGATCATAATAGTCAAAGTATCAGACCTTTGTGCACTTGGTTCCATATCTGTGGTGGGTTGCAAGTGAAATTAACCCCTAAAGGATCAAGAATTTATGGTTTTAGAATGACAAAATCAATTGATTATATTGTGAAAAATATAACTAAGATGGAACGAAATTTTACATCACCGGAATTAGTGAAGAGCATTACATGTGTTGTTCAAATAAAAATTAAATTTTAACTAAAAGTGTAAAAACATCTTGAGGCTCAATTCAGACTTCTTGGTCCTTTAGGGATTAAGAAGGGTTAGCATTATGCTTTCTAATCCTCCACAAAAGTCTGAAGCCATGGTTCTGTTCCGCAGAATGAGATGGACTACACCGCTTCTCCACAATTTCGAGGGTACATGAAGATAGGGGTGGAGAATACCGCAGGCCTTGTGGATTTTCGGGAGCAGATTGAGTTTGGTCCCGAGGAGAATGTCGAAGCTAATTCTGGTGAGACCATCCGTCTGATTGGGATTTATTGTCCCCATTTTGCGAGGATTCTAATGCACTAAAATATGTTTTACTCCCTCTGTTCGGAAACAACTGTCCTAGTTTTTGGCGTGTTTCAACTTAACGCTCTTTTTTTTTCCAAAAAATCCTGTCTCAGTACTTGAAAAATGGACTATCTTTAATAGTAGTAAGGTGGTTACCCCCATTCCCAACTGAATAAGAAATACGGATATGAGACATTGATATTATTTAGTATTATTATTTTTTAGAGTTAGGCAAGAAGAAATAGATCACAACACAAGTTGAAACATGATTTTTGGATGAAGAATGAATTAGTTATAAATTTTCAAAGTTGAACATCCCATTCACGTCACATAGGTAGAGTTGTTAATGTCTAAAGAAGATTTGTATTGCAAACACTAAAGATGCTTAAACCAACAACAACGAATCCATAACCACGCTTACATATACTAAAACCAACAAGAGAGAACCCATTACCAACTGTAACTCATGCTACAACCAACATCATTGTAGCATTGATTGTGGAAAATGCCCCTAGCTGATGGTTTAAGCGACAGTTGGGAATGGGGTAACCACCTTATGTAGTTGTTGTGTCACTCTCATTGTCCGCCCCGTTTAAAGTGGACAGGGTTCACGTTTGAAATATAAAACATAGAACAAATATTGCAAAAAATGCCAAAATCTAGTACAATTATTTATAGACAAAGGGAGTATTATATCATATGAATAAGTTATGAATTGTTGAAGTTTGAAGTAGTAAGGTCCCAATCACAAGTCTAGACTATCCTGGAATCATGAGTATTACATTTGCAATGTATCTCATGGAAACATCTTTGACTACAATAGAACCTAGAGATATCTCATTTCTTACAAGTTTGGATGACACTTGCATTGGAATGGGAGTGACTTTCAACCCACAGGAAAGGGACCTTACCTCACTGCTTTTAGAATTGGATGTGAAAATGCAGATGGCCCTGTTTTCCGGCGTCTTCGTGGCCCAAACCAATGGCCACCAGCTGGACAGATCCTTGAGTTTCGACCCACTGTTATGGAATTCATGGAGCAGATGAACATCTTTTCCATGCATCTCATGCAGGCATTGGCGTTGTCATTGGGTTTAGACCACGACTTCTTTGATTCCACTTTTCGTCATTCTCCACATTATCAAATGAAGGTAAGTTTGTTGAGTCCTTTCCATAAACAACGTCTGCTTTGTTCACGTTACCCTAAATACTACTCCTTCTGTCCGGAAATAATTGTCCTAGTTTTTGGCATTATTAGTTTTGGAATATTTGTCATGTGTTTTATACTTCAAATGTGAGCCCTGACCACTTCAAACGGGGCGGAAAATGAGAGTGACACAAAAACTACATACTACTATTAAAGATGGACCACTTTTTGAGTACTGAGATGGGAAAAAGAAGCGTTAACCCTAAATGTACCAACCCTTTGCACAGAAGTAGATTCTAGCCTCAAAAGTAGATATTAGCATGACTCAAATGTACATGAGGTTTACATGAAGTTGAAGGCCTCTCCAATATTATCAACAACTCTCCATCACAAGAGATTTATTGTAATTGGTAAAGAATTTAATAGGCTTTCAAATGTGACTTGGATGAAAATCATCCGAGGTTGTATGAGAAAGTCACAAGGCTTCAAATCTGTTCGTGATCCAGTTTTGGACGCTAGAAAGTTTAGGGGTTAAATTAAAACACGCCAAAAACTAGGACAGTTGTTTCCGGACAGAGGGATTAGAAAGCTTGCTTTCTCTTATTACTGACATGAGAACAGTTGAAACTAGAAAACACATGCTCAAGAATTGAAGGGCAAATGTTCTTACTTCCTGGTCTTGTGCAACGTTTTTAAGGTCGCTCGGTACCCTCCAAAGCCTACAGAAGATGGTAATGCAGGAATTGGCGTGTTTGGTGTTGGCCCACATTCCGACACTGGATTTTTGAGCCTCCTCCTGCAGGATAACGTTGGAGGACTTCAGGTATGCACGAATCTCTCCTATTTTTTTAAAGACTTCGTTTACCATGTTTACTAATCGAAAACCCTCCAAGATATTCTAGAAAATCTAGCTCCATCAAATCCTGCCACTTGTAACATCATTTAAAGCAACTCTGCCAGTTTGAACAGGGCTAGTTCTTCTAAATACCTCTGGGTGTGGGTTTTTTAACTACATTAGTGCAAGGAGTAATAATGCATGAGCTAGAGTATGTTTCTACTAAAATCTGATCTTGGGATTCCTCAAAGCCACGTGAGTATTCAATACTACATAAACGTTTTCTTTGCAGAAAAGCTTCTCATTGTAGAAACACCTAAAACCGTCCCTACACCCATTCTTGACGTGTAGGATTGTTTTCAAATTGTCCTCATAAAGTTTATTGAAACCGTCTCTCCATACTTTATTCTGATTTGGATTCTATAGGTATTGTTTCATGACAAGTCTATGGGACGGTTTCAACGGTCTTAGCAACTTCCACTTTGAAAATTCATAGCAGTTAGGTGACTTGTCCAGAATTCTATTGGGTGAAATCATCATTTTCGATTTCTAATATTACAAAATATTCTATTTCGAAAAAGGTGCCTCCAACTTTGCTAAATTACTTAAAGTGACGGTTTTAGGTATTTTTACCTCTGATATTTTACCAAAGACTCCTTCATATGAGAATGTAGCTCTAGGAAATTAGAATCGCTAAGTTTTTAATAGCTGAAACTTTGTTTTAGAATTAAACTTCAGTTTTGACAGCTGAAACTTTTTCGGACTATTTCTTTTGGTACTAAGATCATTCCACTAATCGAGAAGGTTTTGACCTCAGATATTTTACCAAATACCGAGAATGCAGCTTTAACAAAGTGTGCATGAGCCTTGGAAACCAGAACCGCTAAGTTTTGGACAGCTGAAACTTTGTTCTAAAATTTATCAGGGTTGATTATATTCGAATAATTGAGTTAACCAAAAAGAAGCCCATCTAACCTCCCTTTTTGCTCTACGTCTAACTTCTTTTTTGAGCTATACTTGGGTTGAATAGTGTCGTGTCATAGATTGTCCCCTTGTGGGCCATGGGCTTGGAGCTTTGGTAGAAGGTGTGGGAGTCATTGCGAGGTGTGGAGAATAATGACAGTGGCTTGCTTTAGATTGTCTCCCAACTCATCATGAACTAGTTTTTGGTCTATTTACATTTCAATATGAGTTCAAGAGGAGTTTGCTAAAACTTTCCTCTTTGAGCTGACTTTTCGGTTAACTCTAATAGCAAGATTTATTTGTACATGTGAAAAAAGTTGACAGTGAAATTATTTTTCACTGATTGAGAAGGTATTGTTCAGGCACAAACTGTGGAAGGAAAATGGGTGGACGTTCCACCAGTGGAAGGCACATTGGTGGTGAATTTGGGAGAAATGTTGCAACTAGCAACGCATGGGTACTACTTAGCGACGGTGCACCGCGTGTTGTCTCTGCCTGGGACCAGGTCCAGGTACTCCATTCCCTTCTTCTTCAATCCCTGTCTAGATGCCGAGGCGAAGCCCATGGACAGGGAGACCATATTCACTTCCAAAGCTTGGCATAGAGACACTCCAGGTCAGTGATCTCAGAACCACTTTATGACATTTAGAACACTATGCGACCTCCCACATAAATGGTATCTACTTTTGTTACCCAGTGCATACAATACTCACGATACCACTATAATATCCGGCAATACCCGTGATACCATGATGATATCCGCGGATATCACCTCATGAAGTTGCTACATATTTATATCATGATGAGCATTCTTGCTACATTTCAATTTTTTTTTTCATTTTCTTTCTTTGTATGTTTAGCAGCCCCATTTTTTTGGGTAGAAATCCAGCTAATTTTAGCCAGTTTTGAGATCACTGCTTCAGGTGCTCAAGGTGGAGAGTCCACTCACGGTGGGAAGAACAAGCTGCACCCCGTGTTTGGAATCAACACGTTCAAAAGCTTCGCCAGAAGCCATCCCCAGGTTGTGAAGCGGCACCACCCTGACCTCATGGATGCACAAGGTAATCTTGTTCTGGAGAGAATTCTTGGAGATAGATAGAAACTCCGGACCTCTTTTGAAAAGAGGCCGGCGTGAGTAAAGTGTTTGTTCCTTATGTCAATTGGAAGATAGATAGATGAATAGAAACTCCGGACCTCTTTTAAGGCCGGCTTGAGTAAAGTGTTTGTTTGTAATTTGTGGTAAATCACTACAACATGAGATGAGGCAAAAAAAATTCACAAACCATCCCCTTTCTAATTGGTTCACATATGCATGAAGCTAACTTCCCATAAGATCTACAGTAAAAAATCCACATTGCAAAAAGTCAATGATAGATGAGAAAACATAGATGAAATTTGTACATCGTCCAAAAAATGGACGCTTAAGGAGTTAAGGATTAATTAATATTCAATGTCATGTTGGGGCCTAAAAATGCCTAGAAGCTCTCTTTAGGTTTATGTACTATTTTTTATCATTCAAAGGTTAACTATCTTAATTGTTCCATGTGTAATTAAAAATTAAATTACTAAATTTGTTGCATGACTTGCCTTGGATGACCTAGGATTTGATGTGCTCACATTGTAAGCTTAAGTGGAGTGCAAGGTCGATTGAAAATTAAATAATTTCTAATTTCTAATTTAAATAAATGTAAAAATTATGGGAAAATTATATTCTCAAAAAAAAAAAAAATTACGATGAAAAATACTATTGAAACAATCTTCAAAAACATCTTTGTATATTCCATCTATTGAATCTATTTTTCCAAAAATAAATAAATTTGACTAAGAAGTGTAAAATTATATTAAATATAATGAATCAAATTATACTAAATATATATTTTTATGAAATTAGTAAAAATATATTTAATATAATTTAATTCATAATATGCATTCTATGAATATTAATATGCCTAATGTATGAATGATTTTTGCACTAACGTTATAATCAATACTCTTTTTGTGCACTCAGATAATGTCAAGGTCATGCATATAATTGACCCCTTGTGATCATGTATTGATGTGAAACAAAATCTTCACTAAAACTAAATTGTTATACAAAATTTTAGAAATTATAAGGAAAAAGTAAATTATAATTCATAAATAAACATCTCTATGATCACAATCATGATTATGCAACCAAGTATTTAAATAATTGATACAAATAACTAGAAAAATAATTATGTTTTTTTTTTTTCTTAATCGTTTATTCTCAAATATTGATTATAAAGCATGCTCTAATTAAATTAAGTTATTAGATTAGAAGATTGATTATTTTATTTTATAAATGACTGTGTAGCCATGTGCCGTTGGCCCAGTGTTCTTTGTCATTTGGTTATGATTTATAAAATAAAATAAAAATAGAATAATTTATTAATAATATAATTCAATTTATAATGACATTGTAGGTTCAAAAACTATGAAATAATTTTTTGCACCCCTTCTCAACAAGAGCTTTTCAACAGTATCAAGAATATGACCAATGAGCGCATGGTTTGAGAGATCTTAATATAAAATACAACCAAATAAACAAACTACCTTCTTTAACTCCTAAGCTCCCAAGAGACCATTTTTTGGTCGCTACCTGTTTTTAACGGGCTGCCAATTATATTTAAGATTGCAATCATTTAGTGTTTCAAAATGATTTTGGTGTGTTTTTCTTACCTTCAAAGCATAATAAAAAATGTTTACATCTTACAAATATTTCATGATTGAAAAAAATATGTAACTCTTAAAAAAAAGCATTGTTTTTGTCTTTCTTGATTCTAGGTTACAAGCGTTGCGTTGTCATATGATCTGGATGCGTTGATTTGGCAGGTCTTTGGGTTCAGTCTTGGCTTTTTATTGATTCAAAGTTGTGTGTTATATTCTGTTTTTCCAATTCAATAGCCTACTCTTGTAAATGTGCGTGAAGTGAAAGTAATAGAGCGGAGTTCTTCTTAGCAGTTCGTTATATTGTTTCTGTCGGTATGAGGTTGTGATTTGTTTCTTGCCATATGTCGTAGGAGGTTGTGATTTGCCGTTATAGGGATTGGTCTTGTTTGTTTGATATCTAGTGCTTTGCACTTCATAGCGTTTGTTTACTGGGCATGATAAGCTATGTGTGCTCCGCTGTATGGAGGTTTCGGTAAAAAGGCAGGAACCTGGTGTCCGGTTAATAGGATTGTAGTATAGCTTTCACGTAGAAATTTTTAGGATTGTAGTATCTTTTATTGCAGTTTCAGGTCCACTTTTGTAGAAATTTTCAAGATTCTAGTGAAGCTTTCATTTAAGTTCCAAATTGTGTTGCCGGTGTTTAATATGAATTACTTGCAATTTGGCATAGTGCTTCTTGTTCATCACATATTAATGTAAAATTTAAATTATTATTTAAATTATTTATTAATGAAAAGTTGTAATGTACATGTTATATAGAATTTGTTTAAGAAAGTAAATCTTAAATTTACAACACATGTAACAAACGTGCAAAGTTTACTATCATGTAACTTCTACATGAAATTCTTGTAACATTTATAAACCAACTGCTTTTAAACATCCACATAAATTTTATATAACAATCTTACAATAGTATCTATAGAACATCTATAGAACAACTGCATGTGTTTTGGCCTCATAGTGTCAAGTGGGTGGTTTTTGCAGTGGAAGTGAGTGGTTTTTCAGTTAATTAATTAATTTGTAACACTTAGGGGTCCATGTGTCAGTTCCTGAAGCATCCACGTCAGACCCTTGGGTTTCAAAGACGGGTATCAATTGAACGTGGATATGAATTGAATGCGGGTATCAGCCTCTGCTTGTTGCTTCTCTGTTTAAAGAATGATGCGGCTATGAACTGCAACAGCAAGATGATTTGAAACGGAATGAAGATCAAACTCTCCGCTCACTCGCCATCAGAACTTCAGCCATATACGTGCCATCAAAACTTGGTCCTTCTCTGCTCACTCGATCAAACTCATATGTCCAAAACTTGCTCGTCCATTAAGCGTCTACAAGACATCTGCGAGAACCCGGTCACTCCACGCATCTACCATTACTTTCACGAAACGCCATTGAGAACGATTGCCTCCGATTGCCCTCACACACACACAGATTGCCTCCGATCGCCCTTACACACACAGATCGAGAACCCGAACATGCACTCGCCGATCCCTTACGATCGCCACTCACTCACAGATGGAGAACTCAAACGAACCCGTCCATCGCCACTCACTCACTCACTCTCCGCCCATCACGCACTCACTCGCCATCGTAACTCACGCACGCACGCACTCACTCCAGAGCAGACCCGCACTCCGCCCATCGCCAGTCGCTCACGCTCCGATCGCCCTCACACCAAAAGTGAGACGACTATGAGAAGACAAAACTCTCGCCGCCGAAGACAGAACTCCAAAGACCACTCCGATCGCCACTCACATTCATCTGCACAGAACCTCATATATCGCCCTCACGCTCATCGCCACTCACACACACGGAACACACATCGAGAACACTCGCGAGAACACTCTCGCCATCACAGACACTTCGAAGAATGCTCGCTCGCGCAGAACTCATCGCCCATCGCCATCTCGCTACTGGACCTCTCGAATGCAGACAGAATGCTCCGCCCACAAAATGCAGACAGGCATTTTGCAGACAGACAGACAGGTCGAGTGGACAGGCAGGGTCGAGCGACATCGAACAAGTCCCCTTTCCTTCTGCAAACGTGGATGAACGCCAACGTGGACCCCTTTGTACTCGAAAATCCCCTTGTGCCTACGTGGACCCCCTCATGTTTTTGCATTTCCAGGCCAAAAATTACACCCTTTGCATACGTATACCCCCCTTTTGCCTACGTGGAGTGGCTACTTAAATTTCCTTTCAAATTCAGGGCCCCGTGTTTTCCGGCCACCCCTGAAATGAACTTTGGGGTCATAGTATCTATAGAACATCTACATGAGCATTATGTAAAAATTATACAACCTAAACCTAGAGATTTTGTAACGTTTTTTTTAATACATTTATATGATAATTACAATGGAAAGCACACATGAAAGTTACAAATGTAACATTCAAGTTACCTTTACATAATATGCAATGTGGCAAGTTACAATGTGTAAAATCATGTAGATGTTACATGAAAGTTACACTTCAAGATTTTTGAGATGTAACTCTTACTTAAGGGAAATAAAAACTTCACAAGCTACTTACAAACTAACACCAAGTTCAAGGGCCGGGAGTTCGAGATTCTGGTGTTTCCTTGCAATCAGTTTGGAGGCCAGGAGCCCCGCACGAACGAGCAAATCCAGGAGTTTGCGTGCACAGTCCTTTACAACACACTTCTAAAAACATGTCAAATTTGAATTATGTCAATCCGAGTTAAACTCCACCTAGGAGAATTTTTCAAAGTGAATCACTTCAACATTGTCTTAATGTTACAAAATTTGCTATTTAGGGAAAGTAATGATGTTCCCTCTATCATTTCTTTTGCTTTTTTGAAGTTTATTTACTAGCATTTTTCTCCATACTTTTTTGAAAAGATAACTAGATTTTCTGAAGAAAAAAACTGATAAACCAAATTTAACCAATCACACTAAATTTTAAACTCTAAAAGTAAAAAATTAGAATTTATACAAATTTTCAAAGGCTATTGCTCGGGGAGGTCACCCTTTGTATCTTTTGAGTATCACGTGTGAACAAAGGGCATTTAAAAGTATCCTAAAATTTAAAAATAATTCTTACCATAATTAGTAATCTTTCAAGAATATTTTCATTTTAATTCTTGTAATGAATTGTGAGCATCCTACATTAATGTAAATCATTCATAAAAATTATCTCCAAAGATTTATTTGGACCCTATCTTTGTTCGCACGTTATTACTTAATATTTGGAAGTGACTTCCCCTAGGGTTATTGCTTTTAAATTCATTAAAAAAATGATCTATAGTTATTTTTGGAAGTTTGACTGTACAGATTATTTGTAGAGATGATGCCCTACATTTTGATTATTGAACCAAACTTCATCAAACATATGGAAGGCATATATTATAACACATCTATGTTTTCTCCAATATCCCTCAGGCTTTTAGAGGTTAATGTATAGATAATTCAATTTATTAAATTTAGATATCTTAACATGATTTTTTTGGCATTGTTGATGTTTTTTAATTTCATGATTGCTAATTTAAAAAAATGAAAAACCGTTTGTTTTTCAATTTATGATTAAAAAACATTAAATTTGTTTATTAATTTATATTTTATAAAAAAAATAGTCTTATGAATGCACAAGCTTTAATCTAATGCACAAAATATTTTAAAATAACAAAATTTTGTTTGGTTTTGGAATTCCGAATACGAAAGTTGATGTTTTTTGAGTAGTTAATCGAACTTTTTGATCGTATTCTCAATACTCTGAATTAAGCTAAACTTTGTATTCTTCTAAAGACATATTTGCCAACACAACTTCCGTGCTTGTTGAATGCCCTTGCTTCAAATTTCAAAGATGTCTTAGAATATTGTACCATCAAAGATTGCAAGATGTTGGTATCATTACTAGGATCAGTCGTGAGGGGTCATTTAAAAACGCTTTCATTTCTTTATGGGACAAGTTAATCATAAAGTTGTTGCAAGTGGTTTATTAAGTTCTAAATTATCTAATGACAATGGACATAAATACTGAAGACAAATATTTGTGGATACTATACAATCTACACATGAGCTACATACGCACATTACCATCCCATCTTCATTACAAAAATTAGAATCACCACTTTCTCATAGATAGGCAAGACTACTTTCTGTTTCTTTAGACTAAGCCAATGATTTTATCTTCGTATTTTTCAAAATTATTTTTATTTTGACTTTTGAATTTTACATCACATACTAAAATAAATAACCCTTGATTCAAAATCTACGATTAAATCATAATCATAAAATTTTGTGCTTAAACTTGATTTAGTTATTCCAAGATATTTTGTGCATTAGACTAAAGCTTATGCATTAATAAGATTGTATGTTTTATAAAATATAAACTACAAATAGATTTATATAGATTACTGGCCAAGATTCTGAGGTTAACAATAGACGGGCTAAAGAACTTTATGTTCATTCCAACTTGGACTAATGTAAAATCTATTGAAATTACTTCTATTTGTTGGTGCCTCCCTTACAAGGCAGACAGTCAAACTATTAATTCCACAAAAGTTATCAATTAGGACTAAAGTTAACTATTAACCCCTGAAGGACCAAGAAGCCTCATGTTTTTATAATTTTTTTGAATAGGTCTTATGTAAACTTCCTTTTTATTCAAATTTGTTTCTTTTTTAATCAACACATGCAATGTTCTTCACTCATCCCAGTGATATAAAATATATTCCTATCCAAATTATATTTTTCACAATATGATCGATTAAATTTGTCATTTTAGAACTATGAATCCTTGGTCCTTGAAGGGTTAAATATGTTGAAAACATACTTCATCCAACGAGTGTCATCCAAGGGATGGATGAGTCAGAGCGGTTGAAGTCACAGGCTTCAGCTGAAACCTCCTATCAACCATCGGAGGTCCATTGACCGATTCAAACAACGACATCACATCCTTTAAAAGTGAGCATGTAATGTGAAAGCGCATGGCACAAAATTATGATTCTGAATTTGGGTTGTTAAAATTTATAAGTTAGCAATTAATCATGCAATTTTTGAAGTTTATGTTGTGAATCGAAGAGAATTGATAATCATCAACTTCCTTATTGTGAAATTTTGTAATTTATTTTCTCTAGAGCAAATTTTTTCTCCACATCCCACATGCACTTTTAAGTGAGGCACTCGGGACAACTCAAACCTTTTGGATCAACAAGGTGCGCTATATGGTCATTCATTTCATTCCCCTCCAATTTTGAAGTTGCTTTTAAAATACCTATATTTAGATACTCATTTTTTGAAGATTACAATTTGATTTCTTGAGAAATTGAAGGTTAAACTAAAAATGCAAGGAGCTTCATGAGAATAAGTACTTACAAGAAGGGCGTAAGTCGAATCGAATTTGTAGGTGCTTGTTTCCATACCCTATTTGCTTACCCTAACTAAAAAATTATAAAAAAATGTTGGCTTGCAAAATGGTTCATGATGTTACGCAACTTTGTGTTTAGTCAAGCAAGCCCACACAGAATACAAACAGAAATTTTGCAGAGCTCTTCAATGTAAAATTTTGAGGGGATTGTTTTGGGTTGTGTAGGTGGAATCATGGCGGAGGCCGCTCGCAAGTCAACGCTGAAGAAGGGCTCTAAGGTGAACATGGAAGTGCCAGTTGTTGACCCTGATGCTCCAGCAGTGGAAGGTGGTGAAGCTCCAGCCGAGGGCGTGCTGGACGAAAGGTGAGCATGGGCATTAACCCGTAAACTTACCGATCCTTTGAACTCTAGTAGATGCTAGCCTCAAAAATAGATATTAGCATGGTTCAAATGTACTTGGGTGTACATGAGAGGACCATCGTAAGCATAAAATCTACCCAAATTTTTTGACATACTTGTAATTGGAGGCCTCTCCAATATTATCAACAACTCCTCATCACGAGAGAACTATTGTAACTAGTAGAGAATTTAATAGTCTTGTCAAAGTGACTTGGATGAAAGTCATCTGAAGTTGTATAAGAAAGTTGCAAGGTTTTGAATTTGTTCGTGATTCAGTTTTTGAACGTTGGGACGTTTAGGAGTTAATAGGTTTCGAAGAATGTGCAATCACAAAGTGTGCAATTATACAGGTTTGAATAAGATGTTCTGGCATAGTTTTTTCTTTCTTACAAGTTGCAAGCCGAACTTGTCCTTCACTAGTACGAAATGTGTCGTTTTTCACTAAGTACCATAAATGAATGAAACCGCGCCAAGCAATGAAACTATGCCAAGCACATGGGTTGTGTTAGTGCTGGTGAGTGGTTTTGGTCACAAGAAAATAGAAATATAAGTATAATATTTAGCCTATTCACTATTCCCACAATGAAACCGCGCCAAGCACATGGGTTGTGTTAGTGCTAGTGAGTGGTTTTGGTCAGAAGAAAACATAAATATAAGTATAATATTTAATCTATTCACTGTTCCCACAAAGTGAGGAATGAAAAACGACAAGTCTGTTAGGCAACAACTTTCACTTGTGAAATGGAAAAGACTGACGCTCGTCGTGTGAATGACCAAGAGTCCGCCGGAGCCGGAGCCGGAGCCGGAGCCGGAACCGGAACCCGAGCCTCCCAATCCCATTGTCTACTTCAACATCACAATCAATGAAGAGTGGGTTGGGCGCATCTGGTTCGAGCTCTACAAGAATGTGGTGCCCAGGACGGCAGAGAATTTCCGGGGCCTGTGCACGGGCGAGTATGGCACTGGCGCCTCGGGCTCGTGCCGCTGGTACCGACACAGCGAGTTCTTTCGAACCATCCCTAACTTTTGCCTTCAGGTCAGATCATTACCAAGGTCCATCCCATCAACAAGTATTCTACACATGCAGGGTACATTCACAATATAACAACCCAAAGAAACTGTAAGCAGTGATTAATTTAACACATATTAAGCAATAATCTTATTTTTTGAATTGATAATGCAATATAAATTAGTAAGTACATATATTATATGTCATTCTACAATATACTAAAGTTTGACGATGTTTGAGAAGTTATTGGTACTCCAAAACGACTAAAATATGATCGTAACTTGTAGTTGTTAATAACGACTAAAATGTGCTAAATTATTCATAATATGTCGCGAAATGTCCTTAATTTTTTTTTTAATATGTACATAAATTGTAGATATTATTTTCTAAGTACTCATCCAGAGTCATTAGATTTGGGCAGGTTTGGCTCGTTATATTGTGAATGCACCCTGCACTTGAAACAACACCACGTATATTCTTTAGCCAAAGTTGTCAAAATCAGTTTTTGATCAGGGAACAATTTCGATTAGTACAGTACAATGCAATGACACTTAATAAAGAACGAAATTGAGGGTGGCATCCATCTACAAACCTGCAGACATGAAACAACATCACATTCTTTAGATAAAGCTGCCAAAATTAATTTTCGATCAGTTATTGATCGATCAGAGAACAACTTCGACCAGAACAGTATATGACAATGCAATGACAATCGAGCACTAGTGCAAATCACGGTTGAAACACTATCCCAAACACTATCCCAATAGTGTTTCAACCGGTCTCCAGCATTTTCAAGGGCCGGTTGAAACACTATTGGGATAGTGTTTGGGATAGTGTTTGGGATAATGTTTCAAAGATAGTGTTTCAACCAGATAGTGTTTCAAAGATAGTGTTTCAACAACCCTTTGCACTAATGGAGCTCCATTCCGTTCTATCAAAGTTGTCATTGCATTGTGCTGATCGCTAAAACTGAATGATTTTGAAAACTGATCGAAAACTGATTTTGACAGCTTCGGCTAAAGAATTGCACGTGATGTTGTTTCATGTCTGCAGGTTTAATTGTAGATTGATGCTAATTATCTCTATTGTAATGATACATGCAGGGAGGCGATTTTATTCGCAACAATGGGATGGGAGGCGAGTCGATCTACGGGGAGCTGTTTGACGACGAGAACTTCGAGCTGAAGCACTCGGAGTTCGGCATGCTGTCCATGGCCAACACCGGCAAGCCCAACACCAACGGCTCGCAGTTCTTCATCACGCTGGCGCCCTGCCCCTGGCTCGACGGCCGCCACGTCGTCTTCGGCAAGGTGATCGAACCCCCCGGGGGTGCACTCTACATTAAAATGCGTTCATGACCCCTTCTCTAAAAAGAACCCCTTCTATACGAGGGTTAATATGTCTAAAACTCCTAGCAGACATATCTATACAATCCTAAATATATGTTTAATCTAAGTGCTAACCTAACATTTAGTAGCCTTTCTGTCCACTACCTCTCCTTCATGCTCTCTGCTCATCACCTTAAACCTCCACCTCTACACTAAGCTACTGATACTTAGCTACTTAAGAAGTATTGTTGGGTGTGAAATATTCCACACCATCTACTTCTATGGTGAAAAAAAAAATCTTAGAGAATACACAGGGAGCTCATATTGTCCCCCTATGTTGATTCCCCCGTGAGTGCCACTTTTCCCTGTGATTTAGAGTTTTGACATGTGTACAAATCACCTGCTTAAGCTTAGTCACCTACTTGTAGAAGGAAAGTTTTAACATGTGTTGAGTTATGAAGCTTGGAGGGGAAAGTGGCACTCATAGAGAAATCACACAGGGAAACCGTATGAGACCCCTGTGATATTTATTGAGTATTAGAGAATGTTTTCATGATTTTGACAAAATAATTAAATATTCGACAAGAGGTTCCAGTCCTGCTAGCTGAGTACGGTACTTTGCACAATAATGTTTAAATTAATACCCCTTTTGTGCACTCAGGTACATTTTCACAAATTTAACATAGTGCACCCTCCCCACAGGTCATCAAAGGGGAGGACGTGGTGCGCAAGATGGAGGCCAACGGCAGCAAGCGCGGCTGCCCCAAGTATCTGGTCAAGATCAAGAACTGCGGGCAGATGCCGCAGGACATCGAGCGCGACCCCACGCGGCCGAATTGGTTGCAAGGCAGGATCCTGCACAAAGGCCCGCAGTTCCCCCGCATGGACTTGCCACAGCCGTCCATGTACTTGCCGTCCGTGTGGCGCAGGAAAAACAACTCCATCTCCTCCGACATGCGCCGCCGCATCAAGGACCTGCAGGTCCGTCTCTTTAACCCCGAAACGTCTGAACATGTTCCAAGATGGGAAAGCCAAGGGTTTCCTAGGACAGGAAACAAAGAGTCACAGGTCATGTGGGAATGTCCCAAATGGGAAAAATTAAGCGTTTCCCGCATGACCATGAGGTCGAAACTGCTTCAAGGTCGAATTTCCCACATGCCACTGTTCATGCACAAGGGAAACACCAAATTTTCCCACCTGTCTCAAGCGGGAACCTGCCAAAGGCGCCCTGTGATGCCGTGGCGGCCAGAAGAATACAGTGTATTTTGTTTGTATTTGGAATGGATCCACACCTTTAATGAGTTTGAGTTAATAAGAGTAGTTGAAATTTAGATCAATGCAATTCTAATGAGCTCTTAAGATCTCAATTTAGAGTTTCTTGTCGGCAGCAAATCTCAATTATACAACAACGTATATACTATCCCTATGGGACGTTGAAGGGTTAATTCCATATCCACCCTTTTTTCCACAGTGCATGTTGCCACCTTCACCATCACATTCTTCACTCATGGAAAGGCCCTTCATTTATAAAGAGAATGAATTCTTCTAAATTCACATAATTAGGGGTGCCATGCCTCTTTTTTCCCATTCTCAATCTTCAGAGAATGTGTATGTGGCAATTTCACTTTGAATTGTGGAGTACCCATTCTTTGAAGATTGAGAAGTTTCATTCTTCTCCTCTTAGAGTGCATCTTGAAAAGATTTCAGCTAGCTCAGGCACAAGATTATCATCACTAACACTGCTTTTCAACTTGATGTCATATTAGACGTCACACTGTCTAATTCGATGAGTGTCAAAAATGTGAAACGACTTGAAAGAAATATTCTTGAATATCCAAGTATATTCTAAGAATTTTCTTGTTTGATACATGATGAAGTCTACTCCCAGGGGTGCATTGTACTAAACACATACAAGTATACATGAGTGCACAAAAGGGGAATTAATTTGAACACTACCTATAAACATATTCAGAGCTAAAAATATTGATGTATATTTACATTAAACATATGTTTATGAAGGAATAGATTTGTATACAAAGGATTTTAGACATATAATCCTTCGTATACATGCGGTTTTTGGAAGGAGTCATGAAAGCACGTGATTCTCAAACATAATGCAAAGTTCACCCCCCGGGAGGTCTACTAGACGTCTTCGACACTTTGTATAGTGGTCGAGTAGTACAACCCTCCTTTATCACATCTTCTAACTCCAAGCAGTTTATGCACTATGAACATTGGTGCCATATAAGCAAAATTCAAATGTAATGAAACAAAGGGAGTATGTACACTAGTAGCAAACTTGTCGTTTTTCATTCCCCACTTTGTGGAAACAGTGAACAGTATCGGAATATTATACTTATATTTCTGTCATCTTGTGACCAAAACTACTCACCAACATTGACACAACCCATGTGCCTGGCGCGGTTTCATTTCTTTTTCATTTATAGTAATTGAAAAGCGACACATTTCCTACTAGACAGTGGTAGCTCAAAATGGCTCAATACTAAGAAAGAAAATCCCTGACTGCTGCAGGTGTGCATAAGCAAGACGGAGGATTTGCGCCTAGACCTCTTTCCGAAGAAGCGCATGTACATCGAGCGGAAGCGTCGGCCGCTGAACGCCATCGGCACGAAGCGGATTTGCATCATCAACCCGTTTTCCATGGAACGCAACTTATCCTACCGCTGGAAAATCTCGCCCTTTGCGCAAGCGGATCACGACAAGATCTTGGACCCCTACCCGGGCACTTCGGAGGTTCCGGACGAGAAGACAATGCGGCGGATCTCGGAGCTTCTGTTGGGGCAGGGCAGTGAACCTGGAAACATCCTTGAGCCCGAAAAGCCGAAGAAACCAAAGAGACCTGCTTGGCTAAGATATGGGAATACGGCTAGAACTAGCCAGCTTATTCCTAGACCTTATGGCCAACACGCTAGCCGGGCCTTCGATCCGGTACCACCTTTGCAGGTGTGGAATTCATACACTGTTTTTGTTCCTGTCAAATTTTGAACCAAATTAGAGTTATCCTTAACCCCTAAACGTCCCAGAGTCGAGAAACTGGATCACGAATGAATTCAAAGCCTTCTCACGTTCTCATCAATGCTTGGATGAAACTCATCCATTTTTTTAGAGATTCTTCACCAAGTTGTTGACCTATCTAATGGCTGGATTTAGTCATACTAGAGTACATATTTTTCTAAAATTACAAATGTAGAAGTATGTCAAGTCGTTGACCAAGCCAAAATTGCATTGACTCTAGTTCAAAGTGGAATCGTGAAAAATGAGGTCATAAATTTAAGAAACACAAAAATTTCAAAGTATCACCACATTTAAGAGTATCTCATTTCAAACTCATTCCAACAAATTTTACTCAAAAAATATTGAAATTTAGTTTGTTATCGAATTTAGAAGGAATTTTTAATTTTAACTTTCAAATTTTATAATTAAATATTGGTGATTGTATTAGTGAATCAAACCGTACGGATGGAATCTAAAATTCAAGATCTAGAACTTTCATTTGTATATCAATTCTAGAATATTCTTCTAAATGGTAGTTTATAATGTTTTTTCTCAAATTGTCAATTCCAGGGACACCCTGGTACGTTTAGGGGTTAAAGTCACCGTGTGTTTAAATAAGATGCCGTGAATTTTGCTATAATGTATTGTTATTTGTGCACCCCAAATAGTTAAAAGGTAGGGAAGGCATCTTATTCAAACACACGGTGACTTTAAGGATAACTCTATTGTCCTATATCATCTAGTTGTTGTTGAATATCAAAATGTCATAAAACAAAATAATGTTATGCCTTGAATAGAATAAGGTTGACAATATGGTCTGTCTAGATGGCAATTTGGTGCAATATAGTCCTTTTATGGCAGTTTGGTCTTTATTTACCCAAGCATGATTTTTGCCATCATCCCTCTTAATATCTTGCAATTTTGTAAATTGAAAAATCGGTGTGCATGTTTTAAAAGTGAAAAACATGGAGTCTATTCCCGGAAGGGAAGAGTAGTCTTGTACCAATGTCCCTTTGTCCAGTGGGCAGTGGCTCATTGTCAAGATGTACAAACACTTTACTCACGCCAACCTCGCAAGAGGACGAGAGTTTCTATCTATCTATTTGCAAAACATGGTTTTCTCGTGACGATAAGAGAGTAAAAAACATTGTATTCTATGTGCAGGTTTTGGAAGCAACGTTGGGTGACAATCGTCTTGGAAATGTCATTCCAGGAGAAAAAGGAAAGAGTCCTGGTTTGTTTTTGAGGTACGGAAACACCGCAAGAACAAGCCAGCTGTTTCCTAAGCCTTTTAAGGCGACTCCCATGGACACTCCATTGGATTCAAGGGCCATGAGATTATTGAAGCGTTACCAGAATCATTTGGAACTTGAGCCAGAGATGGTGGGCAAGATTGCTGAAAATTTCATTGTGCCAGAAAAGCCAAAGGGCCCTAAATTTGAAAGATTTGGTAATACCATGAGAATTAGCCAAATGTTTCCAAAAGCTTCAATTAGAAATTGGTAGGACAAAAAAAAGAAAAAAAAAAAAAAGGGAAAGTAGTGTTGGTATGTTTTATTCACGTATAGCTCAGAAAATTTTGAATACACTGCGTGTGGCATTAGAACTCGTTATTAGGGTTTGGGACTCGGTAGAAGCTTTTCATAATCAAATCTTGGGGGGAGTTATTGCACAATCCAAATTCATCCATCCATTTATGCTAGAAAAAATTAAAAAACCCGAAAGTGCTTTACACAAGGCAATCCATTTCAACCTCGGGCTCTCTGGGTAAAAAGGCCTCAAGCTTTCCCATCACCGTTTACACCCAAAAAGTCCTCGTTGAAATGGATTGTCCTATACATAATTTGATAATTATTGGCAATTACTTTATAAAACAGAGGTGAATGAATGTTTCACTTTGTCTTGAAATATTTGAAATCACGATGTTTATTTCCAAATCATTGCAATATCAATGGTATTGCAATAAGGCTTGTTGAGGCGCCCAACAGGTCATTTGCCTATCCAGTCCAAATTGCATGTCCGAATTGCCTCTTGTTTGCCTAATATCAAAATATTTGAGCCTATTTGAACATATTCACAAAATATTCTTATCAAAGCCTAAATTTTTTCATCTCTAATAAGGTGGCTTGCAACTTCAAAAAAATTCTTTTTTAGCATCAAATACATAAGTTTTCACATTTGCAACAATCAAGTAATACACATGCTTTACATTTCTCTTGATTGAATTTAGTACAAGGGCAGAGTAGCTACACAAGTGAGTCAATTACATTCAACATGTACCTAAAGTTCCTAGAATCTCTTCATAGCATCACTTTCAACTTGAAGTTTTTCTTTTGGAACTTTGTAACTATGCCAAAACTAAATAGTTAACATCACTTCCGTTAAAAGTGCACACCAATTTTGCACTTTAAAAAAAATAATCATGAAATTATATAAATAAGAAGATTGACGATCCCTACATTCCCTTCACTTCATAGCACGAACTTCAAAAATTGAGGGTTCGCAATTCCCAACTTACCCTATGATATTCACAATCATAATTTTGTGTCACTTGCTCTTTTCACTCTTGCATGGGCAATTTTTACAGAAGCCGTATTTTAGTTTACTTAAAGACATACACAATAATTTGGGTACACAAATGTCAAGCTAGCATGTCCACCGCACCAAGAATGCCACCGTGTGTTTTACTTCTTTGGAGGAGATTTTGGTTTGGCTTCACCTTCCTTACCCTTACCCTTCTCTTCTTTGCCTTCTTTTGTAATGGGTTCTTTTCTTTGGAAGGGGTTCCTACCTTGACTCATGTAGTACGCGTCTGCATATTCTGTAATCTCACACATGTTCTTTGGGTAGGTGAATAATGGATGTTGTTTGATCTGAAAATCATACAACATGTCAAGAGCATCAGTGTTTGTATTTCATTTTATTTTAAATGCACAATATCGTACAAATTTTATGATAAATGAAACGAAAAACAAATGTATGCTGCACATTCCAACATTCGTGAGGACCTCCATGTAATAGAATGGGTGATCTTTGGGTGCCCAAAAACAGTGTTTAAGCATGGTGGCTAAGGTCCTTATTGGCACTAGCTTGGTGTCAATATGAGCCCTGGATACCACACTCTAACACTATTTCAAAAGTCCACCACTCTACTAAACACGTACAGGTGTACGTGATTGCACAGAAGGGATATTAATTTGAACATTGCTATATTATGTATACATAAAATAAACATATTTAGAGCCAAAAATATTGACGTATACTTAATTAGTGTACAATGAATTGTAGGTGCACGAGTGCCTGAAATAAGGTCAGATGAAAGGTAGGATCAACACATATGTGCCAAATATTTTTTTAAATTCAAAAATATGATTCAATGAATTATTCTTGAATATTCTTCAAATTTCTCTTTTTCACCACAAAAATTACAAATTAAAAAAAGAGAAAAAAAAAACAAAAGAAAAGGTGAGGACACTTACCAATGGCTTGTGATACCAGCCAACATCCTGGGAAACTGTCAAAGGCAGATTGTACTTCTCAGGTGGTATCTTGTCTCTTTCCTTGATTGGGTCAACCTTCTCCATCAACTTAATAGCCTCCTGATATTCTTTCATTGTTACTGCCCCCTATAAAAAATGTCCAAGCTTCAATTTACCAAATATCTCAAATGACAATTATTAATTACTTTTCAATCCTCCAGAAAATTGAAATAATTACCATTCCATAGTAACACTACTTTTAAAATGCACGTGTAATGTACACACCGTTTTAGCGAAATTTAATATTTTATTTTTATAAATTGCAAAATTGCACAACAAGGTGCATTTATACTTGTCAAGGATTTTCCATTAGCATCAAGCATATCATTGCAAATTTACCAAGTCATTTTTGTGTAATGATTTTTTAGGCCTTGAAAAATTACAAAAAAAAGCATATAAGAAACATGCAAAAAATATACGAAAAATGTTTTTATATCTTCCGTAAATTACGTGTAATGCTTCTCCAATCCCTCTTTAATGAATAAGGGAATTAAGTTCAAATTAAAAAATGGCTTTAAAAGAAACCGCATGAAAATGTTTTCTACATGTTGTTTTACAAAAAAATTGCATGTGTATTTAGGTATACCAAAAAAATATTATAAAAATGTGACTTGGAAAGTTTGTCATGATGCTAGAAAGTCTCATAATTTGGGAGCATTAGATAGTGGTAATAAGAGAAGCAAACACCAATTAAGAAAATATAGGAAACTTGCCTTTCACATCTGGAGTTATATAGTTGGGTTTTTCCGCAAGGATTATCACTGCAAATAAATGACAACACAATTCCATCTTCAATTTTCCAAAATAAATATATAAACTAGTCAAAATGACAATATAAGTGCCTTTATAAACGTATCAAAAAGTAATCAATGAAAATCAAGAATATCTTAGAAGGTTTGACATCCATATATTGTCAAATTGAAATTTGATTTACAACATAAATAAAGTAAAGTTGGTGATTGTTTGAATTGTGTAAAGCACCAAAGCTACTTTGTCTCTACCCACAAACCTCTCATAATCATCTCAAGAATTATGTTGTCCCTTGTTCAAAAGATAGAGTAGTATGGATAATCAAGATTATTATACTCAACAATCACTTCCCTTGTTTTTTCTTTTTTCAAAAGTATAGGAAGATATAATCTTATTGAAGACGAAGATTTCATCAATGTTTTCTTTCCGTCATTGGGCAGACTTATAGCATCACAATCAATAAGGAAAAAGAATGTCATAATACTTACATTTCCTGACGTCGAGTTGGAAGGGACCAACCATGCGATTCATACGCTCCGTCTTGTTGCATTCATCTGCCCAAATTTTGTTGGCCGATATAGGATCCAAGGGTGTATTCTTCCGATATTGTTTCTTGGGCGTTGTTGGAGGTGATGGGGCTTTGGGAGGTGTTTTAGGAGCCATAGTTGCAATACTCTTTCCTTAAATCCAATCTAAAACAAAGCAAAAAAAGAACATCTATAGCATCACTTTGAAAAGACACTCATCTAATGTTCAAGTGCACATCAAAAATTCAATCACCAAGTTGCATCACATTTATCATGCATAGAACTGATCACAAATATACTCTAACATGATCAAGAAGAGATAGTTTAATAATAGGGTTCCAGTAAATTATTAATTTTAAAAAATTTGTAAACAACATCACCAAAAACATCTTTAGATTCTATGATTTATAGAAAAATCTTCTTATCAAACATAATCATTACATGTAATGATTATGTATTTAGAAAGAACTTTGTATAATAAGAAGACCTTATGAATCATGGAGAAGATTTTCTTTACAATGTTATTTAAAAGTTCTTGAAATAGTCAAATTTTACTAGAAAACATGCTGAAACACTCAATATTTTCTCCCTTTAAGATGATAAATCATAGCCAACATTGATTAAGTAGCTTACATGAGTGAAGAACTTTGTTTGGATTGGTGAATTTTTGCAATCCAATCTCAAATTAGGGAATAATAAGCATAAATTATGAATTGGAAATCCTGTAATGTGGAAGTGAAAAAAGAAAATGGGTTCAAGTGTGACCTTTGGAGGCTAACACTCTAAAGTACAAGACTAAAACATGTCATTTCAAATTGCATTGAACCCTAAAATAATAGGCCTCTAAATTTGTTGTGAAGTTTCTAATGACCATTTGGCTACTATACTTGAATGAAAATAATGTGATTTGATTTTTTTTATAAATTGAGTCACATGACAACTAACTTACAAGTTGTAAAATTCTCAATTTTTTTGGTGAAGATTTGAAATTAGTAAAAAAAATTGAAGAAAAGGTGAAGAAAATTTGTATAAAACGTAGCTCACTCAAAACATCTTATAATTTCAACATAGGAATACATTTTAGTTGAAAATCATAGTGTAAATCAAATTTCCATGCCATTCTATCTTTAGAAATTATATAGGCCATGATTATAAACTTTATTTTCTAATTGCAATAAAAACTAGCGTGACAAAGTGAAAGACAATGAAATTGAAAAGACTTAAAAGATTAGGTTACTTCACATAATGTTTTTTGAGGACAGAACGGAAGTCATGGAAAGACCATCAAGGATGTTAAAAAACTAGAATACATCATAGAAAACCCCACTTTAGAATTGTCAACTAATGGCTAGTAGCTCATTGCTTGCTTACATACCCTGTAAACATTAGAAATCCACCGAGAAATCCACAAGTGAAACCTACAGGCATCAATACCATATTTTGTAAATCAACTCCATTCTAAGGACTTCACCAAAAAATTTGAAATTTTTGAAATTTTGAAATTGGATTTACGAAAAATAAATTTGGTTAGCTTCATTGCATTGTATAAGCTCAATTTTTATTTAAATCATTTTGATGACCAAAATTGAAATCAACAAGAAGAAACTAGAAGTTGCCAAACACCACCAATAATGTCATTAATTTTCAACAAATTTTCCAATCGGGTCAAATGTAAAACCCAAAACTAACTCAAATAGCTTGAACTCGTAGCATGATATGATGTACTGTTCAAAAGCACTTCAAACCGATGAATAAAGATAATAAATACTCAATTAAAAATTGACTATTTGAAATTAGCACTTGACTAGCTAAATATACAAATCTTAGGGCAAAAAAATCAGTTTCATTTAAAGAATAACATACATCACATCTTCATTGATTGACTGAGTTTTTATTGTACTAGCGGTGATGGTTGTTCCTTTTCTTGGCATTCATTCCATGGTAGTGGATCTCGACTGTTCTAAGTGGCTCACATTGTCAATTCCAAATGCCTCACAATGACGATTCCATTGAATGGTTACATATGATTACCATTACAAATGTTACTATTACATTACTATACATGTTCGTCTCTAGTAGAGCAAAGGCAAACAAAGCCTTTGCTAAACTTATAATTGGTTATTAATATTTTGTAGCTAGTATTGGAGCACACCCTTTTGCTTGTGCATAGAACTAACATCTAAAAAGGGAATCAATGATGTGAAACATGTAGAAAATATTAGAGTTATTAGTAAAGTCCCTCAAAAGTGGGTGAGTGGACCAGAGTTTGAGTGAATAGTGACATTAATCCTCAAAAAAGAACATGTGCCGGACGCTTAAAAAAATTATGGATGCAAACTTTGAAAACACCAAAATTGGTGCTAAAAAACTTCACCCAAGTTTCTATTATTCACCTTCACACATGAAGGTGATAGATAACCCCTTTTCTGGCAATAGATTCTTGCTATATATACCAAGACCATCCACACTCACCCATTCTTTTGATTTCCTAGAACTTTTCTCAATAGTTATTATTTCTCCAAATTTTAGTCAAACTAAGGCCCACTCAACCCTTTAGTTTACGGATAACTCTATTAAAACCAAAAGTTTGTTGAGCTGCTAAAGCCTGTGTGGCCCAGGCACTGGCATCATGCCAGATTGCTAAAGATCAAAAGAATAAAATAAAATTTAACTGTGCGTAGAAGGCCTAATCTTGGTCGTTTCACATGTGCTGAATTGGTGCCCTCAGGGCATCTCCACTAGCACTCTGGATTGCACTCTGATGGTCATCCAAAAAGATTCTTGAAAACCTACCCAAAAGTTAGATCTTGAAAACAGTAAGTGAGCCACTCACAGGTCACCACGCATGGATTGTGCAATTAAGAAGAGAAGATATACTAGCAAGAGTGATTTTGAGGGCCCAGTCTCGTCCATTTTTCCATAGCCAGAGCGATATCCAAAGTGCTAGTGGAGATGCTCTCATCACACTAACTAAATGTATCTGTGTCGGTCATGATTACCTGGACTGAACGGGAGTAATCACAAGCAAAAGTTCTTAACAGTCATCCTTGAGGTGCGCTGCTGCTGCTGCACTGATACAGTTCCAGAAGTCAGTGCAAAATCGTCTCAAAATTTGAAGGAACAAGTTTTCTCATTGTTCTTCAATCATATTTTTCTCTTTGGAATGAAGGTTTGTTACTCTGTACCATGCAAAAATTGAACGTCGACTTGAGTCAGCGTCAATTAATCGCATCACTTCAGCCCAGACATTGTGTGCATGTGAGTGATGCCATTAAAATATACTTATTGCTGCCATGCTACCTATTCTACATTACCTTTCAAGTGCATGGTTGATTGTGGCCTCTCCGTCCTGTTTGAAATACCTGCAATGGAAATCTTGCAGACATATGAGGCGAGGCACATCATGTTCTCGAGAAAGCTGTCCAGGAGTATCGATCTTCCATCCGGCATCCAAATGCAACCAATGCACTTGTCCAGTCTCGACCTCCTGCTTTCATAATCACACCTGCCATTCCGAACTTGGAAGTATGTGCTGTCATCGAAGACTCTGCATGATGATTCATCAACTGAATGGACAGTTGCTTTTGTGCTGGTGAACATGCTTCCTGGATATTAGTCCAATTTCTGCAATGCTGGAATTGAGAATATTTCTCAAAGAAGTATTCTATGTGTTTGGAATGTGTTCGGTTTATGGTCTGATTGGCGATCCATGTGTCTGTATTGACCTCCCGCAAGGCACCAACCGAAGGAAGAAACCCCTCTTTCGGTGATGTCCCGTTTGCCCCTGAGGCTGCTGCTCCTGCTACCCCACAGAGAAGAGTGTTAGTCATCACAATTAACCCACAGATTATCGTCATCTTGTTCGATGAGAAACGACAGAGTGGAGAAGAGCAATCTGAAACATACCACTTCTGAGAGAGGTGATTGTTGCCAGCAAAGAGCAACCTGAGTTCGTTTGCGCTGCCTTTCCATCTTCCTGTTAAGCAAACGATGTTAGAGAAAGCCAGAACTTCGAGTATCTAAACGTGTGTATCACGAGGAATCAGCATTGGTTGTTAATAACAAAAAAGATGGAAGATTCCGAACCTGTTCTTGCGCTCTATGTTTGCAATGCCCTTGAATTTGGGATGCTTCCATCTTACTTTGACGCCATGTGCCTCAAGACTAGGCACTCTGCTGAGCGATGGTCGTCTCCCCGATCTGTCTCCAGATCTGTGCCGACGGGACGAACCAGCTACGGGAAAGCAATACTTGTAATCACTGATACTGGCTTGGGAATCCAAACGTGGCCCTGATTGCGCATCGCCTAACCGACGGGATCGAGCAGCCAATCCTGTAAGCATCTCCTGTCTACTCGTAGGCTTATTGCTCCGATGATGCTGCAACTGAGCCTCGCTTGAGGCGTTTTCTAGACCAGTGACTGTGTGCATCTGCCCCTCACTCGATGAGGTCTCAGGATGTGTTGCATGAGAAGCTTTGATTTCTTCGAGTAACACACTTGGGGGACACTCAAGGCTCAGCTTCAGCTCGACGGGGCAGCCCAGTGCCATCTGAAAAGCGTGGCATGTGCTGCTCCGCAGACGCTCTGCACGAGCCTTGTGCTCTGCGCTCCCGAACTCCACATGCGCAACCGCAAAAGTTTCGTCTGCGCAACATTACCAACACATTAGTTGAAAAAATAGCAAGGGTTTCCTGGGTCGGGTTGAGCAGGCGAATATGGTAGAATGTTAAGGATGATGGAATAGTACCTCTTGCTACAGAGAGCGCCATGAGAGTTCCATGCGAGGACAGAAGCTGCCTCAGAACGTTGGAGCGACACCCATCGAGCACCTTGCCCCAGATGTGCTCCATATCACGACGGGGCAGCTCTCTAAAGTCGCGGTTGCCAATTCGGGAAGCGTCGAACAGCACTAGGGAGCTCGGGGGTCGGAGGCCTCTGTCGCTCATAACCTCTACTGCAGAGGGATGCACTTTGGTATGAAGCTGGTTCCCAGTTGCACGCTCCCTTTTTTCGAGTGGAGAAGAAGCCGAAACGGTTGCCTTGTCCTTTTCTATCTGATCTTGCAGCCTCGATGCCACGTCGTCGACATTCGCGGGTGAGCTCTTCTGCAAGTGTTTCCTCTGGTTGGCAGCAACTTGGGGTGATGGGAGTCGGGCAGTACAAGACTCTCCTGGACGAACTCTCTCAAAGTTGTCGAAGGCAATGGGGCTAGGAGCCATGCTTGTGTCCACAGAAGAAGGAAGATACGATCGGTCAGGAGCAAATTGCAAGAGCGCAGCAGTTAACCATGTCGGCCTATCATTGGAGGCTCGCAGCTGTTTCTCACATTCTGCCAGCACTTTCAAGGCTTGTCGCAAACGTTGCTGCTCTTCCCTCCTCGCTGTTGGTCAGAAAGGGACATGATGTGAGACAGTGAAACATTCAGGTGTTTTAGACAGGAGACAACAGGCGAGCACCTGAAGGTAATGCACAATGATCTCAAGAATTGTGGATTCGAACTACTTACGCATGTTCCGATGGAAGAAGCCCTTCTTGCGACTCTCGCGACGAAGCACAAAGGTTCCTGCAAGGATGTTGGTGATGAGAGAAGCAAGCTGGGCAACCAGGGATAACGCATCAACCCCTGCGTCAAGAAGCTCCCTCATGCCCTTCACTGTGTGCACAGTGTCCGCTGCCAACGCCATGTCCAGTAGGTTGACAAGCTTCTCATCTGGAATCAGCCCTGACTGAACCAAAATGTGCATCAACCACATTCAGACTTGAATACCGGCACTCCCATAAGACACAAAGCGATACAAAGAAAATGAAATCAGCAATTATCTTAATAGAAATTCAATTATAGCTTCCAATGACGTACAAGTTCTTGAACCATGGAGAGAGTGATGGTCTGGTCCAATAGGCTGAGCTGATCGAGGATCGCTTCTGCATCTCGGAGTGATCCATCTGCCCTTGATGCAATCAAGAACAATGCCGCCTCATCGACGTCCAGCCTCTCCTTCTCCGCAATTGCCTGCAGCCGATTCACGATTTCCGGCTCTTTCAATTTTCCGAAGTGGTACTTCTGGCACCTGCATGCACGTGGAGGAAATCCTGTGAGATTCGTCGTAAAGAATGTCGAGGGCTTGGCAGAGACAAAATACGCAAGAGGGATATTCACCTGGAAGTGGCTGACATCGGTAGCCGTTCGAGGTCAGTGATGATAAGAATGAAGACAACATTCCGTGGTAGGTTATCAAGAAACTTGAGAAACGAAGTCCACAGCTCATTGCTCAGAAAATCGCAACCCTCAACGATGAAGACCCGTTGGAGCGCGTTCGAGTTGGTCAGATTCAGCAACGATTTCAAATGGACGAGGTCAGGGCAACTCGCAACATCGATCTCCTTCACGTCCCGGCTTCGATTGAGAGTAATGGTCGCACATTCTCGACACAGTCCGCATGGTCGGCGGTGCGGCTCTGTGTTGAGGCACACCAACGCAGCTGCAAAGACCCGGGCACAGGACGTCTTCCCTGTTCCGTGCGGACCAGCGAACACGTACACTGGCGCCACTTTCCCCTTCGTGATGGCCGTCGTCAAGGATTTCACCACCAAACTCTGCCCGACCATATCCTTGAACGACCTCGGCCGGTACTTGTGGCTGATCATACTACTTCTATGTGCATTGTTCACTGCTTCTTCTCGGGACGGGCTTTTCTCCCGCGTCTGGGGAACTGACGCACCTCGCGCTTCTCGAGCCGGGGTTTCCTCGATCTCATCGTTCGGTCCTTCACCCCTGCTGAGGAGTGGGACGGCCGAGTGCTCATCGGGGACTTGGTGGTCGCGTTTGGAGCCGTGTCGAGAACTGTTTCTGGAAACTTGCTTTGAATCACCCGCCTTCTTTTTCACAACAGCTTCCGGAATTGCACACGCGTAATCGAGAAGGCTTTTGCTCTTGAACCTGGCTGCGCCGGAGGTCTTGTACCACGGCATACCGCAGCCGTTCTGAGGTATGTCAGAGACGTCGAGCTCGTCTGTCATAGTCGGCACTACTGGTGCTTCCTTGTAGCCGTGAACTGCTTTTCTATCTCGAGAATGCAATCCAACTCTAAGATTGCTATTGAAATTACCATTACCATAGCCATCCTTGCCGCGCCGACGATTTCTATGTCCCCTCATGACTAGGGGTGACCCCGCTGAGTTTAAAAGATACTCTGGTGCCATCAATCCTGCTTCACCGTCTTCACTCTCAAGAAAACTCCCCTCGGCCTCGGAGGTCGTGATGTCATCCCGGAACCCTAGAAGCGACAGCCCATGCGCCCGCGCAAGGCTGGCCATGTAGGAATGTGCAGGCGAGGAGACGCTCCCCTTCTGCTCTGCAATCAGCCTTCTCGCAATTTCCTCTGCGTCTCCATGCCATTTCTCCTCAACTCTGTATCCGCCAGTATTCCAATCAGGCGGCGCTGCATCCCTGTACTCGTCTCTCCTCCTCCCCCTCAACTCATCCCATGCTTGAGACTTTCTCAGATTCTCGCCACGGCTAGCTACATTGCCCGAACCGCTGTGTCTATCAACAAATTCCTCTGTTCCTTCTCGACCTTTGCTTCGTCGTGGAGGTCGACGCACTCTCTCCTGCGACTGCAATAATTCATCTAACTGCGCCCTGTCGCTCGCTCTGCATTCATGCCTGGCGACGGAGCTGCTGGCTGACATCGGACTGAAGGAATTCGAGCTTGTGGACGGATCTTGGAGAGACTTCACCTTCTTCACGGCGGTGAGCTCCCTCCTCAGAGGGCGCTGCGGGGTGCGCCGAGGATCCAGCATTCGATTGTGGTCCTTCTTCTGCATGTGAACGTGATTCTTCACGTGGATGTTATTCGTCAAGTGCAAATGACGCTGGAGATGCGTCCTCGGGCTAGATGCTTGAGCTGGAGCCTTTCCTGGCCTCCTGGTCATAATCTCCACACACTATCCGGTCCTCGCCAAGGATCTGTCGATTTCCACAACACAAACATCAAGACGATCTCCATTACGACCTCCTGGCGGAAAATCAATTCAAGGCTACAAAAGTGAAGGCAGCATCCAACTAACCAGGTCCGAACGTCCGAAAATGCAACTGCATGATCTTCCACCCTATCCCTGCAAACAAACAAGAATCATCAAGTAAACTCTTCTAATACCTCGAACTTTCACAGAGCAATTTCATAATCAACACCCTGAGCATTGTTCCTGCAACTTCACAGATCAAGTCAAAATGCATTAATAATTATAATCAGACCACGAAATTTTTCAACGCTACACAAAAACATCCAAGCTAACGATACCGTAACAAAAAATTCCTTGATTCCTCCACCGACTCTCTCCTAATACAAAAGAACGAAGTAATTAACTTCCATTGGCCATAGCTGGAGTTACGTATCCAGAAAAGAGCTACTGAACTATTTTTTAATGCCTCCGACTTCACAGAACAACGGCCTGTGCATTGAACCGGAGGCCAGCGTAACAGAGTTCATAGATCGACTCCAAATCCATTAATACTTTACGACAACGTCCAGCCTAACAACAAATTAGAGACAATTCCTTGATTCCTCCACCGACTTTCTCCTAGCACAAAAGAACGAATTAACCATAGCGCCAGGGAGTTACCTATCCAGGAAGAGCTACGGAAGAGAGGAAGCCCGATGCACATGTGTGAATTAGAACCAGCGCACTCATGCGCTGCCTGTGAGCCTCCAAAACGCCACAGTACAATCAAGAGCCTCTTGGAACCAATCGCTCTTCCCTCGCGCCTTCACCAAAGCTCCATAGCCAGACGTACATTATATAGTCAGCCCTAACCACATCGATGTACAGCTATCACACGGTCACCTCCTCGATCAATCCGGTGCGAAAAAGCAAGCACTACAAGATATCTGGCGCTACAGACTGAAAAGACTTGCAGTAGTTGATCTCCGCCCGGGCGTGCAAGGCGGCCAGCCTGTTGCTTGCTCTTGTTCGCAGGCCAGACAAACTAAACAGGAGTTGTTTCTTACAGCAATGTTGTGTGGAAGATGGACGAGTCCATAGCTGGTCTGCTTCTTCTGCTCTGCTCTGTTCTGCTGTGGTAGTGTAAGAGACTGACTGCGCTGAGCTACTGTGGCACATCGAGGGGGATTCTAGTAGCTAGTGCAGTGCAGCCCGGCGCTCTGTGAGAGTGAGGGACAATGAGCAAGCAGGGGGCCATTATGAGCCGCTGTTGAAGCTACAGGAGTAATGTCTCCACTGCTACTGCAGGTTCTCAAGTACAATAACTAGTTTATAGTACCGTAGTAGTAGTATCGTGTAGGGTCTCTGTTTGTGTCTCAGCTAGGGGGCTGTTTCATTGAATCCTCTTTGTAGAATAATCTTTCGTTGGACTTTTTATTTGAGGGAAGACTGCATCCCCTCTTTGACCCCTAAACGGCCTCCCCCTCAATGTACGGGGAGATTCGGCAGTTAGTGTAAAATCAGCCGAATGGAATTGCCAAATTACTGGTTGAAACTCATAGCTTTAGGCTAAAATTTGAATATAATTTGTGATACTCGGGTGTTACCGGATGGGTTCTTATCTAAATCCGGTTGCTTTTGTAAAATATTGGATTTTTGTTGGTTTCCTTGGAAAACTCTTCGCTTAGTGCTCCGTTATAAAATGCACCCAAGAAGAATATTTTGAACTTGATGTATGAACAAAAGTTGTACATTATAAATTTTAGGTTCTATCCATTTGGTAAGATTTACCACTGCTCTCACCAATATTTTGTATAGAATTTGAAACTTGAAATTAAAAAATAATTTTGTACTTCAATTACGAATTAGATATTGACAATTTGTGGATGGAATTTCTTGTGATGGGTTGAAATGTAATGCTCTAAGTGTAGTGATTTTTTACGATTTTTTGGTTGCTTAATTTTATGAGTTTATTTTTTCAAGAGCACATTTAGACTCAAATCTTTGGAATTTGTGGTGAATCACTGCAAGATGAAATGAGGTATAAAAGTTTCACAAATCATCCCTTTACTAATGGGATCACATATGTATGAAGCTATCTTGCTGTGAATTTTGTTGTATTTCTTTTCTTTACAAAAGTGCATAACAAATGAGAAAACGTGGATGAAATTTCTACATCATCTAAAGGATGGATGGTTGGTCCTTTGGGAGTTAACTCCAAATGCTTCTAAGCAATCTTTTCTTTTTAGTTGGATAAATATAGCCAGAAAGAAATTTAGTTTTTTAGAGATGTTAGAATATTGAACTAAACTCATTTTTTTATTGCCAAATATTCATCCATATTGACATATTTTCATCCCTTTGAGAAAATTCTCATTCAATTATGCTAACTTCATCTAAAATTTAGATGAAAGTACTACAATGATTGTTTCACTGGTGCCACCTTTTTATTAATTGCAAAATTGCAAAAGAAATCCTTGCTTTTAAAAACATGTATGTCATTTTCATCCTTTTTCAACTTTGTTTTTGTTAAGACAGACATACCCATTCCCATCCATTTAATTTTTCTACCCTCTTGTACCAAAGGAGTGTATTTGTGTTCTAGAATGTACACTAGCTATTATTTGATTGTTAGGACATGGTGAACAAGGGGGACCCCGGCCTCGTGACAAGTTTGCCAAAACTTTCCTCTTTAGGCTGACTCTTTAGTTGATTCTATTGATGATGATAAGTGTAGTCTTTAAACATAGGCGTGATTCTACTAATTGATGATTGGTATCTTTTTGAGTTTATATTGAAATACGTGCCTTTTCTCATAATTTCTAAGTTAGAGAGCTAAAAAAACACATTTGATTCATATGCCACACATCTAGAGGCATTACACAAGCGTAATAAATACACACAACCATCATCATACGTGTCATATGGCCAAAGATATCACGATAAGCATCACAAATATGTACAAGCATGGTCACATTTATGTGTTGTGTAAACAAAAGCATCACAATAAGCATGAGAAACAAGTTTAAGTGTTGTCTCACGTAGATGCCACTTAACCAATAGTATCATGATAAGAGTGACAAACAAGTTTAAATGTTGTCTCGAGTAGATGCCACTTAGCCAATAGTATTATGATAAGTGTGATCTTACCACATGTGTCATCTTATCACATGCCACACACATGATATCTTTTATAGTTGTAACTTGAATCCAAGCTTAAATCCCAAGATGTCTTTTTAGAAAACAAAAGGAAGGCTCCTATAAATTGGTCTTTACGGTTCTCTCACCAAAGCCTAGAAAACAAACATGTTCATTCCAAAACTCATTTGTATTTTCAATACACCTATCATACTTTGAAAATTAGCCCATTTGAGCACATCTTTTGGATTGAATTTTCTGATAAAGCCCCTTACTAATGGTTGAATTGAAAGAAACTAAATCACAATTTAATTTAATTGAGTTGATCAAGTTGTATATAGATCCCATGTTTTAATAGATAAACTCCAGTCCTTTTGTTGAGATTGTCATGAATAAAGTGTTTTTTGTCTTGACAATGAATTAGTGTTTACTGGACAAAGAACCATTGGTCCAATGCTTTACCTATAAGCCTTACCGCTTTTGAAACCACATATAACAAACTCAAACCATGAAGCTAAATGGTAATTGAGGATCAATTGTTGTTGTTTTTTTTTAATCATTTGAGTTTTGAAACCCACTATCATTACTTGTAGAAAACTCAATCCAATTGTATCATCACATACATTAGGTTGGGTTTATAAACCCAACTCAATTTTCTATGTGGGGAGGATCTAATTTTGTCCTCTTTTGAATCCAATTAAGGAAGACGTACCTTAAACCACCACAATACCTAAAACCACCAATTTCTACACCGTTTCTTTATTTTAGGAAGGCAATGCAAGTTGTCGGTACATGACTTAACTTTTGAGCAATTGATGCATAAGTCATGTAATGAAAGCCTACATTTCCTTTTTGAAATGAAAGAGCGGTGTAGAAGTTGGTGGTTTTAGGTGTCGTGGTGGTTTGAGGTAACTCTACCTTACTGGTTCTTGTGATGAGTTTTCTTCTTATTGAGCATGGACACTAGAGTAAAAAAGGTGACACTACTGAGGCAGATGCTCAAGCAATGTTGCCCAGTTTTAAGCAAGTGTTGCTCATTTCCCTAAGCAGCTTCTTCAACATTGTCACCTTTTCTACTAGTAAGAGAGGATACCGGATTTGCATAGCAAGTTTGTAAAAAACATATGTTTTAGTCCGACAAAGTTCATTTTGCCATGAGTTACATAGACATTGATTGTAACCTACAAAACAATTTAATTTATTTGACACCCAAATATTTAAATTATTCACTATAGGTACGGTAGAGTATCCCAGAATACCGGTACTGCAGCCAGATTTTATACTTCCTTTGTATGAATTGAGACTTGAAGTTCATTGTTGCAATTAAGGAGGTGAGGTTCTGTGGTGGGATGTTTGACCTCCTGCCTCACCATGACTTGGAAAATAACATTAGTGGTGCTTTTATGAGTCTTGACTGTTGGGAGTAAAAGAATTAAATTTTTAAATTTTTTTACCATTCAGACTTCTGACCGTTGTCCCAAAACCTTCAAACATTTATTTACTGATTTGGGGTTATTACCAAATACTCAATTTTCAACTAGAAATCTACTTTGCATGAACAAAATTAGATATTATGTGCACTTTAAAATTTAATTGCATATAATTTTATGTAATAGGTTTGCATTTAAAAAAATCCAGCTTAATTTATTTTATTTTTCCACACATTTCTGTAGTGGTCTAGAACAAGATCCAATAATTGAAAATGAAAAATATGAAAAAATGATTTAAAAATGAAAAATGAAAATAGAGCTTTATGATGTATATTCTTCCATGTTTTTATTTTTATTTTTATCAATGCCACACTAGAAATGACAGTTTTGAAGCAAATTTTGCATTAGTTGATCAAATTCTAGTATAAAATTTTGATATTTTCAATTTTGGCAATCGATTTAAAAATAACAAAAAACTTGTATTCACCACTGTCATTGTGGTTCTTTCAAAACTCAACTTTTAGAAGAAAAAAAATTGAAATCTTGCAAGTGTATTTGTCATTTTTTGAACATTCTCTTAGTGCAAGATTGTTTTGGATATGTAAAACACCTCAACTATATTTTTTAAATTGACACACCAATAATTAACATGACTCTATATTATGGCAAACACCAAAAAAACATTATGGTCCAAAATTCTTCACAAAAATGAGTCAAACTTCAATGATCTTAGCAAATAAGCTCCAATTTATTTATTTATTTTTGAATTCCTTCATTTTGGCACTTGTAAAGGTAGAGCACCTAAAACCACCCATCCCCCCATTCTAGCCCTATAGATGCTCCCAATTACCGCCACCCAAGTAACCTAAATCTAACCATTTGTAATCTCCAAGGAACCTAAAACCAACCATTTATCACCCAATCATAAGGGTTTTACAAGTGGGTGGAATGAAAACATTTAGGATGCAATTCATGATACTTTTTAGCGCTTGGAAAACACCACCTACATGGCGCAAGTATGGTATGACTAACTTTTCACTTTCAATATTCATATAAAATAAATTTTAATTGAATTTTTACTTTATTTTTCACTTTTTATTTATGAATCTTATTTGTCTGTCAACCAAAAATATTCTCAATTTAATTTTCAAATAATTCCAAACACAATAGCTTAAGAAAAGCAGTTCTAGGTGCCTCAACCCAATCGACCTTTTTTGTTTTTTCCATTGGTAGAGCAACACGCACCCCTCAATGTAGCCAAGAAGGAAAAAAATGAATAGAATCATCCAAATATGTGTTCATCCAATAAATTGTTTATAATTAAGACTTTCATCCAAATATGTGTTCATCCATTAAATTATCTATCATTAGGCACTTTCATTCAAATATTGACGAATTAAAAAAACATGAACTTTGACAATTTCATTCACTTTTTTGCCCATTTTTGCTAGTGTAAAAGTAGCCACTCCCAAAATCAGGTAAGATCTTGGCGAAATTTCGCCAGGAAATTTTTGTCTCCCTCAACCTTAATCTCACCATGGGCTGAACTGGTCTTAACTTTAAGTGTCACTGACAGAATCCACAGCAGCTGTATGATCAAACAATCCATACTCCAGAATACACACAACATTAGACCAGGGTAAACTTCGGTTTACGAAACAACGTTCATAGTTTATGGGATAATAAGTTTGCATTTTCAATTGAAACAATGAAGCTTAGGATGCTTGGCGCAAAGATGCTTCCCAACGTGGTACCATAACTTAACTTAGTCAAGATGGACCAGGAGCTGCAGTTGAAAGTGATTCAAATGTGACGTGCAAATTGACACAGGAAAGGCAGCTGTGCACGCTCAGTGGTCCAAGGTCCAGTGAGTCCACTGCGCTTGTAAAATTGTTGCCATCCACATCTCACATCACACCATTGCATCCGTCGTTCTGGCCATAAATTTGCATGAAAGGCATCTCGTTGTTCCAATGATTTTTATGGTAACCTTTTAGAGCCCAGGTGGTCACTTTTGGGCACTTTTGTGTGTACCGTAGTACGGTTGCCCAAAAAAATTCAAAAACATAAAAAATGAGAAAGATAAGAAATTATGAGGACAAAAAACAAAAATAGAATAAACTATTTGTAACTATATTTTGCTATTTTAAAGTTGTTTTGGGCCAATTGGTATTAACCCCTAAAATTTCTTGACCGTATTCTCACAAAAACCATGAAAAACGCAGCATTTGGAAGTTGCAGAAGAAATCGTATGTTTTTTAGTTTTTTCATCATTTAATCGTAAGTTCTAATACCCAACTTGAATTTTCATGTGAGAACAAAATTTGAGAGCAAAATGACCAGTAGATTTTTAGATTATAAGGATCAAAGTTGCAAAAGAAGATTTTTTTGGGTTCAATCCAGTGACAAATTTGAACTTAAGAAATTAATATCTTTTTTTTGAATGGGTTAGAAATTGATTGAATGGCAAGGCCATGTTAACAATTGAGTTAACTCTTCAAATATAAAATCTTGTAAAAAAAAAAACCTCATATTAAATTTTTCATAAAACAATTACTAGAAGTGGGTGCAAAGTGAAAGGAAAAAGAAAATCATTAATAAGTTTGACATGGAACTGTAAAATGTCAATCTTAACGGTGAGAATGTTGTACTTGGAAATCTTCACCTAGTGCCTTTTATTTCATTAAAAATATATTGAAAATTGAGTTCAGAAATGAGCTTCAAAGTTTTTTTTGTCCAAACTGCCCAAAAAACAGATCTCTTCATAACTTTGCTCAAAATGGGAAGATTTAAAGCTTCATTTGTAGATAAAGATCAACCAATCATGAATCAAAAAAGAAATTTTGAAAAAGAGTAAAAAAAATAAAAAATCTTGTTGCCCGATCTCACTTTAAAAACTTCAAATGCTTATAACTTTTGCAATACTTATCGGAATGACATGAAACAAAGTGCGACATTTAGAGTGTAGTTTTTGGAAGCTACATTAAAATTTTCATTGAAAATTTTAAAAGTATGAGGTCCCTGGAGGCTGCCCAAAAAGTGGAACGACCGGAATATGGTCGCTTAGAATTTTAGGGGTTAATAATCTTATAGAATATTCACAAAATTTGGCATTTGTTGAAAATCAAAATTTGGTTTTTAAAAAGTATTCAATGTTCTTACGGCTAAGTACTGTCTCGAGTAGAGTATACTTAAGAGGCTAAAACTTATTTTGAAAATAATATTCTAGAGTATCATAACATAGTAGAGTAGTTGAGGATGTCCCCCTTTTGAAACTCAATCAAATGACCATCTTTTAATGTGATCCACTTTTCACTTTCTACAACAAGTCATAGAAAATGATTCTCTCTTCAAAAACTATGCTTAGAACTTCAGTTCTTCCATTTTGTAGGTTCCCATGGTAATTCACTTCATTGTTGGAAGTTCACATTGCCCATGCTCATAACTATGTTCATGAAGACAATGACCCTGAGTGCATGTAACTTGCCAATTATAGAAAAGGGGACTTCATAAACTGCTCTATTACGTTATGATGCCTATCCTACCACGGAATTATTTCATGAATTTGAACAATGGATCAAATCCAATATTCATACTCATCAAGGGTGAGAGAGCTATGATATAGAGCCCTCAATACGTCCCTTTGTAACTAAATCTAGGAAGATACTTTATCCTAAATTGATGAACAATAAGCATTACCCATGTATAGTAATTGTGATTGGTTTACCGACTACATAGAAGGACATATAGCAGTTCAAGGGTGTAGAGACGATAGCTTGTGATATCAAATTTTGAATGTGATGATAGTGATCAAAGGATAACTTGAGGAAAAATAGTGAAAGATGTAAGGTGTGCCCTATCCCATCAAATTATAATTTAAAAAACATGCTCTCTTTGTTCCTCGTATGATGTTTGTAATTTGCTGTTGTGCAATGGAAATAAAGCATCCATTTGTTCCAGAAGAAATAAAATTTTAAATAATTTTTTTTTTTTTTTTAAATTAAAAAAAAAAAAAAAAAGAGCCTTGATGGGATCTTCCAAAATTAAATTACTTGGAAGGTATGGGTTCAAACCTGCTATGTGGGTACGGTAGATGTTAAATTAGGTGGACTCCCGCAGGCAAGTCCAAAATATTTCATGAACTGTGAACTGCCACAAAAGTTTGTCAGCAGGCTTCCCTCAAAAAGCTGGTGGCCGGAGGACAAACTCTTACACTCACCAACCTAATGAGGAAACAGTTTGTTTCTACTAAGTTCCTATTGCTACAGCTCAAAACGTGAAGGTCACACAATACAAGGACGTGTTGCAGTGTTGTTGATCCAATTTACCACATAAATGAGCCGCAAAAAGTTGACCTTAGCCCTGCCTCAGGAAGATTTTTGAGGGATGCCGGTCATTTTCCTCCATTGTCAACATTCACCCCATTTTTCACATGGCTATTTTGGTTTTTTTTCCTTTTGTTCATTTGTCTCCATTCAACAATGGGTGATTAGAAGATAAACCACCTTATTTGTGCCATGATTAAGAAGTCACTCTATTTGTGTCATTATGTACCAACAATGTACATATCAAGATGCCAATGCACAGTGACCACAAAATGACACAAAAAGTCACATGGCTAAAAGAGATTGGTTTAGCTTAGATCATTTACCGTAAGTGAAACTCTTGAAGCAAACTTGCAATATGATAAGGACAAATGTTGATGGTGTGATACAATTAGGGCATCCTCAATCTTCACGGCAAGAAGGCCCGCCAACGGCACTTTCCTGGGGTGGAGCCTCCTACGTGACCCAATCCCGCCGTCAAAGGCTACAGTAAGTTCACGGCCACTCCAAATGAACCTCATCAGCCGGTACTTTTATCTCCTTTCCCGGAGCTCGAAACTCCACGCTACAGTAGGTCAACTGGCGCAGGAGCCGCAATCGAGGAGCGCATGAGCGCAGGATCAGCGGGTACGTCAATCGAGGAGCGCAGGAGCGCAGGATGAGGATACAAGAGCGCAGCAGGGTTGGGGCGGCTTCAACGGCATTTTTTATTTTTTTTCCATCCTGCTGCCAAAACAGACACGCCAAATGCGGGTGGCGTGCCACCTTGCCGAGGCAAGATTGAGGATGCCCTTAGGCTCTCTATAACATAAGCACAACCTCTTGGAACATGTACTTTTAGATACTGTTCATTCAGATACCACATGTACCGGTCCCATAACAAACAAAGACTTGCACCAAATTGTCATAAAATTTACTCCTCCTTTATGAGTCTGTGTCATGTAACATGAATCTGGGAGATCTTTGGTTGGTGAATTTTTCAGGTGAGGCAGTGGATGAAAAGAGCTTGGATGAGATCTAGAATCTTATATTGTGCATTTTTAGTAAAAGGAATAAATGTAAAAATACACATCTATTTACCCAACGATGGGTTTTCTTAATGCGTAATTTGCCTCTCATTTAAAAATAAATAAAATCTATCTTCTTTAACCCTTTAATCCCATTCTTTTGTAGAACAATCAAACTACACTTTCATACACACATTTCAACTTTCAAGATTTGTTAAAATATATTTTTTAATATTTCTCATGCATGAAATTGGTTTCCTATTGGTCCTAAAATTTCCCGATTTTTTGATACAAAATGAATTTCTTACAAATTTTTAGGTCAAATACTTCAAAAAATTCATACTAATTACAAAAAATCTTCAAAAAATACAATTTTTTTTATAACACTTGCAAATGACAATGGAGAATCACATGATATATTTTCTGTAGAACTTTTTTATTTAAAATTCAAAATTCAAAACATCTTGTGCAGTGTAGTTCAGACCTTGAGCTACATAGCTTGCAACATAAATAAAATATTCAAAACTTGAAATTTAGAAGATTCAAAAAGTGACGTGAAAACTAGACTCGATAAAATTCATTTTCTCAATTGAAAGCAATAGCAAAAAAACTTCATTTTCAAGGTCAAAATTGGCTTTGACCAACAAACATTCACTATTTGGATGCGCGGTCCTTAAAGGGTTAATCCTTAAACATCCCCATAGCTCTTTATCTATACCACCATATATTTTCTCATGTCTTGGAATATGATGACGTATTGAAATACATTGTATATTTAAACATAATGTTGTGCTGAAATATGTTGATGTAATGAAATACGGCAACAACCACATGCTTGTGTGAAAAAATGCTATGGTCAAAAAGGATTTTTCTGATGTTTGTGGATTAAATAGAGAAATTCGTAAAGTCCTAAAATCTCAGGCTTCCGGTACTGCATCAGTAAAGATTCTGGCTCGCAGGACATTAAAAGGAGGAGTGTCGGGTTCCAAAAATAAAAACCAGATGAGTTATATTTCCGGAAAGTAAAGTAGGATGAGTGAGTTTGCTCCCGTGTCAAGGTGCACTCTCGGGTATGCTGTCGGAGGTCAACCATTATTGTACCACATGGTGGGAAAATAGCCGCCGCCAAGAATTGAACCATGGACCTCGTGACCCCGAAAAGCCTTAAGGCTCCTAATCCTAGCCCGGCACACCTCTCTTGAGCTTGTGTGAGGGACTATTTGGATATCTCAAATATACAGGATATGGGATGCACCTTTGGATCACTGATCCAGAGAGTTTGCGAATTTCTCTAATATGTTACTTCATTATATCTTCTTCTTTCACTAATTTTAAAGCATTATTGCACAAGTTCTTTCACTTACTTGTAACAGTCCTATGATCCATTTCCATAATCCCTGACATACCTATTTCAGTAGTGTGCATGCATAATGTGTTTCACTAGTAGAATAGGTGGCACTGTCAGGGGAGATGCGCAAACAAGTGATGCCCAATTCCACGCATGCATAGTGATTTTGCATTAGCATCTTCCTTTGGAGTGCCACCTTTTCTACTAGTGTTTTACCACATTCTAATTGCATCATTTGCAACTTTTCCTCTAAATCCCCTTTTCGCCATTTGAAAGAAATAATCCCTAAAAAAATTGGTATTCGTTTTTTAAAAATAATTTCCACCAACTCTACTCTTCACCGACTTTATATTGTATTTGAGTAGAAGACTTATTCTTCCTTCTTTTTTTTTATCAATGAATGGACGCCCCAATCCCCTGCCCCTTTGAATGAGCCCAATCACAAGTACTTATAGCTCATAAGAGCATGGCCACCCATGGCCTCAGAGGGTCTCTGACCTCAAGAAGTGGATGAAAAGTTTCAAGGGGCCTTTCAAAATGCTTCTTGACTCTGGATTCTAACGTGTTAGAAATTGGGCCTTGAAATCACTATTGAGTTGACTATTCGATGATTATTCCTCTCATTCTACTTGTGATTGGTCCATTGACTATTTGATGCGCACTTTTGATACGTGAAGGGCGTGCAAGGGTGGGGGAGTGTGAGTGCAAGGGCCTCTCAAATATAGATGAATAATTTGAGAGGGTTAGTTCTAGCGTGCATGGGTGGGAATGCTCTAAGCAAAGATGATATGCCAAAATATTGTTTGTTATGGCTAAGATTCTGAAGACTGACAGTAGCCCAGTTCTACCTAACAAGCTCCACAGTAGCTAAGGTACTGAAGCTCCACATGTACCGATGGTAGACATTTTTGGGTTGAGATATACACCACCAAAACATGAGGGCGGAACTTGAAACATGGTGGTAATAGGATGGTGTACTTTAATTCATGACCTCAGGGTTTTTGTATTGAGTGTTGGGTACTTGTAGGCAAAAATACATACATTTTTTTTGTCCTTTAGAATGCGGGTCGTTATGCAGGTCAATTCAAGGGTGAGGGTGGCATTGCCCTTGCGCTCATGCTCTGCTGTCGGAGGACAACATGGAGTATATATTGTAATATATGTACCGCCGCCCAGTAATCCTCGCTACTAGGCTTTTGCTGCAGTTTCAATGAGGGGCGGTTTACACTAAGGACCAAGAGCCATGGCCAAGAAAATTAAATCATTTTCATGGTCATGGCTCTTGATCAAGAGCCGTGACCATGAAAAATCAAAAATGGATTTTTGAGTGGCTTGGTCACTCTTGTAGTGTAAAGTGGATTTGGACCAGGACAACTTTGGGCTGATTTTTTTAATATAAATTCCAACGATCTACAGTAACGTCAAAAAAATCGGGAAAAAAAAATATTAAAAAAATAAATTTCGGCCAATGGCTGATTTTCAGCCTTACGGCTCCCTTGATTTCCGTTGAGTCGAGCATTTTACCTCGACTCAACGGAAAACCCGTTGGACCATGGCACATTATCTAAATGGCAGATTTTAGTAGTTTTAGGGGACCTCAAAGTTAGTGGTCATTCTCCTTTTTTCAAGGTATTGTAAAGCCAAATGGGACCAAGAGCTCCTTTTGGGCCAATCACAGATTTTAGAATTCCATGGTCATGGCTCTTGGTCCTTAGTGTAAACCGCCCCTGAATCTCAAGTGTACTGGAGTACTGCATCTTAGGGTGTTAGGCCCTCTTGAAGAATTGACTGCCTAAACCTATATTCGAGCCTACCTAAACCTATATTCTTTTGGACCTTCAATGTGATAAAGTGAATACCGCAGTCGGTCTGTCGTTCATCAAGATTGGCCAAAAATTAACTATACGAAGAGAAACCCAAATCTTTAAGAATTTTTTTTCAAAAAATGTCTATTTTGTGTGGTGAAAAAGAAAATCTTGAAGGATATTTGGTATTTTTTTTTGCAAAAAAATCAATTATTAGACATGAGATGTTGACTTGGCTTGATGGTCAGGTACAATATTCTTCTTTGATATCAATATATTAAGAATGTCTCCACTTTTATAGGTTAATTTCATCACATTAATCCTTTAAGGTCCCAATTCAACACTGTTTTCAAAGATCCATTATAGAATGTTTGATAAAAATTTAAAATGGAGTAAATGTACAAAGAAAAGTTATAAATATCAATGTGATGATAACATCTATACGGTTGGATTCATCATATTTATTATTAGTAAATTTTAATAAATTTTGCAAGGTTTTCTCTTGAAATTCAATTAAAAATCCAAAATTAAAATTAAAAAAATTAAAAAAATTGTAATGAAATTGGAATAACATGCACTACAAGATGGTATGGTTTTCACTATTTGATTCTACTTATTATGGAAAATCATGTTTAAGGTCTCACTTTTTGAACTAAGAATGAAACTTGACATAAACCACTTTTTCTATTTTTCAAAAATTCTCAATATCTTATTTTGAGAATCGGTACCGTACAAATGGTAGTTAGCTAGCACAAGAATTTAAAAAATTTGAATGGATCAAAAACATCACCGTCGTGGTAAAGGGACGCATCCAGAAATCATCCAGCGTCCAGAATCTGGACGCTAGCGCGTCAAAGGGTTAAGACTTCACGACCAGTGGGGGCCATTTACTGTAGTCAAGTAGCACCTTAGGCAGAAAACAATTCTAGAAATAGATGTCAAAATTTCAGGAAATTGTTTTTAAAAAAAAATCGTAAATGGAAAGGACGAAGTTTAGAGACCATGTTTTGCCCAATATTTTTTTTGAAAAAATGAGTATTTGAGAGAAAGGTGCCAAAGGTGCTATTGGGCTACAATGTTTAGAGAGTACGTCAATATTCATAATAGAAAGGTAGGAGATACTATTTGTGGAACAATTTGTGAGTGATTGTTTGTGTGTCTCAACCATGGATATTTCAAACTTCAAACATTTCACCAAAATCTTGCCTCATTTTGGAAGTGTCTGCTTTTACACTACTATAAAGAAATTGGGCAAAAAAGTGAATGAAATTGCCAATTAATTTATACTTTTTAAATACTAAAATTGCCACTATTTGGATGAAAGTGCCTTATAATAGATATTTTACGAATGAACATATACACACATTGAAATGTCAATAAATTATTGTAGGTTTCCTTAATCCTTTGCGGCGCATGTGTTTATATAATGAACGACGACATATTTCAACCTTTCTCTTGACTACATTTTGTACAATTTTTCATTCATCCAAATTTCTCTGGGTTCTTGTGCTAGTTGACTATCGTTTGTACAATATAGATCTTCAAAATAGGATATTGTGATTTTTTTTAAAACAACAGAATTGGTTTATATCAAGTTTCGTTCTTAGTTCAAAAAGTAAGACCTTAAACACAATTTTCCAAAATAAGTAGAATTAAATAATGGAAACCATACCATCTCATAGTGCACCTTATTCCAATTTCATTACAATATATTTTACTTTTGTGTGTTAATTTGAGATTTTAAATTGAATTTCAAGAGAAAACCTTGCAAAATTAATTATAAAATAATATTAACCCCTAAAGGTCTGAACGTGCCTTTGTGGCCAGCATAATACGTTATATTTTGGTTGTATTTGGAATGAATCCACACCTTCAATGAGTTTGAGTTCATAAGAGAAGTTGAAATTTAGATCGATGTGGTTCTAGTGAGCTACTCAAATTTTCATTTAGAGTTTTTTGTCGGTAGCAAATCCCAATTATACGATAGCGTATATACTATCCCCATGGGACATTTAGGGGTTAAAGAAAATACGATGAATCCAACTGTACAGATACAATCTTCACATTGACATTTCCAACTTTTCTCTATACATCAACTCCATTTTTTTTTTCATCTAACATTTTATGATAAATCGTTGAATGGGGACGTTAAAGGGTGAATACCCTTAAGGTAGGAGCATCCAATTCCAACAATGTATCCAATGCCGATAATTTCTAAACATTGTAGCACTAGTAGAAAAGGTGGCGCTTCCCAGGGGGATGTCCAAGCAAAATGCCTTTGCATGTGTGGAAATAGGCACCACTTGTCTGGGCATCTCCGTTAGTGCCACCTTTTCCACTACTATAGTCACATTAGAACATAAATCTAGATAGATAGCTATTAAACATTAGACCATAGAGAGCTCATTATTTTTATCAACAAACAATAAAAGCTCTACGATGTGCTTAGATTTGGGTTCTAAAATAGTAAAATGAATGACATGTTTAGAAAAAATCTGCATTGGCTCTAGTAAAAAAGGTGGCACTCCCCAGGGACATGCCCAGGCAAAATCACTATGCATGCGTGGAATTGGGCACTACTTGCCTCGGCCTCTCCCTCAGGAGTGCCGCCTTTTCTACTACGGTAACTATATCTAAAAGTGACCATTTCCTTTAAGAGTGCATAAATCAATCTTCCATAATAAATAGATTCTGAAACCCTACTGTTGATGAGAATGTGCACAATCTGAACATCAAAGTTTAGGGTTGCTCTATAGTCAACACTTTGGAAATCCATAACTTATTCATACGGTATCCAAATAATGCATGCTAAAGTGCATTGGAATCCTCTTGAACTTGCTAATGAGACCCACTAAAAAAAATTCTGTTTTATGTGTGTAAATAGGCTCAGTTGGTAAGGTGAACGCTTTAAGGTACAGTTACCGTAGTGTGGGTACACTGTTGGAATTGGGTACTCCTACCTTATTTAGTGTAGAAAATCCAAGAGTCTGTTGAAGCTCCAGCATCTTCAAATCCTCCCACATCCCGAGACAGGCGACGTGCACCAGACAGTATCAAATCTCTCCAGGCTTCATCTAAGAAACCCTCTTTTCTTTCATTGTTATTAAACAATCGATGCAAATCATGTGGGTACTATTCACACAAGCTTAGTAGAATATACGCAGTACTTACACTTTCTTAAGGATATTAATGTCCACGCTTCCACGCCAGCTGAGTGCACACAGTACGTGTACAAAGAAAAAACTCTATTAACTTAAGTTACTCTCAGACACTCACTGTGATTCCGTTGTACCACTTTTCTTTGTAGATAGATCTTAAGGTCAGAATATATAAAGATTCACATAATTTATTCTGTAAATGCCAACGGTGCAGAATTTCGATAATGATTGCGATGTAAGTCATAAGTTTGATTAATTGCCGCTTCTGTTCGAGAACATTCATAGTCAAGTTGTATGAATGAAAGCATGCGGTCGTGGAAAATATATATATTGCCGTTATAAATGACCGATGAAGTGAGCTTTCATGCTTACAGCACGTGAGAATCATCGTTTTAATTTTTAATGCTGAGTGATTTTTTGTTTTTATTGGTTCAGAAATGAATGAAAATTCATTGCACAGCAGGAAAATTGTAACTCCTCATGGGTCCAAGTAATCTTAGAATTGGTTCACTGATCGTAACATCTCAGTAAGGTAACTATTCCTTAAAGCGTTCACCTTACCAACTGAGCCTATTTACACACATAAAACAAAAATTGTTTTTAGTGGGTCTCAATAGCAAGTTTAAGAGGATTTCAACGCACTTTAGCATGCATTATTTGGATACCGTATGAATAAGTTATGAATTTCCGAAGTGTTGACTATAGGTTGACCTTAAAGCGACCCTAAACTCTGATGTTTAAATTGTGCACATTCTCATCAATAGTAGGGTGTCAGAATCTACTAATTATGGAAGATTGAGCTGTGGACGCTTTAAGGAAATGGTCGCTTTTAGGTATAGTTACGTTAGCATGCACTGACTCTGCCTTGGCTCTGTAGTAGATGGTGTGGAATATTCCACATCCATCAGTAGCTAAGAAGATAGGTGGAGGTTGAAGGTAATGAGTAAAGTGATTGAAAGAAAGGTAGTGGGCTAGAAGGCTATTGAATGTTATGATGCTTTCACATGTGGGTAGAGAAATTTAAAACAACATTGGAATGGTGTTCTAACGCATTGGAATGTTGTTCTAGCGCTTTGGAATGTTGTTCTTACACTTTGGAATGTTGTTCCAACGCTTTGGAACAACATTTCAATGTCATTCTACCCAATAAAACTAAGATTGATTTTTCATTCTAGCATATCCTATTGAAATGTTATTTTTAACATCTGCTTCGAGTTGTATTCAATCATGCATCGATATATACATGTACACAAACTGTACCATTGGACTTTAAGAAGAGAAGAAAGCAATTTAGAACGACAATCGGAATGAAATTGGGATGTTATTCTAAAGCGTTAAAATGACATTCTATTGTTGTTCAAGTTCGTTAAGATGACATTTTCATGTTGTTCTACAACATTATTCTAGAATAATACTATTCTTACAATTTTGCTCAAAGCATTTGCTTCCACTTGTTTGTGTAGGAAGATTGTTAAGCATGCTCAATCTTCCCAAACACTAATAGAAATCATGTCCTAAATATTCCACCTCACCTCCCAATTCAACTTGGAACGTAAAAGTACCCAATTGTAACACGCTCTAGAAAAGAACCTCTTTTCAAACCTTACCCAACTTTCTTGGTGACGAAGGAGAAGAAGAGCCACCACCTATAGAGTCAGTGAGTCGAAGAGTATCAATAATTTTATATAAAATGTGAAACTATAATTGAAAATTGTTTTATATTTTGATTATGAACAATATATATGTATTGTATTTGTAAGTATTTAGTGTATTTTCAAGTGTTTGCAATGTTTCCGCATTTCGTTCATAGGTATTTGTTTTAAAATTTGGAGATCAACTTTCAAAGATAAAACAATGCTTCTATTATAGTCGCAAATTCCAACCAAATTGGGTAAAGTCGCTTGTTGGAACAAGACATTATTCCCACTATTGTAGTAAAAGATCATTGAACCAAATATGCATTGTAAAGCAAATAGACAAGGCACAACACTTACTGTATGCAACCAGACACACGCACTACCTCACCTTTTAATTTCTATTTCAACTGATATACATGGTCAAACATTAATTCATGGTGAATATTAAACTCATGTAGAGATGATGTCATTGAAATAATTCACACTACATGATCCTCCATCCTAATGCACGCTAAACTTCATATACTAGAAACGTTTTTGAAGTTTGAGTGATGTGACTCACTCATTTAGCAGTTATGTTGACTCTTTGGTTTGCTCTTGCATTGAAAGAATAACTATCACCTTTAATAACATTATTGCACACATATTTAGAGAATGTACCCAAGGTGTTCATTTCAAGGGTCGCTATTGGTTGATTGATTGATTATATTTAGTTAGTAAGAAGGTTCTCAAAGAAATAATGTTGTGTTAGTAGTAAGTTGGCAGGTGACTAACCAATACTAACGGCCACGCATCAGCTGACGTCGGTTAATTGCGGTTAAGACTTCATTAAACCGTTTCTCGGTTAATTAACGTCTCTCATTCCCCTTTGAAGAATCAGTTATTTTCTTTGTTAGTAGCTCCTCTCCACAATTTTTGATAATCTCTATTGAAGCCATTCATTTGTAAGGACTCAATCAATTTTGTTAAACCAAACCTTTTGTGGTCTTTTGGTTACAAAGCAAGATGAGAGAAATTTTACACATCCAAGGTGGACAATGTGGCAATCAAATCGGTGCTAAGTTTTGGGAGGTACTCTATTTTGCATCATTTTCTTTAATGAAAGCTTAAATTTTCTGCACATAGAGCCACGGGGAGGTAAACCCCACTTATTGTACAGAGATTTATTATATCTTACTTTACAGAATAATATGACTTAATCACTTGTCAGAGTGATGATATATATAGCTAATCATTAAAATCTGATTCTATCAAAATAATTTATTGTAAATTATTATAAATATATATTTTTTAAATTAACTTGTCATGCGGCACAATTCTGCTAATTATAAGTGGGTTGCCTCTTTGGGAACACAACACTCATACAAGAGAGTGTAGTCAAATCTCTTGACAACAATGTTAATGTTTGTAATGGTTAGTGAGGAACAAGCTATGTAAAAATGCAATAAATACTCCTTTTATTTTTTTTCATAACATTCTATAGGAGCCCCCTACATCATTTATGCTCTATAGTGATAAGAGATCTTTGATTCTTAGAAAAGTTCAACTTTTTTTCTTTGATTTTTCTATGGAAAGATTATCAATTGGAAGGTTTAGAAGGAGTTTTCATTTATGAGGTGATAGGAGGTTTTGTGCATTGTAACAATGAGTGAAGTCCTATAACAATGTTATAAAGCACAAGAAACAAGTTCATTGGCTTACATAACACTCTTGAATTGCTTGATAAGACATTCAACCCCTTGCAATGTAGTCTTGTTACAATTGTTTTGTTAAACATAATTTGTACTCTAAAGTAGATCTTCCAATTCAATATTGCTCTTTAAATTGTGGCCTACTATGTCTCCAAATTACAACTTAAATCATGATTGTGATGTTAAACCTATGAAAACTACGATTTCATTTCTAAAAATTTATTTACTTGTACAAAGTTCAAAACAATTAAGAAGGAAAACTTTGTGTATAGAGGTTCTCAGAAGGGCAATTGATTGACTTTGAAAATTCATAACTAATTCAATATAGCTCCAAATTTTACAAATTGATTTGCGATGCCCTCTATTTTTTCTTGCCTTTTATTTAAAATTTTGAAATTCACAACTAATTCAATATAGCTCCAAATTTTACAAATTGATTTGTCATGAACTTCATTTCTCTTGCCTTTTCATTTTAAAATTTCAAAATTCACAACTAATTCAAATTGAGTTGCTCTTGGTTCCATTTTCTCTTGCCTTTCATTTTCAAATTTCACCGAAAGTTATATCTGTTGGAAACATGTGTGCAGGTGATCTGTGACGAACACGGGATTGATCCAACAGGAACATACCATGGCGACTCGGACTTACAACTAGAACGGATCAATGTATACTTCAACGAAGCAAGTGGTGGTCGTTATGTACCGCGAGCGGTGTTGATGGATCTCGAGCCTGGCACCATGGATAGTGTCCGATCCGGTCCTTATGGCCAGATCTTTCGGCCTGACAACTTCGTATTTGGGCAGACTGGCGCTGGTAATAATTGGGCCAAAGGACACTACACTGAAGGCGCCGAGCTTATTGACTCTGTGCTGGACGTTGTTCGCAAAGAAGCAGAAAGTTGTGATTGCTTACAAGGTCATTGTTCACTTTTCTAATGAAAATATTTAAGAACATATATAACCCATGATTGTAACAAAAGAAGTTCCTAACACCTTGTTCTATGAAGAAAAAAATACCTAAGATGCTTTCATCTCCTGACATCTTCTTTCTTTGACACACATCTTGAGTTGAAGAAAGAAGAGGTCATAAGATGTGTGTCTAAAAAAGAAAATCGAATTTCAAAGAGATAGTCTCAACACTTTGATAACTTCTAGATTAACACTTGTGGGCGTTTGTATGGTATGGTCCACTAACTCTTGGTGAACTAACTACATTTTGGTACATATTTGTGCACTTTGGGCATTTTTTCTAAAAAGCTAACTTTCAAACCAATTTGAAAATTAAGTAGCAATGATTCGATGAAAAATGAGTGAACCAACTTCTATATTTATGTACATATTATTCAAAAAATAAAATGTTAAAATGTTGAAATGATTTTATGTTGAAGATTTTGAATGTCAAAACACCCATTTGAGTAATAGGTTCACCAATTTGAAATCAAATTTTGAATGTAAATATAGTTCATATTTGATTCTATAAATAAAAATCTAAAAATAAACCAACTTTCATAATTCCATTCTCAAGTATGTTAGGAAAATAAATTCATCAATTTTTCTCAAAGTAGAGAAACAATTCATTCCTCCCAAAAATAACACATTTTAAAATTTAACACTTTAATCAATTCATAAAAAAATTTAAAAATTTGGAAGATATTTATCTTCACATATTTGAACATTGGAAAAATCTATAGTTCAAAAGTCCATCCAAAACCCTGTTTTCTCCTTCTCTTTTAGAATTTAGAGTGCAAATTATGCACTGTGACAATGCACTAGTTTATCCTTTTAAAATAGAATGTCAAAATTTTAATTTTCTATCAATTTTTTTATCCTTTATCCTACCACTTTAGATTTCAAAAAATGTTTTTCTCTCTCTAAAATGGATTTTTCAAATTCTCAAAATCCTCAAACAGTGCACACGGACAAGAATTTTAGTGGATCGTACTATACAAAATGCCCTTGAGAGCAAGAAGAAGTAAGCAAGCGTTGTTGTTATATACCATTCTCATTCTCAATGGATAACAACATGGTTGGTCCTCTCCATCCATTGAACATTGCTCTAAATGCATCACCCTCTTAAATCATCAACACATGGGTAGAACTCCTTATGAAGTGAAATTTATTTTGCCTTTATCTCTTTCCAAGCTCCTCTCACTGGGTGCATTTCCAAGCTCCTTTCAAACTTGAGGACACTCTCCAATGTACAGTACATGTGCTCTATCAATACCATAATCTTCCCCATTCCATTCTCCCTATGAATTTGACAATATCCCAGTCCACTTAACTCGGAAATTGCCAAATAATTCCACTTAATAATTCCACTTTTAGATAAAATCTGGTTATCTTAAGTTCAAACAAGAGGTCTTAAGATGTGAACATCCTGAGTTCAAGAATTTTGATGAGGCAGTCTTAGCACTTGAATAGCTCCCAGATTAATACATATGAGCAAGAAAAAGTAAACAAGCATGTTGTTGTATACCAGTCTCATTCTCAGTGAACCTGAATCATTTTTGTTCAAAAGGAACTTCCAAATTAGTTAGGTTTTGTGCTAAAAATAATAATGGAGATCTCGCAATATCACTGAAGCTGATTGCTAGGGTTTGGTGGGCATGCAGGTTTTCAAGTGTGCCATTCAATGGGAGGAGGTACAGGGTCAGGAATGGGCACCTTACTGATCTCCAAAATCCGAGAAGAGTATCCGGACCGGATGATGGTGACATTCAGCATCGTGCCATCGCCCAAAGTGTCGGACACGGTGGTGGAGCCTTACAACGCCACGCTCTCCGTGCATCAGCTGGTAGAAAACGCCGACGAATGTATGTGCCTAGACAACGAAGCGCTCTACGACATTTGTTTCCGCACTCTCAAGCTCACCACTCCCACTTGTAAGTTAGTGTATGTCAACAATTGTTCAAATCCTTCACCAATCTCATATAAGGTTGTTACACTTTCTTAGAGCATCTGCACTCTTGTTCCTCATTTCATTTCTAGAACAATATCATCACATCCAAAATTTGGTGTTACAAGCTATCATTGCTATGTGTCCTATATAATTGGTGAACCAATCACAATCACTACACAAGGATAATCATTATTATTTTTATCAATTTAGAATAAAGCATCATCTCTAAACAATGCTATAGAGGGATATATTGAGGTGTCACTACATCGTGCTCATGTTTTGTGTCTCTTATCGTCCGTGAATGTGCATGTTGAATTTCATCTACTTTTCAAAGAATCTCGAGAATTCAATGGTATGATGGATATGCTCTTATGGCCTCAATATCATTATACATTGGAAAGATAACATTGGGAGGATTGTGATTTTTAGCATGGGGCTAAAAATCCTCTACTAAGAGGTCTATTGTGGAAGAAATGGAGTTAATGTGGGATTTTTAAACCCCCTCTTTCTTATAAATTAGTTGGGGCTAAGTGCTATGATCCTTCCAATGTAAGAAAGCCAAGTCCAAGAAGAATCTTTTCATAACATTCTATAGCATTTTATTGTTGATTGTTGCAGTTGGCGATTTGAACCATCTTATCTCGGCGACTATGAGTGGAGTGACATGCTGCTTGAGATTCCCGGGTCAATTGAACTCCGACTTGCGCAAATTGGCGGTAAATTTGATCCCGTTCCCGCGCCTGCACTTCTTCATGATTGGGTTCGCGCCGCTAACGTCTCGCGGCTCTCAACAGTATCGCGCCTTAACAGTCCCCGAGCTCACGCAACAAATGTGGGACGCCAAGAATATGATGTGTGCCGCAGACCCCCGCCACGGCCGCTACTTGACGGCGTCCGCTATGTTCCGCGGCCGCATGAGCACCAAAGAAGTTGATGAGCAAATGCTCAACGTCCAGAACAAAAACTCATCCTACTTTGTGGAGTGGATTCCGAATAACGTGAAATCAAGCGTCTGTGATATCCCCCCTAAGGGCCTGAAAATGTCCGCGACCTTCATTGGAAACTCCACTGCCATTCAAGAGATGTTCAAGCGTGTGAGTGAGCAGTTTACGGCCATGTTTCGAAGGAAAGCCTTCTTGCATTGGTACACTGGTGAAGGCATGGACGAAATGGAGTTCACAGAGGCTGAGAGTAATATGAACGATCTGGTTTCCGAGTACCAACAATATCAAGATGCCTCAGCCGACGAGGAAGGCGAGTTTGAAGATGGCGAGGAAGCGGAATAATCATGTTCTCATGTTTTTTATTAGGTGAGGTACACTAGTGCAAAACCTCCATTGAAACAACATCCTAAACAATATTAGGATGTTGTATCAAGCTTGCTTAGAGGGTGGTGAAACATCCTAATGTTGTTTAGGATGTTCTAAACATTTTTTTTGAACTATAGTGGTGAAACATTTTTGAAAATGTTGTTTCAATGTAAGTTTTATCCACATATTTCAGTTATTGTTTGAACATCATGATTGAATCAAAATTTCTTAAATGTCCCAAATTCAATAAGAAATTGATGATTTCACAATGTTACATAGATGTAGATTCTAAAATGATATCAAAATGTTCAAACCACAAAGATGCCTTGTTGCTTTCAGAATTCTAAAATTGAGTACATTTAACAATTTTACAAAGAACTAGGTTTCAAAATGTTTCACAACATGGACTTCATGATGTCCATTTTTTTTTCATTTCAAACTACATACTACAATTGTATATTCTAAATCATGTACTTACACACGCTCAAGATCTACTGCAGAAAGAAATAATCTCAACCTAACTAAGCCCTAAACTTGTCAAGTTTTTGAGCTAACCAACTTCCTGCACAAGCTTCCTCAACAAGCATGTTGTTTCAAGATTCAAATATACCTTCAAGCCTTAGCTCAAGATCCATCAAGCTGTGTCAATTTGAATTAGTCCTTGTTCTCTCTCCACGTCACCCTGTAGGGTATAACACAATCAACCAGTTCAAGACATTTACACATGAAATCACACAAAGTGAAAAGAATGAAAAGTCCGACTAAATCCACTTGACGAGTGTCGGATGCCGAGAAAACGTTGACAAATACATGAAACATATAAATATTATATGACTTATAATAAGTCACTCATCTGTTTGATTCATATGAGCAACTTGCTGATTACTCCTTGTGGCATAAAAATTACTAGAAGAACTCATCCGCCAACATGAGGTCCACCAAGCTATCACCAATTGCATCAATCTCGTAGATGAATATAGATGGAAGGTGCAAACTACCATGCCCTTCAAAACAAATCTCTAAGTACACTGGCTGCAGCTTCTCCAACAAACATCTGTGCAATAGACACGTTATATGATCATTCACCATGATAAATATACATGTAATAATGTACAGAAGCAGATCTTGACAATTAACAAGTAATACCAAACACAACTATTCCATTAAAAAAAATAAAAATAAAAACAAGATTTTCAAATGCAGAATGTAAGAATGCTCTCTATTACCTCCAGTATTACTATAGTAGTTTACTAAATAGAAACTTACATTTATTAATACAAGCAACCAAACGCTACACACATACCTAACAAGAAGGAAGAATACGAGCAATTCACGCTTCGAGTTCCCCAACTTCGACATTGTATTGGAGAATAATGACACCGCATTTATTCAATCTGCCGTTCAGTTCCACTACAATTTTTCTTGCCCAACTGGTAGTCATCCACCAATTCAAACTCTCCAATGTAACGTGCAAACAATGCAAATAGAAATCAACAATATGTGGATTTCCTGAGTACAAACTAAAACACCAACCTTATAGCACCCACCTTCTTGTTAGAATCAGTGATCTCAGAACCACTTTATGACATTTAGAACATTATGCGACCTCCCACATAAATGGTATCTACTTTTGCTACCCAATGCATACAATACTCACGATACCTCTATAATATCCGGCAATACCCTTGATATATTAAGGTGATACCATGATGATATCCGCAAATATCACCTCGTGAAGTTGCTGCATATTTATATTATGATGAGCATTCTTGCTACATTTCAAAAAAGAATCATTTTCTTTCTTTGTATGTTTAGCAACCCCATTTTTTGGTAGAAATCCAGCTAATTTTAGCCAGTTTTGAGATCACTGGTTAGAATTGAATAAACTCTAATGCAATCAGACAAGCTTGCAAAAATTCACAGATTACGTAAGCTAGGTACAATGTGTTATTCTATATAGTAAAAAGAACTCACAACTCAAATTCACTTCCGTGTGATCCCAAACCCGAACTTATTAGAATAATGACATTTATAATGTATACAACGCTTGAGGCCGAGAGAGAATCGTAGCAAACACTATTCGTAAGCACTAGCTTTGGATCGAATTTTAGAAATAGAAACTCTAAATGTACGTAAAGCTTGTAGATAGAGAAGGGACGTACCTACAAGCCTAGCTTTACAATGTTTTTGTATAACATTTGAAACTTGAAGTTGAAAATTCTTTTGTAATTTGATTATGAATAGGATATTGAAAATTTGTGCTCAGGGAGGCGATTTCCAAATATTATGTAACAATGTGGAAACAAAGATAGGGTCCAAATAAATCTTTGAAGGTAAATTTTATAAACGAATTGCATTAATATAGGATGCTCAAAACTAATTACAAGAATAAAAATGAGAATATTCCCTTAAATATTACTAATTAAAGTAAAAAATACTTTTAGTTTGTAAGGTACTTCTAAATACCCTTTGTTCACAAGTGATACTCAAAAGATACAAAGAGTGACCTCCCCAAGAATATGTAGATGAAATTTATTGTGATTGGTTGAAATGTAATACTCTAAGTGAAGTAATCTTTGCAGTATTTTTTGGTTGCTTAATTTTATGAGTTGATTCTATCAATAACACTTTTGAACTAAGATCTTAGAATTTTTTAATGAATCACTGCAACATGACTGAATGAGGCATACAAATTTCACAAATCATCCCCTTTCTAATCGGTTCTCACATTCATGAAACTAACATCCCATAAAATCTATAGTAAGAAATCCAAACAACAAAAAGTGCATGACGGATGTGAAAACGGAGCTTGATTCTGTACATCATTTAGAAATTGGACGCTTGAGTAGTTAGGGGTTTAGGTGACATGGATTCCTCAAAATCTGACATGGAAATTTAATTTCAACATTGGTTAGCATATGTTTGTAGACTCTTTGAGGATTGTGTTTCTAAAGGGAATTTACTGCTGATGGTATTCCAGCTCTTTGTGACGGTTTTAACCCTAAACGTCCCAGAGTCCAGAAACTGGATCATGAATGAATTCAAAGCCTTCTCACGTTTTCATCAATGCTTGGATGAAACTCATCCAATTTTTTGGAGATTCTTCACCAAGTTGTTGTCCTATCTAATGGCTGGATTTAGTCATACTGGAGTACATATTTTTCTAAAATTACAAATATAGAAGTATGTCAAGTCGTTGACCAAACCAAAATTGCATTGACTCTAGTTCAAAGTGGAATCGTGAAATATGAGGTCATAAATTTAAGAAACACAAAAATTTCAAAGTATCACTACATTTAAGAGTATCTCATTTCAAACTCATTCCAACAAAATTACTCAAAAAATATTGAAATTTAGTTTGTAATTGAATTTAAAAGAAAATTTTAATTTTAACTTTCAAATTTTATAATTAAATATTGGTGATTGTATTAGTGAATCAAACCGTACCGATGGAATCTAAAATTCAAGATCTAGAACTTTCATTTGTATATCAATCCCAAAATATTCTTCTAAATGGTAGTTCATAATGTTTTTTCTCAAATTGTCAATTCCAGAGACACCCTAGTACGTTTAAGGGTTAAGCTATAGAAGATGCTTGCACATAATAACATATGGGTTCAAGCTACCGGCATATAACTGAGCAATGAGATTAATTTCCTGATAAGTCAAAATTTGTGGTTATGCAATGATAAGTGTTTGGGGAAATTTAAACAGATCTTTGTACAAGTCGAGAAGAGTGTCGTGAGTACATTACGCTCAAAAAGAGCGTAACAAAAATAAAAAGGATTTCATTACAACCCATAAAGGATGGATTTCCTTGTAAATACCGTAGTAGGAAGGCAGGGTCGGCACTTTCATGTCGAATAATTAATTAAAGTTTGAAAAGTAGGGGTCAGCACTTTCAAAAATAATTATTAAAAATTTGGCTATTAATAACTAACATTGAATTTTACTAGCAACTACACATTTTCCTTTGTTTTTTGTCTACAATTTTTGTTGACTTCAATTTTTTCTTGATTTCGACAAAATACTTGATAAATTTATTTATTTTTTCGGCATTTTTTTGGGGAATTATTTTCTGCCGACCTTGCCTTCTTGGTACGGTAATGAACTTCTATACATCAGTCCATAAAGTTAAGCGAAAAAAATTCCAGAAGAAGAAGGACTGTACAAGGAAAAATTGGTTTTGTAAGCTTGAAAGGTAGCGAAAACGAGTTTTGGCCCTTTTCTTTTCGACCAATCACAACGCACTACGTTGTCAAAGAGATTCAAATCTTGAACCTGCCCAATGCAAGAGTAGCTCCCCCTATCCTAACTTTAGTTTCCATGGAGGAACCTCCATGTACTCTCACACTAACGTCATGCTCCCCCAAGGGAAAGAGCTTGGGGGCTTGTGTAAATGGGTGTTAGAAAATTCAATATCAAAATTGAAAACACCCTGTTGCAGACAAGTTACTTGGTTCTCACTTTACGGATAATTCTAGTAGATTAATAATATTAGAATTATTCGTAAAATCAAAGCCGAGTAGCTTGTCTCCTTGCCAGAGTTTTTGTTTCGTAAATAACTTTTATTGTTCATCTCTGACTTGAATCGTCAATTTGCTTGGTGTGAGTGAGCATGGGCTTGGTGTGGAGGGTGGAGATTCTACCTTGGAAACTCGTATGAAGTATGCGGGAACTTCTTTAGAGTAAGGTTTGGAGGAGCATATTGTTGCACTGGGGAGGTTCAAGGTTTGAATCTCTTTGACAATACAAATCGTTGTTACTGGTTGAAATTAAAAGAACCAAAACTCATTTTTGTGGCTTTGCAAGCCAGAAGTCCAGTACTACTTTGTCTTTCCTTTTGTAGAAATTTTGCTCAGACTTTACTAATAACTTTATTAACCCCTAAACATCCTTGCTCCTTTCCAAATTCGGCAATTTTGTAAAAAGCATTATAAAATGCAACTAAGAGGGATATTTTGAACTTGATGTGTGAATAAAAGTTGTACATAAAATCTTTTAGATTCTATTCATACGGTTAGATCTGCAATTGCTATCACCAATATTTTTGTATAAACTTTGAAATTTGAGTTTCAAAATTATTTTGTAATTCAATTACAAATAAGATATTGACATTATGTGGATGGATTTTGTTGTGATGATTTGAAATGTAATAATCTAAGTGTAGTGATTTTTGGAGATTTTTTGGTGGCGTAATTTTATGAGTTTATTTTTTCAAAGAGCACATTTAGACTAAAATCTTTGAACTTTTAGGTGAATCAATGCAACATGAAATGAGGCACAAAATTTACACAAATTATCCCTTTACTAATCGAATCACACATGCATGAAGCTATCTTGCCATAGAGTTTTGTAGTATGTTTTTTTACTTGCAAAAACTGCATGATGAATGAGAAATTGAAATTCAATTTTGAACATCGGTCAAAAAACGACTGGTTAGACAGTTAGGGGTTAAGGTATGTATATCAAAAACTAACATTTAGCCTAAAGCCAACATTGATTCTAAAATCTTAGATAATATTTACTTCCTAAGAATTTGATCTAATGTTGGTAGTAGGTCATCTACCAATAAACCTTTGAAAACCTAATGTAACTCTTCTTACAAATGATGAAGTATTAGGTGCAATGAAATCCTTTTTTTCTTTGTTGACAAGAAAACATGAAGTTGAGTATAATTTTAGAATGCATGTTTAGAGCTTAAAGGATTAGTCTTAGGTGTATAGACCTCATCATCATCCAAGTCATCATTACATGTTAATGTTGAAAAATATGATATAACTGCAAAATACAAATTTAATTTCCTAGTAGTGTTTATTGGATATGACATTTATTTCTAAAACATTGCAATTTCAATGCAACAATGGCGGGTGAATGCACACTATGGTCACCCAATTATTTTGTCGTTGCGCACTACGCTGCAAATCGTTAAAAATCAATTAAGACAAATATAACAATGATTTTGAAAATCTCAAAAATTTCCTACTTTCCAAAAACATCTTAGAATTCTAGAAAATTAAAATTTCTTAAAAACATTTGTTACATTTGTCTTAATTGATTTTTAAAGATTTGCAGCGTAATGCGCAACGACAAAAGAATTGGGTGACCGTAGTGTGCATTCACCCTGGCTCACATTGCAATGCATAGATTATGTAGAATGGTAAATGAAACCTCATGCTTCCAATTCCATGACAAATCTTTAAATGTTGTTTATACTAGTCGCATATGCATTTCGATACATTATTAATATTTTTAAAGCTTGTTCCTTTTTTTTTATTCACTCGCTTTGTAGGTCCATGCTGACGCTCGTCGCTCGGCATGACCATTCCGACTACTAAACTATCATGGGGAGCGTGCATATGTGCACTGCTTTGCGTAATATAATAGAATACTTAGTCATAATATGACACTTTTAATGCAAATATTACAAACTCAAACTTGGTTTTGATAGTCAATGTACCAACTGTTGACACAAGTTTATCATATATTGGAAATCATATCTTGAATCTTGTAAACCTGCCATTTTAGTTTGAAGAGAAATCAACGGGCACACTCCGATTTGTAAAGACTAGGAGCAAAAACAAGTTGAAACAAGCCAAAATTGATTGGAATTAACTCGTAATCATTCATTAACATTTTGAAACAATCCACAAGCACTTCAAAACAACGTTGAAAGATAAGATCATAAATTCCTATAGCGAAACTTGATTTCCTTTGACGAAAGAACGAATTAGTTGAACTTTCTCACTATGAGGATCTAAAGCCGCAGCAAAATCCAAGTCAGTCTTGAATCCGACCTTGTCATTGAGCTGAAGCTTTGTGGCGGCTCGTATTGCAAAGGCTTCTGCATAGCTTCCAACTGCATACGAAGCTCCTACGTCAGTGGTCGGGTATATATCAATTGCCAAGTTCAAAGCATTCAGTGCATCTTGGTACTTTGTCATCCCAAAATAATTGTCGCCCAATAACTGATTAATTCTGGGATGGTTTGGGAAAAATTGGTTTGCCCTCTGCAAGTCTTCCAACTGCTCCCTAAAGTTGAGTCTTGTTCCTAGTAACTCACACCGATAAAGGAATATACTCCCTATCTCCCGTCGTGATAGTGGTATGTCCTCCATGGAATCTCCTTTTAGTTTGAAAATTTCTATCATCTTGTTCAAGTATTGAATCGAGATTTCTTCTTCCTTGGCCGGTCCTGTGAGCCAAGACATCCCTTCACAAAAAAATACCGAAAAAATGTTTGGAAAAAGCTCGTGCACCTTGTGCCTATGCAGCCCCTGGCTGAAGTCTTTTAGTTTTCCTATCTGCAATCAAAAAAAGGGGGACAAAAAATTAATATCCAAGTCCCAAACACACACACATATGTTTGAATAATAGTGTAGATGGAGGGCAAGATCAGTGGAAAATATTTCCAAAAAATTGAGGATTTTTTTCAAAATGAAGAGAAATTTAAGTAATGTTTAGAGATATTCTATTTTATGATAATTTTTTTTGAAAAGAATTAAATATTTAGCATAGACATGCTAACACTGCCTTCTACTTATGGTATGTAGTGATAAGACCTACAATAATAAAATAAAGAACAATGCACTATATGTATGAATTTGACAATATATAAATGCACAAGTGGAAAATAAATTGGAAATTCAATGTAAAAATCATACATACGTTAAGCATATTAAGTTTTTATAGAAGATATGTTATATATACATTAGGCATATTAATTTTCACAAAAAATGATGTTCTATTTACATTAGGCGCGTTAGATTTCATAAAAAGAGAAATTATGTATAGCAACATTTTAGAGGAACCATGAAAGCACATGATGTGGAGTATATATATTAAGTTCCATCCCGGTAAGACAATGCATTACCAACATGTTAAGCTTTCAAATAAACTACAAGAAATTCACAATACATTGAATTACACATATACATCCCTCCAAAATGTATTTTTTAGGGGACTATAAGTAATACCTTTGAAAACACAGAACAAATCCCCAATACCGCAGTAGGAAGGCAGGGTCGGCACTTTCAGGTCGAATAATTAATTGAAGTTTGAAAAGTAGGGGTCGGCACTTTCAAAAATAATTATTAAAAATTTGGCTATTAGTAACTAACATTGAATTTACTAGCGGCTACACGTTTTCCTTTGTTTTTTGTCTACAATTTTTCTTGACTTCATTTTTGTTGATTTCGACAAAATACTTGATATATTTATTTTATTTTTCGGCATTTTTTTGGGGAACTATTTTCTGCCTACCCTGCCTTCCTACTACGGTAGTCAGCTCATGGCTACTTTTATTATGTTACTTGTTACTAAAGTGTCCATTCTCGGCAAGAGATAGTAGTTTTGTCCTAATGACCCTGTGCGGTGGACATTTGATCATTGACATTACAAACGGACATTTTATTCATGCCGGCCTCAAAGAAGGACCACGGTTTCTATCTATCTACCCTTGAAATAAAATCATAATAAATTCTGAAACATTTGAAAAATATATTGTCGTATAATTTGGACACCCTATTTTACTTCAAATTTTATTAAATTTTCACTTGTCGAGCATACCATATCTCATGATCAAATTCAAATAACTTTAGTGATTTGGGATAAATAGCACTATACGTTTGAATTCAAGTCTATTTCTAAAATTAATACATAGTGATCCGGGATGTAAAAAAAGGCATTGAATTCTTTACCTTGTGTAGAATCTCTCTTCGGGGGCTATCATCCACGATTTCCAACCAATTTATGAGGAGTCCCAACATATCAACGAACTCCACATTGCCAAGATTCATGATGGGATAGAACAATGCGACATCCAAAAACAATCGCTTCTCGTCAGCAGTCAAAGTGTCAAGTGTTGTTTTGAAAATATCCGATAGTCTACGTTTCCTGTGATGTTTCTTGTCTTTGATGCGGTTACACTTATTTATCAATTGTGTGGGCTCTAATACGTTAGCATCTTTGATGGTGGTGCCCATAGCCACTAACACCAAAGGGTTATGGTGACCATACTTCTCACTTGAATCGATACATTTATTTAAGATCTCCATTTCTTCTTGTGTCCAATATGTTAATGGTTGAGTACAACCCGCACTTCGTAGAAAGAGCTTTACGGCATCTTGCGCTGTCAAAGTTGGACAAGGTAGATACAAGGCCTTGTTACCGAGCACTTTTTGGGCGTTTTCCAAAGTTTGCGATGCTACAACCACCTTGCTCTTTGCGCTCAAGTATGTCAAAAATGACCAGTCCAAAAGATCACCTTGCACATTGTCAAGAGCCAAAAATACATCTTTCTTTGGCAAAAAACGCTTCAATAAATCGTTAGCCTGCACTTCATCAAAAGCAACATAATTTTATTTAAATTGTTTGTTGATAAGAAATTGAGAATCATGTATGTTGAAAATAATAGAAAAGATAACAATTGATGAACTAAAAACTGAATTAGTGGATGAGAGAATCAACCTCTAGTTACACATTGAACATATGAAATAATTAGCACTAGACTGCTTGAATTTAAAAACCTCATGAAAAAGTAAAAAACCTCATGAAAAAGTCTAATGTTTTTTTTGGGTGAAAAGTGACATGTTTCACATCTTGATCATAGTTGTTTTGTTCAACTACTCAACACAATATCAAAGATGTTAAATAGACCTTGTTTGTCAACAAGCATGGTTTTAAAATATAGTCTTAATTATTTAGGACTGTTTCATCCAAATTGTCTAACATATAACTTTGCATAGTATATATATTATATACAATTCTACAAATCCCATATGGGTGATGGCTTGATATGGGTACCCCCTCCAAAAATAGTGTGATTTTCAAGAAACATATTTTTGGTAAGAAAGAAACATTGAAAATTACAAAAAAAATAGAGGGTGTTATAGGCACCATGGCTGCAACTATATACATGGTGTTTCTTCAACTACAAAAATTAGAGGGTGTTAAAATTTAAATTTTTAGCACACATAAAATGAGTTAGACATAAGTCATACTGCGTCATATTAAACCATTCCATATATTCTTAGATATTCTTTTGACACTTGATGCCAAATGTCAAAAATGTGTTGAACAAGACAACTTTGATCAAGAGACCATGACCAAATGATTACTAAAAAAAGAAGACCATTGTAAATCCTCCCCAAATCATGAATTGCATGTAAACGATAAACACATCAAGTTGTATTAGTTGGAGCCACAAATAAATGCTACCTATGGTACTTTGATCTTAGACTATGACTATAAAAACATTTGAATCACTAAAAAAAACTAGTTTACATGTAGAAAGTAGAGTGTTACAATTAGTTACCCGCTCTTCAGTTTTGATCCGTTTCAATGTTTTTCCATCAATATCTGCGAGCTCCTCCAAAATCAACTTCAGAAGCTCAAGATATACTCCATCAGAGTACTCCACATAACATACCCTCCCGGAATATTCATCATTAAAGTGCTCGCACAAAGCCTTGCAAATGAATGTCTTTCCCATACCACGCGTTCCATACAAGCCCAATATTTTAGCTCCCTTATCACCTGCCAACTTTTCAAACTCTCCCTTCATAATCTGATCAACCAAAGTGATGGGGAAAGTAGAGGTCAATATTTATTGAAATTAACCCTTAAAAGTCCAAAGAGCCCTCTCTGACGAGTATAATACACCAATACTCCATTGTATTTGGCATAGTTCCACACCTCCTATGAGTTTAAATCAAAAGTGAAGTTAAAAATTTACATCAACATGATTTTAATGAGCTACTGGGGTCTCAATTTGAACCTTTCTATTTACAAAAAAATGTGAAATATACGCCAACGTACATACTATCCCCATCAGCCGTTTAAGAGTTAACCATGTAACAACTAAAGTACTGTACTTGGCCGTTAGAGTCGGCCAAAATCTATAAGAAGAGAAGACCAATCTTTAGGAAATTATGTTTTCATAAAATATCTATATTAATATAAGTTGGGATATATTTTTTATTACAATATTATTTTAATTAGGATAATTTATAAGTTAATCAATGTTTTTATTTTTTCTATTATATTTTGGATCCATGAATTCAATTGAAATATTTTTTAATTTATTCTTTGTATTTGATAAAATGCAATGGATAGAAACAAAGGACCAAACACATTTTAGCAATCATTACAAAGAAAAAAAAACTTGATTCCTGATTTCAGCTCAAAGATACACGAGAAAAACCAAAACCCCATCTTAGCAAAGACATGAACTTAATGCTAATAAATTGCATGCAACTATGAGTTCTTTTTATTCCAAAAATGCATGACTTAGATGAAAAATTAATTATATATATTTTATTTATTTTTAAAGTTGTGTTCAAATAATAACATTTGAAAGGATTAACTAAGGTAAAATGAACCCCAATTGTCTACCCTCCATTTTGTGCCCTCAACAACCACCATCCAAAGAATTTAAAATTGATTGTTTATGGTCCAATTGGAGATTTCTACAAGTGAGCGGAACTAGGGCTTCTAGAATGTAATTCATGATAATTTGTGTTAAAAATTAACCCCTAAATGTCCTCACCCCTTTCCAAATTTGGCAGTTTCGTAAAGATGCATTATAAAATGCAAGTAAACTGAACTTGATGTATGAAAAAAAGTTCTAGATTATCAATTTTAGATTCTATTCGTATGATTAGATTTGCGATTGCTATCACCAATATTTTTGTATAAAATTTGAAACTTGAAATTCAAAATTATTTTTTAATTCAATTTCAATAAGATATTGACAATTTGTGAATGACATTTGTTGTGATGGGTTGAAACATAATACTCTATGTGTAGTGATTTTTTGAGATTAATTGGTTGCTTAACTTTATAATTTGTTTTTTCTAGAGCACATTTAGATTAAAATCTTCAATTTTTTTGGTAAATCGCAGCAACATGAAAGGGGTATAATTTTTATAAATCATCTCCTTTCTAATCGGATCTCACACACATGAAGTTGCCTTGCTATAGAATTTTGTAATATTTGTTTTTCTTGCAAAAACATGCATGACGGATGAGAAAAACATGAATGAAATTTGCACATCGTCCGAAAATTGAACGATTGGACAGTTAGGGGTTAACACCACCTATATGTCACACGTGGCATATGATTAACTCTTTACTTTCAAAATTCAACAAATTACATCTTTTTCGAATTTAGGAAAAAAATCATTTTTATTCATGGATTTTATATGTCTATGAGTCAAATATAGTCTAGGTCAATTTTCAAAATCCTACAAGCACAACAGTTCACATAGGCAGTTTAACCCTTGTGAGCAAGAGAGAACATATGTGTTCTTGTACTTTGATTTTGAATTTGATGTACATCAGTTGTATTACTTCATAAGTTAGTTTGCAAAATATCTGAAAAAAATCATGGCCATCAGAAACCCTTATAGGCATCACTTCTGCAAATTTTCAAGTTGATTGCAAACTATAATGGCCCTTTGTTAATTCAATCACTTCCTTTGTATCTCAACCATATCCAGAAGATGAAAACCTTACAGGGGTTAAAGACAATCTATTCTACGGAACAAAAACAATTGTCATGTATTCTAAGTGATAGCCCAAGTGACTAAAAAAAAGAAATTATAAGGACCTAGAGGTACCCATAGCTAATAAATACCCATTAACTAATTAATATGTTGACCTCGTGAAAGTTGTGTTTAATTGATCCAAAAACCAACACAATGCTAGCCAATCAAGAGCCACTACTTTAGTAGCCACATGGTGGTTTATTTTTGAGAATTGATTCATTATTATGAGCTATAGGTGAACCTATGTATAGCCTTGGGTTTCAAAGAACTTTCCACTTAATTTCTTAATATAAATTCAATTTTGAGAAGAAAAAAATTCAAAAAGAATATTATTCTACATTGTCTTCATTTCTCTATGAAAGAAAAATATCTCATCAATGAAACTTTAACATTTTTGATGCTAAAACCATATTTTATTGCTTATAGGTACTTCTACCTTACATTATGCACTAGATAGAGCAGTCCATAGCTTTTGCTAGAGCATGTAGCAATTGCATGCTATCTTCGAGTCGCAGGAGTTAGCGTGCACCTACTACACCACATGGCAAGTTTATGGAGTACTTTATCTAGGATAGCCTACAAGACATGTCATACATTAGTAGAATCTTATTTTAAAGAGTACACAATGGAGAGTTAAGAATAGAAAGAGATGATCAAGGAGTTTCCTACAAAGATTTGGAATACACTACAAATATCATGTGCATAGGAACTTACATTACATATTACACAGCCGGCGAGCACCATTGGATCTAAGCCGGTTATGGGACATTAGCTACGATCAAGAATTGGCACTTTTTGAACTATTATAGGAAAGCTAATCCTACAGCAGTTGCATGGATTGATTAGGCAACCACATTGTGCCACCTCTGTGAAAACTCACCAAAGAGTAGGTTATAATTTCTCACCAAATTGTAAAGTCTCTATTGCTTAGAACCGATTTGAAGTTGCCACAAGTGGCTAGATTTCCTAGAGTAGGCTAGGGACTACATAACCGACAAGGACTATTAGGCCTTTGATGATTATGGGACATAACCTCTTTTAGGGAATTACACTTTTTCAAGCTTAAATAAGAAAAGGTTTTGATTTACAACACTTGCATGTGGAGAACTAAGAGTCATGCAAAAAGCATGAAACAGTTATGTGTGAGTACTTAGCCAACCACAATCTGACACATGAGTAGAGACAAGCCTACACTAGTAGAAAAGGTGGCACTGCCCAGGCAACTAGTGCTCAATTCCACATATGCACACTGATTTTGTCTGGGCATGTCTGTAGGGAGTGCCACCTTTTCTACTAGAGCTAGAAGAGGTTATGAACTGGGTAACCTTTGAGCCGCCATGAGGCGGCAAGAGGGTTACCAAACGTAACCAACTATGTTCCTGTATGAAAAATCCCGTAACTGTTGCCTTCATGAATGAATCTTGCATGATTATGAACAAATGGTGCTGCTCATGGATGAAATGAGTCCAAGCAGACACTTGTTACGAATTTTTAGAGACTTCTCAAGTGGTATGAGGTACTCACATTGCATAGTCGATCTCTGCCAACCATAGAAGGCACTCTGCTCTCCACAAAAGGCGGACACAACCTGCACACAGCATCCACAATGGCCTTCCGATACTTCACCTCAGATCCGTCATACTTGCTGAAAACCTCGCCATTTCCACGCGCCAGAACTCTCACAGCATTCCTCCACACCCCCGGATCAATTCTTTCATCACTGACTGCCATCTCCTCCCACTTTTTCTCCATGGCTTCGGTATCTTTCAACTCCGCAACCTCGAGCTTGTAGAATACTGGAAACAACCGGAGATTCGGATTACTCGTTCTCTGCGCTTCCACAAACGTAGACAGCTCCAGCATGCACCATTTGGACTGCAGAAACTCCGGAGATAACACCACCACCGCCACCACGCATTGCTTTGCAGCTTCCAGAATGTGAGACGCAAAGACCTCACCCTTCGGCAAGCTGTCTGGGGATTGATCGAAGAAGGGGGAGTGCCCTCGGCTTTTGAGGTCCTCGTAGAGCTGCTCCACAAACGCTTTTTGACCGCCGCTGTGGCTCAGAAAGATGGTGTGCTTGGGACGCGGGTGTGACTCTGAATCATCTCTGCAAACAATGTTCATGGAGATCAACCTCTACTTACATATACATATACATTTACATACATATATAAGTTAACTTCATGACACCACAATCTCCAGACAGCTTCATAAATATGTAGGTTAACTTCATGACACCACAATCTCAAAAACCAAGTCAACTTCTACTAGGTCTTATTTTTCATACTAAGTGTTATTTTTACAGTTGCATAGAATCAAAAATTGCCTCCTTTTGCACATAGGTCAAATAGGGTTTTCAATTTCATTGTTCCTGTTAGAGCATGCCCATCAGCAGCAATTTCCTTGACCCAACGTCAAGATAAAGGGTGATTGTTCCCTTGTTCACCCCAACAACAGTGGTCAACGCCAACCCCAAGATGATGCTCAACGCCAGTAAATTTGATTTCTTCACTGTAGATACTATTGTCTTGGCGGGTGCTTTTTTTCTTGCACTAAACATAAATAAGGGGTCTTGGGGATCCAATAGCCAGCATTTGACTAACGCCATGTTAGGGCGCAATTTACAATGCTCTGACAACATGAAATGTGGTGTTGATTACAACAAAATATTGGATGCTGTTGGGACAAGCATGCAGACCCCTCCCCCTATGCTCATGTTCCTCCAATTTAAAATGGTGTTGTACCCATGAATTCATGAAAACTATTGGACTTGCTCTTAATGCTCATGATTGATTTTGACACTAGAAACCTCATCGCATTTCACCCCTTGGAAATTGAAATGGAGAGAAAAAAAGGAAATGTTGTTCCGTTGTGACCAACACGGGCCACTAGCAGTCTCGTTTTAGCTAATTGTGGTGCCCTTCCACTACAGTTTGTGGTCCAAAACGACAACATATTCTACTAGTGTGTTGAATAGTCGTGGGAACTTACATGGTGTTTCATTGCCATATCCTATTCTATTACTGCTCCTAATTACAGTAATTGATTTTGGTGCAGGACATAGATGTGCAATCAATGTGCATCAGCAAGTATAGGGACATCCACGCCAATCACTTGCATATAATTCATCACAGGAAGTTGAAAGTGGATTCCCTGTGACGTTTTCCCTACATACACAGGGAATTTGAAAAAAGTCGCACAATTGCAGAGGGGAAGAACAAAGACACAAAAGGAAAACTGAGACATAAAAAAATATTTTGTTTTTCCCTATGCATGTCTCAATTTTCCCTGTGTGTCTCAATATTCCCTGTGTGTCTTTGTTCTTTCCTGTGGACTCTTTACAAATTCCCTGTGTGTTTCATAACACAGGGAATACACACGGGGAATCCACTTTAAGCTCCTGGTGCATTCTGTTGTTACGCAAAGCAATTAAAGCATGCTGGATGCTCAAGTGATACATTCAGCAAGCAAGTGCACGTACGTGTGCTGGAAAAGTACCTCAAATCGTCAAGTTCAAGTCGTTCGTGCTGTGATCTAGAGGTGGACGCTAGATCTAAGCAGCGGCGTTTGAGACGCGGTTGTGGTTCTGAATGATCTCTGCAAAACAACATGCACGCAGATTAAACCATAGCCGACTCCAGGAAATCAGGACCAGCTGTAGCAGCTTCAGATTACTTCTTGACAGTTCAGTTACAATCCGTAGTGTATATTCCTAGATGCACACAACTTTTGTAGTGTATTCCAAATTTTTGTACAAAACTCTTCCTCATCTCTTTCTATTTTCAACTCCCCATCATGTACATCTCAAAGTAACACTACAAGTGTGTGCAAGTGTCGTAGGCTATGCTAGATAGAGTCTCGTCAAGTCGTGTAGTGGGTGCATGCTACCACCTCATTGCTTTGCGACTCAAAAATAGCATGCACTCACTACATGCCGCACCAAAACCCATGGAGTACTCTAACACATAGGGTAACTGTCCCCATTGCTCGTAACCATTACAGTGCCCTTATTTCATATATATATAATAAAAAAATAAAATGCACCACAATCTCAAAAACCAAGGTAACTTCTACGAAGTGTTATTTTAACAAGTGAATAGAATCAAAAAATCGCTTCCATTTGTACACAGGTCACAAGAGTTTTAATTTGAAGATTGTTCCTAGTACTGCTCATGATTGTCTTTGATGAGTAGTCGCAGGAACATGGTATTTCATTACATTGCCAGATCCTACCATGGTTTACTAGCAGGTTTGGCAGAAAATAATTCTAAAAGTAGATGCATAAAATTATGGGAAACTATATTTCAAAAAAAAAAATTAATGGGAAAAAAACGGATTTTGAATTTTTTTCGGTTTTTACTAAATTTATTTTTAGAAATGATTAAATATTAGGCAAAAAGGTGCCTAACCTGCTAGTAAACTACGATATTCTATTACTAAGCCTAATTGATTTTGGCAATTGTGGGGACGTCTAACACATGAAGAAAGGGAGACCCTCACCCTCTCACCAATGAGTATACACCAAAACCCCCCCCCCAAAAAAAAACGAGCAAGTCGGGGGGTGTATGCTCATCAGTAAGAGGGTACCGGAGGGGTAAGGATCCCCCGTTGTTCCTGTGGAATCCACACGAATCACACGCATATAATTCATTCTGTTGTTTAAAACATCATGCATGCTCAAGTAAAGCAAAGATTCCACGCACTCACGCATGTAGCTCGACATTCAGGCAATTAAGTGTACATGTGCTGGGAAAGTAGCTAACTAGTACCTTAAATGATCGTCAAGTTCAAGCAGTTCGTGCTGTGAACTAGATGTGGACGCCATGCCTTTGATTTTCCAAGCCTCTTGAGTTGCCTTCAGGAGTTGCTGATTCCGTTCGTGCGTGCTCTAGCGTCCCTGTTCTCCTAACACAGAGAGAGAGCAATGTACGTAAGTTAGTCATTCTACCTTCACAAGAGACCGAGCCAACGAAAGGAATATATGTGGTAGAATTTCACAGGCGGGTGAGTTAACCCTTAAACGCAATACAAGCCCAACGGGCTTGGTTATATTTTGAGAGAATCTTGCTCATAACTTCTACTCCATTACACCAAATGGGGTTTTTAAAGTGCCAAACCGAGCACCTTAGAGAGATCTATACTTCTTTAGAATAGAGCCAAAGTAAATTAAAAACAGAATCATGCTTAAAATGGAATTTAAAAAAGATTTTGGGTGTGGTATCAGGAAAGCATATGTCGTTTAAGTTCGGCTAGAATGTAGTATCGGGAACCTCTCGTAGGACATCCTTGGAGAATGTCACCAGGGGACATTTGCCGAGGTGAGGTTCTTGATACTACATGTGTCGTGTTAGTTCTACTCTGTCACTCAAACGTCAGGATACCAGCTTCAAAATCAATAAATCATTGACTGAATGGCGAAGTCGATGCAACAAGAAACAGCTAATCTCCACTACAAGGAAACTGGTCGATTATCTTTGACTGAAATCGTGGAAATCCTTGTCATATGTGAACAAAAGCACTCACCAGTTGACTCTGGATCGGCTCAAAATAGCAGTGCGAAGGAGTGAACTGTCTCCTTGTAACTTAGTGCTCTTCGTTTACACACACGGACAAGTGAAGAAGCTTGATCACTCACTTACAAACTCTGACTCGTAGAAAGAGAGCTTGTGTGCATATTTTGTCGACAGACACTGTCGGTAACAATGAATGAATGCAGCTAGCCAGCTACTTAGCGCCACTACGTTAATGAAGCTTAGCAGTAACGAAAATGAACAGAAATGATCGAGTTGTATGAGTTCTAAAGTACCACAAATTGAAGAAAAGAGCGGCGTTTGACTCGGACTGCGTGGTTATGCTCGGAGGTGGCATAGATTGCGCCAATTGGGGCGCTGGTAGATGCCAGAAATAGAACCTGGAGTAGACGTGCAGCCGAAGAAAAGCAATAACTTACGTAAACTTGTAAGGCCAGGCTTTCAGATACTGTAGATAGATACCAACTCCGGTCCCTTTTTAGCAAGGAGCCGGCGTGAATAAAGTGTTCGTTCGTAATGTCAATGACCCGATGCCCACCGGACAAGGGGATATTGAGACAAGGGGACAATGAAGATACCGGTCATGGTATCCCCCAAATGGCTTTGAGGTACCCATACAACAAGGTCCAAGGACCCCACCATAATTGGGTGGACTATAGTGGTGAGCAGCACGTCGGCAAGGGGAATAAAACCCACAACCTCCTCATTGGGGGCCATGAGTCCCAACCACCAAGCCAAGGCTTGTCGTGCCTGGCCAAGCTTTCATGTAAGGTAGGAGCACCCAATTCCAATTGTGTACCTAATGCCAATAATTTTTAGACGCGTCATTCATTTTAGAATCCAAATTTAAGCACATCATAGAGCCTATATTGTTTGCTGACAAAAATGATAAGCTATCTATGGTCTACCTAGATTTATGTTCTAAAATGACTACGATGCCTAAAAATTATCGGCATTGGGGACATTGTTGGAATGGGATGCTCCTACTTTATTGGTGGTGTGGTCATGAAAAGGTGAAAGCTACCTCACTATCTGAATATGTTATCCAAACATAAATAGAAAATTTTCTGATAGATCCTCTATTCATTTGAGTTGACCAAAGTGGGTCAAGTCAAGAATATGTGTTTCCTGTTTACCAAAAGCGGTGGACAATTGTAACTCCCAAACGTCTTCACTCTTCTCCACATTCGGCAGTTTTGCAAAGATGCATTATAAAATGCAACTAAGAAGCATATTTTGAACTTGATGTATGAATAAAAGTTGTACATTATTTATTTAAGATTCTATCCATTTGGTTAGATTTGCAATTGCTATCACCAATATTTTTGAATATTTTTGTATAAAAGTTTTGAGATTTGAGTTTTAGAATTATTTTGTATATCAATTGCAAATAAGATTTTGACATTATGTGGATGAAATTTGTTGTGATGGATTGAAATGTAACACTCTAAGTACGGTTATTTTTGGATATTTTTTGGAGATTTTTTGGCGGCGTAATTTAATGAGTTTATTTTTTCAAGAGCACATATAGGCTAAATCTTTGGAATTATTACAAAATCAATGCAACATGAATTGAGGCATAAAATTTTCACAAATCATCTCCTTTTTAATTGGATCACACATGCATGAAGCTATATTGCCATAGAATTTTGTGGTATGTTCTTTTACTTGCAAAAAGTGCATGACGGATGGGAGAACAAAATTCAATTTTGTACATCAATCAAAAAACAATTGGTTAGATAGTTAGGGGTTAAAGTATGTATATCAAAAACTAACGTTTAATCTAAAGCCAACATTGATTCTAAAAGCTTAATTATTGAATAAACATTGTAATTCTTACAAATGATGAATTCTAAGGTGCAATGAAATCCTTTTTTGTTTGTCGACAAGAAAACATAAAGTTGAGTGTAATTATAGAATGCATGTTTAGAGCTTAAAGGATTAATCTTAAGTGTATAGACTTCATCATCATCACAGCCATCATTACAAGTTAAAGTTGAAAAAATATGATATACTTGCAAAATATAAATTCAATCTCCTAGTAGTGTTTATTGGATGACATTTATTTCTAAAACATTGCAATGCATGGATTATGTAGAATGGTAAATGAAACCCCATGGCTTTCAATTCCATGATAAATCTTCAATTGCTATTTGTACTAGTTGCATATGCATTTCATGACATTATTAATACTTTTAAAACATGATTTTTTTTATTCACTCACTAGGTAGGCCTATACTGGCGTTCGGCATGACCATTCCCACCACAAAACTATGATGGGGAGCGTGTGACATACGTGCACTGCTTTGTGAAATATAATAGAAAGGGACATTGGAACAATACTACTCTCCTCTTTTGAACTTCGGCACTACCAGTTGAACAAACTGACTATGAGGATTTAAAGCCACAGCAAAATTCAAGTCCATCTTGCCTCCGGCCATGTCATTGAGCTCAAGCTTTGTGATGGCTCGTGATGCAAAGGCTTCTGCATAGTATGCACCTGCATACTTAGCTCCTATTTCAGTGGTCGGGTATAGAGCAATTGCCAAGTTCAGAGCATTCAATGCGTCTTGGTACTGCCTCATCCCGTAATAATTGACGCCCAATAAGTGATTAATCCTAGGATGGTTTGGGAACATTTGATTCGCCCTCTGCAAGTCTTCCAACGCCTGCCTATAGTTTAGGGTTGTCCATCTTGCCTCACACCGCATCATGAATACATTCGCTACGTCCCGTCTCGATATCGGTATGTCGTCCAGTGAATAACCCTTTAATGTGAGAATTTCTATCATCTTGTTCAAGTATTGAATTGAGAGATCTTTCACCTTGTCCAGTTCATTGAGACAAGAAATCTCTTCATAAAACAATACTGAAAAAATGTTTGGAAAAAGCTCATGCACCTTGTGCCCATACAAGACTCGGTTGAAGTCTTTTAGTTTTCCTATCTGCAATCAATAAAGAGGGACAAAAAAATTTAAATCCAAGTTCCAAACACAAACATATGTTTGAATAATAGTGTAAGGTAGGAAAACCAAAAACAGTTAATGCCCTCAAGGCGTGCACTAGAGTTGCAGTAAAATAGAGAGGTGGTAGACCGAAAATGGAGAATTTTTGCATGACCAAGATTACTAAAAATTTACTAAAAATTACTAATTTTTTTTGAGTTTTTAGTAGCCTTGTGCGCGGTTTTTTGTGATATTAGTTAACCGTTTTAGGTGTTTTCATGTGTAGAAAAGGAAGAGTCTAGTATACAAGAAGGGGGTTTGACAAACTTCCCACTTTGAGAAATTGTAGATAATTATTTACGGGGAATAAAAATACGAAACAACATGCATTCTTCATCATTTCTTCTTCATCTCAAAAAAATTTCACATAATTTCTAACTCCATTCCTTCTCGTCAAATCACCTTATTTTCACCATTTTTGGTTTTCCTACCTTAGATGGAGAGCAAAGTTAGCAGAAAATATTTCCCAAAATTTTGAGAATTTTTTTTTCTAATTTTTTATGATAAAAAACAAAATCTTAATTTTGTTTTGAAATGAATTAAATATTTGGCATAGATATGCTAACACAAAAATCCACCTATAGTATGTAGTGATAAGACTTACAATGATAAAATAAAGAACAATGCACTATATGTATGAATTTGACAATAAACAAGTGCACAAAAGGGAAATAAACTAGAATGTCAACGTAAAAATCATACATACTTTAAGCATATTAAGTTTCATAGAAGATATGTTACATATACGTTAGGCATATTAATTTTCACAAAAAAAGTTCTATTAACATTAGGCACGTTAAATTTCATAAAAAGAAGAAATTGTATACAACAATACTTTAGAGGAACCAAGAAGTTCCTTTAAAGTGATGTGGAGTATATACATTAAGTTCAACCCCGGAAAGACAATGCATTACCAGCATGTTAAGCTTTCACATAACCTATAAGAGATTCACAATACATTGCATTGCACATATACATGCCTCCAAAATGTAATTTTTAGGGGACTATAAGTAATACTCATGAAATAAAATTATAAAAATATCCTAACACGATTAAAAAATATGGTATTGTATAATTTTTGGAGACCCTATTTTACTTCAAATTTTATTAAATCTTCACTTGCCGAGCATATTTATACCTTAGAATCAAATTTAGATAACCTTAGTAATTTGGTGTTGAAATCGAATTTCCACTTGAAATCTTGAGAGACCTATGCCACAAGCATGTGGCACTTTAAAACAAAAATTAATTGATTTTTGTCAAAACTAACCACAATCTGGGATAAATCATAAATAGCACCCTAAATTTTAACTCAAGTTTATTTCTAAGACTATCATATAGTCACCCCGGACGAAAGGAAAAGGTATTGAATTTCTCACCTTGTGTAGAACCTCTTTCCGGGGGCTACTATCCACAATTTCCAACCAATTTATGAGGATTTCCAACATATCAACAAACTCCACATTGCCAAGATTCACCATGGGATAGAACAATGCAACGTCCAAAAACAATCGCTTCTCGTCAGCAGTCAAAGTGCCATGTGATGTTTTGAAAATATCCGATAGTGTACGTTTCTCATGATGTTGCAAGTATTTGATGCTCTTACATTTATCTATCAATTGCATGGGCTCCATTGCATTGACTTCTTTGATAGTGGTGCCCATGGCCACTAACACCAAAGGGTTATAATGACCATGCTTCTCACTTGAATCCCAATGCAACAATGAATGGGAATTCTCATCTTCAAATATCAAACTAAGCTTTATGCATTTCATAAAGTTTTCTTGTTCCTCGTCTGTCTCCAAAGGGTTATCGAGTCCATGCTTCAATGATAATTTATTGAAGTCATTTTGTAAGAAACTTAGCTCGATACATTTCTTTAAGATCTCCATTTCTTCCTTTGTCCAATTTGTTAATCGTTGAGTACAGCCCGCACTTTGTAGAAAAAGCTCCACAGCATTTGACATTGTCAAAGTTGGACAAGGTAGACACAAGACTTTGTTGCCAACCACTTTTTGAATGTTCTCCAAATTTTGTGATGCCACAACTATCTTGCTCTTTCTACTCAAATATGTCAAAAACGGCCAGTCCATGAGATCACCTTGCACATTGTCAAGAGCCAAAAATACATCTTGCTTTGGCAAAAAATGCTTCAATAAATCATTGGCCTGCATTACATCAAAAGCAAACATAAGTAGTTTAACCCCTCAAAGACCAAGGATATATGGTTTTAAAATGACAAATTCAATCAATTATATCATGAAAAATATAATTGAGATGGGACCAAATTATATACCTCCAGAATCAATGAAGAACAATACATGTGTCCGTCAAAAAATAAACAAATTTAATCAAAAGGAAGTTCACATAGGACCTTCTCAAAACTTCTTTAAATAAATGCGAGCCCTAATTTAGGGTTCTGGGTCTTGGGGGTTGAATTGTTGTTGGATAAGAAATTGAGAATTTGGTAGGTTGGAAGTAATAGAAAAATTAACTAATTGATGAATCAAGAATTGTATCAGTGAATGGAAGAATCAACCTCTAGTTACATATTGATAGATTGAAGTATTGATAGATTGAAGTTGACACTTTACTAGTTGAATTTGAAAACCTAAGGAAAGAAAACATGATTAAAATGTTTTATGAAAAGTGACAGGTTTCACATGTTGATCAATAAAGATTCTTAAAATTGACGTATTAAGAGACCATGATCAAATGATTACTAAAAGAAGAAGACCATCACAAATTTTTGCCAAACCATGAATTGCATGTAAACAATAGAATCATCAAATTTTATTAGTTGCAGCCATGAATTAAAGTTGACTACAATACTTTGGTTAAAGCATTTGAATCACTAACTAAAAATATTTACACAAAGAAAATAGGGTGTTAAAAACTAATTAATTACCTGCTCTTCAGTTTTGATTCGTTTCAATACTTTTCCATCAATATCCATGAACTCCTCCAAAATCAACTTTAGAAGATCAAGATATACTCCATCAAAGTTATCCACATAGCATACCCTCCCGGAATATTCATCGTCAAAATGCTCGCACAAAGCCTTGCAAATGAATGTCTTTCCCACACCACATGGTCCATACAAGCCTAGTATTTTAGCTCCCATAACACCTTGCTTAGTTGTCACCTTCTCAAATTCTCCGTCCATAATCTGGTCAACCGATTACGTGAGGTCAACATGTATATCAAATTCTCCTTCTATAATCAAGAAGCAACCAAGTAACAACTAAAATACTTCAATTTACTGCATCCTACAAAAGTACTACTTTTTCTGAAAATAAAGATTTCCATTTACAACAAATTAAGTTCCATTAACCATCATTGAATTTGCAATTAAAAACTAAATAAGAGTGCATAATATATACTAACACTCTCAGATTTGCAAAATCGATGATGGTTTATGGTACTTGATTTGTTGTGTATGGCAATCTTCATTTACACAATATATTGGTCATAATCAAATAGCAAAACCCATTCAATAGAACCCATGTATTATAGATAATTCATAAGTTAACCACTGTTTTTATTTTCTCCCTTCCATTTTGGATGTATGTACTCAATGAAAATGAAATAATTAAAATGATAATATAATGATAATAATAGTAATTTATTTTAAACAAAATACAATGAATAGAAACAAGGGACCAAACACATTTTAGCAACCATTGTGGTCCCAAAATTAATTGCTTCCTCATTACAACTCAAAGTTGCAAGAGTTAGACCAAACCCCATCTTAGCAAAGAAGTCAATTCAATGTTAGTAAATTTCATGCAACTATGAGTTGCTTTCATTTCAAAAATGCACGAGTTAAAGAAGAAATCAATTATATCAATTAGGAAAAAATTGTTATATGTTCAAGTGATAGCAAAAGGATTAATGTTAAATGACCTTGAAATGTCTACCTTCCGCATTTTGTTCATGTTGGTGCCCTCAACGACCACCATCCAAAGAACCTAAAACTAAATGCTTGTGGTCCAATTGGAGATTTTTTTATGTCAGCAAAGCTCAGATTTAGACTAGAATGTAGTTCATGATACTTTTGTGTTAATATTAACACCACCTATATATCAAAAGTGAGATATGACAACTTTTCAATTTCAAAATTCATATAAATTACATTTTGAAATTTTTCATTCATGAATCTTATCTGTCTATCAACTAAATATAATGTTGATGTTCAAAATTCTACAAGCACAAGAGTTTAAATGGGCAGTTCATTGAAGGCAATTTACCTTAACCCCTGAAGGACCAAGAATTCAAGGTTTTAAAATGATAAATTCAATCGATCATATTGTGAGGAATATAATTTAGATGAGACCAAATTTTATATCATTAAGATCATTGAAGAGCATTGCATGTGTTAGTCAAACAACAAATAAATTTGAAAAAAACGAAGTCCACAAAGAACCTACTCAAAACTACTAAAAAAAACATGAGGTCCTATTTGGGCTTCTTGGTCCTTCACGAGTTAAAAAACAATTGTCATGTATTTGAGTGATCAACAGCCCAAGTAACAACAAAAAAAGAAATTAAGCTTACACACCATGAAATTTTAGAGACTTATCTAGTATGATCTTTGCCAAGTGTCTGAGGCACCACTACACTAAATAGTGTATTTAGTGTGAGGTGATGAATAATGTGCTTACCCCTACTACTTGTCTAACACTAATTGTCAATTTGTGGGTAATTAGTGTTGGCGGCTGCATGGATGATTTCAGTTATCATCCAATTTGATTCATTCCATTTCTAAAATTTCAGTTTTTCCATCTAAACTTTCATCTCAAGTTTCATTCCTTACTCACACTAAATATCCATATGTCAAAAGATCACAATGTCAAAACGTTACTATTCTTCATAAATAGTGTGAGAATTCACATTTAGTGTTTTTACAAAAGTAGGTTTTTTGATATTTAGAGTGATGTTCGCAATTACAGTGCCTCACACTAAATACACTATTTAGTGTAGTAGCAAACCTGTCATTTTTCATTCCTCATTTCGTGAAAACAATGAATAGTACCAGAAAATTCTCCTTACATTTCTGTCTTCATGTGACCAAAACCACTCATCAGCACTAACACAACCCATGCACCTGGTGCCGTCTCATTTCTTTTTCATTTTTAGTAAGTGAAAAATGACACATTTCCTTCTAGTGCACTCACCTTGCAAAGTCGATCTCTGCCAACCATAGAAGGCACTGTGCTCTCCACAAAAGGCCGACACAACTTGCACGCAGCATCCACAATGGCCTTCCGGTACTTCACCTCAGATCCGTCATACTTGCTGAAAACCTCGCCATGTCCACCGCGCAGAACTCTCACAGCCTCCCTCCACACCCCCGGATCAATTCTAGCATCACTGTCTGCCATCTCCTCCCACTTTGCCTCCATGGCTTTGGTATCTTTCAACTCTGCAACCTCGAGCTTGTAGAATACTGGAAACAACCGGAGATTCGGGTTACTCGTTCTCTGCGCTTCCACAAACGTAGCGAGCTCCAGCATGCACCATTTGGACTGCAGAAACTCAGGAGATAACACCACCACCGCCACCACGCATTGCTTTGCCGCTTCCAGAATGAGAGATGCGAAGGCCTTCGCCTTCGGCAAGCTGTCTGGGGATTGATCGAAGAAGGGGGAGTGCCCTCGCCTTTTCAGGTCCTCGTATAGCTGCTCCACAAACGCTTTCTGAGCGCTGCTGTGGCTCAGAAAGATGGCGTGTTTGCGACGCGGTTGCGACTCTGAAGGAGGATCCCCATGAGCAATATGTGCCTGCTTTCTGCAAAGAGAATAAACTAATTTTAGTTCATGTTTTTAAGTAGAGAACAGGTGCTCGAACGATTGAATAGGTTTGGCACAATTTCCTCAAAGGCTCAGACCAAGGACGTTGTTTTTCATGAACCCATTCTCACTTTTATTAAAGGAGATTCAAAGAAGATTATACAGTGACATGGTTGTCTATTTTCTACAGGAGCATGGCCAAGTACTTTATAGGGAGTCTATGGCTTCAAGTGATTTCTACAAAATATTTATGTAGATCAAACCATTGCCTACTCTAGGAAATCATTACCGGTTATGACAGCTTCAAATTGGTTCTAAGCAATACAGTTACAACATATAATGTGTTTTCCTAGATGCACACAATCTTCATAGTGTATTCCAAATCTTTGTAGAGAAGTCTTCCTCATCTCTTTCTATTTTCAACTCACCATAATGTACTCCTTAAAATAAGATTTTGTTTCACATGGAGCTCATAATGGTTTCCCAGTGTGCGTTTCCCTTTTAGTCTCACTTTTCCCACCGAGCCTCAAGAGGTCACTCTTTTAAAACTTTCCTTTTACAGGCAGGTGAGTCAACATTAAACTGGTGAATAAGCAGCTTCAAGACTCAGTGGAAAAAGTGAGACTCGCAAGGAAATCATAGAGGGAATCGCATATGAGACCCTAGTGTTTTAACAAGTGCATAGAATTGAAAAATTGTTGGAGGAACATGGTGTTTCATTATGTTGCCAGATCCTATTCTATTGCTGCTCCTAGTTGATTTTGGTGCAGGACATAGATATGCAATCAATGGTGCAGGAGCAATTGTGGCTACCCTTGCACCAACGAGCAACCCAAATTCCCAATTCCACCCCCCCCCCCCCCCCCCAAAAAATTTTTTTTTTTTAAATTTAAAAAATAATAATTTTTAATTTAAAAAAAAAAACATAATCTAAGACAAGCAAGTCCGGGGGGGTGTATGCTCATCGGTGAGAAGGTACCGGGGGGTAAGTCCTGATCCCCCGTTATTCCTGTGGAATGCCACACGATTCACATGCACATAATTCACTCTGTTGGTTTCGCAAAGCAATTAGAACATCATGCATGCTCAAGCAATGCAAAGATTCCACGCACTCACGCATGTAGCTCGACATTCAGGCAATTAAGTGTACGTGTGCTGGGAAAGTAGCTAACTAGTACCTTAAATGATCGTCAAGTTCAAGCAGTTCGTGCAGTGATTTAGATGTGGACGCCATGCCTTTGATTCTCCAAGCCTCTTGAGTTGCCTTCAGGAGTTCCTGATTCCGTTCTTGCGTGCTCTAGCGTACCTGCTCTCCTAACACAGAGAGAGAAATGTACATAGACCCTAAGTTGGTCATTCTTTGAGCCAACGAAAGGAATACATGTGGTAGCATATCACAGGCGGGCGAGTTAGTTCTACTCTGTCCCTCAAACGTCACAGTACCAGCTTCAAAAATCATTGACTGAATGGCGAAGTCGATGCAACAACAAGAAACATGTGATTGTCTCCAGTGCAAGGAAACTGGTCGATTTCATTGACTGAAATCGAGGAAATCCTTGTACTGTGTGACCAAAAGCACTCACCAACTCTGTCTTATGGGACCAAAAGCATGCACTCACCAACTCTGGATGTATAGCAGTGAGAAGTGACCAGTCTCCTTGTAGTGCTCGCTCGTTTACACACACGGACAAGTGAAGAAGCTCGATCACTCACTTCCAAACTCTCGTAGAAAGAGAATTTGTGTGCATGTATTCTCGACCGACACTGTCGGTAACAATGAATGAATGCAGCTAGCCAGCTACTTAGCGCCACTGAGTTAATCAAGCTTAACAACAACGAAAGTGAACTGCTGAGATAGAAATGATCGAGTTATAAGAGTTCTAAAGTACGTTACCACAATTGAAGAAAAGAGCGGCGTTTGACTCGGACTGCGTGGAGGTGGCATGGATTGCGGCAGTTGGGGGCGCTGGTACACGCCAGAAATAGAACCTGGAGTAGACGTGCAGCAGAAGAAATTAAAGTAATAACTTACGTAACTAAGCTTCCCACTCTCCGTGAATCTCATAGATGTTACCTGCCCCCGACTGGGTAGAGTAATCCAATAATTAAAATAAAAGATTCTTTATAAAGCAACGAATCACGTAACCCACCGATGACATGATGAAGTGGGTAACTTTGCAAGCCACTTTCAATGCTCACGGAGCATCCCCGTCTCTAAATCCGCGGTAGTCTTGAACGCACGCACTATTCATCCACCCCTCCTTTTTCTAGAATTTTCATTTTGGGCACCTTTGGTGTTTTTTTGGGCAATTTTTTTTGGTAGTTTGGGGCTGTAGGTTCCAAATTACTCTAGGAGGACCTACTTGAGAATAAGTAAAACCATTGGAGGAGGGGGTTGTTTTTTAAAGTGGGCCCTGAACCGGACAAAAATAGGAGGCACTTTTGTCCCCATTCATTCAAGACCACCGGGGGTTCAAGAGAAATCCACGGAGCACGGGTGTCCGAAGTTGGGATCTTGTTTTTTGTCATTTAGTTGTATTCACCAGACCGTTGCTCACATCAAAGACCGCCCTAAGCCCGTCATCACCCCTCTCTAGATTTGGAAAATTTCAAAGATGTCTTATAAAATGCTATTTAGTGTACTCTTAAAAAAGTTAACCCATAAAATTAAACAAACAAAAAATGTCCAAAGATGTCTTATAAAATGTAACTAAGATGAATATTTTGAACTTTATATATGAATACAAGTTGTGCATTATGAATTTTTGTTTGTGGAAGGCACTAGAAGTCAAGAAATGAGGTCCCAAGAAACATCAATTGTCCACCGATTTTGGTAAAAAAGGAAATCATACTCTTATTTTGATCATAGACGGTAGCTTTCACCTTTTCATGACCCACCACCAACATATGGAAGTCGGGCCTTAGGGCCTCCTTCCATGTATGGGTAGCCAGTCCTAAAAAGAAAGAAGCTCTACCGAAATGGGTGAAACCAGGAGAATTCAAGAGTATATCTTTCATATGTACCAAAATGGGTGGAGCATGGGTGGTTCTTGAGACCTCAATTCTTGTCTTTTAGTGCCTTTCACCCAACCGGTCCCCACATGGAAGCCTGCCCTTCGGGTAGGGAGCAAGGGACATCTGTGAGATATACGGAGAGAGTGGGAAGCTTAAAGCATCTGCACTCTTGCGCGTCAAACCATGTCGCCCTGAATTATGGCGCGCCCGGGCATGAAGGAGCCCCCCACCCAACTCAACCAATGGTTTGTTGATGAGCGGGCTCGCCAAAATCCTTCTCTGCCTCGCTATTTTCCAGAGTCTGATAGTTTTCTCAGCACGCCGAAAAGCCGGGAGATCTTGGACCCCTCAAAAGCCGGGGCCTCTCAAAAGCCAATGTCGCTGCAAATTCCATGGCAGGCCAGCGTGAAGATCAGTCAACCTGCAAAGATTCAACCAGCTCACTACGCCATAAAAGCTGGTCCTCTCAGATTTGATGCGCAAGGGTGGGGTCCAATTTTTTGGCGAGTCCCTGTTTGTTTTCGGAGCCCTCGACTGGCCTTTGGCGAGTGGTGGATGACAAGCAGAGGTGCAAATGCTCTTAGAGCATCCGCACTGGGACTCGCCACAATGAGCGCTACATCTGATTTGGAGGGCTCTACAGTGATCGGAGCACTCGGGAAATAATCAGTGCCTCACCCGCACTCGCCAAATGTGCTGAACCACTAGGGCAATCGAGGGAAATCAGGGAGGGCATGAGCTGGCAGGCTAAATTCGCCCGCATCGTGCTGCAATCGCGGGCTTGTGTGGCCGGCGAGGGAATCGCATGTGCTGAGGTGGTTGAGTGCCCACGCCCGCGTCCTGCCATGGCGACTAAACATACCCAGACCTTTATCCGAAAATAGCCCACAGTCATGAATGCAGCAGGATCGATGTCTCAATACTCCGTGTTCTGGGCGCGGGGAAGAAATACAGAGACTCTGGAAACTAGCAAGTTGAGGAGAAAATTTAGCGAGGCTGGAAGGAAAAAATCCTTTGCGCGGGCCACGGTGAGGTAGAAATTGGAGCCCGGGCCCGCAATACCCTGTTGCGGCCGGGTATGGCGAGCCCCGGTGCGGATGCTCTTAGTTACGTAAGTTATTACTTTAATTTCTGCAGCTGCACGTCTAATCCAGGTTCTATTTCTGGCGTGTACCAGCGCCTCCTGTTGGCGCAATCCATACCACCTCCGAGTGTAATCAGGCCGCTGTTTCTTCAGTTATGATACTTCTGAACTCATAAAACTCGATCATTTCTATCTCAGCAGTTCACTTTCGGTGTTGCTAAGGCCCTCTTTACACTACACGTGAGAAGCCGTGAAGAAAACCTCACAAGGGCCATGGCTAGATGTATCATATTTTTTAATAGTAATTTTAGAATAATTTTGTCAAGCTTTTTTTTTAAATTCTGTTAAAAATCTCAAATTAACACCAATTTTTTTTTAAATGTTGGAATGAAATTGGTATAACATGCACTACACGATGGTATGGTTTCCATTATTTGATTCTACTTATTTTGGAAAATCATGTTTAAGGTCTCACTTTTTGAACTAGAAATGAAACTTGGCATAAATCAATTGTGTTACTTTTTTCAAAAATCATAGTAGCCTATTTTGAAGATCCACATCGTACAAAGGATAGTCAACTTAGAAGCCAAAAAAACGGTGGATGAAAACTATTCACTTTGGATGGAATTCAAACAATTTTAATTTGTTTGTCGTTCAATATACGCTGGCGCGCTAAAAGGTTAACCCCTTACTGCCTAAGCGTCCATTTCTTGGACGATGTACAAATTTCACCCATGTTTTCTCATCCAGAGGATTTTTGGCTGCTTAATTTTATAAGTTGATTCCTTTCTAGAGCACTTTTGAACTAAGATCTTAGGAATTTTGGATGAATCAATGCAAAATGAATGATGCAAAATAATCTCACAAATCGTCCCTTTTCAAGTCAATTCATACATGCATGAAGCTAACTTCCCACAAAATGTATTGTAAAAATTTCCCGCTGCAAAAAATTTCACAATGAATGTAAATATGGGAAGAGCTTTTGTACACGAGGCCAAAAAACATCCGGTTAGGCCGTTAGGGTTAATCCCTAAACGTCCTCACCTATGTCCAGTTTAGGCAATTTTGCAAAGATGCATTATAAAATGCAATTAATATGAATATTTAGAACTTGATGTATGAATAAAAGTTATACGTTTTTAATTTTAGATTCTATCTATACGGTTAGATCTATGACTGCTATCACTAATCTTTTTTTTATAAATTTTGAAACATAAAATAAAAAATTATTTTGTAATTCAATTACGAATAAGATATTGACAATATGTGGATGAAATTTGTTGTGATGGGTTATAATGTAGTACTTTAGGTGTAGTGATTTTTGGAGATTTTTTGGATGCTTGATTTCAATAGTTTTTTTTTTCTAGAACACTTTTAGACCAAAATCTTCAAGATTTTCAGTGAAACACTACAACACAAAATGAGGCATAATTTTTTCAAAAATTATTTCCTTTTCGATCGAATCACACATACACGAAGCAAACTTCCCATAAAAATTTCATTAAAAAAATCACACCACAAAAAATGCATGACGGATGAGAAAATACGGATGAAAATTGTACATCAAGCCAAAAACGCCTACTTGGGCAGTTAGGGGTTAAAGGACCAAAAAACCCAAATTTGGCTTCATGTTTGTTTAGCATCCATTTTGAATGGAAACTATATGAAGTTTCCTTTATTCAAGATTATTTTGTTTTTGAACAACACATACAATGTTCTTCATTGAATCCGGTCATATAAAATTTGGTCCCATTTGAATTATATTCTACATAATATGAATGATTAAATTTGTCATTTTAAAACCAAGAATTCTTGGTCCTTTAACCCTTTGATGCGCCTACGTCCACATAGTGAAGAATGAACATATTCAAATTATTCTTTTTACTACATACATGGACAAATTTCATCCATCCAAATTTCCCTTGATTCTTGTGCTAGTTGATTATCATTTGTATAATATGAATCTTTGAAATAGGATATTGTGATTTTCTTTTAAATAGCATAATTGGTTCATGCCAAGTTTCAATCTTAGTTCAAAAAGTGAGACCTTAAACATGATTATCAAAAATAAGTAGAATAAAATTATGGAAATTGTACCATCTCGTAGTGCATGTTATTCCAAATTCATTACAAAAAAAATTAATTTTTTTGGGGTTAATTTGAGATTTTAAATTGAATTTCAAAAGAAAATCTTGAAAATTTAATTACAATTTGTTAATAAAGAATATGATAAATTCAACTCTACATATGTCATCTTCACATCAACATCTACAACTTAGGGCCTCTTTACATTAAAGGCAAGAAGCCATGAGGAGAGAATTTCAACCAATGGGAAGCTTCGAAACCAAGAAGACCAATTTCTCATTGTCTAAAATTTCTCTCCTCACGGCTTCTTACCTCTAGTGTACAGATGCCCTTAGCATTGTACAGTCGGGTACAACATGCTTGCGAATTTTTCAATAAGTTTTCACTAGAAAGTTCAACAATTTTTAGGAAGCTCTAGCATGCTAAAAAAATGAAGCGATTTTGAAACCACAAATTGCATTGGAATTGCAATGAAGCGTGGTTCAACTTCATAGTAGGTGAAAAAAGAATTATTTAAAACAAGACAACATTTTGGATTTCTTTTATGCACTATCTATCATTTCATAATGAACCTGTGGAAGATAGTTAAAGATTTTTTGCATTAAAGTAAAGAACAAGTAAGAAACCATACAAATAGTTCAAGTGGTGTGGGATCAAGTATCTCTAAAGCAATTGTGAAGGTTCATTTTTAATGTGTACCATTAAATACAAGTTGTGATTTTCACAAATGGTGTCAGCACTAAATGGTAGATAGTATATAGAAAACATCAGATTTTTTGTATGATTTTCAATTACATATGTGTATTTGTAATGATGATAAAGTAGACTTCAATGTGATTCCAATGCAAATTAAAATTTGAAATTCCAGTTCATTTTTGAGCATACATAGACTTTCCAAAATTCCTACAAATCTCAACTGGTATAAGATTCACTAGCCTTTGTTACTGATGCCTTTCCCCCAACAGAATGATGTGGAATATTTCTCATCACATCAGTAGCTATGGGGACATGTGGCATTATGCAAGAGCAATCAACCATGGTGAACAGGAATTCAAAGCACTCCTCAATCACAATTCAACAATGTTCTATAATTATTCATTTGATTCAATTAGTCACTCTATAAATAAGGGTGGATGAAACAAAAGGGCACCCTTCTTGAAGACTACACTAAATAGTATATTTAGTGTAAGGTGATGAATAATGTGCTTACCCCTACTACTTGTGTAACACTAATTGTCAATTTGTGGGTAATTAGTTGTGGCGGTTATCATCCAATTTGATTCATTGTCAGTTATCATCCAATTTTATTCATTCCATTTCTAAAATTTCAGGTTTTCCATCTAAACTTTCATCTCAAGTTTCATTCCTTACTCACACTAAATATCCATATCTCAAAAGATCACAATGTCAAAATGTTACTATTCTTCATAAATAATGTGAGAATTCACATTTAGTGTTCTTACAAAAGTAGGTTTTTTGATATTTAGAGTGATGTTCGCAATTACAGTGCCTCACACTAAATATACTATTTAGTGTACTGAATGTTATGGGATCCAAAATTTGTAACCATTTTGTACCCGACTGTACATCAACTCCATTTTTGTTATTCATCAACCATTTTATAACACATCTTTGAAATCAGTGTCGAATTGGGACGTTAAATGGTTAGAAAGGCGAAATACCGGTATCGATCCCGACGGAGACAACCTTCGTCCAAATCGATCCCGACGGAGGACATTCGTCCACAAGAATCGTCGTCTCTCTCAGTCGAAAGGGGGGGAAGGTCTCTTGCAGAACCAAAATTGTCACAGAATTTGAAAGCTATGGCGATGCGGGCGGCATTGCTGCTTCTCATTCTCCATTTCGCTTTTTCTTCCACACTTGCGAAGCCCGAGCGCGAAGTAACAACCCTTCAGATCGGGGTGAAATTCAAGCCCGCCAGCTGCGAAATAAAAGCGCACAAGGGCGACCACGTGAGCGTGCACTACCGCGGCACGCTCGTGGACGGAACGCTCTTCGACGAGAGCTACGGCCGAGGGGAGCCGCTAGGCTTCAAGCTCGGGCACGGGACCGTCATCAAGGGCTGGGACCAGGGCCTTCTGGGCATGTGCATCGGGGAGCGACGGAAGCTCAAGATCCCTAGCACGCTTGGCTACGGCGACCAGGGCTCCCCGCCCAAGATCCCCGGTGGCGCTACCCTCATTTTCGAGACGGAACTCGTTTCTGTGAATGGGCGAACCGGCTCTGGCCCTTACGATTTCTTGGAGCCGATGATGGATCCTAATTTCGATGACTATGATGAGGAGTTCGGGGAATTTGCAGGTGCCGAGGAATTTGGAGACGATGATGAGGAGCTTTAGATTTGTACAATGTAGCAATTTTCTGTCGTAGGTTTGTGGCGGCATTGGGGAATTTGAGCAGGTAGGATCACTACCTCATTTAGGGTTTCGTAGAGGAACGAGAGGCTCAATTTTTTCTTTTAAAGGCAGTTTTGAGTAGGACTTTCTTTTTCTATTTTTTTAAATTTATTCTTTGACCAATGCATGGAATGTTCATAACATTCAGTAGAATGCAGAACGCACAATTTTTTTCTTTCAATGCATGGAATGTTCACAACATTCAGTAGAATGCAGAACGCACAATTTTTTCCTTTCAAAGCATGGAATGTTCATAACATTCAGTAGAATGCAGAACGCACAATTTTTTTCTTTTAAAGGCAGTTTTGAGTAGGTCTGAAGCGGACTGTTTTTTTTTTGTTTAATTTTATTTATTCTTTGACCAATGCATGGAATGTTCATAACATTCAGTAGAATGTAGAACGCACAGTAGATGATTTTATCAGTAGCTAATTGGATAGTTGGAGTCACAAGGTGATGAGCAGAGTGCATGAAGGAAAGGCAGAGCACATGAAGGCTACTGATTCTGTTGATATATAATTTGTTCCCATCTGATTCACATTTTATTTTTAATTTTATTTTTAATTTATTCTTTGACCAATGCATGGAATGTTCATAACATTCAGTAGAATGCATAGCGCACACTAGATGACTTCATCAGTAGCTAATCGGACAGGTGGAGTCACAAGGTGATGAGCAGAGTGCATGAAGGAAAGGCTACTGATATTGTTGATATATAATTTGTTCCCATCTGATTCACATTTTATTTTTATTTTTATTTTTAATTTATTCTTTGACCAATGCATGGAATGTTCATAACATTCAGTAGAATGCAGAGCGCACAGTAGATGACTTCATCAGTAGCTAATTGGATAGGTGGAGTCACAAGGTGATGAGCAGAGTGCATGAAGGAAGGGCAGAGCACATGAAGGCTACTGATATTGTTGATATGTAATTTGTTCTCATCTGATTCACATTTTTCACAATATAATCAATCGGATTGGTCTTTGTACCGTGGGATCAGTATAGCAATTTTCTGTCGTCGGTTTGTGGCGGCATTTGGGAATTTGAGTCGGTAGTCTCCTGCAGGTAGGATCACTACCTCAGTTAGGGTTTCTTAAAGGACCGAGAGGCTCAATTTGTTTTGTAAAGCAGTTTTGAGCAGTGTTTTGTTTAATTTTATGATAAAAGAAATTGACCAATGCATGGAATGTTCTTCACTGATTCTGTTGATATATAATTTGTTTACGTTTTTCACAATATAATCAATCGGATTGGTCATATTAAAATCATGAGTCCTTGGTCTTTTAGGGGTAGGAGATTTACAAGTGGATCTTTATCACTTTGAAACCTGCTTGTGCAAGAAGAGGATGTGCGCAAGAGGTTTGGTTGCCTTATTAGCAAATCAAGAAGCTACCTCTTTAACCCTTTAAGGACCAAGAAGGCCAAATTTGGTTTCATGTCTTTTAAGCAGTTTTGAGTGGGTTCCATATGAAGTTTTTATTGTTCAAATTTATTTATGTTTTTGTCAACACATGCAATGTTCTTCACTAATTCTAGTGATATAAAATTTGGTCCTATCTGAATCATTCTTTTCATTACATGAATGATTGAATTTGTCATTTTCAAACCATGAGTTCTTGGTCCTTAAGCGTTAAGGGTTAAGTGTCCACTGTATTTTTTGTAGTGTATTAAAATTGGACCCCCGCTGCAAATCATCTATTTGTGTGAAAATGACTTCAATTTGGCACGATCATCACTGTTGATCTTGTAATGTAGAACAAGAGCTTTGTAATCATAAACCAAGGTCAAATGAGAAAATGCCACTCTTAAAAAGTTCAGTGATGCAGATGGCCATATTGGGCGTTTTGGAGTTAAGGATGCAATGACTGAATTGTGCTTATGATGAATCGAGTTTTGGTTCTTAATGATTCCTACATTTCTTGACTTAGGGATTGTAACGAATGGATAAACGTTTGGTTGAATTGATATTGGTTTGTGAAGGAGCAATTTAGGTCAGAGGGGCCAAGGAACTTGTTGAGCACATTGTGTGCAACAGCAATTTCTGTCCGAGCAAGGACTGGGAGTATTTAATTACTTGAATGGACACACATTATGATTTCCATCTTCAAAAGCTTAAGTAACTTGCTGTAGGCTGACACTAAAGAGAACAAAGAATGTAGCTTCTTGGTTTGTGCAATTGGAAATCTTTTGTTAATTTCTTGCAAGCTTCCTATACCATGTGGCCATTTTCTTGAAGGGATAGGGACCATACTCCATACATCTTTTCTAAAATTCACAAATGATATTGACCATGCCCCTCACCTATGATATCTTGTGAAGGAGAATTGTCTTTGAAGTGCTGGTTCTATGGTGCTTTAGAAAACATGTTGGTTTTGTAACATGTACCTCAAGAAAAAACTGAACAGTAAATGAACAATGTCAGTTGCTTCTCATGATTTCTACATCTGAAATCACTCCTATGAAGCACTCCATCTACTAGAGTATTTCCTTAAGAATCTGTGTCTGAATTATGGTGGAGCTTTAACTCCAAACCAATGATTCTTGGTTTCAAAATGACAAATTCAATTGATCATATTGTGAAAAATATAATTTAGATGAGACAAAAATTTACATCACCTGAATCAACAAAGAACATTGCATGTGTTGGTCAAACAACAAATAAATTTGAACAAAAACAAGTCCACATAAGACTTACTCAAAACTGCTAAAAAAAGACCATGAGGCATGATTTGGGCTTCTTGGTCTTTTAGGAGAAAACACGTATCTTGGGATGGTTTCGGAGGAGTTTGTGCCGGTAGCTTAGCTTTTTTCATATGACCAAAGAAATATAATTTATAGACTCATTATGCAGGATTGTGTAATTACTGGGAGGCTTGCAGAATGTGTTACTCCCAAGTGAGTCCCAACATAACATCCTCGAAGAGCTGCCTGCAAATACTTGTGGAAAAGGAATATAGATTCTTTTTGTGCACAATCTTGAGCTCATCTCAGGTGGGAGGATGCAAAAGCTACATGAAGAAGATAAGCGTTAGCCATTTCTTGAGTGCACTACACTTACAACTCTTTTATATCACAACCAATGTGCATCAATTCAGAGCAGATTTTTCAATCACAAATGTATACAACATCCAATATTTCATGGAGAACGATATCCCAATGGGTATCAAGAGAGTGACAAAAAGGAGTTTAGGGTGTGCAACGAATGTTGGATTGTCATTACAAGGAGAAGGCGTCGCTTTTCACTCTGTATGTGAGTCAAACGGCGCCACTTTGCACTCACTGCCCAGGCGCTCAAGACTTGGTGAGTGCGATTCGTCATGTAGGACAAGTGTTGAACGGTCTACATAGTGAGAAGCGACACCTTTGCTAGTAGTGAGTCTTGTTTTTTGGTTGCCATGATCTACAATTCATTCCCACAATGATACAAAAATTTGACAGAAAGGAGAATTTCGAAATGGCATTGTGTACTTCAAATCCTTCAATTTAGGAATCGTAAAGTGTATTGGATAGACAATAGAGCCTGTTTTCATGGTACAAACTTTTACGTCGATTGCTCCTCATGTGCATGCAAAAGTCACCACTCTTTCTCTAGCAGCCACGAAATTGACGGATTCTTATTGTAGGGTACTGTACTGTACAGTGGGAAAAAAAAGGGGGTGGGTTTTCACAACTGCTAAAGGAATGGAACATGAATTGTTCAAATTGGTTGCTATCCCTGAGCATTTGCATATTCTTTTGATGCCTGGCCTGGTCGCTTTCCCTGAGCCTTTGTATATTCTGTCGATGCCTCGGTTGTGGTGGAAAGTGAAAATTCCAGTACATCTTGCAGCCACTCTAGTAAACCATCATTCACAATTTAACCCTTAAAGGACCAAGAAGCCCAAATTGGGCCTCATATTTTTCTGAGCACTTTTGAATGGGTCCTACGTGGAATTTCTTTTGTTTAAATTTATTTGTTTCTTGACTAACACATGCAATGTTCTTTAGTGATTCCGGTGATATAAAATTTTGTGATGTGCGAATTATATTTTTCACAGTATGATCGATTGAATTTTTTCATTTTTAAAACCGTGAATGGCCTTGGTCCTTTAGGGGTTAACCTAAAAGGATGGGGAAGAAATCTCGGAATACTCATGGGACAGAAACTCTTCTTATGTCACTGATGTCAACCTTCCTAATGAACAATGTGGGCCAGCCAGGTTTGTATCACGGATGGGTGCATTGAAAGAAAAATACAGACGAGGGATGACAATCCCCAACCAATTATGGGATATAACCTACTGTGCTCTTTTTTTTTAATCAAGACTGTCGAATTTCAGTTTATTGGTTGATCTAGTGGTCCAAAAGAACAACATTGGTTATGAGTTCTAACCCATGAGTGAACAACCTATCATCTTGTGACACATCTGCTCAAAAAAGGGCACAATAGGTTATGATTTGTAACCTTGTTTTTAGTAATTTACCGTAATTCAGAGTCATTGCTATCAAAATATAACATACACTAAGAAGAAGTTTAATGCCCCTTTTGAGTTTCAGCCAGTAACAACAAAAATTTGTACAATTGTAGCATACCACCACCAACAGAGTTCGTAAGTTTGTTAGGGCAAGAACTGAGGGAGCAACTTTCAAGAATTGGTAAATGGCCAAACACATATCTGTTTAAATTTGAGGCAAATTGTTTCTTCTTTTGTAGTAACAGCCCTACATTGACTCTTGGGAGGTGCATTATACTAAACACGTTGAAGTATACGTGAGTGCACAGAAGGGGTATTAATTTGAACATTGTCGTATTACGTATACATACAATAAATATATTGAAAATACTGATGTATAATAACATTAAACATATACTTAGGACATAATAGATCTGTATATAAACGTTTTTATACATACTACCCCTCGTATACTTGGGGTTTTAGAGGGGGTCATGAAAGCATGTGATTCTCAAAACATAATGTAGTGATAGTGAACTTGGATTCGAACTTTTGAACTTGGTAAGAGATATACAAAGCACAAAGTTGTACGCGGCATGTCAGACTCATGTAATTGCTGGTGGTGTGCACAGAAGTGGGGCCTCGCAGATTTTACATAATTCCAAACCCTCGTCACTGTTACATGATGGAGCAGTGTTTTTTTTTAACTTTAGAACTAGACTTCAGGTGGTGCGTCCGTAAAATCCAAAGTACTATAATAGATAGATCTTCAACATCTTCGATAGATTTCCTTGTCATGTGATTTCTGTGAAAGTTTTTGCTTCCCAATTGAGCTTTTATGAGTTCAGAGATCCTGATAAGCCTGATCTATGATTGAATATCCGGTTGCTGTTCATTGCACATGTATCAACAGTGAAGTTAGCCTAGTTGCACATGAAGTATGCCATTTCGTAGGCTCGATTTTCAGCGCATCCTGACAACTCAACCTTTAGCCATTTGGCTTTCCTGTTCATGGAATGACTCCCAGAAATTGCCTGGGTTTCAAAACAGTATTAGATGCTCATTTTCCACAAAGAGTGCTTTCGTTTCAAGTAAGAGCGACGAAAAAGCTAATATAGATAATGGAAGCGCAAGGTTAGCGTAATCTAGAGGAGAGAAAGTGTAGTTTATGAGCTCATTGTTTAGTGCACGTTGGTACGTTGGTGTGGGGTCTCGTCGAACCATAACTCGTATTTCACGCTAGCCGAATAAAGAGACTAGATTTTTTGAATCTGTGGGTTTTTTGAAAAGGTGGATTGTCATTGTCGTGGCTACAGTGAAGATGGCTGCTATGGTATGTCAATTGGCTGTACGTACTGTTGGACACGTAACCCGAGTCAAAAAAAAAGAAACAGAAACCTGATTGATACGTGAAATTAGTATTACACAGCGATCTCAGAACCACTTTATGACATTTAGAACATTATGCGACCTCCCACATAAATGGTTTCTACTTTTGCTACCCAATGCATACAATACTCACAATACCTCTATAATATCCGCCAATACCCTTCATATATTAAGGTGATACAATGATGATATCCGCAGATATCACCTCATGAAGTTGGTGCATATTTATATTTCATTTCAAAAATAAATAAATAAAATCTTTCTTTAAATGTTTAGCAGCCCCATTTTTTTAGAAATCCAGCTAATTTTAGCCAGTTTTGAGATCACTGGTGTTACAATCCAACATACATGCATTTGGAAAAAAGGTAAGTGTTGTCAAATGTCAATGTCGTTGGTGTTACAATCCAACATACATGCATTTGGAAAAAAGGTAAGTGTTGTCAATTGTCAAATGTCAATGTTGTCGCAAGTCACCTTCAAGCAAAAAAATTGATTGCCCGTGTCATGACTGACAGCAAACAATGGGCTGCGTGTTTGTGTTATTGGCCTCAATTATCGTGGGTTTGTTTGGTGTGCGTTTGACACAGATTTTGCAACAACTAAACCCAGTTGGAGGTTGCAATTATGTGTAACGTTTCCAGTTGCAATTATGTGCAACATTTCGAGTTGCAATTATGGACTCGACTGAAGAGATTCATCCGTCATATAGTTTTCTTTCAAGCCACCGACCTTGAAATTTCTACAGTGTAAATCGATGTATTAAACCCTTTTCGACTGTCAGATATTTCCTACTGAGTGGTAGCCCGTGTATGAAGTTATGGGTTATGGGTTAATCTAGTACAAAAGGGATTCCGTTTTACTTGATAGGTCCTTACAAGTGCTTGACAGTTTGATGTTGCTACGTGGTCACACGGTCAGTATGTATCATTATCATATATTTGTCGCAGAATACTGTACGTGTACTCAAAATCTATATACTAAGTATGGATGTAGAATTCTTGGTACTCAATGTACAAGGGGCATTTGAGTTTCCCTTATATGATTGCATATTGGGGTTTGGAACTATGTAGTCGGTCGTCAGGATCGTATGTATGTATGTGTATGTGTATGTGTGTATGTGTGTATGTATAAAAGAGAAGTCCAATTCTTTGGGAAAATCTTTTTTCAAAAGCATATATTTTTGTATGATTAAAATAAAAATCATGATGAATACTCACAAAACTTGAGATTTGTTGAACAAGATTTTTTTTCTTAAAGTTAATTATTTGGTATAAGATGTCAACTTTGACAGTAGGATGCGGTATGTATTAGTCCTAAAGTGTTCATTCCCGGGAGAGGAGAGTAGTTTTGTTTCAATGACCCTCTGCCTAGTGGGCACCAAGTCATTGACATTGTGAACGAACACTTTATTCACACCGGCCTCAAAATAGGACTGGAGTTTCACATACTGGGTCGCATATCATGTAGGTATTGGTTATAATCTATAAGTAAATAAATATATAAAATTTGGGTGACATTAAAAAATCACGGTTATCCTTAAGTATACAAACTTGTTGTATGGGTGTGATATAAAGAACTTCGTAAAGAACATTGATATGGTTGAATTTCAATAAATCAAAAATCAAAATAATATTTATTTATTTTTAAAGTTGATTTTTATCCCTTTTAATTTAAAGATAATTCCATTGTAGCAAGATCTTGAAAAAAAATTCAGAGATATGTCAATCCAAAAACGGTGGAAGTTGTTTTTTCTCTTTGTAGAGTATGAACTATAGATTCTTGTAGTATACAATGACAAACAAAACAAAGTTTGTTTCTAAGTCTATGTTTCGGTAATACCATAAGAATGTGCATTAGGATTGTTTGTTGTGTTACACAATTTTATAGAAGTATTTTTACAACTTAGAAATAAATAAATTTTAAAAGTCCATCACTGATCTTCTACATTTTTTAAACATTTAATTCTTAAATCTCTCTTAGGCTATTTTCTTTTTAATAAATCATACTTTGTATTCATTTCTTTAGTTGAAAATAAATATCTTATCGAATAATCATTGATAGAAATAAATTCTTATTTTTTATTGAAACTTATTCTTTTACTTTTCACTTTTAACAGTGGAAATATTAGACCAATTTTGTATGATGTTGGATTTTGAAGTTTATAATATCTTTCAATTTTATGTTAATCGTCATTCAATCTTTATGAAAACCTCAAACCAATGAAAATCACCACATATCGAGACACTATTTGTAAAAATTGTTTGGTTATATTTTTTAAGTTTTTCCATACAAATCTTTAAGGATATAAAAATAAACATTTTAGTTTAAGCAAGGCACTAGAAAAAAGACTTTAAAATTTCATAATTAATTCAATATAGTGTTAAAATTGCAAAATGACTTGGACTAAGTCAGGGACTAAGTTCTATTAGAATGTGTGGGAAACATCCTGCCATGACAACTCACTAGCAGCACCAAGCCATTTGTATCACACCACTGCTCAACGAGCCCAACTGGTTTCGAACCCCGACCACATAATCGTGATACAACACCCTTCACCAACCAACCAAAGAACTCATGACTTGGTGATAGAAATTAATCCCAAACATACCTTTATATAACTAACACTCATCCATCATTACTTCGCTTTCTCCTTTTTGTTACTGTTACTGTTACTTTGTTTTGGTTACTATAGTGCCCATCCTCGAAAGAGGAGAGTAGTATTGTTCCAATGTCCCTTTGTCCCGTGGGCATCGGGTCATTGACATTACGAACGGACACTTTATTCACGCCGGCCCATTCCTTTGGGTTGGTGTTTCTATTATTATTATGTGGGAAACATAAAAAAATTACAACACTAATTTTAACCTTGTGCACATAGGTCATATCTTTATTTGTGCAGTTTAAAGCAAGTTACTCTACATGTTGTATCTTGATTTACATCACATCTTCAAGCTTTTTTAAGAAAATTAAAAATTAAATTAAATTGACTCTCTATTGTTTTAATAATTGTAACTTATGGAAAATATAAAATGAAAATTATCCCATGTAATGACTAATCCCTATTTATAAGTCAACAAAAGAATATCAAAGAACTCAAATGAATCATTTGGAAACTTTTGAGAAGAAACATGTAGTATATCAATGAAAAATAAAAATTACCCTACAATATCAAATGGTGTAAATATCTTTAGAAATTTCTAGAACGATATGCCAAAAGCAAGGTTGACAAAAAAATCATTTTAAAAGTTGAAATGGAATTATTTTTGAAAACATGTTTTTTATATGATGAAAAAAGAATCTTAAAATTTATTTATAGAAAATAACATTAGCGAGAATGGAATCTTCCTAAAACTTAAATTATTTGACAAATGTGTTTTGCACATGCATTATGAATGCACATTTAGACACTAACCCATAAATGATCAACCCTTCAAGATTATGAATGATAAAATTCAATCAATCATGTTGTCAAAAAAGTAATTCAAATGGGACTAAATTTTATATCATCAAAATTAGTGGCTAGCGCTATATATATATATATTATATATAGCAATTAGCCCAAAGTTCATAAGTTGATAAATAAATAATATTTAAAAAGCACATAAAACCAACTCAAAACCGCCAAGAAAAACATGAGACCCAATGCAGACTTCTAGGTCCCTTCGAGGGTCCCTTAACCGTTAACCCCTAAAGGTTCTCACTTCTTTTGCAGAAGTCAAAGCACTATAATTTGCATACTTTAAATATCACATTGAATGATTTATAATTTTTCATAGATAATCATCGACATTATGAAGGTATGACAAAATTTTCAACATGATTGGAAGATATTTTGAATATTTACAAATTTTATGATGTAAACAAGGTAAAAATTCAAAATAAATATGTTTTGTCAAATTTAATATCAAAAATTATATTTAAGGTAGATAAAAGTTATATTTACATGGAGTAAAAAATTGAAGGTGAAGAAATTAAAAGAGACTTATGATTGAAGCATCTTTAGAAAGCCCTTTGTATTTTGGACACTCAAAATTTAAAGTTCTCAACGGTGGAAAAGCTTCAAATGAAGTTTATTCTCCAATCCCAACGGTCAAAAGATGTATCATAACTTAACTTAAACATCTAATAAAAACACCAACTACAATAAAGCTAAGACACTTGATTTTTGGGGCCTTTGACCAAAAATCAAGCATAATTGGGTTGATTGGCCCTTTAGGAGTTAAGCGTCGACACGATATTTACGGGGTCAAACCTTAATAATTTCTCACATTTTAAAATATTTTATATTTATAAATATTTTTCTCATATAATTTATTACTGAACCAATTTACATTGAGAATATTTAATTGTATAATATTTTCAAAAAAAAAGCTCTCGTAGTAGTCATATTAATTATGAAAATGCCTAAAATATTATGAAATTTTTAGGAAAAATGTAAATAATAGTGATGAACAACAAGGTGGCATGCTTCTTGAGCTTACATAAAAAGAAGTTCAACTGAAAAACTTTTTTTGCAGTGTATTGTAAGTGAGGGTCAGATTCGGACAATATTGTGACAAAATCTAATTTCCACATCATATTTTGAGAGGTCCACGTCACCATAAACCAATCACAAGATGACATGTGGCACTATTGAACAAAAATTAATTAATTAATGTCAAAATTGACCACGACATGGGGTATATGGGAATTTTAGGGTTTTGAGCTTTAAATTGTCATAAAAATCGCAATTTTAACAATTTCAATAAACCATAAATTGGACTAGAAAGTAGAAAATAGCTTCCACACTTTCTTAGTTGGGACTATTTTTCATTTGAAATTGGGAACTAGATGCAAATCAGCGTTTGACTGAAAATCCATCAAACATGGCCTCAAGGAGCTCCTTGCACGCTTCGGGGTCAAGGGTTAAAACACACATAAATACCAACACAAACAATGTCACTGCCAAATGTGACCCAACTACCGTTTACCGTAACTGACAGAGTACAAGGACGATGCAAAGAAGGCTGCACTAACTGAAGTCATGGAGCCGCTGACAGCTGCATCTGGGGTGGCAAGACAAGAGCAGCGCAGCACAGCAGGCTCATGATTTGGTTGTTAAGTAACTTCGCCCATTTTCATGCAATCAGTAACTTAGCAAAAAGGATTCATCGTAAAAAGAACACAATACACCTTTTTACAGTATCTCCACCAACACTCTGGCTCTGGGAAAATGGATGTGGATGCGTCGGTCAACAATTTATATACCGGTATTTGAAGGGCTGGTGGGCATTTGCTCATTAACCAAACAAACACACACTATATATTCACACCGGCCTTATAACAGGACCGGAGTTTCTATCTATTTATATTTGGAGGGAGACACTGAATATAACAATGCAACCTAGTTCGATTGGGGACTTCAAAACAACTCAAGTCAGTCTGTGTATCTTCTCTTCTTAATTGCACATCATGCTTGCACAATCCATCTGATTTAGTGATGTTGGCTTGGGAATACTAGCGGAAAAGGTAGAGATGCCTAGGCAAAATCATTGTGCATGCGTGGAATTGGGCACCACTTGAATGGGCATCTCCCTCGGCAGTGCCACCTTTTCTACCAGTGGAAGTACACGATATGCCTTGTAATTTTTTAATGACCTTTACAGTGCAATTTAGAGTCGCTTCACCAATTATTGCCATTACTATGAGACACACTAATTGTTTTAAAAATGGCTGCATCCTTTTCCGCAACGTGAACATTTTGATGAAATATGTTTATGAACATTCTACTACATTAGTAGTACCAATATCTTCGACATTGGTAATAAAAATATTTGCCTTCTGTAAAAAAAAAAATTGTAGCCATGAGTAAAATAGTTAGTGTGTCTTACAGTAGTAGCAATAACCAGTGTAATAGAGATGCTCTTAAGACATTCCACACCCTACCACTGAAATCAGGAGATTTTCTGAAAACCAAATAAAACGTAGTGTTTGAATGGATGAGAGATTCATGGAATATGACCCTCTAAATACGTCCTTCTATAGCTTTGAAAGCACCTTGGGAAGTTAATGCAAGAGGACAAAAACAACCCCCTATTTTGTACATGTAGGGGCACACCTTAAAAAATAAATCCCTCTTCTAAGGGTTTAAAATTCCCAAGAGGGTCCCCCTAAACCAATTTGAGGCCGTAGGGTCCAAATTTGCAAACATAAATTGCCAAAAGAAAGACCCTAGGATGCCCAAAATGGAAATTTCAAAAAACGGGACAAATGGGTGAATAGTGCTTGCACTAACATCCCAGGAGGGGTTTAAGGTAGAGGGCTCTAAACCCGCCACAGTTCTAAACCCACACTCTACCAAGGACGAACATCTTGAAAATTCGAATGTACCCATGGTGAAGAGCACCACTTTAGAACCCATGTCATTTCAACTTCAGAAATTCATAACTAATTTTAGGAACATCCAAATTTTTTGATTCAAAGTATGTGGTCTTTGCTTGGATTTGTCTTTCAATGAAAAATCACGCTCAGTTCTCCCTATGGCCTCATAAACTCACAGTCCTTAAAGTGGCGGGTTTAGAGCCTCCTAACTTAGAGTCCGGATGAAAGCAGGAACATTAAAGTATGGATGAAACTGTACTTTGAAGTGTCAATATAAAGGTCTACACTGAGGATGCCCTCATAAATCTGACACACAAGAATGAAGAACATCAATCATTGATAGTCTGGTCAAGTAAAGTATGGTCCTCATGCACTGTTCATTAACCATCGCCATCCCATCATGATACGCAAATTGATGATTCTTATGTGCCAATACCCCACCACAAGTTGTGTTCATGACTCTCTCTTATGAATGGGTTAAGTGGCCACTGTCCTTTCCAAGAATGTACCTGATGGGTACAGTCCAGAGATCAAGTATTATATGGGCACTGGGAATATATATATACTGTATTCTCCTGTAAAATTTTTTTTTGCTTCATTGTTCCAGGGCTCACTCACTACAAAATCCAGTTTGAGCTTCGTCGGTGACAGGAAAGTCAGTGCTTTATTGCAGTTTCCGTTTGGTCAGTTGTAGAAGAACATGATTGATCTCAGGAACCCCCGACTCTAAATTCCCTCTCGACGTTAACCCCTAAAGGACCGTAAGGCCCCCAGGTGGCTTTTGAATGTAGAAAAGTGCAAATTGGATGAGATTGTTCCAAAGAAGCCCAAATTTGCGGGGAGAGGACCCTAGCTGTTTTTGCGAGATGGATCCAATGGTTTTTCCCGATCGGAAAATGATGAAGAATTGAATTTTTGGCGAATTCTTTGAGAAGAGCATTCTTTGAGACTAGCGTCGAGGTTTCACTTTATCATACACTATGATATCTCATTGTTTGGAGACTTTAGAGTCCCATATCTTTTTTTCCACACCTCAGAATTTGACGAAAAAAATTCCACATGAGGGTCATGATGTTCTTTACATGTGGTAAAAAATTCAGATGTTTTGGAGCACTTCTAAGCAATCCGATTTCAGCATAAGTACGAAGTACCCCCTGCCGTAACAATTTCCATCAATCTTCTCAACGGTGGCATTTTCTCAAAAATTGTGCGATCTTGTTGATCTCTTTTTCATATACAAGCTATGTAAGTCTTCTTTATTTTCAACGGTGCTGATCGTGAAAATTACCCCACACTAATAAGAAATTGAGCTTGCTACAAGAGCTAATCAAGAAAACAGGAGCTAAGCTAAAACACCCCCGGTCCTTTAGGGGTTAACCTATAAGGGCATCCTCAATCCAACACGGTAAAGCTCCACGGCAAAGCAAAACCTATCTTTTGACTGACCTAAAATTAGAAATTGAAAATACCATCATTAGAAGCACGTCTTAATAGACGTGAGATATTACTCAAGAAAAAAAATTGTGAAATTGGGACGTAGGTGAAATGTCCCATTGAAAACACCACATTTTCAAATTTTAGAGGGAGTGCACCAAATCTTGCTTAAAAATACCCTAAACCGTCGCACACTCCCTCTAAATTTCTGAAATTTAGATGCTTTATATCCATTGAAATACAACATACTACAATATATATAAAGAACTCCGGTCCAGAAGGACCGACGTGAATGAAGTGTCTGTTCATCTTACCATTGAGACAGTGCCCACAGGGCAATGAATTTGGGGTCAGGATTACCAACATACTACAACATCACAATGAGACGTAGAGAGTATATACTTCGGTACTTCCCGAGGGTGATTTTTTAATTTTTCTACATTAATTTCCAGACTTGATTTTGAGCTCCTAACCATTTATTATCAAGAGGAACATGTGCTCCTCGCTACAATAGAGTTAACCAAAAACAAAAGCTAAGCTTTCTCACTTCTATACAGCGTTTGTGTCTCAATATGAGTTTGTGATAAGGGTTGTGAATAGTCCCTTAGTCGACTCTCTTAGAATAGATGAAATTTGTGGGAATTCTCTTTTAGCATGAGGGAGGTTACGAGTTCCATCCCTCTTGGCGGTGCACAACCTTGCATTAGATTGTCTTTCAACTCACTGTAAACTAGTTTTCTAGTATTTTTGACCTAAAACCAAATTTAATGTGAGTGTAAGGTGAGTTTCCACTTTGAGATAAAAATGTTTTTTGTCAAGACCAAAAAAGCGATTATTTTGTACAATCTCACTATCTATTAGGTAAGGGTTTCAAATTTTGTAAAACATAAAACCAGTTGGAGAAAGTTATTGCAAAATTTTCAAAATCTTCTTTTCAAATGTTCATCGATGTTCATGGATGTTTTTTTAATTACATGTATTTGATTCTGATTTTTGAATAAGAGATAGATAGATAGATAGAAACACCAATCCAAAGAAATGGGTCGGCGTGAATAAAGTGTCCGTTCGTAAAGTCAATGACCCGATGCCCAACGGACAAAGGGACATTGGAGCAGTACTACTCTCCCCTTTCGAGGATGGACTTGAATAAGAGACAAAACCTGTACCATGTGAAACAACAATTGAGATTGTCAATAAATGTATGTATTGTACTTGGATTTTTAGATGACCTAAGGAAGACATGCCAATGATCGCACATGCAATACTCAAATCCTTCCCCACAACAATGTAGAAACTTCTACCATTTCAAATTTTGAAAGATTGTGGTATGTCAAGTTGAGATTCACCTTGAAAAAATCACACTCAAAAATATTTTGTACGATTACTTTTATTGCACGTCAAATACAATGAGTGTGAGTTTTAATGAAAATTTACTTGGAGCCCTTCGCCACACAGCGTGTGGTGATTGGGCGGTACCTTACATTTCTATTGAAATTGTGCTCTAAAATTGTGTGGCCATTGGCATATTTGGAATTGTATGATCATTGGCATGTCTGCTATACTTGACAAGTAGGATTTACAACAAAGTCACTTTCCTCTTAGATTCATCTAGCCTAGGAGCATCTTAAATGAGGCCTCTAAACAGGCCCGACATAATAAAATTATCTTTTGGTGTAAATGAAATTAGAAAATTATCTTATTGTTGTTATTGTTAGAATCACATTTAAAAATTAATTATAATAAACCCAAAAAAAAAAAGATTTGAACAATGTATGACCAAGATACATACACCTCAATTAAAGCTACCTAACTTTTCTTTTTAAATTAAGGAACAAAGATACGGTAACTAGAATCTGAATGACTAAGTCAATCAACAATATCAATCAACACGGATGTACCTCAACATTGAAGTGAAAAAGACAACTAAAATCCTTCAAAATGACTGAAGCTTTTAACCCTTGAACGCTCCTGCGTCCAATATGTGGACAATGGACAGATTCAAGTTATTTGATTCTCATCCGCATTGGACAGTTTTCATCCAAATAAATTTCTCTTGGTTCTTGTGCAAGTTCACTATGTATTGTACGGTTTGGATGTTTAAAATTGGTTATTATGATTTTTGGAAAAATCACACAATTGGTTTATGTCAAGTTTCATTCGTAGTTCAAAAAGTGAGACCTAAAACATGATTTTCCAAAATAAGTAAAATCAAATAATGGAAACCATACCATCTCATAGAGCATGTTATTCCAATTTCATTACAATATTTTAAATTTTTTTTGTGTTAATGTGGGATTTTAAATCGAATTTCAAGAGAAAACCTTGCAAAAATAATTAAAAATACTTAATAAAAAAATGATAAATCCAACCGTACAGATGTGATCTTCATGTTGACATTTACAACTTTACTTTGTACATCAACTCCATTTTTGGTATTCATCTAACATTTTATAACGTTTCTTTGAAAACAGCATTGAATTGGGACCTTAAAGGGTTAAGTTGCAGGTGGATCATAAGACATTCATTATAACATTCCAGATGAATGGCTTTTGCCTTTGCAACATGACAGTGATTCCATGCACATTTTTTATTTTTCTAAATTTTGTAAATAAATATAAATAAATAAGTAAAAATATTTTAGACAAAAACTTCAAAATCTGAGTGGGGTAAAATCTGCATCAATAATTTTTATTTATGTTTTTAAAATTGAATAAATATCATTTTATTTTTATTATTTTTAAATGTGACAGGCACTCTGTGTCCCAATGCATGGATGGTTGCATACCTGCTTAGCCACTCCCCGCGACAATTTCATCGTCGCAATGGTTGTGTCATGTCGAAGTGACTATGGCATGGACCTAGCTAGTTTATTATATAATGTGTAGTGGTGCACACACACGCTTTTTACGACAATTCCGTGCGAGAATGGTTGTGTCGGGCTCTAATACGGGCCAACCTAGTCTATTGTGTAATGCAAATTGTATATACACACATACTCACTATGACGGTTTTGCTCCTAATATTGTTACGCTAAACTTTAGCACATGCCAACCTAGCTTATTATGTAAGAATGGTTGAATGCACGCACAAATGTTCTCTATGATAGCTCCATTGTAGAACATGTTAAGGACTTCCAAAACATTTTCATTGTTTATGTCTTTCTTCTTTCTACAAACCTACTTTCCACAAATCTAAAAACTCCATGTATGTTATCTATTTCAAGTATTCATGTTTACTCTTTTGAGTCCCTAGGTGCTTCTACACATATTGGAGGAGGTTTGAGGGGTGGAGATACTTGACGCATTTCATGTAGAATGAGTAGTGAAGTTTATGTCGTTTTTTTGTGTTTGGTGGTTCTAAGTGGAGAGTTAAGGAGAAAGTGTAGGTGGTGGAAAAAATATGTTACAATAGTGCTCAGGAGGTTTTGTAATAACAAATTGAATCAAAATAAATAAATTACACATATGACTTGGTGTTGATCGATTATTCACTTCTATCAACTCAACCAACATATTTACTATCATTACACTGGTACAAGAACACAAGGTCATATATAAACGCTATTGGTCACTCCACAAAGTGTCAAACACATCTTCAAAGATGTTTAGTTAATTTCCATGTATTCTATATAGACATGTTTTCATAATATACATAAAATATATAGAAATATTTTGAAATATTCTATAATATTATAATGTATTCTATAAAAGTCGCTTCATTTATTTGACAACCATTTAAAAAAAATTGACGTTGAATGTTGAATACCTTGTGAAGTAGGAAAAAAGCATGAGACAACAATGTTACTAATATTTACTATTTTTAGACCATTGATTAGTCTAAAAAGTTTTTTGTCAAAATTTTGAACTAAGCCTTGTGAGCTAAATTGCTTGAAAAAAAAGATTATTTTTCAAAACATTGCTTAGATAAGTAATTTTAGACCTTAGTCTATGATCCATTGACTAAAAATTTAAAATATTCTACAAATTGTGAAATATGTAAGAGTTGAAATAAAGAGGGGCTAACCCCTAAACGTCCTCACCTCTCTCCAAATTCAACACTTTTGCAAAGATGCATCATAAAATACAACCAAGAGGGATATTTTGAACTTGATGTATGAATAAAAGTTCTACATTTTAAATTATAAATTCTATCCATATGATTAGATCTACGATTGCTATCTCCAATTTTTTTGTATAAAATTTAAAACTTGAAATTCAAAAATATTTTGTAATTCAATTATGAATAAGACATTGACAATTTGTGAATGAAATTTTTGTGATGAGTTGAAATGTAATACTCCAAGTGTAGTGGTTTTTGAAGATTTTTGGTTGCTTAATTTTATGCGTTTATTTTTCAAGAGCACATTTAGACTAAAATCTTTGAAATTTTTGGTGAATCACTCCAATATGAAAAGAGGCATTAAAGTTTCACGATTCATTCCCTTTTTAATTGAATCACACATACATGAAGCTATCTTGCCATAAAATTTTGTTATATTTCTTTTACTTGCAAAAAATACATGATGGATGAGAAAATATGGATAAAATTTATACATCGTTCAAAAAACGAACGATTGGTTGTTTTAGGTTATTGTAAAAGTTGAATCAATTTACTTTTACTTTTTCATATCCAATTAAAAGTTGAATTTTTTACTTTTTATTTATTTTATAATGTAAAATTTAATTTAAAAGTTGAATAAAGTAAAATAACATTAATCACTTATAAGTATGAACTTCAACATCCTTAAAATATATTGCTATATCTTTGTTCTCGTCGCAACAGATCGTAGTTGCTTCTTTACTAATCAATAGTTCTTTTTTGCTAATTTTATCATTTGTTGTAAGTGTAGTTAATATATCAAAATGGATCATAATTCACATGTAGAATTTGGGGAATACAAATTGTTTCTAGACTATCCGTTGTTTAAGCATGATGAAGTGCATAAGACGGTGGAGATGGCTTTAGTGCCAATCTATAAATTGGATGGTGGAGATTTTTCATTATTCTTCAAAGGCTTTGACCATAGCAAAAAAATTACACAAAATCCACAATTTCCAAAAATAAATACTTCACAAGTGAATGTGAATATGCACAAAAAGAGAGAAGAAAATAACATGAATCAAATCGTAAATCTACCTGATGAAATAATCATCACTTCAGAACTACTTGGATATGACCGAGGGTATTTTACGTAGAAGAACACCAATTATGGGGACATTCAAAGTTTGTGATGAAAATTCATCGAAAATTCTTGATTTGAAACAATTGAAGCTAGGGGGTAAAAGACTTTGATATTCAAACACAATTATCATATCATGTATGTCCGTTCAAAATTGTCACTTCAAATAAATGTGAATTTAGTAAATGTACTAAATGTACATTTTAGATGACATTTAGTATTTGTCACAATCAAATAAATGTGAATTTTAGATGGCAAAATGTGAATTTAGTGTGCTATTTGATAAAGTTATGAGATATGTTATCTTTATATAGGATACACTATTAAAACCTATAGAATATTAATAATGTATTTTATATGAACTCTTTGCGATGAATTATACTTGATGAATTTTTTGTGAATTTTTGAAATAAACCTATAAAATGCTTGAATAAATAAGTAAACACTATTTCACATATTCAATCATATACAATATATATCATCTAGACATTGAGGATCAGTTTTTTTTGTTTATGATTTTTTGAGGAGACTTATATTTGAGCTTATTTGAATTTATTATAATGTTTTGTCACTTGGTTTTTCCTTAAATGAGTATAAAGGGTTTCAAGAATAAAAATGCCCTTAGCAATAACATAAAATATCACATTGAATGCCTTATGGACAAAAGAGATAACACAATTTTTATGTTATCTTGTATATTCATAATACGTTCAACATTATTTTTTTCACCTTATTTCTAACAAGTTTTCTTGTAGTAGTTGTCGACCTTGAGTGAATATAAAATTGGGTGATATTGGAGAAATTTTTTAGGCCAATACGCTGAAAAACTTGATATAATATCACTAAAAGGAAACGGCAAAAATAATTTTCAATTTTTTTGACTTTAGATGACGGGGTTGATAAAAGATGGCTTTACGTGAACGTGAGAAAAATCCAAGTGTGTTGTTAGATTCCTAAGAATATGCACCACCCTCCATCATCTCAAAATCGTGGGTCTCTTGATCTTACATGACTTAAACATTTAGGTTGCAAGGAGATCTCTTGCGGTTTATCAATCCGCCTATAATGTAGATAATTATTTAGATGACACGATTTCAAAAATAAAGGCACAAAGATAGACCCATGAGTGAAGTACATTAGTGGAATATAAAAGTGGAATACATGAATGGAATACAATAGTGAGATACATGAGTGGAATACAAATGAGATAAGTCATAGGGCGCAAGAGAATTGAGAAAGATATTTCTATAGAAAAGACGCATGTCATTCAATCAAAGAAATTTAAGCAAAAAACAAGAACAAATAATTGAACTTTTGAAATAATACAATGTCATTTTCAAATCTTTTTGGTAGAGCATAGTTTAAATCTTTTTTAATGTCTTGTTGGTTGATAGATTACCATTTAGTGTTCAATGTTTTTTACCACGTGGCCCATTGACAAGGGATGTTCTAAAACACTTTCTATAATGAAATTCATTCATTCCTTTTCTTTTTCAAATTAAAAAAAAAATCCCCATCAAATCACAACAGGACAAGGGAAAAATCAAAGCGTGGTGCGGCCAAAAGACAGAACACAAGGGAAGGGCTGGCTGTGGCTCACTCACTCACTCACTCACCCCTGCAACAGTTGCAACATCATGGAAGGCACTCACTCACTTCAAGCCTCAATAAATGCACTAGTGGCAGCCTATGCTCCTCTGCCCTCACTGCCCTGCCTGATGAATGAATGAATGAATAGAGGGGGGTTGTTGTTGCCACTGTTGATTGGCCGCCATGGCACCATGCCAGTACTGGCTCCAGCCCGGGTCACCCGGCCCGTCCCGGCCTCACTCCCCTCCCTTCCACACCCATGTATGCCAAAGTAGAGGGCTCCAAAACCAACAGGATACTAATTCCAAGAGAATTTAGATCATGCATTTATTTTAGAACACAAATTTAGGCACATCATAAAGCTCTTATTGAACGTTGACTAAAATGATAAGTTATCTATGGTCTACCTAAATTTAGGTTTTAGGATGATTATTGTGCCTAGGTTTTGTTGGAATTAGAATCCTATTGGTTTAAGAGCCCTCTATGTTAGAGGAGATTCGCTGAATTTTTTCATCTACATTAGGGGTTGTCACACATCTTTCACCCCATTCTCAATCTTCAGAGAATGTGGATGTGGCATGCTCTCCTGGAATGGCGGAGGGCCCATTCTCTGAAAATTGGGGAATTTCATTTTTCTCCACCATGGGTGAAGAATGGGTAATGGAGAATGGCCCATGCTTGGAGGATGTGTAATGAACTAACAACCTCTATTTTTCATTCTCATTCTCCACATACCACAAAAGGGGTGTCACACTTCTTTCATGGAGAATGTGTCCTATTGGTTCGTTTTTTCTTTCATTCTTCAAAGAAGTTTCATTCTTAAAGGATGTGTGACAACCCCTATTTGAGGAGCTCTTGCACTTACACTCCCCGTATACCATTCAATAGCCTTTCAAGAGGTTGTCTTTTAGTTTCATCTACCTTTATATACATGGGGTGACATGTGATTTGTAATTGAATGGATTATTGAATCAAATAAACAATTTACAAAACATAGTTGAATTACTGTTCACCATAGTTGATTACTCTTGTTTAAGCTACATGCTTCTATAGCTACTGATGTAATATGGAATACTCACACGTCGTTTCATTGGGGGGATGAAATGATGTGGGATATTCCACATTACTATGTTGAGGGAAGACAATTGAATGTTGTGCCACCCTTGTACGCTCCTCACACATCAAATAGTCAATGGACCAATTACAAGCAGAATTTGGAGGCATAGTCAACTAAACAATGATTTAAAGGGCCGTTTCTGTCTTTCTGAAGGGGCCTTAGTACTTTTCATTTACACTAAATGGCGTACTTAGTGTCTGAGGAGAATTGATATCTTTTACTACATTTGGTGTCAAGGTGAAGAGAAATAGTGTTATTTGTCACTACATTGGAGTTTGCCACTTGTCGTTTTCACTTTCATTGGGAGTGCCATGTTCTTTCTAAGTAATGAAAGTGACATGAGGTGACATGCCATATTTATTATAAAGTTGCCATATGTCATCGGAAAACTACATCCATTTTTTTTCTCACGAGGACACTATATCTTCCTAAAACTAAATAGTGTCCGGGTTTAGAAATAGTGTCCCAAGACACTAAATACGCCATTCAATGTAGTTCGTGAGTGTGAGAGACTCTGCGAGGGCATGGGTGGCCATACACTAACATATTTTAGCCCTTGCTAGGGTTCACATGTTTGCTCTCATTGTATGAAATATATATATATATATATATATATATATATATATATATATATATATATATATATATATATATATATATATATATATATATATATTCAAAATATGTGATTCTTGAGGTGTGGTTATTTTGGACTTCCAACCCTCTAACATCACACTTTAAATAAATAATAATGTAGTATGTCCAATATTCTAGAATCCCCTACAACGATTTTTGTTCAACAAATTTTTATTCCAATGTACATCTCACAAGGAATAAAGAACCTTATGTCCTACAAACTTTTTTTTTTTTTTTTTTTCAGATTCTTCTTTACATTACATTTTATAACAATAGGATTTTGTTGTACTCCTACTGCTTTGTTTGATATTTTACTCATATAATAACTTTTTTTGGAACTAGAGTAAAAGATGACATTTGCCATTATATTGGGGAATTTAGTAGGAGTCAAATGAGTATAACGACTTTAAGATGTGAAAACAAAGAGCATTAAAGAGTGTCTTGGAAACTTTAGTAGGGGTACAAAGTTTGGGGCTTAAGAATGTTATGAAAGTGAATGGAGGCACTGATGAATTATTTGGAGCATTTTTGCAAAATGAACGGACTTTGAAGTCATTTTCAACTGTACTTTCTAAACAACAAATAATCATGTCACATTGCATTTAGAAGATGATTTTGTTTGGCGTAATGAAATTTGTTGCTACTTTAAGCCAAATTGCTACATAAAATTTGGGTTGGCTAATTGATACAAAGGATTTTTGGAAAAGAAAGGAACAATATACAAATTCCTACATAGAGTCAACTCACGTAGCATCCTTAAACCTAGGTATCAACCAAGTGTTGCCAAAGTAGCATCTAGGTTGTACATGTGTATTACCATGTTCTTGACCATGATATTACCCATATATTAATACAATAAGAACATATCGGTGTTTTCACGATATGGTGACTACAAATATGTAATAACAATTGACATTGTTATGGTGCAGTAACTATGTATTAATGTTTCTTAATTATTATTTTTGACCCATGGTCGGCCTACATCACTATCCATCTTAACCTAGCTATGCAACAAACTTATTTATTTGTTCCCTATCAAATTCTTTATTAGAGTGAGTGGAGCATTGATGAATTCTTTAGAGCATCTCCAAGAGAACTTTGCAAAACACATGGACTTTGAAGTCATTTTTACAATTACTTCTCCAACAACGAATAACTATTTCACCTTGCATTTCACAAATGATACAATCACGCGCCACCATACGTGACAACAAGTCTCAGTCCGTGTCACTATTCATCTTACATAGCTTCCAATGGTCAATTGAGGACTCTGATGTCACATGAGAGGGTCAGTTGAGGACTCTGATGCCACATGAGAGTCATTTTCATAGGAGGGTCATTTTCAGTGATACTTCCCAACAACAAGTAACTATTTCACTTTGCATCTGATAAATGATCTAATCAGGCACTATCACATGTGCCAACATGTATCAATCCATGTCACTATTCATTTTAGAATAGCTTCCAGTGGTTAGTTAGAGACTCTGATGCCACATGAGAGGGTCAGTTGAGGACTGTGATGCCACATGAGAGTCATTCTCATAGAAGGGTCATTTTTAGTAGTACTTCCTCAACAACTAGTAACTATTTCACTTTACATTTTGCAAATGATCCAATTAGGCACTATCACATCTGCCAACATGTATCAATCTATGTCACTATTCATCTTAGAATAGCTTCCAGTGGTCAGTTGAGGACTACGATGCCACATGAGAGTCATTTTCATAGGAGGGTCATTTTCACTTGTACTTCTCCAACAACAAGTAACTATTTCACTTTACATTTCACAGACGATCTAATCATGCACTATCACATGTGCCAACATGTATCAATCCATGTCACTATTCATCTTAGAATAGCTTCCAGTGGTCAGTTGAGGACTTTGATGCTACATGAGAGTCATTGTCATTTTCAGTGGTACTTCCCCAACAATTAGTAACCATTTCACCTTTGCATTTCACAAACGATTCAATCAAATACTATCACATGTGCCAACATGTATCAATCCATGTCACTACCGGTATTCATCTTAAAATAGCTTTTAATAGTGAGTTAAAAACTCCAATGCCATAGGAAATTTACATGCCTTCATTTTCATCCATTATTCAGAGTTCCGCTGGAGATCCTCACAAACTGTTCATAGATGCCAGCTCCGTCAGTTCTTCTTCTTCTTGTTCTTTTGTTTAGTTTTTTCCGGATTAGTTCTTCTTCTTCTTATCACAGAGAGGGAGGCTCACTTTCCGTCTGACTAGTCAATGGCCTGCAATTACTGAACACCCCACTCCGCCTGCCAGAGGGAGGCAGCAGTAGCACCTCCTACGGTTTGTTAACTTAGTTTTAGTTTTTTTTTCAATTAGTTTTTCTGCACTACTACTGTATGGTGGGAGTGTTTCAGGGCGGATCTTGAGAAGATCTTCTGAATTGCGGATCAAAGGTGGCACCTTTCGGGAGCCGGGGGCCGCAAACTTAGTTTCTGGAGGAGAGAGTTGACTGAGTAAGCAAGTGAAGTGCAAGTGAGAGCCTCTTCGGATTTGATCCAGTCTTCCTATTCTTCTTCTCCTTCTCCTTCTTCTCCTCCGTCACTTGTTGTAGTTCTTGCATCGGAGAAGAGGTTCCGTGTTAAGTAAGAATTGTTATACACTCTTTCGGAGGAAGAAGAAGCTGCTGCTGCTTAGGTTTTTTGCTTCTTCGGTGAGTGAGCTTTTGGTTTTTTGAGAAAATCCCTTTCTTTTGGTTTTGTGTGTGTTTCCACTTCTGACTCAATGCATATGATTCTTCTTTCAGGAATTAGAGATCCTATTGAAGAACTCCACTACTACAGTGTCGGTGTTTGAAGAAGTCTTTCCTAAAGAAAGTATGAGGAGCGAGTGTAGACAGCCTTCTTGCATTCGATTTGTTCGGCAGTGAGAACAAAAAAACACAACACTGGTGGTTGAGGCTTTTTTTGGGGTTCTTTCTGTAATTTCCGTACTGCCTTCCTCCTCAGCTGGGTTGGCAGCAACTATGGCTTAAGGTTCAAGTTTACCATGTTTTTAAGCCGAGCTGGGAGCTTCTGCTAAGATGGATAATGGTTTGTCGAGTCTTGTTGCAGTGAGTTTTTTTCCATCACTAAGCCTTTCTTTTTCTTTCTGGGAGTTACGTTTAAGAGGGAAATGATTGAGGTACTTTGCAAAAGTACCAAGTTTACATGTGTGTAGGAATAAATGGAACTTGTGTTGTTCTCTGACTGTGTTAAATAACGTTACTTGTCAGTGTCCCCTCCCCCCACTGATTTAGGGCTGTGTCATAGTACACTGACTACTGTGAGAGTTGCATTTCAATAGGGGAAGAGACGAAGGGACGGGTATGCTAATGACGAAGATGTGAAGGAGAATCTGAAAGCTTCTCGACAATGGTATAATGGCTCACAACAGAAAGAGCTACAGAATAGCAATGGCCATTATAAACAACATCTGAGTGACGCTACTACTTCTGCACCCTCTTTGAACATGGAGCAGCGCGTTATGGCAGCTGCAGCTTTGCAGGTAATACATCTGCTACTACACATCCTGCTTCTTTTGAAATAATACTCCTAGTTTTTGGCATTTTTTTTGCCTCCTATCTTTTGTCCTATGTTTTGTATTTTCAACAATGAGAGTGACACAAAAAGATAGACCATTTTTTGAGTACTGAGATGGCTTTTTCTTGGGGTGAAGTTGAGAAATGCCAACAGTAGTTCCTTTGAGACTTAAGGTGGCTACCCCATTCCCAACTGGCGCCTTAAACCAACAGCTAGGGGCATTTCCTGCAATCAATGCTGCAATGATGTTGGTTGTAGCCTGAGTTACAGTTGGTAATGGGTTCTCTCTTGTTGGTTTTAGTATATGTAAGTGTGGTTATGGCTTTTTTGTTGTTGGTTTAAGCCTCTTTAGTGTGGGCAATACAAATCTTCTTTGGACAGAAACAACTCTACCTATGTGACGTGAATGGGATGCGTCATACTTCAACTTTGAAAATTTATAACTAATTCATTCTTCATCCGAAAATTATGTTGGAATCTATTTCTTCTTGCCTAACTCTAAAAAATAATAATACTAATGTCTCATATGCGTATTTCTCATTCAGTTGGGAATGGGGTAACCACCTTACTGTTTGTGCTCTCTTTCAGGATCTGCGAGGGATTACGGAATCGTCAAAAGCGTTCTTTCAATCTCAGTTGAAATACCAACAAGTGATGAATTCGGAGGCTGTCACACTTGGAGATTCTTCTTCAACTGCTTTACCTCCTCTTCCGTATATCAGGACGCCTCCATTGCATTCTGAAGCAGACGCACACAATGGCTCGCCTTCTTCCTCGTCCTCGGGACCGTATAACAATAGCATGCCAGTAGGGCAATATAATGGAGTAATGCATCGTGCTAATGAAGCTCCCATTCATGAAAGTGAGAGCTCGTATTCTAGTTTGATGCATACCTCCCAGAGTACTCTTTTGGCGCAGAATACTCAACAGCCTGATCGAGAGAATGGCTTGCATTCCAGTGGAGCTCTCGCCTCGTATGGCCAGAGAGATGACTTTCCTCATGTGCAAAGTGTAGTGCAGAATGGAAATGTGCATCGTACTCTTGTACAGAATGGAGTCGCCTTTCATCATTCATTGCCTGGCAATGGGTTTCAGAATGGGACTCAAAATGGTGGCCTCCAGCAGCAGGTGTTGCCGAATCAGCTGCCACAAAGTAAGCATTTCTCGCTTAGTACACTCAAACCTCTTTACTCTTACTTCGAAATAGTGTGCCTAGTGTCAAACAATCACTAGGTAAATGCCCCGGTAGAGATCACATGGAAATGTCATGTTACTTTTTAACAAGATAACACCATTTCCACGTTATCTTGTTTCTCCATAACACATTCAGCGTGACATTTCCATGTTGTCTCGAATGGGTTTTTTTTTTTGGAGAAGTCTGGGTCAGTAACTTTCTTCGCTATGACTTAGTTTGATTGTGTGATAGTGTGCCGATGGAAATGTCAAAATTTTCACGTTTTTTTGTTTCTCCATAACTCATTCAGCGTGACATTTCCATGTTATCTCTAATGGGTTTTTTTGTGTCAGTAACTTTTAGTCTCACTTCTTTGCTATGACTTAGTTTGAATGTATGATAGTGTGGCAATGGAAATGTCACAATTTTCACGTTCTTTTTGTTTCTCCATAACACATTCAGCGTGACATTTCCATGTTATCTCTAATGGTTTTTTTTTTTACTAGTGAGTATTCTAGAATGAGATTTTGGGTCTGTAACTTTACGTGAAGAAGAAACTGTGCTTTTTGCGTAGCATTTTGGTTACTCTTACTTCGACAAAGTTTGAATGTGATAGTGTGGCAAGTGTCAAACAGCCACTAGTTCAATGCCCACATGAAAATGTCATCTTGTTAAGATAACACCATTTTCACGTCATCTTGTTTCTCCATAACACATTCAACGTGACATTTCCATGGGAGAAATCTGGGTCAGTGACTTTTAGTGAAGAAGAAACTGTGCTTTTTAAGTAGCATTTTTTGGGTTTCTAAGCGGGGGTTTGGTGTGTGTAATGTCAGGTGATTTGCAACGATTAGGAAGCAATGTACAGGGAAGGCATGGCATGGCAAGCAGCTCACATCATCAGCAACAACAGATGGGGCTGCCAATGCATCAACAGGGTGGTATTCACCGTATGCAGCAAGAAAATATGGTCCAATACCAAACTGGGCAGATTTCACAGAGCAATAATCTGGCTCCTCAACAGCAACACTGTAATAGTTCTAATGGAGCTCCTCCTCCTGCCCCTGCTGCCCCTGCTGCTGCCCCCCCTGCTGCCCATCCATCAGTGCAGGGTTGTTCCAGTGCTTTCCAACATCCAGAACCGGCCTTTTCTCCTCTGCACGGTGATTTTCACGTTAAGTCTCTTATTGTGCCAAATTGTTGAATGCATTTCCATTCTCATGCTGTTATTCTTGCACAACACCTGTCATTTAAAAACTAAAAAAATCACATAACATTCAGTAGCAAGTGTGTGGTCTGCCTTTCCATCCATCCATCCATGAGCTGGGGTCTTCATGCATGAAAGGGACGAATGTACAAAACACAAGGATTCTCCACCTCCCTCCTTGTTGCTACCATGCACACATGCTGGTCAGCTGTCTGGTAGCTATTGATGGGCCATGGATGATGATGAGGAATAGCTATTGATGGGCTATGGATGATGATGAGGAATATGCCTGTCATTCTCTTTTGGGGGCAAGGCAGAGGTAGCACCAGCTACTGAATGTTATGTTCAACGCCATTTTCACAGGGAACCTTGACCGATTCACTGCCAAGTAAATAGTACAAAAATGATGGTGAATTCGTGGTGAACACTTGCTAAATTGAGCAACCACTTCAATTTAGCAAGTGTTCACCACGAATTCACCACCATTCTTGAACCATTTACTACCTGGTGAATGTGTCAAGGTGCCCTGTGTTTTTATTTTTTTTAGTTTTCATTTTTTCAAAGAATGATGAGTTTTGGAAGGTGTGTTGACAGTTTTTGTGAAATGTGCAGCAAGTTCCGAATTCTTGGTACCCATCTATGCGTGACTCAACTACAGAAACGCAGCCCAGTGTGAGCACTTCAAGGTTGCTGTTGCCTCCCTCTGTTACTGATCAAAGGGGGCTAAGCTTACCAAGCTTGCCTCCACAACAACTCAGTCAAGTACCTGGTGGTTTTGGTGAGGTTCAAATCCCTGACCAAGACCATTCAAGCTCCTCGACTGTGGTCGCAAATGGCGCCTTGGATGACCCTGCACTTCCACGAGCTTTAATGCGTCCTCCTACTAGGCTCACTCGGCGTAGCTACACCAAGGTAAAAAAAATAAAAAATAAAAAAATGTTAACCCCCAAAGGACCGAGAAGCCTCGTGTATTTTTTAACAATTTTGAGTACGTCCTACGTGGACTTCCTTTTGTTCAAATTTATTTCTTTTTTACCCTACACATGCAATGTTCTTCATTGATTCCAATGGCATAAAATTTGGCCCCATCTGAATAATATGAATCATTTTGAAACCATGAATTCTTGGTCCAATAATCAAGGGTTAACTTGGTTGGAGCTTCATTGATTTAGCCAACAACTGTTGGATTACACTCTGAACTCGTTATTATCACACTCTAATATTACAATATTTGCTATTGTGATGTGACACTTTTCTATGTACGTTGGTTAGCAAAGGTGTGATATAAGAGAGTTATGAGTGTACTGATGTCGGTGGGAAAATGGGTGTGTGCAGGTTTATAAGCTGGGGTCCATAACAAGAGCGGTGGATGTGAACCGATTCAAAAACTACACGGAGTTGAGGTGTGGGTTGGCCCACATGTTCAATCTGGAGGGTCAACTGGACCAGAAGCTTGGCTGGCAACTCATTTTCACCGACAACGAAGATGACCTTCTTCTTGTTGGAGATGACCCTTGGGAGTAATGCATCTTACCATTTCATTACTCTTTGTTTTTCATACATGATTTTGGCCACATTAGTTGAAGATGGCTTGGTGAATGAAGCACTAGTAAATTGAAAAAAAAAACCAATAACTTGCAAGATCCCCTTAACAACTAGAGAATTCCATAACCTTAGAAGTTTACTTGGAAGATGGTTCGTGATTGAGAGAATGTGGCTCCTTCTCCTTCTTTGTAGGCTTCCTTTTCCACCTGTGTAGGATTCACTAATTCCATTCACCAAGCCATCTTCCCATTCTGACGCCCAATAAGTAGCATGAAAAGATGTGGCTTGTTCTCCCTCGTTGTAGGCTTCCTTTTCCTCCTTTGTAGGATTCACTAATTCCATTCACCAAGCCATCTTCTCATTTTGACGCCCGTAGGCAGAATGAAAAGATATGGCTTCTTCTCCCTCGTTGTAGGCTTCCTTTTCCACCTTTTTAGGATTCACTAATTCATTGACACCCATTGTTATGTATATTTTTGTTTTGGTGATAGCTAATAATTTTTCCATGATATGAATTTTCCAGGGAGTTTGTGCGTAACGTGAGGGCCATCCGCATCTTGACACCAGCAGAAGTGTTCTATTACACAAACGAGGATAAGTGGACGGCTGCTACATACAATTCCAATGGAGGTAGTGCTCCGAAACTATTGTAAAGGAGAGAGAGAGAGAGCCATAGTAGAACCTGTAGATAGAACCTGTAATTTTACTTATGATTTGGCTATTGGCATGTGACGACCAAAAATTCTTTTTAAGTGCCCGGCAGTCTTTCATAAAAACAGTCTTTAGTTGCTTGAACATTCGAGTTATATCAAAGCTTTGAGACACAGGAAAATACCGGTAATTTTTAGGAGAATCAAATTGCTGCTGCTGGGGTGGTGGGTGGATTTTGGAGCTGAAGCAGTGATAATTTTCTCTTGGTATTCAGAAGTTCATCTCCTTCTTTTCTTTCTTTTTAGAATAATTTAGTTTAGAAACGGGAGGAGTGTGCATACACATGGAAATTCTGTTTCGTGGATTTCTTTCCCACAACGGCAATTTTTTTGATTCTGGGTTGATATATGGAGTGAGTTCCTTTTCTTTTTTCTCTCTTTCTCTTTTAATGCCTTAACCAAGGCTTGTAATTCTGAGCATTTAATATAAAAATTAAGAGACAGGTATTTGCATTGAAACCTCAGGTCCAAGTCTGGCATGGCATCTCATGACTAATTCATTCATTTCATTGAGAATTGTGTCGGACAATCCCTAGTAGAAACACCGCCCATGTAGACTTGTGAAAAGACTCACCTAAAAATCTCACTATTACCAACTACACAACTAGTTGTGAATCTTTTTGGGCATGCTTCTCTAGTCTACTAGTGCAGTAAGGTGCACCAACCTATCACCACCTTTCCAATTCCATCATGTTTTTGTGTACATTCCAAACCAGAAATGGCAACTACTGGTACATGAGGGCAGTATTGAAAACATGGTGGTAATAAGTTGGTGTACCTTACCAAGTCGTTGATTTGTTGTTCTTTAATGCCCTAAATACTTGGCTTAAATTTTAAATAACTTTCATTGCATAAAATCCTTGATGAAGTCATATCTTTGGTTTTTGTTGGTACAATTGTCCCTCTCTATTATGACATGTATGGGAAGCCCTAACTTCAAGAGGGCAGGCATGAATTAGTCACAAAAATGACTTGTCACGGGACTTGACATTCCATACTATGACATTCTATGTATTGCTTGAAACAATAATACTGTAGTGTGATATTATGGAAGGTATCCTGTACAGTAGTAGAAAATCTTGGCTTTAGGCAACTGGGTCAAACATGGTACAGTGCGAGAATTAAGAGGGGTATTGTGGGAATCCAAAGCAGGCCTAGTAATGTGGGAATGTGGTAGGGGAAGGGAGGGATGCATCTTGTGTCACAAAATTAGTGTGGGCTGCAGCAGCAGCAGCAACATTATTATTATGAAGACCTTGTGTTCATGCATGTGACCAGTCTCGCTGTCTGTCAAGTCTCCATGGAAAGATGTGCCGTATGGATAGTTGTTATCTCTTCACATGTCAAGACAGATTTCATGAGGGATGTGCCCACAGCATCCGAGCTGCTCGTCACCACAAATCAACTACAGACACACCGGCGGAAGTTCCCAGAAAAGCCCATCACCTACACTTAGGTACCCTTTTTAAAATTAATTAATTTTTTTGATACAAGAGTACCTAAACCCACTTGGTCCCACTGAGATATACGTGACTGGTCTGGATGATAAACGGACGCAAAATCTTTTGGCTGCGAGGAAGCCTTGACAAAAGCTACGTCTACAAGTGAAAGTGAGGAAGTTTGAGTAAAGGGGGCACTTTACATTAGGGTGTGGGTTCCAAGAAATCCTTGAAATGAAGCAATTGCATTGGTCAAGAGTTGAAAATTGAACCTCAAGGGCTTTACTTTAAGAGTCTTGGATTGAGAATCTATTTCATGTCCTTAAATGATGTGGCGCTTAAGTGGCATAATTTTGGAGGAAAAGTTTTGGACCCAAGGATAGGATTCAAGCGTTCCAAGGAGAGTATTGTTTTTGAGAAACTGATTCCTTCCTTGAGTTCAATAGACACTTCAATAAAATACTAATTTTTTTGGAGCATTCCTATTAGATGATTAAAAGTTCATTCAAGTTGGAAGTTCTATTGGATTGAACCTAGAGGCTTTACAGTTGGGTCCAAGTTTAGTCAAAATTGGGTTCAACTTTAAAAACTTTTAAATTGGACCCAATAGCTTTACACTTGGATCTAGGCCAAATTTGCATATCATTATTTTATTCAACTTCTCAAGTTCAAAGGTGGGGTTTCTCAAGTTTCATAAACCGGTTTATTGGATTCCATGAGAATTGGGCTTGGACCCTAATGTACAGTGGCTCTAAGTTATTTTTCAAAAAGGGAGCTAATGCTACATGGACACAGCCTTTTGTAGTGTGTAATTGTTTATTAGCTCAATGTAACGTTACAAACCATCTTACATCCAATATTTTGGATGAAAAGCATCTTGAAATAGCATAGAGGGCAAGTAGACATGCCACATTTGGAGAGTGTGCCAAGTCTTCTAAATCACTTTCTAAAATTAGATTTAGGTAGATTCTTATACTTGATTGCACATGTGATGAAACCTTGTCTTATATTCTAAATAAGTGACATTTGTGATTGGTTTATTAACTATATATTGTGCATATATAGAGTGTGATTGAGTCGTTTGAAATTGAAGAATGAATGAAACTATACTTTGAAGGGTGAATATAGAGTTCTGAGGATGCCCTTGACCAAAAGAAAGGAGGCTTTGCATGAACTAAAGCTAAACCTACAATGGATGGAAGGAAGTTTGAGTACCGTAAGTATATAGATAGATAGAAACTCCGGTCCCTTTTAGCAAGGGGCCGGCGGGAATAAAGTGTCCGTTCGTAATGTCAATGACCCGGTGCCCATCGGGCAAGGGGACATTGAGACAATACTACTCTCCCCTTTCGGGAATGGACAATGTAGTGAAGTAGGTCTATACTTGATAAACGTGCTAGTCTCTTAATCCCTAGATGTCCCTAGCTTTTTGGGGTTCCAAAACATAGTTTACTTTTGAAGCATCATATATCTAAATGTAAATCAAGTATGGAAATGTTAACCGTATACTCTTGTAGTGTACTTGAGTGTTGTAAATGACACGAATCAATTTTGAGGTCATTCGGTCACATAGATTGCAATGTCTCAATGTTTTAGTGAACAAAAAAGGTAGTGAGATTTGACTAGAAGTACATTAGGGTTGACTTTCTATTACTAAACATACTCAAATAAAATAATTCACTATAAAGTGATTTAAAGCATCATATAAATGCATTTGTACAAATTGATTTTAATAAATATCTTCAATGTGTCCAAAAATAGCTTTGAATGTCAAAATGTACTCCAAAAAGTGGCCAAAACCAAAAAGTAAAAAGGTGTCCAAATTTGACTCTTGTGTACTAAAATGCTTCCAAACATTCAAAACATCTTGGATTATCACGAAAATTTTATCATGAAAATTTTACCACAATAACTAAACTTCAAGAGGAATTTAACCCAACAAGCCTTATTGAAAACCAACACTATATCAAGGCAAAACAAGCTCCCAAAGTCGCAATCGTTTTAGAGTGCAAAATTGCACTTAGTGGAAAAAATAACACCTCTTGTAGCATAGTTGCTTACTCTTCAAGGGCATACAAAGATGTGTAGTATCTAGGTGCTCATAAAAAAATGTTCTAAAACTAAACACGATAATAATGATTGATTTCAAAAGATTGATATCAGGCGAAGGGAAAAATTGGTGAGCCGATGTCTGTGATCATCGGACTTTTGTCTGTTCATGGATTTATGAGTTGCAATAAAAGCCCATATTTGCAAAATCATTGGCAAAACCGCATGATATAACAAGTTCACACAAAACTTGCATCCCTCACAAGATCTACATATTCATATTCCTAATCATGACCATAGTTGGGTGTGTCTTTAATAAAAATATTTAAAAATAAATGATTCTTGATTTGGAACTACATATTGTACAGGATGTGTTCATTTTCTGCAAAAGATGCCATACACACCCACCATTGATTATGACTTCTAAGTTTCAACAAGATTCAAAATCACATTTTCCATGTATAAGTGACTTTTAGGACAAGAAACGTCCCCTCGGTCCTCAGGGGTTAAAAGCTATGGCATTCACTAGTTTTTGACCTTCTATGTATGCATGCTAGTTTCCACAATTTAATCAATGAAGAACATTTATTTTTCTTGTTTTCGTATTGGTATCCATTACAATGTGCAAATGGAACTTGGATTTTTTTTATAAATAATGATATAAAAATGATTTCAAAAAATCGCAAAACACCCTATGACATTTTTGGGTCCTTTGGTCGAGTTTGAAACTTTCTGAAAAGACCCAGAAGTTCAATCTTAGATTTGGTAAAATGGATTTGGTAGTCGAGTGAATGGGGGTGTTAACTCATTCTGTGCAACTCATTGTATGCAAAATTTTAGGAGGTGCCCGCATTTAGGTTTTTCACCTTTGCGCGATACAAAAGCAAGTCGTAACAAATGATGACTTTACCATGTCATCCTTAAGGTTGGATTATGTAATAGTCTTGAATTATGTTTAAATTTGAATTTCAAAGAGATTGTTGTTTTAATTATATGAAAAATACAAAAATACTCACTGTCTTATGAATTTTGGAATGATTTGCCGAAAGTCCATAATGTAAAACATTGAATCACCTTTGGCATAATGTGCAATATTTCTACCCATAAAGTTATCTTGCTTAAAAACATTTCTCAAGGCACTTCTATCAAACCATAATAAAACTTATGTGAACAACCTCACTATTATTGAAGTATAATGGTCTCAACCAATCATAATGAATTACAAGATGAGAGTATTAAAATTTTAAATTAAATGAATTTTTGAAGTGTTTTTTTCTAATGAATTTATTTGAAAAACATTTAGGCATTTTATTTCAAACTCAATTGTACGGATGTCTTCTAATAAAGATGTCTTACATATGCTCTTTAAATTTGAGGCTCAAAAAAGTTTTAAAAAGTCTCATTTTAGAATACAATTAGGTATTGCTTCAAAACCTCTAGGCATCAAGGGCTTAAAAGGAATCCAAAGCACTTCCTTTTTTCCATCCAGCGGGCAGCGGTGGCCACATTTTGGACGCAATCAAGATGGACTGATAAAAATCTCATCCAAAATTGACTTTATAGGTATCTACGCAAACTTTCAAATGTTATTTGATGGAATTGAAACTCATGATTCATACTTGAAACTTGAATTGAATCAATAAAATTTAAGGAACAAGAATGTTGACCTTGTTGCAATGCTTTTTGTTGATTTTTCAAAATTATGTAGAAAGGTTGATAGAATATTTTTTCTTAAAATTTCTTTGGAAAGCTACAACTTGTCATATAAGTTTGGAAGCATCAACTCCTAATAGAGTTATTTTTAAAATTTAAATGCGTGACACATTTTTATTTTTTTTAGCCAAATCATCCAAAATTTATATTCACTCAAGGTCAACAACTACCACTAAAAAATTGTTTGAGATAACATGAAAATGACATGTAGAATGTATTATGGATAAACGAGATAAAATAAAATCTTTTTTTATCTTTTTATCTGTAAGACATTTTAGTGTAATATTTTTGCGTCATTTCTAAGAAGATATTTTACTAGTGAACCCCTTTATACTCATTTATGGATAATTCAATTGAAAAAAAATAAAAATAAAAAAATTCAAATTTGTTGAAATATAAGTCTCTTGAAAAAAGTATAAATATAAGAAATATGATTCTCACTTCAAATATAATTCATTTTAAAGAGTTGATACAAGATCGGATACAAAATGTATTATTAATATCTTGTAGATTTGAATAATATAGCCTATATAATGATAATATATCTCATAACCTTGTATCAAATAGCCCACTAAAGTCATATTTTGCCTAAAGGTTGAGGGCATTAGAAGAGAAATGAGCCCTCAAAGGGGCTTTTTCGATGTTCAGGCCAAAATCTAATTTTTTTTATTGATTTTTTTAAATGAATTTTTCTTTAAAAATAAATGTTAGTAAAATAAAATAAAATATATTATTTAAAAATGCTTTGAAAATGTTTAAATTTTTTTCAAAGATTATTTGAACAATTTTTAATATTAAAAAATATTAAAAAATATTTTTTAATTAAAAAAAAAAATTTAAACATCCAATCTAAAATGTCGAACTCATGCCACATCAAATTTCATTTTCTAAATATTTTTTATTAATTAAATATTTAAAGAAAATAAATAAATAAATAAAAATAAAAACTCGAGGCGTATTAGAAAGCTCATTTTTTTTTGTAATGTGAACATTCTTACGCTTGAATTAAATTTATCTATACTAAGGTATATTTAGGTAGACTCTAAAGGTAGTATGTTTTTTCATCAATACATTGAAAATTTGGAATACCTACACATTTGGTGTTCTACTTCATTTCACGTACCGCTCGCAGTATCCGAACAATTCTCGAGTGATGATTATTTCATCTGGTAGATTTACAATTTGATGGACATATTTTTCTTCTTTCTTTTCTATTTCTTGCATTTTCACATTCACTTGTAAAGTATTTTTTTAGAAAGTGTATTTTGTGCATAAGGCTTGTTGATGTTAAAGCCTTTGGAGAACAATGATAAATCTTCATTGTCCAATTTGAAAATTGGCATTGAAGCTATTTCAACCGTCTTATGCATATCATCATGTTTAAACAACAGACAATCTCCAAATAATTTGTATTCCCTAAAACCATCATCTTCAATACTTGAATTATGACAAGGTTCATCTATTTTGGTGTATTAACTACAAATAATAACAAACGATAAAATTAACAGAAAATAACTATTGATTAATGAACACTAGAAGAATTTTCAGTCCTTTATAACTAGTCCTTTGTGACTTACATGGTCTTTTATGACTCAATGTTTTTAGAAATGAAGTCGTTTTGAACCATTCAAGTCACAAAAGACGAGTTATAAAGGACCAAAATCCTACTAGTGGAAGAAGCAATTACAATTTGTTTCGACAAGAGTATAAACATAGCACTACGAATTGCATTTTTTTCTCAATTGTTTTCTATTCTCAAGTGGATTGTTTCCCATCCTTTTCTCTTCTGTTTTCAGATAGAACACTAATGGAATGGGTGTGCGGTTTTGGATTTTTAAAGAATTGTCATGAAAACTTGATAAATTTAACTAAATTTTGATTTATTGAATCAAAAGTAGAAAAGTAATTTACTATATTATAAAAATAAAGCAATATATTTTAAGGATTTTGAAGCTCATATTTATACATTAAATTTAACTTTTACATTAAATTCTACATGTGTTTAATGTTATTTTAATTTATTCAACTTTACATTAAATTCTACATGTGTTTAATGTTGTTTTAATTTATTCAACTTTTACATTAAATTCTACATGTGTTTAATGTTATTTTAATTTATTCAACTGTTTACATTAAATTCTACATGTGTTTAATATTCATCACGGAAATGGGACCCCTTTTTTCAATACATTTGCAGTACTGCATCAATGCTCATGGAGCCACTTAACAGTAGATGACGAAATTCATACTTGTGCAGTACTACAATTAAATTGTATTAAGCATATACTTTTGTTGTACTGCTGTGGAGTATAAATGCAATATACTAACGCTACAAAATCAATTATGATACTGTACCTAAACTTTACTAAATTGTGGTACTCATTACATTAAACAACATTACTGCCTACATATAAAAAAATTGTATTTATAGTGTACTATAATAACCCTATGAACTTAAAAGACATACATACAAAAATATTGTGTTTAGTGTGTTGCTAATATACTACAATGTTGTATGTTGTGCTTGCACATAAAAGATTTTTTTTATATGCATTAATAGTACTAGAATCGTACTGCAAAGTTGTTGTAGTTGTATGCATTTCACATCAAATTGTTGTATCGCATACAAATTATTATTGTACTACAAAAATACTGTACGCAGTACTGCAATTTTAATGTGTAAATTTCCAAATTCATTTGAATGATGCCATTTATTTCAATATTAATATTGAAAAAATCGTATTAATATATATAACAAACAGAAAATGCATTTGTAGTACAAAAATGCGGGAAGAGACACAAAAAATATATATTCCTATTAAAAAAAACATTCACTTGTACATAGTTGCTACCTCTAAAATGCAACCTCTAGTCCAATCCGCAAGCAATAGTATTTGTATTTACTTAGATTAAATCAATTCAATGCCTTACAAACTTTGGCTTTTCACAATGCATTGTTTCAAACACGTCTCTCTAAAAAATCTATTCTGTAACATCTTCAATTGAGAGTGCCGTTTCGCCACCTACACGATAGAAGAAAGACAAAACCAAACAAGTGATTAGTTCAACATTAACTTGTCACACATTAACAAAATTAATCAATTTGATCAACTAAATCATTTAGATATCAATTCAAAAAGCCGAGGACAAACTCAAATATCTAACACATTTATGAAGTGTCTCACTACCTTGACAAAAAAACTTTACTGTCAACGATTTGTACATTTGCATCAGAAAGGATTAAAAAGTTTATGCAATTATAAAAAGTCGATCATAGCCCACACAGAAGTCAGTGGTAATGATCTTACCAAGAACAGTGTATCAAGACCACTAGCAGACATTACATAGCCGGAAAAGAGAAATAAGCAATCGAAAAGCCGGAAAGAGGAATCCATCGTGAGATCCAACAACACTTTCATGATGGCAACGAATATGATGAAAATAGGAAATACCTGCCAAATAAGTTCAACAGATTTGGTCACTTCTCCTAACGTATCTCCTGTTTCGAGAACCTGCAGCAAGCAATTTGATTAGCAGTTATATTATTTGTTCTTGAAAAGGTGCTAAATAAGAAAGGCTAATAAGATTTAAAAGTTGAGGTCGCTTGCATTTGAATCGGACTATTAAAACGACAATGAAGGTACCGGAAGGAAAAAAACTATGAAATAAAGATACATCCGAAAAGAATACAATCACTACAAAATCTTGGACCACAGTGTGCGTTCAACATTCATAAACTGAGACATGAAAAACTAATGCAAACTTGATTTGCTTTGCTGTTGTTCTCTTAAAATTTCCAAAACTGAGTGCTACAGTGGCAAACATTAAACCTCCATCTATATCAACTAATGTTTTGAAATCCATGTCACAAATTTTTCTTGATAAAACTGCATACCATGGTTTTAGATTCCAAACTGATGATAAGATAAGCAGGGAACTCCTCGGCCTCACTGGTACCAAAATCAAACTCAGTTGCATCATCTCTCTCAGCCTTGTGATGTGCAGTCTAGATCCCAGAACACCCCGGTAGCTCCACCTGACATATACATATACAGTTGACAGAGTAAGGGCCGCTTCACACTATGGCCGTCCAAGTCGAGAGGCCGTGGGATTGAGAGTCCAAACTTTGTTGAGAGTCCTAAGAAATCTACTGAAAATAGGCAATAAAATATAGTTTTCATTTTTTATGGAAAGAAATCGACGGCCTCTCGACCATAGTGACGGGTAAAGTGTTGCCCTGTAAGCATTTTGAAGGTCCACGGCCTTTGGACTTTGGCCTCTAGTGTGAAGGGTCGAGAGGCCAAAACCATGGTTTCTTGCAGTTTGATTAATGGACATGGTTTCTTGCAGTTTGATTAATGGAAATCGACGGCCTCTCGACCTTTGGCCATAGTGTGGAGCGGCCCTAATATTTCAGAGACTCGCAACTTGAGGGTGGAAACACTCTTTGTTATGGACCATCTTCTGCAAAAAGGAACCTTTTAGCTACTTTCAGATGCTGGTAAACCGAAAAAAAAAACCCATACCTCTGTAATGAGCTCTGGTCGAATTGACTAATGTAGCATAGATAAACTTCCATTTTTCCCATGCCCAGAGCATGATACCTGAAAAGCACATCGAATAAGATATCATGGCATTCTGAATTGGAAAACAAAGCTAGGCAATAATTTTATAAACTTGTAACCGATTCCTGGAATGCAGATTTGTACCTAACGTACTGCATGAAATCGAAATGTCCAGCCCACGTACCAGTTCGTACTTGCTGAGACCATATGCATCTCCATTTGAGCGCAATCCATATGCAAAATCCCTCAAGGGGCAAATATTCACCAATGAATCACGGACTGTAAGCGTGTGCATTTTCTTCCATGTCCATTCCAGCTTCTAGTATCTCTGGTCCAGCTCCATTATTTGTCTGGGCCTTAATCATCCCACCAAGAGTGAAGCATCAAGATAAGACCCACTAATACGATTCTTACATGAAAGTACAGTCTCTGAAAGAAGAGAACTAAGAAGTTGTTTGTGCTGGAGCTCACAGTTTGCTCCTAAAATGCGCACCACTAGAAATTTTAATAAAGACGAGGTAGTACAATTAGGACAATAAAGGAACTGGAAGGTAAGAATCTAGCATTTCAGATTGGATTATACCATAAGAAAACTCAGGACACTTTTAATTCAGGGTGGCGGTTTTAAATCATTACCAAACGAAGAGCTTGCTTGTGGATGCGCTGTAACGCATTTGTCCAACGCCGCAACACTTCAGATACATCTAGTGGAGAAGCATCCCTTCCATTTCTTTCATCTACTTTGCTGCACGTATCATTGCACATTCCATCATTTGCTGTAGCATCAGCCTGAAGTGACTGACTCCTGTTTTCTTCAGGTCGCCGACTAAAGCTAGTATCATAAGACAACGAGTCCATACAAGGACGTCCAGCATCCTGATCCATTGAAGCCCGCAACATTGTGGCATCTATCCTGAACCAGCCAAAAAAAAAGCCTCACAGATGAAGCTGCGGTGTCTTTGAGCAGGTCAAAATATATTGAATCGGCTGGAATAAGACGCAGAAGATCGTATGAACGTGAAAATAAAAAGCTTCAAGCTTCAAGATAATTATCTGGCAATAAGTGCTACCATCTCAAAGGACTGCACAACAAAGTACATGTGCTCTCTCTGGGCAATCAAGTCCTCAATAGGCCCAGATGTCACCTTAGCACTGTGTTCTGCAACATAAAACCCAAAGCAGAAAGTGAATTCTGAGCACACAGATTATTTGACTAGATTCTGACACCAAGTCCATGTATGACTGCCTAGGAAAATGTTCACTCAGAATCATGATGAATTCAGCTGAGCTAAAGGAGATATTTAGAATGGAACCGATACTGAAATGTGTAACTTAGATTATCGTGCTCCTTGATTCAGGGCCATTTTCAAAATGTTATACCCTCAGAGCATTTTAGCAGACTTGTGTGATCCATAAGGGTTCTCCAAATCTGCGAAGCTCGATCCAATGTAATGGACTTTGCACTTGCACCTGCTGCCTTGCCTGTGTTACTCGATGTTCCTCCCTTTGGCTCAAACAAATCTACTCCAGACTCTTGCACTTTGCCCAGCTCTTCATTCAAAAATGCCTACATCTACATGCCAGTTAATGCATTTGCAAGACATTTAAGAAATTTACTATACTCTAATTTACATTCTCTGACCAGTCTATGGTGTAATAGTCACTTCCACTCTTAGTCTTTCATCACCTCTAGCCTAATGGATGAATTTATTTGGTAATTGACTCATGGTTTGAACGTGATTTACTCAACAAAAAGTTTAGCTACAACCATGCTTCCATCATGATAGAACAGGCACGAAAAAATCCTAAGGAAAGTTGACTATAAAACTGAGTTTACTTCCCACCCATCTGCAATTTTTAAAACTGAACACTTTTGAAACAATATCCAAATAGGACATTCTGATCGTGTCAGGCTCACACTTTCATAGAGAGTCTGACCTTCCATACTTAAGACCAGGAAATGTTGAACCTTAATTGTTCACAAGTGGCACAAACATCATCCGCAAAATCATTCTTACCTGCATCCCCATCAGCCCACTCCACATTCAATAATTCTCATCCAAACTTCAACCGGCTACTCATTACAAATTGCTTAGTGAGTTAAACCCTAAAAATTCTCTACCAAGGCTGATATCTCTACTTGTAGATGCCAACGATTACAAGGAGCTAAAGTAGCGGGTTAAACTAACTTGGCAAAAAAGGCAATCAAATTCTCCTCAGGTTGTGACATTGAGTAAAGCTGCCGCAGGTCCCCTTGCAATGCTGTGGCAAGCAAGCGAACAATACGCGTCCTGTGAACATCCCAGTTCCACTTGGCTGGAACATGTGCCTTCCGAGGCTGTGTCTTCTTGCCCTAATCGATATCAGAGCAGATGAAATAAGTAACACGATACCAATTACGACCAAATTGTGAATGGTAAAAGAGATGAATTCTAAAATCAAGAAACGGTGACTACTGCTTGATTCCAAGCCTGACAGCGAACCCTGTTTCTTAGACGCTTTGGTCCTTAAGGAAAAATCACTTTAAAAATGGTTGGTGACATACCTTTCCAGAAGGAGCTTTTGTTGCTGGCTCAGGCTCTGCAGCTTCCTCCACAATGAGGATGGAGTGCAAGAAGTAAGAGTATATCTTCAATGCATTCCGGTGCGATTGCATCTGCTGCAACATACATGCGGCATCCTCGCTTGACTCACCCGACGCATATGATATTGCCGCAATAGAAGGGTTAAGCACTGCAAAGTTGGAGCATAGGCTCTCAACCAAGCTCCCTCTCGCGGGTGACTCTAAGAAGGAGAAACCTCTGCCATCCAGACGTGGAAACAAAAACATTTAATTCTAAGAAATAAAAGAAGCTCTCTAGGGCATGAGAACTCAACAAAAGCCTTTATAAAATGCAGCGGAGTGTTGGAGAGTGAGTATTGAATGTCGGGGCAAGTGACTATGAGATTGAGGCATGCTCACAGCATAAATAATCCCCTTTGACAAAAACTTAAGTATCGACTTAGTCAGGAAAAAGTAGAGTCTGCCGAACAGGATTTATTAAGAAATCTACAGAAGGAAGAAAAGAGGCAAAAAGATCATCTGCTTAATAGACACATGTGTCAAAGCCAATTGTATTTAGAGCTAAGCCCTACCTGACAAGAGAGTAAACTTGATCAAAAATGCTCTGATCCTCGATGCACCACACCTCCTTCTCAGCCAATTCATAAGCCACACCTGCCAGATACCTCTGGATGTCAGTTTACCAGTGCCACTTTATGACGAGAAAGAACTCCCCTCAAGAGGGCGAGGCTTTCGGGAGAGCTTTCGACTGGGCAGGAGCAAACTTCTACAATAGAGCTTTCACACTCCAGCTCCGAATTTCTTTACGAAGTAAATAACTAACAAATTTGTAGGAAAGACGCACCTATGCAATGCCTCGGTCTGTTCGTAACGTCTTGAGAAAAAACCGACTGACACCATTTGATCTTCCATCAACACGTTCATTCTCAAAGAAAATTGTGACATCTGCTGAGCTTGAAAAAAGAATAAGCCCCTGGTAGCCATTTTTCCTATTTAAGTGACGCCTAGGGTGATCCGTTACTCCTGAAATAAATTAGCATCCTTGAATCATATTAAATTCAGCCTATTTCAGATTGACCGAATTTAATATCACCAGAATTAGTGAAGGACATTTTCAAAACAGAACAAAAGAAAGTGCACATATGACCTACTCAAAACTGCTAAATAAACATGACGTCCAATTTCAGCGTCTAGGTCTTGAGGGGTTAAGAAGCTCCAAGGAAATTCAGATTTTGTAAGTGGACCGCAAGTGCTTTAAGTGGAAAAAGGCAGTAATAGATCATTTATTGGTCAGGATTCTCCAGGTGAATTGCGCAGCAATCACCAAACTCCCGCCGGTCTTCCCCGCCTCCAAAGCGACAACTCAGAACTACCCTGACATTCAAGTGATTCATCAGCTGATTTCAAAAACTAGTCAAGAATAGTCAAGAATTTTGCTTCTTAAACAGAAAATTCCACCTCCGCCATTTCCAAACACGAGTAGTCAAATGATGGCGTACCTGCTCATGCCGAGATCGACAACAAAAACCAAACACGATTGGCAACGATCACTCCGGAAAGTCTGAAGCGAATGCTTAGTACTAACTTCAGCGCCTTTCTTCTTACCCTGCGGCTCCCCGAACCCCTTCGCCGCCCGTACTTCCACTCCTCGTTCTCGCCCCGTTGAGGAGCCAAATTGAGAGTGAAAACGCCACTCAAGAAATCAGAAGCTCCCGACGGAGACCGCGAAATGTGACACAGCGATGAGCAAGGACGTGATACTAAAGGTGCGGCAATGAAGACACAACTTGGAAGTGAGTGCATGGGAATGACGGCGGGAGTAACATCAAGCTGCCAGCTTTCAGTTGCCAGTTGTAGCATGTCGGTCCGCAGTTCTCTTGAGCTGCGGCATGGATACACTAATTTACATAAACATGTTGTAAGTTAGATATGCTAATTTACATAAACATGTTGTAAGTTAGATACCCTAATTTACATAAACATGTTGTAAATTTTCACTATTGCCCAATTTTTTTACCCTCTATATTGGTCAAGCTAGATGGGGATCTTTCAATAGTATTGGAATCAATGTCTTTCGTAATTTTTTTTGTCAAGGGTAAAAATCTATAATATTTTCAAATTTTATAATTATCTAACACTAATCTACCTATTTAGTGTACTAGAATTATTATTTTTATCTCCACTTTTATTTCATTGATGTTTAACTGACACACTACATTTACCTGGTCTAACCTCAACACTTTCTCACATTTTAAATATATTTTATTATTATTATTATAATTTTGATATTACGCAACTTATGTTTTATTGTTCAAGCGAACAACACTTAATTTTTCACAATTATTTAAATCATGATAAATTTTATAATATTTTTCAAAGCTTCTCTCTTGTAACACTGTTTGTAATTTCAAAAATGTTTTAAATAGTCGTAGATTTTTAGGAAAACTGTAGATAACAATGATGAACAACAAAGTGTAGGTGGCATGCTTCTCGAGCTCAAATAATAATAAAAATTTATTGAAAAGCTTTTTCTGCATTGTTTATTAGAATATTAGTGAAACGCAAGTTTCATAATTTCCAAGAATGTTGAGCAAATTAGACTAGAAAGAAAGAGATAATTTCCACACTTTCGTAGTTCGGACCGTTTTCATTTGAAATTAGGAATTAGGTGTAAATGAGCGTTTCAATAAAAAAACTACCGAACATGGCCCCACAAGGCTTCTTGCACGTTGAAGGGTTAAGCGTAACTCCAAAAAGAATGTCAGTTTCTATTGGTTTTTAGCATCATTTTCTCCTCTTTCTATTCATTTTCTTCTTGAATATTTTTTTCTCTTGACAGCAAATACCAATTTGAACATTACAAAAAATAATTAAATAATGTTTTTGACCAAAATAATTGTAATAAACTTGATATGGCATCTTTATTTCTATGTGCTTAAAGAAAAAAATACAAAAGCTCCAATTCTCTCCGCTCTATGGGTTACGTTTGAGGTGAAACGTTGTTAAATCAAATAAGACACAAAGGGCTACGTTACATCACATTATTTGAAGATGGAATGGAAGAATCATGAGAAGAGCATTCAAGGATGTGAAATGCTAGGTTACAACATAAGAAGGTTACATCTTAGAAACCTTGCCCTAAAATTGTCGGTTTGCTTACAAACCTTTCAACCATTGAAAAGTCACAAGTGGAATTTATAGTTGTCAATACTATTTCTTTAACCCCTCAAGGCCCAAGGGAATTCTGTACTATTTAAAGAAACCTCACATTTGACTGCAATTATCTCTTGTACAGTGGGGTCCAAGGTAGAATGGCGTTTTTGGTTTCGCAGTGAAAAAAAAATTCAAGTCTGCCCACTTTGAAAGCCTCCCGACGGCTCAAAAATTGGTATTTTACCACGAAAGTTATGCCAAAGACTTATCTTTAAGTTAGTTGTATGTATGCCAAATTTCAAGACCAAAAGATTCACCGAAAAAAAGTTATTCAAAATCTACCAACATTGGTAGCTGTGGAAATTTCTAAAATTCACCGCATCAGGAGTATCTCATGTCAACAAAAAATTCAAAAAAATTATTCAACCAATGTTAATATTCTGTTTGAAATCAATGCCAAAGGAATTTTTAATATTAACTTTCAAGTTTATAACAAAAATATTAGGGATAGCATTAGTAGATCTTATCATATGGATGGAATCTAAACTTTGAAATCTACAACTTCAATTTGTACATCTAAACCAAAATATTCCTCCAAATAGTACTTTATAATAGTTATCATGAAATCGTCAATTCTAAAAACACCTTGTCACCTTTAGGGGTTAAAGAGAAACATCTTTTTTAGTTCATAGGACACTCAATTAAATATAAAAAATTGAAGTCCTTTAGCTTTTGGATTCACTCACCATGTGTCATTTGTTTCTTTTATCAAACATCACTTAGAGTTAGAAATAACAATAGAAAGATAATATCATCAAAATTATTCTTTTTTATAATTTGCAATTTCTTCCTTCCAAAATCTACTTCTTCCCTCATAACCTATGCTCTACCTACCTTTCTTTTCAATATTTGATTACCTCGTTTCTATCTCCAAAACTCGCTATTCATACTTGAATAATCCTCATGATTTTTAACAAAATCTTGCCATTGGTATTGAAAAAAGGTGTAGGTTTCATAAGATTATAGTTCATCACATTGTGGACTTGTTGTTTTTAAATTCAACATTAGACAATAACTACATAGTTCCACAAAACAAATTCCAGTTGAGGACGACAGCATGTACGAGTCTTTGGCTCGAGAATTACACATGCTAGAAATTATATTCAAGTGAAATAATGGTTGCAATAAAAATAAGAATAAAAATAATATACGAATAGATTGAAAGTTTGTTGATATTATTCCAATGACAACGTTAGACGGAACTTGTTTTTCTCAATCCTTGTCAACCAGAGGGTCTTGTTATTGTTCCCTCTTGTTATTGTTCAATTTAGTTCATGTGCAGTCGAAGTTTGATAATGTCACTATTGTTAATGGAACACCTTCATATTGTCATCTAAAACTTTGAAACCGAATTTCCTAGTGTAAAACTCCCTCGTTATTATCCCTATCATCCTTGATAATGTCATTATATTTTTTCAAAACTTGTAGTGTGAGTGTGATATTATCAAGTAGTACGGATGAAAAAAAAGGCCGAAAGGATGATGTTGGCATCTCCATCAGCCTTTCCATCTGGGTCTTCGTTTGCTTAGAGCGTATACGGGGTTTGAGAGGTACTGAGGTATACAAAGAATTCTCATCTTTATTATTTTCTTCTGTACATTGCAATTTTTCTTTGATTTTCTACTTATTTTTTTGATAATATCACATTATGCACAAATCTTCTAAATGTGACATTATCAAAATTGTCACACCCTGTTTATATCTCACTTTTTGGCGAAACGAATGGTGTGACATTATCAAGGTTAAACTGTAAACCATTCTATTTTGTCTTTGTTAAGGTCAACGTTGTGTTCAGTAACCTAGCCTTTCACATCCGTAGATGGCCGTACAAAGATTTTCCTATTTTCTCCTCTACAGCCATTGCATTTTGTTTTTATATATATTGTTATTATTATGAAGTAACAGGTAACCTAGACTTGCACGTTCTTTTAGTTTCATGACCTTTCATATCCTTTCATGTTGTCATGGTCGGGTAGAGAAAAGTACAACTCTAATAAATAAAAACTCTTTAACATTAGTTAGGATTACAACTCGAAAACCAAACTTGGCCTCTCAAAAAAGATATTACCTTTTTCATAACACAAATAAGTTTTAAATATATGTGGGTATTAATAGTGTACCATGTGTGAAGTTTCAACCAATTGTTCATCAATGCAAAAACGCGACATTCACTCGCATGTGGGCTCATCAGTAGGTTATGTTATGATCAACCAAAGTTTTGACTGACTAATATAAAACATATATTGACATCTATCTATACATTAACTCCTAAACACTCAAACAACCATTTTATGGTCGTAGCCTTAATCTCACAGGCTGGCCGAACCCAAAAAAAATTTGTACAATAATTTTTACTTTTTTAAATATTGCATCACGTGTACTTTCCAACGCACTTTCAATCATGGCAATTCTAGTTAAACACTTAAACTACGCTCGGGAGAATTTTTCACAGTGGATCATTGCAACAAATTTTATAACAGTTATAAAATTTGCTATTTGGGAAAGTAATGATGTTCTCTCCATCATATATATATATATATATATATATATATATATATATATATATATATATATATATATATATATATATATATATATTTATTGTTTATTATTTTTATTTTATTTTATTTTATTTTTGAAGCTAGCATTACATAACCCAACTTTGACCAACCATACTAAATAAAATCAAGAATTTAAATTTATAAAAAAATTCAAAGGTTAATGCTTTTAAATTCATTAAATTTTTATCTAAAGTTGTTTTTGGAAGTTTGACCATACAAATATTTTTTAGAGACAATGCTCTATATTTTGTCTCCTAAACAAAACTTCATCAAACATATGGAAAGCACATATTATAACACATCTATGTTATGTCCAATACCCCTTGGGCTTTTAGGGGTTAAAGGTGCAATATGTGTGTTTTTATATTACGTTGAAGTTACATGGAATGTGAGCCTGATGGCAAGGTTCAAGAACCCCTTGACGAGAAAGGGTGCAACAAAGTTGTTTTCTTGTTTTTATACATATTCTGTGGAAGTTATGGATTTATTTCCAATTTTTTCATTTTGAATAAAATGAAAAAAAAAACTTTAAAAAATTAAAAATTAAATAAAAGCATCAAATGGGATCGCTAAATTTAATTAAATTAAATTAATTCATAGTAAATGTATTCGAAAAATAGATTTAAAAAGTAAAAGCATAGATACAAATAAGAGGAACATTGTGCCACTAGAGTTAGACTTTTAAATTTGGAAATAATTAAAGTAAAGTTAAGTACTTACTATATAAATAATCTTCCAATATGCTTAATATCAATCATAATATAAACCATAGTATATTGCAATCATTAACCGTCTAACTTTACTTTACAATTTAATCTCGTTGTTGTGAAATTCCACGATGGAATTTTTTATGTGTGAATGGTGCGATGCAGGTCCGTTTTATCATAAACGTTCTCTATCTACACATGTAGTCACGTGCATAGGGAAATTGAGGCCAAATACACAACAACTCCAAGTTCCCGTATCTCCATCGACAACAACAGAATTCATTGAACCAACAAATGAACCTCTACATCCTAGTCAAACCCCTCAACCCAATCTAGCTTCAGGACCGAGTGTAGCGCATGGGAGAAACGAACCTTTAGATATAAATTTCAGTGAGCCAATTGATGATGACTTAGAAATAGAGGAATTCGATTTTCTTGATCAAAGTGAACCTTCGTCACATGTATAAGATTCAACTTTTAGCCTCATCAATTGGATTAGAACATGCAAAAAGGGAGGGGGATTATCTAACAATGATATAGATAAGTTGTTCAAACAAGTGTTGTTCCACCCATCATTTAAGTTAGAAGAGGTTTCAGTGAGATCACCTTATGATGTTGAGAATTATGAAAAGACTTTATACAACGAAGCAGATGGATGGAAAAAAGAAGAAATTGAGGGAAGTATTTTAAATTACCGGGATCCAATTATAGCATTAGAATCTTTGTTCTCATCCCCCGTAGTTGCAGAAATCAATTACACCAGTGCAAGATGCAGAAAGAATATATTCAACTCCTGCAACAGGAAATTGGTGGCGCTTGATGCAAGTAAGTTCCAAAAATTACAAAGTTATAGAAAATGCCTTTTTTTAAATTCACACTTTCTATGTGTAGGTTTTTATTGTTTCAAATTAAGAACATACAATCATGTGGGGCCTAGAAACGTTTCAAAAAGCATAAATTTTAATTCTACATGATTGTGACTTCATATTTGAACAGGAACATGTAAATTCCGAACATGGCGAAGGGAGGGTTGTTGCACCCTTAATTTTGTATAGTGATAAAACGTCACTATCAAACACTGGTAAAGTAAGCGGCCATCCGATTTATTTTAGCATCGGGAATATTTCTTGCGAAGATAGATACCTCCCAGAAGGACATTGCTTGCTAGCAATTCTACCAGATTTTAATGTGATGGAATCTGATCCTGTGAAACGATTAAAGTTATTTCAAAGGTGCTTGTCGCGAATTTTAAAATCGCTTAAAGACGCCAGTTTCACGTAAGTCAATCTTCCCTACTATCATATTTTATTAAAAAAATATTTACAGCAGAATCACCTAGTTATCAAGGTAAATTAATAATTTGTTTGGAAAGGAAAAACATGGAAAATATGTATTTGAACCGATAAAACATTAATCATGTGCATATCACCGTTTGTGCATCACTTCACCACATTTAAAATGGTAGGAATGATTTTTTTGAAGACCTATAAAAACATTTATTTTCATACTTTACTTGACATGAATATTTTATTTATCAATCTTGAACAAATATTGTGTTTGAGTGTCTGATATTGGTTTTTGATAGTGGCATATCATTATTTGATCCATTCGGCAACGAACAAATAGTTCATCCTCGATTGTATGTTTATGTTTGCGATCATCCAGAAGGATGCAAGGTAATAAAATTTCTACAAATAGTATTGCAAAATAAACCAATTATTTATTTTATTTTATTTTATATCATATATAGTTTTATTATTATATTGCTAATATTTGTAAATATGTATGTCTGCTAGGTAACTTGTACATATGATACAAACAAATCTCGCCACCCTTGCAGTATGTGCATGTGTCCAAAATTTTCATTATCGGAGGTAGAAAGAGGAAAAAATAATTATCGCACAGAGGCTTCTATAAAAAGAACTTATCAACAAATGTCTACACAACCACGGACAATGCAAGCCGCTATAGCAAAATCATGTTCACTTCATCCAGTGGAGGTCAGTTTATTCATGCCATGGTAAACTTTTTTGTTAGAATCATATAGAGTTTCAATTTGTTCACATATATATATATATATATATATATATATATATATATATATATATATATATATATATATATATATATAAAATTCACGGTGAAACTAACGGATTTTTATTTTTGTTCAAAATGTTCTAGTTCAATTTTTAAAATTGAAATTAGAATAGTAGTATTTCATTTGATTTTTTTCAATTTGATTGTTCATCCAGAACTTCTTACGGTAATATTCTTCGCATTTGGATTTTTGTACATAGGGGGTTTTACCTTTATGTATTGTTTTGGGATTTCATCTATTTTTTTTGTAAATGAATGATCTAATATAATGTATCAAAAAGCTATTTAGTTATTTTCAAAACGATAATATTTAGAGTGAAGAAAAATAATTCATTCATTCTATACTTGATTTACTTTTAAATATTCAAATTTAGATTACAGTGTTCTGGATAATGTGAATTGGTCATGAAGTTAAAATTCTACATCTATAGAAACTGCATGGGCTTAGAGCAAACAAGTTCTGCGCTACATTGAAAAAATAAAATAAAAATTAGCAATAGAGAAATTGATAATTTCCAAATCTTTAGAGTACACTACATGAACAACAAAAATTACATGAAATTCACATTCCAAATTTACAATCATTATATTGTGTAATGTGCAGTTTTTTATATTACAGAACTACATTTTTTAAGTATTAGCAAAAAGAATGTTTTAGTTGGAAAAATGTCTAATTCGTGTTCACTGTTGAATAGTGTGCGCTATGGGATTTTGCTGGAGGAGATACGGAGTTTGGAAACCCTTATCTTGCAATTAATGTTGACATGTTACACCAAGCTGACTTGGGCATCTTCAAAACTCTTATGGACATACTGCAAAGCGTTTCTAAAGAACTGGAAAACCCACCTCTTCTTGAAATGGATAGAAGGCTTTTAGTAATCAAAGAGTCTGCACGTTTTTTTCAATTTCGGGTGCCTGGAACTGACAAAGGAGGATACTTTACTTCCAATGCTAATTTTGCAGCATTTGAACATCGTTGCGTAATGCAGGTTAGTTCAATTGATCCTCAATACCACTTTCTAAATTCAATACTCAATGAATTTGGTGTTTTTTATAATATATCTATAGTCTTATTCTAAAATAAGTGTGGATGCATAATATTCAAAGACGGATGATAATTGTAATGACTATTTTTATTGGCTAATGATTGAGCCTTTGTATGGATAGGTGGTTGTTTTTTGCATGTTGGGACTATTTCCCAACTACTTCATTGACGTTGTTGTAAATTTCTTACAATGGTATCAATTAGCTTGTCGTTCAAAAGAATTCTCCGAGGAATCTCTTACAACAATGGATGCCTGCATGAAAAGGTGATTATTGTACCAGTTAAATTTTGTTACTCTTAAAATTGAAATTAAAACAAATAGAAACATATGCTTGTACTAAAGTATTTGAAAAATCTCAAAGGTGGTTTGATGGATTCCAAAACATTAATGTAATACTTCAATCCTTACAATAATGGCAATACAATTGTACAATGTGAACTCATATCGCAACGTGCATTACTTAGAAATGTGTTTGTATTTATATTGATTCTTAAGTATTCATTGTTTGCTTCAGGGCGGTACAAATATTCCGAATTCACTTAGGAACGTGGCAAAAATCAAATTTCAATTTAGTCAAGATTCATGCCATGAAACATTATTCCTCTTCAATTCGTTGTTCTGGAGCTCCAGTTGAATACAGTTCAAACATGTATGAGAATTTGCACATAGCATTGGTGAAAACAGCATACATGGCTAGCAACAAGAAACAATTTTTGGATTATATTGTGAAATACAATAGAAGACTGGAAGCGCTACGAATGAGTGCAGTGGAAAATGATGGATACTCTCCTCCGATTGGGAAAAACACGGTATTAGAGATGGTGAGTCATTGAATGTCTTTTAAAAATCACCATTGAGTTCTTCACTTTTTGTCTCTATATTTAACCCTTTGACGCGCCAGCGTCCAGATTATGGGCGCTGGATGATTTCTGACGCGCCCTTTCACCACGCACAATGATGTTTTTCATCCATTCAATTTTATTTTAATTCTTGTGCTAGTCGACTACCATTTATGCCGTATTGATCTTCAAAATAAGATATTGAGAATTTTTGAAAAATAGCAAAAGTGGTTTATGTCAAGTTTCATTCTTAGTTCAAAAAGTGAGACCTAAAACATGATTTTCCATAATAAGTAGAATCAATTAGTGAAAACCATACAATCATGTTATATTGGAGATTTTTTTGTTCAACCGATTCACTAATATTGTTGTGTTGTTTTTTTTATGTTTTATGATAATCGCAGACTTGACAAACCGGGCAACATATTTTGGCTGGCTTCCAACTTAATTTGAAAACGGAGCTCTTAGATCTTGATGGTGCTAACGCAATACATTTAAATTTGGAAACCGCCCAATCAAAGAAGGAGCGCATAATGGCCAGACTGTTGCAACCAGATATTTTGACTTATTTGAAATCCTCTTTGGATAAATACATGAACCAAAATAATTTGACGGGAGGGCAGGTTAGTACAACACGCGTTAATTAATTTCTTATTATCAAATTTATTTGCAAAACCCATAAATTCAATTTAAAAAACCGAAAACTAAACTTGTTTTATTATGCTTGCAGGTATTGCAAACTTACAGGTCTGTGGCACTATGCCCTGGTGGGAGTTCAAGGTATGGAGACTCTCCAATGTTTACGCGTGCCACATCATCTTTTCATGGAAAAAAATGGTTTGGAAGTGTTTCTATAAAAATGGAAGGTGAAGGTGAGGAAGAGAAGACATCATATGGACAGCTGCGTCTGCTTTTCAAATCCAATATGAAATTAGGAAAACAAAATAGATATACAACAAAAGAATTGTGTCTAGTACGAATGTACGAAGAACAAGAGGTACATGCAACTTTAGGATGTCTTGAATTGAAATGGGTAGACGAAGGCCCTGAATCATACAAGGTGATAGAAATAGAATCGATTTTGAAGGCTGTTCATATTATTCCACATTTTCAAAAAGCTCGGCATTTTTTTCTAAATAACTTTAAATTTTAAGCTACAATTATGCTTAACAAATAAAGGCCAAGTCATTGTTAAATTCATACAGTATAATTGCACACATGATATTTTTTACTAACCATAGAAAATATTGCGTCCACAGTGGATGGAAGAATGATTTTATTAATTTGGTAACTTACTTGAATTCCACAATTTTCACTCAATGTTGACTAGGGAGTTGTAGAATGATGTCCTTTACGAGAAGAGAAAAATATTACAGAATGCGCAATCAGGTAGATCAATCCGGCGGGAAAAAAGAAAGCATCAAAGTAGGTGAATTTGGGACATGGTAGTCAGAGAAGTTGATGACTTCGAGGGCATTTTCACAGTAGGGCATCATAATTGGTTTAAGAAAAAAAAGTGTACGATCTGTATAACATTTATTATCATTATGTCATTATCAATATATAAAAAATACAGATTTTTTTAGACGTAGTAAAACATAATCTTGTGGGAGAGTATTTGGAATGTTTCTACACATTTTATATATTTTTGGATTGTTTTGGAATATTCCAAAAATATTTTTGACACCTTCACACATTTTTTGCAACGTAACAATTGATAACATTCACAGGTATTGGCTGAACTTGTCACCCACAAGTCACTTTATTCAAACAAAATTCTTTCGGAATCAATAATGGTCGTTGTATTTAGTTTTAGAACAACGATTTTTCTGTGAACACCTACATACAATACATCTTTGTTTGTCCTTGAAATTTCAAATGCTAATAATGCTTCGAGAATTTATGAGAATGTTTGTACTGAATGACGTGCTGATTTTGCTCATAAATTTCAAAAAGCACCCTATGATCCGACCTTATAATCATGTAATGTATACAACAGATTGTCCTAAGAATTGATGTACAATATGACTAATAAGTCATCTTTCAACTTCAACAGTGAAGTTTTCTACATTAACACCAATTGAGAGATGGAATCATTATGTTCTTAAAAGTATCACAAGAAGTGATACAAATTTAAAGATGAGCATGGTTTTATAGGGGTCAACTCCTAAATGACGGATCAACCATGTTCTAGTCGCATCCCAAATACCGATGACTGTCTATGGTCAGAAAATGACATTTTTTTAGCTTTGATTTCTTATTGAAATTAGGGGTATGGTACATATTCTATTGTTTTTTTTATGCATTTTGTTTGCAATATTGAACTTCACTACTGGATTTCTCAAAGACAAACACCTCAACAATGTCCTAGTGTTATGAAACTGTCTGTTATAGAAAAGTAATGATGTTTTTTTCTTCGAAAATTTATCTTTTTTATATTTTGGGATAGAATCTAGATTTATCCAATCATACCAAATTTGAAATTCTGAAAATGAAAATTGTAATTTTGGTGAATATTAAATGGTAACTGCTTCTAAATTAATAAAATGAGTGTCTCAAACATTTTCTGGAAGTTTGACAATACATATAATTGCTAAACATTGTGCTTCTCATTTTCTCTTTTGGACCAAACTTCATGAAAGTTGTAGAAATAAAATTTTATAACACATATAGGTTTTGCCCTTACCCTCTCTGTCATTTAGGGATAAAGGGCTGACATTGAAGAGGGTATAAAAAAATACCGTATCAATTGATTTTAAAATATTAGACCAATACCAAATACCAGTACTTTAATATTGTTGCAATATATGTGCATTACGTTTTTTTATAATACTGATTTGAGACAAATCATGTAAACCGTTACAATACTGTTTGTATAGAGTTACAATATAATATTCATGCCTATGAAAACGCATGGTATCTATAGTCAAAAAGTATTGATATTATACAAATGCAGTACATCAAAAAAACCTTGAAGTAAGTATAACGAAGGTAAAAACAAAGTACTGCACGTAGTACTGCAAATGTATTGAACTGTATAGTCACTGCAGCAGTACTGCAGCAGTACTACTGGAGTGGGGGGGCACTTTCCTGATGTTATTTGAATTTATTCAACCTTTACATTAAATTCTACATATATATAATAAAAGTAATTTTTTTCAACTTTTACATTAAATCCTACATAAAAATAATAAAAGTAATTTGATTCAACTTTTACATTGGATTGGGTATGGAAAATAAAACTTGATTCAACTTTTACATTAACCCCTGTTTATTTCAACTTTTATATTTATAATTCTATTTCACAATTTCTAGGCATTTTCTTTATTTATGGACATTCTTTAGAGTGAGTTGATGGGGCCGTCAATTCTACTCAAATAAATAAATAACTTAAGAAAACTTGTTTATTTATTTTTGGTAAAAATGTACTTTTCAAATCTAATTTGGGTTGAAGAGTTCATTTTAAGTTTGTTTGTTTGTTTGTTTTTCTTTATATTCTTCATTCAATCAACGGACCGACAATTGAGGCCCAAAAATTGCTTTTCTAAGCAATTTTTAGGGAAAATAAAATCTTTTTTTAGGCAATTTAGTCGACATTGTTTAGTTCAAACTTTTGACAAATATTCATTCTAGGCTAGTCAATAATTTAGAAATAGTGAAATATGAGTAACATCATTGCTTTGTCTAATACTTTCTTCCAATTTCATGTTATACAAAAAATTCAATGTCAAATGTCTTATTAAAAGCTTGACAAATATACTAAGCAACTTTTATAGAATATATTCAAATGTTCTAAAATATTTAAAAATATTTGTGTATACTTTATGTATATTATGAAAACATTCATATATGGAAGACATGGAGATTTACTAAACATCTTCAATATCGTGTTTGACACTTTGTGGATTGGTCAATCAAAATAAATTCTAAAAGACCATTGTTTGGAGGACAATTGAGAGTTTGGATAGGTACTACCTATGATGTCAAATTTTAGTAGTTTTTTAAAATTGTTTTGAAGATGCGAGAACGGATGAGTTTTGTGGAAATATAATTTTAATTACTTTTTCAATTGGTACAGTGGAGAAAAAGTTGTGTCGCCTCTAGCACAATTTGTACACATTGGGAACTTACATAAAACATAAAAATCCTCATTAAATTTCTAAAAGAAATATATTCCATGTATTTATATATAGCAAGCTCTAATTCATTCCATTTTAATAAATGATGTAAAATTTAACAAAAAACTTGTTTTTGAGAAATTAGAACTTCTTTCTAAAAACATAATGTATGGAATTTATTTTTGAACTCACTAAAGAAATTATAGGGCTTAGATTTTTTATGAAAACATTTTCATTGTTAGGATTAACTTGCTTTAATTCTACTTTAGAACTACAAATCATTTAGGTTTTCCATTCATTTTAGATCTACTTCTACATGATAATACATTAAAGAATGAAAATAAAATTGAGCTTTTGGATATTTTTCTCCTAGATTCTCAACCAAATTCTCTAACATAAACAATTAAACCTACAATTTTCATAATGCACAATTAAATTTAAGTTAAGGGATTCAAAGTCTATAGACCTAATTTGGCAAGGTGTAAAACCTTGGATACAAAAGAAAAATGTTTCCCTTTTTTTTTCATTCATTTTAAATACTAATATTTAGCAATCAACATGGTCAAAGTTGCTAAATTATTTTACCTCATGGTTTTGCACTATTTTTGTACAAGATCTCATAGTTAGATATGGAAAAAAATAATTGATTAATTTGGCTCAATGCAAGAGAGCAAATTGAGAGCTTGATGGAGGAATGAGTTTCATCCAAAGTTTGTTTAAAAAGTAAGTTTTGAGAAAGATTTGATCTTTACTTTCAAAAAATTGATTTAAATTCTTAACCTTTAGACGTGTTTACAAATTGTAAGCCTTCTTTTGACTACATCTGCATCCATCCAAATTTTCCTTGGTTCTTGTGCTAATTGACTACTAGTTGTGCAATATGGATTTTCTAAATAAGATATTGTGATTTTTTTATAAATGACGAAAATGGTTTATATCAAGTTTCAATCTTAGTTCAAAAAGTGAGAGACCTCAACAATGATTTTCCGAAATAAGTAGAATCAACAATAGAAATTGTACCATCCCATATTGTATATTATTCCAAGATTTAAAAGTTTTTTTAAAACATTTATTTTTAGTTTGGATTTCAAGATAACCATGCAAAAATAATTAAAAACTATGAACAAGAAATACAATGAATCCAACTGTAGAGATGCCATCTATACATTGAAATTTACAACTTTTCTTTATATATCAACTCCTTTTGTGATTCATCAAACATTTTATGACACATCTTTGAAATCGGTGGTGGATGTGGATGTTAACCCTTAAACGTACCACTCCTTTGTAGGAAAGTCAAACCACCCAATTTTCCAGAATTTAGCCTTCAAGATTTATCAAAATATATTTTGTAATATTTCTCATGCATGGGATTGAATGTTTCCTATCAGTCTTGAAATTTTCAGATTTTTTAATTTAATACGGCATTTTTAACAAATTTTTAAGTCAAATACTTCAAAAAATAAATTTTATTACAAAAAAGCTTTAATTTTGTTTTTGTTTTTTGGTGCAGGTACAAATTACAATGGAGAATCACATGATGTGTTTTCCATAGAAAATTTTTATTTCAAAAAAAAAAAAAAGCTGAACATCCTATCATTCCTATGTAGTGTAATTCAAACCTTGACCTACAAAGCATGCACAAGCAATAAAATACTCAATAATTGGAATTTTTAAGATTTGAAAAGTGGAGTACAAACTAGACTTAATAAACTTCATTTTCTTAGGTGGGTGTATTAGCAACAAAAGTCATCTTCAAGATCAAAATTGGGTTTGACCAACAAACATCCAGTAACTGGATGCGTGGACGTTTAGGGGTTAAAGGGTTAAACATTGGAATCTATAATTGTTGAACTTAAGTTTTAGTAGAAAAGTAACTCAAAGGGTGAAGGGATACAATTAATCGGAGCATACATCTCAATCTCTTTCTTTGGTTGGATGGCGAGTTACACTCTCAAATTATTACACTCTTGCATCAATATGTTGGATCAGCACATTTATCTGCATCGTCTAAAGCACCATGTATATTAGTAGTTATTATGTGGTATGATATATGATTTTCATACTGTTTTTTTGCTTCAAATAATTGGATATAGGTCTTGAGATAAAAATATTTCATAAAATTATACTATCGTTTATTATATTATTATTCATAAAATTATAGTAAATATCTCAATTTGAACATGGATATTACCGTAGTACCATAGCAGGTTCGTTCTAAAATAGTTCTAAAAATAAAAAACATAAAAATTAGAAAATTCTGAAGACAGAAAAACGAAAATAGAATAAATTAGTTTTTGAAATATTTTGTTATTTCTAAGCTATTTAAGGTCATTTTTACTGATTTTTTGCTAAAAAACGAAAATTGAGAAATTCAGTTTTCAAGAGGCGAACCTTATTTTTTCAAAAAAAATAAATACTTGTTTGCCAGGTGGCGAACCTGCTATGGTGTTACGGTACAAAAATCAATTGACAATGATAAACAAAACTAAGTATTGGAGCCACTTTTACATGACGGGCCAAGGTCAATTTGGAGCGTGAATCTTTGTATGTGATTGGTCTAATGTACAAAATCAATCCCAAGGCCTTTTTATGATGGAGTCAAGGATATTCTTTGAAATTCATGTTTTAATGGGTTGAAATTATATTCTAATGCATTAAAAACAAAACCTAACACGGCCCCAAGGAAGAGAATTGGGTTGACAGAAATGGTATCCCAATTTATTTCCCTTGGGCCGTGTTTAACTTTCCTCCCCTCTTAGTTTGAGCTACTATTTCTTGAGAACTGGCTTTTGCCTTGGCTTGTCATGTAAAGCAGCACAAACCTAACTACAGTTGACAATTCAAGCTATTTTGCATCCCAAACATAGAGACAAAGTTGGATCGAGTGCATCTAAAGTAGAGACACCTATTAATGACCATTTAACTCTTAAATGTCAAGAGGGTCTTTGGAAGGCAGCTCGAGGAGCATCTCCAAAAGTTTACAGCAGCTGAAAAGGATTAAAATAAAAAAATAAAAAAACAAAGAAAAACCATCAGCATGCCTTCGCATTCTTTGCCAGCGTTTTTGCTCTTTTTTTTAGTAATTTTTTTACTCACTCTACAATTGTTGCCCGATCATAGCTCCCTCCTTCCCTCAATTCCTTCATTTGATTGTGGATTGTTCTACAATTTTTTAATTTAGGCTTATTTACTAAATTTAGCTTCACTTTTTCATCATCTTTTCAAAGCACCAATCAAATTTAAAATTTGGTTTAAAAAATCCACTTTTTTCTCCATTATTCTCTCATAAATAAGCCCATGGGGCCTACTTTGACGTTTAAAGGTTAAGACATGCACTACACTAGCAAAGTAATAGCCTTGATTGCAACTCCATTGATTCAAGGGCAATTTTTTTTTTAAATGTAAGTAATATAAGGTGAAATTTATTCAGCTATTTGAAATTAATGGTTACTCATAGGGCGGCTTGAAATGTACTAAAACATAATTATTAACAAATATAGGGTCTCCTAAAAACCGTTACCTAAAGTAAATAGCCCCCATTGCAAAAGGGTATTGGCTCCCATTGCTCTATTATGCTATGTTTGAGGGTATAGTAGATTCAAAAATTGTATAATTTTTATTCATTGTGAAAAAATGGCACCCTATTTTTTTTATCTCTCATATATTTCTAATTTTTTGAGAGTGACTTCCTTGGGTACCACTTAGAAGTGGAGTTTCTACAGGGAAGGTTGCAAATGCTAGTTTGGGTGCGCAATTGCAAAAGAAAGAAAACCATTTCTAAGTCGTAAACATGTTCTTGCCCAATTGAGGTTTGCTCAAAGATATGAGAAGCGTTGATGATTGGAAACACGTTATATTCAACAATGAGACAAAGATTGATATGTTTGATTCAAATGGTAGGTCATGGTATTGGATTAGAGATGGAGAGCAAGTTGGATTGCAACATGTATGTCAAACTATGAAGTATGGTGTTGGAGTCAAGGTTCTTCAATGAAGTATTTTAAAGTTCAAGTCTTTAACTGCAAATACTAACGAGCATGCAAAATAATTGAAACAATTGCTACAATTCACTTTACATCAAATTTACTTTGTTTCCTATACATTGCAAACTAAAAATGTTTAACCCTTTGAGGACCGCGCATCCAAATAGTGGATGATCGTTGGTCAAAGCCAATTTTGAACTTAAAGATGACGTTTTTTTGCTATTGCTCTCAATTGAGGAAATGAAGTTTATCGAGTCTAGTTTTCACTTCACTTTTCGGATCTTATAAATTTCAAGTATTGAATATTTTATTTCTATTGCAAGCTAGGTATCTCAAGGTCTAAATTGCACTGCATAGGATGTTCACCTTTTGAATTTTAAAGTTAAAATTCAAAAATTCTACAAAAATATATCATGTGATTCTCCATTGTCATTTGCACATGTTCTAAAAAGTTTATATTTTTTTAAGATTTTTTGTAATTAATATGAATTTCTTGATGTGTGTGACCTAAAAATTTGTAAAAAATTCATTTTGTATTAAAAATATCAGAAAATTTTAGGATCAATTGGAAACATACAATTTCATGCATGAAAAATATCAAAAAATATATTTTATCAATTCTTGAAAGCTAAACTGTATATACTGCAAAGGAATGGGACATTAACCCTTAACTTCCTGAACCATTTTGAGCGCATTTTAGACCCTGATTTTTTTGGTTAGGGATACATGCTGCTCAAACTTATGTAGTTCAATTTTTTACAAAATCAACCATAAGATCTTGTAGATATGCAAGTCACCTTCATCTTTACAAAGTTTGGTGTCAATCCAAGTTATAGGTTGCTTGGATGGGACATAAAAGTGAAGGGTACTCCAAGAAATTCACTGTTCTCACTGCTGAAAATGAGCTTTGACCGACTCTCTTTGGCACATACTATTTTAGAAAGTTGGTGCATTCTTGTCATTCTGAAGATAATTAAGTTCGCTACGCATGACAACAAGTTTTGTATTTTTAGGATAAAAAATGAGTGAGAAAGAGGCCTTGACATGACATCCACTTTTTACTAGTTCACTTGTGACTTTGAGAGAAATCTTACAACTTCTTACAAATCTGATCTTCCATTGCAAAATCAGACACGGTAGGTTGAAAGTACACAAAAGAACACATACAGTAGGAAAAAGAATTTTGGAAAAAAGGTGAAATCCAAGTGCAAGATTTGCATTTCAGTAGCTACACCCACCCACAAGCCGCCATGTCCAACTGGAATACGTGGCAGCTCGTCATTCGCCCGTCACTCTCTTTAGTTGATTTTTTTTCCTCAGTTTTGTGACCACCCAGCACTTGTGGATTTTTGTAAAATTGACAATGTGCATTTCTCCAAATCAGACTACACCATTGGATAGCTAACTTGTTTCTACACAAAATTGGCCCAAATTTTGAATTATTCGGGCACTCCTTCCTTAAGATATTTTCAGTTTTAAAAATAGAGCGACCCATTTTGGGTCGCCCAGGAAGTTAAGGGTTAAAGGATTAAAGGCGTTAACCCTTGAACACTCCTTCGTCCAATATCTGGACGATGGACAGATTCAAGTTATTCAATTCTCATCCGAATTGGACAGTTTTCATCCAAATAAATTTCTTTTGGTTCTTGTGCAAGTTTACTATCTATTGTACGGTTTGGATGTTTAAAATGGGTTATTATGATTTTTAGAAAAATCACACAATTGGTTTATGTCAAGTTTCATTCTTAGTTCAAAAAGTGAGACCTAAAACATGATTTTCCAAAATAAGTAGAATCAAATAATGGAAACCATACCATCTCATAGAGTATGTTGTTCCAATTTCATTAAAAAAATTTAAATTTTTTTGGTGTTAATGTGGGATTTTTAATTGAATTTCAAGAGAAAAATTTGCAAAAATAATTAAAAATACTTAATAGAAAACATAATAAATCCAACTGTACAGATGTGATCTTTACGTTGACATTTACAACTTTGTTGTGTACATCAACTTCATTTTTGGTATTCATCTAACATTTTATAACGTTTCTTTGAAAACAACGTTGAATTGGGACCTTAACCCTTGAACGCTCCTACGTCCAATATCTGGACGATGGACAGATTCAAGTTATTCAATTCTCATCCAAATTGAACGGTTTTCATCCAAATAATTTTCTCTTGGTTCTTGTGCAAGTTTACTATCTATTATGCAGTTTGGATATTTAAAATGGGTTATTATGATTTTTAGAAAAATCACACAATTGGTTTATGTCAAGTTTCATTCTTAGTTCAAAAAGTGAGACCTAAAACATGATTTTCCAAAATAAGTAGAATCAAATAATGGAAACCATACCATCTCATAGAGCATGTTATTCCAATTTCATTACAATATTTTAAATTTTTTGGTGTTAATGTGGGAATTTTAATCAAATTTCAAGAGAAAACCTTGCAAAAATAATTAAAAATACTTAATAAAAAACATGATAAATCCAACCGTACAGATGTGATCTTCACGTTGACATTTACAACTTTGCTTTGTACATCAACTCAATTTTTGGTATTCATCTAACATATTATAACGTTTCTTTGAAAACAGCGTTGAATTGGGACCTTAAAGGGTTAAAGGTTAACATAAATTCACTCCTTGATTATTTTGACATTTATAAATGTTGATAAAGGAACCAAATCAACTACATCCACAGTTTAAGTGAATAAAAAAGGAAAAAAGAACAGCTTTAAATGTTAGTTGTGATTGTATCTACAACTTTTAAAAATTGAAGTAATGAATGTTGAATACATGCATGGTCCATGTGAATTATTGATTTAAAGTTGGTGAACAACTTGCTATGAATTTATATACACTTACAACCGAAACCGAGTATTGATTTGAAACTTTTCCATTCAAACAACCATATCATGAGCATCAATGGGCAAAGTCCAAAAGTGAATTTGGAAAAGTTGTAGTGTGCGACATATAACACATTACTACCGAAGTTTGAAGAGAAACTCAATTGTGATTTGAAAGAAAATGAATTTCAAAGTTAGCCATGTCTAAAACTCGGTTTTGTGCGCTACAAGTTGGAAGTACTTTAAATTTTGTGAATTTTTTCTTATAGCTTCAATAAAACTTTTTGTGCCTTGGCATGTTGGTATACATCGTTTTAGAGTGTTGTACGCAAAAATTGAAGGAAGTTGACATTTATAGAATTTAAAATATCGACAATTTGACAAACATGCAAATGATGTTGGTTTTCACGATATTTGAATTTTTTTTTGGATTTGAGAGTTTGGGACTGCATTGGCCATTGTATAGAGAGCATAGGTTGCAATATGACCATTGTTACATCTTAATGCCTTTACATTTGAAATAGTTGTTGAATAGGCCAATGCGTTCAATTTATATATTGGAGCTATACGATGTAGTTTTTTGGTTTATGATTTTTGTACAAAAACTAGAGTTTATGACGCACATAATCAATCCTACAAATCAAATTTAAAAAACATATTATTTTCCATATCATCAAAAAATTCAAAACTGCCAGAAATTACACTGACTTTCATAAAATTGACAATATTTTGATGATACTGAACACAAAAAAAACAAGTTTTTCAATTGGTTAATTGAGTATGTGCATCATGAACCCTAGACTTTGTACAAAAAAGTCAAACCAAAAAACTGCATCATACAACTCTAATATATAAATTGAACACTTTGGCTATTCAACAACTATTTCAAATGTAAAGGCATTAAGATGTAACAATGGTCATATTGCAACCTATGCTCTCTATACAATGGCCAATGCAGTCCCAAACTCTCAAATCCAAAAACAAATTCAAATATCGTGAAAACCAACATCATTTGCATGTTTGTCAAATTGTCGATATTTTAAATTCTATAAATGTCAACTTCCTTCAATTTTTGCGTACAACACTCTAAAACGATGTATACCAACATGCCAAGGCACAAAAAGTTTTATTGAAGCTATAAGAAAAAATTCACAAAATTTAAAGTACTTCCAACTTGTAGCGCACAAAACCGAGTTTTAGACATGGCTAACTTTGAAATTCATTTTCTTTCAAATCACAATTGAGTTTCTCTTCAAACTTCGGTAGTAATGTGTTATATGTCGCACAATACAACTTTTCCAAATTCACTTTTGGACTTTGCCCATTGATGCTCATGATATGGTTGTTTGAATGGAAAAGTTTCAGATCAATACTCAGTTTTGCTCGTCACTGTAAGTTATATACTCAAAATTTTGTTACCCTAACACACTAAAAATATTTACCCCTTGGCCATAAAGTTTATCTAAGGTGGCCTGTAATCGTAATTAAGTGCATTGGTAAAACGTTTCTTCACCCCGCAAGACACTCATCAAAAAAGATGGGCCAAACTATTTTGGTGCCATTTTGACACCAAAGACCGCATACATGTCATTTTAGTGTCATTTTATTCATATTAGGTTGGTATGGGGGTTGGCACCAAATCATCTTAATTGCATTTCAATGCACTATCATGGTTAGTTCCTGATGCTGTCATACGAGGGTCAGGATTCAGACAGCCTGGTGTCAGAAATTGAATTTCCACGTCAGATTTTGAGAGGACCATGTCACCCTCAACCCATCACAAGATGAAATGTGGCACTTAAAACTGACCACAACGTAAAGCATGAGTAAGAAACTACGGAATGCGTTTGTGGTTTTCAAGCTAAAAACTCATCATTTACACAAATCCTCATTTCAAAGAGAACACGTTTCAGCGAGCACCATCCTCACATTCAAGACTAGGCTTCAATAATAGTACAGATTCTAGAAGAGGGCAGCAAAATCTGGAACTTATCAACTGGACTTGGAGGAGTCTTGTTCGGGTGTTTTCGGTGTGGCAATGGGAGTTGACGTTATGGTCTCCTCCTTTGGCGACTCATCAATTGCAGAGCTGCTCTGATTCTCAGCTTCAGGCTCCCTGGACTTGGAAATCTCTGATTCAAACTCCTTTGCTGCCTGCATCAACAGTAAACCAGGATACAATCCAATGTGAGTAACCAAAGGACAAGAGAATGGAGAAAATGTGACTTACTACATCCTGTAAACTCGCATGCCATTTGTTACGGTTACTAAACTAAACGAGAAAGGTGAGCATTGTAACCCCTAATAGGACCAAGGATTCATGGTTTTAAAATGACAAGTTTAATCGAACATATTCTGAAAAGTAAAATTCAGATGGGTACAAATTCTATATCATCAGAATCAATGAAGAATATTGTATGTGTTGGTAATAAAAAATAAAAAAATTGAACGAAAGGAACTCCGCATATGATCTACTAAAAAAAATGCTAAAAAAAACATGAGGTCCAATTCACGCTTCCTGATCCTTTTGGGGTTAACATCACAGTAGCAGATACCTCTGCAAGATGAACACAAACAATGCAATCCGTTCTAATAATAGTATAATCTATGGAAGAGTTTAAAACCATAGAGGCAAAAGCAATTCAAGTAACAATGAAGACCAGGAGAAATATTCATAAGAGCATAGCCAACACGCCAAACTCACGTCCAAGATGGATAGTGAGAAGATCTCACTTCCCAAGTAACAAGCACCAAATATGGCCGAAATAAATGTCATGGGCGAATACATATCACCACTTGGGCACCAAATTCTAGCCATCAATTTTAGGAGAAGCATTTTCCTAACTTATAGTTTCATAAAGTGATAGCATGGTCTTGTAAGAGAACAGGACAAACTATTTGATGTGCTAGAATCAAGCTCCCTCCATAGCGCAAATGTTTGGTGAGCTAGAATCAAGCTCCACACCCTAAACATACCTTTATCATCCAAAAGTAGCATACCGTATGTGAGGGTCAAATTCGAACAATATTGTGTCGAATCTAATTTCCACATCATATTTTGGAAGGTCCACGTCACCATAAACTAATCACAAGATGACATGTGGCACTTTTGGACAAAAAGTAATTAATTAATGTCAAAACTGACCACGACGTAGGGTATTGAGTGTTGAAAGGGGTGTTGCTGGCCATGCTCTTAGGTACCTACCCCTACTCTTACCTAAAAGGGTCTCTTACAGATTCTTGCTTAAATGTACATGAGAGCTTAGTGTCAATACATAGTTTATTCATACAAAGTCCAAAAAATACATGCTCAGATGCATTGGAATAGTCTTTCAATTGCCAAGGAGAATGAGTAGAAATAAAGGCAGTGAGTTTTTTGTTTGGATGTTTTTTAGGTGTACAAACCTCAGTGATGAGAGAGTTGGAAAGCGTACCGTTTGGAAGCTCTTGACAGTTTTTCCAAGACTCTTGCCAATGGCGGGGAGCTGCTTAGGCCCAAACACAAGGGCAGCCACTCCAGCAATCACTGCAAGCTCAGGCACACCCAGTCCGAAAAGCCCTCGCACCGCCAATCCACCCTTGCGGCGCCTCTCCACTCGCCCCTGTGGAGCCACCACCGACCGCAGTGAAAGCCTCCCTTCGCAAAACGCAATGCTGGAGGCCGATGAATGAACCTCTACACAAACACATCACCAAGCCAAACACGTTTAGCCTCCTTTATACTAACCCCTGTTACTTCCAATGCACTTGGAAAAATGTCCACATCCACTAATCTTTAACCCCTAAAGGACCAAGGATTCATGGTTTTAACATGAAAAATCCAACTACTCACATTGTGAAAAATAGAATTCAGATGGAAAAAAATTTATATCACTAGAATCAATGAAGAACATTGTATGTGTTGGTCAAGAAACATAAATAAATTGAACAAGAGGAAAGTCTACAAAAGACCTACTCATGAGATCCAATCCGGGCTTCTTGATCATTAGTATTTAAGGGGTTAAATCAAAATGGAGTCCTCTACCACCTCTTTAATACTCCCTCCGTCCCAAAGTTATTGTCCAACTTGTTTGCTTGGTATTTCTTTGAGCCAATTTCGTTGATCATATTGTAAGAAACATGATTAAAAAAGGTTCCAAATTATGTCGCTAGAATGATTGAAGAACATTGCATGTGTTCATTGCAACCTAAATAACATTAGCCACAAGGAAGTATTTTTTTGACCTACTTAAAAAAGCACTTTCAAACATGACAATAACTTTGGGGCGAGGGAGTATATACTAAGTAACCCCTGTTACTTCCAATGCACTTGGAAAAATGTCCACATCCACTAATCTTTAACCCCTAAAGCACCAAGGATTCATGGTTTTAACCCCTAAACGTCCCATGGGGATAGTATATATGTTGTCGTATAATTGGGATTTGCTACCGACAAGAAACTCTAAATTAAGATCTCAGCAGCTCACCAGAACCGCATCAATCTAAATTTCAACTTCTTTTTCGAACTCAAACTCATTGAAAGTGTAGATTCATTCCAAATACAACGTATTCTACTGGTCGCAAAGGCATGTTCAGACGTTTATGGGTTAACATGAGAAATTCAACCACTCACATTGTAAAAAATAGAATTCACATGGAACAAATTTTATATCACCAATTTTATATCACCAGAATCACTGAAGAACATTGTCTGTGTTGATCAAGAAACAAAAATAAATTGAACAAGAGGAAAGTCTACGAAAGACCTACTCAAAAATACTAAAATAAAGCATGAGATCCAATTCAAGCTTCTTGATCCTAAACCTTTACGGGTTAAATCAAAATGGAATCCTCTACCACCCCTTCAATAATGATCCAGTATTTGAATGACTGCATAAGAAATCATAATCTCAAGAGAGTTTGCCTCTTGTAAGTAGTACCGAAATCTGATCTCTCAATGAAATCACACCCCTACATATTGCTGAAAATGCATTAACCCCTAAAGGACCAAGAATTCATGGTTTCAAAATGACAAATTTAAATGATCATATTGTGAAATATATAATTCGGCTTGGACCAAATTTTATATTAACCCCCTAAAGGACCAAGGATTCATGGTTTTAAAATGACAAATTTAAATGATCATATTGTGAAATATATAATCCGGCTTGGACCAAATATTATATCTCCAGAAGAACATTGCATGTTTTGGTCAATAAAAACAAACAAATTAGATCAAAATGAAATCTACATAAAACCTAATAAAAACTGCTAAAAAAAGATGAAGCCCCCTGGAGGCCTTATGGTCCTTTAGGGGTTAAAGAGTATTCTCTTCGTCATCGCCAAAACCCGACCTAATCTCATAACAAAGTTTCATGAATCAGGAAGCGCTAAAAACTCCAACAAACAAAGTGAGATCCCAGGAGGCGTTAAATTTCTTAAGCAAAGTGCAGGATGAGAATTCTACGAAGAGTTGGAAATTACCGAGACGATTAAAACAAATAGTGCAGGGAATGCGGGGCGGAAAGGAGATAATATACCTGATGAAACGAAGGCGGAAGGGAGGGCTACTCGCTTGGTAGCAACAGCCAAAGAGGCGGTGCACACGGCCATGGTTGTTGCCATGGTGGTTGAAAGAATTTTGTGAGAGGGACGGGTGATCGGTGTTGTTAGTGATGGTGGAATTTGGAAACCCTAATCGCCATAGCCAGTGGAAAATGGTGCAACGAAGAAGAGCTGGATAAGCCCTTTCCACCTCCGCCTGGCCACGCGTCGACGGGATTGTTTGTTATCGTTACGGTATTCGCTTTGGGCTCTTACTACACTAATTCAATTACTGTGGGTAACTACACTCATGGTCGTACATAACATTCTTAACCCTTAAACGACACAGCAAGCCCCACGGGCTTTATTTTCAAGGAATCTTGCTTCTAGCAGGAACATTGCTTAACCCCTTTGAACCATACATAGATCATTGGATGCACAACAAGGTGAGGCATCTGATGTGCTCAATTGCTACAACAAATTCTTTCGTGCTTGTTTGCAATGTCTAGATTAAAGGTTTGGAGGATCATTTGATTCTTGCCCAAGTACTCAATTTATTCCTCATGTGCTTGTTCCTTTGTTGTGATTGGTCATGCACCCATGCCCGACCTAAATATATAACCCTTATTCTTTGAGAGATGCTCGGGCTGCCCACCCAGGACGTGAAATGTCGTTTAAGGGTTAACCCCTATGACCATGGAATCATGTTTTATCTGTCACACTCAATTTTGCTACTAAAAATAATACAAGAATTCAAATATATATTTTTAGTATATGAAGTCATATCTCTACTACAAATCATGAATTTTCATAAATTTTGGTGTAATTTTGAAATTACTATAGTTTTATGAAGTGATTGTAAAGGAAATCTATATCAATTACAAAATGTACTAGAAAATTTCGATTTTCTACCTAAGGTGTAAATTAGAATGAAGAAAATTTTAGTTGATGAAAATCATCCGTGTATCTAAATTTAGAAATTCTGCCACTCCTTGGTGATACCTACCGAACTTGTAACTACAATAAGACACTCAATTTTCAAAAAAAATTCAAAAATTCAAAGTCGAGTAAAAACTAAACTTGGCAAGCTTCATTTTGTTAGTTAAGCTCAAATTCAATGGAACTCGTTTTCATGGCCTAAATTTAGTTTGAGTAGAACAAGCAAAAAAATTCAAAATACACTACACGGTGAACCATTTTTACGACTCTTTTTGTAGTTGGGATCCCATGTAAAATCTAAAATAGGTTGAATGATTTGAATTTAACTTGAAAGGGTGGCATGACCAAGCAAAGCCCTTCATATAAAGGATTGGATGGAAATCATCCACGCAATAGTTGAAATTGAAATTAAACAGTCAACTCCATTCATAAGCCATTTTTTGGTCTCGGCAGCGTTTTGAGGTTAACCTTTAATTGCCTGAGCGTCTCGGGGGGTTCATTGGCGAAAATTTTAGAAACAACGTGCGATAAAAAATAGGGTCCAATATATTCATTATAGATAAATTTTGTAAAAAATGTACATGTAAAATAGGGGATTTTTAAAAAGTGAAACATGTTTACATGTAAAATACCATCACATATAATATTCTCAGGCTTTTTACATGTAAAATACCATCACCTTATAATATTTTTTGCAAGGTAAATAACCCCCCAAATAAATAGGTCATTATCGCATGTGTATGAAAAATATACAAGGGAGTGCTCCCCCCGAGCTGAGCGTTCATTTTTTGAACAATGTACAGATTTCATCCATTTTTTCTCATCCGTCATGCACTTTTTGTAGTGTGGATTTTTTTACTATTGATTTTGTGGGAAACTAGCTTCATGCATTTGTGAACCGATTAAAAAAGGGGAGGATTTGTGAAATTTTTATGCCTCATTTCATGTTGTAGTCATTCTCCAAAAATTTCAAAGACCTTAGTTCAAAAACAAATTTAAAGTGCTCTTGAAAAAGGCATCTCATAAAATTAGGCAACCAAAAAATCTTCAAAGATCACTACACTTAGATTATTACATTTCAATCCATTACAACAAATTTCATCCTTAGATTGTTAGTATCTTATTTGTAATCGAATTACAAAAGAGTTTTGAGTTTTGAATTTTGAATTTTATACAAAAATATTGGTGATAGCAATCATAGATCCAACCATATAGATAGAATCTAAAATTCATGATGTACAAATTTTATTTATATATTCAAATTCAGAATATCCTTCTTAGTTACATTTTGTAATGTATCTTTGCAAAACTGCCAAATTTGGAGAAGGCTCTACGCATTTAGGAGTTCAGCAATTCCACTGTTCATCCTTGGGTATCAGCATTGTATGCCAAAATCATTGTAGGAATTGTAATCTTATAGAAAATCAAAGACATCTTTCGCTAAAAATGGTTTGGCAGTTTAACAAACTTATGTATTATAATAATTTTTGCATGTTCCATATCATCAATTCCCTGTTTAGATGCTGATTCTTTGCACAAAGAAAAGGATGTACTACAACATTAGCTAACGAATGTTACATACCAAGTATTTTGTTAGTTTTTCATTTTCATGTCTAGGTGTTTTTTTTGGAAATTTTAATTCTATATTTGGGTCCAAATAAACCTACCATGTCCAAAAAATAGGGACCATTTTTTTCCTTTTTTTCTTCCTCTGGTACGAGCATGGATGTAGATTTGCCTCAGTGCTCTTTTATATCACCCCTTTGGTAACCAACACAACATAATGTACATGACTTCAACTCTTTTATATCACCCCTTTGGTCACCAATGTATAGTTGTCCCTTTCTATTATGGCATGTTTGGAAAAGTCGTAATTTCAAATAGATTAGTCACGTAATTGACTTTTCACATGTATATTCCTTGAAACAATAATATCGACATATTATAGAGTGTCATTGTATAGAAGGTAGATTGTATATGAGTTCAATTATTTTATGTCACCCTTATGATACCCTAGTTGATCGTCAGGATCGGCAAAAAATAATTATTAAAAATGAAGCCCAAATCCTTATGAATTTATTTTTTTCCAAAATAAATTATTTTGTATGGTGAAAAATATCTTAGAAAATATCCACAAGACTTGGCATTAGTTGACAAGCAAGCTTTCAAAACAATTATGAAATGACCTTTGATATATGAGTTTAGAAGTTTTGGCATGTGGAAAGTGCCCAATCGCATGTCTACACAGTAACAAGTATTCTTTGCAATATTGGAATGTGATATTCAAGAGTGTGATACTAACAAGTTTAGATTGTAATTGCAAGGAAGTTGGAACTACATTTTCCTCAATTACTATGGGCCAAGGTAACTCTAATATGATTTTTTACCTTTTGCTATAAATTTGAATTAGAGTGTAATTTTTGTTTACAACTTAGATATGATTTTTTGGTTGCACACCACACCCACACTAACTTCTCTCAAAACACGCCTCACTATGATGTCAGACAAATATTCTTCCTCTTCTAAAGATGATTTGCCGTCTCATATCCCGAATGACCTTTTGTAACAAATATGAAACACCGCTACTTCTCTCAATTTCCTAAGTGTCACTTGGACAACCTCCTCTTTGCCTCTCAATATCACAAGCGTTCTCTCCTTTCTAAGATGTGCTAATCGAGATTGACTCATGCCAAGTGAATCTGCAACCTTCCATGTAGAACCTCCATTTCTAAGTTGCACCAACGCTTGGTGTCATTGTATGGAGGGTAGACTATATGAGTTCAATCCTTTCATATCACCGATGTGGTACCGTAGTTGATCAACATGATCGGCAAAAAAGAAAAGAAAAAGAGAAGCTAAAATCCTTATAAATTTCTTTTTTGTATGGTTAAAAGATAATCTTAGAGAATATCTCAAGGACTTGGCATTTGTTGAAAAGAATTTTTTTTTTTAAATAATTATTTAGAATGACATGCAGTAGGTTCGTAAATGACCTTTGGTACATGAGTTCAAAGTTCGCATGTGGAAAGTGTCCAATCACATGTCTACAACACAATAACAAGTATTCTTGGAGCGCTAATAATTGCAAACACGTTACCTTCCATGATAAGACAAAGATGAATATTTTTAATTCAGATGCTAGATCATAGTATTGAATTGGAGATGGAGAGCGCATTGGACTGCAACATGCATGTCTATAAATTTTGGGTATGAAGGGGTTCAATAGTAAAATATAATCTTAGAGACAAAATAAAAACATCACAATGAATGTTTTGCACATAAAAAGATAATAGAATTTGTATGTTATCTTCTTTATCCATAAGACATTGTCCTTCTGAAGTTTTAAAACCATTTTAGTATGGCTAGTAACTTTTACATGGCGTCCGTTACGTACGTAAGTGTACTTAAAGAAATAAAATCTAGCCTCAAAATAAGTTATATTTCAACACAAGATAGTAGAATACTAGTGACTCTTGTAAATAATAGCAATGATGCATATTTTTCCAAAACTTTACAAAATAAATGCAACAACTATTCAAATATTAGAGTTAATCGAAAAGAAGCCCATCTACCCTCCCTTTTTGCTCTACTTCTAACCTCTCTTTTGAGCTATACTTGGGTTGAATAGTGTGGTGTCATAGCTTGTCCCCTTGTGGGACATGGGCTTGGAGGTTTGGTAGAAGGTGTGGGAGTCATTGCGAGGTGTGGAGAATAATGATAGTGGCTTGTTTTAGATTGTTTCCCAACTCACCATGAACTAGTTTTTGGTCTATTTATATTTCAAATTGAGTTCAAAAGGAGTTTGCTAAAACTTTCCTCTTTGAGCTTACTTTTTGGTTAACTCTATTATCCTATAAGTTATTTACAAAAATTAATGATTAGATTATTACAAAGCCTACACATTAGTACAATAATTCCTCTCCAAGCCTAAAAACTTGACACCTCATCAATAACCAAAGAAAACTAGTATTCAACTCTTGGAACAAGAAATTGGTCGGTGATTGAGAGGATATTCCCAGGCTCTCTTTCCCACATTTGTAGAAGTCATTAAAGTTTGACCCAGGCCGAATTTTGGCTGGGGTTGTATTTGTGCCCTCTCGCAATGAAAATCTTCATTTGTGTCGAAAAAAATTAAAAAATGAGAGCATGCACTCGTCTTAGATACTTTTACCATTCCGTACCTTCCCAAACTTTGTCTTGTGTGCCTAACAATATTCACATTTTTGGAGATGTTATCAATATGAACCAAAGAATAAGCTTTGAAGTACAAAACTGCATGCAAACTAATTATGTTTACCTCTACCTAGGTAGGGCCAGATCCAGCATGCTGAACATCAAATTTTAGATTGCACACTTTCCAAGATTTGAGTCTCTCCATTTATTCTTGGCTGTGCTATCCTAGCAAAATTCAGACACGCAAGTGCCAAATGAGCAGAAACCTAAAAATCTGAGATAAAAACAAAACCCGACACTGGACATGAAAGGAGAAATTTAATCCAAAAGTGATTGATGGAAACAACATTTTTCTGTACAAATAACACCTCCTTATCTCCCCCCTGACCCAATCGCAGGTCAACTGTTCGTACCGACAACTCCAACTACTCACCAAACGCAAAGTAGACCTAGGCTACACGGACGTTCGTTTTTCCGTTCAGATTTTTCTACACGACGAGCTCACAAAAATGAATCCTCCAAGGCCTGGGTCCCAGGCCCACCTCACCGGCCAGGAATCAGTCTCTGGAACTCAAGAATAGACCCACCTCCACTTTCTAGACAACGGGAGAAATCACAGGTCCTTGCATGCATATCAAAGTGTACCTCTTCGCCATAAGAAGTACCACCGTCCCCCAGTAAGCAAGCTGCTGCTGCTGCACAACTACAACTGCTGCTACACCTGCCTTGCCTGTAAGTAGTCACAACTGTACATCATCTTGGGGTTTGATCTGATCCTTGGTTGCCAGACGCAGGACCAGACGGTACTCCACTCACTGTTCCGTTGTCTGCTGGAGGGCCAGTCCCCCACTTCCCCTCAGACTCTAGTGGCTCTATTACTTGTACACCTCCATCACTCAAGCCCAAAGCAAACTGGTTGGGCTCTGCGGGATGTGCAGCAATCACTAAGGGATACACTGCAGATCTGCATCACAAACAATACAAACCAAGTACTCATCAGTGATCTCAGAACCACTTTATGACATTTAGAACATTATGCGATCTCCCACATAAATGGTATCTACTTTTGCTACCCAGTGCATACAATACTCACGATACCTCTATAATATCCGGCAATACCCGTGATACCATGATGATATCCACGGATATCACCTCATGAAGTTGCTACATATTTATATCATGATGAGCATTCTCGCTACATTTATAAAAAAAAAATCATTTTCTTTCTTTGTATGTTTAGCAACCCCATTTTTTTGTAGAAATCCAGCTAATTTTGGCCAGTTTTGAGATCACTGGTACTCATACCGGTATTCAGCCACTCCTTGTAAACAGGAAGAACTGAGAAACTGTCAAATACATAGTCCTCTGAGATGTCATACATGATATAGAAATTCACAAAGAGCTAAAATATACATGTGCATCTGAATGAGTTCAAGACCATATTTCATATCAGTGCAGGTTACATACCCGCTAACTCCCTGAGGTATGTGTACAGATGGTGCAAGTCGGCACCGTGGCCGTAAGCTTTCAGCATCAAAAACACCAACAGAGCCATCAACAAAGCCGGTATAAACAAGCGCGCTGTCACATGAGTAGGTGGCGTTTGAAATTGCCGCTGTAAAGGGAGGTTGGGGAACCCACTGCATGAAACCAAACGAAAGCTTGTGAGACAGTGCTCTATTCACAAATATGCTTTTTTCACGTTTTCATTTGCTGTGACTTCCATTTTGTAAAGAATATCATGCACATGAAAAGATATAATGTAATCAAAACTCAATGATACTTAGCAAAGTGGTAGACCTGGCGAATACGATCCAGCTTCGAAGCATCGTAAACTGCCAATTGCGACTCGTGGACCACAAGAAGGCGAACTTGGTCATTGTGAAACTGAACGCGAGTGTCTCCCATGGTTGGTGATCTCCCACCAGGTTGAACTTGCACAAATTTAGTCTTCCGTTTCTCCCAACCGTCAGTTCCCCACATACACAACTGCAGATAGTAGAATGTGTCAGAAGAAATCCTTTGCAGCCCATAGGATACTGCGAACTCCAAATCAAAGCTGCATTCTACTGATGAATAAGTACCTGAGCATCCGCCCCTGATGATACAAGCACGTTGAGGGAGTTGGAAAATGCCAAGCCCGTGATTCTCTTCTGGTGACCCTTCAGCTTGCTCTTGACCTGTACAAAACATTATATTAGAAACGTTACCCACAATCTTAACTGGAAAACAAGAAGAGACAGAAGAGAGGTGCAACGGATCAGAAAGAGAGTTTGCATGGAAAAATACCTCATCCACTCGAACATTATAGATCTGAATGGAAGAATCTTCCATTCCAATGGCAATAATATTGTTGTCTTGCGGATGAAATGCAAGGAATGTAGCTGCTGGTGGTGGTGGCATAAATGTTGTCATGACCTGAGTGAACATCATTCACATAAATGTCAAACCGAAAATCCAAGGATTCATAGCAGAAATATTAATTCCGCATGTTGTTAGAAAGATACGATAATCAAACAGAAAAGATACCAGTTACAAAAGATAAAAGTTCTCAGAATAAGGCGTACATAAGAGCAGAAACAGGAAATGGCCTCCTCATAAAACAGTCTATTAAATCTGGTGAGCTTTACCTTAAATGTCATCATGTTGAACAGAGAAACTTTTCCTCCTGAGGCAGACATCACATAAGAGTCATTCTTGGAGAGCGCTATGCAGGGCACAGCTTCTTCAGGGTTGTTTTCGCTCATGTCATTGGTCATCAAAATACCACTAGCAGGCTGCCACAATTGAGGTGCAACACCTGCAGTAGCCTGCCAAAATGATTGAGGATGAATGTGTGCATTAGCATTGAAGGTTATTAGACTTGTCAAAAATAATCCAGGGGATAGAGAGATCAAGCACTAGAACCAAGCATTGCCATTTGAAACTACAATAACAAAAACGAATCAATGATAAGGTTTGTTCCTGAGAACTTATCTCTATCAAATCAGTTAGTCCAAAAACTGTAAAAACAAAGAGCACCCACATCCCCTCATACCTTTCCAGTGGGGTTGCGCTCATTTCGTTGCCATTTCCAAAGCTTGTGCACAGCATTTGATGCTAGTGCCAACAGAGCAACTCCGGCATTAGTGTAAATAAGCCTTGAAACCTGTAACCATCGAAAATCACTGTGTCAACAACCAACTTGATACTGGGCACACAAAATCACTTATTAGCGCATAGCCATTGTAGCCTAGCAGATGACTACCAAGAACGTTTCTAAAAATTGTGACGCGCTTCACATTTGACTTTTCTGTTCAAATAGAAAACAGACCTTGTTTGGTGGTAGGGTATCGGGTAGTCTGGTGGACCGACATTGGCTCTGCTCAGTAATTTCTGTTAGCTTCCAGCTCTTGCTCCGATCAGGGATCTCATCAGGTATTCTTGGTTTGGTTTCTGGGGTACGGCCTCCTTCCATTCCAGACTGCACAAAGATCAATGCAAGGCTTATCAGAATTGTTCCACCCACGTAAAGAGATTCAGCTGAGATGTTGTAAAGACCACAACCACTGGGTGACATAATGTTGCGTGCTTGTTTTGAAAATTTACATGGTCATTGCCGACCCTGTCTCGGGGTCGGACCCTTGAACCCCCCATGTTCAGGGTTGGACCATCCATCCCTGTCCCCGCCATTGACGAAGAATTTGGTCGATCCCCACCGCCACCACCTGGAGTGCTAACGACCCCTAGTGCATTTCCAACTGGCGGCTGCAGTAGATATTCACTTGACAAATTAGCTAGACATTTTTTGATAATTTGGTCTCCCGTAGGGCTTACCGGCTATACTCAGGTCAGATTCCACGACTACCTCATAGAAAACATTCAAGGTAAGGGCCTTGTTTGGACCGAGTACAGAGTGAACTCGTTGGAGTGAGTGTCGATGGTCCGTTTACAGTTTATTTGGTCTCCTTCCATTAAAGGTTTTGAACAGGAAGGTCAAATGTCATTCCTTAAATCAACAACAGATTAGTGTGAACAAAGTTTAAGCTTACCTTAGAAACGGCAGGTTCTGGAGGTACTCGGTTAGTATCATAAGCACGTTGTTGTTCCAACGCACGGAGCATCTGAAGCCCGTCACGATTAGCCAGAATCTTAATGCCATTATCAGAGGCAGTAACAGCAAGCAAAGAGCCTTCTTTGTTGAATCTGAGACGTGGACTTGCCTGCACATCGGAAAGAGCATATTAGCGCATGATATAATTACTCACCTGCAAAAACATCTTTACAAGAAACAAGATAAAATATCTCTTTAACGAGGCAAACCGAACTAAAAGAGTTTCTCCTCTTTCACCAACAAAAAAGTAGAGAAAGTGACAATGCATTCTGAAGAAAAGAAAATTTGTCAGGTTATGCTCTGGCAAATTAAAAAGCTCATTACAGACAACTAAGTTGCTCAATGGCTAGCACAAATACCGTCCTTGAAAACACTGGTCACACTCAAACTCCATGAAATGCGACATTATACAAGATGATTTAATAAACACTCGTTACTCACCGGCAAGCCACCCTCTGCATCAATTGTGGTTAACAGGTTTGTGTTATCCATATCCCAGAACTTGATCAGGAATTCATCACCAGCAGCTAGGAAACGGTTACGTGTCGTATCAAACTGCACAACTCCTGAGGACCTCTTACGGAAACCTGAGTAGGTACGCTTGATAGCACCCTCGCTCTCATTCCACTCCACCAAATAAGACTCTCCATCTTTGCTTGTTCCACATGAAAAGAGTCTGACATCCATGCAAAATAACTACTCAATCAAGACACGCTTGCAAGAATAAGATAAATGCATTCAAATCCAAATAAGAAGTGATGAATCAGATGAGCCTGTTAATCTTTAGAAACTAAGATACCCATCATCATTAAGTCGCTCATTGACACACACAAAGGCTATAAACACCATGGTACAGGTAAATAAGCACTGCACAAATTATATCTGCACAACAGTGGTGAACTCCACAAACTTTGAAATAAGGGGAAAACTTTCTGAGAACTATATTTACCTAGTGCCATCAGCACTGTAGGCCATTGTAGTGCACCAATGGCCTGGTGCATCGTAGTCAACTCTAGATCCAAGGTGGTCATAGAGCCAGGCTTTTATCTTGCCATCAATAGCTGTTGAGAATATGAACTGCATGTTCGTGCCATCCAGGTGAGGTTAGTGGCTTTGCACATTACCCCACACCCAATGTTCAAAAGATACAAAGACTTTTGCTCAAATAATAATCCATGGCTAACATTCCGACGCAAATAAAACACCCTCATTAATCTCTAGAAAAAATAACCAGTACACGTTAAAGACAGGAGAATGTAAATCTGTATGTAAACTTCTAGTAGGAAGTCCCACCTGGATGCTCTCCTTGTGATGAGGACAAACCGAGTACACAGGTGCTTCATGACCTTCAAAAGTGTACTGCTTCCGCCCAGTTGCGGCATCCCAAACCTGCGAAATAGAAAGCATGTGCGTGGTCAGATCCAAACACAATTCATTTCTGTTCAGAACAATGCAGATAAGGAGCCACCAATTGCCGGAGTTCAATCACTACAAATTGCATTTATTTCACATGAGAGATGACTCAACTCCAGAATTGCTTAAGAGGTAGCAAAGATGTGTGCACCTTGATGGTTTTGTCGTCCCCACATGTGATAACACACAGTTGTTTATTCGGATGAGAGAATGCCAAATCGTTGACACCACCAACATGCGCATCAATCTGTTAACACAAACATCACCACATTTGTATCAAAGGTACAAGACAGAAGAGAAAATACCAGGCCTCAAACAAGCAGTCGAGTTCACAAAGTGCAATAGTTTGAGGTATTTCACACTAGGCACATTTTGCATTATTGGTAATTACCAACCATTTCCCCCAAAACGGAAAAGCGTAAAAACAGCTATGCATGTTAATCTGTGCTTGAAGATGTCGGGGTTGTTAAAGCTCTTATACTTGCAAGTTTCATCTCTGTTATCGAAGGGAGTTTTCCTGGCGGATGCAGTCATTTCGGTATGTCTGTAAAATTTTCGATCATTTCGATCATTTCCGATCATTTTCGATCATTTCGATCATTTCGATCATTTCGGATGAAGTCACTCTGAATCATACCTCCAAATGTTGCCGTAAATCACTGGCACCATTGTAAGTATAAATATGCACGATGTGTTTAGAAAACGCCACACCTGTTAGAAAAGCACAAAAAAATTAAACATGTGAAAATGTATGTCAAGACAATACAATGCAGGCTAATTTGAGCAATAACGGAAGCATTGTATTCTAGACCAACAAGCGATAAATACATGCCCCATGATAGGCTATTCCATTCACATGGTTGTCACAATTAATTTGTGCAAAGTAGGAAAAAACCAAATAATAATTGGAAGTGTATTTACCCAAAAGCGTGCCATCCGGATTCCACACAGTTCTGTTAACAGATACAGCTGGATCTTTTACCAGTGCAGCCTGTCACAACCAATCATTTAGTGTTAATGATAAAGCTCACAAATAAGTCATAAAGAAATAAACGCTACATCACGCAATAAACCATATCTAGAGGAGAATGCTCAATTGTGTCCATTAAAACTGGGGTCGCGGTTTAGAATGGGCAGGCTGACTTTGTATTTGGCATTCTCGACAAGTTACCTTCGTACATACTTCTGCTTACATAGTAAGTGAACTAATACCAAGTGTGAAACTAAGAACTAGCAATCACTGACGGAACCGAGAACACCAGCAGAAAAAACACCGACCTGCATAGGCATCGATGCAGCAGTGATATCCCAGACTTTGAATGTGTGCTGTGCCAGCTTCTCGCGTGAACCCACTTCCCAAATTCCAATATCACCCACATTTGTACCGACTGCACAGGCGTCCAGTTTGAATGGATTTAGACAAGCTCGAATGAATCAATAGTACTCCATGCAACCTCCCAGAAGCAGAAGGCCTAGCAAGTCCCCGTTTCATAGTGACATCGAATGTGGGCCAACTACACCCAAGCCTAGCCTCCATAATTTGAAAAATCCCAATCTTGCAGTCCATAATTGACTAGAGAGCGCAAATACTTACCAAGGAGAACACTTTGTTGAATAGGGTGAAAATCCATGCTCATGACACATGAGCCTTGATTGAGAGAACGGGCCACAGTCTTTGGCAAGTCATCAGGAGACACATTGTTCTGAGGATGACTAGGACCACCAGCATAATTCACCTGCCAGTCACCCGGTGTCAGAAAGGCATTGACGGGATGAAAGTTCACAAACAGATAGACACCAACACTGATCAGGGAAACAAACGAAAGAGGACCGCTGGCAGATTGAAACCATAAACTGAAACCTAATCGTAAGTAAACGTGTTCTCTCAAACTTGATAGATATCCTTGTTCTTGCTGGATTGATTATTGCAAGTGCTAATAATGTGAGGAATGATAAATGAATCATGATGCTTACTGTCTTGACCTCATCAACTGGTTGAACGCCTGGCCTAGCTCTCTTCATAAGGTGCTCCGAGTCAGCCGACTGATAATCTACTGTTGGCGTAGTGCTTGGTGGGGTGCGAGGCCGCTTCAACAATGCGGCTGGAAACATGATCGTCAAGTCGAATTATCAACAAATTATCCTACTCTTTAAACACTCGAAATAATATTTCAATAATTGAACTTGATGAATCAAAAGCAAATAGAAAATTATGAACCTGGATTGTTTGGAGGAGCGGTCAGAGCAGCTGGTCCATTAGCAACTGGGGCATGTGGTGCTGGAGGATTGGGGTTTGCCATCCATCCCGCTAAGGCGCTTGCAGAAGGCGGCGTTGGTTGGAACGGCTAAACCCACAAAAAACCACTGATTAGCAAAGTGAGAGAACAAATGTGGCAATAATTGGCTGAGAACCCTGGATGTCAGCAATGTTCCTGCATGTACTATAAAATAGATTCAATGTGGAAAAGTTCCGATACATGATGAATCAGCCTGCTTGAAACTGAATAAACATTGTGTTATTAAACGACTTGAAACAGCTGCTACATTTCAACCGTGTAAAAAGGACCACGCTTCTTTTAGAATTCCATCTGCAATAATTACGCATCCATTTGGATTCCCAAAACATCTTGAAAAACATAGTACAACATGCAATATGGTAAACATAAGTGATTGCATACACTTACACTGTGAGCACCAAGAGGAGGAAAGGTGCCCTGCTTCGGTAGACCACCCACCAAGGGGTTAGTAGGTGGCGGGGCACGAGCCCCGTTAGGAGGCCCACATGTATGATCGATAAAGAGCGTCTTAATATCTGGATTCGGCCTTGGGTTTTTGCAAAGCTGGTGCTGCCAGTTGAGACTGCAAGGAGCACACAAGCACATAAATACACTCACCTGAATTCAAAAGAAAAGAAGCCAACCAAAAATCTTAACTCAGTGATTGCACTCAGAATATAGGTCAACTATATGATAAGGCAGCGGCTCTCAGAAATAGAGTTTATAACAAGATTGTGACTTAGTACCAAACCATAGAAGAGAGATACTGGACACTAGTTTACCTCCACCCTCCGAACCAACTACTTATAATACGTTGTAAGTCACTATCAACGTACAATAGAATATGTAGGGATTACTAGAGCTCTTAGCTCTGTCCCTTTCCAATTGAAATTCGCTCAAACCCAGAGCAAAAAATTAACATACTAACTCGCCAACGACGTTTTACTCTTAGACAATCGATTAACCTTAGTCTATGTAGATATCAGATGCTGAAAACTACAAACCATGAGCCTTGCATGCAAACCCGTGTCTCAGCTAACTGAACAAATTGCGAGACCTTGAGTTGGTATAGAACCATGCCATGCACGCACAAGCTAATTAATACCTTTGATTGATGAGAGTGCGCAGGCGGGATGCTTTAAGCGATGGAAACGCCAGCTTGTCTCGGAAGAGGGGATTGGCTTCTATAAGCTTCTTTAGTTCTAGAAGCATAATATTTCTAGCGGATTTGGTGTCTCCGTACTTCGACAACTGCTCGTTTTCCCTGCAACAAAAGTCAAGCGCCAAGTTGAACCACCTCAGTAAATAAAAATCTAATTTCAAGTCTTATGTTGTCATGCCATTTCAAATATGTACCTACGCTACTGATAAAACACACTAGACGTACGCACGAGATGTCTCCTCATTTGAATACAGACTTGTTCAGGAAAAAATGTTGACCTGAAGTTTTCTAGAGTGAGCAGCTGGGTGATCTCCTTGTACAATTCCTCGTTGAAAGAAGAGAAGACTTTCAAATCCTTCACAAGTATGTCCACAGCCTTTGCCCGGTCTTGCCTGCACAAAAACACAGATTTCTATGAGTAAGCTGTGTAAGGCATCTTACAAGATGCTTGTAAGGTGTACACGTATTTTACGGTACAAAACTACAGCTCGATAAAGCATAACGACATAGTAGTAGGCATTGCTTCATAGAGTACATGGAATTCCGTATTTCCTTAGTACAAACCATGAACGAGACCCAACATTAGGTGCACATAAAGAGCTACATACTTGTCGAGAGCTTCCAGGTACTTCTGTTTCCGAATCTCGAAGAAAATCTTCATCGAGTAGCGGTTGTCGTCCACTTTAGTAAACCCTGATAAATATCGCTCCACCTCCTCCCATTCACCACCCTGGACTTGATCCTCAAAGTACTTCATATTGAAGAAGAACCCTGATTCTTGCTCCAACCTGAAAATTCAGTGCAACACAAACCCTATCAATACCAAAAGAATAGAAGCGATACATAATCGAGATGTACATTTTCAGACATATTCCAACGTGTCAAGTAAAATATTACTGGCAGCAGCCCGACACAGAGAAGGAAAGTACGTGCCAGTGCACAGAAAAAGGATTAAGATTTAATTCCATCATTGATTCACAGCTTTAAATTTGGAGATGACTATCTACCACGGTCGGAAAAGTCAATGGAGCCATTTTAGAAAAGAAAACGTTGTCTGAAACCTAGACTCAATTAAAGTCGGTAGAAGTTACTTCTGACAAATACTCGATACATCTGATCATGTCATAGACTAAGAGCTCACCTAAAAGTATTACAGTCACAGGGAATTAATATGATGCAACAAATGCAACTCGAAGCAAAGCATAGATGACCTAGATAATTATGGCGCACAACAGAGAATTGCCATTCGACTATGTAAAGAGACATACCCGCAAATGCCTATATTCAAATTAAAGAAAAAACAACTGTTTTATTTTATTTTTAAAAAAAAATTGCTTAAAGCTAGACATGCGCCGACAAAAGCTATCGTTCATGATCAATTCAGTAAACGACTAATCCTTCTCGTACACATGACGACCTAGAATGAAAACACTGCCGACACGCCAAAACTAGAGAGTGTCACCAGAATACATAGAAGCCAAGAGGCACATTGCTAGCACGACAGTCTTATTAAAAATAACATCGAGACAAAAAAAAAAAAACACTTTCAACTATCCATTCTGCATCGAAGAAAACAGGCACAATATGTGAATGAAATTCAACACGATAAGAAGGAGATGAACACTTACTTGTGGACCGTTTCCTTGAACTTCTCCTCATCAAGGAACTGCAAGATCAGGAACACGAGCTCCCTACTCAATGACGACATTGTGACCTGCTTGTCGGCGACCTCACTCCTCGATGATATGTCCCTTAAAATACTACCTTCATTTATTTCCTGTCTCTGTAGAGAAAAACTCTTCCCCTCCCTTACGCACCTGGATTTCCCGCCCTTTCCGGTAGGTCACTATGGCAAACTCGTAACGGCCTAAAATTGATAAAAATAAGATTTTTTTTAAAAACCTCTTCACACGCAACAAGAATAGATATTATCACCAGCGTCCAAAATGGACGCTCAAGTCCGAGTGTCGTTCGTTCGTACTTTAAAGTCGAAGTCTCATCCAACCAAGAACTCCAGTAGCAGTACACCTCCACTTACAGTAACAACGGCACACCGGTCGTCTCCTTAATAACCTGAGCTCGCTTTCACCGTCACCTTAACCCCATTTCCTTCCAAAAAAACACAGGCTAAAACGCTCTCCTCTGGTTCTCAACGTCACACACCTTCCGATGCGCTACTCCACTGCAGCTTTCTCTCAAAAGGTGCAACCCCTAACCCCATAAGTCAACCACGGCATATCACCACCTCTGCTGCTCCTCGCCACCGACGCAGCGCAGAACTCTTATCTCTCCACCGCGCTAAACAACAAACTCACGGCCGTTCTCCTCACATCGATCTCCCTGTAAACAGAGTTTCGGCCTCCCAAAATGGCCGAAACTAATCCAAAATGGCACGGGAAAATACGACAAATGGTCGTTTAGCAGCCCGCGACGGAGGGACCCCGCAACGACGACACCGAGGGTGGAAACAAAATGGGAGCGCGAGCAAAAGGGAAAGAGGAGGAAGCGCGAGTGAGGGTAAGCGCAACTGAAGGGGGCGGCGGTCGCTCTGGCTCTGCCTTTTCTACTCCGGCACGAACCCTGTGTTCCTACCGGCTCGGTACCTACCTACCGGGTACTGCGACCCTCCTGCAACCTGCCGGCCATGTACTTCGTAAGGCATCTCTGCGCTTATCACTGCTTTTATGCCCGCTCGCCGCGTATCACTGCACGTATCGCCTATCACCATGCGCTTATCGCTTATCACCGCACGCGTATCGCTTATCACCGAGCGCGTATCACTGGTCACCGCGCGCGTATCACTTGTCGTGGCTCGATATCAGAGCCGGGGAACGGGGCGCTTATCATATAAGGCATTTTGTCCGGGGAGGAAAGAGTCAGGAAAGGGACTTCGGGGTCCGTCTTTCTGGGTGACTTGGCTTGGCATTATGTGCGGAGGGCCCTAGGCCCTAGACTGGTGCTTTTCTCATGTTAATCTGGAAAGTCTCTATAGGATAAATTACTCACTTCCCTTGTGGGTTCATGAATTAGGGACATCAACATGCTGGTCACTTGGTCTCGAAATAGGGATTGGGAGCATCCACCGAGGAAGATTGAGCCTGTGTGAATGCGTTCCAGCTGTGAGATATTCATGTCTGGCTAGGGTTTCTCTTTGTTGTTTATTTTTATGTTGGTTTTTCTTTTTTTTCTCTTTTTTTTAATAGGTTTGGGTGTCTGGTACAGGCATGGGCATGATCTGATCTAGTATCAATGGTATGTGTTGCTGTTTCGTTTCAATTACAGCCAGTAGACTTGAATTTAATTTTTGGGTCTTTTCAGGTCTTTTCTTTCTTTTTTTTCTTTTTTGATTTATTCAGTCAATTGAACTGAAGTACAAAGCAGAACTCCAGAACCAGATTCTTTTGGTATTTTTTATTTAAATAATTGTAAACTAAATACTCGAACTTTGAGTTGCATAGAGTAGTGTTGGCTTTTTTTTTTAGTTTTTCTTTTTGGGTTGGACTGTAGTTGATAACGTTGTTGTTTTCACACGGAGTTTTTGCATGCGATATGTTTATAGGCAAAAAAGAATTTATGAAAAATGTTATGAGGACATATTAAACATATTCAATAGGAAAACAAACAAAATGTTCAAAATCTAGTAGAGAAAAATGAACTTGTTGTCATATTGGTATTGGTTGAAATACTATTATTTGTTCAAGCAAAAAGCATTAACACTTTTGAAAAATTAAAGGTTATATTGAAATTGAGTTGATGAGAAAGATATTTAAAATAACCCCACTTAGTGGCTATTTGATCATAGGGACAAATTTCTTGGACTATCACTGCAAGTGTCTCAAATCCATTGTCTTGCTTTGTTCACCCATGTTTTATTCCTTGATATTGTATGATTAACCCTTAAACGACAATGCAAGCCCCACGGGCTTGGTTATATTTTGGGAGAATCTTGCTCATAACTTTTACTCCATTGCACCAAATAGGATTTTTAAAATGCCAAACCGAGCACCTTAGAGAGATCTATACTTCTTTAGAATAGAGCCAAAGTAAATTAAAAACATGATTTAAAATTAAATTTAAAAGAGATTTTGGGTGTGGTATCAGGAAAGCATATGTCGTTTAAGGGTTAAGCTCTCATCATTTCCACATGTGAAAATTTTAAAAAATGAGCCAAAGTTACTTGCACCAAAGGAAACAACATAAATAAAACGTAAGCGGATAGTTCTTCATATAAAGAGACGGTGTAGACCACACAATCTCCAAATAACTTAACTTCGATATTTTCCTCCGCTCTCCATTCAAAGTAGTCATGTAAATTGCACAACGTTGTCCTTTCACGTTTCATTCAATTTCACTTACATTTCATTTCGTCACTAACGCTGCACAGAGAGGACACGGAGAGGACATGTTGTGCACAAAGAGGACGCGTCTTATTCAATTTCACTTACATTCAATTCGTCACTAATCCACAGAGAGGACATGCTGTGCACACAGAGGACACGTCTTATTCAATTTCACTTACATTTCATTTACATTTCATTTCGTCACTGGCACAGAGAGGAGACGTCTTATTCAATTTCATTTACCTTTTCATTTTGTTAGTGGCCAGAGAAATCAAGCCCTAATACGTAGTGCATTTTCTACGTGGTTCAATGATTTGATTTAACTTTTATAGAAATGAAAGAAATAGAAGCACAATTATACAAGGTCATCTAGGCACTAAAGGGGCTAAGTTGCCACACCAGTAGAAAAAAATTTAAAACATTAGGGTTTCAACCTTCCTTTGAAAAATAAATAATTGCCATGTAGGACAAAAGATTGAAAGTGCTATACAACTAGATGTTGTATATGAATAACGATGTAAAAACTAAACCAAATGACCGTCACTAGGGCATTGAAAAACCGGAAATTTGGGATTTGCACCAGAGATATATCAAATGTAAATAAGTAATAATAAACGAATGTTTATGTAGAAGTACGGTATATTGTAGAACATAGTTAAGGTTGTGTTCATTTCATGCATAAGATGCCATGCATGCCCATTGGTTTACACAACATTTACTTCAAGTTGCCACAAAGGCCAACAATCATCTTGCAAATATCTTTTCTTCCTTTTCAATTGGTTTTCAAAAATAATAATAATAATAACTAATGAAATTACGTACCCATGTGACTCACCTAAATGGTTTGACATTTCCTACAAGTTGTTGGAGAGGTCAACAATCATCTTTCATATATTATTTATTTTTTCTTTGGTCAGTTTTCAAGGTATAAAAAAAGAATCAATGAAATTGCATGTTTGGAGCCAACTACTATTCAAATCATTATTCAAACATTGACATCAAAGTGGATTGTTTCATTGAAAATGTATCCATCTTGTAATGACAAGTTCAAAGGACATGGAAAAATGTACATAAAAGTTAAAATCAATAACTGCAGTGGTGCTCTCACATTTCTTTCATAAGTAAAATTTAAATTTAACAAAAGTTTGCAACTTTTGTTGTTGGACTACTTTCAATAGTCCGCCAACAATATATTTATATAAAATTTTGACTTTTGAATGAAGAATGAAAATTTTAATTGATGTGCTTAATGCTTTGTGTATAATTTTGTGATATATATTTTTTGAATTTAATTTGTCTCAAATATATCGTCTTGCTTTGTTCACCGATTTTTTATTCCTTGATATTGTAGGATTAGGCTCTCATCATTTCTACATAAAAAAATGAAAAAGATCAGCCAAAGTTACTTGCACCAAAAGAAACAACATAAATGGGACGTAAGCAGATAGTTCCTCGTATTAAGGGACGGTGTAGACCACACAATCTCCAAATAACTTAACTTCAATATTATCCTTTATTCTCCATGCAAAGCAAGTTCCATGAATTACGCAACACTTGTGTCCTTCCACGTCTTATTCAATTTCTCTTGCCTGCCTGGTTTGGTATGTAGTAGTGCCAAAGAGAAATGAAGCCTTAGTATGTAGTCTTTCCACGTCTTATTCAATTTCGCTTAATTACCTTTCACTTCGTCACTAAAGAGTGTAGAGAGAAATGAAGCCCTAGTATGTAGTACGTTTTTCTACGTGGTTCAATGTTTTGTTTTAACTTTTATATAAATGAAAGAAATACACTTCGTCACTGACAGTGCCAGAGAGAAATGAAGCACTGGTATGTAGCACTGCAAGAGGGAAATGAAGCCCTAGTATGTAGTCCTTCCACGTCTTATTCAATTTCACTTACCTTTCACTTCGTCACTGGAGATAAATGAAGCCCTAGTATGTAGTACGTTTTTCTATGTGGTTCAATGTTTTGTTTTAACTTTTATAGAAATGAAAGAAATACACTTCGTCACTGATAGTACAAGTGCCAGAGAAAAATGAAGCCCTGGTATGTGGTCCTTCCACGTCTTATTCAATTTCACTTACCTTTCACTTTGTCATTGATAGTACAGTGCAAAGACAAATGAAGCCCTAGTATGTAGTACGTTTTTCTACATGGTTCAATGTTTTGTTTTAACTTTTATAGAAATGAAAGAAATAGAAGTACAGTTATTCAAGGTCAATTAGGCACTGAAAGGACTAAGGTGCCACACCAGTAGAAACGATTTAAACATTAGGGTTAAAACCTTCCTTTAGAAAATGAAAAATTGTCATATAGGACAAAAGTTTGAAAGTGCTATACAACCAGTTATTGTATATGAATAACAATGTAAAAACTAAACCCAACAACCATCACTAGTGCATTAAAAACCGGAACTTTGGAGTTTGCACCAGATATCATACGTGTATCTAATGTAAATAAGTAATAATAAACAAATGTTAATATAGAAGTACGGCATATTGTAGAACGTAGTTAAGGTTGTGTTCATTTCATGCATAAGATGTCATGCATGCCCATTGGTTCACACAACATTCACTTTAAGTTGTCACAAAGGCCAACAATCATCTTGCAAATATTTTTTCTTCCTTTTCAACTGGTTTTCAAGCATAATAAAAAAAACTAATGAAATTACATACCTATGTGACTCACCTAAACGGTCTAACGTCTCCTACAAGTTGCTAGAGAGGTCAACAATCATCTTGCATACATTATTTATTTGTTATTGGTCATTTTTCAAGTTATAAGAAAAGAACCAATGAAATCGCATGTTCAGGGCCAACCACTACTCAAAGCATTACTCAAACATTGACATCAAAGTAGACTGTTTCATTGAAAATGTATCCATCGTGCAATAACAAGTTCAAAGAACACAGAAAAATGTACATAAAAGTTAAAATCAATAACGGCAGTGGTGCTCTCACACTTCTCTCATAAGTAAAATTTAAATTTAACAAAATTTTGCAACTTTTGTTGGCAGATTACTTTCAACGTATTTATATAAAATTTTGCCTTTTAACCCCCAAAGGACCAGGTGGACACAATGTGTCCTCGAATAATTTCATTACTTTAATAACTTGTTTGGATTTCACAATTTTGACTTGATGTTAACTAGAGAATTGAAAATGTACGTTACAAGAACACAAAAATCCTTTAAGATTTGCAATTACGTTGATTGATTCATTGGGAATAACTTAAAACGTCAAGGTTGGTAAACTTGGGACATTTTAGTTAGGGCGGTTAATGACTTGAAGGGTGTTTTCACACTTGGATGTCACATTCGTAAAAAAACGAAGTGTACGATATGTAAAATATTTTCCATTACTGCATCATTAATACTATATAATAATTACAGAAAATGTTTAAATATATTTAAAACGGAATCATTTCAAAATAATTGGAATCTTTTATTCATATTTTATATTATTTTGGAATATTTTGGAATATTCCAAATATATATTTGAATTCTCTAAAACATTTTTGTAATGTAAAAGTTAATAACAATCACAAACACCGGCTCAACGAGTCACCAACAATCACTTCATCCAAACATAAATCTTTGAGAATCAATCATTGTTGTTGTATTTAGTTTTAGAACACCATTTTTTGTGAGCACCTAGATATAGTACATCTTTGTATGCTCCTAAACTTTCAAACGCTAATCATGGTTTCTAAATTTATGAGAAAGTTTGCAATGAATGACTTGTTGGTTATATTCAAAATTTTCAAAAATCAACTTATGATCAAACCTTATAATCATGTAATATATACGATAGATTGTTCTGAAAATTAATGTACAGTCTCATGACTAAGTCCTTTTTGAACTTCAACGGTGAAGTTTTCTACATCAAGAGATACAATTGCCTTTCTGAAAGCATCACGAGAAAGTGATAAAATTTTAGGAATGAGCATGGTCCTTTAGGGGTTAAATGATGGATGAAAACTTTCAAAATAACCATATTATGAAGATCAAGAAATTATGTTGTATGATTGAATAAATGAAAATTTATAACAAAACAATCAATGCAAAAAAAATCTAGGTTGTGAAGTTACTCCCGGGGAAGTCATTGTCGAGAATTTAGGTAACTATGAGAGAACAAATATAGGGTGTCTTTTATTCATTTGAGATAAAAATTATAAATTTATAGAAGTAACACATGGTGTTTTAAAACCAATTCGAGAACAATATTAGAATAATATTGGAATGTTTTTAAAATATACCCTAAATATACCATAAATAGTGAAATATTCCGATTATTTCATAGCCCTTCATTAAATACCCGTTGTACGCTCATATGTACCCAAAATTTACACTAAGTGACTTCTCCGAGGAAATTACTCTTATCTAAAGTTTATAAATCAAGGTGATATAATTTCATACCAATTACCAAAATCCAATGTATAAGAAAAATAATTATTCTTTAGAAAAACAACTTCGTGAAAAAATAGTAGCATTACTTTTTATTGTTATTTTCAATCAACAAGCTACTTCTATGTATTCAATTATTTATTTATGTTCTATCAGGGAATTCTCTTAAACTTGGGATCTCCATATAAAAAGTAGAATCCTAAGATAACATCATTTTTTTTTCACAATCAATGAGCTCTCTCTTCTTTCATCTCTAGCGCAAGTTTTTGAGGAGCTCTCTTGTGTGATGTCATTTTTGATAATTACCGCTGCCCCGTGGGTTTGAAGTTTTTTTTGAAGTCACAAGTTATGTTGAAAAACCTTTTTTTTTTTTTTTTGGTTTTACCTTGTGATAGGTGCCAACTTAAACCTTGCATATGAAATAATATGTTGTTTGAATAACTTCAACGGTGCCTTTTTTAGTTACATTGTTGGTGTAACTACTTCGAGACTAATACAAAGTCTACTAAATTCTAGGCCCTATGATTCATCACACATTTTTTAGCAAAGATGTAGATACTAAACTTAGTTTATTTTTTATAAAGTTAACAATGATTTTTTTTAAATTCAACACCACGCTACAATGCTAAATTAAGTGATAGAAGGTGTTTTTAATATATTCAATCTATATAATAACAATAAAAAGTTTCTTATTGGTTCATCTTGATAGCGCTCTAAAAGGCAACTATTGGAAATGAAGATATGGAGAAAGAAGTAGTTGAGGCATTCAGGGATGGGTCATTGCTTTTGTTTTTCAAATATAACAAATGGTATTTTGAACAAACTTAATATTTGAAAAAGTTCTTTAAACAACTTGTTAACTCCTAACGACCCAAGCAATTGTTTTGTGTCCTCTAGCGCTACGAAGTTATTAGCTTGATTAAAATTTCATAGTGGCAAGCATCTTGGAGTGCATACATCCTAATAAAACTACAATTTTGAGGTCATAAATCATAGTCATAGTATACGACAACTCCCCCTACTATATATAAAGATACATATAAAAATCATACATTTCTATTCGGAATAAAAAACACAAATCCCTCTACACTTTTAGGAACATTTTTCAAGAAAGACCCAATTTTTTATTTTTTTCATTGGTAAAACAACACACTCTAAAATGTAACTATATAAGGAAAATTGAATATACTCGTCCACACTCACACTTATATATATAATCTCATCTAAAAAATTATGTATTATAACGCCAATTTTAGTGTTTTTGTTTTTTGAAGACTTTGACATTTCATTCACTTGTTTGTCCATTTTTTCCTAATGTAAAAGTAACCACTTCCAAAATCAAGTATGAAATTTACCAAAAGAAAATTGGCTACACACAAGTTCAAAATAGAGGACAACTTTTTGATGGAGACTCACAAAGTCTACACCAATTTAGAGAATTATTAAAGCAACAAAGATCTTTCACAAAGCCCAACCTACAAAAGTGCTTGTTCAACTTACTAAAGTGCATATCCAACTATGTCCAAATGACCAACATAAATACAAAGTGAAGATTTGAAGAATTTAGAAGTAGGAGTTCGACACGCGTTTTAGTAGACTAAACTTTGTGAAAAAGCAACTCTAAGTTTATTAAAGGCACTTGCAATTAACCCTGTAATGCGCAAGTATTCACCATGTGAACGACGCACATATTGAGACTGCTAGAATCTCATCCAAATTAAATAGTTTTCATCCACCAAAATTTCTTTAGGTTCATGAGTAAGTTGACTATCCTTTCTACAGTTTGGATTTTCAAAACAGGTTGTTACAATTTTCAGAAAAACAACGAAATTGGTTTATGTCAAGTTTCATTCTTAGTTCCAAAAGTGAGACCTTAAATATGATTTTCCAAAACAAGTAAAATCAAATAATGAAAACCTTGCCATCTTGTAGTGCATGATATTCTAATTTCATTACCATATATATTTTTTAAATCGTGCTACTTTGGGATTTTAAATTGAATTTCAAGGAAAAGAAACCTTAAAAAATTAATTTAAAATTATTTAAATAAAAATTAAATAAATCCAACCATATAGAATTATTTTATACAACTTTGCTTTTACCATCAACCCCTTTTTTTTGTTTTCATCAAACATTTTATAACACTTCTTTGAAAACAGTGACGTACCAACCCTTCGAATAGAAGTAGATGCTAGCCTCAAAAATAATTATTAGCATGGCTCAGATGTACATGACGTGCACATGAGAGGATCATTACAAGCACGAAATCTACCCAACAAATTTGACATTCTTGCATTTGGAGGCCTCTTCAATATTATCAACATCTTCCCTGCACAAGAGATTTATTTTTAATGGTAGAGAACCTAATGGGCTTGCAAAGATGACTTGGATGAAAGTCATCCAATAATGTATGAGAAATTTACAAAGCTTTGAATCTGTTTGTGATCCAGTTTCTGAACGCTGGGACGTTTAAGGTAGGAGGCTCTAAACCCGCATCTTTAAGGGCTGTGAATTTATGAGGACACAAGGAGAACTGAGCATGATTTTTCATTGGAAGATAAATTTAAGCAAAGACCAACATACTTTGAACCAAAAAAATTGGATGTTTCTAAAATTAGTTATGAATTTCTGAAGTTGAAATGACATGGGTTCTAACGTGGTGCTCTTCACCATGGATGCATTCAAAATTTCAAAATATTCGTCCTTGATAGAGTGCAGGTTTAGAGCCGTGGCGGGTTTAGAGCCCTCTGCCCTTATGGGTTAAAGGTTAACTCCTTGTTCGAAGTTTGAATAGATTTGGGTGGTTGATATAGACAGGCAAGGGCAGAGTCAGTCTACGGCATGGTCATAAAAACATGAAGGATAGGTGAGCATTGATGTGGAGTGAAGTGAAGTAGACAATGAAATTTGGTAGCAAAAGTTGTACCATACTACTACAACCAGCCAGTCTATTATACCTGGGGCCTATGAGTTTGCGTGAAATTCCGTTCTTGGGAGAAGTATCTGGAAGACAGTAGCGAGCTTCTTGAGTTTCCAAAGTTTGTGGTTGTTGTGTTTTAGGGTTTCACTCCACGTCAAATAATTTACATTTTTTTCATGTAAGTAGCGTACTACTAGGCCCTACTATAGTTGAGCTCTCACAATCATGAGGGCGCATTCTGGACATGCTCTCCTTCCTCTTTGTGGGTTCAGATACTTAAGTTCCTTGCCACCACGATTGTGTGTATGTGGGTGTTGATGAACAACCCAGTTCAGTTTCTCATGCTCCCCCGTCCCAAAATACGTTTTGAAATAAGTGTCTGCAAACCCGCAGTGTCCGTCTGGAAATCTGCTCCCGTACCCTCGTAGCAGGTTCGTACAGGTTGTGGTGAAATAGTTTACTTTGTTTTGGTGTCATTTTTGTGGGTTCCAGCCAATGTCCATGTTCCACGTTACTAGTAGAAACACCGTGTGCGTAAACTAGTGAAAAGACTCACAAGAAGACGAATCAGTCTAGTTGTGGGTTTTTTTTAACATGCTTCTCGGTGGTGTTTCCACTAGTAGAAAAGGTGGCGCTCCCCCAGGGAGATGCCCAGGAAAAATCGTTGTGCATGCGTGGAATTGGGCACCATTTGCCTGGGCATCTCCCTCGGCAGCGCCACCTTTTCTACTAGTGTTCTACTAGCGCGTGGTAAAACATTTTTTTGGGTTAAACTATTAAGTAATGATTTTTTTTGTTTGAGCTAGGATTGCCGTACCCGGTAGACAAGTCATGTCAAGTATGCTTTTTAATTCTTATTTTTGGAAATTTTATTTTTAATAAATGCAAAATTCTACGAATATTCTTCAATATTCCTCTTTTGATTGTACAAAATAGATCTTAATTTGAAGAATAGTTTCCTTACATTTGGGCCTCTCTTCTTTGAATTTTTTTTGGTGGATCTAAACAATTCAATTACAATAGTGAAAAGGGTGGTTTTTGGGCACCAAGGAATAGTGTTAAGACCAATTCACACCATGGTCAAATTAGAACACAGTGCCCAAGGCTTAACTTGGTGCCAATATGGACCTTGAGCACCACGCTCTAACACTATTCCCGAAGACCACCTCTATACTAGTGTTGCTATGTGAGTACTATATATAAGTTTTTTTGATTTTCTTCAATTTGTTCTAGAAGAATATTACTGTATAACATTTTCTAATATTATTTCATAATTCTCTCATTATTCTGATGAAGAATAGAAGCTGTATTTAAAACTACTCTTGAAGTACTACGAGGTTATGAAGTGATCTCCATTTCTGTTTTGTTATTTTTACTAAAAGAAGATAATTGAAATTTTACTATATTTTGTGTCAAGTACTCTACATGGTCGTGAAGGTTGGCAAAAAATATTTATAAAAAGAGAAGCACAAAATTTAGGAAATTATTTATTAAAAAAAAATCTATCTTCTAAGGTGTGAAATAGAATCTTGGAGAATATCCATAGAATATTCCCATTTATTTGCATGATTTCCGAATAAATTATCGTGGAGAGTGCACTTAAAGGTAAGATTAGGAATACACATGATCACATTTTAATTGCATACCCCCTACAATACTTGGCCTTAAAACAATTTCTAAATCAAGATTTTTACGTGCTAAATTGTTACATATACATCTATCATTCGGTATAAATTTTAGGACCATATGTTTTCAAACTCTTATACAAAAAAATGATGGAAGTTTGAATCAATTTGTGTTGTTTTTGCTTCAAAAATCAATTAAATTATATTTACAAGTGATTTTTTTTTGAAAATTATACAACAAAAACTTCTGGTTTTTTTTAACAACTCCATTTTTAATCTTTTTATCAAATTTTAAATGATTTTCTAATATTTACATAGGGGGGGTCAAAAGTACGCACTCACTTGATTCTTAATCTTAACTTTAAGTGCATTCCCCAGGTAAAATATTAAATTATGTTCAGTTGGAGGTGCCGATCTAGCTAGCCACATACGGTAATATTTTTGAAACACTAATATTTTCTTTCCTTAATCCAATTATTTATTTTTATAGATTATCAACTCAAATTTTTAACATAATCAAGTCAACGGAAAAGAAATAATGAGTTTTGATGAGTTTATGTGGAGTTGCGACATAATTTCTAAAAGGGTTTATTTGTGAATGATCCCTTAGTTCCTTTGCCTTAGGTCTAACCCTACGGATGTTGCAGCGCACTCAAATTGTGAGGAGGTACACTGGGGTACCAATCAAAATGTCGTCTTCGAATTCGCAGTGAGAAAAATTTCAGTATTGCCAACTTTGAAAGCCTCCCGAGAGTTCAAAAATTGGTATTTGACCACGAAATTTTTACCAAAGAATAATCTTTAAGTAAGTTATATGTATGCCAAATTTCAAGGCCAAAAGCTTCACAAAAAAAAAGTAATTCAAAATCTACCAACATTGGTAAATTTCCACAGCTGCCAACTTTAACAGCCTCCCAAAGCTTGATTTTTTTTTTGTTGCCATGAAATTCTTGGAAAAAAAACCTATTTATGTTAATAACATATGATAAAAATTTCAAGGCCAAAATAATATAAAAAAAAAGATATCAACAATCTACCAACATGTGTAGTTGTGGGAAACAATGGGGGAAACTTTGCTGCCAACTTTGACACCCTCCCAACGGTTGAGAAATTGTCTATTTACCATGAAATTTTTGGCACATCATGCTCTTTATGATAACAACATTCATGCCAAATTTCAAGGTCAAAAAACGTATACAAAAAATAATAATTACAATCTACCAATATGTGTAGTTTTTCCCCGTTGTTTCCCACAACTACACATGTTGGTAGATTGTTGATATCTTTTTTTGTATTGATCTTTTGGCCTTGAAGTTTTTAGCATATGTTATTAACATAAATAGGTTTTTGTTCCAAGAATTTCATGGCCAAAAAAAAAAAAAATCAAGCTTTGGGAGGCTGTTAAAGTTGGCAGCTGTGGAAATTTACCAATGTTGGTAGATTTTGAATAACTTTTTTTTGGTGAATCTTTTGGCCTTGAAATTTGGCATACATATAACTTACTTAAAGATTATTCTTTGGTAAAAATTCGTGGTCAAATACCAATTTTTGAGCTCTCGGGAGGCTTTCAAAGTTGGCAATACTGAAATTTTTCTCACTGCGAATTCGAAGACGACATTTTGATTGGTACCCCACTGTACATGAATTAATTTTACCGTCCCAAGATCTTGCGGTCTTGGATTTTTGTCGCATTTTAGCTACTCGGCTTACAATCTTAGGACAACTTCTTGGCCTTAGCCTGGGCTTTCATGTTGTTTTAGAATGGGCGAAAGCTAAACTTTGGTGATGCGGAAGACTTAGCGACGGTAATCGTTGATCAGTTTATAGGTCGACCGTGAGGATGAAGACCCTCATGACCCGGCTCTGGACCAGCTCTCACTTCTTGATGATATTCAATCACCTAGATTCCTTGCTAAGCAAAATGCTACCTGGACTAATTTTTAGTTTTGTTTTGAATTCTTTTTAGTTACGTAGATTTTGCCACATATGTAACTCATTGTTTTTTATCATTCTGATCTTTTTTGACTCGGGTTTTGATATGGGCTCGGCACCCTTTATTGAAGCTTTGGCTCATGCAGTGGGCTTTTTCAGGCTGGCCGTTTGAGGTGCTTTTGCCTCCCTGGACTTTGGTCCCTTCTATTTCTCTTTTCACTTAATCGAATGCCCTGAATTGGGTTTTGAGGTCACTTCACGTTAGGCTTGGGAGAACTCTCCTTTAACATTGCGGAGGCCACAAGTTCCACTTCCACTGGCAATGTAAAACCTTGCTTTAAATTATTCTTCAATTTACTATAGACTAGTTTTGCAATCTACGGTCAAAGTCGAAAGTGAGTATAAGGTGAGTTTTCACTTTGAGATACTCTTTGTAGTTAACTCTAATGCGAAGAATCACCAATTCATAACCACACAAATAATAATTTTTTAAATGTTTGGATTATGAAACATCGTTGTTGCAAAAGATTGAATCAAACTTACTTTTAAATTCATTTCTTACAATATTTCAATCACTTGTGACTTTTCACTTAGAAAGACATACTTCAACAAGCTAACTAAAAAAAAGTTTTACCATTGTTTGAAGAAGGAATTTTTAGAGACATTTTTTATCGAATGCACAAAGATAAATTTAAAAGTTAACCCCTAACTATCCTTAAAAGCCAAAACGGCTTTTTGCTATTTCGGGCAGCCTAGATGAAGGAGTTAAAATTAATTTTTTTGACTAAGTTTTTTACTGGGTGTTTCTTATACTACAAGGTGTATGTGCAAAAAATTGCAAAGTCCAATTCCAATTTTTGAGTTTTTTAAGGCAATTTTTAGTTTATAGGGTCTAGGCGAGCAGAAAAAACTTTTTATTTTCAAGGTTTTTTTGAATTTTTTTTTGGTAGTATGTTCATAACCAAATTCCTACTCATATTTCCAAGTGACCCAAGCCAAAACGTTTACAAAGTTTTACAAGGGCAGCCTTCAAAATTTACAAGAGCAAGCTTCACAGTTTTTAGTAATTTAACAATTTTTTCTTTCAAAATTTGTCAAAATTTGAGATTGAAGAATTTTTCAAAAATGTTTTTTCTTAAAAATCAAAAACTTATAGAGGTACCTATTTACCGTTCATTTTCCCCCTAAACCAAATAAAATTAAAGTAGTACATGTTTTACCAAATCGTTGTTTTTGTACCTTCTTCTAGAAAATAAATTGCGTGAAGGTTCAAAAAGCCAAATGAGTGTCTAAAATTTTGCAGGAGCGTACTCAACTTAGTTATCTACATGGTAAAAAATACGACCAAAATGTTTGGGGTAATAATCTTCAAGTCCCCCTTTGCACCATGGAGATAATGCCTCTTGAGCAGTGCCCAAAAAAACTTTTACACAAACTTTGGATGTCATGATCTCACAAATGATAAACATCCAACGGTCAATTTTTGGAATGCTAACTAAAAATAGGCTTAGTTACAAGATCTTACGGTTGAAAGTCTTAAAAAAGTAAAAAAATCTGGTTCACACTCCCAAGAGTGCATAGAGGTAGAAAATCGCAGTTTTAAGGTTTCAAGCTCCCAAAAAACACAAGGAAATTTAGGGGTTAAGATAATTGACTTTTAAGGGTTCAATTTACATCACCATTTTACTTTGTAAATACGACATACTTATCGAGATTAAAAATGATCATAATGTTCTCGAGATGACAATAGACATTAATGTTAAAAAGAATACTTTATTGAAAAGATATAAAAATCCATGATTTTGTTCTTTTATGTTTCAAAAATAAAATAAAATTACTGCAAGAAGATTTATTCTATATTTGAGAAACTTTCGGTTGAGATAACATTTTTCGTGGAATTTTGAACCATTTTTTTAGTCAACCCAAATGCCCAAAGCCACTGAGTGGATCCACTGTTGGTCCAAAGTTCTTGGAGGAATTTCAGCACCCGGTGAAGTAAGTGACAGGCTGGCATACAAGTTAAGTTAGTGGGATCTACTAGTAACTTACAAGGACACTGCACTTGCCATTCAAAATTGAAATCAGCACCCACATGGCTGGCTGAATGTACATAACTTACCATAATAGAGCATCTTTTTGAAAATTCGATCGAAAGGGAATCTTCGGTTAGATTCACTTTTCTAACTTATGTTTCATCTTATGTGGAAAAATTAAATTGGCTGCAAATTGAATTTGAGGTGGTTTTCCTTAAATCGCTCAAACATCGAGTTTTATTGCATTTGATAATATATCGGGTTTAGAATGGCTATTTTTAGTCAGTTTATTTTTTCTATGCATGGTGAGGTGTAGGAATGTCATTTGTATTCTGGGACTACTATGTTATTGCCGTGTAAACTAAGTTTCTAATTGTAATTAGACCGTCGTCTCATTGCAAAAGGGTGTTGGCTCCCATTGTTCTATTATGCTACGAAGCTTGACTCTCTATCTTAAAATAATGTGTGTATTTAATTATTTAGGTTTATTTTTAAAATTTTGATAGAAGGGAAAAAAATCACAATGGTGGATAAAAATCATTGTTAAAAATTACATTAGGTTAATCCTTTATCGTCACTGATTTTGAAGATGCATTATAAAATGTTTGATGAGTATCAAAAATGAAGTTGATGTACAAAGCCAAGTTGAAGATGTCAATGCAAAGGTCACATTTTTACAGTTGGATTTAACATTTTTTTAGAAATAAAATGTAATTAAAATTTAAGGTTTTTTCTTCTCAAATCCAATTTAAAATCCCAAGTTAACCAAAAAAAATTTAAAATTGTAATGAATTTGGAATAACATGCACTACAAGATGGTATGGTTTCCATTATTTGATTATACTTATTTTGGAAATCATGTTTAAAATCTCACTTTTTGCACTAAGAATAAAACTCGACATAAACCAATTATGTTATTTTAAATGATACAAACTTGACATAAACCAATTATAAAAATGATAGTCAACTAGCACAAGAACCAAGAGAAATTTGGATGAATTTATGTTGATTATTATATGTACAAGATGTAGTCAAGAGAAAGGTTGCAATCTGTCGTCCATTATATGAACGCGAGCACGTTAGTCTGACCCAAATTCATTCAAAAAAACAAATGTCAACAAGTTTTGGAAATTATTGATTTTTAAATTATCAAAGTTCTTAAATATATTTGTAGTGCTAAATTTTTATTATATTAAATTTTATTTTATTTTAAAAAACTTCTAATAATCATTCAACGCATTAGTTTCATAGCATAATAGAATCTTCACTTAGATCAACTCTTTTAACCCTTAAGTGCACCAAGCCTTTTTTTTATACAATTCAATGTTCCTATACAACTTGACGGTACCAAAGGAGAAAGTGTCCATAAATGTTGTGATTTTTTGAGGAAGTTGATATAGTGGCAACACATGCTCCTAAATTTTCCTAAGATTTGTGGAGCTGAGAATCTTTGCCCAAAAATAGGTGTACATATTCCCCTTGCCAATGCACTCCCACAATAGAATACATGTATATCCGTTCATTCTCAGGCACAAAATCCCCATTGCGCAACGTTATTTTTTGTGACAAGTGTCATTTGAAAGTGCTAAACACCTCCTTCCATGTGATGTAATTTTTCTAGATCAAAACAATGCCCACATTTTACAAGATGGCCATGTGTAATCACAACAGACTAATTTGGTCCATAGTACACTTAAGGGTTAAGTAACGAAGGAATGCCATTTGTATTATATGAATCTTGGATTAACCACATCATTGCCATATATACCTAGTTTCTAAATGTAACTGATGGTGGTCCTATTACAAAAGGTTGTTGACTCCCATTGCTCTATTATGCTATGATTAGTGTCGAACAAACTATTAATTTACAATATTTAATTTTTGGACACAAATGACATACGATTTTACAGTCACATGAATGAGGGGGTCTTTACACTAGTGACCAAGGGCCGTGGCCAAGAGAAATTCTGCACTATAATTGGAGGATAAGAGCCGGCCGGTCCACGTACACTTTACACTAGCTATAAAAGGAGGAAGTGACCAAGACTAAAAATGGATGAGAAAATGACATGGAATCCTACATGTCCAGAAATGGATAAGGTTTCGTGGTCACCTGGATAATGCGGCGAGACCACCAAAAGAGGTTCTCTCGCCGCAATATCCGGGTGACCAAGAGCTAAAAAAGCCAAGAACCAATGGAAATTTTTTTTAATAATTTTTTAAACATTTTTTGCCTACATTTTTTTGCTCAACTGTTTTTACTGTTGCAGGGCGGCTACCTGTCTTTCCAAGATGATCCATGTGTGCATCTCTATGGTAGTAGAGAGAAACCACCAAGAAAATGTCAAAAAATGCTCCAAGGCCATCAAATTAGCTCCCGAAAAAAGTGGACAGCACATGTGGTGGCTCTATTTAGCATAAAGAGAAGTGGGAGGAGATTGTGGACACCAAGAAAGTAGGAGGAGATGGTGGTGGAAGGTGTTGGAACTCTTTGCTCGGGGGATAGCGGGGCTCAAACCCCCTCGCGCGCGAGATCTCTACCACCTAGCACCGACAAGGTGGAAAAAGGGAAACTCGGAGCCCCCGCGGCAGTGGCCGCTCATGCATTTTGGGGGGAGGGGGGCATGGGGCTGGCGGCTAAGGCGAAGGCCTTTCAAATGCCACAGCATGGCCACAACATGACCCAACACGGCCCAACACGGCCGCAACAGGCAAAACGGCGACTTGGCGTATTGTTTTTTTTTCTCAAAATCTCCTACCGAAGCTTCAAAAAATTTGAGTGCAAATAAGAGAAGAGAGGAAAGGGAGAAGAAGAGAGAGAAGAAAACCAAGAAGAGGAGTGCAAAGAAAAAGAAGTGATCAAATCTACTCTTTTCAAAAACACATTAAAAATTTCAGCCCACCTTCCCTTTCGTCCAAGTTCACTTTACACTATTGTTGGTGACCAATGGATGGGAAAGTTGGCTCTTGGTCATGGCTCTTGACCAAGGGCCGTGACCAAGAGAATTATCCATCCCGGCTCTTGGTCACTAGTGTAAAGACCCATGAGATGTTGGGTTTTCTTTTAGGTGCACTTTGGGTTCATTCACATTTTTTTTGGTTCTCGAACTAACTGAATGACATAAAGTACAAAATCTGAAAAATATTTTGTGTTCATATATTTTTTAAATAATATACTGAAAGTACCATGAGATTAAAAAAATATGGACTTTATAGTTTGAATTATTTAATTACAAAATATGCTAGTTTCATACTATTTAATTCATATCAATATATGAAAATCTAATATATATTTAAAAATCTAAATAAAAATTGAGTTTTGTCTCTTTTCTATTGAAAATTAGAACTAATGAAAATAAAGGTATAAGTAATGATTGAGATAGAAAAATCGAACCATTCAAGTTCATTGTTGATTATAATGCAAACAAAGATCATTTTAATGTTTTTTATAATTGATAAATTAATTAACCAAATACATTGAGTGCACTAATTTCAAAGCAATAACTTTATAAAAATTTATTTTAGTTGTGAGTATTACCTCTCACCTACCCTATGAAGTGCACAATATTGTCATTAGTGAAAAAATATATATGCTTCATCAAATTAAAGCTACTTTATGTTAATTTGTATTTCTTTGCTAAGTTTTCATATATATAGATTTTTTTTTTTGGAAATTGTAAATCAACATTATAGAACAATCTATTCAACATATGTGAATTAAAATTATTCAACAACAAATCAAGCACAAAAAGAGGAAATTATATGCAATAAAAAAGAATCAACTATATTGAACGGCGTTTTGGAGTCCAAACTGCGTTTTGGAATCCTGACGGCGTTTTGGAGTCTCAACTGTGTTTTAGATGAGTTAAATATGATAAAAACGATTTAACCCCTAAGCGTGCAAGGAGTCCTATGGGACCATGTTTGATTGTTTTTAGTCAGACGTTGATTTTCTCTTAGCTCCTAATTTTAAATGAAAGTGATCTCAACCAAGAAAGTGTGGGAGCTATCTTTTTATTTCTAGTCGAATTTATTTCTTTTACAAATTGTTAAAATTGCGGTTTTTACAGCACTTTAAATCTCTAAACTCTAAAATTCCAATATACACTACACAAAGAAATTCAATCAAATTTCTTTTATGTAAGTGCGAGAAGTATGCCACCTACACCTTGTTTTTCATTACTATTATCTACATTTTTCCTCTAAAAATTCATATTATTTAAGACATTTTTAAAATTGCTCTAACTATTACAAGCAAAAAAACTTTGATTTTTTTATAAAATTCATTTTTCTATAAATAATTATGAAAATATTAATGTAAATTTTTATAAAAATAAATTATATGAGAAAATATCAAAAGAATAATAATAAATTTTAAAATGTGAAAAAGTGATGAGGTTGAATGAGTAAATGTATGAAGGGTTGAAACCAAATTATAGATTAGATTTATACCACACTATTAATAGTTTGATTATAACTCAAATCCTTATTGGTTCAAATTTTTAGTCATCCAACATAAAAAGAAGTTACCAGAAGGACATGATGATTTGTATTAAAAGGTAGTATGCTTGCTTGAAAGCGAGAGTACAGAAAAGAACACTTAGCATTTGACAACTAGAATGTCTTTTCACATCAACTTTCACAAGTGTCTCCCCTTAACTGTCAGCTGTATAATTCACATCAACTTTCACAAGTGTCTCCCCTTAGCTGTCATCTGTATAATTCACATCAACTTTCACAAGTGTCTTCCCTTAACTGTCATGTGTGTAATCATGTGTTACTTGTTTTTTACTTTTCCTAAATACCATTCAATTTTACATAACCATCAAAATAATTGGATATGTTTGCAATTTAAATCACATCAAACCATTTGTCTTCCTTTCACAAGTTGAAACTCATAGTTTGATAATTTTTTCAATTTGCTTCACTTTTATGTGTAGTTTGCTACCCTCCTATTGACTTTTCATCACATAATCGATACATTTTCAATGTAAACTCTCTAAATGAGAAGCAAAGCTACAAGAGAAGTAAAAACTAAGAAATAGTCCAGTTTGATGTCAATGTGTGAATAATGCTTTGAATATTAGTGCAATTTAATTGATTCTTTTTTTATGCTTTGAAAACCGACTATATATATATATATATATATATATATATATATATATATATATATATATATATATATATATATATATATATATATATATATATATATATATAAATGATGATTGTTGATATCTTTAGGAACTTTTCGTACTTGTCACACTATTTAGAAGCATCTAAAGGACATAATGGTCCTATATGTGCCTTTAGCAATTGTCACCCAATGAATCTAAATTGACCATTTATAATTTGTAAGGAACATAAAATTAATCTTTTGTCATTCAATCAAAAATATTCAAAAGCAAGTGGATTTAGAGATGTCTAGGAGGCTGATGGCTTGATATGGGTACCCCCTCCAAAAATAGTGTGATTTTCAAGAAACATTATTTTGGTAAGAAAAAACCATTGAGAAATAACAAAAATTAAATGGTGTCATATGGGCCATGGCTGCAGCTATATACACGGTGTTAAAGACGGAATTCTAGCACACATAATATGAGTTAGACATAAGTCACACATAGTGAGATGTGTCTCACCGGTACCCATATTAGGCCATTGCCCAGGATGCAATCCATGATACTTTTGTGTCCAAGAAAATTACCACCTATAAGGCACAAATACAATACGACTAAAATTTTCATTCTAACAAATTAAAAAATCCAATAAAATTGCATGGACATTTGTCACTCTTATATAGTGTGACATTTACTAAAAAGTTGCTACAGATGTCAACAATAGTTATTATGCAATTTTTTTTCTTGGTCGGTTGTCAAGGCATAAAAAGGATCAATTAAATTGCATGCTTTGGCAAACTATTATTCAAAGCATTATCCACACATTGACATCAAAGTTGACTATTTCTTAGATTTTACTTCTCTTGTAGCTTTGCTTCTCATTCAGGTAGTCTACATTGAAAATGTATCAATCGTGTGATGACAAGTCAATAGGAGGGTAGCAGACTACACGTAAGAGACACATGTAAAACTTGATGTGAAAAGACATAATTGTTGTTGTTAAAAGTCAAGAACTTTTTTTGTATTCTCACTTTCAAGCTAATATGCCACCTTTTCATACAAATCATCACGTCTTTCTAGTAACTTCTACAGAGGTGTTGAATGACAAAGAATTAATCAATAAGATTTGAATTATGATCAACTTATTAATTGTCTAGTATAAATCTAATTTATAACTTGTTTTAAACTATAAAACATTTGCCGACATCTCCTCAACAAGTATAACTATTACGAACATAATCCTCTACATCTCGAAGTTTATCATTTTTATTTGCAAAATGACCCATCTACGTGCTAGTTTGAAAACAATGACACACGATGTCATTGTCTATTCGGATGGATCCCAATGAAATAAGTGACGTAGACACAAAAAATATAGTCATTTGCAAAAGACTTCCATCAATCTCCAAGCTTATCATCCATTTTCACAAACACAACTCATCCATGTGCTAATTTAAAAACAAGTGACATGTGTCATTGCCGGATTAGTTGGATATTAAATAACTACACTGAATGGCGTATTTAGTGCCCAAGGAGAATTGATGTCTTCTACCACAATTCATTCAAGAAACAATAGCATAGTGTGTCACTATAGTGTCCATTCTCGAAAGGGGAGAGTAGTATTGTCCCAAACTCCCAATTTCCCCTTGTCTGGTGGGCATCGGGTCATTGGCATTATGAACGGACACTTCATTCACCCCGGCCCCTTGCTAAAAAGGGATCGGAATTTCTATCTATCTGAAGAGAAACAATGTCCCTTCACACTACATAGGAGTTTGCTACTTGTCATTCCCTATTTCATTGAAAGTATCATGTTCTTTCCAAGCAATGAAAGTCACATGAGGTGAACTTTCGTGTCATATTTATTATAAAATTTCGTGTCATATTTATTTCGGCCATATTTATTATAAATTTTCCACATGTCATTGAAACACTACACTTTATTTTTATTTTTACGAGAACACTAAATCTCCCTAAAATTAAATAACGTATGGGTTTAAAAATAGTGTCCCCGAACACTAAATACGCCATTAAGTAGTGAACTAAGGGCCGCATTACACTATGGCCGAAGGTCGAGAGGCCGTCGATTTCCACCAATCAAATTGCAAGAAACCATGGTTTCGGCCTCTCGCCTTGAACGGCGATAGTGTGAAGCGGCCCTAAAAAGAATATAATTATTTCCAAGAGAATTCCCCCACTCACATCTCATCCATATTTGGAACACGACTCATCCACGCGCTAGTTCCAAAACAAGTAACACGTGTCATTGCCTGATTGGTTGGATCCAGTGATGTGGACACAACCCAAAAAAATGAAAATATTTGTCAGCCAAGGGGCGAAGCTTCTAGGTAAGTAACCATATTCTGGAGGAGCTTCAAGAGAGTCAAGAGTCATGGGGAACTTCTAGTAAGCTACAGTGAAAATGGAAATGTGGGTAGGGTAGGGTAGGCCTAGGTAGCCTTATAGGCCCTGATTCTTCTTACAGTAGGATAGCCAGATTCTTGAGGTTGTTGGACGAAGAAATGGTCTCTGCCTTGTGTCTCGTGCCTGAGTGGTCTCTTGACGCCAAGCATGCAAGGAAGGAACCAACAGGACCCTAGTTTCTGCATAAAAACCCCCATTTAAAGTATTGCATTTTAAATGCAGAAAAATAGCACATTTCACTGTTTGAGTGTGAGACACCCACTTATCATCATTAGATTGACCGTAAAGTAGGAAATTTGATATGATTTTGTACAAGTAGAAAAAGGGGTTCTTGGGCACCAAGGAATAGTGTCAAGAGCACTTCTAATGTTGGCTCGCTAAACTTGGATGAACTGTCAAAATATAAGGTATAAGTCCTTTACTGGAGGCACTTCTAGCATGGTTATGATTAATGAGAACCAATCAAGAGGCACTACATGCAAAGTGATTGAATAAAAGCCTTGTTTATAACAATAAATACACTCAAATATGATTTAGAGTGCACTTGCTATATGAGGAAATTTTGAGAGTGTTGACTCGTCATTTTTGAAATGGCCCTCCTTCCTTATTTTCATTCTTATTCGGTGAATCATTCATGTTTGAAGTGCCCTGTTGGGGATGCCCTATCTGGAAATTGATAACCAAGTTTTGGTAGGAATATAGGTCTAATAGTATTTTTATCAATACAAAAATAGAACTCATGAAGAACATAGTTTTTTCCACTAACCCTTAAACGTCAAAAGCCCCACACGCTTGTTTTGAGAGAATAATGAAGAAAAAGTGGATTTCCTCAACCAAATTTGAAATTATGGATAGGTGCTTTGAAAAGGTGATGGAAAAACGAGGCTAAATTCAGCAAATACACATGTTTTAGTACATTTTACATTCCAAAGAAGTTAGGAAGAAAATTAGTGGGGAGAGCGGGGAGGGAGTCGGGCAGCTTGAGACCTTAATGTATACTAGAGCTGGTAGTGCATGCCAACATTGTTCAACAATGTTTTTATTTTTATTTTTAAATAATTTTTTAATCCATGATTGCAGAGCTCTCTGCAGAGCAGGAATCTCATTGAATTTTTTAATTTGATGTTGGAGTGACTTTGTTCTCTATATTCATTGCTTATAAAGGATTTCAAGAATTTTCATTGTTTGTTCACGTTAATCAAAGGGCGACTATTGGGGGCAACTCTCAAAAACATAATCCTCTAGACTACGCGTCCGTGACCTTCTTGACTGTTAAGGATTAATGATTAAATTCTTACAATTTTTCAAAGCGAAAAGTTAGTCATTATCCAAAGCTAGTAACTAGATTATTCCAAATCTCTAAATATATTATTCTAGAAATTGGTCAAAATTCTACAAATATGATTGGTTGATACACAAGTGGTGTTGAGTTTGGTTGATAAACATTATAGGTCAATCTGTATATTTGTTTTGGATGTATTAACCATTCCAAGACATATTACTATAGCTTGGTGCCTATATGGGCACGCTATGATACTATTCTTTGGTGCGCAAGTACTCCTTCTCTACTAATTGTGTTTGTTGTGATTTGTATAAGTTAATATTTGATTTGACATCATTTGTCATCAAGCCCAGAGAAAAGTAGGCCCATAGCTAGCTAAATATCAATGGTGTGACCCTGCGAAGTTAAGCGCCTTTGGGCCGGAATAATACTGGGATGGGTGACCTCTTGGGAAGTCCCGATGCTGCATCCATTTTGAAATGTCTGGTGCACACTGACTCACGGGCAAAATGAACAGAGGCTTTATTCACGCCGGCCTCTCAAAGGGACCGGAATTTTTATCTGTCTTTCTGTGACTGTGCTTTTGGCAAGCCCTACATAGGCAGATCAACATGCTTTTTAATCAATCCTATGGTTTGCATCCCATTACTAATACAATCTATATCCTTAGTTTAGTTTAGGTGTTGATTCACCGTTTACATAGGGTCTCAGTGCCTCAGTGCCTCACTGTTTGGCATTCTAGTAAAAGATAGTACCAAATAAAGCTAAAATTGCCTAATTCACTCTCAAAAATTAATTAATTTATGCTAATGGTGGAGTGTTTTTGGGTTTGACAAACTTGGTTTTGTAGCCTTGTTTGAATTACACTTGAGTTTGGGAAGTTTACACATAACATTTATTCCCATAATCACTTCATATTTTGCAATAAGTTTATCTACGTGATCCTATTTGTGCTGGAATCTGGTCATTCACTTCAATGCATGCAGAAACTTGTCATTGCTCCATGGGTAATTTAGTATGCACATACTATGCATCCAATTTACTCTCAACATTTATAAGGATGGTAGTAAAAAGAGTAACAATGTTTTCGAAGCAAAACTCAAAATGATTTATCCTAATACTTTTCCTTGAAAGTATCATGTATGAAGAGCTAGGAGCTGAAGGCTAGTTTAGACTACCGGTACGTACCAAGAAGTCATCTCATGCCCCTCTAAAATTTATGATTGGTCTTTGAACCCATCCCTAAGTTTACACTTTTGGATAATAGGAGAATGACCATAGGCGTTGTGATCCACACAATTCCTATAAAGTGACCTAGTGGATAATGTTTCATGATCCAAGTTGTTTTGCAACAAGAAAAACCACTCTTATTGCAAATTCACGAAACCATGACTAAAAAATGGCGTTTGATTTTTTTTCTTTCATCTCTCTTCTTCTTTTTTCTTCTTTTTTAAAATTTTATTTTTTTAAAGAAATTTCTTTAAAAAAAATAATCTTGGTGAGAAGGCCCAAGAGCATTTAACCCCTAAAGGACCAAGAAGCCTAAATCGGGCCTCATGTTTTTTCTTAGCAATTTTGAGTAAGTTTTATGTGGACAACCTTTTGCTTAAATTTATTCGTATTTTGACGAACACATGCAATGTTCTTCATTGATTTCAATTATATAAAATTGGTCTCACGTGAAATATATTTTCATGACATAATCAATTGAATTGTCATTTTAAATCCACCGATCCTTTAGGGGTTAAAATTACATTTCCACAAAGTATGAGCATGAGAACCGAATCCATTGTTTTCCCTCACAGCCAGTGATCTCATAATCACTTTATGACATTTAGAACATTATGCGACCTCCCACATAAATGGTATCTACTTTTGCTACCCAGTGCATACAACACTCACGTTACCTCTATAATATCCGGCAATACCCTTGATATATTAAAGTGATACCATGATGATATCCGTGGTTTCTTTCTTTGTATGTTTAGCTGCCCCATTTTGTTGGGGGAGAAATCTAGCTAATTTTAGCCAGTTTTGAGATCACTGCTCACGGCTTTTGGTCACGGCTTTTGGTCCATAGTCTACACTGGCACTTGGCAACCCTAAACCCACTTAGAAGAAAGAAAAACAACACTGGAGTGTTGGCATTAATGAAATGCAAACATTTGGCGGTTATGCAGATAGTGATTTACTACATGAAGTGGGTTCAATTATACATGATTTGCCCACTGGCTGCCATTCACAATGCCAAGTATATATTGATGTGAATTTATTTGAATGATAATGTAGTACTGTACTGTACCTGGTCCTTGGGGTTGATGCAGACATTTACTGGACAATAGAGCGAGTACAGAAAGGGTGTGATCATTTCCAAGCACAGTACTTTTCTCGCTGTGACAACAACAACAAACCCGGTGCAAATCCTACGATTGTAGCCTTGCAAGTTGATGCGATGTTGAATTGCGTTTAACCCCTAAAAGTACCGATCTTTTGAACACAAGTAGATGCTAGCCTCAAAAAATAGATATTAGCATGGCTCAAATGTACTTGAGGTGTACATGAGAGGACCATTGCAAGCATAAAATCTGCCATACTTGCATTTGGAGGTCTCTCCAATATTATCAACATCCCTCCACTGTAAGAGTCTGATTTATTTCAATTGGTAAAGAATTAAATAGGCTTGCAATGATGACTTGGATGAAAGTCATCCGAGATTGTATGCGGAAGTTACTAGGCTTTGAATATGTTCGTGATCTAGTTTATGGACGCTAGGGCGTTTAGGGGTTAACAATGGTTTCCTTTTGGCATCTAAAAGAATTAGTGCGCACCAAGCAGGTAGCATCTAATGGATGACAGACAAATTGCAACCTTTCTCAACACTACATCTTGTACAACTGCTCATTCATCCAAATTTCTCTTGGTTCTTGTGGTAGTTGACTATCATTTGTACAGTATGGATCTTCAAAATAAGGTATTGTGATTTTTAAAAAAACAACCCAATTGGTTCATGTCAAGTTTCATTCTTAGTGCAAAACTCAAACCTTCAACGTGATTTTCCAAAATAAGTAGAATCAAATAATGGAAATCATACCATCTTGTAGTGCATGTTATTCCAAATTTGTTACAATAAAAAAATTAATCTTTTTTAAAAAATTTGGGATAGTAAATTGAATTCAAGAAGAAAAGCTTGAAACTTTAATATAAATTTATTAATTAAAAACTGATAAATCCAACCGTATAGATGTGATCTTCACATTGACATTTACAACAAAGCTTTGTACATCCACTCCATTTTTGTTACTTATCAAAAAAATTATAATGTATCTTCGAAATTGTGTTAAATCCGGACGTTAGAGGATTAATCTTTACAATCTACGCAATCCACTGTAAGATCTATTCCAAACCAAGCATTGATGCTTGATGTTTAAATGTGAGATCCATGTCACGCACACACCTCAAAAATAAAATTTTGATTTGGAGTTGTAAAGCTATTACAACACCTATCTACAAAGCTTCAAAATACTGGAAATACCTCAAAATATAAGATATTGTGATTTTTGTTTCAAATGACAAAATTGGTTTTTGTCAAGTTTCATTCTTAGTTCAAAAAGTGAGACGTTAACAATGATTTTCTAGAATAAGTAGAACCATATAATGTAAATTATACCATCTCATAGTGCATAAAATTTCTAATTCGTTATAATTTTTAAAATAAGAAATTCTTAATTTTGGATTTAAAAGTGAATTTCAAAAGAAAACCTTGAAAATTTATTTAAAAATATTAATAAAAAATATGATAAATCCAACCATACAAATGTGATCTACTCATTGAGGTTTACAACTTTTCTTTACATTTCAACTCCATTTTTGTGATTCATCAAACACTTTATCCTACATCTTTGCAATCGGTGGTGGATCCGGACATTAAAGGGTTAACAATAACTTTAAAGAAAAAATGGCAAAACATTCTTTAGCTAGTACTGCATCACACCCTTTTGTTTTTGCAGAGAGAATCAACATATGAATAAGGAATTGATGATGTGGAACATGTATAAACTATTTTTATTTTTATTTTTTTTGTTGAACTACCAGACTATCTCTATAGAAATAGGCTTGATTCTCCATAAGTCTATGATTCCTACAATGATTCTGGTGATTCCCAAGGGCAAACAATGTGGTTGCTAAAAAAATGTTATAGTATGAAAACGCCAAATTGTTCCAATATTTAAAAATAAATTGGATGAGATGACCAATTTATAAATGAAAATCATCCAAATATGTAGATGAAAAAAATAGTTCTTTCCAAAATATAGATGAATATGAAATGTTATGGCTACACTATTTTATTTTATGTCGTCACTTTAACACTTCCCCAAAAACAATAAAATAAAAATAAAATAAAAATCCCTAGTTTTGAGTTGGCTAACTTATTTTGTTTCAAGTCACTTCACTGACTCCCTTGGCTTGTTCCTGAAATTCTGTGCCATTCTCTCAAGTGGGCCTTTGCCCACTGGAACGTACCCGAGGCTACCTTCACTCCCGTACTAATTGCACAAGTACCCTTTTTCCGATATTTTATTGGATTGCATGAATTGTACGATCCAAACATGGATGTCCCATTCCATTGCACAATGGCCAACTTCAAATGTTTTAATTCAATCGCATAATGGTGGTCTTTGCATAACATTCTCCCTCTAGCGCAAAAATGGTTTTTTTCTTAATTGTCTCAACCCAACCATGGGAGAGACTACGAAAATGCTTCGTTTCAAGGAGTTACATGGCTGAACAATACAAACAAGATGTACAAGTAAATTTAGGGAAAATACTAAGGTAGAAACTACGCTACTAGCTGTTTGTTCTATTTTAATTTTTAATTAATTTTTAATCATTATAGCCTAGAAAAGAACCCTTTCATAATACTCAATAGCATGCACTATCTCTTCCTTATTTTTACAGTAGATGGTGTGGAATATTCCATACCCAACAACACATCATCAGTAATTAAATGGACGGGTGAAGGTTCAAAGTGATGAGCATAGTGCATGAAAGAAAGGCACTGGGCATGAAGGCAATTGAATGTTATGTTGTTGGAGGGAATGCTTTACAATGATTCTTGTGTAAATTTGATTGCTCGAGAAAAGATCCAAATCCTTTTAGGGCCTATGTAATACAAAATAGTTTTAAGATGATTTTAGAAGAAACTCGACAAGAAAGAAATGTGAAAATTTAGGTAGAAAGAAGTAAAAAAAAACTCAAAAAATAGGGCAACAAAATATTTGAGTGATTTGGAATTTTTGTTAAATAGAAAGTTCCAAGTGAAGACCTCGATAGCTCATTAAAACGATGTCAACATGAATTTTAACTTCATTTTTGGTCTTAAACCCATACGAGGTGTAGTATCATTCCATATACAATGGAATATTGTTGTACAATACTAGTCGGGATGGGCTTTCTAGACCTTTAACCCCTAACTGCTGAACCATGCATATTTTGCATGATGTACAAAAGCAATCTTCATTTTCTCATCTATCATGCACTTTTTGTAGTGTGAATTTTTTACTAATTTTTTTATTAAATTTTCTATAGGAAGTTAGCTTCATGCATGTGTGATCCAATTAGAAAATTGATGATTTATGAAAATTTATGCCTCATTTCATGTTGCAGTGTTTCACCAAAAATTTGAAAATTTTAGTCTAGAAGTGCTCTTGAAAAAGTCAATTCATAAAATTAAGCAACCAAAAATCTCCAAAAATCACGAAACTTAGAGTGTTGCATTTCAACTCATCACAACAAGTTTCATTTACAAATTGTCAATATCTTATTTGTATTCAAATTTAAAAAATGAATTTGAATTTTAAGTTTCAAATTTTATATAAAAATATTGGTGATAGCAATCCCATATCTAAAGTGTGGATAGAAACTAAAATTCATAATGTACAATTTCTATACATACATCAAGTCCAAAATATCCGTCTACATTGCATTTCATAATGCATCTTTTGCAAAATTGCCCCAAATTGAACAAGCCTGAGGATGTTTAGGATTTAACGGGTAAAGTGCTCATGTACTATACATAGTATCATACACTATTGGACTTCTATATCAAGCTCGCATACTTAACCCATAAATGACAATTCCTTTCATGATACCACACCCAAAATATCTTTTAAATTCCATTTTACGTATGATTATGTGTTCAATTTACTTTAGCTTTATTCTAAAGAAGTATAGATCTCACTAAGGTGCTCGGTTTGGAATTTTAAAAACCCCATTTGGTGCAATGGTGTAGAAGTAATGAGCAAGATTCTCCCAAACTAAAACCAAGCCCATGGGGCTGGCATTGTCATTTAAGGGTTAAACTCACACGCTAGCAGTCCTGCATATGATTATATGGGGGGAGGAAAGCACTTGCAATTGTTTAGCCACTTTTTCTTTTTCTTGTTCATAAGATTTAGAATGTTTTATACTAAGTTTGGAAGTACTGATGCCCAACATGATTGTTTTGTTTCCAGAACTATTGTATAGAGCTTGCATGCGTGCACCATTCGTTACATAACAAACTAGTTTGGTTGTTTCAATGACATAATTATCATAGGGAGCATGGGTGCGTAGTCTGTGCATACACCACCGCGTTATACAATAGACTAGGTCGATCGATGCGAGTGCATGACACGATTGTTCTAATGCAAAACCCACTATAAGGAAACTCAGAAAAAAACCTGCAAAAGTTTGTTATCATATGCAATTTTTTAAACCACCATGAACCACACATGTAAAGCAAGAATATAATAAATCGTTGAAAAGGTTTTCAAATGTGCTTCCTACGATATATTATAGACCTCTTAATTCCAAAAATCGCACTTGCGGTGTGGAAATGAAGATTACTCACATTTTTTATTTTTTATTTTTTTGAAACAAGAGGATGAAACCTCATTGAATTAAATGGGGTCACACACACTGAAACCAGAGGAGACAAGCCTCCCCGGCGAAGAAATTTAAATTTTTTCAGACAACATTCAGATAAAACTACAACCAAACCATTGAGGCCTAGTAGAACCGACCGGGTTTCGGTCGGGCCAAACGCCACGTAATCGTATCCCCAAGTCTAGAGCCGAAGAATGAATTCCTCAACCATAAAGCATCAAACCTAGCACTAAATCTGCAAGCCTGCATCGGATAGAGCTCACTGAGCTTCTGAGTACGTTGCCAAGCAGCCCTCTCACATATTTTGCTCTTGGTGGTTTTTTAGGTAGTTTACTTGTAGTGACTATCATGAGGAGCATGAAGACGTTCATCCCTACTCGTTATACAAGAGAGTATGCAAGCTCTAGCACAATTGCCTCGGCAACAAAAATGTCGTACGGAGTGTCAACAACATGCATCACCACCTTGTGTTATGTAATAGATTTTAAAACAGGGTAAAGCTATTCATGTTTTCTATAAGGAGAAAGTTGTTTCATGTTTTTTCATAAGGAGAAAGGTATTTTGTGTTTTCCATAAGGAGAAAGTTTTTTTTATGTTTTCCATAAGAGTAAAGTTATTTTTTGTTTTCCAAAAGGGGATTTCGAAAGGGCTTCAGACGGACATTTTGCTGCCAATAGCCGGTGAAGCCGGTGAAACTGGAGATGAAATAGGTCAGAGACCAGGGTTGAACCCGACATCCGGGAACCACCCCAGAAGCCGATGATCCTACTGTACAAGTGCTTTGGCAAGGCATGCAATATCCTGAATCCTCTTTCACTTGTCAGTGAGCCTCAATAAAAATTATTTTCAATGATAGCAATTATGCTTAGTTGCTCATTCCATAGCACTGTTCGGGAAGATTTTTGAGGCAACCAGTCAATGTCCTTTATTTTCCAAAAGCAACCGGTTTTTAAAGATTATATCCCGAATATTTCGTCTATGAATACTAAATATAATTATTTTTCAGTCATTTAGTTCGGTGATTTGCCTCTACTCTTGAAAATCAACCAGCCATTTCCAAAAATTAATCGGCCGACTTGTAACTGACTGTCAGTTCTTCTCGGGCCCTGTTCCATAGAGTGGCTCAGATTTCTGATATTTCAGAACCAAACACTACTGTAGGTTCAGGGCAACTTTGCCAAATAATAATTCTAAAAGTAGTTGTCAAAATTATTGGAAATTTGTTTTCCCAAAAAACTAATTTCAAAGGTAGAAAAATGGGTTTTAGAGAACATTCAAGTTAAGTAAATTTATTTTTAGAAATAAATAATTATTTTCCGGAGGAGGGCGAAGCTACCCTGAAGCTACAATACTATAGTACCATAGCAAGGGTGCCACCCAAGAACAAGTGTTTTTTTATTTTTGAAAAATAAAATTTGTTCTTTAAAAGATGAATCTCTTGATTTTTGTTTACAAGCAAAAGATGATTATAAAAAATGCCCCAAAATGACCCAAAATAGCTAAAAGTAATTTACTATATATTTTATTTTTTGTCCTTGTAATTTTTAGTTTTTTTACATTTATTTATTTTATTTATAATCTTTTTTTGGGGATCCTGCTATGGTACTGCAGTAGTAGAAACACCCCTTGCATAGACTAGAAAAGCATGCACATGTGAGGGAGTAGTTTGCCATAGAGGTCTTCGCGAGGGTCCTATTGCTACTCAATCCACAAGGATAAGTATTTGAGACTTGATGAAAATTAGTTACACCACTTGAAGAACTACACCAAAATTACCGTGTATTGCGGGCGCGTGAATGGCATCATTGCATTCATCCATTTAAACAAATTTGCATCCAGTATGAACCAGTTTGGATGAAATTTTCATTATTAGGAAAGCCTCCTCTAAATATCGTGGGCCACGGCATATGGTAATATGGGTGTATTCGTAGCTTCACCATTTAAATCACTTGAAGGGTGACAGACATTTCATAAACACTGCAGTTGGAAGGTGAAGAACTTCTTTAGCTTTACTTTTCAACTCTCATCAACCTAAGCATGTGATGAACAAAGTTGATGGGTCCATTTTTTATTTTATTTTATTTTATTTTTTCTGAGTCAAATGGCAAACGAATCCATTGCAAAGGAAAAATACACCTCTGCAAAACCAGGCCAGGGCGAACCCGAGCTGATTTGACAATCACATCTGTACATTATGGGGAAAGCATGGGCGTCCAGGGATTGTGATGGACACGGAACTCCACTTCCCAGCAAAATAAGCCCCCACTCGACGTTAATGCAATCACTGTTCTCCCATGAGCTCCGTTTTCCAAAATTTCCATTTTGGACACCCTAGGGTTCTTTTTTTGGCAATTGTATTTGTAAATTTGAAGCCTACAACATCAATTTTATCAAAGGAGATTCCTTGGGAAATTTTAACTCTTGGAAGGGGGGGTTGTTTTTTAAGGTGGGCCCTGACATGCACAAAACAGGGGATAGGTTTTGTCTTCTTGCATTAACATTGAGGGGATATTTAGATTCGGGGAAAATAAGGGCTGTCATATCTTATGTCATGGTCAATTTCAACATAGAATTAGGAGTGCTATACTTGACAAATCAACGTCAAAGACAATTCACATTAAAATAGTGGCTTAAAGCATCTCCACTCTTGTTCCAAATACGAGACTCACCAAAGAAGCTCGAGAGGGCTCTTGCTTATGGCCAAGGCTTTCACTAGTAGAAAAGGTGGCACTGCCAAGGGAGATGCCCAAGCAAGTAGTGCCCAATTCCACGTATGCATAGTGGTTTTGCCTAATCATCTCCCTTGGGAATGCCACCTTTTCTACTAGTGTTTGGAAATCCTTCGACCCCCACTGTTGCCCTTGGTAGCCCCTCGCCTAACTACACATTACAGGAATCTACCAACTCACATTTCTCGTATACAGAAATTATTGCATACATTTTTCTGTGCATCAAGCTTCATGGTCAAGGCTCAAAGAATGAATCATGTAAATGACTGTAGTTTGTCTAAATTCAAGGTGTAGGGTATATGAATCAATTATGTCGGCTAGTTTAACATCCTACCATCCTGCTTTACGTAGACTTGCAGACAATTTTGTGCATGATTTGTGTATGGAAAGACAAGCCTATAATAGAGTTACCCCACTTCGTTGTCAGTTTCGACTTTAATTAATTAATTTTTCTCCAAAAGTAACACATGTCATCGTGTGATTGGTTTATGGTGATGTTGGTCTCTCAAAATATGATGTGGAAATTAGATTTCGACATAATATTGGCCGAATCTGACCCTCACATATGGTAATCGAAAAGAGGGTCTCGAAGTAGAAACCCACCTCATACTCACCTTCAACTCATTTCCAGTTCAAAAAAATGGCAAAACTAGTCTATGGTGAGTTGGAGGATAATCTAAAGCAAGACCCTACGTGACCTTGGGGTGCGGAACTCGTGACCTCTCCAATCCTAGAGGAGAGTTCCCATCCGCTCCCCTATGCCAAGTGCCCCGACCATAGGGACTATTCATAAACAATGATTGTCAGAAATTTTATTTAGAGAGAGAAAACTCCCCTCTAACTCCTCTTCAACTCCCCTTCTGTTTTCAATTAACTCAAATACTTCCAGAATATGGGTGCGCTATGGAGAATAGCAAGTTGGAGGGTGAGTTGGAAGAGGTTGGTCTCAACTGAGACTTGATCAAGCCCGTGGTACGTGCAGTATACAATAAGGCACATTTGAAACCCACAACTCAACTTTAAATACCTCTTAGATTAAAAACAATGCCAATTGCAAGAGAATTAGTAGTTATGATGTGGTTAGTTGGGCACTAAAGGGTAAGAATTAAGGCAAATACGCCAGGTTTAAATTTGGTTGAAACGTCCCCAAGAAAAAGTAGCCTCCAACTTACTTCATTAGTAAAGTGGCCCTTAGGGAGATATGGATATCTTAAAAACCTACCGTAAACATTCAATTTCAAGTACAACGTTTCGAATTGACCCTCACTCCAAATATTGTACAAAGAAAAATCCATAGGAAATTACCCGCGGGGAGCACTAGAAACGTGCTCTCTTCGTTTGTAGTTTGATGTTTGTAATTTGTTGTTGTGCAATGAATATAATCCCTAAAAGCCCAAAGGTATTAGACAAACAATAGATGTGTTATAATATGTGCCTTCCATATGTTTGATGAAGTTTGATTCAATAGACAAAATGTAGGGCATTATTTCTACATATTATCCGTACAGTCAAACCTCCAAAAATAACTTTAGATATTTTTTTAATGAATTTTATAGCATTAACCTTTGAAAATTTGTATAAATAATGATTCTCACGTTTAGAGTTTAAAATTTAGTTTGATTGGGTAAAGTTGGTTTATTTATTATAAACTTCAAAAATACAAAAGAAATGGAGGGAACATCATTACTTTCTCTGAATAGCAGAGTTTACAACACTAATACGACATTGAGGTGATTCACTTTAAAAAATTCTCTCGGGTGGAGTCTAATCCCTAAATGTCCAAACGACCATTTTTTGGTCGTTGCCCAAATCTAACGGGTTGCTTGGAATATAAAAAGATTTTTTTTGAAAAATAAAAAGTACTTAAAAATACTAGATCAAGTCTACTTTCCAACCCAATTTGAATTTATGTCAATCATGTTAAACTCCACCTGGAAGAATTTTTCAAAATGAATCACTTCAAAATTGTCTTAGTGCTACAAAATTAGCTATTTGGGGAAAGTAATGATGTTCCCTCCATCATTTCTTTTGCTTTCTTGAAGTTTACAATAGATAAACCAAATTTAACCAATCATGCTAAATATTAAACTCTAAAAGTGAAAATTAGATTTTATACAAATTATCAAAGGTTAATAAATTTTAATTCATTAAAAAAAGATCTAAAGTTAATTTTTGGAAGTTTGACTGTATGGATCATTTTTGGAGATAATGCCCTACATTTTGTTCATTGAATCAAACATGTGGAAGGCACATATTGTAACACATCTAAGTTTTGTCCAAAACCCCTCAGGCTTTTAGGGGTTAACTCGAATTGACATAATTCAAACTGCATTGGAAACTAAACTTGATATGGTATTTAAAATTATAAGAATACATATGTTTTCAAAAACATAGTAAAAATTTATAGGCAGGCTGTTTGATTCGGGCAGCAACAAGACGATGTTCATTTGACCATTTAGGGTATAAAGCATCCATTTGTTTCCCAAAAAAAATCTGACCCTCGCATTCTGTACAGCTATCCCGTACTGTCCAGGCTTACCATTCTGGAGCCCCAATAGTATTGCTCCAACTTGCAATTGAGGATGTCTGAACATGCATTCCTGGGTAAGAACATCCGCAACCATGCCCTCCTAGAGTCTGACACGTAAACAATCAGGTGAAAAATGCCAAGGGCCCATCAAAAATGTCTCGTGACCCTTGACCTTAGCATAAGCTTAGGGCCGCTTCACACTATGGCCGAAGGTCGAGAGGCCGTCGGTTTCCACCAATCAAATTGCAAGAAACCATGGTTTCGGCCTCTCGACCCTTCACACTAGAGGCCAAAGTGCAAAGGCCGTGGACCTTCAAAATGCTTACACGGCAACACTTTTTGACCAAGGTTTCAGCCTCTCGAGAGGAAGTTTGGGTCTTACATTTTGCAAGACCCGTCACTATGGTCGAGAGGCGGTCGATTTTTTTTCATAAAAAATGAAAACTATATTTTATTGCTATTTTCAGTAGATTTCTTTGGACTCTCAACAAAGTTTGGACTCTCAATCCCACGGCCTCTCGACTTGGACGGCCATAGTGTGAAGCGGCCGTTATTAACCGTTAACCCCTAAAGGACCAATGAACCATATTATGCTTGATTTTTGGTCAAAGGCCCCAAAAATCAAGCGTCTTAGCTTTATTGTAGTTGGTGTTTTCATTAAATGTTTAAGTTAAGTTGTGATACATCTTTTGATCGTTGGGATTGGAGAAGAAACATCATTTGAAGCTTTTCCACCGTTGAGAACTTTAAATTTTGAGTGTCTAAAATACAAAGGGCTTTCTAAAGATGCTTGAATTATAAGTCTCTTTTAATTTCTTCACCTTCAATTTTTTACTCCATGTAAATATAACTTTTATCTACCTTAAATATAATTTTTGATATTAAATTCGACAAAAACATATTTATTTTGAATTTTTACATTGTTTACATCATAAAATTTGTAAATATTCAAAATATCTTCCAATCATGTTCAAAATTTTGTCATACCTTCATAATGTCGATGATTATCTACGAAAAAATATAAATCATTCAATGTAATATTTAAAGTATGCAAATTATAGTGCTTTGACTTTTACAAAAGAGGTGAGGACCTTTAGGGGTTAAACGTACCACTCTTTTGTAGGAAAGTCAAACTACACAATTTAGCTTCAAGATTTATCAAAATATATTTTGTAATATTTTTCATGCATGGAATTGAATGTTTGCTATGAGTCTTAAAATTTTCAGATTTTATTTATTTAATACGGCCTTTTTTACAAATTTTTAAGTCAAATAATTCAAAAAATAATTTTTATTACAAAAAAGCTTTAAAAAAGTAATATTTTTTTGGGAGCAGGTACAAATTACAATCGAGAATCACATGATATGTTTTCCATAGAAGTTTTTTATTTGAATTTGGATTTCTAAAGGTGAACATCCTATGTAGTGTAATTCAAACCTTGAGCTTCAAAACTTGCACAAGCAATAAAATACTCAGTAATTGGATTTTTAAGATTTGAAAAGTGGAGTGCAAACTAGACTTAATAAACTTCATTTTCTTAGTTGGGTGTATTAGCAACAAAAGTCATCTTCAAGATCAAAATTGGGTTTGACCAACAAACATCCAGTAACTGGATGCGTAGACGTTTAGGAATTTATCTATCATACTATTCAATCTCACCCTCTATGGAAAAACTAATCAAGCTAAAAATAGAATTTGGGGTGGCTTTCTTAGATCACTCAGAAATCAAGTTTTATTAGTTTACTCCATTCTAAAATATAGAATCCAAAATTACTATTTTTAGCTTGTTTAGTTTTTCAAAGGAGGGTGAGCAATAGCCTTTGTGGTTGTTGCCTTCTCTCCAACATAATGATGTGGAATATCCCACATTGCATAAGTAGCTACGGGGCAAGTGGCATTAAGCAATAGCAAACTAACTATGGTGAGCAGTAATCAAAACCAACTCACCCAATCACAATTCAATAGTGTCATCTAATTGTTTACTTGAATCAATAGCATATTCAATTATAGATCGCTAGTCACTCTATATATAAAGGAGGTTGAAACTAAAAAGCAACCTTTTTAACCCCTAAACGTCCCATCATCCAAAAACTGGCTCACGAACAAATTTAAAGCATTATAACTTCTTCATTCAACCTCGAATGATTTTCATCCAAGTCACCTTTGAAAACTTATTAATTCTCTACTAATCGCAATAAATCTCTTGTAGTGGGGAGCTGTTGATAATATTGGAGAGGCCTACAACTACAAGTATGTCGATTTTGTTAGGTAGATTTTATGCTTGCAATTGTCTTCTCATGTACACCTCATGTACATTTGAGCCATGCTAATATCTACTTTTGAGGCTAGAATCTACTTGTGTTCAAAGGGTTGGTACGTTTTAGGGGTTAAAGGTTACTGAATGTAAGGTAAAATGTTTAACCCTTTAGTGCCCAGGGTAGTTCTACAGAAACCAGAGTTTTTTGTGGTTTTATAAAAAAAACTCTCTCTATTCAAACTATGGAAACTATTGATAGTATTTAACCATATAAATGTAAGCATAGCTTAATCAAACAAGTGCCGGTTAAACCTTGGTAAGATCTGACCGTGGGATTGGAAGATTATAGTATGTCTTTGAACCGTATAATGCACACTCAAAAATGAGATTTTGGAGGGTGTGGGACTTCAAAGTAAAATAGAATTTGGGTTAAATTTTCAAAAATAAAATTCAAGAGGTTCAGGAATGACATATATCAACATCTCTCCATTGCAATCTTTCATGTCAAGAATTGACTCACACATAATTATTAAGAATTTTTCAAGTGATAGTGACTCATCCATGTACGGTTTATTCAAAAAATTATATGTTTAAAAATGAATGGAGTTGGTACATTGATCAAGATCGGAACACACACATTAATGGAACATGAACAAGAGAACACAATTCAAAAAATTAAAAAAAGATAAAAAAAACTTCCAAACACAAAAAATACCGCATAGTACATGTGCTGTATTTGTAAGTATTTGCAGTATTTTCACGTTTTGTTCATTGGTATTTTGATAGTTGCACAGGTCCAAACTGAAATATTATCTTTTAGAAGATGTATTTCATGAGACTCCAACTCTAAACATTACAATTCAAAATCCAATTGTTCATGGATTTTCCGTTATTTACATTTTCAACACATTAGTAACCACAATGTGGTCTCCTGGGCACTAACTAAGGGTTAAAGCCCTCTTCGAATTTGGGATTTTTGCAAAGATACATTATAAACTGCAACTACGAGGGATATTTTGAATTTGATGTATTGAAAAAGTTATAAATCATTAATTCTAGATTCTATTCATACAATTAGATCTATGATTGCTATTACAAATACTTTTAAATAAGATTTGAAACTCAAATTTCATTTCTTCTTCGTAATTCAATTACAAGTAAGATATTAACAATTTGTGAATGAAATTAGTTGTGATTGGTTGAAATGTAATACTCTAAGTGTAGTGATTTTTGAAGAGTTTTTGGTTGCTTAATTTTATGAGTTGACTTTTTAAGAGCATTTCTACATTGAAATCTTCGAAATTTTGGATTAATCACTACAACATGAAATGAGGCATAAAATTTTCACAAATCATCCCCTTTCTAATCGGTTCATACGTACATGAAGCTAACAACTTGTAAAATCTACAGTAAAACATCCACATTGCATAGTGCATGATGAATGAGAAAATATGGATGAAATTTGTACATCGTTCAAGAAATGGTTGCTCATGCAGTTAAGGGTTAACCCCTAAATGCTCAAACGACCATTTTTGGGCAGCTGCACGGATCAAACAGGGTGCCGAAAATATCTTTAAAAATTTTGAAAAAATAAAGATAATCAAAAACACTAAATCAAGTGTACTTTCCAATCAGAAGCAATTTGATTTATGTCAATCCGAGTTAAACTCCACCTCAGAGAAGTTTTCAAGGTGAATCACTTCAACATTGTCTTAGCATTATAAAATTTGCTAATTGGAGAAAGTAATGATGTTCCCTCCATCATTTCATATGTTTTTTGTTTTGAAGTTTGCGAAAGATAAACCAATTTTAACCAATCATGCTAAATTTCAAACTTTAAAAGTGAGAACTATAATTTTTACAAATTTTAAAAGAATAATGCTTTAATATTTCTTGAAGAAAGAATATAAAGTTATTTTTGGAAGTTTGACCGTACAAATAATTTGTAGAGATGATACCTTACATTTTGTTTATTGAACCAAACTTCATCAAACATATGAAAGGCACATATTATAACACATCTATGTTTTATTCAATACCCATTGGGCTTTTAAGGGTTAAGAAATGGTCCTTCAAATCTAATTTTAATTGACTATATCTAACATTTTACTTGTAATTGTCCATTGGCTATTGGATGTGCACTTTTGGTGCTTGAGGGGCGTTCAAAAGTGGAGGAGTTTAAGTTCAAGGGCTCATGAAATGTAGGTGAATAATTTTGGCAAGTCAACTTTACCGTGTATAGGTGTAGATGTTCCAAGGAAAGTTAGATGGAGCTTATTATGTTTCTTAAAATGCATTGTTCAATGAGATCTTTGATTTTGAATCATGTTTTACTATTGTAGAAAGGATAGTCTTTGAACACCAAAGAATAGTGTCATAGCATATTGCCCAAGACCCATATCTGACACTACACTAATTATCCCATTTAGTTGGAGTGGGGGAGGGAGGGATATTGTGGGTGTCAAAAATTAGTGAAAGTGATACTAAATATCATCATGATGTATAATTAGCATGATATGAAGATTTCAGCCACTCATTAAAAAATTCACCCCGCACTAATTTTTTGATTTGACAAAATAGTGCGTGCTTTAGGCATCATGCTCTCTTACAGTTTCTTGATGCCCAAGTCAAACTATTTTACTCATGTTTGGGCACTCTACAAATATCAAATTAGATGGTTGGTAAAGAAGGTTGTTTAAAGATATCAACTTAAATTTGAGTTTCATTTGTTTATATATATATATATTGTGTGTGTTTGAGAAATTAATTTTACGATTTTTAATTTTTAATTTTAGAATAAAAGTTCATCATTTATGACATCCTACTCTACCTAAACATTTTATATTTATTACATCAGAATTGGGTCCTCTACCTTAGGTGCTCGTTGCGTAACATTCTTTAGCGATAGGATACTGCACCGCCTACTACTTGGTTGATCCTTGATTGATAGAGTAACTTTTCTTGAAACTAGAATGAAAAATGACAACTGCCATTCAGTGAGGAAATTTAGTAGGAGTCAAACAAGTGAGACAAACTTAAGATGTGAAAACAGAGAGCATTGAAGAGAATCTTGAAAACTTTAGTAGGACTACAAAATCTAGGGCTTGACAAGGGGTTTCGTTTCTTTGTCATGGATTATCTTTCGTTTCAATTGTTTCAAATAAATAAATAAAAGGTTTTGCATAAGTGCTTGTTATTTCGTCGATTTGCTGTGGAATAAAAAGCTCCATTTATCTCAAAATAAAATAAAAATAAAATAAATTGCAAAAGCAAATCGTGTACCTCAAAAATAAAAATAATTTTTTTAAAAAGTATCATAGGTTAAGTTACTGTACTGCTGGCTTATAAAAAAGTACAACAAGACGTACTGGTAATGTCAAGAAACCTCTGACCAATCAGTAGTACCTTACAGCAAGGGCAGTTTTATTTTATATGTTTGAAAACATAGGCAGGTACAACTCTTCTATCAAGGACACTAAGCTTTTACCAAACTTGACCCCTAAACCCTATATTTGTTATAAAATGTTGATTCTACAACTTTGGTGAAGTTTGGTTCAAAAGAGAAAATGAGAAGTATGATGTTTAGTAATTATCCATAGAGTCTAACGTTTAGAAAATGTTCTAAACACTCATTTAACCCTTTAAGGACCGCCCATCCAAATAGTGGATGTTTGTTGGTCAAAGCCAATTTTGACATTGAAGTTGAAGATTTTTGCTATTGCTTTCAATTGAGAAAATGAAGCTTATCGAGTCTAGTTTTCACTTCACTTTTCGGATCTTATAAATTTCGAGTGTTAAATATTTTATTTCTATTGCAAGCTATGTAGCTCAAGGTCTGAATTACACTGCATAGGATGTTCACCTTTTGAAATTTAGATTAAAAAATTAAAAAACTTGCAAAAAAAAGATCATGTGATTCTCCATTGTCATTTGCCCATGTTCTAGAAGTTTTATATTTTTTGAAGATTTTTTGTAATTAATATGAATTTCTTGGAGTATTTGATCTAAAAATTTGTATAAAGTTCATTTTGTATCAAAAAAATCGGAAATTTTTAGGACTAATAGGAATCATACAATTTCATGCATGAAAAATAATTAAATAAATATTTCAACAAATCTTGAAAGCTAAACTATGTTTCAAGGTGTAGTTTGACTATTCTACAAAGGAATGGGATGTTAAAGGGTTAATGAATTTAGAAGCATATATCGTTGAATATTCACCAAAATTACAATTTTTGTTTTTGAAATTTGCAATCCACTATAGTTGGTTAAACTAAACTTTGATTCTAAAATTTACAAGAAAAAGAATTTAAAAGGAGAGAGCATCATCACTTTCCAAAAATAGTAAGTTTTATAACACAAGACAATCTTGAGGTGTTTGCCTTTGAAAAATCCTCCTCTGTGAATTCACATGATTCAAATTGGATTAGGAAAGTAAACTAGATTTCCTATTTGAGATTTTTTTTTAACTTTTTAGAACATATTTTTCATCTTGAGCAGCCCTTAACCCCTAAACGTTCTCACCCTTTTAAGATCTTGTAGTTTTTCAAAGATGCATTATTAAATGCAACTAAGAGGGATATTTTCAAGTTGATGAATGAATAAAAGTTGTACATTATGCATTTTAGATTCTATCCATACGGTTAGATTTGCGATTGTTGTCACCGATATTTGTGTATTTTTTGGTTGCTTAATTTTAGTACTTGACTTCTTCAAGAGCACTTTTAGTCTAAACTGTACGAAATTTTGGGTGGAACACTATGACACGAAATGAGGCATAATAATTTCACAAATCGTCCCCTTTCTAATCGGATCACACATGCACGGAGCTAACTTCCCATAAAAGTTTCAATAAAAAATCCACACTGCAAAAAGTGCATGATGGATGAGAAAACGGACTTCAAATCCGTACACCATGCAAAATATGCATGGTTGGGCGGTTAGGGGTTAAAAAGAGGGCAACGACCATGAAAATGGTTGTTTGGTCACTTAGGGGTTATGTAATATTTTTGTATTCTTCACATTAACCCCTAAAGGCTATAACGGTTGTCTTTGGAATTGAGAAAAAACCATTATAGATTTGAGAAAAAACCATTACAAAGTACTATAATTTAGAGGAATATTTTGGATGTGATATACTAATGATAGTTGTAAATTTTAAATTTGGGATTCCATTCATATGGTTAGATTCACCAATGCTACCACCAAATTTTTATTATGAAATTTCAAAGTCAAAATTCAAAATTCCTTCAAAATTTCTTAAATCTATGACCTCATTTTTGCACGGCCACTTTTAAACTAATGTAATTGCAATTTTGGCTAGCATTTATCAATTGATTTTCACCAAAATTACAGTATTTTGAATTTGAAATCTGTTATGATTGGTTAAAACTAGACATTCTATTGTAACTATTTAAAAAGAAGGAATTTCAAAGCAAAGAGCATCATTACTTACTCGACATATAAAGTTTTATAACACTAGGACATTGTTGAGGTGTTTGTCTTTGAAAAATTCCTTATTGAACCTCAATATTGCAAATGAATGCATCAAACAACATTAGAATATGATCTCTACCCCCAATTTTGACAAAAAATCAGAACTCAAAAAATATCATTTTATGACCAATGACAGTCAAACCTTCAATAAGAAAAAAAAAGAAGACAATCAAGAAGAATATACAGTCACACCATAGCAGGATCGCAACCTGGCGAACGAATATATATTTTTTTTGAAAAAATAAGGTTCACCTCTCAAAAACTAAATTTCTCGATTTTCGTTTTTCAGCAAAAAAATCATTAAAAATGACCTTAAATAGCTCTGAAATAGCTCTTAAATAACAAAATATTGCAAAAACTAATTAATTCTATGTTCGTTATTGTGTCTTCAAAATTTTCTAATTTTTACGTTTTTCATTTTTAGAATTATTTTTGGACGAATCTGCTATGGTACTACGCTATACAAACACACAATATGAATTTCAAAGCATCAACCTTTAAAAAAAAATTAAAATTACAATTTTCACTTTTAGAGTTTAGAATTTAACATGATTAGTTAATCTTAGGGGTTAATTCTTAAAAAGCCCTTGAGTCCCTCTCTGCAACCTATATTTAACCTTATAATTGTTCAATTGTAGTTTAATCCAGGAATTGTGATATATTATTATATAAATATTATTGATTTTACTTTTTACTGAAAAGCATATGGTCATTGTTATTTTGATGAAATACCATCAAATATAGAATATACTATTTGGCAAGAAAGAGCTTTCGGGCAGATCAAGGGTTAAGTGAAACAAACCAAATTTGTACTAGAATATTTTTTAAAAGTAATTATCAGAAAGCAGAACAAAAGAATATGGAGATAAATCCGTGCCTTTGGAAAATATAAACTAAGTGGCTGTTGACTGGTGTATATTGTGCTTGCCAGCGCAACGTTGTCTGATTGCCAGCATTGAAGATTACCGTATATAAATTACGGTACAACTGCAACCAGGACCCCAACTATTGTACTGTCTCTACACAGCTAAGCTACGTTGATGATAAATATTATTCAGTCAACATGCAGGGGAATCGGTCATAACATTCAGTAAACTCTGTGACTTCTGCCTTCCCCCCAACAGTATGATGTAGAATATTCCACAACACATCAGTAGCTATGGGGCAGGTTGTACTGAAGAAGAGCAATTAACAATGTTGAACCAGTGATTTTTTTTTGGTTTTGAGCCAAACGCTTACATGGCTATTTCACTGAGATTTCAATGTCAGAACTGGCTACTTAAATTATTAATTTTTTTCTGAATGGGTCTGACGATGCCAAAGGTCATGTACCCTTTGTCCTTTTTCTGACTTATTTTATTATTATTTGAATGGGTCTGGCGATGCCAAAGGTCAAATACCCATTATTTAGAGACCACCTGGCACACAAACCTTGAACGTGGTTTGCCTTATGGCTATTTTTGGTTGAAAAGGCAATGAAATTCCTAAAGACCAATCGCAGAGATTTTTATTTATAGCAATCTGGCGATTAATTGCCAGAAAAAAGAACATTGTGTTGAACCAGGTTTCGTTTTTTGGTTTTTGGGTCATTTAACTTTAGGCTTCAAAACTTGAATGAACTAGCTTTTTGAGCCTGACGGCCCTTCCCCGCGCTTTGCGGAGGTGCGGGCCTCCCCCTTGTCCATCTGTCCTGGTCATCTGTTCTTGTGCCTTTAGCCAGCGACTTGTGGTTGGCTTTGGCGTGTATTGGTGTCTCTTTTGCAATGAAATTCCGTTTCATTTGTTTCAAAAAAAAAAAAAAAAAAAAAACTATCTTTTAGATTCCTTATTTTTATTCTATTATTTGGAAAATATAGTTACGGATCTCAAATTATTTTATATATCCTATCTTTTTCATTCAACATCTTGGTCTTCTCATCCACTACGTGTCGCACACAAAGTCCCAGTTTGGCTTGTAGACGACGCAATCCATTGCCTTGGTGGCTACATGAGGTGACAATTTCCTCCTTACGTTCCCACATGGTGAATCTCTTAGTCGAATTTTGTAGCAAATTGGCTATTACAAGCCAAAAAAAACCTTGTACCAAACATTAATCGAAAGCACTCACTCAATCACAATTCAACAACGTTTTGTAATTGTTTATTTGATTTGATGGCCCAATCAGTTACACATCACTGGTCAATCCATCTATAAAGGTGAATGAAACTAAAAGGCAACCATTATGAAGGCTATTGAATGTTATGGTCCTCATAAGTATTTTCTAACACAAATGAATACAATTGATAGCGTAAGTTTATTTCAACATTAGACTTACACCCTAAGCGTCCGCACTACATTGATCCGGTTAAATCTCATCAATTTCTCACATTTTAAAATATATTATATTTTTCTAGTACTTTTCTCACATAGGTTATTGTTAAACAATTTTACCCTAATTTTTTTGTCATAGTTATGTAAGTAAAAATGAATTTTGTAAAATTTTCCAAAGCTTTTTCTTGTTAAAATCATATTAATTCCTTAAGCTTAAATTAGAATGCAATATTCAAGAAAAATGTAAATAATAGTGATAAACAAACAAGTTGCAGGGGCAATCTTTTTGAGCTTACATAAAACGAAATTTGATAGACAAACTTTTTCTACGGTGTGTATTGGAAGTTTAGGAGTATGAGCTTTAAAGTGTGTAAAAAGTGTATACATTGTTTTTTTTTTGAAGAATAGTAAATTGTATAAGAAATATGAGATAACCTCTACACTTTCATAATTGGGATTTGTTTTATTTGAAATTAGGAACTTGATGAAAATCAACGTTTGATTAAAAAAGGGCCAACTTTGGCCATATTGGGCTCTTTATATGCTTAGGAGTTAACAAAAACGAGTGCCTCAAAGTGGAATAAACCTTAACGTTAAACTTGTTTTGAATTCAAAAAGATTGCAAAACTGGTCTATGCTGAGTTTGGAGAATATTTAAAGCAAGACCCTGCGCTAGCATGAGGTGTAGAATTCGTGACCTCCCCAATGCTAGAGTAGAGTTCCCACAAGTTCCCCCAAGCCAGAAGACCGAACAGTGGGGACTACTCATGAACAATGCTTGTCAGAAATTGTAATTATAAAGAGAAAAATCCTCTTCAATTCCTCTTTTGTTTTCTAATAAGTCTTCTAGTCTGACTATGTTGTCATCAAAAAGCATGATTTTTTTTGGTATTTAGGTCATCTAACTTTTGGCTGCAAAGGTAGCATGCAAGTGAATGGTGTGGCTTTTTGGGCCCTTAATTCTTTATTTGAAAAACTTAGCAACAAATTCTTTGTATTTTCACACGTCCTATTTTTTAAGTCAACTTATTGGTTTTTCTCAAAACCTTTCATAATTGTGTTTTTTTCATCCAACACGTTGGCCTTTCTCAAAACCTTTCATAATTGTGTTTTTTTATCCAAGAGGTTGGCCTTTCTCAAAACCTTTCATAATTGTGTTTTTTTCATCCAATAGGTGTCCTTTTCATCCACTATGTGTGACTCACAAAGTCCCATCTTGGCTTGCAACCGTCGCGTTACTACTAACTTGTTAGATACATTAGGTGTGCATTTTCCCCATTACGTTCTCATACAATGTTTCTCCCAATGAATTTTTGAAACAAATTGGCTCTAAGAAAATCCAAAAAAAATTGTATCACAAACAATTCCTTCCAAACTACAGTAAATGAATCAATGACAACATCTTCCTAAATCACCAAATTATAAAACCCTAAAATTATAAAACCTTAAATCACAAAACCCTAAAACCCTTAACCATAATCATATCATTTGTTTCTCTACATAGAAAGCTGGATAATGCTAAACCACAAATCAACGTTGTTTTGCATCACCTCAATACCTAAATTATTCATTTCTCTACATAGAAAGTTGGATAATGCTAAACCACAAATCAACTTTGTTTTGCATCACCTCAATACCTAAATTATGCTAAATAATGTATAAGTTGTTTTCATAACAAAACAAACAACTCGTTGCAGACACAAGGAACCGTGTCCAATTTACTAGGAAGTAAACATTACTGCCAAACTGCAACTTACAACAAGTTTCTGAAGTGGTTGTTCAATTTAACAAATGATTTAAACCAAGAATTTACCATCATTCTTGTACCCTTTACTGCTTAGTAATCTGGTCAGGGTTCCTTGTGAGAGTCTTTACCTTAGTGTTTACCACATACTGACTTTTACAGCTTGTTTTACCGTTCAGTCGTGTAACTTCTAAAAACGTAGTCTCTCTCCTTGTGAGACAGAGATAACAAATTAACCCTTTTAGGACCAAGAGGCCAAATATGGCTTCACTTTTTTTTAGAGGTTTTGAGTGGGTTCTATGTGAAGTTTCTATTGTTCAAATTTATTTATGTTTTTGGTCAACACATGCAATGTTCTTTACTAATTTTGGTGTTATAAAATTTGGTCCTATTTGGATCATACTTTTCATTATATAAATGATTGAATTTGTCATTTTTAAACCATGAATTCTTGGTCCTTAAAGGGTTAAGGGAAGAGGGAAGTTTTCAATTCTTTTTACACATCAAGTCGTTGTGCAAAGGATTTGTAATGAACACGGAACTATAGATATTTGGGTCTATGGCACGAGGTGGTGGAAGAGTATTATCAGATTTTTATTTTATTTTATTTTATTTTTTCACCCACATATAACATCTTCCACAGAAGATGATGATAGGAAGTGTGTGATGAAAAATATTTTAAATTACAATGTTATTGTCTCAAAAATCTGTCTAATAACCAACCAATCGCAGGCGTAAATTTACTCCAAATAGAAATGTCAAATTGCCACATCTCATTATTTTACTATTAACCTTTTAACGTCCCAATTCAACACTGTTTTTAAAGATTTGTTATAAAATGATTAATGAGAAAAAAAAATGGAGTTGATGTACAAAGCTCAAAGTTTTAAATGTCAATGCGAAGATCACATATGTACCGTTGGATTAATCATATTTTTTATTAATATTTTTAAAATTATTTTGCAAGTTTTTCTCTTGAAATTCAATTAGAATTCTCAAATTAACACAAAAACTTTTAAAATTGTTGTTCTAAAATTGGAATAACATGGACTACGTGATGGTATGGTTTCCATTGTTTGATTCTACTTATTTTGGAAGTCATGTTCAAGGTCTCAATTTTTGAACTAAGGATGAAACTTGACATAAACCCATTGAGTTGTTTTTCAAAAGATCACAATATTTTATATTGAAGATCCACACTATACAAATGATAGTTAATTAGCAATAAAACCAAGAGAAATTTGGATGGATGAAAAACTATACAGGATGTAGTCAAAAGAAAGGTTGCAATTTGTTCGTTGTCCATCATATAGACGCATGCACATCAAAGGGTAAAAGATATCCAAATCATGTTCAATTTTTAATTTTTGGTATTCAAATGATTGCATGTGGTAATTTCTAATGTTATTAAAAAAGTCATTCTTTAAAATGATTAGAAGAGGATGTTTCATTTTAACCCCTAAACGTACCAGGGTGTCCCTGGAATTGACAATTTGAGAAAAAGCATTATAAACTACTATTTAGAAGAATATTCTAGAATTGATACACAAATGAAAGTTCTAGATTTTGAATTTTAGATTCCATCCATACGGTTTGATTCACTAATACAATCACCAATATTTAATTATAAAATTTGAAAGTTAAAATTAAAAATTCCTTCTAAATTCCATTACAAACTAAGTTTCAATATTTTTTGAGTAAAATTTGTTGGAATGAGTTTGGAATGAGTTACTCTTAAATGTGGTGATACTTTGAAATTTTTGTGTTTCTTAAATTTTTGACCTCATTTTTCACGATTCCACTTTGAACTAGAGTCAATGCAATTTTGGCTTGGTCAACGACTTGACATACTTCTACATTTGTAATTTTAGAAAAATATGTACTCTAGGATGACTAAATTCAGCCATTAGGTAGGACAACAACTTAGTGAAGAATATCCAAAAAAATGGATGGGTTTCTTTTAAGCATTGATGAGAACGTGAGAAGGCTTTGAATCCGTTTGTGATCCAGTTTTTGGACTCTAGGACGTCTAGGGGTTAAATGAGCACCGGAATTCTCAAGATTTTTAACTGTTTCTTAAATTATGTTTTTAGAGCATAATCCATTGTTGGACTCGTCGGACAAGGTATTACTAATATTTAAGGAAGTGGTTCATTTTAGTTATTTAAAATATATTGATTGTATTCTACCTACCAACGCATAATAGGTATAAACTCAAAATATGTACTTTCCTCACAAGGGATTATCTATCAATGTAATGGTTGGTGGATTTCTATTTGGTGTATGTGATATAATGAACATGGAATGTGATAATCAAATAGAGTGTTCAAAGTAAAAAATCACCTCATAGTCACCTTCAACTTGTTTTTAGTTCAAAAAGATGATAAAACAAGTCTATGGTGAGTTGGAGAATAATTTAAAGCAAGACCGTGTGCCACCACAAGGTGTAAGGTAGAAGCACTTTATCTTTATCATGACATTTTATTTTGAAATTTGTAATCTATGACTTACTTTAAAAAGTGTTATGAAATGAAAACCATTCGTGAAATGTGTCACAATTAGGTGAGTGTCATAATTAGGTGTTGTTACCTTAGAATTACACTAAATAGGTAGATAAGTGTTAGATAATTATAAGATTTGAAAATATTATAGATTTTTACTCTCCACAAAAAAATTACCAAAGACATTGATTCCAATACTATTGAAAGATCCCCATCTTGACCAATATAGAGGGTAAAAATATTGGTCAACAGTAAAAACTTACAACATGTTTATGTAAATTAGTGTATCTAACACTAATCTACCTATTTAGTGTAGTGACCTTCCTAATGCTAACGGAGAGTTCCCACCCGCTCCCCCAAGCCAAGAGCCTCGACCATGGGGACTATTCATGAACAATTTTTGACAAACAATTTAAATAAAGAGAAGAAACTCCTTTTAAACTTGTCTGCAACTCCTCTTCAACTCCTCTTCTGTTTTCACTTAATTCAAAAAAATAATTCTTATTCAGTTGTTAAATAGATAATGCTTTTGGGATTTATAATAAAGCTTAAGTTTTGAGATATAAGAACTATTCATTCAAACATCTAATACTAGTTTTAAGTATTAGTTTGAGGTTTGTTTTCCAATTGTTGGCACTGGGAGTAGTTGGTGTTTCGTAATGTTAGTTGATTTTCTTTAAAAAGAATCTATTAACCCCTAAGCGTACCAGGGTGTCTATGGAATTGACAATGTGAGAAAAATCATGATAAACTACTATTTAAAAGAGTATTTTGGAAGTGAAATACAAAAGAAAGTTCTAGATTTTGAATTTTAGATACCATCCGTACGGTTTGATTCACTATTGCTATCAACAATATTTAATTATAAAATTTGAAAGTTAAAATTAAAAATTCCTTCTAAATTCAATTACAAATTCTTTTTAAATATTTTTAGAGTAAAATTTGTTGAAATGAATTCATGTTTCTTAGATCTATGACCTCATTTTTGCAAGGCCACTTTTGAACTACAGTCAATGCAATTTTGGCTTGGTCAACGAGTTGACATACTTCCACATTTGTAATTTTAGAAAAATATGTAATCAAGTATGACTGAATCCGACTGTTAGATAGGACAACAACATGGTGAAGATTTTGGTGCACAATTGAGCATAACAAATGATCTTATTTTGAAATGTTTTGAACTTTAAAAAGTTAGAAGGCCGAGTCATCTTCCACCTCCATTTTTTTTTTTTGTGATTTGAAGTTTCCATGCATAAATTATGAACAGAATTCAATAAAGTTGTGAAGAATGCGCATTAGTTGAATGAGAAGAAAATATGTTGTGATTAAACTTTAGAGGTTCAATTGTGCATAGTAGACTAACATATATTGAGTATTGTTTAACTAAGAAAACTTGCAAAATCAAGTAATCATTAATTTTCAAAAAGAATTTTGTGATTTGAAGTTTTTATGCTTAAATTATGCACATTTTTGTAAAGGAATTTTACCGGTGCATCAGGAATTTCAGACCTCACTAATTCTGCACGATTTCAGTGCGTTTATCGTTAAACACTGATTCCGCACGTCATACGTGCATTTAGAAGTGTCGTTATCGTACGGAAGTGACATGCATTACTAAGATGTCGATGCAGTGTCTTTTCAATGATTATGACAAAAGTGTTGTTTCCGCACGAAAGTCGTGCTTGACGGAATCCGTGCGTTAATCGTGTATCTACATTACATGGCTAATAAGACACGGATAACATGCGGTTTTAGTTAATGCGGATTCAGTATCGTATACGTATCATATTAATGCCATTTACTATATTCGTGCGATTTCAGTATCTATTACAATGCAAATTATTTTCGTACGTCATCCGTGTACAATATTTTAATATATATTTTGGAATCTTTTGGAATCTTTCAAATTTTTTTATATTATATTGGAATATGTTGGAATATTCCAAGAATATTCTTTAAATTATACTTACGGTTTAATTTCCCAAAACTTTTTTAGATCTACATTTATAGAGTTTAGAAGTAATACACATTAAAATTTCAAAGAAATAAGATTTTATGTTTGTAGAATTCAAATTTGGTATTATTGGTTATCATTGTACTTTTCATCATAGGAGCAAAAAAAAAAATAGCTCACAACCACCACGATTTTGGCAAAAAATAAAAAAATTCAAAATATTATGAAAAAAAATCCTAGATATAGAAAACGTCCTGCATAATCTAGTGCAAAAAAATAAATTGGAAAAAAAGTTTTTTTCACATACTTAAAAACATTCAAAGTCCGCTGAATAAAAAAAATCAGCTCACAGCCATGATCTGCCATCATGATTTTGGCAAAAAATTCAAAAATTCAAAAAATTATGAAAAAAAACATATATATAGAAAAAGTCCTGCATAATCTAGTGCAAAAAAAAATTTGAAAAAAGAATTATATACACATGGCAAAAAATTGCCAATGGTTTCAATCTTTTATAATTACCAAAAAAGTTCCATTCTATGTATCGAGGGTTTGTGGTGATTTGGTGGTTTGGAGTTTGGTTGATAATCGGGAGGTCGTGAGTTCGAATCCCACCATCGGCGATAGAGCCTGGGAAGCCATGGTGGGCCCCACCATGGGTTTGGGCAATTTCCGTGTAGTTAAAGTGGGTAGCGAGAAAAATAATTATTTAATAATTTTTAATAATATTATTTTGATCAAATTTAGATATAGAAAGAAAATAAAATCTAGATATGGAAAAGATGATGTCGCACGAAAAACGCACTGAATCAGTGTAGTTTTAAAGACGACTAAAAACACGTCATTTGACGACTATAAAGAGTGCTGAATTCATACGTTTTCAATAGATGTATCAATCGTGTCGAATCAGTACTATATCCGCTTGTACGAACATCGTGTCATATCAGTGTAGTTGCGATGAATGACGCAACGATGCGGAATCAGTGCGAAAACTGTACGAACCCTTGAAATATCGGAAATCGCACTGATATCGTGCGGAATCAGTGGGGTCCGAAATTCCTGATGTGATCAAGAGAGAACAAGAAGTAAGAGTTCTACATTTCCCACATTCATTTTTGACACTAATACATTGAATTTTGTATGAAGCACCATCATGCTTTATTTCATGTAGCGTAATTCACTTTCATACATTTTGACATACCACTTGGTTATGACTTTATTCTTATTTTAATTGGAAAAGCAGTCAATCTTTTTATTAATTACAAGTTGTCATGACAAACCAACTTTACCTTTAATAAATTTTGGACTCGGGATTGACTAACCTGCTATGCAATATAGTGGTGTGGATGTTTAGTACAGTAACTAATTCAATGCCAAGGCCAGTGTTTTCAAATATGAATTAGTGTAGTGCCATACCATGCTGTTGATCAATAAAAGTCATAAAAGAAAATGCGTGGTCAGAATTTTGATGGAAGTTTTGAATGTCTGAAGTCTGGATTTGCAATTTGATGAATCTAATTTATGTGTTTCCCATTAACCACCAGTGACCAAACGACCAATTTATGGTTACTGCCCATTTTTTATGGACCGTTGCCCAGGATGATTTTATTTTTATGAAGAATTGAAAATATTTTTAAATAGGAAACTCCACCGAGAAAAATCTTTCCAATACAAAGATCTTGATATTATTCTAGTCTTAGAAATTTACTATTTGGGGAAAATGATGATGTTCCCTCCCTTTAAAAACCCGTCTTTTAACATTTTAAAATAGAACGTTAACTTTTAACCAATCATACCAAATTTCAAATTCTAAAAATGAAAATTGTAATTTTGGTGAATATTAAATGGTAAATGCTTCAAAATTCATTAAATGAGTATCTAAAACATTTTTTGAACTTTTGATCATATAGATAATTACTAAACATCATGCTTTTAATAATTTCTGCATGTTCTACATCATCAACTCCATGTTCAGATGTTGATTCTCTGCACAAGCAAAAAAATGTGTTGGAGTGCTAACTAAAGAATTTTATGACCCTACCAATGAATTCTCGAGATTCTACAAAAAGTGGATGAAATTCAACATGCATATTCAAAAAGGGTGAGAGGGTTAGTGAATATGAACACAATATAACTCCATATATAGTGTGATTGGTTCACCAACTATATGGAAGGGCACACATCAGTTCAAGAGTGTGGAGATGATAATTTCTAACACAAATTCTGCATGTAATAATAGTGATCAAAGGGTGAATTGAGGAGAAAAGGTGTGGAGAGGGCTCGGGAGACAATTGCTTATGATATAAAAGTTTGGACGTAATAAAAGTGGTCAAAGGGTGAATTGAGGGAGAAGGGTGTAGATGCTCTAAGTATTGGTTATCATATCGTGGATGCCTCAAGTTTGAAGACTCATGGATCTTCTTGGGTGTGCTAGAAGAATGTAATCTCAATAGTTTATCATTGTGAGTCCCCTTAAGTCATAAATGACCTCATCTTCTCCAAATTTGACAGTTTTGCTAAGATTTATCATGCAATGCAATCCAAAAGGATATTTTGCACTTGATGTATGAATAAAAGTTCTACATAATAAGTTTTAAATTCTATCCATACGGTTAGATCTATGCTTGTTATCACCAATACTTTTGTATAAAATTTTTAACTTGAAATTGAAAATTCTTTTGTAATTTGATAAGATCTCGGGGAGATCACACCCCTTTACGTTTCATAACCACGTGCGATCAAAATTTGCTACCCTATATTATATGCCTCATATAGTTTTAATAATTATGATATTTTTTCTACATATACATAATCATTGATAATATCTTTTGTACATTCTTTTGAAATTTTTCGTTATTTTCATTTTTTGTAGTAATTGTTTTAGTTCAATTCGGCGTCAATCTAGTTAAAAACGGTATGTTTTATGAAAAAAGCAAAGCATCAAATTTGGTTATCATTTTTTACTATGTAATAGATTGTGATTTTATCTACTCATGAAAAAAATTTGATAAAATTTTGATTCATTTTGGTGGTCCTTTATGTAAAAAGTAGATTTTGTTTTATCGCACGTGGTGTTCAACTTGACAATGGAGTGCACTCCCCGAGGATAAGATATTGGCAATTTGTAGATGAACTTGTTGTGATTGGTTGAAATGTATTACTCTCAGTGTAGTGATTTTTGGAGATTTTTTGGTTGCTTAATTTAATGAGATGAATTTTTCAAGAGCACTTTTCTAGTGAAATCTTCAAAATTTTGGATGAAACACTACGATATGAAATGAGGCATACAAATTCAGAAATCATCTCTTTTCTAATTGGATCACACATAAATGAAGTAAAATTCCCATAAAATATATAGTACAAAATTAAGACTGCAAAAACTTGATGACAAATGAGAAATCTGTGTTTGATTTTGTACATCGTCCTCTTTCTAAACAAGTGGACGTTAAAGGATTAAACCCTAGTTTAGGTTCATTCAAATTCTACATTTTGAACTCTCTATAATCAAATCCTCCAAGATCACTCCGTCTCTTATATTCACAAAACCTCCACTAGTTGAAAAGTGTATTTGGAGCACCAAACAAGAGTGCTAGAGCAAGTTTGAAATTCAAATTCTTTCACATATTGTTTTTTATTTTCTTCTTTTACATATTTTTGGATATGGCTTTGGTTTTTGAAATTCAAGCCTACAAATCCATCATGTTGCTCAAAACCAAATTGTACAATAGGGTGACATTCAAATTGGCCGTTTAGTAGTTCCAGGGATAGTGTCCTACACTGCTGCCAACTTTGACACCCTCCCCAAAGCTGAGAAATTGTTATTTTACCATGAAACTTTGGGGACAACATCATCATTATGTTGAAAACATGCATACCAAATTTCAAGTCCAAACGACTTATAAAAAAAACGTATGCAAGATCTACCAACATGGGATAGCAGCTAGTGTCACAGCTGCCAACTTTGACACCCTCCCAAGAATTGAGGAAATTTATTTTGCCCATGAAATTTTTGGAGCAAAAACATTTTTATGTTGTTTGCATGTGTGGAAAATTTCAAGTCCAAAAGACCCATACAAAAAATAATATTCCAAATCTACCAACATGTGTAGTTTAGAGAAACAAAGGGGAAAACCATTTTACTACTTCCAACTTTGACGCCCTCCTTAGGATTGAGTTTTTGTTGATACATAATGAAATTTTTAGCACAAAATCATCTCTACGCTGGTAACATGTGGGATAAATTTCAAAGCCAAAAGACGTACATAAAAAAAGTTATTCCATATCTATCAACATGTTTCTCAAAACTACACATGTTGGTAGATTTGGAATATTATTTTTTTTATGGGTCTTTTGGACTTGAAATTTTCCACACATGCAAACAACATAAAAATGTTTTTGCTCCAAAACTTTCATGGGCAAAATAAATTTCCTCAATTCTTGGGAGGGTGTCAAAGTTGGCAGCTGTGACACTAGCTGCTATCCCATGTTGGTAGATCTTGCATACGTTTTTTTTATAAGTCATTTGGACTTGAAATTTGGTATGCATGTTTTCAACATAAAGATGATGCTGTCCCCAAATTTTCATGGTAAAATAACAATTTCTCAGCTTTGGGGAGGGTATCAAAGTTGGCAGCAATGTAGGACACTATCCCTGGAACTACTAAACGGCCAATTTGAATGTCACCCTATTGTACATGTGACTTTACATACTAGATTCAGTTTCATATTTTATTTATGCTAAAGTGGATTGCCTTTGAATGATTGGGTTCACGTTATGAACTCAATCATTGAGAACCAACTTCCTACGAAAAAAATTGGGCTATTGAAACCCTACCCTCCTTTACGTTTCAAAGTTTTCTTTGAAGGACTTAGTTACGTGATTCACTCTCATAATACTCTTGCAAATTGTATCAAATTTGCGGCATGTCAGGCTCTCTGCATTAAACATATCATACATGCATGATGCAACAACAATCAATGATCAAAGGGTTTTTCTCCCAAGCGGTGATATTGTAATCCACAACAACTCAGTTGATGCCTTGCATGAGGTATTTAGGCAAACCCTAAGCCCGCAAGTAGTCTCTTTTCATGGGTGCATGTTTGTCGATTACAAGTTGCTAGTGCTCCAATTGTGTTGAACACGGATCGGGGTTTTAAAGCGATGGCACCCTAGTCACAGAGTAGTGGACAACATGTCTAGCATGCAGCGCTCATCATATATTTCTTTCAAATTTGCATTTTATGCCTTGATATTTTCTCTTGTGAATGTACGATAACAAGTAGTGGTATGTTTCAAATACCTTGTATACAACTTAAAACTGACTATTTTTTTTTGTTATGGCCTCATGTGAGCAATACTGCCTCTTGAGAAATTCTCAAATTTCCAATTCGCGCATTTGGAGCTCGAGCTTTGTTTGTTGCTTATGTTCTTTCCTGCAATTCGTTACAATTTGCTATTATAGCTTTCCTTTGGGATTGTGAATTTACTTCAAATAATTTGATTGGTTACAATTGGTTATCTATTGTAAATTTTTATAAAAAAAAAAAATTGATGGAGGGGACATCATTTCTTTCTTCAAATAGCAGATTTTATAACATTCACTAAGACAATGCTAAGGTGATCCATTTAAAAAAAATTCTCCCTAGTGGAGTTTAACTTGGATTCACATAATTCAAATTGAGTTGAAGAATGGACTTGATGTAGTATTTTTTTTAATAATGTTTTTGGGGCAATCCATTTTAAAATATGTAGCAACCAAAAAATGGTCTCTTAGGAGCTTAGGAGTTGAGAGCCTCAACATCCACATTAATGCCCAAATTAGAAGCTTGTCAAGTCTCATGCAGATGCATATTAGTGCTTATACCCTAAACCTTACAATAGGTGTAAAATTGCCATCAACACAACTATAGTTTGAGCAAAATAATATCCATTTTAAAAAAAATTGAATCAAGCCAAAAAAAAAAATTCTTCATATCTAGATCTTTTCCTTTTACTTGCCCATGCTTTGGTTGTAAACCAACCAAGATGAACAAGAAGCCAAGTGTTAGAAATGAGGCCAAATGAGATCTCCTATTTCATATTCATTAGTAATTTTTATGAGTTATGACGACCTCCGTCATTTTGGATGAATGTTGGTTTGGTAAAGGCTCTTTTTGTTGTTAGAACAGAAACAACTATGATCCTTTTTATTTCTTTTATAAAATTGGGTGCGTATCAAAAATCTATTGGTTTAAAATAATTGAAGGTAAGATAAATTATCCTTATTCAAGAATCTCATTTTATATCAATAATTTGTACATAAGATACAATTTATACATCATAAATAATAAATTCAATAATTCCCTTGGCAATATTTTAACACCTTCGAAACTACACCAAAGTTTGATACTAATGACGCGTATATAAAGATTAAATGACAAAATATTTATAATTGACTATCAATCTCTTGATTGAATTCAATTACAAATAAACCTCAACTATTAAGAAATAAAGTTATTGGGTAGCTAACATTAATATTAAAACTAAAACTTTGTAGTTGTTTTGAAGGGAGAGAGATTTGATATTTGAAATAGTTATTGAATCAATATTTCATAGTTTAAAGTTTATGTTTAGATTTATATTCATCTCATAGAACTATGGCAATTACAAAATCTTCTTAAACCACTTTTAGTCATAGTATTTGTAAAATCATAAACATTTAAATGGATTTTGGATTTTTAATGTCGACTTTATGAAAATTTTGGATTTGTTTTCATAGTCTTCGTGAATCACATGCATTGTTCCAAATCACAAGAGCCAAATAATAAATTTTTAATCACAAAATACATTCACCTCCAATATCTCAAGATTTTAGTGTAGTTCAATGGCTTGCATTTATGATATACAAAAAATATTAGAAAGCCATTTTAGGGAATAGATACATTTTTATACATAAACATTTTCACAATCAAAGTCATAAAATATCTAATATAATACACGTTGCTTCTTTTTAAACATTTTCATATAAAAGATCATGGTATAAATAAATGATACATGTTCCTCCTCTCTTGAGCTTAAATATTATCATTTTTAATAAATATATCATCACATGCAGAGTCAAAGGATATCAAATGTGTGGTATGTTTCTTTAAGATGAAAAGTATATAATATTACTTCATGTTTCAGGTTTATAAAAGGCTAAATTGATAAACCTAAAACCCAACATCAAAATTAATAAATTAACTCAATATCAAATCTATATAAATTTATGGCTCAAGATTGATGCCATTGTTCATAACCTTGGTATTAATTTCATAATTTTTTTTTTAAAAAAAACATTGTTAAATAGCACTATAGAAATGATTTATTGACTTTAGTACATCCATGTATATGAATCATTCTTGTTACACAAAAATTGAGCCAATGACATTTGGTATTAAAATTTTAGTTTAAAAAACAAAACAGAGAAATAATATTTAAAATCATAAAAAAATATTGGACTCATTATTGAATTGCAATATTTCTAAATTTTATTTTGCTATAGATCAATAGAATTCTGGTCGCACATGTCTACTCTTAAAATCTATTATAAATTCAAATGTATTAAAATTTTATGCATGTGAATTTAAAACATTTAAAAAATAAACAAGTTCTTTTAACTTCGATGTATTTCACACTAATTGAATCCATTCTATTACTACGATGGTTCTCAACATTATATATAAAAGAAAATTACTCTGTAAAATATAAAGTTTGATGCTTGATTTGATTCTAATATAATGATTCTTCTTATTATGATATTTTTAAGTTAATCAACTAATCAAACTTAAAACTCACTATTAGTAGAAATCGTGTCGTATTTCAATCAAAGAGTTTTGTCAGGTTGAATAAACTCTTTGGTTGAAACATAACCGCATGTTTTTTACTAGCAAACATCTTGTGAAATCATCCTACTAGATTGATCTCTCAACCAATTTTTGGTTTTCTAATTTCAAAATCTCATTATGCAACTTTCTTAATAACAATTAGGAACAATTGACTATTGGTGTATTTTTTTTGGTTTGATCATTCAAATTGTTGATTTGCAAATGTAACTCTAAATATATTTATTTTGTAATAAAAAAGGCATTTGCCAAAACAAGTTTACGAGTGAATTATTTTAAATTCAAACAATGGTTGCTCGTTTAAAGCTTGACAACTTTTTGCATGTAAAAATATTCTTTAGAGCATCTATAAAGAATGTATTTGCATCTAGAGTTATGATGGGGTTAGCCATTTGTATTGACATAAACTCAAAACAAGTAAATTTTGAAGAAACAATCTTACCAACACAACTAATAGGCTACAGTTCAATTCAGTTCTTCTTGGAAGAGCTCATTCTTTAGGTCAAATCAACAAATGCAGGATGTGAATCATGTGAATCGCTTGATTGTAATTTATGGTCTTGAGTACCATGATATCACATTGTCCAAGACAAAGTTCTCTAGTAAATTATTTTGTCAAAGGATTTACACCTCCTTTGAGAATGATGGAAAAATCTTCACTTTCATCATGATGTGACAAAAGGATTACATTAGATATCACACGCAAGACGTGGTGTTGATGGTGTTGATGTTGTATTTCGTGTACTAAAGTGTTGATTTGAAATCAATCTATTCAAAGATATGTCTTCTTGAAGTAAATTGGAAACTTCACTTTGTTGTGGTTGAGCTATAAACTTAGTACTAATAGTTTTATCTTCTTGTACTGTTTGGAGAGGATCAAAGCCTGATCTTGCTTTAAAATTAGAATAAAGTTCTTTCAACTTCATTGCATTGTATGTTGGTGACCGAATTAAATGTTCATGAACTTGTATAATCTTTTTCAAATCAAAATGATATTTGACGACTCGAACATATGTTTGTCCTATTTTAATTAATCTTATGTCTTTTGCAAAATCACAATCACGTATGCTTGTGTTATCAGTTGCAGGTTGGGCATGTTTATGTATGTTCCAACTCATCAATTTTTGAACCTCTGGTTGTACGTTTAATGCTCGATGAATTTCTTTTTTGAGGTCTTTGACTAGAGCTTCCCGTGGGACAACTATTGTATACATATTGCCTACCCATTTTAAATGCATTGTCATTTCTTCAATGTAAAATGGCCCTGATTTAGCTATTTCCTTTGCGAATGCTATTCCTCGTGTCAAGTGATCTGCGGTAGCTTCGATGTCATGAAGGATCTCACATAGCTTTGCAAGCCTTGACATAATAAATAAGATGAATCTACTCATTGAATACCAAAATGGTTTGTCATTGCTAAATTATTGTATCTAAAATAGATTCATAAAGAAATAATCTAGTTATTGTAATTATAAATCAAGATACAATTTTTTTCAGCTCTAAAAAATATTTGGTTTAAATGCTATATCTTACATTGTTATCAATAGACACTTTTGATTGCGAAAGGACATTTCAATGCAATATTTATTCATTTCTATTCCATTCTCAATTCCTCTTTCCAAATCTTTGACACTTTACCAATCTCGTTAGTCAATGTATCATTCATTAATATTATGTGATTTCTATTACTATATTTATCTACATTCGTCGGTATAGATCCTTTGTACATTACAAGTTGAAAACAGTAAGCGTCTTCAAAATAAAAATTTATTTCTTAGGATGTATTATTTGGTAACAAAAATTGATTAAAAAAATGCATATATATATATATATTTTAATACATATGATATATAATGACCATTAAAAAATCATGCTTTAAATTTTATTTTATTTATAAATTATGAAAATTATTTTTATTATAAAATGATAAAATATATATTGGTACCATAGCTTCAAAAGTTTTGCTATTGCATTACAATATGGTTTTTGTTGATATTTCTTAAAAGTTGGTAAGATTTCATTGATAAGAAATGGACTTTGTATGGTTCAAAATTTATTAAAAAAAAAATTGGTTCAAATAAATAATGGAGTAAGTTTCAAATCACTTAATATTCTTTATGATAAAATTTAATATAGATGTTTAATAAATCCACCTATTTTGAAAAAAGAAATAAAGTTAGTTTGATTTGAAATGTTGAGCCTTGTATAGATATATCACGAAGTTTTTGGCTTTTTCCTTATAAACCTTGGAAATATGAAGAGCTCTATTCTTTAAATGTCCAATGACCTTTAACACGCCCACTTTATTTATGGTGTCATCAACTACCTTGAGTTCCATTACAAATACCATGAATACCTAGGACACTGCTAATTTTGATAAAAGCCACAACTTTTGACTCACACAAAACACTATTTTATATTGTTTGTTTTAAATACCTTTTTAATTCCCCACCTTGAGTCTCTTACAAGGCCTAGGCCGTCACTGGTGTATTTTGAGGTTCTTTTGGCATGTGTGCTAAGTAGTTTCTTGAGAATGCGAGGGATAGAAAATATGACTACAATTTTTCATCGGAGATAATTATCGTAGTATCAAAGCATCTAGTATAGGTGAAATTAAGGACTCACTGCACTAAGTGTGGCCACCGATTTTTTTTTAATCTAATAACCACTGTATGGCAACTTTATGCAAAATCCAAGTAAACAACGACAACAAAACATGCGGAAATAAGGAACCATATGACATCCTAATCCTCATGATTTAGATTCTCTGCAAATTCATAGCATACCATATATATTTATAATTGTTAGATCCACATTGAAGTGCTAAATTGAAGTATTAAGAAAAAAATTGAATGCATATAAAAAAAATGAAACTAGACAAATTAAAAAGATTGATGTGTGAAGGCCCTATAATTCAGTGTTAGATTCAAATGGCAAAACATGACAACAAACATTACGAAGGGCAACTAGGCAACTATGCAGCTAAATGTCATTTACCAACTAAATTAATCTCTTCCATTCAATGAAAGCTATCCATGTCTAAAAACGTTTTGGTGTGCATGTCAACCACCAATGGAAGATGAGGAAGATGAGTTTGAAGACGATTACACGAAATTTGTCCTTCATAAATGATAAGGTAGAGAAAGTGTGTCCGTCCTCCACACTCTCTATAATTAGAACAATCGCAACTTAGGGTTTTGAAGTAGAATAAACTATAGCATCACCTTTAAGATACTCGAGGAAACCCGAGTGCTTGAGTTGGCTCCTAATAATGTTAATTATGGCCTAAACTATATCTTCGGGCTCCAACCATCATCACCATAGGTACTACATATGACGCGGTAGAGGCGACAAAGACATCTTGGGTTGACAAAAATGACCCTTTTCATATCATTAAGATGGTTTTTGATCCATGTTTTTTTTATCAAATAGCCATTTGCTAAAGTTTAAATTATTTTTGTGGCCACATGACGCTAATATAAAAAATAACTTTGATTGTCACTCCTAGGGTCCCCCTTTCTCACCATAGTGTTTGAGTATCCTTAATTTTTTAATGAATGTGGAAATATTACACTACTTTAACTATCTTACATGTACTTGATGTTATCCTATCTATTGGTATATGATGCAATATTTCACACACTTGTGTATAATACACATTATATTTACTATCCTATATATAGGAAATATTATTTTTAATATTTCATGTTTCGTACATACTAAAATCAATACATAATACAAGGGTTGGGGTCCCTATGACTGTTCACGCTTCAATGATTGTGCACTTGTGTTCCCATGATTGTTGGTTAAAATCAATTTGGTATAGTGAAATGGACAAAAAATGAAACTCCATGTTCTTACAAGGCTATAATTGCTTTCCAAATTCAATTATGAGCAATATTCAAAATAATGATGTCGAACACAATTTTTTATCAATGTGACAACAAACACTTTATTCATATCGGCCTCAAAAGAGAGTTGGAGTTCCTATTACTATTGTTTTTAGATTATCTTTAAGGTAGGAGGCTCTCAACCTGCCACTTTAAGGGCTATGAATTTATGAGGACACATGGAGAACTGAGCATGATTTTTCACTGGAAGACAAACCTAAGCAAAGACCAACATACTTTGAATCAAAAAATTTGGTGTTCTTCACCATATAGATACATCCAAAATTTCAAAATGTTCATCCTTGGTCGAGCGCGGGTTTAGAACTGTGGCGAGTTTAGAACCCTCTACCTTATGTTGTTTGTATAATGTATTAGTATTGCTCATATTGAACTTCTTATACTCCACCTCAAAAGAGCTCAAAATTTATAGTGTTCAATTTTTTTAATACTATGCACATGAGCTCTTTCTACTAAATATATTAATAATTAAGATACAAAGACATAGAATACCTTCAACGAAGAAATGGAGTAAATCATGACTATGGCATTTGAAAAAATCTCAATTTTGAAACAATTTTGGACTTCAGTTCTAAGGTACACTAACGTATTACCACCATGTTCTCCAATTCCACTTTTGAGTTTTGGTGGAGTACATTCCAAACTAAAAAAACGTCTATTGGCAATATATATATATAGGCAGAATTTGGAAACATGGTGGTAAATAGAATTGTGTACCTTATCAACAATTGGACTAGAATCAACCAAACCTTTCTTGGTTTTGGGAGTCGCTAACTTTACACAAGAAACAATGGGCAAAAATGTGAATGAAATTGTCAAAGTCCTCTAAAAAATAAGTTTAAAATCGTCATTATTTGAATGAAAATTCCTTATAAAAGAGTAACATGGGCCTACATGCCCAATTGAATAAAGCGTCTCTTGGAGATCATGCTACTAATTACGCCACCACGACCCACATAGTATGAGCTACCCTTGAATTTCCTTATAACATATAATTTTATAGTTGAATACATATATGTGCGGATGGTTATAACCATTTTTTTCACTACACTGAATCACCATAAATTGTGGCCAAGAATATTTATGAAAGACTTCACTTATAATTATTTTTTCAAAACCATGTGGTAAAATTCATCCAAACTGCATGAAAAAAATTCAAATGGATGCAGATTTGTTCAAATGGATGATTGCACGCACGCCACTCACCCACCCACAGCATATGGTGATTTCGGTGTACCTGGCTACATTCCAAGGTGCGTGTCACTCTACCAACATAACATTCAATAGCCTTCATACCCACTGCCTTTCCTTCATTCACTTTGTTCATCATCTTCAGCCTCTACATGTCCACTTAACTAATGATGAAGTGTTATTGGATGTGGAATATTCCACACCATCTACTGTAGATCTAAGGCAGAGACGATGGAAAGACTCTAATTCCCCCCCCCCTCCCCCCGCGGCAGATGTTAATGCAAGAGGACAAAAATTGCCCCCTATTTTGAACGTGTAGGGGCCCACCTTAAAAAATAACCCCCTCTTCAAAGGATTTATAATTCACTACCAGTCTACTAGACCAGATTTGGCATGTAAGCCCCAAAATTACAAAAACAATTGTCAAAAAAAGACCTTAAAGGGCCCAAAACGGAAATTTCAGAAAACGGGTGAACAATAGAGAAATTCGCAAACTTTGAGGATGAGTTATACATCCTGCATCCCGTATATTTGAGTTATCCGGAATGTTTAGGACACAAGCTCAAGAGAGGTGTGTCGGGCTAACATTGGAAGTCCACAAGGCTCTTAGGGGCCACGAGGTCCGAGGTTCAAACCTTGCCGGCCACTATTATTCAACCTTGTGGTGCATTAATGGGCGGGCCCCGGCGGTAAATTCGGTGGCGCGCCTTGACTCGGGAGCAAACTCACTCACCCTACTTGACTTACCGGAAATATAACTCATCCGGTTTTTATTTTTGAAGCCCGACACTCCTACTTTTAATATCTAGTGAGCCAAAATCTTTACTGACGCAGTACTGGAAGCCTGAGATTTCAGGACTTTACGAATTCCACTAATGTTTGCATTAACGTTGGGGGATTTAAAGTTAGGGGAGACGTGCATGCTACTGAATGTTATGAACGGAAAAACGATAAATAAATGGCTGAGCAGAAGTGCGGAGTTCGTCCTTCCAAAGTGAGTTAGATCATGCTATTTTGAGATGGAAGTCCATGGTCCATACCAAAACGAAGGCATTGCATGGGGAATCGTGGAAAGGTCAGATTCCTTTAGATGGAGGGTTTTCCGGGATCAGATGCACTTCCACTGGAAACTGAATGAAATGCTGTCAGGACATTTTTGCAGAATTATTTCTGCGCTCATAAATTAACTGTACTGTCTGCCTGCCTCCAAAAGTACTGGGGCTTCACTGCATGAAAGTTACTGCAACCATCCATTTTACAGAGCCGTGTCCATTCTCCATGCATGGCCAGTGTTGCAGTTGGTTTCGGGCAATTTATAGCTAAGATTTGGAAGAACCGACCAGCCATTTTTTCTGTTTTTCCATTGGTAAAGCAACACAGATTGTAGCCACTTCGGGAAGATATTGATAGAATATTCCATATATGTGTGTGTTCATCCAAAAATTAACTTGTAGAAAAGGTGGCACTCCCCAAGGAGATGTCCAGGAAAAATCATTTTGTATGGATAGAATTGGATTGCACATGCGTGAGCAACTCCTTTGATAATGCCACCTTTTCTACTAGTGATTTATCTATCATAACGCACTTACATCAAAATATTGGCAGTTTTAGAGAAAACAAAAATAGACCATCTCAAATATTTCATCCACTCTTTTAACCATTTTTGCTACAATAGTGTACTAGTGGCCACTCCTAAAATCAAGTAAGATTTTGGTCAAAATTATCCATAATATTCTTTTTGGTTTAACCCTTTAGTGCGCCGGCGTCCAGAATCTGAACGCCGGATGAATTTCAACAGCTCGATTTCTGTAGGTACCGGATGTTTTTCATCCAATTTTTTTTTTTTCATTCTTGTGCTAGTTGAATACCATTTGTACGGTACGGATCTTCCAAATAAGATAATGTGAATTTTTGAAAAATTACAAAAGTGGTTAATGTCAAGTTTCAATCTTAGTTCAAAAAGAAAGACCTTAAATATGATTTTCCATAGTAAGTAGAATCAAATAATGGAAACCATACCATCTCGTAGTGCATGTCATTCTAATTTCATTACAATATTTTTAAATTTTTTTGTGTTAATTTTGGATTTTTAATTGAATTTCAAGAGAAAACCTTACAAATTTACTTTTAAAATATTAATAATAAATATGATGAATCCAACCTTACAGATGTTATCTACACATTGACATTTACAACTTTGTTTTGTACATCAACTCCATTTTCGTTTTTCAACAACCATTTTATAACAAATCTTTGAAAACAGTGTTGAATCGGGACGTGAAAGGGTTAAACCAACCTCTTTGTATGAATTGACTTATCAAAATTGGCACATTTAATTTCCAAAATGTTTCTTTTTTTAAAACTAATTTTAATAATTCAATAATTAAAAAAAAAGTGAGTTGTGATTATGAAATAAAAATCATTAGAGCTGCACTAATAAAAATAATGGTCTTTGGGCACTAAAGAATAGTATCAGAGCATAGTGACCAAGGTCCATATTTGCACTAACTTGATAACAATATGGGCCTTAGGTACCATGCTTTAACATTGTTCCATGGTGCATCTTCCTACTACTGTTGGTTCTTTCCAAATCCTCCTTAAATTATGGCTAAATTTATATACAAATATATTATCCAAAAAAGGACTATTGATATGTTACTCAAAAATAAAATTATCAAATTGTTAGAAAAAGGGTATAATGCAAGAATAATAATGTAACATTTTGGATAATTGTACATATAATTGGGATGAACAAATCACAATTTAGCTATATTTTACATCTTTCATGCAAATCATGGATGTAAGTCGCTTCATTGTTTCAGTGAAGATTGTGTTACACTAATTATCTTTTAGAATACTCTTTTCGAGGGAAATTATAGCGAGTGAAAGTGCTATTGAATATAGCATGATTCATGACCCACAAGGCTTGTAAATGCAATAGAATGCAAAATGCTTGGAATTTTTAAATTAGTTTTTGAACAAACATGCTATGGGTACGGTAGAGTATTTCATAGTCCTAAAAAAATACAAATACAATGAATTAGTATACGTATTGATGAACATCAATTTTTGAATTTTACACTTTGCTTCAATCAATCCTTGATTCACTAGTTGTTGCTTCAGTAACTATTTATTAAAAATGATTATTGATAATGTTGATCCAAGAACCATTGTAAATAAATATTTGAATACCCATGCCTTCACTATTGGTATTAATTAAAACAACTTGAAGGTGGTAATTCTAAGATACATAATTAAATAAAAAAATAGTTTATTCACTCTATATTATATGGTTTTTGGGTAACATTAAATTGCGGATGACACAAAATATGATAAATCAACGTACAATAGTTATAATACTCACATTGTAATAGTTGTCATTTTTAAGACATGTTGCATACTTCAAGTTTGAATTTAAATATACTAGAAATATCCCTTTCCGTATCTCTTATGAGCCTCAAAGTTTAATATATTTCTATAAATGGGCTTTCTTTCCATTAAAAGTGTGTATAAAATGTCGTGGGACAAAATTTGATGAGACCCCTTTCTAATGGGGTCTAGAATTTTATGGTGGTGGGCAAACTAGGGAGGCATAGGGGTTAAAATTGCCATTTCTAGTGCGTCAAAAAAATCAAAAATAAAAAATTATTATTTTATTTACAACCATAAGATCCTGTGCATGAATTCTATGAGAATGCGTGAGAAACGTTTAGCCCATTTTCCTCCATGTATTTTGAAATTTAAGTGGTAAAAGTGAAGGCCAATGGGTTACTATTCATTTTAGTAGTTTGCTTGACAACTAGCCCCCTTTATTAGCACATTACTAGAGTAGTCTTTAGAGTTTGGCGCCCTGTGAATTTTGAGTGCAATGTCCAATGCAAAACTAATTCAAAAAAATCATTCAAAATTGACTTCACAATAATTCTCAAAACCCGACTTCACAATAATTCTCTTGTTGACAATTTTTGTTTTAATTTATTGTCTATTGTCGTGCAATGGAAATATTGCATCCATTTGTATTCAAAATAAATAAAGTTAAAAAATAATAATAATAAATAAATAGAGTTTCTGGTCTTGTTTTTACTTTTAAGAAATTATAACCATACAAGTCTAATTTTAACCAAAGGTGTACGGGTCTATAGGGTCTGTACTAAGTACCAATAATGCCCTAAGCGCTCTATGGATATTAACCCCTAAACGTCCTAGAGTCCAGAAACTGGATCACCAACGGATTCAAAGCCTTCTCACGTTCTCATCAATGCTTAAAAGAAACTCATCCATTTTTTTGGATATTCTTCACTAAGTTGTTGTCCTACCTAATGGCTGGATTTAGTCATCCTAGAGTACATATTTTTCTAAAATTACAAATGTAGAAGTATGTCAAGTCGTTGACCAAGCCAAAATTGCATTGACTCTAGTTCAAAGTGGAATCGTGAAAAATGAGGTCAAAAATTTAAGAAACACAAAAATTTCAAAGTATCATCACATTTAACCCCTAAAGGACCATGCTCATTCCTAAAATTTTATCACTTTCTCGTGATGCTTTCAAAATAGCAATTGTATCTCTTGATTGGTATTCATGTACAAAACTTCACCGTTGAAGTTCGAAAAGGACTTAGTCATGAGATTGTACATCAATTTTCAGAACAATCTACCGTATATATTACACGATTATAAGGTTTGATCATAAGTTGATTTCTCAAAATTTTGAACAAAACCAACAGGTCATTCATTTCAAACTTTCTCATAAATTTAAAAACCATAATTAGCATTTGAAAGTTTAGGAGCATACAAAGATGTACTATATGTAGGTGCCCACAAAAAACGGTGTTCTAAAACCAAATACAACAACAATGATTGATTCTCAAAGATTTATGTTTGGGTGAAGTGACTTGTTGGTGACTCATTGAGCCGGTGTTTGTGATTGTTATTAATTTTTACATTGCAAAAATGTTTTAAAGAATTCAAACATATATGGAATATTCCAAAATATTCCAAAATAATATAAAATATGTAGAAAATATTCCAATTATTTTGAAAAGATTCCATTTTAAATATATTTAAACATTTTTCGTAATTATTTTATCGCGTTAATGATGCAGTAATGGCAAATATTTTACATATTGTACACTTCTTTGTTTTACAAATGTGACGTCCAAGTGTGAAAACGCCCTTTCAAGTCATCAACCGCCCTAACTACCATGTCCCAAGTTCACCTATGTTGACGTTTTAATCTTTTCCCGATGAATCAATCAACGTAATTGCAAATCTTGAAGGATTTTTGTGTTCTTGAAACGAACATTTTTAATTCTCTACTTAACATTGAGTCAAAATTATGAAATCCAAACAAGTTATTAAAGTGATGAAATTGTTCTTGGACACAATGTGTCCACCTGGTCCTTTAGGGGTTAAGAGTATCTCATTTCAAACTCATTCCAACAAATTTTACTCAAATAATATCAAATTTTAGTTCGTAATCGAATTTAGAAGGAATTTTTAATTTTAACTTTCAAATTTTATAATTAAATATTGGTGATTGTATTAGTGAATCAAACCGTACGACTGGAATCTAAAATTCAAAATCTAAAACTTTCATTTGTATATCAATTACAAAATATTCTTCTAAATAGTAGTTTATAATGCTTTTTCTCAAATTGTCAATTCCAAGGACACCCTGGTATGTTTAGGGGCTAAATGTCCAACTTGGAGGGTACCATATTAATGAACATGAATACTAGTGAGCACAATGCTATTTATACATATTATACTACAAATTCTATAGTAACACAATAGCACCTATGATCATTTTTAGACAATTATTATTACCATGACCCATCAAGTTTTGTTTTACATTTTTTAATAACCTACCTCTCATGTTGTACCAAAAAATTGATAGCTAGACAATGCTGCGATTTTTTTCCATTTAGTATGATACACTATGTTGTAGGACATTTTCATGGTACCGGGTGAGTGAAAAAAGTAGTTCAAAGTGATGAATTTTTTGGGCTACTGAACTCTACAAAATTCTAGTTTTTTTTTTTTGTTAATGATGGATGTACGAGATATGAGGGATATCAGACTATAGTATTTTGGCTCGGTTAATTTTTGGATTAGTGCTTCAATACGACTATTTTAGTAAAAAAATTGATGTAGTGTGTTAACTAAATGTAGTCCAAAATGGACTATATATTAGAACTTTATTATTCAAAATTTTAGGTGGTCTAATGTGATTAAATGTTGAATAGTTACAGAGTTATTTAAAAAGATTAAAGTCCTTTCATTCTATGATATATAATAAGGATCAAAAGCCTTAAAATAGAAAACGTGCAAGATCATGAAACTCATATAAAGGGTCTTTTTCTTCTTAAAACACATGTACATATGGTGATTTAATCAAAACATGAAAAATTTATTCTAAAAATAGTATGGGAGTGGTAAAAACCATTAAATTATAATTTTGCAGCAAATAAGTATTTTACATTATTATTACAAATCAAATTTAATGCATCAAAGATGTATAATTTTGAAAAAAATAAAATTGATGAACATCATATTGAGATAAGACAATGTAGAAAAACAAGAGGTGTTTATGAAGATAGGAGTTTTACTAATGCAAATGAAATTGGAGCTCTCCACCCAACCGTAGAGGTATGATCAAGATATGATCAAGAGCCTCGCCCCCGAGCTCTTATACAATGGTCTAAGTGACTTAGACCATTCACACCAAGTGTGAACACACGTAGTCAATTACCTACAAGACTACGGCTATTACCGCCAAAACGGCTATGACGATTATGACGGCTACTACGCCAACTACGGCTACGCCGCCTACAAGTTGTTAACTAACAACTTTGTCAAAGTACATAACTAACACATGTTCTAATAGGAATTATTAACACGGTAAATGTACTTCTAACACTCCCACTTAATGACATATTAGATACTAGTTCAATTTAGTGATCCCCATCATTTCCTTGAACCGACTATGTTTCTCACGTGTAAGTCCTTTGGTCAAAACATCTGCAACCATATCCTGAGTCCCACGAAAAACTAAGTCAATCTTACCCTCTTCAATCTTCTCACGAACAAAATGATGATGAATTTCAACATGTTTCGTTCGAGCGTGGAATGTAGGATTCTTTGAAAGAGAGATGCAACTTTGATTGTCGCTGTAAATGGTCATCGGAACATCTTGCAGAAATCCAGTGTCTCTGAAAAATCGTTGAAGCCAAATTGCCTCTTTAGCAGCATGTGTAGCTGCCATGTATTCGGCTTCGGTGGTTGATAAAGCAATTGTTGGTTGCTTCTTGTTGTTCCAACTGATAGCACCACCGTACAATAAGAATGTGTATCCGGTAGTGGATTTGCGAGTGTCAATGTCTCCCGCATAGTCCGCATCACAATATCCAACCACTTGTGAAATTGGACTCCCAGCGTAGCTAAGTCCATGATCCATCGTACCCTTGAGGTAGCGAAAGATGGTTTGACTGCAGTCCAATGTAATGGTCCCGGATTCGTCATGTATTGACTAACCACACCCACTGCATATGCAATATCAGCTCGAGTGCCAATCATTGTATAAACCAAACTACCCACCGCACTCTGATAAGGAATACTCGCCATTGAGTTTATATCCTCACTAGTTAGTGGAGCCATGTCCTTTGACAATTTACTGTTGGCGTCTAAAGGAGTGGCTAAAGATTTGCAGTCTTCTATACCGTATCGCTTCAGGATGGATTGAATGTACTTCGTCTGACTGATGTGAATCATGCGATGTGTCCGATCCCGAGTGATCTGCGGGCCCAAAATGTAGAAGATTTCTCCAAGATCCTTCATGTCAAACACTTTGGAAAGATCAACTTTGGTTTTCAAAAGAAAACTCAAGTCATTACAAACCATGATCAAATCATCGACATATAGTGCAATGATAAGATAAAGTGTTGCATTCCTCAACACATAAATGTTAGGATCTGCATGACTCTTCTTCAAACCAATCAATTCAAAGTATTGGTCAATTTTCTTGTACCAAGCCCTTGGTGATTGCTTGAGTCCATAGATGGTTTTAGAAAGTTTACATACCATGTCTTCTTTGCCTTTGGATGAAAACCCTTTTGGCTGATCCATGTAAATTTCCTCTTCAAGGTCTCTATTTAGAAACGCCGTCTTGACATCCATTTGGTGAAATTCGGCATCGTCTATAGCAGTAAGTGCTAAAAGAGTGCGAATTGAAGTCATCTTTGCAACTGGAGCAAAGGTCTCGGTATAGTCTATACCTTCTTTTTGGAGGTATCCCAACGCTACGAGTCTCGCCTTGTAGCGCTCCACCGATCCATCCGCGTTGTACTTGATTTTGTAAATCCATTTGCAACCAATGGATTTGCGATCCTTTGGTAATGGCACAAGCTCCCAAGTCTTGTCGATGAGACTTTGAAATTCTAATTCCATTGCCTCCTTCCATTTCGATGAATCATCCCTTCCCATAGCTTCAGATATGGTTAATGGCTCATCAATGCTTGTATGGAAAGCATGAGCCATACATACTGAATCTATGACTGTCGTGATAGGAATTGAAGCACTTGAAGCTGACTCCGCTTGTGCACGTGCAATCTCTCGGGCTCGTGAACGAGTAATTCTAGGGGAAGGTGGAGGGAGAGAGATGGACTCTAACTCTTGAGTTTGTGAAACTTTACGTGCCTCCGAACGAATTTGTTTAACAGAAAGTGGACGTTGACCAGTTGAACTGACTAAATCTCCCACTTTTTCCTCACCTTCATTCTCCGATTCGGATGAAGAGTCCTCTGATTCAACAAAATTTTCAACTTTGATGATACGTTCTAGAGGTTCATTACTAACCTCAACTATCCCTTCCTTTTTCTTAGTTTCTCTCACCTGTACAAACTTGACATCCCTACTCTTGACAATTGTCTTCTTCTCAGGATTAAAAAGTCTGTAGCATTTGGATCCCTCATAATATCCCAAGAAAATACATTTAACACTCTTCAAGTCCAGTTTGGTACGTTTCTCATCTGAAACGTGAGCATATGCTTCACATCCAAAGACTCGAAAGTGTTCAACGGTTGGTTTCTTACCAGACCAAGCTTCTTGTGGAGTCTTGCCTTTCACAGCTGATGTAGGTGCTCGGTTAAGCAAATATACTGCCGTATTGATCGCCTCAGCCCAAAATACATTAGAAAGCCCTGCATGTTGAAGCATACACCGTGCACTTTCAACAAGTGTCTGGTTCTTGCGTTCTGCAACTCCATTCTGCTGCGGAGTGTAGGGCGTGCTAAACCGACGTTGAATGCCATATTCTCAGCAAAAATCATTGAAAGCCTTTGATGTATACTCACCCCCGTTGTCAGACCGAAGTGTTTGGATTTGACACCCCGTCTCGTTCTCCACAAATGCCTTGAATTCCTTGAATTTCTCAAGGACTTGCGACTTTTGTGTTAGAAAATACACAAAGGTTTTTCTGGTGAAATCATCAATGAAAAGGACAAAGTACTTAGCTCCTCCATGCGTCGGTGTTTTCATTGGTCCATTGACATCGCTATGTACCAATTCGAGGATGCGCGTAGCCCTCGTACCGCCATCTTTAGAAAATTTGTCTCGATGTTGTTTGCCATAAACACACCCTTCACAAAATTCAAGTTTTGAATTCTTACCCATGTCAAAATCACGCACAAGGTTGTCTTCTTTGAGTTTCTTCAAGTTGTTGATGCACAAGTGTCCATATCGTTGATGCCAAAGGTCGGCCTTCTCTAAGCCATGCTTCGCCAACGATAGATGTGCCTACAATGATTTCTGCACCGATCCTTGCAACAAGTACAAAGTTCCCGAACGAATTGCAGAGAATGAAATGTCGTCCTTCGAGAACGTGAAGATATCTGCTACATCATCAAATGTGATGCGGTATCTTTGATCCCTCAACTTGCTCAAAGAAATAAGGTTTCTACGTAAACCTTCAACATGTAGGATGTCTTGTACATCCATACAATCACCATATAGAAATTGAAAGGGGATCGAACCCTTCCCTTTGATAACCAAGTCTCTATCATCTCCTAAAGTGACAGTCCGACTTAGTGATAGGTTTTCGTACTTAGAAAACCATGCTCTACATCCGGTCATATGTTGAGAAGCACCCGAGTCAAGGTACCACATGTCACTTGACACTGACGCAGATAAAGCAGCTACAAAAGCCGTGTCATCTTCTTCGGTTTTAACAGTATTAGCTTGGTTCTTTTGAAAACTTTTCTTCAGTTTTCCAGACTTAAAGTCTCTCTCTTTGGTCCGACACTCCTTTTCGTAATGTCCTTTCTTACCAAAATATCTACACTTGGCATTCTTTTTGTGATCATGAGAGGATTTACTTTCACCATGGCTATGGTTGTACGACTTATCTTTTTTCGTCACCATGAGTGCCGCCTCCGAGGATGAACCGCTCCCTTGATGTCGCGATTCTTCTTGTTGTAACTGTGCAGTTACCATCTCCATTGTCAAAGCACTGGGCTCCTTTGTCCCGAGTGTCACCACCAGTGTCTGGTATGATTCCGGAAGACTCCCCAACAACGTCATAATCATCCAAAGGTCCGAAACCTTCTCCCCGATTGATGCAAGTTGCTCGGCAAGTTCCCGAACTTTGTTGATGTGGGCCGCGATGCTATCTCCTTCGCTCATCTTAATGGTGAAAAACTGTTGCAAAAGAAATAAAAGACTGGCCGCATTTTTGTGCTCATACAGAGTCTCTAAAGACTCCCAAGCCTCAGCAGAGCTTTCGGCTTTGCTAACATTAAGAAGTTGTGAATCCTTCATGTGTAAGCAAATACATGACAATGCCCTCTCATCTAGATCCTCCCATTTCTCGACATCTTCTGGAGTCATTCCAGGTCCAAAAGGTTTTTGCACTCTTCCGGAAGCAATTTTCCAGAGGCCCTTGTCTATAAGGATGAACTTAATTTTAAGTTTCCAAATGTGCCAATTTTCTCCGTCAAACTTCTCTATCATGCGGTACTCGGTAGCCATTTTTCAATGAAGGTACCAAAAGTAGAAAAAAATATGGAAGAAAATAACAGAGGAATAGAAATGAAGTCTAGGTAAGACAAACTCCAAACTATGGGTAACTTTGGATATTTATAGGAATTCTAAAATATTTCCAAAATACCAAAAACAGGTTTGGGTGCCTGTAGGATTGTGCCACCGGCGTCCTCAAAAAATTTCAACTTCAAACTCCCAATTTTCTAGAAGTTACAGCAATCTGAATCAAGGCATGTCCAATAGAATTGAAAAAACTCACGCCTTTCTTGATTTCTTCACTCCCTGGAGTTGCTGGAGTTGCTAGAGTTGAAAACTGCCGCGTTCCCGTAGTGCCGTGTTCCCGATACGCGTTCCCGAGGGGGCTGCCCGACAGTGTTTACTGCCCAACTGCAGCTACTGCTGCCCGACTGCAACTGCTGCTCCCAACTGCAACTGCTGCGCCACTGCAACTGGTCTATGCAGCTGCAAATGGCTGCTCTTCTTGCTACTGCCACTATAAAAAATCGCACGTTGCTTCTTCAAGAGCTACCGAGGATTCTAAATTTTGGATTTAAGTTCTCACAAGTAAAGTCACACAAAATAACTCCCTCAAGTTGATCGATTGATCAAGTCCTCTAAAACATCCTCACAAGAAATCTACTCAACCCGCGAAGGGCAAACATGAACACCAAGCTCTGATACCATGTAGAAAAACAAGAGGTGTTTATGAAGATAGGAGTTTTACTAATGCAAATGAAATTGGAGCTCTCCACCCAACCGTAGAGGTATGATCAAGATATGATCAAGAGCCTCACCCCCAAGCTCTTATACAATGGTCTAAGTGACTTAGACCATTCACACCAAGTGTGAACACACGTAGTCAATTACCTACAAGACTACGGCTATTACCGCCATAACGGCTATTACCGCCAAAACGGCTATGACGATTATGACGGCTACTACGCCAACTACGGCTACGCCGCCTACAAGTTGTTAACTAACAACTTTGTCAAAGTACATAACTAACACATGTTCTAATAGGAATTATTAACACGGTAAATGTACTTCTAACAGACAATTAAATTGAATATTTTCAAATTTGTAATTGAAAATATTCTCATAATTAAAAACATTTTTATCACTACATTCATTGCTTCAGAAAGACGTACTTGATTTTGAGGCCATTCACTCACCCGTACCATGAGGAACCAACATTTTGTTTTTTAGCTACAAAAAGTTGTTGGCAGCTACTTAGAAGCACCTACCAACAACTTTTTGTAGCGAGAAAAAAAATGTTGTAGCCTTCCAAGAGGGTGCCTTTTGGTTTCATCTGCCTTATATATGTAGTGACTAGTGATTTGTAATTGAATGGACTATTGAATCAAATAAACAATTACAAAACACTGTTGAATTGTGATTGAGTGAGTGCTTTTGATTACTATTCACCATAGTTGAATGCTCTTGCTTAATGCCACCTATCCCCTTAGCTAATGATGTGATGAGGAATATCCCACATCATTTCATTGGAGGGATGAAATGATGTGGGATATTCCACATCAATCTTTTGGAAGAAGGCAACAGTCACAAAGGCATAAGAATGTTATGTTAGTCCAACGAATACTATACCTATTGATGAACAATATATATTGAACTTTGAACCTCAAGTTAGCCACTTGTTGCTTGAGTGACTATTCATTAAAATGTTCTTTTTTGTGGGAACAAGAACCCCTTTCCTGTCCTCATTTCATTGAAGAATATTTGGAGAACATGACCACATAGGTCCAAATCTGTCAAAGAATGCAACAAAAACACCTTGGGTTCAAACTCCCAAGGTACACGGTTTCCCAAAAAAATTCATTTACTCCATGTTACACTATTGTGATGCTCCCATTAAAGCATGGATGACACGAATAGAATACTCGTAAAGCGTGTACATAGTTTGAATGTCCAAATTGTGCTACTGGCCTACAGGGGTGGTAAGTTAGCTGGACTTTGGAGTTCTCCAGAAACTGGCCGGTTGCTTCAAATATTCTGCGCAATCAATCAAAAGCAGTCAGAAAACAAAGCAGTGAGGATGGCTTCACTTTCCAGCCTTCAACTCATTTGATGGGTGAAGGCAAATAGATATCATAAAGGCACTTAGGGCCTCCTTCCATGCACAGTCGGGCTGGTCCTAAAATTCAGTTTTCCATGGATTACAAAAGCAAAGACCATTTCCATGCATCCTCGGTAGAGCAATTCAATAAATAAAATTAAAAATTCTCCATAAAGCAACCAATCACGTCGCCCACTGATGGCATTGTGAAGCGGGTGACTTGGCAAGTCGCTTTCAACAATCACACAACATGGGTAGAAGTTGGAACCTCATTTTTTGTCCTTTAGCTGTATTTACCAAACCAATGCTCACATGGAAGCTTGCCCTAAGAGTAGGTCCAGTAGTAGTCATTTTCCACTCACCAAACCTATTTCTAAATTCTACATCATTTGTTTAAAAAAAAAAAAAAAAAAAAACCCTATTTGTGAATGATAAGTACCTCTTATGGTGTGAAGCTGGATATTTGCACACCAAATATTGTCAATATAGCGAGGTGGTTATCTGAGGTGCAAAAAGTACCTCAAGGTCATCTGGGAACAGGTGGCTTCTCCGCCCTCAAATCGTGGCTAGCGCATCCGACGACGGGCGGTCTCCGAGATTTAAATTACTGTTCACGCAGGCACGAAGTTCAAATGGCACGCTGGCTTGGGCATGTGGGGGCAAGGGTTGAGGATTTCCCATGGCGGGCGGAGGGCAGAAAATTTAAAAATGCAGAGCCTTGCAACATTTAGTCAAAGGGCTCACATTGGTTGTAATGCGCAGGGCTGTAAGGCCTCGCAACAGAACACGTTGGGGTTGGGAACTGGCTAAGGCACATGGATTCATTGTTTTAAAATGAAAATGCAATCTTTCATATTGTGAAAAATACGTTTTAGATGGGATCAAATTTTATATCATTGGGATCAATGAAGAACATTGTATGTGTTGGTCAAAAAAAAATTAAATTTGAACAAAAGGAATTCTATATATGACCTACTCAAAACTGTTAAATGAAACATGAGGTCAATTTGGGCTTTTTGGTCATTTAGGGGGTAATACATCATCAAAATACACAATTACTTATAATAAACTTAATATATTATCAAAAATTAGAAATTTAGATGTCTCCAAACGACATGTATGTCATTTGGCATTCAATGTAGTCATTCAGTGTGGTCGCGTTGTGGATTTGGCCTAAAACTGAATAGTGTTTGGGTTGAGAAGTAGTGTTCCGGGACACTAAATACGCCATTCAGTGTACGGCTCATGGTCCACGCTGTTGTTTTCATCACCATTGAACTAGTTAAGTTGTTTATTTTTAGGGTACATAAAGCTTAATATAGGACAAAGGAGTATAAAAATAAGGATACTAGCTCCTAAAGGACAAAGGGTTCTAACTATAACATTTCAATGTTCAGGTAGGTTCTTAACCCCTAAGAGCTCAAACGATCAGTTTTTGGTCACAGCCCAAATTTAACGGGCTGCCCGGAATTTTATTAAAAAATTTATTTTTATTTTATTTTAAAATACTACATCAAGTCTACTTTCCAACCTAATTTGAATTATGGCAATCGGAGTTAAACTCCACCCGGGAGAATTTTTCAAAGTAGATCTCCTCAACATTGTCTTAGTGTTATAAAATTTGCTATTTGGGGAAAGTAATGATGACCCCTCCATCATTTCTTTTGCTTTTTTGAAGTTTACACTAGATAGCCCAACTTTAACCAATCATACTAAAATTTGAATTCTAAAATTTGAATTCTAAAATTGAAAATTATAATTTATACAAATTTTCATAGGCTAATGCTTTTAAATTCATTAGAAATGATCTAAGGCTATTTTTGGAATTTTGACCGTACGGATAATTTGTAGAGATGATACTCTACATTTTGTCTGTTGAACCAAACTTCATCAAATATATAGAAGGCACATATTATAACACATATATGTTTTGTCCAATACCCCTCGGGATTTTAGGGGTTAAGGTGTCTATTTTATTATTATTATTATTATTATTATATTACTTTTATTCTTTTTCTATTTCTTTTTCTTTGGCATAGTTTAAACAACAACTGAAGATGGATTGTGGCAAAAGGCTCTCCACATTTTATTTTTTAAATCACGGATTCCCTAAAAGAAAATATGTAAATTTTGTGGCATTGGACAATCAATCCTAGGCGTGTTCAAAAATTAACAAATGAACCCTGTACCTGTGAAGGAAAATTTTGACTTCAACCTTAAAGTCGTCAATGAAATTTGAATACGAATACTATTGTGATCATTTTTATTAGTTTGAAATTTGAAAAAGTATAAAAGAGCATATTTTATCAACACGATTGTAAATTGGTATGAGTGGTTACAATGGAGTGTTTATATAACACTAGTATAGTTTGAATCATTGTCAAAATTTATGTCATTTGTTTGTTTTGGTTTGAAGTCTTTTGTGCACGTATTTGGTTTTGTTCACTTGGTTGGATTTTTACTAGCTGAGGGGTGTTGTAGTTTTTCTTTGTAATGAAATCTCTTTAGTTTTGAATTAAAAAAATAAATAAATAAAATAAATAATTTTTTTATTTTATTTTAATACTAAGTATTTTAAAACAAGAATTCTATGAAATTCAATATTTCAAGTCTAGGAAGTGGCACTATTGTATTAATTTTATTTAAATATAATTCAACCACTTTCTAAAAATAATATGAAATATAATCAAGTTAGCACAAAATCCAAATAAAAAGGACAAATGAAAATCAGATATAAAGATCTTATTTTGTTTTCAAGTCCACTTCTTTTATGTATCAAGTTAGCTCTGAATTGAAATAAACCGACCAATCAAATCCTTGTCTTCATGTCTTGCTTAGACACCCCACAAAATTCATTAACAATATCAACTCAACTACGTTATTTGCATGTTTAAGAAAAACTCTATACAATGAATTTTTTGATTTTTGATATTTTTTTTGGGGATTCCTAATTTTTTATTTTTTATTTTTCCTTAAGATACCAAATTTATTACATCAGATTTCATAATAAAAATCTTGAAACGGTGGGAATCAGGTCCCTTGACCTTGATAGCCAAGACACATATCTAATTCTTAAATTCTAGAATCAGCCATTTTTTGGGCATGTTTTTGCCAACTACCTTACATATTTAAAACATGCAAGAAAGTGTATGAAATACCCAAAACCCTTTCAAAAAACACTATAAATGCCAACATGGGAATGAAAGTGTGTCGTAATAAATAATTTCATAAATGAACATGCATATATGGGTGATTCTATTCAAATTTTTCCCTACCTAACTAACGTTGAATGTTCTAAAGCCACCAACTCTCCAACTTTATATGTAGACTTTTCATGGACCCCATAGTCGAGACTCTAAACCACGAATTTTACTATTCAAGCAAACATTTGCTATGAAGTAGTTGGTAATTTTGGGTATCATCATAAGTGGAAAAAAATACCATGTAGTGTAGACAGAGGGAAACTTTTATGTTGATATTGAGTCTAGGTGTACTTTCCACTTTCAAAATTTGTATCAAGTTCAATATTGACTATAGAATTGTGGAAAAATATGCATTCCTTGTTAAACCTTGTGTAAAACAAAACAAAAATATTTCACCAAAGATATAATTGCTAAAAATACATTGAATTGCTTTAGTCGCTAATTTAATCTTTTTGAGCCTAGAGTACTGAAGCTAGATGTACTAGATTTTAGATACAATACATAGAATTTACCTATTGCCACGATAGATTCTCCCTTGAAACTGTCACCAACAAAACCAATAAATATGCACCCCTCCTTCGAGACATCCCTAACCAAGGCTGGACAATAGCTCCAATAATTGTACTCATTGCGGAAGCAAGAGGTGCAATCCATGCAAATATCAAATACATACTAACCAACCAACTCCACTTCTCAATCAATCAAGGCCTCATAAATACGGCACTTAGAGCTATACACACCAATGCCATTAGCAGTCTTCAACACATCATCCCCACAAAAAGAAGGATCGAAAATAGACAACCACTACCCACTTTCACATAGCCACACCTCCATGCTTACATTCTCTACTTATTTCTATTTGCCTTTACGTTCCCACGCATACATTTACATACAAATCTATATACATATACATATACACATATATATATACATATACATATATCCATACACATACATATATACACATTGATACACCCTTACATTTCAAACATCCAATCCCATCCTCACACCCAAATCCGGCCCCTAAAGTGACTATAGAGCCTGGTCTCGAAAGAGGGCATCAAGGGTAGCCCGCGTCCTCTTGGTCCTGGTGATCACGTTGATAGCCCTACCCCCAATAGACTCTTCATTCACGTTGGCCTTACGGGCCAGAGTTACTCTCTCTCTATTAGATTTTAGTGGATTCTTCCACCATGATTGATATTGTTGGAAATATAATGAATAGAATTAGAAAGTAACCATAAAATTTTATTCCCAATTGGTGTGAAGACATTTTGCCAAAAACAATGAATCGTTGAATATTAGAGTTGTACGATTATAATAGAAATTGGAACCATATATTATATATTAGGCAAAAATTAGGATTTTCAAGGGTGCCTATATTCAAACTTGATTAGAATTTAGGAATATTTTTTATAAATAGAATTACAAAAATTTAGAAGTATATATAGAGTGCTTCAAATTGACATATAGCAAGTGCCAAGCAAATCAATAGAGAATTATAGGTGATTTTAGAAGTCTAAAGTAGGCATTTGTATACACTTATGTTCATAACTATATACAAATCATAACACCAATTATGTTTATGGAAATATTAACCACGGGAAATCAACAGTTATAAAACAAAAGTGGACACCTTCAATATCATTGGAAAAATTAAAATAAAATAAATCTCAAAACATTTTTTCAATATGATGAAATACCATATAGTACATGGCATTGTATTCAAAGGTATTGAAGTGGTTTGATGGTATTTGAAATATTTTTTTGATTGTATTCTTATTTATTCTAGGAGCATTGTTTTGCCAAATTACGATCGGATTTTTGTATTAAGTGTGTGATGTTTACGTTCACATCTGAACTTCTTTATTGAAAACGCAATTCCCAATGGATCTTTTTTAATTCAAGAAAAAAACCTCATGTGACCATATTATTGTCATATGGGCTCTAAAGGGTTGGTCCCTAACTACCCAAAGCGTCCGTATTTAGAATCATGGACAAAATCAAACTCCGTTTTCTCATCCGTCATGCACTTTTTCTAGTGTGGATTTTTTACTTATAGATATTATAGAAAGTTATATTCATACATGGTTGAACCAATTAGAAAGGGGATGGTTTGTGAAAAATTTATACTTTGTTTCATGTTGCTGGAATTGACCAAAAAATTCTAAGATCTTAGTTCAAAAATGCTTTTGAAAAAGCCAACTCATAAAATTAAGCAACAATTTTTATTCCAAAAGCCACTCCATTTAGAGTGTTACATTTCAACCCATCACAACAAATTTCATCCAAATGTTGTTAATATCTTATTTATAATTGAATTACAAAAGAATTTTGAACTTTGATATTCAAATTATATACAAAATATTCGTGATAGCAATTATAGATCTAACCGTATGGATAAAGTTTAAATTCATAATGTACAACTTTTATTCATACATCAAGTTCAAAATATCCCTTTTAGTTACATTTTATAATATTCTTTGCAATTCTCTATATCATAAGAGGGTTGTGGGCATTTAGAGGTTAACCCTCTAGTGCCCAACAAACCAAATTGTGGTCACTACAGTTGAAAATACGAATAATGGAAAATCCATGAAGAATTGGATTTAATTACAAACACAACACATGTGTTGTATGGTACTTGTTGTGTTGGAAGTTTGTTATCTTGTTTATATTTTTGGATTGTGTTCTCTTATTCATATTCATGTATGCAATCCGATCTTGTTCACTGTACCAACTCCTTTCATATTTTAACGTATAATTTTTTGTCCTAAATTCTATATAGACAAGTCAGTCTCAGTTACAAAATTCACAATAATTATGTGGGAGTCCATTCTTAATATGAAAGATTGCAACATAGAAGTGTTGACATAGGTCATTGTTGAACATCTTCACTTTGATTTTGAAAAATTAATCCAAATTCTATTCAACCTTGAAGTTAGTCACCCTCCAAAATCTCATTTTTGAGTGTGTATTCTATGGTTTAAAGACATAATATGATCTTCCAATCCCACAATTGGATGGTACTCTAATTTTGGTAAAACGTGTCCACTCCAGTTGAGGATACAATCATACAACTACTTACTAAATTATTCATATCTATTTTTCGTAGTATCAATCATGATGGAAAAACCCATTGAAATTCAGTGCATCCAACTATAGTACTCTAGACACTAAAGGCAATCAACCTCAAAGCCACTCCCTATAAAACACCCATCCCCCCTCTTTGCAAAAATAGACAATTGGTTCAACGCTCAATCTCCTTGATTCTCCTCTAATAGGACTAAGAGCACGTCTATGAAAGACAACAATATTGGTTTGAGGGAAGTACCAAGTCCTATCAATCATTCTAGCACTCGTCTTCTAATTCAAAGCATGAACTAAAATTAGTTTATTCTCTCTATAGAGAACAAGCGCGGGTCTTTTATAGGGAACCTTCCTAATGTGTGTTGCTCTTATAAAATTCTTTAGCCCTTGCAAGGATTCATCCTTTTGCTCTCACTGCATAAAAGATACAAATATTCAAAACATGTGAATTTCTTGAGGCGGGGCTACTGTGAACTTCCAACTCTCCACACTAGTAGAGAAGGTGGCATTGCCGAGGCGTTGCCCATTCATATGTTGCCCAATTCCATGCATGCACTTGGACATCTCCTAGGACAACGCCACCTTTTCTACTAGTGCCACAATCATTCTTTAGATAAAGAAATACGTGGCATGTTTGATATTTTAGAATCCGCTACAGAGATTTTCACGATTCTTATTGCTAAGTACAACTTACACATGCTAAAGAACCTTAACCCTTAAAGCCCATTCCGACCAATATTATAGAGTAGTATTTCATTGTATTTGAAATGGCTCTACAACTCCTATGGGTTTAACCCCTAAAGGACCGGGGGGTTTTAGCTTAGCTCTTGTTTTCTTGACTAACTCTTATAACAAGCTCAATTCCTCGTTGGTGTGGGATAATTTTGACGATCGGCACCGTTGAAATCAAAGAAAACTTACATAGCTTTTGTATGAAAAAAAGATCAACAAAATCGCACAATTTTTGAGAAAATGCCACCGTTGAGAAGACTGATCGAACTTGTTCAGGGTGTTTTGTACACATGCTGAAATCGGATTGATCAAAAGTGCTCCAAAAAATCTGAAATTTTTACTGTGAGTAGAAATCATCATTTTAAAAATGTGGAAAAAATTTCAAGTGATTTGGAGGTGCAAGGAAGAAGATATGAGGGTCTAAAGTGATGCCAAAATACCCACCATGCAACTCAAAAAAATCATCAAAAATTGCACACTTCATGAAATTTCAATCAAGAAGTACTCACGGATTCAGCTCTCAAAAAGAACTAGGGTCTCTTTGTTGCTCACTTTACAATTCACGATCCAACAACTCGAAATTCCTTACTTTCTAGTTCCGGAAGCCACGTGGTGGCCTTGTGGTCCTTTAGGGGTTAAGATCAAAAGTAGAGTTAAATTTCATGTTGACATGGTTTTAATGAATTATCAGAGTCTCAAATTGGACCATTCTACTAACATAGAATGCCAAATATACACCAACGTATCTACTATCCCCAAGGACCTTTAAGGGTTAAGCTACCAATTTTTATTTTTTTTAAATTTGTTCGTCAATGGGAGAGTTGACCAGGAAACATAAGTAGCAAACTTGGACACTGAACCTCTTGTTTAGTGTGTCAGACTCACTGCATGTGGATGGATGCTGAACTCTCATTCCAAGCCACAAAATATGGGACATGCTCATTTAACGTATTTAGGCAGGCCGGGTGCACAAAATATGGAACTGGCTGACTTATATTTATCCTGTGTGCAAAATATGGAACATGCTCACACGGAATGCTGCATCTTAGAACATTGCCCCCTTTCATATGCGGCAGACCGTTTCGTAATGAGATCCTCTGTGCCATAGGTGGAGGGCAGGGTTGGCTAAAAAATAAATAAAATTTAAAAGTGCATTTTTAGGATTTTTTTCTTTTAAGAAAAAAATTATGTTTTGTATGGTGCAAAACAATGTTGTGTTTTGAAAAATATTTGCAAATTTCTCATCTGTTTTTATTTTTATTTTGGAAAAAATTGGCATAGATGTACTAACTTATTGTAGTGGGAATCAGGAAGTCTCTCAACAATTTTGAATCAATTAATTCTTTTGTAATGCTCATGGCTCTATGTGTCAACTCTTGGGGCGTCCATGTCAGACTCATGGGTTTCAAATACCACTAAGGTAGAGGTACCTTAAACCACATGCTCAGAGTACCTTAACCCTTTAATGCCCAGCTGACCACATTATGGTCACTACAACGTCTAAAATATAAATAGCAGAGTATCCGTGAAGAATTGGAAATTCAGTTTTGAAGTTTAGATTTTTCCATATACATTACACACCTTCTAAAAAAATAAATTTTCAATTTGGAATTGTACAACTATCAAAATACCTATCAACAATGTGCAAGAATAGTGCAAATACTTGAAAATGCAGCAAATACTTACAAATACAACACATGTATTATGCAGTATTTATTGTGTTTGGAATTTGTTGTCTTGTTTTTTTTTTTTGGATTGTGTTCTCTTCATCATCTTCCATTAGTGTGTGTAATCCGATCTTGACTAATGTACCCACTTTTGTCAATTTTCAACGTATAAAATATTATCCTAAACCGTATATGGATAAATCACTTTCACTTATAAAATTTACAATGATTATGTGTGAGTCTATTCTTGATATGGAAGATTGCAACGGAGAGGTGTTGACATAGGGCATAGTTGAACTTCTTTACTTTCATTTTGAAAATTTAATCCAAATTCTATTTAACTTTAAAGTCACACAGCCCCCAAAATCTCCTTTTTGAACGTATAGACAAATACATACTATAATCTTCTAATCCCACCATTGGATGATTCTCAAATTTTAATAATATGTGTGCTCTCCAATTGAGAATAGAATTGTACTGCTACTTTCTAATTTAATCCATTCTATTTCTGGTAATCTCAATCACAATGGAGAAATCCATTGAAATTCAGTGCTCCCAGCTATAGTACCCTGGGCACTTAATAATTAATGACCTCACAAACAAGGTCTGATCTCTAAAACAAACAAACATTCCAAGTGTTCAACTCAATGTACTAGACTTTCAGAAACTTAATATCCCAACATTCGCAAAACATCATTAGGAAAGAATTGGGGCCTCAAGAAGGCCTCGACTTTCATTCCTTGCCCGAACCCAAATTGATGATGTGGGCATGGAAAATTATGGAGTCCTACGTGGACAACCATCATCCACGTCATCTTTGGTGGTCCACATTCTCCTTTCCATGCGCTTTCCAACGCACTTTAAAACTCCAAAATCCGAGTTAATATGCAAAAGTTACACATGTTTAAAGTTTGTGCATTGGGGACCACTGCGTGCTGGCTGCTCAGTGGTCCCCAATGCACAAACTTTAAACATGTGTAACTTTTGCATATTAACTCGGATTTTGGATTTTTAAAGTGCGTTGGAAAGCGCATGGAAAGGAGATTATGGCACAAGTCAACACAAATTCGATCCATGATGATAAAATTTTCACATTGACCGTTATCCTAATTTCTTCTTCAATTTCTCAAAGGCATGAGGCCTTGTTGAGGCCTCATTTTTTTCCTAATGGAGAGAGATTCATTCCTCTTCTGATTGATCACAAATTTTGCAATAAAGTCCATCACGGACCTCTCACAATTACAAAGCTTTCATAGGATAATAGAGCAATGGAAGTCAACACCCTTTTACAATGGGACGACAATTTACTAGGTTTTTTTTTTTTCTTCTTCTTCCCCTAGCTTATTGGAGCTAGACTCCAACGTCCTCCGACAATCCCAATGGTCTAAATCTGGAGGGACCACTGCATGCATAATGCAATGCTATAGTGCGCAAAAGAAGAAGAAGAAAAAAACCCCGCACTCTAGTTAGAATTAGAAGCTAAGTTTACTTGGCAATGATACGTTAGTCCCAAAATTCATGGAATACAAAAGACATTCTTTTGTTACTTAAAGAATTAGATCTAATTGTTTTTTATCCCATTACAAAAGGGTGCTCCATCACACTGCTCCATTATGCTATGTTTCCTTCATGTGCAAGCCACATTCTTATCAAAGCCCTAATCCTTGCTGTAATTATCCAATCAACAACGACAAAAATAGGGAGCCCATAGACTAATCACACAAATTGACCTCTAAATGTCTTCACCCCTCTCCAAATTTGGAGAATTTCAAAGACGTCTAATAAAATGTACAACTAAGAGGGATATTTTGAACTTGGGATATGAATAAAAGTTGTACATTATGAATTTTTGATTCTATTCATGCCGTTAGATCTGCAATTGCCATCAATAGTATTTTTGAATAAAATTTTGAAACTTGAAATTGAATATTCTTTTGTAATTTGATTATGAATATGATATTGAAAATTTGTACATGAAATTTGTTGTGAGTGGTTGAAATGCAATACTTCATGTGTAGTGATTTTTGGAGATTTTTTGTTTACTGAATTTTATGAGTTGACTTTTTCAAGAGCACTTCTATATTAAAATCTTCGAAATTTTGGGTGAAACACAACAACATGAAATGAGACATGAAAATTTCACAAATATATACAGTAAAAAATCACCACTGCAAAAAATCAATGACGGACGAGAAAACTATATTTGATTATGTACATCGTTCACTTTTTGAATGGTTGCACATTTGACCTTACAATGAGCAATAACACCAACGCCCTAAACCCTAAACCATGTTAATTTATGGTGGAGCTTGTAACGAGCTCAGGAAGCCAGCATCGCTGTAAGTTAAGTTTTGTTTTGTGCCAGGTTGGCTCAGGTGCCTGTGTTATTCAAGTGTCTGACTGAGCTGTCACTTACCCCTTTGCTACCATGAACTATTAAATTAATCTCTGGGTCACCAAAACATATTTTATTTGTCCGGTATGACAGTAAACTACCAAATGATGGAGAGGGGTACCCAGAAGGTGTTGTTGGGGTACCCAAGGGATTGGCGTTTTGATTCCTGCTCTAAAATCATCACTCTACCGGATGGAAGTTCCTCCGGAGGAAGGAGGGGTTTGAAAGGCAAGAACACTTAGGTAAATTAGTAAACATGGGGCGTTAAAATATAGTGTGTGTTTTTATTCATGAGTGATAAAATTTGTAAAATTTTAGATGTAATATAAGATGCTTAAAATTCAAGTAAGAAATCATTCAAGAGAGGTGAAATTAGAATAGGATCTCATCTTTCAATTCACCTCCCAAATTTTTTGTTAGCCCCCCACGTTTGTAGATTTTTCTTGAGGACAAATAAAAATCAGGTAATTGCACCTAAATGAGTCTAAGGATTGTGTCATTTTGTGGAGTGAAATATAAATATTGTTAGCAAATTGATTTTAATGCTATGTGAAGTGAAATCACCTGAAAATTCTTCATAGTGAAGTTACTTGGAGTCGATCATTTAATTAAGACACCTACTATATGCTTGTAACTTACGCTAAATGAAGAAAAAATCTTAGTTGATGGTATTACGATTGCATGAAAAATGAACGCTAGTAGTATTATAGGTGGAGGAAAAGGTTGGTACATATATGCCCAATTAAGTACTAGTATCCAAGACCGCCTTTAAAATTCAAATGGCATCCTCCCCATAATATTTTGAGATTAATTGGTAGAAAATATCTCCTTTGTTATCTCTACTTTTTTCAGTCGGTGCTCAATTTTAAAACAATAGAGAGTATGGAATTATTTTCAATGCAAAAAAATCATTTTCACATTTTTCTGGCTTGTGCATTTGGAAATTAAGTTGCATTTGAAGTACTTCATCTATTTATTTAAGTTTCTAATCTTCTTTCCGTTTGGTCCATGGAGAATGTTTCATTTCAATTGTTTTCTAAAAAACATCCTTAAGACTGCCATATTTTTTAGATCCTTTTCTTTTGATGCCCTATAAAATTTTCATTCACCTTGTACTCCTTCCAACTTCCTTTTGACCATCCCACATGTGTAGAAGAAACCTTGAATGATGAAAAAAAAAAAAAACAATATTGAATAATTTCCTCAACACATGCAAATGATAACTACAATAAACCCTAACGGACCAAGGATCCATGTTTTAAAATAAAAAGTCTAATTGATCATATTGTGTAAAATGTATTTTAGATGGACCAAAATTTATATCATTGGATCAATGAAGAAAATCGCATGAGTTGGTCAAAAAATAAAATAAATTAGTAAAAAGGAAATCCACATAAGATCTACTAAAAATCACTAGAAAAAATATTTTGAGACCCAATATTCTTGGTCCTTCAACCTTTACACGTCATGCGGATTTTCTCATTTTTTAAGGTTGTTTTTACAACTTTCCTTTCATTTTGTTGAATTGTTCTCTTTTGTACATTATAGTGTGCACAAAAATAAAGTAAAATATTACCTTGATTGATCAAATTAGCAAAATAATTCATTACTTCAAAGTAGGCGGGAAAGTAGGTCATTAAAAGTGCTAAGCGTCCATTTTTGGATGTTTCTCAATTTGAATGATAGGATGAACTCAAGATTAAAAATTAAAAATATCAAAAAATTATTATTCATCTAACACAATTTAATATTTTTTAACATGAATGGACAAAATCTCATGGAATTATGCATGGTCAAAGTTTTGTTGACTTCAAGATATGTAGAGTTGAAATATTTGTATATCTCACTTGATATTGATTATTTTAATAAATAAACAATCCCAATAGATGGATTGAGAAATTTTGGAGGGAATTTTTTTGAATTTATTGCTAAAATCATCATTTAGGAGCTCAACATATCTTTTTTTAACCCTTCCAAATGACCAATTCGGTCACCAATGAAAATCAAAAGTCAAGGATCAAAATACAATAAGATTATACCAGTAGAGTTATCCGCAAAGTACTTACGGGGTACCCTCTCTACAAGCTTGAATTTCTAATCTTCATTTAGAATTGTAAACATGATATGTCACACACAATCAAGTGGTTTGGATTGGAGGCCGATGTGGGTGCTCGTGGGGGGCTCATGGGGCAGATAGAAATTACTTTATAGGAACTCATGTGTACTATGAGGGAGCTTCTTTAATTTTGGTGAGGTGCAAGGTTCAAATGTCTTACAATGCAATGCATTGTGATTGGTCGACAAAAAGGAACCAAAACTCGTTTTTGCAGTCTTTCAAGATGAAAACCCAATTCTATCATCCTTGTCTTTCCTCTCGTGGATTTTTTTTCTTCAACTTTACAAATAAATGTATTACCCACATTGAACATGAATATAGAAATTCTTTATATTAAAAAAATATTAAAAAAATCTTTTGGTACGGCCTTGGAATTTAGAGTGGAGACCCTACAAATGATTTGGCACAGTGTTAGTCAGCTTCTTAGACAATAAGTTACATCAAACATGTACCCAGAAAGGCATGTTGTGGGCAACATTCAATTCTTGGCAGCTGTATCCATGCCATTGCTACGGACCTTGTTGTACGATATGCTTTTATCATCAGAAGTCGGGAACGACACGGTGCTTGTTGTCGCTTCCAGCTAAGTTAGTTCTAAGCTAGTGTGTCGTATTTGTGACACAATTTCTGATATGATATTTTAGAAAAGGTAAGGGGGACTTTTCAAAATACTCAAATGTGGTGAATTTAAGTATAAAGTCGCACACTAGTAGAAAAGGTGGCACTGTCAAGGGAGATGCTCAAGCAAGTAACATTCAATTTCACGCATGCTTAGTGATTTTGCGTGAGCATCACCCTAGGAGCGCCACCTTTTCTACTAGTGATAGCAACTGGAATCATAATTTTACAACAAAGTATGTAAATTTTATAACTTTTTGAAGAATGGTGCAAGAAATTCCAAAAGTGCCACTAGGATCCCCTAATATTAAACAAAGAGGTAGTCCATAGTGATCAATGTACTTGTTCATAACTACCACGAGTTGTATATTCAATGTTCATGTACCTAATCCAAAATTGTTATTTGATTTGAATCAGATTTCTACATTCCTTTGACAAAATTGGCTCATCTTTATAAACCATAAAATTTTCCACCTATATAGACCTGTATGAAACTCACTAAATTGAGTGTAACCATTTAGCAAACCAATGCAAAGTCACATGCAATGTGGTAATAGAAAATACACTGTGTATGTAAGTGGGTTCCATTTCAAAGGTCAACTATGAAAGCTACGCGAGAATGCGTGTACTTTGTATTAGTAGTGGAATTGAAAAATGGGCATACCTTGTGGTTTAGATCTCCTAAGCAAACTTCACACTAATTATGATTGAGTTGAAAACAAAACTTAACCTTAAAGAACACATTAAGACCTTATGATTTTATTATTTTTGACGTGAGAATCTTGCTCATAACTTCTACTTTGCTTAACCAAGTGGGGTTTTTAAAATGGCAAAAAAAACATACTTAAAGCACCTATACTCATTCTTCAAAATAAAAACAAGATAAATCAAAAAGGAATCCATGCTCAAAATGGAGTTTAAAAGAGATTTTAGGTGTTCGAATCATAAAAGCTATGTTCTTTAAGAGTTAACCATAATTTAATCCAATTGAATCAATTTGTTGTAAGTTCTATGCCTTAACTATATGCCTTATCACAAATTGAAGTCCAACATCAAAAAGTGCCTACTGCTCTCATGTGCAAAAACCAAAAGTTTCAATACCTCTTTTGAAGCCACATACAATGAATTAGGCTATCATGCAAAATGATGATTTAATGAGGGTTATAGCTCATTTTCATATCTAATTGAGTTTTGACTATGACTAAAAGAACATATAATTGTAATGGGTCTTGTTTCAAAATGTGACTCCTATTTTCATTTTGTATCCAAAAGTGACATTAAAATCTAGATATTGATTATTCAAGATATATGTACAATGGGAATATGAGAGCCAATAAGAGTCCAGAGTTGCTTTTAGGTACACCTATAGCAAGATTTTGAAAATTCATAACCTATTCATATGGTGTTTAAATAATGCATGCTAAAAAACATTGGAATCCTCTTTCAATTTCCAATAAGATTCAACAAGAATATTGAATATTTGATAATAGTAATTATATTCAGTTGCTACTGGTGACAATTATAGGGGGTACATATCTCAATTCAATTGTGTCTCCAAACCACATAAGGTTGAGTTTACAAACTTAACTTGTTTGTTTGGGAAGGGCCTAATATAACATGAAGAGTAGCAGTTGATTTTTAGTAAACTCATTGGAAGTTGTGAGGTGATACACGAAGAGTGAATTAAAGTACCATAGCCAAAGGGCGGGTTGGGCACTTGAGTGTCTAGAATTTAATTACAATGCAGAAATTGAGTTAGGCACATTGAATTATAATTGATAAATTTCAATTTCTTTTTTCCAATCTTTAATTAAAAATTGGCAAAATTCAAGACTTTGTCAAAGATATACGAAAGTGCATTTCATTCTTTAAATGTGAGTGACGAAGGGGGTAAAGCCTTGTGGATTATGCAAAATTTTGTGCACTAGTGCCAACAATTAATGTGGGATATCGGTACCACTCCTCACTTCTTGCTATCTCTCTTAATTACTGGTTAAACTCCTTTACAAAAATATGCATAACTCAACTATATAAACTTCAAATCATAAAATTCTTTTCAGAAGTTAATGATTACTTGGTTGTGCAAGTTTTGTTAGTTGAACAATACTCAAGATAAGTTAGTTTACTATGCACAATTGAACCTCAAAAGTTTGATCACAACACATTTTCTTCTCATTCAACTCATGCACATTCTTCACAACCTTGTTGATTTTTTTTCATAATTTATGCATGAAAACTTCAAATCACAATTTTTTTTTTGGAGGTGGATGATGACCGGCCTTCTAACTTTTCCAAGTTAAAAACATTTCAAAATAAGATCATTTTTTAAGATCATTTATACTTAAATGTGTACCAAATCCTACTGAAAAATATGGTGTAGTTACAACTCACTCATGGGCTTGCAAGTACTTCTTATCCCATATCAATTGGTAGTGACTTATAACGAATTTGGTTAGAAGACTAGCTCTTTCATCCTTGAAACTCACATCTAAATACCCAAATAGTATTAAGAGTGGTGGAAAATAGTAAATTTTCAACACTTTGGCAACTTCAAAAAATAATTTGTGTGAAATTTGGCCAAAGCTACTTTTATTTTCCAAAAAAAATTAGCATGTTGTTTTTGAATTATTTAGTGCCCAACCTACCCTTTGGCTATGGTAGTAACATTAGAGTTAACCGAAAAGAGTGTCTCAAAGTGGAAACTCACCTCATTCTCACCTTCAACTCGTTTTCAATTCAAAAATACGGTAGAACTAGTCTATGGTGAGTTGAAGGATAATCTAAAGTTAGACCCTTCACCGCTCATGAGAGTGGAACTCATGACCTCCCCAATGCTAAAGGAGAGTTCCTACAAGTTCCCCCAAGCCTATGGCTCTATGCATGAAGGGAACAAAGGATTAATATTTATGTATAAACCGTGTTAAAAATCACTTATTGACTCCACATAGATTCTCTACAGAGCCCTCCTTCTTTTCAGTTAACTCAAATGTATTTCATTTTTCACATGCCATTTCACAAATTTCACAAATTAATCACTAAAAATAGTTCTTGAAGATAGCCCATAGCTAGAATACAATTGTTCCTTTCTATTAATCCTTTAAGGTCCCAATTCAACACTATTTTCAAAGAAACATTATAAAATGTTATATGAATACCAAAAATGGAGTTGATGTACAAAACCAAGTTGTAAATGTCAACGTGAAGATCACATCTGTACGGTTGGATTTATCATATTTTTTATTAAGTATTTTTAATTATTTTTGCAAGGTTTTCTCTTGAAATTCGATAAAAATTTCCGCATCATCACAAAAAATAAAATAAAATATTGTAATGAAATTGGAATAATATGTTCTATGAGATGGTATTATTTCCATTATTTGATTCTACTTATTTTGGAAAATCATGTTTAAGGTCTCACTTTTTGAACTAAGAATGAAACCTGACATAAACCAACTGTGTGATTTTTCCAAAAACCATTATAACCCATTTTAAAAATCCAAACTGTCCAATAGATAGTAAACTTGCACAAGAACCAAGAGAAATTTATGTGGATGAAAACTGTCCTATTCGGATGAGAATCGAACAACTTGAATTTGTTCATCGTCCAAATATTGGACGCAGGAGCGTCAAAGGGTTAAGCCATGATTGAAGGCCTAACTCCTAGGTGGCAGGCATCAAAATGTACTTGGCACATGTGTATTGCTTTGAAATAATAGTGTCATATTATGGAGGGTAGACTGTACTTCTAACTCTGAAGTCCCTGCAAGATGCAAAAGCTGATTGCTTAGAAAGCAAGATGGTTTTTTCCACCAAGTCCTACTTGGACTACCCGTACTACAGCAACAAAAACCCAATGTTTTTTTTTTGGCAAAATGTCTAGATTGCTACTATTTTTTTGTGAAAAAAATATTTTGGATGGAAAAGTTGCACCTTGGAATGGAAACTGCACATTTTGGATGAAAAAAATTGCACCTTGGAATGCAAACTGCACATTTTGGATGAAAAAATTGCACCTTGGAATGGAAACTGCACATTTTGGATGAAAAATTGCACCTTGGACCGTAAACTACACATTTTGGATGAAAAAAATTGCACCTTGGAATGCAAACTCGCATTTTGGATGAAAAAAATTGCACCTTGGAATGGAAACTGCACATTTCGGATGAAAATTTGCACCTTGGAATGCAAACTGCACATTTTGGTTGAAAAAAATGCACCTTAGAATGCAAACTGCATATTTTGGATGAAAAAAATTGCACCTTTGAATGAAGATCGCAGATTCGGATGTAAGAAAATCTACACGACTGCATGTTTGGATGAAAATTTACATATTTGGATGAAATACAACCGTTTAGATGAAAAATCCTCTATAGATGAAAATGAGTGTGATGGCCACCACCAGGAATGGCAAAAGCTGACAAGAACACTCACAACTATTACTGCTCAAGCCAAGTCCGAGTCAACTGGAGAAAGAAAGAAAGAAAAGAAACTGAAGACAGGAGCCCCTTTTGGTTCGATTAAGTTAAAAATTCTCACCAGCTGCACTTCTGTGGCCACGAGCACTGCTTCAGTTTAGTTCGGCCTCTAGCATCCCGGAGAGCACGCCACCTGTCCCATCCTGTCAGCCACGCTCACCCTCCACGTGGCGCCGAAAGCGTCCAGCTGGCACCTCGGCAAACGACTCATTCCGTTTTCCCATGACCCCCTCTTCCCCTCACTCATCACTCACCACTTTGCTTCGATCCATTTGTACATTTTTTTGAATTCATGGGGAGTTAGTTCTTCACTAGCTGAGGGTTGACTTTTTGCATCTCTGTCATGGTGGTTGAAGGAACGTGGATTTGGATCATGCCGTTTGCGCAATTGCGGGTAAGAAGTCAGTTCGTCTGTTAATTTCAAAAGTTTGCAAATTGGCCACTCCAAAAGCCTTTGTTCTGTTTTGGGGTTTCGATGCAGATGTTCTTGTTGGAATTCTAGAGTTTTTGTTCTCTTAGGTTTTGATGTTCAAGTCAACTATCGAAAATGTTCTTAGAATGCTTGTCGTTGGATTGCGTCTCGTTGATTCAAGTCTTGTACGAATGTCCTTCTGGGGTTTTCGATGAAGTCATCTCGCAAGATCTTCTTTGAATGCTTGAAATTTTCAGTTGAAGGATTCTTCTTCAGGTTTTGATGAAGTCAACTGTCGAAATGTTCTTAGAATGCTTGTCGTTGGATTGCGTCTCGTTGATTCAAGTCTTGTACGAGTGCCCTTCTGGGGTTTTCGATGAAGTCAACTGGCGAGATCTGCTTTGAATGCTTGAAATTTTTAGTTGGAGGATTCTTCTTCAGGTTTTTATGAAGTCAACTGTACAGATGGTTTTTGAATGTTTGAATTGGTTGAAATTGCGTCTTCTTGCTTCGAGTGTCATTTTGGGGTTTTGATGTTCAATGTGATCTTGAGGTGTCGATGAACTCAACTTGGAATCGATTCTTCTGGCTTTGTGAACGTCCTCTCGGATAGCCTGATACAAATTTTCTGTCCTAGAGATGGCTTTGGGGTTAACCAGACCGTTTAATCTTTGAATGCTTGAAATTGTTACCGTAGTTGGAATTGAGTCTTCTTGTAGAGTTCCAAGCATTCTTAGAATTCATCAAAACCCAGGCTTCTTCTTCGGAGGTATTTATGAAGTCAACTGTACAGATGTTCTTTGAATGCTTGGATTGGTTGAAATTGCGTCTTCTTGCTTTTTGTTGCTTCGAGTGTCATCTGATGAACTCTAAGAATGCTTGAATTATTGGAGCTGAATCTTCTTGATTGTAAGTCTTGTCAGCTTCTTCTTTAGAGTCTCATCTTGAGGTGTCGATAAAAGTCTACTATACATACTTATTTAGTACTACCTTATTAAGAAAAGGTTGAACAAATTTTTGAGTCACCTCCATCTTGAATTCTTTAAATTCTTTTGCTTTGTGAACCTCCTCTCGCAATGACGAATTTTGTCTGTCCTGGAGATGGCTTTGAGGTTAACCAAGCCGCTCAATCTTTCAGTTTCGTCAGATTGACATATTGATGCAGTGTTTTGTTATACACACTTGGAGTTCAGTCTTCTTCCTTTGTGAATAGCCAGATACAATTTATCTGTGGCTTGAGGTTAACCAAACCACTCAATCTTTCAGTTTATTGATGCGGTGTTTTTTTTTTTGTTCGTGTGTTGCTTCAGAGTATCATTGCTTGAGAGTTTCAACAGGAAGAAAAAACCCGTGATAGATGGGCACGATGCTGCGGAGGTTCAATTCCCTCATCAAGGGACCCAAGGGCCAAACCAGCGACAGTTCAGACGGCGAGCTTCACGTCTCCCTCCGCCCCGCGCTCTCAGTGGACTCCTCCCTCTTCCCCTCAACCTCGTCACACGTGAACCCGCTCCAGCAGCAGCTCGCACGGCTAGCCCGCGACGAGCCTCTGTTATTCCCCCGTCGCGAAAACGGACAAACCTCATTCAATCCCGCTGAACCGTTCGTCATTGCGCGTGTCCCCGAGGAGAAGTCCTGGAAGGAGGGCTACGAGCATCATGGGATTGTTATCAATAATCCGTTACGGGAGAATCCTAAACCGGCTGACGGAGTTAGCGAGGCTCCAGTTAGGGTTTTGAGAACGAGTGCCAGCGATGGAGCGGCGATGCAGCTGGTGACGGCCCGGTCCGCCGATTTGCAGCAGCATTCCGTTGTGGTGGTTGACGTTGTTCCGGATGCGGTGGCGGGTAGCGGCGTGGATCTCGAGGCTGTGAGGAAGAGTGCGGGGTTCAGCGCGGGGCCTGGCCGGACTATCAGCTCGTGGAGCACCGACAGCGCCGCCGAGCATTGCAGGTATTGATTTCAAACTTCCTACGACTATCGATGAGCGAGTCTCAACTCCTAAAGAACCGAGGATTCGTGGTTTTAAAATGACAAATTCAATCGATCATATTGTGAAAAATGTGATTCAGATGAGACCAAATTCTTTTAACCCCTAAACGTCCTCACCTATGTCCAATTTGGGCAGTTTTGCAAAGATGCATTATAAAATGCAACTAACATGAATATTTGAAACTTGATGTATGAATGAAAGTTATACATTTTGAAATTTGGATTCAATCTATACAGTTAGATCTTTGATTGCTATCACTAACATTTTTCTATAAATTTTGAAATACAAAATAAAAAATTATTTTGTAATTCAATTACGAATAAGATATTGACAGTATGGGGATGAAATTTGTTGTGATGGCTTATAATGTAGTACTCTAGGTGTAGTGATTTTTGGAGATTTTTTGGATGCTGGATTTTATGAGTTTATTTTTTCAAGAACACTTTTAGACTAAAATCTTCAAAATTTTGGGTGAAACACTGCAACATGAAATGAGGCATAAATTTTTCAAAAATTGTTTCCTTTTTGATCGGATTACACATATATGAAGCTATCTTCCCATAAAAAATTCAGTAAAAAAATCACACACTACAAAAAGTACATGACGAATGAGAAACTGCGGATGAAATCTGTACATCATGCAAAACATGCATGGTTGGGCTGTTAGGGGTTAAGGTGGTTACCCCATTCCCAACTGGCGCCTTTTACCAGCAGCTAGGGGCATTTTCCACAATCAATGCTCCAATGGTGTTGGTTGTAGCATGAGTTACAGTTGGTAATGGGTTCTCTCTTGTTGGTTTTAGTATGTGTAAGTGTGGTTATGGATTCGTTGTTGTTGGTTTAAGCATCTTTAGTGTGTGCAATACAAATCTCTTTAGACAGAAAGAGCTCTACCTATATGACGTGAATGGGATGTGTCATACTTTGACTTTGAAAATTCATAATTAATTCATTCTTCATCCAAAAATTATGATTCAACTTGTGTTGGAATCTATTTCTTCTTGCCGAACTCTAAAAAATAATAATACTAAATAATATCAATGCCTCATATCCATATTTCTTATTCAGTTGGGAATGGGGTAACCACCTTATATCACCTGAATCAGTGACGAACATTCCATGTGTGGTCAAACAACAGATAAATTTGAACAAAAAGAAGTCCACATAAGGTAACTATACCTTAAAGCGTTCACCAACTGAGCCTATTTACACATAAAACAAAAACATTTTTTGTGGGTCTTAATAGCAAGTTCAAGAGGATTCCAACGCACTTTAACATGCATTATTTGGACACTGTATGAATAAGTTATAATTTCCAAAGTGCTGACTATAGGTTGACCTTAAAGCGACCCTAAACTTTGATGTTCAGATTGTGCACATTCTCATCAACAATAGGGTGTCAGAATCTACTTATTATGAAAGATTGAGCTATGGACGCTTTAAGAAAATGGTCGCTTTTAGATATAGTTACCTTCAGACCTACTCAAAACTGCTTAAAAAGACATGAGGCTCAATTTGGGCTTCTTGTTCCTTTTTAGGGGTTATACCTTCTACAATGTTGCAGCAACTCGTGTATCTTTTTGTTGCATTTAGTGTGAACAAGTGGTTCTTCTTCTTCTTCTTCACCAGTCATTGATTCTCAGTTGGTCATATAAGAAGTTTCTTGCAATTCGAGGATTATAGTCTTGAAACCTCAAGTTGGTCGTCGTTATCATGAAATTCTTACGTGATTCTTCTTCTGTGCCTCAATCTGTTACTACCAGGATTTGTCAGCAGCATTCGGAGGAGCCGCTGATCGACTTGGGATGTATGTGTCGCGGGGAAATGGCCAAGTCGCACAAGTCGTGCATCGAGATGTGGTTCAAAAACAAGGGAACCAACAAATGCGAGGTTTGCCAGTAAGTGGAACCTACCACTAACTTAGAAGGAAATGTGCATGTTTTTCACTTACTAAAAATGAAAAAGAAACGAAATGGCGCCAGGCACATGGGCTGTGTTAGTACTGATGAGTAGTTTTGGTCACAAGAAGACAGAAATGTAAGTATAATATTCCGGTACTATTCACTGTTTCCACAAAATGAGGAATGAAAAACGACAGGTTTGCTACTAGTGTACAGTCTCTTGATTGATTGAACAGGCTGTTGTGTCTGCCTCCTCACAGTTCTTGTCACTATGTGACTTATGACTACAAGTATACCACTCAAATTAGTCCATAATGACTAATGACAATTATAACGGATTAGTTTGTAGTTGCAGAATCCTGGATTTCTTCTAGTATGTGGAGAGCTTTCTGATTTATTGTGTGACCGTTGTGTAGGCATGTTGCGTCAAACATTCCAGCTCCACCGACATCACCTGCGGTAAGAAATCAATCATGTGTCTTTAAGCAATCGATAAGAGCCTTGTCCGTTTCAGACCTCGAGGAATGGTTGTTGAAAGAGAAATGTAGTGGTGATTATCATGTTAGTGATGTCAATGCTCTTTAACCCCTAAACGTCCCATGGGGATAGTAGATACGTGGCCGTATAATTGGCATTTGCTATCAACAAGAAGCTCTAAATCGGGATCTCAATAGCTCACTAGAATTGCATTGATGAAAATTTCAGCTTTTGTATTGAACTCAAACCTCTAAATCCATTCCAAATACTAGAAAAATACACCGTCTGAAAGTGCCTTTGCGGCCAATAGAATATGGTGTATTTTAAAAAAGGAGTACAAGTTAACATCAATTTTTTTTCAGCCACTTGGCTAAAATTCGCAAAAAGCATTTTCACTGCGTCTATCTTCTGTGGCAGATTCATTTCTGAATTAGGGTTTGTGTTTCTCTGCCTCTGTGGAAGCTCCATTTTCTGAATTAGGGTTTGTGTGTGCAGCCTCATTTCTGGGTATGGCGACTGGGAGGCCCATATGGAGCAGGACAAACAAATACATCACCACAACAACAACGACAACAACAACAGCAACAACGCAGCCGGGTAGGGTCCGGATCATCGCTAGTGAACCGGCCCGTGCTTCTCATGATAATCCGGAACCACCCTTTGATTCCCGTCATGTGGCTGGGCTTGCTTGCATTCATGACGTACTTGTTCGTGGATGCCATCAACACCTCCACCATCGGCTATGCCGCCATGCCCATAGGCTTCCTCTTCGGTAAGAAAACCCAAAAAAAATATTAAAAATTGCTCTTTACAATTATGAACTGTGTGTGTGTGTGTGGGTTTGGTTGTTTTAGGCTCGGTTGCATCCTCTTTGGGCGGCGCTTGCGATTCTGATCGCAGGACTTTTGTTTGATGCCCTCATCTCAATCTTTCTGGGAGCCTCCGCCTTGCCTGTTAATATCCTCATTGGTATGTACAGTCTCTCTTTCTTTCCTTTCCTTCTTCCCATTCTCTCTCTTCTCTCAGTTCTTTTCTTTGCTGCCAAAACAAAGTAGAGGCGAGAGAGAGAGAGATTGTGGAGACGGGATGGTAGAGACTGTAATACAGTGTAGTTTCTTTTATTAGAATGACTTTGATTTTTTTATTTTGGAAAGACGATTCTGAGCATGTATCATAAGTTATGGACTAAGGTAGAGGGCTCTAAACCCGCCATGGTTCTAAACCCGAACTCTACCAAGGACGAACATTTTGAAATTTCGGATGTACCCATGGTGAAGAGCACCACTTTAGAACCCATGTCATTTCAACTTCAAAAATTCATAACTAATTTTAGGAACATCCAAATATTTTGATTCAAAGTATGTTGGTCTTTGCTTGGATTTGTCTTCCACTAAAAAAATCATGCTCAGTTCTCCCTGTGTCCTCATAAATTCACAGCCCTTAAAGTGGCGGGTTTAGAGCCTCCTACCTTACATAACCGTCGACTAGACGGCAGTCTCAAACTAGTTGTGGGACATAACCTTTTGTGCACTCATTTAATCTAGATTGTACAATTTCAGTTTTTTGGTTGATCTAGTGGTCCAAAAGAACAACTTTGGTTATGAGTTTTTACCCGTAAGTGAATAGCCTGTCATCTTGTGACACATTTGCTCAAGACGGGGCACAATAGGTTATGAAATTTGAAGCAGATGTACTAAAAACCAATCCTAGGCATTGTTGTTGATATGAATCTCAATCTATACCAAGAACTAATCAGAAACAATATGTACATTACAGCTGATTTTTAATTCAATTTAAAAAAAAAGTTGAGTGTGAAATCTGAAATCTTACCTCAGGTTAGTTTCTTATTGAAAGTTCGATCGAGAAAAGGTAACTTGTTATAGTCAAGATTTTGTAAGGTTGCTTTTGGGGTTGCTTTTATGGTTTTCTTTTCAGCTTTAGTGTGAACCAAGGTGTTGTGTTTTTTTTTAATTTTAATTTTTTTTCCTCGCTTCTTGGAGCCAGACTCCAATGTCGCGACGCAGTCACAATGGTCTAATCTGAAGGGACCACCCTTCACTGCATGCATGGGGCACTCCTACAATGTAAAAAAGAAAATCTTGGTGTGAATGATAGGGATATCCAAGATTGTCACTTCTGGGGTTGAGCGTATTTACTATTATTAGATTGTTAATGTTTTTTAATTTTTCTTGTTGGCAAAGGAAAGAAGGTTCCAACGTAATGTGCAAGTATTGGTAATAGATTTCTAGAATGTAGCCTGTTGTTGGATTTGAGGTCTTTTGGTATCTAAAATCTACCTTCTACAACACACTAGGGAATGCGTTATTTGGATATTGTATGAGAGATTGTGAATAGGAGCGTCGAAGTGATTGCAATTATCGACGCTCTTGTGTTCCCTCCGCACGATATCTCACACCCATCATTAGGAATTGAAGACCTCACTGATTTTTAACAATTTCCATGCGATATCCAGTATTTCATGGGTGCGTGCATTTTTCGCACGAATTCCGCAAGGATTTTGCGCTAATTTTACATTGAATCCGCACGGATTCTACATTCACTCTTTTTGTTATTTAACAAAGTATAGAATCCGTGTGAAATTAGGGCGAAATCCGTGCAGAATCTGTACGAACCCATGTAATATCGGATGTCGCACGGAAATCGTTAAAAATCAGCGAGGTCCTAAATTCCTGATGTATGTTGTGCACAGTCTCCTTCGTTACAGCAAAATATTTCAATTGTTATGTGCCATTGGATGTTGGAGACTGATGAATGCGGTGATGCTGCTGCTACACAGGCGTTTTGGTGGTACTGGGGTTGGGCACGGCTGTGAGGTTGGTGTTGGAATACTTGCATGAACGAGCTATGCGACGACGTATCCAGTTATTGGAACTGGATCCTGTACAGGAAGACCCGGCAGAAGGCTCTCAATCCCCTGATCAAGCTACCACTCCACAGGTATTGATACATACATACATTTATGTTTCTATTTTTTATGCCAGCCAGGGTACTTTATTTCAAGCCTTCATGTTGCTTTCACCCTTGAACGGCCCAAAAGCCCTTTGCGATCGTATAATGTATTCCGTATTTGACAGTATTTGATCAAAATAACAATGACCAAACACTTTTCAGTACAAAGCAAAATTGATAATTGTGATAATATATATCAAACAATATATCAAAATTTGTATAGTAAACCACAATTGCGCAATTATAAGGCTAAATACAAGTTGTAGAGAGGGACCCCAAGGGCCTTTTAAGGGTTAAGTTCACAGAAGAGATAAAAGTTGATTAATCGTTGTAAATTTAGAGGTACCAAGAGACACGGGAGAATAACATGTCACCTTGTGTTAGTGGTCATCTTCTCGTATTGATAAATGAGTTTTCTCACAAGACTATTTGGGGCTATTAGAAATGTTCTAACATAAGCCACCCTATTTGTGTCACAATTTGGAAGTCACCCTATTTGTGCTGGTAGTGTACAAGAATTGTACATATCAAAAATTTAAATGTAAGACATTGATACGTAGTGACCACAAATAGTTATATGGCACAAACAGGGTGGTTTACCTGAAGGATGTAGCTACAAGTTCAAGTATGGTTGTACAGTTAGTTCCCTGTGTTAACCACTCTTGTATATTATGTTGTTGCAGACTGGACCTTCTGCCGTGTAAGCGTTACAATTTGGGGTCATTCAACCGTAGGCTAGCGGAGAGAAAAGCACATAATTATTATGTGCTAGTGGGAGAGATCAACAAACTCTTGCAATTTTTCTTCAGGTCATCACCGGAGCCTGTTGTTCTTCAAGGTGTGTTGAGGGATCTCACTTTATTGGCAACAAAAAGGTAGCGTCAGTTTTGTTTCCTGGTATTTTCACTCAGGTATATTGTAGATTTGGTATAGCAGATTTGGTATATATAGCTTGACCCCCTTCTGTACTTTATATGTGTTCCTAGTAGTATTCCCTGTGCTGTTAAGCACAACTATGGAGAGGCCATTTATTCAGCACAACCCATAGAGAAACTTGATACCTTTCCTACATTTCTTGTGTTGTGATTTTCAGAAGTTCTGTACGTCACAAAAGAAATAAAGCACGTAGAACGAACCGATCAAAAGAAGCTTCAAATGCTCACTTCAAACAAACAATTGGGAATTAAAAAGCGAGTTTAGTCTCTTTGGAAAGCTACCTTTGTCCCTCTCTATTATGACATGTTTGGGAAGTCCTGACTTCAAGATCGCATGCATGAATTAGTCACAGAAACGACTTGTCACGTGTGTTTGATTAACCCTTTAACGTCCCGATTCAACACTGTTTTCAAAGATTTGTTATAAAATGGTTGATGTAAAACGGAAATGGAGTTGATGTACAAAACAAAGTTGTAAATGTCAATGTGTAGATAACATCCGTACGGTTGGATTCATCATATTTATTATTAATATTTTTAAAGTAATTTTGCAAGGTTTTCTTTTGAAATTCAATTAAAAATCCAAAATTAACACAAAAAAATTTAAAAATATTGTAATGAAATTAGAATGACATGCACTACGAGATGGTATGGTTTCCATTATTTGATTCTACTTACTATTGAAAATCATATTTAAGGTCTTTCTTTTTGAACTAAGATTGAAACTTGACATTAATCACTTCTGTAAATATTCAAAAATTCACATTATCTTATTTGGAAGATCCATACCGTACAAATGGTATTCAACTAGCACAAGAATGAAAAATAAATAAAAAATGGATGAAAAACATCCGGTACCCACAGAAATCGAGCTGCTGAAATTCATCCGGCGTCTAGAATTTGGATGCCGGCGCGCTAAAGGGTTAAAACAATAATGTCATCATATTATGGAGTGTCATATTATAGTAGGTGAGAATGTATTCAATTTCATTAAGTTTTTAAAAAATACATTGAAGGTTAGAATTGTGCAATTTTTTCAATTTTTTTGTAACTAAAATCTATCTTGACAATGTAGAACTAAACAACCTTTGTCCATATTGTCAAAGGTTTGTTTATTAAAACAAGTGGCTAGTCGCGTAGACTTTGCCTTAGTATTTACCCTAGATTTTTTTTTTTGGAAGCAACAGGACGCTTTATCCCGCTTTATCCTAGATTTACATTTGTGGCATGTTTATATTGTTTAGCCATGTGACTCTTTGAAATCAATGCGTTTCCTTAGTCTCTCTCCTAGTGGGGTAGAGACAATAGATTGTTTATTTGGGTAAGAACTTAAGAAGTAGAACCTTTGGACGATGGTATGATATGGGTACCGCGAAAAGCCCTTTGAATTCCAAAATCAGCCTCTTAGGCAACTTTGAATAAGTCCCTTTTTAAAACAAAATAAAAAATGAATATATTGAATGCGGTTTTGATTTCCTACTCATGCACTACACAAAAAAAAGTCATGTTAATTTTTGATATGAAGTGCATTTGAATTAAAGTGTTTCATGTCATCTAGGTGTGGGTATTTTTAATTGTTAAATTAACCATTTCAAATAACACATATCTAAATGCACTTCATATCAAAAATTGGTACAAAAATGACATTATTGGATATTTTAAACAAATGTTTTGGATTTCTTTAAGTAGTTGGGATTTTTGTGTACTACATGAGTGTAGGAAATCAAAACCACGTCATGTCAATTCATTTTTTATTTTGTTTTAAAAAGGAACTCATTCAAAGTTGCCATAGGGACTGATTTTAGAGTTCAAAGGGCTTTTTGGGGTACCCATGTCAAACCATTGCTCCTTTTTAAAGGCTTCCAATTATCTACAATCAAGAGCACCACTACACCGAAATCACCATATACAAGAGGCTTTTTTTTTCAATAGTTATTACTAATAATTAAATTTAAAAAATATCATGGTAAAATTCATGGATGAGAATTTGTCCAAATGGATGAATGTACTAACGCCATTCACCCATCCGCAGTGTATAGTGCTTGATGTAATATGAAGTAAATGATAGTCTCATCAATCCCTAAAGGACTACAACTATGTTCCTCTGCAAGCACTCCAAAGTATCTCTTCTCATAAAAAGACAAATATTTTTTTATCTATGACCTTTTTGATCAATCAAACCGTAGGATATTTCAAGCAACTTGAATTTATTACAATCTACAAATTTTCAACCGTTCAGGGTTCTTCAATAGTTAGATTATAAGCTTCAAAGTTAGTTGCACCTTTTTTTTTTTTGGCTTGCTACCCATATTTGAAACTTTCTGAAAATGCCGAAAATGCAAAGTTTAATCTCAAATTTGGTAAAATGAATTTGGCAACTGTGTACATGAGGGTGTTAGCTCATTGTGTGCAAAAATTAAGATGCATAGCTCATTGTATGAAAATTTTCAAGAGGTGACCGCTGTTAGGTTTTCCACCTTTGCATGACTGTATTTTTTAATTTATACATCACCTACGTACGCAAATTACCGCTGTTAGGTTTTTCACCTTTACATGATTGTATTTTTTGATTTATACATCACCTAGGTATGCAAATTACCATCCCATCTTCGTTACAAAGAGTAGAATCACCAAAAAAATCTCAAGAATTGAGGATCAATAATCATTCCACAATGAGTTGACCGAACTTGGAAAATCAGCCTTGGTCTTGAGGAGTTAACCCCTAAATTTCCTTGTGTTTTTGGGAGCTTGAAACCTCAAAACTGTGATTTTCTACCTCTATGTACTCCCGGGGATGTGAACCAAGTTTTTTTTACTTCTTTTAGAATTCCAACCGTAAGATCTTGTACCTAAGCCTATTCATAACTACTGTTTCAAAAATTGATTGTTGGATGTTTATCATTTGCAAGATCATAACATCCAAAGTTTGTGCAAAAGTTTTTTTGGGCATTGTTTGGGAGGCATTGTCTCCATAGTGCAAAGGGAGACTTGAAGATTGTTACTCCAAACATTTTGCTCATATTTTTTTCCATATAGATAACTAAGTTGGGTACGCTCATGCAAAATTTTAGAGACTCATTACGCGTTTCAAACCTTCATGCAAATTAATTTCCGGAAGAAGGTATAAAAATGGCAATTTGGTGAAACATGCATCACATTAATTGTATTTGATTTTTGGAAAAAATGAACGGTGATTAGGTACCGCTATGATTTTATAAATTTTAGGCGAAATTATTTTTAAAAAACTTCAAAATCTCAAATTTTGACAAATTTCGAAAGAAAATAATGTGAAATTACAAAAAACCTTGGAGGTTGCTGTTCTTTATATTGGAGGCTGCCCTTGTCAAGCCAAGAATATAATCAACATGGGTCACTTCAAATTCTAAGCCGAAATGTGGTGAAGAGCATGTCTCCAAAAGAAAATTTTGAAAAAATGATTATAATAAAAAGTTTTTTTCTGCCCCAGTTGGGCTTAAAACCAAAAATTTCAATAAAAAAATTATAAAATCCGAATTTGACTTTGTAATTTTTACCACACACACCTTGTATGTATGACCACGCCCACGCCAAATTATAGTCTAAATTTTTTAATTTAGACCTTCCATCTAAGCTGCCCGAAATAGCAGAAAGCCATTTTGGCTTTTAAGGGCCTTTAGGGGTTAACCTGGGGATGACAGTTTATTTCCTCTACTATGATTAAAATGGGTAAAATGTTGCAGTTTCAAAAATGGCCCTCCAAATTATTTCATCTAGAGCAATTTAAATTTTCTCTTGCATTAACGTACATCCAAGCATTGTTAACTCCTCATAATCTTCTTGAGCATATGATCAAGGTGAATTTAACTTTAGTTGAATATATCCTACATTCGACTTATGATTGGTCGATGGACTATTTGGAAAATATATGAGGGTAGGGGACTTTAAGTTGAAAAGCTTCTCAAATATAGGTATGTAATTTTGACGTGTCAATTTCATTCAACCATTTTTTTTGGTTTTGCCATTAATAGAGCGATATGCATCCTAGAATATCGTGAAGAAAGGAAAAAAATGGATGGTCCAATCATCCATAGACACACACAATAAATAAATACATACATATATATATATACGTATATATATATATATATACGTATATATATATATATATATATATATATATATATATATATATATATATACAATTTTGTATTATAAGACACATTCATCAAAATAGTGACAGTTTTGATATTTTTCTAAGAATACTTTGACAATTTCATCCATTTTTTTGCCCATTTTTCTATCCACTCTCAAAATCACGTCAGATTCTAACAAAAATCCGTCAAAAAAAATTAGCTAAAATTAGCTAAATTTAGCATGAACTACTAGAAACCTCATGGCATTTCACCCCTAAAATGAGGAAAAGACGAGAAACTTTTGATCCATTATAACCAACACCACTCAACAAGCCCACCTGTTTTTTACCCACCCTTCCACTGGGCTTTTACATGGGCTTTTATATGTGAGCTTTTATGCGGTGAAAAACCACACCATGTTCTCATGGCCCATTCACACCAGACCACTGCCGCACTTGCGTTTGCGTTCCCCAAATGGAGGAAGATAAAACCCAAAAACAAAAAAATATTGAAGGCCTTGTCTTTTCTTGCCGCAACTACTGTGTAACACTGTGCAACTACAATTCATCAACGCAAGTTGAGGCATGCTCTCTTTTTGCGTTGCGTTCCTTCTTGTGTTGCGTTCCTGTAATTTCTCATTTCATATTTTATATTTCTTGGTTTCCCACAGATTCCCTCAAAGTTACTGAACGCACGCACGGATGCTGCAGCAGTGCCATATGTGAATGGGCCTTCAGACTGGCTGTACGTACATGCATGCTCTCGAGTTCTGACATTGTCAACTCCGCTTTACAGTAACGTACATGAACACACAACCTCAAATATATCCATTCAATTCCGTCGACGACTAATCAAAAGCAACTTTCAAGCCACCATTGATCAACAATTGTTAACATTAGCAAAGTTAACCAGTTTCACCTTTCGTGCCGCTCACGCACTCATCATTCACAACTTGCCCTGCAACAATGGAAGAATCTTGACTGGGGTTCCTTTGTTGCCTCTTCTTTCCCCCTTCTCTTTCCTTCCACAACAATGCATGCATTTCCACTAAAGGAAACCACAGGGAACTTTGTCCAATTCACTACGAACTAAACATTACTGCCAAACTGCTGTTTATAGCAAGTGGTTGTTCAATTTAGCAAGTGATTACCAAGAATTCATCATCATTTTTGTACCCTTTACTATCTAGTAATATGGTCAGGGTTCTTTGTGAAGTGGCCGACTTAAGTGCCCATTCTCGAAAGGGAAGGATAGTTTTGTCCCAAAATCCTTTACTCGGTGGGTACTGGGTCATTGACATTACAAACGGACACTATATTCACGCCAGCCTCGTGTATAGGACCGGACCGGAGTTTCACAGGGAATCTTGACCGATTCAATGCCAAGTAAATGGTACAAAAATGATGGTGAATTTGTGGTGAACACTTGCTAAATTGAGCTACCACTTCAATTGCACTGGAAACTTTGATCAGTTTAGCCGGGGCTAAATTGGGGTAGTTTAGCCCTTTGTTTAGCCCTCCTTAGCACTATGTGAAAAATGAGGGGGGGCTAAATTTTTTGTACCATTAGCCCCCTTTTTGTACCACTAGCCGGGGCTAAAACACAAATTAGCCGGGGCTAAAAAGGAGAGATTCGGGTTTAGCCGGGGCTAAAAAAGAGAGACTTGGGTTTAGCCGGGGCTAAACTTCCTGGTTTAGCCCCCCCAAGCCAGTTTAGCCCCGGGGGCTAAACGCTCCAAAGCTTCCAATGTTGAGCAAGTGTTCACCACGAATTCACCATCATTCTTGTACCATTTACTAGAGTTAACCGAAAAGAAGAGAAAATACATGTTAGGTGAGGTGAGTTTGACCCGTATCTAAGGCAGCCAAGCAAACTGACATGGTTTCCAAAGAATTCAAAATAGAAAGGAGTGTGAACTAGTTTTGCCGTCACAAAGGAGGCAAAACTGAGATGAAGGTGAGTTCAAAGAGAGCCAAGGCTTGGAGGCCGTGGCCCAAATCCACTTGAGATATAATGAGGTGACTCCATTGATTAGTTGGCTTTGACAACTTGTAGCTCGTGTCTAAAATTAAAAATAGAGGGTATCTTCTTCCCTTTTGCTTTGATTTCGGCTACGCTACAAGACGACATAGACTCTCACTTCCTGGATTTTTGGGGGTCAGAACCCGTGGTCTGTTATCGGTTAACTCTACTACCTCGTGAATGTGTCAAGGTGCCCTGTGTTTCTAGCTATCTCTGAACTGGCCGACTGAAATTGAGAAAACCCTTACGGGGATTGGCTCAAAATAGCAGTGAGATCGAAGGAGTGACCAGTTTCGTAGCTTGTAGGTGTTGATTCTTGTGTTAATAGTCAGATCAAGCTATTGAGCGCAATATATAGATCCATGGATTCCCGAGCAGGCTACGGTCCGCCTCCGAACGGAAACAATATTTATGCTGCGCAATACGTGCCGACTAGCAACAACCCGTACGTGTACACACAAGATGCAAAGCAGATGCAGCATGGACCGGAGTGTCGTCGATACTACGACGACGACCGGCGAAACAAGACGGGAATCGCCAACGCCCTGGCCGCGCTCTTCATCGTGTGCTGGTGTTGCACTTGGCCCTGCCATGGCCCTTGCTGCTGCGGCATGTAATTAAGGTAGGATGTCCTAAAACCACCACCTCAGCTCCCCCAATTATCACATGTAGACTTTTCTTGGGGTCATCACAATTCAGACCCCAAACCACCAATTTCACTATTCAAGTAAACAAACGGCACTCCAAACATTGCGAAGAAATAGTTGGTGGTTTTGGGTATCATTATGAGTGAAAGTTAGTACCATATGGTTTAAACATGAGGAAACCTAGCTCTAGGTTTGTTTTGGGTCGAAGAAATAGTTGGTGGTTTTGGGTATCATTATGAGTGAAAGTTAGTACTATACCATATGGTGAGGACATGAGGAAACCTAGAGATTTGATTTGGGTCGAAGAAATACTTGGTGGTTTTGGGTATCATTATGAGTGAAAGTTAGTACCATATGGTGTGGACATGGGGAAACCTAGAGGCTTGATTTGGGTCACAGGTTACTTTCCACTTTGGAATTTTGTATAAAATTGACAAATGCGAATTAGATGTTGCAATCCTCATCAAAACCTATTTCGAATGTTGTCATATTTTATTTTTTCTGAATTTTGCACTGCCAAATATAGGCCAGATTGCTTAAGTTGGTGGTTTTAGGACAACCAACCTTAGCTCGCTAGCTACTGATCCATTCATTCTCGATCGATCTCAGGTACCCGGAGCTCGTTTGATCTGTTAATTAATGTTCTCTCTGATCCAAGAATCTAGATCGATCGATCGATCGGTGCCTTTCTTAGGAAAGAGACTCCGAATTGATTACTTATGCAAGTTGTTTTGCAAATTTCTCAGGCTCTTATCATCGATCGATCTTCTGCTACTTAGTTTTCGAAGTTGGTGTGTTAATAGGGTTGTCGATTTAAGTAGACAAAGCGTCGAACACGAGGGGAAGTGAAGCTATTTTAGAATATACTTGAAATATTCTAGATATTTGGGAATATTTCATCCAAGTTGTGTGATGTACTTGTAGATAGTCGACGCAAGACGTCTACTTATAGTTGGAAAATAGTGTCAAACGTAAAAACCCAGAAGTTGTCAATTTGTATCTGGAAAAATGAAAAAGCTGTCATTAGAGTTTGATTCTCAGGTAGAGCCTCTCCATATTCATTGATTTTTTTCTCTGATCCAAGAATCTAGATCGATCATTGCCTTTCTTGATTAGCAAATGGAAAGAGACTCCGAATTATGTATGCAAGATGTTTTGAAGTTTTCTGATGCTCTAATCATCGATCTTGTGCTGCTTAGTTTTTGAAATTGAAATATATATCGTTTTTTACTACATCGGTTATTGCCACTACTGGTAATCACACTAATTCAGTATTGTCACAGTAATTGTGGTATCTCGTGTGGTATTAGGACAAGCAGCTAATTGCTTAATTTCTGCCTTTGTATTTACCCTAGATATACTTTTACATTTTGTAGTGTTCAGCCATGTAACTCCTTAAAAACGAAGCGGTGAGACTACATACATATGATGCTGAAGATTGAATGCTAAGCGGCTCCATCAACTGGCGATGTCAATCAAGAGATTTAATTGCTAATTAAGAAGAGATCAATCTTTTAAGTTGCTGCGTTTGTCGTTGAATGACCCTGTCTATCCGATTAAGACCTTGGTTGTAGAGATGCATTTCAGTCTTCAGATGTAACGTAAGGGAATACAGTTGCCGTCAGTTTAAGCATTTCAATCTACATGGAGCGTCGATTGTCAATGATAAAATATTCCAGCACATCAAACTTTGGGGTTTAATAATCAAGCTCAAAATTTAATTAATTTTTTCACAATGCATGATTTTGTTGTAAATTTTCAAACTTAACATGCATGGACCACTATTGATGTTAATAGGTGTACCGGTAACTGTCTTCATAATCGATGCTTGTGATAACTAGATTGGGAACTCCTGTAGTTGAAACAATTGCTTTTATAGGTGACCATAATTGGTACCTAACACTTTCTGGTGCTTCTACTTTATTTATGGTTTAGCCTTGATTTATGCAATACACAATTTTTGGTTATTTATGGTTTAGCCTTGATCTATGCAATACACAGTTTTTGATGTGGTTTCTCATCCAATACTTCAAGTCCTGCGATGTGATGCCCAAGTTGGCGCAGAACTCCTCGGTCTCGGCGCAGTTGTGCTTGGACGTGTACCACCCTATCTTGTCTGCAAATGTACGCATCCGGACACTCTGCTCCTTGCTAAACTTGGCATTCCAAAGTTTTATAGCGGACGGCGTGGAGATCATCATATCCTTGTGGTTGTTGGATCCCCCTTTGCCTTGCAACATTGTCTCTTGTTGCTGTGTTGACATGTGTGGACTATCTTGGCCTGCTTGTGCCATCTCTTCCAACGACGGCATCAATGTTGTTGTCGTCGTTGGCGTGGACATTGTCATCGTGGAGGTGGATAATGCCGTCATCGGCATGGACATTGTCGTCGTGGGCGTGGACAATGCCGTCGTGGGCATGGACATTGTCGTCATGTGCATGGACATTGTCATCGTGGGCGCGGACATTGTCATTGTGGGCGCGGACATTGTCATCGTGGGCATAGACGTTGTCATCATGGGCGTGGACATTGCCGTCGTGGGCGTGAACACTGCCGTCATGGGTGTGAACATTGTTGTCGTGGGCGGGGACATTGTTGTCGTGGGCGTGGACATTGTCGTCATGGGTGTGGACATTGTTGTCGTGGGCGTGGACATTGTCGTCTTTGGCACAGACTTTGTTGTTGTCGTCGTCCCCATGCCAAATGAGTGGGATGTAGAGAACACGTCCGCAAGATTCAACTTGGGGTTGGAATGACCCTCGTTTAGGACCAAGAGGCGATGGAAACTGCGGTGACATCCGCAGGCTGCGCAACGGAGTAAATCTATGCTATCATCAACGGTGGGTATGAACTCCTAGCCTAAACCATGGACATGGTCTGTGTTGACGACGATGCCCTCGCTATTGAATGTGTGGTTTTTGCGACACTCCTGATACCAAAGCGTGACGCTTCCATTCATCACACGCAGTGGCTTCGTCGTGTGTGTGCGTGCCAAAGGCACGTCAGCTTGTTGATCATCTTTCAAATCAAGCTGCAATGAGCCTTCATTGCCCGCTCGAAAGTTCATAACCTGGATCTACCGCTTGATGCCCCTCGCTATTTCAACTTGCTTATGTTGCGGTTGCGACGGAAATGAAATGGGGACAAGACGAAATGGTGATAGTGGGTGGTGGGAAAACGTTAGTAGGAGCTTATGTTGGCTAGTTTGATTGCCACTCTCAGCGTGACCTGTAATTTGGAAGACATACATATAAGCATGTCAGTAAATAGATTGAATACTAATATTGACAATTTATTATATGTCTATGATATAACATTCTTGACCTTTTATAGTCCCATCTTTGTCCTTAGAAATTTACCAAGTTGTCATAAAGGTACAACTTGATATCAATTTGATTACAAATTTTTATCACATCTTGTATAATTGTATCTTAAGTGTGTAAAAATCATAGAAAACAACTATGTGTTTTTTAGTGTGTGCAAGAGCAGAATAAGGAGAGAAAGTGAAAAACAAGGAATTTTACATCATCTTCTTTGCCTCTTTTGTCTTTTTAGAATTTCTTGTTGTTTCCTTCTTTGTTTCTTTCTTCAAAGTTTTTAGACTTTCACATTTGTTGGCAATAAGATAGTTCTATTGGATAAGAAACTATTTAGTATTACATAGGTTTCCGTACTAGAGCAAGAATGTTATTAATTTTGACCATAGTATTTTAATTATAGAACAATAACACTTGGATATAGCAATGGTGAAGACCAAACCTCGATATTTCATCTTAATCTTCAAAATTAGTTCCCAGTTATTAAAGGTTTGATTCGCCTTCCTTTGAATTGATTTCTCCTATATCATGTTTGATAGTCAAAGCCATTAGTTGAATATCAAGTTGCTTTACTTATTGACACCAATATGAATCAATAATGCATTCATTTGAAATTTCACATTATAAAACAAAAGGAATTCTAATTCAATAATTTTTTACTATAATTTATTTCCTTCGTATCAAGAATTAATGCCGTGAATAAAAAACATTTTGTATCCTAAAAAACAATTAATTTTGAAAAAGACTAGTTGAATTATTCCTTCATTTCTAAAAATAGATACCCAGTAAATCTTTAGAATTAATAATAACCAATTAACTGAATAGATGCAATGATCCTATTACAAACCGTGTAAATAAAAGAAAGTGCAAATAGTAGTTTAGGCATGTAGAGAGAAAGCATCTTAGAGGCATGAGAAAACCAAGGATTCTATAGGCGTGCAAAGACTAAGCATCTTAGAGACTAAACATCGTAATGGCAAGTGAAGAGCAAACATCTTAAAAGCGTACTTAGAACATATATCTTTAAAGCGTGCTTAGAACAAGTATCCAAAAAGCACGCAAAGCACATACATCGGAAAAGCATGCTAAAAACAAGCAACCTAGAGGTGTAAAAGATCAAGTATTTTATAAGCCTACAAATCCAACCATCATAAAAGCATGCAAAGAGAAAAACATTTTTAAAGTAGGCAAAGAACAAGAATCCTAAAAATATGTGAAGAAACAACCTCTTAGAAATTCACATTCAGCCAACACGAGAAAAATATGAGAAAAACAAACACCATAGAAGTGTGCAAAGAGCAAGCATCGTACCGTATAGAACAAACCCTAAATTGGTTTAGAACTTTTGATTGAGCATTCTATTCTAGACCGTCTTGTCTCATATAAGTACCGAGTGCCAAGCCTCCAAAGGTGGATGAAGTTTGTAGATTAGCTTAATTTATATAATCTTTTTATTGTAGGAATTTTCCGTCCATTTAATACTTCATTCAACAATGGTTTTGGGATATTAGGTGGAGAAGCTCTATAGAAGAATTGAACCACAAACTTGAGAAAGTAGCGAAGCAAAAAATGGAGGATGAAGAAATTGAAGCTCTTTGCAGACATCAGGATCAAATTAAATCACTTAGTTCTCGTCTGACTAAGCTAACTGCAAAGTGGAATTCAGATAATATCACTAGTAGCAAACTTGTCATTTTTCATTCCTCATTTCGTGGGAAGAGTGAATAGTACCGGAATATCATACTTACCTTTTTGTCTTCTTGTGAACTACTCCTGAGCACTAACACATTTATAGTAAGTGAAAAACGACACATTTCCTTCTAGTGTATAACACTGGATGAGCTATCCAACGATTCGGTACATGTGGTGACTGGCATGTTATTGGACCTTGCCGACAAACTCGACGTCCACGGTTTTAGCAAACCTCTCCGCTCAATTCTTCAATATATTGTGTCGTCGTCAGATGATCGAATGTCTGTCTCATAATCATGGCACTAGTAGGAAATGTGTCGTTTTTCACTTACTATAAATGAAAAAGGAATGAAACGGCGCCATGCACTTGGGTTGTGTTAGTGTTGGTGAGTGGTTTTGGTCACAAGAAGACAAAAATATAGGCACAATATTGATTTCTATCACTGTTCACTGTTTCTACAAAGTGGGGAATGAAAAACGACAAATCTGCTAGTAGTGTGGTCATGCTACAACTTGTTTTCCTTTACTCAAGATGTTGCTCCCTCACAATTTACAGAAAGATCAAGTGCAAGAGACGACCATGGATATTCAGCAATTGTCCATGTCACTCGGACAGCTTTCGTCACCATATGTTCCTCGCTCTAAGGTATTCATCACCGTGAGCACTTGGATGCTTTTCTTTCTCCTCACAGCTCCTTTGATATGTTCCACAAGGAGACCGGGAGGCCATTACCCCGGGGTATTTTGAATGGTGATGAGCGAATACCCTCCCCCTCGACCTACTTTTTTAGAAAGCTTGGGGGAGGGTAAATCTACATTGGCCTCCCGGCTACCCCTGGGGGTAATGGCCTCCCGGTCTTCTTGTGTTCAGGGCGTCAGGCTGCAAGTTATACTACGACCCCAATTTGGTTAACGTGAATTTGTATTGAAGCTGTTAGTCGCTCTTCAGCCTGTTACTTACAAACCTAGAACTGCCTTTGGAACCTGAGCCTTTCATAAGAGTGACTGGTGTGCAGAAGCAAGAGTTACAAATTAAAGGATGCTGCAGGAAGGAAGTAGGCAATCAGATATGTCGAGTCTTTGAAAAGATGCATCATAAGGACATTCCAATCTCACCTGATCAGCTTCCATCTGCCAAACCTAGGTGAGTCCAAATTAACCCTTTCAGGCGCCTGCGTCCAATACTTGGACGCTGAACAGATTTTGACTGTTCGAATTCAATCCAAACTGTACAGTTTTCATCCACCAAATTTTTTCATGATTCTTGTGCATGTTGACTATCCTTTGTATGGTTTTGATTTTCAAAATAGGTTATTATGATTTTTGGAAAATCGACACAAGTGGTTTATGTCAAGTTTCATTCTTAGTTCAAAAAGTGAGACCTAAAAGATGATTTTTCAAAATAAGTAGAATCAAATAGGAGAAACTATACCATCTCCTAGTGCATGTTATTCCAATTTCATCACAATTTTTTTTGAAAGAAATTCGTTAATTCATGATTTTTCATTTTAATTCGTTAATTCGTTAATTAAAAAATAGTAAAGAAATATATGATAAATCCAACCGTACAGATGTGATCTTCACATTGACATTTACAACTTTTCTATGTACATCAACTTCATTTTCGGCTTTCATCAAACATTTCATAACGAATTTTTGAAAACAGTGTTGAACTTGGACGTTAAAGGGTTAAAGTAATTTTGTGTCTGGAATCGTGAAGCCCGTGCGAATTCAAGGCCCACATTTACATATCACCGTCTTTCGATTTTTCCTCTCTTCGCCCCAATCTCCTCGACATAATAGAGTTATCCGTAAACTAAAGGGTTGAGTGGGCCTTAGTTTGACTAAAATTTGGAGAAACTAAAATTATTGAGAGAATTTTTAGGAAATCAAAAGAATGGGTGAGTGGGGATAGTCTAGGTATATATAGCTAGAATCTATTGCCAGAAAAGGGGTTAGCAATCACCTTCTTCATGTGTGAAGGTGAATAATAGAAACTTGGGTGAAAAGTTTTTTAGCACCGATTTTGGTGCTTTCAAAATTTGCATCCACAGTTTTTTTTAGTGCCCGATACATGTTCTTTTTTAAGGATTACTGTTACTATTCACTCAAACTATGCTCCACTCACCCACTTTTGAGGGACTTTACAGATAATTCTAATGTAAGTTTATGTTTGTTGTGTTTACATAGGTTGTGTTGTGCAGTTATTCTACACCGGAACTGAACCTGAACAACTGTTCTTCTCGGTCCCTTGATCGCCAGATTTCATTCTCAACTTTACCTAACAAGAGAGTTAACCGAAAAGAAGGCCATGGAACCTCCCTTTTCAACCTCCTTCTAACCTCTCTTTTCAGCTATAGTTGGGTTGAATAGTGTCGTGTCATAGCTTGTCCCCTTGTGGGCCATGGGCTTGGAACTTTGGTAGGAGGTGTGGGAGTCATTACGAGGTGTGGAGAATAATGGCAGTGGCTTGCTTTAGATTGTCTCCCAACTCATTGTGAACTAGTTTTTGGCCTATTTATATTTCCATATGAGTTCAAGGAGTTCAAGAGGAGTTTGCTAAAACTTTCCTTTTTTAGCTGACTTTTCGGTTAACTCTAAGGCAGACACACTTACACCATCTTCTGAAGAGCCTCCAAACATTCAAGATGTACGAGTTCCAAGTAGGAGCATTCGATCCTCTTCCCAGTGCTAAAATTCGAAAGTCTGGTAGCAATCCTGGGCTAGCTAGGAAAAGCTCACAAGTTCAAAAGTCAAACTGGCATTGGATTGAAATGGGATGCTGCCAGCATTGAGGAGCCGAATGTTCAAGCAAAGACACGTATCTGAGTGTGTTTTAATTAGCCCCGAGGAAGTCACGAGCGGCTTTTCATTTCATCCTTTGCCAACAAAGGCTGATTGTAATTCAGGTAGTAATGAATGTAATCCCATCACATAAAACCGGTCTGATGAAATCAGCATTTCCATCTTATAATGAACATCAGCATTTAAGTTCGACATATCAATCATCTTATATTATATGTCTGATGACGATCTTACAATGTGATGATGTGTTATATACGAAGATGATGTGTTATATACGAAGATGATGTTATATAAATCTTACAAGTTGGACATTTTCCTAGCAAATCCTTTAACCCCTAAACGTCCTCACCTATGTTCAATTTGGGTAGTTTTGCAAAGATGCATTATAAAATGCAACTAGCATGAATATTTGAAACTTGATGCATGAATAAAAGTTATAGATTTTGAAATTTAGATTCAATCTATACGGTTAGATCTTTGATTGCTGTTACTAATATTTTTCTATAGATTTTGAAACATTAAATAAAAAATTATTTTGAAATTCGATTACAAATAAGATATTGAGAGTATGGGGATGAAATTTGTTGTGATGGCTTATAATATAGTACTCTAGGTGTAGTGATTTTTGGAGATTTTTTGGATGCTTGATTTTATGAGTTTATTTTTTCAAGAACACTTTTAGACTAAGATCTTCCAAATTTTGGGTGAAACACTACAACACGAAATGAGGCATAATTTTTTCAGAAATTGTTTCCTTTTCGATCGGATCACACATACATGAAGCTAACTTCCCATAAAAAATTCAGTAAAAAAATCACACCCCAAAAAGTGCATGACGGATGAGAAACTACGGATGAAATCTGTACATCAAGCAAAATATTCATGGTTGGGCGGTTAGGGGTTAATTTCTAGTTACATTGCTTGAGTCTATAGAACCTGTTGTAAGTTCTGGATGATACATCAATCTATCATGTGTTACTAGGGTTGTCGAGTTAAGTAGACAAAGCGTCAGACACGAGGGGACGAGAAGCTATTTTAGAATATACTTGGAATATTCTAGATATTTGGGAATATTTCATCCAAGTTGTGACATGTAATTAGATAGTTGAGGCTAGACGTCTACTTATAGTTGGAAAATAGTGTCTAACGTAACAACCCAGAAGTTGTCAATTTGTATCTGGAAAAATGAAAAAGCTGTCATTTGAGTTTGATTCTCAGGTACCTGCATATATAGAGCTTCTCCACATTCATTGATTTGTTTCTCTGATCCAAGAATCAAGATCGATCATTGCCTTTCTTAATTAGAAAATGGAAAGAGACTCCGAATTATGTATGCAAGATGTTTTTGAAGTTTTCTGATGCTCTAATCATCGATCTTGTGCTGCATAGTTTTTGAAATTGAAATATATATTTCGTTAGGACATCGGTTATTGCCATTACTGGTAATCACAGTAATTCAGTATTCTCACAATAATTGTGGTATTGGAACAAGTGGCTAATTGCGTAGTCTCTGCCTTTGTATTTACCCTAGATATACTTTTACACCTTGTTTGTATTGTTCAGTCATGAATCTTCTTAAAAACGAAGCGTTTCTGTAGTCTCTCCCCTAGTGGGGGAGAGACAACAAAGCGTGACTCATAGTAATTGAGAACTCTTAGTGAGAATTGTGTGTAAACACTAATAGGAAATGTGTTGTTTTTCACTTACTGTAGATGAAAGAGGAATGAAACCGCGCCAGACACATGGGTTGTGTTAGTGCTAGTGAGTGGTTTTGGTCACTAAGAAAACTTAGATATGGGCATGATATTCCGCCATTGTTCACTGTTCCCACAAAGTGTAGAATGAAAAACATATCTATTACTAGTGAAAGTTTCACTCGAATTGAGAATTGGTGGGAAATCTCATACTAATTTTGTGACTCATAATAATAGAAATTCTCATAGTGAGTAGTGAATCTTATCTATCAGCCAAAAATGGTCCATCCAAACACAATAGCGTAAATGGACTGTTTTAAGATCCTTCACCTTACGATTCAGAGTCAACATCCACAATTACATATGGTAATTGCACAGTTCATCAAGTGAATATTTAATTAACCAACAAGCAAGGTCTTCAAAACTGAAACACCCCTGGGCAGGCCTTAAAATGTTTCAACTTGAATTGCTAATTAACCCCTAAACGACGGAGGGGTAAGGGCAAAACATAAATGTGTTATAAAAAAATACTTCTTCAACTTTGATGAAGTTTAGTCCAAAAGAGAAAATGAGGAGCTTGATGTTTAGTAATTATCCATACAATCAAATTTCAAAAAATAGCTTTTTATTTTCTTATAATGAATTTAGAAGCATTTAACTTCATATATTTATCAAAATTACAAATTTTATTTTTAGAATTTGAATTTTTTTATGATTCGTTAAAACTATACATTCTATTCTAAAATTAAAAATTGCAAAATTTTTAATGGAGAGAACATCATTACTTTCCCCAAATAGTAAGTTTTCTAACACTAGACAAATGTAGAAGTGTTTGTCTTTGAAAATTTCTCCCGGGTGGAGTTTAACTCGGATTGACATGATTCAAATTGGGTTGGAAAGTAGACTTGATTCCCTATTCGAAAATATTTTTTATTTTCTATAAACATGTTTTATCTATTTTGGGCAGCCCGTAAAAAAAGGGCAGAGACCATAAAATGGTTGATCCGTCACTTAGGGGTTAAGGGGAGATCAATCTTTTAAGTTGTTGCGTTTGTTGTTGAACGACCCTGTCTGTTTGATCGAGACCTTGGTTGTAGAGATGCATTTTAGTCTTCAAATATAATGTAACGGGGTACCGTTGCCGTCAGTTTAAGCATGAAGCGTTGATTTTCAATGATAAAAAATTGCAGCACATAAAACTTTGGGTTTAATAACCAAGCTCAATTTTTAATTAATTTTTTCACAATGTATGGTTTTGTTATAAATTTTCAAACTTAACATGCATAGACCACTATTGATGTTAATAGGTGTACCACTAACTGTCTCTCATTTCTAGTCCAATCAAATTGCTAACTTGGTATTCATAATTAATGCTTGTGATAACTAGGTTGGAAACTCTTGCAATTGAAACAAGTGCTTTTATAGGTGACCACAATTGGTACCCAACACTTTTTGGTGCTTCTACCTTATTTATGGTTTAGCCTTGATCTATGCGATACACAGTTTTTGGTGCTTCTACCTTATCATGGCTTAGATTTCGCTATGCGATGCCTGTAGTTTTTCATCCAATCCTTCAAGTTCGTCGATGTGATGCCCAAGTCGGCGCAGAAGTCCTCGATAGCGGCGCAGTTGTCCTTGGATGTGGACCACCCTATCTTGTCTGCAAATGTATGCATCCGGTCCTTTTGCTCCATGGTAAACTTGGCATGTTTAGGTTTTATAGCGGATGGCGTGGAGATCATCATGTCGTGGTTGTTGGATCCGCCTCCGCCTTTGCCCTGCAACATCTCCTCCTGTTGCTGTGTTGACCTTTGTGGACTATCTTCACCTGCTTGTGCCATCTCATCCAACGACGGCATCAATGTTGTAGTCGTCATTGGCGTGGACATTGTCATTGTGGAGGTGGACAATGCCGTCATCGGCATGGACGTTGTCGTCGTGGGCGTGAACATTGCCGTTATGGGTGTGGACATTGTTGTCGTGGGCGTGGACATTGCAATCATGGGTGTGGACATCGTCGTCTTTGCGAGATAGTTTGTTGTTGTCATTGTCCCCGTGCCAATTGAGTGGAATGTAGAGAGCACGTTCGCAAGATTCAACTTGGGGTGGGAAAGACCCTCGTCTACGACGTGGGGGCGATGAAAATTGCGGTGACATCCGCAGGCTGCGCAACGGAGTAAAGCTAGGCTATCATCATCAGTGGGTGCGAACTCCTGGCACCCATCAAGGAGATGTTGTGTGTTGACGACGATGCCCTCGCTATTCAATGCGTGGTTTTTGTGACACTCCCAATACCAACGCGTGACACTCTCATTCGTCACATGCAGCGGCTTCGTCGTGTGTGTGCGTGCCAAAGGCACTTCAGCTTGTTGATCATCTTTGAAATCAAGCTGCAAATGAGTCTCCATTGCTCCTTGGAAAGTTCATAGCCCGGATCTTTCGCTTGATGCCCCTCACTGTTTTGACTTGCTGATGTTGCGGTTGCAATGGAATTGAAATGGGGGCAAGACTAAGCGGTGATAGTGGCTCGTGGGAAAACGTTGATAGGAGCTCCTGTTGGTGATGGCTACTTTGATTGCCACTCTCAATGTGACCTGTAATTTGGAAGACATATGTTAGTAAATAGATTGAATGCTAGTATTGACAATTTGTTATATGTTCATATAATATAACATTCTTGATCCTTTTAAAACCTAAATTAGCAGGCCTCCCAATGCTAACTTGTTAGGTTTTTACACCTTCACACCCATGATGCATTTTACAATCAAAAAGTTTCAATTAAGCATTGAATAATTTATAGATTGATTGTTAAATTGAGAAAGATAATGTGCACAGAAGGTAAACAATGATTATTATGTGACTTGCCACCCAACCATAGAAGTGAGATCTTGTTCAGTAGACAATGGTATCTCCTTCACCCACCAAGCCACACTTATAGTCCTAGGACTGTCTGTCTACATGCTAAGAATATGTACAGACTAACTAGACTATTACTTTGGTGTTCTAACTAAATTGGAGTCATAGACCCTTGGTCTATCAGTTTCCTCATTAGTAACTTAATTCCAACACTGATAACTTGATTTCTATGTATTGTATGGAAGAGACATTAAAAGCATAGGTTTTGTCAGGGTTTTTGTATGCGTTTCTAACAAATTGATTTGAGTAGTAAGTTGCTCTTATAACACCATACCTCAACAAAGTGGGCAAAATTTAATCTCGTTTTCCATCGATTTCTCGATTCTAAAACTTTGCTTCATTTCACTTTCAAATTAATTTGGAGTTGAAAAGTAAGCACACAAGACCAAGTAGGGGATTTGAATTCAACAGGTAAAACTCCAACATATAAATTAATATTTCACTTACTTAATTGCTTCTTTTATCCCTGACTTCTTCTTGATATCATTTGCTTCATGTAGGCTGCAAAGAAATCAATTGCAAACTTCTTCTGATGTTGTGTACTTCTAGCAGTTTTCATTTCTTCCTTTCGGATAATCAACACAATTAGGTAAATATAATCTTTAACCCTTTAAGGTCCCGATTCAACACTGTTTTCAAAGATTTGTTATAAAGTGTTTGATGAAAAATAAAAATGTAGTTGATGCACAAAAAAAAGTTGAAAATGTCAATGTGAAGATAACATCTGTACGGTTAGATTCATCATATTTATTATTAACATTTTAAAATTAATTTTGCAAGGTTTTCTCTTGAAATTCAATTAAAAATCCAAAATCAACAAAATTTTTTTTAAAAGAACTATAATGAAATTGGAATAACATGCACTACAAGATGGTACGGTTTCCATTATTTGATTCTACTTATTGTGGAAAATCATGTTTACGTCTCACTTTTTGAACTAAGATTGAAACTTGACATAAACCACTTTTGTAATTTTTCAAAAATTCACATTATCTTATTTTGAAGATCCATACCGTACAAGTGATAGTCAACTAGCACAAGAATCAAGAGAATTTTGGATGGATGGAAAACATCACCGTATGTGGTGAAGGGACGCGTTAGAAATCATCCAGTGTTAGAATTCTGGATGCTGGCACGTCAAAGGGTTAAGGATACTAATAGTATACAATTAACATATTTCCTTGTCTTTGGGTTCTTGAACAAAGGACTATATTAATATAAGCTTTTAACATGGTTTTGGATCTTGGATTTTAGTTTTTGACCAACGTAAGTACACTTTCTTCAATACCCATGAGAGCCGAGAAGAAGGCCAAGCTTTGGGCCCGCTTCTTGTGTCTCTGTGAGTCTCACCACCATAGTCCACCCAACTATGGTGGGGTCCTTGGACCTTGTTGTATGGGTACCTCAAAGCCCTTTGGGGGAATACCATGTCCGGTATCTTCAAGGCACTAGTGGCTAGCTAGGAACTAGTATAGTGTGTCACTATAGTGTCCATCCCGGAAAGGGGAGAGTAGTATTGTCCCAATGTCCCCTTGTTTAGTGGGCACCGGGTTATTGACATTACGAACGGACACTTTATTCAAGCCAGCCCCTTGCTAAAAAGGGACCGGAGTTACTATCTATCTTTCTATCTCTGTGAGTCTTTGCTCCTCTTCTTACACAGTTGGGTTAGTATGTTTGGTGATATAAATTATATTTGCAAGAAATTTACACAACATGGCTTGCTCAAATAACTACTAAACCACTGGAAGCTTTCGAATTTTTTAGCCCAGGCTAAAACGGCTGTGGGACTTAACCACCCCAACTAAACCCGAATCTCTCTGCAATTCCTGATCGACCATCCTTTTTAGCCCTAGCTAATTTGTGCTTTAGCCCTGGCTAGTGATACAAAAAGGGGGCTAGTGGTACAAAAAATTTAGCCCCCCCTCATTTTTCACGTAGTGCTAAGGAGGGCTAAAGAGGGAGCTAAACTACCCCAGTGAACAAAGTTTCCAGTGAACAATGATAACTGTTAAATGTAGAGCAAAAGCAGATCCTTGGGAAAGAGACGAGAGTTTGAAGAATCATACGTGGATACTGGAATTTTGAGATTCAATATCTGATGAAATGAGCCTTTTTTAAATCTTATTTAAATTATATGCAGGTATATATATAAGAGGCTTTCCTAGACATATTGCATGGATCCATCATCCATGTACAAGTGATTCTTTGGTTTTTTGAAGCATTTTTCCCCTTCATTTCTTGACCATGAGAATAGTCTCATTTGTTGACCATGAGAATACATCTCAAAAATGTAGAAGTGTAACTTGCAATATGGAAATCATGTAGAAGTTACAAGTTGTAACATTTACAGCAAAACAATATACAAATCATGTAACATCTACATGAAATCTCCATTGTGATTTGCATATACTATTTAGGAATGTGCAATCTATTCCCAAATCATGTAAATGTTACAAATATGTTACAATTGGAAAAAATATGTAACTCTTATATAAAAAGTATAGATTTTTTGTGTAGAATTTATAAATGGACTTTGCACATGTTTTTTATGCAAACTTTTGCTTGTATACTTTATATGACATCTACATAAATCGTTCAAATGTAAATATCATATAACAATTTTGATTGTTTATCATAATCTTGTTGAAACATCCACATAAATTTCATGTAACGATCTTACAATTGTTTTCATAGAACATCTACATTATGTAAAAATTATATAAAATATTCCTAAAATTTTTGTAACATTTATTTTCAAAACATTTATATGATAATTACAATGGAAAGCACATATGAAAGTTACAAGTGTAACATTCATGTAACTTTTACATAACACGCAATGTTGCAAGGTACAATGTGTAAAATTATGTAGATGTTACATGAAAGTTACACTTCTACATTTTCGAGATGTAGTCTCATTTGTTGACCATGAAAATAGTCTCATTTGTTAAAGTCTACAGCTCCTGCAATTACATACTGGCCCAAAGGGAATTGGTTCAAGGTCATTGGGTTTAGGGTTTAAGGTTTTTAGGATTTAGGGTTTAGACGTTGTAGGATGATCCGATAGCCTGAGCGGTCTGTAATAATGAAGATGAGTTAGAATGAGGCAAGGGTTGTCAAGCAGACATTAGAGTTAACCGAAAAGAAGAGAAAATACATGTTAGGTGAGGTGAGTCTGACCTGTATCTAAGGCAGCCAAGCAAACTGGCATGGTTTCCAAAGAATTCAAAATAGAAAGCAGTGTGAACTAGTTTTGCCGTCAAAAAGTCTGCAAAACTCATTCTAAGGGGAGTTTTATGTCAGAAGCTGGGTTGGCTGAAGAGAGCTACTTGCAAGTTGCCTCCTTCCTCTCGCTTTACTTAAAAATAACAATATAGTATAGCTGCCTTGTCCCACCCTGTCAGACACAGGAGCTATTTTTTTCCCACGCCTCCTTGCTACCGCATCAGGCCTTGATTACGAAGCCTTGATTGTGCCTCTGACAGTTCCGAATTGCATGGAGAACAGGAATTTTCAAACCTCATTCTTGATTTCACTTACACTCAAACACCTTATCGATTTCTGGATCCACGATTTTAGGGGATCAGAATACCTGTTCTGTTTTCGGTTAACTCTATTGTACACATACTAACTGGTTATAAGTGAAATAAAACAGAGACTATTTACAACTATAACCCCTACATGTCAGGGCTTAGATTTCAGGGTTTTAGTTGACCATATTGTGAGAAATATAATGCAGATGGGGCTAAACCTTGGGGGGGTTACTTTCAAATATTACGTAACAACGTGCAAACAAAGATAGGGTTCAAATAAATCTTTGAAGGTAATTTTTATAAACGATTTACATTAATATAGGATGCCCAAAATTGATTACAAGAATGAAAATAAGAATTCTCTCATAATAATATTGATCATAGTAAGAATTACTTTTAATTTTTAGGGTACTTTTAAATACCCTTTGTTCACACGTGATACTCAAAAGATACAAAGAGTGACCTCCCCGAGAGCTAAATTTTATGTAGAACAGTACAGTATTGGTTAAGAAATAAATGAAATCATGCGCAAGGATATGAGTCACTCAGAAGTGTTAAAAAAATGACGTCTCCTTAGGGATTGGTAGAATGATTCTACTAGAGCTCACATAATAATAGAATTCAGTTTTGATTGTTGGAATTGTTGACACTCAAATTCAATCAAACTAGCTGGGTGGAAATTAGAATTTATTGTATTCAGGCCTGTGGAATTACTAAGACAATAAGGTAAGCTCCCTATTTATTTGTGCTATGTGACTATTTGTGTCACTTTGTGGTCGCTATGTATCAGTGTCTTACATTTAAAATTTTGATATGCACACTACTAATATTACATTGAGTGACACATATAACGTGATTTCTGAATTGCGGTACAAAGAAGGTGGCTCACCTAGCTTAATTCCAAATTGGATAGAGATGACAATTTTTCGTTTGAACAACAAGCCCAATTAATTATAACTCGTAACCCTCAGAGGTCCCGAATCCTGGACTCCGATTGGGCGAGAGCAGCAAGGTTACTGGTGGTAACTTGTCGATAATGATTACTAGATGAAAAAGGAAACTAATCTTGGATGTTGAGCAAAATCTAGTCGTTTTCGAGCGGAATCCATCCATCCCGGTTGAGGGTTACATAAGGTAACCGGCGAGAAGAGGTCGGTTACCAGAAAATGACTCGTCGCTGCCCGCGACTCGTCATTTCTTGGTACCCAGGCTCTTCTCGCCGGTTACCTAATACATAACCTTCTAGTACCGTCATTTTCATAACATATGCTTTCCTCAAAATTTTGGTAGATAGGATCCTCATACTAGTGACACTACAAAGGATTCATGGTTTTAATATTAATCATCCAATCAATCATATTGTAAAAAATATAATTTAGATGGGATGGCAAATTTTATATCACCACAAGAACATTCCACACAATCCCAGAAGCTCCGGGAGCGGAAATATGGTATATGGTTTTACACTTGCAATTGGGGTGACACAGAGAGCGCCAACGACGAATTCGGCGGTCTAGATGACGGAAATAGCCACAATTATGGCTCAAATTATACTTCTATACCTGTCAGAAGAATCTGATATAAGAGTTATCCGCAAAGTGTTGGACAGTGGGGTGAGTGGACCACAGATTATGAAAAGAGAGGTTGAGAACACAATAAAAGTAGGCATGTCAGATGCTCTAAATAAACTAGAGGTCTGAAGTTTGAAGGCTCCAAAAACGGTGCCCAAAAACTTCCCAACCTCAGTTTCTATTCTCGTGGATGCTCTGTCACATGTGCTTCCTTGGCTTGACACGTATCTACAGGGAGTGGGTAGCTCATTCACTGAAATAGAAAAACCAGTCACTGACAGCCCCTAACAGCCCACCACGGGCCAATTTTCGAATCCCAAGGAAATTGGCAAATTAAGGGTTTGAACCTGTATGAGTTTGCGGAAAACTCTATAGTTTCTTCAATCTATGTACTGTAGAAGAAGAGTAACTTTAAATAATCCGGTGCACTTGGTTACTTTGCTGTTACACAAGTGAATTTAATAACAAGGTTTCACTTTTGTCAACTATCTGAATATCATCCAGTGATATCTAACTGGAACAAGCTGGACTTCAGCTGATGCATAATTTCGCAACATTGAAAATTCGCTGCAGCTATCATTAAAGAACGATTGCAAGTTTACTAATTTGTACAACACTAGTGGAAAAGGTGGTGCTCCCAAGGTCATGCCCAGGCAAAGTCACTGTGCATAAACACTAGTAGAAAAGGTGGCGCTCCTAAGGAGATGCCGAGGCAAAGTCACTCTGCATACGCACTAGTAGAAAAGGTGGCGCTCCTAGGGAGATGCCCAGGCAAAGTCATTGTACATACGTGGAATTGGGCACTACCTGCCTCTGGCATCTTTCTTGACAGTGCCACGTTTTCTACTAGTGCAAAGATTGCACACTACAAGAGTCAAGGGTTTTGATTCAGCAACATTCAGAGTGTAATCAAGTTTGTAAGTCTAATTATGAGTTACCCATTCAAATTAGCTGTACAGTACATCGGATTTATTACGTACTGTATTCATGACCAATTGAGCTTTGGTACCGTGTATTAATTCTTGGTTTAACCCTTAAACGTACCACTCCTTTGTAGGAAAGTCAAACTACACAATTTAGCCTTCAAGATTTATCAAAATATATTTTGTGATATTTTTAATGCATGGAATTGAATGTTTCCTATCAGTCTTGAAATTTTCAGATTTTTTTGATTTAATACGGCCTTATTAACAATTTTTTAAGTCAAATACTTCAAAAAATAAATTTTATTACAAAAAATCTTTAAAAAATTAATTTTTTTGGGAGCAAGTACGAATTACAATGGAGAATCACATGATGTGTTTTCCATAGAAATTTTTTATTAAAATTTTGAAATTCGAAAGGTGAACATCCTATGTAGTGTAATTTAAACCTTGAGCTACAAAGCTTGCACAAGCAAGAAAATACTCAATAATTGAAATTTTTAAGATTTGAAAAGTGAAGTACAAACTAGACTTAACCCCTAAAGGACCACGAGGTCACCACGTGGCTTCTGGAACTAGAAAGTAAGGAATTTCGAGTTGTTGGACCATGAATTGTAAAAAAAGCAACAAAGAGACCCTAATTCTTTTTAAGAGCTGAATCCGTGAGTACTTCTTGATCAAAATTCATGAAGTGTGCAAGTTTTGGTGATTTTTTTTAGTTGCACTGTGGGTATTTAGGCGTCACTTCAGACCCTCATATCTTCTTCCTCGCACCTCCAAATCACTTGAAATTTTTTCCACATTTTTAAAATGATGATTTCTACTCACAGTAAAAACTTCAGATTTTTTGGAGCACTTTTGATCACTCCGATTTCAGCATGTGTTCTAAATACCTTGAATAAGTTCCATCAATCTTCTCAACGGTGGGATTTTCTCAAAAATTGTGCGATTTTGTCGATCTTTTTTTCATACAAAAGCTATGTAAGTCTTCTTTGATTTCAACGGTGCCGATCGTCAAAATTATCCCACACCAATGAGGAATTGAGCTTGTCATAAGAGCTAGTCAAGAAAACAAGAGCTAAGCTAAAAACACCCCCGTCCTTTAGGGGTTAATAAACTTCATTTTCTTAGTTAGAGGTATTAGCAACGAAAGTCATCTTCAAGATCAAAATTGGATTTGACCAACAAACATCCAATAATTGGATGCATGGACGTTTAGGGGTTAATTAGCGTAATCATCAAGAGTGTGAGTACTGAACTCACATTGCTTAATTCTTGAAGGCGACTGTGATAGTCAAGTTCACAGTCATTCCTTTCACCCCAGTTTGAAGAAATCACACTTTCAATCGAAATGAAGAACAATTGCAAGGGCATTAATTTGCCTTTGTGGCTGATTCACAGAACATGGAACACATTTGTAGATTTGTAGACTCAAGGAGCAATGAAAGCACTAGTAGGAAATACATGTGTCGGTTTTCACTTACTATAAATGAAAAAGGAATGAAACCGCGCCAAGCACATGGGTTGAGTCGATGTTGGTGAGTGATTTTGGTCTCAAGAAAACAAAAATCTAGGCACAATATTCTGTCATTGTTCACTGTTTCCACAAAGTGCGGAATGAAAAAACGAGAGTTTTGCTACTATTGAAGAGACACATACAAAATGACATAAGGTTGAGACACCCATTTCTGACAAGGGACACAAAACCGATCAGGACTAATTTCTAGATTGTGAAAGAATAAATGTACCTCATTTGTACATTAGAGCATATGATCGGTTTTGGGTCCTGAAGTACTTTTCACTTTGAAAAATTGTACAAATTTCAATATTGGGAAATAATTCATGAAATTTTTTGCATTCTTTGCGAAAACTAACTTCCAACCCGGGAAAAATATCACCCTATTAATGGCTGGTCCAGAAATAGTGTAGGTAGCTTAAGTTATCGGAATAAGGTACCTCAACCTTACTTCACCTATTCTAATCTGTGACAGAGGTTGCTACAGACTCGTTCTGCAACTGGGACGTTGTAATTATCTAGAAATCAGCAAGTACAACTTGTCACCACCGATATGTGTGCATTGCTTGGCCAGAATTAGCAATAATGGCAGCAAAACAAAAATCAAGGGCACTATAGAGTTAACTGAAAAGTCAGCTCAAAGAGAAAAGTTTTAGCAAACTCCTCTTGAACTCATTGAAATATAAATAGACCGAAAACTAGTTAATGATGAGTTGGGAGACAATCTAAAGCAAGCCACTGTCATTATTTTCCACACCTCGCAATGACTTCCACACCTTCTACCAAACCTCCGAGCCCATGGCCACAAGGGACACGACACGACACTATTCAACCCAAGTATAGCTCAAAAAAGAGATTAGAAGTAGAGCAAAAAGGGAGGTTAGATGGGCTCCGTTACGGTTAACTCTATCGTTCACTGTTTCCACAAAGTGCGGAATGAAAAACGACAGTTCTGCTACTAGTGAAAGAAACACGTACAAAATGACATGTACTTCACCTAATCTGTGACTCACAGAGGTTGCTACTCGTTCTGCAACTGGGACGTTGTAATTAATATCTAGAAATCAGCAAGTAAAGTACAACTTGTCACCACCGATATGTGTAGCCACGAGTTAAATCAAGCATTGCTTGGCCAGAATTAGCAATCATGGCAGCAAAACAAAAATATAGGCACAATATTCTGTCATTGTTCACTGTTTCCACAAAGTGCGGAATGAAAAACGACAGTTCTGCTACTAGTGAAGAGGCACTTACAAAATGACATATATACTTCACCTAATCTGTGACAGAGGTTGCGACACGTTCTGCAACTGGGACGTTGTAATTATCTAGACATCAGCAAGTACAACTCGTCACGGCTACGATGTTGTATCGGGAACCTCCCGTGTATTATCACGTGTAGAATGTAGCCAACGGGTACATTCGCCGAGGTGAGGTTCCCGATACTACATGAGTCCCCTTGTCACCACCGATATGTGTAGCCACGAGTTAAATCAAGCATTGTTTGGCCAGAATTAGCAATCATGGCCGCGGTCTGTCGTGTGGACTCAAGTTGTATTGCCTGAATGCGCGCCTGCAGTATCTGTTTTTGTTGCAGGTGTGCCAAATACTGCTCGGGTGTCATGCCGAGGTGCTTCGAAGCATCCCACTCCTCACCCTCTTCTTCTTCTTCTGCCCGATCAGCTTCTTCTTCTTCCCCGGGATCTCCTTCTTCCTCCGGCTCTTCTTCATCCCGATCTGGACACACCGGATGCGCATCGAAGTTGCACTTTGTGCACTGATAGCGCATGCCGGCATGGGGGATGGCGCCCTTGCACACGTCGCATTGAACCCCTGGTGTGTGCAGATCGAGCTTGAGGAGCTTGAGGGTGTGTTTCGGGTGGCTCGGGTGGCGGATCGTCCGTGGGAACTGCGCGCACGCGGCGTGGACGCAGTAATCGCATGTAGCGTCGACGGGGCACCGGTACACCCACTTCGCCCTGTCGATCGGCTCCGTGCACGCGTCGCAGTACGCCCCGGGCATGTCCTTGTAGAAATACTCCGACGCCAGGTGAAGTTTGTGTTGCGCGTGATCGAAGAACGCCACCTCTTTCTCCTCGGGCTCTTCCTCTTCTTCTTCTTCTTTCGAACTGGATGTTGTTTCATGATGCGAAATTTTGAAGGAGAATCCAAACGTGCTGACAGATTCTCCACTTCCAATGCCACCGTCGAATTTCACGCTGCCGTCTGGGTTTTCCGAAATGCCACCTTCAATTCGCAGAGCTCTGTGGATCACGAAAGTGAGAAGCGATATACGTTGTGACCCAAAACCCTAAACCCTAAACCCTAAATTTACCATGAAAAGTTGAACATGATCGATCGATAGGATTCTTACACGTTAGTGTGGCCGTTCTTTGCAGCGAATTCTGGTGTCCTTTTGATTCGAATGATGAACTCATCACTGTCTTCGTCGGTGCGCCAGTTGAACTCCTGGTCGAAATGGCTTCGCTTCGTATCGTCTTGGCAATGCAAGCACAGGAATGAATGATCATCGTCAGACTCGATGTACGTGATGGAATCGACAATGAGATTAATTATCTAGGAATCATTCTGTCAATATTGAGATTATCATTGACAGCTAGCTAGCATGTGGAAGAATCGAATGCGGAGAATGAGTACAGGGAGCAGCAAGCATGTTTCAGTGTAAATATTTGTACCGTCATCGACTTCGTTTTCGGCGAGGCCACCGGACATGTAGAGTGTTACATTTGGCAGAGAGTCGTATCTCCAGAGAGTCATTTCTCCTTTTTGCTGTAACAGCTAGATACCTGGCTGGAAAAACATGCACCAACTAGAGCTGTTACATATATAGATGAACAACAGCATCACTATCTAAAGGCCTGCAAACATCAAAACCCTCGTGAACCTGGGAATATATATATATCTCTCGCAGTAAGTACTAAGTGCACATTCTTCAAAATGAGTTTGGATTTGACAAACTCTTACCGACAGTACACGTTTTCATAGCGAGCTTCTTTCCAGATCAGTACGCTCATGGACTAATTAACAATCCACTGGTTCCAAACGTACCTGCTGCCTCTGAAAAACCTTCAGAACACAACTCGATACGAGCTCTCTAGAAGCAAATGATCACTCTCACTACAGGTCGCAAACTTTAGAGGAGGAGCTAGCACGAAGAAGGTGAAGAGAACTGAGAGAGAAAGCGAGTATTAGTACAGAACTCGATCAAGGCGGATTACTTCTCTTCAGCTAGCAGGAATATATGGTATTGTCGGAAACGTCAACTTGCACTTTGGCGGTGACGCCAGCGATGAATTTGGCGGTGTTCATGACTGAAATAGCCGCAACCCCCCGGAGGGAGGTGCTTCTTATATGAGGAGCGGGAATATATATGATGGCCTGTTCACATACACCAATACTGAGAGCATCCGCACCCTTGCTCGTCATCCACCACTCTCCAAAGGGCAGTAGGGGCTCTTCAACGCAACTCGGACTCGCCAAAAATTGGCTCCCTCACCGTGGCACTACAAACTGAGGACAAAGGGGCTTGTACAGCGGGGATTCGAGGGCTGATATGGCCACGATCGTAGACAATGACAAATGACGATTGCAAACCAAAACCTAATCCGGAATCACAAATAGACCAGGATCTCCCAAAAAAATCCGGCAATTGTGCGCGCTCAAGAAACTCACTCAGTGTGGACAATGGCGAGTCGGGAGCAAAATTTGACGAGGCCGTAGGGGAAAAGACCGTTGTCCAAGTGCCAGTGGGGGGGCCGTTCATGCCCGAGCCCGCCAAAGTCCAGCGCGGCCGAGAGTATGGAGGCACGGTGCGGATGCTCTGATGCACGCATGCATGCGTGAGGTACCTTTGAGGGAATCTGTTGTCAACGAAGATATATAAAATACGCAATTAGAAATTACACTAACGCATGATGGAAAGGAAGGCAACGCAAAAAAGGAGCATGGCTCTACTTGCAGCACTATAATGCGGTTGCACAATGCTTGAACAATAGTTGCAGTAAGAAAAGACAAGGCTTTGAATATTTTTGAACATTAGACTTTGTAGATGTTCATTTACACCGAGATTTTTGAGTTTCCCGTGTCGCACTGGGCACAAGCGGTTGCCTACTTTTTTCCTGTGGGCTCCAAGTTATCGGGCATTCGACGATGGCGGTTACAACAATTGAGTTAACCGATTGAGTTAACCAACAATTGAGTTAACCTCCCTTTTTGCTCTACTTTTAACCTCTCTTTTCAGCTATACTTGGGTTAAATTGTCCCCTTGTGGACCATGGGCTTGGAGTTTTGGTAGAAAGTGTGGGAGTCATTACAAGGTGTGGAGAATAATGACATTGCCTTGCTTTAGATGGTCTCCCAATTCATCATGAACTAGTTATTGGTCTATTTATATTTCAATATGAGTTCAAGAGGAATTCAACACGAGTTTACTAAAAAAAATCTCTTTGAGCTGACTTTTCAGTTAACTGTAATGTCCCCACAAAACAAAACTCAGATTATGGGCAGTTTGAAATTCGTATACATGGAACACTCTCATGCTTGTTCACTTTGATATCCAGTGATTACAAGCTTCCAGTTTCTGTGTCGGTTTTATGTTTCTCCGTGGAAATGCACCTCCGTCGCTGTCAACTTGGTTATCAACGAACTTCTGAAGTTAATCATAATTATCGATGGATGCATACATAAATTCAAGGCTGTTGTCAAATCTATGGGAACTAAGTCTGCCCGCATTACTAGCAAAGGCGTCACTTCTCACTCAAAACAGTGTCAAACTTCACTGTACACATTTATCCTACGTGACGAATTGCACTCACCAAGTCTTGAGTGCCTAGGCAGTGAGTGCGAAGTGGCCACTAGTAGGAAATGTGTCGTTTTTCACTTACTAAAAATGAAAAAGGAATGAAACCGCGCCAGGCACATGGGTTGTGTTAGTGTTGGTGAGTGGTTTTGGTCACAAGAAGATAGAAATATAAGCATAATATTCAACTATTGTTCACTATTTCCACGAAGTGTGGAATGAAAAACAACAGGTTTGCAAGGATGAGATATTAGCCAAACTGAGGATGTAATATTCTTCATATTTGGAAAGCCTAAACTTCAAGGTGGCAGGCATGGATTACAGTCAAACCTCGATAAGTGTTACCTCGATAAATGTTAAAACTCTATATGTGTTATGGAGATTTCCACTCCTTTAAAATTAAGACTAGCAAGTGTTATGGAGTGTTATGTGTCAAGTGTTATGCAATGTCGCGCTCCCGACTTTGTTAATTTTACCTCGGTAAGTGATAAAACTCTATATGTGTTATGGAGATTTCTGCTCTCTTAAAATTAAGACTGGTAAGTGTTATGTGTTAGTGTTATGCAATGTTGCGCTCCCGACTTTGTTAATTTTTGAACAATTTATGTTATATTTTGAGAGGAGGATGGTAAGTATTCATTCTTTCAACGGACTTAGATGAATAATGAATCAATATTCTGTAATTTCATCCATTTTTTTTATAAATGTTATGTATTTACCTTTTTAATTCTTCTAAGTGTTATTTTTTATAAGTGTTACAAATCATCGGCATCACCCTCTATAAGTGTTATGTGTTACTAGTGTCTAAGTGTTGACTAAAAGTATGCTCCCAACCCCTAACACTTATCGAGGTCTGACTGTAGTCACATAAACGACTTGTCACATGATGTGTATGGCTTGAAACAATAATATCGTCATATGTTACTGTTACTATAGGACTTGTCCATTCTCGAAAGAGGAGAGTAGTATTGTCCCAATGTCCCCTTGTCCGGTGGGCACCGGGTCATTAACATTACAAATGAACACTTTATTCACACCTGCCCCTTGTATAGGGTTGGAGTTTCTATCTATTTCTTTATCTGTTCTATTATGAAGAGTATTGTACGTGGAAGGAAGGGTCGGAAAAAAATAATTCCCCAAAAAAATGCCGAATAAATAAATAAATTTATTAAGTATTTGTCGAAATCAACAAAAATAAAGTCAACAAAAAGCAAAAAAAATTAAAACAAATTCAAAACATAACACTCAACGAAATTGGATGAAAACATAACACTCAACGCAAAAAATAAAATAAAACGTTTAGCAGGCGGAAATTTTTAATGTTAGCTATTAATAGCCTATTTTTTAATAATTACTTTTAATTCCTGTTTCAACTTTTATTAATTATTCGACATGAAAGTGCCGACCCTGCTTTCCACGTACGGTAGACTACCGTATATGCAAAGCCGATGATGTGATATTAAAGAGCGAAGCAGATAATGTGATATTAAAGAGCGAAGCAGCGGGTGTGATATTAAAGAGCGAAGCAGAGGATGTGATACTAAAGAGCGAAGCAGAGGATGTGACATTAAAGAGCGAAGCAGAGGAAGTGATATTAAAGAGCGAAGCAGAGCATGTGATATTAAAGAGCGAAGCAGAGCATGTGATACTAAAGAGCAAAGCAGGTGTACACATCCTTGTTCTTTTTTCGGGGAGAAATTCTTGAGTGCGGCGAGATCGACAGTCTTTTTACTTGCGAGCTGGATTACGGAAGAAGCTGCCGGTGGTTTAGGGTTTCTTAACCGCATTGGATCTACTTCAATTTCATTGACATCGCTCCCTCGTCATTACTTCAACATGGAAGTTGAAGGTCATTTCACGCCTTCATTTCCTCTTTTCATCTTCTAAAGTATTCTTGCTGCAAAAAATTACTTCTCAATTGATCGGTGCAATTATACGAGCTGGCAAAAGAGTGAGTCACTTTCGCATTTCATCAATTGCTGTTTAGGCGCTTCTTAAATCTTCTTGTCTTTTTTCATTTTTTAAAACTAATTCTGTGTAGAGAATCGAATTGCACAAGCTGAGGAGCTGGAAGTCCTCAGATCAATCTACGGGGAAGAAGATTGCCAGATTTCCTCGACGAACCAATTCTGTCAGGTGCACACTTAAACCTAGGGTTTCGTTTTTTTAAGTAGCTCATATAGAGACTTTCTTTTGTTCCATTTTATTGATTTTCTCATGAACAGATCGGCAATGTTCTTCACTGATATATAATTTAACCCCGTTTGAATTTTATTATACGAGCAAGCAAACTAGTTTGGTTCTTTAGGAGTTATCACGTCTTTGATCTAAGGTATGATGAGCTCAAACCAAAATATGCATGTTTCTAATAAATTTAGATAATAAATAGACAGAATGTACATCTCAAAGTTAGGATATGATTTAGAAAATCTATCAATTGACTTTTAACTCTTATAAATTTTCTCGAAAATAGTTCATCCTATCTTAAAGGGAACCTACTGAAAAATGTACTCTAATAAATAAATAGATTCTCGTTTTAGAACTAACAACTCTAGTACATCAAAAATCTAAGCATGGATTTAGAAAATTTATCAATTGAAGTTTGAACTCTTATAACTTTTGCATACCGTATTCAAATACCATGGTTGAACTTCACTTATGTTATGCCTCAATGTGACCATAAAAAAAAGCAAAACTCACTTAACAGAGTCATGGCTGGAAGCGAAATTTGATTGGAAATAATCAAACCTCACTTGCACACACAGAGTCATGGCTGGAAGTGAGAGTTGCTTGAAAAGAGTTCATCAGATCTTAGAGGGAGGGATGGCATGCCTGGGGGCTGCGCTATGTTAAAGTTTTGAAAGTATATGTGAGTGCACAAAAGGGGTATTAGTTTGAACATTGCCGTACAAAATATACATACAATTTAGAGCTTAAAATATCGACGTGTACTTCCATTAAACATATGTTTAGGATGGAATAGATCTGTATACAAAAGTTTTTAGACATATAAACCCTCGTGTACAGCCTGGGGTTTTTAGAGGAGTTCATGAACGCTGGTGATTATCAAACATAATGTAGAGTGCACCCCCCCCCCGGGATGGCATGGGGTTTTATTTAATACAGGTTCAGGTATATCCAGGCGATGGAAGTATTACCAACGGGGAATTGTCATTGAGACTGGGAGTTCACTTACCGGAGTCCTATCCTTCTGCTTCGTGCCCTGTGGCCGAGCTGCATGCTCCGTGGCTCTCTGAGAACACTCGGCGACGAGTGGTGGAAATGTTTACAAACTTGTATGAAGAATCTGTTGGCGAAGTGGTCGTCTTCAGATGGGTGGAATGGCTGAAGGTGCGCCTCACTAACTCACTCTTGTTTTCACTCATATTAACCCTTAACCCTTAAAGGTTTTAGGGCATAGTAGATACGTTGCCGTATATTTGACATTTGTTATAAGTAGAAAGTTTCAAATTGAGATCCCAATAGCTTTTAAGACCTTGTAGACATGAATTTAACTTTTGATATGAAACTCATAGGAGGTGTAGAACCATTCCAAATACAATGAAATATGGTCGTATAATATTGGCCGGAATGGCCAATCTGGACCTGTAAGGTTAATCGTCCTTAGGGGCAGCCCAAGGAACAAAGGAAATTTTTGGAGCCTTGGGTCTTCATATAATTGTTGTTGTTTCAGGAATTTGTAGACAACATCACAAAGGGAATCTTTCCTATGGTCACAGGCCTACCTATGAATCATAGAGAGGCTTTTGATGATCAGTAGGGAGACCTCTGGGAAGATTCTCTATGATGTCGAAAAGTCTTCCAATACTACTGAAAATCATGCACTCTGCTTATTAATTGTGAAGTTATATTGGTAATGTTTAAACATGGTTTTCATGGAAATTTGAGACAACACTGTAAAGAGGATCTTTCCTCCCTATGGGAGGTCTCTCTATGGTCACAGTGATCACAGAGGCCTACCTATCATAGAGAGGCTTCTGTATGTATGATTAATAGGGAGGGTTCTCCATAGGGAGGGTTTTCTCTTCTCTATGGTGTTTTCTTGAACAGTCACATTTTAATGAAAACCTTGTACTAACTCTGCTTATTGGTCATGGTGAAATCAGTTCTGGTCTTCTCATGAGAATGCTCTTTAGCTTTGTGCTCAATCAGCTTTGTTAACAGGAACAAGATTGGTTGTGGGAAGAAGCCAGGAGTTGGATGCGAGAGCATGCTCCTCCCCCAGTTGATCTTTCAGGTACTTGCGTTTTCACGTTTTGGTCAAAGCTGTGGTTCCCTTCCCCTAAAGGACAAAGAAGCCCAAATTGGGCCTCGTGTTTATGTTTTTTTTTTTATAGCAGTTTTGAGTACGTCCTATGTGGACTTTCTTTTCTTCAAATTTATTAGTTTTTTACCAACGTATGCGATGTTCTTCACTGATTCCGGTGATATAAAATTTGGTCCCATCTGAATTATATTTTTCATAATATGATCAATTGAATTTTTCATTTAAAAAATATGAATCCTTCGTCCTTTAGGCGTTAATCTATTTGTTAACTACATGAGAGCCCGGGATCAGTAGTATAGAGGTTCCGCTGTGCAGACCCGGCGTTCGGAAGGTGACGAAGTTCTATCTGATGACTCTAGTGTATTTATAAAATCCAAGGTTAATGAATTCATCCATTAGGGGATCCTTGTTTGTAAATTTTTTATTAGACCCTAAGTGGGATGGCCTGCACAGCTTAGCGGCTGTTCCAGGCTTATGACAAATCTTACTCGCTCTGCTATGAAGGGTTTGTGATTTATGGGGGGTCTTCGAAGAGCACCCTGAAGTTGGGAGTAAAGAGTATCTTGAAGTTGGGATTGGAGTCTTCATTCTAAGGGGTCTTCAATGCATGGGTCTTCAAAGTATGTTGAGTTTCTTCGTTCAATTCCTCTATATTATCTACATAATAAGGAAGAAGCTTTCCGATTGGCCCATGTGATGCCAATACCATCTGATACCAATGGACAATTATCTTTCCGATGCCAACGGCACGGGTTTTGCGCTAGTAAACTAAAAAGAGCGAGTTATCAGTATATGGGAAATGTTGTAGATCCTTTTCCGTCATTTCCTTTTACTGATAGAGCAGTTGGTGCCAAGCAGGAGGTGGTACAATGATGGAAGATAATGTAACAATTTCCTTGGGATTTGCAGATCAGAAAGAGGCTTCTACGGCGTCAATGGACTCTCATATGTACGATATACGCTGATTTTTCTTCTTCAAATTATGGCTGTGGGCGTGCAGAAGTAGAACTTCTTCATCTTCGCTTATTAAGAAATAGTTAAATTATCATGGTTTAAATATCCTTCTTCTCCTACAAGCATCTGACTGAGGTCTAATCTCCAAATGTGGTGGGTGCAGGCCAGAGGGCGAAGAAGTGCTGGATACAAGTTTGCAGATCGACGAGAAGGGATTAGAAGAGCTTGATAAAATTCTCGGCATTGTTCATGGAGAGCCTTTCACCGAAAAAAGAAGTCAGTGTTCTGTCTAGACTCCTCTTTGCTTTAAAGTCTGATTATAGTCCAAATCTCTCGTTTTAAATTCTCTACTGTAGTCTACACCAGACTTGGTCACTGAGATACCAACAAAATAATTACTCTGTCCAAAATAATTGTCCTAGTTTTTGGCATGTTTTAACATAATGTTTAGTTTTCTACAAAAAGCCATCTCAGTACTCAATAAATGGTCTATCTTTAATAGTAGTATGTAGTTTTTGTGTCACTCTCATTCTCCGCCCCGTTTGAAGTAGACAGGGCTCATGTATATAACATAGGACAAATATTGCAAAAAAAATGACAATTATTTCCGGACAGAGGGATTATTAATTTCCAATACAAGAAGATTTTGGGTGTGCAATCTAGAAATTTTGATGTATTTGTAACAATGTCTAAGAACAATTAATATTGATTCTAATGCATGCTGTAAGGGATATACGGCAGTGGCTTAATGACTACAAGGTATGACCGTGTATGTTCGTATAGTTGGGCTGGATTTTTCTATTTTTTTGCTTTTCCACTTTATTAATTAATTATTAATCCCTAAAGGGCTCCATATGTATGACCACTGTATATTTGCTCACATAAGTTATCTTGTGTATTGAAGTACAAAAATGTACTCAAAATACTCAAGTACAAGGGTGGTCTCAAATATGGTGTTGTAGTGAGCAATCACCCGCTTGTAGGCAAAAATATATGTAAAAATTCATGGCTGCATTGGAACTTCAGGTCGTTTAGGGGTTAACAAAGTCTGGTGTAGGCTACGGCGGTATTTTATTGGACTGAGAGAGGAAAAATTACATGTCCTGACCAACTCCCTGATTCGCTTGAGCTGAAAACAGGCACGTTTCAAGCGCATCTAGCACCAGTGAAGAATGCAGACGATGTAGAAGCAGTTATGGATGCTTTACTTAGGAACCGCAAAATTTCTGCAGCCACTCATAACATCATGGCATACCGAATTTCTATGCCAATAAAGAACACGGTAACATCCCTCTCCCATGCATAGATCTTTTCATGCTTTGTTATGCCAGTTTGCTGAATCAGTGCTATACAGCTACACTAAATGGGCTATTTAGTGTCTGGTGAGAATTGATGTCTTTTACCACAATTCATTCAAAGGGGAGGAGAAATAGTGTCCCTATAGTACATAGGAGTTTGCCACTTGTCATTCCCACTTTCATTAAGAGTACCATGTTCCTGCCATTTGTTTATTATAAAGCTGCCATTTGTCTTTGGAACACTACATGCAGAAGGTTTACTTGAAGTTTTTATCATTTTAAATTTTACAGTAATTCTTACAGGGACTCTATATCTCCAAAAAGTCAAATAGTGTCTGTTGAGAAATAGTGCCCTGGACAGTAAATTACCTATTTAGTGTAGTACATCTACATGCCTCCCGGAGTGTTACGATAACGTGGAGATCTCTCGGGTCCAATTTGAAGCAATGGAGATTAGGTATTTTAGTCTTGACCTGAGTGTCTTGTGTATCTTCTGCAGGTATTACAAGATCATGATGATGATGGGGAAACAGCAGCTGGTGGACGGCTGCTCCATTTGCTTCAGATTGTGGATGCACTTGATGTGGTATGCCCTTCCTTCACAAGCAGCTGCATTAATTTTGTTTCAGTACAGCCCCTAAAGTATGAAGGATTCACCGGAAAACATCAGTGAAAAACTTTGCATGTGTAACTGGTAAAAAAAACAAATAAATCTGAACAAAAGAAAGTCCTACACAAAACTCCTAAGAAGGAATAGTGGGTGCATTCACAATATAACGAGCCAACCCCGCCCAAATCTAATGACTCTTGATGAGTGCTTAGAAAATTACATCTTCAATTTATGTAGATATTAGAAAAATTCATGGACATTTTGTGACATATTATGCACATTTTAGCACATTATAGTCGTTATTAACTTCTCAAACATCGTCAAACTTTAGTATATTATAGAATGACATATAATTTATGTAGTTACTAATTTATATTGCATTATCAATTCAAATGATAAAATTATTGCGTTAAATTAATCACTAGTTACAGTTTCCTTGGCTCGTTATACTGTGAATGTACCCTAGTGCCAATTCTGGCTTCTTCGTCCGTAAAAGCCTGTAGTCTGTATCAATCTGTGACATAGAGTAAGCATAACATTCTCTAGCAATATTGTATTTTTCCTTCATATCATTGTCCATTCCCCTCTTCCTACTCCTTGAGTTGAAAATGAAGCTCAATTCTGATGTCTTGGGATTCTAATGTCTTAAGGGTGTAGACGAGGATTTCTAAAAGATTTTACGACTTTCTATTGCAACAGAATTTATAACTACATGTTGGTTTGCTTCAGGTTGTAGTTGTATCTCGATGGTATGGAGGAATTCAATTGGGTCCTGACAGGTTCAAGCACATCAACAACGCTGCACGGTCGCTGCTTGGTTCCTGGGGTTATATTGCAGGTGTAAATTCCAGTGCTACTGCAAATCACAAGACCTTACCGAAGTCCAACTTGCAAAAGGGTAAGTCTCTGGAAGTTCCTATTAGTGGTTTAGTGTACTTTGAATTTCCTCACATCTTTCAGAACCTTAACCCCCAAAAGGACCGCACTATAGTAACCCAGTCAAACCTTATCAATTTCTCACATTTTAAAATATGTTATATTTTTTCCGGTATTTTTTTATATAAATTATTGTTAAAAAGATTTACCCTGAATTTTTCATAATTATTTAAATAAAAATAAATTTTATAAGATTTTTCAAAGTTCATTTTTTGGTAAAATCAAAGTAATTACAATATAGCTTTAAAAAGTATGAATTTTTTTAGGGAAAATGTAAATGATAGTGATGAATAACAAGGTGTAGGTGGCATGCTTCTTGAGCTCACATAAATATAAATTTGATAGAAATGTTTTTCCTGCAATGTATATTGGAATTTTAGGGCTCAGAGCTTTAAAGTGCTGTAAAAAAACGCAATTTTAACAATTTTGAAAAATGGAAAATTGGTCTAGATAGTAGAAGATAGCCCCTCACTTTCAAAGTTGAGACCATTTTCATTTGAAATTAGGAACTAGGTGAAAATCAACATTTGACTGAAAAACAGCCATATTGGGCTCTTTAGACGCTTAGGGGTTAAACATGCACCCACCCACGCTCTCTATTGTGCTCAACTCATGACTTGTCTTGGTTGTCAAATTCTGAGCATGCAGGCAGGAAAAGATGAGGAGTTTTTTCACCTTTGATATACCGGTACCTTGCAATATGGATTTAAACAGTGCAATTGCTTGGGTAAGTTATTCTGAACTAAATCTGAGTGATATCATCATGCACCAGTAACTGGCTGCAACGACATTTTTCAAGTAGTGACATCATTCACATGGCATTTGAAGGAGTTACTCTAGTGGTTGTATCTTTTGTAGTGTAACTTTGATTCAATGAATGGGACTGTAGTATATGGGTCAAATAGTATATGTGTTGAAATATAGTATCCCGGAAACTAAATCACAATTTTAGTGTAGTTATTATTGATGGCACGTGATGCATGTGACTGGACCCCTTGCAGCTGGAGATTTTGAATGAATCTTCCATGACAGTGGATACCGGTGGGCTTATGTGTGTTCCATGAGGACCAGAGATTCTTGAGGTGTTACACGTCTCCAAATCCAACCCGATGCCGCTTGATGCATGCCTGTATATAAATGTGCCCTTGACCGCCCGCCCATTTAACCCCTAAAGGTTGGGCCTATGACCTTTATCTGTCACACTCGATTTTGTGACTAAAAATAATACAAGAATTCAACTTTATATTTTTAGTAGATGAAGCCACATGTCTACTACAAATCATAAATTTTGGTGAAAATTTGAAATTACTATGGTTATTTGAAGTGATTGTAAAGAAACTTCATATCAATTACAAAATGTATTAGAAAATTTAGATTTTTCTACCAAAGGTGTAAATTGCAATGAAAAAAAGTTTAGTTAATGAAAATCATCCGTGTATTTAAATTTAGAATTTTTTGCTACACCTTGGTAATACCTACTGAACTTGTAACTACAATAAAACACTCAATTTTTAATTTTTCCAAAAACTCAAAAGTGGAGTAGAAATTAGACTTGGCAAGCTTCATTTTGTTAGTTAAGCTCAGATACAATGGAATTTATTTTCATGGTCTAAATTTATTTTAAATAGAACAAGCAAAAAAAATCAAAATACCCTACACAATGAATTGTTTTTATGACTCTTTTTGTAGTTGTGACCCCATGTAAAATCTAAAAATAGCTTGGATGATTTCAATTTAACTTGAAGGGGTGGCATCACCAAGCAAAGCCATTCACGTTAAGAATTGGGTGGAAATCATCCACGCAGCAATTCGAATTGAACAATCGACTTCAGTCATAAGCCATTTTTTGGTCGCGGCGGCGTTGAGGGGTTAACCTCTACAGGACCAAGTGTTCTAACTAGGACATTTAGGGAACTGGGTAGGTTCCGGTGAACACATTTTTTATCAAATTTTGAAGAAAATTTGATAATGAATTATCCAATGTGCTATGAAAATGGGGATTTGTTTTATTTTATTCTTTGAATTTCGACATTGAATGTAGAAGTGTTATGAAGGGAAATATGTTTTTTTCGGAAGAAAGGACAACGGGGCAGTAGAGAAATTGTTGAATTTTAGGGGGGGCAACAATATGGACGAAGTGTGGAAAATGGGGTGGACTATTGGGGGCAGAAGACCACACCATTTTCCAAACTCATTAAAAAATTAATTAATTTTTTTTTAAAAATTCAAAAATAATCTTTTTAAAAATAAAAATGATTATTTTTGACAGAAAAATATCATTTTAAAATTTTAAAATTAAACTATTTTAAACTATTTCAAACTTTTAAAAACTTTCTTAAACTATCATTTTAAACTAAAATTTCAATTTTTATAATTAAAAAATATTATTAACTTTTTTGAAAATTATAATCGTTTCTTAAAAATAAAATATTAAGAAATTAAAAATTAAAAAATCCAATAAAGGAGTGCTATGTGGCAGTCCACCTTGACAATTAGTGGGGTCAATTAATTGGAATGGGTTGGCACTTCAATTTTCTTCCTCCACCCTTTATTTCCCCCTGTCCCCCAAAATTCTTAAAAAATGTGCTACATGTCTTCTAAAAGTTGGAGTTTTGTTTTTTTTTTCAAAAAAATTTCACCATTCTATAGAGGGTGGAATTTACACATGTTTCACTGCTCGGATTTGTATTTAAGTAAAGAAAGTAAAAAATACTGCAATTCAAAAAACAAAGAGTCTTTTCTGAAAATTTTAACCCCCAACAAGTGCACGGAGTTCTTCAACATCTTAAATAGGGCTTTTTTATTGCATTTTAGCAGTGCTCCATGCATTCAATGGAAGGTGGTCCATCCAAATTTAGACCACTGTGACTGTGCCATGACATTGGAGTCTGGCTCCAAGAAGCCAGAAAAAAAGAGCCCTGATCTTAAACATCTCCAAACGCAACAAAAATGGATACACAACTAGGTGACATCATATAGAATGTGAAAGTGAAGTGCGACAGGTTTTGGTAGTGAGGTTTTTTTGATGTAGCCATATCAAACGCATGTTTTTTTTATGTAGCCATGGTCAAATTTTCTTTAATTATTCGGGTTACAAATGGAGATTATTTCAAACATAGTTAGAACTATATTTACCTTGTGTAGATCTAAAATAAGTTTGATTTTCTACTCATGATAATAAAACGAACGGTTAGATTGAGTAAACACATTTTACTTGAAGATATCTTAGCCCCTAAGCTTGCAAAGAGCCCTGCGGGGCCACGTTTGATCACTTTTAAGTCAAATGCTGACTTCCACCTAGTTCATAACTTTGATTGAAAATGGAGAAGTGTAGGGGATATCTTTTATTTTCTAGTTCAATTTACCATTCTTCAAAATTGTTAAGTTTATGTTTTTTACAGCAATTAATAGCTCAAAACTCTAAAATTCCAATATACACTTCAGGAAAAGTATCTCTCTCAAATTTCATTTTACTTAAAATCAAGGAGACATATACTTTATTCATGCCGGCCCCTACTAGCCCAGTGTTCTTCTTCTTTAAACTCAAGAAGCATGCCACCTATACCTTGTATTCCATCACTATTATTTACATTTTCCTTAAAAAAAATTCATACTATTTCAAAGTATTTTATAATTTCTAAGATTTTTATAAGAAAAATCTTTGAAAAGTTTTATAAATTTCATTTTATTTAAACAATTATGAAAATATAAGGGTGAACCGATTTTAAAATATTTTATATGAGAAAAATACCAGAATAATATAATAGTTTCTAATGTGAGGAATTGATTAGGTATGACCAAGTAATTGTACCGTACGTGGAAGGCAGGGTCGGCATAGAATAATTCCCCAAAAAAAAGCCAAATAAATAAATAAATTCATTAAGTGTTTTGTTGAAATCAACAAAAATAAAATAAATAAATAAATAAATCAACAAAAAGTAAAGAAAAAAAGCAACACTCAAAACTGGATGAAAACATAACACGAAACGAAAATAGTAGACAAAAATAAAATAAAACGTTTAGTAACCAGAAAAAAATTCATGCTAAATATTAATAGCCGATTTTTTAATAATTATTTTGAAAGTACCGACCTCCATTGTTTCAACTTTTATTAACCCCTAAACATCCAGGCATCCAGTTACTGGATGTTTGTTGGTCAAACCCAAATTTGATCTTGAAGATCACTTTTGTTGTTAATACACCCAACTAAGAAAATGAAGTTTATTAAGTCTAGTTTGTACTTCACTTTTCAAATCTTAAAAATTCCAATTATTGAGTATTTTATTGCTTGTGCAAGCTTTGTAGGTCAAGGTTTGAATTACACTACATAGGAATGATGGGATTTTTAGCTTTCGAATTTCAAAATTGAAATAAAAAGTTTCTATGGAAAGCATATCATGTGATTCTCCATTGTAATTTGTACCTGCTCCCAAAAAATATTAATTTTTTAAAGCTTTTTTGTAATAAAAATTATTTTTTGAAGTATTTGACTTAAAAATTTGTTAAAAATGCCGTATTAAATCAAAAAAAATCTGAAAATTTCAAGACTCATAGGAAACATTCAATTCCATGCATGAAAAATATTACAAAATATATTTTGATAAATCTTGAAGGCAAAAATTCAGTAAATTGTGTAGTTTGACTTTCCTACAAAGGAATGGTACGTTTAAGGGTTAACTATTCAACATGAAAGTGCCGACCTTGTTTTCCACGTACGGTACTAAGTTATAGACGCTTAAAATGTTTCTCAATCAGAAGCAAAAGTATGGTGTACAAAAGGTTATCTCTCTTTCAATTCAGTGTGGGTGTGATGAACAAATGGTTCACCTTCATGATTCAACAGCAAATATATTCTGTCAAAAAAGTTATGCTGCAGTACTGGAGATGTTTAACTCCTAAGTGCTCAAACGACCGCTGCCCAAATCTAACGGGCTACCTGAAACAAAAATATTCTTTTGAAAAAATAAAAAATATTTTAAAATACTGTATCAAGTCTACTTTCCAACCCAATTTGAATTATGGCAATCCGAGTTAACCCTTAAAGGACAATGCAAGGCCCACGGGCTTGATAGTATTTTGGGAGAATCTTGCTCATAACTTTTACTCCATTGCATCAAATCGGGTTTTTAACCCCTAAGCGCTCAAACGACCATTTTCTGGTCGCTGCCCGGAACAAAAAAATATTTTTTTGAAAAAATAAAAAATATTTTAAAATACTACATCAAGTCTACTTTCCAACCCAATTTGAATTATGGAAATCCGAGTTAAACTCCACCCGGGAGAATTTTTCAAAGTAGATCACCTCAACATTGTCTTAGTGTAACAAAATTTGCTATTTGGGGAAAGTAATGATGATTCCTCCATCGTTTCTCTTGCTTTTTTGAAGTTTACGATAGATAGCCCAACTTTAACTAATCGTACTAAATTTTGAACTCTAAAATTGAAAATTATAATTTATACAAATTTTCGAAGGTTAATGCTTTTAAATTCATTAAAAAATGATCTAAAGATTATTTTGGAATTTTGACCGTACGGATAATTTGTAAAGATGATTTGTCTATTGAACCAACCTTCATCAAACATATGGAAGGCACATATTATAACACATCTATGTTTTGTCCAATACCCCTCAGGCTTTTAGGGGTTAAAATGTCAAACCCGGCACCTTTGAGGGATTGTACTTTTTGAAAATAGAACCAAAGTAAATTAAAAAGAGAATTATGCAAAAAGTGGAGTTTGAAAGAGATTTTGTTCAACCCCCTCATTTTTACTAGTTAGTTTCCTCCTCTTCTTCGCCCCTCGGCGTCTCTGCTGTGGAGGCTTTGTACTTGTTCCTTTTTGCAATCGATTTCGTCGGTTTGTTCCCAATAAAAAAAAGAGATTTTGGGTCTGGAAAAGAAATTCTCAGAGTAGATCACCTCAGCATTGTCTAAGTGTAATAAAATTTGCTATTTACAAAAGTAGTGATTCCTCCATTTCTTTTGCATTTATGAAGTTTACAATAGATAGCTCAGCTTTAACCCCTGAACGCTCCTCCGTCCAATATCTGGACAATGGACAGATTCAAGTTATTGGATTCTCATCCGAATTGGACAGTTTTCATCCAAATAAATTTCTCTTGGTTCTTGTGCAAGTTTACTATCTATTGTACGGTTTGGATATTTAAAATGGGTTATTATGATTTTTGGAAAAATCACACAATTGGTTTATGTCAAGTTTCATTCTTAGTTCAAAAAGTGAGACCTAAAACATGATTTTCCAAAATAAGTAGAATCAAATAATGGAAACCATACCATCTCATAGAGCATGTTATTCCAATTTCATTACAATATTTTAAATTTTTTTGTGTTGATGTGGGATTTTTAATCGAATTTCAAGAGAAAACCTTGCAAAAATAATTAAAAATACTTAATAAAAAACATGATAAATCCAACCGTACAGATGTGATCTTCACGTTGACATTTACAACTTTGCTTTGTACATCAACTCCATTTTTGGTATTCATCTAACATTTTATGACGTTTCTTTGAGAACAGCGTTGAATTGGGACCTTAAAGGGTTAACCAATCATGCTAAATATTGAACTCTAAAATTGAAAATTATAATTTATGCAAATTTTCAAAGGTTTATATTTTAAATTCATTAAAAATTGACCTAAACTTTATTTTGGAAGTTTGACCATATAGATAATTTGTAGAGATGATACTCTACATTTTGTCTACTGAACCAAACTTCAAACATATGGAAGGCACATGGAAGGCACATATTATGACACATCTATGTTTTACTTCAAACATATGGAAGGCACATGAAAGACACATATTTTGACACATGTATGTTTTGTCCACATGAAAGACACATATTATGACACATGTATGTTTTGTCCAATAGCGGGGTATTGGACAAAACATATTGATACTGGACAAAACATATTGTTATTGGACAAAACAAAGCGGTTGATTTATGCCGAGCTAGATTTTATGCTCCACTGTTGATCTCCAGTATTTTGTAATGTGAGGATATTCTAAACATGGAGATGTATTCGATTACAAATTGTCTGACATGATTGAGAGAACAAAGACAAACAATTGCCATAGAGAATTCCTACCATTGTGCTATGCTCAATCACCTGCAATTAACTATACATCATGACTTGCAAAACCACTCCTCAGGAGACCTCTTCAACCTTTCCTTCCAAAACTGGCTAACCGAGGATATCCGACCTGAAAAGAGCATGAAATTTCTGGATGCACGAGACCCAACAGTGACGGGCTCAGAATCATCGTCATTGGGGAGGAGAGGGGACTGGAGAGCCAAGAACAGGCCCAAGCGATTGGATATATCTAGACTAAAAGGCTAGACAGGATCGAACTTTCATGCACGTTCCAGAACTAGCGTGAACATCGCTGAGAGGGAAGCTGTTTAAACTCTTTCCAGAAAAGACATGAAATCTTTCCGTCCATTAAAATTGTGCAGCATTCCACAAATACTTATTCTCTTCTAAGTGAGACCTCGTTACCCCTGCGCGAGAATAATGAACGCAGGGTTTGCACTCACAACTTCCAAGGCAAAAATCACAACGCAGCATATCATTACCCCTAACACCGCCCAGGGGATCTGACAATAAGAGAATCACAAACTCGTCTTTCAAGGCTTCAGAGCCAACGCCAAACCAATCTTCGCCGTCTTATCCAATGACTTGGTGTCCACCTCCCCGGAGAATGTGATCAGAGACTTGGGCCTCCACTCGTGCTGAAGAAGGGCTGCCAACTTTCCATGGTTGTTCAACCGTGCCTTCACTGTGGTCAAAGTGTCCAACTCGTACAGGCCCCCGACAGTGAAAGTGTTCTCATTCTTTGAAAACCTGTGTGCAATCTCGGCAGCCACAGTTGTCCTGGATACTGGGCTCACTGTGTGCAGGTATGAGGCCTTGAGCAGGTCACCCTTCTCAGCCCTACATTGTCCAAGAGCAACAACAGCGATCAGAGAAGAGTTGGGACACAGATTATGGTATGCAATGTGGCGCAAGACATGTACAACTACAAGGTCAACTAACTAACAAAGGATCAATCATGAAGTGAGGTGACGTACAAGATTAAGGAGGCATTGAAGTCAGGCTTCACGAAACCAAGACCAGCGTTGTATTTAATGAGGGATCCCGATGCGGTATCAAAAGCAAGCTCGCCACCAACAGAGAAACCTTCACTTCCGAGGGCACCAGTGGCCTCCACAATGGGAGTGGGTGTCAAACCGATACTGCCACTAATTCCGCAGAAATCTTGCTTGTACAATAGCTCAAGCTGCACATAACATATAAAAATGTTACAACAGCATTCTACACATTTGTACTCAGCCTCTGAGCAGAAAGAAAATTTCGAATAATTACTATAGAAGAACTAGTTGCGTACCTTTCCAGACTTGTGGTCGGGAATCGTGAAGGTGAACACACTCTTAGCTCCTGGTGCGAATTCATCGACGGTGACGGTTGCAAAGATCTGTGTTAATCATTTTTTGGAAACGTTAGTTATCCTGATAGTTTCACATCAGAAATTAATAGCATTAGCCGCTATGTAGGAATTAAAACGGAGTCCCTTGCCTGTTAAAATGATATAAAACTTACGTTGGACTTGGTGTCAACTTTCACATCAGCCGTGATGTTCTTGTTAACGAAAGATGTGTTGACATCTCCAGAGAATCCCTCTCCTCTTTTCACACCAGTGGAGGTGAAAGCCTGCAAAAGTATACGAATAGTTTCTCAGAAACAAAGAGCTGTTGATACTTGAAAACGAACGCCGATAAGAAATCTGAATATCTTTTACCCTCATTTCAGTAACAATGGATTATTAGTTATCAACAAAAAGGACCTGCTGATGGTTTTAAAATACGCAGACTGACCAAAAACAGCTTACCAATCCAGACTGGGTGTTTGTGGTGATGACGAACTTCTGGTCATAGGTGTAGTCCTTATTAAGAAGATCTGTACAGCGAATGATAACATAAGAAATCGAAGGATTAAAATCCCAATCAATACAAGACAAGATAGAAACATCAGCCAGTAAATGCACATGGGGTAGACTCAAATGAAGTCGGCCTCCTTAAACATTTGTCCTGCTGCACTAAAAAAATCCTTTAACCTTTTAGTCTACAGAGGGCACTCGGTTACCAAAGAAACACCTAAATATATAATAAAAAAAATACTTGACAAGCGGCGACAGTGAACAAAGGGGCGTAACTACCCGGTCGAGAAAAAAACCCGAACGCCTAAAATGCATACCATACGATATTCATATGTTCGCCAAAACTAAAATCAACAGAAGGAAGCTATATAAACGAATACAGAGAAATTGCATAGTTTCACACTCAACCGAAAATATCTCACTTCAATAGGATTTTGGTTATCGCAAATAAGGCAAGCTGTAATGTAATGTACCAATAAGTCGAGGAAGGCAAGAGAAGAGAATGAGGTGACTGGGCGACAGAGTTTAAAAACATTGAATCACATCTTACCTTTGGTCTTCTTGCCAATGTCGGAGTACATTCCTGGTCCCTTGCCCATGGTGACGTGCTATATCAACCTCTTGAGCCGAGGAAGAAAGCAAACAAGGAGAGCCTGTCACTGCAGAAAAAGAGGAAAAACACTCAGATCATCGTGCAAAGAATCTCGAAAAAATCGCTTTTTCAAGCCCTTAACATGAACGAAATCCATCGTTCGTTTCCCTAAACACCAAAGTGAGGGTAAAACCATCAACGAACGTACAACAGATGCGATCCGCATTAAGATACAACTGAAGCAGCACTCAATAATGCAAATAGATCACTCATACCCTGCCTAATACACCTACACACGGTAACACAAAAACTGGATACATGAACATACGCCACACTGACATGAACCCCGATATAAATACTACCGCAAAACGATCAAGATCACAAGGAACCACAACCACGAGACAGCATACATAAATAGGAAATAAACAAAAAACGAGCCAATGAAAATACTTCCAGACGACGAAACCATAGATAGTCGCACTTCACAGAAATGCACGAAAAAAAGGCCAAGAAAAAAACCGCGCGATCACGCTACCACAAAACAGATCGGAAAAAACGAAGGAAACTGTGATAACAAAAGATACCACGGAGAAAGAAAGCGACGCAAACCCCAAGGCGGCTGGAGGAGAATAATGCAAAAAACAAGAGTGTTACGAGACCTAGATGTCTCCGCCACAAAAGACGAGAGCAAGCGGCGGAAAGAACAAGGAACTACGAGAAGCGCAAAAAATGAACGGCGACAGCAACTCACCTTCGGGAGCACGAAATCAGCACGGCAAAGAGTAGCGCGCTCGGACACAGCAACGCAACCAAATAGCAAGGGGAGGGCAGCGATGGATGTTAGGGTTCGGTGTGGCTGGAAGTTGCGTTGGAGAGCCTTCCCGGGGTTTGACGGGCCGGGTCCCGCGCCGCACCCGTTGCCCGCTCTCCTTTGCCGGTCCCCTGTTTCCTAGATCTGTTTAGCCGGAGGGACATTTCAGGTCCCCTTTTTCCTAGATCTGTTCAGCCCGAGGGACATTTCAGGTCCCCTGTTTCCTAGATCTGGAGTCTTCCGTTTGGTAGATTGGCTGCATGCTAAACTGCAACTGCCACGGCAAACGGTGGTGGAGCTGCAAAAGGCTAAAGATAGTGCAGTCTTTTATTGTACTGGAACAACCGATCAGTTCACACAGCGAGTGGCCTGTAGGGCTTGCAACGGCTGCCAATGGCGGACGCAGCGTTCTTAAGGAGGGAAAGAAAAGTGCTCTTTGGAGTAAACTTTATATGGAGGAATTTTGCATCAGCACCGTGCGATGAGCTATCGATGCTGTTTTTGTACCGTAAAAGTGAACATGAATTTTCGAAATGACCTCCTCTTGTGATGCCGCTATGGCCGACACCGTTGCGCTCCTGAGAACGGAAAGTGCAGAGTTCTTTTGAAGAAACTTCTGTGGACGAATTTTGCATCCGCACCGTGTGTATTGCTTCTGGTTAACTATTGAAAGAGTAAAAGAGATTGAGTCTGTTTGTTTAGAGTAAACTTTTTATGGAGGAATTTTGCATCGGCACCGTGCGATGAGCTATCGATGCTGTTTTTGTACCGTAAAAGTGAACATGAATTTTCGAAATGACCTCCTCTTGTGATGCCGCTTTGGCCGACACCGTTGCGCTCCTGAGAACGGAAAGTGCAGAGTTCTTTTGACGAATTTTGCATCCGCACCGTGTGTATTGCTTCCGATGAACTATTGGAAGAGTATAAGAGATTGAGTCTGTTAATTTAGAGTACGATTGCTTATGACATTCCGAAATTGCCTCCGCTTGTGATACTGGATCCTGCCGATAGCAACAGAATTACGGAAGGTTTCACTGAAGAAACTATTATGGACGAAATTCGCATCCGTGTATGTTGTTGCTGCCGATGAGCTATCGAAAGAGTTTGAGAAATGGAGGCTGTTTTGGTATAGTAAAATTGGACGTGAAATTTCGAAATTGCGACGCTGATTCCTGCCGCAACGGCCGGTAGTGATTGCTTCTGTTGTTCCTGAGGGAAAGAGGAAAGTTATTTTGAAAAAACTTTTGTTGACGAACTTCGCATCCGTGTTTTTTTTGTTGCTCCCGATGAGCTATTGAAAGAGTTTTCAAGAAATCGAGGATGTTTTTGTGGAGAGGCTTGTGTTAATGCGAAATCTTAGAGTGTGTTTTTACTGTCGTTGAAGAAGAATTTGAAGGAAGATCTGTATGGCTAAAATGTATCAAGGACAGCCTGCCCTGGAGTACTGGGAAGCCACTCAGAAGGTATTGCAAGGAGACACTGTGATAGTGCGGAGGCCACGCCTTACGGAAGCTCTCCTCAAGAAGCCTCCCTTCCGTTTCCTCCATGATATTATCACCGAGGTAATAAACTCTTGTTCATGTTAGAAAACGATAACATCTGATGAACACATTGTTTGAATCGAAGTTTTCTTCCTTCCACAATGACTTTAAGAAGCACTCCTGTCCATGAGAGCTGATTTATGTCGCTAAATGCTTGGACGCTGGAAGGCTAGAGTTAGCCTCTAAAGGAAAGGAGTCTCAGAATGGAATTTCTAAGAATTCTGTGACTGCACTGCCCGCAACTTGAATAGCTTCTGAACGCAAGAATGATACGTGGACGCAGGTGTGTCGCCAATCTGGATTTGCTGGAGGACTGTTCAGTCCAGACGAGCAGATATCATCAAACATGAAGGTATCAACATGTTAATCGATTTGCATCGTGACTATCGGCTAGAGGATTGTTTCAAGCATACCACTGATTGACTATGACACATATGGAATGGTAGCGAGGACAATTCTAAGTAGGATATGATAAACAGTTTGTGTACACCAGCTCGTTGGGCAGAGCGCCTACTCTGGAGCATCTTGGTCTGCAAAGTCGAAATCAAGCACGCAGTCACTGTTGCCTCACTGTCACGTCTTTCTAATGCTCAAAAATTTAGACTGAATAGATTAATTCCTACCTGATGTTCTAGGATAAAGAGAGCAAAGTTGCATACTTGTGGAAGATCATTAACTGCGTCGGCATCACCCTCAATGCTCATGTCCCTGCTCGGCCGCTAAAGGTGTGTTTCTTTCTCACGCAGAATATCCTGGTATTCGGTTTTTATCGGCAATGTTTGTCATTTCATTTATTTTGGTTGTTGTGCTTTTCAGATAGTTTCAGGAATGGAGCCAGAGCAAACAAATATTTTCCTTCAGGCAAGCCATCTGGCATTCTAGTCTATTTCGTTGTCTCCATTTTTATTGCAGCAGGACAAGAAGTGCTCATATGTTATGTTAGTGGCTATCATAAACGACGGTTTCATCTTTAATGTATCTGCATTACGAAGCTTATCAGAGAGTTTTGCAGATGCTGGCAGCAGCTACAACAGTAGATAGCCCAGTCCGACAACGAGCCGTAAGTAGGGTGTTGTTGGGTGAGAAGATGCCCTCTCCCGAGCAAGGCACGATGGAATGGGCTCACCGGTACTTTCTTTTGTCAGGTTTTACCATCGTACCATCCGCAGATTTCCTCAAAAGCCATCCTATCATGTGATTTAGATCTAGAATGTTCACCGTAACTACTTGGAAAAACAACGGACTAAAACGACAATGATACTGCGCCTCATTTAGTGTCGAATTGGTTCACCTATCAAGACAACGAGATTCCGAAACAAGGATTTGATCCTCATGTCCCGTGTATGGTGACCAAAACAGGATGCGTGCTACCTAGCATGAAGGAAGTTGGTGCAGCAAGTACACATCGCACTGCAGAGGAGACCATAGCGGCTAGTCTGTTGGGCATCACCTCTCAACATTCAGCTGCAGTAAACGAGAATCTTGACTTGAAGGTACGAAAGTGAAGATTCTGCACTTGCCTTATTCAAATTCCGTAGTACTTAATTGATGTGAATAACCATATCCCCGCCGACACGTTGTCCATGAGTGCAAAGTACTGAATATTCTCTGATTGTGATTGATGTGCTGGAAGAAGACGGGGAGGGAGGACATGGATAGAAAGAATCACCAAAAGCCTCATCAGATGGGAAATCCAGCATTAATATCCTCCACTCAACAGCCGTCGACGATCATCTCAAGTGGGGCAGTGACACCAGCGGGTGCGAGTAGAAGGGCCGACGAGAAGCTCGTTAAAGAGGAAGCCGTCGAGCCGTTGATTACGATGACTACGACAGAAGAGACTTGGCCACCACGCGTGCAATCCCTCTCTAGTAATTCACTTCTCGTACTTGAGAAACATGATGGTATCTGTTGAAGTATGAATATACCTGGAACGATGAACGACCGTATCTCTTGCCCTCGAAGTTTCTCTTGCGAAGCATGTTCTAGGCATAGCATCTTCTGATTTTGCTTTGAATTGGAGCCCAGATACGAATATGAGAAACTGCGGCACACCTCATCCGCTCATGTTGGACATGCCTCCTTCAACAGCTCGAACTGAAACTCTGTCATCGGTTGGTCGACCCATGACCGTAGGTAATTCCATGTTGGCTTCACCTTAATACCCCACATCATTAGCCAACCACTGGTGTGACTTCTCAATTTAGTGCGTGTTTTGAAAGCAATTGAATGGAACGTTGCACATATAGTGGAATATCATGTATAGCTGTTTGCGAGTTTGTAGAAGTCATGCTCTTGAAGATCCCCTTTTATGCTTGGCTTGAAAATATCACTAATTGAAATGATTCTGCAGGAGGAGATGGGAGAGCAAACTATAATGCATGGACTGCTCGCTTGGACACACTGGGTGGATTTCCATCCTTTGCAGCTAGGCCTCAATCTGCACGCAAAGGGCCACCCAGGATTCACAGCAGTGTCGTGACTGCTGCGAAGGTGTCCATACAGCTGTGAAATATATAGATATCACATATAGATTTTTTTTGCCTCGTCTAGTGCATACTTTTAAGAGATAAAAACAACTTAAACTCCTACGGTTCGATGGTTAAAGAGTGGCGTCTGAAAGTGTGTTCCATGACAGGCTCCACCCAAGAATTCTGCGGCAGCTCAGCAAGACATGAACTCATCACTGTGAGTTCCAGACTAGGTTGAACGGTCGTTTTAAGGGTTGGGGAATCTTTTCATGTCAATATTAAAGCCATATTCCGTTCATTGGTTTGGAATGGAAGGGCACATGCCATCCCGTTCCATTTCCTGATGAGACGTTGAGAAAGCACGAGTTTCGTCCCGATCTAAAAGTCGGATCAGAGCATAATATTTAGTGATTCTAATGTTTAAATAGTACATCCAAAAGCATTTGAGGAGCCCTCTGACATGCACTACCTTTATGGGATGTTAACTGCAGGATGGGTGGGACTGGAAAAAACATCCCCAGCAGCAGATGGCCAATCATTTTGCTTGACCGAGCAGTCGAAGAAGAGGATGAATCCGATTCTCCGCCTGTCTTGATCCCAGCCCAACAGCCTTTACCATCGGAGGTTCTACCATATTCCTACATGTTTCAGGAAACATCTCATGATGAGTTGGTCAGCAGTCGTTGATTTTCTCTTCCAAAAGGAATGAATGAGGAAAATGTCCTCGCATGACATTCTTGAAAATTTACTGTAAATTGATCCTTCGTGAACTTACAACAAGTCATTCTGGTGGAGACAGAACGTGGTTGCATCAGTAGAATCTGGGAAAGGCACTCAAAGCATTCTAGGACCAAGTGAAGATGGAGAGAGGGCAGTAAGTCGCACATCTCTTCCGAAAGATTAATCAAATCATATATTTTCCTATTCTGTTCCGTTTAAGATCGTGGGTAAACTTGTTCTCAAGTACCGGTATCGACCTGCTGGAAATCAGGTTGAAAGGGCTGATGATGATTCAGTTGAGGACCAGGACATACTATTAGGTGCCATCGAGTCAACCAAGGAGGATACCCAAACCAGGGAGGAGGTAATTCCTCAGCCTGTTCATGCTGCTTCAATGGGTTGTGTATTCTGGTTACACATTTTCTTGTTGGCATTATAAGTTTTCTTTAAGATTCTCTTTGAAGTCATAACAAAGTGCATAATTACCTGTCAAATTGAGTGATAGTGGTATTCTGCTTCGTTTATCCAGGTTCAGCAGCTACGAGTGATGGTGCAGTCTATTTGTCAGGCCACAAATCCCCTGGGGAAGGCCATGGACTACCTCCAGGTTTCTCATCTTGCCATATCCTCATGCTACCGCATTCTGGCTAGCGCTGTGATTCTATTTTTTTATACTGAATTGATTAGTTCTGAATCAGATGCAAATTATGAATATAGTAGAGGTATTTGAAAATATGACTTGTATTTTTCCACCTTCTGTATTCACATTTACCCCCGCAAATGAGTATTGGAAATTTTAATGAAATAAATTTACCCTTCTAAACTAATTGCACCCATAAAAACTCAAAATTTCAATCAAATTAATCATTGAAGTTACACAACAAGAGATATAGAGGTTAAAGATGAAAATCATCCCATTCCCTATTGCAACTTTTGTTTTTTCTTTCATTTCTTAGAAATGAGATAATGAGTATCATTGATGATTCAATGGAGTGAGCCCTACAAACCAATTGCAACTCTACAAACTCAAATTTTCAATCAAATCAAACATTGGAGGTATAGAATAAAATATACAAGGATTTAAAGATAAAAACATGTGCAAAACTCAAACATCCACTTCAAGTGGTGCAAATGTGAGTTTGGCATATGTTTTTATCTTTTCATATACCTCTAGAATATATGACATATCTCATGCTCAATTTCAAGCTTTCACAAAAGAGAGCTGGTGCAAGATGAAGAAAGGGGTTTATGACAGGTGGGCAGGAGGATGAGGAAGCCATGAACAAAGAGCACCAATTCTGGATCAAAGAGGGGGACATTTACAGAGTCCGTTTCGATGAAGAGAAGAGGTATGATCACACATCCATGCAGCATTTGTCTCACACCAGCTTAGGCCTTCGTTGTCTGGTGCAGCTTGTAATACCCTGTCATCCTTAAGATAGCACCCTTGAGTCCATTCAGATCTCTTGAAAAGACACTTTATGCTTAAACCGCCTTCACGAGGTATTCTCTCTGATACTACACTGTAAGAAAACCATCATGAAGATTCTTGAGATTGGAAACCTGATTGGGCCAGAATCACGGACGAGATGTTACAAGCTGAGACAGGTCGCATTCTTGAATTGGAGGAGGAGGTTCGCCATTTTCAACATAAGATAACCTCTGCAAAAGCTCAGGCAAGTACTAGCATTCTACACAACATTCCTGATCAAGCACTGCTTTTAAGACTTCCAGCTTCCCTGATGAAGCCTTCAGCCTGCACCTTGATATTCTATCCTCATAAAACATGTAACTTACAAATTGGGACCACACTAAACCCCACAGAGAAGTTATCATTTGGCCTTTCCGATGTATGAATTTGTGCTCGTAAATGTATCAGTTGAAGCATGCCTCTTCGTCATTGCATGTGTGCAGATACTAAGAAACGACGATACCATCATGACTTTACTACGCATGGTGACCACTCGGCAGTTAAAATGATGACAACTCAATCCGAATTAAGCTGCTACCTCCCACTTCTTGAACAAAATACTACATTCGTTCGTCACAATTTAGCGCCATATTCTACAAGTTACATCATCGAGCGATTGTCTGTATTAATTCAACAGTTGAGGCCAAGCATGCAGGAGCAGTCTCAAGTTGTGAAATTCATTGCTGAGGCTGGTCTCGACATCCGAAGCAATGGCAATTTATCATGTGGAGCTTCAGCATCATCGCTAAGTTAAAGAATAGATGTCAGGCATTAGGGACAAAATTAATTAATGATAAACAAATATGACAGGTATTAAAAATGTCTTCCTATTAACGGCTCTACACCGTAGACGAATTTCGCATTGATTTCTTGACAGATGTCAGATTTTTTGTTCATTGCGATGACAGAACCTCGGCCATTTTTATTAGTTTGGTGTTTACTGATTTTTTTGTTCTCAATAGAGTTATTTGTAAAGGTATCCGGTCTTTTGTCCTCCTTTTTTCATGGACCAGAGCTGGTCGTCATCAATCTGACACCACTCCTCCTCATGGTCCCACCCACTACCCAATTCTTCTCCCTCCCTCCAAATTTTTATGAATAAAAATTTCAATCTATCTAGTGTTCTATTCTGGGTCTACAGTGAGATCATGCCGATCCTGTCCTTTCCAAATTACAAGTCAAAAACTCAGGTTTTGAGGGACTTTACGGAGAACTCTAATGTTTGTCTTCTCTTGTTCTAACCCTTTAAGGTCCCAATTCAACACTGTATTCAAAGATTTGTTATAAAATGTTTGTTGAAAAATAAAAATGGAGTTCATGTACAAAACAAAGTTGTAAATGTCAATGTGAAGATAACATTTGTACGGTTGGATTCATCATATTAATTATTAATAATTTTTAATTAATTTTTCAAGGTTTTCTCTTAACAATTTCAATTCAAAATTCAAAATCAACACAAAAAAATCAAAAAATATTGTAATGAAATTGGAATAACATGCACTACAAGATGGTATGGTTTTCATTATTTGATTCTACTTATTATGGAAAATCATGTTTAAATTCCAACTTTTTGAACTAAGAATGAAACTTGACATAAACCACTTCTGTTATTTTTCAAAAATTCACATTATTTTCTTTTGAAGATCCGTACCGTACAAGTGGTAGTTAACTAGCACAAGAATCAAGAGAATTTTGGATGGATGAAAAAAATCACCACACGTGGTGAAGGGACGCAACAAAAATATGGACGATGGCGCGTCAAAGGGTTAACGTCCTGATTTAACATTGTTTTCAAAGATTCGTCATAAAATGTTTGATGAAAAACAGAAATGGAGTTCATGTACAAAGCAAAGTTATAAATGTCGATGTGAAGATAACATTTGTACGGTTGGATTCATCATATTTATTATTAATATTTTTTAATTAGTTTTGCAAGGTTTTCTCTTGAAATTCAATTAGAAATCCAATATTAACACAATATATATATATATATATATATATATATATATATATATATATATATATATATATATATATATTGTAATGAAATTGGAATAACATGCACTACGCGATGGTATGGTTTCCATTATTTGATTTAGCTTATTTTGGAAAATCATGTTTAAGGTCTCACTTTTTGAACTAAAGAACAAAACTTGACATAAACCACTTTTGTTATTTTTCAAAAATCCACAATATCTTATTTTGAAGATCCATATTGTACAAATGGTAGTCAACTAGCACAAGAATCAAGAAAATTTTAGATGGATGAAAAACATTGTCGTATGTGGTGACGGGACGTGTTAGAAATCATCCAACGTCCAAAATATGGACGCCGACGCGTCAAAGGGTTAATACCCTTGCCACATTTTGAATGAAAATGAGTCTTTGTGTACAAACTGGCCTTGTCTTGAATGTCTTGATTAGTCTACTCTTGCACTTGTTATTCATTATGACAGTAAACCACATTACAAAAAGTTTCAACCCTTCAAAGGGCCGTGAGTTTTGAACCCCTTCGGTGCAAGTACAGAAAAAATCAGATTTTTTTTTTTGGGAAATGCGGTAATGACGTGACCGAATGTCGGCCACATCAGATTGATTAATTTTAAAAAAATTTAAAAAAAATTAATGTTTTTTTTCAAGCACCTGATCAAGCTACAGAACCGGAGCTGAGGCCAACTGAACAGCCAAAGTGGTGTCACCCACACACGTGGCGCACCCAGATCATCATGGCAGACAATTCCTCCTTTCACTCCTGGATCTCGAATCGAAAAACAAATATTAAAAAAATAAAAAATGATTTTTTATTTTATTGTATTTGCACCACACGTGTGCTGAAAATGTTGTTTTCACAGCCCTTAGAAGGGCTGAAATTTCCTCTAATGATTACTAACCGTATCATATATCATTCGTTGGTGGTAAACAAAAAATTTATAATAAAACTAGGGTATAGTTTATTCGATTGAATTTGTAAATATAAACACAGTAGGGTAGTTGAAAATGAAGCTAGGAATTTAGAATAAATTATACTTATCAAGTACTTTGAAAATTAAAAAATTAGATAAATAGCCTATAGTAAAATATGGCTTGGTCGCACATGGTCCCTATGTCCTACATTAGGTGACGCCCCTGGATCAACCCATCATTATGGAAAAAGATTGGCAAATGAAAGTATACCGACGGTCATACAATCATTACTTTTGGGATTGTTTGGCACTATCTTTTGAGTCTAATCATTCATTAATGATAGTCTAAGGTGTGTTCATTAGTTTCAATAAGTGTCATCTTGTTATAATGCCACCTACAGACGAAGAGGTAGGGATTTTGTTGAAGTAGTTTATGAAAGTTGATTGAGTGGCTTCTATTTTCTCCATAATCACCTTGAGACACTTAGGCTCATGGAAGATGGCACTCCGGCACATCATAGCAAGGAGTCAAATGAGTGTAGAGAAGCGTTTGGCATGAGGAAGCTTTTGTGGCCCACAAACTCTCATGATTTAAACCTTGTCAAAAAACTATAGAAGATTGTGAAAGACACCTTTCAAAATGAGGCTCTACCGCAAAATAGAGAGGGATTAGTGGAAACCATTCAAGAGACATAGGAAAAAGAGTTTTTAGAGATAATTGAAGTTCTTCTTGCTAGCATGCTTTACTGTGTGAAGGCCATAACTGATCAATATTAATAGTGGTAGCACTAGATGGTAGGTAGTTTGTCATAATAGCTCTATTTTCAAATGATTTCATTTTTTTGTAGATACTTGTTATTCCAGTAAAGTAGACTACATTACCTTTCTAATACACTTTGCAGTTTGAGATTTAGACAATTTTTGAGCCCATGGTGACGAGTCAAAATTGGAAGTGTGTGCTCTAATTTTGACAATTTCATGTTCTAAACGTAAACTTGTTGGTGGGTACGGTACAGCAATAGGGGGTGTCACAACGCTTTCTTCCCATTTTCAATCTTTGGAGGATGGATATGTGGCACTTTCTCCTTAAATTGTAGAGAACCCATTCTTTGAAGATAAAAAAGCTTCATTCTTTTCCTCTTGAGGTGAAGAATGCGTGTGAAGATTGAAAAGTTTCATTTCTTCTCCTTCGCAACTAAATTCCCAAAATTCGCTATAATATTATTTCCATTCTTCACACTCATTTACTGGAATGATGGATATTTGATAACTGGATCAACTTCACTTCATAGTTGGTCGGGTATGAGACAAATTGTAATTATACCACTTTCTCCTCCTATTGCCTATTTCCATAGGCAACTTCTCAAATCCATAGAAGTTGTCTCTAAAGTTGGACGTTGATCGATGTGATGGCATATCGTGTCGCAAATTTTATGGTTAGAGTGTGAGTATCTGCATGTGTTTATGCATAGCCATAGCCTAGGTCTCTTTGAAGAGTAGTGGCAAAACCCTTCGATCTCAATTCGTGAGTAGAAGGCAGCTGGCCGAGGATCACGGCTTCTCTGACTTGTGTTTCTGATGTGCTGGAACGTGGGCCATGGTTCCGAATATAGCCCAAACACGTCTATAGGGGCGGGTGTTTAGTGCCCCGGAATTTAAGAGGGATACTTTACGTTTCTCAAATCTTAGATTAACAGTGCATTGATTTCCAGCCCAAACACAAGCTCACTTTACGGATAATTCAAGTATGCATGAAGAAAAAAAGCATTTTCTTTTTCTTGATAAAACTACTCAAAATTAGACTGTTGGATCATTTAGAAATTAAATTAACATTGATTGTTATCATGTTTTATGTAACCTACATTTAGATAAAATTATACATAGAAATTGCCCTTGGAGAAATTAGAGACCAATTGTTTGTTCAAAGATCACTAATCATATGCCTTACACAAAAGTTATGACTATTTTGTTGGTAATTGAAGAAATTTCACCTAAAAGATAATTCTAATAAATGAAGCATATAAGTTATCAAGTGCACTCAAAGAATTTTGGTAGCATGGACTATAAAGGAAACCCTAAAATATTGTCTTGAAATACACTTCATGGAAGTTTATAATTATATGGCATATCAAATTGGTGTACAAGTTGTAGTTGTGTGGCATTGGATCTCGAGCAATTGCACCCCATCTGCAGCATTCAAATTTTGCAACGGTTGTACTTCGAATTTTTATTAAGGATCATTTTATGAGGACCTTCATTCTATCTCTAAACAAATAAGGTGGAAGCACCTAAAACCGCCCATTCAAGCTATTATACTTGGAACTTTATGAAAATCAAATTGGGACAATTTTTGGCTAAGAGATAAAATCATATTTATGAATAAAAGTGAAAAAAGAAAATCTCAATTAAAATGTAATTTACATGAATTTTCAAAGTGTTCTACCCCAGCCCACTTGTGCACCATAGGTGATGGTGTGTTTTGTGACATTGTAAAAATATCATGAATTACATCCTAAGCACATCAATTATGTTCACTTGTAAAAGCCTTTGATTGAATGACAAGTGATCGATCTTAGGTTGGTTTTAGGTTCTTTGGGAATTACAAGTTGTCGGATTTAGATTCTTTATATAACAATTGTTGAAGGCACTTTCAAGGCTAGAATGGTTCAGGGTGGGTGGTTTTCAGTACCTCCACCTTTTCATAGAGGATATATAGATCATGTTTGCTTTAGAATGCATCCAATTGACAAGTTTCTCTATTTTGATGTACCTAATGGCTTTTGGTTGCAGAAAACTGATTGAAATGCCATTCCAACCTAGAAGGACCTATTTCTAACATTTTAAAGATTATTTACTATAAAAATTAATGTAATAAATATGCATACAAATATAAAATTTTAGTTGATATTTAAAATTGATATTCTTAACCAATCTTGTAAGGTGTCTTAAATTACCCAAAAACAAAAAATCGATCAGACAATGGATTTGGAATTGAAAAAGTCCTTGAAAGGAACGGAGTTGGAGTTGAAGTTGGAATCGGAACAAGGTCCCTCTACTTTGGGCAAGCTTAGGGATTTTAAATAATTGAATAAAATATTGTACTAATCCATACTTAGATCTTGTTTACACAATACACAATTCAAATTGGAAGCATAAACTTCCTTCCCTCACTTCCTATCGATGGCTTTTCAGAGAACAAAGTATTGTAACCCCAAAACGTTTTGACAAATATCATAAGATCAATAGAGTTACCTTCATGTTGGTCGTGTTCAACGATCAATTAAATCAAATGGTATTGATTTGAATCGTCAATGGGGTCAAACTTTCATTCATCACTTGGCCTGAAAATCACTCCAAAATAAGTTTGTTAGCATTAACCCTTAAAAGGCCCTTGGGGTCACTCTCTACAACCCGTATTTAGCCTTATAATTGTTCAATTGTGGTTAAATATATAAATTGTGATATATTGTTATACACATGTTATCACGATTATTAGTTTTACTTTGTACTAAAAAGTGTTTGGTCATTGTTATTTTGATGAAATACCACCAAATACACAATATACTATACGGCCGCAAAGGGCTTTCGAGCCGTTCAAGAGTTAACTTAACCCCTAAAAGACTAAGAAGTCCAAATTGGGCCTCACATTTTTTAGCATTTTTCAGGTCCTATGTGGACTTCTTTTTGTTCAAATTTATTTATTTTTTATGAGGTCCTATGTGGACTTCCTTTTGTTCAATTTTATTTTATTTTATTTATTTTTTCTTTTTCTTTTTTATATATCAACACATGTAACATTCTTTATAAATACTAGTGATACAAAATTTGATCCTATGTGGATTATATTTTTCACAATATGATCAATTGAATTTTTCATTTTAGAATCATGAATCATGGGTCCTTCAAGGGTTAACTCCTTATTTGAGTGGTAAAACATTATAAATGAATGGTAGGGTGAACACATCTATGTTGGATATTTATTTATTTAGAAAAAAATGTTTGGAAAATCAAATTTTTGTAAATATTTTATAAGTGTTTCTTTTACCATACAAACAAAAAATAAATTAAAATGAAGAAAAAAATCTGAATTTTTTTTGTAGAAGTAGTATGGAGAGATTTGAGATGTACCTGTAGATTAGTATGTATGTTCGAGTCTCTTATGAATGGTACAAGATCTTTTAGGCACATTGTCTTGGTCTGTTGACAAACACTCAACGATTATATTAGATAGGCAACAAAAGTCAATTAAGGTAAACCACCACCTATTTGTGTCATGTAACTAGTTGTGCCACTTTGTAACCATTATGTATCAATGTCTTGCGTTCAAAAATTTGATATGCACACTATTGATACATAGTAGCACAACTAGGGTGACTTCCAAATAGGTTTTGGTGTGTGTTTGAAAGCATGACATGTAAACAAATGAAAGCCCACTCACATAGTTCAATCACAAAGCATTGTTGTTGTGCGAGTTCCATAACTGGTTCAACCAACCTACAAACAAAGATATCGGCATGCCCAACTTTGATATGGGGTCTTGAACAAACATAATGACTCTTCATTCAAGTTGGCCTCTAAAAGGTACCACACTTCTTCTATCACCGTACCCATGGAGCTTGTCGCCGTAAAACAATCCTACTTTCATGCTTTGTATCAAAATATCTCCTTCCAACCATATATTCATCCTCCTGAAGCAACCCCAACACTCGAATAAAATACAAACATCTTTTTAAACATATTTTTCATAGTTCATAAATATACTAAAAGACAACATGCACTACCGTAGGTGGAAGGCAAGGTCAACATAAACAAACTCTCAAAATAAATGCTAAAGTTTTTGGGAAGTTGTTTTTTTTCCAAAAAGGTTTTTTTAGTGAATAAAAAAGCCTTGGAAAATATTCGTGAATGTTCCATCTGAAAAAGCTTAATTAAAAAAAATGTAATCAGCACAAATGTGTCAACACTTCCCAAAATGGATACCCACCCTCCAAAAGTGTATTAGGAAATCTAACAATATTATAATTGGCAAAATTTACATCCAAAACTGCCTTAATTCCTAAATGTACCGACCCTTTGAACACAAATAGATGCTAGCTTCAAATATATAGATATGGCTCAAATAACGTGGCTCAAATGTACATGAGGTGTACATGAGAGGATCATTGTAAGCATAAAATCTACCCAACAAATTTGACATACTTGCAATTGTAATTGGTAGAGAATTTGATAGGCTTACAAAGGTTAACTTGGATGAGAAAATTTCAAGAATTTGAATCTGTTTGTGATTCAGTTTCTGTATGTTGGGACGTTTAGGGGTTAAGTGTGATTAGGTATTACCAGAAGAGATATACGCCTCATTTACTTTCAAACTAAAAGTGAGACTAGTTGAGAACCACTCCCCAAAGGTGTTCTAGAAAATCTAGCTATGTTACAACAATTGACATGGTTTAACACAAAATCAATTTTCCATTAGAAACTACATCAAATAGCATAACAATTGACAAAGTTTAACCCCTAAACGTCGGAACGTGCCGTGGTAGCCAATAGAATACAATATATTTTGGTCGTATTTGGAATGAATCCACACCTTTAATAGGTTTGAGTTCAGAAAAGAGAAGTTGAAATTTAGATAATGCGATTTTAGTGAGCTATTAAGATCCCAATTTAGAGTTTCTTGTTGGTAGCAAATCTCACTTATACAACAACATATATACTATCCACATGGGACGTTTAAGGGTTAACACAGATAGATTTTCTAAGGGGCCTTTCTACAAGTGCTGCTGCTTCGAACACCGACAGCAACAAGCTATTGCAAATGACCACATAAGTGGCTATAAACCAACTTGAAAGCGCTCACAGGAAGAACAACGCTAGCTCTTTATTGCACTAATCATGAAGCATGGAAACACCTAATCAGTGAATCTACATTAATTCCAGGGAGGAATAAATGATGCGCCTGGAAACCAATATCACAGTGGAGAAGTCTGAATGAATGCAGGCTTCTTGTTACACATACAAGGTTGGTTGGCCCAGTAAGTTACTGAGAGCCGCTAGCTTTTCAAACACATAATACAAAGCCTATGAAACCAAAGTACACTGGCCAATTCTATGCCACTTCTGTACAAAAGCAGGAGCAAAACAAAACAAAAGAGAGCCTTAGAAAGTGGTTATGAAACCTGGAGCATGGGCCTCTTCCCCAGCCGCTTTATCTCACGATCCATCTGCCCTGTCAGCATCAAGATGAACATCTTGTAGTCACAAATGAAGGACCAGATGGGATGGCCGAACGTGGCCGGCGTGTTGCCTTCAATGAAGAAGTGGCTGTACCAGGCAAGCCCATACCCAAACAGAGGAGCACAAAACAACAGCCACCATTTGATGGCAATTGCAGCTATGAAAAACAGCGTTGCGCTTCCCGTCGCGCAGAAATGCCATCTCCGTGTTGATGCTTTCGAGTGCTGGTTCACGTAGAACGGCCAAAACTCCTCAAAATTCCTGAAGTGCATTTTGTTCTGCTACAATTACAGTCCCTGCTTACACATTCACCACAGCAAGTACAGTCTGTCAGTTTCTCAAACTTAACCCCTAAAGGACCAAGGATTCATGGTTTTAAAATGACAAGTTTAAACGATCATATTGTGAAAATTATAATTTGAATGGGACCAGATTTTATATCACTGGAATAAGTGAAGAATATTACATATGTTGAATAATTTTTAAGAAAAAATTAACAAAAAAAAATCTACATAAAACCTACTCAAAATTACTGAAAAAAACAGGAGCCACCTGGTGGCGGGTGGCCTTATGGTCCTTTAGGAGTTAATCAAACAAAATTGTATCTATATCTTAGACATGCTAATAACCGTACACTGCCAATCACCGTGCCTTCAACGGTACTCTGCCAAAGGTGCGTGTCTACAATATTTAGGGTAGCCATCCCTATTATTGCTCACCACTATGACAGTGCCCCTATTTCAGCCCCTATTTCATGTAAAATAAAAGCTTTGATTCAAATGCGTTTCACCACAATCCTAAAATCAAGTTTAATTCTACAAGTGTATGTAATTTAAAATTGCCTTCTCTTGTACTGTACATGAGTCAACAAGGGTGTTTTAATTTCATTGTTCCTATTATTGTTCATAATTGATTTTGTGAGCAATGATAGGAACATGGAGTTTCGTTGAATTGATTTTGGTGCACAGTCATGATGCGCAATCACTAGGGCATGAACAATCGTACGAACACCCATCTTCTAGTTACTACAAATGAGAAATCATGAATTCAACCCTCTCATCACCGCTCAGTTCAGGACTACTGTTCACTCTTGCGCCAAATACCTTGTAAGACCCAAAAGTAGAGGATCCTAAAACCGTCTCCTATTGACTGACCCTGTTACCAGCAACAACTCATCAACACTTGGTTGGGCTTTGATTACCAAGTTGGATGTAAGTATGAATGGAAATGGGATTATCTACTGCCCATTCAATAGTGGTCTACAACCTCCCACTACAAAATCATCATACATGAACAATTTGACCTACAAGACATATTAGAAGACATGTTTGACGCTTTTACCCAAAGTAAGATCTCTCCAGAGCTTTTATCAATGAATCTCCTGATGAAAGTACACTCCTACATACAGTATTGGTTTAAATGCATGAAAGTGATGGAAAGAGTATCCTGTACCTAAAAATATACTTGAAGAATCAGAGAATGAGAGACGAACGTATTCAATCCAGCAATCAGGGCCCAAAACCCTGTGATGAGTAGTGCGCTCTGGTCAAAACTATTATCATTACAAGGTCACTATCTTCTTCTTCTTCTTCAAACCAGTTTCTTCGAAATTTGTAAGCCACTGTGGAACAAAGTAGCAGGAAAAACATTAGTACCGACCTTAACATAACCTACTACTCTATGGGTGGCACAACGTGATTGACTAATCACTCATGAGTTATTTTTCATAACTTTGTGCCTTCCTCTTTGAGTACTAAGTTAATTCAAAAAGAGCCAATTCTTAGTCTTAGGTTATGTCCCATAACGGGCTTGGGACTCCGTCCCTCGCCAGTTATGTAGTCCATAATCTGTTCTATACTTGCTGAGCATCAAATTACGCACCTGATGGTCGAAAATTCATTGACGAAGCGTTGGTCATAACATCCTCGAAACCTCAATAAACGCCAACTGCAGGTCACTCAGTACACATTTCCAAGGATTCATGATTTTCAAATAATCATATTGTGAAAATGATAGAAGCCAAGATATTTTCCATGAGGCTCTAGAGGGTAACTAAATGAAAGAAATCACAACCGCAAAGTTGATGGGAAAAAAAATAAAAAATGACTCAACGATTAGGGTTTACCGCAATCAAGCTGTTGGCATGAAACAAACTATTCAATGGCAGGCAATCTATAGGGTTTGCTTACAGACGGAACCAATTTATTACAACAATGAACACAAAAAACGATTGCATACATTCGGTGGTGTTCCGTTTTTTGAAAATGGAAAGATTATGCAAGAAATTACACATGACGGCGTGAAAAAACTCCGAACTCGTGGGGTTGCGTGTGTGTACTGACCTTTGAACACTAGACTCCACGCAAATTCTATTCCACGCAAACAAAAAAATTATATTCCAGCCCCTCCTAAAAAAAGAGTTCCGTCCTCGTCATCTTTCCGTTTCGAAGCCACCGCCACCAGTTGAAGGAGTTCCGAAGGCGGAGATGACGAGACGAGGATAAGAATTTCGCAAATGATTCGTAAGGTTGGGAAGACGAGGAAGAGGACGAAGAAGAAGAGACTTGCTGTTATTATTGAAGGGAATGATGAAACAGAGTTGGAGGCAGACTTGGAGGCAGACTTGGAGGCAGAAGAAGAGCTGGAGGAAGAGGGAGAGTTGGAGGAAGAAAAAGAGTTGGAGGGAGAGTTGGAGGAAGAAAAAGAGTTGGAGGGAGAGTTGGAGGAAGAAAAAGAGTTGGAGGGAGAGTTGGAGGAAGAAAAAGAGTTGGAGGGAGAGTTGGAGGGAGACCATTAGGAGAAATCTGGGGTTTCAAAGGGGCCCTTTAAGACAACCCATGTTAAATGAACTAGCTGCCCAAACACCCTTCTTTTGGTAGAAGTCGTTGCCCACTGACAGTGTCGGAAGCTGCAGTGCTGGCAGTGTTGGGGTTGCTGACAGGGTCGGGATTGCTGGCAGTGTTGGGGTTGCTGACAGGGTCGGGATTGCTGGCAGCGTCGATTGGCTCGACCCAAGGAACTGCACTGCTTGCAGCGTCATGACACCTTTGGTGCCAGCGTAGAAAGCGTGCGGGCATACCTCAAATTTTCAGCACGTGCCAGAACAAAAGGCCCCTTTGACACCCACCTTTCTCCTAATGCTTGGAGAAAGAAGAAGAGTTGGAGCAGAGATAGATAAAAACTCTTATCCTCAATTTTAGGTTAGCATGAATAAAGTGTCTGTTTATGTTGTCAATGAGCCAGTGTCCTCCAGACAAAGGGCCATTGGTACAAAACTATTTTCATTTATAAAAAATAGACACTTTAAATATCCAGAACTTTCTCTATTTTTGCACTTGGTCATATAATCATCCATTTGACTTCCGGGCACACTAAAAATTCAAACCGGTAGAAATTGCATGAAAATTTCAGCCGATTTTTTTCTCCCACAATTTTGGTTGCAAAAAGGATAAATTGTAAAATTTGAAAATTGTTGAGTCTTTTTTTTTTTTGAAAAAGCCATTACTCGTGGTTTTGAATATTTCGAATTAGATTCTATACGTAACAAAACTCATATCAAATTTGCCATGAATTAAAAGAAAATTAAACATAATGTGAAATATCTTTTTATTACCATATGATAGAAAATAAAAACAAAACACTTCTTCCATATAAAATTGAACACACACACTATAAAGTAAATAATATTTGCACTATCCTACTACATCAAAGAGTTCTCCCTTGAATACTTTTTTGATCTATACTACTGTTCCACTACAGTCTGCTCATATGTATAATTATCTTCTTCTCCCAAATGACGATACTTCCTTCCCTCGAGGTCATAATATAATCCATGCCATCAATTCCAAGCGTCATACAATGATCTGGAGCCAATGTCAATTGAACAAACAAAAGTCAAATTTTGACTTTTTTGACCAAACGACTACATTCATCAAATCACTTATACAATTGAGAAAACCACAAGATGAAATTTCAAGGCCAATAATCTCTAGAGACCGTAATGTTCTATATTGCTTTCAAATTGTAAAAATTGGTAGCAAATTTGTGTGTGCACCGCAAAATATGCTAAAATTTAGTATCTTTTGATTATATATCTTTGAACCTCACGTGAAATTTGGGTGCCCCTAACCCCTAAGGGCCCTAACATCGTGTTTGTTTTTTGAAATGCAAAAATCTACATTTAATTTAAGCATGTATGGAAAAATATACTAAATTTAGTAGATTTTGACTGTAAATCTCGAAACTTAACACGAAAATTGGGTGCTCCTAACCTCTAAGGGTCTTAACTTGGTGTTTGTTTTTCAAATTGCGGAAATCTACATCAAATTTGAACATGTATGACAAAATTAGTTAAATTTAGTAGCTTTTGACTATAACTCTTGGAACCCTACATGAAATTTGGGTGCTCTTAACTTCTAGGGGTCCTAACATGGTTTTTTACTATAAATATTGAAATCCAACATCAAATTTGGATGCCGCTAACCTATAGGAAGCCTAACATGTTGTTTGTCTATAAAATTGCAAAATCTATGTCAAATTTGAGCATGTATGGAAAATTTACTATATTTAGCAGCTTCTAAGAGAAATTCTTGACACCCAACATGAAATTTGGGTGCTTCTAATCTTAGGGGCCTTAACTCGAAGTTTTTCCATTTTGAAATAGAAAATTCATTAGAAAATTCAGTTTCTAGGATTAAATATGCTAATTTTAGCAACTATTGCCTAGGTGTTCAATCCAAATTTGATGTTCAAATGCAGTGGTACACAACTACGTTTAAATAAAAGTAAGATCAAATGAATCGAAGTGAAAACAACATATGAATCACACGCTTTCAAAAATAAATAAACTTTGGAAAATAATGCCTAGCTACCTCGACTTGTTATGTGTCACAATGTTCGGTTCAATCAAGCACGACTATAGAGAATTAAAGAAATTAAACAAGGTTAAAATCATCGTAGATATGCATTTCAAAATTTTTTGGTGAAAATAATATCACCTATACTTCTTGGAATACCTATATATTGAGTTGTACAACCCTAACTAGTGTCATTTGCGGAAAAAGAAAGAAAGTAGTGAGAGCATTTCTTTTGAGAGGTAGAAACATACCAACCCTTTGAACAGAAGTAGATTCGAGCCTCAAAAGTAGATATTAGCATGGCTCATATGTACATGAGGTGTGCATGAGAAGACCATTGCAAGCATAAAATCTACCCAACAAATTAGACATACTTGTAGTTGGAGTCTTCTCCAATATTATCAACAACTCCCCATCACAAGAGATTTAATGTGATTAGTAGAGAATTTAATAGGCTTTCAAAGGTGACTTGGATGAAAATCATCCGAGGTTGTATGAGAAAGTTACAAGGCTTCAAATCTATTCGTGATTCAGTTTCTGGACGCTAAGACATTTAGGAGTTAAGGGTTAAACAATAGGTTGGTAACTTCTGGTCATGACTTTTGTGCACTGTGATAAAACAAATATTGTTTCTTTGTTGTACGTGCTCTTGTACGGAGTGAATATCAATTTTCAAAATTCTTGGAAGTTGTTTGTCTCGAGTAGTCCGGGCTTTTTAAACCAAGAAGCCCAAATTGAGCCTCATGTTTTTAGGGTTCATAATCAAACGTAAGCTAGTTGAGAGTGTGAGTTTCGTTTGGCAGTGAACTTTGTGCTACTTGCAAGTAGTGTAGGCAAGCATAGGCATACTTTGGAGTGGAGTTTGATCATTTTAGTGTTGAAAACAATGAACTTATCCTTGATTGTTGAGCGGTGGATGCCAAATTAACCGGGCTTAAATATGGGTCACATGTTTGCATATATGATGGTGAGTTGTATAGTGGAACCCCCTCTAGTAGCAAACTTTTTGTTTTTCATTCCTCATTTCGTGGGAACAGTGAATAGTACCGGAATATTATACTTACATTTCTATCTTCCTGTGACCAAAACTACTTATCAGCACTAACACATGTAGCCCATGTGTCTGACGCTGTTTCATTTCTATTTCATTTATAGTAAGTGAAAAACGACACATTTCCTTCCAGTGCCCAGATCACATGACTTCAACCTATAAGGTATAAGGAGAAGCACTGTGGCTAGATGGCTGGAAAATTCCACCTTGAGTGAAGGCAAGACTGAAATTGGTCACTCATGGCTCATCACATTCTCATGCCACTAGAACGAAATGTGTCGTTTTTCATTTACTATAAATGAAAAAGAAATGAAACGACGCCAGACACATGGGCTGTACTAGTGTTGATGAGTAGTTTTGGTCACAAGAAGAGAGAAACATAAGTATGATGTTCCGGTACTATTCACTGTTCCCACGAAATGAGGAATGAAAAACAACAAGTTTGCTACAAGTGTGTTGTTGGTAGAAATCACATTTGGAGCTCAAGCACCACAAGCAAAGCACTTGATGTTATGGAGAATCTACTCCAACAAGGCACCACTATAGACTTGTACATGTAAATCACATAGAGGTGATGATTGATGGACTTGCAGACCATGAACTCCGCAGCTGCAATATATTTATATTTGTTTTCTTTTCTTTTCTCTTTTAATTAGTGTTTTTCTTTTTCTTTTCTTTTTTTCTTTTTTTTTCTTTTTTTGGCTTTGTACTGCTATTTATCTTGTAATATAACCACGATGTATTGTCTTTGACTACACTTGGTTTTTTGCAGTTAAACAGTACTAGCTTTGGCTTGCTTTAATTTAGCGCCATATGATTATCAAGTTAATGGACCAGAGTTGTTTGGCTTTCTTTCAACCATATCACTAACTTACCTAAGTAGTTGAGTTTTCTACCAAGTTAGTGAATGTCTTGATTATGTTGGCTTGCTTTAATTTAGCGCCATATGACTATCAAGTTAATGGACCAAAGTTGTTTGGCCTTCTTCCAACCTTGTCACTAACTTACCTAAGTAGTTAAGTTTTCTACCCAGTTAGTGAGATGTCTTGATTTTGTTGGCTTGCTTTAATTTAGCACCATATGACTATCAAGTTAATAGACCAGAGTTGCTTGGCCTTCTTCCAACCATGTCACTAACTTATCTGAGTAGTTGAGTTTTCTACCCAGTTACTGAATTGTTGTGATTATGTTGGCTCTAAAATCCCTCCGCTCCCTCCCTACTCAGACAATTAATTATTCTAGCCTGATTAAGGGGGTTTTGAATTCTTACCTAAGTTTATTAAATGGTCGCCTCGGGGTTGGTGCCTTCAAGGCCAGCCTACGTGCGTGCATGCATGCACTAGCGAGCCTTTTTTAAACCCTCGCCCAGCCTGCAATCCTCACAGTCTTTAGCCGATCCATGGCTCCTTCGTCACTGTGAGTTTCTTGCTCTTCTTCACTTAGGGTTTCTTGCCCTTGGTGATTGCGTCTTGTGCTTGGCGACGTTGTGTGAGGGGAGTGCCGGAGTTATAGTAATTCTGGCCTGGGATTTCGAAAGCTGCTTGGACAAGCCTACACTGCTCTCCAACATAGAGGGTTTGCCTTTATCGAGCCAGGTTCATAAAGTTTTGTGATTTGATTGACGATCTATGCTTTTCTTGCTTTGTTGTATGTTGATTTTGGTTCATGGACTTGTGATTGCAATAACACGCTGAAGCTACCTGAAGACACCTCGTATGCGCATTCTAACCCCCGTTTGTGGCGTTGGATTGTATGGGTACAGGTGAGGGTGGCTTCCTCTTGTTCTTTCCTTATGATTCTACAACAAATTGCGCAAGAATTGTGGAAGAATGGTTTCTTCCTTTTAAGCTTTTAGGAATCGTCATTCACAGTGTGCTTTTATGCAGAGCTTTTGTAACTCTTTTGTAAAGCTTTTTGTACCTTTTATGCAAAGCTTCTGTTTATTATGTTTAGAACCTCGTTGCTCAATTACTTGTATATCTCAGTTCATGAAAGGCTTATATTGAGCTTTCTTGATTTTTGTCTTTAAAAGCCTTGTCTTGATGTGACTCTGCTCTGGAAAGCTCCATGCTTTGCACTGCTTTATACTAGTTTTATTCCTTGCCAGCCTAATATAGCTTAGTTTAGATAAAGACATTGAATTGATATGCTCTGAAAAGAGATGTTCCAAAAAAGCGCTTTTTCTTTTTCTTCAGTAAAATAATTTGTTTTTCCTAAGTCTTGCGTTAGTACACAAACACCAAATTCAACCATTATATACTACAAAAACTTGATATTAAAGGATCTCCAAAAATCAGGATAACTTTCATCAACTTAATAGTCCATAAATTAACCCTTAATTGTCCAACCATGCATATTTTGCATGATGTACAAAAGTGAACCTTGTTTTCTCATTCATCACGCACTTTTTGTAGTGTGAAATTTTTACTTTAATTTTCTATGGCCGGGAAGTTAGCTTCATGCACTTGTGATCCGTTTAGAAAGTTGATGATTTGTAAAACTTTATTTTCATTTCATGTTGGAGTGTTTCACCAAAAAAATTGAAGATTTTATTCTAAACGTGCTCTTGAAAAAGTCAACTCATAAAATTAAGCAACCAAAAAATCTCAAAAAATTACTACACTTAGAATATTGCATTTCAACCTATCACAAAAAATTTCATTCACAAATTTTCAATATCTTATTTGCAATCAAATTACAAAAGAATTTTGTATTTCAAGTTTCAAATTTTATAGAAAAATATTGGTGATAGTAATTGCAGATGTAATTGTATGGATAGAATCTAAAATTCATAATGTACAACCTTTTTTCATACATCAAGTTCCTTCATAACATTCAGTAGCCTTTGTGAGTACTGCCTCCCTCCAACAGAATGATGTGGAATATCCCACATCATTTCATCCCCCAAATGAAATGATGTGGGATATTCCACATCAAATCACTAGCTATGGGGGCACGTGGCAATAAGCAAGAGCAAGCAACCATGGTGCACACAGTAATCGAAAGCACTTTCAATCACAATTCAACATTGTTTTTTCATTGTTTATTTGATTGATTCTCAACTCAACAGTGTTTTGTCAACTCAACAATATTTTGTCATTTGTTGTTTATTTGATTCAATAGTTCATTCAATTAGAAATCACTGGTCACTCTGTTTATAAAGGTGGATGAAACCAAAAGGTAGTCTCTTTGAAGGCTACTGAATGTTATGTAGTGGCATTTTGTAATGCATTTTTGCAAAACCGCTCAATTTGGATAGGGGTGAGGACGTTTAGGGGTTACACATTGGGACATATAAGGGCCAATAGTAGCAATTTTTTATCATTAAAGAATATCCTTTTATTATGCGCATGACTTAACAAGCTTGACGTGCATTCTTTGATTATAAAATGAAATGAAATCGTTCAGTAGAATTTACATGTTGAATAAATCAAACTATAGTTTTGAAGAAAAAAAATGAAATACAATTAACATTGAAATGTTCTTTTTATAGTTCCTCCGCCAAATATTTGGTTCATTCATTAAGTTCGAAATGCTTAATGAAAAATTAGATTAAATTAAAAAAATAAATACGTGTTAGAAAAATAAATACGTCATCAGGAATTTCCAACCCCACTGATTCTGCACGATTTCAGTGCGTTTATCGTTAAACACTGATTCCGCACGTCATACGTGCATTTAGAAGTGTCGTTATCGTACGAAAGTGACATGCATTACTAAGATGTCGATGCAGTGTCTTTTCAATGATTATGACAAAAATGTTGTTTCCGCACAAAAGTCGTGCTTGACGGAATCCGTGCGTTAATCGTGTATCTACATTACATGGCTAATAAGACACGGATAACATGCAGTTTTAGTTCATGCGGATTCAGTATCGTATACGTATCATATTAATGCCATTTACTATATTCGTGCGATTTCAGTATCTATTATAATGCAAATTATTTTCGTACGACATCCATGTACAATATTTTAATATATTTTTTGGAATATTTTGGAATCTTTCAAAATATTCTATATTATTTTGGAATATGTTGGAATATTCCAAGAATCTTCTTTAAATTATACTTACGGTTTAATTTCCCAAAACATTTTTAGATCTACATTTATAGAGTTTAGAAGCAATACACATTAAAATTTCAAAGAAATAACATTTTATATTTTTAGAATTCAAGTTTGGTATTATTGGTTATCATTGTACTTTTCATCATAGGAGCAAAAAAAAAATAGCTCACAACCACCACAATTTTGGCAAAAAATTTAAAAATTTAAAATATTATGAAAAAAATCCTAGATATAGAAAAAGTCCTCCATAACCTAGTGCAAAAAAAATTTGGAAAAAAAGTTTTTGTCACATAGTTAAAAACATTCAAAGTCCGCTGAAAAAAAAAGAAAACGGCTCACAGCCATGATCTGCCATCACGATTTTGACAAAAATTCAAAAAATTCAAAATATTATGAAAAAAATCCTATACATAGAAAAAGTCCTACATAATCTAGTGCAAAAAAAAATTTGGAAAAAAAGTTTTTTTCACATAGTTAAAAACATTCAAAGTCCGCTGAAAAAAAGAAAACAGCTCACAGCCATGATCTGCCATCACGATTTTGGCAAAAAATTCAAAAATTCAAAAAATAATGAAAAAAATCCTATATCCCTTTAACGTCCCGATTCAACACTGTTTTCAAAGATTTGTTATAAAATGGTTGATGAAAAACGGAAATGGATTTGATGTACAAAACAAAGTTGTAAATGTCAATGAGTAGATAACATCCGTACGGTTGGATTCATCATATTTATTATTAATATTTTTAAAGTAATTTTGCAAGGTTTTCTCTTGAAATTCAATTAAAAATCCAAAATTAACACAAAAAAATTTAAAAATATTGTAATGAAATTAGAATGACATGCACTACGAGGAGGTATGGTTTCCATTATTTGATTCTACTTATTATGGAAAATCATATTTAAGGTCTTTCGTTTTGAACTAAGATTGAAACTTGACATTAATCACTTTTGTAATTTTTCAAAAATTCACATTATCTCATTTGGAAGATCCATACCGTACAAATGGTATTCAACTAGCACAAGAATGAAAAAAAAAAAAAAAATTGGATGAAAAACAACCGGTACCTACAGAAATCGAGCTGCTGAAATTCATCCGACGTCCAGAATCTGGACGCCGGCGCGCTAAAGGGATATATAGAAAAAGTCTTGCATAATCTAGTGCAAAAAAAAAATTGAAAAAAGAATTATATACATATGGCAAAAAATTGCCAATGGTTTCAATCTTTTATAATTACCAAAAAAGTTCCATTCTATGCATCGAGGATTTGTGGTGATTTGGTGGTTTGGAGCTTGGTTGATAATGGGGAGGTCGTGAGTTCGAATCCTACCGTCGGCGATAGAGCTTGGGAAGCTATGGTGGGCCCCACCGTGGGTTCGGGCTTCCGTGTAGTTCAAGTAGGTAGTGAGGAAAATATTTTTTTAATATTTTTTTAATAATATTATTTTGATAAATTTAGATATAGAAAGAAAATAAAATCTAGATATGGAAAAGATGATGTCGCACGAAAAACGCACTGAATCAGTGTAGTTTTAAAGACGATTAAAACACAACATATGACGACTATAAAGAGTGCTGAATTCATACGTTTTCAATAGATGTATCAATCGTGTCGAATCAGTACTATATCCGCTTGTACGAACATCGTGTCATATCAGTGTAGTTGCGATGAATGACGCAACGATGCGGAATCAGTGCGAAAACTGTACGAACCCTTGAAATATCGGAAATCACACTGAAATCGTGCAGAATCAGTGGGGTCCGAAATTCCTGATGGTGCTTGAAGTGTACATCAAAACTATCTAAACACTATCACTTTTGGTATTGAATTTTGATCAAACTAAAATATAAATGTGTAGCGAGATAGGCTCAAGGTCCACCTAAAGTCTACTCCACCACGTTTTTACTTCTCTATTGACTTTTGAACATGAGTAAGAGAAATTTTGAAGTTTGTAATATATATAGGCCACAGTAATTTCTGAAATGGCATGGGGAGGTGTGGGCATCATTTAAAATATATGAAACATGTGTTTCATGTGACATACATCAGGAATTTCGGACCCCACTGATTCCGCACGATTTCAGTGCGATTTCCGATATTTCAAGGGTTCGTACAGTTTTCGCATTGATTCCGCATCGTTGCGTCATTCATCGCAACTACATTGATATGACACGATGTTCGTACAAGCGGATATAGTACTAATTCGACACGATTGATACATCTATTGAAAACGTATGAATTCAGCACTCTTTATAGTCGTCAAATGTTGTGTTTTAATCGTCTTTAAAACTACACTGATTCAGTGCGTTTTTCGTGCGACATCATCTTTTCCATATCTAGATTTTATTTTCTTTCTATATCTAAACTTGATCAAAATAATATTATTAAAAATTATAAAATAAAATATTTAAAAAATATTAAATAATTATTTTTCTTGCCACCCACTTTAACTACACGAAAATTGCTCGAACCCGCAGTGGGGCCCACCATGGCTTCCAAAGCTCTATTGCCGACAGTGGGATTTGAACTCACGACCTCCCAATTATCAACCAAGCTCCAAACCACCAAATCACCACAAACCCTCGATGCATAGAATGGAACTTTTTTGGTAATTATAAAAGATTGAAACCATTGGCAATTTTTTGCCATGTGTATATAATTCTTTTTTCAATTTTTTTTTGCACTAGATTTTTTCTATATGCAAGACTTTTTCTATATAAAGGATTTTTTTCATAATATTTTGAAATTTTTAATTTTTTGCCAATATCGTGATGGCAGATCATGGCTGTGAGCTGTTTTTTTTTTCAGCGGACTTTGAATGTTCTTAACTATGTGAAAAAAACTTTTTTTTCAAATTTTTTTTTGCACTAGATTATGCAGGACTTTTTCTATATATATGATTTTTTTCATAATTTTTTTAATTTTTTAATTTTTTGCCAAAATCGTGGTTGCAGATCATGGCTGCGAGCTGTTCCTTTTTATTCAACGGACTTTGAATGTTTTTAACTATGTGACAAAAACTTTTTTTCCAACTTTTTTTTGCACTAGATTATGGAGGACTTTTTCTATATCTAGGAGTTTTTTCATAATATTTTTAATTTTTTAATTTTTTGCCAAAATCGTGGTGGTTGTGAGCTATTTTTTTTTTTGCTCCTATGATGAAAAGTACAATGATAACCAATAATATCAAATTTGAATTCTAAAAATATAAAATATTATTTCTTTGAAATTTTAATGTGTATTGCTTCTAAACTCTATAAATGTAAATCTAAAAATGTTTTGGGAAATTAAACCGTAAGTATAATTTAAAGAAGATTCTTGGAATATTCCAACATATTCCAAAATAATATAGAATATTTTGAAAGATTCCAAAATATTCCAAAATATTCCAAAAAATATATTAAAATATTGTACACGGATGTCGTACGAAAATAATTTGCATTATAATAGATACTGAAATCACACGAATATAGTAAATGGCATTAATATGATACGTATACGATACTGAATCCGCATGAACTAAAACCACATGTTATCCGTGTCTTATTAGCCATGTAATGTAGATACACGATTAACGCACGGATTCCGTCAAGCACGACTTTCGTGCGGAAACAACACTTTTGTCATAATCATTGAAAAGACACTGCATCGACATCTTAGTAATGCATGTCATTTTCGTACGATAACGACACTTCTAAATGCACGTATGACGTGCGGAATCAGTGTTTAACGATAAACGCACTGAAATTGTGCAGAATCAGTGGGGTCTGAAATTCATGATGTAAAGGCATATATATAGAGAGAGGTCTTAGTCTATCATGAATCAAATCTATATGTGGTGGTTAGGCCTTTAGGGGTTAATCCCTAATTTTTCCAAATAAACAAGTTAGCATAAATTAACAGTTTTTTTTTTGAAATTATCAAAAAATATTCATTACTTTAAAAATAACATGAAAGGATGCAAAAAGGGGTCCAAATGAACAGTGTTTGAAGGTTTCAATGAATAGTTATGCATCAAGTGTTTTAGATTTTGTGTAGGATTTATGTCCGATTCAACTTATCAATCTTCATTTTCATTTTAAATGAGTAAATGTCATATGTATTATGTGAATTGTGGAACTACCAAATCAAATGCACTTACGGTTACAATCGATTCCTAGTATCCTTGATTTCTTGCGGGTTGGGTTGTCAAAGACGCGGTTATATTCTCATGAGAAAACGTGCCAGTAAGAACAAGGGGTGGGTTTGTAAAAGATAAAATTGTGCAATTTCTTAGTGAAGTGACGGATACAAAGATCAAAATTCCAACAGAGGCAAAACCACATTTGATGGAGTATATTGCACTATAGTTGTAAGAAGTGGACAACGAACGTTTACAGAATGACTTAGATGCATAGAATAAGTTTAGCACATTGTATAAGACATATAGTACTATGAATTGTATTACATAGCAACAATAGCCATATAATATTGCGCAACGTGTATTACTCGGTTGATTGTACATGGGTGCTTTAAATGATTTAATGAAGTACTGGTGTAACATTTCACCCTTAAGGGTCCCTAGCTTTTTTTGGGTCCCTAAAATCATCATCGCTTTTGATGTGTTACAGGTCTAAATGTAAGTGAGGTATAGAAATCTCAACCGTACAATCTTGTAACATACATGTTGTAGATTATGTGGATCAATTTTGGGATCATTTGGCCATATAGATTGCAAGATCGTAGTGTTTTAGTGCAGTAAAAGAATGCCGAAATTCTCCTAGCAACATAGTTAGAGGTGAAATTTGTTTTCAAAATGACTCAAATGAAAAAATTGTCAACTATAAAGTAGTTCAAAATCATTGTATAAACACATTGGTACCATAAAAGCATCATGAAAAAATTTAATGTGCCCTAAAATGGCCTTGCAATGTCAAAAAGTAGCCCAAAAAAAGACCCATTTGAACCGAAAAGCAAAAAATGTTCAAACTAGACTCGTGCACTAAAATGACTCCAAAACATTCATAACAACACGGATTGACCTTAAAATTTTACACGTGGAATATTACCATGATATCTAGACTTCAAGGGAAGTTCTACCCAACAAGTTTTATTAAAAACGGACTTGGGATGAAGGAGATACAAGCCCCCAAAGTTGCTGCCATCAAAATTCATAGAAATGTCCAAAAAAAGAAGATACCTACTTTCAAATGATCACCAAAAATTCAATGCATCTCAAATTGATCTGAAATTTTTACCACACATTCCATACATTATGCGGGGAGTTTTTTTTTAAATCCGCAAAATCATACATGTTTTGCAAAACTTACAGCTCTTTAGAGGTGAATGTCTCTCAAAAACGTGCAAAATATGGACGCCGAGACGCTTAGGGGTTAATGCACGTGTGACCAAATTTGCATGATTGGAGTAAGTTGAAACCTCCAAGATTCCTAGTTTAATACTTTGTCTATTCCTGACCATAAAAGCCATGAGTACTAAGATTATACCCTCCAACAACTTTGAAAAGGTTCATTTTTTGTTTGACGGGCAACAAGTGCATTGTCATACCTCCAAGTGCAAAAATTCCTAATTCAGTGAGTAGCTCTCAAAAAATATCATTCATCATATGTAGGAAAATGGTAGGAGCATTGTATTCAAAACAACAGGAACATTGAATAGAAATGGAAGAGGTCGGTTGACCTTAGGGTTTTTGTATCTTTCTCGAAGTTTAAGAATGTATGCTAGTTGTGGATTTGGCACAAGTGCTTTGCTCTTAATGTGGACATTAGAGGTGCTTTAGAGTTTGGTTGAATGTCTTTCTCACTGCGACAGTTTTAGTTGGGATGTGTGCTATTACGTGTTGGAGATTTTATTTTTTATTTTTTTTGGTGATCCACTTAGTTCACTTGTTGCGCCTTAGGATCAAAGGTGTGTCATGCTACTAGGATTTCAATGCTTTGAGGTTGTTGCTAGGATTATTAGATTTTTGTATGTTGTTGCTAGGATTATTAGATTTTTGTATGTTGTTGCTAGGATTTCAGTGCATTGGGGTTGTTGTTGGGATTATTAAATTTTTAAGCGTTGATGTTGGATGGACTTCGAAGCCAGGTCCTAAATTCACAAAAGATACTTGTATTTTTGTCCTAGAAATGTAGTAGTCTACTATAAATCTTTTTTTTTGCATAAATTTTGGATCTACTTTACACTAGTGTGAAGAAAGTATTTCTATTTCATTTTTTCCTTTTAAAGAATTGAAATTAATGAATATATATATATATATATATGCATTTATATATATTTATTTATTTATACATTTACACACTTTTCTGTTTAAGGAAAGGTGCAACTGTTCGATTTCTAAATAGACTCTTCGTTCACATTGTTTAATTAATTAAAGAATGAGATGATCTTATTGAAGCTTTTTTTCCTGAGGTATGCTTTGAACATCTTTTGATTCTACATGCTTCTATAATTACATTTTCCAACTAAATTCAAATTGTTGATGTTTTACAACTGTCATTAAAAGTGCACATAGCCATGTGCACTATTTTCTTAGTGTTATGTGCATTACATCTCTTTTTTATTAAAAAAGGGAAGGGGGGTGGGAACAAACCCGCCCCCCTTTAAAATTTGCGCTACATTTTTTTAATTTTAAAGGGAGGGGGTGGGAACATACCCACCCCCCTCTAAAATTTGCATTACATTTTTTTTGATGTAACATACATTCAGTTTTGGCACTATATAGGTAAAATATGACCTCTTTTTTTAAACGAAGAAAATTTCAGCATGTGTACTTTTTATAGGCATGTGCACTTTTAACCCTTTAACGTCCCGATTCATCATTGATTTCAAAGTTCCGTTATAAAATGTTTGATGAATACCAAAAATGGAGTTGATGTACAAAGCAAAGTTGTAAATGTCAATGTTTAGATCACATCTCTATGGTTGGATTTATCATATTTTTTAGTAATTTTTTTAAATTAATTTTTCAAGGTTTTCTTTTGAAATTCAATTAAAAATCCCAAAGTAACACAAAAAAATTAAAAAAATTTGTAATGAATTTGAAATAACATGCACTACGAGATGGTATGCTTTCCATTATTTGATTCTACTTATTTTGAAAAATCATGCTGAAGGTCTCGCTTTTTGAACTAAGAATGAAACTTGACATCAACCACTATTGTTATTTTTCAAAAAATCACAATATCTTATTTTGAAGATCCATACCGTACAAATGGTAGTCAACTAGCACAAGAACCAAGGAAAATTTGGATGGATGAAAAACTGTACAGGATGTAGTAAAGAGAAGGATTTCAATCTGTACGTCGTCCATTATATGGACGCAGGCGCGTTAAAGGGTTAACAAAACAAGTGTTAACTATGTTTTTAAGAACTTGTACTTACATTTCTTTAAGTGTGTGATTTGGGCTTTGCATATTGCATAATATGTTAAATTTGGATTATATTCATGCGCCCATTTTGCGATTGAATATTTTTTTATGGACGTTTGGCTTCTACAAGTTTCATGATTTGATTTGTGTTCATATGTTTAATTTTGTTGTAGTTGTATTTTCATTGCTACATTATATTGATTTTTTTGATGCCTACGTGGATATGGTAATTTTAAGTTGTGATTACATTATTGGAGTTTAGAAATTGATGGTATTTTTTTGTTTAGAATTACTATGGTGATGTAGAAAATATTATTATCATCATTTTTGTGCTTGTAGAAAGAGTCATCTATGTTTAAGTTTTTGTAATATGCAAGAGTATCGTTTTTAGTGGCCAATTGTGGGGTTCTTTGTATTTACATGCTTTTTTAATAAGTACTTCAATTCAAATGAGTGTATTGAGTGCTTTGAGTGTTTTATAGTACATAAAAAATGCCAAACTGAAGAACATAATAAATGTGTATAATTATTGACAGTCAATACAGTCAAAATGTAATAAATGTGTATAATTTTAAACAATGTGTAATATATGTAATATAAATGTATCATAGATTTTGGAAAATGGTTGTTTAGGTAAAATAACTTTGTTACATGTAAAACTTTGATTTTTCAAAACGTATTACAAATCAAAATATGACATTCTTAGTGTACATATTCAAAAATACTTTAAAACAAGATATTACTATTCATTTTGTATATTTCAAAATCTTTACAATGTACATCAAGTCAAGATTCTACAAGAAGAATTTTTTCTTACTGTAAATGTCAAGATGGCCTTTGCAAGAACATTTAAATATTTCTTTTTATTCGTTTCAATATCTTGCAATGTACACCAAAGCTAAATTGTACAAGAATCAACTTTTAGTGTGCATGTTACAATGACCTTAAAGTATGATCTATAGTTGATTTTTGACTTTGGATCTTATAAACTTGTTTGTAAAGATGGTAATGTCTAAACAAGAGGTAGTTTTTTGAAGGATTTGAAATTAACATTGATTGACTAAAACAACTCCAATATTGAATTACAAAGCATGTCAATGCTTTTGGATTTTAGTGCCCTTTTGAGTTTGAAAATACTTCAACAAGCTAGACTCTTTTTATATAACCAAAAGAGAAAGCATATAAATCTCAACTTTTGAGGCCTTGATGATAGAAGAAGCTTTCTAGAGGTTAGTCCAATGA